>CM070592.1:2234482-8071982 GCA_036346355.1 Rhipidocladum racemiflorum | reverse complement strand
CACCCCCTAGTATACCTAGGGGGATGATTGGTACCACAGAGGGGCACTATTTTTTGGGGCCATTCATGATGGGGATTTCCCCATCATCTCTGCCCAGCACACGGTGGAATTGGATACTGACCGTCAGCATCGGCAAACGGCAACACGGCCAACATTTCCCACTGAAATTCCGTCGTGGCAACTGAAATCGAAGCACGACAGGCGTTTTTCGATGCCGTGGTAGCCCTTCTCACTCCATCGCTAAGTCACTAAGTTTCTATGTTGCTAAGTCACTAAATCGCTAAGTCGCTAAGTCGCAAAATATCTAAGTCGCTAAATCGCTAAGTATCAGAGATGGGCACTATTTTTTTTGGGCCATTCATGACGGAAATTTCCCCGTCATCTTTTCCAAATAAGACGGTGGAATTGGATACTGACCGTCAGCATCGCAAATGGTAACATGGACAACATTTCCCACGAAACCCCGCCGTGGCAATTGAAACCCGAGAGCGACAAGCCTTTTTTGCCGCATGGCTCATTCTCACGCCACCGTGGCACCACACACTAGTATACCTAGGGGCATTATTGGTACCAGAGAGGGGAATTGTTTTTTTTGGGCCATTCATGACGGGGATTTCCCCATCATCTCTGCCCAACACACAGTGGAATTGGATACCGACCGTCGGCATCGGCAAACAGCAACATGGCCAACAATTCCCGCCGAACCTCCGCAGTGCCAACTGAAACCAGAAGCACAATAGGCATTTTTATTTCTTTGTGGCAGCCCTTCTCACTCCATCGCTAAGTCGCTAAGTAACTAACTCGCTAAGTCACTAAATCGCTAAGTCGTTGAGTCGCTAAATTTCTAATTCGCTAAGTCTCTAAGTACCGGAGAGGGGCACTATTTTTTTGGCCATTCATGACGGGGATTTCCCCATCATCTCTGCCCAACACACGGTGGAATTGGATACCGACCGTCGGCATCGGCAAACGGCAACACAACCAACGTTTCCCGCCGAAACTCCCCCGTGGCAATTGAAACCGAAGCGCAACAGGCGTTTTTCGCTGCCGTGGCAGCCCTTCTCACTCCATCGCTAAGTCCTAAGTCGCTGAGTCGCTAAGTCGCTAATCGCTAAATCTTCTTTCTTCAGTTACTAGTGGCACTATTTCATTGAGTGACGTTCTAGTATATTCTATTTTGAGATTGTTGAAGCAGATAGCGTAGTTCATTGGTTGCATCTAATGCAAACTGCTTCTTTAAAAAAATAGTATATAGCTAGCTGTAGTGGAAATAAGTTCCTATCGCCCCTGTAATGGGCGATCCTCCGTGAGTGGGGCGATAGCTACCACGGCAGCTAACGGCGGTAATGGCAACTGATAAAAGCTACCACGGCAGCCTGCTATCGCCCCTCTCACGAGCGATCGCCCCAATAACGGGCGATAGCACGCTAGTTTTGTTATTTTTTTCATTGATTATTTTTTAAAATAAGATTTAAATAAAAAAATTCCGATGTTTACTCCCATACAGTTTATTCTATGGTAAAGCAATCCCACCTCTCCTTGTATAAGGAAGGATAGAGGCTATATATTTATATATTGCCTCTGGCTCCCAAAAAACTTGTCGATTTAAAATACGTGCAGTCAAATTTTTAAAAATTTAGCTATCAATATCTTTTTAAATATTTAGATTGGATGCATGAAAATTATGTGTAGATTCTTGTCGAAACATATTTTTCATAATATTATAGTTTCATTTGATTTTTTAAATATATTACAATAGAACTTAGTGGTAAAGTTGAGTTTTGGGAACCGTGTTGATGCCCAAAATAACCACTATTTGTGACTGAAGGGAGTACTTCTATATTTTTGGGAAAAATTTGCTGATTGATTGTTGGGAACACGATCCTAAATATACAATAGGCAAAGACTATTTTCTAGCAATTAAAATTCTGCATACGTACGGATTTCATACAAAAAAACGTTATGCCACTTTAAGTCTCGGGAAAAATTGATAAAATGCCACTCTCCAGAAGTGGCTTCGCTAAAAATGCCACTCCGCTGTCGTTGACAGGCGAGACCATCTGTGTGTATGACAGTGGGCCAGAGTGGCATTTTAGCGATGCCACTTCTTGAAAGTGGTATATGCGCTAATGGCCTGACACAAAAATAACACCCAAAATAAAATTACCAGGGCCTTCAAGCCGAAGGGACACGCTGGCCAACCGTTCCTTAAAATACCCCCAAACCGCCAACTCGTAGTCGTCTGTAAGCCTCCTGAATCCAGGAGCATCTCTAGCCGTCTCGCTCGCAATTAGCGTCGATCTCCTCCGGATTCCATCGCGCTCAAATCTTCTCGACCGTGCCTTCGATCGATTATCGCGTCTTGCTTTGTAGCTGGTCGTCTGATCTTGGTTTTCTTTCGGGAGGGCCGGTTTCTTGTTGGGTTTTTTGGCGCTCGACCATGGAGGCGGCGGGCTCCGGCTCGATTCCGACGGCGAAGAGCCGCCGGCCCATGCCTCGGTCGCCAGCGCCGCTCGAGTTGGCCGGCACCAGGAGACCGTACATGCCGTCGCTCCGTACCAACTCCAACAACCCGTCCGCGAAATGCCACGTGCGTTGCTGCAAAGCGCCCCCACCGCTTCTTCTCCTGGTTCTTGGTTGTTCGTTTGTTGAATTCTTGGATGGGTTTTGTAGGCTATGGAACTTGTGGAAGGAACCCGTGCTCGCGTCCCAATTCTTACGGTTATTGACGAAATCTTTTGTGATTTAGCGTCCCAATCCTGGATGATTTAGCGGTTCTACATGTCCGAAAACAGTTTCTTTTTTGGTTATTAACTAGTTATTGGTTGGTAGGATTGATGATTTCTTGTCAAGAAATTGTTCTTGGTGATTATGCTATTAAAGAATTACTTCTTGCAATCTAGTTCTTCATGGTTTTGCAGATGCCGAGGTCGAAATGAGTTCTTGATTATTTTTTGTTAGTTGGATGGCCCCTTGATACTTGAGAAATTTTTAGAAAACGCATTCCTAGTGCCCTTGGAAATATGTTCCTGTTAACTTAGTAGTTTTCTCTCTGTTATGCTGATTAATTTACAAGTTGTTAATGTTCCATGGTTAAAAATATGTTCTTACGGACCAATGTTCTAAACTTGGCCAACTTTGATGTGCAAAATTCCATTATTGGTCACATTATTATTGGTATTATCATAAATAACCTATTCAATTTGTATTAGATTTCATCACATGATATATGTTACATATACCGGTGTTCTTGAAAGAAGTTCATTTATTGTTTGCCCTTGGTGGTTTAATTTGGTGCCTTCAGTTGTGAAGAAACGATCATGTTAAATTGTCATTGCTGATAGATCGCATTGAATGCAACATGAAGATGTGTTCTGAATGCACCTTTATTGCTGTTATGCTTTGTGCTTTGCCATGTTGTAACCATATCTCCTATAAAATTGTATTCTCAATACCAAGTCTCTGTAATTATTTCAGTTCTTGATGTCTTGAGTACCCTGGATTGTAAACATAGATAGGTTGTTTGCAGTATGTTCACTGGTGGTGTTTGATGAAATGTATGCAAGTAGTTTGCATAATATTTGTTTTGTAACCAGGCTGCAATATGTTGCTGCACTAACATGCTGAATAAACAATTTGTTAAACATAACATCTGCAAATTGCTCATAGATCCCAGTTTTTGTTTTCCTTTGCATTTCTTAATTTGAGCTTGTTACTTCACATAAAATTCAGTGTGAATCGTCTTGGTTTGCATTAACTTGTTTTTTGTCGGACACCTCAATTGTGTGTAACAAATATCAGGGAAAAACTGTTCTTCATGTTTCGTAAACTCTAAGGCCTTGTGGATGGGCCAGGATTTTGGGCTTCCCAAACAAGCCCTAACAGTATAAATTCTTGTTATATAATGAGCCTTGTTTCCTTAGCTTATAAATTAAATTATGTCTCTTTGATGTTCCAACTTCAAACAAGTATTGAAATATACTTGATGGTGTAATGGTCCTCAGCTTTGTGACTTATTCTCTTATTCTGCATTAAATCTTCAAATAAATAAACATGTCTGATTTATTTATGGATCTATATCATGACAGGGTGACAGATTCATACCAGAGAGGTCAGCAATGGACATGGACATGGCATATTACCTCCTGACGAAACCTAAGAAGGACAAGGAAAATACAGTCATGGTATCACCAGCTAAAGAGGCTTACAGGAGGCTTCTTGCTGAGCAGCTCCTGAACAATAGAACTAGGATTCTTGCCTTTAGGAACAGACCACCAGAACCTGAAGGTATGCTGCAGCAGCTTTTAGCTGAAACTTTGACTTCCAATCAGGCAAAACCTGCTAAGCAGCGCAGACAAATTCCCCAGGTATGCAAATTGCTTTGGTGCTTCAGACAAGTTCTTTAGCACTGTTTTGTTAGTTACATCATGCTTACTTTGCTTAAATTTTTCAGTCTGATGAGATCACGGTAGATGCCCCTGGACTGGTTGATGATTACTATCTCAACCTGCTGGACTGGGGAAGCAAAAATGTGGTGTCCATTGCCCTTGGGAACACCTTGTACTTGTGGAATTCATCTGATTGGTCTACTTCTGACCTTGTCACTATTGATGATGACTATGGTCCCATCACTAGTGTCAGCTGGGCCTCTGATGGGCAGCACATTGCCATTGGCCTCAACTCTTCTGACATCCAACTCTGGGACGCGAGCTCTAATTGCATGGTTAGTTATCTAGACACTTCCTCTGTATTGTAAGCAGATCAGCTCGTACTGATGCCTATATATATCTCATAATTTTTTCAGCTGAGAACACTCCGAGGTGTCCATGAATCAAGGGTTGGTTCACTGGCTTGGAACAATAACATCCTGACAACCGGAGGATTGGATGGCAAGGTTGTGAGTAATGATGTCAGGATGAGATCCCATATTGTTCAGAAATACCGGGGGCATAGGGAAGAGGTATGCGGGTTGAGTTGGTCACAATCATTCCAGCAATTGGCAAGTGGTGGCAACGACAACCTGGTGCACATATGGGATGTATCAATGGCATCTTCTAATCCATCTCTGGGTCGTAATCGGTGGCTTCATAGGTTTAGCGATCACTTGGCTGCAGTGAAGGCTCTCGCCTGGTGTCCATCCCAGAGCAATTTGCTTGCCTCTGGTGGTGGTGGAAATGATCGGTGCATCAAATTCTGGAACACACACACGGGTTTATGTTTGCGTTCTGTTGATACTCGGTCCCAGGTGTGTGCACTACTATGGACTAAGAATGAAAATGAGCTGCTAAGTGCTCATGGATTTGTACAGAAGCCACCACTTACATTATGGAAGTACCCGTCGATGGTCAAACTGGCAGAATTTGAAGGCCACACTTCTCGTGTCATTTCCATGGCTCAGGTATTTGTCTCTGGTACCACAGTATATTGATGATAAATACTTACTTATGCTGTTGATCGATGACTGGATATTATGCTTTATGGTTGTTGCAGAGCCCTGATGGTTCCACAGTAGCCTCTGCTGCAGCAGATGAGACACTAAGGTTCTGGAATGTATTTAGAACTTCTGAAGCAGTCAAGACTGTAAACTCTGGAATGTTTAACAGTTTCAGCCATATCAGAAGAAGTGTCTACAGTAAATTTCATTTGGATTGTGGGCAGAAAATCGGCAAATCCTATAAAGAAGCTTACAAAAGAAATATATATACTCTGGTGCTTGGTGATCTATATGGTCATCCATTTCTTCAGGTTTAGTTTTTAGTGATTAGGTGCACTGAAAACAAATCACTTCAGTGGCATGTGTTCTGAGAGGAAAGTGTGAACTGGTTTGTCTTTCTTTCACTCTCTTCAGTTGCCAACAGAGCCTGGATTGTTTCCATATATACCTCTTAACTCAGTTAGCATTCAGCTGTGCTACTCGTTTGTTGCTATAGTCCACTTATATAATTCTTGCATATCTCATTTCTCTTCTTCAAATAGGACCTTTTTTGTGCATAATCACCATGTCTTCCACTTTGTTTCGTCACCCTCCTTCAGCTGCTCGTTTGAAGCTACATTTCATTTGGTTTTGATGCTCATTTATTGCTGTTGTGTTCTAAAACATTATTTTCTACAAAAGCCAGAACATTTCGTATCTTCTAGATTATTATATGGATCGTCCGACCACGCTACCCCTCCCCCCACGCCCACACTAACCGCGCCTCCGCCTACCCGACACCCACATCTCTCTCTCTCTCTCTCTCTCTCTCTCGGCAAGGGTGGTGGCGACGGTGATGGGAAGCAGATCTAGAGGGCGGCGGCGATATCCATCACTCGAGGCTGTCGTCTCCAGTAATCAGCGTCTGGGCGCGTCGCTCCGTCGAATCGAGGCCGCGCCGACTCGAGCATGGATCTTTGCGTGCCGTGTCCTCGATGCTTCCGGATAGGGGTGTAAACGGGTCAGGTACGAGTGGGTAGTAGGTCATCCCATACCCTACCATATTATTTTTTCTCCGTGTACGGGTACGGGCACAGGTAGTAAAAATCGGGTAGGGTGCGGGTAACGGGTAGCATTTTCTACGAACGGGTAGAAATCGGGTTTCAGGTAGTATGCGGACGGGTATAATACAGACAATGGGTATTTCATCGGGTAGTGCACGAAATACCTAGGATCAAAACATGCGATAAAAACAATCCAACCATCACACTAGTACATCACATAATACAATAGGTAATGTGGGTGGGCCGGCGCAGAACTCTATGTGTTAGTTACGGTGTTGATGAGGCAGAGGCATTGAGGCCTTGAGCGGATGTGGGTGGGCCGGCGCAGAACTCTATGTGTTAGTTACGGTGTTGATGTGTGGTTATGGCCTGTGGATTGCATTTGCAGCTGGAGGACCGGGAGTGTGCAGCAGTACAGGCCGAGGTCGCTGGCACGCCGAGTGCTCCAGGGGGGGTTCAAGGTGCTTGTATACTCCTATGTTGCATGAGTTTGAATATTGTCTTGCCGCACTCAACTGTTAGCCCACGGTTTGTCATTATGAATTCTGCAACCCAACCATGCATGTTACTTCCAATTAGATAGTATTTTAAAGCTTACATGGACAATATCCCTAACATTACACCTCGCAGAAAATGCCATTATTATTTTTATTTTGTGTGATAAACTAATAACCATCCATGGAGATAGGCAACTTCCATTTCTCTTTTAAAGCATACATGTGCAATTTACTGATTCATAAAATTTCTTTTTTTTTGCATTTTATATGCGACTATAGGCTAATGATTTACAAAGTAAATCAGTTTCATTATATTTTGAAATGTTCCTCTAACTTGATGTACTTGTCCTTTTGAGTCAGGGATATCAAAGATCCCAGGGATAATACCTTTGGCTGTCAAAGATGCATTTAGCATTATACAATAGGTACTCCTTATATATGGACCCAATGACCCATCATGTATCATGATATGATTAGCTCGCAAATGATTTTAGCCAGCGCATAGTACACTTATTGTAAAGAACCGATCTATACAGGAGATTATGAGTGGTTTGGTGAAGCCATCTGCTACTTGATCTTGTGAGGGAATGAATCGTATATCAAGAACCCGTCGTGCCACTCGATCACGAACAAAGTGGAAGTCCACTTCAATGTGTTTAGTCCTGGCATGAAATACCAGGTTCGCAGAAAGATACGTAGCACCCAGATTGTCGCACCATAAACAAGCTGTTCGAGACTAAAAAACACCAAGTTCGCCCAAAAGGGACTGAACCCATACAATTTCTGACGTGGCATTAGCAAGGGCTTTGTACTCCGCTTCTGTGCTCGAACGAGAAACAATAGCTTGTTTACGTGCACTCCACGAGATCAAATTAGATCCAAAAAACACAGCAAAGCCACCCGTAGACTTACGATCATCAGGGCATCCAGCCCAATCCGCATCAGAAAAAGCACTCACCAAGGTGGAAGATGACTTGCAAATTCTCATACCAGTAGTTGCAGTGTGACTGAGATAACGTAGTATTCGTTTCACCGCCGTCCAATGAACACTGGTAGGAGAATGGAGAAACTGACACACCTTGTTTACAGAGAAGGCAATGTCCGGCCGAGTAAGGACAAGATACTGAAGTGCTCCAACTATGCTGCGATATTTAGTAGCATCATCAGGTCCAAGCGGCATCCCAATAGATAGAGAGAGTTTCTCTGAAGAGGACATGGGGGTAGTAACGCCCTTGCAAGACACCGTACCAACACAACGCAACAAGTCTTGAATATACTGAGTTTGAGAAAGAAGCAAGCCATCAGCAACACGACTGACTGCAATACCGAGGAAAAAATGCAGAGGACCGAGATCCTTGAGGGCAAAGGAGCAATGAAGAGCATCAAGAAGCTGCCGAATTGCCACTAAGGAAGAACCCGTAACAATGATGTCATCCACATAGATGAGTATATATATGGTGGTGGCATGATCAGCATAAATAAATAGGGAAGTATCAGCACGAGATGGAAGAAAACCAAGTTCCAGAAGCTTGGAGCTCAAACGGGCATACTAGGCACGAGGGGCTTGTTTCAAACCATACAATTAGGGGTGGCAACGGGGGCATTCCCCGCCAGGGAGTGCCTCCCCGTCCCCGTCCCCGTCCCCGCGACCCAAAATTTTTTCCGTCCCTGCCCCTGCCTCTCGCCTCTGGGAGAAAATCATCCCGTCCCCATCCCCATTCGGGTATCGGGGCCCCGTCGGGGACCCATCCCCGCGAAAATTTCACACAAGAGGAGCTCTTATAGCCATTTTAACTCTAAAATCATATCAACAGGCGAGGAAAAAAAGAATGCATGCATTCATTGAAGATTATGTTGTCCCATTTGTGAAAATATGAATATGATGTGCTAGAGAATATATTTGCTATCTAACAACTAAATTGGACTAAACTAAATTCGGATTCCCAAACGGGTCCCCGCGGGAAAAAAAATTCCCCGTCCCCGTCCCCGCCATCCCCGACGGGGGAATAATTTTCCCCGTTTTCATCCCCGCGGGGGACGATTTCTTCCCATACCCGTCCCCTAATAGAGGAATTCCCCACCGAGGATTGGGGAACGGGTCCCCATTGCCACCCCTACATACAATGCCTTGTGGAGCTTGCACACCAGATGAGACCGTCGTGGATCGGCATACCCAGGAGGTTGATACATATAGACATCCTCTTCCAAAACACCATGCAAAAACGCGTTCTGAACATCCAACTGCCGTAAGTCCCAGCCACGTGACACAGCAATAGAGAGGACCAGGCGTATGGTAGCAGGTTTGACCACAAGGCTAAAAGTATCTTCATAATCGATACCATAGCGTTGACGAAAACCTTTGGCCACCAACCGAGCCTTATATCTGTCAATACTACCATCAGCTTTATATTTGACCTTGTAAACCCATTTGCAATCAATGATGTTGCAGCCACGAATAGGAGGAACCAGACTCCAGGTGCCATTACGTTGAAGTGCCGCGAACTCGGTGTCCATAGCCTGTTTCCAAGAAGGATCAGCGAGCGTAGCAGCTAAGGACTCGGGTTCCCGTGACACAGAAAAACCATACCGAACAAACTCATCAGGACACTTGCGAGGCACACGAGTATTATCCTGCAGACGGGTGGTCATATGATGAGTGCGTTGTGCAGGGTTAGGAACAGTCGGTACCAAGGCAAAAGATGTGGCTGCAGATGATGACGTAGAAGGGCTTGACGAAGCGGGCTCAGAAGCAGCTGATGCTGATGCTGATGCAGACCACCCAGAGGCCAAACTTTCACGCCCAGGAGATGAGGTTGATACAGGAGCACCAGTGTCATGCGCAGGGCTCGCAGTGCAGGATGGAGTTGGGTCGTCGCCAGGCAGATCGGAATCAGTGGCAGACGAAGTCGGGGCACCACCAGTGCCATGCAGAGCCAAAATAGGAACACCAGCACTAGACTCCAGAGGGGCATGCACAGCAGGCACGATCGAAGAGAAGGGCACCTGCAAGGAAGGAACAACATGCACATCTTGAACAGAAACAGAAGCACCATTAGTCACAGGTCTATGATCAATACCCAGGGCAGGGAAAAGCAAAACGGACTCAGACAGAATGCACGGGCCAGTGGTGGGTGAGAGGTGGGCAAAAGGAAAAACATTTACATCAAAGACAACATCACGAGATATGTAGATGTGACCAGTAGAGGGATCAAGACATTTATAGCCTTTGTGCAAAGTACTGTAACTAAGAAAAACACACTGGCGAGAGCGAAATTGGAATTTGCGGGTGTTGTAGGGACGAAGATGAGGCCAACAGGCACAACCAAAAACCCTTAAGAAGAAATAATCGGGTTTGATATGAAACAATGTTTTGAGGGGGAGAAATTCCGTGAGTGACTTTGCTAGGAAGTCTATTAATGAGATAACTAGCAGTACTAAAAGCCTCATCCCAAAATTTCAAAGGTACACCTGAGAAGGCCAGAAGAGCAAGGCCAGTTTCAACGATATGCCGATGCTTACGTTCAACGGCTCCATTTTGTTGGTGTGTGTGAGGACAGGAAACGCGATGCGCAATGCCAAGCTGACGAAAATAGGTGTGTTATTTCTGATACTCACCGCCCCAGTCTGTTTGCATGCAAAGAATTTTCTTGCCAAGTTGTCGTTCAATGAAAACTTGGAAGGAAATAAAGGTGCGAAAGACATCAGCCTTGCTTTTGAGAGGAAATAACCAAACAAACTTGCTGAAATCATCAATAAAACTCACATAATATTTGAAACCCCCAGCCGAAAGAGTAGCAGGACCCCACACATCGTAGTAAATAAGTTCTAGGGGAGACTTTGATGGTTCATGAGAGGAAGTATAGGGTAATTGATGACTCTTAGCTAGTTGACAAGAATCACATACTGACACACTAGAACTATATGAGCAAGGGAGATTATTCTGATGAAGCAAATGACGAACTATGGAGCTTGACGGATGACCAAGCCGGTTATGCCATCAATCTTGGGTGGGTTTGACAGCTGAGTAGACGGCCCGCGAAGGAGAGGACGTGCCCGCATGTAGAGGATAGAGACCACCCCTACATGGCCCGCGAAGCAGAATTTTCGCCGTGTCCTGATCCTTCACCAGAAAATGGTCAGGATGGTATTCAATAAAAACGTTGTTATCAGATGTAAAACGATGGACAGAGAGAAGATTTTTCTTAGCATGGGGAACACGAAGAATATTTTTGAGGACAAGGGGCTGCTCCGAAGTATAAATCATATATAGAGTTACCGATGTGACTAATGGGCATACCTGTGCCATTTGCAGTGTGCACCTGGTCATGTCCTTGATATTTGTTGTGGACTGTCAATTTGTCAAGCTCACCCGTGATATGATCTGTAGCACCTGTGTCAGTGTACCAATTTGTGTCAACACTAAGAATTTGTGTTAACATAATTGGCTGTACGATCATCTTCCGCTTGGTATGAATGATTGAAACGTTGTCGGCACTTCAAGGCTCCATGGCCAATCTTGCCGCAGACTTGGCAAACGATCTTGCCGCCGCCCTTCTTGTTGTATCCATGGCCACGGCCTCGCTGACTGAAGCCACCACGACCAGTGTTCTGCTGCTGGCCATGGCCAGCGCCCTGGCCACCTCCTGAATGGCCTCCACCGAAGCCATTATGTCCACCAGAGCCAGTGCTTGGGCAACCACGTGAAGCCAGATTGGCCGAGGCAACTACGGCCGAAGCAGTGAGTTGTAGAGCCTGATTTTGGTGCTCAAGACGAGTCTCATAGGTGAGAAGATAGGCATAAAATTCAGATAAACCAATAGAATCAGACCTGGCCGTGACTGATGAAACAAGAGGGTTGTATTCTGCATCAAGTCTGGCCATAATGTAGCCAATCAGATCATCATCACTCAAGGGATGGCCAGTAGATGCCACCTGATCTGCAAGGGACTTCATGCGGTTGAAGTATTCCATGGCGCTAAGATCATTCTTGCGCATGGTGGAGAGCTGCATTCGGATTTGCATAATCCGAGCCTTGGACTGGGATCCAAACATACGCTCAAGCGTTGTCCACACCTGTGCCACAGAGGTCATGCCAATGACTTGCGAGTAGAGAGGTCTTGACTACACCATCCTCCACATTACATGAGGCAACAGATTTTAAAAAGTTCATTCCCCTGATTTAATGCCAGAAGAAAGCAAAATATCATGCTGATCGATACTCTGACAACTGACAGTAATCATCAATTATCATAAAAAATATATTACTGGAAGAAGACTAAAAATGGGTCAATCAGAAAGGTATCAGAACCTTTTCTTTTAAACTACAGATAATTTGGTTGCTTGCTTCATCAAATTGGTCCCTATGTTCCCTCGATTGCTTGAGCCATCCAACAGTAGCATTAAGTGAAATGTTGACCTCAAACTCTTTGTCCATGAGAGATCTTTTAACTTGTTCAGATGGGAAAAACAGCATATGACCAAGAAAGATTAATCTGCACAGAAAAAGGAGATACACATCATGAAACGTTGCCCCAAAACCATATCATTGCCATCTGCACATGAAAAGTAATGGCTTTATCATACATGAATCGCTTACATAAATACAACCCAAAGAAACTAACCAAAAAATTGCTATGGCTAACATATTAATCCAACAATGTACAGATGCCATCATGATCTCCATTGGTGCATTCCATGGTTCTACACCTGATCGATCCAACTGACATGGCAGCAAATGAGTTGTTTGCAAGTTTGCGGCATCCATTTTCTTCATCAGGCGTAAGAACTAAGAAGAATCGCCGTCTTCCATATAGCTAGGCCTCTTGATTTCTCCACTTGAAAGGTTCTTCTTTTGGCAAACCTTTTGGTGTATCGTTCCGACTACTACCAGGTTCACTTGCCGTTGTTTCTGTCAATATGGTTTGACGAGGAGCTTTCCCACCTCGACGTTTCTGGCAATAAGTGTAAGAAAAAGGCATCACTAAAAGTATACACAATGATGAAAATTTTATTGAGCTATTTTAAAAATGGAATTTTAACTAATTATGAGAAAAAATATTGGGCAGGTATTGGAAGGCAAAGGCATATACATAATTTACAGGAACAATGATAGGGAATCTCAAATAGGGAAAGGAAATTATGAAACCATATTTTGTGCTAACCAACAAAAGAAGTATCAACAATTCAGCATATCCTTTACAATCACCTGAAGAAGCCATGAGCAGTAGGTAGAGAATAAAATATTGGTTGATAACCTAAAAGTAAACTATGATGAAACTCAAGGAGTTCTTCGTGATTAGGGCCAATGGTGGAGCCAGAAAGTTTCAAAGAGGGGGGCTTGGCAACAGAAACTACTACCAATTGTAGCTGATGTGTAAAGCAATGCACATAGTGAGCCTATGGGTTCTCATTTGAAATTAGTGCCTTTAAACTATTAAATTGATCTCGCATGTTTGATGCACCATCATAGCCTTGTCCTCTGAGTTTAGATAGAGACAAACCAAAGCAAGCAAATAACAAGTTCAAAGCTGTTTTCAGTAAAGCAGAAAATGTATCCGTAACATGCTCAACAGCAATAAATCTTTCAATTACATGACCTGCATATCTACGCGAGTACGCGGTATGGCCGTATGCGTATGGGCATAGGCTTCGATGAATATCCTGACTCCTGGTGTATATGCTTGCGAGGGGTCATTGCACTGGGCTGCCAGGTGGGCTTCAGCCCCACTGGGCCTCCGCCTATGATTAGGGCCAACACATTGAAGAATAATGCTTACAACTATTATTATCAAATGATGAACACTAAAAAATTAAGATAAAAGACCCTCATGACATCTTGACTTACATCTCTGTAGGGAAAACCATCAACTTTAAGCATGTGAATGGCATGCCCAATGTTTGGCCTCTTACAAGCTTCAGGGTCTACACGTTGCAGAGCCACCAGCAAAGCCTTTTTTAATGCCCTCGAAGTAGGCTTCTCAGTCATCTTTGGATCCAAAACCTCCTCAAAATTTATGTTGCTGACCATTGTCTTCAGCCATTCAACAAGATTAACCTGAAAATATTAGTCTGCATATTTCATAAATGCATTTGACAAGTGTTTAATTCAGCATTGATTATAAGGAGGCACAGCCGTTACTAACCGATCCAGGGTAACCTCTCCAGGTGGCATGTTGTAATCTACTGGTACCCGACCAGATATTATTTCCATAATAAGAATTCCAAAACTATAGACGTCACTAGTTTCACACAACATGCTAGTGCCTGCATAATCCGAACCGACATATTTGCAAACAGAGAGGTGCTTTTATGCTCTTCCTTTTAAAAGTTGCACAACTATTAAAACATGAATGAAGGGTAGATGGTGATTACTTACCCCTTCGCTTGCTTCAAGATTTGTGCAACTTACATTAGAAGGAAGAGCATAGAAGCACCTCTCTTGCAAATAACAAGAGATACATAAGCTACAATTGTCATGTTTATCTTTTATGATTCTGATATTATAAGTAGCGTACTAACCCAAATGTCCCCATAACCCTAGCTTTATATTTAATGGTTTAGATGTGACAAAAGCGGCAAAACATTATTCATTTGAAATAATGTACAGTATGAACAAGTGACAGGAGAAAACATATCATTAATACCCACAACATATTGAATAGAACATGCCGCAATGCGGCTAAAATTTAAGTAAGATAAACCAAAGAAAATCTCTTACCAAAAGAGGCCATCATCCCCAGTTCCTTAAGGCTTAAACAATGAATCGATCATTTCTAACTTGACAAAAAGGGACAAAATATTAACTATAATTAGTTGAGACACACATATAGTATTTTTTCTGAACAAATAGATAACATCTATGCATACTCTAATTTGTAAGCGTGAGACAGTATGGCACAAGTATTTTGTGTCGAACGGTGAATAGTAACTTTACTAAGTAACTAATGTAAACCAGCAAGTAGAGGTTAAGAAGTAAAACAACTTTATTACCAAGTCGTTACAGGGAGAGGGGAATACAAAAGGGAATTGTATATCAGAAACACAGACAGAAAAATATACAAAAGTTTTTCTGCCTTTTTCTTCGTTCTTGCGTTTTGCCTTGTTCTTCCCTTTTCTTCCTTCATTTGCCGATTCGATTCAGATCGATCTCACGCACGGATCATTCCGTTGCCAAGGGAACATCACAGTTGGTATCAGAGCTGCGTTCTATCGGAGCCTTGAGCTGTAATTTTTTTTTCCCAGAGGAAGGTTTGGGAACTCGAAATCGCTACGATCCCAGTAAAATCCCCGATTCTGGTTGGCTCGGTTTTCAATCGATCACGACAGCTCCATCAAAACCATCTGTGCAGACTCAATTCATCTTGGAAGCCATGGGAGAGATGGCTGATCAAACTGATGAGAAGCTGATGATGATCAAAGAGAGTTTGGATTTGTTGTTCGCTCGGGTGGAGACCATCAACTCCAATCAGCAACAACTCATGGCTCGAACAGACATCGCTACCAAGGTAGCCGAGCAAAGTATCAAGGAGCAACAACTACTGGCTAAGCAAATGGAGATTACGGCGCAAGCAGTCGCTCGATTATCCACAGATCGGGTAATGGAAGGAAGAAGATCTGGGGAGAGGTTTATGCCGACGACTGGAAAAACCCTCTTCACTCCAGTGCAACCTGATCCATGGGAAAAGGCAGAGTATGAAGCGGTACCACCAGTGCATGGGTCACAAATCAAGAACCCGGTCGGCTGTTACCCAGAGTCCAGTGGTACGATCAACTGTCAAGCAAGGGATCAGGGAGTTCCACCTAGACCTCACTTACCCAAGCTATCTTTTCCTAGGTTTGATGGAGAAAGTCCTAGAGTATGGCATGATAATGTCTTGATTATTTTCGTTTGTTCAACATTCCGGATGCATTTTGGGTCACAGCTGCTACCATGCATATGGAGGGCAACGCCGCAAGGTGGTTGCAAATGTATAAAACCAAGCATGGATTGGGTACTTGGGAGCAGTTTATGGATGCAGTGGAGCTCAAATTTGGATCCTTCGATCATCGAAAATTATTGGGTGAATTGGTTGACATTAAACAAACAGGCACTTTGAATGAATATAAAGATCTCTTTGATGAATTGATGTATGAAATTTTGATGCACAATCCGTACTATGGAGAGGAACTCTTTGTCTCACATTTTGTTCGGGGATTAAAGGCTGAATTGAGGAGTGGGGTCCAGGGGCAAATCCCGGAATCTGTGGACAGAGCAGCATTGTTAGCTCATGTTCAACAAGATGTCTTTGATCAGCAAAAGAATTGGAAGTGGAAATTGGGATATGGGCGAGAGAATGGGGTGGTCCCTAAAACTGATATAAGACAAGAACAACTTCGGTTGGGGCAAGGGGAGTTATGGAAAGCCGTGAATATCGGCGTGCTAACGGATTATGCTTTCAATGTGGGGAGAAATATGAACCTAATCATCATATTAACTGTAAAAAAAAAGTGCAAGGCCAAGTACAAGCGATCACGGTGGAGGATCAGCAAGAGCTGTTGTCTGACACTTTATTAGATATGCTAGAGACCAACGAGTTGGACGTTGATGATGTATCACATCTATCCCTTAATGCAGTGTCTGGTACTAAGGAAATGGAAACAGTCCGTATTCTAGCTCTTGTCAAGAACAAGGTTATGCTTCTTTTGTTGGATTCGGGTAGCACTCATAGTTTTGTGGATGTTGGGTTTTTATACCGTATAGGATGTGCACCACAGAACAGTGAACCAATGTCTGTTAAGGTGGCCAATGGAGCAACATTGTGTTGTAATAGTTGGGTACCAGGCTTCGAATGGTGATCACAGGGGCAGACTTTTCAAACCAATATGAATGTGATTGATCTGGGCACATATGATGACATTTTAGGTATGGATTGGTTAAAGGAACATATCCCTATGACATGCTATTGGAAAGAAAAAATGGTGGAGTTCAACTACAGGGGTAAATTGGTTCGGTTACAAGGCGTTGTTAGGAGTCATCTTCAGGGAATTAGAGCTCTACCTTTGCAGCAATTGGACAAGTGGAATAGGGGAAATGACATTTGGGCCATGGCAGTGGTTGAGCAAGAGCAAACTGATAATGAATAGCAAATTCCGGCAGTAATCGAAGAGGTTATCAATCAGTTTCTTGATGTGTTCAAAGAACCTAAGGGATTACCGCCAAAAAGGGAATATGATCATGCTATTCCATTAATCCCGGGAGCTATACCTGTGAATTCTCGGCCATATAGATATTCTCCTTTGCATAAAGATGAGATCGAAAGATAGGTGAAAGAGATGCTCAGTTCAGGTATTATCACTCCTAGCATGAGCCCGTTTGCATCCCCTGTGCTTTTGGTGCAAAAGAAAGACGGTTCGTGGCATTTTTGTGTGGATTATCTTCGTTTAAATGACCTCACCATCAAGAATAAACTTCGCATACCGATCATTGACGAGTTGATAGATGAATTGGCCGACACACAATATTTCTCGAAATTGGATCTTCGCTCCGGGTATCATCGGATTTGTATGAAGGAAGAAGACGAGATGAAAACAGACTTCAAGACCCATCACGGGCATTATCAATTTAAAGTAATGTCATTCGGCCTCGCAAATGCTCCGGCAATGTTTCAATGTGTCATGAATTCAGTTTTGTCGCCGTCTCTTCGCAAATTTGTCTTGGTTTTCATTGACAATATCTTGGTATATAGCCCGACTCTTGCTACACATGTTACTCATTTGACTGAAGTCTTCAAAGTGTTGCAGACCCATCAGTTGTTTGTAAAGAAATCCAAGTGTGTTTTTGCTCAAACACAACTCGAATACTTGGGTCATATTATTTCCTCTCAAGGCATTGCTACTGATCCTAAGAAGACTCAAATAATGTAGCAATGGCCGACACCCACAAATGTTACAGAGTTGCAGGGATTTCTTGGGTTCACCAGTTATTATAGAAAATTTGTGAGAAATTATGGGTTATTGGCTAAACCTCTGACTAATCTTCTCAATAAAAAGGCATTTGAGTGGAGTACACAGGCTGATGAGGCTTTTGTCAATCTCAAGAATGCTATGACAACAATACCGGTCTTGGCTTTACCAAATTTCGACCAAAGCTTTGAAATTGAAACCGATGCAGTGTTGCCGCAAAATGGGCATCCAATAGCCTTTTTCAACTAAGCTTTAAGCACATCACACCAGCAACTTTCCATATATGAAAAGGAATTTCTTGCATTGATGCTTGAGGTTGAGAGGTGGAGACCATATCTACAACGGTAAGAATTTGTCATTAAAACCGATCATCGCAGTTTGTGCTATTTGGAGGAGCAACAATTGCAGTCGGAGATGCAACGGAAGGCTATGACACGTCTTATGGGGTTAAGGTTCCGCATTGTGTATAAGAAGGTGTCGGGACCCCGAATTTGCAAATCCGGACCCTCTGTGTATTCAGCACTAGTCCAGGAACGCGCTAGTGCACACAGTCTTAACATCGGTAAATATCACAATCATACCACTCGATACTAATAAAGTACTTTATTTAAATAGTCAAACTGGTTACTCGACCTTATGGTCAAGTTACAAATGAATGCCTCGCAGGGCAAAACTTATTAAGAGAGAAATAGTAGCAGCGAAAAAATAAGATAACTTCGTGGCGCCATCCAAAGATACCACAGCAACCGATCGGGCTCGCTCCCTAAGTAGACGGATCCTCTTGGAGCTCCTCCTCCAAAACTGGTGTAGTCTCCTCTTCAACTGGTGTTGTATTGTGGCAAGGGTGAGTACTTGGTACTCAGCAAGTCATGCACAGAATGCAGGCTAATATACTATATGCATGGCTTGGTACAAAGGAATAGCTCAAGGTATATTTGCAGAAAACAGCATTTAACAAGTATCATAAGTAGATTCGAAAGCAGTAGAAACAAGTAAAGCATAGATAACTTTTCAAGGAGTTTTAATAAACATCTTTCCCATCCTAATCCACATTTCCATCATCACCATTATTAATCCAACCCAACCTTTCAAATCCAAGTTATTTTTGAGAAAATCTAACCCTTGACTGTAATTCCCGAGCGATGTCCAATACCGCGGACACGGCTATCCGAATAGATTCTACACTCTGCAGAGGTTATGCACTTTACCCACAAGATACAGTCAAACACCATAAAGGCGAGTTCCCGTAACAAAGTCTTTCGGAAACTTCTAACAATACAAGTGGTCCTCCCCGGTTATTGCACACTAACCCTTCCCTTAGCTAAGGCGAAGTTTAGGCCAATCAACCGTTAGATGGGTACCTGGCCTCACCCGATGCGCTCCCGCACAACTTACACAAAGGGTGTAGTTGACCTCCCGAGGTCCCACAGTAATGCTATTAGCAACTTAGTCAACTAGGTCCGTCCCATTCTGGACATGTGGTTGCACGTTAGACCCAGTTCAAAGGCTTGCAAGGTGAAGTCCTTAGGGTGACCAGGGCAAGACTACCCAAGAACCAAATCAACATCCCGTGCCACAACCGCCCAATTGATTATTCTTGCCACATGCCGGTCGAAAAACTATTTATCAAACCCCAGTTGATTACCATGCACCACGTGCCATCAACATCACATGATACCTTTCCAAAACAGGTTCGATATATCATTAAGTCAATATTAACATTTGTTTGTCCAAAATCATGTCATGAGCACGTAGCAGGTCTAAGCAGTTTACTACAACGATCTAATTTCCCATGTTGGCAATTTAATAATGTCCAACTAGTAAACCACAACTAGGGTGACAAGGGTCATGGCACATATTTAAGTAATCAAGGTGTCATACAGCAAATTGGTATTTATCTAATTCCCCATATTTAAATAAAGTATTTTTCTAATTGAACTAGCATGCAATAGGTTAAACCAAAATAGATTTCGAAATAGGATCAACATGGTCAAAGCACAACTTGCCTTCAAAAAGTACTTGTTCTTGGTCTTGAGTTGGATCCTGAGTCAATACTTCTCCTTCAAATCCTTCCGGCACTTCAACATCTACTCGTAAAGCGTGCAAATAGCAAATACACGAATAAACAATAGGCAAAAAGTTTCCAATCATCCAAATAAAATCCGTAAACAGAGAGAACATAATTTTATGAATTTTTAGAAACTGGAATCGTCAAATTTGGAGTTAAAACGCAAAAGTTATGATTATTTGTAGTTTAAATAATCAATTAAATAATTTTACAGAGAAAAACTTTAGTCCAAAAATTAAATAAAATTTATATTTAGGTAGATCTCAATTTTATACAAATTTAGAAATTTGAATCACTCAAATCGGAGTTGAAACGCAAAAGTTATAAGCGTTTGAAGTTTGAATCAAAATCTGAAATCATTATTTCGAATTAATAAATCATTTTCTTTTTCGAAAATTAATTATTGCGTCAGCGAGGACACGTGTCATCCTGTGATTGGTCCACAGTGACCTGCTGATGTCAGCACCGAAAGGTCTCTGCGATGACGTCAGCATGACGTCATCATGCCACGTGGCATGCCCCGGGTGCTGCCACTTGTCTCGGTCCATGGACTGGGTCCACGGTGACGCCCGGCCCACGGTGGACGCGGCCTACGGCTACAGAGGCTGACACGCAGGTCCCACCCGTCAGTGGGTCACGTGCACGGTGAGGCTCTCTCGGGCGAGACACTGACATGCGGGCCCCGCATGTCAGTGACACGCAGTCACGCCCAGGCTCGGCCGCTGGCACGCGGGCCCGGCCTGTCAGTGACTCAACGCACGGCGCGGCGGCGGCTACGTGGCATGATCACGGCCGTTGGATCTAGATCCAACGGTCTAGATCTTTCCTAGGTTGACTCCGTTATAATCTATCCGATGATCATGGGCCGTTCGATCTAGATCGGACGGTCCAGATCTACCCCTACGTTAACGCAGCTACGGCACGTGGTGATCGTGGGCCGTTGGATCTTGATCCAACGGTCCGGATCTAGTCTGGGAATCTAGGGTTCGGAGAGAACGTGGGCTCACCTCAGCCGTTCGATCTAGATCCGACGGTTCACCGAGCTCGGGACGGCGATGGCTTCGCGGCGGCGCTGGTTCACCGGTGCCGAGGACGATGACCACGGCAGCGGCGCTTCGGGGCTTCTCCGGCGAAGTGAAAGGCTCCCTCGGGTGCGCCTTGGTCGGACGGTTCTGGAACCGGGCTCAGACGCGGCGGAGGACGGCGGACGGTGGCGAGGCGAGACAAAAACCGTGGCGGCGCTTCACGCAACTACGGCGAGCGATTCCGGCGAACCTACAGCGGCTAGAGCTCGGTGGGTTAGGGCAAAAAGTGCGCGGGGTTACGGCGGACCTCGGGGTACCACCCGGTACTTAAATGCCCTCGGCATGCGGCGACGGACGGAGCCCTAGTCCCTCACGGCGGCGGAATCCGGCGGCGATTCGGACGGAGACGACGATGACGTGGCGCAACGCGGGCCATTGGATCGAGATCCAACGGTCGCGTGCGGGCTCGGAGGCGCACGGCTCGAGTGACGTGGCCGGATCTCGATCGTTGGATCTTGATCCAATGGTCGAGGGGTTAGGACTCGGGCGACTTGGTTCGGCCCGACCGTGGCCCGGGTCGGACTCAAACTCAAGTCTGACTCGGGCTCGGTCGCTTGAACAGTAACCGACCCGGATTGATTTTCCAGCGATTTAATATTTAAAATAATTCCCAGTAATTCATTTAATTCATTAAAAATAGCAAAATACTCAGAAAAATTCCAGAAAAATTCTGGAAAATATTTTAGGGTATTTGGGACTCAAATAAAATATTTCCAACAAAATTTTATTTGCAAAATTAAATTCTTTAATTATTTTAAAATGGAATAAATTCCAATAAATTCCAAATAAATCCAAATAAATTCCAGAAAATTCCAAAAATTCACCAAAGTGCCAAATCACACATGAATTTAAGAAAAGCAAAATTTTGGGGTGTTACAGAAGGGCAAGGAAAACATTGCTGCTGATGCTTCATCTCGAGTGGGTCGGCTAATGGCTGTTCAAGCTGTGATAGAGGTCCAACCGGTTTGGATCCAGGAGGTTTTAAACTCGATCGTATGTGACCGACAAAGAGGGACAACAATTGTTGACTTTTTTTTTCGAAACTGGTGGCAGGAGCTCTGCCTATTCAATTAAGAAGAGAAGCAAAGCAAATAACAGAGTGCAACACATAGCCTATAACAACAGCCGCTAAGGGCAAAGCCCGGGGAGACCGGGGAGCCCACCGTCTAAACTAGTCTCCTAGAAGCAAAATTAAATTCAAAAACATTTTCCTTGGCTCGAGTGACAACTCGTTGAACATTGTTCTCCGTTTCTAGGAAGATGCGCGCATTTCTTTCCCTCCAGAGGTTCCAAAAACCGAAAATGGTTATGCCATCAAAACTTCGTCTCAAAGGATGCGGCAGTAGGGAGCGGAGATGAAGCCACCAGTCTAGGATTGAAAGTTGCGGACTTTGGGGGAAAAAAGCCGGGAAGTTGAGACGTTGAGTAGAAAGGAACAGGGGCCAGAAGCTCCTAGCAAAATGACAGTTTAACATGAGGTGTGCTGCCGTTTCCTCTTCTACATTGCAAAGATGACAAACTTGTTCATGGGGCCATCCTCTCCGAGCAAGATTGTCTGCCGTTAGGATGCTATTACGAAGCAGAAGCCAAGCAAAAATTTTGCATTTGTTTTCCGATTTTGCCTTCCAAATCAGCGAGCCGGCCGTGTCTATAAGGGCGCCGAGGAATTGCGCCTTGTAGGCCGATTTGGTAGAGAAAAACCCGTCTTCTGTCCAACGCCAAACAATTTCATCTTGGGCGTTTTGCTGTAGTTGTACCTGTTGGAGCATCTGTCAAAGATTGAGGAATTGTGCCATTTGGGCATTTGAGTGGATGTTGCGTAACGGGATCATCCAGGAATTGTTTGTAAGCTCGTGAAGGACTGAATTGTTTCTTCTTTTCACCAGCCAGTAGCAAAGGGGAGCGATAGCCATGGGGCTCTCCCTTGTAGCCAAAGTGAGGTCCAAAACCTTGCTGTCTGACCATCTTTGATGGTTATACGGGTGCTGGCATTGAAGAGCTCAAGGTCACTGGTGTTTCTTGTGGAGTCATTTCCTACCCAAATCCTGTTACTTTCTTTCCACCAAAGCCAAAACCACCTCTGCCTTAGGGCTCTACCGAAGATCTCCAGGTTAGGGACTCCGAGCCCACCTAGCATCTTAGGTCGGCACACCTTTGACCAGCTAACAAGACAATGCCCCGGGGAGCAATTGTTTTGTCCCTTCCAGAAGAAGTTGCGCTTGAGTTTGTCAATCCTTTTTAGGGCCCACGCTGGTAAAGGGAAAATGGTCAGGAAGTAAGTTGGGAGGGCCGAGAGTACAGAGAGCACCAAGGTTAGTCTTCCTGCCCTAGATAACAAAGCCCCTTTCCAACCTGCCAACCTAGCTTCGATCCTGTCAAGTAGAGGTTGAAAGTCCACCCTTCGCAAAGCTCTTGGTCTCAGCGGAAGGCCCAAATATTTTGCCAGGAAGTTCTTGACAACCCCTGAAAACTCAGAAAGGCAAGCATCTAAAGCCCCTTGCTCACAGGCAATTGCATATACCTCAGTTTTTTCCCAGTTTACCGTGAGTCCCGATGCGCCACTGAATAATTGTAGGACTGCGTTTAAGTTATGCATCTCCTGACCAGTTGGGTTTAGGAACATGGCCACATCATCAGCGTAGAAGGATCGGCAAAGGTCCGGCGGTGTATGCAAGATTGGACTGAAAAGTTTCCTGTGTGTCGCTGCCGACAGCAGGAGCTGCAGAGGTTCTAGCGCTAGGATGAATAACATTGGAGAGAGGGGGTCACCTTGTCTGAGCCCACGCTTGTGTGTAATCCGTTTCCCAAGCGCACCATTCACCATCACCCTTGAGGAGGAGCTTGCTAGAAGTGTGGCAATCCAATCTCTCCATCTTTGGCTAAATCCGAAGTGTTGCAAAACTTCTATAAGGTACTCCCAACTGACGGAGTCAAAAGCCTTGGCTAGGTCTAACTTGACGAACAACGCTGGGTTTTTTCTTTCGGTGGAGTTCTGTCAGCAAGTTCTTAACAAGGAGGAAGCCGTTGTGAATAGCCCTACCTTTGATGAACGCATTTTGATTGGGTGACACCAGGTCTCGGAGCTTCGGGGCTAGTCTGTTGGCTAGTATTTTGGAGATGATCTTGCCGAAACTATGCACCAGGCTGATTGGTCTGTAATCTGGTACCCTTAGTGCGTCTTGATTTTTGGGGAGCAGGATCACACAGGCAGAGTTCAGGAGGTGGAGATTGGCAACCGCTCCTCCTGAAAAGGCTAAGATAGCCGCTATGAGGTCTTCCTTGATAATGTTCCAACAAACTTTGAAGAAGGAAGCAATGAAGCCGTCTGGACCCGGCGCTTTGTCAGTTGGCAAATCTCAAATCGCCCGCTTGATTTCAGCTGCCTGCAGGGGGAGGTCCAGGCTAGACAAGTCCGCGTGAGGCATCTGCAGTAGCGACCAGTTTAGCGAATGAAGTCTCTAAAACCTTGCACCCAGTAGCCCATTGAAGAAACTATGGACCACTTCCTGTTTGTGCTTTTCCTCAGTGGCCACTCCTTGATTTGTGATGAGTGAGTGAATTGCCCTTTTGCACTTGCGGCCGTTTATCCTTAGGTGGAAAAATTTCGTGTTTGCATCTCCCTCTTTGATGTTGATCAAACGCGATCTTTGCTTTAGACGGAATTTGTTTATTGCCGCTAAGCCTAGGATTTTGTGCTTAAGGTCTTTTAGCAGTTTCAGCTCTTCCGTGCAGAGGTCCCTGTTTTCTTGCGCCCTATCCAGTTGGCGAATGATTTCTTGTGCCACTCCTAGCTGCAGTTTTAAGTCTCCGACCAGGCTTCTACTCCATTTCCTCAGTGCTTTGGCTGTTCTAGCGAGTTTTATGAAAAGTCTCTTGTAAGGATCCATTGTGAGGAGGAGAGAGCCCCACGCTTGCTGCACCACTTCAGTGAAGTCTGGCATTCTAAGCCAGAAAGTCTCGAATCGAAATGTGGGAGACCGTCGGTTGATTGCGTTTTGAAGGAGCAAGGGGCAGTGATCCGACATGGAGGAAGAAAGGGCTTGTAGTGAGGCATCTGGGAATGAGCAATCCCAGTCTTCGAAAGCAAAAAACCTGTCTATTCTTGTTAATGTGGGGTTGGAAGTTCCAGAAGACCAGGTGAATCTTCTCCCAAGGAGACGCAGCTCTTTTAATCTGGTCGTGTTTAAAGTTTTTCTGAAGCATTGCATTAACCTTCTGTTTAGGCCTCCTCTATTTTTGTCTGCTGCCTGGTAGATCAAGTTGAAGTCTCCCAGGCAAAGCCATCTGGAGTCAACCTCTCCCTGTACCTGCAGAAGCTCTTGCAGGAACAACAGCTTTTCGGCGTCTAGTTGAGGTCCATAAACGCCTGTACACGACCAGGCTGGTTGATCACCACCCGTAGGAGTGAGTCTAGCGGAGACTGTATTAGTCGTGCACCTGGGTTGTGTAAGTGAGAAAGCCTGTTCATTTGCCGCTAGTAGGATTCCGCCTCTTGAACCTGACGCTGGGAGAAAGGAGAAATTATCTCTGAAAGCGGCTCCCAGGGTCTCAGAGACCAACTCCGGCGTGACCTGCTGCAGTTTAGTTTCCTGCAGACAGACTATGTTGGCCCTGGTATCTTGCACCATCTGTCTCACTACAGCATGCTTTGCTGCCATATTTAAGCCCCTAACATTCCAGCTCAGTAACTTACATTTTGTATCCATGCGATAAAGCAGCAAGCTCCAGGGAAGTATTCAGAAGAGGATGAAATGGAAAACCCCCCAAAAGCCCTGGGTAGGCTCCCTAATGCCTTGCGACAACAAGGTTAAAGCACTCTTTGCAGCTGCCACCAACGTAACAATAGGAAATGGGCACAAAGCGAGGTTTTGGACCTCTCCTTGGATGAATGGGGTGGCACCATGCTTCTTGGCCCCAAAGCTATATGCACACTCAAAAAGAAAGAATAGGACAGTTGCAAATACTTTACAAGATATGAACTGGATACGAGACATTCGGCACGGTCTTACTTTCGACTTGTTAGTTGATTATGTCACCCTATGGGGCAAGGTGCAACACATTGTCATAAACCCGGACATTGAGGACGAGATCCAATGGAAACTAACAATAGATGGAACATACTCAACGTCCTCAGCCTATCGAGCGCAGTTTGTAGGTTCAGTCCAAACTTCCTATCGCACTCTCATTTGGAAGGCATGGGCACCATCGCGCTGCAAGTTCTTTGCTTGGTTGATGCTGCAAGACAGAATTTGGACAGCCCAAAGGCTGCAGCGCCGGGAATGGCCAAACAAATATTTCTGCCAAATGCGCAACAGAAACCTTGAAACAGTCACACACCTCTTCATTGACTGCCCGATAGTCCGGCAAACCTGGACCGAAATAGCGCAATGGGCGCAACTACCGACACTCGATCCGACAAATTGGGAACCGACGAGGACAATTGAGGATTGGTGGCTCAAACGAGTGCACTCTCTCCCAGCACCCACCAATGCAGTAAGCACGGTGATTATTCTCGTAACTTGGCAATGGTGGAAGGAGAGGAACAGGCGTGTTTTTCAAAACAAAACTTTGACACACCGTGAGGTCCTTGCCCTCATCAAGGAAGAGGCAAATCTCTGGGAACTGGCCGGAGCAAAACGTCTAAAAGGGCTAACTGTAAGGGCGAAGAGGCTTTGTACCATTAGGTGACATTCCACTGTAACATACTTTCTCTTGTAATGAACGACATCCCCTCTCCCTCTAAACTCTAATTGTAATCTTACACTGTAACGACACTATCCTATTCTTCTAATATATGCCCCAGCACTTTGCTGGTTTCAAAAAAAAAAAAAAGAGGATGAAATCTTACAAAAGAAACATTAGACATTGCATTCACAGAGGGGTGGCGAAGTTCCCCTGACACAGGACCGACAACAGCGGGTAAAAGACAGACAACAGGCGACAATCCCCTAGCAGGCCAGGCGGGTTCTTTGGACCAACGACACCCAACTCGGCCAGACCAAAAGACAATGGGGAAGGAAAACAACGTAAAAAGGGGGCCTAGTCCAGGGCGAGGTTCCCTCTTAGAGAAGGCCAAGGATTGCAAAAGAGGCCTCCAACCTGTCCTAAATTCCAAGACCTTCATTAAACCGGCTGGGACTCCCACGTGGCAGCGCCTGAGGCTACCACTAGATCTGTGTTGGAGTTGAGTCCTGCCAGCTGTGCTAGCGCCGCAATCACTTTCGGTGAGAGGGGCTTGTCGAAGAGGTTAATGAGCTTTTGCAGAGCCGCCTCATCCGGGGATGATCCGCGCGAAGAGATTGATGTCTTCTACCCACACCCAAACGCACAGGCAAGCTGTTTCGTACTCATTTGCTGGCTCATCAGGGAAGGGAACGACAACACCGACATCACTAAGGATCGAGGAGGCCGACTGTGATGTCCAAGCATGTCAAGGCAGGCCTTCCAAGCAAAGCCTGACTTTAAACCTCGGTTGCGCTGCTTCCGCTTGCACAAACCTCGTCCAGTTGATCACTTTGAAATCCACATATTCCTGCTTAAACCTGGAATTATCAAGCATGGTCGCCTTGAGCGACGCCGCGCTACAGCGAACGAAGTAGGATCTGTCGGAGATCAGCTCGACATTGAAATCTGAAAGATTCATGAAGTAATAATCCGCGAGGAGTCGCTGCACCTGTCGGGCATTGGTCACCATATCTCCAAGGATGAGCACCTGTACTGCACGCCTGTCAAATTCTCTCTCAGAGGACAGCAGCTCTGCCGCCCTCACGGCAAACCTCCGAACCAGGCGCGGCCTGTAGGCGGGGTCACAGTCCAAATGAAAAAGGTTTTGCTTTTGCACGGTACAGCTTCATTGTGTCTTTCTAGGATAGAAAGCGTTCTGCAGATAATTCAGCCAGACAAAGATATAAATACATTTTTATCTTTCAAAAAATAAAATCCCCAAAAGTACATCAGATAAAGTGAACGATGTCCATCAGATATAATGGAGGATGGCAATTGACAATTTTTATCAGTCCTTGAGAAATAACAAAGCTGATAGATACCTTCAGAAGGCCATCGATTCACATCGTGCTGAAAATGTCCATCTCCCATAGGCCCAATGACGATACTCTCCTTGAGGTCTCCTATGTAGGTAATCACTACTTATAGTCAGAGTTCTAAATTATATCATTACAAACACAATAATGTAAAAGGGAAAATATTCAAAATGCAGTTGTTTCAATCTACAGGCGGTGAGGATGTGACTGAGGAACGGGTTATTCAACACTTGACTGCTCCCTTCGGAACTATCCTTCCCTTACTACATCTTGGTTCCAAGAGTCGTACACAACCTAATTAAACAAAGTAATTGAGGCACGATGTGATCTACTAATAGTACTTGAAGATCACCTCACACTTCTAGCTATCACCAGGGCTCCAAAAACAAGCAGTGGATGTGAATGAAGTACTGCTGCGGGAAACAAGCTGATTGAAGTAGAACAACGGTTGTTTCTAATTCAGTTGGTTCAACTTTAAATGTCAGAACTCAGAACCAGTAGGCCATTCCAAAGAATACTTTGTGCCAACAGAAAACCCTCCACTATCATTTTTCCTTGTTGCTAAAGAATATTATACTCAGATAACAACTTAAATTTAACATTTTGGGCACAAATTAAGGAGGGGTTGGCCTGATTGGAATCCAATCTAACCTTGGAATTTGGATGAGGCGTAGAGCTTCTGAGAGTAGGGCGGAGTATAGCCACTGTGGCTGTTGTTCCTCTTCAGTGCCATCTTCTCCTCCATCGGCAGCTCGAAGAACTTCTTGCTCTCTGCAAACACGCTCTCTAGCAGGGCACCCTCGATCCCGTGGTTGGTCACGTAGAAGAAGCCATACTCCATGCACGCCTACCAGATCAAGATCAAACACGTTATGCTTGCTGCGTCCATCAAATAAAACAAAGACCTCGAAGAAATTCTGAGAAGGGACAGGAAGAAAGAGGACCAGATTCCGAACCTGCCGGATGGATTTGGCGTAGAAAGCATATTCTTTCGTGTGTTGACATAGACAAAATCATCCAATCGAAATGGAAAACAGGACTTCTCAGTTGATACCTGTATAGGTAAAGAAAAAAACTTCGTGTAAAGTAAGGTGCCCGTGCGTTGCAATGGATTAGAAATACTGTCAACGAAGTAATAGAAACGCTCTCTCAAATTTCAATGCTCCATATGTAATGTCACTTTGAATAGCATGCCTAGGACCATACCAATATGTAAAACTATAGCACTTTTCCACAGTATGATCCACTTGGCATATGGGTCTCTAATTTTGTATACATTAGCAATTGAATGAATAGAAGACTGCTGGATCTAATCAAAATTGAAGAATTGCTAGAATTAGGAAAAGAAATTGAGGACTCACCAAAGTTCTAATCTATAAAATTATCAACACTTTAGTTCTCCAATCTCATTCCCTTATCATCTAGGCATCTAGTAGTGTACAGATTAGTAATTCGACGGAGAGGAGAACACCAGTGTGATCAAACAGAAACTTTTATAGTTTGTGCATTTGTTCTCCAACCAGTTTCTAGACACTTAGCATGTTAAAGATGATTTGAACCAAATGTCAACAATACAGATAGGATTAACTATGATTGCAAATATTGTAGAGTATGGGGAAGGCTCTGTGGTCTCCAGACTGGGTGATATTTACAGCCTCGGCATATCGTTGCTTGAGATGCTTACCGGAAGGAGCCCTACTGATGGTATGTTCCAAGACGCACGGATCTGCACAAGTTTGTTGTGGCTGCTATTCCTGACAGAACCCTGAGATAGCAGACAAGAAAATATGGCTGCATGATGCAAATGATACATATGTCACAGATGCGAGCATAACAAGAAGTAGAATTCAACAGTGTTTGTTTTCTGTCCTTAGGCTTGGCATATCCTGCTCAAAGCAACAGCCCAGAGAGCGAATGCTGAATTGCTGATAGCAGATGCTGCGGCAGAGATGCATGCAATGAGAGATGAATATGTCAGGCCACCAATGATTTGAGCATTAAAGACAGAGAAAGAGAAGAAACCAATCGCTGAAATCTGCAACAACGATGAACAATCAGAGCTGAAGGTTGGACAAGATACATTGTAGATGACTACCTGGAATAATTGGAGGCATACATTGTGCTGCAGTTAACATTCCTTACTTAAAGCTTCTACGTAAAACATTCATTTATGTTAGGTATCAGTCATTATATAGAATGTTCAATAATTATGTTGATCAAATAATATTGAAGTAATGAAGTATACAGCTTCTTGCTAATATTTGCACACCAATTCCTATTTCCTACCCAACCCCCGATAGTAACATTTCCAACTCCCGCAAGTCACCAAAGTTCTCATGTTCCCACATAAACATAGCGCCAACACATTTTCTATCCTTTCTAAACAAATCTAGTACGGAGAATAGAAAGCGCATAACAATTCATGATATTCGAAAATAGACAAGCACAAATGCCCAAACCAATAAACGAGCGAAGCGAAGGATTGCTCCCAAAATCAGGCACCCATTATTCCAATCACTGCAAATTCGGAATGGCCAGCTGCGGTTCTTCAATCAAAGAAAATTAGCATTACTTCGTATAAAATCAATCATAAAACCAAAGTTATTTACCATGGAATGTTTACTGGAAGGAACCCAACAGAGATCCCTTGGATCTGCATTAAGTATACCGAAGCGTGGATGCTCTTCCTGGTAGAAACTTGGAGACAGCTGATTCAACAACCTGGCCGGACAGAGAATAAAAGGATAACATTACAACAAGTAGAACCCAGGAGTGTTTGGTTTATCTTCAGTGGTATATCCTGCTCAAAGCAACAGACTCGAGAGCGGACGTTGATAAGAGATGCAGCAGTAGATATGCAAACCTCATGTTTGCAGATTACGCTGATTAGCACATGGATTTTTTATAAAAAAAAAATTACTTGATGCTTTCTAGTTCGCACACCAATCAAGTTCTAGTGCTACAATGTATACCCAAGCTAAAAAGAAAAAGGCAACGACGTGCCATGTAGTTCTCCATCCTAACACAGATAACGAAGTATCCCAGCAACAAAATCTAATATACCAAAGAGAGGCATATAACTGGAGTCAAACATTACTTTATCTAGTAAAAGAGTAAACACACACATGTACTGCTCTACCCTGATCATAATGAAAGAAAGAATGAGGAAAACTACAGTTGATCAAATGGTGTTAAAAATGATCAAGTGTATTATGTGATAGGTCGAAAATTGACATCCAAATGTGAAATTTATCCAAGAAGTATCCATTACCATCCATGTAATCGAAGTAAAGACAACAAAGATCAACAGCACAAAATGAAATAATCAAAGTATCATGTGCAAAAGAAGAGTAAACTGAACGGATAATTGCAAATTTACTTTGATGAAGACGCTAGCACTCAAAGCAACAAACACCGTATATAGCAGACCTCATCACTAACAATTGATTCGACGATAAGCAACAATCACACGATGTAGAAAAGGTTATGGGAGAAGTAAAATTTGAGGGATCCCAGAGGCCAACCTTGACATAGACGTCGTCGTTGAGGCAGTAGACGGTGTCGTCGACCTTGTCGGAGTGGTAGTGGCAGCGGGCCTTGACGTCCTCGTCCTCATCCGGCGCGACACAAGCACGCACGCACTTAGCTCGGAACACCAAACCAAATGGGATTTCTTGTAGGTGCGGTGCGCTGGTAGCGGTGCGGCCACTTGGCGCGCGCCTCGTCGGCGGGGAAGGGGTCGCCGTGGAACTCCGGCTCCTTGTCGCCGCTGGTGCTGTGCCTAATTGTCAGGACCCCAGCGACTTACCCTGATCCTGAAGGATTGAATCACCAGATCTCCAAGAAACGTAAAGAAACAGGAAAGAGGATCAAGAGGAAATACGCTACAAGCTAACAAACTAAAGTACTGGAGATATTTTGATATGTGGAATCTTATCCTTCTCAGTCATCGTTCGGCTTTTATAGCCATCAATACAGTAATCTCTACTATATAAAGTGGGAGTTTCTTCCCACGTCACATTAATTGCCCTGTTTAATTGCCATATTAATTGCCTTGCTTAATTGCCCTACGCAAAAAATGAAGCGTTGCTTTAATTAGCCAGCTTTTGCAAGAAACGAAGCGTTAAAGATAGATGTTTGATCTTATGAAATAGTATTTTTTTTTTATTTTTTAATCTTTATTTTTCGTTATCAATTTTATTTTTCGTAGCAACGCACGGACATATAACTAGTAAGTTTTTAACTGAATGTAAAGCAGCGGTAAAGTAAACAGCAGTAAAGAGTAAATTGTTTTCAGGTCTTCTTCCATCAGCTAAACGACAAACACTATTCTCAGTCATCTAGCCGTTGGATACATCAGTCTTCTATTCAGCAAGTTTGCCCACCGTTGATGATGTCTTATGCAAAGTCGACGAAACGGTATAAGTGACACCGGATTCTCCTGTTCTTCGTTCACCTTCAGATGGCCCTGACACTAATCCTGTTGGGCTGCGCCACCCGCCTCCTGGCCGCCGCCTTCTTCGCGGACCCAGGCTCCCTCTCCTGCACCCCCGCGTCGTCTTCGTCGTCCTCGCCCATGGCCATCTCCTCCTCGTTTGGCTCAGACGTCGTCCTCCAGCGGCCTCTCCGCATCCTCCGGCTCCTCCGCCTTCTTCTTCTTCCTCCTCCTCCCGTGCGCCTTCGCCGGTTCGAGCGCCTTGCGGGCGCGCTTGGTGGGCTCGGGACGGTCGAGCTCGGGCTCGGCGGAGGCTGGCCGCTTACGCAGATGGGGAAGAGTGGGGGAGACGTGGGGGGGGCTTGTCGCGGTGGGGGAGATCGGGCGACGGCGTGAGGGGCGAGAAGGGGGCGGGGCGACGGGCGTGATGGTTGAGGACACGACGGGCGAGTGGGCGACGTGCGCGGTTAGGAGGAGCGAAATGGGCCGAATTTTGGGCTGTACAGTGGACGATCCAATAAGCAGAGTAAACTCCTCTTTTTATTAGTTTAGACATGAGGGAAAGGAATAACAGGACTCTATCTCTAATATAGATACCAGAATAACAGGACTCTATCTCTAACACCCCCCACAAATGCAAAGCGTATGCAATAGCATTGCATTTGGAAGGGATGAACTAAAATAGGGAAAATCCAAAGTCATAATCCTGAAGTAGCCGTCGTAGCATGTAACTCTTGAAAAATCGAGCTGACGAAGAACAGCCAACAAAGAACCGAGTCGGTGAAGAAAAGTCGACGAAGATGCCAAAACGACGAACCGAAGTCGAAGGTAGGGCCGAGTCGACGAAGAAAAGTCAACGGTACGAGTCGACGAAGAAGACGAGTCGAGCCGAGGTAATAAGAGTTGATAGAATGAGCCAAGCCGATAAAAGAGCCAAGCGACGACGGAATCAAGAAGCTAAAGGCTGGATGGACGCAACGGAAAACTTAAAAACTAGAAATAATAGCCGCAATACTAAAAAGCAGTAACACGAAAGCCATCGAGCCAGCGAAAGTGTGAAATCATGTGCTGAAAAATTGGCTTTGAACTGAAAAATTAAACTTAGAATTGGATTTGCAAAATGTGCTTGTGCATGTGTTTGATAATTTGACAAGAAACAGTAAGTTTCACTTTTGCGCCGGACCTAGCTCTCAAGAAACAGTAAGTTCCCCATCTGCGACGGACAATGTCTTTGGGTCCGTCGTGGACGTGTTTTGAACTCTTTGAGCCAAACTCTTTTTTCCTCAAAACCAGTCAGTTTCGCTTGTACGACGGATAATGTTTTTTTGTCCGTCGTGGACTTGCTTTTGAGCGCTTGAATCTAACTCTTTCTCCAAGATTTCAGAAACCTTTGCATGTACAACGGACAGTTTTTCTTGGTCCGTTGTGAACTTGTTTTGAGCTCATGACCGAAGTCATTTTTGCATGTACAACGGACCGATTTTCTTTGTCCGTTGTGAACGTGTTTTTGTCCGTTTGGTTTTCTTCTTGGAACCGAAACTTTCACTTGTACAACGGACCGATTTTGTCTGTCCGTTGTGAATGGTTTTTTGAGTGATTTTTCATGTGTACGCCGGACCATATTTCCTTGTCCGTCGTGAATGCGTTTTTGCTGAATTAGGGTTTTGAGCAGAATTGAAATAATTTGAATTTGAGATTATGAAATTTGTGATGATTTCATGATGCTTCTTTTGAAGTGGACTTTATGCAATGCTCGTGTGAGTATTTGCATGGATTGACTTTGAGTCAAGTCGTGGACTTGTGCTCGGATTTGTTTCGTGGTTTGTTCATGTGCAGGTATTGCTCGAAGACGAATGTGGTCGATGACGGGACCGGAACTAGGTTCATGGAGGAACTGAGGTTCGGGACTAGGTTAAGGAGGAACTGAGGTCTTGGTGGTCAAGGATGTCATGCGGGACGTTCGGGCTAAGAGAATGGTGCACATGAAGAATGGTTAGTCACGTGAGAATGGCAGGAGGTCATTCGTGTGCAAAGTGTTAGTCACGTGAGTATGGCAGGTGGCCATACGCGTGCAAAGTGTTAGTCACGTGAGTATGGAAGGGTTACCATACGCGTGCAAGAGTTGTACTCGGCCTGGTTGGGCCAAGTAGAGTTGTGTTGGATACGGATTCCTTCTAGGGAATAGGAATCGTATTCAGAACTCCTTGTGGGTTGGTGCTTTAAATAGGTGGGGGGTCTCCTGTTGAAAGGCACCAAGTAGAGCTGAGCGCATCAAGCTTTGAGCTTGGTTTTAGGGTTTGTACTCTTTTGATGAGAGTATTTTAGACAAGAAATAAAGATCAATTCTTCCAAGATTTTTGCGTGCTACAGTAACCACGTCGCTATAGTGTTTTCTGTTTTGGTTCTTGTTTGCATGCTTGTTCTAATTCTAGATTGGTTTTTGATCGTTGAGTTTCATCTTGATTTGATCCATCAAAAACTGTTCTAGGGTATTGATTTAGAGTTTCTCAAAGTCTAGTTGATTAATCTTTTGAAGATCTTGTTTAATCTTGAAGTTTTGATTAGATTGATTCTCGTCAAGTTCTGAAACAGCAATCTTGCGAAGCTTATAACTTTTGATCCGTAAGTCCGATCGAGCTGATTCTTTTTGGGTTCGGTTCGTACTGGAATCTAGTTTCTTGTGTCCAAATTTCAGATCGATCCGACGGTTGGATCTCCAGGAATACGCGTTTTACCGAACCTCTGTCATTCTGTTTTTGTCGAAAACGAGGCAATTATTTGGTTCTGTTTTGGGGTGAACTTTTAATAGGTCAAGAATTTGGTTTTAGCTTCCGCACAATCATTCACCCCCCCTCTGATTGCTATATTCGTATACTCCGATCCTACAAGTGGTATCAGAGCAAGGTTTTTCTAATCTATCTTAATCGGTGATTAGATCAATGGATCATTATTCGACAAAACCTTGTGTGTTCAATGGTGTTGATTTTCAGTTTTGGAAGGCCAAGATGGAGGCGTTCATCCAAGCTCAGGGATTCGCAATTTGGGAGAAGGTCTACAAGCCATATGAAGTCCCTGCAAACGACAACGTCAACGACACCAATCGCACACATGTTGAAGCAAACAAAGAAGGCGCGCAACTTGATCATCCAAGGCTTGGGACGAGCGACTTTGATCGTGTGATTCATCTTCGATCCGATATGAGGTATGGAAATCTCTTTGTGATTACCATGAGGGTTCTAACACTCTTAAAGAGGTTCGTCAAGATCTTTACAAAAAAAAGAATACATGCGATTTGAGATGAAACCGGTGAGTCGCTAGATGACTTCTTTGCACGTTTCAATAAAATTCTTAGTAATCTTCGTCTCGTTGGAGTTAGCTTTGATGATGTCGCTAATGCTAGACAATTGCTTGGTGCATTAGACATGTCAATTTGGGAGATGAAAGTTACATCCATTAGAGAATCTACTGTCATGAGTACACTTACTTTAGATGTTCTTTATTCTAAGTTGAAAACTCATGAATTAGATGTTTTTGCTAGAAAGAATGATTATAAATCAATTGCTTTGACATCTCAATCGAGCATATGTCATAATGGTGCTGCTTCAAGTTTTGCTCTATCTTTCTTGTCTTCATTAACCGATGAACAGATTGAGCAATTCCCAGAAGAAGACTTATCACTACTCTCTTCTCGCTTTAACAAAGCTTTGCAAATTGTGATAAAGAGAAAGAGAGGTGGTGGTGATCCTCCAAGATGCTATGAGTGTGGTGATCTCGACCATATTCGTCCAAACTGTCAAAAACTTGCAAGTAAAGCATCAAGGGAGGAGAAGGACAACGACAGAGGAAAAGAGAAGAAGAAGTTCTCTCCAAGTGATAGAAAGAAGAAGAACTTCATCAACCGCAAAGTTGTCCATCGAGTTCTTTCCGCTCTTGAACAAGTCTATTTGAGCGATGTAAATTCGGAGAGCAGCGAGGATGATGCAACTCCAAGCAAGCATGAGTTGACGGGGTTGTGTCTCATGGCCAAAAGCAGCGACAGCTTCACCGAGGGCGATCATGACAGCGACTTCAATGAGGTAGATCCTTCTTACGATGAATTAGCTATTGCTGTTGCTCGTCTTGGTAAATTGCTTGATAAACGTGATAAGAAAATTAAGAAACATGATTTTGTTGTGGAGTCATTGAATGCTGAAATTGCTAGACTTAAAACCTTGATTCCTGATGATGATGCTTGCAAATCATGTGACTTAATTTACAATGAGCTTACTTTGCTTAGGAAAGAACATGCTCTTCGGTTGCATCTAAATGAGAAAAATGATAAACATGTTAAACATGCTAGCTGTTCCACTGATGATTTGCATGGTTTAACTTCTTGTTCTAAATGCTTAACTCTTGAATTAAAATTGAAAGATGCAAATGCTAGGATTTCTCAATTGACTGATAATCTGCTTATTACATGAGGTTCTTTCATGCTCTACTTGTCGTAAAATGTAAAGAGAAGGTTGATAATCTTTGCAATAATTGTTTAACTCTTGCCAAGAAAGTTGATTACTTGCAAAGTTCTTTGGAACGATTCACTAATGGCAAGAAAAGATTAAACATGATTTTGGATCAATCTAAGGTTAGCTCAAACAAGAAAGGTTTAGGTTTTGATCTTCATGCTTCATATGAAACTAAACCTCGCTCTGTTGTTTATGCTCCTTGCAATGACAAACTTGAGATTTCAAATGAGCCTAAGAAAATTGTCTTCAAATCTGCTGGCCTTTTATCTTCTACTATGATGAATGCAAATGTTGCTTCTACTGTTAAAGCAAAACATCCTGTTAAGTACACTTGCACTCATTGTGGTAGAGATGGACATTTAGTAGATTTTTGCTTTAGACTAGCCAAACAACAAAAGAAAGAAAAAACTAAGGCTAGGTCTAATTTCAGACAGGCACGCTTTGTTTCTCATTATGTGCCTAGGGTGATGCAAACACCTTTTGTTGGTAAGAACACGGGAAAAGACAAATCTATCTTTGTGCATAAGAATGCTCGTGTTGTGCCTACTGTTGTGCGTCGTGTGTCTCAGTACTGGATTCCTAAACATCTTATTTCTAACCCCAGTACCGAGACCTCGACACTTTCTGCTTCTATGTAGGCTTCTCACGCGAGGAAGGAGAACATATGGCTAGTGGATTCCGGATGCTCACGCCACATGTCCGATGATAAGAATTGGTTCTCCTCCTTCACTCGCGCATCTCATGCTAAAAGTGTTATTTTTCAAGATGCTTCTTCCACCTCTGTTTTCGCAAAAGGCACTAGTCCAAATAGTGCAGGTACAGGTGCATATGTTCAGGGGGAGAGTATCTTTGTTGATGAAGATGATGATGATGCTGTTGAGGATGAGATAATTGGAGTTTGATGTGTGCTTGTGTGCTCGTTTTCAAGCTTCCCCGCGTGCTTCACATCGACAAGCTATCAAGAGGATTTTAAGGTATCTCCGTGGTACTCAAGATTTTGGCATTTGACTTTCTGCTTCCTCATGCATTAGTTTAAGAGCTTTCTCTGATGCTGAATTTGGAGGATGTAGAATTGATAGAAAAAGTACATCTGGTTCATGCCACTTCTTGAGTAATTCTCTTTCTTGAACACATTGATATCAGATTTCACTTTCTTAGAGATCATGTTGAAAAAGGCAATATTGTGCTTCATCATGTGGATACTGAACATCAATTGGCAGACATTTTCACAAAACCTTTGTCTTCTTCTCGTTTTGCTTTTATTCGGGGAGAACTTGGGATTGTTCATCCAATGGGTTTGTTTTGAGGGGGAGTTTCCTTGCCAAGTTCTTTCACCTGATGAGCTCACTTTATCATATTTCTTTATATGTTATGTAATTGAGCTAATATATGATAATCTAATTGACTCACTTGAACTAAAAATGACATTGCGGAATTCCCTGGACTGATTGCCTATAGCTAGATACTCTGTGATATCTTACTCTTTTAGGCTTGTTATTGAATCTTCTTGACAAATTTGGGCTATGGAGCAAGTGTTTTTTCAACTTTACTCTTTCATAAGACCTTTAATCACTTTTGCATGTTTACAATCAAAGAAAAAGGAAAAAGAAAAGGGAATCAAATAAAAAAAGGGCTGTTAAAAGTAAAAGCTTCAAGTTATGTGCTTCAGGCATGCTTTCCTTAAAAAATAAGATGTATGCTTCAAGCATGCCACTCCCTCAAAGATAAGATGTATGCTTCAAGCATGCCACTCCTAGAAAATAAAAGAAGTATGCTTCAAGCATGCCACATGCGATTTATTGTTTAAAGATTAAATTGGTCTACTAGATTGGAGTTGAAACTACTTGCTCGCCCTGATTTGTTAGTTGCTTCAACTTTGAGCCTTTTTCTACTAAAGGTTTTGCTTAGTACTTGGCTATAGTTAACTGAATTGAGATTGAGATGCATGTCATTCCCTAACTTGTTAAAATCACATCAAGATCATGTATTTTGCATATTATGTGATATATAAGGTTATATGATCGAATGAGCTCATCTTTTCCTATCTTGGCACTCCCTTGTTTCTCCTTGTGAAATCTTTGCTACAGGAAAAATTTTGAACCTGTTCTCTTTTGTACTCTTGATGAATCCATTGTCAAAGGGGGAGAAATTTGGGAATCGTTGAAAAGTTTAAGAAAAAGGGGGAGAAGAAAAGGGGGGATTTGTTTCTGGAATTTTGAGAGAAGTTTGGAGATTTTGGGAATTTTTGGGCACATTGCACATTCACACACATTTTCCTTCTCAGGGGGAGATTTTGTTTTGCATTTTGGTCAAAGGGGGAATTCTGTGTTTTCTCTTTTTGGTCCTTGATCCTTTGGATTTCAAAATCTTTTGTAAAGTGAATGCCAAATGATTCAATTCTAAGTGGTGTTGCCAATGTTTTCATCAAGGGGGAGATTGTGAAATCATGTGCTGAAAAATTGGCTTTGAACTGAAAAATTAAACTTAGAATTGGATTTGCAAAATGTGCTTGTGCATGTGTTTGATAATTTGACAAGAAACAGTAAGTTTCACTTTTGCGCCGGACCTAGCTCTCAAGAAACAAGAAGTTCCCCATCTGCGACGGACAATGTCTTTGGGTCCGTCGTGGACGTGTTTTGAACTCTTTGAGCCAAACTCTTTTTCCTCAAAACGATCGATTTAAGCATACGACGGATAATGTTTTTTGTCCGTCGTGGACTTGCTTTTGAGCGCTTGAATCTAACTCTTTCTCCAAGATTTCAGAAACCTTTGCATGTACAACGGACAGTTTTTCTTGGTCCGTTGTGAACTTGTTTTGAGCTCATGACCGAAGTCATTTTTGCATGTACAACGGACCGATTTTCTTTGTCCGTTGTGAACGTGTTTTTGTCCGTTTGGTTTTCTTCTTGGAACCGAAACTTTCACTTGTACAACGGACCGATTTTGTCTGTCCGTTGTGAATGGTTTTTTGAGTGATTTTTCATGTGTACGCCGGACCATATTTCCTTGTCCGTCGTGAATGCGTTTTTGCTGAATTAGGGTTTTGAGCAGAATTGAAATAATTTGAATTTGAGATTATGAAATTTGTGATGATTTCATGATACTTCTTTTGAAGTGGACTTTATGCAATGCTCGTGTGAGTATTTGCATGGATTGACTTTGAGTCAAGTCGTGGACTTGTGCTCGGATTTGTTTCGTGATTTGTTCATGTGCAGGTATTGCTCGAAGACGAATGTGGTCGATGACGGGACCGGAACTAGGTTCATGGAGGAACTGAGGTTCGGGACTAGGTTCAGGAGGAACTGAGGTCTTGGTGGTCAAGGATGTCATGCGGAACGTTCGGGCTAAGAGAATGGTGCACATGAAGAATGGTTAGTCACGTGAGAATGGCAGGAGGTCATTCGCGTGCAAAGTGTTAGTCACGTGAGTATGGCAGGTGGCCATACGCGTGCAAAGTGTTAGTCACGTGAGTATGGAAGGGTTACCATACGCGTGCAAAGAGTTGTACTCGGCCTGGTTGGGCCAAGTAGAGTTGTGTTGGATACGGATTCCTTCTAGGAATAGGAATCGTATTCGTAACTCCTTGTGGGTTGGTGCTTTAAATAGGTGGGGGTCTCTGTTGAAAGGCACCAAGTAGAGCTGAGCGCATCAAGCTTTGAGCTTGGTTTTAGGGTTTGTACTCTTTTGATGAGAGTATTTTAGACAAGAAATAAAGATCAATTCTTCCAAGATTTTTGCGTGCTACAAGAACCACGTCGCTATAGTGTTTTCTGTTTTGGTTCTTGTTTGCATGCTTGTTCTAATTCTAGATTTGGTTTTTGATCGTTGAGTTTCATCTTGATTTGATCCATCAAAAACTGTTCTAGGGTATTGATTTAGAGTTTCTCAAAGTCTAGTTGATTAATCTTTTGAAGATCTTGTTTAATCTTGAAGTTTTGATTAGATTGATTCTCGTCAAGTTCTGAAACAGCAATCTTGCGAAGCTTATAACTTTTGATCCGTAAGTCCGATCGAGCTGATTCTTTTTGGGTTCGGTTCGTACTGGAATCTAGTTTCTTGTGTCCAAATTTCAGATCGATCCGACGGTTGGATCTCCAGGAATTCGCGTTTTACCGAACCTCTGTCATTCTGTTTTTGTCGAAAACGAGGCAATTATTTGGTTCTGTTTTGGGGTGAACTTTTAATAGGTCAAGAATTTGGTTTTAGCTTCCGCACAATCATTCACCCCCCTCTGATTGCTATATTCGTATACTTCGATCCTACAGAAAGACTTGCATTTAGTGGGACTCCAAGTGCTGTACGTGAAGACTCAAGTCCAGAGTCGGTTCAATCCTCCTTATCTCTTCAGAGTCAGATCTATATTAGAACCACCCAAAAGGTTCACGTGGCTAAGAGCATCTCCAAGAGGGGCCCTAAATATGGCCCTAACTTGAATTATAGGGCTTTTAGGGGAAAAGATCAACTCCAGCAAAGACCCTAAATTGTTAAAATTTATCAAATTGTTTTAGGGCCCATGGGAGAGTAGCTATATTTAGCAACTCTGTGATTGAGCCCTATCTTCATTGAGTTTTAGGGCCTAATTGCTGGAGTGAATATTTCATTGGAGCCCTAAATCTAATTAGTTGAGGTCCTAAATTAAAATTTAAGGCTCATTTTTAGGGCCCTCTCTTGGAGATGCTCTAAGAGGCTGAAACTTAATGGGGATGTAAACCTCTAGCTTTGGACTTGAACCGAGCGTCTTCACGGACTAAAGTCCAAACGGCAGCTGCGCGCGTGGACCAGCCCGGGCGACGCCAACACACGGCGATGCTGCACAGGCACGCGCGCTGAGAGATGTCGAACGGCCAGCGGTCGCCGAGTCGGCACGAGCGGCTGGAACGTGCTAGATGGGCCGGCGGCCGAGGGAGCAGCGGTCCGGCGCTGCAGCCAGATGTTTTGATTTCACATCCGGCTGGAACGTGCTAGATGGTTCAGTTCCCTGGGATCCACCGATGTTTTGATTTCACAAAAATGATGTGAAAAATGCTAATTTTGTTTTCTATCTTATTCTTAAGTTACCGCTGACGAATAATTGCAGTTTATTCCATCCTATTTTTTAGTCGATGCAGTATTTATAAAATAAAATATAGAATATATTTTATTCCTAAAAGTGAAGAATTTTGTCCCATTTCTTCTTAATTTCTACTATATCAGGTTTTTCATATGTAAATAATGTCCCGACTAAACTTTCACCGGCCAAAAAAATCGGAAATTAATTAATCATAACTCCTGTATTTAGTGTCCAGTTAGTAGTTGGTGACTACTAACTCCTTCCGGGAATTCCGTCACAGACATTTTACTTCAACAACAAAAGCACTGGCCACTAGCATGTCGCAGACTGGCAACGAGAAAAATCGTGATGAGTAGCACCCGGCCGGGAGGGAACACTACAGGCTCTATACTTTCTTTCCTTCACTGCCATATTCACGTACGTGACATATATACATGAGTGATTTTAACCTTACAATATTTTGAATGTACAAGGGCATGCCAAGGCCAAGCAGAGTGGTGAACCGGTGCATCAACTGATCGACATTCTCCTAATTTTTTGGTTTGATACTTAGATCACATATGTAGCGTCATAGGTTACCTGAAGGTATTTGTAATACGAGCCATATTAATTTGTTAGCTTGTTAGATGCTCAACAATTAATGCTAAAAAATTAGGTTGACTAGTTACATGCCCGTACATTGCTACGAAAAACAAAATTGATAACGAAAAATAAAGATTAAAAAATAAAAAAAATTATTTCACAAGATCAAACATCTATCTTTAACGCTTCGTTTCTTGCGAAAGCTGGCTAATTAAAGCAACGCTTCGTTTTTTGCGTAGGGCAATTAAGCAGGGCAATTAATGACGTGGGTAGAACTCACCACTGCCACCAACTGTTGCTTTATAATAGTAGAGATAATGTTTGGCAACGCAACGCGAACATTTCAGTATTGCTGCATGTCCTGTAATCATTTCTGTTGAGATGTATCTACGATGACATGCCAAAAAAGTTACACATGCAGTTGGCTCAAAGGCTAACAGTTAATAACTCAAGGAATAAATGAAGCTACTGGTTGCATATATATTCTCATGAACTCATGTTAGGTAGGGTACGTAACAGAGTTCCTCTCCAATCTAATTTCTTTTTTTCAGGTTCCTGTCCTCCTTGTGTAAGTCCCCGTACGTGTGCACAACCAAACAAAAAGGGAAAGACCCTCGCAGTCCTAATGAACACGTACGTACCCTTGAGAAGCCCTTAGGACTGCATGCGTTCAGCCCTTAGGACACCCATGACCATGAGCAGGACAGGAGCTCCCAAGGGCTGGACTGTGAACGGACGTATATACGTCCCGGGCCTTTGGGACCGAATGATCGAGAAGCAAGGGGACCGAATGAAGCGATTAATTCCGCTTATTGCTTAATTAGGACTGCTGCATGCGTTCAGCCGCTTATTGCTTAGGACTGCTGCGGTCGGTTTAAAGCCCTTGAGAGTTGAGACGTACCCCAACGTGTGAACGGACGTACTGCCGCACACGTACGTGTTCAAGTGGGGGTGGCTTGTATATATATATGCCCGTGCTAATGAGCATTGTCTTAATTAGGTGGCCGGTGTTGTTGGCCTTCAAGATGTATCCCGAACGTACCAGTAGTTCACCATTGATCCCCTATAACGAGGGCTAAGGCATGTGCATGCATGAGGGGACATGCAGATCTTTCCACGGTATATATGATATATCCTCAACCTTTGCATACTTTGGCTACTGCTTCTGGAGTTCTGGTGCTGCTTCTTGGGCGATCATATTCATATATAGTACTGCTTCTGGGACCATTGGAATATTTTCTTCACCTCAAGATGGATGGATCGATGGTCAACTAATCCTTATTTTGATGCTTTTGGTTTTGTCATTAACCCTACCAACATTAAATTAACTTTACGCGCGCCGCCACGATCGACCTGTTTCCGCTGTATTTCAAATCTTTTTATATCGGAATTTATAATCCACTGCATTGGTGATTTTTTTAAATCGGAATTTGTAATCCACTACCCCCTTTTCGTTTCTCATGAAATTAAACTTCGTCAGGCAGTACGTAGTATATATATATAAGTCTCCCTCAGAATTACTTGTTTATTTCCTTCGAGGTACGTAGTACTGTTAGTGCTAAGTTTCTCTAAATGAATTGTATTTTTTTTTTCCAATATTTTGTTAAATCTGATGTTGCCAGCAAAGCTGCAATAATGGTATTTTTTTTTTAATGAACTTCCTCTACTATTTCGTAATATAAAGCCCCCACATATTTCAAGAGACTGTAAACTTCGATGAGCAAAAAATGGTACATAGATAATAATAAAATGGGTTGCACAAAAGTAGTACCATTAGATTCGTAATTTAAGGCAATTTCACATAATCATAATTTTGTAGTTGTTACTGACATACCACAAATTTGATTGACTTTCATTCTTAGCCTACCCCAAATTGTTTGGGATAAAAGGCTTGATTGTTGTGGTTCTTGTTACTAACATACTGCAAAGAATCTCTTGAATTCAGGAAAAACACTAGTTGATATGCAGATTGTTCACGATTGAACATCTTAACAATCCATTTATTAATTTCCTGCTTCTACATATCTTTGTGAAAAGTAATAGCTGTATTACTTGCAAAAGGAAAATCTCCAGGTCTATGAAATATGAACACATGCATAAATTAATTAATGATCGCTGGGATTACTAGAAATTTGGATTGTCATCTTGAAATTCTCATACAACGCTATGATAACTGACAGCATTGTATATGTGCTGCTAATTTCTGTTTTGGATCAGTTTATCAAGCTGCATTAATTCTGGACTTTTACATGCCAATTTTTTTTTTATTTTTTTTTTGTAATACACCAGAAAAACTTGGCTGTACGTGGACATGATATACTTGCTGCAAGAAGGGACCCTACTGCTTTTGTGATGCGGACTTCTTATCATGCATCTGGACCTGGAGCAAGTTCAGAATCTGCCACTACCTATGTTAATAATCATTCATATAGTGGAACGATGCAAAGATCGGGTGAGGTCACGGTGAGATCGGATGACATCACGGCGGATAGTACTATATCCACATAACATGGATACTGATCGAAACACAGCTGGCAGTTCGACATCAACAATCTTAACTAATAAAAGGAGTTTACCCTCTTCGTCCCGCACTTCCCCGATCTGCTTGCATTGAGTCCGCAGTCTCATCTGTCACTATTATGCTGTCATAAGTGATAGCCTATAAGAAAACACTGATGTTCATGGTACTGTGAGAAAGATTTGATGATATTATCTTCTTTTTAGACTCCGTTGCAACGCACGGACATCCTACTAGTATCTTACAAGCGGAAGTTGGATGATGGGGAATCACGTGCTGATAAGAATCTTCCAGGAAGACCATCTACTGCCTCGCAGAAACCAGAAGATGGTGAAACAAAATCAACAGATAAAAAGGTTTGTACTTTTGTGACGATTTTACATTCCTTTACCCCTCCTCATTGCTGATGTTTGAAGTACATAACATTGCGTTATAGAGATACATTTCAAAAGGAGCTTGTTCTTATTCTAATTTTGTTTATCCATATCATTTTTTTGGCAGGGAGCAGAATACGAAGAATGTCTTAAGGTAGCAACCACTAAAAACGAGGTGTAATTTTAAAAATCCAATGATGGGAACATGGCTAAAATTATATTTTCAGATATTGTATCTGAAGATCAATTCCTGGGCCTTGATAAAAGTGAACAAGAGAAACTTGAAAAGATTGTAACTATGCTTTATGTATTTTTTGGATGTTTCTTTTTCTTTTCTCTCTTTTCCACATTTTAAAAAATAAAGATTTGTGCTTTTCACGTTCGGGGAAGCACTGAAGCACTTCATATAATCATATCTTTTCAAAAGATAAAATTTACTAAAGAAAAATCTCATTAAATTCTTAAAGATAAAACTGGTTAAGTTTCAATTTCTTAATTTAGTGGACACGCTTTGATATTACTAATCAGACAAGTTCATTGTTGTTGTTTGCAAAGTAGCATCTGCATTTTTTTGTAATCTTTAAAATACTATTAATGGGTAATCTTCACCGTGACTATGTGAGACTCGGAAGTCTTGGTGCCTTTTTTTTCAATCCTGAAGGTGGACGTATTTGTTAATAATTAGAGCTTCTCTAAAATTGCTGAAAAAAAAAACTATTGATTGATAGCTATATTAGATTGTTAACTATTGAAATACAAACTTCTTTGCCATAAAAAAGAATCATACTATTGCTTTGCTAACCTGTAGTTGTAAAACTGCAGGGCAACTCAATATAAATGATTTGATTTATTTACTAGCTTACAAAGATATGTTTTGCTTGATATGTGTGTTACAGAAAATTGATTTATTGTATGTTTTAGAACCCTGCATTATAATTATTCATTATTCTCTTTTGAAATATGTGTGTGTATTGTTGTCCATTAATTATCACACTCACAAATACTATTATTAAATAAACACATCAGCTCAGGCGGTGTACTCTTTATAGGTAGAGTCTTGCGGCCTTTAGTGACCCTCAAAGCCCTCCGCTTCATACATGCGTCGTCCTCAACGCGTTGTAATTTCTAAAACTGGCCACGGTTCTTCTGAGTGCTATACAAATGACCGAATTCAAAAAGTAGTACAGTGCTATTCGAGAAATATATATATATATATATATATATATATATATATATATATATATATATATATATATATATATTGTGTTTCCGAGCCATATTAAAGACTCCAGTGGCCCATGTCAGAATTGGATGGGAAGGGATTGGGATTGTATGTAAGAGCATGTGTGATTGTATTATGGGTAACGGTCTAAGAACACAAAATTTCACACAGGTTCAATTACGAGTTTACATGTTTTACGTCACTATGAGAAACACGAACTTAAATGTAATGCAGAATCTAACAAGTACAAGAGAGGTGTTCTATAGTTCCATAAGCAATCTCATGAGCTGAAGTTCTTTTAGCTTGTTAGTCACGATCTTCTTATATTCAAAACAGAGCATGCTGCTCATTACTGTGTCGATTTCTTGCTACACATACATTCATTCAACAATCATTTGTTAAGCAACCTATTTCGTTTTTTTCTGAAGGAACAAGCAAGGAGAGCTGCTTGAGAAGCAACCCCATTTCGTTTTCTTTCAGTTTTTCAACATTGAACAAACAGACCGTTCCAGACTACTGCAGCTAGCTCTGTGTCCTTCGCGATGGCCTTCTCGCCGTTACTCGTCGTGGGTGTCGGCTCGGTTGCTGTGCCCACCGTCTCTGGAGCAAGGATTGGATCTCGGGCCTGGCCGAAATCCGAAATTTCGAAGAGATCCGGAAATTTCGGACAAAATCCGGACGAAATTCAAAAACCAAAATTTAAATCCGGTTTTTTTTAACCGAGCAATCCGAAATTTCGCTAAAAAAATACGAAATTTCATCCAAAAAACCGAAATCTCGGCGAAATTTCCCGGTACTATCACACTTTCAATTTTTAGGGATTTTTCAACTTCGCGGAAATTATGATCTACCGTCCCACATGGGAAATGATGTGAAGAACCCAATCCGGTCAAAATCCGGTCAACTTTTTTGCAAATTTCGGTCCATTTTACCGAAATTTCGATCCAAATCACCGAAATTTCGAAGAGATTTTAATGTACTGTAGCACATCAAAAAAAATTTAGGGTTTTTTAATTTCGCCAGGATTATGAAACTCAGAGGGGCCCGAAATCCGAAATTTCGGCGAGATTTTGAACCCTGCTCCGAAAGCTGGCAGCCACTCCTTCCTGGTGCCCTCCGTCTTCGTCGAGGCCGCCCTACAGGCCGCCGAATTCGACGTTCTGCATGCCGGGGGCTGCTCCCTCCCTATACGCCGGAGGCGCCTCAAAGTTCGCTATCGTGTACACCACGACGCGGCCACCCTCCTCAGTGCTGCCGTTCTTCGACGACGTCGACGACTCCTCCTGGGACGCCTCTCGAGTCTCGAGCGCCTCAAAGGTGCCTTCCATCTCCCCATTCACTCCGGTGACGCCTTCTCGGCGCCCTGCATCCCCGGAGTACACGTGCAGCATGCCTCGTCCGACGTCGCCGGTCTCTGATCAACGTCGAGTTGCGCACATCTTCTGCTGCCACCCAGCGGCGCGCCATCATCCGTCTCAGTATCAGCGGTCCACGAGACATTAATGTAGGAGAGTTGAATATGGCATGTATTCCATGCTTCGTGGCGCAGGTTGCAGCCACTGTTCCCAGATTCTGTTCGTCGGTTTGCAACAGCGATAACTCTCAGAACACTTCTCCAAAAATTCTGAAAAAATTATAAAAGCTAGGTCTCGACGTTATCTACAACTTTCTAGTTATAGGTTTTGGCAGGAAAAATCATCTATGCCACTTAAAACGCGAAACAATCCGCGCTGCACAATCCCCCCTTCCAGAAACAGCACCACGTGAACATCTACCCTTCTCCCCCAACAAGATCCATCCAAAACCCTCACCACCAGATCTAATACACTCCTAATCCCTAGGTAAAACAGAGGTAAAAGTTTGGGAATTTTACCTAGTGTTCTCCCTTGCGAACCCACGAAGAACACGCGATGAACCCCGAATCGGCGATCTGCTCGTCCTCCACGCCTCCACGGAGTCGCTCCTCGCCTTCTCCTTCGCGATTCGCGGCGGATCTTGAGCCACCACGTAGGGGAAGGAAGGGGAGGGAGAGGTGGCTGCTAGGGGAGGGAGAGGGAGAGGGAGGAGGCGCCTAGGGTTAGGGGGAAAAGGGGTGGCGCCCCACTTGGCTAGTGGGCCGGCCCACTTAGGAGAAGGGGGAGGGAGAGGTGGGGAGGGAAATCCCGGCCTCGGCCCAGGTTATCCTCGGCCCACTGATTCTAGCCCGACGCTCCAAAAAAAAATATTAAAACGTCGCATGAACTTTAGTTAATCAATTCCCGACCAAACTTCTCTCTTTTCGAAACAACCACGACGAAAAAGAACTAGGATCGCTCTCAGACCTAGGGCATCACAAGGCGCCTCCATCTCCTCCTCCGATCTCTTCCTTCCCCTCACCATTGAGGTCGCCACACAGGTAAGCAATTGCTCGGAGATCCTCCACACCTCCACCAAGCTCCTCGAGCAGGCCGCCCCCACCACGCACTTCCCTCCCCTCCCCTCCAAGTGCGGCGTCGTGCCATCCCGCGCTCTCCTCTTTGCAATGCTCGATTTGTTCTCTTCTTTTAGGTTTCAGCCTCTTTTGTTCGTGTGTGGTTTTGCACTTCTTTCTTGATTAGTGGATCATGATTTCGCTAGATGACTGCACAGCTCATGAGGCGTCGCCGACGACAGCCTCCACTCTGGACGCCGCTGTCGCACCGTTGTGAGGCTCCCTTCGTAGTCTCCTTACTCTATTTTGGGACTTTTGGTTAACTTGCACGTGATCCCAATTGTAAAGCCGCTACTGTTCTCACATTATCCAGAAAAGTGCTCATTCTTCTAGAAATAGGTAATTGTAGACTCAAGAATATTATGAGCTCGCTTGCTCTTCATTTTGACTATCTCATTTAAGATCCTCTGGGACTGCACAACATAACTGCCATTGTGCAATCCACACCTGAGAAGAAGCAATTTGGTGAAGACATGGTGCAATCGGCATTCAAGCTTCTCTTTTATCGTTGTGAACACGAGGACCCGATGTTAGGATTTTTTTTTGTTCCATCGAGGCTAAAGAATTTAAGTGTGCATTCAAGGAAACAGATTCAGTACATAGGTAGATACTGAAAGCAAATATAGCTGCCTTTTTTTCTTGGTTATTGTCATTTCTTAAAGAAAAATAGAACTGCTGTCAAACGAAGCGAAAAGTTCTTTTAATTTCTTCACCATTTGGTTGTATACTTGCAGGTGAGAAGAATTTCTAGGGCAATACAATCCCCTCCAATGGGCCAGCTAGCTGATGAATATGACCGGAAGCCTCTCCTCCTCCTTACTGCTTTCAGCTCCATATTCCCTTTTGCTAATTTCCCCCCTCCCATCTACTTTTCTTAAGGTAATATGTATATGCTTGTTTCTACCCGTTAGCCGCTAACATGCCATTGGAAAGTTTCTGCATTACACTTCCTGCATTGGTATCAATTATCTGCATTTGGTTTGCTGTTCTTGCTCGCAACTGTGCTTGCTAGGAACTATTCAAATGCTACAGGCATGCATACTTGCCTTACTCTTATGTACTTTACCATACACGATTGGCTAAGTAACCATACTGTGCTTTGCAGCCGTATACATGGTGTGTATCCCATCCCTAACTTTGCAAATTTGTATGCTCCTTGGTGGAACTGTTCCTATGCTGCCATTTTGAGCTGGGCTTAGCAGTTTCCATTTAGATTATTTACTTATATACCTTCAGCTTGCCAAACTCATTAACTATATGCATGCATATCAAAGTTGTATACAGATTGCAAATTTTTCACTTCTTGATCAAATCTATCACTTTTTAGAAATGAATCAGTGATGCTTACCACCCTGGACTAGCAAAGCATTGTTTCATCTACCTTAGTTGAATTGGAATGGTTAGTTTCTTATGATCTCTAAACTTTTGCTAAATGTTTTGGAAGTTCCAGTCTAACCTTTCCAATTTGTATATTAGAGAATCTCTTTTTTTTTTCTCCAAAGCCACCTATTGATTGCTTGGTGTGATGTAAATTATCTAGATTTACTGATTGTTGTAGCACTGCACTTATTATTAACCCCTGCTCTCAATCTTATTTCCCCTTGTTGCCATTCCTTGAAATTATTTAAGAAAGGAAAGTCTATTAAGTTGCTGGCAAAATCCCAAAAGTCAGTTGCAAAGAGTGCTATCTATTCTGGCACCTCTAAATTTTCATAGAGATGGCCATACGACGGTTGGAATAATTAGTGCAGACATGATTTCTTCTGTAATCAAGTTTGTTCTTCTTAGTGCTTTTTCCTATGTGTTGCCTTTCATGATTTGATTGCTTATGTAACACCCCATAAATCTAAACTACTGTACAAGAAAAATTCGACAGCATTTCCCCTAAAACAGGATAATACGGAAGCAATTCATAAAAACAAGGTCCATGATAAGCAATTCAAATAGGAATAATATCACGACATCAATACTAGAGACAACAAATCTAAATCAACCAGGAATCAACCATAAACATAACACATCTCTAAAGGGACAACCATAAAGGAGAACAAGTTTAAAGGGGACAACAATGAGTCTAGGTGTAATAAAATTTCAGCCAGCTAAAGAATTATATAAAACACTAGTTCATGTGAGTCGTGATGACATCAGAAAATTTATTGTGTTGCTAGCCCACCCTTCATGCTTACGACTCACGTGCGCTACCTGAAAACATCAAAACAGCAAGTAGTGAGATTGGGTAATCTCAGCAAGCGGAACAACTAATACAAATAAAACATCCACCATATATTTAGCATTCCACATTCCTCATATACAATACCACATCAAAGAGTCCACACCACTTCAGTAAAATGCATATGATTGATGCACATGCTTATGCCATGTTCCTCCTCACCGTGCCCTTTCTCAGGAACACACGGTGTTGTACCGGTACGGTCGCGCACGGTGGCGTCGACAAACTTCCAATGCATGATTATGCAGTTAATGCTTCATGCATGAATTCATTCATAACCTCTCCCACTGAGTCCACACGTTTTCATATCATCATATAGCACGGATAGAAAACAAATATCATAGAGATGAAATGTTTAGACAATTCATCCGGTAAACAACATCATTCTTCACCTTACTCTTGATTCATAGCTAAACCACAACATCACAATACCAGTCAAGATATTGCAATCCTCAAAGCAAGTGATTAAACCATGTATGATTGCTGTAATTGGAGTTTATAGTGAAGGCGAATCAAACAACAATGTATCGATTAACAATACAACTGCTTCCACTTGCCTTTACCGACGTGGGCGAAGAACCTAGTTACGCCCAGCAGTGGCACCACCTGAACAAACATTATTTCAGTACATAGCTACATCACAATTCATCACATAATTCAAACACACGCTTCCTACTCCCCGATCCCATTTAAACGCCAAAAACTCCGATCTGTCCGGATCGAACAGCAGCACCCTCTCTTCCCAATTTCGTACCTTTTTTTCTACTATTCATAAAAATACAAAAAAATTACAGTAGCTAGATATTGACGAGATCTACAACTTTCATGAAGGTCAAAAATTTCAATTCTGCTGTTAAATATGCCTAAACAACCGTCCAACACAGTGGACGAAATCTGTTTCCAGATTCTGTTCGTCATCTTCCAACAGAGATAACTCTCAGACCTACGGCCCACAAATTCTGAAACAAATATAGAAGCTAGGTATCGACGTTGTCTACAACTTTTGAGTTATAGGTTTTTGCAGGAAAAATCATCTATGCCACTTAAACCGCGAAACAATCCGCGCTGCACAATCTCCCCTCTCAGAAATAGCACCACGTGAACAACTACCCTTCTCCCCCATCAAATTCCATCCAAACCAAACACCACCAGATCTAAAACACTCCTAATCGTAGGTAGAAACAGGGGGAAAATTCTAGAAATTTACCTAGAGTCCTTCCTCAAGAATCCACGGAAAACACGCGACGAAACCCGAATCTGAAATCTGCTCGTCCTCCACGCCTCCACGGATCTCTTCTCGCTCTCTCCTTCGCGTTTCGTGGTGGATCTTGAGCCACCACACAGGGGAGGAAGAGGAGGGGGGTGCGGCTGCTAGGGGGAGGAAGGGAGGCGCCTTAGGGTTTGGGGGGAGGGGGTGCCACTTAAAGGGGGAGGTGGGCCGACCCACCAAGGCATGGGGAGGAGAGGGGGAAAAAGGAATTCCCGGCCCAGGCCCAGGTTGCCTCAACCAAGCGGAAACTAGCCCAAAACTCCAATTTTTAATATTAAATTGCCGCATATTCTTCAATTATTTCATTCCCCGACAAAACCCTCTTTCTTTCCGGAACAATCAAGAAAGAAAACCCTAGGATCGCTCTCAAATTCTAGGGCATCACAATCTCCCCACCTTAAAAGGATTCGTCCCCGAATCTAAGACACACCAAAAATCAACAACAAAGTCCCCAAGGGACAAAAGACTTCTTTGCAACACAAAACATTCACACAAAGACTCAAACCGGAATAAACGACAAGCGAGTTCTCAAAACCAACACTAGCGAGAAAATGTTGATTAAGCTCAACAGAGTGCAACCTCTCACGGTTCCACTTTCACTTCAATTCCCAAATAGACCATGAAAGAAAACGGTCTCGCACTCCTTATTCCAACCACTCTCCAGAAGAAAACGGTACCAGTCTCTAGAACCCTCTTCATCTCCCACACACAAACGTGTTTTCACACCACAACCCCTCTACTGTGGTTTGCCGTATTCAAGACGACGACAAATCAGGTGAGACATACACTCCAAGACCACCAGCTATTTGAACAAACGAGGTTAGAACCTTGCAAAAAAATTGATCTTCAACAAAAAAAACCAATACCCAATACTACCACCAAAAGGAAAGGCCTACTTTACAACCAGGGTCCTTAATCCCGCAAGAGAAAGTAACAACCGAACAAAATCGCTATGGTTGACACAACCTCACTCAACCTCAGCGACAGAAAGGTCCAATACACTCTGAAAAGGAAAAACAATTACTAGCAACCACCAAGTGGTCCACTAATAATTTAAACAACCCCACCTAGGTACACATCAATGACCCAATTCTCCAAGAAGGTCTGGATTGAGTCATACACAACCTTCCTTTACTCTTCACTTTTAAACTGTTTACGATCATCTACTAGCAACATCTAATATCTTAGGTCATTACCAACCCACACTAAATTCCTCTTTCTTAGAAGGTTTCGCCCTCGCATTCTTCCTTTCAAAGAATCATAACCAGGGGTAGAATCATTGAGGAAGCTCAACCAAGACCCAGGATCCCCAAATGATTCACATCCAACAACTCGAACTCCAAAGCGCTAAAAGCCACTTTGGAAAGAATTCGGCAACAACCCAAGAGTACTCATTTTAATTTTTTTTTTATTTTTTTTTCTAAGCCAAATGCAAAGAAAGCTCAGATCTCTTACACCACAACCAACATATCAGAAGATATTCGTTCTTACTTCCTGTACTAGAAGGCAATTGAAATCTCGGTTCAGGACATGCATGCAGCTTTCCAAGAGCACTCCGGATTAGTCATATATCCATATATGACTTTCTCACCGACCTGGCTCAACGACTCTTTTATCATTTAACATCTATAGAAAATGTCATATTTACTTTTCACCATTCATTCATCATGTAACAGCACTATCGAATAGTCATTTACAAGACGACTTCTTCCTCTGTAACACATGAATAAAACTCGAATAACACCGAGGATTGCGCTAATTCATATAAACTATGTCGGCAGCATAGTTAACAGTAAGGCACCACATCGTATCAAAACCCACCAATTATAGAAAGCTAAACTTGCAAAACATCGCATTTTAACCAAAATCAACATTTTGGAAAAAAACATCGACTCCAAAGTCAAACATCTGCACAAACAACCGCCACAATTTTTTTTTTCTCGAAAGAAAGGGAAATTCATTCCCAAAAGAGAACTCTTCACTAACCAAATTCACTTATGAAACACTCACATAATCCACCTTTTTGAAGTACTCGCAAACGTCACACACATCATGCAAATAAACCAACTCTAGTCAAAAAGAGTTACAAATTAAATCTCAAGAGTTTCCAACACAACCCACTATGTCCATCTGCTTCCTTTAAAATTAATTCCAAAGATAATTCAGTGCGAACGCGAAGGAGCGCGATCCACTCAAAGACTTTTGGGTGTAAATCCATACTCATAGTGCAAACTAAACAAGTTAGCCAAATCCAAAGGTTGGCATTAATCACTACGAGTTTTAGGGAAACTCTGTAACACAAATGAAGAAACACTTCGACAAAAAGTATTCAACCAAAATAGCAACCAACCAAACCACCCAAAAGGTTTTAGACATTGTGCTCAGGATGAAAGCCACTATATTTAGTATTCCACTATACTTACCATTTAAGCATTCAATATACACTATTTACTCATCGAGAAGCCTCAATATAATTCAACCAAAAGCTACATAACCAATTCTTTCTCTAGTTACCTTTCCCAACATTTATAAATACAGTTTATGATGATTAACAAAACGTCTTCCATTCTATACTACCTCATCATGATCCCCACAGACCAACACATCATATATCAATGTATTCTATATTTCAAACATAGTACTTCAACATATACTTAAGCATGATCAACGTATCAATTTTATACCATCCATACATCAACATCTTGACAATTAAAACTTGTTCAATCAATAAAATGACTTCAACCAATAAGTATTATCTCTACAAGATAAAATTCGTAAACAGGATTCTAAGACATGCATTCATTAAGGTTAAAACCTTGCATCATGATTGTTATCCAATGTTAATCCCATCACAACATGTACTCGACATAATTCCACAGTTTTACACTTTTCTCTATTGGATCAATGGTTTCCAACAATTAACAACCCTACCAAGTCATCAATAACAACAAATGGGCATAAACATCAACCATCAACATTACTTTTGGCTACCCTATACATAGGTGATAACAAAATTACCACCACACAACATACTAGTAGGTTACAACAACGTAAATGGCAATTCTAATCAACTTCCAAATTAAAGCCGCTAGTCAACACGATTAAATTTTCTCTATTAATCCGTTAGATTAGATCATCTTTAAACAACCAGCAAAGTTTCTTTAACAATAACCGCAGTCTAGCTCATCTTAATGTTCTAACCATGCATCAGGGTTTAAAACCTTAAACATTATCGGGGGTCATAAGCACTTTTAAAGCAAAGCAATAGATTATAAGCATGTACATTAACACATTTAATCATCCCCACTATGGGGTACTCTACATCACTAGAGGTTCATTTAATCTTAAGCTAAAGGTAACAATTGCACTTAATTGATTCAACTCGCAAATTAACTAAGGAGTACATCATTTCTATAAACCACCTTGTTACATACTACATAACATGCTAAACAATAATTTTCACTTTTAACAAGTAATTTCAGTCAAACGAATACTTACTTTATTTGCAGCATTTTTCTTTTAATACTCAACCAAAACTCACAAAGAAGCTTGACTCTCAAATTTGCAATAGCACATGACTCCAAAACACATTTCAATCTTAAAGACTCCCACAGGAGGGAACCAAGCGATCAAGTAAACTAAAGGTAACAATTACACTTAATTGATTCAACTCGCAAATTAACTAAGGAGTACATCATTTCTATAAACCACCTTGTTACATACTACATAACATGCTAAACAATAATTTTCACTTTTAACAAGTAATTTCAGTCAAACGAATACTTACTTTATTTGCAGCATTTTTCTTTTAATACTCAACCAAAACTCACAAAGAAGCTTGACTCTCAAATTTGCAATAGCACATGACTCCAAAACACATTTCAATCTTAAAGACTCCCACAGGAGGGAACCAAGCGATCAAGTAAACCTTTAGGAACAAAGGCACAAAACATAAATCGACACAACTTAACTTTTTACACACGCTTCAATAACTTCTTTTAAACTCAGAGCAAGACACACAAAAACCAAAAACTAAACCTTTCTTTGCAAGGCAACCAACTAAACAGGTGTCAAGGTCAAAAGGCGACCAAAGACGCGCAACACAAAACTCCCCTTCTTTGTCTTCGCCCAAAGAAGACAAAACCAAGAAACACCGAAGGCACACTCCGCGAAAATCCAAATTCCAAACACTTTTCTTCTGATTTCAATCAACTAAAACCAAGAGAACCAACCAAGACCGACTGGCCGTAACGATAAAGAACATCCGAAGGAATCTACCACCAATCTCTTCTATTTGAGTCCACCAACTACCCGATCCACTACGTAAAAGGGTAAGCACTCCTCCTACAGGGGTTAATAATTCTTCGGTGATGGCGGTAACCGGCCACACCGTCAAACCACACCCTTACTATGAACAAAAAGAGGTGACCGAAAACCTTTCGGCACCACAACCCCACTTCATCACAAATGAAGCAACTCAATCAAATCCATCATAAATATAGGATTATACCTCATCAAAAGTAGCATTCAACATCAAAGCTTAGATACAATATTTAAACGGAAAGCAATGGTACCCATACCCTTTCCTACTGTGCATCCATGTGTGTTAGATTTTAAATTAGTGATTCCACTTACACAAGTTTTAATGTTGCTATCCTATGACAAAATTTTAGTTAAAACCTAGGCCATGTTTCTAAGTTATTCCACATCACATTTTAGTTGTATACTATAGTATGACACTAAAAATACACATTCCAAGCACCTACAACCCGCTCTGATACCAACTGTAACACCCCATAAATCTAAATCATTGCAGACAAGAAAAATTCGACAAAGATTTCCCTAAAACAGGATAATACGGAAGCAATTCATAAAAACAAGGTCCATGATAAGCAATTCAAATAGGAATAATATCACGACATCAATACTTGAGACAACAAGTCTAAATCAACCAGGAATCAACCATAAACATAACACATCTCTAAAGGGACAACCATAAAGGAGAACAAGTTTAAAGGGGACAACAATGAGTCTAGGTGTAATAAAATTTCAGCCAGCTAAAGAATTATATAAAACACTAGTTCATGTGAGTCGTGATGACATCATAAAATTTATTGTGTTGCTAGCCCACCCTTCATGCTTACGACTCACGTGCGCTACCTGAAAACATCAAAACAGCAAGTAGTGAGATTGGCTAATCTCAGCAAGCGGAACAACTAATACAAATAAAACATCCACCATATATTTAGCATTCCACATTCCTCATATACAATACCACATCAAAGAGTCCACACCACTTCAGTAAAATACATATGATTGATGCACATGCTTATGCCATGTTCCTCCTCACCGTGGCCTTTCTCAGGAACACACGATGTTGTACTGCACGGTCACAAGACGCACGGCAAGGCCGACAAACTTCCAATGCATGATTATGCAGTTAATACTTCATGCATGAATTCATTCATAACCTCTCCCACTGAGTCCACACGTTTTCATATCATCATATAGCATGGATAGAAAACAAATATCATAGAGATGAAATGTTTAGACAATTCATCTGGTAAACAACATCATTCTTCACCTTACTCTTGATTCATAGCTAAACCACAACATCACAATACCAGTCAAGATATTGCAATCCTCAAAGCAAGTGATTAAACCATGTATGATTGCTGTAATTGGAGTTTATAGTGAAGGCGAATCAAACAACAATGTATCGATTAACAATACAACTGCTTCCACTTGCCTTTACCGACGTGGGCGAAGAACCTAGTTACGCCCAGCAGTGGCACCACCTGAACAAACATTATTTCAGTACATAGCGACATCACAATTCATCACACAATTCAAACACACGCTTCCTACTCCCCGATCCCATTTAAACGCCAAAAACTCCGATCTGTCTGGATCAAACAGCAGCACCCTCTCTTCCCAATTTCGTATCTTTTTTTCTACTGTTCATAAAAATACAGAAAAATTACAGTAGCTAGATATTGACGAGATCTACAACTTTCATGAAGGTCAAAAATTTCAGTTCTGCTATTAAATATGCCTAAACAACCGTCCAACACAGTGGACGAAATCTGTTTCCAGACTCTGTTCGTCATCTTCCAACAGAGATAACTCTCAGACCTACGGCCCAAAAATTCTGAAAAAAATATAGAAGCTAGGTATTGACGTTGTCTACAACTTTAGAGTTATAGGTTTTTGCAGGAAAAATCATCTATGCCACTTAAACCGCGAAACAATCCGCGCTGCACAATCTCCCCTCTCAGAAACAGCACCACGTGAACAACTACCCTTCTCCCCCATCAAATTCCATCCAAACCAAACACCACCAGATCTAAAACACTCCTAATCTTAGGTAGAAACAGGGAGAAAATTCTAGAAATTTACCTAGAGTCCTTCCTCAAGAATCCACGAAAAACACGCGACGAAACCCGAATCTGAAATCTGCTCGTCCTCCACGCCTCCACGGATCTCTTCTTGCTCTCTCCTTCGCGTTTCGTGGTGGATCTTGAGCCACCACGCAGGGGAGGAAGAGGAGGGGGGTGCGGCTGCTAGGGGGAGGAAGGGAGGCGCCTTAGGGTTTGGGGGGAGGGGGTGCCACTTGAAGGGGGAGGTGGGCTGGCCCACCAAGGCATGGGGAGGAGAGGGGGAAAAAGGAATTCCCGGCCCAGGCCCAGGTTGCCTCAACCCAGCGGAAACTAGCCCAAAACTCCAATTTTTAATATTAAATTGCCGCATATTCTTCAATTATTTCATTCCCCGACAAAACCCTCTTTCTTTCCGGAACAACCAAGAAAGAAAACCCTAGGATCGCTCTCAAATTCTAGGGCATCACAGCTTACTTCAAGATTATTCGCTATTTTCCTCTACAGTGTGAGGGACCATGCCATGTTAAGTGCTGTAACAATGGAATTCAAAAAAAAAATGTGTGACACTTGCCTTGAAATGTGGTAGAGCAGAGCTTATCATTGTGAAAGACATTGCCGATTCATTGTATTGAGCATTTCAGTCATCTCTGAAAGTTTTGAGAGAATACAAGCAATTTCGCTTCTTGTGCTGTGAAAAATGTCCCGCATGTTTTTTTGGTACAGATTTCTAAGTCCATTGTCAATGGTTCCCCTTATTTCACTGGTGGGATTTGGGCTTTATGAGCTTGGTTTTCGGCTGAACCAAACATCTCAATCATCTTGGCTGGACCGTACAACAATAAAGCAGACCCTCATGAGGTACTTCCCAACTGCTTGGTCTTCTCATTACCTTTTTTAATATATTTACACGTTTGTTCAGGAAAGCTAATACGTTTGTATCGATGTTGTAAATAAATATTTACAGACCATGCGGGGAACACAAGGCAGCTATATTTGCTTCCGTAGTCTCCAATCAAGGTAGACTTACGGTGCCTCCAATCAACTTGCCAAATATTTACGGACCATGCCTTGTGTTTCAGTAGTCTCTGGCACAATGTCATTAGGTTGATATAGTTTTAAGCCTTTCTTAAATTTCAATTCTCTTTCAAAAAAACGGTGCTTCCATTAGAGTTTTCTGTATATTTTAAAAAAAGTGTTTCCACTAGAGTTTTCTCATATGTGTTATAGAGTTTTCTCATCTGTGTTATAGACTTAACTACTCTTGATAAGCAAATCGATCTAAATTATCAAAATTGCAAACGCCTAAAGATGGAGATTCTTAGCTTAGAACTGCAAAATTGTATACTTGGACTGTTGATCATCTCTAGATAGCATTTTAGAAGGCGTTATCATTGCGCGGCGTATCGCCGTGCATCTGTACCTAGTTTATACAATAGATGGTGTGTGGAAGAAGCTGAAAGCTGGCTCTAGAAATAGATCTGTTTCATAACTTTTTGTGATAAAATGACTTGTTAGACTGATAATCTTGTTACGTGTTAAACTCGTACAATTGGTTAATCAGTGCTATATATCATATATGTGCTTTATGTAGTATCTGTTTTCGCGCGTTATCCGAGAAAAATTATCCGGTACCGTATCGATTTCGATCCGTATTCGATTCAAATCTGTGACCGATATTATCCGTGCCGTATTCGTATCCGACACTATCCAAATCTGACCAAAAAAATATGGTTTAGGATATGGAAAGAGTGATATCCGACCGAATCCGAGCCGATTGCACCCCTACTCAGGATTGTCATTTGCTCTTGGTGGTTCATGAAATTCCGTTATTCTGTATTCTATAGGGTATGTACGAAGAAGCCTCCCTTGAATTGTTTCTTCGGGTACTGCAAGACATCCGTTTTTGGGAATTGCTTGAATGTGAGATGTCCATGTATATACAAGGTATGCATTCTCACGTGGGTCGAAGAGGTGTGTTTGTATCTCACAAAAAGAAGATAATAGTGTTCCATAAACCACCACAGATAATAATTAATTTAATATTCTAACGGTTTTAACAAAACACGAGATGATTTTAACACAATACGAGCACTTCCCAAAATATCACTCATACTAATACTACTCTCCCTAAGCACATTTAACTTCCTTTGGTATTGGTATGATCACATTTGAAATATACCGCGCCCCCTTCCTTTAACCTCACAGAGCACCTGAACACCGATTTTAGTATTCTCATACTACGAACACTGCTTGAGTATATTAAGCGATGCCGTGGGATATCAAACTTTACACTAAATATATAGTATTTTTATTTCACACACATATTAAGCGAATCAACTAACCAAAAGAGGGCGAAACACCCTCTATCACTATTGGGGTTGGACGATCCACTAAAAGGAGGAGTGAACTCGTTTTATTAGTTAAGAAATGCTAAAAGTAAACAGTAACACACACTGAGATTGTTGAGTCTCAGGTAGCATGTGTATACAAGAAAAGGAAGATTTTTCACACAGAAAATAAAATACACAAGAAAATGCTAGTAACTAACTTATATATATATGCTTATATGAAACTGAACCGCCAAATATGGAGATAACAGAGTAAAGTTGTTGCAAATATTTCCATTTCGTAATTTAATATGGTACTTAACATGGTTAGTATCTATATGAAAACGGTGAGCATGCCAAGGTGAATATACCTGTCTATGTAGCAAAATTGGACACATCAGCTTCCTCAATGAAGGCAGGATATGCACATGGAATTTGCAGTAGATGCCTACAATCATATTCGAACAGTTAGACGCGTGAACAATATCCAAGAATTATGTGGGGTTCGCATGAACTCTTTTGCGCATCATCCTATTGGAACACATAACAGTTTCAATTAGTATAGATTTAAAATAGAAACACAAAAAGAGGCATAAAAAGAAGATTTTTTTGGTACTTCAAACTTGAAAAAAGAATGATGCAAGGCAGCTTCTATCTATTCTTGCGCTTAGGTTCAATTCGCCAACAAATGTATCAATAGAAAATTCAAATTAGGCATATAAGAAGCAATTTCTTAGCACGCTAATCAAATATACTTAGCTTACTTTTAGTATTGTTGGACATCCAAATTCAAACAAAGATTTGAGACATGGTCTGTTATTTGTTATGTATACCATAACAGCAGAATCTAGACTTCACACCAGATAACCATCACAAATTAAGGAAGAATGATATCTTGTATTAATGATTTTATGTGAGACCTCGGATCGGCTATCCGAAATCTCATGTGTATTTCTGTACTAGTCCCAGATCAGTAGCTAGCACACACAGTCACAGTGATACTTCATTGCCGAACATAACGAAAATTGTAACATAAATATTCAAGTATGGGCCACATGGCCACTTATTACAATACTCGGTCCAAAGACCGGAGACAAAGCAGCGGAAAACGAAAGAAAGAACAAGCGAACACCAAAACGCCACAGGCAACGACCAGAAACGCAACTAGCTATCCTGGCAACCCACCTCAAACTCCTCGGGGTAGAACTCGCACTCCTCAGCTGCGTCTTGATAATTCTCTGATGACAAGTTGATGTAGCACGTCAGTACAAAAGTACTCAGCAAGTCGGGGAAAGGATGATCATGTGGGGCTTTCCAAAGGAAGCTTAACAGGGGTCATTTGCATAAAGCCAAATTTTATTAAATCATACTAAAGTAATAATATTTCACAAAGCATCTTTTTACAAGTCTTTTTAACAATTGAATTATATAGTATTGCAGTGAGGTTCTATCCACCATCACTAATATAAAGGCTCTATCCGCCAACGTTTAAAAGATCAAGGTTAATCATGTGACTCCATCCGTCAAGTGTAAAACAGGTTCCATCCACCTGGTTGGCTCTATCCGCCAAACAACATCCGAGAGTTCTAATGTCGGGACCCCGAATTTGCAAATCCGGACCCTCTGTGTATTCAGCACTAGTCCAGGAACGCGCTAGTGCACACAGTCTTTAACATCGGTAAATATCACAATCATACCAATCGATACCATAAAAGTACTTTATTGAAGTAATAAAACTGGTTACTCGACCTTATGGCCAAGTTACAAATATATGCCTCGCAAGGCGAAACTTATTCAGAGAGAAATAATAACAGCGGAAAATCAAAGAACTTCGTGGCGCCATCCAGTATACCACAGGCAACTGACTGGGCTCGCGTCCCTAGGTAGACGGGTCCTCTTGGAGTTCCTCCTCCATAACTGGCGTAGTCTCCTCTTCAACTGGTGTTGTGTTGAGGCAAGGGTGAGTACTTGGTACTCAGCAAGTCATGCACAAAATGCAAGCTAATATACTATATGCATGGCTTGGTACAAAGGAATAGCTCAAGGTATATTTGCAGTAAACAGCATTTGAAAAGTAATATAAGTAGATTCGGAAGCAGTAGAAATAAGTAAAGCATTAATAACTTTCCAAGCAGTTTAATAAACATTTTCCCCGTCCTAAGCCATGTTTCCATTGTCTTCATTGTTATACCAACCCAACTTTCCAAATCCAAGTTATTTTTGAGAAAATCTAACCCTTGACTGTAATTCCCGAGCATTGTCCAGTACCGTGGACACGGCTATTTAAATAGATTCTACACTCTGCAGAGGTTATGCACTTTACCCACAAGATACAGTCAAACACCACAAAGGCGAGTTCCCGTAACAAAGCCTTTCGGAAGCCTCAAACAACACAGGTGGTCCTCTCCGGTTCGTGCTCTACACCATCCCTTCCCTTAGCCAAGGCGAAGTATGGGACCAACACACCGTTAGATGGGTATCTGGCCACAGCCACGATACGCTCCCCCGTACAATCACACAAACGGTGTAATTGACACCCTGAGGCTCCACAAGTGAGTCCTTAGCGACTTAGTCAACTAGGGCCGTCCCATTCCAGCCATGTGGTTGCAAGTATGACCCAGTTCAAAGGCTTGCAAGGTTAAGTCCTTAGGGTGACCAGGGCAAGACTACCCGAAGAACCAAATCAACATCCCGATTGCCACTGGCCCCACTGATTACTCTTGCCACATGCCCTGGCCGAAATCGTTTATCAAACCCCAGTTGATTACCATGCACCACGTGCCATCAACATCACATGATACTTTTCCAAAACAGGTTCAATATATCATTAAGTCAATATTAACATTTGATTGTCCAAAATCATGTCACGAGCACGAAAGCGTGTCTAAGCAAAGATACTACAACGGTCTAAAACCCAGGTTGGCAAATTAATAATGTCCAACTAGTAAACCACAACTAGGGTGACAAAGGGTCATGGCACATACTTAAGTAATCAAGGTGTCATACAGCAAATTGGTATTTATCTAACCCCCAGGTTTAACCAAAGTATTTCTCTAATTGAACTAGCATGCAATAGTTTAAATCAAAATAGATTTCAAAATAGGATCAACATGGTCAAAGCACAACTTGCCTTCAAAAAGTACTTGCTCTTGGTCTTGAGTTGGATCCTGAGTCAATACTTCTCCTTCGAATCCTTCCGGCACTTCAACGTCTACTCGTAAAGCGTGCAAATAGCAAATACACAAATAAACACTAGGCAAAAACATTCCAAAACTCCAAATAAAATCCATAAACAGAAAGAACATAATTTTGTGGATTTTTAGAAACTGGAATCGTCAAATTTGGAGTTAAAACGCAAAAGTTATGATTATTTAAAGTTTAAATAATCAATTAAATAATTTTACAGAGAAAAACTTTAGTCCAAAAATTAAATAAAATTCATATTCAGGCAGATCTTAATTTTATACAAATTTAGAAATTTGAATCACTCAAATCGGAGTTGAAACGCAAAAGTTATAAGCGTTTGAAGTTTGAAACTAAATTTGAAATCAATATTTCGAATTAATAAATCATTTTCTTTTTCGGAAATTAATTATTGCGTCATCATGGACACGTGGCAGCCTTCGATTGGCTGGTGGCGTCGGCCGGCTCATGGGCTTGGTCCACGGTTTGGCTCGTCCACCGTGGACTCGGTCCCACGACTTCACGTGAGACTCGACATGTGGGCCCACTCGGGTGACGTCATCGGCCGACGTCGGCGAGGCTCGGCCGCAGTGGCGGCAGGTGGGACCCAGCGTGACGTCATGGGTGACGTCGGCTCTTGGCTGGGTCGACCAGCGACATGCGGCCCTCTCGACACACGGCCCCGCGTCGGGCCGTCACACGCACGCTGCGTGGATTCGTTGACCGCGTCGGTCCAACTTCCCGACACGTGGCGCAATCTCGGCCGTTGGTTTGAAAATCAACGGCGCGGATTAGATCCAGGGTTAACACGTTGAAACTACTCGTTGCTCGTGGGCCGTTCGATCTAGATCGGACGGTCCAGATCTAACCCTATAATCGCACTGCTACGGCACGTGGCGATTGTGAACCGTTGGATCTTGATCCAACGGTCCAGATCTAATCGGGTTTGGAACACGTGAGCTCACCTCAACCGTCCGATCTGGATCCGACGGTCCTCCGAGCTCGCGGACGGCGATGGCTTCACGGCGGCGCTGGCTTGACCGGAGACGGGGACGACGACGAGCCCGACGGCGTTTGGGGCGTGCTCCGGCGAAATGAAGCCTCCCTTCGGGTGCGTCTCGTCGCGGGGACTCCGGATCTGGGCTCCTTCTCAGCGGAAGACGACGGACGACGGCGGAAACCGGCGCAAACCGCAGCGGAGGGAAGAGACAACTCCGGCGAGCGATTGCGGCTCAACGGCGGCGGCTCCGGCGAGATGGCTCGGGGGAACGGGTGCGCAAGGATGAGGGCAACCTCGGGGGATGTCTCACGCTTTAAATAGCCTCGGCGTTCGAGCCCTAGACGGAAACCTAGTTTGCTACGGCGGCGGAGTCCGGCTCGGTCACGGGAAGACGACGCAATCGTGGCCGTCCCACGCGCACAATCGACGGCCACGATCGCACGGGCGCGATCGGATCCGGGCCGGTTACGGCTCGAACCGGTACGGGTGGATCTCGGCCGTTGGATCTTGATCCAACGGTTGGGATTGATTAGGGTTAGGAGTGGGTTCGGTCGAGTCACGTGGCTCGGGTCGGACTCGAACTCGAGTCTGACTCGGGCTCGGTCGGATGAACAGTACTTGACCCGAGTTGGATTTTCCAGCGATTTAATATTTAAAATAATTCCCAGTAATTCATTTAATTCATTAAAAATAGCAAATGACTCGGAAAAAATTCCAGAAAAATTTTGGAAAATATTTTGGAACATTTTGGACTCAAATAAAATATTTCCAACAAAATTTTATTTGCAAAATTAAATTCTTTAATTATTTCAAAATGGAATAAATTCAAATAAATTCCAAATAAATCCAAATAAATTCCAGAAAATTCCAAAAATTCACCAAAGTGCCAAATCACACATGAATTTAAGAAAAGCAAAATTTTGGGGTGTTACAAACCTCCCCCCCTTAATAGAATCTCGTCCCCGAGATTCAGGGCTTACTAAAGAATAGGTTTGGAAATTCTTTCTTCAAATCCTCTTCGCGCTCCCAAGTAAGTCGCTTTCTTCATGGTTGCTCCACTGAACTCTACAGAAACGGGTTGACTTATTCCTGGTCTCTCGATCCATTATGTCCAGAATCCTCACGGGATGCTCCTTGTAAGTCAAATCCTCTTGCAACTCAATTGACTCTAGCGGTGTCTGTTCCTCAGGAACTCGGAGACACTTCTTCAACTGGGACACATGGAATACATCATGTACTCCTGCTAACGACTGTGGCAACTCCAGCTGGTAAGCAACTTCGCCTTTGCGACTCAAAATCTTAAATGGTCCAACATAACGGGGTGCGAGTTTCCCTTTGGCATGGAACCTCTTAACTCCCCTGAGAGGCGTAACTCTGAGATAAACAAAGTCTTCTGGTTCAAAACTCAAGTCTCGGCGACGATTGTCAGCATAACTCTTCTGTCGAGATTGGGCAATCTTCAACCTTTCCCTAATCACGGCAACCTGCTCTTCAGCCTCCTGAAGAATATCAGGCCCAAAGACACGGCGCTCGCCGGTCTCATTCCAATTCAATGGCGTCCGACATGGTCGTCCATACAGTGCCTCAAAAGGTGACATCTGCAGACTAGCCTGATAACTATTGTTGTAACTGAACTCGGCATACGGCAAACTCTTATCCCAAGAGGTAGCATAAGCCAATGCACAAGCTCTCAACATATCCTCCAGAATCTGGTTGACTCTTTCGGTCTGTCCATCCGTACTGGGATGATAAGGCATCTTGAAGTTCAAACGGGTTCCCATGGCTTCATGCAACTTATTCGAGAACCTTGAGGTAAATTGGGTACCTTCGTCGATACAATCCTCTTTGGCACTCCGTGCAAGCAGACAATCTGATCATGTACAACTCGCTAACTTATCTCCCGAGTAAGTGGTCCTCACGGGATAAAATGGGCTACTTTAGTCAAGCGATCCACTATAACCCATATGGAGTCATAACCTCCTTGAGTCTTGATAAACCGGTAATGAAATCCATTCGATTTCCTCCCACTTCCACTCAGGTATTTTCAGCGGTGTAGCAATCCTGCTGGTCTCTCGATGCATTGCCTTGACTCTCCGGCATACGCCGCACAATGCAACATGCTCGGCCACTTCACGTTTCATACTCGGCCACCGTAATCTCTCCTTCAAATCTCGATACATCTTGGCGCTTCGAGGTGGATTGAGTACTTGGAGTCATGGGCTTCTTCCAAAATCAGTTGCTTCAACTCCTTTTGTTAGGCACACAAATGCGATCCTTCATCCATAACGTGCCTTGCTCATCCAACGTGAAGTCTTACGCCTTGCCCTCTTCCTTGATGGACTTAATCCTACGGATCTTGTCATCATCCTTTTGTCCTTCTCGGATCCGATCCTCTAAGGTAGGCTTTACTTCTAATGCGGCCAAGAATCCGCTAGGTACCACCTCAATCTTCATTTTACGAAAGTCCTCACATAACTCATCTTGACTTGTGGCTAGCAACATACTCGCGGTATGGCTCTTCCGACTCGAGCATCGGCTACTACGTTGGCCTTCCCGGATGGTAATGGATTCCAACATTGTAGTCCTTGATTAACTCTAGCCATCTCCTTTGCCTCATATTCAGATCCATTGGGTGAATATGTACTTAAGGCTCTTATGATCCGTATACACTTCACATCTGTTTCCAATCAGATAGTGGCGCCATATCTTCAAAGCATGCACTACGGCAGCTAACTCTAAGTCATGTGTCGGATAATTTTCCTCATGCGGCCTCAACTGCCTTGATGCATAAGCGACGACCTTTCCATTCTGCATCAGCACACATCCAAGTCCTTGGCGCGATGCGTCACAATAGATATCGAAGCCTTGAGCAACATCCGGTAGAACCAACACGGTCTTGATGTCAATCGCTTCTTCAGCTGGAAATCCTTTCTCACATTCTGGCGTCCATGCAAACTTCTTTTCCTTCTTCAGCAATTGCGTAAGAGGTTTCGCAATTGTCGAGAAGCCTTCAATGAAACGGCGATAGTATCCTGCCATTCCAAGGAAACTCCGAATCTGGGTCACAGTCTTCGGCTGCTCCCAATGTAACACAGCTTCTACTTTGCTTGGATCCACGGCGACTCCTTCTGCAGTCATTACATGTCCAAGAAACTCCACTTTGTCCTTCCAAAAATCACACTTGCTGAACTTGGCGAAAAGTTGCTGTTCCTCGCCTTTTCCAAAACTCGCCTCAAGTGTTCGGCATGTTCATCCTCTGTCTTGGAGTAGACTAGGATATCGTCTATGAACACGACGACAAACTTGTCCAAATATTCCATGAACACCTTATTCATCATATTCATGAAATAAGCTGGCGCATTTGTCGACCCAAAGGACATAATCAGAACTTCGTAATGTCCATATCTTGACGAGAATGCGATCTTGAATATCTTACGATCGGATCTTCAATCGATGGTATCCCGATCTCGAGATCAATCTTGGAGAAAACTCCGGCTCCTCTCAACCGATCAAACAAATCATCAATCCTGGGTAGCGGATACTTATTCTTCACGGTGACTTCATTGAGTGCACGGTAGTCAATGCACATCCCGAAACTCCGTCCTTCTTCTTGACAAACAAAACCGGTGCTCCCACGGCGACGAACTCGGCCTCGATAAATCCTTTCTCCATTAACTCTTCTAGCTGTTTCTTCATCTCTACCAACTCCTCATTAGACATCCGATAGGGTCTCTTTGCTATCGGTCCGTACTGTACAAGCTCTATCACAAACTCTATGTCCCTGTCTGGCGGCATACCAGGTAGATCTTCGGGAAAAACATCTGGGTACTCATTCACTACTGGGACATCCTCTATGCTGATTGCCTTGGCACTGTTAACCATCAACTGCCCATCTCTAACTGCGGTGGCTTGAAATTCCACTTTCTTCCCACACGGGCTCTCAACTGAGATAGTCCTTCGTCCACAGTCCAATACGGCCTTGTGCTTGGATAACCAATCCATTCCCAATATGACGTCTAAGGTCTGGGTCTCCAAAATTATAAGGTTTGCTAGGAACTCTATTCCATCTATTAGTATTCTCACCCCGGAACATCCTACTTTCGTTCGGAGTTCGGAACCAGGGGTTTGAACTAAAAGCATGCACTTAAGTCTTGCAATCCTCAAATCATTTCTAGTAGCAAAGCCCAGTACGACGTCCGTTGCATTCTGCAGTGCATCTGCGGTGACATGGTTGACTCGGCCTCTCACCACGATGCCTGGGTGTGGCTCCCAGTCTTTGGCGTCCTAGCTGGGTGGTTCCTAGGTTGAAGCGAATCGGGGTCACTCCTGCTGTCTTCTTCGGACAAGCTGTTGGCAAAGTGTCCTGGCTCGTTGCGCTTGTAGCAGCGTCTCACTGTTCCTTGCCGATCGCTCGAGTAGCATTTCTAGCGGGGCTGGGTGCAGTAGTTACGATTGGCAGGTCTTGGTGCTGGGATGGTGTCCTTGTTGCATTCGTGGTTGGAATCTGAAGAATTGATTTGTTGCAACTCTTAGTCTCTTTTGCGTTCCCTGGCGTGATCCTTGCGGTTGCATCCTGCGCTTCCTGTTCTCATCCAGTTCCTTGCGCTTGTCCTCGAGAATAAGTGCCTTATTCACCAACTCTTGGAAATCTGGAAAGGTGTGGGTGATCAACCCTACTTGCAATCCTGAGTTAAGTCCCTTCATAAAACGAGACTGTCTGGCCTTATCCGTCGCTACATCCTCAGGTGCGTAGCGTGCTAGCTGTGTAAACTTGTTCAGATAGTCGGCCACTGGCTGATTACCTTGCTTCAGTGCTCTGAACTCCTCCTTCTTAAGGTCCATGATTCCTTCAGGCACGTGATCATCCGGAATGCAGTGTGAACTCTTCCCAAGTGATATCTTGAGGGTTCTCTTGCGTGGCACGAAGTTCTCCCACCATTCGTAATTTGTTCCTTGGTGATGAGAAGCGTAGAGTACCTTCTCATTTCCTATGCATTGAGCTATGTGTAGCTTCCTCTCGATCGATCTTAACCAATCATCACCTCCAATGGATTGGCATTCCCAGAGAAAGTGGGTGGGTGAGTCCTCAAGAACTCTGACAGTCTTGTGTTCTCGCGTGGTCCCTGGTTAGATGGGTTGGCTGTGGCCTGAGCAGTGACGTGATGAATAAGTTGCATCATAGCATGCATCAATCGAGTCCGAGCAGCAAGAAATGCTCCAAAATTCTGCATATCCTTTGGCGGTCTGGTGCTCCATTATTGGGGTTTCTGTGGCGAGAGCCACTCCCATTGCTCCCAAAGTTTCCACGGGTGTTCACCATCTGTCGATTTGCTCTAGGTTTTAGAGATGAGAGGGAAACAAGAATAGACAAGTAACATGGAACTTATGCGGGGCGAAAGGGGGTAACTTTAAGGTCCAACTTTATTATTAATAACTTGGTATGGCTGCTTACAATGCCTAAGGGCCTTGCAACACATACTGCACACTCAGCAAACAAAGCAAATCCAAATCGAACTATCTCTGGAGTCTAACGCCTAAAGGGTGACTCTTTATTCTATGACTCGACTCGGCGAAAGAGTCTCACTATAGAGCCTATGCTCACTCATCGAGAAAACCTCCACGGCCTGGGTACGGGTGCTGCGGCATAGGCGCGAAACGATCGCCATGTCCAGCGACTATGTCATCTGTGGTAGTCGAAGAAGCAGTGTCCTCATCGAGGTCTGACTCCTCCGGATCTGGCTCGTGTAGTTCGAGTCGGCTCTGGAGTGCAGTCCGCATAAGGTCATCTCCAACTCGTCAATCCTTCGTAGAAGGGGTGCCACATACTCTTGAGCTTCCCGCCATCGGTTCTTCTCTGTCGTGATTTCCTTGCGGGCCTTCTGTAGCTCCTTGCTTGTATTATCTAGTACATCCTCCTGGGCGACGACAAATCGTGCCAACTGTGTAACCGTGGCATTCTCATCCTGAATCGTCTTCGGGTCAAGAAGGTTATTGCTGCGCGGATGATAACGGAACACCGTGCTCTCCAACTCCCTGGCGTAGATATCGTAATGTGCCGCATTGCTAGTCGTGAAACTTCTTGGATACCCATGAGCATTGTAGATCTTCTCGCGGCAAAGGTGTGTATCGAAGCGATTGCCTGGGCCCCTCTTCCTGGCAGGTACCTCAATCCTTACGTCACAAGCCTTTGATAATCCTGCTTGCCTGATCACTTCCACTTGGTATTGGGGCTTCTCAAAATCTCCGAGAGTTTGTAGCATGTGCCAAAGTTCCGCAGCATGACCAACTCCCAGATCAACGTAGTTGAATTCTTCCTCCATCTGTCACAAGCGTGCTTTACGTAAGAACTCGGAATTTTTCAATTGTGACTAGGTAAGGGAAAATTTCAGCAAGAGACAAGAAAAGAGAGAAGGGGATAAGTCGAGATGTCATTTCTTGTCTTCACAAATTTTTAGCTTTAGAAAATAGGTTTTATCCTCACTACGACCATTCTAACTTAGGGTTGAGCCTACAGTCAAGTATGGCTCTGATACCACCTCTGTCGGGACCCCGAATTTGCAAATCCGGACCCTCTGTGTATTCAGCACTAGTCCAGGAACGCGCTAGTGCACACAGTCTTTAACATCGGTAAATATCACAATCATACCAATCGATACCATAAAAGTACTTTATTGAAGTAATAAAACTGGTTACTCGACCTTATGGCCAAGTTACAAATATATGCCTCGCAAGGCGAAACTTATTCAGAGAGAAATAATAACAGCGGAAAATCAAAGAACTTCGTGGCGCCATCCAGTATACCACAGTAACCGATCGGGCTCGCGTCCCTAGGTAGACGGGTCCTCTTGGAGTTCCTCCTCCATAACTGGCGTAGTCTCCTCTTCAACTGGTGTTGTGTTGAGGCAAGGGTGAGTACTTGGTACTCAGCAAGTCATGCACAAAATGCAAGCTAATATACTATATGCATGGCTTGGTACAAAGGAATAGCTCAAGGTATATTTGCGAAACAGACATTTGAAAAGTAATATAAGTAGATTCGGAAGCAAAGAGAAATAAGTAAAGCATTAATAACTTTCCAAGCAGTTTAATAAACATTTTCCTGGCCCTAAACCATGTTTCCATTGTCTTCATTGTTATACCAACCCAACTTTCCAAATCCAAGTTATTTTTGAGAAAATCTAACCCTTGACTGTAATTCAGGCGTTGTCCAATACCGTGGACACGGCTATTTAAATAGATTCTACACTCTGCAGAGGTTATGCACTTTACCCACAAGATACAGATCAAACACCACAAAGGCGAAGTTCCTCAGTAACAAAGCCTTTGGAAGCCTCAAACAACACAGGTGGTCCTCTCCGGTTCAGGTTTCTACACCATCCCTTCCTTAGCCAAGGCGAAGTATGGGACCAACACACCGTTAGATGGGTATCGGCCACACCACGATACGCTCCCCGCATAATCACACAAACGGTGTAATCGACACCTGAGGCTCCACAAGTGAGTCCTTAGCGACTTAGTCAACTAGGGCCGTCCCATTCCAGCCATGTGGTTGCAAGTATGACCCAGTTCAAAGGCTTGCAAGGTTAAGTCCTTAGGGTGACCAGGGCAAGACTACCCGAAGAACCAAATCAACATCCCCAGTGCCACACTGGCCCACCTGATTACTCTTGCCACATGCCCCTGGCCGAAATCGTTTATCAAACCCCAGTTGATTACCATGCACCACGTGCCATCAACATCACATGATACTTTTCCAAAACAGGTTCAATATATCATTAAGTCAATATTAACATTTGATTGTCCAAAATCATGTCACGAGCACGTAGCAGGTCTAAGCAGTATACTACAACGGTCTAAAACCCAGGTTGGCAAATTAATAATGTCCAACTAGTAAACCACAACTAGGGTGACAAAGGGTCATGGCACATACTTAAGTAATCAAGGTGTCATACAGCAAATTGGTATTTATCTAACCCCCAGGTTTAACCAAAGTATTTCTCTAATTGAACTAGCATGCAATAGTTTAAATCAAAATAGATTTCAAAATAGGATCAACATGGTCAAAGCACAACTTGCCTTCAAAAAGTACTTGCTCTTGGTCTTGAGTTGGATCCTGAGTCAATACTTCTCCTTCGAATCCTTCCGGCACTTCAACGTCTACTCGTAAAGCGTGCAAATAGCAAATACACAAATAAACACTAGGCAAAAACATTCCAAAACTCCAAATAAAATCCATAAACAGAAAGAACATAATTTTGTGGATTTTTAGAAACTGGAATAAATCAAATTTGGAGTTAAAACGCAAAAGTTATGATTATTTAAAGTTTAAATAATCAATTAAATAATTTTACAGAGAAAAACTTTAGTCCAAAAATTAAATAAAATTCATATTCAGGCAGATCTTAATTTTATACAAATTTAGAAATTTGAATCACTCAAATCGGAGTTGAAACGCAAAAGTTATAAGCGTTTGAAGTTTGAAACTAAATTTGAAATCAATATTTCGAATTAATAAATCATTTTCTTTTTCGGAAATTAATTATTGCGTCATCATGGACACGTGGCAGCCTCTGATTGGCTGGCTGACGTCAGCCGGCTCATGGGCTTGGTCCACGGTTTGGCTCGGGTCCACCGTGGACTCGGTCCACGACTCTACGTGAGACTGACATGTGGGCCCACTCGGGTGACGTCATTGTCGGCGTCGGCGGGCTCGGCCACGGTCTTGGCAGTGGGACCCACTGTGACGTCATGGGTGACGTCAGCTCTTGGCTGGGTCAGCCACTGACATGCGGGCCCTCTGACACACGGGCCCCGCGTGTCAGCGTCACACGCACGCGCGCGTGGACGGCGTTGACCGCGGCGGTCCACCTTCCCGACACGTGGCGCAATCTCGGCCGTTGGTTTGAAAATCAACGGCGCGGATTAGATCCAGGGTTAACACGTTGAAACTACTCGTTGCTCGTGGGCCGTTCGATCTAGATCGGACGGTCCAGATCTAACCCTATAATCGCACTGCTACGGCACGTGGCGATTGTGAACCATTGGATCTTGATCCAACGGTCCAGATCTAATCGGGTTTGGAACACGTGAGCTCACCTCAACCGTCCGATCTGGATCCGACGGTCCTCCGAGCTCGCGGACGGCGATGGTTTACCACGGGCGCTGCTTGACCGGAGACGGGACGACGACGAGCCCGACGGCGTTTGGGGCGTGCTCGGCGAATGAAGCCTCCTTCGTGCGTCTCGTCGCGGACTCGGATTCGGGCTCCTTCTCACGGAAGACGACGGACGACGGCAGCGAAACCGGCGCAAACCGCAGCGGAGGGAAGAGACAACTCCGGCGAGCGATTGCGGCTCAACGGCGGCGGCTCGGCGAGATGGCTCGGGAACGGTGCGCAAGGATGAGGGCAACCTCGGGATGTCTCACGCTTTAAATAGCCTCGGCGTTCGAGCCCTAGACGGAAACCTAGTTTGCTACGGGCGGCGCGGGCGGCGAGTCCGCTGGCCACGGAAGACGACGCAATCGTGGCCGCCCACGTGGCACGATCGACGGCCACGATCGCGACGGCGCGATCGGATCCGGGCGATTCACGGCTTGAACCGTGACGGTGGATCTCGCCGTTGGATCTTGATCCAACGGTTGGGATTGATTAGGGTTAGGAGTGGGTTCGGTCGAGTCACGTGGCTCGGTCGGACTCGAACTCGAGTCCGACTCGGGCTCGGTCGGATGAAACGATTTGACCCGAGTTGGATTTTCCAGCGATTTAATATTTAAAATAATTCCCAGTAATTCATTTAATTCATTAAAAATAGCAAATGACTCGGAAAAAATTCCAGAAAAATTCTGGAAAATATTTTGGAACATTTTGGACTCAAATAAAATATTTCCAACAAAATTTTATTTGCAAAATTAAATTCTTTAATTATTTCAAAATGGAATAAATTCAAATAAATTCCAAATAAATCCAAATAAATTCCAGAAAATTCCAAAAATTCACCAAAGTGCCAAATCACACATGAATTTAAGAAAAGCAAAATTTTGGGGTGTTACATCTAACCACTCCCGATTCCCAAAACAAAACACTTTTCAGTTTTTAAAACCAAAATCAAAGTCTACCAATATGAAAGCATTCTTCGCTTTGCCCTTGACCGTAGGCACGGCTATTCGAATAGTTTAACTCTACAGAGGGGTAAAACTTTACCCACAAGACATGTGGTAGTACGGTTATGCTTAGAATGGACAATCACAAGCGTCGGTCCTTAAATGACTTGGGGCGGTACTTGCACAAGACAACTAGTGCTCCATCCGCACCCACCCGACAATCCAATCCACCCAAGTCCAAACCATTTTCCTTTTCTTTTTATTTTAGAAAAACAGTACTAAAATCATAATAATAACCTCCAAGTCATATTTGAAATCCTTCTTTTGTAGTAATCCCGCCCATGGGTTGTTTTCATCGGAAAAGGTCCTAAGCAATTCTACCGTACTATGTAACAAAGGATACCATATAAGCATAAGCATGGTATAACAATGTCCTAGGGTTACAAGTAACAGGGGTGTTAATCACAAAGGATAAATTTACAATTTGGATTAACTATGCCCTTATATTTGACATACGATTAAATATAGCATGCAAGTTTGGAAAACAATTAAAACATGTTTATAAACTTATGTTCAATATGTGTCAAAGGGACTTGCCTTCGGTCGCTGGAAGGTCGTCGTACGCGGGAAGTCCGGCGGCGGGGTCGACGGTTGCGTCGGATTCCTTGGCTACACGCAAATCGAGGCAATAAATAAATACCAGAAAATAAATAAAATCTAAAAATTATAAAAATAATACTGGCAGGTAGATCTTGATTTTAGATGAATTTAGAAATTTGAATGGAGTCAAACGGAGTTCGGACGGAGAAGTTATGAGGTTCCGAAGTTTGAATTTTGAAAAATTGGAAAATCAGGAATATTCCCTGGAATATTCCTTTTCTATTTTCTTTTCCTTTTTCTGAATTTTGGAAATGGATGGGGTCACTTGCAAGTGGGTCCCACTCATCATTGGGTGGAGCCTTTCTTCTTGCTTTGGCCTAGCCATGGCCATGGTTGTGTGGGGGTGGAGCTTGGAGGGGGAACTGGCCGGCGAGGGGGGCGACGGGTCGGGCGGCGGCGGCGGTGGCGGACAGCCGGCCGACCGGTGGGCGCAAGCCCAAGCTCGCACACACAGAGGCCCCAAAAACCAAAACAGAGGCTTCCTCCAACTCAAAAAATCCGATTTTTGCCCCATTTTCGCATGGATTCGGACCAAATAAAAGCATGGGATCATTAGATAACCACCTTAGGAACACATAGGAGAAAGGAATTGAGTTGAATCTCACCGGAGGCGATGAATTCGGCGACGAACAGAGCTCCGGCCGAAACGAGAAAAATGCAAAATTCGTCTCCAACTCTTGATGAAACCTAAAATTAATTGTTGGGTTAGACTCTAGACTCATCCACGGTCATAAGGAACCAAGTGGCACGAAGAATGGCTCACCGGAGAGAGATCTACACCCAAGAATGTGAAGAACTCCAAAAAGAGCACCCGACGTCGGTTTTCTTGCTCTAGTGGACGAACGAAGGGGAGAGGCCAAAGGAGGCTCATACCACCGGGACGGGGGTTCTTATACGGAGAGAATGGATGTGGTGGTGCGCCGTTTGGAGTAGAAACGGCCGAGATAATGGCATTAAAGCACAATTCGGTTTTTCTTTAATGCGGCCGTTTTCGGCGAGATTAGTGGCTAATGAAGGTGGGGAATGGCAAGAGATCGCTTGCATTTAATCCAACGGAACCAGCGCTTCGCGATTTGGAGTTGATTTGAGGGAGTTATGAGGATTTGAAGAATGCCCTAGCCATTGATGCTTGTGGAAGCTTGCTCTGTTCTTCATCCATGGCTAGAGGAAGGAGATGACACTGTTCATCGACACGTGGCGACGCCTCATTGGCTCTCTTTTACGTAAATGATTCACCCTAGAGAAAAATTAGGAAAAATGGTCTAAAAATTCCTAGAGCCATTTTAGAATATTTGGGACCCAATAAAATTGTTTCCGCTGAATTTGGATGAAATTTGTGGAATTAAATATTCGGGCGCGTATTGTGGGCATTAAACAAAAGCCGTGTGAGATAAAATAGGAACGGAGGTCCAAAAATCCGGGGAATGATTCCTAAAATCATTTTGGAATATTTGGAACACAATTGAAGTGGTTTGGGGATTTTTGGAGCATTTTTGGGCTCGGGTGAAATTTCTGCATCAAGTGGAATTGGAAAATCCGATTTTTCGACCGGAGGGGAATTAAATCCCGATTTTGGAGGGGAAAGGATGCCAGGTTAATATAAACACCAAAGAAACTCCAAACTTTGAATTTAATTTATTTAAATTAGATTTTTCTCCAAAAGTCGAAAATGAGGATGTTACAAACCTACCCCCCTTAGAGAGAATCTCGTCCCCGAGATTCAGACGGAGAAAGAAAGAGGTCTGGGAACTCTGCTCGAAGATCTTCTTCACGCTCCCACGTAGCTTCCTTCTCAGAATGGTTGCTCCACTGAACCTTGCAGAACTTGATCACTCGGCTTCGGGTTCGACGCTCAGCTTCATCCAAAATCTTGACTAGGTACTCCGGATGCGACAGGTCTTCTTTCAGCTCCATTTCCTCCAATGGCATCTGATGCTCGGGTACTCTGAGACATTTCTTCAGCTGAGACACATGAAAGACATCATGTACTCCACACAGTTGTGGCGATAACTCCAACTTATAAGCCACTTCTTTTCTGGAAACCACTGGGAATGGTCCGATATAGCGGGGTGCTAATTTTCCACTGACTCGAAACCGCTTCATTCCTTTCAACGGGGATACCTTCAAGTACACATGATCACAGGTACAAAGCTTAATTCCCGTCGACGATTATCTGCATAACTTTTCTGTCTTGACTGGGCGGTCTTTAAATTTGTACGAATCTGTCTGACTTGCTCTTTGGCTTCTTTCAGAACATCGGGTCTCACTATCTGCCCACCTTCAGTCTCTTTCCAGTATAAGGGTGTCCTGCATTTTCTCCCGTATAGAGCTTCAAAAGGTGCCATCTTTAGACTGGCTTGATAACTGTTGTTATAGGAAAACTCAGCATAGGGCAAATTCTGATCCCATGAACCCTTGTACGTTAGAGCACAAGCTCTCAACATGTCTTCTAGGATTTGATTTATTCTTTCCGTCTGGCCATCCGTTTGGGAATGATACGCCGTACTGAAATTCAGATTGGTGCCCAGTACTTCATGCAATTTTTGCCAGAACCTTGAGGTAAACTGGGAACTTCGATCGGATACGATCTTCTTTGGCACACCGTGCAAACACACAATCTTGGCCATATACAACTCGGCAAGCTTATCCCCAGAATAAGTTTTCTTCACCGGGATAAAGTGGGCCACTTTGGTCAATCGGTCCACGATAACCCAGATGGAGTCGTAACCTGCTTTAGTTTTGGGAAGTCCGGTTATAAAATCCATCCCAACTTCTTCCCATTTCCAGACAGGAACTTGCAAAGGCTGCAATAGACCGGTGGGTCTTTGATGCTCTGCTTTTACCAACTGGCACACATCACAACGTGCCACGAAGTCAGCCACTTCTTTCTTCATATTGGACCACCAATACTTCTCTTTCAAATCGGCGTACATTTTGGTGCCTCCTGGATGGATGGAATACACCGAATCATGAGCTTCCTTCAACACTGTCTTCTTGATTTCTTCCTGGTTAGGGACTACTATTCTTTTTCCAAACCAAACAGTGCCCTGGTCATCTTCCACAAATCCAGGATGTTTCCCTTTCTTCAGGCCCTCTTTCAGGTCTGCAATACCTTTATCATCCTTCTGAGCCTCTCGGATTTGGTCCTCTAAGGTCGATTTTACCTCCAAATTGTAAATGCAACCTTCATTCACCAATTCTAGGTTAAGACGCCGGAATTCTGCATGAAGCGCTGGCTGGCTGGCTTGTAGCATAACATTGTTGCAGTGAGCTTTCCTGCTCAAAGCATCCGCAACAACATTCGCTTTTCTAGGGTGGTAATGGATTCCCACATTATAATCCTTCACCAACTTCAACCATCTTCTCTGCCTCAGGTTGAGATCAGACTGAGTGAAGATATACTTCAAACTCTTATGATCCGTATAGATCTCACATCTATTGCCGATCAAATATGCCTCCATATCTTGAGCGCATGCACCACTGCGGCTAACTCCAAGTCATGAATGGGATAGTTTTCTTCATGAGGTCGCAGTTGCCTCGAAGCATAGGCTATTACCCTTCCTTCTTGCATCAAAACACATCCAAGACCTTGTTTCGAAGCATCACAATACACTTCAAAGTCCTTATGGATATCAGGCAGAACAAGCACTGGGGCTGAGGTTAAGCTCTTTTTCAACTCCTGAAAACTTTGCTCACAAGCTTTAGTCCACTCAAACTTCTTTTCCTTCTTCAGAAGTTGGGTAAGAGGTCTGGCTATCTTCGAGAACCCTTCAATGAATCTCCGATAATAACCAGCTAATCCAAGGAAACTTCTGATGTCCGGCACCGACTTTGGCTGCTTCCAATCCAAAACATCTCTTACTTTCGCTGGATCTACTGCTACTCCTGCAGCAGAAATGATATGACCCAAGAACGAAACTTCCTTCAACCAGAAATCACACTTGCTGAACTTGGCATACAGCTGATTCTCTCTTAACGTCTCCAGGACTATCCACAGATGGTCTTCATGCTCTTTTCTGCTCTTGGAATAGACAAGAATGTCGTCGATGAAGACTACGACGAACTTGTCTAAATACTCCATAAACACCTTATTCATCATATTCATGAAATAGGAAGGAGCATTGGTTAATCCAAACGACATGACTGTGAACTCGTACAGTCCATATCTGGTAGTGAAGGCTGTCTTCGGAATATCTTCTTTCCTTATCTTCAGCTGATGATATCGCGATCTCAAATCTATCTTGGAGAAGATTTGAGCTCCCTTCAACTGATCAAACAGATCATCAATCCGAGGTAACGGGTACTTATTCTTGATTGTGACTTGATTCAACAACCTGTAGTCTATGCACATCCTCAGACTACCGTCTTTCTTGGTGACGAAGATCACAGGCGATCCCCACGGCGACGAACTGGGTCTGATAAATCCTTTTGCTTGCAGTTCCTCAATATGTTTCTTCATCTCGACCAACTCATTGGAAGGCAGTCGGTACGGTCTCTTTGAGATTGGAGCGGTACCAGGTACAAGCTCAATCACAAACTCCACATCTCGATCTGGTGGCATACCGGGCAACTCTTCCAGGAACACATCTGGGTATTCATTGACTATCGGCACATTTTCCAACGAGGTACCTTTCAGACGGTTTAGGGTGCTACCCCCCTTAGAGGCAAGATTAGATAAGAACTCCACTCTAATCCCCTCAGGGCTAGTAAGAGAGACAGCTCGACTAGCACAGTCTATCTGACCCTTATACTTGGTTAACCAATCCATTCCCAGGATTACTTCTATACCCTTAGTATCCAACAGTATTAAGTTCGCTAGGAACTTTACCCCTTTTATTACTATATCCATTTTCGGACAAACAGCAGTTGTTCTTAGTTCTTTACCAGGGGATTGCACTAACAAAGGGTTTCTTAACTGTATTGTATTCCAGTTATGCTTTTTAACCAAGTATTCCGATATGAAAGAATGTGTTGCACCGGAATCAAACAGAACTGAAGCAGGTACTGAGTTCACATGGAACTTACCATAAACCACGTCTGGCGCATCTTGAGCCTCTTCAGCAGTGATATGATTCACGCGTCCTCTTCTCGCCGTCCTTGGCGTGCGCGGGGTCTGCGGGGTTCCTCTTCCTTGAGCCGGCGCTGGAGCGCGGGCTGGCGTTGATCCCAAGTTGAACCTCACTGGGGTGACGGGCGGACGCTTCTGAGGGCAGTTGTTGGAGTAGTGCCCCATTTCCCTGCAATTGAAGCACTACACCACCGCCATAGCGGTCCCACTCTTCTGAGCTTGAGCTCCTGCATTGCCGGCAGGGGCTTGTCGAATGGGGCGCGGAGTGGACATTGGGGTCCTTGGTGCACTAGAGGCCGCTAGCCTGCTGGGCTGCTGCTGCTGAAATGTGCAGGGCCTGGAGCTGCTGGCATCACGCTGGTTTTGGAACAGCATCTTCCTTTTGCGCGACTCAAAGAGCTGGCGTTGAGCATCCTCTTGGATCAGCGTCTTGTTTAGCATGTGTTGGAACGACGGAAAGTCGCTCGACACTAGCTAGACCTTCAAGTTAGGGTCAAGGCCCTCCATAAATCGCCAGATCTTGGCCTCATCCGTTGCGACATCTGCGGCCGCATAGCGAGACAGCTGAGTAAATCGGTTCAGGTACTCTGATACAGACAAACTCCCTTGCTGAAGCTTATGAAACTCCCTTCGTTTCATTTCCATAATGCCATTGGGGATATGGGTAGCTCTGAAGGCTTCCACAAATTCATTCCAAGCAACGTGCTGAGGGTCAGCATGGGTAGCACAGTAGTTCTCCCACCAGCTTGCTGCTGTACCTTTAAGCTGATGAGAAGCAAAATGCACACTCTCTATCTCATCGCACTGAGCCAAGTGCAGTTTCCGCTCTATTTCCTTGAGCCAGTCGTCCGCATCCAGCGGGTCCATGGATCCGGCGAAGGTTGGGGGTCGAGTCCGCATGAACTCCCCAAACTTGGATTGGGGCGGTTGAGCTTGAGCCTGTGCTGCAGCGGCTTGAGGTTGGTTCAGAACGTTCTGAGCTAATGCCTGAAGAAGCTGGATTTGCATCGCCATCATTTGTTCCAGATTGGGCGGTTGAACTGGCGGTGGGGGCGGCGGCGGATCATGCTGAGCTGTCGGGTGCTGCACCTGCTCTTGTTCCTGCTGCTTAGGTGGCTCCACAAACTCTTCCTCCTGAAAGTGCACTGGTCCACGGGCACGTCCACGGCCTCTACCACGGCCTCCTGGTCTTCCACGGCCACGACCCGGGTTCTCCATCTACAACAAGGGCGGTCAAGCACAAGGAAAGGGGGAAAAGCACAGGTAAGAGTCAGGGGACTAAACCACATCCTCAACAACAAGAGCACCACTGCAAAATTACACAACAGAAGGGAAAACCAACTGAACTTCAATTAAACTAAAATAGTTTTAGGGATGGCTATATCACAAATGCCTAAGGGCACGATACAATCCAACAATCATTTATTCCTCGTTCTACTCGACACAAAACAAGATAAAGGTCCTTTGGGCTAGACAACTAAACGCTCGCGTCACTCGCGTAGAAACACGGAGACGGGTCCTCCTCCTCCTCCTCGCTCCTGCTGCGGGAAGGTGTAGCTGCTGACGACGGCCCTGCACCTCCAGGGGCAGCCAGGAAGTCCAACGACACGCCCAATGGCGACTGACGCCTGACGGACTTGCGCGCTGTCGTACGAAGCCTCAGGCCCTAGTGACACGGGCCGGGCGGAGCGTCCATCGGTATGTCGCGGATCGGCGGGTCCTCCAAGACTGGGACTGGAGCTGGTGGTACCATGGGCTGTGCCTCCTGCACAAGCGCTGGGGGTGGAAGCGTCTGGGCGTCCCTCCTCTCCTCCTCGAGCTGACGGTTCGCCTCTCTCGCTGCCATCAGAGCCCGACGCAGATCCTGCATCTCGTCGGTCATCCGCACATAGGCCTCATCCTAAGCCTGGATGAGAGCCCCCATGTGCATCACGGTCGGGTCAGCCTCCTGCTCGTAGTCCCTGCACTGGTTGTACATCCTCCCGGGCCGGAAGCGGGGAAACAGGCGGTACGGGGAGTCCTCCAGCAGATCGCGGTAGCTATGCCCCAACATGAGGATAGCCTGTCTGGCAGCGTCCTAAAGCGCATACGCCAGAATCGATCTCTCGGCCGTGAAGTAGAACGGCCGGTCCTCGTCGCGAACTCGGCTCCTCGCAAAGACCAGCAAGCGAACCTGCCACAAGTCCAAGCCAAGACCCGCAACAGACGATATTTAGGGCGATGGGGAAACCCCAACTCCTGGAGCATCAGGGACAGCTCCTCGCAGAAGCCTCCAGCCTGAGCGGCAAAGGTGGTGAAAGCCAGCATCTACAAATTTTGAAATAAGTTGGGATTAGTAAACAAATTTTAAACAAAGGATACGATAAGCCCAAGACAATAAGATAGGAGAGATAGAAGCAAAGGAACTTAAACTTTTGTAAGTATGTGTTTATAAAAATATAAGTCCTTAAGGCTTTGCCATGTTAACTAGGTCACGTCCTACGGTCGTCCAAGCTCTGATACCACGGCTGTGAGACCTCGGATCGGCTATCCGAAATCTCCTGTGTATTTCCGTACTAGTCCCAGATCAGTAGCTAGCACACACAGTCACAGTGATACTTCATTGCCGAACATAACAAAAATTGTAACAAAAATATTCAAGTATGGGCCACATGACCACTTATTACAATACTCGGTCCAAAGACCGGAGACAAAGCAGCGGAAAACGAAAGAAAGAACAAGCGAACACCAAAACGCCACAGGCGATGACCAGAAACGCAACTAGCTATCCTGGCAACCCTCCTTGAACTCCTCGGGGTAGAACTCGCACTCCTCAGCTGCGTGTTGATAATTCTCTGATGACAAGTTGATGTAGCACGGGAGTACAAAAGTACTCAGTAAGTCGAGGAAAGCATGATTATGTGGGGCTTTCCAAAGGAAGCTTAACAGGGTTCATTTGCATAAAACCAAATTTTATTAAATCATACTTAAGTAATAATATTTCACAAAGCATCTTTTTACAAGTCTTTTTAACAATTGAATTATATAGTATTGCAGTGAGGTTCTATCCACTATCACTAATATAAAGGCTCTATCCTCCAACGTTTAAAAGATAAAGGTTAATCATGTGACTACATCCGTCAAGTGTAAAACAGGTTCCATCCACCTGGTTGGCTCTATCCGCCAAACAACATCCGAGAGTTCTAACCACTCCCGAATCCCAAAACAAAACACTTTTCAGTTTTTAAAACCAAAATCAAAGTCTACCAATATGAAAGCATTCTTCGCTTTGCCCTTGACCGCAGGCACGTCTATTCGAATAGTTTAACTCTGCAGAGGGGTAAAACTTTACCCACAAGACATGTGGTAGTACGGTTATGCTTAGAATGGACAATCACAAGCGTCGGTCCTTAAATGACTTGGGGCGGTACTTGCATAAGAGAACTAGTGCTCCATCCGCACCCACCCGACAATCCAATCCGCCCAAGTCCAAACCATTTTCCTTTTCTATTTATTTTAGAAAAACAATACTAAAATCATAATAATAACCTCCAAGTCATATTTGAAATCCTTCTTTTGTAGTAATCCCGCCCATGGGTTGTTTTCATCGAAAAAGGTCCTAAGCAATTCTACCGTACTATGTAACAAAGGATACCATATAAGCATAAGCATGGTATAACAATGTCCTAGGGTTACAAGTAATAGGGGTGTCAATCACAAAGGATAAATTTACAATTTGGATTAACTACGCCCTTATATTTGACATACGATTAAATATAGCATGCAAGTTTGGAAAACAATTAAAACATGTTTATAAACTTAGGTTCAATATGCGTCAAAGGGACTTGCCTTCGGTCGCGGGAAGGTCGTCGTACGCGGGAAGTTCGTCGGCAGGGTCGGCGGTCGCGTCGGATTCCTCGGCTACGCGCAAATCGAGGCAATAAATAAATACCAGAAAATAAATAAAATCTAAAAATTACAAAAATAATACTGGCAGGTAGATCTTGATTTTAGATGAATTTAGAAATTTGAATGGAGTCAAACGGAGTTCGGACGGAGAAGTTATGAGCTTCCGAAGTTTGAATTTTGAAAAATTGGAAAATCGGGAATATTCCCTGGAATATTCCTTTTCTATTTTCTTTTCCTTTTTCTTAATTTTGAAATGGATGGGGTCATTTGCAAGTGGGTCCCACTCGTCATTGGGTGGAGCCTTTCTTCTTGCTTTGGACTAGCCATGGCCGTGATTGTGTGGGGGTGGAGCTTGGAGAGCAGGCGGCGCGAGGGTGGCGACGGCTGGCGTGTGGCGGCCGTCAATGGGCTGTGACAGACGGCGCGCTGGGGCCGAGAGGCTGGGCAGGGCGCTGGACCGGGCGGGGCCGGAGTGGGGCGGCTGGCGGACGACTGGCCGGCCGGTGGGCGCAAGCCCATGCACGCACACACAGAGGCCCCAAAAACCAAAACAGAGGCTTCCTCCAACTCAAAAAATCCGATTTTTTTGCCCCATTTTCGCATGGATTCGGACCAAATAAAAGCATGGGATCACTAGATAACAACCTTAGGAACACATAGGAGGAAGGAATTGAGTTGAATCTCACCGGAGGCGATGAATTCGGCGACTAACGGAGCTCCGGCCGCAACGAGAAAAATGCGAAATTCGTCTCCAACTCTTGATGAAACCTAAAATTGATTGTTGGGTTAGACTCTAAACTCATCCACGGTCACGAGGAACCAAGTGGCACGAAGAATGGCTCACCGGAGAGAGATCTACACCCAAGAACGTGAAGAACTCCAAAAAGAGCACCCAGCGTTGGTTTTCTTGCTCTAGTGGATGAACGAAGGGAGAGGCCAAAGGAGGCTCATACCACCGGGACGGGGGTTCTTATACGGAGAGAATGGAGGTGGTGGTGCACCGTTTGGAATAGAAACGGTCGAGATAATGGCATTAAAGCACAATTCAGTTTTTCTTTAATGCGGCCGTTTCCGGCGAGATTAGTGGCTAATGAAGGTGGGGAATGGAAAGAGATCGTCGCTACGAATCCAACAGAACCGGCGCTTCGCGATTTGGAGTTGATTTGAGGGAGTTATGAGGATTTGAAGAATGCCCTAGCCATTGATGCTTGTGGAAGCTTGCTCTGTTCTTCATCCATGGCTAGAGGAAGGAGATGACACTGTTCATCGACACGTGGCGACGCCTCATTGGCTCTCTTTTACGTAAATGATTCACCCTAGAGAAAAATTAGGAAAAATGGTCTAAAAATTCCTAGAGCCATTTTAGAATATTTGGGACCCAATAAAATTGGTTCCGCTGAATTTGGATGAAATTTGTGGAATTAAATATTCGGACGCGGATTGTGGGCATTAAACTTGAGGCAAACAACAAAGCACGAAATTTGATCATCCAAGGATTGGGAAGAAGTGACTTCGACCGCGTGATTCACCTCAAGTCTGCATATGAGGTATGGAAATCTCTTTGTAATTATCATAAGGGTTCTAACACTGTCAAGGAGGTTCGTCAGGATATATATATAAGAAGGAATACATGCAATTTGAGATGAAGCCTGGAGAGTCGCTAGATGATTTCTTTGCACGCTTTAATAAAATTCTTAGCAATTTGTGTGCTGTGGAGTTAGCTTTGATGATGCCGCTAATGCTTGACAATTGCTTGGTGCATTAGACATGTCTATTTAGGAGATGAAAGTTACATCTATTAGAGAATCAACTGTCATGAGTACACTTACATTAGATGTTCTTTATTCTAAGCTAAAAACTCATGAATTGGATGTTCTTGCTAGGAAGAATGATCATAAATCAATTGTTTTGACTTCCCAATCTAGCATGTCTCATAATGATTCTTCTTTAAGTTTTGCTTTACCTTTTTTGTCTTCACTAACCGATTAATAGATTGAGCAATTCCCAGAAGAAGACTTGTCACTACTCTCTTCTCGCTTTAACAAAGCTTTGCAGAATGTGAGAATGAGGAAGAGAGGTGGTGGTGGCCCTCCAAGATGCTATGAGTGTGGTGACCTCAACCATATTCGCACAAATTGTCCTAAACTTGCAGGTAAAACATCATGGGAGGAGAAGGACAACGACAGAAGAAAAGAGAAGAACAAGTTCCCTTCAAGTGATAGAAAGAAGAAGAGCTTCATCAACCGCAAAGTGGTCCACCGAGTTCTTTCCGCTCTTGAACAAGTCAATTTGAGCGATGTGGATTCGGAGAGCAGCGAGGACAATGCAACTCCAAGCAACCATGACTTGACGGGGTTATGTCTCATAGCCAAAAGCAGCGACAGCTTCACTGAGGACGAACACGACAACAACTTTAATGAGGTAGATTCTTCATATGATGAATTAGCTATTGATGTTGCTCGTCTTGGAAAATTGCTTGATAAACGTGATAGAAAAATTAAGAAACATGATATTCTTGTGGAATCATTGAATGCTAAAATTACTAGACTTAAGACCTTAATTCCTGATGATGATTCTTTTAAATTATGTGATTTAATTTACATTGAGCTTACTTTGCTTAGGAAAGAACATGTTACCTTGTTAGAGCAAATTAATGCTGAAAATGAGAAAAATGAGAAACTTGTTAAACATGCTAGTTGTTCTACCATTGATTTACATGATACAACTCCATGTTCAGAATACTCCATACTAGAGTTGAAGTTGCATGATGCAAATGCTAGGGTTTCTCAAATGAAAGATGATTTGCTTACTCATGAGTTTCTTTCATGCTCAACTTGTCACAAGCAAAAAGGAAAAATGGACATTCCCTGTAATAACTGTTTAACTCTTTCTCGAAAAGTTGATTACTTGGAAAAGTCATTAGAATGTTTCACTAAAGGAAAGAAAAACCTAAATATGATCTTGGATCAATCAAAAGTCAGCACTCATAACAAAGGTTTAGGTTTTGATTCTTATGCCCATCATAAATCACATGCTCCCATTGTTGTTAAACCACTTGAAAGTGGAAAATTTGAAATTGTCAATGAGACTAAGAAAACTGTTTTTAAGTCTGCTGAAATTTTATCTTCTAATATAATGAATGCAAATGATGCTTCTACTTCTAAAGCTAAACATCATGTTAAGTACAATTGCACTCACTGTGGTAGAGATGATCATCTAGTAGATTTTTGCTTTAGGCTATCCAAACAGCAAAAGAAAGAAAAGACTAAGGCTAGGTCTAATTTCAGAAAGGCACACTTTACTTCTCATTATATGCCTAGGGTGAAACTAGCACATTTTGTTGCTAGAAACACGGGAAAAGATAAATCTGTTTTTGTGCATAAGAATGCTCGTGTTGTGCCTACTGTTGTGCGTCATGTATCTCAGTACTAGATTCCTAAACATCTTATTTCTAACCCCAGTACCGAGACCTCGACATTTTCAGCTTCTATGTAGGCTTCTCACCTAAGGAAGGAGAACATATGGCTAGTGGAGTCCGGATGCTCACGCGACATGTTCGGTGATAAGTTTTGGTTCTCCTTCACTCGTGCATCTCGTGCTGAAAGTGTTACTTTTGGAGATGCTTCTTCCACTTCTATTGTTGCAAAAGGCACTAGTCCAAATGATGCATGTATAGGTGCATATGTTCACGGGGAGAGTATCCTTGTTCATGAAGATGATGGTGATGATGATATTGAGGATGAGGTAATTGAAGGTTTAAATGAGAGACCCGGTCCAAGACTTCAAATCAAACATACGAAGGAATGTTAACTTTTGTACCTCACCGCATCAAGGCCGGATATACAATTTGTTGTGTGCTTGTGTGCTCATTTTCAAGTTTCCCCGCGTGCTTCACATCGACAAGCTATCAAGCGAATTTTCACGTATCTCTATGGTACTCAAGATTTTAGCATTTGGCTTTCTGCTTCCTCATGCATTAGTTTAAGAGCTTTTTCTGATGCTGAATTTGGTGGATGTTGTGACACCCCAGAATGTGATATCTTGGAAAATGACATTATAAAATGTGAAATTAGAGAATAAAACTATACGATATGATTTTATATCGTATTTTGGACCGTTTTCGGGTGTTTGGGCTCTTCCGAGGGAGTTTTGGGCCGTGGGGGACCTATTTGGGCCGAAGGTGGGTGCTCTTGGCCCATGTGGGAGAGTTGGGGGCAGCATACCCTGCTGCCATACGCCCCAACCCACCCCTATTGCGCCCCCACACCTCTCCCCAAACCCTAGCTGCCCCCTTGGTCCTCCCTTGCGCCTCCACCCAATCTCCTTCCTCCCCATTGCACCACCACCCCTCCCCTCACCTCTCCACCTCCCTTACTGCCCCTAGGGGAGTTCTCCACCTCACGAACCCGAAGATCCATCCGTTGGAGCTCTCCGCAATGAGGAGATCCGGTGGATTTGTAGCGAGGAAGGAGATCGCGCGAACCGGGAGGAGATCCGTTGGGTTTTCGGTCGTCGGGCGAAGGTATGGCCACGGGGATCCTTGAGGTTGGTCTAGGATCTGTTCTAAGGGTTAATATCATGTTTTTAGATCAATTGGCGGTGCTGGAATTGAGTAGATTAGATGAAATCTAAAAGTTGCCACATTCTATGTTTCAGGCAGCATGAGCAGTCGACCTAGGGTTTGGGTTTTCACCAATTTAGATTTGGAATTTGGTCGGCCGCCTGTTGCAAAAGTTGTAGGTAACTTGAATACCTTTTAGTGGGTATAAATAATGTCCAATTCCGCCCAGCCGTTTGAAAGTTATGCTCATTTTACCGAACGTATTAAAATCTGTGACGTGATTGGAACAGATCACGGCATTCTGTAGATTAAACCACTTTAGATTCCGAATCAGTCTTTCCATATACTTAGAAAAAGTTAGGAAATTTCCTAAGCTACACGAGGATGCACTCATTTATTCGATTCGGAGTCTTAGAACCCGAGTTATGCATTTTGGAAGGCTGCTGTCCAGATGGGACAGAACCTCTGTTTTTGGGTTTTGCGAGTAGTTTGCGATGTCGGGGTAGAAGAGGGTTTGCGTACTGTTTTGTGGACATGATTGTGAGTGTGTGGTACCTATGTGCAGGTGGTGTGACCCCGGGAGTGGCTTCTACTTCTCGCCAATCCGTCGCCCGTGGTTGAGGCAAGTGTATTGGAATGGGTAGCGGGTTGTAGTTTGCTAGATTGATTGAGATTGAAATTGAATATATGATATGTTCACATGCCATGCTTTAATGATTGCCATTGATATGATGAATATGCTTATTATGTTATGATGCCATGTGTTAATGTACAAGTTATTTATGATGTTGGCATGTTTGCATACATGGCATGATACATGGCCCGGGCGGTGAGAAAGTCATAACTAGTCCGGGGAAGGTCGGTGAGAAAGTTATGACTATTCCAGAGAGCCAATGAGTAAGTCCTACATCGTGATTCCATCCACCGTGGTGTATGGAAGCGAGGAGTAGGCACCCTCCATCTTCGGGATGGAAGGGGGGAGAGGGTGCACACCGACGGATGTGTACTCAACCATACCGGTATGAGTTTCCACGAGATATGTGCATCGCATTGCATTGCATTGCATTATATGAGGATGTTATATGATGATGATATGTGATGATGTCAATGATATGCTTACACTATGAATATGAGATGTGTATGATGTCGTATGTGAAAAGTGGTGATGAAGGTATTGGAATGTATTTTCTTGTTGCAATATACTTGCTGAGTGATGAACTCACGCTTGTGTTTATGTGTTTTTCTTAGGTACCATGTGTAACACCCCGGCATTTAATATGCCTAAATGCTACCAAACATAAGCTAAACAACATCTAAATACCACATTTAACATAAAATTCCAGCAAAGGTGCATAGGCTAAAAACCGAGATTTCGGCAGCACCTCCTTTGTTTTAACATAAATTTAAGGAGCAACAACAATATAGCATTATAAGGCAATATGAGATACATCTAAAACAGCAATAAATAGAGTCTTAGCGACAATATAAGACTATCATCAAGCACTCAAAGTCTCCAAGTGTCAAACGAACAATAAAACTCTCATAAACCAAGCTAAGCCTTAAATCAATGATCATCACACGCAATTTATTATAAAACTAATGGAATGACTTGTGGAATCAAAATAAGTGAAGCTACATGTAGGTGTGTGACTATTCCCCTTTCCCGCATGCCGTTCTCATGGTACCTAAAACAACAAGAAAACACAAGCGTGAGTTCGAAACTCAGCAAGCATATTGTAAGGGACAACAAGAACAATATCATGGCAATAACATCACCCATCATGTATATCAGCTCATTCATGAACACTTAACAGTATCATCATCATTATGTATGCAATGTAATGCAATGCTCATGTCTCCTTGGAAACTCATACCGGTATGGTTGAGTACACACCCGTCGGTGTGCACCCTCTCCCCCCTTCCATCCCGAAGATGGAGGGTGCCTACTCCTCGCTTCCGTTCACCACGGCGAATGGAATCACGATGTAGGACTTACTCATTGGCTTTCCGGATTAGTCATAACTTTCTCACCGACCTTCCCGGACTAGTTATGACTTTCTCACCGCCCGAGCCATGTAACATATCATGTATGCAAATATGCCATCATCATCATAAACTTGTATATTTAACACATGGCATCATAGCATACTCATCATATCATAGGAAAACATTAAAGCATGGCAATTGATCATATCATGAAATCCATCTTTCATCTAGTCTCAACAAGCAACATAACATTCGTTATTCATTACAACACACTTGCCTCAACCACGGGCAACGGAAAGGCGGGAAGTAGAAGGCACTCCCGAGGTCGCACCACCTGCACACAGGTATCACACACTCACAATCATTCCCACAAAACAGTACGCAAACCCCCATCTAACCCGACATTGCCAACTACTCGCAAAACCTAAAAACAGAGGTTCTATCCCGGCAGGACAGCAGCCTTGCAAAAGGCATAACTTGAGTTCTGGGACTCCGAATCAATTAAACGAGTACATCCTCGCGTAGCTTAGGAAATTTCCCAACTTTCTCTAGGTATAAGGAAAGACTGATTCGGACTCTAGAGTCGTCTAATCTACAGATTACCGAGATCTGTTCCAATCGCGTCACAGATTTTAATACGCTCGGTAAAACAGTCATAACTTTCAAACGGCTGGGCAGAATTTAACGTTCTTTATATGGACGGAAAGATAATAAATTATCTACAACTTCTTAAAAGTCCGTACAGTCAGAATCGAACTCTAAATTGGCGACAACAGGAACCCTAGGTCGACTGCTCATGCTGTCCCAAAACAGAAATATAATTAAATTATCTACAACTTCTTTTAAGTCCGTACGGACAGATTCGGAATCTAAATCGACAAAAACTTGAACCCTAGCCCGACTGCTCAATCTGCCCGAAAACAGAAACGTGGCAACGTCTAGATCTAACCCAAAGAACTCCAACCCAGCACCACCAATTGATCTAAAAACTTGATAATCACCCTAAGAACAGTACCTAGATCAATTCCAAGGATCCCCATGATCATACCTTTGCCCGACGAACGAAAACTCCAATCGATCTCCTCGCTCCTCGCTCCTCGCTCCTCGGATGGATCCATGAGGATGCAGAGGTGGGGAGGCCACCCTAGGGCAGCAAGGGGGTGGAGGAGAGGTGGTGTGTGGGGAGCCCTTTTACCAGCCCCCACACCCAATCCTAGTCCGTTACGGAGACCTACTCCATCCCCCCAAAGCCCACCAAGGCCCAAACTCCCCCGGGAATGCCCAAAACCCCGGAACGGCCCTAAACGCCGGAAAAGCTATTAACCTCCATATCCTATAGTTTTAACCTTAATTCCACATCTCATAATGTTATTAACCTTATCATGCACGTTAAATAAGGTTACGACACTCCGTGGTGTCACAACGCTTCAAAAGGCCCAAAAACGCGAGTAAACCTCAAGCCGAAAGGTTTTATTCTCTAATTTCACCTTCTATAACGTCACACCAAACCGTAGTGTCACACCATGAAACCGGCATGCGGGAAAGGGAGCTATTCACACGTCATCACTTAGCATCACACATATAAACAATGACATGTTCTCTCCTTTAGTTGTGATGGTTAATTCACTGAACTAAATTGTGGTTTTGATGCTTCGTTGGTTGTCATGAATAAATGATTAGTCCATATTTGACATGTGACAGATAGACTTATATCCTTAGTTGTATGGTGGTTGAATTTCTGATTGGTTATGTTATTGCTATCGTTCATTATGCTATCTGGACATGTTAATATTGTTGTTGCTTCAATTCGTGGAAAAAAAACAAAGGAGATGATGCCGAAATTTTTGGTATTAGCATTTGCTCCTTTGCTGTAATTTACTTGTAATTGTGGTATTTAGAGGTTGCTTAGTCTATGTTTTGTAGCATTCAGGCATATTAAATGCCGGGGTGTTACAGTTGATATCAGAGCGGGCTGTAGGTCCTTGGAATGTGTATTTTTAGTGTCATGCTATAGGATACAACTAAAATGTGATGTGGAATAACTTAGAAACATGGCTTAGGTTTTAACTAAAATTTTGTCATAGGATAGCAACATTAAAACTTGCAAAAGTGGAATAACTAATCTAAAATTTGGCACACATGGATGCACAGTAGGAAAGGGTATGGGTATCATTTCTTTACGCTTAAACGTCGTATTTAAGCTTCGATGTTGAATGCTTCATTTTATAATGCATGTTGCTATGTTTGTGAGATAAAAGATTGAATTGTGCTTGTTGTAGTGATAAAGTGGGGTTGTGGTGCCGAAGGGTTTCGGTCACCACATTTGTTCATAGTAAGTGTGTTGTTTGACGGTATGGCCGGTTAAAGCCATCACCGAAGAACTATTAACCCCTTGTGGGGAAAGAGTGCTTACCTTTTCTATCGTAGATCGGGTAGTTGACTGGAGGCAAATAGAAGAGTTTGGTGGTGGATTCCTTTGTATGCTCTTTACCGTTCCAAGGGTCGGTTTCGTTTGGTTTTCTTGGTTTTTCGTGGAGTGTCCCTTCGGTGTTTCTTGGTTTTGTGTTCCTTGGTTGAAGACGAAGAAGACGAATTTAGCGTTGCGCCTTTTTAGTCGCTTTTTGGCTTTGACACCGGATTTGTTGGTTGCCTTGCAAAGAAAAGTATAGTTTTGGTTCTTGTGTGTCTTACTCTAAGTTTAAAAGAAGTTATTGAAGCGTGTGCAAAAATTTAAGTTGTGTTGATTTATGTTTTGTGCCTTTGTCCGCAAGGGTGTAACATCCTGAGTTTGAACTTGTCTTTTTAAAAAAAATATATATTAATTGTCCTTTGTGAGTTATTTGGAAATTCTATTTGGAGTTAATTGTGTTTGGATTTGTTTGCCCAATCTGTTTCGTTTAAGTTTTTGCTCCAAATCTTGTTTCGTGTACGGTTAGAATTTCCGAGCAACCGTAGTTTCCGAACCTTCTCTAGCTATCCTAGAGTCTATCCTAGAGGTTTCCGGGAAGAGTTGTTGAGTTTCGGAGTTTTTGGGGGGTTTTTGGGGTTTTGTCGCCTTGGGCGGCAGTACCGCCGGCCCTGGCCGGTACTGCCGGCCGAGGGGTTCGGGCAGGGGGCAGGGCGCCCATGGCTGACCGGTTGCCCTAGCCACCTCCACGTTTTTCTAGAGGGTTCTCCTCCCCCAGCCAACTCTCTCCCTCACTTCACTCCCTCTCACTCTCCCTCTCACCCTCTAGCTCTCCCTCTCTAGCTCTCTCTCCCATGGAGCTCTCTCCCTCTCTCTCAAGCTCTTCCTCTCCCTAAAACTCTCTCTCCGTTGTTCTTGAGCTCAAGGTGAAGCAAGCCACGGAGGAGATCGTCACTTTTCAAAACCTTAGTAGCAATCTGTGGTGAGTGAAGCAAGTTTCAGTCATATCTGGGTTGACTTGAGCTTGATCCTGTACTTTTCTCCTTTTCTATCAACTTTTCTTTTAGCTAAAACCCTAGAAAACCAAGTTGTAGTGCTCAACATTTAGTTAGCTGAGTTTCTAAACCTAGGTTAGGTGCAAGAGTTCTCGTTAGTGCGAAAACTGAGATTTGAAACCCTAAATACGTTTTTATCGGATAGATTAGGTTAAATGTCGTTTTCGTAGCTTTTGGAATTAAACTTTGGAACCCTACTTCCAAAAGCTAGGAAAAGGACCCTTGAACGTATTCGACGTCGTTAAAGTCCGAGTTTCGCGATAGGAATCGAGTTTGAATTCGATTCGGGGTGAAAGTCGGAATTTAGCGTAAATTAGGACTCTAGAGTTTATCGGATTAGGATGTAGGCCAAACGAGGTCGGAACCACGTGTGGTCTGCATAAATGGGTCCTTGTCACCTCCGAGAATCCATCCATGCAATCGTCACGGAATTCCGAAGTCGTTTGTGCGAAAATCCTTTTTCTGGAAAATTCAGTCGACCTGTGGCCGGCACTACCCACGTGGTAAGTCCGGTACTGCCACTCAGGCCGGCACTACCGACCCTTGCGGCCGGTACTGCCGGGTTCGGGCCGGCACTACCGCTCCCGCAACGCCGGTAGTTATTTTCCAGAGAGGGTCCCTTTTTGGGTTTCAGAGTCGCGGCACTACCGATTTGCGGCCAGATGCGCTAATCGTAGGCGGCACTACAGGAGTTTGTACACCGGCATCGCCGGTCTCAATTCAAGTTTTGATTTTCGTTGAGTTGTCTGTCTCGTGTTCGCTTATTAGTTGTGGTCCGCTTCTTTGAGCCTTTTTGCCTTGTTCTCATTGGATCTTAATCGTTTCCTCGTTATTTCTTTTGTCGCGCTTTCGTTTAGACGTTGACGCCTCGGGAAGCGATTGGCGAGGATCGGACTTCGACCAGAGGACACGCAAAACTCAGAGCAAGCGAGCAAGCACCACCTTTGATCATATTGCTCCTATAATTGCAAATGTATTTGATGATTCGCAAAACTATTGCGCATGCATATGATTATTACAAATATTTAAATGGTGGGGATAGGTAGTTACCCTAAAGGTTGGATGGCTTATCTCAATCTCGTTGTTACCCTAAAATCCTTGAGTAACCCTAGTTTAAGGGTAGACGCTATAATAAGTGTCGCCGGGGAATATAAGTCTAATAGTTGCATACGCTTAGCCCAGCTTTAGACTGATTGAATAATGATCGGTGGACTCAGTCAATCAAAGATTTTCGATACGTTATTAGGATTTCGGAAATGATGGTTTTTGGAAAAATAAAGGCTATGTTGGTAAAAGATGAAAAAGGAAAAGGTGTATGGTGATTTATGCCGGACGGATGATGGGAGGTCTCGTCTGTGCAAACCTAAGGACTGAACTTGATGTTTTTAACCAAGTCCTTTCATACAACCACATGTGCTAGTATGGGATAGCCTAAACCTAGTACAGGAGTTGGAATTTGATCTTGCGCCGTGGCAGGTCGAAGTAGTTGGGAAATACCGACGTGCTGGTATTGCTTAGAATACTCCCTCACCACACGCAGGTGTTGGAGGCTTTCGTGAAACAACGGTGGATGCTTTGCTGAGGGTAAAAGGCACGATGGGCTGTTAGCCATCGTTGGATCCGTGTGGGTGAATCATGTTTGGAGTGTACGGTACCCAACCACCCTAATTTTAGGGGGGTACTCTCGCCTGGCCCAGGGGTACTCTGTGTGGGTGAGTGGAGCCCCCACCCAAAGCAAAGAGCGCACATCGCCGGGGCTGACGCAAGGCTAAATGCCGACAATTGGAAAAGTTTCGTCACAATCTAGCAAAGCGGATACGGTATGTATCGCGTGGCATGGTTGACATGATTGCTAGAATGAGTCGTGTGGGTAAAGTGTGCATTCTCTGCAGAGATTAAACAAACTAATCGATTAGCCGTGCTCACGGTCACGAGCATCTTGGGTATTTCCTGTCAAGTATAGTAATTTTGGTTTTGATTTCTGAAAAGGATTAAATTTCGGTAGATCTTTTAAACGATGGGCTGTGTTATGCAAATGTTGAGTCGTTGAACTCAAAGATTGGTTGGTTTGGTGATTTGATCAAGTTGGTGATGATTCTTGATAACACATGATGGTGGTGTTGGTTATGTTGAAGGAAAATGATTCCTGATGCCATGTGATGGTGGTGTTGAATATGTTGGAAGAAATTGGATGTTAAATGAAATGTACAATTACATTATGTATTGATTTATTCTCATTTACTAAATGATTTATAAACGGTGCAGTATTCCAATCTATTAGTCTATTACAAATAACTTCAGCTTCATGCAAAACTGAATTAGAATAGCAACCATCTTCATTGTTTTGCCTGCATTATTATTATACTTGCAAACAATAAAGTCTTGCGAGTACATACGTGTACTCACCGTTTGCTCTGAAAATTCGTGTGAGGAGCAGAAGATGCACGTGAGGAAGAAGGTGACCAGGAGTTCGGTGACCCAGACGAGGGTGGTGCATTTGATGGCTAGCGGAGTTAGATGCTCGCCGGTTGCCTGTGGGAATGGAGGCACACCGTGGCCGCTTTACTTTTGTTTCTCTGATGTTTTTCTCTTCAGTTTACTTTAAGCCAATCGGCATTTTGTAAACAGGAACAAGTTGTAATATTATTATCTACCGTTGTAATATATTACCTCTGCCCTTGTACTACGTTCGTTTGGATGAGACTCTCCCTTCTCAACATGTGACGCTAGCCTACTGATCCAGGGACTAGTGGTTATCACATGGTTGCGGGAAGCTCAAATTGGAACCAATTGGGTAGCATGTGACCTCATTCGAGTATCGTGCTAGCCAAGTGATTTCAATCTGAGTCTGTCGTGATGCCGTGATCGTTACGTTACGGGTTGCGTGATTAACCAGGCCCACACAACAGTAATGGAGTATCACTGTACCAGGACAGGAGCCCCCACAAGGAGTGGTATCAGAGCAAAGGTTTGTAATTGATAGGATTAAGGAAGAGTTTTCTCCCTTTAAAAGTTATTTGAATATGCACTTCTTAATTGTGAAAACATAGAATGCTGATCTTTTCTTTTCTGTAGCACCTTTTCTGGTTTTGAGCTTCAAATGAAATTTTCCTCTTATCTCGGCTTTCAAAGTCAGATTTCCAAGGCAAAAGCAAATGGGGTATTTGGTTCGACCTATTTCCCAATCCTATTCGAAATTTAAGTTAGAATCATTTGGGAAGCTTATCCACTTCAAAAGATAGTTAAGAATTGAGTAATGATGAGGATAAGGTTTAAGATCGTGAGTTTCTTTTATTTGTTCGTTGTTGGGTTATTTTCCTTTCGTTTATTTAATTTTTGTTTAATTCGAATTTCCGTTTGTTGAGGATGATACTAATCTGTTTCCCTTCTTAATCTTAGATGTCTGGACGTTGGGAACCCTGCTATTTCACGACTGCGATTCTAGAGGGCTCAGTTCAGGCTACCCTCTGGGAGATGATGCAGCGTCTTTGGCTTTCTGAGCCGCTAGGGTATTTGATCTCACGTGCTGGACTTAGTCCCGCTTCCTCTCTGTATGTGGCTGAAGTTTCTATTCGCGGACGCCACGCAGGAGAACAAACCCATCAGTATCATGGTACAGCGCCAAGTCCTCTTGCAGCTCTACTCGATGGAGCATACATTGCAATTTTGAGGCTTCGCTTTGACGTACCGGAAATGGCTCAGTTGTATCCTGTTTGTCCCTCTCGTGAGCCGGACAGCCAAGAGAAACTATATGTACGGACATTATCCACAGTTGGATCTGTGTGTTTGGCGATCGGGCTAGTAAGGTCCCTTGATCGATATTCGCCGTCTCCGTGAAGAACTGTTGCTTGCTCGACGCCGTATCTCTGAGTTAGAGAGTAACATGGCGCCCTTAGTTAGCTATGGTTTCTTCACTACTGGGATGATCTATGGGGAGAATGATGACCTCGAGCCTGCTGAGGAGTTACCCCGTCCTTATGGATCTTATCGTCGGGTCTCTCGCAGTGCCAGGATGTCTGTTCGAGGTAGCAGCCGTTGCCGTGTTTCGGCTGTGCGCCCTAGTGCTTCTACGACTGCCATGCCAGGACGTAACCTGCTATTTGGTGGACGCGAGTACGAGTTGATGTTCCCTGCAGAGTCGACTGCTTCTTCTGTAGCCCCAGGCACCTTAGATGTCCCTGCCGTGAATGGTGGATATGTCTAGGATTAGATCCCTATCCTAATAGGTAGTTGGACCTACAGCTCGCTTTTGTTGTAATTACGAGCTGGCAGAAGAAGTCTTTTGTTGTAGTTATTCTTGTGGAACTGGTGGTAGTTGATGTTGGTGGTGCTGTAAATAACCCCCTCTGTAGCGCGAAGAGACGTGCTAAGTTATCATCTGTAAATCTATCGCCTTGCAATCCTTTCACTGTGATGCATACTTTAAATTTTGTGTTGCTATGTGATGGGTTGTGCTTGAGTTTCGCAATTGTGGTTCAAAATTCCCGCGTTCTTCGATGGGCTCTTGTGATACTTGTCTCTAAGTCTTCGTGTCAACAGGATGCCGCCGAAGAGACGTGTTGATCGTTCGGTGATGGCCCGGGGTGTTGCTCAGATTAGCCAAGAACCAGCTGTGGCAATACCGAATCCGGAGCATCATGATCCACCTTTGGCCAGATCCCGTAGCCAAGGATCTCATCACTCTAATGAGCCAGTGAATAATCGGGAGGCATCGCTTAGTCATCACAACGCCCAAAGTGAAGAATTACCTCCACCTCCGTCAATGGCCCAAGTTCTTGTTATGCAGACCCGCTTGTTGGAACGGTTGGTGCAGAATTCCGAGAATCTTGGTGCCGCTGCTTATGGTGGTTTGGCAGCAATGCAACCCCAATCGAGGTTGGCCGAGTTCCAGCGAACTCGCCCGCCAAACTTCTCATCTGCGACCGATCCTCTGGACGCAGACGATTGGCTTCGCGATGTTGAAGATAAACTTGACCTCGTGAGGTGTACTCATGAGGAGAAGGTTCAGTACGCTGCTCACTATCTCCAAGGCGCAGCAGCAGCTTGGTGGGGTAGTGTTAAGGCAATTCGCCCACCTGGTCAGGTCATGACTTGCGAGGAATTTAAAGGAGCCTTTCGTGCAGTGCACATTCCTGCTAGTCTGATGGAGATAAAGAAACGAGAGTTCTATGATCTTCGCCAGGGGTCTATGTCAATGATGGACTATCTGCATAAGTTCAATTATCTGGTTCGATATGTGGCAGATGAGGTCCTGAGTGAAACCCGAAAAGTCTCCTTGTTTCGTCAACATCTCAACGAGGAGATTCGTCATTCACTCGCACCACTTGACATCCCCAATTTGCAAGTGCTTGTGGACAAGGCGATTTGTGTTGAGGACAGCGGCAAGGCAGTTTTGGAGAGCCGGAAGCGTAAGTGGATGGCTCGGAAATCTGCCGGTGCCGGTACTTCGAGACCGCGTTCTGGGCAAACGGTTAGTGCTCAGTCCGTGGCATCGCCGCCTCCACGATCTCAGAAGAACTTTCCCCAACCTGTGCTGTCTGCGGCTCAATCTTCTGGCCGCGGAGGACAGACTCGTGGAGGGCAGGACAGGATGGCCGCACTCACCTACTATGCTTGCGGTGAGAAGGGACATATCTCTATTGTTTGTCCGAGCAAGCGTCCTGTTGCTCCTCGACCTCAAGTACCAAGTGGTCCAATTCGCCCACAAGGTTCTACAACCGGGCGCGGTGGACACTTAGGAGGGCGTTCTAGCCAAAAGGCAGCCCCGAGTCAAGCCCGTGGTCGACTTAACCTAGTGACCGCGGAGGAGGCCAGTAATGCTCCAGATGTGGTAGTTGGTATGTTTTTCATACACTCAGTACCCACTTTGGTTTTATTTGATTCGGGCGCTTCGCATTCTTTCATTTCTTCAAGGTTTGTTACGGAACATAAGGTTGAGACTAACAGATTGCGAAATCCAATGTTAGTCTATTCTCCTGGTTCGGTTATGCGAGCTGAGCGCATATGCCTTAGAGTACCCATAGTAATCAATGAAGTTCTATTTTTGGGAAATCTGATTCAGATTGATACCCCTGGACTCAATGTTATCCTTGGAATGGATTGGTTGTCTCAAAATCAAGGACATATTGATTGCGCAAATCGTTCCATTTCTCTGATGAATTCGGATGGAATCCAGACCAAATATTACTCCAAACGATCAAACGTGCATAAGGCTTCTTTCCATTCGCTTTCTGTGCCGGAATTAAGTCAAGTGCCAGTGGTCTGTGAGTATCCTGATGTGTTTCCTGAAGAATTACCGGGATTGCCCCCAGATCTGGATATGGAGTTTGTTATTGACTTGCTGCCAGGAACAGCACCTTTATCCAAACGTCCGTATCGGCTACCCTCTGATGAGTTGTTGGAGTTGAAGAAACAACTCAAGGAGCAATTGGCTAAGGGCTTTGTTCTCCCTAGTTCGTCTCCATGGGGTAGTCCAGTGCTCTTCGTCAAGAAGAAAGATGGTAGTTTATGCATGTGCGTGGACTATCGATCCTTAAATGAAGTCACTATCAAAAATAAGTATCCTCTTCCTCGGATTGATGATTTGTTTGATCAATTAAGTGGAGCTCGAGTCTTTTCCAAGATTGACTTGAGACTGGGATACTTTCAACTCAAAATTCGGCCTAAGATATCCGTAAGATCGCGTTTACTACTCGATATGGTTTGTACGAGTATACTGAGTTTCTTTTGGTCTTACCAATGCACCAGCCACATTCATGAATCTCATGAATAAAGTATTCATGGAATACTTAGATAAATTTGTGGTGGTGTTCATTGATGACATTCTTATCTATTCTCGGAGTGAGCAGGAGCATGAACTCCATCTGAATTTAGTGCTTGATAAACTGCGTGAACATCACCGTATGCCAAGTTCAGCAAATGTGAGTTACGGCTCAATGAAGTTGCCTTTTAGGCCACGTTCTCTCCGAAGGAGGTGTTCTTTATTGATCCCAGCAAGGTGAAGGATGTACTTGCCTGGGAATAGCCACGGACTGTTCTCGAAGTCCGAAGTTTTCTTGGGTTAGCCGGGTACTATCGGCGATTCATCGAAAACTTTTCGAAAATTTCCAAGCCGATGACTGAGTTACTCAAGAAGGAGAAGAAATTTGAGTGGACATCAGCTTGTGAAGTTAGTTTCCTAGAGTTGAAGTGAAGACTTACAACAGCTCCAATTCTTGTCTTGCCTGATGTACACAAAAACTTTGACGTATTTTGTGATGCTTCACGTCAAGGTCTTGGTTGTGTGCTGATGCAGGAAGGAAAAGTCGTGGCGTATGCTTCACGCCAACTAAAACCTCATGAAGCCAATTATCCAACTCATGATCTAGAATTAGCTGCCGTAATTCATGCTCTTAAGTTATGGCGTCATTATCTCATCGGAAACAGAGTTGAGATATTTACCGACCATAAGAGCCTAAAATACTTTTTCACCCAACCAGACCTAAACTTGAGACAGCGCCGATGGTTGGACCTAATCAAGGACTATGATTTGGGAATTCATTATCATCCAGGAAAAGCTAATGTGGTAGCTGATGCCCTCAGTCGCAAGCTACACACTAATAATATCTTGTCGGGTGTTTGTCAACCCCAGTTACTGGATGAGTTCCGTAAACTTAACTTGGAGATGGTAGGGGAAGGATTTGTCGCTACATTAACCCTACGACCTACCCTTGAATCCCAAATTCAGGCTGCTCAGTTGAAAGATGAAGGAGTAGCTGAGATCAAGCGCATTTTGAAAGAAAGCGCGTCATCGGAGTTTTCAGAACGAGTTGATGGTCTGATTATGCGTGGATGTCAAATTTATGTCCCAAATGATCAGGAGATCAAAGAATTGATCTTGAAAGAAGCTCATGAGACTCCGTTGTCAATTCACCCGGGAAGCACTAAAATGTATCAAGATATTCGAAAGAAATTTTGGTGGCCTGGTATGAAAAGGGATATCGCCGCATACGTCGCCATTTGTGATGTGTGTCAGCGAGTGAAAGCAGAGCACCAACGACCAGCTGGAATGCTTCAACCCTTGAGGATTTCGGAGTGGAAATGGGATGAGGTCGGAATGGACTTCATCACTGGACTGCCAAAATCAGCTAATGGCCATGACTCTATTTGGGTAATTATCGACCGGTTAACAAAAGTTGCTCATTTCATACCAGTACGTGTTACATACAATGGAGCTAAACTTGCAGAACTCTACCTGAACCATATTGTCCGACAACATGGAATTCCTAAAACCATTGTGTCTGACCGTGGACCCCCAGTTCACTTCGCGGTTCTGGAAGAATTTGCATGAACTTCTAGGGACTAAGCTGTTCTTCAGCACAGCTTACCATCCCCAGACCGATGGACAGACTGAAAGAACAAATCAAATCCTGGAAGACATGCTTAGAGCTTGTATTCTTTCGTATAACTCAAAGTGGGAAAAATGTTTAGCGTTTGCTGAGTTTTCCTACAATAATAGTTATCAAGCAAGCCTTCAAATGTCTCCGTTTGAAGCACTGTATGGAAGAAAGTGCCAAACACCTCTTTTCTGGTCCGAAGTCGGTGAAAGAAAGTTCTTTGGACCCACAGTGATTCAGGAAGCTGAGACGCAAGTCAGGCTAATCCGCGATCGGTTGAAGGAGGCTAAGTCTAGACAAAAGAGCTATGCTGATAATCGCCGCCGTGATCTGAGCTTCAATGTAGACGACTTTGTCTATCTTAAGGTGTCACCGCTACGTGGCACAAAGCGATTCCAAGTTCGCCGAAAGTTAGCACCGAGATACGTCGGTCCATATCGCATTCTTGCAAGGAAGGGTGAAGTAGCTTATCAGTTGGAGCTTCCACCTCAACTTGCGGATGTGCATGACGTGTTTCATGTCTCTCAGTTGAAGAAGTGTCTTCGAGTTCCTACTGAACTCACTCCCCTGGATACTATTGAACTTCAACCAGATCTTTCATACCGCGAATATCCAACTCGCGTTCTGGATGAAGCTGAATGATTAACTCGTAATCACGTAATCAAAATGCTTCGAGTCCAGTGGAGTAATCATACCGAAGAAGAAGCAACCTGGGAACGTGAAGATCGCCTTCGATCCGAGTTTCCATCTTTCTTTTCTAAATCCTTGTAATCTCGAGGACAAGATTATTGTAAGGGGGGTAGAGCTGTAACATCCTGAGTTTGAACTTGTCTTTTAAAAAAAATATATATTAATTATCCTTTGTGAGTTATTTGGAAATTCTATTTGGAGTTAATTGTGTTTGGATTTGTTTGCCCAATCTGTTTCGTTTTAGTTTTTGCTCCAAAATCTCGTTTCGTATACGGTTAGAATTTCCACGCAACCGTAGTTTTCGAACCTTCTCTAGCTATCCTAGAGTCTATCCTAGAGGTTTCCGGGAAGAGTTGTTGAGTTTCGGAGTTTTTGGGGGGTTTTTGGGGTTTTGTCGCCTTGGGCGGCAAGATCTGCGCCTCGGCCTGCAGATCGCCGGCCGAGGGGTTCGGGTAGGGGGCAGGGCGCCCATGGTTGACCGGTTGCCCTAGCCACCTCCACGTTTTTCTAGAGGGTTCTCCTCCCCCAGCCAACTCTCTCCCTCACTTCACTCCCTCTCACTCTCCCTCTCACCCTCTAGCTCTCCCTCTCTTGCTCTCTCTCCCATGGAGCTCTGTCCCTCTCTCTCAAGCTCTTCCTCTCCCTAAAACTCTCTCTCCGTTGTTCTTGAGCTCAAGGTGAAGCAAGCCACAGAGGAGATCATCACTTTTCAAAACCTTAGCAGCAATCTGTGGTGAGTGAAGCAAGTTTCAGTCAGATCTGGGTTGACTTGAGCTTGATCCTGTACTTTTCTCCTTTTCTATCAACTTTTCTTTTAGCTAAAACCCTAGAAAACCAAGTTGTAGTGCTCAACATTTAGTTAGCTGAGTTTCTAAACCTAGGTTAGGTGCAAGAGTTCTCGTTAGTGCGAAAACTGAGATTTGAAACCCTGAATACGTTTTTATCGGATAGATTAGGTTAAATGTTGTTTTCGTAGCTTTTGGAATTAAACTTTGGAACCCTAGTTCCAAAAGCTAGGAAAAGGACCCTTGAACGTATTCGACGTCGTTAAAGTCCGAGTTTCACGATAGGAATCGAGTTTGAATTCGATTCGGGGTGAAAGTCAGAATTTAGCGTAAATTAGGACTCTAGAGTTTCTCGGATTAGGATGTAGGCCAAACGAGGTCGGAACCACATGTGGTCTGCATAAATGGGTCCTTGTCACCTCCGAGAACCCATCCATGCAATCGTCACGGAATTCCGAAGTCGTTTGTGCGAAAATCCTTTTTCTGGAAAATTCAGTCGACCTACCGCCGGCACTACCGACGTGGTAAGCCCGGTACTGCCGCTCAGGCCGACACTACCGACCCTTGCGGCCAGTACTGCCGGGTTCGGGCCGGCACTACCGCTCCCGCAACGCCAGTAGTTATTTTCCAGAGAGGGTCCCTTTTTGGGTTTCGTAGCCGCCGGCACTACCGACCCCTGGCAGATCGCCGACTGTAGGGCGGCACTACCGGAGTTTGTACACCGGTACTGCCGGTCTCCAATTCAAGTTTTGATTTTCGTTGAGTTGTCTTTCTTGTGTTCGCTTATTAGTTGTTGTCCGCTTCTTTGAGCCTTTTTGCCTTGTTCTCATTGGAGCTTAATCGTTTCCTCGTTATTTCTTTTGTCGTGCTTTCGTTTAGACGTTGACGCCTCGGGAGCAGTTGGCGAGGATCCGGACTTCGACCCAGAGGACACGCAAAACTCAGAGCAAGCAGGCAAGCACCCCCTTTGATCATATTGCTCCTATAATTGCAAATGTATTTGATGATTCGCAAAACTATTGCGCATGCCTATGATTATTAAAAATATTTAAATGGTGGGGACAGGTAGTTACCCAAAAGGTTGGATGGCTTATCTCAATCTCGTTGTTACCCTAAAATCCTTGAGTAACCGTAGTTTAAGGGTAGACGCTATAATAAGTGTCGCCGGGGAATAGAAGTCTAATAGTTGCATACGCTTAGCCCAGCTTTAGACTGATTGAATAATGATCGGTGGACTCAGTCAATCAAAGATTTTCGATACGTTATTAGGATTTCGGAAATGATGGTTTTTGGAAAAATAAAGGCTATGTTGGTAAAAGATGAAAAAGGAAAAGGTGTATGGTGATTTATGCCGGACGGATGATGGGAGGTCTCGTCTGTGCAAACCTAAGGACTGAACTTGACGTTTTTAACCAAGTCCTTTCGTACAACCACATGTGCTAGTATGGGATAGCCTAAACCTAGTACAGGAGTTGGAATTTGATCTTGCGCCGTGGCAGGTCGAAGTAGTTGGGCAATACCGACGTGCTGGTATTGCTTAGAATACTCCCTCACCACGCGCAGGTGTTGGAGGCTTTCGTGAAACAACGGTGGATGCTTTGCTGAGGGTAAAAGGCACGATGGGCTGTTAGCCATCGTTGGATCCGTGTGGGTGAATCAGGTTTGGAGTGTACGGTACCCAACCACCCTAATTTTAGGGGGTACTCGCTTTGGCAGGGTACTCTGTGTGGGTGAGTGGAGCCCCCACCCAAAGCAAAGAGCGCACATCGCCGGGGCTGACGCAAGGTTAAATGCCGACAATTGGAAAAGTTTCGTCACAATCTAGCAAAGCGGATACGGTATGTATCGTGTGGCATGGTTGACATGATTGCTAGACTGAGTCGTGTGGGTAAAGTGTGCATTCTCTGCAGAGATTAAACAAATTAATCGATTAGCCGTACTCACGGTCACGAGCATCTTGGGTATTTCCTGTCAAGTATAGTAATTTTGGTTTTGATTTCTGAAAAGGATTAAATTTCGGTAGATCTTTTAAACGATGGGCTGTGTTATGCAAATGTTGAGTCGTTGAACTCAAAGATTGGTTGGTTTGGTGATTTGATCAAGTTGGTGATGATTCTTGATGCCACATGATGGTGGTGTTGGTTATGTTGAAGGAAAATGATTCCCGATGCCATGTGATGGTGGTGTTGAATATGTTGGAAGAAATTGGATGTTAAATGAAATGTACAATTACATTATGTATTGATTTATTCTCATTTACTAAGTGATTTATAAACGGTGCAGTATTCCAATCTATTAGTCTATTACAAATAACTTCAGCTTCATGCAAAACTGAATTAGAATATGTAACACCCCGGCATTTAATATGCCCGAATGCTACCAAACATAAGCTAAACTACATCCAAATATCATATTTAACATAAAATTCCAGCAAAGGCGCATAGGCTAAAAACCGAGATTTCGGCAGCACCTCCGTTGTTTTATCATGAATTTAAGGAGCAACAACGATATAGCATTATATGGCAATAAGGGAAACATCTAAAACAGCAATAAATAGAGTCTTAACGACAATATAAGACTAACATCAAGCACTTAATGTCTCCAAGTGTCAAAAGAACAAATAAGCTCTCAAATAGTAAAGCTAAACACTAAAGCAATGATCATCACACGCAATTTATTATCAAACTAATAGAATGACTTGTGGAATCATTAAGGTGAAGCTACGTGTGGGCGTGTGACTATTTCCCTTCCCGCATGCCGATCTCAAAGTACCTAAAAAAACAACATAAAACACAAGCGTGAGTTCGAAACTCGGCAAGTATATTGTAATGGACAACAAGAACAATATCATGGCAATAACATCACCCATCATGTATATCATCTCATTCATGAACACTTAACAGTATCATCATCATTATGTATGCAATGTAATGCAATGCTCATGTCTCCTTGGAAACTCATACCGGTATGGTTGAGTACACACCCGTCGGTGTGCACCCTCCCCCCTTCCATCCCGAAGATGGAGGGTGCCTACTCCTCGCTTCCGTTCACCACGGTGAATGGAATCACGATGTAGGACTTACTCATTGGCTTTCCGGATTAGTCATAACTTTCTCACCGACCTTCGGACTAGTTATGACTTTCTCACCGCTGAGCCATGTAACATGTCATGTATGCAAATATGCCATCATCATCATAAACTTGTATATTTAACACATGGCATCATAGCATACTCATCATATCATAGGAAAACATTAAAGCATGGCAATTGATCATATCATGAAATCCATCTTTCATCTAGTCTCAACAAGCAACATAACATTCGTTATTCATTACAACACACTTGCCTCAACCACGGGCAACGGAAAGGCGGGAAGTAGAAGGCACTCCCGGGGTCGCACCACCTGCACATAGGTATCACACACTCACAATCATGCCCACAAAACAGTACGCAAACCCCCATCTAACCCGACATTGCCCACTACTCGCAAAACCTAAAAACAGAGGTTCTGTCCCGACGGGACAGCAGCCTTGCAAAAAGCATAACTTGAGTTCTGGGACTCCGAATCAATTAAACGAGCACATCCTCGCGTAGCTTAGGAACTTTCCCAACTTTCTCTAGGTATATGGAAAGACTGATTCGGACTCTAAAGTCGTCTAATCTACAGATTACCGTGATCTGTTCCAATTACGTCACAGATTTTAACACGCTCGGTAAAACAGACATAACATTCAAACGGCTGATCGGATTTTAACGTTCTTTATGTCCACGGAAATATAATTAAATTATCTACAACTTCTTTTAAGTCCGTACGGACAGATTCGGAATCTAAATCGACAAAAACTTGAACCCTAGCCCGACTGCTCAATCTGCCCGAAAACAGAAACGTGGCAACGTCTAGATCTAACCCAAAGAACTCCAACCCAGCACCACCAATTGATCTAAAAACTTCATAATCACCCTAAGAACAGTACCTAGATCAAACCCAAGGATCCCCATGATCATACCTTTGCCTGACGAACGAAAACTCCAATCGATCTCCTCGCGGATCGCTCCTCGCTCCACGCTCCTCGCTCATCGCTCCAACGGATGGATCCACAAGGTGCAGAGGTGTGGAGACCACCCTAGGGCAGCAAGGGGGTGGAGGAGAGGTGGTGGAGAGGTGGGGCAATGGAGGAGAGCAAGGGGGAGGCGCAAGGCTCAAAGGGAAGGGGCGGCTAGGGCTTGGCAAGTGGGGGGAGGTGAGGGGGGGCGCACCAAGGCCTCAAGGGGTGCAAAGGCAGCAGGGTGGACACCCCAAAGGGGCAGTGAAACCCCTTTTACCAGCCCCCACACCCAATTCTAGTCCGTTACGGAGACCTAATCCATCCCACCAAAGCCCACCAAGGCCCAAAACTCCCCCGGGAAGGCCCAAAACCCCGAAAACGGCCCGGAAACGGCCCGGAAAAGCTATTAACCTCCATACCTTATGGTTTTAACCTGCCATACCATATTTCATAAAGTTTTTGACCTTAACATGCACCATTTAAAAGGTTACGACACTCCGTGGTGACACATCACTTCAAACGGCCCAAAAACGCGAGTAAACCTCAAGCCGAAAGGTTTTATTCTCTAATTTCACATTCTATATTATCACACCATACCGTAGTGTCACATTCTTCCCCCCTTCAACAGGATTCGACCTCGAATCCGAAGGACGCCATAATCAACAACAAAGTCACCAAGGGACAAAAGGCTTCTCTGCAGCTCAAAACATTCACACAACGACTAAAACCGGAACAAACAACAAACGAGTTTCCAAAACCAACACATAGAGAAAAAGTGTTGATCTAGCTCAACTAAGGGCAACCCCTCACAAATCGACCTTCACTTCAATTCCCCAACAGAATCTGCGTTTCAACCACAAAGGGCTCCATCAACCCAAAACGCTCGAATCCTCACGGCAAACACTTCATACTTCTATCACAACCACCCTGACTACCATACTCCATTAAAGTCAACATGACATAATCAAAGGAAGTCACAATTCCTTTAACGACCTCTCTTCATTCCCGAAAGTTTCCATCGAGGGGAATAACTCATTAAGGCACACTAGCCCTTCCGATACACGATCATACTAACATTTTATTCCATCCTTTCCCAGGCAAGACTCAAACCCAAAAACAACTAGTGAAGACAATCGCTCACGGCAGGCAATTATCACCGATCTACCGTCAACTTCACTTCCACCCATCGCTACTCTTAGTAAAGGTTAAACCCATACATCATCAACCTCCATCACAAACCACCCTTATACCACTAAGGTTCGACACCTAGCCCAAGCTAGGATCGAAAACCTTACCAAACCACAATTGGTTCCTTTCTTAAGAGGGTCTCGCCCTCACACAAAAACACTTAGCTATCAAGCCCAAGTGTACACACAACAACTCAAACCCAAAGCGTTAACAACCATTTTGGAAAGAATTCGGCAACATCCAAGCCAAATCACAAAGGAAGCATAAATCCCCTACATCACAACCAACATACCAGAAATTGTTCATTGCTTCTTTTCATACTAGAAAGCAAGGGAAATCTCGTTTCATGACATAAATGCACACTCTTCAGGAGCACTCCAGATTAGTCATATCTCCATATATGACTTTCTCACCGACCTGGCTCAACAATTCCTTTATCATTTAACATGTAAAAACGATGTCATGTTTACTTTTCACCATTCATTCATCATGGAACAACGGTACCGAATAGTCATTCACTAAATAACTTCTTCCTCGGTATCAAATGATTGAAATACCCATAACACTGACAGTTGCGCTAAATCATATAGACTATGACGGCAACATAATTAACAGTAAGGCACCACATCAAATCAGAACCCACCAACAATAGATAGCTAAACTTTGCAAAACATCGCATTTTAACCAAGATCAACGTTTTGGAAAAGAACATTGACTCCAAAGTTAGACATCTGCACAAACAACTGCCATAAATTTTATCAAAAGAGAGGGAAACTCAATCCCAGAAGAAAACTCTTCTCTAACCAAATTCACTTATGAAACATTCATAAAAATCCCGACTTGTGAAACATCCGCACACCAGACACATTTTCCAAATGACTCCAACTCTAGCCAAACAGAGTTACACATCAAGGGCTTAACTCAAAAGTTTCCAACACAACCCTTTATGACCATCTGCTTCCTTTTAAAATTAATTTCAAAGATAAATCAGTGCGAACGCGAAAGGGCGCGATCCACTCAAAAATTTTTGGATGTAAACTCAAACTCACAACACGAACTAAACAAATTCGCCAAAATCAAAGGTCGACACCAACCACTACGAGTTTTGGGGAAACTCTGAAACTCAACATAAGGAACACCTCAACCGAAAGCATTCAACCGAGATGGCAAACAACCAAACCAGTTTCAAAGGTTTTTAGACAACAGCTCAGCATGAAAGGAACCATCTCTAGTACTCCACTACGCTTTCCATTAAAGACTTCAATAATCACTATTTACTATCTGAGGAGCCCCAACACAATTCAACCGAAAGTTTCACAACAAATTCTTCCTCTAGTTACAATTCCCAACATTTCTTAATAAGGGTTTATGATGCTTATCAAAAAGGCACCCAACCAAGACTATAATGACATGATCCCCACGGATCACCGAATCATAATACATCTTATTCTAAATTTGGAACATAGTACTTCCACAAATCTTTCAGCAAGATCAACATATAAATTTCATACCTCCTATCTATTCACGTCTCGACAACCGAACCTTACTCAGTTAAACAACGACTTCAACATGTAAATATTATCTCTACAAGACAAAGTTCATAGCTAGGATTCCAAGGCATACATTCATTAAGGATAAAACTCTACATCAGGTTAATTATCCATGGTTCACTCCATCACCACAGGTTACAATACCCTCCATTTAATCAATGGTTTCCAACAAGTATTCTACACAACTACCACCACTTACTAAGTCATCAATATCAAAAATTTGATTATCATCAATCAACACATTGCTTTTAGCTATCCTATACATAGGTGATAACCAAATTACCACCACACAACATACTCCAACTATTTAAAATAGATTGAATACTAGTATTGACACTGCCCTTAACAACATCATTAAGAATAAGTATTATGTCTTCTCAATTGATATTAATACTAGCATGAAGGGACACAACTGCATACTTCCAAATATACTAATGGTTTGCGACAACATAAATAGAAACTCTAATCAATTTCCAAATTAAAGTCACTAGTCAACACGATTAAATCTCTCTATTAATCCATTAGATTAGAACATCTTTAGACAACCAGCAAAGTTTCTTTAACAATATCGGCAGTCTACATCATCTTAATGTTTTAACTATGCATCCGGGTTTAAAACTTTAAAACATGATCGGGGGTCATAAGTACTTTTATGACAAAGTAACAGATTCCAAGCATGTACATTAACGCATTCAATCAATCTCGCTAAGAGTAAACTACAACACTAGTAGTCTATTTATTCACAAGCTAGAGATATTAATCACATTGTTACCTACTACATAACATGCTTAAACATCAATTCTTACTAGGGACAAACGATTTCAGTCAAAAGACTACTTTCTTTGTTTGCAACATTTTAGTTTTAAAACTCACCCCAAATTCATAAGGAAACTTGACTCTCAAAATTGCAATGAGACAAACCCAAACTTGGTCATGCAAAGGAATTCTCCAAAACACTTTTCAATCTCCAAGACTCCCACTGGAGGGATCCAACCGATCAAATAAACCTTTGCAAATAAAACCTTAGCACCAAACCCCAATCTTTCACGAAACAAGAAGGGTTTTTTTTTCAAAGATGATTTCTTAAACCAGTAAAATAACGGAATCAAACACCACGTACTACTACAAAGCCACAGAACTTCAGCCCTGACAGCCAGGTCTGGCACAACTCCGCAATAACTCCTTTAACCTCAGAGAAAGACAAACACAGGGATAAATTGAATGCTTGTTCCCCATAATGCAATCAACAGGCATCAAAACTGGAAAGGCGCCCAAAATAAGCGCAACACTAGTCTCCTCTTCTTCGTCTTCAACCAAGGAAGACAAAACCACACACCACATACGGAACGATCCGCGAAAACCCAACACTTTTCATTTGATTCAAATCTACTAAAGCCAAGAAAAGCAAAGAACACCGACCGTCAGAACGGCAAAGAATATACGAAGGAAACCACCATTAACTCTTCTATTTGACTCCAGTCAACTACCCGATCAACGACAGAAAGGATAAGCACTCTTCTCCTACAGTGGTCAATAGTTCTTCGGTGGTGGCGCTAACCGGCCACACCGTCAAACCTCACCCTTACTATCAAATAAGAGAGGTGGCCGAAATCCTTCGGCACCAAAACCCCACTTTTACCACCACAACAGGAATAATTCAATCATTTATCTCATAGACATAGCAACGTACTATATCAAATATAGCATTTAGCAACAAGGCTTAAAAACAACATTTAAGCGTAAACAACGATACCCATACCCTTCCTACTGTGCATCCATGTGTGTCAAATTTTAGATTAGTTATACCACTTTTGCAAGTTTTAATGTTGCTATCCTATGACAAAATTTTAGTAAAAACCTAAGCCATGTTTCTAAGTTATTCCACATCACATTTTAGTTGTACCCTATAGCATGACACTAAAAATACACATTCCAAGGACCTACAGCCCGCTCTGATACCAACTGTAACACCCCGGCATTTAATATGCCCGAATGCTACCAAACATAAACTAAACAACATCCAAATATCATATTTAACATAAAATTCCAGCAAAGGCGCATAGGCTAAAAACCGAGATTTCGGCAGCACCTCCTTTGTTTTATCATGAATTTAAGGAGCAACAACGATATAGCATTATATGGCAATAAGGGAAACATCTAAAACAGCAATAAATAGAGTCTTAACGACAATATAAGACTAACATCAAGCACTTAATGTCTCCAAGTGTCAAAAGAACAAATAAGCTCTCAAATAGTAAAGCTAAACACTAAAGCAATGATCATCACACGCAATTTATTATCAAACTAATAGAATGACTTGTGGAATCATTAAGGTGAAGCTACGTGTGGACGTGTGACTATTTCCCTTCCCCGCATGCCGATCTCAAAGTACCTAAAAAAAAACAACATAAAACACAAGCGTGAGTTCGAAACTCAGCAAGTATATTGTAATGGACAACAAGAACAATATCATGGCAATAACATCACCCATCATGTATATCATCTCATTCATGAACACTTAACAGTATCATCATCATTATGTATGCAATGTAATGCAATGCTCATGTCTCCTTGGAAACTCATACCGGTATGGTTGAGTACACACCCGTCGGTGTGCACCCTCTCCCCCCTTCCATCCCGAAGATGGAGGGTGCCTACTCCTCGCTTCCGGTCACCACGGTGAATGGAATCACGATGGAGGACTTACTCAGTGGCGTTCCAGATTAGTCATACCTTTCTCACCGACCTTCCCGTACTAGTTATGACTTTCTCACCGCCCGAGCCATGTAACATGTCATGTATGCAAATATGCCATCATCATCATAAACTTGTATATTTAACACATGGCATCATAGCATACTCATCATATCATAGGAAAACATTAAAGCATGGCAATTGATCATATCATGAAATCCATCTTTCATCTAGTCTCAACAAGCAACATAACATTCGTTATTCATTACAACACACTTGCCTCAACCACGGGCAACGGAAAGGCGGGAAGTAGAAGGCACTCCCGGGGTCACACCACCTGCACGTAGGTATCACACACTCACAATCATGCCCACAAAACAGTATGCAAACCCCCATCTAACCCGACATTGCCCACTACTCGCAAAACCTAAAAACAGAGGTTCTGTCCCGACGGGACAGCAGCCTTGCAAAAAGCATAACTTGAGTTCTGGGACTCCGAATCAATTAAAAGAGTACATCCTCGCGTAGCTTAGGAAATTTCCCAACTTTCTCTAGGTATATGGAAAGACTTATTCGGACTCTAAAGTCGTCTAATCTACAGATTACCGTGATCTGTTCCAATTACGTCACAGATTTTAACACGCTCGGTAAAACAGACATAACATTCAAACGGCTGATCGGATTTTAACATGCTTTATGTCCACGGAAAGATAATTAAATTATCTACAACTTCTTTTAAGTCTGTACGGACAGATTCGGATTCTAAATTGACGAAAACTCGAACCCTAGCCCGACTGCTCAATCTGCCCGAAAACAGAAACGTGGCAACATTTAGATCTAACCCAAAGAACTCCAACCCAGCACCACCAATTGATCTAAAAACTTCATAAACACCCTAAGAATAGTACCTAGATCAAACCCAAGGATCCCCATGATCATACCTTTGCCCGACGAACGAAAACTCCAATCGATCTCCTCGCGGATCGCTCCTCGCTCCACGCTCCTCGCTCCAACGGATGGATCCACAAGGTGCAGAGGTGTGGAGACCACCCTAGGGCAGCAAGGGGGTGGAGGAGAGGTGGTGGAGAGGTGGGGCAATGGAGGAGAGCAAGGGGGAGGCGCAAGGCTCAAAGGGAAGGGGCGGCTAGGGCTTGGCAAGTGGGGGGAGGTGAGGGGGGGCGCACCAAGGCCTCAAGGGGCGCAAAGGCAGCAGGGTGGACACCCCAAAGGGGCAGGGAAACCCCTTTTAGCAGCCCCCACACCCAATTCTAGTCCGTTACGGAGACCTAATCCATCCCACCAAAGCCCACCAAGGCCCAAAACTCCCCCGGGAAGGCCCAAAACCCCGAAAACGGCCCGGAAACGGCCCGGAAAAGCTATTAACCTCCATACCTTATGGTTTTAACCTGCCATACCATATTTCATAAATTTTTTGACCTTAACATGCACCATTTAAAAGGTTACGACACTCCGTGGTGACACATCACATCAAACGGCCCAAAAACGCAAGTAAACCTCAAGCCGAAAGGTTTTATTCTCTAATTTCACATTCTATAATGTCACACCATACCGTAGTGTCACAGAATAGCAACCATCTTCATTGTTTTGCCTGCATTATTATTATACTTGCAAACAATAAAGTCTTGCGAGTACATACGTGTACTCACCGTTTGCTCTGAAAATTCGTGTGAGGAGCAGAAGATGCAGGTGAGGAAGAAGGTGACCAGGAGTTCGGTGACCCAGACGAGGGTGGTGCGTTTGACGGCTAGCGGAGTTAGATGCTCGCCGGTTGCCTGTGGGAATGGAGGCACACCGTGGCCGCTTTACTTTTGTTTCTCTGATGTTTTTCTCTTCAGTTTACTTTAAGCCAATCGGCATTTTGTAAATAGGAACAAGTTGTAATATTATTATCTATCGTTGTAATATATTACCTCTGCCCTTGTACTACGTTCGTTTGGATGAGACTCTCCCTTCTCAACATGTGACGCTAGCCTACTGATCCAGGGACTAGTGGTTATCACATGGTTGCGGGAAGCTCAAATTGGAACCAATTGGGTAGCATGTGACCTCATTCGAGTATCGTGCTAGCCAAGTGATTTCAATCTGAGTCTGTCGTGATGCCGTGATCGTTACGTTACGGGTTGCGTGATTAACCAGGCCCACGCAACAGTAATGGAGTATCACTGTACCAGGACGGGAGCCCCCACAAAGGGTTTATTTGATCGCTTGGTTCCCTCCTGTGGGAGTCTATGAGATTGAAAAGTGTTTTGGAGAATTCCTTTTGCATGACCAAGTTTGGGTTTGTCTCATTGCAACTTTGATATTCAAGCTTCTTTGTGAGTTTTGGTTGAGTATTAAAAGAAAAATGCTGTAAATAAAGTAAGTATTCGTTTGACTGAAATTACTTGTCAAAAATGAAAATTGTTGTTAACAATGTGGTTTATGGAAATGATTTACTCCTAAGTTAATTGGTGAGTTGAATTAGTTAAATGTAATATTTATCTTTAGCTTAAGATTAAATGAACTTCTTGTGTTGTAGATTACTCTATAACGAGAATGATTAAAGGTGTTAATGTACATGCTTAGATTCTGTTGTTTACTTTAAAAGTGCTTATGACCCCCGATAATGTTTAAAGTATTAAACCCTGAGGCATAGTTAGAACATTAAGATGATGTAGACTGCTGTTATTGTTAAAGAAACCTTGCCGGTTGTTTAAAAATATTCTAATCTAACGGGTTAATAGAAAAATTTAATCATGTTGACTAGTGGCTTTAATTTGGAAGTTGATTAGAGTTGCTATTTTATGTTGTTGCAAACTACTAGTATATTTGGAAGTATGCAGTTGTGTGTCTACAATGCTAGTATTGATATCAATTGAGAAGACATAAGACTTATTGTTAATGATGTTGTTAAGGGCAGTGTTAATGCTAGTACCGATGTCAATTGGAAGAAAAAAAACATAGGTCTGGTTGTTGTTTTAAGAACATTGTGCTGATCTAACTTATTAAATCTAATTTAATAGTTGAAGTATGTTGTGTAGTGACAATTTTGTTGCAACCTATGTGTAAGGTAGCTCAAAGCAATGTTGTTGATTGATGATTACGCAAAGAATTGATAGTGATGACTTGGTAGTGTTGTTAATTGTTGGAAACCATTGATCCAATAGAGAAAAGTGTAAAACTATGGAATTATGTCGAGTACATGTTGTGATGGGATGAACAATGGATAACAATCATGATGTAAGATTTTAACCTTAATGAATGCATATCTTAGAATCCTATTTACGAATTTTATCTTGTAGAGATATTACTTATTTGTTGAAGTCATTTTATTGACTGAACAAGATTCAATTGTCAAGGTTTTGACGTATGGATAGTATAGAATTGATAGGTTGACCACGCTCAAGTAGCTGTTGAAGTACTGTGTTTGAAATATAGAATACGTTGTTATATGATTTGGTGATCCGTGGGGATCATGTCAATGTACTCTTGGTTGGGTGCCCTTGTGATAAGCATCTTAATCCTTAATTAAAAGTGTTGGGAATGGTAACTAGAGAAAGATATTGTTATGTAAAGTTTGTTAAATCCGGTTGGACTCTCTTCATGAGTAAATAGTTATTATTGAATGCTTAAATGGTAAGTGTAGTGGAATACAAGTTACGGTGGGATTCATGCTGAGCTAGTGTTTAAAACTTTTGAACTGGTGTGGTTGTTTGCCATTTTGGTTGAATGCCTTCGGTCAAGGTATTCCTTGTGTTGTGTTTCCGAGTTTCCCTAAATGCCATTTTGTTTAATTTGTGCTATGAGTATGGATTTACACCCAAAAGTTTTTGAGTAGATCGCGCTCCGTCGCGTTCACCCTGAATTGTCTTTGGAATAAATTTTAACGGAAGCAGATGGACATAGTGGGTTGTGTTGGAAACTCTTGAGATTTAATTTGTAACTCTTTTTGACTGGAGTTGGATTTATTTGCACAATGTGTGTGATGTTTGCGAGTGCTTCAAAAAGGTGGATTTTATGAATGTTTCATAAGTGAATTTGGTTAGTGAAGAGTTTTCTTTTGGGAACGAGTTTCCCTTTCTTTTGAGAAAATTTGTGGCGGTTGTGTGTGCAGATGTTTGACTTTGGAGTCGATGTTCTTTTCCAAAATGTTGATTTTTGTTAAAACGCGATGTTTTGCAAGTTTAGCTTTCTATCATTGGTGGGTTCTGATACGATGTGATGCCTTACTGTTAACTATGTTGCCGTCATAGTTTATATGAACTAGCCCAATCCTCAATGCTATTCGATTTTTATTCATGTGGTACAGAGAATGAAGTCGTCTTGTGAGTGACTATTCGGTAGTGTTGTTACATGATGAATGAATGGTGAAAAGGAAACAAGACATCGTTTATAGATGTTAAATGATAAAAGAGTCGTTGAGCCAGGTCGGTGAGGAAGTCATATATGGATATATGCCTATTCCGGAGTGCTCTTGAAAAGTGTGCATTCATGTCATGAATCGAGATGTCCATTTCTTTCTAGTATGAAAAGAAAGAACGAAGAATTTCTGGTATTTTGGTTGTGGTCTAGGGGATTTGTGCTTCCTTTGTGATTTGTCTTGGAAACAAAAAAATGATGAATGCTCCTTGGATGTTGCCGAATTCTTTCCAAAGTGGTTTTTAACGCTTTGGATTTGAATTGTCGTATGTGGTCCACTTGGGTTCAAAAGAATTGTACTTCTTTTGCTCTATAGATGGGAGTGAGGATATAAATGTACTTGGTTAATGGTTGACTATGCGAATTATGTGTACACTTGGGCTTGATAACTAAGTGTTATTGTGTGAGGGCGAGACCGTCTTAAGAAAGGAGCCAATTGTGGTTTGGTAAGGTTTTACGATCCTAGCTTGGGGCTAGGTGTCGAACCTTAGTAGTATAAGGGTGGTTTGTGATGGAGGTTGATGATGTATGAGGTTTACCTGGGAGAGGATGGAATGAAATGTTAGCGTGATTGTGTATCAAAAAGGCAAATGTGCCTTAACGAGCTATCTCTTTCTATGGCATTTCTCGGGAATGTAGAGGGGTTGTTAAACGAAATGTGACTCGCTTTGATTGTGTCATGTTGAGTTTAATGAATTATGGTAGTCAGGTTGGTTGTGATAGTAGTGTGAAGTGTTTGTCGTGAGGTTTCGGACGTATTAGGTTGATGGAGCCCTTGGTGGTTGAATCGCGGATTCTGGTTGGGGATTGGAAGGAAAGGTGGAACCGTGAGAGGCTGCACTTAGTTGAGCTAAGAAATTCTTTCTCGCTAAGTGTAGGTTTTGGGAAGACGGTTGGTCGTGTGTTCCGGTTTGAGTTTTTGTGTGGTTGCCTGGTGTTGCACAGAAGATTTTATCCTGTAGGGACTTTGTATTTGTTGTTGCCATCGAGTCTCCATCGGTGTAGTTCTAGTGGCTTTAGTCAGAGAGAGAAGTGGCCCGGGATTTGGAGTCTCGCATGCGCGAGAATTGCCCAGAGCTTTTCTCGACAGGTTTTGAACCGGGAAGTTTAGTTCTCTTTGTGATTGGTTGTTTTGCGTAGTGGCGTATCTCGGATTCGGGGTCGAATCCTGTTTAAGGGGGGAGAATGTGACACCCTAGAATGTGATATCTTGGAAAGTGACATTATAAAATGTGAAATTAAAGAATAAAACTATAAGGTATGATTTTATATCATATTTTGGGCCGTTTTCGGGTGTTTGGGCTCTTCCGGGGGAGTTTTGGGCCTTGGGGGACCTAGTTGAGCCGAAGGTGGGTGCTCTTGGCCCATGTGGGAGAGTTGGGGGCAGCATACCCTGCTGCCATGCACCCCAACCCACCCCTATTGCGCCCCCCACACCTCTCCCCAAACCCTAGCCGCCCCCTTGGTCCTCCCTTGCGCCTCCTCCCCATCTCCTTCCTCCTCATTGCACCACCACCCCTCACCTATCCACCTCCCTTGCTGCCCCTAGGGGAGTTCTCCACCTCACCGACCCAAAGATCCATCCGTTGGAGCGCTCCGCGATGAGGAGATCCGGTGGATTTGGAGCGAGGAAGGAGATCGCGCGAACCAGGAGGAGATCCGTTGGGTTTTCAGTCGTCGGGCGAAGGTATGGCTACGGGGATCCTTGGGGTTGGTCTAGGATCTGTTATAAGGGTTAATATCATGTTTTTAGATCAATTGGCGGTGCTGGAATTGAGTAGATTAGATGAAATCTAGAAGTTGCCACGTTCTCTGTTTCGGGCAGCATGAGCAGTCGACCTAGGGTTTGGGTTTTCGCCAATTTAGATACGGAATTTGGTCGGCTGCCTTTTGAAGAAGTTGTAGGTTACTTCAATACCTTTTAGTGGGTATAAAGAACGTCCAATTCCGCCCAGCCGTTTGAAAGTTATGCTTGTTTTACCGAACGTATTAAAATCTGTGACGTGATTGGAACAGATCACGGTATTCTGTAGATTAAACCACTTTAGATTCCGAATGAGTCTTTCCATATACTTAGAAAAAGTTAGGAAATTTACTAATCTACACGAGAATGTACTCGTTTATTCGATTCGGAGTCTTAGAACCCGAGTTATGCCTTTTGGAAGGCTGCTGTCCCGATGGGACACAACCTTTGTTTGTGTTTTGCGAGTAGTTTGCGATGTCGGGGTAGCAGAGGGTTTGCGTACTGTTTTGTGGACATGATTGTGAGTGTTTGGTACCTATGTGCAGGTGGTGTGACCCCGAGAGTGCCTTCTACTTCTCGCCAATCCGTCGCCCATGGTTGAGGCAAGTGTATTGGAATGGGTAGCAGGGTTGTAGTTTGCTAGATTGATTGAGATTGAAATTGAATATATGATATGTTCACATGCCATGCTTTAATGATTGCCATTGATATGATGAATATGCTTATTATGTTATGATGCCATGTGTTAATGTACAAGTTATTTATGATGTTGGCATGTTTGCATACATGGCATGATACATGGCCTGGGCGGTGAGAAAGTCATAACTAGTCCGGGGAAGGTCGGTGAGAAAGTTATGACTATTCCGGAGAGCCAATGAGTAAGTCCTACATCGTGATTCCAACCACCGCGGTGTATGGAAGCGAGGAGTAGGCACCCTCCATCTTCGGGATGGAAGGGGGGAGAGGGTGCACACCGACGGGTGTGTACTCAACCATACCGGTATGAGTTTCCAGGAGATATGTGTATCGCATTGCATTGCATTGCATTATATGAGGATGTTATTTGATGATGATATATGATGAAGTCAATGATATGCTTACAATATGAATATGAGATGTGTATGATGTCGTATGTGAAAAGTGGTGATGAAGGTATTGGAATGTATTTTCTTGTTCCATTGCAATATACTTGCTGAGTGATGAACTCACGCTTGTGTTCATGTGTTTTTCTTAGGTACCATGAAACTGGCATGCGGGAAAGGGAGCTAGTCACACGTCATCACTTAGCATCACACATATAAACAATGACATGTTCTCTCCTTTAGTTGTGATGGTTAATTCACTGAACTAAATTGTGGTTTTGATGCTTCGTTGGTTGTCATGAGTAAATAATTAGTCCATATTTGTCATGTGACTGATAGACTTATATCCTTAGTTGTATGGTGGTTGAATTTCCGATTGGTCATGTTATTGCTATCGTTCATTATGCTATCTTGACATGTTAATATTGTTGTTGCTTCAATTCATGGAAAAAAACAAAGGAGATGCTGCAGAAATTTTCGGTATTAGCTTTTGCTCTTTTGCTGTAATTACTTGTAATTGTGGTATTTAGAGGTTGCTTAGTCTATGTTTGGTAGCATTCAGGCATCTTAAATGCCGGGGTGTTACAGATGTAGAATTGATAGAAAAAGTACATCTGGTTCATGCCAATTCTTGGGTAATTCTTTTTCTTGGGCACATTGCGATTAGATTTTCCTTTTTCAGAGATCATGTAGAAAAGGGAAATATTGTGCTTCATCATGTGGATACTGAACATCAATTGGCAGACATTTTCTCAAAACCTTTGTCTTCTTCTCGATTTGCTTTTATTCGGGGAGAACTTGGGGTTGTTCATCCAATGAGTTTGCTTTGAGGGGGAGTTTGTGAAAACCTTGCTTTCCTTTGTATCCTCCTTTGTGTTTCTTAAATGAAAAACAAAAAATATTGAAAAAGTAATGAGCATTCTTTTTTATTCGCATATGTTATTTGAAGCCAGGATTATGCTACAAGGTCGTTGCAACTTTATCTCTATGCATATGTGGTGTAGTTTATGGCATGACTGTTTAAATGGAATGAAAACTTGAATTAAATCTTGTCATAGTTGAACTTTTTTAGCTATCTTGATCCTGCTCAAAAAGTGCTCAATGTGAAAATTTTCAAAGTTAAAGAGCTAAAAGCTCAAAAAGTGAAATTTGATAGATGCAAGATCAAGGTTATGCACTATCGCACTTCCCCTTTACGAGTCTGCTTATCATTGCACTTTGATATGAACTTGGAAAAGGTTGTGTATGACCAAAACCATGAAATCTTAAGCTCATTGCTTGGCATGATTGAAAAGTAAGGCTGATGGTGCATATAATTCCATGCATTTTTGTACTTTGTTGGAATCAAGCAATAAATCACCTTTTCAAGCACCAATGAAGTGCACAAAAAATTCAATGTTTTCAGGTTTTGAGATAGTTGAGGAAGGGAGATCATGCCATGCAAAAAATCGTTAATATGACTTGATTTCTAGTTATGCTTACTCTACATTGTCTATGTTTAGATTTGAGGGTGCAAGTACTTTTGATAGCATAACTTGGAGATGAATTACATATGTGGTTGATTTATAATGCTCAGTACATAAAAAGATTGACAAACTAAAAAACAAACAAAAAGATTTTGTTCTCTCTTTTGTATTCTTGATGAATCCATTGTCAAAGGGAGAGAAGTTTGGAGAATCTTGGGAGAATTTTGGGAGAATTTTGGAAAGTTTTGGGCACATTGCACATTCACTCACCTTTTTCTTCTTAGGGGGAGATTTTTTTTTCATATTTTCACCTAGGGGAGTTTTCTCTTTGCATTTTTGTCAAAAGGGGAGATTTTGTGTTTTTCTACTTTGGCTTTTGTTTTGTTTACTTCTTGATTTTTTTTAAAAAATCTTTTCTTGTGAAGTGAATGTCAATTGCAAATGTTCAGTTCTAAGTGGTGTTGCCAATGTTTTCATCAAGGGGGGGATTGTGAAATCATGTGATGAAAAATTGGCTTAATGATGCATTTGGCATAGCAAAGTGTTTGTGCTCATGGCATGTGTGGTGATTGTGCATATGCTGTCTCATATGATCTTTTGATATGCTTATGATAGCATGGTTAAGTGCTTTCAAGCTATAGAGGTTTTTTCTCCTTGCGCCGGACTAATTTTCAAGTTCCAGAGAGTTGGCGTTTACGCTGGACCGATTGTGTTTCAGTCCGTCGTGAACGTGTTTTTGCTGGTCAGATTTCTCGAAGAGACCGAGTGTTGGATGTTTGCATCGGACCAACTTTTCGGTCCATCGTGAACGACGCCAGACCAGATTTTTAGTCCGCCATGAACGTGAATGGTTCCTTGTTGAAGAGTTGAATCCATGTGTACGCTAGACCAAATTTCTCGGTCCATCGTGAACAGCGTTTTGAGGTTTGATTTTGCATTTGCGCCGGACCAAGTTTCTTGAAAAACAATAAGTTTCGCATATATGTGTCGGACTGGTTTTTTACATGTACGTCGGACAAAATTTTTTGGTGCGTCGTGAACGGAGCTTTGAGGTTGATTTCATATATGCGCCGGACTGGTTTTTTACATGTACGTCGGACCAAATTTTTTGCTCCGCCGTGAACATGATTTTGAGGCTTTTTCGCTGGATCAATTTCTTCATTTAACCGAGAGTTTGACGTGTACGTCGGACTATGTTTTCGGTCCGTCGTGGATTGCGCCGGACCAAGGTTTCGGTCCGGAGTGAATGTGATTTTCTAGGGTTAATTTCATGTGTGCGCCGGGACAGGTGTTTTGGTCCGGCATGAATGGCTTTTTCTTGGGTTTAACTCTTGTGTTTGAATCAAATTGGTTTTGGTTTGATTTTGTGATTATGAAATCCGTGTGGATTTCATAATGTGTGTTTGTTCTTATGCAATGCTCGTATGAGTAGTTGCATGGACTAATGTTGAGTCAAGTCGCGGACTTGTGCAAAGAATTGTTTTGTGGTTTGCTCATGTGCAGGTGTTGCTCGAGGGTGAACGTAATCGATGACGGGACTAAAACTAGGTTCATGGAGGAACTGAGGTTCGAGACTAGGTTCAGGGAGGAATCGAGGTCTTAGTGGTCGAGGATGTCATGCGGGACGTTCAGGCTAGAGAACGGTGCACATGAAGACTCGTCAGTCACGTGAGTACGGCAGGTGAGCCGTACGCGTGCAGAGTTGTTAGTCATGTGAGTATGGCAGGTGAGCCATACGCGTGTAGAGTTGTAATCGTTTGGGGTAGCTTGCTTGTATTGGGCCATGTTGGACCAAGTGGACATGCATGCGTACTCTGTTAGGGTTGCTCATTATAAATAGGGGGAGGTGTCCTTTGTTTATTGTGTGCACAGAGCAAGGGCGCAGAGCCAGATCTAGGCTTTTAGGGTTTGTACTCTTTTGATGGGAGTACTCTAGACAAAAAGAAATAAAGATCAATTTCCTCAAGATCCTCTGCGTGCTCTGAGAATCTCGGTTACTGATATGCGGCGTTGCTCTGAGATTCTCTGTTTTGATTTTTGCTCTTGCACGTCTTTTGGTTTAGTAGATTAATCTATTATTTGTTTTGGCTTCTTGAGTTTCTTCTTCATTTGATCAATCCAAAACTTTCCTAGGGCTCTAATTTAGTGGTCCTCAAAGTTTTGTTGGATTATCTTTTGAAGATTTGGTTTAATCTCGAAATTAGGGTTTATTGAATTCTCGTCATATTCTATCATAGCAAGATTTCGAGGTTCATAACTTTTGATCCGTAAGTCTGATGGAGCTGATTCTTTTTCTATTAGATTTGTATTGGAATCTAGTTTCTTATGTTGCAATTTCAGTTCAATCTGACAGTTGGATCTCCGGGAATTTGTGTTTTACCGAACGTATGTCAATCTGTTTTTGCTGAACCAAAGCAGTTATTTGACTTCAATTTGGGGTGAACTTTTAGTAGATCGAAACTTTGGCTTTAGCTTCAGCACAATCTTTCACCCCCCATATGATTGATATATTCATATATGTCGATCCTACAAACATACATATTTAACTTGTTCTATATACAATCTATAAAACATAATCGTTTGATGCTCCAATGATGATTAGACGTAACACTAGTCCATTCTGTTCTCATAATGTAAATTAACTTTATGCCTATTGTACATTTAGCCTTTGATTGACATATGCTCCCATCCGATAAATAGAACATTAACAATAGACACTAATACCTATAGGACCATCATTAGATTACTTCTTAACGACTAGATTACTCTTTTAGGAAGAAACATTTGTATTGTAACTTGCTTTGCATCTGAATCCTATTAAAACATGACCCTGCAGGAGGTAAACCCTAAAAGATTGTGATACCGATGCATATGTTTAAGTTTAACCATACACTTTTTATTAAAAATAGTCGAGCTACTTTATGTACTAATTACTATTAGTACAAGTAGCTTCACACCCTGAAAATGAATTTTAGTGTATTTAATCTCACAATCTTAGTTTCTTGAATTCGTGAAATAAAATAAAATGATTCATAAAGAATAGATGTCATGTGCGACACAACCCTCCAAACGTTAATCAATGAGGAAGATTGTAATGCAAAAGTAGCCCGCTCGCCCATATGCTCACGAAACCCTAATTACAACCATGCTTGTTTTATGTAATGATTTATATTTGATTTTTTTCATCTGATTTCCTTTCACCCTTATTCAAAGTGTTATTTGCTATTTGCTATTTTTTCCGTTGTACGATGTGTAGAATCCGACGTCTCGGACTTCATCGTCGGCAACTTCGAGAATCCAACTTCGATTTCATCGCTGAAAACAACGGATAGCAAGGTAAGCACCCCTTGATCATATTGATCCCAGTCTTCCATAATTAACTAAAAATTTTGATTAAAACTTGCATGCATGCTCTATGTTTCATAAAATTGTTATTTTATGGGTATTTGTAAATATAACCTTCATTGATGGATTTTCTTAATTAACATTGATATGTGAACCATGATAGCCCTAGCTCCTGCATAGACATTTGATAATGTTAAAATGGGTATATTCGATTATTACATGCATACGCTTAGCCCTGCTTTAGACTAGGAATACGAACAGATGGTTATATTGGTCATGATAAACCAAAATTGTTGGACATGATGAACTTTAATCTTGAACCTGTTGAAATATTATGATTATTGACATCTTCTTCCTCCTAAAATAAAACTAGGTTTTGACGTGGGTGATTAAAGGAAATAGCCGGATATACATGTTTTAACTTGTATATAGATAGGGGGAGATTATCGCCCATGTCAAATCAAGGACCGAACTACTGTGTTGTTTTCATGCCAAGATAACCGTACATCCACAAGTGCTGGTATGGGATAGCCTTAACCTATTAAATTATTTGGAACTAGCTTTGCACATTGGTAGACGGAAGTAACAAAAGCAGTAAACCCTTTCGTGTTTGCTTATAAGGGGCTGCCACAAGTGAGTTGTGGGTAAATGCATATTCGGTGCAACGGTGTATGCCTGGCTATGGATTGGGGCTGTTGTGTTTTATTTGAGCCGCGGGCTCCTGATCATTATTGCTTCACGTGAATGTTGGTGTAACACCCCGGCATTTAATATGCCGGAATGCTACCAAACACAAGCTAAACAACATCTAAATACCATGAATTAAGGTAAATTACAGCAAAGGAGTAAATGCTAAAACCCGAGATTTCGGCAACATCTCCTTTATTTTAACATGATTTGAAGGAGCAACAACAACATAGCAATATAAGGCAATATGAGAGGCAACTAAAACAGCAATAATTAAAGACTTAACAACAATATAAGTCTAGTTTCAAGCATTTAATGTCTCCAAGAGACAAACGAACAATAAGACTCTCATATAGCAAAGCTAAACCTCAAAGCAATAATCATCACACGCAGTTTATTATCAAAGCTAATTGAATGACTTGTGGAATCAAAATGAGTGAAGCTACGTGCGGAAGTGTGACTATTTCCATTCCACGCATGCCGGTCTCATGGTACCTAAAACAACAACAAAACACAAGTGTGAGTTCAAAACTCAGCAAGCATATTGCAATGGTATAACAAGAACAATTACATGGCAATAATATCTCACATCATGTAAACCATCTCATTCATGATCACATATCATTATCATCATCATTATGTATGCAATGCAATGCGATGCTCATGTCTCCTTGGAAACTCATACCGGTATGGTTGAGAAAACACCCGTCGGTGTGCACCCTCTCCCCCCTTTCATCTCGAAGATGGAGGGTGCCTACTCCTCGCTTCCGTTCACCGCGGGGAATGGAATCACGATGTAGGACTTACTCATTGGCTCTCCGGAATTGTCATAACATTCTCACCGACCTTCCCCGGACTAGTTATGACTTTCTCACCGCCCGGGCCATGTAACATGCCATGTATGCAAATATACCATCATCATAATTAACTTGTTGTGACACTACGGTATGGTGTGACATTATAAAATGTGAAATTAGAGAAAAAAGGTGCATGATGAGGTCACGGAGGTTTACTCGCGTTTTTGGGCCTTTGAAGTGTTGTGACACCACGGAGCATCGTAACCTTATAAAAGGTGCATGATGAGGTCAAAAACATATTAAAATATGATATGGGAGGTTAAAACCATAAGGTATGGAGGTTAATAGCGTTGTTGGGCTGTTTCCGGGGTTTTGGGCCTTCCCGGGGGAGTTTGGGCCTTAAAGAGGGGGTTGTGGGCTTTGGTGGGATGGAGTGGGAATCCATTTAGGATTAGGAAAGGGGCTTAGGGATGGTTAAAGGGGGGTTTCCCTACCATTTTGGGCATCCTCCCCCTGCCCCTTGCGACCCCAAGTGCCCTAGCCGCCTCCCACACCTCCCCACCTCCTCCTTGGGCGCCTCCACCTCCCCCAAGCCTCTCCCCTTGCGCCACCACCCTCTCCACCACCTCTCCACCTCCCTTGCTGCGCCTAGGTGAGTTCTTGACCTCACCACCTCGAAGATCCATCCATTGGAGCGCTCCGCGATGAGGAGATCCGGTGGATTTGGAAGCGAGGAAGGGGATTGCGCGAACCGGGAGGAGATCTATTGGGTTTTCGTGCGTCGGGCAAAGGTATGTCCATGGAAATCCTTGGGGTTAATCTAGGTACTGTTCTAAGGGTGTTTATCAAGTTTTTAGATCAATTGGTGGTGCTGGAATTGAGTAATTTGGATTAGATATAGATGTTGCCACGTTCTGTTTTTGGGACAGCATGAGCAGTCGACCTAGGGTTTGCGTTTTCGTCAATTTAGATTCCGAATCTGTCCGTACGGATGTTGAAGAAGTTGTAAATAATTTCATTATATTTCAGTGGGTATAAAGCACGTTAAATTCCGCCCAGCCGTTTGAAAGTTATGGCTGTTTTACCGAGCGTGACAAAATCTGTGACGTAATTGGAACAGATCACGGTAATCTGTAGATTAAACAACTTTAGAGTCCGAATAAGTCTTTCCATATACCTAGATAAAGTTGGGAAATTTCCTAATCTACGCGAGGATGTACTCGATTAATTGATTCGGAGTCCCAGAACTCAAGTTATGCCTTTTGCAAGGCTGCTGTCCCGACGGGATAGAACCTCTGTTTTTAGGTTTTGCGAGTAGTTGGCTGTGACACCACGGAGTGTCATAACTTTATTTTACGTGCTTGATATGGTTAAAAACAGTATGAAATGTGGAATTAAGGTTAAAACTATAGGTTATGGAGGTTAATAGCTTTTCCGGGCCGTTTTCGGGGTTTTGGGCCTTCCCGGGGGAGTTTTGGGCCTTGGTGGGCTTTGGTGGGATGGATTAGGTCTCCGTAACGGACTAGAATTGGGTGTGAGGGCTGGTAAAAGGGGTTTCCCTGCCCCTTTGGGGCGTCCACCCTGCTGCCTTTGCGCCCCTTGAGGCCTTGGTGCGCCCCCTCACCTCCCCCCACTTGCCAAGCCCTAGCCGCCCCTTCCCTTTGAGCCTTGCGCCTCCCCCTTGCTCTCCTCCATTGCCCCACCTCTCCACCACCTCTCCTCCACCCCCTTGCTGCCCTAGGGTGGTCTCCACACCTCTGCACCTTGTGGATCCATCCGTTGGAGCGAGGAGCGAGGAGCGAGGAGCGATCCGCAAGGAGATCTATTGGAGATTCGTTCGTTGGGCAAAGGTATGATCATGGGGATCCTTGGGTTTGATATAGGTACTGTTCTTAGGGTGTTTATGAAGTTTTTAGATCAATTGGTGGTGCTGGGTTAGAGTTCTTTGGGTTAGATCTAGACGTTGCCACGTTTCTGTTTTCGGGCAGATTGAGCAGTCGGGCTAGGGTTCGAGTTTTCATCGATTTAGATTCCGAATCTGTCCGTACGGACTTAAAATAAGTTGTAGATAATTTAATTATCTTTCTGTGGACATAAAGCACGTTAAAATCCGATCAGCCGTTTCAAAGTTATGGCCATTTTACCGAGCGTGTTAAAATCTGTGACGCAATTAGAACAGATCGTAGTAATCTGTAGATTAAACAATTTTAGAGTCCGAATCAGTCTTTCCGTATAACTAGAAAAAGGTAGGAAATTTCCTAAACTTCGCGATGGTGTACTCATTTAATCGATTTGGAGTCCCAGAACTCAAGTTATGGCCTTTGCAAGGCTGCTGTCCCGCCGGGACAGAACCTCTGTTTTAGGTTTTGCGAGTAGCGGGCAATGTCGGGTGAGATGGGGATTTGTGTACTGTTTTGTGGGCATTATTGAGAGTATGTGATGCCGTTGTGCAGGTGGTGTGACCCCGGGGGTGCCCTCTACTTCCCACAATCCCGTCGCCCACGGTTGAGGCAAGTGTGTTGTAATGAATAGCGGAATTGTAGGTTGCTTGTGGAGATTAGATGAAAGATTGAATACTTGCTATGATCACTTGCCATGCTTGCTGTTTTCCAATGATATATTGAGTATGATTATCATGATTCGATGCCATGTGTTAATATTTGTCATGATGAGATGCCATATGTTTATGCTCATGTGAAATATGATAATTGGCATAGTTGCATGCATGACATGAGATAGGGCGAGGGTGGTGAGAAAGTCATAACTAGTCCGGCAAGGTCGGTGAGAAAGTTATGACTAGTCCGGAACGCCATTGAGTAAGACCTACATCGTGATTCCATCCACGTGGTGAATGGAAGCGATGAGTAGGCACCCTCCATCTTCGGGATGGAAGGGGGGAAAAGGGTGCACACCGACGGGTGTGTACTCAACCATACCGGTATGTGTTTCCAAGGAGACATGAGCATTGCATTACATCTCATACATATTGATGATGACAATGTTAAGTGTTTATGAATAAGATGATTTACATGAAGGGAAATGCTATTGCCATATTATTGTTCTTCTTGTCCATTGCAATATGCTTGCTGAGTTTCGAACTCACGCTTGTGTTTTTTTTTTCTTATTGTTTTAGGTACCATGAGAACGGCATGCGGGAAAAGGGAATAGACACACGCCCACACGTTGCTTCACCTTAATGTTTCCCCAAGTCAATTCTTTTAGATTGATAATAAATTGCGTGTGATGGTCATTAAATTAAGGCTTAGCTTGGTTAATGAGAGTTTTATTGTTCGTTTGACACTTGGAACTTTAAGTGCTAAATGTTAGTCTTTTATTGTCGTTAAGACTCTATTTATTGCTGTTTTAGATGTTTCCCTTATTGCCATATAATGCTATATCGTTGTTGCTCCTTAAATTCGTGATAAAACAAAGGAGGTGCTGCCGAAATCTCGGTTTTTAGCCTATGCGCCTTTGCTGGAATTTTATGTTAAATATGATATTTGGATGTTGTTTAGCTTATGTTTGGTAGCATTCGGGCATATTAAATGCCGGGGTGTTACAATTGGTATCGAGCGGTTTGTAGGTCCTTGGAATATGTATTTTAGTGTTATACCTTCAAGGTAAACTAAAATATGATGTGGAATAACTTAGAAACATGGCTTAGGTTCTAACTAAAACTTTGTTATAGGATAGCAACATTAAAACTTGCAAAAGTGGTATAACTAATCTAAAATTTGACACACTTGGTTGCACAAGAGGATGGGGTCTTGGTTCATTATTGCATTGCGCTTAATTATTTGATGAAGACTATGCTATGATGATGTTTGATCTATGTTCTTGGTTGTGTGATGTTGTGTTTATGTTTTTGTGTTTGGATGGTTGTCTGTCTCAACCAAGCCGAGGGGTAGAGGCCGTGGACGCCGAGGCCGTGGATGCCAGGGCGAGGCTCCCAGGGAGTTGAGGAGTCTGCTGTCGAGGGTAGCGTTTCCCTCAATGCTCGTGGACCAGCTCAGAGGAGCTTCCAAGCTGCCTGATCGGGGCGGGGTGCCCGCCGCCAATGATGATTTAGTTCAGCTCTGCAGAGGAGATTCAGAGCTGCGCCAATAGCTGCAGGCAGCCCTCGCCGTGGTGCCTCCCTCGCAGATGGCCCCGCTTGTTGCCCCGCTGCCGGAGCCGAGGATGAGTCTCCGAGAGTGGATGACCCTCCGTCTTGACACTTTTGACGGAGCGGGCACGCCGATCCATCTGAGATTGGCTGCGGTACATGGAAAGGCAGTTTGAGGTCCTAGAATTGACCTCGGTCCAGAGGGCTCGCTTTGTGGCCTTTCGGTGAAAGGCCAAGTCGATATCTGGTGGGAAGGGGTTACATTGCTAGAACCCACGATCTTGGCTCTGATCACACAGGAGGACTTTGTGGCTCGCCTGAGCCAAATTCTACCCGAGTCTTTCCTTGAGAGGATGGAGCATACTCGGCGACTCTTTCCCAGGAAAGAGGTCGGTGGCAGTATGAGGTGGAGTTCAACAGCGTGGTGCGCTCGTCTTGGCCGTGGCGGCCGGCGACGAGGAGAAGGCGAGGAGGTTCCGTAGGGGCCTCAACCAGGAGTTCAGAGTTGTCATGGGGCGACTGTCCTCGTGACTTCTCGCTCCGTGGTGGAGCAGCGAAGGGCATGGAGCTCGAGTTGGAGCTCTCCGGGATAAGCAAAACTGGGCGGTTCAGGGGTTCCTGCGGCCCAGGCGGGGCGAAGAGGACCTTTGGTGGAGGAGGTGGGTCTTCTCAGCGACCCACCTTCAAGAAGTTCAAGGGGGGACAGGGCTCCTCCTCAGGGGCTAAAATGGGGCCGCCCCAGTCGTCTTCTTCGCGAGTGGCTGTTCGTCCTGTGCCCGGGCAGGGCATGAAGTGTTTCAAGTGCGGTGGTGAGCACCGTGCTTCAGAGTGTGGTTGGATCGGGAGTTGCAACCACTGTGGCAAGCCCGGCCACATGGGACGAGTCTGCCGAATGAATCCCAATAGCATCATCAAGTGGGAGACGGTGCCTTCTCCTCCCACTCCAGCGGCGTCTTCCAGAGGATCGGTGCACATGATGGCTGCCCCTGTTTCTCAGCCGCCCTTTACGTGGGCGCCACCGGGCGATCTTGGTGCCCGCAGCCGTCCTGCTCCTCCTCGATTGCCTCCTCCGCCCCAGCCTTGATGGGGCATCACCGAGTCGGGGCTCTTACGTCCCGGCGCCACCAGAGTGTACGCTTTGCCGACCGCCGAGTCACCAGGCATCCAGAGGTGGTTTCGGTACTCGCTCGTGGATTCCGTTGATGCCTTTGTTCTATTTGATTCCGGAGCATCCTATTCTTTTGTGTCGTCGGAGTTTGCTAGTAGAGCTAAGTTGGGAGTTCAATGGATTCGAGTCCGTGTTAGTCGGGCTTCTCCTAGGGGTTGATTGCTAGTTCTTTGGTTTGCCCTGGTTGCACCATTGCCATTGATGATGAGGTTTTCTTTGCCAATCTCATGGTGATCCAGTTGGCTCCTTTTGATGTCATTTTGGGCATGGACTGGCTGCATCGCACTGCCGTGCTAAGATCTGTTGTTTCGGAAGACAGTTGCCTTGCAGGCCCGTCGGGAAGAGTTGACCTTTCAGGGTGGTATACCCTCGATTCCGTCTTTGCTTTGACTAGTTTGTTTTCGTCGGCGTTTGAGGCTGTTGGGTTTTCTCATGACTTTGTCTCGAGAAACCATCTTCCTCGATTCCCATTGAGGACATTTCTGTAGTGAAGGAGTTCGTTGATGTGTTCCCTGACGAGTTGCCTGGTCTACCTCCTGTGAGGAATGTGGAGTTTCGTATTGATCTTGTTCCTGGCACTCTACCTATTTCTATCTCTCCATACCGCTTGGCTCGTCCTTTTCAAGACGAGTTGAAGAAGCAGATTGGAGGATTCATTGGCCAAGGGCTTCATTCGCCGTAGCGTTCGCCATGGGAGCACCCGTCCTCTTCGTCTCGAAGAAGGATGGAAGTTGGCGTATGTGCATTGATTATCGTGCTCTTAATCAAGTGAGCCAAGAACAAGTATCCTTTGCCTCGCATCGAGGATCTGCTTTGACCAACCAAGGGAGCAAAGGTGTTCTCCAAGATTGATCTTGATCGGGTACAATCAGATCCGTGTGAGGGAGCAGGACATTGAGAAGATCGCTTTCTCCACTAGGTATGGGCATTATGAATTTAAAGTTATGTCTTTTGGACTAACTAATGCTCCTTTGTCTTTATGGAGGCGATGAACATTATGCTACACAAGTATCTTGATGAGTTTGTGGTAGTGTTCATCGATGACATTCAGTTTACTCTAAATCGGAAGAGGAGCATGAGCGACATCTCGAGGCTTGTCTTTGAGCACCTTGAGGGAAAATCAGTTCTTTGCTAAGCTGAAAAAGTGCGAGTTCGGATTTGTAAGTGGGTTTTCTTGGCCACATCATCAATCTAGAGGGCATATCTCAGAGATCCTAGCAAAGTCTCGTGATTTTGGATTGGAAGAGGCCTTCCAATGTCAAAGAGGTGCGTAGTTTCCTTGGGTTGGCTGGCTACTATCGGCGTTTCGTGCAGGATTTCTCTATCATTGCCAAGCCACTTTCGCGGTGACTCGAAGGGGATGAAATTCGGTGGACTGCAGAGTGTGAGCACGGTTTACGCACTATGAAGGAGAAGTTAGTGATCGCTCTCGTTCTTACCCTTCCCGAGCCTGGGAAGCGCTTCACGGTGTATTCGATGCTTCTCGGTTGGGACTTGGGTATGTGCTCATGCAAGAGGGCAAGGTGATTGCTTATGCGTCGAGGCGGTTGAAAAGCACGAGCGTAACTATCCCACGCATGATCTTGAGCTAGCCGCCGTGGTGTTTGCATTGAAGATATGGAGGCATTACTCAGACGGCGAGTCTTGTGACATTTTCATCGATCACAAGAGCCTCAAGTACATCTTTACTCGAAAGATTTGAACTTGAGGCAGAGGAGGTGGCTAGAATTGATAAAGGATTATGACCTTACTATCCAAGATCATCCGGGAAGGCAAATGTTGTGGCCGACGCTCTCGATCGCAAGACAATGCCCCTATTGTTGATTGTCTTGTTGCTGATTTTGAGCGTTTGGGGGTCTCCCATCGCTGCGGGGACCGTGCAAGCTGAAACTCGATTGATTCTTGAGTCGTGATTCCCGAGCGTGCGGGGAGGCACAAAGAAGATGACCGTTTGCTCCAAAGAAAGTAGGAACGCTTTGAGGATGGCAAGTCCGGAGACTTTACCATTGATGATGCGGGAGTTACGAGGTTTCAGGGCCGTCAGGCGTGCCTCGTAAATCTCAAGTGAAAGAAGACATTCGAAAGAAGCTCATCGCACCCATACACGGTCCATCCTGGGGAGACCAAGATGTACAGGGACTTGAAGAAGAATTTCTGGTGGAAAAGGATGAGAGTGGATATTGCCAAGTATGTGGCGTCTTGTGGGATCTGTCAGAAGATCAAAGCTAAGCATAAGCGTCCCGCCGGTCTGTTGCAGCCATTGGAGATTCCTGTGTGGCCATGGGAAGACATCTCCATGGATTTCGTGGTTGGTCTACCTCATTCTCCACGAGGGAAGGATGCTATTTGGGTTGTGGTGGACCGTCTCAGCAAGTCTGCGCATTTCATTCCTATCCGCACGACCAATTCTGCGAGCGAGTTGGCTCCCATCTATGTGCGGGAGATTGTGAGACTGCATGGTGTACCTAAGACCATTATTTCTGATCAGGATGCGAAGTTCGTCTCCAAGTTCTGGGAGAGTTTGCAGAGTGCTTTTGGTACGCAGCTTCGCCTTAGTACCGCTTTTCACCCTCAGACGGATGGGCGATGCAGGCGTACCATCCAGACGTTGGAAGACATGCTCAGGGCCTGTGTGATGGCTTGGAAAGGTAGCTGGGAGGATCATTTGCCTCTTGCGGAGTTTGCTTACAATAACAGCTATCATTCCAGCATCTGGGCTGCTCCTTATGAGGTACTATATGGCCGGAAGTGCAGATCGCCACTTTGTTGGGATGCAGTGGGCGAGAGAGCAGTTCTTGGACCGGAATGGGTTTAACAGACTGTTGATCGCGTGGCGGAGGTACGGCAGAACCTTCACGCAGCGCAGAGCGCATGTAAGAGCTATCTTGATGTCGGCGGCGAGACTTGGAGTTTGAGGTGGGTGATAGCGTACTCTTGCGAGTATCTCCCACCAAGGGTGTGGTACGTTTTGGCACCAAAGGAAAGCTCAGTCCAAGGTATGTTGGGCCTTTTCCTATCATCGCCCGAGTTGGTAGGTTGGCCTATCGTCTGGAGCTACCGGAAGCTATGCAAGGTGTGCATAATGTGTTCCATGTCTCGATGTTGAGGAAATACTTGCATGATCCGGAGTTGGTGGTTCCGTTGGAACCATTAGTACTTGAGCAGGACCTCACCTTCGAGTCCCGTCCTGTGGAAATTCTGGGGACTTCGGAGCGAGTGATGAAGAACCGGACGCTCAAGTTCGTTAAAGTGTTGTGGTCACATCATACCGAGAGAGAGGCAACTTGGGAGCTGGAGTCTCGTATGCGCGAGAAATATCCCGAGCTTTTCACCTCAGGTATGTGATGTGAAAACCTAGCTATCTTCGGTTTTGCTGGGTTGCGTGTTGGTGCGTTTAGATTTGAGGTCGAATCCTGTTGAAGGGGGGAAGAATGTGACACCACGGAGTGTCATAACTTTATTTTACGTGCTTGATATGGTTAAAAACAGTATGGAATGTGGAATTAAGGTTAAAACTATAGGTTATGGAGGTTAATAGCTTTTCCGGGCCGTTTCCGGGCCGTTTTCGGGGTTTTGGGCCTTCCCGGGGGAGTTTTGGGCCTTGGTGGGCTTTGGTGGGATGGATTAGGTCTCCGTAACGGACTAGAATTGGGTGTGGGGGCTGGTAAAAGGGGTTTCCCTGCCCCTTTGGGGCGTCCACCCTGCTTCCTTTGCGCCCCTTGAGGCCTTGGTGCGCCCCCTCACCTCCCCCCACTTGCCAAGCCCTAGCCGCCCCTTCCCTTTGAGCCTTGCGCCTCCCCCTTGCTCTCCTCCATTGCCCCACCTCTCCACCACCTCTCCTCCACCCCCTTGCTGCCCTAGGGTGGTCTCCACACCTCTGCACCTTGTGGATCCATCCGTTGGAGCGAGGAGCGAGGAGCGTGGAGCGATCCGCGAGGAGATCTATTGGAGATTCGTTCGTTGGGCAAAGGTATGATCATGGGGATCCTTGGGTTTGATATAGGTACTGTTCTTAGGGTGTTTATGAAGTTTTTAGATTAATTGGTGGTGCTGTGTTAGAGTTCTTTGGGTTAGATCTAGACGTTGCCACGTTTCTGTTTTCGGGCAGATTGAGCAGTCGGGCTAGGGTTCGAGTTTTCGTCGATTTAGAATCAGAATCTGTCCGTACGTACTTAAAATAAGTTGTATATAATTTAATTATATTTCCGTGGACATAAAGAACGTTAAAATCCGATCAGCCGTTTGAAAGTTATGGCCGTTTTACCGAGCGTGTTAAAATCTGTGACGCAATTAGAACAGATCGTAGTAATCTGTAGATTAAACAATTTTAGAGTCCGAATCAGTCTTTCCGTATAACTAGAAAAAGGTAGGAAATTTCCTAAACTTCGCGATGGTGTACTCATTTAATCGATTTGGAGTCCCAGAACTCAAGTTATGGCCTTTGCAAGGCTGCTGTCCCGCCGGGACAGAACCTCTGTTTTAGGTTTTGCGAGTAGCGGGCAATGTCGGGTGAGATGGGGATTTGTGTACTGTTTTGTGGGCATTATTGAGAGTATGTGATGCCGTTGTGCAGGTGGTGTGACCCCGGGGGTGCCCTCTACTTCCCACAATCCCGTCGCCCACGGTTGAGGCAAGTGTGTTGTAATGAATAAGCTGAATTGTAGGTTGCTTGTGGAGATTAGATGAAAGATTGAATACTTGCTATGATCACTTGCCATGCTTGCTGTTTTCCAATGATATATTGAGTATGATTATCATGATTCGATGCCATGTGTTAATATTTGTCATGATGAGATGCCATATGTTTATGCACATGTGAAATATGATAATTGGCATAGTTGCATGCATGACATGAGATAGGGCGAGGGCGGTGAGAAAGTCATAACTAGTCCGGCAAGGTCGGTGAGAAAGTTATGACTAGTCCGGAACGCCATTGAGTAAGACCTACATCGTGATTCCATCTACGTGGTGAATGGAAGCGATGAGTAGGCACCCTCCATCTTCGGGATGGAAGGGGGGAAAAGGGTGCACACCGACGGGTGTGTACTCAACCATACCGGTATGAGTTTCCAAGGAGACATGAGCATTGCATTACATCTCATACATATTGATGATGACAATGTTAAGTGTTTATGAATAAGATGATTTACAAGAAGGGAGATGCTATTGCCATATTGTTGTTCTTGTTGTCCATTGCAATATGCTTGCTGAGTTTCGAACTCACGCTTGTGTTTTTTTCTTATTGTTTTAGGTACCATGAGAACGGCATGCGGGAAAAGGGAATAGACACACGCCCACACGTTGCTTCACCTTAATGTTTCCCCAAGTCAATTCTTTTAGATTGATAATAAATTGTGTGTGATGGTCATTAAATTAAGGCTTAGCTTGGTTAATGAGAGTTTTATTGTTCGTTTGACACTTGAAACTTTAAGTGCTAAATGTTAGTCTTTTATTGTCGTTAAGACTCTATTTATTGCTGTTTTAGATGTTTCCCTTATTGCCATATAATGCTATATCGTTGTTGCTCCTTAAATTCATGATAAAACAAAGGAGGTGCTGCCGAAATCTCGGTTTTTAGCCTATGCGCCTTTGTTGGAATTTTATGTTAAATATGATATTTGGATGTTGTTTAGCTTATGTTTGGTAGCATTCGGGCATATTAAATGCCGGGGTGTTACATTGGCAATGTCGGGGTAGATGAGGGTTTGCTTACTATTTTGTGGACATGATTGTGAGCGTGTGGTACCTATGTGCAGGTGGTGCGACCCCGGGAGTGCCCTCTACTTCCCGCCAATCCGTTGCCCGTGGTTGAGGCAAGTGTGTTGTGATGGATAGCGATTTGTAGGTTGCTTGTTGAGAATAGATGGAATTGACTACATGATATATGATCACTTGCCATGCTTTTATGATTGCCAATGATATCATGAGCATGTTTAATATGTTATGATGCCATGTGTTAATATGTGAGTTAAATATGATGTTGGCATAAATGCATACATGGCATGTTACATGGCTCGGGCGGTGAGAAAGTCATAACTAGTCCGGGAAGGTCGGTGAGAAAGTTATGACTAATCCGGAAAGCCAATGAGTAAGTCCTACATCGTGATTCCATTCACCGCGGTGAACGAAAGCGAGGAGTAGGCACCCTCCTTCTTCGGGATGGAAGGGGGGAGAGGGTGCACACCGACGGGTGTGTACTCAACCATACCGGTATGAGTTTCCAAGGAGACATGAGCATTGCATTACATTGCATACATAATGATGATGATATTGTTAAGTGTTCATGTATGAGATGATATATATGATGGGAGATGTTATTGGCATGATATTGTTCTTGTTGTCCATTGCAATATGCTTGCTGAGTTTCGAACTCACGCTTGTGTTTTCTTGTTATTTTAGGTACCATGAGAACGGCATGCGGGGAAGGGAAATAGTCACACGCCCACACGTAGCTTCACCATATTGATTCCACAAGTCATTCTATTAGTTTGATAATAAATTGCGTGTGATGATTATTGCTTTAAGGTTTAGCTTTGCTATATGAGAGTTTTATTGTTCGTTTGACCCTTGGAGACATTATGTGTTTGAAACTAGACTTATATTGTTGCTAAGTCGTTAATTATTGCTGTTTTTAGTTGTCTCTCATAATCCATATATTGCTATACTATTGTTGCTCCTTCAAATCATGTTAAAACAAAGGAGATGTTGCCGAAATCTCGGTTTTCAGCATGTGCGCCTTTGCTGGAATTTTATGTTAAATGTGGTATTTAGATGTTGATTAGCTTATGTTTGGTAGCATTCAGGCATATTAAATGTCGGGGTGTTACACTTGTACATTAACACATGGCAACATAACATAATAAGCATGCTCATCATATCATTGGCAATCATTAAAGCATGGCAAGTGATCATATCATATAATCAATTTCATCTATTGTCAACAAGCAACCTACAAACCGATATCCATTACAATACACTTGCCTCAGCCACGGGCAACGGATGGGCGGGAAGTAGAAGGCACTCCCGGGGTCACACCACCTGCACACAGGTACCACACACTCACAATCATGTCGACAAAACAGTACACAAACCCTCATCTACCCCGACATTGCCAACTACTCGCAAAACCCAAAAACAGAGGTTCTGTCCCATCGGGACAGCAGCCTTCCAAAAGGCATAACTTGGGTTCTGGGACTCCGAATGTGACACCACAGAGTGTCGTAATCTTATAAAATGTGGATGTTGAGGTCAAAACATTATAAAATATGTAAATGGAGGTTAAAACTTTACATTATGCCGTTTATAGCGTGTTTTTGGGCCATTTTCGGGTGTTTGGGCCTCTCCGGGGGACTTTGGGCCTTGGGGGTTGAGTTGGGCCTCCGGTGGAAGTGTTTGGGCCCAAGGGTGGGGGGACTTTTGGGTAGCCAAATCTGGCCCCCACCCCTTGGTGCGCCCCAAACTCCCTCTCCCAACCCTAGCCCCCACCCCCTAGCCCCCCCATGCGCCTCCACCCTTCCCCTTCCTCTCCATCTTCCCCCATGGCGCCATCACCCCTCTCCTCCCCTCTCCACATCCCTTGCTGCCCCTAGGGGAGTTCTCCACCTCAACACCTCGAAGATCCGTCCATTGGAGCGCTCCGCGACGAGGAGATCTGGTGGATTTGGAGCGAGGAAGGAGATCGCGCGAACCGGGAGGAGATTCGGTGGATTTGGAGCGAGGAAGGAGATCGCGCGAACCGGGAGGAGATCCGGTGGATTTGGAGCGAGGAAGTGAAAATTGTTGTTTAGCATGTTATGTAGTATGTACCAATGTGGTTTATGGAATGACGTATTGTTAAGTTAATTTGCGAGTTGAAACAATTAAATGTAATTGTTACCTTTAGTTTAAGATTAGGTGAACCTCTAGTGATGTAGAGTACCCCATAGTGGGAATGATTAAATGGGTTAATGTACATGCTTAGAATCTGTTGCCTTGCTTTAAAAGTGCTTATGATCCTTGTTAATGTTAAAAGTTTAAACCTTGATGCATAGTTAGAACATTAAGATGATGTAAATTAATAATACTATTAAAGAAACCTTGCCGATTGTTTAAAGATAATCTAACGGGTTAATAGAGAAATTTAATCATGTTGACTAGTGGCTTTAATTTGGAAGTTGATTAGAGTTGCTATTTATGTTGTTGCAACCTACTAGTATATTTGGAAGTATGCAGTTGTGTCTCTACAATGCTAGTATTGATATCAATTGAGAAGACATACGACTTATTGTTAATGATGTTGTTAAGGGCAGTGTTAATGCTACTATTCAATCTATTTTAAATAGTTGGAGTATGTTGTGTGGTGGTAATTTTGTTATCACCTATGTATAGGGTAGCTAAAAGTAATGTTGTTGGTTGATGATTATGCCCATTTGTTGTTATTGATGACTAAGTAGTGGTGGTAACTGTTTATATTACTCGTTGGAAAACCATGGTTAAAGTAGAGGAAAATTTTAACATGTTGCGATGGAGTGAGCTTTGGATAATTAACATGATGAATGATTTTATCCTTAATGAAAGTATAACTTAATCTCACTTACAAATTCTTCCCTGTGGAGATAATATTTACATGTTGAAGTCGCTTGTTAACTGAATAAGTTTCGATTGTCGAGACGTTTACATATAGGTGGTATGAAATTCATTGGTTGATCATGGAGGGGGAGAGAGGGGGCGCACCAAAGGGGGTGGGGGCGCAGGGCAAGGGCAGGGGGCTCTATTTACCAGCCCAAACTGGTCTCCTACTCCTAAAAGGACTCAAACTCTCCCCCACCAAGGCCCACGACCCTTTCCCCTAGGCCCAAACTCCCCCGGAAAAGCCCAAATCCCCGGAAACGGCCCGGAAACGCAAATAAACCTCATACCGTAGGGTTTTAACCTTAATTCCACATTTTATAATGTTTTTGCCCTCAACATTCACATTTTGTAATGCCACAATCTCTAATTTAACATTTTATAAAGTTTTGGCATTCCGTTGTGTCATAGTTGGCTTCCATCAGAGCTGGGGTTTAACGTCACCGGGCCGGGTGCGAGCTAGGTCCAGATAATCGAACAGTTTCGTTATGAACTCCCTGAAAGCACACCAAAGGAAGTGTGTCAATTGGCCATGCATAAGGGGAGAACATATCTTGTGTGTAAAGCTGCACAACTCTGTAGAGTCTAAAACTAATCAATTAGCCGCGCTCTCGGTCATGAGTACTTGGTAAAGTCATCACATAGTTAGATGTTTTAATAATTTGTTGGTGAGTTTACACTTACAGATGATTCAAAGCTTGACATGCATTGGTAAGCTTGAATTCAGCTCTTTTGCCATGTGTTGGCAAAGTTTGTTTTCAGATATTATTTCATCTATTGGGAATGGACGTCATTTCGCTCACAAAGGGTTGTGAGTAATTGTTATATTTCACTCACGAAGGGCTGTGAGTATCTTATTACATTTATGTCATCCTTAGTTATTACTTTCATATGTACATACTTGTTATTTCATTTCTTTTACAAATTTTTGCTTTCAATCTATTATTCAGTATTCGCAATTTAATTCAGCTCCATGCAAAGAATGACTCATTTCGGATCGAACGGCTACAATTGGATCTAGTTTTAACACGTGAATCAATCCTAACCGTACAATCTAGATCTAACGGTAGAGAATGGATCTAGCGCACCACAGATTGGTTCTACGTGGATCAAAACTGGTGCATTAGATCTAGAACTAATGGCTGGAAACAGATCTAAACAGTAACACTTGATCTAACTCGGAACGTACGATCTAAATCTAATGGTCATAATCCAATCTAATGAAACTAACGAGGCGGCCACGTGGACATGCCTCACACGTCGGATCTTGATCGGACAGCTGTTAGAGCTCGAAGACCTCGGCGATGGCGCGGCGGACTACGTTGGCCGAGGCTTGGGACAACGACCACGGCAGCAGCGTTCCGAGCGTACTCCGGTGAAGTGAGTGATCCCCACGGGTGCGTCTTGACACGGGGGTTCCGGAGCTGGCCTCAGCAGCGGCGGTGCACGGCGGAGAACAGCGGTAGGAGGCAAAACGCGCGGTGGTGCGCAATCCTAACTCCGGCAAGCAATTGCTAGTGCACGGCAGTGGGTTTGGCGGCGCAACCTAGGGCTAAACGCATAGGATGAAACGGCGGTCATGGCACCCGAGTCCAAGCATTAAATATTGTCACGGACGTCGAGCTAAACCCGGATTCCTCGGAGGCGGTTGGCAGCGGCGGCGGAGTCCGAGCTCGATACGGTGTGGCCTATGTGGCGCAATTACGAGGCCACACATCCCGGATCCGGCGGCTCAATGCGCACGCACACGTGGACGCACCACGGCCGTCGGATCGAGATCCTTCGGTCGATGGAGTTAGGATTTGGTTCTGGTTTGACGCGGTTAACGGGTCTGATCCAGTAGTGCGACCCATTATGGTTAAATCCGTTATGGTTTCCGATTTTCTTTTTCATTTTATTATTTGAAATACTCACAAAAATTCATTTAATTCGGGAAAAATAGCAAAATGCTCAGAAAAATTCCAGAATATGCTTTGAGACATTTTGGACTCAAATAAAATATATCCAACAAAACTTTATTTGAAACTTTTAAATATTTAAATAACTCAAGAAAGGAATTAATTCAAATTAAATCCAAATAAATCCACATAAATTCCAGAAAATTCCAAAAATTCAAATAACGCGATAAATAAAATAAAAGCGCAAAATTTGGGATGTTACACGTCGTCTCATGGATAATTCTATGTTCCGTACAGTACAAGGAAAACTCATTAGAGATGTACTCTCCTCCTCTGTCTAACCTTAGATGTTTGATTTTCTTTTCTAGTTGATTTTCAACCTCAGCTTTATAGATTTTAAAGTACTCCAATGCCTCATCTTTCATTTTAAGTAGATACAATTGATATTATCTAGCAGCATCATCAATAAAAGTTATAAAGTCTCTTTTTCCTGCCTTAGTTAATACTACATTCATCTAACATAGATCAGAATGAATTAAATATAATGGTGTCAGACTTTTCTCCCCTATAGCCTTGCATGGTTTTCGAGGTTGTTTAGGTTGCACACAAGTCGGATACTTAGATCCTCTAACTATGGAAAAGCTTGTAATTAAATTGAGATTAACCAAATGAGCAATTCTATCATAATTAATATGACATAAACGAGAGTGCCAAATTGTGGCATCTATAACATAAATGAGCAATTCTAGCCTATGTTTTTTGCGCTAAGCAGACCACTATTGTATGTTAATCTTGTTATCGAGTCAAAGTTGCATGCATGCAACATGCATGTAGTTAGTTAGATAGAATAGTGTTCGGTTAGGTGATTGGAATTTGTTATGATAGCTATTATTGAAGTAGCGTGACATGCATGGCATGCGAGCAACTTGTTGCTCAGTTAATCTACTATTTTGTTAGTCTATTTAAAGAGCTATGATGTTAAGTCTTATGAAAATGAGGGAGAATAACAGAGGAAAAAAGAAAAACCGATGCAGGTGTTGGGCATCACCAAATTTCTGTGTTCTTTGTGTTCTTCTTTCTCCACATGTTCACGTGAGCTATTCCTAGTAGTTCCAACATTTGTTATCTGAGTGAGGTTCCAACATTTGCGCCACACTTTCCCTGGGGAGGCCACCACTGTTGTACCTTGGGGCAGGCTACTGTAGCCGTCGATGAGATGGCAAGCTCGAGTGGTGCTTGTGGTTGGTGGTGCAAACACTACAAGGCTGCAGATTTTCCCCGAGTGTTTTCCACACTCGGGATACCCTATCCCGAGTGGGCACACTCGGTGTAGTGCACTCGGTGTTATTTTATCGGGAAAAGCTACCTAACCCGAGTGTATTCTCGGCAAAAAAAATATACCTGAGTGTCCTCTCGGGATAGCGGTTGGTTCCCGTACCGCCCCCGTGGAGAACAGCTAGCGACACGTCGACATGTATCCTGAGAGTGCACTCGGTATAGGCTATGCCGAGTGCACTCTCGGAATAGTCTATGCCGAGTGCACTCTCGGGATAGGGTACTGATGTCTATGCCGAGTGCACTCTCGGGATAGTCTATGCCGAGTGCACTCTTGGGATAGGGTACTGATGTCTATGCCAAGTGTACTCTCAGGATAGCTATGCCCTGGCCACAAAACAGCCAGCTCAAATTTGCAGCCACAATATCAATTCACAAAACAGCCACAATATAACATTATCAATTCACCTTTCAAAAATACACGTCCACAATATCAATTCACATTATAAATTAAACCAATATAACGAAAACAACGCCACAATCCATCCACAAAACGTAATTCCATCGCACATTCACATACAATACACATATCACTAACATTTTTACATTACTTCGACATAAGTCCAACATATTCATAAGTGCACATATCACAATCGAAGTTCGAAGTTCAACAAGTCCGAAGTTTAACAAATAAAGTCCTCATACAAAAAGCATAATAAGTTCTACATATCACATCCATACCAAATCCAAAACCACTCCTCGAGGGCAAGATGAATCCAATTAGCTTCAGTCTCTTGTTTCTTCATCCCCTGCACATTACATTTGAAGAATAGAACATGTTATGTCATTTCCATTCAATATACCATATATGGTTATATATTTATATAAAAGTTAAACGTATTCGCACACACGATATATCCATACACAACATCAAGTAGGGCAAAATTTTTGAATGACAAGTTATCAACCAAATCAGATATGATTACTCACCTAGAGATGCAAACCAGTTTATTTCATGATTTAGAATCCCAACATTACCTTCACCTGATAACGCATCCCCTGGACTATTCCTCGATGATTGTCTAATGTTAATAGCATGATGAGAGTTTTGGGTGTCCTAACCAGAAATTTCAATTTAGTATATATAATGCATAGTTTCATATATGTACCCAACATGGAGTTATATACATACCTCTTGTCTCGGTTGATGTTGAGGCATCGAGAATGCATTGAAGTTATAGTTCAATACAGGCGGTGGAGGAGGTGGATTTCCTGAAGAAGTTGCTAGAGCATAATCCTGCCAACAAGAGTGTTACCATTTGACTACTTTGAACATCTCAAATTTGACACAAATGTCAATTACTTTTTTTACCTGCATCCACTGTGCCATGGCCGTGAATCTTGTATGCATAGCATTCCGCATATCTCGGTTCTCATCCTGCACGCTCGTAAGCTCACGTCTCAACTTTTCATCGCTTTGCCTCGTAGAAGAAGAAGCATTGCTTGCAGTGTCAAATGGGGCAGAAGTCAAGCGCACATTCCTATCATCAAATGCAGCATCAAGAAGCGCATAACGGCCATGAGGCTTCCCACCCGTATTCTGGTACATCAATTGTGCATCAAAATTCCCATGCAGCCAATTAACATCAGGTCCATGCTTTTGTTGATATGCATCTCGATACTTCCCCTGGAAAGGTATGAAAACATTGAAATGCAACAACTATTCTGAAAAACAAAATTAGCTACGTGTTAGTGTTAGTGCTACACAACAAGTTCATCTGGACATGTGGGTTGGTGACAGGTGGAATCTCAGAACCCTCAAAGCTTTCCATGTCTTGCATCGAAACCCCCCCCCATGAACAGCATAAGCCTCTAAAGGTGTCACAGGTCTCCGAAACCTCCTCTCCTGCAAAAAAACAAGGAAAATGTATTAAGTTCGAGTGTTAGAAACGATGATTTGAAAATACAGATTTTCTATTACCATTTCCTACTGGGTTCGACTAATAGAACTAGATCCACCTCGGTTCACCCTTGCCCCTGAAGTGACATGAAGATTCCGCTTCATTTGACTTACACGCTGCCATGTTGGATCACACCATTGTGTAATGAGATGCTCCCAAGCCTCGTCATCGATCCATGCAGGTTGGACTTGGTTATACTCAGCAGTAGTGAGAAACAATGGATTCTCTCTTGTGTCAATGTCTTCATCTTCACACACATCTTTGTAGTACTTGGTCACAGCTGCTACTCGAGTGTTGTACATTAGCTGCTCAGCATGGTATTGGCAAGCCGCCTCTAAAGTTGCCTCCCATCTCGCCCTAGTGTCATTCGAGTAACCTTCACCTTCAGGATATGTGTACCGAGCCTGCATTCGATAGACTTATAAAGAACATAACAAGTAAAGAACATAACAAGTAAAGAACATAACAAGTAAAGAACATAACAAGTAAAGAACATAACAAGTGTACCAATATCATATTTGCAAATAACTTACACGGAAATCTTTCTTCACCCGATCTGCCATTTTATCACCCGCTTCACCAACAGCATACCAATGTCTCCATTTTGTAGCTGCTATGATAGCTGGAGGACTCAATGTCATATCTTGCACAGTTTGTGGATAGTGATAGCGCAACAAAGGCTGCAACACAGTGTTTGGTCCACGTGGCCTCCCGACAAATATAATATGTTTCCATTGCCTAGAACCATATTCAAGATGGCAAGATTCTATGGATGTGAGAATTAATTACTTGATGACATATAGCAAAACTTACCTTTTTCCTGCTGATACTATCACCTCCCTCCCTGCAGGCGTGGGAGGAAGTGGAGGGATTGAATTTTGCATCTGCTTGAACTTCTTCTTCCTGTGTAGTCGGGATCCTCGGCTGTATTTCCTCTTCCTCTGCAGCCACTGCTTTCTCTTGTGTAGCATGTCTAGATGAGGATGCCCTACCTTCAGATCGCTTTAGTTTTTGCAAAAAAAATTTCTTCAACTTATGTCTGCATTAGTTGAAATGTTAGTAACAGATCATATATGCAATAAAATCAATAATGTAATGAAAAAACATAAGTATAATGTAATTAAAATCAATATTGTACCATATCATCTATTCATCGTCCTCATCATAATCTGGTTCACTAGTATTAGAGCTAGAATCAGTGAAGGCATCAGAATCACACTCTTCATCTGAATGAGATTCTACTTCTACACCGGTAGAAACATTCCGTAATATTGTAAGATCTTTCTCATTGCATATTATATCCACTTCATTTGAGACATAAACGACATCCAACTCATCTCCTAGATCGATAGCGAATGTGCCGCTCAACCCTTCCTCCTGAAAGAACTCGGTGGACGTCGTACTAGTTGGAGCTTGATTAATGAAATGTGACATGTCTCATTTTGCGACAAGACAGACCACCCACCAATCTTTCAAGTCAATCTTCTTGACTTGTTTCATTTTGGGACCTGACATATCTCGTTTAGGGACCTTACATGGGTACGGGGTGTAGTATACTTGAGAGCACTGGTGAGGTAGAACAAATGGCTCAAAGACAGAATGTTTTGATGTATGTTTGATCTCAACCAAACCAATATTTGGAGAGCGCCGAACACCGGTTGTGGGATTGAACCAATGGCAATCGAATAAAACTAAGTTGAAATGTTTATCACCAGGGAATGTCACTTCGATGATATCTTCAATTCTACCGTAGTATTCGATCTTGGAACTACCCTCTCCAGAGCTAGTATAGACACCACTGTTAACAGTAGTAAAATTTGCCTTTTGCCGCTCATACTTTGCAGAACAGAATCTATATCCATTGATATCATATCCATTAACTGATGTCACCTGGATTCGACATGTACGAGAAATCTGCTTTAAGTCGTGATGGATGCTTGGAGTTTTCATGCACTGCGGAAATATGAAAAATGGAGTAAATAAATCTATCTAATTTATTTCATAATCAATGGAAGGTTGTTCACTTACATATTTTCAGAACCAGTCAATGAAATTAGGATGTCCAGCTCCGGCACCATTTTTCCTTAACCTATCTAGTTTAGTAGCAGATGGTTGTCCCCTACCAGGCCAGACCGTTTTATCATATTGGCTATCAAATAAATTAACAAATATATTAGTATACATGTGTTTGTGTTTGTGTATATGTAAATTAATAAAATTGAGACACTTACTCAACAAAATCATCCATTTCCAATGTGTTTGTGTATATGTAGATCATTATTGCTTTATGCTCCTCCGGAGTCAGCATACGAGAGCCATTGTTCCCTTGTTTCCGTCCTGGGATTTGCATAGTGCTAAGTGTGCAATTCGGAGTGTTGACTTCATACCCATCATCATATCGTGGCTGCTTATTTTTAGAAGACTGAACTTCACTTGAGAAATATAACGATACAAAGTTTGATATCTCTTTCGCAATATAAGCCTCCACAATGCATCCTTCCACTCTAGCCTTGTTTTTTACCCATTTCTTAACATGTTGAAGAGCCCTACACATGTTGTAACACCCCGGCACCGCACATGCCCAGAATGTTACACCCTCAAACGAAACACAACAGAAGACACTGGAATAAATTAGCAAAACAAGCTAACGAACTAGAAACCTACCGAAATTATTAGAAATTTCGGCAGCACCTCCCCTAAAACTAGGACATCCACTCAGCAGACAAGAAACAACATTTAATATAACAACAATATAAGCAATGTAAGGTAACCAACCAAGAACAAACAACTATGACAAAACTAAATTACATGACATGAGCTCACTAATAAACCAAACGACAAGTTAATAAGAATCTATGGTGATTCAAACGTGTTCATGCCACTACTCCCTTCCATGCATGTCAGCTTCAGGGTACCTACACACAATAAACAAACAAGTGTGAGTCGAAGACTCAGCAAGTACATAAAAGGAATAGACATAGCCAAATAGAATTCATCAAGCAGTAACATACTCATAACTTTTAATTGAATTTAGCAAGTAGAAATAGAAAAGAAAACCGGTGATATCACGGTCGTTACATCTCTTGAATTGGGACCACAATTCAACATCTCATCCCTCATTCCACGTTACTTAGTAGTCAATCAATGGCAATGCAATGCAAGGATGAATGCAATCATGCTCATGCACCTTTTTCATCTCTTATACCGGTATAGCTAAGTGCACACCCATCGGTGTGCACCCTATCATTCCCCTCCATCCCGTGGAGGGTGCCTACTCTTACTGACTCGCTCCCATACACTCGTGTGTTTGGGACTACGAGGTAGGACTTTCGTGCCCACTACGTGTTGAGCACAGAGGCCCCATCAGAATTGTAACACCCCGGCATTTAATATGCCCGAATGCTACCAAACATAAGCTAAACAACATCTAAATGCCACATTTAAACATAAATTCCAGCAAAGGGATATATGCTAAAAACCGATATTTCGGCAGCATCTCCTTTGTTTTTCCATGAATTAACACAATATCGAAATCATGGCAAGATATATCATAGCACATGACATCTAGAACATCAACATAAATGGACATATCATCGAATTACGCCATTAATACCACGCTCAATCACTTCATAATCTATAACGAAGCAAATAAGGAATCACAAGCATGCTAAATTAAACCATACATTAAGTTTAAGGCACAACTCTTAATATCATGTCTCCAAGTGTGTATTTATGGATTATGATGGTGGAGCTACGTTTAGAAGTGTAGCTAAACCCCTTTTTCCCGCATGCCGATCTCAAGTACCTAAAAAAACAACATAAAACACAAGCGTGAGTTCGAAAACTCAGCAAGCATATTGCAATGGACAACAAGATCATTTACAAGACAATAATACCTCACGTCACATATAACATCTCATACTTGAACACATAACAACATCCTCATCATTTAATATGTATTGTAATGCAATGCAATGCAATGCTATGCTCATATCTCCTTGGAAACTCATACCGGTATGGTTGAGTACACACCCGTCGGTGTGCACCCTCTCCCCCCTTCCATCCCGAAGATGGAGGGTGCCTACTCCTCGCTTCCAAACACCACGTGGATGGAATCACGATGTAGGACTTACTCAATGGCTTTCCGGATTAGTCATAACTTTCTCACCGACCTTCCCGGACTAGTTATGACTTTCTCACCGCCCGAGCCATGTAACATGCCATGTAAGCATTTATGCCAACATCATATTTAACTCACATATTAACACATGGCATCATAACATATTAAACATGCTCATCATATCATTGGCAATCATAAAAGCATGGCAAGTGATCATATATCATGTAGTCAATTCCATCTATTCTCAACAAGCAACCTACAAATCGCTATCCATCACAACACACTTGCCTCAACCACGTGCAACGGATTGGCGGGAAGTAGAGGGCACTCCCGGGGTCGCACCACCTGCACATAGGTACCACACGCTCACAAACATAACCACAAAACAGTACGCAAACCCTCATGTACCCCGACATTGCCATCTACTCGCAAAACCTAAAAACAGAGGTTCTGTCCCGGCGGGACAGCAGCCTTGCAAATGGCATAACTTGAGTTCTGGGACTCCGAATCAATTAAATGAGTACATCCTCGCGTAGCTTAGGAAATTTCCCAACTTTCTCTAGGTATATGGAAAGACTGATTCGGACTCTAAAGTCGTCTAATCTACAGATTACCGTGATCTGTTCCAATTACGTCACAGATTTTAACACGCTCGGTAAAACAGCCATAACTTTCAAACGGCTGATCAGAATTTAACGTGCTTTATGTCCACAGAAAGATAATTAAATTATTTATAACTTCTTCAACATCCGTACGGACAGAATCGGATTCTAAATCGACGAAAACTCGAACCCTAGCCCGACTGCTCATGCTGTCCCAAAACAGAAACGTGGCAACATCTAGATCTAACCCAAATTACTCCAATCCAGCACCTCCAATTGATCTAAAAACTTGATAAACACCTTAATAACAGTACCTAGATCAATCCCCAGGGTTCCCATGGTCATACCTTTTCCCGACGCACGAAAACTCCAATAGATCTCCTCGCTCCTCGCTCCTCGCTCCTCGCACCTCGCTCCTCGCTCCTCGCTCCTCGCTCCTCGGATGGATCCATGAGGATGCAGGGGTGGGGAGGGCACCCTAGGGCAGCAAGGGGTGGAGGAGAGGTGGTGGAGAGGTGGGGAGCAATGGGGCAAGGGAGGGGGAGGTGCACGGCCAAGGGAGGAGGGAGGCGGCAAGGGCAAGGGCAAGTTGGGGGGAAGGGCGCACAAGGGGCAGGGGTGAACGCCCAAGGGCTGGTGGGGAGCCCTTTTACCAGCCCCCACACCCAATCCTAGTCCGTTACGGAGACCTACTCCATCCCACCAAAGCCCACTTAAGGCCCAAACTCCCCCGGGAAGGCCCAAAACCCCGAAAACGGCCCGAAAACGTTATTAACCTCCATACCTTATGGTTTTAACCTGCCATACCATATTTCATAAAGTTTTTGACCTTAACATGCACCATTTAAAAGGTTACGACCCTCCGTGGTGACACATCACTTCAAACGGCCCAAAAACGCGAGTAAACCTCAAGCCGAAAGGTTTTATTCTCTAATTTCACATTCTATAATGTCACACCATACCGTAGTGTCACAAGAATGGGTCGCCTCTTCCATCATGAATGCATATATGCAGTTGACATGAATGAAATGCAACATTCATTCACTTCCAACACTAGCATAACCAGGCTTAAATAAAATACACCATGGACCAGTATCAAGTGACTAATTCCCAAATACGCATATATAGTGTCAGAAGTTTCAGAAAATAAATGGTAGATATGACGAAATATCCTTATCCATGATCAAAGCTGTTAATATCATAGCATCTAACATGTCTCATAATAAAATTTAGAAATCCAGTCACAACACATGCGATTGTTGTCTAGTAATCGGGACTTAGGAAATGCAACAAGGAACAATTATGACACACAGGACGCCGAAAAAGAAGTGACTGTATATATATAAGTTGTGAAGCATATATCACTATTTATATCCACAGAAAAGTACAGGTAACAATTAGGCAACTAATTAACATTCATCGCAGTTCACTTGCAACATTTGCAAACATAACCCGATGTATTTGCCTTTAACCTCGACGATAACCTGATGACCCGTCCGCGGTATTAGAGACCTCCAACCCTAGAGAAATAACACAATACTCATAATCCATTCCTAAGTGAATATTACCACTAATTCGGAGATAAAACGCTGATGATAATCATTTCTCCCTAACCCAATAATACAAGATTCTAACATCACTTAGCAACATTTACATAGATATACACTAAGTAAGCAACTCCCATTGAAATGATTACCAGAGCCCCAAGCCAAGAAATAAAAAATATATACAAACTGGTGGCAACATATAACCTTTATGCACCTAAAGCACCTTGGGTAGCTTGCTCAACATGAATCAAGATAGCACACTAACTTAAGCGTAATGCAGTAATTTAGGGGACATCAGAGTACATTAACAACGTGGTCTCTTACACAATGTTTTAACCATTACAACCATGTTAGCACATAATCAAAGCAAGTAGCTTCTACACTACTTATTTAAAAAGAAACAACCACAAATAAAAAAAACTAACCTCTGATCATAGAATACAAAACACCAGCATCTCGCCTCACTAACCCAATGCATATACTTCTACTAAATACATTGCATAGAAGGCCAACCCTTGGACTAAACACAACTTAATCACTAAAAGAAATACATACACAAATGCATATCCTCACTTTGGCAACTAACAGAACTACAACCCCTAGACCTCAATGAAACCACTGAGAATCATGCTCCAACTAGCTAATCAAACACTAGAGCCTAATAGCCAATATCTCAACAACAGCAAATCGATCTCAAGTTGAAGATCACAATGGCATCCGTGAATCACCACGAAGCACAAACAATCAGTATAACTAAGCGATAGATATGAGCTCACTGATTAACTTCACACCAAACCTAAAATGCAACATGCCAACTAGTACTCACATACCAAAACTCATAAAAATAGTGGTACCCTATTATGAGCCTTCTAGGCAATACATCAAGCACTTGGCATGCACAATCACATCACATGCTAGAACCTCATAGGTATTTTATCAAACACATGGTGAGCAGGTTATACCTTCACAAATCCAATGGAGGAAGGAGGAGGTGCCGGCACGGAAGTGGAGTAGAAGGGCGGGAAAACTCGCTGGCGTGGAGGTGGAGGTGCGCCGGCCAGAGAGGGCTCGCCGACCTGAGGGTGGAGGCAGATGCGGCCAGGGGCGGTGCCGGCTCAGAATCTGGGGCGGCGCGGCTAGGAGGACGACGAGAGAGGGCCGCCTCTCGGGGAGGACAGTCGGAGGTGCGCCAGTGGAAGGGGAGGGGTAGGGTCATTCTTTGCCCGACCGGACTCGGCTAGGGAGAGGCGCAGAGGGGAGCTCCGGCCAGGAAGACCCACAGGGGCGCAGGGGGGCATCGCCACTGCTTGGGGGTCGCCGGTAGGGGAGAGCAGCCAGGGCGACGGCTTCGGCCGGGGGTGAAGGAGAGCCAAGGCGTCGGCCAGGTGGGGAAGAATCTAGGGGAAGAGCCAATCGGGTTGGGGAGGAGGAAGAGAAAAGAGAGAGAGAGAGAGAGAGTAGGGGGATTAGGTGGGAGGAGGAAAAGGAGGAGTAAAATTGTCAACTTTTCTCCCACGCAACCGAAATCCAACCCTACAGCTCTCTAACAGGCCCACCACACTCCCGACTAAAAATTCTGAAACCTGAAGAAAGGTTTGGGATATTACAAATGTAAATCGGGATATTTAGCCATCCCATCACGCGAGAATAGTTTACAAAGTAGGGACATCTTACCTTTCGAATGGATACATCCACCGATATTGAACAGGTCCACCCACACGTGCTTCATATGGTAAATGGATAACCATGTGCATCATGCATGTGAAAAACCCTGGCGGAAATATATTCTCAAGTTTGCACAAAAGAACAGATATCTCATCTTCCAATTCCCTCATTCTTTGTGGATTGATCTCCTTGGCACACAATTGCCTAAAAAAGTAGCTCAACTCAGCAAGCAAGATCCACACGCTCTCCGGAAGAAATCGACGGAAAGCTCTCGGCATGAGAACCTCAATGAAGATGTGAAAATCATGACTTTTTATCCCATTCACATGGAGTTGTTGAAGGTTGACTCCTCGTCTAATGTTTGCTGCATACATATCTGGAAACTTCAACTCTTTCATCCATTGCAGAACTAGTATTTTTTTGGGTCTATTTAAGCAGAAAGCCACCTTTGGCTTTTCCCAAGTACCGTTAGATTTCTCCTTCAAATGATAGTTTGGACGATCGCACAACTCTGCAAGGTCTAGTCGGGCCTTTACATTATCCTTAGTTCGATCAGCAATATCAACGCACGTCGACCAAAACAATTCTGCCACATTTTTCTCTGTATGCATGACATCAACATTGTGACGCAACAAGAGTTTTTCAAAGTATGGCAAGCTCCAGAAACCTGGTACGTGGGTCCAATTATGTGTCCCCGAAAAACCTTCAAATTGGTGTTTCTGTTTACTCTGGCTTGGTACTAGATCTAGAAGCTGCCTATGAATTTGGACACCTATCAGACGAGGTGTAGGGGGGTCGAACACCTGCCTACGCTTACGAAATTCCTTTTGACTCCACCTGAATGGGTGTTCAGCTTCAAGAAATTGTCGATGACAGTCAAACCAGCTGTAGTTTTTACCATTCCTCAACCATAATGCAGACAAGTTTCCCAAACAAACTGGACATGCAAATTTCCCATGTGTGTTGTGTCCAGATACCATTCCAAGAGCAAGCAAATCATTAATAGACCATAGATAGCATGCTCGAATGTTGAATGCCTGTCTCGAAGATCTATCATATGTTATAACTCCATCCCATAACTTATGTAGATCATCATACAGAGGTTGCATGTATATGTCAATGTTTTTGCCAGGATGCTCCGGACCAGGAATAATTAGAGTGAGAAACATGTATTCCTTCTTCATGCAGTGTGTCGGAGGTAGGTTATAAGGAACAATAAAGACAGGCCAACAAGAATACGGTGCAACGGCAAAACTAAATGGAGAGAAGCCATCTGTGCACAGACCTAACCGTACATTTCTGGATTCTGCGGCAAAGTCAGGAAAGTCAAGATCAAACTGTCTCCAAGCTTCACCATCAGACGGGTGTACCATCATGTCATGTTTATCTCTATGTCCATCTCTATGCCATCGGATGAGTGCGGCAGTGTTGGCATCCATATAGCACCTTTGAAGTCGAGGAATGAGTGGAAGATAGCGCAAAATTTTTCTTGCAATTGGTTTTTCACGACTTGTTCCGGAATCATTCTCCACCTGCACGTATCGTGCTTCTCCACACACATCGCATTTTGTCTTTTCAATGCTGTCCTTCCAAAATAGCATGCATCCTTTTACGCAAGCATCGATCTTGTTGTACGACATACCTACACCACTTAATATTCGTTTAGACTCGTTAAATGTCCGAGGCATTTTTGAATCCGACGTGGCCGGTAGAAGATCATGCATTAGACTGAGATTTGCATCATATGCAGCATTTGAAAGGTTGTATTGAGATTTCATAGACATCAAAAGAGAAACTGTAGAGAGTACAGTCTCATTAGTGTCTTTATGGACCGGCTGCATGGTGGACTCGAACAATTTGAAGAAAGAATCTGCTGCAATAGATGCGTTTGTGTACTCTGATGCTTCATGAGCATCCCTGACATCTTTGAGCATGTCACTCATGTGGTGAGATTCATCGACCTCCTCATGTTGACGAGGCCGAACAGACGGTCTTTCCTCTCCATGTGAAGTCCACACGAGGTATTCAGGTGTAAAGCCATTGTTCACTAAATGACCTGATACAGTTTGCAGATCTTGTTTCTTGTAATTTCCACATGTCCGGCAAGGGCAACTAGACAACATTTGATTAGAGTTTGGCCCAGGAAAAGCGATACTAAGAAACTCTCTCGTTTTTCTAAACCAATTAATATTTGGTCTCCCGTTATCCCAATCCGTATACATCCATGAGCGATCTTTAGCCATTGTTTCGAACAAACTAAAAAAAAAACATTTGTAATTTTTTATTTTCTATGATAAAATGAAAGAATATCACTATGAAAAAAGAGGACACAAGTGTTATTGTACCACCTCGGCACCCCTCGTGCCCTGAATGTTATACCCTCAACCAAAAGACAACAGAATACACTAGTGAACCATAGTAAGACCATTTAATAAGATGTGAGGTTACCGAATTCACTAAAATTTCGACAACACCTCCCCTAAAATATGGACATCCACTCAGGAGACAAAAGACAATTATCAATATAATAACAACAAGCATGACCGACTAGCATTCATTATTTTAGTTTCATCACGCTCAAATCAGCATACACAATGGTGACCACAATAAAACAAATATACATAATACCAAAAGCAAAGCATAAATTAGCATTCATTAACTTACATTGTTCCCGATGGCAGAAGAAGAGCAAGGTTACACCGAGTGCACTCTCGGGAACAACACTAGAACAAGGCTACGCCGAGTGCACTCTCGGAGACTGACCTAAAAAGCACCCAAAGCAAACACGTTCAATAATATATGATGGTACCCACATGGTTCACTAATCAAAATTTCATACAAACCACCGACGGCAGCGGGCGTCGGTCGCGAGCGGCGGGGAGAACAGCGGGCGGTCGCGAGCGGCAGGGAGGGCGGCGTGCAACAGCTGGTGGCGAGCCGGATGGGAGAAAGCGAGCGGCGGGCACCAGATGGATGCTGGGCAGTGGGGAGGGTGATTGGAGTGGAGGGCGCCGGTGGGGAGGGCAGCAGTGGGGAGGGCGCCGGTGAGGAGGGTGGCTTGCCTCTGTCGGTCGGAGGCCGACAGTGGGGAGGGTGGCAGTGGGGCGACAGTGAGGAGGGCGGCGTAGGATGGAGGAGCCGGCGGCCGGTGGGGTGGGCGGCGGAGGACGGAGGAGCCGGCAGCAGCAGAGACGACCGAAGGTGGATGGAGCAAGGCCGGACGGACAGAGCTGCGGGCGGCGGCAGCAGCTGAGGGAGGCTGGGGCTGCGGCGGTAGAGGGAGGAGTTCGGGGCCGCGGCGACAGTGGGAGGAGACTGGGGCGGCGACGGCGGTCGGTGCGGCGAGCCGGAGGGCGGCTGGCCTTGGTGGGAGACAATGGCGCGGTTGGAGAGCACGGATTCCAGGGCGACGGCTGGACAGGAGGGAGGCCAGGGCGGCGACGCGTTCGGCCGTAGAGGACGGCGGCAGTAGTGGGTGAGGGGCGGCGCATTTGGGGTTGGGTGGGTGCCGAACTGGTGGTAATGCGGTGGTCTGTGCCGAGTGCCCACTCGGGTTAGGTCTGTGCCGAGTGCCCTCTCGGCATAAAGGGGTATGATGGTTGCCCTAAAACCATATTACGCCAAGGGCCCACTCGGGATAAACCTGTGCCGAGTGCCCTCTCAGCATAGAGCATTTGATCTACACCGAGTGCCCACTCGGTATGGAATTCCATGTCAGCAGTGCCCTCGCAGTATTGTGACCTACGTGGACAACACCGTCATATTACGAGTGTCCTGTCGGCATAGATGTCATATATTGCGAGAGCACACTCGGTATAGGGTTATCTACGCCGAGAACCCTATACCGAGTGTAATCTATTCCAACAATAATATTACGCTCGGTAACAACATTAGCGAAGGTTTGAAACACCGTCGTAGATTTATTTGCCATCCGTTTTGCCTGACCGTAGGGTATTAGGAATGCTCGGTTATAAATTTGGTGAAGGTTTAGTCACCGTAGGAGATTTATTTGCCCTCTGCTTTACGAAACCTTCGGCTAATGGTAAGCCTCACAAACTATATTACCAACAGTTGTCACAACGGTCGGCAAATGTATTGCTGAGCGTTTTTCAACCGTCACTCATTTATTGACCCTCGGTAAAGATTTAAAGCGAGGTACCATTAAACGCTCGGCAAATGATGTAACAACGCTTGGAAATGATTTTTTTTCGATGAAAAAATTTCTTAAAACGCATGAATTAATTGACGCCATATACAAAGAGATATAATTGATATAACCATTGAACATTGCCATATGTCAAAGAACTAATAGAACCATATATATTGTTTAGGTAATATCATCCATCCACACAAATAATAGGCAGATTACAAGATTGTGACACTACGGTTTGGTGTGACGTTATAGAAGGTGAAATTAGAGAATAAAACCTTTCGGCTTGAGGTTTACTCGCGTTTTTGGGCCATTTGAAGTGTTGTGACACCACGGAGTGTCGTAACCTTATTTAACGTGCATGATAAGGTTAATAACAGTATGAAATGTGGAATTAAGGTTAAAACTATAGGTTATGGAGGTTAATAGCTTTTCCGGGCCGTTTTCGGGGTTTTGGGCCTTCCCGGGGGAGTTTTGGGCCTTGGTGGGCTTTGGTGGGATGGATTAGGTCTCCGTAACGGACTAGAATTGGGTGTGGGGGCTGCTAAAAGGGGTTTCCCTGCCCCTTTGGGGCGTCCACCCTGCTGCGTTTGCGCCCCTTGAGGCCTTGGTGCGCCCCCTGAGGCCTTGGTGCGCCCCCCTCATCTCCCCCCACTTGCCAAGCCCTAGCCGCCCCTTCCCTTTGAGCCTTGCGCCTCCCCCTTGCTCTCCTCCATTGCCCCACCTCTCCACCACCTCTCCTCCACCCCCTTGCTGCCCTAGGGTGGTCTCCACACCTCTGCACCTTGTGGATCCATCCGTTGGAGCGAGGAGCGATCCGCGAGGAGATCTATTGGAGATTCGTTCGTTGGGCTAAGGTATGATCATGGGGATCCTTGGGTTTGATCTAGGTACTGTTCTTAGGGTGTTTATGAAGTTTTTAGATCAATTGGTGGTGCTGGGTTGGAGTTCTTTGGGTTAGATCTAGACGTTGCCACGTTTCTGTTTTCGGGCAGATTGAGCAGTCGGGCTAGGGTTCGACTTTTAGTCGATTTAGAGTCCGAATCTGTCCGTACGGACTTAAAAGAAGTTGTAGATAATTTAATTATATTTCCGTGGACATAAAGCACGTTAAAATCCGATCAGCCGTTTGAAAGTTATGGCCGTTTTACCGAGCATGTTAAAATTTGTGACGCAATTAGAACAGATCGTAGTAATCTGTAGATTAAACAATTTTAGAATCCGAATTAGTCTTTCCGTATAACTAGAAAAAGGTAGAACATTTCCTAAGCTTCGCGATGGTGTACTCGTTTAATTGATTTGGAGTCCCAGAACTCAAGTTATGGCCTTTGCAAGGCTGCTGTCCTGCCGGGACAGAACCTCTGTTTTAGGTTTTGCGAGTAGCGGGCAATGTCGGGTGAGATGGGGATTTGTGTACTGTTTTGTGGGCATTATTGAGAGTATGTGATGCCGTTGTGCAGGTGGTGTGACCCCGGGGGTGCCCTCTACTTCCCACAATCCCGTCGCCCACGGTTGAGGCAAGTGTGTTGTAATAAATAGCGGAATTGTAGGTTGCTTGTGGAGATTAGATGAAAGATTGAATACTTGCTATGATCACTTGCCATGCTTGCTGTTTTCCAATGATATATTGAGTATGATTATCATGATTCGATGCCATGTGTTAATATTTGTCATGATGAGATGCCATATGTTTATGTACATGTGAAATATGATAATTGGCATAGTTGCATGCATGACATGAGATTGGGCGAGGGCGGTGAGAAAGTCATAACTAGTCCGGCAAGGTCGGTGAGAAAGTTATGACTAGTCCGGAACGCCATTGAGTAAGACCTACATCGTGATTCCATCCACGTGGTGAATGGAAGCGATGAGTAGGCACCCTCCATCTTCGGGATGGAAGGGGGGAAAAGGGTGCACACCGACGGGTGTGTACTCAACCATACCGGTATGAGTTTCCAAGGAGACATGAGCATTGCATTACATCGCATACATATTGATGATGACAATGTTAAGTGTTTATGAATAAGATGATTTACATGATGGGAGATGTTATTGCCATGTTGTTGTTCTTGTTGTCCATTGCAATATGCTTCTTGAGTTTGAACTCACGCTTGTGTTTTCTTGTTGTTTTAGGTACCATGAGATCGGCATGCGGGGAAGGGAAATAGTCACACGCCCACACGTAGCTTCACCTTAATGATTCCACAAGTCATTCTATTAGTTTGATAATAAATTGCGTGTGATGATCATTGCTTTAGTGTTTAGCTTTACTATTTGAGAGCTTATTTGTTCTTTTGACACTTGGAGACATTAAGTGCTCGATGTTAGTCTTATTTTATCGTTAAGACTCTATTTATTGCTGTTTTAGATGTCTCTCATATTGCCTTATAATGCTATACTGTTGCTGCTCCTTAAATCCATGTTAAAACAAAGGAGGTGCTGCCGAAATCTCGGTTTTTAGCCTATGCACCTTTGCTGGAATTTTTATGTTAAATGTGGTATTTAGATGTTGTTTAGCTTATGTTTGGTAGCATTCAGGCATATTAAATGCCGGGGTGTTACAAAGATGTCCTTAACTAATAGCAAAATATTGCAAACCATAAGATAAACAAAGAACACTAAAATTTAAGCTCCAATATGCCACAAAAGTCAGCAAACACTAATTTCAGTCAACACGACAGTCCATTTAATCATCATTAGGTTCTCCCATGCTGTAATCACCATCAGTGTCATCTTCACCTCCTTGTACTGTTGGATTGTCGCCACCACCTTGTTGACCACAAGCACTCTGTAGCAATTGTGAGAATATGTCAGTTGTTAAGCAACATAAGTACCAATCTACTATTTAATACCTTTTCTTTTCATTAAACATTCGCAAGACTATTTAAAAAATACATTGTTAACCTTGTCATGACTGTCATGATTATCCCGGTATTGTTCTTCTATAAATCCAGCATCTGAACCGGAAGTGTCCTAAGAAACACGAAGGAAAACCTGTAAGTAAAATAATATATGTCTAAGCAAGTAAATTTAAATTTATCATATGATGGCAATGAAGGTTATAATATACAAGTAATAAATTGTTTTATGAAGTTATTGGCCACTAGAAAGTTAGCGTACCAACGCATTTGTGATTGTATCATAGTCCAATCCTCCTCTTCATCAAGTAAATGTTTTCCCGCCCTGTCTAAGCTAGCCTATTTCGTTTGCCATTTAAAGACTTCTTTCTGAATTCTTGTGTACTCCAATACTCACATAGTAAATGCCAAGTATCCTCATCTACAAAGTCACTTGGCCTAGAAGAAATCAAATCCTGCACTGTAGGCCAATGATTTCCCTCTTCATCAATGTCTTCTGGAGGGATGTTGTCATTTGCATATAGCAGGTTCATCGCTTTTTTTTTCTCTTCACACAGCATTTGTGGAACTTTCTTTTTGAAATTCTCTTCCAAGACAATATCTGCATCATCTTTATCGCTTGGATCACACTTGAAACGATACTACCAAAACATGAAAAAATAATAATGTTTAGCATTTATGCATGATGGCTATTGAAAAACTTATGCAAGAAAAATTACCCAAAACTCTCTTTTGATCCTTTCAGCTTGCGATAACACTCTTCGTGGATTTGGAGACCACTTATAATCCTCCCAAGTAAGTGCAGGCCTCGTCTCATCACCACGCCTAATTGGATCAGGATATAGTCGTCGCACTAGTGCACCAATCACTGTTGATGGTTTACGAGAGCGCGCATAAGGGTGCACTTCGAATTCACTATTGATATGGAAAAATAAAAAATAAGCATATTTAGATAATCAATATTCTAAATACAACTTTTTTTGGCCATTAATAATTTATGGATCTGATTTACTTAACAAGCATAAAATAATAACTAAAAGGTAAAATTAAGGTCGTGCTAACCTACCAACTGGAACTATCCTTGGGCGTTCGTTCTCCTCAAGTCTATCACCAAATCCAGTTCTAGATCAGTTTTAGGATTATCATTTTGATCATTGGTTGCGGGAGAACCACCGGTTTGAACTGAATCACTAGGAGATAGTTCGATTTGTCTTGATGGTCCATCATTTGAGCGTCTATGACTTAAACGTCCACTCATTCTGGAAGTACATGATATAATAATTATGGTACTGAAAAAAACATATATTGAAAAATACAGCTATTTGATGTTGAAATAAAATGGCACCATATTTAACAATGTAATGTTTGGTCAATGAAGACCAGAGATGTTGCCTTCATAGAGAGTTCTTTGCAATTAGCATGCTAGGAAAAATTGAGAAGTCCATAACTCATTTTGATTTCCTAGTCAGGAAATAATACCCAAAATACATGTTCTGTACTACGATGGCAGGTAATCCAAACACAGTTTAGGCATCTCACCAATTAAATAAGACTAGTAGGAGCAAGTGGATGTTAGCAAGAATCCAAACCAATGGATTAAATCTTGATTGTTACTTTATTACTGAAAGAAAAAATAGTGATATGGATCTGGCAACTGATGTCGCTTTTCTACCAACACATGTTGTCCTATTCACCTATTCACTTATATACTGACGTATTTCTAAGCAAGTACATGCATTGCCATTTGATTGAAAAAAAAATCGCACCACCCTCTTTCTTATTAGCAGATGGACAACACCCTATATGATATTAATACAACACATCGAATTTCAGAAAATTTTGCTCTGCATCAGGAATCATGAAACGGTGCAAGATGAAAACCAGGTAAAACAAACTACAGGCAGAGAATACACGAATTGTAACCAGTACCTAGTCGATGTAGTCGTTGTCGCCGTGGCTTGGACACCCTGTGTCGTAGCCATGCATATACTGTTGTCTTGACGTCGTCGCCACCACGCCGAGGATGTCTTCTTTTTTTCTTTTGATCTGGCCGCCGCCAGAGGAAGGATGAAAAGACTACGGAAAGGTTTTAATTGCGCCCTAAAAATAAGGAAACCAACTCAATCTACGCATGTATCGTGTTACCTGGAAACTAACTCCACCCACGTCTTCTGGTTCCTGCTTTAAATGTGCAGTTATCCTTACTTAAAAAAGGTACTATATTTGTATTTTCACAATATGCTTGCAGTGCAGCTGGTATGGTTATCCTCTTATATTCAATAGGTCGCAAGTTCGAGCTCTTCGCAAGCATGAATCATTGTTGGGCATACTACTGTGGTATCAAAATTTTTTGGGCAATCCTTGCATCAGGATATATCGGTGCACATTTTAGTAGACTATGCCATAAATCATCCTAATTAGGGACAAGAGCTATAAAGTATGATATATCGGTGCACTCCTAAGTAGCTCCTGCACTTCCCCTCCACGCCCACAATGAGGAGCCAACATATGCATCAAGAATTTCAGTCCTAACAGATGCAGCATTGGTAGACTGGTAGCAGCCCGAAAGATCTGACTTCCAAAATAGGGAGAATGTTCCATACCTCAGATTCATCAACTGGTAAGGAGCAACACGCACAAGTAGTATTGTTAACAATGGAAGCTCCAGTTCACCTAAGATAGTCAGATGTGGGTATAAGCAACTGTAAACATGTACCGTATCTCATTTCAGGCTCTACAAGGGTACTCTAAATGTAATTGTTTCATGTCTTCACAAGCATGAATGATTGTGGGCATATTCATGTCTTCACATCAGAACACAAAGCTCTTCGTGTAAACGTCCAGATAGTGATACTGTTACTTCAGAACATCATCAAGATAGCAAAATACATTTTTAATCAAGCTCTTCACGTCAGAACAATTCAGAACTTCGCAAAATACACTAACTTCAAAACAGAGCAAAATTGAAAGGATTTTTGTGGTGCTCAACCTATGCACCTTTTCAAGTTTTATTCCACAAATTTAAAGACACCAATATATAAGAATCCAACTCAATTACGTCAAAAATAATGTGACCATATTAGACCATGCACCGGGATTTTTGCAATAAGAAAATTACAAGATATAAACTCAATAGTCATCATTGTCATATTCTAAATCAGGCACAACATTATTTTCCTCTTCGTCTTCGTCGTCATCCTCACCCTCCTCATCCCTGTTGATGGGGTGTAGGGGGATGCCCGAACTTCTGTCAGGTGGAGGATAAGTCAATTAGGCGGCGCGAGACACACACGATCCGGCTTCTTGATCGACACGATCAAAAACCCCTGCAATTGCAGCACCACGCGTCCTCTGGTTATCAACCGTGCGCTGCCCGGTTGACCTCGCCACGAAGGCTAATCCCTGCCAATGAATCGAGAACACAAGCAAGAACAAGAAAGATGCAACTGAATTTGAAATTGAGGATGAAGCTCACGAGTTGGGGTCTCACAAACCGATGAACGGCAACACTGTTCAAAGACAGAATTAATCTAAGCAAAACCCAAATCAAACCCTAGTGGCGGCTACTGGATATAAAGGCTAGGGGACATCCTAGAAACCCTAGATGTGTCTGTGATGGACTCCAACACGATACATGGGCCAACGGCCCAAATTGGTGACGCAGCACCCTGGGACAGATTCTGTCCGCCAGCTTGCAACGTAAATTCCCGTCGACTCCGAAGTCCAAATGACCTGAAACCGGTGCCATTGTAAATTTTATCTCCTTAGCTTTCGATGCATATGTGGATCATCAAAATCGGAGCCCGTTTGTGGCCTGGGCGACGATTTTAGTGAACGCTGCTCCTGGTGGCCGAGGTAGTCGACTCCGAGATGAATTGAACCTCCAACTTGACTTGGACACCCTCCTTGCCTCCCTCCTGGTCCTTGCTGGTTTCCAAGGCCTTCATGGTCCTCTCCAAAGTTCCTAAGTACAAGATAATCAATAATATCATTAGGTAGCATACCATCCTCACAAGTATCTGCACAGGCACTTAGGAACGAGCTCACCTGTTGATTCAATTGCCGTGCTCGTGCTCTTGTGATGGGTCCTTGCATCACAACTGGAGGAGGCTCGGTCGTATGCATAGGAGTGATGTCCTCATCATCCTCCCCCTCTTGAAGTGGAGTCGTCCTCGACTCAAGCTCATCTTCTTCTCCCATGAACGGTTTCAAATCTGCAATGTTAAATGTGGAACTAACCCCAAATTCGAGCGGCAACTCAAGTTTATATGCATTATCATTTATTTTCTCAAGTATCTTGAAAGGACCATCAACTCTAGGCATTAATTTAGACTTTCTCAATTCTGGAAAATGATCCTTTCGCAAGTGTAACCATACTAAATCACCCGGTTCAAGTTTTACTTCCTTTCTACCTTTACTTCCATGATCCTATACCTTTCATTCATCATTTCAATATTTTCTTTAGTCTTTTCATGCAATTTCAGAATAAATTCAGCACGTTCCTTAGCATCAAGATTAACTCGTTCACTAGTAGGTAAAGGTAATAGATCAATAGGAGCACGGGGATTGAAACCATACACTACCTGAAAAGGACTTACCTTGGTGGTGGAATGTACCGCCCTATTATAAGCGAATTCAACATGCGGCAAACATTCTTCCCACATCTTCAAATTCTTCTTGAAAACAGCCCTCAACATAGTGGATAATGTACGATTTACTACATGTTGTTGAAAACAGCAGCTTGGTCGTTAATGTATTCCATAGAGTTCTCCAAAAGTGGCTCAAAAACTTGGCGTCACGATCTGAAACAATAGTAGAAGGCATACCATGCAAGCGAATGATTTCTTGAAAGAAAAGGTTAGCAATATTAACAGCATCGTCGCTCTTATGACAAGGAATAAAGTGAGCCATCTTAGAAAATCTATCAACCACCACAAAATACTATCCCTCCCCCTCTTGCTCCTAGGCAGTCCTAAAACAAAGTCCATAGATATATCCTCCCATGGAGTGCTAGGAACAGGAAGAGGCATATATAAACCATGTGGATTCAATCGTGACTTAGCCTTTTGACATGTAGTGCAGCGGGATACAAACCTCTCAATGTCTCGCCTCATCTTCAGCCAAAAGAAGTGGGCGGACAGCACGGCCTCCGTCTTCTTGGCACCAAAATGACCCATCAACCCTCCTCCATGGGCCTCCTGTATCAAAAGAAAACGAACGGATCCAACTGGAATACATAGGCGGTTAGCTCTAAACACAAATCCATCGTTTATCACATATTTGTCCCATGTTCTTCCCTCTTTGCAATGCAGCAAGACATCTTTAAAGTCATCATCATGAGCATATTGTTCTTTAATTGATTCCAATGCAAATATACGACAATCAAGTTGGGACAACATGGTATATCTCCTAGACAAGGCATCAGCAATCACATTATCCTTCCCTTTCTTGTGTTTGATAACATAAGGAAAAGATTCAATAAATTCAACCCATTTAGCATGTCTACGATTCAGTTTCACTTGACTGCGAATATGTTTTAGCGACTCATGATCAGAATGAATAACAAATTCTTTGGGCCAAAGATAATGTTGCCACGTTTCTAAAGATCGTACAAGAGCATACAATTCTTTATCATACGTGGAATAATTCAAAATAGGACCACTCAATTTTTCGCTAAAATAAGCAACAGGTTTTCTATCTTGCATCAAAACACCACCAATTCCAATCCCACTAGCATCACATTCAAGCTCAAAGGTCTTATTAAAATCAGGAAGTTGGAGTAAAGGTGCATTAGTAAGTTTATCTTTCAAAAGGTTGAAGGCATTCTCCTGTGCTTGCCCCCAATGGAACACAACTCCCTTCTTCGTCAATTCATTCAATGGAGCTGCAATGGTGCTGAAATCCTTCACAAAGCGGCGGTAAAATCCGGCAAGTCCATGGAAGCTCCGCACTTGTGAAATCGTCGTGGGCGTTGGCCAACTCTTAATCGCGTGCACCTTGGCTTCATCAACCTCAATTCCCTGCGGAGTCACAATATAGCCAAGAAACGATACTCGTTCGGTGCAAAAAGTGCACTTCTCGAGGTTACCAAATAAACGTGCAGCACGCAAAGCATCAAAAACAGCACGTAGATGATCAAGATGTTCATGTAATGACTTGTTGTAAATCAATATATCATCGAAATAAACCACCACAAATTTCCCAATGAAAGCTCGTAAAACCTCGTTCATTAAGCGCATGAAGGTGTTCGGTGCATTAGTTAAACCAAAAGGCATGACTAACCACTCATACAATCCAAACTTGGTTTTAAAAGCTTTTTTCCATTCATCTCCCAATTTCATTCTTATTTGGTGGTATCCACTACGCAAGTCAACCTTAGAGAAAATTATAGAACCACTTAACTCATCAAGCATGTCGTCTAGCCTAGGAATAGGATGACGGTACCTTATTGTGATATTGTTAATGGCACTACAATCTACGCACATACGCCAACTGCCATCTTTCTTATGAACCAAATAACAGGAACAGCACAAGGACTAAGGCTCTCACGTATATACCCGCGGTCCAAAAGATCTTGGACATGGCGCTGAATCTCCTTAGTCTCCTCGGGGTTGGTCCTATAAGCAGCTCGGTTTGGCAAACTCGCTCCAGGTATCAAATCAATTTGGTGCTCAATCCCTCGTAGGGGTGGGAGTCCTGGAGGTATCTTGGCAGGAAAAACATCCGCATACTCCTGCAAAAGGTTAGTGACAGCAGGAGGCAAAAATCTTGGGCAGATCATCCAATGAAAACAAAGCATCTTTGCATAGCACGCATAGCACAAAGCATCATCACTAATTGCAGCAAGATCAGATTTTGTAGCAAGCAAGACGGGATTCCTCAATTTAATTTGGTTGGCTACATGCTGAATTTCAGATTTTTCATCAATGGGTTTCTTGTCATTAGCAATCCGCTCCCTATCAGATTTAACAATTTCAGCGGGGGTCAAAGGTAGAAGTGTAATTTTCTTTCCCTTATGCATAAAAGTGTATTTATTACTTCTACCATGGTGAAGTGCATCAGTGTCATATTCCCATGGGCGACCCAATAAAAGAGAACAAGCTTGCATCGGCACCACATCACAATCAGCAAAATCAGAATAGGAACCAATGGAAAAATGAACCCGAACTGTTTGTGTTACCTTAGCTTTGCCAGAATCATTCAGCCATTGAATGTGGTATGGATGTGGGTGCGGGCGTGTGGTCAAGCCAAGCTTCTTGACCAAATCTGTACTCACCAAGTTGTTGCAGCTGCCGGAGTCAATGATCATGTGCGCTCGTCGGCTGTTGATGACGAAGAAAATTTGGAACAAGTTGTGGCGCTACTGCTGCTCGGCTTGCTCCATCTGTGCACTAAGGACACGCTGGACAATGATGGACTTGTACGCAGCAGTATCCTCGGCGCCGAAGGTGGCTTCATCATCAACCTCGTCGTTGTCCACCCTGGTGTCGTCGATCTCGTCCTCAACATCGGAGGCGCTGATGTAACCTCCGTCATCAGTGGCGATGTATGCCCGCTGGTTGGGGCATTCTCTCTTGACGTGGCCAATCCCTTGGCACTTGTGGCTGCGAATTCCCGTCGATGTACGGCCTGTGGAAGCGACGGAGGAGCTCTTGGTCGGTGTTGGCGGGGTCGACTTGCTGCTGTCTGTGGCACGGGTGGGTGGTGCCGTCGCTGCCGGTCGTATGTTCGGCAAAGGTGGTGTTGCCGCTGGTCGAAAGGTGGAAGAAGGCACTGTCTTTGCTTGTCCCGTAGTCGTTCGGGGCGTGAAGGTGCTACCGGCATTGCTCCTGCTCTTGGAATGGCGTCCCTGCAATTCCTTCTCTGCTAACATAGCGAGTTGAAACAAGCGATTGACAGTTGTATATTCTTTATAATCAACAATATCCTGAATTTCTGGACGCAACCCACCGTAAAAACGAGCAATTTTATCCTCAGATTCCTCTACTACCCCACAACGTAACATACCCTTTTGAAGCTCTTGGTAATATTCCTGAACAATCATACTACCTTGATCTAATCGTTGCAATCTCTTGCGCATATCACGTTGGTAGGAATGAGGAACAAATCTATTACGCATAGCATCTTTTAATCTCGCCCAAGAATCAGGTTGTAAGCGGGCGTTTACTAGTTCATTCCACCAGATTATAGCAAAATCTTTAAATTCACTAGTGGCTTGTCTAACCCTATGAATCTCGGGAACTAGATGGGAGTTAAATTTCTGCTCAACCGTCATCTCCCAATCTAAGTAAGCATCAACATCATAAGCTCCAGAAAAGGAAGGGATGGTGAATTTTACCTTAGCGAAAGGATCATCATTGCGGTTCTGGTTATTACCTCCCATACCATGATGGTTGCGGCGAAGACGATCATGCAGACGGGCATCCCGTTGAGCAGCACGCTCCCTGGCGGCACGTTGCTGCTCATCTTCATCTTCCTCAAAATCACCATCCTCATCGTGGTCGTTGTTGTCGTGGTTGGCGCCGTTGTTGACGGTTGCACCTCCATCAATGGTCGCTGGAGGGCATTTTTCGACGACATCCATCCTCTCGGTGAGGGTGGAAACTCGTCGATCGATGCTTTCAAGGGTCTTGTTCGTCGTCATGGCATGCTCCTTGAACATCATTTTTATCTCGTCCAGCATGGTCGACAACTCTGAATGAAGGACACAGTCTTCGATGGTAACATCATCATCCTTGTTCCTGCCCTTCTTGCCACCTGCCATGGTTAGCGCAGAAAAGGACAGAAGGAAACACAAACACAAGTATTATGAGCCCTATGAACTAATAGGTGGGATCTCACGCTCTCAAGCAATCTTACCAAGTTCTTACCCGGTTCTTACCCGGTTCTTACCAACACAGCGAGGGACGGTGCAACCGGTGGCTGGTTCGTGACACCGTGAGGGTGTGATGAAGCGATTGCAAGGGTCAATAACCTGTGCTGATCAGAAGGATGTATATGTGGAGCTGTAGGAAGGTTATATGTATGGGTGGCACACAATGCAGTAACAGATAGTGATGCTGAATAAATGTCCAAAAGTACTTGCCCTAGTTGCTGGTCTAAATGTGGCCTTAGTCTAGCTGCGGCAGAAAATAAGGAATAAGTAGAGACAAGCAACAAGGCGTCAGAGTATATGAACAGATATCAGAACCGCATCAAACACTTCTAACAGGCACGGTAAAAACACCTACCTTTGCTCCTGCCTTTTTTTTTGCTCTATGCCTCTTTCACAATTTTTTTTTTATTTTTCTTTGATTTTTTCTGATATTTTTCCTAGGATCAGGAGCACAAAGGTAGATAGTACACAAATTTTCAGCCTGAACAGATGTAAGATGAAACCGATATGAAATAAGAAGTGTTTTCCGAAAAGCGTGGTCAAACTTCCGCGGCCGAAAACTCAATCTTCCCGAGGTAATTTCGCAAAAATAATTTCGGCGAACCCGACAAAGTGGGGGAGAATCGGATGTAAAATTTTCTGTAGATATCCGTGAAAAAAATCGCCTAATTCCGAGGCCGTATGCGAAAGTTATGGCCGTTTTACGGAAGGACTCCGAATCAGGGTTTTCTATGCGGCACCTCTCCAAACTCAAGGGCGTATGGAGTGGATATGAACGCGATGATCTATGGTGGCAGGTTCTGTGATGAGGGGTGGCGATATGGCTAACAGGAGGTGGGGGGTTAGGGTTTATGAAGGAGAAACCCTAACACAACTAGGACTCCAAAACTGAGGAAAACCACAAAACAATCCGATTCCAACAAGGACTCAAATAGCGATTGGTGACTGGATCGGTGTAGGATATGGGATGCAGCGGAGGTGAAACACGACTAAATTAAGACCACGATCTAAACCAGCAACACGACTCGATTCTGGACACAAACTCGATTACTGAGACTCAAACTGAAATTGTGCAAAGGCTAGGCGTGGTTCTAGGTATGGTAGACTATGAACTGCATTTTTTTGGCGTTTTCGTGGACTATAGGACGAACACAAAACTAAATCAAACTACGGGGAGAAGGCGAACCTGACGGTAAACCTTGCTCTGATACCACTTGATGGGGTGTAGGGGGATGCCTGAACTTCCGTCAGGTGGAGGATAAGCCGATTAGGCGGCGCGAGACACACACGATCCGGCTTCTTGATCGACACGATCAAAAACCCCTGCAATTGCAGCACCACGCGTCCTCTGGTTATCAACCGTGCGCTGCTCGGTTGACCTCGCCACGAAGGCTAATCCCTGCTAATGAATCGAGAACACAAGCAAGAACAAGAAAGATGCAACTGAATTTGAAATTGAGGATGAAGCTCACGAGTTGGGGTCTCACAAACCGATGAACGGCAACACTGTTCAAAGACAGAATTAATCTAAGCAAAACCCAAATCAAACCCTAGCGGTAGCTACTGGATATAAAGGCTAGGGGATGTCCTAGAAACCCTAGATGTGTCCGTGATGGACTCCAACACGATACATGGGCCAACGGCCCAAATTGGTGACGCAGCACCCTGGGACAGATTCTGTCAGGCAGCTTGCAATGTAAATTCCCGTCGACTCCAAAGTCCAAATGACCTGAAACCGGTGCCATTGTAAAGTTTATCTCTTTAGCTTTCGATGCATATGTGGATCATCAAAATCGGAGCCCATTTGTGGCCTGGGCGATGATTTTAGTGAATGCTGCTCCTGGTGGCCGAGGTAGTCGACTCCGAGATGAATTGAACCTCCAACTTGACTTGGACACCCTCCTTGCCTCCCTCCTGGTCCTTGCTGGTTTCCAAGGCCTTCATGGTCCTCTCCAAAGTTCCTAAGTACAAGATAATCAATAATATCATTAGGTAGCATACCATCCTCACAAGTATCTGCACGGGCACTTAGGAACGAGCTCACCTGTTGATTCAATTGCCGTGCTCGTGCTCTTGTGATGGGTCCTTGCATCACAACTGGAGGAGGCTCGGTCGTATGCATAGGAGTGATGTCCTCATCACCTGTCTCCATCTATGGAATCATTGTCATCTTCGATTTCCACGTCATCTATAGAAACACCCTTGTGAAATGATTCCACATTATTGCTTTGCCTTTCTATCATTTCAATTTCAATAGGATCAACCACGTCATATAACTCATTTCTCGATGTTGTTGAGTCATCAAATAAGCTTCCATCATCTATGCCAAAACGAACTTGTACACTATCTTCTTGGTAAAACTCATCTTCATTGGGGATACTCAAGCTTCTAATTGGCTGTATCTTGTACGCAACCCACCAATAACGTAGGTCACACCTTGGGGACGGATAGTGCAAGTAGTATACTTGCGTTGCTTGGTGGGCCATTGCAAATGGTTCAAAGTTTGATAGCTTTGAAGTTGATCTTACCTCCAACAAACCTAACTTTGGCTCAGACCTTAGACCACCAATTGGGTCAAACCACCGACATTGGAGGAGCACTATTTCTATTTTTCTACCAGTAACGAAGGACAATTTGATAATGTCTTCGATGACACCATAGTAGTCTAGTTGTTGGTCATCTGATGTGAAGGAAGATAAACAAACCCCAGTGTTTATCGTGGTCAACTTTCTACAAGAATTTTCATATCGCTCGGACCTGAAACGATAGCCATTGACATCATAAGAATTATATGACAAGGCTCTAGATTTGCATCCAGAGGCCAAATTCCACAAGTCATCATCTACATGGGGGTCATTTCGACACTACAATAATTAAATAATGTTTATTTAGTTAGAAAATAGTAATAGTGTAAAGCATAAAAAAATAGTGATACAGTGATTACCGCATTCTTAAACAAATACACGAATTCTTCTCTCATGTATTCATCAAGCTCCTGCACCGATAAATTTCCATGATGTGCGCTTTTGAGTTCCACAAATTTTCTGTGAAGAGATGTAATTCGTAAAAAAATCAATGCATATGAAAATAGATATTAAATTTTGTATCACATACTCTTGAAAACGGTTGACAGCAGAGCAATTCGTCAAAATATATAACATTGCAGCATTCATCTCTTCTCGTGTGAGGTCACGAGGTACACCTCTACCATGAAGCGTGCCTTGACTTTGGAACACATCTAAGGTGCAATCATCATTTTGTATCTTTGTATGACCTTTGTTGTATCTAGGGGCCTTGTTCCATGTAGTTCTAACATGGTTGCTAAAATAGAGAGACATAAAATTGGTAGTCTCCTCAATAGTATGTGCCTCCACGATAGAGCCCTCTACTCTTGCCTTATTATGCACTTTAAGTTTAATTTTGCGCATGAATCTGCATAGTACATTACTGTAATGTTAAAGTATATGACAATAAAAATAATAGCTAATTCAGTTAAATAATAGTACCTTTCAAAGGGGTACATCCAACAAAATGTTACAGGACCACCAACCCTTGCTTCGAAAGGAAGATGCACAATTAGATGTTGCATTGAATTGAAGAAACCTGGAGGGAAAAATTTTTCGAGTTTGCATAACAAAATTGGAATTTCCTTTTCCTGTATATGCATTTGTTCTGGATCAATTTCTTTTGCACATAATTGTCTATAGAAAAAACTAAGTTCTGATATGTCCTTCCATTCCTTTTAGGAATGAAACCCCTGAGTGCAACAGGTAGGAGTCGCTCGATGATTATATGATAGTCATAACTTTTTAGTCCAATAAATCTACGTTCAGCCAAGTTCACAGCTTTCCTTAAATTAGCTGCAAAACGATTAGGAAACTTTAACTCTTTAAACCATTTTAAGATTGTCAATTTATCATCCTTGTCTACACAATATTTTGCCCTTGGCTTCTGCCACCCACCATTGGAGTTTTTAGATAAGTTCAGAGTTGGACGATCACAAATATCAGCCATATCAAATCGAGCTTTCACATTGTCCTTTGTTTTTTCAGGAATATCTAGACATGTGCCCAATAATGCCTCGGTAACATTTTTCTCATTGTGCATAACATCAATGTTATGACGAAGTAGTAATTTCTTAAAGTATGGCAATTGCCAAAAAACACTTATACCAGTCCAATTATGCTTCTCTCCAAATCCTTGAAAGGTATACTTACCAGTGCTATCGGTACAAAGGCTCATGAGATGTTTATATATATCATCTCCTGTCAATCGCTTCGGGGGAGAATAAAAAACTTTTGTCTTCTTTCTAAAACATTTCGTACTTCTACGAAATTCATGATTGCTTTCAAGAAACCTCCGATGGCAATCAAACCAGCAAGCTTTGTGCCCGTGCTTCAACTGAAAGGCCTTTGTATCACACCCACAAATAGGACATGCAAGTTTCCCATGGGTGCTCCAGCAAACCACTAATCCATAAGCTGGAAAGTCATGAATGGTCCATAATATAGTTGCCCTCATAGTGAAGTTCTGCTTCAAAGAATGGTCATAAGTGACAACTCCATTCTCCCATAGCTCCAAAAGTTCATCAATTAGAGGCTGTAAGGAAACATTTAAGTTCTTTCCTGGATGTTTTGGTCCAGGAATAACAAGTGTAAGGAGCATATTATTTTCTTTCATGCACATTTCAGGTGGAAGATTATATGGAACAACAAAGATGGGCCAACAAGAGTATGGACTTGATGATATACTGAATGGTGTAAAACCATCTGTCGACAGACATAATCGCACATTCCTTTTCTCTTTGGAAAAAATTGGAAACTCCTTATCAAAGTTCTTACAAGCTTCCCCATCTGAAGGATGACCCATTACATTCTTACTGTCGCGAGGCCTCGCATGGTATCTCATATGGTTCGCCATACTATCGGACATGTACAACCGTTGCAATCTTGGAGTGATGGCGAGATAGCGCAGAACTTTGTGGGGAACCCTTATAGACCTTTTTCCTCTACCTGACTCCTCAAAGCGGGACTCACCACAGATAGTGCAACTTTCCTTATGTTCATTCGCTTTATAATAAAGCATGCAATTGTTCGGACAAGCATGAATCTTTTTGTATGGCATGCCGAGACTGTGCATAAGCTTTTTGGACCTATGATAATTTTTTGGGAGTTCTTTTCCAGCTTCATCCCCTAAGATATCTTGTATCAGATTCATTATTTCATTGTAACATGCTTCTGACATGTTAAATTGGGTTTTTATAGTCATTATTCGAGCTATAATTGACAAACGTGTCTGCCTTGTCTTTTCATGCAATGGTGTGTCCGCTTCCTCTAGCAATTTGTACAGTTCAGCTGACTCTTGTGTTGGCTCCTCACAAGGAATAACTCCCTCGGCACCAATTGCATCAACTAACATTTCATCCATTCGATCTACATCACCCTGACCTTCATGTGTTTGATCTACTTCCATTATCTCAGGCTCACCATGGCTAGTCCATCTCTCATATCCTAACGGGAAACCATTACGACATAAGTGTATCGTCATTTCATCCCTTGTACGTTTATGACAGCAAACACACTTAGTGCAAGGACATAGAGATTTCCCTTCAACAGAAGATCGGCCAATGAAAAGGCATGATCTAAAAATTTCTCTAAGCCATTTGTCCAAGTGGGGGTTATAAATTTGCCTTTTCTTTCGGTGTACATCCAACTACGGTTTTCCTCCATCAGTTTATTGCCTAATCTTGCTGCACAATTTGTACACAATTTTTGCACAATACAAACATCACACCCATTCATTAACTACATTCCTACATGAAGACTTAAAATCACCCATGTACTGAAAATCCTAGACATGATAGTATTTTGCTACTTGAATATAATCATGGCAGTAGGAATGATCCACTATTGTAGCATATCAAACATCACACCCATTTATACTTTAACATACAGATGCATGATTGCAAATCCCATAAAGGAGTCCTGAACTAGTTCCTTGTGTGCGTTCCTGATGAGCACAATGAGCAAGCAGTATGATGATTGTGTGTGTTCCTGAACTAGTTACTTTAACAGACAGTCATCATGAAGATAGCAGTGTGATGATACCTGATGTGCACAATGTAATGCTTTTCCTCCTTGTTTTCGTAAGACCAGATGGTGAGGTCGAAGAAGTTCCTCTGGGATTTCTTCTTGGGTGTGTCGTACAGCTCCAGCTCGCCGATGGTGTCCCCCTTCTCGCCTTCTGACAGATCCTCCGCCAGGTCCTCCTCAATCTTCACTAATGTCTTCCAATCAGACAATGCAAGTAATGATGGTAAAGAGGCACTTCAAGTCTCAAGAGTCAAGATTGGGGAGAAGAAGCAACCTCAACTCCTCAAGGATCAAGCATCAAGCACTCTCCAGGCAGGGGCGGTGGCGGGCGGGCGACAGGCTAGCAGGCGGCCGCGCGAGGCGAGTGGCGTCGGGGCAGGAAGTAGGGATGGCGTGACCCTCGAGCGATGGCGGCTGGGCGCCGGTGCCGGCGTGGGGGAGCGGCTGCCGCTGCGTGGAGGAGGCGGCGACTGGAAGGGGCGGCGGCTACGGGGATGGAAAGCGTTGAGGCTGAGATAGGATCAGTGCAGAGAAGGTCGGTCCAGAGATAAGGAGAAGTCCCTCTATTACTATTGCTTTCATTTATAAATTTTGCAGACGATTACATTTTATTATATAGTTAAAATTATTTATTGATTAGTTTATTATGAAAATGATAAAATATAACCGTATAATTTTAATTATTCGTTCATTTGTGTGAAATTATGTGCTGAAAAATTGGCTTTGAACTGAAAAATTAACTTAGAATTGGATTTGCAAAATGTGCTTGTGCATGTGTTTGACAATTTGACAAGAAACAGTAAGTTTCGCTTTTGCGCCGGACCAAGCTCTCAAGAAACAGTAAGTTCCCCATCTGCGCCAGATCGTTTTTCGTATGTACGACGGACCAATTTTGTTGGTCTGTCGTAAACATGTTTTTGGCAACCTCATTTTCCCATGTACGTCAGACCAAGTTTTGGAGTGCATCGTGGACGTGCTTTTGAGCTCATGAGCCGAACTCAATTTTCCAAGAAACCAGTAAGTTTTGCATGTACGTCGGACCAATTTCTTTGGTCAGTCGTGAACGGCCTTTTTGAGGATTGATTTCGCATGTACGACGGACTGATTTCTTTTAGTCCGTCGTGAACGTGTTTTCGCCGAAATGATTTCTTCTTGGAACAGAGACTTTCACGTGTACAACAGACCGATTTTGTTGGTCTGTCATGAATGGTTTTCTGAGTGACTTTTTCATGTGTACGCCGGACCATATTTTTTGGTCCGTCGTGAATGCGTTTTTGCTCGGTTTGGATGTTTTGCAAGAATTGGAATTGAATTTTGGGTTTGAATTTGAGTTGTTGATCATGGAATTAGTGTGGATTTCATAATGAAGGTTTTCTTGGTGCAATGCACTCATGTGAGTGGTTGCATGGACTAATGTTGAGTCAAGTCGCGGACTTGTGCTCGGAATGGTTTTGTGGTTTGTTCATGTGCAGGTATTGCTTGAGGGCGAATGTGGTCGATGACGGGACCGGAACTAGGTTCATGGAGGAACTGACGTTCGAGACTAGGTTCAGGGAGGAATTGAGGTCTTGGTGGTCAAGGATGTCATGCGGGACGTTCGGGCTAAGAGAATGGTGCACATGAAGAATGGTTAGTCACGTGAGAATGGCAGGAGGTCATTCGTATGCAAAGTGTTAGTCACGTGAGTATGGCAGGTGGCCATACGCGTGCAAAGTGTTAGTCACGTGAGTATGGTAGGGTTGCCATACGCGTGCAAGAGTTGTACTCGGCCAGGTTGGGCCAAGGGGAGTTGTGTTGAATACATACTCCTTCTAGGATTAGGAGTGGGACTCCTACTAGGATTAGGAATTGTATTCAGGACTCCTTGTGTTCTGCTCCTTTAAATAGGAGGGCTTGTCTCCTGTTGAAGGGCATCAAGCTTTGAGCAAGCTTTAGGGTTGTACTCTTTTGTTTGGAGTACTTTAGACAAAAGAAAGGAGAAATAAAGATCAAGTTCTTCAAATCTTTCGGCGAGCTACAATTCTAGTTAGATCTATTCTCGTCATCTTCTATCACAGCAAGCTTGCGAGGTTCTTAACTTTTGATCCGTAAGTCCGATCGAGCTGATTCTTTTTGGGTTCGATTCGTATTGGAATCTAGTCTCTTGTGTCCAAATTTCAGATCGTTCCGACAGTTGGATCTCTGGGAATTTGCGTTTTACCGAACCTCTGTCATTCTGTTTTTGTCGAATACGAGGCAATTATTTGATTCTGTTTTGGGGTGAACTTTTAGTAGATCAAGAATTTGGTTTTAGATTCTGCACAATCATTCACCCCCCTCTGATTGCTATATTCGTATACTTCGATCCTACAATTTGTTCTCTACTGTAGTCCTATATCACTAGGTATGCCCTAGGATTTTAAATTGCATGTATTTTAATATAATTTTTTTGTTAGCTTCTTTCTATGAGCACACCCTTTATTTTAGTCCTATATCACCAGGTATGCCCTAGGTACATGTATTGTGTACCTATACCTATGACTGTCAGTCATTTTCTCACATACAGGCATGCCGCGCCAAGAACAACAGGCATAGAACTTTGTGTCACCCGTGGGTGCCCATTGTCCACAGGCATGCCCGTTGATTTGCCAAAAGCTCTTCTGATATAGGATAAGATAAAACGTATTGTGTTAGTAAAAAAATTAATGTCAATAAATAGGAGCGACTAATAGGCTGTACATGTGAGATACAATTTTTTTCCACTTGAAAGAAGCATTAATTCAACAAAGAAGGGCATTATACTATTTGTCTACATACCATGATTTCCATCAATTGCGCAACGAATAGTACGCTACGCACTCCTCGAATGCTCTTCACATTCGTGTGGTCACAACGTCCATTAACCTGCTAAACAACATATGCATCAGCAAAACAGAGAAGTATTAAGAGGCAGGAGTGTATGCAAATTAGTGATCCCAACTAAATCAGTTGTACATATATGTTGATCAATATCTTATTCTAATCCAAACTGTTGAGTTAATTGCGTACCACAGCCTACAAGACAGAAACATATCTTTGTTGCGATCGTACTTACCACGTTTAACATCATTAGAAATACAGAGAATTATTTTACCTCCAACTGTTGTGCAAAGGTGACGAAAGCATACAACTTTGCACAGGGCAGATAAATTTTTTTATTATTGCCATATTGACTACATGACTAAAATATTTTTTATAATTCACCGGTCAAACCTAAAAAACTTCTCGAAAAAAGTAAATGCTAATATTGGCCGAGTGTAAAATATCCACCCATGGTAAAATTTCTACCCCATCGGTAAATGCTAATATTGGCCGAGTGTAAAATATCCACCCATGGCAAATTCTTTACCCTGTCGACAAAGGCTTGCCCTTGCCGAGTGTTTTGTTTACACTCTCGATAAATGTGTTCCCCGTTAGTCATTTCATGCAATGGCCGAGTGTAAGATTGCTACACATGGTACATTTTGTACCCCATCGTTAAATGCTTATATTGGACGAGTGTAAAATATCTACCCATGGTAAATTCTTTATCCTGTCGGCAAAGGCTTGCCCTCGCCGAGTGTTTTATTTACACCCTCAGTAAATGTGTTCCCAGTCGGTCATTTCATGCAATGGCTGAGTGTATGATTTCTACACATGGTAAATTTTGTACCCCCTCGGTAAATGCTTTACATTGGCCGAGTGTAAAATATCCACCCATGGTAAATTCTTTACCCCGTCGGTAAATGGTTGGCCTGGCCGAGTGTTCTATTTACCCCTCGGTAAATGTCTTTCCCTGTTGGCCATTAATGTAATAACTGAGCGTTCTCCGTTGAACCGTCAGGAATATGAAAAACCGTCGGCCACCTTATTGTTACCGACAGTTTTTTGGCTATTACACATTACCCTCGGCAAAAGTTAGATTTCGTACAGTACAAGGAAAACTCATTAGAGATGTACTCTCCTCCTCTGTCTAACCTTAGATGTTTGATTTTCTTTTCTAGTTGATTTTCAACCTCAGCTTTATAGATTTTAAAGTACTCCAATGCCTCATCTTTCATTTTAAGTAGATACAATTGATATTATCTAGTAGCATCATCAATAAAAGTTATAAAGTATCTTTTTCCTGCATTCATCTAACATAGATCAGAATGAATTAAATATAATGGTGTCAGACTTTTCTTCCCTATAGCCTTGCATGGTTTTCGAGGTTGTTTAGATTTGTACGCAAGTCGGATACTTAAATCCTCTAACTATGGAAAAGCTTGTAATTAAATTGAGATTAACCAAATGAGCAATTCTATCATAATTAATATGACATAAACGAGAGTGCCAAATTGTGGCATCTACAACATAAATGAGCAATTCTAGCCTGTGTTTTTTGCGCTAAGCAGACCACTATTGTATGTTAATCTTGTTACCGAGTCAAAGTTGCATGCATGCAACATGCATGTAGTTAGTTAGATAGAATAGTGTTCGGTTAGGTGATTGGAATTTGTTATGATAGCTATTATTGAAGCAGCGTGACATGCATGGCATGCGAGCAACTTGTTGCTCAGTTAATCTATTTAAAGAGCTATGATGTTCAGTCTTATGAAAATGAGGGAGAATAACAGAGGAAAAAACAAAAACCGATGCAGGTGTTGGGCATCACCAAATTTCTGTGTTCTTTGTGTTCTTCTTTCTCCACATGTTCACGTGAGCTATTCCTAGTAGTTCCAACATTTGTTATCTGAGTGAGGTTCCAACATTTGCGCCACACTTGCCCTGGGGAGGCCACCACTGTTGTACCTTGGGGCAGGCTACTGTAGCCGTCGATGAGATGGCAAGCTCGAGTGGTGCTTGTGGTTGGTGGTGCAAACACTACAAGGCTGCAGATTTTCCCCGAGTGTTTTTCACACTCGGGATAGGGGTTAAAACACTCGGGATACCCTATCCCAAGTGGGCACACTCGGTGTAGTGCACTCGGTGTTATTTTATCGGGAAAAGCTACATAACCCGAGTGTATTCTCGGCAAAAAAAAATATACCTGAGTGTCCTCTCGGGATAGCGGTTGGTTCCCGTACCGCCCCCGTGGCGAACAGGTAGCGACATGTCGACATGTATCTCGAGAGTGCACTCGGTATAGGCTATGCCGAGTGCACTCTCAGAATAGTCTATGCCGAGTGCACTCTCGGGATAGGGTACTGATGTCTATGCCAAGTGCACTCTCGGGATAGTCTATGCCAAGTGCACTCTTGGGATAGGGTACTGATGTCTATGCCGAGTGCACTCTCAGGATAGCTATGCCCTGGCCACAAAACAGCCAGCTCAAATTTGCAGCTACAATATCAATTCACAAAACAGCCACAATATTAGCCACAATATAACATTATCAATTCACCTTTCAAAAATACACATCCACAATATCAATTCACATTATACGTTAAACCAATATAACGAAAACAACGCCACAATCCATCCACAAAACGTAATTCCATCGCACATTCACATACAATGCACATATCACAAACATTTTTACATTACATCGACATAAGTCCAACATATTCATAAGTGCACTTTTCACAATCGAAGTTCGAAGTTCAACAAGTCCGAAGTTCAACAAATAAAGTCCTCATAAAAAAGCATAATAAGTTCTACATATCACATCCATACCAAATCCAAAACCACTCCTCGAGGGCAAGATGAATCCAATTAGCTTCAGTCTCTTGTTTCTTCATCCCCTGCACATTACATTTGAAGAATAGAACATGTTATGTCATTTCCATTCAATATACCATACATGGTTATATATTTATATAAAAGACATAAGTTAAACGTATTCGCACACACGATATATCCATACACAACATCAAGTAGGGAAAATTTTTTGAATGACAAGTTATCAACCAAATCAGATATGATTACTCACCTAGAGATGCAAACCAGTTTATTTCATGATTTAGAATCCCAACATTACCTTTACCCGATAACGCATCCCCTGGACTATTCCACGATGATTGTCCAATGCTAATAGCATGATGAGAGTTTTGGGTGTCCTAACCAGAAATTTCAATTTAGTATATATAATGCATAGTTTCATATATGTACCCAACATGGAGTTATATACATACCTCTTGTCTCGGTTGATGTTGAGGCGTCGAGAATGCATTGAAGTTATAGTTCAATATAGGCGGTGGAGGAGGTGGATTTCCTGAAGAAGTTGCTAGAGCATAATCCTGCCAACAAGAGTGTTACCATTTGACTACTATGAACATCTCAAATTTGCCACAAATGTCAATTACTTTTTTTACCTGCATCCACTGTGCCATGGCCGTGAATCCTGTATGCATAGCATTCCGCATATCTCGGTTCTCATCCCTCACGCTCGTAAGCTCACGTCTGAACTCTTCATCGCTTTGCCTCGTAGAAGAAGAAGCATTGCTTGCAGTGTCAAATGGGGCAGAAGTCAAGTGCACATTCCCATCATCAAATGCACCATCAAGAAGCGCATAACGGCCATGAGGCTTCCCACCCGTATTCTGGTACATCAATTGTGCATCAAAATTCCCATGCAGCCAATTAACGTCAGGTCCATGCTTTTCTTGGTATGCATCTCGATACTTCCCCTGGAAAGGTATGAAAACATTGAAATGCAACAACTATTCTGAACAACAAAATGTGACACCACGGAGTGTCATAATCTTATAAGATGTGAATATGGAGGTTAAAGACTTTACGCTATGGAGTTTAATCGCGTTTCCGGGCTGATTTTGGGAGTTTGGGCCTCTCCGGGGGAGTTTGGGCCCAAGGGGGTTGAGTCGTTGGCTTTAGTGGGACAGGGTTTAGGCCCATGAGGGAGTGGGAGGCCTGATTTTCCAGCCTTGGGCGCCCCTCCTTCCCTTTATTGCGCCCCCTCCCACTTGGGAGAAAACCCTAGCAGCCTTTTTGCCCTTGCTTCCCACCTAGGGCGCATCCCTCTCCTCTCCACCTTCCCCATTGCGCCACCTCCCCTCCCCTCACCTCTCCACCACCCTTTCTGCCCCTAGGGGAGTTCTCCACCCCACCACCCTGTAGATCCGTCCATTGGAGCGCTCCGCGACGAGGAGATCCGGTGGATTTTGACCGAGGAAGGAGATCGAGCGAACCGGGAGGAGATCCGTGGGTTTTTCGTTCGTCGGGCGAAGGTATGGCCACGGGGATCCTTGGGGTTGGTCTAGGTACTATTCTAAGTGTTAATATCATGTTTTTAGATCAATTGGTGGTGCTGTAGTTGGGTAGATTAGATGGAATCTAGAGTTTGCCACGTTCTCAGTTTCGGGCAGCATGAGCAGTCGACCTAGGGTTTGGGTTTTTGCTAATTTAGAATCGGAATTTGGTCGGTCGCCTATTGAAGAAGTTGTAGGTAACTTCAATACCTTTCAGTGGGTATAAAGAACGTCCAATTCCTCCATGCCGTTTGAAAGTTATGCTCGTTTTACCGAACATGATAAAAACTGTGACGTGATTGGAACAGATCACGGTATTCTGTAGATTAAACCACTTTAGAGTCCGAATCAGTTTTTTTCATACTTAGAAAAAGTTAGGAAATTTCCTAAGCTACGCGAGGATGTACTCGTTTAATCGATTCGGAGTCTTAGATCCCGAGTTATGCTCGTTGCAAATCTGCTGTCCCGGCGGGACAGAACCTTTGTTTTTGGGTTTTGCGTGTAGTTTTCAATGTCGGGGTAGAAGAGTGTTTGCGTACTGTTTTGTGGACATGATTGTGAGTGTGTGGTACCTATGTGCAGGTGGTGTGACCCCGGGAGTGCCTTCTTGGGCTGTTTGGTTGGGTGCATCTAAAGATATTTGCATCTGCAGATGCAAAAGATAGGTGTTTGGTTGTCTTCTTATCCAACTCAACCTGGCTCTACAGATGCAAAACACTCTTCTCAGCCTGGCTCCAGGGAAACGAGAAAATCCACTGTTTCCCCAAAGCCAGGCTCTGCTGAGCCATGCATGCATGCTGACATCAGCATTTACTATCTAGTTTTCTTCTTTTCTTTGCTATATCTTTTGATTAGCATCTCCGATCAACGAACTGATTTCACCTATGTGTTCCTGATATTTTTTCGAACAAAACTAGACCACACTTGCTATATAAATTTTAAAAGATTAAATTTTTAGTTTTTCAATTTGTTGATTTTCTAGAATATATTTTATAACTTTTTATTTTCGTTTGTAAAATTATTGATTTTCTAGTATTTTTAAAATTTGTTTCATCCCTCTCTTAAATTTGCCTATCACACTTCCATTCCAGTGCAGCCAATCAAACAACATCTCTATGCAGCCTGTTCAACCTCATACGACCAACCAAACAACATCTCCTTGCATCCACTCAACCTGACTCCCACCAGCCTGGCTGAGTTCATGCAGCCTGGCTAAGCTGAGAAGGCAACCAAACAGCCCCTCTACTTCTCACCAATCCGTCGCCCGTGGTTGAGGCAAGTGTATTGGAATGGGTAGCGGGTTGTAGTTGGCTAGTTTGATTGAGATTGAAATTGAATATATGATATGTTCACATGCCATGCTTTAATGATTGCCATTGATATGTTGAATATGCTTATTATGTTATGATGCCTTGTGTTAATGTACAAGTTATTTATGATGTTGGCATGTTTGCATACATGGCATGATACATGGCCCGGGCGGTGAGAAAGTCATAACTAGTCCGGGGAAGGTCGGTAAGAAAGTTATGACTATTCCGAAGAGCCAATGAGTAAGTCCTACATCGTGATTCCATCCACCGCGGTGTATGGAAGCGAAGAGTAGGCACCCTCCATCTTCGGGATGGAAGGGGGGAGAGGGTGCACACCGACGGGTGTGTACTCAACCATACCAGTATGAGTTTCCAGGAGACATGTGCATCGCATCGCATTGCATACATGATGATGATGATAATGATGTGTGAACTTGAATATGATGATAGACATGTTGTGAGTTGTTGTAGCCATGCAAATTGTTCTTTTGTACCATTGCAATATACTTGCTGAGTGATGAACTCATGCTTGTGTTTTATGTTGTTTTTTTTAGGTACCATGAATCCGGCTTACGGGGAAGGGCATTAGCTACACATCTACACGTAGCTCCACACTTATAGACAATTTATTCATTTGGGTCATGATAATAAGAATAGTGCCATGTGACGTGGTGAAATGGTTAAGTTGTGTGCTTGGTTTCCTCATTTGCTTCGTTTAGCTCATGAGATGTTTGAATTCATTATTCTAGACTTATTCTGTTGCTAGAATCCTCGTTATTGATGATTTAGATGTCATTCCTTATGCTATATCTTGTGAACATTTTGTTGTTGCTTCAATTCATGGTAAAACAAAGGAGATGCTACCGAAATTTTCGGTTTTAGTATTTACTCCTTTGCTGTAATTTATCTTTAATTGTGGTATTTAGATGTGGTTTTGTCTTTGTTTGGTGACATTCAGGCATACTAGATGACGGGGTGTTACAGTTGGTATCAGAGCGGGCTGTAGGTCCTTGGAATTTGTATTTTTAGTGTCATACCTTAGGATACAACTAAAATGTGATGTGGGATTACTTAGAAACATGGCTTAGGTTTTAACTAAAACTTTGTCATAGGATAGCAACATTAAAACTTGCAAAAGTGGAATAACTAATCTAAAATTTGACACACATGGATGCACAGTAGGAAAGGGTATGGGTTTCGTTTCTTTACGCTTAAATGTTGTATTTATGCTTTGATGTTGAATGCTTCATTTGATGATGCATGTTGCTATGTCTATGAGATAAATGATTGAATTGTTCTTGTTGTGGTGATAATGTGGGGTTGTGGTGCCGAAGGGTTTCGGTCACCACTTTTTGTTCATAGTAAGGGCGTGGTTTGACGGTGTGGCCGGTAGCGCCATCACTGAAGAATTATTAACCCCTGTGGGAGAAGAGTGCTTATCCTTTTTGTCGTAGACCGGATAGTTGGCTGGAGTCGAATAGAAGAGTTGGTGGTGGATTTCTTCAGATGTTCTTGACCGTTCTGACGGTTGGTTTTGGTTGGTTTGCTTGGTTCTAGTGGATTTAAATCGAAAGAAAAGTGTTTGGTATTTGATTCTCGCTGATTGTCCCGTAGGCGGTTTGTGGTTTTATCATCCTTGGTTGAAGACGAAGAAGAAGAGTTGTGTGTTGCGCGTCGTTTGGTCGCAATCTTTGTTTTGACACCCGGTTTTGTTGGTAATAGTGGACTGTCTTGGGGAGGAAACATATGTGGGTGTTGTTCTCCCTATTTACGAAAGCGTTGAAGTTTCTCCTTGTGCAGACCTTAAGTGGGTGGCGTTAAGTTTGAATCTTTATCGAAAAAGATTTGGTGGAATATTTGGTTTTTCCCTGGTGCATCCATCTTCCTTCTTAGAATTATAGTTCTTGAGGTTTCTGGAAGAGTTTTGGCTATCAGAGTTGGAAATTTGAGAATTGAGCTCTCCTGCTTTTCCGTTGGAGTTTTGTTTCTTCCTAGCCTGGAAAGGAGAAATTGTTTATCGGTGTTCGTTCTTGTTCTTGAGTTGTGGTTATCTTTAAAGTTGGGTTGCATCCTGTTTGTCCAGAGTAGGTGACCCATGAAGGTGTTAAGAAAAGTTTATGTCCGTGCTATGTGCTAGTTAACAATGTGGTTTATGGAATGATGTATTGTTAAGTTAATTGGTGAGTTGAAATAATTCAATGCGGTTGTTATATTTAGCTTGAGAATAAATAGGCTACTAGTGCTGTAGAGTACTCTATAGCGAGAATGATTAAATGTGTTAATGTATATGTTTAGAATCTGTCGCCTTTCTTTAAAAGTGCTTATGACCCTCGATACTGGTTAAAACTTTAAGCCTTGATGCTTAGTGAGACACATTAAAATGATGTAAACTACTAGTACTATTAAAGATTTTCTAACTTAATGTGTTAGTAGAGAAATTTAATCTTACTGGCTTGTGACCCTAACTTGGAGGTTGATTAGAGTTGCTATTTAGGTTGTTGTTGCAAACTATTAGCATAATTGGAAATCTGTGATGGTGTTCCTAAAATGCTAGTATTGGCATCAAATGGAAAGATGTAGGTTTTGTGGTGTGACGATATTTTAAGAGCATTGGGATGGTCTGACTTATTAAATTTATCTTAATAGCTGGAGAATGTTGTGTAATGGCAATTTTGTTATAACCTATGTATAGGGTAACTAAAAGCAATGTTAAGGTTTGATGATTATGCCTTTTATTGATAATGATGACTTAGTAGTGGTGTTAATTGTTTGGATTAATCGTTGAAGAACCATCATAAAAAGGAAGGACATTGTAACATGCTGTGATGGAGTGAACCTTGGATAATTGATATGATGTAGAATTTTATTCTTAATGAATGTATGTCTTAATATCATAGTTACGAGCTTTGCCTTGTAGAGATAATATTTACTTATTGAAGTCATTTATTGATTGAACAAGTTCCAATTGTCAAGATGTTGGCGTATGGATGGTATAAAATTGATACGTTGATCATGCTTAAGTATCTGTTGAAGTACTATGTTTCAAATTTAGAATAAGATGTATTATGATATGATGATCTGTGCGGATCATGTCGATGTAGCCTTTGTTGTGTGTCTTTTTGATAAGCATCATAAACTTTAATTACAAGTGTTGCGAATGGTAACTAGAGAAAGAATTTGTTATGTCAATTTTGTTAAAACCGGTTGGACTTTCTCAATGAGTAAGTAGAGAATTTCAAAGTCTTTAATGGAAAGCGTAGTGGAACACTAGAGATGATTGTATTTATGCTAAGCTGGTGTTTAAAACCTTCTGGACTGGTTTGGTTGTTTGCTATCTTGGTTGAATGCTTTCGGTTGAGGTGTTCCTTATGTTGTGTTTCAGAATTTCCCTAAAACTCGTAGAAATTGGTGCCAATATTTGGTTTTGGCTAATTTGTTAAGTTTATGCTATGAGTATGGTTTTACACCTAGAAGTCTTTGAGTGGATCGCGCTCCTTTGCATTCGCACTGAATCATCTTTGGAGTAGATTTTAAAGGAAGCATAAGGCCTTAGTGGGTTGTGTTGGAGATTCTTGAGATTCAATTTGTAACTTTATTTGGCTAGAGTTGGAGTTATTTGGAAAGTGAGTGTGGTGTTTTTAAATGCTTCAAAAGGTGGATTTTATGAATGTTTCATAAGTGATTTTATTAGTAAACTGTTCCCTTTTGAAATGAGTTTCCCTTTCTCTTTGAGAAAATTTGTGGTGGTTGCATGTGCAGATGTTTGACTTTGGAGTTGATGTTCTTTTCCAAAATGCTGATTTTGGTTAAAATGCGAGGTTTTGCAAGTTTAGCTTTCGAGAAATGGTGGGTTCTGAAATGACGTGGTGTGTTCCTGCTAACGGTGTTGCAGTCTTAGTCTATATGAATTAGCGCAATCATCGAAGTTATTTGTGTTTTAATCATGTGATACCGAGGAAGAAGTCTTTTGGTGAATGACTATTTGGTATTGTTGCTACACTATGAATGAATGGTGAAAAGGAAGCATGACATCGTTTATAGATGTTTAATGATAAATGAGTCGGTGAGCCAGGTCGGTGAGAAAGTCATATATGGATATATGACTAATCCGGAGTGCTCTTGAAAAGTGTGCATTCTTGTCATGTATCGAGATTTCCATTTCTTCCTAGTATGAAAAGAAAGAATGAATAAATTGTGGTATTTTGGCTGTGGTGTTAGAGGTTTGAGTTTTCTTTGCGATTTGGCTTAGAAAAATAAAATAAAATGTGTGCTCTTTGGATGTTGCCGGATCCTTTCTAAAGTGATTTTTAGTGCTTTGGGGTTTGAGTTGCTGTATGTGGACCAATTGGGTTCATGTTTTACGGTTGAGCTTACTCAATAATGGTACACTTTGTCCTGGGCCTTTAAGTGGAAAGATGTGAGGGCAAGACTTTCTTAGTAAGAGAAACCTGGTGTGGCTAGTAGTTGATCGTAAATGGTGTAGAAGTGTAGAGCAAAGGAAGGTTGTCTATGTCTCAATTCAAACCTTCTTGGAGAGTTGTGTCATCGATGTGTTCCTCGGTGGGGCTGATTAAATCTTGAGTGGACCACTTGGTGGTTGCTAGTAATTGCTTTTCCTTTTGGAAGTGTATTGGATCTTTTGTCACTGATCTTTGAGCGTGTTGTACCAACCGAAGTGGAATGTTCGGTTGTTGTTGAATTTGCGGGTTTTTAGAACCCTGGTCATAAAGTAGGCTTCTCCTTTCAGTGGTAGTGGGCTGGGTGTTGGTCTTGTTGTAAAAGATCAGAATATAACCCCGATGGTTCAAGCAGATAGTAATCTTAGAGTGTTGTGTCTCACTTGGTTTGCGTCGTCTCGAATACGACGGACCACAGTTGAGAGGTTGAGATGTGAATCACTTTTATGCGTGGGAGCTGAAGAGGGTTCTAGAGGTTGGTGCCGTGTTCTTCTGGGGAGAAACACCATTTAAAGGGGTCGGGCACTTTAGTGCCAAGGAATGCATAGAAAGGAGGAGTTTGAGACCGTTTTCCTTCATTGTCAGTTTGGGAAGTTATCCTTTTTCTTGGGACGTTCTGAGTCCATATGTTTGTATTCTATGTTTCAAAGTTGAGTAAGATTCTGGCAAGTTTTGAATGTGAAGTTGTCTTTAGAGCCGTCAGTCTTCGAGCCTTAGCTCCTTGTTTTGAGTGCTGGCTGCTACAAATCGTAGGGGCTTTTAAGCGGGTTCTGAGGCGTGAACCATAGCTCCCTTCGATTTGGTTGATAACGAAGTGGCGTGTCTCGGATTCGGGGTCGAATCCTGTTGAAGGGGGAAAGAATGTGACACCACAGAGTGTCATAATCTTATAAGATGTGAATATGGAGGTTAAAGACTTTACGCTATGGAGTTTAATCGCGTTTTCGGGCCGATTTCGGGAGTTTGAGCCTCTCCGGGGGAGTTTGGGCCTAAGGGGGTTGAGTCGTGGGCTTTAGTGGGACAGGGTTTAGGCCCATGAGGGAGTGGGAGGCCTAATTTTCCAGCCTTGGGCACCCCTCCTACCCTTTATTGCGCCCCCTCCCATTTGGGAAAAAACCCTAGCCGCCTTTTTGCCCTTGCCTCCCACCTAGGGCGCCTCCCCTCTCCTCTCCACCTTCCCCATTGCGCCACCTCCCCTCCCCTCACCTCTCCACCACCCTTGCTTCCCCTAGGGGAGTTCTGCACCCCACCACCCCGAAGATCCGTCCATTGGAGCGCTCCGCGATGAGGAGATCCGGTGGATTTGGAGCGAGGAAGGAGATCGCGCAAACCAGGAGGAGATCCCAGGGTTTTTCGTTCGTCGGGCGAAGGTATGGCCACGGGAATCCTTGGGGTTGGTCTAGGTAATTTTCTAAGGGTTAATATCATGTTTTTAGAACAATTGGTGGTGCTGTAGTGGGGTAGATTTGATGGAATCTAGAGTTTGCCACGTTCTCTGTTTCGGGCAGCATGAGCAGTCGACCTAGGGTTTGGGTTTTCGCCAATTTAGATTCGGAATTTGGTCGGTCGCCTATTGAAGAAGTTGTAGGTAACTTCAATACCTTTCAGTGGGTATAAAGAACGTCCAATTCCTCCTAGCCGTTTGAAAGTTATGCTCGTTTTACCGAACATGATAAAAACTGTGACGTGATTGGAACAGATCACGGTATTCTGTAGATTAAACCACTTTAGAGTCCGAATCAGTTTTTTTGTTACTTAGAAAAAGTAAGGAAATTTCTCAAGATACACGAGGATGTACTCGTTTAATCGATTCGGAGTCTTAGATCCCGAGTTATGCTCGTTGCAAGTCTGCTGTCCCGGCAGGACAGAACCTCCGTTTTTGGGTTTTGCGAATAGTGTTTGCGTACTATTTTGTGGACATGATTGTGAGTGTGTGGTACCTATGTGTAGGTGGTGTGACCCCGGGAGTGCCTTCTACTTCTCGCCAATCCGTCGCCCGTGGTTGAGGCAAGTGTATTGGAATGGGTAGCGGGTTGTAGTTGGCTAGTTTGATTGAGATTGAAATTGAATATATGATATATTCACATGCCATGCTTTAATAATTGCCATTGATATGATGAATATGCTTATTATGTTATGATGCCATGTGTTAATATACAAGTTATTTATGATGTTGGCATGTTTGCATACATGGCATGATACATGGCCCGGGCGGTGAGAAAGTCATAACTAGTCCGGGGAAGGTCGGTGAGAAAGTTATGACTATTCCGGAGAGCCAATGAGTAAGTCCTACATTGTGATTCCATCCACCGCGGTGTATGGAAGCGAGGAGTAGGCACCCTCCATCTTCGGGATGGAAGGGGGGAGAGGATGCACACCGACGGGTGTGTACTCAACCATACCGGTATGAGTTTCCAGGAGACATGTGCATCGCATCGCATTGCATACATGATGTTGATGATAATGATATGTGAACTTGAATATGATGATAGACATTGTGACACCACGGTGTGTCGTATCTTATAAAATGTGAATGTTGAGGTCAAAAACTTTATAAAATGTGAAAATGGAGGTTAAAACTTTACGTTATGCCGTTTGTAGCGTGTTTTTGGGCCATTTTCTGGTGTTTGGGTCTCTCCGGGGGACTTTGGGCCTTGGGGGTTGAGTTGGGCCTCCGGTGGAAGGGTTTGTGCCCAAGGGGGGGGACTTTTGGGCAGCCAAATCTGGCCCGCACCCCTTGGTGCGCCCCCCCACTCCCTCATGGCGCCACCACCCCTCTCCCAACCCTAGCCGCCACCCCCTAGCCCCCCCCAGGCGCCTCCACCCTTCCCTGTAACACCCCGGCATTTAATATGCTCGAATGCTACCAAACATAAGCTAAACAACATCTAAATACCACATTTAAACATAAATTCCAGCAAAGGTACATATGCTAAAAACCGATATTTCGGCAGCATCTCCTTTGTTTTTCCATGAATTAACAACATATCAATATCACGGCAAGATATATCATAGCACACGACATCTAAAACATCAACATAAATGGATATATCATCAAATTACGCCAATAATACCACGCTCAACCACTTCATAAACTAAAACGAAGCAAATAAGGAATCACTAGCATGCTAAATTAAACCATACATTAAGTTTAAGGCACAACTCTTAATATCATGTCTCCAAGTGATTAATTATGGACTATGATGGTGGAGCTACGTGTAGAAGTGTAGCTAGACCCCTTTTTCCCGCATGCCGATCTCAAAGTACCTAAAAACAACATAAAACACAAGCGTGAGTTCGAAAACTCAGCAAGCAAGGCAAGTGATCATAGCAAGTATTCAATCTTTCATCCAATATCAAAAAGCAACCTACAATCCGCTATACATTACAACACACTTGCCTCAACCGCGGGCGACGGATTTGTGGGAAGTCGAGGGCACTCCCGGTGTCACACCACCTGCACATAGGCATCACACACTCACAATCATGCCCACAAAACAGTACACAAATCCCCATCTAACCCGACATTGCCCACTACTTGCAAACCTAAAAACAGAGGTTCTGTCCCGGCGAGACAGCAGCCTTGCAAAGGCCATAACTTGAGTTCTGGGACTCCAAATCGATTAAACGAGTACACCATCGCGAAGCTTAGGAAATTTCCTACATTTTTCTAGTTATACGGAAAGACTGATTCGGATTCTAAAATTGTTTAATCTACAGATTACTACGATCTGTTCCAATCGCGTCACAGATTTTAACACGCTCGGTAAAACGGCCATAACATTCAAACGGCTGATCGTATTTTAACGTGCTTTATGTTCACGGAAAGATAATTAAATTATCTACAACTTCTTTTAAGTCCGTACGGACAGATTCGGATTCTAAATCGACGAAAACTCGAACCCTAGCCCGATTGCTCAATCTGCCCGAAAACAGAAACGTGGCAACGTCTAGATCTAACCCAAAGAACTCCAACCCAGCACCACAAATTACTATAAAAACTTCATAAACACCCTAATAACAGTACCTAGATCAAACCCAAGGATCCCCATGATCATACCTTTGCCCAACGAACGAATCTCCAATAGATCTCCTCGCGGATCGCTCCTCGCTCCACGCTCCTCGCTCCTCGCTCCAACGGATGGATCCACAAGGTGCAGAGGTGTGGAGACCACCCTAGGGCAGCAAAGGGGGTGGAGGAGAGGTGGTGGAGAGGTGGGGAGCAATGGGGCAAAGGAGGGGGAGGCGCACGGCCAAGGGAGGAGGGAGGCGGCTAGGGCAAGGGCAAGTGGGGGGGAAGGGCGCACACGGGGCAGGGGTGAACGCCCAAGGGCTGGTGGGGAGCCCTTTTACCAGCCCCCACACCCAATCCTAGTCCGTTACGGAGACCTACTCCATCCCACCAAAGCCCACTTAAGGCCCAAACTCCCAGGAAGGCCCAAAACCAAAACGGCCCGAAAACGGCCCGGAAACGTTATTAACCTCCATACCTTATGGTTTTAACCTGCCATACCATATTTCATAAAGTTTTTGACCTTAACATGCACCATTTAAAAGGTTACGACACTCCGTGGTGACACATCACTTCAAACGGCCCAAAAACGCGAGTAAACCTCAAGCCGAAAGGTTTTATTCTCTAATTTCACATTCTATAATGTCACACCATACCGTAGTGTCACATTCTCCCCCCCTTCAACAGGATTCGACCTCGAATCCGAAGGACGCCAAAATCAATGACAAAATCCCCAAGGGACAAACGGCTTCTCTGCAGCACAAAACATTCACACAACGACTAAAACCGGAACAAACAATAAACGAGTTCCCAAAACCAACACATAGATAAAAAGTGTTGATCTAGCTCAACTAAGGGCAACCCCTCACAAATCGACCTTCACTTCAATTCCCCAACAGAATCTGCGTTTCAACCACAAAGGGCTCCATCAACCCAAAACGCTCGAATCCTCACGGCAAACACTTCATACTTCTATCACAACCAACCTGACTACCATACTCCATTAAACTCAACATGACATAATCAAAGGAAGTCACAATTCCTTTAACGACCTTTCTACATTCCTGAAAATTTCCATCGAGGGGAAAACTCATTAAGGCACACTTGCCCTTCCGATACACCATCATACTAACATTTTATTCCATCCTTTCCCAGACAAGACTCAAATCCAAGAACAACTAGTGACAACAAATGCTCACGGCAGGACAAATATCACCGAACTACCGTCAACTTCACTTCCACCCATCGCTACACTTAATAATGGTTAGACCCATACATCATCAACCTCCATCACAAACCACCCTTATACCACTAGGGTTCAACACCTAGCCCCAAGCTAGGATCGAAAAACCTTACCAAACCACAATTGGTTCCTTTCTTAAGAGGGTCTCGCCCTCACACAAAAACACTTAGGTATCATCCCCAAGTGTACACACGACAACTCAAACCCAAAGCGTTAACAACCATTTTGGAAAGAATTCGGCAACATCCAAGCCAAATCACAAAGGAAGCATAAATCCTTCATTCTTTCTTTTCATACTAGAAAGAAATGGACATCTCGATTCTTGACATGCATGCACACTTTTCAAGAGCACTCCGGATTAGTCATATATCCTTATATGACTTTCTCACCGACCTGGCTCGTCGACTCCTTTATGATTAATTATGCATAAACAATGTCTCGTTTTCCTTTTTCACCCTTCATTCATCATGTAGCAACGGCACCGAATAGTCATTCACCAAATGACTTCTTCCTCGGTATCAAATGATGGAAACACAATTAACATCGAAGGTTGCGGGAATTCATATAGACTATGACGGCAGCATAGTTGACAGTAAAACACCACGTCGTAAAAGACCCCACATCAGTTGAAAACTGAACTTGCACAACATTGCATTTCATCCAAATTCAACATTTTGGAAAAGAACATCAAAATTTCAAGTCGAGCATCTGCTCCCACAACCATCACGAACTTCCTCAAGGAGAGGGAAACTCATTCCCAAAAGGGAACACCTCACTAACAAAATCACTTTGTAAAACTTTCATAAAGTCCACCTTTTGAAGTACTCGCAACATCACACACATTTTCAAAACAACTCCAACTCTAGCCAAAAGAGTTACACATTAAGGGCTCAACTCAAAAGTTTCCAACACAACCCTTTAAGACCATCTGCTTCCTTTTAAAATTAATTCCAAAGATAATCCAAAGGCGAACGCCGAAAGGGCGCGATCGACTCAAAACTTTTGGATGTAAATCCAAACTCACAACACGAACTAAACAAATTCGCCAAAACCAAATGTCGACACCAAACATTACGAGTTTTGGGAAACTCAAACTCTGACATAAGGAACACCTTGACCGAAAACCCTTCAACCAAAATGGCAAACAACCAAACCAGTCCAAAAGCTTTTAAACACAAGCTCAGCGTAAAAAGAACCATCTCTAGAACTCCACTACGCTTTCCATTAAAAGACTTTAATAATCACTTTTTACTCCCTGAGGAGCCCCAACTCAATTCAACCAAAAGCTTCACAACAAATTCTTCCTCTAGTTACCATTCCCAAAACTTTTAATAAGGGTTTATGATGCTTATCAAGAAGGCACCCAACCAAGACTATAATGATATGATCCCCACGGATCACCGAATCATAATACTTCTTATTCTAAATTTGAAACATAGTACTTCAACAAATCTTTCAGCAAGATCAACATATAAATTTCATACCTCCTATCTATTCACGTCTCGATAACCGAACCTTATTCAGTTAAACAACGACTTCAACATGTAAATATTATCTCTACAAGACAAAGTTCATAGCTAGGATTCCAAGGCATACATTCATTACGGATAAAACTCTACATCAGGTTAATTATCCATGGTTCACTCCATCACCACAGGTTACAACACCCTCCATTTAGTCAATAGTTTCCAACAAGTATTCTACACAACTACCACCACTACTAAGTCATCAATAAAAACAAATGGGCATAATCATCAACCGATCAACATTACTTTTAGCTACCCTATACATAGGTGATAACAAAATTACAACATACTCCAACTATTTAAAATAGATTGAAAACTAGCATTGAAGGGTCACAACTGCATGCTTCCAAATATACTAATAGTTTGCAACAACATAAATAACCACTCCAATCAACTTCCAAATTAAAGTCACTAGTCTCTACTAATCCGTTAGATTAGCACATCTTTAAACACCAAGCAAAGCTTCTTAACAATATCAGCAGTTTACATCATCTTAATGTTTTAACTATGCATCAAGGTTTAAACTTTTAACATTAACGAGGATCATAAGCACTTTTAAAGCAAGGCAACAGATTCTAAGCATGAACATTAACACTTTCAATCATTCTCGCTAAGAGTGAACTACAACACTAGTAGTCTATTTATTCTCAAACTTAGAGATTTTACTCACATTGAATTGATTCAACTCAAAATTTAACTTAGCAACACATCAATCCATAAACCACATTGTTACCTACTACATAACATGCTAAACATCAATTCTTATTAGGGACAAACGATTTCAGTCAAAAGACTACTTACTTTGTTTACTGATTTTAGTTTTAAAACTCATCCCAAATTCATAAGGAAACTTGACTCTCAAAATTTCAATGAGACAAACCCAAACTTGGTTATGCAAAGGAATTCTCCAAAACACTTTTCAATCTCAAAGACTTCCATAGAGGAAACTGGTTGGAAGACAACTTTTCTCGAAAGGGAACCAAGTGCTCCATTAACCTTTTCAAATAAAACCTTAACACCAAACCCCTAACTTTCACGACTCAAGAGGGGCTTTCAAAGATGATTTCTCAAACCAGTAAAATGATGAAATCAAACACGATTACTACTCTGAAGCCACGAGAACTTCAGCCACGGCGACGGCCAGTGCGGCACAACTCCGAACAAAACTCCTTTAGCCTTGGAGACAGACAACCACAGGAATAAATCGAATGCTTGTTCTTCATAAAGCAATTAACAGGCATCAAAAACTGGAAAGGCACCCAAAAGAAGCGCAACACTAGACTCCTCTTCTACGTCTTCACCCAAGGAAGACAAAACCACACACCGCATACGGAATGATCCGCGAAAGCCCATCACCTTTTCATTTGGTTCAAAACAGCTAAAGCCAAGAAAAGCAACAAACATCGACCGTCAGAACGACAAAGAACATCCGAAGGAAACCACCATTAACTCTTCCTTTTCGTCTCGAATCAACTACCCGATTCTGACGAGAAAGGTTAAGCGCTTTTCTCCTATATGGGTTAACAGTTCTTCGGTGATGGCGCTAACCGGCCACACCGTCAAACCTCACCCTAACTATAAACAACAAGAGGTGACCGAAACCCTTCGGTACCACAACCCCACTCTTATCACCACAACATATATCATTGACATAGCAACATGCATTGTCAAAAGAAGCATTCAACATCAAAGCTTAAATACAACATTTAAGCGTAAAGAAACGATACCCATACCCTTTCCTACTGTGCATCCAGTGTGTGTCAAATTTTAGATTAGTTATACCATTTTTTGCAAGTTTTAATGTTGCTATCCTATGACAAAGTTTTAGTTGAAACCTAAGCCATGTTTCTAAGTTATTCCACATCATATTTTAGTTGTACCCTATGGCATGACACTAAAAATACGCATTCCAAGGACCTACAACCTGGCTCTGATACCAACTGTAACACCCCGGCATTTAATATGCCCGAATGCTACCAAACATAAGCTAAACAACATCTAAATACCACATTTAAACATAAATTCCAGCAAAGGTACATATGCTAAAAACATATATTTTGGCAGCATCTCCTTTGTTTTTCCATGAATTAACACCATATCAATATCATGGCAAGATATATCATAGCACACGACATCTAAAACATCAACATAAATGGATATATCATCAAATTACGCCAATAATACCACGCTCAACCACTTCATAAACTAAAACGAAGCAAATAAGGAATCACTAGCATGCTAAATTAAACCATACATTAAGTTTAAGGCACAACTCTTAATATCATGTCTCCAAGTGATTAATTATGGACTATGATGGTGGAGCTACGTGTAGAAGTGTAGCTAGACCCCTTTTTCCCGCATGCCGATCTCAAAGTACCTAAAAACAACATAAAACACAAGCGTGAGTTCGAAAACTCAGCAAGCAAGGCAAGTGATCATAGCAAGTATTCAATCTTTCATCCAATATCAACAAGCAACCTACAATCCGCTATACATTACAACACACTTGCCTCAACCGCGGGCGACGGATTTGTGGGAAGTCGAGGGCACTCCCGGTGTCACACCACCTGCACATAGGCATGACACACTCACAATCATGCCCACAAAACAGTACACAAATCCCCATCTAACCCGACATTGCCCACTACTTGCAAACCTAAAAACAGAGGTTCTGTCCCGGCGGGACAGCAGCCTTGCAAAGGCCATAACTTGAGTTCTGGGACTCCAAATCGATTAAACGAGTACACCATCGCGAAGCTTAGGAAATTTCCTACATTTTTCTAGTTATACGGAAAGACTGATTCGGAATCTAAAATTGTTTAATCTACAGATTACTATGATCTGTTCCAATCGCGTCACAGATTTTAACACGCTCGGTAAAACGGCCATAACTTTCAAACGGCTGATCATATTTTAACGTGCTTTATGTACACGGAAAGAAAATTAAATTATCTACAACTTCTTTTAAGTCCGTACGGACAGATTCGGATTCTAAATCGACGAAAACTCGAACCCTAGCCCGATTGCTCAATCTGCCCGAAAACAGAAACGTGGCAACGTCTAGATCTAACCCAAAGAACTCCAACCCAGCACCACCAATTGATCTAAAAACTTCATAAACACCCTAATAACAGTACCTAGATCAAACCCAAGGATCCCCATGATCATACCTTTGCCCAACGAACGAATCTCCAATAGATCTCCTCGCGGATCGCTCCTCGCTCCTCGCTCCTCGCTCCAACGGATGGATCCACAAGGTGCAGAGGTGTGGATACCACCCTAGGGCAGCAAAGGGGGTGGAGGAGAGGTGGTGGAGAGGTGGGGAGCAATGGGGCAAAGGAGGGGGAGGCGCACGGCCAAGGGAGGAGGGAGGCGGCTAGGGCAAGGGCAAGTGGGGGGGAAGGGCGCACAAGGGGCAAGGGTGAACGCCCAAGGGCTGGTGGGGAGCCCTTTTACCAGCCCCCACACCCAATCCTAGTCCGTTACGGAGACCTACTCCATCCCACCAAAGCCCACTTAAGGCCCAAACTCCCCCGGGAAGGCCCAAAACCCAGAAAACGGCCCGGAAACGTTATTAACCTCCATACCTTATGGTTTTAACCTGCCATACCATATTTCATAAAGTTTTTGACCTTAACATGCACCATTTAAAAGGTTACGACACTCCGTGGTGACACATCACTTCAAACGGGCCAAAAACGCGAGTAAACCTCAAGCCGAAAGGTTTTATTCTCTAATTTCACATTCTATAATGTCATACCATACCGTAGTGTCACATTCCCCTTCCTCTCCATCTTCCCCCATGGCGCCACCACCCCTCTCCTCCCCTCTCCACCTCCCTTGCTACCCCTAGGGGAGTTCTCCACCTCACCACCCCGTAGATCCGTCCATTGGAGCGCTCCGCGACGAGGAGTTCCGGTGGATTTGGAGCAAGGAAGGAGATCGTGCGAACCGGGAGGAGATTCGTTGGGTTTTCGTTCGTCGGGCGAAGGTATGGCCACGGGGATCCTTGGGGTTGGTCTAGGTTCTGTTCTAAGGGTTAATATCTTGTTTTTAGATCAATTGGTCATGCTAGAATTGAGTAGATTAGATGAAATCTAGAAGTTGCCACATTCTCTGTTTCGGGCAGCATGAGCAGTCGACCTAGGGTTTGGGATTTTCGCCAATTTAGATTCGGAATTTGGTCGGCCGCCTGTTGAAGAAGTTGTAGGTAATTTCAATACCTTTCAGTGGGTATAAAGAACGTCCAATTCTTCCCCGCCGTTTGAAAGTTATGCTAGTTTTACCGAACGTATTAAAATATGTGATGTGATTGGAACAGATCACGGTATTTGTAGATTAAACCACTTTAGAGTCCGAATCAGTTTTTCCATATAATTAGAAAAAGTTAGTAAATTTCCTAAGCTACGCGAGGATGTACTCGTTTAATCGATTCGAAGTTGTAGAACCCGAGTTATGCTCGTTGCAAGTCTGCTGTCCCGACGGGATAGAACCTTTGTTTTTGGGTTGTGCGGGTAGTTTGCGAAGTCGGGGTAGAAGAGTGTTTGCGTATTGTTTTGTGGGCATGATTTTGAGTGTGTGGTGCCTATGTGCAGGTGTTGTGACTGTAACACCCCGGCATTTAATATGCCCGAATGCTACCACACATAGACTAAACAACATCTAAATACCACATTTAAACATAAATTACAGCAAAGGCGCACATGCTAAAAACCGAAATTTCGGCAGTATCCCCTTTGTTTTAACATGAATTGAAGCAACAACAATAATAACATGTCAATATAGCATAATGAACGATAGCAATAACATGATCAAACGGACAAACAGCCACCATACCACTAAGGATATAAATTCTATCCGTCACATGACAAACATGGACTAATCATTTACTCGTAACGACCAACGAATCATCGAAACCACAGTTTAGCTCAAAGAATTAATCATAACCATAAGGGAAGGAACATGTCACTTTTTAAATGTGTGATGCTAAGTGATGACGTGTGACTAGCTCCCTTTCCCGCATGTCGGATTCATGGTACCTAAAAGAAAACAACATAAACACAAGCGTGAGTTCATCACTCAGCAAGTATACTGCAATGGTACAAACATAAACAATTACATGGATTCAACAACTCACATCATGTATCATCTCATTCATGATCACATATCCTTTTCATCATCATTATGTATGCAATGCAATGCGATGCTCATGTCTCCTTGGAAACTCATACCGGTATGGTTGAGTACACACCCGTCGGTGTGCACCCTCTCCCCCCTTCCATCCCGAAGATGGAGGGTGCCTACTCCTCGCTTCCGTTCACCGTGCTGAATGGAATCACGATGTAGGACTTACTCATTGGCTCTCCGGATTAGTCATAACTTTCTCACCGACCTTCCTGGATTAGTTATGACTTTCTCACCGCCCGGGCCATGTATGTTGCCATGTATGCAAATATGCCAACATCATGAATAACTTGTACATTAACACATGGCATCAGCACATAATAAACATATTCATCATATCAATGGCAAACATTAAAGCATGGCATGTGAACATATCATATATTCAAACTTCCATCTCAATCAATCAAACAACCTACACTCGCTATCTATTACAATACACTTGCCTCGACCACAAGCAACGGATTGGCGGGAAGTAGAAGGCACTCCCAGGGTCGCACCACCTGCACATAGGTACCACACACTCACAATCATGTCCACGAAACAGTAGGCAAACCCTCATCTACCCCGACATTGCCAACTACTCACAAAACCCAAAAACAGAGGTTCTGTCCCGTCGGGACAGCAGCCTTCCAAAAGGCATAACTTTAGTTCTGAGACTCCGAATGAATTAAACGAGTACATCCTCGCGTAGCTTAGGAAATTTCTCAACTTTTTCTAGGTATAGGGAAAGACTGATTCGGATTCTAAAGTTGTTTAATCTACAAAATACCGTGATCGGTTCCAATCACATCACAGATTTTAACACGCTCGGTAAAACAACCATAACTTTCAAACGGCTGGGCAGAATTTAACGTTCTTTATATCCACTGAAAGATAATGAAATTATCTACAACTTCTTCAACATCCATACAACCAAATTCGGATTCTAAATTGGCGTAAAACTTAACCCTAGGTCGACTGCTCATGCTGTCCCAAAACAGAAACGTGGCAACATCTAGATCTAATCCAAACTACTCAAGTCCAGCACCACCAATTGATCTAAAAACTTTAGAAACACCCTTGGAACAGTACCTCGATCAACCCCAAGGTTTCCCACGGACATACCTTCGCCCGACGACTGAAATCCCAACGAAACTCCTCCCGGATCGCTCCTCGCTCCACGCTCCTCGCTCCAACGGATGGATCCTCGAGGTGCGAGGGTGGAGAGGCTACCCCAGGGCAGCAAGGGGTGGAGGAGAGGTGGTGGAGAGGTGGGGAGCAATGGGGGCAAAGGGGGCGCAAGGGAGAGGGGGAGGTGGGGGGCGGCTAGGGCATGGAGGGGGAGGAGTGGGGGCGCCCAAGAGGAGGTGGGGGCGTAATAAGGGCAGGGGAGCCCCTAATAACCAGCCCAACCAGGAATCCTAGTCTTAAATGGACTCCTACTCCATCCCACCAAAGCCCACAACCCCCACTTTTAGGCCCAAACTCCCCCGGGAAGGCCCAAAACCCCGGAAACGGCCCAGAAGCGCTATAAACCTCCATACCCTATGGTTTTAACCTTAATTTCACATTTCATACTGTTTTTGGCCTCAACATTCACATTATGTAATGCCACAATCTCTAATTTCACATTTTATAAAGTCTCGGTATTCCGTAGTGTCACAGTGACCCCGGGGGTGCCCTCTACGTCTCGCCAATCCGTCGCCCGTGGTTGAGGCAAGTGAATTGGAATGGGTAGCGGGTTATAGTTTTCTAGATTGGTTGAGATTGAAGTTGAATATATGATATGTTCACATGCCATGCTTAAATGTTTGCCATTGATATGATGAATATGCTTATTATGTTATGATGCCATGTGTTAATGTACAAAGTTGTTTATGATGTTGGCATGTTTGCATACATGGCATGATACATGGCCCGGGCGGTGAGAAAGTCATAACTAGTCCGGGGAAGGTAGGTGAGAAAGTTATGACTATTCCGGAGAGCCAATGAGTAAGTCCTACATCGTGATTCCATCCACCACTGTGTATGGAAGCGAGGAGTAGGCACCCTCCATCTTCGGGATGGAAGGGGGGAGAGGGTGCACACTGATGGGTGTGTACTCAACCATACCGTTATGAGTTTCCAAGGAGACATGAGCATCGCATCGCATTGCATACATAATGATGATGAAAATGATATGTGATCATTAATGAGATGATAGACATGATGTGAGTTGTTGTAGCCATGAAATTGTTTCTTTTGTACCATTGCAATATACTTGCTGAGTGATGAACTCACGCTTGTGTTTATGTTGTTTTTTTTTAGGTACCATGACACCGGCATGTGGGAAAGGGCATTAGCTACACATCTTCACGTAGTTCCAGTCACATTTACCAAATTTTGAGTCATGACCTTAATAATTGTGCCATGAATCTTGGTGTATGGATTAAATTGTGGTCGGGTCCCTTATTTGCTTCGTTATAGTTTATGGAGTGGTTGAACTTGATATTATTGCCTTATGTTGATGTTATATCCATTTACATTGCTTCTTTAGATGTCTTATGATATGATATTACTGGCCTGTTATTGCTATTGTCTCAAATCATGTTAAAACAAAGGAGATGCTGCCGAAATTTTCGGTTTTAGCATTTGCTCATTTGCTGTAATTTGTCTTTATTAGTGGTATTTAGGTGTTGTTTAGCCTATGCTTGGTAGCATTCGGGCATACTAGATGCCGGGTGTTATTCTGATTGTTATCGAGCTGGTTTGTAGGTCCTTGGAATGTGATTTTTAGTGTCATGCTATAGGATACAACTAAAATGTGATGTGGAATAACTTAGAAACATGGCTTAGGTTTTAACTAAAATTTTGTCATAGGATAGCAACATTAAAACTTGCAAAAGTGGTATAACTAATCTAAAATTTGACACACATGGATGCACAGTAGGAAAAGGGTATGGGTATTGTTGCTTACGCTTAAATGTTGTATTTAAGCTTTGATGTTGAATGCTAAAGTTGGTAATGTATGTTGCCATGTTATTGAGAAATTTGATTGTATTGTTCTTGGTATTGTGATAAAGTGGGGTTGTGGTGCCGAAGGGTTTCAGTCACTTCTTTTTGTTCATAGTAAGGGTGTGGTTCGACGGTGTGGCCGGTTAGCACCATCACCGAAGAATTATTAAGCCCTGTAGGAGTAGTGCTTACCCTTTCTGTCGTAGATCGGGTAGTTGACTGAAGTCAAATAGAAGAGATTGGTGGTAGATTCCTTTGGATGCTCCTTACCGTTCTAAGGGTCGGTTTCGGTTGGTTTTCTTTGTTTTAGTTGATTGAAATCAAATGAAAAGTGTTTGGAATTGGTTTTTCGCGGAGTGTCCTTCGGTGTTTCTTGGTTTTGTCTTCTTTGGGTGATGAAAAAGAAGAAGAGTTTTGTGTTGCGCGTCTTTTGGTTGCCTTTTTGCTTTGACACCGGTTCTGTTGGTTGCCTTGCAAAGAAAAGTATAGTTTTGGTTCTTCTGTGTCTTACTCTGAGTTTAAAAGAAGTTATTGAAGCGTGTGCAAAAAAAAGGTGTAAGTTGTGTCGATTTATGTTTTGTGTCTTTGTCCGTAAAGGTTTACTTGGTCGCTTGGTTCCCTCCTGTGGGAGTCTTTAAGATTTAAATGTGCTTTGGAGTCATGTCCCATTGCAACTTTGAGAGTCAAGCTTCTTTGTGAGCTTTGGTTGAGTATTAAAAGAATAATGCTGCAAATAAAGTAAGTATTCGTTTAACTGAAATTACTTGTCAAAAGTGAAAATTGTTGTTTAGCATGTTATGTAATATGTAACAATGTGGTTTATGGAAATGATGTGCTCCTTAGTTAAATTGCCAGTTGAATCAATTAAATGTAATTGTTATCTTTAACTTAAGATTAAATGAACTTCTGGTGTTGTAGATTACTCTATAGCAAGAATGATTAAAGGTGTTAATGTACATGTTTAGAATCTGTTGCTTTGCTTTAAAAGTGCTTAAGACCCCCGTTTATGTTTAAAGTTTTAAACCCTGATGCATAGTTAGAACATTAAGATGATGTAGACTGCTGTTATTGTTAAAGAAACTTTGCTGGTTGTTTAAAGATGTTCTAATCTAACGGGTTAATAGAGAAATTTAATCGTGTTGGCCAGTGGCTTTAACTTGGAAGTTAATTAGAGTTGCTATTTTTTGTTGTTGCAAACTACTAGTATATTTGGATGTACGCAGTTGTGTCTCTACAATGCTAGTATTGATATCAATTGAGAAGACATAAGACTTATTGTTAATGATGTTGTTAAGGGCAGTGTTAATGCTAGTATTCAATCTATTCTCAATAGTTGGAGTATGTTGTGTGGTGGTAATTTTGTTATAACATATGTATAGGGTAGCTAAACGTAATGTTGTTGGTTGATGATTATGCCGTTTGTTGATATTGATGGCTTAGTAGTGGTGGTAATTGCTTAGATTAATGGTTGAAAATCCTTGTTAAAAATGGAGGTTACTGTTACATGTTGTGATGGAGTAGACCATGGATAATTAATATGATGTAGAATTTTATCCTTAATGAATGTATGTCTTAGAATCATAGTTACGAGCTTTGCCTTGTGGAGATAATATTTACTTGTTGAAGTCATTTATTGATTGAACAGGTTCCAATTGTCAAGATGTTGACTTATGGATGGTATAAAATTGATAGGTTGATCATGCTAAAGTATTTGTTGAAGTATTATGTTTTAGAATGAGAATAGGATGTTGTAGGATGTGTTTGTCTTTGGGGAACAGGATGAAGTAGTATTTGTTTGATGTTTTTTTTATAAGCATCGTAAACTTTATTTATAAGTGTTGGGAATGGTAACTAGAGAAAGAAATTGTTATGTAAATTTTGTTAAATCCGGTTGGACTTCCTCAATGAGTAAGTAGTGAATTTTAAAGTCTTTAATGGAAAGCGTAGTGGAACACTAGAGATGATTGTATTTATGCTAAGCTGGTGTTTAAAACCTTCTGGACTGGTTTGATTGTTTGCTATCTTGGTTGAATGCTTTTGGTCAAAGTATTCCTTATGCTGTGTTTCAGAGTTTCCCTAAAACTCGTAGAAATTGGTGCCTATTTTTGGATTTGGCTAATTTGTTCAGTTTATGCTATGAGTATGGTTTTACACCCAAAAGTCTTTAAGCAGATCGCGCTCCTTCGCGTTCGCGCTGCATCATATTTGGAGTAAATTTTAAAGGAAGCAGAAGGTCTTAGTGGGTTGCGTTGGAGATTCTTGAGATTCAATTTGTAACTCCATTTGGCTAGAGTTGGAGTTATTTAAAAATGTGTGCGGTGTTTGAAAATGCTTCACAAGGTGGATTTTATGAATGGTTCATAAGTGATTTTGTTAGTAAAGTGTTCCCTTTTGAAATAAATTTCTCTTTCTCTTTGAAAAAAAAATTGCAGTGGTTGTGTGTGCAGACGTTTGACTTTGGAGTTGATGTTCTGTTCCAAAATGTTGATTTTGGTTAGAATGCGAGGTTTTGCAAGGTTAGCTTTAAATGGATGGTGGGTTTTGACACGACGTGGTGTTTTGCTGTTAACTATGCTGCCGTCATAGTTTATATGAATTAGCGCAATCCTCGATGTTATTCGAATTTTATTCATGTGATACAGAGGAAGAAGTTGTCTTGTGAATGACTATTCGGTAGTGTTATTACATGATGAATGAATGGTGAAAAGTAATCATGACATCGTTTATAGATGTTAAATGATAAAAGAGTCGTTGAGCCAGGTCGGTGAGAAAGTCATGTATGGATATATGACTAATCCGGAGTGCTCTTGGAAAGCTGCATGCATGTCCTGAATCGAGATTTCAATTGCCTTCTAGTACGAGAAGGAAGAATGAATATCTTCTGGTATGTTGGTTGTGGTGTAAGAGATCTGAGCTTTCTTTGCATCTTGGCTTAGGAAAAATAAAATGAGTACTCTTTGGTTGTTGCCGAACTCTTTCCAATGTGGCTTTTAGCGCTTTGGAGTTCGAGTTGTTGTATGTGGACCAATTGGGTTCATGTTACGGTTGGGCTGACTCATCAATGGTACTGTTTGTCCTGGTCCTTTAAGTGGAAGGATGTGAGGGCGAGGCTTTCTTAGTAAGAGAAATCTGGTGTGGCTAGTAGTTGATCGTAAATGGTGTAGAAGTGAAGAGTAAAGGAAGGTTGTCTATGTCCCAATTCAAACCTTCTTGGAGAATTGTTTCCGTTTATGTGTCCCTCGGTAGGGTTGATCAAATTATTAGTGGACCACTTGGTGGTTGCTAGTAATTGCTTTCGGTTTTCGAAGAGTATTGGATCTTTTTATCGCCAGGCTATTGAGCGTGTTGTGCAAACCAAAGTGGAATGTTCGGTTGTTTTTGTTTTTGCGGGTTTTTAGAACCCTGGCCATAAAGTAGGCTTCTCCTTTCGGTGGTAGTGGGGTGGGTGTTGGTCTTGTTGTAAAAGATCAGAATGTAACCCCGATGGTTCAAGTAGTTAGTAATCTTAGAGTATTGTGTCTCACTTGGTTTGCATCGCCGCGAATACGACGAACCACAGTTGAGAGGTTGAGACGTGAATCACTGTTGTGCGTGGGAGCGGAAGATGGATCTAGAAGTTGGTACCATGTCCTTCTGGAGAGTGGCTTTGGTTAAAGGGATCGGTTACTTTAGTGCCAAGGGATGTATCGAAGGAGGAGTGTGAGACCGTTTCCTTTCGTGGTCTGTTTGGGATTTTATCCTATCGCTTGGGTTATGCCGAGGCCTTGTATGGGTGCTTTGGGTTTCAATGTTGAGTAAAGTTCTTCCAAGAGGTTGATCGTGGGTTATCGTTAGAACTGGGGGTCTTCGAGCCTAAGCATCTTACCATCGGGTCTCGATGTAACACCCCGGCATCTAGCATGCCTGAATGCTACCAAACATAGGCTAAACAACATCTAAATACCATAAATTATGGTAAATTACAGCAAAGGAGCAAATGCTAAAAATCGAAATTTCAGCAGCATCTCCTTTGTTTTAACATGAATTGAAGGAACATCAACAGCATAGCAATATATGGCAATATAAGAGGCATCTAAAACAGCAATAATTAAAGGCATGAGAGCAATATAAGTCTACTCCCAAGCACTCAATGTCTCCATGAGCCAAACGAACAATAAGACTCTCATATATCGCAAAACTAAACCATAAATCAATATGCATCACACTTAATGTATTATCAAGACCCAATTGAGTGACTGTGGGAACAATTGAGCGACGCTACGTGTAGAAGTGTGACTAATTCCCTTCCCCGCATGTCGATCTCATGGTACCTAAAACAACAAGAAAGCACAAGCGTGCGTTCAACACTCAGCAAGCATATTGCAATGGTACACAAAAACAATTACATGGCTATAACAACTCATATCATGTCTTTCATCTCATTCATGATCACATATCAATATCATCACCATTATGTATGCAATGCGTTGCGATGCTCATGTCTCCTTGGAAACTCATACCGGTATGGTTGAATACACACCCGTCGGCGTGCACCTTCTCCCCCCTTCCATCCTGAAGATGGAGGGTGCCTACTCCTCGCTTCCAAACACCGCGGTGGATGGAATCACGATGCAGGACTTACTCATTGGCTCTCCGGAATAGTCATAACTTTCTCACCGACCTTCCCCGGACTAGATATGACTTTCTCACCGCCCGGGCCATGTATCATGCCATGTATGCAAACATGCCAACATCATAATTAACTTGTACATTAACATATGGCATCATAACATAATAAGCATACTCATCATATCAATGGCAATCATTAAAGCATGGCAAGTGATCATATCATATAATCAATTTCATCTAGTCTCAACTAGCAACCAACAAACCGCTATCCATTACAATACACTTGTCGCAACCACGGGCAATGGATTGGCGAGAAGTAGAAGGCACTCCCGGGGTCACACCACCTGCACATGGGTACCACACACTCACAATCATGTCCACAAAACAGTAAGCAAACCCTCTTCTACCCCGACATCGCAAACTACTCGCTAAACCCAAAAATAGAGGTTCTGTCCCGTCGGGACAACAGCCTTCCAAAAGGCATAACTCGGGTTCTAAAACTCCGAATCAATTAAACGAGTACATCCTCGCGTAGCTTAGGAAATTTCCCAATTTTCTCTAAGTGTATGAAAAAACTGATTCGGACTCTAAAGTTGTTTAATCTACAAAATATTGTGATCTGTTCCAATCACGTCACAGATTTTAACACGCTCGGTAAAATGATCATAACTTTCAAACGGGTGGGCAGAATTGGACGTTCTTTATACCCACGGAAAGATATTGAAATTACCTACAACTTCTTCAACAGCCGTACGACTAAATTCTGAGTCTAAATTGACGAAAACCCAAGCCCTTGGTCGACTGCTCATGCTGCCCGAAACAGAGAACGTGGCAAACTCAAGATTCCATCTAATCTACTCAATTCCAGCACCACCAATTGATCTAAAACATCATAATCACCCTTAGAACAGATCCTAGACCAACCCCAAGGATTCCCATGGCCATAACTTCGCCCGACGACCGAAAACCCAACGGATCTCCTCCCGGTTCGCGCGATCTCCTTCCTCGCTCCAAATCCACCGGATCTCCACGTCGCGAAGCGCTCCAATGGACGGATCTTCGAGGTGTTGAGGTGGAGAACTCCCCTAGGGGCAGCAAGGGAGGTGGAGAGGGGAGGAGAGGGGTGGTGGCGCCATGGGGGGAAGATGGAGAGGAAGGGGAAGGGTGGAGGCGCATGGGGGGCTAGGGGGTGGCGGCTAGGGTTGGGAGAGGGAGTTTGGGGCGCACCAAGGGGTGGGGGCCAGATTTGGCTGCCCAAAAGTCCCCCCCCCTTGGGCCCAAACCCTTCCACCGGAGGCCCAACTCAACCCCCAAGGCCCAAAGTCCCTCGGAGAGGCCCAAACACCAAAAAAATGGCCCAAAAACACGCTATAAACGGCATAACGTAAAGTTTTAACCTCCATTTACATATTTTATAATGTTTTGACCTCAACATCCACATTTTATAAGATTACGACACTCCGTGGTGTCACATTCTCCCCCCCCTTCAACATGATTCGACCCCGAATCCGAGACATGCCACTTCGCAAACAACCAAATCGAAGGGAGCTATGGTTCACACCTCAGAACCCGCTTAGAAGCCCCTACGATTTGCACCAGCCAGCACTCAGAAGCAAGGAGCTAAGGATCAACGACTGACAGCTCTAAAGATAACTCACATTCAAAACTTGCCAGAATTCTTACTCCACTTTGAAATACCGAGTACAAACATAAGGATTCAGAACATCCCAAGCAAAAGGATAACTTCCTAAGCTGACAATGAAGGGAAACGGTCTCATATTCCTCGTTTTTATGCATTCCTTGGCACTAAAGTGCCCGATCCCTTTAACCGATGTTTCTCCTGAGAAGAACACGGCACCAACCTCTAGAACCCTCTTCAGCTCCCATGCACAAAAGTGCTTTCACATCTCAACCTCTCTACTGTGGTTCGCCGTATTCTAGACGACACGAACCAAGCAAGACACAACACTCCAAGACTACCAACTGCTTGAACAATCGGCTAACACCTTGCAAAAGATTGACCTTTTACAAAAGACCAATATCCACAACTACCACCGAAGGAAAAACCTACTTTATAACCAGGGTCCTTAAAACCCGCAAAAACAATATCAACCGAGCAATCCACATCGGTTGACACAACTCGCTCAGAGCTCGGCGACAAAAGATCCAATACACATCGAAAAGGAAAAGCAATTACTAGCAACCACCAAGTGGTCCACTAATAATTTAATCAATCCTACCGAGGGACACATCAATGACACAAGTCTCCAAGAAGGTTTGAATTGAGTCCTACACAACCTTCCTTTACTCTTCACTTCCAAACTAGTTACGATCAACCACTAGCAATGCCTAATATCTTAGGTCATTACAAACCCACAATAGATTCCTCTTTCTAAGAAGGTTTCGCCCTCGCATTCTTCCTTTCAAAGAATCGGAACAAGGGTACAATCATTGAGTAAGCTCAACCAAGACCCATGAACCCAAAATGATCCACATCCAACAACTCGAACTCCAAGGCGCTAAAAACCACATTGGAAAGAGTTCGGCAACAACCAAAGAGTACTCATGTCATTTTTCTAAGCCAAATCGCAAAGAAAACTCAAACCTCTAACACCACTACCAAAACACCACAAATTATTCATTCTTTCTTTTCATACTAGGAAGAAATGGAAATCTCAATACATGACAAGAATGCACACTTTTCAAGAGCACTCCGGATTAGTCATATATCCATATATGAATTTCTCACCAACCTGGCTCACCGACTCATTTATCATTGAACATTTATAAACGATGCCATGCTTCGTTTTCACCATTCACTCATCATGTAACAACAATACCGAAAAGTCATTCACCAAAAGACTTCTTCCTTGGTATGACATGATTGAAACACACATAACATTGACGGCTGCGCTAAATCATATAGACTATGACAGCAACACTGTTAGCTGGAACACACCACGTCATGTCAGAACCCACCATTCTCGAAAGCTAAACTTGCAAAACCTCACATTTTAACAAAAATCAGCATTTTGGAAAAGTACATCGACTCCAAAGTTAAACATCAGCACACACAACCGCCACAAATGTTCTCAACAAGAAAGGGAAACTCATTTCCAAGAAGGGAACACTTCACTAACAAAATCACTGATGAAACATTCATAAAATCCACCCTTTTGAAATACTTCCAAACACCACACACATTTTCCAAATAACTCCAATTCTAGCCAAAAAGTGTCACAAATTAAATCCCAAGAAACTACAACACAACCCACTATGTCCAACTGCTTCCTTTAAAATTTATTCCCAAAGAAAATTCAGGGCGAATGTGAAGGAGCGCGATCCACTTAAAACTTTTGGGTGTCAATCCATTCTCATAGCACAACTAAACAAATGGGCCAAACCCAAATATCAACACCAATCCCTACGAGTTTAGGAAAACTCTGACACACAACATAAAAAAAACGCCTTGATCGAAAGCATTTGACCAAGATAGCAAACAACCAAACCAGTCCAAAAGGTTTTAAACACAAGCTCAGCATGAAACACTATACTTATCTTTTAAACATTCAATATTCACTATTTACTCATCGAGAAACCCCTCAGATTACAACAAGAGCTACAAAACAAATTCTTTCTCTTATTACCTTTCCCAATACTTATAAATAGAGTTTATGATGCTTATCCAAAGACATCCAACGAAGACTACGTCAACAAGATCCCCACGGACCAACATATCATATAACATCATATTCTAGATTGAAACAAATGCTCCAACAAATCTTTCAGCATGATCAACCAATGAATTTCATACCACCTATATGTAAACGTCTCGACAATCGAAACTTATTCAGTTAACAAGCGACTTCAACATGTAAATATTATCTCCACAGGGAAGAATTCGTAAGTGAGATTAAGTTATACTTTCATTAAGGATAAAATCATTCATCATGTTAATTATCCAAAGCTCACTCCATCGCAACATGTTAAAATTTTCCTATACTTTAACCATGGTTTTCCAACGAGAAATATAGACAGTTACCACCACTACTTAGTCATCAATAACAACAAATGGGCATAATCATCAACCAACAACATTACTTTTAGCTACCCTATACGTAGGTGATAACAAAATTACCACCACACAACATACTCCAACTATTTAAAATAGATTGAATACTAGCATTAACACTGCCCTTAACAACATCATTAACAATAAGTCGTATGTCTTCTCAATTGATATCAATACTAGCATTGTAGAGACACAACTGCTTACTTCCAAATATACTAGTAGGTTGCAACAACATAAATAGCAACTCTAATCAACTTCCAAGTTAAAGCCACTAGTCAACATGATTAAATTTCTCTATTAACCCGTTAGATTAGAACATCTTTAAACAATCGGCAAGGTTTCTTTAACAATATCATTAATTTACATCATCTTAATGTTCTAACTATGCATCAAGGTTTAAACTTTTAACATTAACAAGGATCATAAGCACTTTTAAAGCATGGCAACAGATTCTAAGCATGTACATTAACCCATTTAATCATTCCCACTATGGGGTACTCTACATCACTAGAGGTTCACCGTTCACCTAATCTTAAGCTAAAGGTAACAATTACATTTAATTGTTTCAACTCGCAAATTAACTTAACAATACGTCATTCCATAAACCACATTAGTACATACTACATAACATGCTAAACAACAATTTTCACTTTTGACAAGTAATTTCAGTCAAACGAATACTTACTTTATTTGTAGCATTTTTTTTCTTTTAATACTCAACCAAAACTCACAAAGAAGCTTGACTCTCAAAGTTGCAATGAGACAAACCCAAACTTGATCATGCAAGAGGAAATTCTCCAAAACACTTTTCAATCTCGAAGACTCCCATAGAGGAAAATGGTTGAAACACAATTTTCTTAAAAGGGAACCAAGCGATCAAGTAATCCATTCCAAATAAAACCTTAACACCAAACCCCAAACTTTTACGAAACAAGAAGGGCTTTCAAAGATGATTTCTCAAACCAGTAAAATGACGAAATCAAACACCATTTACTCCTACAAAGCCACAGAACTTTAGCCCTTACAACCAAGTCTGGCATAACGCCGCAATAACTCTTTTGACCTCGGAGAAAGACAAACACAGGAATAAATTGAATGCTTCTCCCCATAAAGCAATCAACAAACTAAGCATCAAAGCTGGAAAGGCGACCAAAAGAAGCGCAACACTAGACTCTTCTTCTTCATCTTCAACCAAGGAAGACAAAACCACATACCGCATACGAAACAATCCGCGAAAATCCAAGACCAAACACTTTTCTTTTGATTTCAATCGACTAAAAACCAAGAAGACCAACCAAAACCGACCGTCAGAATGGTGAAAAGCATCCGAAGGAAACCACTATCAACTCTTCTATTTGTCTCCAGCCAACTACCCGATCTATGATATAAAAGGTAAGCACTCTTTCCCCACAAGGGGTTAATAGTTCTTCGGTGATGGCTTTAACCGGCCATACCGTCAAACCACACCCTTACTATTAACAAAAGTGGTGACCGAAACCCTTCGGCACCACAACCCCACTTTATCACCACAACAAGCACAATTCAATCATTTATCTCATAGACATAGCAACATGGATTATCAAATGAAGCATTCAACATCAAAGCTTAAATACAACATTTAAGCGTAAAGGAACGATACCCATACCCTTTCCTACTGTGCATCCATGTGTTTCAAATTTTAGATTAGTTATACCATTTTTTTTTGCAAGTTTTAATGTTGCTATCCTATGACAAAATTTTAGTTAAAACCTAAGCCATGTTTCTAATTTATCCCACATCACATTTTAGTTGTAACCTAAGGTATGACACTAAAAATACACATTACTAGGACCTACAGCCTACTCTGATACCAACTGTAACACCCCGGCATCTAGCATGCCTGAATGCTACCAAACATAGGCTAAACAACATCTAAATACCATAAATTATGGTAAATTACAGCAAAGGAGCAAATGCTAAAAACCGAAATTTCGGCAGCATCTCCTTTGTTTTAACATGAATTGAAGGAACATCAACAGCATAGCAATATATGGCAATATAAGAGGCATCTAAAACAGCAATAATTAAAGGCATGACAACAATATAAGTCTACTCCCAAGCATTCAATGTCTCTATGAGCCAAACGAACAATAAGACTCTCATATCGCAAAACTAAACCATAAATCAATATGCATCATACTTAATGTATTATCAAGACCCAATTGAGTGACTGTGGGAACAATTGAGTGATGCTACGTGTAGAAGTGTGACTAATTCCCTTCCCCGCATGCCGATCTCATGGTACCTAAAACAACAAGAAAGCACAAGCGTGAGTTCAACACTCAGCAAGCATATTGCAATGGTACACAAAAACAATTACATGGCAATAACAACTCATATCATGTCTTTCATCTCATTCATGATCACATCTCAATATCATCACCATTATGTATGCAATTCGTTGCGATGCTCATGTCTCCTTGGAAACTCATACCGGTATGGTTGAATACACACCCGTCGGCGTGCACCCTCTCCCCCCTTCCATCCTGAAGATGGAGGGTGCCTACTCCTCGCTTCCAAACACCGCGGTGGATGGAATCACGATGTAGGACTTACTCATTAGCTCTCCGGAATAGTCATAACTTTCTCACCGACCTTCCCTGGACTAGTTATGACTTTCTCACCGCCCGGGCCATGTATCATGCCATGTATGCAAACATGCCAACATCATAATTAACTTGTACATTAACATATGGCATCATAACATAGTAAGCATACTCATCATATCAATGGCAATCATTAAAGCCTGGCAAGTGAGCATATCATATAATCAATTTCATCTAGTCTCAACTAGCATCCTACAAACCGCTATCCATTACAATACACTTGCCTCAACCACGGGCAACGGATTGGCGAGAAGTAGAAGGCACTCCCGGGGTCACACCACCTGCACATGGGTACCACACACTCACAATCATGTTCACAAAACAGTAAGCAAACCCTCTTCTACCCCGACATCGCAAACTACTCGCTAAACCCAAAAATAGAGGTTCTGTCCCGTCGGGACATCAGCCTTCCAAAAGGCATAACTCGGGTTCTAAAACATAGAATCAATTAAATGAGTACATCCTCGCGTAGCTTAGGAAATTTCCCAATTTTTTCTAAGTATATGGAAAAGCTGATTCGGACTCTAAAGTTGTTTAATCTACAAAAATACCATGATCTGTTCCAATCACGTCACAGATTTTAACACGCTAGGTAAAACGATCATAACTTTCAAACGGCTGGGCGGAATTGGACGTTCTTTATACCCACGGAAAGATATTGAAATTAACTACAACTTCTTCAACAGCCGTACGACCAAATTCTGAATCTAAATTGACGAAAACCCAAGCCCTAGGTCGACTGCTCATGCTGCCTGAATCAGAAAACGTGGCAAACTGAAGATTCCATCTAATCTACTGAATTCCAGCACCACCAATTGATCTAAAAATATGATTATCACCCTTAGAACAGATCCTAGACCAACCCCAAGGATTCCCATGGCCATACTTTCGCCCGACGATTGAAAACCCAACGGATCTCCTCCCGGTTCACGCGATCTCCTTCCTCGCTCCAAATCCACCGGATCTCCTCGTCGCGGAGCGCTCCAATGGACGGATCTTCGAGGTGTTGAGGTGGAGAACTCCCCTAGGGGCAGCAAGGGAGGTGGAGAGGGGAGGAGAGGGGTGGTGGCGCCATGGGGGAAGATGGAGAGGAAGGGGAAGGGTGGAGGCGCATGGGGGGGCTAGGGGGTGGCGGCTAGTGTTGGGAGAGGGAGTTTGGGGCGCACCATGGGGTGGGGGCCAGATTTGGCTGCCCAAAAGTCCCCCCTGGGCTCAAACCCTTCCACCGGAGGCCCAACTCAACCCCCAAGGCCCAAAGTCCCCCGGAGAGGCCCAAACACCCGAAAATGGCCCAAAAACACGCTATAAACGGCATAACGTAAAGTTTTAACCTCCATTTACATATTTTATAATGTTTTGACCTCAACATCCACATTTTATAATATTACGGCACTCCGTGGTGTCACACTCGATCAGTGTAGTTCCAGTGGCTTTAGTCAGAGAGAGAAGCGGTTTGGGAACTGGAGTCTCGCATAGGGGTGAAAACGGGTCGGATACAGGCGGGTAATAGGTTATCCCATATCCTACCCTAATTTTTTTTCCCGGATACGGGGTGGGTACGGGTAATGAAAATACAGGACGGGTACGGGTACGGGTACGGATACGGGTATTTACAGAACGGGTAAACAACGGATACCGGGTATTAACGAGCGGGTAAAAAACGAGTATCGGATATTTTGTCGGATAGCTGCTCCCATATCCAACGAGGTAGCTAAGCTTCATTGGGTTGTCACCCAAGATGTAATTAGCCTGAAATATGAACCCAAAAAAGACAGATTAGAAAGTTACACCTTTCCAACCTCAAACTATCAAGACAACACAAATAGCGTGCAAGGCCATGACAGCCAAAATAGTCAGATTCAATTTCAGAGGAAAGCAACAAAGGGTGAAAGTTGCTTCCGAATATGCCCATGCCTCATGATAAAACGCATAGGTCATGTGAACAGAAGGAGGGTTTTACTGTGTTTCTTGGTAAAACACTAAAACTTGAGAAACAGCAAACTTCATATAAAGTACATGGCTAAACTGAAATGTTTAGTAGCTTGTAAAGTTTTACGTAGTTCACCTGTGATATAGCAAAACTGCGTATATAGTCCAGTATAATGTATAATGCAAACAGGGAACATGAAATAGGTAGAATGAGGACAAGTGATGAAACATATAGTTCAATAATCATGTAGTTTAACATATAGCAGTCCAAGTAAAACATAATCCAACATAGAGTTCAACAAGACGCATAGAGTCCAATTAATACATAACCCAACAAGACGCATAGAGTCCAACATAGTCCAACACATAGATTAAAAATTACACATATAGTCCAACACATAGTGACAAATAGAGTTTACTTAACATAAATGAACACACAAAACAAGGATCATCATGCATGCATCAAGATATCAAGTCTCATTGATGTCCTCCATTTCCAAAGCATCCATATCTTCGAATAATGTTGCAATTTTATTCTTCAAATCTGCAATTGAAAAACCAAAAATTAGTAACTATATATGATGACATAAGAAAGATGAAAGTTTTTTTTACCTTTTTGTGAAGAAATCCAATCCTTAGTACAAACTAGGGCCTCGACAATGTGAGTATTGAGTCGAGAACGATATGGATCAATAACACGTCCACCGGCACTAAATGCCGACTCTAAAGCAACAGTAGACACTTGCATAGATAAGACATCACGAGCAATGCGAGAAAGAATAGGAAACCTTGTCACTTCATTCTTCCACCATGCTAGCACATCAAATTCTCCATCACTTTCATCAAAGAGCAGCAAGTCTTCATTTTTATACACATCCAACTCTGACACCTTACTTGCCTTGCTTGTGTGATATAACACATCAATGTTAAGCTCATCCTCATCATCACTTAAGCAACTCTTTGCCTTTGACTTGGAGACCAATCCACTCTCTTTTAAAGTAGATGTCTTATTGGTTGTATTTGCATTCATGGTTGATGAATAAAATGCAAATAATTCATTGATCACATTCATAAATTCCATCATCTCAAATTCAGCTAGCTGTTCATATATTTTTAACATATACAACTCAATCATCCTGTGTTTGTACCTAGGATCAAAAAAGCATGCTACCGCCAAAGCCATATTGCTCATGTCCCAATATTTTTCAAATTTTTCTTTCATAGCCATTGCCATGTTAGAAATAATTTCATCATCACTATCACACCATCTTCCAATAGCAATCTTTATCTCACAAAATTTCCGATAGAAAAGATTTGCAGTAGGATAAGATGTGCCAGAGAAAAGTAAAGTGACATCATAAAACTTTTTCAAACACTTGTGGATATTTGTTGCATTCAACCAATCTTCACTCGAAGGGGTGACATTTGCATATCTAGCCTTATCTTTAAGAGCAATACGACCAAAAGCATCCTTGTAATAAATAGCATCTCTTATCATGATGTATGTAGAGTTCCATCTTGTGGCAACATCTAAGGAAAGAGCTTTCTTATTGTCCAAATCACATTCTTTAGCACACTTTTCAAATGCCTCCAATTGTTGTGGTGATCTTTTTACTATTGATATGAAGTCTCTAATATTTCCAATAGCATCTCCAATAACACCTAACCCATCCCTAGCCACAAGGTTCAATATATGATTTGCACATCTAACATGGAAGAATTTGCCACCACATACAAGAAAGCTTCTAGCATTCTCAATAACAACATCAATGGCAACTTTATTTGAAGAAGCATTGTCCAATGAGAGAGCAAACAACTTCTTATCAAGGTTCCAATCCAACACTTTTTGGAAAAATGTATCACCCAATTTAAGCCCAGAATGAGTCCCTTCCACATGAATAAAATTGATAATTCTTTTCTGCATTTTCTAATTATCATCAATCCAATGTGCTGTCACACACATATATGCTTTGTTTTGAATTGAAGTCCACATGTTCATAGTAAAGCTAACACGACAAGAGAGTTGTTTGAAATGTTCATACAACTTGTCCCTTTCCTCTTTATGAAGATCAAGTATTTTATTACGAACAGTAATACGACACTTCATAGGAAAGCTAGGTCGTAAGGACTTGATGAAATCAACAAAGTACTCATGCTGACAAATATTAAATGGGTACTCATGCATAATGATGGCATAGTGAAATTTTCTCAAGCTAGTTTCTTGATCATACCGACATGTCTCAATGGCACCGTCATTCTGATTTATGAGCGCCTGTCCTTTGACAACACTATGCTTTAACTTCAGATGATTAATGAAAGCCTTTGTACCATTTACTCCTATAGCCCTTGCTTTATGTGAGCACATATTGCATTTAGCCCAACACTCCTTTATGACTGAACCATTATCCAATGTCACCTCCTTATCAAATTTTGTGAAGTGTTGCCACACAAAGGAAGTGCGCTTCTTTCCAATTGCCTTTGGTGCTTCATCTTCTTCGCCTTCCTCATTGGTCTCTAGACTTGCACTCCCTTTACCCGATTGCACTTGCACAATTTCTACAATATATAAGTTCATAAATGTATGTGTTATCATGAAGACCCATAGAATCAAAAAAAAATCAAATTGTATGTTACAAGTAAACATTTCATAAGACTATACCTTGGGACGCGTTGTTAGACGATACCATGACCTTGCTCGAGATCGAGGCAGCCGCTTTGAATGAGGAACCCATAAACTTATTTGAGGTAGTTCCATCAGCTTTGCTCTTGCTCAAATTCATTGCAGGGGCCTTGCTGTTATTTGATACCAAGGCCTTGCCCCTGCCCTTGTTCGATATTGCAGGGGCCTTGCTGTTGTTTGATACCAAGGCCTTGCCCTTGCCCTTGCTTGATGTAGCAACCGGTTGCACACTTATGAAGTCCGACATTTTGCGGAGTTTATTTGGACGCGGGCTGCAGGGGCCTGCCTTGTTCTTCCCAAATCCAACAGCATGCTCCTCCTCTCTTATGGGCTCATCCTCCGCCATGGCAACCAAGGGCTGCTCCACCTCCGTTGTATCATGGCTAATGCTATTGTCATTTGTGCCTTCATCGTTGCCGCTCCCCATGGCAATGCTACATTCACTATACCACAATACTATCATGAGGAGTGCATAGCAAGAACAAGAATAATCAGTTTGTTAGCACATGCACATTTCTCTCATAGTTTATATAAACATACCTTGTTTTAATGCAAAAGTTATATAAAACTTTTAATTGTTTGCGTGTGTGTAAAGTGCAAAGTACAGCTGCATATTCCCCTTCTTACCAATACAAACTAACAGCACCATCAGTTGGCACCTAAATTCCTCAACACAATACCATACCAATACAAACTAACATCACCATCAGAGTAACTTCATCTTTTTTGTTCTTTGGTAATAAGAATCGCTCTATTTTGTTACATAAGGCAATAGCCTCTCAATTGATCAACTGAACTTTTCTTTAGTAGTGTTCAACATAAGAAATATATACCTCTCTGACAAGATCGCTGACAGCAGGAAGCCAGGAACACCAAGGCAGCCAATAGCGTTCCAAACAAGTAATGATTTTTTTCTCCTTCAAGCTCTTGCAAGTGTTGATAACAGATCTGCAAAAAGCATAAAGGAAAAGGTAGTTGGAAACCTAACATATATAACACAAAGAAGCAAAAACAACAATGATAGGAAAATCCATAACTCATGTATCTATCGAGATCTACTTCAGCTGGTTGGGAAAAAAAGGTGGTAGTTCTATATTAGTTAGAGTATTGGATTACAAGACAACATGGCAACTAAACTCTATTTAAGCCTATTCTGATTTCTGACAAAAAGAAGTCTTGGCTGGTAAATCACATCAACATAGGCCTCTTCCATTACAATAGCCATTGAAACATGCCAGTATTATTCCTAATTCATTTGACACCAATTAAGCATGAAAAGCTGAGTAGACAGCAGAAATGTTACTTAATTGTATCAACGTGTACAACCTATGTTAACCCTAAGAGCAATGGTGTTGTGCTTAGGAACTGTCGTGAGCAAGCTCAACCTTGACTGCTCAAATTCACCTACTGGGTTGGAATATATAATCTAATTTCGGCGCTAGGCGATTCGGGTTAATTGCTATAGATTGTGAAAAAGCAAAACATATGAACACATATCATCAAGCCTGTCGATTGGCATCCACTCAAAATTACATTTGTATCTGCGCACAATATAAACCCTAGGTGAGTAGTGCGATGGTTCTTACCGATTGATGTCGGCGATCTTGGGCGGCCCGTCGAGCTTCCCCTTCCTTTTCTTCCCGGACTTTCTCTTCTTGTTCTTGTTCCTGCCCGCCGGTCCGCCCTTCCCCGCCTGCCCCCCGCCACCAGACGACCAGCAAGGGCGGCCGATTCGCCGGCGAGGGAAGCGCACCGCCGGCCGCCGAAGGAGGCAAGACCGCACGAGCAGGACTGCAGGAGTCACCGAGTCAGTACTGGAGGCGCAGGCGCTAGAGGCGCACGAGCTGACGAGCAGGATTGCAGGACTGGGATTTTAGGCTTTAGGGTTAGGGCGCAGCTGCAGCCCGAAGGCGAGAAGACTGGAGGCGCAGGCTATTGGGCCTGCCGGCCTGGTTTCCTGCTGGGCCTTTCGGGTACCCGAAAATGCAAAAAAAATCGGGTACCCGTACCCGACCCATTTTATCTCGGATAGTACCGGGTATTGCTCATCCCGTATCCTACCCGTACCCGTATGCATCTGATCGGGTACGGGTACGGATACTACCTGTTTATTTTCGAAACGGGTACTACCCGTCTGTTTCGGGTAGTTTTTCCTTCAAATACGGATACGGCTCGGGAATTACCTGACCCGTTTTCACCCCTAGTCTCGCATGCACGAGAAGTACCCCGAGCTTTTCGCCTCAGGTATGAGATGTGAAACCTAGCTATCTTTTGCTTTGCTGGGTTGCGTATTGGTGTGTCTTGGATTCGAGGTCGAATCCTGTGGAAGGGGGGAGAATGTGACACCACGGAGTGTCATATCTTATAAAATGTGAATGTTGAGGTCAAAAACTTTATAAAATGTGAAAATGGAGGTTAAAACTTTACGTTATACCGTTTATAGCGTGTTTTTGGGCCGTTTTCGGGTGTTTGGGCCTCTCTGGTGGACTTTGGGCCTTGGAGGTTGAGTTGGGCCTCCGGTGGAAGGGTTTAGACCCAAGGGGGGACTTTTGGGCAGCCAAATCTAGCCCCCACCCCTTGGTGCACCCCCCACTCCCTCTCCTAACCCTAGCCGCCACCCCCTAGCCCCCCCCATGCACCTCCACCCTTCCCCTTCCTCTCCATCTTCCCCCATGGCGCCACCACCCCTCTCCTCCCCTCTCCACCTCCCTTGCTGCCCTTAGGGGAGTTCTCCACCTCACCACCCCGCAGATCCATCCATTGGAGCGCTCTGCGACGAGGAGATCCGGTGGATTTGGAGCAAGGAAGGAGATCGCGCGAACCGGGAGGAGATCTGTTGGGTTTTCGTTCGTCGGGCGAAGGTATGGCCACGGGGATCCTTGGGGTTGGTCTAGGTTTTATTCTAAAGGTTAATATCATGTTTTTAGATCAATTGGTGGTGCTGGAATTGAGTAGGTTAGATGAAATCTAGAACTTGCCACGTTCTCTATTTCGGGCAGCTTGAGCTGTCGACGTAGGGTTTGGTTTTCACCAATTTAGGTTCGGAATTTGGTCGGCCGCCTGTTGAAGAAGTTGTAGGTAATTTCAATACCTTTCAGTGGGTATAAAGAATGTCCAATTCTGCCCAGCCGTTTGAAAGTTATGCTAGTTTTACCGAACGTATTAAAATATGTGACGTGATTGGAATAGATCACGGTATTCTATAGATTAAACCACTTTAGAGTCCGAATCAGTTCTTCTGTATACTAAGAAAAAGTTAGTAAATTTACTAAGATACGCGAGGATGTGCTCGTTTAATCGATTCGGAGTCGTACAACCCGAGTTATGCTCGTTGCAAGTCTGCTGTCCCGACGGGACAGAACCTCTGTTTTTGGGTTGTGCGGGTAGTTTGCGAAGTCGGGGTAGAAGAGTGTTTGCGTATTGTTTTGTGGGCATGATTTTGAGTGTGTGGTGCCTATGTGCAGGTGTTGTGACCACGGGGGTGCCCTCTACGTCTCGCCAATCCGTCGCCCGTGGTTGAGGCAAGTGTATTGGAATGGGTAGCGGGTTGTAGTTTTCTAGATTTGTTGAGATTGAAGTTGAATATATGATATGTTCACATGCCATGCTAAAATGTTTGCCATTGATATGATGAATATGCTTATTATGTTATTATGCCATGTGTTAATGTACAAAGTTATTTATGATGTTGGCATGTTTGCATACATGGCATGATACATGGCCCGGGTGGTGAGAAAGTCATAACTAGTCCGGGGAAGGTCGGTGAGAAAGTTATGACTATTCCGGAGAGCTAATGAGTAAGTCCTACATCGTGATTCCATCCACCGCGGTGTATGGATGCGAGGAGTAGGCACCCTCCATCTTCGGGATGGAAGGGGGGAGAGGGTGCACACCGACGGGTGTGTACTCAACCATACCGGTATGAGTTTACAAGGAGACATGAGCATCGTATCGCATTGCATACATAATGATGATGAAAATGATATGTGATCATGAATGAGATGATAGACATGATGTGAGTTGTTGTAGCCATGAAATTGTTTCTTTTGTACCATTGCAATATACTTGCTGAGTGATGAACTCACGCTTGTGTTTATGTTGTTTTTTTTAGGTACCATGACACCGGCATGTGGGAAAGGGCATTAGCTACACATCTTCACGTAGTTCTAGTCACATTTACAAAATTTTGAGTCATGACCTAAATAATAGTGCCATGAATCTTGGTGTATGGATTAAATTGTGGTCGGGTCCCTTATTTGCTTTGTTATAGTTTATGGAGTGGTTAAACTTGATATTATTGCCTTATGTTGATGCTATATCCATTTACATTGCTTATTTAGATGTCTTATGATATGATATTACTTGCCTGTTATTGCTATTGTCTCAAATCATGTTAAAACAAAGGAGATGCTGCCGAAATTTTCGGTTTTAGCATTTGCTCATTTGCTATAATTTGTCTTTATTAGTGGTATTTAGGTGTTATTTAGCCTATGTTTGCTAGCATTTGGGCATACTAGATGCCGGGGTGTTACAGACATGCTGTGAGTTGTTGTAGCCATGCAAATTGTTCTTTTGTACCATTGCAATATACTTGCTGAGTGATGAACTCACGCTTGTGTTTTATGTTGTTTTTTTAGGTACCATGAATCCGGCTTACGGGGAAGGGCATTAGCTACACGTTTACATGTAGCTCCACACTTATAGACAATTTATTCATTTGGGTCATGATAATAAGAATAGTGCCATGTGACGTGGTGAAATGGTTAAGTTGTGTGCTTGGTTTCCTCATTTGCTTCGTTTAGCTCATGAGATGTTTGAATTCATTATTCTAGACTTATTCTGTTGCTAGAATCCTCATTATTGATGATTTAGATGTCATTCCTTATGCTATATCCTGTGAACATTTTGTTGTTGCTTCAATTCATGGTAAAACAAAGGAGATGCTGCCGAAAGTTTCGGTTTTAGTATTTACTCCTTTGCTGTAATTTATCTTTAATTGTGGTATTTAGATGTGGTTTAGTCTTTGTTTGTTGACATTCAGGCATACTAGATGCCGAGGTGTTACACAAAATTAGCTACGTGTTAGTGTTAGTGCTACACACCAAGTTCATCTGGACATGTGGGTTGGTGACAGGTGGAATTTCATAACCCTCAAAGCTTTCCATGTCTTGCATCGAAACCCCCCATGAAAAGCATAAGCCTCTAAAGGTGTCACAGGTCTCCGAAACCTCCTCTCCTGCAATAAAATAAGGAAAATGTATTAAGTTCGAGTGTTAGAAACTATGATTTGAAAATACAGATTTTCTATTACCATTTCCTACTGGGTTCGACTAATAGAACTAGATCCACCTCGGTTCACCCTTGCCCCTGAAGTGACACGAAGATTTCGCTTCATTTCACTTACACGCTGCCATGCTGGATCACACCATTGTGTAATGAGATGCTCCCAAGCCTCGTCATCGATCCATGCAGGTTGGACTTGGTTATACTCAGCAGTAGTGAGAAACAATAAATTCTCTCTTGTGTCAATGTCTTCATCTTCACACACATCCTTGTAGTACTTGGTCACAGCTGCTACTTGAGTGTTGTACATTAGGTGCTCAGCATGGTATTGGCAAGCCGCCTCTAAAGTTGCCTCCCATCTCGCCCTAGTGTCATTCGAGTAACCTTCACCTTCAGGATATGTGTACCGAGCCTGCATTTGATAGACTTATAAAGAACATAACAAGTAAAGAACATAACAAGTGTACCAATATCATATTTGCAAATAACTTACACGGAAATCTTTCTTCACCCGATCTGCCATTGTATCACCCGCTTCACCAACAGCATACTAATGTCTCCATTTTGTAGCTGCTATGATAGCTGGAGGACTCAATGTCATATCTTGCACAGTTTGTGGATAGTGATAGCGCAACAAAGACTGCAACACAGTGTTTGGTCCACATGGCCTCCCGACAAATATAATATGTTTCCATTGCCTAGAACCATATTCAAGATGGCAAGATTATATGGATGTGAGAATTAATTACTTGACGACATATAGCAAAACTTACCTTTTTCCTGCTGATACTATCACCTCCCTTCCTGCAGGCGTAGGAGGAAGTGGAGGGATTGAATTTTGCCCCCATGACTTGCGGACTGCAAGATTTGCATCTACTTGAACTTCTTCTTCCCCTGTGTAGTCAGGATCCTCAGCCTGTATTTCCTCTTCCTCTGCAGCCACTGCTTCCTCTTGTGTAGCATGTCTAGATGAGGATGCTCTACCTTCAGATCGCTTTAGTTTTTGCAAAAAAAAATTCTTCAACTTATGTCTGCATTAGTTGAAATGTTAGTAACAGATCATATATGCAATAAAATCAATAATGTAATGAAAAAACATAAGTATAATGTAATTAAAATCAATATTGTACCATATCATCTATTCATCGTCCTCATCATAATCTGGTTCACTAGCATTAGAGCTAGAATCAGTGAAGGCATCAGAATCACACTCTTCATCTGAATGAGATTCTACTTCTACACCGATAGAAACATTCCGTAATATTGTAAGATCTTTCTCATTGCATATTGTATCCACTTCATTTGAGACATAAACGACATCCAACTCATCTCCTAGATCGATAGCGAATGTGCCGCTCAACCCTTCCTCCTGAAAGAACTCGGTGGACGTCGTACTAGTTGGAGCTTGATTAATGAAATGTGACATGTCTCATTTTGCGACAAGACAGACCACCCACCAATCTTTCAAGTCAATCTTCTTGACTTGTTTCATTTTGGGACCTGACATATCTCATTTAGGGACCTTACATGGGTACGGGGTGTAGTATATTTGAGAGCACTGGTGAGGTAGAACAAATGGCTCAAAGACAGAATGTTTTGATGTATGTTTGATCTCAACCAAACCAATATTTGGAGAGCGCCGCACACCGGTTGTGGGATTGAACCAATGGCAATCGAATAAAACTAAGTTGAAATGTTTATCACTAGGGAATGTCACTTCGATGATATCTTCAATTATACCGTAGTATTCGATCTTGGAACTACCCTCTCCAGAGCTAGTATAGACACCACTGTTAACAGTAGTCAAATTTGCCTTTTGCTGCTCATACTTTGCAGAACGGAATCTATATCCATTGATATCATATCCATTAACTAATGTCACCTGGATTCAACATGTACAAGAAATCTGCTTTAAGTCGTGATGGACGCTTGGAGTTTTCATGCACTGTGGAAATATGAAAAATGGAGTAAATAAATCTATCTAATTTATTTCATAATCAATGGAAGGTTGTTCACTTACATATTTTCAGAACCAGTCAATGAAATTGGGATGTCTAGCTTCGGCACCATTTTTCCTTAACCTATCTAGTTCAGTAGCAGATGGTTGTCCCCTACCAGGCCAGACCGTTTTATCATATTGGCTATCAAATAAATTAACAAATATATTAGTATACATGTGTTTGTGTTTGTGTTTGTGTATATGTAAATTAACAAAATTGAGACACTTACTCAACAAAATCATCCATTTCCAATGTGTTTGTGTATATGTAAATCATTATTGCTTTATGCTCCTCCGGAGTCAGCATACGAGAGCCATTGTTCCCTTGTTTCCGTCCTGGGATTTGCATAGTGCTAAGCGTGCAATTCGGAGTGTTGACTTCATACCCATCATCATATCGTGGCCGCTTATTTCTAGAAGAGTGAACTTCACATGAGAAATATAACGATACAAAGTTTGATATCTCTTTCGCAATATAAGCCTTCACTGTAACACCCCGGCATCTAGTGTGCTTGAATGTTACCAAACATAGATTAAACAGCATCTAAAAACCTCAAATAAAGATAAATTACAGCAAGGAGCGAATGCTAGAACCGAAAATTTCGGCATCATCTCCTTTGTTTATCCATGATTCGGAGCAACGACAAAATATCACATGATATATCATAATGGAAAACATCCAAAGCAGCAATAACAGGTAATATAACGGCAATTTAAGTCTAACATAATGAATTTAACCACTTCATGAACCAAATCGAAGTAAAGGATGTAAACAGGCACATGAACAAATCATCACCCTAGATTCATGATCACAAATCCGAAAGGTAAATATTGTATAATTGTGTGGAAATTATGTGATGTCGTGCCGCTAAGCCCCTTTCCCACATGTCGGTGTCAAGGTACCTAAGAAAAACAACATAAACAAAAGCGTGAGTACATTACTCAGCAAGCATATTGCAATGGATCATAAAAAATAGATCAATGCCAACAGCAATACATACTATACTTTAACATCATGATCAAACCATAGCCTCATCTACAACATCATAGCCATGACAAAGCACATTGTACACAACTCATAATCATCATCATGTATGCAATGCAATGCAATGCACATGTCTCCTGGAAGCATATACCGGTATTGCTGAGTGCACACCCGTCGGCGTGCACCCTCTTCCCCCTTCCATCCCGTAGATAGAGGTGGCCTACTCCTCGCTTCCATTCACCACGGTGGATGGAATGACGAGGTAGGACTTACTCATTGGCTCTCCGGATTAGTCATAACTTTCTCACCGCCCTTGCCGGACTAGTTATGACTTAATCATAGACCGGGCCAGATCACATGCCATAAACATAAACAATTTGTACCAAACTGGACTAAACATGGCATAACATCATAATAATCTTTTTTCATCATAACATGGAAAGCACTAATCATGGCAAGATATCACAACATGTAATCATGACAAGATAGCACATCATGTAAACAAAGTTGCACCTAGTCACAATTAACAACATACAACGCTACCCATTACAATACACAAATCGAAAAGCAGAGAATCTGTTCTCCCGGGACAGCAGACTTCAATCAAGCATAACTTTAGTTCTAGGACTCCGAATCGATTAAACGAGTACATCCTCGCGTAGCTTAGGAAATTTCCTAACTTTTTCGAAGTATTGGAAAAAGCTGATTCGGCCTCTAAAGTTGTCCAATCTACAAAACACTACGTTCTGTCCCAGCTACGTCACAGATTTGAACACGCTCGGTAAATCGAGCATAACATTCAAACGGCCAGGCGGAATTGGACGTTCATTATGTCCACTGAAAGGTATTGAAGTTACTTACAACTTTCTCAATAGGCGGCTGACCAAATTCCGATCTAAGGTCACGAAAACTCAAACCCTAGGTCGACTACACAATCTGCCCGATGCAGAGAACGTGGCAAACTCTAGTTTTCATCTAATCTACCCAATCACAGCACCACCACTTGATCTAAAAGCATCCAAATACCCTCTAGCACAGCACCTAGACAAACCCGAAGGATTCCCCTAGCCATACCTTCGCCCGACGAACGATGAACCGACGAATCTCCTCCCGGTTCACGCGATCTCCTTCCTCGCTCCAAATCCATCGGATCTCCTCGTCGTGGGGCTTCCCGAAGGATGGATCAACGGGATGGCGAGGTGGAGATCTCCTCTAGGGCAGCAAGGGGGGTGGAGAGGGGAGAGGAGAGGTGGGGCGCCATGGGGGAAGATGGAGAGGAAGGGGAAGGGTGGAGGCACATGGGGGGCTAGGGGGTGGCGGCTAGGGTTGGGAAAGGGAGTGGGGGCGCACCAAGGGGTGGGGGCCAGATTTGGCTGCCCAAAAGTCCGCCTGGGCCCAAACCCATCCACCGGAGGCCCAACTCAACCCCCAAGGCCCAAAGTCCCCGGAGAGGCCCAAACACCCGAAAACGGCCCAAAAACACGCTATAAAGTCATACCAAAATGCCGAATTCTAAAATATCATATTCTGGGGTGTCACATTCTCTCCCCCTTCACAGGATTCGACCCCGAATCCGAGACACACCACTTCGCAACCAACCAAATCGAAGGGAGCTAAGGTTCACTTCTCAGAACCCGCTCAGAAACCCCTACGATTTGCACTAGCCCGGACTCAAAAGCAAGGAACTAAAGCTCGAAGATTGATGGCTCTAACGATAACTCACAATCATAACTTGCCAGAATCTTACTCAACAATACAACACAAAGCACTCACACAAGGCCTCAGAACGACCCAGCCAATAGGATAAGCTCCCAAACACACCACGCAAGAAAACGGTCTCACACTCCTCATTCCATACATTCCTTGGCACTAACGTGCCCGATCCCTTTAATCGAAACTACTCTCTAGAAGAACACGGTACCAGCCTCTAGAAGCCTCTTCATCTCCCACTCACAAACGTGTTTTCACACCTCAACCCCTCTATTGTGGTTCGCCGTATTCAAGACGATGATGAACCAGGTGAGACGTACACTCCAAGACCACCAACTATTTGAGCTAACGAGGTTAAAACCTTGCAAAAGATTGATCTTCTACAAAAGACCAATACCCAACATTACCACCGAAAGGAAAGGCCTACTTTACAACCACGGTCCTTAAACCCGCAAGAAACAGTAACAACCGAACAAAATCGCTACGATTGACACAACCTCGCTCAACCTTAGCGACAGAAAGATCCAATACACTCTGAAGAGGATAAACAATTACTAGCAACCACCAAGTAGTCCACTAATAATTTAATCAACCCCATTTAGGAACACATCGATGACACAATTCTCCAAGAAGGTTTGAATTGGGTCATACACAACCTTCCTTTACTCTTCACTTCTAAACCATTTACGATCAACTACTAGCCACACCAGATTTCTCTTACTAAGAAAGTCTCGCCCTCAGATCCTTCCACTCAAAGGACCAAGACAAGGAGTACCACCATTGGGTAAACTCAACCACCAACCATCAACCCAATTGATTCACATACAACAACTTGAACCCCAAAGCGCTAAAAGCCACTTTGGAAAGAATTCGGCAACCACCAAAGAGTATTCATTTTATTTTTCCTAAGCCAAGATGCAAAGAAAGCTCAGATCTCTTACACCACAACCAACATACCAGAAGATATTCATTCTTACTTCTACTACTAGAAGGCAATTGAAATCTCGATTCAGGACATGCATGCAGCTTTCCAAGAGCACTCCGAATTAGTCATATATCCATATATGACTTTCTCACCGACCTGGCTCAATGACTCTTTTATCATTTAACATCTATAAACGATGTCATGTTTACTTTTCATCATTCATTCATCATGTAACAGCACTACCGAATAGTCATTCACAAGACGACTTCTTCCTCTGTATCACATGAATAAATCTCGAATAACATCGAGGATTGCGCTAATTCATATAAACTATGACGGCAGCATAGTTAACAGTAAGGCACCACATCGTATCAGAACCCACCAATGATAGAAAGCTAAACTTGCAAAACATCGCATTTTTACCAAAATCAACATTTTGGAAAAGAACATCGACTTCAAAGTCAAACATCTGCGCACACAACCGCCACAAATTTTCTCAAAAGAAAGGGAAACCCATTCCCAAAAGAAACCAAATTCACTTATGAAACATTCATATAATCCACCTTTTTGAAGCACTCGCAAAACATCACACACATTATGCAAATAAATCCAACTCTAGTAAAAAAGAGTTACAAATTAAATCTCAAGAGTTTCCAACACAACCCACTATGTCCATTTGCTTCCTTTAAAATTAATTTCAAAGATAATTCAGTGCGAACGCGAAGGGGCGCGATCCACTCAAAAACTTTTGGGTGTAAATCCATACTCATAGTACAAACTAAACAAGTTAGCCAAATCCAAAGGTTGGCATTAATCACTACGAGTTTTAGGGAAACTCTGAAACACAACAGAAGAAACACTTCGACCAAAAGTATTCAACCAAAATAGCAACCAACCAAACCAGTCCAAAAGGTTTTAGACACAAGCTTAGGATGAAACCCACCATATCTAGTATTCCACTATACTTACCATTTAAGCATTCAATATACCCTATTTACTCATCGAGAAGCCTCATTATAATTCAACCAAAAGCTGCATAACCAATTCTTTCTCTAGTTACCTTTCCCAACATTTATAAATACAGTTTATGATCGATGATTAACAAAACGTCTTCCATTCTATACTACCTCATCATGATCCCCACAGACCAACACATCATATAACAACCTATTCTATATTTCAAACATGGTACTTCAACAGATACTTAAGCATGATCAACGTATCAATTTTATACCATCCATACATCAGCATCTTGATAATTAAAACTTGTTCAATCAATAAAATGACTTCAACAAATAAGTATTGTCTCTACAAGATAAAATTCGTAAATAGGATTCTAGGATATGCATTCATTAAGGTTAAAATCTTACATCATGATTGTTATCCATTATTCATCCCATCACAACATGTACTCGACATAAAACCACAGTTTTACACTTTTCTCGATTGGATCAATGGTTTCCAACAATTAACAACACTACCAAGTCATCAATATCAATTATTTGCATAATCTTAAACTGCAACATTACTTTTATTTACCCTATCCAAAGGCTTTAGCAAATTGTCACTACTCAACATGCTCCAACTATTTAAAACAAATTGAATGAGTTGAATCATCACAAAGCTCTTACCACAACCACAAAACCTATGTCTTCCCAATTAACACGATATTAGCATTATAGGAACTCAACCGCACTTCCAAATATAATAATATTTTGCAACGTCATAAATAACAACTCTAATCAACTTCCAAGTTAAGGTCACCAACATGATTAAATCTCTCTATTAACATGTAAAATTAGAACATCTTTAACAACCAGCAAAGTTTCTTTAACAATAACAGCAGTCTACATCATCTTAATGTTCTAACTATGCATCAGGGTTTAAAACTTTAAACAAAATCGGGGGTCATAAGCACTTTTAAAGCAAAGCAACAGATTCTAAGCATGTACATTAACACCTTTAATCATTCTTGCTATAGAGTATATCATTCTTGCTATAGAGTAATCTACAACACTAGAAGTTCATTTAATCTTAAGCTAAAGATAAAAATTACGTTTAACTAATTCAACTCACCAATTAACTTAGGAGTACATCATTTCCATAAACCACATTGTTACATACTACATAACATGCTAAACAACCATTTTCACTTTTGACAAATAATTTAAGTCAAATGACTGCTTACTATATTTACAGCATTTTCTTTTAAAACTCAACCAAAATTCACAAAGAAATTTGACTCACAATAATTGCAATGGGACATGACACACACTAGGTCATGCAAAAGATCTCTAAAACGCATTTCAAACTTAAAGACTACTACAGGAGGGAACCAAGCGATCAAGTAAACCTTTACGGACAAAGACACAAAACATAATTCGACACATCTTAAGTTTTGGCACACAACTTCAATAACTTCTTTTTAACTCAGAGTGAGACACACACAAGAACCAACTATATTTTTTTCTTTGCAAAACAACCAACAAAACCGGTGTCAAAGCCAAAAGGCGACCAAAAAGACGCAACACTAAACTCCTCTTCTTTGTCTTCAACCAAGGAAGACAAAACCACAAACCGCCGAAGGATCAAACCGCGAAAATCCAATACCAAACACTTTTCCTTTGATTTCAATCAACTAAAACAAAGAAAAACAACCAAAACCGACCGTCAGAACGGTAAAGAACATACGAAGGAATCCACCACCGAACTCTTCTATTTGACTCCAGTCAACTACCCGATCTACGACAGAAAGGGTATGCACTCTCCTCCCACAGGGGTTAATAGTTCTTTGGAGATGGTGTTAATCGGCCACACCATCAAACCTCACCCTTACTATAAACAAAAAGGTGACCAAAACCCTTCAGCACCACAACCCCACTTTATCACGATAACATGAGCAATTCAATCAATTATCTCATACACATAGCAGCATACTTTATCACATAAAACATTCAACATCAAGGCTTAAATATAACATTTAAACGTAAAGCAACGGTACCCATACCATTTCCTACTGTGCATCCATGTGTGTCAAATTTTAAATTGGTTATTCCACTTACACAAGTTTTAATGTTGCTATCCTATGACAAAATTTTAAGTATAACCTAAGCCATGTTTCTAGGTTACTCAACATCAAAATTTTAGTTAACCCTATGGTATGACACTGAAAATACACATTTCAAGGACCTACAGCCCGCTCTGATACCAACTGTAACACCCTGGCATCTAGTGTGCCTGAATGTTACCAAACATAGATTAAACAGCATCTAAAAACCTCAAATAAAGATAAATTACATCAAGGAGCGAATGCTAGAACCGAAAATTTCGGCATCATCTCCTTTGTTTATCCATGATTCGGAGCAACAACAAAATATCACATGATATATCATAATGGAAAACATCCAAAGCAGCAATAATAGGTAATATAACGGAAATTTAAGTCTAAAATAATGAATTTAACCACTTCATGAACCAAATCGAAGTAAAGGATGTAAACAGGCACATGAACAAATCATAATCCTAGTTTCATCACCCTAGATTCATGATCACAAATCCGAAAGGTAAATATTGTATAATTGTGTGGAAATTATGTGATGTCGTGCCGCTAAGCCCCTTTCCCACATGTCGGTGTCAAGGTACCTAAGAAAAACAACATAAACACAAGCGTGAGTTCATCACTCAGCAAGCATATTGCAATAGATCATAAAAAATAGATCAACGCCAACAGCAACACATACCATACTTTAACATCATGATCAAACCATAGCCTCATCTACAACATCATAGCCATGACAAAGCACATTGTACACAACTCATAATCATCATCATGTATGCAATGCAATGCAATGCACATGTCTCCTGGAAGCATATACCGGTATTGCTGAGTGCACACCCGTCGGAGTGCACCCTCTTCCCCCTTCTATCCTGTAGATGGAGGGTGCCTACTCCTCGCTTCCATTCACCACGGTGGATGGAATGACGAGGTAGGACTTACTCATTGGCTCTCCGGATTAGTAATAACTTTCTCACCGACCGGGCCAGATCACATGCTATGTATGCGATTATGCCATAAACATAAACAACTTGTACCAAACTGAACTAAACATGGCATAACATCATAATAATCTTTTTTCATCATAACATGGAAAGCACTAATCATGGCAAGATATCACAACATGTAATCATGACAAGATAGCACATCATGTAAACAAAGTTGCACCTAGTCACAATTAACAACATACAACGCTACCCATTACAATACACTTGCCTTAACCTCGGGCGACGGATTGGCGAGAGGATGAGGGCACTCCCGGGGTTACACCAACTACACATACATACCACACACTCAAAACATGCCCCCAAAATAGTACGCAAAAGCTCGTCTACCCCGACTTCACAAACTACTCCCAAAATCGAAAAACAGAGAATCTGTCCTCCCGGGACAGCAGACTTCAATGTAGCATAATTTTAGTTCTAGGACTCCGAATCGATTAAACGAGTACATCCTCGTGTAGCTTAGGAAATTTCCTAACTTTCTCGAAGTATTGGGAAAAGCTGATTCGGCCTCTAAAGTTGTCTAATCTACAAAACACTACGTTCTATCCCAGCTACGTCACAGATTTGAACACGCTCGGTAAATCGAGCATAACTTTCAAAAGTCTGGGCGGAATTGGACGTTCTTTATGTTCACTGAAAGGTATTGAAGTTACCTACAACTTTCTCAATAGGAGGCCGACAAAATTCCGACTCTAAGGTCGTGAAAACTCAAACCTTAGGTCGATAGCACAATCTGCCCGAAGCAGAGAATGTGGCAAACTCTAGTTTTCATCTAATCTACCCAATCACAGCACCACCACTTGATCTAAAAGCATCCAAATACCCTCTAGCATAGCACATTGACAAACCCCAAGGATTCCCCAGGCCATACCTTCGCCCGACGAACGATGAACCGACGAATCTCCTCCCGGTTCACGCGATCTCCTTCCTCGCTCCAAATCCACCGGATCTCCTCATCGCGGGGCTTCCCTGGATCAACGGGATGGCGAGGTGGAGATCTCCTCTAGGGTAGCAAGGGGGGGTGGAGATGGGAGGGGAGAGGTGGGGGCGCCATGGGGGAAGATGGAGACGAAGGGGAAGGGTGGAGGCGCATTGGGGGGGCTAGGGGGTGGCGGCTAGGGTTGGGAAAGGGAGTGGGGGGCGCACCAAAGGTTGGCTGCCCAAAAGTCCCCCCCCTAGGCCCAAACCCTTCCACCGGAGGCCCAACTCAACCCCCAAGGCCCAAAGTCCCCCGGAGAGGCCCAAACACCCGAAAATGGCCCAAAAACACGCTATAAAGTCGTACCAAAATGCTGAATTCAAAAATATCATTTTCTGGGGTGTCACATCCACAATGCATGCTTCCACTCTAGCCCAGGAAAAGCGATACTAAGAAACTCTCTTGTTTTTCTAAACCAATTAATATTTGGTCTCCCGTTATCCCAATCCGTATACATCCATGAGCGATCTTTAGCCATTGTTTCGAACAAACTAAACAAAAAAAAACCATTTGTAATTTTTTATTTTCTATGATAAAATGAAAGAATATCACTATGAAAAAAGAGAACACAAGTGTTATTGTACCACCTCGGCACCCCTCGTGCCCTGAATGTTATACCCTCAACCAAAAGATGGCAGAATACAATAGCGAACCACAGTAAGACCATTTAATAAGATGTGAGGTTACCGAATTAACTAAAATTTCGGCAGCACCTCCCCTAAAATATGGACATCCACTCAGCAGACAAAAGACAATTATCAATATAATAACAACAATCATGACCGACTAGCATTCGTTATTTTAGTTTCATCAGGCTCAAATCAGCATACACAATGGTAACCATAATAAAACAAATATACATAATACCAAAAGCAAAGCATAAATTAGCATTCATTAACTTATATTGTTCCCAATGGCAGAAGAAGAGCAAGGTTACGCCGAGTGCACTCTCGGGGACAACACTAGAACAAGGCTACGCCGAGTGCACTCTCGGAGACTGACCTAAAAAGCACCCAAAGCAAACACGTTCAATAATATATGATGGTAACCACATGGTTCACTAATCAAAAATTCATACAAACCACCGAGGGCAGCGGGCGTCGGTCGCGAGCGGCGGGGAGAGCAGCGGGAGGTTGCGAGCGGCAGGGAGGGCAACGTGCAATGGCTGGTGGCGAGCTGGATGGGAGGAAGCGAGCGGCGGGCACCAAATGGATGCTGGGCAGTGGGGAGGGTGACCAGAGTGGAGGGCGCCGGTGGGGAGGGCAGTAGTGGGGAGGGCGTCGGTGAGGAGGTGTAACACCCCAAAATTTTGCTTTTCTTAAATTCATGTGTGATTTGGCACTTTGGTGAATTTTTGGAATTTTCTGGAATTTATTTGGATTTATTTGGAATTTATTTGAATTTATTCCATTTTGAAATAATTAAAGAATTAAACTTTGCAAATAAAATTTTGTTGGAAATATTTTATTTGAGTCCAAAATGTTCCAAAATATTTTCCAGAATTTTTCTGGAATTTTTCTGAGTCTTTTGCTATTTTTAATGATTTAAATGAATAACTGGGAATTATTTTAAATATTAAATCGCTGGAAAATCAAGTCGGGTCAGGCATCGTTCATCCGACCGACCGAGTCCGAAGTCGACTCGAGTCCGACCCGTGCCACGTGACTCGACCGAAACAGCTCTAAAACCTAATCGATCCCAACCGTTGGATCAAGATCCAACGGTCAGGATTTCCCCGTACCGGTTCGAGCCGCATCCGACCTGAACCCGTTACGCCAAGGCGATCGTGGGTCGCTGATCGCGTTAATGCGGACGGCTGTCCGTCGTCGTCTCCGCCCGAGTCCGAGCCGGACACCGCCGCCGCGCCCGCCGCCGTGGGGAACTAGGTTTCCGTTTTCTGCGCGGAAGCCGAGGCTATTTAATGCCCGGCTCACACCCCGAGGATCGCCTTGACCGCGGCGCACTGTAGCCCTAGACAACGTCGCCTGAGCCGCCGCCGTTGAGCCGCAATCGCTCGCCGGAGTTGCCTCTTCCCTCCGCCGTGGTTCTTTGCCGATTGCGGTCATCTCCGTCGTCCTCCGCCGCCGTTGTGCCCAGATCCGGACTCCTCGCGTCGAGGCGCACCCGGAGCTACCTCTCACTTCGCCGGAGGGGCCCCGCAACGCCGTTGCCGTGGTCGTCGTCCCCAACTCCGACAAGCCAGCGCCGCCGTGGACCATCGACGGACTTCAAGCTCCCTCAGCCGTCGGATCTTCATCCAAGGGTCCAGATCACGCCACGTCACCCCGGTGAGTTTCCACGTTGAAAATCCTAGATCCAATCTCAGCCGTTAGATCTAGATCCAACGGTCCAGATCAAACGCGTTAACCCAAACGCGTGAGATCCAGATCCAATCTGGACCGTTGATTTTCAAACCAACGATCGAGATTACGCCACGTGTCCGGGAAGGCTGACCGTCGCGGTCGGGCCGGCCCACGCTGGCAGCGCAGGACGCCGACACGCTGGGCCCGCATGTCGGGCCGCCCGCCAAACCGCACCATGATGTCACGCCGACGTCATGGCGGGCTCAAGATGTCGGGCCGTCCCGGCCGAGCGCCGACGCCAAGAATGACGCCAGCCGGGTCCCACTGCCAAAGACCGTGGGCTGAGCCCCGCTAACGTCAGCAATGACGTCACCCGAGGGCCGTGGACCGAGTCCATGGACCGGCTGACGTCAGCAGACCAATCCCGTGTTGCCACGTGTCCAGGCTGACGCAATAATTAATTTTCGAAAAAGAAAATGATTTATTAATTTGAAATAATGATTTCAGATTTTGTTTCAAACTTCAAACGCTTATAACTTTTGCGTTTCAACTCCGATTTGAGTGATTCAAATTTCTAAATTTGTATAAAATTGAGACCTACCTAAATATGAATTTTATTTAATTTTTGGACTAAAGTTTTTCTCTGTAAAATTATTTAATTGATTATTTAAACTTTAAATAATCATAACTTTTGCATTTTAACTCCAAATTTGACGATTCCAGTTTCTAAAAATTCATAAAATTATGTTCTCTCTGTTTATGGATTTTATTTGGATGTTTGGATACTTTTTGCCTATTGTTTATTCGTGAATTTGCTATTTGCACGCTTTACGAGTAGACGTTGAAGTGCCGGAAGGATTCGAAGGAGAAGTATTGACTCAGGATCCAACTCAAGACCAAGAACAAGTACTTTTTGAAGGCAAGTTGTGCTTTGACCATGTTGATCCTATTTTGAAATCTATTTTGATTTAACCTATTGCATGCTAGTTCAATTAGAAAATACTTTATTCAAATATGGGGGATTAGATAAATACCAATTTGCTGTATGACACCTTGATTATCTAAATATGTACCATGACCCTTGTCACCCTAGTTGTGAATTACTAGTTGGACATTATTAAATTGCCAACATGGGTTTTAGACCGTTGTAGTACACTGCTTAGACCTGCTACGTGCTCATGACATGATTTTGGACAATCAAATGCTAATATTGACTTAATGATATAGTGAACCTGTTTTGGAAAGGTATCATGTGATGTTGATGGCACGTGGTGCATGGTAATCAACTGGGGTTTGATAAATAGTTTTCGACCGGGGCATGTGGCAAGAGTAATCTGGTGGGCCAGTTGTGGCATTGGGGATGTTGATTTGGTTCTTCGGGTAGTCTTGCCCTGGTCACCCTAAGGACTTAACCTTGCAAGCCTTTGAACTGGGTCTAACGTGCAACCACATGTCTGTAATGGGACGGACCTAGTTGACTAAGTTGCTAATAACGCACTGTGGGACCTCAGGAGGTCAACTACACCCTTTGTGTAAGTTGTGCGGGAGCGCATCGGGCCGAGGCCAGTACCCATCTAACGGTTGATTGGCCTAGACTTCGCCTTAGCTAAGGGAAGGGTTAGTGCGCAATAACCGGGGAGGACCACTTGTATTGTTAGAGGTTTCCGAAAGACTTTGTTACGGGAACTCGCCTTTGTGGTGTTTGACTGTATCTTGTGGGTAAAGTGCATAAACTCTGCAGAGTGTAGAATCTATTCGAATAGCCGTGTCCGCGGTATTGGACATCGCTCGGGAATTACAGTCAAGGGTTAGATTTTCTCAAAAATAACTTTGGTTTGAAAGGTTGGGTTGGATTAATAATGATGTTGTTGGAATTGTGGATTAGGATGGGAAAGATGTTTATGAAACTCCTTGAAAAGTTATTTATGCTTTACTTGTTTCTACTGCTTTCGAATCTACTTATGTTACTTGTCAAATGCTGTTTACTGCAAATATACCTTGAGCTATTCCTTTGTACCAAGCCATGCATATAGTATATTAGCCTGCTGTGATGCCTTAGAGCGTCAGAGCGATTCTAGGGTTCTTTTTCCTGGTTTTGTTTCGGGAGAGGAATGAAGGATTTGTCGGGGGATGAAATAATTGAAGTTTATCTGGCGTATTAATATTAAATTTGGAGTTGTCGGGCTAGAAACAGTGGGCCGAGGAAAACCTGGGCCTGGGCTGCGAATCCCCTCCCCACCTCTCTCTCTTTTCCCCTAGTGGGCCGGCCCACCATATAAAAGGGGTGTCACCCCCCCAAAAGCCCTAGGGCACCCCCTTCCTCCCCTAGCAGCCACACCACCCCTCCTCTTCCTCCCCTTGCGTGGTGGCTCAAGATCCACCGCAAAACGCGAAGGAGCAAGCGAGAAGAGGATCCGTGGAGGCGTGGAGGACGAGCAGATTTCTGTTTCGGGAATCATCGCGCGTTTTTCGTGGGTTCTCAAGGGAGAACTCAAGGTAAAATTCCCAATCTTTTACCCCTGTTCTATCTAGGGATTAGGAGTGTATTAGATCTGGTGGTGAGTGTTCTAGATGGATCTTGATGGGGGAAAAGGGTAGATGTTCACGTGGTGCTGTTTTTGGAAGGGGAGATTGTGCAGCGCGGATTGTTTCGCGTTTTACGTGGCATAGAAGATTTTTCCTGCAAAAACCTATAACTAGAAAGTTGTCGATAACGTCGAGATCTAGCTTCTGTAATTTTTTCAGAATTTTTGGGGCGTCGGTCTGAGAGTTATAACTGTTGCAAGACGACGGACAGAATCTGGAAACAGATTTTGTCCACTGTGTTGGACGTTTATTTAGGCATATTTAACAGTGGAATTGAAATTTGTGATCTTCATGAAAGTTGTAGATCTCGTCAATATCTAGCTACTGTAATTTTTTTGTATTTTTATGATCTGTATAAAAAAATATACGAAATTGTGAAGAGAGGGTGCTGCTGTTTGACCCGGACAGATTGGGGTTTTTGGCGCTTAAGAAGGGAGCGGGGATTAGGAAGCGTGTGTTCGAGTTGTGTGATCATTTGTGATGTCGCTATGTACTGAAATAATACTTGTACAGGTGGTGCCCCTTCTGGACGCAACTAGGTTCGTCATCCACGTTGGTAAAGGCAAGTGGAAGTAGCGGTCTTGCTAAACTATAACTCGCTATTTGTTTCGTCTTCAATATAAACCTTAATTGCAGCACACCTACATGGTTTAACTACTTGTTTATGAGATTACAATATCCTATCCTGCATTGTGATGTGGTTGTTTGGCTTTTGAATCATGAGTAAGAATGAAGAAAGATGTTGTTTGCAAGATGAATTGTGGAGATATTCTATCTCAATGATGTTCGCATTCTATCCATGTTATTTGATGGTATGCAAGCATGTGAATTCAGAGTGGGAAGTTATGCATGTATTTATGCATGAAGCATTAACTGCATAATCATGCATTGGAAGTTTGTCGACGCCTTGGCGCGATCAAGAGACGTGCAGTACAACACCGTGTGTTCCTGAGAAAGGGCACGGTGAGGAGGATCATGGCATAAGCATGTGCACAATCATATGCATTTTACTGAGGTTGTGTGGACTCTATAATGTGGTATTGGACATGAGGAATTTGGTATGCTAGTTTTACTGTGGTTGTGTTATTCGTTAGAAGTTGTTCCGCTTGCTGAGATTACCCAATCTCACCCCTTGTTATTTTGTTGTTTTCAGGTAGTTCTCGCGAGTCGTAAGCTTGAAGGGTGGGCTTAGTAGTACAATCAACCCTTCGGGGTCATCACGAATCACATGGACTAGTGCATTTAATAATTCATTAGCTTGCTGAAAATTTATTAATCATAGACCTGTTGATGTCCTCTTTGGAGCTGTTTTACGTTTATGTTTGTTTTCTGGTTGATTTAGACTTGTTATCTCTAGTATTGATGCCTTTATGTTATTCCTGTTTATAATGGTTATTATGAATCGTGTTGTCGCTTCCGTTTTGTCCTAATTTTAGGAGAGATGTCGAAATTTTCTTGTACGACAGTTTAGATTTGTAGGGTGTTACAGCTTGGTATCGAGCTGGTCTGTAGGTCCTTGGAATGTCTATTTTTAGTGTCATACTATAGGATACAACTAAAATGTGATGTGGAATAACTTAGAAACATGGCTTAGGTTTTAACTAAAATTTTGTCATAGGATAGCAACATTAAAACTTGTGTAAGTGGAATCACTAATTTAAAATTTGACACACATGGATGCACAGTAGGAAAGGGTATGGGTATCGTTGCCTTATGCTTAAAGGTTGAATTTAAGCTTTGTTGTTGAATGCTACTTTTGATGATGTATAATGCTATATTTATGATAGATTTGATTGAGTTGCTTCATTTGTGATAAAGTGTGGTTGTGGTGCCGATGGGTTTCGGTCACCTTTTGTTTGTAGTGAGGCTGTGGTTTGACGGTGTGGCCGGGTAGAGTCACCACCGAAGAACTATTAAACCCCTGTAGGGAAAGAGTACTTATCCGTGTCTGTCATAGATCGGGTAGTGACTGGAGTCAAATAGAAGAGGTTGGTGATGGATTCCTTCGGATGTTCTTTACCGTGGCCGACGGTCGGTTTTGGTTGGTTTTTGGGTATGTGGTTGGTTCAAACCGAGGAAAATGCTTAGTTTTGAGCACTCGCTGATTTGTCCTTTTGGCGGTTTGTGGTTTTGTCTCCTTTGAGTGAAGACACAGAAGAAGAGTTCTACGTTATGCTGCCTTTTGGTCACAATTTTGCTTTGGCACTTGATTTATTGTGATGGACTGTCGTTGGGAGGAAATTTACGTGGTTGTTGTTTCCGATTTTTTTTTTTAAAAAAGAAGGGGTTGGAGTTTCTCCTGCTGCATCAAGCTGGATGGAGCTAAGTTTGAATCTTTATCGGAAAATTTTAGTTGGACATTTGGTCTTCCCTTTTGCATCCGTCTTCCTTTGTGGAAAGTGTAGGTTTTGGATTTCTTGAAGAGTTTTGGCTACTATGATTGGACATTTGAGGGTCGAGCTCTCTTGCATTTATGTTTGGATTTTGCTTTTCTCCCTTGCACGAAAAGAAGAAATTTTTATCGATGTTTGTTCTTGATCTAGAACTGTTTGTTTTTTTGAATGTTTGGGATTGCCTCCTGTTTGTCAAGGGTAGGTGACCCATGACGGTGTTTAGAAATTTTATGTCTGTGTTACGTAGTATGTAACAATGTGGTTTATGGAATGATGTACTTCTAAGTTAATTTGTGAGTTGAATCAATTAAAATGTAATTGTTATCTTTAGCTTGAGATTAAATAATCTTCTAGTATTGTAGATTGCTCTATAGCGATAATGATTGAATGTGTTAATGTGCATGCTTAGGATTTATTGCATTATTTTAATGTGCCCTTGACCATGGACAATGTTTAAATCTTTAAATCTTGATGCGTAGTTAGAACATTACGATGATGTAAACTACTGTGAAGGTAATAGAAAATTAGTGGGTTATTTAGAGACATTTTAATATAAGGTCGGTAGAACAATTTAATTGTAATGGTGGACTACCGATATTGTTAAAGAAACCATGCTGGTTGTTTAAAGATGTTCTAATTTAATCGTGTTGGCTAGTGACTTTAACATGGAAATTGATTAGAGTTGATATTTATGACGTTGCAAACTATTAGTAGATTCGGAAGTATGCAGCTATGCTCCAATAATGCTAGTATCGATATCAATTGGGAAGACATAAGTTTTTGCCATTGCCGTAAGAGCTTTGTGATGATTTCACCTATTCAGTTCACTTTAAAAAAGGTCGGAGTATGTCTTGGAGTGGCAATTTTGCTATAACTCGTGTATAGGGTAGCTAAAAAAAAAATTAAAAAAATTTAAATTTAATTTAGCGTTGTTGTTATAAGAACTTTGGATGGCTTAAATTATTCAATCTATTTTACATAGTTGGAGTATGTTGTGTAGTGACAGTTTGTCATAGCCTATGGATAGGGTAACTAAAAGCAATGTTGTTGTTTTACAATTATGCCAATTATTGATATTGATGACTTAGTAGTGGTGGTAACTGATTAGATTAATTGTTGAAAACCTTTGTTAAAATGGTGGAAATTGTAACTTGTTGTGATGGAGTGAACCAGGGATAGTTAGCATGACGCGTGATTTTGTCCTTAATAAATGTATGTTTTAAACTTCTATTTACGATTGGTGCCTTGTTGAGATAATATTTACTTGTTGAGTGATCTTTTAGGTGAATAAATTTCCATTGTCGAGATGTTGACGCGTATGTGGTATGGAATTTATAGGTTCATCATCTTTGAAAGACTTGTTGAAGCAATCGCCTTTCAAATTTAGAATATGATGATATAGGTTAGGATGCTCCGTGGGGATCTTGATGAGGTAGTGTTGGTTGGATGTGTTTTTGATAAGCACTGTGAACTTTATTTATAATTGTGGAAAAGGTAATAAGAGTAAGAATTTGTTGTGTAGTTGTTGTTAAATCCTGATGGGCCTTCTCAATGAGTAAATAGGGAATATTGAAATCTAAATGGTAAGGGTAGTGGAATGCTATAGATGGCGGGAGTTATGCTGAACTTATGTTTAAAAATTCATATGGATTGGTTTGTTTGTTTGATATTTGGGTTGAATACTTTCGGTCAAAGTATTCTTTGTGCTGTGTTTCAGAGTTTCCCTAAACTTAGAATGATTCTGCCAAATGTGGGTTAATTTCGAGGCTTAAAACAAGGATAAAAGAATGATTAACCTTGAAGTAATTTGTGGAAATTTTGCAATGTTATTCTATTAAATATCGTCATTCATTCATCTTTGATAAGAAAACTAGCTTAAGTTATGAATGCGACATTTATGCTCAAGGATGTATGCTTTGACTGTGTCCGTAGTTTTCAAGGTCGAGTTATCGGTTGCATTGTTGATCAAAAGAAGTAGCTAATCCAATGTAAGATTTGGAACTTCATGATCTGGAAATATTTGTATTTCTATTTTGGGCTAGAGTTGTGTTATGGTGTGAGGTGTTTGACAGTTTTTGTTTAAGAGACGATTCTTCTGGTTGTGACATGAATGATATTCGTGGTTGAAACAATTTTTCTGTTGGGAAGTGAGTTTGGTTCCTTTTTAAGGAAAAAGAGATGGTAGTTGTGTGGAAGCATTTAATTCCTTGATCGGTTTTTTTTTTCTGAATGGCTTGGCCTTGGATAAAAGTGAGATGATTTGTTTTGGTAAAAGTGAAATGCATTTGCAGAAGACTTTTGCGGTGTTTCTCTTTTAAATAGAGCTTCTCCCCGAAGAAAATTTTTTTTTGGTGGTTTTGGTTCTATGGAGTTCCTCTTCCAAGTTGAGTTCCCGTGTATGTGAATTTCAGCCCTTTGGTTTAAAGGTGGTGATTGTCGTTCGTTGTGTTAGTGAGAATTAAGATTTCTTTTACGTTCAAGCTTGGGGGTAAGAAAATGAATGTTTATGTTATGGTTGAGTATATTCAAGGATTGTACTCCTTGCCCTGGTCCTTGGGTGGAAGAATGTGAAGGCGAAACCTTCTTACAAGGGAAAACTAGTGTGGGTCGCTGATCGTAAGTAGTTTAAAAGTGAAGAGTAAAGGAAGGTTGTGTATGACTCAATTCAAACCTTTTTTGGAGAATTATTTTCATTGATGTGTTCCTCGGTGGGGTTGCTTAATTTAGTAGTGGACAACTTGGAAGTTGCAGGTAATTACATTAATTTTTGGAACTTTTGTCGCTGGGTTCGAGCGAGTTTGTGTCAACCGTAGTGATTGTGTTCGGTTGTATTGTTTCTGCGGATTTACGGACCCTGGTTGTAAAGTAGGCTATCTCTGTCATTGGTAAGGGTGGATATTGGTTCTTTTTGTAAAAGATCAATCACTTGTAGGAGATAGGAGTTTGTGTTTGGGTTGATTTAGAGACTTACCTAGAGCGTTGTGTCTCACATGGTTCGCGTCGTCCAGAATGCGATGAACTGTGGTAGAGGAGTTGAGATTGGAATGCGGAGTTTCGCGATCGGGTTGAAGAGAGAAGTGGGAGTTGAGATTCCAGATCGATACCAGATTCACCTAATAGGTGTCCTTTTTTTAATAGGGGAATAGTTCGTGTTAGTGTCCAATGAAAGATTTGTGGACCAATTAGTCTGAGCGGGATGCAACTTGGGAACTTGAGGACCAGATGCGGAAGAAGTATCCTACACTTGTTGAGGATGCTGAAGGTAAAGTGTTGATTACCATTTTGCCTTCCTTTTTTTTAAGGTTCCGTAGCAAAGATGAGTAGATTCGGGGACGAATCCTTTTAAGGAGGGGAGAATGTGATGCCTTAGAGCGTCAGAGCGATTCTAGGGTTCCTTTTCCTGGTTTTGTTTCGGGAGAGGAATGAAGGATTTGTCGGGGGATGAAATAATTGAAGTTTATCCGGCGTATTAATATTAAATTTGGAGTTGTGTGGACTCTATAATGTGGTATTGGACATGAGGAATTTGGTATGCTAGTTTTACTGTGGCTGTGTTATTCGTTAGAAGTTGTTCCGCTTGCTGAGATTACCCAATCTCACCCCTTGTTATTTTGTTGTTTTCAGGTAGTTCTCGCGAGTCGTAAGCTTGAAGGGTGGGCTTAGTAGTACAATCAACCCTTCGGGGTCATCACGAATCACATGGACTAGTGCATTTAATAATTCATTAGCTTGCTGAAATTTTATTAATCATAGACCTGTTGATGTCCTCTTTGGAGCTGTTTTACGTTTATGTTTGTTTTCTGGTTGATTTAGACTTGTTATCTCTAGTATTGATGCCTTTATGTTATTCCTGTTTATAATGGTTATTATGAATCGTGTTGTCGCTTCCGTTTTGTCCTAATTTTAGGAGAGATGCTGTCGAAATTTTCTTGTACGACAGTTTAGATTTGTAGGGTGTTACACCTGCATTCTGTGCATGACTTGCTGAGTACCAAGTACTCACCCTTGCCACCCTACAACACCAGTTGAGGAGGAGACCACACCAGCTTTGGAGGAGGAGCTCCGAGAGGATCCGTCTACTTAGGAAGCGAGCCCAGTCAGTTGCCTGTGGTATACTGAATGGCGCCAAGAAGTTATTTGATTTTCCGCTGCTACTATTTCTCTCTTAATAAGTATCGCCTGCAATCATTGCATTTGTGACTTGGCCATAAGGTCAAGTAACCAGTTTGCTTAATTAAATAAAAGTACTTTATTAGTATCGAATGGTATGATTGTGATATTTACCGATGTTAAGACTGTGTGCACTAGCGCGTTCCTGGACTAGTGTTGAATACACAGAGGGTCCGGAGTTGCAAATTCGGGGTCCCGACAGAGGTGGTATCAGAGCCATACTGACCGTAGGCTCAACCCTAAGCTAGAATGGTCGTAGTGAGGATAAAACCTATTTTCTAAAGCTAAAAGTTTGTCAAGACAAGAAATGACATCTCGCCTTATCCCCTTCTCTCTTTTCTTGTCTCTTGCTGAATTTTTCCTTACCTTGCCACGATTTGAAAATTTCGAGTTCTTACGTGAGCACTCTTGTGACAAATGGAGGGAGAGTTCAACTACGTTGATCTGGGGGTTGGTCACGCCGCAGAACTCTGGCATATGCTACGAACTCTCGGGGATTTTGAAAAGCCGCAATACCAAGTGGAAGTGATCAGACAAGCGGGATTGATCAAGGCTTGTGATGTGAAGATTGAGGTACCTGCTAGGAAGAAGGGCCCAGGCAATCGCCCGATACACTGCACTGCCAGGAGATCTACAATGCAGATGGGTATCCAAGAAGTATCACGACGAGCAATGCGGCACATTACCCGTATCTACGCCAGAGAGTTGGAGAGCACGGTGTTCCGTTATCACCCGCGCAGCAATAACCTTCTTGACCCGAAGGCGATTCAGGATGAGGATGCCATGGTTACACAGTTGGCACGATTTGTTGTCGCCCAGGAGGATGTACTAGATGATACAAGCAAAGAGCTACAGAAGGCCCGCAAGGAGATCACGACAGAGAAGAACAGATGGCGGGAAGCTCAAGAGCACGTGTCACACCTTCTGCGAAGGATTGACGAGTTGGAGATGGCTTTGTACGGACCAGAACTGAGCGAGACTCGAGCTACACGAGCCAGATCCGGATGAGTCAGATCTCGATGAGGACACTGCTTCTTCGACTACCACAGATGACACAGTTGCTGGACATGGCAATCGTTTCGCGCCTATGCCGCAGCATCCGTACCCAAGCCGTGGAGGTTTTCTCGATGAGTGAGCGTAGGTTCTATAGTGAGACTCCTTCACCGAGTCGCGTCATAGAATAAAGAGTCACCCTTTAGGCGTTAGACTCCAGTGTTAGTTCGATTTGGATTTTCATTGTTTGCTGAGTGTGCAGTATGTGTTGCAAGGCCCTTAGGCATTGTAAGCAACCATACCAAGTTATTAGTATCAATAATAAAGTTGGACCTTAAAGTTACACCTTTCGCCCCGCATAAGTTCCATATTACTTGTCTATTCTTGTTTCCCCCTCATCTCCAAAACTTAGAGCAAATCGACAGATGGTGAATACCCGCGGAAACTTTGGGAACAATGGAAGTGGTTCTCGCCCAGCAGAAAACCCCAATGATGGAGCACCAGCACCGCCAGTTGACATGCAGAATTTTGGACCATTTCTTGCTGCTCAGACTCAGTTGATGCATGCTATGATGCAACAAATGCAACACGTCACTGCTCAGGCCACTGCTAATCAAGTTAATCAGGGACCACGCCAGAATACAAGACTGTCAGAGCTCATGAGAACTCACCCACCCACTTTCTCTGGGAATGCCAATCCATTGGAGGCCGATGATTGGTTAAGGTCAATCGAGAGGAAGCTACACATAGCTCAATGCATAGGAAATGAGAAGGTACTCTACGCTTCTCATCAGTTGGAAGGAACAGCCGAATGGTGGGAGAATTTACGTGCCACGCAAGAGAACCCTCAAGACATCACTTGGGAAGAGTTCACCAGTGCGTTCACAAGATCACGTGCCTGAAGGAATCATGGACCTTAAGAAGGAGGAGTTCAGAGCATCAAGCAAGGTAATCAGCCAGTGGTCGACTACTGAACAAGTTCACACAGCCTAGCACGCTACGCACTGAGGATGTAGCGACAGGATAAAGCCGCATCTCGCTTTTATGAAGGGACTTAACTCAGGGTTGCAAGTAGGATTGATCACCCACACCTTTCCAGATTTCCAAGAATTGGTGAATAAGGCGCTTATTCTTGAGGACAAGCGCAAGGAACTGGATGAGAACAGGAAGCGCAGAATGCAACAGCAAGGATCACGCCAGGGAACGCAACAGCGTCTGAGAGTTGCACCAAATCAATTTTTCAGATTCCAGCCACATAATGCTACAAGGACACCGTCACCAGCACCAAGACCCGTCAATCAGAACTACCAGACCCCAGCCCCCGCTAGAAACGCTGCTCCTGGCAGTCAGCAAAGAACAGTGAGACGCTGCTACAACTGCAACGAGCCAGGACACTTTGCCAATAGTTGTCCGAAGAAGACAGCAGGAGTGACCCCAGTTCGCTTCAATCTAGGAACCACCCCAGCTAGGACGCCAACACCAAGAGCCACACCCCAGACTGTGGTGAGAGGCCGAGTCAACCATGTCACCGCAGATGCACTGCAGAATGCTACGGATGTCGTACTGGGTAAGTTACTTGTTAACTCAAGCACTGCACAGCTTTGTTTGACTCGAGCTTCAGATTCGTTTGTTTCGCAAGGCTTTGCTACTAGAAATGATTTGAGGATTGCAAGACTTAGATGCATGCTTTTAGTTCAAACCCCTGGTTCCGAACTCCGAACGAAAGTAGGATGTTCCGGGGTGAGAATACTAATAGATGGAATAGAGTTCCTAGCAAACCTTATTATTTTGGAAACCCAAACCTTAGACGTCATATTGGGAATGGATTGGTTATCCAAGCACAAGGCCGTATTGGATTGTGGACGAAGAACTATCTCAGTTGAGAGCCCGTGTGGGAAGAAAGTGGAAGTTCAAGCTACTGCCGTTAGAGAAGGACAGTTGATGGTTAACAGTACCAAGGTAATCAGCATAGAGGATGTCTCAGTAGTGAATGAGTACCCAGATGTTTTTCCCGAAGATCTACCTGGTATGCCGCCAGACAGGGACATAGAGTTTGTGATAGAGCTTGTACTGCACAAAGACCGATAGCAAAGAGACCCTATCGGATGTCCACCGAGGAGTTGGTAGAGATGAAGAAACAGTTAGAAGAGTTAATGGAGAAAGGATTTATCAGACCGAGCTCGTCGCCGTGGGGAGCACCAGTTCTGTTCGTCAAGAAAAAGGACGGGAGTTTTAGGATGTGCATCGACTACCGTGCACTCAATGAAGTCACCGTGAAGAATAAGTATCCGCTACCCAGGATTGATGATTTGTTTGATCAGCTGAGAGGAGCCGGAGTTTTCTCCAAGATTGATCTGAGATCGGGATACCATCAGTTGAAGATCCGATCAGAAGATATCCCGAAGACTGCATTCTCGTCAAGATATGGACATTACGAGTTTGCTGATTATGTCTTTTGGTCTGACGAATGCGCCAGCATATTTCATGAATATGATGAATAAGGTGTTCATGGAATATTTGGACAAGTTTGTCGTCGTGTTCATAGACGATATCCTAATCTACTCCAAAACGGAGGATGAACATGCCGAACACTTAAGGCGAGTTTTGGAAAAGCTGAGGAACAAAGAACTCTTCGCCAAGTTCAAGTAAGTGTGATTTTTGGAAGGGCAAGGTGGAGTTTCTTGGACATGTAATGACCGCATGAAGGAGTCGCCGTAGATCCAAGCAAAGTAGAAGCTGTGTTACATTGGGAGCACCAAGATCGTGACCCGCATTCGGAGTTTCCTTGGAATGGCAGGATACTACCGCCGTTTCATTGAAGGCTTTTCGACAATTGCGAAACCTCTTACGCAATTGCTGAAAAAGGAAAAGAAGTTTGCATGGACGCCAGAATGTGAGAAAGGATTTCAGGAGCTGAAGAAGCGATTGACATCAGCGCCGGTGCTAGTTCTACCGGATGTTAATCAAAGCTTTGATATTTATTGTGACGCATCGCGCCAAGGACTTGGATGTGTGCTGATGCAGAATGGAAAGATCGTCGCTTATGCATCAAGGCAGTTGAGGCCGCATGAGGAAAATTATCCGACACATGACCTAGAGTTAGCTGCCGTAGTGCATGCCTTGAAGATATGGCGTCACTATCTGATTGGAAACAGATGTGAAGTGTATACGGATCATAAGAGCCTTAAATACATTTTCACCCAGTCGGATCTGAACATGAGGCAGAGGAGATGGTTAGAGTTGATCAAGGACTACAATATTGGAATCCATTACCATCCCGGGAAGGCCAACGTAGTAGCCGATGCTCTGAGTCGGAAAAGCCATACCGTGAGTATGTTGCTAGCCACAAGTCAGGATGAGTTATGTGAGGATTTTCAGAAAATGAAAATTGAGGTTGTACCTAGCGGATTCTTGGCCGCATTGGAAGTAAAGCCTACTCTAGAGGACCAGATCCGAGAAGGACAGAAGGATGATGACAAGATCCGCAGGATTAAGTCCATCAAGGAGGAAGGCAAGGCAGAGGACTTCAAGTTGGATGAGCAAGGCACGTTATGGATGAAGGATCGCATTTGTGTGCCCAACAAGAAGGAATTAAAGCAACTGATTTTGGAAGAAGCCCATGACTCCAAGTACTCAATTCATCCTGGAAGCGCCAAAATGTATCAGGATTTGAAGGAAAGATTCTGGTGGCCGAGCATGAAGCGTGAAGTAGCCGAGCATGTTGCATTGTGCGACGTATGCCAGAGAGTCAAGGCAATGCATCAGAGACCAGCAGGATTGCTACAAATGCACCGAAAAATACCTGAGTGGAAGTAGGAGGAAATCGGAATGGATTTCATTACCGGTTTGCCTAAGACTCAAGGAGGTTATGACTCCATATGGGTTATAGTGGATCGCTTGACCAAAGTAGCCCATTTTATCCCCGTAAAGACCACTTACTCGGGGAATAAATTGGCAGAATTGTACATGATCAGGATTGTCTGTTTGCACGGTGTGCCAAAGAGGATCGTATCGGACAGAGGTACCCAATTTACCTCAAGGTTCTGGAATAAGTTGCATGAAGCCATGGGAACCCGTTTGAGCTTCAGTACAGCCTATCATCCACAGACGGATGGACAGACCGAAAGAGTCAACCAGATTCTGGAGGATATGTTAAGAGCATGTGCATTGGCTTATGCTACCTCTTGGGATAAGAGTTTGCCGTATGCCGAGTTCAGTTACAACAATAGTTACCAAGCTAGTTTACAGATGTCACCTTTTGAGGCACTGTATGGTCGACCCTGTCGAACGCCATTGAATTGGAATGAGACCGGCGAGCGCCGTGTCTTCGGGCCTGATATTCTTCAAGAAGCTGAAGAGCAGATTGCCATGATTAGGGAAAGGTTGAAGATCGCCCAATCACGACAGAAGAGTTATGCTGACAACCGTCGCCGAGACTTGAGTTTTGAACCAGAAGACTTTGTATACCTCAGAGTTACGCCTCTCAGGGGAGTTAAGAAGTTCCATGCCAAAGGAAAACTTGCACCCCGTTATGTTGGACCATTTAAGATTTTGAGCCGCAGAGGCGAAGTTGCTTATCAGCTGGAGTTGCCACAGTCGTTAGCAGGAGTACATGACGTATTCCACGTGTCCCAGTTGAAGAAGTGTCTCCAAGTACCTGAGGAACAGACACCGCTAGAGTCAATTGAGTTGCAAGAAGATTTGACTTACAAGGAGCATCCCGTAAAGATTTTGGACACTATGGATCGAGAGACCAGAAATAAGTCAACCCGTTTCTGTAGAGTACAGTGGAGCAACCACACGGAGAGTGAAGCAACTTGGGAACGCGAAGAGGATTTGAGGAAAGAGTTTCCAAACCTATTCCTTCAGTAAGCCCTGAATCTCGGGGACGAGATTCTATTAAGGGGGGAGGTTTGTAACACCCCAAAATTTTGCTTTTCTTAAATTCATGTGTGATTTGGCACTTTGGTGAATTTTTAGAATTTTCTGGAATTTATTTGGATTTATTTGGAATTTATTTGAATTTATTCCATTTTGAAATAATTAAAGAATTAAACTTTGCAAATAAAATTTTGTTGGAAATATTTTATTTGAGTCCAAAATGTTCCAAAATATTTTCCAGAATTTTCTGGAATTTTTCTGAGTCTTTTGCTATTTTTAATGATTTAAATGAATTACTGGGAATTATTTTAAATATTAAATCGCTGGAAAATCAAGTCGGGTCAAGTACTGTTCATCCGACCGGACCCGAGTCCGAGTCAGACTCGAGTCCGACCCGTGCCACGTGACTCGACCGAAACAGCTCTAAAACCTAATCGATCCCAACCGTTGGATCAAGATCCAACGGCCGATTTCGCATCGTTCGAGCCGCGTCCGACCCGAACCCGGTTACGCCCGCGCGATCGTGGCCGCTGATCGTGCCACGTGGACGGCTGTCCGTCGTCGTCTCCGCCCGAGTCCGAGCCGGACTCGCCCGCGCCGCCGCGCCGTGGGAACTAGGTTTCCGCGCTGAAGCCGAGGCTATTTAATGCCCGGCCACACCCCGAGGATCGCTTTGACCGCGGCGCACCAGTAGCCCTAGACAACGCCGCTCGAGCCGCCGCCGTTGAGCCGCAATCGCCGCCGGAGTTGCCTCTTCCTCCGCCGTGGTTCTTTGCCGATTGCGGTCATCTCCGTCTGCCTCCGCCTGGCATTGTTGTGCCCAGATCCGGACTCCTCGCGTCGAGGCGCACCCGGAGCTACCTCTCACTTCGCCGGAGGGGCCCCGCAACGCCGTTGCCGTGGTCGTCGTCCCCAACTCCGACAAGCCAGCGCCGCCGTGGACCATCGACGGACTTCAAGCTCCCTCAGCCGTCTGATCTTCATCCAAGGGTCCAGATCACGCCACGTCACCCCGGTGAGTTTCCACGTTGAAAATCCTAGATCCAATCTCAGCCGTTAGATCTAGATCCAACGGTCCAGATCAAACGCGTTAACCCAAACGCGTGAGATCCAGATCCAATCTGGACCGTTGATTTTCAAACCAACGATCGAGATTGTGCCACATGTCCGGGAAGGCTGACCGTCGCGGTCAGCGCCGTCCACGCGCGCGTGCGTGTGACGCTGACACGCGGGGCCCGCATGTCAGCGGCCCGGCCAAACCGCACCATGACGTCACGCTGACGTCATGGCGGGATCAAGATGTCGGGCCGTCCCAGCCGAGCGCCGACGCAAGAATGACGCCAGCCGGGTCCCACTGCCAAGACTGCGGCCGAGCCCCACCGACGCCAAGAATGACGTCACCCGAGGGGACCCACTGCTGGCCGATCTCACGTGAGCCGTGGACCGGGTCCACAGACCCAAACCGAGCGTGGACCGAGTCCATGGACCTACCGACGTCAGACCAATCCCGTGTTGCCACGTGTCCAGCCGACGCAATAATTAATTTTCGAAAAGAAAATGATTTATTAATTTGAAATAATGATTTCAGATTTTGTTTCAAACTTCAAACGCTTATAACTTTTGCGTTTCAACTCCGATTTGAGTGATTCAAATTTCTAAATTTGTATAAAATTGAGACCTACCTAAATATGAATTTTATTTAATTTTTGGACAAAAGTTTTTCTCTGTAAAATTATTTAATTGATTATTTAAACTTTAAATAATCATAACTTTTGCATTTTAACTCCAAATTTGACGATTCCAGTTTCTAAAAATTCATAAAATTATGTTCTCTCTGTTTATGGATTTTATTTGGATGTTTGGATACTTTTTGCCTATTATTTATTCGTGAATTTGCTATTTGCACGCTTTACGAGTAGACGTTGAAGTGCCGGAAGGATTCGAAGGAGAAGTATTGACTCAGGATCCAACTCAAGACCAAGAACAAGTACTTTTTGAAGGCAAGTTGTGCTTTGACCATGTTGATCCTATTTTGAAATCTATTTTGATTTAACCTTTTGCATGCTAGTTCAATTAGAAAATACTTTATTCAAATATGGGGGATTAGATAAATACCAATTTGCTATATGACACCTTGATTATCTAAATATGTACCATGACCCTTGTCACCCTAGTTGTGAATTACTAGTTGGACATTATTAAATTGCCAACATGGGTTTTAGACCGTTGTAGTACACTGCTTAGACCTGCTACGTGCTCATGACATGATTTTGGACAATCAAATGCTAATATTGACTTAATGATATAGTGAACCTGTTTTGGAAAGGTATCATGTGATGTTGATGGCACGTGGTGCATGGTAATCAACTGGGGTTTGATAAATAGTTTTCGACCGGGGCATGTGGCAAGAGTAATCAGGTGGGCCAGTTGTGGCATTGGGGATGTTGATTTGGTTCTTCGGGTAGTCTTGCCCTGGTCACCCTAAGGACTTAACCTTGCAAGCCTTTGAACTGGGTCTAACGTGCAACCACATGTCTGTAATGGGACGGACCTAGTTGACTAAGTTGCTAATAACGTACCTGTGGGACCTCAGGAGGTCAACTACACCCTTTGTGTAAGTTGTACGGGGGAGCGTACCGGGGTTGAGGCCAGGTACCCATCTAACGGTTGATTGGCCTAGACTTCACCTTAGCTAAGGGAAGGGTTAGTGCGCAATAACCGGGGAGGACCACTTGTATTGTTAGAGGTTTCCGAAAGACTTTGTTACGGGAACTCGCCTTTGTGGTGTTTGACTGTATCTTGTGGGTAAAGTGCATAACCTCTGCAGAGTGTAGAATCTATTCGAATAGCCGTGTCCGCGGCATTGGACATCGCTCGGGAATTACAGTCAAGGGTTAGATTTTCTCAAAAATAACTTTGGTTTGAAAGGTTGGGTTGGATTAATAATGATGTTGTTGGAATTGTGGATTAGGATGGGAAAGATGTTTATGAAACTCCTTGAAAAGTTATTTATGCTTTACTTGTTTCTACTGCTTTCGAATCTACTTATGTTACTTGTCAAATGTCGTTTCGCAAATATACCTTGAGCTATTCCTTTGTACCAAGCCATGCATATAGTATATTAGCCTGCATTCTGTGCATGACTTGCTGAGTACCAAGTACTCACCCTTGCCACCCTACAACACCAGTTGAGGAGGAGACCACACCAGCTTTGGAGGAGGAGCTCCGAGAGGATCCGTCTACTTAGGAAGCGAGCCCAGACAGTTGCCTGTGGTATACTGAATGGCGCCACGAAGTTATTTGATTTTCCGCTGCTACTATTTCTCTCTTAATAAGTATCGCCCTGCGAGGCGTACATTTGTGACTTGGCCATAAGGTCAAGTAAACAGTTTGCTTAATTAAATAAAAGTACTTTATTAGTATCGAATGGTATGATTGTGATATTTACCGATGTTAAGACTGTGTGCACTAGCGCGTTCCTGGACTAGTGTTGAATACACAGAGGGTCCGGATTTGCAAATTCGGGGTCCCGACAGGAGGCCGGCTTGCCTCTGTCGGTCGGAGGCCGACAGTGGGGAGGGTGGCTGTGACACCACGGAGTGTCGTAATCTTATAAAATGTGGATGTTGAGGTCAAAACATTATAAAATATGTAAATGGAGGTTAAAACTTTAAGTTATGCCGTTTATAGCGTGTTTTGGGCCATTTTCGGGTGTTTGGGCCTCTCCGGGGGACTTTGGGCCTTGGGGGTTGAGTTGGGCTTCCGGTGGAAGGGTTTGAGCCCAAGGGGGGGGACCTTTGGGTAGCCAAATCTGGCCCCCACCCCTTGGTGCGCCCCAAACTCCCTCTCCCAACCCTAGCCGCTGTAACACCCCAAAATTTTGCTTTTCTTAAATTCATGTGTGATTTGGCACTTTGGTGAATTTTTGGAATTTTCTGGAATTTATTTGGATTTATTTGGAATTTATTTGAATTTATTCCATTTTGAAATAACTAAAGAATTTAATTTTGCAAATAAAATTTTGTTGGAAATATTTTATTTGAGTCCAAAATGTTCCAAAATATTTTCCAGAATTTTTCTGGAATTTTTCTGAGTCTTTTGCTATTTTTAATGAATTAAATGAATTACTGGGAATTATTTTAAATATTAAATCGCTGGAAAATCAACTCGGGTCAAGTACTGTTCATCCGATCGAAGTCGAACCCGAGTCGGACTCGAGTCCGACCGAGCCACGTGACTCGACCGAACCCACTCTAAACCTAATGAATCCCAACCGTCGGATCAAGATCCAACGGCTGAGATCCGCCCGTACCGGTTCGAGCCGTATCCGGCCCGGATCCGATCGCGCCCGCGTGATCGTGGCCGTTGATCGTGCCACGTGGACGGCTGAGCGTCGTCGTCTCCGCCGAGTCCGAGCCGGACTCCGCCGCCGCGCCCGCCGCCGTGTAGAATTAGGTTTCCGTCTCGGGCACGAACGCCGAGGCTATTTAAAGCGTGAGACGTTCCCCGAGGTTGCCCTCATCTTTGCGCACCCGTTCCCCCGAGCCATCTCGCTTGAGCCGTCGCCGTTTGCCCGTACGTGCTCGCCGGAGTTGGAGCCCTGTGCGCAGCGGTTGAACGCCGATTCCGCCGCTCGCCGTCTTCCGCCGAAGGAGCCCAGGTCCGGAACCACCGTGACGAGACGCACCCGAAGGAAGGATTCATCTCGCCGAGCAACCCGAACGCCGTCGGGCTCGTCGTCGTTCGTCTCCTGGTGCCCAAGCCTCGCCGCGCCATCGCCGGACTTCGCGAGCTCGGTGAACCGTCAGATCGGATCGGACGGTTGAGGTGAGTTCACGTGTCCCCAACCCGATTGGATGCGGACCGTTGGATCAAGATCCAACGGTTCACAATTGCCACGCGCCGTAGTAGTGTTATTATAGGATTAGATCTGGACCGTCCGATCTAAATCGAGCGACCCACGATCAACGAGTAGTTTCAACGTGTTAACCCTGGATCTAATCCGCGGGTTGATTTTCAAACCAACGGCCGTGATTGCGCCACGCGTGTCGGGAAGTTGGACCGACGCGTCGGGCCAGACGCTGCGCGTGGTTACCGACACGCTGGGCCCGCGTTAGCGATCGCACCGCGGACGTCATCCATGACGTCATCGGTGGACCCACTGTCAAGACTGCGGCCGAGCCTCGCCGACGCCAAGAATGACGCTACCCGAGTGGTCCCACATGTCAGTCTCACATGGAGCCGTGGACCGGGTCCACGGTAGACCCGAGCCAAGCGTGGACCAAGTCCATGGACCTACCGACGTCAGCCAACCAATCACAGGATGACACGTGTCCATGCTGACGCAATAATTAATTTCCGAAAAAGGAAAATGATTTATTAATTCGAAATATTGATTCAAATTTAGATTCAAACTTCAAACGCTTATAACTTTTGCGTTTCAACTCCGATTTGGGTGATTCAAATTTCTAAATTTGTATAAAATTCAGCTCTACTCAAATATGAATTTTATTTAATTTTTGGACTAAAGTTTTTCTCTGTAATATTATTTAATTGATTATTTAGACTTTAAATAATCATAACTTTTGCATTTTAACTCCAAATTTGACGATTCCAGTTTCTAAAAATTCATAAAATTATGTTCTCTCTGTTTATGGATTTTATTTGGATGTTTGGATACTTTTTGCCTATAGTTTATTCGTGTATTTGCTATTTGCACGCTTTACGAGTAGACGTTGAAGTGCCGGAAGGATTCGAAGGAGAAGTATTGACTCAGGATCCAACTCAAGACCAAGAACAAGTACTTTTTGAAGGCAAGTTGTGCTTTGACCATGTTGATCCTATTTTGAAACTTATTTTGATTTAACTTATTGCATGCTAGTTCAATTAGAAAAATACTTTATTTAAATATGGGGATTAGATAAATACCAAATTGATGTATGACACCTTGATTATTTAAATATGTGCCATGACCCTTGTCACCCTAGTTGTGGTTTACTAGTTGGACATTATTAAATTGCCAACATGGGTTTTAGACCGTTGTAGTTTACTGCTTAGACCTGCTACGTGCTCATGACATGATTTTGGACAATCAAATGTTAATATTGACTTAATGATATATTGAACCTGTTTTGGAAAGGTATCATGTGATGTTGATGGCACGTGGTGCATGGTAATCAGCGGGGTTTGATAAATAGTTTTCGGCCAGGGCATGTGGCAAGAGTAATCAGGTGGGCAGTTGTGGCATTGGGGATGTTGATTTGGTTCTTGGGTAGTCTTGCCCTGGTCACCCTAAGGACTTAACCTTGCAAGCCTTTGAACTGGGTCTAACGTGCAACCACATGTCTCGTAATGGGACGGACCTAGTTGACTAAGTTCTTGATAACGTACTTGTGGGACCTCGGGAGGTCAACTACACCCTTTGTGTAAGTTGTGCGGGGAGCGCATCGGGTGAGGCCAGGTACCCATCTAACGGTTGATTGGCCTAGACTTCGCCTTAGCGAAGGGAAGGGTTAGTGCGCAATAACCGGGGAGGACCACTTGTATTGTTTGAAGTCTCTGAAAGACTTTGTTACGGGAACTCGCCTTTGTGGTGTTTGACTGTATCTTGTGGGTAAAGTGCATAACCTCTGCAGAGTTTAGAATCTATTCGAATAGCCGTGTCCGCGGTATTGGACATCGCTCGGGAATTACAGTCAAGGGTTAGATTTTCTCAAAATAACTTTGGTTTGAAAGATTGGGTTGGTTTAACAATGAAGATGATGGAAATATGGTTTAGGATGGGGAAATGTTTATTAAACTTCTTGAAAAGTTATTTATGCTTTACTTATTTCTGCTGCTTTTGAATCTACTTATGCTACTTGTCAAATGTTATTTACTGCAAATATACCTTGAGCTATTCCTTTGTACCAAGCCATGCATATAGTATATTAGCTTGCATTCTGTGCATGACTTGCTGAGTACCAAGTACTCACCCTTGCCTCAACACAACACCAGTTGAAGAGGAGACTACGCCAGCTTTGGAGGAGGAACTCCAAGAGGATCCATCTACTTAGGGAAGCGAGCCCAGTCAGTTGCCTGTGGTATACTGGATGGCGCCACGAAGTTATTTGATTCTTTTCCGCTGCTATTATTTCTCTCTGAATAAGTTTCGCCTTGCGAGGCATATATTTGTAACTTGACCATAAGGTCGAGTAACCAGTTTGATTATTTAAATAAAGTACTTTTATGGTATCGATTGGTATGATTGTGATATTTACCGATGTTAAGACTGTGTGCACTAGCGCGTTCCTGGACTAGTGCTGAATACACAGAGGGTCCGGATTTGCAAATTCGGGGTCCCGACAGCCGCCACCCCCTAGCCCCCCCCCCATGCGCCTCCACCCTTCCCCTTCCTCTCCATCTTCCCCCATGGCGCCACCACCCCTCTCCTCCCCTCTCCACCTCCCTTGATGCCCCTAGGGGAGTTCTCCATCTCAACACCTCGAAGATCCGTCCATTGGAGTGCTCCGCGATGAGGAGATCCGGTGGATTTGGAGCGAGGAAGGAGATTGCGCGAACCGGGAGGAGATCCGTTGGGTTTTCGTGCGTCGGGCGAAGGTATGGCCATGGGACTCCTTGGGGTTGGGCTAGGTACTGTTCTAAGGATCATTATGATGTTTTTAGATCAATTGGTGGTGCCGGAATTGAGTAGATTGGATTAGATCTAGAAGTTGCCACGTCCTCTGTTTCGGGCAGCATGAGCAGTCGACCTAGGGCTTAGGTTTTCGCCAATTTAGAGTCAGAATATGGTCGTACGGATGTTGAAGAAGTTGTATATAATTTCATTATCTTTCAGTGGATATAAAGAACGTCCAATTCCGCTCAGCCGTTTGAAAGTTATAGCTGTTTTACCGAGCGTGTTAAAATCTGTGACGTGATTGAATCAGATCACGGTATTTTGTAGATTAAACAACTTTAGAGTCTGAATCAGTCTTTCCCTATACCTAGAAAAAGTTGGTAAATTTCCTAAGATACGCGATGATGTACTCGTTTAATTGATTTGGAGTCTTAGAACCCGAGTTATGCCTTTTGGAAGGCTGCTGTCCCGACGGGACAGAACCACTGTTTTTGGGTTTTGCGAGTAGTTGGCAATGTCGGGGTAGATGAGGGTTTGCGTACTGTTTTGTGGGCATGATTGTGAGTGTGTGGCCCCTATGTGCAGGTGGTGTGACCCCGGGAGGGCCTTCTACTTCTCGCCAATCCGTCGCCCGTGGTTGAGGCAAGTGTATTGTAATGGATAGCGGTTTGTAGGTTGCTAGTTGAGACTAGATGAAGATTGAATATATGATATGAACACTTGCCATGCTTTAATGATTACCAATGATATGATGAGTATGCTTACTATGTTATGATGCCATGTGTTAATGTACAAGTTAATTATGTTGTTGGCATATTACATGGCCCGGGCAGTGAGAAAGTCATAATTAGTCCGGGGAAGGTCAGTGAGAAAGTTATGACTAATCCGGAGAGCCAATGAGTAAGTCCTACATCGTGATTCCATTCACCGCGGTGAACGAAAGCGAGGAGTAGGCACCCTCCATCTTCGGGATGGAAGGGGGGAGAGGGTGCACACCGACGGGTGTGTACTCAACCATACCGGTATAACTTTCCAAGGAGACATGAGCATAGCATCGCATTGCATACATAATGAGGATGATAATGATATGTGATCATGAATGAGATGGTTTACATGATGTGGGATGTTATTGCCATGTAATTGTTCGTGTTGTACCATTGCAATATATTTGCTGAGTTTTGAACTCACGCTTGTGTTTTCTTGTTGTTTTAGGTACCATGAGACCGGCATGCGGGGAAGGGAATTAGCCACACTTCCACACGTAGCTTCACTCATTTGATTCCACAAGTCATTCAATTAGTTTTTGATAATAAACTGCGTGTGATGATTATTGCTTTAAGGTTTAGCTTTGCTTTATGAGAGTCTTATTGTTCGTTTGGCGCATGGAGACATTAAATGCTTGAAAGTAGACTTATATTGTGGTTAAGTCTTGAATTATTGCTGTTTTAGTTGTCTCTCATATTGCCTTATTGCTATACTGTTGTTGCACCTTCAAATCATGTTAAAACAAAGGAGATGCTGCCGAAATCTCGGGTTTTAGCATTTACTCCTTTGCTGTAATTTACCTTAATTCATGGTATTTAGATGTTATTTAGCTTATGTTTGGTAGCTTTCAGGCATATTAAATGCCGGGGTGTTACAGTGGCAGTGGGCCGACAGTGAGGTGGGCGGCGGAGGATGGAGGAGCCGGCGGCCGGTGGGGAGGGCGGCGGAGGACGGAGGAGCCGGCGGCAGCAGAGACGACCGAAGGTGGATGGAGCGAGGCCAGACGGACGGAGCTGCGGGCAGCGGCAGCAGCTGAGGGAGGCTGGGGCCGCGGAGGTAGAGGGAGGAGTTCGGGGCCGCGGCGATAGTGGGAGGAGACTGGGGCGGCGGCGGCGGCCGGTGCGGCGAGCTGGAGGGTGGCCGGCCTGGGTGGGAGACAATGGCTCGGTTGGAGAGCACGGATTCCAGGGCGACGGCTGGACAGGAGGGAGGCCGAGGCGGCGGCGGCGGGAGTGGAGGGAGGCCGGGGCAGCGACGCGTTCGGCCGTAGAGGACGGCGGCAGTAGAGGGTGAGGGGTGGCACATTTGGGGTTGGGTGGGTGCCGAACTGGTGGTAATGCGGCGGTCTTTGCTGTGTGCCCACTCGGGATAGGTCTGTGCCGAGTGCCCTCTCGGCATAAAGGGGTCTGATGGTTGCCCTAAAACCATATTATGCCGAGGGCCCACTCGGGATAAACCTGTGCCGAGTGCCCTCTCGGCATTGAGCATTTGATCTACACCGAGTGCCCACTCGGTATGGATTGCCATGTCAGCAGTGCCCTCGCAGTATTGTGACCTACGTGGACAACACCGTCATATTACGAGTGTCCTCTCGGCATAGATGTCATATATTGCGAGAGCACACTCGGAATAGATTACACTCGGTATAGGGTTCTTTACGCTGAGTGTGCACTCGGTTAGCTATCTTCACACTCGCCCCAAAACTGGATTCTTGTAGTGAAAAACACGCATGGGCAAGGCGCTCATGGACGGTGCTTCGGGCATGGCTTACGATAGGCGGCGTGCGGCAGCGCTGGTGGTTACGAGCGTCGTGGCTTGGCTATGGTAGGTAGGTCACGGGTGTGCGCTGCGGTGTGTGGGGCCGCGAGCGCGGCAGCACCCGAGAGTAGTGGGAGCGGCGTGCCTGCAGGGTGCGCCTGCACATGAGAGCCGCTTAGTGGCGATGCTGGAGAGCAGGGGGCGCAGTGCGCCTGCACAGGAGAGCCGCATAGTGGCGATGCTAGAGAGTAGGGGGCGCAGTGCGCCTGCAGGGTGGCATCGGGCATGCATGTAGGAAGAGTCCGTGCATGATGCATATGTGTGTGGATGGGAGTTCTTGTAGGTGTGTCCAAGTTCTCTCGTGGTTAAGCTCTAATGCGAGTCTCCGTCGCCGTCAAGTTGTGTCACCGGTGAAAAGACAATTATAGCTGTGTCAAAAGGTTGTAATCGTCGACAAGGTGTATCACCCCTTGAAGATGCGTCAAGAGATTGGGCGTCGATTGGCGAAGATGACATAACAAGATTAAAGGGGAGAATGTTGCACGTTAATCTTGTTACCGAGTCAAAGTTGCATGCACGCAACATGCATGTAGTTAGTATGTTGAATTAGTAGTGCACGTGTGGAGATAGAATAGTGTTCGGTTAGGTGATTGGAATTTGTTAGGATAGCTTCTGTTGAAGCAGCGTGACATGCGTGCCATGTGAGTAGGTTTTTGCTCCGTTAATCTACTATTTTGTTAGTCTATTTAAAGAGCGATGATGTTAAGGTCATGTTTGGATCCCAGGACTAATTGTTAGCTGACTAAAAATTAGCTCTAGTCTATCCAAACAGGAAGACTAATAGGTGGGCTAATTTTTAGCCAACCCCCTAGCTAACAATTAGCCCATTAGCTGGTGGGAGGGAGCTAATTTAGACTAATAGCAGATAACATACCAGGAAAAGACAGAAATACCCTCGCGTTGGCTAATCTTCACTTCCTACCGATTTTTGCTCCCAGTTCATGCGACCCGGCGGCGCATAAACCTACTCCTGCGCCTCAGCGCCGAGCCTTGCCGCCATTGTCCTACTCGTCCTGCGCCGCTAGCATCCTGCGCCTCGCCGCCAACGTCCACGGTCTGCTTGAGCTCCATCATCCGCTGCTGCTCCACACGCTCCCTCCCCGTCGCACCACCAGCGTCGCTGCCGCCGCACCTCTCGGATTTACCGCCGTCTGCAGTAGCCGCAAGCTTCGATTTCCTTTGGTGTTTGCATCGTTTCATACTGAGCAGCAAAGGACGGGATTAATATTGTAGGTTATGAGAATCCTAAATAGTTTCTTGCCTGGGCTTGGGATTTCTATTCTTTGCACAAGTTGGATTCACTTCTGCGCACATAGCTTTATTTTGTAGTTTTGTACTTAATTATTTGATGTTTACATTCTCCTAGCCTAAAAAATTGATACTTTGCATGGTTTGGATTTACCTGCAACTGAATTACAGCTTAGATCACAAATATTTGTCTGTCTGCGTACGTAGTTAGCCAAGACAAGAACACTATGCACTATGTTTTGAGCAAAGGAAAAAAATCATTGGGTCTAGCTGATGTTTTGAGCAAACGAAAAAGGAGTGCGTTCATGTTTCTTTCTTCCTTGTTGGGCTGCAAGATCTCAAATGGCATGCAGTGAGCCCTCTCGTCACATGTAGCGGCAGCCAATACCATCACCATGTTTTACACTTTAGATGGGCAGGAGCATTCAACTGATGGATGCCTTTCGGCATGTAATATGGAGCCAATACCATCACCACGTAGATCGATGCTGTGCTTTTATCACACTAGCTCAACCTCAACGTATATTTTTTGCCTGGCCGGCAGAGGAAGGGTGACTTTCGTGCGGGATCTGGGAACAAATCAGGCTTGACGTTTAACATGGTGATGATGAGGAGTAAACATTTTTTGTAAGAAATTAGTCCAATTAAGCCATGCAGCTAATTTTAGATGAACTAATTAATTATTAGCTGACTAACCATTAGCCAGCTAACAATTAGTTTTAGCCCATCCAAACATGGTAAGTCTTATGAGAATGAGAGAGAATAACGCAGACAAAAGAAAAAAAGAAAAAGAAAAACCGATGCAGGTGTTGGACGTCACCAAATTTCTTGTTCTTTATGTTGTTCTAATTTCCCACGTATTCGTGTGAGTTATTTTTGGTAGTTCCAACAATCACAGAATGATTGAAGAAACACGGGTTCCATCCATCCATGTTCTATGCATCGTGGCTAACCCTCACCACTATGTACATGTGTGTAACATCCTCAAATTTATAAAGTAATAAAAATCAAATATTAAAAATGTGAAATCAGTATTGTGTTGCATTTCTTGATTTTATGTGCATTTATTGATAATTGATCTATTGGTTGATTTAATTGGAAATGAATAATGGAATTTAAGAAAGAAGAGAAAAGAAAAGAGAAAATAGTAAAATGGTAAGAAATGAAATTACCATGGTAAAAATCTTGTATAACCTGGCCAAACCCTAGAAGATACCCTAGATGGTCAAAAGACCATATGAATGCTTTTACTAGTGAAGAAAACAATTAAAAATGATAAATCCTTTCTCTGGCCAGTCCAATGTCAGATTTTTAGAGAGAGATGTAGAGAAATCTAGACCTTGGAATTTTTACCATAATACCTCAGGCATATCATATTCATCCACAAAAATTTTCAAAAATTAATAAGCAATTTTGCTATTTATTAGCATTTAATTTAGGCAGATTTGAAATTCTGCTGAAATCAGTAAAAGAATTATGGAAAAATAAATAATGCGATTTTAATGTTGAAATTTTTATTGTACGACCTTAATGTAGTTACACACCTTCAGTAAAAATTTCAAAAATAAATATGTTGATTTGGTTTCTTAATAAATTCAAAAACCGAATGGGTTATTCTGAGCAGATAACAGTGTCAGAATTTTAATAAATAATGTGTAAATATTTTTAACCCCAAAATTTTACTGACGCTATTAAAATTACTCAGTAGCTTGTGTAAAAAGTTTCGAAAAATCTGGTAATGCAAAGACACGGGAATTAATTGTTTGTTGTGCTGTTTAGGGAAGAAACTAGAGTTCTCTCCCCTCAGCCCTTACGTGTGGGGCCACGCGTCCAGTGACGCGTGCGCTGACGGCAGCTGCCGACGGGTCCTGGAGGCTTCTGTGCCCACGCGTCAGCCTCCTCCTCTCTTTTCCCTCTCTCCCTTGTTTCTCTGCCGGTGGACCCGGGGACCACCCGTCAGCTCCTTCCTCCTCCTCTCATTTCTCTCTGTCTCTCTTATTCTCTCTATTGTCGGCCGAGTCCGCCGAACCGCCTCACCTCCTTGTCGCGACACCGCCGCAACCTCTCGCGTACCTCAAGGCCATCTCGATCATCGCCACTGCAGCCGTGCCGTGCCCCTTTGACCTTTGGCCGAGCCGAAGGGAGAGCTCCAGAGAGCACCGAAACCCGCCGCCATACCTTATCTGAGCCAATCCGCCTCCAACCGCCTCCCGTGCCTATTTAAGCAAGGAAACGAGAACACTACTCCCAGATGAACTCAAGTGACACACCCGTTCACCCTCTTATGCCCTAAACCACCCGAACCCTACCCTTCTTCTCCGCCGCCGGTAAGTCCCAATTTGGGGGTAACTCCAAATTCGTGCGACTCGGTAAGGAAGCATCCAAATTGAATGGTCTTAGAGCATCCTTGATTACTAACGAAGCTTTTGCGCACCTCCTTGCAGCCCGAAACGCCCCGAAGAGTTCCCGCACCGTGCGCCTCCTTCCGCCATTGACGCCGCACGGTGAGAGCTTCACTCGATTGCTCATTCTACGGTCTAAGTGCCCGATTAGAACCCATGTGACCTCCCAAAGCTCTTGCGCATGATCCTTAAGGTTAGAATTCGGTACAACGCCTCCGAGCTTGACCTCACCGTGAAGCGCCGCCATCCTTAGCCGCGTGCACAAATTCTCCAAACATCAACCCCAACCGAATGATGCCCTAGGTCTATCATGGTCCAGTGATGCTATAGGAACCTGCTAAACCCTAGCGACGCCGCCGGATAGCCGCCGGTGAGCTCAGCCTTGGCCTCCCCTGCTCGGAGTCGCTGCCAAGCGGGACCCCCGTGTCAGCCGGTTCGGCCTGCACTTAGCCAAGCCAGCCTCACTGCCGTGCGGGCCATGGACGTCGAGCGCCGCAGCGCATCGTCTCTACATTGCCGTCACGGGCCCCATCAGCGATCGCGCGGGTGCCCTCATGGCGCTTCGTACGCGAGCCGCTGACGGGTGGACCCCAAATGTCAGCGACCGCGAACTCGTTCAAAGCTCTAGCCCGCGCAAACGACGAAAATACGCTTTCCCTTAAGGAAAACGTATTTTCCCTTTTTATTGAATTCTTAGGACCCGAATTGATTCAAATTGCTATAACTTTTAAACTATAGCTCCAAATGAGATGAAACAAATTTCTAAATTCATTATAAATCCCCTAGTTTCATAATATGCAAAAACATTTAGGACTTGTTTTGCAATTTAGATTTGAATTTAAATTTGAATCATGAAATTTGAATATGTAGCATATAGGATTTTTGCAAATAAAGTCCAAATTGAGTGAAACCAACTTTGTTAGAATCCTTAGGTCAAGTACTGTCCAAATATGTAATTAGATTTGGATTTGGAACTAGTTTGTGAAAATTTCATATTAGGACTTTATTTAATGTATAAATTTAAGATGATTGCAATAACTTGATCAAAAATGATCCAAAATGAATAAAATTTGTTTCTTTGTGCTCATTACACTGATTAGGACCATTTAGTAAGATAAAAGTTAGGATTTACCATGTTCTTTCATTACATATGATTAAGGTTGCTTTATATACTAATTTGTATTAGTACAATTAGTCATACACCCTACAAATGAACTTTGTTAAAAATAAACCTACAATCTTAGCTTCCTGAATTCGTAAACTAGAATGAAATAATACACAAAGAAGATAGCCGTGTTGTATGCCCTAAAACTTTAATCCTTAGGACTATAATTTAACGACTTAGCTAATACATGAAGTGATGAAATGATTGCTATCATTGGTTGATTTGAATTGGTTTTATTTGAATCTTTCAACTGTTATCTTTATTATTTGTGTATTTGCTTCTTCATCAATATTGAAATGTTCTTTTGCCGTGTTCCTAATCGACGTATAGACGCTGAGATCGCCGACTACGTTATCGACGACACAGATCCAGCTTACACCGCCGAGGAGCAAGGCAAGCACCCCTTTGATCATTCTTGAACCCAGATTTTACAACCAGATAAAATGTGATTAAGAATCTTCCTGCATGCTTATATTTCGATAAATCCTTATTTTGCGTTACTTGGTAGTTATAACCCAAATTGATGGATTCCCTTAATCATATTGACATACGATCCATGAAAAACCATAGGAATGGTTAAGTTCATTGAACTGGGTATAATCGCTTATTAACCTGCATATGCTTAACACTGCTTTAGGTCAAAGTTGGAAATGTTTACACCCACACTTTTCTTTATGAAATCTTTTATGGTTTATTTAAGCAGTAAAGAATACTGGTAGTTTGATAAAAATGAAAATAAAACTACTGTTTTGATGTGGGTGATTATTGGCAATAGCCGGTTGTACATGTTTTAACGTGTACGTAGATAGGGTGGAGTATCGCCCATATCACTCTAAGGACCGAACGTAGTGTTGCATGATCCAAGTAAACCGTACATCCACAAGTACTGGACTGGGACAGTCTTAACTTATTAAATTATTTGGGAATTAGCTTTGCACATTGGTAGGCAGTTGTAGCACGAGCATTCCGGGTATGGGTTTGCTCGAGGGAGGTGTCATCACCAAGGTGTTGGCATCTACCGTTGTAACGGTGTACGCCTGGCTATGAATTTGGGGCTGTTGTTGTACCATTTGAGCCGCGGGCTCCTGAATATTATTGCTTCACCGTTTGTTTGCTTCCATCATAGTCAGGGGTAACGTCACTGGGCTAGTGCAAAGTTAAGGTTCAGATAATCGAACAGTTTCGTTATGAACTCCTCGCGGGCATACCAAAGGAAGTGTGTCTTATAGCTTGCAAAAAGGGAGAACATATCTTGTGGGTAAAGCAGTACAAACTCTGCAGAGTCTAAAACTATTCGAATAGCCGTATCCACGGTCATGGATGACTTGGTTAACCAGCACTAGTTAATTGTTTTCTATTTCCAAAAACTTGTTTAAATGCTTTGGAAATGATTCAATTCTGTATAAATGTCTTTTACAGTCATTTTGGACTTATTAAGACCATGGAGGGTCTTGTTCATTATTTTACTCACAAAGGGCCGTGAGCAAAATGTTATTATCTTTTTATTACTTGTTATTTCAATTACTTATCAAACTGTCTTTAAAGTTTTATTTACGCTTTCCATTACTATTCAAGTATTACCTTAATCAAAACTTTCGCTTTATGCAAAACAACCGTAGAAACCCACTTTCTATTTCAGCCTCATATATTCCAGGATTTGCATACACTACAAAGTCTTGCGAGTACCAATGTACTCAACTTGCTTCAACAATGTTTTTAGGTGAAGAGCAAGATTACGATAATGACGGAAATGAATATGAGGAACCTGCGAATTTTAGCGACGACTGATCTTTCTAGGTTCATCTCAGCAGTTGCCTGTGGAGTTATGAAATAGTTGGCATACTATGAGACATGGTTTTAATTTTCTGTTACTTTTGGTATTGTAATAACACTATAAAACTTGTAATGTAATAAAAGTGTGTGTTGGTGTGGCTGTAATATCCAAATTGTGTTTGTGCGTGCCAGCCACTGATCATGGGAATGGCACAGGATGCACTTAAAGAGCCTCATATTTATGTTATTTACTGACATAAAAATGAGGGTCTCACAATGTGCCCCTCTCTGAGCTACCCCAATATATACTGCCAGTTTTTTTACCGTCCCTGAATCCATTACTTACTAAGTTACTAGTTAGTACTACTGCACTCCGTTGCTTAATATTTGTATTTGTACACAACGCATATGCATATATATATATATATATATATATATATATATATATATATATATATATATATAGATATATTAAAGCCTCAAGTAGTGGTTTGAGCCTTGAGCTAGGGACTCCGAGTAGCGTAGAGTTCGATCCCCATTGTAGCGTAGAGGTAGGCTTGAGATTTGTAAGCAAGAGAAGCAAGCGAGAATAATAAGAGAGAAATAAATAGAGTTAATTGTTCTCAAAGATTTTGAGGAGTTTCTGTTCCAACAATAATATTAAGATACGACTCCGGCCCGCCCATGACAGGAGGAGAGCAGCGTAAGGCTCCTGCAATGCCTCCGCCAATGGCATACATAAACCCCACAGTGCAAGACTAGCTAGCTAAATCCTGGCTTAGAGCTGACAGGGCCCAGGGCGCCTCGATCAGCCCCTCCTGCGCTTGTTCGCCGTCTCCATCTGCCCGAAGATGTACTTCAGCAACTCCTTCATCGTCGCCTTCCGGCCTTTCCTGAAGTTCCAGAGTTCGGGCACGACATACCGTCCACTGGGATTGTACTCGTTTACCTCGCACAGGGCGGTCTTCACTGCATTGCACACATCATCTCCATACTCAATCCACAAGTGCCGCAGTTTTGTATCATCGTCATCTACAACTTCCTGCAACATCCAGGGATGATTATGATTTTTCAAACAAACACTAGCCTCTCCATATATATAAAAGGCAAAGATCACACGATCGAGAGTTGAGTAGTGTAGAACTCAGTAAATACCTTATCCTCTCCATCAGCCTGAACACACTTAAAAGGATGCCAGGATGGCTTCTTTATTTCCTCCTGCCAACTTGAGACCAGCTCCGCAGCTTTGGTCTCGTAATCATCATTTCCATACTTCTTCCTGCATGCATTTTGAAATGGCTTTTCATCAAGTTCTCCCATCCTTTTGATCCCGATAACTGTCCACCCGCTTAGCATGTCCTCCAAACCCTGAGCATTGTGATAATCATTTCATGAATGAAAACCTTTTTATGAACATCTACTATTCAAGAAAAAAATTAGGTGGAAGGCAATTGATAAACATCCTAGAGAAAAAAGGAGCGCCGTACCGCTATCAATTCTTTTCGAGCCTCTTGTAACTCGTCGTTACTTTCACGCTCTTTCCTCTCCAGTTCTCCAGTCAACTCTTCCAACAGTTTCTTTTCATGTGCTAATCTTTCGCTCAGCTTCTCCATCTTGTCATGAATATCTCCATCATCATCCCCCTCCAAATGTTTCATCACTTGAAGTGTGCCATTCAATCGTGTTACTTCGAGCTCAAGTCGTTGTTTCTCATGCAACTCCTTTTCCAGCTGAAGCATTCTCACGAGTACATCTTCCTTTCTCCTCTGGTGTTGTCAAGGTGTATTAATTCTTGTCTCCAGAGTACCCATCTGATCTAGGAAAGAACATAAGTAAAAAAAGGTAGCAAACCTTCTGGTCCTCGACTAGCTTCAAAACATCTTCATAAGCCCTCTGCTGTTCTATACTTGCCAGCTCAAGTTCACTATTGTCATGTTTTGCCTGTACATTTCAGAAAAGAAACTTAAGATATAAATATATCATAAAATATATTGCAGTATGCATGCTATCACACCATATGGTCAAGTTACAAAGTTTTCAATACATACAAAGTGTCAACTTTTGCTTTATGAGAGACTAGCAAACTCATGGGCATATATAGCACTAAGTACTTATGATATAGAAAGAAGCAGGTCATTATTTAATCTGCTTAGAAACTAAATATTGAAAAGTAGCATATAATTTAGACAACCCAATATTAACTAATAATATGTACCATATCAAAGAGAAATCATTGTTATGTTATGTCATTTGAAACGACTTATACAAGTCTCATACGAAATAAATAAAAGAAGTAGGTAACAATTAATCTTGATTTCATTTTGAAGTTAGCCACTCAAAATAAACAGGCATTTGATATATATCCTGTAAGTTAAGAATAGTGTATCCTAGGCATAATTAATATTTAGCAAACGGTACATGAGGTCATCAGCATAGCTTATTGCGTAGCATAGATAGTTCATTAACTTACCTTTTGCTTCTCATCATCAAGTTTCTTCCTGTCGCTAGCATTTTCTAGATGCTTAGCACGTGAATTCAGCTCCCTCCTCTTATTTTTGAATTCAAGCTTTGAGTTTTCATTATCCTGGAAAATCCTCACAGCATTGTCACGAGCCTTGTGATGCAGATTGCGCATTTCTGAATGAGAGAACGTAAAACTTATCATGATGCTGCAGAGTGCATATTGGTGTCAAATAGAGCAACACTGCTTTATTGATTTTGTAACGGCAAAACTAAAGCTAACACCAATGAAAGTTAACGATTGGGAAAAGTGTGTTTGGAGCTGTAACCAACGTTTATCTCATCAAGTTAAGTCTGACAGCTGCCAATTACGATGCTAAATTAAGTACGTACACAAGAGAGAAACGAAGGAACTGCATTCATAATGACGACAGAAACGAAGGAACTGCATTCATAATGACAGATCAACAGAAGTCGTGCACTCCTGCTACTCGTCTAACCAACCAAGAAGCAATATTTTTCTAAATTAACACTTCATGTGCAATATAAAAGTAGGTAGAATCCCAGAAAAGTATAATTACCATTCAGGACCCTTAACACCAGTTGCAAATTTTAAATTATGCAATAGTACAAGGCATGATTAAATACCATGTGGTGATTTGCTCCATTTGACAATCAGGTACAATCAGGTACGACGTACACCAAAAACCCAAGGAAATAATTGCAAAGCGCACCTTCATTATATGCCTCATGTAAACTCCTATTGTCCTCCTCAAGCCGTGCAATGGAGAGTTGTGCCGCATTATTCTTTGTTGCTAAATCGTGCAGGTACCGGTTCTTTGCCTCGATCTGAGTTGCCAGTATCGCCACCATCTCCCCCGACTTCTCCGACTCTCTCTTGGAGACCTCACCTACGGTTGTCAGGTTGGCATGCTTCCTCAGGTACCTGCCTACCACACTCCCTGCGTTGTAGTCCCCCTCTCGAGCAACCCACCCGTAGACCTTGACCTCCCCACCCTTCGCAGCACCCCCACCACTACTATTCCTTGCCTCCCATTCCTTCTTCCCAAGCTTACCCACGTTGAAATGGTTCTCAAGTGTGAGGGCGTCGCTAAATCCACCCCAACCTTCTGTAAACCTCACAATCGCAAAGCTTCCCGCCCCATCGACAACCAAAGGCACAACACCAACCGAACTAATCAGCGTGCCCACCCTGCCAGAAAAGCCCTCAGCACTGAAACCTGCATCGGCTGCAAGAACCGCAGTCCATGGCCAAGCAAATTTCTCCTCCTCCTTTGGCACCCCCACGGAACTGGATCCAGCGGTATCACCTACATTGGCACTGGCTTTTCCCTTGGCACCGGCATTAGCATTAGCAGTGGCATTGGGATTACTTACATTGCCATCAAGACTGGCAAGGTCATTCGCGAAGGATGGGTCGGCGCGCACAAAGCGGGCAAACGCGCGGTGAAAGGCGCGCTCTCGGCCGTGGCGACGATGCTTGCTGGAGACGCCGATGCCGTCCGCGTGCTGGAGGAGGTCCTTGAGCTTGTAGTCCTGCTTCTTCTTGCCGGGGCAGAAGGGGCAGCGGAAGGTGCCGTCCGGATTGCGCACCCGGTGGTTGCCGGACTTGAGGAGGCAGTAGGTCTTCTCCTCGTAGTCGCTCTCCGCCTCTGAGTCGTCGGGATCGTCGGAGGACGGCTCCCTCGTGGCGGCGACCAAGCCGGCGGCCTCGGCCTCCGCTTCCTCATAGGTGTCCATGTAGTCGTCCACGTCAAGATCCATTATTGAAGCAGAGTTTCAACAGCACAAGAGCAAGATTTGAGATGATTCCTGACGGCAAATCTAATCTCCCTAATAAATAACTGAATTGGGAAAAAACTAACTTCCACGTTGTCCTCTCTACCCCCACGTCGCGCCTTCACCTCCCCAAGGTCTTAACTCGAAACAAAACAATGATGGCAGCCCACTTTGAAACGTCTTGGACTTTCGGACTTTCTGGCGTTCTGGCTTCCTCGCACTCGACGGATCAGTTGTCCACAAAAGAGATATTTTTCCTACCAAGAAATAACTAATTTAGAGATACTTTCCTAGGCTAACAAGCCTGTTAGGAAACCAATTATCGTATCCTGACTCTTCCTTATCTCTAAGCGGAACCGCTATATATAGGAGGCAGGGGCCCCATTGTACAGAGAAGCATACAGAATAATAAAGCAGACCCGGTTCCTCCTCATATTGTGTCTCTCGTCCTCTCTCTCTGTTCTCCAGTTTAGATCTATTAGGGAACCTCGGACTATTCGATAGCGAGGTTGTCTAACACGTTATCAGCACGAAGCTCTACCGGAGAAAGTTTGAAAGGTGAGAAAGGTGAGAATACGACGATTGAATCTAATCGCTCGTCGTGGATCCTTGCATTCATTAATCTATGATATGTGGCACGAAGCTACTGTATATAGTGTCTGCACATCATGGCACGAAGCTAGTAATGCAAATCTTTACAGAAGTAGCATGAAGCTACAGAGTACACCAGATATAGCACAAAGCTGCAGATCGCTACAATACAGAATTAGCAGATCGGTTATGAAACCGACGACTCCCGGATCGAAGCCGGCAGCCTCGCTAGCCGGCTCGAAGCCGCGCCAAAGCACTGCACCACGATCGCTGGCGTCTCATCGCGCTCGAAGCCGATGGCCACTGCCGGCGCAGTCGCTGGACACACAGCCCTGACGCCGCTCGAAGACGGCCGCTCACCGCGCGACACCCGCAGAAGCGATGGCTCGAAGCCCATCGGCGCATCGAGGAAGCCGCGCCTGACGTCGGTGCCCCGAATCGACCGAAGCCCACCACCGCGCGCGCTCGCAGTCGCGCTGCCCCGGCTCGCCACCCAGCCGCTGCTCGAAGCCGTCGTGCGCGTGCGGCCGGCGGTGCGATGGCAGCGTGCCCCTGTCGCGACGGCCCCGTCGGCCCACCACTGCCGCGCATATGCACTCCCGTTCCCCACCCGTGGTCGCCGCGCACGCGTCGCCACTGGCGTCGTCGCTGCGGCGTCTGACGACGCATCTGCCGCTTCTTGCTCCCCCATTGGCTCAGACGCTAAGCCGCATGCAGCCGCCGCCGTTATCACAAGACTGCCGGCCGCCAAGCAAGACGCAGCGACCACCTGCCTTGGCCCAGCCGAAACCGACCGCGCCCGCAGGTCCCAGGCAAGTCTTCAGCTAGCTTGAAGCCGAGCGCCGCTGCTGTGCGATCCAATCGGCTGGAACATGAATCTTCAATCCAACACTAAACCTTTTGGACATGAAGTCCAAGGCAAGATGACGTGAAGTCAATGAATGGATTGAGATTTCTTATTCTATCCAACATTGAACATGACGTGAAGTCATTGAATGGATTGAGATTTCTTAGAATGGTGCCCCGTGGGGTCCTCGAACGAATGGTGCCCCGTGGGGTCCTCTCCTTTTTTTCCCTATGGACTTGAAGTCCAGGCAATCGATGCACCCAGCGCGCCGCTCCTCGCCGGTCTGAGCTATTTCGATCTGGTCGTCGGCTTGCTTGTTGGGCATGAAGTCCAACCGGACTCTTCTTTTGAATATGGATAAAAGCTCATGTCCGGTAGTAATGGACGGAGTATTGGACAGGCAGTTCATTTGAGACTTGAAGTCTCTTCAATCGGCAGAAAAGCAGACGGGCCCGAGCCGGTTTCAAAACCGGATTGAATCCGGGGGAAGCGCACGGGGGAAGGGGGAAATTACCCCCTTGCCCCCCGGTTCTTTATATTTTCCGATTTTATTTTCCAGAAATTAATTAATAACTCAGAAAATCTGATAGAAAATTGCAGAAAATTCAGAAAATCGCCAGAAAATTATGAAAATTATCTAGAAATTGCACAAAATTTTTATGGCCCTGTTATTAATTTGTACTTAGCCTTATTTTCTGTATCATGAATATTTGCATGAATTTTTGCAATAATTGCCTTGTTTAGAATATCAGAAATTCCTGAGAATTTATTTTTCGTATTTATGAATTCATGAATTATGCAATTATTGTTTCTGTTCCATGCATTGTATTTATTGGTTTAATATATTTTATTAGAAATTCAAGCACGCCGCACGAAGCGGTCGCCGTCGCGCTAGGAAGGCCGACACGCATGGAACTCAATGCGCCACGCGCATGAAGCCGCGCTAAACCGATTGCACGAAACCAATCGCGCACATAAAGCAGATCGCACGAAGTCGATCATATATATGAATCCGATCGCATGCATGAAGCTGGTCGCGCGCATGAATCTGATCGCTTGCACGAAGCCGATCACCTATATGCACGAAGCTGTATTTATAAATATTTATGAATCATATATTTATGAATCTTGTACTTATGAATTTTTGCATTTATCTTGTATTTATGAATACTGCAATTATTTCTTTATTTTAGTTTACTAGATATTCATGAGAATTTGATTTATGCATTTATGAATCTTGCAACCACTCCCTATTAGATTACACGAAGTAATCTAATGAAAGAATCTTTTGAATATGCAAATACCTGGCATTATCAAATGTGAGTTTGAAGAACTGACCCCGAATGATCAGAACTATCTCACATGGGCATCAGGTTTGAAGATCATACTTGCGAGCAAGAAGCTCCAAGCTACCACCGGCTTAGGGTCCTCGAAGGATACGCAACCTATTGCCGAGCAAAATGATCAAACTTTGCCCTTTCTCAGGCATCACCTTTCAGCCACTCTGAAGAATGAATACATGGCTGAGGTGAGTGCGCTTGAGTTATGGACTGCACTTCAGAAGCGGTTCGAGAAGCTCAAGTCCACCATCTTGCTCCAAGCACAACAAGATTGGGTTCGCCTGAAGTTTGCACGCTACAGAACAGTGGTTGTTAATGAATTTTGAATAATGAATTGTATGCTCTCGAAGGGCATACATTTTCTTTTCTCATGAATAGAATTGCAATTTATTCTTTATTCCAGTATTCTTTATTTACAAGCAATATTTGAATTACTTTGCCACTGTATGATTAGAATTATATTTCTTGTCATTTAAGATATTGTGTAGCGCCCAATGGAGGTGATATGTATTGTTGATAGTGGCACAGCAAATACCATCTTAAGAGAGTCAAAATACTTCCAGACAATCACGAAGAACGCTGGAAGGATTATGAAAATCGTAAGAAGCGATACGCATATAATAGGCTCAGGAAGAGCCACAATTATATTGCCAATGGGTACAATTTTGGTAATTGATGAAGCCTCCTTGTACCTTGAATCAACACACACTCTCTTAAGTTTTAACAGATATCTGCGCCAATGGGTTTCACGTAGAAACCAATGAAGAAAATGGCAAATAGCATTTGTGCATTATGAAGCACGCGGAGTATGAAAAATGGTATTAGAAAAATATCCCTCGTATGAATCTGGGCTATACTACACGAGAATCAATGCACACGCAGTGTATATTTCTTTAGAAGCTCTGGATTATTTTATTTATGGCATTGTATATTTAGGTCATCTTGGTCTTAGAATTATGAGAAATATAGTTAACAACTCACAAGGTCATGGCATTAATGTTAAAATTTTTTCCCAAATCACGAAGATTTTGTGTGCCATGCATGTGCCACCGGGAAATTAATAACTAGGCCCTCTATTATGAAAGTGCAACATGAAATCCCCGCATTCCTGGAACGCATTCAGGGGGATATTTGCGGCCCGATTCAGCCATTATCGGGGCCGTTTTTGGTACTTTATGGTGCTCATTGATGCTTCCTCGAAATGGTCGCATACATGTTTGCTGTCAACAAGGAATCATAATTCACAAAGTTGATCTCGCAGATCATCAGAATTAAGAATGTTTTTCCTGATCATCGCGTGAAGTCCATTCGAATGGACAATGCCAGCGAATTTACTTCCAAGGCATTTGATGATTATTGCACAGCAACTGAAATAACTATTGAGCACTCTGTACCGCATGTCCATACGCAAAATGGACTAGCTGAAGCACTAATAAAGAGGATTAAGTTCATTGCTAGACCGCTCTTGCAGAGTTGTAACTTGCCCAACAATTGTTGGGGACACGCAGTCCTGCACGCAGCAGCACTAATCAATTATAGACCATCGGCCTACAACATCCATTCAACCATGCAAACTAGTGCATTGGGTCATCCTGAAGAATTGAATGTATGGTATATGTACCTATACCACCCCCACAGCGAACTGCAATGGGCCCTCTCCGCAAGTCTGGGATATACGTTGGTTATGAGAATGCATCCATAATCAGGTATTTGGAACCCACGACTGGAGATTTGCATACAGCCCGATTCGCTAATTGCATTTTTTTTACGAGGATCGCTTTCCCGTCATTAGGGGGAGGAAATGAACCATTGGATGAAAATGCCGGGAAATTATATGGCATTCCATTGGGATCCCCGTGCATGACCCTCGCACTAATGAAGCAAATCATGAAGTCAAGAAGACAATCGATTTGCAGAATTTAGCAAATGAACTGCCTGATCATTTTTGTGATCTGAAGAGCGTGGTTAAGTCACATATACCAGCAAGAAATGCACCAGAGAGGGTGGAAATACCAAAGAAAGCAGAAGGTATCCCTCATCCTGTTCAAAGGCCTCATAGAAAAAGAACAGGAAATCTGGCTTCTCAAACCCAAAGTACCCGGAGATGTCTGGGGAAAACTGGGCAAGAGGACTTACCACAGCCAATCACAAAAGTGCCCCAAAGCAAGAAGGGGAGCCAGTTGAGACCTGGCACTGGAAAGAAGCCTGTGGAAAAGGCAATTCCAGATTAGAATCTTCCATTGGAAGAAGCCGTCGGAAATAATGTGTGCGCACACATTGGCGGAGAAAAGCTAAAGGAACTTGCTTCTAGAATGGGAAATAGCAATGAAGAGCAAGTAGAAGTGCATGAAGCGCCCCAAGATGAAATGGCCATAAATTTTGTAACAATAGGAGAATCTATGAAAAGAGCAACAACCATTGCAAGGCTTGTTGTTCAAGGTTTCACTCAACGTCCTAGGGTTGATTATGAAGAAACCTATTCTCCGGTCATGGGTGGAATTACCTTTAGATACTTGATCTCAATGGCAGTCAACTTGAAGTTGAGAATGAAGCTAATGGATGTTGTCACAACATATTTGTATGGAAACTTGGAGTCGGAGATATACATGAAAATACCGGAAGGTATCCCTATCCCGAACCAAGACAGAGCAAACAGAAACCTATACAGTGTAAAATTGGAGAAATCACTGTATGGACTGAAGCAGTCAGGAAGAATGTGGTACAATCGCTTGAGTGACTTTCTCTGCAAGAAAGGCTACACGAACAGCGAAGATTGTCCATATGTATTTATACAACGATCCACGAATGGATTTTGTATAATCTCCGTCTATGTAGATGACTTGAACATCATTGGGACGGATGAAGAAATTGAAGAAGCATGCACATACTTGAAATCTGAGTTTGAAATGAAAGACTTGGGTAAAACCAAGTTCTATTTAGGCTTGCAGCTTAAACATGTCCAAGGCGGAATCTTGGTACACCAAGCATCCTACACGCAGAAAGTGTTGGAGAAGATTCGGCTTTGGAAAGGCATACCCCGCAAAGACCCCAATGGTCGGAAGGTCACTCCAAGCAGACCTAGACCCGTACAAGCCTAGAGAAGAGGGGGAGGAAGTCCTAGGAGCGGAATTCCCATACTTGAGTGCAATTGGAGCGCTCATGTACCTTGCGAATAGCACTAGGCAGGACATTGCGTTCGCCGTGAATTTGCTAGCGCGGTACAGTGCAGAACCCACCAAAAGGCATTGGAAAGGGGTGAAGGACATCTTCCGTTACCTTTAAGGAAGCAAAGACATTGGCTTGTTTTACAGAAGAAACAATGAATTGAATTTGGTTGGCTATGCCGATGCTGGGTACCTATCGGACCCGCATACCGGCAAGTCACAAACTGGGTATGTTTTTCTTTGCGGTAGAACAGCAATTTCTTAGAAGTCATCTAAGCAGACTCTTGTCTCGACGTCGACTAACCACTCAGAAATCATTGCATTGTATGAAGCCTCTCGGGAATGTGCATGGCTTCGAAGAATGGTTCACCACATCCAGAAGTCATGTGGCCTGAACATGGAACAAACCCCCACTATTATCTATGAAGATAATGCAGCTTGTGTTGCACAAGTACAAATGGGATATGTGAAGAGTAACCTTACAAAGCATATCAACCCCAAGTTCTTTTATGCTCATGAAATGCATAAGATGAACGAGATAAAGATACTGCATACTAAGTGGTGTGAAAATCTCGCAGATTTATTCACTAAGTCACTCCCGGCATCTTCCTTTGAAAGATGTATTAGAGGAATCGGGATGATGAGGCTTAGAGAAGTGCAGATTTCAGGGGGAGATTTTTCACATACTCCTACATAAATCTCGAACATGAAGTTTGAGTACCCAACGTGAATCTTGAAGATTAACATTGAAGTTTGGGTGGATTGTACTCTTTTCCTTAAGTAAGTTTTTCATTGAAGTTTTCTTACATAAGGTTTTTGATGAGGCAATCCGTGCAACACAGCAAGCGTGTGCTATGTACTCTTTCTCCAATTATTTTTCCCACTGGGTTTTTATGGAGTTTTAATGAGGCATATGCATCTCGCAGTGAAGAGTCCAAGGGGGAGTGTTAGGAAACCAATTATCGTATCCTATATGGACTCTTCCTTATCTCTAAGCGGAACCGCTATATATAGGAGGCAGGGGTCACCCCATTGTACAGAGAAGCATACAGAATAATAAAGCAGACCCGGTTCCTCCTCATATTGTGTCTCTCGTCCTCTCTCTCTGTTCTCCAGTTTAGATCTATTAGGCAACCCCGGACTATTCGATAGCGAGGTTGTCTAACAAAGCCTACCTTATTCGGACTCTATCTCGTGCCTGACATCAACTATTGCTGCCTTGGCACCGGACTGTTAGACTTTGCGCCGGACTGTTGGTCTTGACGTCCTCGCTCTAACGCCGGACCGCAAGACTTGGTGCTGAGCCGCTGGCGTAGCGCCGGACGTAGACCCTATCCAAGCCTTGTCCCATAACATTACTCCCCTCCTGAAAACGAAGCTTGTCCTCAAGCGGATAATTAGGAAATGCTCGGCGAAGTGTGATCGCATCCATCCATGTCGCCTCTTCCGCCGATTCGCCGGCCCATTGAACGAGAAACTGGCGTCGCCCTTCGACAAATCGCTGAGCCAGGATGGCGTCCGGCTCCGGCTGACTGGGAGTGGCTGTGTACGATATGTCCGGAGGCAGCTCCGCTAGCTGATCAGGTGGGTTCCCTTGGAACAGCTTGAGCAGTGAGACATGGAAAACATTGTGTATCTTGGCAGACTCCGGAAGATGTAGCCGATATGCCACTGGTCCGACGCGGTCAAGTACTCGGTATGGTCCATAAAATCTGGGAGCAAGCTTGGAAGAACCCAGAGAACCTCTAGCTATCGTTTGTCTGTGCTTTTGGAGTTTGAGCCATACCCATGACCCAACATCGTACTCCACTTCCCGGTGCTGCTGATCATATCGCTGCTTCATGCGATTTTGAGCTTGCAATAAAAGGTCCTTGGCATGCTGAAGGAGAGCGTCGCGATCCACCAAAGCGCAATCCACGGCGTCAATGCTTGTGGCGCCTTGTTGATAAGGTGTTAACGGAGGTGGAGGCCGACCATAGACTAACTCAAATGGAGTCAATCGGTTTGCTGAATGGAAGGAAGTGTTATAGCAATATTCTGCCCATGGAACCCACTGCACCCACGAAGCCGGATGGGACAGTGTCAAACATCGGAGGTACATCTCAATAGTCCTGTTGACCACCTCCGTTTGCCCATCGGTCTGGGGGTGATATGCTGTGGACATTAGCAATGTTGTACCACTCCGTCGAAATAAGCCTTGCCAAAAAGTGCTCAAGAACACCGGGTCGCGATCCGAGACAATTGAGTCCGGAAGACCATGAAGGCGCACCACGTGATCAAAGAATAAGCGTGCCATAGTTGGGGCGGCGGGACGCTTGAAGGGAATGAAATGAGCGTACTTTGACAAGCGGTCTACCACCACAAAAAAATCCGTCTTCCACAACCACAAAACCTATGTCTTCCCAATTAACACGATATTAGCATTATAGGAACTCAACCGCACTTCCAAATATATTAATATTTCCCGAGGATCACCTTGACCTTGCGCAGCCGTTGCCCTAGCCGTCGCCGCCGCAGTGCCCCTGACGCGCCCGCAATCGCTCGACGGAGTTGTAGCACTTCTCCGCCGCGGTTTTTGCTTCGTTCCGCCGTCGTCCGCCGTCCCCCGCCGCCGTTGACCCCAGACCCGGACTCACCGCGACGAGACGCACCCGAAGGGACCACTCACCTCGCCGGAGGAGCCCGCAAACGCCGTTGCCGTGTCGCCGTCCCTAGCTCCAGCCAGCCAGCTCCGCCGCACGCCATCGCCGTCGCTCGAAGCTTCTCAGCCGTCCGATCAAGATCCAACGTCCCAGATCACGCCACGTCATCTCACGGTGAGATCCCAATCCAAATCCCCAGATCCAATCTCGACCGTAGGATCTAGATCCAACGGTCCAGATCAAACGCGTGAGAGCCAGATCTAATCTGGGCGGTTGATTTTCAAATCAACGGCCGAGATTGCGCCACGCGTCCGGGAAGGCTGACCGCCGCGGCTGCCGCCCACCCGCTGGCGTCGTGACGCCGACACGCTGGGCCCGCATGTCGCCGCCCGGCCAAATCGCACCATGACGCCACGCCGACGCCATGGCGGGCTCGCATGTCGGGCCGTTATCTCAGCCGAGCGCCGACGCCAAGAATGACGCCAGCTGGTCCCACCTATCAGCGGTGGCCGAGCCTCACGACGCCAAGAAGTGACGTCACCCGAGGGGGACCCACCTGTCAACGACCGTGAGCCGTGGACCGTTTCCACGGTAGACCCGAGCCGAGCGTGGACCAAGTCCATGGACCGGCTGACGTCAGCCAACCAATCAGCGGTTGCCACGTGTCCAGGCTGACGCAATAATTAATTTCCGAAAAAGAAAATGATTTATTAATTCGAAATAATGATTTCAGATTTTGTTTCAAACTTTAAACGCTTATAACTTTTGCGTTTCAACTCCGATTTGAGTGATTCAAATTTCTAAATTTGTATAAAATTGAGACCTACCTAAATATGAATTTTATTTAATTTTTGGACTAATGTTTTTCTCTGTAAAATTATTTAATTGATTATTTAAACTTTAAATAATCATAACTTTTGCATTTTAACTCCAAATTTGACGATTCCAGTTTCTAAAAATTCATAAAATTATGTTCTCTCTGTTTATGGATTTTACTTGGATGTTTGGACACTTTTTGCCTATCGTTTATTCGTGTATTTGCTATTTGCACGCTTTACGAGTAGACGTTGAAGTGCCGGAAGGATTCGAAGGAGAAGTATTGACTCAGGATCCAACTCAAGACCAAGAGCAAGTACTTTTTGAAGGCAAGTTGTGCTTTGACCATGTTGATCCTATTTTGAAACTTATTTTGATTTAACCTATTGCATGCTAGTTCAACTAGAAAATACTTTATTTAAATATGGGGGATTAGATAAATACCAATTTCTTTGTATGACACCTTGATTATTTAAGTATGTGCCATGACCCCTTGTCACCCTAGATGTGGTTTACTAGTTGGACATTATTAAATTGCCAACATGGGTTTTAGACCGTTGTAGTATGCTGCTTAGACCTGCTACGTGCTCATGACATGATTTTGGACAATCAAATGTTAATATTGACTTAATGATATATTGAACCTGTTTTGGAAAGGTATCATGTGATGTTGATGGCACGTGGTGCATGGTAATCAAGCGGGGTTTGATAAATAGTTTTTCGACCGGGCATGTGGCAAGAATGATCAGGTGGGCAGGTTGTGGCACCGGGATGTTGATTTGGTTCTTGGGTAGTCTTGCCCTGGTCACCCTAAGGACTTCACCTTGCAAGCCTTTGAACTGGGTCTAACGTGCAACCACATGTCTCAGAATGGGACGGACCTAGTTGACTAAGTTGCTAATAATGTACTGTGGGACCTCGGGAGGTCAACTACACCCTTTGTGTAAGTTGTGCGGGAGGCGTCTGGAGTGAGGCCGGGTACCCATCTAACGGTTGATTGGCCTAAACTTCGCCTTAGCTAAAGGAAGGGTTAGTGTGCAATAACCAGGGAGGACCACTTGTATTGTTAGAAGTTTCCGAAAGACTTTGTTACGGGAACTCGCCTTTGTGGTGTTTGATTTGTATCTTGTGGGTAAAGTGCATAACCTCTGCAGAGTGTAGAATCTATTCGAATAGCCGTGTCCATGGTATTGGACATCGCTCGGGAATTACAGTCAAGGGTTAGATTTTCTCAAAAATAACTTGGATCTGAAAGGTTGGGTTGGATTAATAATGATGTTGATGGAAATGTGGATTAGGATGGGAAAGATGTTCATTAAACTCCTTGAAAAGTTATCTATACTATACTTGTTTCTACTGCTTTCGAATCTACTTACGCTACTTGTCAAATGTCATTTCGCAAATATACCTTGAGCTATTCCTTTGTACCAAGCCATGCATATAGTATATTAGCCTGCATTACATGCATGACTTCTTGAGTACCAAGTACTCACCCTTGCCACAATATAACACAGTTGAAGAGGAGACTACACGGCTTTGGAGGAGGAGCTCCAAGAGGATCCGTCTACTTAGGAGCGAGCCCGATCGGTTGCCTGTGGTATCTTGGATGGCGCCACGGTTATTTGATTTTCCGCTGCTACTATTTCTCTCTTAATAAGTTTCGCCCTGCGAGGCGTACATTTGTGACTTGACCATAAGGTCGAGTAACCAGTTTGGTTATTTAATTAAAGTACTTTACTAGTATCGAGTGGTATGATAGTGATATTTACCGATGTTAAGACTGTGTGCACTAGCGCGTTCCTGGACTAGTGTTGAATACACAGAGGGTCCGGATTTGCAAATTCGGGGTCCCGACATAACACCCCGGCATTTAATATGCCTGAATGCTACCAAACATAAGCTAAACAACATCTAAATACCACAATTAAATATAAATTCCAGCAAAGGCGCACATGCTAAAAACCGAGATTTTGGCAGCATCTCCTTTGTTTTAACATGATTTGAAGGAGCAACACAGTTAAGCAATATAAGGCAATATGAGAGACAGCTAAAACAGCTAAAATGACAATATAAGTCTATTTTCAAGCACTTAATGTCTCCAAGAGTCAAACGAACAATAAAACTCTCATATAGCAAATCTAAACCTTAAAGTAATAATCATCACACGCAGTTTATTATCAAAGCTAATTGAATGACTTGTGGAATCAAAATGAGTGAAGCTACGTGCGGACATGTGACTATTTCCCTTCCCCGCATGCCGATCTCATGGTACCTAAAACAACAAGAAAACACAAGCGTGAGTTCAAAACTCAGCAAGCATATTGCAATGGTACAACAAGAACAATTACATGGCAATAATATCTCACATCATGTAAACCATCTCATTCATAATCACATATCATTATCATCATCATTATGTATGCAATGCGATGCTATGCTCATGTCTCCTTGGAAACTCATACCGGTATGGTTGAGTACACACCCGTCGGTGTGCACCCTCTCCCCCCTTCCATCCCGAAGATGAAGGGTGCCTACTCCTCGCTTCCGTTCACCACGGTGAATGGAATCATGATGTAGAACTTACTCATTGGCTCTCCGGATTAGTCATAACTTTCTCACCGACCTTCCCGGACTAGTTATGACTTTCTCACCGCCCGGGCCATGTAATCATGCCATGTATGCAAATATGCCAATCATCGTAATTAACTTGTACATTAACACATGGCATCATAACACGATAAACATAGTCATCGTATCATTGGAAATCATTAAAGCATGGCAAGTGATCATCTCATATAATCAATCTCATCTAGTCTCAACTAGCAACCTACAAACCGCTATCCATTACAATACACTTGCCTCAACCACGGGCGACGGATTGGCGAGAAGTAGAAGGCCCTCCCAGGGTCACACCACCTGCACATAGGGACCACACACTCACAATCAAGCCCACAAAACAGTACGCAAACCCTCATCTACCCCGACATGGCCAACTACTCGCAAAACCCGAAAACAGCGGTTCTGTCCCGTCGGGACAGCAGCCTTCCAAAAGGCATAACTCGGGTTCTAAGACTCCGAATCAATTAAACGAGTACATCCTCGTGTACCTTAGGAAATGTCCTTACTTTTCTAGGTATAGGGAAAGACTGATTCGGACTTTAAAGTTGTTTAATCTACAAAATACTGTGATCTGTTCCAATCACGTCACATATTTTAACACGCTCGGTAAAACAGCCATAACTTTCAAACGGCTGATCGGAATTTAACGTTCTTTATACCCAATGAAAGATATTGAAATTATCTACAACTTATTCAACAGGCGGACGACCAAATTCGGAATCTAAATTGGTGAAAAACTAAGCCCTAGTTCGACTGCTCATGCTGTCCAAAACAGAGAACGTGGCAACATCTAGATCTAATCCAATCTACTCAATTCCAGCACCACCAATTGATCTAAAAACTTGATAAACACCCTTAGAACAGTACCTAGACCAACCCCAAGAATTCCCATGGCCATACCTTCGCCCGACGCACGAAAACTGAATGGATCTCCTCCCGGTTCGCTCCTCGCTCCTTGCTCCTCACTCCAATGGATGGATCCTCGAGGTGCAGGGGTGGGGAGGCTACCCTAGGGCAGCAAGGGGGGTGGAGGAGAGGTGGTGGAGATGTGGAGAGGCAAGGGGGCAATGGGGAGGGGCGCACGACCACAAGGGGAGAGGAGAGGAGGTGGGGGCGGCTAGGGCAAGGGAGGAGGACGTGGGGGTGCACAATGGTAGGATGGGCGCACACAAGGGGCAAGGGGAGTCCCTTAACCCAGCCTAAAAGGAATCCTAGTCCTAAATGGACTCATACATCATCCCACCAAAGCCCACAACCCTCCCCCCTGGGCCCAAAACTCCCCAGAAAGGCCCAAACTCCCGGAAACAGCATGGAAACGCTATTAACCTCCATACGCTATGGTTTTAACCTTAATTCCACATCTCATAATGTTTTTGACCTCATCATGCTCAATAAATAAGGATACGACACTCCGTGGTGTCACATTCTCCCCCCTTCAACAGAATTTGACCTCGAATATAAAACGCACCAACACGCAACCTAGCAAAACCGAAGATAGCTAGGTTTCACATCACATACCTGAGGCGAAAAGCTCAGGATACTTCTCGCGCATGCGAGACTCCAGCTCCCAAGTCGCTTCTCTCTCAGTCTGATGTGACCACAAGACTTTGACAAACTTGAGCGTCCTATTCTTCATCACTCGCTCCGAAGTTCCCAGAATTTCCACAGGACGGGACTCAAAAGTGAGATCCTGCTCAAGCACTAATGGTTCCAACGGAACCACCAATTCTGGATCATGCAAGTATTTCCTCAACATCGAGATGTGAAACACATTATGCACACCTTGCATGGATTCCGGTAGCTCCAGACGATAGGCCAGCTTACCAACTCGGGCGATGATAGGAAAAGGCCCAACATACCTCGGACTGAGCTTTCCCTTGGTGCCAAAATGCACCACACCCTTGGTAGGAGATACTCGCAAGAGTACGCTATCACCCACCTCAAACTTCAAATCTCGCCTCCTCACATCAAAGATAGCTTTTAATCGGCTCTGCTTGGCTGCAAGAAGGTTCTGCCAGTACCTCCGCCACGCAGTCAACGATCTGTTGAACCCAATCCGGTCCAAGAACTGCCCTCTCGCCCACGACATCCCAACAAAGCGGTGATCTGCACTTCCGGCCATACTGATTACCTCGTAAGGCGGCCGGATCTTTGGAATGATAGCTGTTATTATACGCAAACTCTGCCAATGGCAAATGATCTTCCCAGCTACCTTTCCAAGCCATCACACAGGCCCTGAGCATGTCCTGCAAAGTCTGGATGGTACGCTCAGACTGCCCATCCGTCTGAGGGTGGAAAGGAGTACTAAGGCGCAAATGTGTACCCAAAGCACCCTGCAAACTCTCCCAGAATTTGGAGACAAACTTCGCATCCCGATCAGAAATAATGGTCTTGGGTACACCATGCAGTCTCACAATTTCCCGCACATAGATGGGAGCCAAATCGCTCGCTGAATTGGTAGTGCGGATAGGAATGAAATGCGCGGACTTGCTGAGACGATCCACCACGTCCCAAACAGCATCCTTCCCTCGTGGAGTACTGTAACACCCCAAAATTTTTCTTTTCTTAAATTCATGTGTGATTTGGCACTTTGATGAATTTTTGGAATTTTCTGGAATTTATTTGGATTTATTTGGAATTTATTTGAATTTATTCCATTTTGAAATAATTAAAGAATTTAACTTTGCAAATAAAATTTTATTGGAAATATTTTATTTGAGTCCAAAATGTTCCAAAATATTTTCCGAAATTTTTCTGGAATTTTTCTGAGTCTTTTGCTATTTTTCTTGAATTAAATGAATTTCTGGGAATTAATCGAATTATTTAATTGCTGGAAAAATGCGAACCGGTTTGTACTGTTCCACCGACTGGGCCCGAGTAAGACTCGAGTTCGAGTCCGACCCGGACCCAACCGCGCCACGCGTTCCGGTGGGACCGCTTCCGAACCCTAATCCGTGGACCCTTGGATCAAGATCCAACGGCCCACATTAGCTTGCGTTATACCGCACCGCACCCAACCCCGATCGATCCCAACCGTTGGATCAAGATCCAACGGTCGAGATCAATCCGCGCACAGCACAGCCGCGCCCGAGCCATCTCCGCCGTTGATCGCGCCACGTGGACGGCTCACGTGCACCCACGTCACCTAGTCGGAATCCCCGCCGGACTCCGCCGCCGCAGCCGTGTCAACCTCGGTTTCCGCGTGATTCACGGAAGCCGAGGCCTCTATTTAATGCGCCGCCACCACCTTCGTGGAGCTCTCTCCGTGCGCACCCGTTGGCACTAGTCTTCAAGTCCGAGCCGCCGCCGTTCGCCCGTAATCGCTCGCCGTAGTTGGTTTAAGTCTCCGCCGCGCCTCCTTGCCGTTTGCCGCCGTCTCCGTCGTCCTCAGCCGCCGTCAAGCCCAGATTCGAGTTCCCCGCGTCGAGACACGTTCAGGAGTGCAAGCCTTCACGCCGGAGGAGCCCCGCAGCGCCGTTGCCCGTGTCGCTGTCTCCAGCTCCGGCCAGCCAGCGCTGCCGCAAGCCATCGCCGGATCTCGAAGCTTCTCAGCCGTCGGATCTCCATCGCACGGTCCAGATCGCGCCACGTCGCCACCGGTGAGATTCCGATCCAAAACCCCAGATCTAATCTCGACCGTTGGATCTAGATCCAACGGTCCGAATCAAACGCGTTAACCCAAATGCGTGAAAACCAGATCTATTCTGGGCCGTTGATTTTCAAATCAACGGCTGAGATCGTGCCACGCATCCAGGAAGGCTGACCGCCGCGGTCAGCACGGCCAGCGCATCCACGTGCGTGTCACTGACACGCTGGGCCCGCGTGTCAGCGGCTCAGCCACAATCGCACCATGACGTCAGCACGAGCCCGCTTTGTCGGGCCGCCACCCCACCGGCGGCGGTGACGCTGGCCGACGTCACCAAGGGGCCCACTGCTGTCGATGGCGCCGTGGACCGAGCCCACAGTGGACCCGAGTCAAACCATGGACCACGTCCATGGACCGGCTGACATCAACCGACCAATCAGAGGCTGCCACGTGTCATGCTGACGCAATAAATGAATTTTCGAAAAAGAAAATGATTTATTAATTCGAATTATTGATTTTAGATTTTGATTCAAACTTCAAACGCTTATAACTTTTGCATTTTAACTCCGATTTGAGTGATTCAAATTTCTAAATTTGTATAAAATTGAGATCTACCTAATGATGAATTTTATTTAATTTTTTGACCAAAGTTTTTCTCTGTATAAATATTTAATTGATTATTTAAACTTCAAAATGCTATAACTTTTGCATTTAAACTCCGAATTTGACGATTCCAGTTTCTAAAAATTTATAAAATTATGCTCTCTCTATTTGTGAACTTTATTTAGATGTTTGGACACTTTTTATCTACTGTTTATTTATTATCTTCTATTTGCACGCTTTACGAGTAGACGTCGAAGTGCCCGAAGGATTCGAAGGAGAAGTGTTGACCCAGGAGCCAGCTCAGGACCAAGAACAAGTACTTTTTGAAGGCAAGTTGTGCTTTGACCATGTTGATCCCATTTTGAAACCTATTTTGATTCAATTTATTGCATGCTAGTTTAATTAGAAAATACTTTATTTAATCCCGGGGAATTAGATAAATGTCAATTTGTTGTATGACACCTTGATTAATTAAATATGTGCCATGACCTCTTGTCACCCTAGTTGTGGATTAATAGTTGGACACTACTAAATTGCCAGCATGGGTTTGTAGATCGTTGTAGTATATTGCTTAGACCTGCTACGTGCTCATGACATGATTTTTGGACAATCAAATGTTAATATTGACTTAATGATGTATTGAACCTGTTTTGGAAAGGTATCATGTGTTTTGATGTTGATGGCACTGGTGCATGGTAATCAACTGGGGTTTGATAAATAGCTTTTGACCGGGGCATGTGGCAAGAATGATCAGGTGGGCCAGTTGTGGCACCGGGAATGTTGGTTTGGTTCTTCGGGTAGTCTTGCCCTGGTCACCCTAAGGACTTAACCTTGCAAGCCTTTGAACTGAGTCAAGCGTGCAACCACATGTCTGTAATGGGACGGACCTAGTTGACTAAGTTGCTAATAACGTACCTATGGGACCTCTGGGTGTCAACTACACCCTTTGTGTATGTTATGCGGGAGCGTCTGGGGCTGCGACAGTACCCATCTAACGGTGGATTGACCTAAACTTCGCCTTTGCTAAGGGAAGGGTTAGTGTGCAAAACCGGAGAGGACCACTTGTGCTGTTAAAAGTTTCTGAAAGACTTTGTTACGGGAACTCGCCTTTGTGGTGTTTGACTGTATCTTGTAGGTAAAGTGCATAACCTCTGCAGAGTGTAAAATCTATTCGAATAGCCGTGTCCGCGGCATTGGACATCGCTCGGGGATTACAGTCAAGGGTTAGATTTTCTTGAAAATAACTTGGACTTGAGAAGTTGGGTTTGGTTTAAAGAATGATGTTGATGGAAATGTGGATTAGGATCGGGAAAGATGTTATTTAACTCCTGGAAAAGTTATTGATCTTATACTTGTTTCTACTGCTTTCGAATCTACTTATGCTACTTGTCAAATGCTGTTTCACTGCAATTATGCCCTAAGCTATTCCTTTGTTCTAAGCCATGCATGTAGTATATTAGTTTGCATTCTGTGCATGACTTGCTGAGTACCAAGTACTCACCCTTGCCACAATACAACACCAATTGAAGAAGAGTCTATACCAGCTTTGGAGGAGGAGCTCCAAGAGGAACCGTCTAACTAGGGAGCGAGCCTAGTCAGTTGCCTGTGGTATACTGGATGGCGCCACGAAGTTATCTTACATTCCACTGCTGTTATTTCTCTTTTATTAAGTTTTTGCCCTGCGTGGCGTATATTTGTAACTTGACCTTAAGGTCGAGCAACCAGCTTGGTTAACTAATTAAAGTATCTTATTAATTCGTTGAGTATGATTGTGATATTTACCAATGTTGAGACTGTGTGCACTAGCATGTTCCTGGACTAGTGCTGAATACACAGAGGGTTCGGATTTGCAGATTCGGGTCCCGACAGAGGTGGTATCAGAGCCATACTGACTGTAGGCTCACCCATAGATAGAATGGTCGTAGTGGGGATAAAACCTATTTTCTAAAGTTAAAAGTGGTCAAGATAATGAATGAATTCTCGACTTACCCCTTTTCTTTTTTGTTCATACCCCTGCTGAGTTCTTTTCGTCTTCCACATTGATTTTTAAAGTGCTGCGTTCTTACGCGAGCGTCCTTTAGCAGATGATGATGAAGAACAACTACGCCGAGCGTGAAGGAGGCTATGCCGCCGAGTTGTGGCGTATGCTTCAGTTTCTTGGAGGTTTTGAGAGGCCGCTCTACCGAGGGACTACACTTGTGCAGGCAGGACTGGTCACAGGATGGGACGTCCAGATCACGGTGTATGCCCGAGAGAAGACAAAGCTCAGCCGCCCTTTTCACTTCACCGCCAGGAGGTCTACCTTTGAGATTGGAATCCAGGAGGTCTCGCGCCGAGCAATGCAGACGCTCGCAGCTGATTACTCGAGGAGGCTGGAAGGCACAATGTTCCATCACCACCCACGCCGAGACAATGAGCTCAACGGAAGCCGATAGAAGATGAGGATGCTACCATCACTCACTTAGCCAGATTCGTCGCCGCTCAGGAGGAGCTGATCGAAGACACAGTTCAGGAATTGAAGAAGGCTCGTGAGCAGGTCGAGGAGGAGAAGAAGCACTTAGAGAATGCCCGTGAGTATGTCGCTTATGCTGCGGAAAGGATCGCATAGTTGGAGACTACACTATATGGCCAGGGACCCGATCCAGTGTTGGAGTTGGATGCTCCAGACCCAGAGGAGGAACCAGAAGAGGTGCCACCTGCACCCGCGCCACAACCACAACACCAGCAGATCCAGAACCAGAGGAGGACGCCGCGTCGTCAACAACAGCTGCAGTTGCAGGGCATGGTGATTGTTTCGCGCCTATGCTGTCGCACCCCCACCCAAGCAGTGGAGGTTTTCTCGACGAGTGAGCGTAGGTGTTGAGGTTGAGACTCCTTCGTCGAGTCGCGTTATAGAATAAGAGTCACCCTTTAGAGGCGTTGGATTTCATTGATTACTGAGTGTAACACCCCAAAATTTTGTTTGTCTTAAATTTATGTGTGATTTGGCACTTTGGTGAATTTTTGGAATTTTCTGGAATTTATTTGGATTTATTTGGAATTTATTTGAATTTATTCCATTTTGAAATAATTAAAGAATTAAACTTTGCAAATAAAATTTTGTTGGAAATATTTTATTTGAGTCCAAAATGATCCAAAGTATTTTCCAGAATTTTTCTGGAATTTTTCTGAGTCTTTTGCTATTTTTAATGAATTAAATGAATTACTGGGAATTATTTTAATTATTAAATCGCTGGAAATTCGAGTTGGGTCAAGTACTATTCATCCGACCGAGTCGAACCTCGAAGTCGGACTCGAGTCCGACCGAGCCACGTGACTTGATCGAACCACGCCCAAACCCTAATCGTTGTGGACCGTTGGATCAAGATCCAACGGTCGAGATTTCACCGTACCCGATTCGAGACGCGTCCGACCGAACCGATTACGCGCGCGATCGTGGCCGTTGATCGTGCCACGTGTCGGACCCTCCGTCATCGTCTTCATCCGAATCCGAAGCCGGAGAGCGCCGCCAGCGTAGCGCTGGCCCGATTAGGTTTCCGTTTTGTGCGCGCATGCCGAGGCCATTTAAGGCGTGGATCATCGCCGAGGACCGCCGTTTGTGTGCGCACCTTTTCCCTCAAGTCTCCGAGCAGCGGCGCCGGCTAGTCGCAATGTCGCCGCCGTAGTTGGATCACTCCTCCGCCGCGACTATTGCCTTTTTCCGACGCCGACAGCAGCCCTCCGCCGGGCCTGAGCCCGGATTCGAGACCCCCAGGTCAAGGCGCATCGGATTGGACCACGCACTACGGATTCGCCCCGAGGCGCCGTCCCGTGTGTCGCCGTCCTCAAGTCCGGCCAAATCCCGTCGACCAGCGCCGCCGCGATCCCGCGAGCTCCGTCAGCCGTCCGATCCCGACCGCACGCATGAGGTGAGGCCACGTAGCCCTTTACTGTTCCAACCCCAGATCTCGTATCACCCGTTGGATCTAGATCGTGCGGTCCAGGTTAGATCACGTGATATAGATTGGATCCTATAGCAGCCGTTAGATCTTGATCCTAGGGCCGAGATTGTGCCACGTGGCTCAGCTGAACCGCACCGTGCGCCCGCACGTGAGCCGCTGACATACGGGGCCCGCATGTCAGTGACCGTGCGCTATGGACCGGATTCACCGTGGACCGTGCGCCTGTGGACCCGATCCATGGGCCGGACACGCGTGGCAAAGACTGAGTGGTGCCACGTGTCATGCTGACGTCAGCATGACGTCATCACGGGATCCGTTCGGTGATGATGTCAGCCGACCAATCACAGGATGACACGTGTCCTCGCTGACGCAATAATTAATTTCCGAAAAAAGAAAATGATTTATTAATTCGAAATAATGATTTCAGATTTTGTTTCAAACTTGAAACGCTTATAACTTTTGCATTTCAACTCCGATTTGAGTGATTCAAATTTCTAAATTTGTATAAAATTGAGATCTACCTAAATATGAATTTTATTTAATTTTTGGACTAAAGTTTTTCTCTGTAAAATTATTTAATTGATTATTTAAACTTTAAATAATCATAACTTTTGCATTTTAACTCCAAATTTGACGATTCCAGTTTCTAAAAATTCATAAAATTATGTTCTCTCTGTTTATGGATTTTACTTAGATGTTTGGACACTTTTTGCCTATTGTTTATTCGTGTATTGCTATTTGCACGCTTTACGAGTAGACGTTGAAGTGCCGGAAGGATTCGAAGGAGAAGTATTGACTCAGGATCCAACTCAAGACCAAGAACAAGTACTTTTTGAAGGCAAGTTGTGCTTTGACCATGTTGATCCTATTTTGAAATCTATTTTGATTTAACCTATTGCATGCTAGTTCAATTAGAAAATACTTTATTTAAATATGGGGGATTAGATAAATACCAATTTGCTGTATGACACCTTGATTATTTAAGTATGTGCCATGACCCCTTGTCATCCTAGTTGTGGTTTACTAGTTGGATATTATTAAATTGCCAACATGGGTTTTAGACCGTTGTAGTATCGCTTAGACACCTTTCGTGCTCATGACATGATTTTGGACAATCAAATGTTAATATTGACTTAATGATATATTGAACCTGTTTTGGAAAGGTATCATGTGATGTTGATGGCACGTGGTGCATGGTAATCAAGCGGGGTTTGATAAATAGTTTTTCCAGGGCATGTGGCAAGAATGATCAGTGGGCCGGTTGTGCCGGGATGTTGATTTGGTTCTTCGGGTAGTCTTGCCCTGGTCACCCTAAGGACTTCACCTTGCAAGCCTTTGAACTTGGTCTAACGTGCAACCACATGTCTGTAATGGGACGGACCTAGTTGATTAAGTTGCCAATAATGTACCTGTGGGACCTCAGGAGGTCAACTACACCCTTTGTGTAAGTTGTACGGGGGAGCGTACCGGGGCTGAGGCCAAGTACCCATCTAACGGTTGATTGGCCTAAACTTCGCCTTAGCTAAGGGAAGGGTTAGTGTGCAATAACCGGGGAGGACCACTTGTATTGTTAGAAGTTTCCGAAAGACTTTGTTACGGGAACTCGCCTTTGTTGTGTTTGACTGTATCTTGTGGATAAAGTGCATAACCTCTGCAGAGTGTAGAATCTATTCGAATAGCCGTGTCCGCGGTATTGGACATCGCTCGGGAATTACAGTCAAGGGTTAGATTTTCTCAAAAATAACTTGGATTTGAAAGGTTCGGTTGGTTAATAATGATGTTGATGGAAATGTGGATTAGGATGGGAAAGATGTTTACTAAACTCCTTGAAAAGATGTCTATGATATACTTGTTTCTACTGCTTTCGAATCTACTTATGTTACTTGTCAAATGTCAAGTTTCGCAAATATACCTTGAGCTATTCCTTTGTACCAAGCCATGCATATAGTATATTAGCCTGCATTCTGTGCATGACTTGCTGAGTACCAAGTATTCACCCTTGCCACAATACAACACCAGTTGAAGGGGAGACTACACCAGCTTTGGAGGAGGAGCTCCAAGAGGATCCGTCTACTTAGGGAGCGAGCCCAGTCAGTTGACTGTGGTATACTGGATGGCGCCACGAAGTTATTTGATTTTCCGCTGCTACTATTTCTCTCTTAATAAGTTTCGCCCTGCGAGGCGTATATTGTAACTTGACCATAAGGTCGAGTAACCAGTTTGGGTATTTAAATAAAAGTACTTTATCAGTTTCGAGTGGTATGATTGTGATATTTACCGATGTTAAGACTGTGTGCACTAGCGCGTTCCTGGACTAGTGCTGAATACACAGAGGGTCCGGATTTGCAAATTCGGGGTCCCGACAGAGGTGGTATCAGAGCCAGGTTGACCGTAGGCTCAACCCTAGCTAGAATGGTCGTAGTGAGGATAAAACCTATTTTCTAAAAAGAATAAAATTTGTCCAGATAAGAAATGACATCTCGACTTATCCCCTTCTCTCTTTTCTTGTCTCTTGCTGAATTTTTCCTTACCTTGTCACGATTTAAAAATTTCGAGTTCTTACGTGAGCACTCTTGTGACAGATGGAGGGAGAGTTCAACTACGTCGATCTGGAGGTTGGTCACGCTGAGAACTTTGGCATATGCTCTGAGACTCTCGAGAGATTTTGAGAAGCCCCAATACCAAGTGGAAGTGATCGGACAAGCGGGGATTGATCAAGGCTTGTGACGTAAAGATTGAGGTACCTGCTAGGAAGAAGGGCCCAGGCAATCGCCCGATACACTGCACTGCCAGAAGGTCTACAATGCAGATGGGTATCCAAGAAGTATCACGACGAGCAATGCGGCACATTACCCGCATCTACGCCAGAGAGTTGGAGAGCACGGTGTTCCGTTATCACCCGCGCAGCAATAACCTTCTTGACCCGAAGGCGATTCAGGATGAGGATGCCATGGTTACACAGTTGGCACGACTTGTTGTCGCCCAGGAGAATGTACTCGATGATACAAGCAAGGAGCTACAGAAGGCCCGCAAGGAGATCACGACAGAGAAGAATAGATGGCGGGAAGCTCAGGAGTATGTGTCCCACCTTCTGCAAAGGATTGGAGAGTTAGAGACGGCATTGTACGGACCAGTAACTGTGAGCCAAGATTGAGCTACACGAGCCAGATCCGAGGAGTCGATCTCGATGAGGACATCGCTTCTTCGACTACCACAGATGACACGATTCTTTGGACATGGCAATCGTTTCGCGCCTATGCCGCAGCATCCGTACCCAGGCCGTGGAGGTTTTCTCGATGAGTGAGCATAGGTTCTATAGTGAGACTCCTTCGCCGAGTCGCGTCATAGAATAAAGAGTCACCCTTTAGGCGTTAGACTCCAGTGTTAGTTCGATTTGGATTTTCATTGTTTGCTGAGTGTGCAGTATGTGTTGCAAGGCCCTTAGGCATTGTAAGCAACCATACCAAGTTACTATTGATTAGTTAATAAAGTTGGACCTTAAAGTTACACCTTTCGCCCCACATAAGTTCCATATTACTTGTCTATTCTTGTTTCCCCCTCATCTCTAAAACTTAGAGCAAATCAACAGATGGTGAACACCCGCGGAAACTTTGGAAGCAATGGAAGTGGTTCTCGCCCAGCAGAAAATCCCAATGATGGAGCACCAGCACCGCCACTGGATATGCAGAATTTCGGAGCTTTTCTCGCTGCCCAGACTCAGTTGATGCATGCTATGATGCAACAAATGCAACACGTCACTGCTCAGGCCACTGCTAATCAAGTTAATCAGGGACAACGCCAGAATACAAGACTGTCAGAGTTCATGAGGACTCATCCACCCACTTTCTCTGGGAATGCCAATCCATTGGAGGCCGATGATTGGTTAAGGTCAATCGAGAGGAAGCTACACATAGCTCAATGCATAGGAAATGAGAAGGTACTCTACGCTTCTCATCAGTTGGAAGGAACAGCCGCTGAATGGTGGGAGAACTTCTGTGCCACGCAAGAGAACCCTCAAGATATCACTTGGGAAGAGTTCACAGCTGCGTTTCGTCAGTATCACGTGCCTGAAGGAATCATGGACCTTAAGAAGGAGGAGTTCAGAGCACTGAAGCAAGGTAATCAGCCAGTGGCCGAATACCTGAACAAGTTCACACAGCTAGCACGCTACGCTTTGAGGATGTAGCAACAGATAAATCCGCAGTCTCGCTTCATGAAGGGACTTAACTCAGGACTACAAGTAGGACTGATCACCCACACCTTCCTGATTTCCAAGAGTTGGTGAATAAGGCGCTTATTCTTGAGGACAAGCGCAAGGAACTGGATGAGAACAGAAGCGCAGGATGCAACAAAGAGGATCACGCCAGGAACGCAATGGCCTGAGAGTTGCACCAAATCAATTTTTCAGATTCCAGCCACGTATCGCTACAAGGACACCGCTACCAAAGACCAAGACCCGTCAATCGTAACTACTGCACCCAGCCCCGCTAGAAACGCTGCTCCAGCGATCAAGAAGGAAACAGTGAGACGCCGCTACAATCGCAACGAGCCAGGACACTTTGCCAACAAATGCCCAAAGAAGACAGCAGGAGTGACCCTGGGCCGCTTAAACTTGGGAACCACCTCAGCTAGGACGCCAAAGACCAGGAGCCACACCCCAGACCGTGGTGAGAGGCCGAGTCAACCATGTCACCGCAGATGCACTACAGAATGCTACGGACGTCGTACTGGGTAAGTTACTTGTTAACTCAGTACCTGCAGCAGTTTTGTTTGATTCTGGAGCTTCGCATTCGTTTGTTTCGCAAGGCTTTGCTGCTAGAAACGATTTGGGGATTGCAAGACTTAAGTGCATGCTTTTAGTTCAAACCCCTGGTTCCGAACTCCGAACGAAAGTAGGATGTTCCGGGGTGAGAATACTAATAGATGGAATAGAGTTCCTAGCGAACCTTATAATTTTGGAGACCCAGACCTTAGATGTTATTTTGGGAATGGATTGGTTATCCAAGCACAAGGCCGTATTGGATTGTGGACGAAGAACTATCTCAGTTAAGAGCCCTTGTGGAAAGAAAGTGGAATTTCAAGCCACTGCAGTTAGAGATGGACAGATGATGGTTAACAGCACCAAGGCAATCAGCATAGAGGATGTCTTAGTAGTAAATGAGTACCCAGATGTTTTTCCCGAAGATCTACGGTATGCCGCTTGACGAGGGACATAGAGTTTGTGATAGAGCTTGTACAGTACAAAGACCGATAGCAAAGAGACCCTATCGGATGTCCACCGAGGAGTTGGTAGAGATGAAGAAACAGCTAGAGGAGTTAATGGAGAAAGGATTTATCGAGACCGAGTTCGTCGCCGTGGGAGCACCGCTTTTGTTTGTCAAGAAGAAGGACGGGAGTTTCAGGATGTGCATTGACTACCGTGCACTCAATGAAGTCACCGTGAAGAATAAGTACCGTTACCCAGGATTGATGATTTGTTTGATCACCGAGAGGAGCCGGAGTTTTCTCCAAGATTGATCTCGAGATCGGGATACCATCACCAAGATCCGATCGTAAGATATTTTGAAAATCGCATTCTTGTCAAGATATGGACATTACGAGTTCTGATTATGTCCTTTGGATCGACGAATGTGCCAAAGATATTTCATGAATATGATGAATAAGGTGTTCATGGAATATTTGGACAAGTTTGTCGTCGTGTTCATAGATGATATCCTAATCTACTCCAAGACAGAGGATGAACATGCCGAACACTTGAGGCGAGTGTTGGAAAAGCTGAGGGAACAGCAACTCTTCGCCAAGTTCAGTAAGTGTGATTTTTAGAAGGACAAGGTGGAGTTTCTTGGACAGGTAATGACCGCAGAAGGAGTCGCCGTTGATCCAAGCAAAGTAGAAGCTGTGTTACATTGGGAGCAACCGAAGACCGTGACCCAGATCCGGAGTTTCCTTGGAATGGCAGGATACTATCGCCGTTTCATTGAAGGCTTTTCGACAATTGCGAGACCTCTTACGCAATTGCTGAAAAAGGAGAAGAAGTTTGCATGGACGTCAGAATGTGAGAAAGGATTTCAGGAGCTGAAAAAGCGATTGACATCAGCACCGGTGTTAGTTCTACCGGATGTTAATCAAAGCTTTGATACTTATTGTGATGCATCGCGCCAAGGACTTGGATGTGTGCTGATGCAGAATGGAAAGGTCGTCGCTTATGCATCAAGGCAGTTGAGGCCGCATGAGGAAAATTATCCGACGCATGACCTAGAGTTAGCTGCCGTAGTGCATGCCTTGAAGATATGGCGTCACTATCTGATCGGGAACAGATGTGAAGTGTATACGGATCATAAGAGCCTTAAATACATATTCACCCAGTCGGATCTGAACATGAGGCAGAGGAGATGGTTAGAGTTGATCAAGGACTATAATGTTGGAATCCATTACCATCCTGGAAAGGCCAACGTAGTAGCCGATGCTCTGAGTCGGAAAAGCCATACTGTGAGCATGTTGCTAGCCACAAGTCAGGATGAGCTATGTGAGGATTTCCAGAGAATGAAGATTGAGGTGGTACCTAGCAGATTCTTGGCCGCATTAGAAGTAAAGCCTACCCTAGAGGATCAGATCCGGGAAGGACAGAAGGATGATGACAAGATCCGCAGGATTAAGTCCATCAAGGAAGGAGGCAAGGCAGAGGATTTCAAGTTGGATGAGCAAGGCATGTTATGGATGAAGGATCGCATTTGTGTGCCGAACAAGAAGGAGTCAAGGCGATTAATTTTAGAAGAAGCCCATGACTCCAAGTATTCAATTCATCCTGGAAGCGCCAAAATGTATCAGGATTTGAAGGAAAGATTCTGGTGGCCAAGCATGAAGCGTGAAGTTGCCGAGCATGTTGCATTGTGCGACGTATGCCAGAGAGTCAAGGCAATGCATCAGAGACCAGCAGGATTGCTACAATTACTGAAAATACCTGAGTGGAAGTGGGAGGAAATCGGAATGGATTTCATTACCGGTTTGCCTAAGACTCAAGGAGGTTATGACTCCATATGGGTTATAGTGGATCGCTTGACCAAAGTAGCCCATTTTATCCCCGTGAAGACCACTTACTCGGGAGATAAGTTAGCAGAGTTGTACATGATCAGGATCGTCTGTTTGCACGGAGTGCCAAAGAGGATTGTATCGGACAGAGGTACCCAATTTACCTCAAGATTCTGGAATAAGTTGCATGAAGCCATGGGAACCCGTTTGAACTTCAGTACAGCTTATCATCCATAGACGGATGGATAGACCGAAAGAGTCAATCAGATTCTGGAGGATATGTTAAGAGCTTGTGCATTGGCTTATGCTACCCCTTGGGATAAGAGTTTGCCGTATGCCGAGTTCAGTTACAACAATAGTTACCAAGCTAGTTTACAGATGTCACCTTTTGAGGCACTGTATGGTCGACCCTGTCGGACGCCATTGAATTGGAATGAGACCGGCGAGCGCCGTGTCTTCGGGCCTGATATTCTTCAAGAGGCTGAAGAGCAGATTGCCATGATTAGGGAAAGGTTGAAGATCGCCCAATCACGGCGAAGAGTTATCTTGACAATCATCGCCGGATTTGAGTTTTGAACCGTAAGACTTTGTATACCTCAGAGTTACGCCTCGTGGGAGTTAAGAGGTTCCATGCCAAAGGGAAACTCGCACCCCGTTATGTTGGACCATTTAAGATTTTGAGCCGCAGAGGCGAAGTTGCTTATCAGCTGGAGTTGCCACAATCGTTAGCAGGAGTACATGACGTATTCCATGTGTCCCAGTTGAAGAAGTGTCTCCGAGTTCCTGAGGAACAGACACCGCTAGAATCAATTGAGTTGCAAGAAGATTTGACTTACAAGGAGCATCCCGTAAAGATTTTGGACACTATGGATCGAGAGACCAGAAATAAGTCAACCCGTTTCTGTAGAGTACAGTGGAGCAACCACACGGAGAGTGAAGCAACTTGGGAACGCGAAGAGGATTTGAGGAAAGATTTTCCAAACCTATTCCTTTAGTAAGCCCTGAATCTCGGGGACGAGATTCTATTAAGGGGGGGAGGTTTGTAACACCCCAAAATTTTGCTTGTCTTAAATTTATGTATGATTTGGCACTTTGGTGAATTTTTGGAATTTTCTAGAATTTATTTGGATTTATTTGGAATTTATATGAATTTATTCCATTTTGAAATAATTAAAGAATTAAACTTTGCAAATAAAATTTTGTTGGAAATATTTTATTTGAGTCCAAAATGATCCAAAGTATTTTCCAGAATTTTTCTGGAATTTTTCCGCCGCCGACAGCAGCCCTCCGCCGCGCCTGAGCCCGGATTCGAGACCCCCAGGTCAAGGCGCATCGGATTTGACCACGCACTTCGCCGGATCTGCCCCGAGGCGCCGTCCCGTGTGTCGCCGTCCTCAAGTCCGGCCAGATCCCGTCGACCAGCGCCGCCGCGATCCCGCGAGCTCCGTCAGCCGTCCGATCCCGATCGCACGCACGAGGTGAGGCCACGTAGCCCTTTACTGTTCCAACCCCAGATCTCGTATCACCCGTTGGATCTAGATCGTGCGGTCCAGGTTAGATCACGTGATATAGATTGGATCCTTTAGCAGCCGTTAGATCTTGATCCTAGGGCCGAGATTGTGCCACGTGGCTCAGCTGAACCGCACCGTGCGCCCGCACGTGAGCCGCTGACATACGGGGCCCGCATGTCAGTGACCGTGCGCTATGGACCGGATCCACCGTGGACCGTCGCCTGCGTGGACCCGATCCATGGGCCAGGACACGCGGCAAAGACTGAGTGGTGCCACGTGTCATGCTGATGTCAGCATGACGTCATCACGGGATCCGTTCGGTGATGACGTCAGCCGACCAATCACAGGATGACACGTGTCCTCGCTGACGCAATAATTAATTTCCGAAAAAAGAAAATGATTTATTAATTCGAAATAATGATTTCAGATTTTGTTTCAAACTTCAAACGCTTATAACTTTTGCATTTCAACTCCGATTTGAGTGATTAAAATTTCTAAATTTGTATAAAATTGAGATCTACCTAAATATGAATTATATTTAATTTTTGGACTAAAGTTTTTCTCTGTAAAATTATTTAATTGATTATTTAAACTTTAAATAATCATAACTTTTGCATTTTAACTCCAAATTTGACGATTCCAGTTTGTAAAAATTCATAAAATTATTTTCTCTCTGTTTATGGATTTTACTTGGATGTTTGGACACTTTTTGCCTATTGTTTATTCGTGTATTGCTATTTGCACGCTTTACGAGTAGACGTTGAAGTGCCGGAAGGATTCGAAGGAGAAGTATTGACTCAGGATCCAACTCAAGACCAAGAACAAGTACTTTTTGAAGGCAAGTTGTGCTTTGACCATGTTGATCCTATTTTGAAATCTATTTTGATTTAACCTATTGCATGCTAGTTCAATTAGAAAATACTTTTTTTAAATATGGGGGATTAGATAAATACCAATTTGCTTTATGACACCTTGATTATTTAAGTATGTGCCATGACCCCTTGTCACCCTAGTTGTGGTTTACTAGTTGAACATTATTAAATTGCCAACATGGGTTTTAGACCGTTGTAGTATACTGCTTAGACCTGCTACGTGCTCATGACATGATTTTGGACAATCAAATGTTAATATTGACTTAATGATATATTGAACCTGTTTTGGAAAGGTATCATGTGATGTTGATGGCACGTGGTGCATGGTAATCAACTGGGGTTTGATAAATAGTTTTTCGACCGGGGCATGTGGCAAGAATGATCAGGTGGGCGGTTGTGGCGGGGATGTTGATTTGGTTCTTCGGGTAGTCTTGCCCTGGTCACCCTAAGGACTTCACCTTGCAAGCCTTTGAACTGGGTCTAACGTGCAACCACATGTCTCGTAATGGGACGGACCTAGTTGATTAAGTTGCCAATAACGCACTGTGTGGGACCTCGGAGGTCAACTACACCCTTTGTGTAAGTTGTGCGGGGAGCGTGCAGGGTGAGGCCAGCTACCCATCTAACGGTTGATTGGCCTAAAGCTGCGCCTTAGCTAAGGGAAGGGTTAGTGTGCAATAACCGGAGGACCACTTGTATTGTTAGAAGTTTCCAAAGACTTTGTTACTGAACTCGCCTTTGTGGTGTTTGACTGTATCTTGTGGGTAAAGTGCATAACCTCTGCAGAGTGTAGAATCTATTCGAATAGCCGTGTCCGCGGTATTGGACATCGCTCGGGAATTACTGATCAAGGGTTTGATTTTCTCAAAAATAACTTGGATTTGAAAGGTTGGGTTGGTTAATAATGATGTTGATGGAAATGTGGATTAGGATGGGAAAGATGTTTACTAAACTCCTTGAAAAGATGTCTATGATATACTTGTTTCTACTGCTTTCGAATCTACTTATGTTACTTGTCAAATGTCATATCGCAAATATACCTTGAGCTATTCCTTTGTACCAAGCCATGCATATAGTATATTAGCTTTGCATTACATGCATGACTTGTCGAGTACCAAGTACTCACCCTTGCCACAATACAACACAGTTGAAGGAGACTACACGGCTTTGGAGGAGGAGCTCCAAGAGGATCCGTCTACTTAGGGAGCGAGCCCAGTCAGTTGCCTGTGGTATACTGGATGGCGCCACGAAGTTATTTGATTTTCCGCTGCTATTATTTCTCTCTTAATAAGTTTCGCCCTGCGAGGCGTATATTGTAACTTGACCATAAGGTCGAGTAACCAGTTTGGGTATTTAAATAAAAGTACTTTATCAGTATCGAGTGGTATGATTGTGATATTTACCGATGTTAAGACTGTGTGCACTAGCGCGTTCCTGGACTAGTGCTGAATACACAGAGGGTCCGGATTTCCAAATTCGGGGTCCCGACACTGAGTGTGCAGTATGTGTTGCAAGGCCCTTAGGCATTGTAAGCAACCATACCAAGTTATTACTATTATTATTAATAAAGTTGGATTTTGAATTACACTTTTCCCTCGCATAAGTTCCCTACTACTTGTCTATTCTTGTTCCCTCTCATCTCTAAATCTTGGAGCAATCGACAGATGGTGAACACCCGCGGAAACCTTAGAGGCAATGGCAGTGGTTCTCGCCAAGCTGGAAACCCCAACAATGGAGCACCTGCACCCCAACCAGCACCGCCAGTTGACATGCAGAATTTTGGAGCTTTTCTTGCTGCTCAGACTCAGTTGATGCATGCTATGATGCAACAAATGCAACACGTCACTGCTCAGGCCGCCGCTAATCAAGTCAATCAGGGACAACGCCAGAATACAAGACTGTCAGAGTTCATGAGGACTCATCCACCCACTTTCTCCGGGAATGCCAATTCGTTGGAGGCCAATGATTGGTTAAGGTCGATAGAGAGGAAGCTACACATTGCTCAGTGCATGGGAAATGAGAAGGTACTCTACGCTTCTCATTAGTTGGAAGGGACAGCCGCCGAATGGTGGGAGAACTTCTGTGCCACGCAGGAGAACCCTCAGGATATCACTTGGGAGGAATTCATAGCTGCATTTCATCAGTATCATGTGCCGGAAGGAGTTATGGATCTCAAGAAGGAGAAGTTCAGAGCACTGAAGCAAGGTAATCAGCCAGTGGCTGAATACCTGAACAAGTTCACATAGCTTGCACGCTACGCACCTGAAGACGTAGCGACAGATAAAGCCAGACAGTCTCACTTTATGAAGGGACTTAACTCAGGACTACAGGTGGGACTGATCACCCACACCTTTCCAGATTTCCAAGAGTTGGTGAATAAGGCGCTTATTCTTGAGGACAAGCGCAAGGAACTGGATGAGAACAGGAAGCGCAGGATGCAACAACAGGGATCGCGTCAGGGAGCGCAGCAACGTTTGAGGGTTGCGCCAAATCAGTTTTGTGACACTACGGTATGGTGTGACATTATAAAATGTGAAATTAGAGAATAAAACCTTTCGGCTTGAGGTTTACTCGCGTTTTTGGGCCTTTTGAAGTGTTGTGACACCACGGAGCGTCGTAACCTTATAAAAGGTGCATGAGGAGGTCAAAAACATATTGAAATATGATATGGGAGGTTAAAACCATAAGGTATGGAGGTTAATAGCGTTGTCGGGCCGTTTTCGGGGTTTTGGGCCTTCCCGGGGGAGTTTGGGCCTTAAAGAGGGGGTTGTGGGCTTTGGTGGGATGGAGTGGGAATCCATTTAGGATTAGGAAAGCGGCTTAGGGCTGGTTAAAGGGGGGTTTCCCTGCCCTTTTGGGCATCCTCCCCTTGCCCCTTGCGCCCCCAAGTGCCCTAGCCGCCTCCCACACCTCCCCACCTCCTCCTTGGGCGCCTCCACCTCCCCCAAGCCTCTCCCCTTGCGCCACCACCCTCTCCACCACCTCTCCACCTCCCTTGCTGCGCTTAGGTGAGTTCTTGACCTCACCACCTCGAAGATCCATCCATTGGAGCGCTCCGCGACGAGGAGATCCGGTGGATTTGGAAGCGAGGAAGGGGATCGCGCGAACCGGAAGGAGATCTATTGGGTTTTCGTGCGTCGGGCAAAGGTATGCCCATGTAAATCCTTGGGGTTGATCTAGGTACTGTTCTAAGGGTGTTTATCAAGTTTTTAGATCAATTGGTGGTGCTGGAATTGAGTAATTTGGATTAGATCTAGATGTTGCCACGTTCTGTTTTTGGGACAGCATGAGCAGTCGACCTAGGGTTTGCGTTTTCGTCAATTTAGAATTCGAATCTGTCCGTACGGATGTTGAAGAGGTTGTATATAATTTCATTATCTTTCAGTGTGTATAAAGAACGTTAAATTCCGCCCAGCCGTTTGAAAGTTATGGCTGTTTTACCGACCGTGATAAAATATGTGACGTAATTGGAACAGATCACGGTAATCTGTAGATTAAACAACTTTAGAGTCCGAATCAGTCTTTCCATATACCAAGAGAAAGTTGGGAAATTTCCTAAGCTATGCGAGGATGTACTCGTTTAATTGATTCGGAGTTTCAGAACTCAAGTTATGCCTTTTGCAAGGCTGCTGTCCCGACGGGACATAACCTCTGTTTTTATGTTTTGCGAGTAGTTGGCAATGTCGGGGTAGATGAGGGTTTACGTACTGTTTTGTGGACATGATTGTAAGCGTGTGGTACCTATGTGCAGGTGGTGCGACCCTGGGAGTGTCGTCTACTTCCCGCCAATCCGTTGCCCGTGGTTGAGGCAAGTGTGTTGTAATGGATACCGATTTGTAGGTTGCTTGTTGAGAATAGATGGAATTGACTACATGATATATGATCACTTGCCATGCTTTAATGATTGCCAATGATATGATGAGCATGTTTATTATGTTATGATGCCATGTGTTAATGTACAAGTTAAATATGATGTTGACATAATTGCATACATGGCATGTTACAAGGCCCGGGCGGTGCGAAAGTCATAACTAGTCCGGGGAAGGTCGGTGAGAAAGTTATGACTAATCCGGAGAGCCATTGAGTAAGTCCTACATCGTGATTCCATCCACGTGGTGTTTGGAAGCGAGGAGTAGGCATCCTCCATCTTCGGGATGGAAGGGGGGAGAGGGTGCACACCGACGGGTGTGTACTCAACCATACCAGTATGAGTTTCCAAGGAGACATGAGCATTGCATTACATTGCATACATAATGATGATGATATTGTTAAGTGTTCATGAATGAGATGATATATATGATGGGAGATGTTATTGCCATGATATTGTTCTTGTTGTCCATTGCAATATGCTTGCTGAGTTTCGAACTCACGCTTGTGTTTTCTTGTTATTTTAGGTACCATGAGAACGGCATGCGGGGAAGGGAAATAGTCACACGCCCACACGTAGCTTCACCATATTAATTCCACAAGTCATTATATTAGTTTGATAATAAATTGCGTGTGATGATTATTGCTTTAAGGTTTAGCTTTGCTATATGAGAGTTTTATTGTTCATTTGACCCTTGGAGACATTATGTGTTTGAAACTAGACTTATTTTGTTGCTAAGTCGTTAATTATTGCTGTTTTTAGTTGTCTCTCATAATCCATACATTGATATACTGTTGTTGCTCCTTTAATTCATGTTAAAACAAAGGAGATGCTGCCGAAATTTTGGTTTTTAGCATATGTACCTTTGCTGGAATTTATGGTAACTTGTGGTATTTCGATGTTGTTTAGCTTATGTTTGGTAGCATTCAGGCATAGTAAATGCCGGGGTGTTACAGTTGGTATCAGAGCGGGCTGTAGGTCCTTGGAATGTGTATTTTTAGTGTCATGCTATAGGGTACAACTAAAATGTGATGTGGAATAACTTAGAAACATGGCTTAGGTTCTAACTAAAACTTTGTCATAGGATAGTAACATTAAAACTTGCAAAAGTGGTATAACTAATCTAAAATTTGACACACACTGGATGCACAGTAGGAAATGGTATGGGTATCGTTTCTTTACGTTTAAATGTTGTATTTAAGCTATGTTGTTGAATGCTTCATTCGATAATGCATGTTGCTATGTCTATGAAATAAATGATTGAATTGTTCCTGTTGTGGTGGTAGAAGTGGGGTTGTGGTGCCGAAGGGTTTCGGTCACCTCTTTTTGGTTCATAGTAAGGGTGAGGTTTGATGGTGTGGCCGATTAGCGCCATCACCGAAGAACTATTAACCCCTGTAGGAGAAGTGTGCTTACCCTTTCTGTCGTAAATCGGGTATTTGACTGGAGTCAAATAGAAGAGTTTGGAGGTGGTTTCATTCGGATGTTCTTTATCGTTCTGTGGTCGGTCTTGGTTGGTTTCCTTGGTTTTAGTTGATGGAAACCAAAAGAAAGTGTTTGGTATTGGATATTCGCGGATCATTCCGTATGCGGTGTGTGGTCTTGTCTTCCTTGGTTGAAGACGAAGAAGAGGATTCTATTGTTGTGCTTCTTTTGGGCGCCTTTCCAGTTTTGATGCCTAGTTTGTTGATTGCTTTATGGGGAAGAAGCATTTAATTTATCAGTGTGTTTGTCTTTCTCCGAGGTTAAAGGAGTTATTGCGGAGTTGTGCCGGACCCGACTGTCAGGGCTGAAGTTCTGTGGCTTTGTAGTAGTACGTAGTGTTTGATTTCGTTATTTTACTGGTTTAAGAAATCATCGTTGAAAAACCCTTCTTGTTATGTGAAAGTTTGGGGTTTGGTGTAAAGGTTTTATTTGCAAAGGTTTATTTGATAGGTTTGGTTCCCTCCTGTGGGAGTCTTTGAGATTGAAAAGTGTTTTGGGAGAATTCCTTTGCATGACCAAGTTTGGGTTTGTCTCATTGCAATTTTGAGAGTCAAGTTTCCTTATGAATTTGGGGATGAGTTTTAAAACTAAAATGCTGCAAACAAAGTAAGTAGTCTTTTGACTGAAATCGTTTGTCCCTAGTAAGAATTGATGTTTAGCATGTTATGTAGTAGGTAACAATGTGGTTTATGGATTGATGTGTGGCTAAGTTAAATTTTGAGTTGAATCAATTCAATGTGATTAATATCTCTAGCTTGAGAATAAATAGACTACTAGTGTTGTAGTTTACTCTTAGTGAGAATGATTTAATGTGTTAATGTACATGCTTAGAATCTGTTGCTTTGCTTTAAAAATGCTTAGGACCCTCGTTTATGTTTAAAGTTTTAAACCCTGATGCATAGTTAAAACATTAAGATGATGTAGACTGTTGTTACCGTTAAAGAAACTTTGCTGGTTGTTTAAAGATGTTCTAATCTAATGGAGTAATAGAGAAATTTAATCGTGTTGCCTAGTGACTTTAATTTGGAAGTTGATTAGAGTTGCTATTTTTGTTGTTGCAAACTACTAGTATATTTGGAAGTATGCAGTTGTGTCCCTTCAATGCTAGTATTGATATCAATTGAGAAGACATAAGACTTATTGTTAATGATGTTGTTAAGGGCAGTGTTAATGCTAGTATTCAATTTATTTTAAATAGTTGGAGTATGATGTGTGGTGGTAATTTGGTTATCACCTATGTATAGGGTAGCTAAAAGTAATGTTGTTGGTTGATGAATATGCCCATTTATTGTTATTAATGACTTAGTAGTGGTGGTAGTTGTGTAGAATACTTGTTGGAAACCATTGATTAAATGGAGGGTAATGTAACCCTTGGTGAAGGAGTGAACCATGGATAATTAACCTGATGTAGAGTTTTACCCTTAAGGAATGTATGCCTTGGAATCCTAGTTATGAACTTTGTCTTGTAGAGATAATATTTACATGTTGAAGTCGTTGTTTAACTGAATAAGGTTCGGTTGTCGAGACGTGAATATATAGGAGGTACAAAATTTATATGTTGATCTTGCTGAAAGATTTGTGGAAGTACTATGTTTCAAATTTAGAATAAGATGTATTATGATTCGGTGATCCGTGGGGATCATGTCAATATAGTCTTGGTTGGGTGCCTTTTTGATAAGCATCATAAACCTTAATTAAAAGTGTTGGGAAGGATAACTAGAGAAAAGAATTTGTTATGTCAATTTTGTTAAAACCAGTTGGACTTTCTCAATGAGTAAGTAGTGAATTTTGAAGTCTTTAATGGAAAGCGTAGTAGAGTACTAGAGATGGTTCTTTTTATGCTGAGCTTGCGTTTAAAAGCTTTTGGACTGGTTTGGTTGTTTGCCATTTTTGGTTGAAGGGTTTTCGGTCAAGGTGTTCCATATGCTGTGTTTCAGAGTTTCCCTAAAACTCGTAGAAATTGGTGCAAATATTTGGTTTTGGCTAATTTGTTTAGTCGGTGCTATGAGTATGGATTTACACCCCCAAAAAAAGTTTTTGAGTGGATCGCGCTCCTTCACGTCCACACTGAATTATCTTTGGAATAAATTTTAAAGGAAACAGATGGACGTAGTGGGTTGTGTTGGAAACTCTTGAGATTTAATTTGTAACTCTTTTTGGCTAGAGTTGGAGTTGTTTTGAAAATGTGTGTGATGTTTGCGAATGCTTCAAAAAGGTGGACTTTATGAAAGTTTTACAAAGTGATTTTGTTAGTGAGGTGTTCCCCTTTTGGGAATGAGTTTCCCTCTCCTTGAGGAAGTTTGTGATGGTTGTGGGAGCAGATGCTCGACTTGAAATTTTGATGTTCTCTTCCAAAATGTTGAATTTGGATGAAATGCAATGTTGTGCAAGTTCAGTTTTCAATTGATGTGGGTTCTTTTACGACGTGGTGTTTTACTGTCAACTATGCTGCCATAATAGTCTATATGAATTTCCGCAACCTTCGACGTTAATTGTGTTTCCATCATTTGATACCGAGGAAAGAGTCACTTGGTGAATGACTATTCGGTGCCGTTGTTACATGATGAATGAAGGGTGAAAAAGGAAAACAAGACATTGTTTATGCATAATTAATCATAAAGGAGTCGACGAGCCAGGTCGGTGAGAAAGTCATATAAGGATATATGACTAATCCGAAGTGCTCTTGAAAAGTGTGCATGCATGTCAAGAATCGAGATGTCCATTTCTTTCTAGTATGAAAAGAAAGAATGAAGAAATTATGGTATTTTGGTTATGGTGTAGGTGATTTATGCTTCCTTTGTGATTTGGTTTGGATGTTGCTGAATTCTTTCCAAAATGGTTGTTAACGCTTTGGGTTTGAGTTGTCGTGTGTACACTTGGGCTTGATAGCTAAGTGTTTTTGTCTGAGGGCGAGACCCTCTTAAGAAAGGAACCAATTGCGGTTCGGTAAGGTTTTTCATTCCTAGCTTGGGGCTAGTGTCGAACCCTAGTGGTATAAGGGTGGTTTGTGAAGGAGGTTGATGATGTATGGGTTAACCTTTAATAAGAGTAGCGATGGGTGGAAGTGAAGTTGACGGTAGTTCGGTGATAATTGTCCTGTCGTGAGCAATTGTCTTAACTAGTTGTTTCTGGGTTTGAGTCTTGCCTGGGAGAGGATGGAATGAATGTTAGCTTGATCGTGTATCGGAAAGGCAAGTGTGCCTTAATGAGTTATTCCCCTCGATGGAAATTTTTTCTGGAATGTAGAGAGGTCATTAAAGGAATTGTGACTTGCTTTGATTATGTCATGTTGAGTTTAATGGAGTATGGTAGTCAGGTTGGTTGTGATAGAAGTATGAAGTTTTGGCCGTGAGGATTCGAGCGTTTTGGGTTGATGGAGCCCATTGTGGTTGGAACGCAGATTCTGTTTGGGAATGGAAGTGAAGGTCGACCTGTGAGAGGTTGCCCTTGGTTGAGCTAGATCATTACTTTTCTCACCAAGTGTTTGTTTTGAGAACTCGTTTGTCGTTTGTTCCGGTTTTAGTCATTGTGCGAATGTTTTGAGCTGCAGAGAAGCCTTTTGTCCCTTGGGGACTTTGTTGTTGATTATGGCGTCCTTCGGATTCGAGGTCGAATCCTATTGAAGGGGGGAAGAATGTGACACTACGGTATGGTGTGACATTATAAAATGTGAAATTAGAGAATAAAACCTTTCGGCTTGAGGTTTACTCGCGTTTTTGGGCCTTTTGAAGTGTTGTGACACCACGGAGCGTCGTAACCTTATAAAAGGTGCATGAGGAGGTCAAAAACATATTGAAATATGATATGGGAGGTTAAAACCATAAGGTATGGAGGTTAATAGCGTTGTCGGGCCGTTTCCGGGGTTTTGGGCCTTCCCTGGGGAGTTTGGGCCTTAAAGAGGGGGTTGTGGGCTTTGGTGGGATGGAGTGGGAATCCATTTAAGATTAGTAAAGGGGCTTAGGGATGGTTAAAGGGGGTTTCCCTTCCCTTTTGGGCATCCTCCCCCTGCCCCTTGCGCCCCCAAGTGCCCTAGCCGCCTCCCACACCTCCCCACCTCCTCCTTGGGCGCCTCCACCTCCCCCAAGCCTCTCCCCTTGCGCCACCACCCTCTCCACCACCTCTCCACCTCCCTTGCTGTGCTTAGGTGAGTTCTTGACCTCACCACCTTCAAGATCCATCCATTGGAGCGCTCCGCGACGAGGAGATCCGGTGGATTTGGAAGCGAGGAAGGGGATCGCGCGAACCGGGAGGAGATCTATTGGGTTTTCGTGTGTCGGGCAAAGGTATGTCCATGGAAATCCTTGGGGTTGATCTAGGTACTGTTATAAGGGTGTTTATCAAGTTTTTAGATCAATTGGTGGTGCTGGAATTGAGTAATTTGGATTAGATCTAGATGTTGCCACGTTCTGTTTTTGGGACAGCATGAGCAGTCGACCTAGGGTTTGCGTTTTCGTCAATTTAGAATTCGAATCTGTCCGTATGGATGTTGAAGAAGTTGTATATAATTTCATTATCTTTCAGTGCGTATAAAGAACGTTAATTTCCGTCCAGCCGTTTGAAAGTTATGGCTGTTTTACCGAGCGTGATAAAATCTGTGACATAATTGGAACAGATCACGGTAATCTGTAGATTAAACAACTTTAGAGTCCGAATCAGTCTTTCCATATACCAAGAGAAAGTTGGGAAATTTCCTAAGCTACGCGAGGATGTACTCGTTTAATTGATTCGGAGTTCCAGAACTCAAGTTATGCCTTTTGCAAGGCTGCTGTCCCGACGGGACATAACATCTGTTTTTAGGTTTTGCGAGTAGTTGGCAATGTCGGGGTAGATGAGGGTTTGCGTACTGTTTTGTGGACATGATTGTGAGCGTGTGGTACCTATGTGCAGGTTGTGCGACCCCGGGAGTGCCCTCTACTTCCCGCCAATCCATTGCCCGTGGTTGAGGCAAGTGTGTTGTGATGGATACCGATTTGTAGGTTGCTTGTTGAGAATAGATGGAATTGACTACATGATATATGATCACTTGCCATGCTTTAATGATTGCCAATGATATGATGAGCATGTTTATTATGTTATGATGCCATGTGTTAATGTACGAGTTAAATATGATGTTGGCATAATTGCATACATGGCATGTTACATGGCCCGGGCGGTGAGAAAGTCATAACTAGTCCGGGGAAGGTCGGTGAGAAAGTTATGACTAATCCGGAGAGCCATTGAGTAAGTCCTACATCGTGATTCCATCCACGTGGTGTTTGGAAGCGAGGAGTAGGCACCCTCCATCTTCGGGATGGAAGGGGGGAGAGGGTGCACACCGACGGGTGTGTACTCAACCATACCGGTATGAGTTTCCAAGGAGACATGAGCATTGCATTACATTGCATACATAATGATGATGATATTGTTAAGTGTTCATGAATGAGATGATATATATGATGGGAGATGTTATTGCCATGATATTGTTCTTGTTGTCCATTGCAATATGCTTGCTGAGTTTCGAACTCACGCTTGTGTTTTCTTGTTATTTTAGGTACCATGAGAACGGCATGCGGGGAAGGAAAATATTCACACGCCCACACGTAGCTTCACCATATTGATTCCACAAGTCATTATATTAGTTTGATAATAAATTGCGTGTGATGATTATTGCTTTAAGGTTTAGCTTTGCTATATGAGAGTTTTATTGTTCGTTTGACCCTTGGAGACATTATGTGTTTGAAACTAGACTTATTTTGTTGCTATGTCGTTAATTATTGCTATTTTTAGTTGTCTCTCATAATCCATACATTGATATACTGTTGTTGCTCCTTTAATTCATGTTAAAACAAAGGAGATGCTGCCGAAATTTCGGTTTTTAGCATATGTACCTTTGCTGGAATTTATGGTAACTTGTGGTATTTAGATGTTGTTTAGCTTATGTTTGGTAGCATTCAGGCATAGTAAATGCCGGGGTGTTACAAGTTTTTCAGATTCTAGCCGCAGAATGCAACCAGGACACTGTCACCAGCACCAAGACCCGTCAATCAGAACTATCAGACCCCAGCACCAGCCAGAAACGCCGCTTCAGGCAGTCAATAGGGGATAGTGAGACGCTGCTACAATTGCAACGAGCTGGGGCACTTTGCCAACAGTTGTCCTAAGAAGACCGCAGGAGTGACCCCAGTTCGCTTCAATCTGGGATCCACACCAGCCAGGACGCCAGCACCAGGAGCAAACCGAGGGACAGCATAGCCAGGAGCAGCACCCCTGGCCGTGGTGAGAGGCCGAGTCAATCATGTCACCGCAGATGCACTGCAGAATGCCACGGACGTCGTACTGGGTAAGTGACTTGTTAACTCAGTACCTGCAACAGTTTTGTTTGATTCTGGAGCTTCGCATTTGTTTGTTTCTCAAGGCTTTGCTGCTAAAAATGATTTGGAGATTGCGAGACTTAAATGCATGCTTTTAGTTCAAACCCCTGGTTCCGAACTCCGAACGAAAGTAGGATGTTCTGGGGTGAGAATACTAATAGATGGGATAGAGTTCCTAGCGAACCTTATTATTTTGGAGACCCAGACCTTAGATGTTATTTTGGGAATGGATTGGTTATCCAAGCACAAGGCTGTATTGAATTGTGGACGAAGGACTATCTCAGTTGAGAGCCCGTGTGGAAAGAAAGTGGAATTTCAAGCTACTGCCGTTAGAGATGGACAGTTGATGGTTAACAGTACCAAGGCAATTAGCATAGAAGATGTTTCAGTGGTAAATGAGTATCCAGATGTTTTTCCTGAAGATCTACCTGGTATGCTACCAGACAGGGACATAGAGTTTGTGATAGAGCTTGTACCTAGTACAGCGCCGATAGCAAAGAGACCTTATCGGATGTCCACCGAGGAATTGGTAGAGATGAAGAAGCATCTTGAAGAGTTAATGGAGAAAGGATTTATTAGACCGAGTTCATCGCCGTGGGGAGCGCCAGTTTTGTTCGTCAAGAAGAAGGACGGGAGTTTCAGGATGTGCATTGACTACCGTGCACTCAATGAAGTCGCCGTGAAGAATAAGTACCCGCTACCCAGGATCGATGACTTGTTTGACCAGCTGAGAGGAGCCGGAGTTTTCTCCAAGATTGATCTGAGATCGGGATACCATCAGTTGAAGATCCGATCAGAAGATATCCCGAAGACCGCATTCTCGTCAAGATACGGATATTATGAGTTTACTGTTATGTCCTTTGGTCTGACGAATGCGCCAGCGTATTTCATGAATATGATGAATAAGGTGTTCATGGAATATTTGGACAAGTTTGTTGTTGTGTTCATAGATGATATCTTAATATATTCCAAGACAGAGGATGAAAATGTAGAGCACTTGAGGCGAGTTTTGGAAAAGCTGAGGGAACAGCAACTCTTCGCCAAGTTCAGTAAGTGTGATTTTTGGAAGGACAAGGTGGAGTTCCTTGGATATGTAATGACCGCAGAGGGAGTCACTGTTGATCCAAGCAAGGTAGAAGCTATGTTACATTGGGAACAGCCGAAGACCATGACCCAGATCCGGAGTTTCCTTGGAATGGCAGGTTACTACCGCCTTTCATTGAAGGCGTTTCGACAATTGCGAAACCTCTTACGCAATTGCTGAAAAAGGAGAAGAAGTTTGCATGGACGCCGGAGTGTGAGAAAGGTTTTCAGGAGCTAAAGAAACGATTGACATCAGCGCCGGTGTTAGTCCTACCGGATGTTAATCAAAGCTTTGATATTTATTGTGACGCATCGCGCCAAGGACTTGGATGTGTGCTGATGCAGAATGGGAAGGTCGTCGCTTATGCATCAAGGTAGTTGAGGCCGCATGAGGAGAATTATCCGACACATGACCTAGAGCTAGCTGCCGTAGTGCATGCCTTGAAATTATGGCGTCACTATTTAATTGGAAACAGATGTGAAGTATACACGGACCATAAGAGTCTTATGTACATCTTCACCCAATCAGACCTGAACATGAGGCTGAGGAGATGGTTAGAGTTGATCAAGGACTACAAATGTTGGAATCCATTACCATCCCGGGAAGGCCAACGTAGTTGCCGATGCTCTGAGTCGGAAAAGCCATATCGTGGACATGTTGATAGCCACAAGTCAGGAGGAGCTATGTGAGGATTTCCAGAGAATGCAGATTGAAGTCGTACCAGAAGGATTCTTGGCCACAATAGAAGTGAAGCCTACCCTGAAGGATCAGATCTGAGAAGGACAAGAGGATGATGACAAGATCCGCAAGATTAAGACCAACATGGATGAAGGCAAGGCAGAGGACTTCAAGTTGGATGAGCAAGGCACGTTATGGATGAAGGGTCGCATTTGTGTGCCGAACAAGAAGGAGCTGAAGCCGTTGATTTTAGAAGAAGCCCATGACTCCAAGTATTCAATTCATCCTGGAAGTGCCAAGATGTATCAAGATTTGAAAGAAAGATTCTGGTGGCCGAGCATGAAGCGTGAAGTTGACGAGCATGTTGCACTGTGCGACATAAGCCAGAGAGTCAAGGCAATGCATCAGAGACCAGCAGGATTGCTACAACCGTTGAAGATACCTGAGTGGAAGTGGGAGGAAATCGGAATGGATTTCATTACCGGTTTAGCCAAGACTCAAGGAGGATATGATTCCATTTGGGTTATAATAGACCGCTTGACTAAGGTAGCCCACTTTATCCCCGTAAAGACCACCTATTCGGGAGATAAGTTAGCTGAGTTGTATATGACCAGGATCGTCTGTTTGCACGGAGTGCCAAAGAAGATTGTATCGGACAGAGGTACCCAGTTTACCTCGAGATTCTGGAATAAACTGCATGAAGCCATGGGAACCCGTTTGAACTTCAGTACAGCTTATCATCCACAGACGGATGGGCAAACCGAAAGGGTTAATCAGATTTTGGAGGATATGTTACGAGCTTGTGCATTAGCTTATGCTACCTCTTGGGATAAAAGTCTGCCGTATGCCGAGTTCAGCTACAACAACAGCTACCAAGCCAGTTTGCAGATGTCACCATTTGAAGCAGTATATGGTCGACCTTGCCGAACACCGTTGAATTGGAACGAGACAGGTGAACGCCGTGTCTTTGGGCCAGATATTCTACAAGAAGCCGAAGAACAAATTGCCTTGATCAAGGAGAGATTGAAGATAGCACAGTCAAGACAGAAGAGTTATGCTGATAACCGTCGCCGAGACTTGAGTTTTGAACCAGAAGATTTCGTGTATCTCAGAGTCACCCCACTCAGAGGAGTTAAGAGATTCCATGCCAAAGGAAAACTCGCGCCGAGATATGTTGGACCGTTCAAGGTCCTTAGTCGCAGAGGGGAAGTTGCTTATCAGTTGGAGTTACCGCAATCACTAGCAGGAGTGCATGACGTGTTCCACGTGTCCCAGCTGAAGAAGTGTTTTCGAGCGCCTGAGGAGCAGACGCCGCTAGAGTCAATTGAGCTGCAAGAAGATCTGACTTACAAGGAGCACCCCGTAAAGATTCTGGACACCATGGATCGAGAGACAAGAAACAAGTCAACCCGTTTCTGCAGAGTTCAATGGAGCAATCATGCGGAGAGTGAGGCAACCTGGGAGCGCGAAGAGGATTTGAAGAAAGAGTTTCCGAACCTATTCTGTAGAGAGCCCTGAATCTCGGGGACGAGATTCTGTTAAGGGGGTAGGTTTGTAACACCCCAAAATTTTGCTTTTCTTAAATTCATGTGTGATTTGGCACTTTGATGAATTTTTGGAATTTTCTGGAATTTATTTGGATTTATTTGGAATTTATTTGAATTTATTCCATTTTGAAATAATTAAAGAATTTAACTTTGCAAATAAAATTTTGTTGGAAATATTTTATTTGAGTCCAAAATGTTCCAAAATATTTTCCAGAATTTTTCTGGAATTTTCTGAGTCTTTTGCTATTTTTCTTGAATTAAATGAATTTCTGGGAATTAATCGAATTATTTAATTGCTGGAAAAATGCGAACCGGTTTGTACTGTTCCATCGACCGGGCCCGAGTCAGACTCGAGTTCGAGTCCGACCCGGACCCAACCGCGCCACGCGTTCCGGTGGGACCGCTTCTGAACCATAATCCGTGGACCCTTGGATCAAGATCCAACGGCCCACATTAGCCCGCGCTATACCGCACCGCACCCAACCCCGATCGATCCCAACCGTTGGATCAAGATCCAACGGTCGAGATCAATCCGCGCACAGCACAGCCGCGCCCGAGCCATCTCCGCCGTTGATCGCGCCACGTGGACGGCTCACGTGCACCCACGTCACCTAGTCGGAGTCCCCGCCGGACTCCGCCGCCGCAGCCGTGTCAACCTCGGTTTCCGCGTGATTCATGGAAGCCAAGGCCTCTATTTAATGCGCCGCCACCACCTTCGTGGAGCTCTCTCCCGTGCGCACCCGTTGGCCCTAGTCTTCAAGTCCGAGCCGCCGCCGTTCGCCCATAATCGCTCGCCGTAGTTGGTTTAGGTCTCTGCCGCACCTCCTTGCCGTTTGCCGCCGTCTTCGTCGTCCTCAGCCGCCGTCAAGCCCAGATCCGAGTTCCCCGCGTCGAGACGCGTTCGGGAGTGCAAGCCTTCACGCTGGAGGAGCCCCGCAGCGCCGTTGCTCATGTCGCCGTCTCCAGCTCCGGCCAGCCAGCGCCGCCGCAAGCCATCGCCGGATCTCGAAGCTTCTCAGCTGTCAGATCTCCATCGCACGGTCCAGATCGCGCCACGTCGCCACCGGTGAGATTCCGATCCAAAACCCCAGATCTAATCTCGACCGTTGGATCTAAATCCAACGGTCCGAATCAAACGCATTAACCCAAACGCGTGAAAACCAGATCTAATCTGGGCCGTTGATTTTCAAATCAACGGCCGAGATCGTACACGCTGGCCCAGAAGGCCGATCGCGTCAAGACGGGCCAAGCGCACCATCGCGTGCGTGTCACCGACACGCCGGCGTGTCACGGCCACCGCAATCGCACCGTGACGTCAGCACGGGCCCGCTTGTCAGCGGCCACCCCAGCCGTGCGGTGACGTCAGCGCTGACGTCACCAAGGGGCCCACCTGTCAGCGTCAGTGCGCCGTGGACCGAGCCCACGGTGGACCCGAGCCAAACCATGGACCACGTCCATGGACCGGCTGACATCAGCCGACCAATCAGAGGCTGCCACGTGTCATGCTGACGCAATAAATGAATTTCTGAAAAAGAAAATGATTTATTAATTCGAATTATTGATTTCAGATTTTGATTCAAACTTCAAACGCTTATAACTTTTGCATTTTAACTCCGATTTGAGTGATTCAAATTTCTAAATTTGTATAAAATTGAGATCTACCTAATGATGAATTTTATTTAATTTTTGGACTGTAACACCCCAAAATTTTGCTTTTCTTAAATTCATGTGTGATTTGGCACTTTGGTGAATTTTTGGAATTTTCTGGAATTTATTTGGATTTATTTGGAATTTATTTGAATTTATTCCATTTTGAAATAATTAAAGAATTTAATTTTGCAAATAAAATTTTGTTGGAAATATTTTATTTGAGTCCAAAATGTTCCAAAATATTTTCCAGAATTTTTCTGGAATTTTTCCGAGTCATTTGCTATTTTTAATGAATTAAATGAATTACTGGGAATTATTTTAAATATTAAATCGCTGGAAAATCCAACTCGGTCAAGGCATCGTTTCATCCGACCGAGCCCGAGTCGGACTTCGAGTTCGAGTCCGACCGAGCCACGTGACTCGACCGAACCCACTCCTAACCCTAATCAATCCCAACCGTTGGATCAAGATCCAACGGCCGAGATCCACTCAGACGGTTCGAGCCGTAATCGCCCGGATCCGATCGCGCCTGCGCGATCGTGGGCCGCCGATCGTGCCACGTGGACGGCCACGATTGCGTCGTCTTCCGTGGCCGAAGCCGGACTCCGCCGCCGCCCGCCGCCGTAGCAAACTAGGTTTCCGTCTAGGGCTCGAACGCCGAGGCTATTTAAAGCGTGAGACATCCCCGAGGTTGCCCTCATCCTTGCGCACCCGTTCTCGAGCCATCTCGCCGAGCCGCCGCCGTTGAGCCGCAATCGCCGCCGGAGTTGTCTCTTCCTCCGCCGCGTTTGCGCCGGCTTCCGCTGCCGTCCGTCGTCTTCCGCCGAGAAGGAGCCTGTGTCCGAGTCCTCGCGACGAGACGCACGGCGGGAGGCTTCATCTCGCCGAGCACGCCCCAAACGCCGTCGGGCTCGTCGCCGTCCCGTCTCCGGTCAAGCCAGCGCCGCGTGAAACCATCGCCGTCGCGAAGCTCGGAGGACCGTCGGATCCAGATCGGACGGTTGAGGTGAGCTCACGTGATCCAAACCCGATTATATATGGACCGTTGGATCAAGATCCAACGGTTAACAATCGCCACGTGCTGTAGCAGTGCGATTATAGGATTAGATCTTGACCGTCCGATCTAGATCGAACGGCCCACGAGCAACGAGTAGTTTCAACGTGTTAACCCTGGATCTAATCCGCGCCGTTGATTTTCAAACCAACGGCCGAGATTGCGCCACGTGTCGGGAAGATGGACCGCCGCGGTCAACGCCGTCCACGCGCGCGTGCGTGTGACGCTGACACGCGGGGCCCGCGTGTCAGAGGGCCCGCATGTCAGTGGCTGACCCAGCCAAGAGCTGACGTCACCCATGACGTCACAGTGGGTCCCACTGCCGACTGCGTGGCCGAGCCTCACGACGTCGGGCCGATGACGCCACCGAGCAGCCCACATGTCGGGCCTCACGGAGCGTCGTGGACCGAGTCCACGGTGGACCCGAGCCAAACCGTGGACCAAGCCCATGAGCCGGCTGACGTCAGCCAGCCAATCAGAGGCTGCCACGTGTCCATGATGACGCAATAATTAATTTCCGAAAAAGAAAATGATTTATTAATTCGAAATATTGATTTCAAATTTAGTTTCAAACTTCAAACGCTTATAACTTTTGCGTTTCAACTCCGATTTGAGTGATTCAAATTTCTAAATTTGTATAAAATTGAGATCTGCCTGAATATGAATTTTATTTAATTTTTGGACTAAAGTTTTTCTCTGTAAAATTATTTAATTGATTATTTAAACTTTAAATAATCATAACTTTTATGCTTTTAACTCCAAATTTGATTTATTCCAGTTTCTAAAAATCCACAAAATTATGTTCTTTCTGTTTATGGATTTTATTTGGAGTTTTGGAATGTTTTTGCCTAGTGTTTATTTGTGTATTTGCTATTTGCACGCTTTACGAGTAGACGTTGAAGTGCCGGAAGGATTCACAGGAGAAGTATTGACTCAGGATCCAACTCAAGACCAAGAGCAAGTACTTTTTGAAGGCAAGTTGTGCTTTGACCATGTTGATCCTATTTTGAAATCTATTTTGATTTAAACTATTGCATGCTAGTTCAATTGGAGAAATACTTTGGTTAAACCTGGGGGTTAGATAAATACCAATTTGCTGTATGACACCTTGATTACATAAGTATGTGCCATGACCCTTTGTCACCCTAGTTGTGAATTACTAGTTGGACATTATTAATTTGCCAACCTGGGTTTTAGACCGTTGTAGTATCTCGCTTAGACACGCACGTGCTCATGACATGATTTTGGATAATCAAATGTTAATATTGACTTAATGATATATTGAACCTGTTTTGGAAAAGTATCATGTGATGTTGATGGCACGTGGTGCATGGTAATCAACTGGGGTTTGATGAACAGTTTTCGACCGGGGCATGTGGCAAGAGTAATCAGGTGGGCCAGTGTGGCATTTGGGAATGTTGATTTGGTTCTTCGGGTAGTCTTGCCCTGGTCACCCTAAGGACTTAACCTTGCAAGCCTTTGAACTGGGTCATACTTGCAACCACATGGCTGGAATGGGACGGCCCTAGTTGACTAAGTCGCTAAGGACTCACTTGTGGAGCCTCAGGGTGTCAATTACACCGTTTGTGTGATTGTACGGGGGAGCGTATCGTGGCTGTGGCCAGATACCCATCTAACGGTGTGTTGGTCCCATACTTCGCCTTGGCTAAGGGAAGGGATGGTGTAGAGCACGAACCGGAGAGGACCACCTGTGTTGTTTGAGGCTTCCGAAAGGCTTTGTTACGGGAACTCGCCTTTGTGGTGTTTGACTGTATCTTGTGGGTAAAGTGCATAACCTCTGCAGAGTTTAGAATCTATTCGAATAGCCGTGTCCGCGGTATTGGACAACGCTCGGGAATTACAGTCAAGGGTTAGATTTTCTCAAAAATAACTTGGATTTGGAAAGTTGGGTTGGTATAACAATGAAGACAATGGAAACATGGTTTAGGACGGGAAAATGTTTATTAAACTACTTGGAAAGTTATTAATGTTTTACTTATTTCTACCGCTTTGAATCTACTTATATTACTTTTCAAATGTCAAGCATCGCAAATATACCTTGAGCTATTCCTTTGTACCAAGCCATGCATATAGTATATTAGCTTGCATTTTGTGCATGACTTGCCGAGTACCAAGTACTCACCCTTGCCTCAACACAACACCGCTTGAAGAGGAGACTACGCCAGCTATGGAGGAGGAACTCCAAGAGGACCCGTCTACCTAGGGACGCGAGCCCAGTCAGTTGCCTGTGGTATACTGGATGGCGCCACGAAGTTCTTTGATTTTCCGCTGTTATTATTTCTCTCTGAATAAGTTTCGCCTTGCGAGGCATACATTTGTAACTTGGCCATAAGGTCGAGTAACCAGTTTTATTACTTCAATAAAGTACTTTTATGGTATCGATTGGTATGATTGTGATATTTACCGATGTTAAAGACTGTGTGCACTAGCGCGTTCCTGGACTAGTGCTGAATACACAGAGGGTCCGGATTTGCAAATTCGGGGTCCCGACATGGACCAAAGTTTTTCTCTGTATAAATATTTAATTGATTATTTAAACTTCAAAATGCTATAACTTTTGCATTTAAACTCCGAATTTGACGATTCCAGTTTCTAAAATTTATAAAATTATGCTCTCTCTGTTTGTGAACTTTATTTGGATGTTTGGACACTTTTTGTCTACTGTTTATTTATTATCTCCTATTTGCACGCTTTACGAGTAGACGTCGAAGTGCCCGAAGGATTCGAAGGAGAAGTGTTGACCCAGGAGCCAGCTCAGGACCAAGAATAAGTACTTTTTGAAGGCAAGTTGTGCTTTGACCATGTTGATCCCATTTTGAAACCTATTTTGATTCAATTTATTGCATGCTAGTTTAATTAGAAAATACTTTATTTAATCCCGGGGAATTAGATAAATGCCAATTTATTGTATGACACCTTGATTAATTAAATATGTGCCATGACCTCTTGTCACCCTAGTTGTGGATTACTAGTTGGACACTACTAAATTGCCAACATGGGTTTGTAGATCGTTGTAGTATATTGCTTAGACCTGCTACGTGCTCATGACATGATTTTTGGACAATCTAATGTTAATATTGACTTAATGATGTATTGAACCTGTTTTGGAAAGGTATCATGTGTTGTGATGTTGATGGAACGTGGTGCATGGTAATCAACTGGGGTTTGATAAATAGCTTTTGACCGGGGCATGTGGCAAGAATGATCAGGTGGGCCAGTTGTGGCACCGGGAATGTTGGTTTGGTTCTTCGGGTAGTCTTGCCCTGGTCACCCTAAGGACTTAACCTTGCAAGCCTTTGAACTGAGTCAAGCGTGCAACCACATGTCTGTAATGGGATGGACCTAGTTGACTAAATTGCTAATAACGTACCTATGGGACCTCTGGGTGTCAACTACACCCTTTGTGTATGTTGTACGGGGGAGCGTACCGGGGCTGCGGCCAGGTACCCATCTAACGGTGGATTGACCTAAACTTCGCCTTTGCTAAGGGAAGGGTTAGTGTGCAACACCGGAGAGGACCACTTGTGCTGTTAAAAGTTTCCGAAAGACTTTGTTACCGGAACTCGCCTTTGTGGTGTTTGACTGTATCTTGTGGGTAAAGTGCATAACCTCTGCAGAGTGTAAAATCTATTCGAATAGCCGTGTCCGCGGCATTGGACATTGCTCGGGGATTACAGTCAAGGGTTAGATTTTCTTGAAAATAACTTGGACTTGAGAAGTTGGGTTTGGTTTAAAGAATGATGTTGATGGAAATGTGGATTAGGATCGGGAAAGATGTTATTTAACTCCTGGAAAAGTTATTGATCTTATACTTGTTTCTACTGCTTTCGAATCTACTTATGCTACTTGTCAAATGCTGTTTCACTGCAATTATGCCCTGAGCTATTCCTTTGTTCTAAGCCATGCATGTAGTATATTAGTTTGCATTATGTGCATGACTTGCTGAGTACCAAGTACTCACCCTTTCCACAATACAACACCAGTTGAAGAAGAGTCTATACCAGCTTTGGAGGAGGAGCTCCAAGAGGAACCGTCTAACTAGGGAGCGAGCCCAGTTAGTTGCCTGTGGTATACTGGATGGCGCCACGAAGTTATCTTACATTCCGCTGCTGTTATTTCTCTTTTATTAAGTTTTTGCCCTGCGTGGCGTATATTTGTAACTTGACCTTAAGGTCGAGCAACCAGCTTGGTTAACTAATTAAAGTATCTTAATAATTCGTTGAGTATGATTGTGATATTTACCAATGTTGAGACTGTGTGCACTAGCGTGTTCCTGGACTAGTGCTGAATACACAGAGGGTCCGAATTTGCAGATTCGGGTCCCGATAAGTACGAGGTAGGCCAACCACGAAATCCATGGAGATGTCATCCCAAGGCCATCCTGGACTAGTGTCTGAAGATCAAGGCTGCAACAGTCCAACAGGATGCTTGTGCTTAGCCTTGATCTTCAGACAGATCCCACAAGACGCCACATACTTGGCAATATCCACTCTCATCCTTTTCCACCAGAAATTCTTTTACAAATCCCTGTACATCTTGGTCTCCCCAGGATGGACCGTGTACGGGGTGCGATGAGCTTCTTTCAGAATGTCCTCTTTCACTTGGGATTTCTAAGGCACGCATAGACGACCCTGAAACCTCAAAGCTCCCACATCATCAACGGTAAAGTCTCCAGACTTGCCATCCTCAAGGCGTTTCCTCACCTGCTGGAGCAACCGATCATCTTCTTTGTGCCTCCCTTTGACACGCTCGGGAATCGCTGACTCAAGAATCAATTTAGTTTCAGCTTGCACGGTCCCCGCAAAGCAATAGGGGACTCCCAAACGCTCAAAATCAGCAACAAGACAATCAACGACAGGGGGCATTGTCTTGCGACTGAGAGCGTCAGCCACCACATTTGCCTTACCCGGATGGTACTGGATAGTGAGGTCATATTCCTTTATCAATTCTAGCCACCTCCTCTGCCTCAAGTTCAAATCTTTCTGAGTAAAGATGTACTTGAGGCTCTTGTGATCAGTGAAGATATCACAAGACTCACCATACAGATAATGCCTCCATATCTTCAATGCAAACACCACAGCGGCTAACTCAAGATCATGCGTGGGATAGTTCTGCTCATGCTTTTTCAGCTGCCTCGATGCGTAAGCAATCACCTTGCCATCTTGCATGAGCACACAACCAAGTCCCAAACGTGAAGCATCAGAATAAATAGTGAAGGGCTTCCCCGGCTCGGGAAGGGTAAGAACAGGAGCAGTCACTAACTTCTCCTTCAAAGTGCAGAAATTGTGCTCACACTCTGCAGTCCACTGGAATTTCATCCCCTTCTGAGTCAGCTGCGAAAGTGGCTTGGCAATGATAGAGAAATCCTGCACAAAACGCCGATAGTAGCCAGCTAACCTAAGGAAACTACGCACCTCTTTGACATTGGAAGGCCTCTTCCAATCCAAAACTGCTGAGACTTTGCTAGGATCTATGGATATGCCCTCTGGATTGATGATGTGGCCAAGAAAACCCACTTCTGAAATCCAGAATTCGCACTTTTTCAGCTTAGCAAAGAACTGATTCTCCCTCAAGGTGCTCAGCACAAGCCTCAAGTGTCGCTCATGCTCCTCTTCTGATCTAGAGTAAACCAGAATGTCATCGATGAACACTACCACAAACTCATCAAGGTACTTGTGTAGCATACTGTTCATTGCCTCCATAAGACAGAAGGAGCATTAGTTAGTCCAAAAGACATAACTTTAAATTCATAATGCCCATACCTAGTGGAGAAAGCAGTCTTCTCAATGTCTTGCTCCCTCACACGGATCTGATTGTACCCCGACTGAAGATCAATCTTGGAGAACACCTTTGCTCCCTTCAGTTGGTCAAACAGATCCTCGATGCGAGGCAAAGGATACTTGTTCTTAACTGTCACTTGATTAAGAGCACGATAATCAATGCACATGTGCCAACTTCCATCCTTCTTCGAGACGAAGAGAACGGGTGCTCCCCATGGAGAAATGCTATGCCGAATAAAGCCCTTGGTCAACAGATCCTCCAACTGCTTCTTCAACTCGTCTTGAAAAGGACGAGCCAAGCGGTATGGAGAGATAGAAATAGGTCGAGTGCCCGGAACAAGATCAATACGAAACTCCACATTCCTCACGGGAGGTAGACCAGGCAACTCATCAGGGAACACATCAACAAACTCCTTCACTACAGGAATCTCCTCAATGGAAACTGAAGAAGATGGCTTCTCAGAAAAGGTCATGAGGAAACCCAACTGCCTTAAACGGCGACCAGAAAACATACTAGCCAAAGCAAAGATGGAACTGGAAGGTAAACCACCATGAAAGGTCAACTCTACCCCTGACGGGGCCTGCAAGGTAACCGTCTGCAAAAAGCAACAGATCTTGGCACGGTACTGATGCAACCAGTCCATGCCCAAAATGACATCAAAAGGAGCCAACTGGATCACCATAAGATTGGCAAAGAAAACCTCATCATCAATGGCAATGGTGCAATCGGGGCAAACCAAAGAACTAGCAATCAAACCCCCAGGAGAACTGACTAACACAGACTCAGAAATCCGCTGAACTCCCAACTTAGCCCTACTAGCAAACTCAGACGACATAAAGGAATAGGATGCTCCGGAATCAAACAGAACAAAGGCATCAACGGAATCCACGAGCAGAGTACCTGAAGCCACCTTTGGATGCCCGGCTGACTCGGCGGTCGGCAAGGCGTACACTCCTGGTGGCGCCGGGACAGTAGGAGCCCCGACTCCCGGCTGATGCCCCAACAAGGCTGGGGGCGGAGGAGGCAACTGAGGAGGAGCAGACGGCTGCGGGCACCAGTAAGCTGCTGGTGGCGCCCACGCAAAGGGTGGCTGAGGAGCTGGAGCTGCCATCATGTGCACCGATCCTTTGGAAGATGCCACTGGAGTGGGAGGAGAAGGCACCATCTCCCACTTGATGATGCTACCGGGATTCATCCGGTAGACTCGTCCCATGTGGCCAGGCTTGCCACAGTGGTTGCAACTCCCGGTCCAACCACACTCTGAAGCACGGTGCTCACCACCGCACTTGAAACACAACATGCCCTGCCCAGGCATAGGACGAACAGCCGCTCGCGAGGTAGAAGACTAGGGCGGCCTCATCTTAGCCCCTGAGGAGGAGCCCTGTCCCCCCTTGAACTTCTTGAAGGTGGGTCGCTGAGAAGACCCACCTCCTCCACCAAAGGTCCCCTTCTGGCCCCCGCCTAGGGCCGCAGGAACCCCTGAACCACCCGGGTTCTGCCTTTCCGGGGAGAGCTCCAACTCGAGCTCCATGCCCTTCGCCTGCTCGACCACGGAGCAGAAGTCACGAGGGACAGTCGCCCCCATGACAACTCTGAACTCCTGGTTGAGGCCCCTACTGAACCTCCTTGCCTTCTCCCGATCATCGGCTGCCACAGTAAACACGTAAGCGCACCACGCTGTTGAACTCCACCTCATACTCTGCCACCGACCTCTTTCCCTGGGAAAGAGTCGTCAGAGTATGCTCCATCCGCTCAAGGAAAAACTCTGGGTAGAACTTGGCTCAGAAGCGAGCCACAAAGTCCTCCCAGGTGATTGGACCAAGATCGGGGGCTCTAGCAGCCAGAACCCCCTCCCACCAGATATCAGCTTGGCCCTTCAGCTGAAAAGCCACAAAGCGAGCCCTCTGAACCGAGGTCAACTCTAGGACCTCAAACTGCCTCTCCATGTACCGCAGCCAATCTGCGGACTGGATTGGCGTGCCCGCTCCATCAAAAGTGTCAAGACAGAGGGACATCCACTCCCGGAGACTCATCCTCGGCTCCGGCACAGCGGGGGCAACAACTGGGGCCGCTGCAGGGGGAGGCACAATAGTAGGGGCTGCCCGCAACTGCTGGCGCAGCTCCTGAATCTCCCTCTGCAGAGCCTGAACTAAATCCTCATTGGCGGCGGGTACCTCTGCCCCTAACTGTGCCGCTGGAAGCTCCTCCTGAGCTGGCCCATGAGCATTGAGCGAAACGCTACCCTCAGCAACAGACTCCGCAACTCCCTGAGAACCTCGCCCCTGGCCTCCACGGCCACGGCGACCACGGCCTCTACTCCTTGGCATGGTTGCTACAAACAGACAACCATCCAATCACATAAATATAACCACAACACCATATAATCAAGTACAATGATCAAACATCATCATAAGCATAGTCTTCATCAAATAATTAAGCGCAATGCAATGATATACCAAAACCCCATCCTACTATGCAACCAAGTGTGTCAAATTTTACATTAGTTATACCACTTTTGCAAGTTTTAATGTTGCTATCCTATAACAAAATTTTAGTTAAGACCTAAGCCATGTTTCTAAGTTATTCCACATCAAATTTTAGTTGTACCCTATAGCATGACATTAAAAATACACATTCCAAGGACCTACAGCCCGCTCCGATACCAACTGTAACACCCCGGCATTTAATATGCCTGAATGCTACCAAACATAAGCTAAACAACATCTAAATACCACAATTAAACATAAATTCCAGCAAAGGCGCACATGCTAAAAACCGAGATTTCGGCAGCATCTCCTTTGTTTTAACATGATTTGAAGGAGCAACACAGTTAAGCAATATAAGGCAATATAAGAGACAGCTAAAACAGCAATAATTAAAGACTTAACGACAATATAAGTCTATTTTCAAGCACCTAATGTCTCCAAGAGTCAAACGAACAATAAAACTCTCATATAGCAAATCTAAACCTCAAAGCAATAATCATCACACGCAGTTTATTATCAAAGCTAATTGAATGACTTGTGGAGTCAAAATGAGTGAAACTACGTGCGGACGTGTGACTATTTCCCTTCCCCACATGCCAATCTCATGGTACCTAAAACAACAAGAAAACACAAGTGTGAGTTCAAAACTCAGCAAGCATATTGCAATGGTACAACAAGAACAATTACATGGCAATAATATCTCACATCATGTAAACCATCTCATTCATAATCACATATCATTATCATCATCATTATGTATGCAATGCGATGCTATGCTCATGTCTCCTTGGAAACTCATACCGGTATGGTTGAGTACACACCCGTCGGTGTGCACCCTCTCCCCCCTTCCATCCCGAAGATGGAGGGTGCCTACTCCTCGCTTCCGTTCACCGCGGTGAATGGAATCACGATGTAGGACTTACTCATTGGCTCTCCGGATTAGCCATAACTTTCTCACCGACCTTCCCGGACTAGTTATGACTTTCTCACCGCCCGGGCCATGTAATCATGCCATGTATGCAAATATGCCAATCATCATAATTAACTTGTACATTAACACATGGCATCATAACATGATAAACATACTCATCATATCATTGGAAATCATTAAAGCATGGCAAGTGATCATCTCATATAATCAATCTCATCTAGTCTCAACTAGCAACCTACAAACCGCTATCCATTACAATACACTTGCCTCAACCACGGGCGACGGATTGGTGAGAAGTAGAAGGCCCTCCCGGGGTCACACCACCTGCACATAGGGACCACACACTCACAATCAAGCCCACAAAACAGTACGCAAACCCTCATCTACCCCGACATGGCCAACTACTCGCGAAACCCGAAAACAGCGGTTCTGTCCCGTCGGTACAGCAGCCTTCCAAAAGGCATAACTAGGGTTCTAAGACTCCGAATCAATTAAACGAGTACATCCTCGCATAGCTTAGGAAAGTTACCAACTTTTTCTAGGTATAGGGAAAGACTGATTCGGAATCTAAAGTTGTTTAATCTACAAAATACCGTGATCTGTTCCAATCACGTCATAGATTTTAACACGCTCAGTAAAACAGCCATAACTTTCAAACGGCTGATCGGAATTTAACGTTCTTTATACCCAATGAAAGATATTGAAATTATCTACAACTTATTCAACAGGCGGACGACCAAATTCGGAATCTAAATTGGCGAAAAACTAAGCCCTAGGTCGACTGCTCATGCTGTCGAAAACAGAGAACGTGGCAACATCTAGATCTAATCCAATCTACTCAATTCCAGCACCACCAATTGATCTAAAAACTTAATAAACACCCTTAGAACAGTACCTAGACCAACCCCAAGAATTCCCATGGCCATACCTTCGCCCGACGCACGAAAACTGAATGGATCTCCTCCCGGTTCGCTCCTCGCTCGAATGGATGGATCCTCGAGGTGCAGGGGTGGGGAGGCTACCCTAGGGCAGCAAGGGGGGTGGAAGAGAGGTGGTGGAGAGGTGGAGAGGCAAGGGGGCAATGGGGAGGGGCGCACGGCCACAAGGGGAGAGGAGAGGAGGTGGGGGCGGCTAGGGCAAGGGAGGAGGAGGTGGGGGCGCACAATGGTAGGGTGGGTGCACACAAGGGGCAGGGGGAGCCCCTTAACCCAGCCCAAAAGGAATCCTAGTCCTAAATGGTCTCATACTCCATCCCACCAAAGCCCACAACCCTTCCCCCTAGGCCCAAAACTCCCCGGAAAGGCCCAAACTCCCGGAAACGCTATTAACCTCCATACCCTATGGTTTTAACCTTAATTCCACATCTCATAATGTTTTTGACCTCATCATGCTCAATAAATAAGGATACGACAATCCGTGGTGTCACATTCTCCCCCCTTCAACAGGATTCGACCTCGAATCTAAAACGCACCTTGGTGCAATAGTTAATTTGTGTGCTTGGTTTCCTCATTTAATTCGTTTGGCTCATGAGATGGTTGGAATCTTTATTTTGGGCTTATTCTGCTGCTAGAACCCTTGTTATTGTTGATTTAGATGTCATTCTTTATACTATATCCTGTGATCATATTGTTGTTGCTTCAATTCGTGGAAAAACAAAGGAGATGCTGCCGAAATTTTCAGTTTTAGCATTTACTCCTTTGCTGTAATTTATCTTAATTTATGGTATTTAGATGTTGTTAAGCTTATGTTTGGTAGCATTCGGGCATACTAGATGCCGGGGTGTTACACCAGCCGTTACTAGTCATTCACTCCATCAGTTTCTAGTTCCTTAATTCATTCCTGCATGCATGAATTAGCAACGTCATTAATCTCTAGCCGTTTAAGCCATGCATGAATTATTCCATGCGCATGAGCCTTTCCTTCTTTCTTTCTCCATTTACTGCACGCTAGCACTTTGGCTGTAACTCCCATTCTTTGCATGCATGAATCAATGCTACATTATTTCTCTCCAGTCATTTCCTTGAATGCATGAAGTCTTCTCATTACTCTCCAGCTGTTTCTCATGCAATGCATTGCTAGCAACGTCTCCCATCTCCACACGCATGGAACTCCTCTCCATTGAAGTGTTGTGAGTTACTCCACGCATGGAACTCCCCCCCATTGGAACGCCATGAATGCTTTAAAGCATTGAAACATGCATGAATTACTCCACACGCACATGAATTCTTCCAGCTGTTTCTCCAGGCGCATGAACTTTCCATTTTCTAGCCGTTCCTTCATTCCATGCGTTTCCATTTTCCATGTGCATATGCCTGAAGCCTTTTCATTTTCCATGTGCATGGATTCTTTATTTCTTCCAGCCGTTTCATTTCCAATGTTTCTTCTCCCTGTACGCAAGAGCCTGGGAAACTCCTTTGTCTTTTTCCGTTCCATTTGTTATTAGCCCTTACTCAACCATTTAATCTCCATCAGTTACTAGTCTTCAATGCCATCAGTTGCCAATTCTACACGCAAGGCCTTTTTCCCTCCCATTTCTTCCTGTATGCAAGGCATGGTGCTGCTAAACCACCACAAATTACCCCTTAATCTTCCCTCTACACTACTACTTCCACTCCTCCAGATTTTAGATATTTTCTCCTCACATCTTCATGTCTCCCTGCCTTCCTCCCCTAGCTTGGTCGCTTGTCGGAACCCACAATAGGACACATGCCCAGCTGTGTTTACCTGTACTACTCCCTGGATCAATAGCTAGTACACACAGATCATAACAGTATGGATCATAACCATGCGATAAATAAAGTTTAATACAGAGTACTAGCTAACAAGGCCCATTATTACAAAACCTGGTGACAACGCACTTTGTCCACCCTTGATCGTGGGTATGGCTATTCGAATAGTTTCAATCTGCAGAGCTTGCACGCTTTACCCGTGAGAGATATTTCACTCTTTTTGGTCATTTGCTTCCCTTGGCATATAACCCCACGTGAAAATCACAATGCCATTTCCCTAGCTACGTTTTAACTAAGTCACGCCCGCTGAGGTTTCACCGCCAAATGGCCACAACCAAGTTGGAAGACTAAGCCGCCCAGATCGTCCTTGGGCTATTAGAAGGTTCAGTCGTCCTAATCGGATTTGGAGGCTAACAAAGGATCGCTGGAAGCGCTCGCGGTGTTAGCACCCAAGCCCAATTGAGGCAGACTTTGGAACCCTTTGAATAGCTCGACGACAACCCCAGTATTCCCCCGGTATGAGACCCAAAACTCGCCCAGGATCCCCGCATACCGGTTTACAATGCCTGATCGAAACAATTTGCAGGAAGGGGGCAACGAACTCGAGACCCCACAACCAAAAGCGCAACGCAGAAGCAAAACCACCCAAACCACTACGGCACGAAGACAAAACCCATACAAAAAGTACCAACTGCTCGACCCACACCCGACAACCACCAAACCAAAGGAACAACAAAATAACGAGAGCGACACCAATATATAAAAGAGCTGCTCGAAGGCAACCAAGCGTTCAGCAAGCAATAACACAGTTCAATTAGTCTATACAACAAAAGGATCTACGACTATCAACTAAACCCAAAAGCAAAACAATTCCGGAAGTGTTCTGCCTCTGAACACTCCCAGGCGTGCACGACGGCGGTAGCCTCTACTCAGTGCCCTGCCCGGTCACTGATAGGCAGTAGGGGAAAAACTCACACCCCACTGGATCCTCACCTGCAAAATCACAAAAGTAGAAGCCTGAGTACGGGAGGTACTCGCAAGTCTTACCCGTGGTCCATATATGACCGACTCCAAGAAGGATGCATTTGGATGTAGCAAGGAAATAAGCTGAAGGTAAAAGTGCGGAAAGCTTAGCTTTGTTACTCAATTAATTCCACTACTCAGTATCACAGTTTATAGCGTTCTAGAACAAGCGCCTATCGCTAAGGTGAACTTTGGAATTTAACACTTCATTACAACAAGTAGCATTGGGAACAAGTATCCTCGTCAGTATCCTTATCCACACCAGCTAACCTCAAGTTCAAGTTATTACTACGTTGAATGTGCAATGACCAAGCGTGCTCATATCCGACAGTGCGGCAATTCAAATCGCTTAATTAACCTTGCAGGGAAGCATTGACCGCACGACACGTGCCACAAAGAACCTCGTGTCAACCATCCTCCTATCCATACCAATTCGTTGGGGACATCTTCATGCCGTCCGAGCACCTAGCACCTCCTCGAGCGGCCCAAGCCCGGCTTGGCCCTCGATAGTCGGCCTAAGCCTCGCCCTCAACCACGTCCATCCACATGAGGTGTATGCCCCATCAAACGACATGCGATAAAAGAATAGCTTTACCGTCCCATACCGGCATGCGATCAACCAAAGTGTGCTCGATCAAAGGGCAAACAATGGATCGGTCCTCAACTGACACAGGCGAGACTACCGTGCTTGGGTCTCCACAACCAAGTGCCCAACTCTCTCGCCCGGTCTCATTGCATTTCTCCATTTCTACTCACCGTCATTACCACAGTAACTCGAGTATTGTGTCATAGAACAATCACAAGCGGCGGAACCATCCACCACTTGGCCCGTACCCGACATCTAAGCAAGACTAAGCATGGACACATTATATTACCCTTATACTAGCTCCAAGGAATGTGTTCATCAAGTACAAAGGAATGTATGTGCAAGAATTAGGATCTAGCCTATCCCACATTTCAACTCCTAATGCAAAACTTAATCATCCAATAAGCAGTTAATTCACAAAATTAAATTTCATAAGTGGTTCAAAATGCAAAGGTGCTTGCCTTGTGCTTCTGCTGGCGGATCGACGACAAGTTGCTCGTCGGCAATCCCCTCAACCACGGTCACGTCAGTCACCGCGGTCTCGTTCTCTACATGAACATAATGCATGAATAAGATGCATGCAATGCAATGAAACCAAACACAAATGCAAAAACAACGAATTACAACAACTTCCCCCACCGAACAGACCAGATAAACCCGGACAGTCCGGGTTTAATATCCGAACAGTCCGGATAAGCCGGACACTCCGAATTGCCCAGTACTTGGAAGATGGCGCGCAATGTGGATGTGCTCCCAAGTCTTACGGCACCGAGGGGGCCCGATCTTCTACTTTCCTACACGTGGCTAAGCCGGATAAGCTCCAATGCTAGCTCAAACCACGACGAACGGCCCGCTCTCGTAGGACCCAACCAAAACCCAAATCCAACGCTAGGGATGACATTATCTACCTGCAATCTCTCACCCTAACTACCTACATTGCTTAAACCACCCCAACACCAACCACCCACCAAAACCCTAACTGTCCCCAAAGTTACCCTAACCCCAAATCTACAAACCTAACCCCAAATCCAACCCCATGGACTCCCTAGAACCCAAGAATAGACTCCAAGAAGAGGTCTCACCTTCAAGAGGGATGAAGGAGAGGGAGGGGAAGCCGGGTGGAGCGAAGAAGACGCCGGCTTGGAGAGGAGCGGCTTGGAGAAGAGCTCGAAGTCACCGAGATGGAGGAGACACCAGGGAGGAGCACGGGAGGTCGCCGGGGTGAGGAGCACACCGGAGACGAGCTTGTGTGGAGGGGAGATGCTCCAAAGAGTGAGAAGAAAAAGGGGAGGAGGAGAAATGAGGTGGAGGCCAAAGGAAATGAGTCTTATACTCAACCCCCCCGACAAGTCCGGACTCTCCGGACAATTAACCCGGAGACTCCGGGTTGGGGCCTTCGGTATAACAAATTCCGAACACCCCTGACACTCCGAACAATTAGTCCGGATACTCCGGGTTGAGGTGTTTGGTAGCACTAACTCGTATACTCCGGACATTCCGGGTTATATCCGGATATTCCGGACGTTTAATCCGGATACTACGGATGTCCCAGAAATTTGAAGTTGAGGGCCTTGACAAACCCTCCCCCCTTAAAGGAATCTTGCCCCGAGATTTAGGACAAGTGCACAGACAGGGTGGAATACGGATAGATAGCGTAGTTACACGCTAACCGACATGCTAGGAATCGTGAAGAACTGAACACGGGTACTCACATGGCTTGGAAGAACTCGGGATACTCGGCTTTTAAACGATCTTCGGGCTCCCAAGTGGCTTCATCTTCAATGTGATTACTCCACTAAATCTTGTAGAACTTGAGATTCTGACGACGGGTCTTGCGTTCAGCTTCATCCAAAACCCGAATAGGATGCTCTTGATAAGACAGATCAGGTTCAGGCTGGACTTCGAGTTCATCCACCTCCAGTGACTCAAAGGGAGTGCGGAGGCATTTCTTCAACTGGGATACATGGAAGACATTGTGAACCATCGCTAGAGAAGGAGGAATCTCTAGCTGATATGCCACTTGACCTCACTTTTAAAGGATCCGAAATGGCCCTATGTAGCGAGGCGCCAACTTTCCCTTGATTCCAAAACGACGAGTGCCCCGGAAGGGAGACACCTTCAGATAGACATGATCGCCAACAGCGAAGGAGAGAGGCCTCCTACGGCGGTCAGCATAGCTCTTCTGCCGGGATTACGCTACCCTTAGACTCTCCCGAATGGTCTTCACCTTTTCTTCTGCCGATTTGACCACATCCGGTCCAAAGAATTGTCGTTCCCCACTTTCAGACCAGTTCAGAGGTGTCCGACGGCTACGGCCATAAAGTGCTTCAAACGGAGACATTTTGATGCTGGTTTGGTAGCTGTTGTTGTAAGCAAACTCAGCAAATGGAAGATACTCATCCCACTTCTTCCCATAAGACAGAACACAAGCCCTCAACATGTCCTCGAGGATCTGATTGACCCTCTCGATCTGTCCGTCAGTTTGCGGATGATATGCTGAGCTGTGGAGTAGTTTGGTGCCCAATGTCGCGTGCAAACTTCTCCAAAATTGGGAGATGAACTGAGAGCCCCGGTCTGAAACTATTCGCTTTGGCACTCCATGAAGGCATATAATCCGGGACATGTACAGCTCCGCATACTTGATGGCTCGGTAGGTGGTGCGAACGGCTAGGAAATGTGCGGACTTCGTCAACCGGTCGACTATAACCCAAATCGAGTCATGACCCGAAGAAGTTGTTGGCAACCCGGTGATGAAATCCATGCTAATGTCTTCCCACTTCCAACTTGGAATGGGCAATGGCTGAAGAGTGCCAGCTGGCTTAAGATGTTCAGCCTTCACCCTCTTGCAGACATCGCATTCGGCCACATAGCGAGCAATCTCACGCTTCATGCGAGTCCACCAAAACCTCGGCTTCAAGTCTTGGTACATTTTGTTACTGCCCAGATGGATTGTGAGCAAAGAATTGTGGGCCTCATGGAGAATCCTTCGCCTCAACTCCTGGTTCTCAGGGATGACCAAGTGCTCACCGAACCATAAGGTCCCACGGTTATCAAGACAGAAGTTAGTGGCTTGGCCAGAATTCAGTTCGTCGCAAATCCGGGCAACATCATTGTCCCCCTTTTGAGCCTCTCTAATCTGATCCAACAACGTAGAATTTAACTCAAGATTAGCTAAGGAACTCTCTTCAACCATCTCCAGGCCGAGCTTCTAGAATTCCTTGCAGAGAGTGGTACTCCGGGGTTGAAGAGTGAGGCAATTGCATCGAGCCTTGCGGCTTAACGCGTCAGCCACCACATTGGCTTCTCCCGGGTGGTAATGGACTTCCAGATTGTAGTCCTTGATCAGTTCAAGCCACCTTCTTTGCCTCATATTCAAATCTGCTTGAGTGAAGATGTACTTGAGACTTTTGTGATCGGTGTAGATATTGCACTTGTTCCCCAGGAGGTAGTGGTGCCAAATTTTCAGAGCATGGACCACTGCAGCAAGCTCCAAGTCATGAGTTGGGTAGTGCTCTTCATGATGCTTCAATTGCCGAGATGCATAGGCAACAACCCGGCCTTCCTGCATAAGCACACAACCAAGGCCGATACCCGATGTATCGCAATAAACATCGAATAGCTTGTGGACATCCGGTTGAGTAAGGACAGGAGCAGTAGTCAGGCGCTGCTTCAAAGTCTGAAACGCTCATTCACAGCCCCCTAACCATCTGAATTCCAGACCTTTCTTCAGTAGCTCTGTCATAGGCTTGGCAATCCTTGAGAAGTTCTGAATGAAACGACGATAATAGCTGGCAAGCCCAAGGAAACTACGGATCTCCGTAACTTTCTTGGGTTGCTCCCAATTGAGGACATCTTGTACTTTTCTTGGGTCGACATCGACACCACGCTCAGAAAGGACGTGTCCCAAGAAAGATACCTTTTTGAGCCAAAACTCGCACTTGCTAAATTTGGCATAGAGACGATGTTCCCAAAGTCTTCCGAGAACGATATGAAGATGCTTGGCATGCTCTTCTTCATTGGCTGAATAGACCAGGATGTCATCAATGAAGATGACCACAAAGGAATCAAGCTCTTCCATGAAGATGGAATTCATGAGGTACATGAAAAATGCCGGTGCGTTCGTCAGACCGAACGACATGACGGTGTACTCATATAACCCATATCGGGTGGAGAATGCTATCTTTGGGACATCCTCAGCCCGAATCTTGATCTGATGGTACCCGAGCCTCAAGTCAATCTTAGAGAACACTCGTGCGCCAGCAAGTTGATCGAACAGAATATCGATCCGAGGCATAGGGTACTTGTTCTTGATAGTGACTGCTTTCAAAGGGCGATAATCGACACAGAGGCGAAGAGAACCGTCCTTCTTGGTCACGAAGAGAGCCGAGCAGCCCCATGGTGAGGAGCTCAGACGAATGAACCCCTTGTCCATCAACTCTTTCAGTTGCTTCTTCAACTTGGTTAATTCGTTTGGCGGCATCCGATACGGCTGCTTGGAAACTAGAGCAGTCCCGGGTTGAAGTTCGACTACAAACTCAATGTCCCGATCGGGCGACATTCTTGGCAGTTTTCCGCTGGGAACACATCCGGGTACTCTGACACCACAGGAATGGACTCTAACTCCTCAACTTCAGTGCCATTCAAGGAATAGAGAGCGGTCTTGCCATCGTCCAGTAGTAGAGCCAGCAAGTCGCCCTTCGGTCCCTTGAGCGAGATGGAGCGATGAGAACAATCGAGGATAGCTTGCTGCCGTGTGAGCCAGTTCATGCCCAAGATGGCATCTATCCCACGAAGATCGAGGAGCAGCAGGTTGACAAGGTAAGGAACCCCTTGGATTTGCACAGTGGCCTTCTGGACCACTTGACTTGCAACAATCTTAGAACCCGGTGCTTCAATTAGGAATGAGGTACGGTCACAGCTCACTTCCATCCGATTTTGCATGACAAAATCTTTGCTAATGAAAGAATGAGAAGCCCCCGAGTCAAAAAGCACCCTAGCAGCATGCCCCTCAATGCAGAACATACCAGTCAGCACAGTAGCGCCCTCGGGAATCGCCTCGGCATCAACGTAGTTGACTCGGCCACGGGTCGGCGCAGGAAGTGGAGGTGGTGCAATCGCGACTGGAGGCCGTGGGGCGTTGGAGTTGATGTCCCGCCTTGGGAAGGGGCAGTCGCGGATGAAATGCCCCACACGCCTGCAGTTGTAGCATGGGCCCGGTCCAGAGCCTGCCACCACTTGCACTCCGGGCTGTGGCTGTGGAGGTCGAGGAGCAGCAACAGGAGGACGAGCCACTCCGGCCGGTAGGGAAGGCACATAAACAGGGGCTCTTAGTGGTGGGTAAGCAATCCGTGCTCGCTGTGAACCGCCACCTGCTGAGCACTGTACCGCCCTCTTCCGCTTCTTCTCATCTTGATGACTCCTCATCTTGTGCTCCATAGTGATCGTCCGACTCACCAAGGAATTAAAGTCGTGGAAATCACACACCGAGAGCTTGTCTTGCATCTTTGCCGTCAGTCCGTTCATGAAGTGGTCCTACTTCTTCTGATCGGTTTCGACTTCCTCCGACGCATATTGAGCCAAGTAGTTGAACTCTCGCGAGTAGTCCATCACTGACTTGCTCAACTGCTTGAGGGCAAGGAACTGCTACTTCTTGATGTCCATGAGTCCTTTCGGGATGTGATAAGCCCGAAAAGCCTCACGGAACTCTGCCCAAGTCACCTGATGACCGGCGGGTTGCATCACCAGAAAGTTGGCCCACCATGCACCGGCTGGACCCTGAAGCTGCTGCGCCGCGAAAGGAGCCTTTTGAAGATCCTCGCAATAAATGAGCGCAAACTTCTGCTCCATGGTGCGCAGCCAATCATCAGCCTTCAATGGGTCGTTGGCCCGAGAGAACGTCGGTGGCTAAGTGTGCAGGAAGTCTAGGTAGCCATTGGGTCGGCCTAGCCCATCACCGCGGCCACCCGGAGCAGCCTGATTCTGGACCAACATCTCCAGGATCCGGTTGGTGGTCTGCTGGTTCTACTCTGACCGCATCGAGACATCCAACAAGTTGGGAGGAGGAGGCGGATCGCCATGGTCGGGCTGTGATTGCTCAGCACCATCATCACCTCCCATACCACCGCGGGTACTCATTCTGTCGTCAACCAAAGTCAGACAACAAGAGTTAGACCCACATGGAAAGGACAGGTCATAAACTTAACTAAACCCGCAAACTACCTCCAAGTCAGACTGTAGCACTCCGCACTGGAGTCCAACAAGTCTAACACACTCTAAACACAACTCATGATGCAAATGGCATGGCACGTGCATGATATGACATGAAATGCATGATTCCAACGTAACCCATACAGTACATATACATAGGGCGGGGTATAAGTACTAACTTCTACTTAATGCATTATGACAATCCTAATCAATTCCTTAAGTGGTCGTCAAGTTTCGGGTTCGTCTTCATGCACGTTTCTCTGATACCAGCCTTGAGAGGAGCCGCCCAGATCGTCCTTAGGCTATTAGAAGGTTCAGTCGTCCTAATAGCATTTCGAGGCTAACAAAGGATCGCTGGAAGAGCTCGCGGTGTTAGCACCCAAGCCCAATTGAGATAGACTTCGGAACCCTTCGAATAGCTCGATGACAACCCCGGTATTCCACCGGTATGCGACCCAAAACTCGCCCAGGATCCCTGCATACCGGTTTACAATGCCCGATCGAAACAATTTGCAGGAAGGGGGCAACGAACTCGAGACCCCACAACAAAAAGCGCAACGCGGAAGCAAAACAACCCAAACCACTACGGCACGAAGACAAAACCCAGACAAAAAGTACCAACTGCTCGACCCACACCCGACAACCACCAAACCAAAGGAACAAAAAAATAACGAGAGCGACACCAATATATAAAAGAGCTGCTCGAAGGCAACCAAGCGTTCAGCAAGCAATAACACAATTCAATTAGTCTATACAACAAAAGGATCTACGACTATCAACTAAACCCAAAAGCAAAACAATTCCGGAAGTGTTCTGCCTTTGAACACTCCCGGGCGTGCACGACGGCGGTAGCCTCTACTCGGTGCCCCGCCCGGTCACTGATAGGCAGTAGGGGCAAAACTCACACCCCGCTGGATCCTCACCTGCAAAATCACAAAAGCAGATGCCTAAGTACGGGAGGTACTCGCAAGTCTTACCCGTGGTCCATATATGACCGACTCCAAGAAGGATGCATTTGGATGTAGCAAGGAAATAAGCTGAAGGTAAAAGTGCGGAAAGCTTAGCTTTGTTACTCAATTAATTCCACTACTCAGTTTCACAGTTTATAGCGTTCTTGAACAAGCGCCTATCGCTAAGGTGAACTTTGGAATTTAACACTTCATTACAAGAAGTAGCATTGGGAACAAGTATCCTCATCAGTATCCTTGTCCACACCAGCTAACCTAAAGTTCAAGTTATTACTACGTTGAATATGCAATGACCAAGCGTGCTCATATCCGAGAGCGCGGCAATTCGAATCACTTAATTAACCCTGCAGGGAAGCATTGACCGCACGACACGTGCCACAAAGAACATCGTGTCAACCATCCTCCTATCCATACCAATTCATTGGGGACATCTTCATGCAGTCCAAGCACCTAGCACCCCCTCGAGCGGCCCAAGCCCGGCTTGGCCCTCGAGAGTCGGCCTAAGCCTCGCCCTCAACCACGTCCAGCCACATGAGGTGTATGACCCATCGAACGGCATGCAATAAAAGAATAGCTTTACCCTCCCATGCCGGCATGCGATCAACCAAAGTGTGCTCGATAAAAGGGCAAACAACGGATCGGTCCTCAACTGACATAGGCGAGACTACCGCGCTTGGGTCTCCACACCCAAGTGCCCAACACTCTCGCCCGGTCTCATTTCATTTTTCCATTTCTACTCACCATCATTACCACAGTAACCCGAGTATTGTGTCTTAGAACAATCACAAGCGGCGTAACCATCCACCACTTGGCCCGTACCCGACATCTAAGCAAGACTAAGCATGGACACATTATATTACCCTTATACTAGCTCCAAGGAAGGTGTTCATCACGTACAAAGGAATGTATGTGCAAGAATTAGGATCTAGCCTATCCCACATTTCAACTCCTAATGCAAAACTTAATCATCCAATAAGCAGTTAATTCACAAAAGTAAATTACATAAGTGGTTCAAAATGCATAGGTGCTTGCCTTGTGCTTCTGCCGGCGGATCGACGACAAGTTGCTCGTCGGCAATCCCCTCAACCATGGTCACATCAGTCACCGCGGTCTCGTTCTCTACACAAACATAATGCATGAATAAGATGCATGCAATGCAATGAAACCAAACACAAATGCAAAAACAACGGATTACAACAACTTCCCCCACCGAACAGACCAAGTAAACCCGGACAGTTCTGGTTTAATATCCGGATAGTCCAGGTTTAATATCCGGACAGTCCGGATAAGCCGGACACTCCGGGTCATTTGGCCGGACACTCCGGATTGCTCAGGACTTGGAAGATGGCGCGCAATGTGGAGGCGCTCCAAAGTTTTACGGCACCGAGGGGGCTTGATCTTCTACTTGCCTACACGTGGCTAAGCCGGATAAGCTCCAATGCTAGCTCAAACCATGACGAAGGGTCCGCTCTCGTAGGACCCAACCAAAACCCAAATCCAACGCTAGGGATGACATTATCTACCTCCGATCTCTCACCCTAACTACCTACATTGCTTAAGCCACCCCAACACCAACCACCCACCAAAACCCTAACTTTCCCCAAAGTTACCCTAACCCCAAATCTACAAACCTAAGCCCAAATCCAACTCCATGGACTCCCTAGAACCCAAGAATAGACTCCAAAAAGAGGTCTCACCTTCAAGAGGGATGAAGGAGAGGGAAGGGAAGACGGGTGGAGCGAAGAAGACTGTAACACCCCTTAAAACTAAACTATAGAACAAGAAAATTTCGACAGCATCTCCCCTAAAAACAGGACATTACGGAAGCATTTCATGATAAGCAATTCAAACAGGAAAATAAGCAATTCAACAATACTAGCGACAACAAGTCTAAACCAACCATAAGCAAGAATAAGTTTAGTCATAACAACAAATAGTCTAAGTCTAAATAAAATTCAGCAAGCTAATGTATTAAATAAACACTAGTTCGTGGGAGTTGTGAAGACATTCGAAGGTTTATTGTGTTGCTAGCCCACCCCTCATGCTTATGTCTCTTGCACGCTACCTGAAAACAACAAAACACAAGCAGTGAGATTGGGTAATCTCAGCAAGAGGAACAATTAACACATAATCACATCCATCAAGAATTTTACACACCACATGCTTTACATTCAACACCACAACATCGACTACCACAACCTCAGCAAAATGCTCATGCTTGTGCATATGCTTATGCCATGATCCTCTTCACCGTGCCCTTTCTCAGGAACATACGGTGTTGTACAGTGATCGGTCACAAGACGTCAAGGCGTCGACAAACTTCCAATGCATGATTATGCAGTTAATGCTTCATGCATGAATTCATTCATAATTTTCCACATTGAGTCCACATATTTGCATGCCATCATATAACATGGATAGAAAAACAAATAACATTGAGATGAACTATTTAGACAGTTCAACCAATAGGCAACATCATTCTTCTCTTTACTCATGGTTCAAAGCCAAAGCACATCATCACATTGCTAATCTAATTATTGCAATCTTCCTAGCAAATGATCAAACCATGTATGATTAATGTCATCGGGAAATATAACGAAGGCAATGCAAACAACGATGTATAGCTCAACCATAACACTACTTCCACTTGCCTTTACCGACGTAGACGACGGATCTAGTTGCGTCCAGAAGGGGAACCACCTGTACAAGCATATTTTCAGTATGCAGTAACACCACAATTGATCACACAACTCAAACACGCAATTCCTACAACCCGTTCCCCTTTTCCATCACCGAAACCCCGATCTGTCCGGATCAAACAGCAGCAACCCCCATTCTCTTTTTCGTATCTTTTTTTCTACAGAACATAAAAATATGAAAAAATTACAGGAGCTAGATATTGACGAGATCTACAACTTTCCAGAAGATCATAAATTCTAATTCCTCCGTTAAATATGCCTAAACAGTCGTCCAACACAGTGGATGAAATCTGTTCCCAGATTCTGTTCGTCGGTTTGCAACAGCGATAACTCTCAGAACACTTCCCCAAAAATTCTGAAAAAATTTCAAAAGCTTGGTCTCGACGTTATCTACAACGTTCTAGTTATAGGTTTTGGCAGGAAAAATCATCTATGCCACATAAAACGCGAAACAATCCGCGCTGCACAATCCCCCCTTCCAGAAACAGCACCACGTGAACATCTACCCTTCTCCCCCAACAAGATCCGTCCGAAACCCTCACCACCCGATCTAATACACTCCTAATCCCTAGGTAAAACAGAGGTAAAATTTGGGAATTTTACCTAGTGTTCTCCCTTGCGAACCCACGAAGAACACGCGATGAACCCCGAATCGGCGATCTGCTCGTCCTCCACGCCTCCACGGAGTCGCTCCTCGCCTTCTCCTTCGCGATTCGCGGCGGATCTTGAGCCACCACGTAGGGGAAGGAAGGGGAGGGAGAGGTGGCTGCTAGGGGAGGGAGAGGGAGAGGGAGGAGGCGCCTAGGGTTAGGGGGAAAAGGGGTGGCGCCCCCCTTGGCTAGTGGGCCGGCCCACTTAGGGGAAGGGGGAGGGAGAGGTGTGGAGGGAAATCTCGGCCTCGGCCCAGGTTGTCCTCGGCCCACTGATTCTAGCCCGACGCTCCAAAAAAAATATTAAAACGTCGCATGAACTTTAGTTAATCAATTCCCGACCAAACTTCTCTCTTTTCGAAACAACCACGACGGAAAAGAACTAGGATCGCTCTCAGACCTAGGGCATCACATTCTCCCCTCCTTAAAAGGATTCGTCCCCGAATCTACTCCTTTTAGCTACGGCGCTAAAAAAAAGGCAAAAAAAAGTAAACAACATTTTACCTTCAGTATTCTCAAAAAGCGCAGGATACTTCTTCCGTATCTGGTCCTCCAGTTCCCAAGTTGCCTCCCGCTCGGACTGATTTGTCCACAAAACTTTCACATACCTGATGGTTCTCCTCATGACCCGCTCCGAGGAGTCTAGTATACGAAGTGGACGACACTCCAACGTCAGGTCTTGCTCAACTGTAATCGGCTCCAGGTCAATCTTGCGCTCTGGGTCATGAAGATACTTCCGCAACATAGAGACATGGAAGACATCATGTACTCCCCTCAAAGAGTCCGGCAACTCCAGACGGTAGGCCAAACTGCCCACCCGTGCCACCACCGGGAACGGACCAATGTACCTCGGGCTAAGCTTGCCGGTGGTACCAAAACGGACGACACCCTTTGTTGGAGATACCTTGAGAAGGACTTGATCACCCACTGAAAATTCCAAATCCCGCCTCCTGTTATCGGCATAACTCTTCTCGACGGCCATGGCGGCCAGAGATTCTGCCGTATCTCTGCACTTTCTCAAAGGTCCCTGAACCCAATCCGGACCTCGCAAAGAATTTCCACCAATCGCATCCCAGCAAAGAGGGGAGACACACTTTCGCCCATACCGCGCCTCGAACGGGGCCATTCGAATGCTAGCCTGGTAACTGTTATTATAAGCAAACTCTACCAAGGCCAAGTGATCCGCCCAACTTCCTTTCCAAGAAAGAACACACGCTCGAAGCATGTCCTCTAGAGCCGGGATGGTCCGCTCAGATCGGCCATCTGTCTGGGATGAAAAGATGTCTTGAGAGAGAGTTTTGTTCCCGAGCACTATGCAAACTCTGCCAAAACAGGGACACAAATCTAGTGTCACGATTGGAGACAATCGATTTAGGCACGCCATGGAGCCTAAGCACTTCCTTCATGTATAAGGGAACTAGATCTCGTGCCGAATTGGTCGTCTTCATTGGAATGAAATGTGCGGACTTAGTGAGTCTATCCACCACCACCCAAATGGCATCTCTACCTCGCGGGCGAGCGAGGTAACCCAATCACAAAGTCCATAGTGATGTGCTCCCACTTCCATTCCGAATTTCCAATGGGGTAACAGATCGGGCAGGCCTCTTATGCTCAGCCTTTTATCTGTTGGCACACTCCACAAGAAGCCACATACTTGGCGATATCCACCTTCATCCTCTTCCACCGTAAACTCGCTTTGAGATCCCGATACATCTTGGTCTCGCCAGGGTGAACGGAATACTGAGTCCTATGGGCTTCCTTAGAATGTCCATCTTCACATCCGATTTACGAGGCACACAAAGACGGCCTCTAAACCGGATGGAACCATGCTCATCTATGCTGAAATCCCGATGTTTCCCCTCTGAAATCCTCCGCCGAACCTCCTGAAGCAAACGATCCTGCACTGAGCCTCATACAACCGCTCGGGTATGGAAGATCGAATGATCATCCGAGTCTCCTCTTGCGCAACCTCAAAGAAACAAAGAAGTGACCTGTCCTCTTTCCAACTCCGCAACCAAGGGCATAGCGGTCTTGGGGACACCCGTTCTACTCAAGGCATCCGCCACGACATTAGCCTTGCCGGGATGATCTTTGGATCGACACATCAAAGTCCTTTATCAATTCCAACCATCTACGCTGTCGCAGGTTCAGCTCTCGCTGGTGAATATATATTTGAGGCTCTTATGATCGGTGAAAATATCACAAGATTCCCCATAAAGATAGTGCCTCCACAATTTCAAGGCAAAAACCACACGGCTAACTCGAGATCATGGGTGGGATAATTACATTCATGAGTCTTCACTGTCTTGAAGCATAAGCAATGACACAGCCTTCTTGCATGAGCACACAACCCAAACCAATCCTCGAGGCATCTGCATACACTTGTATATCGCTTGCCACCGATGTAAAGATAGAATAGGTGCATTGACCGCTTTGTTCTTTAGCGTCTGGAAACTAGTCTCACACTCCTCTGTCGGATGAAAGGAACCCTTTCTCGAGTGAGCCTTGTCATCGGCTTAGCTATGATAGAGAAATTATGCACGGCGCCCGGTAATAACCTGCCAACCCAAGAAAACTCCTGATTTCCGTCACACTAGACGGTCTTCGCCATCCAACCACAAAGAAGAACATTCTTTGGGTCAACTGTGATACCACTTTGGTTGATGACATGCCCAAGGAAACTCACCTCCGACAACTAGAAGGCGCACTTCTTGAGTTTGGCATAGAATTGATTTCTACGAAGAGCCTCCAAAACTAGACCGAGATGCACGGCGTGCTCCTCCTCGGACTTCGAGTAGACAAGAATGCCGTCAATGAAGACGACAATAAAGACATCAAGATATTCATGGAGCATCCTGTTCATGGCTTCCATAAAGACGGCAGGAGCATTCGTTAGTCCAAAAGACATGACTACAAACTCAAAATGCCCATACCTCGTGTTGAAAGCCGTCTTTTCAATATCCTCCTCCTTAATCCGCAACTGATGATACCCAGATTGCAAATCGATCTTGGAGAATACTTTGGCACCCCTCAATTGATCAAAAAGGTCATCAATGCGAGGCAATGGATACTTGTTCTTAATGGTAACTTGATTAAGCGCCCGGTAGTCCACACATAGTCGCTTGGTGCCATCTTTCTTCCCCACAAACAAGACCGGAGCCGCCCAAGGAGATGAGCTCACTCTAATAAACCCCTTAGCTAGGAGTTCGTCCAATTGCCTCTTCAACTCAACTTGCTGTATCGGAGCCATCCTAAGACGGGTTTTATAAATCGGCCTCGCATCAGAAAAAGATCAATGCGGAAGATAGTCTCCCGCCCGAGGCAATCCCTAAGCTCACCGGGAAACACATCCGGATATCGGCAAACTACAGCAATGCCCTCCAAACTCTTCTCCTCCTCTCGACCCTCAACCATGGACTGCAGGACCCACGATTTCAACATCCGGGAGTTTGGGAACAGCTTACACAAAAGGAGAGGGAGTACCGCATAGCACTCCTGGAAAGTTATTTCTTGCCCAGACGGAGCATGCAAGGTGATTGTCCACCAAGCGCGATCAATCACCGCGTGCTGGGATAGCCAGTCCATGCCAAGGATAACATCAAATGGCTCCAAGGAAATCACCACCAGATTCGCCATGAACTCCTCATCGCCTAATGTAAAGTGACAGCTGACGGACTCTCGAACTAGAAATCAAGCCTTGCGGTGCACTAACCACCACGGCATCACCCAAACTCGCACGCAGACCGGCCCGAACAACAAAATCCACAGAGACAAACGAGTAGCTAGCGCCGAGTCGAACAACACACCGGCAACCACAGACTAACAGAAATAGTACTGTCACCACATTGCCACGATCCGCATCCCGAAGAGGGCAAAGCGTGGACTCCGGTAGGCCGAGATGGTGCAGCCCTCGCATCTGGATATGTCAAGCAGGGACCCACGACGAAGTCCGGAGGAAGGTGGCGGTGGAAGCCGGGGCATCCAAGAAGTCCCCGAGAGTGGCGCCGGTAGAACGAGGGAGTCGGAGTAGGCGCCGGAGGTGCTGCAGAGTAGGAGCCGATGGCAACATATGCATCACGCCCCTATCGCTGTCCACTGGAGAGGATGTCACCGGCTCCCAACGCAGCCTTGCCGTTGGGGTTCTTACAAGACACCACATCCTTGTGATCCTCCCGACCACAGATGGTGCACCTTCCCTTCCACGAGCACTCAACTGCGGCGATGGGAATCGCCACAACGGAAACATACCATCCCCATGCCAGGAGTGACTATGGCACAGATCGGGCGCACCTCCCGAGGTGTCTTTGCTTTGAGCAGGACGGCCACCATAGGGTCGGTGACGAAAATTCTTCCCCTTCTTATTCCAAGTACCAGAGGATTGGCCCTTCTTCTCTGGAGGGCCCTTAACCTGCTCTCCTGTGGCAGGTTTGCGATGCTCTTCGGTGTAGTTCAGCTGCAGCTCTACACCCAGAGCTTGCTCCACCATTGTCCGGAAATCGACAATGGGGAAAGCGCCCAACATATGGCGAATGGCAGGACGGAGTCCCTGCCGGAACCGCCTTGCCTTCTCCACCTCGTCATGTGCCACATGGGGCACAAAACGTACGATCTGGTTGAAGCCAACCTCGTACTCCGCCACAGTCTTCTTGTCTTGGGCATACTGTCCCAAGTCAATTTGCATCTTGTCGAGGAAGGTGGCGGGGTAGAACCTCCTCTCAAATTGCCGGACAAACTCCTCCCAAGAGGAGTCACCCGGCGCACCCCACGAGGTCAGCGCACCCCTCCACCAGATCTGGGCTTCCCCCTTCAAGAGCTGCGCCACGAAGCGGACACGCTCCTGCGCCGCCACCTCAAAAGCGTCCAGCTGCATCTCCACATAGGACAACCAATCATTTGCCTGGATCGGATTGCCCACCCCATCAAAGCTATCCAGCCGCAGTCCAACCCACTCCCTTAGCTTGATGCCACCGCCGCGCCGCCTCGCGCTGCAAGACAGCGCCCACGGCCACGGGGCGGCTCAGGCGCCTCCTCAAGACTCCGCAACTCCTCCTGCATCGCCCTCATGGCGGCCACTATCTCTGCCGAAACCCCATCCTCAGCCTGGGTAGGTTCAGCTGCCTCCGACGGCTCGGGAGCGAGGCCCCCCGAACGGCCTACCGCAAGCGTCTTTGGTGGCATACTGCACCCAACAAGCCGCAAGCAAACAATCACAACAACAACAAAAGCATAACAAAATCACCCACAATCAAACAATAAATATAGTCGAACATACGCATGCCATGCAATGCAGCCCATCCCATCCTAATAGTGCAAGTGTGTCAATTTTAAAGTTGATTAACAATCCTATTCAGTATTAAAAGTTTATTACCCTAAGGCAATTTTAAGAGTTATACCTAAGCAATGTTACTAATTTCACACAGTAAAGTTTTAGTTCATGTTAGAATATCTCTCCTAAATTCATACACCAAGGACCTAAAGCCCGCTCTGATACCAACTGTAACACCCCTTAAAACTAAACTATAGAACAAGAACATTTCGACAAAGATCTCCCCTAAAAACAGGACATTACGGAAGCATTTCATGATAAGCAATTCAAACAGGAAAATAAGCAATTCAACAATACTAGCGACAACAAGTCTAAACCAACCATAAGCAAGAATAAGTTTAGTCATAACAACAAATAGTCTAAGTCTAAATAAAATTCAGCAAGCTAATGTATTAAATAAACACTAGTTCATGGGAGTTGTGAAGACATTCGAAGGTTTATTGTGTTGCTAGCCCACCCCTCATGCATATGTCTCTTGCACGCTACCTGAAAACAACAAAACACAAGCAGTGAGATTGGGTAATCTCAGCAAGCGGAACAATTAACACATAATCACATCCATCAAGAATTTAACACACCACATGCTTTACATTAAACACCACAACATCGACTACCACAACCTCAGCAAAATGCTCATGCTTGTGCATATGCTTATGCCATGATCCTCTTCACCGTGCCCTTTCTCAGGAACACACGGTGTTGTACAGGTACGATCGCGCACGCTGGCGTCGACAAACTTCCAATGCATGATTATGCAGTTAATGCTTCATGCACGAATTCATTCATAATTTTCCACATTGAGTCCACATATTTGCATGCCATCATATAACATGGATAGAAAAACAAATAACATTGAGATGAACTATTTAGACAGTTCAACCAATAGGCAACATCATTCTTCTCTTTACTCATGGTTCAAAGCCAAAGCACATCATCACATTGCTAATCTAATTATTGCAATCTTCCTAGCAAATGATCAAACCATGTATGATTAATGTCATCGGGAAATATAACGAAGGCAATGCAAACAACGATGTATAGCTCAACCATAACACTACTTCCACTTGCCTTTACCGACGTAGACGACGGATCTAGTTGCGTCCAGAAGGGGCACCACCTGTACAAGCATATTTTCAGTATGCAATAACACCACAATTGATCACACAACTCAAACACGCAATTCCTACAACCCGTTCCCCTTTTCCAACACCGAAACCCCGATCTGTCCGGATTGAACAGCAGCAACCCCCATTCTCTTTTTGGTATCTTTTTTTCTACAGAACATAAAAATATGAACAAATTACAGGAGCTAGATATTGACGAGATCTACAACTTTCCAGAAGATCATAAATTCTAATTCCTCGGTTAAATATGCCTAAACAGTCGTCCAACACAGTGGATGAAATCTGTTCCCAGATTCTGTTCGTCGGTTTGCAACAGCGATAACTCTCAGAACACTTCCCCAAAAATTCTGAAAAAATTACAGAAGCTAGGTCTCGACGTTATCTACAACTTTATAGTTATAGGTTTTGGCAGGAAAAATCATCTATGCCACGTAAAACGCGAAACAATCCGCGCTGCACAATCCCCCCTTCCAGAAACAGCACCATGTGAACATCTACCCTTCTCCCCCAACAAGATCCATCCAAAACCCTCACCACCCGATCTAATACACTCCTAATCCCTAGGTAAAATAGAGGTAAAAGTTTGGGAATTTTACCTAGTGTTCTCCCTTGCGAACCCACGAAGAACACGCGATGAACCCCGAATTGGCGATCTGCTCGTCCTCCACGCCTCCACGGAGTCGCTCCTCGCCTTCTCCTTCGCGATTCGCGGCGGATCTTGAGACACCACGTAGGGGAAGGAAGGGGAGGGAGAGGTGGCTGCTAGGGGAGGGAGAGGGAGAGGGAGGAGGCGCCTAGGGTTAGGGGGAAAAGGGGTGGCGCCCCCCTTGGCTAGTGGGCCGGCCCACTTAGGGGAAGGGGGAGGGAGAGGTGGGGAGGGAAATCCCGGCCTCGGCCCAGGTTGTCCTCGGCCCACTGATTCTAGCCCGACGCTCCAAAAAAATATTAAAACGTCGCATGAACTTTAGTTAATCAATTCCCGACCAAACTTCTCTCTTTTCGAAACAACCACGACGGAAAAGAACTAGGATCGCTCTCAGACCTAGGGCATCACAAAGACGCCGGCTTGGAGAGGAGCTCGAGGTCACCGCGATGGAGGAGACGCTAGGGAGGAGCACGGGAGGTCGCCGGGGTGAGGAGCTCACCGGAGACGAGCTTGGGTGGAGGGGAGATGCACCAAAGAGTGGGGAGAAAATGGGGAGAAGGAGAAATGAGGTGGAGGCCAAAGGAAATGAGTCTTATACTCAACCCCCCCCCCCGACAAGTCTGGACTCTCCGGACAATTAACCCGGAGACTCCGGGTTGGGGCCTTCGGTAAAACAAATTCCGAACACCCCGGACACTCCGGACAATTAGTCCGGATACTCCGGGTTGATGTGTTCGGTAGCACTAACTCGGATACTCCGGACATTTTATCCGGACATTCCGGGTTATATCCGGATATTCCACACATTTAACCTGGATACTCCGGATGTCCCAGAAATTTGAAGTTGAGGGCCTTGACAACTCCACCGTCTGGCATGCCTTAATTAATTTTTCACTAGTTACTCAGCCAGGTCCGTCCCACACCGGAACCCGCGGTTGCACTGTTGTACATTGTTTGACAATCACAAAGGATCGGTCCTTAGGGTGACTAGGGTGGCACATACTCAAACCCGAGTCTCGTGCATAGTGCACTCACCTTGCAACCTTCCACCCTATTCTCATTTTTGAAATTCCAAGTTTCTCTTTTCTTTTGTTTTACCAAACTGGCAGCACCAACTGTCCTTTTTAAAATAACATTTTTGCTCAATCATTTGGAATTTCAAATAACAAGCTTTCAATTAAACGTACGAATAGTATTTAGCATAACTAGGCACTACTAGTAGACTAAACAAGGCTGTTAGGCCGTACAATTAATCATTCTAGGGCAACCAAAGGATAGATAGATTAATATATAGCAAACATACATATTAACAAGGTATATAACTACACTCTATCAAAACATACATTTTATGTAAACAACCATAGCATACAAGTCAGTAAATCTATAAAACATTTCAAAACATGGATCAACATGCTTCAAGGGTACTTATTGGAAACTTGCGGGGAACTTGCGGAAACTTGTGGGAACTTGCCTTGGTCGGTGAGAAGAGGGTTGTCTTCCTGCGGTTCTGCGACGGAGTCGACGTCTAGCATTTCTATTAAACCAAAAACAACGAATAAACAAACATTCGGAAAATACAAAGAAACAAATTAATTCGTAATCACATGAAAACTTCCAGATAATTAGTTTAGCATTTTATAAGATTTATAAAATTTATTTCAAAATTTTTGGACATATAGTTTAGGAGCTACAAAATTCGTAAGTTTAGACTTTCTGCGAATAATTTAATAATATAAATTTATTTATAAAATTTCAGTAAAATTTTCGTAGATAGGTATTAATTTTTACTAATTAACAAAATTTGTTGCATATAATTTGGACTTAAAACAAATTTGCAACGAAAATGATAAATTTCACAAAAAATGGAAATTATCATGTACATTTTAACTTGCAAGGCTCTGTTCGATCTTTACTGTGTTGCACTGTTCACCATTGAGTATACTCGTATACATGGGAAACAAAGCAGGAACTTTGGGTTTTTTTTTAACAGAGAACTTTTGAACCTACGCTCGGTGAGGTGGCCTGAGATGACGACAAAGACGATTGGCGCGGCGACGAGGAGGGCGGCGCAGTGGCAGCGATCGGCAGACAGTGACCAACACAGAAATGAGCGAGGCCGGTTGGAAGCAAGAAAATTGGATGTAAAGGAGAAGAGGCAGGAGGATTGGTGCATGCGTTCAGTAGTACAGAAGGCAATTTATAGGAGGTTAGAAGGGAGATGGAACGACTGATTGGCTATTTAAAATTGGAAACTGCTATACCAGTAATGGCAAGGAAGAGACAGGGACTGGTTCATGCACCACTAAGGCAAGGAGGAGAAATGAACGTCTGGTACCTTCACACGTACAGGAAACGACGTAATCATCGGAATTTAAATTGGAAGAGGAACGTTCATGAGCTTGGACGCCTCATCGCATTAGTGCTGGCTTGCACTAGTAACGTCTTGCACTAGTAATTGCATGCATGCACCGTATTTGTGACATTACAGAAGGTCAAAACTTTATAAAATGTGAAAATGGAGGTTAAAACTTTACGTTATACCGTTTATAGTGTGTTTTTGGGCCGTTTTCGGGTGTTTGGGCCTCTCAAGGGGACTTTGGGCCTTGGGGGTTGAGTTGGGCCTCCGGTGGAAAGGTTTGGGCCCAAGGGGGGGACTTTTGGGCAGCCAAATCTGGCCCCCAACCTTGGTGCGCCCCCCACTTCCTTTCTCAACCCTAGCTGCCACCCCCTAGCCCCCTATGCGCCTCCACCCTTCCCCTTCCTCTCCATCATCCCCCATGGCGCCAGCACCCCTCCCCTCCCCTCTCCACCACCATTGCTGCACTAGGGAAGCCTCTCCACCTCACCACCCCGCAGATCCATCCATTGGAGCGCTCCGCGACGAGGAGATCCGGTGGATTTGGAGCGAGGAAGGAGATCTCGCGAACCGGGAGGAGATCCGTTAGTTCTTCGTTCGTCGGGCGAAGGTATGGCCACGGGAATCATTGGGGTTGGTCTAGGTACTGTTCTAAGGGTTGATATCATGTTTTTAGATCAATTGGTGGTGCTGTAATTGGGTATATTAGATGAAATCTAGAGTTTTCCACGTTCTCAGTTTCGGGCAGCTTGAGCAGTTGACCTAGGGTTTGGGTTTTCGTCAATTTAGAGTCAGAATTTGGTCATCCTCCTGTTGAAGAAGTGGTAGGTAACTTCAATACCTTTCAGTGGGTATAAAGAACGTCCAATTCTGCCCAGCCGTTTGAAAGTTATGCTCGTCTTACCGAACGTATTAAAAACTGTGACGTGATTGGAATAGATCACGGTATTCTGTAGATTAAACCACTTTAGAGTCCGAATCAGTGTTTCCATATACTTAGGAAAAGTTAGGAAATGTCCTAAGCTACGCGAGGATGTACTCGTTTAATCGATTCGGAGTCTTAGAACCCTAGTTATGCTCATTACAAGTCTGCTGACCCGGCGAGACAGAACCTCTGTTTTTGGATTGTGCGAGTAGTTTGCGAAGTCGGGGTAGAAGAGTGTTTGGTATTTGATTTATCGCGGATTGTTCTGTAGGCAATTTGTGGTTTTGTCTTCCTTGGTTGAAGACGTAGAAGAAAGGTTTTGTGTTGCGCATCTGTTGGTCGCTAATTTTGCTTTGACACCGGTTTTGTTGGTCATTACGGGCTGTCTTGAGGAGAAAACTTTTGTGGTTGTTGTTCTCCCTATCTAAGAAAAAGTGTTGGAGTTTCCCCTTGTGCAGGCCTTGAGTTGGTGGAGCTAAGTTTGAATCTTTTATCGGAAAAGATTTAATGAACATTTGATTTTCCCTGGTGCATCCTTCTTCCTTCTTGGAAGTATAGATCTTGAGATTTCTTGAAGAGTTTTGTGGGCAAATTTGGGAATTTGAGAGTTGAGCTCTCCTGCATTTCTGTTGGAGTTTTGTTTTTCTTCCTTGCCTGGAAAGGAAAAATTTTCTATCGGTGTTCGTTCTGGTTCTTGAGTTGTGGTTATCTTTAAAAGTGGAGTTGCATCCTGTTTGTCAAGAGTTCGTGCCCCATGAAGGTGTTTAGAAAAGTTTATGTCCGTGCTATGTAGTAGGTAACAATGTGGTTTATGGAATGATGTGTTGCTAAGTTAAATTTTAAGTTGAATCAATTCAATGTGATTATCATCTCTAGCTGGAGAATAAATAGACTACTAGTGTTGTAGTTTACTCTGTAGCGAGAATGATTAAATGGGTTAATGTACATGCTTAGAATCTGTTGCCTTGCTTTAAAAGTGCTTATGATCCTCGTTAATGTTAAAAGTTTAAACCTTGATGCATAGTTAGAACATTAAGATGATGTAAATTAATGATAGTGTTAAAGAAACCTTGCCGGTTGTTTAAAGATGTTCTAATCTAACGGGTTAATAGAGAAATTTAATCATGTTGACTAGTGGCTTTAATTTGAAAGTTGATTAGAGTTGCTATTTATGTTGTTGCAAACTACTAGAATATTTGGAAGTATGCAATTGTGTCTCTACAATGCTAGTATTGATATCAATTGAGAAGACATAAGACTTATTGTTAATGATATTGTTAAGGGCAGTGTTAATGCTAGTACCGATGTCAATTGGGAAAAAAACATAGGTCTGGTTGTTGTTTTAAGAACATTGTGCTGATCTAACTTATTAAATCTAATTTAATAGTTGGAGTATGTTGTGTAGTGACAATTTTGTAGCAACCTATGTGTAGGGTAGCTAAAAGCAATGTTGTTAATTGATGATTATGCAAAGAATTGATATTGATGCCTTGGTAGTGTTGTTAATTGTTGGAAACCATTGATCCAATAGAAGAAAAGTGTAAAACTGTGGTATTATGTCGAGTACATGTTGTGATGGGATGAACAATGAATAATAATCATGATGCAAGACTTTAACCTTAATGAATGAAATTCTTAGAATCCTATTTACGAATTTTATCGTGTAGAGATATTACTTATTTGTTGAAGTCATTTTATTGATTGAACAATTTTCAATTGTCAAGATTTTGACGTATGGATAGTATAAAATTGATAGGTTGACCATGCTCAAGTAGCTGTTGAAGTATTATGTTTGAAATATAGAATACGTTGTTATATGATTTGGTGATCCGTGGGGATAATGTCAATGTAGTCGTGGTTGGGTGCCTTTGTGATAAGCATCTTAAACCTTAATTAAAAGTGTTGGGAATGGTAACTAGAGAAAGAAATTGTTATGTAAATTTTGTTAAATCCGGTTAGACTCTCTTGATGAGTAAATAGTGATTATTGAATGCTTAAATGGTAAGTGTAGTGGAATACAAGTTATGGTGGGATTCATGCTGAGCTGGTATTTAAAACCTTTTGAACTGGTGTGGTTGTTTGCCATTTTGGTTGAATGCCTTCGGTCAATGTATTCCTTGTGTTGTGTTTCTGAGTTTTCCTAAAACCCGTAGCTATTGGTGCCAATCTTTGGTTTTGGCTATTTTGTTTAATTTGTGCTATGAGTATGGATTTTACACACAAAAGTTTTTGAGTGGATCGCGCTCCTTCGCGTTCACCCTAAATTATCTTTGGAATAAATTTTAACGGAAGTAGATGGACATAGTGGGTTGTGTTGGAAACTCTTGAGATTTAATTTGTAACTCTTTTTGACTGGAGTTGGATTTATTTGCATAATGTGTGTAATGTTTGCAAGTGCTTCAAAAAGGTGGATTTTATGAATGTTTAATAAAGTGATTTTGTTAGTGAGGTGTTCCCTTTTGGAAATGAGTTTCCCTCTCCTTGAGAAAATTTGTGATGGTTGTGGGAGCAGATGCTCGACTTGAAATTTTGATGTTCTCTTCCAAAATGTTGAATTTGGATGAAATGCAATGTTTTGCAAGTTTAGTTTTCAATTGATGTGGGATGTGATGCGACGTGGTGTTTTACTGTCAACTATGCTGCCGTCATAGTCTATATGAATTTCCGCAACCTTCGATGTTAATTGTGTTTCCATTATTTGATACCGAGGAAGAAGTCATTTGGTGAATGACTATTCGGTACCGTTGTTACATGATGAATGAATGGTGAAAAGGAAAACGAGACATTGTTTATGCATAATTAATCATAAAGGAGTCGATGAGCCAGGTCGGTGAGAAAGTCATATATGGATATGTGACTAATCCGGAGTGCTCTTGAGAAGTGTGCATTCTCGTCATGTATCGAGATTTCCATTTCTTCCTAGTATGAAAAGAAAGAATGAATAAATTGTGGTATTTTGGCTGTGGTGTTAGAGGTTTGAGTTTTCTTTGCGATTTGGTTTAGAAAAATAAAATGAGGGTTTGCGTACTGTTTTGTGGACATGATTATGAAAAGAAAGAACGAATAAATTGTGGTATTTTGGCTGTAATGACCTAAGATATTAGGCGTTGCTAGTGGTTGATCGTAACTAGTTTGGATGTGAAGAGTAAAGGAAGGTTGTGTAGGACTCAATTCAAACCTTCTTGGAGACTTGTGTCATTGATGTGTCCCACGGTAGGGTTGATTAAATTATTAGTGGACCACTTGGTGGTTGCTAGTAATTGCTTTTCCTTTTCGAAGTGTATTGGATCTTTTGTCGCCGAACTCTGAGCGAGTTGTGTCAACCGATGTGGATTGCTCGGTTGATATTGTTTTTGCGGGTTTTAAGGACCCTGGTTATAAAATAGGTTTTTCCTTCGGTGGTAGTGGTGGGTATTGGTGTTTTGTAAAAGGTCAATCTTTTGCAAGTTGTTAGCCGATTGTTCAAGCAGTTGGTAGTCTTGGAGTGTTGTGTCTTGCTTGGTTCGCGTCGTCTAGAATACGACGAACCACAGCAGAGAGGTTGAGATGCGAAAGCACTTTTGTGTGTGGGAGCTGAAGAGGGTTCTAGAGGTTGGTGCCGTGTTCTTCTGGGGAGAAACACCAGTTAAAGGGATCGGGCACTTTAGTGCCAAGGAATGCATAGAAAGAAGGAGTTTGAGACCGTTTTCCTTCATTGTCAGTTTAGGAAGTTATCCTTTTGCTTGGGACGTTCTGAGTCCTTATGTTTGTATTCTGTGTTTCAAAGTTGAGTAAGATTCTGGCAAGTTTTGAATGTGAAGTTGTCTTTAGAGCCGTCAGTATTCGAGCCTTAGCTCCTTGTTCTGAGTGCTGGCTGGTGCAAAACGTAGGGGCTTCTAAGCGGGTTCTGAGGCGTGAACCATAGCTCCCTTCGATTTGGTTGTTTGCGAAGTGGCGTGTCTTGGATTCGGGGTCGAATCCTGTTGAAGGGGGGAAGAATGTGACACTATGGAAGGTCAAAACTTTATAAAATGTGAAAATAGAGGTTAAAACTTTACGTTATGCCGTTTATAGCGTGTTTTGGGCCGTTTTCGGGTGTTTGGGCCTCTCCGGGGGACTTTGGGCCTTGGGGGTTGAGTTGGGCCTCCGGTGGAAGGGTTTGGGCCCAAGGGGGGGGACTTTTGGGCAGCCAAATCTGGCCCCCACCCCTTGGTGCGCCCCCCACTCCCTTTCCCAACCCTAGCCGCCACCCCCTAGCCCCCCATGCGCCTCCACCCTTCCCCTTCCTCTCCATCTTCCCCCATGGTGCCACCACCCCTCCCCTCCCCTCTCCACCACCCTTGCTGCCCTAGGGAAGCCTCTCCACCTCCCCAGCCCATAGATCTGTCCATTGGAGCGCTCCGCGACGAGGAGATCCGGTGGATTTGGAGCGAGGAAGGAGATCGCGCGAACCGGGAGGAGATCCATTGGTTCTTCATTCGTCGGGAGAAGTTATGGCCATGGGAATCCTTGGGGTTGGTCTAGGTACTATTCTAGGGGTTGATATCATGTTTTTAGATCAATTGGTGGTGCTGTAATTGGGTAGATTAGATGAAATCTAGAGTATTCCACGTTCTCTGTTTCGGGTAGCATGAGCAGTCGACCTAGGGTTTGGGTTTTCGCCAATTTAGATTCGGAATTTGGTCGTCCTCCTGTTGAAGAAGTTGTACGTAACTTCAATACCTTTCAGTGGGTATAAAGAACGTCCAATTCCGCCCAGCCGTTTGAAAGTTATGCTCATTTTACTGAACATATTAAAAACTGTGACGTGATTAAACCACTTTAGATACTTAGGAAAAGTCAGGAAATTTCCTAAGCTATGCGAGGATGTACTTTTTTAATCGATTCGGAGTTTTAGAACCCGAGTTATGCTCATTGCAATTCTGCTGACCCGGCGGGACAGAACCTCTGTTTTTGGATTGTGCGAGTAGTTTGCGAAGTCGGGGTAGAAGTGTGTTTGCGTATTGTTTTTTGGTCATGATTTTGAGTGTGTGGTGCCTTTGTGCAGGTGGTGTGACCCCGGGGGTGCCCTCTACTTCTCGCCAATCCGTCGCCCGTGGTTGAGGCAAGTGTATTGGAATGGGTAGCAGGTTGTGGTTTGCTAGATTGGTTGAGATTGAAATTGAATATATGATATGTTCACATGCCATGCTTTAATGTTTGCCATTGATATGATGAATATGCTTATTATGTTATGATGCCATGTGTTAATGTACAAGTTATTTATGATGTTGGCAGGTTTGCATACATGGCATGATACATGGCCCGGGCGGTGAGAAAGTCATAACTAGTCCGGGGAAGGTCGGTGAGAAAGTTATGACTATTCCGGAGAGCCAATGAGTAAGTCCTACATCGTGATTCCATCCATCGCGGTGTATGGAAGCGAGGAGTAGGCACCCCCATCTTCGGGATGGAAGGGGGAGAGGGTGCACACCGACGGGTGTGTACTCAACCATACCAGTATGAATTTCCAGGAGACATGTGCATCGCATCGCATTGCATACATGATGATGATGATAATGATATGTGATCATGAATAAGATGATAGACATGATGTGAGTTGTTGTAGCCATGTTATTGTTCTTTTGTACCATTGCAATATACTTGCTGAGTGTTGAACTCACGCTTGTGCTTTCTTGTTGTTTTAGGTATCATGAAAACGGCATACGGGGAAGGGCATTAGCTACACATCTACATGTAGCTCCACACTTATAGACAATTATTCATCTTGGTCATGATAATAAGAGTAGTGCCATGCAACTTGGTGCAATGGTTAATTTGTGTGCTTGGTTTCCTCATTTACTTCGTTTGGGTCATGATATGGTTGAAATCTTTATTCTAGGCTTATACTACTGCTAGAACCCTTGTTATTGATGATTTAGATGTCATTCTTTATACTATATCCTGTGATCATATTGTTGTTGCTTCAATTCATGGAAAAACAAAGGAGATGCTGCCGAAATTTTCGGTTTTAGCATTTACTCATTTGCTGTAATTTATCTTAATTTATGGTATTTAGATGTTGTTTAGCCTATGTTTGGTGGCATTCGGGCATGCTAGATGCCGGGGTGTTACAGTATTCTAGTAACATTAGTAACTAGTGCTTGCACTAGTAATTGCATGCATGGTTTTAATTGTTACAAAAATGAGGATGTTACAAACCTACCCCCCTTAAACGGAATCTCGACCCCGAGATTCGGTAGAGCTGGGAAAAAGATTTGGAAATTCTGCCCGTAGGTCCTCTTCACGTTCCCAGGTAGCTTCCCTCTTAGTATGGTTACTGCACTGCACCTTACAGAATTTGATACTTCTACTGTGAGTTTTTCGAACTGCCTCATCTAGAATCTGTATTGGATATTCTTTATAAGAAAGATCCTACTGTAAATCCAACTATTCTACAGACATGTGTTCCTCTGGTACTCGAAGACATTTTCTTAGCTGAGACACGTGAAATACATCATGCACGTCAGTTAGTTGCGGTGGTAATTCTAATTGGTATGCCACCTCGCCTCTTCTGGCCAACACTTTAAATGGTCCAATATATCTGGGTGCAAGCTTTCCGCTAACTCGAAACCTCTTGATTCCTTTCATTGGTAAAACTTTCAGGTACACGAAGTCATCCTTGGCAAGCTTCAAGTCTCAACGTCGGTTATTAGCGTAGCTTTTCTGTCGGCTTTGAGCAGTTTTTAATTTTTGTTGTATGCACCTCACTTGTTCTTCTGCCTCCTTATGTACATTCGGTCCAAACACTTTTCCTTCTCCAGTTTCCTTCCAATAAAGTGGTGTTCGACACTTGCGTCCATATAATGCTTCGAAAGGTGACATCTGAGTACTTGATTGATATCCATTGTTGTATGAAAACTCTGCATAAGGCAAACTCTTATCCCAACTTGTCTTATTTGTCAAAGCACAGGATCTGAGCATATCTTCTAAAATTTGATTTACCCTTTCTGTCTGGCCGTCTGTTTGCGGATGATATGTTGTGCTGAATTTAAGGTTCGTGCCCAATAAACTATGCAACTTTTGCCATAATTTTGAGGTGAATTGGGTACCTCTATCTGACACAATTTTCCTTGGGACACCATGCAAACACACTACCTTTGACATGTACAACTCTGCCAACTTGTCTCCACTGTAGGTTGTTTTAACAGGAATAAAATGGGCAGATTTGGTTAGACGATCAACTATAACCCAGATTGAATCATATCCAGACTAGGTCCTTGGTAATCCAGTAATGAAATCCATTTTGATCTCTTCCCATTTCCATTCGGGCACTTTTAACGGTTGTAGTAACCCCGCAGGTTTCTGATGTTCAGCTTTTACACGCTGGCAGATATCACATAAAGCAACAAACTCTGCAATCTCTTTCTTCATACTGGTCCACGAATTCGATTCTCTTAAATCCAAGTACATCTCGGTACTACCTGGAAGAATGGAATATGCGGTCTCATGGGCTTCTTTCAAGACCATCTCCTTGATTTCCTTCTTATTGGGTACAAAAATTCTTTTCCCAAACCATAGGGTACCTTTTTCATCTATTGCAAATCCTAGGGCCTTTCCTTTCTTCATCTTCTCAATAATTTCTAGGACCTCTGCATCTTCTTTCTAAGCTTCTTGGATTTGGTCCTCTAAGGTTGGTCGCAGTTCTATCATATTGATGTATCCTTGCTCTACTATGTTCAAATTCATTTTCTTGAATTCTTCATGCGAAGTTGGCTGGCTTTCCTTAACCAATATACTATTACAATAATTCCTCCTACTCAGAGCATCAGCACTACATTAGCTTTTTCAGGGTGATAGTGGATTCCAACATCATAATCCTTTATAAGCTCTAGCCATCTTCTTTGCCTCATATTTGAATCTGGTTGAGTGAATATATACTTTAAGCTCTTATGGTCAGTATATATCTCAGTTCGGTTCCTGATGAGGTAATGCCTCCAAATTTTAAGGGCATGTACCACGACTGCTAATTCCAAATCATGAGTAGGGTAATTTTCCTCATGAGGGCGTAATTGCTTGGATGCATAGGCCACCACTTTACCTTCTTGCATCAACACACAACCTAAACCTTGCTTCGAGGCATCACAATAAACCACAAAGTCCTTTTGTATCTCTGGTAATGTCAATACTGGAGCAGATGTTAGTTTCTTCATGAGCTCTTGGAAACTATCTTCGCATGACGGTGTCCATGAAAACTTCTTTTCTTTCTTTAATAGTTCTGTAAGTGGTCTCGCTACTTTGGAGAAATTTTCTATGAATCTTCTATAATATCCAGCCAAACCAAGAAAACTTCTAACTTGAGTTACTGATTTGGGTTGCTTCCAATCAAGTACATCCTTTACTTTACTTGGGTCCACAGCAACTCCTCCAGCTGAAATGACATGGCCGAAGAAAGAGACTTCTTTTATCCAAAACTCTCATTTGCTGAACTTGGCGTAAAGCTTATGTTCCCTGAGTTTTTCCAAAACTAAACGCAAATGCTTCACATGTTCTCCTTCATCTTTGGAGTATATCAGAATATCATCAATGAAAATAACTACGAATTTATCCAAGAATTCTATGAACACCTTGTTCATCAAATGCATAAAATAGGCTGGGGCGTTGGTTAATTCGAAGGACATCACGGTGAACTAGTAAAGTCCATACCGAGTGGTGAAGGCAGTCTTAGGAATATCCCCCTTCTTAATTTTAATCTGATGGTACCCTGATCTTAAATCTATTTTTGAGAAAACAAAAGCTCCCTTGAGTTGGTCAAATAGATCATCAATCCTCGGCAATGGGTACTTGTTTTTGATTGTCACTTCAATCAAAGATCTATAATCTATACACATCCTTATTGTGTTATCCTTCTTTTTCACAAAGATGATGGGAGCTCCCCAAGGTGACGAACTAGCGCGAATGAAACCCTTCTTCTGTGATTCTTCAACTTGCTTCTTTGACTCCACTAATACGTTAGCAGACAACCGATAGGGTCTCTGATGGATTGGGGTTGTGCCAGGAACTAGGTTAATAACAAATTCTACATCTCAATCTGGTGGCATGCCTGGCAAGTCATCAGGGAAGACATCCAGATATTCTTTTGCTACGAGTACTGATTCCAAGGTTATTTCCTTCAGCTGATTCAACAGACTGGTCAGACTTAAGGCAAGATCAGATAAGAAGCATACCCGGTCTCCATCTCCATTGACAAGAGATATGGTACGGTTGGCACAATTAATTTGTCCTTCATGTTTGGTTAACCAGTCCATACCAAGTATTATATCTATTCCCTTGGAATCTAATAGAATAAGGTTTGCTAGAAACTTCACCCCATTAATTTCTATTGCTAGCTTGGGACATACCTTTGTAGTCCTCATTTCTTTTCCTGGGGATTTCACTATCATAGGGTTCTTTAGATTCATTGTATCCCATTGGTTATTTTCCACAAAGTCCTTGGATACAAATGAATGAGATGCACCAGAATTTACGAGAAACGTACCCATCACCACATTCTGAGCTTCTTGTGCCTCTTGAACTGAGATGTGATTCACATGACCTCTTCCGGTTTGAACTGGGGTTCTTGGAGTTTGAGGGTTACCACGACCATGACTTGGTGCACGAGCTGAAGCTGATCTCAGGTTGAATGGAACTAGAGTTATGTTTGAACGCCTCTGGGACACTTGGTTGCATAATGTCCCATTTGATGGCAATTGTAGCACTGCACATCTGTTGTATTGTTAGTTCTCGCTGGCTATGTAACAGGGTTTTGATGGGGCGTCTGCTATATCGGGCGAGGTGCAGTCATTATAGACCTTTGCACTTGTTGAACCGGTGATCTGCTGGCTTGAAATTGTCCAAACTTTTGCCTGGACCCACTGGCTACATGCTGACCCTGAATCGCTAACTTTCTCTTACGATTCTCATTCCGCTGACGCTGTATATCCTCTTGACTCAGAGCTTTGTTCACTAGCTGATGGAAAGTAGCATAATCATTGGAAGCCAATAAAGCCTTGATCTCCGGGTCCATCCCTTCCATGAATTTCCAAATCTTGTCAGCCTCATTGGCCACTTCAGTGGGAGCATATCGAGCCAACTGGTTGAACTTATGCAAGTAGTCGGTCATGGTCATATTACCCTGTTGAAGCTTATGGAACTCCCGCCTCTTCATTTCCATAACTTCTTTGGGAATATGGAACAAATTCTTCCCAAGTAATGGCAGTCGTGTTTTGATGGGAGGCACAGTAGTTCTCCCACCAGACGGCAACACTTCCCTGTAATTGATGTCCAGCAAAGTTGACGCTCTCGCAGTCATCGCACTGAGCTAATGTTAACTTCCTGTCCATTTCCTTGATCCAATCATTTACGACTAGTGGATCAGTGGACCCTGCAAAGGTAGAAGGTCTTGTGCTTATAAACTCCCCAAACTTGGATTGTGGCTGCATCACTAGTGCTACAGCTGGTGCTGGCTGTTGATTGTTGACCATGTTCTGAGCCAGGGCTTGCAACAACTGAAGTTGCATTGCCATCATCTGTTGAATGCCTACCATCTGCGGTTGGACTGGTGGCGGTGGTGGTGGCACTTGCTGCTCTGGCTGCTCTTGTGATTCATGAACATTATGTTCTTGTGGCATTGCCCGGCCACATCCACGACCACGACCTCCTCTACGACCCCTTCCTTGGTTCTCCATCTGAAGCGACAACCAGGGAGAGTTAGAAATAGACGAGAGGGAACAAGATAAGAAAACTAGGGAGGTAGCCATTCTAAGGCAAAGCAAGCCAATAAAATCCAAGTGAACTCTTGATGTGACTGTAGTACTATGCCTTAGGCAAGTGTACAACTCACCAATCACACAAGCAACAAAACCAAATAAATGCAACTATGCGTACTAAAGGGAGAACATACTCCTATCGTAAATGAGTCCTAATAACCTATCCTGTATGGAAATCCTCTTAAGCATCTTCTTGATGACTTGTTCGTTCCAGTAGCTCCTCTTCTTCTTCTTCATCTTCATCTTCACGGAAGACTCGAAGCTAAAGAAGTTTCATGAGGTGAGAGCAAATTAAACTTTCAAATCAATATTTCAGCAAAGGAGAGGAATAAGAACCAAAGGATAAGATAAGGGAAGATAATCTATTTAATGCCAATTTGTTGGTTTGGTTTAGAAAATAATTTTGAAGTTCTATCTAAGAAGACCATGCTAACTAGGGTCATGTCCTACAGTCTGGGCTCTGATACCACTGCCTTCTTTTTCTTTAAAAGCTGAGTGAGAGGTCTTGGTATCCTCGAAAATCCTTCAATGAATCGCTGATAGTATCCAGCTAATCCAAGGAAACTTCTGATATCCGGGACTGACTTGGGTCAATATCCCAGTCTGGCGGCATACCAGGCAGATCTTCTAGAAACACGTCAGGGTACTCATTCACTACAGGCACATTCTCCAACGAGGTACCTTTCAGACGATTCAGGGTACTACCCCCCTTAGAGGAAAGATTAGATAAGAATTCCACCCGAATTCCACGTCGCTGCCTTCGGCCACGCCGCAGCCACCCCTGGCCTTGCCGCGCCGCCGCCGTTCCGGCCGCCATGGCCGACGCGAGGCCTTCCCTCACCAGTGACCTATGAGGCCATGGCCTTCCTCTGTTTCTTGGCCATGGAGCCCAATGAAGAAGAAGGCAAGAGTCAATGACAGTGGGTCCCACTTGCCATAGACTCTAGCCAAAATCAGTAAATGTGTAACATCCTGAGTTTGAACTTGTCTTTTAAAAAAAATATATATTAATTATCCTTTGTGAGTTATTTGGAAATTATATTTGGAGTTAATTGTGTTTGGATTTGTTTGCCCAATCTGTTTTGTTTTAGTTTTTGCTCCAAAATCTCGTTTCGTGTACGGTTAGAATTTCCGAGCAACCGTAGTTTCCGAACCTTCTCTAGCTATCCTAGAGTCTATCCTAGAGGTTTCCGGGAAGAGTTGTTGAGTTTCGGAGTTTTTGGGGGGTTTTTGGGGTTTTGTCGCCTTGGGCGGCAAGATCACGCCGGCCCGTCTGCCCGGCCGAGGGGTTCGGGCAGGGGGCAGGGCGCCCATGGCTGACCGGTTGCCCTAGCCACCTCCACGTTTTTCTAGAGGGTTCTCCTCCCCCAGCCAACTCTCTCCCTCACTTCACTCCCTCTCACTCTCCCTCTCACCCTCTAGCTCTCCCTCTCTAGCTCTCTCTCCCATGGAGCTCTCTCCCTCTCTCTCAAGCTCTTCCTCTCCCTAAAACTCTCTCTCCGTTGTTCTTGAGCTCAAGGTGAAGCAAGCCACGGAGGAGATCGTCACTTTTCAAAACCTTAGCAACAATCTGTGGTGAGTGAAGCAAGTTTCAGTCAGATCTGGGTTGACTTGAGCTTGATCCTGTACTTTTCTCCTTTTCTATCAACTTTTCTTTTAGCTAAAACCCTAGAAAACCAAGTTATAGTGCTCAACATTTAGTTAGCTGAGTTTCTAAACCTAGGTTAGGTGCAAGAGTTCTCGTTAGTGCGAAAACTGAGATTTGAAACCCTAAATACGTTTTTATCGGATAGATTAGGTCAAATGTCGTTTTCGTAGCTTTTGGAATTAAACTTTGGAACCCTAGTTTCAAAAGCTCGAAAAAGGACCCTTAAACGTATTCGACGTCGTTAAAGTCCGAGTTTCGCGATAGGAATCGAGTTTGAATTCGATTCGGGGTGAAAGTCGGAATTTAGCGTAAATTAGGACTCTAGAGTGTAACACCCCGGCATTTAATATGCCTGAATGCTACCAAACATAAGCTAAACAACATCTAAATACCACATTTAACATAAAATTCCAGCAAAGGTGCATAGGCTAAAAACCGAGATTTCGGCAGCACCTCCTTTGTTTTAACATGGATTTAAGGAGCAACAACAGTATAGCATTATAAGGCAATATGAGAGACATCTAAAACAGCAATAAATGGAGTCTTAACGACAATATAAGACTAACATCAAGCACTTAAAGTCTCCAAGTGTCAAACGAACAATAAATCTCTCATAAACAAAGCTAAACCTTAATGCAATAATCATCACACGCAATTTATTATCAAACTAATAGAATGACTTGTGGAATCAATATGGTGAAGCTACGTGTGGGCGTGTGACTATTTCCCTTCCCCGCATGCCGTTCTCATGGTACCTAAAATAACAAGAAAACACAAGCGTGAGTTCGAAACTCAGCAAGCATATTGCAATGGACAACAAGAACAATATCATGGCAATAACATCTCCCATCATATATATCATCTCATTCATGAACACTTAACAATATCATCATCATTATGTATGCAATGTAATGCAATGCTCATGTCTCCTTGGAAACTCATACCGGTATGGTTGAGTACACACCCGTCGGTGTGCACCCTCTCCCCCCTTCCATCCCGAAGATGGAGGGTGCCTACTCCTCGCTTCCGTTCACCGCGGTGAATGGAATCACGATGTAGGACTTACTCATTGGCTTTCCGGATTAGTCATAACTTTCTCACCGACCTACCAGGACTAGTTATGACTTTCTCACCGCCCGAGCCATGTAACATGCCATGTATGCATTTATGCCAACATCATATTTAACTCACATATTAACACATGGCATCATAACATATTAAACATGCTCATCATATCATTGGCAATCATAAAAGCATGGCAAGTGATCACATATCATGTAGTCAATTCTATCTATTCTCAACAAGCAACCTACAAATCGCTATCCATCACAACACACTTGCCTCAACCACGGGCAACGGATTGGCGGGAAGTAGAGGGCACTCCCGGGGTTGCACCACCTGCACATAGGTACCACACGCTCACAATCATGTCCACAAAACAGTACGCAAACCCTCATCTACCCCGACATTGCCAACTACTCGCAAAACCTAAAAACAGAGGTTCTGTCCCGTCAGGACAGCAGCATTGCAAAAGGCATAACTTGAGTTCTGGGACTCCGAATCAATTAAACGAGTACATCCTCGCATAGCTTAGGAAATTTCACAACTTTCTATAGGTATATGGAAAGACTGATTCGGACTCTAAAGTCGTCTAATCTACAGATTACCGTGATCTGTTCCAATTACGTCACAGATTTTAACACGCTCGGTAAAACAGCCACAACTTTCAAACGGCTGATCGGAATTTAACGTGCTTTATGTCCACGGAAATATAATTAAATTATCTACAACTTCTTCAACATATGTACTGACAGACTCGGAATCTAAATCGACGAAAACTGGAACCCTAGCCCGGCTGCTCATGCTGTCCCAAAACAGAAACGTGGCAACATCTAGATCTAACCAAAATTACTCCAATCCAGCACCTCCAATTGATCTAAAAACTTGATAAACACCTTAATAACAGTACCTAGATCAATCCCCAGGGTTCCCATGGTCATACCTTTGCCCGACGCACGAAAACTCCAATAGATCTCCTCGCTCTTCGCTCCTCGCTCCTCGCACCTCGCTCCTCGCTCCTCGCTCCTCGGATGGATCCATGAGGATGAAGGGGTGGGGAGGCCACCCTAGGGAAGCAAGGGGTGGAGGAGAGGTGGTGGAGAGGTGGGGAGCAATGGGGCAAGGGAGGGGGAGGCGCACGGCCAAGGGAGGAGGGAGGCGGCTAGGGCAAGGGCAAGTGGGGGGAAGGGCGCACAAGGGGCAGGGGTGAACGCCCCAAGGGCTGGTGGGGAGCCCTTTTACCAGCCCCCACACCCAATCCTAGTCCGTTACGGAGACCTACTCCATCCCACCAAAGCCCACTTAAGGCCCAAACTCCCCCGGGAAGGCCCAAAACCCCGAAAACAGCACGGAAACGGCCCGAAAACGTTATTAACCTCCATACCTTATGGTTTTAACCTGCCATACCATATTTCATAAAGTTTTTGACCTTAACATGCACCATTTAAAAGGTTACGACACTCTGTGGTGACACATCACTTCAAACGGCGCAAAAACGCGAGTAAACCTCAAGCCGAAAGGTTTTATTCTCTAATTTCACATTCTATAATGTCACACCATACCGTAGTGTCACATAGAGTTTCTCGGATTAGGATGTAGGCCAAACGAGGTCAGAACCACGTGTGGTCTGCATAAATGGGTCCTTGTCACCTCCGAGAACCCATCCATGCAATCGTCACGGAATTCCGAAGTCGTTTGTGCGAAAATCCTTTTTCTGGAAAATTCAGTCGACCTGTGGCCGGCACTACCGACGTGGTAAGTCCGGTACTGCCGCTCAGGCCGGCACTACCGACCCTTGCGGCCGGTACTGCCGGGTTCGGGCCGGCACTACCGCTCCCGCAACGCCGGTAGTTATTTTCCAGAGAGGGTCCCTTTTTGGGTTTCGTAGCCGCCGGCACTACCGACCCTTGCGGCCGGTACTGCCGACTGTAGGGCGGCACTACCGGAGTTTGTACACCGGTACTGCCGGTCTCCAATTCAAGTTTTGATTTTCGTTGAGTTGTCTTTCTCGTGTTCGCTTATTAGTTGTTGTCCGCTTCTTTGAGCTTTTTTTTGCCTTGTTCTCATTGGATCTTAATCGTTTCCTCGTTATTTCTTTTGTCGCGCTTTCGTTTAGACGTTGACGCCTCGGGAGCAGTTGGCAAGGATCCGGACTTCGACCCAGAGGACACGCAAAACTCAGAGCAATCAAGCAAGCACCCCCTTTGATCATATTGCTCCTATAATTGCAAATGTATTTGATGATTCGCAAAACTATTGCGCATGCATATGATTATTACAAATATTTAAATGGTGGGAATAGGTAGTTACCCTAAAGGTTGGATGGCTTATCTCAATCTCGTTGTTACCCTAAAATCCTTGAGTAACCCTAGTTTAAGGGTAGACGCTATAATAAGTGTCGCCGGGGAATATAAGTCTAATAGTTGCATATGCTTAGCCCAGCTTTAGACTGATTGAATAATGATCGGTGGACTCAGTCAATCAAAGATTTTCGATACGTTATTAGGATTTCAGAAATGATGGTTTTTGGAAAAATAAAGGCTATGTTGGTAAAAGATGAAAAAGGAAAAGGTGTATGGTGATTTATGCCAGACGGATGATGGGAAGTCTCGTCTGTGCAAACCTAAGGACTGAACTTGACGTTTTTAACCAAGTCCTTTCGTACAACCACATGTGCTAGTATGGGATAGCCTAAACCTAGTACAGGAGTTGGAATTTGATCTTGCGCTGTGGCAGGTCGAAGTAGTTGGGCAATACCGACGTGCTGGAATTGCTTAGAATACTCCCTCACCACGCGCAGGTGTTGGAGGCTTTCGTGAAACAACGGTGGATGCTTTGCTGAGGGTAAAAGGCACGATGGGCTGTTAGCCATCGTTGGATCCATGTGGGTGAATCAGGTTTGGAGTGTACGGTACCCAACCACCCTAATTTTATGGGGGTACTCTCGCCTGGCCCGGGGGTACTCTGTGTGGGTGAGTGGAGCCCCCACCCAAAGCAAAGAGCGCACATCGCCGGGGTTGACGCAAGGCTAAATGCCGACAATTGGAAAAGTTTCGTCACAATCTAGCAAAGCGGTATGTATCGCGTGGCATGGTTGACATGATTGCTAGAATGAGTCATGTGGGTAAAGTGTGCATTCTCTGCAGAGATTAAACAAACTAATCGATTAGCCGTGCTCACGGTCACGAGCATCTTGGGTATTTCCTGTCAAGTATAGTAATTTTGGTTTTGATTTCTGAAAAGGATTAAATTTCGGTAGATCTTTTAAACGATGGGCTTTGTTATGCAAATGTTGAGTCGTTGAACTCAAAGATTGGTTGGTTTGGTGATTTGATCAAGTTGGTGATGATTCTTGATGCCACATGATGGTGGTGTTGGCTATGTTGAAGGAAAATGATTCATGATGCCATGTGATGGTGGTGTTGATTATGTTGGAAGAAATTGGATGTTAAATGAAATGTACAATTACATTATGTAATGATTTATTCTCGTTTACTAAATGATTTATAAACGGTGCAGTATTCCAATCTATTAGTCTATTGCAAATAACTTCAGCTTCATGCAAAACTGAATTAGAATAGCAACCATCTTCATTGTTTTGCCTGCATTATTATTATACTTGCAAACAATAAAGTCTTGCGAGTACATACGTGTACTCACCGTTTGCTCTGAAAATTCGTGTGAGGAGCAGAAGATGCAGGTGAGGAAGAAGGTGACCAGGAGTTCGGTGACCCAGACGCGGGTGGTGCGTTTGACGGCTAGCGGAGTTAGATGCTCGCCGGTTGCCTGTGGGAATGGAGGCACACCGTGGCCGCTTTACTTTTGTTTCTCTGATGTTTTTCTCTTCAGTTTACTTTAAGCCAATCGGCATTTTGTAAACAGGAACAAGTTGTAATATTATTATCTACCGTTGTAATATATTACCTCTGCCCTTGTACTACGTTCGTTTGGATGAGACTCTCCCTTCTCAACATGTGACGCTAGCCTACTGATCCAGGGACTAGTGGTTATCACATGGTTGCGGGAAGCTCAAATTGGAACCAATTGGGTAGCATGTGACCTCATTCGAGTATCGTGCTAGCCAAGTGATTTCAATCTGAGTCTGTCGTGATGCCGTGATCGTTACGTTACGGGTTGCGTGATTACCCAGGCCCACGCAACAGTAATGGAGTATCACTGTACCAGGACGGGAGCCCCCACAAGGAGTGGTATCAGAGCAAAGGTTTGTAATTGATAGGATTAAGGAAGAGTTTTCTCCCTTTTAAAAGTTATTTGAATATGCACTTCTTAATTGTGAAAACATAGAATGCTGATCTTTTCTTTTCTGTAGCACCTTTTCTGGTTTTGAGCTTCAAATGAAATTTTCCTCTTATCTCGGCTTTCAAAGTCAGATTTCCAGGGCAAAAGCAAATGGGGTATTTGGTTCGACCTATTTTCCCAATCCTATTCGAAATTTAAGTTAGAATCATTTGGGAAGCTTATCCACTTCAAAAGATAGTTAAGAATTGAGTAATGATGAGGATAAGGTTTAAGATCGTGAGTTTCTTTTATTTGTTCGTTGTTGGGTTATTTTCCTTTCGTTTATTTAATTTTTGTTTAATTCGAATTTCCGTTTGTTGAGGATGATACTAATCTGTTTCCCTTCTTAATCTTAGATGTCTGGACGTTGGGAACCCTGCTATTTCACGACTGCGATTCTAGAGGGCTCAGTTCAGGCTACCCTGCAGGAGATGATGCAGCGTCTTTGGCTTTCCTGAGCCGCCAGGGTATTTGATCTCACGTGCTGGACTTAGTCCCGCTTCCTATCTGTATGTGGCTGAAGTTTCTATTCGCGGACGCCACGCAGGAGAACAAACCCGTCAGTATCATGGTACAGCGCCAAGTCCTCTTGCAGCTCTACTCGATGGAGCATACATTGCAATTTTGAGGCTTCGCTTTGACGTACCGGAAATGGCTCAGTTGTATCCTGTTTGTCCCTCTCGTGAGCCGGACAGCAAAGAGAACCTGTATGTGCCAGATTATCCACGCTTGGATCTGTGCAGGTTTGGCAGATCGGGCTAGTAAGGTCCCTTGATTGATATTCTGCCGTCTCAGTGAAGAAGCTGTTGCTTGCTCGACGCCGTATCTACGAGTTAGAGAGTAACATGGCGCCCTTGGTTAGCTATGGTTTCTTCACTACTCGGGATGATCTATGGGGAGAATGATGACCTCGAGCCTATTGAGGAGTTACCCGTCCTTATGGATCTTATCGTCGGGTCTCTCGCGGTGCCGGGATGTCTGCTTCGAGGTAGCACCGTCGCCGTGTTTAATTTGGCGCGCCTAGTGCTTCTTCGACTGCCATGCTAGGACGTAACCTGCTATTTGGTGGACGCGAGTACGAGTTGATGTTCCCTGCAGAGTCGACTGCTTCTTCTGTAGCCCCAGGCACCTCAGATGTCCCTGCCGTGAATGGTGGACGTGTCTAGGATTAGATCCCTATCCTAATAGGTAGTTGGACCTACAGCTCGCTTTTGTTGTAATTACGAGCTGGCAGAAGAAGTCTTTTGTTGTAGTTATTCTCGTGGAACTAGTGGTAGTTGATGTTGGTGGTGCTGTAAATAACCCCCTCTGTAGCGCGAAGAGACGTGCTAAGTTATCATCTGTAAATCTATCACCTTGCAATCCTTTCACTGTGATGCATACTTTAAATTTTGTGTTGCTATGTGATGGGTTGTGCTTGAGTTTTGCAATTGTGGTTCAAAATTCCCGTGTTCTTCGATGGGCTCTTGTGATACTTGTCTCTAAGTCTTCGTGTCAACAGGATGCCGCCGAAGAGACGTGTTGATCGTTCGGTGATGGCCCGGGGTGTTGCTCAGATTAGCCAAGAACCAGCTGTGGCAATACCGAATCCGGAGCGTCATGATCCACCTTTGGCCAGATCCCGTAGCCAAGGATCTCATCACTCTAATGAGCCAGTGAATAATCGGGAGGCATCGCTTAGTCATCACGACGCCCAAAGTGAAGAATTACCTCCACCTCCGTCAATGGCCCAAGTTCTTGTTATGCAGACCCGCTTGTTGGAACGGTTGGTGCAGAATTCCGAGAATCTTGGTGCCGCTGCTTATGGTGGTTTGGCAGCAATGCAACCCCAATCGAGGTTGGCCGAGTTCCAGCGAACTCGCCCGCCAAACTTCTCATCTGCGACCGATCCTCTGGACGCAGACGATTGGCTTCGCGATGTTGAAGATAAACTTGACCTCGTGAGGTGTACTGACGAGGAGAAGGTTCAGTACGCTGCTCACTATCTCCAAGGCGCAGCAGCAGCTTGGTGGGGTAGTGTTAAGGCAATTCGCCCACCTGGTCAGGTCATGACTTGGGAGGAATTTAAAGGAGCCTTTCGTGCAGTGCACATTCCTGCTAGTCTGATGGAGATAAAGAAACGAGAGTTCTATGATCTTCGTCAGGGGTCTATGTCAGTGATGGACTATCTGCATAAGTTCATTTATCTGGTTCGATATGTGGCAGATGAGGTCCCGAGTGACACCCGAAAAGTCTCCTTGTTTCGTCAACATCTCAATGAGGAGATTCGTCATTCACTCGCACCACTTGACATCCCCAATTTGCAAGTGCTTGTGGACAAGGCGATTTGTGTTGAGGATAGCGGCAAGGCAGTTTTGGAGAGCCGGAAGCGTAAGTGGATGGCTCGGAAATCTGCTGATGCCGGTACTTCGAGACCGCGTTCTGGGCAAACGGTTAGTGATCAGTCCGTGGCATCGCCGCCTCCACGATCTCAAAAGAACTTTCCCCAACCTGTGCTGTCTGTGGCTCAATCTTCTGGCCGCGGAGGACAGACTCGTGGAGGGCAGGATAGGATGGCCGCACTCACCTGCTATGCTTGCGGTGAGAAGGGACATATCTCTACTGTTTGTCCGAGCAAGCGTCCTGTTGCTACTCGACCTCAAGTACCAAGTGGTCCGATTCGCGCACAAGGTTCTACAACCGGGCGCGGTGGACACTTAGGAGGGCGTTCTAGCCAAAAGGCAGCCCTGAGTCAAGCCCGTGGTCGACTTAACCTAGTGACCGCGGAGGAGGCCAGTAATGCTCCAGATGTGGTAGTTGATATGTTTTTCATACACTCAGTACCCACTTTAGTTTTATTTGATTCGGGCGCTTCGCATTCTTTCATTTCTTCAAGGTTTGTTGTGGAACATAAGGTTGAGACTAACAGATTGCGAAATCCAATGTTAGTCTATTCTCTTGGTTCGGTTATGCGAGCTGAGCGCATATGCCTTAGAGTACCCATAGTAATCAATGAAGTTCTATTTTTGGGAAATCTGATTCATATTGATACCCCTGGACTCAATGTTATCCTTGGAATGGATTGGTTGTCTCAAAATTAAGGACATATTGATTGCGCAAATCGTTCCATTTCTCTGGTGAATTCTGATGGAATCCAGACCAAATATTACTCCAAACGATCAAACGTGCATAAGGCTTCTTTCCATTCGCTTTCTGTGCCGGAATTAAGTCAAGTGCCAGTGGTCTGTGAGTATCCTGATGTGTTTCCTGAAGAATTACCGGGATTGCCCCCTGATCGGGATATGGAGTTTGTTATTGACTTGCTGCCAGGAATAGCACCTTTATCCAAACGTCCGTATCGGATGCCCTCTGATGAGTTGTTGGAGTTGAAGAAACAACTCAAGGAGCAATTGGCTAAGGGCTTTGTACGCCCTAGTTTGTCTCCATGGGGTAGTCCAGTGCTCCTCGTCAAGAAGAAAGATGGTAGTTTACGCATGTGCGTGGACTATCGATCCTTAAATGAAGTCACTATCAAAAATAAGTATCCTCTTCCTCGGATTGATGATTTGTTTGATCAATTAAGTGGAGCTCGAGTCTTTTCCAAGATTGACTTGAGACTGGGATACTTTCAACTCAAAATTCAACCGGAAGATATCGGAAAGTGCGTTCTTGCTCGATATGGTTTGTACGAGTTTACTGTAGTTTCTTTTGGTCTCACCAATGCACCAGCCACATTCATGAATCTCATGAATAAAGTATTCATGGAATACTTAGATAAATTTGTGGTGGTGTTCATTGATGACATTCTTATCTATTCTCGGAGTGAGCAGGAGCATGAACTCCATCTGCATTTAGTGCTTGATAAACTGCGTGAACATCAGTTGTATGCCAAGTTCAGCAAATGTGAGTTCTGGCTCAATGAAGTTGCTTTTTTAGGCCACGTTCTCTCCGAAGGAGGTGTTGCTGTTGATCCCAGCAAGGTGAAGGATGTACTTGCCTGGGAACAGCCACGGACTGTTCTCGAAGTCCGAAGTTTTCTTGGGTTAGCCGGGTACTATCGGCGATTCATCGAAAACTTTTCGAAAATTTCCAAGCCGATGACTGAGTTACTCAAGAAGGAGAAGAAATTTGAGTGGACATCAGCTTGTGAAGTTAGTTTCCTAGAGTTAAAGTGAAGACTTACAACAGCTCCAATTCTTGTCTTGCCTGATGTACACAAAAACTTTGACGTATTTTGTGATGCTTCACGTCAAGGTCTTGGTTGTGTGCTGATGCAGGACGGAAAAGTCGTGGCGTATGCTTCACGCCAACTGAAACCTCATGAAGCCAATTATCCAACTCATGATCTAGAATTAGCTACCGTAATTCATGCTCTTAAGTTATGGCGTCATTATCTCATCGGAAACCGAGTTGAGATATTTACCGACCATAAGAGCCTGAAATACTTCTTCACCCAACCAGACCTAAACTTGAGACAGCGCCGATGGTTGGAGCTAATCAAGGACTATGATTTGGGAATTCATTATCATCCAGGAAAAGCTAATGTGGTAGCTGATGCCCTCAGTCGCAAGCTACACACTAATAATATCTTGTCGGGTGTTTGTCAACCCCAGTTACTGGATGAGTTCCGTAAACTTAACTTGGAGATGGTAGGGGAAGGATTTGTGGCTACATTAACCCTACGACCTACCCTTGAATCCCAAATTCAGGCTGCTCAGTTGAAAGATGAAGGAGTAGCTGAGACCAAGCGCATTTTGAAAGAAAGCGCGTCATCGGAGTTTTCAGAACGAGTTGATGGTCTGATTATGCGTGGATGTCAAATTTATGTCCCAAATGATGAGGAGATCAAAGAATTGATCTTGAAAGAAGCTCATGAGACTCCGTTGTCAATTCACCCGGGAAGCACTAAAATGTATCAAGATATTCGAAAGAAATTTTGGTGGCCTGGTATGAAAAGGGATATCGCCGCATACGTCGCCATTTGTGATGTGTGTCAGCGAGTGAAAGCAGAGCACCAACGACCAGCTGGAATGCTTCAACCCTTGAGGATTCCGGAGTGGAAATGGGATGAGGTCAGAATGGACTTCATCACTGGCCTGCCAAAATCAGCTAATGTCCATGACTCTATTTGGGTAATTATCGACCGGTTAACCAAAGTTGCTCATTTCATACCGGTACGTGTTACATACAATGGAGCTAAACTTGCAGAACTCTACCTGAACCATATTGTCCGACTACATGGAATTCCTAAAACCATTGTGTCCGGCCAGTGGACTGATTCACTTCGCGGTTCTGGAAGAATTTGCATGAACTTCTAGGGACTAAGCTGTTCTTCAGCACAGCTTACCATCCCCAGACCGATGGATAGACTGAAAGAACAAAGCAAATCCTGGAAGACATGCTTAGAGCTTGTATTCTTTCGTATAACTCAAAGTGGGAAAAATGTTTAGCGTTTGCTGAGTTTTCCTACAATAATAGTTATCAAGCAAGCCTTCAAATGTCTCCGTTTGAAGCACTGTATGGAAGAAAGTGCAAACACCTCTTTTCTGGTCCGAAGTCGGTGAAAGAAAGTTCTTTGGACCCACAGTGATTCAGGAAGCTGAGACGCAAGTCAGGCTAATCCGCGATCGGTTGAAGGAGGCTAAGTCTAGACAAAAGAGCTATGCTGATAATCGCCGCCGTGGTCTGAGCTTCATTGTAGACGACTTTGTCTATCTTAAGGTGTCGCCGCTACGTGGCACAAAGCGATTCCATGTTCGCGGAAAGTTAGCACCGAGATACGTCGGTCCATATCGCATTCTTGCAAGGAAGGGTGAAGTAGCTTATCAGTTGGAGCTTCCACCTCAACTTGCGGATGTGCATGACGTGTTTCATGTCTCTCAGTTGAAGAAGTGTCTCCGAGTTCCTACTGAACACACTCCCCTGGATACTATTGAACTTAACCAGATCTTTCATACCGCGAATATCCAACTCGCGTTCTGGACGAAGCTGAACGATTAACTCGTAATCACGTAATCAAAATGCTTCGAGTCCAGTGGAGTAATCATACCGAAGAAGAAGCAACCTGGGAACGTGAAGATCGCCTTCGATCCGAGTTTCCATCTTTCTTTTCTAAATCCTTGTAATCTCGAGGACGAGATTATTGTAAGGGGGGTAGAGCTGTAACATCCTGAGTTTGAACTTGTCTTTTAAAAAAATATATATTAATTATCCTTTGTGAGTTATTTGGAAATTCTATTTGGAGTTAATTGTGTTTGGATTTGTTTGCCCAATCTGTTTCGTTTTAGTTTTTGCTCCAAAATGTCGTTTCGTGTACGGTTAGAATTTCCGAGCAACCGTAGTTTCCGAACCTTCTCTAGCTATCCTAGAGTCTATCCTAGAGGTTTCCGGGAAGAGTTGTTGAGTTTCGGAATTTTTGGGGGGTTTCTGGGGTTTTGTCGCCTTGGGCGGCGATCTGTCGACCCTGGCCCGTCTTGCCCGGCCGAGGGGTTCGGGCAGGGGGCAGGGCGCCCATGGCTGACCGGTTGCCCTAGCCACCTCCACGTTTTTCTAGAGGGTTCTCCTCCCCCAGCCAACTCTCTCCCTCACTTCACTCCCTCTCACTCTCCCTCTCACCCTCTAGCTCTCCCTCTCTAGCTCTCTCTCCCATGGAGCTCTCTCCCTCTCTCTCAAGCACTTCCTCTCCCTAAAACTCTCTCTCCGTTGTTCTTGAGCTCAAGGTGAAGCAAGCCACGGAGGAGATCGTCACTTTTCAAAACCTTAGCAGCAATCTGTGGTGAGTGAAGCAAGTTTCAGTCAGATCTGGGTTGACTTGAGCTTGATCCTGTACTTTTCTCCTTTTCTATCAACTTTTCTTTTAGCTAAAACCCTAGAAAACCAAGTTGTAATGCTCAACATTTAGTTAGCTGAGTTTCTAAACCTAGGTTAGGTGCAAGAGTTCTCGTTAGTGCGAAAACTGAGATTTGAAACCCTAAATACGTTTTTATCGGATAGATTAGGTTAAATGTCGTTTTCGTAGCTTTTGGAATTAAACTTTGGAACCCTAGTTCCAAAAGCTAGGAAAAGGACCCTTGAACGTATTCGACGTCGTTAAAGTCCGAGTTTCGCGATAGGAATCGAGTTTGAATTCGATTCGGGGTGAAAGTCGGAATTTAGCGTAAATTAGGACTCTAGAGTTTCTCGGATTAGGATGTAGGCCAAACGAGGTCGGAACCACGTGTGGTCTGCATAAATGGGTCCTTGGCACCTTCGAGAACCCATCCATGCAATCGTCACGGAATTCCGAAGTTGTTTGTGCGAAAATCCTTTTTCTGGAAAATTCAGTCGACCTGTGGCCGGCACTACCGACGTGGTAAGTCCCAGATCGCCGCCAGGCGGCACTACCGACCCTTTGCGGCCGGTATCGCCGGGGTTCGGGCCGGCACTACCGCTCCCGCAACGCCTGGTAGTTATTTTCGAGAGGGTCCCTTTTGGGTTTCAGAGCGCCGGCACTACCGACCCTTGCGGCGATCGCTGATCGTAGGGCGGCACTACCGGAGTTTGTACACCGGTACTGCCGGTCTCCAATTCAAGTTTTGATTTTCGTTGAGTTGTCTTTCTCGTGTTCGCTTATTAGTTGTTGTCCGCTTCTTTGAGCTTTTTTTGCCTTGTTCTCATTGGATCTTAATTGTTTCCACGTTATTTCTTTTGTCGCGCTTTCGTTTAGACGTTGACGCCTCGGGAGCAGTTCGCGAGGATCCGGACTTCGACCCAGAGGACACGCAAAACTCAGAGCAAGCAGGCAAGCACCCCCTTTGATCATATTGCTCCTATAATTGCAAATGTATTTGATGATTCGCAAAACTATTGCGCATGCATATGATTATTACAAATATTTAAATGGTGGGGATAGGTAGTTACCCTAAAGGTTGGATGGCTTATCTCAATCTCGTTGTTACCCTAAAATCCTTGAGTAACCCTAGTTTAAGGGTAGACGCTATAAGTGTCGCCGGGGAATATAAGTCTAATAGTTGCATATGCTTAGCCCAGCTTTAGACTGATTGAATAATGATCGGTGGACTCAGTCAATCAAAGATTTTCGATACGTTATTAGGATTTCAGAAATGATGGTTTTTGGAAAAATAAAGGCTATGTTGGTAAAAGATGAAAAAGGAAAAGGTGTATGGTGATTTATGCCGGACGGATGATGGGAGGTCTCGTCTGTGCAAACCTAAGGACTGAACTTGACGTTTTTAACCAAGTCCTTTCGTACAACCACATGTGCTAGTATGGGATAGCCTAAACCTAGTACAGGATTTGGAATTTGATCTTGCGACGTGGCAGGTCGAAGTAGTTGGGCAATACCGACGTGCTGGAATTGCTTAGAATACTCCCTCACCACGCGCAGGTGTTGGAGGCTTTCGTGAAACAACGGTGGATGCTTTGCTGAGGGTAAAAGGCACGATGGGCTGTTAGCCATCGTTGGATACGTGTGGGTGAATCAGGTTTGGAGTGTACGGTACCCAACCACCCTAATTTTAGGGGGGTACTCTCGCCTGGCCCAGGGGTACTCTGTGTGGGTGAGTGGAGCCCCCACCCAAAGCAAAGAGCGCACATCGCCGGGGCTGACGCAAGGCTAAATGCCAACAATTGGAAAAGTTTCGTCACAATCTAGCAAAGCGGATACGGTTTGTATCGCGTGGCATGGTTGACATGATTGCTAGAATGAGTCATGTGGGTAAAGTGTGCATTCTCTGCAGAGATTAAACAAACTAATCGATTAGCCGTGCTCACGGTCACGAGCATCTTGGGTATTTCCTGTCAATTATAGTAATTTTGGTTTTGATTTCTGAAAAGGATTAAATTTCGGTAGATCTTTTAAACGATGGGCTGTGTTATGCAAATGTTGAGTCGTTGAACTCAAAGATTGGTTGGTTTGGTGATTTGATCAAGTTGGTGATGATTCTTGATGCCACATGATGGTGGTGTTGGTTATGTTGAAGGAAAATGATTCATGATGCCATGTGATGGTGGTGTTGATTATGTTGGAAGAAATTGGATGTTAAATGAAATGTACAATTACATTATGTAATGATTTATTCTCATTTACTAAATGATTTATAAACGGTGCAGTATTCCAATCTATTAGTCTATTGCAAATAACTTCAGCTTCATGCAAAACTGAATTAGAATAGCAACCATCTTCATTGTTTTGCCTGCATTATTATTATACTTGCAAACAATAAAGTCTTGCGAGTACATACGTGTACTCACCGTCTGCTCTGAAAATTCGTGTGAGGAGCAGAAGATGCAGGTGAGGAAGAAGGTGACCAGGAGTTCGGTGACCCAGACGAAGGTGGTGCGTTTGACGGCTAGCGGAGTTAGATGCTCGCCGGTTGCCTGTGGGAATGGAGGCACACCGTGGCCGCTTTACTTTTGTTTCTCTGATGTTTTTCTCTTCAGTTTACTTTAAGCCAATCGGCATTTTGTAAACAGGAACAAGTTGTAATATTATTATCTACCGTTGTAATATATTACCTCTGCCCTTGTACTACGTTCGTTTGGATGAGACTCTCCCTTCTCAACATGTGACGCTAGCCTACTGATCCAGGGACTAGTGGTTATCACATGGTTGCGGGAAGCTCAAATTGGAACCAATTGGGTAGCATGTGACCTCATTCGAGTATCGTGCTAGCCAAGTGATTTCAATCTGAGTCTATCGTGATGCCGTGATCGTTACGTTATGGGTTGCGTGATTAACCAGGCCCACGCAACAGTAATGGAGTATCACTGTACCAGGACGGGAGCCCCCACAAAATAGCAAAATAGAGATGCTCTAGAATATTCCCCAAATTTGTATTTTTTCATGATTTTCAAACTTCGGACGCTCATAACTTTTCCGTCTGAACTCCGATTGACCCCATTCAAATTCCTAAATTCATCTAAAATCGAGATTTTCCTGCCAGTATAACTTATAATTTTTAGATTTTATTTATTTTATTATTATTTATTTTGTGTACCATTTTGCGCATAGCCAAGGATCCCGCCGAGTCTGCCGACCCCGCCGCGGGACTTCAAGACTTTGAGACTTCTTGTAACACCCCTTAAAACTAAACTATAGAACAAGAAAATTTCGACAGCATCTCCCCTAAAAACAGGACATTACGGAAGCATTTCATGATAAGCAATTCAAACAGGAAAATAAGCAATTCAACAATACTAGCGACAACAAGTCTAAACCAACCATAAGCAAGAATAAGTTTAGTCATAACAACAAATAGTCTAAGTGTAAATAAAATTCAGCAAGCTAATGTATTAAATAAACACTAGTTCATGGGAATTGTGAAGACATTCGAAGGTTTATTGTGTTGCTAGCCCACCCCTCATGCTTATGTCTCTTGCACGCTACCTGAAAACAACAAAACACAAGCAGTGAGATACCAACTGTAACACCCTACAAATCTAAATTGTCGTACAAGAAAATTTCGACAGCATCTCTCCTAAAATTAGGACAAAACGGAAGTGACAACAAGATTCATAATAACCATTATAAACAGGAATAACATAAAAGCATCAATACTAGAGATAACAAGTCTAAATCAACCAGAAAACAAACATAAACGTAAAACATCTCCAAAGAGGACATCAATAGGTCTATGATTAATAAAATTTCAGCAAGCTAATGAATTATTAAATGCACTAGTCCATGTGATTCGTGATGACCCCGGAGGGTTGATTGTGCTACTAAGCCCACCCTTCAAGCTTACGACTCGCGAGAACTACCTGAAAACAACAAAATAACAAGGGGTGAGATTGGGTAATCTCAGCAAGCGGAACAACTTCTAACGAATAACACAGCCACAGCAAAACTAGCATACCAAATTCCTCATGTACAATACCACATTATAGAGTCCACACAACCTCAGTAAAATGCATATGATTGTGCACATGCTTATGCCATGATCCTCCTCACCGTGCCCTTTCTCAGGAACACACGGTGTTGTCTGCACTGATCGCGCAAGGCGTCGACAAACTTCCAATGCATGATTATGCAGTTAATGCTTCATGCATAAATACATTCATAACTTCCCACTCTGAATTCACATGCTTGCATACCATCAAATAACATGGATAGTGTGAATCATGTGATGAAAAATTGGCTTGATCATGTGATGAAAAATTGGCTTGATAATGTGCTGAAAAATTGATTAGGTTTAATCGTGCAAAATTGCTTGCATAAAGGGCCAAACATTCAAACATCCAAAAACAGAGACTTTGCATTTGCGCCAGACCAAACATCCAAAAAACAGTGAGTTTCGCATGTATGACGGACCAAAGTCTTTGGTCTGTCATAAACGTGATTTTGATGCTTTTACGCTTGTTCAAGAAATCGCGTTTTTCCCATGTATGACAAACCAAATTTTTTGGTCTGTCATACACATGCTTTTGGCGAACTCGTTTTTCCCATGCATGACGGACCAAATTTTTTGGTCCGCCATACACATGCTTTTTGGCGATCTCGTTTTTCCCATGCATGACGGACCAAATTTTTTGGTCCGCCATACACATGCTTTTGGCGATCTCGTTTTTCCCATGCATGACGGACCAATTTTTTGGTCCGCCATACACATGCTTTTGGCGATCTGTCCGGCGTGAATGGTGTTTGCTCAATTAGGGTTTTGAGCGATTTGAAATTGATTTTTGATTTGTTTTTGAGATTATGAAATTTGTGAGAATTTCATGATGCTTGAAGTGGACTTTATGCAATGCTCATGTGAGTAGTTGCATGGATTGACATTGAGTCAAGTCGTGGACTTGTGCTCGGATTTGTTTTGTGGTTTGTTCATGTGCAGGTATTGCTCGAAGACGAATGTGGTCGATGACGGGACCGGAACTAGGTTCATGGAGGAACTGAGGTTCGGGACTAGGTTCAGGAGGAACTGAGGTCTTGGTGGTCCAGGATGTCATGCGGGACGTTCGGGCGAAGGGACTGGTGCACATGAAGAATGGTTAGTCACGTGAGACTGGCAGGAGGTCATTCGCGTGCAAAGTGTTAGTCACGTGAGTATGGCAGGTGGCCATACGCGTGCAAAGTGTTAGTCACGTGAGTATGGTAGGGTTACCATACGCGTGCAAGAGTTGTACTCGGCCAGGTTGGGCCAAGTAGAGTTGTGTTGGATACGGATTCCTTCTAGGGAATAGGAATCGTATTCAGAACTCCTTGTGGGTTGGTGCTTTAAATAGGTGGGGGGTCTCCTGTTGAAAGGCACCAAGCAGAGCTAAGCGCATCAAGCCTTGAGCTTGGTTTTAGGGTTTGTACTCTTTTGATGAGAGTACTTTAGACAAAAGAAATAAAGATCAATTCTTCTAGTTCCCGCATTGCTTCAACGTTCTCTTTTTGGTTCTTGTTTGCATGCTTGTTCTAGTTCTAGATTGGTTTTTGTTCTTTAAGTTTTATCTTGATTTGATCCATCAAAAATCTCTCTAGGGTATTGATCTACTGTTTCTCAAAGTCTAGTTGATCAATCTTTTGTCGTTCTTGTTTAATCTTAAAGTTTTGATTAGATTGATTCTCCTCAAGTTCTGGATCAGAAAGCTTGCAAAGCTCATAACTTTTGATCCGTAAGTCCGATCGAGCTGATTCTTTTTGGGTTCGATTCGTATTGGAATCTAGTTTCTTGTGTCCAAATTTCAAATCAATCTAACGGTTGGATCTCTGTGAATTCGCGTTTTACCGAACCTCTGTCATTCTGTTTTTGTCGAAAACGAGGCAATTATTTGGTTCTGTTTTAGGGGTGAACTTTTAATAGGTCAAGAATTTGGTTTTAGCTTCCGCACAATCATTCACCCCCCCTCTGATTGCTATATTCGTATACTTCGATCCTACAGATAGAATGCGAACATCATTGAGATAGAATATCTCCACAATTCATCTTGCAAACAACATCTTTCTTCATTCTTACTCATGATTCAAAAGCCAAACAACCACATCACAATGCAGGATAGGATATTGTAATCTCATAAACAAGTAGTTAAACCATGTAGGTGTGCTGCAATTAAGGTTTATATTGAAGACGAAACAAATAGCGAGTCATAGTTTAGCAAAACCGCTACTTCCACTTGCCTTTACCAACGTGGATGACGAACCTAGTTGCGTCCAGAAGGGGCACCACTTGTACAAGTATTATTTCAGTACATAGCGACATCACAAATGATCACACAACTCGAACACACGCTTCCTAATCCCCGTTCCCTTCTTAAGCGCCAAAAACCCCAATCTGTCCGGGTCAAACAGCAGCACCCTCTCTTCACAATTTCGTATCTTTTTTTATACAGATCATAAAAATACAAAAAAATTACAGTAGCTAGATATTGACGAGATCTACAACTTTCATGAAGATCACAAATTTCAATTCTACTGTTAAATATGCCTAAACAAACGTCCAACACAGTGGACAAAATATGTTTCCAGATTCTGTCCGTCATCTTGCAACAGCGATAACTCACAGAACGACGCCCCAAAAATTCTGAAAAAATTACAGAAACTAGATCTCGACGTTATCTACAACTGTCTATTTATAGGTTTTTGCACGAAAAATCGTCTATGCCACGTACAACGCGAAACAATCCGCGCTGCACAATCTCCCCTTCCAAAAACAGCACCACGTGAACATCTACCCTTCTCCCCCATCAAGATCCATCTAAATCACTCACCACCAGATCTAATACACTCCTAATCCCTAGGTAGAATAGGGGTAAAAGATTGGGAATTTTACCTTGAGTTCTCCCTTGAGAACCCACGAAAAACGCGCGACGATTCCCGAAACGGAAATCTGCTCGCTGAAATTTCCCTCCCCCTTCCCCTAAGTGGGCCGGCCCACTAGCCAAGGGGGGTGCCACCCCTTTTCCCCCTAACCCTAGGCGCCTCCTCCCTCTCCCTCTCCCTCCCCTAGCAGCCACCTCTCCCTCCCCTTCCTTCCCCTACGTGGTGGCTCAAGATCCGCCGCGAATCGCGAAGGAGAAGGCGAGGAGCGACTCCGTGGAGGCGTGGAGGACGAGCAGATCGCCGATTCGGGGTTCATCGCGTGTTCTTCGTGGGTTCGCAAGGGAGAACACTAGGTAAAATTCCCAAACTTTTACCCCTGTTCTACCTAGGGATTAGGAGTGTATTAGATCTGGTGGTGTGTGGTTTGGATGGATCTTGATGGGAGAGAAGGGTAGTTGTTCACGTGGTGCTGTTTCTGGAAAGTGAGATTGTGCAGCGCGGATTGTTTCGCGTTTTACGTGGCATAGAGGATTTTTCCTGCAAAAACCTATAACTAGAAAGTTGTAGAAAACGTCGAGACCTAGCTTCTGTATTTTTTTCAGAATTTTTGGGCCGTCGGTCTGAGAGTTATCTCTGTTGGAAGATGACGAACAGAATCTGGAAACAGATTTCGTCCACTGTGTTGGACGGTTGTTTAGGCATATTTAACAGCAGAATTGAAATTTTTGACCTTCATGAAAGTTGTAGATCTCGTCAATATCTAGCTGCTGTAATTTTTCTGTATTTTTATGAACTGTAGAAAAAAAGATACGAAATTGGGTAGAGAGGGTGCTGCTGTTCGATCCGGACAGATCGGGGTTTTTGGCGTTTAAATGGGATCGGGGAGTAGGAAGCGTGTGTTTGAATTGTGTGATGAATTGTGATGTCGCTATGTACTGAAATAATGTTTGTTCAGGTGGTGCCAATGCTGGGCGTAACTAGGTTCTTCGCCCACGTCGGTAAAGGCAAGTGGAAGCAGTTGTATTGTTAATCTATACATTGTTGTTTGATTCGCCTTCACTATAAACTCCAATTACAGCAATCATACATGGTTTAATCACTTGCTTTGAGGTTTGCAATATCTTGACTGGTATTGTGATGTTGTGGTTTAGCTATGAATCAAGAGTAAGGTGAAGAATGATGTTGTTTACCGGATGAATTGTCTAAACATTTCATCTCTATGATATTTGTTTTCTATCCATGCTATATGATGATATGAAAACGTGTGGACTCAGTGGGAGAGGTTATGAATGAATTCATGCATGAAGCAATAACTGCATAATCATGCATTGGAAGTTTGTCGACGCTTGGCGCGATCAAGACCGTGCAGTACAACACCGTGTGTTCCCGAGAAAGGGCACGGTGAGGAGGAACATGGCATAAGCATGTGCATCAATCATATGCATTTCTTGAAGTGGTGTGGACTCTTTGATGTGGTATTGTATATGAGGAATGTGGAATGCTAAATATATGGTGGATGTTTTATTTGTATTAGTTGTTCCGCTTGCTGAGATTACCCAATCTCACTACTTGTCGCTTTTGATGTTTTCGTGTAGCGACGTGAGTCGTAAGCATGAAGGGTGGGCTAGCAACACAATAAATTTTCTGATGTCATCACGACTCACATGAACTAGTGTTTTATATAATTCTTTAGCTGGCTGAAATTTTATTACACCTAGACCCATTGTTGTCCCCTTTAAACTTGTTCTCCTTTATGGTTGTCCCTTTAGAGATGTGTTATGTTTATGGTTGATTCCTGGTTGATTTAGACTTGTTGTCTCTAGTATTGATGTCGTGATATTATTCCTATTTGAATTGCTTGTCATGGACCTTGTTTTTATGAATTGCTTCCGTATTATCCTGTTTTAGGGGGAATGCTGTCGAATTTTTCTTGTACAGCAGTTTAGATTTATGGGGTGTTACACTTCTGCCGCACACGAAGGCAAGTCCCTTGACGCATTTCGATCCCATGTTTGCAAATGTTTTACCATGTTTTGAACTTGCATTGCTATGTTTATAATCATATGTCAAATCTAGATGATTAGTTAATCCGAATAGCCGTCCACTCCTTGATTATTGTTATCCATGCTTATTTGTAACCCTAGGACACTTTGTTATGTCATACCTATTCTATATTGTGACATTCGTTGAATAGTACGGTAGAAATGCTTAGGGCATAAAGTGATTAAAATGACCCATGGGTGGGATTATATCAATGATGTGATTTAAGAATTATTGTAAAGTGTTTGGTATTGTTTTTATAAAATAAAAACAAAATGGAAAAAGATTTGGATTTGGGCGTATTGGAATGTCGGGCGGGTGCGGCTTGAGCACTAGTTTCCAATGTGCATGTACCGCCCCAAGTCAATTAAGGACCAAAGCTTATGACTGTCCATTCTAAGCATAACCGTACAACCACATGTCTATAATGGGTACGACCTGGCTGAATAATTTGTAGAAACCTAACTTAGACTCGCCAGTTGGTGGAATGTGGGTGCCAGATAGAGGCAAGTTGTACTCCCCACACGGCGCAAGAGGGGGCTTCTGTACTGGGTAGATATAACCCTAACAGCAGTGAAACCTCAGCGGGTGAGTCAGGTTAGGCGTATACATTGTAAAGGCCTTGTCATGGTCTCTCTGCCGACACACCAAAGGAAGTGTGTTAATTGCATAGCATTAAAGAGATGATCATGTCTTGTGGGCAAAGTTGTACACCTCTTCAGAGTTAAAACTATTCGAATAGCCATGCCTACGGTCAAGGGCAAAGTGAAGAATGCTTTCATATTGGTAGACTTTGGTTTTGGTTTTGAAAATAATGATGTTTTGGGATTCGGGACTGGTTAGAACTCTCGGATGTTTAATTTGCGGATTGAGCCAACCAGGTAGATCGAACCTATTTTATTTCATGACGGATAGAGTCATGAGTGGATAACCTTGATTTTTTAAAATGTGGCGGATAGAGCCTTTATACTAGTGACGGTGGATAGAACCCTCACTAAAATATTAAATAATTCAATTGTTTAAATAATTGCGAAAATATGCTTTGTGAAACTTATTATTAAGTATGGTTTGATGAAACTCAGCTTTATGCACATAAACCTTATTAAGCCTTCCTTGGAAAGCCCTACATGTGCATACTTTCCCAGACTTGCTGAGTACTTTTGTACTCACATACTTCACAAAATGTTGTCATCAGAAAATTATTAGGATGCCGTTGAAGACGGTGAGTTCTACACCGAGGAGTTCGATGAAGATCGCGAGGACATCTAAGCGCGTTCCTAGTCGTCACCTGTGGATTTGTTTGGGATTTACTACTTGTCGTTTTTATTCTGCTGCCATGACTTTGGTCATGTGACCATTTGATGTAATAAGTAGCCATGTGGCTAATACTTTATGTTTATGTTACATTTTCATTATGTTCGGCAATGATACTTCATTGTTAACTGTGTGTACTAGCTACTGACTGATCTGGGACTAGTACAGAAATACACAGGAGATTTCGGATAGCCGATCCGGGGTCTCACATCGTTGCCCGGACGAACGCCGCTTGGTCGCCGCCTCCCGTGCTCGTGGACCTACGCTGCTATCGCCGACTGTACTCCGACGTTCGATTGACCGACCGTCGCCACCGCCATTCACGTCGCCACCTGCGCACTCTCCGGCCTCGCCTCCTTCTACGTCGATGGTCTGCGCTACCGCCTGAGCCGATTGGTATCTCTTTTCTCTTTTGTGCATGCTCTATCTTTATCGATCAATTGATCTTGTCTATATTGGTACATGCATAGTGTTATGAAAAAAATTAACTCCAAAAACATCGTTGAGCTCCTCATGACTTACATTGAATGTTGATTTTACTTTGAAAAGGTCCATAGTAAAGGGAACACCACAAACATCGTCATCAGATAGCTACCGAACAACTGAACTCATGAAGCAAAGTGTTCGGTTTGACTACTGAAGTAATGTTCTGAAAGTCGAATTGATTCTAAAAGACCATTGAGCTCGTCCTATAACTTACTTTGAGATCTTTTGATAAGTTTACTTAAAAAAGGGCAATAGTCAAGGCACAACACAAACATCATCTTCACATAGCTACCAAACAACGGAACTTGTGAAGCAAAGTGTATGGTTTGACTAATGAAGTAGTATTCTGAAAAACGAATTGATTCGAAAAACATCGTTGAGCTCCACATAACTTACTTTGAATGTTGAGTTTACTTTAAAAAGGAGGAGTCATGGAACACCACAAACATCATCATTAGATAGCTACCAAACAACTGAACTCATGAATCAAAGTGTACGATTTGACTACTGAAGTAATGTTCTGAAAGTAGAATTGATTCTAAAAGACCATTAAGTTCGTCCTATAACTCAATTTGGATTGGTAGAACTCAAACTAAAATTCTTTAAAGGTTATCTGTTTTAAATCTTTGATTGAATTTTTAGAGCTCTCGCATGCTACCCAAAAATTTGATAAAATTCATATTTGTTCCTCTCTTGAGTTCTATTATTTTGTATAATTATTTCCTATATTAGGTTGTTTGGAAATTTTATGAGTTCCATTAGTACAAGCTAGTCTGAGTGAATTTTGTTAATTTAAAGAATTTTGATTTCTTCTTTTGAATTAATTCCAAACTAAAGAGTAAAATTTATAATTTTGGATTTTTGGCTCAATCCAATTTTTTTAAATGCACAATTTCTATTAGGGCCCTTTTTGGGATGTTACAAATCTACCCCCCTTACAAAAATCTCGTCCTCGAGATTTGCGAGGTTAGAAGAGGTTTGGATATTCTCAAGAGGATATAGATTGGGTGCGTTGTTAAGATAGATCATCTTGCAGATCAAAGATTTTCTGATTTGGTAGGATCTGAGGGTACACAAGATTTTGCTTGAATGTAATAAAAATAGTACAGAATTCAGAGAATTGAGGTAGCAATTTAGCTTATTTACTATCCCGGCTATCTTTTGATAATTGGTTACCATTCAATAGGTCAAAGGAACAATTCTTCGCAGATTTGAAAATGACAACCTCCGCGAAGTTGTGAAATCCTTAGGTTAACATGATTACTGAGTTTATATCAACAATGGTTGACACAACTCGGCTGGGGTTGAGTTTTTCTCAAATTGACTTCTGATCATGTCAACTTGCTTTTGGGTTTCTGGAACAGAATTTGATTTAAAGAACTTTTATTTACTTCAGACCAAAGAAAAAGGATTATGCACTTTTCTTTTGTAAAGTGCTTCAAAAGGCAAAATTTTGAAGGCTTAGTTGAAAACTATTTTGTAGGAGATGAAAGCATAACTTCTCCTTGTTAGTACTATATGATAGCACACAAGTTTTCAACATGTCCTCCAAGAATTTGATTTAGTGAATGTGACACTACGGTATGGTGTGACATTATAAAATGTGAAATTAGAGAATAAAACCTTTCGGCTTGAGGTTTACTCGCGTTTTTGGGCTTTTTGAAGTGTTGTGACACCACGGAGCATCGTAACCTTATAAAAGGTGCATGATGAGGTCAAAAACATATTGAAATATGATATGGGAGGTTAAAACCATAAGGTATGGAGGTTAATAGCGTTGTCGGGCCGTTTCCGGGGTTTTGGGCCTTCCCGGGGGAGTTTGGGCCTTAAAGAGGGGGTTGTGGGCTTTGGTGGGATGGAGTGGGAATCCATTTAGGATTAGGAAAGGGGCTTAGGGCTGGTTAAAGGGGGGTTTCCCTGCCCTTTTGGGCGTCCTCCCCCTGCCCTTTGCGCCCCCAAGTGCCCTAGCCGCCTCCCACACCTCCCCACCTCTTCCTTGGTCGCCTCCACCTCCCCCAAGCCTCTCCCCTTGCGCCACCACCCTCTCCACCACCTCTCCACCTCCCTTGCTGTGCCTAGGTGAGTTCTTGACCTCACCACCTCAAAGATCCATCCGTTGGAGTGCTCCACGACGAGGAGATCCGGCGATATTGGAGCGAGGAAGGAGATCGCGCGAACCGGGAAGAGATCTATTGGGTTTTCGTGCGTTGGGCAAAGGTATGGCAATGGGAATCCTTCGGGTTGGTCTAGGTACTGTTCTGAGGGTGTTTATCAAGTTTTTAAATCAATTGGTGGTACTGGAATTGAGTAGATTGGATTAGATCTAGAAGTTGCCACGTTCTCTGTTTCGGGCAGCATGAGCAGTCAACCTACGGTTCGGTTTTTCGCCAAATTAGATTCGGCATCTGGTCGTGCATACGTTGAAGAAGTTGTAGATAATTTCTTTATATTTCCGTGGATATAAAGAACGTTAAATTCCGCCCAACCGTTTGAAAGTTATGGCTGTTTTACCGAGCGTGATAAAATCTGTGACGTAATTGGAATAGATCACGGTAATCTGTAGATTAAACAACTTTAGATTCCGAATCAGTCTTTCCATATACCTAGAGAAAGTTGGGGAATTTCCTAAGCTACGCGAGGATGTACTCGTTTAATTGATTCGGAGTCCCAGAACTCAAGTTATGCCTTTTGCAAGGCTGCTGTCACGACGGGACAGAACCTCTGTTTTTAGGTTTTGCGAGTAGTTGGTAATGTCGGGGTAGATGAGGGTTTGCGTACTGTTTTATGGACATGATTGTGAGCGTGTGGTACCTATGTGCAGGTGGTGCGACCTCGGGAGTGCCCTCTACTTCCCGCCAATCCGTTGCCTATGGTTGAGGCAAGTGTGTTGTGATGGATAGCGATTTGTAGGTTGCTTGTTGAGAATAGATGGAATTGACTACATGATATATGATCACTTGCCATGCTTTTATGATTGCCAATGATATGATGAGCATGTTTAATATGTTATGATGCCATGTGTTAATATGTGAGTTAAATATGATGTTGGCATAAATGCATACATGGCATGTTACATGGCTCGGGCAGTGAGAAAGTCATAACTAGTCCGGGAAGGTCGATGAGAAAGTTATGACTAATCCGAAAAGCCAATGAGTAAGTCCTACATCGTGATTCCATTCACCGCAGTGAACGGAAGCGAGGAGTAGGCACCCTCCATCTTCGGGATGGAAGGGGGGAGAGGGTGCACACCGACGGGTGTGTACTCAACCATACCGTTATGAGTTTCCAAGGAGACATGAGCATTGCATTACATCGCATACATATTGATGATGACAATGTTAAGTGTTTGTGAATAAGATGATTTACATGATGGGAGATGTTATTGCCATGTTGTTGTTCTTGTTGTCCATTGCAATATGCTTGCTGAGTTTCGAACTCACGCTTGTGTTTTCTTGTTGTTTTAGGTACCATGAGATCGGCATGCGGGGAAGGGAAATAGTCACACGCCCACACGTAGCTTCACCATAATGATTCCACAAGTCATTCTATTAGTTTGATAATAAATTGTGTGTGATGATCATTGCTTTAGTGTTTAGCTTTACTATTTGAGAGTTTATTTGTTCATTTGACACTTGGAGACATTAAGTGCTTGATGTTAGACTTATATTGCCGTTAAGTCTTTAATAATTGCTGTTTTAGATGTCTCTCATATTGCCTTACATTGCTATAATATTGTTGATTCTTCGTAGCATGTTAAAACAAAGGAGATGCTGCCGAAATCTCGGTTTTTAGCATATGTATCCTTGCTGGAATTTATGGTAACTTTTGGTATTTAGATGTTGTTTAGCTTATGTTTGGTAGCATTCAGGCATATTAAATGCCGGGGTGTTACAGTTGGTATCAGAGCGGGCTGTAGGTCATTGGAATATGTATTTTTAGTGTCATACCTTATGTTACAACTAAAATGTGATGTGGAATGACTTAGAAACATGGCTTATGTTTTTACTAAAATTTTGTTATAGTGTAGCAACATTAAAACTTGCAAAAGTGGTATAACTAATCTAAAATTTGACACACAATGGATGCACAGTAGGAAAGGGTATGGGTATCGCTTCCTTACGCTTAAATGTTGTATTTAAGCTTCGATGTTGAATGCTTCATTTGGTAATGCATGCTGCTATGTCGATGAGATAAATGATTGAATTGTGCTTTTTGTGGTGATAAAGTGGGGTTGTGGTGCCGAAGGGTTTCGGTCACCACTTTTGTTCATAGTAAGGGTGTGGTTTGACGGTATGGCCGGTTAAAGCCATCACCGAAGAACTATTAACCCCTGTAGGAGAAGAGTGCTTACCCTTTCTGTCGTAAATCGGGTAGTTGACTGGAGTCAAATAGAAAGGTTTGGTGGCGGATTCCTTTGGATGTTCTTTATCGTTCTGTGGTCGGTCTTGGTTGGTTTTATTGGTTTTAGTTGATGGAAACCAAAAGAAAAGTGTTTGGTATTGGATTTTCGCGGATCGTTCCATATGTGGTGTGTGGGTTTGTCTTCCTTGGTTGAAGACGAACAAGAGGAGTCTAGGGAGGCGCTTCTTTCGGGCGCCTTTCCACTTTTAATGCGTAGTTTGTTGATTTCTTTATGGGGAAGAAGCATTCAATTTCATTCATGTGTTTGTCTTTCTCCGAGGTTAAAGGAGTTATTATGAGTTGTGCGGACCAGTATCGAGGTTGAAGATCTGTGGCTTTGTAGGAGTAAGTGGTGTTTGATTTCGATATTTTACTGGTTTAAGAAATCATCGTTGAAAAACCATTCTTGTTTCGTGAAAGTTTGGGGTTTGGTGTTAAGGTTTTAATTGCAAAGGTTTAATTGAGCGCTTGGTTCCCTTTCGAGAAAATTGTCTTTCAACCATTTTCCTCTATGGGAGTCCTTGAGATTTAAAAGTGTTTTGGAAAATTCTTGTTGCATGACCAAGTTTGGGTTTGTCTCATTGCAATTTTGAGAGTCAAGTTTCCTTATGAATTCAGGATGAGCTTTAAAACTAAAATGTTGCAAACAAAGTAAGTAGTCTTTTGACTGAAATCGTTTGTCCCTAGTAAGAATTGTTGTTTAGCATGTTATGTAGCATGTACCAATGTGATTTATGGGATGATGCATTGTTAAGTTAATTTGTGAGTTGAAACAATTCCATGCGGTTGTTATCTCTAGCTTGAGAATAAATAGACTACTAGTGTGTAGTTTACTCTTAGCGAGAATGATTGAATGTGCTAAAGTACATGCTTAGAATCTGTTGCTTTGCTTTAAAAGTGCTTATGACCCTTGATAATGTTTAAAGTTTTAAACCCTGTTGCATAGTTAGAACATTAAGATGATGTAAACTGCTGATAGTGTTAAAGAAGCTTTGCTGGTTGTTTAAAGATGTTCTAATTTAAACATGTTAGTAGAGAAATTTGATCATGCTAGCTTGTGACCTTAACTTGGAAGTTGATTAGAGTTGCTATTCTTGTTGTTACAAAATATTAGCATGATTGGAAGTATGCAGTCGTGTTCCTAAAATGCTAGTTTTGATATCAATTGAGAAGACATAAGACTATTTGTTAATGATGTTGTTAAAAACATTGTGCTAATCTAACTTATTAAATCCAATTTAATAGTTGGAGTATGTTGTGTGGTGGAAGTTTTGTTATAACCGATGTATAGGGTAGCTAAAAGCAATGTTGTTGATTGATGATTTTGCAAAGAATTGATATTGATGCTTTGGTAGTGTGGTTAATTGTTGGAAACCATTGATCCAATAGAAGAAAAAGTGTAAAACTGTGGTATTATGTCAAGTACATGTTGTGATGGGATGAACAATGGATAATAATCATGATGCAAGATTTTAATCTTAATGATTGCATATCTTAGAATCCTATTTACTAATTTTATCTTGTAGAGATATTACTTATTTGTTGAAGTCATTTTATAGATTGAACAAGTTTCAATTGTCAAGATTTTGACGTATGGATGGTATAAATTGATAGGTTGACCATGCTCAAGTAGCTGTTGAAGTACTATGTTTCAAATTTAGAGTAAGAAGTATTATGATTTAGTGATCCGTGGGGATCATGTCAATGTAGTCTGGGTTGGGTGCCTTTGTGATAAGCATCTTAAACCTTAATTAAAAATGTTGGGAATGGTAACTAGAGGAAGAATTTGTTGTGAAGCTTTTGGTTGATTTGTGTTGGGGCTCCTCAAGGAGTAAATAGTGATTACTGAAGTCTTTAATGGAAAGCGTAGTGGAGTACTAGAGATGGTTCTTTTCATGCTGAGCTTGTGTTCAAAAGCTTTTGGACTGGTTTGGTTGTTTGCCATTTTAGTTGAAGAGTTTTCGGTCATGGTGTTCCATATGCTATGTTTCAGATTTTCCCTAAAACTCGTATAAATTGGTGCAAATATTTGGTTTTGGCTAATTTGTTTAGTTGGTGCTTTGAGTATGGATTTACACCCCAAAAGTTTTTGAGTCGATCGCGCCCTTTCGCGTTCGCACTGAATTATCTTTGAAATTAATTTTAAAAGGAAGCAGATGGTCATAAAGGGTTGTGTTGGAAACTTTTGAGTTAAGCCCTTGATGTGTAACTCTGTTTGGCTAGAGTTGGAGTCATTTGGAAAATGTGTCTGGTGTGCGGATGTTTCACAAGTTTGGATTTTTATGAATGTTTCATAAGTGAATTTGGTTAGAGAAGAGTTTTCTTTTGGGATTGAGTTTCCCTCTCTTTTGATAAAATTTATGGCAGTTGTTTGTGCAGATGTCTAACTTTGGAGTCAATGTTCTTTTCCAAAACGTTGATTTTGGTTAAAATGCGATGTTTGCAAAGTTTAGCTATCTATCGTTGGTGGGTTCTGATTTGTTGTGGTGCCTTACTGTTAACTATGTTGCCGTCATAGTCTATATGATTTAGCGCAACCGTCAGTGTTATGGGTATTTCAATCATTTGATACCGAGGAAGAAGTTATTTGGTGAATGACTATTTGGTACCGTTGTTCCATGATGAATGAATGGTGAAAAGTAAACATGACATCGTTTTTACATGTTAAATGATAAAAGAGTCATTGAGCCTGGTCGGTGAGAAAGTCATATATGGACATATGACTAATCCGGAGTGCTCCTAAAGAATGTGCATTTATGTCATGAAACGAGATTTCCCTTGCTTTCTAGTATGAAAAGAAAGAATGAAGAAATTATGGTATCTTGGTTGTGGTGTAGGGGATTTATGCTTCCTTTGTGTGCTCTTTGGATGTTGCCGAATTCTTTCCAAAATGGTTGTTAACGCTTTGGGTTTGAGTTGTTGTGAGTACACTTGGGCTTGATAGCTAAATGTTTTTGTGTGAGGGCGAGACCCTCTTAAGAAAGGAACCAATTGTGGTTTGGTAAAGTTTTTACGATCCTAGCTTGGGGCTAGGTGTAGAACCTTAGTGGTGTAAGGGTGGTTTGTGATGGAGGTTGATGATGTAAGGATTTAACCTTTATTAAGAGTAGTGATGGGTGGAAGTGAAGTTGACGGTAGTTCGGTGATGTTTGTCCTGCCGTGAGCAATTGTCGTCACTAGTTGTTTTGGATTTGAGTTTTGCCTGGGAGAGGATAGAATGAATGTTAGCATGATCGTGTATCGGAAGGGCAAGTGTGCCTTAATGAGTTTTTCCCTCGAGGGAATTTTTCGGGAATGTAGAGAGGTCATTAAAGGAATTGTGACTTGCTTTGATTATGTCATGTTGAGCTTAATGGAGTATGGTAGTCAGGTTGGTTGTGATAGAAGTATGAAGTGTTGGCCGTTAGGATTCGAGCGTTTTGGGTTGATGGAGCCCTTTGTGGTTGGTACGCAGATAATGTTTGGGAATGGAAGTGAAGGTCGACCTGTGAGAGGTTGCCCTTGGTTGAGCTAGATCATTACTTTTCTCGCCAAGTGTTGGTTTTGAGAACTCGTTTGTCGTTTGTTCCGGTTTTAGTCATTGTGCGAATGTTTTGAGCTGTAGAGAAGCCTTTTATCCCTTGGGGACTTTGTTGTTGATTATGGCGTCCTTCGGATTCGAGGTCGAATCCTGTTGAAGGGGGGAAGAATGTGACACTACGGTATGGTGTGACATTATAAAATGTGAAATTAGAGAATAAAACCTTTCGGCTTGAGGTTTACTCGCGTTTTTGGGCCTTTTGAAGTGTTGTGACACCACGGAGCGTCGTAACCTTATAAAAGGTGCATGATGAGGTCAAAAACATATTGAAATATGATATGGGAGGTTAAAACCATAAGGTATGGAGGTTAATAGCGTTGTCGGGCCGTTTCCGGGGTTTTGGGCCTTCCCGGGGGAGTTTGGGCCTTAAAGAGGGGGTTGTGGGCTTTGGTGGGATGGAGTGGGAATCCATTTAGGATTAGGAAAGTTGCTTAGGTCTGGTGAAAGGGGGGTTTCTCTGCCCTTTTGGGCGTCCTCCCCCTGCCCTTTGCGCCCCCAAGTGCCCTAGCCGCCTCCCACACCTCCCCACCTCCTCCTTGGGCGCCTCCACCTCCCCCAAGCCTCTCCCCTTGCGCCACCACCCTCTCCACCACCTCTCCACCTCCCTTGCTGTGCCTAGGTGATTTCTTGACCTCACCACCTCAAAGATCCATCCGTTGGAGCGCTACGCGACGAGGAGATCCGGCAGGATTGGAGCGAGGAAGGAGATCTATTGGGTTTTCGTGCGTTGGGCAAAGGTATGGCAATGGGAATCCTTGGGGTTGGTCTAGGTACTGTTCTAAGGGTGTTTATCAAGTTTTTAGATCAATTGGTGGTACTGGAATTGAGTAGATTGGATTAGATCTAGAAGTTGCCACGTTCTCTGTTTCGGGCAGCATGAGCAGTCGACCTACGGTTCGGTATTTTGCCAAATTAGATTCGCAATCTGGTCATACGGACGTTGAAGAAGTTGTAGATAATTTCTTTATCTTTCCGTGGATATAAAGAACGTTAAATTCTGCCCAGCGGTTTGAAAGTTATGGTGTTTTACCGAGCGTGATAAAATCTGTGATGTAATTGGAACAGATCACGGTAATCTGTAGATTAAACAACTTTAGAATCTGAATCAGTCTTTCCATATACCTAGAGAAAGTTGGGAAATTTCCTAAGCTACGCGAGGATGTACTCGTTTAATTGATTTGGAGTCCCAGAACTCAAGTTATGCCTTTTGCAAGGCTGTTTTCCCGACGGGACAGAACCTCTGTTTTTAGGTTTTGCGAGTAGTTGGTAATGTCGGGGTAGATGAGGGTTGGCGTACTGTTTTATGGACATTATTGTGAGTGTGTGGTACCTATGTGCAGGTGGTGCGACCACGGGAGTGCCCTCTACTTCCCGCCAATCCGTTGCCCGTGGTTGAGGCAAGTGTGTTGTGATGGATAGCGATTTGTAGGTTGCTTGTTGAGAATAGATGGAATTGACTACATGATATATGATCACTTGCCATGCTTTTATGATTGCCAATGATATGATGAGCATGTTTAATATGTTATGATGCCATGTGTTAATATGTGAGTTAAATATGATGTTGGCATAAATGCATACATGGCATGTTACATGGCTCGGGCGGTGAGAAAGTCATAACTAGTCCGGGAAGGTCGGTGAGAAAGTTATGACTAATCCGAAAAGCCAATGAGTAAGTCCTACATCGTGATTCCATTCACCGCGGTGGACGGAAGCGAGGAGTATGCACCCTCCATCTTCGGGATGGAAGGGGGGAGAGGGTGCACACCGACGGGTGTGTACTCAACCATACCGTTATGAGTTTCCAAGGAGACATGAGCATTGCATTACATCGCATACATATTGATGATGACAATGTTAAGTGTTTGTGAATAAGATGATTTACATGATGGGAGATGTTATTGCCATGTTGTTGTTCTTGTTGTCCATTGCAATATGCTTGCTGAGTTTCGAACTCATGCTTGTGTTTTCTTGTTGTTTTAGGTACCATGAGATCGGCATGCGGGGAAGGGAAATAGTCACACGCCCACACGTAGCTTCACCATAATGATTCCACAAGTCATTCTATTAGTTTGATAATAAATTGCGTGTGATGATCATTGCTTTAGTGTTTAGCTTTACTATTTGAGAGTTTATTTGTTCATTTGACACTTGTAGACATTAAGTGCTTGATGTTAGACTTATATTGCCGTTAAGTCTTTAATAATTGCTGTTTTAGATGTCTCTCATATTGCCTTACATTGCTATAATATTGTTGATTCTTCGTAGCATGTTAAAACAAAGGAGATGCTGCCGAAATCTCGGTTTTTAGCATATGTATCCTTGCTGGAATTTATGGTAACTTGTGGTATTTAGATGTTGTTTAGCTTATGTTTGGTAGCATTCAGGCATATTAAATGCCGGGGTGTTACAGTGAATAATTGTTTCAGGCTCTTTTGATCTGTTTAAATATTGCATTCATTACCGACGAGGTAGTGATGCCAATTTTTTTTAAGTGTGTAAACAATTCTAGCTAGTTCCAGATCATGAGTAGAGTAGACGAGCTTATGAGGTTAGGGTTGACAAAAAGCGTTTGTAAGCTCGAATGGCATTATGATCGAACAAGTTGTCGATGCTAGGGAAGAAGTATTTGATAGTGTCATCATTTAGAGTATGATAATTCACGCATAGGCGTAAACTACCATTCTTTTCATTGATTAAAGAATAGGGTTATCCCAAGGAGAAAATTAAGACTAACAATCTTTATTGTCCAATTGTTCCTTAGGTTGCTTCTAGTGTACAATGAGTTTACCAGGTTTGGTTAAAATAAGATTAGGAACTTGATGTCCTTTTAGATTCGTGGAAATGACTTTGGGGATTGTGGTAGAATTTCTTGAAGTTGAGGATAGTGTAGAGCATGAGCCTACGTGGGGTATGTAATGCTATTTTTTTTATAATTGATGTAAATGATACTGGTTAGCATGTTTGAAATAGCAAGAGGTTGCTTGTCAAACTTACTGATCTAATGAGCAAAGAATGACTATATTTGAGATGCTTGTTCATTAGAACTATTGAGGAATGGGTGGATAGTTAGGGTAGAAAGGATAAGACAAGATTTGGTGTGGTTATAAGGCAACATTTCATTCGCTAAAAATTTTATTAAATAAAGTTTCTACAATTTAGAAGGGATGAGGTAGTTGATTTGGGCCTACTTTCCATTCGATACAATTTGACATTGCTATTATAGATCGAGATCGTCTCATCGTGAATTTTTTTCAACCCAAGAGTTTAATATTCGCGAGAACAATCTTTTCACAGAACTTCATCGCAACGAATGACAATACAAAAGATCGCATTCAAAATTAACACACAAAGAAATATTCAGGTTACCCAATCATTATTCTATTTTAAGCACTTTTATTTGACCAAATAACATCTAATCCTATATGAGGTGATTTCACGTTGTAGTTTCTTTTCGAAGTAGGGTGACAAGATGGAGATTCTTTAGGTTTAGTGGCATATTCAATTGTTACTAGCAAGGAAAGTTGGGTAGCGACTGGCTTATTTTAGCTTAGGTATTTTCTGCAGTTACCGGTATGGTGAAGTCTCGGTTTTGATTCTTCTATAGGTAGCATAGGCTCAAGCATCATTGGGATAATGAGGGAGATTATAGTATTAATTCCTTTGTAGCTATGTTCTGAGAAGGCTTTTGCTGTCTTGCGTGAGTAGTATGGGAATAAGAAGGCATTATTATCTATGCGGTGGAGTTTGCATAAGCACTAAAATAGTTTTCGGCACACTCCTGCGACTATAATATGATTATGGGGGTCACAAAACATTTTGTTAGGTATTGGTTTTGTCTAAAAGAATCAGGGAAGATTAGTAACTAGGGTAATATATAGGTGAGAAGTCTTACAGAAGGAAGAGGTAAGTTATACAGGAAGGTTTTAAATTACAAATCTACATTCTGCCTAAAAGTTGTCATATTACTTTTAGACAGTATTTCACTCTTTAAAGGTTTAATCAACTAGGATTTCTTCATATTAGAGGTGAAGAGATAAGCAGGTATAGAAAGAGAAATAAATTCTAAGTCTATTTTTTTTAGTATGTTAGCAATGTCGGGGTAGATGAGGGTTTGCGTACTGTTTTGTGGACATGATTGTGAGTGTGTGGTACCTATGTGCAGGTGGTGTGACCCCGGGAGTGCCCTCTTCATCTCGCCAATCCGTCGCCCGTGGTTGAGGCAAGTGTATTGGAATGGGTAGCGGGTTATTGTTTGCTATATCGATTGTGATTGAAATCTCGTATATGATATGTTCACATGCTATGCTTTAATGATTGCCAATGATATCATGAATATGCTTACCATGTTATGATGCCATGTGATGATGTACAAGTGATTTATAATGTTGGCATGATTGCATACATGAGATGTTACATGGCCCGGGCGGTGAGAAAGTCATAACTAATCCGGGGAAGGTCGGTGAGAAAGTTATGACTATTCCGGAGAACCAATGAGTATGTCCTACATCGTGATTCCATCCACCGCGGTGTGGGGAAGCGAGGAGTAGGCACCCTCCATCTTCGGGATGGAAGGGGGGAGAGGGTGCACACCGACGGGTGTGTACTCAACCATACCGGTATGAGTTTCCAAGGAGACATGAGCATCGCATTGCATTGCATACATAATGATGATGATAATGTTATGTGTTCATGAATGAGATGATATACATGATGTGAGATATTATTGCCATGTAATTGTTCTTGTTGTCCATTGCAATATGCTTGCTAAGTTTCGAACTCACGTTTGTGTTTATGTTGTTTTTCTTAGGTACCATGAAACCGGCATGCGGGTAAAAGGGTTTAGCTACACATCTACATGTAGCTCCACACAAATTAGACAGTGTTATCATATGGAGACATGATAATGGAAGTATTGCCATGAAACTTGGAGAAAGGCTGCCAAGGCCTCTGATTCTGAGATCGAAGGGGTCACCAGGGTCTCGAGGATGACGTCTAGTAGTATCTCTACGTCGGAGGATCCAAGCTTGGCTAGGAGGTCGGCGCTGGTGTTGTTCTTTTAGGGTACGTGCCTGACCTCCAGGTTCTGGAACCACTTCTCCGCTTTACGTACCTCCACGAGGTACTTGCCCATCGAATCCTCCGTGCACTGGTAGTCCTTGTTGTGCTGGTTGATGCGTACGGTCAACGCCCTGCAGGCTCGGAGTCCGGTGAGAAGGGCTTCGTACTCTGCCCCATTGTTAGTGGCCATGAAGCCAAAGCAAATCATGTACCTCAGCTTATCTCCCTTTGGTGTGATGATGAGGACGCCGGCCCCTGAGCACTCTAAGGATCTTGAACCATCTAAGTGCATGATCCAGGGCTCCTCCTTGTTGACCTCAAGCTTGGGGGCTGGCTGTGGGGTTTGCTCAACTATGAAGTTCGCCAGCGCTTGTGATTTAATGGCCGTGCATGCCACGAACTTGATGTCAAATTCGGTTAACTCCATGGCCCATTTGGCAATCCGACCCCCAGCCTCTAGGTTCCTTAAGATCTCGCCGAGCAGGAATCCGCTCGGGACGATCACCGAGTGCACCTGGAAGTAGTGCCGGAGCTTGCACGAAGCCATGAGAAGGGCATATAGCAGTTTCTGGACATGAAGGTAGCGTTCCTTGGGTTCGTGAAGCACCTCGCTGACATAGTAGATCGGTTGATGCTGACCATCTCGCTCGGCGGCCAGAACGGCGCTCACAGCCTGAGCTATAGTTGCAAGGTAATGCAGCAAGTCCTCGTTCGGCTGTGGAGTCATGGGCAAGGGCGGGCTTGAGAGGTAATCCTTTAGCTCGTCAAAAGATCACTGTGACACCACAGAGTGTCATAACTTTATTTTACGTGCTTGATATGGTTAAAAAACAGTATGAAATGTGGAATTAAGTTTAAAACTATAGGTTATGGAGGTTAATAGCTTTTCCGGGCCGTTTTCGGGGTTTTGGGCCTTCCCGGGGGAGTTTTGGGCCTTGGTGGGCTTTGGTGGGATGGATTAGGTATCCGTAATGGACTAGAATTGGGTGTGGGGGCTGGTAAAAGGGGTTTCCCTGCCCCTTTGGGGCGTCCACCCTGCTGCCTTTGCGCCCCTTGAGGCCTTGGTGCGCCCCCCTCACCTCCCCCCACTTGCCAAGCCCTAGCCGCCCCTTCCCTTTGAGCCTTGCGCCTCCCCCTTGCTCTCCTCCATTGCCCCACCTCTCCACCACCTCTCCTCCACCCCCTTGCTGCCCTAGGGTGGTCTCCACACCTCTGCACCTTGTGGATCCATCCGTTGGAGCGAGGAGCGATCCGCGAGGAGATCTATTGGAGATTCGTTCGTTGGGCTAAGGTATGATCATGGGGATCCTTGGGTTTGATCTAGGTACTGTTCTTAGGGTGTTTATGAAGTTTTTAGATCAATTGGTGGTGCTGGGTTAGATCTAGACGTTGCCACGTTTCTGTTTTCGGGCAGATTGAGCAGTTGGGCTAGGGTTCGAGTTTTCGTCGATTTAGAATCCGAATCTGTCCGTACGGACTTAAAAGAAGTTCTAGATAATTTAATTATCTTTCCATGGACATAAAGCACGTTAAAATACCATCAGCCATTTGAAAGTTATGGTCGTTTTACCGAGCGTGTTAAAATCTGTGACACAATTAGAACAGATCGTAGTAATCTGTAGATTAAACAATTTTAGAGTCCGAATCAGTCTTTCCGTATAACTAGGAAAAGGTAGGAAATTTCCTAAGCTTCGCGATGGTGTACTCGTTTTATCGATTTGGAGTCCCAGAACTCAAGTTATGGCCTTTGCAAGGCTACTGTCCCGCCGGGACAGAACCTCTGTTTTAGGTTTTGCGAGTAGCGGGCAATGTCGGGTGAGATGGGGATTTGTGTTCTGTTTTGTGGGCATTATTGAGAGTATGTGATGCCGTTGTGCAGGTGGTGTGACCCCGGGGGTGCCCTCTACTTCCCACAATCCCGTCGCCCACGGTTGAGGCAAGTGTGTTGTAATGAATAGCGGAATTGTAGGTTGCTTGTGGAGATTAGATGAAAGATTGAATACTTGCTATGATCACTTGCCATGCTTGCTGTTTTCCAATGATATATTGAGTATGATTATCATGATTCGATGCCATGTGTTAATATTTGTCATGATGAGATGCCATATGTTTATGTACATGTGAAATATGATAATTGGCATAGTTGCATGCATGACATGAGATAGGGCGAGGGCGGTGAGAAAGTCATAACTAGTCCGGCAAGGTCGGTGAGAAAGTTATGACTAGTCCGGAACGCCATTGAGTAAGACCTACATCATGATTCCATCCACGTGGTGAATGGAAGCGATGAGTAGGCACCCTCCATCTTCGGGATGGAACGGGGGAAAAGGGTGCACACCGACGGGTGTGTACTCAACCATACCGGTATGAGTTTCCAAGGAGACATGAGCATTGCATTACATCTCATACATATTGATGATGACAATGTTAAGTGTCTATGAATAAGATGATTGCAATATGCTTGCTGAGTTTCGAACTCACGCTTGTGTTTTTTTTTTCTTATTGTTTTAGGTACCATGAGAACGGCATGCGGGAAAAGGGATTAGACACACGCCCACACGTTGCTTCACCTTAATGTTTCCCCAAGTCAATTCTTTTAGACTGATAATAAATTGCGTGTGATGGTCATTAAATTAAGGCTTAGCTTGGTTAATGAGAGTTTTGTTGTTCGTTTGACACTTGGAACTTTAAGTGCTAAATGTTAGTCTTTTATTGTCGTTAAGACTCTATTTATTGCTGTTTTAGATGTTTCCCTTATTGCCATATAATGCTATATCGTTGTTGCTCCTTAAATTCATGATAAAACAAAGGAGGTGCTGCCGAAATCTCGGTTTTTTAGCCTATGCGCCTTTGCTGGAATTTTATGTTAAATATGATATTTGGATGTTGTTTAGCTTATGTTTGGTAGCATTCGGGCATATTAAATGCCGGGGTGTTACAGTTGGTATCAGAGCGGGCTGTAGGTCCTTGGAATAAGTATTTTAGTGTTATACCTTAAGTTGCAACTAAAATATGATGTGGAATAGATTAGAAACATGGCTTAGGTTCTAACTAAAACTTTGTTATAGGATAGCAACATTAAAACTTGCAAAAGTGGTATAACTAATTTAAAATTTGACACACTTGGTTGCACAGTAGGATGGGGTCTTGGTTCATTATTGCATTGCGCTTAATTATTTGATGAAGACTATGCTATGATGATGTTTGATCTATGTTCTTGGTTGTGTGATGTTGTGTTTATGTTTTTGTGTTTGGATGGTTGTCTGTCTGAAGCAGCCATGCCGAGGGGTAGAGGCCGTGGACGCCGAGGCCGTGGAGGCCAGGGGCGAGGCTCCCAGGGAGTTGAGGAGTCTGTTGCTGAGGGTAGCGTTTCACTCAATGCTTGTGGACCAGCTCAGGAGGAGCTTCGGCTACCTGATCGGGCGGGGTGCCCGCCGCCAATGATGATTTAGTTCAGGCTCTGAGGAGATTCAGAGCTGCGCCCGGCCATTGCGGGCAGCCCCCGCTGTGGTGCCTCCCCTGCATGGCCCGATTGTTGCCCCGCGCCGGAGCCGAGGATGAGTCTCCGAGAGTGGATGACCCTCCGTCTTGACACTTTTGACGGAGCGGGCACGTCGATCCATCCGCAGATTGGCTGCGGTACATGGAAAGGCGCTTTGAGGTCCTAGAATTGACCTCGGTCAGAGGGCTCGCTTTGTGGCCTTTCATTTGAAAGGCCAGGCGATATCTGGTGGGAAGGGGTTCTGGCCGCTAGAACCCACGATCTTGGTCGATCACTGGAGGACTTTGTGGCTCGCTTCGAGCCAAGTTCTACCGAGTCTTTCCTTGAGAGGATGGAGCATACTTTGACGACTCTTTCCCAGGAAAGAGGTCGGTGGCAGTATGAGGTGGAGTTCAACGGCGTGGTGCACTTACGCCGTGCCGTGGCGGCCGACGGCGAGGGAGAAGGCGAGGAGGTTACGTAGGGGCCTCAACCAGGAGTTCAGAGTTGTCATGGGGCGATCGTCCTCGTGGACTTACGCTCCGTGGTGGAAGCGGCGAAGGGCATGGAGCTCGAGTTGGAGCTCTCCGGGATAAGCAAAACCCGGCGGTTCAGGGGTTCCTACGGTCCCGGGCGGGGCCGAGAAGAGGACCTTTGGTGGAGGAGGTGGGTCTTCTCGACCCACCTTCAAGAAGTTCAAGGGGACAGGCTCCTCCTCGGGGGGCTAAAATGGGGCCGCCTGATCGTCTTCTTCGCGAGCGGTTGTTCGTCTGTGCCGGCAGGGCATGAAGTGTTTCAAGTGCGGTGGTGAGCACCGTGCTTCAGAGTGTGGTTGGACCGGGAGTTGCAACCACTGTGGCAAGCCCGGCCACATGGGACGAGTCTGCCGGATGAATCCCAATAGCATCATCAAGTGGGAGACGGTGCCTTCTCCTCCCACTCCAGCGGTGTCCTCCAGAGGATCGGTGCACATGATGGCTGCTCCTGTTTCTCAGCCGCCCTTTGCGTGGGCGCCACCAGCCAGCGTCTTGGTGCCCGCGGCCGTCTACTCCTCCTCGATTGCCTCCTCCGCCCCAGCCTTGATGGGGCATCACCGAGTCGGGGCTCATACGTCGGCGCCACCAGAGTGTACGCTTTGCCGACCGCCAAGTCGGTAGGGCATCCAGAGGTGGTTTCGTGTACTCTGCTCGTGGATTCCGTTGATGCCTTTGTTCTGTTTGATTCGGAGCATCCTATTCTTTTGTGTCGTCGGAGTTTGCTAGTAGAGCTAAGTTGGGAGTTCAAATGGATTTCTCGAGTCCGTGTTAGTCGATTCCTCGGGGTTGATTGCTAGTTCTTTGGTTTGCCCTGGTTGCACCATTGCCATTGATGATGAGGTTTTCTTTGCCAATCTCATAGTGATCCAGTTGGCTCCTTTTGATGTCATTTTGGGCATGGACTGGCTGCATCAGTATCGTGCTAAGATCTATTGTTTCTGGAAGACATTTGCCTTGCAGGCCCCGTCCGGGGAAGAGTTGACCTTTCAGGGTGGTATACCCTCCAGTTCTGTCTTTGCTTTGACTAGTTTGTTTTCTGGTCGGCGTTTGAGGCTGTTGGGTTTCCTCATGACTTTGTCTGAGAAACCATCTTCCTCAGTTCCCATTGAGGAGATTTCTGTAGTGAAGGAGTTCGTTGATGTGTTCCCTGAAGAGTTGCCTGGTCTACCTCCTGTGAGGAATGTGGAGTTTCGTATTGATCTTGTTCCTGGCACTCGACCTATTTCTATCTCTCCATACCGCTTGGCTCGTCCTTTTCAAGACGAGTTGAAGAAGCAGTTGGAGGATCTGTTGGCCAAGGGCTTCATTCGGCGTAGTGTTTCGCCATGGGGAGCACCCGTCCTCTTCGTCTCGAAGAAGGATGGAAGTTGGCGTATGTGCATTGATTATCGTGCTCTTAATCAAGTGACAGTCAAGAACAAGTATCCTTTGCCTCGCATTGAGGATCTGTTTGACCAACTGAAGGGAGCAAAGGTGTTCTCCAAGATTGATCTTCAGTCGGGGTACAATCAGATCCGTGTGAGGGAGCAGGACATTGAGAAGACTGCTTTCTCCACTAGGTATGGGCATTATGAATTTAAAGTTATGTCTTTTGGACTAACTAATGCTCTATTTGTATTTATGCAGGCGATGAACAGTATGCTACACAAGTATCTTGATGAGTTTGTGGTAGTGTTCATCGATGACATTCAGTTTACTCTAAATCGGAAGAGGAGCATGAGCGACATCTCGAGGCTTGTCTTTGAGCACCTTGAGAGAAAATCAGTTCTTTGCTAAGCTGAAAAGTGCGAGTTCTGGATTTGAAGTGGGTTTTCTTGGCCACATCATCAATCCAGAGGGCATATCTGTAGATCCTAGCAAAGTCTCAAGAGTTTTGGATTGGAAGAGGCCTTCCAATGTCAAAGAGGTGCGTAGTTTCCTTGGGTTGGCTGGCTACTATCGGCGTTTCGTGCGAGATTTCTCTATCATTGCCAAGCCACTTTCGCGGTGACTCGAGAAGGGATGAAATTCCAGTGGATCAGTAGAGTGTGAGCACGGTTTACGCACTATGAAGGAGAAGTTAGTGATCGCTCCTCGTTCTTACCCTTCCCGAGCCGGGAAGCGCTTCACGGTGTATTCGATGCTTCTCGGTTGGGACTTGGGTGTGTGCTCATGCAAGAGGGCAAGGTGATTGCTTATGCGTCGAGGCGCTTGAAAAAGCACGAGCGAGAACTATCCCACGCATGATCTTGAGCTAGCCGCCGTGGTGTTTGCATTGAAGATATGGAGGCATTACTCAGACGGCGAGTCTTGTGACATTTTCATCGATCACAAGAGCCTCAAGTACATCTTTACTCAGAAAGATTTGAACTTGAGGCAGAGGAGGTGGCTAGAATTGATAAAGGATTATGACCTTACTATCCAGTATCATCCGGGGAAGGCAAATGTTGTGGCCGACGCTCTCGCCGCAAGACAATGCCCCTATTGTTGATTGTCTTGTTGCTGATTTTGAGCGTTTGGGGTCTCCTCATCGCTGCGGGAACCGTGCAAGCTGAAACTCGATTGATTCTTGAGTCGATTCCCGAGCGTGCAGCGGAGGCACAAAGAAGATGACCGTTTGCTCCAAAGAAAGTAGGAACGCTTTGAGGATGGCAAGTCCGGAGACTTTACCATTGATGATGCGGGGTTACGAGGTTTTAGGGCCGTGCATGCGTGCCTCGTAAATCTCAAGTGAAAGAAGACATTACGAAAGAAGCTCATCGCACCCGTGCACGGTCCATCCTGGGAGACCAAGATGTACAGGGGACTTGAAGAAGAATTTCGTGGAAAAGGATGAGAGTGGATATTGCCAAGTATGTGGCGTCTTGTGGGATCTGTCGAGAAGATCAAAGGCGAGCATAAAGCGTCCGCCGATCTGTGCGACCATTGGAGATTCCTGTGTGGCCATGGGATGACATCTCCATGGATTTCGTGCTTGGTCTACCTCGTTCTCCACGAGGGAAGGATGCTGTTTGGGTTGTGGTGGACCGTCTCAGCAAGTCTGCGCATTTCATTCCTATCCGCACGACCAATTCTGCGAGCGAGTTGGCTCCCATCTATGTGTGGGAGATTGTGAGACTGCATGGTGTACCTAAGACCATTATTTCTGATCGGGATGCGAAGTTCGTCTCCAAGTTCTGGGAGAGTTTGCAGAGTGCTTTGGGTACGCAGCTTCGCCTTAGTACCGCTTTTCACCCTCAGACGGATGGGCAGTCTGAGCGTACCATCCAGACGTTGGAAGACATGCTCAGGGCCTGTGTGATGGCTTGGAAAGGTAGCTGGGAGGATCATTTGCCTCTTGCGGAGTTTGCTTACAATAACAGCTATCATTCCAGCATCCGGGCTGCTCCTTATGAGGTACTATATGGTCGGAAGTGCAGATCGCCACTTTGTTGGGATGCAGTGGGCGAGAGAGCAGTTCTTGGACCGGATTGGGTTCAAGAGATCGCTGATCGCGTGGCGGAGTGCAGCGAGAACCTTCTCACAAATAAGCAGAAAGCGCATGTAAGAGCTATCTTGATGTGAGGCGGCGAGACTTGGAGTTTGAGGTGGGTGATAGCGTACTCTTGCGAGTATCTCCCACCAAGGGTGTGGTGCGTTTGGCACCAAAGGAAAGCTTCACCCAAGGTATGTTGGGCCTTTTCCTATCATCGCCCGAGTTGGTAGGTTGGCCTATCGTCTGGAGCTACCGGAAGCTATGCAAGGTGTGCATAATGTGTTCCATGTCTCGATGTTGAGGAAATACTTGCATGATCCGGAGTTGGTGGTTCCGTTGGAACCATTAGTACTTGAGCAGGACCTCACCTTCGAGTCCCGTCCTGTGGAAATGCAGGGACTTCGGAGCGAGTGATGAAGAACCGGACGCTCAAGTTCGTTAAAGTGTTGTGGTCACATCAGACCGAGAGAGAGGCAACTTGGGAGCTGGAGTCTCGTATGCGCGAGAAATATCCCGAGCTTTTCACCTTAGGTATGTGATGTGAAAACCTAGCTATCTTCGGTTTTGCTGGGTTGCATGTTGGTGCGTTTAGATTCGAGGTCGAATCCTGTTGAAGGGGGGAAGAATGTGACACCACGGAGTGTCATAACTTTATTTTACGTGCTTGATATGGTTAAAAAATAGTATGAAATGTGGAATTAAGGTTAAAACTATAGGTTATGGAGGTTAATAGCTTTTTCGGGCCGTTTCCGGGCCGTTTTCGGGGTTTTGGGCCTTCCCGGAGGAGTTTTGGGCCTTGGTGGGCTTTGGTGGGATGGATTAGGTCTCCGTAACGGACTAGAATTGGGTGTGGGGGCTGGTAAAAGGGGTTTCCCTGCCCCTTTGGGGCATCCACCCTGCTGCCTTTGCGCCCCTTGAGGCCTTTGTGCGCCCCCCTCACCTCCCCCCACTTGCCAAACCCTAGCCGCCCCTTCCCTTTGAGCCTTGCGCCTCCCCCTTGCTCTCCTCCATTGCCCCACCTCTCCACCACCTCTCCTCCACCCCCTTGCTGCCCTAGGGTGGTCTCCACACCTCTGCACCTTGTGGATCCATCCGTTGGAGCGAGGAGCGAGGAGCGAGGAGCGAGGAGTGAGGAGCGAGGAGCGTGGAGCCAGGAGCGATCCGCGAGGAGATCTATTGGAGATTCGTTCGTTGGGCAAAGGTATGATCATGGGGATCCTTGGGTTTGATCTAGGTACTGTTCTTAGGGTGTTTATGAAGTTTTTAGATCAATTGGTGGTGCTGGGTTGGAGTTCTTTGGGTTAGATCTAGACGTTGCCACGTTTCTGTTTTCGGGCAGATTGAGCAGTCGGGCTAGGGTTCGAGTTTTCGTCGATTTAGATTCCGAATCTGTCCGTACAGACTTAAAATAAGTTGTAGATAATTTAATTATATTTCCGTGGACATAAAGCACGTTAAAATCCGATCAGCCGTTTGAAAGTTATGGCTGTTTTACCGAGCGTATTAAAATCTGTGACGCAATTAGAACAGACCGTAGTAATCTGTAGATTAAGCAATTTTAGAGTCCAAATCAGTCTTTCCGTATAACTAGAAAAAGGTAGAAAATTTCCTAAGCTTCGCGATGGTGTACTCTTTTAATCGATTTGGAGTTCCAGAACTCAAGTTATGGCCTTTGCAAGGCTACTGTCCCGCCGGGACAGAACCTCTGTTTTAGGTTTTGCGAGTAGCGGGCAATGTCGGGTGAGATGGGGATTTGTGTTCTATTTTGTGGGCATTATTGAGAGTATGTGATGCCGTTGTGCAGGTGGTGTGACCCCGGGGGTGCCCTCTACTTCCCACAATCCCGTCGCCCACGGTTGAGGCAAGTGTGTTGTAATGAATAGCGGAATTGTAGGTTGCTTGTGGAGATTAGATGAAAGATTGAATACTTGCTATGATCACTTGCCATGCTTGCTGTTTTCCAATGATATATTGAGTATGATTATCATGATTCGATGCCATGTGTTAAAATTTGTCATGATGAGATGCCATATGTTTATGTACATGTGAAATATGATAATTGGCATAGTTGCATGCATGACATGAGATAGGGCGAGGGCGGTGAGAAAGTCATAACTAGTCCGGCAAGGTCGGTGAGAAAGTTATGACTAGTCCGGAACGCCATTGAGTAAGACCTACATCGTGATTCCATCCATGTGGTGAATGGAAGCGATGAGTAGGCACCCTCCATCTTCGGGATGGAAGGGGGGAAAAGGGTGCACACCGACGGGTGTGTACTCAACCATACCGGTATGAGTTTCCAAGGAGACATGAGCATTGCATTTCATCTCATACATATTGATGATGACAATGTTAAGTGTCTATGAATAAGATGATTTACATGAAGGGAGATGCTATTGCCATATTGTTGTTCTTGTTGTCCATTGCAATATGCTTGCTGAGTTTCGAACTCACGCTTGTGTTTTTTTTTTCTTATTGTTTTAAGTACCATGAGAACGGCATACGGGAAAAGGGATTAGACACACGCCCACATGTTGCTTCACCTTAATGTTTCCCCAAGTCAATTCTTTTAGACTGATAATAAATTGCGTGTGATGGTCATTAAATTAAGGCTTAGCTTGGTTAATGAGAGTTTTATTGTTCATTTGACACTTGGAACTTTAAGTGCTAAATGTTAGTCTTTTATTGTCGTTAAGACTCTATTTATTGCTGTTTTAGATGTTTCCCTTATTGCCATATAATGCTATATCGTTGTTGCTCCTTAAATTCATGATAAAACAAAGGAGGTGCTGCTGAAATCTCGGTTTTTTAGCCTATGCGCCTTTGCTGGAATTTTATGTTAAATATGATATTTGGATGTTGTTTAGCTTATGTTTGGTAGCATTCGGGCATATTAAATGCCGGGGTGTTACAATCACTGCGCCTCGGATGTCCACTTAAAGCCCCTATGCTTGCGTAATGTCTTGAAGAACGGCAACCCGCGGTCTCTGAGTCTTGAGATGAACCGGTTGAGCGTGGCCATGCGGCCGGTGAGGCTTTGCACTTCCTTCAATGAGGTCGGGGGTGCCATCCTCTCTATAGCTTCAATCTTCTCTGGGTTCGGACCGACTCCTGACCCCCCCGATCATGAAGCCGAGCACCTTCCCTGAAGCAGCACCGAATACGCACTTTTTAGGGTTGAGTTTTATCCCGTGCCTGTTCAGGTTGGTGAAGGTCTCAGCGAGGTCTCGGGCGTGGTCGTGTTCGGAGGAATTCTTAACGATGATATCGTCCAAGTAGACCTCGAGGTTGCAGCTGATCTTAGGGTCAAAGGTTTTGGCCATGAGGCGTTGGAATGTCGCACGTACATTACGAAGACCGAACGACATGGTTGTGTAACAATATGTTTCGAATGACGTGATGAAGGCCATTTTACTCTCATCGTCGGCCGTTAACTTGATCTGGTGATAACCAGAGTAGGCATCCAAGAAGCTCAGCATCTTGGAGTTTGCCGTGGAGTCGACAATCTGGTCTATCAGTGGGAGGGGAAAGTTGTCCTTCAAGCATGCCGAGTTCAAGCCCGTGTGGTCAACACACATCCTCCACTTCCCACCTTTTTTCTGGATGATCACAGGGTTGGCCAGTCACTCGGAATAGTCAATTTCCCGAATGAAGCCGGCCTTCGGGAGTTTATCCAGGTTCTCCCTTATTACGTCCACTTTCTTGTTCGAGAAGCGGCGTAACTTCTATCGTACGGGCCGTGAGCCGGGCTGCACTTGCAATTTGTGCTCTATCACCTCCCTCGGGATGCCCAACATATCTGCCTACTCCCAAGCGAATATGTCTGTGTTAGCTCGGAGGAAGGTGACGAGCTTGAGTTCCTATTTGGGATCCAGCTCGGCTGCGACATGGGTGCACCTACTCGGGTTGTTCTCCTCGAGCTGCACAGCCTTAGTTGCATCACTGGGCTGGATTGCTGCCATCTGGCGAGCATTTTTCACGGTCGTCTCTGGGACCGGCTGGGGCAGTAAGCCGGCGAGAGCTAGGGATTTACTCTCACACCCATGTGCCGTCTTGTGGTCGCCTCGTACCGTGATGACGCTGTTGGGTCCCGGAAGTTTCATGCAGCGGTGGCCGTAATGGTTGGCCGCCATGAACTTAATCAAGGCCGGGCGCCCGAGAATGGTGTTGTAGGGGAGTTCTGCATCAACCACTTCGAAGGTGATCAGCTCGGTGCGAAAGTTGTCCGAGTCGCCGAAAGTGACGGGCAGGACCACTTGCGCAAGGGGAGTGGTTGAGCTGCCCAGGATGATCCCGAAGAAGGGAATCGCGATGTTCTTGATTTTTGACTGAGGGATCTACATCCGGTCGAGCGTGCTTGCTAGGAGCAGGTTGAGGGAGCTGCCTCCATCGAGCATGACCCGACCGACCATGGTTTTACTTATTGTTGGGGTCACGACCAGGGCGGTCTTGAGATCCTTCGACATGCCCTGAGGGGCATCCTCCCCAGTGAAAGCGATCATTGTGCCAGCCCATTTGCAAGGCTGGTTGACGGGCTTTCCGGCGACGGCGTGGTAGACTGTCCGGGCGGCACTTTTTAGCTCGCACTAGGACTGGTATGCTGATGAGCCGCCAAAGATGACGTCTATCCTCCGCTCGCCCTATTGAAATTCCAAGTCAAGGCCATTGAGGTCCTCGCCCGCATTGACCCTGTCGGGATGCTCGCCTTTCTTTGGGAGCGTGGGCATTTCACTGCACCCATCGTAAAAGGCGTCCAGCTTGCCCAGCCAAGCCCTGCAATTGCGCAAATCATGGCCATGGGCTCTGTGGAAGGGGCAGTACCTGTTGTCATCGTATTTCGATTGCTTCTCACCTCCCTACGGTCGAACGTCGCCGCGCTGAGGCCCAGGTTGGCGATTCCCTGGTTGGGGTAGGCGCAGAGCATGTTGCGTTCGTGTTCATCCTTGCTGAGGTTGAGGCTCTCCTTGGGCCAGCTCTCAGGCCTCCATCACTTCGTGCTCGTTGCTCGATGCCATGAGCACCCGCGGCCGGCCAACTTTCTTGCGACCCCTTTTTCGTTTGTTAGAGATTGGTGCCGGATCGTTACGTTTGGTATCGGACAGACCAATCTCCCCGGGGTTGGGGGTGAGCTTGCCTTCGTCGTAGTTGCATTTCCTGCGCACCACGTCGTCCACGTCCGCGTATCGCTCTGCCATACAGAACAGGTTGTTAACACTAAGCCTTGGCGTGATCTCCAGGTCTTCAATGAGGCGCCGATCGCGAACGCCGAACTTAAAAGCTTTGATCACGGCTTCGTCGGAGACACTGGGGATTGAGTTCTGGGTGCAGATGAACCGTCCAACAAAGTCACGGAGGGGTTCGTTCCTGCCCTAGATGACCTGATCCAGGCCCTTCTCCCTCCCAGGCCGCTCGTAGTAGCTCTGGAAGTTGGATCGTAGGGCATTCCGGACATGGCACCATGATCGAAAGGAATCGGGCTTCTGATTGAATAGCTAGGTATGGGCAACACCATCCAACACGGTCGGGAGGTAATTGGCCATTATGGCCTCGTCCCCCCAGCTGCCAGGACCGCCGTCGAGTAGATCGACATAAACTCGTCGGGGTTTTGGGTCCCATCAAACCGCTCAATCGGAGCGGGTTTGAACCGGATTGGCTAGCGTACCCAACGAAGGTTGTTAGTATACGACGAGCATCCATAGGCTGGTGCAACATCTCACAGGGAATAGCCTCCATGGCTAGACCCGAAACTTTAGCTATCACGGCAACCAGACGCGCGATCGCACCGGTCGTGACGATGAGCGCGGGCATCGCTTGGGTAGTTTATTAGACGCTCGTGGACCCTGCGGCACTGGGTGGGGTGTGTGGAGACGGGCTCCCAGACGCGGTATTGTTCGAGCGAGTGCTACTGTGACTCAACATGCGTCGGTCGTTTCCCCAGGTCACGTTCGGGAAGAGGCAATGCGGGGGTGTTCGGGATACGTCCCAGGCTCGATGTCGTGGCAGCGACAAGCGAGAGCGCTGGCGCCTGCGCGAGGAGCTACCATTGTTCGTGAGAGAGCAGGATCCAGAGTGTTGGCTCCAACCCCGCTGGGGGAGCGTTGCCTCTTCGGCAGCCTTGTCCAACTCTTCGTCCAGTGCTTGGCCGAAGAGGTCCGACCTTACCCGAGCAGGATCGGTCATGACCCTGGCAATGGCGCGCAGACGTTCTGAAAGACCGGGATGGCGATCAGAGGGGGGGGTGAATGATCCCAAATAAAATTTCCCCCTCTCAAGGTACTCAAAACAATCTCGCAAGGAAGCCAGTGCTCCTCAAATTCGCGAAACTCGCAAAAACCAGAACAACTCGACAACTATGTGTATCCCGAGTTTGCATGGATCAGTACCATGAATCATGTGAGGGATTTTTTTAACTCACAATCCTGGTTGTCAAGTGTCCAAAGCAAAGGAGAATCAATTTAACTACTTCTTTTCTAAAAGAGATCAAGCCAAATCATAAAAGCCTCTTTTAGAAAAGCAGAAGCAGAAATTTCAGGAATTATCCTCAATTGGAGCAGGTGGATGGTGGACTTCTGTTGCTCCAAAAAATTTTGGGAATTTTTCACCCTTTGAGAATGTGAGTTGTGAAGCACTCCACCACAAATCACCTCCAAAAGCCTTGCAAAAAAATCATGAAAAATCACGCACTACAGACTGTCAGGAACTTCGATCAGGAAATTTGGGGCTCGGTTTTCACCTCATAGCTCCCAAATGGTGCAAGCAATAGACTCTAAATTTTTTCCACAGATGGATAAATGAGTCACGCACATTCTTGAACAAGAATCAATTAAAAAGGATTTTTCTAGATTTTGCTATAAATCAAGGACTGACTGCTGCACGAAGAACAAGTTCTGGACAGATTTGCGATCTTGATAGAAACTTGATAAAATAAATTCTTGCGGCATGCAAACTTTAGCAAATGAACTCGATCTTGAGCGAAGATCCAAATAGAGTATAGAAGGAGGTGAATGCGAATCGCTCAAGTCAAGAACAAAATCCAGCAATCATAAATGTAAGTGCGGGAATGTAAATGCTGAATTTAATACATGAATGTAAATGCCGAAAATAAAGACATAATGTAAATTGCAAGAATTAAATTGCGAGTGAATAAATTTGGCTCTTGGAACTTCTATTTCATTCAGAGATGTGTGATTACAAAGCCTCACTTCATGTGGGCAAAGCTCAAAGGAGCAACACAACAACTCAAAGAATGTGTAGGATCGAAGTATACGAATATAGCAATCAGAGGGGGGGTGAATGATTGTGCGGAAGCTAAAACCAAATTCTTGATCTACTAAAAGTTCACCCCAAAACAGAACCAAATAATTGCCTCATATTCGATAAAAACAGAATGATAGAGGTTTGGTAAAACGAGAATTCTCGAAGATCCAACCGTTAGATTGATCTGAAATTTGGACACGAGAAGCTAGATTCCAATATGAATCGAACCCAAAAAGGATTAGCTCGATCGGACTTACGGATCAAAAATTATGAACATCGCAAGCTTGCTGTTCCAGAACTTGACGAAAACTAATCTAATCAAAACGTCAAGATTAAACAAGATATTCAAAAGATTAATCAACTAGAATTTGAGGAACTCTAAATCAATACCCTAGAAAGGTTTTTGATGGATCAAATCATGATGAAACTCAAGAATCAAAAACCAATCTAGAATTAGAGCAAGCATGCAAACAAGAACAAAAACAGAAAACACTGTAGCAACGTGGTTACTGTAGCACGCAAGAATCTTGGAAGAATTGATCTTTATTTCTTTTGTCTAAAGTACTCTCATCAAAAGAGTACAAACCCTAAAACTGAGCTTGAGGCTCTCAATGCGCTCAGCTCCGATTGATTCATCGATGCCCTTCAACAGGAGACAACCCATCCTATTTAAAGGACCAATCCACAAGGAGTCCTGAATACAATTCCTAATCCTAGAAGGAGTCCCACTCCTAATCCTAGAAGGAATATGTATCTGTTTGCACCAAAATTCGGTATATGATGGAATCAGTTTGAATCGGATAGAAACGTTCGAACGGAAAGAGATCAGGTGGTTGAATCAGTGCAAGAAACCGTCCGACAAGGAAATCAAATCAGAGGCCGATACGGATAGATACCGTATCCATATACAACTCGGATCGGCCCAATGTATTATAAAAGGGAGACGTCAAACGGCGAAAAGGATATCCAACAACACCATCTACTTTTTACAAGCCCTTTTTTACATCGTCTTTTAGTTTCATAGACCTCCTTGCAAGTCGACGGAATCAACATAGCTGCGCATCGCCGATTGTTGGTTTTAGCCGATTTCACCAGGTTCGATCTGCTTTGTTTTGCTGCGCATCGCCTTCTCAAAGCCGATTTTACCTTGTATCCGGATTAACCGTAGCTGGTTGATCTAGTTATCTCCTAATCGGTCCTCAGCCAACTAGCGTTAAGTCGATAATCTTTGCTTATCGGCTTTGATCAGATTACAAATTCTACCTTGTCAATTTCAGGTCAAATTGACTGGCACGCTCTGCAAACCCGGTGTTTGTCTTGTGTGTTCGAGGCTAAGGATCCTGCTTCACATTTTTAGCGCGAACATATTTTGGCACGCCCGGTGGGACACAAGAAAATCAAAAAAATGTCATCAACCGATAAGCCTGCGGTCACCGCCGATATCAACGCTGATGCTATAATCGCGCCTCAAATGGCCGATTTAACCCCTGAGCAGCGAAAACAAATCGAAGACCGAAAGGCAGCTTTGGAAGAAATGATGCTACGGTGCTTCCAGAAAACACGCCGTGGTGTTACTCAAAGGATTGCACTCCCAAGCATCAATCCTATTGGGGATTCATCATCCGATTCGGTAAGCCGATACGCACCCGCTCAAGCTGATTTGTCAAATATGATTGAGCAATCTGTTCATCACACATTAATTAACCAGTCATCGGCTCTAGTATCCACATTAAAGCCGATGATAGAAAATAGTGTGAAAACAATTGCTCAGGAATTGGCTGTGTCTGGAAGCCTGCTAGATCCACCACAAACCATCCCTACGTACCCAGTATATTCCATAACACCTAACACCAATACAATAAACGTGTCGGCTCAAACACCTATCATGATGCCAACTCAACCTACTGTTTTGAAACCAAGCATACAGAAAGATGGGTTTATGCACTACCATGGGCACACGGATGGGGCGAAGGTAAACACACCAAACCCAGCAAACGGACCCTCCAGTAGCAATGGTTTATCGGCTTATCAGCCGATTGAAACAGATCAGGCCCAGGGAGCCACAACTATGAGACAAGCGCCATATATGGTAGTGCCGTGCGCTGAGCCCCTCGCACCCATACCCAATACATTGGTTTGTAATCATGATTGTGACCAAGTGCCGAGACCTCCTGTAGCACGATTTGGACAAAGAACCGAGTTCGCACTCGGGGGGCAGGGCGTGAACAATGAAAATTGGCAATGTTCGGTTGCACCACGAGCCGACAATATCAATTGGCAGAACAAATTGCTAACGTTTTGAGAGAACAATTCGGCCTACAACCCAGAGGAAGGGTAATCGGATACAGGAAGCTGTACCCCGATTACATAGATCGTATGCCATACCCACACAATTTTAAGATACCAGACTTTGCAAAGTTCTCAGGCGATGATTTTGTTACCACAATTGAGCATATCGGACGATTTATGGCTTAGTGTGGGGAAACTGCACAGTCCGATGGGTTAAAAATTAGATTATTTCCTTTATCATTGTCTGGTGCTGCATTCACTTGGTTTACCAATCTACCTCCAAATTCAGTTCATGTGTGGAACGATTTGGAAAGCCGATTCCATGAATACTTCTTTTCGGGGACTATGGAACTTAGGATTTCTGATCTTAGTTCAGTCCGATAGAAGTACGACGAATCGGTTTCTGACTATATCAAAAGATTTAGAGGCATACGAAATAGATGCTTCAGCGTAACATTACCCGATGATCAATTGGCCGATTTAGCATTCCAAGGATTAATCCCTCCATTGAAGGAAAAGCTATCTGGCCAGGAGTTCCCCGATATAGGCCACTTACTCCATCGTATATCGGCACATGAAAGCCAATATGCAGAGAGTACAGGGTTTAAAGAAAAATTTAGATTAAACGGTAATGAAAGGGCCAAAGTGAACATGGTAGAGTACAATTCGAGCGACACTTCCGAAGACGAAGAAGTAGAAATAAACATAGCCGAGTGGACTAAGGGTTCCAAAAAACCACTCGTATGCTCTCTACTTAAGCCGACGAAAAATAAGGCAGAAGTCAAGTATTCATATGATGTGTCGAAATGTGACAAGATATTTGATTTATTACTACAAGAAAAACTCATAAGGTTACCAGAAGGACACGTCATCCCGTCGGCCGAAGAAATTAAAAAGCGAAGGTACTGTAAATGGCACCATTCATTTTCACATAACACTAACGATTGCAATATTTTTCGACAGCAGATTCAATCGGCCGTCGCCGATGGCAGGTTAAAGTTTGCAGAAGAATCGGCTATGCAGATAGATATGAATCCTTTCCATGTCAACATGGTGCAATGCTCGCAAAAAGGAAAAGGACCTGTAAAAGATGTTAAGCCGACTAAAGGAATTGAAGCACGATCAAAAGGAGATGAAACAGTGCAGATCACTATCGGCTCCATACAAATAGAAGCCGATAAAAACGGACAGAACTCGAGGACGGTAAAACCAAAAGGAGACTTGAAAATCGGAAAATGGTATTGGGCTGAAAGGGCTCCAAGAAAGAGTAATTTCAAACCAAAGCCGACCTTCTCGCAACTTCTGGGAAAGTATGAAAGGATAAGTCGAAGACATGACGCTCGACAACCTCAGAGCTTTTATCGGCCGGATCAGAAGACAGACAGCTATTGGCGACCAGATATGCCACATCGGCCAACTACCGAAGAGGAAAAACACCGGCAGTGTCCCTTTTGGCAATTTTGCTGGGAAAAGGGGATGAACTTGCCAACAGTCATGTCTTGTCCTATCCAACACTCGACTGCACATCGGCCAAACCAATCGGTAAAAGACAGGTTGTCTGGACCAATACACGATCGGCTAGAAATAAGAGACAGGAGGCCGATCCACGAAAGGTTGTCAACATTAGGACAAGGTAAGTCCAGAACCCAAGAGATATCGGCTTCTCGTAACACACTCAGAATGGAATCTGACGGTGAAATGAGAAGCTTGGCTGGAAAAATCAGGGAACCGATAGAACCTAAGCCTAGGTGGTGCCCCTCAGGTCTTAGCAAATCACAGCGCAGGCGGCTTCAGCGACTAAAGACACAAGAAGAAAGGGAAGCCGAGAACGAGAGAGAAAGGGATCGGATGTTCAATAAGTTAAGACCTATACCAGTTCTGAAAGAATGGAGAAAGAAGGAACAGACCGATAGTGACTCAGATCAATCGGTCGAATCCGGATCTCCGATGATACGGGACGATACCCCACCAATGGATATAAACATGGTATTCACTTTGCCTGCTGAGTTCAAGATCGAGGAATCGGCTGAAGAGGTGTTCGCCCAACTATGCCTCGGCGCACCTGACGCTGTGTTTGAAAAACCACAGGATATGCATCGGCATCTGAAACCTTTATACCTAAAAGGGTATATTAATGGCCGACCGATATCTCGTATGTTGGTCGATGGTGGGGCGACAGTTAATCTAATGCCGTTAAGTACTTTCAGAAAATTAGGTAAAGCCGACGAAGACTTGATCAAAACCAATATGGTGCTAAACGACTTCACGGGAGACCCCACTGAAGCTAAAGGCGTAATGATGTCAGAACTGACAGTCTGCAACAAAACTTTGCCGACTGCATTTTTTGTAATAGAAGCCAAAGGTAATTACAGTGTGCTCCTTGGACGGGACTGGATCCACGCCAATTGCTGCATACCGTCAACTATGCATCAGAAATTGGTACAATGGAACGATGATACAGTAGAGGTTGTACCAGCTGATACATCGGCTCGTATCGCTATGGCCAGTCCTGATACCAATTGGCCATACGAAGAAGCCGAATGTATATCAGGAAGAATCTTGGACGATTGCGATTTTATTTGCATCGAGAAGTCGGGATTCAAGCCGATCAGCGTTAAACCTAATACGTTTGATCGGACGGATGAAGTAGTAAGGAGATGGAGTCCAAGACACTAGCAAAGCTACAAGAAAAGGCAAGAAGCTATCGGCAAAAAGAATACGAAGAAGCTGTTGAGGATTTTGAAGAAGAAAGAAAAGGGTTAGGATTTACTTCTGCCGATTTGCTCGAAGAGATCGACATTGGGGAAGGTGGTAGTAAAAGACCAACATTTGTAAGTGCTAAATTAGAACCCAGTTACAAAGCGAAGATGGTCGAAATACTCAAAAAATATAAAGATTGCTTTGCGTGGGAGTATTATGAGATGCCAGGTTTAAGCCGACAGCTAGTTGAACATCGGCTACCCATAAAACCTGGGTATCGGCCATTCAAACAATACCCTAGGCGGTTTAATCCTATGTTGTATGACGCTATAAAAGAAGAAGTAGGACGATTGCTAGAAGCGAAGTTTATCCGGCCTTGCCGATATGCTGAATGGGTCTCGAATATCGTCCTTGTAAAAAAGAAAAATGGCAAACTTAGGGTGTGTGTTGATTTTAGAGATTTGAATAAGGCCGCACCAAAAGATGAGTACCCGATGCCTATAGCCGATATGCTTATCGATGCTGCGTCCAGAAATAAAATCATAAGTTTTTTGGATGGAAACGCCAGGTACAATCAGATATTCATGGCCGAAGCCGATATACCCAAAACGGCTTTCAGATGCCCAGGAGCTTTAGGGCTATATGAATGGAAAGTTATGACCTTCAGTTTAAAAAACGACGGTGCCACTTATCAGCGTGCTATGAACCACATTTTCCATGATTTGATTGGCAATACTGTGGAAATATACATCGACGATGTGGTGGTAAAATCCGAAGAAGACTGGCAACATTTAGCTGATTTGGAAAAGATGTTCGAGAGCACGAGGTTACATGGATTAAAAATGAACCCTCTCAAGTGCGCCTTTGGAGTGTCGGCTAGGCAGTTCCTTGGGTTTACCGTACATGAAAGGGGAATTGAAGTAAACCAGGCCAAAGTAAAAGCTATAGCCGATACTAGGCCACCGACAAGCAAAAAGAAGTTGCAAGTATTGTCGGGACCCCGAATTTGCAAATCCGGACCCTCTGTGTATTCAGCACTAGTCCAGGAACGCGCTAGTGCACACAGTCTTTAACATCGGTAAATATCACAATCATACCAATCGATACCATAAAAATACTTTATTAAAGTAATAAAACTGGTTACTCGACCTTATGGCCAAGTTACAAATATATGCCTCGCAGGGCGAGACTTATTCAGAGAGAAATAATAACAATAGCAGCGGAAAATCAAATAACTTCGTGGCGCCATCCAGTATACCACAGGCAACTGACTGGGCTCGCGTCCCTAGGTAGACGGGTCCTCTTGGAGTTCCTCCTCCATAGCTGGCGTAGTCTCCTCTTCAACTGGTGTTGTGTTGAGGCAAGGGTGAGTACTTGGTACTCAGCAAGTCATGCATGAGAATGCAAGCTAATATACTATATGCATGGCTTGGTACAAAGGAATAGCTCAAGGTATATTTGCAAGATGCAAAGACATTTGACAAGTAATATAAGTAGATTCGAAAGCGAGAAATAAATAACTTTCCAAGCGCTTTAATAAACATTTTCCCCATCCTAAACCATGTTTCCATTGTCTCCATTGTTATGCCAACCCAACTTTCCAAATCCAAGTTATTTTTTTGAGAAAATCTAACCCTTGACTTGTAATTCCCGAGCATTGTCGATCACAGTGGACTCGGCTATTTAAATAGATTCTCAACTCTGCAGAGGTTATGCACTTTACCCACAAGATACTGATCAAACACCACAAAGGCGAAGTTCCGTAACAAAGCCTTTCGGAAGCCTCAAACAACACAGGTGGTCCTCTCCGGTTCGTGCTCTACACCATCCCTTCCCTTAGCCAAGGCGAAGTATGGGACCAACACACCGTTAGATGGGTATCTGGCCACAGCCACGATACGCTCCCCCGTACAATCACACAAACGGTGTAACTGACACCCTGAGGCTCCACAAGTGAGTCCTTAGCGACTTAGTCAACTAGGGCCGTCCCATTCCAGCCATGTGGTTGCAAGTATGACCCAGTTCAAAGGCTTGCAAGGTTAAGTCCTTAGGATGACCAGGGCAAGACTACCCGAAAAACCAAATCAACATTCCCAATGCCACACTGGCCCACCTGATTACTCTTGCCACATGCCCCGGTCGAAAGCTGTTTATCAAAACCCCAGTTGATTACCATGCACCACGTGCCATCAACATCACATGATACTCATCCAAAACAGGTTCAATATATCATTAAGTCAATATTAACATTTGATTATCCAAAATCATGTCATGAGCACGTAAAGTGTGTCTAAGCGATACTACAACGGTCTAAAACCCATGTTGGCAAATTAATAATGTCCAACTAGTAATCCACAACTAGGGTGACAAAGGGTCATGGCACATACTTAAGTAATCAAGGTGTCATACAGCAAATTGGTATTTATCTAACCCCCATGTTTAAACAAAGTATCTTTCTAATTGAACTAGCATGCAATAGTTTAAATCAAAATAGATTTCAAAATAGGATCAACATGGTCAAAGCACAACTTGCCTTCAAAAAGTACTTGCTCTTGGTCTTGAGTTGGATCTGAGTCAAAACTTCTCCTGTGAATCCTTCCGGCACTTCAACGTCTACTCGTAAAGCGTGCAAATAGCAAATACACAAATAAACACTAGGCAAAAACATTCCAAAACTCCAAATAAAATCCATAAACAGAAAGAACATAATTTTGTGGATTTTTAGAAACTGGAATAAATCAAATTTGGAGTTAAAATGCAAAAGTTATGATTATTTAAAGTTTAAATAATCAATTAAATAATTTTACAGAGAAAAACTTTAGTCCAAAAATTAAATAAAATTCATATTCAGGTAGATCTCAATTTTATACAAATTTAGAAATTTGAATCACTCAAATCGGAGTTGAAACGCAAAAGTTATAAGCGTTTGAAGTTTGAAACTAAATTTGAATCAATATTTCGAATTAATAAATCATTTTCTTTTTCGGAAATTAATTATTGCGTCAGCATGGACACGTGGCAGCCTCTGATTGGCCTGCTGACGTCAGCCGGCTCATGGGCTTGGTCCACGGTTTGGCTCGGGTCCACCGTGGACTCGGTCCACGACTCTACGTGAGACTGACATGTGGGCCCTCTCGGGTGACGTCATCGGCCCGACGTCGGCCGGGCTCGGCCACGGTGTTGACAGGTGGGACCCACTGTGACGTCATGGGTGACGTCAGCTCTTGGCTGGGTCAGCCACTGACATGCGGGCCCGCCATGACGTCAGCGTGACGTCATGGTGTGGTTTGGCCGAGCCGCTGACACGCGGGCCCAGCGTGTCAGCGTCACGCGCGTACGGCGCTGACCGCGTCGGTCCAACTTCCCGGACGCGTGGCTCGATCTCGACCGTTGATTTGAAAATCAACGGCGCGGATTAGATCCAGTGTTGACGCGTTTGGGTTAACGTGTTGATTTTGGACCGTTGGATCTAGATCCGATGGTCAAGATTAGATCTGGAGATCGTAACGCAATCTCACCGTGCGATGACGTGGCGTGATCTCAAGCGTTGGATCTTGATCGGACGGCCGAGAGTGCTCGCGGTCCGGCCGATGGCTTGGCGGCGCCGCTCACCGGCCGGAGAGGACGATTTACCTTGCCGACGGCCAAGCCGGGCGCGCTCCGGCTGGCGAGAGATCCTTCGGTGCGTCTCGCCGCGGCGAGTCCGGACCGCTCAACGGCGGCAGAGGGCGGCGACGGCGCATTTTAACGCAATAAAATCGCGGCGGAGCGTTACGGCAACTCCGGCGAGCAATTGTAGCTGAACGGCAGCGGCGCTCCGGCGGGCGTTGTCCAGTCTCACGGTGCGCTGAAGTCTAGGTCACGACCGTGGTGGCGGCACATTAAATAGCGACCTCGGCGTCCGTAAACGACGGAGACCGAGGTCGACACGGTTTCGGCCATGAGTCCGCGGCCGCAGAGAGAGGGTGACGTGGCGCGCGCACAGCCGTTGGATCTCGATCCAACGGTGCGCGAGTTTGGGTCCGGGTCGGACTCGGGCGAGCTGGCTGGCTCGGTCGGCTCGGGCTCGGTGACGTGGCGCAATCACAACCGTTGGATCCTAATCCAACGGTCGCGTGGCTAGGGTTCGGGGCGAACGGGTTCGGCTCGACCACGTGGCTCGGGTCGGACTCGAACTCGAGTCTGACTCGGGCTCGGTCGGATGAACAGTAACCGACCCGGGTTGATTTTCCAGCGATTTAATATTTAAAATAATTCCCAGTAATTCATTTAATTCATTAAAAATAGCAAATGACTCAGAAAAATTCCAGAAAAATTCTGGAAAATATTTTGGAACATTTTGGACTCAAATAAAATATTTCCAACAAAATTTTATTTGCAAAATTAAATTCTTTAATTATTTCAAAATGGAATAAATTCAAATAAATTCCAAATAAATCCAAATAAATTCCAGAAAATTCCAAAAATTCACCAAAGTGCCAAATCACACATGAATTTAAGAAAAGCAAAATTTTGGGGTGTTACAAACCTCCCCCCCTTAATAGAATCTCGTCCCCGAGATTCAGGGCTCACTACAGAATAGGTTTGGAAACTCTTTCTTCAAATCCTCTTCGCGCTCCCAAGTCGCTTCGCTTTCTTCATGGTTGCTCCACTGAACTCTACAGAAACGAGTTGACTTGTTCCTGGTCTCTCGATCCATTATGTCCAGAATCCTCACGGGATGCTCCTTGTAAGTCAAATCCTCTTGCAACTCAATTGACTCAAGCGGTGTCTGTTCCTCAGGAACTCGGAGACACTTCTTCAACTGGGACACATGGAATACATCATGTACTCCTGCTAACGACTGTGGCAACTCCAGCTGGTAAGCAACTTCGCCTTTGCGACTCAAAATCTTAAATGGTCCAACATAACGGGGTGCGAGTTTCCCTTTAGCATGGAACCTCTTAACTCCCCTGAGAGGCGTAACTCTGAGATAAACAAAGTCTTCTGGTTCAAAACTCAAGTCCCGGCGACGATTGTCAGCGTAACTCTTCTGTCGAGATTGGGCGATCTTCAGTCTTTCCCTAATCATAGCGATCTGCTCTTCAGCCTCCTGAAGAATATCAGGCCCAAAGACACGGCGCTCGCCGGTCTCATTCCAATTCAATGGCGTCCGACATGGTCGTCCATACAGTGCCTCAAAAGGTGACATCTGCAGACTAGCCTGATAACTATTGTTGTAACTGAACTCGGCATACGGCAAACTCTTATCCCAAGAGGTAGCATAAGCCAATGCACAAGCTCTCAACATATCCTCCAGAATCTGGTTGACTCTTTCGGTCTGTCCATCCGTCTGGGGATGATAAGCTGTACTGAAATTCAAACGGGTTCCCATGGCTTCATGCAACTTATTCCAGAACCTTGAGGTAAATTGGGTACCTCTGTCCGATACAATCCTCTTTGGCACTCCGTGCAAACAGACAATCCTGATCATGTACAATTCCGCTAATTTATCTCCCGAGTAAGTAGTCTTCACGGGGATAAAATGGGCTACTTTAGTCAAACGATCCACTATAACCCATATGGAGTCATAACCTCCTTGAGTCTTAGGCAAACCGGTAATGAAATCCATTCCGATTTCCTCCCACTTCCACTCGAGTATTTTATTGGTGTAGCAATCCTGCTGGTCTCTGATGCATTGCCTTGACTCTCTGGCATACGTCGCACAATGCAACATGCTCGGCAACTTCACGTTTCATACTCGGCCACCAGAATCTCTCCTTCAGATCCTGATACATCTTGGCGCTTCCAGGGTGAATCGAGTACTTGGAGTCATGGGCTTCTTCCAAAATCAGTTGCTTCAACTCCTTTTTGTTAGGCACACAAATGCGATCCTTCATCCATAACGTGCCTTGCTCATCCAACTTGAAGTCTTCTGCCTTGCCTTCTTCCTTGATGGACTTAATCCTACGGATCCTGTCATCATCCTTTTGTCCTTCTCGAATCTGATCCTCCAGGGTAGGTTTTACTTCTAATGCGGCCAAGAATCCGCTAGGTACTACCTCAATCTTCATTTTCTGAAAGTCCTCACATAACTCATCCTGACTTGTGGCTAGCAACATACTCACGGTATGGCTCCTCCGACTCAGAGCATCGGCTACTACGTTGGCCTTCCCGGGATGATAATGGATTCCAACATTGTAGTCCTTGATTAACTCTAGCCATCTCCTCTGCCTCATATTCAGATCCGACTGGGTGAATATGTACTTAAGGCTCTTATGATCCGTATACACTTCACATCTGTTTCCAATCAGATAGTGGCGCCATATCTTCAAGGCATGCACTACGGCAGCTAACTCTAAGTCATGCGTCGGATAATTTTCCTCATGCGGCCTCAACTGCCTTGATGCATACGCGACGACCTTTCCATTCTGCATCAGCACACATCCAAGTCCTTGGCGCGTCGTCACAATAGATATCGAAGCCTTGAGCAACATCCGGTAGAACTAACACGGTCTTGATGTCAATCGCTTCTTCACTCCTGAAATCCTTTCTCACATTCTCAAGGCGTCCATGCAAACTTCTTTTCCTTCTTCCACAATTGCGTAAGAGGTTTCGCAATTGTCGAAAAGCCTTCAATGAAACGGCGGTAGTATCCTGCCATTCCAAGGAAGCTCGAATGCAGGTCACGCAGTCTTGGTGCTCCCAATGTAACACAGCTTCTACTTTGCTTGGATCCACGGCGACTCCTTCGCAGTCATTACATGTCCAAGAAACTCCACTTTGTCCTTCCAAAAATCACACTTGCCGAACTTGGCGAAAAGTTGCTGTTCCTCGGCTTTTCCAAAACTCGCCTCAAGTGTTCGGCATGTTCATCCTCTGTCTTGGAGTAGACTAGGATATCGTCTATGAACACGACGACAAACTTGTCCAAATGTTCCATGAACACCTTATTCATCATATTCATGAAATAAGCTGGCGCATTTGTCAGTCCAAAAGACATAATCAGAACTCGTAATGTCCATATCTTGACGAGAATGCAGTCTTCGAATATCTTACGATCGGATCTTCAATCGATGGTATCCCGATCTCAGATCAATCTTGGAGAAAACTCCGGCTCCTCTCAGCTGATCAAACAAATCATCAATCCTGGGTAGCGGATACTTATTCTTCACGGTGACTTCATTGAGTGCACGGTAGTCAATGCACATCCTAAAACTCCCGTCCTTCTTCTTGACAAACAAAACTGGTGCTCCCCACGGCGACGAGCTCGGTCTGATAAATCCTTTCTCCATTAACTCTTCTAGCTGTTTCTTCATCTCTACCAACTCCTCGGTGGACATCCGATAGGGTCTCTTTGCTATCGGTCTTTGTACAGTACAAGCTCTATCACAAACTCTATGTCCCTATACTGGTGGCATACTGTAAATCCTCGGGAAAAACATCGGGTACTCATTCACTCAGGGACATCCTCTATGCCGATTGCCTTGGTACTGTTAACCATCAATCGCCCATCTCTAGCTGCGGTGGCTTGAAATTCCACTTTCTTCCCACACGGGCTCTCAATCGAGATAGTCCTTCGTCCACAATCCAATACGGCCTTGTGCTTGGATAACCAGTCCATTCCCAATATGACGTCTAGGTGCAGGTCTCCAAAATCATAAGGTTTGCTAGGAACTCTATTCCATCTATTAGTATTCTCACCGGAACATCCTACTTTCGTTCGGAGTTCGGAACCAGGGTTTGAACTAAAAGCATGCACTTAAGTCTTGAAATCCTCAAATCATTTCTAGTAGCAAAGCCTTGCGAAACAAACGAATGCGAAGCTCGAGTCAAACAAAATTGCAGTGTATCGAGTTAACAAGTAACTTACCCAGATCTGACGTCCGTTGCATTCTGCGGTGCATCTGCGGTGACATGGTTGACTCGGCCTCTCACCACGATGCAGGGTGCGGCTCTGGTCTTTGGCGTCCTAGCTGGGGTGGTTCCTAGGTTGAAGCGAACTGGGGTCACTCTCGATGTCTTCTTCGGACAAGCTGTTGGCAAAGTGTCAGGGCTCGTTCTGATTGTAGCAGCGTCTCACCGTTCCTTCTTCATCGCTCGAGTAAGCGTTTCTAGCGGGGCTGGGGTGCAGTAGTTCGATTGGCAGGTCTTGGTGCCGGGGATGGTGTCCTTGTTGCATTCGTGGTTGGAATCAAGAATTGATTTGGTGCAACTCTCGGTATTGCGTTCCTGGCGTGATCCTTCTTTGTTGCATCTGCGCTTCTGTTCTCATCCGGTTCCTTGCGCTTGTCCTCAAGAATAAGTGCCTTATTCACCAACTCTTGGAAATCCGGAAAGGTGTGGGTGATCAACCCTACTTGCAATCCTGAGTTAAGTCCCTTCATAAAACGAGGCTATGCGGCCTTATCTGTCGCTACATCCTCAGTGCGTAGCGTGCTAGCCGTGTAAACTTATTCAGGTAGTCGGCCACGGCTGATTACCTTGCTTGATGCTCTGAACTCCTCCTTCTTAAGGTCCATGATTCCTTCAGCACGTGATCTTGTCGGAATGCAAATTGTGAACTCTTCCCAAGTGATATCTTGAGGGTTCTCTGCGTGGCACGAAGTTTTCCCACCATTCGTAATTTGTTCCTTCGGTGATGAGAAGCGTAGAGTACCTTCTCATTTCCTATGCATTGAGCTATGTGTAGCTTCCTCTCGATTGATCTTAACCAATCATCGGCCTCCAATGGATTGGCATTCCCAGAGAAAGTGGGTGGGTGAGTCCTCATGAACTCGGACAGTCTTGTGTTGGCGTGGTCCCTGGTTAGCTTGGTTGGTGTGGCCTCGAGCGATGGACGTGCTGCATTTGTTGCATCATAGCATGCATCAATCGAGTCCGAGCAGCAAGAAATGCTCCAAAATTCTGCATATCAATCGGCGGTCTTTGGTGCTCCATCATTGGGGTTTTCTACTGGGCGAGATCCACTCCCATTGCTCCCAAAGTTTCCACGGGTGTTCACCATCTGTCGATGTGCTCTAGGTTTTAGAGATGAGAGGGAAACAAGAATAGACAAGTAACATGGAACTTATGCGGGCGAAAGGGGGTAACTTTAGGGTCCAACTTTATTATTAATAACTTGGTATGGCTGCTTACAATGCCTAAGGGCCTTGCAACACATACTGCACACTCAGCAAACAAAGCAAATCCAAATCGAACTAACATCCGAGTCTAACGCCTAAAGGGTGACTCTTTATTCTATGACGCGACTCGTGAAGGAGTCTCACTATAGATCCTATGCTCACTCATCGAGGAAACCTCCACGGCCTGATGCACGGTCTTTGTGGCATAGGCGTAACGATCGCCATGTCCAAATGACTATGTCCTCTGTGGTAGTCGAAGAAGCTGTCCTCATCGAGGTCCGACTCCTCCGGATCTGGCTCGTGTAGCTCGAATCTTGGCTCTGGAGTCCAGTCCGTACAAGGTCATCTCCAACTCGTCAATCCTTCGCAGAAGGTGTGCCACATACTCTTGAGCTTCCCGCCATCGGTTCTTCTCTGTCGTGATTTCCTTGCGGGCCTTCTGTAGCTCCTTGCTCGTATTATCTAGTACCTCCTCCTGGGCGACGACAAATCGTGCCAACTGTGTAACCGTGGCATTCTCATCCTGAATCGTCCTTGGGTCCAGAAGGTTATTGCTGCGCGGATGATAACGGAACACCGTGCTCTCGGCTCCCTGGCGTAGATCGGTAATGTGCCGCATTGCTCGTCGTGAAACTTCTTGGATACCCATCTGCATTGTAGATCTCTGGCGGTCTGGTGTATCGGGCGATTGCCTGGGCCCCTCTTCCTGGCGGTACCTCAATCCTCACGTCACAAGCCTTGACCAATCACGCTTGCACGATCACTTCCACTTGGTATTGGGGCTTCTCAAAATCTCCGAGAGTGCAGTAGCATGTGCCAAAGTTCCGCAGCATGACCAACTCCCAGATCAACGTAGTTGAATTCTTCCTCCATCTGTCACAAGCGTGCTTTACGTAAGAACTCGGAATTTTTCAATTGTGGCAAGGTAAGGGAAAATTTCAGCAAGAGACAAGAAAAGAGAGAAGGGGATAAGTCGAGATGTCATTTCTTGTCTTCACAAATTTTTAGCTTTAGAAAATAGGTTTTATCCTCACTACGACCATTCTAACTTAGGGTTGAGCCTACAGTCAAGTATGGCTCTGATACCACCTCTGTCGGGACCCCGAATTTGCAAATCCGGACCCTCTGTGTATTCAGCACTAGTCCAGGAACGCGCTAGTGCACACAGTCTTTAACATCGGTACATATCACAATCATACCAATCGATACCATAAAAATACTTTATTAAAGTAATAAAACTGGTTACTCGACCTTATGGCCAAGTTACAAATATATGCCTCGCAGGGCGAGACTTATTCAGAGAGAAATAATAACAATAGCAGCGGAAAATCAAATAACTTCGTGGCGCCATCCAGTATACCACAGGCAACTGACTGGGCTCGCGTCCCTAGGTAGACGGGTCCTCTTGGAGTTCCTCCTCCATAGCTGGCGTAGTCTCCTCTTCAACTGGTGTTGTGTTGAGGCAAGGGTGAGTACTTGGTACTCAGCAAGTCATGCACAGAATGCAAGCTAATATACTATATGCATGGCTTGGTACAAAGGAATAGCTCAAGGTATATTTGCAGTAAACAGCATTTGACAAGTAATATAAGTAGATTCGAAAGCAGTAGAAATAAATAACTTTCCAAGCAGTTTAATAAACATTTTCCCCATCCTAAACCATGTTTCCATTGTCTCCATTGTTATGCCAACCCAACTTTCCAAATCCAAGTTATTTTTTTGAGAAAATCTAACCCTTGACTGTAATTCCCGAGCATTGTCCAGTACCGTGGACTCGGCTATTTAAATAGATTCTCAACTCTGCAGAGGTTATGCACTTTACCCACAAGATACAGTCAAACACCACAAAGGCGAGTTCCCGTAACAAAGCCTTTCGGAAGCCTCAAACAACACAGGTGGTCCTCTCCGGTTCGTGCTCTACACCATCCCTTCCCTTAGCCAAGGCGAAGTATGGGACCAACACACCGTTAGATGGGTATCTGGCCACAGCCACGATACGCTCCCCCGTACAATCACACAAACGGTGTAACTGACACCCTGAGGCTCCACAAGTGAGTCCTTAGCGACTTAGTCAACTAGGGCCGTCCCATTCCAGCCATGTGGTTGCAAGTATGACCAAGTTCAAAGGCTTGCAAGGTTAAGTCCTTAGGATGACCAGGGCAAGACTACCCGAAAAACCAAATCAACATTCCCAATGCCACACTGGCCCACCTGATTACTCTTGCCACATGCCCCGGTCGAAAGCTGTTTATCAAAACCCCAGTTGATTACCATGCACCACGTGCCATCAACATCACATGATACTCATCCAAAACAGGTTCAATATATCATTAAGTCAATATTAACATTTGATTATCCAAAATCATGTCATGAGCACGTAGTGTGTCTAAGCGATACTACAACGGTCTAAAACCCATGTTGGCAAATTAATAATGTCCAACTAGTAATCCACAACTAGGGTGACAAAGGGTCATGGCACATACTTAAGTAATCAAGGTGTCATACAGCAAATTGGTATTTATCTAACCCCCATGTTTAAACAAAGTATCTTTCTAATTGAACTAGCATGCAATAGTTTAAATCAAAATAGATTTCAAAATAGGATCAACATGGTCAAAGCACAACTTGCCTTCAAAAAGTACTTGCTCTTGGTCTTGAGTTGGATCCTGAGTCAAAACTTCTCCTGTGAATCCTTCCGGCACTTCAACGTCTACTCGTAAAGCGTGCAAATAGCAAATACACAAATAAACACTAGGCAAAAACATTCCAAAACTCCAAATAAAATCCATAAACAGAAAGAACATAATTTTGTGGATTTTTAGAAACTGGAATTGTCAAATTTGGAGTTAAAACGCAAAAGTTATGATTATTTAAAGTTTAAATAATCAATTAAATAATTTTACAGAGAAAAACTTTAGTCCAAAAATTAAATAAAATTCATATTCAGGTAGATCTCAATTTTATACAAATTTAGAAATTTGAATCACTCAAATCGGAGTTGAAACGCATAAAAGTTATAAGCGTTTGAAGTTTGAAACTAAATTTGAATCAATATTTCGAATTAATAAATCATTTTCTTTTCGGAAATTAATTATTGCGTCGGCATGGACACGTGGCAGCCTCGATTGGCCTGCGGCGTCGGCCCGGCTCATGGGCTTGGTCCACGGTTTGGCTCGGGTCCACCGTGGCCTCGGTCCACGACTCTACGTGAGACTGACATGTGGGCCCTCTCGGGTGACGTCATCGCTGACGTCAGCGGGGCTCACCACGGTCGGCGGCAGTGGGACCCACTGTGACGTCATGGGTGACGTCAGCTCTTGGCTGGGTCAGCCACTGACATGCGGGCCCGCCATGACGTCAGCGTGACGTCATGGTGTGGTTTAGCCGAGCCGTGACCGACACGGGCGGCGTGTCGGCGTCCACGCGTCTGGCGGCCCGACCGCGTCGGTCCAACTTCCGACGCGTGGCTCGATCTCGGCCGCTGATTTGAAAATCAACGGCGCGGATTAGATCGGTGTTGACGCGTTTGGGTTAACGTGTTGATTTTGGACCGTTGGATCTAGATCCGATGGTCAAGATTAGATCTGGAGATCGTAACGCAATCTCACCGTGCGATGACGTGGCGTGATCTCAAGCGTTGGATCTTGATCGGACGGCTGAGAGTGCTCGCGGTCCGGCGATGGCTTGCGGCGGCGCTGGCTCACCGGCGCGGAGGACGACGACCTTGCCGACGGCGTTTCTGGCGCGCTCCGGCGAAGTGAGAGATCCTTCGGCGCGCTCTCGTCGCTGGCGAGTCCGGACCGGGCTCAACGGGCGGCAGAGGGCGGCGGGCGCATTTTAACGCAGCGAAAATCGGCGGAGCGTTACGGCAACTCCGGCGAGCAATTGTAGCCGAACGGCGCGGCGCCCGGCGGCGCGTTGTCCAGGTCTACGGTGCGCTGGCCAAGTTCAGGTCACGACCGTGGTGGCGGCGCATTAAATAGCAGCCTCGTCTGCGTGAAACGCACGGAGACCGAGGTCGACACGTTTCCGACGGCGAGTCCGTGGCGGCGACGGAGAGGGTGGCGTGGCGCTACAGACACCGTTGGATCTCGATCCAACGGTCGCGAGTTTGGGTCCGGTCGGACTCGGTAGGCCGGGCTCGATCGGCTCGGGCTCGGTGGCGTGGCGCAATCACAACCGTTGGATCCTAATCCAGCGGCCGTAACTAGGGTTCGGCGACGGGTTCGGCTCGACCACGTGGCTTTCGGTCGGACTCGAACTCGAGTCCGACTCGGGCTCGATCGGATGAACAAGAATCGACCGGTTGATTTTCCAGCGATTTAATATTTAAAATAATTCCCAGTAATTCATTTAATTCATTAAAAATAGCAAATGACTCAGAAAAATTCCAGAAAAATTCTGGAAAATATTTTGGAACATTTTGGACTCAAATAAAATATTTCCAACAAAATTTTATTTGCAAAATTAAATTCTTTAATTATTTCAAAATGGAATAAATTCAAATAAATTCCAAATAAATCCAAATAAATTCCAGAAAATTCCAAAAATTCACCAAAGTGCCAAATCACACATGAATTTAAGAAAAGCAAAATTTTGGGGTGTTACAAGTATTGATAGGGAAAATCAACTACTTGCGACGTTTCATTTCGAACTTGTCAGGACGTATTCGGGCCTTCACACCGCTGCTGAAAATTAAAAGTGACCAGGAGTTCAGATGGGGAGCCGATCAACAAAAGGCCTTCGACGACATAAAAGGTTATCTGATGAGTCCTCCAGTATTGGCCGCACCAAAGCATGGTATGCCTTTTAAACTATATATATCGGCTGAAGGCGATACAGTGGGAGCAGTTTTAACACAGGAAGCCGATAGGAAGGAACGAGCGATATTTTATCTAAGCCGACGTCTTTTAGATGCAGAAACCAGGTATCCTCTAGTAGAAAAATTATGCTTGTCTTTGTATTTTGCTTGTACTAAATTAAGACATTATATGCTGGCATCCAAATGCGTCATAGTCTGCAAAACCGATGTAGTCAAATACATATTATCAGCACCAATCTTGCGAGGTCGGCTTGGTAAATGGGCATACGCCTTAACTGAGTTCGATTTAACCTATGAATCGGCTAAATCCGTAAAGGGGCAAGCTGTGGCCGATTTTATTGCAGGAAGTGAGACGTTAATAGGAACGGTCGATGTGACCCCTTGGCAGTTATATTTTGATGGATCCGTGTGCCAAGAGGGCGAGGGCATCGGTGTAGTATTAGTTTCACCCAGAAGACAGGAGTACGAATTCATGTATCGGCTAAACAGCCGATGTTCAAATAATCAAGCAGAGTACGAAGCGTTGTTAAGGGGACTACAATTGCTAGACAGCATCGGGGTGAAAGACGTCGAAGCTTTTGGGGACTCGATGTTAATTGTACAACAAGTCAAGGGGGAATACCGATGCAACGATGGTGCACTAACCCAATATTTGCAGCAATGCCTCCAGATTATTGAGACGTTTACCACGTTTTCTGTAGAACATATCCCCAGAGAAGCTAATAACAAATCAAACCGGTTGGCACAATGTGCATCAGGGTACAGGACTGAAAGCCGACAGGAACCAATCGAGCTAAACGTTTGGCCGATCTTGTGTGTCCATCCCGTCGACTGGAGAACAGAAATAAGGGAGTATTTGTCAGACCCATCTAAGCCGACTGAGCAGAAGGTCAAACGCAAAGCACTCAAGTACGTTCTATTGGAGGACGTATTGTACTTTCGAACCATGGAAGGATTATTGCTAAGATGTCTGGGAGCTGAAGAAGCCAAAATAGCAATGGGAGAAGTCCATGAAGGAACTTGCGGATCACATCAATCGGCCCATAAAATGAAATGGATATTGAGACGAACGGGGTATTTTTGGCCGAGAATGTTAGAAGACTGTTTCAAATACTATAAAGGATGCCAAACATGCCAAAAGTTTGGTAACATACAGGCGGCACCAGCATCGGCTTTACACCCGATCATCAAGCCATGGCCGTTTAGGGGATGGGGCATAGATATAATCGGCCAGGTATTTCTGTCATCCAGTAAAGGACATAAATTCATCCTTGCAGCCACAGACTATTTCTCGAAATGGGTTGAGGCTATACCACTTAAGAAAGTTACTAGCAAAGAGCTGATCGACTTTGTAAATGAACACATCATCCATCGGTTTGGAATTCCACAGACGATTACTACTGATCAAGGGACTGTGTTCATGTCTAACGAGTTCAAAGGTTTTGCGGAAAGTCTTGGGATAAAATTACTCAACTCTTCTCCTTATTACGCTCAGGCCAATGGACAGGCCGAGTCATCGAACAAGACATTAATAAAATTAATAAAAAGGAAAATCGAGGAGAAACCAAGAAATTGGCATTCAACGCTATCGGAAGCTTTGTGGGCTTATCGGCTGTCTCATCACGGATCAACTAAATTATCACCTTTTCAGTTGGTATATGGACAAGAAGCCGTTTTACCCGTGGAGATCAACATCGGCTCAGTAAGGCTGTTTAAGCAAAATAATTTGTCAGCCGATGAATACGAACAGGCAATGCTTGACAATCTAGATGACTTAGCTGAGCTAAGGCTGATTACGCTAGATCGGCTTAAAAGGAATAAAGAGAGGGTTGCCAGGTCGTATAATAAAAAGGTGATTTTAAAATCCTTCAATCAAGCTGATCTGGTATGGAAAACCGTGTTGCCAATCGGGTCTAAGGATAATTGATTCGGCAAATGGTCTCCAACATGGGAAGGGCCTTATAAGATCAATCGGCCGATCGGCGGGAACGCGTATATCCTGGAAACCTTAGAAGGGCTCGTCCTACCTAAAGCAATCAACGGAAAATATTTGAAAACATACCACCCCAGCGTTTGGGTTGGATCATAGACGGCCAATCACGTCGTTCAAGAAATAGGAGCATTAAAACAATCGGCTTATGAAGCCGATAATAAGATCGTTGCATACAAGCATCCCAAAAACCGATAGTAAGACAGACGACAACATTGTTTAAAAAGATTACAGCCCAGACCCGGGCAGACGAGCTCCTAGTCCTGATAAAGCCCCCGCTGCTTTGGCGATGATGTCCTGAACACTGCCAACAATACGTTCATCGTCAATCGCGCTCCTCGGTATTACTTTAATCTTAGCCGATTGATCCTTCACTGCTGCCACCATGTTACCAAGGGCGTGCTCCTGCGTTAACAAAGATGAAGCCAATGAAGAAATAGACGTCTGAAGATCGGCCAGTTGCTGGGTTACTTGGGCCAACTGCTCTTCAAGAGACCTCCTCGTAGATTCCAAGTCTTTTTGCTTCATCTTAGCCGATTTGAAGGCAGAAATACCTTGGTCATACTGTTGTTTCTTGGCTTTCGTATCAGCCACCAATTTGTCCAAGGTGTTTTGATCGGCTTGCTGCGAAGTACACTGGGCGATTCTCTCTCTGGCGGCTGCAACAGTGTCCCTCTGAGCGTCTAAGTGACAAACATCTAAAAGGGCCCTCATGACTTCTGGAGGCAAGTCGGTCTCCATTGCGGCCATAGCTGTCCTCAAAGGTTGCGTATCAGCTAAAAGGCGGGTTTCGGGCTGCATGACTTCGTCAAAAAGGCGATTGAGCCTCTCCTGCATTCCTGGTGCGGAAGTCACAGCGGCCGATGCCTCCGTAGCAGCATCAATGATCTGCTGAACGTCGGCTGGATAATCGGTAGTGGCTATAATCTCGAGGTCGCCCAGATCATCCAAGGAAAAGCCCAGGAGGTCAGCAGGATCCGCTTCAAGCAGCAGGGGAACATCAACAGGTTTTTGGGTCGGGGAAGCAAGTGGTGGCACGAAAGCAGGAGCCGATAAGACAAGCACGTCTGTCGGGGTTTTCTCAGCATCGGCTAAAGTTTCCAACATTTGGATGGAAGGAGTTTCCTGAAATAGTGAAACTTAGCATCAAAATATAAGTGAAAGCCAAGATGAAAGACCCAATGTAACACCCCGGCATTTAATATGCCTGAATGCTACCAAACATAAGCTAAACAACATCTAAATACCACATTTAACATAAAATTCCAGCAAAGGTGCATAGGCTAAAAACCGAGATTTCGGCAGCACCTCCTTTGTTTTAACATGGATTTAAGGAGCAACAACAGTATAGCATTATAAGTCAATATGAGAGACATCTAAAACATCAATAAATAGAGTCTTAACGACAATATAAGACTAACATCAAGCACTTAATGTCTCCAAGTGTCAAAAGAACAAATAAGCTCTCAAATAGTAAAGCTAAACACTAAAGCAATGATCATCACACGCAATTTATTATCAAACTAATAGAATGACTTGTGGAATCATTAAGGTGAAGCTACGTGTGGGCGTGTGACTATTTCCCTTCCCCGCATGCCGATCTCATGGTACCTAAAACAACAAGAAAACACAAGCGTGAGTTCGAAACTCAGCAAGCATATTGCAATGGACAACAAGAACAACAACATGGCAATAACATCTCCCATCATGTAAATCATCTTATTCATAAACACTTAACATTGTCATCATCAATATGTATGCGATGTAATTCAATGCTCATATCTCCTTGGAAACTCATACCGGTATGGTTGAGTACACACCCGTCGGCGTGCACCCTTTTCCCCCTTCCATCCCGAAGATGGAGGGTGCCTACTCCTCGCTTCCATTCACCACGTGGATGGAATCACGATGTAGGTCTTACTCAATGGCGTTCCGGACTAGTCATAACTTTCTCACCGACCTTCCCCGGACTAGTTATGACTTTCTCACCGCCCTCGCCCCATCTCATGACATGCATGCAACTATGCCAATTATCATATCTCATTTGTACATAAACATATGGCATCATTACAACACACTTGCCTCAACCGCGGGCGACGGATTTGTGGGAAGTCGAGGGCACTCCCGGTGTCACACCACCTGCACATAGGCATCACACACTCACAATCATACCCACAAAACAATACGCAAAACCCCATCTAACCCGACATTGCCCACTACTCGCAGCCTTGCAAAAAGCATAACTTGAGTTCTGGGACTCCGAATCAATTAAACGAGTACATCCTCGCGTAGCTTAGGAAATTTCCCAACTTTCTCTAGGTATATGGAAAGACTGATTCGGACTCTAAAGTCGTCTAATCTACAGATTACCGAGATCTGTTCCAATCGCGTCACAGATTTTAATACGCTCGGTAAAACAGTAATAACTTTCAAACAGCTGGGCGGAATTTAACGTTCTTTATATGCACGGAAAGATAATAAAATTATCTACAACTTCTTAAAAGTCCGTACAGTCAGATTCGAAATCTAAATTGGCGAAAACAGGAACCCTAGGTCGACTGCTCATGCTGTCCCAAAACAGAAACGTGGCGACGTCTAGATCTAACCCAAATTACTCCAATCCAGCACCACCAATTGATCTAAAAACTTGATAATCACCCTAAGAACAGTACCTAGATCAATTCCGAGGATCCCCATGATCATACCTTTGCCCGACGAATGAAAACTCCAATCGATCTCCTCGCTCCTCGCTCCTCGCTCCTCGGATGGATCCATGAGGATGCAGGGGTGGGGAGGCCACCCTAGGGCAGCAAGGGGGTGGAGGAGAGGTGGTGTGCAATAGGGAGCAATGGGGAGCAATGGGGGAGGTGGAGGCGCAAGGAAGGGAGAGGGGAAGGTGGGGGGTGGCGGCTAGGGCTTGGAGGGAGAGGTGGGGGCGCCCAAGGGCAGGGGGAGCACGCCCAAAAGGCTGGTGGGGAGCCCTTTTACCAGCCCCCACACCCAATCCTAGTCCGTTACGGAGACCTACTCCATCCCACCAAAGCCCACCAAGGCCCAAACTCCCCCGGGAAGGCCCAAAACCCCGGAAACAGCCCGGAAAAGCTATTAACCTCCATATCCTATATTTTTAACCTTAATTCCACATCTCATAATGTTATTAACCTTATCATGCACGTGAAATAAGGTTACAACACTCCGTGGTGTCACAACGCTTCAAAAGGCCCAAAAACGCGAGTAAACCTCAAGCCGAAAGGTTTTATTCTCTAATTTCACCTTCTATAACGTCACACCAAACCATAGTGTCACACCCAATTAAGGAATCGAAGCTAACCGCAGTAGCCGATCTAGCTAGAGATGATGCTGCATCACGACCAGCAAGTTTTGAAGATCGCTTGATAACGACTCTACGGCTCTTCTTTTCTGAAGATGGTAAACATGGGGTTAGCCAACAAAGGAAATTTTGAGCAAAAAACAAAGCTGCACTTACTCTCAACATGCCGTTCGGCGAGATCCGATAATGATGGGCTGTTAACCCTCAACGTGCCAAAGGATAAACTAGCAAGAGGGGTCGATGGCCTTTGCCGTTTCGAACGGTTGTCGGCCGATGTGGTTTGCGCCGGAGTCGACCTCTTGCTAGTCTGAAGGACAAAAGATATGGTTAAGCCGATGAAAATTTTATTTCAATAAACATATCAAAATGAAAATACCTCTAAAGACGAGTTAGCATAGCCTGAACTCGAGCTAGACCCGGTGGCGGCCTTCGTCGGCTCTTGAAAGCCAGGGAGAAAAGAGTACAAGACGTCGTGAATAGTACGCCTCCGCAAGAGCGACTCGGCTATGGAAGCCCACCATGAGGTAAACTGGCCCGATCGACGTTTGTTCAGCACGAGGAAAGGCAAGTCCACCACATGGAGCTCATCGGCTAGTTCGATAATAACCTCTGCCGCAGTAATGTTAGTGACTTTGTTTCGTGGCTTGATCATGTTAAGTAAGGGAAGGCAAGGAATTGTTTGTCCAAAACCCAGCTGGCGTGCATACACAGAAGGGTGATAAAACTCATAGGTCGGCTGAAATGTTCTATTACGAGTACTCAAGCCAACGTGAAGGATGCAAGGAGAAATCAACAAAGGAAGTAGATCGAGAGTGGACTGTGTCATTAGTGAGCTATCAGAGTTTAAACGGAGAAAAGAAGGCCACGGGAGATTGGCTAGTTGGCTATACGAAAAGAAGTCTCGACGATTGAAGGTGGCTTGGTTAAGATTCAAAAAGAAGGATAAGTACTTGTGAAAACCGGCCGGGGAGATTTTGGGCTCATCGGACGAACACATAATGAATTTCTCGCCCAGAGATCGGCTAGGCTAGAATCTGGGGGTTGCGCCTTCAAGAAAATCTTCTATTGGGAAAGCCGATTCTTCCGAAGGATCTGGGATAATGAGGCGGCCGAAAACGCAGTAAAGCTAGATCTGGATAAACCAAAGTGGGCCACCAACATTGCCCACAACATAGGAGCCGTTGCCGATAAAGAGTCGACTCCGGATGATATGCATCATATGGTACACAGCCCCCAACAAGGATTTCCCTAAAGCTAGCTGACAACCCATAACTAGTTGCTCCGCCATAAATTGATAAACTTGGGTTGGTCCTAAGGAAGCGCCACAGAAAAGGAATCGGTCTAGCCATAGGTTAAGAAAAGCAACATGTTCCTCATCCGATACAGGACCGGTTACTTTGTTATTGTTTTGTATATATTTGGACCAACCTTCTCCCTTTTTTCGAGTCAATTTGTACTGAGGTTTCCCGCTAAAAGCCGATATTTGGTCTCCATCAGGCCTAAGGCAACACAATTCGGCCATATCTAGGAGGGTTGGGCCGATAGGACCAGTTGGGAAAAAGAAGGCGTTAAAGGAATCCGACCAAAAATAGCAAGCGGCGGCCACCAAGGACTCATTAGGTTCTGGAGCAGCTAAAGACATGGGAATACACTCAGCAATGTCCATTCCTTCACACTCCGCCTTCTTTTGGGCTGATACTCTAATATACCAAGACCTCCAGCCCTTGAGAGCTGTCAGCCAAGCCCTAAAGCTTTTAGTCCATTCCTTAATGTTATAGCCAGGAGCCAACAAAGGGAGTCTAGGGATCTCATCTCCAACAATAGTATCGGCTTCTATAGTTCCTATTGGGCCTAGAAAGTACTGATGGTCACTATTTGGGATCGGAATGAGTACCTGGGATGCGTCCATTTCAGCCGATGCAACAAGAAGAGAAGATTTGCTTGAAGAAAAGCCGATGTCAAGATGAACGAGAGCGCAAAAGCGAGAAAGTGACTGGGAAGGACCCCGTATTTATACCACGGTGAAAAAGGGTGAACAGGCGGGAACGGTTGCTGCATTAAAAACGCACCGAGATTTTTACGGCACCATTTAATGGGAGGTTACCGAGGTGAATCTTAAACGACAAGCCGATTATGGAAAAAGGTGACAGGATTTTTGAAAAGATAACAAGTTATCTTCCAAAAACGGGGGGCATATGTTTGCACCAAAATTCGGTATATGATGGAATCAGTTTGAATCGGATAGAAACGTTCGAACGGAAAGAGATCAGGTGGCTGAATCAGTGCAAGAAACCATCCGACAAGAAAATCAAATCAGAGGCCGATACGGATAGATACCGTATCCATATACAACTCGGATCAGCCCAATGTATTATAAAAGGGAGACGTCAAACGGCGAAAAGGATATCCAACAACACCATCTACTTTTTACAAGCCCTTTTTTACATCGTCTTTTAGTTTCATAGACCTCCTTGCAAGTCGACGGAATCAACATAGCTACACATCGCCGATTGTTGGTTTTAGCCGATTTCACCAGGTTCGATCTGCTTTGTTTTGCTGCGCATCGCCTTCTCAAAGACGATTTTACCTTGTATCCGGATTAACCGTAGCTGGTTGATCTAGTTATCTCCTAATCGGTCTTCAGCCGACTAGCGTTAAGCCGATAATCTTTGCTTATCGGCTTTGATCAGATTACAAATTCTACCTTGTCAATTTCAGGTCAAATTGACTGGCACGCTCTGCAAACCCGGTGTTTGTCTTGTGTGTTCGAGGCTAAGGATCCTGCTTCACATTTTTAGCGCGAACAGTATCCAACACAACTCCACTTGGCCCAACCTGGCCAAGTACAACTCTTGCACGCGTATGGCAACCCTACCATACTCACGTGACTAACACTTTGCACGCGCATGGCTCCCTGCCATACTCACGTGACTAACCATTCTTCATGTGCACCATTCTCTTAGCCCGAACGTCCCGCATGACATCCTTGACCACCAAGACCTCAGTTCCTCCATGAACCTAGTCCCGAACCTCAGCTCCTCCATGAACGTAGTTCTGGTCCCATCATCGACCACATTCGCCCTCGAGCAATACCTGCACATGAACAAACCACAAAACAATTTCGAGCACAAGTCCGCGACTTGACTCAGTATTAGTCCATGCAAATACTCACACGAGCATTGCATAAATTCCACTTCAAAATAAGCATCATGAAATTCTCACCAATTTCGTAATCTCAAGGTCAAACCAAAAACAATTCCAATTTTGCTCAAAACCCTAATCGAGCAAAAACGCATTCACGACGGACCAAAAAATATGGTCCGGCGTACACATGAAAAAGTCACTCAAAAAACCATTCACGACGGACCAAAAAATTTGGTCCGGCGTACATGTAAAACTTACTGTTTTTAAGAACTTGGTCTCGCGCAAAAAAACCTTCAGAAGCACAATTACGACATACCAAAAAAATGGGTCTGTCGTACATGGGAAAACGAGGTTGCCAAAAACATGTTTATGACATGACAGACCAAAAAATTTGGTTTGTCATACATGGGAAAAATGAGGTCGCCAAAAACATGTGTATGACAGACCAAAAAATTTGGTTTGTCATACAAGGGAAAAACGAGGTCGCCAAAAGCATGTGTATGACAGACCAAAAAATTTGGTTTGTCATACATGGGAAAAACGAGGTCGCCAAAAGCATGTGTATGACAGACCAAAAAATTTGGTTTGTCATACATGGGAAAAACGAGGTCGCCAAAAGCATGTGTATGACAGACCAAAAAATTTGGTTTGTCATACATGGGAAAAACGAGGTCGCCAAAAGCATGTGTATGACAGACCAAAAAATTTGGTTTGTCATACATGCGAAAAACGCGATTTCTTGAACAAGCGTAAATGCATCAAAATCACGTTTATGACAGACCAAAAAGTTTGGTCCGTCATACATGCGAAACTCACTGTTTTTGGATGTTTGGTCTGGCGCAAATGCAAAGTCTCTGTTTTTGGATGTTTGAATGTTTGGTCCTTCATGCAAGCAATTTTGCAAGATTAATCCTAACCAATTTTTCAGCACAAGATCAAGCCAATTTTTCATCATATGATTTCACAATCTCCCCCTTGATGAAAACATTGGCAACACCACTTTAGATTTGAACATTGGCATTCTCTTTTACAAAAGATTTTGAGATCCAAAGGATTAACACCAAAACACAGAACCTCCCCCTTTGACAAAAAGGAAAAACAAAATCTCCCCCTGAGAATGAAAATGTGTGTGAATGTGCAATGTGTCCAAGAATTTCAAAATTCTCCAAACTTCTCCCAAAAAGCTCAAATTTCAAAAAAAACTTTTTCCCTTTTTTCTTTGAACTTCTCAAATATTCCCAAAATTTCTCCCCCTTTGACAATGGATTCATCAAGAGTACAAAAGAGAGAATTTGTTCAAAAATTTTCCTGCAGCAATGATTTCACAATGAGAAACAAGGGAGTGCCAAGATAGGAAAAGATGAGCTCATTCGATCATATAACCTTATATATCACATAATATGCAAAATACATGATCTTAATGTGATTTTAACAAGTTAGGGAATGACATGCATCTCAACCTCAATTCAGTCAACTATAGGCAAGTACTAAGCAAAAACCTTTAGTAGAAAAACAAAAGCTCAAAGTTGAAGCAAATAACAAATCAGGGCTAGCAAGTAGTTTCAACTCAAATCTAGTGGACCAATTTAATCTTTAAACAGTAAACTGCATGTGGCATGCTTGAAGCATACTTCTTTTATTTCCTTGGAGTGGCATGCTTGAAGCGTACATCTTGTCTTTTGAGGGAATGGCATGCTTGGAGCATACATCTTATCTTTTTAGGGAAAGCATTCCTAAAGCTCATAACTTGAGGCTTTTGCTTTTAACAACCCTTTTTTATTGATTTCCTTTTCTTTTCATTTTTCTTTGATTATAAACATGCAAAAGTGATTAAAAGGTCTTATGAAAGAGTAAAGCTAAAACACACTTGCTTCATAGCCCAAATTTGTCAAGAAGATTCAATATCAAGCCTAGAAGAGTAAGATATCACAGAGTATTTAGCTATAGGCAATCAGTCCAGGGAATTCCGCAATGTCATTTTTAGTTCAAGTGAGACAATTAGATTATCATATATTAGCTCAATTACATAACATATAAAGAAATATGATAAAGTGAGCTCATAGAGTGAAAGAACTTGGCAAAGAAACTCCCCCTCAAAACAAACCCATTGGATGAACAATCCCAAGTTCTCCCCGAATAAAAGCAAAACGAGAAGAAGACAAAGGTTTTGTGAAAATGTCTGCCAATTGTTGTTCCGTATCCACATGGTGAAGCACAATGCTTCCTTTCTCAACATGATCTCTAAGAAAGTGAAATCTGATATCAATGTGTTCAAGAAAGAGAATTAGTCAAGAAGTGGCATGAACCAGATGTACTTTTTCTATCAATTCTACATCCTCCAAATTCAGCATCAGAGAAAGCTCTTAAACTAATGCATGAGGAAGCAGAAAGTCAAATGCCAAAATCTTGAGTACCACGGAGATACCTTAAAATCCTCTTGATAGCTTGTTGATGTGAAGCACGCGGGGAAGCTTGAAAACGAGCACACAAGCACACAGTAAACTCCAATTATCTCATCCTCAACAGCATCATCATCATCTTCATCAACAAAGATACTCTCCCCCTGAACATATGCACCTGTACCTGCACTATTTGGAATAGTGCCTTTTGCGAAAACAGAGGTGGAAGAAGCATCTTGAAAAATAACACTTTTAGCACGAGATGCGCGAGTGAAGGAGGAGAACCAATTCTTATCATCGGACATGTGGCGTGAGCATCCGGAATCCACTAGCCATATGTTCTCCTTCCTCGCGTGAGAAGCCTACATAGAAGCAGAAAGTGTCGAGGTCTCGGTACTGGGGTTAGAAATAAGATGTTTAGGAATCCAGTACTGAGACACACGACGCACAACAGTAGGCACAACACGAGCATTCTTATGCACAAAGATAGATTTGTCTTTTCCCGTGTTCTTACCAACAAAAGGTGTTTGCATCACCCTAGGCACATAATGAGAAACAAAGCGTGCCTGTCTGAAATTAAACCTAGCCTTAGTTTTTTCTTTCTTTTGTTGTTTGGCTAGTCTAAAGCAAAAATCTACTAAATGTCCATCTCTATCACAATGAGTGCAAGTGTACTTAACAGGATGTTTGGCTTTAGAAGTAGAAGCATCATTTGCATTCATCATAGTAGAAGATAACACTCCAGCAGACTTAAAGACAATTTTCTTAGGCTTATTGACAATTTCAAATTTTCCTCATTTAAATGATTTAACAACAGTGGGAGCATGTGATTTATGATGAGCATAAGAATCAAAACCTAAACATTTGTTATGAGTGCTGACTTTTGATTGATCCAAGATCATGTTTAGGTTTTTCTTTCCTTTAGTGAAACGATCTAATGACTTTTCCAAGTAATCAATTTTTTGAGAAAGAGTTAAACAATTATTACAGGGAACGTTCACTTTTTTTTTTTGCTTGCAACAAGTTGAGCATGAAAGAACCTCATGTGTAAGCAAATCTTCTATCATTTGAGAAGCCCTAGCATTTGCATCATGCAACTTCAATTCTAGTATGGAGCATTTAGAACATGGAGTTGTATCATGCAAATCAATGGTAGAACAACTAGCATGTTTAACAAGTTTCTCATTTTTCTCATTTTCAGCATTGATTTGCTCTAACAAGGAAACATGTTCTTTCCTAAGCAACGTAAGCTCATTGTAAATTAAGTCACATGATTTGCAAGCATCGTCATCAGGAATCAAGGTTTTAAGTCTAGAAATTTCAGCATTCAATGACTCCACAACAAAATCATGTTTCTTAATTTTCTTATCACGTTTATCAAGCAATTTACCAAGACGAGCAACAGCAATAGCTAATTCATCGTAAGAAGGATCTACCTCATTGAAGTCGCTGTCATGATCGCCGTCGGTGAAGCTGTCGCTGCTTTTGGCCATGAGACACAACCCCGTCAACTTATGCTTGTTGGAGTTGCATCATCCTCACTGCTCTCCGAATCCACATCGCTCAAATTGACTTGTTCAAGAGCGGAAAAAACTCGATGGAGAACTTTGCGGTTGATGAAGTTCTTCTTCTTTCTATCACTTGGAGAGAACTTCTTCTTCTCTTTTCTTCTGTCGTTGTCCTTCTCCTCCCTTGATGCTTTACCTGCAAGTTTAGGACAATTTGGACGAATATGGTCGAGATCACCACACTCATAGCATCTTGGAGGATCACCACCACCTCTCTTTCTCTTTCTCACATTTTGCAAAGCTTTGTTAAAGCGAGAAGAGAGTAGTGATAAGTCTTCTTCTGGGAATTGCTCAATCTGTTCATCGGTTAATGAAGACAAGAAAGATAGAGCAAAACTTGAAGCAGCACCATTATGAGATATGCTCGATTGAGATTTCAAAGCAATTGATTTATAATCATTCTTTCTAGCAAAAACATCTAATTCATGAGTTTTCAACTTAGAATAAAGAACATCTAAAGTAAGTGTACTCATGACAGTAGATTCTCTAATGGATGTAACTTTCATCTCCCAAATTGACATGTCTAATGCACCAAGCAATTGTCTAGCATTAGCAGCATCATCAAAGCTAACTCCAACAGCACGCAAATTGCTAAGAATCTTATTAAAGCGTGCAAAGAAATCATCTAACGACTCACCGGGTTTAACCTCAAATCGCATGTATTCTTTCTTGTAAAGATCTTGACGAACCTCTTTGATAGTATTAGAACCCTCATGGTAATCACAAAGAGATTTCCATACCTCATATGTGGATTTGAGATGGATCACACGATCAAAGTCATTACGTCCCAAGCCTTGGATGATCAAGTTGCGCGCCTTGCTGTTTGCTTCAGCATGTGCGCGATTGGCGTCATTGACGTTGTCGTTTGCAGGGACTTCATATGGCTTGTAGACTTTCTCCCAAATTGTGAAGCCCTGTGCTTGGATGAACGCCTCCATCTTGGCCTTCCAAAACTGAAAATCAACACCATCGAACACACATGGTTTTGTCGAATAACGAACCATTGATCTAATCACCGGTTAAGATAGATTAGAAAAACCTAGCTCTCATACCACTTGTAGGATCGAAGTATACGAATATAGCAATCAGAGGGGGGTGAATGATTGTGCGGAAGCTAAAACCAAATTCTTGATCTACTAAAAGTTCACCGCAAAACAGAACCAAATAATTGCCTTGTATTCGACAAAAACAGAATGAATGAGATTCGGTAAAACAAGAATTACCGGAGATCCAACTGTTAGATTGATCTGAAATTTGGACACGAGAAACGAGATTCCAATAAAAATCGAACCCAAAAAGAATCAGCTCGATCGGACTTACGGATCAAAAGTTATGAACCTCGCAAGCTTGCTATTCCAGAACTTGATGAAAACTAATCTTATCAAAACTTCAAGATTAAACAAGATTTTCAAAAGATTAATTAACTAGACTTTGAGGAACTCTAAATCAATACCCTAGAAAGGTTTTTGATGGATCAAATCATGATGAAACTCAAGAATCAAAAACCAATCTAGAATTAGAGCAAGCATGCAAACAAGAACCAAAACAGAAAACACTGTAGCAACGTGGTTACTGTAGCATGCAAGAATCTTGGAAGAATTGATCTTTATTTCTTTTGTCTAAAGTACTCTCATCAAAAGAGTACAAACCCTAAAACTGAGCTTGAGGCTCTCAATGCGCTCAGCTTCGATTGATTCATCGACGCCCTTCAACAGGAGACAACCCCTCCTATTTAAAGGACCAATCCACAAGGAGTCCTGAATACAATTCCTAATCCTAGAAGGAGTCCCACTCCTAATCCTAGAAGGAATATGTATCCAACACAACTCCACTTGGCCCAACCTGGCCAAGTACAAATCTTGCATGCGTATGGCAACCCTACCATACTCACGTGACTAACACTTTGCACGCGCATGGCCACCTGCCATACTCACGTGACTAACCATTCTTCATGTGCACCGTTCTCTTAGCCCGAACGTCCCGCATGACATCCTTTACCACCAAGACCTCAGTTCCTCCCTGAACCTAGTCCCGAACCTCAGCTCCTCCATGAACCTAGTGAAGGGTTTCGAAGCATGGAAAACAAAAAATTTTCCTACGAATGCAACCAAACACCAAGATCATATCTAGGAGATGCAAGTAAACGGTTTCAGAAGGACTCACCCTCGTAGACCGAAAGCGGGAATAACGTTCCCGCAAACAAACGTGGTTGAAGTAGAGGTACACGCCCGACTTCAAAGTCGCGAAGATGAGCGCCACAAACGGCAGCGCCCGCATTTGGTCACACGCATTTAAACAACGACGACCTCCAATCCCTCGATCCAATGGGCAGCGAAGTAGAGGATCCACGGAAACTCCAACAACACTACGACTTAGTGGTGGTGGTGGAGAAACTCGTTTTTAGCAGGCCGCTTAAGCTACTGCTTGAAAGGTGGAACAGCAGGAGGAAGGAGAAAAGACCAACCAAAGGGTCATGGAGATTAGTCATGAGAGAGGAGCTCCACCCTCCCTTTTATAGGAGTGAGTTGACTCTCCATTCTCTCCATGTGAATGGACTCTCCATGTGAATGGACTCTCCATTCTCTCCATGTGAATGGACTCTCCATGTGAATGGACTCTCCATTTTCTTCATGTGAATGTTCTGATATCCCGAAACTATTCAGGAGCTGTCCAAACTTTTCTCCTGTTCGTATCCACTCAAAAGCGTCGATGAACCTTAAGTGTGTCACCCTACGGTTCGTGAATAAAATGGACATGATCAAGACACCTCTCGATCAATAATCATCAGCGGGATACGGAGATCCATAATGACTCCCACTTACTCAACGATGAACTAGTGATCGTGTGAACCAAAACCAACATAACCAATTCCTTTTGTCTCGCGATATATTACTTATCCGAGATCCGATCATTGGTATCAACTATACCTAGTTTGATCCCGTTACCGATAAGTACTCTTTACTCGTTCCGTGATATGACATTCTTGTGACCTAGTCACGTGCTTGCAAGCGATGTCAATGTGATATCACCGAGAGGGCCCAGAGTATATCTCTCCGTCATTTGGATGGACAAATCCCACTCTTGATGCATGAGCCTCAACTAATACTTTCATAGTACCCAAATCCATCTTTATAGTCACCGTGTTACGGAGTGACGTTTGATGTCATCAAAGTACTCTTAGGAGTTAGTGATTGACATCATCTCATGGTCTAAGGAAAAGAGCTATTTTGTATATGTTCAAGACACAACAAACTTTAATGACTTGATCGAATTTGCTATACCAACTTGGGTGTGTGTTCATCACATCATTCTTCTAATAATGTGACCCGTTATTAACAACATCCAATGTTCATGATCAGAAACCTTGATCATCAGTTAATCAACAAGCTAGTTTAAAAGAGAGGCTTTACTAGGAACCTTTTGTTTGTTTATTACACACACATGTATCAACGTTTCCGGTTAATACAATTTTAGCATGAGAAATAAACATCTATTACAAACATGGAATAAGATAATAAACAATTTATTATTGCCTCTCGGGCATATTCCCTTGATCTCCCACTTGCACTAGAGTCAATAATCTAGATTACATTGTGATGAATCTAACACCCATTGAGTTCTGGTGCTGATCATGTTTTGCCCTTGGGAGAGCTTTAGTCAACGCGTCTGCCACATTCAGATCTGTGTGCACTTTGCAAATCTTTACATCGCCATCCTTGACATGTTCACGGATGGAGTGAAACCGGCGCTTAATATGCTTGGAATTCTTGTGTGACCTTGGTTCTTTAGCATTGGCTATGGCACCATTGTTGTCACAATAGATAACCATTGGGTCCAACGCACTCGGAACCACAACCAGTTCGGATATGAACATCTTCATCCAAACTGCTTCGCTACGCTTCAAGCAAAGAACATATTCAGCCTCTGTTGAAGATCCCGCCACCACTGATTGCTTGGAACTCCTCCAGCTCACTGCTCCTCCATTCATTTCAAAAATATACCCGGTTTGTGACTTAGATTCATCCGGATCAGTGTCGAAACTAGCGTCGACGTAACCTTTTACGATGAGCTCTTCTTCACCACCATATATGAGAAACATATCCTTAGTTCTTCTCAAGTACTTAAAGATATTCTTGACCGCTGTCCAGTGTTCCAAACCTGGATCAGATTGGTACCTGCTAGTCAAACTAATAGCATGTGCCACATCCGGTCTTGTACACAACATAGCATACATGATAGAGCCTATGGCTGAAGCATAGGGAATCTTATTCATTACTTCTCTATCTTCTGCTATAGCTGGACTCTGAGTCTTACTCAACGTCTTGCCTTGCAACATAGGTAAGAACCCTTTCTTACTTTCGTCCATTCTAAACTTCTTTAGAATCTTGTCAAGGTATGTACTTTGCGATAACCCAATCAAGCGTCTCGATCTATCTCTATAGATTTTGATGCCTAAAATATACGCCGCTTCACCAAGGTCCTTCATTGAAAACTTACTGTTTAAGTAATCTTTTACGCTTTTCAAAAGTTCTATATCATTTCCAATCAACAATATGTCATCCACATATAATATCAGAAATGCTATAGAGCTCCCACTCACTTTCTTGTAAACACAAGATTCTCCGTAAGTTTGGACAAATCCAAAACCTTTGATTACCTCATCAAAACAGAGATTCCAACTTCGTGATGCTTGCTTCAGTCCATAAATGGATCGCTGAAGTTTGCATACCTTATCAGCATCCTTAGGATCAACAAAACCTTTGGGTTGTATCATATACAACTCTTCCTCAATGTTTCCATTAAGGAACGCGGTTTTTACATCCATCTGCCAAATTTCATAATCGAAAAATGCAGCAATTGCTAACATAATCCTAACAGACTTTAGCATCGCTACGGGTGAGAAAGTCTCATCGTAGTCAACTCCTTGAATTTGTCGAAAATCCTTTGCGACAAGTCGAGCTTTATAGACGGTCACATTACCATCAGCGTCTATTTTCTTTTTGAAAATCCATTTGTTCTCAACGGCCTTACGGTCATTGGGTAGGTCCACCAAAGTCCATACTTGGTTTTCATACATGGATCCCATTTCGGATTTCATGGCTTCTAGCCATTTGTCGGAATCTGGGCTCATCATCGCTTCATCATACGTCGCAGGGTCATCATTCTCAACTACCATGACATTCATAGTAGGAACATAAAAGTCAGGAGCATTATGCGCTCTTGTTGACCTGCGAGGTGCGGTAGTGTTCTCTTTCGGAGTTTCATGATCCTTATCATTAGTTCCCTCTTCATTTGGTGAAGTCAACTCCGAAACAACTTCCGGCGCTGCTGCACTTGCCATTCCATGAAGAGAAGGTTCAATAACCTCGTCGAGTTCTACCTTCCTACTACTCACACCTTTCGAGAGAAACTCTTTCTCCAAAAAGGATCCATTCTTGGCAACGAAAACCTTGCCTTCGGATCTGTGATAGAAGGTGTACCCAATTGTTTCTTTAGGGTATCCTATGAAGACGCATTTTTCCGCTTTGGGTTCGAGTTTATCAGGTTGAAGTTTCTTCACATAAACATCGCATCCCCAAACTTTTAGAAATGATGACTTAGGTTTGTTGCCAAACCATAATTCATACGGTGTCATTTCAACGGATTTAGATGGTGCCCTATTTAAAGTGAATGCATTGTTTCTAGTGCATGACCCCAAAATGAAAGTGGCAAATCTGTAAGGGACATCATAGATCGAACCATATCCAATAAAGTCACGATTACGACGCTCGGATACACCATTACGCTGTGGTGTTCCAGCAGGAGTGAGTTGTGAAACTATTCCACATTGTCTCATGTGTGTGCCAAATTCGTAACTAAGATACTCTCCTCCACGATCAGATCGTAGAAATTTGATCTTTCTGTTACGATGATTTTCTACTTCACTCTGAAATTCTTTGAACATTTCAAATGTTTCAGACTTGTATTTCATTAAGTAAATATATCCATATCTACTCAAATCATCCGTGAAAGTAACGAAGTAACGATATCCACCACGCGCTGACACACTCATTGGACCACACACATCGGTATGTATGATTTCCAATAAGTCGGTTGCCCGCTCCATTGTACCGGAAAACGGGGTTCTAGTCATCTTGCCCATGAGGCATGGTTCACATGTTTCAAATGATTCATAATCAAGTGATTCTAGTAGTCCATCAGAATGGAGCTTCTTCATGCGTTTAACACCAATATGACATAAGCGGCAATGCCACATATATGTAGCAATATCATCATTCAACTTAATTCTTTTGGCATTCACATTATGAACATGTGTACTATTATTATCAAGATTCAAAATAAATAAACCATTCTTCTCAGGTGCATGACCATAAAAGATATTATTCATATAAATTGAACAACCATTGTTCTCAGACTTGAATGAATAACCGTCTCGCATTAAACAAGATCCAGATATGATGTTCATGCTCAACGCAGGCACTAAATAACAATTATTTAGGTTTATAACTAATCCTGATGATAACTGGATAGGTAGCGTCCCGACGGCGATCACATCAACTTTTGATCCATTGCCGACGCGTATCATTACCTCATCCCTTGCTAGTTGTCGCTTATTCCTTAGCTCCTGTTTCGAGTTACATATGTTAGCAACCGAACCGGTATCAAATACCCAGGCGCTACTGCGAGTACTAGTAAGGTACACATCAATAACATGTATATCATATATACCTTTGTTCACATTCCCGTCCTTCTTATCAGCCAGATATTTTGGGCAGTTGCGCTTCCAGTGCCCAGTGCCCTTGCAGTTAAAACATTCAGTATCTGACTTAGGGCCAGCCTTGGTCTTCTTTTCAGATGTGGCAACAGACTTGCCCTTCTTCTTGAAGTTTCCCTTAGCCTTGCCTTTCTCGCCATTCTTCTTGAAACTGATAGTCTTTTGGACCATCAACACTTGATGTTCCTTCTTGATCTCCACTTCAGCAGTTTTTAGCATTGACAGAAGCTCGGGGAGAGACTTCTTCATGCCCTGCATGTTGTAGTTCATCACAAAGCTCTTGTAGCTTGGTGGCAGAGGATCGAGAACACGATGAATTCCTAGCTCAATGGGGATCGTTATTCCCAAAGCTATGAGTTTATCGGCATACCTGCACATTTTGAGTACGTGCTCACTAACGGAGCTGTTTTCCTCCATCATGCAGCTAAAGAACTTTTCTCAAGCTTCATAACTCTCATCTGCGGCATGGGTGTCGAAGATCATTTTCAACTCTCCCATTGTATCAAAAGCATTCTTTGTGCTCGAAAGCGTTTTCGCGGCTCAGGCTCAAGGCCATACAAAATGCCGCATGATGAACTAAACTGTGGTCCTCCTTGCGAGTCAAGAAAACATTTTTCTCCTCCTCGGGGGCCATCATCGTGGGCGGGGCACCCGGCGCATCAAGCACATAGCTCCTTTGAGCGTGGCGAGGAGAATCCTCGAGTTAAGGGCCCGATTGGTAAAGTTGCTACCATTGGTGGCTAGTTTCTCTTTCTCCATGAACAGATTGAAATTGAAAGTAGGTGGTGCCATCTACAACGATTTGCAAAGTTAATTAGACTAAGTTCATAATAGATTAAGTTCAAGTTTAATTCAAAATTACTACGAGAACTCCCACTCAAAAACAACATCCCTCTAGTCATCTTTAGTGATTACACGAACCAAATTCACTATACCGAAACCGATCATCACGTGAGACGGCATAGTTTCAAAGGCGAACATCAATATGTTCATCATATCATCCATATGACTCATGCTTTACCTTTCGGTTCGTGTTCCGAGGCCATGTCTGTACATGCTAGGCTCGCCAAGTAGAACCAAAGTATTTGCGTGTGTAAATCTGGCTTACACCCGTTGTATGCGAACGTAGAGTCTATCACACCCGATCATCACGTGGTGCTTCGAAACGACGAACTTTCTTAACGGTGCATACTATGGAAGAACACATTATTATCTTGATATTAATTTGGAGGGATCATCTTATAGTGCTATCGACGTGATCATATCCAAGCAAAATAAGATGCATAAAAGGATTAACATCACATGCATGAATAAAGTGATATGATATGGTCCTTTCAGCACTTGATCTCCATCTTGTGCGACATGGTATGATCTCCATCATTCCATCGGCATGGCACCAAGGTCCATGATGCTGCCAACTTGATTGTCTTCCTCCATTACAATATATCACATGGACATATACTTAGCACGCAGGCCATAAAAGAAAAAAACAACCAAATGGCTCCTGCCGGTTGTTTAAATTTACAATAAATTTCATTTCATACAACAATCTTTGTATCAATGACCATATCACATCACACGCCCTGCAAAAACAAGTTAGATGCCTCTAATTTGTTTTTGCATATTTTACGTGGTTTTGGGCTTTCTAGGAAAAACTGTTCTTACCTACGAACAAGAACCACAACGGTGATAAAAACATTATTAGCAAACCGTTGTAAATTAGATCATGACTATAGTAGGAGAAACAGACACCCGCAAAGCCACTTATGCAATACTAGTTGCATGTCGAGCGTGGAACAAGTCTCATGTGCGAGGACATGTAAGGTTAGTCCGGGCCGCTTCTAATCCCACTATGCCACCATGATCCAAAATACACGAAAGTATGCAATAACATTATCATCAACGCCCACATCCACATGTGTTTTAAACCGTACAAAACATCTACGCATAGACACGGCTCTGATACCACTGAAGGGTTTCGAAGCATGGAAAACAAAAAATTTTCCTACGAATGCAACCAAACACCAAGATCATATCTAGGAGATGCAAGTAAACGGTTTCAGAAGGACTCACCCTCGTAGACCGAAAGCGGGAATAACGTTCCCGCAAACAAACGTGGTTGAAGTAGAGGTACACGCCCGACTTCAAAGTCGCGAAGATGAGCGCCACAAACGGCAGCGCCTCCGTACTTGGTCACACGTACGGAACAACGACGACCTCCAATCCCTCGATCCAGCGGGGCAGCGGAAGTAGAGGATCCACGGGAAACTCCAACAACACTACGACTTAGTGGTGGTGGTGGAGAAACTGTTTCAGCAGCGCTTCGCTTAAGCTACTGCTTGAAAGGTGGAACAGCAGGAGGAAGGAGAAAAGACCAACCAAAGGGTCATGGAGATTAGTCATGAGAGAGGAGCTCCACCCTCCCTTTTATAGGAGTGAGTTGACTCTCCATTCTCTCCATGTGAATGGACTCTCCATGTGAATGGACTCTCCATTCTCTCCATGTGAATGGACTCTCCATGTGAATGGACTCTCCATTCTCTTCATGTGAATGTTCTGATATCCCGAAACTATTCCGGTGCTGTCCAAACTTTTCTCCGGTGTTCCGTATCCACTCAAAAGCGTCGATGAACCTTAAGTGTGTCACCCTACGGTTCGTGAATAAAATGGACATGATCAAGACACCTCTCGATCAATAATCATCGGCGGGATACGGAGAGCCATAATGACTCCCACTTACTCAACGATGAACTAGTGATCGTGTGAACCAAAACCAACATAACCAATTCCTTTTGTCTCGCGATATATTACTTATCCGAGATCCGATCATTGGTATCAACTATACCTAGTTTGATCCCGTTACCGATAAGTACTCTTTACTCGTTCCGTGATATGACATTCTTGTGACCTAGTCACGTGCTTGCAAGCCGATGTCAATGTGATATCACCGAGAGGGCCCAGTATATCTCTCCGTCATCACGGATGGACAAATCCCACTCTTGATGCATGAGCCTCAACTAATACTTTCATAGTACCCAAATCCATCTTTATAGTCACCGTGTTACGGAGTGACGTTTGATGTCATCAAAGTACTCTTCCGGAGTTAGTGATTGACATCATCTCATGGTCTAAGGAAAAGAGCTATTTTGTATATGTTCAGTACAGCAACAAACTTTAATGACTTGATCGAATTTGCTATACCAACTTGGGTGTGTGTTCATCACATCATTCTTCTAACAATGTGACCCCGTTATTAACAACATCCAATGTTCATGATCAGGAAACCTTGATCATCAGTTAATCAACAAGCTAGTTTAAAAGAGAGGCTTTACTAGGAACCTTTTGTTTGTTTATTACACACACATGTATCAACGTTTCCGGTTAATACAATTTTAGCATGAGAAATAAACATCTATTATAAACATGGAATAAGATAATAAACAATTTATTATTGCCTCTCGGGCATATTCCCTTCACCTAGTTCCGGTCCCGTCATCGACCACATTCGCCCTCGAGCAATACCTGCACATGAACAAACCACAAAACAATTTCGAGCACAAGTCCGCGACTTGACTCAGTATTAGTCCATGCAAATACTCACACGAGCATTGCATAAATTCCACTTCAAAACAAGCATCATGAAATTCTCAACAATTTCGTAATCTCAAGGTCAAACCAAAAACAATTCCAATTTTGCTCAAAACCCTAATCGAGCAAAAACGCATTCACGACGGACCAAAAAATATGGTCCGGCGTACACATGAAAAAGTCACTCAAAAAACCATTCATGACGGACCAAAAAATTTGGTCTGGCGTATATGTAAAACTTACTGTTTTTAAGAACTTGGTCTCGCGCAAAAAAACCTTCAGAAGCACAATTACGATATACCAAAAAAATGGGTCTGTCGTACATGGGAAAACGATGTTGCCAAAAACATGTTTATGACAAACCAAAAAATTTGGTTTATCATACATGGGAAAAACGAGGTCGCCAAAAACATGTGTATGACAGACCAAAAAATTTGGTTTGTCATACAAGGGAAAAACGAGGTCGCCAAAAGCATGTGTATGACAGACCAATAAATTTGGTTTGTCATACATGGGAAAAACGAGGTCGCCAAAAACATGTGTATGACAGACCAAAAAATTTGGTTTGTCATACATGGGAAAAACGAGGTCGCCAAAAGCATGTGTATGACAGACCAAAAAATTTGGTTTGTCATACATGCGAAAAACGCGATTTCTTGAACAAGCGTAAATGCATCAAAATCACGTTTATGATAGACCAAAAAGTTTGGTCCGTCATACATGCGAAACTCACTGTTTTTGGATGTTTGGTCTGGCGCAAATGCAAAGTCTCTGTTTTTGGATGTTTGAATGTTTGGTCCTTCATGCAAGCAATTTTGCAAGATTAATCCTAACCAATTTTTCAGCACAAGATCAAGCCAATTTTTCATCATATGATTTCACAAAATGAATGGGCATGGAGGCCTCCCTCCACCCCTCTATTTATACTACTCTTGGGCCACCTACCACCCTTGGATGAGTCCCAAACCCTAGGGCACTCCACCAAGGGCTAGGATTAACCCACTCACTCCACCATGCAAGGGACACCCAAAACCCTACACAATTAATGGGTTTTCTTGCACGATTTTCAAAGCATACTACTAGGCCCGCTATCCTATCAACTAGACCGCGATCCAATGGCCCTCATCGATCCTCGCGGAATCTAGCTAGTATCATCCCCTTTCCTTATCTTCTTTGACTTTCCCGAACTCCGTCTCCGATCATCTTCCGGCGATCTCCAACCGTCTGGACCTCCGACGCACCTCGCCTAGTCCCGGTCATCATCCGCCTCACCATGACCTAGCACCGTCGTCCTGCAAACATCAAAGACAAGGAAAACCATTTTGCACATTACAAAATATAATCTTACATTTTTCTTCCTGCATGTTAGTCCATATTATCATTAATTCAAACATGCAAATGCCAAGTCAAATCAAACTCAAACCTGAGCACACCTTGCTCAAATAAAGTCAAATACTCATCACAAATATGGATGGACCTCCACATGGTCCTTCAATCTCCCCCTTGATGAGTATATTGACAAACCACACAAAAGGCATAAATGAGTTTGAAGACAAAGGAAGAAAAGCAACTTGATTGGAAAATCATAATTGGTCCAATTGAAAGAGAAATGAGGATTATGACCAAATAGATGAATAGATTTTCGGAGCTCAACACAAGGAAGAACAATTTTTCGACAAGAAATCCAAAAACCAAGAAATCTCTTAAAAAGCTCAAAATTACTCATGATCCAAATGCAAGGACAATTGTTCAACAAAATCATGAGAAAGCATTTTTTTAATTTTCTTCCCTCTAAGATGCTTGCCTTTTCTACGTTTTCTCCCCCTTTTGGCAATATAGGCATCAAAAGAACAATTTTTGGATGAAATGCAACCTAGAAGAGCTTTGAGGATTATGCAAGTGACCACTTAGACAAAGTATGACACCAAGCTACTCAAGTTCAGATTATGTCATCCTAAGTCATATCCAATGACATGTTTCAATTTTTGCTAACTAGCTCAAAAGAAGTTATATTACTTTGGCATGATTTCAACAATAGCAACACTTAGCATAACTTCAAGACTAGAAGCAAAGCCAACCAAACGAGCAAATGGATATACTAGAGTTCAACCTAGTCAACACTTTGGGAAACTACAAGTCCATAAGAGAAGCCTCATGCTCAATCATCTCTTTAAATGCAAAATTTTTTTTTAGATTAATGCTCATAAAGCGGTATGAGAGAGTTAGGCTTAGTGAAGCACATCATCGACTAGGAGCCATCGACAAAGGCCTCCTAAGCTTCACCCTCCTCCAGAAACCTTTGAGGGTTTAGAGAGTTTATCCTACAGAAACACAACCTCGACTAGGAGCCATCGACATAGGTCTCCTAGGCGTCACTCTCTTCCTCTAGTCTATTTTGCATTTTCCAATTTTATTGACTCAAGCCATATTCAACCATCTCAAGCAAGAAGCTTAAAAGAGTGGTTTTGGTCATACACACTGCATTCCAAGTTCATCCCAAGTGCAATGGGAAGCAGTCTCGTGAATGAAGAGTGTTGAGTTCAATTTTAGCACAAAAGAGTCAATTTTTGTATTTTTAGCACTTAGATTCATGAGCAATGTTGAGGATTCTAGAATGAAATAATGTAGCTAACCCAAGTTGCTCTAGGGACTCTAGTAGAAACCCACTATTTCAATAAGCATGGCATAAGCATCTAGTGAAGAAATATAGCAAGTAAAAGCCAAGTTTAATCAAGTTTTCAGGAAAGCTCAATTTAAAATGTTGGCTAGTTTCATATGATATACCAAATTGGATATGACCAAGATTAGCAAATATCTTCAGAAAAGTAGCTAGGTGCAACAAATCTCTATTTTATCATTTGCATAATAGACAAAGCTCGTAAATGAAAAAACAAGTCTATATGCAATGCAAGAGAATCAATTCCAAGCTCCCCCTCAACAAGAGAGTCGATTAAGCATAAAAACTGATTGAAGTTGAGTTAATAGCAATTTTAGATTCAAAAAGATGAATTGAACTCAACTGAAACCAGAAAGACAGAAATGATGAGAAGGAATCAAGAAACTGACAAATGAGTAGTCTAGGAGCATAGATAACATGAAGAGAAACACTAACACTTAAACTCGCTCTCACCTTCCCCATATGACTTATATAGAAAAGCTACATCTCCAACTCCAACCCAGGAGCAAACACAGACCCTGTCTATGTGACACCACGGAGTGTCGTAACCTTATTTAATGTGAATGATAAGGTCAAAAACAGTATGAGATGTGGAAATAAGGTTAAAACCATAGGGCTTGGAGGTTTATAGCGTTTCCGGGCCGTTTCCGGAGTTTTGGGCCTTTCCGGGGGGGTTTTGGGCCTTAAGGGGGGTTGTGGGCTTTGGTGGGGTGGAGTAGGAATCCATTTAGGATTTGGAAAGGGGCTTAGGGCTGGTAAAAAGGGGTCTCCCTGCCCCTTTGGGGCGTCCACCCCTGCTGCCCTTGCGCTCCACCTCTCCCCCTCCATTGCCTAGCTGCCCCACCCTTCCTCCTTTGTGCCGTGCGCCCCCCTTGCACCTCTCCACCTCTCCACCACCTCTCCTCCACCCCCCCTTGCTGCCCTTGGGTGGCCTCCCCACCCCTTCATCCTCGTGGATCCATCGGAGGAGCGAGGAGCGAGGAGCGAGGAGATCTATTGGAGTTTTCGTGCGTCGGGCAAAGGTATGATCATGGGGTTCCCTGGGATTGATTTAGGTACTGTTATTAAGGTAATTATCAAGTTTTTAGATCAATTGGTGGTGCTGGATTGGAGTAATTTGGGTTAGATCTAGACGTTGCCACGTTTCTGTTTTGGGACAGCATGAGCAGTCGACCTAGGGTTCCTATTTTCGCCAAATTAGACTTCGAATCTGACTGTATCGACTTTTAATAAGTTGTAGATAATTTCATTATCTTTCCGTGCATATAAAGAACGTCAAATTCCGCCCAGCCATTTGAAAGTTATGACTGTTTTACCGAGCGTATTAAAATCTGTGACGCGATTGGAACAGATCTCGGTAATCTGTAGATTAAACAACTTTACAGGCCGAATTAGTCTTTCCTTATACCTAGAGAAAGTTGTGAAATTTCCTAATATATGCGAGGATGTACTCATTTAATTGATTCGGAGTCCCAGAGCCCAAGTTATGCCTTTTGCAAGGCTGCTGTCCCGCCGGGACAGAACCTCTGTTTTTAGGTTTTGCGAGTCGTTGGCAATGTCGGGGTAGATGAGGGTTTGCGTACTGTTCTGTGGTTATGATTGTGAGTGTGTGATACCTATGTGCAGGTGGTGCGACCCCAGGAGTGCCTTCTACTTCCCGCCAATCCGTTGCACGTGGTTGAGGCAAGTGTGTTGTGATGGATAGCGAGTTGTAGGTTGCATGTTGAGATTAGATGGAATTGTCTACATGATATATGATCACTTGCCATGTTTTAAAGATTGCTATGATATTATGAGCATGTTTAAAATGTTGTGATGCCATGTGGTAATATATGAGTTATATATGATGTTGGCATGCTTGCATACATGACATGTTACATGGCCCGGGCGGTGAGAAAGTCAATATCTAATTCGGAAAGGTCGGTGAGAAAGATATGACTAATCCGGAGAGCCAATGAGTAAGCCCTACATCGTGATTCCATTCACCGCGATGAACGGAAGCGAGGAGTAGGCACCCTCCATCTTCGGGATGGAAGGGGGGAGAGGGTGCACACCGACGGGTGTGTACTCAACCATACCGGTATGAGTTTCCAAGGAGACATGAGCATTGCATTACATCGCATACATATTGATGATGACAATGTTAAGTGTTTATGAATAAGATGATTTACATGATGGGAGATGTTATTGCCATGTTGTTGTTCTTGTTGTCCATTGCAATATGCTTGCTGAGTTTCGAACTCACGCTTGTGTTTTCTTGTTGTTTTAGGTACCATGAGATCGGCATGCGGGGAAGGGAAATAGTCACACACCCACACGTAGCTTCACCATAATGATTCCATAAGTCATTCTATTAGTTTGATAATAAATTGCGTGTGATGATCATTGCTTCAATGTTTAGCTTTACTATTTGAGAGTTTATTTGTTCATTTGACATTTGGAGACATTAAGTGCTTGATGTAGACTTATATTGCCGTTAAGTCTTTAATAATTGTTGTTTTAGATGTCTCTCATATTGCCTTACATTGCTATAATATTGTTGATTCTTCGTAGCATGTTAAAACAAAGGAGATGCTGCCGAAATCTCGGTTTTTAGCATATGTATCCTTGCTGGAATTTATGATAAATGGTGGTATTTAGATGTTGGTTAGCTTATGTTTGGTAGCATTCGGGCATATTAAATGCCGGGGTGTTACAGTCTACCCAGGGGGCCCAACACCTGCTAGACCTAAAAGACTGTGAGTGAGCTCAACTGAGAAGAAGAGAGGAATAGCACCCTAAAGCATAAGGTGAGAGGTCCATGCCGAGGCATGCCAGAAGTCTAGGTGAAGTGAACTCAACCAAATGAAAACCATCCCAAAGATACCCAGAAAGAGGAAATGCTGAATACATATAAACAAATAATACAAACCAGCTCCCCCTCAAGATATGCCATAGGGGATCATAATCCCAAGCTCTCCTCTCAGGGCAACAAACCTGGAGCTATCCAAAGGCTTGGTGAAAATGTCAGCCAACTAGTGGTCACTCTCCACAAACTGAAGCACTATATCACCTTTCTCCACATGGTCTCTAAGGAAGTGATAGCGAATGTCAATGTGCTTTGGTCCGAGAGTGCTGCACTGGGTTCTTAGCAATGTGAATGGCAGACGTGTTATCACAAAAAAGTGGAACACAATCTGCTACTAACCCAAAGTCCTACAAGGTCGATCTCATCCAGAGAACCTGGCTACAGCAACTGGCTACAGCAACATACTCGGCCTCAGCGGTGGACTGTGCAACACCGGACTGCTTCCTAGACGACCAAGAAACCAGAGAAGTGCCAATGAATTGGCAAGTGCCAGAAGTGCTCTTCCTATCTATCCTACAGCTGGCAAAGTCTGCATCGGAGAAGGCTCTTAGAGATAGACAGGAGGAAGAAGAGTACCAGATACCATAGTCAATGGTAGTTCGAAGGTACCTGAAGATGCGCTTCACCGCCTGATGATGAGAGACGCGGGGAGAAGCCTGAAACCGAGCACAAAGACATACAAAGAAATGTATGTCAGGTCTCGAGGCAGTGAGATACAAGAGGGAGCCGATCATGCTCCGGAACTCATTCTGATCAACTAGCTCACCATCCTCGTCAGGCTCGAGGACAGCAGTGGTGGCCATAGGAGTCATAACTGGCTTCCCATCAGACATACCAAAGCACTTCAGGAGGTCTCGAGTGTACTTGCCTTGATGCAAGAATGTACCCTCCCGAGTCTGCTTAATCTGGAAGCCAAGGAAGTAGCTCAACTCGCCCATCATGCTCATCTCGAACTCAGTACTCATCACATCTGAGAACTGAGTAACGAGCGAATGCGAGGAACCACCGAAAATGATGTCATCGACATAGATTTGGACTAGGAGAAAGTCCGAATCAGAATGTCTGACGAACAGAGTCTTGTCCACTTGACCCATATGAAAACCATGACTCAAGAGGTAGGACTTAAGCCTCTCATACCAAGCTCGTGGAGCATGCTTAAGTCCATACAAAGCTTTGGAAAGCTTGAAGACATGGTTTGGGTGCTTGGGGTTCTCAAATCCTGGAGGCTGTCTAACATACACCTCTTCCTCAATGAAGTCATTGAGGAATGCACTCTTGACATCCATTTGAAAAAGCTTAAAGCCCTTGGATGCCGCGAATGCGAGCAGGATCCGGATGGCCTCTAGTCTGGCTACAGGGGCAAAAGTCTCCTCGAAGTCGAGACCCTCGACCTGAGAAAAACCCTGAGCGACTAGCCTAGCCTTGTTTCGAACTACAACCCCATCCTCACTCTGCTTGTTTTTGAACACCCATTTGGTCCCGATGATGTTGTGACCAGAAGGGGGCTCAACAAGCTTCCAAACTTTGTTCCTCTCAAAGTTTTCAAGCTCCTCATGCATGGCATTAATCCATGACTCATTAGATAATGCATGAGAAACATCCTTCGGTTCGAAAGAGGCAACAAAGGCAGAGTGGAGGCAAAAAGTGGACAGAGCTGACTTAGAGCGAGTGACTCGCTCAAACAGATCTCCAATGATCTGGTTAGGTGGATGAGCCTGCTGAATGTGGTGGGGAGGTCCAGAAGCAGAAGTGACCTCTACTCCTCTCGCGGGAGAAGTAGGAACAGAGTCACTAGCTGCCGAAGAATCTGAGGGTAAGGGCTGATCTCCCTGGGGTGCAGATATGGAAATGGGAGACACCTCAGGAGCAGGAATGGTGACTGGATCAGGCAAGGCGCCTTCATCTCCGTCATCAACTTCCTCTGAGAAGATAGACTGAGAAAGAGGAGAAGAGCCTGAAATGTCTGGTCTAGCACCACGACTAGCCTCATCAAAGGTCACCTCACAGGTCTCTATGATCCTACACAAGTCTACAGCCCAAATCCTATAGCTACGGGCAGAAGTCGAGTAACCCAGAAAGATTCCGTCAGCTGAGCGTGACTCGAACTTATCTAGGTTCCCAGACTTCAAGAAGAAGCACTTGCAATCGAAAACACGAAAATGAGACACACTGGGCTTTCGCCCATATCTCAACTCATAAGAAGTGCGGTGCAAGTGTGCCCTAAGAAAAACTCTGTTGGCAACATGGCATGCCGTAGCTACAGCCTCAGCCCAAAACTTCATAGGAGTATTGTACTCGTCTAGCATCGTCCTGGCCATCTCAACCAGGGTCCTGTTTTTCCTTTCCACTACGCCATTTTGCTGAGGGACGTATGGAGAGGAGAACTGATGCTCTAAGCCTAAGTCCTCACAGAAGCTGCTAAAGTAGGAGTTCTTGAACTCCATGCCATTGTCACTGCGGATCGCTCGTAAGGCACCGGGGAGCTCAACGGACAACCTACGGACCAAACCCCTGAAGTGTGAAAAAGACTCATCCTTCGAGGTCATGAAAAACACCCAAGAGTACCTCGAAAAATCATCGACAATGACAAAAATATACCACTTCCCACCTGCTGACTGCACTCAAGCTGGACCAATAGTGTCCATGTGTAGCAGCTGTACTGGTGCATCAGTCATCACTCGGGTGACTTGTCGGGACCCGAATTTGCAAATCCGGACCCTTTGTGTATACAGCACTAGTCCAGGAACGCGCTAGTGCACACGGTCTTAACATCGATAAATATCACAATCATACCACTCGATACTAATAAAGTACTTTAATTAAATAGTCAAATTGGTTGCTCGACCTTATGGTCAAGTTACAAATATACGCCACGTAGGGCGAAACTTATTAAGAGAGAAATAATAGCAGCGGAAAATAAAATAACTTCGTGGCGCCATCCAGTATACCACAAGCAACTGACTGGGCTCGCTCCCTAAGTAGACGGTTCCTCTTGGAGCTCCTCCTCCAAAGCTGGTGTAGTCTCCTCTTCAACTGGTGTTGTATTGTGGCAAGGGTGAGTAGTTGGTACTCAGCAAGTCATGCACAGAATGCAAGCTAATATACTACATGCATGGCTTAATACAAAGGAATAGCTCAAGGTATATTTGCAGTAAAACAGCATTTGACTAGTAGCATAAGTAGATTCAAAAGCAATAGAAACAAGTATAAGATCAATAACTTTTCCAGGAGTTTAATCAACATCTTTCCCATTCCTAATCCACATTTCCATCGACATCATTGTTTAACCAAACCCCACCTTTCAAGTCCAAGTTATTTTCAAGAAAGTCTAACCCTTGACTGTAATCCCCGAGCGATGTCCAATGCCGCGGACACGGCTATTCGAATAGATTTTACACTCTGCAGAGGTTATGCACTTTACCCACAAGATACAGTCAAACACCACAAAGGCGAGTTCCCGTAACAAAGTCTTTCGGAAACTTCTAACAATACAAGTGGTCCTCTCCGGTGTTGCACTCTAACCCTTCCCTTAGCTAAGGCGAAGTTTAGGCCAACCAACCGTTAGATGGGTACCTGGCCGCAGACCCGGTACGCTCCACCGTACAACTTACACAAAGGGTGTAGTTGACATCCTGAGGTCCCACAGGTACGTTATTAGCAACTTAATCAACTAGGTCCGTCCCATTACAGACATGTGGTTGAACGTTTTACCCAGTTCAAAGGCTTGCAAGGTTAAGTCCTTAGGGTGACCAGGGCAAGACTACCCGAAGAACCAAACCAACGTCCCCGGTGCCACAACTGGCCCACCCGATCATTCTTGCCACATGCCCCGGTCAAAAGCTATTTATCAAAGCCCCAGTTGATTACCATGCACCACGTGCCATCAACTTCACATGATACTTTTCCAAAATAGGTTCAATATATCATTAAGTCCATTTTAACATTTGATCGTCCAAAATCATGTCATGAGCACGTAGCAGGTCTAAGCAATATACTACAACGGTCTAAATTCCCATGTTGGCAATTTAATTATGTCCAACTAGTAAACCACAACTAGGGTGACAAGGGGTCATGGCACATATTTAAATAACCAAGGTGTCATACAGCAATTAGGCATTTATCTAATTCCCCAGAATTAAATAAAGTATTTTCTAATTAAACTAGCATGCAATAGTTTTAAATAGAAATAATTTGAAACTGGGATCAACATGGTCAAAGCACAACTTGCCTTCAAAAAGTACTTGTTCTTGGTCCGGAGCTGGCTCCTGGGTCAACACTTCTCCTTCGAATCCTTCCGGCACTTCAACGTCTACTCGTAACGCGTGCAAATAGTAACAAATGAATAAAACAGTAGACAAAAATTGTCCAAACATCCAAATAAAGTTCGTAAACAGAGAGAACATAATTTTATGAATTTTTAGAAACTGGAATCGTCAAATCCGGAGTTTAAATGCAAAAGTTATAGCATTTTGAAGTTTAAATAATCAATTAAATAATATTACAGAGAAAAAGTTTAGTCCAAAAATTAAATAAAATTCATATTTTAGTAGATCTGAATTTTATGAATTTTTAGAAATTTGAATCGTTCAAATCGGAGTTGAAACGCAAAAGTTATAAGCGTTTGAAGTTTGAATCAAAATCTGAATTCATATTTCGAATTATTAAATCATTTTCTTTTTCGGAAATAAATATTGCGTCAGCAAAGACATGTGGCAGCCTCTGATTGGGCGGCTGACGTCAGCCGGTTCATGGACGTGGTCCATGGTGACGCCCGGCCCACGGTGGACGCGGCCCACGGCTACAAAGGCTGACACGCGGGCCCCACCCGTCAGTGGGTCACGTGCACGGTGAGACTCTCACGGGTGACACACTGACATGCGGGCCCCGCATGTCAGTGACACGTAGTCACGCCCAGGCTCAGCCGCTGGCACGTGGGCCTGGCCTGTCAGTGACTCAACGCACGGCACTGCGGCGGCTACGTGGCAAGACCCGGCGTGCGACACGTGGGCGCATCACAGCCGTCCACCACGGATCTAACGGTTCGGATCTATCTAATCGCGCGACAGAAGAAAACTACGTGGCTCAATCTCCATCGTTGGATCTAGATCCAACGGTCCTTAATAGATCTGGCTGAATGAACTAGATCTAATCTAAACCACCCAATTTAGATCCAACGGCTGAGATCTATCCTGGTTCTACGGGGTTGGGAACACGTGGGCAAACCTCAACGGTTGGATCCGGATCGGACGGTTCACGTAGCTCGCGGGCGGCGATGGCTTCGCGATGGCGCACGGCTGCCGGAGTTGAAGACGATGATGAGCCCAACGGCGTTCCAGCGGTTCTCCGACGAGGTGAGTTGGCTCCACGGGTACGTCTCGACGCGGGGTTCTCGGACCTGGCCTTGGACGCGGCGGAGAACGACGAACGGCGGCGGAACCAAGCAAAAACCGCGGCGGAGAAGAGAGCTGCTACGGCGAGCGATTGTGGCTAAGCGGCGGCGGCTAGGGCTCGGCGGGCTAGGGTTTCGGGTGCGCACAGAAAAGGGCAACCTTGGGCGATGTCCCATGCATTAAATAACCCCGGGATGCGCGCACAAATCGGAACCCTAACGGACTCGGCGGAGGGCGCGGCGGCGCAGTCCGTATCGGACTCGGCGGAGACGACAACCCACAGCCGTCCACGTGTCCGATCAACGGCCACGATCGACTGGCGCGCACGGATCCGAGCCGGATCCGATCGAAACGGTGCGGCCCAACCCTGACCGTTGGATCTCGATCCAACGGTCGGGATCGATTAGGTTTAGGGTTGGGTTCGGTCGAGTCACGTGGCTCGGGTAGGACACAAGTCTGACTCGGGTTCCGACTCGGTCGGATGAACAGTACTCGACCCGATTGATTTTGCAGCGATTTAATATTTAAAATAATTCCAGTAATTCATTTAATTCAAGAAAAATAGTAAAATACTCAGAAAAATTCCAGAAAAATTCTGGAAAATATTTTAGGGCATTTGGGACTCAAATAAAATATTTCCAACAAAACTTTATTTGAAAATTTAATTTCTTTAATTATTTCAAAATGGAATAAATTCAAATAAATTCCAAATAAATCCAAATAAATTCCAGAAAATTCCAAAAAATTCACCAAAGTGCCAAATCACACATGAATTTAAGAAAAGCAAAATTTTGGGGTGTTACAAACCTCCCCCCTTAACATAATCTCGTCCCTGAGATTCAAGGCTTACTAAAGAATAGGTTCGAAAACTCTTTCTTCAAATCCTCTTCGCGCTCCCAAGTTGCTTCGCTCTCTGCATGGTTGATCCATTGAACTCTGTAGAAACGGGTTGACTTGTTCCTCGTCTCTCGATCCATTGTGTCCAGAATCTTCACGGGGTGCTCCTTGTAAGTCAAATCTTCTTGCAACTCAATTGACTCTAGCGGTGTCTGTTCCTCAGGTACTCGGAGACACTTCTTCAACTGGGACACGTGGAACACGTCATGCACTCCTGCTAATGACTGCGGTAATTCCAACTGATAAGCAACTTCACCTCTGCGGCTGAGAACCTTGAATGGTCCAACATATCTCGGCGCGAGTTTTCCTTTGGCATGGAATCTCTTAACTCCTCTGAGCGGTGTGACTCTAAGATACACGAAATCTTCTGGTTCGAAACTCAGGTCTCGGCGACGGTTGTCAGCATAACTCTTCTGTCGTGATTGGGCTATCTTCAATCTCTCCCTGATCATGGCAATTTGTTCCTCGGCTTCTTGAAGAATATCAGGTCCAAAGACACGATGTTCACCCGTCTCGTTCCAATTCAACGGTGTTCGACAAGGTCGATCGTATAGTGCTTCAAATGGCGACATTTGCAAACTGGCTTGGTGGCTGTTGTTGTAACTGAACTCCGCATACGGCAGACTTTTATCCCAAGAGGTAGCATAAGCCAATGCACACGCTCTTAACATATCCTCCAGAATCTGATTGACTTTCGGTCTGTCCATCCGTTTGTGGATGATAGGCTGTACTGAAGTTCAAACGGGTTCCCATGGCTTCATGTAGCTTATTCCAGAACCTCGTGGTAAACTGGGTACCTCTATCTGATACAATCTTTTTCGGCACTCCGTGCAAACAGACGATCCTGGTCATATACAACTCTGCTAACTTATCCCCTGAGTAAGTGGTCTTCACGGGGATAAAATGGGCTACTTTGGTCAAGCGATCCACTATAACCCATATGGAGTCATAACCTCCTTGAGTCTTGGGTAAACCGGTGATGAAATCCATTCCGATTTCCTCCCACTTCCACTCAGGTATCTTCAACGGCTGTAGCAATCCTGCTGGTCTCTGATGCATTTCCTTGACTCTCTGGCATATGTTGCACAGTGCAACATGGTCGGCATCCTCACGCTTCATGCTCGGCCACCAGAATCTTTCCTTCAAATCTTGATACATCTTGGCACTTCCAGGATGAATTGAATACTTAGAGTCATGGGCTTCTTCTAGAATCAACTGCTTCAGCTCCTTCTGGTTCGGCACACAAATTCGATCCTTCATCCATAACGTGCCTTGCTTATCCAACTTGAAGTCCTCTGCCTTGCCTTCATCCATGATGGATTTAATCCTGTGGACCTTGTCATCATCCTTCTGTCCTTCTCGGATCTGATCTTCTAAGGTAGGCTTCACTTCCAATGCGGCCATGAATCCTTCTGGTACGACTTCAATCTGCATTCTCTGGAAATCCTCACATAGCTCATCCTGACTTGTGGCTAGCAACATACTCACGGTATGGTTTTTCCGACTCAGAGCATCGGTAACTACGTTTGCCTTTCCTGGATGGTAATGGATTCCAACATTATAGTCCTTGATCAACTCTAACCACCTCCTTTGCCTCATGTTTAAGTCTGATTGGGTGAAGATGTACTTAAGACTCTTATGGTCCGTGTATACTTCACATCTGTTTCCAATTAAATAGTGACGCCATAATTTCAAGGCATGCACTACGGCAGCTAGCTCCAGGTCATGCGTCGGATAATTCTCCTCATGCGGCCTCAACTGCCTTGATGCATGAGCGACGACCTTTCCATTCTGCATCAGCACACATCCAAGTCCTTGGCGCGATGCGTCACAATAAATATCAAAGCTTTGATTGACGTCCGGTAGGACTAACACCGGTGCTGATGTCAATCGCCTCTTCAATTCTTGAAAACCTTTCTCGCACTCTGGCGTCCATGCAAACTTCTTCTCCTTTTTCAGCAATTACGTAAGAGGTTTCGCAATTGTCGAAAAGCCTTCAATGAAATGGTGATAGTAACCTGCCATTCCAAGGAAACTCCGGATCTGGGTCACGGTCTTCGGCTGCTCCCAATGTAACACAGCTTCTACCTTGCTTGGATCTACGACGACTCCTTCTGCGATCATTACATGTCCGAGGAACTCCACCTTGTCCTTCCAAAAGTCACACTTGCTGAACTTGGCGAAAAGTTACTGTTCCCTTAGCTTTTCCAAAACTCGCCTCAAGTGTTCGGCATGTTCATCCTCTGTCTTGGAGTAGATTAGGATATCGTCTATGAACACAACAACAAACTTGTCCAAATATTCCATGAACACCTTATTCATCATATTCATGAAATATGCTGGTGCATTCGTCAGACCAAAGGACATAACAGTAAACTCGTAATGTCCATATCTTGACGAGAATGCGGTCTTCGGAATATCCTCTGATCGGATCTTCAACTGATGGTATCCCGATCTCAGATCAATCTTGGAGAAAACTTCGGCTCCTCTCAGCTGATCAAACAGATCATCGATCCTGGGTAGCGGGTACTTATTCTTCACGGTGACTTCATTGAGTGCACGGTAGTCAATGCACATCCTGAAACTTCCGTCCTTCTTCTTGACAAACAGAACTGGCGCTCCCCACGGCGACGAACTCGGTCTGATAAATCCTTTCTCCATTAACTCTTCAAGCTGCTTCTTCATCTCTACCAACTCCTCGGTGGACATCCGATAAGGTTTCTTAGCTATCGGTGCTGTACCAGGTACAAGCTCTATCACAAACTCTATGTCCCTGTAGATCTTTAGGAAAAACATCTGGGTACTCATTCACTACTGAGACATCCTCTATGCTGATTGCCTTGGTACTGTTAACCATCAACTGTCCATCTCTGACGGCAGTAGCTTGAAATTCCATTTTCTTTCCACACGGGCTCTCAACTGAGATAGTCCTTCGTCCACAATCCAATACGGCCTTGTGCTTGGATAACCAATCCATTCCCAAAATAACATCTAAGGTCTGGGTCTCCAAAATAATAAGGTTCGCTAGGAACTCTATCCCATCTATTAATATTCTTACCCCAGAACATCCTACTTTCGTTCGGAGTTCGGAACCAGGGGTTTGAACTAAAAGCATGCATTTAAGTCTTGCAATCTCCAAATCATTCTTAGCAGCAAAGCTTTGAGAAACAAAAGAATGCGAAGCTCTAGAATCAAACAAAACTATTGCAGGTACTGAGTTAACAAGTAACTTACCCAGTACGACATCCGTGGCATTCTGCAGTGCATCTGCGGTGACATGATTGACTCGGCCTCTCACCATGGTCTGGGGTGCTGCTCCTGGCTGTGCTGTCCCTCGGTTGGCTCCTGGTGCTGGCGTCCTGGCTAGTGTGGATCCCAGATTGAAGCGAACTGGGGTCACTCCTGCAGTTTTCTTAGGACAACTGTTGGCAAAGTGTCCTAGCTCGTTGCAATTGTAGCAGCGCCTCACTGTTCCTTGTTTACTGCCTGAAGCGACGTTTCTGGCTGGGGCTGGAGTCTGATAGTTCTGATTGATGGGTCTTGGTGCTGGTGACGGTGTCCTTGTAGCATTCTGTGGCTGGAACCTGAAAAACTGATTTGGCGCAACCCTCAAACGTTGTTGTGCTCCCTGACGCGATCCCTGATGTTGCATCCTGCGCTTCCTGTTCTCATCCAGTTCCTTGCGCTTGTCCTCAAGAATAAGCGCCTTATTCACTAACTCTTGAAAATCTGGAAAGGTGTGGGTGATCAGTCCCACCTGTAGTCCTGAGTTAAGTCCCTTCATGAAGCGAGACTGTCTGGCTTTATCTGTCGCTACGTCTTCAGGTGCGTAACGTGCAAGCTGTGTGAACTTGTTCAGGTATTCGGCCACTGGCTGATTACCTTGCTTCAGTGCTCTGAACTCCTCCTTCTTGAGATCCATGATTCCTTCAGGCACGTGATACTGGCGAAACGCAGCTGTGAACTCCTCCCAAGTGATGTCCTGAGGGTTCTCTTGCGTAGCACAGAAGTTCTCCCACCATTCAGGGGCTGTTCCTTCCAACTGATGAGAAGCGTAGAGTACCTTCTCATTTCCAATGCATTGAGCAATGTGTAGCTTCCTCTCAATTGACCTTAACCAGTCATCGGCTTCCAACGGGTTAGCATTCCCGGAGAAAGTGGGTAGATGAGTCCTCATGAACTCTGACAGTCTTGTATTCTGGCGTTGTCCCTGATTGACTTGATTAGCAGTGGCCTGAGCGGTGACGTGCTGCATCTGTTGCATCATGGCATGCATCAAATGAGTCTGAGCAGCAAGAAAAGCTTCGAAATTCTGCATATCAATTGGCGGTGCTGGTGCTCCATCATTGGGGTTTTCTGCTGGGCGAGAACCATTTCCATTGCCTCCAAGGTTTCCGCGAGTGTTCACCATCTGTGGTTTGCTCCAGGTTTTAGAGACGAGAGGGAAACAAGAATAGACAAGTAATATGGAACTATGCGGGGCGAAGGGTGTAACTCAAGATCCAACTTTATTAACTAATGATATTAATAACTTGGTATGGTTGCTTACAATGCCTAAAGGCCTGCAACACATACTGCACACTCAGCAAACAATGAAAAACCAACGCCTCTAAAGGGTGACTCTTATTCTATAACGCGACTCGACGAAGGAGTCTTAACTGCAAAACCTATGCTCACTCGTCTAGAAAACATCCATGGCCTGGGTACGGGTGCTGCGGCATAGGTGCGAAACGATCGCCATGTCCAGCAACTGTGTCATCTGTGGTAGTCGAAGAAGCAGTGTCCTCCTCAAGCTCCGGCTCCTCCGGGTCTGGCTCGTGCAGCTCGAGTACTGGCTCCGGCTCTGGTGCGTACAATGCCGTCTCTAACTCTCCAATCCTTTGCAAAAGGTGGGACACATACTCTTGAGCTTCCCGCCATCTGTTCTTATCTGCCGTGATTTCTTTGCGGGCCTTCTGTAGCTCCTTGCTCGTATCATCAAGTACATCCTCCTGGGCGACAACAAGTCGTGCCAACTGTGTAACCATGGCATTCTCATCCTGAATCGCCTTCGGGTCAAGAAGGTTATTGCTGCGCGGATGATATCGGAACACCGTGCTCTCCAATTCTCTGGCGTAGATACGCGTAATGTGCCGCATTGCTCGTTGTGACGCCTCTTGGATACCCATTTGCATTGTAGACCTCCTGGCAGTGCAGTGTATCGGGCGATTGCCTGGGCCCTTCTTCCTAGCAGGTACCACAATCTTCACGTCACAGTCCTTGATCAATCCTGCTTGTCTGATCACGTCCACTTGGTATTGCGGCTTCTCAAAATCTCTGAGAGTCTATAGCATACGCCAAAGTTCCGCGGTGTGACCAACCTCCAGATCGACGTAGTTGAACTCTCCCTCCATCTGTCACAAGAGTGCTCACGTAAGAACTCGAAATTTTTAAATCGTGACAAGGTAAAGAAAAATTCAGCAAGAGACAAGAAAAGAGAGAAGGGAATAAGTCGAGATGTCATTTCTTATCTTGACGAACTTTTAACCTTTAGAAAATAGGTTTTAACCTCTCTACGGCCATTCTAGCTAGGGTTGAGCCTACGGTCAGTATGGCTCTGATACCATCTCTGTCGGGACCCGAATTTGCAAATTCGGACCCTCTGTGTATTCAGCACTAGTCCAGGAACGCGCTAGTGCACACGGTCTTAACATCGGTAAATATCACAATCATACCACTCGATACTAATAAAGTACTTTAATTAAATAGTCAAACTGGTTGCTCGACCTTATGGTCAAGTTACAAATATACGCCACGCAGGGCGAAACTTATTAGGAGAGAAATAATAGCAGCGGAAAATAAAATAACTTCGTGGCGCCATCCAGTATACCACAGGCAACTGACTGGGCTCGCTCCCTAAGTAGACGGTTCCTCTTGGAGCTCCTCCTCCAAAGCTGGTGTAGTCTCCTCTTCAACTGGTGTTGTATTGTGGCAAGGGTGAGTACTTGGTACTCAGCAAGTCATGCACAGAATGCAAGCTAATATACTACATGCATGGCTTAATACAAAGGAATAGCTCAGGGTATATTTGCAGTAAAACAGCATTTGACAAGTAGCATAAGTAGATTCGAAAGCAATAGAAACAAGTATAAGATCAATAACTTTTCCAGGAGTTTAATCAACATCTTTCCCATTCCTAATCCACATTTCCATCGACATCATTGTTTAACCAAACCCCACCTTTCAAGTCCAAGTTATTTTCAAGAAAGTCTAACCCTTGACTGTAATCCCCGAGCGATATCCAATGCCGCGGACACGGCTATTCGAATAGATTTTACACTCTGCAGAGGTTATGCGCTTTACCCACAAGATACAGTCAAACACCACAAAGGCGAGTTCCCGTAACAAAGTCTTTCGGAAACTTCTAACAATACAAGTGGTCCTCTCCGGTGTTGCACTCTAACCCTTCCCTTAGCTAAGGCGAAGTTTAGGCCAACCAACCGTTAGATGGGTACCTGGCCGCAGCCCCGGTACGCTCCCCCGTACAACATACACAAAGGGTGTAGTTGACATCCTGAGGTCCCACAGGTACGTTATTAGCAACTTAATCAACTAGGTACGTTATTAGCACGTTTTACCCAGTTCAAAGGCTTGCAAGGTTAAGTCCTTAGGGTGACCAGGGCAAGACTACCCGAAGAACAAACCAACGTCCCCGGTGCCACAACTGGCCCACCCGATCATTCTTGCCACATGCCCCGGTCAAAAGCTATTTATCAAAGCCCCAGTTGATTACCATGCACCACGTGCCATCAACTTCACATGATACTTTTCCAAAACAGGTTCAATATATCATTAAGTCCATTTTAACATTTGATCGTCCAAAATCATGTCGTGAGCACGTAGCAGGTCTAAGCAATATACTACAACGGTCTAAATTCCCATGTTGGCAATTTAATTATGTCCAACTAGTAAACCACAACTAGGGTGACAAGGGGTCATGGCACATATTTAATTAACCAAGGTGTCATACAGCAATTAGGCATTTATCTAATTCCCCAGAATTAAATAAAGTATTTTCTAATTAAACTAGCATGCAATAGTTTTAAATCGAAATAATTTGAAACTGGGATCAACATGGTCAAAGCACAACTTGCCTTCAAAAAGTACTTGTTCTTGGTCCGGAGCTGGCTCCTGGGTCAACACTTCTCCTTCGAATCCTTCCGGCACTTCAACGTCTACTCGTAACGCGTGCAAATAGTAACAAATGAAAAAAACAGTAGACAAAAAGTGTCCAAACATCCAAATAAAGTTCATAAATAGAGAGAACATAATTTTATGAATTTTTAGAAACTGGAATCGTCAAATCCGGAGTTTAAATGCAAAAGTTATAGCATTTTGAAGTTTAAATAATCAATTAAATAATATTACAGAGAAAAAGTTTAGTCCAAAAATTAAATAAAATTCATATTTTAGTAGATCTGAATTTTATGAATTTTTAGAAATTTGAATCGTTCAAATCGGAGTTGAAACGCAAAAGTTATAAGCGTTTGAAGTTTGAATCAAAATCTGAATTCATATTTCGAATTATTAAATCATTTTCTTTTTCGGAAATTAAATATTGCGTCAGCAAAGAAACGTGGCAGCCTCTGATTGGGCGGCTGACGTCAGCTGGTTCATGGACGTGGTCCATGGTGACGCCCGGCCCACGGTGGACGCGGCCCACGGCTACAAAGGCTGACACGCGGGCCCCACCCGTCAGTGGGTCACGTGCACGGTGAGACTCTCACGGGCGAGACACTGACTTGCGGGTCCCACATGTCAGTGACACGTAGTCACGCCCAGGCTCGATCGCTGGCACGTGGGCCCGGCCTGTCAGTGACTCAACGCACGGCACTACGGCGGCTACGTGGCATGACCCGGCGTGCGACACGTGGGTGCATCACAGCCGTCCACCACGGATCTAACGGTTCGGATCTATCTAATCGCGTGACAGAAGAAAACTACGTGGCTCAATCTCCACCGTTGGATCTAGATCCAACGGTCGTTAATAGATCTGGCTGAATGAACTAGATCTAATCTAAACCACACAATTTAGATCCAACGGTTGAGATCTATCCTGGTTCTACGGGGTTGGGAACACGTGGGCAAACCTCAACGGTTGGATCCGGATCGGACGGTTCACGTAGCTTGCGGGCGGCGATGGCTTCGCGATGGCGCACGGCTGCCGGACTTGAAGACGATGATGAGCCCAACGGCGTTCCAGCGGTTCTCCGATGAGGTGAGTTGGCTCCACGGGTACGTCTCGACGCGGGGTTCTCGGACCTGGCCTTGGACGCGGCGGAGAACGATGAACGGCGGCGGAACCAAGCAAAAACCGCGGCGGAGAAGAGAGCTGCTACGGCGAGCGATTGCGGCTAAGCGGCGGCGGCTAGGGCTCGGCGGGCTAGGGTTTCGGGTGCGCACGGAAAAGGGCAACCTCGGGCGATGTCCCACGCATTAAATAACCCCGGGATACGCGCACAAATCGGAACCCTAACGGACTCGGCGGAGGGCGCGGCGGCGCAGTCCGTATCGGACTCGGCGGAGACGACAACCCAAAGCCATCCACGTGTCCGATCAACGGCCACGATCGCCTGGCGCGCATGGATCCGAGCCGGATCCGATCGAAACGGTGCGGCCCAACCCTGACCATTGGATCTCGATCCAACGGTTGGGATCGATTAGGTTTAGGGTTGGGTTCGGTCGTGTCACGTGGCTCGGGTCGGACTCAAGTCTGACTCGGGTTCCGACTCGGTCGGATGAACAGTATTCGACCCGATTGATTTTGCAGCGATTTAATATTTAAAATAATTTCCAATAATTCATTTAATTCAAGAAAAATAGTAAAATACTCAGAAAAATTCCAGAAAAATTATGGAAAATATTTTAGGGCATTTGGGACTCAAATAAAATATTTCCAACAAAACTTTATTTGAAAATTTAATTTCTTTAATTATTTCAAAATGGAATAAATTCAAATAAATTCCAAATAAATCCAAATAAATTCCAGAAAATTCCAAAAAATTCACCTAAGTGCCAAATCACACATGAATTTAAGAAAAGCAAAATTTTGGGGTGTTACATGACTGGAGGATGGGAGGCAGCAACCATCTTGCCATGTCGGCAAGGAGAACATACAACATCTTTGACCATCTTGAGTTTAGGCAGGCCACGAATGAGATCATGGCCGCTAACTCGAGTCAAATGATCAAAGACAATGTGGCCAAGTCTCCTATGCCAAAAAGAGAGATCATGGGCAGAAGCAATAAGGCAATGGAGAGAGTCTCTAGAGGAAGAAGAAAAATCAGCACGAAAGACTCTCCCAAAACGAGAAACCCCGCAAACAAACTCCCCAGAAGAATCGAGGATCCTACAAGAGCTCCTCTTAAAATTGACCTCGAAATCATCATCAAGAAGCTGAGAGACTGAAAGCAAGTTGAAATGCAGCCATCGACTAAGGCAACGTCCTTAAGAATGAAATGATCGTTAATGCAGACGGTACCTTTAGCGATGACTCTACCCGACGCAGCATCCCCAAAGGTGATCACTTCATCACCGGGATCTCGGTCCAGGGAAGAAAACCAACGGGAGTCTCCGGTCATGTGGCGAGAACAAATGAGTCTACGATCCAAACCTCCCCTTCCTCGCCCTACGGACTGAATCAAAGAGAGCGAGCAGATGTCTCCGATGCAGGATAGATCGGTGCAGATCTAGGAACCCAACATCGAGTCAATCGTGCGATGAAACAACTGATCCAACGGAGTAGAAGAATGCAATCTGGCATCTCTCCGTGACTCGACTCTCACAAACTTAGACTCCGCTCCATTCGAACGTCTAGGAGCAGGTGCTGGGTTGGTCCGCCGAGGTGCAAAGGCCGGACCATCCCAGTGCTACTGCCCAGACCTCCCACTGGGGAAAGCAAACTCACGCCGCTGATATCTACCTCGATGGAAAAAATGAGAAATATCAAGAGGACGGCGGAAAGACTGACTCGGGATAGCTCTGGGGCGAAAACCAGAAGTAGAAGCCTGAAAACCAAGCCCCATGCTGTAGGATCGAAAGACACGAATATAGCAATCAGAGGGGGGTGAATGATTGAGCGGAAGCTAAAACCAAATTTTTCATCTATTAAAAACTTCCCCCCAAAAGAAACCAAAAGATTGCCTCGAATTTGACAAAAACAGATTGACAAAGGCTTGATAAAATGCGAATTCCTGGAGATCCAATTGTTAGATTGATCTGAAATTTGGACACGAGAAACTAGATTCCAATGCGAATCGAACCCAAAAATAATCAGCTCGATCGGACATACGGATCAAAAGTTATGAGCTTCGCAAGCTTGCTATTCTAGAACTTGACGAAAATCAATCTAATCGAAACTTGTAGATTGATCAAGAATAACAAAAGATTTATCAACAAGACTTTGAGGAACACTAGATCGATACCCTAGAGAGGTTTTTGATGGATCAAATCAAGATGAAACTCAAAGAACAAAAACCAATCTAGAACTAGAACAAGTATGCAAACAAGAACCAAAAGAGAATATTGTAGCACACAAGGAACTAGAAGAATTGATCTTTATTTATTTTGTCTAAAGTACTCTCAACAAAAGAGTACAAACCCTAAAACTGAGCTTGAGGCTCTCAATGCGCTCAGCTCTGCTTGATGCGATTGATGCCCTTCAATAGGAGACACCCCTCCTATTTAAAGGACCAACCCACAAGGAGTTCTGAATACGATTCCTATTCCCTAGAAGGAATTTGTATCCAACACAACTCTACTTGGCCCAACCTGGCCGAATACAACTCTTGCATGCGTATGGCAACCCTACCATACTCACGTGACTAACACTTTGCACGCGTATGGCCACCTGCCATACTCACGTGATTAACACTTTGCACGTGAATGAGCTCCTACCATTCTCACGTGACTAACCATTCTTCATGTGCACCATTCTCTTAGCCCGAACGTCCCGCATGACATCCTTGACCACCAAGACCTCAGTTCCTCCCTGAACCTAGTCCCGAACCTCAGCTCCTCCATGAACCTAGTTCCGATCCCGTCATCGACCACGTTCGTCTTCAAGCAATACCTGCACATGAACAAACCACAAAACAATTCCGAGCACAAGTCCACGACTTGACTCTACTCAATCCATGCAAATACTCACACGAGCATTGCATAAAGTCCACTTCAAAAGAAGCATCATGAAATTCTCACAAATTTCATAATCCCAAAAATGAATCAAACACAATTCCAATTTTGTTCAAAACCCTAATCGAGCAAAAACGCATTCACGACGGACAAGGAAATATGGTCCGGCGTACACATGAAAAAGTCACTCAAGAAGCCATTCACGACGGACCAACAAAATCGGTCCGGTGTACAAGTGAAAGTATCGATTTCAAGAAGAAATCTTTCCGGCGAAAACATGTTCACGACAGACTAAAAGAAATCAGTCCGTCGTACATGCGAAATCAATCCTCAAAAAGCCGTTCACGACTGACCAAAGAAATTGGTCCGACGTACATGCAAAACTTACTGGTTTGAGAGTTTGGTCCGGCACAAAAGATGACTTCACTGTTTGCTGTCAAATTGTCAGACACAAGCACAAACACATTTTGCAAATTCAATTCTAAGCCAATTTTTCAGTACATGATTTCACAATCTCCCCCTTGATGAAAACATTGGCAACACCACTTAGAATTGAACATTTGGCATTCACTTTACAAAAGATTTTGAAATCCAAAGGATCAAAGACCAAAGTAAGAAAACACAGAATTCCCCCTTTGACCAAAAAGCAAAACAAAATCTCCCCCTGAGAAGGAACATGTGTGTGAATGTGCAATGTGCCCAAAAATTCCAAAATTCTCCAAACTTCTCCCAAAATTCTCAAATTTCCAAGAACAACTCCCCCTTTTTCTTCTCCCCCTTTTTCCTTAAACTTTTCAACGATTCCCAAATTTCTCCCCCCTTGACAATGGATTCATCAAGAGTACAAAAGAGAGAACAGGTTCAAAATTTTTCCTGTAGCAAAGATTTCACAAGGAGAAACAAGGGAGTGCCAAGATAGGAAAAGATGAGCTCATTCGATCATATAACCTTATATATCACATAACATGAAAATACATGATCTTGATGTGATTTTAGCAAGTTAGGGAATGACATGCATCTCAACCTCAATTCAGTCAACTATAGCCAAGTACTAAGCAAAACCTTTAGTAGAAAAACAAAGGCTCAAAGTTGAAGCAAATAACAAATCAGGGCGAGCAAGTAGTTTCAACTCCAATCTAGTAGACCAATTTAATCTTTAAACAATAAATCGCATGTGGCATGCTTGAAGCATACTTCTTTTATTTTCTAGGAGTGGCATGCTTGAAGCATACATCTTATCTTTGAGGGAATGGCATGCTTGAAGCATACGTCTTATTTTTTAAGGAAAGCATGCCTGAAGCATACAACTTGAAGCTTTTGCTTTTAACAACCCTTTTTTATTGATTCCCTTTTTCTTTTCTTTTTCTTTGATTGTAAACATGCAAAAATGATTAAAAGGTCTTTTGAAAGAGTAAAGCTGAAAACACACTTGCTTCATAGCCCAAATTTGTCAAGAAGATTCAATAACAAGCCTAGAAGAGTAAGATATCACAGAGTATTTAGCTATAGGCAATCAGTCCAGGGAATTCCACAATGTCATTTTTAGTTCAAGTGAGACAATTAGATTATCATATATTAGCTCAATTACATAACATATAAAGAAATATGATAAAGTGAGATCATCAAGTGAAAGAACTTGGCAAGGAAACTCCCCCTCAAAACAAACCCATTGGATGAACAATCCCAAGTTCTCCTCGAATAAAAGCAAAACGAGAAGAAGACAAAGGTTTTATAAAAATGTCTGCCAATTGATGTTCAGTATCCACATGGTGAAGCACAATATTTTCTTTTTCAACATGATCTCTAAGAAAGTGAAATCCAATATCAATATGCTCAAGAAAGGGGATTACTCAAGAGGTGGCACGAACCAAATCAATTCAACATCCTCCAAAGTCAACATCAGAATAAGCTCTTAAACTAATGCATAAGGAAGCAGAAAGCCAAATGCCAAAATCTTGAGTACCATGGAGATACCTGAAAGTACACTTGAACGCTTGTCGATGTGAAGCACGTGGGAAGCTTGAAAACAAGCACACACAAGCACGTGGGAAGAGTCTCTCATGTAAACCTCCAATTATCTCATCCTCAACAAAGATCATCATCATCTTTTATGAACAAAGACACTCTCCCCTGAACATATGCACTGTACTTGCATCATTTGGACTAGTGCCTTTTAAGTAAAATGAAGTGGAAGAAGTATCTCCAAAGGCAACACTTTTAGCATGAGATGCACGAGTGAAGAAGAACCAAAACTTATCATTGAACATATGAAGTGAGCATCCGAAATTCACTAGCCACATGTTCTCCTTCCTCGCGTGAGAAGCCCATATAGAAGCAGAAATTGTCGAGGCCTCGGTACTGGGGTTAGAAATAAGATGTTTAGGAATCCAGTACTGAGACACACGACGCACAACAGTAGGCACAACACGAGTATTCTTATGCACAAAAATAGATTTGCCTTTTTCCGTGTTTTTAGAAACAAAAGGTGTTTGTTTCACCCTAGGCACATAATGAGAAGTAGAGTGTGCCTTTCTGAAATTAGACCTAGCATTAAACCTTTCTCTCTTTTGTTGTTTAGCTAGTCTAAAGCAAAAGTCTACTAAATGTCCATCTCTATCACAATGAGTGCAAGTGTACTTAACATGATATTTTGCTTTAACAGTAGAAGCACATTTTGCATTCATCATAGTAGAAGATAAAAGACCAGCAGATTTAAAGACAGTTTTCTTAGGCTCATTGACAATTTCAAATTTTCCACTTTCAAGTGTTTTGACAACAGTGGGAGCATGCGATTTATGATGAGCATAAGAATCAAAACCTAAACCTTTGTTATGAGTGCTGACTTTTGATTGATCCAAGATCATGTTTAGGTTTTTCTTTCCTTTAGTGAAACGTTCTAATGACTTTTCCAAGTAATCAATTTTTCGAGAAAGAGTTAAACAATTATTACAGGGAACGTCCACTTTTCCTTTTTGCTTGCGACAAGTTGAGCATGAAAGAACCTCATGTGTAAGCAAATCTTATGTCATTTGAGAAACCATAGCATTTGCATCATGCAACTTCAATTCTAGTATGGAGCATATAGAACATGGAATTGTATCATGTAAATCAATGGTAGAACAACTAGCATGTTTAGGCTGTGTTTGTTTAGGCTTCTGCTTAGGCTTATTTGGCTTCTAGGCCTTCATAAGTCACAAGCCAAAACAAACAGTAATTTTTCAACTAGCTGGAGAGGAGAAACTCCAACCCAATTTGCACTACACGAGAGAAGCAAGGTGTCGGGACCCCGAATTTGCAAATCCGGACCCTCTGTGTATTCAGCACTAGTCCAGGAACGCGCTAGTGCACACAGTCTTAACATCGGTAAATATCACAATCATACCAATCGATACCATAAAAGTACTTTATTTAAATAATCAAACTGGTTACTCGACCTTATGGCCAAGTTACAAATATATGCCTCGCAAGGCGAAACTTATTCAGAGAGAAATATTAGCAGCGGAAATTCAAAGAACTTCGTGGCGCCATCCAGTATACCACAGGCAACTGACTGGGCTCGCATCCCTAAGTAGACGGATCCTCTTGGAGTTCCTCCTCCATAGCTGGTGTAGTCTCCTCTTCAACTGGTGTTGTGTTGAGGCAAGGGTGAGTACTTGGTACTCAGCAAGTCATGCACAGAATGCAAGCTAATATACTATATGCATGGCTTGGTACAAAGGAATAGCTCAAGGTATAATTGCAGTAAACAGCTTTTGACAAGTAATATAAGTAGATTCGAAAGCAGTAGAAATAAGTAAAGCATAAATAACTTTTCAAGAAGTTTAACAAACATTTTTCCCCATCCTAAACCATATTTCCATCATCTTTAAACCAACCCAACCTTTCAAACCAAAGTTATTTTGAGAAAATCTAACCCTTGACTGTAATTCCCGAGCGATGTCCAATACCGTGGACACGGCTATTCGAATAGATTCTAAACTCTGCAGAGGTTATGCACTTTACCCACAAGATACAGTCAAACACCACAAAGGCGAGTTCCCGTAACAAAGTCTTTCGGAAACCTCTAACAATACAAGTGGTCCTCCCCGGTTATTGCGCACTAACCCTTCCCTTCGCTAAGGCGAAGTCTAGGCCAATCAACCATTAGATGGGTACCTGGCCTCAGCCCCGGTACGCTCCCCCATACAACATACACAAAGGGTGTAGTTGACCTCCTGAGGTCCCACAGGTACGTTATTAGCAACTTAGTCAACTAGGTCCGTCCCATTCCGGACATGTGGTTGCACGTTAGACCCAGTTCAAAGGCTTGCAAGGTTAAGTCCTTAGGGTGACCAGGGCAAGACTACCCGAAAACCAAATCAACATTCCCAATGCCACAATGGCCCACCTGATTACTCTTGCCACATGCCCTGGCCGAAATCTGTTTATCAAACCCCATTTGATTACCATGCACCACGTGCCATCAACATCAAATGATACTTTTCCAAAACAGGTTCAATATATCATTAATTAAATATTAACATTTGATTATCCAAAATCATGTCATGAGCACGAAAGGTGTCTAAGCAAAGATACTACAACGATCTAAACCCATGTTGGCAATTTAATAATGTCCAACTAGTAATCCACAACTAGGGTGACAAAGGGTCATGGCACATACTTAAGTAATCAAGGTGTCATACTGCAAATTGGTATTTATCTAACCCCCATGTTTAAACAAAGTATCTTTCTAATTGAACTAGCATGCAGTAGTTTAAATCAAAATAGATTTCGAAATAGGATCAACATGGTCAAAGCACAACTTGCCTTCAAAAAGTACTTGCTCTTGGTCTTGAGTTGGATCCTGAGTCAATACTTCTCCCTCGAATCCTTCCGGCACTTCAACGTCTACTCGTAAAGCGTGCAAATAGCAAATACACAAATAAACAATAGGCAAAAAGTGTCCAAACACCCAAATAAAATCAATAAACAGAAAGAACATAATTTTGTGGATTTTTAGAAACTGGAATCGTCAAATTTGGAGTTAAAACGCAAAAGTTATGATTATTTAAAGTTTAAATAATCAATTAAATAATTTTACAGAGAAAAACTTTAGTCCAAAAATTAAATAAAATTCATATTTAGGTAGATCTCAATTTTATACAAATTTAGAAATTTGAATCACTCAAATCGGAGTTGAAACGCAAAAGTTATAAGCGTTTGAAGTTTGAAACAAAATCTGAAATCATTAATTCGAATTAATAAATCATTTTCTTTTTCGGAAATTAATTATTGCGTCAGCATGGACACGTGGCAGCCTCTGATTGGTTGGCTGACGTCAGCCGGTCCATGGACTTGGTCCACGCTTGGCTCGGGTCTACCGTGGACCCTGTCCACGGCTCCATGTGAGACTGACATGTGGGCCCACTCGGGTGACGTCATTGCCGACGTCAGCAGGGCTCAGCCCACGGTGCTGACAGGTGGGTCCACCGATGACGTCATGGGTGACGTCACGGTGCTGTCGCTGACACGCGGGCCCCGCGTGTCAGTGACCACGCACGCGCGCGTGGGCGCGGCGGCTCGGCTTCCTGGACGCGTGGCACAATCGTGGCCGTTGGTTTGAAATCCGACGGCTAGGATTGAGTTTGGCCTCATGTGCTTGGGGCGCACGTGACCGATCTTGGGCCGTTGGATCTTGATCCAACGGTCCAGATCCAATCTAACCTGGTGCAGTTCTTGATACGCGGCGCAACCTAAGCCGTTGGATCTAGATCCAACGGTTGAGATTAGATCTAGGATTTTCAACGGGGAAACTCACCGAGGTGACGTGGCACGATCTGGGCCTTTGGATCTTGATCGGACGGTTGGTGGAGCTCGGGGTCGGCGATGGCTTCACGGCGAATGGCGAGCTGCCGTGGCGAGGACGGCGACCACCCAAACGGCGGTTGGGGCGTGCTCCGGCGAGATGGATGGTGTCCACGGGTGCGCCTGGCTTCGGGGGTTCCGAATCTGGGTTCAATGGCGGCGGAGGACGGCGGACGGTGGCGAGGCGAGGCAAAAACCGCGGCGGTTACCTCCTCCAACTACGGCGAGCTCGCACGGCAAACGGGCGGCGCTCAAAGTAGATGGCTCTGGGAACGGTGCGCAAGGATGAGGGCAACCTCGGGGACGTCTCACGCTTTAAATAGCCTCGGCGTTCGTGCCTAGACGGAAACCTAGTTCTTTACGGCGGGCGCGGCGGCGGAGTCCGGCTCGGACTCGGCGGAGACGATGAAGCTCAGCCGTCCACGTGGCACGATCAATGGCCACGATCGCACGGGCGCGATCGGATCCGGGCCGGATACGGCTCGAACCGGTACGGGCGGATCTCAGCCGTTGGATCTTGATCCAACGGTTGGGATTGATTAGGTTTAGGAGTGGGTTTGGTCGAGTCGCGTGGCTCGGGTCGGACTCGAACTCGAGTCTGACTCAGGCTCGGTCGGATGAACAGTACTTGACCCGAGTTGGATTTTCCAGCGATTTAATATTTAAAATAATTCCCAGTAATTCATTTAATTCATTAAAAATAGCAAAAGACTCAGAAAAATTCCAGAAAAATTCTGGATAATATTTTGGATCATTTTGGACTCAAATAAAATATTTCCAACAAAATTTTATTTGCAAAATTAAATTCTTTAATTATTTCAAAATGGAATAAATTCAAATAAATTCCAAATAAATCCAAATAAATTCCAGAAAATTCCAAAAATTCACCAAAGTGCCAAATCACACATGAATTTAAGAAAAGCAAAATTTTGGGGTGTTACACAAGGAAAACGATGCTTCTCGGGCTGGCTGGAGCTTCTGAAAATCCCACTTCCCTGGTACCCTTGCAACTTGATCTTATTTACAAAAAATTGCCATCCTCTTCATCAAGTCTCTTCCAGGTCCAGTCTCCAGCTCCAGCAGGCCAGCTAGCTTCTTCCAGCTCCAGTAGCTTCTCCTCCAGCACCAGCCTAAACAAACACAGCCTTAATAAGTTTCTCATTTTTCTCATTTTCAGCATTGATTTGCTCTAACAAGGTAACATGTTCTTTCCTAAGCAAAGTAAGCTCATTGTAAATTAAGTCACATGATTTGCAAGCATCATCATCAGGAATCAAGGTTTTAAGTCTAGCAATTTCAGCATTCAATGACTCAACAACAAAATCATGTTTCTTAATTTTCTTGTCACGTTTATCAAGCAATTTACCAAGTCGAGCAACAGCAATAGCTAATTCATCGTAAGAAGGATCTACCTCATTGAAGTCACTGTCGTGGTCGTCCTCAGTAAAGCTGTTGCTGCTTTTAGCCATGAGACACAACCCCGTCAACTCATGCTTGCTTGGAGTTGCATTGTCCTCACTGCTCCCTGAATCCACATCGCTCAAATTGACTTGTTCAAGAGCGGAAAGAACTCGGTGGACAACTTTGCTGTTGATGCAGCTCTTCTTCTTTCTATTACTTGAAGAGAACTTCTTCTCTTTTCTTCTGTCGTTGTCCTTCTCCTCCCTTGATGCTTTACCTGCAAGTTTATGACAATTTGGACGAATATGGTCGAGATCACCACACTCATAGCATCTTGGAGGATCACCACCACCTCTCTTTCTCTTTCTCACATTTTGCAAAGCTTTGTTAAAGCGAGAAGAGAGTAGTGATAAGTCTTCTTCTGGGAATTGCTCAATCTGTTCATCGATTAATGAAGACAAGAAAGATAGAGCAAAACTTGAAGCAGCACCATTATGAGATATGCTCGATTGAGATGTCAAAGCAATTGATTTATAATCATTCTTTCTAGCAAAAACATCTAATTCATGAGTTTTCAACTTAGAATAAAGAACATCTAAAGTAAGTGTACTCATGACAGTAGATTCTCTAATGGATGTAACTTTCATCTCCCAAATTGACATGTCTAATGCACCAAGCAATTGTCTAGCATTAGCAGCATCATCAAAGCTAACTCCAACAGCACGAAGATTACTAAGAATTTTATTGAAACGTGCAAAGAAGTCATGTAGCGACTCAACGAGTTTCATCTCAAATCGCATGTATTCCTTTTTGTAAAGATCTTGACGAACCTCTTTAATAGTGTTAGAACCCTCATGGTAATCACAAAGAGATTTCCATACCTCATATGCGGATTTGATATGGATCACACGGTCAAAGTCGCTGCGTCCCAAACCTTGGATGATCAAGTTGCGCGCCTTGCTGTTTGCTTCAACATGTGTGCGATTGGTGTCGTTGACGTTGTCGTTTGCAGGGACTTCATATGGCTTGTAGACCTTCTCCCAAATTGTGAATCCCTGAGCTTGGATGAACGCCTCCATCTTGGCCTTCCAAAACTGAAAATCAACACCATTGAACACACAAGGTTTTGTCGAATAATGATCCATTGATCTAATCACCGATTAAGATAGATTAGAAAAACCTTGCTCTGATACCACTTGTAGGATCGAAAGACACAAATATAGCAATCAGAGGGGGGGGTGAATGATTGAGCGGAAGCTAAAACCAAATTTTTGATCTATTAAAAACTTCACCCCAAAAGAAACCAAAAGATTGCCTCGGATTTGGGAAAAACAGATTGATAGAGGCTTGATAGAACGCGAATTCCTGGAGATCCAACCATTAGATTGATCTGAAATTTGTACACGGGAAACTAGATTCCAATACGAATCGAACCCAAAAAGAATCAGCTCGATCGGACTTACGGATCAAAAGTTATGAGCTTCGCAAGCTTGCTGTTCTAGAACTTGACGAAAATCAATCTAATCGAAACTTGTAGATTGATCAAGAATAACAAAAGATTTATCAACAAGACTTTGAGGAACACTAGATCGATACCCTAGAGAGTTTTTTGATGGATCAAATCAAGATGAAACTCAAAGAACAAAAACCAATCTAGAACTAGAACAAGTATGCAAACAAGAACCAAAAGAGAATATTGTAGCACACAAGGAACTAGAAGAATTGATCTTTATTTATTTTGTCTAAAGTACTCTCAACAAAAGAGTACAAACCCTAAAACTGAGCTTGAGGCTCTCAATGCGCTCAGCTCTGCTTGATGCGATTGATGCCCTTCAACAGGAGACACCCCTCCTATTTAAAGGACCAACCCACAAGGAGTTCTGAATACGATTCCTATTCCCTAAAAGGAATTTGTATCCAACACAACTCTACTTGGCCCAACCTGGCCGAATACAACTCTTGCACGCGTATGGCAACCCTACCATACTCACGTGACTAACACTTTGCACGCGTATGGCCACCTGCCATACTCACGTGATTAACACTTTGCACGCGAATGACCTCCTGCCATTCTCACGTGACTAACCATTCTTCATGTGCACCATTCTCTTAGCCCGAACGTCCCGCATGACATCCTTGACCACCAAGACCTCAGTTCCTCCCTGAACCTAGTCCCGAACCTCAGCTCCTCCATGAACCTAGTTCCGATCCCGTCATCGACCACGTTCGTCTTCAAGCAATACCTGCACATGAACAAACCACAAAACAATTCCGAGCACAAGTCCACGACTTGACTCTACTCAATCCATGCAAATACTCACACGAGCATTGCATAAAGTCCACTTCAAAAGAAGCATCATGAAATTCTCACAAATTTCATAATCCCAAAAATGAATCAAACACAATTCCAATTTTACTCAAAACCCTAATCGAGCAAAAACGCATTCACGACGGACAAGGAAATATGGTCCGGCGTACACATGAAAAAGTCACTCAAGAAGCCATTCACGACGGACAAACAAAATCGGTCCGGTGTAAAAGTGAAAGTATCGGTTTCAAGAAGAAATCATTCCGGTGAAAACATGTTCACGACAGACTAAAAGAAATCAGTCCGTCGTACATGCGAAATCAATCCTCAAAAAGCCGTTCACGACTGACCAAAGAAATTGGTCCGACGTACATGCAAAACTTACTGGTTTGAGAGTTTGGTCCGGCACAAAAGATGACTTCACTGTTTGCTGTCAAATTGTCAGACACAAGCACAAACACATTTTGCAAATTCAATTCTAAGCCAATTTTTCAGCACATGATTTCACACATGCGCTGTCCAAAAATAGGAGACTCTCTAGCTTGTCTATCCTGTCTAGAAGCCGTGTGTGCCTTAGGAGCACTCAGAGTCTGGGGATGACCCTGAATACCCCTAAGAGCATGAACACGCTCACGCCGAGAGATCTTGGCGCGTCTGAAGCAGAAATCAGCTATATGTCCATCCTTCTGACAGAAGGTGCATGTATACTTCGCCTTGGGGGCTGAAGTAGCATGAGAAGCACCCTTCTCGTCAGACGTCCCATGGACAATCCCTGCTGATCTAAACACAGTGGTGCTCACCTGTGGTGCCACCACTATCTCTCCGCTCTTGGAGGCACGCACAACAGTGGGCGGATGCACCCGTGTATGCTCCAAGGCATCAAACCATAGACCTTGATTGAATCTGCTAATCTTGGACTGATCTAGGATAAGATTGAGCTTCTTCTTACCTCCAACAAACTTCTCGAGAGTGCTCATAAGGTACTGACACTCTCGAAAAAGTGAGGCACAAGAAGAGCAAGGGGAAGGAGTAGCTGGGGAAGAGCCAGATGGAGAAGAGCGAACTAAACGATCAAATCTCTCCGTATAAAGAGCAGCCTCAATCTTGAGAGACTCGCAAGAAACACATGGAGTGTCTCTAATCCTACCCACATGGGCTTTGAGCTTCTTCCTAAGCTCTACATGAATTTGATTCATGTCCTCGGCTACCCCAACACACAGCATGCAACCATTTTGTGACTTAGATAGTAGATCCTTAGCAAATTTTGAGTTTTCAAGCACCAAGTCATCATAAGCATTTTTTAGTTGCATACAGCCCTCACATGAGCTGATTGGGTCCTTTGAAGCATGCTTTTCAAGTTCATCATTTCTAGCAGATAGCTTCCTAAGGTGACAACTCATGGCATCAATTTCAGCGAGAAGCTTAGGGCAATTAGCACAAGATGCATTTGTGTGAGTGTGAAGAAAACTAGCATCAACAGGAATAGGATCTACTGGACATGTACTAGCATCCTTCGACCTAAGTGACTCAAGATCAAAAACCACACTATCATGTAGAGTCCTTAGGTTCTCAAACTCCACAAGCAAAGCATTACACAAAGTACAGCTATCAGAGTCTCAGGAGGAACAAGATCTAAGTGAAGCTAACTCCCGAGATAAGGTACCTACTTCCTTCTCTAGATCCAAACACCTAGCTCTAGGCTTGGAATGAAATTTTCCTAGTTTGATAAAAGAATCATGGAGCTGGTCATAAGAAGGTACCTCCTGCGTGTCGCTGTACAGCTCGGTGTCGGTTACTTCCACGGCATTGGAGGCCATGAAGCACATGCCGGAGAAGTCATCGCCGCCCTTCGCCTTCTCTTGCGGTTCATCCTCATCCTCGTCGCTCCATGTCTCCGTGTCAGAGAGGTCAAGGTTGTCGAGCGCGGCGAGGACGCGGTGAAAGAGTTTCTTGCCCTTGGCGAACTTGCGGTGTTTCTTCTCTTGCGCCGGCTCGCGAGCTGGAGGCTTCTTGTTGCGGTTCTTTTTGATGTAGTCGTTCTTGCCCGCACCGCCTTGTTCATAATTGCCTTTCTCCAGCTTGGGGCAGTTTGCCCGAATGTGGTTGGGGCCACCACACTCAAAGCAAGTGAACTTTCCACTCCTCTTCCTATCTCTCACCCTCTTGTAAATGTTCGAAAATTTTTTAGTGACAAGAGCATGCTCGTCTTTTGGAAATTGTTTAAGAATGTCATCGCTTACGTCGCAAAGAGCGGGGAGAGAAAAACCAGAAGAGAAGTCAAGAGGGGGTCCAGAAGAGGAAGACCCAGTGGGATCGGTAACCAATGCCATCGTTTGGGACTTCGTCCTGCGAGCGACGATGTCGAGCTCATGAGTCTTGAGGCGGGAATACAACCCGTCAAGAGTCAAGGTCGACAAGTCCGTATGGTCCGTGATGGTGGTTACCTTCATCTCCGAAATCCTAAGATCGAGTGCTCGAAGAAAATGCCTCGCATTCTCCGAATCAGTGTATGAACAACCCACTGATCGAAGATTGCTGAGGATCTTTGCAAAACGAGCAAAGCACTCATCAAGGCTCTCACCAGCGTGCTGCTCAAACTTGTTGTAGTCACGCTTAAATTGATCCTGTCTCACGGACTTGATCTGAGTGGTGCCCTCATGGTAAGCATTGAGGGTCACCCAGATCTCGTGAGCCGATCGTAGGTGAGAGACGCGATCATACTCACTCCGGCTAAGTCCCTGTAGGAGGAGGTTCTTGGCCTTAGCGTTTGCCTCAACGTCAGCCATGTTTGCGGCGTTGACGTTCTCATCGGCCGGCACCTCATACGGGTCCTTCACCTTCTGCCATAGAGAAAAGCCCTGGGCAGTGATGTATGTCTCCATCCGAACCTTCCAGAATGGATAATCAACTCCAGCAAAAATTGGAGGCTTAGTTGAGTACTTGTCCGTCGCCATGGCTCTCGAGACCGGTCAAGATCTATGAAAGAGCAAAACCGGCTCTGATACCAATTGAAAGACCGGGATGGCGATCAGAGGGGGGGTGAATGATCCCAAATAAAATTTCCCCCTCTCAAGGTACTCAAAACAAGCTCGCAAGGAAGCCGGTGCTCCTCAAATTCGCGAAACTCGCAAAAACCAGAACAACTCGACAACTATGTGTATCCCGAGTTTGCATGGATCAGTACCATGAATCATGTGAGGGATATTTTTAACTCACAATCCTGGTTTTCAAGTGTCCAAAGCAAAGGAGAATCAATTCAACTACTTCTTTTCTAAAAGAGATCAAGCCAAATCACAAAAGCCTCTTTTAGAAAAGCAAAAGCAGAAATTTCAGAAATTGTCCTCAATTGGAGCAGGTGGATGGTGGACTTTTGTTGCTCCAAAATTTTTGGGAATTTTTCATCCTATGAGCATGTGAGTCTTGAAGCACTCCACCAAAAATCACCTCCAAAAGCCTTCCAGAAAAATCAGGACAAATTACGCACTACAGACTGTCAGGAACTTCGATCAGGAAATTTGGGGCTCGGTTTTCACCTCATAGCTCCCAAATGGTGCAAGAAATAGATTCCAAATTTTTTCCACAGATGGATATATGAGTCACCCCCATTCTAGAACAAGAATAAATTAAAAAGGATTTTTCTAGATTTTTTTAAAAATCAAAGACTGACTGCTGCGCGAAGAACAAGTTCTGGACAGATTTGCGATCTTGATAGAAACTTGATAAAATAAATTCTTGCGGCATACAAACTTTAGAAAATGAAATAGATCTTGAGCAAAGATCCAAATAGAGTATATAAGGAGGTTAATGCGAATCGCTCAAGTCAAGAACAAAATCCAGCAATCATAAATGTAAGTGCGGGAATGTAAATGCTGAATTTAATACATGAAAGTAAATGCCGAAAGTAAAGACATAATGTAAATTGCAAGAATTAAATTGCAAGAGAATAAATTTGGCTCTTGGAACTTCTATTTCATTCAGAGATGTGTGATTACAAAGCCTCACTTCATGTGGGCAAAGCTTAAAGGAGCAACACAACAACTCAAAGAATGAATGGGCATGGAGGCCTCCCTCCACCCCTCTATTTATACTACTCTTGGGCCACCTACCACCCTTGGATGAGTCCCAAACCCTAGGGCACTCCACCAAGGGCTAGGATTAACCCACTCACTCCACCATGCAAGGGACACCCAAAACCCTACACACTTAATGGGTTTTCTTGCACGATTTTCAAAGCATACTACTAGACCCGCTATCCTATCAACTAGACCGCGATCCAACGGCCCTCATCGATCCTCACGAAACCTAGCTAGTATCATCCGATCATATTCCGGCGATCTCCAACCGTCTGGACCTCCGACGCACCTCGCCTAGTCCCGGTCATCATCCGCCTCACCATGACCTAGCACCGTCATCCTGCAAACATCAAAGACAAGGAAAACTATTTTGCACATTCCAAAATATAATCTTACATTTTTCTTCCTGCATGTTAGTCCATATTATCATTAATTCAAACATGCAAATGCCAAGTCAAATCAAACTCAAACCTGAGCACACCTTGCTCAAATAAAGTCAAATACTCATCACAAATATGGATGGACCTCTACATGGTCCTTCACGTTCGGTGGAGTGAGGGAGCCTGGAAAGCTAGGAGAAGGCGCCTAGCTCCCCCCTCTCCTCCCATCGGAGGGTGGTTATGGCCTGGTTGATGGCGACCTGAGCCATTTGACGTGCGTCTTCAGGGGTCTTCAGCTCGCGGTCTTCCGTTTCTGCGTTCGCACCATGGTTGCCGGCCATAAAGACGAATTGATCGCAGGGCAGTGGCGACGGGGAGAACAGGGATGTGCAGCCCCCATGCTTGGGGACCGGGCTCGACGCCGAGTTCGCCGAAAGTATCCCGGAGCCACGCGCCATGTCCTTGACAAAGTTGTCGAAGCAGTGATGTTCCTCCAGAGGTTCGAAGTCTTTGGGCCCCACGGTAGGCGCTAGCTGTCGATGATCGAGATCGCCTGACCGCAGAGATGAAACCTAGGGGGTGTGAGAGCAGGGACCCGAAAGTTAGCTTTGCCGCTCGGGAGGTCGGTGTCTGCTGTTATTACGATCTGAAGAAGAAGAATACAAAAGACACAAGGAGTTATACTGGTTCGAGCCGTCGAGCTGGGTAATAGCTCTACTGCAGTCTTGCCCTGAGGCAGAGAAATTGATTATGCGTGAGTACATGTGGGTGTCTATGGCTCTGTGTATCATCTGAGGCCCCCCTGCGTACTTATATGGAAATTATAAAGTCCCTCCTTCCCGTTATTGGTAATTGGTAAGGAGTAGTTTCCGAAAAGGATGGCCCCACAAACGCTTCAACTGGATCACAACTGCCCCCGGGTCCTACGCCCACGTCCGCATCATGTCCTATCTTTACGGATCTCGGTAACCGCAAGCCTCTGATCGGGTCTCCCCGAGCTTTAGGTATTTGTCATGTGATGGCCTCTGGTTCCCTTGTTCGAGGTTGCGCGAGCGTCGCCTAGTCATCGAGATAGCAGGGGGCCCGAGCTTGAGTTACCAGCTCGAGCTTGGGCTGGGGTCTCTTGACCATGCTATTGGCCGGGAAGGATTTCTCTGTCCCCCGACACCAATGTTGAGGGAAGGCACAGTATACCACATAGAATATTTCGAGGTTACTAATGCTCGTCTTAATAACCGTTCGGTTGATAATTGCTATCATGGCTAGATTTACTGCCCATACCAAGGTGAAAGAAATATCTCAAGCCCCAACTAGATTTCCTATATATGCCTGCAGCCTAGTTTCTTTTCAGGTTCTAAGGAATAGTGGATGAAAGAAAATTGCTATCTGGTATTTGTGCTTTAATGACTAGTTTCCTCTTTTAGCTATAGGACTGCTTATACATAGATATTGGCTATAATATTGATTTCTGATTCTGTGATTTGTGTTCTCTGTTTCCAGACGCTTTAGACCTTATCACATCTGTGTCGCATCTAAAAACGGTTACCGTCAAGGGTGCTCCAAAACCCATCCAAAATATTGAAATAACATATGGAAGGTATAGCAAGACAGTTGTTTCCAAAATCTGTTCTTCGTTATAACATGTTCCTATTTATTCAGACTTAATCATGTGTAGCATATTCGATCATACTTTAGTCATCGTTGCCTCCGTATTACCTTTTTTTGGATGCTTTTAATTTAGCCCTTGCATTTAACTATTTTTGAAGCGTTCCCCTTGATAGTCCCGCAACAAATTATACTTCCTATACAGAGAATCTATTGATGTAGCGTTATGGGGACCACATGCTACCCAATTTGATGCTGACGGTATCCAAGCTGAATCATGAGAACGGCCAATAATTATCCTACTTCTTGGGATCATAGTTAGCCTTTGCCGCGGTAAATATTCTCCATTTATCCTCTTTTGCGATTCGTATGCATAACCATACCTAACACACCTCTGTAGGAACAGGATACCCAGAAATTGTGGGATAATTTTCTCTTCTTTATTTCTCACCTGTTGGCTTGCTTCTTGCTTTTGCTTTGTCTTACAAAACTCAGGACTACCACTTATTTATACTCAAAACTACAGCCTTGAAGACCGGAATAGGATTCCAGTTCCTTGTTCTACTTGGACTCCTCATCCTAAACTTTTTTAATACAAACTTTCCAAACTAAAACTTTCCTATTACAAGATTAGTTCCAACATTCACCCCCTAATCTTGTAACGCCTAATTTTTAACTTGTTGAGGCAATCAGACACAACTACGATTTGCCCAACTTTTATTCGACATACGACGATGAACGTTTCTCCAAGGAGTTCCACCTTTTTTCTTGCTAGCCATACCACCGATGACGCACCTCACCGGCAATCATGACCTTTTGACACAACTCCAATTATCTTTTCACCGTTGACGCAACTTGACGGCGACGCAGACTCACATTAGAGCTTACCTGCAAGAGAAAACATGGGCACACCTACAAGAACGCTCATCGATCACACATGCATCATGCATAGACTCTTCATTGACAGACTTGACATTGGACGGTGAACACATCTTCTCAACGTCCCGAAGTCAATATCATGTTGCAAGCGGACTCAACTTCGACTTGCCCCGCACACATAGATGATCACCATTGCCATCTTGTCACATTGGTTATCGATGATGCTCGTCAATAGCGCCTATCAGGGAGACAAATGTCCTCCACCCTTTCGCCGCCACATCTTCTTGTCGCCTCTTCTCGCTTGTGACGCAATTTTGATGCACGAAGACTCGGATTGGCCGCCCGGTTGGCTGCCTGCTTCCTTGGGTGCTGCCCCTCGGGAGACTCCTCCTCCCGGGGGGCAACGGGTTAATCCAAAACCTTAAGCTCTGATACCAATTGTTGGAACAGGACACTCAGAAATCGTGGGACAATTTTCTCTTCTTTATTTCTCGCTTGTTGGCTTGCTTCTTGCTTTTGCTTTCTCTTACAAAACTCAGGACTACCCCTTATTTATACTCAAAACTATAGCCTTAAAGATCGGAATAGGATTCTAGTTCCTGGTCCTACTTGGACTCCTCATCCTAAACTTTCTTAATACAAACTTTCCAAACTAAAACTTTCCTATTACAAGATTAGTTCCAACAACCTCTTTATATAACGAGTGTTTCTTCGTTACTACATTCTGTCATCATTCTTTTTTAGTATACATTCCACATTTAACTTTTCTAGATCATCTATCTGTCCAAAGAAGCACGGTTTGCAATGGTATATAAAAGCTGCATTACCTGATGTTGCTCATCTGCAAAACAGGTTTTATATGCTTAACAATTTCTTTCCTTAATTCTTTGTATCCTAATAGCTCTCCGTCTTTCTTTGTGGTTATTATTTAGTGCTAATGCATAATTTCGTTATATTTGTTACATTCATCGCTGTTTTCATGATTTACTTAACTTGTTCTGTTGAAACAGATTTTATATCAAACAAAAATTACATAGACCAAGGTTTTAACACACTGAGGTGCCTAGCAGAACTACAGATTTCATAGAAATGATCAACATATACCTCCAATATCCAGTAATGCATTCTTGATGCAGCCTCAGCACTACCTTCGATAAAAACGTTCTCAAAACAATCCCATGGTCCCAGCTCTTCTCCTTTTTTATCTCGGTACATAGAGTAGTTGTATCAACAAACAGAACCATCCATCATGTATCAATTGGAATTGGCCATGAGTATGGCCCATTTCCTTTAGTTCCAAAGATTGCATGGTTAGTACCATATTACTTAGCCAAATGGAAGGAAGGCAATTTATAGAGTGGAGTCCTTGCCACTCCTTGAGTTATGAGGAGCATGACATAGGGATGGTATGAGAAGGACTTTGGAGAAACACACACGCGCGCGTACGCACACGCACGCGTATTCGCGTATTTTCACGTGAAAATCCGCGTGACTTGTGACTTGCGACGAGCGATCGCGCTGCGTCGTAGTGTGTCTCCTGGCACTATGAATTCACCTTTTATTTTGCTTAATCATGCAATTGTTTAACTTTCTGTACTGGTCAGGAGACTGCATAATGACCATTATTTTTGTTTTAATTAGCAGTTACCAGTGCATTAAGTTTGTTTAAATTCAGTCAGTTACCAGTGCTTAATGTTGTCAGTTACTAGTGAGTAATGGAGATAGTTACTGGTTAGAGGCTATATAAGACCTGGAGATGTCCAGGCCAAAACACTGAGTTTTCCAATTGCACACTTTCTTCTTCCTCCTGCGAGATCTGTACTGAGGTGTTGAGTAGCTGGACCATGCCAGCCTTCCTACTCGGCGTGCACAGTGAAGGAGGGTGAGCTTTATCTCCGAGCCATTGTCGCAGAGTTCACCTGAACGGGGCGGCAATAAGGTTTTTGGGCAGCGCATCTGCACGACCGCTCCTGCGTTGCTTCTTTGACTTCAACTTCTTCCACGACCTCTTCTGCTCATCGTTTTGTTCTTCATCAAGCTCAACTGTAAGTCGTTAGTGTTCGTTCAACTTGATCATATTCTGTTTCATGAGTATATATATGTTTGGAAGAACAATGTGTAGCTTGCTGTTAGATTTACTGTATGCATCACTATTTATCAGTGATATTTGTCTCCTGGTAAAATCTGGAATTAAAATATTGCATATATTTCTAACAATCCAGAAACCTTATTTGCAATATTTTTGTGATTCAGCAATGGCTAATGCTTCGGATGCTATGAAACCTAAGAGGTTTTTTGGTGCAAATTTTCGTAGATGGCAGACAAGGGCTAAGTTTTGGCTCATGTCATTGGGGCTATGGTGGGTGATCCACCCGCAGTATCCATTTACGGTTGAGCAGTACATGCAGTTTGATAGTGCGAACAACACTGCACTAGGCTACCTTCTGACCATTTTGGCAGATCAGCTCTATGATGTGTATATGAACTACACATCTGCCACTGAGTTGTGGGATGCACTTGACCGTATATGCAGAGGTCGGGTTTGGCCGGGTCAGACGTGTGCGAGCATGTAACACCCCGGCATCTAGTATGCCCTGGATGTCACCAAACATAGACTAACAGTAATTAAATACCACAAATAAAGCTAAATTACAGCAAAGGCGCAATTGCTAAAACCAAAAATTTCGGCAGCACCTCCTTTGTTTTCCATGTTTTGGAGCAACAGCAACAATATGGCAGGATATAACATAATATGAGACATCTAAAACAGCAATAACAATTGATATAGCAACAATATAAGTCCATGATAAAGCATTCAACCACTTCATGAGATAAACGAGTCAAATAATAAGACCAAGCACACAATTAAGCAAATCTCAAGGTTTCATCACACTATTCTCATTATCATGTCTCCAATTGATAAATGGACTAAATATGTGGAGCTACGTGGAGAAGTGTAGCTAAACCCCTTTCCTGCATACCGACTGCAAGGTACCTAAAACATCATAAAATACAAGCGTGAGTTCATCACTCAGCAAGTATATTGTATTGGTACAAGAAAACACATTTCAATACCTTCATCACTACTTTTCATATTCAACATCATAAACATTTCATATTCACCTTGTATGGATCTCATTGACCTCTTCATATAACATCATCATATAATGCAATGCACATGTCTCCTTGAAGCACATACCGGTATTGCCGAGTGCACACCCGTCGGCGTGCACCCTCTTTCCCCTTACATCCCGTAGATGTAAGGTGCCTACTCCTCGCTTCCATTCACAACTGTGGATGGAATCACGACGTAGGTCTTACTCAATGGCGCTCCGAATTAGTCATAACCTTCTCACCGACCTCACCAGACTAGTTATGACTTTCACCACCTGCACATAGATACCACACACTTAAAACGTGCCCACAAAATAGTAAACCATCGCTCATCTACCCCGACTTCGCAAACTACTCCCAAAGCAGAAAAATAGAGAATCTGTTCCCCGGGACAGCAGGCTTCAAACTAGCATAACTTGAGTTCTAGGACTCCAAATCAAGTAAACGAGTACATCATCGCGAAGCGTAGGAAATTTCCTAGCTTTTTCTAAGTATTGGGAAAAGCTGATTCGGCTTCTAAAATTGCCTAATCTACAAATCAACCCGATCTGTCCCAATCACGTCACAGTTTTGAACACGTTCGGTAAAACAGCCATAACTTTCAAACGGCTGATCGGAATTACGTGTTCTTTGTGTCCACTGAAAGGTATTGAAATTATATACAATTTTCTCAACAAGAGGCCGACCAAATTCCGACTCTAAAATTGCGAAAACTCAAACCTTAGGTTGGACGTCCAATCTGCCCAAAATAGAACGAGGGACAATCATAGCAAACTCCCTAATCTTATCTAGGGGCAGCACCTAAACATGAACTTTAAGCAACAAAAACACATCTAGCACAGCACCTAATCCACCCCAAGGAGACCACGATTCGTTACCTCTTCGAGAAGATCCGAAAGACGACGAAGCCTTCCCTCCCGCCGGCTGCTCCTTCCTCCCGATCCGCAACGATTCGCTGGAGATTCCCGAATCCGGCGATCCTCCGAGCGGGACAGCGAGTATATCACTCAGCAAGTATATTGCAATGGTACAAGAAAACACATTTCAATACCTTTATCACTACTTTTCATATTGAACATCATAAACATTTCATATTCACCTTGTATGCATCTCATTGACCTCTTCATATATCATCATCATATAATGCAATGCACATGTCTCCTTGAAGCACATACCGGTATTGCCGAGTGCACACCCGTCGGCGTGCAGCCTCTTTCCCCTTCCATCCCGTAGATGGAGGGTGCCTACTCCTCGCTTCCATTCACAACTATGGATGGAATCACGAGGTAGGTCTTACTCAATGGCGCTCCGGATTAGTCATAACTTTCTCACCGACCTCACCGGACTAGTTATGACTTTCTCACCGTCCTGGCCAGTCCTCATGCCATGTATGCAAATATGCCATAAACATAAATAACTTGCATATAAACATAAACTAACCATTGCATGGCCTTATAACAACCATTTTCATCATGTCGTAGGCAAACATCAATCATGGCAAGTTAGCATATCATGTAATCATATTGCACCAAAGCAAGACTAGCAAACATACAACACACAACCCATTCCAATACACTTGCCTTTAACCCTTCGGAACGGTGTGGCGAGATGATGATGCCACTCCTGGGGTGGTATCAGAACCCAGTTGTGAATGGAAGCGAGGAGTAGGCACCCTCCATCTACGGGTTGAAAAGGGATCGGGCATTCTAGTGCCAAGGAATGTATGAAATGAGGAGTGTGAGATCGTTTTCTTTTGTGGTCTGTTTGAGGATTTATCGTACCGCTTGGGTCGTGCTGAGGACTCACTTTGTCTTTCAATGTTGAGTAAGATTCTGGCATGTTTTGATTGTGAGTTATCGTTAGAGCCGTCAATTTTCGAGCCTTAGCTCCTTGCTTTTGAGTCCGAGCTAGTGCAAATCGTAGGTGTTTCTGAGCGGGTTCTGAGAAGTGAACCTTAGCTCCCTTCGATTTGGTTGGTTGTGAAGTGTTGTGTCTCGGATTCGGGGTCGAATCCTGTTAAGGGGGAGAGAATGTGACACCCTAGAATGTGACATTTTAGAATTCAGCATTTCGGTACGACTTTATAGCGTGTTTTTGGGCTGTTTCCGGGTGTTTGGGCCTTTCAGCGGGAATTTGGGCCTTGGGGGTTGAGTTGGGCCTCCGATGGAAGCGTTTGGGCCCAGGGGGACTTTTGGGTAGCCAAACCTAGCCCCCACACTTGGTGCGCCCCCACTGCCCTCTCCCTCAACCCTAGCCGCCACCCACCCCTCTCCCCCATGCGCCTCCCCCATTGCCTCCACTAGCCGCTACCTTGCTCCGCCACCTCCCCACCTCCCCTAGATGGCCCTAAAGCCTCTCCCTCCGTGCGATCTCGCTGTCTGGGAACTCTCCGACCAAGAGGATCCGGCATTCCGGGCGATTCCGACGTTCCCGGCGATTGGAGGAGAGATCGCGTCGCGAGGAAGATGCGACACCACGGAGTGTCGTATCTTATAAAATGTGAATGTTGAGGTCAAAAACTTTATAAAATGTGAAAATGGAGGTTAAAACTTTACGTTATGCCGTTTATAGTGTGTTTTTGGGCCGTTTTCGGGTGTTTGGGCCTCTCCAGGGGACTTTGGGCCTTGGGGGTTGAGTTGGGCCTCTGGTGGAAGGGTTTGGGCCCAAGGGGTGGGAATTTTGGGCAGCCAAATCTGGCCCCCACCCCTTGGTGCGCCCCCCACTCCCTCTCCCAACCCTAGCCGCCACCCCCTAGCCCCCCCATGCGCTTCCACCCTTCCCCTTCCTCTCCATCTTCCCCCATGGCGCCACCACCCCTCTCCTCCCCTCTCCACCTCCCTTGCTACCTCTAGGGGAGTTCTCCACCTCACCACCCCACAGATCCGTCCATTGGAGCGCTCCGCGACGAGGAGATCCGGTGGATTTGGAGCAAGGAAGGAGATCACGCGAACCGGGAGGAGATCCATTGGGTTTTCATTCGTCGGGCGAAGGTATGGCCACGGGGATCCTTGGGATTGGTCTAGGTTTTGTTCTAAGGGTTAATATCATGTTTTTAGATCAATTGGTGGCGCTGTCATCTGTTTTGGGCAGCATGAGCAGTCGACCTAGGGTTTGGGTTTTTGCCAATTTAGATTCGGATTTTGGTCGGCCGCCTGTTGAGGAAGTTGTAGGTAATTTCAATACCTTTCAGTGGATATAAAGAACGTCCAATTCCACCCAGCCGTTTGAAAGTTATGCTTGTTTTACCGAACTTGTTAAAAACTGTGACGTGATTGGAACAGATCACGGTATTCTGTAGATTAAACCACTTTAGATTTCGAATCAATTTTTCCTATGCTACGCGAGGATGTACTCGTTTAATCGATTCGGAGTCGTAGAACCTGAGTTATGCTCGTTTCATGTCTGCTGTCCCGACGGGACAGAACCTCTGTTTTTGGGTTGTGCGGGTAGTTTGCGAAGTCGGGGTAGAAGCGTGTTTGGGTATTGTTTTGTGGGCATGATTTTGAGTGTGTGGTGCCTATGTGCAGGTGTTGTGACCCCGGGGGTGCCCTCTATGTCTCGCCAATCCGTCGCCCGTGGTTGAGGCAAGTGTATTGGAATGGGTAGCGAGTTGTGGTTTGCTAGATTGGTTGAGATTGAAATTGAATAAATGATATGTTCACATGCCATGCTTTAATGATTGCCATTGATATGATGAATATGCTTATTATGTTATGATGTCATGTGTTAATGTACAAGTTATTTATGATGTTGGCATGTTTGCATACATGGCATGATACATGGCCCGGGCGGTGAGAAAGTCATAACTAGTCCAGGGAAGGTCGGTGAGAAAGTTATGACTATTCCGGAGAGCCAATGAGTAAGTCCTACATCGTGATTCCATCCACCGCGGTGTATGGAAGCGAGGAGTAGGCACCCTCCATCTTCAGGATGGAAGGGGGGATAGGGTGCACACCGACGGGTGTGTACTCAACCATACCGGTATGAGTTTCTAGGAGATATGTGCATCGCATCGCATTGCATTGCATTATATGAGGATGTTATATGATGATGATATATGATGATGTCAATGATATGCTTACACTATGAATATGAGATGTGTATGATGTCGTATGTGAAAAGTGGTGATGAAGGTATTGGAATGTTATTTTCTTGTTCCATTGCAATATACTTGCTGAGTGATGAACTCACGCTTGTGTTTATATTGTTTTTCTTAGGTACCATGAAGCCGGCATGCGGGAAAGGGAGCTAGTCACATGTCATCACTTAGCATCACACATATAAACAATGACATGTTCCTTCCTTTAATTGAGATGGTTAATTCACTGTACTAAACTGTGGTGTTGATGCTTGTTGGTTGCCATGAGTAAATGATTAGTTCATATTTGACATGAGACGGATAGGCTTATATCCTTAGCTGTATGATGGCTGAAATTCCTGTTTTCTTAAGTTATTGCTATCGTTCTTTATGCTATCTTGATATGTTAAGATTGTTGTTGCCTCAATTCATGGAAAAACAAAGGAGATGCTGCCGAAATTTTCGGTATTAGCATTTGCTCCTTTGCTGTAATTTACTTGTAATTGTGGTATTTAGAGGTTGCTTAGTCTATGTTTGGTAGCAGTCGGGCATATTAAATGCCGGGGTGTTACAGTTGGTATCAGAGCGGGCTGTAGGTCACTGGAATGTGTATTTTTTTAGTGTCATGCTATAGGGTACAACTAAAATGTGATGTGGAATAACTTATAAACATGGCTTAGGTTTTAACTAAAATTTTGTCATAGGATAGCAACATTAAAACTTGCAAAAGTGGTATAACTAATCTAAAATTTGACACACATGGATGCACAGTAGGAAAAGGTATGGGTATCATTGCTTACGCTTACATGTTGTATTTAAGCTTTGATGTTGAATGCTAAAGTTAGTAATGTTTGTTGCCATGTTATTGAGAGATTTGATTGTATTGTTCTTGGTATTGTGATAAAGTGGGGTTGTGGTGCCAAAGGGTTTCGGTCACTTCTTTTTGTTCATAGTAAGGGTTTGGTTTGACGGTGTGGCCGGTTAGCGCCATCACCGAAGAATTATTAACCCCTATAGGAGAAGTGCTTACCCTTTCTGTCGTAGATCGGGTAGTTGACTGGAGTCAAATAGAAGAGATTGGTGGTAGTTTCCTTCGGATGTTCTTTATCGTTTTGACGGTCGGTTTCGGTTGGTTTTCTTGGCTCTGGTTGATTGAAGTCAAAACAAAAGTGTTTGGGATTGGATTTTCGCGGAGTGTCCCTTCGGTGTTTCTTGGTTTTTGTCTTCTTTAGGTGAAGACAAAGAAGAAGAGTTTTGTGTTGCGCGTCTTTTGGTCGCCTTTTTGCTTTGACACCGGTTCTGTTGGTTGCCTTGCAAAGAAAAGTATAGTTTTGGTTCTTGTGTCTTACTCTGAGTTTAAAAGAAGTTATTGAAGCGTGCGCAAAAAAAAGGGTAAGTTGTGTCAATTTATGTTTTGTGCCTTTGTCCGTAAAGGTTTACTTGGTCGCTTGGTTCCCTCCTGTGGGAGTCTTTAATATTTAAATGTGCTTTGGAGTCATGTCCCATTGCAACTTTGAGAGTCAAGCTTCTTTGTGAGCTTTGGTTGAGTATTAAAAGAATAATGCTGCAAATAAAGTAAGTATTCGTTTGGTTGAAATTACTTGTCAAAAGTGAAAATTGTTGTTTAGCATGTTATGTAATATGTAACAATGTGGTTTATGAAAATGATGTGCTCCTTAGTTAAATTGCAAGTTGAATCAATTAAATGTAATTGTTATCTTTAGCTTAAGATTAAATGAACTTCTAGTGTTGTAGATTACTCTATAGCAAGAATGATTAAAGAATCTTTGCTAGTTGTTTAAAGATGTTCTAATCTAACGGGTTAATAGAGAAATTTAATCGTGTTGGCTACTGGCTTTAACTTGGAAGTTGATCAGAGTTGCTATTTTTTTGTTGTTGCAAACTACTAGTATATTTGGATGCATGCAGTTGTGTCTCTACAATGCTAGTATTGATATCAATTGAGAAGACATAAGACTTATTGTTAATGATGTTGTTAAAGGCAGTGTTAATGCTAGTATTCAATCTATTCTCAATAGTTGGAGTATGTTGTGTGGTGGTAATTTTGTTATAACCTATGTATAGGGTAGCTAAACGTAATGTTGTTGGTTGATGATTATGCCGTTTGTTGATATTGATGGCTTAGTAGTGGTGGTAATTGCTTAGATTAATGGTTGAAAATCCTTGTTAAAAATGGAGGTTACTGTAACATGTTGTGATGGAGTGGACCATGGATAATTAATATGATGTAGAATTTTATCCTTAATGAATGTATGTCATAGAATCATAGTTACGAGCTTTGCCTTGTGGAGATAATATTTACTTGTTGAAGTCATTTATTGATTGAACAGGTTCCAATTTTCAAGATGTTGACTTATGGATGGTATAACATTGATAGGTTGATCATGCTAAAGTATTTGTTGAAGTATTATGTTTTAAAATGAGAATAGGATGTTGTATGATGTGTTTGTCTTTGGGGAACAGGATGAAGTAGTATTGGTTGGATGTTTTTTTTTGATAAGCATCGTAAACTTTATTTATAAGTGTTGGGAATGGTAACTAGAGAAAGAAATTGTTATGTAAATTTTGTTAAATCTGGTTGGACTTCCTCAATGAGTAAGTAGTGAATTTTGAAGTCTTTAATGGAAAGCGTAGTGGAATACTAGAGATGATTGTATTTATGCTAAGCTGGTGTTTAAAACCTTCTGGATTGGTTTGGTTGTTTGCTATCTTGGTTGAATGCTTTTGGTCAAAGTATTCCTTATGCTGTGTTTCAGAGTTTCCCTAAAACTCGTAGAAATTGGTGCTTATTTTTGGATTTGGCTAATTTGTTTAGTTTATGCTATGAGTATGGCTTTACACCCAAAAGTCTTTGAGCAGATCGCGCTCCTTCGCGTTCGCGCTGCATCATATTTGGAGTAAATTTTAAAGGAAGCAGAAGGTCTTAGTGGATTGTGTTGGAGATTCTTGAGATTCAATTTGTAACTCCATTTGGCTAGAGTTGGAGTTATTTGAAAATGTGTGCGGTGTTTGAAAATGCTTCACAAGGTGGATTTTATGAATAGTTCATAAGTGAATTTGTTAGTAAACTGTTCCCTTTTGAAATGAATTTCTCTTTCTCTTTGAAAAAAAAATTCGGTGGTTGTGTGTGCAAACGTTTGACTTTGGAGTTGATGTTCTGTTCCAAAATGTTGATTTTGGTTAGAATGTGAGGTTTTGCAAGGTTAGCTTTAAATGGATGGTGGGTTTTGACACGACGTGGTGTTTTGCTGTTAACTATGCTGCCGTCATAGTTTATATGAATTAGCGCAATCCTCGATGTTATTCGAGTTTTATTCATGTGATACAGAGGAAGAAGTCGTCTTGTGAATGACTATTCAGTAGTGTTGTTACATGATGAATGAATGGTGAAAAGTAATCATGACATCGTTTATAGATATTAAATGATAAAAGAGTCGTTGAGCCAGGTCGGTGAGAAAGTCTTATATGGATATATGACTAATCCGGAGTGCTCTTGGAAAGCTGCATGCATGTCCTGAATCGAGATTTCAATTGCCTTCTAGTACGAGAAGTAAGAATGAATATCTTCTAGTATGTTGGTTGTGGTGTAAGAGATCTGAGCTTTTTTTGCATCTTGGCTTAGGAAAAATAAAATGAGTACTGTTTGGTTGTTGCCGAACTCTTTCCAATGTGGATTTTAGCGCTTTGGAGTTCGAGTTGTTGTATGTGGACCAATTGGGTTCATGTTACGGTTGGGCTGACTCATCAATGGTACTGTTTGTCCTGGTCCTTTTAATGGAAGGATGTGAGGGCGAGGCTTTCTTAGTAAGAGAAATCTGGTGTGGCTAGTAGTTGATCGTAAATGGTGTAGAAGTGAAGAGTAAAGGAAGGTTGTCTATGTCCCAATTCAAACCTTCTTGGAGAATTGTTTCCATTTATGTGTCCCTCGGTAGGGTTGATCAAATTATTAGTGGACCACTTGGTGGTTGCTAGTAATTGCTTTTAGTTTTCGAAGAGTATTGGAGCTTTTTGTCGCTGGGCTATTGAGCGTGTTGTGCCAACCAAAGTGGAATGTTCGGTTGTTATTGATTTTGCGGGTTTTCAGAACGCTGGCCATAAAGTAGGCTTCTCCTTTCGGTGGTAGTGGGGTGGGTGTTGGTCTTGTTGTAAAAGGTCAAAATATAACCCCGATGGTTCAAGTAGTTAGTAATCTTAGAGTGTTGTGTCTCACTTGGTTTGCATTGTCGCGAATACGATGAACCACAGTTGAGAGGTTGAGACGTGAATCACTGTTGTGCGTGGGAGCGGAAGATGGATCTAGAAGTTGGCACCATGTCCTTCTAGAGAGTGGCTTTGGTTAAAGGTATCGGGCACTTTAGTGCCAAGGGATGTATCGAAGGAGGAGTGTGAGACCGTTTCCTTTCGTGGTCTGTTTGGGATTTTATCTGTGACACTACGGTATGGTGTGACATTATAGAATGTGAAATTAGAGAATAAAACCTTTCGGCTTGAGGTTTATTCGCGTTTTTGGGCCTTTTGAACTGATGTGTCACCACGGAGTGTCAGAACTTGATAAATGGTGCATGATGAGGTAAAAAACATTATGAGATGTGGAATTAAGGTTAAAACCATAGGGTATGGGGGTTAATAGCGTTTTCGGGGTTTTGGGCCTTCCCGGGGTAGTTTGGGCCTAAAAGGGGGGGTTGTGGGCTTTGGTGGGATGGAGTGGGAATCCATTTAGGATTAGGAACAGGTGTGGGGGCTTGTAAAAGGCCTCCCCCCTTCCCCCTTGTGCCCCACACCCTGCCCCTTGGGCGCCCCCACCTCTCCCTCCTTGCCCTAGCCGCCACCCCCACCTCCCCCTCTCCCTTACATGCGCCTCCACCTCCCCCATTGCTCCCCTTTGCTCCCCACCTCTCCTCCACCCCCTTTCTGCCCTAGGGTGGCCTCCCCACCCCTGCACCTCGTGGATCCATCCGTTGGAGCGAGGAGCGATCCGGGAGGAGTTTCATTCGGATTTCGGTCGTCGGGCGAAGGTATGGCCTTGGGACTCCTTGGGGTTCGGCTAGGTACTGTTATAAGGGTGTTTATCAAGTTTTTAGATCAATTGGAGGTGCTGGAATGTCGGGACCCGAATCTGCAAATCCGGACCCTCTGTGTATTCAGCACTAGTCCAGGAACGCGCTAGTGCACACAGTCTTAACATCGGTAAATATCACAATCATACCACTCGATACTAATAAAGTACTTTAATTAGATAGTCAAACTGGTTGCTCGACCTTATGGTCAAGTTACAAATATACGCCACGCAGGGCGAAACTTATTAAGAGAGAAATAGTAGCAGCGGAAAATAAGATAACTTCGTGGCGCCATCCAGTATACCATAGGCAACTGACTAGGCTCGCTCCCTAAGTAGACGGTTCCTCTTGGAGCTCCTCCTCCAAAGCAGGTGTAGTCTCCTCTTCAACTAGTGTTGTATTGTGGCAAGGGTGAGTACTTGGTACTCAGCAAGTCATGCACAGAATGCAAACTAATAGACTATATGCATGGCTTGATACAAAGGAATAGCTCAAGGTATATTTGCAGTAAACAGCATTTGACAAGTAGCATAAGTAGATTCGAAAGCAGTAGAAGCAAGTAAAGCATAACTAACTTTTCCAGAAGTTTAATCAACATCCTTCCCGTCCTAATCCACGTTTCCATCAACATCATTATTAATCCAACCCAACCTTTCCAATCCAAGTTATTTTTGAGAAAGTCTAACCCTTGACTGTAATTCCCGAGCGATGTCCAATACCGCGGACACAGCTATTCGAATAGATTTTATACTCTGCAGAGGTTATGCACTTTACCCACAAGATACAGTCAAACACCACAAAGGCGAGTTCCCGTAACAAAGTCTTTCGGAAACTTCTAACAATACAAGTGAGCCTCCCCGGTTATTGCACACTAACCCTTCCCTTAGCTAAGGCGAAGTTTAGGCCAATCAACCGTTAGATGGGTACCTGGCCTCAGCCTCGGTACGCTCCCCCGTACAACTTACACAAAGGGTGTAGTTGACCTCCTGAGGTCCCACAGGTACGTTATTAGCAACTTAATCAACTAGGTTCGTCCCATTACAGACATGTGGTTGCAAGATTGACTCAGTTCAAAGGCTTGCAAGGTTAAGTCCTTAGGGTGACCAGGGCAAGACTACCCGAAGAACCAAATCAACATCCCCAGTGCCACAACTGGCCCACCTGATCATTCTTGCCACATGCCCCGGCCGAAAACTATTTATCAAAACCCCAGTTGATTACCATGCACCACGTGCCATCAACGTCACATGATACCTTTCCAAAACAGGTTCAATATGTCATTAAGTCAATATTAACATTTGATTGTCCAAAATCATGTCATGAGCACGTAGCAGGTCTAAGCAACATAATACAACGATCTAATTTCCCATGTTGGCAATCTAATAATGTCCAACTAGTAAACCACAACTAGGGTGACAAGGGTCATGGCACATATTTAATTAATCAAGGTGTCATACAGCAATTTGGCATTTATCTAATTTCCCATATTTAAAAAAGTATTTTCTAATTGAACTAGCATGCAATAATTTGAACCAAAATAGGTTTCAAAATAGGATCAACATGGTCAAAGCACAACTTGCCTTCAAAAAGTACTTGTTCTTGGTCTTGAGTTGGATCCTGAGTCAATACTTCTCCTTCGAATCCTTCCGGCACTTCAACATCTACTCGTAACGCGTGCAAATAGCAACAAATGAATAAAACAGTAGGCCAAAAGTGTCCAAACATCCAAATAAAATCCATAAACAGAGAGAACATAATTTTATAAATTTTTAGAAACTGGAAAAGTCAAATTTGGAGTTGAAATACAAAAGTTATAACATTTCGAAGTTTAAATAATCAATTAAATAATATTACAGAGGAAAACTTTAGTCCAAAAATTAAATAAAATTCATAATTAGGTAGATCTTAATTTTATACAAATTTAGAAATTTGAATCACTCAAATCAGAGTGGAAACGCAAAAGTTATAAGCGTTTGAAGTTTGAATCAAAATCTGAAATCATTATTTCGAATTAATAAATCATTTTCTTTTTCGAAAATTAATTATTGCGTTAGCAAGGACATGTGGCAGCCTCTGATTGGTCTGCTGACGTCAGCCGGTTCATGGACGTGGTCCATGGTTTGGCTCGGGTCTACCGTGGACTCGGTCCACGGCTCCACGTGTCGCTGACAGGTGGGACCACTCGGGTGACGTCATTGCTGACGTCAGCGGGGCTCAGCCCACGGTGCTGACAGGTGGGACCCACTGGTGACGTCATTGCTGACGTCACGGCACGGCTGGGGTGGCCGCTGACATGCGGGCCCGCCATGACGTCAGCATGACGTCATGGTGCAGTGTGGCTGGGCCACTGACATGCGGGCCCCGCGTGTGGACGGCGCTGACCGCGGCGGTCAGCCTCCCGCACACGTGGCTGGATCTCGGCCGTTGATTTGAAAATCAACGGCCCAGATTGGATCTGGACTCACGCGTTTGGGGTGAACGCGTTTGATCTGGACCGTTGGATCTAGATCCAACGGTCGAGATTGGATCTGGGATTTTTGGACGGGATCTCACCGTGAGATGACGTGGCGTGATCTGGGACGTTGGATCTTGATCGGACGGTGGAGGAAGCTCGAGCGACGGCGATGGCGTGCGGCGAAGCTGGCTGGCCGGAGCTGGGGATGGCGACACGGGCAACGGCGTTTGCGGGCTCCTCCGGCGAGGTGAGTTCTCCCCTCGGGTGTGCCTCGTCGCAGGGAGTCTGGATCTAGGGTCAACGGCGGCGGAGGACGGCGGACGGCGGCGGGACGAAGCAAAAACCGCGGCGGCTCCTTAGATCAACTACGGCGAGCTCTAGCGGGGTGACGGCAGCGGCTCCGGCAGCGTGGGTTAGGGCTACGGGTGCGCACGAAAACGGACTACCCGATGGCGGCGGCGGCGCATTAAATAGCGGCCTCGGCTTCCGTGAATCACGCGGAGACCGAGGTCGACACGGCTGCGGCGGCGGATTCTGACGGCGGCATGGAGAGGCGACGTGGCGCAACGTGAGCCGTTGGATCTCGATGACGTGGCTCAATCGTCACGCGGTTAGGGCTCGACCGAGTGGGTTCGGTCGAGTCACGTGGCTCGGGTCGGACTCGAGTCTGACTCGGACTCGGGTCCGGTCGGATGAACAGTACTCGACCCGACTTTATTTGATTAATCCAATTAAATTCTCAGAAATTCAATTAAATCATTAAAAATAGCAAAAGACTCAGAAAAATTCCAGAAAAATTCTGGAAAATATTTTGGAACATTTTGGACTCAAATAAAATATTTCCAATAAATTTTTATTTGCAAAGTTTAATTCTTTAATTATTTCAAAATGGAATAAATTCAAATAAATTCCAAATATTTCCAAATAAATTCCAGAAAATTCCAAAAATTCACCAAAGTGCCAAATCACACATGAATTTAACAAAAGCAAAATTTTGGGGTGTTACAAACCTCCCCCCCTTAACAGAATCTCGTCCCCGAGATTCAGGTCTTACTAAAGGAATAGGTTCGGAAACTCTTTCTTCAATTCCTCTTCACGTTCCCAAGTTGCTTCACTCTCCACGTGGTTGCTCCACTGAACTCTACAGAAGCGGGTTGACTTATTTCTAGTCTCTCGATCCATGGTGTCCAAAATCTTCACAGGATGCTCCTTGTAAGTCAGATCCTCTCGCAACTCAATTGACTCTAGCGGTGTCTGTTCCTCAGGTACTCGGAGACACTTCTTCAGCTGGGACACATGGAACACGTCATGTACTCCTGCCAACGACTGTGGCAACTCCAGCTGGTAAGCAACTTCGCCTCTGCGGCCCAAAATCTTAAATGGTCCAACATAACGGGGTGCGAGTTTCCCTTTGGCATGAAACCTCTTAACTCCTCTGAGCGGTGTGACTCTGAGATACACGAAATCTTCTGGTTCGAAACTCAGGTCTCGGCGACGATTGTCAGCATAACTCTTCTGTCGTGATTGGGCTAACTCCAATCTCTCCCTGATCATGGCAATCTGTTCTTCAGCGTCTTGAAGAATATCTGGCCCAAAGACACGGCGTTCACCTGTCTCATTCCAGTTCAATGGCGTCCGACAGGGTCGACCATACAGTGCCTCAAAAGGTGACATCTGTAAACTAGCCTGGTAACTATTATTGTAACTGAACTCGGCATACGGCAAACTCTTATCCCAAGAAGTAGCATAAGCTAAAGCACACGCTCTTAGCATATCCTCCAGAATCTGATTGACTCTTTCGGTCTGTCCATCCGTCTGTGGATGATAGGTCATCTTGAAGTTCAAACGGGTTCCCATGGCTTCATGCAACTTATTCCAGAACCTTGAGGTAAATTGGGTACCTCTGTCCGATACAATCCTCTTTGGCACTCCGTGCAAACAGACGATCCTGATCATGTACAACTCTGCTAATTTATCTCCCGAGTAGGTGGTCTTCACGGGGATAAAATGGGCTACTTTGGTCAAGCGATCCACTATAACCCATATGGAGTCATAACCTCCTTGAGTCTTAGGCAAACCGGTAATGAAATCCATTCCGATTTCCTCCCACTTCCACTCAGGTATTTTCAGCGGCTGCAACAATCCTGCTGGTCTCTGATGCATTGCCTTGACTCTCTGGCATACGTCGCACAATGCAACATGCTCGGCAACTTCACGCTTCATGCTCGGCCACCAGAATCTTTCCTTCAAATCCTGATACATCTTGGCGCTTCCAGGATGAATTGAATACTTGGAGTCATGGGCTTCTTCTAGAATCAACTGCTTCAGCTCCTTTTTGTTCGGCACACAAATGCGATCCTTCATCCATAACGTGCCTTGCTCATCCAACTTGAAGTCCTCTGCTTTGCCTTCTTCCTTGATGGACTTAATCCTGCGGATCTTGTCATCATCCTTCTGTCCTTCCCGGATCTGATCCTCTAGGGTAGGCTTCACTTCCAATGCGGCCAAGAATCCGCTAGGTACCACCTCAATCTTCATTCTCTGGAAATCCTCACATAGCTCATCCTGACTTGTGGCTAGCAACATGCTCACAGTGTGGCTTTTCCGACTCAGAGCATCGGCTACTACGTTGGCCTTTCCAGGATGGTAATGGATTCCAACATTATAGTCCTTGATCAACTCTAACCACCTCCTTTGCCTCATATTCAGATCCGACTGGGTGAATATGTACTTAAGGCTCTTATGATCCGTGTACACTTCACATCTGCTCGATCGATAGTGACGCCATATCTTCAAGGCATGCACTACGGCAGCTAACTCTAGGTCATGTGTTGGATAATTTTCCTCATGCGGCCTCAACTGCCTTGATGCATAAGCGACGACCTTTCCATTCTGCATCAGCACACATCCAAGTCCTTGGCGCGATGCATCACAATAAATATCAAAGCTTTGGATAACATCCGTTAGAACTAACACTGGCGCTGATGTCAATCGTTTCTTCAGTTCCTGAAAACCTTTCTCGCACTCTGGCGTCCATGCAAACTTCTTCTCCTTTTTCAGCAATTGCGTGAGAGGTTTCGCAATTGTCGAAAAGCCTTCAATGAAACGGCGATAGTATCCTGCCATTCCAAGGAAACTCCGGATCTGGGTCACGGTCTTCGGCTGCTCCCAATGTAACACAGCTTCTACCTTGCTTGGATCTACAGTGACTCCTTCTGCGGTCATTACATGTCCGAGGAATTCCACCTTGTCCTTCCAAAAATCACACTTACTGAACTTGACGAAGAGTTGCTGTTCCCTCAGCTTTTCCAAAACTCGCCTCAAGTGTTCGGCATGTTCATCCTCTGTCTTGGAGTAGATTAGGATATCATCTATGAACACAACAACAAACTTGTCCAAATATTCCATGAACACCTTATTCATCATATTCATGAAATATGCTGGCGCATTCGTCAGACCAAAGGACATAACTGTAAACTCGTAATGTCCATATCTTGACGAGAATGCGGTCTTCGGAATATCTTCTGATCGGATCTTCAACTGATGGTATCCCGATCTTAGATCAATTTTGGAGAAAACTTCGGCTCCTCTCAGCTGATCAAACAAATCATCGATCCTGGGTAGCGGGTACTTATTCTTCACGGTGACTTCGTTGAGTGCACGGTAGTCAATGCACATCCTGAAACTCCCGTCCTTCTTCTTGACAAACAAAACTGGCGCTCCCCACGGCGACGAACTCGGTCTGATAAATCCTTTCTCCATTAATTCTTCAAGTTGCTTTTTCATTTCTACCAATTCTTCGGTGGAAATCCGGTAAGGTCTCTTTGCTATCGGCGCTGTACCAGGTACAAGCTCTATCACAAACTCTATGTCCCTGTCTGGCGGCATACCAGGTAGATCTTCAGGAAAAACATCTGGGTACTCATTCACTACTGAGACATCCTCCATGCTGATTGCCTTGGTACTGTTAACCATCAACTGTCCATCTCTAACGGCAGTAGCTTGAAATTCCACTTTCTTTCCACACGGGCTCTCAACTGAGATAGTCCTTCGTCCACAATCCAATACGACCTTGTGCTTGGACAACCAATCCATTCCCAAAATGACATCTAAGGTCTGGGTCTCCAAAATAATAAGGTTCGCTAGGAACTCTATCCCATCTATTAGTATTCTCACCCCGGAACATCCTACTTTCGTTCGGAGTTCGGAACCAGGGGTTTGAACTAAAAGCATGCATTTAAGTCTTGCAATCCCCAAATCATTTCTAGCAGCAAAGCCTTGTGAAACAAACGAATGTGAAGCTCCAGAATCAAACAAAATCAGGTGTACCGAGTTAACAAGTAACTTACCCAAGACGACGTCAGTAGCATTCTGCGGTGCATCTGCGGTGACATGGTTGACTCGGCCTCTCACCACGCCTGGGTGTGGCTCCGGTGCCGGCATCCTAGCTGGGTGGATCCTGATTGAAGCGAACCGGGTCACTCATTTGTTTTCTTAGGACAACTGTTGGCAAAGTGTCCTGGCTTGTTGCAGTTGTAGCAGCGTCTCATTGTCCCTTGTTGACTGCCTGAAGCGGCGTTTCTGGTTGGTGCTGGGGACTGATAGTCCTGATTGACGGGTCTTGGTGCTGGTGACGGTGTCCTTGTTGTATTCTGCGGCTGGAATCTGAAAAATTGATTTGGTGCAACTCTCAGACGCTGTTGCGTTCCCTGGCGCGATCCCTGCTGTTGCATCCTGCGCTTTCTGTTCTCATCCAGTTCCTTGCGCTTGTCCTCAAGAATAAGCGCCTTATTCACAAGCTCCTGGAAATCTGGAAAGGTGTGGGTGATCAGTCCCACCTGTAGTCCTGAGTTAAGTCCCTTCATGTAACGAGACTGTCTGGCTTTATCTATCGCTACATCCTTAGGTGCGTAGCGTGCCAGCTGTGTGAACTTGTTCAGGTATTCGGCCACAGGCTGATTACCTTGTTTCAGTGCTCTGAACTCCTCCTTCTTGAGGTCCATGATTCCTTCAGGCACGTGATACTGACGAAACGCATCTCTGAACTCCTCCCAAGTGATATCCTGAGGGTTCTCTTGCGTGGCACAGAAGTTCTCCCACCATTCGGCGGCTATCCCTTCCAACTGATGAGAAGCGTAGAGTACCTTCTCATTTCCCATGCATTGAGCGATGTGTAGCTTTCTCTCAATTGACCTTAACCAATCATCGGCCTCCAACGGATTGGCATTCCCAGAGAAAGTGGGTGGGTGAATCCTCATGAATTCTGACAGTCTTGTATTCTGGCGTTGTCCCTGATTAACTTGATTAGCAGTGGCCTGGGCAGTGACGTGTTGCATTTGTTGCATCATAGCATGCATCAACTGAGTCTGAGCAGCAAGAAATGCTCCAAAATTCTGTATGTCCAGTGGCGGTGCTGGTGCTCCATCATTGGGGTTTTCTGTTGGGCGAGAACCACTCCCATTGCCTCCAAGGTTTCCACGAGTGTTCACCATCTGTGGTTTGCTCTAGGTTTTAGAGATGAGAGGGAAACAAGAATATACAAGTAATATGGAACTTATGCGGGGCGAAAGGTGTAACTTTAAGGTCCGACTTTATTACTTTAATCAATAGTAACTTGGTATGGTTGCTTACAATGCCTAGGGGCCTTGCAACACATACTGCACACCCAGCAAGCAATGAAAATCCAAATTGAACTAACACTGGAGTCTAACGCCTAAAGAGTGACTCTTTATTCTATGACGCGGCTCGGCGAAGGAGTCTCACTATAGAACCTATGCTCACTCATCGAGAAAACCTCCACGGCCTGGGTACGGATGCTGCGGCATAGGCGCGAAACGATCGCCATGTCCAGCAACTGTGTCATCTGTGGTAGTCGAAGAAACAGTGTCCTCCTCAAGCTCCAGCTCCTCCGGGTCTGGCTCGTGCAGCTCGAGCATTGGCTCTGGCTCTGGTGCATACAATGCCGTCTCTAACTCTCCAATCCTTTGCAGAAGGTGTGACACATACTCTTGAGCTTTCCGCCATCTGTTCTTCTCTGTCGTGATCTCCTTGCGGGCCTTCTATAGCTCCTTGCTTGTATCATCGAGTACATGACCATGGCATTCTCATCCTGAATCGCTTTTGGGTCAAGAAGGTTATTGCTGCGCGGATGATAACGGAACACCGTGCCCTCCAATTCTCTGGCGTAGCTACGGGTAATGTGCCGCATTGCTCGTCGTGACACTTCTTGGATACCCATCTGCATTGTAGACCTCCTGGCAGTGCAGTGTATCGGGCGATTGCTTGGGCCCTTCTTCCTAGCAGGTACCACAATCTTCACGTCACAAGCCTTGATCAATCCTGCTTGTCTGATCACTTCCACTTGGTATTGCGGCTTCTCAAAATCTCCGAGAGTCTGTAGCATACGCCACAGTTCCGCGGTGTGGCCAACCTCTAGATCGACGTAGTTGAACTCTCCCTCCATCTGTCACAAGAGTGCTCACGTAAGAATTCGAAATTTTTAAATCGTGACAAGGTAAGGAAAAATTCAGCAAGAGACAAGAAAAGAAAGAATGGGATAAGTCGAGATGTCATTTCTTGTCTTGACAAACTTTTAGCTTTAGAAAATAGGTTTTATCCCCTCTACGACCTTTCTAGCTAGGGTTGAGCCTACAGTCAGTATGGCTCTGATACCACCTCTGTCGGGACCCGAATCTGCAAATCCGGACCCTCTGTGTATTCAGCACTAGTCCAGGAACGCGCTAGTGCACACAGTCTTAACATCGGTAAATATCACAATCATACCACTCGATACTAATAAAGCACTTTAATTAGATAGTCAAACTGGTTGCTCGACCTTATGGTCAAGTTACAAATATACGCCACGCAGGGCGAAACTTATTAAGAGAGAAATAGTAGCAACGGAAAATAAGATAACTTCGTGGCGCCATCCAAAGATACCACAGTGCAACCGACCGGCTCGCTCCCTAAGTAGACGGTTTCTCTTGGAGCTCCTCCTCCAAAGCTGGTGTAGTCTCCTCTTCAACTGGTGTTGTATTGTGGCAAGGGTGAGTACTTGGTACTCAGCAAGTCATGCACAGAATGCAAACTAATAGACTATATGCATGGCTTGATACAAAGGAATAGCTCAAGGTATATTTGCAGTAAACAGCATTTGACAAGTAGCATAAGTAGATTCGAAAACAGTAGAAGCAAGTAAAGCATAACTAACTTTTCCAGAAGTTTAATCAACATCCTTCCCGTCCTAATCCACGTTTCCATCAACATCATTATTAATCCAACCCAACCTTTCCAATCCAAGTTATTTTTGAGAATGTCTAACCCTTGACTGTAATTCCCGAGCGATGTCCAATACCGCGGACACGGCTATTCGAATAGATTTTATACTCTGCAGAGGTTATGCACTTTACCCACAAGATACAGTCAAGCACCACAAAGGCGAGTTCCCGTAACAAAGTCTTTCGGAAACTTCTAACAATACAAGTGAGCCTCCCCGGTTATTGCACACTAACCCTTCCCTTAGCTATGGCGAAGTTTAGGCCAATCAACCGTTAGATGGGTACCTGGCCTTAGCCTCGGTACGCTCCCCCGTACAACTTACACAAAGGGTGTAGTTGACCTCCTGACGTCCCACAGGTACGTTATTAGCAACTTAATCAACTAGGTCCGTCCCATTACAGACATGTGGTTGCAAGATTGACTCAGTTCAAAGGCTTGCAAGGTTAAGTCCTTAGGGTGACCAGGGCAAGACTACCCGAAGAACCAAATCAACATCCCCAGTGCCACAACTTGCCCACCTGATCATTCTTGCCACATGCCCCGGCCGAAAACTATTTATCAAAACCCCAGTTGATTACCATGCACCACGTGCCATCAACGTCACATGATACCTTTCCAAAACAGGTTCAATATGTCATTAAGTCAATATTAACATTTGATTGTCCAAAATCATGTCATGAGCACGTAGCAGGTCTAAGCAACATACTACAACGATCTAATTTCCCATGTTGGCAATTTAATAATGTCCAACTAGTAAACCACAACTAGGGTGACAAGGGTCATGGCACATATTTAATTAATCAAGGTGTCATACAGCAATTTGGCATTTATCTAATTTCCCATATTTAAATAAAGTATTTTCTAATTGAGCTAGCATGCAATAATTTGAACCAAAATAGGTTTTAAAATAGGATCAACATGGTCAAAGCACAACTTGCCTTCAAAAAGTACTTGTTCTTGGTCTTGAGTTGGATCCTGAGTCAATACTTCTCCTTCGAATCCTTCCGGCACTTCAACGTCTACTCGTAACGCGTGCAAATAGCAACAAATGAATAAAATAGTAGACCAAAAGTGTCCAAACATCCAAATAAAATCCATAAACAGAGAGAACATAATTTTATAAATTTTTAGAAACTGGAATCGTCAAATTTGGAGTTGAAATGCAAAAGTTATAACATTTCGAAGTTTAAATAATCAATTAAATAATATTACAGAGGAAAAATTTAGTCCAAAAATTAAATAAAATTCATAATTATTTAGATCTTAATTTTATACAAATTTAGAAATTTGAATCACTCAAATCGGAGTTGAAACGCAAAAGTTATAAGCGTTTGAAGTTTGAATCAAAATTTGAAATCATTATTTCGAATTAATAAATCATTTTCTTTTTTGGAAATTAATTATTGCGTCAGCAAAGACACGTGGCAGCCTCTGATTGGTCTGCTGACGTCAGCCGGTTCATGGACGTGGTCCATGGTTTGGCTCGGGTCTACCGTGGACTCGGTCCACGGCTCCACGCGGTCGGCGGGTGGGACCACTCGGGTAGCGTCATTCTTGGCGACGCCGGGGGCTCATCCGCAGTCGGCGGCCGGTGGGACCCACTCGTGGACGTCATTGCCGACGGCGTCACGGACGGCTGAGGTGGCGGCCGACATGCGGGCCGCCGCCATGACGTCGGCATGACGTCATGGTGCGGTGGTCGGGCCATCGACATGCGGGCCTCGCGTGTCGGGCCTGCCACACGCACACGCTGCGTGGGCGCGCCGCTGCGGCGGTCGACCTCCGCACACGTGGATGGATCTCGGCCGTTGATTTGAAAATCAACGGCCCGCATTGATCTCGACTCACGCGTTTGGGGTGAACGCGTTTGATCTCGACCGTTGGATCTAGATCCAACGGCCGAGATTGATCTGGGATTTTTGGCGGGATCTCACCGTGAGATGACGTGGCGTGATCTCGGGACGTTGGATCTTGATTGGGCGGTGGAGGAAGCTCGAGCGGCAGCGATGGCGTCGCGGCGGAGCCGGGCCGGCCGAGTCGGGACGCGACATGGGCAGCGGTGTTTGCGGGCTCCTCCGGCGAGGTGAGTTCTCCCTCGGAGTGCGCCTCGTCGCGGAGTCCGGATCTGGGTCAACGGCGGAGGGCGGCGGGCGGCGGATGGCGGCGGGGCGAAGCAAAACCGCGGCGGCTCCTTAGATCAACTACGGCGAGCTCTAAGCGGGGTGACGGCGGCGGCGGCGTGGGTTAGGAGCTACAGTGCGCATTTAAACGGACTACCCGATGGCGGCGGCGCAAGATATAATAGCGGCCTCGCTCGTGAATCACTTGAGACCGAGGTCGACACGGCTGCGGCGGCGGATTCGACGGCGGCACGGAGAGGTGACGTGGCGCAACGTGAGCCGTTGGATCTCGATCCAACGGTCGCGTGAGTTGGACTTCGGTCGGCTTCGGCCGTGGTAGCTCGGTCGGACTCGGGCTCGGTGATGTGGCTCAATCTTGGCCGTTGGATCTGAATCCAACGGTCACGCGGTTAGGGCTCGGCCGAGTGGGTTCGGTCGAGTCATGTGGCTCAGGTCGGACTCGAGTCTGACTCGGACTCGGTCCTGGCTGATGAACAAGATTTAATTCGACTTGATTTAATTAATCCAATTAAATTCTCAGAAATTCAATTAAATCATTAAAAATATTAAAAGACTCAGAAAAATTCCAGAAAAATTCTGGAAAATATTTTGGAACATTTTGGACTCAAATAAAATATTTCCAATAAATTTTTATTTGCAAAGTTTAATTCTTTAATTATTTCAAAATGGAATAAATTCAAATAAATTCCAAATAATTCCAAATAAATTCCAGAAAATTCCAAAAATTCACCAAAGTGCCAAATCACACATGAATTTAACAAAAGCAAAATTTTGGGGTGTTACATGGACATGAGTATATTGGATTAGATCTAGATATTGCCACGTTTCTGTTTTGGGACAGCATGAGCAGTCGACCTAGGGTTCAGTTTTTCGCCAATTTAGAGCTTGAATTTGGTAGGCCTCCTGTTGAAGAAGTTGTAGGTAATTTAATTATCTTTCAGTGTACATAAAGAACGTTAAATTCCGTTCAGCCGTTTGAAAGTTATCACTGTTTTACCGAGCGTGTTAAAATCTGTGATGTGATTGGAACAGATCACGGTATTTTGTAGATTAAGCAACTTTAGAGTCCGAATCAGTCTTTCCCTATAACAAGAAAATGTTGGGAAATTTCCTAAGCTACGCGAGGATGTACTCGTTTAATTGATTCGGAGTAACAGAACTCATGTTATGCCTTTTGGAAGGCTGCTGTCCCGACGGGACAGAACCTCTGTTTTTAGGTTTTGCGAGTAGTTGGCAATGTCGGGGTAGATGAGGGTTTGCGTACTGTTTTGTGGACATGATTGTGAGTGTGTGATGCCTATGTGCAGGTGGTGCGACCCCGGGAGTGCCTTCTACTTCCCGCCCATCCGTTGCCCGTGGTTGAGGCAAGTGTATTGTAATCGATAGCGATTGTAGGTTGTTTGATTGATTGAGATTGAAGTTTGAATATATGATATGTTCACATGCCGTGCCTTAATGTTTGCCATTGATATCATGAGTATGTTTATTATGTGATGATGCCATGTGTTAATGTACAAGTTATCCATGATGATGCCATGTGTTAATGTACAAGTTAAATATGATGTTGGCATAAATGCATACATGGCATGTTACATGGCCCGGGCGGTGAGAAAGTCATAACTAGTCCGAGAAGGTTGGTGAGAAAGTTATGACTAATCCGGAGAGCCAATGAGTAAGTCCTACATCGTGATTCCATTCACCACGGTGAACGGAAGCGAGGAGTAGGTACCCTCCATCTTCGGGATGGAAGGGGGGAGTCGGTGCACACCGACGGGTGTGTACTCAACCATACCGGTATGAGTTTCCAGGAGATATGTGCATCGCATTGCATTACATTGCATTGCATTATATGAGGATGTTATATGAGGATGATTTATGATGATGTCAAAGATATGCTTACACTATGAATATGAGATGTGTATGTTGTGGTGTGTGAAAAGTGGTGATGAAGCTATTGGGATGTGTTTTCTTGTTCCATTGCAATATACTTGCTGAGTGATGAACTCACGCTTGTGTTTATGTTGTTTTTCTTAGGTACCATGAAACCAGCATGCGAGAAAAAGGGGTTAGCTACACATCTACACGTAACTCCACACAAATTAGACAGTGTTACCACTTGGAGTCATGATAATGAAAGTATTGCCATGAAACTTGGAGAATTGCTTAACTGTGTGCTCGGTCTTACTATTTGATTCATTTAGCTCATGAAGTGGTTGAAGGCTTATTCCTGGACTTATATTGTTGCTATGTCACATGTTATTGATGTTTTAGATGCTTTCCATTATGATATAACTTGTGATGTTTTGTTGTTGCTCCGAATCATGGAAAAACAAAGGAGATGCTGCCGAAATTTTCGGTATTAGCATTTGTTCCTTTTCTGTAATTTAGCTTAATTCATGGTAGTTAGTTGTTGTTTAGCCTATGTTTGGTAGCATTCGGGCATATTAAATGCCGGGGTGTTAAAGTTGGTATCAGAGCGGGCTGTAGGTCCTTGGAATGTGTATTTTTAGTGTCATGCTAGAGGGTACAACTAAAAATGTGATCTGGAATAACTTAGAAACATGGCCTAGGTTTTAACTAAAATTTTGTTATAGGATAGCAACATTAAAACTTGCAAAAGTGGTATAACTAATCTAAAATTTGACACACAATGGATACACAGTAGGAAAAGGGTATGGGTATCGTTTCCTTACGCTTAAATGTTGTATTTAAGCTTTGATATTGAATGCTTCATTTGACAATGCATGTTGCTGTGTCAATAAGATAAATGATTGAATTGTGCTTGTTGTGGTGATAGAGTGGGGTTGTGGTGCCGAAGGGTTTCGGTCACCTCTCTTTTTTTGTTCATAGTAAGGGTGAGGATTGACGGTGTGGCCGGTTAGCGCCATCACTGAAAAACTGTTAACCCCTATAGGGGAAGAGTGCTTACCCTTTATGTCGTAAATCGGGTAGTTAACTGGAGTCAAATAGAAGAGTTTGGTGGTGGATTCCTTCGGATGTTCTTTATCGTTCTGTGGTCGGTCTTTGTTGGTCTTCTTGGTTTTAGTGATGGAAACCAAAAGGAAAGTGTTTGGTATTGGTTTTTCGCGGATCGTTCTGTATGCGGTGTGTGGTTTTGTCTTCTTTGGTTGAAGGCGAAGAAGAGGAGTCTAGTGTTGCGCTTCTTTTGGTCGCCTTTCCAGCTTTGATGCTTAGTTTGTTGATTTCTTTATGGGGGAGAAGCTTTCAATCTATTCTTGTGTTTGTCTTTCTCTGAGGTCAAAAGAGTTATTGCGGCATTATGCCAGACTTTTTGTCAGGGCTGAAGTCCAGTGGCTTTGTAGGAGTAGGTGGTGTTTGATTTCGTCATCTTACTGGTTTAAGAAATCATCTTTGAAAACCCTTCTTGTTTCATGAAAGTTTGGGGTTTGGTGTTAAGGTTTTAATTGCAAAGGTTTATTTGATCGCTCGGTTCCCTCCTGTGGGAGTCTTTGAGATTTAAAAGTGTTTTAGAAAATTTCTTTTGCATGATCAAGTTTGGGTTTATCTCATTGCAATTTTGAGAGTCAAGTTTCCTTATGAATTTGGGATGAGTTTTAAAACTAAAATACTGCAAACAAAGTAAGTAGTCTTTTGACTGAAATCGTTTGTCCCTAGTAAGAATTGCTGTTTAGCATGTTATGTAGCATGTACCAATGTGGTTTATGGGATGATGCATTGTTAGTAGAGAAATTTGATCATGCTAGCTTGTGACCTTAACTTGGAAGTTGATTAGAGTTGTTATTCATGTTGTTGCGAAATACTAGTATATTTGGAAGTATGCAGTTGTGTCTCTACAATGTTAGTATTGACATCAATTGGGAAGACATAAGACTTATTGTTCATGATGTTGTTAAGAGCAGTGTTAATGCTAATCTATTTTAAATAGTTGGGGTATGTTGGGTGGTGGTAATTTTGTTATCACCTATGTATAGGGTAGCTAAAAGTAATGTTGTTGGTTGATGATTATGCCCAGTTGTTTTTATTAATGACTAAGTAGTGGTGGTAACTGTTTAGATTACTCGTTGGAAAACCATGGTTAAAATAGAGGAAAATTTTAACATGTTGCGATGGAGTGAGCTTTGGATAATTAACCTGATGTAGAATTTTATCATTAATGAATGTATGTCTTAGAATCATAGTTATGAATTTTATCGTGTAGAGATAATACTTATTTGTCGAAGTCATTTTATTGATTGAACGAGTTTTAATCGTCAAGATGTTGATGTATGGATGGTATAAAATTGATACGTTGATCATGCTTAAGAATCTGTTGAAGTGCTATGTTTCAAATTTAGAATAAGATGTATTATGTTTTGGTGATCCGTGGGGATCATGTCAATGTAGTCTTGGTTGGGTACCTTTTTGATAAGCATCATAGACCCTAATTAAAAGTGTTGGGAATGGTAACTAGAGGAAGAATTTGTTGTGAAGTTTTTGGTTGAATTGTGTTGGGGCTCCTCAGGGAGTAGATAGTGATTATTGAAGTCTTTTATGTAAAGCGTAGTGGAGTACTAGAGATGGTTCTTTTTATGCTGAGCTTGTGTTTAAAAGCTTTTGGACTGGTTTGGTTGTTTGCCATTTTGGTTGAAGGGTTTTCGGTCAAGGTGTTCCATATGCTGTGTTTCAGAGTTTCCCTAAAACTCGTAGAAATTGGTGCAAATATTTGGTTTTGGCTAATTTGTTTAGTTGGTGCTATGAGTATGGGTTTACACCCCAAAAGTTTTTGAGTGGATCACGCCCTTTCGCGTTCGCCCTGAATTATCTTTTGGAATAAATTTTAAAGGAAACAAATGGACATAAAAGGGTTATGTTGGAAAACTCACGAGGTTTAATTTGTAATCTTTTCTTTGCTAGAGTTGGAGTTATTTGGGGGAAAAATCTGTGTAGAGTTTGCAAGTGCTTCAAAAGGTTGTTTGTGGATGTTTCATCGGCGATGCTGTTAGTGAAGTGTTCTCTTTTGAAAATGAGTTTCCCTTTCTCTTTGATAAAATTTATGGTGGTTGTTTGTGCAGATGTTCAACTTTGGAGTCGATGTTCTTTTCCAAAATGGTGATTTTGGTTAAAATGCGATGTTTTGCAAGTTTAGCTATCTATCGTTGGTGGGTTCCGATGTGATGTGGTGCCTTACTATTAACTATGCTGCCGTCATAGTTTATATGAATTAGCGCAACTCTCGATGTTATTCGAGATTTATTCATGTGACACCGGGAAAGAAGTCGTTATGTGAATGACTTTTCGGTAGTGTAGTTACATGAAGAAATGGTGAAAAGTAAACATGACATCGTTTTTAGATGTTAAATGATAAAAGAGTCATTGAGCCAGGTCGGTGAGAAAGTCATACATGGAGATATGACTAATCCGGAGTGCTCTTGAAGAATGTGCATTCATGTCATGAAACGAGATTTCCCTTGCTTCCTAGTATGAAAGGAAAGAATGAATAATTTGTGGTATTTTGGCTGTGGTGTTAGAAGTTTGAGTTTTCTTTGCGATTTGGCTTAGAAAAAAAATGAAATGTGTGCTCTTTGGATGTTGCCGAATTCTTTCCAAAATGGTTGTTAACGCTTTGGGTTTGAGTTGTCGTGTGTACACTTGGGCTTGATAGCTAAGTGTTTTTGTGTGAGGGCGAGACCCTCTTAAGAAAGGAATCAATTGTGGTTTGGTAAGGTTTTACGATCCTTGCTTGGGGCTTGGTGTCGAACCTCAGTGGTATAAGGGTGGTTTGTGATGGAGGTTGATGATGTATGGGTTTAACCTTTACTAAGAGTAGCGATGGGTGGAAGTGAAGTTGATGGTAGATCGGTGATAATTGTCCAGCCGTGAGCAATTGTCTTCACTAGTTGTTTTTGGGTTTGAGTCTTGCCGGGGAGAGGATGGAATGAAATGTTAGTATGATCGTGTATCGGAAGGGCAAGTGTGCCTTAATGAGTTTTCCCCTCGATGGAAATTTTCGGGAATGTAGAAAGGTCGTTAAAGGAATTGTGACTTCCTTTGATTATGTCATGTTGAGTTTAATGGAGTATGGTAGTCAGGATGGTTGTGATAGAAGTATGAAGTGTTTGCCGTGAGGATTCGAGCGTTTTGGGTTGATGGAGCCCTTTGTGGTTGAAACGCAGATTTTGTTTGGGAATGGAAGTGAAGGTCGACCTGTGAGAGGTTGCCCTTAGTTGAGCTAGATCATTACTTTTTTCGCCATGTGTTGGTTTTGAGAACTCGCTTGTCGTTTGTTCCGGTTTGAGGTTTCGTGCGGTTGTTTTGTGCTGCAGAGAAGTCTTTCGTCCCTTGGGGATTTTGTTGTTGTTTTTTTGGCATCCTTCGGATTCGAGGTCGAATCCTGTTGAAGGGGGGAAGAATGTGACACTACGGTATGGTGTGACATTATAGAATGTGAAATTAGAGAATAAAACCTTTCGGCTTGAGGTTTACTCGCGTTTTTGGGCCTTTTGAAGTGATGTGTCACCACGGAGTGTCGGAACCTTATAAATGGTGCATGATGAGGTCAAAAACATTATGAGATGTGGAATTAAGGTTAAAACCATAGAGTATGGAGGTTAATAGCGTTTCCGGGCCGTTTCCGGGGTTTTGGGACTTCCCGGAGGAGTTTGGGCCTAAAAGGGGGGTTGTGGGCTTTGGTGGGATGGAGTGGGAATCTATTTAGGATTAGGAACAGGTGTGGGGGCTGGTAAAAGGCCTCCCCCCTGCCCCCTTGTGCCCCACACCCTGCCCCTTGGGCGCCCCCACCTCTCCCTCCTTGCACTAGCCGCCACACCCACCTCCCCGTCTCCCTTGCATGCACCTCCACCTCCCCCATTGCTCCCCTTTGCTCCCCACCTCTCCTCCACCCCCTTGCTACCCTAGGGTGGCCTCCCCACCCCAACACCTCGTGGATCCATCCGTTGGAGCGAGGAGCGAGGAGCGATCCGGGAGGAGTTTCGTTGGGATTTCGGTCGTCGGGCGAAGGTATGGCCTTGGGACTCCTTGGGGTTGGGCTAGGTACTGTTCTAAGGGTGTTTATCATGTTTTTAGATCAATTGGAGGTGCTGGACATGAGTAGATTGGATTAGATCTAGATGTTGCCACGTTTCTGTTTTGGGACAACATGAGCAGTCGACCTAGGGTTCAGTTTTTCGCCAATTTAGAACTGGAATTTGGTCGGCCGCCTGTTGAAGAAGTTGTAGGTAATTTAATTATCTTTCAGTGTACATAAAGAACGTTAAATTCTGATCAGCCGTTTGAAAGTTATGACTGTTTTACCGAGCGTGTTAAAATCTGTGACGTGATTGGAACAGATCACGGTATTTTGTAGATTAAACAACTTTAGGGTCCGAATCAGTCTTTCCCTATGACTAGAAAAAAGTTGGGAAATTTCCTAAGCTATGCGAGGATGTACTCGTTTAATTGATTCGGAGTCCCAGAACTCAAGTTATGCCTTTTGGAAGGCTGCTGTCCCGACGGGACAGAACCTCTATTTTTAGGTTCTGCGAGTAGTTGGCAATGTCGGGGTAGATGAGGGTTTGCGTACTGTTTTATGGACATGATTGTGAATGTGTGATGCCTATGTGCAGGTGGTGCGACCCCGGGAGTGCCTTCTACTTCCCGCCAATCCGTTGCCCGTGGTTGAGGGAAGTGTATTGTAATGGGTAGCGATTGTAGGTTGTTTGATTGATTGAGATTGAAGTTTGAATATATGATATGTTCACATGCCATGCCTTAATGTTTGCCATTGATATGATGAGTATGTTTATTATGTGATGATGCCATGTGTTAATGTACAAGTTATCCATGATGATGCCATGTGTTAATGTACAAGTTAAATATGATGTTGACATAAATGCGTACATGGCATGTTACATGGCCCGGGCGGTCAGAAAGTCATAACTAGTCCGGGAAGGTCGGTGAGAAAGTTATGACTAATCCGGAGAGCCAATGAGTAAGTCCTACATCGTGATTCCATTCACCGCGGTGAACAGAAGCGAGGAGTAGGCACCCTCCATCTTCAGGAAGGAAGGGGGAGAGGGTGCACACCGACGGGTGTGTACTCAACCATACCGGTATGAGTTTCCAGGAGATATGTGCATCGCATTGCATTACATTGCATTGCATTATATGAGAATGTTATATGAGGATGATTTATGATGATGTCAAAGATATGCTTACACTATGAATATGAGATGTGTATGATGTGGTGTGTGAAAAGTGGTGATGAAGGTATTGGGATGTGTTTTCTTATTCCATTGCAATATACTTGCTGAGTGATGAACTCACGCTTATGTTTATGTTGTTTTTCTTAGGTACCATGAAACCGGCATGCAGGAAAAAGGAGTTAGCTACACATCTACACGTAACTCCACACAAATTAGACAGTGTTACCACTTGGAGTCATGATAATGAATGTATTGCCATGAAACTTGGAGAATTTCTTAACTGTGTGCTCGGTCTTACTATTTGATTCGTTTAGCTCATGAAGTGGTTGAAGGCTTATTCCTAGACTTATATTGTTGCTATGTCACATGTTATTGCTGTTTTATATTCTTTCCATTATGATATAACTTGTGATGTTTTGTTGTTGCTCCGAATCATGGAAAAACAAAGGAGATGCTGCCGAAATTTTCGGTATTAGCATTTGTTCTTTTGCTGTAATTTAGCTTAATTCATGGTAGTTAGGTGTTGTTTAGCCTATGTTTGGTAGCATTCGGGCATATTAAATGCCGGGGTGTTACATTATCTTATCGCTTGGGTCATGCCGAGGCCTTGTATGGTTGCTTTGGGTTTCAATGTTGAGTAAAGTTCTTGCGAGAGGTTGATCGTGGATTATCGTTAGAACTGTGGGTCTTCGAGCCTAAGCATCTTACCATCGGGTCTCGATCAGTGTCGTTCCAGTGGCTTTAGTTAGAGAGAGAAGCTGTTTGGGAACTGGAGTCTAGCATGCGTGAGAAGTACCTCGAGCTTTTCGCCTCTGGTATGAGATGTGAAACCTAGCTATCTTTTGCTTTGTTGGGTTGCGTATTGGTGTATCTTGGATTCGAGGTCGAATCCTGTTGAAGGGGGGGAGAATGCGACACCACGGAGTGTCGTATCTTATAAAATGTGAATGTTGAGGTCAAAAACTTTATAAAATGTGAAAATGGAGGTTAAAACTTTACGTTATGCCGTTTATAGCGTGTTTTTGGGCCATTTTCGAGTGTTTGGGCCTCTCCTGGGGACTTTGGGCCTTGGGGGCTAAGTTGGGCCTCCGGTGGAAGGGTTTGGGCCCAAGGGGGGGACTTTTGGGCAGCCAAATCTGGCCCCCACCCTTCCACCGGAGGCCCAACTCAACCTCCAAGGCCCAAAGTCGCCCGGAGAGGCCCAAACACCCGAAAACGGCCCAAAAACACGCTATAAACGGCATAACGTAAAGTTTTAACCTCCATTTTCACATTTTATAAAGTTTTTGACCTCAACATTCACATTTTATAAGATATGACACTCCGTGGTGTCACATTCTCCCCCTTCAACAGGATTCGACCTCGAATCCAAGACACACCAATACGCAACCCAGCAAAGCAAAAGATAGCTAGGTTTCACATCTCATACCTGAGGCGAAAAGCTCGGGGTACTTCTCGTGCATGCGAGACTCCAGTTCCCAAACTGCTTCTCTCTCTGACTAAAGCCATTGGAACTACACTGATCGAGTGTGACACCACGGAGTGTCGTAATCTTATAAAATGTGGATGTTGAGGTCAAAACATTATAAAATATGTAAATGGAGGTTAAAACTTTACGTTATGCCGTTTATAGCGTGTTTTTGGGCCATTTTCAGGTGTTTGGGCCTCTCCGGGGGACTTTGGGCCTTGGGGGTTGAGTTGGGCCTCCGGTGGAAGGGTTTGGGCCCAGGGGGGGACTTTTGGGCAACCAAATCTGCCCCCCACCCCTTGGTGCGCCCCAAACTCCCTCTCCCAACCCTAGCCGCCACCCCCTAGCCCCCCCATGCGCCTCCACCCCTCTCCTCCCCTCTCCACTTCCCTTGCTGCCCCTAGGGGAGTTCTCCACCTCAACACCTCGAAGATCCATCCATTGGAGTGCTCCGCGACGAGGAGATCCGGTGGATTTGGAGCGAGGAAGGAGATCGCGCGAACCAGGAGTAGATCCGTTGGGTTTTCGGTCGTCGGGCGAAGGTATGGCCATGGGAATCCTTGGGGTTGGTCTAGGATCTGTTCTAAGGGTGATTATCATATTTTTAGATCAATTGGTGGTGCTGGAATTCAGTAGATTAGATGGAATCTTCAGTTTGCCACGTTTTCTGTTTCGGGCAGCATGAGCAATCGACCTAGGGCTTGGGTTTTCGTCAATTTAGATTCAGAATTTGGTCGTACGGCTGTTGAAGAAGTTGTAGTTAATTTCAATATCTTTCCGTGGGTATAAAGAACGTCTAATTCCGCCCAGCCGTTTAAAGTTATGATCGTTTTACCTAGCGTGTTAAAATCTGTGACGTGATTGGAACAGATCACGGTATTTTGCAGATTAAACAACTTTAGAGTCCGAATCAGTTTTTCCATATACTTAGAAAAAATTGGGAAATTTCCTAAGCTACGCGAGGATGTACTCGTTTAATTGATTCTAAGTTTTAGAACCCGAGTTATGCCTTTTGGAAGGCTGATGTCCCGACGGGACAGAACCTCTGTTTTTGGATTTAGCGAGTAGTTTGCGATGTCGGGGTAGAAGAGGGTTTGCTTACTATTTTGTGGACATGATTGTGAGTGTGTGGTACCCATGTGCAGGTGGTGTGACCCCGGGAGTGCCTTCTACTTCTCGCCAATCCGTTGCCCGTGGTTGAGGCAAGTGTATTGTAATGGATAGCGGTTTGTAGGTTGCTAGTTGAGACTAGATGAAATTGATTATATGATATGCTCACTTGCCATGCTTTAATGATTGCCATTGATATGATGAGTATGCTTATTATGTTATGATGCCATATGTTAATGTACAAGTTAATTATGATGTTGGCATGTTTGCATACATGGCATGATACATGGCCCGGGTGGTGAGAAAGTCATAACTAGTCCGGGGAAGGTCGGTGAGAAAGTTATGACTATTCCGGAGAGCTAATGAGTAAGTCCTACATCGTGATTCCATCCACCGCGGTGTTTGGAAGCGAGGAGTAGGCACCCTCCATCTTCAAGATGGAAGGGGGGAGAGGGTGCACGCCGACGGGTGTGTATTCAACCATACCGGTATGAGTTTCCAAGGAGACATGAGCATCGCAACGCATTGCATACATAATGGTGATGATAATGAGATGTGATCATGAATGAGATGAAAGACATGATATGAGTTGTTATAGCCATGTAATTGTTTTTGTGTACCATTGCAATATGCTTGCTGAGTGTTGAACTCACGCTTGTGCTTTCTTGTTGTTTTAGGTACCATGAGATCGGCATGCGGGGAAGGGAATTAGTCACGCTTCTACACGTAGCGTCACTCAATTGTTCCCACAGTCACTCAATTGGGTCTTGATAATACATTAAGTGTGATGCATATTGATTTATGGTTTAGTTTTGCGATATGAGAGTCTTATTATTCGTTTGGCTCATAGAGACATTGAATGCTTGGGAGTAGACTTATATTGTTGTCATGCCTTTAATTATTGCTGTTTTAGATGCCTCTTATATTGCCATATATTGCTATGCTGTTGATGTTCCTTCAATTCATGTTAAAACAAAGGAGATGCTGCCGAAATTTCGGTTATTAGCATTTGCTCCTTTGCTGTAATTTACCATAATTTATGGTATTTAGATGTTGTTTAGCCTATGTTTGGTAGCATTCAGGCATGCTAGTTGCCGGGGTGTTCCAGTTGGTATCAGAGCGGGCTGTAGGTCCTTGTAATGTGTATTTTTAGTGTCATACCTTAGGTTACAACTAAAATGTGATGTGGGATAAATTAGAAATATGGCTTAGGTTTTAACTAAAATTTTGTCATAGGATAGCAACATTAAAACTTGCAAAAAAAAATGGTATAACTAATCTAAAATTTGACACACATGGATGCACAGTTGGAAAGGGTATGGGTATCGTTCCTTTACGCTTAAATGTTGTATTTAAGCTTTGATGTTGAATGCTTCATTTGATAATCCATGTTGCTATGTCTATGAGATAAATGATTGAATTGTGCTTGTTGTGGTGATAAAGTGGGGTTGTGGTGCCGAAGGGTTTCGGTCACCACTTTTGTTAATAGTAAGGGTGTGGTTTGACGGTATGGCCGGTTAAAGCCATCACCGAAGAACTATTAACCCCTTGTGGGGAAAGAGTGCTTACCTTTTGTGGGATGTCTGAGATAGGGGTCCCGCAAGTGGGGCCTATACCCGACTGGGCTAGACGGGCGGAGTAGTAGGCCCAAAGCCCAGAAACGCCACGACAGGCCCGGAGGAGGTTTTCGACTTGTTCCCCAAGGCAACTCCCGATCCTTCGGGGAAGCTTCGCGCCACGCCCAAACAAACCGCCAAAAACGAAGCATGCAGCGTGACATTCGCAGAGCCTGCAGACGCTGGAACCTGACAGGGTGGTAGGCGCGGGTCGAGGAAAGCACAACCACCTCTCCAAGACGTAGTGCGCCATAGCCGACGAAGACAAAGTATGTGTTGGTGAGGCCACCATGTGGAGGGCCCGGTGGCGCCCATCTATCATGTATCCTTCCCCCAGTATATAAGGGGAGGAGGGAGAAACAAGAAAGAGAGGACGCTCATATATCCAAGAACACAGGACTAGGGTATTATCTCCTCCGAGAGAGCCCGAACCTGTCTAAAAACAGATCGCCATCGCATCCTGTGTTACCATCAAGCTCAGATCCCGTACAAATCCCCTAGAATCACAAATCTCATTGCCGGCGAAACCGATCGTCGATAGTTGGCGCGCCAGGTAGGGGGTTGTGTCAAGATCTTCGTCAAGCTTGATTGCTGCGACGAGCGAAGTCTCCACAGTCTTCTTCCCGGGTCAGGTCTTCCATTTCGGAAGCCTGACCTTCATCTCCAACGACCTCGGGAACCTTTCCCTCTCTAAGGGGACTGTGCTGCAGCACGGTGAGGTTTCCGGTGGGCCATCGTCGTGACTTCCACGCTGATCGGGGGGTCCCCTGTCTCGCGCTCTAAAGTGCCGAGTAGGGGACCGAAGGCCCGGTACGGCCAGGGAGTCGGACCCAAGGACGCCGAGGTACGAATGGTGGGGGTTCTCGCCGCCAAACCACTCGGCACCTCCGAGCGCCTGGAGTTATCCTCTTCAGGCTCACCCAGCTCAGCGGCCGAGTCAGAAGAAAGCCTAGATAGCTGCTGGAATTTCCGTAGAGTCTGCGTAATCGAGGGCTCGTGGGCGGATTCGCAGCACCGCCTCGACACTTCGGCCGCCGCCGACTTGGAAGGTGGCCGAGCAACTGAACCTGACGCGCGGGCGCGTACTCTACGGGACCACGCCCGGGCTGTCAATGAAGACATTCAGCAAGCTAAGATGGGGGACCAAGCTGTTTTCTGTACCCCACAGCAGAATATCGTCGCCTCCAAGACACTCCTGGATACCCTGAGCCCTATGCTGGGGGTGGGTGATCCAGTCGCCCCGATCGTGGCCCAAGTAAAGGCCATGGTGACGGCGGCAGCTATCCAGCAAGCCCAGACCGACCAGCCGGCAAAGGAGCTGTCACGTGGTCTGGTGAGGACCCAGACGGCCAGCAGCCGGTCTGGTCGGGAAGCCCGCCAGACGCATCATGTTCCACCCCGCGGAGACGACTTGCGACATAGCATCAACCGCAACCTCCGTTCAGACCTCGACGCCAGGCGCCGCGACCGAGAAAGGGAGGAACAACGCCGCCATGCCGACGAGTATGAACACTACGGCATCCTTCCACGAGATCGCGAAGCACGCCAAGCGCGATCCCCTCCGCGTCGATCACCGCCCGGAGGTTGTCGCGGGGTCATTGAAGGGGTTCGCGCGTTTACCCCTCACCTACGCCGAGTGGTTTGGCCTGATGGGTTTAATACTAAAGGCATCACTAGGTTTGACGGTGAGAGGGACCCGGAGGCTTGGCTACAGGTATATGCTCAGCAATCGGGGCACGGGGGATCGAAAGTAATGGCAATACTTAGGTTACCCTCTCGCTCTGGCCCAAGCATGGCTCACTTTGGACTCCCGGCCCGAACTCTATAGATTCTGGGGAGATCTGTGTGAGCAGTTCATTTCAAATTTCCAAGGCACTTACGAGCGCCCAGGCACCCCTTGGGACCTATATCAGCTACACCAAAGGAGGAACGAATCCCTCCGGGAGTTCGTCAAGCGCTTCATGCATAGAAAAAGCACCGTTCGGGATGTCACGGATGCGATTGTGATAGCTGCCTTCCAGAAGGGAGTCAGCGACCCCGATCTCATCAAGAAGATGTCCCGGAAGCCACCAACGTCGGTCCGTGAGCTGTTCGCCCTAGCGGACCATTACGCTTCAGCCTCCGAGGCTTTGGCAGAATGGCGTGACGAGGGGAAGGACCAGGCTGAAACCCCCCGGCGGAAGGAAAAGAAGCGCAAGGGCGAAGAGCTGGTGGCAATCGCTGCACCAACTCACCCACGCACCCTCAAAGAAGATGGGTATGACAAGGTGATGAACTCGCTTTGCCCCTTCCATCCGAAGGGGAGACATGCCGCCAAGGACTGCTTCACTCTAAAGAGATTCGCCCGCGAGAGCAAGAAGCAGGCTGGACAAGGTACGAGTGGACACGCCGCCGACAAGCCACCTCCCCCCGAAGCCGAAGAGGACTATCAGGAAGTCGATCTCGAGCTCAACTACATATTCGGGCGCTCGGCTGCATATGAGTCCAAGCGGAAGCAAAAGCTCACCGCTCGGGACATCTACGTAGTGGAGCCGGAGACCCCCCAATATGTACGGTGGTTCGAGGTCGTGATAACTTACGACCGCTCGGATCACCCAGATCATGTCCCATTCCCCGGCAGGTATCCTCTTGTCTTGGCGCCCATGGTCCGCGGCATCAAGCTCAAGAGGGTATTGATCGACGGTGGAAGCGGGCTCAATTTCCTCTTTGTCAAAACCCTTGACGATATGGGGATTCCGCGGTCGGAGCTAAAGCGCGGATCGTCGCCTTTCCATGGTGTCATACCTGGAACTTCTGCGACACCACTCGGACAAATCACTCTGCCGGTCACTTTCGGCGCAAGGGAAAATTACCGGACAGAGAACCTTGGCTTCGAGGTGGCTGATTTCGCGACAGCATATCATGCCATCTTGGGGAGACCAGCACTGGCCAAGTTCATGGCAGTGCCCCACTACGCATACTTGACATTGAAGATGCCAGGGCCGAGTGGTATCATCGCTCTACGTGGTGACATAAGGCAGTCTTTTTCCTGTGACAAGGAGAGCTGCGAGATGGCCGAGTCCCTAGAGGTGCGAGCGGGTCGGGAGGGGATTCGGCGAGAAGCGGATTCCGACAAGCCGGAAGGCAGCGTCCCTACCCGTAAAATGCGAAACCTCGGGATCGGCCCCGAGGAAGGTACCAAAAGAATCCTCCTTGACCCGTCCGATCCGTCGCGAACCGCCTTTATCGGGACAGGGCTCAGAGACAAATAGGAGGACGCGCTCGTCACTTTTCTGCGGGCAAACAGAGACGTCTTTGCCTGGAAGCCGTCGGACATGCCCGGGGTCCCCAAGGAGGTGATCGAGCATGCACTAAATGTAAACCAATCAGCCAGGCCAGTCAAGCAAAGGCTGCGACGATTCGCCCAAGACCGTCGACAAGCCATCAGGGAGGAGATCACAAAGCTGCTAGCCGCAGGCTTCATCAAAGAAGTGTATCATCCCGACTGGTTGGCAAACCCTGTACTCGTCCAGAAGAAGAATAAAAGCTGGCGCATGTGTGTTGATTACACTGACCTCAACAAGGCTTGCCCGAAAGATCCCTTCGGTCTCCCCCGTATTGATCAGGTGGTAGACTCCACTACTGGATCCCAACTACTTAGTTTTCTGGACGCCTACTCAGGCTATCATCAAATCCGTCTTCGAGAGGAGGATTGCGAGAAGACTTCATTTATCACCCCATTCGGAGCATATTGCTACATCACCATGTCGTTTGGGCTGAAGAATGCTGGCGCAACTTATCAGCGCATGATACAGCGGTGTTTTCACCATCAGCTCGGACGCAATGTGGAAGCATATGTGGATGATATAGTGGTTAAAACCAAGACAGAAGACATCCTCACCTCTGATCTGGCCGAGACGTTCGCAAGTCTGAGGGCGTTCCAGATGAGGCTAAACCCTGAGAAGTGCGTTTTCGGAGGTTCATTGTCTCTCATCGTGGGATCGAGCCAAACCTGGAGAAAATCGGGGCCATCGTAAGGATGGCCCCGCCTGCCAGCCAAAAGATGTGCAAAAGCTTACTGGTAGCGCTTGGCAGGTTTATCTCCCGGTTGGGAGTTCGGGGGATGCCTTTCTTCAAGCTCCTCAAGAAACAGGACCGCTTTGAATGGACGGCAGAGGCACAGCAAGCCTTTGAAGAACTCAAGGTGTTCCTCTCCACCCCTCCAATTCTAGTCTCGCCGGTGCCAGGTGAACTTCTCCTGCTCTACATAGCGGCAACAACTCATGTAGTCAACGCCGTGATAGTTGTGGAGCGGGAAGAATATGGACAACGCTTCGGCGTGCAACGCCCGATTTATTTTTTCAGCGAAGTGCTGGGCGAATCCAAGGCGCGATATCCTCAAATTCAGAAGCTGCTGTACGCAATTTTGATCTCGTCACGGAAGCTGAAGCATTATTTCCAAGGACACTCGATTTCAGTTGTGACTTCTTTCCCCGTGGGAGAGGTCCTCCATAATCGAGAAGCTACTGGAAAAATTTCAAAGTAGGCAGCCGAGCTTGGAGCTTTCGACGTCTCGTTCAAGCCGCGCACCGCCGTCAAGTCCCAGGCTTTGGCCGACTTTACGGCCGAGTGGACCGAATCCCAGGCCCACTGCACGGAAGAAGAGCCAGAGTATTGGACCATGCACTTCGATGGATCTCTCATGCTTGGTGGAGCAGGGGCGGGAATTCTCCTTGTCTCGCCTAAGGGCAACAGGTTGAAGTACGTCCTTCGGATTCACTTCCCGGCCTCGAACAATGTCGCAGAGTACGAGGCTCTCATCCATGGGCTCCGCATCGCCACATCGCTCGGAATCCGACGACAGGCGGTTCGTGGTGACTCCCAGTTGGTGGTGAGCCAATTACAGAAGGATTGGTCATGCGTCGATCAGACTATGACGGCGTATTGCCAGCAAGTCCGAGAATTGGAAGGCAAGTTTGACGGTCTGGAGCTGGTCCATGTCCTCCGCCGCAATAATGAGGCAGCCGACGAATTGGCCAAGATGGGAGCCACTCGGGTCGAGGTTCCGAGTGGTATCTTTGCCCAGGATCTTTACGAACCAACCGTCGCAAAACGACGGGAGCCGAGCAAAGATCCTGAGGCCAGAGTCCTGCTCATTGGTCCCAACTGGACGGCCCCATACCTTGATTATCTCCTGAAGGACAAACTTCCAGAAGCAACCGCTCTGGCAGAGCGCATCTCCCGACAAGCCAAATCCTACGTGGTGGTTGGCGAGGAGCTCTTTCGCAAGAGCACGTCAGGTGTCCTCAGGCGGTGCATTTCGGGACAAGTGGGAAGAGATCTGCTCCAAGAAATCCACTCGGGGATGTGTGGCCATCACGCGGCGTCAAGCGCCTTGGTTGGGAAAGCCTACCGCCAGGGCTTCTTCTAGCCTACGGCAGTGACGGATGCTAAGGAGATCGTTCGAACTTGCGAGGGCTGCCAGTTCTATGCAAAGCAGACACACTTGCCGGCGCAGGAGCTGCAAACTATCCCCATCTCTTGGCCCTTCGCGGTCTAGGGGCTCGACTTAGTGGGCCCACTCAAGAAGGCTCAAGGTGGCTTCGCCTACCTTTTCGTAGCTATTGACAAGTTCACCAAGTGGATCGAAGCTAAACCAGTCGCCACTATCACTGCGGTTAAGGCCAAGGAGTTCTTTCCGGATATCGTGGTTAGATTCGGAGTGCCCAACCGGATCATCACGGATAATGGCACCCAATTCAGGAGTGAAGAATTTCAAGAATGGTGCGAAGGCGCCGGGATCAAGATCTGCTTCGCCTCGGTGGCTCATCCATGAAGCAATGGGCAGGTGGAGCGGGCTAATGGCCTGGTCCTCCAGGGCCTCAAGGCCAGTATCTTCGATCGCCTCAAACCATACGCTGCCCGATGGGTGAAGGAGTTACCGTCGGTACTCTGGGGACTCAGAACCACCCCCAGCCGAGCAACTGGCCAAACACCCTTTTTTCTAGTCTACGGCGCAGAGGCGGTTCTACCGACCGAACTAGGATTCGAATCCACGAGGGTTCGGAATTACAAGGAGGCCGAGTCCGAGGAGAGCCGAATGGTGGAGCTTGATCAACTCGAGGAGGCTCGGAACGTTGCAGCCATCCAGTCGGCTAAGTACCTCCAGGGACTTCGGTGTTACCATTCTCGCAATGTCAGAAGCAGAGTCTTTTCAAAAGGAGATCTGGTCCTTAGGAGGAACCAGAAAAGCGAGCACAAGCTCTCTCCAATTTGGGAAGGACCGTACATTGTGGAGGAGACGGTCTGGCCAGGTGCTTATCCACTCAGACGTGAAGATGGCGAGGCTTTGGCGAATACTTGGAACGCCGAACAGCTCCGTCGCTTCTACGCATAAGTTATGTACCCGACTCTCACATGCTAAATAAAATGGTGATCCGTTTCATGTTCTGAACTTCTACTGTGTAATGCTAGCCCCGAGTGGTTATTACCCAACTGGTGTAGCACCTAACCCTGGTCGCGCCGGTACAAAACGCACGGAAATAAAGACCGCGATAAGTGGACAACTCCGGCGGTTTATACCAGCGCGCGAAGCGGGAAGGGTAGAGCCTGAAAGCACTAACCACTCGGGGACTACAATTCGCAGCGCCAGAATTTAACCGAGATTCGCCTAGTCGTGAGTTTCTAGCTGTCAAAAGCTCGAGCCTCAACGCCTCGTTGCTGGCGCTGGAGCAACTGACTAGAACGGTTGATTAGGCGGAACCTTAAACTCGGGATAATTATGATGGCATAGACTGGGCAAGACTTCACATTTTGTTCCATAATATTAGTAATTTACATTACTGACCTTTTTTCGTTTTCTCACGCTAAAAAAAAGGGGGAAGGGGCGGCTCCTGCCGCCAATCCTGCTAGTCTTCTTTGGTGTCGCTGCTGGTCTTCTTTAGTCTTCTTCTGCATGCGATACTCTTGGTGCCGGCCCGGATGCAAGCGGCTAACCGCGACGCGACCGCCCCAGGGCTTCGCGGATCAAGTCCGTAACCACCCAGAGTGAAGGCACGAGACGAAGAAGGGCCTCCACGGCGGCGGCGTCACGACGCTCCCGCCCGAGAATCTCCTTCAGCACGTCCTCCACCTCCGCAAGCGCCGGCACAGCCTCGATGAGAGCGGCGACAGCGGCTGCGTCTTTCGCCGCAGCCATCTCCTCCGCCAACTCCATCGTGGCGAAGTCGAGGTCCAACCAGAGCTCCGCGTTCTCCGAATCGCTATCCGACATTGGAAGCGGCACTGCAGAAATCTCGAAGAAGAAGAAGAAATTTGACAAGGGGGTGATCGCTTTACTTGCGGTGACGCCCTATTTATAAACCATCCCAGCTCCGGAAATCGAAGCGTCTCCAAAGGCAATCAAACACGCCGCCCCGCAATCAATGAAGCGCAAAAAAAGCGACTGCGTGAATACCAAAGAAGATCAACACGTTGAACAGAATTAAGAGATATTTCGCCAGACACGTGTCAGGTACAGTCCAAATCAATTCGACCTTCCCGCTCACTTCGCCCAGTTAAGCGAGAAGTCTGGGGGCTGCGAGCTGGGAGGCGACGACGCAAACCTGGGGGCTGAACCACTCAGCCTCTCGGAAAAGCGTGTCCAGGGCGAGAAGGCCATGAGCCAAGGCCCTGGCGTTTGGGAGCCATACCAGTCGGCTGAAGGCCATCCAGAGGCTCAACGGGGGCCAAAAAGGCCGTTGCCACAACGTAAGTCCCGACACTCGAGAGCTGCACTCCAGCCACTCGGAAAAGCGTGTCCGGGCGAAAAGGCCGTGGGCCAAGACCCTGGCGCATGGAAGCCATACCAGTCGACTGAAAGCCACCCAGAAAGGCGCAACGGGGGCCAAAAGGCTGTGGGCCTATATTCTAGCAACTCAGACAAGGGGGAAAGAGTAAAAGAGGTCTGGAGCCCACTTAGCAGAGGACAATACAGACAAATTATATTCAAGTGAGAAAATACAACGTTTCAAACAAGGAGGAGAGGGCCAGCCCTCGGCATTAAGGTTCACATCGAAATAAGAATTCAAGATTCTCTAACAAGGCTTGCGATGTACCGGAGACCTCTTCGAGGAGCTCGTTGGCTTTGTCTTCATCACAGGCAAAACCCTCTTTCACAGCTTCAAGGTCAACTCTCGGATAATGAGACTTGACCACCGCCAACGCCTGGTTCGCACTCATGGTCGCGGACTCCTTGGCATAAGCTCTGATCCTATCGGCTCCTCTAGGGAGAAGCGGAATAGCGTCGTCCCCCTGGCCCGGCTCAGCTCCTTCAATACGCAGAAGGTGCAGAACTGGCTCATGACGACAGCGTAGCTTCGATCCGGCTCCGTTCGGCGGTGGTCATCTTCTCCTTGCATTTTGCACCAAAGCCGAACCGCCATCGAAACACACCGGCGCCAATTACGTTCAATCCAAGTCAAAGAAATTTACCCTTCGGCTCAGTATCCTCTCCAAGCCGACTCGAGCTTCGAGGTCGAGAACTACGAAGCTTCGGTCGGGCTCGGCTCAGCAATGATCGAATCGCTCACGAAAAACAAGAGCGTCATCATCCTTCCCAACTGTCCAAAAGATGTCCAAACCGAGTCCAGGAGGATCTCACCTTCGGCGCATGCTCAAGCCGCCTTCTCCTCCGGATCGTCATACACCGGGCCTCAAGCCCGTGGACCTCCTTCCATCTGTCATTTGTTGATCTCGTTGAGCTTGTCTCGATACTTTTGGTGCTCCTTGAACTTGGGAGCACCTTCCAAAAGTGCGACCTCTGCTCCAGCGCTCCCCATGTCCGAGGTAACAGGCAGAATCTCGAGGAGGCCAAGAGGCATGATCAAGAAAGACAAGAAACTCACTGACGAAGCGTGCTACACCTGACGGTGAGCTCGTAAATCTCCGTCCGAGCCGCTCTCTCCGTCTCTTCATCCTCTTCCATCCCGTTCGGTGAACCCCCTCCCACCATACGGTCCGATTCGGGGGCTTCGGCAGAGGACCGAGCGGCGGTGGCTCTCGATGTACCTCCTCCACTTCGGGAGACGGTGCCGGGTCAAGCTCGTCGACGGCCGGACCACCCGATGGTTCAACGGTCGGGCCGCCGGCACCAGGTGGCGGCGCCCCAGCAGCCGACGGGGAGGGTGACCTGGCCGACGCGGGGGTCCCCCTTGGAGAAGCCGGTGCCTAGGGCTCCTTTCTAGGAGACCCCTCCACTGGGACGTCCATAGTAGGAGTCCTGAATCGGCAAAAAAAAAGGGAAAACATCTCAGCACAGGTAATAACAAAAAGACGAGGATTGCCCAAAAGAATACCTCCTGGATTTCTTGAATTTCATCCCAGGTCTCATCCGAGTCCCAGCACCACTCGGAGGGGAACCAGACCCAACACCAGCAGCCGGGGCTGCCCCTGAGACAGAAGGCTGTGGCTCTGCGCTTCGTGATCCGGGTACGCCGGAGGTCGAAGGCCCGGCTAACGAAAGGCCAGCAGCTTCCTCCGCCGATTCCCGGCACAGCTCATCGGCCGAGGTGTCAGCCGCTCGCTTGGCCTGAGCATTCCTCAGCCGAGAGAGGCCGACGATCGGAGCGTCAGAGAAGAAGGATGCGCGTTCCTGAAAAAGGAACGATCGCACCCTATCAGAATCACACATCAGGAAAAAAATCATGGGACAGTCTTTCGAGAGAGTGGTGCACTCACGGGAGGGGGAGGCCTCGCCGCCGAAAATTTGTGAGGGCAGCCCCTGTTGGTGATCACAGTGCCAGGCACGAAGAGGTCAACTACCCGCGCCGCCAATGCATCTTTCGACAAGGACGTGTCCGTCTCCCGGTTGGGATCCTGAGACCCGCCGTACTGGAACCCCAAATGGATTCTCTCCTTTAAGGGCTGCACCCGGTGCTCACAAAGCTGATCGCGATCCCGGGGCCCGTCAGCCCTCGGTTCTTCAGATCGTTAATCCATGGCAGAAGCTCGGAGACTTGGTCCAAACCGCCGCCATCCGGGCCCTTAAGGGAGGCCAGCAGGCAACAGACTGAAGAAAGACAAGAAACTCACCCTGACGAGCATGCTACACCTGACGGTGAGCTCGTAAAGCTCCGTCCGAGCCGCTCTCTTCGTCTCTTCGTCCTCTTCCATCCCGTTCCAGTCGGAACCCCCCTCCCACCATACGGTCCGATTCGGGGGCTTCGGCAGAGGACCGAGCGGCGGTGGCTCTCGATGTACCTCCTCCTCTTCGGGAGATGGTGCCGGGTCAAGCTCGTCGATGGCCGGACCACCCGATGGTTCAACGGTCAGGCCGCCGGCACCAGGTGGCGACGCCCCAACAGCCGACGGGGAGGGTGACCTGGCCGACGCGGGGGGTCCCCCTTGGAGAAGCCGGTGCCTGGGGCTCCTTTTTAGGAGACCCCTCCACTGGGACGTCCATAGTAGGAGTCCTGAATCGGCAAAAAAAGGGAAAACATCTCAGCACAGGTAATAACAAAAAGACGAGGATTGCCCAAAAGAATACCTCCTGGATTTCTTGAATTTCATCCCAGGTCTCATCCGAGTCCTAGCACCACTCGGAGGGGAACCAGACCCAGCACCAGCAGCCAGGGCTACCCCTGAGACGTATATCGTGGCTCTGGCCGTGATCCGGGTACGCCGGAGGTCGAAGACCCGACTGACGAAAGGCCAGCAGCTTCCTCCGCCGATTCCCGATGCAGCTCATCGGCCGAGGTGTCAGCCGCTCGCTTGGCCTAAGCATTCCTCAGCCGAGAGAGGCCGACGACCGGAGCGTCAGAGAAGAAGGACGCGCGTTCCTGAAAAAGGAACGATCGCACCCTGTCAGAATCACACATCAGGCAAAAAATCATGGGACAGTCTTTCGAGAGAGTGGTGCACTCACGGGAGGGGGAGGCCTCGCCGCCGAAAATTTGTGAGGGCAGCCCTTGTTGGTGATCACAGTGCCAGGCACGAAGAGGTCAACTACCCGCGCCGCCAATGCATCTTTCGACAAGGACGTGTCCGTCTCCCGTGTGGGATCCTGAGACCCGCCGTACTGGAACCCCAAATGGATTCTCTCCTTTAAGGGCTGCACCCGGCGCTCACAAAGCTGATTGCGATCCCGGGGCCCGTCAGCCCTCGGTTCTTCAGATCGTTAATCCATGCCAGAAGCTCGGAGACTTGGTCCAAACCGCCGCCATCCGGGGCATCGCTCCAGCATCGGGAAGCTTTAGGGGTGCGGCCAGCGAAAGGGGCGAGAAAAGGGTCAACATTGGCACAATAGAACCACTCCCGCCTCCAACCTTTGAGGAGGTCTTGAGGGGATGACGGCAATCTGTTTCTTCAAGCCCTCTCGCAGCTGGAGCCCAGCGCCCCCAATGACGCTGGGAGCAGCCCGGTTCGGATGAGGTTTGAGCAAGAAGAGGGAGCGGAACAAGTCAAAATGAGGACGTATCCCAAGATACGCCTCGCTAAGTTGAACGAAGATAGTAATGTGAAGAATGGAGTTGGGATTCAAATTGATCAGCTCGATTTCGTAAAAGTGAAGGAGCCCTCGGAAGAAGACGCTCCCAGGAACGCTAAATCCTCGCCAGAAGAAGGACTCGAACACCACAATCTCATTCTCTAGAGGTGTTGGGTAAGGGTCACCTGCTGCGGGGATCAGCGGAGATCAACTCCAGCGGAGGAAGGGCGCCGGCGGCGACCAGCTCCTCCAAGCGGGACGTCGTGGTGATGGAGGTCTCCCACCCCGCGGTCGCAGGGTCGGCGTTACCCTCCGACGCTGATAAGGATTCCGAAGAAGAAGACATCTCGGTGAAGGAGACCTTGTGGGAGGAACCGCCGAGGGTCTTGGGCGCGAAACTAGAAACCCTAGGTCGCCCAAATCGCCAAAGGAGACTTAAAGATTTCTCAACCGTGGTGGGGGAAGGGCAAAGGTATCTTCGCCTAGCAAGTTTTCCCTCATTTATAAGGAATAAGCCTTAATTTTCGCCTTACGGCGGGAAAGCAAGGGCCTTCGCGCTCGATTCTGGGCCAGATCTAGGGCACGCCCCATGTCGGGCCGGTAGCTGAGTTGCGCAAAACGCGACCAGGTGTCAAGTCTGGTTCGAAGTTTGGGATAAAGTGCACCCCATGATGGGCCTGAACGCCGGCCGCCATGGAAGCTTGGGGCCGGGCACTTTCCGAACATCCTCAAGCGGTATGCCCCATAATTTGGGGTCAATTGCTGGTCACTGCTTCTTAGCGTGATTGGGTACCGTGGGAGGATTTTCACTAAACCGGTCTTGAGAATGCGCTCCATGAGAGTGAAGGCGGTCTGTAAACGGGCACAGGCATTACTCTATATGACCAAGGTACGCCCCATGAGGGTCAACTGAGCAAAAAGCCAGTTGCCGCGCACCTTAAACGGGCGCGGGTACCACTCGGCCACGAGCCAAAAAGGCTACGGTATGCCCCATGAGGGCCAGCTGAGCGACAAGCCGGTTGCCGTGCACCTTAAACGGGCGTGGGTACCACTCGGCCACGAGCTAAAAAGACTATGGTATGCCCCATGAGGGCCAGCTGAGCGACAAGCCGGTTGCCGCGCACCTTAAACGGGCGCGGGTACCACTCGGCCACGAGCCAACCAACCACGGTGGCTTCACATTACAAGTTCTTTACGATCTTTTTTCCCGTACAATCTTTATGACAGGATAAGAGACGGAAATCCGATCCTAAAGCACTTGGGGGCTGCTGTGGGATGTCTGAGATAGGGGTCCCGCAAGTGGGGCCTATACCGGCCCAGGCTAGACGGGCGGAGTAGTAGGCCTAAAGCCCAGAAGCGCCACGACGGGCCCGGAGGAGGTTTTCGACTTGTTCCCCAAGGCAACTCCCGATCCTTCGGGGAAGCTTCGCGCCACGCCCAAACAACCCGCCAAAAACGAAGCATGCAGCCTGACATTCGCAGAGCCTGCAGACGCTGGAACCTGACAGGGTGGCAGGCGCGGGTCGGGGAAAGCACAACCACCTCTCCAAGACGTAGTGCGCCATAGCCGACGAAGACAAAGTATGTGTTGGTGAGGCCACCATGTGGAGGGCCCAGTGGTGCCCATCTATCATGTATCCTTCCCCTAGTATATAAGGGGAGGAGGGAGAAACAAGAAAGAGAGGACGCTCATATATCCAAGAACACAGGACTAGGGTATTATCTCCTCCGAGAGAGCCCGAACATGTCTAAAAACAGATCGCCCTCGCATCCTGTGTTACCATCAAGCTCAGATCCCGCACAAATCCCCTAGAATCACAAATCTCATTGCCGGCGAAACCGATCGTCGACACCTTTTCTATCGTAGATCGGGTAGTTGGCTGGAGACAAATAGAAGAGTTGATGGTGGTTTCCTTCGGATGCTTTTCACCATTCTGACGGTCGGTTTTGGTTGGTCTTCTTGGTTTTTAGTTGATTGAAATCAAAAGAAATGTGTTTGGTCATGGATTTTCACGGAGTGTTCCGTATGCGGTATGTGGTTTTGTCTTCCTTGGTTGAAGACGAAGAAGAAGAGTCTAGTGTTGCGCTTCTTTTGGTCGCCTTTCCAGCTTTGATGCTTAGTTTGTTGATTGCTTTATGGGGAGAAGCATTCAATTTATTCATGTGTTTGTCTTTCTCCGAGGTCAAAAGAGTTATTGCGGCGTTATGCCAGACTTGGTTGTAAGGGCTGAAGTGTGACACCACGGAGTGTCGTAACCTTATTTAATGTGAATGATAAGGTCAAAAATAGTATGAGATGTGGAAATAAGGTTAAAACCATAGGGTTTGGAGGTTTATAGCGTTTTCGGGCCGTTTCCGGAGTTTTGGGCCTTTCCGGGGGGGTTTTGGGCCTTAAGGGGGGTTGTGGGCTTTGGTGGGGTGGAGTAGGAATCCATTTAGGATTAGGAAAGGGGATTAGGGCTGGTAAAAAGGGGTCTCCCTGCCCCTTTGGGGCGTCCACCCCTGCTGCCCTTGCGCCCCACCTCTCCCCCTCCATTGCCTAGCCGCCCCACCCTTCCTCCTTTGTGCCGTGCGCCCCCCCTTGCACCTCTCCACCTCTCCACCACCTCTCCTCCACCCCCCCCCTTGCTGCCCTTGGGTGGCCTCCCCACCCCTGCATCCTCATGGATCCATCCGAGGAGCGAGGAGCGAGGAGATCTATTGGAGTTTTCGTGCGTCGGGCAAAGGTATGATCATGGGGTTCCCTGGGATTGATCTAGGTACTGTTATTAAGGTTATTATCAAGTTTTTAGATCAATTGGTGGTGCTGGATTGGAGTAATTTGGGTTAGATCTAGACGTTGCCATGTTTCTGTTTTGGGACAGCATGAGCAGTCGACCTAGGGTTCCAGTTTTCGCCAATTTAGACTTCGAATCTGACTGTACGGACTTTTAAGAAGTTGTAGATAATTTCATTATCTTTCTGTGCATATAAAGAACGTTAAATTCCGCACAGCCGTTTGAAAGTTATGACTGTTTTACCGAGCGTATTAAAATCTGTGACGCGATTGGAACAGATCTCGGTAATCTGTAGATTAAACAACTTTAGAGGCCGAATTAGTCTTTCCTTATACCTAGAGAAAGTTGGGAAATTTCCTAAGATATGCGAGGATGTACTCATTTAATTGATTCGGAGTCCCAGAGCCCAAGTTATGCCTTTTGCAAGGCTGCTGTCCCGCCGGGACAGAACCTCTGTTTTTAGGTTTTGCGAGTCGTTGGCAATGTCGGGGTAGATGAGGGTTTGCGTACTGTTCTGTGGTTATGATTGTGAGTGTGTGATACCTATGTGCAGGTGGTGCGACCCCGGGAGTGCCTTCTACTTCCCGCCAATCCGTTGCACGTGGTTGAGGCAAGTGTGTTGTGATGGATAGCGAGTTGTAGGTTGCATGTTGAGATTAGATGGAATTGTCTACATGATATATGATCACTTGCCATGTTTTTAAGATTGCTATGATATGATGAGCATGTTTAAAATGTTGTGATGCCATGTGGTAATATATGAGTTATATATGATGTTGGCATGCTTGCATACATGACATGTTACATAGCCCGGGCGGTGAGAAAGTCAATATCTAATCCGGAAAGGTCGGTGAGAAAGATATGACTAATCCGAAGAGCCAATGAGTAAGCCCTACATCGTGATTCCATTCACCGCGGTGAACGGAAGCGAGGAGTAGGCACCCTCCATCTTCGTGATGGAAGGGGGGAGAGGGTGCACACCGACGGGTGTGTACTCAACCATACCGGTATGAGTTTCCAAGGAGACATGAGCATTGCATTACATCGCATACATATTGATGATGACAATGTTAAGTGTTTATGAATAAGATGATTTACATGATGGGAGATGTTATTGCCATGTTGTTGTTCTTGTTGTCCATTGCAATATGCTTGCTGAGTTTCGAACTCACGCTTGTGTTTTCTTGTTGTTTTAGGTACCATGAGATCGGCATGCGGGGAAGGGAAATAGTCACATGCCCACACATAGCTTCACCATAATGATTCCACAAGTCATTGTATTAGTTTGATAATAAATTGCGTGTGATGATCATTGCTTTAATGTTTAGTTTTACTATTTGAGAGTTTATTTGTTCATTTGACATTTGGAGACAATAAGTGCTTGATGTTAGTCTTATATTGCTGTTAAGTCTTTAATAAATGTTGTTTTAGATGTCTCTCATATTGCCTTACATTGCTATAATATTGTTGATTCTTCGTAACATGTTAAAACAAAGGAGATGCTGCCGAAATCTCGGTTTTTAGCATATGTATCCTTGCTGGAATTTATGATAAATGGTGGTATTTAGTTGTTGGTTAGCTTATGTTTGGTAGCATTCGAGCATATTAAATGCCGGGGTGTTACAGTTGGTATCAGAGCGGGCTGTAGGTCCTTGGAATATGTATTTTTAGTGTCATACCTTAAGTTGCAACTAAAATATGATGTGGAATAACTTAGAAACATGGATTAGGTTCTAACTAAAACTTTGTTATAGGATAGCAACATTAAAACTTGCAAAAGTGGTATAACTAATCTAAAATTTGACACACTTGGTTGCATAGTAGGATGGGGTTTTGGTTCATCATTGCATCGCGCTTGATTATGTGATAAAGAATATGTCTATGATGATGTTTGATCTATGTTCTTGGTTGTGTGATGTTGTGTTTATGTTTTTGTGTTTGGATGATTGTCTGTCTGAAGCAGCCATGACGAGGGGTAGAGGCCGTGGACGCCGTGGCCGTGGATGCCAGGGGCGAGGCTCCCAGGGAGTGGCGGAGTCTGTTGCTGAGGGTAGCGTTTCGCTCAATGCTCGTGGGCCAGCTCAGGAGGAGTTTCCAACTGCACAGTCGGGGGCGGGGGTGCCCGCCGCCATGATGATTTAGTTCAGGCTCTGCAGAGGGAGATTCAGGAGCTGCGCCAGCAGTTGCGGGCAGCCCCTGCTGTTGTGCCTCCCCCTGCAGTGGCCCCAGTTATTGCCCCCGCTGCGCCGGAGCCGAGGATGAGTCTCCGGGAGTGGATGTCCCTCTGTCTTGACACTTTTGACGGAGCGGGCATGCCGATCCAGTCCGCAGATTGGCTGCGGTACTTGGAGAGGCAGTTTGAGGTCCTAGAGTTGACCTCGGTCCAGAGGGCTCACTTTGTGGCCTTTCAGCTAAAAGGCCAAGCTGATATCTGGTGGGAGGGGGTTCTGGCTGCTAGAGCCCCCGATCTTGGTCCAATCACCTGGGAGGACTTTGTGGCTCGCTTCCGAGCCAAGTTCTACCCGGAGTCTTTTCTTGAGAGGATGGAGCATACTCTAACGACTCTTTCCCAGGGAAAGAGGTCGGTGGCAGAGTATAAGGTGGAGTTCAACAGCGTGATGCGCTTCGTGCCGGCCGTGGCAGCCGACGACAGGGAGAAGGCGTGGAGGTTCCGTAGGGGCCTCAACCAGGAGTTCAGAGTTATCATGGGGGCGACTGTCCCTCGTGACTTCTACTCCGTGGTGGAGCAGGCGAAGGGCATGGAGCTCAAGTTGGAGCTCTCCCGGGAGAAGCAAAACCCGGGTGGTTCAGGGGTTCTTGCGGCCCCAGGCGGGGGCCAGAAGAGGACCTTTGGTGGAGGAGGTGGGTCTTCTCAGTGACCCACCTTCAAGAAGTTCAAGGGGGGACAGGGCTCCTCCTCAGGGGCTAAGATGGGGCCGCCTGGCTGCCTTCTTCGCGAGCCGTTGTGGCCTCCGTGCCCGGCAGGCATGAAGTGTTTCAAGTGCGGTGGTGAGCACCGTGCTTGAGTGTGGTTGGACCGGAGTTGCAACCATGCGGGCAAGCCCGGCCACATGGGACGAGTCTGCCGGATGAATCCCGGTAGCATCATCAAGTGAGACGGTGCCTTCTCCTCCCACTCCTGGCGTCTTCCAGAGGATCGGTGCACATGATGGCTGCTCTGTTTCTCACCGCCCTTTGCGTGGCGCCACCAGCGGCGATCTTGGTGCCCGCGGCCGTCTGCTCCTCCTTAGTTGCCTCCTCCGCCCGGCCTTGTTGGGGCATCACCGAGTCGAGGCTCCCACTGCCTCGGCGCCACCAGAGTGTACGCTTTGCCGACCGACGAGTCACCGGGCATCCAGAGGTGGTTTCAGGTACTCGCTCGTGGATTCCATTGATGCCTTTGTTGCTTTGATTCGGAGAATCCTATTCCTTTGTGTCGACGGAGTTTGCTAGTAGAGCTAAGTTGGGAGTTCAGATTTACGAGTCCGTGTTAGTCGATTCTCTGAGGGTTTGATTGCTAGCTCTTTGGTTTGCCCGGTTGCACCATTGCCATTGATGATGAGGTTTTCTTTGCCAATCTTATGGTGATCGGTTGGCTCCCTTTGATGTCATTTTGGGCATGGACTGGCTGCATCAGTACCGTGCCAAGATCTGTTGTTTCTGGAAGACGGTTGCCTTGCAGGCCCCGTCAGGGGTAGAGTTGACCTTTCAGGGTGGTATACCTTCCAGCTCCGTCTTTGCTTTGACTAGTCTGTTTTCTGGTCGCCGTTTGAGGCATTTGGGTTTCCTCATGGCTTTGTCAGAAAAGCCATCTTCTTCAGTTTCCATTGAGGAGATTCCTGTAGCGAAGGAGTTCGTTGATGTGTTCCCTGACGAGTTGCCTGGTTTACCTCCTGTGAGGAATGTGGAGTTTCGTATTGATCTTGTTCCTGGCACTCGACCTATTTCTATCTCTCCATACCGCTTGGCTCGTCCTTTTCAAGATGAGTTGAAGAAGCAGTTGGAGGATCTGTTGGCCAAGGGCTTTATTCGGCGTAGTGTTTCGCCATGGGGAGCACCCATCCTCTTCGTCTCGAAGAAGGATGGGAGTTGGCGTATGTGCATTGATTATCGTGCTCTTAATCAAGTGACAGTCAAGAACAAGTATCCTTTGCCTCGCATCGAGGATCTGTTTGACCAACTGAATGGAGCAAAGGTGTTCTCCAAGATTGATCTTCAGTCGGGGTACAATCAGATCCATGTGAGGGAGCAGGACATTGAGAAGACTGCTTTCTCCACTAGGTATGGGCATTATGAATTTAAAGTTATGTCTTTTGGACTAACTAATGCTCCTGCTGTCTTTATGGAGGCGATGAACAGTATGCTACACAAGTACCTTGATGAGTTTGTGGTAGTGTTCATCGATGACATTCTGGTTTACTCTAAATCAGAAGAGGAGCACGAGGGACATTTGAGGCTTGTGCTGAGCACCTTGAGGGAGAACCAGTTCTTTGCTAAGCTGAAAAAGTGCGAGTTCTGGATTTCAGAAGTGGGTTTTCTTGGCCACATTATCAATCCAGAGGGCATATCTGTAGATCCTAGCAAAGTCTCAGCGGTTTTGGATTGGAAGAGGCCTTCCAATGTCAAAGAGGTGCGTAGTTTCCTTGGGTTGGCTGGCTACTATCGGCGTTTCGTGCAGGATTTCTCTATCATTGCCAAGCCACTTTCGCAGCTGACTCAGAAGGGGATGAAATTCCAGTGGACTGCAGAGTGTGAGCACAGTTTCTGCACTTTGAAGGAGAAGTTAGTGACTGCTCCTGTTCTTACCCTTCCCGAGCCGGGGAAGCGCTTCACTGTTTATTCCGATGCCTCTCGTTTGGGACTTGGTTGTGTACTCATGCAAGAGGGCAAGGTGATTGCTTATGCATCGAGGCAGTTGAAAAAGCATGAGCAGAACTATCCCACGCATGATCTTGAGCTAGCCGCTGTGGTGTTTGCATTGAAGATGTGGAGGCATTACTTGTATGGCGAGTCTTGTGACATTTTCACTGATCACAAGAGCCTCAAGTACATCTTTACCCAGAAAGATTTGAACTTGAGGCAGAGGAGGTGGCTAGAATTGATAAAGGATTATGACCTCACAATCCAGTATCATCCGGGGAAGGCAAATGTGGTGGCCAACGCTCTCAGTCGCAAGACAATGCCCCCTGTTGTTGATTGTCTTGTTGCTGATTTTGAGCGTTTGGGGGTCTCCTCTTGCTGCGGGGACCGTGCAAGCTGAAACTCAATTGATTCTTGAGTCATCGATTCCGGCGTGCAGCGGGAGGCACAAAGAAGATGACCGTTTGCTCCAGCAGGTGAGGAAACGCCTTGAGGATGGCAAGTCAGGAGACTTTACCGTTGATGATGCGGGAGCTTTGAGGTTTCAGGGCCGTCTGTGTGTGCCTCAGAAATCTCAAGTGAAAGAAGACATTCTGAAAGAAGCTCATCGCACCCCGTACACGATCCATCCTGGGGAGACCAAGATGTACAGGGACTTAAAGAAGAATTTCTGGTGGAAAAGGATGAGAGTGGATATTGCCAAGTATGTGGTGTCTTGTGGGATCTGTCAGAAGATCAAAGCTGAGCATAAGCGTCCTGCCGGTCTGTTGCAGCCATTGGAGATTCCTGTGTGGCCATGGGATGACATCTCCATGGATTTCGTGGTTGGTCTACCTCGTTCTCCACGAGGGAAGGATGCTGTTTGGGTTGTGGTGGATCGTCTCAGCAAGTCTGCGCATTTCATTCCTATCCGCACTACCAATTCAGCGAGCGAGTTGGCTCCTATCTATGTGCGGGAGATTGTGAGACTGTATGGTGTGCCCAAGACCATTATTTCTGATCAGGATGCGAAGTTCGTCTCCAAGTTCTAGGAGAGTTTGCAGAGTGCTTTGGGGGCGCAGCTTCGCCTTAGTACCGCCTTTCACCCTCAGACGGATGGGCAGTCTGAGCGTACCATCCAGACTTTGGAAGACATGCTCAGGGCCTGTGTGATGACTTGGAAAGGTAGCTGGGAGGATCATTTGCCTCTTGCGGAGTTTGCTTACAATAACAGCTATCATTCCAGCATCCGGGCTGCTCCTTATGAGGTACTGTATGGCCGGAAGTGCAGATCGCCACTTTGTTGGGATGCAGTGGGCGAGAGAGCAGTTCTTAGACCGGATTGGGTTCAGCAGACTGTTGATCGCGTGGCGGAGGTACGGCAGAACCTTCTCGCAGCGCAGAGCAGACAGAAGAGCTATGCTGATGTGAGGCAGCGAGACTTGGAGTTTGAGGTGGGTGATAGCGTACTCTTGCGAGTATCTCCCACCAAGGGTGTGGTGCATTTTGGCACCAAAGGAAAGATCAGTCCGAGGTATGTTTGGCCTTTTCCTATCATCGCCCGAGTTGGTAGGCTGGCCTATCGTCTGGAGCTACCGGAATCCATGCAAGGTGTGCATAATGTGTTCCATGTCTCGATGTTGAGGAAATACTTGCATGATCTGGAGTTGGTGGTTCCATTAGAACCATTAGTGCTTGAGCAGGACCTCACCTTCGAGTCCCGTCCTGTGGAAATTCTGGGGACTTCGGAGCGAGTGATGAAGAACCGGACGCTCAAGTTTGTTAAAGTATTGTGGTCACATCAGACCGAGAGAGAAGCGACTTGGGAGCTGGAGTCTTGCATGCGCGAGAAGTATCCCGAGCTTTTTGCCTCAGGTATGTGATGTGAAAACCTAGCTATCTCCGGTTTTGCTGGGTTGCGTGTTGGTGCGTTTAGATTCGAGGTCGAATCCTGTTGAAGGGGGGAAGAATGTGACACCACGGAGTGTCGTAACCTTATTTAATGTGAATGATAAGGTCAAAAACAGTATGAGATGTGGAAATAAGGTTAAAACCATAGGGCTTGGAGGTTTATAGCGTTTTCGGGCCGTTTTCGGAGTTTTGGGCCTTTCCGGGGGGGTTTTGGGCCTTAAGGGGGGTTGTGGGCTTTTGTGGGGTGGAGTAGGAATCCATTTAGGATTAGGAAAGGGGCTTAGGGCTGGTAAAAAGGGGTCTCCCTGCCCCTTTGGGGCGTCCACCCCTGCTGCCCTTGCGCCCCACCTCTCCCCCTCCATTGCCTAGCCGCCCCACCCTTCCTCCTTTGTGCCGTGCACCCCCCCTTGCACCTCTCCACCTCTCCACCACCCCCTTGCTGCCCTTGGGTGGCCTCCCCACCCCTGCATCCTCGTGGATCCATCCGAGGAGCGAGGAGCGAGGAGATCTATTGGAGTTTTCGTGCGTCGGGCAAAGGTATGATCATGGGGTTCCCTGGGATTGATCTAGGTACTGTTATTAAGGTGATTATCAAGTTTTTAGATCAATTGGTGGTGCTGGATTGGAGTAATTTGGGTTAGATCTAGACGTTACCACGTTTCTGTTTTTGGACAGCATGAGCAGTCGACCTAGGGTTCCTGTTTTCACCAATTTAGATTTCGAATCTGACTATACGGACTTTTAAGAAGTTGTATATAATTTAATTATCTTTCCGTGCATATAAAGAACGTTAAATTCCGCCCAGCCGTTTGAATGTTATGATTGTTTTACCGAGCGTATTAAAATCTGTGACGCGATTGGAACAGATATCGGTAATCTGTAGACTAAACAACTTTAGAGGCCGAATTAGTCTTTCCTTATACCTAGATAAAGTTGGGAAATTTCCTAAGCTACGCGAGGATGTACTCGTTTAATTTATTCGGAGTCCCAGAGCCCAAGTTATGCCTTTTGCAAGGCTGCTGTCCCGCCGGGACAGAACCTCTGTTTTTAGGTTTTGCGAGTCGTTGGCAATGTCGGTGTAGATGAGGGTTTGCGTACTGTTCTCTGGTTATGATTGTGAGTGTGTGATACCTATGTGCAGTTGGTGTGACCCCGGGAGTGCCTTCTACTTCCCGCCAATCCGCTGCACGTGGTTGAGGCAAGTGTGTTGGGATGGATAGCGAGTTGTAGGTTGCATGTTGAGATTAGATGGAATTGTCTACATGATATATGATCACTTGCCATGTTTTAAAGATTGCTATGATATGATGAGCATGTTTAAAATGTTATGATGCCATGTGGTAATATATGAGTTATATATGATGTTGGCATGCTTGCATACATGACATGTTACATGGCCCGGGCGGTGAGAAAGTCAATATCTAATCCGGAAAGGTCGGTGAGAAAGATATGACTAATCCGGAGAGCCAATGAGTAAGCCCTACATCATGATTCCATTCACCGTGGTGAACGGAAGCGAGGAGTAGGCACCCTCCATCTTCGGGATGGAAGGGGGGAGAGGGTGCGCACCGACGGGTGTGTACTCAACCATACCGGTATGAGTTTCCAAGGTGACATGAGCATTGCATTACATTACATCGCATACATATTGATGATGACAATGTTAAGTGTTTATGAATAAGATGATTTACATGATGGGAGATGTTATTGCCATGTTGTTGTTCTTGTTGTCCATTGCAATATGCTTGCTGAGTTTCGAACTCACGCTTGTGTTTTCTTGTTGTTTTAGGTACCATGAGATCGGCATGCGGGGAAGGGAAATAGTCACACGCCAACACGTAGCTTCACCATAATGATTTCACAAGTCATTCTATTAGTTTGATAATAAATTGCGTGTGATGATCATTGCTTTAATGTTTAGCTTTACTATTTGAGAGTTTATTTGTTCATTTGACATTTGGCGACATTAAGTGCTTGATGTTAGACTTATATTGCCGTTAAGTCTTTAATAAATGTTGTTTTAGATGTCTCTCATATTGACTTACATTGCTATAATATTGTTGATTCTTCGTAGCATGTTAAAACAAAGGAGATGCTGCTGAAATCTCGGTTTTTAGCATATGTATCCTTGCTGGAATTTATGATAAATGGTGGTATTTAGATGTTGGTTAGCTTATGTTTGGTAGCATTCGGGCATATTAAATGCCGGGGTGTTACATGAAGTTCTGTGGCTTTGTAGGATTAAATGGTGTTTGATTTCGTCATTTTACTGGTTTGAGAAATCATCTTTGAAAGACCTTCTTGTTTCGTGAAAGTTTGGGGTTTGGTGTTAAGGTTTTATTTGGAATGGATTACTTGATCACTTGGTTCCCTTTTAAGAAAATTGTGTTTCAACCATTTTCCTCTATGGAAGTCTTTGAGATTGAAAAGTGTTTTGGAGAATTTCCTCTTGCATGATCAAGTTTGGGTTTGTCTCATTGCAACTTTGAGAGTCAAGCTTCTTTGTGAGTTTTGGTTGAGTATTAAAAGAAAAAAATGCTACAAATAAAGTAAGTATTCGTTTGACTGAAATTACTTGTCAAAAGTGAAAATTGTTGTTTAGCATGTTATGTAGTATGTACCAATGTGGTTTATGGAATGACGTATTGTTAAGTTAATTTGCGAGTTGAAACAATTAAATGTAATTATTACCTTTAGCTTAAGATTAGGTGAACCTCTAGTGATGTAGAGTACCCCATGTGGGAATGATTAAATGGGTTAATGTACATGCTTAGAATCTGTTGCCATGCTTTAAAAGTGCTTATGATCCTTGTTAATGTTAAAAGTTTAAACCTTGATGCATAGTTAGAACATTAAGATGATGTAAATTAATGATATTGTTAAAGAAACCTTGCCGATTGTTTGAAGATGTTCTAATCTAACGGGTTAATAGAGAAATTTAATCATGTTGACTAGTGGCTTTAACTTAGAAGTTGATTAGAGTTGCTATTTATGTTGTTGCAACCTACTAGTATATTTGGAAGTATGCAGTTGTGTCTCTACAATGCTAGTATTGATATCAATTGAGAAGACATACGACTTATTGTTAATGATGTTGTTAAGGGCAGTGTTAATGCTAGTATTCAATCTATTTTAAATAGTTGGAGTATGTTGTGTGGTGGTAATTTTGTTATCACCTACGTATAGGGTAGCTAAAAGTAATGTTGTTGGTTGATGATTATGCCCATTTGTTGTTATTGATGACTAAGTAGTGGTGGTAACTGTTTATATTTCTCGTTGGAAAACCATGGTTAAAGTAGAGGAAAATTTTAACATGTTGCGATGGAGTGAGCTTTGGATAATTAACATGATGAATGATTTTATCCTTAATGAAAGTATAACTTAATCTCACTTACGAATTCTTCCCTGTGGAGATAATATTTACATGTTGAAGTCGCTTGTTAACTGAATAAGTTTCGATTGTCGAGACGTTTACATATAGGTGGTATGAAATTCATTGGTTGATCATGCTGAAAGATTTGTTGGAGCATTTGTTTCAATCTAGAATATGATGTTATATGATATGTTGGTCCGTGGGGATCTTGTTGACGTAGTCTTCGTTGGATGTCTTTGGATAAGCATCATAAACTCTATTTATAAGTATTGGGAAAGGTAATAAGAGAAAAAAATTTGTTTTGTAGCTCTTGTTGTAACCTGAGGGGTTTCTCGATGAGTAAATAGTGAATATTGAATGTTTAAAAGATAAGTATAGTGTTTCATGCTGAGCTTATGTTTAAAACCTTTTGGACTGGTTTGGTTGTTTGCTATCTTGGTCAAATGCTTTCGATCAAGGCGTTTTTTTATGTTGTGTGTCAAAGTTTTCCTAAACTCGTAGGGATTGGTGTTGATCTTTGGGTTTGGCCCATTTGTTTAGTTGTGCTATGAGAATGGATTGACACCCAAAAGTTTTAAGTGGATCGCGCTCCTTCACGTTCGCCCTGAATTTTCTTTGGGAATAAATTTTAAAGGAAGCAGTTGGACATAGTGGGTTGTGTTGGAGTTTCTTGGGATTTAATTTGTGACACTTTTTGGCTAGAATTGGAGTTATTTGGAAAATGTGTGTGGTGTTTGGAAGTGTTTCAAAAGGGTGGATTTTATGAATGTTTCATCAGTGATTTTGTTAGTGAAGTGTTCCCTTCTTGGAAATGAGTTTCCCTTTCTTGTTGAGAACATTTGTGGCGGTTGTGTGTGCTGATGTTTAACTTTGGAGTCGATGTTCTTTTCCAAAATGCTGATTTTGGTTAAAATGTGAGGTTTTGCAAGTTTAGCTTTCGAGAAATGGTGGGTTCTGACATGACGTGGTGTGTTCCAGCTAACGGTGCTGCAGTCATAGTCTATATGATTTAGCGCAGTCGTCAATGTTATGTGTGTTTCAATCATGTGATACCGAGGAAGAAGTCTTTTGGTGAATGACTTTTCGGTATTGTTGTTACATGATGAGTGAATGGTGAAAACGAAGCATGGCATCGTTTATAAATGTTCAATGATAAATGAGTCGGTGAGCCAGGTCGGTGCGAAAGTCATATATGGATATATGACTAATCCGGAGTGCTCTTGAAAAGTGTGCATTCTTGTCATGTATTGAGATTTCCATTTCTTCCTAGTATGAAAAGAAAGAATGAATAATTTGTGGTGTTTTGGCTATGGTGTTAGAGGTTTGAGTTTTCTTTGCGATTTGGCTTAGAAAAATGACATGAGTACTCTTTGGTTGTTGCCGAACTCTTTCCATTGTGGCTTTTAGTGCCTTGGAGTTCGAGTTGTTGGATGTGGATCATTTTGGGTTCATGGGTCTTGGTTGAGCTTACTCAATGGTTGTACCCTTGTTCCGATTCTTTGAAAGGAAGAATGCGAGGGCGAAACCTTCTTAGAAAGAGGAATCTATTGTGGGTTTGTAATGACCTAAGATATTAGGCATTGCTAGTGGTTGATCGTAACTAGTTTGGAAGTGAAGAGTAAAGGAAGGTTGTGTAGGACTCAATTCAAACCTTCTTGGAGACTTGTGTCATTGATGTGTCCCTCGGTAGGATTGATTAAATTATTAGTGGACCACTTGGTGGTTGCTAGTAATTGCTTTTCCTTTTCGTTGTGTATTGGATCTTTTGTCACCGACCTCTGAGCGAGTTGTGTCAACCGATGTGGATTGCTCGGTTGATATTGTTTTTGTGGGTTTTAAGGACCCTGGTTATAAAGTAGGTTTTTCCTTCGGTGGTAGTGGTGGGTATTGGTCTTTTGTAAAAGGTCAATCTTTTGCAAGGTGTTAGCCGATTGTTCAAGCAGTTGGTAGTCTTGGAGTGTTGTGTCTTGCTTGGTTCGCGTCGTCTAGAATACGATGAACCACAGAAGAGAGGTTGAGATGTGAAAGCACTTTTGTGCGTGGGAGCTGAAGAGGGTTCTAGAGGTTGGTGCCGTGTTCTTCTGAGGAGAAACATCGGTTAAAGGGATCGGGCACTTTAGTGCCAAGGAATGCATAAAAATGAGGAATATGAGACCGTTTCCCTTCATTGTCAGCTTAGGAAGTTATCCTTTTGCTTGGGATGTTCTGAATCCTTATGTTTGTACTCGGTGTTTCAAAGTGGAGTAAGAATTCTGGCAAGTTTTGAATGTGAGTTATCTTTAGAGCTGTCAGTCATTGATCCTTAGCTCCTTGCCGAGTCTTTGGCTGGTGCAAATCGTAGGGGCTTCTAAGCGGATTCTGAGGTGTGAACCAAAGCTCCCTTCGATTTGGTTGTTTGCGAAGTGGCATGTCTCGGATTCGGGGTCGAATCATGTTGAAGGGGGGGGGAGAATGTGACACCACGGAGTGTCGTAATCTTATAAAATGTGGATGTTGAGGTCAAAACATTATAAAATATGTAAATGGAGGTTAAAACTTTACGTTATGCCGTTTATAGCGTGTTTTTGGGCCATTTTTTGGTGTTTGGGCCTCTCCGGGGGACTTTGGGCCTTGGGGGTTGAGTTGGGCCTCCGGTGGAAGGGTTTGGGCCCAAGGGGGGGGGACTTTTGGGCAGCCAAATCTGGCCCCCACCCCTTGGTGCGCCCCAAACTCCCTCTCCCAATCCTAGCCGCCACCCCCTAGCCCCCCATGCGCCTCCACCCTTCCCCTTCCTCTCCATCTTCCCCCCATGGCGCCACCACCCCTCTCCTCCCCTCTCTACCTCCCTTGCTGCCCCTAGGGGAGTTCTCCACCTCAACACCTAGAAGATCCGTCCATTGGAGCGCTCCGCGACGTGGAGATCCGGTGGATTTGGAGCGAGGAAGGAGATCGCGCGAACCGGGAGGAGATCCGTTGGGTTTTCGGTCGTCGGGCGAAGGTATGGCCATGGGAATCCTTGGGGTTGGTCTAGGATCTGTTCTAAGGGTTATTATCATGTTTTTAGATCAATTGGTGGTGCTGGAATTGAGTAGATTAGATAGAATCTTGAGTTTGCCACGTTCTCTGTTTCGGGCAGCATGAGCAGTCGACCTAGGGCTTGGGTTTTCGTCAATTTAGATTCACAATTTAGTCATACGGCTGTTGAAGAAGTTGTAGGTAATTTCAATATCTTTCCGTGGGTATAAAGAACGTCCAATTCCGCCTAGCCGTTTGAAAGTTATGATCGTTTTACCGAGCGTGTTAAAATCTGTGACGTGATTGGAACAGATCACAATATTTTGTAGATTAAACAACTTTAGAGTCCGAATCAGTTTTTCCATATACTTAGAGAAAATTGGGAAATTTCCTAAGCTACGCGAGGATGTAATCGTTTAATTGATTCGGAGTTTTAGAACCCGAGTTATGCCTTTTGGAAGGCTGTTGTCCCGACGGGACAGAACCTCTATTTTTGGGTTTAGCGAGTAGTTTGCGATGTCGGGGTAGAAGAGGGTTTGCTTATTGTTTTGTGGACATGATTGTGAGTGTGTGGTACCCATGTGCAGGTGGTGTGACCCCGGGAGTGCCTTCTACTTCTCGCCAATCCGTTGCCCGTGGTTGCGGCAAGTGTATTGTAATGGATAGCGGTTTGTAGGTTGCCAGTTGAGACTAGATGAAAATGATTATATGATATGATCACTTGCCATGCTTTAATGATTGCCATTGATATGATGAGTATGCTTATTATGTTATGATGCCATATGTTAATGTACAAGTTAATTATGATGTTGGCATGTTTGCATACATGGCATGATACATGGCCCGGGCGGTGAGAAAGTCATATCTAGTCCGAGGAAGGTCGGTGAGAAAGTTATGACTATTCCGGAGAGCTAATGAGTAAGTCCTGCATCGTGATTCCATCCACCGTGGTGTTTGGAAGCGAGGAGTAGGCACCCTCCATCTTCAGGATGGAAGGGGGGAGAAGGTGCACGCCGACAGGTGTGTATTCAACCATACCGGTATGAGTTTCCAAGGTGACATGAGCATCGCAACGCATTGCATACATAATGGTGATGATATTGATATGTGATCATGAATGAGATGAAAGACATGATATGAGTTGTTATAGCCATGTAATTGTTTTTGTGTACCATTGCAATATGCTTGCTGAGTGTTGAACGCACGCTTGTGCTTTCTTGTTGTTTTAGGTACCATGAGATCGACATGCGGGGAAGGGAATTAGTCACACTTCTACACGTAGCGTCGCTCAATTGTTCCCATAGTCACTCAATTGGGTCTTGATAATACAATAAGTGTGATGCATATTGATTTATGGTTTAGTTTTGCGATATATGAGAGTCTTATTGTTCGTTTGGCTCATGGAGACATTGAATGCTTGGGAGTAGACTTATATTGCTCTCATGCCTTTAATTATTGCTGTTTTAGATGCCTCTTATATTGCCATATATTGCTATGCTGTTGATGTTCCTTCAATTCATCTTAAAACAAAGGAGATGCTGCTGAAATTTCGGTTTTTAGCATTTGCTCCTTTGCTGTAATTTACCATAATTTATGGTATTTAGATGTTGTTTAGCCTATGTTTGGTAGCATTCAGGCATGCTAGATGCCGGGGTGTTACATCGAGACCCGATGGTAAGATGCTTAGGCTCGAAGACCAACAGTTCTAACGATAACCCACGATCAACCTCTTGGAAGAACTTTACTAAACATTGAAACCCAAAGCACCCATACAAGGCCTCGGCATTACCCAAGCGATAGGATAAAATCCCAAACAGACCACGAAAGGAAACGGTCTCACACTCCTCCTTCGATACATCCTTTGGCACTAAAGTAACCGATCCCTTTAACCAAAGCCACTCTCCAGAAGGACATGGTACCAACTTCTAGATCCATCTTCCCCTCCCACGCACAACAGTGATTCACGTCTCAACCTCTCAACTGTGGTTCGTCGTATTCGCGGCGATGCAAACCAAGTGAGACACAACACTCTAAGATTACTAACTGCGTGAACCATCAGGGTTACATTCTGATCTTTTACAACAAGACCAACACCCACCCCACTACCACCGAAAGGAGAAGCCTACTTTATGGCCAGGGTTCTAAAAACCCGCAAAATCAATAACAACCGAACATTCCACTTTGGTTTGCACAACACGCTCAATAGCCTGGCGACAAAAAGATCCAATACTCTTCGAAAACCGAAAGCAATTACTAGCAACCACCAAGTGGTCCACTAATAATTTGATCAACCCTACCAAGGGACACATAAACGGAAACAATTCTCCAAGAAGGTTTGAATTGGGACATAGACAACCTTCCTTTACTCTTCACTTCTACACCATTTACGATCAACTACTAGCCACACCAGATTTCTCTTACTAAGAAAGCCTCGCCCTCACATCCTTCCACTTAAAGGACCAGGACAAACAGTACCATTGATGAGTCAGCCCAACCGTAACATGAACCCAATTGGTCCACATACAACAACTCGAACTCCAAAGCGCTAAAAGCCACATTGGAAAGATTTCGGCAACAACCAAAGAGTACTCATTTTATTTTTCCTAAGCCAAGATGCAAAAAAGCTCAGATCTCTTACACCACAACCAACATACCAGAAGATATTCATTATTCCTTCTCGTACTAGAAGGAAATTGAAATCTCGATTCAGGACATGCATGCAGCTTTCCAAGAGCACTCTGGATTAGTCATATATCCATATATGACTTTCTCACCGACCTGGCTCAACGACTCTTTTATCATTTAACATCTATAAACGATGTCATTATTACTTTTCACCATTCATTCATCATGTAACAACACTACCGAATAGTCATTCACAAGACAACTTCATCCTCTGTATCACATGAATAAAATTCGAATAACATCGAGGATTGCGCTAATTCATATAAACTATGACGGCAGCATAGTTAACAGCAAAACACCACGTCGTGTCAAAACCCACCATCCATTTAAAGCTAACCTTGCAAAACCTCGCATTCTAACCAAAATCAACATTTTGGAACAGAACATCAACTCCAAAGTCAAACGTCTGCACACACAACCACTGCAATTTTTTTTTCAAAGAGAAAGAGAAATTTATTTCAAAAGGGAACACTTTACTAACAAAATCACTTATGAACCATTCATAAAATCCACTTTGTGAAGCATTTTCAAACACCGCACACATTTTTAAATAACTCCAACTCTAGCCAAATGGAGTTACAAATTGAATCTCAAGAATCTCCAACGCAACCCACTAAGACCTTCTACTTCCTTTAAAATTTACTCCAAATATGATGCAGCGCGAACGCGAAGGAGCGCGATCTGCTCAAAGACTTTTGGGTGTAAAACCATACTCATAGCATAAACTGAACAAATTAGCCAAATCCAAAAATAGGCACCAATTTCTACGAGTTTTAGGGAACTACAAACACGACATAAGGAATACTTTGACCAAAAGCATTCAACCAAGATAGCAAACAACCAAACCAGTCCAGAAGGTTTTAAACACCAGCTTAGCATAAATACAATCATCTCTAGTGTTCCACTACGCTTTCCATTAAAGACTTTAAAATTCACTACTTACTCATTGAGGAAGTCCAACCGGATTTAACAAAATTTACATAACAATTTCTTTCTTTAGTTACCATTCCCAACACTTATAAATAAAGTTTACGATGCTTATAAAAAAAAACATCAAACCAATACTACTTCATCCTGTTCCCCAAAGACAAACACATCCTACAACATCCTATTCTCATTCTAAAACATAATACTTCAACAAATACTTTAGCATGATCAACCTATCAATTTTATACCATCCATAAGTCAACATCTTGACAATTGGAACCTGTTCAATCAATAAATGACTTCAACAAGTAAATATTATCTCCACAAGGCAAAGCTCGTAACTATGATTCTAAGACATACATTCATTAAGGATAAATTCTACATCATATTAATTATCCATGGTCTACTCCATCACAACATGTTACAGTAACCTCCATTTTTAACAAGGATTTTCAACCATTAATCTAAGCAATTACCACCACTACTAAGCCATCAATATCAACAAACGGCATAATCATCAACCAACAACATTACGTTTAGCTACCCTATACATAGGTTATAACAAAATTACCACCACACAACATACTCCAACTATTAAGAATAGATTGAATACTAGCATTAACACTGCCCTTAACAACATCATTAACAATAAGTCTTATGTCTTCTCAATTGATGTCAATACTAGCATTGTAGAGACACAACTGCGTACATCCAAATATACTAGTAGTTTGCAACAACAAAAAATAGCAACTCTAATTAACTTCCAAGTTAAAGACACTAGCCAACACGATTAAATTTCTCTATTAACCCATTAGATTAGAACATCTTTAAACAACCAGCAAAGTTTCTTTAACAATAACAGCAGTCTACATCATCTTAATGTTCCAACTATGCATCAGGGTTTAAAACTTTAAACATAATCGGGGGTCATAAGCACTTTTAAAGCAAAGCAACAGATTCTAAACATGTACATTAACACCTTTAATCATTCTTGCTATAGAGTAATCTACAACACTGGAAGTTCATTTAATCTTAAGCTATAGATAACAATTACATTTAATTGATTCAACTGGCAATTTAACTAAGGAGCACATCATTTCCATAAACCACATTGTTACATATTACATAACATACTAAACAACAATTTTCACTTTTGACAAGTAATTTCAGTTAAACGAATACTTACTTTATTTGCAACATTATTCTTTTAATACTCAACCAAAGCTCACAAAGAAGCTTGACTCTCAAAGTTGCAATGGGACATGACTCCAAAGCACATTTAAATCTTAAAGACTCCCATAGGAGGGAACCAAGCGACCATGTAAACCTTTACGGACAAAGACACAAAACATAAATCGACACAACTTACACTTTTTTTTGCACACGATTCAATAACATCTTTTAAACTCAGAGTAAGACACAGAAGAACCAAAACTATACTTTTCTTTGCAAGGCAACCAACAGAACCGGTGTCAAAGCAAAAAGGCAACCAAAAGACGCGCAACACAAAATTCTTCTTCTTTGTCTTCACCCAAAGAAGACAAAACCCAGAAACACCGAAGGACACTCCGCGAAAAACCAATTCCAAACACTTTTCATTTGATTTCAATCAACTAAAACCAAGAAAACCAACCGAAACCGACCCTTAGAACGGTAAAGAGCATCCGAAGGAATCTACCACCAATCTCTTCTATTTGACTTCAGTCAACTACCCGATCTACGACAGAAAGGGTAAGCACTACTCCTACAGGGCTTAATAATTCTTCGGTGATGGCGCTAACCGGCCACACCGTCAAACCACACCCTTACTATGAACAAAAAGAAGTGACTGAAACCCTTCGGCGCCACAACCCCACTTTATCACAATACCAAGAACAATACAATCAAATTTCTCAATAACATGGCAACATACATTACCAACTTTAGCATTCAACATCAAAGCTTAAATACAACATTTAAGCGTAAGCAACAATACCCATACCCTTTTCCTACTGTGCATCCATGTGTGTCAAATTTTAGATTACTTATACCAGTTTTGTAAGTTTTAATGTTGCTATCCTATGACAAAATTTTAGTTAAAACCTAAGCCATGTTTCTAAGTTATTCCACATCACATTTTAGTTGTATCCTATAGCATGACACTAAAAATACACATTCCAAGGACCTACAGCCCGCTCTGATAACAACTGTAACACCCCGGCATCTAGTATGCCCGAATGCTACCAAGCATAGGCTAAACAACACCTAAATACCACTAATAAAGACAAATTACAGCAAATGAGCAAATGCTAAAACCGAAAATTTCGGCAGCATCTCCTTTGTTTTAACATGATTTGAGACAATAGCAATAACAGGCCAGTAATATCATATCATAAGACATCTAAAGAAGCAATGTAAATGGATATAACATCAACATAAGGCAATAATATCAAGTTCAACCACTCCATAAACTATAACGAAGCAAATAAGGGACTCGACCACAATTTAATCCATACACCAAGATTCATGGCACTATTATTAAGGTCATGACTCAAAATTTGGTAAATGTGACTGGAACTACGTGAAGATGTGTAGCTAATGCCCTTTCCCACATGCCGGTGTCATGGTACCTAAAAAAAAACAACATAAACACAAGCGTGAGTTCATCACTCAGCAAGTATATTGCAATGGTACAAAAGAAACAATTTCATGGCTACAACAACTCACATCATGTCTATCATCTCATTAATGATCACATATCATTTTCATCATCATTATGTATGCAATGCGACGCTCATGTCTCCTTGGAAACTCATAACGGTATGGTTGAGTACACACCCGTCAATGTAGGACTTACTCATTGGCTCTCCGGAATAGTCATAACTTTCTCACCTACCTTCCCCGGACTAGTTATGACTTTCTCACCGCCCGGGCCATGTATCATGCCATGTATGCAAACATGCCAACATCATAAACAACTTTGTACATTAACACATGGCATCATAACATAATAAGCATATTCATCATATCAATGGCAAACATTTAATCATGGCATGTGAACATATCATATATTCAACTTCAATCTCAACCAATCTAGAAAACTACAACCCGCTACCCATTCCAATACACTTGCCTCAACCACGGGCGACGGATTGGCGAGACGTAGAGGGCACCCCCGGGGTCACTGTGACACTACGGAATACCGAGACTTTATAAAATGTGAAATTAGAGATTGTGGCATTACATAATGTGAATGTTGAGGCCAAAAACAGTATGAAATGTGAAATTAAGGTTAAAACCATAGGGTATGGAGGTTTATAGCGCTTCCGGGCCGTTTTCGGGGTTTTGGGCCTTCCCGGGGGAGTTTGGGCCTAAAAGAGGGGGTTGTGGGCTTTGGTGGGATGGAGTAGGAGTCCATTTAGGACTAGGATTCCTGGTTGGGCTGGTTATTAGGGGCTCCCCTGCCCTTATTACGCCCCCACCTCCTCTTGGGCGCCCCCACTCCTCCCCCTCCATGCCCTAGCCGCCCCCCACCTCCCCCTCTCCCTTGCACCCCCTTTGCCCCCATTGCTCCCCACCTCTCCACCACCTCTCCTCCACCCCTTGCTGCCCTGGGGTAGCCTCTCCACCCTCGCACCTCGAGGATCCATCCGTTGGAGCGAGGAGCGTGGAGCGAGGAGCGATCCGGGAGGAGTTTCGTTGGGATTTCAGTCGTCGGGCGAAGGTATGTCCGTGGGAAACCTTGGGGTTGATCGAGGTACTGTTCTAAGGTTGTTTATCAAGTTTTTAGATCAATTGGTGGTGCTGGACTTGAGTAGTTTGGATTAGACCTAGATGTTGCCACGTTTCTGTTTTGGGACAGCATGAGCAGTCGACCTAGGGTTAAGTTTGACGCCAATTTAGAGTCCGAATTTGGTCGTACGGATGTTGAAGAAGTTGTAGATAATTTCATTATATTTCAGTGGATATAAAGAACGTTAAATTCCGCCCAGCCGTTTGAAAGTTATGGTTGTTTTACCGAGCGTGTTAAAATATGTGATGTGATTGGAACAAATCACGGTATTTTGTAGATTAAACAACTTTAGAGTCCGAATCAGTCTTTCCCTATACCTAGAAAAAGTTGAGAAATTTCCTAAGCTACGCGAAGATGTACTCTTTTAATTCATTCGGAGTCCTAGAAATCAAGTTATGCCTTTTGGAAGGCTGCTGTCCCGACGGGACAGAACCTCTGTTTTTGGGTTTTGCGAGTAGTTGGCAATGTCGGGGTAGATGAGGGTTTGCCTACTATTTCGTGGACATGATTGTAAGTGTTTGGTACCTATGTGCAGGTGGTGCGACCCCGGAAGTGCCTTCTACTTCCCGCCAATCCGTTGCTTGTGGTCGAGGCAAGTGTATTGTAATAGATAGCGAGTGTAGGTTGTTTGATTGATTGAGATGGAAGTTTGAATATATGATATGTTCACATGCCATGCTTTAATGTTTGCCATTGATATGATGAATATTTTTATTATGTGCTGATGCCATGTGTTAATGTACAAGTTATCCATGATGATGCCATGTGTTAATGTACAAGTTATTCATTATGTTGGCATATTTGCATACATGGCAACATACATGGCCCGTGCGGTGAGAAAGTCATAACTAATCCGAGAAGGTTGGTGAGAAAGTTATGACTAATCCGGAGAGCCAATGAGTAAGTCCTACATCATGATTCCATTCACCGCGGTGAACGGAAGCGAGGAGTAGGCACCCTCCATCTTCGGGATGGAAGGGGGGAGAGGGTGCACACCGACAGGTGTGTACTCAACCATACCGGTATAAGTTTCCAAGGAGACATGAGCATCGCATTGCATTGCATACATAATGATGATGAAAAGGATATGTGATCATGAATGAGATGATACATGATGTGAGTTGTTGAAGCCATGTAATTGTTTATGTTTGTACCATTGCAGTATACTTGCTGAGTGATGAACTCACGCTTTTGTTTATGTTGTTTTCTTTTAGGTACCATGAATCCGACATGCGGGAAAGGGAGCTAGTCACACGTCATCACTTAGCATCACACATTTAAACAGTGACATGTTCCTTCCCTTATGGTTATGGTTAATTCTTTGAGCTAAACTGTGGTTTCGATGATTCGTTGGTCGTTACGAGTAAATGATTAGTCCATGTTTGTCATGTGACGGATAGAATTTATATCCTTAGTGGTATGGTGGCTATTTGTCCGTTTGATCATGTTATTGCTATCGTTCATTATGCTATATTGACATGTTATTATTGTTGTTGCTTCAATTCATGTTAAAACAAAGGGGATACTGCCGAAATTTCGGTTTTTAGCATGTGTGCCTTTGCTGTATGTAACACCCCAGCATTTAATATGCCCGAATGCTACCAAACATAAGCTAACCAACATCTAAATACCACCATTTCTCATAAATTCCAGCAAGGACACATATGCTAAAAACCGAGATTTCGGCAGCATCTCCTTTGTTTTAACATGCTACGAAGAATCAACAATATTATAGCAATGTAAGGCAATATGAGAGACATCTAAAACAGCAATTATTAAAGACTTAACGGCAATATAAGTCTAACATCAAGCACTTAATGTCTCCCAAATGTCAAATGAACAAATAAACTCTCAAATAGTAAAGCTAAACATTAAAGCAATGATCATCACACGCAATTTATTATCAAACTAATAGAATGACTTGTGGAATCATTATGGTGAAGCTACGTGTGGGCGTGTGACTATTTCCCTTCCCCGCATGCCGATCTCATGGTACCTAAAACAACAAGAAAACACAAGCGTGAGTTCGAAACTCAGCAAGCATATTGCAATGGACAACAAGAACAACAACATGGCAATAACATCTCCCATCATGTAAATCCTCTTATTCATAAACACTTAACATTGTTATCATCAATATGTATGCGATGTAATGCAATGCTCATATCTCCTTGGAAACTCATACCGGTATGGTTGAGTACACACCCGTCGGTGTGCACCCTCTCCCCCCTTCCATCCCGAAGATGGAGGTTGCCTACTCCTCGCTTCCACAACCCACGGTAGATGGAATCACGATGTAGGACTTACTCTATTGGCTCTCCGGATTAGTCATAACTTTCTCACCGACCTTCCCGGATTAGTTAATGACTTTCTCACCGCCCGGGCCATGTAACATGTCATGTATGCAAGCATGCCAACATCATATAAAACTCATGTATTAACACATGGCATCATAACATCTTAAACATGCTCATCATATCATAGCAATCATTAAAACATGGCAAGTGGACATATATTATGTAGACAATTCCATCTAATCTCAACATGCAACCTACAACTCGCTATCCATCACAACACACTTGCCTCAACCACGTGCAACGGATTGGCGGGAAGTAGAGGGCACTCCCGGGGTCGCACCACCTGCACATATGTATCACACACTCACAATCATAACCACAGAACAGTACGCAAACCCTCATCTACCCCGACATTGCCAACGACTCGCAAAAACCTAAAAACAGAGGTTCTGTCCCGGCGGGACAGCAGCCTTGCAAAAGGCATAACTTGGGCTCTGGGACTCCGAATCAATTAAACGAGTACATCGTCGCGTAGCTTAGGAAATTTCCCAACTTTATCTAGGTATAAGGAAAGACTGATTCAGCCTCTAAAGTTGTTTAATCTACAGATTACCGAGATCTGTTCCAATCGCGTCACAGATTTTAATAGCTCGGTAAAACAGTCATAACTTTCAAACGGCAGGGCTGAATTTAACGTTCTTTATATGAACGGAAAGATAATGAAATTATATACAACTTCTTAAAATTCCATACAGTCAGATTCGAATTCTAAATTGGCGAAAACAGGAACCCTAGGTCGACTGCTCATGCTGTCCAAAACAGAAACGAGGCAACGTCTAGATCTAACCCAAATTACTCCAATCCAGCACCACCAATTGATCTAAAAACTTGATAATCACCTTAATAACAGTACCTAGATCAATCCCAGGGAACCCCATGATCATACCTTTGCCCGACGCCCGAAAACTCCAATGGATCTCCTCGCTCCTCGCTCCTCGTTCCTCGCTCCTCGCTCCTTGGATGGATCCACGAGGATGCAGGGGTGGGGAGGCCACCCTAGGGCAGCAAGGGGGTGGAGGAGAGGTGGTGGGGAGGTGGAGAGGTGGAGAGGGCAAGGGCAAGGGGGCGCACGGCTAGAGGGGTGAGGGGGGGAAGGAGGCTAGGGCTATGGGAATTGGTGGGGGCGCACCAATGGGGCTATGGGGCGCAAGGGGCAGGGAGGGAGCCCTTTTACCAGCCCCCACTCTGAATCCTAGTCCTACAAGGAGTCCTAATCCATCCCACCAGAGCCCACATCCCCCCCTTTAAGGCCCAAAATCCCCTGGGAAGGCCCAAAACCCCGGAAACGGCCCGGAAACGTTATAAACCTCCAAACCTTATGGTTTTAACCTTATTTCCACATCTCATACTGTTTTTGACCATATCAAGCACGTTAAATAAAGCTATGACACTCCGTGGTGTCACACTGTAATTTATGTTTAAATATGGTATTTAGATGTTGTTTAGTCTATGTGTGGTAGCTTTCGGGCATATTAAATGCCGGGGTGTTACAGTCACAACACCTGCACATAGGCACCACACACTCAAAATCATGCCCTCAAAACAATACGCAAACACTCTTCTACCCCGACTTCGCAAACTACCCGCACAACCCAAAAACAAAGGTTCTATCCCGTCGGGACAGCAGACTTGCAACGAGCATAACTCGGGTTCTACGACTTCAAATCGATTAAACGAGTACATCCTCGCGTAGCTTAGGAAATTTACTAACTTTTTCTAATTATATGGAAAAACAGATTCGGACTCTAAAGTGGTTTAATCTACAGAATACCGTGATCTGTTCCAATCACATCACATATTTTAATACGTTCGGTAAAACTAGCATAACTTTCAAACGGCTTGGAAGAATTGGACGTTCTTTATACCCACTAAAAGGTATTGAAATTACCTACAACTTCTTCAACAGGCGGCCGACCAAATTCCGAATCTAAATTGGCGAAAATCCCAAACCCTAGGTCGACTGCTCATGCTGCCCGAAACAGAGAACGTGTCAACTTCTAGATTTCATCTAATCTACTCAATTCCAGCACGACCAATTGATCTAAAAACATGATATTAACCCTTAGAATAGAACCTAGACCAACCCCAAGGATCCCCGTGGCCATACCTTCGCCCGACAAACGAAAACCCAACAAATCTCCTCCCGGTTTGCGCGATCTCCTTCCTTGCTCCAAATCCACCGGATCTCCTCGTCGCGGAGTGCTCCAATGGACGGATCTACGGGGTGGTGAGGTGGAGAACTCCCCTAAGGGTAGCAAGGGAGGTGGAGAGGGGAGGAGAGGGGTGGTGGCGCCATCGGGGAAGATGGAGAGGAAGGGGAAGGGTGGAGGCGCATGGGGGGGCTAGGGGGTGGCGGCTAGGGTTGGGAGAGGGGTGGTGGCGCCATGAGGGAGTGGGGGCGCACCAAGGGGTGCGGGCCAGATTTGGCTGCCCAAAAGTCCCACCTTGGGCACAAACCCTTCCACCGGAGGCCCAACTCAACCCCCAAGGCCCAAAGTCCCCCGGAGAGACCCAAACACCCGAAAACGGCCCAAAAACACGCTATAAATGGCATAACGTAAAGTTTTAACCTCCATTTTCACATTTTATAAAGTTTTTGACCTCAACATTCACATTTTATAAGATACGACACTCCGTGGTGTCACAATGTTTATCATCATATTCAAGTTCACATATCATTATCATCATCATCATGTATGCAATGCGATGCGATGCACATGTCTCCTGGAAACTCATACCGGTATGGTTGAGTACACACCCGTCGGTGTGCACCCTCTCCCCCCTTCCATCCCGAAGATGGAGGGTGCCTACTCCTCGCTTCCATACACCGCGGTGGATGGAATCACAATGTAGGACTTACTCATTGGCTCTTCGGAATAGTCATAACTTTCTCACCGACCTTCCCCGGACTAGTTATGACTTTCTCACCGTCCGGGCCATGTATCATGCCATGTATGCAAACATGCCAACATCATAAATAACTTGTACATTAACACATGGCATCATAACATAATAAGCATATTCATCATATCAATGGCAATCATTAAAGCGTGGCATGTGAATATATCATATATTCAATTTCAATCTCAATCAAACTAGCCAACTACAACCCGCTACCCATTCCAATACACTTGCCTCAACCACGGGCGACGGATTGGCGAGAAGTAGAAGGCACTCCCGGGGTCACACCACCTGCACATAGGTACCACACACTCACAATCATGTCCACAAAACAGTACGCAAACACTCTTCTACCCCGACATTGCAAACTATTCGCAAAACCCAAAAACGGAGGTTCTGTCCCGCCGGGACAGCAGACTTGCAACGAACATAACTCGGGATCTAAGACTCCGAATCGATTAAACGAGTACATCCTCATGTAGCTTAAGAAATTTCCTAACTTTTTCTAAGTAACAAAAAAACTGATTCGGACTCTAAAGTGGTTTAATCTACAGAATACCGTGATCTGTTCCAATCACGTCACAGTTTTTATCATGTTCGGTAAAATGAGCATAACTTTCAAACGGCTGGGAGGAATTGGACGTTCTTTATACCCACTGAAAGGTATTGAAGTTACCTACAACTTCTTCAATAGGGGACCGACCAAATTCCGATTCTAAATTGGTGAAAACCCAAACCCTAGGTCGACTGCTCATGCTGCCCGAAACAGAGAACGTGGCAAACTCTAGATTCCATCTAATCTACCCCACTACAGCACCACCAATTGTTCTAAAAACATGATATTAACCCTTAGAAAATTACCTAGACCAACCCCAAGGATTCCCGTGGCCATACCTTCGCCCGACGAACGAAAAACCCTGGGATCTCCTCCTGGTTTGCGCGATCTCCTTCCTCGCTCCAAATCCACCGGATCTCCTCATCGCGGAGCGCTCCAATGGACGGATCTTCGGGGTGGTGGGGTGGAGAACTACCCTAGGGGCAGCAAGGGTGGTGGAGAGGTGAGGGGAGGGGAGGTGGCGCAATGGGGAAGGTGGAGAGGAGAGGGGAGGCGCTCTAGGTGGGAGGCAAGGGCAAAAAGGCGGCTAGGGTTTTTTCCCAAATGGGAGGGGGCGCAATAAAGGGTAGGAGGGGTGCCCATGGCTGGAAAATCAGGCCTCCCACTCCCTCATGGGCCTAAACCCTATCCCACTAAAGCCCACGACTCAACCCCCTTGGGCCCAAACTCCCCCGGAGAGGCCCAAACTCCCGAAATCGCCCCGAAAACGCGATTAAACTCCATAGCGTAAAGTCTTTAACCTCCATATTCACATCTTATAAGATTATGACACTCCGTGGTGTCACATTCTTTCCCCCTTCAACAGGATTTGACCCCGAATCCGAGACACGCCACTTCGCAATCAACCAAATCGAAGGGAGCTATGGTTCACGCCTCAGAACCCGCTTAAAAGCCCCTACGATTTGTAGCAGCCAGCACTTAGAACAAGGAGCTAAGGCTCGAAGACTGACGACTCTAAAGACAACTTCACATTCAAAACTTGCCAGAATCTTACTCAACTTTGAAACATAGAATACAAACATAAGGACTCAGAACGTCCCAAGCAAAAGGATAACTTCCTAAAGTGACAATGAAGGAAAACGGTCTCAAACTCCTCCTTTCTATGCATTCCTTGGCACTAAAGTGCCCGACCCCTTTAAATGGTGTTTCTCCCCAGAAGAACACGGCACCAACCTCTAGAACCCTCTTCAGCTCCCACGCATAAAAGTGATTCACGTCTCAACCTCTCAATTGTGGTCCATCGTATTCGAGACGACGCAAACCAAGTGAGACACAACACTCTAAGATTACTATCTGCTTGAACCATCGGGGTTATATTCTGATCTTTTACAACAAGACCAACACCCAGCCCACTACCACTGAAAGGAGAAGCCTACTTTATGACCAGGGTTCTGAAAACCCGCAAATTCAACAACAACCGAACATTCCACGCCAGGTGAAAGATCGGTGACAAAAGATCCAATACACTTCCAAAAGGAAAAGCAATTACTAGCAACCACCAAGTGGTCCACTCAAGATTAATCAGCCCCACCAAGGAACACATCGATGACACAATTCTCCAAGAAGGTTTGAATTGAGACATAGACAACCTTCCTTTGCTCTACACTTCTACACCATTTACGATCAACTACTAGCCACACCAGGTTTCTCTTACTAAGAAAGTCTTGCCCTCACATCTTTCCACTTAAAGGCCCAGGACAAACAGTACCATTATTGAGTAAGCTCAACCGTAAAACATGAACCCAATTGGTCCACATACAGCAACTCAAACCCCAAAGCACTAAAAACCACTTTGGAAAGGATCCGGCAACATCCAAAGAGCACACATTTTATTTTATTTTCTAAGCCAAATCGCAAAGAAAACTCAAACCTCTAACACCACAGCCAAAATACCACAATTTATTCATTCTTTCTTTTCATACTAGGAAGAAATGGAAATCTCGATACATGACAAGAATGCACACTTTTCAAGAGCACTCCGGATTAGTCATATATCCATATATGACTTTCTCACCGACCTGGCTCACCGACTCATTTATCATTAAACATCTATAAACGATGTCATGCTTCCTTTTCACCATTCATTCATAGTGTAGCAACAATACCAAATAGTCATTCACCAAAAGACTTCTTCCTCGGTATCACATGATTAAAACACAAATAACTTCGATGATTGCGTTAATTCATATAGACTAAGACTGCAACACCGTTAGCAGGAACACACTACGTCATGTCAGAACCCACCATTTCTCGAAAGCTAAACATGCAAAACCTCACATTTTAACCAAAATCAGCATTTTGGAAAAGAACATCAACTCCAAAGTCAAACATCTGCACACGCAACCACCACAAATTTTCTCAAAGAGAAAGGGAAACTCATTTCAAAAGGGAACAGTTTACTAACAAAATCACTTATGAAACATTCATAAAATCCACCTTTTGAAGCATTTAAAAACACCGCACTCACTTTCCAAATAACTCCAACTCTAGCCAAATAAAGTTACAAATTGAATCTCAAGAATCTCCAACACAACCCACTAAGACCTTATGCTTCCTTTAAAATCTACTCCAAAGATGATTCAGTGCGAACGCAAAGGTGCGCGATCCACTCAAAGACTTCTAGGTGTAAAACCATACTCATAGCATAAACTTAACAAATTAGCCAAAACCAAATATTGGCACCAATTTCTACGAGTTTTAGGGAAATTCTGAAACACAACATAAGGAACACCTCAACCGAAAGCATTCAACCAAGATAGCAAACAACCAAACCAGTCCAGAAGGTTTTAAACACCAGCTTAGCATAAATACAATCATCTGTAGTGTTCCACTATGCTTTCCATTAAAGACTTTGAAATTCTCTACTTACTCATTGAGAAAGTCCAACCGGTTTTAACAAAATTGACATAACAAATTCTTTCTCTAGTTACCATTCGCAATACTTTTAATTAAAGTTTATGATGCTTATCAAAAAGACACATGTAACACCCCAAAATTTTGCTTTCCTTAAATTCATGTGTGATTTGGCACTTTGGTGAATTTTTGGAATTTTCTGGAATTTATTTGGATTTATTTGGAATTTATTTGAATTTATTCCATTTTGAAATAATTAAAGAATTTAATTTTGCAAATAAAATTTTGTTGGAAATATTTTATTTGAGTCCAAAATGATCCAAAGTATTTTCGAATTTTTGGAATTTTTCAGTCTTTTGCTATTTTTAATGAATTAAATGAATTATCGGGAATTATTTTAAATATTAAATCGCTGGAAATTCAACTCGGTCGAGTATCTGTTCATCCGACCGAAGTCGGAACCCGAAGTCGGACTCGAGTCCGACCGAGCCACGTGACTCGACCGAACCAGCCCTAAACCTAATTGATCCGGCCGTTGGATCGAGATCCAACGGCCGAGATTGGGCCGCACCGATTCGGCCGGTCCGGCTCGGACCGTGAGCGCTGGCAATCGTGGCCGTTGATCGACACGCGGTACGGCCGTGGGTCATCGTCTTCGCCGAGTCCGGATCGGACCGCGCCCGCCGGCCTCCGCCGCATCCGTTAGGGTTACGGATTGAGCGCGGAAGCCGAGGCTATTTAAAGCCTGGGTCCTGCCCCAAGGATCGCCGTGACCCCGCGCTACTTTTGCCCTAGCTCGCTAAACCCTAGCAGCCGCCGCTTGCCCGGGATTGCTCGCCGGAGTAGCACGCGTGAGACACCGCGGTTTTTCGTCGATCCCCGCCGCTGCCGCCGCTCTCCGACGACACCAAGCCCAGGACCAACATCCCCGCGTCACGCCGCGCCTGGGAGTGCTAATCTTCACGCCGGAGCTGCACGGACACGCCGCGTGGGAGGTCATCGTCTACGTCTCCGGTGCCCAAGCCTCGCCGCGCCATCGCCGGACTCCGCGAGCTCGGTGAACCGTCAGATCCAGATCGGACGGTTGAGGTGAGCCCACGTTCTATCCCAAACCACGAAACCAGATCGAATCTGGACCGTTGGATCAAGATCCAACGGCTCAGATCCGCCGCGTTAACCTAAACGCGTGAAGCCTAGATCCAATCTGGGCCGTTGATTTTCAAATCAACGGTCGAGATTGCGCCACGTGTAGGGAAGTTGGACCGACGCGTCGGCCGCCCGCGTGCGTGTAGGACGCCGACACGCGGGCCCGCGTGTCGAGGGCCCGCATGTCGCCGGCTAACCCAGCGCCGACGCGTCACCCATGACGCCACGGTGGGTCCCACCTGCCAGACTGCGGCCGAGCCCCGCCGACGCCGGCGATGACGCTACCCGAGTGGGCCCACATGTCGACACGTAGAGTCGTGGACCGAGTCCACAGTAGACCCGAGCCGGCGTGGACCGAGTCCATGGACCGGCTGACGTCAGCCAACCAATCGGAGGCTGCCACGTGTCCATGCTGACGCAATAATTAATTTCCGAAAAAGAAAATGATTTATTAATTCGAAATATTGATTCAAATTTAGATTCAAACTTCAAAAGCTTATAACTTTTATGCGTTTCAACTCCGATTTGAGTGATTCAAATTTCTAAATTTGTATAAAAATGAGTTCTACCTAAATATGAATTTTATTTAATTTTTGGACTAAAGTTTTTCTCTGTAAAATTATTTAATTGATTATTTAGACTTTAAATAATCATAACTTTTGCGTTTTAACTCCAAATTTGACGATTCCAGTTTCTAAAAATTCATAAAATTATGTTCTCTCTATTTATGGATTTTATTTGGATGTTTGGACACTTTTTGCCTAGTGTTTATTTGTGTATTTGCTATTTGCACGCTTTACGAGTAGACGTTGAAGTGCCGGAAGGATTCGAAGGAGAAGTATTGACTCAGGATCCAACTCAAGACCAAGAGCAAGTACTTTTTGAAGGCAAGTTGTGCTTTGACCATGTTGATCCTATTTCGAAATCTATTTTGATTTAAACTATTGCATGCTAGTTCAATTAGAAAAATACTTTGTTTAAACATGGGGGTTAGATAAATACCAATTTGCTGTATGACACCTTGATTATTTAAGTATATGCCATGACCCTTGTCACCCTAGTTGTGGTTTACTAGTTGGACATTATTAAGTTGCCAACATGGGTTTTAGACCGTTGTAGTATACTGCTTAGACCTGCTACGTGCTCATAACATGATTTTGGATAATCAAATGTTAATATTGACTTAATGATATATTGAACCTGTTTTGGAAAAGTATCATGTGATGTTGATGGCACGTGGTGCATGGTAATCAAGCGGGGTTTGATAAACGATTTCGGCCAGGGGCATGTGGCAAAGAGTAATCAGTGGGCCATTGTGGCATTGGGAGTGTTGATTTGGTTCTTCGGTAGTCTTGCCCTGGTCACCCTAAGGACTTAACCTTGCAAGCCTTTGAACTGGTCTAACGTGCAACCACATGTCCGTAATGGGACGGACCTAGTTGACTAAGTCGCTAATAACGCACTGTGGGACCTCAGGAGGTCAACTACACCCTTTGTGTAAGTTGTGCGGGAGCGTCTGGGTGAGGCCAGGTACCCATCTAACGGTTGATTGGCCTAGACTTCGCCTTAGCGAAGGGAAGGGTTAGTGCGCAATAACCGGGGAGGACCACTTGTATTGTTAGAGGTTTCCGAAAGACTTTGTTACGGGAACTCGCCTTTGTGGTGTTTGACTGTATCTTGTGGGTAAAGTGCATAACCTCTGCAGAGTTTAGAATCTATTCGAATAGCCGTGTCCGCGGTATTGGACATCGCTCGGGAATTACTGATCAAGGGTTAGATTTTTCTCAAAAATAACTTTGGTTTGAAAGGTTGGGTTGGTTTAATAATGAAGATGATGGAAATATGGTTTAGGACGGGGAAAGATGTTTATTAAATTCTTTGAAAAGTTATTTATGCTTTACTTGTTTCTACTGCTTTCGAATCTACTTATACTACTTGTCAAATGCTGTTTACTGCAAATATACCTTGAGCTATTCCTTTGTACCAAGCCATGCATATAGTATATTAGCTTGCATTCTGTGCATGACTTGCTGAGTACCAAGTACTCACCCTTGCCTCAACACAACACCAGTTGAAGAGGAGACTACACCAGCTTTGGAGGAGGAATTCAAAGAAGATCCGTCTACTTAGGGAAGCGAGCCCAGTCAGTTACTGTGGTATACTGGATGGCGCCACGAAGTTATTTGATTTTTCCGCTGCTGTTATTTCTCTTTTAATAAGTTTCGCCTTGCGAGGCATACATTTGTAACTTGACCATAAGGTCGAGTAACCAGTTTGATTATTTAAATAAAGTACTTTGATAATATCGAATGGTATGATTGTGATATTTACTGAAGTTAAGACTGTGTGCACTAGCGCGTTCCTGGACTAGTGCTGAATACACAGAGGGTCCGGATTTGCAAATTCGGGGTCCCGACAGAGGTGGTATCAGAGCCATACTTGACTGTAGGCTCAACCCTAGCTAGAATGGTCGTAGTGAGGATAAAACCTATTTTCTAAAAGCTAAAAATTTGTCAAGATAAGGAATGACATCTCGACTTATCCCATTCTCTCTTTTCTTGTCTCTTGCTGAAATTTTCCCTTACCTTGTCACAATTCAAAAATTCCGAGTTCTTACGTAAAGCACTCTTGTGACAGATGGAGGAAGAGTTCAACTACGTTGATCTGGGAGTTGGTCATGCCGCGGAACTTTGGCATATGCCACAAACTCTCGGAGATTTTGAGAAGCCCCAATACCAAGTGGAAGTGATCAGACAAGCGGGATTAATCAAGGCTTGTGACGTGAAGATTGAGGTATCTGCTAGGAAAAAGGGCCCAGGCAATCGCCCGATACACTGCACTGCCAGGAGATCTACAATGCAGATGGGTATCCAAGAAGTATCACGACGAGCAATGCGGCACATTACCCGTATCTCCGCCAGAGAGTTGGAGAGTACGGTGTTCCGTTATCATCCGCGCAGCGATAACCTTCTTGACCCGAAGGCGATTCAGGATGAGGATGCCACGGTTACACAGTTGGCACGATTTGTCGTCGCCCAGGAGGATGTACTAGATAGTACAAGCAAGGAGCTACAGAAGGCCCGCAAGGAAATCACGACAGAGAAGAACAGATGGCGGGAAGCTCAAGAGTATGTGGCACACCTTCTACGAAGGATTGACGAGTTGGAGATGACCTTGTACGGACCAGACCCAGAGCCAGTACTCGAGCTACACGAATCAGATCCAGAAGAGTCAGATCTCGATGAGGACACTGCTTCTTCGACTAACATAGAGGACACAGTTGTTGGACATGGCGATCGTTTCGCGCCTATACCACAAAGACCTGCACTGTGCCGTGGAGGTTTTCTCGATGAGTGAGCATAGGTTCTATAGTGAGACTCCTTCGCCGAGTCGCGTCATAGAATAAAGAGTCACCCTTTAGGCGTTAGACTCCAGAGTTAGTTTGATTTGGATTTGCTTTGCTTGCTGAGTGTGCAGTATGTGTTGCAAGGCCCTTAGGCATTGTAAGCAACCATACCAAGTTATTAATAATAAAGTTGGACCTTAAAGTACCCCTTTTGCCCGCATAAGTCCCATATTACTTGTCTATTCTTGTTTCCCTCTCATCTCTAAACCTAGAGCAAATCGACAGATGGTAAACACCCGTGGAAACTTTGGAAGCAATGGGAGTGGTTCTCGCCCAGCAGAAAACCCCAATGATGGAGCACCAGCACCGCCACTGGATATGCAGAATTTCGGAGCTTTTCTTGCTGCCCAGACTCAGTTGATGCATGCTATGATGCAACAAATGCAGCACGTCACTGCTCAGGCCACAGCTAATCAAGTTAATCAGGGACCACGCCAGAATACAAGACTATCAGAGTTCATGAGAACTCACCCACCCACTTTCTCTGGGAATGCCAATCCATTGGAGGCCGATGATTGGTTAAGATCAATCGAGAGGAAGCTACACATAGCTCAATGCATAGGAAATGAGAAGGTACTCTACGCTTCTCATCAGCTGGAAGGAACAAATACCGAATGGTGGGAGAACTTCGTGCCACACAAGAGAACCCTCAAGATATCACTTGGGAAGAGTTCACATTGCATTCCGACAAGATCACGTGCACGAAGGAATCATGGACCTTAAGAAGGAGGAGTTGAGCATCAAGCAAGGTAATCAGCCAAAGGGCCGACTACCTGAACAAATTCACACAGCCTAGCACGCTACGCTTTGAGGATGTAGCGACAGATAAATCCAGGCAGTCTCGTTTTATGAAGGGACTTAACTCAGGATTGCAAGTAGGATTGATCACCCACACCTTTCCAGATTTCCAAGAATTGGTGAATAAGGCGCTTATTCTTGAGGACAAGCGCAAGGAACTGGATGAGAACAGAAGCGCAGGATGCAACAAAGAAGGATCACGCCAGTGGAACGCAATACCGAGAGTTGCACCAAATCAATTCTTCAGATTCCAACCACAGAATGCAACAAGGACACCACCCCGGCTCCAAGACCTGCCCATCGAACTACTGCACCCAGCCCCGCTAGAAACGTTACTCGAGCAATCGGCGAGGAAGTGAGACGCTGCTACAATCGCAACGAGCCAGGACACTTTGCCAACAGCTTGTCCGAAGAAGACACCGGAGTGACGATTCGCTTCAATCTAGGAACCACCCCAGCTAGGGCGTCGGCACCAGGAGCCACACCCTGCATCGTGGTGAGAGGCCGAGCCAACCATGACCCCGCAGATGCACGGCAGAATGCAACGGACGTCGTCTTGGGTAAGTTACTTGTTAACTCAAGCACCTGCAATGCTTTGTTTGACTCTGGAGCTTCGCATTCGTTTGTTTCGCAAGGCTTTGCAACTAGAAATGATTCGAGGATTGCAAGACTTAGATGCATGCTTTTAGTTCAAACCCCTGGTTCCGAACTCCGAACGAAAGTAGGATGTTCCGGGGTGAGAATACTAATAGATGGAATAGAGTTCCTAGCAAACCTTATAATTTTGGAGACCCAGACCTTAGACGTCATATTGGGAATGGATTGGTTATCCAAGCACAAGGCCGTGTTGGATTGTGGACGAAGGACTATCTCAGTTGAGAGCCCGTGTGGGAAGAAAGTGGAATTTCAAGCCACCGCAGTTAGAGATGGACAGTTGATGGTTAACAGTACCAAGGCAATCAGCATAGATGATGTCTCAGTAGTGAATGAGTACCCCGATGTTTTTCCTGAAGACCTACCGGGTATGCCGCCAGACAGGGACATAGAGTTTGTGATAGAGCTTGTACCTGGTACAGCACCGATAGCAAAGAGACCCTATCGGATGTCCACCGAGGAGTTGGTAGAGATGAAGAAACAGTTAGAAGAGTTAATGGAGAAAGGATTTATCAGACCGAGTTCGTCGCCGTGGGGAGCACCAGTTTTGTTTGTCAAGAAGAAGGACGGGAGTTTCAGGATGTGCATTGACTACCGTGCACTCAACGAAGTCACCGTGAAGAATAAGTATCCGCTACCCAGGATTGATGATTTGTTTGATCAGTTGAGAGGAGCCGGAGTTTTCTCCAAAATTGATCTTAGATCGGGATACCATCAGTTGAAGATCCGATCAGAAGATATTCCGAAGACTGCATTCTCGTCAAGATATGGACATTACGAGTTTACAGTTATGTCCTTTGGACTGACGAATGCGCCAGCTTATTTCATGAATATGATGAATAAGGTGTTCATGGAATATTTGGATAAGTTTGTCGTCGTGTTCATAGATGATATCCTAATCTACTCCAAGACAGAGGATGAACATGCCGAACACTTAAGGCGAGTTTTGGAAAGGCTGAGGGAACAGCAACTTTTCGCCAAGTTCAGCAAGTGTGATTTTTGGAAGGACAAAGTGGAGTTTCTTGGACATGTAATGACCGCAGAGGGAGTCGCCGTGGATCCAAGCAAAGTAGAAGCTGTGTTACATTGGGAGCAGCCAAACCGTGACCCATTCGGAGTTTCCTTGGAATGGCAGGATACTACCGCCGTTTCATCGAAGGCTTCTCGACAATTGCGAAACCTCTTACGCAATTGCTGAAGAAGGAAAAGAAGTTTGCATGGACGCCAGAATGTGAGAAAGGATTTCAGGAGCTGAAGAAGCGATTGACATCAACACCGGTGTTAGTTCTAGGATGTTGCCCAAAGCTTCGATATTTATTGTGACGCATCGCGCCAAGGACTTGGATGTGTCCGATGCAGAATGGAAAGGTCGTCGCTTATGCGTCAAGGCAGTTGAGACCGCATGAGGAAAATTATCCGACACATGACTTAGAGTTAGCTGCCGTAGTGCATGCTTTGAAGATATGGCGTCACTATCTGATTGGAAACAGATGTGAAGTATATACGGATCATAAGAGCCTTAAGTACATATTCACCCAGTCGGATCTGAATATGAGGCAGAGGAGATGGTTAGAGTTGATCAAAGACTATAATGTTGGAATCCATTACCATCCCGGGAAGGCCAACGTAGTAGCCGATGCCTTGAGTCGGAAAAGCCATACCGTGAGTACGTTGCTAGCCACAAGTCAGGATGAGTTATGTGAGGATTTTCAGAAAATGAAGATTTAGGTAGTACCTAGCGGATTCTTGGCCGCATTAGAAGTAAAGCCTACCCTAGAGGATCAGATCCGAGAAGGACAGAGGGATGATGACAAGATCCGCAGGATTAAGTTCATCAAGAAGGAAGGCAAGGCAGAGGACTTCAAGTTGGATGAGCAAGGCACGTTGTGGATGAAGGATCGGATTTGTGTGCCTGACAAGAAAGAATTAAAGCAACTGATTTTGGAAGAAGCCCATGACTCCAAGTACTCAATTCATCCTGGAAGCGCCAAGATGTATCAGGATCTGAAGGAGAGATTCTGGTGGCCGAGTATGAAACGTGAAGTTGCCGAGCATGTTGCATTGTGCGACGTATGCCAGAGAGTCAAGGCAATGCATCAGAGACCAGCAGGATTGCTACAACCGCTGAAAATACCTGAGTGGAAGTGGGAGGAAATCGGAATGGATTTCATTACCGGTTTGCCGAAGACTCAAGGAGGTTATGACTCCATATGGGTTATAGTGGATCGCTTGACTAAAGTAGCCCATTTTATCCCGTGAAGACCACTTACTCGGAGATAAATTAGCGTAATTGTACATGATCAGATTGTCTGTTTGCACGGAGTGCCGAAAAGGATTGTATCGGACAGAGGTACCCAATTTACCTCAAGGTTCCTAATAAGTTGCATGAAGCCATGGGAACCCGTTTGAACTTCAAGATACCTTATCATCCATGCAGACGGATGGACAGACCGAAAGAGTCAACCAGATTCGGAGGATATGTTGAGAGCTTGTGCATTGGCTTATGCTACCTCTTGGGATAAGAGTTTGCCGTATCTCGAGTTCAGTTACAACAATAGTTATCAGGCTAGTTTACGATGTCACCTTTTGAGGCCTTGTATGGTCGACCATGTCGGACGCCATTGAATTGGAATGAGACCGGCGAGCGCTGTGTCTTTGGGCCTGATATTCTTCAAGAGGCTGAAGAACAGATCGCCATGATTAGGGAAAGGTTGAAGATAGCCCAATCTCGACAGAAGAGTTATGCTGATAATCGTCGCCGAGACTTGAGTTTTGAACCAGAAGACTTTGTTTACCTCAGAGTTACGCCTCTCAGGGGAGTTAAGAGGTTCCATGCCAAAGGGAAACTCGCACCCCGTTATGTTGGACCATTTAAGATTTTGAGTCGCAGAGGCGAAGTTGCTTACCAGCTGGAGTTGCCACAGTCGTTGGCAGGGGTACATGATGTATTCCATGTGTCCCAGTTGAAAAACTGTCTCCGAGTTCCTGAGGAACGGACACCGCTAGAGTCAATTGAGTTGCAAGGGGATTTGACTTATAAGGAGCATCCCGTGAGGATTCTAGACACAATGGATCGAGAAACCAGAAATAAGTCAACCCGTTTCTGTAGGATTCAGTGGAGCAACCATGCAGAGAGCGAAGCGACTTGGGAGCGCGAAGAGGATTTGAAGAAAGAGTTTCCAAACCTATTCCTTTAGTAAGCCCTGAATCTCGGGGACGAGATTCTATTAAGGGGGGGAGGTTTGTAACACCCCAAAATTTTGCTTTCCTTAAATTCATGTGTGATTTGGCACTTTGGTGAATTTTTGGAATTTTCTGGAATTTATTTGGATTTATTTGGAATTTATTTGAATTTATTCCATTTTGAAATAATTAAAGAATTTAATTTTGCAAATAAAATTTTGTTGGAAATATTTTATTTGAGTCCAAAATGATCCAAAGTATTTTCCAGAATTTTTCTGGAATTTTTCTGAGTCTTTTGCTATTTTTAATGAATTAAATGAATTACTGGGAATTATTTTAAATATTAAATCGCTGGAAATTCAACTCGGGTCGAGTACTGTTCATCCGACCGAGTCGGAACCCGAGTCGGACTCGAGTCCGACCCGAGCCACGTGACTCGACCGAACCAGCCCTAAACCTAATCGATCCCGACCGTTGGATCGAGATCCAACGGTCAGGATTGGGCCGCACCGTTTCGACCGGGTCCGGCTCGGACCCGTGCGCGCCTGGCAATCGTGGCCGTTGATCGGACACGTGTACGGCCGCGGGTCGTCGTCTTCGCCCGAGTCCGGATCGGACCGTGCCGCCGCCGTCCTCCGCCGCATCCGTTAGGGTTACGGATTGAGCGCGGAAGCCGAGGCTATTTAAAGCCTGGGTCCTGCCCCAAGGATCGCCGTGACCCCGCGCTACTTTTGCCCTAGCTCGCTAAACCCTAGCAGCCGCCGCTTGCCCGGGATTGCTCGCCGGAGTAGCACGCGTGAGACACCGCGGTTTTTCGTCGATCCCCGCCGCTGCCGCCGCTCTCCGACGACACCAAGCCCAGGACCAACATCCCCGCGTCACGCCGCGCCTGGGAGTGCTAATCTTCACGCCGGAGCTGCACGGACACGCCGCGTGGGAGGTCATCGTCTACGTCTCCGGTGCCCAAGCCTCGCCGCGCCATCGCCGGACTCCGCGAGCTCGGTGAACCGTCAGATCCAGATCGGACGGTTGAGGTGAGCCCACGTTCTATCCCAAACCTCGAAACGGATCGAATGCGGACCGTTGGATCAAGATCCAACGGCTCAGATCCGCCGCGTTAAACTAAACGCGTGAAGCCTAGATCCAATCTGGGCCGTTGATTTTCAAATCAACGGTCGAGATTGCGCCACGTGTAGGGAAGTTGGACCGACGCGGCCGGGCCGCCCCAAGGCAGTAGACGCCGACACGCGGCCCGCAGCGTGTCGAGGGCCCGCATGTCGGCTAACCCAGCCTAAGCGCCGACGTCACCCATGACGCCACGGTTGGGTCCCACCTGCCAAAGACTGCGGCCGAGCCCCGCCGACGCCGGGCCGATGACGCTACCCGAGTGGGCCCACATGTCGGGCCGACACGTGAGTCGTGGACCGAGTCCACAGTAGACCCGAGCCGAGCGTGGACCGAGTCCATGGATCGGCCGACGCCACCCAACCAATCGGAGGCTGCCACGTGTCCATGCCGACGCAATAATTAATTTCCAAAAGAAAATGATTTATTAATTCGAAATATTGATTCAAATTTAGATTCAAACTTCAAACGCTTATAACTTTTATGCTTCAACTCCGATTTGAGTGATTCAAATTTCTAAATTTGTATAAAAATGAGTTCTACCTAAATATGAATTTTATTTAATTTTTGGACTAAAGTTTTTCTCTGTAAAATTATTTAATTGATTATTTAGACTTTAAATAATCATAACTTTTATGCTTTTAACTCCAAATTTGACGATTCCAGCTTTCTAAAAATTCATAAAATTATGTTCTCTCTGTTTATGGATTTTATTTGGATGTTTGGACACTTTTGCCTAGTGTTTATTTGTGTATTTGCTATTTGCACACTTTACGAGTAGACGTTGAAGTGCTTGGGAAGGATTCGAAGGAGAAGTATTGACTCAGGATCCAACTCAAGACCAAGAGCAAGTACTTTTGAAGGCAAGTTGTGCTTTGACCATGTTGATCCTATTTCAAATCTATTTTGATTTAAACTATTGCATGCTAGTTCAATTAGAAAAATACTTTGTTTAAACATGGGGGTTAGATAAATACCAATTTGCTGTATGACACCTTGATTATTTAAGTATGTGCCATGACCCTTGTCACCCTAGTTGTGGTTTACTAGTTGGACATTATTAAGTTGCCAACATGGGTTTTAGACCGTTGTAGTATACTGCTTAGACCTGCTACGTGCTCATAACATGATTTTGGATAATCAAATGTTAATATTGACTTAATGATATATTGAACCTGTTTTGGAAAAGTATCATGTGATGTTGATGGCACGTGGTGCATGGTAATCAACTGGGGTTTGATAAACAGTTTTCGACCGGGGCATGTGGCAAAGAGTAATCAGGTGGGCCAGTTGTGGCATTGGGAGTGTTGATTTGGTTCTTCGGGTAGTCTTGCCCTGGTCACCCTAAGGACTTAACCTTGCAAGCCTTTGAACTGGGTCTAACGTGCAACCACATGTCTGTAATGGGACGGACCTAGTTGACTAAGTCGCTAATAACGTACCTGTGGGACCTCAGGAGGTCAACTACACCCTTTGTGTAAGTTGTACGGGGGAGCGTACCGGGGCTGAGGCCAGGTACCCATCTAACGGTTGATTGGCCTAGACTTCGCCTTAGTGAAGGGAAGTGTTAGTGCGCAATAACCGGGGAGGACCACTTGTATTGTTAGAGGTTTCCGAAAGACTTTGTTACGGGAACTCGCCTTTGTGGTGTTTGACTGTATCTTGTGGGTAAAGTGCATAACCTCTGCAGAGTTTAGAATCTATTCGAATAGCCGTGTCCGCGGTATTGGACATCGCTCGGGAATTACAGTCAAGGGTTAGATTTTTCTCAAAAATAACTTTGGTTTGAAAGGTTGGGTTGGTTTAATAATGAAGATGATGGAAATATGGTTTAGGACGGGGAAAGATGTTTATTAAATTCTTTGAAAAGTTATTTATGCTTTACTTGTTTCTACTGCTTTCGAATCTACTTATACTACTTGTCAAATGTCACATCGCAAATATACCTTGAGCTATTCCTTTGTACCAAGCCATGCATATAGTATATTAGCTTGCATTGGTGCATGACTTGCACGAGTACCAAGTACTCACCCTTGCCTCAACACAACACCAGTTGAAGAGGAGACTACACCAGCTTTGGAGGAGGAATTCAAAGAAGATCCGTCTACTTAGGGAAGCGAGCCCAGTCAGTTGCCTGTGGTATACTGGATGGCGCCACGAAGTTATTTGATTTTTCCGCTGCTGTTATTTCTCTTTTAATAAGTTTCGCCTTGCGAGGCATACATTTGTAACTTGACCATAAGGTCGAGTAACCAGTTTGATTATTTAAATAAAGTACTTTGATAATATCGAATGGTATGATTGTGATATTTACTGAAGTTAAGACTGTGTGCACTAGCGCGTTCCTGGACTAGTGCTGAATACACAGAGGGTCCGGATTTGCAAATTCGGGGTCCCGACAACACACAACCAAGGCTACATCGACATGATCCGCACGGATCATCATATCATAATACATCTTATTCTAAATTTGAAACATAGTACTTCAACAGATACTTAAGTATGATCAACGTATCAATTTTATACCATCCATACGCCAACATCTTGACAATTGGAACTTGTTCAATCAATAAATGACTTCAACAAGTAAATATTACCTCTACAAGGCAAAGCTCGTAACTATGATATTAAGACATACATTCATTAAGAATAAAATTCTACATCATATCAATTATCAAAGGTTCACTCCATCACAGCATGTTACAATGTCCTTCCTTTTTATGATGGTTCTTCAACGATTAATCCAAACAATTAACACCACTACTAAGTCATCATTATCAATAAAAGGCATAATCATCAAACCTTAACATTGCTTTTAGTTACCCTATACATAGGTTATAACAAAATTGCCATTACACAACATTCTCCAGCTATTAAGATAAATTTAATAAGTAAGACCATCCCAATGCTCTTAAAATATCGTCACACCACAAAACCTACATCTTTCCATTTGATGCCAATACTAGCATTTTAGGAACACCACTGCGTACTTCCAATTATGCTTAAAGTTAGGGTCACAAGCCAGTAAGATTAAATTTCTCTACTAACACATTAAGTTAGAAAATCTTTAATAGTACTAGTAGTTTACATCATCTTAATGTGTCTCACTACGCATCAAGGCTTAAAGTTTTAACCAGTATCGAGGGTCATAAGCACTTTTAAAGAAAGGCGACAGATTCTAAACATATACATTAACACATTTAATCATTCTCGCTATAGAGTACTCTACAGCACTAGTAGCCTATTTATTCTCAAGCTAAATAAAACAACTGCATTGAATTATTTCAACTCACCAATTAACTTAACAATACATCATTCCATAAACCACATTGTTAACTAGCACATAGCACGGACATAAACTTTCCTTAACACCTTCATGGGTCACCTACTCTGGACAAACAGGATGCAACCCAACTTTAAAGATAACCACAACTCAAGAACAAGAACGAACACCGATAAACAATTTCTCCTTTCCAGGCTAGGAAGAAACAAAACTCCAACGGAAAAGCAGGAGAGCTCAACTCTCAAATTTCCAACTCCGATAGCCAAAACTCTTCCAGAAACCTCAAGAACTATAATTCTAAGAAGGAAGATGGATGCACCAGGGAAAAACCAAATATTCCACCAAATCTTTTTCGATAAAGATTCAAACTTAACGCCACCCACATAAGGTCTGCACAAGGAGAAACTTCAACGCTTTCGTAAATAGGGAGAACAACACCCACATATGTTTCCTCCCCAAGACAGTCCACTATTACCAACAAAACCGGGTGTCAAAACAAAGATTGCGACCAAACGACGCGCAACACACAACTCTTCTTCTTCGTCTTCAACCAAGGATGACAAAACCACAAACCGCCTACGGGACAATCAGCGAGAATCAAATACCAAACACTTTTCTTTCGATTTAAATCATCTAGAACCAAGGAAACCAACCAAAACCAACCGTCAGAACGGTCAAGAACATCCGAAGAAATCCACCACCAACTCTTCTATTCGACTCCAGCCAACTATCCGGTCTACGACAAAAAGGATAAGCACTCTTCTCCCACAGGGGTTAATAATTCTTCAGTGATGGCGCTAACCGGCCACACCGTCAAACCACGCCCTTACTATGAACAAAAAGTGGTGACCGAAACCCTTCGGCACCACAACCCCACATTATCACCACAACAAGAATAATTCAATCATTTATCTCATAGACATAGCAACATGCATCATCAAATGAAGCATTCAACATCAAAGCATAAATACAACATTTAAGCGTAAAGAAACGAAACCCATACCCTTTCCTACTGTGCATCCATGTGTGTCAAATTTTAGATTAGTTATTCCACTTTTGCAAGTTTTAATGTTGCTATCCTATGACAAAGTTTTAGTTAAAGCCTAAGCCATGTTTCTAAGTAATCCCACATCACATTTTAGTTGTATCCTAAGGTATGATACTAAAAATACACATTCCAACGACCTACAGCCCGCTCTGATACCAACTGTAACACCCCGGCATCTAGTATGCATGAATGTCACCAAACAAAGACAAAACCACATCTAAATACCACAATTAAAGATAAATTACAGCAAAGGAGTAAATACTAAAATCGAAAATTTCGGCAGCATCTCCTTTGTTTTACCATGAATTGAAGCAACAACAAAATGTTCACAAGATATAGCATAAGGAATGACATCTAAATCATCAATAATGAGGATTCTAGCAACAGAATAAGTCTAGAATAATGAATTCAAACATCTCATGAGCTAAACGAAGCAAATGAGGAAACCAAGCACACAACTTAACCATTTCACCACGTCACATGGCACTATTCTTATTATCATGACCCAAATGAATAAATTGTCTATAAGTGTGGAGCTACGTGTAGATGTGTAGCTAATGCCCTTCCCCGTAAGCCGGATTCATGGTACTGAAAAAAAAACAACATAAAACACAAGCGTGAGTTCATCACTCAGCAAGTATATTGCAATGGTACAAAAGAACAATTTGCATGGCTACAACAACTCACAACATGTCTATCATCATATTCAAGTTCACATATCATTATCATCATCATCATGTATGCAATGCGATGCGATGCACATGTCTCCTGGAAACTCATACCGGTATGGTTGAGTACACACCCGTCGGTGTGCACCCTCTCCCCCCTTTCATCCCGAAGATGGAGGGTGCCTACTCTTCGCTTCCATACACCGCGGTGGATGGAATCACGATGTAGGACTTACTCATTGGCTCTCCGGAATAGTCATAACTTTCTTACCGACCTTCCCCGGACTAGTTATGACTTTCTCACCGTCCGGGCCATGTATCATGCCATGTATGCAAACATGCCAACATCATAAAAAACTTGTACATTAACACAAGGCATCATAACATAATAAGCATATTCAACATATCAATGGCAATCATTAAAGCATGGCATGTGAACATATCATATATTCAATTTCAATATCAATCAAACTAGCCAACTACAACCCGCTACCCATTCCAATACACTTGCCTCAACCACGGGCGACGGATTGGCGAGAAGTACAAGGCACTCCCGGGGTCACACCACCTGCACATAGGTACCACACACTCACAATCATGTCCACAAAACAGTACGCAAACACTCTTCTACCCTGACATTGCAAACTACTCGCAAAACCCAAAAACAGAGGTTATGTCCCGCGGGGATAGCAGATTTGCAACGAGCATAACTCGGGATCTAAGACTCCGAATCGATTAAACGAGTACATCCTCGCATAGCTTAAGAAATTTCCTAACTTTTTCTAAGTATCAAAAAAACTGATTCGGACTCTAAAGTTGTTTAATCTACAGAATACCGTGATCTGTTCCAATCACGTCACAGTTTTTATCACGTTCGGTAAAACGAGCATAACTTTCAAACGGCAGGGTGGAATTGGACGTTCTTTATACCCACTGAAAGGTATTGAAGTTACCTACAACTTATTCAATAGGCGACTGACCAAATTCCAATTCTAAATTGGCGAAAACCCAAACCCTAGGTCGACTGCTCATGCTGCCCGAAACTGAGAACGTGGCAAACTCTAGATTCCATCTAATCTACCCAACTACAGCACCACCAATTGATCTAAAAACATGATATTAACACTTAGAATAGTACCTAGACCAACCCCAAGGATCCCCGTGGCCATACCTTCGCCCGACGAACGAAAAACCCACGGATCTCCTCCCGGTTCCCTCGATCTCCTTGCTCGGTCAAAATCCACCGGATCTCCTCATCGCGAAGCGCTCCAATGGACGGATCTATAGGGTGGTGGGGTGGAGAACTCCCCTAGGGGCAGCAAGGGTGGTGGAGAGGTGAGGGGAGGGGAGGTGGCGCAATAGGGAAGGTGGAGAGGAGAGGGGATGCGCCTTAGGTGGGAGGCAAGGGCAAAAAGGCTGCTAGGGTTTTTTCCCAAGTGGGAGGGGGCGCAATAAAGGGCAGGAGGGGCGCCCAAGGCTGGAAAATCAGGCCTCCCACTCCCTCATGGGCCTAAACCCCGTCCCACTAAAGCCAACGACTCAACCCCCTTGGGCCCAAACTCCCCCGGAGAGGCCCAAACTCCCGAAATCGGCCCGGAATTGCGATTAAACTCCATAGCGTAAAGTCTTTAACCTCCATATTCACATCTTATAAGATTATGACACTCCGTGGTGTCACATTTTGTTTTTCAGAATAGTTGTTGCATTTCAATGTTTTCATACCTTTCCAGGGGAAGTATCGAGATGCATACCAAGAAAAGCATGGACCTGATGTTAATTGGCTGCATGGGAATTTTGATGCACAATTGATGTACCAGAATACGGGTGGGAAGCCTCATGGCCGTTATGCGCTTCTTGATGGTGCATTTGATGATAGGAATGTGCACTTGACTTCTGCCCCATTTGACACTGCATGTGACACTACGGTTTGGTGTGACGTTATAGAAGGTGAAATTAGAGAATAAAACCTTTCGGCTTGAGGTTTACTCGCGTTTTTGGGCCTTTTGAAGCGTTGTGACACCACGGAGTGTCGTAACCTTATTTAACGTGCATGATAAGGTTAATAACATTATGATATGTGGAATTAAGGTTAAAACTATAGGATATGGACGTTAATAGCTTTTCCGGGGCGTTTCCGGGCCGTTTCCGGGGTTTTGGGCCTTCCCGGGGGAGTTTGGGCCTTGGTGGGCTTTGGTGGGATGGAGTAGGTCTCCGTAACGGACTAGGATTGGGTGTGGGGGCTGGTAAAAGGGCTCCCCACCAGCCTTTTGGGCGTGCTCCCCCTGCCCTTGGGCGCCCCCACCTCTCCCTCCAAGTCCTAGCCGCCACCCCCACCTTCCCCTCTCCCTTCCTTGCGCCTCCACCTCCCCCATTGCTCCCCATTGCTCCCTATTGCACACCACCTCTCCTCCACCCCCTTGCTGCCCTAGGGTGGCCTCCCCACCCCTACATCCTCATGGATCCATCCGAGGAGCGAGGAGCTAGGAGCGAGGAGCGAGGAGCGAGGAGCGAGGAGCGAGGAGCGAGGAGATCGATTGGAGTTTTCGTTCGTCGGGCAAAGGTATGATCATGGGGATCCTTGGAATTGATCTAGGTACTGTTCTTAGGGTGATTATCAAGTTTTTAGATCAATTGGTGGTGCTGGATTGGAGTAATTTGGGTTAGATCTAGACGTTGCCACGTTTCTGTTTTGGGACAGCATGAGCAGTCGACCTAGGGTTCCTGTTTTCGCCAATTTAGATTTCGATTCTGACTGTATGGACTTTTAAGAAGTTGTAGATAATTTTATTATCTTTCCGTGCATATAAGGAACGTTAAATTCCGCCCAGCCGTTTGAAAGTTATGACTGTTTTACCGAGCGTATTAAAATCTGTGACGCGATTGGAACAGATCTCGGTAATCTGTAGATTAGACGACTTTAGAGTCCGAATCAGTCTTTCCTTATACCTAGAGAAAGTTGGGAAATTTCCTAAGCTACGCGTGGATGTACTCGTTTAATTGATTCGGAGTCCCAGAACTCAAGTTATGCCTTTTGCAAGGCTGCTGTCCTGCCGGGACAGAACCTCTGTTTTTAGGTTTTGCGAGTAGTTGGCAATGTCGGGTTAGATGGGGGTTTGCGTACTGTTTTGTGGGCATGATTGTGAGTGTGTGATACCTGTGTGCAGGTGGTGCGACCCCGGGAGTGCCTTCTACTTCCCGCCTTTTCCGTTGCCCGTGGTTGAGGCAAGTGTGTTGTAATGAATAACGAATGTTATGTTGCTTGTTGAGACTAGATGAAAGATGGATTTCATGATATGATCAATTGCCATGCTTTAATGTTTTCCTATGATATGATGAGTATGCTATGATGCCATGTGTTAAATATACAAGTTTATGATGATGATGGCATATTAGCATACATGACATGTTACATGGCTCGGGCGGTGAGAAAGTCATAACTAGTCCGGGAAGGTCGGTGAGAAAGTTATGACTAATCCGGAAAGCCAATGAGTAAGTCCTACATCGTGATTCCATTCACCGTGGTGAACGGAAGCGAGGAGTAGGCACCCTCCATCTTCGGGATGGAAGGGGGGAGAGGGTGCACACCGACGGGTGTGTACTCAACCATACCGGTATGAGTTTCCAAGGAGACATGAGCATTGCATTACATTGCATACATAATGATGATGATACTGTTAAGTGTTCATGAATGAGATGATATAGATGATGGGTGATGTTATTGCCATGATATTGTTCTTGTTGTCCATTACAATATGCTTGCTGAGTTTCGAACTCACGCTTGTGTTTTCTTGTTGTTTTAGGTACCATGAGAACGGCATGCGGGAAAGGGGAATAGTCACACACCTACACGTAGCTTCACTTATTTTGATTCCACAAGTCATTCCATTAGTTTTATAATAAATTGCGTGTGATGATCATTGATTTAAGGCTTAGCTTGGTTTATGAGAGTTTTATTGTTCGTTTGACACTTGGTGTAACACCCTACAAATCTAAACTGTCGTACAAGAAAATTTCGACATCATCTCTCCTAAAATTAGGACAAAACGGAAGCGACAACAAGATTCATAATAACCATTATAAACAGGAATAACATAAAAGCATCAATACTAGAGATAACAAGTCTAAATCAACCAGAAAACAAACATAAACGTAAAACAGCTCCAAAGAGGACATCAACAGGTCTATGATTAATAAAATTTCAGCAAGCTAATGAATTATTAAATGCACTAGTCCATGTGATTCGTGATGACCCCGGAGGGTTGATTGTGCTACTAAGCCCACCCTTCAAGCTTACGACTCGCGAGAACTACCTGAAAACAACAAAATAACAAGGGGTGAGATTGGGTAATCTCAGTAAGCGGAACAACTTCTAACGAACAACACAGCCACAGTAAAACTAGCATACCAAATTCCTCATGTCCAATACCACATTATAGAGTCCACACAACCTCAGTAAAATGCATATGATTGTGCACATGCTTATGCCATGATCCTCCTCACCGTGCCCTTTCTCAGGAACACACGGTGTTGTACGTCTTGTCGCGCCAAGGCGTCGACAAACTTCCAATGCATGATTATGCAGTTAATGCTTCATGCATAAATACATTCATAACTTCCCACTCTGAATTCACATGCTTTCATGCCATCAAATAGCATGGATAGAATGCGAACATCATTGAGATAGAATATCTCCACAATTCATCTTGCAAACAACATCTTTCTTCATTCTTACTCATGATTCAAAAGCTAAACAACCACATCACAATGCAGGATAGGATATTGTAATCTCATAAACAAGTAGTTAAACCATGTAGGTGTGCTGCAATTAAGGTTTATATTGAAGACGAAACAAATAGCGAGTTATAGTTTAGCAAGACCGCTACTTCCACTTGCCTTTACCAACGTGGATGACGAACCTAGTTGCGTCCAGAAGGGGCACCACCTGTACAAGTATTATTTCAGTACATAGCAACATCACAAATGATCACACAACTCGAACACACGCTTCCTAATCCCCGTTCCCTTCTTAAGCGCCAAAAAACCCCAATCTGTCCGGGTCAAACAGCATCACCCTCTCTTCACAATTTCGTATCTTTTTTTATACAGATCATAAAAATACAAAAAAATTACAGTAGCTAGATATTGACGAGATCTACAACTTTCATGAAGATCACAAATTTCAATTCCACAGTTAAATATGCCTAAACAAACGTCCAACACAGTGGACAAAATCTGTTTCCAGATTCTGTCCGTCATCTTGCAACAGCGATAACTTTCAGACCCACGGCCCAAAAATTCTGAAAAAAATTACAGAAGCTATATCTCGACGTTATCTACAACTTTCTAGTTATAGGTTTTGCAGGAAAAATCGTCTATGCCATGTAAAACGCGAAACAATCCGCGCTGCACAATCTCCCCTTCCAAAAACAGCACCACGTGAACATCTACCCTTCTCCCCCATCAAGATCCATCTAAATCACTCACCACCAGATCTAATACACTCCTAATCCCTAGGTAGAACAGGGGTAAAAGATTGGGAATTTTACCTTGAGTTCTCCCTTGAGAACCCACGAAAAACGCGCGACGATTCCCGAAACGGAAATCTGCTCGTCCTCCACGCCTCCACGGATCCTCTTCTCGCTTGCTCCTTCGCGTTTCGCGGTGGATCTTGAGCCACCACGCAAAGGGAGGAAGAGGAGGGGTGGTGTGGCTGCTAGGGGAGGAAGGGGGGGCGCCCTAGGGCTTTTGGGGGTGACACCCCTTTTATATGGTGGGCCGGCCCACTAGGGGAAAAGAGAGAGAGGTGGGGAGGGGATTCGCAGCCCAGGCCCAGGTTTTCCTCGGCCCACTATTTCTAGCCCGACAACTCCAAATTTAATATTAATACGCCGGATAAACTTCAATTATTTCATCCCCCGACAAATCCTTCATTCCTCTCCCGAAACAAAACCAGGAAAGGAACCCTAAAATCGCTCCGACGCTCTAAGGCATCACATTCTCCCCTCCTTAAAAGGATTCGTCCCGAATCTACTCCTCTTGCTACGGAACCTAAAAAAAGGAAGGCAAAATGGTAATCAACACTTTACCTTCAGCATCCTCAAAGAGTGTAGGATACTTCTTCCGCATCTGGTCCTCAAGTTCCCAAGTTGCATCCCGCTCAGACTAATTGGTCCACAAATCTTTCATTGGACACTAACACGAACTATTCCCTATTAAATAAAGGACACCTATTAGGTGAATCTGGTATCGATCCGAATCTCAACTCCCACTTCTCTCTTCAACCCGATCGCGAAACTCCGCATTCCAATCTCAACTCCTCTACCACAGTTCGTCGCATTCTGGACGACGCGAACCGTGTGAGACACAACGCTCTAGGTAAGTCTCTAAATCAACCCAAACACAAACTCCTATCTCCTACAAGTGATTGATCTTTTACAAAAAGAACCAATATCCACCCTTACCAACGACAGAGATAGCCTACTTTACAACCAGGGTCCGTAAATCCGCAGAAACAATAACAACCGAACACAATCACTACGGTTGACACAAACTCGCTCGAACCCAGCGACAAAAGTTCCGAAAAATTAATGTAATTACTTGCAACTTCCAAGTTGTCCACTACTAAATTAAGCAACCCCACCGAGGAACACATCAATGAAAACAATTCTCCAAAAAAAGTTTGAATTGAGTCATACACAACCTTCCTTTACTCTTCACTTTTAAACTACGTACGATCAGCGACCCACACTAGTTTTCCCTTGTAAGAAGGTTTCGCCTTCACATTCTTCCACCCAAGGACCAGGGCAAGGAGTACAATCCTTGAATAAACTCAACCATAACATAAACATTCATTTTCTTACTCCCAAGCTTGAACGTAAAAGAAATCTTAATTCTCACTAACACAACGAACGACAATCACCACCTTTAAACCAAAGGGCTGAAATTCACATACACGGGAACTCAACTTGGAAGAGGAACTCCATAGAACCAAAACCACCAAAAAAATTTTCTTCGGGGAGAAGCTCTATTCAAAAGAGAAACACCGCAAAAGTCTTCTGCAAATGCATTTCACTTTTACCAAAGCAAATCATCTCACTTTTATCCAAGGCCGAGCCATTCAGAAAAAAGAAACCGATCAAGGAATTAAATGCTTCCACACAACCACCATCTCTTTTTCCTTAAAAAGGAACCAAACTCACTTCCCAAGAGAAAAAAATTGTTTCAACCACGAATATCATTCATGTCACAACCAGAAGAATCGTCTCTTAAACAAAAACTGTCAAACACCTCACACCACAACACAACTCTAGCCCAAAATAGAAATACAAATATTTCCAGATCATGAAGTTCCAAATCTTACATTGGATTAGCTACTTCTTTTGATGAACAATGCAACCGATAACTCGACCTTGAAAACTACGGACACAGTCAAAGCATACATCCTTGAGCATAAATGTCGCATTCATAACTTAAGCTAGTTTTCTTATCAAAGATGAATGAATGACGATATTTAATAGAATAACATTCCAAAATCTCCACAAATTACTTCAAGGTTAATCATTCTTTTATCCTTGTTTTAAGCCTCGAAATTAACCCACATTTGGCAGAATCATTCTAAGTTTAGGGAAACTCAAACACAAAGACAAAGAATACTTTGACCGAAAGTATTCAACCCAAATATCAAACAAACAAACCAATCCATATGAATTTTTAAACATAAGTTCAGCATAACTCCCGCCATCTATAGCATTCCACTACCCTTACCATTTAGATTTCAATATTCCCTATTTACTCATTGAGAAGGCCCATCAGGATTTAACAACAACTACACAACAAATTCTTACTCTTATTACCTTTTCTACAATTATAAATAAAGTTCACAGTGCTTATCAAAAACACATCCAACCAAAACTACCTCATCAAGATCCCCACGGAGCAGCCTAACCTATATCATCATATTCTAAATTTGAAAGGCAGTGCTTCAACAAGTCTTTCAAAGATGATGAACCTATAAATTCCATACCACATACGCGTCAACATCTCGACAATGGAAATTTATTCACCTAAAAGATGACTCAACAAGTAAATATTATCTCAACAAGGCACCAATCATAAATAGAAGTTTAAAACATACATTTATTAAGGACAAAATCACGCGTCATGCTAACTATCCCTGGTTCACTCCATCACAACATGTTACAATTTCCACCATTTTAACAAAGGTGTTCAACAATTAATCTAATCGATTACCACCACTACTAAGTCATCAATATCAATAATTGGCATAATTGTAAAACAACAACATTGCTTTTAGTTACCCTATCCATAGGCTATGACAGATTTGTCACTACACAACATACTCCAACTATGTAAAATAGATTGAATAATTTAAGCCATCCAAAGCTCTTATAACAACAACGCTAAATTAAATTTAATTTTTTTAATTTTTTTAGCTACCCTATACACGGTTATAGCAAAATTGCCACTCCAAGACATACTCCACCTTTTTTAAAGTGAACTGAATAGGTGAAATCATCACAAAGCTCTTACGGCAATGGCAAAAACTTATGTCTTCCCAATTGATATCGATACTAGCATTATTGGAACGCAACTGCATACTTCCGAATCTACTAATAGTTTGCAACGTCATAAATATCAACTCTAATCAATTTCCAAGTTAAAGTCACTAGCCAACACGATTAAATTAGAACATCTTTAAACAACCAGCATGGTTTCTTTAACAATATCTGTAGTCCACCATTACAATTAAATTGTTCTACCGACCTTATATTAAAATGTCTCTAAATAACCCACTAATTTTCTATTACCTTCACAGTAGTTTACATCATCGTAATGTTCTAACTACGCATCAAGATTTAAAGCTTTAAACATTGTCTATGGTCAAGGCCACATTAAAATAATGCAATAAATCCTAAGCATGCACATTAACACATTCAATCATTATCGCTATAGAGCAATCTACAATACTAGAAGTTTATTTAATCTCAAGCTAAAGATAACAATTACATTTTAATTGATTCAACTCACAAATTAACTTAGAAGTACATCATTCCATAAACCACATTGTTACATACTACGTAACACAGACATAAAATTTCTAAACACCGTCATGGGTCACCTACCCTTGACAAACAGAGGCAATCCTAAACATTAAAAAAACAAACACAGTTCTAGATCAAGAACAAACACCGAAAAAAAATTCTTCTTTTCAGGCAAGGAAGAAAAGCAAAATCCAAACATAAATGCAAGAGAGCTCGACCCTCAAATGTCCAATCATAGTAGCCAAAACTCTTCAAGAAATCCAAAACCTACACTTTCCACAAAGGAAGACGGATGCAAAAGGGAAGACCAAATGTCCAACTAAAATTTTCCGATAAAGATTCAAACTTAGCTCCATCCAGCTTGATCTGCAACAGGAGAAACTCCAACCCCCTTCTTTTTTTTTTAAAAATCGTGAAACAACAACCACGTAAATTTCCTCCCAACGACAGTCCATCACAATAAATCAGGTGCCACAGCAAAATTGTGACCAAAAGACGGCATAACGTAGAACTCTTCTTACGTGTCTTCACTCAAAGGAGACAAAACCACAAACCGCCAAAAGGACAAATCAGCGAGTGCTCAAAACTAAGCATTTTCCTCGGTTTGAACCAACCACATACCCGTAAAACCAACCAAAACCGACCGTCAACACGGTAAAGAACATCCGAAGGAATCCATCACCAACCTCTTCTATTTGACTCCAGTCACTACCCGATCTACGACAGACACGGATAAGTACTCTTTCCCTACAGGGGTATAATAGTTCTTCGGTGGTGACTCTACCCGGCCACACCGTCAAACCACAGCCTCACTACAAACAAAAGGTGACCGAAACCCTTCTGCACCACAACCACACTTTATCACAAATGAAGCAACTCAATCAAATCTATCATAAATATAGCATTATACATCATCAAAAGTAGCATTCAACAACAAAGCTTAAATTCAACCTTTAAGCATAAGGCAACGATACCCATACCCTTTCCTACTGTGCATCCATGTGTGTCAAATTTTAAATTAGTGATTCCACTTACAAAAGTTTTAATGTTGCTATCCTATGACAAAATTTTAGTTAAAACCTAGGCCATGTTTCTAAGTTATTCCACATCACATTTTAGTTGTATCCTATAGTATGACACTAAAAATAGACATTCCAAGGACCTACAGCCCGCTCTGATACCAACTGTAACACCCTACAAATCTAAACTGTCGTACAAGAAAATTTCGACATCATCTCTCCTAAAATTAGGACAAAGCAGGCGACAACAAGATTCATAATAACCATTATAAACAGGAATAACATAAAAGCATCAATACTAGAGATAACAAGTCTAAATCAACCAGAAAACAAACATAAACGTAAAACAGCTCCAAAGAGGACATCAACAGGTCTATGATTAATAAAATTTCAGCAAGCTAATGAATTATTAAATGCACTAGTCCATGTGATTCGTGATGACCCCGGAGGGTTGATTGTGCTACTAAGCCCACCCTTCAAGCTTACGACTCGCGAGAACTACCTGAAAACAACAAAATAACAAGGGGTGAGATTGGGTAATCTCAGTAAGCGGAACAACTTCTAGCGAATAACACAGCCACAGTAAAACTAGCATACCAAATTCCTCATGTCCAATACCACATTATAGAGTCCACACAACCTCAGTAAAATGCATATGATTGTGCACATGCTTATGCCATGATCCTCCTCACCGTGCCCTTTCTCAGGAACACACGGTGTTGTCTGCCCGTCTTGTCGCGCTTTGGCGTCGACAAACTTCCAATGCATGATTATGCAGTTAATGCTTCATGCATAAATACATTCATAACTTCCCACTCTGAATTCACATGCTTGCATGCCATCAAATAGCATGGATAGAATGCGAACATCATTGAGATAGAATATCTCCACAATTCATCTTGCAAACAACATCTTTCTTCATTCTTACTCATGATTCAAAAGCCAAACAACCACATCACAATGCAGGATAGGATATTGTAATCTCATAAACAAGTAGTTAAACCATGTAGGTGTGCTGCAATTAAGGTTTATATTGAAGACGAAACAAATAGCGAGTTATAGTTTAGCAAGACCGCTACTTCCACTTGCCTTTACCAACGTGGATGACGAACCTAGTTGCGTCCAGAAGGGGCACCACCTGTACAAGTATTATTTCAGTACATAGCGACATCACAAATGATCACACAACTCGAACACACGCTTCCTAATCCCCGTTCCCTTCTTAAGCGCCAAAAAACCCCAATCTGTCCGGGTCAAACAGCATCACCCTCTCTTCACAATTTCGTATCTTTTTTTATACAGATCATAAAAATACAAAAAAATTACAGTAGCTAGATATTGACGAGATCTACAACTTTCATGAAGATCACAAATTTCAATTCCACAGTTAAATATGCCTAAACAAACGTCCAACACAGTGGACAAAATCTGTTTCCAGATTCTGTCCGTCATCTTGCAACAGCAATAACTCTCAGACCCACGGCCCAAAAATTCTGAAAAAAATTACAGAAGCTATAACTCGACGTTATCTACAACTTTCTAGTTATAGGTTTTTGCAGGAAAAATCGTCTATGCCACGTAAAACGCGAAACAATCCGCGCTGCACAATCTCCCCTTCCAAAAACAGCACCACGTGAACATCTACCCTTCTCCCCCATCAAGATCCATCTAAATCACTCACCACCAGATGTAATACACTCCTAATCCCTAGGTAGAACAGGGGTAAAAGATTGGAAATTTTACCTTGAGTTCTCCCTTGAGAACCCACGAAAAACGCGCGACGATTCCCGAAACGGAAATCTGCTCGTCCTCCACGCCTCCACGGATCCTCTTCTCGCTTGCTCCTTCGCGTTTCGCGGTGGATCTTGAGCCACCACGCAAAGGGAGGAAGAGGAGGGGTGGTGTGGCTGCTAGGGGAGGAAGGGGGGGCGCCCTAGGGCTTTTGGGGGGGTGACACCCCTTTTATATGGTGGGCCGGCCCACTAGGGGAAAAGAGAGAGAGGTGGGGAGGGGATTCGCAGCCCAGGCCCAGGTTTTCCTCGGCCCACTATTTCTAGCCCGACAACTCCAAATTTAATATTAATACGCCGGATAAACTTCAATTATTTCATCCCCCGACAAATCCTTCATTCCTCTCCCGAAACAAAACCAGGAAAAGGAACCCTAGAATCGCTCTGACGCTCTAAGGCATCACACTTGGAGACTTTGAGTGCTTGATGATAGTCTTATATTGTCGCTAAGACTCTATTTATTGCTGTTTTAGATGTATCTCATATTGCCTTATAATGCTATATTGTTGTTGCTCCTTAAATTTATGTTAAAACAAAGGAGGTGCTGCCGAAATCTCGGTTTTTAGCCTATGCACCTTTGCTGGAATTTTATGTTAAATGTGGTATTTAGATGTTGTTTAGCTTATGTTTGGTAGCATTCAGGCATATTAAATGCCGGGGTGTTACACTGCAAGCAATGCTTCTTCTTCTACGAGGCAAAGCGATGAAGAGTTGAGACGTGAGCTTACGAGCGTGAGGGATGAGAACCGAGATATGCGGAATGCTATGCATACAGGATTCACGGCCATGGCACAGTGGATGCAGGTAAAAAAAGTAATTGACATTTGTGTCAAATTTGAGTGTTCATAGTAGTCAAATGGTAACACTCTTGTTGGCAGGATTATGCTCTAGCAACTTCTTCAGGAAATCCACCTCCTCCACCGCCTATATTGAACTATAACTTCAATGCATTCTCGACGCCTCAACATCAACCGAGACAAGAGGTATGTATATAACTCCATGTTGGGTACATATATGAAACTATGCATTATATATACTAAATTGAAATTTCTGGTTAGGACACCCAAAACTCTCATCATGCTATTAACATTGGACAATCATCGTGGAATAGTCCAGGGGATGCGTTATCGGGTGAAGGTAATGTTGGGATTCTAAATCATGAAATAAACTGGTTTGCATCTCTAGGTGAGTAATCATATCTGATTTGGTTGATAACTTGTCATTCAAAAAATTTACCCTACTTGATGTTGTGTATGGATATATCGTGTGTGCGAATACGTTTAACTTATGTCTTTTATATAAATATATAACCATGTATGGTATATTGAATGGAAATGACATAACATGTTCTATTCTTCAAATGTAATGTGCAGGGGATGAAGAAACAAGAGACTGAAGCTAATTGGATTCATCTTGCCCTCGAGGAGTGGTTTTGGATTTGGTATGGATGTGATATGTAGAACTTATTATGCTTTTTGTATGAGGACTTTATTTGTTGAACTTCGGACTTGTTGAACTTCAAACTTCGATTGTGATATGTGCACTTATGAATATGTTGGACTTATGTCGAAGTAATGTAAAAATGTTTGTGATATGTGCATTGTATGTGAATGTGCGATGGAATTACGTTTTGTGGATGGATTGTGGCGTTGTTTTCGTTATATTGGTTTAACGTATAATGTGAATTGATATTGTGGATGTGTATTTTTGAAAGGTGAATTGATAATGTTATATTGTGGCTAATATTGTGGCTATTTTGTGAATTGATATTGTGGCTGCAAATTTGAGCTGGCTGTTTTGTGGCCAGGGCATAGCTATCCTGAGAGTGCACTCGGCATAGACATCAGTACCCTATCCTGAGAGTGCACTCGGCATAGACTATTCCGAGAGTGTACTCGGCATAGCCTATACCGAGTGCACTCTCGAGATACATGTCGACGTGTCGCTACCTGTTCGCCACGGGGGCGGTACGGGAACCAACCGCTATCCCGAGAGGACCCTCAGGTATATTTTTTTTGCCGAGAATACACTCGGGTTAGGTAGCTTTTCCCGATAAAATAACACCGAGTGCACTACACCGAGTGTGCCCACTCGGGATAGGGTATGCCGAGTGTTTTAACCCCTATCCCGAGTGTGAAAAACACTCGGGGAAAATCTGCAGCCTTGTAGTGTTTGCACCACCAACCACAAGCACCACTCGAGCTTGCCATCTCATCGACGGCTACAGTAACCTGCCCCAAGGTACAACAGTGGTGACCTCCCCAGGGCAAGTGTGGCGCAAATGTTGGAACCTCACTCAGATAACAAATGTTGGAACTACTAGGAATAGCTCACGTGAACATGTGGAGAAAGAAGAACACAAAGAACACAGAAATTTGGTGATGCCCAACACCTGCATCGGTTTTTGTTTTTTCCTCTGTTATTCTCCCTCATTTTCATAAGACTTAACATCATAGCTCTTTAAATAGACTAACAAAATAGTAGATTAACTGAGTGCTCGCATGCCATGCATGTCACGCTGCTTCAATAATAGCTATCATAACAAATTACAATCACCTAACCGAACACTATTCTATCTAACTAACTACATGCATGTTGCATGCATGCAACTTTGACTCGGTAACAAGATTAACATACAATAGTGGTCTGCTTAGCGCAAAAAACACAGGCTAGAATTGCTCATTTATGTTGTAGATGACACAATTTGGCACTCTCGTTTATGTCATATTAATTATGATAGAATTGCTCATTTGGTTAATCTCAATTTAATTACAAGCTTTTCCATAGTTAGAGGATCTAAGTATCCGACTTGCGTGCAAATCTAAACAACCTCGAAAACCATGCAAGGCTATAGGGAAGAAAAGTCTGACACCATTATATTTAATTCATTCTGATCTATGTTAGATGAATGCAGGAAAAAGATACTTTATAACTTTTATTGATGATGCTACTAGATAATATCAATTGTATCTACTTAAAATGAAAGATGAGGCATTGGAGTACTTTAAAATCTATAAAGCTGAGGTTGAAAATCAACTAGAAAAGAAAATCAAACATCTAAGGTTAGACAGAGGAGGAGAGTACATCTCTAATGAGTTTTCCTTGTACTGTACGAAATCTAACTTTTGCCGAGGGTAATGTGTAATAGCCAAAAAACTGTCGGTAACAATAAGGTGGCCGACGGTTTTTCTTATTCCTGACGGTTCAATGGAGAACGCTCGGTTATTACATTAATGGCCAACAGGGAAAGACATTTACCGAGGGGTAAATAGAACACTCGGCCAGGCCAACCATTTACCGACGGGGTAAAGAATTTACCATGGGTGGATATTTTACAATCGGCCAATGTAAAGCATTTACCTACACTCGACCATTGCATGAAATGACCGACTGGGAACACATTTACTGAGGGTGTAAATAAAACACTCGGCGAGGGCAAGCCTTTGCTGACAGGATAAAGAATTTACCATGGGTAGATATTTTACACTCGTCCAATATAAGCATTTAACGATGGGGTACAAAATGTACCATGTGTAGCAATCTTACACTCGGCCATTGCATGAAATGACTAACGGGGAACACATTTATCGAGAGTGTAAACAAAACACTCGGCAAGGGCAAGCCTTTGCCGACAGGGTAAAGAATTTGCCATGGGTGGATATTTTACACTCGGCCAATATTAGCATTTACTGATGGGGTAGAAATTTTTCCATGGGTGGATATTTTACACTCGGCCAATATTAGCATTTACTTTTTTCGAGAAGTTTTTTAGGTTTGACCGGTGAATTATAAAAAATATTTTAGTCATGTAGTCAATATGGCAATAATAAAAAATTTTATCTGCCCTATGCAAAGTTGTATGCTTTCGTCACCTTTGCACAACAGTTGGAGGTAAAATAATTCTCTGTATTTCTAATGATGTTAAACGTGGTAAGTACGATCGCAACAAAGATATGTTTCTGTCTTGTAGGCTGTGGTACGCAATTAACTCAACAGTTTTGATTAGAATAAGATATTGATCAACATATATGTACATCTGACTTAGTTGGGATCACTAATTTGCATACACTCCTGCCTCTTAATACTTCTCTGTTTTGCTGATGCATATGTTGTTTAGCAGGTTAATGGACGTTGTGACCACACGAATGTGAAGAGCATTCGAGGAGTGCGTAGCGTACTATTCGTTGCGCAATTGATGGATATCATGGTATGTAGACAAACAGTATAATGCCCTTCTTTGTTGAATTAATGCTTCTTTCAAGTGGAAAAAAATTGTATCTCACATGTACAGCCCATTAGTCGCTCCTATTTATTGACATTAATTTTTTTACTAACACAATACGTTTTATCTTATCCTATATCATAAGAGCTTTTGGCAAATCAACGGGCATGCCTGTGGACAATGGGCACCCACGGGTGACACAAAGTTCTATGCCTGTTGTTCTTGGCGCGGCATGCCTGTATGTGAGAAAATGACTGACAGTCATAGGTATAGGTACACAATACATGTACCTAGGGCATACCTGGTGATATAGGACTAAAATAAAGGGTGTGCTCATAGAAAGAAGCTAACAAAAAATTATATTAAAATACATGCAATTTAAAATCCTAGGGCATACCTAGTGATATAGGACTACAGTAGAGAACAAATGAACGAATAATTAAAATTATACGGTTATATTTTATCATTTTCATAATAAACTAATCAATAAATAATTTTAACTATATAATAAAATGTAATCGTCTGCAAAATTTATAAATCAAAGCAATAGTAATAGAGGGACTTCTCCTTATCTCTGGACCGACCTTCTCTGCACTGATCCTATCTCAGCCTCAACACTTTCCATCCCCGTAGCCGCCGCCCCTTCCAGTTGCCGCCTCCTCCACGCAGCGGCTGCCGCTCCCCCACGCCGGCAACCGGCGCCGCCACCGCCGCCATCGCTCGAGGGCCGCGACATCCCTACTCCCGCCCCGCAAGACGCCACTCGCTCGGGCGCGGCCGCCTGTCACCGCCGCTCGCCGCCACCGCCCCTGCCTGGAGAGTGCTTGATGCTTGATCCTTGAGGAGTTGAGGTTGCTTCTTCTCCCCAATCTTGACTCTTGAGACTTGAAGTGCCTCTTTACCATCATTACTTGCATTGTCTGATTGGAAGACATTAGTGAAGATTGAGGAGGACCTGGCGGAGGATCTGTCGGAAGGCGAGAAGGGGGACACCATCGGCGAGTTGGAGCTGTACGACACGCCCAAGAAGAAATCCCAGAGGAACTTCTTCGACCTCACCGTCTGGTCTTACGAAAACAAGGAGGAAAAGCATTACATTGTGCACATCAGGTATCATCATACTGCTATCTTCATGGTGACTGTCTGTTAAAGTAACACACACAAGGAACTAGTTCAGGAACACACACAATCATCATACTGCTTGCTCATTGTGCTCATCAGGAACACACACAAGGAACTAGTTCAGGACTCCTTTATGGGATTTGCAATCATGCATCTGTATGTTAAAGTATAAATGGGTGTGATGTTTGATATGCTACAATAGTGGATCATTCCTACTGCCATGATTATATTCAAGTAGCAAAATACTAGCATGTCTAGGATTTTCAGTACATGGGTGATTTTAAGTCTTCATGTAGGAATGTAGTTAATGAATGGGTGTGATGTTTGTATTATGCAGAAATTGTGTACAAATTGTGCAGCAAGATTAGGCAATAAACTGATGGAGGAAAACCGTAGTTGGATGTACACCGAAAGAAAAGGAAAATTTATAACCCCCACTTGGACAAATGGCTTAGAGAAATTTTTAGATCATGCCTTTTCATTGGCCGATCTTCTGTTGAAGGGAAATCTCTATGTCCTAAGATTAGGCAATAAACTGATGGAGGAAAACCGTAGTTGGATGTACACCGAAAGAAAAGGCAAATTTATAACCCCCACTTGGACAAATGGCTTAGAGAAATTTTTAGATCATGCCTTTTCATTGGCCGATCTTCTGTTGAAGGGAAATCTCTATGTCCTTGCACTAAGTGTGTTTGCTGTCATAAACGTACAAGGGATGAAATGACGATACACTTATGGTGAGCCTGAGATAATGGAAGTAGATCAAACACATGAAGGTCAGGGTGATGTAGATTGAATGGATGAAATGTTAGTTGATGCAATTGGTGCCGAGGAAGTTATTCCTTGTGAGGAGCCAACACAAGCGTCAGCTGATGTAACACCCCAAAATTTTGCTTTTCATAAATTCATGTGTGATTTGGCACTTTGGTGAATTTTTGGAATTTTCTGGAATTTATTTGGATTTATTTGGAATTTATTTGAATTTATTCCATTTTGAAATAATTAAAGAATTTAATTTTGCAAATAAAATTTTGTTGGAAATATTTTATTTGAGTCCAAAATGTTCCAAAATATTTTCCAGAATTTTTCTGGAATTTTTCTGAGTATTTTGCTATTTTTAATGAATTAAATGAATTTCTGGGAAATATTTTAATTATTAAATCGCTGGAAAATGCGAGTGGGTTTGTCTTGTTCATCCGACCGAGCCCGAGTCGGACTCGAGTTCGAGTCCGACCGAGCCACGTGACTCGACCGAACCAACTCCAAAACCTACTCGATCCCAACCGTTGGATCAAGATCCAACGGTCAGGATTTCCCCGTACCGCTTCGGTCGAATCCGGCCGGGATCCGATCGCGTCCACGCGATCGTGGCCGTTGATCGTGCCACGTGGACGGCCGTGCGTCGTCGTCCCCGCCGAGTCCGAGCCGGACTCCTCCGCCGTCGCCGCTGCAGGGATTAGGGCTCCGTCCGGCGCGCATGCCGAGGGCATTTAAGGCGGGTGGTACCGAGGACCGCCGTGACCCGCGCACTCTCGCCCTATCTCACCGAGCCTCGGCCGTAGATCCGCCGGAATCGCTCGCCGGAGTGATAGCACCCTCCGCCGTGATTCGCTTGATTCCGCCGTCCGCCGTCCGCCGCCATTGACCCCAGATCCGGAACCCGGCCAGCGCACCGAAGAGACCTTTCACCTCGCCGAGCACGCCCCAACGCCGTTCGTGTGGTCGCCGTCCTCGATCTTGGCAGCCACAACTCCGCCGTGAAGCCATCGCCGACCCCGAGCTCCACCAACCGTCCGATCAAAATCCAAGGGCTCAGATCGCGCCACGTCACCCTCGGTGAGTTCCCCGTTGAAAATCCTAGATCTAATCTCAACCGTTGGATCTAGATCCAACGGCTTAGGTCGTGCCACGTAGCGGGAATCGCACCAGGTTAGATTGGATCCGGACCGTTAGATCAAGATCCAACGGCCCAGATCAACCCGCGCGCCCAAGCACTTGAGGCCCAAATCAATCCTAGCCGTCGGTTTTCAAACCACCGGCTACGATCGTGCCCCGGGTCCAGGGAGCCGAACCGCCGCGCCACGCGGGGGCGTACAGGGTCACCGACACGGGGCCCGCGTGTCGGGCCATCGCACCGCGGACGCCACCCATGATGTCATCGGATGGACCCACTGCCGACCGTGGCCGAGCCTCGCCGACGTCGCCGATGACGTCACCCGGTGGTCCCACATGTCGCCTCACGTGAGCCGTGGACCGGGTCCACGGTAGACCCGAGCCGAGCGTGGACCGAGTCCATGGACCGGTGACGCCGCCAGACCAATCCAGTGCTGCCACGTGTCCATGCTGACGCAATAATTAATTTTCGAAAAAGAAAATGATTTATTAATTCGAAATAATGATTTCAGATTTTGTTTCAAACTTCAAACGCTTATAACTTTTGCGTTTCAACTCCAATTTGAGTGATTCAAATTTCTAAATTTGTATAAAATTGAGATCTACCTAAATATGAATTTTATTTAATTTTTGGACTAAAGTTTTTCTCTGTAAAATTATTTAATTGATTATTTGAACTTTAAATAATCATAACTTTTGCGTCTTAACTCCAAATTTGACGATTCCAGTTTCTAAAAACTCATAAAATTATGTTCTCTCTGTTTATGTATTTTATTTGGATGTTTGGACACTTTTTGCCTATTGTTTATTCGTGTATTTGCTATTTGCACGCTTTACGAGTAGACGTTGAAGTGCCGGAAGGATTCGAAGGAGAAGTATTGACTCAGGATCCAACTCAAGACCAAGAACAAGTACTTTTTGAAGGCAAGTTGTGCTTTGACCATGTTGATCCTATTTTGAAATCTATTTTGATTTAACCTATTGCATGCTAAGTTCAAATAGAAAATACTTTATTTAAACATGGGGAATTAGATAAATACCAATGTGCTGTATGACACCTTGATTATTTAAGTATGTGACATGACCCCTTGTCACCCTAGTTGTGGATTACTAGTTGGACATTATTAAATTGCCAACATGGGTTTAGACCGTTGTAGTATCTTTGCTTAGACACACTTTCGTGCTCATGACATGATTTTGGATAATCAAATGTTAATATTGACTTAATGATATATTGAACCTGTTTTGGAAAGGTATCATGTGATGTTGATGGCACGTGGTGCATGGTAATCAAGCGGGGTTTGATAAACGATTTCGGCCAGGGCATGTGGCAAGAGTAATCAGGTGGGCCAGTTGTGGCATTGGGGTTGTTGATTTGGTTCTTCGGGTAGTCTTGCCCTGGTCACCCTAAGGACTTAACCTTGCAAGCCTTTGAACTGGGTCTAACGTGCAACCACATGTCTGTAATGGGACGGACCTAGTTGACTAAGTTGCTAATAACGCACTGTGGGACCTCGGGAGGTCAACTACACCCTTTGTGTAAGTTGTGCGGGAGGCGTCTCGGGTTGAGGCCAGGTACCCATCTAACGGTTGATTGGCCTAGACTTCGCCTTAGCGAAGGGAAGGGTTAGTGCGCAATAACCGGGGAGGACCACTTGTATTGTTAGAAGTTTCCGAAAGACTTTGTTACGGGAACTCGCCTTTGTGGTGTTTGACTGTATCTTGTGGGTAAAGTGCATAACCTCTGTAGAGTTTAGAATCTATTCGAATAGCCATGTCCGCGGTATTGGACATCGCTCGGGAATTACAGTCAAGGGTTAGATTTTCTCAAAAATAACTTGGTTTGGAGAGGTTGGGTTGGATTAATAATGAAGTTGATGGAAATGTGGTTTAGGATGGGAAAGATGTTTACCAAACTTCTTGAAAAGTTATTTATGCTTTACTTATTTCTACTGCTTTTGAATCTACTTATGTTACTTGTCAAATGCTATTTACTGCAAATATACCTTGAGCTATTCCTTTGTACCAAGCCATGCATATAGTATATTAGCCTGCATTCTGTGCATGCATGACTTGTCGAGTACCAAGTACTCACCCTTGCCTCAACACAACACCAGTTGAAGAGGAGACTACGCCACTTTGGAGGAGGAGCTCCAAGAGGATCCGCTTCACGTAGGGAAGCGAGCCCGGTCGATTGCCTGTGGTATCTTGGATGGCGCCACGATGTTACCTTATTTGATTTTCATTGCTACTATTTGTCTTTTAATAAGTATCGCCTGTGAGGTACATTTGTGACTTGACCATAAGGTCGAGTAACTTGATTTAGTTATTTAAATAAAAGTACTTTATTAGCATCGAATGGTATGATTGTGATATTTACCGATGTTAAGACTGTGTGCACTAGCGCGTTCCTGGACTAGTGTTGAATACACAGAGGGTCCGGATTTGCAAATTCGGGGTCCCGACAGAGGTGGTATCAGAGCCATACTGACTGTAGGCTCAACCCTAGCTAGAATGGTCGTAGTGAAGGATAAAACCTATTTTCTAAAGCTAAAATTTGTGAAGACAAGAAATGACATCTCGACTTATCCCCTTCTCTCTTTTCTTGTCTCTTGCTGAAATTTTCCCTTACCTTGTCACAATTTAAAAATTCCGAGTTCTTACGTAAAGCACTCTTGTGACAGATGGAGGAAGAGTTCAACTACGTTGATCTGGGAGTTGGTCACACCGCGGAACTTTGGCATATGCTACAAACTCTCGGAGATTTTGGGAAGCCGCAATACCAAGAGGAAGTGATCAGACAAGCGGGATTGATCAAGGCTTGTGACGTGAAGATTGAGGTACCTGCTAGGAAGAAGGGCCCAGGCAATCGCCCGATACACTGCACTGCCAGGAGGTCTACAATGCAGATGGGTATCCAAGAAGTATCACGACGAGCAATGCGGCACGTTACCCGTATCTACGCTAGAGAGTTGGAGAGCACGGTGTTCCGTTATCACCCGCGCAGCAATAACCTTCTTGACCCGAAGGCGATTCAGGATGAGGATGCCATGGTTACACAGTTGGCATGATTTGTTGTCGCCCAGGAGGATGTACTAGATGATACAAGCAAGGAGCTACAGAAGGCCCGCAAGGAGATCACGACAGAGAAGAACAGATGGCGGGAAGCTCAAGAGTATGTGGCACACCTTCTGCGAAGGATTGACGAGTTGGAGATGACTTTGTACGGACGGACCCAGAGCCGATTACTCGAGCTACATGAGCCAGATCCAGAGGAGACAGATCTCGATGAGGACATCGCTTCTTCGACTACCACAGAGGACACGATTCTTTGGACATGGCAATCGTTACGGCGCCTATGCCACAAAGACACCGTACCAGTGCCGTGGAGGTTTTCTCGATGAGTGAGCATAGGTTCTATAGTGAGACTCCTTCGCCGAGTCGCGTCATAGAATAAAGAGTCACCCTTTAGGCGTTAGACTCCGGAGTTAGTTCGATTTGGATTTTCATTGTTTGCTGAGTGTGCAGTATGTGTTGCAAGGCCCTTAGGCATTGTAAGCAGCCATACCAAGTTATTAATAATAAAGTTGGACCTTAAAGTTACACCTTTCGCCCCGCATAAGTTCCATATTACTTGTCTATTCTTGTTTCCCTCTCATCTCTAAACCTAGAGCAAATCGACAGATGGTGAACACCCGTGGAAACTTTGGAAGCAATGGAAGTGGTTCTCGTCCAGCAGAAAACCCCAATGAGGGAGCACCAGCACCGCCACTGGATGTGCAGAATTTCGGAGCTTTTCTCGCTGCCTGCACTCGATTGATGCATGCTATGATGCAACAAATGCAACACGTCACCGCTCAGGCCATCGCTAATCAAGTTAATCAGGGACCACGCGAGAATACAAGGCTATCGAGTTCATGAGAACTCACCCACCCACTTTCTGGGGAATGCCAATCCATTGGAGGCCGATGATTGGTTAAGATCAATCGAGAGGAAGCTACACATAGCTCAATGCATAGGAAATGAGAAGGTACTTCTACGCTTCTCATCACCTGGAAGGAACAAATTACCGAATGGTGGGAGAACTTCGTGCCACGCAAGAGAACCCTCAAGATATCACTTGGGAAGAGTTCACACCGCATTCGACAAGATCACGTGCCTGAAGGAATCATGGACCTTAAGAAGGAGGAGTTCAGAGCATCAAGCAAGGTAATCAGCCGGTGGCCGACTACCGAACAAGTTCACACAGCTAGCACGCTACGCACCGAGGATGTAGCGACAGATAAAGCCGCATAGCCTCGTTTTATGAAGGGACTTAACTCAGGATTGCAAGCAGGATTGATCACCCACACCTTCCCAGATTTCCAAGAATTGGTGAATAAGGCACTTATTCTTGAGGACAAGCGCAAGGAATCGGATGAGAACAGAAGCGCAGGATGCAACAAAGCAAGGATCACGCCAGGAACGCATAGCAGCGCTTAAGAGTTGCACCAAATCAATTCTTGATTCCAACCACGAGAATGCAACAAGGACACCATCCTCAAAGCATCAAGACCTGTCAATCGAACTACTGCACCCAGCCCCGCTAGAAACGCTACTCCAGTGCAAAGAAGGGACAGTGAGACGCTACAATCGCAACGAGCCAGGACACTTTGCCAACAGCTTGTCCAAAGAAGACAGCAGGAGTGACCCGATTCGCTTCAATCTAGGAACCACCCCAGCTAGGACGCCAAAGACGAGAGCCACACCCAGGCCGTGGTGAGAGGCCGAGTCAACCATGTCACCGCAGATGCACTGCAGAATGCTACGGACATCGTCTTGGGTAAGTTACTTGTTAACTCGATACACTGCTTGATTTTGTTTGACTCGAGCTTCGCATTCGTTTGTTTCGCAAGGCTTTGCTACTAGAAATGATTTGAGGATTGCAAGACTTAGATGCATGCTTTTAGTTCAAACCCTGGTTAGAACTCCGAACGAAAGTAGGATGTTAGGGTGAGAATACTAAGAGATGGAATAGAGTTTCTAGCAAACCTTATTATTCTAGAAACCCAGACCTGAGACGTCATATTGGGAATGGATTGGTTATCCAAGCACAAGGCCGTATTGGATTGTGGACGAAGGACTATCTCGATTGAGAGCCCTTGTGGAAAGAAAGTGGAATTTCAAGCTACTGCCGTTAGAAGGACAGCTTGATGGTTAACAGTACCAAGACAATCAGCATAGAGGATGTCTCCGTAGTGAATGAGTACCCAGATGTTTTTCTGAAGATCTACCCGGTATGCCGCGAGACAGAGGACATAGAGTTTGTGATAGAGCTTGTACAGTACAAAGACCGATAGCAAAGAGACCCTATCGGATGTCCACCGAGGAGTTGGTTGAGATGAAGAAACAGCTAGAAGAGTTAATGGAGAAAGGATTTATCAGACCGAGCTCGTCGCCGTGGGGAGCACAAGTCTTGTTTGTTAAGAAAAAGGACGGAAGTTTCAGGATGTGCATTGACTACCGTGCACTCAATGAAGTCACCGTGAAGAATAAGTATCCGCTACCCAGGATTGATGATTTGTTTGATCAGCTGAGAGGAGCCGGAGTTTTCTCCAAGATTGATCTGAGATCGGGATACCATCAGTTGAAGATCCGATCAGAAGATATTCAAGATCCGCATTCTCGTCAAGATATGGACATTACAAGTTCTGATTATGTCCTTTGGATCGATTTAATGCGCCAAATTTATTTCATGAATATGATGAATAAGGTGTTCATGGAATATTTGGACAAGTTTGTCGTCGTGTTCATAGATGATATTCTAATCTACTCCAAAACGGAGGATGAACATGCCGGACACTTAAGGCGAGTTTTGGAAAAGCTGAGGGAACAGCGACTTTTCGCCAAGTTCAGCAAGTGTGATTTTTGGAAGGACAAGGTGGAGTTTCTTAGACATGTAATGACCGCAGAAGGAGTCGCCGTAGATCCAAGCAAAGTAGAAGCTGTGTTACATTGGGAGCAGCCGAAGACCGTGACCCAGATTCGGAGTTTCCTTGGAATGGCAGGATACTACCGCCGTTTCATCGAAGGCTTCTCGACAATTGCGAAACCTCTTACGCAATTGCTGAAGAAGGAAAAGAAGTTTGCATGGACACCAGAATGTGAGAAAGGATTTCAGGAGCTGAAGAAGCGATTGACATCAGCACCGGTGTTAGTTCTACCGGATGTTGCTCAAAGCTTCGATATTTATTGTGACGCATCGCGCCAAGGACTTGGATGTGTCTTGATCTGAGAATGGAAAGGTCGCCGCTATGCATCAAGGCAGTTGAGGCCGCATGAGGTAAATTATCCGACACATGACCTAGAGTTAGCTGCCGTAGTGCATGCTTTGAAGATATGGCGTCACTATCTGATTGGAAACAGATGTGAAGTATATACGGATCATAAGAGCCTTAAGTACATATTCACCCAGTCGGATCTGAATATGAGGCAGAGGAGATGGTTAGAGTTGATCAAGGACTATAATGTTGGAATCCATTACCATCCCGGGAAGGCCAACGTAGTAGCCGATGCTCTGAGTCGGAAAAGCCGTACCGTGAGTGCGTTGCTAGCCACAAGTCAGGATGAGTTATGTGAGGATCTTCAGAAAATGAAGATTGAGGTTGTACCTAGCGGATTCTTGGCCGCATTAGAAGTAAAGCCTACCCTAGAGGATCAGATCCGAGAAGGACAGAAGGATGATGACAAAATCCGAAGGATTAAGTCCATCAAGGAAGAAGGCAAGGCAAAGGAATTCAAGTTGGATGAGCAAGGCACGTTATGGATGAAGGATCGGATTTGTGTGCCTAACAAGAAGGAGTTAAAGCAACTGATTCTGGAAGAAGCCCATGACTCCAAGTATTCAATTCATCCTGGAAGCACCAAGATGTATCAGGATCTGAAGGAGAGATTCTGGTGGCCGAGTATGAAACGTGAAGTTGCCGAGCATGTTGCATTGTGCGACGTATGCCAAAGAGTCAAGGCAATGCATCAGAGACCAGCAGGATTGCTACAGCCGCTGAAAATACCTGAGTGGAAGTGGGAGGAAATCGGAATGGATTTCATTACCGGTTTGCCGAAGACTCAAGGAGGTTATGACTCCATATGGGTTATAGTGGATCGCTTGACTAAAGTAGCCCATTTTATCCCCGTGAAGACCACTTACTCGGGAGATAAATTAGCAGAATTGTACATGATCAGGATTGTCTGTTTGCACGGAGTGCCAAAGAGGATTGTATCGGACAGAGGTACCCAATTTACCTCAAGGTTCTGTAATAAGTTGCATGAAGCCATGGGAACCCGTTTGAACTTCAAGATGACTTATCATCCACAGACGGATGGACCAGACCGAAAGAGTCAACCAGATTCTCGGAGGATATGTTGAGAGCTTGTGCATTAGCTTATGCTACCTCTTGGGATAAGAGTTTGCCGTATGCCGATTTCGATTACAACAATAGTTATCAGGCTAGTTCTGAGATGTCACCTTTTGAGGCACTTTGTATGGTCGACCTGTCGGACGCCATTGAATTGGAATGAGACCGTGAGCGCCGTGTCTTCGGCCTGATATTCTTCAAGAGGTCAAGAGCGGTCGCCATGATTAGGGAAAGGTTGAAGATCGCCCAATCTCGACAGAAGAGTTATGCTGACAATCGTCGCAGGGATTTGAGTTTTGAACCGAAAGACTTTGTATACCTCAGAGTTACGCCTCTCAGGGGAGTTAAGAGGTTCCATGCCAAAGGGAAACTTGCACCCCGTTATGTTGGACCATTTAAGATTTTGAGCCACAGAGGCGAAGTTGCTTATCAGCTGGAGTTGCCACAGTCGTTAACAGGAGTACATGATGTATTCCATGTGTCCCAGTTGAAGAAGTGTCTCCGAGTTCCTGAGGAACAGACACCGCTAGAGTTAATTGAGTTGCAAGATGATTTGACTTATAAGGAGCATCCCGTGAGGATTCTGGACACAATGGATCGAGAGACCAGAAATAAGTCAACCCGTTTCTGTAGAGTTCAGTGGAGCAATCATGAAGAAAGCGAAGCGACATGGGAGCGCGAAGAGGATTTGAAGAAAGAGTTTCCAAACCTATTCTGTAGTGAGCCCTAAATCTCGGGGACGAGATTCTATTAAGGGGGGAGGTTTGTAACACCCCAAAATTTTGCTTTTCTTAAATTCATGTGTGATTTGGCACTTTGGTGAATTTTTGGAATTTTCTGGAATTTATTTGGATTTATTTGGAATTTATTTGAATTTATTCCATTTTGAAATAATTAAAGAATTTAATTTTGCAAATAAAATTTTGTTGGAAATATTTTATTTGAGTCCAAAATGTTCCAAAATATTTTCCAGAATTTTTCTGGAATTTTTCTGAGTATTTTGCTATTTTTAATGAATTAAATGAATTTCTGGGAAATATTTTAATTATTAAATCGCTGGAAAATGCGAGTGGGTTTGTCTTGTTCATCCGATCGAGCCCGAGTCGGACTCGAAGTTCGAGTCCGACCGAGCCACGTGACTCGACCGAACCAACTCCAAAACTTAATCGATCCCAACCGTTGGATCAAGATCCAACGGTCGATTTCCGCATCGCTTTGGCCGAATCCGCCGGATCCGATCGCGCCCACGCGATCGTGGCCGTTGATCGTGCCACGTGGACGGCCGCGGCGTCGCCGTCCCCGCCGAGTCCGAGCCGGACTCCTCCGCCGCGCCGTGCAGGGATTAGGGCTCCGTCCGGCGCGCATGCCGAGGGCATTTAAGCACGGGTGGTACCGAGGACCGCCGTGACCTGCACTTTCGCCCTATCTCACCGAGCCTCGGCCGCCAGATCCGCCGGAATCGCTCGCCGAGTCATAGCACCCTCCGCCGCAGTTCGCTTGATTCCGCCGCCGCCGTCCCCCGCCGCCATTGACCCCAGATCCGGAACCCCCGAAGCCAGGCGCACCCGAAGAGACCTTTCACCTCGCCGGAGCACGCCCCAAACGCCGTTCGTGTGGTCGCCGTCCTCAGCGCCGGTAGCCACAACTCCGCCGTGAAGCCATCGCCGACCCCGAGCTCCACCAACCGTCCGATCAAAATCCAAGGGCTCAGATCGCGCCACGTCACCCTCGGTGAGTTCCCCGTTGAAAATCCTAGATCTAATCTCAACCGTTGGATCTAGATCCAACGGCTTAGGTCGTGCCACGTAGCGGGAACTGCACCAGGCTAGATTGGATCTGGACCGTTGGATTAAGATCCAACGGCCCAGATCAACCTGTGCGCCCAAGCACTTGAGGCCCAAATCCAATCCTAGCCGTCGGTTTTCAAACCAACGGCTACGATCGTGCCACGTGTCCAGGGAGCCGAACCGCCGCGCCACGCCACGCGGCGTGGAGGTCACCGACACGCGGGCCCGCGCGTGTCGGCCGATCGCACCGTGGACGTCACCCATGACGCCATCGGATGGACCCACTGCCGACCGTGCGGTGAGCCTCGCCGACGCCACCGATGACGTCACCCGAGTGGTCCCACATGTCAGTCTCACGTGAGGCGTGGACCGGGTCCACGGTAGACCCGAGCCGAGCGTGGACCGAGTCCATGGACCGGCTGACGTCAGCAGACCAATCCAGTGCTGCCACGTGTCCATGCTGACGCAATAATTAATTTCTGAAAAAGAAAATGATTTATTAATTCGAAATAATGATTTGCATTTTGTTTCAAACTTCAAACGCTTATAACTTGTGCGTTTCAACTCCGATTTGAGTGATTCAAATTTCTAAATTTGTATAAAATTGAGATCTACCTAAATATGAATTTTATTTAATTTTTGGACTAAAGTTTTTCTCTGTAAAATTATTTAATTGATTATTTGAACTTTAAATAATCATAACTTTTAAGCGCCTTAACTCCAAATTTGACGATTCCAGTTTCTAAAAACTCATAAAATTATGTTCTCTCTGTTTATGGATTTTATTTGGATGTTTGGACACTTTTTGCCTATTGTTTATTCGTGTATTTGCTATTTGCACGCTTTACGAGTAGACGTTGAAGTGCCTAAGGATTCAAGGAGAAGTATTGACTCAGGATCCAACTCAAGACCAAGAACAAGTACTTTTTGAAGGCAAGTTGTGCTTTGACCATGTTGATCCTATTTTGAAATCTATTTTGATTTAACCTATTGCATGCTAAGTTCAAATAGAAAATACTTTATTTAAACATGGGGAATTAGATAAATACCAATGTGCTGTATGACACCTTGATTATTTAAGTATGTGCCATGACCCCTTGTCACCCTAGTTGTGGATTACTAGTTGGACATTATTAAATTGCCAACATGGGTTTAGACCGTTGTAGTATACTGCTTAGACCTGCTACGTGCTCATGACATGATTTTGGATAATCAAATGTTAATATTGACTTAATGATATATTGAACCTGTTTTGGAAAGGTATCATGTGATGTTGATGGCACGTGGTGCATGGTAATCAACTGGGGTTTGATAAATGATTTCGGCCAGGGCATGTGGCAAGAGTAATCAGTGGGCAGTTGTGGCATTGGGGTGTTGATTTGGTTCTTGGGTAGTCTTGCCCTGGTCACCCTAAGGACTTAACCTTGCAAGCCTTTGAACTGGGTCTAACGTGCAACCACATGTCTGTAATGGGACGGACCTAGTTGACTAAGTTGCTAATAACGTACCTGTGGGACCTCAGGAGGTCAACTACACCCTTTGTGTAAGTTGTACGGGGGAGCGTACCGGGGCTGAGGCCAGGTACCCATCTAACGGTTGATTGGCCTAGACTTCGCCTTAGCGAAGGGAAGGGTTAGTGCGCAATAACCGGGGAGGACCACTTGTATTGTTAGAAGTTTCCGAAAGACTTTGTTACGGGAACTCGCCTCTGTGGTGTTTGACTGTATCTTGTGGGTAAAGTGCATAACCTCTGCAGAGTTTAGAATCTATTCGAATAGCCGTGTCCGCGGTATTGGACATCGCTCGGGAATTACAGTCAAGGGTTAGATTTTCTCAAAAATAACTTGGTTTGGAGAGGTTGGGTTGGATTAATAATGAAGTTGATGGAAATGTGGTTTAGGATGGGAAAGATGTTTACCAAACTTCTTGAAAAGTTATTCATGCTTTACTTATTTCTACTGCTTTCGAATCTACTTATGTTACTTGTCAAATGCTATTTACTGCAAATATACCTTGAGCTATTCCTTTGTACCAAGCCATGCATATAGTATATTAGCCTGCATTCTGTGCATGACTTGCTGAGTACCAAGTACTCACCCTTGCCTCAACACAACACCAGTTGAAGAGGAGACTACGCCAGCTTTGGAGGAGGAGCTCCAAGAGGATCCGCTCACGTAGGAGCGAGCCCAGTCAGTTGCCTGTGGTATACTGGATGGCGCCACGATGTTACCTTATTTGATTTTCCGCTGCTACTATTTCTCTTTTAATAAGTATCGCCCTGCGAGGCGTACATTTGTGACTTGACCATAAGGTCGAGTAACCAGTTTGGTTATTTAAATAAAAGTACTTTATTAGCATCGAATGGTATGATTGTGATATTTACCGATGTTAAGACTGTGTGCACTAGTGCGTCCCTGGACTAGTGTTGAATACACAGAGGGTCCGGATTTGCAAATTCGGGGTCCCGACAGCTGAACTGTACAAATTGCTAGAGGAAGCAGGCACACCATTGCATGAAAAGACAAGGCAGACACGTTTGTCAATTATAGCTCGACTAATGACTATAAAAACCCAATTTAACATGTCAGAAGCATGTTACAATGAAATAATGAATCTGATACAAGATATCTTAGGGGATGAAGCTGGAAAAGAACTCCCAAAAAATTATCATAGGTCCAAAAAGCTTATGCACAGTCTCGGCATGCCATACAAAAAGATTCATGCTTGTCCAAACAATTGCATGCTTTATTATAAAGCGAATGAACATAAGGAAAGTTGCACTATCTGTGGTGAGTCCCGCTTTGAGGAGTCAGGTAGAGGAAAGAGGTCTAGAAGGGTTCCCCGCAAAGTTCTGCGCTATCTCGCCATCACTCCAAGATTGCAACGGTTGTACATGTCCGATAGTATGGCGAACCATACGAGATACCATGCGAGGCCTCGCGACAGTAAGAATGTAATGGGTCATCCTTCAGATGGGGAAGCTTGGAAGAACTTTGATAAGGAGTTTCCAATTTTTTCCAAAGAGAAAAGGAATGTGCGATTATGTCTGTCGACAGATAGTTTTACACCATTCAGTATATCATCAAGTCCATACTCTTGTTGGCCCATCTTTGTTGTTCCATATAATCTTCCACCTGAAATGTGCATGAAAGAAAATAATATGCTCCTTACACTTGTTATTCCTGGACCAAAACATCCAGGAAAGAACTTAAATGTTTTCTTACAGCCTCTAATTGATGAACTTTTGGAGCTATGGGAGAATGGAGTTGTCACTTATGACCATTCTTTGAAGCAGAACTTCACTATGAGGGCAACTATATTATGGACCATTCATGACTTTCCAGCTTATGGATTAGTGGCTTGCTGGAGCACCCATGGGAAACTTGCATGTCCTATTTGTGGGTGTGATACAAAGGCCTTTCAGTTGAAGCACGGGCACAAAGCTTGCTGGTTTGATTGCCATCGGAGGTTTCTTGAAAGCAATCATGAATTTCGTAGAAGTACGAAATGTTTTAGAAAGAAGACAAAAGTTTTTGATTCTCCCCCGAAGCGATTGACAGGAGATGATATATATAAACATCTCATGAGCCTTTGTACCGATAGCACTGGTAAGTATACCTTTCAAGGATTTGGAGAGAAGCATAATTGGACAGGTATAAGTGTTTTTTTGGCAATTGCCATACTTTAAAAAATTACTACTTCGTCATAACATTGATGTTATGCACAATGAGAAAAATGTTGCCGATGCATTATTGGGCACATGTCTAGATATTCCTGAAAAAACAAAGGACAATGTGAAAGCTCGATTTGATATGGCTGATATTTGTGATCGTCCAACTCTGAACTTATCTAAAAACTCCAATGGTGGGTGGCAGAAGCCAAGGGCAAAATATTGTGTAGACAAGGATGATAAATTGACAATCTTAAAATGGTTTAAAGAGTTAAAGTTTCCTAATCGTTTTGCAGCTAATTTAAGGAAAGCTGTGAACTTGGCTGAACGTAGATTTATTGGACTAAAAAGTTATGACTATCATATAATCATCGAGCGACTCCTACATGTTGCACTTAGTTTTTTCTATAGACAATTATGTGCAAAAGAAATTGATCCAGAACAAATGCATATACTGGAAAAGGAAATTCCAATTTTGTTATGCAAACTCGAAAATTTTTTTCCTCCAGGTTTCTTCAATTCAATGCAACATCTAATTGTGCATCTTCCTTTCGAAGCAAGGGTTGGTGGTCCTGTAACATTTTGTTGGATGTACCCCTTTGAAAGGTACTATTATTTAACTGAATTAGCTATTATTTTTATTGTCATATACTTTAAAATTACAGTAATGTACTATGCAGATTCATGCGCAAAATTAAACTTAAAGTGCATAATAAGGCAACAGTAGAGGGCTCTATCGTGGAGGCACATACTATTGAGGAGACTACCAATTTTATGTCTCTCTATTTTAGCAACCATGTTAGAACTACATGGAACAAGGCCCCTAGATACAACAAAGGTCATACAAAGATACAAAATGATGATTGCACCTTAGATGTGTTCCAAAGTCAAGGCACGCTTCATGGTAGAGGTGTACCTCGTGACCTCACACGAGAAGAGATGAATGCTGCAATGTTATATATTTTGACGAATTGCTCAGCTGTCAACCATTTTCAAGAGTATGTGATACAAAATTTAATATCTATTTTCATATGCATTGATTTTTTTACGAATTACATCTCTTCACAGAAAATTTGTGGAACTCAAAAGCGCACATCATGGAAATTTATCGGTGTAGGAGCTTGATGAATACATGAGAGAAGAATTCGTGTATTGGTTTAAGAATGTGGTAATCACTGTATCACTATTTTTTTATGCTTTACACTATTACTATTTTCTAACTAAATAAACATTATTTAATTATTGCAGTGTCGAAATGACCCCCATGTAGATGATGACTTGTGGAATTTGGCCTCTGGAGTCAAATCTAGAGCCTTGTCATATAATTCTTATGATGTCAATGGCTATCGTTTCAGGTCCGAGCGATATGAAAATTCTTGTAGAAAGTTGACCACGATAAACACTAGGGTTTGTTTATCTTCCTTCACATCAGATGACCAACAACTACACTACTATGGTGTCATCGAAGACATTATCAAATTGTCCTTCGTTACTGGTAGAAAAATAGAAATAGTGCTCCTCCAATGTCGGTGGTTTGACCCTATTGGTTGTAACACCCCAAAATTTTGCTTTTCTTAAATTCATGTGTGAATTGGCACTTTGTTGAATTTTTGGAATTTTCTGGAATTTATTTGGATTTATTTGGAGCTTTGCTGCTAGTTCAAACCCCTGGTTCCGAACTCCGAATGAAAGTAGGATGTTCCGGGGTGAGAATACTAATAGATGGAATAGAGTTCCTAGCGAACCTTATAATTTTGGAGACCCAGACCTTAGACGTTATTTTGGGAATGGACTGGTTATCCAAGCACAATGCCGTATTGGATTGTGGACGAAGGACTATCTCAGTTGAGAGCCCGTGTGGAAAGAAAGTGGAATTTCAAGCCACTGCAGTTAGAGATGGACAGATGTTGGTTAACAGTACCAAGACAATCAGCATAGAGAATGTCTCCGTAGTGAATGAGTACCCAGATGTTTTTCCCGAAGATCTACCTGGTATGCCGCCAGACAGGGACATAGAGTTTGTGATAGAGCTTGTACCTGGTACAGCGCCGATAGCAAAGAGACCTTATCGGATGTCCACCGAGGAGTTGGTAGAGATGAAGAAACAGCTAGAGGAGTTAATGGAGAAAGGATTTATCAGACGGAGTTCGTCGCCGTGGGGAGCACCAGTTTTGTTTGTCAAGAAGAAGGACGGGAGTTTCAGGATGTGCATTGACTACCGTGCACTCAATGAAGTCACCGTGAAGAATAAGTACCAGTTACCCAGGATTGATGATTTGTTTGATCGGTGAGAGGAGCCGGAGTTTTCTCCAAGATTGATCTCGAGATCGGGATACCATCACTGAAGATCCGATCGTAAGATATTCAAAATCGCATTCTCGCCAAGATATGGACATTACGAAGTTCTGATTATGTCCTTTGGATCGATTTAATGCGCCAAAGATATTTCATGAATATGATGAATAAGGTGTTCATGGAATATTTGGACAAGTTTGTCGTCGTGTTCATAGATGATATCCTAAACTACTCCAAGACAGAGGATGAACATGCCGAACACTTGAGGCGAGTTTTGGAAAAGCTGAGGGAACAGCAACTCTTCGCCAAGTTCAGTAAGTGTGATTTTTGGAAGGACAAGGTGGAGTTTCTTGGACATGTAATGACCGCAGAAGGAGTCGCCGTTGATCCAAGCAAAGTAGAAGCCGTGTTACATTGGGAGCAACCAAAGACCGTGACCCAGATCCGGAGTTTCCTTGGAATGGCAGGATACTATCGCCGTTTCATTGAAGGCTTTTCGACAATTGCGAAACCTCTTACGCAATTGCTAAAAAAGGAGAAGAAGTTTGCATGGACGTCAGAATGTGAGAAAGGATTTCAGGAGCTGAAGAAGCGATTGACATCAGCACCGGTGTTAGTTCTACCGGATGTTAATCAAAGCTTTGATATTTATTGTGATGCATCGCGCCAAGGACTTGGATGTGTGCTGATGCAGAATGGAAAGGTCGTCGCTTATGCATCAAGGCAGTTGAGGCCGCATGAGGAGAATTATCCGACGCATGACCTAGAGTTAGCTGCCGTAGTGCATACCTTGAAGATATGGCGTCATTATCTGATCGGGAACAGATGTGAAGTGTATACGGATCATAAGAGCCTTAAATACATATTCACCCAGTCGGATCTGAATATGAGGCAAAGGAGATGGTTAGAGTTGATCAAGGACTACAATGTTGGAATCCATTACCATCCCGGGAAGGCCAACGTAGTTGCCGATGCCTTGAGTCGGAAAAGCCATACCGTGAGTATGTTGCTAGCCACAAGTCAGGGTGAGTTATGTGAGGATTTTCAGAGAATGAAGATTGAGGTGGTACCTAGCGGATTCTTGGCCGCATTGGAAGTGAAGCCTACCCTAGAGGACCAGATCCGGGAAGGACAGAAGGATGATGACAAGATCCGCAGGATTAAGACCATCAAGGAGGAAGGCAAGGCAGAGGACTTCAAGTTGGATGAGCAAGGCACGTTATGGATGAAGGATCGGATTTGTGTGCCCAACAAGAAGGAATTAAAGCAACTAATTTTGGAGGAAGCCCATGACTCCAAGTATTCAATTCATCCCGAAGCGCCAAAATGTATCAGGATTTGAAGGAAAGATTCTGGTGGCCGAGCATGAAGCGTGAAGTTGCCGAGCATGTTGCATTGTGCGACGTATGCCAGAGAGTCAAGACAATGCATCAGAGACCAGCAGGATTGCGGCCATTGAAAATACTCGAGTGGAAGTGGGAGGAAATCGGAATGGATTTCATTACCGGTTTGCCTAAGACTCAAGGAGGTTATGACTCCATATGGGTTATAGTGGATCGTTTGACCAAAGTAGCCCATTTTATCCCCGTGAAGACCACCTACTCGGGAGATAAGTTAGCAGAGTTGTACATGATCAGGATCGTCTGTTTGCACGGAGTGCCAAAGAGGATTGTATCAGACAGAGGTACCCAATTTACCTCAAGGTTCTGGAATAAGTTGCATGAAGCCATGGGAACCCGTTTGAACTTCAAGATCTGACCTATCATCCACAGACGGATGGACAGACCGAAAGAGTCAACCAGATTCTGGAGGATATGTTAAGAGCATGTGCATTGGCTTATGCTACCTCTTGGGATAAGAGTTTGCCGTATGCCGAGTTCAGTTACAATAATAGTTACCAAGCTAGTTTACAAATGTCACCTTTTGAGGCACTGTATGGTCGACCCTGTCGAACGCCATTGAATTGGAATGAGACCGGCGAGCGCCGTGTCTTCGGGCCTGATATTCTTCAAGAGGCTGAAGAGCAGATTGCCATGATTAGGGAAAGGTTGAAGATCGCCCAATCACGACAGAAGAGTTATGCTGACAATCGTCGCCGGGATTTGAGATTTGAACCAGAAGATTTTGTATACCTCAGAGTTACACCTCTCAGGGGAGTTAAGAGGTTCCATGCCAAAGGGAAACTCGCACCCCGTTATGTAGGACCATTTAAGATTTTTAGCCGCAGAGGCGAAGTTGCTTATCAGCTGGAGTTGCCACAGTCGTTAGCAGGAGTACATGACGTATTCCATGTGTCCCAGCTGAAAAAGTGTCTCCGAGTACCTGAGGAACAGACACCGCTAGAGTCAATTGAGTTGCAAGAAGATTTGACTTACAAGGAGCATCCCGTGAAGATTTTGGACACTATGGATCGAGAGACCAGAAATAAGTCAACCCGTTTCTGTAGAGTTCAGTGGAGCAATCATGAAGAAAGCGAAGCGACTTGGGAACGCGAAGAGGATTTGAGGAAAGAGTTTCCGAACCTATTCCTTTAGTAAGCCCTGAATCTCGGGGATGAGATTCTGTTAAGGGGGGGAGGTTTGTAACACCCCAAAATTTTGCTTTTCTTAAATTCATGTGTGAATTGGCACTTTGGTGAATTTTTGGAATTTTCTGGAATTTATTTGGAATTTATTCCATTTTGAAATAATTAAAGAATTAAACTTTGCAAATAAAATTTGGTTGGAAATATTTTATTTGAGTCCAAAATGATCCAAAGTATTTTCCAGAATTTTTCTGGAATTTTTCTGAGTCTTTTGATATTTTTAATGAATTAAATGAATTTCTGGGAATTATTTTAAATATTAAATCGCTGGAAAATCAAGTCGGGTCAAGTACTGTTCATCCGACCGGACCCGAGTCCGAGTCCGACTCGAGTCCGACCCGAACCAAGTGACTTGACCGAACCCTATTCGATCCCGACCGTTGGATCGAGATCCAACGGTCCAGATTGGATCGCACCGGTTGGGCTGAGTCCGGGCCGGATCCGATCTCGCGCGCGCATCGTGGCTGCTGATCGTGCCACGTGGACGGTCCTCCGTCGTCGTCTCCGCCCGAGTCCGAGCCGGACTCCGCCGCCGCGCCTGCCGCCGTGAGGATTTAGGTCTCCGTTTTGTGCGCTCATGCCGAGGCTATTTAAGGCGTGGGTCATCGCCCGAGGACCGCCGTTTGTGTGCGCACCTGTTGCCCTAGTTTCCAACGCCCGAGCCGCCGCCGCCTGCCCGCAATCTTTCGCCGGAGTTCGTGAAGCACCACCGTGGTTTCTTCCTCTCCTCCGGTGCCGGTAGCCCGTTCCGCGCCGCGTGAGTCCCAGATCTGGAACCCCCATCGCGTGACGCGCCCAAGGGACACCTTCGTTTCGCCAGATCTGCCCCGAGTCGCCGTCCCGTGGGTCGTCTTCCTCGGTTCCGGTGACCAAGCCCCGCCGCGACGCCATCGTCACCCGCGAAGGTCCTCAGCCGTCCGATCAAGATCCGACAGTCACGGTGAGCCCACGTGCAACCCAAACCCCTTAAACTAGATCGGATCTGGACCGTTGGATCAAGATCCAACGGCCCATGATCGCCACGTGCTGGATACTGCGTTAACCTAGGGTGGATCTAGACCGCTGGATCTAGATCCAACGGCCGTGATCATGCCACGTAGCCGCCGCCGCGCCGTGCGTTGAGTCACTGACAGGCTGGGCCCGCGTGCGGCGAGCAGCCTGGCGTGATTGCGTGTCACCGACATGCGGGGCCCGCATGTCGCTGTCTCGCCGAGAGTCGCCGCCGTGCGTGACTCCACCGGGTGGGACCCACATGTCAGTCTCACGAGGAGCCGTCGACCGAGTCCACGGTAGACCCGAGCCGAGCGTGGACCAAGTCCATGGACCGGCTGACGTCAGCCAACCAATCAGAGGCTGCCACGTGTCCAGGCTGACGCAATAATTAATTTCCGAAAAAGAAAATGATTTATTAATTCGAAATAATGATTTCAAATTTTGTTTCAAACTTCAAACGCTTATAACTTTTGCATTTCAACTCCGATTTGAGTGATTCAAATTTCTAAATTTGTATAAAATTGAGACCTACCTAAATATGAATTTTATTTAATTTTTGGACTAAAGTTTTTCTCTGTAAAATTATTTAATTGATTATTTAAACTTAAAATAATCATAACTTTTGCATTTTAACTCCAAATTTGACGATTCCAGTTTCTAAAAATTCATAGAATTATGTTCTCTCTGTTTATGGATTTTATTTGGATGATTGGATACTTTTTGCCTATTGTTTATTCGTGTATTTGCTATTTGCACGCTTTACGAGTAGACGTTGAAGTGCCGGAAGGATTTGAAGGAGAAGTATTGACTCAGGATCCAACTCAAGACCAAGAGCATGTACTTTTTGAAGGCAAGTTGTGCTTTGACCATGTTGATCCTATTTTGAAATCTATTTTGATTTAACCTATTGCATGCTAGTTCAATTAGAAAATACTTTATTTAAATATGGGAATTAGATAAATGCCAAATTGCTGTATGACACCTTGATTACTTAAATATGTGGCATGACCCTTGTCACCCTAGTTGTGGATTACTAGTTGGACATTATCAAATTGCCAACATGGGTTTTAGACTGTTGTAGTATACTGCTTAGACCTGCTACGTGCTCATGACATGATTTTGGACAATCAAATGTTAATATTGACTTAATGATATATTGAACCTATTTTGGGAAGGTATCATGTGATGTTGATGGCACGTGGTGCATGGTAATCAACTGGGGTTTGATAAATAGTTTTTCGACCGGGGCATGTGGCAAGAATGATCAGGTGGGCCAGTTGTGGCATTGGGGATGTTGATTTGGTTCTTCGGGTAGTCTTGCCCTGGTCACCCTAAGGACTTCACCTTGCAAGCCTTTGAACTGGGTCTAACGTGCAACCACATGTCTGTAATGGGACGGACCTAGTTGACTAAGTTGCTAATAACGTACCTGTGGGACCTCAGGAGGTCAACTACACCCTTTGTGTAAGTTGTACGGGGGAGCGTACCGGGGCTGAGGCCAGGTACCCATCTAACGGTTGATTGGCCTAAACTTCGCCTTAGCTAAGGGAAGGGTTAGTGTGCAATAACCGAGGAGGACCACTTGTATTGTTAGAAGTTTCCGAAAGACTTTGTTACGGGAACTCGCCTTTGTGGTGTTTGACTGTATCTTGTGGGTAAAGTGCATAACCTCTGCAGAGTGTACAATCTATTCGAATAGCCGTGCCCGCGGTATTGGACATCGCTCGGGAATTACAGTCAAGGGTTAGATTTTCTCAAAAATAACTTGGATCTGAAAGGTTGGGTTGGATTAATAATGATGTTGATGGAAATGTGGATTACGATGGGAAAGATGTTTACTAAACTCCTTGAAAAGTTATCTATGCTTTACTTATTTCTACTGCTTTCGAATCTATTTATGATACTTGTTAAATGCTGTTTTCTGCAAATATACCTTGAGCTATTCCTTTGTACCAAGCCATGCATATAGTATATTAGCCTGCATTCTGTGCATGACTTGCTGAGTACCAAGTACTCACCCTTGCCACAATACAACACCAGTTGAAGAGGAGACTACACCAGCTTTGGAGGAGGAGCTCCAAGAGGATCCGTCTACTTAGGGAGCGAGCCCAGTCAGTTGCCTGTGGTATACTGGATGGCGCCACGAATTTATTTGATTTTCCGCTGTTACTATTTCTCTCTTAATAAGTTTCGCCCTGCAAGGCGTATAATTGTAAGTTGACCATAAGGTCGAGTAACCAGTTTGACTATTTAAATAAAGTACTTTATTAGTATCGAGTGGTATGATTGTGATATTTACCGATGTTAAGACTGTGTGCACTAGCGCGTTCCTGGACTAGTGCTGAATACACAGAGGGTCCGGATTTGCAAATTCGAGGTCCCGACATTGGTGGTCTAAGGTCTGAGCCAAAGTTAGGTTTGTTGGAGGTAAGATCAACTTCAAAGCTATCAAACTTTGAACCATTTGCAATGGCCCACCAAGCAACGCAAGTATACTACTTGCACTATCCGTCCCCAAGGTGTGACCTACGTTATTGGTGGATTGCGTACAAGATACAGCCAATTAGAAGCTTGAGTATCCCCAATGAAGATGAGTTTTACCAAGAAGATAGTGTACAAGTTCGTTTTGGCATAGATGATGGAAGCTTATTTGATGACTCAACAACATCGAGAAATGAGTTATATGACGTGGTTGATCCTATTGAAATCGAAATGATAGAAAAGCAAAGCAATAATGAGGAATCATTTCACAAGGGTGTTTCTATAGATGACGTGGAAATCGAAGATGACAACGATTCCATGGATGGAGACAGGTGATGAGGACATCACTCCTATGCATACGATCGAGCCTCCTCCAGTTGTGATGCAAGGACCCATCACAAGAGCACGAGCACGGCAATTGAATCAACAGGTGAGCTCGTTCCTAAGTGCCCGTGCAGATACTTGTGAGGATGGTATGCTACCTAATGATATTATTGATTATCTTGTACTTAGGAACTTTGGAGAGGACCATGAAGGCCTTGGAAACCAGCAAGGACCAGGAGGGAGGCAAGGAGGGTGTCCAAGTCAAGTTGGAGGTTCAATTCATCTCGGAGTTGACTACCTCGGCCACCAGGAGCAGCGTTCACTAAAATCGTCGCCCAGGCTACAAACGGGCTCCGATTTTGATGATCCACATATGCATCGAAAGCTAAGGAGATAAAATTTACAATGGCACCGGTTTCAGGTCATTTGGACTTTGGAGTCGACGGGAATTTACGTTGCAAGCTGGCGGACAGAATCTGTCCCAGGGTGCTGCGTCACCAATTTGGGCCGTTGGCCCATGTATCGTGTTGGAGTCCATCACGGACACGTCTAGGGTTTCTAGGACGTCCCCTAGCCTTTATATCCAGTAGCCGTCGCTAGGGTTTGATTTGGGTTTTGCTTAGATTAATTCTATCTTTGAACAATGTTGCCGTTCATCGGTTTGTGAGACCCCAACTCGTGAGCTTCATCCTCAATTTCAAATTCAGTTGCATCTTTCTTGTTCTTGCTTGTGTTCTCGATTCATTGGCAGGGATTAGCCTTCATGGCTAGGTCAACCGGGCAGCGCACGGTTGATAACAAGAGGACGCGTGGTGCTGCGATTGCAGGGGTTTTTTATCGTGTCGATCAAGAAGCCGGATCGTGTGTGTCTCGCGCCACCTAATCGACTTATCCTCCACCTGACGGAAGTTCGGGCATCCCCCTACACCCCATCAAGTGGTATCAGAGCAAGGTTTACCGTCAGGTTCGCCTTCTCCCCGTAGTTTGATTTAGTTTTGCGTTCGTCCTATAGTCCACGAAAAAGCCAAAACAAATGCAGTTCATAGTCTACCATACCTAGAACCACACCTAGCCTTTGCACAATTTCGGTTTCAGAGTCTGTAGTACTGAGTTTGTGTCCAGAATCAAGTCGTGTTGCTGGTTTAGATCGTGGTCTTAATTTAGTCGTGTTTCACCTCCGCTGCATCCCATATCCTACACCGATCCAGTCACCAATCGCTATTTGAGTCCTTGTTGGAATCGGATTGTTTTGTGGTTTTCCTCAGTTTCGGAGTCCTAGTTGTGTTAGGGTTTCTCCTTCATAAACCCTAACCCCCCACCTCCTGTTAGCCATATCGCCACCCCTCATCACAGAACCTACCACCATAGATCATCGCGTTCATATCCACTCCATACGCCCTTGAGTTTGGAGAGGTGCCGCATAGAAAACCCTGATTCGGAGTCCTTCCGTAAAACGGCCATAACTTTCGCATACGGACTCGGAATTAGGCGATTTTTTTTTCACGAATATCTATAGAAAATTTTACATCCGATTCTCCCCCACTTTGTCAGGTTCGCCGAAATTATTTTTGCTAAATTCCATCGGGAAGATTGAGTTTTCGGCCGCCGAAGTTTGAGCACGCTTTTCGTAAAACACTTCTTATTTCATATCGGTTTCATCTTACATCTGTTCAGGCTGAAAATTTGTGTACTATCTACCTTTATGCTCCTGATCCTAGGAAAAATATCAGAAAAAATCAAAGAAAATAAAAAAAAATTTGTGAAAGAGGCATAGAGCCAAAAAAAAGGCAGGAGCAAAGGTAGGTGTTTTTACCGTGCCTGTTAGAAGTGTTTGATGTGGTTCTGATATCTGTTCATATACTCTCATGCCTTGTTGCTTGTCTCTACTTATTCCTTATTTTCTGCCGCAGCTAGACTAAGGCCACATTTAGACCAGCAACTAGGGCAAGTACTTTTGGACATTTATTCAAAGATTACTATCTCAGCATTGCATTGTGTGCCACCCATACATATAACCTTCCTACAGCTCCGCATATACATCCTTCTGATCAGCACAGGTTATTGACCCTTGCAATCGCTTCATCACACCCTCACGGTGTCACGAACCAGCCACCGGTTGCACCGTCCCTCGCTGTGTTGGTAAGAACCGGGTAAGAACTTGGTAAGATTGCTTGAGAGCGTGAGATCCCACTAGTAGTTCATAGGGCTCATAATACTTGTGTTTGTGTTTCCTTCTGTCCTTTTCTGCGCTAACCATGGTAGGTGGCAAGAAGGGCAGGAACAAGGATGATGATGTTACCATCGAAGACTGTGTCCTTTATTCAGAGTTGTCGACCATGCTGGACGAGATAAAAATGATGTTCAAGGAGCATGCCATGACGACAAACAAGACCCTTGAGAGCATCGATCGACGAGTTTCCACCCTCACCGAGAGGATGGATGTCGTCGAAAAACGCCCTCCAGCGACCATTGATGGAGGTGCAACCGTCAACAACAGCGCCAACCACGACAACAACGACCACGATGAGGATGGTGATTTTGAGGAAGATGAAGATGAGCAGCAACGTGCCGCCAGGGAGCGTGCTGCTCAACGGGACGCCCGTCTGCATGACCGTCTTCGCCGCAACCATCACGGTATGGGAGGTAATAACCAGAACCGCAATGATGATCCTTTCGCTAAGTTAAAATTCACCATCCCTTCCTTTTCTGGAGCTTATGATGCTGATGCTTACTTAGATTGGGAGATGACGGTTGAGCAGAAATTTAACTCCCATCTAGTTCCCGAGATTCATAGGGTTAGACAAGCCACTAGTGAATTTAAAGATTTTGCTATAATCTGGTGGAATGAACTAGTAAACGCCCGCTTACAACCTGATTCTTGGGCGAGATTAAAAGATGCTATGCATAATAGATTTGTTCCTCCTTCCTACCAACGTGATATGCGCAAGAGATTGCAACGATTAGATCAAGGTAGTATGATTGTTCAGGAATATTACCAAGAGCTTCAAAAGGAAATTGTCGACGGTCGGTTTCGCCGGCAATGAGATTTGTGATTCTAGGGGATTCGTGCGGGATCTGAGCTTGATGGTAACACAGGATGCGAGGGCGATCTGTGTTTAGACAGGTTCGGGCTCTCTCGGAGGAGATAATACCCTAGTCCTGTGTTCTTGGATATATGAGCATCCTCTCTTTCTTGTTTTTCCCTCCTCCCCTTATATACTGGGGGGGGATACATGATAGATGGGCGCCACCGGGCCCTCAACATGGTGGCCTCACCAACACGTACTTCGTCTTCGTCGGCTATGGCGCACTACGTCTTGGAGAGGTGGTTGTGCTTTCCCCGACCCGCGCCTGCCGCCCTGTCAGGTTCCAACGCCTGCAGGCTCTGCGAATGTCAGGATGCATGCTTCGCTTTTGGCGGGGCGTGAAGCTTCGTCGAAGGATCGGGAGTTGCCTTGGGGAACAAGTCGAAACGTCCTCCGGGCCCGTCGTGGTGCTTCTGGGCTTTGGGCCTACTGCTCCGCCCGTCTAGCCCAGTCGGGTATAGGCCCCACTTGCGAGACCCCTATCTCGGACATCCCACAGCAGCCCCCAAGTGCTTTAGGATCGGATTTCCGTCTCTTATCCTGTCATAAAGATTATACGGGAAAAAAGATCGTAAAGAACTTGTAGTGTGAAGCCACCGTGGTTAGTTGGCTCATGGCTGAGTGGTATCCGTGCCTATGTACGGTGTGCGGCAACCGTCTTGTTGCTAAGCTGACCCTCATGGGGCATACCATAGTCTTTTTGGTTCGTGGCCGGGTGGTATCCGCGCCCGTTTACGGTGCGCGGCAACCGGCTTGTGGCTCAGTTGACCCTCATGGGGCATACCGTAATCTTTTGGCTCGTGGCCGACTGGTATCCGCACCCATTTACGGTGCGCGACAACCGGCTTGTGGCTCAGTTGACCCTCATGGGGCATACTGTAATCTTTTGGCTCGTGGCCGAGTGGTACCCGCGCCCGTTTAAGGTGCGCGGCAACTGGCTTGTTGCTCAGCTGGCCCTCATGGGGCGTACCGTAATCTTTTGGCTCGTGGCCGAGTGGTACCCGCACCCGTTTAAGGTGCGCGGCAACTGGCTTGTCGCTCAGCTGGCCCTCATGGGGCGTACCGTAATCTTTTGGCTCGTGGCCGAGTGGTACCCGCGCCCGTTTAAGGTGCGCGGCAACTGGCTTGTCGCTCAGCTGGCCCTCTTGGGGCGTACCATGGTCTTTTGGCTCGTGGCCGAGTGGTACCCGCACCCGTTTAAGGTGCGCGGCAACTGGCTTGTCGCTCAGCTGGCCCTCATGGGGCGTACCATGGTCATATAGAGTAATGCCTGTGCCCGTTTACGGCGCACTGCTTCAGACTCTCATGGAGCGCATTCTCAAGACCGGGTTAGTGAAAATCCTCCCACGATACCCAATCACGCTAAGAAGCAGTGACCAGCAATTGACCCCAAATTATGGGGCATACCGTTTGAGGATGTTCGAAAAGTGCCCGGCCCCAAGCTTCCGTGGCGGCCGGCGTTCAGGCCCATCATGGGGCGCACTTTATCCCAAACTTCGAACCAGAATTAACACCTGGTCGCGTTTTGCGCAACTCAGCTATCGGCCCAACATGGGGCGTGCCCTAGATCTGGCCCAGAATCGAGCGCGAAGGCCCTTACTTTTCCCGCCGTAAGGCGAAAATTGAGGCTTATTCCTTATAAATGAGGGAAAACTTGCTAGGCGAAGATACCTTTGTCCCTCCCCCACCACGGTTGAGAAATCTTTAAGTCTCCTTTGGCGATTTGGGCGACCTAGGGTTTCTAGTTTCGCGCCCAAGACCCTCGGCGGTTCCTCCCACCGGGTCTCCTTCACCGAGATGTCTTTTTCTTCGGAATCCTTATCAGCGTCGGAGGGTAACGCTGACCCTACGACCGCGGGGTGGGAGACCTTCGTCACCACGGCGTCCCGCTTGGAGGAGCTGGTCGCTGCCGGCGTCCTTCCTCTGCTGGAGTTGATCTCCGCCCGTCCCGCCGCAGGTGACCCTTACCCCACACCTCTAGAGAATGAGATTGTGGTGTTCGAGTCCTTCTTCTGGCGAGGATTTAGCGTTCCTGGAAGCGCCTTCTTCCGAGGGCTCCTTCACTTTTACGAAATCGAGCTGATCAATTTGAATCCCAACTCCATTCTTCACATTACTATCTTCGTTCAGCTTTGCGAGGCGTATCTTGGGATACGTCCTCATTTTGACTTGTTCCGCTCCGTCTTCTTGCTCAAGCCTCATCCGAACCGGGCTGCTCCCAGCGTCATTTGGGGCGCCGGGCTCCAGCTGCGAGAGGGCTTGAAGAAACAGTACTTCGTCATCCCCCTCAAGACCTCCCTCAAAGGTTGGAGGTGGGAGTGGTTCTATTGTGCCAATGTTGACCTTTTTCTCGCCCCTTTCGCTGGCCGCGCCCCTAAAGCTTCCCGATGCTGGAGCGATGCCCTGGATGACGGCGGTTTGGACCAAGTCCCCGAGCTTCTGGCATGGATTAACGATATGAAGAACCGAGGGCTGACGGGCCCCGGGATCGCGATCAGCTTTGTGCAGCGCCGGGTGCAGCCCTTAAAGGAGAAAATCCATTTGGGGTTCCAGTACGGCGGGTCTCAGGATCCCACCCGGGAGACGGACACGTCCTTGTCGAAAGATGCATTGGCGACGCGGGTGGTTGACCTCTTCGTGCCTGGCACTGTGATCACCAACAGGGGCTGCCCTCACAAATTTTCGGCGGCGAACCCTCCCCCTCCTGTGAGTGCACCACTCTCTCGAAAAACTGTCCCATGATTTTTGCCTGATGTGTGATTCTGACAGCGTGCGATCGTCCCTTTTTCAGGAACGCGAGTCCTTCTTTTCTGATGCTCCGGTCGTCGGCCTCTCTCGGCTGAGGAATGCTCAGGCCAAGTGAGCGGCTGACACCTCGGCTGATGAGCTGCGCCGGGTATCGGCGGAGGAGGATGCTGGCCCTTCGTCAGCTGGGCCTTCGACCTCCGACATACCCGGATCACGAAGCGCAGAGCCACAGCCCTCTGTCTCAGGGGCAGCCCATTCTTTAGTCTGGTCCAGTTCCCCTCCGAGTGGTGCTGGGACTCGGATGAAACCTGGGATGAAATTTAAGAAATCCAGGAGGTATTCTTTTGGGCAATCCTTGTCTTTTTTTTATTACCTGTGCTGAGATGTTTTCCGTTTTTTGCCAATTCAGGACTCCTACTATGGACGTCCCAGTGGAGGGGTCTCCTGAAAAGGAGCCCCCGGGACCGGCTTCTCCAAGGGGGACTCCCCCCTCGTCGGCTAGGTCACCGTCTCCTTCGGCAACTAGGGCGTCGCCACCTCGCACTGCTGGCCCGACCGCTGAGCCACCAAGTGGCCCAGCAGTCGAGGAGCTTGACCCGGCTCCGCCTCCCGAAGTGGAGGAGGTGCGTCGAGAGCCACCGCCACTCGGTCCCCTGCCGAAACCCCCGAATCGGACCGTGTGGAGTGAGGGAGGTTCCGACTGGAAAGGGATGGAGGAGGACGAGGAAGCAGAGATAGCTGCTCGGATGGAGCTTTACAAGCTCACCGTCAGGTGTAGTACGCTCGTCAGGGTGAGTTTTCTGTCTTTCTTTGGTCTGTTCTTATTAGGGAATGTTGGCCTCCACCTGAGACTCTGCCCTGTCGCCTAGGACATGGGAGAGCGCTCGGAGCAAAGGTCGCAATTTTTTCGGAAGGTGCTCCCCAAGCTCAAGGAGCACCAGAAGTATCAGGACAAGGTCAACGAGATCAGCAGCGACAGATGGAAAGAGGTCCACGGGCTAGAGACCCAGTGTATGGCGATCTGAGAGGAGAAGGCGAAGCTTGAGCATGCGCTCGAAGGTGAGATCCTCCCCTGGATTCGGTTTGGACATCTTTTTGGACATTTGGAAAGGATGATGACGCTCTTGTGTTTCAGAGCGCGATTCGACCATTGCTGAGCTGAGAGCCCAACTGGAAGCTTCAGAAAGTTCTGACCTCGAAGCTCGAGTCGGCTTGGAGAGGATACAACGGGAGCTGAAGGGTAAATTTCTTTGACTTGGATTGAACGTACTTGGCGTCGGGTGTGTTTTCTGATGGCAGTTCGGCTTTGGTGCAGAATGCAAGGAGAAGATCACCACTGCCGAACTGAGCCGGATCGAGCCGCTGTGCGTCGCGAGCCAGTTCTGCACCTTCTGCGTATTGAAGGAGCTGAGCCGGGCCAGGGGGACGACGCTGTTCCGCTTCTCTCTGGAGGAGCCGATAGGATAAGAGCTTATGCCAAGGAGTCCGCGACCATGAGTGCGAACCAGGCGTTGGCGGTTGTAACACCCCAAAATTTTGCTTTTCTTAAATTCATGTGTGATTTGGCACTTTGGTGAATTTTTGGAATTTTCTGGAATTTATTTGGATTTATTTGGAATTTATTTGAATTTATTCCATTTTGAAATAATTAAAGAATTTAATTTTGCAAATAAAATTTTGTTGGAAATATTTTATTTGAGTCCAAAATGTTCCAAAATATTTTCCAGAATTTTTCTGGAATTTTTCCGAGTCATTTGCTATTTTTAATGAATTAAATGAATTACTGGGAATTATTTTAAATATTAAATCGCTGGAAAATCCAACTCGGGTCAAATCGTTTCATCCGACCGAGCCCGAGTCAGACTCGAGTTCGAGTCCGACCCGAGCCACGTGACTCGACCGAACCCACTCCTAACCCTAATCAATCCCAACCGTTGGATCAAGATCCAACGGCTGAGATCCGCCCGTACCGGTTCGAGCCGTAACCGGCCCTGATCCGATCGCGCCGTGCGATCGTGACCGTTGATCGCGCCACGTGGATGGCCGCGATTTCGTCGTCTTCGTCGAGTCCGAGCCGGACTCCGCCGCCGCGCCCGCCGCCGTGTAGGATTAGGTTTCCGTCTAGGGCATGAACGCCGAGGCTATTTAAAGCGTGAGACGTCCCCCGAGGTTGCCCTCATCCTTGCGCACCCGTTCCCCCGAGCCATCTCGCCTGAGCCGCCGCCGTTGAGCCGCAATCGCTCGCCGGAGTTGTCTCTTCCCTCCGCTGCGGTTTGCGCCGTTTTCCGCCGCCGTCCGTCGTCTTCCGCCGAGAAGGAGCCCAGATCCAGAGTCCCCGCGACGAGATGCACCTGAAGGGAGGTTTCATCTCGCCGAAAAACCCCCGTAGCGCCGCGCCCTTGGTCGTCGTTGTCAGCGTATTAAGCGCTGGGGTACCCACGCAGCCGCATTAAGTACTCTCGCCAAGAGGGCAGGTGGTGTTCAGGCCACTCCTCGAGGCGACCAGCCAAGGTGCTCGCCAGGACAGTGGCGTTCGAGCCACTCCTGGCGACCAGCAAAGGTGCTCGCCCAGGGGACAGTGGCGTTCAGCCACTCCGGGCGACCAAAGAAAGGTGCTCGCCAGGGACAGTGGCGTTGAGCCACTCCCGAGGCGACCAGCAAAGGTGCTCGCCCAGGGGACAGGTGGCGTTCGAGCCACTCCCGGGCGACGGCAAAGGTGCTCGCCAGGACAGTGGCGTTGAGCCACTCCCTGGCGACCGCAAGGTGCTCGCCAGGACAGTGGCGTTCAGGCCACTCCCCGAGGCGACCAGCAAAGGTGCTCGCCAGAGATAGGTGGCGTTCGTGCCACTCCTGGCGACCAAAGAAAGGTGCTCGCCAGGGGCAGTGGCGTCGAGCCACTCCTCGGGGCGACCAGCAAAGGTGCTCGCCAAGAGGACAGGTGGCGTTCGGGCCACTCCTCGGGGCGTAGTTCCCAAGAATCAACCCCGTAATCTGTGCTACAGGGCGAAGGGTCAAGGGTATTTAATGCGAGACGTGTATTTAATGCGAGACGTGCGCATTAATTGCAGGGTATGTAAGCTGTGGTATGGCGGCGCGTCTTCCCCAGGCGCGCATTAATGATGGGTGGCGCCGAATCGACATCCCCTCTCTCCTGGAGGAGCCTGCAGGGGTGGCAGACAGGCGGGACCCAAGGCGAAGTCTAAGTCGGCTAGGACAGGCATTAAATGAGATGTAAGAGAGTATGACAGGTGCATTAAATGCACTGTAGTAACGTGTCAGACGCTTGCTTTACGCAAGCTTGTAAGCCCCATGCGCCTCAGCCAGCCCGAGTATAAAAGGGAGCTAGGATGCATGGGAGAGGGTTGTTGATTTTTTGGTTGGCAGAACCTGAGAGGGTCTTCTTCCCCAGCCTTGTAAGAACCTTGAACTCAGAGGAAACCACCAAGCAGGACTAGGGTTATTACTCCTTTGGAGGGCCCGAACCTGGGTAAACTCGACTGTCTTCTTGCTTGCTCCCAGCATCCCGTTCTTCCCATCTTTGGAGCGGTTGCCACAAAAGCCCCCAGTCCGAATCTCTCAAGCACCCAATCTTAGGGTGCCTGTTGGCTAGTACGCCGACAGTGGCGCGCCAGGTAGGGGCTTAGTGGTTAGATCGTTCCTTTCTTCCATTCCTTTTTGAGGAGTTTGCAAGAATCCGAAGATCATCCGGTATGGCGGAGTCTCATCGCCAGCGTAGCGCCCTCCCCGAGGAAAGCAGCGCCCGAAGCCGATCTCGGCTCCCGGTAAGGGAGTCGGGTCAGCCGGGTCCTTCTGCGGCGGGAGGGGCGCGAGCCACATCCAAGCCCGGAGTTCAGCCGGTCCAGCGGCGCTTGCTGTTGGGGGAAGATACCCCAATGCAAAGCCTTCATGCGGCCCGGTTGCTCCTGGATCATCCTCCGGTCCAACTGACGGGCGATACCCCAGCCACCCCTTGGCTTCAGGACATTGCCCGTCTAGTGGACTCAGCCAAAGAAGAGTTCTTTGTGGCAATTCAGCCGGGCTTCCGCGTCCCCGCTAAGGGGTCCGTATGGTGGATGCACAAGCTTCGATCGCTCTTTAGCGACCTCTCCGGCCGCAGGAGCCGGGATAAAGGGAAGGAGTATCGGCTGCAGCCCTCTGCAACAGGGGACGTGCACAAGCTTCGCATCTTCCGCGGTACTCCCATGCCGAGGAGAACCGCTGGGATCTAAGGGCACGCCTCAATGAGGGGCGGCTCGGGGAGACGATCGCGTCAAGTTCTTCTGAGGCGTCATCATCCGCAACGACGCCCGAACCCCTGCCGGCCGGTCGAAGGGGCTTCCTTCCGACTGGGGAGAGTGTAGACTTCGCACTCCTCGACCCCATCTCAGGGTCGAGGGTGGTGGGCGACACCACTCCTCGTATAATGTTGGGTGCCAGCGTTTTCCTCCGTCTCACGCCAATCGGGCGTGGCTGTAAAGATTTCGTCCCGCGCCCATCGAGAAGTATGACGGCACCACCAACCCTGAAGAATTCCTGCAGATTTATACGACGGTGGTGCGTGCTGCCGGGGGGTCAGATAGAGTTATGGCCAACTACTTCCCGATGTCGCTGACAGGCTCCGCCCGCTCCTGGCTGCTGAACCTTCCTCGGGGTTCGGTACACTCGTGGGAGGAACTGTGCGACATTTTTGTCGCCAACTTTCAGGGCTCCTACGCTCAACCGGGTGTGGAGGACGACCTCCACGCTTTGGAGCAGAAGGAGGGGGAGTCCCTGAGGGGGTTTATTCGGCGGTTTAGCCATTGCCGCAACACGATCCCCCGGATCTCTGAGCAGTCGGTTATTATTGCGTTCCGGAGGGGGGTTAGGGATCAGAAGATGCGGGAGAAGATGGCTACCCGCACTGTCGCTACCACTTCCGAGCTTTTCTCCCTGGCTCACAAGTGTGCCCGGGCAGCGGAGGCTCGGAAGGGTGCAGCAGGGCCCTCAAACCCTGACGAAGCCGGAACGTCGAAGTCCTCCGACCGTAAAAAGAAGAAGCGCAAGGAGGCCGTCGCCCGAGAGGTTTTGGTGGCCGATCCAGAAGCCAAGCCTCGGGGCGGCGATCGAGGCGAAGGAGAGATCGCCGACGCCGAGACAATCGCAGGGACCGCCGTTCTCTCCGGGCCAGTGAAGACGACAGGGGCAAGCCATACTGCCCCATCCACCGCACAAATGGGCACGACTTGGAAGATTGCCAGGTTGTGTCCAAGTTGGTGGAAAAGCGGCTCAAGAAGCGCCGCGAAAAGGATCGCGAAGATGATGACGACGAAGATGACACCCCACCGCTTTCCAACAAGCCGAGCACACGGTGGCATACATTCATGGGGTTCGCCACCTACTCTTCCAACTCGCAGTACAAGCGAGAGTTGAGACAGGTGTGTGCCACCATGCCAGAGCCCGGGACGAGTCGGATGCTGAAGTGGTCGGATCAATCGATCACTTTCAGTCGGGCCGACCACCCGGCGAACACTTCAGGCCCAAACCATCTCCCGATCGTGGTCGCCCCTACGGTCAGGAATGCGGCTTGGCGAGTACTCGTTGATGGAGGAAGTGCCATCAACCTTTGTCGATCGGGCGTATCAAGCACTCCAAATACCTTATGAAGAATCGCTACCAAGACCGCTTTTTTATGGAATTGCCCCCGGGATGGGCCTAATGCCCCTGGGACAAGTCCAGCTGCCCGTCACGTTCGGAAGCGCTGAAAACTTCCGGACGGAACTCATCAACTTCGAGGTCGCCGACTTCGACCTCCCTTACAACGCCCTGCTTGGCCGCCGCTAGTCAAATTCATGGCGATTACGCATCATGCTTATTTGCCGATGAAGATCCTCGGCCGAGGGCCCAATTGTGGTAAAGGTGGACAAGCTCGAAGCCTTGCGCCTCGGTAAGCAAGTGCAAGACTTTCGAGCCGCTTTGTTCGGCGCGTGGCACAGAAGATCCCTCGAGCGCTCCCCCGGCCAAGGCCCGCGCTTCACCCAGTCCCTTGGGTGAGGTGAAGGTGGTCCCCGTGGGCGAGGAAGGCTCGGGCAAGGCTGTGAGAATTGGCGCTGATCTCAGTGCCAAATAGGAAGGCGCGCTCGTCACCTTCCTCCGGTCTAATCTAGATGTGTTCGCCTGGGAACCATCTGAAATGACCGGGGTCCCTAGGGAGGTGATCGAGCACCGATTGGCAACGCTACCTGGAGCGCACCCAGTCCGACAGAAGATCCGGAGGCAGGCGCCAGAGCGACAAGAGGCCATTCGGGAAGAAGTGGAGAAGCTATTGCAAGCCGGAGTTGTGCGGGAAGCCGCCTACCCTGAGTGGCTGGCTAACCCCGTACTCGTGAAGAAGTCCAATGGGAAGTGGCGAATGTGTATAGACTTTACCGACCTCAATAAAGCCTGCCCTAAGGACCCTTACCCTCTGCCAAGGATTGACCTCGTTGTCGATTCTACGGCAGGATGTGAAGCTCTATGTTTCCTAGACGCATACTCAGGATATCATCAGATTAGAATGGCGCAGGAAGACGAAGAAAAGACGGCCTTTGTAACCTCTTTTGGTGTATACTGTTATGTTCGAATGCCCTTTGGGTTGAAGAATGCCGGATCTACCTACCAAATGAGCCAGGCATATTGTATTCAAGTCACAAATTGGGAAGAACCTGGAGGTATATGTTGATGACTTGGTGATAAAAGCTAAGGCCGCTGATGGGTTGGTTAAAGATCTGGAGGAAACTTTCTCCCACCTCCGGCACTACCGCTTAAAGCTGAATCCTGAGAAGTGCGTGTTCGGGGTGTCATCTGGGAAGTTGCTTGGCTTTACGGTCTCGGTAGCGGGATCGAAGCCAATCCGCACAAGATTGAAGCAATTGAACGAATGAAGCCACCTGTCGGCTCAAGCAGCCTTGCTTAGCTGGTCGCTGGCCTCCTCGGCCGGTTCATAGCCCTACTGGGGAGAAAAGTCTCCCATTATTCAAGCCGATGAAGAAGACTAATTCCTTCGAGTGGACCGGAAGCCCAGCAGTACTTGAAGATCTGAAGAAGTATCTCTCCTCGCCTCTGTCTTTGGTCGCCCCGAGGCACAGTGAGCCGCTTCTCCTCTATGTAGCGGCAAGCCCCTCGGCGGTGAGTGCGACACTAGTAGCAGAGCGAGAGGCGTGCAACGGCCGGTCTATTATGTGAGCAAGGTGCTGCATGATGCTGAAACTAGGTATCCCTGTGCCCGTAAAATGGTGTATCTTTGTCTTTGGTGGCATCAAGAAAGCTGCGACATTATTTCCAAGGAAGGGAGATCACCGTGGTCTCTCGTATCCTCTCTGGGAGATCCTCCACAATCGTGAAGCCGAAGGTCGACGCTAAGTGGTCTGGCCGAGCCGGGGAATTTGGCCTCAAATTTGCCCCCGCGATCGCTATCAAGAGTCAAAGATGGCGGACTTCGTTGTTGAATGGACTCGGCAGATGAGGAAGATAAGGAAGTCCCCGTGCCCACGCCTTGACGCTCCTCTTCGATGGATCCTTCAGGCTCGGCGCTGGGCTGGGTTCCTCCTGGTCTCCCGACCGGGACCCTCAAATATATAGTCATCCTGGACTTTAAAGCTACCAACAACGCTATGGAATACGGCGGATTCCGGCCGGGTTCGAAGCCGCCGCGCCATATCGGCATACTGGCGCCCTCTGATTAAAGGCGATTCTTTGTCGGGTCATCAACCAGGCAAGGAAGGACTTCACCGCTCTGATCCCGTCATGGCAGCTTACAGCGGAGGTTAGAAAGATGGAGAGACACTTGAAGGGCTAGGGTATACGCACATACCCGGCGCGACAATTATTTGGCGGACGAGCTCGCCACCGCCTCGACAAGAGCCCCTGTTCGGTCGGAGTCTTTGAAGAAAGGCTTCGCGACCGTCCAGCTCCGCCCCCGTCTCACGTGGGCAAGATGGAGATCCTCCTTCAGCCCTCAACTCAGTTGGGAAGGCGACGCTGCCAAGCGCAACCCCCGTGTCTGGTGGGGACGATGGTGACGCCGCCACCCCACGCTGCAGGAGGAAAAGTGGCACCGGTGGAAACGCTTGGCCAGCGGAGTACCCAGCGATCACTCTGTGGTCGCCAGATTTGACCGGAAGGCACATGGATGGACCCGATCCTGGCCTACTGCGGGATCAAGTATGCCCCGACGATGTTGCGTCAGCCGAGATGATAGCGCGTAAGGCCAAGCGCTACACCCTGGTGGATGGGGACCTGTACCGCCGGGGTGGAAAAGGAGTTCTTCTGAAGGGAATCACTCGGGAAGTGGGAAGCATTTTGCTTTCTGATATCCATGGAGGCGCAAAGGGAGCCATTTTCGGTCGGAACCTGGTGGGAAAAGCTTTCCGCCACGGGTTCTATTGGCCAACCGCCTCCAGGATGCTTGCGAAGCCGGTGAGGAGATGCGAGGCGTGCCGATTCCACGCCAAGCAAATCCACCAACCAGCCCAAGCTCGCAAACCATCCCGCTCTCATGGCCCTTCGCGGTCTGGGGCCGGATATCCTGGTCCGTTCGCGGGCCACGTGGGGCTACACTCATCTGCTCGTCGCCCGTTGACAAGTTCACCAAGTGGGTGGAAGCTGAAGCCGTGAGAACCATTACCGCCGCAGCCGGCTGTCAAGTTCATGCGAGGGATCTTCGCCCGCCGGTCGCCAACCGTATCATCACCGACAATGGCGCCCGATTCACCGGCGCCGCTTTTACGGACTTTGCGAAGAAATGGGCACGAAGTCTGCTTTGCCTCCGTTGCCCATCCAAGAAGCAACGGCCAAGTTGAGCGAGCCAATGCCTTTGGTCGAAGGGCCTCAAGACTCGGGCGTTTGATCGACTTCACCAGCGTGGCTCACGGTGGGTTGAAGAACTCCGGCGATCTTGTGGTCACTCGAACCACTCCCACCGGGCTACCGGAGAGACTCCATTCTTTACGGTTTACGGAGCAGGCTGTCCTCCCTTCGAATTGACATTTGGGTCGCGCGTGTTGCTGCGTTCGCGGAAGAAGATCAGGAAGAGATGCGCCAAGACGACGTCAATCTCCTGGAAGAAGCCCGGGATCGTGCGGCCACTGCGCGCCGCTTCGGTACCAAAGCAAAGCCTCAGGAGGTACCACGCCACCCGGTCAATGAGAGAACATCGCGTGGGCGACCTGGTCTTGCGAAGATTCGGGCCGCAGTCGGGTTGCACAAACTGCCTCTCCCAAAGGGGAGGGCCCCTTTAAGGTGGTTTCGCTCTCGACCCGGGCGGTCAGTTGGCCACCGAGGGCGGGAGGAATCGGCGAACTCGCAGAATATAGAGAACCTGCGCAAGTTCTACCCTTGAACGGTTGTAAGTTTCAGGTTTTGTTCCTCGTCTCGGTCGAATCATGTATGTGCCCGACTAGCCGGGGAACGACTGTTGTTCGTAAATTAAGTATTAAGTTCCGTTATTTTTAGCGATTACTTCATGCCTTTCAGTTCTGTTTTACGGCAAAGTGCTCAGCGATCACTCTAGTCCGCTCGATCCTGTGAGCGCCCGTGGCAAAGGCGGGACCACTGTAAGTGCGGCGAACAGGATTGGGCAATTGGGCGGTTGGTTTGAACTCGGCTCAAGACGGTCATGACACTCCGGTGTCCCGTGGGGGCTGGCGATTTAAACACTGCTACCAAAAGCCTACATCCTGTCACGTCTTACACTGTGTCCGCCCCGCGGAGGCCACAAGGGTACGTGTTGTTTGCAGGACTGTAAAGCAACGAGAAAAAATCGCCCGGGCACAAGGGGTGTTTTACTCCCTTCTTTTTTCCTTCTAAGCCTTAAGCCGAGCAGTAGCACTCAAGTTAATCTTTGGCGATCAAGGAGTGGAAGGCTAAGAAGACAAGTTAAACATTGCTGAATAAGTCTAAAAAATGTCATGTCTATTCCATGAAAGTGCTTTACAAAAGTTGTTGCAGGACAGCAAGTTAAAAGGAAAAAGAAAAAAAAGGAGAAAGGGAAGAAGGGTCTAGGTTATCCTATCCTTCTTCCTCCTCGTCCGCCACTGCGGCTGCTACTGCAGGGTCTTCCGCGAGGGGCCCGACGTCCAGCGCCAGTGCCACGTCTTCTGCTGCGGCCTCTAGCGCAGGGTTGACCATCTCCAGCTGAGCAGCGACGTGGTCGGCGGCCGCCTGCACCCGCGCCTCCGCCTCCGCCCAGTCTCCTTCAATCCCCTGGACGGCAGCCAGAGGATCAAAGTTGGCGTCCTTGGACGCGCATGTCGGGACCCCGAATTTGCAAATCCGGACCCTCTGTGTATTCAGCACTAGTCCAGGAACGCGCTAGTGCACACAGTCTTTAACATCGGTAAATATCACAATCATACCAATCGATACCATAAAAATACTTTATTAAAGTAATAAAACTGGTTACTCGACCTTATGGCCAAGTTACAAATATATGATTTCGCAGGCGAGACTTATTCAGAGAGAAATAATAACAATAGCGTGAAAATCAAATAACTCGTGGCGCCATCCAAAGATACCACAGTAACCTGATCGGGCTCGCGTCCCCTAGGTAGACGGGTCCTCTTGGAGTTCCTCCTCCATAGCCGGGCGTAGTCTCCTCTTCAAGCGGTGTTGTGTTGAGGCAAGGGTGAGTACTTGGTACTCTGGCAAGTCATGCACGTAATGCAAGCTAATATACTATATGCATGGCTTGGTACAAAGGAATAGCTCAAGGTATATTTGCAAGAAACAAAGATTTGACAAGTAATATAAGTAGATTCGAAAGCAAAGAGAAATAAATAACTTTCCAAGCAGTTTAATAAACATTTTCCCCATCCTAAACCATGTTTCCATTGTCTCCATTGTTATGCCAACCCAACTTTCCAAATCCAAGTTATTTTTTTGAGAAAATCTAACCCTTGACTTGTAATTCCCGAGCATTGTCCAAAGACTGTGGACTCGGCTATTTAAATAGATTCTCAACTCTGCAGAGGTTATGCACTTTACCCACAAGATACAGTCAAACACCACAAAGGCGAAGTTCAGTAATAAAGCCTTCGGAAGCCTCAAACAACACAGGTGGTCCTCTCCGGTTCGTGCTCTACACCATCCCTTCCCTTAGCCAAGGCGAAGTATGGGACCAACACACCGTTAGATGGGTATCTGGCCACACCACGATACGCTCCCCGCACAATCACACAAACGGTGTAATCGACACCCGAGGCTCCACAAGTGAGTCCTTAGCGACTTAGTCAACTAGGGCCGTCCCATTCCAGCCATGTGGTTGCAAGTATGACCCAGTTCAAAGGCTTGCAAGGTTAAGTCCTTAGGATGACCAGTGGCAAGACTACCCAAAACCAAATCAACATTCCCAATGCCACACCGCCCACCTCGATTACTCTTGCCACATGCCCTGGCCGAAAGTCGTTTATCAAAACCCCGCTTGATTACCATGCACCACGTGCCATCAACATCACATGATACTCTTCCAAAACAGGTTCAATATATCATTAAGTCAATATTAACATTTGATTATCCAAAATCATGTCATGAGCACGTAAGCGTGTCTAAGCAAAGATACTACAACGGTCTAAAACCCATGTTGGCAAATTAATAATGTCCAACTAGTAATCCACAACTAGGGTGACAAAGGGTCATGGCACATACTTAAGTAATCAAGGTGTCATACAAAGAAATTGGTATTTATCTAACCCCCATGTTTAAACAAAGTATCTTTCTAATTGAACTAGCATGCAATAGTTTAAATCAAAATAGATTTCAAAATAGGATCAACATGGTCAAAGCACAACTTGCCTTCAAAAAGTACTTGCTCTTGGTCTTGAGTTGGATCCTGAGTCAAAACTTCTCCTCGTGAATCCTTCCCAAGCACTTCAACGTCTACTCGTAAAGCGTGCAAATAGCAAATACACAAATAAACACTAGGCAAAAACATTCCAAAACTCCAAATAAAATCCATAAACAGAAAGAACATAATTTTGTGGATTTTTAGAAACTGGAATCACAAATTTGGAGTTAAAATGCAAAAGTTATGATTATTTAAAGTTTAAATAATCAATTAAATAATTTTACAGAGAAAAACTTTAGTCCAAAAATTAAATAAAATTCATATTCAGGTAGATCTCAATTTTATACAAATTTAGAAATTTGAATCACTCAAATCGGAGTTGAAACGCAAAAGTTATAAGCGTTTGAAGTTTGAAACTAAATTTGAATCAATATTTCGAATTAATAAATCATTTTCTTTTTCGGAAATTAATTATTGCGTCAAAGATGGACACGTGGCAGCCTCGATTGGCCTGCCGACGCCACCGCTCATGGGCTTGGTCCACGGTTTGGCTCGGGTCCACCGTGGACTCGGCCCACGACTTCACGTGAGATCGACATGTGGGCCCTCTCGTGACGTCATCGCCGACGTCACGGGCTCACCACGGTCGGCCGACAGTGGGGACCCACCGTGACGTCATGGGTGACGTCGGCTCTTGGCTGGTCGACCATCGACATGCGGGCCCGCCATGACGCCGGCGTGACGTCATGGTGTGGTTTGCCGAGCGGCCGACACGCGGGCCTGGCGTGTCGGCCACACGCTGGCGTCTGGCCGACCGCGTCGGTCCAACTTCCCGGACGCGTGGCTCGATCTCGACCGTTGATTTGAAAATCAACGGCGCGGATTAGATCCAGTGTTGACGCGCTTTGGGTTAACGTGTTGATTTTGGACCGTTGGATCTAGATCCGATGGTCAAGATTAGATCTGGAGATCGTAACGCAATCTCACCGTGCGATGACGTGGCGTGATCTCAAGCGTTGGATCTTGATCGGACGGTTGAGAGTGCTCGCGGTCCGGCGATGGCTTGCGGCGGCGCTGGCTCACCGGGCGCGGAGGACGACGTACCTTGCCGACGGCAAGCTTCGGGCGCGCTCCGGCCGGCGAGATCCTTCGTGCGCGTCTCGCCGCGCGAGTCCGGATCTGGGCTCAACGGGCGGCAGAGGGCGGCGACGGCGACGATTTAACGCAAATAAAATCGCGGCGGAGCGTTACGGCAACTCCGGCGAGCAATTGTAGCCGAACGGCGCGCTCCGCGGCGTTGTCCAGTCTACGGTGCGCGCTGAAGTCTAGGTCACGACCGTGGTGGCGGCGCATTAAATAGCGACCTCGGCCTGCGGAACGCACGGAGACCGAGGTCGACACTGCTTTCGACGGCGGAGTCCGTGGCGGCACGAGAGGGTGACGTGGCGCTACAAGACAGCCGTTGGATCTCGATCCAACGGCGCGAAGTTTGGGTCCGGTCGGACTCGGCGAGCCGGGCCGCTCGGCTCGGGCTCGCTCTGGCGTGGCGCAATCACAACCGTTGGATCCTAATCCAACGGTCGCGTGGCTAGGGTTCGGGGCGAACGGGTTCGGCTCGACCACGTGGCTCGGGTCGGACTCGAACTCGAGTCTGACTTCGCTCTACGGATGAACAAGAATCGACCGGTTGATTTTCCAAATGATTTAATATTTAAAATAATTCCCAAGAATTCATTTAATTCATTAAAAATAGCAAATGACTCAGAAAAATTCCAGAAAATATTTTGGAACATTTTGGACTCAAATAAAATATTTCCAACAAAATTTTATTTGCAAAATTAAATTCTTTAATTATTTCAAAATGGAATAAATTCAAATAAATTCCAAATAAATCCAAATAAATTCCAGAAAATTCCAAAAATTCACCAAAGTGCCAAATCACACATGAATTTAAGAAAAGCAAAATTTTGGGGTGTTACAAACTTCCCCCCCTTAATAGAATCTCGTCCCCGAGATTCGTGGCTCACTGAGAATAGGTTTGGAAACTCTTTCTTCAAATCCTCTTCAAGGCTCCCAAGTCGCTTCGCTTTCTTCATGGTTGCTCCAATCGAACTCTCTGTAAACGAGTTGACTTGTTCCTGGTCTCTCGATCCATTATGTCCGTAATCCTCACGGATGCTCCTTGTAAGTCAAATCCTCTTGCAACTCAATTGACTCAAGCGGTGTCTGCTCCTCAGGAACTCTGAGACACTTCTTCAACTGGGACACATGGAATACATCATGTACTCCTGCTAACGACTGTGGCAACTCCAGCTGGTAAGCAACTTCGCCTTTGCGACTCAAAATCTTAAATGGTCCAACATAACGGGGTGCGAGTTTCCCTTTGGCATGGAACCTCTTAACTCCTCGAGAGGCGTAACTCGAGATAAACAAAGTCTTCGTTCAAAACTCAAGTCCCGGCGACGATTGTCGCCAGAACTCTTCTGTCGAGATTGGGCGATCTTCGTCTTTTCCCTAATCATAGCGACCGCTTCTTCACCTCTCAAGAATATCAGGCCCAAAGACACGGCGCCACGGTCTCATTCCAATTCAATGGCGTCCGACATGGTCGCCCATACAAAGGCCTCAAAAGGTGACATCTGCAGACTAGCCTCGATAACTATTGTTGTAATCGAACTCGGCATACGGCAAACTCTTATCCCAAGAGGTAGCATAAGCCAATGCACAAGCTCTCAACATATCCTCCAGACTGGTTGACTCTTTCTGCCTGTCCCATCCGCCTGGGATGATAAGTCAGATCTTGAAATTCAAACGGGTTCCCATGGCTTCATGCAACTTATTCCAGAACCTTGAGGTAAATTGGGTACCTCTGTCCGATACAATCCTCTTTGGCACTCCGTGCAAACAGACAATCCTGATCATGTACAATTCCGCTAATTTATCTCCCGAGTAAGTAGTCTTCACGGGGATAAAATGGGCTACTTTAGTCAAACGATCCACTATAACCCATATGGAGTCATAACCTCCTTGAGTCTTAGGCAAACCGGTAATGAAATCCATTCCGATTTCCTCCCACTTCCACTCAGTATTTTCAATGCATCAGTAGCAATCTCGCTGGTCTCTCGATGCATTGCCTTGACTCTCGGCATACGCCGCACAATGCAACATGCTCGGCAACTACACGTTACATACTCGGCCACAAGAATCTCTCCTTCAGATCCTCGATACATCTTGGCGCTTCAGTGGTGAATCGAGTACTTGGAGTCATGGGCTTCTTCCAAAATCGCTTGCTTCAACTCCTTTTGTTAGGCACACAAATGCGATCCTTCATCCATAACGTGCCTTGCTCATCCATCTTGAAGTCTTCTGCCTTGCCTTCTTCCTTGATGGACTTAATCCTACGGATCCTGTCATCATCCTTTTGTCCTTCTCGAATCTGATCCTCCAGGGTAGGTTTTACTTCTAATGCGGCCAGAATCCGCTAGGTACTACCTCAATCTTCATTTTCTGAAAGTCCTCACATAACTCATCCTGACTTGTGGCTAGCAACATACTCACGGTATGGCTCCTCCGACTCAGAGCATCGGCTACTACGTTGGCCTTCCCGGGATGATAATGGATTCCAACATTGTAGTCCTTGATTAACTCTAGCCATCTCCTCTGCCTCATATTCAGATCCGACTGGGTGAATATGTACTTAAGGCTCTTATGATCCGTATACACTTCACATCTGTTTCCAATCAGATAGTGGCGCCATATCTTCAAGGCATGCACTACGGCAGCTAACTCTAAGTCATGCGTCGGATAATTTTCCTCATGCGGCCTCAACTGCCTTGATGCATACGCTGATTTACCTTTCCATTCTGCATCAAGACACATCCAAGTCCTTGGCGCGATGCGTCACAATAGATATCGAAGCCTTGAGCAACATCCGTAGAACTAACACCGGTCGATGTCAATCGCTTCTTCACTCCTGAAATCCTTTCTCACATTCTCGCGCCCATGCAAACTTCTTTTCCTTCTTCAAAGAATTGCGTAAGAGGTTTCGCAATTGTCGAAAAGCCTTCAATGAAACGGCGGTAGTATCCTCGCCATTCCAAGGAAGCTCCGAATCTGGGTCACGGTCTTCTACGCTCCCAATGTAACACGCCTTCTACTTTGCTTGGATCCACGGCAACTCCTTCTGCAGTCATTACATGTCCAAGAAACTCCACTTTGTCCTTCCAAAAATCACACTTGCTGAACTTGGCGAAAAGTTGTCGTTCCTCGCCTTTTCCAAAACTCGCCTCAAGTGTTCGGCATGTTCATCCTCTCGTCTTGGAGTAGATTAGGATATCGTCTATGAACACGACGACAAACTTGTCCAAATATTCCATGAACACCTTATTCATCATATTCATGAAATAAGGCGCATTTGTCACCCAAAAGACATAATCAGAAACTCGTAATGTCCATATCTTGACGAGAATGCGATCTTCGGAATATCTTCCGATCGGATCTTCAACTGGTGGTATCCCGATCTCAGATCAATCTTGGAGAAAACTCCAGCTCCGCTCAACTGATCAAACAAATCATCAATCCTGGGTAGCGGATACTTATTCTTCACGGTGACTTCGTTGAGTGCACGGTAGTCAATGCACATCCCGAAACTCCCGTCCTTCTTCTTGACAAACAAAACCGGTGCTCCCCACGGCATTTAACTCCTGGCCTCGATAAATCCTTTCTCCATTAACTCTTCTAGTCTGCTTTCTTCATCTCTACCAACTCCTCGGTGGACATCCGATAGGGTCTCTTTGCTATCGGTCTTGTACTGTACAAGCTCTATCACAAACTCTATGTCCCTATCTCGGTGGCATACTGTAAATCCTCTGAAAACATCGGGTACTCATTCACCATCGGGACATCCTCTATGCTGATTGCCTTGGTACTGTTAACCATCAACTGCCCATCTCTAATCTGCGGTGGCTTGAAATTCCACTTTCTTCCCACACGGGCTCTCAATCGAGATAGTCCTTCGTCCACAATCCAATACGGCCTTGTGCTTGGATAACCACCCATTCCCAATATGACGCCTAGGTCCGGGTCTCCAAAATCATAAGGTTTGCTAGGAACTCTATTCCATCTATTAGTATTCTCACCGGAACATCCTACTTTCGCTCGGAGTTCGGAACTGTGGGTTTGAACTAAAAGCATGCACTTAAGTCTTGAAATCCTCAAATCATTTCTAGTAGCAAAGCCTTGCGAAACAAACGAATGCGAAGCTCCGTGAGTCAAACAAAATCGCAGGTGCATCGAGTTAACAAGTAACTTACCCAAGACGACGTCCGTAGCATTCTCGCGGTTGCATCTGCGGTGACATGGTTGACTCGGCCTCTCACCACGGTCCTGGGTGCGGCTCCCGTGCCGGGCGCCCTAGCTGGGTGGTTCCTAGGTTGAAGCGAATCGGGTCACTCTCGATGTCTTCTTCGGGCAATGTTGGCAAAGTGTCCGGGCTCGTTGCGCTTGTAGCTGGCGTCACGTTCCTTGCCGTTGCCTCGAGTAGCGTTAGCGGGAAGTGGGTCCGTAGTTCGATTGGCAGGTCTTGGTGCTGGGATGGTGTCCTTGTTGCATTCTCGTGGTTGGAATCAAGAATTGATTTGGTGCAACTCTCAGCGCCGCTATGCGTTCCTGGCGTGATCCTTGCTGTTGCATCCTGCGCTTCTCGTTCTCATCCAGTTCCTTGCGCTTGTCCTCAAGAATAAGTGCCTTATTCACCAACTCTTGGAAATCCGGAAAGGTGTGGGTGATCAACCCTACTTGCAATCCCGAGTTAAGTCCCTTCATAAAACGACTGCCTGGCCTTATCTCGTCGCTACATCCTCAAAAAGCGTAGCGTGCTAGCCGTGTAAACTTATTCGTAGTCGGCCATCGGCTGATTACCTTGCTTCGGTGCTCTGAACTCCTCCTTCTTAAGGTCCATGATTCCTTCAGGCACGTGATACCGCCGGAATGCAAATTGTGAACTCTTCCCAAGTGATATCTTGAGGGTTCTCTGCGTGGCACGTAAGTTTTCCCACCATTCGGCAATGTTCCTTCCAAATGATGAGAAGCGAGAGTACCTTCTCATTTCCTATGCATTGAGCTATGTGTAGCTTCCTCTCGATTGATCTTAACCAATCATCGGCCTCCAATGGATTGGCATTCCCAGAGAAAGTGGGTGGGTGAGTCCTCATGAACTCGGACGCCTTGTGTTCTCGCGTGGTCCCTGGTTAGCTTGGTTGGTCGTGGCCTGAGCAAAGGACGTGCTGCATTTGTTGCATCATAGCATGCATCAATCGAGTCTGAGCAAAGCAAGAAATGCTCCAAAATTCTGCATATCAATCAAGCGGCCGGGTGCTCCATCATTGGGGTTTTCATCAAGCGAGATCCACTCCCATTGCTCCCAAAGTTTCCACGGGTGTTCACCATCTGTCGATGTGCTCTAGGTTTTAGAGATGAGAGGGAAACAAGAATAGACAAGTAACATGGAACTTATGCGGGGCGAAAGGGGGGGTAACTTTAGGGTCCAACTTTATTATTAATAACTTGGTATGGCTCACATAATGCCTAAGGGCCTTGCAACACATACTGCACACTCAGCAAACAAAGCAAATCCAAATCGAACTAACATCTGGAGTCTAACGCCTAAAGGGTGACTCTTTATTCTATGACGCGACTCAGCGAAGGAGTCTCACTATAGATCCTATGCTCACTCATCGAGGAAACCTCCACGGCCTGGGTACGGGTGCTGTGGCATAGGCGCGAAACGATCGCCATGTCCAAATGACTATGTCCTCTCGTGGTAGTCGAAGAAGCGGTGTCCTCATCGAGGTCCGACTCCTCCGGATCTGGCTCGTAGCTCGAGCATCGGCTCGGTCCGGTCCGCACAAGGTCATCTCCAACTCGTCAATCCTTCGCAGAAGGTGTGCCACATACTCTTGAGCTTCCCGCCATCGGTTCTTCTCTCGCCGTGATTTCCTTGCGGGCCTTCAGTAGCTCCTTGCTCGTATTATCTAGTACCTCCTCCTGGGCGATTTACAAATCGTGCCAACCGTGTAACCGTGGCATTCTCATCCCGAATCGCCCTTGGGTCCGAGAAGGTTATTGCTGCGCGGATGATAACGGAACACCGTGCTCTCGGCTCCACTGGCGTAGATATCGTAATGTGCCGCATTGCTCGTCGTGAAACTTCTTGGATACCCATCCGCATTGTAGATCTCCTGGCAAAGGCAGTTGTATCGGCGATTGCCTGGCCCCTCTTCCTGGCGGTACCTCAATCCTCACGTCACAAGCCTTGACCAATCCTCGCTTGCCTGATCACTTCCACTTGGTATTGGGGCTTCTCAAAATCTCCGAGAGTCTCAGAGCATGTGCCAAAGTTCCGCAAAGATGACCAACTCCCAGATCAACGTAGTTGAATTCTTCCTCCATCCGTCACAAGCGTGCTTTACGTAAGAACTCGGAATTTTTCAATTGTGGCAAGGTAAGGGAAAATTTCAGCAAGAGACAAGAAAAGAGAGAAGGGGATAAGTCGAGATGTCATTTCTTGTCTTCACAAATTTTTAGCTTTAGAAAATAGGTTTTATCCTCACTACGACCATTCTAACTTAGGGTTTAGCATACAGTCAAGTATGGCTCTGATAACACCTCTGTCGGGACCCCGAATTTGCAAATCCGACCCTCAGTGTATTCAGCACTAGTCCAGAACGCGCTTAGTGCACACAGCCTTTAACATCGGTAAATATCACAATCATACCAATCGATACCATAAAAATACTTTATTAAAGTAATAAAATCGGTTACTCGACCTTATGGCCAAGTTACAAATATATGATTTCGCAGGCGAGACTTATTCAGAGAGAAATAATAACAATAGCAATGGAAAATCAAATAACCGTGGCGCCATCCAAAGATACCACAGCAATCGATCGGGCTCAAGGCCCCTAGGTAGACGGGTCCTCTTGGAGTTCCTCCTCCATAGCTGGCGTAGTCTCCTCTTCAACTGGTGTTGTGTTGAGGCAAGGGTGAGTACTTGGTACTCAGCAAGTCATGCACAGAATGCAAGCTAATATACTATATGCATGGCTTGGTACAAAGGAATAGCTCAAGGTATATTTGCAGTAAACAGCATTTGACAAGTAATATAAGTAGATTCGAAAGCAGTAGAAATAAATAACTTTCCAAGCAGTTTAATAAACATTTTCCCCATCCTAAACCATGTTTCCATTGTCTCCATTGTTATGCCAACCCAACTTTCCAAATCCAAGTTATTTTTTTTGAGAAAATCTAACCCTTGACTGTAATTCCCGAGCATTGTCCAGTACCGTGGACTCGGCTATTTAAATAGATTCTCAACTCTGCAGAGGTTATGCACTTTACCCACAAGATACAGTCAAACACCACAAAGGCGAGTTCCTCAGAATAAAGCCTTTCTAAGCCTCAAACAACACAGGTGGTCCTCTCCGGTTCGTGCTCTACACCATCCCTTCCCTTAGCCAAGGCGAAGTATGGGACCAACACACCGTTAGATGGGTATCTGGCCACAGCCACGATACGCTCCCCCGTACAATCACACAAACGGTGTAATCGACACCCGAGGCTCCACAAGTGAGTCCTTAGCGACTTAGTCAACTAGGGCCGCCCCATTCCACCATGTGGTTGCAAGTATGACCAGTTCAAAGGCTTGCAAGGTTAAGTCCTTAGGATGACCAGGGCAAGACTACCCGAAAACCAAATCAACATTCCCAATGCCACACTGCCCACCTGATTACTCTTGCCACATGCCCCTGGCCGAAAGTCGTTTATCAAAACCCCGCTTGATTACCATGCACCACGTGCCATCAACATCACATGATACTCTTCCAAAACAGGTTCAATATATCATTAAGTCAATATTAACATTTGATTATCCAAAATCATGTCATGAGCACGTAAGTGTGTCTAAGCAAAGATACTACAACGGTCTAAAACCCATGTTGGCAAATTAATAATGTCCAACTAGTAATCCACAACTAGGGTGACAAAGGGTCATGGCACATACTTAAGTAATCAAGGTGTCATACAAAGAAATTGGTATTTATCTAACCCCATGTTTAATCAAAGTATCTTACTATTTGAAATAGAATTCAATAGATTAAATCAAAATATATATCTAAATAGGATCAACATGGTCAAAGCACAAATTGCATTCAAAATGTAGTTGCTCTTTGTCTTTAGTTGGATCCTGAGTCAAAACTTCTCCCTCGTATCCTTGCTGCACTTCAACGTAGACTCTTAAAGGGTGCAAATAGCAAATACACAAATAAACACTAGGCAAAAACATTCCAAAACTCCAAATAAAATCCATAAACAGAAAGAACATAATTTTGTGGATTTTAGAAACTGGAATCACAAATTTGGAGTTAAAATGCAAAAGTTATGATTATTTAAAGTTTAAATAATCAATTAAATAATTTTACAGAGAAAAATTTAGTCCAAAAATTAAATAAAATTCATATTCAGGTAGATCTCAATTTTATACAAATTTAGAAATTTGAATCACTCAAATCGGAGTTGAAACGCAAAAGTTATAAGCGTTTGAAGTTTGAAACTAAATTTGAATCAATATTTCGAATTAATAAATCATTTTCTTTTTCGAAATTAATTATTGCGTCAAGATGGACACGTGGCAGCCTCGATTGGCCTCGGCGACGCCACCGGCTCATGGGCTTGGTCCACGGTTTGGCTCGGTCCACCGTGGACTCGGTCCACGACTTCACGTGAGATCGACATGTGGCCCTCTCGGGTGACGCCATCGGCGACGGCCGGGCTCACCACGGTGCTGACAGGTGGGACCCACTGTGACGTCATGGGTGACGTCAGCTCTTGGCTGGGTCAGCCACTGACATGCGGGCCCGCCATGACGTCAGCGTGACGTCATGGGGTGGTTTGGCCGAGCCGCTGACACGCTGGGCCTGCGTGTCGGGCCACGCCACGCTGCACGGCCGACCGCGTCGGTCCAACTTCCCGGACGCGTGGCTCGATCTCGACCGTTGATTTGAAAATCAACGGCGCGGATTAGATCCAGTGTTGACGCGTTTGGGTTAACGTGTTGATTTTGGACCGTTGGATCTAGATCCGATGGTCAAGATTAGATCTGGAGATCGTAACGCAATCTCACCGTATGGCGACGTGGGCGTGATCTCAAGCGTTGATCTTGATCGGACGGCCGAGAGTGCTCGCGTCCGGCGATGGCTTGCGGCGGCGCTGCTCACCGGGCCGGAGGACGACGACCTTGCCGACGGCGCTTTCGGCGCGCCCGGCTGAGAGATCCTTCGTGCGCGCTCGCCGCGCGAGTCCGGATCTGGGCTCAACGGCGGCAGAGGGCGGCGACGGCGCAAACGCAATAAAATCGCGGGCGGAGCGTTACGGCAACTCCGGCGAGCAATTGTAGCTGAACGGGCGGCGCTTCCGGCGGGCGTTGTTCAGGTTCACGGTGCGCGCTGAAGTTCAGGTCACGACCGTGGTGGCGGCGCATTAAATAGCAGCTCGGCCTGTGGAAACGCACGGAGACCGCGGTCGACACGGTTACGACGGCGTAGTCCGGCGGCGGCACCGAGAGGGTGACGTGGCGCGCGCACAGCCGTTGGATCTCGATCCAACGGTGCGCGAGTTTGGGTCCGGGTCGGACTCGGGCGAGCTGGCTCGGTCGGCTCGGGCTCGGTGACGTGGCGCAATCACAACCGTTGGATCCTAATCCAACGGTCGCGTGGCTAAGGTTCGGGGCGAACGGGTTCGGCTCGACCACGCCTTCGGTCGGACTCGAACTTCGAGTTCGACTCGGGCTCGATCGGATGAACAAGAATCGACCCGTTGATTTTCCAAATGATTTAATATTTAAAATAATTCCCAAGAATTCATTTAATTCATTAAAAATAGCAAATGACTCGTAAAATTCTAAAAATTCTGGAAAATATTTTGGAACATTTTGGACTCAAATAAAATATTTCCAACAAAATTTTATTTGCAAAATTAAATTCTTTAATTATTTCAAAATGGAATAAATTCAAATAAATTCCAAATAAATCCAAATAAATTCCAGAAAATTCCAAAAATTCACCAAAGTGCCAAATCACACATGAATTTAAGAAAAGCAAAATTTTGGGGTGTTACAAATAAGAAGACGCCAAAACGCACGTCGCAAAGAGCCGCCATCGCTGGCCCTTCCTGGGTGGACCGTCGGCCAGGGCGGCGGAAGCCGGCGGTGAAGTCCGCGATCCGGATCGAGGCGTAAGGCGAGGCGCCGGCCGCTTCCAGTTGGCGCTTTGTCGCACCAACCCCGAGCGAGGTCGCCCTCCATCCGGCCGAAGGCGTACCTCAAAGATCCGCAGAGTGTCCGCCGATCGGATGCGGTTCGTTCACGCGCCGAGCTCTTCCATGAGCTCGGCGGCGAGTGGCCCCGCTCGCTCCCCACCAGCTCCCGCCTCGCCTTTCCATTCGGTCATAAATCAGCCACCTCGCCGAGGCGGCCGATCTCGATGGCGGCGTCGGCGGCCGTTGCTTGCTCGACGTAAGGCGGTGGCCGGTGTGGGAGTAGAGCGCCAAGGGCGGCCAAGAAGTGCATCTGCGCCTGGCCAAGGAACAGAGTCCGCGGAGGATCCGAGTGGGCTGTGGCCCCAGCGCCTCTGGGTTACCGCGGCCCGGCTGGGCCGGTTGCATCTTGATCGCCGGCTCCTTCGCCCTGGCGGATCACCGCCGCCTGCTCCGCTACCTCAGCTCGGCTGCTACCGCAGGAGCGGCTGGGGTCTGGCGCGGTGCCTGGAACAAGCAAAAGCAAGCAAAGGTAAGGCTCCATTCGAGGTTAAAAAGTTTTACCGCCCTTTTTTTTGTGTTTCAAGGATTCGTACTGGCTGAGGCCTCGAAACCGAGGCACTCCCGAGCGAACCAGCCCCTCGAGGCACCGGCGGCCTCGGTGGCGGCCGAGGCAGAACCGCTTCCACCGGAAGCGCCGGCGGTCAACCGCCGGTGGATCCGCCATCGCGCTGGCGGGTCGGCCGCTGGTGGTGGCGGTGGCGGCGGAGGATGCTGCGCCGGTGGGTCCGCCACTGGCAGCGCCGGCGGATCAGCCGCCGGCGGTGGCGGTGGCGACGGAGGCTGCAGCGCCGGTCGGTCCGCCACTGGCAGCGCCGGCGGGTCAGCCGGCGATGGCGATGGCGGTGGAGGAAGGCGCGCCGGCTGGTCGGCCGGCGCGCCAAATAACCGGCTTGCAAAGGTGGTGGCGGAGGCGGAAGCGTCGCGACCGTTGATGAAGAACCCCCGCAGCTGAGGAGGAAGTCCCCAGTGGGCGGGCTGGTGGAAGATCCGGGCCGCCGGGCCGATTTAAGATGGCCCCGATAGCCGTGGTCGGTGGACGCGTTCGATGGGGGCGATGTCGCCGGCAGACGCTTGTTCTTCCCTGGTCGCCACCGTAGGAGTGCCGCGATTATCAGGGGCCCTTGATGGACGATGATGGGCGCCCCCATGGCGCCCATCTTGGGCATCGCCTTGACGATCTCCGCCGATCCAGAGGCTGCATGTCGCAGAGTGGAAGCGCAGCCTCGGGAAGGGTGGAACGCCGCTCAATCGCCTGGCCGCCCCATCCAGAAGCGATTCTGCGGCGCCCAGCTCTCCCACTACCGACACAAAAAAAAAAATGAAAGAATGATGATGATGAAGAAGGAAGGTATAAAAGCTTACCTCCGTGAATCGTCCGAGTCCCGTCATCCACGCCCAGGTAGTGCCATGCTGGACGGTGGCGGCGGCGAAAAGGGCTAATCCTCCGGGACACGAAGTCCCGGAGAACCATGCCTCCGGTCAGCCCTGCTGTCCGCAGCCGATCAACCCGAGCCAACATTGCAAGTAGCTCGGGCGTGTCGGCGACCGGAGATCCTCGGGCCGATTTGTCGCCCACCGCTTCCGTGGAAGCCCTGTGGCTTCAATGCCGCTGTCGTCTTCAACGCACAACCATTCGTGGGCGCCACATTTTCCACCGGATCGGGTCTCCATTGGAATGTAGCGCAACGGCCCCGCCTCTAAGTCGCAGATGGCAGCACCGGAGATGCCGAGCCCTGGCTGACGCGGAGCGAGAAGAAGTAGCGGAAAAGGAGAAGATTGGGCATTACCCCTATGAACATCTCACAGAAGTGGGCGAAGACGGAGAGGAGCACGATGGAGTTAGGGGGAAGGTGGATGTTGTGAATGTCGTAGAAGTTGAGGACGGCGATGTAGAAGTCCGAGATGGGCGGGACCAAGCCCGCCATCATCGCCCAGACAAAGAAGATGACTTCCTGGCCGCCATGAGGAGCGACAGTCCCGGCCGCAAGTGAGAGAGCGCCGCGGGCGATCACCTTGGAGCATTTAGCGGCGGCGTTCTCTTCCACAGTTGAAGGAGGGAGGACAGGAGTCGGAGAGGCCATCAGAATCAGCTAAGGCCGAAAGAAAGCTAAGGCAGAAAGGAAGCTAAGGCAGGAAGGAGCAGAGGCGAAAAGCGAAAACGGGAACATGCCCTCCCCCGTCGCCTGCTTATTTATAAGAATTCAAGGGGGAGCTCAAGCGGAAAAAGTCGAAGAGACGCGCAGTTCGGATGCGGGAAAACCAAAGCATTTTTCAAGAAAGTGGGCACGCCCCACGAAGCCACGGAACGGCTGCAGATTCACCTCGGGACCGGAAAAAGAGGCAAGTTTTTAAAGACCGCGGCGTGCGTGGGCATTTATGGGCCCCACCCGGGAGATTGAACCGTTCGACGAAGAAAAAGAAAGAATAAAGACACTCCTGGGTGGGCCCGGGGGCTACTGTCAGCGTATTAAGCGCTGGGGTACCCACACAGCCGCATTAAGTACTCTCGCCAAGAGGGCAGGTGGTGTTCAGGCCACTCCTCGAGGCGACCAGCCAAGGTGCTCGCCCAGGGGACAGGTGGCGTTCAGGCCACTCCTCGGGGCGACCAGCAAAGGTGCTCGCCCAGGGGACAGGTGGCGTTCAGGCCACTCCTCGGGGCGACCAGCAAAGGTGCTCGCCCAAGAGGACAGATGCGTTCAGGCCACTCCCGAGGCGACCAAAGAAAGGTGCTCGCCAGGACAGTGGCGTTCAGCCACTCCTGGCGACCAAAGAAAGGTGCTCGCCCAGGGGACAGGTGGCGTTCAGGCCACTCCCTGGGGCGACCAGCAAAGGTGCTCGCCAGGACAGTGGCGTTCAGCCACTCCCGAGGCGACCAGCCAAGGTGCTCGCCAGGACAGTGGCGTTCGAGCCACTCCCGGCGACCAAAGAAAGGTGCTCGCCCAGGGGACAGGTGGCGTTCAGGCCACTCCTCGGGGCGACCAGCAAAGGTGCTCGCCAAGAGGACAGGTGGCGTTCGGGCCACTCCTCGGGGCGTAGTTCCCAAGAATCAACCCCGTAATCTGTGCTACAGGGCGAAGGGTCAAGGGTATTTAATGCGAGACGTGTATTTAATGCGAGACGTGCGCATTAATTGCAGGGTATGTAAGCTGTGGTATGGCGGCGCGTCTTCCCCAGGCGCGCATTAATGATGGGTGGCGCCGAATCGACATCCCCTCTCTCCTGGAGGAGCCTGCAGGGGTGGCAGACAGGCGGGACCCAAGGCGAAGTCTAAGTCGGCTAGGACAGGCATTAAATGAGATGTAAGAGAGTATGACGGGTGCATTAAATGCACTGTAGTAACGTGTCAGACGCTTGCTTTACGCAAGCTTGTAAGCCCCATGCGCCTCAGCCAGCCCGAGTATAAAAGGGAGCTAGGATGCATGGGAGAGGGTTGTTGATTTTTTGGTTGGCAGAACCTGAGAGGGTCTTCTTCCCCAGCCTTGTAAGAACCTTGAACTCAGAGGAAACCACCAAGCAGGACTAGGGTTATTACTCCTTTGGAGGGCCCGAACCTGGGTAAACTCGACTGTCTTCTTGCTTGCTCCCAGCATCCCGTTCTTCCCATCTTTGGAGCGGTTGCCACAAAAGCCCCCAGTCCGAATCTCTCAAGCACCCAATCTTAGGGTGCCTGTTGGCTAGTACGCCGACAGTCGTCCCCGTCTCCGGTCAAGCCAGCGCCGCCGTGAAGCCATCGCCGTCCGCGAGCTCGGAGGACCGTCAGATCCAGATTGGACGGTTGAGGTGAGTTCACGTGTTCCAAACCCGATTAGATCTGGACCGTTGGATCAAGATCCAACGGTTCACAATCGCCACGTGCCGTAGCAGTGTGATTATAGGATTAGATCTGGACCGTCCGATCTAGATCGAACGGCCCACGATCAACGAGTAGTTTCAACGTGTCAACCCTGGATCTAATCCGCGCCGTTGATTTTCAAACCAACGGCCGAGATTGCGCCACGTGTCGGGAAGTTGGACCGACGCGGTCGCCGCCCACGCCGCTGGCAGGCAGGACGCTGACACGCGGGGCCCGCGTGTCAGAGGGCCCGCATGTTAGTGGCTGACCCCGCCAAGCGCTGACGTCACCCATGACGTCACAAAGGTCCCACTGCCGCAAGACTGCGGCTGAGCCCCGCCGACGCCGGGCCGATGACGCTACCCGAGTGGGCCCACATGTCGGGCCGACACGCAGAGTCGTGACCGAGTCCACTGTGAGACCCGAGCCGAGCGTGGTCCGAGTCCATGGACCTACTGACGCCAGCCAACCAATCAGAGATCGCCACGTGTCCATGCCGACGCAATAATTAATTTCCGAAAAAGAAAATGATTTATTAATTCGAAATAATGATTTGATTTAGTTTCAAACTTCAAACGCTTATAACTTATGCGTTTCAACTCCGATTTGAGTGATTCAAATTTCTAAATTTGTATAAAATTGAGATCTACCTAAATATGAATTTTATTTAATTTTTGGACTAAAGTTTTTCTCTGTAAAATTATTTAATTGATTATTTAAACTTTAAATAATCATAACTTTTGCGTTTTAACTCCAAATTTGACGATTCCAGTTTCTAAAAATCCACAAAATTATGTTCTCTCTGTTTATGGATTTTATTTGGAGTTTTGGGATGTTTTTGCCTATTGTTTATTCGTGTATTTGCTATTTGCACGCTTTACGAGTAGACGTTGAAGTGCCGGAGGGATTCGAAGGAGAAGTATTGACTCAGGATCCAACTCAAGACCAAGAGCAAGTACTTTTTGAAGGCAAGTTGTGCTTTGACCATGTTGATCCTATTTCGAAATCTATTTTGATTTAAACTATTGCATGCTAGTTCAAATAGAAAATACTTTGTTTAAATATGGGGGTTAGATAAAGTACCAATTTGCTGTATGACACCTTGATTATTTAAGTATGTGCCATGACCCTTTGTCACCCTAGTTGTGGATTACTAGTTGGACATTATTAAATTGCCAACATGGGTTTTAGACCGTTGTAGTATACTGCTTAGACCTGCTACGTGCTCATGACATGATTTTGGATAATCAAATGTTAATATTGACTTAATGATATATTGAACCTGTTTTGGAAAAGTATCATGTGATGTTGATGGCACGTGGTGCATGGTAATCAACTGGGGTTTGATAAACAGTTTTCGACCGGGGCATGTGGCAAGAGTAATCAGGTGGGCCAATGTGGCATTTGGGAGTGTTGATTTGGTTCTTCGGGTAGTCTTGCCCTGGTCACCCTAAGGACTTAACCTTGCAAGCCTTTGAACTGGGTCTAACGTGCAACCACATGTCCGGAATGGGACGGACCTAGTTGACTAAGTTGCTAATAACGCACTGTGGGACCTCGGGAGGTCAACTACACCCTTTGTGTAAGTTGTACGGGAGCGCATCGGGCTGAGGCCAGGTACCCATCTAACGGTTGATTGGCCTAGACTTCGCCTTAGCGAAGGGAAGGGTTAGTGCGCAATAACCGGGAGGACCACTTGTATTGTTAGAGGTTTAGAAAGACTTTGTTACTGAACTCGCCTTCGTGGTGTTTGATTGTATCTTGTGGGTAAAGTGCATAACCTCTGCAGAGTTTAGAATCTATTCGAATAGCCGTGTCCGCGGTATTGGACATCGCCGGGAATTACAATAAGGGTTAGATTTTCTCAAAAACAACTTTGGTTTGGAAAGCTGGGTTGGTTTAATAATGAGGATGATGGAAATGTGGTTTAGGATGGGGAAAATGTTTACTAAACTGCTTGAAAAGTTATTTATGCTTTACTTATTTCTACTGCTTTCGAATCTACTTATATTACTTGTCAAATCTCGTTTCGCAAATATACCTTGAGCTATTCCTTTGTACCGAGCCATGCATATAGTATATTAGCTTGCATTCTGTGCATGACTTGTCGAGTACCAAGTACTCACCCTTGCCTCAACACAACACCGCTTGAAGAGGAGACTACGCCAATATGGAGGAGGAACTCCAAGAGGATCCGTCTACTTAGGGATGCGAGCCCGCCGCTGCCTGTGGTATACTGGATGGCGCCACGAAGTTCTTTGATTTTCCGCTGCTATTATTTCTCTCTGAATAAGTTTCGCCTTGCGAGGCATATAATTGTAACTTGGCCATAAGGTCGAGTAACCAGTTTTATTACTTTAATAAAGTACTTTTATGGTATCGATTGGTATGATTGTGATATTTACCGATGTTAAAGACTGTGTGCACTAGCGCGTTCCTGGACTAGTGCTGAATACACAGAGGGTCCGGATTTGCAAATTCGGGGTCCCGACAGAGGTGGTATCAGAGCCAGGTTGACTGTAGGCTCAACCCTAGCTAGAATGGTCGTAGTGAGGATAAAACCTATTTTCTAAAGCTAAAAATTTGTGAAGACAAGAAATGACATCTCGACTTATCCCCTTCTCTCTTTTCTTGTCTCTTGCTGAAATTTTCCCTTACCTTGTCACAATTTTTTAAAAAAAAAAAAAAAAAAAAATTCCAAGTTCTTACGAAGAGCACTCTTGTGACAGATGGAGGAAGAGTTCAACTACGTTGATCTGGGAGTTGGTCACGCTGCGGAACTTTGGCACATGCTACAAACTCTCGGAGATTTTGAGAAACCCCAATACCAAGTGGAAGTGATCAGGCAAGCAGGATTGATCAAGGCTTGTGACGTAAGGATTGAGGTACCTGCCAGGAAGAGGGGCCCAGGCAATCGCCCGATACACTGCACTGCCAGGAGATCTACAATGCAGATGGGTATCCAAGAAGTTTCACGATGAGCAATGCGGCACATTACCAGTATCTACGCCAGAGAGTTGGAGAGCACGGTGTTCCGTTATCATCCGCGCAGCGATAACCTTCTTGACCCGAAGACGATTCAGGATGAGAATGCCACGGTTACACAGCTGGCACGATTTGTCGTCGCCCAGGAGGATGTACTAGATAATACAAGCAAGGAGCTACAGAAGGCCCGCAAGGAAATCACGACAGAGAAGAACCGATGGCGGGAAGCTCAAGAGTATGTGGCACACCTTCTACGAAGGATTGACGAGTTGGAGATGACCTTGTACGGACCAGACCCGGAGCCAGTACTCGAGCTACACGAGCCAGATCCGGAGGAGTCAGACCTCGATGAGGACACTGCTTCTTCGACTACCACAGAGGACATAGTCGCTGGACATGGCGATCGTTTCGCGCCTATGCCACAAAGACCCGCACTGTGCCGTGGAGGTTTCCTCGATGAGTGAGCATAGGATCTATAGTGAGACTCCTTCGCCGAGTCGCGTCATAGAATAAAGAGTCACCCTTTAGGCGTTGGACTCCAGATGTTAGTTCGATTTGGATTTGCTTTGTTTTGCTGAGTGTGCAGTATGTGTTGCGAGGCCTCTAGGCATTGTAAGCAACCATACCAAGTTATCAATAATAAAGTTAGACCTTAAAAGTTACCCCTTTCGCCCCGCATAAGTTCCATATTACTTGTCTATTCTTGTTTCCCTCTCATCTCTAAACCTAGAGCAAATCGACAGATGGTGAACACCCGTGGAAACATTGGAAGCAATGGGAGTGGCTCTCGCCCAGCAGAAAACCCCAATAATGGAGCACCAGCACCGCCAGTTGATATGCAGAATTTTGGAGCATTTCTTGCTGCTCAGACTCAGTTGATGCATGCTATGATGCAACAAATGCAGCACGTCACTGCTCAGGCCACATCCAACCAAGCTAATCAGGGACCACGCCAGAACACAAGACTGTCCGAGTTCATGAGGACTCACCCACCCACTTTCTCTAGGAATGCCAATCCATTGGAGGCTGATGATTGGTTAAGATCAATCGAGAGGAAGCTACACATAGCTCAATGCATAGGAAATGAGAAGGTACTCTACGCTTCTCATCAGTTGGAAGGAACAAATTACCGAATGGTGGGAGAACTTCGTGCCACGCAAGAGAACCCTCAAGATATCACAGGGAGGAGTTCACAATGCATTCGACAGATCACGTGCCTGAAGGAATCATGGACCTTAAGAAGGAGGAGTTCAGAGCATCAAGCAAGGTAATCACCGGTGGCCGACTACGAACAAGTTCACACAGCTTAGCACGCCACGCACTGAGGATGTAGCGACAGATAAATCCAGGCATACCTCGCTTTTATGAAGGGACTTAACTCAGGATTGCAAGTTGGGTTGATCACCCACACCTTTCCAGATTTCCAAGAGTTGGTGAATAAGGCGCTTATTCTTGAGGACAAGCGCAAGGAACTGGATGAGAACAGAAAGCGCAGGATGCAACAGCAAGGATCACGCCAGGGAACGCAACAGCGCTTGAGAGTTGCACCAAATCAATTCTTCAGATTCCAACCACGAATGCAACAAGGACACCATCCCCAAAGACCAAGACATGCCAATCGTAACTACTGCACTCACTTCGCTAGAAACGCTTACCTGTGCAAATAAGAAGGAACAAGTTGAGACGCCGCTACAATCAAGAACGAGCCAGACACTTTGCCAACAGCTTGTCCGAAGAAGACAGCAGAGTGACCCGATTCGCTTCAACCTAGGAACCACCCGGCTAGGACATCAGCACCAGGAGCCACACCCTGCACCGTGGTGAGAGGCCGAGTCAACCATCTCACCGCAGATGCACTGCAGAATGCAACGGACGTCGTACTGGGTAAGTTACTTGTTAACTCAAGACTGCAATGCTTTGTTTGACTCGAGCTTCAGATTCGTTTGTTTCGCAAGGCTTTGCTACTAGAAATGATTTGAGGATTGCAAGACTTAAGTGCATGCTTTTAGTTCAAACCCCTGGTTCCGAACTCCGAACGAAAGTAGGATGTTCCGGGGTGAGAATACTAATAGATGGAATAGAGTTCCTAGCAAACCTTATAATTTTGGAGACCCAGACCTTAGACGTCATATTGGGAATGGATTGGTTATCCAAGCACAAAGCCGTATTGGATTGTGGACGGAGGACTATCTCAGTTGAGAGCCCGTGTGGGAAGAAAGTGGAATTTCAAGCCACCGCAGTTAGAGATGGACAGTTGATGGTTAACAGTACCAAGGCAATCAGCATAGAGGATGTCTCAGTAGTGAATGAGTACCCCGATGTTTTTCCCGAGGATTTACCTGGTATGCCGCCAGACAGGGACATAGAGTTTGTGATTGAGCTTGTACCTGGTACAGCACCGATAGCAAAGAGACCCTATCGGATGTCCACCGAGGAGTAGGTAGAGATGAAGAAACAGCTAGAAGAGTTGATGGAGAAAGGATTTATCAGACCAAGTTCATCGCCGTGGGGAGCACCAGTTTTGTTTGTCAAGAAGAAGGACGGGAGTTTCAGGATGTGCATTGACTACCGTGCACTCAACGAAGTCACCGTGAAGAATAAGTATCCGCTACCCAGGATTGATGATTTGTTTGATCAGTTGAGAGGAGCCGGAGTTTTCTCCAAGATTGATCTGAGATCGGGATACCATCAGTTGAAGATCCGATCAGAAGATATATCGAAGACTGCATTCTCGTCAAGATATGGACATTACGAGTTCTGATTATGTCCTTTGGATCGATTTAATGCGCCAAATTATTTCATGCATCTGATGAATAAGGTGTTCATGGAATATTTGGACAAGTTTGTCGTCGTGTTCATAGACGATATCCTAGTCTACTCCAAGACAGAGGATGAACATGCCGAACACTTGAGGCGAGTTTTGGAAAAGCTGAGGGAACAACAACTTTTCGCCAAGTTCAGCAAGTGTGACTTTTGGAAGGACAAAGTGGAGTTCCTTGGACATGTAATGACCGCAGAAGGAGTCGCCGTAGATCCAAGCAAAGTAGAAGCTGTGTTACATTGGGAGCGACCAAAGGCGTGACCATTCGGAGTTTCCTTGGAATGGCAGGATACTACCGCCGTTTCATCGAAGGCTTCTCGACAATTGCGAAACCTCTTACGCAACTGCTGAAGAAGGAAAAGAAGTTTGCATGGACGCCAGAATGTGAGAAAGGATTTCAGGAGCTGAAGAAGCGATTGACATCGACCGGTGTTAGTTCTACCGACGTTGCTCAAAACTTTGATATTTATTGTGACGCATCGCGCCAAGGACTTGGATGTGTGTCTGAGAATGGAAAGGTCGCCGCTTATGCATCAAGGCGCTTGAGGCCGCATGAGGAAAATTATCCGACACATGACTTAGAGTTAGCTGCCGTAGTGCATGCTTTGAAGATATGGCGCCACTATCTGATTGGAAACAGGTGTGAAGTGTATACGGATCATAAGAGCCTTAAGTACATATTCACCCAGTCGGACCTGAATATGAGGCAAAGGAGATGGCTAGAGTTGATCAAGGACTACAATGTTGGAATCCATTACCATCCCGGGAAGGCCAACGTAGTTGCCGATGCTCTGAGCCGGAAGAGCCATACCGTGAGTATGTTGCTAGCCACAAGTCAAGATGAGTTATGTGAGGACTTTCAGAAAATGAAGATTGAGGTTGTACCTAGCGGATTCTTGGCCGCATTAGAAGTAAAACCGACCCTAGAGGATCAGATCCGAGAAGGACAAAAGGATGATGACAAGATCCGCAGGATTAAGTCCATCAAGGAAGAAGGCAAGGCAGAAGACTTCAAATTGGATGGGCAAGGCACGTTATGGATGAAGGATCGGATTTGTGTGCCTAACAAAAAGGAGTTAAAGCAACTGATTTTGGAGGAAGCCCACGACTCCAAGTACTCAATTCACCCTGGAAGCGCCAAGATGTATCAGGATCTGAAGGAGAGATTCTGGTGGCCGAGTATGAAACGTGAAGTTCTTGAGCATGTCGCATTGTGCGACGTATGCCGAAGAGTCAAGGCAATGCATCGAGACCAGCAGGATTGCTACAACTGAAAATACCTGAGTGGAAGTGGGAGGAAATCGGAATGGATTTCATTACCGGTTTACCGAAGACTCAAGGAGGTTATGACTCCATATGGGTTATAGTGGATCGCTTGACTAAAGTAGCCCATTTTATCCCAGTGAAGACCACTTACTCGGGAGATAAGTTAGCAGAGTTGTACATGATCGATTGTCTGCTTGCACGGAGTGCCAAAGAGAATTGTATCAGACAGAGGTACCCAATTTACCTCAAGGTTACGGAATAAGTTGCATGAAGCCATGGGGACCCGTTTGAACTTCAAGACGGCTTATCATCCACAGACGGATGGATGCACCGAAAGAGTCAACCAGATTCTCGGAGGATATGCTAAGAGCTTGTGCATTGGCTTATGCTACCTCTTGGGATAAGAGTTTGCCGTATGCCGAGTTCGATTACAACAATAGTTATCAGGCTAGTCTACGAGATGTCACCTTTTGAGGCATCAGTATGGACGACCATGTCGGACGCCATTGAATTGGAATGAGACCGTGGCGCCGTGTCTTTGGGCCTGATATTCTTCAAGAGGTCAAGAGCAGATCGCCGTGATTAGGGAAAGATTGAAGATCGCCCAATCTCGGCAGAAGAGTTATCTTGACAATCGTCGCCGAGACTTGAGTTTTGAACCGTAAGACTTTGTTTATCTCGAGTTACGCCTCGTGGGAGTTAAGAGGTTCCATGCCAAAGGGAAACTCGCACCCCGTTATGTTGGACCATTTAAGATTTTGAGTCGCAAAGGCGAAGTTGCTTACCAGCTGGAGTTGCCACAGTCGTTAGCAGGAGTACATGATGTATTCCATGTGTCCCAGTTGAAGAAGTGTCTCCGAGTTCCTGAGGAACAGACACCGCTTGAGTCAATTGAGTTGCAAGAGGATTTGACCTATAAGGAACATCCTGTGAGGATTCTAGACACAATGGATCGAGAGACCAGAAACAAGTCAACCCGTTTCTGTAGAGTTCAGTGGAGCAACCATGAGGAAAGCGAAGCGACTTGGGAGCGCGAAGAGGATTTGAAGAAAGAGTTTCCAAACCTATTCTCAGAGTGAGCCACTGAATCTCGGGGACGAGATTCTATTAAGGGGGGGAGGTTTGTAACACCCCAAAATTTTGCTTTTCTTAAATTCATGTGTGATTTGGCACTTTGGTGAATTTTTGGAATTTTCTGGAATTTATTTGGATTTATTTGGAATTTATTTGAATTTATTCCATTTTGAAATAATTAAAGAATTTAATTTTGCAAATAAAATTTTGTTGGAAATATTTTATTTGAGTCCAAAATGTTCCAAAATATTTTCCAGAATTTTTCTGGAATTTTTCCGAGTCATTTGCTATTTTTAATGAATTAAATGAATTACTGGGAATTATTTTAAATATTAAATCGCTGGAAAATCCAACTCGGGTCAAGTATCTTGTTCATCAGAACGAGCCCGAGTCAGACTCGAGTTCGAGTCCGACCAGAGCCACGTGACTCGACCGAACCCACTCCTAACCCTAATCAATACCAACAGTTGGATCAAGAACCAACGGCTGAGATCCGCCAGACGGTTCGAGCCAGAATCGCCCGGATCCGATCGCGCCGTGCGATCGTGGCCGTTGATCGCGCCACGTGGACGGCTGAGAGTCGTCGTCTTCGCCGAGTCCGAGCCGGACTCCGCCGCCGCGCCCGCCGCCGTGTAGGATTAGGTTTCCGTCTAGGGCACGAACGCCGAGGCTATTTAAAGCGTGAGACGTCCCCCGAGGTTGCCCTCATCCTTGCGCACCCGTTCCCCCGAGCCATCTACTTTGGCCGAGCCGTTGAGCCGCAATCGCCGCCGGAGTTGTCTCTTCCCTCCGCTGCGGTTTGCGCCGTTTTCCGCCGCCGTCCGTCGTCTTCCGCCGAGAAGGAGCCCAGATCCGGAGTCCCCGCGACGAGACGCACCTGAAGGGAGGTTTCATCTCGCCGGAAAACCCCCGTAGCGCCGCGCCCTTGGTCGTCGTCCCCGTCTCCGGTCAAGCCAGCGCCGCCGTGAAGCCATCGCCGTCCGCGAGCTCGGAGGACCGTCAGATCCAGATCGGACGGTTGAGGTGAGTTCACGTGTTCCAAACCCGATTAGATCTGGACCGTTGGATCAAGATCCAACGGTTCACAATCGCCACGTGCCGTAGCAGTGTGATTATAGGATTAGATCTGGACCGTCCGATCTAGATCGAACGGCCCACGATCAACGAGTAGTTTCAACGTGTTAACCCTGGATCTAATCCGCGCCGTTGATTTTCAAACCAACGGCCGAGATTGCGCCACGTGTCAGGAAGTTGGACCGACGCGCGGTCCGCTGGCCCACGCGTGGCGTGCAGGACGCCGACACGCCGGGGCCCGCGTGTCGAGGGCCCGCATGTCGCTGGTCGACCGCTAAGCGCCGACGTCACCCATGACGTCACGGTGGGTCCCACCTATCAAGACCGTGGCCGAGCCCGCTGACGTCAGCGATGACGTCACCCGAGTGGGCCCACATGTCAGCGACACGCAGAGTCGTGGACCGAGTCCACGGTAGACCCGAGCCGAGCGTGGACCGAGTCCATGGACCGGCTGACGTCAGCCAACCAATCAGAGACTGCCACGTGTCCATGCTGACGCAATAATTAATTTCCGAAAAAGAAAATGATTTATTAATTCGAAATAATGATTTCAGATTTTGTTTCAAACTTCAAACGCTTATAACTTTTGCGTTTCAACTCCGATTTGAGTGATTCAAATTTCTAAATTTGTATAAAATTGAGATCTACCTAAATATGAATTTTATTTAATTTTTGGACTAAAGTTTTTCTCTGTAAAATTACTTAATTGATTATTTAAACTTTAAATAATCATAACTTTTGCGTTTTAACTCCAAATTTGACGATTCCAGTTTCTAAAAATCCACAAAATTATGTTCTCTCTGTTTATGGATTTTATTTGGAGTTTTGGGATGTTTTTGCCTATTGTTTATTCGTGTATTTGCTATTTGCACGCTTTACGAGTAGACGTTGAAGTGCCGGAGGGATTCGAAGGAGAAGTATTGACTCAGGATCCAACTCAAGACCAAGAGCAAGTACTTTTTGAAGGCAAGTTGTGCTTTGACCATGTTGATCCTATTTCGAAATCTATTTTGATTTAAACTATTGCATGCTAGTTCAAATAGAAAATACTTTGTTTAAATATGGGGGTTAGATAAAGTACCAATTTGCTGTATGACACCTTGATTATTTAAGTATGTGCCATGACCCTTTGTCACCCTAGTTGTGGATTACTAGTTGGACATTATTAAATTGCCAACATGGGTTTTAGACCGTTGTAGTATCGCTTAGACACATTACGTGCTCATGACATGATTTTGGATAATCAAATGTTAATATTGACTTAATGATATATTGAACCTGTTTTGGAAAAGTATCATGTGATGTTGATGGCACGTGGTGCATGGTAATCAACTGGGGTTTGATAAACAGTTTTCGACCGGGGCATGTGGCAAGAGTAATCAGGTGGGCCAGTGTGGCATTTGGGAGTGTTGATTTGGTTCTTCGGGTAGTCTTGCCCTGGTCACCCTAAGGACTTAACCTTGCAAGCCTTTGAACTGGGTCTAACGTGCAACCACATGTCCGGAATGGGACGGACCTAGTTGACTAAGTTGCTAATAACGTACCTGTGGGACCTCAGGAGGTCAACTACACCCTTTGTGTAAGTTGTACGGGGGAGCGTACCGGGGCTGAGGCCAGGTACCCATCTAACGGTTGATTAGCCTAGACTTCGCCTTAGCGAAGGGAAGGGTTAGTGCGCAATAACCAGGGAGGACCACTTGTATTGTTAGAGGTTTCCGAAAGACTTTGTTACGGGAACTCGCCTTCGTGGTGTTTGACTGTATCTTGTGGGTAAAGTGCATAACCTCTGCAGAGTTTAGAATCTATTCGAATAGCCGTGTCCGCGGTATTGGACATCGCTCGGGAATTACAGTCAAGGGTTAGATTTTCTCAAAAACAACTTTGGTTTGGAAAGCTGGGTTGGTTTAATAATGAGGATGATGGAAATGTGGTTTAGGATGGGGAAAATGTTTACTAAACTGCTTGAAAAGTTATTTATGCTTTACTTATTTCTACTGCTTTCGAATCTACTTATATTACTTGTCAAATGCTGTTTACTGCAAATATACCTTGAGCTATTCCTTTGTACCGAGCCATGCATATAGTATATTAGCTTGCATTCTGTGCATGACTTGCTGAGTACCAAGTACTCACCCTTGCCTCAACACAACACCAGTTGAAGAGGAGACTACGCCAGCTATGGAGGAGGAACTCCAAGAGGATCCGTCTACTTAGGGATGCGAGCCCGATCGATTGCCTGTGGTATACTGGATGGCGCCACGAAGTTCTTTGATTTTCCGCTGCTATTATTTCTCTCTGAATAAGTTTCGCCTTGCGAGGCATATAATTGTAACTTGGCCATAAGGTCGAGTAACCAGTTTTATTACTTTAATAAAGTACTTTTATGGTATCGATTGGTATGATTGTGATATTTACCGATGTTAAAGACTGTGTGCACTAGCGCGTTCCTGGACTAGTGCTGAATACACAGAGGGTCCGGATTTGCAAATTCGGGGTCCCGACAGCGGTGGTCAAGTCTCATTATCCGAGAGTTGACCTTGAAGCTGTGAAAGAGGGTTTTGCCTATGATGAAGACAAAGCCAACGCACTCCTCGAAGAGGTCTCCGGTACATCGCAGGCCTTGTTAGAGAATCTTGAATTCTGATTTCGATGTGAACCTTAATGCCGAGTGCTGGCCCTCCCCTCCTTGTTTGAAACGTTGTATTTTCTCACTTGAATATGATTTGTCTGTATTGTCCTCTACTAAGTGGGCTCCAGACCTCTTTTACTCTTTCCCCCTTGTCTGAGTTGCTAGAATATAGGCCCACGGCCTTTTGGCCCCTGTTACGCCTTTCTGGGTGGCTTTCAGTCGATTGGAATGGCTCCCAAGCGCCAGGGTCTTGGCCCATGGCCTTTTCGCCCAGACACGCTTTTCCGAGTGGCTGAGTGGTTCAGCCCTCGAGCGTCGGGACTTGCGTTGCGGCCTCCTGGCTGAGTGGTTCGGCCCCCAAGTTTGTGTCGTCGCCTCCCGGCTCACAGCCCCCGGACTTCTCGCTTAACTGGGCGAAGTGAGCGGGAAGGCCGAATTAACTTGAACTGCTCGTGACACGTGTCTGGCGAAACGTCCCTTAATTTTGTTCAATGTGCTGATCTTCTTTGGTATTTGCGCAGCCGCTTTGTTTCCCACGTTCTTTGAATGGCGTCGCCTCAGCTCCGGAGCCACGCCCAGCTTATAAATGGGACGTCACCGCCTTGAGCGATCGTCCCTTTCTTCTTCCTCTTCTTAGATATTTTTTGTAGTGCCGCTTCCAATGTCGGATAGCGATTCGGAGAACGCCGAGCTCTGGTTGGACCTTGACTTCGCCACGATGGAGTTGGCGGAGGAGAGGGCGGCGGCGAGAGACGCGGACGCCATCGCCGCTCTCATCGAGGCTGTGCCGGCGCTTGCGGAGGTGGAGGACGTGCTGAAGGAGACTCTCGGGCGGGAGCGTCGTGACGCCGCCGCCGTGGAGGCCCTTCTTCGTCGCGTGCCTTCATTCTGGGTGGTTGCAGACTTGATCCGCGAAGCCCTGGGGCGGTCGCGTCGCGGTTAGCCGCTTGCATCCAGCTCCGTGGCATCAGCAGCAGCACCAGCAGGATTGGCGGCAGGAGCCGCCCCCCCTTTTTTTTAGCGCGAGAAAATGAAAAAGAAAGTCAGTAATGTAAATTATTAATATTATGGAACAAAATGTGAAACCTTGCCCAGTCCATGCCATCATAATTATCCCGAGTTTAAGGTTCCGCCTAATCAACCGTTCTAGTCAGTTGCTCCAGCGCCAGCAACGAGGCGTTGAGGCTCGAGCTTTTGACAGCTAGAAACCCACGACTAGGCGAATCTCGGTTAAATTCTGGCGCTGCGAATTGTAGTCCCCGAGTGGTTAGTGCTTTCAGGCTCTACCCTTCCCGCTTCGCGCGCTGGTATAAACCGCCGGAGTTGTCCGCTTATCGCGGTCTTTATTTCCGTGCGTTTTGCACCGGCGCGACCAGGGTTAGGTGCTACACCAGTCGGGTAATAGCCACTCGGGACTAGCATTACACAGTAGAAGTTCAGAAAATGAAACGGATCACCATTTTATTTAGCATGTGAGAGTCGGGTACATAACTTATGCGTAGAAGCGACGGAGCTGTTCGGCGTTCCAAGTATTCGCCAAAACCTTGCCATCTTCACGTCTGAGTCGATAGGCACCCGGCCGGACCGTCTCCTCCATAATGTATGGTCCTTCCCAAATTGGAGAGAGCTTGTGCTCACTTTCCTGGTTCCTCCTTGTAATTCCGAACCCTCGTGGATTCGAATCCTAGTTCGGTCGGCAGAACCGCCTCTGCGCCGTAAACTAGGAAAAAGGGTGTTTGGCCAGTTGCTCGGCTGGGGGTGGTTCTGAGTCCCCAGAGTACCGACGGTAACTCCTTCACCCATCGGGCAGCGTATGGTCTGAGGAGATCGAAGACCCTGGCCTTGAGGCCCTGGAGGACCAGGCCATTAGCCCGCTCCACCTGTCCATTGCTTCGTGGATGAGCCACTGAGGCGAAGCAGATCTTGATCCCAACGCCTTCGCACCATTCTTGGAATTCTTCACTCCTGAATTGGGTGCCATTGTCCGTGATGATCCGGTTGGGCACTCCGAATCTAACCATGATATCCTGGAAGAACTCCTTGGCCTTAACCACAGTGATAGTGGCGACTGGTTTAGCTTCGATCCACTTGGTGAACTTGTCAATGGCTACAAAAAGGTAGGCGAAGCCACCTTGAGCCTTGTTGAGTGGGCCCACTAAGTCGAGCCCCCAGACCGCGAAGGGCCAAGAGATGGGGATAGTTTGCAGCTCCTGCGCCGGCAAGTGTGTTTGCCTTGCATAGAACTGGCAGCCCTCACAAGTTCGAACGATCTCCTTAGCATCCGTCACTGCCGTAGGCCAAAAGAAGCCCTGGCGGTAGGCTTTCCCAACAAAGGCGCTTGACGCCGCGTGATGACCACACATCCCCGAGTGGATTTATTAGAGCAGATCTCTTCCCACTTGTCCCGAAATGCACCGCTTGAGGACACCTGACGTGCTCTTGCGAAAGAGCTCCTCGCCAACCACCACGTAGGATTTGGCTTGTCAGGAGATGCGCTCTGCCAGAGCTGTTGCTTCTGGAAGTTTGCCCTTCAGGAGATAATCAAGGTATGGGGCCGTCCAGTCGGGATCAATGAGCAGGACTCCGGCCTCAGGATCTTTGCTCGGCTCCCGTCGTTTTGCAACAGTTGGTTCGTAAAGATCCTGGACGAAGATACCACTCAGAACCTTGACCCGAGTGGCTCCCATCTTGGCCAATTCATCGGCTGCCTCATTATTGCGGCGGAGGACATGGACCAGCTCCAGACCGTCAAACTTGCCTTCCAATTCTCGGACTTGCTGGCAATACGCCGTCATAGTCTGATCGACGCACGACCAATCCTTCTGTACTTGGCTCACCACCAACTGGGAGTCACCACGAACCGCCAGTCGTCGGATTCCGAGCGATGTGGCGATGCGGAGCCCATGGATGAGAGCCTCGTACTCTGCGGCATTGTTCGAGGCCGGGAAGTGAATCCGAAGGACGTACTTCAACCTGTCGCCCTTCGGCGAGACAAGGAGAATTCCCGCCCCTACTCCACCAAGCATGAGAGATCCATCGAAGTGCATGGTCCAATATTCTGGCTCTTCTTTCGTGCGGGGGGCCTGAGATTCGGTCCACTCGGCCGTAAAGTCAGCCAAAGCCTGGGACTTGACGGCGGTGCGCGGCTTGAACGAGACATCGAAAGCTCCAAGCTCGGCTGCCCACTTTGAAATTCTTCCAGTAGCTTCTCGATTATGGAGGACCTCCCCCACGGGGAAAGAAGTCACTACTGAAATCGAGTGTCCTCGGAAATAATGCTTCAGCTTCCGCGACGAGATCAAAATTGCATACAGCAGCTTCTAAATTTGAGGATATCGTGCCTTGGATTCTCCCAGCACTTCGCTGACAAAATAAACCGGGCATTGCACGCCGTAGCGGTGTCCAGATTCTTCCCGCTCCACAACTATCACGGCGCTGACTACATGAGTTGTTGCCGCTATGTAGAGCAGGAGAGGTTCACCTGGCACCGGCGAGACTAGAATTGGAGGGGTGGAGAGGAACACCTTGAGTTCTTCAAAGGCTTGCTGTGCCTCTGCCGTCCATTCAATGCGGTCCTGCTTCTTGAGGAGCTTGAAGAAAGGCATCCCCCGAACTCCCAACCGGGAGATAAACATGCCAAAAGCTACCATGCAGCCAGTAAGCTTTTGGACATCTTTTTGGCTGGCAGGCGAGGCCATCCTTTTGATGGCCCCGATTTTCTCCGGGTTTGGCTCGATCCCACGATGAGAGACAATGAACCCGAGTAGTTTCCCGGAAGAAACTCCGAAAACGCACTTCTCAGGGTTTAGCATCATCTGGAACGCCCTCAGACTTGCGAATGTCTCGGCCAGATCGGAGGTGAGGCTGTCCTCTGTCTTGGTTTTAACCACTATATCATCCACATATGCTTCCACATTGCGTCCGAGCTGATGGTGAAAACACCGCTGTATCGCGCGCTGATAAGTTGCGCCAGCATTCTTAGCCCAAACGGCATGGTGATGTAGCAATATGCTCCGAATGGGGTGATAAACGAAGTCTTCTCACAATCCTCCTCTCGAAGCCGGATTTGATGATAGCCTGAGTAGGCGTCCAGAAAACTAAGTAATTGGGATCCAGCAGTGGAGTCTACCACCTGATCAATGCGGGGGAGACCGAAGGGATCTTTCGGGCAAGCCTTGTTGAGGTCGGTGTAATCAACACACATGCGCCAGCTTTTATTCTTCTTTTGGACGAGTACAGGGCTTGCCAACCAGTCGGGGTGATACACTTCTTTGATGAAGCCTGCGGTTAGCAGCTTCGTGATCTCCTCCCTGATGGCTTCTCGGCGGTCTTGGGCAAACCGTCGCAACCTTTGCTTGACCGGCCTGGCCGATTCGTTTACATTCAGTGCGTGCTCGATCACCTCCCTGGGGACCCCGGGCATGTCCGACGGCTTCCAGACAAAGACGTCTTTGTTTTCCCGCAAAAAAGTGATGAGCGCGTCCTCCTATTTGTCTCCAAGCCCTGTCCCGATCAAGGCGGTTTGCGCCGGATCGGATGGGTCGAGGAGGATTCTTTTGGTACCTTCCTCGGGGCCGATCCCGGGGTTTCGCGCTTTGCGGGTAGGGACGCTACCTTCCGGCTTGTCGGAATCCACCTCTCGCCGAATCCTCTCCCGACCCGCTCGCACCTCCAGGGACTCGGCCATCTCGTAGCTCTCCTTGTCACAGGAAAAAGACTGCCTTATGTCACCGCGTAGAGCGATGATACCACTCGGCCCTGGCATCTTCAATGTCAGGTATGCGTAGTGGGGCACTACCATGAACTTGGCCAGCGCTGGTCTCCCCAAGATGGCATGATACGCTGTCGCGAAATCAGCCACCTCGAAGCCAAGGTTCTCTGTCCGGTAATTTTCCCTTGTGCCGAAAGTGACCGGCAGAGTGATTTGTCCGAGTGGTGTCACAGAAGTTCCAGGTATGATTCCGTGGAAAGGCGACGATCCGCGCTTTAGCTCCGACCGCGGAATCACCATATCGTCAAGGGTTTTGACAAAGAGAACATTGAGCCCACTTCCACCGTCGATCAATACCCTCTTGAGCTTGATGCCGCGGACAACGGGCGCCAGGACAAGTGGATATCTGCCGGGGAATGGGACATGATCTGGGTGATCCGAGCGGTCGTAAGTTATCGCGACCTCGGACCACCGTACATATTGGGGGGTCTCCGGCTCCACTGCGTAGATGTCCCGGGCGATGAGCTTTTGCTTCCGCTTGGACTCATATGCCGCCGAGCCCCCGAATATGTAGTTGAGCTCGAGATCGACTTCCTGATAGTCCTCCTCGGCTTCGAGGGGAGGTGGCTTGCCGGCGGCGTGTCCACTCGGACCTTCTCCAGCCTGCTTCTTGCTCTCGCGGGCAAATCTCTTCGGAGTGAAGCAGTCCTTGGCGGCATGTCTCCCCTTCGGATGGAAGGGGCAAAGCGAGTTCATCACCTTGTCATACCCATCTTTTTTGAGGGCACGTGGGTGAGTTGGTGCAGCGATTGCCACCAGCTCTTCGCCCTTGCGCTTCTTTTCCTTCCGCCAGGGGGGTTCAGCCTGATCCTTCCCCTCATCACGCCATTCCGCCAAAGCCTCGGAGGCTGAAGCGTAACGGTCCGCTAGGGCGAACAGCTCACGAACCGACGTTGGTGGCTTCCGAGACATCTTCTTGATGAGATCGGGGTCGCTGACTCCCTTCTGGATGGCAGCTATCACAATCGCATCCGTGACATCCCGAACGGTGCTTTTCCTATGCATGAAGCGCTTGACGAACTCCCGGAGGGATTCGTTCCTCCTTTGGTGTAGCTGATATAGGTCCCAGGGGGTGCCTGGGCGCTCGTAAGTGCCTTGGAAATTTGAAATGAACTGCTCACACAGATCTCCCCAGGAATCTATAGAGTTCGCTGGGAGTCCAGTGAGCCATTCTTGGGCCAGGGGCGAGAGGGTAACCGGTAAGTAGTTTGCCATTACTTTCTGATCCTCTTGCCCTCGATCGCAGAGCATATACCTGTAGCCAAGCCTCCGGGTCCCTCTCACCGTCAAACCTAGTGATGCCTTTAGGATTAAACCCATCAGGCCAAACCACTCGACGTAGGTGAGGGGTAAACGCGCGAACCCCTTCAATAACCCCGCGACAACCTCCGGGCGGTGATCGACGCGGAAGGGATCACGCTTGGCGTGCTTCGCGATCTCTTGGAAGGATGCCGTAGCGTTCATACTCGTCGGCATGGCGGCGTTGTTCCTCCCTTTCTCGGTCGCGGCGCCTGGCGTCGAGGTCTGAGCGGAGGTTGCGGTTGATGTTATGTTGCAAGTCGTCTCCGCGGGGTGGAACATGATGCGTCTGGCGGGCTTCCCGACCTGACTGGCTGCTGGCCGTCTGGGTCCTCACCGGACCACGTGACAGCTCCTTTGCCGGCTGGTCGATCTGGGCTTGCTGGATAGCTGCCGCCGTCACCATGGCCTTTACTTGGGCCACGATCGGGGCGACTGGATCACCCGCCCCCAGCATAGGGCTCATGGTATCCAGGAGTGTCTTGGAGGCGACGATATTCTGCTATGGGGTACGAAAAACAGCTTGGTCCCCCATCTTGGCTTGCAGAATGTCTTCATTGACAGCCCCGGCGCGGTCCCGCAGGGTACGCGCCCGCGCGTCAGGTTCAGTTGCTCAGCCACCTTCCAAATCGGCGGCGGCTGAAGTGTCGAGACGCTGCTGCGAATCCGCCCATGAGCCCTCGATTACGCAGACTCTACGGAAATTCCAGCAGCTCTCTAGGCTTTCTTCTGACTCGGCCGCTGAGCTGGGTGAGCCTGAAGAGGATAACTCCAGGCGCTCGGAGGTGCCGAGTGGTTTGGCGGCGAGAACCCCCACCATTCGTACCTCGGCGCCCTTGGGTCCGACTCCCTGGCCGGACCGGGCCTTCGGTCCCCTACTCGGCACTTTAGAGCGCGAGACAGGGGGACCCCCCGATCGGCGTGGAAGTCACGACGATGGCTCGCCGGAAACCTCACCGTGCTGCAGCACGGTCCCCTTAGAGAGGGAAAGGTTCCCGAGGTCGTTGGAGATGAAGGTCAGGCTTCCGAAACGGAAGACCTGACCCGGGAAGAAGACTGTGAAGACTCCGCTCGTCGCAGCCATCAAGCTTGACGAAGATCTTGACACAAGCCCCTACCTGGCGCGCCAACTGTCGATGATCGGTTTCGCCGGCAATGAGATGTGTGATTCTAGGGGATTCGTGTGGGATCTGAGCTTGATGGTAACACAGGATGCGAGGGCGATCTGTGTTTAGACAAGTTCGGGCTCTCTCGGAGGAGATAATACTCTAGTCCTGTGTTCTTGGATATATGAGCGTCCTCTCTTTCTTGTTTTTCCCTCCTCCCCTTATATACTGGGGGGGATACATGATAGGTGGGCGCCACCGGGCCCTCAACATGGTGGCCTCACCAACACGTACTTCGTCTTCGTCGGCTATGGCGCACTACATCTTGGAGAGGTGGTTGTGCTTTCCCCAACCCGCGCCTGCCACCCTGTCAGGTTCCAGCGCCTGCAGGCTCTGCGAATGTTAGGCTACATGCTTCGCTTTTGGCGGGTTGTTTGGACGGGGCGCGAAGCTTCGCCGAAGGATCGGGAGTTGCCTTGGGGAACAAGTCGAAACCTCCTCCGGGCCCGTCGTGGCGCTTCTGGGCTTTGGGCCTACTGCTCCGCCCGTCTAGCCCAGTCGGGTATAGGCCCCACTTGCGGGACCCCTATCTCGGACATCCCACAGGTATGTTACGTTGTGGGGTAGTAGAGGAATCTGAGGATAAAATTGCTCGTTTTTACGGTGGGTTGCGTCCAGAAATTCAGGATATTGTTGATTATAAAGAATATACAACTGTCAATCGCTTGTTTCAAGTCGCTATGTTAGCAGAGAAGGAATTGCAGGGATGCCATTCCAAGAGCAGGAGCAATGCCGGTAGCACCTTCACGCCCCGAACGACTACGGGACAAGCAAAGACAGTGCCTTCTTCCACCTTTCGACCAGCGGCAACGCCACCTTTGCCGAACACACGACCGGGCAAATGATGGCACCACCCACCTGCGTTACTGCAAAGACAGCAAGTCGACCCCGCCAACACCAGCCAAGAGCTCCTCCGTCGCTTCCACAGGCCGTACATCGACGGGAATTCGCTGCCACAAGTGCCAAGGGATTGGCCACGTCAAGAGAGAATGCCCCAGCCAGCGGGCATACATGTAACACCCCAAAATTTTGTTTTTCTTAGATTCATGTGTGATTTGACACTTTGGTGAATTTTTGGAATTTTCTGGAATTTATTTGGATTTATTTGGAATTTATTTGAATTTATTCCATTTTGAAATAATTAAATAATTAAACTTTGCAAATAAAATTTTGTTGGAAATATTTTATTTGAGTCCAAAATGATCCAAAGTATTTTCCAGAATTTTTCTGGAATTTTTCTGAGTCTTTTGATATTTTTAATGAATTAATTTAATTTCTGGGAATTATTTTAATTATTAAATCGCTGGAAAATGCGAGTGGGTTTGTACTGTTCATCCGACCGGACCCGAGTCCGAGTCCGACTCGAGTCCGACCCGAGCGACGTGGTCGAGCCGAACCGCTCGGCGAACCCTAGCCACGTGACCAGTTGAATCGAGATCCAACGGCCGTGACGGTGCCACGTCACGCGAGCCCGATCCGACCGGATCCGGGTCGGTCCCGTTCGCGCCAAGCCATCGTGGGCCGTTGATCACGCCCGTGGGCGATGCAGGTCATCGCCCCGACCGGAGACCTCGCCGCGGCCGTTGCCCTCCGCCGCCGCGTCGGACTCGGATTCCGCGCTATAAAAGCCGTGGACCCCCTCCCGAGGATCGTCGTTTGATGCCGCGCCCGTTGCCCTAACCCACTCCTGCAGGGAAACCCTAGCACCGCCGCAATTCCTCGCCGTAGTTAAGAACAGCCGCCGTGTGTTCTTCGTTCTTCGCCGCAAACCAGCCGCGCTCCGCCGCCTCCGTGGTCAGATCCGCAACCCCCGCGACGAGGCGAACCTGGGCGCGTACTTCATGTCGCCGGAGGCCCTCGGAAACGCCGTGCGGAAGGTCGCCGTCATAATCTTCGGTAGCCTGAGCCCCGCCGCGCCGCCATCAACCGCGCGAAGCTTCTGGACCGTCCGATCCCGATCGAACGGCAGCGGTGAGCCCACGTTCTCCCCCAAACCCTAGAATCCAGATTAGATCTGGACCGTTGGATCAAGATCCAACGGCCCACGATCGGCCACGTCGCCCGTACTGTGGATAACGTTACGGGTTAGGATCGTTTCCAACCGTTGGATCAAGATCCAACGGCTCAGATTGACCGCGTTCACCCCAAACGCGTGAAGCATAGATCCAATCTGGGCCGTTGATTTTCAAATCAACGGCCGAGATTGTGCCACGTGTACCCAAGCCACGCCACGCGCGCGTGAGCGCGTGTCTCTGACACGCGGGGCCCGCGTGTCAGCGGGACAACCGAACCGCACCATGACGTCACCGCTGACGTCACGGTGGGGCCCACATGTCAGTGACACAAGGAGCCGTGGACCGAGTCCACGGTAGACCCAATCTGAGCGTGGACCAAGTCCATGGACCGGCTGACGTCAGCCAACCAATCAGCGGCTGCCACGTGTCCAGGCTGACGCAATAATTAATTTCCGAAAAAGAAAATGATTTATTAATTCGAAATAATGATTTCAGATTTTGATTCAAATTTCAAACGCTTGTAACTTTTACGTTTCAACTCCGATTAGAGTGATTCAAATTTCTAAATTTGTATAAAATTGAGATCTACCTAAATATGAATTTTATTTAATTTTTGGACTAAAGTTTTTCTCTGTAAAATTATTTAATTGATTATTTAAACTTTAAATAATTATAACTTTTGCATTTTAACTCCAAATTTGACGATTCCAGTTTCTAAAAATTCATAAAATTATGTTCTCTCTGTTTTTGGATTTTATTTGGATGTTTGGACACTTTTTGCCTATTGTTTATTTGTGTATTGCTATTTGCACGCTTTACGAGTAGACGTTGAAGTGCCGGAAGGATTCGAAGGAGAAGTATTGACTCAGGATCCAACTCAAGACCAAGAACAAGTACTTTTTGAAGGCATGTTGTGCTTTGACCATGTTGATCCTATTTTGAAAATCTATTTTGATTTAACTTATTGCATGCTAGTTCAGTTAGAAAATACTTTATTTAAATATGGGGAATTAGATAAATGCCAATTTGCTGTATGACACCTTGATTATTTAAATATGTGCCATGACCCTTGTCACCCTAGTTGAGGATTACTAGTTGGACATTATTAAAATGCCAACATGGGTTTTAGACCGTTGTACTATACTGCTTAGACCTGCTACGTGCTCATGACATGATTTTGGACAATCAAATGTTAATACTGACTTAATGATATATTGAACCTGTTTTGGAAAGGTATCATGTGATGTTGATGGCATGTGGTGCATGGTAATCAACTGGGGTTTGATAAATAGTTTTCGACCGGGGCATGTGGCAAGAATGATCAGGTGGGCCAGTTGTGGCATTGGGGATGTTGATTTGGTTCTTCGGGTAGTCTTGCCCTGGTCACCCTAAGGACTTAACCTTGCAAGCCTTTGAACTGGGTCTAACGTGCAACCACATGTCTGTAATGGGACGGACCTAGTTGACTAAGTTGCTAATAACGCACTGTGGGACCTCGGGAGGTCAACTACACACTTTGTGTAAGTTGTGCGGGGAGCGTCTGGGGTGAGGCCGAGTACCCATCTAACGGTTGATTGGCCTAAACTTCGCCTTAGCTAAGGGAAGGGTTAGTGTGCAATAACCGGGGAGGACCACTTGTATTGTTAGAAGTTTCCGAAAGACTTTGTTACGGGAACTCGCCTTTGTGGTGTTTGACTGTATCTTGTGGGTAAAGTGCATAACCTCTGCAGAGTGTAGAATCTATTCGAATAGCCGTGTCCGCGGTATTGGACATCGCTCGGGAATTACAGTCAAGGGTTAGATTTTCTCAAAAATAACTTGGATCTGAAAGGTTGGGTTGGATTAATAATGATGTTGATGGAAATGTGGATTAGGATGGGAAAGATGTTTATTAAACTCCTTGAAAAGTTATTTATGCTTTACTTGTTTCTACTGCTTTCGAATCTACTTATGATACTTGTTAAATGCTGTTTACTGCAAAAATACCTTGAGCCACTCCTTTGTATTAAGCCATGCATGTAGTATATTAGCTGCATTCTGTGCATGACTTGCTGAGTACCAAGTACTCACCCTTGCCACAATACAACACCAGTTGAAGAGGAGACTACGCCAGCTTTGGAGGAGGAGCTCCAAGAGGATCCGTCTACTTAGGGAGCGAGCCCGATCGGTTGCCTGTGGTATCTTGGATGGCGCCACGGTTATTTGATTTTCATTGCTATTATTTCTCTCTTAATAAGTTTCGCCCTGCGAGGCGTACATTTGTACCTTGACCATAAGGTCAAGTAACCAAGTTTGACTATTTAATTAAAGTACTTTACTAGTATCGAGTGGTATGATTGTGATATTTACCGATGTTAAGACTGTGTGCACTAGCGCGTTCCTGGACTAGTGCTGAATACACAGAGGGTCCGGATTTGCAAATTCGGGGTCCCGACAGAGGTGGTATCAGAGCCATACTGACCGTAGGCTCAACCCTAGCTAGAATGGTCGTAGTGAGGATAAAACCTATTTTCTAAAGCTAAAAATTTGTCAAGATAAGAAATGACATCTCGACTTACCCCCTTCTCTCTTTCCTTGTCTCTTGCTGAATATTCCCTTACCTTGTCACGATTTAAAATTTCGAGTTCTTACGTAAGCACTCTTGTGACAGATGGAGGGAGAGTTCAACTACGTCGATCTGGAGGTTGGTCACGCCGCGGAACTTTGGCATATGCTTCAGACTCTCGGAGATTTTGAGAAGCCGCAATACCAAGTGGAAGTGATCAAACAAGCAGGATTGATCAAGGCTTGTGACGTGAAGATTGAGGTACCTGCTAGGAAGAAGGGCCCAGGCAATCGCCCGATACACTGCACTGCCAGGAGGTCTACAATGCAGATGGGTATCCAAGAAGTATCACGACGAGCAATGCGGCACATTACCCGTATCTACGCCAGAGAGTTGGAGAGCACGGCGTTCCGTTATCACCCGCACAGCGATAACCTTCTTGACCCGAAGGCGATTTAGGATGAGAATGCCATGGTTACACAGTTGGCACGACTTGTTGTCGCCCAGGAAGATGTACTCGATGGTACAAGCAAGGAGCTACAGAAGGCCCGCAAGGAGATCACGACAGAGAAGAACAGATGGCGGGAAGCTCAAGAGTATGTGTCACACCTTCTGCGAAGGATTGACGAGTTGGAGATGGCTTTGTACGGACCAGAACCAGAACCAGTACTCGAGCTACACGAGCCAGATCCGGAGGAGTCAGATCTCGATGAGGACACTGCTTCTTCGACTACCACAGATGACACAGTTGCGGGACATGGCAATCGTTTCGCGCCTATGCCGCAAAGATCCGTACCCAGGCCGTGGAGGTTTTCTCGATGAGTGAACATAGGTTTTATAGTGAGACTCCTTCGCCGAGTCGCGTCTTAGAATAAAGAGTCACCCTTTAGGCGTTAGACTCCAGTGTTAGTTCGATTTGGATTTTCATTGTTTGCTGAGTGTGCAGTATGTGTTGCAAGGCCCTTAGGCATTGTAAGCAACCATACCAAGTTATTGATATCAATAATAAAGTTGGACCTTAAAGTTACACCTTTCGCCCCGCATAAGTTCCATATTACTTGTCTATTCTTGTTTCCCTCTCATCTCTAAAAACCTAGAGCAAATCGACAGATGGTGAACACCCGCGGAAACTTTGGAGGCAACGGAAGTGGTTCTCGCCCAGCAGAAAACCCCAATGATGGAGCACCAGCACCGCCACTGGATATGCAGAATTTCGGAGCTTTTCTCGCTGCTCAGACTCAGTTGATGCATGCTATGATGCAACAAATGCAACACGCCATCGCCAGGCCACTGCTAATCAAGTTAATCAGGGACAACGTCAGAATACAAGACTGTCAGAGTTCATGAGAACTCACCCACCCACTTTCTCTGGGAATGCCAATCCATTGGAGGCCGATGATTGGTTAAGGTCAATTGAGAGGAAGCTACACATAGCTCAATGCATAGGAAATGAGAAGGTACTCTACGCTTCTCATCAGTTGGAAGGAACAGCCGCCGAATGGTGGGAGAACTTCTGTGCCATGCAAGTGAACCCTCAAGATATCACTTGGGAAGAGTTCATAGCTGCATTCCGTCAGTATCACGTGCCTGAAGGAATCATGGATCTTAAGAAGGAGGAGTTCAGAGCACTGAAGCAAGGTAATCAGCCGGTGGCCGACTACCTGAACAAGTTCACACAGCTGGCACGCTACGCACCTGAGGGTGTAGCAACAGATAAAGCCAGACAGTCTCGCTTCATGAAGGGACTTAACTCTGGACTGCAGGTAGGATTGATCACCCACACCTTTCCAGATTTCCAAGAATTGGTGAATAAGGCGCTTATTCTTGAGGACAAGCGCAAGGAACTGGATGAGAACAGGAAGCGCAGGATGCAGCATCAGGGATCGCGTCAGGGAGCGCAGCAACGATTGAGAGTTGCACCAAATCAGTTTTTCAGATTCCAGCCGCAGAATACAACAAGGACACCGTCACCAGCACCAAGAACCGTCAATCAAAACTACCAGACCCCAGCCCCCGCTAGAAACGCTGCTTCAGGCAGTCAGCAAGGAACAGTGAGACGCTGCTACAACTGCAACGAGCCAGGACACTTTGCCAACAGCTGCCCAAAGAAGACAGCAGGAGTGACCCCAGTTCGCTTCAATCTAGGAACCACCCCAGCTAGGACGCCAGCACCAGGAGCCACACCCCAGACTGTGGTTAGAGGCCGAGTCAACCATGTCACCGCAAATGCACTGCAGAATTCCACGGACGTCATACTGGGTAAGTTACTTGTTAACTCAGTACCTGCAGCAGTTTTGTTTGATTCTGGAGCTTCGCATTCGTTTGTTTCGCAAGGCTTTGCTGCTAGAAATGATTTGGAGATTGCAAGGCTTAAATGCATGCTTTTAGTTCAAACCCCTGGTTCCGAACTCCGAACGAAAGTAGGATGTTCCGGGGTGAGAATACTAATAGATGGAATAGAGTTCCTAGCGAACCTTATTATTTTGGAGACCCAGACCTTAGATGTTATTTTGGGAATGGATTGGTTATCCAAGCACAAGGCCGTATTGGATTGTGGACGAAGGACTATCTCAGTTGAGAGCCCGTGTGGAAAGAAAGTGGAATTTCAAGCTACCACCGTTAGAGATGGCCAGTTGATGGTTAACAGCACCAAGGCAATCAGCATAGGGGATGTGTCAGTAGTGAATGAGTACCCAGATGTTTTTCCCGAAGATCTACCTGGTATGCCGCCAGACAGGGACATAGAGTTTGTGATAGAGCTTGTACAGTACAAAGACCGATAGCAAAGAGACCCTATCGGATGTCCACCGAGGAGTTGGTAGAGATGAAGAAACAAATGGAAGAGCTAATGGAGAAAGGATTTATCAGGCCGAGGCTCGTCGTGGTGGGAGCACCAGTTTTGTTTGTCAAGAAGAAGGATGGGAGTTTCAGGATGTGCATTGACTACCGTGCACTCAATGAAGTCACCGTGAAGAATAAGTATACGCTACCCAGGATTGATGATTTGTTTGATCAGCTGAGAGGAGCCGGAGTTTTCTCCAAGATTGACCTAAGATCGGGATACCATCAGTTGAAGATCAGATCAGAGGATATTCCGAAGACCGCATTCTCGTCAAGATATGGACATTACGAGTTCTGATTATGTCCTTTGGACTGACGAATGCGCCAGCATATTTCATGAATATGATGAATAAGGTGTTCATGGAATATTTGGACAAGTTTGTTGTCGTGTTCATAGATGATATCCTAATCTACTCCAAGACAGAGGAAGAACATGCCGAACACTTGAGGCGAGTTTTGGAAAAGCTGAGGGAACAGCAACTCTTCGCCAAGTTCAGCAAGTGTGATTTTTGGAAGGACAAGGTGGAGTTCGTCGGACATGTAATGACCGCAGAAGGAGTCGCCGTAGATCCAAGCAAGGTAGAAGCTGTGTTACATTGGGAGCAGCCGAAGACCGTGACCCAGATCCGGAGTTTCCTTGGAATGGCAGGATACTATCGCCGTTTAATTGAAGGCTTTTCGACAATTGCGAGACCTCTTACGCAATTGCTGAAAAAGGAGAAGAAGTTTGCATGGACGTCAGAATGTGAGAAAGGATTTCAGGAGCTGAAGAAGCGATTGACATCAGCACCGGTGTTAGTTCTACCGGATGTTAATCAAAGCTTTGATATTTATTGTGACGCATCGCGCCAAGGACTTGGATGTGTCTTTGTCTGAGAATGGAAAGGTCGTCGCTTATGCATCAAGGCAGTTGAGGCCGCATGAGGAAAATTATCCGACGCATGACCTGGAGTTAGCTGCCGTAGTGCATGCCTTGAAGATATGGCGTCACTATCTAATTGGAAACAGATGTGAAGTGTATATGGATCATAAGAGCCTTAAATACATATTCACCCAGTCGGATCTGAATATGAGGCAGAGGAGATGGTTAGAGTTGATCAAGGACTACAATGTTGGAATCCATTACCATCCCGAGAAGGCCAACGTAGTTGCCGATGCCTTGAGTCGGAAAAGCCATACCGTGAGTATGTTGCTAGCCACAAGTCAGGATGAGTTAAGTGAGGATTTTCATAGAATGAAGATTGAGGTGGTACCTAGGGGATTCTTGGCCGCATTGGAAGTAAAGCCTACCCTAGAGGACCAGATCCGGGAAGGACAGAAGGATGATGACAAGATCCGCAGGATTAAGTCCATCAAGGAGGAAGGCAAGGCAGAGGACTTCAAGTTGGATGAGCAAGGCACGTTATGGATGAAGGATCGCATTTGTGTGCCGAACAAGAAGGAGCTGAAGCAGTTGATTCTAGAAGAAGCCCATGACTCCAAGTATTCAATTCATCCTGGAAGCGCCAAAATGTATCAGGATTTGAAGGAAAGATTCTGGTGGCCGAGCATGAAGCGTGAAGTTGCCGAGCATGTTGCATTGTGCGACGTATGCCAGAGAGTCAAGGCAATGCATCAGAGACCAGCAGGATTGCTACAGCCGCTGAAAATACCTGAGTGGAAGTGGGAGGAAATCGGAATGGATTTCATTACCGATTTGCCTAAGACTCAAGGAGGTTATGACTCCATATGGGTTATAGTGGATCGCTTGACCAAAGTAGCCCATTTCATCCCCGTGAAGACCACTTACTCGGGAGATAAGTTAGCAGAATTGTACATGATTAGGATCGTCTGTTTGCACGGAGTGCCAAAGAGGATTGTATCGGACAGAGGTACCCAATTTACCTCAAGGTTTTGGAATAAGTTGCATGAAGCCATGGGAACCCGTTTAAACTTCAGTACAGCTTATCATCCGCAGACGGATGGACAGACCGAAAGAGTCAATCAGATTCTGGAGGATATGTTAAGAGCCTGTGCATTGGCTTATGCTACCTCTTGGGATAAGAGTTTGCCGTATGCCGAGTTCAGTTACAATAATAGTTACCAGGCTAGTTTACAGATGTCACCTTTTGAGGCACTGTATGGTCGACCCTGTCGGACGCCATTAAACTGGAATGAGACCGGCGAGCGCCGTGCCTTCGGGCCTGATATTCTTCAAGAAGCTGAAGAGCAGATTGCCATGATTAGGGAAAGGTTGAAGATAGCCCAATCACGATAGAAGAGTTATGCTGACAGTCGTCGTCGGGACTTGAGTTTTGAACCAGAAGACTTTGTATACCTCAGAGTTACGCCTCTCAGGGGAGTTAAGAGGTTCCATGCTAAAGGGAAACTTGCACCCTGTTATGTTGGACCATTTAAGATTTTGAGCCGCAGAGGCGAAGTTGCTTACCAGCTGGAGTTGCCACAGTCGTTGACAGGAGTACATGATGTGTTCCACGTGTCCCAGTTGAAGAAGTGTTCCACGTGGACGGTCCGGGGCCATCGTCCCCGATCCGGAGACCTCGCCGCGGCCGTTGCCCTCTGCCGCCGTGTCGGACTCGGATTCCGCGCTATAAAAGCCGTGGACCCCCTCCCGAGGATCGTCGTTTGACGCCGCGCCCGTTGCCCTAACCCACGCCTGCAGGGAAACCCTAGCGCCGCCGCAATTCCTCGCCGTAGTTAAGAACAGCCGCCGTGTGTTCTTCGTTCTTCGCCAAGAAACTACCAAGGCGCTCCGCCGCGTCCGTGGTTAGATCCGCAACCCCCGCGACGAGGCGAACCTGGGCGCGTACTTCATCTCGCCGGAGGCCCTCGGAAACGCCGCGCGGAAGGTCGCCGTCATTGTCTCCGGTAGCCTGAGCCCCGCCGCGCCGCCATCAACCGCGCGAAGCTTCTGGACCGTCCGATCCCGATCGAACGGCAGCGGTGAGCCCACGTTCTCCCCTAAACCCTAGAATCCAGATTAGATCTGGACCGTTGGATCAAGATCCAACGGCCCACGATCGCCACGCGTCGCCCGTACTGTGGATAACGTTACGGGTTAGGATCGTTTCCAACCGTTGGATCAAGATCCAACGGCTCAGATTGACCGCGTTCACCCCAAACGCGTGAAGCATAGATCCAATCTGGGCCGTTGATTTTCAAATCAACGGCCGAGATTGTGCCACGTGTACCCAAGCCACGCCACGCGCGCGTGAGCGCTTGTCTCTGACACGCGGGGCCCGCGTGTCAGCGGGACAACCGAACCGCACCATGACGTCACCGCTGACGTCACGGTGGGGCCCACATGTTAGTGACACAAGGAGCCGTGGACCGAGTCCACGGTAGACCCGAGCTGAGCGTGGACCAAGTCCATGGACCGGCTGATGTCAGCCAACCAATCAGCGGCTGCCACGTGTCCAGGCTGACGCAATAATTAATTTCCGAAAAAGAAAATGATTTATTAATTCGAAATAATGATTTCAGATTTTTATTCAAACTTCAAACGCTTATAACTTTTGCGTTTCAACTCCGATTTGAGTGATTCAAATTTCTAAATTTGTATAAAATTGAGATCTACCTAAATATGAATTTTATTTAATTTTTGGACTAAAGTTTTTCTCTGTAAAATTATTTAATTGATTATTTAAATTTTAAATAATTATAACTTTTGCATTTTAACTCCAAATTTGACGATTCCAGTTTCTAAAAATTCATAAAATTATGTTCTCTCTGTTTATGGATTTTATTTGGATGTTTGGACACTTTTTGCCTATTGTTTATTTGTGTATTGCTATTTGCACGCTTTACGAGTAGACGTTGAAGTGCCGGAAGGATTCGAAGGAGAAGTATTGACTCAGGATCCAACTCAAGACCAAGAACAAGTACTTTTTGAAGGCAAGTTGTGCTTTGACCATGTTGATCCTATTTTGAAAATCTATTTTGATTTAACTTATTGCATGCTAGTTCAGTTAGAAAATACTTTATTTAAATATGGGGAATTAGATAAATACCAATTTGCTGTATGACACCTTGATTATTTAAATATGTGCCATGACCCTTGTCACCCTAGTTGAGGATTACTAGTTGGACATTATTAAAATGCCAACATGGGTTTTAGACCGTTGTAGTATACTGCTTAGACCTGCTACGTGCTCATGACATGATTTTGGACAATCAAATGTTAATACTGACTTAATGATATATTGAACCTGTTTTGGAAAGGTATCATGTGATGTTGATGGCACGTGGTGCATGGTAATCAACTGGGGTTTGATAAATAGTTTTCGACCGGGGCATGTGGCAAGAATGATCAGGTGGGCCAGTTGTGGCATTGGGGATGTTGATTTGGTTCTTCGGGTAGTCTTGCCCTGGTCACCCTAAGGACTTAACCTTGCAAGCCTTTGAACTGGGTCTAACGTGCAACCACATGTCTGTAATGGGACGGACCTAGTTGACTAAGTTGCTAATAACGTACCTGTGGGACCTCAGGAGGTCAACTACACCCTTTGTGTAAGTTGTACGGGGAGCGTCTGGGTGAGGCCAGTACCCATCTAACGGTTGATTGGCCTAAACTTCGCCTTAGCTAAGGGAAGGGTTAGTGTGCAATAACAGGAGGACCACTTGTATTGTTAGAAGTTTAGAAAGACTTTGTTACTGGAACTTCGCCTTTGTGGTGTTTGTTGTATCTTGTGGGTAAAGTGCATAACCTCTGCAGAGTGTAGAATCTATTCGAATAGCCGTGTCCGCGGTATTGGACATCGCTCAGAATTACTGATCAAGGGTTAGATTTTCTCAAAAATAACTTGGATCTGAAAGGTTGGGTTGGATTAATAATGATGTTGATGGAAATGTGGATTAGGATGGGAAAGATGTTTATTAAACTCCTTGAAAAGTTATTTATGCTTTACTTGTTTCTACTGCTTTCGAATCTACTTATGATACTTGTTAAATGTCATTTCGCAAAAATACCTTGAGCCACTCCTTTGTATTAAGCCATGCATGTAGTATATTAGCTGCATTCTGTGCATGACTTGCTGAGTACCAAGTACTCACCCTTGCCACAATACAACACCAGTTGAAGAGGAGACTACGCCAGCTTTGGAGGAGGAGCTCCAAGAGGATCCGTCTACTTAGGGAGCGAGCCCGATCGCTGCCTGTGGTATACTGGATGGCGCCACGAAGTTATTTGATTTTCCGCTGCTATTATTTCTCTCTTAATAAGTTTCGCCCTGCGAGGTGTACATTTGTACCTTGACCATAAGGTCAAGTAACCAAGTTTGACTATTTAATTAAAGTACTTTACTAGTATCGAGTGGTATGATTGTGATATTTACCGATGTTAAGACTGTGTGCACTAGCGCGTTCCTGGACTAGTGCTGAATACACAGAGGGTCCGGATTTGCAAATTTGGGGTCCCGACAATACATTGCCACTGATGACGGAGGTTACATCAGCGCCTCCGATGTTGAGGACGAGATCGACGACACCAGGGTGGACAACGACAAGGTTGATGATGAAGCCACCTTTGGCGCCGAGGATACTGTTGCGTACAAGTCCATCATTGTCCAGCGTGTCCTTAGTGCACAGATGGAGCAAGCCGAGCAGCAGCAGCGCCACAACTTGTTCCAGATTTTCTTTGTCATCAACAGCCGACAAGCGCGCGTGATCATTGACTCCGGTAGCTGCAACAACTTGGTGAGTACAGATTTGGTCAAGAAGCTTGGCTTGACCACACGCCCGCACCCACATCCATACCACATTCAGTGGCTGAATGATTCTGGCAAAGCTAAGGTAACACAAACAGTTCGGGTTCATTTTTCCATTGGTTCCTATTCTGATTTTGTTGATTGTGATGTGGTGCCGATGCAAGCTTGTTCTCTTTTATTGGGTCGCCCATGGGAATATGACACTGATGCACTTCACCACGGTAGAAGTAATAAATACACTTTTATGCATAAGGGAAAGAAAATTACACTTCTACCTTTGACCCTTGCTGAAATTGTTAAATCTGATAGGGAGCGGATTGCTAATGACAAGAAACCTATTGATGAAAAATCTGAAATTCAGCATGTAGCCAACCAAATTAAATTGAGGAATCCCGTCTTGCTTGCTACAAAATCTGATCTTGCTGCAATTAGGGATGATGCTTTGTGCTATGCTGTGCTATGCAAAGATGCTTTGTTTTCATTGGATGATCTGCCCAGTACTTTGCCTCCTGCTGTCACTAACCTTTTGCAGGAGTATGCGGATATTTTTCCTGCCAAGGTACCTCCAGGACTCCCACCCCTACGAGGGATTGAGAACCAAATTGATTTGATACCTGGAGCGAGTTTGCCAAACCGAGCTGCTTATAGGACCAACCCCGAGGAGACTAAGGAGATTCAGCGCCAAGTCCAAGATCTTTTGGACCGCGGGTATATACGTGAGAGCCTTAGTCCTTGTGTTGTTCCTGTTATTTTGGTTCCTAAGAAAGATGGCAGTTGGCGTATGTGCGTAGATTGTAGTGCCATTAAAAATATCACAATAAGGTACCGTCATCCTATTCCTAGGCTAGACGACATGCTTGATGAGTTAAGTGGTTCTATAATTTTCTCTAAGGTTGACTTGCGTAGTGGATACCACCAAATAAGAATGAAATTGGGAGATGAATGGAAAACAGCTTTTAAAACCAAGTTTGGATTGTATGAGTGGTTAGTCATGCCTTTTTGTTTAACTAATGCACCGAGCACCTTCATGCGCTTAATGAACGAGGTTTTACGAACTTTCATTGGGAAATTTGTGGTGGTTTATTTCGATGATATATTGATTTACAGCAAGTCATTACATGAACATCTTGATCATCTACGTGCTGTTTTTGATGCTTTGCGTGCTGCACGTTTATTTCGTAACCTGGAGAAGTGCACTTTTTGCACCGAACGAGTATCGTTTCTTGGCTATGTTGTGACTCCGCAGGGAATTGAGGTTGATGAAGCCAAGGTGCACGCGATTAAGAGTTGGCCAACGCCCACGACGATTTCACAAGTGCGGAGCTTCCATGGACTTGCCGGATTTTACCGCCGCTTTGTGAAGGATTTCAGCACCATTGCAGCTCCATTGAATGAATTGACGAAGAAGGGAGTTGTGTTCCATTGGGGACAAGCACAGGAGAATGCCTTCAACCTTTTGAAAGATAAGCTTACTAATGCACCTTTACTCCAACTTCCTGATTTTAATAAGACCTTTGAGCTTGAATGTGATGCTAGTGGGATTGGAATTGGTGGTGTTTTGATGCAAGATAGAAAACCTGTTGCTTATTTTAGCGAAAAATTGAGTGGTCCTGTTTTGAATTATTCCACGTATGATAAAGAATTGTATGCTCTTGTACGATCTTTAGAAACGTGGCAACATTATCTTTGGCCCAAAGAATTTGTTATTCATTCTGATCATGAGTCGCTAAAACATATTCGCAGTCAAGTGAAACTGAATCGTAGACATGCTGATGATGACTTTAAAGATGTCTTGCTGCATTGCAAAGAGGGAAGAACATGGGACAAATATGTGATAAACGATGGATTTGTGTTTAGAGCTAACCGCCTATGTATTCCAGTTTGATCTGTTCGTTTTCTTTTGATACAGGAGGCCCATGGAGGAGGGTTGATGGGTCATTTTGGTGCCAAGAAGACGGAGGCCGTGCTGTCCGCCCACTTCTTTTGGCCGAAGATGAGGCGAGACATTGAGAGGTTTGTATCCCGCTGCACTACATGTCAAAAGGCTAAGTCACGATTGAATCCACATGGTTTATATATGCCTCTTCCTGTTCCTAGCACTCCATGGGAGGATATATCTATGGACATTGTTTTAGGACTGCCTAGGACCAAGAGGGGGAGGGATAGTATTTTTGTGGTGGTTGATAGATTTTCTAAGATGGCTCACTTTATTCCTTGTCATAAGAGCGACGATGCTGTTAATATTGCTAACCTTTTCTTTCAAGAAATCGTTCGCTTGCATGGTATGCCTTCTACTATTGTTTCAGATCGTGACAAGTTTTTGAGCCACTTTTGGAGAACTCTATGGAATACATTAACGACCAAGCTGCTATTTTGAACATGTAGTAAATCGTACATTATCCACTATGTTGAGGGCTGTTTTCAAGAAGAATTTGAAGATGTGTGAAGAATGTTTGCCGCATGTTGAATTCGCTTATAATAGGGCGGTACATTCCACCACCAAGGTAAGTCCTTTTCAGGTAGTGTATGGCTTCAATCCCCGTGCTCCTATTGATCTATTACCTTTACCTACTAGTGAACGAGTTAATCTTGATGCTAAGGAACGTGCTGAATTTATTCTGAAATTGCATGAAAAGACTAAAGAAAATATTGAAATGATGAATGAAAGGTATAGGACTGCGGGAAGTAAAGGTAGAAAGGAAGTAAAACTTGAACCGGGTGATTTAGTATGGTTACACTTGCGAAAGGATCGTTTTCCAGAATTGAGAAAGTCTAAATTAATGCCTAGAGCTGATGGTCCTTTCAAGATACTTGAGAAAATAAATGATAATGCATATAAACTTGAGTTGCCGCTCGAATTTGGGGTTAGTTCCACATTTAACATTGCAGATTTGAAACCGTTCATGGGAGAAGAAGATGAGCTTGAGTCGAGGATGACTCCACTTCAAGAGGGGGAGGATGATGAGGACATCACTCCTATGCATACGACTGATCCTCCTCCAGTTGTGATGCAAGGACCCATCACAAGAGCACGAGCACGGCAATTGAATCAACAGGTGAGCTCATTCCTAAGTGCCCGTGCAGATACTTGTGAGGATGGTATGCTACCTAATGATATTATTGATTATCTTGTACTTAGGAACTTTGGAGAGGACCATGAAGGCCTTGGAAACCAGCAAGGACCAGGAGGGAGGCAAGGAGGGTGTCCAAGTCAAGTTGGAGGTTCAATTCATCTCGGAGTCGACTACCTCGGCCACCAGGAGCAGCGTTCACTAAAATCGTCATCCAGGCCACAAACGGGCTCCGATTTTGATGATCCACATATGCATCGAAAGCTAAGAAGATAAACTTTACAATGGCACTAGTTTCAGGTCATTTGGACTTCGGAGTCAACGGGAATTTACGTTGCAAGCTGGCGGACAGAATCTATCCCAGGGTGCTGCGTCACCAATTTGGGCCGTTGGCCCATGTATCGTGTTGGAGTCCATCACAGACACGTCTAGGGTTTCTAGGACATCCCCTAGCCTTTATATCCAGTAGCTACCGCTAGGGTTTGATTTGGGTTTTTCTTAGATTAATTCTGTCTTTGAACAGTGTTGCCGTTCATCGTTTTGTGAGACCCCAACTCGTGAGCTTCATCCTCAATTTCAAATTCAGTTGCATCTTTTTTGTTCTTGCTTGTGTTCTTGATTCATTGGCAGGGATTAGCCTTCGTGGAGAGGTCAACCGGGCAGCGCATGGTTGATAACCAGAGGACGCGTGGTGCTGCAATTGCAGGGGTTTTTGATCGTGTCGATCAAGAAGCCGGATCGTGTGTGTCTCGCGCCGCCTAATTGACTTATCCTCCACCTGACAGAAGTTCGGGCATCCCCCTACACCCCATCAAAGGGATGAGGAGGGTGAGGATGACGACGAAGACGAAGTGGAAAATAATGATGTGCCTGATTTAGAATATGACAATGATGACTATTGAGTTTTTATCTTGTAATTTTCTTATTGCAAAAATCCCGGTGCATGGTCTAATATGGTCACATTATTTTTGACGTAATTGAGTTGGATTCTTGTATATTGGTGTCTTTAAATATGTGGAATAAAACCTGAAAAAGTGCATAGGTTGAGCACCACAAAAATCCTTTCAATTTTGCTCTGTTTTGAAGTTACTACTGTATTTTGCTATGTTCTGAATTGTTCTGACGTGAAGAGCTTGATTAAAAATGTATTTTGCTATCTTGATGATGTTCTGAAGTAACAGTATCACTATCTGGACGTTTACATGAAGAGCTTTGTGTTCTGATGTGAAGACAAGAATATGCCCACAATCATTCATGCTTGTGAAGACATGAAACAATTACATTTAGAGTACCCTTGTAGAGCCTGAAATGAGATACGGTACATGTTTACAGTTGCTTATACCCACATCTGACTATCTTAGGTGAACTGGAGCTTCCATTGTTAACAATACTGCTTGTGCGTGTTGCTCCTTACCAGTTGATGAATCTGAGGTATGGAACATTCTCCCTATTTTGGAAGTCAGATCTTTCGGGCAGCTACCAGTCTACCAATGCTGCATCTGTTAGGACTGAAATTCTTGATGCATATGTTGGCTCCTCATTGTGGGCGTGGAGGGGAAGTGCAGGAGCTACTCAGGAGTGCACCGATATATCATACTTTATAGCTCTTGTCCCTAATTAGGATGATTTATGGCATAGTCTACTAAAATGTGCACCGATATATCCTGATGCAAGGATTGCCCAAAATTTTTTGATACCACAGTAGTATGCCCAACAATGATTCATGCTTGTGAAGAGCTCGAACTTGCGACCTATTGAATATAACAGGATAACCATACCAGCTGCATTGCAAGCATATTGTGAAAATACAAATATAGTACCTTTTTTAAGTAAGGATAACTGCACATTTAAAGCAGGAACCAGAAGACGTGGGTGGAGTTAGTTTTCAGGTAACACGATACATGCGTAGATTCAGTTGGTTTCCTTATTTTTAGGGCGCAATTAAAACCTTTCCGTAGTCTTTTCATCCTTCCTCTGGCGGCGGCCAGATCAAAAGAAAAAAAGAAGACATCCTCGGCATGGCGGCGACGACGTCAAGACAACAGTATATGCATGGCTACGACACAGGGTGTCCAAGCCACGGCGACGACGACTACATCGACTAGGTACTGGTTACAATTCGTGTATTCTCTGCCTGTAGTTTGTTTTACCTGGTTTTCATCTTGCACCGTTTCATGATTCCTGATGCAGAGCAAAATTTTCTGAAATTCGATGTGTTGTATTAATATCATATAGGGTGTTGTCCATCTGCTAATAAGAAAGAGGGTGGTGCGATTTTTTTTTCAATCAAATGGCAATGCATGTACTTGCTTAGAAATACGTCATTATATAAGTGAATAGGTGAATAGGACAACATGTGTTGGTAGAAAAGCGACATCAGTTGCCAGATCCATATCACTATTTTTTCTTTCAGTAATAAAGTAACAATCAAGATTTAATCCATTGGTTTGGATTCTTGCTAACATCCAGTTGCTCCTACTAGTCTTATTTAATTGGTGAGATGCCTAAACTGTGTTTGGATTACCTGCCATCGTAGTACAAAACATGTATTTTGGGTATTTTTTCCTGACTAGGAAATCAAAATGAGTTATGGACTTCTCAATTTTTCCTAGCATGCTAATTGCAAAGAACTCTCTATGAAGGCAACATCTCTGGTCTTCATTGACCAAACATTACATTGTTAAATATGGTGCCATTTTATTTCAACATCAAATAGCTGAATTTTTCAATATATGTTTTTTTCAGTACCATAATTATTATATCATGTACTTCCAGAATGAGTGGACGTTTAAGTCATAGACGCTCAAATGATGGACCATCAAGACAAATCGAACCATCTCCTAGTGATTCAGTTCAAACCGGTGGTTCTCCCGCAACCAATGATCAAAATGATAATCCTAAAACTCGATCTAGAACTAGATTTGGTGATAGACTTGAGGAGAACGAACGCCCAAGGATAGCTCCAGTTGGTAGGTTAGCACCACCTTAATTTTACCTTTTAGTTATTCTTTTATGCTTGTTAAGTAAATCAGATCCATAAATTATTAATGGCCAAAAAAGTTGTATTTAGAATATTGATTATGTAAATATGCTTATTTTTTTATTTTTCCATATCAATAGTGAATTCGAAGTGCACCCTTATGTGCGCTCTCGTAAACCATCAACAGTGATTGGTGCACTAGTGCGACGACTATATCCTGATCCAATTAGGCGTGGTGATGAGAGGAGGCCTGCACTTACTTGGGAGGATTATAAGTGGTCTCCAAATCCACGAAGAGTGTTATCGCAAGCTGAAAGGATCAAAAGAGAGTTTTGGGTAATTTTTCTTGCATAAGTTTTTCAATAGCCACCATGCATAAATGCTAAACATTATTATTTTTTCATGTTTTGGAAGTATCGTTTCAAGTGTGATCCAAGCGATAAAGATGATGCAGATATTGTCTTGGAAGAGAATTTCAAAAAGAAAGTTCCACAAATGCTGTGTGAAGAGAAAAAAAAAAGCGATGAACATGCTATATGCAAATGACAACATCCCTCCAGAAGACATTGATGAAGAGGGAAATCATTGGCCTACAGTGCACGATTTGATTTCTTCTAGGCCAAGTGACTTTGCAGATGAGGATACTTGGCATTTACTATGTGAGTATTGGAGTACACAAGAATTCAGAAAGAAGTCTTTAAATGGCAAACGAAATAGGCTAGCTTAGACAGGGCGGGAAAACATTTACTTGATGAAGAGGAGGATTGGACTATGATACAATCACAAATGCGTTGGTATGCTAACTTTCTAGTGGCCAATAACTTCATAAAACAATTTATTACTTGTATATTATAACCTTCATTGCCATCATATGATAAATTTAAATTTACTTGCTTAGACATATATTATTTTACTTACAGGTTTTCCTTCGTGTTTCTTAGGACACTTCCGGTTCAGATGCTGGATTTATAGAAGAACAATACCGGGATAATCATGACAGTCATGACAAGGTTAACAATGTATTTTTTTAAATAGTCTTGCGAATGTTTAATGAAAAGAAAAGGTATTAAATAGTAGATTGGTACTTATATTGCTTAACAACTGACATATTCTCACAATTGCTACCGAATGCTTGTGGTCAACAAGGTTGTGGCGACAATCCAGCAGTACAAGCAGGTGAAGATGACACTGATGGTGATTACAGCATGGGAGAACCTAATGATGATTAAATGGACTGTCGTGTTGACTGAAATTAGTGTTTGCTGACTTTTGTGGCATATTGGAGCTTAAATTTTAGTGTTCTTTGTTTATCTTATGGTTTGCAATATTTTGCTATTAGTTAAGGACATCTTGTAATCTGCCTATTATTTGTGTGGATGGATGATATTACCTAAACAATATATATGGTTCTATTAGTTCTTTGACATATGGCAATGTTCGATGGTTATATCAATTATATATCTCTTTGTATATGGCGTCAATTAATTCATGCATTTTAAGAAATTTTTTCATCGAAAAAAAATCATTTCCAAGCGTTGCTACATCATTTGCCGAGCGTTTAATGGTACCTCGCTTTAAATCTTTACCGAGGGTCAATAAATGAGTGACGGTTGAAAAATGCTCAGCAATACATTTGCCGACCGTTGTGACAACTGTTGGTAATATAGTTTATGAGGGTTACCATTAGCCGAAGGTTTCGTAAAGCAGAGGGCAAATAAATCTCCTACGGTGACTAAACCTTCACCAAATTTATAACCGAGCATTCCTAATACCCGACGGTCAGGCAAAACGGATGGCAAATAAATCTACGACGGTGTTTCAAACGTTCACTAATGTTGTTACCGAGCGTAATATTATTGTTGGAATAGATTACACTCGGTATAGGGTTTTCGGCGTAGAGAACCCTATACCGAGTGTAATCTATTCCGAGTGTGCTCTCGCAATATATGACATCTATGCCGACAGGACACTCGTAATATGACGGTGTTGTCCACGTAGGTCACAATACTGCGAGGGCACTGCTGACATGGCAATCCATACCGAGTGGGCACTCGGTGTAGATCAAATGCTCTATGCTGAGAGGGCACTCGGCACAGGTTTATCCCGAGTGGGCCCTTGGCATAATATGGTTTTAGGGCAACCATCAGACCCCTTTATGCCGAGAGGGCACTCGGCACAGACCTAACCCGAGTGGGCACTCGGCACAGACCACCGCATTACCACCAGTTCGGCACCCACCCAACCCCAAATGCGCCGCCCCTCACCCTCTACTGCCGCCGTTCTCTACGGCCGAACGCGTCGCCGCCCCGGCCTCCCTCCTGTCTAGCCGCCGCCCTGGAATCCGTGCTCTCCAACCGCGCCATTGTCTCCCACCTAGGCCAGCCACCCTCCGGCTCGCCGCACCGACCGCCGTCGCCGCCTCGGTCTCCTCCCACTGTCGCTGCGGCCCTGAACTCCTCCCTCTACCGCTGCGGCCCCAGCCTCCCTCAGCTGCTGCCGCCGCCCGCAGCACCGTCCGTCCGGCCTTGCTCCATCCACCTTCGATCGTCTCTGCTGCCGCCAGCTCCTCCAACCTCTGCCGCCCACCCCACCGGCCACCGGCTCCTCCATCCTACGCCGCCCTCCTCACTGTCGCCCCACTGCCACCCTCCCCACTGTCGGCCTCTGACCGACAGAGGCAAGCCACCCTCCTCACCGGCGCCCTCCCCACTGCTGCCCTCCCCACCGGCGCCCTCCACTCCGGTCACCCTCCCCACTGCCCAGCATCCATCTGGTGCCCGCCGCTCGCTTCCTCCCATCCGGCTCGCCACCAGCTATTGCACGCCGCCCTCCCTGCCGCTCACGACCGCCCGCTGCTCTCCCCGCCGCTCGCGACCGACGCCCACTGCCGTCGGTGGTTTGTATGAAATTTTGATTAGTGAACCATGTGGGTACCATCATATATTATTGAACGTGTTTGCTTTGGGTGCTTTTTAGGTCAGTCTCCGAGAGTGCACTCGGCGTAGCCTTGTTCTAGTGTTGTCCCCGAGAGTGCACTCGGTGTAACCTTGCTCTTCTTCTACCATCGGGAGCAATGTAAGTTAATGAATGCTAATTTATGCTTTGGTTTTGGTATTATGTATATTTGTTTTATTATGGTTACCATTGTGTATGCTGATTTGAGCATGATGAAACTAAAATAATGAATGCTAGTCGGTCATGATTGTTGTTGTTATATTGATAATTGTCTTTTGTCTGCTGAGTGGATGTCCATATTTTAGGGGAGGTGCTGTCAAAATTTTAGTGAATTCGGTAACCTCACATCTTATTAAATGGTCTTACTATGGTTCACTAGTGTATTCTGTTGTCTTTTGGTTGAGGGTATAACATTCAGGGCACGAGGGGTGCCGAGGTGGTACAATAACACTTGTGTCCTCTTTTTTCATAGTGATATTCTTTCATTTTATCATAGAAAATAAAAAATTACAAATGTTTTTTTTTTGTTTAGTTTGTTCGAAACAATGGCTAAAGATCTCTCATGGATGTATACGGATTGGGATAACGGGAGACCAAATATTAATTGGTTTAGAAAAACGAGAGAGTTTCTTAGTATCGCTTTTCCTGGGCCAAACTCTAATCAAATGTTGTCTAGTTGCCCTTGCCGGACATGTGGAAATTACACGAAACAAGATCTGCAAACTTATCAGGTCATTTAGTGAACAATGGCTTTACACCTAAATACCTCGTGTGGACTTCACATGGAGAGGAAAGACCATCTGTTCGGCCTCGTCAACATGAGGAGGTCGATGAATCTCACCACATGAGTGACATGCTGGAAGATGTCAGGGATGCTCATGAAGCATCAGAGTACACAAACGCATCTATTGCAGCAGATTCTTTCTTCAAATTGTTCGAGTCCACCATGCAGCCGGTCCATAAAGACACTAATGAGACTGTACTCTCTGCAGTTTCTCGTTTGATGTCTATGAAATCTCAATACAACCTTTCAAATGCTGCATATGATGCAAATCTCAGTCTAATGCATGATCTTCTACCGGCCACGTCGGATTCAAAAATGACTTGGACATTTAACAGTCTAAACGATTGTTAAGTGGTGTAGGTATGTCGTACAACAAGATCGATGCTTGCGTAAAAGGATGCATGCTATTTTGGAAGGACAGCATTGAAAAGACAAAATGCGATGTGTGTGGAGAAGCACGATACGTGCAGGTGGAGAATGATTCCGGAACAAGTCGTCGAAAACCAGTTGCAAGAAAAATTTTGCGCTATCTTCCACTCATTCCTCGACTTCAAAGGTGCTATATGGATGCCAACACTACCGCACTCATGCGATGGCATAGAGATGTGTAGGATCAAAGTATACGAATATAGCAATCAGAGGGGGGGTGAATGATTGTGCGGAAGCTAAAACCAAATTCTTGATCTATTAAAAGTTCACCCCAAAATAGAACCAAATAATTGCCTCGTTTTCGACAAAAACAGAATGACATAGGTTTGGTACAATGTGAATTCCCGGATATCCAACTGTCAGATCGATCTGAAATTTGGACACAAGAAACTAGATTCCAGTACGAATCGAACCCAAAAAGAATCAGCTCGATCGGACTTACGGATCAAAAGTTATAAGCTTCGCAAGCTTGCTGTTCCAGAACTTGACGAAAATCAATCTAATCGAAACTTGTAGATTGATCAAGAACAACAAAAGATTTATCAACAAAACTTTGAGAAACACTAGATCAATACCCTAGAGTGGTTTTTGATGGATCAAATCAAGATGAAACTCAAAAAACAAAAACCAATCTAGAACTAGAACAAGTATGCAAACAAGAACCAAAAAGAGAACGTTGAAGCAATGCGGGAACTAGAAGAATTGATCTTTATTTCTATTGTCTAAAGTACTCCCATCAAAAGAGTACAAACCCTAAACTTTGAACCCAAGGCTCTATGCGCCTAGCTCTCCTCAATTCGATGCTCTTCAACAGGAGACAACCCCTCCTATTTAAAGCACCAACCCACAAGGAGTTCTGAATACGATTCCTATTCCCTAGAAGGAATCAGATTCAACACAACTCTACTTGGCCCAACCTGGCCGAGTACAACTCTTGCACGCGTATGGCAACCCTACCATACTCACGTGACTAACACTTTGCACGCGTATGGCCACCTGCCATACTCACGTGACTAACACTTTGCACGCGAATGACCTCCTGCCATTCTCACGTGACTAACCATTCTTCATGTGCACCATTCTCTTAGCCCGAACGTCCCGCATGACATCCTTGACCACCAAGACCTCAGTTCCTCCCTGAACCTAGTCCCGAACCTCAGTTCCTCCATGAACCTAGTTCCGGTCCCGTCATCGACCACATTCGCCCTCGAGCAATACCTGCACATGAACAAACCACAAAACAATTTCGAGCACAAGTCCGCGACTTGACTCAACATTAGTCCATGCAAATACTCACACGAGCATTGCATAAATTCCACTTCAAAACAAGCATCATGAAATTCTCACAAATTTCATAATCTCAAATTCAAATCCAAAAATCATTTCAATTCTTGCAAAACACCTAAACCGAGCAAAACACGTTCACAACGGACAAAAATAAAAAACCCTAGAAAAAGTCCATTCACGACGGACCAACAAAATCGGTCTGGTGTACAAGTGAAAGTATCGGTTTCAAGAAGAAATCATTCCGGCGAAAACACGTTCACGACAGACTAAAAGAAATCAGTCCGTCGTACATGCGAAATCAATCCTCAAAAAGCCGTTCACGACTGACCAAAGAAATTGGTCCGACGTACATGCAAAACTTACTGGTTTGAGAGTTTGGTCCGGCACAAAAGATGACTTCACTGTTTGCTGTCAAATTGTCAGACACAAGCACAAACACATTTTGCAAATTCAATTCTAAGCCAATTTTTCAGCACATGATTTCACAATCTCCCCCTTGATGAAAACATTGGCAACACCACTTAGAATTGAACATTTGGCATTCACTTTACAAAAGATTTTGAAATCCAAAGGATCAAGGACCAAAAAGATAAAACACAGAATTCCCCCTTTGACCAAAATGCAAAACAAAATCTCCCCCTGAGAAGGAAAATGTGTGTGAATGTGCAATGTGCCCAAAAATTTCAAAATTCTCCAAACGTCTCCCAAAATTATCAAATTTCCAAAAACAACTCCCCCTTTTTCTTCTCCCCCTTTTTCCTTAAACTTTTCAATGATTCCCAAATTTCTCCCCCTTTGACAATGGATTCATCAAGAGTACAAAAGAGAGAACATGTTCAAAATTTTTCTGAAACAATGATTTCACAAAGGGAAACAAGGGAGTGCCAAGATAGGAAAAGATGAGCTCATTCGATCATATAACCTTATATATCATATAATATGCAAAATACATGATCTTGATGTGATTTTAACAAGTTAGGGAATGACATGCATCTCAACCTCAATTTAGTCAACTATAGCCAAGTACTAAGCAAGATCTTAGCAGAAAAAGCAAGGCTTTAAAAAATTGAAGCAACTAACAACTTAGGGCGAGCAAGTAGTTTCAACTCCAATCTAGTAGACCAATTTAATCTTTAAACAATAAGTTGCATGTGGCATGCTTGAAGCATACTTCTTATCTTTTAGGGAAAGCATGCCTGAAGCACATAACTTGAGGTTTTTGCTTTTAACAACCCGTTTTTTATTGATTCCCTTTTCTTTGATTGTAAACATGCAAAAGTGATTAAAAGGTCTTTTGAAAGAGTAAAGCTGAAAACACACTTGCTTCATAACCCAAACTTGTCAAGGAGATTCAATATCAAGCCTAGAAGAGTAAGATACCACAAAGTATTTAGCTATAGGCAATCAGACTAAGGAATTCCGCAATGTCATTTTTAGTTCAAGTGGAACAATTTAGATTATCATATATTAGCTCAATTACATAATATATAAAGAAATATGATAAAGTAAGCTCATCAAGTGAAAGAACTTGGTAAGGAAACTCCCCCTCAAAACAAACCCATTGGATGAACAATCCCAAGTTCTCCCCGAATAAAAGCAAAACGAGAAGAAGACAAAGGTTTTGAAAATGTCTGCCAATTGATGTTCAGTATCCACATGGTGAAGCACAATATTTTCTTTTTCAACATGATCTCTAAGAAAGTGAAATCCAATATCAAATGTTCAAGAAAGAGGATTACTCAAGAGGTGGCACGAACCAAATCAATTCAACATCTTCCAAAGTCAACATCAGAATAAGCTCTTAAACTAATGCATAAGGAAGCAAAAAGCCAAATGCCAAAATCTTGAGTACCATGGAGATACCTGAAAATTCACTTGACCGTTTGTTGATGTGAAGCACGTGGGAAGAGTCTCTCATGTAAACCTCCAATTATCTCATCCTCAACAAAGATCATCATCTTTATGAACAAAGACACTCTCCCCTTGAACATATGCACCTGTACCTGCATCATTTGGACTAGTGCCTTTTGCGAAAAACAGAGGTGGAAGAAGCATCTTCAAAAGATAACACTTTTAGCACGAGATGCATGAGTAAAGGAGAACCAAATCTTATCACTAAACATATGAAGTGAGCATCCGAAATTCACTAGCCACATGTTCTCCCTCCTCGCATGAGAAGCCTACATAGAAGCAGAAAGTGTCGAGGTCTCGGTACTGGGGTTAGAAATAAGATGTTTAGGAATCCAGTACTGAGACACCCGACGCACAACAGTAGGCACAACACGAGTATTCTTATGCACAAAATCAGATTTTCCTTTTCCCGTGTTTTTAGCATCAAAAGGTGTTTGTTTCACCCTAGGCACATAATGAGAAGTGGAGTGTGCCTTTCTGAAATTAGACCTAGCATTAAACCTTTCTCTCTTTTGTTGTTTAGCTAGTCTAAAGCAAAAGTCTACTAAATGTCCATCTCTACCACAATGAGTGCAAGTGTACTTAACATTATGTTTAGCTTTGGAAGTAGAAGCAACATTTGCATTCATCATAGTAGAAGATAAAAGGCCAAAGAGATTTGAAGACAATTTTCTTAGGCTCACTTGAAATCTCAAGTTTGTCATTGCAAGGAGCATAAACAACAGAGCGAGGTTTAGTTTCATATGAAGCATGAAGATCAAAACCTAAACCTTTCTTGTTTGAGCTAACCTTAGATTGATCCAAAATCATGTTCAACTTTTTCTTGCCATTAGTGAATCGTTCCAAAGAGTTTTGCAAGTAATCAACTTTATTAGCAAGAATTAAACAATTATTGCAGGGATCATCCACTTTTCCTTTTTGCTTGCGACAAGTTGAGCATGAAAGAACCTCATGTGTAAGAAAATCTTCTGTCATTTGAGAAACCCTAGCATTTGCATCATGCAACTTCAATTCTAGTATGGAGCATTTAGAACATGGAGTTGTATCATGCAAATCAATGGTAGAACAGCTAGCATGTTTAGCATGTTTCTCATTTTTCTCATTTAGATGTAACAGAAGAGCGTGTTCTTTCCTAAGCAAGGTGAGCTCATTGTAAATTAAGTCACATGATTTGCAAGTATCATCATCAGGAATCAAAGTCTTAAGTCTAGTAATTTCAGCATTCAATGACTCCACAAGAATATCATGTTTCTTAATTTTTCTATCACGTTTGTCAAGCAATTTTCCAAGACGGGCAACAGCATTGGCTAATTCATCATAGGAAGGATCTACCTCATTGAAGTCGCTGTTGTTGCTGTCCTCAGTGAAGCTGTCGCTGCTTTTGGCCATGAGACACAATCCCATCAATTCATGCTTGCTTGGAGTTGCATCGTCCTCACTGCTCTCCGAATCCACATCGCTCAAATTGACTTGTTCAAGAGCGGAAAGAACTCGGTGGACAACTTTGCTGTTGATAAAGCTCTTCTTCTTTCTATTACTTGAAAAGAACTTCTTCTCTTTTCTTATGTCGTTGTCCTTCTCCTCCCTTGATGCTTTATCTGCAAGTTTAGGACAGTTTGGACGAATATGGTCGAGATCACCACACTCATAGCATCTTGGAGGATCACCACCAGCTCTCTTTCTCTTTCTCACATTTTGCAAAGCTATGTTAAAGCGAGAAGAGAGTAGTGATAAGTCTTCTTCTGAGAATTGCTCAATCTGTTCATCGGTTAGTGAAGACAAGAAAGATAGAGCAAAACTTGAAGCAGCACCATTATGAGATATGCTAGATTGAGATGTCAAAGCAATTGATTTATGATCATTCTTTCTAGCAAAAACATCTAATTCATGAGTTTTCAACTTAGAATAAAGAACATCTAAAGTAAGTGTACTCATGACAGTGGATTCTTGTATAGATGTTACTTTCATCTCCCACACCGACATGTCCAAAGCACTAAGCAATTGTCTAGCATTTGCCGCATTAGTATAGTTGACTCCAACAGCACGTAGATTGCTAAGAATCTTATTAAAGCGTGCAAAGAAGTCATCTACCGACTCACCCGGTTTCATCTCGAATCGCATGTACTCCTTCTTGTAGATGTCTTGGCGAACCTCTTTCACAGTGTTAGAACTCTCATGGTAATCACAAAGAGATTTCCATACCTTATATGCGGATCGAAGATGAACCACACGATCGAAGTCGCTGCGTCCCAAGCCTTGGATGATCAAGTTGCGCGCCTTGCTATTTGCTTCAACATGTGCACGATTGGCGTCGTTGACGTTGTCGTTCTCGGGAACATCATATGGCTTGTAGACCTTCTCCCAAATTGTGAAGCCCTGAGCTTGGATGAATGCCTCCATCTTGGCCTTCCAAAACTGAAAATCAACACCATCGAACACACAAGGTTTTGTCAAATAACGATCCATTGATCTAATCACCGATTAAGATAGATTAAAAAAACCTTGCTCTGATACCACTTGTAGGATCGAAGTATACGAATATAGCAATCAGAGGGGGGGTGAATGATTGTGCGGAAGCTAAAACCAAATTCTTGATCTATTAAAAGTTCACCCCAAAATAGAACCAAATAATTGCCTCGTTTTCGACAAAAACAGAATGACATAGGTTCGGTACAATGTGAATTCCCGGATATCCAACCATCGGATCGACCTGAAATTTGGACACAAGAAACTAGATTCCAGTACGAATCGAACCCAAAAAGAATCAGCTCGATCGGACTTACGGATCAAAAGTTATAAGCTTCGCAAGCTTGCTGTTCCAGAACTTGACGAAAATCAATCTAATCGAAACTTGTAGATTGATCAAGAACAACAAAAGATTTATCAACAAAACTTTGAGAAACACTAGATCAATACCCTAGAGAGGTTTTTGATGGATCAAATCAAGATGAAACTCAAAAAACAAAAACCAATCTAGAACTAGAACAAGTATGCAAACAAGAACCAAAAAGAGAACGTTGAAGCAATGCGGGAACTAGAAGAATTGATCTTTATTTCTTTTGTCTAAAGTACTCCCATCAAAAGAGTACAAACCCTAAACTTTGAACCCAAGGCTCTATGCGCCTAGCTCTCCTCAATTCGATGCTCTTCAACAGGAGACAACCCCTCCTATTTAAAGCACCAACCCACAAGGAGTTACGAATACGATTCCTATTCCTAGAAGGAATCAGATCCAACACAACTCTACTTGGCCCAACCTGGCCGAGTACAACTCTTGCACGCGTATGGCAACCCTACCATACTCACGTGACTAACACTTTGCACGCGTATGGCCACCTGCATACTCACGTGACTAACACTTTGCACGCGAAATGACCTCCTGCCATTCTCACGTGACTAACCATTCTTCATGTGCACCATTCTCTTAGCCCGAACGTCCCGCATGACATCCTTGACCACCAAGACCTCAGTTCCTCCCTGAACCTAGTCCCGAACCTCAGTTCCTCCATGAACCTAGTTCCGGTCCCGTCATCGACCACATTCGCCCTCGAGCAATACCTGCACATGAACAAACCACAAAACAATTTCGAGCACAAGTCCGCGACTTGACTCAACATTAGTCCATGCAAATACTCACACAAGCATTGCATAAATTCCACTTCAAAACAAGCATCATGAAATTCTCACAAATTTCATAATCTCAAATTCAAATCCAAAAATCATTTCAATTCTTGCAAAACACCTAAACCGAGCAAAACACGTTCACAACGGACAAAAATAAAAAACCCTAGAAAAAGTCCATTCACGACGGACCAACAAAATCGGTCTGGTGTACAAGTGAAAGTATCGGTTTCAAGAAGAAATCATTCCGGCGAAAACACGTTCACGACAGACTAAAAGAAATCAGTCCGTCGTACATGCGAAATCAATCCTCAAAAAGCCGTTCACGACTGACCAAAGAAATTGGTCCGACGTACATGCAAAACTTACTGGTTTGAGAGTTTGGTCCGGCACAAAAGATGACTTCACTGTTTGCTGTCAAATTGTCAGACACAAGCACAAACACATTTTGCAAATTCAATTCTAAGCCAATTTTTCAGCACATGATTTCACAAGATGGACATAGAGATAAACCTGACATGATGGTACACCCGTCTGATGGTGAAGCCTGGAGACAGTTTGATCTTGACTTTCCTGACTTTGCCGCAGAATCAAGAAATGTACGGTTAGGTCTGTGCACAGATGGCTTCTCTCCATTTAGTTTTGCCGCTGCACCGTATTCTTGTTGGCCTATCTTTATTGTTCCTTATAACCTAGGTAACACCCCAAATTTTTGCTGTTCATGAAATTAAAAATTATTTTGCACATTTGTGAATTTTTGGAATTTTCTGGAATTTATTTGGATTTATTTGGATTTAATTTGAATTTATTCCATATTGAGATAATTAAAGAAATTAAATTTTCAAATAAAGTTTTGTTGGAAATATTTTATTTGAGTCCCAAATGCCCTAAAATATTTTCCAGAATTTTTCTGGAATTTTTCTGAGTATTTTGCTATTTTTCTTGAATTAAATGAATTACTGGAAATTATTTTAAATATTAAATCGCTGGAAAATCGAGTCGGGTCAAGTACTGTTCATCCGACCGAGTCGAACCCGAGTCGGACTCGAGTCCGACCCGAGCCACGTGACTCGACCGAACCCACTCGGCCGAGCCCTAACCGCGTGACCGTTGGATTCAGATCCAACGGCCACGATTGAGCCACGTCACCCGAGCCCGAGCCCGACCGAGCCAACCACCGCCGAGCTGCACCGAGCCCAAACCCCCGCACCGTTGGATCTTGATCCAACGACTGTGGTTAAGCCACGTCACCCAATCCGAGTCGCCGACGGACTCCGCCGCCGCAAAGGAGTGGGCCTCGGTTTCCGTGCGTTTCACGGACGCCGAGTGCCCTATTTATTGCGCCGCCACCCGTGTCGGGACCGCCACTTAATTGCGGACCCGTAGCCCTAACTCACCTCGCCTGAGCCGCCGTGGTTGCGCCGCTAGAGCTCGCCAGAGTAAGGAGAAGGAGCCGTCGCGGTTTTCGTCGAATTCCGCCGCCGTCCGCCGTCCTCCGTCGCCGTTGACCCCAGATCCGGGACCGGGAGGTCAAGACGCGTCCGGGAGTCCAACTCACCTCGTCGGAGCGCGCCCGAAAAGCCGTCGGCTAGGTCGTCGTCCCCTGCGCCGGTGACCCAGCGCCGCCGCTCGCCATCGCCGGACTTCGAGCTCTGCCAGCCGTCGGATCTTCATCAAACGGTCCAGATTGCGCCACGTCACCGTCGGTGAGATCCCGTTCCAAAATCCAAGATCCAATCTCGACCGTTGGTCTAGATCCAACGGTCCAGATCAAACGCGTTAACCCAAACGCGTGAGTCCAGATCTAATCTGGGCCGTTGATTTTCAAATCAACGATCGAGATTGCGCCACGTGACGGGGAGCTTGACCTCCGCGGTCAGCGCACCCGTGCGTGTGACGCTGACACGCCGGGCCCGCGTGTCAGCGACGCGACCAAACCACACCATGACGTCACGATGACGTCATGGCGGTCCCGCACGTCAGCGGCCACCCCAACCGTGCAGTGACGTCACCCATGACGTGACAGTGGGTCCCACCTGTCAGCACCGTGAGCTGAGTCCCCGCTGACGTCAGCAATGACGCCACCCCAGTGGGTCCCACCTGTCAACCGCACGTGAGCCGTGGACCGGATCCACGGTAGACCCGAACCAAACCATGAACCGGCTGACGTCAGCAGACCAATCAGAGGCTGCCACATGTCCTCGCTGACGCAATAAATAATTTCCAAAAAAGAAAATGATTTAATAATTCGGTTTAATAATTGATTTGAATTTCAAAACTTCAAACGCTTATAACTTTTGCGTTTCAACTCCGATTTGAGTGATTCAAATTTCTAAATTTGTATAAAATGGAGATCTACCTAATGATGAATTTTATTTAATTTTTGGACTAAAGTTTTCCTATGTAATATTATTTAATTGATTATTTAAACTTTAAATAATCATAACTTTTGTGTTTTAACTCTGATTTGAGCGATTCCAGTTTCTAAAAATTCATAAAATTATGTTCTCTCTGTTTATGAACTTTATTTGGATGTTTGGACACTTTTTGTCTAATGTTTTATTCATTTGTTGCTATTTGCACGCTTTACGAGTAGACGTTGAAGTGCCGGAAGGATTCGAAGGAGAAGTATTGACCCAGGAGCCAGCTCAGGACCAAGAACAAGTACTTTTTGAAGGCAAGTTATGCTTTGACCATGTTGATCCCATTTTGAAACCTATTTTGGTTCAAATTATTGCATGCTAGTTTAAGTTAGAAAATGCTCTACTTAATTATGGGTCATTAGATAAATGCCTAATTGCTGTATGACACCTTGGTTAATTATATATGTGCCCTGACCCCTTGTCACCCTAGTGTGGATTACTAGTTGGACACTACTAAATTGCCAACATGGGTTTGTAGATCGTTGAAGTATACTGCTTAGACCTGCTACGTGCTCATGACATGATTTTGGACAATCAAATGTTAATATTGACTTAATGATATATTGAACCTGTTTTGGAAAGGTATCATGTGATGTTGATAGCACATGGTGCATGGTAATCAACTGGGGTTTGATAAATAGCTTTTGACCGGGGCATGTGGCAAGAATGATCAGGTGGGCAAGTTGTGGCACCGGGAATGTTGGTTTGGTTCTTCGGGTAGTCTTGCCCTGGTCACCCTAAGGACTTCACCTTGCAAGCCTTTGAACTGAGTCAATCTTGCAACCACCTGTGTATAATGGGACGGACCTAGTTGATTAAGTTGATAATAACGTACTTGTGGGACCTTAGGAGGTCAACTACACCCTTTGTGTAAGTTGTACGGGGGAGCGTACCGGGGCTGCGGCCAGGTACCCATCTAATGGTTGGTTGGCCTAAACTTCGCCTTAGCTAAGGTAAGGGTTAGTGTGCAACAACCGGGGAGGACCACTTGTGCTGTTAGAAGTTTCCGAAAGACTTTGTTACGGGAACTCGCCTTTGTGGTGTTTGACTGTATCTTGTGGGTAAAGTGCATAACCTCTGCAGAGTGTAAAATCTATTCGAATAGCCGTGTCCGCGGTATTGGACATCGCTCGGGAATTACAGTCAAGGGTTACATTTTCTCAAAAATAACTTGGACTTGAAAGGTTGGGTTGGATTAATAATGACGTTGATAGAAATGTGGATTAGGATGGGAAAGATGTTTATTAAACCCCTTGAAAAGTTATTTATGCTTTACTTGTTTCTACTGCTTTCGAATCTACTTATGCTACTTGTCAAATGTCAAGCATTTCGCAAATATACCTTGAGCTATTCCTTTGTATCAAGCCATGCATATAGTATATTATCTTGCATTCTGTGCATGACTTGCTGAGTACCAAGTACTCACCCTTGCCGCAATACAACACCAGTTGAAGAGGAGACTACACCAGCATTGGAGGAGGAGCTCCAAGAGGAACCGTCTACTTAGGGAGCGAGCCGGTCGATTGCCTGTGGTATACTGGATGGCGCCACGAAGTTATCTTATTTTCCGCTGCTATTATTTCTCTCTTAATAAGTTTCGCCCTGCGTGGCGTATATTTGTAACTTGACCATAAGGTCGAGCAACCAGTTTGACTATTTAATTAAAGTACTTTATTAGTATCGAGTGGTATGATTGTGATATTTACCGATGTTAAGACTGTGTGCACTAGCGCATTCCTGGACTAGTGCTGAATACACAGAGGGTCCGGATTTGCAAATTCGGGTCCCGACAGAGGTGGTATCGTGAGCCATACTGATCGTGAGGCTCAACCCTAGCTAGAATGGTCGTAGAGAGGTTAAAACCTATTTTCTAAAGGTTAAAAGTTCGTCAAGATAAGAAATGACATCTCGACTTATTCCCTTCTCTCTTTTCTTGTCTCTTGCTGAATTTTTCCTTACCTTGTCACGATTTAAAAATTTCGAGTTCTTACGTGAGCACTCTTGTGACAGATGGTGGGAGAGTTCAACTACGTAGATCTGGAGGTTGGTCACGCCGCGGAACTTTGGCGTATGCTACAGACTCTCGGAGATTTTGAGAAGCCACAATACCAAGTGGACGTGATCAGACAAGCAGGATTGATCAAGGCTTGTGACGTGAAGATTGTGGTACCTGCGAGGAAGAAGGGCCCAGGCAATCGCCCGATACATTGCACTGCCAGGAGGTCTACAATGCAGATGGGTATCCAAGAGGCGTCACGACGAGCAATGCGGCACATTACCCGTATCTACGCCAGAGAATTGGAGAGCACGATGTTCCGATATCATCCGCGTAGCAATAACCTTCTTGACCCAAAGGCGATTCAGGATGAGAATGCCGTGGTTACACAGTTGGCACGACTTGTTGTCGCCCAGGAAGATGTACTCGATGATACAAGCAAGGAGCTACAGAAGGCCCGCAAGGAGACCACGACAGAGAAGAACAGATGGCGGGAAGCTCAAGACTATGTATCACACCTTCTGCAAAGGATTGGAGAGTTAGAGACGGCATTGTACGCACCAGAGCCGGAGCCAATGCTTGAGCTGCACGAGCATGACCCGAAGGAGCCGGAGCTTGAGGAGGACAATGCTTCTTCGATTACCACAGATGACACAGTTGCTGGACATGGCGATCGTTTCGCGCCTATGCCGCAGCGTCTGTATCCAGGCCGTGGAGGTTTTCTCGATGAGTGAGCATAGGTTCTATAGTGAGACTCCTTCGCCGAGTCGAGTCATAGAATAAAGAGTCACCCTTTAGGCGTTAGACTCCAGTGTTAGCTCGATTTGGATTTTCATTGCTTGCTGAGTGTGCAGTATGTGTTGCAAGGCCCCTAGGCATTGTAAGCAACCATACCAAGTTACTAATGATTAAAATAATAAAGTTGGACTTTAAAGTTATACCTTTAGCCCCGCATAAGTTCCATATTACTTGTCTATTCTTGTTTCCCTCTCATATCTAAAATCTAGAGCAAGCCACAGATGGTGAACACTCGTGGAAACCTTGGAGGCAATGGAAGTGGTTCTCGCCCAGCAAAAAACCCCAATGATGGAGCACCAGCACCGCTAGTTGATATGCAGAATTTCGGAGCTTTTCTTGCTGCTCAGACTCAGTTGATGCATGCCATGATGCAACAGATGCAACACGTCACTGCTCAGGCCACTGCTAATCAAGTTAATCAGGGACAACGCCAGAATACAAGACTGTCAGAGTTCATGAGGACTCATCCACCCACTTTCTCCGGGAATGCTAACCCGTTGGAAGCCGATGACTGGTTAAGGTCAATTGAGAGGAAGCTACACATTGCTCAATGCATAGGAAATGAGAAGGTACTCTACGCTTCTCATCAGTTGGAAGGAACAGCCGCCGAATGGTGGGAGAACTTCTGTGCCACGCAAGTGAACCCTCAGGACATCACTTGGGAAGAGTTCACAGCTGCATTAAAAGATTATCACGTGCCTGAAGGAATCATGGACCTCAAGAAGGAGGAGTTCAGAGCACTGAAGCAAGGTAATCAGCCAGTGGCCGAATACCTGAACAGGTTCACACAGCTTGCTCGCTACGCACCTGAGGATGTAGCGACAGATAAAGCCAGACAGTCTCGTTTCATGAAGGGACATAACTCAGGATTGCAGGTGGGACTGATCACCCACACCTTTCCAGATTTCCAAGAGTTGGTGAATAAGGCGCTTATTCTTGAGGACAAGCGCAAGGAACTGAATGAGAACAGGAAGCACAGGATGTAGCATCAGGGATCGTGTCAGGGAGCGCAGTAATGTTTGAGGGTTGCGCCAAATCAGCTTTTCAGATTCAAGCCGCAGAATACAACAAGGACACCGTCACCAGCACCAAGACCCGTCAATCAGAACTATCAGACCCCAGCCCCAGCCAGAAACGCCGCTTCAGGCAGTCAACAGGGGATAGTGAGACGCTGCTACAATTGCAACGAGCCAGGATACTTTGCCAACAGTTGTCCTAAGAAAACAGCAGGAGTGACCCCAGTTCGCTTCAATCTGGGATCCACACCAGCTAGGATGCCAGCACCAGGAGCCACACCCCAGACTGTGGTGAGAGGCCGAGTCAACCATGTCACCGCAGATGCACTGCAGAATGCCACGGACGTCGTACTAGGTAAGTTACTAGTCAATTCAGTACCTGCAACAGTTTTGTTTGATTCCGGAGCTTCGCATTCGTTTGTTTCTCAAGGCTTTGCTGCTAAAAATGATTTGGAGATTGCAAGACTTAAATGCATGCTTTTAGTTCAAACCCACAGTTCGAACTCCGAACGAAAGTAGGATGTTCTGTGGTGAGAATACTAATAGATGGGATAGAGTTCCTAGCGAACCTTATTATTTTGGAGACCCAGACCTTGGATGTCATTTTGGGAATGGATTGGTTATCCAAGCACAAGGCCGTATTGGATTGTGGACAGAGGACTATCTCAGTTGAGAGCCCGAGTGGAAAGAAAGTGGAATTTCAAGCTACCACCGTTAGAGATGGACAGTTGATAGTTAACAGCACCAAGGCAATCAGCATAGAAGATGTCTCAGTAGTGAATGAGTACCCAGATGTTTTTCCTGAAGATCTACCTGGTATGCCGCCAGACAGGGACATAGAGTTTGTGATAGAGCTTGTACCTGGTACAGCACCGATAGCAAAGAGACCTTATCGGATGTCCACCGAAGAATTGGTAGAGATGAAGAAGCAACTTGAAGAGTTAATGGAGAAAGGATTTATCAGACCGAGTTCGTCGCCGTGGGGAGCACCAGTTTTGTTCGTCAAGAAGAAGGACGGGAGTTTCAGGATGTGCATTGACTACCGTGCACTCAATGAAGTCACCGTGAAGAATAAGTACCTGCTACCCAGGATCGATGATCTGTTTGATCAGCTAAGAGGAGCCGGAGTTTTCTCCAAGATTGATCTGAGATCGGGATATCATCAGTTGAAGATCCGATCAGAAGATATTCCGAAAACTGCATTCTCGTCAAGATACGGACACTATGAGTTTACTGTTATGTCCTTTGGTCTGACGAATGCGCCAGCATATTTCATGAATATGATGAATAAGGTGTTCATAGAGTATTTGGACAAGTTTGTTGTTGTGTTCATAGATGATATTCTAATCTACTCCAAGACAGAGGATGAACATGCAGAGCACTTGAAGCGAGTTTTGGAAAAGCTGAGGGAGCAGCAGCTCTTCGCCAAATTCAGTAAATGTGATTTTTGGAAGGACAAGGTGGAGTTCCTCGGACATGTAATGACCGCAGAAGGAGTCGCCGTTGATCCAAGTAAAGTAGAAGCTGTGTTACATTGAGAGCAGCCGAAGACTGTGACCCAGATCTGGAGTTTCCTTGGAATGGCAGGTTACTACCGCCGCTTCATTGAAGGCTTTTCAACAATTGCGAGACCTCTTACGCAATTGCTGAAAAAGGAGAAAAAGTTTACATGGACGCCAGAGTGCGAGAAAGGATTCCAAGAACTGAAGACGAGATTGACATCAGCACCAGTGTTGGTTCTGCCGGACGTCAATCAAAGCTTTGATATCTATTGTGATGCATCGCGCCAAGGACTTGGATGTGTGTTGATGCAGAACAGAAAGGTTGTTGCTTATGCATCAAGGCAGTTGAGGCCGCATGAGGAGAATTACCCGACACATGACCTAGAGTTAGCTGCCGTAGTGCATGCCTTGAAGATATGGTGTCACTATCTGATCGGGAACAGATGTGAAGTGTACACGGATCATAAGAGCCTTAAGTACATATTCACCCAGTCGGATCTGAATATGAGGCAAAGGAGATGGTTAGAGTTGATTAAGGATTACAATGTCGGAATCCATTATCATCCCGGAAAGGCTAATGTGGTGGCCGATGCCTTGAGTCGGAAAAGCCATACCGTGAATATGTTGATAGCCACGAATCAGGATGAGCTATGCCAGGAATTTCAGAGAATGAAGATTGAGGTGGTACCTAGTGGATTCTTGGCCGCACTGGAGGTAAAGCCTACCCTAGAAGATCAGATTCGGGAAGGGCAGAAGGATGATGACAAGATCCGCAGGATTAAGTCCAAAATGGAGGAAGACAAGGCAAAGGACTTCAAGCTAGATGAGCAGGGCACGTTATGGATGAGGGATCGCATTTGTGTGCCGAACAGGAAGGAACTGAAGCAGTTGATTCTAGAAGAAGCCCATGACTCCAAGTACTCGATTCATCCTGGAAGTGCCAAGATGTATCAAGACTTGAAGGAGAGATTCTGGTGGCCGAGCATGAAGCGTGAAGTTGCCGAGCATGTTGCATTGTGCGACGTATGCCAGAGAGTCAAGGCAATGCATCAGAGACCAGCAGGATTGTTGCAGCCGCTGAAGATACCTGAGTGGAAGTGGGAGGAAATCGGAATGGATTTCATCACCGGTTTACCCAAGACTCAAGGGGGTTATGACTCCATATGGGTTATAGTGGATCGCTTGACCAAGGTCGCCCATTTTATTCCCGTGAAGACCACTTACTCGGGGGATAAGTTAGCAGAGTTGTATATGATCAGGATTGTCTGTTTGCACGGAGTGCCAAAGAGGATTGTATCGGACAGAGGTACCCAATTTACCTCAAGGTTCTGGAATAAGTTGCATGAAGCCATGGGAACCCGTTTGAACTTCAGTACAGCCTATCATCCACAGACGGATGGACAGACTGAAAGAGTCAATCAGATTCTGGAAGATATGCTAAGAGCGTGTGCATTGGCTTATGCTACGTCTTGGGATAAGAGTTTGCCGTATGCCAAGTTCAGTTACAATAATAGTTACCAGGCTAGTTTACAGATGTCACCTTTTGAGGCACTGTATGGTCGACCCTGCCAGACGCCATTAAACTAGAATGAGATTGGCGAGCGCCGTCTCTTCGGGCCTGATATTCTTCAAGAAGCTGAAGAGCAGATTGCCATGATTAGGGAAAGGTTGAAGATAGCTCAATCACGATAGAAGAGTTATGCTGACAATCGTCGCCGGGATTTGAGTTTTGAACCAGAAGACTTTGTATACCTCAGAGTTACGCCTCTCAGGGGAGTTAAGAGGTTCCATGCCAAAGGGAAACTTGCACCCCGTTATGTTGGACCATTTAAGATTTTGAGCCGCAGAGGCGAAGTTGCTTACCAGCTGGAGTTGCCGTAGTCGTTAGCAGGAGTACATGACGTGTTCCATGTGTCCCAGCTAAAGAAGTGTCTTCGAGTGCCAGATGAGCAAACGCCCTTGGAGTCGATTGAACTGCAAGAGGATCTGACTTATAAGGAGCATCCCGTGAAGATTTTGGATACTATGGACCGAGAGACTAGAAAAAAGTCAACCCGTTTCTGTAGAGTTCAGTGGAGCAACCATGAAGAAAGCGAAGCGACTTGGGAATGCGAAGAGGATTTGAGGAAAGAGTTTCCAACCTATTCCTTAGTTAGCCTTAAATCTCGGGGACGAGATTCTATTAAGGGGGGGAGGTTTGTAACACCCCAAATTTTTGCTGTTCATGAAATTAAATATTATTTTGCACATTTGTGAAATTTTGGAATTTTCTGGAATTTATTTGGATTTATTTGGATTTAATTTGAATTTATTCCATATTGAAATAATTAAAGAAATTAAATTTTCAAATAAAGTTTTGTTGGAAATATTTTATTTGAGTCCCAAATGCCCTAAAATATTTTCCAGAATTTTTCTAGAATTTTTCTGAGTATTTTGCTATTTTTCTTGAATTAAATGAATTACTGGAAATTATTTTAAATATTAAATGAATTACTGGAAATTACTTTAAATATTTCCCAAATGTTCATCCGACCGAGTCGAACCCGAGTCGGACTCAAGTCCGACCCGAGCCACGTGACTCGACCGAACCCACTCGGCCGAGCCCTAATCGCGTGACCGTTGGATTCAGATCCAACGGCCACGATTGAGCCACGTCACCCGAGCCCGAGCCCGACCGAGCCAGCCAGCTCGCCCTATCCAGACCCGAGCCAGACCCGAGCCCAAACCCCCGCACCGTTGGATCTTGATCCAACGGCTGTGGTTGAGCCACGTCACCCAATCCGAGTCGCCGCCGGACTCCGCCGCCGCAACGGAGTGGTCCTCGGTTTTCGTGCGTTTCACGGACGCCGAGGGCCCTATTTATTGTGCCGCCACCCGTGTCGGGACCGCCACTTCATTGCGCACCCGTAGCCCTAACTCACCTCGCCTGAGCCGCCGTGGTTGCGCCGCTAGAGCTCGCCGAAGTAAGGAGGAGCTGCCGCGGTTTTCGTCGAATTCCGCCGTCGTCCGCCGTCCTCCGTCGCCGTTGACCCCAGATCCGGGACCGGGAGGTCAAGACGCGTCCGGGAGTCCAACTCACCTCGCCAGAGCGCGCCCGAAACGTCGTCGGCTAGGTCGTCGTCCCCTGCGCCGGTGACCCAGCGCTGCAGCTCGCCATCGCCGGACTTCGAGCTCTGCCAGCCGTCGGATCTTCATCAAACGCTCCAGATTGCGCCACGTCACCGTCGGTGAGATCCCGTTCCAAAATACCAGATCCAATCTCGATCGTTGGATCTAGATCCAACGGTCCAGATCAAACGCGTTAACCCAAACGCGTGAGTCCATATCTAAACTGGGCCGTTGATTTTCAAATCAACGGCCGAGATTGCGCCACATGATGGGGAGCTTGATCGCCGCGGTCAACGCACCCGTGCGTGTGACGCTGACACGCCGGGCCCGCGTGTCAGCGGCGCGACCAAACCACACCATGACGTCACGATGGCGTCATGGCGGGCCCGCACGTCAGCGGCCACCCCAACCGTGCAGTGATGTCACCCATGACGTCACAGTGGCTCCCACCTGTCAGCACCGTGGGCTGAGTCCCCGCTGACGTCAGCAATGACGCCACTCAAGTGGGTCCCACCTGTCAGCCGCACGTGAGCCGTGGACCGGGTCCACGGTAGACCCGAACCAAACCATGGACCACGTCCATGAACCGGCTGACGTTAGCAGACTAATCAGAGGCTGCCGCGTGTCCTCGCTGACGCAATAAATAATTTTCGAAAAAGAAAATGATTTAATAATTTGGTTTAATAATTTATTTGAATTTCAAAACTTCAAACGCTTATAACTTTTGCGTTTCAACTCCAATTTGAGTGATTCAAATTTCTAAATTTGTATAAAATGGAGATCTACCTAATGATGAATTTTATTTAATTTTTGGACTAAAGTTTTCCTATGTAATATTATTTAATTGATTATTTAAACTTTAAATAATCATAACTTTTGTGTTTTAACTCCGATTTGAGCGATTCCAGTTTCTAAAAATTTATAAAATTATGTTCTCTCTGTTTATGAACTTTATTTGGATGTTTGGATACTTTTTGTCTACTATTTTATTCATTTGTTGCTATTTGCACGCTTTACGAGTAGACGTTGAAGTGCCGGAAGGATTCGAAGGAGAAGTATTGACCCAAGAGCCAGCTCAGGACCAAGAACAAGTACTTTTTGAAGGCAAGTTATGCTTTGACCATGTTGATCCCATTTTGAAACCTATTTTATTTCAAATTATTGCATGCTAGTTTAAATTAGAAAATGCTCTACTTAATTATGGGTAATTAGATAAATGCCTAATTGCTGTATGACACCTTGGTTAATTATATATGTGCCCTGACCCCTTGTCACCCTAGTATGGATTACTAGTTGGACACTACTAAATTGCCAACATGGGTTTGTAGATCGTTGAAGTATACTGCTTAGACCTGCTACGTGCTCATGACATGATTTTGGACAATCAAATGTTAATATTGACTTAATGATATATTGAACCTGTTTTGGAAAGGTATCATGTGATGTTGATAGCACGTGGTGCATGGTAATCAACTGGGGTTTGATAAATAGCTTTTGACCGGGGCATGTGGCAAGAATGATCAGGTGGGCCAGTTGTGGCACCGGGAATGTTGGTTTGGTTCTTCGGGTAGTCTTGCCCTGGTCACCCTAAGGACTTCACCTTGCAAGCCTTTGAACTGAGTCAATCTTGCAACCACCTGTTTGTAATGGGACGGACCTAGTTGATTAAGTTGCTAATAACGTACTTGTGGGACCTCAGGAGGTCAACTACACCCTTTGTGTAAGTTGTACGAGGGAGCGTACCGGGGCTGCGGCCAGGTACCCATCTAACGGTTGGTTGGCCTAAAATTCGCCTTAGCTAAGGGAAGGGTTAGTGTGCAACAACCGGGGAGGACCACTTGTGCTGTTAGAAGTTTCCGAAAGACTTTGTTACGGGAACTCGCCTTTGTGGTGTTTGACTGTATCTTGTGGGTAAAGTGCATAACCTCTGCAGAGTGTAAAATCTATTCGAATAGCCGTGTCCGCGGTATTGGACATCGCTCGGGAATTACAGTCAAGGGTTAGATTTTCTCAAAAATAACTTGGACTTGAAAGGTTGGGTTGGATTAATAATAACGTTTATAGAAATGTGGATTAGGATGGGAAAGATGTTTACTAAACCCCTCGAAAAGTTATTTATGCTTTACTTGTTTCTACTGCTTTCGAATCTACTTATGCTACTTGTCAAATGCTGTTTACTGCAAATATACCTTGAGCTATTCCTTTGTATCAAGCCATGCATATAGTATATTAGCTTGCATTCTGTTCATGACTTGCTGAGTACCAAGTACTCACCCTTGCCGCAATACAACACCAGTTGAAGAGGAGACTACACCAGCATTGGAGGAGGAGCTCCAAGAGGAACCGTCTACTTAGGGAGCGAGCCCAGTCAGTTGCCTGTGGTATACTGGATGGCGCCGCGAAGTTATCTTATTTTCCGCTGCTATTATTTCTCTCTTAATAAGTTTCGCCCTGCGTGGCGTATATTTGTAACTTGACCATAAGGTCGAGCAACCAGTTTTACTATTTAATTAAAGTATTTTATTAGTATCGAGTGGTATTATTGTGATATTTACCGATGTTAAGACTGTGTGCACTAGCGCGTTCCTGGACTAGTGCTGAATACACAGAGGGTCCGGATTTGCAAATTCGGGTCCCGACAACCTACCTCCGACACACTGCATGAAGAAGGAATACATGTTTCTCACTCTAATTATTCCTGGTCCGGAGCATCCTGGCAAAAACATTGACATATACATGCAACCTCTGTATGATGATCTACATAAGTTATGGGATGGAGTTATAACATGATAGATCTTCGAGACAGGCATTCAACATTCGAGCATGCTATCTATGGTCTATTAATGATTTGCCTGCTCTTGGAATGGTATCTGGATACAGCACACATGGGAAATTTGCATGTCCAGTTTGTTTGGGAAACTTGTCTGCATTATGGTTGAGGAATGGTAAAAAGTACAGCTGGTTTGACTGTCATCAACAATTTCTTGAAGCTGAACACCCATTCAGGCGGAGTCAAAAGGAATTTCGTAAGCGTAGGCAAGTGTTCGATCCCCCTCCACCTCGTCTGACAGGTGTCCAAATTCATAGGCAGCTTCTAGATCTAGTACCAAGCCAGAGTAAACAGAAAAACCAATTTGAAGGTTTTTCGGGGACACATAATTGGACCCACGTACCAGGTTTCTGGAGCTTGCCATACTTTGAAAAACTCTTGTTGCGTCACAATGTTGATGTCATGCATACAGAGAAAAATGTGGCAGAATTGTTTTGGTCGACGTGCGTTGATATTGCTGATCGAACTAAGGATAATGTAAAGGCCCGACTAGACCTTGCAGAGTTGTGCGATCGTCCAAACTATCATTTGAAGGAGAAATCTAACGGTACTTGGGAAAAGCCAAAGGCGGCTTTCTGCTTAAATAGACCAGAAAAAATACTAGTTCTGCAATGGATGAAAGAGTTGAAGTTTCCAGATATGTATGCAGCAAACATTAGACGAGGAGTCAACCTTCAACAACTCCATGTGAATGGGATGAAAAGTCATGATTTTCACATCTTCATTGAGGTTCTCATGCCGAGAGCTTTCCGTCGATTTCTTCCGGAGAGCGTGTGGATCTTGCTTGCTGAGTTGAGCTACTTTTTTAGGCAATTGTGTGCCAAGGAGATCGATCCACAAAGAATGAGGGAATTGGAAGATGAGATACCTGTTCTTTTGTGCAAACTTGAGAATATATTTCCGCCAGGGTTTTTCACATGCATGATGCACATGGTTATCCATTTACCATATGAAGCACGTGTGGGTGGACCTGTTCAATATCGGTGGATGTATCCATTCGAAAGGTAAGATGTCCCTACTTTGTAAACTATTCTCGCGTGATGGGATGGCTAAATATCCCGATTTACATGTGTAATATCCCAAACCTTTCTTCAGGTTTCAGAATTTTTAGTTGGGAGTGTGGTGGGCCTGTTAGAGAGCTGTAGGGTTGGATTTCGGTTGCGTGGGAGAAAAGTTGACAATTTTACCCCTCCTTTTCCTCCTCCCACCTAATCCCCCTACTCTCTCTCTCTCTCTCTCTCTCTCTCTCTCTTTTCTCTTCCTCCTCCCCAACCCGATTAGCTCTTCCCCTAGATTCTTCCCCACCTGGCCGACGCCTTGGCTCTCCTTCACCCCCAGCTGAAGCCGTCGCCCTGGCTGCTCTCCCCTACCGATGACCCCCCAAGCAGTGGCCACGCCCCCCTGCACCCCTGTGGGTCTTCCTGGCCAGAGCTCCCCTCTGCGCCTCTCCCTTGCCGAGTCCGGCCGAAGCAGCAGCAGCCCTACCCCTCCCCTTCCACCGGCGCACCTTCGACTGTCCTCCCCGAGTGGCGGCCCTCTCCCGCCGTCCTCCTAGCCGCGCCGCCCCAGATTCCAAGCCGGCGCTGCCCCTGGCCGCATCTGCCTCCACCCTCAGGCCGGCAAGCCCTCTCTGGCCGGCGCACCTCCACCTCCATGCTAGCGAGTTTTCTCGCCCTGCTGCTCCTCTTCCGTGCCGGCACCTCCTCCTTCCTCCATTGGATTTGTGAAGGTATAACCTGCTCACCATGTGTTTGATAAAATACCTATGAGGTTCTAGCATGTGATGTGATTGTGCATGCCAAGTGCTTGATGTATTGCCGAGAAGGCTCATAATAGGGTACCACTATTTTTATGAGTTTTGGTATGTGAGTACTAGTTGGCATGTTGCATTTTAGGTTTGGTGTGAAGTTAATCAGTGAGCTCATATCTATCGCTTAGTTATACTGATTGTTTGTGCTTCGTGGTGATTCACGGATGCCATTGTGATCTTCAACTTGAGATCGATTTGCTGTTGTTGAGATATTGGCTATTAGGCTCTAGTGTTTGATTAGCTAGTTGGAGCATGATTCTCAGTGGTTTCATTGAGGTCTAGGGGTGGTAGTTCTGTCAGTTGCCGAAGTGAGGATATGCATTTGTGTATGTATTTCTTTTAGTGATTAAGTTGTGTTTTGTCCAAGGGTTGGCCTTCTGTGCAATGTATTTAGTAGAAGTATATGCATTGGGTTAGTGAGGCGAGATGCTGGTGTTTTGTATTCTATGGTCAGAGGTTAGTTTTTTTTATTTGTGGTTGTTTCTTTTTAAATAAGTAGTGTAGAAGCTACTTGCTTTGATTATGTGCTAACATGGTTGTAATGGTTAAAACATTGTGTAAGAGACCACGTTGTTAATGTACTCTGATGTCCCCTAAATTACTGCATTACGCTTAAGTTAGTGTGCTATCTTGATTCATGTTGAGCAAGCTACCCAAGGTGCTTTAGGTGCATAAAGGTTATATGTTGCCACCAGTTTGTATATATTTTTTATTTCTTGGCTTGGGGCTCTGGTAATCATTTCAATGGGAGTTGCTTACTTAGTGTATATCTATGTAAATGTTGCTAAGTGATGTTAGAATCTTGTATTATTGGGTTAGGGAGAAATGATTATCATCAGCGTTTTATCTCCGAATTAGTGGTAATATTCACTTAGGAATGGATTATGAGTATTATGTTATTTATCTAGGGTTGGAGGTCTCTAATACCACGGACAGGTCATTAGGTTATCGTCGAGGTTAAAGGCAAGTACATCGGGTTATGTCTGCAAATGTTGCAAGTGAACTGCGATGAATGTTAATTAGTTGCCTAATTGTTACCTGTACTTTTCTGTGGATATAAATAGTGATATATGCTTCACAACTTATATATATACAGTCACTTCTTTTTCGGCGTCCTGTGTGTCATAATTGTTCCTTGTTGCATTTCCTAAGTCCCGATTACTAGACAACAATCGCATGTGTTGTGACTGGATTTCTAAATTTTATTATGAGACATGTTAGATGCTATGATATTAACAGCTTTGATCATGGATAAGGATATTTCGTCATATCTACCATTTATTTTCTGAAACTTCTGACACTATATATGCGTATTTGGGAATTAGTCACTTGATACTGGTCCATGGTGTATTTTATTTAAGCCTGGTTATGCTAGTGTTGGAAGTGAATGAATGTTGCATTTCATTCATGTCAACTGCATATATGCATTCATGATGGAAGAGGCGACCCATTCTGATGGGGCCTCTGTGCTCAACACGTAGTGGGCACAAAAGTCCTACCTCATAGTCCCAAACACACGAGTGTATGGGAGCGAGTCAGTAAGAGTAGGCACCCTCCACGGGATTGTAACACCCCGGCATTTAATATGCCCGAATGCTACCAAACATAAGCTAAACAACATCTAAGTACCACAATTAAACATAAATTCCAGCAAAGGTTCATATGCTAAAAACTGATATTTCGGCAGCATCTCCTTTGTTTTTCCATGAATTAACACAATCTCAATATCATGGCAAGATATATATCATAGCACACGACATCTAAAACAACAACATAAATGGACATAACATCAAGTTACGCCAATAATACCACGCTTAACCCCTTCATAAACTATAACGAAGCAAATAAGGATTCACAAGCATGCTAGATTAAACCATACATTAAGTTTAGGGCACAACTCTTAATATCATGTCTCCAAGTGGTTAATTATGGACTATGATGGTGGAGCTACGTGTAGAAGTGTAGCTAGATCCCTTTTTCCCGCATGCCGATCTCAAAGTACCTAAAAACAACATAAAACACAAGCGTGAGTTCGAAAACTCAGCAAGCATATTGTAATGGACAACAAGATCATTTACAAGACAATAATACCTCACATCACATATAACATCTCATACTTGAGCACATAACAACATCATCATCATTAAAAAAAAATGTATTGCAATGCAATGCAATGCAATGCAATGCAATGTTATGCTCATATCTCCATGGAAACTCATACCGGTATGGTTGAGTACACACCCATCGGTGTGCACCCTCTCCCCCCTTCCATCCCGAAGATGGAGGGTGCCTACACCTCGCTTCCACAACCCACGGTAATGGAATCACGATGTAGGACTTACTCTAATGGCTCTCCGGATTAGTCATAACTTTCTCACCGACCTTCCCGGATTAGTTAATGACTTTCTCACCGCCCGGGCCATGTAACATGTCATGCATGCAACTATGCCAATTATCATATTTCACATGTACATAAACATATGGCAACTCATCATGACAAATATAAACACATGGCATCGAACCATGATAATCATACTCAATATTTCATTGGAAAACAGCAAGCATGGCAAGTGAGCATAGCAAGTGTTCGATCTTTCACCCAATATCAACAAACAACCTACAATCCGCTATACATTACAACACACTTGCCTCAACCGCGGGCGACGGATTTGTGGGACGTAGAGGGCACTCCCGGTGTCACACCACCTGCACATAGACATCACACACTCACAATAATGCCCGCAAAATAGTACACAAATCCCCATCTAACCCGACATTGCCCACTACTTGCAAACCTAAAAACAGAGGTTCTGTCCCGGCGGGACAGCAGCCTTGCAAAGGCCATAACTTGAGTTCTGGGACTCCAAATCGATTAAACGAGTACACCATCGCGAAGCTTAGGAAATTTCCTACCTTTTTCTGGTTATACGGAAAGACTGATTCGGACTCTAAAATTGTTTAATCTACAGATTACTACGATCTGTTCCAATCGCGTCACAGATTTTAACACGCTCGGTAAAACGGCCATAACTTTCAAACGGCTGATCGGATTTTAACGTGCTTTATGTCCACGGAAAGATAATTAAATTATCTACAACTTCTTTTAAGTCCGTATGGACAGATTCGGATTATAAATTGATAAAAACTCGAACCCTAGCCCGACTGCTCAATCTGCCCGAAAACAGAAACGTGGCAACGTCTAGATCTAACCCAAAGAACTCCAATCCAGCACCACCAATTGATCTAAAAACTTGATAATCACCCTAAGAACAGTACCTAGATCAATCCCAAGGATCCCCATGATCATACCTTTGCCCAACGAACGAATCTCCAATAGATCTCCTCGCGGATCGCTCCTCGCTCCACGCTCCTCGCTCCTCGCTCCTCGCTCCTCGCTCCTCGCTCCAACGGATGGATCCACAAGGTGCAGAGGTGTGAAGACCACCCTAGGGCAGCAAGGGGGTGGAGGAGAGGTGGTGGAGAGGTGGGGAGCAATGGGGCAAAGGGGGAGGTGGAGGCGCACAAGAGGGAGAGGGAGAGGGGGGTGGCGGCTAGGGCTTAGGAGGGGGAGGTGGGGGCGCCCAAGGGCAGGGGGAGCACGCCCAAAAGGCTGGTGGGGAGCCCTTTTACCAGCCCCCACACCCAATCCTAGTCCGTTACGGAGACCTACTCCATCCCACCAAAGCCCACCAAGGCCCAAACTCCCCCGGGAAGGCCCAAAACCCCGGAAACGTCCCGAAAACGCCCCGGAAAAGCTATTAACCTCCATATCCTATAATTTTAACCTTAATTCCACATCTCATAATGTTATTGACCTTATCATGCACGTTAAATAAGGTTACGACGCTCCGTGGAGACATAACACTTCAACCGGCCCAAAAACGCGAGAAAACCCTAAGCCGAAAGGTTTTATTCTCTAGTTTCACCTTCTATAACGTCACACCAAACCATAGTGTCACATTCTCCCCCCTTCAACAGGATTCGACCTCGAATCCGAAGGACGCCAAAAACAACAACAAAGTCCCCAAGGGACAAAAGGCTTCTCTGCAGTACAAAATATTCGCACAACGACTAGAACCGGAAACAAACGACAAACGAGTTCCCAAAACCAACACTTAAAGAAAAAGTGTTGATCTAGCTCAACTAAGGGCAACCGCTCACAGTTCAACTTTCAATTCAAATCCCAAACAGAATCTGCGTTTCAACCTAGAAGGGCTTCAACAACCCAAAACGCTCGAAACCTCACGACAAACACCTCACCCTTCTATCACAACCTACCTGACGACACACTGCAATAAACTCAACATGACAAAGTCAAAGGAAGTCACAATTTCTTTAACGACCTCTCTTCATTCCCGAAAGTTTCCATCGAGGGGAAAAACTCATTAAGGCACACTAGCCCTTCCGATACACGATCATACTAACATTTTATTCCATCCTTTCCCAGGCAAGACTCAAACCCAAAAACAACTAGTGAAGACAATCGCCAGTAAGGCAATTATCACCGATCTACCGTCAACTTCACTTTCACCCATCGCTACTCTTAGTAAAGGTTAAACCCATACATCATCAACCTCCATCACAAACCACCCTTATACCACTAAGGTTCGACACCTAGCCCAAGCTAGGATCGAAAACCTTACCAAACCACAATTGGTTCCTTTCTTAAGAGGGTCTCGCCCTCACACAAAAACACTTTGCTATCAAGCCCAAGTGTACACACAACAACTCAAACCCAAAGCGTTAACAACCATTTTGGAAAGAATTCGGCAACATCCAAGCCAAAACACAAAGGAAGCATAAATCCCTACATCACAACCAACATACCGTAAATTGTTCATTGCTTCTTTTCATACTAGAAATCAAGGGAAATCTCGCTTTCATGACATAAATGCACACTCTTCAGAGCACTCGGATTAGTCATATCTCCATATATGACTTTCTCACCGACCTGGCTCAACGACTCTTTTATCATTTAACATGTAAAAACGATGTCATGTTTACTTTTCACCATTCCTCATCATGTAACCACACTACCGAATAGTCATTCACATGATGACTTCGCCTTCGGTATCATATGAATAAATCTCGAATAACATCGAGAGTTGCGCTAATTCATATAAACTATGACGGCAACATCGTTAATCAACAAAACACCACATCGTGGTGAAAACCCATCTTCGATTTAACACTAGCTTTGCAACACCTCGCAAAATCAAACTCAACCCTTTGGAACAGTAACATCGACTCCAAAATCAAACATCCGCAGACACAAGCGCCATAAATTTTTATCAAAAGAGAGGGAAACTCAATCCAAAAGAAAACTCTTCACTAACCAAATTCACTTATGAAACATTCATAAAAATCCATACTTGTAAAACATCCGCACACTGCACACATTTTCCAAATGACTCAACTCTAGTCAAATAGAGTTACACATCAAGTGCTTAACTCAAAAGTTTTCAACACAACCCTTTATGACCATCCGCTTCCTTTTAAAATTAATTCGAAAGATAAATCGGTAACGCCGAAAGGGCGCGATCCACTCAAAAACTTTTGGATGTAAACTCAAACTCACAACACGAACTAAACAAATTCACCAAAACCAAAGGTCGACACCAACCACTACGAAGTTTTGGGGAAACTCAAACTCAACATAAGGAACACCTCAACCGAAAGCATTCAACCGAGATGGCAAACAACCAAACCAGTTTCAAAGGTTTTTAGACAACAGCAAAGATGAAAGGAACCATCTCTAGTACTCCACTACGCTTTCCATTAAAGACTTCAATAATCACTATTTACTATCTGAGGAGCACCAACACAATTCAACCGAAAGTTTCACAACAAATTCTTCCTCTAGTTACCATTCCCAACATTTTTTAATAAGGGTTTATGATGGTTATCAAAAAGGCACCCAACCAAGACTATAATGACATGATCCCCACGGCTCACCGAATCATAATACATCTTATTCTAAATTTGAAACATAGTACTTCCACAAATCTTTCAGCAAGATCAACCTATAAATTTCATACCACCTATATATTCACGTCTCGACAACCGAACCTTATTCAGTTAAACAACGACTTCAACATGTAAATATTATCTCTACAAGACAAAGTTCATAACTAGGATTCCAAGGCATACATTCATTAAGGATGAAATTGTACATCATGTTTCCATGGAGATATGAGCATAACATTGCATTGCATTGCATTGCAATACATTTTTTTTAATGATGATGATGTTGTTATGTGCTCAAGTATGAGATGTTATATGTGATGTGAGGTATTATTATCTTGTAAATGATCTTGTTGTCCATTACAATATGCTTGCTGAGTTTTCGAACTAACTCTTGTGTTTTATGTTGTTTTTAGGTACTTTGAGATCGGCATGCGGGAAAAAGGGATCTAGCTACACTTCTACACGTAGCTCCACCATCATAGTCCATAATTAACCACTTGGAGACATGATATTAAGAGTTGTGCCCTAAACTTAATGTATGGTTTAATCTAGCATGCTTGTGAATCCTTATTTGCTTCGTTATAGTTTATGAAGGGGTTAAGCGTGGTATTATTGGCGTAACTTGATGTTATGTCCATTTATGTTGTTGTTTTAGATGTCGTGTGCTATGATATATATCTTGCCATGATATTGAGATTGTGTTAATTCATGGAAAAACAAAGGAGATGCTGCCGAAATATCGGTTTTTAGCATATGAACCTTTGCTGGAATTTATGTTTAATTGTGGTACTTAGATGTTGTTTAGCTTATGTTTGGTAGCATTCGAGCATATTAAATGCCGGGGTGTTACAGGGATGGAGGGGAATGATAGGGTGCACACCGACGGGTGTGCACTCAGCTATACCGGTATAAGAGATGAAAAAGGTGCATGAGCATTATTGCATTCATCCTTGCATTGCATTGCCATTGATTGACTACTAAGTAACGTGGAATGAGGGCTGAGATGTTGAATTGTGGTCCCAATTCAAGAGGTGTAACGACCGTGATATCACCGGTTTTCTTTTCTATTTCTACTTGCTAAATTCAATTAAAAGTTGTGAGTATGTTACTGCTTGATGAATTCTATTTGGCTATGTCTATTCCTTTTATGTACTTGCTGAGTCTTCGACTCACACTTGTTTGTTTATTGTGTGTAGGTACCCTGAAGCTGACATGCATGGAAGGGAGTAGTGGCATGAACACGTTTGAATCACCATAGATTCCTATTAACTTGTCGTTTGTTTTATTAGTGAGCTCATGTCATGTAATTTAGTTTTGTCATAGTTGTTTGTTCTTGGTTGGTTACCTTACATTGCTTATATTGTTGTTATATTAAATGTTGTTTCTTGTCTGCTGAGTGGATGTCCTAGTTTTAGGGGAGGTGCTGCCGAAATTTCTAATAATTTTGGTAGGTTTCTAGTTCGTTAGCTTGTTTTGCTAATTTATTCCAGTGTCTTCTGCCGTGTTTCGTTTGAGGGTGTAACATTCTGGGCACGTGCGGTGCTGGGGTGTTACAACATGTGTAGGGCTCTTCAACATGTTAAGAAATGGGTAAAAAACAAGGCTAGAGTGGAAGGATGCATTGTGGAGGCTTATATTGCGAAAGAGATATCAAACTTTGTATCGTTATATTTCTCAAGTGAAGTTCAGTCTTCTAGAAATAAGCAGCCACGATATGATGATGGGTATGAAGTCAACACTCCGAATTGCACAATTAGCACTATGCAAATCCTAGGATGGAAACAAGGGAACAATGGCTCTCGTATGCTGACTCCGGAGGAGCATAAAGCAATAATGATCTACATATACACAAACACATTGGAAATAGATGATTTTGTTGAGTAAGTGTCTCAATTTTATTAATTTACATATACACAAACACAAACACATGTATACTAATATATTTGTTAATTTATTTGATAGCCAATATGATAAAACGGTCTGGCCTGGTAGGGGACAACCATCTGCTACTGAACTAGATAGGTTAAGGAAAAATGGTGCCGGAGCTGGACATCCTAATTTCATTGACTGGTTCTGAAAATATGTAAGTGAACAACCTTCCATTGATTATGAAATAAATTAGATAGATTTATTTACTCCATTTTTCATATTTCCGCAGTGCATGAAAACTCCAAGCGTCCATCACGACTTAAAGCAGATTTCTCGTACATGTCGAATCCAGGTGACATCAGTTAATGGATATGATATCAATGGATATAGATTCTGTTCTGCAAAGTATGAGCGGCAAAAGGCAAATTTTACTACTGTTAACAGTGGTGTCTATACTAGCTCTGGAGAGGGTAGTTCCAAGATCGAATACTACGGTAGAATTGAAGATATCATCAAAGTGACATTCCCTGGTGATAAACATTTCAACTTAGTTTTATTCGATTGCCATTGGTTCAATCCCACAACCGGTGTTCGGCGCTCTCCAAATATTGGTTTGGTTGAGATCAAACATACATCAAAACATTCTGTCTTTGAGCCATTTGTTCTACCTCACCAGTGCTCTCAAGTATACTACACCCCGTACCCATGTAAGGTCCCTAAACGAGATATGTCAGGTCCCAAAATGAAACAAGTCAAGAAGATTGACTTGAAAGATTGGTGGGTGGTCTGTCTTGTCGCAAAATGAGACATGTCACATTTCATTAATCAAGCTCCAACTAGTACGACGTCCACCGAGTTCTTTCAGGAGGAAGGGTTGAGCGGCACATTCGCTATCAATCTAGGAGATGAGTTGGATGTCGTTTATGTCTCAAATGAAGTGGATATAATATGCAATGAGAAAGATCTTACAATATTACGGAATGTTTCTACCGGTGTAGAAGTAGAATCTCATTCAGATGAAGAGTGTGATTCTGATGCCTTCACTGATTCTAGCTCTAATACTAGTGAACCAGATTATGATGAGGACGATGAATAGATGATATGGTACAATATTGATTTTAATTACATTATACTTATGTTTTTTCATTACATTATTGATTTTATTGCATATATGATCTGTTACTAACATTTCAACTAATGCAGACATAAGTTGAAGAAATTTTTTTTGCAAAAACTAAAGCGATCTGAAGGTAGGGCATCCTCATCTAGACATGCTACACAAGAGAAAGCAGTGGCTGCAGAGGAAGAGGAAATACAGGCTGAGGATCCTGACTACACAGGGGAAGAAGAAGTTCAAGCAGATGCAAAATTCAATCCCTCCACTTCCTCCCACGCCTGCAGGGAGGGAGGTGATAGTATCAGCAGGAAAAAGGTAAGTTTTGCTATATGTCATCAAGTAATTAATTCTCACATCCATATAATCTTGCCATCTTGAATATGGTTCTAGGCAATGGAAACATATTATATTTGTCGGGAGGCCACGTGGACCAAACACTGTGTTGCAGCCTTTGTTGCGCTATCACTATCCACAAACTGTGCAAGATATGACATTGAGTCCTCCAGCTATCATAGCAGCTACAAAATGGAGACATTGGTATGCTGTTGGTGAAGCGGGTGATAAAATGGCAGATCGGGTGAAGAAAGATTTCCGTGTAAGTTATTTGCAAATATGATATTGGTACACTTGTTATGTTCTTCACTTGTTATGTTCTTTACTTGTTATGTTCTTTACTTGTTATGTTCTTTATAAGTCTATCGAATGCAGGCTCGGTACACATATCCTGAAGGTGAAGGTTACTCGAATGACACTAGGGCGAGATGGGAGGCAACTTTAGAGGCGGCTTGCCAATACCATGCTGAGCAGCTAATGTACAACACTCGAGTAGCAGCTGTGACCAAGTACTACAAGGATTTGTGTGAAGATGAAGACATTAACACAAGAGACAATCCATTGTTTCTCACTACTGCTGAGTATAACCAAGTCCAACCTGCATGGATCGATGACGAGGCTTGGGAGCATCTCATTACACAATGGTGTGATCCAACATGGCAGCGTGTAAGTGAAATGAAGCGGAATCTTCATGTCACTTCAGGGGCAAGGGTGAACCGAGGTGGATCTAGTTCTATTAGTCGAACCCAGTAGGAAATGGTAATAGAAAATCTGTATTTTCAAATCATCATTTCTAACACTCGAACTTAATACATTTGCCTTGTTTTGTTGCAGGAGAGGAGGTTTCGGAGACCTGTGACACCTTTAGAGGCTTATGCTGTTCATGGGGGGGTTTCGATGCAAGACATGGAAAGCTTTGAGGGTTCTGAGATTCCACCTGTCACCAACCCACATGTCCAGATGAACTTGTTGTGTAGCACTAACACTAACACGTAGCTAATTTTGTTTTTCAGAATAGTTGTTGCATTTCAATGTTTTCATACCTTTCCAGGGGAAGTATCGAGATGCATACCAACAAAAGCATGGACCTGATGTTAATTGGCTGCATGGGAATTTTGATGCACAATTGATGTACCAGAATACGGGTGGGAAGCCTCATGGCCGTTATGCGCTTCTTGATGCTACATTTGATGATAGGAATGTGCGCTTGACTTCTGCCCCATTTGACACTGCAAGCAATGCTTCTTCTTCTACTAGGCAAAGCGATGAAGAGTTGAGACGTGAGCTTACGAGCGTGCAGGATGAGAACCGAGATATGCGGAATGCTATGCATATAGGATTTATGTAACGCCCCAAAATTTTGCATTTCTTAAATTCATGTGTGATTTGGCACTTTGGTGAATTTTTGGAATTTTCTGGAATTTATTTGGAATTTATTTGAATTTATTCCATTTTGAAATAATTAAAGAATTAAACTTTGCAAATAAAATTTTGTTGGAAATATTTTATTTGAGTCCAAAATGATCCAAAGTATTTTCTAGAATTTTTCTGGAATTTTTCTGAGTCTTTTGCTATTTTTAATGAATTAAATGAATTACTGGGAATTATTTTAATTATTAAATCGCTGGAAAATGCGAGTGGGTTTGCACTGTTCATCCGACCGAGCCCGAGTCAGACTCGAGTTCGAGTCCGACCCGAGCCAGCCGACTCTACCAAACCACGTTCGAACCCAAACCCACAGGGACCGTTGGATCGAGATCCAACGGTCATGATCGACCGACCCGACCGAACCGAAACCGACCGACCGGCCGCGCTTCGCGTGTGATCGTGGGCCGCTGATCGTGCCACGTGGACGGTCCACCGTCATCGCCCCAAATCGAATCCGCGCTGATTCCTCCGCCGCCGCACTGCATTCGACAGGTTTCCGCCCCGGCGCGCGACGCCGAGGTTATTTAAAGCCCGGTCACGCCCGAGGTTGGCCGTTCCGCGGCGCACTCCATTGCCCTAGCCGCCGCGCCAGAGCTCACCGACGCGCCGCAATAGCTCGCCGTAGTTGGGCTTGCGTGCGTTTCGGTTTTGTGCACGCTTCGCCGCCGTTGAGCGCCTCGCCGCCACCGAAACGCAGATCTAGAACCCCAGGGCGAGGCGCACCAGCGGAACCACCCACATCGCGGAGGAGCCCCAACGCCGCATCAAGTGTCGTCGTCCTCGATTCGGCCGCCTTTCGCCGCCGCGCCATCGCCGCTTTCGCCGCCCGCATCATCGCCGCCGCCGCCGCCTTCATCGCCGCCTCGTGAGCTCTCGGCCCGTCCGATCAAGATCGCACGGCTAGGATCTCGCCACGTCACCCCACCGTGAGATCTCGCTGAACTCAGATCAATCCCGACCGCTGGATCTAGATCCAACGGTCCGAAATCAATGCGTTAACCCAAACGGCGTCAACACTAGATCCAATCCGCGTCGTTGAATTTCAAATCAACGGCCGAGATCGAGCCACGCGGCCTGGAAGTTGGACCGACGCGTCGGGCCAGACGCTGCGTGACGCCGACATCGGGCCCGCATGTCAGCGGCCCAGCCAAACTGCACCATGACGTCACGCTGACGTCATGGCGGGCCCGCATGTCAGCGACTGTCCCAGCCAAGCGCTGACGTCAGCAATGACGTCACCCATGGTACCCACCTGTCAGCACCGTTGGCTGAGCCCCTTTGACGTCAGCAATGACGTCACCCGAGGGGGACCCACATGTCAGTGACACGTGGATTCGTGGACCGAGTCCACGGTAGACCCGAGCCGAGCGTGGACCACGTCCATGGACCGGCTAACGTCAGCAGGCCAATCAGAAGCTGCCACGTGTCCTTGCTGACGCAATAATTAATTTCCAAAAAAGAAAATGATTTATTAATTCGAAATAATGATTTCAGATTTTGATTCAAACTCCAAACGCTTATAACTTTTGCGTTTCAACTCCGATTTGAGTGATTCAAATTTCTAAATTTGTATAAAATTGAGACCTACCTAAATATGAATTTTATTTAATTTTTGGACTAAAGTTTTTCTCTGTAAAATTATTTAATTGATTATTTAAACTTTAAATAATCATAACTTTTGCATTTTAACTCCAAATTTGACGATTCCAGTTTCTAAAAACTCATAAAATTATGTTCTCTCTGTTTATGGATTTTATTTGGATGTTTGGACACTTTTTGCCTATTGTTTATTTGTGTATTGCTATTTGCACGCTTTACGAGTAGACGTTGAAGTGCCGGAAGGATTCGAAGGAGAAGTATTAACTCAGGATCCAACTCAAGACCAAGAACAAGTACTTTTTGAAGGCAAGTTGTGCTTTGACCATGTTGATCCTATTTTGAAACTTATTTTGATTTAACCTATTGCATGCTAAGTTCAAATAAAAAAATACTTTATTTAAATATGGGGGATTAGATAAGTACCAATTTGCTGTATGACACCTTGATTATTTAAGTATGTGCCATGACCCCTTGTCACCCTAGTTGTGGTTTACTAGTTGGACATTATTAAATTGCCAACATGGGTTTTAGACCGTTATAGTAAACTGCTTAGACCTGCTACGTGCTCATGACATGATTTTGGACAAACAAATGTTAATATTGACTTAATGATATATTGAACCTGTTTTGGAAAGGTATCATGTGATGTTGATGGCACGTGATGCATGGTAATCAACTGGGGTTTGATAAATAGTTTTTCGACCGGGGCACTAGGGATGTTGATTTGGTTCTTCGGGTAGTCTTGCCCTGGTCACCCTAAGGACTTAACCTTGCAAGCCTTTGAACTGGGTCTAACGTGCAACCACATGTCTGTAATGGGACGGACCTAGTTGACTAAGTTGCTAATAACGTACCTGTGGGACCTCAGGAGGTCAACTACACCCTTTGTGTAAGTTGTACGGGGAGCGTCTGGCCGAGGCCAGTACCCATCTAACGGTTGATTGGCCTAGACTTCGCCTTAGCTAAGGGAAGGGTTAGTGTGCAATAACCGGGGAGGACCACTTGTATTGTTAGAGGTTTCCGAAAGACTTTGTTACGGGAACTCGCCTTTGTGGTGTTTGACTGTATCTTGTGGGTAAAGTGCATAACCTCTGCAGAGTGTAGAATCTATTCGGATAGCCGTGTCCGCATTATTGGACATCGCTCGGGAATTACAGTCAAGGGTTAGATTTTCTCAAAAATAACTTGGATCTGAAAGGTTGGGTTGGATTAATAATGATGTTGATGGAAATGTGGATTAGGATGGGAAAAGATGTTTATTAAATTCCTTGAAAAGTTATCTATGCTATACTTGCTTCTACTGCTTTCGAATCTACTTATGCTACTTGTCAAATGTCAAGCATCGCAAATATACCTTGAGCTATTCCTTTGTACCAAGCCATGCATATAGTATATTAGCTTGCATTCTGTGCATGACTTGCTGAGTACCAAGTACTCACCCTTGCCATAATACAAGACCAGTTGAAGAGGAGACTGCACAAGCTTTGGAGGAGGAGTTCCAAGAGGATCCGTCTACTTAGGGAGCGAGCCCAGTCAGTTGCCTGTGGTATACTGGATGGCGCCACGAGTTTATTTGATTTTCCGCTGCTACTATTTCTCTCTTAATAAGTTTCGCCCTGCGAGGCGTACATGTGTAACTTGACCATAAGGTCGAGTAACCAGTTTGACTATTTAAATAAAGTACTTTAATAGTATCGAGTGGTACGATTGTGATATTTACCGATGTTAAGACTGTGTGCACTAGCGTGTTCCTGGACTAGTGCTGAATACACAGAGGGTCCGGATTTGCAAATTCGGGGTCCCGACAGAGGTGGTATCAGAGCCAGGTTGACCGTAGGCTCTACCCTAAGCTAGAATGGTCGTAGTGAGGATAAAACCTATTTTCTAAAGCTAAAAATTTGTCAAGATAAGAAATGACATCTCGACTTACCCCCTTCTCTCTTTCCTTGTCTCTTGCTGAATTTTTCCTTACCTTGTCACGATTTAAAAATTCTGAGTTCTTACGTGAGCACTCTTGTGACAGATGGAGGGAGAGTTCAACTACGTTGATCTGGAGGTTGGTCATGCCGCAGAACTTTGGCATATGCTTCAGACTCTCAGAGATTTTGAGAAGCCCCAATACCATGTGGAAGTGATCAGACAAGCAGGATTGATCAAGGCTTGTGACGTGAAGATCGAGGTACCTGCTAGGAAGAAGGGCCCAGGCAATCGCCCGATACACTGCACTGCCAGGAGGTCTACAATGCAGATGGGTATCCAAGAAGTATCACGACGAGCAATGCGGCACATTACCCGTATCTACGCCAGAGAGTTGGAGAGCACGGTGTTCCGTTATCACCCGCGCAGCGATAACCTTCTTGACCCGAAGGCGATTCAGGATGAGGATGCCATGGTTACACAGTTGGCACGACTTGTTGTCGCCCAGGAGGATGTACTCGATGATACAAGCAAGGAGCTACAGAAGGCCCGCAAGGAGATCACGACAGAGAAGAACAGATGGTGGGAAGCTCAAGAGTATGTGTCACACCTTCTGCGAAGGATTGACGAGTTGGAGATGGCTTTGTATGGACCAGAGCGAGCGATTTCGAGCTACACGAGCCAGATCCGGAGGAGTCGATCTCGATGAGGACACGGCTTCTTCGACTACCACGGATGACACACGATTCTGGACATGGCAATCGCTTTCGCGCCTATGCCGCAAAGACCCGCACTGTGCCGTGGAGGTTTTCTCGATGAGTGATCATAGGTTCTATAGTGAGACTCCTTCGCCGAGTCGCGTCATAGAATAAAGAGTCACCCTTTAGGCGATAGACTCTAGTGTTAGTTCGATTTGGATTTTCCTTGTTTGCTGAGTGTGCAGTATGTGTTGCAAGGCCCCTAGGCATTGTAAGCAACCATACCAAGTTACTATTGATTAGTTAATAAAGTTGGACCTTAAGGTTACACCTTTCGCCCCGCATAAGTTCCATATTACTTGTCTATTCTTGTTTCCCTCTCATCTCTAAAACTTAGAGCAAATCGACAGATGGTGAACACCCGTGGAAACTTTGGAAGCAATGGGAGTGGTTCTCGCCCAACAGAAAACCCCAATGATGGAGCACCAGCACCGCCACTGGATATGCAGAATTTCGGAGCTTTTCTCGCTGCCCAGACTCAGTTGATGCATGCTATGATGCAACAAATGCAACACGTCACTGCTCAGGCCACTGCTAATCAAGTTAATCAGGGACCACGCCAGAATACAAGACTGTCAGAGTTCATGAGGACTCACCCACCCACTTTCTCCGGGAATGCCAATCCATTGGAGGCCGATGATTGGTTAAGGTCAATCGAGAGGAAGCTACACATAGCTCAATGCATAGGAAATGAGAAGGTACTCTACGCTTCTCATCAGTTGGAAGGAACAGCCACCGAATGGTGGGAGAATTTCTGTGCCACGCAAGAGAACCCTCAAGACATCACTTGGGAATAGTTCACAGCTGCGTTTCATCAGTATCACGTGCCTGAAGGAATCATGGACCTTAAGAAGGAGGAGTTCAGAGCACTGAAGCAAGGTAATCAGCCAAAGGGTCGACTACGAACAAGTTCACACAGCTAGCACGCTACGCTTTGAGGATGTAGCGACAGATAAAGCCGCAGTCTCGCTTCATGAAGGGACTTAACTCAGGACTACAAGTAGGATTGATCACCCACACCTTCCTGCATTTCCAAGAGTTGGTGAATAAGGCGCTTATTCTTGAGGACAAGCGCAAGGAACCGGATGAGAACAGAAGCGCAGGATGCAACAAACAGGATCACGCCAGGAACGCAACAGCGTTTGAGAGTTGCACCAAATCAATTCTTGATTCCAGCCAAAATGCAACAAGGACACCGCTACCAAAGACCAAGAACCGCCAATCGTAACTACTGCACTTCACCTCGCTTAGAAACGCCGCCCAGTGCAACAAAGAAGGAACAAGTGAGACGCCGCTACAATCAAGAACGAGCCAGGACACTTTGCCAACAGTTGTCCGAAGAAGACAGCAGGAGTGACCCCAGTTCGCTTCAATCTAGGAACCACCCCAGCTAGGACGCCAGCACTAGGAGCCACACCCCAAACTGTGGTTAGAGGCCGAGTCAACCATGTCACCGCAGATGCACTGCAGAATGCTACGGACGTCGTACTGGGTAAGTTACTTGTTAACTCGCACTGCAAGCTTTTGTTTGACTCTGGAGCTTCGCATTCGTTTGTTTCGCAAGGCTTTGCTACTAGAAATGATTTGAGGATTGCAAGACTTAGATGCATGCTTTTAGTTCAAACCCCTGGATCCGAACTCCGAACGAAAGTAGGATGTTCCGAGGTGAGAATACTAATAGATGGAATAGAGTTCCTAGCGAACCTTATTATTTTGGAGACCCAGACCTTAGACGTTATTTTGGGAATGGACTGGTTATCCAAGCACAAGGCTGTATTGGATTGTGGATGAAGGACTATCTCAGTTGAGAGCCCTTGTGGAAAGAAAGTGGAATTTCATGCCACTGCCGTTAGAGATGGACAGTTGATGGTTAACAGTGCCAAGACAATCAGTATAGAGGATGTCTCAGTAGTGAATGAGTACCCAGATGTTTTTCCTGAAGATCTACCTGGTATGCCGCCGGACAGGGACATAGAGTTTGTGATAGAGCTTGTACAGTACAAAGACCGATAGCAAAGAGACCCTATCGGATGTCCACCGAGGAGTTGGTAGAGATGAAGAAACAGCTAGAGGAGTTAATGGAGAAAGGATTTATCAGACCGAGTTCGTCGCCGTGGGGAGCACCAGTTTTGTTTGTCAAGAAGAAGGACGGGAGTTTCAGGATGTGCATTGACTATCGTGCACTCAATGAAGTCACCGTGAAGAATAAGTACCCGCTACCCAGGATTGATGATTTGTTCGATCAGATGAGAGGAGCCGGAGTTTTCTCCAAGATTGATCTGAGATCGGGATACCATGAGTTGAAGATCCGATCGGAAGATATCCCGAAGACTGCATTCTCGTCAAGATATGGACATTACGAGTTTCTGATTATGTCTTTTGGGTGACGAATGCGCCAAAGATATTTCATGAATATGATGAATAAGGTGTTCATGGAATATTTGGACAAGTTTGTCGTCGTGTTCATAGATGATATCCTAATCTACTCCAAGACAGAGGATGAACATGCCGAACACTTGAGGCGAGTTTTGGAAAAGCTGAGGGAACAGCAACTCTTCGCCAAGTTTAGTAAGTGTGAATTTTGGAAGGATAAGGTGGAGTTTCTTGGACATGTAATGACCGCAGAAGGAGTCGCCGTTGATCCAAGCAAAGTAGAAACTGTGTTACATTGGGAGCAGCCGAGGACTGTGACCCAGATCCGGAGTTTCCTTGGAATGGCCGGGTACTACCGCCGTTTCATTGAAGGCTTTTCGACAATTGCGAAACCTCTTACGCAATTGCTGAAAAAGGAGAAAAAGTTTGCATGGACGTCGGAATGTGGGAAAGGATTTCAGGAGCTGAAAAAGCGATTGACATCAGCACCGGTGTTAGTTCTACCGGATATTGCTCAAAGCTTTGACATTTATTGTGACGCATCGCGCCAAGGACTTGGATGTGTGCTGATGCAGAATGGAAAGGTCGTCGCTTATGCATCAAGGCAGTTGAGGCCGCATGAGGAGAATTATCCGACGCATGACCTAGAGTTAGCTGCCGTAGTGCATGCCTTGAAGATATGGCGTCACTATCTGATCGGGAACAGATGTGAAGTGTATACGGATCATAAGAGCCTTAAGTATATATTCACCCAGTCGGATCTGAATATGAGGCAAAGGAGATGGTTAGAGTTGATCAAGGACTACAATGTTGGAATCCATTACCATCCCGGGAAGGCCAACGTAGTTGCCGATGCCTTGAGTCGGAAAAGCCATACCGTGAGTATGTTGCTAGCCACAAGTCAGGGTGAGCTATATGAGGATTTTCAGAGAATGAAGATTGAGGTGGTACCTAGCGGATCTTTGGCCGCTTTAGAAGTAAAGCCTACCCTAGAGGATCAGATCCGGGAAGGACAGAAGGATGATGACAAGATCCGTAGGATTAAGTCCATCAAGGAGGAAGGCAAGGCAGAGGACTTCAAGTTGGATGAGCAAGGCACATTATGGATGAAGGATCGCATTTGTGTGCCGAACAAAAAGGAGCTAAGGCAACTGATTTTGGAAGAAGCCCATGACTCCAAGTACTCAATTCATCCTGGAAGCGCCAAGATGTATCAGGATCTGAAGGAGAGATTCTGGTGGCCGAGCATGAAGCGTGAAGTAGCCGAGCATGTTGCATTGTGCGACGTATGCCAGAGAGTCAAGGCAATGCATCAGAGACCAGCAGGATTGCTACAGCCACTAAAAATACCTGAGTGGAAGTGGGAGGAAATCGGAATGGATTTCATTACCGGTCTGCCTAAAACTCAAGGAGGTTATGACTCCATATGGGTTATAGTGGATCGCTTGACCAAAGTAGCCCATTTTATCCCCGTGAAAACCACTTACTCAGGGGATAAGTTAGCAGAGTTGTACATGATCAGGATCGTCTGTTTGCACGGAGTGCCGAAGAGGATTGTATCGGACAGAGGTACCCAATTTACCTCAAGGTTTTGGAATAAGCTGCATGAAGCCATGGGAACCCGTTTGAACTTCAGTACAGCTTATCATCCACAGACGGATGGACAGACCGAAAGAGTCAACCAGATTCTGGAGGATATGTTAAGAGCTTGTGCATTGGCTTATGCTACCTCTTGGGATAAGAGTTTGCCGTATGCCGAGTTCAGTTACAACAATAGTTATCAGGCTAGTTTACAGATGTCGCCTTTTGAGGCACTGTATGGTCGACCACTCGGACGCCATTGAATTGGAATGAGACCGTGGCGCCGTGTCTTCGGGCCTGATATTCTTCAAGAGGCTGAAGAGCAGATTGCCGTGATCAGGGAAAGGTTGAAGATAGCCCAATCACGACAGAAGAGTTATGCTGACAACCGTCGCCGAGACTTGAGTTTTGAACCAGAAGACTTTGTATACCTCAGAGTTACGCCTCTCAGGGGAGTTAAGAGGTTCCATGCCAAAGGGAAACTCGCACCCCATTATGTTGGACCATTTAAGATTTTGAGCCGCAGAGGCGAAGTTGCCTATCAGCTGGAGTTGCCACAGTCGTTAGCAGGAGTACATGACATATTCCATGTGTCCCAGTTGAAGAAGTGTCTCCGAGTACACGAGAGCAGACACCGCTAGAGTCAATTGAGTTGCAAGAAGATTTGACTTACAAGGAGCATCCCGTGAAGATTTTGGACACTATGGATCGAGAGACCAGAAATAAGTCAACCCGTTTCTGTAGAGTTCAGTGGAGCAACCACACGGAGAGCGAAGCGACTTGGGAGCGCGAAGAGGATTTGAGGAAAGAGTTTCCAAACCTATTCCTTTAGTAAGCCCTGAATCTCAGGGACGAGATTCTATTAAGGGGGGGAGGTTTGTAACGCCCCAAAATTTTGCATTTCTTAAATTCATGTGTGATTTGGCACTTTGGTGAATTTTTGGAATTTTCTGGAATTTATTTGGATTTATTTGGAATTTATTTGAATTTATTCCATTTTGAAATAATTAAAGAATTAAACTTTGCAAATAAAATTTTGTTGGAAATATTTTATTTGAGTCCAAAATGATCCAAAGTATGTTCCAGAATTTTTCTGGAATTTTTCTGAGTCTTTTTCTATTTTTAATGAATTAAATGAATTACTGGGAATTATTTTAATTATTAAATCGCTGGAAAATGCGAGTGGGTTTGCACTGTTCATCCGACCGAGCCCGAGTCAGACTCGAGTTTGAGTCCAACCCGAGCCAGCCGACTCGACCAAACCATGTTCGAACCCAAACCCACAGGGACCGTTGGATCGAGATCCAACGGTCATGATCGACCCGACCCCGACCCGAACCGTGTCTGGACCGGACCCGGTCGCGCCCGTGCGATCGTGGCCGTTGATCGCGCCACGTGGACGGTCCACCGTCATCGTCCCCGTCCGAATCCGCACCGGATTCCTCCGCCGCGCCGCCGCCGTACCCGATTAGGTTTCCGTCCCAGGCGCGGACGCCGAGGCTATTTAAAGCCCGGGTCACGCCCCGAGGTTGGCCGTTCCCGTGCGCACCCATTGCCCTAGCCGCCGCCAGAGCTCATCGACGCGCCGCAATAGCTCGCCGTGAGTTGGGCTTGCGCGCGTTTGATTTGTGCACGCGTTCGCCGCCGTTGAGCGCCTCGCCGCCACCGAAACGCAGATCTAGAACCCCCAGGACGAGACGCACCAACCGGAACCACCCACGTCGCCGGAGGAGCCCCCAAACGCCGCATCAAGTGTCGTCGTCCTCGATTCCGGCCGCCGCTCGCCGCCGCACGCCATCGCCGCCTCGCGAGCTCTGTCAGCCGTCCGATCAAGATCGCACGGCTAGGATCTCGCCACGTCACCCCACCGGTGAGATCTTGCTTTGAACTCAGATCAATCCCGACCGTTGGATCTAGATCCAACGATCCGAAATCAATGCGTTAACCCAAACGCGTCAACACTAGATCCCATCCCGCGTCGTTGAATTTCAAATCAACGGCCGAGATCGAGCCACGCGTCGGGAAGTTGGACCGACGCGGTCAGCGCCGTCCGCGCGTGACGCTGACACGCTGGGCCCGCATGTCGCCCACCAAAGCGCACCATGACGCCACGGCCGACGTCATGGCGGGCCCGCATGTCAGCGGCTGTCCCAGCCAAGCGCTGACGTCAGCAATGACGTCACCCATGGGACCCACCTGTCAGCACCGTGGGCTGAGCCCCGCTGACGTCAGCAATGACGTCACCCGAGGGGGACCCACATGTCAGTGACACGTGGATTCGTGGACCGAGTCCACGGTAGACCCGAGCCGAGCGTGGACCACGTCCATGGACCGGCTGACGTCAGCAGGCCAATCAGAAGCTGCCACGTGTCCTTGCTGACGCAATAATTAATTTCCGAAAAAGAAAATGATTTATTAATTCGAAATAATGATTTCAGATTTTGATTCAAACTGCAAACGCTTATAACTTTTGCGTTTCAACTCCGATTTGAGTGATTCAAATTTCTAAATTTGTATAAAATTGAGACCTACCTAAATATGAATTTTATCTAATTTTTCGACTAAAGTTTTTCTCTGTAAAATTATTTAATTGATTATTTAAACTTTAAATAATCATAACTTTTGCATTTTAACTCCAAATTTGACGATTCCAGTTTCTAAAAACTCATAAAATTATGTTCTCTCTGTTTATGGATTTTATTTGGATGTTTGGACACTTTTTGCCTATTGTTTATTTGTGTATTGCTATTTGCACGCTTTACGAGTAGACGTTGAAGTGCCGGAAGGATTCGAAGGAGAAGTATTGACTCAGGATCCAACTCAAGACCAAGAACAAGTACTTTTTGAAGGCAAGTTGTGCTTTGACCATGTTGATCCTATTTTGAAACTTATTTTGATTTAACCTATTACATGCTAAGTTCAAATAGAAAAATACTTTATTTAAATATGGGGGATTAGATAAGTACCAATTTGCTGTATGACACCTTGATTATTTAAGTATGTGCCATGACCCCTTGTCACCCTAGTTGTGGTTTACTAGTTGGACATTATTAAATTGCCAACATGGGTTTTAGACCGTTGTAGTAAACTGCTTAGACCTGCTACGTGCTCATGACATGATTTTGGACAAACAAATGTTAATATTGACTTAATGATATATTGAACCTGTTTTGGAAAGGTATCATGTGATGTTGATGGCACGTGGTGCATGGTAATCAACTGGGGTTTGATAAATAGTTTTTCGGCCGGGGCATGTGGCAAGAATAATCAGTGGGCGATTGTGGCCGGGATGTTGATTTGGTTCTTCGGGTAGTCTTGCCCTGGTCACCCTAAGGACTTAACCTTGCAAGCCTTTGAACTGGGTCTAACGTGCAACCACATGTCTGTAATGGGACGGACCTAGTTGACTAAGTTGCTAATAACGTACCTGTGGGACCTCAGGAGGTCAACTACACCCTTTGTGTAAGTTGTACGGGGGAGCGTACCGGGGCTGAGGCCAGGTACCCATCTAACGGTTGATTGGCCTAGACTTCACCTTAGCTAAGGGAAGGGTTAGTGTGCAATAACCGGGGAGGACCACTTGTATTGTTAGAGGTTTCCGAAAGACTTTGTTACGGGAACTCGCCTTTGTGGTGTTTGACTGTATCTTGTGGGTAAAGTGCATAACCTCTGCAGAGTGTAGAATCTATTCGGATAGCCGTGTCCGCGGTATTGGACATCGCTCGGAATTACTGAGTCAAGGGTTAGATTTTCTCAAAAATAACTTGGATCTGAAAGGTTGGGTTGGATTAATAATGATGTTGATGGAAATGTGGATTAGGATGGGAAAAGATGTTTATTAAATTCCTTGAAAAGTTATCTATGCTATACTTGCTTCTATCGCTTTGAATCTACTTATGCTACTTGTCAAATGCTGTTTCTTGCAAATATACCTTGAGCTATTCCTTTGTACCAAGCCATGCATATAGTATATTAGCTTGCATTTGCATGACTTCTTGAGTACCAAGTACTCACCCTTGCCATAATACAACACCAGTTGAAGAGGAGATCGCACAAGCTTTGGAGGAGGAGCTCCAAGAGGATCCGTCTACTTAGAGAGCGAGCCCGGTCGGTTGCCTCGTGGTATCTTGGATGGCGCCACGAGTTTATTTGATTTTCCACTGCTACTATTTCTCTCTTAATAAGTTTAGCCTGTAATCATTGCATTTGTAACTTGACCATAAGGTCGAGTAACTTGATTTGACTATTTAAATAAAGTACTTTATTAGTATCGAGTGGTATGATTGTGATATTTACCGATGTTAAGACTGTGTGCACTAGCGTGTTCCTGGACTAGTGCTGAATACACAGAGGGTCCGGATTTGCAAATTCGGGGTCCCGACAATTTACGGCCATGGCACAGTGGATGCAAGTAAAAAAAGTAATTGACATTTGTGTCAAATTTGAGATGTTCAAAGTAGTCAAATGGTAACACTCTTGTTGGCAGGATTATGCTCTAGCAACTTCTTCAGGAAATCCACCTCCTCCACCGCCTGTATTGAACTATAACTTCAATGCATTCTCGATGCCTCAACATCAACCGAGACAAGAGGTATGTATATAACTCCATGTTGGGTACATATATGAAACTATGCATTATATATACTAAATTGAAATTTCTGGTTAGGACACCCAAAACTCTCATCATGCTATTAACATTGGACAATCATCGAGGAATAGTCCAGGGGATGCGTTATCGGGTGAAGGTAATGTTGGGATTCTAAATCATGAAATAAACTGGTTTGCATCTCTAGGTGAGTAATCATATATGATTTGGTTGATAACTTGTCATTCAAAAATTTTGCCCTACTTGATGTTGTGTATGGATATATCGTGTGTACGAATGCGTTTAACTTATGTCTTTTATATAAATATATAACCATGTATGGTATATTGAATGGAAATGACATAACATGTTCTATTCTTCAAATGTAATGTGCAGGGGATGAAGAAACAAGAGACTGAAGCTAATTGGATTCATCTTGCCCTCGAGGAGTGGTTTTGGATTTGGTATGGATGTGATATGTAGAACTTATTATGCTTTTTGTATGAGGACTTTATTTGTTGAACTTCGATTGTGATATGTGCACTTATGAATATGTTGGACTTATGTCGAAGTAATGTAAAAATGTTTGTGATATGTGCATTGTATGTGAATGTGCGATGGAATTACGTTTTGTGGATGGATTGTGGCATTGTTTTCGTTATATTGGTTTAATGTATAATGTGAATTGATATTGTGGACGTGTATTTTTGAAAGGTGAATTGATAATGTTATATTGTGGCTGTTTTGTGAATTGATATTGTGGCTGCAAATTTGAGCTGGCTGTTTTGTGGCCAGGGCGTAGCTATCCTGAGAGTGCACTCGGCATAGACATCAGTACCCTATCCCAAGAGTGCACTCAGCATAGACATCAGTACCCTATCCCGAGAGTGCACTCGGCATAGACTATTCCGAGAGTGCACTCGGCATAGCCTATACCGAGTGCACTCTCAGGATACATGTCGACGTGTCGCTACCTGTTCGCCACGGGGGCGGTACGGGAACCAACCGCTATCCCGAGAGGACAATCAGGTATATATTTTTTTGCCGAGAATACACTCGGGTTAGGTAGCTTTTCCCGATAAAATAACACCGAGTGTGCCCACTCGGGATAGGGTATCCCGAGTGTGGAAAACACTCGGGGAAAATCTGCAGCCTTGTAGTGTTTGCACCACCAACCACAAGCACCACTCGAGCTTGCCATCTCATCGACGGCTACAGTAGCCTGCCCCAAGGTACAACAGTGGTGGCCTCCCCAGGGCAAGTGTGGCGCAAATGTTGGAACCTCACTCAGATAACAAATGTTGGAACTACTATGAATAGCTCACGTGAACATGTGGAGAAAGAAGAACACAAAGAACACAGAAATTTGGTGATGCCCAACACCTGCATCGGTTTTTCTTTTTTCCTCTGTTATTCTCCCTCATTTTCATAAGACTTAACATCATAGCTCTTTAAATAGACTAACAAAATAGTAGATTAACTGAGCAACAAGTTGCTCGCATGCCATGCATGTCACGCTGCTTCAACAAAAGCTATCATAACAAATTCCAATCACCTAACCGAACACTATTCTATCTAACTAACTACATGCATGTTGCATGCATGCAACTTTGACTCGGTAACAAGATTAACATACAATAGTGGTCTGCTTAGCGCAAAAAACACAGGCTAGAATTGCTCATTTATGTTGTAGATGCCACAATTTGGCACTTTCATTTATGTCATATTAATTATGATCAAATTGCTCATTTGGTTAATCTCAATTTAATTACAAGCTTTTCCATAGTTAGAGGATCTAAGTATCCGACTTGCGTGCAACCTAAACAACCTCGAAAACCATGCAAGGCTATAGGGGAGAAAAGTCTGACACCATTATATTTAATTCATTCTGATCTATGTTAGATGAATGTAGTATTAACTAAGGCAGGAAAAAGATACTTTATAACTTTTATTGATGATGCTGCTAGATAATATCAATTGTATCTACTTAAAATGAAAGATGAGGCATTGGAGTACTTTAAAATCTATAAAGCTGAGGTTGAAAATCAACTAGAAAAGAAAATCAAACATCTAAGGTTAGACAGAGGAGGAGAGTACATCTCTAATGAGTTTTCCTTGTACTGTACAGAACATAGAATTATCCATGAGACGACGTGTAACATCCCAAATTTTGCGCTTTTATTCTATTTATCGCGTTATTTGAATTTTTGGAATTTTCTGGAATTTATGTGGATTTATTTGGATTTAATTTGAATTAATTCCTTTCTTGAGTTATTTAAATATTTAAAAGTTTCAAATAAAGTTTTGTTGGAAATATTTTATTTGAGTCCAAAATGTCTCAAAGCATATTCTGGAATTTTTCTGAGCATTTTGCTATTTTTCCCGAATTAAATGAATTTTTGTGAGTATTTCAAATAGTAAAATGAAAAAGAAAATCGGAAACCATAACGGATTTAACCATAATGGGTCGCACTACTGGATCGGACCCGTTAACCGCGTCAAACCAGAACCAAACCCTAACTCCATCGACCGAAGGATCTCGATCCGACGGCCGTGGTGCGTCCACGTGTGCGTGCGCGTTGAGCCACCGGATCCGGGATGCGTGGACTCGTAATTGCGCCACATAGGCCACACCGTATCGAGCTCAGACTCCGCCGCCGGTACCAACCGCCTCCGAGGAATCCGGGTTTAGCTCGACGTCCGTGACAATATTTAATGCTTGGACTCGGGTGCCATGACCGCCGTTTCATCCTATGCGTTTAGCCCTAGGTTGCGCCGCCAAACCCGCTGCCGTGCACTAGCAATTGCTTGCCGGAGTTAGGATTGCGCACCACCGTGCGTTTTGCCTCCTACCGTTGTTCTCCGTTGTGCACCGCCGCTGCTGAGGCCAGCTCCGGAACCCCCTTGTCAAGGCGCACCCGTGGGGATCACTCACTTCACCGGAGTACGCTCGGAACGCTTCTGCCGTGGTCGTTGTCACAAGCCCCGGCCAACGTAGTCCGCCGCGCCATCGCCGAGGTCTTCGAGCTCTAACAGCCGTCCGATCAAGATCTGACGTGTGAGGCATGTCCACGTGGCCGCCTCGTTAGTTTCATTAGATTGGATTATGACCATTAGATTTAGATCGTACGGTCCGAGTTAGATCAAGTGTTACTGTTTAGATCTGTTTCCAGCCATTAGTTCTAGATCTAATGCACTAGTTTTGATCCACGTAGAACCAATCTGTGGTGCGCTAGATGCATTCTCTACCGTTAGATCTAGATTGTACGGTTAGGATTGATTCACGTGTTAAAACTAGATCCAATTGTAGCCGTTCGATCCGAAATGAGTCATTCTTTTGCATGGAGCTGAATTAAATTGCGAATACTGAATAATAGATTGAAAGCAAAAATTTGTAAAAGAAATGAAATAACAAGTATGTACATATGAAAGTAATAACTAAGGATGACATAAATGTAATAAGATACTCACAGCCCTTCGTGAGTGAAATATAACAATTACTCACAACCCTTTGTGAGCGAAATGACGTCCATTCCCAATAGATGAAATAATATCTGAAAACAAACTTTGCCAACACATGGCAAAAGAGCTGAATTCAAGCTTACCAATGCATGTCAAGCTTTGAATCATCTGTAAGTGTAAACTCACCAACAAATTATTAAAACATCTAACTATGTGATGACTTTACCAAGTACTCATGACCGAGAGCGCGGCTAATTGATTAGTTTTAGACTCTACAGAGTTGTGCAGCTTTACACACAAGATATGTTCTCCCCTTATGCATGGCCAATTGACACACTTCCTTTGGTGTGCTTTCAGGGAGTTCATAACGAAACTGTTCGATTATCTGGACCTAGCTCTGCACCAGCCCGGTGACGTTAAACCCCAGCTCTGATGGAAGCCAACTATGACACAACGGAATGCCAAAACTTTATAAAATGTTAAATTAGAGATTGTGGCATTACAAAATGTGAATGTTGAGGGCAAAAACATTATAAAATGTGGAATTAAGGTTAAAACCCTACGGTATGAGGTTTATTTGCGTTTCCGGGCAGTTTCCGGGGATTTGGGCCTTTCCGGGGGAGTTTGGGCCTAGGGGAAAGGGTCGTGGGCCTTGGTGGGGGAGAGTTTGAGTCCTTTTAGGAGTAGGAGACCAGTTTGGGCTGGTAAATAGAGCCCCCCTGCCCTTGCCCTGCGCCCCCACCCCCTTTGGTGCGCCCCCTCTCTCCCCCTCCTTGATCAACCAATGAATTTCATACCACCTATATGTAAACGTCTCGACAATCGAAACTTATTCAGTTAACAAGCGACTTCAACATGTAAATATTATCTCCACAGGGAAGAATTTGTAAGTGAGATTAAGTTATACTTTCATTAAGGATAAAATCATTCATTATGTTAATTATCCAAAGCTCACTCCATCGCAACATGTTAAAATTTTCCTCTACTTTAACCATGGTTTTCCAACGAGTAATATAATGATTACCACCACTACTTAGTCATCAATAACAACAAATGGGCATAATCATCAACCAACAACATTACTTTTAGCTACCCTATACATAGGTGATAACAAAATTACCACCACACAACATACTCCAACTATTTAAAATAGATTGAATACTAGCATTAACACTGCCCTTAACAACATCATTAACAATAAGTCGTATGTCTTCTCAATTGATATCAATACTAGCATTGTAGAGACACAACTGCATACTTCCAAATATACTAGTAGGTTGCAACAACATAAATAGCAACTCTAATCAACTTCCAAATTAAAGCCACTAGTCAACATGATTAAATTTCTTTATTAACCCGTTAGATTATCTTTAAACAATCGGCAAGGTTTCTTTAATAGTATCATTAATTTACATCATCTTAATGTTCTAACTATGCATCAAGGTTTAAACTTTTAACATTAACAAGGATCATAAGCACTTTTAAAGCAAGGCAACAGATTCTAAGCATGTACATTAACCCATTTAATCATTCCCACTATGGGGTACTCTACATCACTAGAGGTTCACCTAATCTTAAGCTAAAGGTAACAATTACATTTATTTGTTTCAACTCGCAAATTAACTTAACAATACGTCATTCCATAAACCACATTGGTACATACTACATAACATGCTAAACAACAATTTTCACTTTTGACAAGTAATTTCAGTCAAACGGATACTTACTTTATTTGCAGCATTTTTTTCTTTTAATACTCAACCAAAACTCACAAAGAAGCTTGACTCTCAAAGTTGTAATGAGACAAACCCAAACTTGATCTTGCAAGAGGAAATTCTCCAAAACATTTTTCAATCTCAAAGACTCCCATAGAGGAAAATGGTTGAAACACAATTTTCTTAAAAGGGAACCAAGCGATCAAGTAATCCATTTCAAATAAAACCTTAACACCAAACCCCAAACTTTCACGAAACAAGAAGGGCTTTCGAAGATGATTTCTCAAACCAGTAAAATGACGAAATCAAACACCATTTACTCCTACAAAGCCACAGAACTTCAGCCCTGAAAACCAAATCTGGCATAACGCCGCAATAACTCTTTTGACCTCGGAGAAAGACAAACACAGGAATAAATTGAATGCTTCTCCCCATAAAGCAATCAACAAACTAAGCATCAAAGCTGGAAAGGCGACCAAAAGAAGCGCAACACTAGACTCTTCTTCTTCGTCTTCAACAAAGGAAGACAAAACCACATACCGCATACGGAACAATCCGCGAAAATCCAAGACCAAACACTTTTCTTTTGATTTCAATCGACTAAAAACCAAGAAGACCAACCAAAACCGACCGTCAGAATGGTGAAAAGCATCCGAAGGAAACCACCATCAACTCTTCTATTTGTCTCCAGCCAACTACCCGATCTACGATAGAAAAGGTAAGCACTCTTTCCCCACAAGGGGTTAATAGTTCTTCGGTGAAGGCTTTAACCGGCCATACTGTCAAACCACACCCTTACTATTAACAAAAGTGGTGACCGAAACCCTTCGGCACCACAACTTCACTTTATCACCACAACAAGCACAATTCAATCATTTATCTCATAGACATAGCAACATGGATTATCAAATGAAGCATTAAACATCAAAGCTTAAATATAACATTTAAGCGTAAAGGAACGATACCCATACCCTTTCCTACTGTGCATCCATGTGTGTCAAATTTTAGATTAGTTATACCATTTTTTTGCAAGTTTTAATGTTGCTATCCTATGACAAAATTTTAGTTAAAACCTAAGCCATGTTTCTAAGTTATCCCACATCACATCTTAGTTGTAACCTAAGATATGACACTAAAAATACACATTCCAAGGACCTACAGCTCGCTCTGATACCAACTGTAACACCCCGGCATCTAGCATGCCTGAATGCTACCAAACATAGGCTAAACAACATCTAAATACCATAAATTAAGGTAAATTACAGCAAAGGAGCAAATGCTAAAAACCGAAATTTCGGCAGCATCTCCTTTGTTTTAACATGAATTGAAGGAACATCAACAGCATAGCAATATATGGCAATATAAGAGGCATCTAAAACAGCAATAATTAAAGGCATGACAACAATATAAGTCTAATCCCAAGCATTCAATGTCTCCATGAGCCAAACGAACAATAAGACTCTCATATCGCAAAACTAAACCATAAATCAATATGCATCACACTTAATGTATTATCAAGACCCAATTGAGTGACTGTGGGAACAATTGAGTGACGCTACGTGTAGAAGTGTGACTAATTCCCTTCCCCGCATGCCGATCTCATGGTACCTAAAACAACAAGAAAGCACAAGCGTGAGTTCAACACTCAGCAAGCATATTGCAATGGTACACAAAAACAATTACATGGCTATAACAACTCATATCATGTCTTTCATCTCATTCATGATCACATATCAATATCATCACCATTATGTATGCAATGCGATGCGATGCTCATGTCTCCTTGGAAACTCATACCGGTATGGTTGAGTACACACCCGTCGGCGTGCACCCTCTCCCCCCCTTCCATCCCGAAGATGGAGGGTGCCTACTCCTCGCTTCCAAACACCGCGGTGGATGGAATCACGAAGTAGGACTTACTCATTGGCTCTCCGGAATAGTCATAACTTTCTCACCGACCTTCCCGGGACTAGTTATGACTTTCTCACCACCCGGGCCATGTATCATGCCATGTATGCAAATATACCAACATCATAATTAACTTGTACATTAACATATGGCATCATAACATAATAAGCATACTCATCATATCAATTGCAATCATTAAAGCATGGCAAGTGATCATATCATATAATCAATTTCATCTAGTCTCAACTAGCAACCTACAAACCGCTATCCATTACAATACACTTGCCTCAACCACGGGCAACGGATTGGCGAGAAGTAGAAGGCACTCCCGGGGTCACACCACCTGCACATGGGTACCACACACTCACAATCATGTCCACAAAACAGTAAGCAAACCCTCTTCTACCCCGACATCGCAAACCACTCGCTAAACCCAAAAATAGAGGTTCTGTCCCGTCGGGACAGCAGCCTTCCAAAAGGCATAACTCGGGTTCTAATACTCCGAATCAATTAAACGAGTACATGCACGCGTAGTTTAGGAAATTTCCCAACTTTTTCTAAGTATATGGAAAAACTGATTCGGACTCTAAAGTTGTTTAATCTACAAAATACCGTGATCTATTCCAATCACGTCACAGATTTTAACACGCTCGGTAAAACGATCATAACTTTCAAACGGCTGGGCGGAATTGGACGTTCTTTATACCCACGGAAAGATATTGAAATTATCTACAACTTCTTAGAAAGCCGTACGACCAAATTCTGATTCTAAATTGATGAAAACCCAAGCCCTAGGTCGACTGCTCATGCTGCCTGAAACAGAGAACGTGGCAAACTCAAGATTCCATCTAATCTACTCAATTCCAGCACCACCAATTGATCTAAAAACATGCTAATCACCCTTAGAACAGATCCTAGACCAACCCCAAGGATTCCCATGGCCATACCTTCACCCGACAACCGAAAACCCAACGGATCTCCTCCCGGTTCGTGCGATCTCCTTCCTCGCTCCAAATCCACCGGATCTCCTCGTCGCGGAGCGCTCCAATAGACGGATCTTCGAGGTGTTGAGGTGGAGAACTCCCCTAGGGGCAGCAAGGGATGTGGAGAGGGGAGGAGAGGGGTGATGGCGCCATGGGGGAAGATGGAGAGGAAGGGGAAGGGTGGAGGCGCATGGGGGGGGGCTAGGGGGTGGCGGCTAGGGTTGGGAGAGGGAGTTTGGGGCGCACCAAGGGGTGGGGGCCAGATTTGGCTACCCAAAAGTCCCCCCCTTGGGCCCAAACCCTTCCACCGGAGGCCCAACTCAACCCCTAAGGCCCAAAGTCCCCCGGAGAGGCCCAAACACCCGAAAATGGCCCAAAAACACGCTATAAATGGCATAATTTAAAGTTTTAACCTCCATTTACATATTTTATAATGTTTTGACCTCAACATCCATATTTTATAAGATTACGACACTCTGTGGTGTTACATTCAGAGTCCCAGAACCCAAGTTATGCCTTTTGGAAGGCTGCTGTCCCGATGGGACAGAACCTCTGTTTTTGGGTTTTGCGAGTAGTTGGCAATGTCGGGGTAGATGAGGGTTTGTGTACTGTTTTGTCGACATGATTGCGAGTGTGTGGTACCTGTGTGCAGGTGGTGTGACCCCGGGAGTGCCTTCTACTTCCCGCCCATCCGTTGCTCGTGGTTGAGGCAAGTGTATTGTAATGGATATTGGTTTGTAGGTTGCTTGTTGACAATAGATGAAATTGATTATATGATATGATCACTTGCCATGCTTTAATGATTGCCAATGATATGATGAGCATGCTTATTATGTTATGTTGCCATGTGTTAATGTACAAATTAATTATGATGATGGCATATTTGCATACATGGCATGTTACATGGCCCGGGCGGTGAGAAAGTCATAACTAGTCCGGGGAAGGTCGGTGAGAAAGTTATGACTATTCCGGAGAGCCAATGAGTAAGTCCTACATCGTGATTCTATTCCCCGCGGTGAACGGAAGCGAGGAGTAGGCACCCTCCATCTTCGGGATGAAAGGGGGGAGAGGGTGCACACCGACGGGTGTGTTCTCAACCATACCGGTATGAGTTTCCAAGGAGACATGAGCATCGCATTGCATTGCATACATAATGATGATGATAATGATATGTGATCATGAATGAGATGGTTTACATGATGTGAGATATTATTGCCATGTAATTGTTCTTGTTATACCATTGCAATATGCTTGCTGAGTTTTGAACTCACGCTTGTGTTTTGTTGTTGTTTTAGGTACCATGAGACCGACATGCGGGGAAGGGAAATAGTCACACTTCCGCACGTAGCTTCACTCATTTTGATTCCACAAGTCATTCAATTAGCTTTGATAATAAACTGCGTGTGATGATTATTGCTTTGAGGTTTAGCTTTGCTATATGAGAGTCTTATTGTTCGTTTGTCTCTTGGAGACATTAAATGCTTGAAACTAGACTTATATTGTTGTTAAGTCTTTAATTATTGCTGTTTTAGTTGCCTCTCATATTGCCTTATATTGCTATGCTGTTGTTGCTCCTTCAAATCATGTTAAAATAAAGGAGATGCTGCCGAAATCTCGGGTTTTAGCATTTACTCATTTGCTGTAATTTACCTTAATTCATGGTATTTAGATGTTGTTTAGCTTGTGTTTGGTAGCATTCCGGCATATTAAATGCCGGGGTGTTACACCAACATTCATGTGAAGCAATAATGATCAGGAGCCCGCGGCTCAAATAAAACAACAACAGCCCCAATCCATAGCCAGGCATACACCGTTGCACCGAATATGCATTTACCCACAACTCACTTGTGGCAGCCCCTTATAAGCAAACACGAAAGGGTTTACTGCTTTTGTTACTTCCGTCTACAAATGTGCAAAGCTAGTTCCAAATAATTTAATAGGTTAAGGCTATCCCATACCAGCACTTGTGGATGTACGGTTATCTTGGCATGAAAACAACACAGTAGTTCGGTCCTTGATTTGACATGGGCGATAATCTCCCCCTATCTATATACAAGTTAAAACATGTACATCCGGCTATTGCCTTTAATCACCCACGTCAAAACATAGTTTTATTTTCGGAGGAAGAAGATGTCAATAATCATAATATTTCAACAGGTTCAAGATTAAAGTTCATCATGTCCAACAATTTTGGTTTATCACGACCAATATAACCATCTATTCGTATTCCTAGTCTAAAGCAGGGCTAAGCGTATGCATGTAATAATCGAATATACCCAGTTTAACATTATCAAATGTCTATGCAGGAGCTAGGGCTATCATGGTTCACATATCAATGTTAATTAAGAAAATCCATCAATGAAGGTTATATTTACAAATACCCATAAAATAACAATTTTATGAAACATAGAGCATGCATGCAAGTTTTAATCAAAATTTTTAGTTAATTATGGAAAACTGGGATCAATATGATCAAGGGGTGCTTACCTTGCTATCCGTTGTTTTCAGCGATGAAATCGAAGTTGGATTCTCGAAGTTGCCGACGATGAAGTCCGAGATGTCGGATTCTACACATCGTACAACGGAAAAAATAGCAAATAGAAAATAACACTTTGAATAAGGGTGAAAGGAAATCAGATGGAAAAAATCAAATATAAATCATTACATAAAACAAGCATGGTTGTAATTAGGGTTTCGTGAGCATATGGGTGAGCGGGCTACTTTTGCATTACAATCTTCCTCATTGATTAACGTTTGGAGGGTTGTGTTGCACATGACACTATTCTTTATGAATCATTTTATTTTATTTCACGAATTCAAGAAGCTAAGATTGTGAGATTAAATACACTAAAATTCATTTTCAGAGTGTGAAGCTACTTGTACTAATAGTAATTAGTACATAAAGTAGCTCGGCTATTTTTAATAAAAAGTGTATGGTTAAACTTAAACATATGCATCGGTATCACAATCTTTTAGGGTTTACCTCCTGCAGGGTCATGTTTTAATAGGATTCAGATGCAAAGCAAGTTACAATACAAATGTTTCTTCCTAAAAGAGTAATCTAGTCGTTAAGAAGTAATCTAATGATAGTCCTATAGGTATTAGTGTCTATTGTTAATGTTCTATTTATCGGATGGGAGCATATGTCAATCAAAGGCTAAATGTACAATAGGCATAAAGTTAATTTACATTATGAGAACAGAATGGACTAGTGTTAAGTCTAATCATCATTGGAGCATCAAACGATCATGTTTTATAGATTGTATATAAAACAAGTTAAATATGTATGTTTGTAGGATCGACATATATGAATATATCAATCAGATGGGGGGTGAAAGATTGTGCTGAAGCTAAAGCCAAAGTTTCGATCTACTAAAAGTTCACCCAAAATTGAAGTCAAATAACTGCTTTGGTTCAGCAAAAACAGATTGACATACGTTCGGTAAAACACAAATTCCCGGAGATCCAACTGTCAGATTGATTTGAAATTGGAACATAAGAAACTAGATTCCAATACAAATCTAATAGAAAAAGAATCAGCTCCATCAGACTTACGGATCAAAAGTTATGAACCTCGAAATCTTGCTATGATAGAATATGACGAGAATTCATCAAACCCTAATTTCGAGATTAAACCAAATCTTCAAAAGATAATCCAACAAAACTTTGAGGACCACTAAATTAGAGCCCTAGGAAAGTTTTGGATTGATCAAATGAAGAAGAAACTCAAGAAGCCAAAACAAACAATAGATCAATCTACTAAACCAAAAGACGTGCAAGAGCAAAAATCAAAACAGAGAATACTGTAGCAACGCGCGCACTGTAGCTTCGAGATTACTGTAGCACGCAGAGGATCTTGAGGAAATTCATCTTTATTTCTTTTTGTCTAGAGTACTCCCATCAAAAGAGTACAAACCCTAAAAGCCTAGCTCTGGCTCTGCGCCCTTGCTCTGTGCACACAATAAACAAAGGACACCTCCCCCTATTTATAATGAGCAACCCTAACAGAGTACGCATGCATGTCCACTTGGTCCAACATGGCCCAATACAAGCAAGCTACCCCAAACGATTACAACTCTACACGCGTATGGCTCACCTGCCATACTCACATGACTAACAACTCTGCACGCGTACGGCTCACCTGCCGTACTCACGTGACTGACGAGTCTTCATGTGCACCGTTCTCTAGCTTGAACGTCCCGCATGACATCCTCGACCACTAAGACCTCGATTCCTCCCTGAACCTAGTCTCGAACCTCAGTTCCTCCATGAACCTAGTTCTAGTCCCATCATCGACTACGTTCACCCTCGAGCAACACCTGCACATGAGCAAACCACAAAACAATTCCTTGCACAAGTCCGCGACTTGACTCAACATTAGTCCATGCAACTACTCATACGAGCAGTGCATAAGATCAAACACGCATTATGAAATCCACACGGATTTCATAATCACAAAATCAAACCAAAACCAATTTGATTCAAACACAAGAGTTAAACCCTAGAAAAAGCCATTCATGTCGGACCAAAACACCTGTCCCGGCGCACACATGAAATTAACCCTAGAAAATCACATTCACTCCGGACCGAAACCTTGGTTCGGCGCAATCCACGACGGACCGAAAACATAGTCCGACGTACACGTCAAACTCTCGGTTAAATGAAGAAATTGATCCAGCGAAAAAGCCTCAAAATCATGTTCACGGCGGAGCAAAAAATTTGGTCCGACGTACATGTAAAAAACCAGTCCGGCGCATATATGAAATCAACCTCAAAGCTCCGTTCACGACGCACCAAAAAATTTGGTCCGACGTACATGTAAAAAACTAGTCCGGCACATATATGCGAAACTTATTGTTTTTCAAGAAACTTGGTCCGGCGCAAATGCAAAATATAACCTCAAAACGCTGTTCACGATGGACCGAGAAATTTGGTCTAGCGTATACATGGATTCAACTCTTCAACAAGGAACCATTCACGTTCATGGCGGACTAAAAATCTGGTCCGGCGTCGTTCACGACGGACCGAAAAGTTGGTCCGATGCAAACATCCAACACTCGGTCTCTTCGAGAAATCAGACCAGCAAAAACACGTTCACGACGGACTGAAACACAATCGGTCCAGCGTAAACGCCAACTCTCTAAAACTTGAAAATTAGTCCGGCGCAAGGAGAAAAAACCTCTGTAGCTTGAAAGCACTTAACCATGCTATCATAAGCATATCAAAAGATCATATGAGACAGCATATGCACAATCACCACACATGCCATGAGCACAAACACTTTGCTATGCCAAATGCATCATTAAGCCAATTTTTCATCACATGATTTCACAATCTCCCCCTTGATGAAAACATTGGCAACACCACTTAGAACTGAACATTTGCAATTGACATTCACTTCACAAGAAAAGATTTTTAAAAAAAATCAAGAAGTAAACAAAACAAAAGCCAAAGTAGAAAAACACAAAATCTCCCCTTTTGACAAAAATGCAAAGAGAAAACTCCCCTAGGTGAAAATATGAAAAAAAAATCTCCCCCTAAGAAGAAAAAGGTGAGTGAATGTGCAATGTGCTCAAAACTTTCCAAAATTCTCCCAAGATTCTCCAAACTTCTCTCCCTTTGACAATGGATTCATCAAGAATACAAAAGAGAGAACGAAATCTTTTTGTTTGTTTTTTAGTTTGCCAATCTTTTTAAGTACTGAGCATTATAAATCAACCACATATGTAATTCATCTCCAAGTTATGCTATCAAAAGTACTTGCACCCTCAAATCTAAACATAGACAATGTAGAGTAAGCATAACTAGAAATCAAGTCATATTAACGATTTTTTGCATGGCATGATCTCCCTTCTTCAACTATCTCAAAACCTGAAAACATTGAATTTTTTGTGCACTTCATTGGTGCTTGAAAAGATGATTTATTGCTTGATTCCAACAGAGTACAAAAATGCATGGAATTATATGCACCATCAGCCTTACTTTTCAACCATGCCAAGCAATGAGCTTAAGATTTCATGGTTTCGGTCATACACAACCTTTTCCAAGTTCATATCAAAGTGCAATGATAAGCAGACTCGTAAAGGGGAAGTGCGACAGTGCATAACCTTGATCTTGCATCTATCAAATTTCACTTTTTGAGCTTTTAGCTCTTTAACTTTGAAAATTTTCACATTGAGTACTTTTTGAGCAGGATCAAGATAGCTAAAAAAGTTCAACTATGACAAGATTTAATTCAAGTTTTCATTCCATTTAAATAGTCATGCCATAAACTACACCACATATGCATAGAGATAAAGTTGCAACGACCTTGTAGCATAATCCTGGCTTCAAATAACATATGCGAATAAAAAATAATGCTCATTACTTTTTCAATATTTTTTGTTTTTCATTTAAGAAACACAAAGAAGGATACAAAGGAAAGCAAGGTTTTCACAAACTCCCCCTCAAAGCAAACTCATTGGACGAACAACCCCAAGTTCTCCCCGAATAAAAGCAAATCGAGAAGAAGACAAAGGTTTTGTGAAAATGTCTGCCAATCGATGTTCAGTATCCACATGATGAAGCACAATATTTCCCTTTTCTACATGTTCTCTGAAAAAGGAAAATCTAATTGCAAAGTGCCCAAGAAAAAGAATTACCCAAGAAGTGGCATGAACCAGATGTACTTTTTCTATCAATTCTACATCTGTAACACCCCGGCATTTAATATGCCTGAATGCTACCAAACATAGACTAAGCAACCTCTAAATACCACAATTACAAGTAAATTACAGCAAAAGAGCAAATGCTAATACCGAAAATTTCGGCAGCATCTCCTTTGTTTTTTTTCCATGAATTGAAGCAACAACAATATTAACATGTCAAGATAGCATAATGAACGATAGCAATAACATGACCAATCGGAAATTCAACCACCATACAACTAAGGATATAAGTCTATTTGTCACATGTCAAATATGGACTAATCATTTACTCATGACAACCAACGAAGCATCAAAACCACAATTTAGTTCAGTGAATTAACCATCACAACTAAAGGAGAGAACATGTCATTGTTTATATGTGTGATGCTAAGTGATGACGTGTGACTAGCTCCCCTTCCCGCATGCCAGTTTCATGGTACCTAAGAAAAACACATAAACACAAGCATGAGTTCACCACTCAGCAAGTATATTGCAATGGAACAAGAAAATACATTCCAATACCTTCATCACCACTTTTCACATACGACATCATACACATCTCATATTCATAGTGTAAGCATATCATTGACCTCATCATATATCATCATCATATAACATCCTCATAATGCAATGCAATGCAATGCGATACACATATCTCCTGGAAACTCATACCGGTATGGTTGAGTACATACCCGTCGGTGTGCACCCTCTCCCCCCTTCCATCCCGAAGATGGAGGGTGCCTACTCCTCGCTTCCATACACCGCGGTGGATGGAATCACGATGTAGGACTTACTCATTGGCTCTCCGGAATAGTCATAACTTTCTCACCGACCTTCCCCGGACTAGTTATGACTTTCTCACCGCCCAGGCCATGTATCATGCCATGTATGCAAACATGCCAACATCATAAATAACTTGTACATTAACACATGGCATCATAACATAATAAGCATATTCATCATATCAATGGAAATCATTAAAGCACGGCATGTGAACATATCATATATTCAATTTCAATCTCAATCAATCTAGCAAACTACAACCTACTACCCATTCGAATACACTTGCCTCAACCACGGGCGACGGATTGGCGAGAAGTAGCAGGCACTCTCGGGGTCACACCACCTGCACATAGGTACCACACACTCACAATCATGTCCACAAAACAGTACGCAAACCCTCTGCTACCCCGACATCGCAAACTACTCGCAAAACCCAAACAGAGGTTGTGTCCCATCAGGACAGCAGCCTTCCAAAAGGCATAACTCGGGTTCTAAGACTCCGAATCAAATAAACGAGTACATCCTCGTGTAGATTAGTAAATTTCCTAACTTTTTCTAAGTATATGGAAAGACTCATTCGGAATCTAAAGTGGTTTAATCTACATAATACCGTGATCGGTTCCAATCACGTCACAGATTTTCATACATTCGGTGAAACAAGCATAATTTTCAAACGACTGGGCAGAATTGGACGTTCTTTATACCCACTGAAAGGTATTGAAGTGACCTACAACTTCTTCAAAAGGCGGCCGACCAAATTCCGTATCTAAATTGGCGAAAACCAAACCCTAGGTCGACTGCTCATGCTGCCCGAAACAGAGAACGTGGTCACAACATCCACCAAATTCAGCATCAGAAAAAGCTCTTAAACTAATGCATGAGGAAGCAGAAAGCCAAATGCTAAAATCTTGTGTACCATAGAGATACGTGAAAATTCGCTTGACAGCTTGTCGATGTGAAGCACGCGGGGAAGCTTGAAAACGAGCACACAAACACACAGCAAATTGTATATCCGGCCTTGATGCGGTGAGGTACAAAAGTTAACATTCCTTCGTATGTTTGATTTGAAGTCTTGGACCGGGTCTCTCATTTAAACCTTCAATTACCTCATCCTCAACAGCATCATCACCATCATCTTCATGAACAAGGATACTCTCCCCCTGAACATATGCACCTATACCTGCATCATTTGGACTAGTGTCGTTTGCAACAACAGAAGTGGAAGAAGCATCTCCAAAAGTAACACTTTCAACACGAGATGCACGAGTGAAGGAGAACCAAGACTTATCACCGAACATGTCGCGTGAGCATCCAGACTCCACTAGCCATATGTTCTCCTTCCTTAGGTGAGAAGCCTACATAGAAGCTGAAAATGTCAAGGTCTAGTTACTGGGGTTAGAAATAAGATGTTTAGGAATCTAGTACTGAGATACATGACGCACAACAGTAGGCACAACACGAGCATTCTTATGCACAAAAACATATTTATCTTTTCCCGTGTTTCTAGCAACAAAATGTGCTAGTTTCACCCTAGGCATATAATGAGAAGTAAAGTGTGCCTTTCTGAAATTAGACCTAGCCTTAGTCTTTTCTTTCTTTTGCTGTTTGGATAGCCTAAAGCAAAAATCTACTAGATGATCATTGTAACACCCCAGCTTCTACTAAGCCTAGAATGTCACCAACATAGACCATACAACAATTAATACCATGACTAAATGGAAAATTTCGGTAGAATCTCCTTTGTTTTAGCATAAATTTGAACATCACAATATCATATCAATATATAGATCAATCAAGATATCAATATGCATCGACAACAATAGATGAGCATCAACTAGAATAACAATAAGCAATGATAATCATGGAATAAGCATCAACTAAGACTAGGATGATAAAACAAATCGCTCCAAAGACCCACATGACACACATGAGGGAAACCAACACACATAATATCCATACACCAAAATCAACATAACTTATTGCCATGTTTCCATAGAAATGGGTGAATTATCTAGATTATGAGTGCTTCATGAAGAAGTGTAGCTAAATTCCCTTCCCGCGCGCCGATTTCATTGTACCTAAATAAACAAACAACATAAAACACAATCGTGAGTTCATCACTCAGCAAAGTGTAATGTAATGAAAAACAGAGTGCAAGACAACAAACCATCAACTTCAATCTTCATAAGCATTACATACCACAACATTACCAACCTCATGTACACGACATGTAAAACATCATAATCATCTCTTAGTCAATATGGCATTCGTCTCATGAACAACTCAACAACATTCTCATTAACATCTCAAAAGAATTCTCATTCATAGTTTTATTCATGCAATGCAATGCACATGTCTCCTGGAAACTCATACCGGTATGGTTGAGTGCACACCCGTCGGCATGCACCCTTTTCCCCCTTCCATCCCGAAGATGGAGGGTGCCTATCACTCGCTTCCATTCACCTCGGTGATGAAATCACGATGTAGGACTTACTTGAAAGAATAGCCCCGGACTAGTCATAACTGTTCTCACTGACCCTACCGGAATAGTTGTGACTTATCTCACCGACCGGCCGGCTAGTAACTGCTTTTCCTTTTCGAAGCGTATTGGATCTTTTGTCGCTGATCTATGAGCGAGTTGAGTCAACCGTAGCGTTTTTCTTCGGTTGTTACTATTCTTGCGGGTTTTAAGAACCTTGGTTTTAAAGAAAGCTTTCCCCTTTTGATGTTAGTGGTGGGTATTGGTCTTTTCTAAAAGATCAATCTTTTGCATGGTTTTAACCCTGTTTGTTCAAACAGTGGGTTGTCTTGGAGTGTAGTGTCTCGCCTGGTTCGTCGTCGTCTTGAATACGGCAAACCACAGTAGAGAGGGTTCCAGAGGCTAGTACCGTGTTCTTTTGGAGAGTAGTTTCAATTAAAGGGATTGGGCACGTTAGTGCCAAGTAATGTATCGAATGAGGAGTGTGAGACCGTTTTCTTTCGTGGTTTTTTTTGGCAATTGAAGTGAAGGTGGAACCGTGAGAGGTTGCACTCTGTTGAGCTAAATCGACATTTTCTCGCCAAGTGTTGGTTTTGAGAACTCGTTGGTCGTTTGTTTCGGTTTAAATCTTTGTGTGAATGTTTTTGGTGTTGCAAGGAAGTCTTTTGTCCATTGGGGACTTTGTTGTTGATTTTGGCGTTCTTCGGATTCGAGGTCGAATCCTGTTTAAGGGGGGGAGAATGTGATACTACGGAATGACGGTATGAGTCATTTTCGATCTCGGCCATAAGGTACGACTCTTGTAACATGTTTTTGCGCCGTTTCTGCAAGTGTGGGCCTTTCCGGGGGATTTTGGGCCTTTCCGGAGGGGAATTGGGCCTTCCGGGGGAGTTCGGGCCTTGGGGGGTTCATGTGGGCCGAAGATGGGACATATTTGGGCCTTTTGGAGGTGGTCTAGGACAGCAAAACTGCTGCCCTAGCCCTACCTGCGCCCCAAACAAGTCCCCTCCCTAGCCCTAGCCCCCACTTGTTTCCCCTCCACCCTATTGCCTCCTCCTCCCTAGCCGCCACCCCCCTTAGCCTCTTGCGCCCTCCCCCATCCCTCTCCACCTCCCCTTGCTGCCCTAGAGGGGCTCCCCACATCTTCCCCCTGCTGTTTCCTCCATCGGGAAGCCACGCGACGAGGAGATCCGGCGGTTCCGGCGCGAGGAGGACGATCGGGAAGCCGGGAGGAGCGTTTTCGGTGTTCGTTGTTCGCCGGGAAGAGGTATGTCATGGGGGATCTGAGGGATTGGGTCTAAGTACTGATCTAGGGATGGATTTCATGTTTTTAGATCAAGGGAGGTGCTGCCATGGGGTAGATTTGATGAAAACTAGAGTTGTATTCACGTACTGTTCGGGCAGATTGGGAACCCAAACTAGGGCAGGCGTTTTTGCCAATTTAGATTTGGAATATGGTCGTACGGACATTGAGGAAGTTGTAGGTAATTTAATTATCTTTCCGTGGACATAAAGAACGTTAAATTCCGATCAGCCATTTGAAAGTTATGACTGTTTTACCGAGTGTGTTAAAATCTATGACGTGATTGGAACAGATCACGGTATTTTGTAGATTAAACAACATTAGATTCCGAATCAGTCTTTCCCTATAACTAGAAAAAGTTGGAAAATTTCCTAAGCTACGCGAGGATGTACTTGTTTATTCAATTTGGAGTTCTAGAACAGAAGTTATGCCCATTGGAAGGCTGCTGTCCCGAAGGGACAGATTTGCTGTTTTCTGATTTTAGGAGTTGTAAGCGAAGTCGGGGTAGTGGGATATATGTGTGCTGTTTTGTGTACTCGATTTGAGTGTGTGGCACGTGTTTGCAGGTGGTGTGCCTCCGGGAGTGCCCTCAACCTCTCGTCACTCCGTTGCCCGTGGTTGAAGGCAAGTGTGTTGCGTGGATTGTATGCTATACGTGTTGCTAGAATTGCTTGATAGTATTTGGAATAGATAACATGTTGTCTTGCCATGAATTACATGTTATATTTGAAAGGATGTCCTTAGGCCATGATTTAAATGTTGTCGATGATATGGTGTGCTCATGCCATGATTAAAAATGCTTGTTGCTGATAAATGTTTCACATGCCATGTTTTGAACAGTTACTGTCGATTGTTGAATACGGTCCTACATGTTGAGATGCCATGTGTTGATATGCAATATTTCTATTTATGTATACGTTGCTATCCATTTTGCATTCATGGCATATTTTCATGGCCGGCCGGTGAGATAAGTCATAACTATTCCGGTAGGGTCGGTGAGAATAGTTATGACTAGTCCGAGGCTATTCTTTCAAGTAAGTCCTACATCGTGATTCCATCACCGAGGTGAATGGAAGCGAGTGATAGGCACCCTCCATCTTCGGGATGGAAGGGGGAAAAGGGTGCATGCCGACGGGTGTGCACTCAACCATACCGGTATGAGTTTCCAGGAGACATGTGCATTGCATTGCATGAATAAAACTATGAATGAGAATTCTTTTGAGATGTTAATGAGAATGTTGTTGAGTTGTTCATGAGACGAATGCCATATTGACTAAGAGATGATTATGATGTTTTACATGTCGTGTACATGAGGTTGGTAATGTTGTGGTATGTAATGCTTATGAAGATTGAAGTTGATGGTTTGTTGTCTTGCACTCTGTTTTTCATTACATTACACTTTGCTGAGTGATGAACTCACGCTTGTGTTTTATGTTGTTTGTTTATTTAGGTACAATGAAATCGGGCGCATGGAAGGGAATTTAGCTACACTTCTTCACGTAGCACTCATAATCTAGATAATTCACCCATTTCTATGGAAACATGGCAATAAGTTATGTTGATTTTGGTGTATGGATATTATCTGTGTTGGTTTCCCTCATGTGTGTCATATGGGTCTTTGGAGCGATTTGTTTTATCATCCTAGTCTTAGTTGATGCTTATTCCATGATTATCATTGCTTATTGTTATTCTAGTTGATGCTCATCTATTGTTGTCGATGCATATTGATATCTTGATTGATCTATATATTGATATGATATTGTGATGTTCAAATTTATGCTAAAACAAAGGAGATGCTGCCGAAAATTTCCATTTAGTCATGGTATTAATTGTTGTATGGTCTATGTTGGTGACATTCTGGGCTTAGTAGAAGCTGGGGTGTTACAATCATCTCTACCACAGTGAGTGCAATTGTACTTAACATGATGTTTAGCTTTAGAAGTAGAAGCATCATTTGCATTCAATATATTAGAAGATAAAATTTCAGCAGACTTAAAAATAGTTTTCTTAGTCTCGTTGACAATTTCAAATTTTCCACTTTCAAGTGGTTTAACAACAGTGGGAGCATGTGATTTATGATGGGCATAAGAATCAAAACCTAAACCTTTGTTATGAGTGCTGACTTTTGATTGATCCAAGATCATATTTAGGTTTTTCTTTCCTTTAGTGAAACATTCTAATGACTTTTCCAAGTAATCAACTTTTCGAGAAAGAGTTAAACAGTTATTACAGGGAATGTCCATTTTTCCTTTTTGCTTGCGACAAGTTGAGCATGAAAGAAACTCATGAGTAAGCAAATCATCTTTCATTTGAGAAACCCTAGCATTTGCATCATGCAACTTCAACACTAGTATGGAGCATTCTGAACATGGAGTTGTATCATGTAAATCAATGGTAGAACAACTAGCATGTTTAACAAGTTTCTCATTTTTCTCATTTTCAACATTAATTTGCTCTAACAAGGTAACATGTTCTTTCCTAAGCAAAGTAAGCTCAATGTAAATTAAATCACATAATTTAAAAGAATCATCATCAGGAATTAAGGTCTTAAGTCTAGTAATTTTAGCATTCAATGATTCCACAAGAATATCATGTTTCTTAATTTTTCTATCACGTTTATCAAGCAATTTTCCAAGACGAGCAACATCAATAGCTAATTCATCATATGAAGAATCTACCTCATTAAAGTCGTTGTCGTGTTCGTCCTCAGTGAAGCTGTCGCTGCTTTTGGCCATGAGACATAACCCCGTCAAGTCATGGTTGCTTGGAGTTGCATTGTCCTCGCTGCTCTCCGAATCCACATCGCTCAAATTGACTTGTTCAAGAGCGGAAAGAATTCGGTGGACCACTTTGCGGTTGATGAAGCTCTTCTTCTTTCTATCACTTGAAGGGAACTTCTTCTTCTCTTTTCTTCTGTCGTTGTCCTTCTCCTCCCATGATGTTTTACCTGCAAGTTTAGGACAATTTGTGCTAATATGGTTGAGGTCACCACACTCATAGCGTCTTGGAGGGCCACCACCACCTCTCTTCCTCATTCTCACATTCTGCAAAGCTTTGTTAAAGCGAGAAGAGAGTAGTGACAAGTCTTCTTCTGGGAAATTGCTCAATCTATTCATCGGTTAGTGAAGACAAAAAAGGTAAAACAAAACTTAAAGAAGCATCATTATGAGACATGCTAGATTGGGAAGTCAAAACAATTGATTTATGATCATTCTTCCTAGCAAGAACATCAAATTCATGAGTTTTCAGCTTAGAATAAAGAACATCTAATGTAAGTGTACTCATGACAGTTGATTCTCTAATAGATGTAACTTTCATCTCCCAAATAGACATGTCTAATGCACCAAGCAATTGTCAAGCATTAGCGGCATCATCAAAGCTAACTCCACAGCACACAAATTGCTAAGAATTTTAGTAAAGCGTGCAAAGAAATCATCTAGCGACTCTCCAGGCTTCATGTCAAATTGCATGTATTCTTTCTTATATATATCCTGAAGAACCTCCTTGACAGTGTTAGAACCTTCTTTCCATACCTCATATGCAGACTTGAGGTGAATCACGCGGTCGAAGTCACTTCTTCTCAATCCTTGGATGATCAAATTTCGTGCTTTGTTGTTTGCCTCAACATGTGCTTGATTGGTTTCGTTGACTTCATCAATCTTGGGTACTTGATATGGTTTGTACACCTTCTCCTAAATTGCGAAGCCCTGAGCTTGGATGAACGCCTCCATATTTGCCTTCCAAAACTGAAAATCAATACCATCGAACACACACGGTTTTGTTGAATAACGATCCATTAATCTAATCACCGGTTAAGATAGATTAGAAAAACCTTGCTCTAATACCACTTGTAGGATCGATATATATGAATATAGCAATCAAAGGGGGGGTGAATGAATGTGAGGAAGTTAAAACCAAATTTTTGATCTACTAAAAGTTCACCCCAAATTGAAATTGTGACACTATGGTTTGGTGTGACGTTATAGAAGGTGAAACTAGAGAATAAAACCTTTCGGCTTAGGGTTTTCTCGCGTTTTTGGGCCGGTTGAAGTGTTATGTCGCCACGGAGTGTCGTAACCTTATTTAACGTGCATGATAAGGTTAATAACAGTATGAAATGTGGAATTAAGGTTAAAACTATAGGTTATGGAGGTTAATAGCTTTTTCGGGCCGTTTTCGGGGTTTTGGGCCTTCCCGGGGGAGTTTTGGGCCTTGGTGGGCTTTGGTGGGATGGATTAGGTCTCCGTAACGGACTAGAATTGGGTGTGGGGGCTGGTAAAAGGGGTTTCCCTGCCCCTTTGGGGCGTCCACCCTGCTGCCTTTGCGCCCCTTGAGGCCTTGGTGCGCCCCCCTCACCTCCCCCCACTTGCCAAGCCCTAGCCGCCCCTTTCCTTTGAGCCTTGCGCCTCCCCCTTGCTCTCCTCCATTACCCCACCTCTCCACCACCTCTCCTCCACCCCCTTGCTGCCCTAGGGTGGTCTCCACACCTCTGCACCTTGTGGATCCATCCGTTGGAGCGAGGAGCGAGGAGCGAGGAGCGAGGAGCGAGGAGCGTGGAGCGAGGAGCGAGGAGCGAGGAGCGTGGAGCGAGGAGCGATCCGCGAGGAGATCTATTGGAGATTCGTTCGTTGGGCTAAGGTATGATCATGGGGATCCTTGAGTTTGATCTAGGTACTGTTCTTAGGGTGTTTATGAAGTTTTTAGATCAATTGGTGGTGCTGGGTTGGAGTTCTTTGGGTTAGATCTAGACGTTGCCACGTTTCTGTTTTCGGGCAGATTGAGCAGTCGGGCTAGGGTTCATGTTTTCGTCGATTTAGAATCCGAATCTGTCCGTACAGACTTAAAAGAAGTTGTAGATAATTTAATTATCTTTCCGTGGACATAAAGCACGTTAAAATCTGATCAGCCGTTTGAAAGTTATGGCCGTTTTACCGAGCGTGTTAAAATCTGTAACGCGATTGGAACAGATCGTAGTAATCTGTAGATTAAACAATTTTAGAATCCGAATCAGTCTTTCCGTATAACTAGAAAAAGGTAGGAAATTTCCTAAGCTTCGCGATGGTGTACTCGTTTAATCGATTTGGAGTCCCAGAACTCAAGTTATGGCCTTTGCAAGGCTGCTGTCCCGCCGGGACAGAACCTCTGTTTTTAGGTTTGCAAGTAGTGGGCAATGTCGGGTTAGATGGGGATTTGTGTACTGTTTTGCGAGCATTATTGTGAGTGTGTGATGCCTATGTGCAAGTGGTGTGACACCGGGAGTGCCCTCTACGTCCCACAAATCCGTCGCCCGCGGTTGAGGCAAGTGTGTTGTAATGTATAGCGGATTGTAGGTTGTTTGTTGATATTGGGTGAAAGATTGAACACTTGCTTTGCTCACTTGCCATGCTTGCTGTTTTCCAATGAAATATTGAGTATGATTATCGTGGTTCGATGCCATGTGTTTATATTTGTCATGATGAGTTGCCATATGTTTATGTACATGTGAAATATGATAATTGGCATAGTTGCATGCATGACATGTTACATGGCCCGGGCGGTGAGAAAGTCATTAACTAATCCGGGAAGGTCGGTGAGAAAGTTATGACTAATCCGGAGAGCCAATAGAGTAAGTCCTACATCGTGATTCCATCTACCATGGGTTGTGGAAGCGAGGAGTAGGCACCCTCCATCTTCGGGATGGAAGGGGGGAGAGGGTGCACACCGACGGGTGTGTACTCAACCATACCGGTATGAGTTTCCAAGGAGATATGAGCATTGAATTGCATTGCATATACAATGATGATGATTTTGTTAAAGTGTTCATGATTGAGATGATATACATGATGTGAGATGTTATTTTCTATGATATCGTTATTGTTGTCCATTACAATATGCTTGCTGAGTTTCGAACTCACGCTTGTGTTTTATGTTGTTTTTAGGTACTTTGAGATCGGCATGCGGGAAAAAGGGGTTTAGCTACACTTCTACACGTAGCTCCACCATCATAGTCTATGATTAATCACTTGGAGACATTATTTTAAGAGTTGTGCCATAAAGTTAATGTATGGTTTAATCTAGCATGCTTGTGATCCCTTATTTGCTTCGTTATAGTTTATGAAGTGGTTGAGCGTGGTATTATTGGCGTAGTTTGATGATACATCCATTTATGTTGATGTTTTAGATGTCGTGTGCTATGATATATCTTGCCATGATATTGATATTGTGTTAATTCATGGAAAAACAAAGGAGATGCTGCCGAAATATCGGTTTTTAGCATATGTACCTTTGCTGGAATTTATGTTTAAATGTGATATTTAGTTGTTGTTTAGCTTATGTTTGGTAGCATTCGGGCATATTAAATGCAGGGTGTTACTGATTGGTATCGAGCGGGGTAGGTCCTTGGAATGTGTATTTTTAGTGTCATGCTATAGGGTACAACTAAAATGTGATGTGGAATAACTTAGAAACATGGCTTAGGTTTTTACTAAAATTTTGTCATAGGATAGCAACATTAAAACTTGCAAAAGTGGTATAACTAATCTAAAATTTGACACACATGGATGCACAGTAGGAAGGGTATGGGTATCGTTGTTTACGCTTAAATGTTGTACTTAAGCCTTGTTGCTAAATGCTATATTTAATATAGTACGTTGCTATGTCTATGAGATAAATGATTGAATTATTCCTGTTGTGGTGGTAAAAGTGGGGTTTTGGTGCCGAAGGGTTTCGGCCACCTCTCTTATTTCATAGTAAGGGTGAGGTTTGTGGTGTGGCGGTTAAGCGCCACCACCGAAGAACTATTGACCCCTGTAGGAGAAGAGTGCTTATCCTTTCTGTCATTGATCGGGTAGTTGACTGGAGTCAAATAGAAGAGTTAATGGTGGTTTCCTTCGTATGTTCTTTGCCGTTCTAACGGTCGGTGTTCTTTGCTTTTCTTGGCTTTAGTAGATTTGAATCAAATGAAAAGTGTTGGGTTTTCGCGGATCGTTTCGTATGCGGTGTGTGGTTTTCTCTTCCTTGGTTGAAGACGAAGAAGAGGAGACTAGTGTTGCGCTTCTTTTGGGCGCCTTTTCCGCTTTTGATGCATATTGATTGCATTATGGGGAACAAGCATTCAATTTATCCCTGTGTTTGTCTTTCTCTGAGGTTAAAGGAGTTATTGCGGAGTTGTGCCAGACCTGGCTGTCAGGGCTGAAGTTCTGTGGCTTTGTAGTAGTACGTGGTGTTTGATTTCGTTATTTTACTGGTTTATGAAATCATCTTTGAAAAACCCTTCTTGCTTCGTGAAAGATTGGGGTTTGGTGCTAAGGTTTTATTTGCAAAGGTTTATTTGATCGGTTGGTTCCCTCCAGTGGGAGTCTTGGAGAATGAAAAGTGTTTTGGAGAATTCCTTTGCATGACCAAGTTTGGGTTTGTCTCATCGCAATTTTGAGAGTCAAATTTTCCTTATGAACTTAGGCTGAGTTTTAAAACTAAAATGCTGTAAACAAAGTAGTCTTTTGACTGAAATCGTTTGTCCCTAGTAAGAATTGATGTTTAGCATGTTATGTAGTAGGTAACAATGTGGTTTATGGATTGATGTGTTGCTAAGTTAAATTTTGAGTTGAATCAATTCAATGTGATTAATATCTCTAGCTTGAGCATAAATAGAATACTAGTGTTGCAGATTACTCTTAGCGAGAATGATTAAATGTGTTAATGTACATGCTTAGAATCTGTTGCCTTGCTTTAAAAGTGCTTATGATCCTTGTTAATGTTAAAAGTTTAAACTTTGATGCATAGTTAAAACATTAAGATGATGTAGACTGCTGTTATTGTAAAAGAAACTTTCTTTGGTTGTTAAAGATGTTCTAATCTAATGGATTAATAGAGAAATTTAATCGTGTTGACTAGTGACTTTAATTTGGATGTTGATTAGAGTTGCTATTTATGTTGTTGCAAACTACTAGTATCTTTGGAAGTATGCAGTTGTGTCGCTACAATGCTAGTATTGATATCAATGGAGAAGACATAAGACTTATTGTTAATGATGTTGTTAATGGTAGTGTTAATGCTAGTATTCAGTCTATTTTAAATAGTGGGAGTATGTTGTCTGGTGGTAATTTTGTTATCACCTATGTATAGGGTAGCTAAAAGTAATGTTGTTGGTTGATGATTATGCCCATTTGTTGTTATTGATGACTAAGTAGTTGTGGTAACTGTTTAGATTATTCGTTGGAAAACCATGGTTAAAATAGAGGAAAATTTTAACATGTTGCGATGGAGTGAGCTTTGGATAATTAACATGATGTACAATTTCATCCTTAGTGAATGTATGCCTTGGAATCCTAGTTATGAACTTTGTCTTGTAGAGATAATATTTACATGTTGAAGTCGTTGTTTAACTGAATAAGGTTCGGTTGTCGAGACGTGAATATATAGGTGGTATGAAATTTATATGTTGATCTTGCTGAAAGATTTGTGGAAGTACTATGTTTCAAATTTAGAATAAGATGTATTATGATTCGGTGAGCCGTGGGGATCATATCATTATAGTCTTGGTTGGGTGCCTTTTTGATAAGCAACATAAACCCTTATTAAAAACTGTTGGGAATGGTAACTAGAGGAAGAATTTGTTGTGAAACTTTCGGTTGAATTGTGTTGGGGCTCCTCAGATAGTAAATAGTGATTATTGAAGTCTTTAATGGAAAGCGTAGTGGAGTACTAGAGATGGTTCCTTTCATGCTGAGCTGTTGTCTAAAAACCTTTGAAATTGGTTTGGTTGTTTGCCATCTCGGTTGAATGCTTTCGGTCAAGGTGTTCCTTATGCTGTGTTTCAGAGTTTCCCCAAAACTCGTAATGTTTGGTGTCGACCTTTGGTTTTGGCGAATTTGTTTAGTTCGTGTTGTGAGTTTGGATTTACATCCAAAAGTTTTTGAGTCGATCGCGCCCTTTCGCGTTCGCACTGAATTATCTTTGGAAATAATTTTAAAAGGAAGCAGATGGTCATAAAGGGTTGTGTTGGAAACTTTTGAGTTAAGCCCTTGATGTGTAACTCTATTTGACTAGAGTTGGAGTCATTTGGAAAATGTGTCTGGTGTGCGGGTGTTTTACAAGTCTGGATTTTTATGAATGTTTCATAAGTGAATTTGGTTAGTGAAGAGTTTTCTTTTTGGATTGAGTTTCCCTCTCTTTTGATAAAAATTTATGGCGCTTGTGTCTGCAGATGTTTGATTTTTGAGTCGATGTTCTGTTCCAAAGGGTTGAGTTTGATTTTGCGAGGTGTTGCAAAGCTAGTGTTAAATCGAAGATGGGTTTTCACACGATGTGGTGTTTTGTTGATTAACGATGTTGCCATCATAGTTTATATGAATTAGCGCAACTCTCGATGTTATTCGAGATTTATTCATATGATACCGAGGCAGAAGTCATCATGTGATTGACTATTCGGTAGTGTGGTTACATGATGAGGGAATGGTGAAAAGTAAACATGACATCGTTTTTACATGTTAAATGATAAAAGAGTCGTTGAGCTGTCGGTGAGAAAGTCATATATGGAGATATGACTAATCCGGAGTGCTCCTGAAGAGTGTGCATTTATGTCATGAAACGAGATTTCCCTTGCTTTCTAGTATGAAAAGAAGCAATGAACAATTTCTAGTATGTTGGTTGTGATGTAGGGGATTTATGCTTCCTTTGTGTTTTGGCTTGGATGTTGCCGAATTCTTTCCAAAATGGTTGTTAACGCTTTGGGTTTGAGTTGTTGTGTGTACACTTGGGCTTGATAGCTAAGTGTTTTTGTGTGAGGGCGAGACCCTCTTAAGAAAGGAACCAATTGTGGTTTGGTAAGGTTTTCGATCCTAACTTGGGCTAGGTGTCGAACCTTAGTGGTATAAGGGTGGTTTGTGATGGAGGTTGATGATGTATGGGTTTAACCTTTGCTAAGAGTAGCGATGGGTGGAAGTGAAGTTGACGGTAGATCGGTGATAATTGCCCTGCCGTGAGCAGTTGTCTTCACTAGTTGTTTTTGGGTTTGAGTCTTGCCTGGGAAAGGATGGAATAAAATGTTAGTATGATCGTGTATCGGAAGGGCTAGTGTGCCTTAATGAGTTATTCCCCTCGATGGAAACTTTCGGGAATGAAGAGAGGTCGTTAAAGGAATTGTGACTTCCTTTGATTATGTCATGTTGAGTTTATTGCAGTGTGTAGTCAGGTAGGTTGTGATAGAAGTGTGAGGTGTTTGTCGTGAGGATTTGAGCGTTTTGGGTTGTTGAAGCCCTTCGAGGTTGAAACGCAGATTCTGTTTGGGATTTGAATTGAAAGTCAAACTGTGAGCGGTTGCCCTTAGTTGAGCTAGATCAACACTTTTTCTTTAAGTGTTGGTTTTGAGAACTCGTTTGTCGTTTGTTCCGGTTTGAGTCTTTGTGTGAATGTTTTATGTTGTACGGAAGTCTTTTGTCCCTCGGGGACTTTGTTGTTGTTTTTGGCGTCCTTCGGATTCGAGGTCGAATCCTGTTGAAGGGGGGAAGAATGTGACACTATGGTTTGGTGTGACGTTATAGAAGGTGAAACTAGAGAATAAAACCTTTCGGCTTAGGGTTTTCTCGCGTTTTTGGGCCGGTTGAAGTGTTATGTCGACACGGAGTGTCGTAACCTTATTTAACGTGCATGATAAGGTTAATAACAGTATGAAATGTGGAATTAAGGTTAAAACTATAGGTTATGGAGGTTAATAGCTTTTCCGGGCCGTTTTCGGGGTTTTGGGCCTTCCCGGGGGAGTTTTGGGCCTTGGTGGGCTTTGGTGGGATGGATTAGGTCTCCGTAACGGACTAGAATTGGGTGTGGGGGCTGGTAAAAGGGGTTTCCCTGCCCCTTTGGGGCGTCCACCCTGCTGCCTTTGCGCCCCTTGAGGCCTTGGTGCGCCCCCCTCACCTCCCCCCACTTGCCAAGCCCTAGCCGCCCCTTCCCTTTGAGCCTTGCGCCTCCCCCTTGCTCTCCTCCATTGCCCCACCTCTCCTCCACCCCCTTGCTGCCCTAGGGTGGTCTCCTGATGAGACCATGCTCATCTTGGACAGAACTAACACTGCATACATATGGTCATCACCAAGTATTGCTACAGTTATATCAACTGCATGGTTTCATCGACCCCCACCTTGGCCAGGACCATTAAGTTGGCGACACTTCACAGCATCCTCTACTTCGTATACAACTACTACGATGGCTCCATCTGCTTGGCTTTATCGACCCCCACCTCCAAATTCCTTACGAGTCAACGGGAATCTGCAAAACAAGTCCGGCCATCTTTCCAAATCCCAGTCAAACTAGGAATAGGAGTCCTACTCGGCCATGGGGGTGTTTTGGACGCCCCAAGCCTGGTTTTGGCCTCCTATTTCTCCTATAAATAGCTAGGGAGTCCCCCAAAATAACTTGGGTTTTGGTTATTTGATAGTTTAGCCTTTTGCTACTATTTGAGTCTTTTAGACGTGCTCAACAGCCGCCTAACAAGCTCCTTGTATCGGAACCCCAACTTTTTCTATACTTCATCTATATTTGCAATTTTAGATTGCTTTTGCCTTGTTCTTGCTTGTTCTTCGATTGCTTGCAGGAATTGATCTTCGTGATCAGGTTGATCGTGCCCACTGCAAGGTCAATAACCCTCTGGAGTTGGTTTAGCGATTGCTAAGGCGCATCGTCGTAAGACGTTGTAGTCGGATCGCCAAAGTCGTCTCCTCCCAAATCGAAGGTTATCATTCTCATCGAAAGATCGACACCCGAAAGTGTTACATCAAGTGGTATCGAGCTTGATTGATCGGTGAGAATATCAATGCCTTAGGTTAGTTTTTGATTTCTGTCCTAAATTGAAAACTACTCCACAAAAATTCAACCTTTAGTTTCAATCTGTTATTTTAGTGAGTTTTGTTAGGTTTTGATCCATTAGAGTCCATGTTTTAGTTGCTGATCTTTCCTTTCCTTCGCGTAGCTTCAATTCTTCAATTCTGTCCAGTTTGGTATTTCAAGCATAACTTTCACATACGAACTCTGATTTTTGTGTTCTTGCACTCTATTGAAAGCTGAGGATATAAGCTTCAATTCCTTCCATAGTCAACCAATCAAATTCTGTGATCTTCAAACATTAATCTAGGCGACAAGTTTGCTGCCCTAGAAAAACATCACTACACCTACCTTTGGGAACCAATTCATCCTTTGTGAACACTTTGATCCTATTTGAGACTAGCTTGTTGATATTGCTTAGGGCTGCTCTACTTGATACATTGCACAATCTTCAGTTATCATATCATATTATCTTGTGACACCAAGTTAGGGATTCCAAAACTTTGTTCATACTAGTGTTGGCCGAAAGTCACCAAAAGAAAGAAAAGAGAAAGAGCCAAAAGGCCGAAAACAAAAAAAAAAAGAGGGAAAAGAAAAAGAAAAAGAAAATTGTGGCCGGTCGCACTATATTGAGCAAAACCCTAATTTGTGTTCGTTACTTTTAGGTTGTGCAATTTATTAATTAGTGAGCAATCTTGTGCCCTTCTTACATTCTTGAAGCAATAAGTTAGCGTCTCTCCAAGACTTGTGCAATAGAGTTTTTGGTACTTCACTTATGTTTCATAGCTCATTCCTTGATTTCATAAGTGCCCTTATCTTTGCGTGTGTGTTGCCTTCAAATTCACTTATATCTTTGAGATCGGCAACTAGGGCTTGTGAATTCTAGTTTGGATCATTACTTATCATTACAATAACTAGAATTATCAGATTGCATAGGAAATAAATTTTGCCTATCCAAGCTCCACACCCAACCTCGTACATTTGTTCGGTCCCTTGGCAATCGCTTTATCCAAGCTTCGGAGAACTTTTGACCACACCAACGGCCGTCAACACCTGCTGCATGTAAGAACTTGTAAGAGCTTTGGTTATAGGCTTGAATGTTGAGAGAATTGCCACCACCTCCTTGTAGTTGATAGGAACATTATACTTGTTATATTGTTTTCTTTTCTTCTACTAACCATGTTAGGTGATGAGGATTCGATGCATCACTCACCACGCGCAAAGGGAATTGTTGCTAGAATGTTGATGCAAGAAGACCGCCTTCGGTCTATCGAGACCGCTCAGGGAGTTGCTAACACTAATCTTGCTACTATTTTGTCTAGACTTGATAAGCTTGCAGTACGCCCCGGAACTTCCAGTCCTCCACCTCATCTTCTAAGCAACAAAATGGCATACTACATGCTCAGGTACATGTTGATGATGATTCCCTAGATAAGGTTAAATTCGCCATTCCACCTTTTAATGGTCATTATGATCCTGATGCCTATATTAATTGGGAGATAGCAGAGACAAAGAATTTGGCAAGTATGATTTGTCTGAAAATGAAAAGATTAGGATTCTTTGCTAGTGTGCTAAATGAATATGCATTAACATGGTGGAAACATATTTGTAGAAAAGAGAGAAAACCTAAAAATTGGAAGGCCATGAAAAGACTTATGAGAATTAATTATGTTCCTGAATATCATATTGAATTTTTATATACTAGACTCCAATGCTTGAAACAAGGAAATAAGTGCGTTAAGGAATACTATGAACGATTGCAAAATCATTTGTTGCGTTGTGGTTTAGATGAAGGTGAAGAAGCAACAGAGCTTAGGTTCATACGTGGACTTAATCAAGAAATTCAAGATGCTCTTATTGATGAAACATATAGTTCTCTTTCAGAATTGGTTGTATGTGCTTATAGAGTTGAAAATATGCTTGCTGAATCCTTGAAAGAATCATTAGCTTCATTTGAGGCGCCCATTGTTGCACCTTCTTTTGTAGCTAACATTTTGCAGAAAAGTGAGCACCATCGAGAGAATGATGTAGAAGAGCATATGGAGAAAGAAACGATCAGTACTACCCCATGTATATGTGAAGAGATAATAGTTGAAGAAACACCTACAACAGATGATGAGAACTTACAAGGTAATGTAACAGGTATGGACTATACACATGGAGAAGATAATTTTGAAGAGCAAAACTATCCACAAATCATGCTATCGTAGAGCAACTAATAGTGGAACCAATTGCTGATTTTGCTTTGTTACAAGATGATTTGCTTGCTATTTCTTGTGATAAAGAAGAGTTGTGTGATAATACTTCACTTATATCAATGACACAACTAGCAAATGGACATGTCACCTTTGTTAACACACTAGACACTTATGCTGAAAATAAACATGTCATTCACATCACAAGCGAAAATGATGAGTTGCAATTGATGTCTTCTTTATATACATTAGGCTACATTGAATTTGATGTTCCTTGTGATCTGAATTATTTAGAGGAGAGCCTTTTTGTACATTCTGATTTGTCATGGTTATCACGAAATATCTTTTATGTTATTGGCAAAAATAGTGAGAAAGGAGAGTATAAAGCACATCGAGTTTACATTTGTTCAGATTTTAAACCTCCGTTTGCAATGCAACAATGTCATCAATTTAATAATTGCCATATCACTAATCATGTCAGACCAAGTACATTTGGTTCCATTCACAAGTCACATGATAGTTTTCAAGAAAGGGAGGATACGGTTGATAGAAATTCTCGATCCATTGATTTCATTGCTAATGTGCATATTGCTTTGTTTCCTGTCATTAGTAACATTTCACAGGACAATATGATGGAGTCGAGGACGACTCCACTTCAAGAAAGGGAGGATGATGAGACCATGCTCATCATGGACAGAACTAACACTGCATACATATGGTCATCACCAAGTATTGCTACAGTTATATCAACTGCATGGTTTCATCGACCCCCACCTTGGCCAGGACCATTAAGTTGGCGACACTTCACGGCATCCTCTACTTCGTATACAACTACTACGATGGCTCCATCTGCATGGCTTTATCGACCCCCACCTTGGCCATCCTTCTACATCTTCGTCGGTTCAAGGACCATTGACTCGAGCTCGAGCCCGTCAAATGAATTATCAGATCTAAAGACAAACTTGGGAGAAGATGATGAACTTGAGTCGAGGACGACTCAAATGCAAGAAGGGGAGGATGATGAGGACATCACTACCATGCATATGGCCATGCCTACAAACCCAATTGAAGCCAACAATGTAATACAAGGGCCAATTACTCGAGCTCGCGCACGTCAATTCAATTACCAGGTGAATGTGTTCTTCGGGTTGCATACAAATAATTTAATGAATGGAATGCTATTTAATCCTTGTGATGATTTTATTGTCCTTAGGAACCAAGGAGAAGGACTCCCAAATGTCAAGCATGAAGCCAATTCTTCCGGTGCACAAGTTCAACTCGGATTCGGCCTCCGGGACAGCACCAACTTCAAACGACCATAAATTTCGATCCACAAGGGTGTTTGAGGTCTATGAGTACTAGTTTGAAAGGTTTCGACGTCCTCTTTCCAACGGATCCGGCCTCACCTCTAAATTCCTTACGAGTCAACGGGAATCTGCAAAACAAGTTCAACTCGGATTCGGCCTCCGGGACAGCACCAACTTCAAACGACCATAACTTTTGATCCACAAGGGTGTTTGAGGTCTATGAGTACTGGTTTGAAAGGTCTCGTCGTCCTCTTTCCAACGGATCCAGCCCCACCTCCAAATTCCTTACGAGTCAACGGAAATCTGCAAAACAAGTTTGGCCATCTTTCCAAATCCGAGTCAAACTAGGAATAGGAGTCCTACTCGGCCATGGGGGTGTTTTGGACGCCCCAAGCCTGGTTTTGGCCTCCTATTTCTCCTATAAATAGCTAGGGAGTCCCCCAAAATAACTTGGGTTTTGGTTATTTGATAGTTTAGCCTTTTGCTACTATTTGAGTCTTTTAGACGTGCTCAACAGCCGCCTAACAAGCTCCTTGTATCGGAACCCCAACTTTTTCTATACTTCATCTATATTTGCAATTTTAGATTGCTTTTGCCTTGTTCTTGCTTGTTCTTCGATTGCTTGCAGGAATTGATCTTCGTGATCAGGTTGATCGTGCCCACTGCAAGGTCAATAACCCTCTGGAGTTGGTTTAGCGATTGCTAAGGCGCATCGTCGTCGTACGTTGTAGTCGGATCGTCAAAGTCGTCTCCTCCCAAATCGAAGGTTATCATTCTCATCGAAAGATCGGGACACCCAGTGTTACATCATCTCCACACCTCTGCACCTTGTGGATCCATCCGTTGGAGCGAGGAGTGAGGAGCGAGGAGCGAGGAGCGAGGAGCGTGGAGCGAGGAGTGATCCGCGAGGAGATCTATTGGAGATTCGTTCGTTGGGCTAAGGTATGATCATGGGGATCCTTGGGTTTGATCTAGGTACTGTTCTTAGGGTGTTTATGAAGTTTTTAGATCAATTGGTGGTGCTGGGTTGGAGTTCTTTGGGTTAGATCTAGACGTTACCACGTTTCTGTTTTCGGGCAGATTGAGGAGTCGGGATAGGGTTCGAGGTTTCGTCGATTTAGAATCCGAATCTGTCCGTACGGACTTAAAAGAAGTTGTAGATAATTTAATTATCTTTCCGTGGACATAAAGCAAGTTAAAATCCAATCAGCTGTTTGAAAGTTATGGCCGTTTTACCGAGCGTGTTAAAATCTGTGACGCGATTGGAACAGATCGTAGTAATCTGTAGATTAAACAATTTTAGAGTCCGAATCAGTCTTTCCGTATAACTAGAAAAAGGTAGGAAATTTCCTAAGCTTCGCGATGGTGTACTCGTTTAATCGATTTGGAGTCCCAGAACTCAAGTTATGGCCTTTGCAAGGCTGCTGTCTCGCCGGGACAGAACCTCTGTTTTTAGGTTTGCAAGTAGTGGGCAATGTCGGGTTAGATGGGGATTTGTGTACTGTTTTGCGGGCATTATTGTGAGTGTGTGATGCCTATGTGCAGGTGGTGTGACACCGGGAGTGCCCTCTACGTCCCACAAATCCGTCGCCCGCGGTTGAGGCAAGTGTGTTGTAATGTATAGCGGATTGTAGGTTGTTTGTTGATATTGGGTGAAAGATTGAACACTTGCTATGCTCACTTGCCATGCTTGCTGTTTTCCAATGAAATATTGAGTATGATTATCATGGTTCGATGCCATGTGTTTATATTTGTCATGATGAGTTGCCATATGTTTATGTACATGTGAAATATGATAATTGGCATAGTTGCATGCATGACATGTTACATGGCCCGGGCGGTGAGAAAGTCATTAACTAATCCGGGAAGGTCGGTGAGTAGATTAGATTAGATTTAGAAGTTGCCACGTTCTCTGTTTCGGGCAACATGAGCAGTCGACCTAGGGTTTGGGTTTTCGCCAAATTAGAGTCGGAATTTGGTCGTACGGCTGTTGAAGAAGTTGTAGGTAATTTCAATATCTTTCCGTGGATATAAAGAACGTCCAATTCCGCCCAGCCGTTTGAAACTTATGATCGTTTTACCGAACGTATTAAAATTTGTGACGTGATTGGAACAGATCACGGTATTCTGTAGATTAAACCACTTTAGGGTCCGAATCAGTCTTTCCATATACTTAGAAAATGTTAGGAAATTTCCTAAGCTACGCGAGGATGTACTCGTTTAATTGATTCGGAGTCCCAGAACTCAAGTTGTGCCTTTTGGAAGGCTGTTGTCCCGATGGGACAGAAACTCTGTTTTTGGGTTTTGCGAGTAGTTGGCGATGTCGGTGTGACACTACGGAATGGTGTGACATTATTTATTGTGAATGATAAGGTTAAAAACTTTATGAAATATGGTATTGGAGGTTAAAACCATTTGATAGGAGGCTTAATAGCGTTTTAGGGCTGTTTTCGGGCCGTTTCCGGGGTTTTGGGCCTTTCCGGGGGAGTTTGGGCCTAAAGGAAAGGGTCGTGGGCTTTGGTGGGATGGAGTTTGAGTCCTAATAGGAGTAGGAGACCTGGTTAGGGGCCTCCCCCAGCCCCTTTAGGCGTCCACCCCCTGCCCTTGCGCCCCCACATGTCCTAGCCGCCCCCACACCTCCCCACCTCCTCCTTGTGGCGCCTCCACCTCCCCCATTGCTCCACCACCTCTCCACCACCTCTCCTCCTTCCTTGCTGCCCCTAGGGTAGTTCTCCACCTCCACACCTAAAAGATCCATCCGTTGGAGCGCTCCACGACGAGGAGATCCAGCGGGATTGGAGCGAGGAAGGAGATCGCGCGAACCGGGAGGAGATCTATTGGGTTTTCGTGCGTTGGGCAAAGGTATGGCCATGGGAATCCTTGAAGTTGGTCTAGGTATTGTTCTAAGGGTGTTTATCAAGTTTTTAGATCAATTGGTGGTGCTGGATTTGAGTATATTGGATTAGATCTAGAAGTTGCCACGTTCTCTGTTTCGGGCAGCATGAGCAGTCGACCTAGGGTTCGGTTTTTCGCCAATTTAGAGTCGGATTCTGGTCGTACGGATGTTGAAGAAGTTTTAGATAATTTCATTATCTTTCCGTGGATATAAAGAACTGTAAATTCTTCCCAGCCGTTTGAAAGTTATTGCTGTTTTACCGAGCGTGTTAAAATCTGTGACGTGATTGGAACAGATCACGGTATTTTGTAGATTAAACAACTTTAGATTCCGAATCAGTCTTTCCCTATACCTAGAAAAAGTTGGGAAATTTCCTAATCTACGCGAGGATGTACTCGTTTAATTGATTCGGAGTCCCAGAACTCAAGTTATGCCTTTTGCAAGGCTGCTGTCCCGACGGGACAGAACCTCTGTTTTTAGGTTTTGCGAGTAGTTGGCAATGTCGGGGTAGATGAGGGTTTGCGTATTGTTTTGTGTACATGATTGTGAGTGTGTGATACCTATGTGCAGGTGGTGCGACCCCGGGAGTGCCTTCTACTTCCCGCCAATCCGTTGCCCGTGGTTGAGGCAAGTGTGTTGTAATGGATAGCGATTTGTAGGTTGCTTGTTGAGAATAGATGATATTGACTACATGATATATGATTACTTGCCATGTTTTAATGATTGCCAAGGATATGATGAGCATGTTTATTATGTTATGATGCCATGTGTTAATGTACGAGTTAAATATGATGTTGGCATAATTGCATACATGGCATGTTACATGGCACGGGCGGTGAGAAAGTCATAATTAGTCCGGGAAGGTCGGTGAGAAAGTTATGACTAATCCGGAGAGCCAATGAGTAAGTCCTACATCGTGATTCCATTCACCGTGGTGAACGGAAGCGAGGAGTAGGCACCCTCCATCTTCGGGATGGAAGGGGGGGAGAGGGTGCACACCAACGGGTGTGTACTCAACCATACCAGTATGAGTTTCCAAGGAGACATGAGCATTGCATTGCATTGCATTGCATACATAATGATGATGATAATGTTAAGTGTTCATGAATGAGATGATATACATGATGTGAGATTTTATTGCCATGTTATTGTTCTTGCTGTCCCTTGCAATATGCTTGCTGAGTTTCGAACTCACGCTTGTGTTTTCTTGTTGTTTTAGGTACCATGAGATCGACATGCGGGGAAGGGAATTAGTCACACTCCCACACGTAGCTTCACTCTTTGATTACACAAGTCATTCAATTAGTGTCGATAATAAATTGCGTGTGATGATCATTGCTTTAAGGCTTAGCTTTGCTAAATGAGAATCTTTTCGTTCGTTTGACTCTTGGAGACATTATATGTTTGGAACTAGACTTACATTGTTGCTAAGTCGTTAATTATTGATGTTTTTAGTTGTCTCTCATATTCCATATATTGTTATACTGTTGTTGCTCCTTCGAATCATGTTAAAACAAAGGAGATGCTGCCGAAATCTCGGTTTTTAGCATGTGCGCCTTTGCTGGAATTTATGTTTAAATGCGGTATTTAGATGTTGTTTAGCTTATGTTTGGTAGCATTCAGGCATATTAAATGCCGGGGTGTTACAGTCGGGGTAGAAGAGGGTTTGCGTACTGTTTTGTAGACATGATTGTGAGTGTGTAGTCCCTATGTGCAGGTGGTGTGACCCCGGGAGTGCCTTCTACATCTCGCCAATCCGTCGTCCGTGGTTGAGGCAAGTGTATTGGAATGGGTAGCGGGTTATTGTTTGCTAGATCGGTTGTGATTGAGATCTATTACATGATATGTTCACATGGTATGCTTTAATGATTGCCAATGATATGATGGATATGCTTACTATGTTATGATGCCATGTGATAATGTACAAGTGATTTATGATGTTGGCATGATTGCATACATGACATGATACATGGCCCGGGCGGTGAGAAAGTCATAACTAGTCCGGGGAAGGTCGGTGAGAAAGTTATGACTATTCCTGAGAGCCAATGAGTAAGTCCTACATCGTGATTCCATCCACCGCGGTGTGGGGAAGCGAGGAGTAGGCACCCTCCATCTTTGGGATGGAAGGGGCGGAGAGGGTGCACACCGACGGGTGTGCACTCAACCATACCGGTATGAGTTTCCAAGGAGATATTAGCATCGCATTGCATACATAATGATGATGATAATGATTTGTGATCATGAATGAGATGATATACATGATGTGAGTTGTTGTAGCCATGTAATTGTTTATGTTTGTACCATTGCAATATACTTGCTGAGTGATGAACTCACGCTTGTGTTTATGTTGTTTATTTTAGGTACCATGGCACCGGCATGTGGGAAGGGGAAATAGCTACACATCTTCACGTAGTCCAGCCACATTTACTATTGTTTAGTCAAGTTCAAAATAAGTGCCATGATGTGAGTTGTTGTAGCCTTGTAATTGTTTATGTTTGTACCATTGCAATATACTTGCTGAGTGATGAACTCACGCTTTTGTTTATGTTGTTTATTTTAGGTACCATGACACCGACATGTGGGAAGGGGAAATAGCTACACATCTTCACGTAGTCTAGCCACATTTACTATTGTTTAGTCAAGTTCATAATAAGTGCCATGAACTAGGTGTTTGGAATAATTTTTGTGTGCTTGTGATCCTTATTTGCTTAGCCATAGTTTATGGAGTGGTTGGCTTTAGTATTATTGTCTTATGTTGATGCTATATTCGTTTATTTTGCTGTTTTAGATGCCTTATGTTTTACTATGAACTGCCTTGTTATTGCTCTCGCTTCAATTCATGTTAAAACAAAGGAGATGCTGCCGAAATTTCGGTTTTTAGCATGTGTACCTTTGCTGTAATTTATGTTTAATTGTGGTATTTAGTTGATGTTTAGTCTATGTTTGGTAGCATTCGGGCATACTACATGCCGGTGTGTTACAGTTGGTATCTGAGCGGGCTGTAGGTCCCTGGAATATGTATTTTTAGTGTCATACCTTAGGTTTCAACTAAAATGTGATGTGGAATAACTTAGAAACATGGCTTAGGTTTTTACTAAAATTTTGTCATAGGATAGCAACATTAAAACATGCAAAAGTGGTATAACTAATCTAAAATTTGACACACTTGGATGCACAGTAGGAAAAGGGCATGGGTATCGTTTCCTTACGCTTAAATGTTGTATTTAAACTTTGATGTTGAATGCTTCATTTGACAATGCATGTTGCTATGTCAATGAGATAAATGATTGAATTGCTCTTGTTGGTGTGATAGAGTGGGGTTGTGGTTCCGAAGGGTTTTGGTCACCTCTTTTTGTTCATAATAAGGGTGAGGTTTGACGGTGTGGCCGGTTAGCGCCATCACCGAAGAACTATTAACCCCTGCAGGAGAAGAGTGCTTACCCTTTCTGTCGTAGATCGGGTAGTTGACTAGAGTCAAATAGAAGAGTTTGGTGGTGGATTCCTTCGGATGCTCTTTATCGTTCTATGGTCGGTCTTGGTTGGTTTTCTCGATTTTATTTGATGGAAACCAAAAAAAAGTGTTCGGTATTGGTTTTTCGTGGATCGTTCCGTATGCGGTGTGTGGTTTTGTCTTCCTTGGTTGAAGACGAAGAAGAGGAGTCTAGTGTTGCGCTTCTTTTGGGCGCCTTTCCAATTTTGATGCTTAGTTTGTTGATTACTTTATGGGGAAGAAGCATTCAATTTATTTATGTGTTTGTCTTTCTCCGAGGTTAAAGGAGTTATTGAGGTGCTATGCCAGACCTGGTTGTCAGGGCTGAAGTTCTGTGGCTTTGTAGGAGTAAGTGGTGTTTGATTTCGTCATTTTACTGGTTTGAGAAATCATCTTTGAAAAGCCTTCTTGTTTCGTGAAAGTTTGGGGTTTGGTGTTAAGGTTTTATTTGAAAAGGATTACTAAATCGTTTGGTTCCCTTTTAAGAAAATTGTCCTTCAACCATTTTCCTCTATGGGAGCCTTTGAGATTGAAAAGTGTTTTGGAGAATTCCTTTTGCATGACCAAGTTTGGGTTTGTCTCATTGCAATTTTGAGAGTCAAGTTTCCTTATGAATTTGGGATGAGTTTTAAAACTAAAATGCTGTAAACAAAGTAAGTAGTCTTTTGACTGAAATCGTTTGTCCCTAGTAAGAATTGTTGTTTAGCATGTTATGTAGCATATACCAATGTGGTTTATGGGATGACGTATTGTTAAGTTAATTTGTGAGTTGAAACAATTCAATGCGGTTGTTATCTCTAGCTTGAGAATACATAGACTACTAGTGTTGTAGTTTACTCTTAGCGAGAATGATTGAATGTGTTAATGTACATGCTTAAAATCTGTTGCTTTGTTATAAAAGTGCTTATGACCCCCGATAATGTTTAAAGTTTTAAACCTTGATGCATAGTTGAAACATTAAGATGATGTAGACTGCTGTTATTGTTAAAGAAACTTTGCTGGTTGTTTAAAGATGCTCTAATCTAATGGATTAATAGAGAAATTTAATTGTGTTGCCTAGTGACTTTAATTTGGAAGTTGATTAGAGTTGCTATTTACGTTGTTGCAAACTACTAGTATATTTGGAAGTATGCAGTTGTGTCTCTACAATGCTAGCATTGATATCAATTGAGAAGACATAAGACTTATTGTTAATGATGTTGTTAAGGGCAGTGTTAATGCTAGTATTCAATCTATTTTAAATAGTGGGAGTATGTTGTGTGGTGGTAATTTGTTATCACCTATGTATAGGGTAGCTAAAAGTAATGTTGTTGGTTGATGATTATTCCCATTTGTTGTTATTGATGACTAAGTAGTGGTGGTAATTGTTTAGATTACTCATTGGAAAACCATGGTTAAAATAGAGGAAAATTTTAACATGTTGCGATGGAGTGAGCTTTGGATAATTAACATGATAAATGATCTTATCCTTAATGAAAGTATAACTTAGAGTCTTACTTATGAATTCTTCCCTTGTGGAGATAATATTTACATGTTGAAGTCGTTGTTTAACTGAATAAGGTTCGGTTGTCGAGACGTGAATATGTAGGAGCTATGAAATTTATATGTTGATCTTGCTGAAAGATTTGTTGAAGTACTATGTTTCAAATTTAAAATAAGAAGTAATATGATTTAGTGATCCGTGGGGATCATGTCAATGTAGTCTTGGTTGGGTGTCTTTCTGATAAGCATCATAAACCTTAATTAAAAGTGTTGGGAATGGTAACTAGAAAAAGAAATTGTTATGTAAATTTTGTTAAATCTGGTTGGACTTTCTCGATGAGTAAATAGTGAATATTGAATGCTTAAATGGTAAGTGTAGTGGAATACAAGATATGATGGGATTCATGCTGAGCTGGTGTTTAAATCCTTTTGAACTGGTTGGGTCGTTTGCTATGTGGGTTGAATGTTTTCGGTCAAGGTGTTCCATATGTTGTGTTTCAGAGTTTCCCTAAAACTCGTAGAAATTGGTGCAAATATTTGGTTTTGGCTAATTTGTTTAGTTGGTGCTATGAGTATGGATTTACACCCCAAAAGTTTTTGAGTGGATCGCGCCCTTCGCGTGCACCCTGAATTATCTTTGGAATAAATTTTAAAGAAAACAAATGGACATAGAGGGTTATTTTGGAAAACTTACGAGGTTAAATTTGTAATCTTTTCTTTGCTAGAGTTGCAGTTATTTGGAAAAATTGTGTAGAGTTTGCAAGTGCTTCAAAAGGTGGTTTTTTTGTGGATGTTTCATCGGCGATGCTGTTAGTGAAGTGTTCTCTTTTGAAAATGAGTTTCCCTTTCTCTTTTGATAAAATTTATGGCGGTTGTTTGTGCAGATGTTTAACTTTGGAGCCGATGTCTTTTTCCAAATATTGATTTTGGTTAAAACGCGATGTTTTGCGAGTTTAGCTTTCTATCATTGGTGGGTTCTGAGACGATGTGATGCCCTATTGTTAACTATGCTGTCGTCATAGTTTATATGAATTAGCGCAACTCTCGATGTTACTCGAGATTTATTCATGTGATACCGAGGAAGAAGTCGTCATGTGAATGACTATTCGGTAGTGTTGTTACATGATGAAGGAATGGTGAAAAGTAAACATGACATCGTTTTTAGATGTTAAATGATAAAAGAGTCGTTGAGCCAGGTCGGTGAGAAAGTCATATATGGAGATATGACTAATCCAGAGTGCTCTTGAAGAGTGTGCATTCATGTCATGAAACGAGATTTCCCTTGCTTTCTAGTATGAAAAGACAAGAATGAATAATTTCTGGTGTTGGTTGTGGTGAAGGAGATTTGCGTTTCCTTTGTGTCTTGGCATAGGAAATTAAAATGTGTGCTCTTTGGATGTTGCCGGATCCTTTCCAAAGTGGTTTTAGCGCTTTGGGGTTTGAGTTGTTGTAGGTGGACCAATTGGGTTCATGATTATGGTTGAGCTCACTCAATGATTGTACTCTTTATCGTGGTCCATTGAGTGGAAGGTTGTGTATGACTCAATGCAAACCTTCTTGGAGAATTGTGTCGTTGAGATGTTCCTCGGTAGGGTTGATTAAATTATTAGTGGACCACTTGGTGGTTGCTAGTGATCGCTTTTCCTTTTGAAGTGTATTGGATATTTTGTCGTTGGGCAAGAAGCGAGTTGTGTCAACCGCAGAGGAACGTTCGGTCGTTTCTATTGAGCGAGTCTTAAGGATCCTGGATGTAAAGTAGGTTGTTCCTTCTGGTGGTAATCTTAGAGCGGTGTCTCTCCTATTTCGCATCTTCTTGAGTACAAGGAACCTCAGAAGGGAGGTTGGTACCGTGTTCTTCTGGAGAGTAGCATTAGTTAAAGGGATCAGGCACTTCAGTGCCGAGGAATGCATAGAACGAGGAGTATGAGACCGTTTTCTTTTGTGGGCTGTTTGAGGATTTATCTTATAGCTTGGGGTCGTGCTGAGACCATGTGTTAGTACTTTGTGTTTCAATGTTGAGTAAAGTTCTCGCAAGTTTTGATTGCGAGTTATCGTTAGAGTTGTTGGTCTTCGAACCTAGGCGTCCTGTCATCGAGTCTCGATCAGTGTAAATTCCAGTGGTTTTATTTAGAGAAGCGACCTGGGAGTTGAAGTCTCGTGGAGGCGAGCTTTGCCCAAAGCTCTTTTCTTCAGGTTTGAACCGCGAAGATTAGATCTCTGTGTTGTTGGTTCGGCGTAGTGGCATGTCTTGGATTCGAGGTCGAATCCTGTTGAAGGAGGGGAGAATATGACACCACGGAGTGTCGTAACCTTATTTAATGTGCATGATGAGGTCAAAAACATTATGAAATATGGAATTGGAGGTTGAAACCATACGCTATGAGGTTTATTTGCGTTTCCGGGCCGTTTTGGGGGATTTGGGCCTTTCCGGGGGAGTTTGGGCCTAAGCGAAGGGGGTTGTGGGCTTTGGTGGGATGGAGTATGAGTCCATTTAGGATTAGGAGTCCCGTTTGGGCTGGTAAAAGGGGCTCCCCCTGCCCCTTATTGCGCCCCCACCCAGTCTTGTGCGCTAGCCGCCCCACCTCCCTCTCCCTCTTGGCCGTGCGCCCCCCCCCATTGCCCCCTTTGCTCCCCACCTCTCCACCACCTCTCCTCCACCCCTTGCTGCCCTAGGGTAGCCTCTCCACCCCTGCACCTCAAAGATCTGTCCATTGGAGCGAGGAGCGAGGAGCGATCTGGGAGGAGATCCGTTGGGCTTTCGTGCGTCGGGCGAAGGTATGGCCATGGGGATCTTTGGGATTGGTCTAGGTACTGTTCTAAGGGTTATTATCATGCTTTTAGATCAATTGGTGGTGCTGGAATTGAGTAGATTAGATTAGATCTAGAAGTTGCCACGTTCTCTATTTTGGGCAGCATGAGCAGTCGACCTAGGGTTTGGGTTTTCGCAAAATTAGAGTGGGAATTTGGTCGTACGGCTGTTGAAGAAGTTGTAGGTAATTTCAATATCTTTCCGTGGGTATAAAGAACGTCCAATTCCACCAGCCGTTTGAAAGTTATGATCGTTTTACCGAACGTATTAAAATCTGTGACGTGATTGGAACAGATCATGGTATTCTATAGATTAAACCACTTTAGTGTCCGAATCAGTCTTTCCATATACTTAGAAAAAGTTAGAAAATTTCCTAAGCTACGCGAGGATGTACTCGTTTAATTGATTCGGAGTCCCAGAACTCAAGTTGTGCCTTTTGGAAGGCTGCTGTCCCGACGGGACAGAAACTCAGTTTTTTGCGTTTTGCGAGTAGTTGGCGATGTCGGGGTAGAAGAGGGTTTGCGTACTGTTTTATGGACATGATTGTGAGTGTGTGGTCCCTATGTGCAGGTGGTGTGACCCCGGGAGTGCCTTCTACATCTCGACAATCCGTCGTCCGTGGTTGAGGCAAGTGTATTGGAATGGGTAGCGGGTTATTGTTTGCTAGATCGATTGTGATTGAGATCTATTACATGATATGTTTACATGCTATGATTTAATGATTGCCAATGATATGATGGATATGCTTACTATGTTATGATGCCATGTGATAATGTACAAGTGATTTATGATGTTGGCATGATTACATACATGACATGATACATGGCCCGGGCAGTGAGAAAGTCATAACTAGTCCGGGGAAGGTCAGTGAGAAAGTTATGACTATTCCTGAGAGTCAATGAGTAAGTCCTACATCGTGATTCCATCCACCGCGGTGTGGGAAGCGAGGAGTAGGCACCCTCCATCTTCGGGATGGAAGGGGGAGAGGGTGCACACCGACGGGTGTGTACTCAACCATACCGGTATGAGTTTCCAAGGAGATATGAGCATCACATCGCATCGCATCGCATTGCATACATAATGATGATAATAATGATTTGTGATCATGAATGAGATGATATACATGATGTGAGTTGTTGTAGCCTTGTAATTGTTTATGTTTGTACCATTGCAATATACTTGCTGAGTGATGAACTCACGCTTTTGTTTATGTTGTTTATTTTAGGTACCATGACACCAACATGTGGGAAGGGGAAATAGCTACACATCTTCACGTAGTCTAGCCACATTTACTATTGTTTAGTCAAGTTCATAATAAGTGCCATGAACTAGGTGTTTGGAATAATTTTTGTGTGCTTGTGATCCTTATTTGCTTAGCCATAGTTTATGGAGTGGTTGGCTTTAGTATTATTGTCTTATGTTGATGCTATACTCGTTTATTTTGCTGTTTTAGATGCCTTATGTTTTGCTATGAACTGCCTTGTTATTGCTATCGCTTCAATTCATGTTAAAACAAAGGAGATGCTGCCGAAATTTCGGTTTTTAGCATGTGCACCTTTGCTGTAATTTATGTTTAATTGTGGTATTTAGTTGATGTTTAGTCTATGTTTGGTAGCATTCGGGCATACTACATGCCGGGGTGTTACATTCTCCCTCGAGCAACACCTGCACATGAGCAAACCACAAAACAATTCCGAGCACAAGTCCGCGACTTGATTTAACATTAGTCCATGCAACTACTCACACGAGCATTGCATAAGATCAAACACGCATTATGAAATCCACATGAATTTCATAATCACAAAATCGAATCAAAACCAATTTGATTCAAACACAAGAGTTAAACCCTAGAAAAAGCCATTCACGCCGGACCAAAACACCTGGTTTGGCACACACATGAAATTAACCCTAGAAAACCACATTCATGCCGGACCGAAACCTTGGTCCAGCGCAATCCACGACAGACCGAAAACTTGGCCCGGCATACATGTCAAACTCTCGGTTAAATGAAGAAATTAATCCAGCGAAAAAGCCTCAAAATCATGTTCACGGCGGAGCAAAAAAATTGGTCCAGCGTACATGTAAAAAACCACTCTGGCGCATATACGAAATCAACCTCAAAGCACCGTTCACGACGCACCAAAAAATTTGGTTCGGCGTACATGCGAAACTTACTATTTTTCAAGAAACGTGGTCTGACGCAAATGCAAAATCAAACCTCAAAACGCTGTTCACGACGGACCGAGAAATTTGGTCTGGCGTACACATGGATTCAACTCTTCAACAAGGAACCATTCGCGTTCACGGCGGACAAAAAATCTGGTCCGACGTCGTTCACGACGGACCGAAAAGTTGGTCTGATGCAAACGTCCAACACTCGCTTTCTTCGAGAAATCAGACCAGCAAAAACACATTCACGGCGAACTGAAACACAATCAGTCCGGCGTAAACGTCCAACTCTCTGAAACTTGAAAATCAGTCCGGCGCAAGGAGAAAAAACCTCTGTAGCTTGAAAGTACTTAACCATGCTATCACAAGCATATCAAAAGATTATACGAGACAGCACATGCACAATCACCATACATGCCATGAGCACACACACTTTTTAATGCCAAATACATCATTAAGCCAATTTTTCATCACATGATTTAACAATATTTATCTATATATGTACCGTGATTATATTCTAAGCATACATATTATAAAAGCATGATTACTTATCAACTTAGTTCAACCTTAATCAATTCTACAAAATTCTTGCTCGTTTGGAACATTCATATTTCCTAGCAACATATATTTTTATTTATTATTATTATTATTATTATTATTATTATTATATTTTTTTATTCTTTTCTTTCCTTCTCTCTTCCATTTCCTCATTTCCTTCATTCTCTTTTTATTTTCCTTTTCCTTTTTCTTTTCTTTTTCTTACTTTCTCTTTTTTTCCCTTATCTTCTCCATTGGCTGCCTTACTCCCTCTCTCATTCTCTTCTCTTTTCCCCAATTCTCTGGTTTCTTCGTTCCGACCTTGCCGCCATCTTTACGCCTCCGCCCGGCGGTCCCAATCTTCAGCTCCATCGGCCTCCGACGAATGCCAACGCTGGCCCCGACGCGCTCGGTCCTCCGGTTCCTTCCGACCTCGGCCGCATCCTCACGCGCGCGAGCGCGGTCTCGCCCCGAGGCTGCACCGGCCGACCGTCACCGACTCCAGTCTTCCCCTCCTACTCTGATGTAACATCCCAAAAATTCAAAATTTGGAAAAATAAATATTTAAAAATTAAAAAACAAAAGTGAATAAAATTTTTAACTGAAATCGACAATTTAATGAAGAATCTGTCATCTTTCTCTCATTATCTTGAATTCAGATAAAGAATGATCCCAGTATTAAAATTCTTTTCGAAGATAAATAAACTATTAGAATAATTTTCACAAATGATCTGAATTTTAAATTTTCATCTCATATGTTTATTGCTTAAGTTTCGGTCTTCAAGAAAGATCATTTAGGTTGATTATTCTTTTCTCCTTTAAAATACAAAACTTAAATAGAAAGAAAATCGAACAGTTTTATTTATAAACCCAAATCAACTCCTTAAGATGATTTTAGCAGACAAGAAGTGTAGAGGATTGGAACATGCAGTAACAAAAACTAAACGCATCATTCATTTGACTTGAGAATTTGATAAATTATTCATGTATTATAAAGAACTTAAACTACTCTTCCTTATGGGACCGGTTCTGTGCAATGGACCCACTGTCAGCACTTCATCTTCCCAGCCGGAGTGCTCCCTCTGTTCTTTCCTAGCGCGGCAAGCAGCCAAAACTCCACCGCTCAAACTTGCTGCTCTTCTCAAACGAAGCCACGACAGGCAAGCCGAGACACGCACCAACCAACGTGTCTCCCTGCACGCTGTGCTCGCTCTCCTGTGCTGCCACGGTGAAACGCTCACTCCGGAGCTCGCCACGACAGGTCCTTCCATCACGCGTGTGCTGCCACACCAAGAGCTCAACGCCGCTTTGCCGCCTTGACTCGCCGACCAGGCACTACAACACGTCGGGCTTCTAATGGCGCCTATAAATGCCTTTAAAACCTTATAAATGCCTTAAAAAGATTTTAGATGGCGTCAGGAAAAGTAATTGGCGGCGCTTAATTATCCACGACGTTTATAAGTGCCGTGGAAGACTCCAACCCGGCGTTTATAAGTGCCGTGGAAGCCTCTATAACCCGGCATTTATAAGTGCCGTGGAAGCCTATAACCCGGCGTTTATAAGTGCCACGGTTTCCTCTATCATAGCACTTTATAAGTGCCGGGGTTCTCTCTATTTATGGCATTTACAAGCGCCGGGGATCCCTCTATTCGTGGCATTTAAAATCAGAGGTGCACAATGACTTCCCAGGAGGTCACCCATCTTATTATTACTCTTGTCCAAGCACGCTTAACTTCAGAGTTTTTATAAGATCTAGTACTTTAGTGGTGGTATGATTACATCTGATATATAATGCGTCCCTCCTCCCCTTAACCCCGTTAAACACCCGAACACCGATTTTCAATTATTTCAAATTAGCAAATTATTGAGGTAATTAAGCAAAATCATCATACGATAAGATCTCCAATTATATTCTTTTGGGCACCAATTCTAGTTTGCAAATACGAAATCCGAGCATATTTCTTAAAATAGACATAACTTTTGACTCGTACCTCCAATTGGGGCGTTCTTAGGCTAATTGGAAAGATAACGAAAAGTAGCATCTGAAATTGATAAGTGTCACAAAATCAGATGTTCGAAAAAATTTGAATTTTCAAACAAAATATCAACAAAAATTGAATTTTTGGACAAAATTTGAAATTTTAGACAAAATATCATCGAAAATGAAATATTTGGATAGAAATTATTGCAAATGGAATATTAGTTTCAATTATTTCAAATATAATATTATTTAATTTCAATTCTTTCAAATTCCCCGGTGTGGTATTCACGTTTATAAATGCCGTGGTAGAGTCTACCACGGCGCTTATAAACGCCGGGGAATTCCACTCTATACCGGCGTTTATAAGCACCGTGGAAGACTGTAACCTGGCGTTTATAAATGCTGGTATAGAGTGGAATTCCCCGGCGTTTATAAGCACCGTGGAAGACTGTAACCCGGCGTTTATTAACGCCGGTATAGAGTGGAATTCCCCGGCGTTTATAAGCGCCGTGGAAGACTGTAACCCGGCGTTTATTAACGCCGGTATAGATTGGAATTCCCCGGCGTTTATAAGCGTCGTGGAAGACTATAACTAGAGTGTAATTCCCGGCGTTTATAAGCGCTGTGGAAGACTGTAACCCGGCGTTTATAAACGGCGGTATAGAGTGGAATTCCCCGGCGTTTATAAACGCCGTGGAAGATTCTAGCCCGGCATTTATAAACGCAGGTATAGAGTGGAATTCCCTGGCATTTATAAGCGCCGTGGTAGACTCTAACCCGGCATTTATAAATGCCGGATAATTTGTAGGATCGAAGTATACGAATATAGCAATCAGAGGGGGGTGAATGATTGTGCGGAAGCTAAAACCAAATTTTCGATCTACTGGAAGAACACCCCAACTCGGATTCAAAAGATTGCCTCGTTTTCAACAAAAAACAGAATGACAGAGGTTCGGTAAAATGATAATTCCCAGAGATCCAACTGTCGGAACGATCTTAAATTTGGACACAAGAAACTAGATTCCAATACGAATCAAACCCAAAAAGAATCAGCTCGATCGGACTTACGGATCAAAAGTTATGAGCTTTGCAAGATTGCTGTTCCAGAACTTGACGAGAATCAATCTAATCAAAACTTCAAGATTAAACAAGAACGACAAAAGATTGATCAACTAGACTTTGAGAAACACTAGATCAATACTCTAGAGAGGTTTTTGATGGATCAAATCAAGATAAAACTTAAAGAACAAAAACCAATCTAGAACTAGAACAAGCATGCAAACAAGAACCAAAAAGAGAACGTTGAAGCAATGCGGGAACTAGAAGAATTGATCTTTATTTCTTTTGTCTAAAGTACTCCCATCAAAAAAGTACAAACCCTAAACTTTGAGCCCAAGGCTCTATGCGCCTAGCTCTCCTCAATTCGATGCTCTTCAACAGGAGACAACCCCTCCTATTTAAAGCACCAACCCACAAGGAGTTCTGAATACGATTCCTATTCCCTAGAAGGAATCTGTATCCAACACAACTCTACTTGGCCCAACCTGGCCGAGTACAACTCTTGCACGCGTATGGCAACCCTACCATACTCACGTGACTAACACTTTCCACGCGTATGGCCACCTGCCATACTTACGTGACTAACACTTTGCACGCGAATGACCTCCTGCCATTCTCACGTGACTAACCATTCTTCATGTGCACCATTCTCTTAGCCCGAACGTCCCGCATGACATCCTTGACCACCAAGACCTCAGTTCCTCCTTAACCTAGTCCCGAACCTCAGTTCCTCCATGAACCTAGTTCGGTCCGTCATCGACCACATTCGTCTTCGAGCAATACACGCACATGAACAAACCACAAAACAAATCCGAGCACAAGTCCACGACTTGACTCAATGTCAATCCATGCAACTACTCACATGAGCATTGCATAAAGTCCACTTCAAGCATCATGAAATTCTCACAAATTTCATAATCTCAAAAACAAATCAAAATTCAAAGTCCAAATTTGCACAAACCCTAATCGAGCAAAAAGCCATTCACGACGGACCAAAAATTTGGTGCAGCGTACATGTAAAACTTACTGTCTTTTAAGAACTTGGTCCCGCGCGTAAAAACGAAACTTACTGTTTCTTGTCAAATTGTCAGACACAAGCACAAACACATTTTGCAAATTCAATTCTAAGCCAATTTTTCAGCACATGATTTCACAATCTCCCCCTTGATGAAAACATTGGCAACACCACTTAGAATTGAACATTTGGCATTCACTTTACAAAAGATTTTGAAATCCAAAGGATCAAACACCAAAGTAAGAAAACACAGAATTCCCCCTTTGACCAAAAAGCAAAACAAAATCTCCCCCTGAGAAGGAACATGTCTGTGAATGTGCAATGTGCCCAAAAATTCCAAAATTCTCCAAACTTCTCCCAAAATTCTCAAATTTCCAAACACAACTCCCCCTTTTTCTTCTCCCACTTTTTCCTTAAACTTTTCAATGATTCCCAAATTTCTCCCCCTTTGACAATGGATTCATCAAGAGTACAAAAGAGAGAATTTGTTCAAAATTTTTCTTGTAGCAATGATTTCACAAGAAGAAACAAAGGAGTGCCAAGATAGAAAAAGATGAGCTCATTCGATCATATAACCTTATATATCACATAATATGCAAAATACATGATCTTGATGTGATTTTAACAAGTTAGGGAATGACATGCATCTCAATCTCAATTCAGTCAACTATAGCCAAGTACTAAACAAAACCTTTAGTAGAAAAAGGCTCAAAGTTGAAGCAACTAACAAATCAGGGCGAGCAAGTAGTTTCAACTCCAATCTAGTAGACCAATTTAATCTTTAAACAGTAAACGGCATGTGGCATGCTTGAAGCATACTTCTTTTATTTCCTTGGAGTGGCATGCTTGAAGCATACATCTTGTCTTTTGAGGGAATGGCATGCTTGAAGCATACATCTTATCTTTTAGGGAAAGCAAGCCTGAAGCACATAACTTGAAGCTTTTGCTTTTAACAGCCCCCTTTTTTATATTGATTCCCTTTTCTTTTTCTTTTTTCTTTGATTGTAAACATGCAAAAGTGATTAAAGGTCTTATGAAAGAGTAAAGTTGAAAACACACTTGCTTCATAGCCCAAATTTGTCAAGAAGATTCAATATCAAGCCTAGAAGAGTGAGATATCACAGAGTATTTAGCTATAGACAATCAGTCTAGGGAATTCTGCAATGTCATTTTTAGTTCAAGTGAGACAATTAGATTATCATATATTAGCTCAATTACATAACATATAAAGAAATATGATAAAGTGAGCTCATTAAGTGAAAGAACTTGGCAAGGAAACTCCCCCTCAAAACAAACCCATTGGATGAACAATCCCAAGTTCTCCCCGAATAAAAGCAAAACAAGAAGAAGACAAAGGTTTTGTAAAAATGTCTGCCAATTGATGTTCAGTATCCACATGATGAAGCACAATTTTTTTTCTTTTTTAACATGATCTCTAAGAAAGTGAAATCTGATATCAACGTGTTCAAGAAAGAGAATTACTCAAGAAGTGGCATGAACCAGATGTACGTTTTCTATCAATTCTACATCCTCCAAATTCAGCACCAGAGAAAGCTCTTAAACTAATGCATGAGGAAGCAGAAAGTCAAATGCCAAAATCTTGAGTACCACGGAGATACCTTAAAATCCTCTTGAAAGCTTGTCGATGTGAAGCACGCGGGGAAGCTTGAAAACGAGCACATAAGCACACAGCAAACTCCAATTATCTCATCCTCAACAGCATCATCATCATCTTCATCAACAAAGATACTCTCCCCCTGAACATATGCACCTGTAGCTGCACTATTTGGACTAGTGCCTTTTGCGAAAACAGAGGTGGAAGAAGCATCTTGAAAAATAACACTTTTAGCACGAGATGCACGAGTGAAGAAGAACCAAAACTTATCACTGAACATATGAAGTGAGCATCCGAAATTCACTAGCCACATGTTCTCCTTCCTCGCGTGAGAAGCCTACAAAGAAGCAGAAATTGTCGAGGCCTCGGTACTGGGGTTAGAAATAAGATGTTTAGGAATCCAGTACTGAGACACACGACGCACAACAGTAGGCACAACACGAGTATTCTTATGTACAAAAACAGATTTGCCTTTTTCCGTGTTTTTAGAAACAAAAGGTGTTTGTTTCACCCTAGGCACATAATGAGAAGTAGAGTGTGCCTTTCTGAAATTAGACCTAGCATTAAACCTTTCTCTCTTTTGTTGTTTAGCTAGTCTAAAGCAAAAGTCTACTAAATGTCCATCTCTACCACAATGAGTGCAAGTGTACTTAACATTATGTTTAGCTTTGGAAGTAGAAGCAACATTTGCATTCATCATAGTAGAAGATAAAATGCCAGCAGATTTGAAGATAATTTTCATAGGCTCATTTGAAATCTCAAGTTTGTCATTGCAAGGAGCATAAACAACAGAGCGAGGTTTAGTTTCATATGAAGCATGAAGATCAAAACCTAAACCTTTCTTGTTTGAGCTAACCTTAGATTGATCCAAAATCATGTTCAACTTTTTCTTGCCATTAGTGAATCGTTCCAAAGAGTTTTGCAAGTAATCAACTTTATTAGCAAGAATTAAACAATTATTGCAGGGAACATCCACTTTTCCTTTTTGCTTGCGACAAGTTGAGCATGAAAGAACCTCATGTGTAAGAAAATCTTCTGTCATTTGAGAAACCCTAGCATTTGCATCATGCAACTTCAATTCTAGTATGGAGCATTTAGAACATGGAGTTGTATCATGCAAATCAATGGTAGAACAACTAGCATGTTTAACAAGTTTCTCATTTTTCTCATTTTCAGCATTAATTTGCTCTAACAAGGTAACATGTTCTTTCCTAAGCAAAGTAAGCTCATTGTAAATTAAGTCACATGATTTGCAAGCATCATCATCAGGAATCAAGGTTTTAAGTCTAGCAATTTCAGCATTCAATGACTCCACAAGAATATCATGTTTCTTAATTTTTCTATCACGTTTGTCAAGCAATTTTCCAAGACGAGCAACAGCAATAGCTAATTCATCATAAGAAGGATCTACCTCATTGAAGTCGCTGTCTTGATCGTCCTCGGTGAAGCTATCCTTGCTGCTTGCCATGAGACACAACCCTGTCAAGTCATGTTTGCTTGGAGTTGTATCGTCCTCGCTGCTCTCCGAGTCCACATCGCTCAAATTGACTTGTTCAACAGCGGAAAGAACTCGATGAACCACTTTGCGGTTGATGAAGCTCTTCTTTTTCATGTCGTTTGAAGGGAACTTCTTCTTCTCTTTTCTTCTGTCGTTGTCCTTCTCCTCCCATGGTGTTTTACCTGCAAGTTTAGGACAGTTTGGACGAATATGGTCGAGATCACCACAATCATAGCATCTTGGAGGATCACCACCACCTCTCTTTCTCTTTCTCACATTTTGCAAAGCTTTGTTAAAGCGAGAAGAGAGTAGTGATAAGTCTTCTTCTAGGAATTGCTCAATCTGTTCATCGGTTAATGAAGACAAGAAGGATAGAGCAAAACTTGAAGCAGCACTATTATGAGATATGCTAGATTGAGATGTCAAAGCAATTGATTTATGATCATTCTTTCTAGCAAAAACATCTAATTCATGAGTTTTCAACTTAGAATAAAGAACATCTAAAGTAAGTGTACTCATGACAGTAGATTCTCTAATGGATGTAACTTTCATCTCCCAAATAGACATGTCTAATGCACCAAGCAATTGTCTAGCATTAGCAGCATCATCAAAGCTAACTCCAACAGCACGAAGATTACTAAGAATTTTATTGAAACGTGCAAAGAAGTCATCTAGCGACTCACCGGGTTTCATCTCAAATCGCATGTATTCTTTTTTGTAAAGATCTTGACGAACCTCTTTAATAGTGTTAGAACCCTCATGGTAATCACAAAGAGATTTCCATACCTCATATGCGGACTTGAGATGGATCACACGGTCAAAGTCGCTACGTCCCAAACCTTGGATGATCAAGTTGCGCGCCTTGTTGTTTGCTACAACATGTGTGCGATTGGTGTCGTTGACGTTGTCGTTTGCAGGGACTTCATATGGCTTGTAGACCTTCTCCCAAATTGTGAAGACTTGTGCTTGGATGAACGCCTCCATCTTGGCCTTCCAAAACTGAAAATCAACACTATCGAACACCCATGGTTTTGTCGAATAACGATCCATTAATCTAATCACCGGTTAAGATAGATTAGAAAAACCTCGCTCTGATACCACTTGTAGGATCGAAGTATACGAATATAGCAATCAGAGGGGGGGTGAATGATTGTGCGGAAGCTAAAACCAAATTTTCGATCTACTGGAAGAACACCCCAACTCGGATTCAAAAGATTGCCTCGTTTTCGACAAAAAACAGAATGATAGAGGTTTGGTAAAACGATAATTCCCGGAGATCCAACTGTCGGAACGATCTGAAATTTGGACACAAGAAACTAAATTCCAATACAAATCAAACCCAAAAAGAATCAGCTCGATCGAACTTACGGAACAAAAGTTATGAGCTTTGCAAGATTGCTGTTCCAGAAATTGACGAGAATCAATCTAATCAAAACTTCAAGATTAAACAAGAACGACAAAAGATTGATCAACTAGACTTTGAGAAACACTAGATCAATACTCTAGAGAGGTTTTTGATGGATCAAATCAAGATAAAACTTAAAGAACAAAAACCAATCTAGAACTAGAACAAGCATGCAAACAAGAACCAAAAAGAGAACGTTGAAGCAATGCGGGAACTAGAAGAATTGATCTTTATTTCTTTTGTCTAAAGTACTCCCATCAAAATAGTACAAACCATAAACTTTGAGCCCAAGGCTCTATGCGCCTAGCTCTCCTCAATTCGATGCTCTTCAACAGGAGACAACCCCTCCTATTTAAAGCACCAACCCACAAGGAGTTCTGAATACGATTCCTATTCCCTAGAAGGAATCTGTATCCAACACAACTCTACTTGGCCCAACCTGGCCGAGTACAACTCTTGCACGCGCATGGCAACCCTACCATACTCACGTGACTAACACTTTGCACGCGTATGGCCACCTGCCATACTCACGTGACTAACACTTTGCACGCGAATGACCTCCTGCCTGTTGGCCCAGCTCACTCACTCCTGGTGGATGAAAGACTCGGACAATACTCTCAACGCAAGAAGCAGGCAAACATGCAATTCACACACACTAGCACTACTCTGTTTATTCACTAAATAAACTCAACACAAGACACGACACAAAGACACTATCGCTTTTGCATGCACTGCTCTCACTCTATTCTCACCCCCCCTAAAACAAACTGCAGACAACATGCTTAAATAATGAGGCTGGGAGTACCTCGGCCACTAACACCATAGATCCTATTCCCACGCAACTAACACTTGACCAAATCAAGCTGTGACCAATTCTCCAGGAGCTCCTCTCACCCTGAAGACTAGCACCCATGAACACTTGCATGTAGCATGCACAACGTCTCTAGCATGCAGCCCAACACACTAACCACTAACTCATGCATGCAAGTCTCACTTACTTGCACGCACACACAGCCACTAACACAAGCATGCACACCATGCTTTCCTTGGTCACACACACACTTAACTCCAAAACACTAAACAAATCAAGATTAAGTCTAACAATCACCCCCTAATCTTGATTGCCTTTATTTTGCACCTCCACACCGGACTTCACAGTAGCGTGGGCTCGTCGTCAGCATTTGCAATAGCAAGACCCGCAAATGCCTTGGTCACCTTCTTCGGCTTGTCACACTCATCAGCAAAGTGCCCATACTCACCACAGTTGCGGCAGTCGATCTTGGACTTATCGAACCTGCCGTGGTACTTCTTCCTGTCACCACTCTTGTTGCCACCGCTGCCGAAACCGTCGTCGCCGTTGCGTTTCTCTTCAGCAACTATGGCCTCCCACTCGGCGCGCGTGAGCCGTGGCTCGGCGTGCGCCACCAGCAGCTTCTCCTCTTCCTTGTCATGCCGTCGCCCCTTTGTAGACTCCTCGAACGCCCGCAGGCGCCCGACAACTTCCGCCACCGACATCGTCGACACATCCCCCCATTGCTCAATGGTGCTCACAATGGGTAGGAACTTGTCGGGGACGGAACGCAGGATCTTCTCGACGACGGTTGCCTCCTCCACTTTCGTGCCGAGAGTGCGTATCTCGTTCACGACAGTGGTCACCTTCAAAACAAACTCATTAAACTTTTCAGACTCACCCATGTACATGCCATCAAGATCCCTCTTGAGGGTTTGTACTCGGGCCTTCTTGACGCGCTCTTCACCCACGTTCATCTCCTTGAGAGCGCCCCACGCCTCCTTCGCCGTCTCCTTCTCAGATATGGCCATCACCACGGCCTCCGACACGGCTTGGACAATGGCGGCGAGAGCCATTTGATCCATCTTCTCGTCGACCGCTTTACCCTCCACGGCCGCCCACACGCCTTGTGCGCGCATGAAAATTTTCATCTTCACGGCCCACACTCCGTAGTTGTTCTCCGAGAGTATGGGGTAACGGAGTGTCACCCCCGCCTCCTTCACTTGTTGCACGACCCCATCTTGGCCGCCATCACCGCCGTTGCCGCTATTACCACCAATGCGGCGACCCGGCGGCGTGTACGCTTCAGAGCTGTCACCTGTCATAACACCAAACACTCACCCTTGGCTCTGATACCAATTGTTGGCCCAGCTCACTCACTCCTGGTGGATGAAAGACTCGGACAATACTCTCAACGCAAGAAGCAGGCAAACATGCAATTCACACACACTAGCACTACTCTGTTTATTCACTAAATAAACTCAACACAGTACACGCACACAGACACTCATCGCCTTTTGCATGCACTGCTCTCACTCTATTCTCACCCCCCCTAAAACAAACTGCAGACAACATGCTTAAATAATGAGGCTGGGAGTACCTCGGCCACTAACACCATAGATCCTATTCCCACGCAACTAACACTTGACCAAATCAAGCTGTGACCAATTCTCCAGGAGCTCCTCTCACCCTGAAGACTAGCACCCATGAACACTTGCATGTAGCATGCACAACGTCTCTAGCATGCAGCCCAACACACTAACCACTAACTCATGCATTCAAGTCTCACTTACTTGCACGCACACACAGCCACTAACACAAGCATGCACACCATGCTTTCCTTGGTCACACACACACTTAACTCCAAAACACTAAACAAATCAAGATTAAGTCTAACACTGCCATTCTCACGTGACTAACCATTCTTCATGTGCACCATTCTCTTAGCCCGAACGTCCCGCATGACATCCTTGACCACCAAGACCTCAGTTCCTCCTGAACCTAGTCCTGAACCTCAGTTCCTCCATGAACCTAGTTCCGGTCCCGTCATCGACCACATTCGTCTTCGAGCAATACCTGCACATGAACAAACCACAAAACAAATCCGAGCACAAGTCCACGACTTGACTCAATGTCAATCCATGCAACTACTCACATGAGCATTGCATAAAGTCCACTTCAAGCATCATGAAATTCTCACAAATTTCATAATCTCAAAAACAAATCAAAATTCAAAGTCCAAATTTGCACAAACCCTAATCGAGCAAAAAGCCATTCACGACGGACCAAAATTTTTTTCTGGCGTACATGTAAAACTTACTGTCTTTTAAGAACTTGGTCCCGCGCGTAAAAACGAAACTTACTGTTTCTTGTCAAATTGTCAGACACAAGCACAAACACATTTTGCAAATTCAATTCTAAGCCAATTTTTCAGCACATGATTTCACAATCTCCCCCTTGATGAAAACATTGGCAACACCACTTAGAATTGAACATTTGGCATTCACTTTACAAAAGATTTTGAAATCCAAAGGATCAAACACCAAAGTAAGAAAACACAGAATTCCCCCTTTGACCAAAAAGCAAAACAAAATCTCCCCCTGAGAAGGAACATGTCTGTGAATGTGCAATGTGCCCAAAAATTCCAAAATTCTCCAAACTTCTCCCAAAATTCTCAAATTTCCAAACACAACTCCCCCTTTTTCTTCTCCCACTTTTTCCTTAAACTTTTCAATGATTCCCAAATTTCTCCCCCTTTGACAATGGATTCATCAAGAGTACAAAAGAGAGAATTTGTTCAAAATTTTTCTTGTAGCAATGATTTCACAAGAAGAAACAAAGGAGTGCCAAGATAGAAAAAGATGAGCTCATTCGATCATATAACCTTATATATCACATAATATGCAAAATACATGATCTTGATGTGATTTTAACAAGTTAGGGAATGACATGCATCTCAATCTCAATTCAGTCAACTATAGCCAAGTACTAAACAAAACCTTTAGTAGAAAAAGGCTCAAAGTTGAAGCAACTAACAAATCAGGGCGAGCAAGTAGTTTCAACTCCAATCTAGTAGACCAATTTAATCTTTAAACAGTAAACGGCATGTGGCATGCTTGAAGCATACTTCTTTTATTTCCTTGGAGTGGCATGCTTGAAGCATACATCTTGTCTTTTGAGGGAATGGCATGCTTGAAGCATACATCTTATCTTTTAGGGAAAGCAAGCCTGAAGCACATAACTTGAAGCTTTTGCTTTTAACAGCCCCCTTTTTTATATTGATTCCCTTTTCTTTTTCCTTTTTCTTTGATTGTAAACATGCAAAAGTGATTAAAGGTCTTATGAAAGAGTAAAGTTAAAAACACACTTGCTTCATAGCCCAAATTTGTCAAGAAGATTCAATATCAAGCCTAGAAGAGTGAGATATCACAGAGTATTTAGCTATAGACAATCAGTCTAGGGAATTCTGCAATGTCATTTTTAGTTCAAGTGAGACAATTAGATTATCATATATTAGCTCAATTACATAACATATAAAGAAATATGATAAAGTGAGCTCATTAAGTGAAAGAACTTGGCAAGGAAACTCCCCCTCAAAACAAACCCATTGGATGAACAATCCCAAGTTCTCCCGAATAAAAGCAAAACAAGAAGAAGACAAAGGTTTTGTAAAAATGTCCGCCAATTGATGTTCAAGATCCACATGATGAAGCACAATTTTTTTTCTTTTTTAACATGATTTCTAAGAAAGTGAAATCTGATATCAACGTGTTCAAGAAAGAGAATTACTCAAGAAGTGGCATGAACCAGATGTACTTTTTCTATCAATTCTACATCCTCCAAATTCAGCATCAGAGAAAGCTCTTAAACTAATGCATGAGGAAGCAGAAAGTCAAATGCCAAAATCTTGAGTACCACGGAGATACCTTAAAATCCTCTTGATAGCTTGTCGATGTGAAGCACGCGGGAAGCTTGAAAACGAGCACACAAGCACACAAAGAAACTCCAATTATCTCATCCTCAACAAAGATCATCATCATCTTCATCAACAAAGATACTCTCCCTGAACATATGCACTGCACTGCACTATTTGGACTAGTGCCTTTAAGTAAAACAGAGGTGGAAGAAGCATCTTGAAAAATAACACTTTTAGCACGAGATGCACGAGTGAAGAAGAACCAAAACTTATCCTTGAACATATGAAGTGAGCATCCAAATTCACTAGCCACATGTTCTCCTTCCTCGTGAGAAGCCTACAAAGAAGCAGAAATTGTCGAGGCCTTGCATCTGGGGTTAGAAATAAGATGTTTAGGAATCGATCTTGAGACACACGACGCACAACAAGAGGGCACAACACGAGTATTCTTATGTACAAAAACAGATTTGCCTTTTTCCGTGTTTTTAGAAACAAAAGGTGTTTGTTTCACCCTAGGCACATAATGAGAAGTAGAGTGTGCCTTTCTGAAATTAGACCTAGCATTAAACCTTTCTCTCTTTTGTTGTTTAGCTAGTCTAAAGCAAAAGTCTACTAAATGTCCATCTCTACCACAATGAGTGCAAGTGTACTTAACATTATGTTTAGCTTTGGAAGTAGAAGCAACATTTGCATTCATCATAGTAGAAGATAAAATGCCAAAGCAGATTTGAAGACAATTTTCATAGGCTCATTTGAAATCTCAAGTTTGTCATTGCAAGGAGCATAAACAACAGAGCGAGGTTTAGTTTCATATGAAGCATGAAGATCAAAACCTAAACCTTTCTTGTTTGAGCTAACCTTAGATTGATCCAAAATCATGTTCAACTTTTTCTTGCCATTAGTGAATCGTTCCAAAGAGTTTTGCAAGTAATCAACTTTATTAGCAAGAATTAAACAATTATTGCAGGGACATCCACTTTTCCTTTTTGCTTGCGACAAGTTGAGCATGAAAGAACCTCATGTGTAAGAAAATCTTCTGTCATTTGAGAAACCCTAGCATTTGCATCATGCAACTTCAATTCTAGTATGGAGCATTTAGAACATGGAGTTGTATCATGCAAATCAATGGTAGAACAACTAGCATGTTTAACAAGTTTCTCATTTTTCTCATTTTCAGCATTGATTTGCTCTAACAAGGTAACATGTTCTTTCCTAAGCAAAGTAAGCTCATTGTAAATTAAGTCACATGATTTGCAAGCATCATCATCAGGAATCAAGGTTTTAAGTCTAGCAATTTCAGCATTCAATGACTCCACAAGAATATCATGTTTCTTAATTTTTCTATCACGTTTGTCAAGCAATTTTCCAAGACGAGCAACAGCAATAGCTAATTCATCATAAGAAGGATCTACCTCATTGAAGTCGCTGTCTTGATCGTCCTCGGTGAAGCTATCCTTGCTGCTTGCCATGAGACACAACCCTGTCAAGTCATGTTTGCTTGGAGTTGTATCGTCCTCGCTGCTCTCCGAGTCCACATCGCTCAAATTGACTTGTTCAACAGCGGAAAGAACTCGATGAACCACTTTGCGGTTGATGAAGCTCTTCTTTTTCCTGTCGTTTGAAGGGAACTTCTTCTTCTCTTTTCTTCTAGCGTTGTCCTTCTCCGCCCATGGTGTTTTACCTGCAAGTTTAGGACAGTTTGGACGAATATGGTCGAGATCACCACACTCATAGCATCTTGGAGGATCACCACCACCTCTCTTTCTCTTTCTCACATTTTGCAAAGCTTTGTTAAAGCGAGAAGAGAGTAGTGATAAGTCTTCTTCTAGGAATTGCTCAATCTGTTCATCGGTTAATGAAGACAAGAAGGATAGAGCAAAACTTGAAGCAGCACTATTATGAGATATGCTAGATTGAGATGTCAAAGCAATTGATTTATGATCATTCTTTCTAGCAAAAACATCTAATTCATGAGTTTTCAACTTAGAATAAAGAACATCTAAAGTAAGTGTACTCATGACAGTAGATTCTCTAATGGATGTAACTTTCATCTCCCAAATAGACATGTCTAATGCACCAAGCAATTGTCTAGCATTAGCAGCATCATCAAAGCTAACTCCAACAAAGACGAAGATTACTAAGAATTTTATTGAAACGTGCAAAGAAGTCATCTAGCAACTCACCGGGTTTCATCTCAAATCGCATGTATTCTTTTTTGTAAAGATCTTGACGAACCTCTTTAATAGTGTTAGAACCCTCATGGTAATCACAAAGAGATTTCCATACCTCATATGCGGACTTGAGATGGATCACACGGTCAAAGTCGCTGCGTCCCAAACCTTGGATGATCAAGTTGCGCGCCTTTGTCGCTTGCTTCAACATGTGTGCGATTGGTGTCGTTGACGTTGTCGTTTGCAGGGACTTCATATGGCTTGTAGACCTTCTCCCAAATTGTGAAGCCTTGTGCTTGGATGAACGCCTCCATCTTGGCCTTCCAAAACTGAAAATCAACACTATCGAACACCCATGGTTTTGTCGAATAACGATCCATTAATCTAATCACCGGTTAAGATAGATTAGAAAAACCTCGCTCTGATACCACTTGTAGGATCGAAGTATACGAATATAGCAATCAGAGGGGGGGTGAATGATTGTGCGGAAGCTAAAACCAAATTTTCGATCTACTGGAAGAACACCCCAACTCGGATTCAAAAGATTGCCTCGTTTTCGACAAAAAACAGAATGATAGAGGTTTGGTAAAACGATAATTCCCGGAGATCCAACTGTCGGAACGATCTGAAATTTGGACACCAGAAACTAGATTCCAATAAGAATCAAACCCAAAAAGAATCAGCTCGATCGAACTTACGGAACGAAAGTTATGAGCTTTGCAAGATTGCTGTTCCAGAACTTGACGAGAATCAATCTAATCAAAACTTCAAGATTAAACAAGAACGACAAAAGATTGATCAACTAGACTTTGAGAAACACTAGATCAATACTCTAGAGAGGTTTTGATGGATCAAATCAAGATAAAACTTAAAGAACAAAAACCAATCTAGAACTAGAACAAGCATGCAAACAAGAACCAAAAAGAGAACGTTGAAGCAATGCGGGAACTAGAAGAATTGATCTTTATTTCTTTTGTCTAAAGTACTCCCATCAAAAGAGTACAAACCCTAAACTTTGAGCCCAAGGCTCTATGCGCCTAGCTCTCCTCAATTCGATGCTCTTCAACAGGAGACAACCCCTCCTATTTAAAGCACCAACCCACAAGGAGTTCTGAATACGATTCCTATTCCCTAGAAGGAATCAGATTCAACACAACTCTACTTGGCCCAACCTGGCCGAGTACAACTCTTGCACGCGTATGGCAACCCTACCATACTCACGTGACTAACACTTTCCACGCGTATGGCCACCTGCCATACTTACGTGACTAACACTTTGCACGCGAATGACCTCCTGCCATTCTCACGTGACTAACCATTCTTCATGTGCACCATTCTCTTAGCCCGAACGTCCCGCATGACATCCTTGACCACCAAGACCTCAGTTCCTCCTTAACCTAGTCCCGAACCTCAGTTCCTCCATGAACCTAGTTCCGGTCCCGTCATCGACCACATTCGTCTTCGAGCAATACCTGCACATGAACAAACCACAAAACAAATCCGAGCACAAGTCCACGACTTGACTCAATGTCAATCCATGCAACTACTCACATGAGCATTGCATAAAGTCCACTTCAAGCATCATGAAATTCTCACAAATTTCATAATCTCAAAAACAAATCAAAATTCAAAGTCCAAATTTGCACAAACCCTAATCGAGCAAAAAGCCATTCACGACGGACCAAAAAATTTGGTCTGGCGTACATGTAAAACTTACTGTCTTTTAAGAACTTGGTCCCGCGCGTAAAAACGAAACTTACTGTTTCTTGTCAAATTGTCAGACACAAGCACAAACACATTTTGCAAATTCAATTCTAAGCCAATTTTTCAGCACATGATTTCACAATCTCCCCCTTGATGAAAACATTGGCAACACCACTTAGAATTGAACATTTGGCATTCACTTTACAAAAGATTTTGAAATCCAAAGGATCAAACACCAAAGTAAGAAAACACAGAATTCCCCCTTTGACCAAAAAGCAAAACAAAATCTCCCCCTGAGAAGGAACATGTCTGTGAATGTGCAATGTGCCCAAAAATTCCAGAATTCTCCAAACTTCTCCCAAAATTCTCAAATTTCCAAACACAACTCCCCCTTTTTCTTCTCCCACTTTTTCCTTAAACTTTTCAATGATTCCCAAATTTCTCCCCCTTTGACAATGGATTCATCAAGAGTACAAAAGAGAGAATTTGTTCAAAATTTTTCTTGTAGCAATGATTTCACAAGAAGAAACAAAGGAGTGCCAAGATAGAAAAAGATGAGCTCATTCGATCATATAACCTTATATATCACATAATATGCAAAATACATGATCTTGATGTGATTTTAACAAGTTAGGGAATGACATGCATCTCAATCTCAATTCAGTCAACTATAGCCAAATACTAAACAAAACCTTTAGTAGAAAAAGGCTCAAAGTTGAAGCAACTAACAAATCAGGGCGAGCAAGTAGTTTCAACTCCAATCTAGTAGACCAATTTAATCTTTAAACAGTAAACGGCATGTGGCATGCTTGAAGCATACTTCTTTTATTTCTTTGGAGTGGCATGCTTGAAGCATACATCTTGTCTTTTGAGGGAATGGCATGCTTGAAGCATACATCTTATCTTTTAGGGAAAGCAAGCCTGAAGCACATAACTTGAAGCTTTTGCTTTTAACAGCCCCCTTTTTTATATTGATTCCCTTTTCTTTTTCCTTTTTCTTTGATTGTAAACATGCAAAAGTGATTAAAGGTCTTATGAAAGAGTAAAGTTGAAAACACACTTGCTTCATAGCCCAAATTTGTCAAGAAGATTCAATATCAAGCCTAGAAGAGTGAGATATCACAGAGTATTTAGCTATAGACAATCAGTCTAGGGAATTCTGCAATGTCATTTTTAGTTCAAGTGAGACAATTAGATTATCATATATTAGCTCAATTACATAACATATAAAGAAATATGATAAAGTGAGCTCATTAAGTGAAAGAACTTGGCAAGGAAACTCCCCCTCAAAACAAACCCATTGGATGAACAATCCCAAGTTCTCCCCGAATAAAAGCAAAACAAGAAGACAAAGGTTTTGTAAAAATGTCTGCCAATTGATGTTCAGTATCCACATGATGAAGCACAATTTTTTTTCTTTTTTAACATGATCTCTAAGAAAGTGAAATCTGATATCAACGTGTTCAAGAAAGAGAATTACTCAAGAAGTGGCATGAACCAGATGTACTTTTTCTATCAATTCTACATCCTCCAAATTCAGCATCAGAGAAAGCTCTTAAACTAATGCATGAGGAAGCAGAAAGTCAAATGCCAAAATCTTGAGTACCACGGAGATACCTTAAAATCCTCTTGATAGCTTGTCGATGTGAAGCACGCGGGGAAGCTTGAAAACGAGCACACAAGCACACAGCAAACTCCAATTATCTCATCCTCAACAAAGATCATCATCATCTTCATCAACAAAGATACTCTCCCCCTGAACATATGCACCTGTACCTGCACTATTTGGACTAGTGCCTTTTGCGAAAACAGAGGTGGAAGAAGCATCTTGAAAAATAACACTTTTAGCACGAGATGCATGAGTGAAGAAGAACCAAAACTTATCACTGAACATATGAAGTGAGCATCCGAAATTCACTAGCCACATGTTCTCCTTCCTCGCGTGAGAAGCCTACAAAGAAGCAGAAATTGTCGAGGCCTCGGTACTGGGGTTAGAAATAAGATGTTTAGGAATCCAGTACTGAGACACACGACGCACAACAGTAGGCACAACACAAGTATTCTTATGTACAAAAACAGATTTGCCTTTTTCCGTGTTTTTAGAAACAAAAGGTGTTTGTTTCACCCTAGGCACATAATGAGAAGTAGAGTGTGCCTTTCTGAAATTAGACCTAGCATTAAACCTTTCTCTCTTTTGTTGTTTAGCTAGTCTAAAGCAAAAGTCTACTAAATGTCCATCTCTACCACAATGAGTGCAAGTGTACTTAACATTATGTTTAGCTTTGGAAGTAGAAGCAACATTTGCATTCATCATAGTAGAAGATAAAATGCCAGCAGATTTGAAGACAATTTTCATAGGCTCATTTGAAATCTCAAGTTTGTCATTGCAAGGAGCATAAACAACAAAGCGAGGTTTAGTTTCATATGAAGCATGAAGATCAAAACCTAAACCTTTCTTGTTTGAGCTAACCTTAGATTGATCCAAAATCATGTTCAACTTTTTCTTGCCATTAGTGAATCGTTCCAAAGAGTTTTGCAAGTAATCAACTTTATTAGCAAGAATTAAACAATTATTGCAGGGAACATCCACTTTTCCTTTTTGTTTGCGACAAGTTGAGCATGAAAGAACCTCATGTGTAAGAAAATCTTCTGTCATTTGAGAAACCCTAGCATTTGCATCATGCAACTTCAATTCTAGTATGGAGCATTTAGAACATGGAGTTGTATCATGCAAATCAATGGTAGAACAACTAGCATGTTTAACAAGTTTCTCATTTTTCTCATTTTCAGCATTGATTTGCTCTAACAAGGTAACATGTTCTTTCCTAAGCAAAGTAAGCTCATTGTAAATTAAGTCACATGATTTGCAAGCATCATCATCAGGAATCAAGGTTTTAAGTCTAGCAATTTCAGCATTCAATGACTCCACAAGAATATCATGTTTCTTAATTTTTCTATCACGTTTGTCAAGCAATTTTCCAAGACGAGCAACAGTAATAGCTAATTCATCATAAGAAGGATCTACCTCATTGAAGTCGCTGTCTTGATCGTCCTCAGTGAAGCTATCCTTGCTGCTTGCCATGAGACACAACCCTGTCAAGTCATGTTTGCTTGGAGTTGTATCGTCCTCGCTGCTCTCCGAGTCCACATCGCTCAAATTGACTTGTTCAACAGCGGAAAGAACTCGATGAACCACTTTACGGTTGATGAAGCTCTTCTTTTTCCTATCGTTTGAAGGGAACTTCTTCTTCTCTTTTCTACTGTCGTTGTCCTTCTCCTCCCATGGTGTTTTACCTGCAAGTTTAGGACAGTTTGGACGAATATGGTCGAGATCACCACACTCATAGCATCTTGGAGGATCACCACCACCTCTCTTTCTCTTTCTCACATTTTGCAAAGCTTTGTTAAAGCGAGAAGAGAGTAGTGATAAGTCTTCTTCTGGGAATTGCTCAACTGCTCATCGGTTAATGAAGACAAGAAGGATAGAGCAAAACTTGAAGCAGCACTATTATGAGATATGCTAGATTGAGATGTCAAAGCAATTGATTTATGATCATTCTTTCTAGCAAAAACATATAATTCATGAGTTTTCAACTTAGAATAAAGAACATCTAAAGTAAGTGTACTCATGACAGTAGATTCTCTAATGGATGTAACTTTCATCTCCCAAATAGACATGTCTAATGCACCAAGCAATTGTCTAGCATTAGCAGCATCATCAAAGCTAACTCCAACAAAGACGAAGATTACTAAGAATTTTATTGAAACGTGCAAAGAAGTCATCTAGCGACTCACCGGGTTTCATCTCAAATCGCATGTATTCTTTTTTGTAAAGATCTTGACGAACCTCTTTAATAGTGTTAGAACCCTCATGGTAATCACAAAGAGATTTCCATACCTCATATGCGGACTTGAGATGGATCACACGGTCAAAGTCGCTACGTCCCAAACCTTGGATGATCAAGTTGCGCGCCTTGTTGTTTGCTTCAACATGTGTGCGATTGGTGTCGTTGACGTTGTCGTTTGCAGGGACTTCATATGGCTTGTAGACCTTCTCCCAAATTGTGAAGACTTGTGCTTGGATGAACGCCTCCATCTTGGCCTTCCAAAACTGAAAATCAACACTATCGAACACCCATGGTTTTGTCGAATAACGATCCATTAATCTAATCACCGGTTAAGATAGATTAGAAAAACCTCGCTCTGATACCACTTGTAGGATCGAAGTATACGAATATAGCAATCAGAGGGGGGTGAATGATTGTGCGGAAGCTAAAACCAAATTTTCGATCTACTGGAAGAACACCCCAACTCGGATTCAAAAGATTGCCTCGTTTTCGACAAAAAACAGAATGATAGAGGTTTGGTAAAACGATAATTCCCGTAGATACAACTATCAGAACGATATGAAATTTGGACACAAGAAACAAGATTCCAATACGAATCAAACCCAAAAAGAATCAGCTCGATCGAACTTACGAAACAAAAGTTATGAGCTTTGCAAGATTGCTGTTCCAGAACTTGACGAGAATCAATCTAATCAAAACTTCAAGATTAAACAAGAACGACAAAAGATTGATCAACTAGACTTTGAGAAACACTAGATCAATAATCTAGAGAGGTTTTTGATGGATCAAATCAAGATAAAACTTAAAGAACAAAAACCAATCTAGAACTAGAACAAGCATGCAAACAAGAACCAAAAAGAGAACGTTGAAGCAATGCGGGAACTAGAAGAATTGATCTTTATTTCTTTTGTCTAAAGTACTCCCATCAAAAGAGTACAAACCCTAAACTTTGAGCCCAAGGCTCTATGCGCCTAGCTCTCCTCAATTCGATGCTCTTCAATAGGAGACAACCCCTCCTATTTAAAGCACCAACCCACAAGGAGTTTTGAATACGATTCCTATTCCCTAGAAGGAATCTGTACCCAACAGAACTCTACTTGGCCCAACCTGGCCGAGTACAACTCTTGCACGCGTATGGCAACCCTACCATACTCACATGACTAACACTTTGCACGCGTATGGCCACCTGCCATACTCACGTGACTAACACTTTGCACGCGAATGACCTCCTGCCATTCTCACGTGACTAACCATTCTTCATGTGCACCATTCTCTTAGCCCGAACGTCCCGCATGACATCCTTGACCACCAAGACCTCGGTTCCTCCTGAACCTAGTCCCGAACCTCAGTTCCTCCATGAACCTAGTTCCGGTCCCGTCATCGACCACATTCGTCTTCGAGCAATACCTGCACATGAACAAACCACAAAACAAATCCGAGCACAAGTCCACGACTTGACTCAATGTCAATCCATGCAACTACTCACATGAGCATTGCATAAAGTCCACTTCAAGCATCATGAAATTCTCACAAATTTCATAATCTCAAAAACAAATCAAAATTCAAAGTCTAAATTTGCACAAACCCTAATCGAGCAAAAAGCCATTCACGACGGACCAAAAAATTTGGTCTGGCGTACATGTAAAACTTACTGTCTTTTAAGAACTTGGTCCCGCGCGTAAAAACGAAACTTACTGTTTCTTGTCAAATTGTCAGACACAAGCACAAACACATTTTGCAAATTCAATTCTAAGCCAATTTTTTAGCACATGATTTCACAGAATTAAATGCCTCGAATGATAAAAAATGCCGGCTTTAGCCTTATTAGGGGCGTTTAGATTAAACGCCGTGTAAAATAAACGCCGGGAAATCCATGTTATCTTGTAGTGAGGCTCCCGTACGTTCACGCGCACAATGAGCCTCTCGATCCTGTAGTTGCTCCCACCGTCTCTCTGTCAGCAAGCCGAACTGCCACACTAAGGGTGTCTGTTGGAGCTGCCAGCGAGCTACCTTCACCTAAACTGCTTCGCTCCACTGCGAGCTCCTACACGCGAACTGAAAGACTAGAAACAAGAACTCAAATGCCTGTTAGGGCATATACAGTGGTATAGACGGCAGCTGTCTATAATGCATCTCCACATTATCTACAGACAGCACTAAAAATAACTCATACAATGGATCGTCTATATAGCTGTTTGTAATGATCTCTTATTCAATTAACAGGTTGTCTATACAATTGTAACAGCCCGGCATCTAGTATGCCCTGGATGTCACCAAATATAGCGTAAGAAGCATCTAAATACCACAAATTAGGATAAATTACAACAAGGACGCAAATGCTAAACCGAAAAATTTCGGCAGCATCTCCTTTGTTTTTTTCCATGGTATAGAGCAACAACAAGAATATCTCAAGATATATCATAATGGAAAGCATCTAAAACAGCAATAACAGGTGACATAGCAGCAATTTAAGTCTAGCATAACGAATTTAACCACTCCATGAACTAAAACGAAGTAATGGATGTAACCAAGCACACAAACAAATCATAATCCTAGTTTCATCACACTAAATTTATTATCACAACTCTGAAAAGTAAATATTATCTAATTGTGCGAAAATTATGTGATGAAGTGCCGCTAAGCCCCTTTCCCACATGCCGGTGTCATGGTACCTAAAAACATCATAAACACAAGAGTAAGTTCATCACTCAGCAAAGTGTATTGCAATGAATCAAAGAAACAGATTTCAATAACACCATGTGTACATCTCATAATTGACATCATAAGTATTTTACATTCGCGTAGTATTCATCTCATAATATCATTATCCATGTATACAATGCAATGCACATATCTCTGTGAAGCACATACCGGTATTGCCGAGTGCACACCCTGTGCTCCGTTTTCCCTCGTTTTTCCCGGGAAAAATGTTTTTGTGGTCCTTTTTCTCCTGGAAAAAAACGCAAATTCGGTTTTGCCCGAAAAAAATGTTTTCATACTCCGCTTTCCCTCGTTTTTCCCAGATTTTTTTTTCATGGTCTGTTTTTCTCCGAAATTTTTTCCATTTTTTCCGGAAAAAATGTGTTCGTGGTTCGTTTTTCCTCGTTTTTCCCGAAAAATTATTTTCGTGCTTCGTTTTTTCTCCGAAAAAACACAGGTTCGAGCCCGCGCTTCGCTTGCTTGGGTGCGATTTTCCTCTGTGTGACGCGTGATGCGTCCGTGTGGGCCGGCGAGAGGGCGGGCGTTGGATCCGGCTTTTTGCAGAGAAGCCCCTTCGAATACGCGAAATTGCATAAAGGTCTTTTGTTTTATGCGGGAAGCTTCTTTATTCGCGGAAAGGTCCTTAGAATTACCCCATTTTTCGTAAATGCTTCAAAAAAATTTCATCTCATCCTAGAATTCCAGGTTTTCCCCTGATTTCCCCAAAAAAGACCCTAATCAAACCATAGCATGATTGTTATACATAGACTTTCCACACAAGCATCCAACCAAATTTTTTGTCTAGTAGAAGTAACGAATGGACGCGAGAGACTCACGGAATTGCGCCACGACTCATTCTTCACCGCGCCAGCTGGAGCCACTCTCAACTTGGCCGCAGGACTCGCACAACTAGCGATCTCATGCAGCACATGCAGATAAAAAACTAACTGAATCATACATCTACTGAGTACGTGATTTTATTCAATAGTGTCCGGATCCCAGGTCGTTGGGCTGCATTACACTCGCAGGCACAACTAGAGCAGCGGGCCAAGGTCTCTTGGGCCATCTCCCCCCAAAAGCTAGCTCAATGAGGGGGTGCCCCGTCACCCTTATAAACCATGCTCAAGCCCTCCCAACAACCGATGTGGAACTATTCTCAATAATCTCCCCCTCACACATCGGGCCAAGATTATCTAAGCACCACATGGGCTCTGATACCACTTGTCAGTCGAACTGCCACACTTAGCGTGTCCGGATCCTAGGTCGTTGGGCTGCATTACACTCGCAGGCTCAACTAGAGCAGCGGGCCAAGGTCTCTTGGGCCATCTCCCCCCAAAAGCTAGCTCAATAAGGGGGTGCTCCATCACCCTTATAAACCATGCTCAAGCCCTCCCAACAAAAGATGTGGTGTGACACCCTGAATTCATAATTAAGATTAATTAGAATTAATTAAGTAATTTGAGTGTTTAGTTGTCCCTTGAGTTGGTTCTTGGCTCTTAATTTGGAGTTATTTGTTTTCGGAATCTTTTGTCATTTCGTTCGAGCCGTTTCGATCGATTTTGACCCGAAACTTTGAGTTTCGAGTCCGATTGAAATCTCTCGGAATCGTTAGTGAACCTAAACCTAAAACCTTCCCTTGGAACCCTAAAACATTTCCCTTGGATCCCTGAGGATCAATTTCGGAGATTGGAGAAGAAATCGCGAAGAAATCCCGAAGTTTTGCTGCTGGGCGGCAGTACCGCCAGCCAGGGGCGGTACTACCGGCCGAGCGGCACTACCGCTCGAGGGAAGCGGTAGTGCTGGTAGTGCGGTCAGCGCACGCACAACCCGGGCCATGCCAGTGACTTTGTGCCCACGTCGCCGTGTTCCCCCAGTCTAGAGCCTTCCCTAGCCTCCCATTAACCCTCTCCCTCACTCGCTCTCCCTCTCCCAGGAGCTCTCCTCCTCTCTCCCTCTCGGTTCCCTCCTCCTCAACCGACCTCCTCCTCTTCTCTTCTCTTCCCCGGCCGGTGGAGATCAAGTGGAGCAAGGAGGGGGCTATCCAAGGGTTGGAGCATCTTCATCAAGCCCTCAAGAAGGTTCTCAAGCGGTGGATTTTGATTTGGAGCTCAATCCTTTAGGTTCAATGAAAACCCTAGCTCCTCTCCTCTCTATTTTTTCCTTTTATTTCAATTTCTAGTACTAGAAGTTGGATCTTCAGGCATTGATTGAGTTGTTGAAACCCTAATCAAGCCTCTCAACCGGTGAAACCAATTTCGAGGTCAATCCGTCAGGTTTTGATCTCAAAACGCTAGATTTCCCTTCTTCTCTTTTCTCTTCTAGGTCATTCTAACCCTAGAAACCCTAGTTTGTGAGGTCAATCTTCGATTGCCTGGGTTGTTGGACCTAGGTCAAGCTCAGAAGATTTAGTTGGCGCGATCGATTCGATCCGAAAACCATAATCGGCTTCCTGTTGGATTTATTCGCCCGAAAGTCATTTTCTCAAAATTTTGGAGTATCTTTTGAACTCTAGCTCCAAAAAGTCAAGAGAACGACCCTCGAGTATGTCCAACGCTGTTGAAGTTTGATTCCTGCAAAAGAATTGAATTTGAATTCAATTCAGGGTTGGAATCGAATTTGACACTAATTGGGGTTTTCGTGCTCGAAGAGTCCGATCGTCGTGCGAAGAGTTCCATTGTTGTGTGTTGGGCCTTTAGTTGCGATTCAGGTGTGTGGAACCTTTTGTGCAAAAAGAATTAATATGCTAGTTGCAAATCCTTTGTTTTGTCTTGATTTGCAAAAAGTTCATTTTGTGCTTTTTGGGATGACTCTAAGTTCTGAGGTTCCAAAAAAAATCACAAGGATGTCTCATATTAGCTCTCCATGCCACGGAGGTTCCATTTTCGCGAAAAGATTCAAATCGAAAGTCCTAGTTCGAGTCTTGCCGGAATTATTCGCCAAAAAGGGTCAAATTCTTAGATTTTGTAGTTTTCCTTGAGTCTCTAGCTCCAAAAGCCAAGAAAATGACCTTAGAATATATCCAATGTCGTTAGAGGTTGATTCTCGCAAAAAGAATCAAATTTGAATTTGATTCGGGCCAAAAATCGAAATCTGGCGATAATTAGGGCCATCGAGTTCAAGAAGGTGAAAGTTAGGTCAAACGAACTCAAAACTTTGCGTGACTCATGAGGATGGGTCCCTAGAGTCGCTAGGAACCTAACCGTGCAATCGTCTCGAAGTTTCGAATCCGTTTGCGCAAAATCCCATTTTGCGAAACCCTAATTTCACCTGAGGCCGGCACTACCGACGTTAGAAGGCCGGTACTACCGTCCCTGCGGCAGTACCACAACCCTAACGCCGGCAGTTAATTTCCAATGGCTCCCTCTCTTGAACCCAGGAAATCCGGCACTATTGCCTCTTGAGGCTGGTACTACCGGGCAGCTGGTACTACCGTGCGTAAGCCGTCGGCAGTTAATTTTTAGAGAGCCCCCTTTCGGGTCCCTAGCCGTCGGCACTACCGGTCCTCCTGGCCGGTACTGCCGGGCGTGAGGGTGGCACTACCACTGTATTGCCGATGGTAGTGCCGTTTTCCCTAGTTAGAGTTAGATTCTTTTAGTCCTTTTTCTCCGTTGTTTCTCTGGTTTGTCTAGTTTTGTCTTGGCTTCTTTATTGCCTTATTTGCTTCTTAAATGTCCTATTGGATTCGTGTTTGATTGATTTGTTGTCGTTCCTTTGCCGTTTGCACGTGTAGATGTTGTTGCGCTGGAGACCGTTGTCGAAGAGTCCGACTTCGTCCCCGAGCGCACAATCAATCAAGAGCAAACAGGCAAGCACCCCCTTTGATCATATTGAACCCATATTTGCAAATTTACTTTGAATTGCCAAAACTATTATGCATGTGTGTACATTTGGTAAAATGGCTAAATTGTGGGGGAATTGGTAGATAAACCTAAATCTGGTGGATTTCGTCAATTTAAACTGTCATGAGAACTTTGTTGAACTATAGGAATAGATTAGACATAATATTAAATGTCGAATGGGTATAATCGTTAGTAATTGCATAAGCTTAGCCACGCTGTAAAATTGAGAGTATTAATTGCAGTTTGGTGGTACAATGAAATCAAAACTTCTATGGATATAAATTCTGGTTTGGAAAATGGAGGTTTGGTAAAAAGGGTGGGTATGTTGGTAAAAAATGGAAATAAAGTGTGTTTTGGACCGGGTGGATGTTTGAAGGTCTCACCTGTGTCGCCTTAAGGACTGAACTTGGTACTACCAACTAAGTCTTAAAGTGCAACCACATGTGCTATTTATGGGGTAGCCTTAACCTAGTACCAAAGTTGGATTTAGCCTTGCATGTTGGAAGGCCGAAGTAGTATGGACACTCCGGTAACGGTGATGTTCTAGGGACTCCCTCTTCGAGGCGTCGAGGTAGGAGTTTGCCCAATACAACAGTGATGCCTTGTCATGGGACAAAAGACGCGGTGTGGACATTCCATCGTAGACCTTGGTTGTCGTGTCTAGATCAGCGTGGTGGCCACCGCCGAACCTTTGTGTGTTTGCAGTCCTGTGTGGACAAGCTGTATAATCCTACCATGGCAAGGGACGCGCTTCAGCGGAGCTGGTGCAAGGTTTTAAACCCTGACTGAGGGAAGAGTTTTGTCGCAATCTAGCAAAACGGGTATGATGAGTATCGCGTGGTATGGATAACATGATTGCTAGAATGTGTCATGTGGGTAAAGTGTGCAGTCTCTACAGAGATAAATAAACTAATTGATTAGCCATGCTCACAGTCAAGAGCAGCTTGGAAAGTAGTATCAAGTATAGGCTTTCAGTTTTGGGTTTTCAAAATGGTTTGGAAAGAAAAGGAATTATGGGTAGATGTGAGTATCTGGTGAGGTTTGGTAATTCAGATCTGTACTAGTGTGTGCTCCGAGGGGCCGCTAGTGTTTGGTGGTTTTCCTCGCTATGGGGAGGTTGCATCTAGAGTGCGCTCCAGCAGGCCGCTAGTAGCTACCCTCTTGGCCATAGTGGGAAGTTGGAAAGTCTCGCACGCGTAGCGATGACTTCGGATTTGGAATTTGGTTCGGAATGGAAAGAAATTGGATGGATACGGAAATTGGATTACGAGTGTTGGGTAAGTTATCTATGTGTTATATACTTGTTGGATTTTGGATGGATGCAATATGATTAAATTGGTTCAATGAGGTACGTTGGGTATTGAGAGCGTTGTGGATTGGATTATGATGGTATGTATTTGGATTCAATGATCAAATGTTTAAGTATGCTGTAATTACTTTCTTTACAACTGCTGATATAAATTCCGTGTTATTTAGAAATTATTATTCTATTGCAAATAACTTTGACTTCATGCAACTAAAACTAGTGTAGAAACCTGATTCTTGACTAAGCATGCATCTATTATTATCACTTGCAAACCCTAAAGTCTTGCGAGTACATACATGTACTCACCGTTTGCTCTAAAATTGATTATCAAGCACAGAAGATGAAGCCAAATGTGAAGAAGACGAGTCCGACTGTGATCTCTACGATTCGGAGCTCGACGAGTTTTGAAGTGATAGATTAGGTTTCCTTTTCAGTCAGAGCAGATGCCTTTGGGTATGTGAAGGCACATTGCTGCCATTGCTGCAATCTAGGTTTCTTTCTTTTGCTGTTGTAGCCAATTGGCGGAGTTTCTTTCATGTATTATTATTTCATTGTAATTAAACCAGTACTATTGTAACCATTTTTTTGTCATTATGAGTGTTTTGATGCGACTTGTTGTGGAAAATATGTGGGTGCTAGGCTACTGATCCAGGGAACTAGCGTTGGACACATATCTCGGGGAAGCTCGGGTTGGAATCAGTCAATTGGCATATGACCACGATCAGGGTGTGTCGTGCCGACTGATTGGCCTCAATCCGGGTATGGTTTGTAGTTAGTGATCGGATTACTGACGGGTTGCGTTAATTCCAATCCGATGCAACAGTAAGTACCTGAGTCACTGTTACAAAGACCGGAGCCCCCACATGTGGGACTATTCTCAACAATTTTTTTTCATAGGAAATCCAAGAGTAAAACGTGCAGCGCACGAATTCCGATGCCGAGGTAACACAAAACTAACTGCCGTCTCCGTGTACAGGACACAGAATGAACGGTCAGCAAAGCAAAACAACGCATGTCGCTTCGAGGAGCTAAAACATTTAGCAAATCATTGGGAGTACAAACAGGATCGCTGGATAAACGAGTCATGGAAGGCAAAGTCCCAAATCTTGTTTTAACAAAGCTCTCCTAATGCCCTTACAGCTAAGGCACAGGTCCAAAGCTTTCACGCTTCATAAGTTCTTTAGACTTCATCCATGCACTAGGCAGAAATAAGGAAGGCTGCAACAGCTTCTCCTATGCACCAGGCAGCAGACAGCCCCCAGTCTGCTGAAGCATGGCATTGATCTCGTCGCCGTCTTCCATCTCGAGCTCATCAGGGGTCTGCTCGCCATGGAGCCTACGACCATCAAACAGGAATGCAATAGCGTTCATATCCACAGGCTGGCGGTCGCAGTAGGCATTCATCAGCTTCTTCAATTGGGTTGATCTCATGATGCGGAAGAACACCTCATTGCCATCCTATCCCTTGACATTGAGATTGATGTGGGCGCCGCCGCCCTGCTCGCCCGCCGGCTTCTTGTCCTCCTCGCCCGCCGCCGCCGACATCTCGAGCCCTCTCCTCGCAAGCTTCGAACCAAACCAATTGCAGGTTAGATTCGATGGGAAATCTATACTGTATCCGAGGGGAGGGAGCGACACTTAGCATGTATATATGCATCCACTAGTTGCCAAGTCTTTAGATATGTGTGCTTCTAGTTCTGCATAGGGTGTGTTAGTGGTTGAACGTGTGCATGTATATGCACTAGAATAGGTCATGCATGCGTGAGTTAATTACGGGCGGAGTGGCCGCATGCATGAGTGTTTTTTTGGTTGTGAACACTCAAATTTGTAGCCTTTGGATCTAGATCCAAAGACTATACATTTGCCATCTCTCTCCACCACCCTTCTCTTTATAGGTCCCCCAAGTTGAGTGCTCACAAACCAAAAAAACACTCAGGTGTTACTTAGCCATTCTCTTAAGTTAATGGGATCTGTGATCCATGGTAATAAGGGCTAATTACTAGAGGTAGTGCTTGGTCAGTAGGTGCGTGTGTGGCTTATTTAAGCTGATCTATTCAGTTTGTCTAAGGCCATGTTTAGATCCATTAGCACTAATAGTTAGCTGGGTAATTATTAGCTGGGGCTGTTTGGATGTACTACCTAATAGGTTGTTGGAAATTTCGTTGTGAGTGGAAATGTTTATTGTACCCTTGTATTAATTAGCTAATGGGTGAAGCCGAGCAGAGTGGAAAAGGGCCTGCGATAGAGGGGCAAATTAGCCTTTTAACCATCTATTAGCTGGAATTAGCAGGGGAGAACCAGCTAATGAGATAGCTATTAGCTGGGTTGTTGGCTAACTATTAGTTGGGCTTTAACTGGGCTGTTTGGATCCACTTTAGCTAATTTTAGCAGCTAACTGTTAATGCTAATGGATCGAAACACGCCCTAAGGCAGAGAAGCAAGAAAGAGGTACTAGGTGTGTTGTGCTAAAACTTTCTCTGTGTTTCTCTTTCATTGAGTTCCACGCGAAAGTGACAGTTGTGTCCACTGTGATCGCGTGAGTAATTATCCGGTTCCAACATTTGGTATCAGAGCCTGAGTTCTTCACCCTTATATGCCCAAGATGATGCCATGATCGCCGGGTAGTGGAGTCACCGGTGATGGAGCACAGTAGAGAGAGCTTTGTACCTGAACCAACAGGTTCTGGTATCGAATCCAAGATCAGCCAAATAATTTTTTTCTTTCTTTCTCATTTTTTTGCTCTTTTATTTCTTCTTTTTATATCTTTTGGTAGGAAGCTCCAAATCCAACAAAATAAATTCCTAAATTCATATTTTGATCTCTAGTTTCTGTTTATGTGAAAATATTGATTATTTGACCTCTGTTTGAATTTCAAATTTGAATTTAAAGAATAGGTTCAAATTATGCTTTAAATAGGATTTCAGTAAATGAACTCCAAATTTAGTAAAACAAATTTTGCGAAGTTCCTTAGATTATGGGGGTGTTTGGGAGAGCTTTGCTCCTCAATTTTCAGCTTCACTCCAAATTCGTGTAACCAAACACTCCACCTCCACAGAACTTCGGCTCCAGGAAAAATGCGAATCTAGGAGGCTACTCTATGGTTTTTGTGGAGCTCCACAAGGGGTACTCCAAGAAACACCATTTCATACCCACTCATGAAGTTCCTAGGTAATTACCCACCTTTGCCACTGGTTACACATATGGCTCAAACAAGTTCACAAAACCTCCATTCAACATCCAAGGGCATAAATAGGTATCCACATCAAAACCATCTATTCTTGAAACTGGAACTAATTTGCAGGCCAAACACCTCCCTTCCCTACTTCAACTCTATGGTGGAACTATTCTATGGTGAAGTTGGTGGAGTAGAGCTGATTTTTTTGGAGTGGAGCTCTCCCAAATAGGCCCTATAAACAACCCATTTGTGTGAAAGTATTTAGATTTAAACTTAGTTTGAGTTAAATTCGCGATAAGTTGCCTTTCAATACATTAACAACTTAGATAGTAATTAATAAGTATATGTAGATTAAAATTATGATGAGGACAACCATTAGACACCGATTAAACCATGATAACCATGTTTAAGAAAAATATTCTATACTTAGTTTGTCCATGTTACTAAATAACCTTGCATCATATGTTTATATGTAGATAAGACATAAAAATAAAGTAAAATACATGTAAACATGTTTATAAACATTCCATAGGACAAAATTGCTTAATCTGGCAAAGATAACTAAAAATTTACCTTAGTTTATATTGATTTCAAATTCAAATTAATATTCTAGCATAAAATGTCACACTCAAATTAAAATATACATTGGTTAGATTTAAACTAATCTTTCACATAACCTTACCTTTAATACACCTATAATTAGAATTTAAGTTATGGTGAAAAAAATGAAAGGTATTAGTATTAACGCTGGTAAATTCTGTATTTAAATGCCTCTAGTTCAGTAGTAGTTAATCTTGCAAAAATAATTCACATGTATGTAATGTAGGACTATTGTATAAAGCTGTAACACTCTTTTATTTGAAAAGCATTGCTGTGACACCACGGAGTGTCATAACCTTATTTAATGTGCTTGATAAGGTCAAAAACATTATGAAATATGGTATTGGAGGTTAAAACCATATGCTGTGAGGTTTAATCGCATTTCCGGGCCGTTTCTGGGGATTTGGACCTTTCCGGGGGAGTTTGGGCCTAAAAGAAGGGGTTGTGGGCTTTGGTGGGATGGAGTATGAGTCCATTTAGGGCTAGGAAACCTGTTTGGGGCCGGTAAAAGGGGCTCCCCCTGCCCCTTATGCGGCCCACCCCTCCCCTTGTGCGCCCACATCCCCCCCCTTGAGCCCTAGCCGCCACCCCCCTCTTTCCCCCCCTTTGGCCGTGCCCCCCTTCCCCTTGCCCCTTTGCTCCCCACCTCTCCACCACCTCTCCTCCACCCCCCTTGCTGCCCTAGGGTAGCCTCCCCACCCCTGCACCTCGAGGATCCATCCGTTGGAGCGAGGAGCGATCCGGGAGAAGATCTATTGGGTTTTTGTGCGTCGGGCGAAAGTATGGCCATGGGACTCCTTGGGGTTGAGCTAGGTACTGTTCTAAGGATCAATATCATGTTTTTAGATCAATTGGTGGTGCTGGAATTGAGTAGATTGGATTAGATCTAGAAGTTGCCACGTTCTCTGTTTTGGACAGCATGAGCAATCAACCTAGGGTTTAGTTTTTCGCCAATTTATATTCCTAATTTGGTCATCGTCCGGTTGAAGAAGTTGTAGATAATTTCAATATGTTTATGTGGGTATAAAGAACGTTCAATTCCGATCAGCCATTTGAAAGTTATGGCTGTTTTACCGAGCGTGTTAAAATTTGTGACGTGATTGGAACAAATCACGGTATTCTGTATATTAAACCACTTTAGATTCCGGATCAGTCTTTCCTTATACTTAGAAAAAGTTGGGAAATTTCCTAAGCTACGCGAGGATGTACTCGTTTAATTGATTCGGAGTCCCAGAACTCAAGTTATGCCTTTTGGAAGGCTGCTGTCCCGACGGGACATAACCTCTGTTTTTCGGTGTTGCGAGTAGTTGGCAATGTCAGGGTAGATAAGGGTTTGCGTACCATTTTGTGGACATGATTGTGAGTGTGTGGTACCTATGTGCAGGTGGTGTGACCCCGGGAGTGCCTTCTACTTCCCGCCAATCCGTTGCTCGTGGTTGAGGCAAGTGTATTGTAATGGATAGCGATTTGTAGGTTGCTTGTTGAGAATAGATGAAATTGACTATATGATATGATCACTTACCATGCTTTAATGATTGCCAATGATATGATGAGCATGTTTATTATGTTATGATTCCATGTGTTAATGTAAAAGTTAAATATGATGTTGGCATAATTGCATACATGGCATGTTACATGGCCCGGGCGGTGAGAAAGTCATAACTAGTCCGGGGAAGGTCGGTGAGAAAGTTATGGCTATTCCGGAGAGCCAATGAGTAAGTCCTACATCGTGATTCCGTTCACCGCGGTGAACGGAAGCGAGGAGTAGGCACCCTCCATCTTCGGGATGGAAGGGGGGAGAGGGTGCACACCGACGGGTGTGTACTCAACCATACCGGTATAAGTTTCCAAGGAGACATGAGCATAGCATTGCATTTTATACATAGTGATGATGATAATGATATGTGATCATGAATGAAATGGTTCACATGATGTGAGATATTATTGCCATGTAATTGTTCTTGTTGTACCATTGCAATATGCTTGCTGAGTTTCGAACTCACGCTTCTGTTTTGTTGTTGTTTTAGGTACCATGAGACCGGCATGCGGGGAAGGGAAATAGTCACACTTCCTCACGTAGTTTCACTCATTTGATTCCACAAGTCATTCAATTAGTTTTTTTTTATATAATAAATTGCGTGTGATGGTTATTGCTTTAACGTTTAGCTTTGCTAAATGAGAGTTTTATTGTTCGTTTGACTCTTGGAGACATTACATGTTTGAAACTAGACTTATATTGTTGCTAAGTCGTTAATTACTGCTGTTTTTAGTTGTCTCTCATATTCCATATATTGCTATACTGTTGTTGCTCCTTCAAATCATGTTAAAACAAAGGAGATGCTGCCGAAATTTCGGGTTTTAGCATTTACTCCTTTGCTGTAATTTACCTTAATTCAGGGTATTTAGATGTTGTTTAGCTCATGTTTGGTAGCATTCAGGCATACTAGATGCCGGGGTGTTACAGTTGGTATCAGAGCGGGCTGTAGATCCTTGGAATGTGTATTTTTAGTTTCATACTATAGGGTACAACTAAAATGTGTCGGGACCCCGAATTTGCAAATCCGGACCCTCTGTGTAATCAGCACTAGTCCAGGAACGCGCTAGTGCACACAGTCTTAACATCGGTAAATATCACAATCATACCATTCGATATTATCAAAGTACTTTATTTAAATAACCAAACTGGTTACTCGACCTTATGGTCAAGTTACAAATGTATGCCTCGCAAGGCGAAACTTATTAAAAGAGAAATAATAGCAGCGGAAAATCAAATAACTTCGTGGCGCCATACAGTATACCACAGTAAATCGATCGGGCTCGCTTCCCTAAGTAGACGGATCCTCTTGGAGTTCCTCCTCCAAAGTCGGGCGTAGTCTCCTCTTCAACTGATGTTGTGTTGAGGCAAGGGTGAGTACTTGGTACTCTCAAGTCATGCACGTAATGCAAGCTAATATACTATATGCATGGCTTGGTACAAAGGAATAGCTCAAGGTATATTTGCAAAGAAACAAGATTTGACAAGTAATATAAGTAGATTCAAAGCGAGAAATAAGTAAAGCATAAATAACTTTTCAAGAAGTTTAATAAACATTTTCCCCATCCTAAACCACATTTCCATCATCTTCATTATTAAACCAACAACCTTTCAAACCAAAGTTATTTTTGAGAAAATCTAACCCTTGACTGTAATTCCCGAGCGATGTCCAATACCGCGGACACGGCTATTCGAATAGATTCTATACTCTGCAGAGGTTATGCACTTTACCCACAAGATACAAATAAACACCATAAAGGCGAGTTCAGTAATAAAGTCTTTCGGAAACCTCTAACAATACAAGTGGTCCTCCCCGGTTATTGCGCAAGACTAACCCTTCCCTTCGCTAAGGCGAAGTCTAGGCCAATCAACCGTTAGATGGGTACTGGCCTCAGCCAGACGCCCCCCGCATAACTTACACAAAGGGTGTAGTTGACCTCCTGAGGTCCCACAGGTACGTTATTAGCAACTTAGTCAACTAGGTCCGTCCCATTACAGACATGTGGTTGCACGTTAGACCCAGTTCAAAGGCTTGCAAGGTTAAGTCCTTAGGGTGACCAGGGCAAGACTACCCGAAGAACCAAATCAACACTCCCATTACCACAACTGGCCCACCTGATTACTCTTGCCACATGCCCCGGTCGAAAACTGTTTATCAAACCCCAGTTGATTACCATGCACCACGTGCTATCAACATCACATGATACTTTTCCAAAACAGGTTCAATATATCATTAAGTCAATATTAACATTTGATTATCCAAAATCATGTCATGAGCACGTAGCGATTCTAAGCGATACTACAACGGTCTAAACCCATGTTGGCAATTTAATAATGTCCAACTAGTAATCCACAACTAGGGTGACAAGGGTCATGGCACATACTTAAATAATCAAGGTGTCATACAAAGAAATTGGTACTTATCTAACCCCCATGTTTAAACCAAGTATTTTTCTAATTGAACTAGCATGCAATAGTTTAAATCAAAATAGATTTCGAAATAGGATCAACATGGTCAAAGCACAACTTGCCTTCAAAAAGTACTTGCTCTTGGTCTTGAGTTGGATCCTGAGTTAATACTTCTCCTTCGAATCCTTCCGGCACTTCAACGTCTACTCGTAAAGCGTGCAAATAGCAAATACACAAATAAACAATAGGCAAAAAGTGCCCAAACATCCAAATAAAATCCATAAACAGAAAGAACATAATTTTATGGATTTTTAAAAACTGGAATCGTCAAATTTGGAGTTAAGACGCAAAAGTTATGATTATTTAAAGTTTAAATAATCATTTAAATAATTTTGCAGAGAAAAACTTTAGTCCAAAAATTAATTAAAATTCATATTTAGGTAGATCTCAATTTTATACAAATTTAGAAATTTGAATCACTCAAATCGGAGTTGAAACGCAAAAGTTATAAGCGTTTGAAGTTTGAATCTAAATTTGAATCAATATTTCGAATTAATAAATCATTTTCTTTTTCGGAAATTAATTATTGCGTCAGCGAAGACACGTGTCAGCTCCTGATTGGCCGGCTGACGTCAGCCGGCTCATGGGCTCAGCCCACGGCGCGGTTCGGTCCATGGTGGACCCGGTCCACGGCTCGGGTGAGATCGACAGGTGGGACCCACTGCCGGTCGCGGGTCTCACGCGAACGCGGATGACGCGTGGGCCCTTCGACTTGCGGGGCCCACGCGTGTCAGGACACGCGCCACACGCTGCGGTGCGGCTAGGCACACGTGGCGCAATCTCGGCCGTTGATTTGAAAATCAACGCCCGCATTGGATCTAGGCTTCACGCCGCTTTTAGGTTAACGCGGCGGATCTGAGCCGTTGGATCTTGATCCAACGGTCCAGATTTGATCTGGTTTCCAGGGTTTGGGATAGAACGTGGGCTCACCTCAACCGTCCGATCTGGATCTAACGGTTCACCGAGCTCGCGGAGTCCGTGACGGCGCGCGAGGCTTGGGCACCGAGACGAGATTTACGACCTCCCACGCGGCGTGTCCGTGCGACTCGGCGTGAAGATTGGCACTCCCAGGCGCGGCGTGACGTGGGGATGTTGGTCCTGGGCTTGGTGTCGTCGGAGAGCGGCGGCAGCGGCGGGGATCGACGAAAAACCGCGGTGGGGAACTCCTCCTACTACGGCGAGCAATAGCGGCTACGCGGCGGCGGCTAGGGCTCAGAGGCTAGGGGCAAAAGATGCGCACGACAAAGGGCTTCGCCGGGGTGACCTCGGGGCTTTAAATAGTGCCTCGGCGTGCGCGCAAAACACGAAACCCTAACGCACACGGCGGCCCACGGCGGAGCTCTCCGGCTCGGATTCGGACGGGAACGATGACGCGCAGCCGTTGGATCTCGATCCAACGGCTCGCGTGCGAACGGGCTCGGTCGAGCCAGCGACGCGGCCGGGTCCGGGTCGGACTCGAACTCGAGTCTGACTCGGGCTCGGTCGGATGAACAGTAACCGACTCGGTTTGATTTTCCAAATGATTTAATATTTAAAATAATTACCATAAATTCAATTAATTCATTAAAAATAGCAAAAGACTCAGAAAAATTCCAGAAAAATTCTGGAAAATACTTTGGATCATTTTGGACTCAAATAAAATATTTCCAACAAAATTTTATTTGCAAAATTAAATTCTTTAATTATTTCAAAATGGAATAAATTCAAATAAATTCCAAATAAATCCAAATAAATTCCAGAAAATTCCAAAAATTCACCAAAGTTCCAAATCACACATGAATTTAAGAAAAGCAAAATTTTGGGGTGTTACAAACCTCCCCTTAATAGAATCTCGTCCCGAGATTCGTGGCTCACTACTGAGAATAGGTTTGGAAACTCTTTCTTCAAATCCTCTTGGCTCCCAAGTCGCTTCGCTTTCTTCATGGTTGCTCCAATCGAACTCTACTGTAAACGGGTTGACTTGTTTCTAGTCTCTCGATCCATTGTGTCTAGAATCCTCACGGGATGCTCCTTATAAGTCAAATCCTCTTGCAACTCAATTGACTCTAGCGGTGTCTGCTCTCAGAACTCGGAGACACTTCTTCAATCGGGACACATGGAATACATCATGCACTCCTCGCCAACGATCGTGGCAACTCCATGGTAAGCAACTTCGCCTCTGCGACTCAAAATCTTAAATGGTCCAACATAACGGGTGCGAGTTTCCCTTTGGCATGGAACCTCTTAACTCCCCGAGAGGCGTAACTCTGAGGTAAACAAAGTCTTACGTTCAAAACTCAAGTCTCGGCGACGATTGTCAAGATAACTCTTCCGTCGAGATTGGGCTATCTTCAACCTTTCCCTAATCATAGCGACCGCTCTTCACCTCTTGAAGAATATCAGGCCCAAAGACACGGCGCCACGATCTCATTCCAATTCAATGGCGTCCGACAGTGGTCGACCATACAAAGGCCTCAAAAGGTGACATCTCAGAACTAGCCTGATAACTATTGTTGTAATCGAACTCGGCATACGGTAAACTCTTATCCCAAGAAGTAGCATAAGCTAATGCACAAGCTCTCAACATATCCTCCAGATCTGGTTGACTCTTTCTGGCCTGTCCATCCGTCTGTGGATGATAAGTCAGATCTTGAAGTTCAAACGGGTTCCAATGGCTTCATGCAACTTATTCCATAACCTTGAGGTAAATTGGGTCCCTCTGTCCGATACAATCCTCTTAGGCACTCCGTGCAAACAGACAATCTCGATCATGTACAATTACGCTAATTTATCTCCCGAGTAAGTGGTCTTCACGGGATAAAATGGGCTACTTTAGTCAAGCGATCCACTATAACCCATATGGATTCATAACGTCCTTGAGACTACGGCAAACCGGTCATGAAATCCATTAAGATTTCCTACCACTTACACAAAGGTATTTTCAGCGGTTGTAGCAATCAAGCTGGTCTCTGATGCATTGCATTGACTATCTGGCATACGCCGCATAATGCAACATGCTCGGCAACTTCACGCTTCATACTCGGCCACCGAATCTCTCCTTCAGATCTCGATACATCTTGGCGCTTCGGGATGAATTGAGTACTTGAGTCATGGGCTTCTTCCGAATCGCTTGCTTTAACTCCTTTTTGTTAGGCACACAAATGTGATCCTTCATCCACAACGTGCCTTGCTCATCCAACTTGAAGTCCTCTCGCCTTGCCTTCCTCCTTGATGGACTTAATCCTCGCGGATCTTGTCATCATCCTTCGCCCTTCTCGGATCTGATCCTCTAAGGTAGGCTTTACTTCCAATGCGGCCAAGAATCCGCTAGGTACAACCTCAATCTTCATTTTCCGAAAATCCTCACATAACTCATCCTGACTTGTGGCTAGCAACGTACTCACGGTATGGCTTTTCCGACTCAGGGCATCGGCTACTACGTTGGCCTTCCCGGGATGGTAATGGATTCCAACATTATAGTCTTTGATCAACTCTAACCATCTCCTCTGCCTCATATTCAAATCCGATTGGGTGAATATGTACTTAAGGCTCTTATGATCCGTATACACTTCACATCTGTTTCCAATCAGATAGTGACGCCATATCTTCAAAGCATGCACTACGGCAGCTAACTCTAAGTCATGTGTCGGAAAATTTTCCTCATGCGGCCTCAACTGCCTTGATGCATAAGCGACGACCTTTCCATCCTGCATCAGCACACATCCAAGTCCTTGGCGCGATGCGTCACAATAAATATCGAAGCTATGAGCAACATCCGGTAGAACTAACACCGGTGCTGATGTCAATCGCTTCTTCAGCTCCTGAAATCCTTTCTCACATTCTCAAGCGCCCATGCAAACTTCTTTTCCTTCTTCAGATTGCGTAAGAGGTTTCGCAATTGTCAAGAAGCCTTCGATGAAACGGGCGGTAGTATCCTGCCATTCCAAGGAAACTCCGACCGGGTCACGCCTTCTACCGCTCCCAATGTAACACGCCTTCTACTTTGCTTGGATCTACGGCGACTCCTTCATGGTCATTACATGTCCTAGAAACTCCACCTTGTCCTTCCAAAAATCACACTTGCTGAACATGGCGAAAAGTTGCTTTGTTCCTCGGCTTTTCCAAAACTCGCCTTAAGTGTTCGGCATGTTCACTCTCTGCCTTGGAGTAGATTAGGATATCGTCTATGAACACGACGACAAACTTGTCCAAATATTCCATGAACACCTTATTCATCATATTCATGAAATAAGCCGGGCGATTCGTCACCCCAAAGGACATAACCGTAAACTCGTAATGTCCATATCTTGACGAGAATGCGATCTTGAATATCTTCTGATCGGATCTTCAATCGATGGTATCCCGATCTCAGATCAATCTTGGAGAAAACTCCGGCTCCTCTCAACCGATCAAACAAATCATCAATCCTGGTAGCGGATACTTATTCTTCACGGTGACTTCATTGAGTGCACGGTAGTCAATGCACATCCCGAAACTCCCATCCTTCTTCTTGACAAACAAAACCGGTGCTCCCACGGCGCATTTAACTCGGTCGATAAATCCTTTCTCCATTAACTCTTCTATTGCTTTCTTCATTTCTACCAACTCCTCGGTGGACATCCGATAGGGTCTCTTTGCTATCGGATGCATCTTGTACAAGCTCTATCACAAACTCTATGTCCCTCGTCGCGGCATACTGTAGATCTTCGAAAAAACATCTGGGTACTCATTCACTACTTGGGACATCCTCTATGCTGATTGCCTTGGTACTGTTAACCATCAATCGTCCATCTCTAATCGCAGTGGCTTGAAATTCCACTTTCTTCCCACACGGGCTCTCAATCGAGATAGTCCTTCGTCCACAATCCAATACGGCCTTGTGCTTGGATAACCAATCCATTCCCAATATGACGTCTAAGGTCCGGGTCTCCAAAATTATAAGGTTTGCTAGGAACTCTATTCCATCTATTAGTATTCTCACCCCTAACATCCTACTTTCGCTCGGAGTTCGGAACTGTGGGTTTGAACTAAAAGCATGCACTTAAGTCTTGCAATCCTCAAATCATTTCTAGTAGCCAAGCCTTGCGAAACAAACGAATGCGAAGCTCCAGAGTCAAACAAAATCAAGGTGTATCGAGTTAACAAGTAACTTACCCAAGACGACGTCCGTAGCATTCGCAGTGCATCTGCGGTGACATGGTTGACTCGGCCTCTCACCACGGCCTGGGTGTGGCTCTCGTGCCGGGCGCCCTAGCTGGGTGGTTCCTAGATTGAAGCGAATCGGGTCACTCTCGCTGTCTTCTTCGGACAATCATGGCAAAGTGTCCTGGCTCGTTTGGCTTGTAGCAGCGTCTCACGTTCCTTCTTGTTGCTCGAGTAAGCGTTTCTAGCGGGGGCTGGGTGCGTAGTTCGATTGATGTGTCTTGGTGCCGGGATGGTGTCCTTGTTGCATTCTATGGTTGGAATCAAGAATTGATTTGGTGCAACTCTCAGCGCTGCTATGCGTTCCTGGCGTGATCCTTGCTTTGTTGCATTCTGCGCTTCCTGTTCTCATCCAGTTCCTTGCGCTTGTCCTCAAGAATGAGCGCCTTATTCACCAACTCTTGGAAATCTGGGAAGGTGTGGGTGATCAATCCTACTTGCAATCCCGAGTTAAGTCCCTTCATAAAACGAGACTGTCGGGATTTATCTGTCGCTACATCCTCAGGTGCGTAGCGTGCTAGCTGTGTGAACTTGTTCGTAGTCGGCCACCGGCCGATTACCTTGTTTGAGTGCTCAACTCCTCCTTCTTAAGGTCCATGATTCCTTCAGCACGTGATCTTGTCGGAATGCACCGTGAACTCTTCCCAAGTGATATCTTGAGGGTTCTCTTGCGTGGCACGAAGTTCTCCCACCATTCTGGTTGTCCCTTCCAAATTGATGAGAAGCGAGAGTACCTTCTCATTTCCTATGCATTGAGCTATGTGTAGCTTCCTCTCGATTGATCTTAACCAATCATCGGCCTCCAATGGATTGGCATTCCCGGAGAAAGTGGGTGGGTGAGTTCTCATGAACTCGACAGTCTTGTATTCGGCGTTGTCCATGATTAACTTGATTAGCGGTGGCCTGAGCGGTGACGTGTTGCATTTGTTGCATCATAGCATGCATCAATCGAGTCCGGGCAGCAAGAAAAGCTCCAAATTCTGCACATCCATGGGCGGTGCTGGTGCTCCATCATTGGGGTTTTCTCGGGCGAGAACTACTCCCATTGCTTCCAAAGTTTCCACGGGTGTTCACCATCTGCTTGGTTTGCTCTAGGTTTAGAGATGAGAGGGAAACAAGAATAGACAAGTAATATGGAACTTATGCGGGCTTAAAGGGGTAACTTTAAGGTCCAACTTTATTATTAATAACTTGGTATGGTCGCTTACAATGCCTAAGGGCCTTGCAACACATAATGCACACTCAAAGAAACAAAGCAAATCCAAATCGAACTAACTCGAGTCTAATGCCTAAAGGGTGACTCTTTATTCTATGACGCGACTCGGCGAAGGAGTCTCACTATAGAACCTATGCTCACTGCCGAGAAAACCTCCACGGCCTGGGTACGGTGTCGTGTGGCATAGGCGTAAACGATCGCCATGTCCAAATGATCGTGTCCTCTATGGTAGTCGAAGAAGCGGTGTCCTCATCAAGATCCGACTCCTCCGGATCTCGCTCGTAGCTCGAGCATCGCTCGGGCCTGGTCCGCATAAGGTCATCTCCAACTCGTCAATCCTTCGTAGAAGGTGTGCCACATACTCTTGAGCTTCCCGCCATCTGTTCTTCTCTGCCGTGATTTCCTTGCGGGCCTTCAGAGCTCCTTGCTTGTATTATCTAGTACATCCTCCTGGCGACAACAAATCGTGCCAAGCTGTGTAACCGTGGCATCCTCATCTGAATCGCCGCCGGGTCAAGAAGGTTATCGCTGCGCGGATGATAACGAAACACCGCATTTCCAACTCTCTGGCGTGGATACGGGTAATGTGCCGCATTGCTCGTCGTGATACTTCTTGGATACCCATCCGCATTGTAGATCTCCTGGCAAGGTCAGTTGTATCGGGCGATTGCCTGGCCCTTTTCCTAGCAGTACCTCAATCTTCACGCCACAAGCCTTGATCAATCCCGCTTGTCCGATCACTTCCACTTGGTATTGGGGCTTCTCAAAATCTCCGAGAGTCTCAGTAGCATATGCCAAAGTTCCGCGGCGTGACCAACTCCCAGATCAACGTAGTTGAACTCTTCCTCCATCTGTCACAAGAGTGCTTTACGTAAGAACTCGGAATTTTTAAATTGTGACAAGGTAAGGGAAAATTTCAGCAAGAGACAAGAAAAGAGAGAAGGGGATAAGTCGAGATGTCATTTCTTGTCTTCACAAACTTTTAGCTTTTAGAAAATAGGTTTTATCCTCACTACGACCATTCTAGCTTAGGGTTGAGCCTACGGTCAAGTATGGCTCTGATACCACCTCTGTCGGGACCCCGAATTTGCAAATCCGGACCCTCTGTGTAATCAGCACTAGTCCAGGAACGCGCTAGTGCACACAGTCTTAACATCGGTAAATATCACAATCATACCATTCGATATTATCAAAGTACTTTATTTAAATAACCAAACTGGTTACTCGACCTTATGGTCAAGTTACAAATGTATGCCTCGCAAGGCGAAACTTATTAAAAGAGAAATAATAGCAGCGGAAAATCAAATAACTTCGTGGCGCCATCCAAAGATACCACAGGCAACCGACCGGGCTCGCTTCCCTAAGTAGACGGATCCTCTTGGAGTTCCTCCTCCAAAGTCGGGCGTAGTCTCCTCTTCAAGCGATGTTGTGTTGAGGCAAGCGTGAGTAATTCGTACTCTCCAAGTCATGCACAGAATGCAAGCTAATATACTATATGCATGGCTTGGTACAAAGGAATAGCTCAAGGTATATTTGCAAAGAAACGATTTGACAAGTAATATAAGTAGATTCAAAGCAAAGAGAAATAAGTAAAGCATAAATAACTTTTCAAGAAGTTTAATAAACATTTTCCCCATCCTAAACCACATTTCCATCATCTTCATTATTAAACCAACCCAACCTTTCAAACCAAAGTTATTTTTGAGAAAATCTAACCCTTGACTGTAATTCCCGAGCGATGTCCAATACCGCGGACACGGCTATTCGAATAGATTCTATACTCTGCAGAGGTTATGCACTTTACCCACAAGATACAGTCAAACACCACAAAGGCGAGTTCAGAATAAAGTCTTTCGGAAACCTCTAACAATACAAGTGGTCCTCCCCGGTTATTGCGCACTAACCCTTCCCTTCGCTAAGGCGAAGTCTAGGCCAATCAACCGTTAGATGGGTACCTGGCCTCAGCCCCGGTACGCTCCCCCGTACAACTTACACAAAGGGTGTAGTTGACCTCCTGAGGTCCCACAGGTACGTTATTAGCAACTTATTGTGTGTTTGGTTGGAGAGTGAGGTGGAATGGAATGGTTCCATCCCAGATTTCAGGATGGAATGGCTCCATCCCAGATTTCAGGGATGGAATGGTTCCATCCCAGATTCTCAGACAGGGCCCACTGTCACTCTCACATTCCAAGTGGGATGGCTGCATTCCAAAAATTTTGTGGAACCTGGCTGTCCCGAATCTAGAGAGAATATTCTCTTTTCTGGAACCAAGTCATCCTTAGCTCTCCAACCAAACACTAGACTTGGTGGGATGGGATGGTTCCATTCCACTCCATCCCACTAACCAAACACACAATTAGTCAACTAGGTCCGTCCCATTACAGACATGTGGTTGCACGTTAGACCCAGTTCAAAGGCTTGCAAGGTTAAGTCCTTAGGGTGACCAGGGCAAGACTACCCGAAGAACCAAATCAACACTCCCAATGCCACAACTGGCCCACCTGATTACTCTTGCCACATGCCCCGGTCGAAAACTGTTTATCAAACCCCAGTTGATTACCATGCACCACGTGCTATCAACATCACATGATACTTTTCCAAAACAGGTTCAATATATCATTAAGTCAATATTAACATTTGATTATCCAAACTCATGTCATGAGCACGTAGCAGGTCTAAGCAGTATACTACAACGGTCTAAACCCATGTTGGCAATTTAATAATGTCCAACTAGTAATCCACAACTAGGGTGACAAGGGTCATGGCACATACTTAAATAATCAAGGTGTCATACAGCAAATTGGTACTTATCTAACCCCCATGTTTAAACCAAGTATTTTTCTAATTGAACTAGCATGCAATAGTTTAAATCAAAATAGATTTCGAAATAGGATCAACATGGTCAAAGCACAACTTGCCTTCAAAAAGTACTTGCTCTTGGTCTTGAGTTGGATCCTGAGTTAATACTTCTCCTTCGAATCCTTCCGGCACTTCAACGTCTACTCGTAAAGCGTGCAAATAGCAAATACACAAATAAACAATAGGCAAAAAGTGCCCAAACATCCAAATAAAATCCATAAACAGAAAGAACATAATTTTATGGATTTTTAGAAACTGGAATCAATCAAATTTGGAGTTAAGATTTAAAAGTTATGATTATTTAAAGTTTAAATAATCATTTAAATAATTTTGCAGAGAAAAAATTTAGTCCAAAAATTAATTAAAATTCATATTTAGGTAGATCTCAATTTTATACAAATTTAGAAATTTGAATCACTCAAATCGGAGTTGAAACGCAAAAGTTATAAGCGTTTGAAGTTTGAATCTAAATTTGAATCAATATTTCGAATTAATAAATCATTTTCTTTTTCGGAAATTAATTATTGCGTCAGCGAAGACACGTGTCAGCTCCTGATTGGCTGGCTGACGTCAGCCGGCTCATGGGCTCAGCCCACGGCGCGGTTCGGTCCATGGTGGACCCGGTCCACGGCTCGGGTGAGACTGACAGGTGGGACCCACTTGTCGCCAAGTGGGTCTCACGCAAACGCTACCGACGCGTGGGCCCTCTGACTTGCGGGGCCCGCGTGTCAGGGACACGCGCCCACACGCGTGGGTGCGGCTAGGCACACGTGGCGCAATCTCGGCCGTTGATTTGAAAATCAACGGCCCAGATTGGATCTAGGCTTCACGCGTTTTAGGTTAACGCGGCGGATCTGAGCCGTTGGATCTTGATCCAACGGTCCAGATTTGATCTGGTTTCCAGGGTTTGGGATAGAACGTGGGCTCACCTCAACCGTCCGATCTGGATCTGACGGTTCACCGAGCTCGCGGAGTCCGGCGACGGCGCGGCGAGGCTTGGGCACCGGAGACGTAGACGACGACCTCCCACGCGGCGTGTCCGTGCAGCTCCGGCGTGAAGATTGGCACTCCCAGGCGCGGCGTGACGTGGGGATGTTGGTCCTGGGCTTGGTGTCGTCGGAGAGCGGCGGCAGCGGCGGGGATCGACGAAAAACCGCGGTGGGGAACTCCTCCTACTACGGCGAGCAATAGCGGCTACGCGGCGGCGGCTAGGGCTCAGAGGCTAGGGGCAAAAGATGCGCACGACAAAGGGCTTCGCCGGGGTGACCTCGGGGCTTTAAATAGTGCCTCGGCGTGCGCGCAAAACACGAAACCCTAACGCACACGGCGGCCCACGGCGGAGCTCTCCGGCTCGGATTCGGACGGGAACGATGACGCGCAGCCGTTGGATCTCGATCCAACGGCCACAGGCGAACGGGCTCGGTCGAGCCAGCGACGCGACCGGGTCCGGGTCGGACTCGAACTCGAGTCTGACTCGGGCTCGGTCGGATGAACAGTAACCGACTCGGTTTGATTTTCCAGCGATTTAATATTTAAAATAATTACCAGAAATTCAATTAATTCATTAAAAATAGTAAAAGACTCAGAAAAATTCCAGAAAAATTCTGGAAAATACTTTGGATCATTTTGGACTCAAATAAAATATTTCCAACAAAATTTTATTTGCAAAATTAAATTCTTTAATTATTTCAAAAAGGAATAAATTCAAATAAATTCCAAATAAATCCAAATAAATTCCAGAAAATTCCAAAAATTCACCAAAGTGCCAAATCACACATGAATTTAAGAAAAGCAAAATTTTGGGGTGTTACAAAATGTGATTTGGAATAACTTAGAAACATGGCTTAGGTCTTAACTAAAATTTTGTCATAGGATAGCAACATTAAAACTTGCAAAAGTGGTATAACTAATCTAAAATCTGACACACAATGGATGCACAGTAGGAAAGGGTATGGGTATCGTTTCTTTACGCTTAAATGTTGTATTTAAGCTTTGATGTTGAATGCTTCATTCGATAAAGCATGTTGCTATGTCTATGAGATAAATGATTGAATTGTTCTTATGGTGGTGATAAAGTGGGGTTGTGGTGCCGAAGGGTTTCGGCCACCACTTTTGTTCATAGTAAGGGTGAGGTTTGATGGTGTGGCCGGTTGGCGTATTAACCCCTGTAGGAGAAGAGTGCTTACCCCTTTCTGTCGTAGGTCGGGTAGTTGCCTGGAGACAAATAGAAGAGTTGACGGTGGGTATCCTTCGGATGCTTTCCACCGTTCCGACGGTCGGTTTTGGTTGGTCTTCTTGTTTTTTTTAGTCGATTGAAATCAAAAGAAAAGTGTTGGTCTTGGATTTTCGCGGATTGTTCCGTATGCGGTATGTGGTTTTGTCTTCCTTGGTTGAAGACGAAGAAGAAGAGTCTAGTGTTGCGCTTCTGTTGGTCGCTATTAACTTTTGCTTTGAGAACCGGTTTTGCTGGTTATTGTGGATTGTCTTAGGGAGGAAACATTTGTGGTTATTGTCCTCCCTATCTAAGAAAAGAGTTGAAGTTCTCCTAGTGCCGACCTTAGGTTGGGTGGAGCTAAGTTTTGAATCTTTATCGAAAAAGGTTTGGTTGAACATTTGATTTTCCCTGGGGCCTCCTTCTTCCTTCTTGGAAGTATAGATCTTGAGATTTCTTTAAGTGTTTGTGGTAAAATTTGGGAATTTCAGAGTTGACCTCTCCTGCATTTCCGTTGTAGTTTTGTTTTTCTTCCTTGCCTGGGAAAGGAGAAATTGTCTATCGGTGTTCGTTCTGGTTCTTGAGCTGTGGTTATCTTTAAAAGTTGAGTTGCATCCTGTTTGTCAAGGGTTCGTGCCCCATGAAGGTGTTTAGAAAAGTTTATGTCCGTGCTATGTAGTAGGTAATAATGTGGGTTATGGGATGACGTATTGTTAAGTTAATTTGTGAGTTGAAACAATTCAATGCAATTGTTACCTCTAGCTTGAGAATAAATAGACTACTAGTGTTGTAGTTTACACTTAGCGAGAATGATTGAATGTGTTAATGTAGATGCTTAGAATCGGTTGCTTTGCTTTAAAAGTGCTTATGTTCCCCGATTATGTTTAAAGTTTTAAACCCTGATGCATAGTTAAAACATTAAGATGATGTAGACTGCTGTTATTGTTAAAGAAACTTTGCTGGTTGTTTAAAGATGTACTAATATAATGGAATAATAGAGAAATTTAATCGTGTTGCCTAGTGACTTTAATTTGGAAGTTGATTAGAGTTGCTATTTATGTTATTGCAAACTACTAGTATATTTGGAAGTATGCAGTTGTGTCTCTACAATGCTAGTATTGATATCAATTGAGAAGACATAAGACTTATTGTTAATGATGTTGTTAAGGGCAGTGTTAATGCTAGTATTCAATCTATTTTAATAGTTGGAGTATGTTGTGTAGTGACCATTTTGTTGTAACCTATGTATAGGGTAGCTAAAAGCAATGTTGTTGATTGATGATTATGCAAATTATTGATATTGATGACTTGGTAGTGTTGTTAATTGTTGGAAACCATTGATCCAATAGAGAAAAGTGTAAAACTGTGGAATTATATCGAGTACATGTTGTGATGGGATGAACAAAGGATAATAAACGTGATGTAAGATTTTAACCTTAATGAATGCATATCTTATAATCCTATTTACGAATTTTATCTTGTAGAGATTTTAATTATTTGTGGAAGTCATTAATTGAACAAGTTTCAATTGTCAAGATTTTGACGTATGGATAGTATAAAATTTATAGGTTGACCATGCTCAAGTAGCTGTTGAAGTACTATGTTTGAAATATAGAATATGTTGTTATATGATTTGGTGATTCGTGGGGATCATGTCAATGTAGTCTTGGTTGGGTGCCTTTGTGATAAGCATCTTAAACCTTAATTAAAAGTGTTGGGAATGGTAACTAGAGAAAGAAATTGTTATGTAAATTTTGTTAAATCCGGTTGGACTCTCTTGATGAGTAAATAGTGATTTTTGAATGCTTAAATGGTAAGTGTAGTGGAATACAAGTTATGGTGGGATTCTTGTTGAGCTGGTGTTTAAAACCCTTGCAACAGGTGTGGTTGTTTGCCATTTTGGTTGAATGCCTTCGGTCAAGGTATTCCTTGTATTGTGTTTCCGAGTTTCCCTACAACTCGTAGCTATTGGTGCCAATCTTTGGTTTTGGCTATTTTGTTTAATTTGTGTTATGAGTATGGATTTACACCCAAAAGTTTTTGAGTGGATCGCGCTCCTTATGTCAGACCGAAATATCTTTGGAATAAATTTTAACGGAAGCAGATGGACATAGTGGGTTGTGTTGGAAACTCTTGAGACTTAATTTGTAACTCTTTTTGACGGGAGATGGATTTATTTGCATAATGTGTGTGATGTTTGCGAGTGCTTCAAAAAGATGGATTTTATAAATGTTTTATAAAATGATTTTGTTAGTGAGGTGTTCCCTTTTGGAAATGAATTTCCCTCTCCTTGAGAAAATTTGTGACGGTTGTGGGAGCAGATGCTTGACTTGAAATTTTGATGTTCTCTTCCAAAATGTTGAATTTGGTTGAAATGCAATGTTTTGCAAGTTCAGTTTTCAATTGATGTGGGTTCTTTTACGACGTGGTGTTTTGCTGTTATCGGTGTTGCCGTCATAGTTATAAGATTTAGCGCAACCGTCAATGTTATGTGTGTTTCAAACATGTGATACCGAGGAAGTAGTCGGTTGGTGAATGATTATTCGATATTGTTGTTACATGAAGAATGAAGGGTGAAAAGGAAGCATGACATTGTTTATAGATGTTTAATGATGAAAAAGTCAGTGAGCCAGGTCGGTGAGAAAGTCATACATGGATATATGACTAATCCGGAGTGCTCTTCAAAAGTGTGCATGCATGTCATACATCGAGATTTCTATTTCTGTCTGGTATGAAAAGAAAACAATGAAGAATTTCTGGTATGTTGGTTGTGGTGTAGGACATTGGTGCTTCTTCGTGTCTTGACGTAGGAAATTAAAATGAGTACTCCTTTGTTGTTGCCAAATTCTTTCCACAGTAGCTTTTAGCGCTTTTGGGGTTCGAGTTGTTGTATGTGGATCAATTTGGGGTTCATGGTTTATGGTTGAGTTCACCCAATACAAACCTTCTTGGAGAATCGGGTCGTTGATGTGTTCCACGGTAGGGTTGATTAAACTATTAGTGGACTACTTGGTGGTTGCAAGTAATTGCTTTATCCTTTCGAAGTGTATTGGATCTTTTGTCGCCGATCTCTGAGCGAGTTGTGTCGACCGATGTGGATTGCTCGGTTGCTGATGCTTTTTCTTGGTTTTCGTAACCCTGGCCATAAAGTAGGCTTCTCCTTTCGGTGGTAGTGGGGTGGATGTTGGTCTTGTTGTAAAAGATCAGAATGTAACCCCGATGGTTCAAGCAGTTAGTAATCTTAGAGTGTTGTGTCTCACTTGGTTTGCGTCGTCTCGAATACGACGAACCACAGTTGAGAGGTTGTAACACCCCGGCATTTAATATGCCCGAATGCTACCAAACATAGGCTAAACAACACCTAAATACCATGAATTAAACTAAATTACAGCAAAGGAACAAATGCTAATACCGAAAATTTCGGCAGCATCTCCTTTGTTTTTCCATGATTCGGAGCAACAACAAAACATCACAAGTTATATCATAATGGAAAGCATCTAAAACAGCAATAACATGTGACATAGCAACAATATAAGTCCAGGATAAAGCCTTCAACCACTTCATGAGCTAAACGAATCAAATAGTAAGACCGAGCACACAGTTAAGCAATTCTCCAAGTTTCATGGCAATACTTTCATTATCATGACTCCAAGTGGTAACACTGTCTAATTTATGTGGAGCTACGTGTAGATGTTTAGCTAAACCCTTTTTCCCGCATGCCGATTTCATGGTACCTAAGAAAAACAACATAAACACAAGCGTGAGTTCATCACTCAGCAAGTATATTGCAATGGAACAAGAAAACACATTCCAATACCTTCATCACCACTTTTCACACACAACATCATACACATCTCATATTCATAGTGTAAGCATATCATTGACATCATCATAAATCATCCTCATATAACATCCTCATATAATGCAATGCTGTAACACCCCGGTATTTAATATGCCTGAATGCTACCAAACACAAGCTAAACAACATCTAAATACCACATTTAACATAAAATTCCAGCAAAGGTACATAGGCTAAAAACCGATATTTCGGCAGCATCTCCTTTGTTTTTCCATGAATTAACACAATATCAATATCATGGCAAGATATATCATAGCACACGACATCTAGTCTCAACAAGCAACATAACATTCGTTATTCATTACAACACACTTGCCTCAACCACGGGCAACGGAAAGGCGAGAAGTAGAAGGCACTCCCGGGGTCGCACCACCTGCACATAGGTATCACACACTCACAATCATGCCCACAAAACAGTACGCAAACCCCCATCTAACCCGACATTGCCCACTACTCGCAAAACCTAAAAACAGAGGTTATGTCCCGATGGGATAGCAGCCTTGCAAAAAGCATAACTTGAGTTCTGGGACTCCGAATCAATTAAACGAGTACATCCTCGCGTAGCTTAGGAAATTTCCCAACTTTCTCTAGGTATATGGAAAGACTGATTCGGAATCTAAAGTCGTCTAATCTACAGATTACCGTGATCTGTTCCAATTACGTCACAGATTTTAACACGCTCGGTAAAACAGACATAACTTTCAAACGGCTGATCGGAATTTAACGTGCTTTATGTCCACGGAAAGAAAATTAAATTATCTACAACTTCTTCAACATCCGTATGGACAGACTCAGAATCTAAATCGACGAAAACTAGAACCCTAGCCCAACTGCTCAATCTGCCCGAAAACAGAAACGTGGCAACATCTAGATCTAACCCAAATTACTCCAATCCAGCACCTCCAATTGATCTAAAAACTTGATAAACACCCTAATAACAGTACCTAGATCAATTCCAAGGATCCCCATGATCATACCTTTGCCCGACGAACGAAAACTCCAATCGATCTCCTCGCGGATCGCTCCTCGCTCCACGGGATGATTCCACGAGGTGCAGGGGTGGGGTGGCCAACCTAGGGCAGCAAGGGGTGGAGGAGAGGTGGTGGAGAGGTGGGGAGCAAAGGGGCAAGGGAGGGGGAGGCGCACGGCCAAGGGAGGAGGGAGGCGGCTAGGGCAAGGGCAAGTGGGGGGGGGAAGGGCGCACAAGGGGCAGGGGTGAACGCCCAAGGGCTGGTGGGAGCCCTTTTACCAGCCCCCACACCCAATCCTAGTCCGTTACGGAGAACTACTCCATCCCATCAAAGCCCACTTAAGGCCCAAACTCCCCCGGGAAGGCCCAAAACCCCGAAAACGGCCCGGAAACGGCCCGGAAACGTTATTAACCTCCATACCTTATGGTTTTAACCTGCCATACCATATTTCATAAAGTTTTTGACCTTAACATGCACCATTTAAAAGGTTACGACACTCCGTGGTGACACATCACTTCAAACGGCCCAAAAACGCGAGTAAACCTCAAGCCGAAAGGTTTTATTCTCTAATTTCACATTCTATAATGTCACACCATACCGTAGTGTCACATTCTTCCCCCCTTCAACAGGATTCGACCTCGAATCCAAAGGACGCCATAATCAACAACAAAGTCCCCAAGGGACAAAAGGCTTCTCTGCCGCTCAAAACATTCACACAACGACTAAAACCGGAACAAACAACAAACGAGTTCCCAAAACCAACACATAGAGAAAAAGTGTTGATCTAGCTCAACTAAGGGAAACCCCTCACAAATCGACCTTCACTTCAATTCGCCAACAGAATCTGCGTTTCAACCACAAAGGGCTCCATCAACCCAAAATGCTCGAATCCTCACGGCAAACACTTCATACTTCTATCACAACCACCCTGACTACCATACTCCATTAAACTCAACATGACATAATCAAAGGAAGTCACAATTCCTTTAACGACCTCTCTTCATTCCCGAAAGTTTCCATCGAGGGGAATAACTCATTAAGGCACACTAGCCCTTCCGATACACGATCATACTAACATTTTATTCCATCCTTTCCCAGGCAAGACTCAAACCCAAAAACAACTAGTGAAGACAACTGCTCACGGCAGGGCAATTATCACCGATCTACCGTCAACTTCACTTCCACCCATCGCTACTCTTAGTAAAGGTTAAACCCATACATCATCAACCTCCATCACAAACCACCCTTATACCACTAAGGTTCGACACCTATCCCAAGCTAGGATCGAAAACCTTACCAAACCACAATTGGTTCCTTTCTTAAGAGGGTCTCGCCCTCACACAAAAACACTTAGCTATCAAGCCCAAGTGTACACACAACAACTCAAAACCAAAGCGTTAACAACCATTTTGGAAAGAATTCGGCAACATCCAAGCCAAATCACAAAGGAAGCATAAATCCCCTACACTACATTTACATCTCATACATATTGATGATGACAATGTTAAGTGTTTATGAATAAGATGATTTACATGAAGCGAGATGCTATTGCCATATTGTTGTTCTTGTTGTCCATTGCAATATGCTTGCTGAGTTTCGAACTCACGCTTGTGTTTTTTTTTCTTATTGTTTTAGGTACCATGAGAACGGCATGCGGGAAAAGGGAATAGACACACGCCCACACGTTGCTTCACCTTAATGTTTCCCCAAGTCAATTCTTTTAGATTGATAATAAATTGCGTGTGATGGTCATTAAATTAAGGCTTAGCTTGGTTAATGAGAGTTTTATTGTTCGTTTGACACTTGGAACTTTAAGTGCTAAATGTTAGTCTTTTATTGTCGTTAAGACTCTATTTATTGCTGTTTTAGATGTTTCCCTTATTGCCATATAATGCTATATCGTTGTTGCTCCTTAAATTCATGATAAAACAAAGGAGGTGCTGCCGAAATCTCGGTTTTTAGCCTATGCGCCTTTGCTGGAATTTTATGTTAATTATGATATTTGGATGTTGTTTAGCTTATGTTTGGTAGCATTCGGGCATATTAAATGCCGGGGTGTTACAAATGCAATGTAATGCAATGCAATGAAATGCAATGCGATGCACATATCTCCAGAAAACTCATACCGGTATGGTTGAGTACACACCCGTCGGTGTGCACCCTCTCCCCCCTTCCATCCCGAAGATGGAGGATGCCTACTCCTCGCTTCCGTTCACCGCGGTGAATGGAATCACGATGTAGGACTTACTCATTGGCTCTCCAGATTAGTCATAACTTTCTCACCGACCTTCCCGGACTAGTTATGACTTTCTCACTGCCCGGGCCATGTAACATGCCATGTATGCATTTATGGCAACATCATATTTAACTTGTACATTAACACATGGCATCATCACATAATAAACATACTTATCATATCAATGGCAAACATTAAAGCTTGGCATGTGAACATATCATATATTCAAACTTCAATCTCAATCAATCAAACAACCTACAATCGCTATCCATTACAATACACTTGCCTCAACCACGGGTGACGGATTAGCGGGAAGTAGAAGGCACCCCCGGTGTCACACCACCTACACATAGGTACCACGCACTCACAATCATGCCCACAAAACAGTACGCAAACCCTCATCTACCCCGACATTGCCAACTACTCGCAATAACCAAAAACAGAGGTTCTGTCCCGACGGGACAGCAGCCTTCCAAAAGGCATAACTTGAGTTCTGGGACTCCAAATCAATTAAACGAGTACATCCTCGCGTAGCTTAGGAAATTTCTTAACTTTTTCTAGGTATATGGAAAGACTGATTCGGACTCTAAAGTTGTTTAATCTACAGATTACCGTGATCTGTTCCAATCGCGTCACATATTTTAACACGCTCGGTAAAACAGCCATAACTTTCAAACGGCTGATCGGAATTTAACGTTCTTTATGTCCACTGAAAGATAATGAAATTATCTACAACTTCTTCAACATCCATACGACCAAATTCCAATTCTAAATTGGCACAAAACTGAACCCTAGGTCGACTGCTCATGCAGTTCCAAAACAGAAACGTGGCAACATCTGGATCTAATCCAATCAACTCAATTCCAGCACCACTAATTGATATAAAAACTTGATAAACACCCTTAGAACAGTACCTAGCCCAACCCCAAGGAGTCCCATGGCCATACCTTCGCCCGACGACCGAAATCCCAACGAAACTCCTCCTGGATCGCTCCTCGCTCCTTGCTCCTCGCTCCAGCGGATGGATCCTCGAGGTGCAGGTGGTGGGGAGGCCACCCTAGGGCAGCAAGGGGGTGGAGGAGATGTGGTAGAGAGGTGGGGAGCAAAGGGGAGCAATGGGGGAGGTGGAGACGCATGCAAGGGAGAGGGGGAGGTGGGGGTGGCGGCTAGGGCATGGAGGGAGAGGTGGGGGTGCCCAACGGGCAGGGTGTGGGGCGTAAGGGGGCAGGGGGGAGGCCTTTTACCTGCCCCCACACCTGTTCCTAATCCTAAATGGATTCCCACTCCATCCCACCAAAGCACACAACCCCCTCTTTTAGGCCCAAACTCCCCCGGGAAGGCCCAAAACCCCGGAAACGGCCCGGAAACGCTATTAACCTCCATACCTTATGGTTTTAACCTTAATTCCACATCTCATAATGTTTTTGACCTCATCATGTACCATTTATAAGGTTCCGACACTCCGTGGTGACACAACACTTCAAAAGGCCAAAAAACGCGAGTAAACCTCAAGCCGGAAGATTTTATTCTTTAATTTCACATTCTATCATGTCACACCATACCGTAGTGTCACATTCTTCCCCCCTTCAATAGGATTCGACCTCGAATCCGAAGGACGCCAAAAAAAACAACAACAAAATCCCCAAGGGACAAAAGACTTCTCTACAGCACAAAACAACCGCACGAAACCTCAAACCGGAACAAACAACAAGCGAGTTCTCAAAACCAACACTTGGCGAGAAAAGTAATGATCTATATCAACTAAGGGCAACCTCTCACAGGACGGCCTTCACTTCCATTCCCAAACAGAATCTGCGTTTCAACCACAAAGGGCTCCATCAACCCAAAACGCTCGAATCCTCACGGCAAACACTTCATACTTCTATCAGAACCAACCTGACTACCATACTCCATTAAACTCAACATGACATAATCAAAGAAAGTCACAATTCCTTTAACGACCTTTCTACATTCCCGAAAATTTCCATCGAGGGGAAAACTCATTAAGGCACACTTGCCCTTCCGATACACGATCATACTAACATTTTATTCCATCCTTTCCCAGATAAGACTCAAATCCAAGAACAACTAGTGACGACAATTGCTCACGGCAGGACAAATATCACCGAACTACCGTCAACTTCACTTCCACCCATCGCTACTCTTAATAATGGTTAAACCTATACATCATCAACCTCCATCACAAACCACCCTTATATCACTAAGGTTCGATACCTAGCCCCAAGCTAGGATCGAAAAACCTTACCAAACCACAATTGGTTCCTTTCTTAAGAGGGTCTCGCCCTCACACAAAAACACTTAGCTATCAAGCCCAAGTGTACACACGACAACTCAAACCCAAAGCGTTAACAACCATTTTGGAAAGAATTCGACAACATCCAAGCCAAATCACAAAGGAAGCATAAATCCCCTACACCACAACCAAAATACCATAATTTGTTCATTCTTTCTTTTCATACTAGAAAGAAATGGACATCTCGATTCTTGACATGCATGCACACTTTTCAAGAGCACTCCGGATTAGTCATATATCCTTATATGACTTTCTCACCGACCTGGCTCGTCGACTCCTTTATGATTAATTATGCATAAACAATGTCTCGTTTTCCTTTTTCACCCTTCATTCATCATGTAACAACGGCACCGAATAGTCATTCACCAAATGACTTTGTAACACCCCAGCATTTAATATGCCCGAATGCTACCAAACATAAGCTAAACAACATCTAAATACCACAATTTATCACAAATTCCAGCAAGGGTACATATGCTCAAAACCGAGATTTCGGCAGCATCTCCTTTGTTTTAACATGCTACGAAGAATCAACAATATTATAGCAATGTAAGGCAATATGAGAGACATCTAAAACAGCAATTATTAAAGACTTAACGACAATATAAGTCTAACATCAAGCACTTAATGTCTCCAAGTGTCACATGAACAAATAAACTCTCAAATAGTAAGCTAAACATTAAAGCAATGATCATCACACGCAATTTATTATCAAACTAATAGAATGACTTATGGAATCATTAAGGTGAAGCTACGTGTGGGCGTGTGACTATCTCCCTTCCCCGCATGCCGTTCTCATGGTACCTAAAACAACAAGAAAACACAAGCGTGATCTCCCATCATGTATATCATCTCATTCATAAACATTTAACAATGTCATCATCATTATGTATGCGATGTAATGCAATGCTCATGTCTCCTTGGAAACTCATATCGGTATGGTTGAGTACACACCCGTCGGTGTGCACCCTCTCCCCCCTTCCATCCCGAAGATGGAGGGTGCCTACTCCTCGCTTCCACAACCCACGGTAGATGGAATCACGATGTAGGACTTATTCTATTGGCTCTCCGGATTAGTCATAACTTTCTCACCGACCTTCCCAGATTAGTTAATGACTTTCTCACCGCCCGGGCCATGTAACATGTCATGTATGCAAGCATGCCAACATCATATAAAACTCATGTATTAACACATGACATCATAACATCTTAAACATGCTCATCATATCATAGCAATCATTAAAACATGGCAAGTGGACATATATCATGTAGACAATTCCATCTAATCTCAACATGCAACCTACAACTCGCTATCCATCACAACACACTTGCCTCAACCACGTGCAACGGATTGGCGGGAAGTAGAGAGCACTCCTGGGGTCGCACCACCTGCACATAGGTATCACACACTCACAATCATAACCACAGAATAGTACGCAAACCCTCATCTACCCCGACATTGCCAATGACTCGCAAACCCTCATCCCCCTAGCCCTAGCCTCCTCCCCCCCTCACCCCTCTAGCCGTGCGCCCCCTTGCCCTTGCCCTCTCCACCTCTCCACCTCCCCACCACCTCTCCTCCACCCCCTTGCTGCCCTAGGGTGGCCTCCCCACCCCTGCATCCTCGTGGATCCATCCAAGGAGCGAGCAGCGAGGAACGAGGAGCGAGGAGCGAGGAGATCCATTGGAGTTTTCGGGCGTCGGGCAAAGGTATGATCATGGGGTTCCCTGGGATTGATCTAGGTACTGTTATTAAGGTGATTATCAAGTTTTTAGATCAATTGGTGGTGCTGGATTGGAGTAATTTGGGTTAGATCTAGACGTTGCCTCGTTTCTGTTTTGGGACAGCATGAGCAGTCGACATAGGGTTCCTGTTTTCGCCAATTTAGATTTCGAATCTGACTATACGGACTTTCAAGAAGTTGTAGATAATTTCATTATCTTTCCGTGCATATAAATAACGTTAAATTCCGCCAAGCCGTTTGAAAGTTATGACTGTTTTACCGAGCGTGATAAAATCTGTGACGCGATTGGAACAGATCACGGTAATCTGTAGATTAAACAACTTTAGAGGCCGAATCAGTATTTCCATATACCTAGAGAAAGTTGGGAAATTTCCTAAGCTACGCGAGGATGTACTCGTTTAATTGATTCGGAGTCCCAGAACTCAAGTTATGCCTTTTGCAAGGCTGCTGTCCCGACGGGACAGAACCTCTGTTTTTAGGTTTTGCGAGTAGTTGGCAATGTCGGGGTAGATGAGGGTTTGCGTACTGTTTTGTGGACATGATTGTGAGCGTGTGGTACCTATGTGCAGGTGGTATGACCCCGGGAGTGCCCTCTACTTCCCGCCAATCCGTTGCCCGTGGTTGAGGCAAGTGTGTTGTGATGGATAGCGATTTGTAGGTTGCTTGTTGAGAATAGATGGAGTTGACTACATGATATATGATCACTTGCCATGCTTTTATGATTGCCAATGATATGATGAGCATGTTTAATATGTTATGATGCCATGTGTTAATATGTACGAGTTAAATATGATGTTGGCATAATTGCATACATGGCATGTTGCATGGCCCGGGCGGTGAGAAAGTCATAACTAGTCCGGGGAAGGTCGGTGAGATGATATATATGATGGGAGATGTTATTGCCATGATATTGTTCTTGTTGTCCATTGCAATATGCTTGCTGAGTTTCGAACTCACGCTTGTGTTTTCTTGTTATTTTAGGTACCATGAGAACGGCATGCAGGGAAGGGAAATAGTCACACGCCCACACGTAGCTTCACCATATTGATTCCACAAGTCATTCTATTAGTTTGATAATAAATTGCGTGTGATGATTATTGCTTTAAGGTTTAGCTTTGCTATATGGGAGTTTATTGTTCGTTTGACCCTTGGAGACATTATGTGTTTGAAACTAGACTTATATTGTTGCTAAGTCGTTAATTATTGCTGTTTTTAGTTGTCTCTCATAATCCATACATTGCTATACTGTTGTTGCTCCTTTAATTCATGTTAAAACAAAGGAGATGCTGCCGAAATTTCGTTTTTTAGCATATGTACCTTTGCTGGAATTTATGGTAACTTGTGGTATTTAGAGGTTGTTTAGCTTATGTTTGGTAGCATTCAAGCATATTAAATGCCGGGGTGTTACAGACTTCTTCCTCGGTATCAAATGATGGAAACACAATTAACATCGAAGGTTGCGGAAATTCATATAGACTATGACGGCAGCATAGTTGACAGTAAAACACCACGTCGTAAAAGAACCCACATCAATTTAAAATTGAACTTGCACAACATTGCATTTCATCCAAATTCAACATTTCGGAAGAGAACATAAAAATTTCAAGTCGAGCATCTGCTCCCACAACCATCACAAACTTCCTCAAGGAGAGGGAAACTCATTCCCAAAAGGGGAACACCTCACTAACAAAATCACTTTGTAAAACTTTCATAAAGTCCACCTTTTTGAAGCACTCGCAAACATCACACACATTTTCAAAACAACTCCAACTCTAGCCAAAAAGAGTTACAAATTAAATCTCAAGAGTTTCCAACACAACCCATTAAGTGCATCTGTTTCCTTTAAAGTTTATTCCAAAGATAATTCAGTGTGGACGCGAAGGAGCGCGATCCACTCAAAAACTTTTGGGGTGTAAATCCATACTCATAGCACCGACTAAACAAATTAGCCAAAACCAAATATTTGCACCAATTTCTACGAGTTTTAGGGAAACTCTGAAACATAGCATATGGAACACCTTGACCGAAAACCCTTCAACCAAAATGGCAAACAACCAAACCAGTCCAAAAGCTTTTAAACACAAGCTCAACATAAAAAGAACCATCTCTAGTACTCCACTACGCTTTCCATTAAAAGACTTCAATAATTACTATCTACTCCCTGAGGAGCCCCAACACAATACAACCAAAAGCTTCACAACAAATTCTTTCTCTTATTATCTTCCCCAATACTTATAAATAAAGTTTATGATGATTACGAAAAGATATCCCACGAAGACTAAGTCAACAAGATCCCCATTGACCAACATAACAAATAACATCATATTCTAGATTTGAAACAAGTGCTCCAACAAAACATTCAGCGTGACCAACCAATAACTTTCATACCACCTATATGTAAACGTCTCTACAATCGAAACTTATTCAGTTAACAAGCGACTTCAACATGTAAATATTATCTCCACAAGACAAGGTTCGTAAATATGATTCTACGACATACATTCATTAAGGATGAAATTGTACATCATGTTAATTATCCAAAGCTCACTCCATCGCAACATGTTAAAATTTTCCTCTATTTTAACCATGGTTTTCAACAAGTAATCTAAACAATTACCACCACTACTTAGTCATCAATAACAACAAACGGGCATAATCATTAACCAACAACAATACTTTTAGCTACCCTATACATAGGTGATAACCAAATTACCACCACACAACATACTCCAACTATTTAAAATAAATTGAATACTAGCATTAACACTGCCCTTAACAACATCATTAACAATAAGTCTTATGTCTTCTCAATTGATATCAATACTTAGCATTGAAGGGACACAACTGCATACTTCCAAATATACTAGTAGTTTGCAACAACGTAAATAGCAACTCTAATCAACTTCCAAATTAAAGTCACTAGGCAACACGATTAAATTCCTCTATTACTCCATTAGATTAGAACATCATTAAACAACCAGCAAAGTTTCTTTAACGGTAACAACAGTCTACATCATCTTAATGTTTTAACTATGCATCAGGGTTTAAAACTTTTAAACATTATCGGGGGTCATAAGAACTTTTATAACAAAGCAACAGATTCTAAGCATGTACATTAACACATTTAATCATTCTCGCTAAGAGTAAACTACAACACTAGTAGTCTATTTATTCTCAAGCTAGAGATATTAATCACATTGAATTGATTCAACTCAAAATTTAACTTAGCAACACATCAATCCCTAAACCACATTGTTACTTACTACATAACATGCTAAACATCAATTCTTACTAGGGACAAACGATTTCAGTCAAAAGACTACTTACTTTGTTTGCAGCATTTTAGTTTTAAAACTCATCCCAAATTCATAAGGAAACTTGACTCTCAAAATTGCAATGAGACAAACCCAAACTTGGTCATGCAAAGGAATTCTCAAAAACACTTTTCAATCTCAAAGACACCCACAGGAGGGAACCAACCGATCAAATAAACCTTTGCAAATAAAATCTTAACACCAAACCCCAATCTTTCACGAAACAAGAAGGGTTTTTCAAGGATGATTTCTTAAACCAGTAAAATAACGAAATCAAACACCACGTACTACTACAAAGCCACAGAACTTCAGCCCTGACAGCCAGGTCTGGCATAACTCTGCAATAACTCTTTTAACCTTGGAGAAAGACAAACACATGAATAAATTGAATGCTTCTTCCCCATAAAGCAACCAACAAACGATACCCATACCCTTTTCCTACTGTGCATCCATTGTGTGTCAAATTTTAGATTAGTTATACCACTTTTGCAAGTTTTAATATTGCTATCCTATAACAAAATTTTAGTTAAAACCTAGTCCATGTTTCTAAGTTATTCCACATCACATTTTTAGTTGTACCCTCTAGCATGACACTAAAAATACACATTCCAAGGACCTACAACCCGCTCTGATACCAACTGTAACACCCCGGCATTTAATATGCCCGAATGCTACCAAACATAGGCTAAACAACACCTAAATACCATGAATTAAGCTAAAATACAGCAAAGGAACAAATGCTAATACCGAAAATTTCGGCAGCATCTCCTTTGTTTTTCCATGATTCGGAGCAACAACAAAACATCACAAGTTATATCATAATGGAAAGCATCTAAAACAGCAATAACATGTGACATAGCAACAATATAAGTCCAGGATAAAGCCTTCAACCACTTCATGAGCTAAACGAATCAAATAGTAAGACTGAGCACACAATTAAGCAATTCTCCAAGTTTCATGGCAATACTTTCATTATCATGACTCCAAGTGGTAACACTGTCTAATTTGTGTGGAGCTACGTGTAGATGTTTAGCTAAACCCTTTTTCCCGCATGCCGATTTCATGGTACCTAAGAAAAACAACATAAACACAAGCGTGAGTTCATCACTCAGCAAGTATATTGCAATGGAACAAGAAAACACATTCCAATACCTTCATCACCACTTTTCACACACAACATCATACACATCTCATATTCATAATGTAAGCATATCATTGACATCATCATAAATCATCCTCATATAACATCCTCATATAATGCAATGCAATGTAATGCAATGCAATGTAATGCAATGCGATGCACATATCTCCTGAAAACTCATACCGGTATGGTTGAGTACACACCCGTCGGTGTGCACCCTCTCCCCCCTTCCATCCCGAAGATGGAGGGTGCCTACTCCTCGCTTCCGTTCACCGCAGTGAATGGAATCACGATGTAGCACTTACTCATTGGCTCTCCGGATTAGTCATAACTTTCTCACCGACCTTCCCGGACTAGTTATGACTTTCTCACCGCCCGGGCCATGTATCATGCCATGTATGCATTTATGCCAACATCATATTTAACTTGTACATTAACACATGGCATCATCACATAATAAACATACTCATCATATCAATGGCAAACATTAAGGCTTGGCATGTGAACATATCATATATTCAAACTTCAATCTCAATCAATCAAACAACCTACAATCGCTATCCATTACAATACACTTGCCTCAACCACGGGCGACGGATTGGCGGGAAGTAGAAGGCACCCCCGGTGTCACAACACCTGCACATAGGTACCACACACTCACAATCATGCCCACAAAATAGTACGCAAACCCTCATCTACCCCGACATTGCCAACTACTCGCAATAACCAAAAACAGAGGTTCTGTCCCGACGGGACAGCAGCCTTCCAAAAGGCATAACTTGAGTTCTGGGACTCCGAATCAATTAAACGAGTACATCATCGCATAGCTTAGGAAATTTCCCAACTTTTTCTAGGTGTATGGAAAGACTTATTCGGACTCTAAAGTTGTTTAATCTACAGATTACCGTGATCTGTTCCAATCGCATCACAGATTTTAACACGCTCGGTAAAACAGCCATAACTTTCAAACGGCTGATCGGAATTTAACATTATTTATGTACACTGAAAGATAATGAAATTATCTACAACTTCTTCAACATCCGTACGACCAAATTCCAATTCTAAATTGGCAAAAAACTGAACCCTAGGTCGACTGCTCATGTTGTCCCAAAACAGAAACGTGGCAACATCTAGATCTAATACAATCTACTCAATTCCAGCACCACCAATTGATCTAAAAACTTGATAAACACCCTTAGAACAGTACCTAGCCCAACCCTAAGGAGTCCCATGGCCATACCTTTGCCCGACGACCGAATCCCTAACGAAACTCCTCCCGGATCGCTCCTCGCTCGAACGAATGGATCCTCGAGGTGCAGGGGGTGGGGAGGCCACCCTAGGGCAGCAAGGGGGTGGAGGAGAGGTGGTGGAGAGGTGGGGAGCAAAGGGGAGCAATGGGGGAGGTGGAGACGCATGCAAGGGAGAGGGGGAGGTGGGGGTGGAGGCTAGGGCATGGAGGGAGAGGTGGGGGCGCCCAACGGGCATGGTGTGGGGCGCAAGGGGGCAGGGGGGAGGCCTTTTTCCAGCCCCCACACCTGTTCCTAATCCTAAATGGATTCCCACTCCATCCCACCAAAGCCCACAACCCCCTCTTTTAGGCCCAAACTCCCCCGGGAAGGCCCAAAACCCCGGAAACGCTATTAACCTCCATACCCTATGGTTTTAAACTTAATTCCACATCTCATAATGTTTTTGACCTCATCATGCACCATTTATAAGGTTCCGACACTCCGTGGTGACACAATACTTCAAAAGGCCCAAAAACGCGAGTAAACCTCAAGCCGGAAGGTTTTATTCTCTAATTTCACATTCTATAATGTCACACCATACCGTAGTGTCACAGAGGTTGAGACATGAATCACTGTTGTGCGTAGGAGTGGCAGATGGATCTAGAAGTTGGTACCATGTCCTTCTGGAGAGTGGCATTGGTTAAAGGGGTCGGGCACTTTAGTGCCAAGGGATGTATCGAAGGAGAAGTGTGAGGCCGTTTCCTTTCGTGGTCTGTTTGGGTTTTTTATCCTATCGCTTGGGGTCGTGCTGAGGCCATGAATGAGTACTTTGTGTTTCAATGTTGAGTAAAGTTCTCGCAAGTTTTGATTACGAGTGATCATTAGAGCCGTTAGTCTTCGAACCTAGGCGTCCTGTCATCGAGTCTCGATCAGTGTAAATTCCAGTGGTTTTATTTAGAGAAGCTTTACCCAAAGCTCTTTTCTTTAGGTTTGAACCATGAAGATTAGGTTTCTGTGTGTTGTTGGCTTGGCGTAGTGGCATGTCTTCGATTCGAGGTCGAATCCTGTTGAGGGGGGGAGAATGTGACACCACGGAGTGTCGTAACTTTATTTAATGTGCTTGATAAGGTAAAAAACATTATGAAATATGGTATTGGAGGTTAAAACCATACGCTGTGAGGTTTAATCGCGTTTCCGGGCCGTTTTCGGGGATTTGGGCCTTTCCGGGGGAGTTTGGGCCTAAAAGAAGGGGTTGTGGGCTTTGGTGGGATGGAGTATGAGTCCATTTAGGACTAGAAAACCTGTTTGGGGCTGGTAAAAGGGGCTCCCCCTGCCCCTTATGCGCCCCACCCCTCCCCTTGTGTGCCCACATCCCCCCTTGAGCCCTAGCTGCCACCCCCCTCTTCCCCCCCTTTGGCCGTGCGCCCCCTTCCCCTTGCCCCTTTGCTCCCCACCTCCCCACCACCTCTCCTCCACCCCCCTTGATGCCCTAGGGTAGCCTCCCCACCCCTGCACCTCGAGCATCCATCCGTTCGAGCGAGGAGCGATCCGGGAGAAGATCTATTGGGTTTTCGTGCGTCGGGTGAAGGTATGGCCATGGGACTCCTTGGGGTTGGGCTAGGTACTGTTCTAAGGATCAATATCATGTTTTTATATCAATTGGTGGTGCTGGAATTGAGTAGATTGGATTAGATCTAGAAGTTGCCACGTTCTCTGTTTTGGACAGCACGAGCAGTCGACCTAGGGTTTAGCTTTTCCCAATTTAGATTGCGAATTTGGTCATCCGCCTGTTTAAGAAATTGTAGATAATTTCAATATATTTCTGTGGGTATAAAGAACGTCCAATTCTGATCAGCCGTTTGAAAGTTACGGCTGTTTTACCGAGCGTGTTAAAAATCTATGACGTGATTGGAACAGATCACGGTATTCTGTAGATTAAACCACTTTAGAGTCCGAATCAGTCTTTCCTTATACTTAAAAAAAGTTGGGAAATTTCCTAAGCTACACGAGGATGTACTCGTTTAATTGATTCGGAGTCCCAGCAAGTTATGCCTTTTGGAAGGCTGCTGTCTCGACGGGACAGAACCTCTATTTTGGGTGTTGCGAGTAGTTGGCAATGTCGGGGTAGATGAGGGTTTGCGTACCATTTTATGGACATTATTGTGAGTGTGTGGTACCTATGTGCAGGTGGAGTGACCCTGGGAGTGCCTTCTACTCCCCGCCAATCCGTTGCTCGTGGTTGAGGCAAGTGTATTGTAATGGATAGCGATTTGTAGGTTGCTTGTTGAGAATAGATGAAATTGACTATATGATATGATCACTTGCCATGCTTTAATGATTGCCAATGATATGATGAGCATGTTTATTATGTTATGATGCCATGTGTTAATGTACAAGTTAAATATGATGTTGGCATAATTGCATACATGGCATGTTACATGGCCCGGGCGGTGAGAAAGTCATAACTAGTCCGAGGAAGGTCGGTGAGAAAGTTATGGCTATTCCGGAGAGCCAATGAGTAAGTCCTACATCGTGATTCCATTCACCACGGTGAACGGAAGCGAGGAGTAGGCACCCTCCATCTTCGGTATGGAAGGGGGGGGAGGGTGCACACCGACGGGTGTGTACTCAACCATACCGGTATGAATTTCCAAGGAGACATGAGCATAGCATTGCATTGCATACATAATGATGATGATAATGATATGTGATGATGAATGAGATGGTTCACATGATGTGAGATATTATTGCCATGTAATTGTTCTTGTTGTACCATTGCAATATGCTTGCTGAGTTTCGAACTCACGCTTGTGTTTTCTTATTATTTTAGGTACCATGAGACCGGCATGCGGGGAAGGGAAATAGTCACACTTCCACACGTAGTTTCACTCATTTGATTCCACAAGTCATTCAATTAGTTTTTTTTATATAATAAATTGCGTGTGACGGTTATTGCTTTAAGGTTTAGCTTTGCTAAATGAGAGTCTTATTGTTCGTTTGACTCTTGGAGACATTACATGTTTGAAACTAGACTTATATTGTTGCTAAGTCGTTAATGACTGCTGTTTTTAGTTGTCTCTCATATTCCATATATTGCTATACTGTTGTTGCTCCTTCAAATCATGTTAAAACAAAGGAGATGCTGCCGAAATTTTGGGTTTTAGCATTTACTCCTTTGCTGTAATTTATCTTAAGTCAGGGTATTTAGATGTTGTTTAGCTCATGTTTGGTAGCATTCAGGCATACTAGATGCCGGGGTGTTACAATTGCGGATAAAAGTAAAATGTCACAGAACCAGCTTTAAAACACTCTTAGTGATACCCCCAGCTAGTTCATGAAGTATGGTTAAACAACCCTTTAAGCCGCAAACATAAAACGAAAACTTCACTGTTATCGCGTAGACTTTAGAATCATTTAAGCCTTTTTGTGTAACATCCTCAAATTTATAAAAGTTTAAAAATCAAATATTAAAATATGAAATTACTTTCTTGCTGCATTTCTTGATTTTTGTGCATTATTGTTTGATTAGAAATGAACATTGGATTTTAGAAAAGAAAGAAAAGGAGAAATTGTAAAATGGTAAAAGATTAAGACTACCATAGTAAGTTTTGGATAACTTTAGAATGCCCTAGAAATTAACTTTGGCTGGTCAAAAGTAGGTGTGAGATCATTTTGCAAGTTGATATGATAAATTTAATGGAGAAGCTTATCCTTGATCAACCCTTTGCCAGAATTTTGTAGGAAATCCTAGACCTTTCCAGCACCTAGGATTTTTACCATGTGAGTTCAGTTACTTTATCCTTGTCCACAAAAATTTACAAAAACAAATAACTAGTTTTACTATTTATTCCTATTTGTTTATTCTAATCCTGAAAATCTGCAAAACGTAATAAAATAATTATTATAAAATAAATACTAGGAATTTGACTTTGAAAGTTTTATGGTATAACCCTGATATAGATCCACACCTTCAGTAAAAGTTTTAAAAATTAATATGCTAATTGAAATCTTAGAATAAATCAAAAACCGAATACTTTTTCCTGTGCAATCGGCTAAGTCAGATTTTTTATAAATAAACCATAAACTATTTGAATTCCAAAATTTTAATGGGGGTCGAAAACTTATCCAGGACTCTTCACAAAATGTCTCAAAAATTCTGGAAGTGATTCGACCATTCGGATAAATGCTCAACTTGATGTGTCCCATGCTGGCCGAAAATTTGATTAGCCTTCCTTGCTTTTAAGTGGGCGCGCCCCATTAATTGACCCCACCGACCAGGGCATGAGTGTCCTACTCTTTAGTCACTGCAATTTGGGTCCCATCCTCTAATGAGCCACCTGTTATGGGAATGAGCTCTCATCTCTTTCTCTGCCTTTTTCTCAATCGAACCCTTGCTTCCCGTAGCTTCCTCTGCCGTGGAAAGAGATGGCTTAAGATTTCCTTCTTACGGCAAGTAAGGACAGGAGATCACGAGAAGCTTCATCATTTTGCTTACTTCACCATGTGAACTAAATTCCTTTCTTACGGCGCCATTACTCTTTGCTTCATTGCCCTGTAACGACTCACCAAAGCACGAAAGCCAGTTAGAAAATGGATTCCTATTTGAAGAGTGCCTAACCGCATGGATAAGCTCACATTAACCCGTAAATTTTGGATCCAATTCGGGATTTTTCTTGGAAAGTTTCGAGAAGAAATTGGAATGGAATAATATCGATTCATACAAAGGAAAAGCAAGCATGACATCGTTATGAACATAAAGACCCAAGGTATGGAATCCTAGGAAGAGGCTAGCCCACACTACTACGGAAAGGGCTTTCAGTACCGGTTTTTGAACCGTAAGATAGCCATTCGGATCGATGCTCAAGGGCATCGATCCCTGTTTTCACCCTGATCGATAGAGTATCAGTACCGGTTGGTAGTCACACGTGGCAGCGCATCGTGAGACCCTGTGGACCTTATCAGTACCGGTTGGTGTCTCCAACTAGTTCTGATGAGGCCCTCATCAGTACCGGTTGTTTTATCTAACCGGTACCGATGGGTTGTATATAATATATATGTAAATATGTGTGTGTCCAATACTGGCTATTATATATAATATATATGTGTGTGTGTTAAATCACAACAAATTAAAACACATATAATCAATCATGCACATTTGCCTGATAATGAAATCACTGTACATTCATTGACAAATTTAATTACATATAATGTACTACAATATGTACATAACTTTAATTACAACTCCAGTATTTCTTTTCCTTCTGTTCATTGGGATTTTTTACGTGCATCGCTCTTGCTAGCCGTAGATGTCGAGAATGACAGTTCACCGGTCCTTATCGAAGGGCCCCACTTGTTAAAATTTGGTTCGTGGAACTCGCCTTTTGGATTTACAACCTCATCGTAAATGAAGCCAACGAGTTGTTCTTGAATTGCTCTCACTCGTGCCGGCGAGAGTTCCGAACCTTGTTCCGCCAAATATTGAGGCACCTGCTGTTAAGTCATTAACAAATCAATCCTTGAATTTGTACAAGATGTAAGGAGTAATATACATCATTACAGGTAGTAATTATATTTACTCACCCCCTTGTCGCCTTTTAGCATGCGGTCAGCGGCTCCGATTTGGGTGTGCAAAAACTCACATACATAGTAACCGCATAAATTGTTGCCCGCCGACTGACTCAAGATCTGCGGTTGAAAAAGTTGAAAGCGTGAAATGAATGCAAGGAAATTAACTTAACTAACCAAAAAGCTAGCATTATGATATACGTACTTGAGAGGCTGTTGTAATTTCAAATTTCTCCTTGAATGCGCCCCTATTTTTAGCATGAAACTGTGCGAATGCACTACACATGTGATTACCAATTGTACATGATTAGAATTTGTTTCAAATGGTAGGAAATAGAAGTAATACAATAATGAAAGGAACAAGAATTAATACCGGTCGAACAAATTGATAAAGGTTTGATACGTTTGAACTGGTTTCCTTCTCGAGTCCATAATTGTGATCCGACTATGATCTAGCTCGATCATAATAAGAATCCAGTGAAAACTGTACATACATATGTCAACATAGATAACTAATTAGTTCTAACATAGTGTTATGAAAAAGGAGTAGAACAAGGCGATTTAAAACACATACTCATGTGCGTAGGGTAGATATATCCTTGACTTATATTGATGTCCCATTAGCGCATTGTATATGTTAGTCCGTGTTTCGCTTGGGCTGTATCTAACGGTTGTCTCGTTAATAACTACTGGGTCCATGAATCCTATGTCAAAAATTTGATCCCTTCGGCATCTTTGTATCTCCATGCTACACAAGAAGAAATTAGTTAGGCTTGCAAGGTCCGTACTCTACAAGGGCATGCACGATGGTTTTTTGTAAATAAGACACTTACAGAGTCCAGCAACCCACCAAGGACGTGCTGAGGGCGTCTGTCTGGTATAGATCATACATGATGTGCCATTCGATAAAAAATTCACCGTCACCGTGAAAAAAATCTTGATCCTTGTACTTGACAAAGAAACAATCAGAGACCATGCTTGGTCGCGTCCAAGTACCATTCATGGAATTGCCGCATCTTTGTCGTTAGCTGGAGCAGCTCCTCACGCCTGACCAATGATCCACCCAATGTAAATGGCCATCTTACTTTGGCATACTCAATCTCTGCTGTGCCTAATATTTGATTTGGGTCAAGGTCAGTTTCATCAAAGAATTGTAGCATCGCCTTAGCCTTCTCCTTCTCCTTCTCCTTCTCCTCAGCTGTCATCTTCTTGTGGCATTCCTTTCGCAATGTGCGCTCGTAGTTTGATTGACGAGGCATTTATTTTTGATCCTTCAAATTTGTAATAGTCCTCAAGCCTTTGTGAAATTATTTCGTGCCAGGTTGAACCTTCTTCTTTGGTGACTTGGGTCTAAAAAATTCAGTTACCTCACCTTGTACAATCTTATTGGTCTCCTCGTCGGTCATATCGTACGCCAGCTTCGAAAGTGGACGCAACTTCTTGGATTGGGGGGAGGACCTCGTCTTCTTGGGAGCTGCTGGCTCAGCTGGCTTGTTTCCTTTGGTCGGTGCCTTCTTGGGAGGAGACGGTCTTCTTGTGGGGCATAAGTGCACGGGAGGTGGTGTAGAAGTCGGCGCCTTCTTGGGAGGAGACGGGCTTCTCGTAGGGCATATGTGCGCGGGAGGTGGTGTAGGAGTCGGTGCCTTCTTGGGTATTGCTTGGCCATTCCATTGTTGCGAGCGTGACACCCTTCGCTAGCAGGTCATGCTCCCTCTTCTCCCATTTGGGTATTGCTTGGCGGTAACCACCAGGGCCGAGTCGGTGGTGGTAATTCTTCTTCTGTGCATTCATCTTGTTCTTCTCACTCAAACTTTGACCTTCCTCCGAAGTCTTGTAGTTCACGAACGCTTCCCAGTGATCTTGCAACTTCGGGAACTTGTTGAAGTCGGGCATTCGATTCTCCTTGATATACTCTATGTTCAACTTCTTTTTATAAGTTTGGAATGCGATGGCCATCTTCTTGAGAGTGTAACTCTTCACCTTCTCTTCGGTCCCTTGGGGGAAGGTGAATGTCTCTCTGACATCGTTCCAAAGCATGTTTTTCGTATCTTCAGGAACCTGATCCCATTTTGCTATGCTAATGGGCACGTGGTCCCTAACGTGGACGCCGCATGCCGAATTGAACGGCCCAATCACCGTCAAGGGTTTCTGAGGTTGGCCATTCACGTTGACTTCGGTGACAACATATCTTGCCTTCGGCTTCTTGGTTGGACCTCGCTGTCGTGATTGCCCGCTTGGTTGATCGATCTGAAAGCATGGTACAATCATGAACGGGTCAAAATGTTGGCTTAGCATGATAGTGAAATCGACAATCATTAACGTGATTGGTTGTTACCTCTCCGGCCTCATCGTGCTCTGCGGCCTCATCATGCTCTGCGGCCTCATAACCACCATCTCCCGCAATCAAATTTGTCATAAATTCTTCTTGATCAAATCCTTCGCCGTCCATCGTTGTTTCTTAGGCTAGAAGAAGGCATTGAAAATTAACGGCGTGGAAGACGGCGAGGAACAAATGCTGATTAAACCAACTCTACTTATACATTTCACATATACATAACATTTTACATATAATTCGGTAAACAAAAGTTTTTTTTCTTTTTGCTTGGATGGTATATTGCTTCGCAGAAATTCGGTAAACAAAAAGACTGTTTTCGGGATTACAATTGCCGCTTTATCACATTCCTGAAATTGACCACATGGAAAAGAACAGATATTGACAATTGAGAATATATCTCTGGAGTAACCATTTCTTCACCAATGTAATCAATGATACATAAATCGACGGTCTCTAGATCATTTACTGTAACTGGAACTTACATCATTTTGCATACAAGGCCTGACATTACAAATATATTACTGCAACATATACCAAAAAGTTTCGATTCTATACAGGTGCCAATTCAAATATATTACATTTTGCAGTAATATTCACATGAACAGGTGCCAATTGGGTAAGGTTACTACAGTTTTCACCCTTGGCGGGAACGTTGCAATCTGGCAAAGTGACAATGTAATGGTCTAATTGCTCTAATTGCTGAAACAATACTAGGTAATGTCTAATTGATCAGTACAACATCATGTTAGCATTCATTCAATATTCACATGAACAAGATCACAACCGAAATAGAAATGAAATACTACACATTTTCCTCCAATTAGCAATTCCAACATGAATCTACACCAAACATGTACACCAGAGAGAAGGGAGGACAAGGAGCAAGGGATGCAGCGAGCTATAACCTCCACGGGTCTGAGGGAAGAAGCGGCGAGGGGGAGCGAGCCAGCGCGGTCAGACGAGCTCCGGGAGGGCGGCGCCGTTGAAGCGCGCGAGCTACGCTGACCGGCGCCATCGGCGAAGCTCTGGGAGGGCGGCGCCGTCGGGGCGAGCTCGGACGACGGCACGGTCGGGCGAGCTACTGGACGGCGGCTGGTCGGGCGAGCTCCGGGAGGGCGGCGCCGGCACAGGCTCTGGTGGCGGCGGTGCGCACGTCAGGAGCAGGAAATGGGATAAAATCGGGCGGGAGGAGCACCAAAGTGGGGAAGAAATGGCGGCAGCGAGGTTTATAGGGGCACCATCAGTCCCAGTTGGTGTATCCAACCGGGATTGATATACACATCAGTACCGGTTGGATACACCAACTGGGACTGATCATTCCACATATGACTCAAGAAGGAAACCCTAGGAGTCATCAAGATCTTGGTTGGTGTATCCAACGATCGATTAGATCACATCAGTACTAGTTAAATACACCAACCGGTACTGATTAGAATTAAATTCAAAATCTCTTTAGAATAAAACGAAAGAAAAATCAATTATTGCTTCTTTGCTTAATAAAAAATAATAAATTATACTTATTCCACACTAAAATGATTTTTTTTTAAAAAAAATAAGATTACTAGTCATTTATAAATTCCTTTTATAGTTTCTACAATTCAACAATAATATTGAAAATCTATATATTCTTTAGAATATTAGTTTATAAATTAAAAATATAAAAATAAAATAAGGTTATTAATATAAATTAAACATATAAAAAATAAAGTAATTTTTGCACTCTTATAATTCCAATGCAAATTTTCACCTTGTTACATAAATTCAATTATTGCTTCTTTGCTTAATAAATAATAATAAATCATTATTATTCCACACTAAAATGATTTACAAAAAATAAAATAAGGTTATTAATACACAACTAGTATGTTAGTAGTCTATTACACCAAAAGAAAGCAAAGTGATCCATCACAATAGACAATTTAGTAGCATGTGAACACAGTAGACAAGATTTAACATGAAAAAAGAAAACTAAGCATCCATCAGTGATAGACTATAACTTGTAACAACGGACTATACAACAAGGTTGGACATATTTGCTAACATACTTTGTTTTTACAAGCGATCCTTCATTATGATCACGACGTACGTGAGGAGAGTCCTCTGTATCATTCAGGTCACTAATGTCTACGTCCACTGTGAAAGGAGGCAGCTCGTCGAATTGATTATACTCTTCTTCGTCCGTGACGCCCTCAACTCCGACAATCCTTCTTTTACCTGAAAGAACCACGTGGCGCCTTGGTTGATCGCTACTGCTAGTCTTCTCATTTTGATTTATGTTTTCGGTAGATTTGTCATGCTGCCTCTTCCTTTTAGTAGGCTTGTCCTTCTGCTTTTTCTGTTTGTTGTCCATGTCCATCACATAGAATACTTGTGTCACATCATTAGCGAGCACGAATGGTTCATCCCTATAGGCCACTTGCTTGAGGTCCACAGTTGTCATACCGTACTCATCGATCTCCACTACGCCGCTTGACCCATTGGCACCAAACAGAGGGACTTTTAAAGGTCCGTACTCGAGCTCCCAAATCTCCTGTATGAAACCATAATAGGTATACATCTTTCCATTTTAGTACAAGGCATCTATACTGACTCAGATGTTTTGGTTGGTGCTCTTGCTATCCTGGGCTGTTGTGTAAAATGTGTACCCATTTATCTCATACCCTTGGAATGATACGACTGTTGTGGATGGTCCCCGAGCCAAAAGTTTCAACTGTTCATCATCTGTCTGGTTGCCCAACAGTTGCTTTTGTAACCAACCGCCGAAATGATCCATTTGCTCGACTGCGATCCACTTATCTGACTTTTCTGGGTATTGGGCGCATAGACTCATCTCGTAATCATACATATATGGAGCCACTACAGTTGCTTGTTTCAATACTGTGAAATGTGCTTGTTTAAATGAAAGTAGATTGTCGCTATAGGATTCTTTTCTCCCTAAAGTCCCTTTTCCCCATAGCCTCCCCTCATGGCGTGATACAGGAACGCCAATCGGATTCAGATCATCAATGTAATTAACACAAAACTCGATCACCTCCTCTGTGCCGACACCCTGCGCAATGCAGCCTTCTGGACGAGACCGGTTACGAACATACTTCTTTCGGATGCCCATGTACCTCTCGAAAGGGAACATATTGTGGAGGAACACGGGTCCAAGAATTTGTATCTCTTTAACAATGTGGACCATGAGATGGACCATAATATCAAAGAATGATGGAGGGAAGATCATCTCAAGGCTAACCAAACTATTGACCCTGTCGTCATGCAGATTACATAACTTATTCGGCTCGATGACCTTCTGCGACACCGCGTTGAAGAACGAGCACAACTTTATGATTGTCCCTCGTACCCAGTCCGGCAGAATACCTCGCACCGCCACTGGGAGCAACTGTGTCATCAACACGTGACAATCATGGGATTTTATGTGTACAATTTTATTCTCTTTTGTGTTTATGAGTCTCCTTATGTTCGAGGAGTATCCAGAAGGGACCTTCACACCGTTTAAGAACTTAATCATATTTTTTTTCTCTTCCTTGCTCAGAGTGTAGCTCGCGGGGTGGAGGTAATGCTGTCCTTTCGCTCTCATTTCCGGATGTAGGTCGTTCCTGATTCCCAGCAGCTGTAGGTCCTTTCGTGCTTGAAGTGTATCTTTTGATTTTCCATACATATCTAGGAAGCCTAGCAGGTTCACGCACACATTCTTTGTGATATGCATGAAGTCCAGTGAGTGGCGAACCTCTATGTCTTTCCAGTAAGGTAAGTCCCAAAATATTGACTTCTTCTTCCAAATGGGCTTTGTGTGACCTTGTTTTGTCGGGACAGGTTTGCTACCTGGACCTTTTCCAAATACTACTTTCAGATCGTTTACCAAAGAAAATACAAGAGCCCCACTGCGATGCGGGGGCTTCTTACGTTTCTCTTCCGTCCCATCAAAATTCTCACCCTTCCTCCTTAACGGGTCCTTCGTATGGAGGAATCTACGGTGGCCCATGTACACAACCTTTCGAGAGTTTTTTAGGTACTTGCTGTCCGTTTCCTCTAAGCAGTGGATGCAGGCTTTATATCCTTTGATGGATAGGCCCGACAGGTTACCAAGTGCAGGCCAGTCGTTGATGGTTACAAATAGCAATGCACGTAAAATGAAGTGCTCTCTTTTGTACTCATCCCATACACGTACACCATCGTTCCACAATGTTAGCAGATCTTCAACCAACGGTTTGAGGTACACATCGATGTTGTTTCCAGGTTGCTTCGGGCCTTGGATAAGCAACGACATCATAATGTACTTCCGCTTCATACACAGCCAAGGAGGAAGGTTGTAGATACACATAGTCACGGGCCAAGTGCTGTGACTGCTGCTCATCTCGCCATACGGGTTCATCCCATCTGTACTCAACCCAAACCTTATGTTCCTTGCATCCTCAGCAAAGTCCGGGTATGTTCTATTGACTTTCCTCCACTGGGAGCCATCAGCAGGGTGTCTTAGCCTTCCGTCCTCCTTACGGTCTTCTTTGTGCCAGCGCATCATCAGGGCATGCGCTTTGTTCGCAAATAAACGCTTCAACCGTGGTATTATAGGGAAATACCACACCACCTTAGCAGGGGGCCTCTTCTTCTTACGCTGCCCCTCTACCTCACCTGGGTCATCACGCCTGGTCTTATACCGTGATGTTTTGCACACAGGACATCCAAATCCTCGTACTCATTGCGATAAAGGATACAATCATTACGACATGCATGTATCTTCTGTACCTCCAACCCCAAAGTGCAGACAACTTGTTTGGCATTGTACATAGTTTCGGGCAGTGTGTTCCCCTCTGGAAGTATCTTCTTGATGAGGCATAACAACTCGTCGAATCCCTTATCAGATAATCCATTGGTCGCCTTCCATTGCATCAGTTCTAGTGTAGTACGCAACTTTTTATGGCCCTGTTGGCAATTTGGGTACAAAATTGATTTGTGGTCCTCCCATAGGCGCTGAAACTTTTCGTAATGTCTTTCATCGATGTATTCTCCCTCTCCATCAAGCAGCATCTGGTCTAGGTCATCTTTGCCAAACTCCCCAAATGTATCTTCGCAAGAGCGAGGTTGGCCAGCGTCTAAGATATTGTTCACCTCTTCTTGTTCACCGTCTTCTTGTATAATCTCTTATTCACCATGCTTGGTCCAACAGGTATAGTTTGTCATGAAACCTCTTGTGAGCAAATGGAAGTGAAGGTGGCTGGAGTTTGCCCACTCCTTCTCATTCTTGCAGTCTATGCATGGACAACATATGTAGCCTGACGTCGTGTATGCATCGGCTGCACGAAGAAAATCTTGCAAACCCTGCAAGAACTCCGGGGAGCGTCGGTCCATGTACATCCATCGCCGGTCCATCTACATTATATTACATCAAGGTAACTTTTAGCTCATTTTCCGATAATGAATTGTTCAACATTTTCCAAAATCCAAATCAAGACAACTATATTTTTAAAATGATTTTATTTCATAATATACATTAAAGGCACTATATTTCATTACATATTTTTCCATAAAATGATTATTTGCTCCGGTATTCATACTCGACAAGTTTTTGCAACCTACTAAAATAATTAGTTAATGAAAATCTAGATTCAAAATTCTTCATCAAATATAAAATGACCAAAACCTAAATATTAATGCAAGCATAATTTCACGACAGCTTTGCTCAAATTTTCAAAACTTTTTTTGAAAACTTTTTCACAAAATTTTTTAAAACTTTTCTCGAATCTTGAACTCATTTTATATTTTCTGTATAGCCATTTATATTTTTTATATTGTTTTAATTCACAAATGAATTTAAAATTCTTCTTTTTTCACATAATTATTGCCATTTGAAGATCCTAAACGCTATGATTTTCATGCACCATTCTTAATTTCCCCAACTATATATGCACCATCCTACATCGAACGATGGAACTAAAACGTAAATTTGAGCTAGATCCACACCTTAAATGCGAGCTATATTATAATCCAAGCAAATTTAAGCTTAGTGACCTTGGTTGCGAGTAAATTTTTGTATCCTACTTGAAACGATCGAGCTAGAACTTTACATTTCTAATCTTTCATCGATTAATAGAAAAGATCAAATTTTCGTTATAATTCAAGCAAAGAAGAGGCACCATTTAACACCAAATGTAGTGAGGAATGATGTTACTAACCTTAGTTACCTTGGTTGCGAGTGAAATGACCAAAAATTTAAAATTTGGGCAGCACCTCCCCTTCCTTGGAGCTCTTGCCCGAACTCCTGTTCTTCTCATTTGGTGATCAAATGATGTTGGTGCAGCAGAGAGCGGGAGGAGGAAGAAGTTTAAATTGCGACAGTATCGGTTGAAAGCACAAGCCAGATCTTGATAGTTTCACATCAAGACGGTTCGTGCCTTGCACCGTACTAATATCCACCGCAATCGTAGCCGTTGCTACTAGATAGTGCTTGGTTCGAATACAAGCCAGATCGATGTGACTATCAGTACCGGTTGGTACCTTTAACCGGTACTGACCACCCCCGAGATAAATGTACACATATGATTTTTCATGTATATAATATAAATATTTATAAATATTGAAAGAAAATTATATGTGTACATTCATCTCGAATCATACTTTCATAATTTTTTTTCCGATTTTCTCCTGATTTTCACTGTCCAATCAAATGTTTCTCAAAGCCATTGTTTTGAACGATTTGCTCATTGTGCCATAATTTTTTTCAACATTTTTTTTATGTTTTATAATTTTTTTTGAATATTTCAATTTAACGGTAGAGGCGGCGGAGCTTCAAGAAGGGGGAGGTAAAACATTATATATTATATTAATAATTCATTACATAAAACATTACATATCATATTAATAATTCATAATATAAAACACTACATATTATATTAATTAATTACAATATATATAATATGCATAGCGGCACACGGGTGGTGGGTGGCGCGATCACCCATACCACCACTCGCCGCCGCCGGGCCGCTGCCGACGGAGTCGTCGTCAGGCGGGGGGCGGTCGTCGTCGTCGTGGATGACGTCTTCATCATCGTCATCCTCGTCCGACGACGTCGCGCTCCTCGAGTGGACCCAACCGGTGCTAAGCAGCCTCCTCGGCTCCTGTGCTGCTTAGTACGGGTTGGTGTAACCAACCGGTACTGATGTGAGAGCATCATCACCGGTTGGTAGTTAAAATCGGTACTGATGATCCCCCCGGACCTGTAGACCATTGAACCGGGACTGATGTAAATGTTAGTCCCGGTTCATGCATAACCGGTACTATTGGGCCGGTATGGAAGGCCAGATCTGTAGTAGTGCCAACTTAAATGAGATATGATAGCTTCTTTATGGTCTAGCATTCTTGCCAATACATTATCCTCATTCTGTTTCGGATTGTAATCCCTAATGAAAAAAATAGCTCCATGAGCAAAAGCCCCTGTCATGATGAACCCTGTAATATATTGGTGATGAGTATATAAAGCAGCTTGAGTGGTAGAGTCTTGTAACCAGCTGAAACTCCTGGTCTCCTCCCACGCCAGCACAGCCGCCATTTTCTCCTTTGTCTAGACCCTGTAGCCATCGCCTTAATTGCCTACAAAATCGACCGAAGCTTCATCGTAGCCCTTACAGCTCCCTGCAGTCCCTCTACTCTTCCCGCTTTGCATAAGCAACCACCAATAGTCACATGCTACAACTATGAGTCCCATGGTTCCATTCCAGTGATCACCTGTAACCCTCTATGCGCACTGCCAATAGTCATTTTTGCCTAGAGCTCAGCTATGGCGCCACAGTACCAGACCGAAGCCCCTACTGATTTCCCTGTTTTTCCTCTCCAATTTCGTTGGCCACCAAGAAAAGGGGTAAAACCCTGGTTCAAGAAATTCCGGTAAGCTTCCTTATATTTGATGTTTCCATAGCACTCACGTATGTTCCTGAGTATATTACACAAGCTTAATTGTAGACCTTTCAAACCGTAGCACCACGATACCATCATCTTCTTCCTTGGTTACGATTACACGCCGTCAAAACATCGTGGACTTTCTCCATCGCCATTAATTGATAAATTGGAAAACTGATAACCCCTAGATGATCAAACCACACTAAATCGAACTCAGGCTAAACTCATCTTCTTCCTCACCGATCACCATGGCTCACCGCCGTCCTTACCTCCACCCGGCCACGGTGACAATCCACCTCCATCCGTCGTGAACCGATTGAGCCCTCCTAAGAAGTCCCTAGGTTACCCTCTAGTTCGCCTTGCCATTGGTTATCGATCTCCGACTTTCCTCCGCCAGCACGGCGTGCCGCCGTTGCCGCCTCCACCTCGTCCCACCGCCGGGTCGCTCTGTGGCCGTCGAAGCCTATCCGAGTGAGCCCACAGCACCCCCTCGGGTCGCTGGTGCTCCTCCTCGCCTTGTCCGAGCCCGGTCGCCCCTCCTTCAACCTCTCCAGCTGGCCCCTACATGCGCCGCCGCTCGACCGTGGTGATTGCCCAACTCCGGTCGCCTCCAGCTAGTGTGGAACCCACCACCTGATGTGCCTCGGCGAGCTCTTGCCACTCGTGTGCTCGCCCGGGTCGAAGTCTCACCGGAGCATCGCCGGCGAAGTGCCCTAGCTGCACCTCTGTTCCGGCTCCATGGCACAAGGGCCCCGCAATTCAACTGCCCGTCTCTGCTCACCCAACGGGCTGCGGGCCAGCCCTGGCAGTCAGAGCTATAGAGCCAGCCACCCAAAATCTTGAAATACGCTTGCTATCGTAGAAGGCGTATTTTTGAATTAAAGGTATATTTTTCAGGCCGACCCACATTCAAATCTTTATAACTTTTGCATTATAAATCCGAATCAAGTAAAACATTCTAAATTTGGGTTAAATCATCTAGTTTCAGAATATACAAAAATATACGAAACTTGTTTAGTAATTTAAAATAGAATTTAAATTTAAAGTGAAGATTTCAAATAGGTTGCATGAACAATTTTTGCAAACCTTGTCCAAATTGAATGAAACTAATTTTATTAGAATCCTTATTCCATGATCTCTCTGAATATACAATTAGATTTGAATTTAGGGTTAGTTTGTATTAATTTCTTTATAAGTTTGATTTCAATGTATAGATTATTCAAAATACTATAACTTGTCCATTTTTCATCCAAATGATATGGAACTTGCACTACTACAGATCCGTACATCACAATCGGTTCTTTTTGGTCATCACAGTCGGTTTTGGTGGCGATACAAAGTCCAACGACAGTGATAAGGTAGATATATCACAGTCGGGTTTTAGCGAAGCGGTAATAATACATTATCACTGTCGGTTCTTTTTAGCAACCGACTGTGATATTACACTTATCACAATCGGTTTCCACTTAGAACCAATTGCGATAAGTATAATATCACAATCGGTTCTTTTTTACAACCGATACAAATAATTACATTATCACAATCGGTTTTGTGTTGAAACCGATGGGGATAAGTATAATATCACAATCGGTTCTTTTTTAGAATCGATTCAAATTATTTCATTATCACAATCGGTTTTTATTGAAACCGATGGGGATAAGAATATTATCAAAATTGGTTCTTTATGCAAACCGATTGTGATACTGAAAATATCCCAAGCGGTTCCAGTATGAACCGATTGTGATACTGTACCTATCCCAATCGGTTGCAACAAATAACCGATTGTGATGATGTTACTGTCCATCGTCCGAAAATGGCCTCGCATTGACAATATGACACATTCATCACAATCCACAATATCACAGAACATATACATCACAATCTACACACATTACATTCAAATTAATATTGTTTACAATCTATAACAGATCACATTCACATTCAGATAAATTTTGTTTACACTTTATGGACTAGTATTTGCTTGAATGGTCTCTATATCTACCATCATCCGTTATAACTTCTGTCCAGTACCACTGGCATAAATTATCTCGTAATTTCTTGAGATCAGCGTTGGTTAGGCTCTTCCGGAAGATATCAAGGTCCTGCAAAATAGATAGTAGTGCACTAATATATTTAAGTGTTAAATTGGTATTGTAACATGCTGATAGTATTATGCTTGTAAACAAATATCACATAGACAGTAGTGCAAATAATCTGCTCTATACCTTAGGGAAAAGATGTGAGCGACCAACCAAAATCAGCATGTGATGCATCACGTAAAAGCCACACAGATCATCGCACCCTTGTTGATGACACTGTGAACAAAGAAACTTAAATTAGGAGACGAATTAAAAATAGGTGTGAGAAAAAAATCCTATGATAGACACTTGTACCTTGAAGCGCTTCCACTCGAGTTTGGTGCCTTGTTTATCATTGTGTCGGCCACGCTCAAAGAACGTAAGACATGAAAGCCCTATACATTGGAGAGATGCCATTGAAGTTAAAAATACCTAACGTAGTTCAATATGTAAAGTGTTAGGTTAGAGGAATGTACTTACTTCTGCAAAACAGGCTCGATCGCATAGTCCATCGGTCTATTTTCGAGTGAGTTCAACGTGTAGACCTTGTTTTGACTCAGAACAACCACAAGTAGAACCCAATGGTTGCTTATTAAACGGTACACAATGCAAGAGAATAAGTTAATACATGGTTGAAGTGTGTACATGTAATTGAATTGTATAGTAGTACATACTCCTGGTGGTATGGGAAGAGAATGAAGTCCTTTTTTGCCTCGTCATGCAATGCCTGCTTGATGTATCCTGCAAGGAACTCCGATTGATACTTAGCCATGGTCGCAGACACCATCTCGGGGTCGACAAACCTGACAGGGTGTCGACCCGTCACGGCTCGCTGCCTCATGATCCTGCAATTCATGTCAATTGTTAAAAAATATAATACAAAATCAGTAAAAAGTCATCTGATTGAGTATGGTGCGAGACTCAGGCCCGTGATCGTATGGTAGAAATATCGACGGCTTTCAAGCTGTACATAAAGTACAGATCCTCAAAACTGACTGGGAAGGTCCCATCCTCATTGCGGTGGAATTGGCCCGCTCGATACTTCACTACGAAATCGCGGCGAGGCTCGTCCTCATGTGACCTATCGATGTACCATCCATGCAGGTGGCGAGTGAACAAGCCCAAAGAATTCAATTCTTGGCTTGGGAGAAAGGGCTTTCCATGTATGTACCGCTTGTGATCATCAGGGTGCTCTGTGTCCTCTGACAACTTTGCCTTCTTCACGGATGGACTCTCTGAACTCTGCTTTGTATCTTTCACAAGATGGTAGAAGTCCTTTTGCACCACCTGCGCACCAAAGATTTGTAGCTGCAGGCGTTGGTGCAGGAGGTGCGGTGCAGCGAGGTGCAGGTTGTGTAGCAGGTAGGAGCATGTGCAGCAGAGCAGGAGCAGCGAGTAGGAGTAGGAGCAGCAGCAGCAGAGTAGTAGCAGAGCAAAGAAGAAGCAGCAGCAGCAGCAAAGCAGAGCAGTGAGCACCGCGGCAGCACTCAAAGCGATAGCGATATGAGCAGTGCATCAACAATAGTAGCGAGGAGCAAAGCACCAAAGAGCGCATCAGTACTAGCAGTAGTAGCAGTAGTACCAGCAGAGCAAGTGGTAGCAAAGAGCGTGCCAGCCAGGAGGAGGTGCTTGCACTACGACACCCGTCGCGGGCCACTTGATGAACGACATCCGTGCTTGCCCGAGAGTGGTGATATCTTCGTTCGGGGGGAACTCCAGGGCATGAGACATGTAAACATCATGGACATAGTCCACCTGCACCCTCATGTAGCCCATCCCCAAAGGTATACCATGCACCGTGTCATCCTCCTTGCTTGGAAATGCAACCCCGCGCGCAGCCTCAATGTGTATTCCGTCGTCGATCAGGACTAGCTGGCACTTGGCAGGACCCTGCAAGAAGTGATCAGCATCTTCATCATAATCTTTGTTAAGCTTACTCATCTACCTTTTGGTCCGAAACAGTTATTACCTTGAGGTGTGGAATGCACAGTTCCTTATTGGAAGCGCAGCTTTTAGGGCGTAGCATAGGCGATGGTTGAGGAATCTGATTCTGGGAGAACATCGCCATCATCTCAGCCTTTAACTCCTCCTTCAACTCCTCCTTCATCTGCGCCCTAATCCGCGCCTCACGTGCTTCCCATGATCTTGCCCTGGCACTGGAAGCGCTCTCCTCTACAAAGAAGGACCTCTTCGTATACCACTCGCTGCAAGCACCCGCCCCTTATGATCGGGCTTCCCGATTGCCGAACACAGGATGTCCCTTGACCCTTGGCTTTCAAATGCTCCTTGCTCTTTCTACAGGCTTACCTCCTCCTGCAGGTCGCAAATATAAATTATTGCTAAAATACAATGGGAATATAATATGCAATTAATGTACTATGTTAGATATCTTACGATGGTCATGATGATCTGTGCGGTCGCGGGGTTTGGAATGACAATCTGACCGTCAGAGGTTTTCTTCGTCCTCGCTAATACCCAGTCGCGTGCCCGCTCCTCGCATATGTTGGAGTAAGGCATCGTTGTCCCAGAGGTTGCACACTCCTCCGCTAGTCGCGCCCACTCTGCCTTCTTTCCGACATACCCACCGGAACCGAGGTGGTGCGTGTGTGTGTTACGCCTCTATATAGCGATATTCTTCTCTCTCAGCTCATCCGCCTCGGGCGTATTCCTCATCCTTGTGAACTACTCCCAAACCTCGGGTGTAACAAATGGATACCTTTGGAAGGGAGTACGGTTTTTCAACACGAACTCGGCATGCATGGTCACCCTGAAATGCCTCAAAGCCACACCCATTCTCTTCAAGGCGTACCGTCTCGCATTGATTTCATTTTCCTCTAGTATAATCCATTTTCCCTTAACTTCGTCCCACAGTCGGTTCTTCTGCTCGTCGCTTACTTCCTTCCTCCAGTCCTTAATTGTGATCTACACTCGCTCCCTCACCAATTGGCCGAGAAAAGAGGAGTAGCGCCCCTTAAACTTGCTAGGACCCGTGCAAACCCCCATGGCATTGAAGTGGAGCACTTGGGGCGTTCTCCCTGTGGCTCCTTTATTCGTTCCTCTGCCCTTTCTAACCTTCCTCGATGGGGTAGTAGGACCTTCTTCTCTCTCTGGCGTTGAGCCGGTGCTCTCTCTTTGCGACATTTCGAAGTAAGTACGTATATGTCAAACCTAAACTTCATGAGAGAAAGCAATTCAAATTTCACAAAATAGAAAGCAATTCACATGTCTATCTGTAGACCGACTAAGTACGTACGTACCAACGATGACTCCTAATCTCTAATTAGGTTAGTTCCTAATCCCATTCGAGGATATGTGGTTCGAGCAAGTTCCTAAGCTGTTGTACAACTCTAGAGAAAATTTCGGCAGCATCTCCCCGCTGTTCTCCAAATACACGTCTCGACAACAGGTCAAGAGGGTGTGTATTCGAAGAACACCAGGGAGATGCTGCCGAAACTTTCTCTAGAGTTTGTACAACAGCTTAGGAACTTGCCCGAGCCACATATCCTCGAACTGTCCAAAAAACGTGGACAATTCGAGACTGCTTATTTATAAATATGCCATTTTAGCATACTTATAAACAAGCACCCTCGAACGGGAGACGCATAGGTTACGCAACTAAACTCGATAATAAAGTGCGATAATATAGCATGTGTTACAAGTTTCAAACTGCAATGAGAATATAATCTGCACATATTACTATAGAAGGGTTGCTAAATTAATTAGCCGAGGTGGATTGCTCTCAGATTGCTATAGAAGGGTTGCTAAATTAATTAGCCGTCCAACTTCTAGATGGCCAATATATCACCGGCTATTACATCTGAAAATTTCAGGATTACAACCCTAGAACAACACTGCTCTAGCACAAAAAACAACAAGTACATCATAACACAGAATGAATATAGCACTGCTCTAACCCTACCACAATGCATTAAGAGCAAGTGCCACCAAATTGCCAGCTAAGAGCATAAAGGAATAAGCACAGCACTGCTCTGACCCTAGAAAAATGCATTAAGAACAAGTGCCACCAAATTGTCAGCTAAGAGCATAAAGGAATAAGCACAGCACTGCTCTGACCCTAGAACAATGCATTAAGAACAAGTGCCATCAAATTGTCAGCTAAGAGCATAAAGGAATAAGCACAGCACTGCTCTGACCCTAGAACAATGCATTAAGAACAAGTGCCACCAAATTGCCAGCTAAGAGCAGTGCTTATCTAGGTCTAGCAAGTTCCTTTAATGATCAGATTAATCAAGCCTCAATTTCAAGCAACCATCATCGAGCTATTTACAACCAATTACAGCCCACACTCTGATAGTTCTTACAGTGCGCCGAACCGAGTCGGCAATGGGGGAGGAGCCGATGGGGGACGCGCCGATGGGGGGGAAGAGCCGGAGGGGGAGGCGCCGGAGGGGGAGGAGCCGATGGGGGGGAGGAGCCGGAGGGGGAGGCGCCGGAGGGGGAGGAGCCGATGGGGGGGGAGGAGCCGGAGGGGGAGGCGCCGGAGGGGGAGGAGCCGGTGGGGGAGGCGCCGGAGGGCGAGGAGCCGTTTGGGGAGGAGCCGGAGGGGTAGGCGCCCACGGGATACCCGCCGGGGGGTGTGGTAGGAGCCGGAGGGGGAGGCGCCCACGGGGTACCCGCCGATGGGGGAGGCGCCGGGGGGGAGGAGCCAGTGGGGGAGGTGGTCGAGCTAGGGTTGTGGAATGAATTGAAACGAAATCAGTGCGCGCCGAAATGAACTGAGTGTGCGCGCCGAAATGAAAATGCTCTTGGGTTTTATCACGGTCGATTAAACAAAGAGACCGATCGCAATATGTACACTATCTGTGTCGGTTCTTTCAAAGAACCGATCGCAATATGTTCACTATCTGTGTCGGTTCTTGCAAACAACCGATCGCAATATGTTCACTATCTGTGTCGGTTTCCTAAACGAACCGATTGTGAAGACTATGATCCAATTTCTAATTTTTTTTAAAACAGAGTCTTCATTCAAAAGAGTCGAAAAGTCAAATCTATTTCAGGTTTGCTATACTATAAGATCCATTTGACATATATATTCTACAAAATGCTACATTACACAGGGAATTCTTACAACTTAATTTATTTACAATACAACCCTTCTTGATGATCTACACGCATGTAATGTGTTCCATGTGTGCCGTTGTCACCGCTAAGACATGCCCCATCTGCAAACGGAGGTGTTTCATCAAATTGGTTGTACTCTTCTTCATCTACGACATTTTCAACTCCAACAATCCTCCTCTTGCCATGAAGTACGACGTGCAACCTCGGATTGGCTGGATCACGCACGTAGAAAACTTGAGTTGCTTGCTTTGCGAGGACGAACGGTTCAACTCTGTAGGCCAGTCTATTCAGATCAACAATTGTAAAACCTGTCTTGTCGACCTTAACTCCGTGAGGAAGTCTCACCCACTTACATCGGAACAATGGAATTTGGTATATTCCGTAGTCGAGCTCCCATATTTCTTCGATCATCCCGTAGTAACAGTTCATTGCAGTTGAGGATCCTCTAATTGAGTGATCATCGGACAAAGCATCTATGCTCACACCACTGTTTTGCACTGTACTCTTTGCATCTTGACTTTCAGTATAAAATGTGTAGCCATTAATATCGTAACCTTGCCATGTCTGTATATTAAATCTTGGTCCGTCAGCCAACCATTTGACATCCTCGGTACTAACGGAGACCTTCACCTTTTCTTTGAACCATGTGAGGAATCGATCGTTGTGTTCTCGTGTGATGGAAAGCTCATCCATAAGTGGATTCTCTTCCCGTAATATCAACTTGCGCTGTAGGATGTATGGATGAACTTCTGCGTTGTGTTGCAAGACTGTGAAATGCACTTTACAGTACATATCAAATTGTGGGCTCATTAGATTTGACCCAATGGTTCCTTTGCCACCAAGTCTGCCCTCATGACGAGATATAGGAACACCAATCAGTTGTCTTTTACCTAGATAGTCCACGTAGAACTCAATAACCTCTTCAGTCCCATAACCTTCAAAAATACTACCCTCAGGCTTCGACCTATTCCTCACGTATGACTTTAATATACCCATGTACCTCTCGAACGGATACATGTAACGCAGGAATGCGGGTTGTCAGGACCCCGAATTTGCAAATCCGGACCCTCTGTGTATTCAACACTAGTCCAGGAACGCGCTAGTGCACACAGTCTGAACATCGGTAAATATCACAATCATACCACTCGATACTAGTAAAGTACTTTAATTAAATAACCAAACTGGTTACTCGACCTTATGGTCAAGTCACAAATGTACGCCTCGCAGGGCGAAACTTATTAAGAGAGAAATAGTAGCAGTGGAAAATCAAATAACTTCGTGGCGCCATCCAGTATACCACAGGCAACTGACTGGGCTCGCTCCCTAAGTAGACGGATCCTCTTGGAGCTCCTCCTCCAAAGCTGGTGTAGTCTCCTCTTCAACTGGTGTTGTATTGTGGCAAGGGTGAGTACTTGGTACTCAGCAAGTCATGCACAGAATGCAGGCTAATATACTATATGCATGGCTTCGTACAAAGGAATAGCTCAAGGTATATTTGGCAAGAAACTTGACATTTGACAAGTAGCGTAAGTAGATTCGAAAGCAGTAGAAACAAGTATAGTATAGATAACTTTTCAAGGAGTTTAATGAACATCTTTCCCACCCTAATCCACATTTCCATCAACATCATTATTAATCCAACCAAACCTTTCAGATCCAAGTTATTTTTGAGAAAATCTAACCCTTGACTGTAATTCCCGAGCGATGTCCAATACCGCGGACACGGCTATTCGAATAGATTCTACACTCTACAGAGGTTATGCACTTTACCCACAAGATACAGTCAAACACCACAAAGGCGAGTTCCCGTAACAAAGTCTTTCGGAAACTTCTAACAATACAAGTGGTCCTCCCCGGTTATTGCACACTAACCCTTCCCTTAGCTAAGGCGAAGTTTAGGCCAATCAACCGTTAGATGGGTACCCGACCTCAGCCCCGGTACGCTCCCCCGTACAACTTACACAAAGGGTGTAGTTGACCTCCTGAGGTCCCACAGGTACGTTATTAGCAACTTAGTCAACTAGGTCCGTCCCATTACAGAAATGTGGTTGCACGTTAGACCCAGTTCAAAAGCTTGCAAGGTGAAGTCCTTAGGGTGACCAGGGCAAGACTACCCGAAGAACCCAATCAACATCCCCAGTGCCACAACTGGCCCACCTGATCATTCTTGCCACATGCCCCGGTCGAAAAACTATTTATCAAACCCCAGTTGATTACCATGCACCACGTGCCATCAACATCACATGATACCTTTCCAAAACAGGTTCAATATATCATTAAGTCAATATTAACATTTGATTGTCCAAAATCATGTCATGAGCACGAAAGTGGTCTAAGCAAAGATACTACAACGGTCTAAAACCCAAGTTGGCAATTTAATAATGTCCAACTAGTAAACCACATCTAGGGTGACAAGGGGTCATGGCACATACTTAAATAATCAAGGTGTCATACAGCAAATTGGTATTTATCTAATTCCCCATATTTAAATAAAGTATTTTCTAGTTGAACTAGCATGCAATAGGTTAAATCAAAATAAGTTTCAAAATAGGATCAACATGGTCAAAGCACAACTTGCCTTCAAAAAGTACTTGCTCTTGGTCTTGAGTTGGATCCTGAGTCAATAATTCTCCTTCGAATCCTTCCGGCACTTCAACGTCTACTCGTAAAGCGTGCAAATAGCAAATACACGAATAAACAATAGGCAAAAGTGTCCAAACATCCAAGTAAAATCCATAAACAGAGAGAACATAATTTTATGAATTTTTAGAAACTGGAATCGTCAAATTTGGAGTTAAAATGCAAAAGTTATGATTATTTAAAGTTTAAATATTCAATTAAATAATTTTACAGAGAAAAACTTTAGTCAAAAAATTAAATAAAATTCATATTTAGGTAGGTCTCAATTTTATACAAATTTAGAAATTTGAATCACTCAAATCGGAGTTGAAACGCAAAAGTTATAAGCGTTTAAAGTTTGAAACAAAATCTGAAATCATTATTTCGAATTAATAAATCATTTTCTTTTTCGGAAATTAATTATTGCGTCAGCCTGGACACGTGGCAACCGCTGATTGGTTGGCTGACGTCAGCCGGTCCATGGACTTGGTCCACGCTCGGCTCGGGTCTACCGTGGAAACGGTCCACGGCTCACGGTCGCTGACAGGTGGGTCCCCCTCGGGTGACGTCACTGGCGGCGTCGATGGGGCTCGACCACACGGCCCGACAGTGGGACCGGCCAGCGTCATTCTTGGCGTCGGCGCTCGGCTGAGACGGCCGACATCTTGAGCGCCATGACGTCAGCGTGACGTCATGGTGCAGTTTGGCGGGGCCGCTGACATGCGGGCCCCGCGTGTCAGCGTCACACGCACACGCTGTGGCGTGGGCGGCAGCGGCGGTCGGCCTTCCCGACGCGTGGCGCCAATCTCGGCCGTTGATTTGAAAATCAACGGCCCAGATTAGATCTGGCTCTCACGCGTTTGGGTTAACGCGTTTGATCTGGACCGTTGGATCTAGATCCTACGGTCAAGATTGGATCTGGGGATTTGGATTGGGATCTCACCGTGAGATGACGTGGCGTGATCTGGGATGTTGGATCTTGATCGGACGGCTGAGAAGCTTCGAGCGACGGCGATGGCGTGCGGCAGAGCTGGCTGGCCGGAGCTGGGGACGGCGACACGGCAACGGCGTTTGCGGGCTCCTCCGGCGAGGTGAGTGGTCCCTTCGGGTGCGTCTCGTCGCGGTGAGTCCGGGTCTGGGGTCAACGGCGGCGAGGGACGGCGGACGACAGCGGAACGAAGCAAAAACCACGGCGGAGAAGTGCTACAACTCCGGCGAGCGATTGCGGGCGCATCAGGGGCACTGCAGCGGCGACGGCTAGGGCAACGGCTGTGCAAGGTCAAGGTGATCCTCGGGGTGTGATCCGGGCATTAAATAGCCTCGGCTTCCGCGCGGAAAACGGAAACCTAATCCCTCACGGCGGCGGCGGAGTCCGGCTCGGACTCGGGCGGAGACGACGACGGAGGTCCGTCCACGTGGCGCGATCAACGGCCACGATTGGCTCGGGCGCGATCGGATCCGGTCGGATCGGTGCGGCTCGATTTCGGCCGTTGGATCTTGATCCAACGGTTCACAAGGTTAGGGTTTGGACTTGGTTCGGTCGAGTCACGTGGCTCGGGTCGGACTCGAGTCGGACTCGGACTCGGGTCCGGTCGGATGAACAGTACTTGACCCGACTTGATTTTCCAGCGATTTAATATTTAAAATAATTTCCAGTAATTCATTTAATTCATTAAAAATAGCAAAATACTCAGAAAAATTCCAGAAAAATTCTGGAAAATATTTTAGGGTATTTGGGACTCAAATAAAATATTTCCAACAAAATTTTATTTGCAAAGTTTAATTCTTTAATTATTTCAAAATGGAATAAATTCAAATAAATCCAAATAAATTCCAGAAAATTCCAAAAATTCACCAAAGTGCCAAATCACACATGAATTTAAGAAAAGCAAAATTTTGGGGTGTTACAAACCTCCCCCCTTAATAGAATCTCATCCCCGAGATTCAGGGCTTACTAAAGGATTAGGTTCGGAAACTCCTTCCTCAAATCCTCTTCGCGTTCCCAAGTCGCTTCGCTTTCTTCATGATTGCTCCACTGAACTCTACAGAAACGGGTTGACTTATTTCTGGTCTCTCTATCCATAATGTCCAAAATCTTTTCGGGATGCTCCTTGTAAGTCAAATCTCCTTGCAACTCAATTGATTCTAGCGGTGTCTGTTCCTCAGGAACTCGGAGACACTTCTTCAACTGGGACACATGGAATACGTCATGCACTCCTGCTAACGACCGCGGCAACTCCAGCTGATAAGCAACTTCGCCTCTGCGACTCAAAATTTTAAATGGTCCAACATAACGGGGTGCAAGTTTCCCTTTGGCATGGAACCTCTTAACTCCCCTGAGCGGCGTGACTCTGAGGTATACAAAGTCTTCTGGTTCAAAACTCAAATCCCGGCGACGATTGTCAGCATAACTCTTACATCGTGATTGGGCGATCTTCAACCTTTCCCTAATCATGGCAATCTGCTCTTGACCTCTTGAAGAATATCAGGCCCGAAGACACGGCGCTCGCCGGTCTCATTCCAATTCAAGGGCGTCCCGACAGTGGTCGACCATACAAAGGCCTCAAAAGGTGACATCGTAAACTAGCTTGGTAACTATTATTGTAATCGAACTCGGCATACGGCAAACTCTTATCCCAAGAGGTAGCATAAGCCAATGCACATGCTCTTAACATATCCTCCGTAATTTGGTTGACTCTTTTCGGTCTGTCCATCCGTCTGTGGATGATAAGTCAGATCTTGAAGTTCAAATGGGTTCCCATGGCTTCATGCAACTTATTCTAATCTTGAGGTAAATTGGGTACCTCTGTCCGATACAATCCTCTTTGGCACTCCGTGCAAGCAGACGATCTCGATCATGTACAACTCGCTAACTTATCTCAGAGTAAGTGGTCTTCACGGGGATAAAATGGGCTACTTTGGTCAAGCGATCCACTATAACCCATATGGAGTCATAACCTCCTTGAGTCTTAGGCAAACCGGTAATGAAATCCATTCCGATTTCCTCCCACTTCCACTCAGGTATTTTCAGCGGCTGTAGCAATCCTGCTGGTCTCTGATGCATTGCCTTGACTCTCTGGCATACGTCGCACAATGCAACATGCTCGGCAACTTCACGCTTCATGTTTGGCCACCAGAATCTTTCCTTCAAATCCTGATACATCTTGGCACTTCCTGGGTGGATTGAATACTTGGAGTCATGGGCTTCCTCCAAAATCAGTTGCTTTAATTCCTTCTTGTTGGGCACACAAATCTGATCCTTCATCCATAACGTGCCTTGCTCATCCAACTTGAAGTCCTCTGCCTTGCCTTCCTCCTTGATGGACTTAATCCTGCAGATCTTGTCATCATCCTTCTGTACTTCCCGGATCTGGTCCTCTAGGGTAGGCTTCACTTCCAATGCGGCCAAGAATCTGCTAGGTACCACCTCAATCCTCATTCTCTGAAAATCCTCACATAACTCACCCCGACTTGTGGCTAGCAACATACTCACGGTATGGCTTTTCCGACTCAGAGCATCGGCTACTACGTTGGCCTTTCCGGGATGGTAATGGATTCCAACATTGTTGTCCTTGATCAACTCTAACCATCTCCTCTGCCTCATGTTCAGATCCGACTGGGTGAATTTGTACTTAAGGCTCTTATGATCCGTATACACTTCACATCTGTTCCCGATCAGATAGTGACGCCATATCTTCAAGGCATGCACTACGGCAGCTAACTCTAGGTCATGCGTCGGATAATTTTCCTCATGCGGCCTCAACTGCCTTGATGCATAAGCGACGACCTTTCCATTCTCGTGACAAAGACACATCCAAGTCCTTGGCGCGATGCGTCACAATAAATATCAAAGCTTTGAGCAACATCAGGTAGAACTAACACGGTGCTGATGTCAATCGCTTCTTCACTCTGAAATCCTTTCTCACATTCTCGTGTCCATGCAAACTTCTTCTCCTTTTTCGCAATTGCGTAAGAGGTTTCGCAATTGTCGAAAAGCCTTCAATGAAACGGCGGTAGTATCCTGCCATTCCAAGGAAACTCCGGATCTGGGTCACGATCTTGGTACGCTCCCAATGTAACACAGCTTCTACTTTGCTTGGATCTACGGCGACTCCTTCTGCGGTCATTACATGTCCAAGAAACTCCACCTTGTCCTTCCAAAAATCACACTTACTAAACTTGGCGAAGAGTTGCTGTTCCCTCAGCTTTTCCAAAACTCACCTCAAGTGTTCGGCATGTTCATCCTCTGTCTTGGAGTAGATTAGGATGTCATCTATGAACACGACAACAAACTTGTCCAAATATTCCATGAACACCTTATTCACCATATTCATGAAATATGCTGGCGCATTCGTAAGTCCAAAAGACATAACTGTAAACTCGTAATGTCCATATCTTGACGAGAATGCAGTCTTCGGGATATCTTCTGATTGGATCTTCAACTGATGGTATCCCGATCTCAGATCAATCTTGGAGAAAACTCCGGCTCCTCTCAGCTGATCGAACAAATCATCAATCCTGGGTAGCGGATACTTATTCTTCACGGTGACTTCATTGAGTGCACGGTAGTTGATGCACATCCTGAAACTCCCGTCCTTCTTCTTGACAAACAAAACTGGTGCTCCCCACGGCGACGAACTCGGTCTGATAAATCCTTTCTCCATTAACTCTTCCAGCTGTTTCTTCATCTCTACCAACTCCTCGGTGGACATCCGATAGGGTCTCTTTGCTATCAGTCTTTGTGCAGTACAAGCTCTATCACAAACTCTATGTCCTGTGCAAGCGGCATACCAGGTAGATCTTCGGGAAAAATATCTGGGTCCTCATTCACTACTGAGACATCCTCTATGCTGATTGCCTTGGTGCTGTTAACCATCAACTGGCCATCTCTAACGGTGGTAGCTTGAAATTCCACTTTCTTTCCACACGGGCTCTCAACTGAGATAGTCCTTCGTCCACAATCCAATACGGCCTTGTGCTTGGATAACCAGTCCATTCCCAAAATAACATCTAAGGTCTGGGTTTCCAAAATGATAAGGTTCGCTAGGAACTCTATTCCATCTATTAGTATTCTCACCGGAACATCCTACTTTCGCTCGGAGTTCGGATCCAGGGTTTGAACTAAAAGCATGCACTTAAGTCTTGAAATCCCCAAATCGTTTCTAGCAGCAAAGCCTTGCGAAACAAACGAATCTGAAGCTCGAGTCAAACAAAGCTGTTGCAGGTGCCGAGTTAACAAGTAACTTACCCAAGATTTACGTCCGTAGCATTCTGCAGTGCATCTGCGGTGACATGGTTGACTCGGCCTCTCACCACGATGCAGGATGTGGTTCCTGGTCTGGCGTCCTAGCTGGGGTGGTTCCCAAGTTAAAGCGAATCGGGTCACTCTGCTGTCTTCTTTGGACAAGCTGTTGGCAAAATGTCACGGCTCGTTGCGGTTGTAGCGATGTCTCACTTGTTCCTTCTTTGTTGCACTGGAGCGGCGTTTCTAAGCGGGGCCGGGTGCAGTAGTTACGATTGACGGGCCTTGGTGCTGGTGACGGTGTCCTTGTAGCATTCTGTGGCTGGAATCTGAAAAATTGATTTGGTGCAACTCTCAGGCGCTGTTGCGTTCCCTGGCATGATCCCTGCTGTTGCATCCTGCGCTTCCTGTTCTCATCCAGTTCCTTGCGCTTGTCCTCAAGAATAAGCGCCTTATTCACCAACACTTGGAAATCTGGAAAGGTGTGGGTGATCAGTCCTACTTGTAGTCCTGAGTTAAGTCCCTTCATGAAGCGAGACTGTCTGGCTTTATCTGTTGCTACATCCTCAGGTGCGTAGCGTGCTAGCTGTGTGAACACGTTCAGGTAGTCGGCCACTGGCTGATTACCTTGCTTCAGTGCTCTGAACTCCTCCTTCTTAAGGTCCATGATTCCTTCAGGCACGTGATACTGACGGAATGCAGCTGTGAACTCTTCCCAAGTGATATCTTGAGGGTTCTCTTGCGTGTACGAAGTTCTCCCACCATTCGTAATTGTTCCTTCCAACTGATGAGAAGCGTAGAGTACCTTCTCATTTCCTATGCATTGAGCTATGTGTAGCTTCCTCTCAATTGACCTTAACCAATCATCGGCCTCCAATGGATTGGCATTCCCGGAGAAAGTGGGTGGGTGAGTCCTCATGAACTCTGACAGTCTTGTATTTTGGCGTTGTCCCTGATTAAATTGATTAGCAGTGGCCTGAGCAGTGACGTGTTGCATTTGTTGCATCATAGCATGCATCAACTGAGTCTGAGCAGCAAGAAATGCTCCAAAATTCTGCATATCAACTGGCGGTGCTGGTGCTCCATCATTGGGGTTTTCTGCTGGTCGATAACCACTTCCATTGCTTCCAAATTTTCCTCGTGTTTTCACCATCTGTTGATTTTCTCTAAGTTTTAGAGATGAGGAAACAAGAATAGACAAGTAATATGGAACTTATGCGGGCGAAAGGTGTAACTTTAAGGTCCAACTTTATTATTGATATTAATAACTTGGTATGGTTGCTTACAATGCCTAAGGGCCTTGCAACACATCTGCACACTCGACAAACAATGAAAATCCAAATCGAACTAACACCGAGTCTAACGCCTAAAGGGTGACTCTTTATTCTATGACGCGACTCGTGAAGGAGTCTCACTATAGAACCTACACTCACTCATCGAGGAAACCTCCACGGCCTGATGCGGATCTTTGTGGCATAGGCGTAACGATTGCCATGTCCAAAGAATCGTGTCATCTGTGGTAGTCGAAGAAGCAGTGTCCTCATCGAGATCTGACTCCTCCGGATCTGGCTCGTGTAGCTCGAGTACTGGCTCTGGTTCTGGTCCGTATAAAGCCATCTCCAACTCGTCAATCCTTCGCAGAAGGTGTGACACATACTCTTGAGCTTCCCGCCATCTATTCTTCTCTGTCGTGATCTCCTTGCGGGCCTTCTGTAGCTCTTTGCTTGTATCGTCGAGTACATCCTCCTAGGCGACAACAAGTCGTGCCAACTGTGTAACCATGGCATCCTCATCCTGAATCACCTTCGGGTCAAGAAGGTTATCGCTGCGCGGGTGATAACGGAACACCGTGCTCTCCAACTCTCTGGCGTAGATACGGGTAATGTGCCACATTGCTCGTCGTGATACTTCTTGGATACCCATCTGCATTGTAGACCTCCTGGCAGTGCAGTGTATCGGGCGATTGCCTGGGCCCTTCTTCCTAGCAGGTACCTCAATCTTCACGTCACAAGCCTTGATCATTCCTGCTTGTCTGATCACTTCCACTTGGTATTGCGGCTTCTCAAAATCTCCGAGAGTCTGAAGCATATGCCAAAGCTCCGCGGCGTGACCAACCTCCAGATCGACGTAGTTGAACTCTCCCTCCATCTGTCACAAGAGTGCTCACGTAAGAACTCGAAATTTTAAATCGTGACAAGGTAAGGGAATATTCAGCAAGAGACAAGGAAAGAGAGAAGGGGGTAAGTCGAGATGTCATTTCTTATCTTGACAAATTTTTAGCTTTAGAAAATAGGTTTTATCCTCACTACGACAATTCTAGCTTAGGGTTGAGCCTACGGTCAGTATGGCTCTGATACCACCTCTGTCGGGACCCCGAATTTGCAAATCCGGACCCTCTGTGTATTCAACACTAGTCCAGGAACGCGCTAGTGCACACAGTCTTAACATCGGTAAATATCATAATCATACCACTCGATACTAGTAAAGTACTTTAATTAAATAACCAAACTGGTTACTCGACCTTATGGTCAAGTCACAAATGTACGCCTCGCAGGGCGAAACTTATTAAGAGAGAAATAGTAGCAGCGGAAAATCAAATAACTTCGTGGCGCCATCGAGTATACCACAGGCAATCGGGGGCTCGCTCCCTAAGTAGACGGATCCTCTTGGAGCTCCTCCTCCAAAGCTGGTGTAGTCTCCTCTTCAACTGGTGTTGTATTGTGGCAAGGGTGAGTACTTGGTACTCAGCAAGTCATGCACAGAATGCAGGCTAATATACTATATGCATGGCTTGGTACAAAGGAATAGCTCAAGGTATATTTGCAGTAAACAGCATTTGACAAGTAGCGTAAGTAGATTCGAAAGCAGTAGAAACAAGTATAGTATAGATAACTTTTCAAGGAGTTTAATGAACATCTTTCCCATCCTAATCCACATTTCCATCAACATCATTATTAATCCAACCCAACCTTTCAGATCCAAGTTATTTTTGAGAAAATCTAACCCTTGACTGTAATTCCCGAGCGATGTCCAATACCGCGGACACGGCTATTCGAATAGATTCTACACTCTGCAGAGGTTATGCACTTTACCCACAAGATACTGATCAAACACCACAAAGGCGAGTTCAGTAACAAAGTCTTTGGAAACTTCTAACAATACAAGTGGTCCTCCCCGGTTATTGCACACTAACCCTTCCCTTAGCTAAGGCGAAGTTTAGGCCAATCAACCGTTAGATGGGTACCGGCCTCGGCCAGATGCGCTCCCGTACAACTTACACAAAGGGTGTAGTTGACCTCCTGAGGTCCCACAGTGCGTTATTAGCAACTTAGTCAACTAGGTCCGTCCCATTACTGACATGTGGTTGCACGTTAGACCCAGTTCAAAGGCTTGCAAGGTGAAGTCCTTAGGGTGACCAGGGCAAGACTACCCAAGAACCAAATCAACATCCCGGTGCCACAACTGGCCCACCTGATCATTCTTGCCACATGCCCCGGTCGAAAAACTATTTATCAAACCCCAGTTGATTACCATGCACCACGTGCCATCAACATCACATGATACCTTTCCAAAACAGGTTCAATATATCATTAAGTCAATATTAACATTTGATTGTCCAAAATGATGTCATGAGCACGTAGCAGGTCTAAGCAGTATACTACAATGGTCTAAAACCCATGTTGGCAATTTAATAATGTCCAACTAGTAAACCACATCTAGGGTGACAAGGGGTCATGGCACATACTTAAATAATCAAGGTGTCATACAGCAAATTGGTATTTATCTAATTCCCCATATTTAAATAAAGTATTTTCTAGTTGAACTAGCATGCAATAGGTTAAATCAAAATAAGTTTCAAAATAGGATCAACATGGTCAAAGCACAACTTGCCTTCAAAAAGTACTTGCTCTTGGTCTTGAGTTGGATCCTGAGTCAATACTTCTCCTTCGAATCCTTCCAGCACTTCAACGTCTACTCGTAAAGCGTGCAAATAGCAAATACACGAATAAACAATAGGCAAAAAGTGTCCAAACATCCAAGTAAAATCCATAAACAGAGAGAACATAATTTTATGAATTTTTAGAAACTGGAATCGTCAAATTTGGAGTTAAAATGCAAAAGTTATGATTATTTAAAGTTTAAATAATCAATTAAGTAATTTTACAGAGAAAAACTTTAGTCCAAAAATTAAATAAAATTAATATTTAGGTAGGTCTCAATTTTATACAAATTTAGAAATTTGAATCACTCAAATCGGAGTTGAAACGCAAAAGTTATAAGCGTTTAAAGTTTGAAACAAAATCTGAAATCATTATTTCGAAATAATAAATCATTTTCTTTTTCGGAAATTAATTATTGCGTCAGCCTGGACACGTGGCAACCGCTGATTGGTTGGCTGACGTCAGCCGGTCCATGGACTTGGTCCACGCTCGGCTCGGGTCTACCGTGGAAACGGTCCACGGCTCACGAGTCGGCGGTGGGTCCCCCTCGGGTAGCGTCACTTCTTGGCGGCGTCGGCGAGGCTCGACCACGGCGAGTGGGACCCGCTGTGGCGTCATTCTTGATGTCGGCGCTCGGCTGGGAACGGCCCGACATCTTGAGTTCGCCATGACGTCAGCGTGACGTCATGGTGCAGTTTGGCCGGGCCGCTGACATGCGGGCCCCGCGTGTCAGCGTCACACGCACACGCGCGTGGACGGCACTGACCGCGGCGGTCAGTCTTCCCGGACGCGTGGCGCAATCTCGGCCGTTGATTTGAAAATCAACGGCCCAGATTAGATCTGGCTCTCACGCGTTTGGGTTAACGCGTTTGATCTGGACCATTGGATCTATATCCTACGGTCGAGATTGGATCTGGGGATTTGGATTGGGATCTCACCGTGAGATGACGTGGCGTGATCTGGGACGTTGGATCTTGATCGGACGGCTGAGAAGCTTCGAGCGACGGCGATGGCGTCTTGGCGGAGCTGGTGGCGGGCTGAGGGGACGGCGACACGGCAACGGCGTTTGCGGGCTCCTCCGGCGAGGTGAGTGGTCCCTTCGGGTGCGTCTCGTCGCGGTGAGTCCGGGTCTGGGGTCAACGGCGGCGGGGACGGCGGACGACGACGGAACGAAGCAAAAACCGCGGCGGAGAAGTGCTACAACTCCGGCGAGCGATTACGGGCGTGTCAGGGGCACTACGGCGGCGACGGCTAGGGCAACGGCTGCGCAAGGTCAAGGTGATCCTCGGGGTGTGATCCGGGCATTAAATAGCCTCGGCTTCCGCGCGGAAAACGGAAACCTAATCCCTCACGGCGGCGGGCGCGGCGGCGGAGTCCGGCTCGGACTCGGGCGGAGACGACGACAGAGGACCGTCCACGTGGCGCGATCAACAGCCACGATTGGCTTGGGCGCGATCGGATCCGGTCGGATCGGTGCGGCTCGATTTCGGCCGTTGGATCTTGATCCAACGGTTCATAGGGTTAGGGTTTGGACTTGGTTCGGTCGAGTCACGTGGCTCGGGTCGGACTCAAGTCGGACTCGGACTCGGGTCCGGTCGGATGAACAGTACTTGACCCGACTTGATTTTCCAGCGATTTAATATTTAAAATAATTTCCAGTAATTCATTTAATTCATTAAAAATAGCAAAATACTCAGAAAAATTCCAGAAAAATTCTGGAAAATATTTTAGGGTATTTGGGACTCAAATAAAATATTTCCAACAAAATTTTATTTGCAAAGTTTAATTCTTTAATTATTTCAAAATGGAATAAATTCAAATAAATTCCAAATAAATCCAAATAAATTCCAGAAAATTCCAAAAATTCACCAAAGTGCCAAATCACACATGAATTTAAGAAAAGCAAAATTTTGGGGTGTCCACAAATCTTAATCTCTCTAACAAGGTGAACAACGAGGTGGACCATGACGTCGAAGAACGATGGGGGGAAATGCATCTCAAGCTGACAAAGAGTCTGCACCACCTCACTCTGTAAGTTGTCCAGTATATCGGGATCAATAACCTTGCATGAAATCGCATTGAAGAAATAGCATAGCTTCGTGATTGCCAACCTGACGTCATCTGGTAGGATATTTCTGATTGCAACAGGGAGCATTTGGGTCATCAAGACATGACAGTCGTGGGACTTCATACCGAACAACTTCAAATCATCCATAGACACAAGCTTCTTAATGTTTGCGGAGTAGCCCGATGGAACTTTAATATCGTGGAGACACTTGCAAATGTCTTCTTTCTCTTTCTTGGATAAGGTGTAGCATGCAGCGGGGATGTACGGCCATTTTCCATCCTCCTCCATCACTGCAAGCTTGGGCCTGATCCCCATGTAGGTCATATCGCGGCGAGCATTCACACCATCCTTGGTCTTCCCAGGTATGTTCAGCAGGATGCCTACCAAATTATCACAAATATTTTTCTCAACGTGCATGACATCAATACATTGACGGATATCTAACTCCTTCCAATATGGTAAGTCCCAAAATATCGACCTCTTTTTCCAAATGGTCCTGGGACGAACAGATTTACGACTCTTACCATACTGAACATCGATATCCTCTACGCGTGAATATACTTGCCTTCCAGTCATAGGCTGCGGGGCTACACGAACTTCCCTCTTTCCATCAAATTTGTCATCCATCTTACGATATCGATGACTTCGGGGTAGAAACCTACGGTGACCCATGTACACCGTTTTCCATCAAATTTGTCATCCATCTTACGCTATCAGTGTCCTCTTCACAAATTGGACAAGCTTTGGCTCCCTTCGTGCTATAGCCCGCCAAATTACCAAGGGCTGGAAAATCATTTATGGTGCAAAATATCATAGCCCGTAGGGTGAAGTTCTCTCTTTTGTATGCATCCCACACCTCAACCCCCACATTCCACAATTTTACCAAATCCTCAATTAGTGGTGATAGGTACACATCAATATCATTACCCGGCTGTTTGGGTCCTGAGATTAGCAACGACATCATGATATACTTCCGCTTCATGCATAACCAAGGAGGCAAATTGTAGATACACAACAAAACTGGCCAAGTACTGTGTCGACTGCTCATATTACCAAACGGATTCATACCATCCGTACTCAATCCAAATCTTATGTTCCTCATCTCGGCACCAAACTCCTCATGTTGCCAATTAATGTTTCTCCATTGAGCCGAATCAGCGGGATGTCTCAACTTGCCATCTTCCTTTCGAGATTCATAATGCCAACGCAACAATTTTGCCTCTTTAGGATTTGCAAATAACCACTCTAAACGGGGAATGATGGGCAAATACCACAACACCTTGGCTGGTACCCCTTTTTTCACATCTTCACCGTCGTCAATTCGGTTCTTACGCTTCTTGTCATTACGCTTCTCATTTTGTTTGTATCGGGGTACACCACAAACTGGACAAATGCATAGTTCCTTATGGACGTTGCGGTATAGTATGCAATCATTTGGACATGCATGTATCCTTTCTATTTCCATTCCCATGGGACATAATAGCTTCTTCGCTTCATAAATACTTGTTGGCAACTCGTTTCCCTTTGGAAGCATATCCGATAGAAGTATTAAAAGTGCATTGAAACTTGTATCTGTCCAACGGTGTTTTGCCTTCAGTTCAAACAATGCAAGGACCGAACCCAACTTGGTGTATTCCCCTTTGCAACCTGAAAGAAATGGTTTGGCATCGTCATCCATCAAGCTTTTAAATTTTTCGAACTCTCTTTCCGTGTAATTTCCCTCCACATCCCGCAACATTTGATCTAAATTATCGTCATCAAACATATCATGCTCCAACTTGTGATCGCCTTCCAGCATGTCTTCGTTGCGTAGCACAGAGGTACTACCTATCTCCCAATGATGGATCCAACACGTGTAATTCCTCACGAAGCCACGTCGAATCAAATGCCCTTCAATTTGAGCTGAGTTGTTAAATTTCCTGAGATTGGTGCAATCAATACAAGGACAATATATGAACTTTACACCCCTCATAACCATATCTTCTTCTGCAATTCTTATGAACTCCTTAACTCCCCTCTGAAATTCAGCACTCACACGGCTTTTGTGATACATCCATTCTTCACGGTCCATCTACAAGTAAACCGCAAACAATAAATTAATAATGCCCTAATCAATGAAATAAAAGAAGGGTTGAACCCGAAAACAAAGTTTTTTTGTTGAATGATCTTAAAGAAACGTATATCTGTAGACCGACTAAGTACGTACGTACCAACGATGACTCCTAATCTCTAATTAGGTTAGGTCCTAATCCCATTCGAGGATATGTGGTTCAAGCAAGTTCCTAGGATGTTGTACAAACTTTAGAGAAAATTTCGGCAGCATCTCCCCGCTGTTCTCCAAATACACGTATCGACAACATGTCAAGAGGATGTGTATTCGGAGAACACTGGCCAGGGAGATGCTGCCGAAACTTTCTACAGCTTGTACAATGCCTTAGGAACTTGCCCGAGCCACATATCCTCGAATCGCCCAAAAACGTGGACAATTGAGATCGCTTATTTATAAATATGCCATTTTAGCATACTTATAAACAAGCACCCTCGAGCAGGAGACGCATAGGTTCTGTGACCTAATTAACTACTATATAATTGATCATATTAATTATATTAAAACAATTATGACATGTAATGTACACATTCACCAAATAAAAAAAATTAATTTAAGTCCTACTGCAATATTGAAGAGATTTCTAAGAATTAATGCTGGTCACCTTTCGAGGAAAACCACAAACGAGGGGAAATCTAGCTCCTGATCAAGCTAGCTAGGGTTTCAATTAACGGAGACCTTCAACGCACTGATCTCCTCCACCATACACTCTGCTACTGAGACCAAATCAAAATCGAATAATGTACGTTAATACAAAATTGAAGGGATTCGAAGGAATGGGGCCCACCTTTTGAATAAAGCCACAGGTAAGATAGGCAGCAAAATAGAGAAATCGCCTAGCGAACCAACTCGACGAGAGTTAATAAGTTCATTCCCGAGTCCAGACGGTACATATAAAACCTAGCGAGCCTCATCACAATCAGTTCTATAGAAGAACCGTTTGTGATTAATTAGTTATCACCGTCGCTTATATGTAAAACCGACTGTGATAATTTGGATCCTCAACACTGTCAGTTTCTTTATAGAACCGACACAGATAATGTATATGTGTCGGTTCTCAAAATGAACCGACTGCAATAACTTAAGTCATAACAGTCGGTTCGGGATATGAACCGACATGGATATTAATCCACCCCCTCGGCTTCCCCGCCAATTTGACCGTTCAAACATATAACTCCTTTCATATAGCTCCTTTCTGATCATCGGTAGTACTCTTCCAAGGTCTGATCGCGTTCGATTCCTCCGGCAAGGTCTGACTGCTGCAAGGTCTGATCGCGTTCAAACATATAACTCCTTTCATATAGCTCCTTTCTTCTCTGCTGCAAGGTCTGACTCCTCCGGCAATGGCAGCAATGGCTCCTTTCTTCTCTTTCATATAGCTCTTCCATGCATATAGCTACTTTCTTCTCTTTCATATAGCTCCTTTCTTCTCTGCAAGGTCTGACTTCTCCTTTCGACCGCAGCAATGGCAGCGCCCCCTCCTTCTCCGGCAAGGTCTGACTCCACCGTGGAGTCACCGTACGATCCTCCACCGCCGCCGGCAGCGCCGCCTCAGCCTCCGGCGCCTCACTCCAGCGTGGCGCCAGCGCCCCACCTGTCTCCCGACGTCCCTCCCGGCGCCTCACCCCATCCGGGCGCCTCCAAAGGCAGCAGGAAGCGCCCCAGAGATGGCGATCAAGATGACGACGACGACGAGGAGGACAACGACGACGAGGAGGATGACGATGACTACGAGGAAGGCAACGACGACGACGACGACGACGACGACGACGACGACGAGGAGGAGGAGGAGGAGGAGGAGGCGGAGTACTACGCGCCGATCACCATAGGGACCGGCGCCTCATCTAGATCGGGTTCATCATCGGAGGATGAACCATCAGTAGTCCGCATAGTCTCCAGCGACACCGACTCTGGCGACTCGGGTGACTCGGTTGACTCGGGTTACTCGGGCGAGAGCCGCGAGTCGTAAATTTAATATATTAGGTGTAATGCAGTCCCCCTTTATATGTTTAATAATTATAAACAATGGAAGTGGTGATATATTGTAATGAAGTACAGCTTGTTTAATATATTAGGGCTGTTAGCCTAGTGCAGATGAAGTCTATTCGGCTACCTTTACACTCTATTTTGAGTCTCTTTTATATTTTTGTGGATTGTATCTTTCTAATGTTCTGTTTTTCCAAGTCAAAATGTTTCATGTCCTATTGATAAAAAAAAACAAGTATAATGTGTGGATTGGTATATATATTATTATTATCTGCTGCATGCATGCTACTATAATGTTATATATAATTTGCATCACTACATGTGTCTATATAAATTGTCTGAGAGTTGAACCGCGAGTTGGGATTCTAGCAGATCGGTACTATTCATCGTCCGAAAATACAAGTTGCACAAATATTAAAGCATGAATGAAGGGTACAAGAGGTCTGTGTTGGGATTCTAGCAGAGCGGGCTGTGTTGGAGTTTGTTTTTTTCTTCTTCCCTGAAGGGGAAATGTGTGAGTGGAGGATCTCACAAAAACTATGTTTCTGTTGAACTGTTCTTGGTTGCACCTAATGGAACTGGGCATTCTGTTGCCAAAAAATCATCACAATCGGTTATGGAAAAGAACTGATTGTGATAACCCCTGTGCTCATCACAATCGGTTTCTTTTCAATACCGATTATGATAATACCTTCTCATTACAATCGGTTACGAAAAGAACCGATTGTGATAACTATGCTCGTGACAATCGGTTTCTTCCCAAAACCGATTGTGCTAATACCTACTTATTATAATCGGTTCTAGATAAAACCGATTGTGATAACAAAATTATTATCACAATCGGTTCTTATCTAGAACCGATCGATTATTATCGTATCACAATCGGTTCGCTCGTAACCGATTGTGATAACCTGTTACCAAGATTTCCAAATGGAATATACTTATCACAATCGGTTCTGAAGTCAAAAGTTTAGAACCGACACAGATGAAGCGATAGTAATGTGTCATTCTGTAGTAGTGTTGTTCTGTTATACTAGTTAGACAATATAGAAAATGATTCTATAAAAATACTTAGGGTGCACCATGCAAACTTTAATTAATATTAATCAAGTTGATTCATGTTCTATGATAATTAACTATAACTCTTTAAATTATGAATTGAATTTTTAAATGGTCATGAGGTCATGAATATATCATTTATGCAAAAATGTTTTATGAATGATTAAGTTTACACTAAGTTAACAAGTAGCTATACCTTCATGCTTAGAATGTAATCCTAATATAGATGTAAGTAGTACTGCGTATAAAACTTGTTTAGTATGATTCCTAGTACAGAACCATTTAATACTACAAACATGATTAGACTTAACCCTAGTCATGTTGGTTCTCATGTATAAATTAAACTTAATGTAACTTTGGCCCTTAGTTAACATATGTATTCATATAATAGATGTAACATGATTTAATAGATGAACTAATATGACCCAAATGCTATAGACCTACTATTGAAATATTCTTAAGGTCAAAGATCCTATTAATATGTAAGAATGATTACATATCGTGTTTAGTCGCAAACCTAGGGTATAGCTATCCATAACTTAAAGAATGATTAAGATATCACCAATAAGTGCTAGTATCTATAAAACCAGTTCTAGAATGTTTTCCTAAAGCTATACTGTTTCATTATGTAGAAGTAATTCTATTACAATTTGCTTTGCATCTGAATCCTATTCAAACATAGCCCTACACATTTGGAGCCCTAAAAGCCCATCATATATAAATAAGTAACTTTGCTTAATAACAAGTGTCGTAGATCCTGAGTTAGTAATTAATTGTTAAGATGCCTGGTGTTTACTTAAATTGAACCATGCATACACTAGCGATTAATTGATGATGTCTGTTATTGCTTATATTCAACAGTGCAAGCTATACCTGCCCTCACCCTGTTGTTTTATGTAGTAATTTATATTAATATATATAATCTTAGTTTCTCGAATTCGTAAAGTAAAATAGAATGAAGCATAAGGAATAGATGTTGTATGCGATGCGACCTTCAAACCATTAATCGGTAATAAGACTACGACGTAAAAGTAGTACGTTCGCTTATGCGGTCTCGAACCCCCCAAACCACGATCCATGCAGAATCAATTCCACTTTCAGAACATTACGTCAGTAGTCAAACCGTACACTTTGATTCATGAGTTCAGTTGTTTGGTAGCTATCTGATGATGATGTTTGTGGTGTTCCGTGACTCCCCTTTTTAAAGTAATCTCAACATTCAAAGTAAGTTATGAGGAGCTCAACGATGTTTTTTGAATCAATTCGTTTTTTTGAACACTACTTCAGTAGTCATACCGTACACTTTGCTTCACGAGTTCCGTTGTTTGGTAGCTATATGAAGATGATGTTTGTGACTATGGCCCTTTTTTGAGTAAACTTATCAAAAGATCTCAAAGTAAGTTATAGAGCACAATAGTCTTTTAGAATCAATTCCACTTTCAGAACAATACTTCAGTAGTCAAACCGAACGCTTTCCTTCATGAGTTCAGTTGTTCGGTAGCTATCTGATAATGTTTGTGGTGTTCCTTGACTATGGACCTTTTTAAAGTAAACTCAACATTCAATGTATGTTATGAGGAGCACAACGATGTTTTTGAAGTCAATTCCTTTTTCAGAACACTACTTTCAGAACTTTACTTTAGTAGTCAAACCGTACACTTTGATTCCCGAGTTCAGTTGTTTGGTAGCTATCTGATAATGATGTTTGTGGTACCATGACACCCCCTTTTTAAAGTAAAGTTAACATTCAAAGTAAGTTATCAGGAGCTCAACGATGTTTTTCGAATCAATTCGTTTTTCAGAAAAGTTATGAGGCCCTCAACGATGTTTTTCGAATCAATTCGTTTTTCAGAACACTAGTTCATTAGTCAAACGCCCTTTTTTTGAGTAAACTTATCAAAAGATCTCAAAGTAAGTTATAGGACGAGCGTAATGATCTTTTAGAATCAATTCCACTTTCAGAACATTACTTCAGTAGTCAAACCGTAGCTTTGCTTCATGAGTTCAGTTGTTTGGTATCTATCTGATGATGATGTATGAGGTGTTCCTTGACCAGCCCTTTTAAAGTAAACTCAACATTCAAAGTAAGTTATAAGGAGCTCAACGATGTTTTTCGAATCAATTCGTTTTTCAGAACACTACTTCAGCTCTAGTCAAACCTTATACTTTGCTTCATTACTTCCGTTGTTTGGTAGTTATATGAAGATGATGTTTGTATTGTTCCTTGAATATGGCCCTTTTTTTAGTAAACTTAACAAAATATCTCAAAGTAAGTTATAGGACGAGCTCAATGGTCTTTTAGAATCAATTCCACTTTCAGAACATTACTTCAGTAGTCAAACCGTACACTTAGATTTATGAGTTCAGTTGTTTGGTAGCTATCTGATAATGATGTTTGTGGTGTTCCATGACTCCCCCTTTTTAAAGTAAACTCAACATTCAAAGTAAGTTATGAGGAGCACAACGATGTTATTCAAATCAATTCGTTTTTCAGAAAACTACTTCATTAGTCAAACCTTACACTTTGCTTCACGAGTTCCGTTGTTTGGTAGCTATAAGAAGATGATGTTTCTGTTTTTCCTTGACTATGGCCCTTTTTTGAGTAAAGTTAACAAAAGATCTCAAACTAAGTTATTGGACGAGCTTAATGGTCTTTTAGAATCAATTCCACTTTCAGAACATTACGTCATTAGTCAAACCGTACACTTTGATTCATGAGTTCAGTTGTTTGGTAGCTATCTGATGATGATGTTTGTTGTGTTCCGTGACTCCCTTTTTTAAAGTAATCTCAACATTCAAAGTAAGTTATGAGGAGCTCAACGATGTTTTTCGGATCAATTCGTTTTTCGGAACACTACTTTTGTAGTCATACCATACACTTTGCTTTGCTTCACGAGTTCTGTTGTTTGGTAGCTATATGAAGATGATGTTTGTGTTGTTCCTTGACTATTGCCCTTTTTTGAGTAAACTTATCAAAAGATCTCAAAGTAAGTTATAGGACGAGCACAACGGTCTTTTAGAATCAATTCCACTTTCAGAACATTACGTCAGTAGTCAAACTGTACACTTTGATTCATGAGTTCAGTTATTCGGTGGCTATCTGATGATGATGTTTGTGGTGTTCCTTGACTATGGACCTTTTTCAAGTAAACTCAACATTCAATGTAAGTCATGAGGAGCTCAACGATGTTTTTGGAGTCAATTCCTTTTTCAGAACACTACTTCAGCACTAGTCAAACCTTATACTTTGCTTCATTAGTTCCGTTGTATGATGACCATACGTATGCATTGTTAGTTTTGTCCATCATGAGCATGGTCTCATCACATAATCAAGGAACACAACAAACATAATCATCAGATAGCTACCAAACAACTGAACTAATGAAGCAAAGTTACGGTTTGACTACTGAAGTAATGTTCTAAAAGTGGAATTGACTCTAAAAGACCATTGTGCTCGTCCTATAACTTACTTTGAGATCTTTTGATAAGTTTACTCAAAAAAGGGCCATAGTCAAGGAACAATAGAAACATCATCATCAGAAAGCTACCAAACAACTGAACTCATGAATCAAAGTGTACGGTTTGACTCATCAGAAAGCTACCAAACAACTGAACATTCAAAGTAAACTTAACATTCAAAGTAAGTTATGATGAGCTCAACGATGTTTTTGGAGTCAATTCCTTTTTCAGAACACTACTTCATTAGTTCCGTTGTTTGGCAGCTTTCTGATGATGATGTTTGTATTTTTCCCTGACTATGGCCCTTCTTTGAGTAAACTTAACAAAAGATCTCATAGTTAATTATGATGAGCACAATAGTCTTTTAGAATCAATTAAACTTTTCATGCGGGGCTACTGTTGTGGATCAAACGGACTCGTCTTCCCTTGACAAGCAAAGCAAGGCTTGTGCCTCTTTACGATTTATAAAGGCCCACCTGTAATATTTAATCCTCCTCCCGCTGGAGAAGCAAGGGCCACAAACCTTGGGAATTCATCCCTCGAGAAAGGTAGAAAAGAATAAGAACCACTCCCCTTCGTAGCGTGGGGACTCCCCTCGCTAGCGAGGGAGGAGAACGGAGGGAACTCCCCTTCGCCCCATCTCCTGTCGACACAAATATAGTGCGGGCTGCCAACGCCTGACACCTAATGACAGCCCCTTTGGCAACACCAGGATATGTCAGACTAGCCTGGGACCCTAAAATGAGTGAAATTCCTGTGGAACCCTTATAGAAGGCGTAAAAATAAAGGGTAAAAAAGTAAAACACGAGTAAAAAGACACCACATAGGGCTAATCCAGCCCTTGGCTGGAGACAGGTGGAAGAAAAGGGTTAAAAGACAATTTAAAAAAGGCCTGTACCCCGAGGACATAGCCGAGAGAAAAAGGGGCCGACCAATGCATGCATGTTCCCTGGCCCTCCCTATAAAAAGAAAAAACCACTGCCTACCGAGAGGAGAAAAAAAAGAGAAGACACACAACCCCTGAAAACTCCACGACAAAAAAAGAACTAAGAAGAACAACCCTGTGGTGCAATATCGCCACACCTGCCGAAAAAGCTTAAGTTGTCATGTTTGTTCGCGACTATAATACTTAGGGTTTTGCACTGGCAGAATTTAAATGCAACGCAGGGTGTAGTTACAATATTTTTCAAGAATATGGTAGTCCGTATACCGGAGAGTAAATCAGCTTCGTTATTCCAAAAAATTAGACTCAAACGTGATACTATACAGCCTGCCGAAAAGTATCAAGTTGTCATCTTTGTCCGCGACTATAATACTTAGGGCTTTTGCACTGGTAGAATTTACATGCAACGCAGGGTGTAATTACAATATTTTTCCAGAATATTGTACTCTGTATACCGGAGAGCAAATCAGCTTCGTTATTCAAAAAAATTAGATTCAAACGTGATACTCTACGGCCTGCCGAAAAGGCTTAAGTTGTCATGTTTGTTCGCGACTATAGCACTGTCCGAATTTTTCAAAATTACTCAAGATTGATCATCATCTAAAAATTTTATGAGAATATTATGGATGTGTTAGAACAATTCACAAAAATTTTCAAAATTTTCTAAAGTGGTTTGGACTATTGTTCATTCAGGTGAAATTTGTCAGTCCGTCTTTAGTAGCACTATTTGAATTTTGGAAAATTCCTGAAAATTTATCATCATCTAAAAATTTATGAGAATATTATGAATGTGTTAGGATGATGTACAAAAATTTTCAAAAGTTTTTAACGTGGTTTGCACTATTTTCCATTCGGTTGAAATTTGCCGGTCAGCATTTTATCAGGACAATGGCACTGTTAGATTTTTAAAAAATTCTTCATGCTTGATCATTATCTAAAATTTTTATGGGTACATTAATGATGTGTCAAGACCATCCAAAAAAATTTCAAAATATTTTGACATCGTTTGCATCATTTTTTGTTCATTTGAATTTTACTGAGATTTCGGAAATTTTAGATTTTTTTGGGCGAAATTTCAGATTTCTCGATTAAAACAAAACGGATTTGAATTTTGATTTGTGAATTTCGTCCGAATTTTGTCTGAAATTTTTGAATATCGCCAAAATTTCGACTTTCAATCCCTCCCGAGATAGAGTCCGAAAACGAAATTTGAAACGTTGCGGCAGAGCACTTTTCAGCCACTTCTTCGCTTCTCCAGTCCATGCCGCAACACTTGCATGGCTTTACTGCACCGTATTTGGACAACAACCGATACACTCCTGCCACGACAAGATTTCTTCGTGCGTTGTATTGCCACGGCCGGATTTTTGCGCATAGCCACCTAGCTCCTTTTCGGCCGCAAAACCTTGCCGTGTCTAAATACTGGCGCATTGCCTTTTTGCTTATTTAAGCACCATGCCACTACTAAGGACATGCTCATTCGTGTCGGTTCGGAACCGACATTAGTGTTGGTTTTCCAACCGACATAGATGTATTGTAATAATCAAACATTATCAGTGTCGATTTACAAACTGACACAAGTAACATTATCAGTGTCGGTTCTAAACACGAACCGACACAAATATTCACATATCAGTGTCAGTTCACACCAAGAACCGATACAAATAGCTAGTTAGCATATCAGTGTCAGTTCAAGCCAAGAACCGACACAAATAGACTACATATCAGTGTCGGTTCAAGCCAAGAACCGACTCAAATAGACTACATATCAGTGTCAGTTTACCACAAGAACTGATAGAAATAGACAACGTATCAGTGTCAGTTTCTACTAAGAACTGACACAAATGATGCCAGACCAAAAAAATAAAAATCGGCATTTTGGCTAGCCTCAGGAATACTGCTAGCCATGCCCTCTGGAATAATATGATGTGTCAAAATATCATATATATCATTGGATTACAAATATTATATTTTGATATGTTATAGTATTTGCCAAATAAGAGTAAGCTGAAAAGGCATCTGCTTTGAAAGCATACTTCTTAAAATCAATAGATCACAAATGGTCATTATATTTATACACCAGTACTTTTCTGATCATAGGACTCTTCGACAAACTGATATGCCACAATGACCAAAGTATATTCATGTACAAGGCATAGCAATAAGCAGAAAACATCCTATACAAAGAGTTAATGCAAATATATACATATATTCCTAACAGTTACAACTAACAACTATGCAATATAAATTGCCTCAATTCACCAATGTCCAAACTATTCGCTCAGCAGCTGCAACAAACAAGAAATAGAGGAGTCAAATTAAACTAAAATATAGGTTTCTCACATATATTTGGAGAAAGTTTTCCATGTTACATATTATGAAATGATAGTGCCAAACTACAAAAAAGTGGGCGTAACGGGGCCATGACCATGCATTCCATTACACAAAAAGCAGCAGCACTAGAAACACTCATGTTGTGTAAATACGAACAAAGGAAGGCTATGCTATAACACCACGCTGGGGGGGGGGGGGGGGGGGGTTGGGGTTTAGAGCCTTTTTGACAAATCAATAATTGCATTGATTATATCACACATCAGAAAAAGATTGTGAAAAGTTATGCATTATCAAAATGTGCCAATGACAGAAAGCTTCCACATTCTTTTTCTCATATTGATTGAAATCTTTTAGTAGCGTGTGCTTTGTTTTAGGGGAAGCTGAGAGCTTTCATTAATCATATATAAGAAGTTGGGGGTACAATCTAAATTAGCGTGTGCTTATATAAAGGGCAACATAAGCTATTGATACTACTCAAGGTTAATCCAAATTATTTTTTTCGAAATTAGTGGTAGGAGCTCTGCCGATTCATTGAAGGAAATAAAGAGTTCAAACAACAAGGCTGAAAATAAAAGAATTCAACACCGGCACCCAGAAAGGCCTAGCGTCATAACAGGGGGGGCTAAGGGGATTCTAACAGACAGTTGTTGGCCCTAGCAAAGGGTCTCGTTGTCAGAAGCATGCTTCCCTGGCCACAGCATAGTTAGCATACTCTTCCAAAGCTCTCTGTGCGACGTGTTGGAAAGAGCTTTGCCTATTAAGGAATATACGGGCATTGCGTTCCTTCCACAGGTTCCAGAAGCCGTAAATAATCGTGCCATCCGCATCTCGGCCAGCCACCTTTGACGATACCGAACGGCAATGGTGCCACCAATCAGAGATGGAGAAGTGCAAGACAAAGGATGGGCTAGCCGAAGCGACAAACCCCAGTTTAGAGTTAATCCAAATTATTTCCCGTATAGTTACCATCTAGAATTAAATATTCAAAACTACTTTATTCACTACTAGGGAATAACCTGTCACAAGCGGTTCGAAACAGCTTCTACAAGCGGTACCAAGTAATTATAAATCGATTGATATATTGCGTTTGAGAAGAAATAATAATAGGGGAAAAATGTTTAGTAAGTTACCTGCACTTGCTCATGCAGCCACTTGATGTAAGTAATCGCCTCATATAGGACTGATGCTGTATCGGTCTGAATCATGCATAAGAGGAACAATGTCAATCAACATGCATGTAATATGTATCTGTACATAAGAGAAATATCCAGTCTAAACTACCTTTAAGCACAATACCTGGACTTCGCAAAGGCATAAAAGATTCTACAAATGATCCATATTTGAAAAATAATCTCTACAAAGTTTTTCAAGTCCTAACTAAATTGGCAAAAACTAACTAAGCGAAAAAGAAATAGAAAATCACAATGAACAGTATATAAGATGGATTATTCCAATTTTTAAAATTTGTTTACTAAAATGTTGTATGAAGCTATAGATAATATTAACTGATTAGATTCAGCGAATAAAAAAAAGAAGAAACTAGAAATTACGATAAGTTTAGGCACATACATGTCCATCAAGTAGAGGATCATCAAAACTCGCCATTCTTGTTGATGAGTTGACTCATGATGAACCAGACGAGTTGTCCCTGAATGGCTTTGATTTCTTTATGGTGCAGTCCTTCCGTAGGCAATTTGAGGCGCTATAAGTAGAAAAAAAATTAATGTAAGCTTTTGTAGATATCGTTAGGTAAGAATCAATTTGCGTTGTTAGCATGACAAACCTCTACGTCATTGTCTACTAATATTGAACCTAAGATTTCCCGCATGTATTGGCAGACAAAATACCCACATAAATTTGTGCCTTTCAAATGTTTGTGACACTGCTGTGGCGGCGTTGCACCACCGGGTTGCTCTTCTTCGTTCTTCTTTTTTCTTTGTTGTGGAGTTTTTTTTCTTTTTCTAGGTTCGTCCCCTTTTCTCTTCTTCTCCCTCGTTTATATCGAGGGGGCGAGACCTGCATGCCCCGATTGGCTTATTTTTTAACCTACTCTGCTGCCAGGTTGCAGACTTTGCCCATGGTCTTCTAGCCCTTATCTTCCACCTGTCCCTAGCCAGGGGTTAGTTTGGCCCTATGTGGCGTCTTTTTGCTCGTGCTTTACATTTTTACCCTTTGTTCTTACGCCTTCTATAAGGGTTCCACGGGAATTTCATTCACTCTAGGGTCCCAGGCTAGTCTGACATGTCCTGGTGTTTCCCATAGGGTCATTACTGGATGTCAGACTTGGACAACTCGTACCGCTCTTGTGTCGATTGGAAACTGAGCGGAGGGGGGTTCCTTCGCACTCTCTCTTGGCCGCGGAGGGAAATTTTTCTATTTCTTTTCTACTTTCCTCTTGGGGTGTACCCTCATGACTTGTAGTTCTTGCTTCGTCGGCGAGGAGGATTAAGCGTCGCAGGCAAATCTTTATAAATCGCAAGGTGGTGTAATCCTCGCTTCGTTGGTTAAAGGAAGATGAGTCTATTTGGTCCACAACACTAGCCCCGCATGTTAGCGGATTGATATTGTTCTGCCCGCTGGGATGTTATAGCAAAGGTCCAAATCATCTTTCATCTTATTTATTTGGTATGCAAAGGGAGGTTTGTTTTTCATTTTTGTTCTTAGGCGGGTAAGCGGATGTAGCTGACGGTTTGTCTTTTTCAGCCGAGTGTCAATGGGGTGGAATCGATCCACCAGGTGGTTCTTTATGGAGTTTTGGCCCTAATATCGGAGCCCTACAGCTTTCTGACGAGGTGTTCATGCTTCTCCTTATTTCCTCCCCCTCTCTTTTTTTCTTTTTTTTATAGCAGGTGGGGACAAGGTTCCCCGGCTTTTTAGTATCCCATTTGCTCCGTGTCCCTTCATTTCTCTTACTCATTCGTGTTTTCCTTTTGCCTCGTCTCCCTTGTTTGCCACCGATTCAGATCTCTATGGGTCCTCGGCGCGCTGCTAAGATGAAGCTGGTTTTGAGCAAAGAAGATGCTGCGGGATTATCTCCCGTTCTAGGGCGGTTGATCTTGAGCTCCGTCGACCTCGACATATTGGCGAGGGACTTTGGGATGACGCGCTCGTCCATGCGTCTTCCTGGTGATGAGGAAACCCCCCAGCCTCAAGCAAACGAAGTAGTGGTATTCGCGGCGTTTCTTGAGGCGGGTCTTCGTTTTCCGTTTGCTCCTTTGTTGGCATCAGTGCTCCGGGCTTTTCAAGCAGAGCTCTCGTAACTTACCCCCAATGCTATCGTGCGATTAGCGGTGTTGGAATGGGCATTTCGTCCGGCTGGGATTAGATTGACGGGGCGCTTGTTTTCTCTTATTGAAGATGCATTCTGGCAACCGAAACAACAGAAGGCAGGGAATGAAGGTCGCAGATCGTGTTTCAGTTCTCTGAATTTTCAGACGAAGAGGTCCCTTGTAAAAGAAATCCCTGTAGCGGCTGCCAAGGGAAAATGGGATTCGGGGTGGATGTTACGATGGTATTACCAGATTCTTGAGGGTCCAGATTCTTCTCTTCATACCTCAATGGGTCCAGTTCGTGCAGTTTGATCCCCTAATTGGGGCGCAACTGCGGAAGAAATTAAGTGTCTTGACTATTTGAAGGCTCTTCGTGCTCAGAGTACAATGCGGGACTTGGTTGAAGAGTATTGTTTGTGTCGCATCGACCCTTTAGCAAGGAGCTCCGCTGTTACTCTGGAGCGATCGCCCGGAGGTATAGTATCTGTGGTCTGACCCGAGGGGGTAGAAGACCTTGGGCGTGGGGCAGCTGAAAGGTTGGCTCGCAGACTTCTTGGACCTTGCAAGGCAGTTGAGTATGAGGCCGCTATGAGTGCCGTTGGGGCCACACGATGCTCTCGTTTTATTGATTGGGGGCGTCGAGCGGTCCCTCATCCTAGAGGATCAACCGGTTCTCCTCGCCCCGCTAAGCGAGCGAGGTTGGCTCGTGTTGCTTTACCCCAAGCTGCTGCTACTTCTAGCGGGAGTGAAGATTTAGAAGATGATGACGATGAGGATGAAGATTGGAAAGAAGAGGAGTCCAATGATGAAGGTGATTCTTCTAGCTCCATTGCGGCTATGTCTCTCCCACCGCCGCCCGTTTCTAATCCTGCTGATGCTGTGGGGCCTTCTGAAACACTACCATCAGCTGTTGAGGGCGAGCCGCCAGGTGTGCCTATCATTTCAAGTCCCCGATCTGAGTCTAACCCCACGAAGGGGTCATGCCCTTCAACTGGGATGGAGCCCACAACCTCTCTTCCGGTCCGTGACTTTATTTCTGAGGCGAGTCTGCCCGAGACAGCTCCGGTTCCAACTTTGATGGATGTGGCTTCCTCGACCCTTATACCTGGCTCCTCCGCGGATACGCGTGTTGACTGGGGGCAATCTGCAGGATATTCGTTTTTAGCGATTCCTGGTGTGGATACTATTGATTTGGGTGACGGTGAGGACGGTGATACTCTAGCTTCAGGGGACGTGCGAGAGCTGCCCGAAGATGCGGCTGGTTCCATGGCGGGGAAACACATGCTTCCGTGGGTGAAATAGCGAATTTGCCAGCTGCTGGAGTTCGCGGCCTCCGACTAAACGTTTTTACTCCTGATACGCCGATTGGGGCAGAAGGACTTACTCCTGACACTTTTCCTGCCAGCTCGTTAGGATGTGATATCCTTTTAGGTTTTGATGGAGTCGGTACAGGGCGCGATGATGCGGAGGTGGCAGAGGCGTTTAGGCCATCAGAGCAGGCTCAGACTGGAGTGTCTTTAATCTCTCCGGTTATTGCAGGAGAGGGGGATCAGGGGTCCCCGATCCTTATTTCCCAAGGTGTTCCCCCTTCGGGTGGGGGAACTTCGTCCTCGGGTTTGCGGACCTATGTGGGTGGTCCTAAGTCCTCTTTTGTTAGGTTTGATTTGTCGGATATTTCGGCTTTGAATTTTGAGAGGGGGACTTCAGCAGACCCAGCTTTGAAAAAGATGCGCGCAGCTTTTTCTCCTTATAGCAAATCCGTAAATTTGTTCGAGGGAATTAATGATCTTTCTCTTTGTGAGATTTCCTTGGATCATCATTTGAAGGTATTTCCCCTCTTATGCTTTTGTTTGTAATTTCTTTATCTTTTAACATTTTTTTTTCAAGGGGCTGTCGTTGCTTCGGAGATAACTCGCCGATTTCAGGCATACTTTAATGTAACACCCCAAAATTTTGCTTTTCTTAAATTCATGTGTGATTTGGCACTTTGGTGAATTTTTGGAATTTTCTGGAATTTATTTGGATTTATTTGGAATTTATTTGAATTTATTCCATTTTGAAATAATTAAAGAATTTAATTTTGCAAATAAAATTTTGTTGGAAATATTTTATTTGAGTCCAAAATGATCCAAAATATTTTCCAGAATTTTTCTGGAATTTTTCTGAGTCTTTTGCTATTTTTAATGAATTAAATGAATTACTGGGAATTATTTTAAATATTAAATCGCTGGAAAATCAAACCGAAGTCGATTCTTGTTCATCCGATCGAGCCCGAGTCGACTTCGAGTTCGAGTCCGACCGAGCCACGTGACTCGACCGAACCCACTCCTAAACCTAATCAATCCCAACCGTTGGATCAAGATCCAACGGCCGAGATCCGCCTGCACGGTTCGAGCCAGAATCGCCCGGATCCGATCGCGCCCGCGTGATCGTGGCCGTTGATCGTGCCACGTGGGCGGTGGCGTCGTCGTCTCCGCCGAGTCAAGCCGGACTCCGCCGCGCCGCCGCCGTGTAGAATTAGGTTTCCGTCTCGCACGAACGCCGAGGCTATTTAAAGCGTGAGACGTCCCCGAGGTTGCCCTCATCTTTGCGCACTCCGCTTCCCGAGCCATCTCGCCGAGCCGTCGCCGTTTGCCCGTACGTGCTCACCGGAGTTGGAGCCCTGTGCGCAGCGGTTGAACGCCGATTCCGCCGTCCGTCGTCTTCCGCCGAGAAGGAGCCCAGATCCGGAACCACCGTGACGAGACGCACCCGAAGGAAGGATTCATCTCGCCGGAGCAACCCCGAAACGCCGTCGGGCTCGTCGTCGTTCTCGTCTCCGGTGCCCAAGCCTCGCCGCGCCATCGCCGGACCCGCGAGCTCGGTGAACCGTCGAGATCGGTCGGACGGTTGAGGTGAGTTCACGTGTTCCAAACCCGATTGGATCTGGACCGTTGGATCAAGATCCAACGGTTCACAATTGCCACGTGCCGTAGTAGTGTTATTATAGGATTAGATCTGGACCGTCCGATCTAAATCGAACGGCCCACGATCAACGAGTAGTTTCAACGTGTTAACCCTGGATCTAATCCGCGCCGTTGATTTTCAAACCAACGGCCGTGATTGCGCCACGTGTCGGGAAGTTGGACCGACGCGGTCGTCAGACGCTGCTGGCAGCGTATTACCGACACGCGGGCCCGCGTGTCGGCCGATCGCACCGTGACGTCATCCATGACGTCATCGGTGGACCCACTGTCAAGAGTGGTGAGCCCGGCCGACGCCAAGAATGACGTCACCCGAGTGGTCCCACATGTCGGGCCTCACGTGAAGTCGTGGACCGAGTCCCCGGTAGACCCGAGCCCAGCGTGGACCAAGTCCATGGACCGGCTGACGTCAGTCAACCAATCAGAGGCTACCACGTGTCCATGCTGACGCAATAATTAATTTCCGAAAAAGAAAATGATTTATTAATTCGAAATATTGATTCAAATTTAGATTCAAACTTCAAACGCTTATAACTTTTATGCTTCAACTCCGATTTGAGTGATTCAAATTTCTAAATTTGTATAAAATTGAGATCTACCTACATATGAATTTTATTTAATTTTTGGACTAAAGTTTTTCTCTGTAAAATTATTTAATTGATTATTTAAACTTTAAATAATCATAACTTTTATGCTTTAACTCCAAATTTGACGATTCCAGTTTCTAAAAATTCATAAAATTATGTTCTCTCTGTTTATGGATTTTATTTGGATGTTTGGACACTTTTTGCCTATTGTTTATTTGTGTATTTGCTATTTGCACGCTTTACGAGTAGACGTTGAAGTGCCGGAAGGATTCGAAGGAGAAGTATTAACTCAGGATCCAACTCAAGACCAAGAACAAGTACTTTTTGAAGGCAAGTTGTGCTTTGACCATGTTGATCCTATTTCGAAATCTATTTTGATTTAAACTATTGCATGCTAGTTCAATTAGAAAAATACTTTGTTTAAACATGGGGTTAGATAAATACCAATTTCTTTGTATGACACCTTGATTACTTAAGTATGTGCCATGACCCTTTGTCACCCTAGTTGTGGATTACTAGTTGGACATTATTAAATTGCCAACATGGGTTTTAGACCGTTGTAGTATCGCTTAGACACACTCGTGCTCATAACATGATTTTGGACAATCAAATGTTAATATTGACTTAATGATATATTGAACCTGTTTTGGAAAGGTATCATGTGATGTTGATGGCACGTGGTGCATGGTAATCAAGCGGGGTTTGATAAACGATTTCGGCCGGGGCATGTGGCAAGAGTAATCAGGTGGGCGATTGTGGCATTGGGGATGTTGATTTGGTTCTTGGGTAGTCTTGCCTGGTCACCCTAAGGACTTAACCTTGCAAGCCTTTGAACTGGGTCTAACGTGCAACCACATGTACGTAATGGGACGGACCTAGTTGACTAAGTTGTCGATAACGTACTTGTGGGACCTCGGGAGGTCAACTACACCCTTTGTGTAAGTTATGCGGGGAGCGTCTGGGAGTGAGGCCAGGTACCCATCTAACGGTTGATTGGCCTAGACTTCGCCTTAGCGAAGGGAAGGGTTAGTGCGCAATAACCGGGAGGACCACTTGTATTGTTTGAAGTCTCACGAAAGACTTTGTTACTGAACTCGCCTTTGTGGTGTTTGATTGTATCTTGTGGGTAAAGTGCATAACCTCTGCAGAGTATAGAATCTATTCGAATAGCCGTGTCCATGTATTGGACATCGCTCGGGAATTACAGTCAAGGGTTAGATTTTCTCAAAAATAACTTGGATTTGGAAAGTTGGGTTGGTTTAACAATGAAGATGATGGAAATATGGTTTAGGATGGGGAAAATGTTTATTAAACTTCTTAAAAAGTTATTTATGCTTTACTTGTTTCTACTGCTTTCGAATCTACTTATATTACTTTTCAAATGCTGTTTACTGCAAATATACCTTGAGCTATTCCTTTGTACCAAGCCATGCATATAGTATATTAGCTTGCATTCTGTGCATGACTTGCTGAGTACCAAGTACTCACCCTTGCCTCAATACAACACCAGTTGAAGAGGAGACTACGCCAGCTTTGGAGGAGGAACTCCAAGAGGATCCGTCTACTTAGGGAAGCGAGCCCAGTCAGTTGCCTGTGGTATACTGGATGGCGCCACGATGTTACCTTCTTTGATTTTTCCGCTGCTACTATTTTTCTCTTAATAAGTTTCGCCTTGCGAGGCATACATTTGTAACTTGACCATAAGGTCGAGTAACCAGTTTGATTATTTAAATAAAGTACTTTTATGGTATCGATTGGTATGATTGTGATATTTACCGATGTTAAGACTGTGCACTAAGCTGCGTTCTGGACTAGTGCTGAATACACAGAGGGTCCGGATTTGCAAATTCGGGGTCCCGACAGAGGTGGTATCAGAGCCAGGTTGACTGTAGGCTCAACCCTAGATAGAATGGTCGTAGTGAGGATAAAACCTATTTTCTAAAGCTAAAAATTTGTCAAGATAAGAAATGACATCTCGACTTATCCCCTTCTCTCTTTTCTTGTCTCTTGCTGAAATTTTCCCTTACCTTGTCACAATTTAAAAAAAAAATTCCGAGTTCTTACGTAAAGCACTCTTGTGACAGATGGAGGAAGAGTTCAACTACGTTGATCTGGGAGTTGGTCACGCCGCGGAACTTTGACATATGCTACAGACTCTCGGAGATTTTGAGAAGCCCCAATACCAAGTGGAAGTGATCAGACAAGCGGGATTGATCAAGGCTTGTGACGTGAAGATTGAGGACACTACTTCTTCGACTACCACAGAGGACATAGTCGCTGGACATGGCGATCGTTTCGCGCCTATGCCACAGCACCCATACCCAGGCCGTGGAGGTTTCTCGATGAGTGAGCATAGGTTCTATAGTGAGACTCCTTCGCCGAGTCGCGTCATAGAATAAAGAGTCACCCTTTAGGCGTTAGACTCCAGAGTTAGTTCGATTTGGATTTACTTTGTTTGCTGAGTGTGCAGTATGTGTTGCAAGGCCTTTAGGCATTGTAAGCAACCATACCAAGTTATTAATAATAAAGTTGGACCTTAAAGTTACCCCTTTCGCCCCGCATAAGTTCCATATTACTTGTTTATTCTTGCTTCCCTCTCATCTCTAAACCTAGAGCAAATCGACAGATGGTGAACACCCGTGGAAACTTTGGAAGCAATGGTAGTGGTTCTCGCCCAGCAGAAAACCCCAATGATGGAGCACCAGCACCGCCACTGGATGTGCAGAATTTCGGAGCTTTTCTCGCTGCCCAAACTCAGTTGATGCATGCCATGATGCAACAAATGCAACACGTCACCGCTCAGGCCACTGCTAATCAAGTTAATCATGGACAACGCCAGAATACAAGACTGTCAGAGTTCATGAGGACTCACCCACCCACTTTCTCGGGAAATGCCAATCCATTGGAGGCCGATGATTGGTTAAGATCAATCGAGAGGAAGCTACACATAGCTCAATGCATAGGAAATGAGAAGGTACTCTACGCTTCTCATCAATTTGGAAGGAACAAATTGTGAATGGTGGGAGAACCTGTACCACACAAGAGAACCCTCAAGATATCACTTGGGAAGAGTTCACGGTGCATTCCGACAAGATCACGTGCTGAAGGAATCATGGACCTTAAGAAGGAGGAGTTCAGAGCACTAAAGCAAGGTAATCAGCCCGGTGGCCGACTACTGAACAAATTCACACAGCTAGCACGCTACGCTTTGAGGATGTAGCGACGGATAAATCCGCAGTCTCGTTTTATGAAGGGACTTAACTCAGGATTGCAAGTAGGATTGATCACCCACACCTTCCCAGATTTCCAAGAATTGGTGAATAAGGCGCTTATTCTTGAGGACAAGCGCAAGGAAGCTGGATGAGAACAGAAGCGCGAGGATGCAACGGCAAGGATCACGCCAGGAACGCAATAAATACCGAGAGTTGCACCAAATCAATTCTTGATTCCAACCACGAATGCAACAAGGACACCATCCTCAGCACCAAGACCTGCCAATCGAACTACGGACCCACCCGCTAGAAACGCTACTCCGTGCAATCAAGAAGGAACAGTGAGACGCTGCTACAAGCGCAACGAGCCAGACACTTTGCCAACAGCTTGTCGAAGAAGACAGCAGAGTGACTGAGTTCGCTTCAACCTAGGAACCACCCAGCTAGGGCGTCGGCACCAGGAGCCACACCCTGCCCCGTGGTGAGAGGCCGAGTCAACCATGTCACCGCAGATGCCCTCTGAGAATCACGACGGACGTAAGATCTTGGGTAAGTTACTTGTTAACTCAAGACTGCACAGCTTTTGTTTGACTCTGGAGCTTCAGATTCGTTTGTTTCGCAAGGCTTTGCTACTAGAAATGATTTGAGGATTGCAAGACTTAAGTGCATGCTTTTAGTTCAAACCCTGGTTCAGAACTCCGAGCGAAAGTAGGATGTTCCGGGGTGAGAATACTAATAGATGGAATAGAGTTCTTAGCAAACCTTATAATTTTGGAGACCCAGACCTTAGACGTCATATTGGGAATGGATTGGTTATCCAAGCACAAGGCCGTATTGGATTATGGACGAAGGACTATCTCAGTTGAGAGCCCGTGTGGGAAGAAAGTGGAATTTCAAGCCACTGCAGATTAGAGACAGACGATTGATGGTTAACAGTACCAAGGCAATCAGCATAGAGGATGTCCCAAGTAGTGAATGAGTACCCAGATGTTTTTCCCGAAGATCTACGGTATGCCGCGACAGGGGACATAGAGTTTGTGATAGAGCTTGTATCTGCACAGCCCGATAGCAAAGAGACCCTATCGGATGTCCACCGAGGAGTTGGTAGAAATGAAGAAACAGCTAGAAGAGTTAATGGAGAAAGGATTTATCGGACCGAGTTCGTCGCGTGGGGAGCACCGGTTGTGTTTGTCAAGAAGAAGGACGGGAGTTTCAGGATGTGCATTGACTACCGTGCACTCAATGAAGTCACCGTGAAGAATAAGTATCCGCTACCCAGGATTGATGATTTGTTTGATCGGTTGAGAGGAGCCGGAGTTTTCTCCAAGATTGATCCGAGATCGGGATACCATCGATTGAAGATCCGATCGAGGATATTCGAAGATCGCATTCTCGTCAAGATATGGACATTACGAGTTCTGATTATGTCTTTTGGGTGACAAATGCGCGACTTACTTCATGAATATGATGAATAAGGTGTTCATGGAATATTTGGACAAGTTTGTCGTCGTGTTCATAGACGATATCCTAATCTACTCCAAGACAGGAGGATGAACATGCCGAACACTTGAGGCGAGTTTTGGAAAAGGCGAGGAACGACAACTTTTCGCCAAGTTCAGCAAGTGTGATTTTTGGAAGGACAAAGTGGAGTTCCTTGGACATGTAATGACCGCGAAAGGAGTCGCCAGTAGATCCAAGCAAAGTAGAAGCTGTGTTACATTGGGAGCACCAAGATCGTGTGACCAGATTCGGAGTTTCCTTGGAATGGCAGGATACTACCGCCGTTTCATCGAAGGCTTCTCGACAATTGCGAAACCTCTTACGCATAGCTTGAAGAAGGAAAAGAAGTTTGCATGGACGCCTTGAGAATGTGAGAAAGGATTTGGGAGTGAAGAAGCGATTGACATCAAGACGGTGTTAGTTCTACCGAACGTTGCTCAAAGCTTTGATATTTATTGTGACGCATCGCGCCAAGGACTTGGTTGTGTCTTTGTCACGAGAATGGAAAGGTAAGTAAACGCTTATGCATCAAGGCAGTTGAGGCCGCATGAGGAAAATTATCCGACACATGACCTAGAGTTAGCTGCCGTAGTGCATGCCTTGAAGATATGGCGTCACTATCTGATCGGAAACAGATGTGAAGTGTATACGGATCATAAGAGCCTTAAGTACATATTCACCCAGTCGGATCTGAATATGAGGCAAAGGAGATGGCTAGAGTTGATCAAGGACTACAATGTTGGAATCCATTACCATCCCGGGAAGGCCAACGTAGTTGCCGATGCTCTGAGTCGGAAGAGCCATACCGTGAGTATGTTGCTAGCCACAAATCAAGATGAGTTATGTGAGGACTTTCAGAAAATGAAGATTGAGGTTGTACCTAGCGGATTCTTGGCCGCATTAGAAGTAAAATCTACCCTAGAGGATCAGATTTGAGAAGGACAAAAGGATGATGACAAGATCCGCAGGATTAAGTCCATCAAGGAAGAAGGCAAGGCAGAAGACTTCAAGTTGGATGAGCAAGGCACGTTATGGATGAAGGATCGGATTTGTGTGCCTAACAAAAAGGAGTTAAAGCAACTGATTTTGGAAGAAGCCCATGACTCCAAGTACTCAATTCACCCTGGAAGCGCCAAGATGTATCAGGATCTGAAGGAGAGATTCTGGTGGCCGAGTATGAAACGTGAAGTTGCCGAGCATGTTGCATTGTGCGACGTATGCCAGAGAGTCAAGGCAATGCATCAGAGACCAGCAGGATTGCTACAGCCGCTGAAAATACCTGAGTGGAAGTGGGAGGAAATCGGAATGGATTTCATTACCGGTTTGCCGAAGACTCAAGGGGGTTATGACTCCATATGGGTTATAGTGGATCGCTTGACTAAAGTAGCCCATTTTATTCCCGTGAAGACCACTTACTCGGGAGATAAATTAGCAGAATTGTACATGGTCAGGATTGTCTGTTTGCACGGAGTGCCAAAGAGGATTGTATCGGACAGGGGTACCCAATTTACCTCAAGGTTCTGGAATAAGTTGCATGAAGCCATGGGAACCCGTTTGAACTTCAAGATGACTTATCATCCATGCAGACGGATGGACATACCGAAAGAGTCAACCAGATTACGGAGGATATGTTGAGAGCTTGTGCATTGGCTTATGCTACCTCTTGGGATAAGAGTTTGCCGTATGCCGAGTTCGATTACAACAATAGTTATCGAGGCTAGTTCTGAGATGTCACCTTTTGAGGCCTTTGTATGGTCGACCTGTCGGACGCCATTGAATTGGAATGAGGCCGGCGCCGTGTCTTTGGGCCTGATATTCTTCAAGAGGTGAAGAGCAGATCGCCATGATTAGGGAAAGATTGAAGATCGCCCAATCTCGACAAAGAGTTATCTTGACAATCGTCGCAGGATTTGAGTTTTGAACCAGAAGACTTTGTATACCTCAGAGTTACGCCTCTCAGGGGAGTTAAGAGGTTCCATGCCAAAGGGAAACTTGCACCCCGCTATGTTGGACCATTTAAGATTTTGAGTCGCAGAGGCGAAGCTGCTTATCAGCTGGAGTTGCCACAGTCGTTAGCAGGAGTACATGATGTATTCCATGTGTCCCAATTAAAGAAGTGTCTCCGAGTTCCTGAGAGCAGACACCGCTAGAGTCAATTGAGTTGCAAGAGGATTTGACTTATAAGGAACATCCTGTGAGGATTCTAGACACAATGGATCGAGAAACCGAGAAATAAGTCGACCCGCTTCAGTAGGATTCGATGGAGCAATCATGCAGAGAGCGACTTGGGAGCAATGTGAAGAGGATTTGAAGAAAGAGTTTCCAAACCTATTCAGAGTGAGCCCCGAATCTCGGGGACGAGATTCTATTAGGGGAGGTTTGTAACACCCCAAAATTTTGCTTTTCTTAAAATCTTGTGTGATTTGGCACTTTGGTGAATTTTGGAATTTTCTGAAATTTATTTGGATTTATTTGGAATTAATTTGAATTTATTCCATTTTGAAATAATTAAAGAATTTAACTTTGCAAATAAAAATTTGTTGGAAATATTTTATTTGAGTCCAAAATGTTCCAAAATATTTTCTAGAATTTTTCTGTAATTTTACGAGTCTTTTGCTATTTTTAATGAATTAAATGAATTATCGGGAATTATTTTAAATATTAAATCGCTGGAAAATCAAACCGAGTCGGTTACTGTTCATCCGACCGAGCCCGAGTCAGACTCGAGTTCGAGTCCGACCCGAGCCACGTGACTCGACCGAACCCACTCCTAAACCTAATCAATCCCAACCGTTGGATCAAGATCCAACGGCTGAGATCCGCCTGCATCGGCTCGAGCCAGAATCGCCCGGATCCGATCGCGCCGCGTGATCGTGGCCGCTTGATCGTGCCAATGCGGACGGCTGAGCGTCGTCGTCTCCGCCGAGTCCGAGCCGGACTCCGCCGCCGCGCCCGCCGCCGTGTAGAATTAGGTTTCCGTCTCGGGCACGAACGCCGAGGCTATTTAAAGCGTGAGACGTCCCCCGAGGTTGCCCTCATCTTTGCGCACCCGTTCCCCCGAGCCATCTCGCCTGAGCCGTCGCCGTTTGCCCGTACGTGCTCGCCGGAGTTGGAGCCCTGTGCGCAGCGGTTGAACGCCGATTCCGCCGCCGTCCGTCGTCTTCCGCCGAGAAGGAGCCCAGATCCGGAACCACCGTGACGAGACGCACCCGAAGGAAGGATTCATCTCATTTGGAGCAACCAAAGCGCCCGTCGGGCTCGTCGTCGTTCGTCTCGGTGCCCAAGCCTCGCCGCGCCATCGCCGGACCAGCGAGCTCGGTGAACCGTCGAGATCGGATCGGACGGTTGAGGTGAGTTCACGTGTTCCAAACCCGATTGGATCTGGACCGTTGGATCAAGATCCAACGGTTCACAATTGCCACGTGCCGTAGTAGTGTTATTATAGGATTAGATCTGGACCGTCCGATCTAAATCGAACGGCCCACGATCAACGAGTAGTTTCAACGTGTTAACCCTGGATCTAATCCGCGCCGTTGATTTTCAAACCAACGGCCGTGATTGCGCCACGTGTCGGGAAGTTGGACCGACGCGGTCAGCGTCGTCCGCGCGCGTGCGTGGCCACTGACACGCGGGGCCCGCGTGTCAGCGACTGCACCGTGACGTCATCCATGACGTCATCGGTGGACCCACCTGTCGACTGCGTGGCCGAGCCTCACCGACGCCAAGAATGACATCACCCGAGTGGTCCCACATGTCAGTCTCACGTAGAGTCGTGGACCGAGTCCACGGTAGACCCGAGCCAAGCGTGGACCAAGTCCATGGACCGGCTGACGTCAGCCAACCAATCAGAGGCTGCCACGTGTCCATGCTGACGCAATAATTAATTTCCGAAAAAGAAAATGATTTATTAATTCGGAATATTGATTCAAATTTAGATTCAAACTTCAAACGCTTATAACTTTTGCGTTTCAACTCCGATTTGAGTGATTCAAATTTCTAAATTTGTATAAAATTGAGATCTACCTACATATGAATTTTATTTAATTTTTGGACTAAAGTTTTTCTCTGTAAAATTATTTAATTGATTATTTAAACTTTAAATAATCATAACTTTTGCGTTTTAACTCCAAATTTGACGATTCCAGTTTCTAAAAATCCACAAAATTATGTTCTTTCTGTTTATGGATTTTATTTGGGTGTTTGGACACTTTTTGCCTATTGTTTATTTGTGTATTTGCTATTTGCACGCTTTACGAGTAGACGTTGAAGTGCCGGAAGGATTCGAAGGAGAAGTATTAACTCAGGATCCAACTCAAGACCAAGAACAAGTACTTTTTGAAGGCAAGTTGTGCTTTGACCATGTTGATCCTATTTCGAAATCTATTTTGATTTAAACTATTGCATGCTAGTTCAATTAGAAAAATACTTTGTTTAAACATGGGGGTTAGATAAATACCAATTTCTTTGTATGACACCTTGATTACTTAAGTATGTGCCATGACCCTTTGTCACCCTAGTTGTGGATTACTAGTTGGACATTATTAAATTGCCAACATGGGTTTTAGACCGTTGTAGTATACCGCTTAGACACGCACGTGCTCATAACATGATTTTGGACAATCAAATGTTAATATTGACTTAATGATATATTGAACCTGTTTTGGAAAGGTATCATGTGATGTTGATGGCACGTGGTGCATGGTAATCAAGCGGGGTTTGATAAACTGATTTCGGCCAGGGGCATGTGGCAAGAGTAATCAGTGGGCAGTTGTGGCATTGGGGATGTTGATTTGGTTCTTCGGGTAGTCTTGCCCTGGTCACCCTAAGGACTTAACCTTGCAAGCCTTTGAACTGGGTCTAACGTGCAACCACATGTCTGTAATGGGACGGACCTAGTTGATTAAGTTGCTGATAACGTACTTGTGGGACCTCAGGAGGTCAACTACACCCTTTGTGTAAGTTGTACGGGGGAGCGTACCGGGGCTGAGGCCAGGTACCCATCTAACGGTTGATTGGCCTAGACTTCGCCTTAGCGAAGGGAAGGGTTAGTGCGCAATAACCGGGGAGGACCACTTGTATTGTTTGAAGTCTCTGAAAGACTTTGTTACGGGAACTCGCCTTTGTGGTGTTTGACTGTATCTTGTGGGTAAAGTGCATAACCTCTGCAGAGTATAGAATCTATTCGAATAGCCGTGTCCGCGGTATTGGACATCGCTCGGGAATTACAGTCAAGGGTTAGATTTTCTCAAAAATAACTTGGATTTGGAAAGTTGGGTTGGTTTAACAATGAAGATGATGGAAATATGGTTTAGGATGGGGAAAATGTTTATTAAACTTCTTAAAAAGTTATTTATGCTTTACTTGTTTCTACTGCTTTCGAATCTACTTATATTACTTTTCAAATGCTGTTTACTGCAAATATACCTTGAGCTATTCCTTTGTACCAAGCCATGCATATAGTATATTAACTTGCATTCTGTGCATGACTTGCTGAGTACCAAGTACTCACCCTTGCCTCAATACAACACCAGTTGAAGAGGAGACTACGCCAGCTTTGGAGGAGGAACTCCAAGAGGATCCGTCTACTTAGGGAAGCGAGCCCGATCGGTTGCACGTGGTATCTTGGATGGCGCCACGATGTTACCTTCTTTGATTTTTCCGCTGCTACTATTTTTCTCTTAATAAGTTTCGCCTTGCGAGGCATACATTTGTAACTTGACCATAAGGTCGAGTAACCAGTTTGATTATTTAAATAAAGTACTTTTATGGTATCGATTGGTATGATTGTGATATTTACCGATGTTAAGACTGTGTGCACTAGCGCGTTCCTGGACTAGTGCTGAATACACAGAGGGTCCGGATTTGCAAATTCGGGGTCCCGACATTTAATAAGTTCAACAAGGGGGTCCAGGATTGCGAGGCGGCGAAGGAACAAGTGGTGGAGTTGGAAACAGAGAAAATTCGCTTTTCAGAGGCGCTCCGAGATTCTAATGAATCATTGGATAAGGCGCAGGCTGAAGCATTTCAGAGTCAAGATTTAGCGACAAAAAATGCAGAGCTTGAGGGAATAGTTTCCTTGATGCGGAACCGTCTTGCCGAGGAGGAACAGGCTTGTATAGTAGCTGAGCGAAATGAGAAGAAGAAGGACGACCATATTGAAGAATTGAAAAATCTGTTAGCGGTGGCGAAGGAGGGTAAGAATATATTAAAGAAACAAGTGGAAGAATTCCCTTCTCAACTTGCAATGGCGCGGAGCGAGGTTCAAATGCACCTTCGTAACACTCAACGAGCGGAGGAGCATTACGAAGCAGCCTGGAAGGAGTTAGAATCCATAGTCTCTGGGGTTCACGGAGCTACAGAGGCCTTTCTACAGCAGCTCCCACGATTTGGCATTGATGCAGCCCCGAGCCGTATTCCTTCATCCAGCTTGGAAGCTGTCTCCTTTCTTGAAAAGTCCACCAAGATATTTGGGGATTCGGCGCTGACTTTCGATGATTACTGCGCGAGACTGGGCTCCGTTAAGACCGCTCAATTGCTAGAGGCGAAAGGATGTACACACGTTCGCGAGCACTTTGGTTTTTCTTCTGCTGCTCCGTCACTGCCTGGGTTTGGTGATATTCCCCCGTCTATGAAGCCTTCTTCCGCTGCATCCCGATTATCCTCGAGCTTCATGTTGGATTTCTGGAGGCGGCACGGTGATTCTACTGCGAGGGAATTAGTGCGCCGAGCTTGTGCAGCAATGCGTGACTCAGTGAAGGGCAAAGAAAAATTGCCCCCTTCTTAGCTTGTTTATTTTTGTATAAGAAATCCTTATGAGCGCCTGAATTGAATTATCTATCATGTTGAATGCCAATGTACATCCGTTCACCCTGTGTGTCTTTTCGCCTGAGGAGTGTTTAGGTGCTCCTAATGGGGGCCAGGTTGTAAGGGGTGAATCTTAGGGGATTAAGGATCTAACTAGCTTCTTGGGGGACGCGAGGACGCCTTGGCTTCCCGCATCCGCATTTAACCCATGCCTTTCGCCTTCTTTGTTTTGAATATATATCAACGTCACTGGTTTCAGAGCAAGCGCTTGCTTTTCGATTTTATTTTCTCTTGTTTCTTCGATGGCCAATGTCCCGTGGGACCTCTCGGAGGAAGACGTCTTTTTCGCCGGCCTTGGTGAGGAGCTGCCAATGGCGGACGTCCCGCCGATGCTGGGTGAGGAGGAAGCCCCTGTCTTCGTCTTTGACTTTGAAGACGATGCCCCCGCCCTCGAAGACCTTCCAGCACCTAGTGATCATGAAGCCTTCATCGCAGAGCTTTGGGCAGACTTCAACATAGTTATGGCCGAACTTGCAGAGGAAGAAGCCCTCGCCCGTGATCTCGCCAACCTCGATGTGTTGATCGGGATCGTTTCGAGGTTGCTGGAGGCAAAGGATGCCCTCGTTGAAGCCGTGATTTGTGCCCATCGTGCTTAAATCCTTTTTAGTATGTATAGAAATTTTTGTTGGACTGTTTTATCGTATGTGACTAGGATGACATTATATCGCCATTTGCTATGGTTTCTTACCGAAGCTTATTTCTCTTCTTATCTTCTTAAATTCTGCTTGAACATACATTTTTAGCCCCCCACTGGGCTTCAATCAGCAACGTGAAGCAGCCCTGGTTTTTTATTCGGCCCCATATCAGGTTAGAGTATGAGGGCATGTGTGATTGCGTTTGGGGTTGCCAAGACGCGTAACATTGTATGCGAGACTTAATAGAACGCAGACTTAAATCTATGTTTTGAAGCGGCAGATTGTTTTGTCGTGATATTTCAGGTTTCCCTAATTGGATTCTGGCCAAGAAATGTGCGAGTACCCGGGGCAGATGGATGCATAAGATGTTGGCCCAGTTATGTGTTCGCAAATGTACATATAGCGCAATGCGGTGTGCTCTCGGGGCTGAGGGGTAAGTGAGATTTTTTAGCGTGAGTAAGCTCCTTGCTAAGTCCTACCCGGAGCGGAGCCCCTAGTCTTTGAAGTGAAGGAGAGGGTGGGACGTTAGCTCGACTAATCATCCCGCTAAGTCGTACCCGGAGCGGAGCCCCGGGTCTTTGGAACGAAGGATGGGTGGGATGATAGCCCGACCAAGCATCCCGTTAAGTCCTACCCGGAGCGGAGCCACGGGCCTTCGGAGCGAAGGATGGGTGGGACGTTTGCCCGACCAAGCATCCGCGAACTCCTACCCGGCACGAGGCAACGGGTCTCCGGAGCGATGGATGGGTGGGACATTTGCCCGACCAAGCATCCGTGAAATCCTATCCGGCACGAGGCAACGGGTCTCCGGAGCGAAGGATGGGTGGGACGTTTGCCCGACCAAGCATCCGCGAACTCCCACTCGGCACGAGGCAACGGGTCTCCTGAGCGAAGGATGGGTGGGACATTTGCCCGACCAAGCATCCGCGAACTCCTACCCGGCACGAGGCAACGGGTCTCCGGAGCGAAGGATGGGTGGGACGTTTGCCCGACCAAGCATCTGCGAACTCCTACCCGGCACGAGGCAACGGGTCTCCGGAGCGAAGGATGGGTGGGATGTTTGCCCGACCAAGCATTCGCGAACTCCTACCCGGCACGGGGCAACAGGACTTTCGAGCGAACACTAGAAAATGTAAAGATGACCTTCACGCGCGACGATCTCTTGCTGTTTTATTGATAAAGACCAATACATCCTTTTTTTGTCTTCGTATCTCATCATCTATGGGTAAAATTTCTTGAGTGCGTCGATATTCCATGTTCTTGGTATTCCCTTGCCATCTGGAGTGATGAGTTTGTGCGCTCCCTTTGCTGTCGATTCTTGGATAATATAAGGTCCTTCCCATGTTGTTTCTAGCTTCGCGAAGGCCAGAGAAGCTTTCTTGAGCACCATATCCCCGGGATGTAGCTCTCATTTTTTTACCTTTTTGGCGAAGCTCCGTGTTGAGGCTTTTGCATATGCTTTCATAGTCTCCAAGGCTTGAAGTTTCTGTTCTTCCTCCAGATCACACGTGATGTCGATTTCCTCGTAAGTTGGAGTTTTGATCACTCGCAAGGATTTTACATGGATTTCTGCAGGTGAGACCGCTTCTTCTCTGAAAAAGTGCCGAAATGGAGAGAACCCGGTTGCTCTTGAGGCTGAGGTGCGGGTTGCCCATAAAACATGGTCAAGCTCGTCGGGCCAAAGTCCTTTTGCAGAGTTGTAAAGCCTTTTCTTGACGCCATCAAGAAGCAACCCATTCGCTCGTTCCACCGCCCCGTTTGACTGAGGGTGACCTACTGAGGCGAAGCAAATGTTTGTCCCGATATTTTCACAGTAATCGCGAAATTTCCTGGAGTCAAATTGGGATCCATTGTCGATCACGATCTGGAAAGGGACCCCATATCTACAAATGATTGTTTTCCATAGAAACTTGATGGTAGCGTCAGCAGTTATCTTTGCGTCGATCCAGCGGGAGAAGTAGTCAATGGCGACAATTACGAACTAAAGATTTGCCCGGGCTTTTGGAAGTGCTCCAACAATATCCATCCCCCACTTGGCGAAGGGCCAGACCGGGGGCACCGCATGCAGTTCGTTGGGTGGGGCCCTTTTTTGCTTGGTCATCCATTGGCATGCATGACAGTGCCGAACCATCTGCTCGGCATCTTGTAATGCCGTGGGCCAGTAAAGCCCCATTCGGAATACTCTTCCTGTAAGATTCCTGGGGGCCTGGTGTGCTCCGCAATCTCCCTGGTGTGCTTCGCGCAGAGCCTGCATCCCCTCCTCTCGTGAGATGCAGCGGAGCCATGGAGCGCAGAGGCCGCTGCGGAATAGAAATCCGTCAATGATGGCATATTTCTTTGGTCGCCTTTCGAGGCGTCTTGCTTGTGCTTCGTCATCTGGTAAAATTCTTTCAAGAAGATAGCTGTATATCTCACTCCTCCAGTCCTCGCTAGTCGCCCGAGAAATGAGGTTTATCCGGGAAGGGGTGGAGGCCGTGCGAAGTATCTCGAAAAATACTATCGAGGGTAGACATCCTCCGGTGGCGGCGATCCTTGCCAGCTCATCGGCTCGCTCGTTCTGGGATCTGGGTATTGCATTAATGGTGAACCCGATAAAGCCCTTCTCCATTGTCCGGACCGCTTCGACATACTTCTGGTGTGACACTACGGAATGACGGTATGAGTCATTTTCGATCTCGACCTTAAAGTACGACTCTTGTATCGTATTTTGGGCTGTTTCTGGCAGTTTGGGCCTTTCCGGGGGGATTTGGGCCTTTCCGGAGGGGAATTGGGCCTTCCGGGGGAGTTCGGGCATTGGGGGGTCTATTTGGGCCGAAAGTGGGACATAATTAGGCCATGTGGAGGTGGACTAGGACAGAAAACCTGTTGCCCTAGCCCTTGGTGCGCCCCCCTCTCCCCATATGTGCCCCTCCCACTTCCCTCTCAACCCTAGCCGCCTCCCCTAGCCCCCACTTGCGCCTCCACCCTACCTCTTCCTCCTCCTTCCTCCCCATTGCGCCACCACCCCTCTCCTAACCTCTACTCCACCCTTGCTGCCCCTAGGGAAGTTCTCCACCTCACCACCCCAAAGATCCATCCATTGGAGCGCTCCGCGACGAGGAGTTCCGGTGGATTTGGAGCGAGGAAGGAGATCGCGCGAACCGGGAGGAAATCCGTTGGGTTTTCGTTCGTCGGGCGAAGGTATGGCCATGGGGATCCTTGGGGTTGGTCTAGGATCTTTTCTAAGGGTTATTATCATGTTTTTAGATCAATTGGTGGTGCTGTAGTTGGGTAGATTAGATGGAATCTTGAGTTTGCAACGTTCTCTGTTTCGGGCAGCATGAGCAGTCGATCTAGGGTTTGGGTTTTCGCCAATTTAGAGTTGGAATTTGGTCGGCCGCCTGTTGAAGAAGTTGTAGGTAATTTCAATACCTTTCAGTGGGTATAACGAACGTCCAATTCTGCCCAGCCGTTTGAAAGTTATTCTCGTTTTACCGAACGTGTTAAAAACTATGACGTGATTGGAACAGATCACGATATTTTGTAGATTAAACCACTTTAGAGTCCGAATCAGGCTTTCCATATACTTAAAAAAAGTTAGGAAATTTCCTAAGCTATGCGAGTATGTACTCGTTTAATTGATTTGGAGTCTTAAAACCCGAGTTATGCTTTTTGGAAGGCTGCTGTCCCGACGGGACAGAACCTCTATTTTTGGGTTTTGCGAGTAGTTTACGATGTCGGGGTAGAAGAGTGTTTGCGTACTGTTTTGTGGACATGATTGTGAGTGTGTGGTACCTATGTGCTGGTGGTGTGACCCCGGGAGTGCCTTCTACTTCTCGCCAATCCGTCGCCCGTGGTTGAGGCAAGTGTATTGGAATGGGTAGCGGGTTGTAGTTTACTAGTTTTGTTGAGTTGAAATTGAATATATGATATGTTCACATGCCATGCTTTAATGTTTGCCATTGATATGATGAATATGCTTATTATGTTATGATGCCATGTGTTAATATACAAAGTTATTTATGATGTTGGCATATTTGCATACATGGCATGATACATGGCCCGAGCGGTGAGAAAGTCATAACTAGTCCGGGGAAGGTTGGTGAGAAAGTTATGACTATTCCGGAGAGCCAATGAGTAAGTCCTACATCGTGATTCCATCCACCGCGGTGTATGAAAGCGAGGAGTAGGCACCCTCCATCTTCGGGATGGAAGGGGGGAGAGGGTGCACACCGACGGGTGTGTACTCAACCATACCGGTATGAGTTTCCAGGAGATATGTGCATCGCATTGCATTGCATTGCATTATATGAGGATGTTATATGATGATGATATATGATGATGTCAATGATATGCTTACGCTATGAATATGAGATGTGTATGATGTCGTATGTGAAATGTGGTGATGAAGGTATTAGAATGTATTTTCTTGTTCCATTGCAATATACTTGCTGAGTGATGAACTCACGCTTGTGTTTATGTTGTTTTTCTTAGGTACCATCAAACCGACATGCGGGAAAGGGAGCTAGTCACACGTCATCACTTAGCATCACACATATAAACAATGACATGTTCCTTCCATTAAATTGTGATGGTTAATTTGTGTGCTTGGTTTCCTCATTTACTTCGTTTCGCTCATGAGATGGTTGGAATCTTTATTCTAGTCTTATATTGTTGCTAGAACCTTTATTATTGATGATTTAGATGTCATTCTTTATACTATACCCTGTGATGATATTGTTGTTGCTTCAATTCATGGAAAAACAAAGGAGATGCTGCCGAAATTTTCGGTATTAGCATTTTCTCCTTTGCTGTATTTTACCTTAGTTTATGGTATTTAGATGTTGTTTAGCCTATGTTTGGTAGCATTCGGGCATATTAAATGCCGGGGTGTTACATCTGGAGTTGTTCATCCTTCACCTGATATTCTTTGGTGATATGTCCCTGAATAAGCTTCGAATCGGTGTATAAAATTGCCTTTCTCGCTCTCATGGTTTTCGCTTTCCTGAGCCCCATCAAGAGTGCTTCATATTCAGCTATATTGTTGGTTGAGGGAAATTCCAGCCTTGCTGCGAACTCAACCTTTTCACCAATGGGCGCCTGTATCACTGCGGCTATTCCCGCTCCACTTGCTCTCCACGATCCATCAGAATGGATGAACCATACCGCTAAAGTTTCGTTATCCCCGGAGACTGGAGAAGTCCATTCTACCATAAAATCGGCTAGGGCTTGACTCTTAATGGCAGTGCGAGGCATTATAGTTAACTCGAAGGGCGCTAGCTCGACCGCCCACTTGCTGATGCGGCCAGTACTTTCCTTGTTGGATAGCATAGATCCAAGAGGGTACGTGGTTGGTACTTTGTTGTGGTTGGCTTGAAAATAATGTCGGAGTTTCCAGGAGGCCATCAACAAAGCGTATGCCAATTTCTCCACTTCTAAGTATCGTAACTTCGCTCCTTGGAGGGCTTCGGAAATGAAGTAAACCGATTGTTGTTTAACGCCTTGTGGTCGCACCAGTACAGCACTGACGGCCGAAGGGCTGGCTGCCAAGTATAGCAGAAGCTCTTCACCTTGCCTCGGACTTTGCAGAACAGGGACCTCCATGAGGCTTTGCTTCAGATTATCGAAGGCACGTTGGCACTCCTTTGTCCAGACAAATGCATCATTTGATCGTAAGGCTTTAAAGACCGGCAAACTTCGTTCCGCGGATTTTGGCAAGAATCAGCTAAGCGCTGCTATCCGCCCCGCCAGCCGTTGTACTTCCTTTAGATTTCTTGGTGGAGCCATGTCTTGGATAGCTCTTATCTTTTCTGGATTTGCCTCAATGCCTCGCTGGGAGACCAGAAAGCCTAGCAGCTTTCCCGCGTCTACACCGAAGACGCACTTGGACGAGTTGAGCTTCACTTTCCCCGCCATCAAGTTCTCGAAGGTTTCCCGGAGATCACCGACATGGTTTTCTTTCTTCTCGCTCTTAACAATGATGTCATCGACATAGGCTTCCACGTTTCTTCCTAATTGGCCGGCGAAGATCTTGGTGATGAGCCGTGCGAAGGTAGCACCTGCGTTCTTGAGCCCGAAGGGCATTCGTACGAAGCAATAAGTACCGAATGGGGTAATGAACGCTGTCTTATCTTTGTCTTCTTTTTGCATGTATACCTGGTGATAGCCAGAGTATGCGTCGAGGAAACTCATCCTTTCTAATCCGGAGGTAGAGTCGACAAGTTGGTCGATGCGGGGCAAGGGGAAGTCATCTTTTGGACATGCTTTGTTCAAGTCAGTAAAGTCGATGCACATCCTCCACGCCCCGCTGGCCTTCTTGACTAGGACTACATTGGCCAACCACTCCATGTGACGGACTTCGCTGATGATCCCCGCGTGAAGCAGTTTAGTCACCTCCGTCTTTGCAGCCATTTGTCTTTCCGCCGCAAGCTTTCTTAGTTTTTGCTTCTTAGGCTTCGCATCTGGGCTAATGGCGAGAACGTGTTCGATGGTTTCCCTTGGGACTCCAGGAAGGTCTTCAAGCCCCCAAGCGAACACGGTTTTGTATTCTTGGAGGAGTTGCATCATGCATTTCTCCTCCTTAGGGGGCAACATGGCGCCAAGGATCACTGCCTTACTACCTCCTGGCCTGAGCAATACTTGTTGTGTTTCTCCTTAAGGCTGTGGTTTAGGGAGCCACCGACTGCGATTCATGGGTATAACAGGGTCCGATTCTGTGGTACAAACATGTCTAACCTTGGAAGGGTTTTCCATGTCTATCTTCCTTGCGAGGGCTTGATCTCCTCGCACCGTGACGACACCGTCTGCGGAGGGAATCTTCATACATAAAAACCCGTGATGAATTATGGCCCCCATAGTCGTCAGCGAACCCCTGCCTAGGATAGCATTGTACTGGAACGGCATGTCTACCACGTCAAATGTTACACGACTCGTGACGCTGGCTTGTGACGTTGCGAATGTGACCTCTAATTACAATTGCCCCAGGGTGTTGACCATGCTTCCTCCAAAACCCATCAGTGGCACCTCCGATTTTTTCAATCGATCTTGTGGAATCATCTGTAGGACCGAGTAGGCAACTAGAGGGGGGGTGAATAGATGCCGAATAAAATTCAACTATTTCTTTCTGAAAATAAAAGACCCCTAAATAGCGGAAGAATATCTAATAATGAAGAGATCAAAACCCTAGATTAATTAGCGAGACAAGACGAAAAAAAATTCAAAACTAGTTCTATCAAAAAATCGAACAAACCTTCTAATCAAGAATCAAAGCAAAAAAAATAAGAGAATATTGCATAAACTTATTTTTTTTTATTCCAAAGCCATCTTCAACAAGATGACACCCAAAAAAAAATCTTCTAATCTTCGATGATTAGAAAACCCTAAACAAAATCTCTAATCTCACAAGATTAGAAAACCCTAAACAAAATCTCTAATCTCACAAGATTAGAAAACCCTAAACAAACTAAAGAGAGCACAAAAGCTTTTCTTTGTTGTAGGCACCTTTTGCTTCTTGCCCTTTGCATTGGATGATTCTCTAAGCCCCTAGAACCCCCTATTTAAAGGGCTCCATAGCAGTTGATTCCTTCTTGTATACGGCAAACCGGCTGGCTCCACCACGTTTCCGCTGCGAGTCTCCTTCTCGGACACGTATCGATCCCACGCAATGCCGCACTGGATCCACCAGCGAGCACAACGGCCAGCGCCAGCATCGCACGCCCTTCTCGGACACGGCATGCAGACACACGCACATATGTAACTCACGCACACACACATGCATGCAGCACTCACGCCATGCACACATGCAACTCACGCACACACACATGCATGCAGCACTCACGCCATGCACACATGCAACTCACGCACACACACATGCATGCTATGCACACAAGCACACTAGCATGCACACACACATGCATGCATTAAATGCATTCACACACATATGCACACACACACTCTAAAAATCGTATACACGCGTACGACCACCTGCCGCTACGCTGCAACGATCTCGACCTCACGTGCACCGTTTCTCTAGTCCGAAACATCTCGCATGACACCCTCGACCCTCACGACCTCAGTTCCTCCCTGAACCTAGTCTCAGTCCCGTCATCGACCACGTTCGACCTCGAGCAACACCTGCACGTGAACAAAAATACAAAAACAATTTCCGAGCCCAAGTCCACAACTTGACTCAAATTAATCCATACAACCAACTGGTTTCAGATCTTTTTCAAATAAAGAAACCAAAAAATAAATCGGTTCAAATTGGTTTCAAATCTTTTTCAAATACTGAGCCAAAATCAAATCAACTCAAATCTTTTCAAATCTCTTCGAATATTCAAATACTCATCATCAAAAACACATGGATCAAAAAACAATGATCCTTCAATCTCCCCCTTGATGAGTAATTTGACAAAACACAATAAGATTTGACAAGAGTAAAGAGAAAAAAAAATTTGAGACCCAAAAGATTCCAAGACCAAGTAAAGACCAAGAAAATCCAAATTCTCAAACAGTTTGAAATTCACCTCTCTTTTTATTTTTCTTCTTCTTGACTTTTGCTCTCCCCCTTTTTGACAAAATAGTCATCAAGATCTCAAAACTCCCCTTTAATGAATGCAGTATCTCAAGCTTTGAAGTATATTCAAGGTATATAATCAAAGTAAAGCATTTGAAGAGTTTTTAGGAGAACTTTCTCATTTTGTATCAAATTATCCAATGAGAAAGCAAATTGTGAGAATATGGAGGCTCTAACACATAGAATAGTTGTTGCATAAGCAAATTAGAGCAAACAAGTAAAATGTCATAAACTGATTTTGCCAAAGCTAAAAAGAAATCTATCATGAGCAAAGAGAGACTTTCAAATTCACTAATGTTTATCTCAAGGCTTTTCAAAAATTTGAATTTCCTTTTTCTCTTTTAGCAAGTTTGACAATTTTGCTTTGTGATCAACAGGGATGACAAGTAACTGCACACTAGCCCATACTTGTGTATGAGTAGGTAGTTCTTTCTTGTATCTTTCTCAGTTTAAATTGGCAAGTGGCTTCACATTGTTCTGAACTTTTGTTTAGACAATTAGCCTTTTCTTGCATCTTTTGAATTTAAATCCCTGGCAAGGAAGCTGCACATTGTACTAAACTTGTGTTTAGCCAAGTAGCTTTTGCTTGCATCTTTTTCAACTTGCTTTTATCATTTAAAACACTGATTTTGCTTGAGACTCATAATGATCATTTGAAGTCCAACAAAAAGCTCACACATAGTTTCTAATCAGCTCTAGCCTTTCAACAGATGACAAGAAACTTTTAAGCCTATTTCACAAATGCAATACCATAATGAACAAGAGCCAAAATATTCTCAAAAAGCATCTCAAATTGAATTATTTTAGTCTTTTAGTCTTTTAGTGAGAAGTGAAGCAATGTAGCATTAATTTGACTATATACACAAGAATAGTCAACAAAGCTTTGTACTACATGATGTAATGAAAACAGGGGAGTTTTCTTTAAGTGTAACGACAAAATAGCTCCTTGTAGTAACCAAAGTCAAGTAACACAAATGAAAGAGTTAAAATCAAGACTCCCCCTCAAATCAACCCATGGGGATGAATGATCCCAAGCAAAGCGAGAAGAATCAAGCGGCTTAGTGAAAATATCAGCAATTTGAGCATCCGAATCAACAAATTTCAGTTCAATAGCTCCTTTTTCAACATGATCTCTAAGAAAATGATATCGAACATCAATGTGTTTAGTCCTTGAATGTTGAACAGGATTTTTAGCGATGTGAATTGCACTAGTATTATCACAAAGAAGTGGAACACTACTAAAGTTAATGCCGTAATCTTTAAGAGTTGAAGTGATCCAAAGAATTTGTGAACAACAACTAGCGGCTGCAACGTATTCAGCTTCAAAGATAGATTGAGCAATCGAGGACTGCTTTCTTAGAAGACCAAGAAACAAGTGAAGTGCCAAGAAAATGACATGTGCCGAAGTACTCTTTCTATCTAATCTACACCCCGCAAAATCAGCATCGAATATCCTAGGAGTGTAAGCGAAGAAGAACAAGAATACCAAATGCCAAATTCGAAGTGGAGCGAAGATACCTGAAAATTCTTTTAATTGCTTGTCGATGTGATTCTCGAGGAGAGTCTTGAAATCGAGCGCACAAACATACTGCAAAATGTATGTCAGGCCTCGAAGCGATCAAGTCTGAAGTGATCCAATCATGCTTCGTATTCTTTTGGTCCATCTCGACACCATTCTCGTCAAGATCCAAAATTGTTGTTGTGCTCATTGGAGTAGATACTCGACTTTCCTTCTCCCATGTCGAATTTCTTTAGTAGCTCCTTTGTATACTTGGATTGGTGCAAGAAGATCCTTCTTTCGCTTGCTTGATTTGAAATCCAAGGAAGTATGTCAACTCTCCCATCATACTCATCTCGAATTCCCTGGACATCAGCTCAGAAAACTGCAACACAAGAGAGTGGGAGGATCCTCCAAAGATAATATCATCCACATAAATTTGCACCACAAGGAATTGATCATTTGAATTTTGAGTAAACAGAGTTTTATCAACTTTTCCCATCTCAAAATTATGTTGAAGCAAGAAGCCTTTTAATCTATCATACCATGCACGAGGAGCTTGTTTTAATCCATAAAGAGCTTTTGATAAGCGATACACATGATTAGGAAATTTTTCATTTTCAAAGCCAGGAGGTTGTTTCACAAAAACTTCTTCTTCTATAAAACCGTTTAGAAAAGCACTTTTCACATCCATTTGAAATAACTTAAAACCTTTTGAAGCTGCAAAAGCCAAGAGGATGCGAATAGCTTCTAAACGAGCAACAGGAGCAAATGTTTCATCAAAATCAATTCCTTCAAGTTGAGAATAACCTTGAGCTACAAGTCTAGCTTTGTTTCTAACAATTATTCCATCTTCATTTAACTTGTTCTTAAAAACCCATTTTGTTCCAATAATGTTTTGATTTTTAGGAGGTTCCACTAAAGACCAAACTTTATTCCTTTCAAAGTTTTCTAACTCTTCATGCATCGCATCTACCCAAGAACTATCGGTTAAAGCATGAGTAATGTTCTTAGGTTCAAAATTTGCAACAAAAGCAGAATGCATGCATAAAAGAGTTTGAGATGAATTAGAACGTGTCACCCTTTCATGAAGACTTCCAATAATTTGTTCAGGAGGATGGTTCTTCAAAACAATAAGGGGAGGTCCAGTTGTTTCACTGCCGTGAGAGGTGTAGGAGAATCAAGTAGTAGTCACATCAATTTGTTCAGAACAACTTCCCGCTCTGTAGGTATGAGCTCATCATTATCATCATCTTCATCATTTTCTTGAATCTTTTATCCAAAAGATTGGCTCTAAATCTTCTCGTGAACCTGAAATGCTCGGGTCTAGCTCTGTGGCTAGCCTCATCAAAAGTAACATCGCATGTCTCCAACAATTTGTTAGTCGATAAATCAAGTACACGATATCCACGAGAGTGCAACGAATAGCCAAGGAAAATACCATCTGTACTACGAGCTTCGAATTTATCAAGATTTCCATGTTTAAGAATAAAGCATTTGCAACCAAACACTCGTAAGTGAGAAACAGATGGTTTACGATCAAATCTCAGTTCATAAGATGTTTTACCAAGTAAAGCTACGAGATAGACCCTATTTGATATATAGCAAGCGTAAGAAATTGCCTCAGTCCAAAATTTTCTTGAAGTGTTGTATTCATCTAGCATAGTTCTAGCCATTTGAATCAAAGTTCTATTTTTCCTTTCTACAACACCATTCTGTGAGGGAGAATATGGCGAAGAAAATTGATGTTCAATCCCATTAGTTTCACAAAAAGATTTAAACAATGCATTTTTGAATTCTGTACCATTATCTGTTCTTATGGCTTTCAATGAGTTAGGCAATTCATTTATCAATCTCTTAATGAAGACATGAAAGAGTCCAAAAATCTCATCTTTTGAAGACAGAAAATGCACCCAAGAGTATCTCGAATAATCATCAACTATTACTAGAAAGTACCACTTACCCCGGCCGATTGTACTCGAGATGGTCCCATCTGTATCCATGTGAAGAAGTTGACCGGGGCCGGTGGTCATTACAAGAGAGACAGGAGCATGAGGGGCTCCAACCATCTTACCATGTCGACAGGAAGCACAAACAATGTCTTTGCAAGATTTTAATTTTGGCAAGCCACGAATTAAGTCTAGACCACTCAATCTAGATAACAGATCAAAGCCCATGTGACCTAACCGACGATGCCAAAAATTGAGATTTCTAGATTCAAGCAACAAAACAATGTGAACTTGAAGCATTGCTAAAATTTGCTATGAAAATTTTTCCAAGTCTAGATATCTCAAGCGTCAAGTTTCGGAAGCATCGAGTACTCTACATGCATTTGGTTTAAAACTCACTTCAAAGTTTTCATCCAACAATTGAGATCTGAGATAGAAGGTTGAATTTCAGTTTAGACACCAAAGAGACATTTTTAAAGTAAAGTGATCATTCACCTTCACAGTACCTTTTGCAATGACGCTGGCCCAAAGAGTAGCATCTCCAAAAGTGATCGTTCGTTCCCAGATGCTTTTGTTAGGAGGAGAACCAACTTGGGTTGCTGTCATGTGTTGATGACATCCTGAATCAACAACCCAGATGTTCTCCTTCCCTTCTCGTACCACCTACATGTTATGAGCAGAAGATGTTGAGGATTCAAATGGGGTTAGAGAAATATGATTTAGGTATCCAAAGATGAATCACTCGACGAGGAGGTGATCGTACAAAAGCTTGTGAATGCAAAGTAAATGAATTTCCAGGTATTTTGTTTGCTTTCACTAGCGGAACATGTGGAGAAATGATACGTGTTTGTCTAAAGTTAGACTTAGCCTTTGAATTTTCCTTTCTCTCGTTGTTTGGCTAGTCTAAAACAAAAATTCATCAAATGACCATCTTTTCCACAATGAGTGCAATTGTACTTAACAAATGGTTTGTCTTTAGAAGCGAAGCAACATTTGCATTCATCATAGTAGAAGATAAAATTCAGCAGATTTGAAGACGCTTTTCTCGTGTTCTTTGACAATTTCAAACTTTCCACTTTCAAGAGTTTTAACAATAGTAGGAGCATATGATTTGTGATGAGCATAAGGATCAAAACCTAAACCTTTGTGATGAGTCTTGACTCTTGATTGATCCAAAATCATATTTAGATTTTTCTTTCCTTTAGTAAAACGTTCTAAAGACTTTTCCAAGTAATCAATTTTTCGAGAGAGTGTTAAACAATTATTACAGGAAACATCTACTTTTTCTTTTTGCTTGCGACAAGTTGAGCATGAAAGAACTTCATGTGTAAGCAAATCATTAACCAATTGAGTAATCTTAGCATCTGCATCATGCAACTTCAATTCTAGTATGGGACATTTAGAACAAGAAGTTTGACCATGTAAACCATCAGGAGAGCAACCAACATTTTTCACAAGTTTTTCATTTTTCAATTGTTTGGCATAAACTTGTTCTAGTTTAATCATATGTTCCTCTTTTAGAGATTTAATTTCAAATTTGAGATCTAAGCAAGAATCACATGTCTTTTCAGAATTTGAATTTCTAAGATCAAAGTTTTCAGTTTTCAGCATGGATAGATCTTTCTCTAAGTTTTTATTTTTGAGTGAAGATTTTCTTAAAGATTTTCTCAATATGACTAAAACTTCACAAAGCTCATCATACGAAGGTATTACCTCATCACCGTCATTTGGAGGTGCTTGTCGTTGTCACAAGAATCACTAGTGTTCCCTTTCGCCATGAAGCACTGATCCGGTGAAATCTTTCTCGCTCAGCTTCGTTTGCTTTGCTTCCTTCTCATCGCCGGTTGAATCATCAATGTCGCTTAAGTCTAAGCGACCAATTGCCGCTAAGACTTTGTTGAGCATCTTCTTTGTCCGTTGCTTATTTTTGTCCTTGCTCTCTTTGGGGGAAGGACTTGGAGGAGTTGCTTTGCTCCTTCTCCTCTTTATCTTTGTTCTTGAAACAGCTTAGCACGGATGTGCCCGGCCTTGCCGCAGCTTGTAGCAAAGTGGATGGAGGCTCCTCTTCTCTCCCTTGATCTCATGTAAGCTGCATTGACACGCTTGGAAAGAAGAGCAAGTGTATCTTCCGGTATTTGATCTAGCTGTTCATCACTAAGAGCACTCAAAGCAGTAATGGAATATGATGATGAAGAACTAGTAGCATTATCATATGAAGAATTAGCATTAAGAGCCATAGAGTTATCATTGGAAGTTCTTGAAACAATGTCTATCTCAAAAGTCTTGAGACTAGAATATAGTTTATCCAAAGTCATTTCACTCATCTTATGAGCTTCCCTAAAAGCGATCACTTTCATTTGCCGATTTTAAGATCAAGAGATGATAGGAAATGTCTAGCATTTTCAGAGTCATGTACTTTACATCTACTGACTCTAAGATTGTTTAAGATTACATTAAAGCGAGCAAAACAATCATCTAGAGATTCTCCAGAGTTCATTTCAAATCTAGTGTATTCCTTTTTAAATTGATCTTGCCTAGCTTCTTTTACAGAGTCAGTGCCCTCATGATAATCTTGAAGAGATTTCCAAATTTCATGAGCAGTGAGTAAATGACAGACTCTATCGAATTCTTTTCTAGCAAGTCCTTGAAGCAATATGTTTCTAGCTCTATTATTGTTTTCAACATCTTTCTCAAACTCGATTTTATCAATATCATCATTAGAAGGAAGCTCGCATTTAAATTTTTACCTTGCGCCAAATCGCGTTACCTTGAGCTTGAAGATATGCGATCATCCGGATCCGCCAAATGGGGAAGTCTGTGCCATCGAAGATTGGCGGCTTGTTTGAGTATTTCTCTGTTGCCATAACTTACCGTTTACTAATCACCTGTTAAGATGGATTAGTAGAGCCTAGCTCTGATACCACTTGTAGGACCGAGTAGGCAACTAGAGGGGGGGGGGTGAATAGATGCCGAATAAAATTCAACTATTTCTTTCTGAAAATAAAAGACCCCTAAATAGCGGAAGAATATCTAATAATGAAGAGATCAAAACCCTAGATTAATTAGCGAGACAAGACGAAAAAAAAATTCAAAACTAGTTCTATCAAAAAATCGAACAAACCTTCTAATCAAGAATCAAAGCAAAAAAAATAAGAGAATATTGCATAAACTTATTTTTTTTTATTCCAAAGCCATCTTCAACAAGATGACACCCAAAAAAAAATCTTCTAATCTTCGATGATTAGAAAACCCTAAACAAAATCTCTAATCTCACAAGATTAGAAAACCCTAAACAAAATCTCTAATCTCACAAGATTAGAAAACCCTAAACAAACTAAAGAGAGCACAAAAGCTTTTCTTTGTTGTAGGCACCTTTTGCTTCTTGCCCTTTGCATTGGATGATTCTCTAAGCCCCTAGAACCCCCTATTTAAAGGGCTCCATAGCAGTTGATTCCTTCTTGTATACGGCAAACCGGCTGGCTCCACCACGTTTCCGCTGCGAGTCTCCTTCTCGGACACGTATCGATCCCACGCAATGCCGCACTGGATCCACCGAGCACAACGGCGGCGCCCGGCATCGCGACGCCCTTCTCGGACACGGCATGCAGACACACGCACATATGTAACTCACGCACACACACATGCATGCAGCACTCACGCCATGCACACATGCAACTCACGCACACACACATGCATGCAGCACTCACGCCATGCACACATGCAACTCACGCACACACACATGCATGCTATGCACACAAGCACACTAGCATGCACACACACATGCATGCATTAAATGCATTCACACACATATGCACACACACACTCTAAAAATCGTATACACGCGTACGACCACCTGCCGCTACGCTGCAACGATCTCGACCTCACGTGCACCGTTTCTCTAGTCCGAAACATCTCGCATGACACCCTCGACCCTCACGACCTCAGTTCCTCCCTGAACCTAGTCTCAGTCCCGTCATCGACCACGTTCGACCTCGAGCAACACCTGCACATGAACAAAAATACAAAAACAATTTCCGAGCCCAAGTCCACGACTTGACTCAAATTAATCCATACAACCAACTGGTTTCAGATCTTTTTCAAATAAAGAAACCAAAAAATAAATCGGTTCAAATTGGTTTCAAATCTTTTTCAAATACTGAGCCAAAATCAAATCAACTCAAATCTTTTCAAATCTCTTCGAATATTCAAATACTCATCATCAAAAACACATGGATCAAAAAACAATGATCCTTCATCATCATTTGCTGGAAAGCCTTCATGGACAAAATATCCGCCGTGCTTCCCCCATCTATCAATACACGACGTACTTCGCAATCAGCGATTATAGCAGATACTACTAAAGAGTCTTGATGAGGGAAGTGCACCCCCGCGGCATCCTCTTGTGTAAAGGTGATTGGCTCAAACTTTAACGGAGGAGGGGTAGTTGGGTTAATCACAATGTGGTTAATCTGCCGGGCATAAGCCTTCCTCTGCCTTTTTGACGAGAGATGCAATGAGGAGCCCCCCGCAATGACGTTGATGATGCGTCAGAGATGATATATTCCCACCCGAGGGGGGATGTTGTCGTTCGACTGAGGGTGCCTCCGGCGGTGTAGGATGCGTCCCACCTTCTCTTTGTTTGGCCTCGAACCGTCGATATCCATTAATCACTTTGCAATGGGTGGTATCATGGGTGGTATTTTCACCATGATATTCACAGAGGTACCGTCTCGGTTCTGTCCCTTCCCTTTTGATAACTCGACTTCCTTCATCTTGCCTTCCTCGGCTCGGGGGTGGTCTTCGCCTCTGTTGCTCTGCTAGCCTGTTGTCCATAACTCGTCGATTGCTTGGTTCATCAATGTGATGAATTCTCCTCCTTTCGTCTCTTCTTCCAGACTCTGGATATCGTTCCTTCGTTTTGGTATTAGGTGGGAGATCTTTCCCTCGCCCTCTCTTGCGTGGAATGGATTCTTGGTTTTCTTGTCGGGGCCTATCTTCTCTTTGGAGGTTGTCTTCCTCCGCTCGCGCATATTCCCTCATCTTCACAAAGAGTTCTTCCACTGTACACACCTCTTTACGAGCGAGCCTTTCTGCCAACGGTCCCCTTCGTAGGCCACAGCGTGCCGCGTTGATGATGGTGGTATCGCTAACACCTCGGATTTGGCACTTAACCCGGGAGAAGCGCTGGAAATAACTCTTAAGAGTTTCTCCTTCGCGCTGCCTGACCACAAATAAATCACTTTCCTCTTTCATCCCGTCGAAGTTGCCCTGGAAATTACCTTTTCTAGCTTGTGGCGGAGTTGCGACCAGCAGGTAATCGATCGGGACTCCAGCGAAGAGTACCAGGACAGGGCTATACCTTCAAGTGCCAGTAGGAGCCCCTTCGCCTTAATATCATCATCTCCTCCAGCGGCCTCAACCGCCATGTCGTAAACGCGGAGGAACTCCCTTGGGTCTGTCCGACCATCATACGGCTTAATGGTAGGAAATTTGAAGCTTCTGGGGGAAGGCCATTTTTTAGCTCGTAGGCGGGGTGCTGAGGGGGTTTGGATCATCATCCTCCCTGTTTTCAGCCGTAAGTGCTGGGGATAGCACCTCGCGGCTTGGGCTTTCATCTTGTGACTCGTCTTGCCCCCCATCTTGTCGTCCTTGTAGGCGTTTCAACTCAACCATGAGTTGCTCGTTAGCTTCTATTAACGCCCGCACGTTGGGGTCAAGCTCCCCCTAAGCCCTGGTCCCTTCTTCAAGGATCTCTTCATTCCCATGGATCTCTTGGTGACGGGTCGGATGTGTCGACGCTTCTGCCACATCTCCTCCTGGTGTTGAAACCGCTCGGCCTGCCGCCGGAGGTCGTCGTTTGGGGGCTCGCTTGCGCACGGCTTCCGGGGTCTGTGGAGGTAAAGCTCCCACCATGTCTCGGGCTTCTGTTGTGTCTGGCAGCCGCGTCTCATCATCCAGAAGTCGGGGTGGGTCTCTAGATTGGCTCCTCGCAGGTTGTCTTGATTCTTCCGCTCCTGCCGTCGTTGCCGCCTCCTTGGATGCTGTTGCTTTTCCCTTCCTTGGTGGCATGGTTACAGGAAAGTTACCTCTCGTCCTGGTTCGGGGAGCAGCGGTTTCACTTTGCCGTTAAGTCTCTCTTCCCCACTGACGGCGCCAGTGTGGCGACGTTGCACCACCGGGTTGCTCTTCTTCGTTCTTCTTTTTTCTTTGTCGTGGAGTTTCTTTTTCTTTTTCTAGGTTCGTCCCCTTTTCTCTTCTTCTCCCACTTTTATATCGAGGGGGCGAGACCTGCATGCCTCCGTTGGCTTAGTTTTTAACCTACTCTGCTGCCAGCTTGCAGACTTTGCCCATGGTCTTCTAGCCCTTATCTTCCACCTGTCCCTAGCCAGGGGTTAGTTTGGCCCTATGTGGCGTCTTTTTGCTCATGCTTTACATTTTTACCCTTTGTTCTTACGCCTTCTATAAGGGTTCCACGGGAATTTCACTCACTCTACGGTCCCAGGCTAGTCTGACATGTCCTGGTGTTTCCCATAGGGTCATTACTGGATGTCAGACTCTGACAACTCGTACCGCTCTTGTGTCGATTGGAAACTGAGAGGAGGGGGGGTTTCTTCGCACTCTCTCTTGGCCGCGGAGGGAAGTTTTTCTATTTCTTTTCTACTTTCCTCTTGGGGTGTACCCTCATGACTTGTAGTTCTTGCCTCGTTGGCGAGGAGGATTAAACGTCGCAGGCAAATCTTTATAAATCGCAAGGTGGTGTAAGCCTCACTTCGTTGGTTAAAGGAAGATGAGTCTATTTGGTCCACAATAACTGCAAAGAATAAATAAACTGCAATGTCACGAAATGAGTTATTTACTACAAAATGCGATATAGAAATAATGTGTGCGTACCGGGAATTTAGTACGCATTGAGAGGTTCTTCTGGAATGGGTGGTATCTTGTACTTTTTTAACAGTATCTTTTAAAGGCATTTGGAGTATATCCGTCATGTCCTTGACCTACAGCCCGGAAACGGCCCGGAAACGCTATTAACCTCCATACCCTATGGTTTTAACCTTAATTCCACATCTCATAATGTTTTTGACCACATCATGCACCATTTATAAGGTTCCGACACTCCGTGGTGACACATCACTTCAAAAGGCCCAAAAACGCGAGTAAACCTCAAGCCGAAAGGTTTTATTCTCTAATTTCACATTCTATAATATCACACCATACCGTAGTGTCACATTCTTCCCCCCTTCGATAGGATTCGACCTCGAATCCGAAGGACGCAAAAAAAAAAAAACAACAACAAAATCCCCAAGGGACAAAAGACTTCTCTGCAGCACAAAATAACCGCACGAAACCTCAAACCGGAACAAACGACAAGCGAGTTCTCAAAACCAACACTTGGCGAGAAAAGTAATGATCTAGCTCAACTAAGGGCAACCTCTCACAGGTCGACCTTCACTTCCATTCCCAAACAGAATCTGCGTTTCAACCACAAAGGGCTCAATTATCCCAAAACGCTCGAATCCTCACGGCAAACACTTCATACTTCTATCACAACCAACCTGACTACCATACTCCATTAAACTCAACATGACATAATCAAAGGAAGTCACAATTCCTTTAACGACCTTTCTACATTCCCGAAAATTTCCATCGAGGGGAAAACTCATTAAGGCACACTTGCCCTTCCGATACACGATCATACTAACATTTTATTCCATCCTTTCCCAGACAAGACTCAAATCCAAGAACAACTAGTGACGACAATTGCTCACGGCAGGACAAATATCACCGAACTACCTTCAACTTCACTTCCACCCATCGCTACTCTTAATAATGGTTAAACCCATACATCATCAACCTCCATCACAAACCACCCTTATACCACTAAGGTTCTACACCTAGCCCTAAGCTAGGATCGTAAAACCTTACCAAACCACAATTGGTTCCTTTCTTAAGAGGGTCTCGCCCTCACACAAAAACACTTAGCTATCAAGCCCAAGGTGTACACACGACAATTCAAACCCAAAGCGTTAACAACCATTTTGGAAAGAATTCGGCAACATCCAAGCCAAATCACAAAGGAAGCATAATGTAACACCCCGGCATTTAATATGCCCGAATGCTACCAAACATAAGCTAAACAACATCTAAATACCACATTTAAACATAAATTCCAGCAAAGGTACATATGCTAAAAACCGATATTTCGGCAGCATCTCCTTTGTTTTTCCATGAATTAACACCATATCAATATCATGGCAAGATATATCATACCACACGACATCTAAAACATCAACATAAATGGATATATCATCAAATTACGCCAATAATACCACGCTCAACCACTTCATAAACTAAAACGAAGCAAATAAGGAATCACTAGCATGCTAAATTAAACCATACATTAAGTTTAAGGCTCAACTCTTAATATCATGTCTCCAAGTGATTAATTATGGACTATGATGGTGGAGCTACGTGTAGAAGTGTAGGTAGACCCCTTTTTCCCGCATGCCGATCTCAAAGTACCTAAAAACAACATAAAACATAAGCGTGAGTTCGAAAACTCAGCAAGCATATTGTAATGGACAACAAGATCATTTACAAGACAATAATACCTTACATCACATATAACATCTCATACTTGAGCACATAACAACATCATCATCATTAAATATGTATTGCAATGCAATGTTATGCTCATATCTCCTTGGAAACTCATACCGGTATGGTTGAGTACACACCCGTCGGTGTGCACCCTTTTCCCCCCTTCCATCCCGAAGATGGAGGGTGCCTACTCCTCGCTTCCATTCACCACGTGGATGGAATCACGATGTAGGTCTTACTCAATGGCGTTCCGGACTAGTCATAACTTTCTCACCGACCTTGCCGGACTAGTTATGACTTTCTCACCGCCCTCGCCCTATCTCATGTCATGCATGCAACTATGCCAATTATCATATTTCTCATGTACATAAACATATGGCATCTCATCATGACAAATATTACACATGGCATCGAATCATGATAAGTATAGACACATAGCATCATATCATGATAATCATACTCAATATATCATTGGAAAACAGCAAGCAAGGCAAGTGATCATAGCAAGTATTCAATCTTTCATCCAATATCAACAAGCAACCTACAATCCGATATACATTACAACACACTTGCCTCAACCGCGGGCGACGGATTTGTGGGAAGTCGATGGCACTCCCGGTGTCACACCACCTGCACATAGGCATCACACACTCACAATCTTGCCCACAAAACAGTACACAAATCCCCATCTAACCCGACATTGCCCACTACTTGCAAACCTAAAAACAGAGGTTCTGTCCCGGCGGGACAGCAGCCTTGCAAAGGCCATAACTTGAGTTCTAGGACTCCAAATCGATTAAACGAGTACACCATCGCGAAGCTTCGGAAATTTCCTACATTTTTCTAGTTATACGGAAAGACTGATTCGGACTCTAAAATTGTTTAATCTACAGATTACTACGATCTGTTCCAATCGCGTCACAGATTTTAACACGCTCGGTTAAACGGCCATAACTTTCAAACGGCTGATCGGATTTTAACGTGCTTTATGTCCACGGAAAGATAATTAAATTATCTACAACTTCTTTTAAGTTCATACGGACAGATTCGGATTCGAAATCGACGAAAACTCGAACCCTAGCCCGATTGCTCAATCTGCCCGAAAACAGAAACGTGGCAACGTCTAGATCTAACCCAAAGAACTCCAACCCTGCACCACCAATTGATCTAAAAACTTAATAAACACCCTAAGAACAGTACCTAGATCAAACCCAAGGATTCCCATGATCATACCTTTGCCCAACGAATGAATCTCCAATAGATCTCCTCGCGGATCGCTCCACGCTCCTCGCTCCTTGCTCCTCGCTCCAACGGATGGATCCACAAGGTGCAGAGGTGTGGAGACCACCCTAGGGCAGCAAGGGGGTGGAGGAGAGGTGGTGGAGAGGTGGGGAGCAATGGGGCAAAGGAGGGGGAGGCGCACGGCCAAGGGAGGAGGGAGGCGGCTAGGGCAAGGGCAAGTGGGGGGGAAGGGCGCACAAGGGGCAGGGGTGAACGCCCAAGGGCTGGTGGGGAGCCCTTTTACCAGCCCCCACACCCAATCCTAGTCCGTTACGGAGACCTACTCCATCCCACCAAAGCCCACTTAAGGCCCAAACTCCCCCGGGAAGGCCCAAAACCCCGAAAACGGCCCGGAAACGGCCCGGAAACGTTATTAACCTCCATACCTTATGGTTTTAACCTGCCATACCATATTTCATAAAGTTTTTGACCTTAACATGCACCATTTAAAAGGTTACGACACTCCGTGGTGACACATCACTTCAAACGGCCCAAAAACGCGAGTAAACCTCAAGCCGAAAGGTTTTAACCTAAATTTCACATTCCATAAAGTTTTTGTCCTCAACATTCACATTGTATAAGGTTGCGACACTCCGAGGTGTCACACATAAATCCCCTACACCACAACCAAGATACCATAATTTCTTCATTCTTTCTTTTCATACTAGAAAGAAATGGACATCTCGATTCTTGACATGCATGCACACTTTTCAAGAGCACTCCGGATTAGTCATATATCTTTATATGACTTTCTCACCGACCTGGCTCGTCGACTCCTTTATGATTAATTATGCATAAATAATGTCTCGTTTTCCTTTTTCACCCTTCATTCATCATGTAACAACGGCACCTAATAGTCATTCACCAAATGACTTCTTCCTCGATATCAAATGATGGAAACACAATTAACATCGAAGGTTGCAGAAATTCATATAGACTATGACGGCAGCATAGTTGACAGTAAAACACCACGTCGTAAAAGAACCCACATCAATTGAAAACTGAACTTGCACAACATTGCATTTCATCCAAATTCAACATTTTGGAAGAGAACATCAAAATTTCAAGTCGAGCATCTGCTCCCACAACCATCACAAACTTCCTCAAGGAGAGGGAAACTCATTCCCAAAAGGGGAACACCTCACTAACAAAATCACTTTGTAAAACTTTCATAAAGTCCACCTTTTTGAAGCACTCGCAAACATCACACACATTTTCAAAACAACTCCAACTCTAGCCAAAAAGAGTTACAAATTAAATCTCAAGAGTTTCCAACACAACCTACTAAGTTCATCTGTTTCCTTTAAAATTTATTCCAAAGATAATTCAGTGTGGACGCGAAGGAGCGCGATCCACTCAAAAACTTTTAGGGTGTAAATCCATACTCATAGCACCGACTAAACAAATTAGCCAAAACCAAATATTTGCACCAATTTCTACGAGTTTTAGGGAAACTCTGGAACACAGCATATGGAACACCTTGACCGAAAACCCTTCAACCAAAATGGCAAACAACCAAACCAGTCCAAAAGCTTTTAAACACAAGCTCAGCATAAAAAGAACCATCTCTGGTACTCCACTACGCTTTCCATTAAAGACTTCAAAATTCACTACTTACTCATTGAGAAAGTCCAACTGGATTTAACAAAATTTACGTAACAAATTCTTTCTCTAGTTATCATTCCCAACACTTTTAATTAAGGTTTAAGATGCTCATCACAAAGGTACCCAACCAAGACTACATTGACATGATCCCCACGGATCACCAAATCATATGACAACGTATTCTATATTTCCAACATAGTACTACAACAGCTACTTGAGCATGGTCAACCTATCAATTTTATTTCATCCATACTTCAACATCTTGACAATTAAAACTTGTTCAATCAATAAAATGATTTCAACAAATAAGTATTATCTTTACAAGACAAAATTTGTGCGTATGATTCTAGGATATACATTCATCAAGCATAAAATCCTACATCATACTAATTAGCCATGGTCCACTCCATCATAGCATGTTACAATAACCTCCATTTTTAACAAGGATTTTCAACAGTTAATCTAAACAATTACCACCACTACTAAGTCGTCAATATCATTAAATGAGCAAAATCATAAGGACGACTGCAATGTTTTTAATTACTCTATTCATATATCATAACCAATTGTCACTACATAACATACTCCAACTATTAGAATACATTTAATAAGTTAGACCAACACAATGTTCTTAAAACAACAACAAAACCTATACTTTCCCAATTGACATCGGTACTAGCCTTTATAGGAACACATACGCATACTTCCAAATATACTAATGGTTTGCAACAACATAGAAAGCAACTCTAATCAACTACCAAGTTAAGGTCACAAGCCAGCATGATTAAATTTCTCTATTAACACGTTAAATTAGAACATTTTTAAACAACCAGCAAGGTTTCTTTAACAATCTCAGTAGTTTACATCACCTTAATGTTCTAACTATGCATCAGGGTTTACAACTTTAAACATTATCGAGGGTCATAAGCACTTTCAAAGCAAGGCAACAGATTCTAAGCATGTACATTAACCAATCATTCTCGCTAAGAGTAAACTACAACACTAGTAGTCTATTTATTCTCAAGCTAGAGATATTAATCACATTGAATTGATTCAACTCAAAATTTAACTTAGCAACACATCAATCCATAAACCACATTGTTACCTACTACATAACATGCTAAACATCAATTCTTACTAGGGGCAAACAATTTCAGTCAAAAGACTACTTACTTTGTTTGCAGCATTTTAGTTTTAAAACTCATCCCAAATTCATAAGGAAACTTGACTCAAAAAAATTGCGATGAGACAAACCCAAACTTGGTCATGCAAAGGAATTCTCCAAAACACTTTTCAATCTCAAAGACTCCCACAGGAGGGAACCAACCAATCAAATAAACCTTTGCAAATAAAACCTTAACACCAAACCCCAATCTTTCACGAAACAAGAAGGGTTTTTCAAGGATGATTTCTTAAACCAGTAAAATAACGAAATCAAACACCACTTACTCCTACAAAGCCACAGAACTTCAGCCCTAACAGCCAGGTCTGGCACAACTCCGCAATACTCCTTTAACTTCGGAGAAAGACAAACACAGGAATAAATTGAATGCTTCTTCCCCATAAAGCAACCAACAAACTAGGCATCAAAACTGGAAAGACAACCAAAGGAAGCGCAACACTAGACTCTTCTTCTTCGTCTTCACCCAAGGAAGACAAAACCACAAACCTCCTGTGGATCAATCCGCAAAAATCCAAGACCAAACACTTTTCTTTTGATTTCAATCGACTAAAAACAAAGAAGACCAACCAAAACCGACCGTCAGAACGGTGAAAAAGCATCCGAAGGAAACCACCATCAACTCTTCTATTTGACTCCAGTCAACTACCCGATCACGACAGAAAGGATAAGTACTCTTCTCCTACAGGGGTTAATAGTTCTTCGGTGATGGCGCTAACCGGCCACACCGTCAAACCTCACCCTTAGTCACCCTTAGTTGTACCCTTAGGTACGATGGTGACAGTCTAGATGGCACCCGACCTTATGTGGCTGGTTCAGCCCGTCTCCTTTTGGTTGGTTCGTGCGGCCCGCCATGAAAATACCCGACTCTTGTTAAGAAAGATAGGATCGTAATCCCAGGGGATAGCGTACCTAGAGAAAAAGATCAAAGATAGAATCCCCACCCTGTAACCGACTCTGACTCTCCTGCCCCTTTTCTATATAAGGGGCGATGGGGACCCTAGAGAGCACACGAGAGAAAAAGATCAAGCTACACATAATTCCAGGGCACAGGACTAGGGTATTACCTCCACAGCTGAGGGCCCGAACCTGTATAAACCCTTGTATTGTGTTTCCATTTAGTTAGGATCCAGCGCAAAGCCCCGTATTCATTTTTGCTGATAACAAATGTCGACAGTTGGCGCGCCAGGTAGGGGAATCACGAAGATCAATCTCGACAAGCTCGACGACTTCCTTCAATGGAATCAACGCCACCTTTGCTCCCACCCAGGTTTTCTGTTTTGAGATCCTGAGCTTCATCGCCGACAAGATCCGCACGCTTACCCTTTCGGACTCAGACCAGATACGATCCTAGAGGGACTTCAATGGTGCTTCTTCTGGACTCCCGTTTGTGACGGGGAAGGCTGCGGCCATTTACCCATGGGTAGTACACTAGGGGCCTACTTCCGACTCGGATACGGTGAGGGCCTGGTCAGGGACGAATCTCCTTTTTACTCCTCTGGTTTGGAGACCGAACTAGAGAGCAACATGGAGAACCGCCATGATTTTCACAGGATTTGCGTGATCGAGGACGAGTGGACCGAATCGCAATGCCGATGATATGCAGAAGAAGCGACGGAAGCAGAATGTCTTCGTCACGTGGCCCAAGAAGCGCACTCGGTCTTTCCAAACCCGAGCCCGCAACGTCAACGAGGACATCTTGCATGCAAGAATGGGGAGCCAACCCATTTTCCGCACGCCGCGATAGAACATCATCGCCTCCAAGACACTCCATAACACCTTAGGCCCAATGCTTGAGCTCAATAGCCCGGTCGCCCCAATCATGGCCCAAGTTAAATCCATGGTGACGGCGATGGCAATTCAGCATAACCAACGAGATCAGGCGGTGACGACGCCCCCTCGCACTCATGCGGTCGCTCAGACCGCTAGCAGTAGGACTGAACGCAGTCAGCGCAAGTCCCCTTATGACAAGGACGCATGCTCAACCATCCATCACGACCTCCACCAGGACCTCAATACCAGGAGACGGGAGCAAGAAGATGAAGAGCGGCACCAGTGCAATGATGACTATGAGTGCTTCAGCATCGACCACGACCGAGGCAGCGGCTGCCGTGGCGGCGGTCGAGACAACCATGGTGATCAGAGCACATATCGTGGCGAGCGAAGGAACCAATGCCACCCTGGCCAGTGCAACAATGATGGCCGCCGAGATGGATCTCCGCTGCACCGATCTCCACCACGCCGTGATGAGGAACCCATTTATGGGGTCCGCGCTTTTACCCTCGACTCTGCCGAGTGGTATGGCCCGACGACTTCAACCCCAAGGGCATTGTCAAGTTTGAGAGCGAAAAAGATCCAGAAGCTTGGCTGCAGGTTTACGCCCTTGAAGTCAAGGTAGCCAGAGGCGACCGCAACATGATGGCAAACTACTTTCTGGTCATGCTCGCCCCGTCAGCTCAGACCTAGCTCAGAGGACTTCCGAGGAATTCAATAGATTCCTGCAGAGATCTTTGTGAGCAGTTCATCGTGAACTTCCAGGGCACTTACGAGAGGCTTGGGACCTCGTGGGATTTGTACCAACTTCATCAAAAGAAGAATGAGTCTCTTCAGGAATTCATCATATGCTTCACGCAAAAGAAGAACACGATTCGGGACGTCTCAGATGTGGTCATCATAGCAGTTTTTCAGAAAGGAGTCGGCGATCCTAATCTGATCAAGAAGATGTCCCAGAAGCCACCGATCATGGTGAGGGAGATGTTCTCCCTACCAGACTGCTCCGCCACGGCCTCATATGCCTTGGCCGAGCGCCAAGACGATCGTCCGCGATAGATGCATCATTTATCAAACGGATAATCATATTTTTCGTTCCTTGTAGTTATATACATCATTTATCATGCATATACAATTTGCTGCTTCTTTCTATAATATCATAAAATGTAGACGGTTTTTTTTGGTACTATACAATTTACACAATCAAGGATCTGCTTTTAACCTTTGAACTGATAAATTTCATTTGAGTGATACCCTGAATACCTTTTCCACTTTAACTGTTTGGGGCTTGAGGTACAATTGCTGGTTGATTGTTTATACAGTTATTATGAGGCAGAGCTTCTATAAGTTACTTGCATCGATGTACATTGAAAATTAACCCCATGACTGCATGTAAAGTTGTACTGCTATTAAAGGCTTTACCAGATTACATTTCTGTTTTCTTTATTAAACTTGTAGAGAGACTGTTCATTGTGAAATGAATCAGGTTAATTTGTAGGGCACTAAATTCTGCTCTAGGAAATTTGTAATTTATTTACCTTCGACCTTCTGGTGAACCATGGTTCCTAACTTAAATCATGTACTCCTGCAGCTGGTGCTAAGAAAGTTGAAGGGAGATTAGCAGCTGGTAATTACACCCGGTATGCACAACTGATTTTAAAATTATTAAGACTGTATAAAACTCTAAGTGAATATATGGTGTAGAAACTTTACATCCCTTCGATTCTAAAGTCTTCCTCCACAGCTCTAGTTTCCTATCAACACCTACCCTACTCCTGTCAATTAGCACCAAATCATCAACAAAAAGCATACACCAAATAATCTCTCCTTGTATGTCCTGCATGACTTCATCCATCACTAGAGAGTAAAAATGTAGGGGTTCAATGCTGACCCTTGATGTATCTTAATAGGAAAGTCACTGGTATAGCTATCACATGCTTTGACATTAGTCACAACATTGTCGTACATATCCTTGATTATGTTAACATACTTTGTTGGGGCTTTTTTCTTTTTCAGGCACCCACCACGTGACCTTTCTTGCACACTGTCATAAGATCAAAGTTGATAAACACCATGAATATATCCTTTTGTTCCTCCCTATACCTCTCCATCAACCATTGCATCAACAAGACTGCCTTTGTGATCGACCTCCCAGGCATAAAACCAAATTGGTTTTTCGTCATGCTAGCCACTTTTCTTAATCGGTGCTCAATCACTCGCTCCCAAATCTTCATTGTGTGGCTCATAAACTTAATTCCTTTTGGGAAACATTATCTTTACTTATTACGGTGAATAGCTTATTTTGGCTCTTCTCATGCCTCGGCTTTCCAACCTGTAGAGTGGGTTTGTTCTTCAGGATATTAAGGCCCCGTTTGGCAACTTGGAACCGAGGTGTTTCTATTAGGATCTAGTAGAAACCCAGCCAAATGGGCTAACATTTGGAACGATTCTCCTCGGAACGTTTCTGTTTTTTCCATGCCGTGGCTAAATCACCCTTAACCCCGTTTCAACTAGTTTCTACTAATCTAGAACCGAACCAAACGGTTTGCAGAAAGTAATTCTGATTCTATCTGAAACGTTTCTACCAAGAATCTGGAACCGTTTCCGTTTCTACTAGAACCTGGAACCGTACCAAACGGGGCCTAAAATCATGAGTGATATAAATTAGAATCAATAGGTTCTTGAGCTGAGTTTGAGCATAAAGGCTTTAACTGCTCCCTCCGTCCCATATATAAGTCCATTTTGACTCTTCACGGTCTCTGACACGTAACACTTTGACTGTGATTTTGTATCGTGCTATACTAGCAAAAAATAATAAAAATTATATACTATGAAAGCATTTAGTAAGACAAATCCAATGGCATTATTTTCATGTAATCAATTTATATACGTGTAACACGTATTAATGGTCAATGCTTTAAAACCTTGGCAGCTGGCGGACGGATTCCAAAATGAACTTGTATTGCAGGAAAGAGGGAGTAATTCCCAGTTCAAAATTTACAATATAGTCCTGAATATTAACATCAGCAGTTAGGAACAATACCTATGTCACTGTGTTGTATAACTGTAGTAGTTTAAAATATTTATTTTAAAGCTCCCTCAACCCTCGATATTTTGCTATGAATCAACGATCCACTGATTGTTCTTGGTTTGGTACACACCACAGTTAACAATTTAATTTAGCTCTAATGGTGCATATCTGTATCAACAAAAACTCAACTGAGATCTTGCGATCTTTGGGATATTTAATTAACTAGACTGTGTACATGGGTGTTCAAGGCCTATGCCAAGTTGCATTGTGGAGACAATGAACCCAGTCGAGGTTGTGAAAGTCACATACAGTAGCAAACCAGAAGGAAGTTCCTGGAGGTTGTATATGCGAAAGCAGCTAGGAGAAAAGAAAAAGAAAGAGCAGAGAAGTTGTGTCATCGTTGTTTCCTTGTTATGTCTGTGCACGAGAGTTCTTGTAGGTGCGTCTAAGTTCTCTTGTAGATATGTTCTAATGCGAGTATGCATCACCATGTCAAGTTGGGTTACCAGTGAAAAGAAAATTGGAGCTGGTAAGCTCTAATGCGAGTCTGCGTGTCACCATCAGGTTGGATTACTGATGAAAAGACAATTGGAGCTTAAGCAAAAGGTCATAATCGCCAGCAAGTTACATCACCAGTGGTATGGCTAGCCAGAAGGAGACAAAACTCCTTGAAGATGCATCAAGAGATCGGATATCAACTTGCGAAGAGGTGTGTCAAAATTAAGGTGTGCGTTAGAGTTACAAGATTAAAGGGGTGAATTTTAAAGTTAATCTTGAACAAGTGAGAAGTCCAAATACTAGAAGGAAAGTGTCATTTTCATATTTGAATTGTTGAATCCTATTTCGTTTCTTAGGGTTTGTTTGCACCAAAATTCGGCGTGAGATAAAATCGGCCCAATTCAAATATGGAGAGTTTTTATGGAAAAGATAAACCGGTGCCAACAAGAAATCCGACGCCAACAAGAAAAGGGAATCGGATCAAGAGCCGTTACAGATATAGTTGTCGTGTCCATGCAGGACTCGGATCAGCCGAAGCAGTATAAAAGGGGACGGACCATGAGGCAAAAAAAACAATCAGCCAATCAATCAACAAAACCCAATTTTCAATTTTCTCTGTTTTTAGTTCATAGCAAACTTTCCTCTGTAAGTCCTCGAGATCAATAATAGTTGCACATCACCGATTTGTTGTTCTCGTCGACTTGTTTTTCAGGTTCGATTTGCTTTGTTTGTTGCGTATCGCCTTCCAAAGTTGATCTGTCTTTACCCTCAGATTAATCGTAACTGGTTGATCTACTTATCTCCTGATCGGCTATTAGCCGACCGGTGTTAAGCCGATAATCGTTCATTTATCGGCTCTGATTGATCCTACAATCTTTACCTTCTCAATTCCAAGTCAAATTGACTGGCACGCTCTGCAAACCCCGGCGTTTGTCTTGTGTGTTCGAAGCTAAGAACCTTGCATCACGTTTTTAGCACGAACATATTTTAGCATGCCCGGTGGGACCAAGGGAGTCAATCATGTCGTCAACTGGAAAATCCACAGCTACCACCGACATCAATGCAGATGCAATAATCGCGCTTACACTAGCCGATTTAACTCCCGAGCAGCAAAAAGAAATTGAAGATCGGAAGACAGCAATGGAAGAGATGATGTTGAAGTGCTTCCAAAAAACACGGCGAGGGGTCATGCAAAAGGTTGTGCTCCCAACTATCAATTCTATTGCCGATTCCCCTACTGACCCGGTAAGCCGATATATACCTGGCCAAGCTGATTTATCTAGTATGATTGAGCAATTAGTACATCATGCATTGATAAATCAATCATCGTCTCTAATCTCCACGCTAAAGCCGATGATCGAGAATAGTGTCAAAATAATTGCTCAGGAGTTGGCCATATCTGGGAGTCTGTTAGATCCGTTACAGTCCCTACCAACGTACCCAGTGTACTCAATACCACTGAAAACAGATACAGTAAATGCGTCGGCTCCAATACCCCTAATGATGCTGACCCAACCTACTGTGTTGAAACCCAGCACCCATATAGATGGAGTTGCACATTATCACAGGCACACTGATGGGGCTAAACTAAACACGAACCTACCCAACATGCCCTCGGCCAGCGGGTTCGGTCAATCGGCTTCTAGGCCAATTGACGTAAGCAGGGTCCCTCCAGTCCAGAGGACTAGACCCAAACATCAGGCCCCACACAAGGTTGTCTCATATGACGGACCTTATCCACCTGCACCTGAAGTATCGGCTATAAGAGATAATGATTATGATCAATTGCCCAGGTGTCCGACGACACGGTTCGGCCGATAGCCCGAGTTTGCACTCGGGGGGCAGGGCGTAAACTGCGATAACTGGCCAGGCCATGTAGCTCCACAAGCCGATAATATCAACTGGGCAGAGCAGATCGCTGCTATTTTGAGGGAGCAGTTTGGTTTGCAGCCCAAGGGAAGGGTCATCGGATATAGGAAACCATACCCAGATTACATCGACCGCATGGCTTACCCACATAACTATAGGGTCCCAGATTTCGCGAAGTTTTCAGGCGACGATGCTATAACCACTTTAGAACACGTCGGACGATTCATTGCTCAATGCGGCGAAGCAGCCCAGTCCGACGGATTAAAAATTAGATTATTCCCATTGTCCTTGTCGGGAACAGCATTTACATGGTTCACTAATTTACCACCAAATTCGGTCCATGTTTGGAACGATTTGGAAAGCCGATTTCACGAATACTTCTTCTCCGGGACTACTGAACTTAGGATCTCTGATCTAAGTTCGTGTGAGACCCCGGATCGGCTATCCGAAATCTCCTGTGTATTTCCGTACTAGTCCCAGATCAGTAGCTAGTACACACAGTCACAGTGATACTTCATCGCCGAACATAACGAAAATTGTAATATAAATATTCCAGTATGGGCCACATGGCCACTTATTACAATACTCGGTCCAACGACCGAACACAAAGCAGCGGAAAAAGAAAGCAAAACGAGCGAACGCCACAACGCCACAGGCGACGACTAGCGACGCAACTATTTCTCCTAGCAATCCTCCTCGTACTCCTCCTGGAAGAACTCGCCTTCTTCAGCAGCGTCCTGGAAATTCTCTAATGATGACAATGTTGTTGTAGCACATGAGTACAAAGGTACTCAGCAAGTCGGGAAAGTATGATCATGTGGGGCTTTCCAAAGGAAGCTTAATAGGGTATATTTGCATAAAGCCACATTTTATTAAACCATACTTAAGTAATAAATTTCACAAAGCATCTTTCACAATTCTTTTTAATAACTGAATTATTTAATATTGTAGTGAGGTTCTATCCACCATCACTAGTATAAAGGCTCTATCCGCCAACAATTAAAAGTTCAGGGTTAATCATGTGACTCCATCCGTCAATTGTAAAACATGTTCTAGCCACCTGGTTGGCTCTATCCGCCATTCAACATCCGAGAGTTCTAACCACTCCCGAATCCCAAAACAAAACACTTTTCAGGTTTTACAAACCAAAATCAAAGTCTACCAATATGAAAGCATTCTTCACTTTGCCCTTGACCGTAGGCACGGCTATTCGAATAGTTTATACTCTGCAGAGGTGTACAACTTTACCCACAAGATACGATCAACTCTTAATGCCTCCGGATTAACACACTTCCTTTGGTGTGCCGGCAGAGAGATCGTGACAAGGCCGTTACAATGTATCTACCTAACTAGACCCACCCGCTGAGGTTTCACCGCTGTTAGGGTTCCATCCGCCCAGTACAGAAGCACCCTCTTGCGCCGTGTGAGAAAAACAACATTGCCTCCGTCCAGCATTCACATTCATCCGAGTGGTGAGTCTAAGCTAGGCTTCTACAAATTAGTTGGCCAGGTCGTACCATTATAGACTTGTGGTAGTACGGTTATGCTTAGAATGGACAGTCAGAAGCGTCGGTTCTTATATGACTTGGGGTGGTACTTGCACAAGACAAATAGTGCTCCATCCGCACCCACCCGACAAACCAATCCGCCCAAGTCCAAATCATTTTCCTTTCCTTTTTATTTTAGAAAACAGTACTAAAATCATAATAATAGCTTTCAAATCACATTTGATACCATTCTCTTTGAATAATCCCACCCATGGGTTGTTTTCATCGGAAAAGGCCCTAAGCATTTCTACCGTACTACTTAGCAAAGGATACCACATAAACATAAACTTGGTATAAACAATGTCCTAAGGTTACAATGGATATGATTAACAATGTCAAGGAGGAATCAACAATTTCGGAATAACTAGCTCTTATATTTGACATATTTCATTAAACATAGCCATGCAACTTTATAAACAATTTAAATCATTTCGCAAACATAGGAGCAAAATGCGTCAAGGAGACTTGCCTTCTGTCGCGGCGGAGGTGTCGAACTCTGAAAACTCAGCGGCGGAATCGACGGTCGCGGCGGGATCGTCAACTACACGCAAAACGTGGCAATAAATAAATAACAGAAAATAAATAAATTACAAAAATTACAAAAATAATACTGGTAGGTAGATCTTGATTTTAGATGAATTTAGAAATTTGAATGGAGTCAAACGGAGTTCGGACGGAGAAGTTATGATCTTCCGAAGTTTGAAATTCGAAAAATTGCAAAATCGGGAATATTCCCAGAATATTCCTTTTTTTGACTGGTCAAATGTTGACTGAAGTCTTTGACCTTGACTTGGTCTTGTTTCTATGGCATGTGGGGCCAAGGTGTCATTGTCTTGGTTTCATCTTCTAGCTTGGAGCTTCTCCATGGTTGCCATGGAGGGAGAGAGAGCTTGAGGGAGGAATAGGGGAGGGGGGCTCGGCCGTGGGGGCGGGCGGCGAGGGGTTCACTGGCGAGGCCGGGCGACGAGGCGGGCGCGGCGGGCGGTCGCCGGCGGGCGGGCGGGCGGGCGGCGGGCGGCCGGCTGGCCGGCCGGAGGCCATGGCCAAGCACAAGCCCCCTATGCAAAACTAACAGAGAGCACACCAACCCACTACAACATATTACCTCCAAAAAAAATCCGATTTCTTTCTCATTTTTGCATGGAATTGAGTCGAACAAAAGCCTAGAACCTCTATATTACATCCTTAGGGACCTAGAACCGGAAGGAATTGAGCCAAACCTCACCAGAGACGATGAATTTCGCGAAGAACGGAGATCCGGCTGAATGAACAAAAACTCAAAATTCGTCGCCAACTCTTGATCAAACCTAAAATTGATGATTGGGTTAGAAGCTAGACTCATCCACGGTCACAAGGAACCAATTGGCATGAAGAATGGCTCACCGGAGAAGGATCTATGAGCATGAACTCGAAGAACACCGAAAAAGTGCAACACACCGCCGGTTTTCTTGATCTCACAGGCACATGTGTGGAGTAGAGGGAAAGGGGAGCACACTCCCGGAAAGGGGACTCTTATACGAAGAGAATGGAGGTGGTGGTGCGGCGTTTGGAGGAGAAACGGATGAGTTAATGGCATTTGAACGGTTTTCGGTTTTTCTTGAATGGGGCCGTTTCCGGCGAGATTAGTGGCTTATCAAGGCGGGGAATGGCAAGAGCTCGCCGTTGCGGATCCAATGCAACCTGCCGTTCACGTTTTGGAGTTGAATTGAGGGAGTTATGAGCATTGGAAGCTTGCCCTAGCCATGAATGCACTTGCAAGCTTCTCTGTCATTTTGGGTTGGCTAGAGGTAGAAGATGACTACTATTCACTTGACACGTGGCAAGCCCCCATTGGTCCTCCTTTACGCAAACGATTCGCCCTAGAGAAAAATAAGGAAAAATGGTCTAAAAATTCCGAAAAAATTTCTAGAGCCATTTTAGAATATTTGGGACCCAATAAAATTGGTTCCACTAAATTTGGATGATTTTTGTGGAATTGAATATTCGGGCGCGGATCGCAGGCATTAAACAAAAGCCGCGCGAGATAAAATAGGAACGGAGGTCCAAAAATCCGGGGAATGATTCCTAAAATCATTTTGGAATATTTGGAACATTTTAGAAGTGATTTGGGGATTTTTGGAGCATTTTTGGACTCGGGTGAAATTTCGGGTACCGGCGGGAATTGGAAAATTCGATTTTTCGACCGGGAGGGGAATTAATTCCCGATTTTGGAGGGGAATGGATGCCAGGTTAATGTAAACACCAATGAAACTCCAAATTTTGAATTTACTTTATTTAAATTAGGTTTTTCTCCAGAAGCAAAAATGAGGATGTTACAGTTCGGTCAGACATAAATTTGGCGAGTCTGTTTCCGATTACATTAGGAGGTTTAGAGATGTGCGAAATAAATGCTTTAGTGTCATGTTACCCGACGATCAATTGGCCGATTTGGTGTTTTAAGGGTTGATCCCGCCTCTGAGGGAGAAATTCGCGGGGCAGGAGTTCACCGACTTGGGCCATTTGCTCCATCGTTTATCGGCACAAGAAAGTCGATATTTAGACAAAGGGTTTAAGGACAAGTTTAGGGATAATAATGGTGAAAAGGGTAAAGTAAACATGTTCAAGTATAGCTCAAACGAAACATCCGAAGACGACGAAGCGGACGTGAATATAGCCGAGTGGACCAAGGGTCCGAAAAAACCACTCGTTTGATCTTGGCTTAAACCGACAAAGAATAAAACGGAGGTTAAATATTCCTTTGACGTGTCCAAGTGCGATAGGATGTTTTATTTGTTGTTGCAGGAAAAACTTATAAAACTACCGGAAGGGCACGTCATTCCATCGGCCGATGAGATTAGAAAGCGAAGATATTGCAAGTGGCATCATTCTTTTTCGCACAATACTAACGATTGTAATAACTATCAGCAACAGATTCAATCGGCTATTCTGATGGATGATTGAAGTTTGCAGATGAATCAACTATGCAAATAGATGTGAATCCTTTCCAAGTCAACATGGTCCAATGCTCAAAAAAAGGGAAAGAACATATGAAAGAGGACACCAGACCGACGCAGAAAGTAGAAGTTCGGTCCAGTACTAATGGGGACGAAACAGTATAGATCACCATCGGCTCAATACAAATAGAAGCCGACCGCAATGGTCGAAGCTCAAGGACCGTGAAGCCAAAGGGAGAGTTGGAAATTTGGAGATGGTACAAGGTAGAGAGAACTTCGCCGAGAAGACCCAATCTCAAACAAAAACCAACCTTCTCCCAACTCTTGGAAAAATATGAAAAGATAAGCTATCGGTGGCAAAGCTACCATCGGTCGAGCTATTTCCATCGGCCAAAAACTTACCGACCAAGCGAGCGTTATCAACCGGGTGGTTATTATCGACCAAGCAGCGAAGAAGAGACTCACAGGCAATGTCCTTTCTGGCAATTTGGCTGGGAAAAGGGGATGATTCTACCCAAAGTACAGTCATGCCCCATGCAACATCCATTCAGAGATCGGTCGACCCGGTCGGTCAAGGATAGGTTGTCCAAATCAGTACATGACCGGCTAGGGCCAAGAGACAGAAGGCCAGTCCATGAGAAGTTATCAATGCCGGAAAAGGGTGAATCCTCCAAAGGCATCCAAGCACCAATTCCCGACATTACTATCGAGCCAGAATCCGGCAGCGAAGTGAGTAATCTGGCTGGAAAGATCCGAAAGCCAATTAAACCCAAACCAAGGTGGTGTCCTCAGGCCTCAGCAAATCACAGCGCAGACGTCTCCAACGACTAAAGACACAGGAAGAAAGAGAGGCCAAAGCGGAGATAGAACGGGATCAGATTTTCAATAAGCTTCGGCCAATACCCATCATAAGACAAGAATGGAAGATAAAAGATCAAGCCGATAGCGATTCAGACCAATCGGTTGATTCTGGATCTCCAATGATTAGAGACGGTACGCCACCGATGGATATCAGCATGGTATTCACATTACCCGTAGAATTCAGGACTGAGGTGGAATCAGCTGAGGGGGTGTTCGCCCAGTTATGCCTTTGTGCGCAGGATGCTGTATTCGAGAAACCTCAGGACATGCATCGGCATTTGAAGCCGTTGTATCTCAAAGGGTATATCAATGGCCGACCGATATCATGTTAGTCGACGGAGGAACCACAGTAAATCTGATGCCCTTAAGCACGTTCAGAAAGTTGGGTAAAGCCGATGAGGACCTAATCAAAACCAACATGGTGTGGAACGATTTCACAGGGGATCCCACCGAAGCGAAAGGGGTGATGATGACAGAGTCAACTGTCGGTAATAACACATTGCCGACTGCGTTCTTTGTGATTGAGGCTAAAGGCAGTTACATCGTGCTCCTTGGGCGAGATTGGATCCACGCTAATTGCTGCATTCCGTCAACTATGCATCAGAAGCTTGTGAAGTGGAATAATGACGAAGTTGAAGTCGTATCAGCTGATACATCATCTCACATCGCCATGGCCAGCCCTGATGCTAACTGGCAACACGAACAAGCCGAATGCATATCAGGAAAGTTTTTGGACGATTGCGATTTTATCTGCATTGGGAAATCAGGTTTAAAGCCAATCAGCGTCAAACCCAATACGTTTGATCAGACGAATGAAGTAGTGAGAAGATAGAGTCCAAAACAGTGACACAGTTACAGGAGAAGATGAGAAGCTATTGGTGAAAAATAGATTACGAAGAAGCTACCGAAGACTTCGAAGAAGAGAGACGAGGGCAAGGATTTACCTCCGCCGATCATCTCGAAGAAGTTGACATTGGACAAGGCGATAGGAAAAGGCCAACTTATGTGAGTGCTAAACTAGATCCAGAATATAAAGCAAAGTTGGTCGACATACTTAGAAAGTATAAGGATTGTTTTGCATGGGAATACTACGAAATGCCAGGTTTAAGCCGACAGCTTGTCGAGCATCGGCTACCTATAAGGTTGGGTATCGGCCATTTAAACAATATCCGAGGCGATTTAACCCTATACTATACGATGCCATAAAAGAAGAAGTAGAATGATTACTAGAGGTCAAGTTTATCAAGCCTTGCCGGTATGCTGAATGGGTCTCAAACATCATTCCCGTAAAAAGGAAAAATGGTAAGCTACGGGTGTGCGTAGATTTTAGGGATTTGAATAAAGCCACGCCAAAAGACGAGTACCCGATGCCAATAGCCGATATGCTTATCGATGCTGCATCGGGAATAAAATCATAAGCTTCCTTGATGGGAATGCTGGGTACAACCAAATATTTATGGCTGAAGCCGATATACCCAAAACGGCCTTTCGATGCCCAGGGGCTTTAGGGCTCTACGAATGGACCGTCATGACATTTGGCTTGAAAAATGCTAGGGCCACATACCAACGTGCTATGAACCATATTTTTCACAACTTAATCGGCCATACTGTAGAAATCTACATCGATGATGTTGTAGTAAAGTCAAAAGAAGACTGGCAACATTTAGCCGATTTGGAAAAAATGTTTGAAAGCACAAGAGCACATGGGCTAAAGATGAATCCGTTCAAATGCGCTTTTGGAGTATCGGCTGGACAATTCCTCGGGTTCACAGTGCATGAAAGAGGAATAGAAGTGAATTAGGCAAAAGTCAAAACCATAACCGATACTAAACCACCAACAAATAAGAAGAGTTGCAGATATTAATCGGTAAGATTAATTACCTGCGGCACTTCATTTCAAATTTGTCTGGTCGAATTCACGCCTTCACCCCCTTGTTGAAACTAAAAGGCGACCAAAAGTTTGTATGGGGACTCGATCAGCAGAAAGCTTTTGATGACATAAAAGGCTATCTGATGAAACCTCCGGTTTTAGTTGCACCAGAAAGTGGTTTACCCTTCAAAATGTATATATCGGCTGAAGAAGAAGCAGTAGGGGCTGTCCTGACGCAAGAGGCTGATGGCAAAGAACGAGTCATATTTTATTTAAGCGGACGACTTCTGGATGCCGAAACTAGGTACCCCTTTGTGGAAAAATTATGCTTGTCTTTGTATTTCGCTTGCACAAAACTAAGGCACTACATCCTGACATCGAGATGCACTATAGTATGTAAAACCGATATTATTAAGTACATACTGTCCGCACCAATCCTGCGAGGTCGACTCGGCAAATGGGCGTATGATTTAACCGAGTTCGACCTAACGTACGAATCGGCTAAATCTGTCAAGGGATAGGTTATAGCCGATTTCCTCACAGGAAGTGCCACGTTAACTGGAATGGCCGATGTCACTCCCTAGCAACTGTATTTTGACAGATCGGTTTGCCAAGAAGGTGAGGGCATCGGCATAGTATTGATCTCACCCAAAGGACAATAATTTGAATTCATGTATCAGCTTAATGATCGATGTTCAAACAATCAAGCCGAGTATGAAGCGTTACTTAAGGGGTTACAACTGCTAGAAGGCATGGGAGTAAGCGATGTAGAAGCCTTTGTGGATTCGATGTTGATCGTACAACAGATCAAAGGGGAATACTGATGCAACGATGAGGTACTGGCTCAGTATCTGCATCAATGCCTCCAAATCATCGAGACGTTCACAGCTTTCTCAATAAAACATATCCCCAGAGAAGCCAATGGTAAAGCGAACCTACTGGCACAGTGGGCATCAGGGTACAAAGATAAAAGCCGACAGGAATCGACCAAGTTGAACGATGGGTCGATTATGTGTGCTCAACCTGTCGACTGGAGAACAGAGATAAGAGATTACTTGCTAAATCCGAATAAGCCAACTGAGAGGAAAGTCCGGCGCAAAGCATTAAAATATGTTGTACTGGAGGGTACCTTGTACTTTCGAACTATGGAGGGCCTACTGCTAAGGTGCCTTGGGACTGAGGAAGCCAAAGTAGCAATGGGGGAAGTACACGAAGGGATTTGTGGGTCACACCAATCGGCTCATAAAATGAAATGGATGCTAAGACGGACAGGATACTTTGGCCGACAATGTTGGAGGATTGTTTCAAGTATTACAAAGGATGCCAAACATGTCAAAAGTTTGGTAATATACAGTCAGTGCCAGCATCGGCTCTACATCCGATCATAAAACCATGGCCGTTCAGGGGATGGGGTATAGACGCAATCGGTCAAATATTCCCAACATCTAGCAGGGGTCATAAGTTTATTCTTGCAGCAACGGATTATTTCTCAAAGTGGGTGGAGGCCATACCACTCAAAAAGATAACAAGTGCAGAAGTAATCAAGTTTGTCAACGAACATATGATCCACAGATTTGGAATCCCACAAACAATCACGACCGATTAGGGGACGGTATTCATGTCAAAAGAATTCCAAGACTTCGCGAAAAGCTTGGGTATCATATTACTCAACTCTTTGCCCTATTACGCTCATGCCAATGGGCAAGCCGAGTCATCAAACAAAACATTGATAAAGCTGATAAAAAGAAATCGAGGAAAAACCAAGGAACTGGCACTCAACGTTATCGGAAGCTTTATGGGCCTATCGGCTATCTTACCATGGATCGACTAAGTTGTCACCCTTTCAGGTAGTGTATGGACAAGAGGCCGTTTTGCCCGTGGAAATTAACATCGACTCAGTCAGGGTATCTGAGCAAGATAATTTATCGGCTGATGAATACAAACACTTGATGCTGGATAATTTGGATGACTTGGTGGAATTAAGGCTAACCATGCTGAATCGGCTTAAAAGGAACAAGGAAATAGTCACCAGATCTTACAACAAGAAGGTGGTGCCGAAATCTTTCTACCAAGCCGATTTAGTGTGGAAAACTTTGTTGCTCGTCGGTTCTAAAGATAGTCGATTTGGTAAGTGGTCTCCAACGTGGGAGGGCCCATATAAAATAAATCGGCTAAACGATGGTAACTCGTACATACTCGAAACTCTCGAAGGATACATGTTGCCAAAAGCAATCAATGGGAAATACTTGAAGCCGTACTATCCTAGCGTACGGATCGGGGCGTAGACACATCCAGTCTATAGATAAGGCGAAAGGCATTAAAACAATCGGCTACACAAGCCGATGATAAGACTGTCACACCCCAACTATTCAAAAGTTACAACCAAAAGTTTCAACCAGTATCCGACCACGGGCAACAAATAAATGAGTTAAACTTAGAGATTACAACCCCGATCCGGGCAAATGGGCTCCTAAGCCTGAGAGTGCTGTCGTTGCTTTACCGATGGTTACTTGGAAACTATCCACAAACCGTTCATCAGCTGCTGCGTTGCCGGGGATGGGAGTCAACTTGGACGATTGGAGCTTCACTTTTGCAAACACCTCGCCAATCTTCCGCATCTGGTCCGCCAGGGAAGAAGTCCACTCAGTGGTTTTCACATGGCAGTCGGCAAGTTCTTTGGTGACCAGGGCCGACTGCTCTTCAAGATTCTTCTTGGCCAACGTCAGCTCTTGTATTCGCCCCTTGATTAATTTTAGGGCTACGGACCCTTGATCGTATTCCTTCTTCTTGAGCTTGGCGTCGGCCACCATCCGATCTAAAAGGAGCTGGTCAGCTTGTTGTGATTGCCTCCTGGCTATCCGAGACCGAGCCGATTCAACTTCTTCCCTTCGGTCGTCCAAATGATAGACATCTAGTAAAGCCGCCATAGCCTCGGGTGGGAGATCGGCTTGCACGGCGGCCATAGCAGTTCTCAGAGGTTGAGTGTTCGCCAAAAGCTGGGCTTTGGGCTGCATCACCTCATTAAGTAGGCGGTTAAGGCGCTCTTGCATGCCTGGCGCAGAGGTTACAGCAGCCGATGCAACGACGGATGCATCAATAATCCTCCAGACGTTGGTCGGGTAATCATCTGTGGCCACCACTTCTGGGTCGTCCAGTTTGTCCAAGGTGAAACCCAAAAGATCGGCTGGATTCGTCGATAAATCCGGAGAAGCAGTGACATCAATTATCGGAGGTGGCACGTCGAGAAGCGTCGGAGACAGCAAGGGCGGAATAGCCGATGAAGTGCCTTGGAGGTCGGCTAGAACCCCGGCCACTTGCACTGACGGCGATTGCTGAAATAAGAAGATGGTCAGCACCGCGTAAAGTAGGGTACCTCATTTAAGATGGAAGGAAAAGGACCAGATTTACATCAGTAGCCGAATGATCTGGGGAGTGGTCGGCTGAGCGTCTCGTAGGCTTGGGCGATCACCTGGTAGACTTCTTTTTCCTCTCTGAATCACAAAGCAATCATTGGCAAAAACAATAAAATGGAAGACAGAAGCCAATGCAATGAAAACAACTTACTGGCAGGTCGTTGTTGATGAGCGAGATCCGACAGGGATGGACTCCTGATACCTAGGGTACCCGATGTGTAGCCCGTGGTCCCTGTCGTTTTTCCTGGCTGTCTTTGTCGGCTACTGCCAATAGGAGCATCTGGTCCAGCCGATTGCTCGCCAGTGTCCGTCACTATCCTCCCCTGCAAAAGCCAGAGATCGGTAAAACAGAACGCAGGACCAAACGTAAGTGGAAAAATTTAAAGGAAGAATATAGGCGCCGGTACCTCTACAACTACTGAAGAGTTGGTATAACCAGAACTCTCGCTGGAATCAGAAGCTACTGTTGGCTCATGGAAATCAGGTAAAAACAAAAGGATTATAGCCGACCGAGCTCTATCCAAGAGTAGCGCTTCTGCTATGGTAGACCACCACTGCGAGAAAGCGGTCGACCGACGGGAGTTGAGAAAAAAACGCGGTGTCGTGAAGACTTGGAGTTCATCGCCTACCTCAAGCACGATTTCTGCGGTAGTTTTATTGGTAACCCAAGATCGGGGCTCAATGCGAGAAAGCAAAGGAAAGCTAGGGATAGCTTGCCCAAAGCCCAACTGACGAGCATAGACCGAAGGATGATAAAATTCATAAGATGGTTGAAATGTGCGATTCCGGGTGTTCATACCAACATGGATCACGCTAAGAGAAATAAAAAGTTTGTACAAATCCAAGGTAGATTGAGGCATCAAAGAACTATCCGCATCTAGCCGGAGGAAGGAAGGCCATGGGAAGTCAGCCACATCGGTATAACTGAAAAAATCTTGCTGACTAAAGGAAGACCTATCTAGATGCAAGAAGAAACTTAGGTATTTACGGAAGCCAGATGGGGTCATCTTTAGTTCACCAGCAGAACACATGATGAATTTCTCTCCATAAGATCGACTAGCTCTGTATTGGGGTTGAGCGGTTTCGGGGTAATCTTCTCTTGGAAAGGCCGATCTCCCTAAGGGTTCAGAGAGAATGGATCGCTAAACAGGCAGTGTAGCCAGATTTGGATAAACCACAGAGGTCCCCCTACATTGCCGACTACGAACTTTGCGAAACCTGAGAAAAGTTGGCTACGGATAATATGCTTCATTTGTTAGACAGCTCCTAGGAAAATTTTGCCAAGTGCAAGCCCACGGCCCTCCACTAATCATTAGGCTATTAATTGGAAGGTTTGGGTAGGGCCGAGGGATGCCCCGCAGAACAAAAACCGATCTAACCACAAGTTAAGAAAAGCAACATGCTCCTCAGCCGACACTGGGCCATTCACCTTGTTGTTATTCTGAATATACTTATGCCAACCTTCCCCTTTGGTCCAGATCAGTTTAAAGCTAGGCTTACCACTAAAGGCCGATATCTGATCACCATCCGGCCTAAGGCAACAGAGTTGAGCTATGTCAAGCAGAGTAGGGCCAATTGGACCAGTCGGGAAGAGAAAGGCATTAAAATAGTCCGACCAAAAGTAACAACCACGGCTACTAACGGCTCATTAGCTTCCGGATCGGCTAAGCATAAGGGGAGGCATTCATCTATTCCCATTCTTTCCCACTCTACCCTTTTTTGAGCCAATACCCTGATGTACCAGGACCACCATCCTTTCAGGTGTGTAGGCCAAGCCCTAAAGCTTTTTCCCCATTCCGTGATATTATATCCAAAAGCCGATAGGGGGATCCTAGGGATTTCTTGGTTTATTACCGCATTGGCTTCTATGGTTCCTACCAGCCCAAGGAAAAATTGATCGTTGCTATGAGGAATCGGGATAAATACCTGAGAAGGGTCCATAGCGGCCGATGTGAAAAAGGGAAGACTTGATGCGAAAAGATGGAGGAAGCCGATTACTAGTGAGTTGGGAGCTCAGAAGCGTGAAAATGACCGTGGGGGACCAGCATATTTATACTGCAGTAAAAAGGCATACGGGCGGGAAAAGTTTTTGCATTTAAAGCGCATCGAGATTTTGACAGCGCCGTTAATGGGGCAGGTATCGAGGAGGCACTTCCTGGAAGCCAATTGATAAGCCGATGTAATCGGGGCATGATTTTTGGAAAACGACAAGTCATCTTCCAAAAATGGGGGGCATATGTTTGCACCAAAATTCGGCGTGAGATAAAATCGGCCCAATTCAAATATGGAGAGTTTTTATGGAAAAGATAAACTGGTGCCAACAAGGAATCCGTCGCCAACAAGAAAAGGGAATCGGATCAAGAGCCAATACGGATATAGTTGCCGTGTCCATGCAGGACTCGGATCGGCCGAAGCAGTATAAAAGGGGATGGTCCATGAGGCAAAAAAAAATAATCAGCCAATCAATCAACACAACCCTATTTACAATTTTCTCTGTTTTTAGTTCGTAGAAAACTTTCCCCTGTAAGTTCTCGAGATCAATAATAGTGTGCATCGCCGATTTGTTGTTCTCGTCGACTTGTTTTTCAGGTTCGATCTGCTTTGTTTGTTGCGTATCGCCTTCCAAAGTCGATCTGCCTTTACCCTCAGATTAATCGTAACTGGTTGATCTACTTATCTCCTGATCGGCTATTAGCTGACCGGTGTTAAGCCGATAATTGTTCATTTATCGGCTCTGATCGATCCTACAATATTTACCTTGTCAATTCCAGGTCAAATTGACTGGCACGCTTTGCAAACCCGGCGTTTGTCTTGTGTGTTCGAAGCTAAGAACCCTGCATCACGTTTTTAGCACGAAAAGGGTTGTAGTTTGGGTATAAATTCGGAGATAGTTCTAAATTTTGTAAACAAGAAAATAAAAAATAATACAAGAGAAAATTCAAATATAGTTCTAAATTTTGTAAACAAGAAAATAAAAAATAATACAAGAGAAAATTGCATATCTGTATCAACAAAAGCTCAACTGAGAAAATTGCAACGTGCTGTCTCACACAGCCAACGTCGTTTTTCCTCTTTCCTCTATTGCCTTTCTTATTTTGAGACTGACTATAGTGCTTTAAATAAAACACACACGCATAGCTAACACAATACAGGGGCTAACGTCTTGATCCGCTTCCTAAGCTCACGTCCAGGAAGTGTGCCACTACTTCACTAATGCAACGTGGTGCTACATGCAATCTCCACTAGCTAATAACCTGCATGCAACAACTGTCTTGACCAAATCACTTGGTCCAACGACTACTAGCTCACGCACGCAACATCTAAATAATTATCTGGCCAAATCACTCGGCCTGCAAACACCACCTAACTGCAGTCCGTTGGCTCCATTGCGCTTGCATGCGACACCGCTTTACGCGGCATTCGCTCCAGCTGATATCACATCAGCCATGTACGTATCACACGTACATCCTGCTAGCCTACAACAGCCTGCACAAACACCTAACTACATGCAAAACAAAATAATGGACATACAGATACATTAATCAAGATTAGTTCTAACAACCATGCTCGCATTCGAGGCTCACCGGAGAAGGGAGAACGGCAATAGTGGTGGCGCTGGCGGTGGCTCGAACGGTGTCGGCTTACCTTGAAGGGAACCAACTGCAACGGAGCACGAGAACTGGATCATAGGATCACGAAGATGGTGAAAATGACCTTGGCCATTCGTCCCATTTTCCCCTCGGCCTTCTAGCCTACTCCGTTGCTTGGCCCAGCCCATCTCCCCACCGGCCTGGCCCAGCCGAGCGATCGGACCCGCCTGCTCCACCTTCGGCTATGATGCCGCCAGAGCCCACGCTGCGCGACCACGCTGCCTCGCACCCGCATGTCACCGCCGCGAGCTCGCCCCTATCGCCGCCTCTCTCCTTGCCGAGCGGCTATAAAAGCCTTGCCCCTGCACACAGCTCTCCTCGCCCCTCCCTTCCTTTGCTCGGGTAAGCTCTTCCTTGCGCCCTCGCCTCCCCGTCCTCAGCTTCGGCCGCCGCCACGCCGTTCCGCGCCGCCACCGTCGCCGCACAGCCATCGCCACCTAGCCCCAAAACCCTAACCCTTCCCCAGCCTCACCGACAACCCGGCCCCACCCGCCAGCCACCCTGCACCGCGGGCCCCGCCCGTCAGCCTCCCGCGCACGTGGGTCGGCCCACTCGGCCGTGCGCACGGTAACCGTGCCGTGGGCCGAAATGGTGCCCGAACGGCCCAAGCACTGTTAATTCCATTTCCTTTTTAATTTCAGATTTTTAATTATTTATTAATCCGAAAATCCGTTTAAATCCCAGAAAAATCCCGGAACCTCCAAAAATCCCAAAAATATACCATCCAAATCATTTGGCACCGCTGAGTCCAAAAATGACCTACGCTCTGCCATTCGAAGCTCCCAAAATTCCCGAAATGATCGTTTTGCCCTCCGAATATCTCTCGGACCGTTTTTAGTTTTCGTTTTCATTTTCGTTTCTTGCTTATCGTTTATTTATTGTTTTCGCTTCTTTGTGCTACATTCGACTATCGAGCCTCCTTAAGAGCAGGAGCAGGAGCTGGACCAGTCGGAAGCTGAGTACGATTACTTCCACTACGATTTAGACGATCCCACCGCCGAGCAAGGCAAGCTGCACACCATTGATCATATTGTGCCCAATCATGCCTGATATATTAGTAATTAATTTCTATCACATTATTTTAACTGTATGTTGAATTATTGAAAATCATTATATTAAGAATGACATGATGCCTAGTGTCGGGACCCCGAATTTGCAAATCCGGACCCTCTGTGTATTCAGCACTAGTCCAGGAACGCGCTAGTGCACACAGTCTTAACATCGGTAAATATCACAATCATACCACTCGATACTAATAAAGTACTTTTATTTAAATAGTCAAACTGGTTACTCGACCTTATGGTCAAGTTACAAATGTATGCCTCGCAAGGCAAAACTTATTAACAGAGAAATAGTAGCAGCGGAAAATCAAATAACTTCGTGGCGCCATCCAGTATACCACAGGCAACTGACTGGGCTCGCTCCCTAAGTAGACGGATCCTCTTGGAGCTCCTCCTCCAAAGCTGGTGTGGTCTCCTCTTCAACTGGTGTTGTATTGTGGCAAGGGTGAGTACTTGGTACTCAGCAAGTCATGCACAGAATGCAGGCTAATATACTATATGCATGGCTTGGTACAAAGGAATAGCTCAAGGTATATTTGCGATGAAACAGATTTGACAAGTAACATAAGTAGATTCGAAAGCAGTAGAAACAAGTATAGCATAGGTAACTTTTCAAGGAGTTTAATAAACATCTTTCCCATCCTAATCCACATTTCCATCAACATCATTATTAATCCAACCCAACCTTTCAGATCCAAGTTATTTTTGAGAAAATCTAACCCTTGACTGTAATTCCCGAGCGATGTCCAATACCGCGGACACGGCTATTCGAATAGATTGTACACTCTGCAGAGGTTATGCACTTTACCCACAAGATACAGTCAAACACCACAAAGGCGAGTTCCTGTAACAAAGTCTTTCGGAAACTTCTAACAATACAAGTGGTCCTCCCCGGTTATTGCACACTAACCCTTCCCTTAGCTAAGGCGAAGTTTAGGCCAATCAACCGTTAGATGGGTACCTGGCCTCAGCCCCGGTACGCTCCCCCGTACAACTTACACAAAGGGTGTAGTTGACCTCCTGAGGTCCCACAGTGCGTTATTAGCAACTTAGTCAACTAGGTCCGTCCCATTCTGAGACATGTGGTTGCACGTTAGACCCAGTTCAAAGGCTTGCAAGGTTAAGTCCTTAGGGTGACCAGGGCAAGACTACCCGAAGAACCAAATCAACATCCCCACTGCCACAACTGGCCCACCTGATCATTCTTGCCACATGCCCCGGTCAAAAAACTATTTATCAAACCCCAGTTGATTACCATGCACCACGTGCCATCAACATCACATGATACCTTTCCAAAACAGGTTCAATATATCATTAAGTCAATATTAACATTTGATTGTCCAAAATCATGTCATGAGCACGTAGCAGGTCTAAGCAGTATACTACAACGGTCTAAAACCCATGTTGGCAATTTGATAATGTCCAACTAGTAATCCACAACTAGGGTGACAAGGGTCATGGCACATATTTAAATAATCAAGGTGTCATACAGCAAATTGGAATTTATCTAACCCCCAGATTTAAATAAAGTATTTTCTAATTGAACTAGCATGCAATAGTTTAAATCAAAATAGGTTTCAAAATAGGATCAACATGGTCAAAGCACAACTTGCCTTCAAAAAGTACATGCTCTTGGTCTTGAGTTGGATCCTGAGTCAATACTTCTCCTTCGAATCCTTCCGGCACTTCAACGTCTACTCGTAAAACATGCAAATAGCAAATACACGAATAAACAATAGGCAAAAAGTGTCCAAACATCCAAATAAAATCCATAAACAGAGAGAACATAATTTTATGAATTTTTAGAAACTGGAATCGTCAAATTCGGAGTTAAAATGCAAAAGTTATAGCATTTTGAAGTTTAAATAGTCAATTAAATAATTTTACAGAGAAAAACTTTAGTCCAAAAATTAAATAAAATTCATAATTAGATAGATCTCAATTTTATACAAATTTAGAAATTTGAATCACTCAAATCGGAGTTGAAACGCAAAAGTTATAAGCGTTTGAAGTTTGAAACAAAATTTGAAATCATTATTTCGAATTAATAAATCATTTTCTTTTTCGGAAATTAATTATTGCGTCGGCTGGACCGACACGTGTCTGCCTCGATTGGTCTGCTGACGTCACCGGTCCATGGACTTGGTCCACGCCGGCTCGGTCCACCGTGGACTCGGTCCACGACTCCGCGTGTCGGCGGTGGGACCACTCGGGTGGCGTCATTCTTTGGCGTCAGCGGGGCTCAGCCCACGGTGCTGACAGGTGGGACCCACCGATGACGTCATGGGTGACGTCACGGTGCTGTTGCTGACATGCGGGCCCGGCATGTCAGTGACCCACGCGCACGCCCGCGTGGCGCGGCGGTTCGGCTCCCTGGACACGTGGCGTGATCGTGTCCGTTGATTTGAAAATCAACGGCCGTGATTAGATCCAGGGTTAACACGTGGAAAACTACACGGTGATCGTGGGCCGTTCGATCTAGATCGGACGGTCCAGATCTAACCCTACGCTAACACTGTTACCGCACGTGATGATCGTGGGCCGTTGGATCTTGATCCAACGGTCCGGATCTGATCTGGTTCCTGGGTTTGGGGAAAAAACATGGGCTCACCGTGTGCGTTCGATCTTGATCGGACGGCGCACAGAGCTCACGAGGTCGATGGCGATGCGGCGGCGCTGGCCTGGCCGGAGACGAAGACGGCAACCTCCCGAACGGCGTTCGGACGCGATTCCGGCGAGGTGAGATGGCTCCACGGGTGCGCCTGGCTTCGGGGCTTCCGGATCCGATCTCGGTTGCGGCGGAGACGGCTTGCCGACGGTGACACGAGCAACAAACCGATGCTAACCCTAGAACTAACTTCGGTGAGCTATTCCGGGAAGATGGCGGCGGCTGGGGCGCTAGGACCTTAGGGCTTCGGTGCGGCGCGGAGAGGAGAACCTCAGAGGACAACCCGGTCATTAAATAGCCTCGACGTTTGCGCGGAATTCGGAACCCTAGCCGTGTCCCGCTCGGTCACGGCGGAGCTCTCCGGCTTGGATTCGGACGAGGACGACGACTGGATGCCGTCCACGTGTCCCGCATCGGACGGTCCACGCGCTCACGCGACGCGGCGCACGCACGGCCGTTGGATCTAGATCCAACGGTCGGGGTCTAGGGTTAGGGTTGGGTTCGGGGACGCGGTTGAACCAAGTCACGTGGCCCGGGTCGGACTCGGACTCGGGTCCGGTCGGATGAACAGTACTTGACCCAACTCGAATTTCCAGCGATTTAATATTTAAAATAATTCCCAGAAATTCATTTAATTCATTAAAAATATCAAAAGACTCAGAAAAATTCCAGAAAAATTCTGGAAAATACTTTGGATCATTTTGGACTCAAATAAAATATTTCCAACAAAATTTTATTTGCAAAGTTTAATTCTTTAATTATTTCAAAATGGAATAAATTCAAATAAATTCCAAATAAATCCAAATAAATTCCAGAAAATTCCAAAAATTCACCAAAGTGCCATTTCACACATGAATTTAAGAAAAGCAAAATTTTGGGGTGTTACAAACCTCCCCCCCTTAACAGAATCTCGTCCCCGAGATTCAGGGCTTACTAAAGGAATAGGTTTGGAAACTCTTTCCTCAAATCCTCTTCGCGTTCCCAAGTTGCTTCACTCTCCGTGTGGTTGCTCCTTTGAACTCTCTGAAACGGGTTGACTTATTTACGGTCTCTCGATCCATAGTGTCCAAAATCTTTACGGGATGCTCCTTGTAAGTCAAATCTTCTTGCAACTCAATTGATTCTAGCGGTGTCTGCATTCCTCGGGAACTCGGAGACACTTCTTCAATCAGGACACATGGAATACGTCATGTACTCCTCGCTAACGCATTGTGGCAACTCGGTGATAAGCAACTTCGCCTCTGCGGCTCAAAATCTTAAATGGTCCAACATAGCAGGGTGCGAGTTTCCCTTTGGCATGGAACCTCTTAACTCCCGAGAGGTGTAACTCGAGGTATACAAAGTCTTACGGTTCAAAACTCAAGACCCCGCGACGATTGTCAAGATAACTCTTCCGCCGTGATTGGGCAATCTTCAACCTTTCCCTAATCATGGCAATCTGCTCTTGACTTCTTGAAGAATATCAGGCCGAAGACACGGCGCTCGCGGTCTCATTCCAATTCAATGGCGTTAAGCCAGTGGTCTACCATGCTGATGCCTCAAAAGGTGACATTTGTAAACTAGCCTGGTAACTATTGTTGTAACTGAACTCGGCATACGGCAAACTCTTATCCCAAGAGGTAGCATAAGCCAATGCACATGCTCTTAACATATCCTCCAGAATCTGATTGACTCTTTCGGTCTGTCCATCCGTCTGTGGATGATAGGCTGTACTGAAGTTCAAACGGGTTCCCATGGCTTCATGCAACTTATTCCAAAACCTTGAGGTAAATTGGGTACCTCTGTCCGATACAATCCTCTTTGGCACTCCGTGCAAACAGACGATCCTGATCATGTACAACTCTGCTAACTTATCTCCCGAGTAGGTGGTCTTCACGGGGATAAAATGGGCTACTTTGGTCAAGCGATCCACTATAACCCATATGGAGTCATAACCTCCTTGAGTCTTAGGCAAACCGGTAATGAAATCCATTCCGATTTCCTCCCACTTCCACTCAGGTATTTTCAACGGCTGTAGCAATCCTGCTGGTCTCTGATGCATTGCCTTGACTCTCTGGCATACGTCGCACAATGCAACATGCTCGGCAACATCACGCTTCATGCTTGGCCACCAGAATCTTTCCTTCAAATCCTGATACATTTTGGCGCTTCCAGGATGAATTGAATACTTGGAGTCATGGGCTTATTCTAAAATTAACTGCTTCAGCTCCTACTTGTCCGGCACACAAATCCGATCCTTCATCCATAACGAGCCTTGCTCATCCAACTTGAAGTCCTCTGCCTTGCCTTCCTCCTTGATGGACTTAATCCTGCGGATCTTGTCATCATCCTTCTGTCCTTCCCGGATCTGATCCTCTAGGGTAGGCTTCACTTCCAATGCGGCCAAGAATCCGCTAGGTACCACCTCAATCTTCATTCTCGGAAACTCCTCAATAGCTCATCCTGACTTGTGGCTAGCAACATGCTCACAGTATGGCTTTTCCGACTCAGAGCATCGGCTACTACGTTGGCCTTTCCGGGATGGTAATGGATTCCAACATTGTAGTCCTTGATCAACTCTAACCATCTCCTCTACCTCATGTTCAGATCCGACTGGGTGAATATGTATTTAAGGCTCTTATGATCCGTATACACTTCACATCTGTTCCCGATCAGATAGTGACGCCATATCTTCAAGGCATGCACTACGGCAGCTAACTCTAGGTCATGCGTCGGATAATTTTCCTCATGCGGCCTCAACTGCCTTGATGCATAAGCGACGACCTTTCCATTCTGCATCAGCACACATCCAAGTCCTTGGCGCGATGCATCACAATAAATATCAAAGCTTTGATTAACATCCGGTAGAACTAACACCGGTGCTGATGTCAATCGCTTCTTCAGCTCCTGAAATCCTTTCTCACATTCTGACGTCCATGCAAACTTCTTCTCCTTTTTCAGCAATTGCGTAAGAGGTTTCGCAATTGTCGAAAAGCCTTCAATGAAACGGCGGTAGTATCCTGCCATTCCAAGGAAACTCCGGATCTGGGTCACGGTCTTTGGTTGCTCCCAATGTAACACGGCTTCTACTTTGCTTGGATCAACGGCGACTCCTTCTGCGGTCATTACATGTCCAAGAAACTCCACCTTGTCCTTCCAAAAATCACACTTACTGAACTTGGCGAAGAGTTGCTGTTCCCTCAGCTTTTCCAAAACTCGCCTCAAGTGTTCGGCATGTTCATCCTCTGTCTTGGAGTAGAATAGGATATCATCTATGAACACGACGACAAACTTGTCCAAATATTCCATGAACACCTTATTCATCATATTCATGAAATATGCTGGCGCATTCGTCAGTCCAAAGGACATAACTGTAAACTCGTAATGTCCATATCTTGACGAGAATGCAGTTTTCAGAATATCTTCTGATCGGATCTTCAGCTGATGGTATCCCGATCTCAGATCAATCTTGGAGAAAACTCCGGCTCCTCTCAGCTGATCAAACAAATCATCAATCATGGGTAACGGGTACTTATTCTTCACGGTGACTTCATTGAGTGCACGGTAGTCAATGCACATCCTGAAACTCCCGTCCTTCTTCTTGACAAACAAAACTGGTGCTCCCCACGGCGACGAGCTCGGTCTGATAAATCCTTTCTCCATTAATTCCTCTAGCTGTTTCTTCATCTCTACCAACTCCTCGGTGGACATCCGATAAGGTCTCTTTGCTATCGGCGCTGTACCAGGTACAAGCTCTATCACAAACTCTATGTCCCTGTCTGGCGGCATACCAGGTAGATCTTTGGGAAAAACATCTGGGTACTCATTCACTACGGAGACATCCTCTATGCTGATTGTCTTGGTACTGTTAACCATCATCTATCCATCTCTAACTGCAGTGGCTTGAAATTCCACTTTCTTTTCACACAGGCTCTCAACTGTGATAGTCCTTCGTCCACAATCCAATACGGCCTTGTGCTTGGATAACCAGTCCATTCCCAAAATAACGTCTAAGGTCTGGGTCTCCAAAATTATAAGGTTCGCTAGGAACTCTATTCCATCTATTAGTATTCTCACCCTGGAACATCCTACTTTCGTTCGGAATTCGGAACCAGGGGTTTGAACTAAAACGTGCATTTAAGCCTTGCAATCTCCAAATCATTTTTAGCAGCAAAGCCTTGCGAAACAAACGAATGCGAAGCTCCAGAATCAAACAAAACTGTTGCAGGTACTGAGTTAACTAGCAACTTACCCGATCTGACGTCAGTAGCATTCTGCGGTGCATCTGCGGTGACATGGTTGACTCGGCCTCTCACCTGATGCAGGGTGTGGCTCTGGTCTGGCGTCCTAGCTGGGGTGGTTCCTAGATTGAAGCGAATCGGGGTCACTCCTGCTTGTCTTCTTTGGGCATTTGTTGGCAAAGTGTCCTGGCTCGTTGCGCTTGTAGCGGCGTCTCATCGTTTCCTTGCTGACTGCCTGGAGCAGCATTTCTAGCGGGGGCTGGGGTCTGGTAGTTCTGATTGACGGGTCTTGGTGCTAGTGACGGTGTCCTTGTAGCATTCTGTGGCTGGAATCTGAAAAATTGATTTGGTGCAACTCTCGGTATTTATTGCGTTCCCTGGCGTGATCCCTGTTGTTGCATCCTGCGCTTCCTGTTCTCATCCAGTTCCTTGCGCTTGTCCTCAAGAATAAGCGCCTTATTCACCAACTCTTGGAAATCTGGAAAGGTGTGGGTGATCAGTCCTACTTGTAGTCCTGAGTTAAGTCCCTTCATTAAGCGAGACTGTCTGGCTTTATCCGTTGCTACATCCTCAGGTGCGTAGCGTGCTAGCTGTGTGAACTTGTTCAGGTAGTCGACCGGCTGATTACCTTGCTTGATGCTCTGAACTCCTCCTTCTTAAGGTCCATGATTCCTTCAGGCACGTGATCTTGACGAAACGCATGTGAACTCTTCCCAAGTGATATCTTGAGGGTTCTCTTGCGTGGCACGAAGTTCTCCCACCATTCAATGCATTGTTCCTTCCAAGCGATGAGAAGCGTAGAGTACCTTCTCATTTCCTATGTATTGAGCTATGTGTAGCTTCCTCTCAATTGACCTTAACCAATCATCGGCCTCCAATGGATTGGCATTCCCGAAGAAAGTGGGTGGATGAGTCCTCATGAACTCGACAGTCTTGTATTACGGCGTTGTCACTGATTAACTTGATTTGCAAAGTGGCCTGAGCAAAGGACGTGTTGCATTTGTTGCATCATAGCATGCATCAATCGAGTCTGAGCAGCAAGAAATTCTCCAAAATTCTGCATATCCGGTGGCGGTGCTGGTGCTCCATCATTGGGGTTTCTGTGGCGAGAACCACTTCCATTGCTTCCAAAGTTTCCGCGGGTGTTCACCATCTGTCGATTTGCTCTAGGTTTTAGAGATGAGAGGGAAACAAGAATAGACAAGTAATATGGAACTTATGCGGGGCGAAAGGTGTAACTTTAAGGTCCAACTTTATTAACTAATCAATAGTAATTTGGTATGGTTGCTTACAATGCCTAAGGGCCTTGCAACACATACTGCACACTCAGCAAACAATGAAAATCCAAATCGAACTAACACTGGAGTCTAACGCCTAAAGGGTGACTCTTTATTCTATGACGCGACTCGGCGAAGGAGTCTCACTATAAAACCTAGCTCACTCATCGAGAAAACCTCCACGGCCTGGAGTACGGATCTGCGGCATAGGCGCAAAGCGATTGCCATGTCCAAAGAATCGTGTCATATGTGGTAGTCGAAGAAGCGGTGTCCTCATCGAGATCGACTCCTCCGGATCTGGCTCGTGTAGCTCAAATCTTGGCTGCAGTTACGGTCCGTACAATGCCGTCTCTAACTCTCCAATCCTTTGCAGAAGGTGGGACACATACTCTTGAGCTTCCGGCCATCTATTCTTCTCTGTCGTGATCTCCTTGCGGGCCTTCTGTAGCTCCTTGCTTGTATCATCGAGTACATCCTCCTAGGCGACAACAAGTCGTGCCAACTGTGTAACCGTGGCATCCTCATCCTGAATCGCCTTCGGGTCAAGAAGGTTATTGCTACGCGGGTGATAACGGAACACCGTGCTCTCCAACTCTCTGGCGTAGATGCAGGTAATGTGCCGCATTGCTCGTCGTGATACTTCTTGGATACCCATCTGCATTGTAGACCTCCTGGCAGTGCAGTGTATCGGGCGATTGCCTGGGCCCTTCTTCCTAGCAGGTACCTCAATCTTCACGTCACAAGCCTTGATCAATCCTGCTTGTCTGATCACTTCCACTTGGTATTGGGGCTTCTCAAAATCTTCGAGAGTCTGTAGCATATGCCAAAGTTCCGCGGCGTGACCAACCTCCAGATCGACGTAGTTGAACTCTCCCTCCATCTGTCACAACAGTGCTTACGTAAGAACTCGAAATTTTTAAATCGTGACAAGGTAAGGAAAAATTCAGCAAGAGACAAGAAAAGAGAGAATGGGATAAGTTGAGATGTCATTTCTTATCTTGACAAATTTTTATTCTTTTTAGAAAATAGGTTTTATCCTCACTACGACCATTCTAGCTAGGGTTGAGCCTACGGTCAGTATGGCTCTGATACCACCTCTGTCGGGACCCCGAATTTGCAAATCCGGACCCTCTGTGTATTCAGCACTAGTCCAGGAACGCGCTAGTGCACACAGTCTTAACATCGGTAAATATCACAATCATACCACTCAATACTAATAAAGTACTTTTATTTAAATAGTCAAACTGGTTACTCGACCTTATGGTCAAGTTACAAATGTATGCCTCGCAAGGCAAAACTTATTAAGAGAGAAATAGTAGCAGCAGAAAATCAAATAACTTCGTGGCGCCATCCAGTATACCACAGGCAACTGACTGGGCTCGCTCCCTAAGTAGACGGATCCTCTTGGAGCTCCTCCTCCAAAGCTGGTGTGGTCTCCTCTTCAACTGGTGTTGTATTGTGGCAAGGGTGAGTACTTGGTACTCAGCAAGTCATGCACAGAATGCAGGCTAATATACTATATGCATGGCTTGGTACAAAGGAATAGCTCAAGGTATATTTGCAGTAAACAGCATTTGACAAGTAACATAAGTAGATTCGAAAGCAGTAGAAACAAGTATAGCATAGGTAACTTTTCAAGGAGTTTAATAAACATCTTTCCCATCCTAATCCACATTTCCATCAACATCATTATTAATCCAACCCAACCTTTCAGATCCAAGTTATTTTTGAGAAAATCTAACCCTTGACTGTAATTCCCGAGCGATGTCCAATACCGCGGACACGGCTATTCGAATAGATTGTACACTCTGCAGAGGTTATGCACTTTACCCACAAGATACAGTCAAACACCACAAAGGCGAGTTCCCGTAACAAAGTCTTTCAGAAACTTCTAACAATACAAGTGGTCCTCCCCGGTTATTGCACACTAACCCTTCCCTTAGCTAAGGCGAAGTTTAGGCCAATCAACCGTTAGATGGGTACCTGGCCTCACCCAGACGCTCCCCGCATACAACTTACACAAAGGGTGTAGTTGACCTCTGAGGTCCCACAGTGCGTTATTAGCAACTTAGTCAACTAGGTCCGTCCCATTCTGAGACATGTGGTTGCACGTTAGACCCAGTTCAAAGGCTTGCAAGGTTAAGTCCTTAGGGTGACCAGGCAAGACTACCCGAAGAACCAAATCAACATCCCCACCGCCACAACTGGCCCACCTGATCATTCTTGCCACATGCCCCGGTCAAAAACTATTTATCAAACCCCAGTTGATTACCATGCACCACGTGCCATCAACATCACATGATACCTTTCCAAAACAGGTTCAATATATCATTAAGTCAATATTAACATTTGATTGTCCAAAATCATGTTATGAGCACGTAGTGTGTCTAAGCGATACTACAACGGTCTAAAACCCATGTTGGCAATTTGATAATGTCCAACTAGTAATCCACAACTAGGGTGACAAGGGTCATGGCACATATTTAAATAATCAAGGTGTCATACAAAGAAATTGGAATTTATCTAACCCTGATTTAAATAAAGTATTTTCTAATTGAACTAGCATGCAATAGTTTAAATCAAAATAGGTTTCAAAATAGGATCAACATGGTCAAAGCACAACTTGCCTTCAAAAAGTACTTGCTCTTGGTCTTGAGTTGGATCCTGAGTCAATACTTCTCCTTCGAATCCTTCCGGCACTTCAACGTCTACTCGTAAAACATGCAAATAGCAAATACACGAATAAACAATAGGCAAAAAGTATCCAAACATCCAAATAAAATCCATAAACAGAGAGAACATAATTTTATGAATTTTTAGAAACTGGAATCGTCAAATTCGGAGTTAAAATGCAAAAGTTATAGCATTTTGAAGTTTAAATAGTCAATTAAATAATTTTATAGAGAAAAACTTTAGTCCAAAAATTAAATAAAATTCATAATTAGATAGATCTCAATTTTATACAAATTTAGAAATTTGAATCACTCAAATCGGAGTTGAAACGCAAAAGTTATAAGCGTTTGAAGTTTGAAACAAAATCTGAAATCATTATTTCGAATTAATAAATCATTTTCTTTTTCGGAAATTAATTATTGCGTCAGCCTGGACACGTGTCAGCCTCTGATTGGTCTGCTGACGTCAGCCGGTCCATGGACTTGGTCCACGCTCGGCTCGATCCACCGTGGACTCGGTCCACGACTCCACGTGTCGGCGGCGGTGGGACCACTTTCGGGTAGGCGTCATTCTTTGGCGTCGGCGAGGCTCGACCGCAGTGGCGGCGGTGGGACCCACCGATGGCGTCATGGGTGGCGTCCGCGGTGCTTTATTCGACATGCGGGCCGGCATGTCGATGACTCCACGCGCGACGCGTGGCGTGGCGGCGGTTCGGCTCCCTGGACACGTGGCGTGATCGTGTCCGTTGATTTGAAAATCAACGGCCGTGATTAGATCCAGGGTTAACACGTGGAAAACTACACGGTGATCGTGGGCCGTTCGATCTAGATCGGACGGTCCAGATCTAACCCTACGCTAACACTGTTACCGCACGTGATGATCGTGGGCCGTTGGATCTTGATCCAACGGTCCGGATCTGATCTGGTTCCTGGGTTTGGGGAAAAAACGTGGGCTCACCGTGTGCGTTCGATCTTGATCGGACGGCGCACAGAGCTCGCGAGGTCGATGGCGACGCGGCGGCGCTGGCCTGGCCGGAGACGAAGACGGCAACCTCCCGAACGGCGTTAGAACGCGATTCCGGCGAGGTGAGATGGCTCCACGGGTGCGCCTGGCTTCGGGGCTTCCGGATCCGATCTCGGTTGCGGCGGAGACGGCTTGCCGATGGTGACACGAGCAACAAACCGATGCTAACCCTAGAACTAACTTCGGTGAGCTATTATGGGAAGATGGCGGCGGCTGGGGCGCTAGGACCTTAGGGCTTCGGTGCGGCGCGGAGAGGAGAACCTCAGAGGACAACCCGGTCATTAAATAGCCTCGATGTTTGCGCGGAATTCGGAACCCTAGCCGTGTCCCGCTCGGTCACGGTGGAGCTCTCTGGCTTGGATTCGGACGAGGACGACGACTGGATGCCGTCCACGTGTCCCGCATCGGACGGTCCACGCGCTCACGCGACGCGGCGCACGCACGGCCGTTGGATCTAGATCCAACGGTCGGGGTCTAGGGTTAGGGTTGGGTTCGGGACGGTTGAACCAAGTCACGCGTGGCCCGGTCGGACTCGAGTCGGACTCGGACTCGGTCGATCGGATGAACAGTACTTGACCCAACTCGAATTTCCAGCGATTTAATATTTAAAATAATTCCCAGAAATTCATTTAATTCATTAAAAATATCAAAAGACTCAGAAAAATTCCAGAAAAATTCTGGAAAATACTTTGGATCATTTTGGACTCAAATAAAATATTTCCAACAAAATTTTATTTGCAAAGTTTAATTCTTTAATTATTTCAAAATGGAATAAATTGAAATAAATTCCAAATAAATCCAAATAAATTCCAGAAAATTCCAAAAATTCACCAAAGTGCCAATTCACACATGAATTTAAGAAAAGCAAAATTTTGGGGTGTTACACCTAGTTAATGCCGAATTGTTCTTAAGCCTCCTTGACACTGTTGAACCCTATTAAAACCTTGATTAACCCTAGATTTTGATTATGCAACTGTAGTTAATTACTAATCCTGTTAGTAATCCTGTTAGTTTAAGTCAGAATCTTTAAAAAGGAAATAAAATGTTGGCGAGCTGCTGGTTCAGAGTTTACAGAAGTGCTACAGTCAAGGGGACAGTATTGGACTAACCACGAGGTGGATGTGAGTTCGATCCCCGGCTGATGATTAACGCCTCAGTTGGTTTGGTGGCCAGTACGTGCTGGTACCGGATGGGTTTGTGGATGTTGTAAGGCTTGATCTTTGGCAATATAAGGTTAATAACCTCCTTGAGCAAAGTAAATAACTCAAGTTTTGCTCTCAACCACAAGTCGGGCTGGTCAGTGTGGGCCTATTTCCGACATAGCTCAGTACATTGATCATTTCCTAGAAAATTGATTAAATTGGTGGTACCATTCTCGAAGGAGAATGAGTATCAGCCTTCCTAGCAGGGAAGTAACTGAAGAGGTGGAACGGAAATGGGCCATGTCACGCCATTCTCCGATTCTCACAACGGTAGGTGCTCATTTAGAACAGTGGGTTCTAAGTGGAGTGTTCAGACCTATCGGATAAGAATTGAATCCAGGAATGATTCAACAAAAGGCTGTGATAATCTCGACTCAGCCACATGCATTTAAGTTGCATGTAAGTTCGCATGTGGCATTAACTGTCGTAGATATCTTGTGGGTAAAGCTGAGTAGCTCTGCAGAGTCTTAATAAAATGGTATTCGAATACGCCGTGTTTCCGATAAATGAGGCTAAGTTTGAACTGGGGTGATACCCGTAACCTAGCTCAAGTATACTTTGGAAATTGGAGAATTTGGTTAATTGTGTTAACTTTGGAAAACCCCCCTACTACTTATTATGGTTTGTGTTTCAAATATAAAATGATGTTACAAATAAAACTACATCCACAATACTTAAACCTGTTCCCTCCGCTTGAAATTCCTTGCATATAGTATTCAGAAATTCCTGTGCGACTTGTTGAGTACTGTCATACTCACTCTTACTCAAACCCCACCCGTTTCAGAGATTCAAGAAGCTGGAGTATACAAAGTAATTGTAGATGGCGATTTGTTGTGATTCTAGGTCTTTGTCTTTCGCTCAGTCTGTGCGGTGTTTTGGTATTGTAAGCTATTCGAGGCTTGTGATGCCTCTTTTGTAAAAACCTGCGGCCGTTAGGCCTTATATTCAATAAAAATTCGTTGATTCGTTTTTGTCTAATAATGTACACTTGGTTTTCCAACAACTTATCTTCCTGGGTAGCTGCTGTGGTGTTTTGACGTGCCCCTTAAAAGGCAGTCCGTCACACTCGGTACAAAGATATTTCATTTATGAGAAACATGTTGAACTCCTAAGAGCATCTCCAAGAGAGAGCCCTAAAAATGAGCTTTAAACATTAATTTAGCACCCCAACTAATTAGATTTAGGGCTCCAACGAAATATTCACTCCAGCAATTAGGCCCTAAAACGCAACGAAGATAGGGCTCAATCACAGAGTTGATAAATATAGCTACTCTCCTATGGGTCCTAAAACAATTTGTTAAATTTTAACAATTTAGGGTTCTTGCTGGAGTTAATCTTTTCCCTAAAAGCCCTATAATTCAAATTAGGGTCATATTTAAGGCCCCTCTTGGAGATGCTCTAATGTTGTCAGCAAGGTGTCATTGCAAGTACATTCTAAGCCACATAGTGTACTTTAAACCGCAGTCACTACAAATGCTATGGAGCTTGCACCGTTTCGTTTTCAGTTGGTCCTTTTGCATATAGGCATAAACCGATGTCACCGCGTGCATAATCCAGAAATATGTATATGAACCCATTTCAACTTCCCTATCAGTTGAGTAATGAACAACTTCATCATGCCAACTTCTTGCCACCAAAAATGAGATTCCAACTATAGGTGTTGCCTTTCTTTGCAGCCGCATCCAGTCGTTTTGCACCAATCTGGGCCAAGTTTTATCAATAGATTATGGTGACAATCGCAAGGTGTGAAACATGTTTCGCAATACTAATAGAACGCAAGCAAGCATCTTGATGTTAACCTGTTGTCAGTTTTCACCATTTCTAACGAAAGAATTGCTCGGATTATATAGACTTCCTCGCATGGTGTTTATTTTGTGTAAAGTGCTAAGTGGAAAAATGCTTATGTATTCAAGTCAGGTTTAATGATAGCAGTAGTTGAATAAAATAACTGTTTTTCCGGAGTTGTCTATTTGTTTTACTTATTTTCCTAAGGCATTTGTTAACCTGGTTTCTTGATGGCTGTGCTCTTCAAAGTTGCATCTAGGAGACCATGTTTTTTACGTTCCAGCTTTTAGTCTCCTGGATGCAACTGACCATCAGTTTTTTATAGTATTATTTTGTGGTTGAAGTCAATTCAACAGTCAGACAAAGAAAACAACTACGCTAAAATAAGATGGGCTGGAGGAAATACCTTGTCCATAAGCCAGTAACCAATGTTGGCATGTATTGCACCAAGTACATAACAGCCAGCACAGGCTGCAAACAGAATCACAAAAAAACGTACTGAAGATTTAATATAGTTGAAAATATTGGACTGTACCCGGGGTCCCACACATAAAATAGCATGTGTATACTTCATGCACATTTTTTTAAGCAATGGTATGTGTTAGACCTGTTATGCCTTGTATAGATATTGCCTAATATAGGTTTTTCCTTTATACCCTCATGTATATAGGCTTTCCCTTTATACCCTCATGTACATGTATATATACTGGCCCATTGGGAATGGTCTCGTGATGAATACAAGTGATATTCATAACATGGTATCAGAGCAAAAGGTTTAGGGTTAGTTCCACGCCGGCGTTGCACTTGCACCCTTATTTTTTTGGCGACTATTCTCGTCGCCTTATCACTGCTGCTCTTCTCCGTCGGCTCCAGTGGCCATTCCTCCCTCTGACCGACGCCCGTCCGGTGCCGCCGTCGACTTCGGGCCCTTTGGCTGGCCTCAGGACGTCGCCTCGTGCGCTCTTGCCCCGTGCGCCAGACGTTGCCGCCCGCCTCAGTCTTCTTGCCGTTCTGCGCCGATCCTCGGCGGTGCTCGCCCGCTATCGGGCTCGACCTCCACATCGCGCGACCTTTGGCTGGCCTTAGGATGTCGTCCTGTGCGTCGGACATCATTGCCCGGGAGATCGCAGCCCGCCTTGGTCTTCTCGCCGATCTGCGCTGATCCTTGACGGCGCCTATCCGCTGTCGACCACCGGCCACCGCCGTCGTCGTTCCCCTCAGCTTCGACACCGCTGCCGCCAGCTCCGGCCTTCTCCTTGCACCGTCGCTCTCGGTTCTCCCGATTGCACTCAAGTCTGTGAAGTCCAGTCCGATACCACGGTTCCCAATCGGACTTGAGTGCAGGCTTCAATTTCACATTACGGTTCCCAATCGGACTTGAGTGCAGGCTTCCGCGTATAAGTCTGCTTCAAGTCCGGCCATACACATATAAGTCTACTTCAAGTCCGGCCATACGCATATAAGTCTGCTTCAAGTCCGGCCGTAAAAAAAATGCCGTCATCTTCATGTTTCTCTTCGGGGATTGTTTCTGTTCCTCGCTGTCCGGTTACCTTCGATGGTCTCAATTATCGAGACTGGGTTTTTCATATGCGCCTTCACATGCGTGGTCAGCGCCTATGGGAGTTTCTTACCGGCGAGCTATCCTGTCCGCGTCGTCCAACTCCCCCTACCACGCTTGTTATTCCCAAGGAGGCCAATGATGCTGCTCGCTAGAAGATCTCTGATGATTATGCCGATGCTGTGGAGTCTTTTCAGGCTCAGTTTACTGCTCACAAGACATGGATTGATGAAGATGCTCGTGCCTTTTGTTGAATATGTGTTGAATATGTGTACATCTAGACTTGGAGTTGTATTAGGGGCTAGGGTGGAGTTGTAGTCCAACTCTGTACCTAGGGGGCTTTAAATATAAGGCCAACCCCTGTTGTTGATTAAGGTGACTAGGTAGCTCGGTTTGGGTGGCGGCATGGCCGCGGTATCGCCCGGGTACCAGCATAGCTACTATTTATTGGGGAGGAGCGCCCGTAGTCATGCCCCGGGGATGTAGGCTTCGGCCGAACCTCGTTAACAAATATTGTGCCTCCGGTGTCGTCTGTGATTGCGCTTTATCTTCTCGGTTATATCCATTATCGCTTCTGCTGTCACGGTTTTCTAACAAGTGGTATCAGAGCTTCTGTGGTTAGGTTGGATCTCGAGATATGTACGGAGAATCACGTGGAGACACAAGGATCATGCTCGACGGGTGCCAAGAAAAATACTCATTTTGGTGCGAGGTGGAGCATGGCGGCGATCAACGTTTCGGTCGGTGGAGTCGAACACTTCAGGCGGGAGGCTTGAACCGTTTGATGGGCTACAGTTGGTGAGGATTGATCAGGAGTGATAATCGGACCAACATCGTGGCTAGCGAGGTCGTTTTAGGCGGCAACTTTGGTGCTCATGATCAGATGTGAGATCGGAGCGGGTGGGAGCAGTGATGTGCCCGGGTGTTACACGGGGTTAACATCATGGCACGGCGAGTATTTTTTGTGCCATGGGTGTTGCGCAGGTGTGACATGAAGATGTGCCGGAGGATTGGCAGGGTTTCGCGCAGCAAATTGGGTGCACAAAGCATGTGTGCATGTAGCAATTTTTCCTTTGTTTTTGTGTGTGAGTTCTTTTTTGGACAGGGCAGCATTGGACTCAAATCCGGCTGCAGGGGCGAGCTCGCCAAGGGAGTGCCGGCGGGAGGGCCAAGACGCCGGCCGAACCAAGGCGGCAGTGGTCGGCGAGGAGCGGGCCCAGTTGGCCGGAGCCGCAACGGCCAGGCGCTGACGCGGAGCGCCAAGGGGCGATGGCTAGGCGCGTGAGGCACTGCAGGGCCTACAGAGAGGCTGGGCGCGCGCGGCGCATGTGGTCTGGTGGCCAGCAGCGGCCGTGCTCGGCCGGAGCGAACCAGGGCGCAGCGAAGCAGCTGAGCGGCGGCGGCAGAGAAGAGAAGCAGGCCGGCTCATCGCAAGGGGCGGGTGTGGTGTCGTCGTGCGCCGGGCCTGGCGGCGTGCGACCGGGGAGCCAGCGAGGTGCAGCGACTGGTCTTCACGCCGGCGGCGCATGGAGGCCAAGGAGCGGAGCTTCGGACCAAGCCAGAGGAGGCACTACGTGCGGCAAGGTCGGGCTATGGGTGGGCGCAGAGGTCCAATCAGCGTGCAGCAGGCCGGCGGAGGCCGGGGAGGCGTGCAATGGGGCTGCGGCGACCGGGCAATGCGGCGTGCTCCAGCGATGGCAGCCTGGTGGTGGAGTCGGGCCGAGCTCAGTGCGGGCGCGCCAGGCGCGGCACCAAGGGGCAGACGGGTGTCCAATACGATTTGGAGAAAAGTTGTCCGTGGTGAATTTTTTTTTGGGTAGGCTATGTCCAAGATGGAAGATGGCTGTGTCCAAGATGGCATCAGTGTCCAAAAGGGACATGACTGCTGGGGTGTAACTCAGGAACAGCAAGGAAGGATTGTTGGAGTCGGTTTTGACACCATGGCCAGGGAGGAGGGCTGCACTATTTAATCAAAGCCAATTGAAGCCAAAGGGCATCAATCCAAGCAAGCAGAAGAGAGATCCAGGTGCCTAGAGGAGCTCAGATCTGCGACTTGGTGAAAGATTTGAACGCGGTGTTCAGGACAAGGCAGTTGTGTGGGTTCTGAAGGAAGGCGTTCAAGCGGGAATCAATGGCATCCAAATTTGAGGTGATGAAGTTTGACGGGACCGGGAATTTTGGGTTGTGGCAGACGAGAGTGAAGGATCTGTTGGCGCAACAGGGGATCTTCAAGACTCTCAGCGACCAGAAGCCGGCAAAGGTGGATGATGATAAGTGGGAGGAGATGAAGGCACAAGCATGTGCTATTATCAGGTTTTGCGTCTCTGATCAGATCATGTACCACGTCATGGAGAAAACTTCGCCAAAGAAAATTTGGGATAATTTGGCTAGTCAGTTTATGTCCAAGACATTGACCTAGAAATTGTACTTGAAGCAGAAGCTTTTCAGCTTGAAGATGCAGGAGGGGTCAGATCTTGCTGAGCACATCAATGTCTTCAAACAGTTGATCGCTGATCTTGAGAAGGTGGAGGTGACGATTGAGAATGAAGACTAGGCAATTATTCTTTTGTGTTCATTGCCTAGTTCTTATGAGCATTTGGTTACTACTCTGACATATGGCAAGGAAAACATGAAGGTGGAAGACATTGTTGCGGCGTTACTTGCTCATGACCAAAGGAGGAAGAACAACACAACTGTGGAGATTTCATGTGATGCTTTGCATGTCAGGAGTGATCATGGCTCGGATGAGAAGAAGGGCAAGAAGAAGAAGAAGGGGCCGATGTGCTACAAGTGCTCTAATCATGAACATATAAAGACAGACTGTTCATTATTGAAGAAGGGTGGAGGAACCAAAGTGCTTTGATTGCCAATAGGATGGATGACTCGGATAGTGACGAAAACCTTCTCACGGTATCAACTGAAAAGTCTTGTGAAGCATGGTTGTTGGATTTGGCTAGCTCGTTCCATGCAACACCAAATAAAGGGTAGTTATTGTCTTACACTGAAAAGGACAGTGGTGGTTTTGCTTACTTGGGTGATGGCTCGTGCTATCAAGTCATTGGAGTGGGCGACATCAAGTTCAAGATGTATGATGGACAAGAGGTGATACTCAAAGGTGTGAGGCATGTGCCGGGGCTAACAAGGAATCTAATTTCACTTGGGCTATTGCATGAAGAAGGCTGGTTGTATCAGGCTGCCCCTGATAAGACCTTGAGAGTCCTCCATGGAGGCAAGACGGTCATGATTGGTGAGAATTCCAGAGCACACCAATACAAGCTGAAAGGGAGCGTTGTTGAAGGTGGAGTCATGGATGGCAATGCAACTACGGCGGTGTTCTGTCCTGAAGTTGGTGCGGCTGTGGGATCAGCCTCACCAGTCCGTTCCATGTGAGCGGTAAAAGAAGACAACTCAAGTCAGGTACACGGAGGTTCGCGCATGACGACTTCAAAGTGGCAGGCATATTCGCCAAGGTGGAGTTTTTTGAATATGTGTCGAATATGTGTATATATAGACTTGGAGTTGCATTAGGGGCTAGGGTGGAGTCATAGTCCAACTCTGTACCTAAGGGGCTTTAAATATGAGGCCAACCTCTGTTGTTGATTAAGGCGACTAGGTAGCTCGGTTTGGGTGGCAGCATGGCCGCGGTATCGCCTGGGTACCAGCATAGCTACTGTTTATTGGGGAGGAGCGCCCGTAGTCATGCCCCGGGGATGTATAGGCTTCGGCCGAACCTCGTTAACAAATATTGTGCCTCCGGTGTCGTATGTGATTGCGCTTTATCTTCTCGGTTAGATCCATTACCGCTTCCGCTGTCACGGTTTTCTAACACCTATGCTATTTTGGTTGCTAGTATGGAGGTGCATCTTACTAGTGACATTGTTGCTTTGTCTTCGGCAAAATTGATGTGGGCACATCTTCGCGACCGCTATAAGCTTGCTGGTGACTCTCTTTACCTGACTGTTATGCGACAGGAGTAGTCGCTACAGTAGGGTGATTCTACTGTGGATGAGTTCTATGTGTAGCTGTCTTCGGTGTGGCGTTAGATTGATTCTTTGGGACTGTAGGTTTGCCGCACTTGCCAGTGCTGTCAGTGTCAGAACTCTCATTTGGAGCTTCGCCGCATCTACGACTTCCTGACACATCTTCGGGCTGAGTTTGAGCAGATTCGCGCCCAGCTGCTTGCTCGTCATCCTTGTGTAACTCTGTTGGAGGCCTGTAACATCCTGAAATTTGTAATTAAGTTTAACTAGGCTTAATTAAGCTAATTGAGTGTTTAATGGTGCTTTGATTTGATTTTTGGATCTTAATTTGGAGTTATTTGTTTTTGGATTGTTTTTGTCGATTCGCTCGAGCCGTTTCGATTGATTTTGACCTGAAACCCTGAGTTTTGAGTCCGGTCGAAATCCTCTGAAGTTGTTAGTAAGCCTAACCCCAAAACTTCTCCTTGAGATCCTAAACCCTTTCCTTGAACCCCTGGAGGTTGATTCCGTAGATTGGGGAGAAGTCCGCGGAAGAACCTGGAGTTGTCTTTGCAGAGCGGCGATCACGGCTAGGGCCGGTGACGCTGGCCGGGCGGCACTACCGCCTTCGAGGGGAGCGGATCGCGGCCGAGCGACGGGTGTAGGGGTTGTTGACCAATCTCCTTCCTCCACGTCGCCCTGGCCCTCCCTCTCTCGTATTTATCCAGAGGGGAGAGTCTCCACTCTCCCTGACTCTCTCATTTGCTCTCTCTCACTCTCACTCTTGCTCTCACTCTCACTCTTGCTCTCACTCTCTTGTTCTTCCTCTCCAACCCGAGCTCCTCCTCTCCTTCCTTCTATGCTGGCCGGTGGAGCTCCCAAGGAGCAAGAAGAGCAAGTCTTGAGGAGTGGTGAAGCATCCTCAAGCCTCCAAGAAGTCTCTCAACCGATGGATTCGAAGTTTGAGCTCAAACCCTAAGGTTTGATGCAAACCCTAGCCTCCACCCTCTTTTTCTCTTTTCTTTTCTCTCTCGTTAACCCTAGAGAACCTAGATCGGGTAGCAATTCCGTGTTTTGTCGGGTTGCTAGATCTGGGTTAGTGTTAAAAGGATTCTTTTGCGCGATTGATTCGTTCCGAAAACCCTGATCTACTCCTTGTTGGGTTTATTCGCATCAAGAAGCCGTTCCTCGAATTTCCGGAAACCTCCCATTGAAGCCCTAGCTCCGGAAATGCCGAGAGGGCGACTCACGAATATGTTCCATACCACGAAGGTCGATTCTCGCAGAAGAATCGAGTTTGAACTCGATTAGGGTCCAGAATAGATATTCGGGATTAATTAGGGTTTTCAAGTTCTAGAGGTTTGATCATCGTGCAAACGAATTCGTAGGCTTGCTTTTGGTCGTTTGGGACTGTATGGTGCTATTGGATTCAATACGCAAGTTACGAATTCGTCGCTTGACTCGATTCGCAAAAATGTGCATTTTGGGCATTCATGACAAATTCGTGTTTCGAAGCTCCAAAATCCACAAAGCTAGCGAGTATTGGTCCATGAAGCCGTAGAGGTTCCACTGCCGCGATGAAAACCGGATTTGGACTCTTCTCGAGTCGAAAACCGATTTTGTGTCGTTTTCGGGGTTCACAAAGTCAAAAAGTGTGAAATTGAGCAAACGAGCTCGAAACTTAACGGAACCTGCGTGAATGGGTCCCTAGTGTCCCTAGGAACCTATTCATGCATTCGCGTCAAAAGTCCCGAACTCATTTGCACGAAATTCCACTTTTTGCAAAAAGTCTCCTGGAAAGTCGGCACTACCGACGGTGTGAGGCCGGTACTACCGCCCTTGTCGGCACTACCGCCCGCACACCGCCGGCAGTTAAAATCCAGAGGGCTCCCTTCTCGTTCTCTGGCGGCCGGCACTACCGGGCCGTGAGGCGATCTTGCCCGAGCGGCAGTACCGGGAGTTAGGCGTCGGCTGTTAATTTCCAGAGAGCACCCCATTTCGATCCCCAGCGAGCGGCACTACCGGACCTTGTAGCCGGTACTGCCGGGTTTAATGGCGGCACTACCGCCGGTCTACCGCCGGTACTGCCGGGCTTAGGAAGAAAGTTAGATTTCCTTTGCTCGTTGAGTTCTCGTTTTCTCGGTTTCGTGTTAGGTCTTTTTTTGTCCCCATTTGGATTATTTTCATTGGTTCTTTTCTATCGAAAACCGTTTTAGGGTTTCGTTCAGAGCTCGGAATCGGAAAGTGGTAAATCGATCAAACGAGCTTAGAACTGGTTGGTACCAGGTTAGTTGTGTTCCTGGCGCTGTTAGGACCGTGACCTGGCGCTCGTACCTGAGTTCCAATCCCGTTTGAGCGAGAGCCCCATTCTCGCATTCCGGCCCTTTCTGGAATACCGGCGCTACCGCCGTGATAGTCTCAGTACTGCTGCCTAAGCAGTAGTACTATGACTATAACGCTGGTAGTTGTTTTCAGAGTGAGCTGTTTCCAGCCTTTGGAGCCGCGGCGCTGCCGATGTTTGGATCCGGTATTACCACCCATTTGGTATTACTGTGTGAAACAAGCCGGTAGCTATATTCCAAAGTGTGCTGATCTCGGCCTTTGAATTTCCGGTACTGCTGATGTATGGGGCTGGTACGACTGCTTGAGCAGAAGTACTGTGGGCAACGTTAAGGCAGTATCTTCCAGAAAGTATTCTGTTTTAGTTTTCAGCCGTCGACATTATCGTCCCGATGGTACGGTACTACCGGGGATCGGCAGTACTGCCGTAAGGTCGGTGCTGCTGATTGAACGATACTACTGGGACTTGTGTGTCGATATTGCCGATGAGTGGTGAGAATTTTAATACCTCTTTTTAAAGCTCTTTTGATTTTAGTCTCTCGTATTTTTTTTGCTTTTGTATTTGGTTCTTATTAAATGGTTTGATTCGCCGTTGATCGTTTCTATTACTTTTCGTCAGGCATTGACGGCTCGGTAGACGACGATTCCGACTTCGTTCCGAGTTGGATCTTGTTAAAAGAGCAAACAGGCAAGCACCTCCTTTGATCATTTTGACCCTATATTTGCAAATGCTATTTTCAATTGTCAAAACTATTATGCATGCGTGTATGTTCAGTAAAGATGCTAGTTGTGGGGAAAATTTGGTAGTTAGACCTAATTTGATGGATTTCCTTAATCTTAATTGAGTCATGAACCTTGTTGAACCTTAGGCTAAGAACTTAGACATAAGAATAAATGTCAAATGGGTATCAAAGAGTACTACTCGCATACGCTTAGTCATGCTGTAGAATGTACTGTATGCTGTCCCGACACAATCAATTACAATTCTTCTTGGATTTGGTCGGTTTGGTTGGATCTGGTTTTATCGGTTGGGGAAATGGTTGGATTGGTGTTGTTGGAAAAATGGAAAAGGAGTATTTAGACCGGGCGAGATGTTGGTGATTGGTGATTTGGAATTCGGTTTGGTTTGGTTGTTTCGGATGGATGGTTGGAATGGAATGGATCACAAGCCAGGGGCTTGTTTGGAATGTTTATGGATTGGATGGCAAGCCGGAGGTTTGGTTTGGTTTGGTCCCTTGCTATGGGGAGGTATGGGCCAGTAAAGCTAGTGGGAGCCCGTAGGGACCACTAGTGGACATCCTCTATGGCCATAGCAAGTGGGTTTGGAAGATCTCGCCTGGGTCACCCTAAGGACTGAACTTGATGCTATTACTGGGTCAAACAGTACAGCCACATGTGCCAGTATGGGATGGCCCTGGCCTAGTACATTGGAAGGGATTTGAGTCTTGCATCATTAGGCGGCGGAAGAGTTGGACACATCTGCCGTGTCGGTGTGTTCTAGGGGCTCCCTCTTCGGGGCATCGAGGGGGAGTTTGCCCAATACAACGGTAATACTTACTATGGGGGAGGCATGGGCCAGTAAAGCTAGCGGGTGCCTGTAAAGACCACTAGTGGACATCCTCTTGGGACCGTAGCAAGGATGCACATTACCAGGCTGGTGCAAGGTTCAAATCCTAACCTATCGAAAGGTCTCGTCACAGTCTAGCAAAACGGGTATGTGAGTATCGCGTGGCATGGTTGACATGATTGCTATAATGTGTCATCTGGGTAAAGTGTACAATCTCTACAGAGATATATATTAAACTAATCGATTAGCCGTGCTCACGGTCATGAGCAGCTTGGGAAGTACTGTCAAGTATAGAATTTCTGGAGTTGGTTCTGGTCTAGTCTTGGTTCGGTTGGAACTGGGTTGGGAGTTGGAGTGGTTAATGGGTTGGTCAGAAGTTGGTTTTGGCAAGGGAATTGGTTTGGTGGGTTGGTTCGGTCGTCGGTTTGTAGGAAGGGAATGGTTGGAAAAAAATTTGGGTTATGGATCAATTATTTAATGCTTGATTAAAACAATCTCTTTTCGATTGCTTTACAAATTGCGAATGTTTAGAATCTATTATGTTATTGCAAATAAATCCTGCTTTGTGCTCAAAACAGACTTAGTGTAGAAACTTATATTCTTTGTTGTAGCCTGCATTTATGTTAATATTTTCATACACTAAAGTCTTGCGAGTACATACGTGTACTCACCGTTTGCTCTATATTAACAACATGCATAGAAGATGGCGTCAAAGGCAGTGAAGACGCGTCGTACGTCGAGTTCGGCGGGTGTCGAGTTTGCGCGGTTATCTGGGACTTTCGCCCCCAGTCGGTTGCCTCTGGGTATGGGAAGGCATATTGCTACCGTTGCAGCAGTTTTTTTTTTGTTCCGTTGTTTAGCCAGTTGGGTATGTTTTATTCTTGTAAACCAAATAGTTGTAATCTAACCAGTATTAATACAACTATTACTTTAAGCTTGATCCTTGATGCAACTTATTGTGGAAATATGTGGGTGCTAGGCTACGGATCCAGGGAACTAGCACTAGACACATATCTTGGGGAAGCTCGGGTTGGAATCAATCATTTGGCATATGACCACGAGCTGAGTGTGTCGTGCCGATTGATTGGCCTCAATCCGGGTACGGTTTGTGATGAGTGATTGGATTACTGACGGGTTGCGTTAATTCGATTCGGCCTTAGCTTGATAAGTATCCTAGTCACTGTTACAAAGACCGGAGCCCCCACAAGAGGTGGTATCAGAGCAGGCGGTTCGACTGTAGGGAAAGCCTAGATAGACTGGTCGATAGATGTAAGGATAAATTTTCATCTGAAAATCTTGTTGGCTATAAAACTCTTAATTGCGAAAATGTAGATTTCTGATCTCGTCCATCTGTAGCCTCTTATCTTGATTTATTCTTCAAAATGACTTGGACTCCCCTGAAACTTCAAACAGTGTTTTCTTTGAAAAATAATGGTGGTCAAAAAAATGAGTTTATTCTTCTCCTTCCGCCATTCAAATCAAGGAAAATAGGTTTAAAACATAAAGCGTCTTTATAAAAGAAATTAAAACCTAAAGGAGCTAAGGACTGGTTTAGAGCTCTTGCTTTCTCATCCCTTCCAAATTATCTCCCTGCGAGATAGCTTTTGGAAGACTTATCCACTTCCAAGAATTAGATACGTATCGAGTTGAAATTAAGCTTAAGGAAATAGGAATTGATGTGCTTGGGTGTTGCTTGCTTGGGTTCTCCTAAGGGGTTGGTTGAATCCTGTCCATATAAGGTCTTGCTAACTGTGTCTTTTCCTTATTTTTAGATGTCTGGTCGTTGGGAACCGTGCTTTTTCACCAGCGTGATTTTGGAGGGATCTGCTCAAGCAGCCCTTTGGGATATGATACGTCTTGCTGGCTTTTTAGAGCGGCCGGAGTACCTAATCTCACGCGCCGGGACCAGCCCAGCTTCTTCGCTGTTTGCGGCGGAAGTGTCTATCCCTGGTCGCCATGGTGGGGAGTCGACTCGTCGTTATGTCGGTTTGGCTTCTAGTCCGCTAGCTGCAGTGCTTGATGGAGCCTATGTTGCCATCCTTCGTCTCCGTCATGATCTTCCCGAGATGGCTCAGTTGTTCCCCAACTGTCCCTCTCTTGAGCCGGACAGCTCGGAGAGCATCTATGTGACGTTGGATGCGTCAATGGACCCTGCTTCTGCCTGGCAGATCAGACTAACGGGAATCCTTGACCAATACCTTCGACGTCTTCGGGATGACCTGTTGTCTGCTCGTCGTCGTGTCTTTGTGCTCGAAAGTATTATGGCTCCATTCCTCGATCACAGCTTTTTCACTTCAGAAATCGTGTACGGGGAGTTTGATGCCCCGGAGCCAGCAGAGGAACTCCCGCAACCGTATGGAACTTACCGTCGAGTCGTTTCGTAGCACTCGTGCGCCAGTGGGAAGTAGTGGATCTCGCTCAGCGACGACTTATCCCAGTGCCTCCTCGAGTGTGAATCACGGGCGGAACATCATCTTCGGTAACCAGGAGTACTTGTTGATGATGCCAGTTGCCTCAGCTTCACCGCCTGTTCCTCCACGTCCTTTTCCACAAGCGGCTCGATCGCTCAATCGCGAGGGAGAAATTTCTAGAAATTGGGGCCGAGCTACCACATTCACTTGTTTTGCATGTGGTCGACCAGGACACTATGCCAGGAACTGTCCGTTCGTCGCTCGTCCCTAAGCCTGAAGAACCTGGTTGTCCCTAAATGTTCATTATAAGGAAAGGTAGTTCTAGTGCTCATTTTGTTGTAAATTTGAGCCTGCTGCTTCTGTACTTTGCCTTGTAAAGAATGTTATGGGATTGTGTGATAGCGGTAGATGATGGTTGTAAATTAACTTTCTGTTGTTATGCATACGGCGTACTAAGTTATCGCCTCAGTTCTATCGCTATGTCGGGTTATTCTTGCATTTACTTACTCATATCCGATTCGGTTCTGAAGGTGAATGCCCTTGTGCGGATCTTGTTCCGTTTTGCCTCGACTCTTGGTTGTCATGTTGCGCATAAATTGTTTGGCTCCTGTGTGCAACTAAATGCCGAAGAGTTACTCCTTGCGTGCACTCTTAGCGTGTGGTTCTATTTAAGGAAGCCACAGTCGAGCCGAAGCACAGTTAAGGTCTCATTTGTTTGGGTTCCAGCGAGTTTGATTGCTGAACTCTTTCGTCGACACCAGACCCTTTGGTTGCTGACGATTGACTTCATGACAATGAACCCTAGCTCGATCTCACGAGGTGTGTAGATGTAGTTCTAGGTGCAGTATGCTGCCCACTGTTTTCTAGCTTATTGGAGGCAAAGAATCAAGAGTTTTAATCTCAAACAAAAGTCCATGCCAGTTATGGACTACCTCCACGAGTTCAATTACTTGCCCCGCTATGTCGCAGATGAGATTACGAGTGAAGGCCAGAAAATCTTTCTCTTTTGGGAGCATCTCATTGAGGAGATTAAGTTTTCACTCACAACTCACGATATCCCCAACATGCAAGTGTTGATCGATAAAGCGACTCGCGCTGAGGACAACGCGAAGCAGCCCAGGAAAGCCGAAAGCGAAGGTGGTTGGCCTAGAGGTTAGCAAGCGCCAATCCTTTGGAGTCGTGCGCGAAACCAATCACTTAAGCATAGTCGGGTGTGTCTCCATACTTAAAATCCCAAGGAAGTGTTTCTCAACCTTCTTCATCTGCGGTTCAGTCTTCTAACCATGAAAGGTGATTTAGTGGGAGACAAGGCCGGATGGTCACATTCACTCGTTACGCACGTCGTGGGAAAGGTCATTCTGCCCAGAGATTGTCCGAACTTATGACCTGCGATAACTTGTCTTCAAGATCTAAGTGCCCCAGATCGTCCGCAAAGATTTTGTCAGTTGACGCAGAGGACATCAAAGTGGTCGCTCAAGTCTTGTTCCAGCCCAGAGTCTTAGCTGTTGTCGGCCGAACTTTGTGACAGCTGAAATTGCAAGCTACGCGTCTGGTGTAGTGCCTTGTTCGTTATTTGTACATTCAGCTTTTGCAATGATTTTGGTTGATTATAGAGCTTCTAAATTGCCCTTGTTCTCAAATCCTGTGCAAACAGAAGTTTGAGATTCGTAGTCTAGGCAATGAGATGTTAACCTAGTTGCCTGACGCAATTTCGGGACTTAGCACGTTGTCTAGGAGAATTCTTATCATTCACCAGGGAATTTAATTCCCGTAGCGAGTGATTCGAATATATATTTAGGGTTCGATGTAATCCTTGATTTGAACCAGAGTTCAAGGACCAGGAGAGCATCAACCGTGCTAATCGTTCTGCCCTGTTCTTGTGATTTGACAGGAGAACAGTCAAATTAATTCTTCCTCTGGTGATTTCACCAGCAGGAGCTATATCCCTACTCTCTTCTTGTGTTGGGTATGTGCCGAATGTCGGTAGTTTGGGATTACTCCTACATCTTTCCTTGAAGAGTCACCGGAATTCCGTCTGCCGTAACTGAAGAGGAAATCTTCAGAGTTCCATTAAGCCTATTCCTTGGACATGATAGATCTTATTCAGATCTATCCCTTGCGAACGTTAAGTTTGCGTCCTTGCTAATGTGGTGCGCTATATCCGCAATCATGTTATCACGTTGATCAAAGTCCGATGGAAATAGCCACACCCAGGATGAAACCACCTGGGAGCGTGAAGATTTCTCAGGGTCGAATTTCCTTCACCCTTTGCCAAGTCCGGCAAATCTCGAGGATGAGATTTTTATAAGGGGGGTAGGATTGTAACATCCTAAAATTTGTAATTAAGTTTAACTAGGCTTAATTAAGCTAATTGAGTGTTTAATGGTGCTTTGATTTGATTTTTGCATCTTAATTTGGAGTTATTTGTTTTTGGATTGTTTTTGTCGATTCGCTCGAGCCGTTTCGATTGATTTTGACCTGAAACCCTGAGTTTTGAGTCCGGTCGAAATCCTCTGAAGTTGTTAGTAAGCCTAACCCCAAAACTTCTCTTTGAGATCCTAAACCCTTTCCCTTGAACCCCTGGAGGTTGATTCTGTAGATTGGGGAGAAGTCCGCGGAAGAACCTGGAGTTGTCTCACAGAGCGGCAGCATCTGCCGGCTAGGGCCGGTACTGCCGGTCGGGCGGCACTACCGCTCGAGGGGAGCGGTACTGCCGGCCGAGCGACGGGTGTAGGGGTTGTTGACCAATCTCCTTCCTCCACGTCGCCCTGGCCCTCCCTCTCTCGTATTTATCTAGAGGGGAGAGTCTCCTCGCTCCCTAACTCTCTCATTTGCTCTCTCTCACTCTCTCTCTTGCTCTCACTCTCTTGTTCTTCCTCTCCAACCAGAGCTCCTCCTCTCCTTCCTTCTATGCTGGCCGGTGGAGCTCCCAAGGAGCAAGAAGAGCAAGTCTTGAGGAGTGGTGAAGCATCCTCAAGCCTCCAAGAAGTCTCTCAACCGATGGATTCGAAGTTTGAGCTCAAACCCTAAGGTTTGATGCAAACCCTAGCCTCCACCCACTTTTTCTCTTTTCTTTTCTCTCTCGTTAACCCTAGAGAACCTAGATCGGGTAGCAATTCCGTGTTTTGTTGGGTTGCTAGACCTGGGTTAGGGTTAGAAGGATTCTTTTGCGCGATTGATTCGTTCCGAAATCCTTGTTGGGTTTATTCGCATCAAGAAGCCATTCCTCGAATTTCCGGAAACCTCCCATTGGAGCCCTAGCTCCGGAAATGCCGAGAGGGCGACTCACGAATATGTTCCATACCACGAAGGTCGATTCTCGCAGAAGAATCGAGTTTGAACTCGATTCGGGTCCAGAATCGATATTCGGGATTAATTAGGGTTTTCAAGTTCTAGAAGTTTGATCATCATGCAAACGAATTCGTAGGCGAGCTTTTGGTCGTTTGGGACTGTATGCTGCTATTGGATTCAATACGCAAGTTGCAAATTCGTCGCTTGACTCGATTCGCAAAAATGTGCATTTTGGGCATTCGTGACAAATTTTTGTTTCGAAGTTCCAAAATCCACAAAGCTAGCGAGTATTGGTCCATGAAACCATAGAGGTTCCACTGCCGCGATGAAAACCGGATTTGGACTCTTCTCGAGTCGAAAACCGATTTCGTGTCGTTTTCGGGGTTCGCAAAGTCAAAAAGTGTGAAATTGAGCAAACGAGCTCGAAACTTAACGGAACCTGCGTGAATGGGTCCCTAGTGTCCCTAGGAACCTATTCATGCATTCGCGTCAAAAGTCCTGAACTCATTTGCACGAAATTCCACTTTTTGCAAAAAGTCTCCTGGAAAGTCGGCACTACCGACGGTGTGAGGCCGGTACTACCACCCTTGTCGGCACTACCGCCCGCACACCACCGGCAGTTAAAATCCAGAGGGCTCCCTTCTCGTTCTCTGGCGGCCGGCACTACCGGGCCGTGAGGCCGGTACTGCCGCCCGAGCGGCAGTACCGGGAGTTAGGCGTCGGCTGTTAATTTCCAGAGAGCACCCCATTTCGATCCCCAGCGAGCGGCACTACCGGACCTTGTAGCCGGTACTGCCGGGTTTAATGGCGGCACTACCGCCGGTCTACCGCCGGTACTGCCGAGCTTAGGAAGAAAGTTAGATTTCCTTTTCTCGTTGAGTTCTCGTTTTCTCGGTTTCGTGTTAGGTCTTTTTTGTCCCCATTTGGATTATTTTCATTGGTTCTTTTCTTTCGAAAACCGTTTTAGGGTTTCGTTCAGAGCTCGGAATCGGAAAGTGGTAAATCGATCAAACGAGCTTAGAACTGGTTGGTACCAGGTTAGTTGTGTTCCTGGCGCTGTTAGGACCGTGACCTGGCGCTCGTACCTGAGTTCCAATCCCATTTGAGCGAGAGCCCCTTTCTCGCATTCCGGCCCTTTCTGGAATACCGGCGCTACCGCCGTGATAGTCTCAGTACCGCTGCCTGAGCAGTAGTACTATGACTATAACGCTGGTAGTTGTTTTCAGAGTGAGCTGTTTCCAGCCTTTGGAGCCGCGGCGCTGCCGATGTTTGGATCCGGTATTACCACCCATTTGGTATTACTGTGTGAAACAAGCCGGTAGCTATATTCCAAAGTGTGCTGATCTCGGCCTTTGAATTTCCGGTACTGCTGATGTATGGGGCTGGTACGACTGCTTGAGCAGAAGTACTGTGGGCAACGTTAAGGCAGTATCTTCCAGAAAGTATTCTGTTTTAGTTTTCAGCCGTCGACATTATCGTCCCGTTGGTACGGTACTACCGGGGATCGGCAGTACTGCCGTAAGGTCGGTGCTGCTGATTGAACGATACTACTGGGACTTGTGTGTCGATATTGCCGATGAGAGCTGAGAAGTTTAAAACCTCTTTTTCAAGCTCTTTTGATCTTAGTCTCTCGGATTTGATTCGCTTTTGTATTTGGTTCTTATTCGTCTGGTTTGATTCGCCGTTGATCGTTTCTATTACTTTTCGTCAGGCATTGACGGCTCGGTAGACGACGATTCTGACTTCGTTCCGAGTTGGATCTTGTTAAAAGAGCAAACAGGCAAGCACCTCCTTTGATCATTTTGACCCTATATTTGCAAATTCTATTTTCAATTGTCAAAACTATTATGCATGCGTGTATCTTCAGTAAAGATGCTAGTTGTGGGAAAAATTTGGTAGTTAGACCTAATTTGATGGATTTCCTTAATCTTAATTGAGTCATGAACCTTGTTGAACCTTAGGCTAAGAACTTAGACATAAGAATAAATGTCAAATGGGTAGCAAAACGGGTATATATGTGAGTATCGCGTGGCATGGTTGACATGATTGCTAGAATGTGTCATGTGGGTAAAGTGTACAATCTCTGCAGAGATATATATTAAACTAATCGATTAGCCGTGCTCACGGTCATGAGCAGCTTGGGAAGTACTGTCAAGTATAGAATTTCTGGAGTTTGTTCTGGTCTAGTCTTGGTTCGGTTGGAACTGGGTTGGGAGTTGGAGTGGTTAATGGGTTGGTCAGAAGTTGGTTTTGGCAAGGGAATTGGTTTGGTGGGTTGGTTCGGTCGTCGGTTTGTAGGAAGGGAATGGTTGGAAAAAAATTTGGGTTATGGATCAATTATTTAATGCTTGATTAAAACAATCTCTTTTCGATTGCTTTACAAATTGCGAATGTTTAGAATCTATTATGTTATTGCAAATAAATCCTGCTTTGTGTTCAAAACAGACTTAGTGTAGAAACTTATATTCTTTGTTGTAGCCTGCATTTATGTTAATATTTCCATACACTAAAGTTTTGCGAGTACATACGTGTACTCACCGTTTGCTCTATATTAACAACATGCATAGAAGATGGCGTCAAAGGCAGTGAAGACGCGTCGTACGTCGAGTTCGGCGGGTGTCGAGTTTGCGCGGTTATCTGGGACTTTCGCCCCCAGTCGGTTGCCTCTGGGTATGGGAAGGCATATTGCTACCGTTGCAGCAGTTTTTTTTTTGTTCTGTTGTTTAGCCAGTTGGCTATGTTTTAGTCTTGTAAACCAAATAGTTGTAATCTAACCAGTATTAATACAACTATTACTTTAAGCTTGATCCTTGATGCAACTTATTGTGGAAATATGTGGGTGCTAGGCTACGGATCCAGGGAACTAGCACTAGACACATATCTTGGGGAAGCTCGGGTTGGAATCAATCATTTGGCATATGACCACGAGCTGAGTGTGTCGTGCCGATTGATTGGCCTCAATCCGGGTACGGTTTGTGATGAGTGATTGGATTACTGACGGGTTGCGTTAATTCCAGTTCGACGCAACAGTAAGTATCCTAGTCACTGTTACAAAGACCGGAGCCCCCACAAGGCCCTTGCAGCTATTCGTACTGAGGAGACTCATCTTCGTGGTGCGGGTCTGTTGGTGTCTCCCTCAGTTTTGGCAGCGTCTTCATGATGAATACAAGTGCTATTCATAACAGTATGCACTGTTGATAGTAGAGTAGGTGTAGCAACAGGGAAGTTGCTTGAATTTAAATAATACAATCTTGCTACAAAACCCATATTTTACTACTACTTCCGCACAAAAAGGGTGTCGTTTTGGAGATTGGCAAGGCCACCAAAATGTAATTTTGACCACTAATTTCTATTGTAATATATTTATAAAACCTCTAAAATTATAATATTATGAAAGCAATTTTCAAGACAAATCTACAAATATCATTTTCATATGTTCAATCCCAATATTTACTGATATATCGATAGCCAAAGTTTAAATAGCTTAATTACACGTCTCCCAAAATGACACTCTTTTGTGCTTGGACTATATCAGTATAATATAATGATTTTAGCTACTACGCTATTAGACTATAGAAGCCCATTGTTCGCGCAAAAAACGTGAAGGGGGTCTTCAGCCTCGAACACACAAGACAAACACCGGGTTTGCAGAGCGTGCCAGTCGATTTGACCTGAAATCGACAAGGTAAAATTTGTAATTCGATCAAAGCCGATAAACAAAGATCTATCGGCTTTTCGCTAGTCGGCAAGAGCCGATCAGGAGATAACTAGATCAACCGGTTACAGTTGATCCGGATACAAGGTAAAATCGGCTTCGAGAAGGCGATGCGCAACAAAACGAAGCAAATCAAACCTGGGTGAAATCGGCTAGAATCAACAATCGGCGATGCGCAGCTATGTTGATTCCGTCGACTTGCAGAGAGATCCGTAAAGCTAAAGCAAAGAAAAGATTTGTAAAGGTAGATGTGTGTGTTGTTAGAATTGATTGATTTTCTTTGCTTGGCGTCCACCCCCTTTTATAACACGCCTGGCCGATCCGAGTCGCACATGGATACGGTGTATTTACCCGTATCGGCCTCTTATCCGATTTCCTTTCCTTTTTAAGAAACGGATTCCTTTTCCGAGTCGTTTACTGATTCTTCTCTGTACGAATACTTCTTTTCTATTTTTAGACCGATTTCAATACATGTCAAATTTTGGTGCAAACATATGCCCCCCATTTTTGAAAGGTAACTTGTTATCTTTCAAAAATCCCTTCGTCTTTTCCGTGATCGGCTTGTCGTTCAGGATTCACCTCGGTAACTTCCCCATTAATGGCGCCGCAATGCTCTCGGTACGTTTTCAATGCAGCAACTGTTCCCGCCTTTTCACCTTTTTCACCGAGGTATAAATATGAGGCCCCCCCTGCAGTCATTTTCACCCTGGCGTGCTCTCGTTAATCCTGAAATCGGCTTTCCTCCGCTTCAACCCTTCTTCTCATAGCATCGGCTGAAATGGACGCATCTCAGGTACTTGTTCCGATCCCAGATAGCGATCATCAATACTTCCTAGGTCCTATAGGAACCATAGAATCCGATACTGTTATTGGAGACGAAATCCCTAGACTTCCTTTATCGGCTCCTGGCTACAACATCAACGAGTGGTCCAAAAGTTTTAGGGCTTGGCCGACAGCTCTCAAGGGCTGGAGGTCCTGGTACATTAGAGTATCGGCCCAAAAGAGGGCAGAGTGGGAAGGTATGGGCATTGCTGAGTGTATCCCCATGTCCTTAGCTGCTCCGGAGCCCAACGAATCTTTAGTAGCTGCTGCCTGCTATTTCTGGTCGGACTCTTTTAACGCCTTCTTTTTCCCAACCGGTCCCATCGGCCCAACCCTTTTAGACATGGCTGAACTATGCTGTCTTAGGCCTGATGGAGAACAAATATCGGCTTTTAGTGGGAAACCTCAGTACAAATTGGCCAAAAAAAAGGGAGAAGGTTGGTCTAAATACATCCAAAATAACAACAAAGTGACCGGCCCTGTATCGGATGTAGAACACGTAGCCTTTATCAACTTATGGTTAGACCGATTCCTCTTCTGTGGCGCTTCCCTAGGACCAACCCAGGTCTATCAATTTATGTCAGAGCAACTAGTTATGGGTCATCGGCTAGCTTTAGGGAAGTCCTTGCTGGGCGCCGTATACCATATGATGCATATCATCAGGAGTCGGCTTTTCACTGGCAATGGTTCCTATGTCGTCGGTAATGTTGGCGGCCCCCTTTGGTTTATCCAGATTTGGCTTTATTGCGTTTTTGGCCGCCTCATTATCCCGGACCCTTCGGAAGAATCGGCTTTCCCAACGGAAGACTTTCCTGAGGGTGCCGTCCCTGTATTCCAACCTAGCCGATCCCCAGGCGAAAAATTCACCATGTGTTCATCCGATGAACAAAAAATCTCTCCTGCCGGCTTTCATAAATACTTGTCCTTTTTCCTGCATCTTAACCAAGCCTCTTTCAACCGTAGAGATTTCTTTTCGTATAGCCAATTAGCCGATCTCCCGTGGCCTTCTTTTCTTCGTTTAAACTCTGATAGCTCTCTAATGCCCCAATCCACTCTTGATCTGCTTCCCTTGCTGATTTCTCCTTGCATCCTTCACGTCGGCTTAAGTACTCGAAACAGAACATTTCAGCCGACCTATGAATTCTATCATCCTTCAGTTTATGCACGCCAGCTGGGTTTCGGACAAACCATTCCTTGTTTTCCTTTGCTTAGTATGATTAAACCACGAAACAAAGTAACTAACTCTACTGCGGCGGATCTTATTATTGAGCTAGCCGATGAACTCCATGTGGTAGACTTGCCCTTCCTCGTGTTAAACACGCGTCGATCGGGCCAATTTACCACATGGTGGGCTTCCATAGCTGAGGCTCTCTTGCGGAGGCGCACTATTCCCGAGGTCCTATCCTCTTTTCTCCCTGGCTTTCGAGAGCCGACGGAGACCGTTGCTGGGTCTAGCTCGAGTTCGAGCGATGCTAACTCTTCCTTAGAGGTATTTTCATTTTGATGTTTTTATTGGAATAAGATTTTCATCGGCTTAACCATTTCTTTTACACTTCAGACTAGCAAAAGATCAACCCCAGCGCAAGCCGCATCGGCCGACGATCGCTCAAAACGGCCAAGGTCATCGACCCCTCTTGCCGGTTTATCCTCTGGCACGTTGGGGGTCAATAGCCCATCACTGTCTGATCTTGCCGTCCAGCGCACCAAAAGTACGTCCAGTTCCATTTCCCATCAAATGAAGTTTCATGCTTGCTGTCGGCTAAATCCATGTTCGTTTTTTCAGAGAAGAAAAGCCGTAGAGTTGTCATTAAGCGATCCCCAAAGCCTGCGGGCCGCGATGCAGCAGCATCTCCAACCGGATCGGCTACTGCGGTTAGCTTCGACCCTTATTCTTGACTCATCTTTGTCTTCCTTGTTCTTATCGTGAAAATATTTTTCAGGAAACCCCCTCCGTTCAATTGCTAGAAGCCGATGCAGAGAAGACTCAAACCGACGTGCTTATCTTGCCGGCTGTGGCTCCTGCTCCGCCATCTGCTTCATCACCTCCAAAACCTGCTCCTGGCCTGACTCCGTCGATGGATTTAGCCGACCTTTTAGGCTTTTCCTTGGACGAGCTTGACGACCCGGAGATCGTGGCCACTGATGACTACCCGGCCGACATCCAACGCATAATAGCGGCCTCTGCTCCAGCATCGGCTGCTGTTACTGCTGCGCCGGGTATGCAGGGGCGACTTAATCGTCTTCTGGACGAGGTGATGCAACCAGAGGCGGCTCTACTGGCTAACACGCAACCACTGAGGGATGCCATGGCGGCCATGCAAGCCGATCTCCCTTCTGCCGCCATGAATGCACTGCTTGAGGTCTGCCACTTGGACGCTCGTCGGCTAGACGTGGAGTCGGCCAAGCAAAGAGTTGAACAGAGGAAGGCCCAACAAGCCGACCAAGAGATCTTGGACAAACTCATAGCTGATGCCAAATCTCGAAAGAGCACATTTGACCAAGGCACAGCTACACTTAAAATGACCAAGAGCAGGGCTCAAGAGCTGGAGTCGTCCAAGGCCAAACTTGAAGAACAGCTGGCTCTTGTTACAAAAGAACTTGCGGAATGTCAACTTAGCATCACCAACTCAACGTCTTCACTAGCCGTCCAGAGGCGGCAAATCGGCGAGGTTTTTACCCAAGTCAAGAACCAGTCGGCCAAGATAGTTTCAGTCCCGGGTGATGCAGCAGCCGACCAACAATTGATAGACAGCATTCAAGCTACCATCGGTAGGGCGGCAGCGGCACTATCGGCTTTGGGAGCCCATTTGCCCGGGTCGGGACTACACTAGACTTTGATTTATGGCCGATCTTTGTAATATTGCTTTAAACCTGAGATGACGTCTTTTGAACTCTTGCTTAATCGGCTGTGCGTCCGATTTTGTAAACTGTGGATGGGTTTAAACTGGCTCGGTCGGCTGTATGACCGATTTTATGCATATGTGCTTGTCATTGATCCTGATGTCTCTCCCCGTAGTTAGGACCCGACCCATATGCTTGGGTGATATGCCTTCAGATATTTTCCATTGATCGCTTTAGGTAGGACGAACCCTTCTAAGGATTCCAGTATATATGAATTCCCGTCAACCGGCCGATTGATCTTATAGGGCCCTTCCCACGTTGGAGACCATTTGCCGAATCGGTTATCCTTAGACCCAATCGGCAACACGGTTTTCCATACTAAATCGGCTTGATTGAATGATTTAAAAATTACTTTTTTATTGTACGACCTGGCAACCATCTCTTTGTTCCTTTTAAGCCGATCTAATGTGATCAGCCTTAGTTCAGCTAAATCATCTAGATTATCAAGCATCGCCTGTTTGTATTCATCGGCTGCTACCTTATCTTGCTCGTGTAGCCTTATTGAGCCGATGTTGATTTCAACGGGCAAAACGGCTTCTTGTCCGTATACCAACTGAAAGGGTGACAATTTAGTTGATCCGTGATGAGACAGCCGATAAGCCCATAAAGCCTCCGATAGTGTTGAATGCCATTTCCTTGGTTCTTCCTCAATTTTCCTTTTTATCAGCTTTATCAACGTCTTGTTTGACGACTCGGCCTGTCCGTTGGCCTGAGCGTAGTAAGGGGAAGAATTGAGTAATTTTATCCCAAGACTTTCCGCAAAACCTTTGAAATTGCTGGACATGAACACAGTACCCTGATCAGTAGTGATTGTTTGTGGAATCCCAAACCGATGGATGATGTGTTCATTTACAAAGTCGATCAGCTCTTTGCTAGCAACCTTCTTGAGTGGTACAGCCTCAACCCATTTTGAGAAATAATCCGTGGTCGCAAGGATGAATTTATGTCCTTTGCTGGACGTCGGAAATATTTGGCCGATTATGTCTATACCCCATCCTCTAAATGGCCATGGCTTGATGATCGGATGCAAAGCCGATTTGGTCTTGTTGTATGTTACCAAACTTTTGGCACGTTTGGCATCCTTTATAATATTTGAAGCAGTCCTCCAACATTGTCGGCCAAAAATATCCTGTTCGCCTCAGTACCCATTTCATCTTATGGGCCGATTGATGTGATCCACAAATGCCTTCATGGACTTCACCCATTGCTACTTTGGCTTCCTCGGTTCCCAGACATCTCAACAACAAACCTTCCATAGTCCGAAAGTACAATACATCTTTCAGTAGAACATATTTAAGTGCTTTGCGCTGACTTTTGCTCGATCGGCTTGGCTGGATCGACAAATAATCCCTTATCTCTGTTCTCGATCGACAGGGTGAACACATAAAATCGGCCAAACGTTTAGCTCGATTGGTCCCCGTCGACTTTCAATCTTGTACCCTGATGCACATTGTGCCAATTGGTTTGCTTTATTATTAGCTTCTCTGGGGATATGTTTTATAGAAAATGTAGTGAACATCTCGGTGATCTGGAGGCATTGATGCAAGTACTGAGTTAGCGCATCATCGTTGCATCGGTATTCTCCTCTGACTTGTTGTACGATTAACATCGAATCTCCAAAAGCTTCGACGTCTTTCACTCCGATGCTATCTAACAGTTGTAGACCCTTTAGTAACGCTTCGTATTCTGCTTGATTATTTGAACATCGGCTATTTAGCCGATACATGAAGCCATACTCTTGTTTCCTAGGTGAAACTAATACCACACCAATGCCTTCGCCTTCTCGGCAAACAGACCCATCAAAATACAGTTGCCAAGGAGTAACACTAGTTGTTCCTACTAATGTTTCACTTCCCGTGATAAAATCGGCCACAGCTTGTCCTTTCACAGACTTAGCCGACTCGTAGGATAACTCGAACTCTGTTAAGGCGTATGCCCACTTACCAAGTCGACCCCGCAGGATTGGCGCTGATAATATGTATTTAACTACATCGGTTTTGCATATTATGACGCATTTGGAAGCTAGCATATAATGTCTTAACTTGGTGCAAGCAAAATACAATGATAAGCATAATTTTTCTACTAGGGGATACCTGGTCTCTGCATCCAGAAGACGTCGGCTTAAGTAAAATATTGCTCGTTCCTTCCTATCGGCTTCTTGTGTTAAAACTGCTCCAATCGAATCACCTTCAGCCGATATATATAGTCTAAAAGGTATACCGTGTTTTGGCGCGGTCAATACTGGTGGATTCATCAGATAACCTTTTATGTCGTCGAAGGCTCTTTGCTGATCGGCTCCCCATTTGAACTCTAGGTTGTCTTTAATTTTCAGCAGCGGTGTGAAAGCACGAATACGCCCTGACAAGTTTGAGATGAAACGTCGCAAGTAGTTGATTTTTCCAATCAATACCTGCAACTCCTTTTTGCTTGTCGGTGGTTTAGTATCGGCTATGGCTTTTACTTTGGCTTCGTTTACTTCAATTCCTCCTTCATGCACCGTAAACCCAAGAAATTGCCCAGCCGATACCCCGAAAGCACATTTGAGAGGGTTCATTTTTAACCCATGCAACCTTGTGCTTTTGAACATCTTTTCCAAATCGGCTAAATGTTGCCAGTCTTCTTTGGATTTTACTACTACATCGTCAATGTATATTTCCACAGTATTGCCGATCAAATCATGGAAAATATGGTTCACAAAGACGTTGATAAGTAGCACCGGCATTTTTTAAACCGAAGGTCATAACTTTCCATTCATATAGCCCTAAAGCTCCCGGACATCTGAAAGCCGTCTTGGATATATCGGCTTCGGCCATGAATATCTGATTGTATCCGGCGTTCCCGTCCAAAAAGCTTATGATTTTATTCCCAGATGCAGCATCGATAAGCATATCGGCTATAGGCATCGGGTACTCGTCTTTTGGTGTAGCTTTGTTTAAATCTCTAAAATCGACACATACCCTAAGTTTGCCATTTTTCTTCTTCTGAGGGACGATGTTTGAGACCCACTCGGCGTATCTGCAAGGCGGATAAACTTTGCCTCGGCAATCGTCCTACTTCTTCCTTTATAGCGTCATACAACGTAGGATTAAACCGCCTAGGGTACTGTTTGAATGGCCGATACCCAGGTTTTATAGGCAGCCGATGTTCGACTAGCTGTCGGCTTAAACCTGGCATTTCGTAATACTCCCATGCAAAGCAATCCTTGTATTTCTTGAGTATTTCGACCAACTTTGCTTTATAACTGGGTTCTAACTTGGCACTTACAAACGTTGGTCTTTTATTATCACCTTCATTACCTTCCCCAATGTTGACTTCTTCGAGCAAATCGGCAGAGGTAAATCCTAACCCTTTTCTCTCTTCTTCAAAATCCTCAACAGCTTTTTCGTATTCTTCTTGCCGATAGCTCCTGGCCTTTTCCTGCAGCTTTGCTAGTGTCTTGTGCTCCATCTTCTTACTACTTCGTCTGTCCGATCAAATGTGTTGGGTTTAACGCTGATCGGCTTGAATCCCGACTTCTCAACGCAGATAAAATCGCAATTGTCCAAGGCTTTCCCTGATATACATTCGGCTTCTTCGTGTGGCCAATTGGTGTCAGGGCTAGCCATGGCGATATGAGCCGATGTGTCGGCTGGTACGACTTCTACTGTATCATCGTTCCACTGCACCAATTTTTGGTGCATAGTTGATGGTATACAGCAATTGGCATGGATCCAGTCCCGCCCAAGGAGCACGCTGTAATTGCCTTTGGCTTCGATCACAAAAAATGCAGTCGGCAAAGTTTTATTACCGACTGTCAGTTCTGACACCATTACGCCTTTAGCTTCAGTTGGATCTCCCGTGAAGTCATTTAGCACCATATTGGTTTTGATCAAGTCTTCATCGGCTTTACCCAACTTTCTGAAAGTACTTAGCGGCATTAGATTGACTGTCGCCCCGCCATCGACCAACATACGAGATATCGGTCGACCATTAATATACCCCTTCAGGTATAATGGTTTCAGATGCCGATGCATGTCTTGGGGTTTTTCGAACACAGCGTCAGGTGCCCCGAGGCATAATTGGGCGAACACTTCTTCAGCCGATTCTTCGGTTTTGAACTCGGCAGGTAGAGCGAACACCATGTTTATATCCATCGGTGGTGTATCATCCCTGATCATCGGAGAACCGGATTCGATCGATTGGTCTGAATCACTATCGATCTGCTCCTTTTTTCTCCACTCTTTTTTCAAAATTGGTACCGGTCTTAACCTGTTGAACATCCGATCCCTCTCGCTTTCCTTTTCGGCCTCCCTTTCTTCTTGCGTTTTCATTCGCTGAAGCCTTCTGCGTTGTGATTTGCTGAGACCTGGGGGGCACCACCTAGGTTTAGGTTCTATCGGCTTTCGTATTTTTCCGGCTAAGTTGCTTATCTCGCTGTCAGATTCCATTCTACTTGTGTTAGCCGATAGTTCCTGATTTCGGGAGGACTCGCCTTGCTCTGTTGACAACCTTTCATGGATCGGCCTACTGCTCCTTGTATCTGGATGATTGTATATCGGTCTAGACAACCTATCTTTTACAGACCGGTTTGGCCGATATACAGATGAGTGTTGCATAGGACAAGACATAACTGTTGGTAAGGTCATCCCTTTCTCCCAGCAAAACTGCCAAAAGGGACATTGTCGATGTTTCTCTTCTTCAGTAGTTGGCCGACATGACATATCTGGCCGCCACCGCTCGTCCCTCCTTTGCCTTAGTTGATGAGGATTCTGGTGGTGTTGAGTGTTACCCCTCCGACTTATCCTTTCATATTTCCCCAGGAGTTGTGAGAAGGTCGGTTTTGGTTTGAAATCGGCTTTTCTTGGAGCCCTCTCAGCCCGATACCATTTACCGACCTCCAAGTCCCCTCTTGGTTTTACCGTTCTCGAGTTTTGTCCATTCTTATCGGCTTCTATTTGTATAGAACCGATAGTAATCTGCACCATCTCATCTCGCGATACAGTTCCCTTAGTCGGCTTATCTTCTTCCGTATTCCTCTTTTCTTTTCGTGAACATTGAACCATGTTGACTTGAAAAGGGCTCATATCTATCTGCATAGCCGATTCTTCCGCAAATTTTAGCCTGCCATCGGCGATGGCCGATTGAATCTGTTGTCGAAAAATATTGCAATCGTTAGTGTTATGGGAGAATGAATGATGCCATTTGCAATACCTTCGCTTTTTAATTTCCTCGGCCGATGGTATGATGTGCCCTTCCGGTAACCTTATGAGTTTTTCTTGTAGTAATAAATCAAATATCTTGTCACATTTTGACACATCATACGAGTATTTGACTTCCGCCTTATTCTTTGTCGGCTTAAGTAGAGAGCATACGAGTGGCTTTTTAGAACCTTTGGCCCACTCGGCTATGTTCACCTCTGCTTCGTCCTCAGAGGTGTCGCTCGAATTGTACTCTATCATGTTTATTTTGGCCTTTTCGTTGCTGTTTGATTTAAATCTATCTTTAAACCCTTTGATTTCTGCATATCGGCTCTCATGTGCCGATACGCGATGGAGTAGGTGGCCTAAGTCGGGGAATTCTTGGCCCGATAATTTCTCTTTCAATGGAGGGATTAATCCCTGGAACGCTAAATCGGCCAACTGATCATCGGGTAGTGTTACACTGTAGCACCTATTTCGTACGCCCCGAAACCTTTTGATATAATCAGAGACCGATTCGCCGTACTTCTGTCGGACTGAACTAAGATCAGAAATCCTAAGCTCCATAGTTCCCGAAAAGAAGTACTCATGGAATCGGCTTTCTAAATCGTTCCATATATGAACTGAATTAGGTGGTAGATTTGTGAACCAAGTGAACGCAGTGCCAGACAATGATAAAGGGAACAATCTAATTTTTAACCCATCGGACTGTGCAGCCTCCCCACATTGAGCCATGAACCGTCCGATATGCTCAATTGTGGTAACAGAATCGTCACCTGAGAATTTAGCAAAGTCTGGTATCCTAAAGTTGTGGGGATATGGCATTCGGTCTATGTAATCGGGATACGGCTTCCTATAGCCGATTACCCTTCCTCTGGGCTGTAAACCGAACTGTTCTCTCAAAACATTGGCGATTTGTTCTGCCCAATTAACATTGTCGGCTTGTGGTGCAGCCGGACCTTGCCAATTTTCATTGTTCGTGCCCTGCCCCCCGAGTGCAAACTCGGGTCTTTGTCCAATTCGCACCTCAGGAGGTCTTGGCACTGCGCCATAATCACGATTAAAACCTAATGCATCGGGTATGGGTGCGTACGGCACTACTCTATATGGCGCTTGTTTCATGGTTGTGGCTCCCCGTGACTGCGGAACCTGACCTATTTCGATCGGCTGATAAGCCGATATCCCGATGCTATTGGAGGGCCCATCTGACTGATTTGAGGTGTCTATTTTGGCTCCATCCGTGTGCCCATGGTAGTGTGTGAATCCATCTCTCTGTATGCTTGGTTTCAAAACAGTAGGTTGAGTTGGCATCATAATAGGTGCATGAGCTGACACGTTTACTGTGTTGGTGTTAGGCGTTATAGAGTATACTGGGTACGTGGGGATGGTTTGTGGTGGATCTAGCAGGTTTCCAGACGCAGCTAATTCCTGAGCAATCGTTTTCACACTATTCTCTATCATCGGCTTTAATGTGGATACTAGAGCCGATGACTGGTTAATCAATGCGTGATGGACAGATTGCTCGATCATACTTGATAAATCGGCTTGAGCGGGTGCGTATCGGCTTACCGATTCAGATGTTGAATCTCCGATAGGATTGATGTTTGGGAGTGCAATCTTTTGAGTAACGCCACGGCGTGTTTTCTGGAAGCATCGTAGCATCATTTCCTCCAGAGCCGCCTTTCGGTCTTCGATTTCTTTCCGTTGCTCAGGGGTTAAATCGGCCATCTGAGGCGCGATTATGGCATCGGTGCTGATATCGGCGGTGACCGCGGGCTTGTCGGTTGACGACATTCTTTTATGTCCCACCGGGCGTGCCAAAATATGTTCGCGCAAAAAACGTGAAGGGGGTCTTCAGCCTCGAACACACAAGACAAACACCGGGTTTGCAGAGCGTGCCAGTCGATTTGACCTGAAATCGACAAGGTAAAATTTGTAATTCGATCAAATCCGATAAACAAAGATCTATCGGCTTTTCGCTAGTCGGCAAGAGCCGATCAGGAGATAACTAGATCAACCGGTTACAGTTGATCCGGATACAAGGTAAAATCGGCTTCGAGAAGGCGATGCGCAACAAAACGAAGCAAATCAAACCTGGGTGAAATCGGCTAGAATCAACAATCGGCGATGCGCAGCTATGTTGATTCCGTCGACTTGCAGAGAGATCCGTAAAGCTAAAGCAAAGAAAAGATTTGTAAAGGTAGATGTGTGTGTTGTTAGAATTGATTGATTTTCTTTGCTTGGCGTCCACCCCCTTTTATAACACGCCTGGCCGATCCGAGTCGCACATGGATACGGTGTATTTACCCGTATCGGCCTCTTATCCGATTTCCTTTCCTTTTTAAGAAACGGATTCCTTTTCCGAGTCGTTTACTGATTCTTCTCTGTACGAATACTTCTTTTCTATTTTTAGACCGATTTCAATACATGTCAAATTTTGGTGCAAACACCCATGTGTTAGTAGTCGGCACTAGCCGATTGCTGTTGATATCAAATATTGTGTCTAAAAAATTTGGGCACAAGCTTGCTAGCCATTAATTATATTGAGGAACCTTGAGGCATAGTTTTCTAATATACAAATGAGCTACACACATGGTCATAAATTTCTACCATTGATATAGAATAAGTTAAAGGCTTTATTCAAGGTTCCAAATAATGGTGCAAGCTGCCATGTTTATAAAATGAAACATACCTGATATGATATCCATGCTTCTTTTAGTCCATGAGTTGCTGCAACAATTGTCGGTTCAGCACATCTTTCCACTGAAACACGTTTCTGCAAGGGAAAACAAGAATGAATGAAGGTGAGCTTACTACTAAGCACTAACTGAACAAGGTGAGAGATTTCCATGCCTTGAAAGCTTTCTCTGGTGAACGACCTTTTGTTTGTCTGCAAGAATCAAGAAAGTCTAGTAAACAAAGAATAACCTCTGAAGAACGTCGTTGTGATGAAGAGGTTGCACCAGAAGCTTGTAGACTAGTGCTTCAATTGGTCCGGGACAGACAAGAGTGACCTTAATGCCTTTTGTACATAACTGTAACATACAACATAGTAGATGTCGGGACCCCGAATTTGCAAATCCGGACCCTCTGTGTATTCAACACTAGTCCAGGAACGAGCTAGTGCACACAGTCTTAACATCGGTAAATATCACAATCATACCACTCGATACTAGTAAAGTACTTTAATTAAATAACCAAACTGGTTACTCGACCTTATGGTCAAGTCACAAATGTACACCTCGCAGGGCGAAACTTATTAAGAGAGAAATAGTAGCAGCGGAAAATCAAATAACTTCGTGGCGCCATCCAGTATACCACAGGCAACTGACTGGGCTCGCTCCCTAAGTAGACGGATCCTCTTGGAGCTCCTCCTCCAAAGCTGGTGTAGTCTCCTCTTCAAGTGTTGTCTTGTGGCAAGGCCGAGTACTTGGTACTCGGCAAGTCATGCAGAATGCGAGGCTAATATACTATATGCATGGCTTGGTACAAAGGAATAGCTCAAGGTATATTTGCGAAGAAAAGATTTGACAAGTAGCGTAAGTAGATTCGGAAGCGTGAGAAACAAGTATAGTATAGATAACTTTTCAAGGAGTTTAATGAACATCTTTCCCATCCTAATCCACATTTCCATCAACATCATTATTAATCCAACCCAACCTTTCAGATCCAAGTTATTTTTGAGAAAATCTAACCCTTGACTGTAATTCCCGAGCGATGTCCAATACCGCGAACACGGCTATTCGAATAGATTCTACACTCTGCAGAGGTTATGCACTTTACCCACAAGATACAGTCAAACACCACAAAGGCAAGTTCCCGTAACAAAGTCTTTCGGAAACTTCTAACAATACAAGTGGTCCTCCCCGGTTATTGCACACTAACCCTTCCCTTAGCTAAGGCGAAGTTTAGGCCAATCAACCGTTAGATGGGTACCCAGCCTCAGCCCGATGACGCTCCCCGTACAACTTACACAAAGGGTGTAGTTGACCTCCTGAGGTCCCACAGGTACGTTATTAGCAACTTAGTCAACTAGGTCCGTCCCATTACAGACATGTGGTTGCACGTTAGACCCAGTTCAAAGGCTTGCAAGGTGAAGTCCTTAGGGTGACTAGGGCAAGACTACCCGAAGAACCAAATCAACATCCCCAGTGCCACAACTGGCCCACCTGATCATTCTTGCCACATGCCCCGATTGAAAAACTATTTATCAAACCCCAATTGATTACCATGCACCACGTGCCATCAACATCACATGATACCTTTCCAAAACAGGTTCAATATATCATTAAGTCAATATTAACATTTGATTGTCCAAAATCATGTCATGAGCGCGTAGCAGGTCTAAGCAGTATACTACAACGGTCTAAAACCCATGTTGGCAATTTAATAATGTCCAACTAGTAAACCACATCTAGGGTGACAAGAGGTCATGGCACATACTTAAATAATCAAGGTGTCATACAGCAAATTGGTATTTATCTAATCCCCCATATTTAAATAAAGTATTTTCTAGTTGAACTAGCATGCAATAGGTTAAATCAAAATAAGTTTCAAAATAGGATCAACATGGTCAAAGCACAACTTGCCTTCAAAAAGTACTTGCTCTTGGTCTTGAGTTGGATCCTGAGTCAATACTTCTCCTTCGAATCCTTCCGGCACTTCAACGTCTACTCATAAAGCGTGCAAATAGAAAATACACGAATAAACAATAGGCAAAAAGTGTCCAAACATCCAAGTAAAATCCATAAACAGAGAGAACATAATTTTATGAATTTTTAGAAACTGGAATCGTCAAATTTGGAGTTAAAATGCAAAAGTTATGATTATTTAAAGTTTAAATAATCAATTAAATAATTTTACAGAGAAAAACTTTAGTCCAAAAATTAAATAAAATTCATATTTAGGTAGGTCTCAATTTTATACAAATTTAGAAATTTGAATCACTCAAATCGGAGTTGAAACGCAAAAGTTATAAGCGTTTAAAGTTTGAAACAAAATCTGAAATCATTATTTCGAAATAATAAATCATTTTCTTTTTCGGAAATTAATTATTGCGTCAGCCTGGACACGTGGCAACCGCTGATTGGTTGGCTGACGTCAGCCGGTCCATGGACTTGGTCCACGCTCGGCTCGGGTCTACCGTGGAAACGGTCCACGGCTCCTGATCCGACAGCAGTGGGTCCTCGGGTGGCGTCCTTCTGGCGGCGTCGTGGGGCTCGACCAATGGCCCGGCGAGTGGGACCAGCTGGCGTCATTCTTGGCGTCGGCGCTCGGCTGGGCCGGCCCGACATCTTGAGCCCGCCATGGCGTCGGCGTGGCGTCATGGTGCGATTTAGCGGGGCCGACATGCGGGCCCAGCGTGTCGGCGTCCTACGCACACGCAGCGTGGGCGGCAGCGACCGCGGCGGTCGGCCTTCCAGGCAGCGTGGCGCCAATCTCGGCCGTTGATTGGAAAATCAACGGCCCATTAGATTCGGCTCTCACGCGTTTGGGTTAACGCGTTTGATCTCGACCGTTGGATCTAGATCCTACGGTCGAGATTGGATCTGGGATTTGGATTGGGATCTCACCGTGAGATGGCGTGGGCGTGATTTGGGGCGTTGGATCTTGATCGGACGGCCGAGAAGCTTCGGCGACGGCGATGGCGTGTGGCGGAGCTGTGGCGGGCGGGGGCGGCGACACGGCAGCGGCGTTCGCGGGCTCCTCCGGCGAGGTGAGTGGTCCTTCGGTGCGTCTCGTCGCGGTGAGTCCGGTGCGGGGTCAACGGCGGGGGCGACGGCGAGCGGAGCGAAGCAAAAACCGCGGCGGAGAAGTGCTACAACTCCGGCGGCGATTGCGGCGCGTCGAGAACGCTGCGGCGGCGACGGCTAGGGCAACGGCTGCGCAAGGTCAAGGTGATCCTCGGGGTGTGATCCGGGCATTAAATAGCCTCGGCTTCCGCGCGGAAAACGGAAACCTAATCCCTCACGGCGGCGGCCGCGGCGGCGGAGTCCGGCTCGGACTCGGGCGGAGACGACGACGGAGGACCGTCCACGTGGTGCGATCAACGGCCACGATTGGCTCGGGCGCGATCTGATCCGGTCGGATCGGTGCGGCTCGATTTCGGCCGTTGGATCTTGATCCAACGGTTCACAGGGTTAGGGTTTGGACTTGGTTCGGTCGAGTCACGTGGCTCGAGTCGGACTCGGACTCGGGTCCGGTCGGATGAACAGTACTTGACCCGACTTGATTTTCCAGCGATTTAATATTTAAAATAATTTCCAGTAATTCATTTAATTCATTAAAAATAGCAAAATACTCAGAAAAATTTCAGAAAAATTCTGAAAAATATTTTAGGGTATTTGGGACTCAATTAAAATATTTCCAACAAAATTTTATTTGCAAAGTTTAATTCTTTAATTATTTCAAAATGGAATAAATTCAAATAAATTCCAAATAAATTCCAGAAAATTCCAAAAATTCACCAAAGTGCCAAATCACACATGAATTTAAGAAAAGCAAAATTTTGGGGTGTTACAGTAGACATGAGCAACTTTTTTGTGAAACAACAAAATAAACATACAAGAAATCAAACAATTGTCGGCGGAAGGCCATCCAACCTCAAATTTCCATTTGATCAGAAAAAGATCAAACTGAAATTTCAACAAAGGGACGAAAGAATTACTCATGAATACTTGTTGATAACAGAAGTGTCTGCCTCAGATGTAATAAAATTAGCACACTGGAACATCGCAGGACTATAGTGCAAGCTTAATGAGTCAAAAGTGCAATGTTTAATACCTCAGAACGCAGGGAAGCAAAGTATCCATTGAGACTTGAGAGCATGTTTGGAGGCAGAGTAAAGGGCCTGGCCAGGTGAGGGAACCTTTCTAGCTGCACTACTCATCTGTAAATAATGAGTTAGCTGCAATAATAACCTTATAGAAACTGCGTTGACCATAACTCCAAAAGTTCCAACTGACAGGCGAGAATTGTTCAGACATACCACAACAAAATGGCCCATCCCTCTATCCAGCATTGAAGGTGCAAGAAGGCGAGTTAGAGTAATAGTTCCAAAGACATTGACATTAAAAATAGCCTGCCTAACATGAAACATTTTGAAGTGAATTAGGTTGCAGATAAATATAAGAAGAACCAAGTAAAACATGGCTCATATACCTTAAGACCTTCCTCAGTTTCAAAGGCTGCATTGAGGATCATGTAGTCAACACCTGCATTGGAAAATAGCGATTCTGCTTCATGTACAACTTCCTTCAGAGATTCTTTGCCAGATGATAAATCCATGCGTAACACTTCAACTCTGCTATTTGGATGCTTGCCTTTGCAGAGTAAGAGAACAAAAAACAAAGGAAGCTCAAACCCAGATCAGAACTTCAGATTTCACTTTCCCACCACAGAAAAATTGAAGAACACAGATATTTTTCAAATTTACTGACGATGTTATGTTTCACTCTCTCAAGTTCCTCCTTGTTACGTGCAGATAGTATCAGCTTTGCTCCTAAACAGGCAAGCTGCATTGCAAGAACCTCCGCTGAAATTACAAGAAAGCACTTATAGCTGGTTGTAGTGAAGTATTATGCTAAATTTAGCAACGAATCACATCTAACGGCTAAAATAACATATGTCAACTGAAAGTGATCTATGAATGCTTATAGTATATCTAACTTAAAACAGATCTAGGTAAATTTACCATATAATAACATAGTGCACAAGCACATTGGTAATTAGCCATTAAACCTTCAAAATACCATACATCAATGAATCAAATGCCAACTTTAATGAACTGGAGGGTTAAGGAATATTGGTGCATATATCCCCGATGTGGCTTCTTAAACTATACAAGAAACATTGGGAAGGTTCTGTTTATCTCCAGCACAGAGCACTAATATACTGTGAGACCCCGGATCAGCTACCCGGAATCTCCTGTGTATTTCTGTACTAGTCCTAGATCAGTAGCTAATACACACAGTCAGACAGTGATGAATCATTACCGAACAGAGCGAATTAATAACATAAATATAAAGTATCAGCCATCTGGCTATTTATTACATCCCTCGGTCACATGACCAGAGTTCACAGCAGCGGAAACAAAACAACAAGTAATAAAACCCAAATAACTCCACAGGCGATGACTAGGAACGCGTTTAGTTGTCCTGGCGATCTTCCTCAAACTCCTCGGCATATAACTCACCGTCTTCATTTGCGTCCTGATAGTTTTCTGATGACAACAATTGTGTAGCATGTGAATACAAAGGTACTCAGGAAGTCTGGAAAAGTATGCACATGTAGGGCTTTCCAAGGAAAGCTTGTTATGGTTCTTTTGCACAAAGCTGCATTTCAGCAAACCATACTTAATAATAATTTTCACAAAGCATATTTTAACAATTATTTTAACAATTGAATTATTTAATAGTTTAGTGAAGGTTCTTTCCACCAACACCAGTACAAAGGCTCTATCCACCACATTTTAAAAGATCAAGGTAATCCACACATGACTCCTTCCGTCATGAACTGAAAACAGGTTCCATCTACTGGGTTGGCTCAAACCTCCAATTAAACATCCGAGAGTTCTAACCACTCCCGAATCCCCAAAACATCATTGTATTTTTAAAACCAAAACCAAAGTCTACCAGTATGAAAGCATTCTTCACTTTGCCCTTAACCGTAGGCACGGCTATTCAAATAGTTTTAACTCTGCAGAGGTGTACAACTTTACCCACAAGACATGATCTTCTCTTGATGCCTCCGGATTAACACACTTCCTTTGGTGTGCCGGCAGAGAGACCATGACAAGGCCTTTACAATGTATACGCCTAACCTGACCCACCCGCTGAGGTGTCACCGCTGTTAGGGTTCCCTCTACCCAGTACAGAAGCCCCCTCTTGCGCCGTGTGAGAAAATACGACTCGCCTCCATCTGCCGCCCACATTCCACCAACTGGTGAGTCTAAGTTGGGTTTCTACAAATTATTTAGCCAGGTCATACCCATTATAGACATGTGGTTGTATGGTAATGCTTAGAATGGACAGTCATAAGCGTCGGTCCTTAATTGACTTGGGGCGGTACTTGCACATTGAAAACTCGTGCTCTATCCGCACCCGCCCGACATTCCATTCCGCCCAAGTCCAAACCACTTTTTATTTTATTTTTATTTTATAAAAATAGTAGCAAATACTTTGCCACAATTCTCAAACATTCTTTAAATCATACATTTGATGAATTCCCACAGATGGGTCATTTTAAACAATTTTCCAATTAAGCATAACTACTGTACTAATCATCAAAGGTCACAATATAAATTAGGCATGACATAGTAAAGTGTCCTAGGGTTACAAGTGAACATGGATATCAGTCATCAAGGGGATGATAGCAATTCGGAATAACTAAAGTCTATATTTGACATACAGTTATAAAGATAGCCATTACCGGAGATATATGATCGTTCAGGTCTTTCCAAGCTTGAAGACGCAGCTACAGTGCCTTGCCACGTGTCAGCGCTTCATTGGCAAAGTAGAAAAGAATAAAGCGCGTGAGAAAAAATTTAGCAAAATGGGGCTAAAAATCCCAGAAATATTCCTAAAAATATTAGGGAATATGTGGAACCCAATAAAATTTGTTTCACGGAATTTGGATGACATTTGGAATTTAAAAAATTTCAGGATGAATAAATGGCATTAGACGAAAGGCCGCTAGAGATAAAATACCAGAGAGATTCTACAAATCTTGGAAAAATTCCCAAAATCATTTTAGAATATTTAGAACCTAATGCAATAGGTTTTGGGATTTTTGGAGCATTTTGGACCCAGGTGGAAATTCGGGTACGGACCGGAATTTAGAAATTTGACTTTTCAGCCGATGAAAGATTGAACTCCAATTTCGGAAGGATAAGGATGTCAGGTTAATTAGAACACTGGAGAAAAATCCAAATTTTGAGTTTAATTATTTTGAATTAACTTTTGACGAAAGACTGAATTTTGGGATGCTACATATACTAGCTTAGGCCTGTTTGGAATGCAAGAATTTTACAGGAAACAGTTCAATTCCTACAGAAATCGGGGAAAATTCGCACGTTCTGAGCCTTAACAATCATCACTAGACTCTAGTACTGATGTTTTTTGTGAAATCATGTGCTGAAAAATTGGCTTAGAATTTATTTTGCAAAATGTGCTGTTTCAGATAATTATTTGATATGCTTGTGATAGCATGGTAATGGTTTTGATCTTATGCAATGCTTGTGTGAGTAGTTGTATGGACTGATGTTGAGTCAAGTCGTGGACTTGTACTCGGAATTGTTTCTTGTTTGTTCATGTGCAGGTGTTGCTCGAGGTCGAACGTGGTCGATGACGGGACTAGAACTAGGTTTATGAAGGAATTGAGGTTCGGGACTAGGTTCAGGAGGAATCGAGGTCCTAGTGGTCGAGGATGTCTGTGGGACTTTCGGGCAAGAGAAAGGTGCACGTGAAGTCTAGTGAGTCACGTGAGTGCGGTAGGTGGGTCGTACGCGTGCAGTTGTAATCATTTGTGGAAGTTTGCATGTATTGGGCCATGTTGGGCCAAGTGGACATGCATGCGAACTCTTCTAGGGTTTACTTCTTATAAATATGAGGGGTTGTCTCCTGTTTATTTGAGGTTATTTTAGTGTTAAGAGTTGTACTCTTTTATTGGGATTACTGTAACCAGACTAGCCAGAAGAAATAAAAATCAGGTTTTCCTCCTTTTGGTAAGCCACACAAAATAGAGAAAGAAGAGGAAGTCCTCCAGCGGCTCAGTTTTGGCGACAGAATAGGCGATCGCAGCGAAGATTTTTCTCGTAGCTACAGTGATTTTGAAACTGCTACAATACTCTCAAAGCTACAGTCCCTGTTACAGTATCTATAGTGTTGCTACAGTAAATCATGATTTACTATTCATCTGGATTTCTGTTTTTCGTTTTCTCGCCCGTTTTTCGGTTTAGTAGATTGATTCATTGTCTATCTTGATTCTTTGAGTTTCTTCATGATTTGATCCATCCAAAACTTTCCTAGGGCATTGATTTAGTGTTCCTCAAAGTTTTGTTGGTTAATCTTTTGTAAATTTTGTTTAATTATGAAATTAGGGTTTAATCAATTCTCATCATTATTGATACAGTCAATTTGCGAAGCTTATAACTTTTGATCCGTAGGTCCGATCTATTTGATTCTTTTTTTTAGATTTGTATTGGAATCTAGTTTCTTCTGTTTAAATTTCAGGTCAACCCGACGGCTGGATCTCTGGGAATTTGCGATTCATCGAATGCATCTATTTTGTTTTTGTTGAATACAAAGCAATTATTTGATTCCTAATTGGGGTGAATTTTTAGTACATCAAAAATTTGATTTTAGCTTCTGCGCAATCATTCACCCCCCTCTAATTGCTATACTAGTATATACCGATCCTACAAGTGGTATCAGAGCACGGTTTTTCTAATTTATCTTAACTGGTGATTAGATTAATGGATCGTTATTCGACAAAACCGTGTGTGTTCGATGGTGTTGATTTTAAGTTTTGGAAGGCCAAGATGGAGGCGTTCATCCAGGCGCAGGGCTTCGCGATTTGGGAAAAGGTGTACAAACCATATGAAGTGCCCGAGAACAATGACGTCAATGAAACCAATCGAGCACATGTGGAAACGAATAGCAAAGCACGAAATTTGATCATCTAAGGATTGGGAAGAAACGACTTCGACCATGTGATCCATCTCAAGTCTGCATATGAGGTATGGAAATCTCTTTGTGATTACCATGAGGATTCTAACACTATCAAAGAGGTTCGTTATGATATATATAAGAAAGATTACATGCGATTTGAGATGAAGCCTGGTGAGTCGTTATATGATTTCTTTGCATGTTTTAATAAAATTTTTAGCAATCTACGTGCTGTTGGAGTTAGCTATGACGATGCTGCTAATGCTAGACAATTGCTTGGTGCATTAGACATATCAATTTGGGAGATAAAAGTAACATCTATTAAAGAATCAACTGTCATGAGTACACTTACATTAGATGTTCTTTATTCTAAGTTGAAAACTCATGAATTAGATGTTCTTGCTAGGAAGAATGATCATAAGTCAATTGCTTTGATCTCTTAATCTAACATGTCTCATGATAACTCTTTTTCATCAAGTTTTGTTGTCTTTCTTGTCTTCACTAACCAATGAACAGATTGATGAATTTTCGGAAGAAGGCTTGGCATCACTCTCTTCTCGTTTTAATAAAGCCTTGCAGAATGTCAGAATGAGAAAGAGAGTAGGCGGTGGTCCTCCAAGATGCTATGTGTGGTGATCTCAACCACATGCATTCAAATTGTCCTAAACTTGCAGGTAAAGCATCAAAGGAGGAGAAGGACAATGACAAAAGAAAAGAGAAGAAGAAGTTCTCACCAAGTGATAGAAAGAAGAAGAGCTTCATCAACTGCAAAGTTGCCCACCGAGTTCTTTCCGCTCTTGAACAAGTTAATTTGAGTGATGTGGACTCGGAAAGCAGCGAAGAAGGCACAACAAAACCAACCAAGCGTGAACTTACATGTTTGTGTCTTATGGCAAGAAGTGATGAAAGCCTTACCGAAGACGGCCACGAAAGCGATTTCGATGAGGTAAATCCTTCTTATGATGAATTAGCGATAGCTATTGCACTTCTTGATAAATTGCTTGACAAACATGATAGAAAAATTAAGAAACATGATATTCTTATGGAATCATTGAATGCTGAAATTGTTAGACTTAAATCTTTGATTTCGGATGACGATGTTTGCAAATCATGTGACTTAATTTACAATGAGCTCACCTTGCTTAGGAATGAACATGCTTTCTTGTTACATCAAAATGAGAAAAATGCGAAACATGTTAAACATGCTAGCTGTTCCACTAATGATTTGCATGGTTCAATTTCTTGTTCTAAATGTTTAATTCTTGAATTGAAATTAAAAGATGCAAATGCTCAAACTGTTCTCAGATGACTAATGATATGCTCACTCATGATGTTCTTTCATGCTCAAACTGTCGAAAGCAAAAGGCTAAAGTGGACGTTCCACGCAATAATTGTTTAACTCTTGCTAAGAAAGTTGATTACTTACAAAATTCTTTAGAACGTTTCACTAATGGCAAGAAAAATTTGAACATGATTTTGGACCAATCTAAGGTTAGCTTAAACAAGAAAGGTTTAGGTTTTGATCCTTATGCTTCATATGAAACTAAATCTTGCACTGTTGTTCATGCTCTTTGCAATGACAAAATTGAGATTCTTAATGAGCCTAAGAAAATTTGTTTTAAATTTGCTGGTGTTTTATCTTCTTCTGTGATGAGTGCAAAATGTGCTTCTACTGTTAAAGCTAAACATCATGTTAAATACACTTGCACTCATTGTGGTAGAGATGGACATTTAGTAGATTTTTGCTTTAGACTAGCTAAACAACAAAAGAAAGAAAGAGCTAATGCTAGGTTTAATTTCAGAAAGGCATGCTTTACTCCTCATTATGTGCCTAATGTGATGCAAACACCTTTTGTTGCTAAAAACATGGGAAAAGTCAAATCTGTTTTTGTGCATAAGAATACTCATGTCATGCCTACTGTTGTGCGTCGTGTGTCTTAGTAGTAAACATCTTATTTCTAACCCCAGTACCGAGACCTCGATATTTTCTACTTCTATATGGGCTTCTCACGCGAGGAAGGAGAACATATGGTTTGTGGATTCCGGATGCTCACGCCACATGTCCAGTGATAAGAATTGGTTCTCCTCTCTCACTCGTGCATCTCGTGCTGAAAGTGTTACTTTTGGAGATGCTTCTTTCACTTCTGTTGTGGCAAAAGTCACTAGTCCAAATGATGCAGGTATAGGTACATATGTTCAGGGGAGAGTATCCTTGTTCATGAGTATGATTGCTTTGGGATGGAAAATTGCTAGCTGATCATGACACCCATGGGAGGCACTCGCACAGTTGATCCGGATGAACATGGTGAGTCGGTTGATCAAAAGGAATATAAAAAGCATGATAGGATCACTTTTGTACCTCACTGCATCAAGGCCGGATATACAATTTGATGTGTGCTTGTGTGCTCATTTTCAAGCTTCCCCGTGTGCTTCACATCAACAAGCTGTCAAGCGAATTTTCAGGTATCTTCATGGTACTCAAGATTTTAGCATTTGGCTTTCTGCTTCCTCATGCATTAGTTTAAGAGCATTTTCTGATGCTAATTTTGGAGGATATAGAATTAATAGAAAAAGTACATCTAGTTTATGTCACTTCTTGGGTAATTCTCTTTTTGCATGGTCATCTAGAAAATAATCTTCTATTGTACAATCAATTGCTGAATCTGAATATGTGGTTGCTGCTAGTTGTTGTTCTCAAATTATTTGGATAGTAGCTACACTTAAAGATTATGGGGTGAATTTGGATAGTGTTCATGTTTTATGTGATAACACTAGTGCAATTTGCATTGCTAAAAACCCTATGCAACATTTTAGAACCCAACATATTGAGATCAGATTTCACTTTCTTAGAGATCATATAGAAAGGGGAAATAGTATGCTTCATCATGTGGATACTGAACATCAATTGGCAGACATTTTCACAAAACCTTTGCCTTCTTCTTGTTTTGCTTTTATTCGGGAAAAACTTGGGGTGGTTCACCCAATTGGTTTATTTTGAGGGGGAGTTTGTAAAAACTTTGTAATATTTTGTAACATTTTTTTTGTGCGTTTCTTAAATGAAAAAAAGAAACATAATGAAAAATTAATGAGCATTATATTTGATATACATATGTTATTTGAAGCCATGTTTATGCTACAAGGTCTTTGCAACTTCATGTTTATGCATATATGATGTAGTTTATGACATGACTATTTAATTAGAATGACAACTTAAATTAAATCTTTTCATGGTTGAACTTTCTTGGCTATATGATGTAGTTTATGACATGACTATTTAATTAGAATGACAACTTAAATTAAATCTTGTCATGGTTGAACTTTCTTGGCTATCTTGATCCTGCTCAAAAAGTGCTCAATATTATATTTATCAAAGTTAAAGCGCTAAAGCTCAAAGAGTCATTGTTGATAAATGCAAGATCAAGGTTATGTACTATCGCACTTCTTCTTTATGAGACAGCTTATCATTGCACTTTGATATGAACTTGGAAGAGGTTGTGTATGACCGAAACCATGAAACCTTAAGCTAATTGCTTAGCATGGTTGAAAAGTAAGGCTGATGGTGCATATAATTCCTTACAATTGTTATTGTTGCAATCAATAAATTAGTTTTTCTTTACAAAAGGCATCAATGATTTGCACAAAAATTTTAGGTTTTGAGGTAGTTGAGGAAGGGAAATCATGCCATGCAAAAAATTGTTAATAGTACTTGATTTCTAGTTATGCTTACTCTACATTGTCTATGTGTAGATTTGAGGGTGCAAATATTTTTGATAGCATGACTTGGTGATAAATTTGCTACATTTGTGGATGATTTATAATGCTCAATACAAAAAAAAAAAAGATAAAACTAAAAAAAGATTTTATGTTCTCTCTTTTGTATTCTTGATGAATCCATTGTCAAAGGGGGAGAATTTTGTCACTTAGAACTTTATACATGCTTTACACATACACATGTTCTGAACAAATGGTATTCATTCATTCACTCGTATTTTTCCTCTTAGGGGGAGAGATTGTATGTTTTTCACTTTGGCTTTGATTTTAAACTTTTTGATTTCAAAAACTTTTCTTGTGAAGTGAATGTCAATTGCAAATGTTCAATTATAAGTGGTGTTGCCAATGCTTTCATTAAGGGGGAGATTGTGAAATCATGTGTTGAAAAATTATTGATTCAGAATCAGGAAGGAGAGAGAGAGAGAGAGAGAGAGAGAGAGAGAGAGAGAGATGGACGCTTGGTGTAGAGCTTGAGCGTGAATCTGGTGGTAGGCGTGCATCAGTCAGTTCCGTGGTGGCTGCATCGATGGCGGATGGTGCCAGACGACTCCATGGCGGCGCAATAGTGCCGTTGTAGCAAGGTGAGCTTATTGGAACTAGCCGAAACTAATTTAAATTTCTTGAAACTTTTGGTTGAAATAAGTCGAAACTTCTTGAAACTCTGGACTGAGATGCATTTGAAACTTGAGTTCCAAAATTTGAAACTCAGTGAAACTTGCCTCTGAAACTTTCTTGAATCCTCTAGAAACTTCTAGAAATGTGTGAAACTCATTAAAACATGAAAATCTTTCGAATATTTTTACGAAACTTGCTAAAATTAGATGAAACTTATGAACTATGCAAAACTTCGATGGAGCCTAGTGAAACTCACCTATCGTTGGGAACGCTCTGTCGCTCTCAAGGTCTTTTTTTTCTTCAAGCTACTGGCATCGTGGGTGTGGGTTGGCAAATCGGATTACCAATGTGGCAGGGCTGGGACCACTGACTTGCAACGCTGTGGGAGTGTGGGACAACGACAGTTCCTACCGACCACCCTTCTTCGGTCGGAATTTGTCGTTCATATCAATCAATTAATCACTTTACTCGCTAATCAATTACTTACTATATGTGCAACTTTGCCGAGCAGCTTTTTTAGGCGGGGCCTGCCGAGCCAACTGCCTACGGCCTATTGCCAACTGCCGAGCCAACTTTGTCGTTCATAAGAATTTGAATGTCTCGTTCCTTGTTCCGAAAGGACACGTAGGAAAGGATTCTAAACCTACAAAATTCTTCTAATTTTTTTCTTGGGCAACCATTTCGATCCGTTTCTCTCCCCGAAATCAGAAGTGTGATCCGACCTAGGATTCGCGAGGGCGACGGCCGCTCATCCTTGCCTTCTTGTGTGTTTGGTTGCAGAGTGAGGTGGAATGGAATGGTTCCATCCCAGATTTCAAGGATGGAATGGCTTCATCTTAGATTTAAGGGATGGAATGGTTCCATCTCAGATTCTCAGACAGGGCCCACTGTCACTCTCACATTCCAAGTGGGATGGCTGCGTTCCAGAAAATTTATAGAACTTGACCGTCCCGAATCTAGAGAGAATATTCTCTTTTCGGGAACCAAGTCATCCTCAGCTCTCCAACCAAACACAAGACTTGGTGGGATGGGATGGTTCCATCCCACTCCATCCCACTCCATCCCACTAACCAAACACACAAAACCTCGCCAACCACTTCCACCCCAAGCAAAGAAATAGTCTACGATGCCCATCCGACCTGCCCTGACAAAATCCTCCATGAATCTCTTCATCGCCATGGCTTTCATTCCTGTCCCAAGCAACATAGAGAATAGAGCAGACAAACTGTCCCAAGCATTGTGTGCTTGCTAAATCAAGTCCATACAAACCGCAACTTCTTTTTAGTTTCATTTTTTTTTTGTGCATAGCCATCGCCGGCCCAAACCAAATAGGCCTCCCTTCTTCTTTGACAAGTATCTCAAAATGAGCAGTTCTAGTTTTTGTTGTTTACTGCTTGTATTAAAAGCTTCACCAACAACCAGACACATTTGATGAATGATTACCACACCTGTCAGTTGCTAATAATGCTATATAGCCATTTTTTTCAACTCATGCTATGTACCACTTGGCCATAAGGGTTGCTTCGTCACTGCCGGCAGATCACTGGTGCCCCAGTGACCGCCAACTCCTACACCATCCAATCACCCCAAAATTCTAACTAGGCAGTCTCCCAGTCTCTGAACATCTAAGAACACCATTTTTTTTAGATAATGGAAGAATAAACTAAACTTCCGGTCTCTGCACACTGAGATGCACATAGCCTAACAATTATTACAGAGCGCATAGTTTCAGCTAGAAAGCTGCCAACATAAAGCGGCGGCACCAATTAGACATTGATCCTTTAACTCCTTTTCCAATCCCACTAGCCAATTCCCAAACATATTGGTTATGCTATTAGGAGGTTTCAGATTAAAAGCCACTTGTATAATACGCCATAAGAAATGAGTAATCTGACACTCAAAAAAGAGATGGTGAATAGTTTCCTCATTGTGACAGAAACAACAATTTTTATTACCAATCCAGTTTCTTTTACTGAGGTCAAACAACAATTTTTATTACCAATCCAGTTTCTTTTACTGAGGTCATCTTTTATCAAGATAACTCCTCGACGTAAGTACAATAAAAATATTTTTATTTTTAAAGGTACTTTAATCCGCCATAATTGTCTATTTGTAACTGGGATGTTTTGATATAATAAAACTGCATACAGCGATTGAACAGAAAAGTGTCCATTTTGATGGAGATTCCATCTAAAAGTATCCCTTTCGGATGACAACTGGATACCGATAATCCTTCCAAGAACACCATGGCAATCTAGTCCACTCCAGCTTCAACAACCGGCAATTGAGACATGGAAAAAAACCCAAGAAACCAAGCATAGCATCACACGGACGACTCGAGTCAACCGGCAATTTAACTTTTTACCATTCTTAAGTGGTACCAAAATTTACATTGAGTTAGGGTCTGTTTGGCAGAGCTCTAGATCCTAACTCCACCTCAGAGCTGAAACTTGTAGACTGAAATAAAGTGACTTAAGTTTTTAAGTTTATAATTTTATTCTAAAATGTAAACAAAATGACCCACCTAAACACTCTTAATATACCTACAGCTTCAGCTCCACGAATTTGGTGGAGCTAAGAATACCTAGTTTCACTAACTCCACGAATTTGGTGGAGCTGGAGCTCTGCCAAACACCCCTTTAGTACCAAGAAGTACCAGTAATTAATGGCAAAAAGTCCTCTTGATATGAAGTGCGGTGAAGCAATTAATTTGAATGTTGTTGTTTCATGAATACAACCACTCATCAATTCACCTGAGAAGTTAAATTAATTTGCATTTTACCATAGTAATGTTCTCAACTCCAGTATTTGGTTCTTGTCCTAAAGAAATCATGTTGGTGAAACTGCACTTGCACTGCTACTGCTTAATGCGCTTCTCTTTCTTTAGTGCTATAAAGTTACAAACAATTCAATTATTTTTAGATCAAAAGGGCAATAGACTGTAATACTACAGATCCTTGCCACAGAATTGGAGTTTCAGTCGGGAGTTGTGGACCTAGTGGTGAGTGTTAGGGTTAAAATTTTTGGTGGTGGGAGGGATTTTTCTGGAATTTTCCCTCACTACCTAACCTTTCCCCACCTTAACCTCACCTTTACCCTTCACTTTTTTCTTTTCCTGGTCACTCACCTCCTGGCCGAAACCACCCAGCCGTGTCACCCCCAGCTCCTCCTCAGGCCGAGCACCGCCCTCTCCCGGCTCTCCCTGCTCTGGCGTGCTTCCCCTGGCAAAGCACCGCCCGCCCTGGCTTCCTCCCTCCGGCGCTCCCTTGGCCGAGCGTCGCCCTGGCCGACGCCCCTCCTGCAGTGGTCGGCGGCGCCCTGCTCCCAGCTGGCCTCCCCAGTGGCAGCACCTTCCCTCCCCAGGCCGACGACTTCCCCCGTTGTTTCTCCTCCACAGCCAGTGCGCACCACCTCCTCCATCCTCTCCCCTCTTGTGGTAAGTGGTAGATGATCTCTTGTGGTGCATGCCATGTGTTTGATGTATTGCCTAGAAGGCTCATATTTGGTATCATGTTGTTTTTGAGTATTGGTCTATCAGTACTTCTTCCTCAAGGACATAATTATGCCATAGTATCAAATTAACCAAGAAATCTTGCGTTCTTGACCTGAAGTTTTGAAATGGTGTATCTCAGTTCCTTGGGAATTGCAATGTATCAAGATATACTTTCAAGTGCTACTGATAGTTATATGATCATATGTATTAAATATTTGAGGACTTCATGATTATTTACTTAGCTACATATAGTTATTGCGGTATTGTGCAATTGGAGTATGAGTCAGATGTGCCAAATTATGGAATGCGGTACTCTCCAATTGGATGAATAAAGATATGAGTATGAGATGATAAATATGGGGTACACATGACTATATTGGCAGAAAGCTTATATGGTTAACGCTGAGTGGGGACCTGTATAGTCGATCATGAGTTATTAAACGTTGAATGTGCAAATAAATCATTAATCTCATTTATGCTGCTGGCTATTGGGTCCTCAACTTCTTGATCAATCTAAATACTAGCATGTATGACCGTTGTTTGATACATGATGTTCACCTAGCCTTTGATCGTATGTACATTCTCACCCGTTTATGCAATATTAACTGAGGCAAAAGATGGCTTTCCTATTGTCAATACTTTGTGGGTACCCAATATCGCCTTCAAGTGTGTTTATCTCTTCGAATATGTGTCTTAAGTACTTGATTAGATGTAACATCCTCAAAATTATAAAATGATAAAATCAAATATTAAAATGATAATTAATGTTCTCATGCATTTCTTGATTTTATGTGTATTTATTGATACTTGTGATGCTTGTTGGACTATAGAAAAGAAAAGGGAAAAGAGAAAATATCAAATGGTAAAATGGTAAGAAATGAAAAAATTACCTTAGTAAATTTTACACCTGACCTTGGACAGCCCTAGAATCATCCTTAGCTGGTCAAGAGACCATGTGAATGCATTTAAAAGTAATGAAAACAATTTGAATTAGCAAATTCCTCTTCTGTCTAGACCAATGTAAGAATTATGGAGAAAATCGTGGTGCATTCTAGACCTCAAGATTTTTACCATGTAATCTTAGCTGCCTCAACTTCACCCACAAAAATTTACAAAAATTATTAAGTAGTTTAACTATTTATTTGCATTTTAATAAAGCAGATCTGAAATTCTGCAGAAATCAGTAAAAGAATTTTAGAACAATAAATACTGTGACATTAGTTCTGAAATTTTTATGGTAGATCCCTGGTAAATAACCACACTCTCAATAAAAGTTTCAAAAATTAATATGTTCATTTAAACCTTTAGTTAACCTGAAAACAGAAATCCATTTACTGTGCAGCAGACAATGTCAGATTTTTAATTAAATAAATATAGATAATTTTAATCTCAAAATTTTACCCGAGGTATATAATCCATCCGTAAGCATAGTAAAAAAGTTTAGAAAAATCTGTATGTGAAATGACCCATGCATTAATTCATTTACTGCGCTGTCAGTGCAATGGAGCCCTGAACCTCTCATTACTTTTCTCCTTCTTCCACTGACGTGTGGGACCAAACGCCCAGAGTCTTCAGCAAAGTTCCACCCACGCCTCGACGCTGCCAGGTGGACCTGGAGCTGGCAAACCTGCACGTCATCCCTGTTTCCTCTCATCCTTCACTGAATGAAACACTGACATGTGGGACCCGACCCCACATGTCATGGTCTTCTTCTCCTTTAAGCCCCCTCTTGTTCTCTCCTCTCACTCTCTGCCGTCTCTCACTCTCGGGTGAAGCCGGCCGAGAAAGCGCCAAACCGCCTCCATTTGTGTCGCTTCCGCGCCGTAAGTTCGCGCGCCTCGAGGATGCCCTAACCAGACGCTGCCACGGAGCCCTCGCCCATGTCTTGACCGAGCTGGAAGAGAGCTCCCAGAGAACACCCAAGAAGCCACCGCAATTCCCCGATCAAACCCTATTCCTTACCGCCTCCTCTGCCTATTTAACCGGAGAAATAGCCCTTCACACCTTGCTAAACTCGGAACAACCAACCATTCTCCTTTTCACGCTCAAACTCACCTAAACCGAGCCTTCTTCTCCATCTCCGGTGGAACCCGAATTGGGTGAAATCGCAAATTGGCTCGACCTGGTAAGGGAATTCCCAAATTGATGGATTGTGAAGCATCCCTAGTCGCTAATGAACCATTTGTGCATCTTCTTCCAGCCCGAAGTAGCCCGAGAAGCTCCCTCACCGTACAACCCCTTCCGCCATTAACGGCGCACGGTGAGAACACAACCTAGCCATCCACTCTTCGGTTTAAGTGTATGGATAGCATTCTTAGAGCTCCCTGTTGCTCTCACGCATGATTATTATGGCTAGAACCCGATGTAGAGCCGTTGCACCTTGCATCACCGTGTAGCGCTGTAACACCCCAAAATTTTGCTTTTCTTAAATTCATGTGTGATTTGGCACTTTGGTGAATTTTTGGAATTTTCTGGAATTTATTTGGATTTATTTGGAATTTATTTGAATTTATTCCATTTTGAAATAATTAAAGAATTTAATTTTGCAAATAAAATTTTGTTGGAAATATTTTATTTGAGTCCAAAATGTTCCAAAATATTTTCCAGAATTTTTCTGAATTTTTGAGTCATTTGCTATTTTTAATGAATTAAATGAATTCTTGGGAATTATTTTAAATATTAAATCGCTTGGAAAATCAACCCGGTCGATTCTTGTTCATCCGATCGAGCAGAGTCGACTCGAGTTCGAGTCCGACCGAAGCCACGTGGTCGAGCCGAACCCGTTCGCCGAACCTAGCCACGCGGCCGTTGGATTAGGATCAGCGGTTGTGATTGCGCCACGCCACCGAGCCCGAGCCGGCCGAGCGGCCCGGCTACCGCGAGTCCGACCGGACCCAAACTTCGCGCACCGTTGGATCGAGATCCAGCGGTGTCGCGCGCGCCACGTCACCCTCTCGTGCGCCGCGGACTCCGCCGTCGGCAGTGTCGACCTCGGTCTCCGTGCGTTTACGCAGGCGCTTTGCTATTTAATGCGCCGCCACCACGGTCGTGACCTAGACTTCAGCGCACCGTAGACCTGGACAACGCCGCCGGGAGCCGCCGTTCGGCTACAATTGCTCGCCGGAGTTGCCGTAACGCTCCGCGATTTTATTGCGTTAAAATCGCCCGTCGCCGCCCTCTGCGCCGTTGAGCCCAGATCCGGACTCGCGCGACGAGGCGCACCGAAGGATCTCTCGCCAGCCGGAGCGCGCCGAAACGCCGTCGGCAAGGTCGTCGTCCTCCGCGCCGGTGAGCCAGCGCCGCCGCAAGCCATCGCCGGACCGCGAGCACTCTCAGCCGTCCGATCAAGATCCAACGCTTGAGATCACGCCACGTCATCGCACGGTGAGATTGCGTTACGATCTCCAGATCTAATCTTGACCATCGGATCTAGATCCAACGGTCCAAAATCAACACGTTAACCCAAACGCGTCAACACTGGATCTAATCCGCGCCGTTGATTTTCAAATCAACGGTCGAGATCGAGCCACGCGTCCGGGAAGTTGGACCGACGCGTCGGCGCCAGACGCTGCGTGACGCCGACACGCCGGGCCCGTGTCGGGCCGCTCGGCAAACCACACCATGACGCCACGCCGACGCCATGGCGGGCTCCGCATGTCGATGGTCGACCCAGCCAAGAGCCGACGTCACCCATGACGTCACGATGGGTCCCACTGCCGCCAAGACCGTGGTGAGCCCCGACGTCAGCGGTGACGTCACCCGAGAGGGCCCACATGTCAGTCTCACGTAGAGTCGTGGACCGAGTCCACGGTGGACCCGAGCCAAACCGTGGACCAAGCCCATGAGCTTACCGACGCCAAGGCCAATCGAAGGCTGCCACGTGTCCATGCGACGCAATAATTAATTTCGAAAAAGAAAATGATTTATTAATTCGAAATATTGATTCAAATTTAGTTTCAAACTTCAAACGCTTATAACTTTTGCGTTTCAACTCCGATTTGAGTGATTCAAATTTCTAAATTTGTATAAAATTGAGATCTACATGAATATGAATTTTATTTAATTTTTGGACTAAAGTTTTTCTCTGTAAAATTATTTAATTGATTATTTAAACTTTAAATAATCATAACTTTTGCATTTTAACTCCAAATTTGACGATTCCAGTTTCTAAAAATCCACAAAATTATGTTCTTTCTGTTTATGGATTTTATTTGGAGTTTTGGAATGTTTTTGCCTAGTGTTTATTTGTGTATTTGCTATTTGCACGCTTTACGAGTAGACGTTGAAGTCTTGGGAAGGATTCACAGGAGAAGTTTTGACTCAGGATCCAACTCAAGACCAAGAGCAAGTACTTTTTGAAGGCAAGTTGTGCTTTGACCATGTTGATCCTATTTTGAAATCTATTTTGATTTAAACTATTGCATGCTAGTTCAATTAAAAAGATACTTTGTTTAAACATGGGGGTTAGATAAATACCAATTTGCTGTATGACACCTTGATTACTTAAGTATGTGCCATGACCCTTTGTCACCCTAGTTGTGGATTACTAGTTGGACATTATTAATTTGCCAACATGGGTTTTAGACCGTTGTAGTATACTGCTTAGACACGCTTTCGTGCTCATGACATGATTTTGGATAATCAAATGTTAATATTGACTTAATGATATATTGAACCTGTTTTGGAAGAGTATCATGTGATGTTGATGGCACGTGGTGCATGGTAATCAAGCGGGGTTTTGATAAATGACTTTCGGCCAGGGCATGTGGCAAGAGTAATCAGGTGGGCCAGTGTGGCATTGGGAATGTTGATTTGGTTTTTCGGGTAGTCTTGCCCTGGTCATCCTAAGGACTTAACCTTGCAAGCCTTTGAACTGGGTCATACTTGCAACCACATGGCTGGAATGGGACGGCCCTAGTTGACTAAGTCGCTAAGGACTCACTTGTGGAGCCTCAGGGTGTCAGTTACACCGTTTGTGTGATTGTACGGGGGAGCGTATCGTGGCTGTGGCCAGATACCCATCTAACGGTGTGTTGGTCCCATACTTCGCCTTGGCTAAGGGAAGGGATGGTGTAGAGCACGAACCGGAGAGGACCACCTGTGTTGTTTGAGGCTTCCGAAAGGCTTTGTTACGGGAACTTGCCTTTGTGGTGTTTGACTGTATCTTGTGGGTAAAGTGCATAACCTCTGCAGAGTTGAGAATCTATTTAAATAGCCGTGTCCACGATCTTTGGACAATGCTCGGGAATTACAGTCAAGGGTTAGATTTTCTCAAAAAAAATAACTTGGATTTGGAAAGTTGGGTTGGCATAACAATGGAGACAATGGAAACATGGTTTAGGATGGGGAAAATGTTTATTAAACTGCTTGGAAAGTTATTTATTTCTCGCTTTGAATCTACTTATATTACTTGTCAAATCTTGTTTCTTGCAAATATACCTTGAGCTATTCCTTTGTACCAAGCCATGCATATAGTATATTAGCTTGCATTCTGTGCATGACTTGCTGAGTACCAAGTACTCACCCTTGCCTCAACACAACACCAGTTGAAGAGGAGACTACGCCAGCTATGGAGGAGGAACTCCAAGAGGACCCGTCTACCTAGGGGACGCGAGCCCGATCGGTTACTGTGGTATCTTGGATGGCGCCACGAGTTATTTGATTTTCATTGCTATTGTTATTATTTCTCTCTGAATAAGTCTCGCCTGCGAAATCATATATTTGTAACTTGGCCATAAGGTCGAGTAACCAGTTTTATTACTTTAATAAAGTATTTTTATGGTATCGATTGGTATGATTGTGATATTTACCGATGTTAAAGACTGTGTGCACTAGCGCGTTCCTGGACTAGTGCTGAATACACAGAGGGTCCGGATTTGCAAATTCGGGGTCCCGACAAGCGCTGCCGTCTACCGTCGCGCACCAGAAACCTTCGAATACCTCCCATAACTGAGCCTTCCCTTAGGTTCGCCTTGGTCCACCGATGCTATATCTACCGACCAAACCCTAGCGATGTCGCCGGATGGTCGCTGGTGAGCTCGGCCTTGACCTCCCCTGCGCTGAGTCGCTGTTGCGCGGGCCCGGTTGGTCAGCTGCACAGCCGTTCGCTCTCTCACTGCCGAGCCAATTAAATCTGAATTTGAGTTTAAAGAGAGAAATTGGAATATGCTCTATGTAGAATTTTTGCAAACTAAGTCCAAATTGAGTGAAACCAATTTTATTTGAATCCTTAGGTCAAATATTGTCCAAGTATATGATTAGATTTAAATTTGAAGTTATTTTGTGAACTTTTCCTAATAAGATTGAATATTATGTATGAAATCAATATAATGGTTATAACTTACTAAAAAATGATCCAATTTGAATGAAACTCGTTTCATTGTGTTTGTTATACTGATTAGAACCAGTTAGTAGGATAAAAGATAGGGTGTACTATATTTCTTTTGTTTAACATGTTTAGGGATGCTTTATGAACTAGTCCATATTAATATAATTGATCATACACCCTGAAAATGAACTTTATTAAATTCGATCTTACAATCTTAGCTTCCTGAATTTGTAAATTAAAATGAAATAATACATAAAGAAAGGTAGTCGTGTTGTATGTCCCTAAGCTTTTGTCTTTAGGACCAAAATCTTATAACTTGGTTAATACATGAAATGATGAAGTGATTACCATCATTGATTGATTTGGATTGATTTCATTTGAATCTTCCAACTTCTGTTTTCGTCGTTTATGTATTTACTTCTTATGCCAATATTGAAGTTTCCTATTTGCCATGTTCTTAATCGACGTATAGACGCTGAGACTACCGACTTCACCGTTGACGACACTGATCCAGCCTATACCACTGAGGAGCAAGGCAAGCACTCCCTTGATCATTTTTGAACCCAGATTTCATAATCCACTAAAATGTGATTAAGAATCTTCCTGCATGATTATATTTCGATAAAACCTTATTTGGTGTTACTTGGTAGTTATTGTAACACCCCGGCATTTAATATGCCCGAATGCTACCAACCATAGGCTAAACAACATCTAAATACCATAAACTAAGGTAAATTACAGCAGAGGAGTAAATGCTAATACCGAAAATTTCGGCAGCATCTCCTTTGTTTTTCCATGAATTGAAGCAACAACAATATGATCATAGGGTATAGTATAAAGAATGACATCTAAATCATCAATAATAAAGGTTCTAGCAGCAGTATAAGACTAGAATAAAGATTCCAACCATCTCATGAGCCAAACGAAGTAAATGAGGAAACCAAGCACTTAAATTAACCATCACAATTTAAAGGAAGGAACTTGTCATTGTTTATATGTGTGATGCTAAGTGATGACGTGTGACTAGCTCCCTTTCCCGCATGCCAGTTTCATGGTACCTAAGAAAAACAACATAAACACAAGCGTGAGTTCATCACTCAGCAAGTATATTGCAATGGAACAAGAAAATACATTCAAATTCCTTCATCACCACTTTTCACATACGACATCATACACATCTCATATTCATAGCGTAAGCATATCATTGACATCATCATATATCATCATCGTATAACATCCTTATATAATGCAATGCAATGCACATATCTCCTGGAAACTCATACCTTATGGTTTCAACCTCCAATTCCATATTTCATAATGTGTTTGACCTCAACATTCACATTATATAAGGTGACGACACTCCGTGGTGTCACATTCTCCCCCCCCCTTAAACAGGATTCGATCTCGAATCCGAAGAACGTCAAAATCAACAACAACCCCAAGGGGCAAAAGACTTCTTTGCAGCACCAAAACATTCACACAGAGACTAAAACCGGAACAAACGACAAGCGAGTTCTCAAAACCAACACTAGCGAGAAAATGTTGATTTAGCTCAACAGAGTGCAACCTCTCACGGTTCCATCTTCACTTCAATTCCCAAACAGAAACTGAGTTTCAACCACAAAGGGCTCCATCAACCCAAAACGCCTGAAACCTCACGGCAAACACTTCACACTACTATCACAACCAACCTGACTACCACACTTCATTAAACTCAACATGACACAATCAAAACGAGTCACAATTCCTTTAACGACCTCTCTACATTCTCGAAAATTTCCATCGAGGGGAATAACTCATTAAGGCACACTTGCCCTTCCGATACACGATCATGCTAACATTTCATTCCATCCTCTCCCAGGCAGGACTCAAACCCAAAAACAACTAGTTAAGACAATTACTCACGGCAGGACAATTATCACCGAACTACCGTCAACTTCACTTCCACCCACTGCTACTCTTAATAAAGGTTAAACCCATACGTCATCAACCTCCATCACAAACCACCCTTATACCACTAAGGTTCGACACCTAGCCCCAAGCTAGGATCGTAAAACCTTACCAAACCACAATTGGTTCCTTTCTTAAGAGGGTCTCGCCCTCACACAAAAACACTTAGTTATCAAGCCCAAGTGTACACATATTCCGCATATTCAACCATAAACCAAGAACATTTATATCCTCACTCCCATCTATAGAGCAAGAGAAGTACAATTCTTTTGAACCCAAATGGATCACACACGACAACTCAAACCCAAAGCGTTAACAACCATTTTGGAATGAATTCGGCAACATCCAAGCCAAATCACAAAGGAAGCATAAATCCCCTACACCACAACCAAAATACCAGAAATTCTTCATTCTAAGTTTTCATACTAGAAATAAATGGACATCTCGATTCATGACATGCATGCACACTTTTCAAAAGCACTCCGGATTAGTCATATATCCATATATGACTTTCTCACCGACCTGGCTCATCGACTCCTTTATGATTAATTATGCATAAACAATGTCTCGTTTTCCTTTTTCACCATTCATTCATCATGTAACAACGGTGCCGAATAGTCATTCACAAAATGGCTTCTTCCTCGGTATCAAATAATGAAAACACAATTAACATCAAAGGTTGCGGTAATTCATATAGACTATGACGGCAACATAGTTGACAGTAAAACACCACGTCGCATCACATCCAACATCAATTGAAAACTGAATTTGCAAAACATTGCATTTCATCCAAATTCAACATTTTGGAGGAGAACATCAAAATTTCAAGTCGAGCATCTGCTCCCACAACCATCACAAATTTTCTCAAAGAGAGGGAAACTCATTTCCAAAAGGGAACACCTCACTAAAAAAATCACATTATAAAACATTCATAAAACCCACCTTTTTGAAGCACTCGCAACCATCACACACATTATGCAAATAAATCCAACTCCAGTCAAAAAGATTTACGAATTAAATCTCAAGAGTTTCCAACACAACCCACTATGTCCATCTGCTTCCGTTAAAATTTATTCCAAAGATAATTCAGGGTGAATGCGAAGGAGCGCGATCCACTCAAAATCTTTTGGGTGTAAATCCATACTCATAACACAAACTAAACAAAATAGCCAAAACCAAATATTGGCACCAATAGCTACGGGTTTTAGGGAGACTCGGAAACACAACACAAGGAATACCTTGACCGAAGGCATTCAACCAAAATGGCAAACAACCACAACAGTTCAAACTGTTTTAAACACCAGCTCAGCATGAATCCCACCATATCTTGTATTCCACTACACTTACCATTTAAGCATTCAATAATCACTATTTACTCATCAAGAGAGTCCAACTGGATTTAACAAAATTTACATAATAATTTCTTTCTCTAGTTACCATTCTCAACACTTTTAATTAAGGTTTAAGATGCTTATCACAAAGGCACCCAACCAAGACTACATTGACATGATCCCCACGGATCACCAAATCATATAACAACGTATTCTATATTTCAAACGTAGTACTTCAACAGCTACTCATGGTCAACCTATCAATTTTATACTATCCATATGTCAAAATCTTGACAATTGAAACTTGTTCAATCAATAAAATGACTTCAACAAATAAGTAATATCTCTACAAGATAAAATTCGTAATTAGGATTCTAAGATATGCATTCATTAAGGTTAAAATCTTACATCATGATTATTATCCATTGTTCATCCCATCACATGTACTCGACATAATACCACAGTTTTACACTTTTCTTCTATTGGATCAATGGTTTCCAACAATTAACAACACTAACAAGGCATCAATATCAATTCTTTGCATAATCATCAATCAACAACATTGCTTTTAGCTACCTTACACATAGGTTGCAACAAAATTGTCACTACACAACATACTCCAACTATTAAATTAGATTTAATAAGTTAGATCAGCACACAATGTTCTTAAAAACATCATTAACAATAAGTCTTATGTCTTCTCACTTGATATCAATACTAGTATTGTAGAGACACAACTGCATACTTCCGAATATACTAGTAGTTTGCAACAACATAAATAGCAACTCTAATCAACTTCCAAATTAAAGCCACTAGTCAACATGATTAAATTTCTCTATTAACCCGTTAGATTAGAACATCTTTAAACAATCGGCAAAGTTTCTTTAACAGTATCATTAATTTACATCATCTTAATGTTCTAACTATGCATCAAGGTTTAAACTTTTAACATTAACGAGGATCATAAGCACTTTTAAAACAAGGCAACAGATTCTAAGCATGTACATTAACCCATTTAATCATTCTCGCTACAGAGTAAACTACAACACTAGTAGTCTATTTATTCTCCAGCTAGAGATGATAATCACATTGAATTGATTCAACTCAAAATTCAACTGAGCAACACATCATTCCATAAACCACATTGTTACCTACTACATAGCACAGACATAAACTTTTCTAAACACCTTCATTGGGCACGAACTCATGACAAATAGGATGCAACTCAACTTTTAAAGATAACCATAACTCAAGAACCAGAACGAACACCGATAGAAAAATTCTCCTTTCCAGGCAAGGAAGAAAAACAAAACTCCAACAAAAATGCAAGAGAGCTCAACTCTCAAATTTCCAAATTTGCCCACAAAACTCAACAAGAAATCTCAAGATCTATACTTCCAAGAAGGAAGAAGGATGCACCAGGGAAAATCAAATGTTCATTAAATCTTTTCCGATAAAAGGTTCAAACTTAGCTCCACCAACTCAAGGCCTGCACCAGGGGAAACTCCAACACTTTTCTTAGATAGGGAGAACAACAACCATAAAAGTTTCCTCTTCAAGACAGTCCGTAATGACCAATAAAGCCGATGTCAAAGCAAAAATAGAGACCAATAGATGCGCAACACAAAACCTTTCTTCTACGTCTTCAACCAAGAAAGACAAAACCACGAACCACATATGGAACAATCCGCGAAAATCCAATACCAAACACTTTTCTTTTGGTTTCAATCAATCAGAGCCAACAAGACCAACCGAAACCGACCATTAGAACGGTAAAGAGCATACGAAGGAATCCACCACCAAACTCTTCTATTTGACTCCAGTCAACTACCCGATCTACGACAGAAAGGGTAGGCACTCTTCTCCTACAGGGGTTAATAGTTCTTCGGTGATGGCGCTAACCGGCCACTGAGGATTTTTGAACCCAGCCTATACCATTGAGGAGCAAGGCAAGCACTCCCTTGATCATTTTTGAACCCAGATTTCATAATCCACTAAAATGTGATTAAGAATCTTCCTGCATGCTTATATTTCGATAAAACCTTATTTGGTGTTACTTGGTAGTTATTGTAACACCCCTGCATTTAATATGCCCGAATGCTACCAACCATAGGCTAAACAACATCTAAATACCATAAACTAAGGTAAATTATAGCAGAGGAGTAAATGCTAATACGAAAATTTCGGTAGCATCTCCTTTGTTTTTCCATGAATTGAAGCAACAACAATATGATCACAGGGTATAGTATAAAGAATGACATCTAAATCATCAATAATAAAGGTTCTAGCAGCAGTATAAGACTAGAATAAAGATTCCAACCATCTCATGAGCCAAACGAAGTAAATGAGGAAACCAAGCACTCAAATTAACCATCACAATTTATAGGAAGGAACATGTCATTGTTTATATGTGTGATGCTAAGTGATGACGTGTGACTAGCTCCCTTTCCCGCATGCCAGTTGCATGGTACCTAAGAAAAACAACATAAACACAAGCGTGAGTTCATCACTCAGCAAGTATATTGCAATGGAACAAGAAAATACATTCAAATTCCTTCATCACCACTTTTCACATACGACATCATACACATCTCATATTCATAGCGTAAGCATATCATTGACATCATCATATATCATCATCGTATAACATCCTTATATAATGCAATGCAATGCACATATCTCCTGGAAACTCATACCTTATGGTTTCAACCTCCAATTCCATATTTCATAATGTGTTTGACCTCAACATTCACATTATATAAGGTGACGACACTCCGTGGTGTCACAGTTATAACCGAAACTGATGGATTCCCTTAATCATGATGACATACGATCCATAAAAACCATAGGAATGGTTAAGTTCTTTGAACTGGGTATAATCACTTATTAACCTGCAAATGCTTAGCACAGCTTTAGGTCAATGTTGGAAATGTTTACACCCACACCTTTCTTTATGAAATCTTTTATGGTTTATTTGAGCAGTAAAGGATACTGGTAGTTTAATAAAAGTGAAAATAAAACTATTGCTTCGACGTGGGTAATTATTGGCAATAGCCGGTTGTACGTGTTTTAACATGTACGTAGATAGGGTGGAGTATCGCCCATGTCACTTTGAGGACCGAACATAGTGTCCCGTGATCTAAGATTGCCCGTACAACCACAATGCCGGTATGGTGACGGCTATAACCAATTAAGTTATTAAAAACTGATCTTGCATTATGGAAGGTAGTAGTAGCACGGGCATTCCGGATATTGGTTTGCTTGAGGGAGGTGCCATCACCGAGGTGTTGACACTTGCCGATGCAACAGTATACGCCTTACTAATGGGGAGAAATGATCCGTATACACGATGTGCTTCTACCGCCATTTTCCAATGGGGAGGAATGATCCGTGCATACGATGTTCTTCGGCCGCCATTAGTAAGAGTGTAACACCCCGGCATTTAATATGCCTGAATGCTACCAAACATAAGCTAAACAACATCTAACTACCACAATTGAACATAAATTCCAGCAAAGGCGCATATGCTAAAAACCGAGATTTCGACAGCATCTCCTTTGTTTTAACATGATTTGAAGGAGCAACCACAGTATAGCATTATAAGGCAATATGAGAGACAGCTAAAACAGCAATAATTAAAGACTTAACGACAATATAAGTCTACTTTCAAGCATTTAATGTCTCCAAGAGTCAAACGAACAATAAGACTCTCATATAGCAAAGCCAAACCTTAAAGCAATAATCATCACACGCATTTTATTCTCAAAAACTAATTGAATGACTTGTGGAATCAAATGAGTGAAGCTACGTGCGGAAGTGTGACTATTTCCCTTCCCCGCATGTCGGTCTCATGGTACCTAAAACAACAAGAAAACACAAGTGTGAGTTCAAAACTCAGCAAGCATATTGCAATGGTACAACAAGAACAATTACATGGCAATAATATCTCACATCGTGTAAACCATCTCATTCATGATCACATATCCTTTTCATCATCATTATGTATGCAATGCAATGCGATGCTCATGTCTCCTTGGAAACTCATACCGGTATGGTTGAGTACACACCCGTCGGTGTGCACCCTCTCCCCCCTTCCATCGCGAAGATGGAGGGTGCCTACTCCTCGCTTCCAAACACCGCGGCGGATGGAATCACGATGTAGGACTTACTCATTGGCTCTCCGGAATAGTCATAACTTTCTCACCGACCTTCCCTGGATTAGTTATGACTTTCTCACCGCCCGGGCCATGTAACATGCCATGTATTCAAATATGCCAACATCACAATTAACTTGTGCATTAACACATGGCATCATAGCATACTCATCATATCATAGGCAATCATTAACGCATGGCAAGTGATCATATCATATAATCAAGTTCATCTAGTCTCAACTAGCAACCTACAAACCGCTATCCATTACAATACACTTGCCTCAACCATGGGCAACGGATTGGCGGGAAGTAGAGGGCACTCCCGGGGTCGCACCACCTGCACATAGGTACCACACACTCACAATCATGACCACAAAACAGTACGCAACCCTCATCTACCCCGACATTGCCAACTACTCGCAAAACCCAAAAACAGAGGTTCTGTCCCGTTGGGACAGCAGCCTTCCAAAAGGCACAACTTGAGTTCTGGGACTCCGAATCAATTAAACGAGTACATCCTCGCGTATCTTAGGAAATTTCCCAACTTTTTATAGGTATAGGGAAAGACTGATTCGGACTCTAAAGTTGTTTAATCTACAAAATACCGTGATCTGTTCCAATCACGTCACATATTTTAATACGCTCGGTAAAACAAGCATAACTTTCAAACGGCTGGGCAGAATTTAAAGTTCTTTATACCCACTGAAAGGTATTGAAATTACCTACAACTTCTTCAACAGCCGTACGACCAAATTCCGATCTAAATTGGTGAAAAACCAAACCCTAGGTCGACTGCTCATGCTTGCCGAAACAGAGAACGTGTCAACTTCTAGATCTAATCCAATCTACTCAATTCCAGCACCACCAATTGATCTAAAAACATGATAATGATCCTTAGAACAGTACCTAGCCCAACCCCAAGGAGTCCCATGGCCATACCTTCGCCCGACGCATGAACACCCAATAGATCTCCTCCCGGATTGCTCCTCGCTCCTCGCTCCAATGGACGGATCTCCGAGGCGCAGGGGTGGAGAGGCTACCCTAGGGCAGCAAGGGGTGGAGGAGAGGTGGTGGAGAGGTGGGGAGCAAAGGGGACGCAAGGGAGAGGAGCAAGTGGGGGTGGCGGGTAGGGCAAGGAGGGAGGGGAAGGGGCGCACATAGGAGGGGGGTGGGGCGCATGGCAGCAGGGGGAGCCCCCTTTTTAACAGCGCAAACAGGATTCCTAATCCTAAATGGACTCATACTCCATCCCACCACAGCCCACAACCCTTTCCCCTAGGCCCAAAACTCCCCGGAAAGGCCCAAACTCCCGGAAACGGCCCGGAAACGCTATTAAACCTCCTACCATATGGTTTTAACCTCCAATACCATATTTCATAAAGTTTTTGACCTTAACATTCACATTAAATAATGTCACACCATTCCGTAGTGTCACAAAGAGTTAGTCATACTGGACTGGTGTAATGTCAGGTTTAGTAATGTAAAGGTTATATATGGGTTTTCCCTGGCAACACACCAAAGGAAGTGTGTTAATAAGCTTTGCAAAAAGGGAAGTCATTATTTGTGGGTAAAGCTGTACAACTCTGCAGAGATTAAACTAATCGATTAGCCGTATCCACGGTCATGGATGACTTGGTGAACCCACACTAAGTTAGTTGTTTTCTATTTTCAAAAACTTTGATTAAATGATTTGGATAATGACTCACATTTGTTAAATATCACTTACTGTTATATTGATTCATTTAAGACCATGGAGGGTCTTGTTCGTTATCTTACTCACAAGGGCTGTGAGTAAATTGTTATTATCCCTTCTATCACTTGTTATTTCAATTACTTAGCAAACTGTTTTAAATTTCCAGTTATGCTTTCCATTATTATTCAGTATTTACAATTCAAATCTTTGCTTTACGCAAAACAACCGTAGAAACCCACTTTCTATTCAGCTTGCATATATTCTAGGAATTGCAAACACTACAAAGTCTTGCGAGTACAAATGTACTCAACTTGCTTCAACAATGTTTTTAGGTGATGAGCAAGAATATCCCGTTGACGATAACGATAACGAAGAACTCGTTATTTATGGTGACGACTGTCCTCTCTAAGTTCATCTCGTCTGTTGCCTGTGGAGTTTTGGGCTAGTCGGCAAACAATGAGATGTGGTTTTATTACTGCTACTTTTGGTTATGTAATATTACTATCAAACATCTGATGTAATAAAAGTTTGAACTTGTGTATTGCTGTAATTCCAAATTGTATTAGTGCGTGCCAGCCACTGATCATGGGAATGGCACAGAAAGCACTTAAGAGCTTCATATTTATGTTACTTCGTGGCATAAAAATGAGGGTCTGACATTAGAGTTCGGTGTTTGTACTAAGTCGTGACTTAGATTCTCCAAATCAAACGTGATGGTGAGCTGAAGCATAAATAATAGAGAGATGAGAGCTGCGGTAGGTTATGCATGAAGCAGGGCTAACACTATTGACTTTTATAGGTTTACTCGAATTCTATTCCTGCCTTTTGTGCTCTTGGCTCAGTACTTAAGAAGTAAACTGATTTCTGTTTTCAGGGGGAGTGGCCTCTTCTTCGCGCGGCACTCCGCTCCCCGCGGTATAAAGGCAAGTGCATGGTAGATCAATAATATCATTTGATGGTATTTCTCCTTATTAGAAATTGATGCACTGTTTACCTTGCTTTTATGAAATGCTTGGTCTTATATTCTTAAGTATTATGTGATGGCTGACCTATGAATACATGATGAAAGGTATTGGGTATTGTGTTATGTTGATATTCTGACATTTATTTATGATTATGTGCATGTTGGAAAGATTACAATTGGGACGGATTGATACTCCCGTGTTTGGTTATGAGAATGCAATTTGTACTGTTATTCTTGCCATTTGCATATATGCATTCATGTGCATAGGAGCCAGGTCAGAGAAGGCCATATAACTAGTCCGTAGTGCCATGGGCAGGGTCAATAAGAAAGATATATGATTTTGACCCGAGAGCTCCTTGGACCAGGTCGGTGAGAAAGCTATATGACTAGACCTGAGTGCTCTGAAAAAGTCCTACGGAGGTGGTCTCCATGGGAATGGAAACTCTGTAGGAACTCCACGGGAGTGGAGGATTTGACCCCGTATGAAAGAGGACGGGGCAAGGTGTGGCATCGACGGGTGCACACCTAGCTATACCGGTATAGGCTACAAAATTTGCATATGGACATACATACATCATTGGATTGCATTGCATAATGAGGTTTTGTTGAATTGTTGAGTTGTTGTGAATGCACAGGTTTGGAATTGAGTCGTGGACTCATTCCATTGCATTGTATATTGAATTGTTGAGTTGTGTGAGTGTTCAGGTTTGGGATAGAGTCATGGACTCCTCCCAAGATTGTCTAAAGAGGTACGTGTAAGAGTTGAGTGAGTTACTGAGGGATTTAATGAGGTGAATGTGGTTCTACCGTTTTGTTTAATTGTTAACTTTAATTAAAGAAAGATTGTCATATTATGGTTCTGAATGTGTTAATTGTTTATGTTATTGTTTTATTATGAACTTTGCTGAATCTTGGACTCACGCTTGTTTGTTTAATGTTTTTATAGGTACCTCGAGATCGGTTTGTGGGAAGGGGGTCTGTAGCGGCACTGGTTCACTTAACAACACATAGTTAGTCCATTTATTTATATTTGTTGTAGATTCATTCTGTAATTCATTTTGCCCCGAGATGTGGTTGTGGTTGAATGGATATGTTCCCACCTTCGTGTGGAGCTTAGGGTTTTATTAGTTGCTTGATTTATATAATTGCTTGTTATCTCTTTGTCTGCTGAGTGGATGTCCTAGTTTTAGGGGAGGTGCTGCCGAAATTTCTAGTAATTTCGGTAACTTGTTAGAATTTAGTTTGCTTTGCTAAATTATTCTAGTGTCATGTGCTAGTTGTTGTTTGAGGGTGTAACATTCCGGGCACGTGCGGTGCCGGGGTGTTACTAGAAATGCCCCTGTTTCCAACATAGAAACTGATATCGAGTTACAGCATAAGAAAGTCACTGTTTAATCATATCAAAAAAACAGACAACCAGAAGCAACGAGCAAATATAACACAGCAAGACTACTTTGAAGACAATTCAATTATTTGTAATTTCACATCAACCACTCTTTTCCATGTCCCAATTAGCACGCATTGGCCTGTGGTGAAGGCGTGAAGCACGTATAACACTAGCCTCTGCTGCGCTCCCACGCGTGCATCATCACCGCTCACCTCTCCGGCCATGCCACGGATCGATGCTCGTGAGCGCTGCATTTATTTCTTCCTCTACCTCCACTGCGTGTGCCTGCTCAGTGCTCACTGATCGCTACACGTGGGTACCGTGAGGTTTGAGGAAACCTTCCGGCAATGTTTTATTGAGTATTTGTTGGGATGGACATCGCAACTAATTTTTCCAACCACGGCAGTCAAAAAGTTTCTAACAGCAAATTTTATCATTCTTATAATCGAGGACTCACCTTTACTTGGTTGAATGCTCCCCTTTGAGTTAAACATAAAATGAATTAGGTGCACCTAATAAGATCCTGTTTGGCAGAGCTCCAGATCCTAGTTCCGTCTTAGATTTGAAATTTATAGGTTAAAATAAAGTGAATTAAATTTATAATTTTATTCTAAAATATAAACAAGATGACTCATCTAAACACTCTTAATATACCTACAACTCCAGCTCTATAGATTTGGTGGAGCTAGGAATACCCAGCTCACGAATCTGATGAGCTGAAGCTCTGTCAAACACCCCTTAAGATTCATGGTTTTGTGCCAAGTCTCTGCCTTTCCTATGATCGTTAGGCAAACAACAGCAAATTTGTCTCTGCTTGCATGGTTTTTCACCTGTCGGTGAACCATTTGTTTGTGATATGATCGCTGTCAAAGATTGCGTAGAAACTAGAAGGTAGTTACACTTGTAGGTAAAAAAAGTTGCGATGCATTATGATCTTCAAAGACTACATTGTGTACTGTCGCCTTCTTCACCAAAGCGTAAAAAAGTGCTTCCTAGTACAATTCATATGAGAGGCTTTTTACTATCCTTAAGATGTATCAAACTATACATTAAATTAGTACCAAGAGGTACCAAAAGTTTAAAAGATAGAGGTACCAAAAGGTACAAGGGTTTAAGAATTATTTGGTGGCACCTCGTGATACTTCTCAAGGGTCGATGGTAAAAACTCTCTTAATATGAAAACAAAATTGTGATTGCTACGTACGTTCCTGATAACAATCACAGCTGAAACAACACTTGCTATGTAACACTGCATTCAGGTTCCAACTTCCAAGAAGAATGCCAACAGAGGAGAGGCCATTGCAGAAGAAAGAGAGCAAAATCAAGATCATGTGAGACCCTCATTTTTATGCCACTCAGTAACATAAATATGAGGCTCTTAAGTGCTTTCTGTGCCATTCTCATGATCAGTGGCTGGCACGCACAAACACAATTTGGAATTACAGCCATACACAAGTTCAAACTTTTATTACATCAGATGTTTGATAGTAATATTACATAACCAAAAGTAGCAGAAGTAAAAACCACATCTCATAGTTTGCCAACTAGCCCAAAATTCCACAGGCAACAGACGAGATGAACTTAGAGAGGACAGTCGTCGCCATAAATTACGAGATCTTCATTAACGTTATCGTCAACAGGGTATTCTTGTTCTTCACCTAAAAACATTGTTGAAGCAAGTTAATTAAGCTACTTCTTAGTTTAGGGTCTTCCAATCAAACTTAAACTTAGTTATAAACTTCTTTGATTGTAATCGAGATAGGGGTCATTCGAATATACTAAAGTCTACTTTAAATTTTAGGCTCAACATGTCATGTCAGAATCAGAATCTTGACTATTACGAGTGGGCCCTATGTAACATACTCTTATTTTTGTATCGTTGATTCGGATATATATATATATATATATATATATATATATATATATATATATATATATATATATATATATATATATATATATACTAGTAAGATGCCCGTGCGTTGCAACGGTATTCTAAAATAGAGTGATACATATCATTTGATGGGATCATAAACTGTATCACAAATATCAATTTTCAAGCAAAATATTCTTGCGTTGCAATGGAACACCAAATGTTACACACCATGCATGAAGAATATAACTGTGCTTTTTAAAAGCTAGATGAACAAAGGTTATTGTTGATACTATATGCAAGGTAATATCAATTAACAATTTTTTTTTGAATCAGAAGCACAAACAATTACACGTACAACTGAGCAGAAAGAACAAATATAACTGTGTTTAATTAAAGGGAAGCGTCCATGATACCATTTTTCATTCGATGCCACGACGGTTTCAAGTTGCGTTGCATTGCTCCAGGCTGCTTAAGTACATGGCACTAAAAACCAAACTTTAGTCAGTGTAAAAAAAACCGGATTAGATATCGAAAAAATAGCTCAATAAGGTTAACATTAATCACAATAATATAATACAGTATCATGTCGTCATAATGTAATAGTACATCCAACGTCATAATGTAATAGTACATCTTCAATCCTTACCGGTTGTTCCCGGCATCTAGGCAGACTGTTCCTGGCAGTCACCAATGTCGTTGCTGTCCAGACCTACGGCAGCGTCCGACCGCTTGGCGTCGTCGTCGTTGTCACCCAGGCAATGCGTCCACCGGCTTCATCACAATCCCGGCTGGTCAAAGAAGCTAGTGATGAGTAGTTCATAAATAAAATAGGAAATACAATGAAGGTTAGACAAATTAACCTGCCGAATATTCTCTTCTATGTCATGGAAAATGGAAATGTTACCAACAGAGGAGTTCCTTAACATATAAAGTGAAAAAGTTTGCAGGATCAGGAAACCATAGCGATAGGGTACTGTGACACCACGGAGTGTCGTAACCTTATTTAACGTGCATGATAAGGTCAAAAACAGTATGAGATGTGGAAATAAGGTTAAAACCATAGGATTTGGAGGTTAATAACGTTTCTGGGGTTTTGGGCCTTTCCGGGGGATTTTGGGCCTTAAAGAGGGGGTTGTGGGCTTTGGTGGGATGGAGTAGGAATCCATTTATGATTAGGAATCCTTGTTGGGGCTGGTAAGAGGGCTGCCCCTGCCCTTTTTGTGCGCCCCCACCCTCCCTTTTGGCACCCCACACCTCCCTTGGCCCCTAGCCGCACCCCCCACCCTCCCTCTCCCCTTGTGCCGTGCGCCCCCCTTGCCCTCTCCACCTCTCCACCACCTCTCTTCCACCCCCTTGCTGCCCTAGGGTGGCCTCCCCACCCCCTGCACCTCGAGAATCCATCCCTTGGAGCGATGAGCGAGGAGCGAACCGGGAGGAGATCCATTCAGTTTGCGTGCGTCGGGCAAAGGTATGGCCATGGAAATCCTTGGGGTTGGTCTAGGTACTGTTATAAGGGTGTTTATCAAGTTTTTAGATCAATTGGTGGTGCTGGAATTGAGTAAATTGGATTAGATCTAGATGTTGCCACGTTTCTGTTTTGGGACACCATGAGCAGTCGACCTAGGGTTTGAGTTTTCGTCAATTTAGAATCTGAATCTGTCCGTACGGATGTTGAAGAAGTTGTATATAATTTCAATATATTTCCGTGGATATAAAGAACGTTAAATTCCGCCCAGCCGTTTGAAAGTTATGGCTGTTTTACCGAGCGTGTTAAAATATGTGACGTGATTGGAACAGATCACGGTATTTTGTAGATTAAACAACTTTAGATTCCGAATCAGTCTTTCCCTATAACTAGAAAAAGTTGGGAAATTTCCTAAGCTATGCGAGGTTGTACTCATTTAATTGATTCGGAGTCCCAGAACTCAAGTTATGCCTTTTGCAAGGCTGCTGTCCCGACGGGACAGAACCTCTGTTTTTAGGTTTTGCGAGTAGTTGGCAAGGTCGGGGTAGATGAGGGTTTGCGTACTGTTTTGTGGTCATGATTGTGAGTGTGTGATACCTCTGTGTAGGTGGTGTGACTCCGGGGGTGCCTTCTACTTCCCGCCAATCCGTTGCCCGTGGTTGAGGCAAGTGCATTGTAATGGATAGCGACTTGTAGGTTGCTAGTTGAGACTAGATGAACTTGATTACATGACATGATCACTTGCCATGCTTTGATGATTTCCTTTGATATGATGAGTATGCTATGCTGCCATGTGTTAATGTACAAGTTTATTATGATGTCGGCATATTTGCATACATGGCATGTTACATGGCCCGGGCGGTGAGAAAGTCATAACTAATCCGGGAAGGTCGGTGAGAAAGTTATGACTAATCCGGAGAGCCAATGAGTAAGTCCTACATCGTGATTCCATTCACCGCGGTGAACAGAAGCGAGGAGTAGGCACCCTCCATCTTCGGGATGGAAGGGGGGAGAGGGTGCACACCAACGGGTGTGTACTCAACCATACCTGTATGAGTTTCCAAGGAGACATGAGCATCGCATTGCACTTCATACATATTGATGATGATGATGATATGTGACCATGACTGAGATGGTTTTTACATGATGTGAGATATTATTGCTATGTAATGGTTCCTGCTGTACCATTGCAATGTGCTTGCTGAGTTTTGAATTCACGCTTGTGTTTTCTTGTTGTTTTAGGTACCATGAGAACGACATGCGGGGAAGGGAAGTAGTCACACGTCCACACATAGCTTTGCTCATTTTGATTCCACAAGTCATTTAATTAGCTTTAATAATAAACTGCGTGTGATGATTATTGTTTTAAGGTTTAGCGTTGCTATATGAGAGTTTTATTGTTCGTTTGACTCTTGGAGACATTAAGTGCTTGGTATTAGACTTATTTGGTCGTTAAGTCTTTAATTATTGCTGTTTTAGCCGTCTCTCTTATTGCCTTATATTGTTTAACTGTGTTGCTCCTTCAATTCATGTTAAAACAAAGGAGATGCTGCCGAAATCTCGGTTTTTAGCATGTGCGCCTTTGCTGGAATTTATGTTTAATTGTGGTATTTAGATGTTGTTTAGCTTATGTTTGGTAGCATTCAGGCATATTAAATGCCGGGGTGTTACAGGTACATATCAAATTACACATGAATGTAGCAAGTTTACTGGCATGTGATGGTAATAAAATAAATGGAATCATGTTAATAAATACCCCTGTTCTGTTGATGGAAAATATATCTCAGACTAAACCATTAGTTAAAAATTAAAATAACTACTTGTTGAAATAGAATGGCAGACACATTTTCTTTGGAATTTTCTTTGGAAGTCATCAATCTGCATTTGATCTACAAACTCAAAGTGTGCATGCCATGAATGAAAGAAAAAATTGAAAGGGCCTTCGACAGTATATATTACAGATAGTTAATGCGCACCACATAGAAGCAGCAAGAAATTATAGTGAACGAGGCTAATAAGGCATGATGTAACATGTTGCCATTCCAGTTTAAATGAATGATGTCCATGAGAAGTACAACAAATTTCGTATGAAATTATTTCAACCAAAGACTCCCATATGTTCTCAGCTCAGATTTTGCATTACCTAAAATCTATCAGTGACCTAATGTAGTTCTGACCAAACATGTAGTAGTCGAATGGTTCTCTGATAGCTTTGTGATAAGTTGAAAATGTAAATGGACTCTGCAAAAGGATGAAGCTTGGTGTAAAAGGGCATCTCAATACTTAACTTTTCTCTTACTGTTTAATCAGGTGCCTTTAACCTCTGCACCAGAAGAGGCCAATACCAGTGTAAGAACTCAGCCAGGGAACCCAGCACAACCAGGGTTTTCAATTCTCAACCATCAGATCCAATTATCGCAACTTCAACCAATAGGGGTTATTCCGCGCAACATGGTTAATATGTTGCCCTTTCATTTTCTTCATGCTGTTTGCCATCTGCATTTCAGCCTTTTAATTTTAAGCACTGGTGACAGGTTATTCCTGATACTCTGATGACTCTTTTGGAGTATATCAATCGCATGGACCAAGTATTACTGAATAATGGTATCATTTGTTCTGGCCATTGGTTAATTTGTTGCTTGTTTTAAAAGATTATCACACTCATTTTTCTGCTATAAATGAAAGTATTCCATCTGTGGATTCAAACACCCAGCAACCACCAAGATCGGATGATGATTATCTAAACCAAAGATTTCCTAGTCCTGAGGTTCTTGTTTCAGTCATTGAAAGAGCCCAACAACTTCTTGGTGGCGATCTTTATACGCTTCTTTACGTATGTTAGTTTTTTCCCCTCCTGTAGTTATATTCTGTTCTTCTTAGCTTTAGAACGGTTCATCGTTTACAGTGATGTCTTGTTGATGTACAATTTAGCCTCCCTGGTCAATATTTTATTTCATGATGCTTTTTTCCTTCTATTGTTATATACGAATCAATGCTCTTTAATTTTTAAATACAGTATCACCGAGATATCACATGGCCAATGCCTCAAATTTAGAGTGTCCTGATATCAATTTTGCCTTTAGCTTAGCATGTGAATCAAGAACAATGAGGAGTTCATTAGCGAAAGCATCAAGAATGTTGCTGTGTTGCTTTCCATCACCAGTTCAAAACGCAGATAAATTAAATTTCACGTTACTGTTGGTTGTGATTTATGACATCTAATTACTTTACTTTTCTAGCTAGAATAGATATCGGGTTCAGACATGAACCATGTTCTGAAAAAAGGATTAATATTTTTTAGGTGCACAGATCCTAAAGAAGATAATATTAGCTCTGTAATCAGATGTCAAGTGTCATGCCTTACCTCCTCAGGGCTCATGTTGTACATCAGTTCCTAAATTCTCCGGGCGAACTGGAATAGTTTTTCAAAGTGCTGCAATAACAAAAATATAAAAATGCCTTCGTATGCAATAGTATAAATTCCTCAATTCTGTGCATTCCCAAAGGAAAAATGGAACAAAATGGACACGTAAACAACTTACAATATATATGACCAAATTGATATGGCGCGAACAAGCTTGTTCATAAGCTTCACTGGCTTGATGATAATAGAACACCATTCACTGACGCGAACACCATTCACACAGCTTGCACGAGTTCAAAGGTCATAAAAGAATATGAGTTCGTTAGAATAACGAATTGAACAACTATTCCGACTTCCCTACACATAAAACCGCGAAATTAGATCCTAATCAGAACCTCCCAACCCCCAAGGTTCCATTTTAGGCACTTGATCATTTTTATAAAAAAAATAGCCAAAAGTCTAGCATTTACGGTAGAAGAAGAACAACAGCCAGTCTCCAAAAGCGCGCACACCTACACACGCACTCAACGTCCACACGCGCACAAAACTCTCCAAGAACTAACAAAATTTAGATACCGTGCACACTATACAAAATCACCAAAGATTGGTACTAAAAATAAGCTAGAATGAACAGCACGCCGTATGAACCTTGTACCTCTCCGGAGAACGGAACACGAGCCTGAAGGCTTAATTTGCAGCCTCCCGCGCTCTTAAAAAAGAATTGGCAAAAAAAAGGAACCGAAGGAATTGCGAGGAAACAAAAAGAAATCACACTAAAAATATAATGAAAGAAACTGCCCGTCCATGCGGGAACCTTGGTCGAGGGAGAAACTGCCCGCAAAAACGACGCTGGGAAGAATCGCACCTTGGGGAAGGAGATCAGACTGCTCGCCCTTGAGGAGGTTCACCGCCTTGTACTCGTAATCCACACCTACAGAAACATCATTCATACACGTGCGCATCCAATCTTCTCAACCCAATCCAAAACCAAGAAATGGCATAGGGGGGGAGCGAGACCGAGAAAGGGGCTTCGAACCTTCTGGAGGTCGGGCGGGACTGAGGTGAGGGAGAAGATCTGGAAGCGGAGGACGTCGAGGCCGTGTTCCGTGTCGTACTCCACCGCGTGCTCCTCGCCCTCCCCTTCGCCTCCGGGGGCCTGCCGGAGCACGAACCGGCGAGCCGCCATCGCGTTCTCTCGCCATCCCCAACGGCTGCGGCACCGTCGTCCTCCTCCTCCTCCTCATCGGCGCCCGCGCCGATGGTGATGGCCTCAATCTCCTCCTCGTCCACTTCCTCTTCCCCATTCGCCTCACCCGCCACTGTGGACGCCTCCTCCTCGTCCTCCTCCTTGCTAGAACCGGAGCCGGCGAGCCGAGATGTGGGACCAGCCGCGGCGGGAGCGGGGTTCGACATGGCAAGCATCCCTATGCCCCTCGCAAGAGTAGATGCTGCTGCTGCGGTCGCTGGAGGAGCGGGAGCCGAACTCGAAGAAGCCGCCCTTGGTGGAGGAGGGTGCGCTGAGGTTGACGCCGCCGCGGGGACCGCCGTGCCAGCAGCCGGACGCGGGGACATCCTGAACTTTACTAAACAGTAAAAATAAAATATTAAAAATATAAATTTGATTTATTATTATTTTCCTGAAATATAAATGCAGTGGATAGATATCTAGCTAAAAGAGATAATTGAGGTTTAGGATTTCGGGAAAGAAAATTGATAAAAGGGTTAAGAAGGTAGAAGATGGAAATTTTAGTTTAAGGATAATATTGGATAAGTGAGAAGTTTCATGGATTGCATAATGGCTAACTAAGTAATCATGACTTCATGAAAAGAAATTTAGTTAATATTCTCTTGACTATGAGTAGTAGGGAGGCAATATTGAAATTATCTAGAATCATTAGGTGTTGTATGAACACATTGAATAATGGGATTTGTTTATGAATAATGTGATAATACATAATGCGAACCATCACTATTGCTGATCAGAAACAATCATTGCATGGGATTAAACTACAATACTAATTTTATTGATATGTTGTAGTTCACATTTACAATATAAAGGAAATTTAAGAATTTGTACAATGTCAAACAACAACCACATGAATTTCAACTTATACAACTGTTCGATTACATATGTGATCACATTTACATAACCAATTACATCCTAAAAAGTAGAGTACAAGATCCTAAACTATGACTTCTGTGCTGACTTAATCTGCATCGTTAGACCTGCATAATCAACTGCATCTGTATAAGTACAAGAATAAAGTAAATGCATTAAATTAGATACAATAAGTAAATAAGGAAAGATTGCCGTCAGCCAAGTTAGATCACTCAATGAGGCACCCTAGATTGTCCGAGGGCCAATCTGGCTCCTCTCACGATTAGATTTTTGCATCATTCGGCAATAACAAACCTGGTTAGGCCATAGAACGTGAATATTTAGAAATATCTCAAAGTAAAAATATTTTACCGTAGTAAAATAGTAAGACCACAGTGAATAGGGATAAAGTCAAGCAACTGTGCCCATAGGACAGCACAGTCCTTTCCAGAACCAGCCGAAGCTAGAAGGTGCGAAGCAAGGTCAGCCGGCCACTTAAGCCATCCCTTCAACCGAACAACAAGGACCAAAGCGGTCACCAAGCCCTCTCTCAACCGAACCCTCCAGAGCAAGTCGCCAGGCCACACAAGAAAGCTCCAGATCAACCTTGTCGTTGTATTCCACACCAGGGTGCCCACTGCACTTTAGTAAAAGCAGCCACCGCCGGACACGTGGCATCCAGGCCATGCCCCCGGCGGCCAGCTGAGTTGTCACCGGGGGGAGGGTGGCGACCAGGCCACGCCCCTGGCGGTCAGCTGAGTGATCGCCTACGGGAGGGTGGCGACCAGGCCACGCCCCTGGCGGTCAGCTGAGTGATCGCCGGCAGGAAGGTGGCGACCAGGCCTCGCCCCAGGCGGTCAGCGGTGTGATCACCAACGGGAGGGTGGCGACCAGGCCTTGCCCCTGGCGGTCAGCTGTGTGATCTCCAGCGGGAGGGTGGCGACCAGGCCTCGCCCCTGGCGGTCAGCTGTGTGATCGCCAGCGGGAGGGTGGCGACCAGGCCACGCCGCTGGCAACCAGTTCCCAAGGACATTTAATGGCCCGTGCGGCCGGTCGAGAGGTCAAAGACATTTAATGCATATCGTGCGCATTAAATGAGGCTAATGAAGGCCCCAGTATGGCGGTGCGTGTTCCCAACATGCGCCATAAAGGCGAGTGACGTCAGGGTGCATTTCCCCACCCCGACGGAGCGGGCGAAGCCGGCAGGCGCGACGCTCAAGGGCGGGGGGAGAGGATGTCTGCACCAGGGCATTAAATGTGTTGCAGGGGCATTTAATGCTAGAGAGTAGGGTAATGAGATAGCTTGCTGTGTAAGCCTCCCATGCGCCCCCGCCAACCCGAGTATAAAAGGGAGTTGGGGTGCATGGGGGAAGGGGTTCGATCATTTCTCTCAGGCTAGACTCTCCGTTACGGGTGAGCTGATCTGGGTTGCTCTGGGTAGCTGTTCATCTTCCAGCTCTCTCCGGGCACACCATAATACAAGAACACAGGAGTAGGGTTATTACTCTAAGGAGGGCTCGAACCTGATAAACCGCCGGTCTCCTTGCATGCTTCGCCCCCATTTCCCCATTCGTCGAGCGATCTCCACGAAAGCCCCGGTTAGAACTTAGTATAGCCCTCGTCGGAAGGGGTCTGTTGGCTCATACGCTGACAGTGGCGCGCCAGGTAGGGGGCTCAGTGTTTGGATTGTTCTCCCTTATTTCATCTTCTTGCGAAGTTTGCAAGAAGCGTCGACGGTTGCGAGTATGGCAACTTCCGGCTCCAAGCATGGCGGTCTACTCGAGGAGAGCAGCGCTCGCGGCCGGTCCCGACGCTCGCCCAGAGTGTCGGGCCCCCCGGGTCCGTTTGCCCACACAGGGACGCGCGGTGCCTCGGTGTTAGGGCCCCAGCCTGTCCGGCGGTGTCTCCTGATGGGAGACAACACCCCGGCGCGGAACCTTCAGGCGGCCCGGCTGCTTCTCGATCACCCCCCGATTGCGCTAGAGGGCGGAACCCCAGCCGCTCCATGGTTGCGGGACATCGCCCGTCTGGTGGATGTCGCCCAACAGCAAGTAGAGGTGGCAAATCGGCCGGGGTCTTCTGATGCCGGGCGACAGAGCGTGCGCGTGGCTGACGCACAAGCCTCTAGCTGCCCGGCTACAGTTTGTTCCGGTCGTAGGGACCGGAACAAAGAAAAGGGTGTGCCTGTTGCGGCCCCCTCAAGCACAGGGGGACGGGCACGCGCCCCCACTTCTTCCCGTGGTTCCCCCAAGGCGGCGGGGGGGCATGGGGATCTGAGGGCTCGCCTAGACGAAAGGAAGTCCCAGCACGGAGGCGACTTGCGCGATGTCCTTAGGGGACGCCGCGCTAGTGGGCAACACCGTGCGGGACACCCGCCGTTTAGCGGTCGGGGGGAAACTTCTCCCCCTGACTCCAGGTGGAGCGCAGGCTTGCACTCCTCAACCCCATCTCGGGGCCGGGGGCGGGCGAGCGGCGCTGCTCCCCCTATAACGTTGAATGCCAGGCATTCTCCCTCCGCCTACGTCAAGCTGCGTGGCCGGAGAGATTTCGCCCCGCATCCATCGAGAAGTACGACGGCACCTCCAACCCGAAGGAGTTCCTGCAGATTTACACCAAGGTGGTGCACGCCACGGGAGGGTCTGAGAAGGTCATGGCCAACTACCTCCCGACGTCGCTGACCGGCTCCGCCCGTTCCTGGCTGTTGAACCTCCCCCGAGGCTCTGTGCACTCGTGGGAGGAGTTGTGCGATATCTTTGTCGCCAATTTTTAGGGCTCTTACGCTCAACCAGGCGTGGAGGATGACCTTCACGCCCTGGAGCAGACGAAGGGGGAGTCCCTGAGAGAGTTCATTCGGCGGTTCAGCCACTGCCGGAACACAATCCCCCGGATCTCTGAGCAATCGGTGATTATTGCCTTCCGGAGGGGGTCCGGGATCAAAAGATGCGGGAGAAGATGGCTACCCGCACCATTTCCACCACCTCTGAGCTGTTCTCCCTGGCGCACAAGTGCGCCCGGGCGGCGGAGGCCCGGGAGCGCCCGGCGGGGCCGTCCGGTCACGACGAGGCGGGGACCTCGAAAGCTTCCGACCGCAAGAAGAAGAAGAAGCGCAATGTCGGGACCCCGAATTTGCAAATCCGGACCCTCTGTGTATTCAGCACTAGTCCAGGAACGCGCTAGTGCACACAGTCTTAACATCGGTAAATATCACAATCATACCACTCGATACTAATAAAGTACTTTATTTAAATAGTCAAACTGGTTACTCGACCTTATGGTCAAGTTGCAAATGCACGCCTCGCAGGGCGAAACTTATTAAGAGAGAAATAGTAGCAGCGGAAAATCAAATAACTTCGTGGCGCCATCCAGTATACCACAGGCAATTGACTGGGCTCGCTTCCCTAAGTAGACGGTTACTCTTGGAGCTCCTCCTCCAAAGCTGGTGTCGTCTCCTCTTCAACTGGTGTTGTATTGTGGCAAGGGTGAGTACTTGGTACTCAGCAAGTCATGCACAGAATGCAAGCTAATATACTATATGCATGGCTTGGCACAAAGGAATAGCTCAAGGTATATTGGCAGTAAACAGCATTTGACAAATATCATAAGTAGATTCGAAAGCAGTAGAAACAAATATAGCATAATTAACTTTTCAAGGAGTTTAATAAACATCTTTTCCCATCCTAATCCACATTTCCATCAACATCATTATTAATCCAACCCAACCTTTCAGATCCAAGTTATTTTTGAGAAAATCTAACCCTTGACTGTAATTCCCGAGCAATGTCCAATACCGCGGACACGGCTATTCGAATAGATTATACACTCTGCAGAGGTTATGCACTTTACCCACAAGATACAGTCAAACACCACAAAGGCGAGTTCCCGTAACAAAGTCTTTCGGAAACTTCTAACAATACAAGTGGTCCTCCCCGGTTATTGCACACTAACCCTTCCCTTAGCTAAGGCGAAGTTTAGGCCAATCAACCGTTAGATGGGTACCTGGCCTCACCAGACGCCCCCCGTACAACTTACACAAAGGGTGTAGTTGACCTCGAGGTCCCACAGTGCGTTATTAGCAACTTAGTCAAATAGGTCCGTCCCATTACGGACATGTGGTTGCACGTTAGACCCAGTTCAAAGGCTTGCAAGGTTAAGTCCTTAGGGTGACCAGGGCAAGACTACCCGAAGAACCAAATCAACATCCCCAATGCCACAACTGGCCCACCTGATTATTCTTGCCACATGCCCCGGTCGAAAAACTATTTATCAAACCCCAGTTGATTACCATGCACCACGTGCCATCAACATCACATGATACCTTTCCAAAACAGGTTCAATATATCATTAAGTCAATATTAACATTTGATTGTCCAAAATCATGTCATGAGCACGAAAGTGTGTCTAAGCGATACTACAACGATCTAATTTCCCATGTTGGCAATTTAATAATGTCCAACTAGTAAACCATAACTAGGGTGACAAGGGGTCATGGCACATATTTAAGTAATCAAGGTGTCATACAGCAAATTGGTATTTATCTAATTCCCCATGTTTAAATAAAATATTTTCTAATTGAACTAGCATGCAATAGGTTAAATCAAAATAGATTTCAAAATAGGATCAACATGGTCAAAGCACAACTTGCCTTCAAAAAGTACTTGCTCTTGGTCTTGAGTTGGATACTGAGTCAATACTTCTCCTTCGAATCCTTCTGGCACTTCAACGTCTACTCGTAAAGCGTGCAAATAGCAAATACACGAATAAACAATAGGCAAAAAGTGTCCAAACATCCAAATAAAATCCATAAACAGAGAGAACATAATTTTATGAATTTTTAGAAACTGGAATCGTCAAATTTGGAGTTAAAACGCAAAAATTATGATTATTTAAAGTTTAAATAATCAATTAAATAATTTTACAGAGAAAAACTTTAGTCCAAAAATTAAATAAAATTTATATTTAGGTAGATCTCAATTTTATACAAATTTAGAAATTTGAATCACTCAAATCGGAGTTGAAACTCAAAAGTTATAAGCGTTTGAAGTTTGAAACAAAATCTGAAATCATTATTTCGAATTAATAAATCATTTTCTTTTTCGGAAATTAATTATTGCGTCGGCCTGGACACGTGGCAGCCTCTGATTGGTTGGCTGACGTCAGCCGGTCCATGGACTCGGTCCACGCTCGGCTTGGGTCTACCGTGGACTCGGTCCACGGCTCCTTGTGTCACTGACAGGTGGGTCCCCCTCGGGTGACGTCGCCGGCGTCGGCGGGGCTCAACCTACACGGCGACAGTGGGACCCGGCTGGCCAGCGTCATTCTTGGCGTCACCGCCGGCTGGGACCGGCCCGACATCTTGAGCCCGCCATGACGTCAGCGTGACGTCATGGTGCAGGGTGGCTGGGCCGCTGACATGCGGGCCCCGCGTGTCAGCGTCACACGCACGCGCGCGTGGACGGCACTGACCGCGACGGTCAGCCTTCCCGGACACGTGGCTAGATCTCGACCGTTGATTTGAAAATCAACGGTCCAGATTGGATCTGGACTCACGCGTTTGGGGTGAACGCGGTCGATCTGGACCGTTGGATCTAGATCCTACGGTCGAGATTGGATCTTGGAGTTTTGGATTGGGATCTCACCGACGGTGACGTGGCGCAATCTGGGACGTTGGATCGGAATCGGACGGCGGAGCGAGCTCGGGGTCCGGCGATGGCTTGCGGCGGCGCTGGCTCGCCGGGATTGGGGACGACGACCACGGCAACGGCGCTTCGGGCGTGCTCCGGCGAGGTGAGTGGTCTCCTCCGACGCGGCTTGACCTCCCAGTTTTGGATCTGTCCTTAATGGCGGCGGAGGACGACGGAGACGACGGCAATCGGCGAAAAACCACGGCTGCACCTTCTCCTAACTCCGGCGAGCTCTAGCGGCGCAACCACGGCGGCTCAGGCGAGGTGAGTTAGGGCTACGAGTGCGCAATGAAGCGGCGATCCCGACACGGGTGGCGGCGCAATAAATAGGGCTCTCGGCGTCCGTGAAACGCGCGGAATCCGAGGTCCTCTCCGTTGCGGCGGCGGAGTCCGGCGGCGACACGGGTAGGGTGACGTGGCACGCGCACAACCGTTGGATCGAGATCCAACGGTGCGCGAGTTTGGGTCCAGGTCGGACTCGGGCGAGCTGGCTGGCTCGGTCGGGCTCGGGCTCGGTGACGTGGCTCCATCGTGGCCGTTGGATCAAGATCCAACGGTCACGCGGTTAGGGTTCCAGCGAGCGGGTTCGGCTTGACCACGGGCGCGGTCGGGCTCGGGTCGGACTCGAACTCGAGTCTGACTCGGGCTCGGTCGGATGAACAGTAACCGACTCGGTTTGATTTTCCAGCGATTTAATATTTAAAATAATTTCCAGTAATTCATTTAATTCATTAAAAATAGCAAAATACTCAGAAAAATTCGGAAAAATTACGGAAAATATTTTAGGGTATTTGGGACTCAAATAAAATATTTCCAACAAAATTTTATTTGCAAAATTAAATTCTTTAATTATTTTAAAATGGAATAAATTCCAATAAATTCCAAATAAATCCAAATAAATTCCAGAAAATTCCAAAAATTCACCAAAGTGCCAAATCACACATGAATTTAAGAAAAGCAAAATTTTGGGGTGTTACACGCAAGGAGGTCGGGGCCGGGGAGGTCCTCACCACCGAACCGGAGGATAAGGCCCAGAGGCGCGATCGCCGGGGCAAAAGGGGTGATCGTGGGGATCGTCGGTCCCCCCGTAAAGACGACGATGGAGGCAGGCCCTACTGCCCCATCCACGGGACCAATGGGCATGACTTGGCGGATTGCAAAGTCGTGTCCAAGCTGGTCGAGCAGCAGCTGAAGAAGCTCCGTGGAGACGACCACGATGACGCGGACGAAGACCCTGCTTCGCTGGCTTTCCAACAAGCGGAACATACGGTGGCCTTCATCCATGGTGGCTCCGCCACCTACTCTTCGAACTCGCAGTACAAGCGAGAGGTAAGAGAGGTATGCGCCACCGTGCCGACTCCCGGGGCGAGCAGGCTGCTGAAATGGTCGGAGGAGCCGATCACTTTCAGCCAGGCCGACCACCCGGAGAGCACCGCCGGCCCGGGCCATCTCCCGATCGTGGTTTCTCCCACGGTCCGGAATGCGAGAATCGGGCGGGTACTCGTCGATGGAGGGAGCTCCATCAACCTCATATCCGTAGGGGCATTCAAGGCACTCCAGATCCCTTATGAGGAGCTGCGTCCGGCCCCTCTCTTCTACGGAGTTGCCCCTGGGGTGGGTTTGGCAACCCTAGGTCAGGTCCGGCTGCATGTCACGTTCGGAAGCGTGGAGAACTTCCGGACAGAAAAGATCGACTTCGAGATCGCGGACTTCGACCTCCCCTACAATGCGTTGCTTGGCCGGCCAGCCCTGGTCAAGTTCATGGCTGCCACGCATTACGCCTATATGATAATGAAGATCCCCGGACCTGGGGGTCCGATCACCGTGAAGGTGGACCGGCTGGAGGCCCTGCGCCTCAGTAAGCAGGTGCAAGACATGGCCGGCACCACCTGCACGGCTCGAGGTGAGGAAGACTACCCAGAGCGCCCCCCGGTCAAGGCCCGCGCCTCACCCGGTTCCTCGGGTGAGGTGAAAGCGGTCCCCGTGGGCGAGGACGGTTCCGGGAAGGTCGTGAAGATTAGTGCCAACCTCAGCACCAAATAGGAAGACGCGCTCATCACCTTCCTCCGGTCTAACTTGGATGTGTTCGCCTGGGAACCATCAGAAATGACCGGAGTCCCTAGGGAGGTGATCGAGCACCAATTGGCAACGCTCCCTGGAGTGCACCTAGTCCGGCAGAAGGTCCGGAGGCAGGCACCAGAGCGGCAAGACGCCATTCGGATTGAGGTAGAAAAGCTGCTGTAGGCAAAGATTGTGCGGGAGGCCGCCTATCCCGAGTGGCTGGCCAACCCTGTGCTGGTCAAGAAGTCGAACGGAACGTGGCGGATGTGCGTCGACTTCACCAACCTCAACAAAGCCTGCCCCAAGGATCCGTATCCCCTGCCGCGGATAGACCTTGTCTTCGACTCCACCGCAGGGTGCGAGACCTTGTGCTTCCTGGACGCCTACTCCGGCTACCACCAGATCAGCATGGCGCAGGAAGACGAAGAGAAGACCACTTTTGTGACACCCTTGGGCGTATACTGCTATGTCCGCATGCCTTTTGGGTTGAAGAATGCAGGCTCAACCTACCAGCGCGCCATGCACGCTGTATTCCGATCGCAGATTGGGAGAAATCTCGAGGTATATGTTGACGATCTGGTAGTAAAGACAAAAAAGTCTGTTGGGCTCATTGAAGATCTGGAAGAAACTTTCTCCCACCTCCGGCAGTATTATCTGAAGTTGAATCAAAAATAAATGTGTGTTTGGTGTGTCATCCGAAAAGTTGCTCGGGTTCCTTGTTTCCCACCGCGGGATCGAGGTCAACCCGGAAAAAATTACGGCCATCGAGCGCATGCAACCGCCCACAAGGCTCAAGCAAGTCTAGTGCCTGGCTGGTCGCCTGGCCTCTCTCGGCCGGTTTATCACCAGGCTAGGAGAAAAGAGTCTCCCCTTCTTCAAGCTGCTGAAGAAGACTAACTCCTTCGAGTGGACCGCGGAGGCGCAGCGAGCATTCGAAGAACTGAAGCAATACCTCTCTTCCCCTCCGGTGCTGATCGCCCCCGAGCCGGGCGAGCCGCTACTGCTGTACGTAGCGGCCAGCCCGGCGGTCGTGAGCGCGGCACTAGTGGCGGAGCGTCAAGGGGTCCAGCGGCCAGTTTACTATGTCAGCAAGGTATTGCACGACGCCGAAATTAGATACCCGTAGGCTCAGAAGATGGTGTATGCTATATTGATGGCGTCTAGGAAGCTGCGGCATTATTTCCAAGGAAGAGAGATCACGGTGGTGTCCGCCTACCCCTTGCGCGAGATTCTCCACAACCGCGAAGCCGAAGGCCGCATCGCCAAGTGGTCCGTAGAGCTGGGGGAATTCGACCTCAAGTTTGCCCCCCGCACGGCGATCAAAAGTCAAAGGCTGGCGGAATTCATTGTCGAGTGGACTCCCGTCGAACCGAAAGTCGAAGAAACCCCCGCGCCCTCCCCCTGGACACTCTACTTTGATGGCTCCTTCAGGTACGAGGGCGCTGGGCTGGGGTCCTCCTGGTTTCTCCAACTGGGGACCTCCTCAAGTACGTGGTCGTCCTAGACTTCAAAGCCACCAACAACGTTGTTGAGTACGAAGGCTTGCTGGCGGGACTCCGTGCCGCCACAGCCATCGGAGCCCAGCGTCTGCAAGTCAAAGGCGACTCTTTGCTTGTCGTCAACCAGGCAAGGAAGGAGTTCTCCTGCTCTGATCCTGTCATGGCCGAGTACTTGGCAGAGGTCAGAAAGATGGAGCGACATTTCGATGGGCTAGGGTATACCCACATCCCCCGGCGCGACAACTACTTGGCAGACGAGCTCGCTCAGCTCGCCTCGACAAGATCTCCCGTTCTGGTCGGAGTCTTTGAGGAAAGGCTTCCGCGACCGTCCATCGTGGCCCCCGTTTCCGGTGGGGACGATGGTGACGCTGCTCCCGCCCTTGCTCCAGAAGGGGAAGCGGCACCGGTGGAAACGCCCGGCCAGGCGGAGTACCCGGGCGGCCACCTCGTGGTCGCTACACTTGATCGGGAAGGCACATGGATGGATCCGATCCTGGCCTACCTGCAGGATCAAGTGTGCCCCGACGATGATGCGTCAGCAGAGAAGATAGCGCGAAAGGCCAAGTGCTATACCCTGGTGGGCGGGGACCTTTACCACCGGGGCAAAAACGGAATTCTTCTGAAGTGCATCACTCGGGAAGAGGGGAGCATTCTGCTCTCTGATATCCATGGAGGCGTGTGCGGGAGCCATGTTTCAAGTCGAACGATGGTCGGGAAAGCTTTCGGCCAAGGGTTCTATTGGCCAACCGCCCTCCAGGATGCTTGCGACCTGGTGAGGAAGTGCGAGGCGTGTCAGTTCCATGCCAAACAAATCCACCAACTAGCCCAAGCTCTGCAAACTATCCCGCTCTCATGGCCCTTCGCGGTCTGGGGGCTGGATATCCTGGGCCCGTTCCCGCGGGCCACAGGCGGCTACACCCACCTGTTTGTCGCCATTGACAAATTTACTAAGTGGGTGGAAGCCAAGGTGGTAAGAACAATCACCGCCACCGCTGCGATCAAGTTCATACAAGGTATCTTCGCCCACTTTGGGGTGGCCAACCGCATCATCACCGACAATAGCCCGCAGTTCGCCAGCGCCGCCTTCTTGGGATTCTGCGAAGAGATGGGCACCAAAGTTTGCTTTGCCTCGGTGGCTCACCCAAGAAGCAATGGCCAAGTTGAGCGGGCCAATGCGATGGTGCTGAAGGGCCTCAAAACCAGAGCGTTTGATCGACTCCACAAGCGTGGAGCCCGTTGGACCGAAGAGCTCCCTGCAGTGCTGTGGTCGCTTCGCACCACTCCCAGCCGGGCCACGGGAGAGACCCCTTTCTTCCTGGTCTACGGTGCAGAGGCAGTTCTACCATCAGAATTGGCCTTAGGGTCACCGCGCGTGGCGGCGTTTACGGAAGAAACCCAGGAAGAGCAGCGTCGAGAAGATGTCAACCTCCTAGAAGAAGTGCAGGACCGCGCGGCCGTGAGCGCCGCTCGGTACCAGCAAAGTCTCAGGCGGTACCACGCCACCTGGGTCAGCGAGAGGGCGCTGGCAGTGGGTGACCTGGTCTTGCGCAGAGTCCAGACGCATGCCGGGTTGCATAAACTGTCTCCCCAGTGGGAGGGCCCCTTTAAGGTGGTCTCAGTCTCTCATCCCGGGGCGGTCAGGCTGGCCACTAAGGACGGAGAGGAGCTGGCGAACTCCCAGAACATAGAACTTTTGCGCAAGTTCTATCCCTGAACAGGCTGTAAGTGCAGAGTTACACCCCTCGACCAGCCCCGTTGAGTCCTCCTCTCCGCGGTCTGATCGCGGGATGTCTCTGGTTTGTTCAAAAGTGTAGTCTTCATTTAAAATGGTTGTCAATTTCATTCTCGCTTTTTGGTTTGCGCCCCGTTGGGTCATGGCCGTGTGCTCGCCCTCAGAATATTAAGGCCCTCCGAGTGCTCGACAGCAAAAATTGGCTCACTGGGTGAGCATGGTGTGCATGGATAGGTAATCGGGTGGTTGGTCTGGTACGGTTCTCAATACGGTCATGACGCTCAGGGTGTCCCCGTGAGAACTAGTGGCTCAAACACCATCACCGAAGACCTACTGCCCTGCCCCACTCCACCAAGTGTTCAGCCCTAAGAGGCCGCGAGGGTAACTAAATCTCGCAGGGCCCCCAATACCCTGAGGCTGCGACTCCCCGGCACAAAGGACTCGGACCCCGCATTCCAACTAACCCCTAACGTGCGCCGATGCCTTTTTCGTTTGCTCAGAACTAGCATGTTGGCTGCGCGAACGGACATCCATGCACAAGCCGTGCGAAAGGGAAGTACACATTTTTTATAAAAGTATATCCTAAACTTACAGTAGTCCGCTGCAAGGGAAGGAACATTAACGACAAAAAATAAGAAAAAGAAGTCCCTCAGTCTTCGTCCGTCGCGGCCTCCGCTGCCTCCTGGTCCTCCGCCGGAGGAACATCCAGCTCAAGGGCCACGTCTTCGGCCATCACCTCCAGCGACGGATTGACCATCTCCAGCTGATCAGCTACCCTTTTGGCAGCGCCGCTGACCCGCGCCTCTGCACGGGCCCATTCCCCTTCCACCCCCTGGATGGCGACTAGGGGGTCAAAGTTAGGGTCCCGGCTGGCGCAGTAGGCTAGCACGTACGACGCTGTCGGGACCCCGAATTTGCAAATCCGGACCCTCTGTGTATTCAGCACTAGTCCAGGAACGCGCTAGTGCACACAGTCTTAACATTGGTAAATATCACAATCATACCAATCGATACCAACAAAGTACTTTATTTAAATAACCAAACTGGTTACTTGACCTTATGGCCAAGTTACAAATATATGCCTCGCAAGGCGAAACTTATTCAAAGAGAAATAACAAAGAATGAAAATCAAATAAACTGCGTGGCGCCATCCAAAGATACCACAGGCAACTGATCGGGCTCGCATCCCTAAGTAGTCGGGTCCTCTTGGAGTTCCTCCTCCAAAGCTGGCGTAATCTCCTCTTCAACTGGTATTGTGTTGAGGCAAGGGTGAGTACTTGGTACTCAGCAAGTCATGCACAGAATGCAAGCTAATATACTATATGCATGGCTTAGTACAAAGGAATAGCTCAGGGTATATTTGCAGTAAACAGCTTTTGACAAGTAATATAAGTAGATTCGAAAGCAGTAGAAATAAGTAAAGCATAAATATCTTTTCAAGAGGTTTAACAAACATTTTTCCCATCCTAAACCACATTTCCATCATCTTCATGGTTAATCCAACCCAACTTTTCAAATCCAAGTTATTTTCAGAAAATCTAACCCTTGATTGTATTTCCCGAGCATTGTCGATCACAGTGGACTCGGCTTATTCAAATAGATTCTACACTCTGCAGAGGTTATGCACTTTACCCACAAGATACAGTCAAACACCACAAAGGCGAAGTTCCTCAGAATAAAGCCTTTCTAAGCCTCAAACAACACAGGTGGTCCCCTCAGACGTGCTCTACACCATCCCTTCCCTTAGCCAAGGCGAAGTATGGGACCAACACACCGTTAGATGGGTACCTGGCCACAGCCACGATACGCTCCCCCGTACAATCACACAAACGGTGTAACTGACACCCTGAGGCTCCACAAGTGAGTCCTTAGCGACTTAGTCAACTAGGGCCGTCCCATTCCAGCCATGTGGTTGCAAGTATGACCCAGTTCAAAGGCTTGCAAGGTTAAGTCCTTAGAGTGACCAGGGCAAGACTACCCGAAAAACCAAATCATCATCCCCAATGCCACAACTGGCCCACCTGATTACTCTTGCCACATGCCCCGGTCGAAAACAGTTTATCAAACCCCAGTTGATTACCATGCACCACGTGCCATCAACATCACATGATACTTTTCCAAAACAGGTTCAATATATCATTAAGTCAATATTAGCATTTGATTATCCAAAATCATGTCATGAGCACGAAAGGTGTCTAAGCAAAGATACTACAACGATCTAAACCCATGTTGGCAATTTAATAATGTCCAACTAGTAAACCACAACTAGGGTGACAAAGGGTCATGGCACATACTTAAGTAATCAAGGCGTCATATAGCAAATTGGTATTTATCTAACCCCCAGGTTTAAACCAAAGTATCTTTCTAATTAAACTAGCATGCAATAGTTTAAATCAAAATAGATTTCGAAATAGGATCAACATGGTCAAAGCACAACTTGCCTTCAAAAAGTACTTGCTCTTGGTCTTGAGTTGGATCTGAGCCAACACTTCTCCTTCGAATCCTTCCGGCACTTCAACGTCTACTCGTAAAGCGTGCAAATAGCAAATACACAAATAAACACTATGCAAAAAGATCCCAAAACTCCAAATAAAATCCATAAACAGAGAGAACATAATTTTCTGGATTTTTAGAAACTGGAATCGTCAAATTTGGAGTTAAAACGCAAAAGTTATGATTATTTAAAGTTTAAATAATCAATTAAATAATTTTGCAGAGAAAAACTTTAGTCCAAAAATTAAATAAAATTCATATTTAGGTAGATCTCAATTTTATACAAATTTAGAAATTTGAACCACTCAAATCGGAGTTGAAACGCAAAAGTTATAAGCGTTTGAAGTTTGAATCTAAATTTGAAATCATTATTCGAATTAATAAATCATTTTCTTTTTCGAAAATTAATTATTGCGTCAGCATGGACACGTGGCAGCTCCTGATTGGCTCTGCGGCGTCGGCCGATCCATGGGCTCGGTCCACGCCGGCTCGGGTCCACGGTGGACTCGGTCCACGGCTCACGTGGATCGACATGTGGGCTCACTCGGGTGACGTCATCGCCGACGTCGGCGAGGGCTCACCACGGGCGGCAGTGGGACCCACCGATGACGTCATGGGTGACGTCCGCTACTGCATCTGGCCGACACGCGGGCCGCGTGTCGCTGACCACGCTGCGCGTGGCGCGACGGCCCGGCTTCGACGCTGGCGTGGCACAATCGTGGCCGTTGGTTTGAAATCCGGCCGGTGGGATTGAGTTTGGCCTCATGTGCTTGGGGCGACGCGTGATCGATCGTGGGCCGTTGGATCTTGATCCAACGGTCCAGATCCAATCTAACCTGGTGCAGTTCTTGATACGCGGCGCAACCTAAGCCGTTGGATCTAGCTCCAACGGTGGGGATTCGATCTAGGATTTTCAACGGGGACACTCACCGAGGTGGCGGGCACGATCCGGGCCTTTGGATCTTGATCGGACGGTTGGTGGAGCTCGGGTCGGCGATGGCTTCACTGGCGGAGCTGCGCCGGCTGGCCGAGGACGGCGACCACCCAAACGGCGGTTGGGGCGTGCTCGGCGAGATGGAGGGTGTCTTGGTGCGCGCTGGCCGGGGTTTCGAATCTGGGGTCAATGGCGGCGAGGACGACGGCGGGCGAGGCGAGGCAAGGAACGTGGCGGCGCTTCACGCAACTACGGCGAGCGAGTCCGGCGAACCTACGGCGGCTAGAGCTCGGCGGGTTAGGGCAAGAAGTGCGCGGGGTCACGGCGGTCCTCGGGGTGCGATCCGGGCATTAAATAGCCGGAGGCGTGCTCGGCGGAGCCCTAATCGATCACGGCGGCGCTCGGCGGCGAGTCCGGCTCGATACGGAAGACGACGAAATCGTGGCCGCCCACGTGTCGCGCTCAACGGCCACGATCGCCGCGGCGCGATCGGGTCCGGTCGGACACGCGGCTTTCGGTCGAGTCGGCGGATCTCGGCCGTTGGATCTTGATCCAACGGTTGGGATCGATTAGGGTTAGGAGTGGGTTCGGTCGAGTCAATCGGCTCGGTCGGATTCGAGTCCGACTTCGGTCGGATGAAACGATACTTGACCCGAGTTGGATTTTCCAGCGATTTAATATTTAAAATAATTCCCAGTAATTTATTTAATTCATTAAAAATAGCAAATGACTCAGAAAAATTCCAGAAAAATTCTGGAAAATATTTTGGATCATTTTGGACTCAAATAAAATATTTCCAACAAAAATTTATTTGCAAAATTAAATTCTTTAATTATTTCAAAATGGAATAAATTCAAATAAATTCCAAATAAATCCAAATAAATTCCAGAAAATTCCAAAAATTCACCAAAGTGCCAAATCACACATGAATTTAAGAAAAGCCAAAATTTTGGGGTGTTACAAACCTCCCCCCCTTAATAGAATCTCGTCCCCGAGATTCAGGGCTCACTAAAGGAATAGGTTTGGAAATTCTTTCTTCAAATCCTCTTCGCGCTCCCAAGTCGCTTCACTTTCTTCATGATTGCTCCACTGAACTCTACAGAATCGGGTTGACTTGTTTCTAGTTTCTCGATCCATTGTGTCTAGAATCCTCACGGGATACTCCTTATAAGTCAAATCCTCTTGCAATTCAATTGACTCCAGCGGTGTCTGTTCCTCAGGAACTCGGAGACACTTCTTCAACTGGGACACATGGAATACATCATGTACCCCTGCTAACGACTGTGGCAACTCCAGCTGATAAGCAACTTCGCCTCTGCGGCTCAAAATCTTAAATGGTCCAACATAACGGGGTGCGAGTTTCCCTTTGGCATGGAACCTCTTAACTCCCCTGAGAGGCGTAACTCTGAGGTATACAAAGTCTTCTGGTTCAAAACTCAAATCTCGGCGACGATTGTCAGCATAACTCTTTTGTCGAGATTGGGCTATCTTCAACCTTTCCCTAATCATGGCGATCTGTTCTTCAGCCACTTGAAGAATATCAGGTCCAAAGACACGGCGCTCGCCGGTCTCATTCCAATTCAATGGCGTCCGACAGGGTCGACCATACAGTGCCTCAAAAGGTGACATCTGTAAACTAGCCTGATAACTATTGTTGTAACTAAACTCGGCATACGGCAAACTTTTATCCCAAGAGGTAGCATAAGCCAATGCACAAGCTCTTAACATATCCTCCAGAATCTGGTTGACTCTTTCGGTCTGCCCATCCGTCTGTGGATGATAAGCTGTACTGAAGTTCAAACGGGTTCCCATGGCTTCATGCAACTTATTCCAGAACCTTGAGGTAAATTGGGTACCTCTGTCCGATACAATCCTCTTTGGCACTCCGTGCAAACAAACAATCCTGCTCATGTATAATTCTGCTAATTTATCTCCCGAGTAAGTGGTCTTCACGGGGATAAAATGGGCTACTTTAGTCAAGCGATCCACTATAACCCATATGGAGTCATAACCTCCTTGAGTCTTCGGCAAACCGGTAATGAAATCCATTCCGATTTCCTCCCACTTCCACTCAGGTATTTTCAGCGGTTGTAGCAATCCTGCTGGTCTCTGATGCATTGCCTTGACTCTCTGGCATATGTCGCACAATGCAACATGCTCGGCAACTTCACGTTTCATACTCGGCCACCAGAATCTCTCCCTCAGATCCTGATACATCTTGGCGCTTCCAGGATGAATCGAGTACTTGGAGTCATGGGCTTCTTCAAGAATCAGTTGCTTCAACTCCTTCTTGTTAGGCACACAAATGCGATCCTTCATCCATAACGTGCCTTGCTTGCCTAGCTTGAAATCCTTTGCCCTGCCTTCCTCCATTTTGGACTTAATCCTACGGATCTTGTCATCATCCTTCTGTCCTTCTCGGATCTGGTCCTCTAAAGTAGGCTTTACTTCCAATGTGGCCAAGAATCCGCTAGGTACAACCTCAATCTTCATTTTCTGAAAATCCTCACATAACTCATCCTGACTTGTGGCTAGCAACGTACTCACGGTATGGCTTTTCCGGCTCAGAGCGTCGGCTACTACGTTGGCCTTCCCGGGATGGTAATGGATTCCAACATTATAGTCCTTGATCAATTCTAGCCATCTCCTTTGCCTCATATTCAGATCTGATTGGGTGAATATGTACTTAAGGCTCTTATGATCCGTATATACTTCACATCTGTTTCCAATCAGATAGTGACGCCATATCCTCAAGGCATGCACTACGGCAGCTAACTCTAGGTCATGTGTCGGATAATTTTCCTCATGCGGCCTCAACTGCCTTGATGCATAAGCGACGACCTTTCCATTCTGCATCAGCACACATCCAAGTCCTCGGTGCGATGCGTCACAATAAATATCGAAGCCTTGAGCAACATCCGGTAGAACTAACACCGGTGCTGATGTCAATTGCTTCTTCAGCTCCTGAAATCCTTTCTCACATTCTGGCGTCCATGCAAACTTCTTTTCCTTCTTCAGCAATTGCGTAAGAGGTTTCGCAATTGTCGAAAAGCCTTCGATGAAACGGCGGTAGTATCCTGCCATTCCAAGGAAACTCCGAATCTGGGTCACGATCTTGGTGCTCCCAATGTAACACCGCTTCTACTTTGCTTGGATCCACAAATGACTCCCTCTGCGGTCATTACATGTCCAAGAAACTCCACTTTGTCCTTCCAAAAATCACACTTGCTGAACTTGGCGAAAAGTTGCTGTTCCTCGCCTTTTCCAAAACTCGCCTTAAGTGTTCGGCATGTTCATCCTCTGTCTTGGAGTAGATTAGGATATCGTCTATGAACACGACGACAAACTTGTCCAAATATTCCATGAACACCTTATTCATCATATTCATGAAATAAGTGGCGCATTTGTCGGCCCAAAGGACATAGCGTAAACTCGTAATGTCCATATCTTGACGAGAATGCAGTCTTGAATATCTTCCGATCGGATCTTCAATCGATGGTATCCCGATCTCAGATCAATCTTGGAGAAAACTCCGGCTCCTCTTAATCGATCAAACAAATCATCAATCCTGGGTAGCGGATACTTATTCTTCACGGTGACTTCGTTGAGTGCACGGTAGTCAATGCACATCCCGAAACTCCCGCCCTTCTTCTTGACAAACAAAGCGGTGCTCCCCACGGCGACTAACTTGGTCTCGATAAATCCTTTATCCATTAACTCTTCCAAATTGTTTCTTCATCTCTACCAACTCCTCGGTAGACATCCGATAGGGTCTCTTTGCTATCGGTCTTTGTGCACGTACAAGCTCTATCACAAACTCTATGTCCCTGTCTGGCGGCATACCAGGTAGATCTTCGGGAAAAACATCGGGGTACTCATTCACTACTGGGACATCCTCTATGCTGATTGCCTTGGTACTGTTAACCATCAACTGTCCATCTCTAACTGCAGTGGCTTGAAATTCCACTTTCTTCCCATACGGGCTCTCAACCGAGATAGTCCTTCGTCCACAATCCAATACGGCCTTGTGCTTGGATAACCAATCCATTCCCAATATAACATCTAAGGTCTGGGTCTCCAAAATTATAAGGTTTGCCAGGAACTCTATTCCATCTATTAGTATTCTCACCCCGGAACATCCTACTTCCGTTCGGAGTTCGGAACCAGGGGTTTGAACTAAAAGCATGCACTTAAGTCTTGCAATCCTTAAATCATTTCTAGTAGCAAAGCCTTGCGAAACAAACGAATGCGAAGCTCCAGAGTCAAACAAAATCTGGTGCATCGAGTTAACAAGTAACTTACCCAAGACGACGTCCGTAGCATTCTCGCAGTGCATCTGCGGTGACATGGTTGACTCGGCCTCTCACCACGATGCAGGGTGTGGCTCCTGTCGGGCGTCCTAGCTGGGGTGGTTCCTAGATTGAAGCGACGGGGTCGCCTCCTGTCTTCTTCGGACAAGCTGTTGGCAAAGTGTCCTGGCTCGTTGCGCTTGTAGCGGCGTCTCACCGTTCCTTCTTTGGCTGCCTGGGGTAGCGTTTCTAGCGGGGCTGGGTGCAGTAGTTTTGATTGGCAGGTCTTGGTGCTGGGATGGTGTCCTTGTTGCATTCTCGTGGTTGGAATCAAGAATTGATTTGGTGCAACTCTCAAGCCGCTATGCGTTCCCTGGCGTGATCCTTCTTTGTTGCATCCTGCGCTTCTCGTTCTCATCCAGTTCCTTGCGCTTGTCCTCAAGAATAAGCGCCTTATTCACCAACTCTTGGAAATCTGGAAAGGTGTGGGTGATCAACCCTACTTGCAATCCCGAGTTAAGTCCCTTCATAAAACGAGACTATGGGATTTGTCTGTCGCTACATCCTCGGTGCGTAGCGTGCTAGCTGTGTGAACTTGTTCAGTAGTCGGCCATCGGTGATTACCTTGCTTCGAGCTCTGAACTCCTCCTTCTTAAGGTCCATAATTCCTTCAGGCACGTGAATCTGTCGAATGCGGCCGTGTGAACTCTTCCTGTGTGATATCTTGAGGGTTCTCTGCGTGGGCACGAGAAGTTCTCCCACCATTCTGGTTTGTTCCTTCCAACCGATGAGAAGCGAGAGTACCTTCTCATTCCCTATGCACCGAGCTATGTGTAGCTTCCTCTCAATTGATCTTAACCAATCGTCGGCCTCCAACGGATTGGCATTCCCGAAGAAAGTGGGTGGGTGAGTCCTCATGAACTCGGCGGCCTTGTATTAGGCGTGGTCCCCGATTAACTTGATTAGCGATGGCCTGAGCAAAGGACGTGCTGCATTTGTTGCATCATAGCATGCATCAACTGGTCTGAGCAGCAAGAAATGCTCCAAAATTCTGCACATCCAGTGGGCGGTGCCGGTGCTCCATCATTGGGGTTTTACATTGGCGAGATCCACTCCCATTGCTTCCAAAGTTCCCACGGGTGTTCACCATCTGTTGATTTGCTCTAGGTTTAGAGATGAGAGGGAAATAAGAATAGACAAGTAATATGGAACTTATGCGGGGCGAAAGGGGTGACTTTAAGGTCCAACTTTATTATTAATAACTTGGTATGGCTGCTTACAATGCCTAAGGGCCTTGCAACACATACTGCACACTCAAAGAAACAAAGCAAATCCAAATCGAACTAACTCTGGAGTCTAACGCCTAAAGGGTGACTCTTTATTCTATGACTCGACTTCGGCGGAGGAGTCTCACTATAGAACCTATGCTCACTCATCGAGAAAACCTCCATCTGTCACAAGAGTGCTTTACGTAAGAACTCGGAATTTTCGAATTGTGACAAGGTAAGGGGAGAATTTCAGCAAGAGACAAGAAAAGAGAGAAGGGGATAAGTCGAGATGTCATTTCTTGTCTTCCCAAATTTTTAGCTTTAGGAAATAGGTTTTATCCTCACTACGACCATTCTAGCTTAGGGTTGAGCCTACAGTCAAGTATGGCTCTGATACCACCTCTGTCGGGACCCCGAATTTGCAAATCCGGACCCTCTGTGTATTCAGCACTAGTCCAGGAACGCGCTAGTGCACACAGTCTTAACATCGGTAAATATCACAATCATACCAATCGATACCAACAAAGTACTTTATTTAAATAACCAAACTGGTTACTTGACCTTATGGCCAAGTTACAAATATATGCCTCGCAAGGCGAAACTTATTCAAAGAGAAATAACAGCAGCGGAAAATCAAATAAACTTCGTGGCGCCATCCAGTATACCACAGGCAACTGACTGGGCTCGCATCCCTAAGTAGTCGGGTCCTCTTGGAGTTCCTCCTCCAAAGCTGGCGTAATCTCCTCTTCAACTGGTATTGTGTTGAGGCAAGGGTGAGTACTTGGTACTCAGCAAGTCATGCACAGAATGCAAGCTAATATACTATATGCATGGCTTAGTACAAAGGAATAGCTCAGGGTATATTTGCAAGAAATGCTTGACTTTTGACAAGTAATATAAGTAGATTCGAAAGCAGTAGAAATAAGTAAAGCATAAATATCTTTTCAAGAGGTTTAACAAACATTTTTCCCATCCTAAACCACATTTCCATCATCTTCATGGTTAATCCAACCCAACTTTTCAAATCCAAGTTATTTTCAGAAAATCTAACCCTTGACTGTAATTCCCGAGCATTGTCCAGTACCGTGGACTCGGCTATTCAAATAGATTCTACACTCTGCAGAGGTTATGCACTTTACCCACAAGATACAGTCAAACACCACAAAGGCGAGTTCCCGTAACAAAGCCTTTCGGAAGCCTCAAACAACACAGGTGGTCCCCTCCGGTACGTGCTCTACACCATCCCTTCCCTTAGCCAAGGCGAAGTATGGGACCAACACACCGTTAGATGGGTACCTGGCCACAGCCACGATACGCTCCCCCGTACAATCACACAAACGGTGTAACTGACACCCCGAGGCTCCACAAGTGAGTCCTTAGCGACTTAGTCAACTAGGGCCGTCCCATTCCAGCCATGTGGTTGCAAGTATGACCCAGTTCAAAGGCTTGCAAGGTTAAGTCCTTAGAGTGACCAGGGCAAGACTACCCGAAAAACCAAATCATCATCCCCAATGCCACAACTGGCCCACCTGATTACTCTTGCCACATGCCCCGGTCGAAAACAGTTTATCAAACCCCAGTTGATTACCATGCACCACGTGCCATCAACATCACATGATACTTTTCCAAAACAGGTTCAATATATCATTAAGTCAATATTAGCATTTGATTATCCAAAATCATGTCATGAGCACGAAAGGTGTCTAAGCAAAGATACTACAACGATCTAAACCCATGTTGGCAATTTAATAATGTCCAACTAGTAAACCACAACTAGGGTGACAAAGGGTCATGGCACATACTTAAGTAATCAAGGCGTCATATAGCAAATTGGTATTTATCTAACCCCCAGGTTTAAACCAAAGTATCTTTCTAATTAAACTAGCATGCAATAGTTTAAATCAAAATAGATTTCAAATAGGATCAACATGGTCAAAGCACAACTTGCCTTCAAAAAGTACTTGCTCTTGGTCTTGAGTTGGATCTGAGCCAACACTTCTCCTTCGAATCCTTCCAAGGCACTTCAACGTCTACTCGTAAAGCGTGCAAATAGCAAATACACAAATAAACACTATGCAAAAGATCCCAAAACTCCAAATAAAATCCATAAACAGAGAGAACATAATTTTCTGGATTTTTAGAAACTGGAATCGTCAAATTTGGAGTTAAAACACAAAAGTTATGATTATTTAAAGTTTAAATAATCAATTAAATAATTTTGCAGAGAAAAACTTTAGTCCAAAAATTAAATAAAATTCATATTTAGGTAGATCTCAATTTTATACAAATTTAGAAATTTGAACCACTCAAATCGGAGTTGAAACGCAAAAGTTATAAGCGTTTGAAGTTTGAATCTAAATTTGAAATCATTATTCGAATTAATAAATCATTTTCTTTTGAAAATTAATTATTGCGTCAAAGCATGGACACGTGGCAGCTCCTGATTGGCCTTGGCGTCGGCCGATCCATGGGCTCGGTCCACGCCGGCTCGGGTCCACGGTGGACTCGGTCCACGGCTCACGTGGATCGACATGTGGGCCCACTCGGGTGACGTCATCGCCGACGTCGGCGGGCTCACCACGGCGCCGACAGTGGGACTCCACCGATGACGTCATGGGTGGCGTCCACGATATCGTCGGCCGACACGCGGGCCCAGCGTGTCGGTGACCTGCCACGCGTGGCGCGACGGCTCGGCTTCCTGGGCGACTGTGGCTGTCGTGGCCGTTGGTTTGAAATCCGACTACCGGGATTGAGTTTGGCCTCATGTGCTTGGGGCGACGCGTGGCGATCGTGGGCCGTTGGATCTTGATCCAACGGTCCAGATCCAATCTAACCTGGTGCAGTTCTTGATACGCGGCGCAACCTAAGCCGTTGGATCTAGATCCAACGGTTGGGATTAGATCTAGGATTTTCAACGGGGACACTCACCGAGGTGACGTGGCACGATCTGGGCCTTTGGATCTTGATCGGACGGTTGGTGGAGCTCGGGGTCGGCGATGGCTTCACGGCGGAGCTGCGGTGCCGTGGCCCGAGGACAGCGACCACCCAAACGGCGGTTGGGGCGTGCTCGGCGAGATGGAGGGTGTCTTCGGTGCGCTGGCCGGGGTTTGAATCTGGGGTCAATGGCGGCGGAGGACGGCGGACGGCGGCGAGGCGAGGCAAGGACCGTGGCGGCGCTTCACGCAACTACGGCGAGCGATTCCGGCGAACCTACGGCGGCTAGAGCTCGGCGGGTTAGGGCAAGAAGTGCGCGGGGTCACGGCGGTCCTCGGGGTGCGATCCGGGCATTAAATAGCCCCGGGAGGCGTGCTCAGGGCGGAGCCCTAATCGGTCACGGCGGCGGACTCGGCGGCGGAGTCCGGCTCGATTCGGAAGACGACGAATCGTGGCCGTCCACGTGTCGCGCTCAACGCCACGATCGCCGCGGCGCGTCGGGTCCGTCGGACACGGCTTTCGATCGGAGTCGGGCGGATCTCGGCCGTTGGATCTTGATCCAACGGTTGGGATCGATTAGGTTAGGAGTGGGTTCGGTCGAGTCAAGCGGCTCGGTCGGATTCGAGTCCGACTTCGGTCGGATGAACAAGACTTGACCCGAGTTGGATTTTCCAGCGATTTAATATTTAAAATAATTCCCAGTAATTTATTTAATTCATTAAAAATAGCAAATGACTCAGAAAAATTCCAGAAAAATTCTGGAAAATATTTTGGATCATTTTGGACTCAAATAAAATATTTCCAACAAAAATTTATTTGCAAAATTAAATTCTTTAATTATTTCAAAATGGAATAAATTCAAATAAATTCCAAATAAATCCAAATAAATTCCAGAAAATTCCAAAAATTCACCAAAGTGCCAAATCACACGTGAATTTAAGAAAAGCCAAAATTTTGGGGTGTTACAGACGCCGTGGCCGCTGCGACTATCCGCCCTTCTTGGCTGGACCGGGCTGCTAGGGCACCAGGAAGGAAGGTGAGGAAGTCGGTGATCCAGCCCATGCAGAAGACATAGTGCCGGGTCGTCTGCTCCACCGGGTTCGGCTGCTCCAACCCTAGCGGCGCCAGGCTGGCCACCATCCAGTCGAAGGCCGGGCGCAGCATGGAGGTGGCCTCGGCTTCTGCGCGGAGCCGCTCGCCCTTCTCCTCGTCGCGCTCCCGGGTGATCGCCTCGACAGGGAGGGCGCCTTGCTCCCTCTCCTACTGCAGGTCCAGCTCCAGCCTCTCTGATCGGCTGCGCCAGTCCTGCGCCTCTGCCCGGAGGTGGGTGATCTCCGGAACAGCCTCCCTCAACTTCTCCCTGCTCGCCGCAAGCCGGCCGCTCACATTGGAGTGTAGTTCTCCAAGGGCGGCCAGCAGAGCGTCCGTATCCGCCGAGGGGATCGGTGCGCCGGGGGCCTCTAGAGTGGCCGGCAGGCCCAGCCCGCCGCCGGGTGGTAAGGCGTCTGGCCCAGCGGCGGGCACCGAGTAGACGCCAGGGCCGCCTTGAGGTTCGACCACCATAGCCGGCGCGGCCGCGGCTGCAGTAGTGCCTTGGTCGACCCCTATAGGAGCCCTCGAAGAAGATGCCCTGAGGAAACGAGAAGGAAGGGGTAAGTCTCCCGAAGTTATATAAATTTGATAAGCTTGCTGCGTGTCTTTTTGTGTGTACCCAGCAGAAGGCCCCCTGAATCGGGGCACGCCCGGGACCAAGGTTATCCCCCCGCGTAGCGTCGGCCCCGGCGGAGCGACCATGGCCGGCGGCGGCGGGGGGAGAATCGGTGCCGACGGTGGTGGTGGATCACTCTGCGCGGGTGCCAGCGGCGGTGGGGGATCACCCTGCGCCAATGCCGACGGTGGGGGCGGATCATCACGCGTCGGTGCCAGCGGCGGTGGTGGATCACCCTGCGCCAATGCCGACGGCAGGGGTGGATCTGCTTGCGCCGGCGGTAAGGGAAGATTGCCCTGTGCCGGTGGCGGCTGCAGGGGCGGATCGGCCTGCACCGGCGGCGGCGGAGATGGAACAGGTGCCGGCGGAGCTGCTGGCGGGGCGACTCCGACTGAGGTAGAAGCGGCGGCCGCCGTAGAGCTGCCCACTCCGGTTGTGGTCGCCGCACCCCCAGAGCGGCGCGGACCCGCCTGGGGCTGTCACCAGGGGCGTCGGCATCGGCGGGGCGCTTGTCCCTCCCCCCACTCACTGGAGGAGGGCCCCGGATGGTTAGCATAGTCTGGCGAGGTGTGGTCACCGGACCCATGGCATCCATGACGGGCATGGCATGGGTGATCGCCACACGCTCCCGGGGCTCCACCTGGCAGAGTGGGAGTGCACCCGCCGGAAAGGGCAAGACGGGACCAAAGATGCCCAGCTGCGCCTGCCACACGTCAATCTTGGCAAGGGATAAATTCCCCGTGGCTGAAAAATGAGAAAAAGGAGTGAGGGCGCTGTCAGTTTGGTAGCAGTTAAAAGCAAGAAGAAGAAAACAAAGAAAGCAAAGCGAAAAGCAACCCACCTCCGGGAGTTGTCCGGGTCATGTCATCGGGGCCCGTGTACTGCCAGGCGAGGCGAGCACGACGGCGCAGGGGACTAATTCTCCGGGCGATGTAGTCCTGAAGAACCATGGCCCCCGTCAGGCCCGTCGCTCGCAGCTGGTCCACACGGGCCAGCATCACCTGGAGCTCGGGCGTCTCATCGACGTGAGCTCCCCAGGTGGGGGTGCCGACCGCTGGCCCAGTCGGCATCTCCAGGACCTCCAAGCCACTGTCGTCTTCGACGTAGAGCCACCCATTGCACCAATCCCTCCAGTTGGAGCGGAGGTCTAGCGGAATGTAGCGGGAGGCTGCGCCGTCGCGAAGGCGGAAGTGGCAGGAGCCAGTCACGGTGGAAAGGTCCTTGGCCGCGCACAAGGAATAGAAGAAGCGAAAGAGGGGGAGATTAGGGGCTACTCCCACGAACATTTCGCAGAAATAAGCAAAGACAGCGAGGAGAACGATGGAGTTAGGAGGAAGATGAAGATTGTGGATGGAGTAGAATTTGAGGACGGCGAGGTAGAAGTTAGAGATGGGCGGGACAAGGCCCGCCAGCATTGCCCATGCAAAGAAAATCAGTTCGCCCGAGCGGCTGCCGGGCGCGGCAGTCCCAGTGCGAGTACGGATGGTGCTGCCAGCAACGTACTGGGCACATCTCTCGGCGTCAACATCCTCAACGGTTGAGGGAGGAAGCAGAGGTGTTGGCGGTGCCATGCGAGCAAAGGAGCAATGAGCCAAGAGCGGAGGCAGGGAGATGGTTCGCAAGAAGCTAGGGTGAAGAAGGAGCACACAGCCAGTGCCTTCATTTATATGTGCGCAGGAGCGCCTCAACGGGAAACCCGAGGAGGCATGGCAGTTGGAAAGGCGGGATAGTCGAGGGGGCGTGGCCGTTCGCTGGCGGGAAGCCCAGGAGAATCGGAAAAAGAGCGGCCATGGCCCCCCCAGACCCGCGCCGATTACAAGGCAAAAATGGCTGCACGATCCGCCTCGGTCCCGAAAACGGCGGCGGCATTTAAAAAGCCACAACGTTTTGTGGCCACTTTTTTGGACCCACCCAGGAGACGGAATAAGATGAAAAGAACACTCCGAGGTGGGTCCGAGGGCTACTATCGGTGTATTCCAAACCAGGGTGCCCAGTGCACTTTAGTAAAAGCAGCCACCGCCGGACACGTGGCATCCAGGCCACGCCCCCGGTGGCCAGCTGAGTGGTCGCCGGGGGGAGGGTGGCGACCAGGCCACGCCCTGGCGGTCAGCTGAGTGATCGCCTGCGGGAGGGTGGCGACCAGGCCACGCCCCTGGCGGTCAGCTGAGTGATCGCCGGCAGGAAGGTGGTGACCAGGCCTCGCCCCTGGCGGTCAGCGGTGTGATCGCCAGCGGGAGGGTGGTGACTAGGCCTCGCCCCTGGCGGTCAGCGGTGTGATCGCCAGTGGGAGGGTGGCGACCAAGCCTCGCCCTTGGCGGTCAGCTGTGTGATCGCCAGCGGGAGGGTGGCGACCAAGCCTCGCCCTTGGCGGTCAGCTGTGTGATCGCTAGCGGGAGGGTGGCGACCAGGCCACGCCGCTGGCAACCAGTTCCCAAGGACATTTAATGGCCCGTGCGGCTGGTCGAGAGGTCAAAGACATTTAATGCATATCGTGCACATTAAATGAGGCTAATGAAGGCCACAGTATGGCGGCGCGTGTTCCCAACGTGCGCCATAAAGACGAGTGATGTCAGGGTGCATTTCCCCACCCCGACGGAGCGGGCGAAGCCGGCAGGCGCGGTGCTCAAGGGCAGGGGGAGAGGATGTCTGCACCAATGCATTAAATGTGTTACAGGGGCATTTAATGCTAGAGAGTAGGGTAATGAGATAGCTTGCTGTGTAAGCCTCCCATGCGCCCCCGCTAGCCCGAGTATAAAAGGGAGTTGGGGTGCATGGGGGAAGGGGTTCGATCATTTCTCTCAGGCTAGACTCTCCGTTACGGGTGAGCTGATCTGGGTTGCTCTGGGTAGCTGTTCATCTTCCAGCTCTCTCCGGGCACACCATAATACAAGAACACAGGAGTAGGGTCATTACTCTAAGGAGGGCCCAAACCTGATAAACCGCCGGTGTGCTTGCATGCTTCGCCCCCATTTCTCCATTCGTTGAGCGATCTCCACGAAAGCCCCGGTTAGAACTTAGTATACCCCTCGCTGGAAGGGGTCTGTTGGCTCATACGCTGACAAACCTAACCAGCCGGCCAAGCATGGGCTAAGGCTAGCCGGCCATATAAGCCACACAAACCAAAATCAATGCACTGACAAGGAGTAAATGAGTAATCAAACCAGCCACAAAGACTAAGCCTCGTTCAAACACTATTAAACTTCCATTGTCATGCTATATAATCTAGCCAAGACTCGCCTAAGAAAGCCACAAAGCAAGTCATTGCAGCGGCAACGCTCCCACGCAGAAATAAGACCCAGGATGTCAGAGTTGCAATCATCCAGAAGCCAGTCACCAAGCAAAGCTTAGGGTCAAGGCTCTCACACACAAAACCAACTTGAAGAGTAAAGATCAAACATCAAGGCTGGAGATCAATCCAATCACTAGCATCAATCTTCCCCATTTCCTTTTCCATCCAAGGTAATCACCCAACTCTTTAAGCCATTCTTATCAAACATAGATATAATCATTGAAAGAAAAATAATATTAAGGGAAGAAACTAACTAGAGATAAAATGTTCGAATTGGTCTCAGATTAATTTTGATAATTTGGGGGTTGCACCGTGCGTTCCCTAAAGCTATTCGTGCTTCCCCGGCGCACAGCAAGCTTAGGGCATCGTCGCGACGCCATCCAACCCATTTATCATCTTTTATTCAAACCTCACTATTTTCATCATCGACCGAAAAAAAATCTAATACGATCTCAGTTAGTGGTTGCAAATAACGGCATCGTACGTCCCCACGGTATCGCCTCACTCCCTGGCGTGCGACAATAGCCGTAGGTATCGCCATAATACCTTTATTTGCTATCCAACTAAAATTAATCATCACAGACCTTGGTGTTCCGTCATTTTAACCAATTTATAGCTCATCAGCACACAACAATTAATATTAGACTACTAAGCAACATCATAGCACCAGCAAATAACAAAAGAACTTGAGATTTCCAAACCCTTAGTACACGACATAATTAGTCACTCAATAGAACTGATAACAAGCATAAAGAGATCTTACATATATTAGCTTTGGCTCTTCTTCGTCTCAAGCCCAAACATGTAATCAGCAAACATAAGTATTACTCCCTGTTTTAGGTTTTCACACATCGAGCCAACCAATTGTGTCCAATATGTTTTGTCCTCGGAAGCTCAATGGGATCCAACACCAAAGGAAATGCTAGCCACTTATTAATTTGGTAGTGCATATCTGATTAACACTACTCAGTCGCTTAAACATCCTTTGTGAGTGAAAACTATATACATATATATTGATTCAATGACACTCCATATATATACATTCAGAAAGGACCTAATACAAGATTAAAGCATACTATGAAATAGCATATCGTAGCTTTGTGCATCCAGATAATGTCTCTTATGGAAATAATTGCATTCCAGGCATGCAATATTTATATATACACTATATGTTCCTAAAAGGGCAAAACCAGCAACACATAAAATCCTCAAGAATCCAATATGATCTAGATGATAATGCATCAATGAATGGATCCAAACATATGCCCTCCACGTCTGCATTCTTATCACAGAAGAATTATGAGGCCTGTACGCCACTACAGTCTTTAGCATCGTATGGACACTTTATTTACCAGAGAAACACCCAATGCGACCATATACATAATGAAACTAGTACTCATTAAATCCTGTCGGGACCCGAATCTACAAATCCGGACCCTCTGTGTATTCAACACTAGTCCAGGAACGCGCTAGTGCACACAGTCTTAACATCGGTAAATATCACAATCATACCACTCGATACTAATAAAGTACTTTAATTAAGTAGTCAAACTGGTTACTCGACCTTATGGTCAAGTTACAAATATACACCTTGCAAGGCGAAACTTAATAAGAGAGAAATAGTAGCAGCGGAAAAATAAGATAACATCGTGGCGCCATCCAGTATACCACAGGCAACTGACTGGGCTCGCTCCCTAAGTAGACGGTTCCTCGTGGAGCTCCTCCTCCAAAGCTGGTGTAGTCTCCTCTTCAACTGGTGTTGTATTGTGGCAAGGGTGAGTACTTGGTACTCGAAGTCATGCATGTAATGCAGCTAATATACTACATGCATGGCTTAATACAAAGGAGTGGCTCAAGGTATTTTTGCAAAGAAACACATTTAACAAGTATCATAAGTAGATTCGAAAGCAGTAGTAACAAGTAAAGCATAGATAACTTTTCAAGGAGTTTAATAAACATCTCTCCCATCCTAGTCCACATTTCCATTAACGTCATTTGTAAACCAAACCCAACCTTTCAAGTCCAAGTTATTTTCATGAAAATCTAACCCTTGACTGTAATTCCCGAGCGATGTCCAATCCCGCGGACACGGCTATTCGAATAGATTCTACACTCTGCAGAGGTTATGCACTTTACCCACAAGATACAGTCAAACACCACAAAGGCGAGTTCCCGTAACAAAGTTTTTCGGAAACTTCTAACAATACAAGTGGTCCTCCCCGGTTATTGCACACTAACCCTTCCCTTAGCTAAGGCGAAGTTTAGGCCAATCAACCGTTAGATGGGTACTGGCCTCGGCCAGATGCGCTCCGCACAACTTACACAAAGAGTGTAGTTGACCTCCTGAGGTCCCACAGGTACGTTATTAGCAACTTAGTCAACTAGGTCCGTCCCATTACAGACATGTGGTTGCACGTTAGACCCAGTTCAAACGCTTGCAAGGTGAAGTCCTTAGGGTGACCAGGGCAAGACTACCCGAAGAACCAAATCAACATCCCCGGTGCCACAACTGGCCCACCTGATCATTCTTGCCACATGCCACGGCCGAAAACTATTTATCAAAACCCCAGTTGATTACCATGCACCACGTGCCATCAACATCACATGATACTTTTCCAAAACAGGTTCAATATATCATTAAGTCAATATTAACATTTGATTGTCCAAAATCATGTCATGAGCACGAAAGGTGTCTAAGCAACATACTACACGATCTAATTTCCCATGTTGGCAATTTAATAATGTCCAACTAATAAACCACAACTAGGGTGACAAGGGTCATGGCACATATTTAATTAATCAAGGTGTCATACAGCAATTTGGCATTTATCTAATTTCCCATATTTAAATAAAGTATTTTTTTCTATTTGAACTAGCATGCAATAAGTTAAATCAAAATAATTTTCAAAATAGGATCAACATGGTCAAAGCACAACTTGCCTTCAAAAAGTACTTGTTCTTGGTCTTGAGTTGGATCCTGAGTCAATACTTCTCCTTCGAATCCTTCCGGCACTTCAACGTCTACTCGTAAAGCGTGCAAATAGCAATACCCAAATAAACAATAGACAAAAAGTATCCAAATATCCAAATAAAGTCCATAAATAGAGAGAACATAATTTTATGAATTTTTAGAAACTGGAATCGTCAAATTCGGAGTTAAAATGCAAAAGTTATAGCACTTTGAAGTTTAAATAATCAATTAAATAATTTTACAGAGAAAAACTTTAGTCCAAAAATTAAATAAAATTCATTTTTAGGTAGATCTCAATTTTATACAAATTTAGAAATTTTAATCACTCAAATCGGAGTTGAAACGCAAAAGTTATAAGCGTTTGAAGTTTGAAAAAATCTGAAATCATTATTTCGAATTAATAATTCATTTTCTTTTTCGGAAATTATTTATTGCGTCAGCCTGGACACGTGTCGACCTTTGGATTGGTCGGTGGCGTCGTGATCCATGGACTTGGTCCACGCTCGGCTCGGGTCTACGTGGACTCGGTCCACGGCTCCTATCAGCGACATGTGGGACCACTTTCGGTAGCGTCACTGCGGCGTCGGCGAGGCTCGGCCACGGTCTTGGCAGGTGGGACCCAACTGGCGTCATTCTTGGCGTCGGCGCTTGGCTGGGACGGCGGCGTGACATCTTGGGCCCGCCATGACGTCAGTGTGACGTCATGGTGCAGGGTGGCTGGGCCGCTAACATGCGGGCCCCGCGTGTCAGCGTCACACGCTGCGCGTGGGCGGCCCGGCCGCGCGCCGCCTTCCCGGACGTGTGGCGCAATCTCGGCCGTTGATTTGAAAATCAACGGCCCAGATTAGATATGGCTCTCATGCGTTTGGGTTAACGCGTTTGATCTGGACCGTTGGATCTAGATCGGACGGTCAAGATTGGATCTGGTGGTTTTGGAAGGAATCTCACCGTGAGATGACGTGGCGCAATCTGAGACGTTGGATCTTGATCGGACGGCTGAGAAGCTTCGAGCGACGGCGATGGCGTGCGGCGGAGCTGGCTGGCCGGAGCTGGGGACGGCGACACGGGCAACGGCGTTTGCGGGCTCCTCCGGCGAGGTGAGTTCTCCCTTCGGGGGCGTCTCGTCGCGGTGAGTCCGGATCTGGGGTCAACGGCGGCGGGGGACGACGGAGATGGCGGCAATCGGCAAAGAACCACGGCGGAGGGAAGAGGCAACTCCGGTGAGCGATTGCGGCTCAACGGCGGCAGCTCAGGCGACGTTGTCCAGAGCTACGGGTGCGCAATGAAGTGGCGGTCATGATGGCGGCGACGGCGCAATAAATAGAGCCCTCGGCGTCCGTGAAACGCACGGAAACCGAGACCTGCTCCGTTGCGGCGGCGGAGTCCAGCGAGGACTCGGACTGGGCTACGTGGCTCACGCACAGCCGTTGGATCGAGATCCAACGGTGCGTGAGTTTGGGTTCGGGTCGGACTCGGGTGAGCTGGCTGGCTCGGTCGGGCTCGGGTCCGGTGACGTGGCTCAATCGTGGCTGTTGGATCTTGATCCAACGGTCACACGCGTAGGGTTCGGCAGAGTGGATTCGGCTCAACCATGGGCTCGGGTCGGACTCGAGTCGGACTCGGACTCGGGTCCGGTCGGATGAACAGTACTTGACCCGACTTGATTTTCCAGCGATTTAATATTTAAAATAATTCCCAGAAATTCATTTAATTCATTAAAAATAGCAAAAGACTCAGAAAAATTCCAAAAAAATTCTGGAAAATATTTTGGAACATTTTGGACTCAAATAAAATATTTCCAATAAAACTTTATTTGCAAAGTTTAATTCTTTAATTATTTCAAAATGGAATAAATTCAAATACATTCCAAATAAATCCAAATAAATCCCAGAAAATTCCAAAAATTCATCAAAGTGCCAAATCACACATGAATTTAAGAAAAGCAAAATTTTGGGGTGTTACAAACCTCCCCCCCTTAACAGAATCTCGTTCCCGAGATTCAGGGCTTACTAAAGGATAGGTTTGGAAACTCTTTCTTCAAATCCTCTTCGCGCTCCCAAGTTGCTTCACTCTCCGCGTGGTTGCTCCACTGAACTCTACAGAAGCGGGTTGACTTATTTCTAGTCTCTCGATCCATAGTGTCCAAAATCTTCACGGGATGCTCCTTGTAAGTCAGATCCTCTCGCAACTCAATTGACTCAAGCTTTGTCTGTTCCTTAGGTACTCGGAGACACTTCTTCAACTGGGACACGTGGAACACGCCATGCACTCCTGCTAATGACTGCGGTAACTCCAGCTGGTAAGCAACTTCGCCTCTGCGGCTCAAAATCTTAAATGGTCATAACGGGGTGCAAGTTTTCCTTTGGCATGGAACCTCTTAACTCCCCTGAGAGGCGTAACTCTGAGGTATACATAGTCTTCTGGTTCAAAACTCAAATCCCGGCGACGGTTGTCAGCATAACTCTTCTGTCGTGATTGGGCTATCTTCAACCTTTCCCTAATCATGGCAATCTGCTCTTCAGCTTCTTGAAGAATATCAGGCCCGAAGACACGGCGCTCGTCGGTCTCATTCCAGTTTAATGGCGTCCGACAGGGTCGACCATACAGTGTCTCAAATGGTGACATCTATAAACTAGCCTGGTAACTATTATTGTAACTGAACTCGGCATACGGCAAACTCTTATCCCAAGAGGTAGCATAAGCCAATGCACACGCTCTTAGCATATCTTCCGTAATCTGATTGACTCTTTCTGGCCTGTCCATCCGTCCTCATGGATGATAGGGTACATCTTGAAGTTCAAACGGGTTCCCATGGCTTCATGCAACTTATTCCGTAACCTTGAGGTAAATTGGGTACCTTCGTCTGATACAATCCTCTTTGGCACTCCGTGCAAACAGACGATCCTGATCATATACAACTCTGCTAACTTATCTCCCGAGTAAGTGGTCTTCACGGGGATAAAATGGGCGACCTTGGTCAAGCGATCCACTATAACCCATATGGAGTCATAACCTCCTTGAGTCTTAGGCAAACCGGTAATGAAATCCATTCCGATTTCCTCCCACTTCCACTCAGGTATTTTCAGCACATTGATCCTGCTGGTCTCTGATGCATTGCCTTGACTCTCTGGCATACGTCGCATAATGCAACATGCTCGGCAACTTCACGCTTCATGCTCGGCCACCAAAATCTTTCCTTCAAATCCTGATACATCTTGGCACTTCCTGGGTGAATTGAATACTTGGAGTCATGGGCTTCTTCTAGAATCAACTGCTTCAGCTCCTTCTGGCTCGGCACACAAATTCGATCCTTCATCCATAACGTGCCTTGCTCATCCAACTTGAAATCCTCTGCCTTGCCTTCTTCCTTGATGGACTTAATCCTGCGGATCTTGTCATCATCCTTCTGTCCTTCTCGGATCTGATCCTCTAGGGTAGGCTTTACTTCTAATGCGGCCAAGAATCCGCTAGGTACCACCTCAATCTTCATCCTCTGGAAATCCTCACATAACTCATCCTGACTTGTGGCCAGCAACATACTCACGGTATGGCTTTTCCGACTCAAGGCATCGGCAACTACGTTGGCCTTCCCGGGATGGTAATGGATTCCAACATTGTAGTCCTTGATCAACTCTAACCATCTACTCTGCCTCATGTTCAGGTCTGATTGGGTGAAGATGTACTTAAGTGTGAGACCCCGGATCTGCTATCCAGAATCTCCTGTGTATTTCCGTACTAGTCCCAGATCAGTAGCTAGTACACACAGTCACAGTGATACATCATTGCCGAACATAACGAAACTTGTAATGTAAATATTCAAGTATGGGCCACATGGCCACTTATTACAATACTCGGTCCAACGACCGGACACACAACGCAGCGGAAACAAAAGCAAAACGAAAAGAGCGAGCGCCAAAACGCCACAGGCGACGACTAGGAACGCAACTAGTCCTCCTGGCAAACCTCCTCGACGAACTCCTCTTCTTCCTCGGCATCTTGATAAATTTCTGATGATTACAATGTTGGTGTAGCACGTGAGTACAAAAGTACTCAGCAAGTCGGGAAATTATGATCATGAGGGGCTTTCCAAAGGAAGCTTAATAGGGTTTATTTGCATAAAGCCACGTTTGATTAAATCATACTTAAGTAATAAATTTCACAAAGCATATTTTATAACTCTTTTTGATAATTGAATTATTTATTATTGTAGTGAGGTTCTATCCACCATCACTAACATAAAGGCTCTATCCGCCAACAGTTTAAAGGATCAAAGTTAATCATGTGACTCCATCTGTCAGAGGTAAACAGGTTCTATCCACCTGGTTGGCTCTTTCCGCCAAACAACATTCGAGAGTTCTAACCACTCCCGAACCCCAAAACAAAACACTTTTCGGTTTTAAAAAAAACAAAATCAAAGTCTACCAATATGAAAGCATTCTTCGCTTTGCCTTTGACCGTAGGCACGGCTATTCGAATAGTTTATACTCTGCAGAGGTGTACAACTTTACCCACAAGACAAGATAGACCCTTGTTGCCATGCAATTAACACACTTCCTTAGGTGTGCCTACAGGATATCTTGACAAGGCCGTTACAATGTATCTACCTAGCTAGACCCACCCTGAGGTTTCACCGTTGTTAGGGTTCCCTCCACCCAAGATGAAGCCCCTCTTGCGCCGTGTGAGCAAAACAACAACCACAACAATGCCTCCGTCCGGCTCTCACACAACAACCGAGTGGTGAGTCTAAACTAGGCTTCTACAAATTAGTGAGCCAGGTCGTACCATTATAGACATGTGGTAGTACGGTTATGCTTAAAATGGCAATCATAAGCGTCGGTCCTTATATGACTTGGGGCGGTACTTTGCACAAAAGGATCAAGGCTTGATCCGCTTCCACCCGACATTCCATGCCGCCCAAGTCAAAATCATTTTCCTTTTCTTTTATTTTAGAAAACAGGACCAAAACCATAATAATAACCTTCAAGTCACATTTAAAAACATTCTTTTTGAATAATCCCACCCATGGGTTGTTTTTGTCGGAAAAGGTCCTAAGCAATTCTATCGTACTACATAGCAACAGGTACCATATAAACATAGGCATGGTATAAACAAGGTTCTAGGGTTACAATGGATATGATTAACAATGTCATGGAGGAATTAACAAATTCGGATTAACTATCACTTATATTTGACATATTTCATTAAACATAGCCATGCAACTTTATAAACAATTTTAAATCATTTCGCAAACATAGGAGCAAAGTGCATCAAGGAGACTTGCCTTCAGTTGCGGCGGCGGTGTCGAACTCGGAAGGCTCGACGGCGAAATCGGCGGTCGCGGCGGGATCGTCGACTACACGCAAAACGAGGCAACAAATAAATAACGGAAAATAAATAAAATCCAAAAATTATAAAATTAGTACTGGCAGAAAGGTCTTGATTTTAGATGAATTTAGAAATTTGAATGAGGTCAAACGGAATTCGGACGAGAAAGTTATGAGCTTCCGAAGTTTGAATTTCGAATAAATCGAAACCTGAATATTCCGAATATTCCTTCGGTTTGACTGGGTCAAAGTTTGACCGTGGACTTTGACTTTGACTGGGCTGGTAGGAGTGGGTCTATGACAGGGGGGGCCCACCTGTCATTGGGAGGGAGAGAAGTGGCTTCTCCATGAAGCTTCCTTAGGCCATCCATGGAGGAGAGAGAGAGATTGAGGAAAAAGGAAGGGAGAGAGAGGGAAGGGGTGGGGCGGCCGGCGGTGAGGGGGCGGCGGCGGCGAGGGGGGTCGCCATGGGGCGGGCCGGCGGCGGCGGGCGCAGAAGGGCCTTGCATGGCTACACAAGGCGTGGCGGCGGGCGGCCAAGCATGGGCGGGCGGCGGGCAAGGCCACGACAGGCACGGGCCCAAGCACGCACGCACAGAGGAGATCAACCACCAAAATAGAGAAGCTCAAAAAAAGAAAACAGAGAACACCATACCTCTAAAAACTTGATTTCTCTCCCATTTTTGCACGGATTTGATTCAAACAAAAAGCTAGAACCTCTAGATAACATCCTTAGGAACCTAGAACCGGAAGGAATTGAACCAAAACTCACCGAGCAAGATGAAATCGACGATGAACACGGGTTCGGCCGAAACGAGCAAAACGCGAAATTCGTCGCCCACGATCGATGAAACCTAAAATCAATGGAAGGATTAGACTCTAGACTTCCTCACGGAGTCAACAAAAGAATCGGAATAGAAATTGAACCACCGAGGAGGGAGATATGAGCAAGAACACGAAGAACGCGAAGAACACGAGAGTCCGTCGGTTTTCTTGATCTTGCGGCCGATTGGGTTTGAGAGACTAAAGAAGGGTTACACCAACGGAAAGAGGACTCTTATACGGAGAGATGAGAGGTGGAATCACGCGGAACGGACTAGAAACGGCCGCGCAATCTCCAAAAGAGTGGATTTCGGGTTTCTCGCAACCGTTCAAAAATCAACGCGATTTCGGGTGCAACAACCCCATGGATAGGAAGAGGAGTCCGTTGTGATCCCAACGGATCCGGCCGTTCGCGAATTGGAGTTGTATTGGAGGAGCTACAAGGAATTAAAGATAGCTCCCACCATTTTTGCTTGCTTGGAGCTCCAAAGTTCATGCATGGCAAGAGGTTGAAGATGATGAATAGTGGCTGCCACGTGTCACTTTCCTATTGGCTCTCTTTTACGCAAATGTTCCACCCTAGGGAAAAATAAGGAAAAATGGCCTAAAAATTCCGGAAAAATTCCTAGAGCCATTTTGGATTATTTGGGACTCAATGGAAGTGGTTTGGTTGAATTTGGATGATTTTTGTGGAATTGAATAATCGGGCGCTGATCGCAGGCATTAAACAAAAGCCGCGCGAGATAAAATAGGAACGGAGGTCCAAAAATCCGGGGAATGATTCCTAAAATCATTTCGGAATATTTGGAACATTTTAGAAGTGGTTTGGAGATTTTTGGAGCACTTTTGGACTCAGGTGAATTTTCTGCAGTGATCGGAAAATCCGATTTTTCGCCCGGGAGGGAATTAATTCCCGATTTCGAAGGGGAAAGGATGCCAGGTTAATATAAACACCAAAGAAACTCCAATTTTGAATATACTTTATTTTAATTAGGTTTTTCTCCAGAAAGCCAAAACGAGGATGTTACATTAAGACTCTTATGGTCCGTGTATACTTCACATCTGTTTCCAATTAGATAGTGACGCCATATCTTCAAGGCATGCACTACAGCAGCTAGCTCTAGGTCATGCGTCGGATAATTCTCCTCATGCGGCCTCAACTGCCTTGATGCATAAGAAACAACCTTTCTGTTTTGCATCAGCACACATCCAAGTCCTTGACGCGATGCATCACAATAGATATCAAAGCTTTGATTGACGTCCGGCAGAACCAACACTGGTGCTGATGTCAATCTCGTCTTCAGTTCTTGGAATCCTTTCTCGTACTCTGGCGTCCATGTAAACTTCTTCTCCTTTTTCAGCAATTGCGTGAGAGGTTTCGCAATTGTCGAAAAGCCTTCAATGAAACGGCGATAGTAACCTGCCATTCCAAGGAAACTTCTGATCTGGGTTACGGTCTTCGGCTGCTCCCAATGTAACACAGCTTCTACCTTGCTTGGGTCTACAGCGACTCCTTCTGCGGTCATTACATGTCCTAGGAATTCCACCTTGTCCTTCCAAAAATCACACTTACTGAACTTGGCGAAGAGTTGCTGTTCCCTCAGCTTTTCCAATACTCGCCTCAAGTGTTCGGCATGTTCATCCTCTGTCTTAGAGTAGATTAGGATATCATCTATGAACACGACAACAAACTTGTCCAAATATTCCATGAACACCTTATTCATCATATTCATGAAATATGCTGGCGCATTCGTCAGACCAAAGGACATAACTGTGAACTCGTAATGTCCATATCTTGACGAGAATGCGGTCTTCGGAATATCCTCTGATCGGATCTTCAACTGATGGTATCCCGATCTCAGATCAATCTTGGAGAAAACTCCGGCTCCTCTCAGCTGATCAAACAAATCATCAATCCAGGGTAGCGGGTACTTATTCTTCACGGTGACTTCATTAAGTGCACGGTAGTCAATGCACATCCTGAAACTCCTGTCCTTCTTCTTGACAAACAACACTGGCGCTCCCCACGGCGACGAACTCGGTCTGATAAATCCTTTCTCCATTAGCTCTTCAAGTTGCTTTTTCATCTCTACCAATTCTTCGGTGGACATCCGATACGGTCTCTTTGCTATCGGTCTTTGTACTGTACAAGCTCTATCACAAACTCTATGTCCCTGTCTGGCGGCATACCAGGTAGATCTTCAGGAAAAACATCTGGGTACTCATTCACTACCGAGACATCCTCTATGCTGATTGCCTTGGTACTGTTAACCATCAACTGTCCATCTCTAACGGCAGTAGCTTGAAATTCCACTTTCCTTCCACACGGGCTCTCAACTGAGATAGTTCTTCATCCACAATCCAATACGGCCTTGTGCTTGGATAACCAATCCATTCCCAAAATGACGTCTAAGGTCTGGGTCTCCAAAATAATAAGGTTCGCTAGGAACTCTATCCCATCTATTAGTATTCTCACCCCGGAACATCCTACTTTCGTTCGGAGTTCGGAACCAGGGGTTTGAACTAAAAGCATGCATTTAAGTCTTGCAATCTCCAAATCATTTATAGCAGCAAAGCCTTGCGAAACAAACGAATGCGAAGCTCCAGAGTCAAACAAAACTGTTGCAGGTACTGAGTTGACTAGTAACTTACCCAGTACGACGTCCGTAGCATTCTGCAGTGCATCCGCGGTGACATGGTTGACTCGGCCTCTTACCGATGCAGGATGTGGTTCTCGCCGCGCGCCCTAGCTGGTGTGGATCCCAGGTTGAAGCGAACTGGGGTTACTCCTGCTGTCTTCTTTGGACAACTGTTGGCAAAGTGTCCTGGCTCGTTGCGCTTGTAGCAGCGTCTCATCGTTCCTTGCCGATCGCCTCGAGCGGCATTTCTAGCGGGCCGGGTCTGGTAGTTCTGATTGACGGGTCTTGGTGCTGGTGACGGTGTCCTGGTTGCATTCTGTGGCTGGAATCTGAAAAATTGATTTGGTGCAACTCTCAGACGCTGTTGTGTTCCCTGGCGTGATCCCTGCTGTTGCATCCTGCTCTTCCTGTTCTCATCCAGTTCCTTGCGCTTGTCCTCAAGAATAAGCGCCTTATTCACCAACTCTTGGAAATCTGGAAAGGTGTGGGTGATCAATCCCACCTGTAGTCCTGAGTTAAGTCCCTTCATGAAACGAGACTGTCTGGCTTTATCTGTCGCTACATCCTCAGGTGCGTAGCGTGCAAGCTGTGTGAACTTGTTCAGGTATTCGGCCACAGGCTGATTACCTTGCTTCAGTTCTCTGAACTCCTCCTTCTTGAGATCCATGATTCCTTCAGGCACGTGATACTGACGGAATGCAGCTGTGAACTCTTCCCAAGTGATGTCCTGAGGGTTCTCTTGCGTGGCACAGAAGTTCTCCCACCATTCGGCCAATTCCTTCCAACTGATGAGAAGCGTAGAGTACCTTCTCATTTCCCATGCATTGAGCGATGTGTAGCTTTCTCTCAATTGACCTTAACCAGTCATCGGCCTCTAATGGATTGGCATTCCCAGAAAAAGTGGGTGGGTGAGTCCTCATAAACTCTGACAGTCTTGTATTCTGGCGTTGTCCCTGATTGACTTGATTAGCGGTGGCCTGGCAAAGGACGTGTTGCATCTGTTGCATCATAGCATGCATCAACTGAGTCTGAGCAGCAAGAAATGCTCCAAAATTCTGCATATCCAGTGGCGGTGCTGGTGCTCCATCATTGGGGTTTTCTGCTGGGCGAGAACCACTTCCATTGCCTCCAAGGTTGCCACGGGTGTTTACCATATGTCGATTGCTCTAGGTTTTAGAGATGAGAGGGAAACAAGAATGGACAAGTAATATGGAACTTATGCGGGGCGAAAGGTGTATCTTTAAGGTCCAACTTTATTATTTTAATCAATAGTAACTTGGTATGGTTGCTTACAATGCCTAGGGGCCTTGCAACACATACTGCACACTCAGCAAGCAATGAAAATCCAAATTGATCTAACACTGGAGTCTAACGCCTAAAGGGTGACTCTTTATTCTATGACGCGACTCAGCGAAGGAGTCTCACTATAGAACCTACGCTCACTCATCGAGAAAACCTCCACGGCCTGGGTACGGATGCTGCGGCATAGGCGCGAAACGATTGCCATGTCCAGCAACTGTGTCATCTGTGGTAGTCGAAGAAGCAGTGTCCTCATCGAGATCTGACTCCTCCGGATCTGGCTCGTGTAGCTCGAGTACTGGCTCTGGTTCTGGTCCGTACAATGCGGTCTCTAACTCTCCAATCCTTTGCAGAAGGTGGGACACATACTCTTGAGCTTCCCGCCATCTATTCTTCTCTGTCGTGATCTCCTTGCGGGCCTTCTGTAGCTCCTTGCTTGTATCATCGAGTACATCATCCTGGGCGACAACAAGTCGTGCCAACTGTGTAACCATGGCATCCTCATCCTGAATCGCCTGCGGGTCAAGAGGGTTATTGCTGCGCGGGTGATAACGGAACACCGTGCTCTCCAACTCTCTGGCGTAGATGCGGGTAATGTGCCGCATTGCTCGTCGTGATACTTCTTGGATACCCATCTGCATTGTAGACCTCCTGGCAGTGCAGTGTATCGGGCGATTGCCTAGGCCCTTCTTCCTAGCAGGTACCTCAATCTTCACGTCACAAGCCTTGATCAATCCTGCTTGTCTGATCACTTCCACTTGGTATTGGGGCTTCTCAAAATCTCCGAGAGTCTGTAGCATATGCCAAAGTTCTGCGGCATGACCAACCTCCAGATCGACGTAGTTGAACTCTCCCTCCATCTGTCACAAGAGTGCTCACGTAAGAACTCGAAATTTTTAAATCGTGACAAGGTAAGGAAAAATTCAGCAAGAGACAAGAAAAAAGAGAATGGGATAAGTTGAGATGTCGTTTCTTATCTTGACAAATTTTTATTCTTTTTAGAAAATAGGTTTTATCCTCACTACGACCATTCTAGCTAGGGTTGAGCCTACGGTCAGTATGGCTCTGATACCACCTCTGTCGGGACCCCAAATTTGCAAATCCGGACCCTCTGTGTATTCAGCACTAGTCCAGGAACGCGCTAGTGCACACAGTCTTAACATCGGTAAATATCACAATCATACCACTCGATACTAGTAAAGTACTTTAATTAAATAGTCAAACTGGTTACTTGACCTTATGGTCAAGTTACAATGCGCCTCATGGGCGAAACTTATTAAGAGAGAAATAGTAGCAGCGGAAAATCAAATAAATTCGTGGCTCCATCCAGTATACCACAGGCAACTGACTGGGCTCGCTCCCTAAGTAGACGGATCCTCTTGGAGCTCCTCCTCCAATGCTGGTGTAGTCTCCTCTTCAACTGGTGTTGTATTGTGGCAAGGGTGAGTACTTGGTACTCAGCAAGTCATGCATGTAATGCAAAGGCTAATATACTATATGCATGGCTTGGTACAAAGGAATAGCTCAAGGTATATTTGCGAAACAAAGATTTGACAAGTAACATAAGTAGATTCGAAAGCAGTAGAAACAAGTATAGCATAGGTAACTTTTCAAGGAGTTTAATAAACATCTTTCCCATCCTAATCCACATTTCCTTCAACATCATTATTAATCCAACCCAACCTTTCAGATCCAAGTTATTTTTGAGAAAATCTAACCCTTGACTGTAATTCCCGAGCGATGTCCAATACCGCGGACATGGCTATTCGAATAGATTGTACACTCTGCAGAGGTTATGCACTTTACCCACAAGATATAGTCAAACACCACAAAGGCGAGTTCCCGTAACAAAGTCTTTCGGAAACTTCTAACAATACAAGTGGTCCTCCCCGGTTATTGCACACTAACCCTTCCCTTAGCTAAGGCGAAGTTTAGGCCAATCAACCGTTAGATGGGTACCGGCCTCGGCCAGACGCCCCCCGCACAACTTACACAAAGGGTGTAGTTGACCTCCCGAGGTCCCACAGTGCGTTATTAGCAACTTAGTCAACTAGGTCCGTCCCATTACAGACATGTGGTTGCACGTTAGACCCAGTTCAAAGGCTTGCAAGGTTAAGTCCTTAGGGTGACCAGGGCAAGACTACCCGAAGAACCAAATCAACATCCCCACTGCCACAACTGGCCCACCTGATCATTCTTGCCACATGCCCCGGTCCAAAAACTATTTATCAAACCCCGCTTGATTACCATGCACCACGTGCCATCAACATCACATGATACCTTTCCAAAACAGGTTCAATATATCATTAAGTCAATATTAACATTTGATTGTCCAAAATCATGTCATGAGCACGTAGCAGGTCTAAGCAGTATACTACAACGGTCTAAAACCCATGTTGGCAATTTGATAATGTCCAACTAGTAATCCACAACTAGGGTGACAAGGGTCATGGCACATATTTAAATAATCAAGGTGTCATACAGCAAATTGGAATTTATCTAACCCCCAGTTTTAAATAAAGTATTTTCTAATTGAACTAGCATGCAATAGTTTAAATCAAAATAGGTTTCAAAATAGGATCAACATGGTCAAAGCACAACTTGCCTTCAAAAAGTACTTGCTCTTGGTCTTGAGTTGGATCCTGAGTCAATACTTCTCCTTCGAATCCTTCCGGCACTTCAACGTCTACTCGTAAAGCGTGCAAATAGCAATACACGAATAAACAATAGGCAAAAAGTGTCCAGACATCCAAATAAAATCCATAAACAGAGAGAACATAATTTTATGAATTTTTAGAAACTGGAATCGTCAAATTTGGAGTTAAAACGCAAAAGTTATGATTATTTAAAGTTTAAATAATCAATTAAATAATTTTACAGAGAAAAACTTTAGTCCAAAAATTAAATAAAATTCATATTTAGGTAGGTCTCAATTTTATACAAATTTAGAAATTTGAATCACTCAAATCGGAGTTGAAACGCAAAAGTTACAAGCGTTTGAAGTTTGAAACAAAATTTGAAATCATTATTTCGAATTAATAAATCATTTTCTTTTTCGGAAATTAATTATTGCGTCAGCCTGGACATGTGTCAGCCTCTGATTGGTCTGCTGACGTCAGCCGGTCCATGGACTTGGTCCACGCTTGGCTCGGTCCACCGTGGACCCGGTCCACGGCTCAGGTCGCTGACACGCGGGTCCCACCCGTCAGTGGGTCACGTGCACGGTGCGACTCTCGGGCGAGACACTGACATGCGGGCCCCGCATGTCGCTGACGCAGGCCACGCCAGGCTCTCGGCCGCCGCACGCGGGCCCTACCGTCGCTGACTCAACGCACGGCGCGGCGGAGGCTACGTGGCATGATCACGGCCGTTGGATCTAGATCCAACGGTCTAGATCTATCCTAAATTAACGCAGTTTCCAGCACGTGGCGATCGTGGGCCGTTGGATCTTGATCCAACGGTCCAGATCCGATCTAAGTTCCGGGGTTTGGGAAAGAACGTGGGCTCACCGTGTGCGTTCGATCTTGATCGGACGGCGCACAGAGCTCGCAAGGTCGATGGCGACGCGGCGGCGCTGGCCTGGCCGGAGACGAAGACGGCAACCTCCCAAATGGCGTTCGGACGCGATTCCGGCGAGGTGAGATGGCTCCACGGGTGCGCCTGGCTTCGGGGCTTCCGGATCCAATCTCGGTTGCGGCGGAGACGGCTTGCCGACGGTGACACGAGCAACAAACCGATGCTAACCCTAGAACTAACTTCGGTGAGCTATTCCGGGAAGATGGCGGCGGCTGGGGCGCTAGGACCTTAGGGCTTTGCGGGCGCGGAGAGGAGAACCTCAGAGGACAACCCGGTCATTAAATAGCCTCGACGTTTGCGCGGAATTCGGAACCCTAGCCGTGTCCCGCTCGGTCACGGCGGAGCTCTCCGGCTTGGATTCGGACGAGGACGACGACTGGATGCCGTCCACGTGTCCCGCATCGGATGGTCCACGCGCTCACGCGACGCGGCGCACGCTCGGCCGTTGGATCTAGATCCAACGGTCGGGGTCTAGGGTTAGGGTTGGGTTCGGGGACGCGGTTGAACCAAGTCACGTGGCCCGGGTCGGACTCGGGTCCGGTCGGATGAACAGTACTTGACCCAACTCGAATTTCCAGCGATTTAATATTTAAAATAATTCACAGAAATTCATTTAATTCATTAAAAATATCAAAAGACTCAGAAAAATTCCAGAAAAAATCTTGAAAATACTTTGGATCATTTTGGACTCAAATAAAATATTTCCAACAAAATTTTATTTGCAAAGTTTAATTCTTTAATTATTTCAAAAAGGAATAAATTCAAATAAATTCCAAATAAATCCAAATAAATTCCAGAAAATTCCAAAAATTCACCAAAGTGCCAATTCACACATGAATTTAAGAAAAGCAAAATTTTGGGGTGTTACAAACCTCCCCCCTTAACAGAATCTCGTCCCCGAGATTCAGGGCTTACTAAAGGAATAGGTTTGGAAACTCTTTTCTCAAATCCTCTTCGCGTTCCCAAGTCGCTTCGCTTTCTTCATGATTGCTCCACTGAACTCTACAGAAACGGGTTGACTTATTTCTGGTCTCTCGATCCATAGTGTCCAAAATCTTCACGGGATGCTCCTTGTAAGTCAAATCTTCTTGCAACTCAATTGATTCTAGCGGTGTCTGTTCCTCAGGAACTCGGAGACACTTCTTCAACTGGGACACATGGAATACGTCATGTACTCCTGCTAATGACTGTGGCAACTCCAGCTGATAAGCAACTTCGCCTCTGCGGCTCAAAATCTTAAATGGTCCAACATAACGGGGTGCGAGTTTCCCTTTGGCATGGAACCTCTTAACTCCCTTGAGAGGTGTAACTCTGAGGTACACAAAGTCTTCTGGTTCAAAACTCAAGTCCCGGCGACGATTGTCAGCATAACTCTTCTGTCGTGATTGGGCGATCTTCAACCTTTCCCTAATCATGGCAATCTGCTCTTCAGCTTCTTGAAGAATATCAGGCCCGAAGACACGGCGCTCGCCGGTCTCATTCCAATTCAATGGCGTTCGACAGGGTCGACCATACAGTGCCTCAAAAGGTGACATTTGTAAACTAGCCTGGTAACTATTGTTGTAACTGAACTCGGCATACGGCAAACTCTTATCCCAAGAGGTAGCATAAGCCAATGCACATGCTCTTAACATATCCTCCAGAATCTGATTGACTCTTTCGGTCTGTCCATCCGTCTGTGGATGATAGGTCATCTTGAAGTTCAAACGGGTTCCCATGGCTTCATGCAACTTATTCCAAAACCTTGAGGTAAATTGGGTACCTCTGTCCGATACAATCCTCTTTGGCACTCCGTGCAAACAGACGATCCTGATCATGTACAACTCTGCTAGCTTATCTCTCGAGTAGGTGGTCTTCACGGGGATAAAATGGGCTACTTTGGTCAAGCGATCCACTATAACCCATATGGAGTCATAACCTCCTTGAGTCTTAGGCAAACCGGTAATGAAATCCATTCCGATTTCCTCCCACTTCCACTCAGGTAATTTAGTAATTTGTAGCAATCCTGCTGGTCTCTGATGCATTGCCTTGACTCTCTGGCATACGTCGCACAATGCAACATGCTCGTCAACTTCACGCTTCATGCTCGGCCACTAGAATCTTTCCTTCAAATCCTGATACATTTTGGCGCTTCCAGGATGAATTGAATAATTGGAGGCATGGGCTTCTTCTAAAATTAACTGCTTCAGCTCCTTCTTGTCCGGCACACAAATCTGATCCTTCATCCATAACATGCCTTGCTCATCCAACTTGAAGTCCTCTGCCTTGCCTTCCTCCTTGATGGACTTAATCCTGCGTATCTTGTCATCATCCTTCTGTGCTTCCCGGATCTGATCCTCTAGGGTAGGCTTCACTTCCAATGCGGCCAAGAATCCGCTAGGTACCACCTCAATCTTCATTCTCTGAAACTCCTCACATAGCTCATCCTGACTTGTGGCTAGCAACATGCTCACAGTATGGCTTTTCTGACTCAGAGCATCGGCTACTACGTTGGCCTTCCCGGGATGGTAATGGATTCCAACATTGTAGTCCTTGATCAACTCTAACCATCTCCTCTGCCTCATGTTCAGATCCAACTGGGTGAATATGTATTTAAGGCTCTTATGATCCGTATACACTTCACATCTGTTCCCGATCAGATAGTGACGCCATATCTTCAAGGCATGCACTACGGCAGCTAACTCTAGGTCATGCGTCGGATAATTTTCCTCATGCGGCCTCAACTGCCTTGATGCATAAGCGACGAACTTTCCATTCTCAGCAAAGACACATCCAAGTCCTTGGCGCGATGCATCACAATAAATATCAATGATTTGATTAACTTCCGGTAGAACTAACACCGGTCTTGATGTCAATCGCTTCTTGACTCCTGAAATCCTTTCTCACATTCTGACGTCCATGCAAACTTCTTCTCCTTTTTTAGCAATTGCGTAAGAGGTTTCGCAATTGTCGAAAAGCCTTCAATGAAACGGCGGTAGTATCCTGCCATTCCAAGGAAACTCCGGATCTGGGTCACGGTCTTCGGTTGCTCCCAATAAAACACGGCTTCTACTTTGCTTGGATCAACGGCGACTCCTTCTGCGGTCATTACATGTCCAAGAAACTCCACCTTGTCCTTCCAAAAATCACACTTACTGAACTTGGCGAAGAGTTGCTGTTCCCTCAGCTTTTCCAAAACTCGCCTCAAGTGTTCGGCATGTTCATCCTCTGTCTTGGAGTAGATTAGGATATCATCTATGAACACGACGACAAACTTGTCCAAATATTCCATGAACACCTTATTCATCATATTCATGAAATATCTTTGGCGCATTCGTCGATCCAAAGGACATAATCGTAAACTCGTAATGTCCATATCTTGACGAGAATGCGTTTTGAATATCTTCTGATCGGATCTTCAGCTGATGGTATCCCGATCTCAGATCAATCTTGGAGAAAACTCCGGCTCCTCTCAGCTGATCAAACAAATCATCAATCCTGGGTAACGGGTACTTATTCTTCACGGTGACTTCATTGAGTGCACGGTAGTCAATGCACATCCTGAAACTCCCGTCCTTCTTCTTGACAAACAAAACTGGTGCTCCCCACGGCGACGAACTCGGTCTGATAAATCCTTTCTCCATTAACTCCTCTAGCTGTTTCTTCATCTCTACCAACTCCTCGGTGGACATCCGATAAGGTCTCTTTGCTATCGGCGCTGTACCAGGTACAAGCTCTATCACAAACTCTATGTCCCTGTCTAGCGGCATACCAGGTAGATCTTCGGGAAAAACATCTGGGTACTCATTCACTACGGAGACATCCTCTATGCTGATTGTCTTGGTACTGTTAACCATCATCTGTCCATCTCTAACTGCAGTGGCTTGAAATTCCACTTTCTTTCCACACAGGCTCTCAACTGTGATAGTCCTTCATCCACAATCCAATACGGCCTTATGCTTGGATAACCAGTCCATTCCCAAAATAACGTCTAAGGTCTGGGTCTCCAAAATTATAAGGTTCGCTAGGAACTCTATTCCATCTATTAGTATTCTCACCCCGGAACATCCTACTTTCGTTCGGACTTCGGAACCAGGGGTTTGAACTAAAAGCGTGCATTTAAGCCTTGCAATCTCCAAATCATTTTTAGCAGCAAAGCCTTGCGAAACAAACGAATGCGAAGCTCCAGAATCAAACAAAACTATTGCAGGTACTGAGTTAACTAGCAATTTACCCAGTACGACGTCCGTAGCATTCTGCAGTGCATCTGCGGTGACATGGTTGACTCGGCCTCTCACCACGCCTGGGTGTGGCTCTGCATCTTGGCGTCCTAGCTGGGTGGTTCCTAGATTGAAGCGGCTGGGGTCACTCCTGCTGTCTTCTTTGGGCATTTGTTGGCAAAGTGTCCTGGCTCGTTGCGGTTGTAGCAGCGTCTGCTTGTTCCTTCTTGTTGCTGCTCGAGCAGCATTTCTAGCGGGGGCTGGGGTCTGGTAGTTCTGATTGACGGGTCTTGGTGCTGGTGACGGTGTCCTTGTAGCATTCTGTGGCTGGAATCTGAAAAATTGATTTGGTGCAACTCTCGGTATTTGTTGCATTCCTGGCGTGATCCTCGCTGTTGCATTATGCGCTTCTGTTCTCATCCAGTTCCTTGCGCTTGTCCTCAAGAATAAGCGCCTTATTCACCAATTCTTGGAAATCTGAAAGGTGTGGGTGATCACCCTACTTGTAGTCTGAGTTAAGTCCCTTCATGAAGCGAGACTGCGGCTTTATCTGTTGCTACATCCTCAGTGCGTAGCGTGCTAGCTGTGTGAACTTGTTCAGGTAGTCGAACCGGTGATTACCTTGCTTTAGTGCTCTGAAGTACTCCTTCTTAAGGTCCATGATTCCTTCAGGCACGTGATCTTGTAAACGCAGCTTGTGAACTCTTCCCAAGTGATATCTTGAGGGTTCTCTTGCGTGGCACGAAGGTTCTCCCACCATTCGTAATTGTTCCTTCCAAGCGATGAGAAGCGAGAGTACCTTCTCATTTCCTATGCATTGAGCTATGTGTAGCTTCCTCTCAATTGACCTTAACCAATCATCGGCCTCCAATGGATTGGCATTCCCAGAGAAAGTGGGTGGATGAGTCCTCATGAACTCGGCAGTCTTGTATTGGCGTTGTCCCCGATTAACTTGATTTGCAAAGTGGCCTCGAGCAAAGGACGTGTTGCATTTGTTGCATCATAGCATGCATCAATCGAGTCTGAGCAGCAAGAAATGCTCCAAAATTCTGCATATCAGTGGCGGTCTGGTGCTCCATCATTGCGGTTTCTGGGCGAGAACCACTTCCATTGCTTCCAAAGTTTCGCGGGTGTTCACCATCTGTCGATTTGCTCTAGGTTTTAGAGATGAGAGGGAAACAAGAATAGACAAGTAATATGGAACTTATGCGGGCGAAAGGTGTAACTTTAAGGTCCAACTTTATTAACTAATCAATAGTAACTTGGTATGGTTGCTTACAATGCCTAAGGGCCTTGCAACACATCTTGCACACTCAGCAAACAATGAAAATCCAAATCGAACTAACACTGGAGTCTAACGCCTAAAGGGTGACTCTTTATTCTATGACGCGACTCGGCGAAGGAGTCTCACTATAAAACCTACGCTCACTCATCGAGAAAACCTCCACGGCCTGGGTACGGATCTTTGCGGCATAGGCGCAAAACGATTGCCATGTCCAAAGAATCTGTGTCATCTGTGGTAGTCGAAGAAGCGATGTCCTCATCGAGATCCGACTCCTCCGGATCGGCTCGTGTAGCTTTCAATCTTGGCTCACAGTTCTGGTCCGTACAATGCCGTCTCTAACTCTCCAATCCTTTGCAGAAGGTGGGAACATACTCTTGAGCTTCCCGCCATCTATTCTTCTCTGTCGTGATCTCCTTGCGGGCCTTCTGTAGCTCCTTGCTTGTATCGAGAACATCCTCCTGGGCGACAACAAGTCGTGCCAACTGTGTAACCATGGCATCCTTATCCTGAATCGCCTTCGGGTCAAGAGGGTTATTGCTGCGCGGGTGATAACGGAACACCGTGCTCTCCAACTCTCTGGCGTAGATGCGGGTAATGTGCCGCATTGCTCGTCGTGATACTTCTTGGATACCCATCTGCATTGTAGACCTATTGGCAGTGCAGTGTATCGGGCGATTGCCTAGGCCCTTCTTCCTAGCAGGTACCTCAATCTTCACGTCACAAGCCTTGATCAATCCTGCTTGTCTGATCACTTCCACTTGGTATTGGGGCTTCTCAAAATCTCCGAGAGTGCAGAGCATATGCCAAAGTTCTGCGGCATGACCAACCTCCAGATCGACGTAGTTGAACTCTCCCTCCATCTGTCACAAGAGTGCTCACGTAAGAACTCGAAATTTTTAAATCGTGACAAGGTAAGGAAAAATTCAGCAAGAGACAAGAAAAAAGAGAATGGGATAAGTTGAGATGTCGTTTCTTATCTTGACAAATTTTTATTCTTTTTAGAAAATAGGTTTTATCCTCACTACGACCATTCTAGCTAGGGTTGAGCCTACGGTCAGTATGGCTCTGATACCACCTCTGTCGGGACCCCGAATTTGCAAATCCGGACCCTCTGTGTATTCAGCACTAGTCCAAGAACGCGCTAGTGCACACAGTCTTAACATCGGTAAATATCACAATCATACCACTCGATACTAGTAAAGTACTTTAATTAAATAGTCAAACTGGTTACTTGACCTTATGGTCAAGTTACAAATGCACGCCTCGCAGGGCGAAACTTATTAAGAGAGAAATAGTAGCAGCGGAAAATCAAATAAATTCGTGGCTCCATCCAGTATACCACAGGCAACTGACTGGGCTCGCTCCCTAAGTAGACGGATCCTCTTTGAGCTCCTCCTCCAAAGCTGGTGTAGTCTCCTCTTCAACTGGTGTTGTATTGTGGCAAGGGTGAGTACTTGGTACTCAGCAAGTCATGCACAGAATGCAGGCTAATATACTATATGCATGGCTTGGTACAAAGGAATAGCTCAAGGTATATTTGCGAAGAAACAGCATTTGACAAGTAACATAAGTAGATTCGAAAGCAGTAGAAACAAGTATAGCATAGGTAACTTTTCAAGGAGTTTAATAAACATCTTTCCCATCCTAATCCACATTTCCTTCAACATCATTATTAATCCAACCCAACCTTTCAGATCCAAGTTATTTTTGAGAAAATCTAACCCTTGACTGTAATTCGGCGATGTCCAATACCGCGGACACGGCTATTCGAATAGATTGTACACTCTGCAGAGGTTATGCACTTTACCCACAAGATACAGTCAAACACCACAAAGGCGAGTTCAGTAACAAAGTCTTTCGGAAACTTCTAACAATACAAGTGGTCCTCCTGGTTATTGCACACTAACCCTTCCCTTAGCTAAGGCGAAGTTTAGGCCAATCAACCGTTAGATGGGTACCCGGCCTCGGCAGACGCTCCCCGTACAACTTACACAAAGGGTGTAGTTGACCTCCCGAGGTCCCACAGTGCGTTATTAGCAACTTAGTCAACTAGGTCCGTCCCATTACTGACATGAGGTTGCACGTTAGACCCAGTTCAAAGGCTTGCAAGGTTAAGTCCTTAGGGTGACCAGGGCAAGACTACCGAAGAACCAAATCAACATCCCCACCGCCACAACCGCCCACTGATCATTCTTGCCACATGCCCCTGGCCAAAAACTATTTATCAAACCCCGCTTGATTACCATGCACCACGTGCCATCAACATCACATGATACCTTTCCAAAACAGGTTCAATATATCATTAAGTCAATATTAACATTTGATTGTCCAAAATCATGTCATGAGCACGAAAGGTGTCTAAGCAAAGATACTACAACGGGCCTAAAACCCATGTTGGCAATTTGATAATGTCCAACTAGTAATCCACAACTAGGGTGACAAGGGTCATGGCACATATTTAAATAATCAAGGTGTCATACAGCAAATTGGAATTTATCTAACCCCCAGATTTAAATAAAGTATTTTCTAATTGAACTAGCATGCAATAGTTTAAATCAAAATAGGTTTCAAAATAGGATCAACATGGTCAAAGCACAACTTGCCTTCAAAAAGTACTTGCTCTTGGTCTTGAGTTGGATCCTGAGTCAATACTTCTCCTTCGAATCCTTCCGGCACTTCAACGTCTACTCATAAAGCGTGCAAATAGCAATACACGAATAAACAATAGGCAAAAAGTGTCCAAACATCCAAATAAAATCCATAAACAGAGAGAACATAATTTTATGAATTTTTAGAAACTGGAATCGTCAAATTTGGAGTTAAAATGCAAAAGTTATGATTATTTAAAGTTTAAATAATCGATTAAATAATTTTACAGAGAAAAAAATTTAGTCCAAAAATTAAATAAAATTCATATTTAGGTAGGTCTCAATTTTATACAAATTTAGAAATTTGAATCACTCAAATCGGAGTTGAAACGCAAAAGTTACAAGCGTTTGAAGTTTGAAACAAAATTTGAAATCATTATTTCGAATTAATAAATCATTTTCTTTTTCGGAAATTAATTATTGCGTCAGCCTGGACACGTGTCACCTGCGATTGGTCTGGCGGCGTCGGTAGATCCATGGACTTGGTCCACGCTCGGCTCGGTCCACCGTGGACCCGGTCCACGGCTCAAGTCGCTGACACGCGGGTCCCACCCGTCAGTGGGTCACGTGCACGGTGCGACTCTCGGGCGAGACACTGACATGCGGGCCCCGCATGTCGGTGGCAACGATCACGCCAGGCTCGATCGGCGCACGCGGGCGGCTGTCAGCGACTCAACGCACGGCGCGGCGGTGGCTACGTGGCATGATCACGGCCGTTGGATCTAGATCCAACGGTCTAGATCTATCCTAAATTAACGTAGTTTCCAGCACGTGGCGATCGTGGGCCGTTGCATCTTGATCCAACGGTCCAGATCCGATCTAAGTTCCGGGGTTTGGGAAAGAACGTGGGCTCACCGTGTGCGTTCGATCTTGATCGGACGGCGCACAGAGCTCGCGAGGTCGATGGCGACGCGGCGGCGCAGGCCTGGCCGGAGACGAAGACGGCAACCTCCCGAACGGCGTTCGAACGCGATTCCGGCGAGGTGAGATGGCTCCACGGGTGCGCCTGGCTTCGGGGCTTCCGGATCCGATCTCGGTTGCGGTGGAGACGGCTTGCCGACGGTGACACGAGCAACAAACCGATGCTAACCCTAGAACTAACTTTGGTGAGCTATTCCGGGAAGATGGCGGCGGCTAGGGCGCTAGGACCTTAGAGCTTCGGTGCGGCGCGGAGAGGAGAACCTCAGAGGACAACCCGGTCATTAAATAGCCTCGACGTTTCCGCGGAATTCGGAACCCTAGCCGTGTCCCGCTCGGTCACGGCGGAGTTCTCTGGCTTGGATTCGGACGAGGACGACGACTGGATGCCGTCCACGTGTCCCGCATCGGACGGTCCACGCGCTCACGTGACGCGGCGCACGCTCGGCCGTTGGATGTAGATCCAACGGTCGGGGTCTAGGGTTAGGGTTGGGTTCGGGGACGCGGTTGAACCAAGTCACGTGGCCCGGGTCGGACTCGAGTCGGACTCGGACTCGGGTCCGGTCGGAAGAACAGTACTTGGCCCAACTCGAATTTCCAGCGATTTAATATTTAAAATAATTCCCAGAAATTCATTTAATTCATTAAAAATATCAAAAGACTCAGAAAAATTCCAGAAAAATTCTTGAAAATACTTTGGATCATTTTGGACTCAAATAAAATATTTCCAACAAAATTTTATTTGCAAAGTTTAATTCTTTAATTATTTCAAAATGGAATAAATTCAAATAAATTCCAAATAAATCCAAATAAATTCCAGAAAATTCCAAAAATTCACCAAAGTGCCAATTCACACATGAGTTTAAGAAAAGCAAAACTTTGGGGTGTTACACGTGATCTCCTTGCGGGCCTTCTGTAGCTCTTTGCTTGTATCATCGAGTACATCCTCCTGGGCGACAACAAGTCGTGCCAACTGTGTGACCATGGCATCTTCATCCTGAATCACCTTCGGGTCAAGAAGGTTATTGCTGCGCGGATGATAACGGAACACCGTGCTCTCCAACTCTCTGGCGTAGATGCGGGTAATGTGCCGCATTGCTTGTCGTGATACTTCTTGGATACCCATCTGCATTGTAGACCTCCTGGCAGTGCAGTGTATCGGGCGATTGCCTGGGCCCTTCTTCCTAGCGGGTACCACAATCTTCACGTCACAAGCCTTGATCAATCCTGCTTATCTGATCACTTCCACTTGGTATTGCGGCTTCTCAAAATCTCCAAGAGTCTGTAACATACGCCAAAGTTCCGCGGCGTGACCAACCTCCAGATCGACGTAGTTGAACTCTCTCTCCATCTGTCACAAGAGTGCTCACGTAAGAACTCGAAATTTTTAAATCGTGACAAGGTAAGGAAAAATTCAGCAAGAGACAAGAAAGAAAGAATGGGATAAGTCGAGATGTCATTTCTTATCTTGACAAACTTTTAGCCTTTAGAAAATAGGTTTTACAAATCCTAGCTAAGGTTGAGCCTACGGTCAACCTGGCTCTGATACCACCTCTGTCGGGACCCGAATCTACAAATCCGGACCCTCTGTGTATTCAACACTAGTCCAGGAACGCGCTAGTGCACACAGTCTTAACATCGGTAAATATCACAATCATACCACTCGATACTAATAAAGTACTTTAATTAAGTAGTCAAACTGGTTACTCGACCTTATGGTCAAGTTACAAATATACGCCTCGCAAGGCGAAACTTAATAAGAGAGAAATAGTAGCAGCGGAAAAATAAGATAACATCGTGGCGCCATCCAGTATACCACAGGCAACTGACTGGGCTCGCTCCCTAAGTAGACGGTTCCTCGTGGAGCTCCTCCTCCAAAGCTGGTGTAGTCTCCTCTTCAACTGGTGTTGTATTGTGGCACGGGTGAGTACTTGGTACTCAGCAAGTCATGCACAGAATGCAGCTAATATACTACATGCATGGCTTAATACAAAGGAGTGGCTCAAGGTATTTTTGCAGTAAACAGCATTTAACAAGTATCATAAGTAGATTCGAAAGCAGTAGTAACAAGTAAAGCATAGATAACTTTTCAAGGAGTTTAATAAACATCTCTCCCATCCTAGTCCACATTTCCATTAACGTCATTTGTAAACCAAACCCAACCTTTCAAGTCCAAGTTATTTTCATGAAAATCTAACCCTTGACTGTAATTCCCGAGCGATGTCCAATCCCGCGGACACTGCTATTCGAATAGATTCTACACTCTGCAGAGGTTATGCACTTTTCCCACAAGATACAGTCAAACACCACAAAGGCGAGTTCCCGTAACAAAGTTTTTCGGAAACTTCTAACAATACAAGTGGTCCTCCCCGGTTATTGCACACTAACCCTTCCCTTAGCTAAGGCGAAGTTTAGGCCAATCAACCGTTAGATGGGTACCTAGCCTCAGCCCCGGTACGCTCCACCGTACAACTTACAAAAAGGGTGTAGTTGACCTCCTGAGGTCCCACAGGTACGTTATTAGCAACTTAGTCAACTAGGTCCGTCCCATTACAGACATGTGGTTGCACGTTAGACCCAGTTCAAAGGCTTGCAAGGTGAAGTCCTTAGGGTGACCAGGGCAAGACTACCCGAAGAACCAAATCAACATCCCCGGTGCCACAACTGGCCCACCTGATCATTCTTGCCACATGCCCCGGCCGAAAACTATTTATCAAAACCCCAGTTGATTACCATGCACAACGTGCCATCAACATCACATGATACTTTTCCAAAACAGGTTCAATATATCATTAAGTCAATATTAACATTTGATTGTCCAAAATCATGTCATGAGCACGTAGCAGGTCTAAGCAACATACTACACGATCTAATTTCCCATGTTGGCAATTTAATAATGTCCAACTAATAAACCACAACTAGGGTGACAAGGGTCATGGCACATATTTAATTAATCAAGGTATCATACAGCAATTTGGCATTTATCTAATTTCCCATATTTAAATAAAGTATTTTTTTCTATTTGAACTAGCATGCAATAAGTTAAATCAAAATAATTTTCAAAATAGGATCAACATGGTCAAAGCACAACTTGCCTTCAAAAAGTACTTGTTCTTGGTCTTGAGTTGGATCCTGAGTCAATACTTCTCCTTCGAATCCTTCCGGCACTTCAACGTCTACTCGTAAAGCGTGCAAATAGCAATACCCAAATAAACAAATGGCAAAAAGTGTCCAAATATCCAAATAAAGTCCATAAACAGAGAGAACATAATTTTATGAATTTTTAGAAACTGGAATCGTCAAATTCGGAGTTAAAATACAAAAGTTATAGCACTTTGAAGTTTAAATAATCAATTAAATAATTTTACAGAGAAAAACTTTAGTCCAAAAATTAAATAAAATTCATTTTTAGGTAGATCTCAATTTTATACAAATTTAGAAATTTGAATCACTCAAATCGGAGTTGAAACGCAAAAGTTATAAGCGTTTGAAGTTTGAAACAAAATCTGAAATCATTATTTCGAATTAATAATTCATTTTCTTTTTCGGAAATTATTTATTGCGTCGGCTGGACACGTGTCGACCTTTGGATTGGTCGGTGGCGTCGGTCGGTCCATGGACTCGGTCCACGCTCGGCCGGTCTCACCGTGGACTCGGTCCACGGCTCCACATGTCAGCGGCGGTGGGACCACTCGGGTGACGTCGCTGGCGGCGTCGGTAGCGGCTCGGCCGCACGGTCTTGGCAGGTGGGACCCACCGTGATGTCATTGCCGACGTCGGCGCTAGCTGGGACACCACGACATGCGGGCTCGCCATGACGTCAGTGTGACGTCATGGTGCAGGGTGGCTGGGCCGCTGACATGCGGGCCCCGCGTGTCAGCGTCACACGCACGCGCGCGTGGACGGCGCTGACCGCGGCGGTCAGCCTTCCCGGACGCGTGGCGCAATCTTGGCCGTTGATTTGAAAATCAACGGCCCAGATTAGATCTGGCTCTCACGCGTTTGGGTTAACGCGTTTGATCTGGACCGTTGGATCTAGATCGGACGGTCAAGATTGGATCTGGTGGTTTTGGACGGAATCTCACCGTGCGATGACGTGGCGCAATCTGAGACGTTGGATCTTGATCGGACGGCTGAGAAGCTTCGAGCGACGGCGATGGCGTCTTGTGGCGGGCCGGGACGGCGACACGGGCAACGGCGTTTGCAGGCTCCTCCGGCGAGGTGAGTTCTCCCTTCGGGTGCGTCTCGTCGCGGTGAGTCCGGATCTGGGGTCAACGGCGGCGGGGGACGACGGAGATGGCGGCAATCGGCAAAGAACCACGGCGGAGGGAAGAGGCAACTCCGGCGAGCGATTGCGGCTCAACGGCGGCGGCTCAGGCGACGTTGTCCAGAGCTACGGGTGCGCAATGAAGTGGCGGTCATGATGGCGGCGACGGCGCAATAAATAGAGCCCTCAGCGTCCGTGAAACGCACGGAAACCGAGACCTGCTCCGTTGCGGCGGCGGAGTCCGGCGAGGACTCGGACTGGGCTACGTGGCTCACGCACAGCCGTTGGATCGAGATCCAACGGTGCGTGAGTTTGGGTTCGGGTCGGACTCGGGTGAGCTGGCTGGCTCGGTCGGGCTCGGGTCCGGTGACGTGGCTCAATCGTGGCCGTTGGATCTTGATCCAACGGTCACACGCGTAGGGTTCGGCCGAGTGGGTTCGGCTCAACCACGGGCTCGGGTCGGACTCGAGTCGGACTCGGACTCGGGTCCGGTCGGATGAACAGTACTTGACCCGACTTGATTTTCCAGCGATTTAATATTTAAAATAATTCCCAAAAATTCATTTAATTCATTAAAAATAGCAAAAGACTCAGAAAAATTCCAAAAAAATTCTGGAAAATATTTTGGAACATTTTGGACTCAAATAAAATATTTCCAATAAAACTTTATTTGCAAAGTTTAATTCTTTAATTATTTCAAAATGGAATAAATTCAAATAAATCCCAGAAAATTCCAAAAATTCATCAAAGTGCCAAATTACACATGAATTTAAGAAAAGCAAAATTTTGGGGTGTTACAAATCCACTTCCATATTTTATCACCTCAAGAATTACAAATGGCAAATCAACCAAACCATCAAGATAAAGATTGGAAAGGAAAGGGGGATACTTAACTTAGGGAGGCGAATTAAACCCTAGCCACGGCAGAGCCACTTGAATGGGGGAGAACCCTCAAAGCTAGACCACTGGAGCCGACCTAGGGAAAAGGAAGAGGAGAGATGAGTATCAAGTGACGAAGAGTAGAGAAAAAGAGTAGGGAAGATATTACCTTGTTCGAGGATGGCCGGATCTACCAGATTCGATGAGGGAGTCGATCGGAGGTAGGGGCAGTCGGCGCCGCAAGAGGAGAAGAACCAGCGGCAGGGAGGCAAAGGAGGATAGGCCGGTGGCAGCGCCAGGCGGAAGCCAGTCCGGAGTGCTCGACGTGAGGACCGATCGGGGCCAAGCGGCGAAGAGCTGGCGGGAGCTAGGCAAGGGGGAGCCGGATCGGCTGGAGGAGGAGAGGCTAGAACCGTATAGAAGACTCCAGAATCATAGGAGGCTTCGGTCGGCAAGGAAAGAAAAGGGTAAGGAAGAAGGATAGAAAAAAAAAACTAATGGAAGGAAATGGAAAAAAAATAAGAAAAGGGGTAATTTTTCTTAACACATGAGAAATAATTGAAATCAATCAACAAAGATATAAATAACTTGAACTGAATAAATTTTCGTGTTCCAAATATTGAGAATATATATATACATATATTCTTAAAATATCCCAAAAGATCAATCTTAAAATGCTACCTAAAGCCAGATTATTCTATAATATAAAAAGCCTCTTGTTATGATACGCTTTGCATCTGAATCCTATTTAAATCATAACCCTGCGGGAGGTAAATGCTAAAGCCCATAACGCAGATGCATGTATTAAAGTAATAGGAAATTAGTAATTAATTGTTAATATCTAACGTTCTCTTATGTTTAACCATGCAACTTTTATTAAGAATAGTCAAGCTACGTTATGTACTAATTGGTATTAGTACAAACAGCTTCATACCCCGAAAATGAATTTTAGTGTATTTAATCTTACAATCTTAGCTTCCTGAATTCGTAAAATAAAATAAAATAAATCATAAAGAATAGATATCATGTGCAATGCGACCCCTAAACCGTTAATCAATAATAAAAGACTATTGCATGAAAGTACTCACTTACATACTTGTTTTATGTAATGATTTTTATTTGGTTTTTCCATCTGATTTCCTTTTGCCCTTATTGAAAATGTTATTTGCTATTTGCTATCTTTTCTGCCATACGACGTGTAGAATCCGACGTCTCGGACTTTGTCGTTGACAATCTCAAGATGACGTCTTCGACTCATCGCTAAAGACAACAAATAGCAAGGCAAGCACCCCCTTGATCATATTGATCCTAATTTTTCATAATTAACTAAAATGTTAATTAAAATTTGCATGCATATGCTATGTTCCATAAAATTGTATTTGGGTACTAGTAGATATACCTTATCATTGATAAATTTCCTCAATTGGCATTGATATGTGAACCTTGATAACCCTAACTCGTGGATAGACACTTGATGTCGAAATGGGTATATTCGATTATTACTTGCATATGCTTAGCCATGCTTTAGACTGGGAACACGAACAGATGGTTATACTGCTCGTGAAGAACTTAAATTGTAGACATGATGAACTCTGTTCATGGATATGTTGGAATATTGTGATTATTGAAACTTTCTTTTTCTGAAAGTAAAACTATGATTTCGACGTGGGTGATTATTGGCAATAGCCGGAAGTGCAATTAATAATGCACGTAGATAGGGTGGAGTTATCGCCCATGTCACTTTAAGGACCGAACGTAGTGTTGCATGATCCAAGTATAACCGTACATCCACAAGTATTGGACTGGGACAGTCTTAACTTATTAAATTATTTGGGAATTAGCTTTGCACATTGGTAGGCAGTTGTAGCACGGGCATTCCGGATATAGGTTTGCTCGAGGGAGGTGTCATCACCGAGGTGTTGGCATCTGCCGTTGTAACAGTGTACGCCTGGCTACGAATTTGGGGCTGTTGTTATTCCTGGTGGGTCTTTGACTCCGGAATGATTTTTACCTTTTAGCTTCCATCATAGTCAGGAGTAATGTCATTGGGCTAGTGCAAAGTTAAGGTTCAAATAATCGAACGATTTCGTTATGAACTCTCTGGCAGCACACCAAAGGAAGTGTGTCAAATGCGCTTGCCACAAAGGGAGAACATATCTTGTGGGTAAAACTGTACAACTCTGCAAAGTCTAAAACTATTCGAATAGCCGTATCCACGGTCATGGATGACTTGGCTAACCAGCACTAGTTAGTTGTTTTATAAATGTTTTGGTGAGCTTACCCTTACAGATGATTCAAACTTGACATTACGTTGGCAAGGTTGAATTCAGCTGTTGTGCCTTGTGCTTGGCAAAATTAAATTGATTACAATTATGATGGGAATGGACGTTTTATCACTCACGAAGGGCTGTGGGTATTTTTTTACATTTTATTCACAAAGGGCCGTGAGTAATATGTTTCATTTCACTCACGAAGGGATGTGAGTCTCTTATTTCGTTTATGTTATTCTTACATATTATTTTTGTATTTACATACTTGTTATTTCATTTCCTTTACAATTTCCGCTTTCACTCTATTATTCAGTATTTACAATTCAAATTTCGCTTTATGGAAAACAACCGTAGAAACCCACTTTCTATTCAGCCTGCATATGTTTCAGGTTTTGCAAACACTACAAGTCTTGCTGGGTACGCAACGTACTCACCCTTGCTATTATTGTTATTTTTAGATAGGAAACATCGACAAACACCCTGACGAAGGAAAACGGGGTTATTAACGACGGTTCCTTCTAAGGCTTTACCTTGTCAGTTGCCTGTGGATTATGTGGCAAACTACAAGACTTCTGATTCTTTTGTTATGTATTTAGTCGACCTCATCGGTCATACTGTATCAATACTTCCGCTGAAATAAAATATAAAGCTTTTGCATGGTTGTGATTTCAAATTGTGTTTGTGCGTGCTAGCTACTGATCATGGGACTAGCACAGTATGCACATTAGAACATTTCTTTTATGTTGCACTGTAGCATAAAAGTGAGGGTCTCACAAATTGGTTGGTGGTTGGAGCGGACGGTTGCTTATCTCGGAGAAGTGGTGGCCATTAGAGGGAGTAGAGCAGTTGCGGAGGAGGTGGGGCGGTTGGCCCGGGGACGGGAGTCGGGAAATGGGATTTAGTTGGACGACAGGGTAAACTCCAATATTTATTAGTTTAGATAGAATCAAACTAATTGGAGTTTTGTCATTTTATGCCAGAATAGGCCATGCACATTCTATTCCTATTTTCAAGACATCATTTTAAATTGTAGAGAAGTGCTTCTATGCTCTTCCAGAAAAAAACTGCACTAATCTAAAAGCAACCACACTAATTAAAGCAAGGGCAGTTTAGTCCTACTGTAATTTGATTAGGGCCCGTGGATTCAAGCCCGAGGCCCTTATCCATTCTGCCTGCCTCCCCTTCGACCCCCTTTTTGTGTAACTAGGTAGAACCGTGCGACAATTCCGCACCGCGCAAAATTTGGTTCGGAATTCTTTTTTGCAAGGAAACGGCGCAGAAAGGATCTAGTCATAAATTTTTTTTAGTTTTTTTTTGGAAAAAGGTGACGTGAAGGATCTGGTCGCGAATCTACGAAACGATGAGTCTTTTTTTTAAAAAAAATATCCGAAAAAATCTAGAGATAGAACTGTATACATATATCTGTTGATGAAAATATTATTTCCGGGAAAAACGAAGAAATAACCTAGACACAAATTTCTTTTGACGAATTTGGTTAACACTTTATCATTACCCGACTAACCTCCTTTTGTCGAGTTTAATACTCTATGTGTTAACCAGGTGATAATACTTGTTTCAAAAAATATTAGAGATGTCAACCCGCTTTTATCTAGTTTAATACTCTATACGTTCACCGAGTAATAATACGCGTTTCGAAAAATATCAGAGATCGAGTTGGGAAAAAAATTTAGAGATTAGTGATCAAGTTGGGAAAAAAATCTAGAGATAAAGCTGTACACATATTTCTGTTGATAAAAATATTTTTTTCGGGAAAAACGGAGAAAGGACCTGGACGTAAGGGCTGGGGACCTGTTTGTTATATTGAAAGGACCTGGACGTAAGGGCTGGGGACTTGTTTGTTATATTTTTGGACCTGGTCGCTATTATGAAAAATTAGAAAAGGACTCGTTCGATATTTGTATTTAGCGGGGGGCTTTGCAATAAAGTAGCGAACCAGGTACCTAAACGCAATTCAGAAAAGATTTTTTTATACTAATAAAAAATCACAAGGACCTCTTTGTAATTTACAGGGACCTATTCGTAATTTACAAAAAGGGAGGGACCTTTCTGCAAAATGGCATGGGGGTGAGTTGGCACCCTTGGTTGGCCTCCAATTCTTCCCCCTTTAATATATAGTATATTTAGCGGGGGGCTTTGCCATAAAGTAGCGAACCAGGTACCTAAATGCAATTCAGAAAAGATTTTTTTATACTAATAAAAAATCACAAAGGACCTCTTTGTAATTTACAGGGACCTATCTGTAATTTACAAAAAGGGAGGGACCTTTTTGCAAAATGGCATGGGGGGTGACGTGGCACCCTTGGTTGGCCTCCAATTCTTCCCCTTTAATATATAGTATATTGCTCTCGTCATTCCTCTGCGGCTCCGCCGACGAAATAGCCTCGACCTCCGCCTCCGCCCATCGATCCCCTTTCTCGTAACCGCTCCTCCGCCCGGCGACATCGCCGAGGGCTCCACCGGCAAGGCTTCTGGCCCGGCAGGTCGTATCGGCGAGAGCTGATGGTTGTTCAGGTCGCTGCGTCTCCCTCTCGGCGTAGCGGCAAGACGGATGCACGGTGGCAGGGAGATAGGAGGCGAGGAGTTCCCGTACGCTGACGTCCCCCGGCCCAGGAGGAATGGGAGCGAAATCCGTACGTGACGGCGATGAAGGTTATCATCCGGAGGGCCAAGGAGGAGAGGCGCGCTCGGCGGGAGATCCCGTGCCGCATGCTGGAGCACCCGACCGGCAACGGTCTACTCGTGCCGCACCTCGGTTAGGTCGCCCACCAGGTGCACAGCGTGAGGGAGAGGCTCCTGGACTGCCTCACCAGGCTCGTCAAGGGCGATGCTGCCAACGAGCTTAAGAGGTACTACCGCAAGGCCCCCACCGTCGTGGAGCTATGCGTCTTGTAGCCAGCGCCACGGCGCTCGCAAGAAGACAGAGCATGATGCGGCCGACGTCGTGTCGCCTCTCGCGACGAGTTCGACCTCGTCGCCGAGACTCAGATCGTGGCACCTTGAGACTATTATACTTGCTCTTATGCGGTTGTGAAGCGAATCTTTGTGGATCTTTGGTAGGAAAGTGTAAATGGACCCGGTGGAATCGAGGTTTCATTTCATCGAGTGTCTTGCATTGGTTCTTGCGGTTACCTTGCATGTTGGATTCAGATGCATTTGCGAAGCTTCAAATTGGTGTGCTTACATTTTTGCAATACAAAACAGAAAATTGACTTGAGACCTTAAATTTTTCTACTTGTGATGTTGTTCCCAGGATACAAGAAGGATTCTTTGGCTCGGCAAAATTTGTGGATGACTCCATTGCAGCACATTAATCCTTCACGAAGTAACTAGTTCCTGCATGGCCGCGCCGTCGGGCATCCAAATATTTACCGAGGATACCATTGTATGGGAGGATACGATGTAGCTATGTTAGTTGCAGGTGATAGAAGACTTTGGAGATGAAAAAGAAAAGGAGATGTGCGTTCTACATATTTTAGCTCTCAGTTTTGTTCCCTCTATTAGTTAGATTTTGTTTGGCGCCATAACCTGTTTGTTACCTCCTGAAATGAGGTTACTTTGGAAAGGAAAAGAAATGGATTGACGCTGGTGCAATCTATCATAGTCCTGCAATATCATTTCAGCTGATGTTTCACAAATATTTGCACAAATGTAATAATCATTAACATCATGTGTTAGTGACAACATGAAGGAAATATTCTTTAATCACAGGCCATGATCATGGCTACATCAAGGTAGTTTCCCCATTTCACCAACTGGTTGCACGGTCTCTCGCAACCGCATACAAATGGTTGGAAAACATGATTACTGCTGCTACTGTTTCAGTGAATAAAAGGAAGCGTTGCATTTGTGATGCCTCACGGCAAGGTTTAGGTTGTGTGCTGATGCAAGAAGGAAAAGTGGTAGCATATGCATCACGGCAGCTGAAGCCTCATGAGAGCAACTATCCTACTCATGAATTAGAGCTGGCCGCGATTGTGCATGCTTTGAAGATTTGGCGACATTACCTCATCGGTAATCGTTGCGAAATATACACGGATCATAAGGGTCTGAAGTACATATTCACTCAGACCGAGCTCAATTTGAGACAGAGAAGATGGCTAGAGTTGATTAAGGATTATGATATTGGTATCCATTATCATCCAGGGAAAGCCAATGTGATAGCTGACGCATTGAGTAGAAAAAGCCACGTCAACATGATCAGTGTTAGAGAAGGGTTGCCTGAGCTATGCCAGGAGATGAAGAGGTTGAATTTGGAGATTGTCACTCACGGATCAGTGAATGCACTTGAAGTACAACCCACACTTCGAGATCAGATTAGAGAAGCTCAAAAAGAAGATGCTGATATCCAAGAAATTAAGAAGAATATGAGAAGAGGAAAGTCCCCAGGATTTTCAGAGGATGAACAAGGTGTTATATGGTTCGAGAATAGGTTGTGTGTGTCGGACCATAAAGAGATAAAGGAGGTACTTCTGCAGGAAGCACATGAGTCACCATTCTCTATTCATCCCGGCAATACAAAAATGTATTAGGATTTGAAGGAAAAGTACTGGTGGGTTAGCATGAAGAGAGAAATTGCAGAGTATATTGCTCGCTGTGATGTCTATCAGAGGGTTAAAGTAGAGCATCAGAGACCAACAGGCTTGCTACAGCCATTAGCAGTCCCAGAATGGAAATGGGAGGAAATTGGAATGGATTTCATCACCGAACTCCCTAAAACCCAAACAAATTATGACTCCATTTGGGTAATTGTGGACCGTCTCACCAAGGTAGCCCACTTCATACCGGTGAACACTAGGTATGGTGGAAATAAACTGGCCGAACTATACATAACCAAGATTGTGTGTTTGCATGGAATTCCTAAGAAGATAGTCTCAGATCGAGGTAGTCAGTTTACCTCATGCTTTTGGAAAAGTTTACATGAAGCCATGGGAACCTGACTGAATTTCAGTACAGCTTACCATCCTCAAACAGATGGACAAACCGAGCGTGTGAATCAGATATTGGAAGATATGTTGCGCGCTTGTGCGTTGGACTATCATGCCAGTTGGGACAAATGTCTTCCATTCGCCGAGTTTTCATATAATAATAGTTATTGTAACACCCCAAAATTTTGCTTTTCTTAAATTCATGTGTGATTTGGCACTTTGGTGAATTTTTGGAATTTTCTGGAATTTATTTGGATTTATTTGGAATTTATTTGAATTTATTCCATTTTGAAATAATTAAAGAATTTAATTTTGCAAATAAAATTTTGTTGGAAATATTTTATTTGAGTCCCAAATACCCTAAAATATTTTCCAGAATTTTTCTGGAATTTTTCTGAGTCATTTGCTATTTTTAATGAATTAAATGAATTACTGGAAATTATTTTAATTATTAAATCACTGGAAAATCAAGTCGGGTCAAGTACTATTCATCCGACCGAGTCGAACCCGAAGTCGGACTCGAGTCCGACCGAGCCACGTGACTCGACCGAACCGGCTCTAAAACCTAATCGATCCCAACCGTTGGATCAAGATCCAACGGCCAGGATTTCCGCATCGCTTCGATCGAATCCGCCCGGATCCGATCTCGCTACAAGATCGTGGCGCCGATCGTGCTAATGGGCGGCTGTCCGTCGTCGTCTCCGCCGAGCCCGGCCGGACTCCGCCGCGCCGCCGCCATGGAGAACTAGGTTTCCGTCCCAGGCACGGACGCCGAGGCTATTTAAAGCCCGGGTCACGCCCCGAGGTTGACCGTTCCCGTGCGCACCCATTGCCCTAGCCGCCGCCGCTCGTAGTTCACCGACGCGCCGCAATAGCTCGCCGTAGTTGGGCTTGCGCGTTTGGTTTTGTGCACGTTCGCCGTCGTTGAGCCGCCTCCGCCGCCACCGAAACGCAGATCTAGAACCCTGTGACGAGACGCACCGAAGAGACCTTTCATCTCGGCCGAGCACGCCCCAAACGCTGCTCGTGTGGTCGCTGCCCTCGCCACGGCCGCAACTCCGCCGTGAAGCCATCACCGACCCCGAGCTCCACCAACCGTCCGATCAAGATCCAAGGGCCCAGATTGCGCCACGTCATCCCCCGGTGAGAACCACGTGCGATTCCCAGATCCGTTCTCAACCGTTGGATCTAGATCCAACGGTCCAGATCAACCGCGTTCACCCCAAACGCGTGAGTCCAGATCCAATCTGGACCGTTGATTTTCAAATCAACGGTCGAGATCTAGCCATGTGTGCGGGAGACTGACCGTCGCGGTCAGCGCAGTCCACGCGCGCGTGAGCGCATGTCTCTGACACGCGGGGCCCGCGTGTCAGCGGGACAACCAAACCGCACCATGACGTCACGCTGACGTCATGGCGGGCCCGCATGTCAGTGGCTGTCCTAGCCAAGCGCTGACATCAGCAATGACGTCACCCATGGGAGCCACCTGTCAGCACCATGGGCTGAGCCCCGCTGACGTCAGCAGTGACGTCATCCGAGGCGGACCCACATGTCAGCGACACGTGGATTCGTGGACCGAGTCCACGGTAGACCCGAGCCGAGCGTGGACCACGTCCATGGACCGGCTGACGTCAGCAGGCCAATCAGAGGCTGCCACGTGTCCTTGCTGACGCAATAATTAATTTCCGAAAAAGAAAATGATTTATTAATTCGAAATAATGATTTCAGATTTTGATTCAAACTTCAAACGCTTATAACTTTTGCGTTTCAACTCCGATTTGAGTGATTCAAATTTCTAAATTTGTATAAAATTGAGACCTACCTAAATATGAATTTTATTTAATTTTTTGACTAAAGTTTTTCTCTGTAAAATTATTTAATTGATTATTTAAACTTTAAATAATCATAACTTTTGCGTTTTAACTCCGAATTTGACGATTCCAGTTTCTAAAAATTCATAAAATTATGTTCTCTCTGTTTATGGATTTTATTTGGATGTTTGGACACTTTTTGCCAATTGTTTATTCGTGTATTTGCTATTTGCGCGCTTTACGAGTAGACGTTGAAGTGCCGGAAGGATTCGAAGGAGAAGTATTGACTCAGGATTCAACTCAAGACCAAGAGCATGTACTTTTTGAAGGCAAGTTGTGCTTTGACCATTTTGATCCTATTTCGAAATCTATTTTGATTTAACCTATTGCATGCTAGTTCAATTAGAAAATACTTTATTTAGATTTGGGGAATTAGATAAATACCAATTTGCTGTATGACACCTTGATTACTTAAATATGTGCCATGACCCCTTGTCACCCTAGTTGTGGTTTACTAGTTGGACATTATTAACTTGCCAACATGGGTTTTAGACCGTTGTAGTAAACTGCTTAGACCTGCTACGTGCTCATGACATGATTTTGGACAAACAAATGTTAATATTGACTTAATGATATATTGAACCTGTTTTGGAAAGGTATCATGTGATGTTGATGGCACGTGGTGCATGGTAATCAACTGGGGTTTGATAAATAGTTTTCGACCGGGGCATGTGGCAAGAATAATCGGGTGGGCCAGTTGTGGCATTGGGGATGTTGATTTGGTTCTTCGGGTAGTCTTGCCCTGGTCACCCTAAGGACTTAACCTTGCAAGCCTTTGAACTGGGTCTAACGTGCAACCACATGTCTGTAATGGGACGGACCTAGTTGACTAAGTTGCTAATAACGTACCTGTGGGACCTCAGGAGGTCAACTACACCCTTTGTGTAAGTTGTACGGGGGAGCGTACCGGGGCTGAGGCCAGGTACCCATCTAACGGTTGATTGGCCTAGACTTCGCCTTAGCTAAGGGAAGGGTTAGTGCGCAATAACCGGGGAGGACCACTTGTATTGTTAGAGGTTTCCGTAAGACTTTGTTACGGGAACTCGCCTTTGTGGTGTTTGACTGTATCTTGTGGGTAAAGTGCATAACCTCTGCAGAGTGTAGAAACTATTCGAATAGCCGTGTCCGCGGTATTGGACATCGCTCGGGAATTACAGTCAAGGGTTAGATTTTCTCAAAAATAACTTGGATCTAAAAGGTTGGGTTGGATTAATAATGATGTGGATGGAAATATGGATTAGGATGGGAAAGATGTTTATTAAACTCCTTGAAAAGTTAATTATGCTATACTTGTTTCTACTGCTTTCGAATCTACTTATGATACTTGTTAAATGCTGTTTACTGCAAAAATACCTTGAGCTACTCCTTTGTACCAAGCCATGCATATAGTATATTAGCCTGCATTCTGTGCATGACTTGCTGAGTACCAAGTACTCACCCTTGCCACAATACAACACCAGTTGAAGAGGAGACTACACCAGCTTTGGAGGAGGAACTCCAAGAGGATCTGTCTACTTAGGGAAGCGAGCCCAGTCAGTTGCCTGTGGTATACTGGATGGCGCCACGAAGTTATTTGATTTTCCGCTGCTACTATTTCTCTTTTAATAAGTTTCGCCCTGCGAGGCGTACATTTGTGACTTGACCATAAGGTCGAGTAACCAGTTTGACTATTTAAATAAAGTACCTTATTAGTATCGAGTGGTATTATTGTGATATTTACCGATGTTAAGACTGTGTGCACTAGCGCGTTCCTGGACTAGTGCTGAATACACAGAGGGTCCGGATTTGCAAATTCGGGGTCCCGATAGAGGTGGTATCAGAGCCATACTTGACCGTAGGCTCAACCCTAAGCTAGAATGGTCATAGTGAGGATAAAACCTATTTTCTAAAGCTAAAAATTTGTCAAGACAAGAAATGACATCTCGACTTATCCCCTTCTCTCTTTTCTTGTCTCTTGCTGAATTTTCCTTACCTTGTCACAATTTAAAAATTTCGAGTTCTTACGTAAGCACTCTTGTGATAGATGGAGGAAGAGTTCAACTACGTTGATCTAGGAGTTGGTCACGCCGCGGAACTTTGGCATATGCTACAGACTCTCGGAGACTTTGAGAAGCCACAATACCAAGTGGAAGTGATCAGACAAGCAGGATTGATCAAGGCTTGTGACGTAAAGATTGAGGTACCTGCTAGGAAGAAGGGCCCAGGCAATCGCCCGATACACTGCACTGCCAGGAGGTCTACAATGCAGATGGGTATCCAAGAAGTATTACGACGAGCAATGTGGCACATTACCCGTATCTACGCCAGAGAGTTGGAGAGCACGGTGTTCCGTTATCATCCGCGCAGCGATAACCTTCTTGACCCGAAGGCGATTCAGGATGAGGATGCCATGGTTACACAGTTGGCACGATATGTTGTCGCCCAGGAGGATGTACTCGATGATACAAGCAAGGAGCTACAGAAGGCCCGCAAGGAGATCACGACAGAGAAGAACAGATGGCGGGAAGCTCAAGAGTACGTGTCCCACCTTCTGCAAAGGATTGGAGAGTTAGAGACGGCATTGTACGGACCAGAACCTGAGCCAGTACTCGAGCTACACGAGCCAGATCCGGAGGAGTCAGATCTCGATGAGGACACTGCTTCTTCGACTACCACAGATGACACAGTTGCTGGACATGGCAATCGTTTCGCGCCTATGCCGCAGCATCCGTACCCAGGCCGTGGAGGTTTTCTCGATGAGTGAGCGTAGGGTCTATAGTGAGACTCCTTCGCCGAGTCGCGTCATAGAATAAAGAGTCACCCTTTAGGCGTTAGACTCCAATGTTAGTTCGATTTGGATTTTCATTGTTTGCTGAGTGTGCAGTATGTGTTGCAAGGCCCTTAGGCATTGTAAGCAACCATACCAAGTTATTAATATCAATAATAAAGTTGGACCTTAAAGTACACCTTTTGCCCCGCATAAGTTCCATATTACTTGTCTATTCTTGTTTCCCTCTCATCTCTAAAACCTAGAGCGAATCGACAGATGGTGAATACCTGCGGAAACCTTGGAAGCAATGGAAGTGGTTCTCGCCCAGCAGAAAACCCCAATGATGGAGCACCAGCACCGCCAGTCGATATGCTGAATTTTGGAGCATTTCTTGCTGCTCAGACTCAGTTGATGCATGCTATGATGCAACAAATGCAAAACGTCACTGCTCAGGCCACAGCTAATCAAGTCAATCAGGGACAACGCCAGAATACAAGACTCACAGAGTTCATGAGGACTCATCCACCCACATTCTCTGGGAATGCCAATCCATTGGAGGCCGATGATTGGTTAAGGTCAATTGAGAGGAAGCTACACATAGCTCAATGCATAGGAAATGAGAAGGTACTTTACGCTTCTCATCAGTTGGAAGGAACAAATTACGAATGGTGGGAGAACTTCTGCCACGCAAGAGAACCCTCAAGAGATCACTTGGGAGGAGTTCACGATTGCGTTCACAAGATCACGTGCTGAAGGAATCATGGACCTTAAGAAGAAGGAGTTCAGGGCATCAAGCAAGGTAATCACCGGTGGCCGACTACCTGAACAAGTTCACACAGCTAGCACGCTACGCACCTGAGGATGTAGCGACAGATAAAGCTAGACAGTCTCGCTTTATGAAGGGACTTAACTCAGGACTACAAGTAGGATTGATCACCCACACCTTTCCAGATTTCCAAGAGTTGGTAAATAAGGCGCTTATTCTTGAGGACAAGCGCAAGGAACTGGATGAGAACAGGAAGCACAGGATGCAACAGCAAGGATCACGCCAGGGAACGCAACAGCGTCTGAGAGTTGCACCAAATCAATTTTTCAGATTTCAGCCACAGAATGCCACAAGGACACCGTCACCAGCACCAAGACACATCAATCGAACTACTGCACCCCACTTCGCTAGAAACGCTGCCTGTAGTCAAGAAGGAACAGTGAGACGCTGCTACAATCGCAACGAGCCAGGACACTTTGCCAACAGCTTGTCCAAAGAAGACAGCAGGAGTGACCCGATTCGCTTCAATCTAGGAACCACCCAGCTAGGACGCCAAAGATCAGAGCCACACCCTGCATCGTGGTGAGAGGCCGAGTCAACCATGTCACCGCAGATGCACCGCAGAATGCTACGGACGTCGATCGGGGTAAGTTACTTGTTAACTCAAGCACTGCACAGCTTTGTTTGACTCGAGCTTCAGATTCGTTTGTTTCGCAAGGCTTTGCTGCTAGAAATGATTTGAGGATTGCAAGACTTAGATGCATGCTTTTAGTTCAAACCCCTGGTTCCGAACTCCGAACGAAAGTAGGATGTTCCGGGGTGAGAATACTAATAGATGGAATAGAGTTCCTAGCGAACCTTATTATTTTGGAGACCCAGACCTTAGACGTTATTTTGGGAATGGACTGGTTATCCAAGCATAAGGCCGTATTGGATTGTGGATGAAGGACTATCACAGTTGAGAGCCTGTGTGGAAAGAAAGTGGAATTTCAAGCCACTGCAGTTAGAGATGGACAGATGATGGTTAATGATGCCAAGACAATCGCATAGAGGATGTCTCCGTAGTGAATGAGTACCTGATGTTTTTCCGAAGATCTACCTGGTATGCCGCTGACAGGGACATAGAGTTTGTGATAGAGCTTGTACTGCACGCCGATAGCAAAGAGACCCTATCGGATGTCCACCGAGGAGTTGGTAGAGATGAAGAAACAGCTAGAGGAGTTAATGGAGAAAGGATTTATCAGACCGAGTTCGTCGCCGTGGGGAGCACCAGTTTTGTTTGTCAAGAAAAAGGACGGGAGTTTCAGGATGTGCATCGACTACCGTGCACTCAATGAAGTCACCGTGAAGAATAAGTATCCGCTACCCAGGATTGATGATTTGTTTGATCACCGAGTGGAGCCGAGTTTTCTCCAAGATTGATCTCGAGATCGGGATACCATCGATTGAAGATCCGATCGAGGATATTCCAAAGATCGCATTCTCGTCGAGATATGGACATTACGAGTTCTGATTATGTCCTTTGGGCCGATTTAATGCGCCAAAGATATTTCATGAATATGATGAATAAGGTGTTCATGGAATATTTGGATAAGTTTGTCGTCGTGTTCATAGATGACATCCTAATCTACTCCAAGACAGAGGATGAACATGCCAAACACTTGAGGCGAGTTTTGGAAAAGCTGAGGGAACAGCATGTAACATCCCAAAATTTGGGTTTTCAAAATTTTGGTTTAGTTTAGCTTCTCCAAAATTTTCGTTGATTTTTTCGCATTTATAAAGCTTGATTTGAATTTTCTAAAAGCTAAAACAATTTAATTTGATTATTCTAAACCTCAAATAAAATTTATTTTATTTTATTTGGATTCCTTGTGCTTCAAGAAGTTCTTCTGTAACTATTGAGATTTTTCGGAGCTCGTTTGCTATTTATTGGATTTATTCGGAATCATTTTGTATTAAGCCCTTTTATTAAAATTAATAAATTATTTGGAAAGTTTGTATAAAGTTTTGTTGAAAATATTTTATTTGAGTTGGAAATGCCTTAAAATATTTTCTAGAATTTTTCTAGAGTTTTTCGGGTATTTTTTATTGCCTCAAATGAATTATTTGAATTCCTGTATTTATTTTAATTCGGAAATTGCTGGAATTTTTGGATTTTGGTTTGGGCTCAATCCCCTCTTCTCTCCCCTCCCCGCAGCCCACCCCGCCGAATCGGCCCGCCTCCACAAGGCTGGCCAACAGTCCCGCTGGTCGCGTCGCCGACCGCGCCCAAGACGCACGCTGCCACCAGCCACCGGCCCAGTCCGCCCCCACCCGGACAGGTGTCACGCCCACGCTCTCCCACGTCGCCGGATCTGTCCCATGCACGGTAAGTGTTCGGTTTAATGCCCAAACCGACCCAAACACCTCCAAACGCGTCCAAACTTGATTTTTCTTGATCTAGCCTCTTCCCCAAACTTATATAAGGGTTCCTAGACCCTCCCACGCGCCCCTAGCCACAGATCAATCATCCAAAAAGACCGAGCCGCCGCGAGAAGTTCCGAACGTCGCCCAACGACGGCCGAACTGTGGAGCCGTGTCCCGGGCAACTCGTCGAATCTTTTTGAGATCCGTCTTCTCTGTGGTGTGCCACAAGGTACCATCTGTTTGCTGTCCAAAATTCAACCAATTTGGCCCACGGGATCAAAAGTTACGGCCGTTTCAATCTCGAATCTTGCCGAGGCCATAACTCCCTCAATTTTTCGAGTTTGATGGTGAAATTTTTTGTGTGGACTCCTGGGGATGTCCTCTACAGGATGCACATCTTGCCCCAAGGTTTTGACCTATGGATTTGGCACAGCAAATTAATTTCTCCGTTCAGACTGCGTTCCAAACAGCGGCAAACTTCCTCACGCGTCCCCCGCTGTTCCAGAAGGTATTTCTTCGAGCCACCTGCGTCACGGTGTGCCTCTTGGTCCCATCTAGCTCTCGGTCAAATTTCGTTAAGTTTCGATTATTATTCTAGAAGTTATAGCCGTCCAAAATTTTGATCCGAAACCCGTTAATCGCCAGTTTGTGATTAATCCGGAAGGGCGCCGCAAAATCCGCCTATACCGTTGAGATCGTCTCGCCGCGTTATACGCAGTAGACATTCTACCTTTGCCATCCCATCCTCCGGAATTTTTTTTATATATTTAGGCCGCCGTTTGCCGTCGCCACGCGTCGCCTTTTGACGCCGGCTATTTTGGTTCGCTCCGGCCGTGTTGTCGCGTCCGGAGGATCATCTTTTACTATTTTGGATCATACTTAAGGTTCTTTTGGTCTCCGTTTGCCGAGAAGCCCGGCGCCCGCCTTAAACCGTCGTCTTTTGGCCTAAACTGTTGCCGCCGGTTCGCGCACCGGTTAACCATCCTTGGTAACGTTCTACCGCGGCCATGTCGTTGCACCGACGGTCGCTACCTTGTTTCATGAGTATCCTATCATTGTTGACCTCCACCGTTAACGTTCGCCGTTAACGATCCACTGTTAACGTTTTGCCGTTAACGCTCCGTCGTTAACGTTTCGTCGTTAACGTTCCTCCGTTACCTGTTGCCGTTAACGTTTCATCGTTAACGCTCCGTCGTTAACGTTTCGTCGTTAACGTTCCTCCGTTAACGTTCCACCGTCAACGCTCCATCGTTAACGTTTCGTCGTTAACGTTTCATCGTTAACGCTTGGCTCTCTTCGCCTCGTTGTCATCGCATGCGTGTATTCTTGCACAAACCCTAGTGCGATGCCTTCACCTGCTCTATCATCATGACGTGAGCCTAGTCTCATCGTCATACCATCTTCAAAGCCGAATCAAAACCCTAACCTAAGACCGGTTCGATGGACTAAGTTCATCGTGAGCCGCGTTGTTATCTTTGCAATCTTTCCCGTTGTTTCAAACGTGGTAAGACACTTGTCTTGTCTTATCCCTGAAAACCTAATCTGCCAGTAATCGAGAATTCCTTCGTGGACTTGGTCGATAGACCATTGGCCATCTGTCATACCCCTGTGCCCGATCTTTTCGTCTCTCTTTTGTTTGACTGTGTCCGTTTGGTCAACAAAAGTCAACTTTGAGAATCTGTTTAGTCCACTGTGAACTAACATATCCTTATGGACCCGATCTATAGATCGAGAGCCCATATGTCGCTATCTGTCCAATCAAGATAATAACTTCGGAAGAAATATTCTTCGGAATATTATTCTTTCTTTCCCAGTTATTAGTCTTTCCCTTTTCGGTGTTTTGCCGAAAGCCCGTTCTCTTTTGTCAACTCTTCGATCTAATCCGTTCGAGTTCCCAAATCTCTCCCAAGCCGTTGTGCCCAATGCTGTTCGTTCTTAATCTGGAGTTTACTTGATTTGTCTTTTGAATTGGTTTGTATTTGCTTCTTCTTTAATCGTTAGACGCGTCGTCCGGAAATCGTTCGAACGGGCTGAGGATCGAGAAAGTGGAAGTTGAAGATCGAGGACCAAGAATCAAGGATAAAGAGTAAAGAACAGTAAAGTTTGCAAGGGCCAGGCAAGTTGTGCTTTGACCATGTTGATCCTATTTTGAAACTTATTTTGATTTAACCTATTGCATGCTAAGTTCCAATAGAAAAATACTTTAGTTAAATATGGGGGATTAGATAAGTACCAATTTGCTGTATGACACCTTGATTATTTAAGTATGTGCCATGACCCCTTATCACCCTAGTTGTGGTTTACTAGTTGGACATTATTAAATTGCCAACATGGGTTTTAGACCGTTGTAGTATACTGCTTAGACCTGCTACGTGCTCATGACATGATTTTGGACAATCAAATGTTAATATTGACTTAATGATATATTGAACCTGTTTTGGAAAGGTATCATGTGATGTTGATGGCACGTGGTGCATGGTAATCAACTAGGGTTTGATAAATAGTTTTTCGACCGGGGCATGTGGCAAGAATGATCAGTGGGCGGTTGTGGCAATCGGGATGTTGATTTGGTTCTTCGGTAGTCTTGCCCTGGTCACCCTAAGGACTTCACCTTGCAAGCCTTTGAACTGAGTCAAACGTACAACCACATGTCCGGAATGGGACGGACCTAATTGATTAAGTTGCTAATAACTTACTTGTGGTACCTCGGGGTGTCAACTACACCGTTTGTGTAGATTGAAGGGGAGCGCATCAGGGCTGCGGCATGGTATATACCCATCCAACGGTATGTCGGTCCCATACTTCGCCTTAGCTAAGGGAAGGGATGGTGTAGGGCAAAACCGGAGAGGTCCACTTGTGTAGTTAGAGGCTTCCGAAAGACTTTGTTATGATCGCTCATTCGCATACTCTTGTATGGCGATTCACTGCTGACGTGGTGAGTGGATTGTATCTTGTGGTTAAAGTGTATAACCTCTGCAGAGTGTAAAACCTATTCGAATAGCCGAGTCCACTGTGATCGACAATGCTCGGGATTACAGTCAAGGGTTAGATTTTCTTAAAAGTAAACTTGGGTTTGGAGGCGGTTTGTCGTGGAAAAGTGATAATTGGTTAAGGATGTGGAATGATTTACTTTTGAAACAAGCTGTGAAATTATTACTATTGTTATCTATTTTACCGCTTTACAATCTATTATGAATATTTGTGAATCTTGTTTATTGCAAAATAACCCCTTCACTGTCATTTGGAATAAGCCATGCATATAGCTATTAGACTTGCATTCATGCGGCATGACTTGTTGAGTGCTTTATGTACTCACCCCTTGCAAACAAACAATCACCAAAGTGAGCAAAAGTCCACCTCGTCGAAGAAGAAGAAGTTCCGTGAGAAGGCGATTATCTAGGAGTCGAACCACATCGATTGCCTATGGCGTATTGATGGGATTCACCGATGTTCTTCGTTCCGCTGCTGCTTATTTGGAGTTGAAGCCGTCAAGGTTTCACAAATGTAAGGTTGACCTTAAGGTCGTTCAATAGTTTATATTCTATTATTGAGTTACTTTTAATATTCCGCTGTGTATGATTGTGATATTCATCTATGTTGAGACTGTGTGCACTAGCGTGATCCTGGACTAGTGCTGAATACACAGAGGGTCCGGATTTACCATCCCGGGAAGGCCAACGTAGTTGCCGATGCCTTGAGTCGGAAAAGCCATACTGTGAGCACGTTGCTAGCCACAAGTCAGGATGAGTTATGTGAGGATTTCCATAGAATGAAGATTGAGGTGGTACCTAGCGGATTCTTGGCCGCATTAGAAGTAAAGCCTACCCTAGAGGACCAGATCCGAGAAGGACAGAAGGATGATGACAAGATCCGCAGGATTAAAACCATCAAGGAAGAAGGCAAGGCAGAGGAATTCACGTTGGATGAGCAAGGCACGTTATGGATGAAGGATCGGATTTGTGTGCCTAACAGCAAGGAGTTAAAGCAACTGATTTTGGAAGAAGCCCATGACTCCAAGTACTCAATTCATCCTGGAAGCGCCAAAATGTATCAGGATTTGAAGGAAAGATTCTGGTGGCCAAGCATGAAGCGTGAAGTTGCCGAGCATGTTGCATTGTGCGATGTATGCCAGAGAGTCAAGGCAATGCATCAGAGACCAGCAGGATTACTGCAGCCGCTGAAAATACCTGAGTGGAAGTGGGAGGAAATCGGAATGGATTTCATTACCGGTTTGCCTAAGACTCAAGGAGGTTATGACTCCATATGGGTTATAGTGGATCGCTTGACCAAAGTAGCCCATTTTATCCCCGTAAAGACCACTTACTCGGGGGATAAATTAGCAGAGTTGTACATGATCAGGATCGTCTGTTTGCACGGAGTGCCAAAGAGGATTGTATCGGACAGAGGTACCCAATTTACCTCAAGGTTTTGGAATAAGTTGCATGAAGCCATGGGAACCCGTTTAAACTTCAAGATCTGACTTATCATCCATGACGGATGGATGCAATCGAAAAGAATCAATCGATTCGGAGGATATGTTAAGAGTTGTGCATTGGCTTATGCTACCTCTTGGGATAAGAGTTTGCCGTATGCCGAGTTCAGTTACAATAATAGTTACCAAGCTAGTTTACTGAGATGTCACCTTTTGAGGCCTTTGTATGGTCGACCTGTCGGACGCCATTGAATTGGAATGAGACCGCGAGCGCCGTGTCTTCGGGCCTGATATTCTTCAAGAGGCTGAGGAGCAGATTGCCGTGATTAGGGAAAGGTTGAAGATAGCCCAATCACGACAGAAGAGTTATGCTGACAACCGTCGCCGAGACTTGAGTTTTAAACCAGAAGACTTTGTATACCTCAGAGTTACGCCTCTCAGGGGAGTTAAGAGGTTCCATGCCAAAGGGAAACTCGCACCCCGTTATGTTGGACCATTTAAGATTTTGAGTCGCAGAGGCGAAGTTGCTTATCAGCTGGAGTTGCCACAGTCGTTAGCAGGAGTACATGACGTATTCCATGTGTCCCAGTTGAAGAAGTGTCTCCGAGTACCTGAGGAACAGACTCCGCTAGAGTCAATTGAGTTGCAAGAGGATTTGACTTATAAGGAACATCCCGTGAGGATTCTAGACACAATGGATCGAGAGACCAGAAATAAGTCAACCCGTTTCTGTAGAGTTCAGTAGGAGCAATCATGAAGAAAGCGAAGCGACATGGGAGCGCGAAGAGGATTTGAGGAAAGAGTTTCCAAACCTATTCCTTTAGTAAGCCCTGAATCTCGGGGACGACATTCTATTAAGGGGGGGAGGTTTGTAACACCCCAAAATTTTGCTTTTCTTAAATTCATGTGTGATTTGGCACTTTGGTGAATTTTTGGAATTTTCTGGAATTTATTTGGATTTATTTGGAATTTATTTGAATTTATTCCATTTTGAAATAATTAAAGAATTTAATTTTGCAAATAAAATTTTGTTGGAAATATTTTATTTGAGTCCCAAATACCCTAAAATATTTTCCAGAATTTTTCTGGAATTTTTCTGAGTCATTTGCTATTTTTAATGAATTAAATGAATTACTGGAAATTATTTTAATTATTAAATCGCTGGAAAATCAAGTCGGGTCAAGTACTATTCATCCGACCGAAGTCGAACCCGAAGTCGGACTCGAGTCCGACCGAGCCACGTGACTCGACCGAACCAGCTCTAAAACCTAATCGATCCCAACCGTTGGATCAAGATCCAACGGTCAGGATTTCCCCGTACCGCTTCGATCGAATCCGGCCCGGATCCGATCCCGCTACAAGATCGTGGGCCGCCGATCGTGCCACGTGGACGGCTGTCCGTCGTCGTCTCCGCCCGAGTCCGAAGTCCGGCCGGACGCCGCCGCGCCGCCGGAGAACTAGGTTTCCGCCCCAGGCACGGACGAGGCTATTTAAAGCCCGGTCACGCCCGAGGTTGGCCGTTCCGGCGCACCCATTGCCCTAGCCGCCGCCAGTAGCTCACCGACGCGCCGCAATAGCTCGCCGTAGTTGGGCTTGGCGCGCGTTTCGGTTTTGTGCACGCGTTCGCCGTCGTTGAGCCGCCTCGCCGCCACCGAAACGCAGATCTAGAACCCTGTGACGAGACGCACCCGAAGAGACCTTTCATCTCGCCGGAGCACGCCCCAAACGCCGTTCGTGTGGTCGCCGTCCTCAGCGCCGGCAGCCGCAACTCCGCCGTGAAGCCATCGCCGACCCCGAGCTCCACCAACCGTCCGATCAAGATCCAAGGGCCCAGATTGCGCCACGTCATCCCCCGGTGAGAACCACGTGCGATTCCCAGATCCGTTCTCAACCGTTGGATCTAGATCCAACGGTCCAGATCAACCGCGTTCACCCCAAACGCGTGAGTCCAGATCCAATCTGGACCGTTGATTTTCAAATCAACGATCGAGATCTAGCCACGTGTGCGGGAGACTGACCGTCGCGGCCAGCGCAGTCCACGCGCGCGTGAGCGCGTGTCTCTGACACGCGGGGCCCACGTGTCAGCGGGACAACCAAACCGCACCATGACGTCACGCTGACGTCATGGCGGGCCCGCATGTCAGTGGCTGTCCCAGCCAAGCGCTGACGTCAGCAATGACGTCACCCATGGGACCCACCTGTCAGCACCATGGGCTGAGCCCCGCTGACGCCGCCAGGACGCTATCCGAGGCGACCCACATGTCGGCGACACGTGGATTCGTGGGCCGAGTCCACGGTAGACCCGAGCCGGCGTGGACCACGTCCATGGACTTACCGACGCCGAGCCAATCAGAGGCTGCCACGTGTCCTTGCTGACGCAATAATTAATTTCCGAAAAAGAAAATGATTTATTAATTCGAAATAAAGATTTCAGATTTTGATTCAAACTTCAGACGCTTATAACTTTTGCGTTTCAACTCCAATTTGAGTGATTCAAATTTCTAAATTTGTATAAAATTGAGACCTACCTAAATATGAATTTTATTTAATTTTTGGACTAAAGTTTTTCTCTGTAAAATTATTTAATTGATTATTTAAACTTTAAATAATCATAACTTTTGCGTTTTAACTCTGAATTTGACGATTCCAGTTTCTAAAAATTCATAAAATTATGTTCTCTCTGTTTATGGATTTTATTTGGATGTTTGGACACTTTTTGCCTATTGTTTATTCGTGTATTTGCTATTTGCACGCTTTACGAGTAGACGTTGAAGTGCCGGAAGGATTCGAAGGAGAAGTATTGACTCAGGATTCAACTCAAGACCAAGTGCAAGTACTTTTTGAAGGCAAGTTGTGCTTTGACCATGTTGATCCTATTTCAAAATCTATTTTGATTTAACCTATTGCATGCTAGTTCAATTAGAAAATACTTTATTTAGATTTGGGGAATTAGATAAATACCAATTTGCTGTATGACACCTTGATTACTTAAATATGTGCCATGACCCCTTGTCACCCTAGTTGTGGTTTACTAGTTGGACATTATTAACTTGCCAACATGGGTTTTAGACCGTTGTAGTAAACTGCTTAGACCTGCTACGTGCTCATGACATGATTTTGGACAAACAAATGTTAATATTGACTTAATGATATATTGAACCTGTTTTGGAAAGGTATCATGTGATGTTGATGGCACGTGGTGCATGGTAATCAAGCGGGTTTGATAAATAGTTTTCGGCCGGGCATGTGGCAAGAATAATCGGGTGGGCGGTTGTGGCATTGGGGATGTTGATTTGGTTCTTGGGTAGTCTTGCCTGGTCACCCTAAGGACTTAACCTTGCAAGCCTTTGAACCGGTCTAACGTGCAACCACATGTCTGTAATGGGACGGAACTAGTTGATTAAGTTGCTAATAACGTAACTGTGGGACATCAGGAGGTCAACTACACCCTTTGTGTAAGTTGTACGGGGGAGCATACCGGGGCTGAGGCCAGGTACCCATCTAACGGTTGATTGGCCTAGACTTCGCCTTAGCTAAGGGAAGGGTTAGTGCGCAATAACCGGGGAGGACCACTTGTATTGTTAGAGGTTTAGAAAGACTTTGTTACGGAACTCGCCTTTGTGGTGTTTGATTGTATCTTGTGGGTAAAGTGCATAACCTCTGCAGAGTGTAGAAACTATTCGAATAGCCGTGTCCGCGGTATTGGACATCGCCGGGAATTCTGATCAAGGGTTAGATTTTCTCAAAAATAACTTGGATCTAAAAGGTTGGGTTGGATTAATAATGATGTGGATGGAAATATGGATTAGGATGGGAAAGATGTTTATTAAACTCCTTGAAAAGTTAATTATGCTATACTTGTTTCTACTGCTTTCGAATCTACTTATGATACTTGTTAAATGTCAAGCATCGCAAAAATACCTTGAGCTACTCCTTTGTACCAAGCCATGCATATAGTATATTAGCCTGCATTCTGTGCATGACTTGCTGAGTACCAAGTACTCACCCTTGCCACAATACAACACCAGTTGAAGAGGAGACAACACCAGCTTTGGAGGAGGAACTCCAAGAGGATCCGTCTACTTAGGGATGCGAGCCCGATCGGTTACTGTGGTATACTGGATGGCGCCACGAAGTTATTTGATTTTCCGCTGCTACTATTTCTCTTTTAATAAGTTTCGCCCTGCGAGGCGTACATTTGTGACTTGACCATAAGGTCGAGTAACCAGTTTGACTATTTAAATAAAGTACCTTATTAGTATCGAGTGGTATGATTGTGATATTTACCGATGTTAAGACTGTGTGCACTAGCGCGTTCCTGGACTAGTGCTGAATACACAGAGGGTCCGGATTTGCAAATTCGGGGTCCCGACAGTTATCAAGCCAGCTTGAAGATGTCACCATTTGAAGAGCTGTACGGAAGGAAATGCAGAACTCCGCTCTTGTGGGATCAAGTTGGAGAGCGACAGTTGTTCGGTCCAAGTATTCTGAATGAAGCAGAAGAGAAAGTCAAGCTTATACAAGATAGACTCAAGATAGCTCAATCTAGGCAGAAAAGCTATGCTGACAATCGCCGAAGAGAGCTAGCCTTTGAGCCAGGGGATCATGTGTATCTCAGAGTCACTCTCCTTAGAGGTGTGAGACGCTTTGGAAATAAGGGAAAACTCGCACCACGGTATGTGGGTCCGTACCCCATACTGTCCAGGAAGGGAGAAGTTGCTTATCAGCTGAGCTTACCGCCATCACTGGCAGGAGTGCATGATGTATTTCATGTGTCGCAGTTGAAGAAATGCCTTCGAGTTCAGTCGGGACCCCGAATTTGCAAATCCGGACCCTCTGTGTATTCAGCACTAGTCCAGGAACGCGCTAGTGCACACAGTCTTAACATCGGTAAATATCACAATCATACCACTCGATACTAATAAAGTACTTTTATTTAAATACCCAAACTGGTTACTCGACCTTATGGTCGAGTTACAATATACGCCTTGCAGGGCGAAACTTATTAAGAGAGAAATAGTAGCAGCGGAAAATCAAATAACTCCGTGGCGCCATCTAGTATACCACAGGCAACTGACTGGGCTCGCTCCCTAAGTAGGCGGATCCTCTTGGAGCTCCTCCTCCAAAGCTGGTGTTGTCTCCTCTTCAACTGGTGTTGTATTGTGGCAAGGGTGAGTACTTGGTACTCAGCAAGTCATGCAATGCACGTGTGCTAATATACTATATGCATGGCTTGGTACAAAGGAATAGCTCAAGGTATATTTGCGAAACAAAGCATTTGACAAGTAACATAAGTAGATTCGAAAGCAGTAGAAACAAGTATAGCATAGATAACTTTTCAAAGAGTTTAATAAACATCTTTCCCATCCTAATCCACATTTCCATCAACATCATTATTAATCCAACCCAACCTTTCAGATCCAAGTTATTTTTGAGAAAATCTAACCCTTGACTGTAATTCGGCGATGTCCAATACCGCGGACACGGCTATTCGAATAGATTGTACACTCTGCAGAGGTTATGCACTTTACCCACAAGATCTGATCAAACACCACAAAGGCGAGTTCAGTAACAAAGTCTTTCAAAACTTCTAACAATACAAGTGGTCCTCCCGGTTATTGCACACTAACCCTTCCCTTAGCTAAGGCGAAGTTTAGGCCAATCAACCGTTAGATGGGTACCGGCCTCGGCCCAGACGCCCCCGCATAACTTACACAAAGGGTGTAGTTGACCTCCCGAGGTCCCACAGTGCGTTATTAGCAACTTAGTCAACTAGGTCCGTCCCATTACGGACATGTGGTTGCACGTTAGACCCAGTTCAAAGGCTTGCAAGGTTAAGTCCTTAGGGTGACCAGGGCAAGACTACCCAAGAACCAAATCAACATCCCCAATGCCACAACCGGGCGCACTGATCATTCTTGCCACATGCCCCAGTCGAAAACTATTTATCAAACCCCAGTTGATTACCATGCACCACGTGCCATCAACATCACATGATACCTTTCCAAAACAGGTTCAATTATATCATTAAGTCAATATTAACATTTGATTGTCCAAAATCATGTCATGAGCATGTAGCAGGTCTAAGTAGTATACTACAACGGTTTAAAACCCATGTTGGCAATTTAATAATGTCCAACTAGTAATCCACAACTAGGGTGACAAGGGTCATGGCACATATTTAAGTAATCAAGGTGTCATATAGCAATTTGGTATTTATCTAATCCCCATATTTAAATAAAGTATTTTCTAATTGAACTAGCATGCAATAGGTTAAATCAAAATAGATTTCAAAATAGGATCGACATGGTCAAAGCACAAGTTGCCTTCAAAAAGTACTTGCTCTTGGTCTTGAGTTGGATCCTAAGTCAATACTTCTCCTTCGAATCCTTCCGGCACTTCAACGTCTACTCGTAAAGCGTGCAAATAGCAAATACACGAATAAACCATAGGAAAAAAGTGTCCAAACATCCAAATAAAATCCATAAACAGAGAGAACATAATTTTACGAATTTTTAAAAACTGGAATCGTCAAATTCGGAGTTAAAATGCAAAAGTTATAGCATTTTGAAGTTTAAATAGTCAATTAAATAATTTTACAGAGAAAAACTTTAGTCCAAAAATTAAATAAAATTTATAATTAGATAGACCTCAATTTTATACAAATTTATAAATTTGAATCACTCAAATCGGAGTTGAAACGCAAAAGTTATAAGCGTTTGAAGTTTGAAACAAAATTTGAAATCATTATTTCGAATTAATAAATCATTTTCTTTTTCGGAAATTAATTATTGCGTCAGCCTGGACACGTGGCAGCCTCTGATTGGTCTGCTGACGTCAGCCGGTCCATGGACTTGGTCCACGCTCGGCTCGGGTCTACCGTGGACTCGGTCCACGACTCCACGTGTCGCTGACAGGTGGGACCACTCGGGTAGCGTCATTCTTTGGCGTCGGCGGGCTCGACCACGGTCGACAGGTGGGACCCACCGATGACGTCATGGGTGACGTCACGGTGCTGTCGCTGACACGCGGGCCCAGCATGTCAGTGACCCACGGGCACGCCCGCGTGGCGCGGCGGTTCGGCTCCCTGGACACGTGGCGTGATCGTGTCCGTTGATTTGAAAATCAACGGCCGTGATTAGATCCAGGGTTAACACGTGGAAAACTACACGGTGATCGTGGGCCGTTCGATCTAGATCGGACGGTCCAGATCTAACCCTACGCTAACACTGTTACCGCACGTGACGATCGTGGGCCGTTGGATCTTGATCCAACGGTCCAGATCTGATCTGGTTCCTGGGTTTGGGGAAGAACGTGGGCTCACCGTGTGCGTTCGATCTTGATCGGACGGCTGTCCGAGCTCGCGAGGTTGATGGCGACACGGCAACCTCCCGAACGGCGTTCGGACGCGATTCCGGTGAAGTGAGTTGGCCTCCCGGGTGCGCCTTGGCCTGGGCTTCTCGGATCTGGACTCAACGGTGACAGGAGACGGCGGATGACGACGGAGAGGACGAAAAACCGCGGCGGAGGAGTGCTACAACTCCGGCGAGCGATTGCGGGCGCGTCCGGGGCACTGCGGCGGCGACGGCTAGGGCAACGGCTGCGCAAGGTCAAGGTGGTCCTCGGGGTGTGATCCGGGCATTAAATAGCCTCGGCTTCCGCGTGGAATCCGGAAACCTAGAACCACACGGTGGCGGGCGCGGCGGCGGAGTCCGGCTCGAATCCGGCGGGGACGACGACGGTCGACCGTCCATGTGGCGCGATCAACGGCCACGATCGCACGATCGAAACCGGATTCGGTCCGGTTACGACTCGAACCGTGCGGGGACGATCTTGATCGATTGGATCCCGATCCAACGGTCGGGATCAATTAGGGTTAGGAGTAGGTTTGGTCGAGTCAACTGGCTCGGGTCGGACTCGAGTCGGACTCGGACTCGGGTCCGGTCGGATGAACAGTACTTGACCCAACTCGAATTTCCAGCGATTTAATATTTAAAATAATTCCCAGAAATTCATTTAATTCATTAAAAATATCAAAAGACTCGGAAAAATTCCAGAAAAATTCTGGAAAATACTTTGGATCATTTTGGACTCAAATAAAATATTTCCAACAAAATTTTATTTGCAAAGTTTAATTCTTTAATTATTTCAAAATGGAATAAATTCAAATAAATTCCAAATAAATCCAAATAAATTCCAGAAAATTCCAAAAATTCACCAAAGGGCCAATTCACACATGAATTTAAGAAAAGCAAAATTTTGGGGTGTTACAAACCTCCCCCCTTAACAGAATCTCGTCCCTGAGATTCAGGGCTTACTAAAGGAATAGGTTTGGAAACTCTTTCCTCAAATCCTCTTCGCGTTCCCAAGTCGCTTCGCTTTCTTCATGATTGCTCTACTGAACTCTACAGAAACGGGTTGACTTATTTCTGGTCTCTCGATCCATAGTGTCCAAAATCTTTACGGGATGCTCCTTGTAAGTCAAATCTTCTTGCAACTCAATTGATTCTAGCGGTGTCTGTTCCTCAGGAACTCGAAGACACTTCTTCAACTGGGACACATGGAATACGTCATGTACTCCCTGCTAACGACTGTGGCAACTCCAGCTGATAAGCAACTTCGCCTCTGCGGCTCAAAATCTTAAATGGTCCAACATAACGGGGTGCGAGTTTCCCTTTGGCATGGAACCTCTTAACTCCCTTGAGAGGCGTAACTCTGAGGTATACAAAGTCTTCTGGTTCAAAACTCAAGTCCCAGCGACGAGTGTCAGCATAACCCTTCTGTCATGATTGGGCGATCTTCAACCTTTCCCTAATCATGGCAATCTGCTCTTTAGCTTCTTGAAGAATATCAGGCCCGAAGACACGGCGCTCGTCGGTCTCATTCCAATTCAATGGCGTTCGACAGGGTCGACCATACAGTGCCTCAAAAGGTGACATTTGTAAACTAGCCTGGTAACTATTGTTGTAACTGAACTCGGCATACGGCAAACTCTTATCCCAAGAGGTAGCATAAGCCAATGCACATGCTCTTAACATATCCTCCAGAATCTGATTGACTCTTGGGCCTATCCATCAGTCTGTGGATGATAGGCCGTACTGAAGTTCAAACGGGTTCCCATGGCTTCATGCAACTTATTCCAAAACCTTGAGGTAAATTGGGTACCTCTGTCCGATACAATCCTCTTTGGCACTCCGTGCAAACAGACGATCCTGATCATGTACAACTCTGCTAACTTATCTCCCGAGTAGGTGGTCTTCACGGGGATAAAATGGGCTACTTTGGTCAAGCGATCCACTATAACCCATATGGAGTCATAACCTCCTTGAGTCTTAGGCAAACCGGTAATGAAATCCATTCCGATTTCCTCCCAATTCCACTAAGGTATTTTCAGCGGCTGTAGCAATCCTGCTGGTCTCTGATGCATTGCCTTGACTCTCTGGCATACGTCGCACAATGCAACATGCTCGGCGACTTCACGCTTCATGCTCGGCCACTAGAATCTTTCCTTCAAATCCTGATACATTTTGGCGCTTCCAGGATGAATTGAATACTTAGAGTCATGGGCTTCTTCTAGAATCAACTGTTTCAGCTCCTTTTTGTTCGGCACACAAATGCGATCCTTCATCCATAACGTGCCTTGCTCATCCAACTTGAAGTCCTCTGCCTTGCCTTCTTCCTTGATGGACTTAATCCTGCGGATCTTGTCATCATCCTTCTGTCCTTCTCGGATCTGATCCTCTAGGGTAGGCTTTACTTCCAATGCGGCTAAGAATCCGCTAGGTACCACCTCAATCTTCATTTTCTGAAAATCCTCACATAACTCATCCTGACTTGTGGCTAGCAACATACTCACGGTATGGCTTTTCCGACTCAAGGCATCGGCAACTACGTTGGCCTTCCCAGGATGGTAATGGATTCCAACATTGTAGTCCCTGATCAACTCTAACCATCTCCTCTGCCTCATGTTAAGATCCGACTGGGTGAATATGTATTTAAGGCTCTTATGATCCGTATACACTTCACATCTGTTCCCGATCAGATAGTGACGCCATATCTTCAAGGCATGCACTACGACAGCTAACTCTAGGTCATGCGTCGGATAATTTTCCTCATGCGGCCTCAACTGCCTTGATGCATAAGCGACGACCTTTCCATTCTGCATCAGCACACATCCAAGTCCTTGGCGCGATGCATCACAATAAATATCAAAGCTTTGATTAACATCCGGTAGAACTAACACCGGTGCTGATGTCAATCGCTTCTTGACTCTGAAATCCTTTCTCACATTCTGACGTCCATGCAAACTTCTTTTCCTTTTTCAGCAATTGCGTAAGAGGTTTCGCAATTGTCGAAAATCCTTCAATGAAACGGCGGTAGTATCCTGCCATTCCAAGGAAACTCCGGATCTGGGTCACGGTCTTCGGTTGCTCCCAATGTAACACGGCTTCTACTTTGCTTGGATCAATGGCGACTCCTTCTGCGGTCATTGCATGTCCAAGAAACTCCACCTTGTCCTTCCAAAAATCACACTTACTGAACTTGGCGAAGAGTTGCTGTTCCCTCAGCTTTTCCAAAACTCGCCTCAAGTGTTCGGCATGTTCATCCTCTGTCTTGGAGTAGATTAGGATATCATCTATGAACACGACGACAAACTTGTCCAAATATTCCATGAACACCTTATTCATCATATTCATGAAATATCTTTGGCGCATTCGTCGATCCAAAGGACATAGCGTAAACTCGTAATGTCCATATCTTGACGAGAATGCCGTTTTCGGAATATCTTCTGATCGGATCTTCAGCTGATGGTATCCCGATCTCAGATCAATCTTGGAGAAAACTCCGGCTCCTCTCAGCTGATCAAACAAATCATAAATCCTGGGTAACGGGTACTTATTCTTCACGGTGACTTCATTGAGTGCACGGTAGTCAATGCACATCCTGAAACTCCCGTCCTTCTTCTTGACAAACAAAACTGGTGCTCCCCACGGCGACGAACTCGGTCTGATAAATCCTTTCTCCATTAACTCCTCTAGCTGTTTCTTCATCTCTACCAACTCCTCGGTGGACATTCGATAAGGTCTCTTTGCTATCGGCGTTGTACCAGGTACAAGCTCTATCACAAAGTCTATGTCCCTGTCTGGCGGCATACCAGGTAGATCTTCGGGAAAAACATCTGGGTACTCATTCACTACGAAGACATCCTCTATGCTGATTGTCATGGTACTGTTAACCATCATCTGTCCATCTCTAACTGCAGTGGCTTGAAATTCCACTTTCTTTCCACACAGGCTCTCAACTGAGATAGTCCTTTGTCCACAATCCAATACGGCCTTGTGCTTGGATAACTTGATCCATTCCCAAAAGATCGTCTAAGGTCTGGGTCTACAAATTATAAGGTTCGCTAGGAACTCTATTCCATCTATTAGTATTCTCACCCCGGAACATCCTACTTTCGTTCGGAGTTCGGAACCAGTTGTTTGAACTAAAAGCGTGCATTTATGCCTTGCAATCTCCAAATCATTTTTAGCAGCAAAGCCTTGCGAAACAAGCGAATGCGAAGCTCGAGAATCAAACAAAGCTGTTGCAGTGCGAGTTAACTAGCAACTTACCCGATCTGACGTCAGTAGCATGCGGTGCATCTGTGGTGACATGGTTGACTCGGCCTCTCACCACGATGCAGGGTGTGGCTCACAGTCTTTGGCGTCCTAGATGGGGTGGTTCCTAGATTGAAGCGGCCAGGGTCACTCTGCTGTCTTCTTTGGGCATTTGTTGGCAAAGTGTCCTGGCTCGTTGCGGTTGTAGCAGCGTCTCATCGATCCTTCTTGTTGCTCGAGCAGCATTTCTAGCGGGGTGGGGTGCAGTAGTTACGATTGACGGGTCTTGGTGCTGGTGACGGTGTCCTTGTAGCGATTCTCGTGGCTGGAATCTGAAAAATTGATTTGGTGCAACTCTCAGCGCCATTGCGTTCCTGGCGTGATCCTGTTTGTTGCATCCTGCGCTTCCTGTTCTCATCCAGTTCCTTGCGCTTGTCCTCAAGAATAAGCGCCTTATTCACCAACTCTTGGAAATCTAGAAAGGTGTGGGTGATCAGTCCTACTTGTAGTCCTGAGTTAAGTCCCTTCATGAAGCGAGACTGTCTGGCTTTATCTGTTGCTACATCCTCAGGTGCGTAGCGTGCTAGCTGTGTGAACTTGTTCAGGTAGTCGGCCACTGGCTGATTACCTTGCTTCAGTGCTCTGAACTCCTCCTTCTTAAGGTCCATGATTCCTTCAGGCACGTGATACTGACGAAACGCAGCTGTGAACTCTTCCCAAGTGATATCTTGAGGGTTCTCTTGCGTGGCACAAAAGTTCTCCCACCATTCAGCGGCTGTTCCTTCCAACTGATGAGAAGCATAGAGTACCTTCTCATTTCCTATGCATTGAGCTATGTGTAGCTTCCTCTCAATTGACCTTAACCAATCATCGGCCTCCAATGGATTGGCATTCCCAGAGAAAGTGGGTGGATGAGTCCTCATGAACTCTGACAGTCTTGTATTCTGGCGTTGTCCCTGATTAACTTGATTAGCAGTGGCCTGGCGATGGCGTGTTGCATTTGTTGCATCATAGCATGCATCAACTGAGTCTGAGCAGCAAGAAATGCTCCAAAATTCTGCATATCCAGTGGCGGTGCTGGTGCTCCATCATTGGGGTTTTCTGCTGGCCAAGAACCACTTCCATTGCTTCCAAAGTTTCCACGGCTGTTCACCATCTGTCGATTTGCTCTAGGTTTTAGAGATGAGAGGGAAACAAGAATAGACAAGTAATATGGAACTTATGCGGGGCGAAAGGTGTAACTTTAAGGTCCAACTTTATTAACTAATCAATAGTAACTGGGTATGGTTGCTTACAATGCCTAAGGGCCTTGCAACACATACTGCACACTCAGCAAACAATGAAAATCCAAATCGAACTAACACTGGAGTCTAACGCCTAAAGGGTGACTCTTTATTCTATGACGCGACTCGGCGAAGGAGTCTCACTATAAAACCTACGCTCACTCTTCGAGAAAACCTCCACGGCTGAGTGCGAATCTTTGCGGCATAGGCGCAAAAGCGATTGCCATGTCCAGCAATCGTGTCATCTGTGGTAGTCGAAGAAGCGATGTCCTCATCGAGATCGACTCCTCCGGATCTGGCTCGTGTAGCTCAATCTTGGCTGCCAGTTGCAGTCCGTACAATGCCGTCTCTAACTCTCTGGCGTAGATGCGGGTAATGTGCCGCATTGCTCGTCGTGATACTCCTTGGATACCCATCTGCATTGTAGACCTCCTGGCATTGCAGTGTATCGGGCGATTGCCTGGGCCCTTCTTCCTAGCAGGTACCTCAATCTTCACGTCACAAGCTTTGATCAATCCTGCTTGTCTGATCACTTCCACTTGGTATTGGGGCTTCTCAAAATCCCCGAGAGTCTGTAGCATATGCCAAATTTCTGCGGCGTGACCAACCTCCAGATCGACGTAGTTGAACTCTCCCTCCATCTGTCACAAGAGCGCTTACGTAAGAACTCAAAATTTTTAAATCGTGACAAGGTAAGGAAAAATTCAGCAAGAGACAAGAAAAGAGAGAATGGGATAAGTTGAGATGTCGTTTCTTATCTTGACAAATTTTTATTCTTTTTAGAAAATAGGTTTTATCCTCACTACGACCATTCTAGCTAGGGTTGAGCCTACGGTCAGTATGGCTCTGATACCACCTCTGTCGGGACCCCGAATTTGCAAATCCGTACCCTCTGTGTATTCAGCACTAGTCCAGGAACGCGCTAGTGCACACAGTCTTAACATCGGTAAATATCACAATCATACCACTCGATACTAATAAAGTACTTTTATTTAAATACCCAAACTGGTTACTCGACCTTATGGTCGAGTTACAATATACGCCTTGCAGGGCGAAACTTATTAAGAGAGAAATAGTAGCAGCGGAAAATCAAATAACTCCGTGGCGCCATCCAAAGATACCACAGGCAACCAGTGGGCTCGCTCCCTAAGTAGGCGGATCCTCTTGGAGCTCCTCCTCCAAAGCTGGTGTTGTCTCCTCTTCAACTGGTGTTGTATTGTGGCAAGGGTGAGTACTTGGTACTCAGCAAGTCATGCACAGAATGCAGGCTAATATACTATATGCATGGCTTGGTACAAAGGAATAGCTCAAGGTATATTTGCAGTAAACAGCATTTGACAAGTAACATAAGTAGATTCGAAAGCAGTAGAAACAAGTATAGCATAGATAACTTTTCAAGGAGTTTAATAAACATCTTTCCCATCCTAATCCACATTTCCATCAACATCATTATTAATCCAACCCAACCTTTCAGATCCAAGTTATTTTTGAGAAAATCTAACCCTTGACTGTAATTCCCGAGCGATGTCCAATACCGCGGACACGGCTATTCGAATAGATTGTACACTCTGCAGAGGTTATGCACTTTACCCACAAGATACAATCAAACACCACAAAGGCGAGTTCCCGTAACAAAGTCTTTCGGAAACTTCTAACAATACAAGTGGTCCTCCCCGGTTATTGCACACTAACCCTTCCCTTAGCTAAGGCGAAGTTTAGGCCAATCAACCGTTAGATGGGTACCCGGCCTCAGCCCCGGTACGCTCCCCCGTACAACTTACACAAAGGGTGTAGTTGACCTCCACGAGGTCCCACAGTGCGTTATTAGCAACTTAGTCAACTAGGTCCGTCCCATTACAGACATGTGGTTGCACGTTAGACCCAGTTCAAAGGCTTGCAAGGTTAAGTCCTTAGGGTGACCAGGGCAAGACTACCCGAAGAACCAAATCAACATCCCCAATGCCACAACTGGCCCACCTGATCATTCTTGCCACATGCCTCAGTCGAAAACTATTTATCAAACCCCAGTTGATTACCATGCACCACGTGCCATCAACATCACATGATACCTTTCCAAAATAGGTTCAATTATATCATTAAGTCAATATTAACATTTGATTGTCCAAAATCATGTCATGAGCACGTAGCAGGTCTAAGCAGTATACTACAACGGTCTAAAACCCATGTTGGCAATTTAATAATGTCCAACTAGTAATCCACAACTAGGGTGACAAGGGTCATGGCACATATTTAAGTAATCAAGGTGTCATACAGTAATTTGGTATTTATCTAATCCCCATATTTAAATAAAGTATTTTCTAATTGAACTAGCATGCAATAGGTTAAATCAAAATAGATTTCAAAATAGGATCAACATGGACAAAGCACAACTTGCCTTCAAAAAGTACTTGCTCTTGGTCTTGAGTTGGATCCTGAGTCAGTACTTCTCCTTCGAATCCTTCCGGCACTTCAACGTCTACTCGTAAAGCGTGCAAATAGCAAATACACGAATAAACAATAGGCAAAAAGTGTCCAAACATCCAAATAAAATCCATAAACAGAGAGAACATAATTTTACGAATTTTTAGAAACTGGAATCGTCAAATTCGGAGTTAAAATGCAAAAGTTATAGCATTTTGAAGTTTAAATAGTCAATTAAATAATTTTATAGAGAAAAACTTTAGTCCAAAAATTAAATAAAATTCATAATTAGATAGACCTCAATTTTATACAAATTTAGAAATTTGAATCACTCAAATCGGAGTTGAAACGCAAAAGTTATAAGCGTTTGAAGTTTGAAACAAAATTTGAAATCATTATTTCGAATTAATAAATCATTTTCTTTTTCGGAAATTAATTCTTGCGTCATCCTGGACACGTGGCAGCCTCTGATTGGTCTGCAGACGTCAGCCGGTCCATGGACTTGGTCCACGCTCGGCTCGGGTCTACCGTGGACTCGGTCCACGACTCCACGTGTCGCTGACAGGTGGGACTACTCGGGTGACGTCATTGCTGACGTCAGCGGGATTCAGCCCACGGTGCTGACAGGTGGGACCCACCGATGACGTCATGGGTGACATCACGGTGCTGTCGCTAACACGCGGGCACGGCATGTTAGTGACCCACGCGCACGCCCGCGTGGCGCGGCGGTTCGGCTCCCTGGACACATGGCGTGATCGTGTCCGTTTATTTGAAAATCAACGGCCGTGATTAGATCCAGGGTTAACACGTGGAAAACTACACGGTGATCGTGGGCCATTCGATCTAGATCAGACGGTCCAGATCTAACCCTACGCTAACACTGTTACCGCACGTGACGATCGTGGGCCGTTGGCTCTTGATCCAACGGTCCAGATCTGATCTGGTTCCTGGGTTTGGGGAAGAACGTGGGCTCACCGTGTGCGTTCGATCTTGATCGGACGGCTGTCCAAGCTCGCGAGGTTGATGGCGACACGGCGGCGCTGGCCTGGCCGGAGACGAAGACGGCAACCTCCCGAACGGCGTTCGGACGCGATTCCGGCGAAGTGAGTTGGCCTCCCGAGTGCGCCTTGGCCTGGGCTTCTCGGATCTGGACTCAACGGTGACAGGAGACGGCGGATGACGACGGAGAGGACGAAAAACCGCGGCGGAGGAGTGCTACAACTCCGGCGAGCGATTGCGGGCGTCGAGAACGCTGCGGCGGCGGCGGCTAGAACAGCGGCTGCGCCAAGGTCAAGGTGGTCCTCGGGGTGTGATCCGGGCATTAAATAGCCTCGGCTTCGCGTGGAATCAGGAAACCTAGAACCACACGGCGGCGGGTGCGGCGGCGGAGTCGGCTTCGGATCCGGCGGGGACGACGACGGCCGATCGGCCCACGTGGCGCGATCAACGGCCACGATCGCACGATCGAAACGGATTCGGTCGATTACGACTCGAACCGATGCGGGACGATCTTGGCCGTTGGATCCGATCCAGCGGTCGGGATCGATTAGGGTTAGGAGTAGGTTTGGTCGATCAAGCGGCTCGGTCGGACTCGAGTCGGACTCGGACTCGGTCGATCGGATGAACAAGATACTTGACCCAACTCGAATTTCCAGCGATTTAATATTTAAAATAATTCCCATAAATTCATTTAATTCATTAAAAATATCAAAAGACTCGAAAAAATTCGGTAAAATTCTGGAAAATACTTTGGATCATTTTGGACTCAAATAAAATATTTCCAACAAAATTTTATTTGCAAAGTTTAATTCTTTAATTATTTCAAAATGGAATAAATTCAAATAAATTCCAAATAAATCCAAATAAATTCGAGAAAATTCCAAAAATTCACCAAAGTGCCAATTCACACATGAATTTAAGAAAAGCAAAATTTTGGGGTGTTACATAACCTCCCCTTAATGTAATCTCGTCCCCGAGATTCGTGGCTTACTAAAGGAATAGGTTTGGAAACTCTTTCCTCAAATCCTCTTCGCGTTCCCATGTCCGCTTTCTTCATGATTGCTCCAATCGAACTCTACAAAAGCGGGTTGACTTATTTACGGTCTCTCGATCCATAGTGTCCAAAATCTTTACGGGATGGTCCTGTAAGTCAAATCTTCTTGCAACTCAATTGATTCTAGCGGTGTCTGCTCCTCGGGAACTCGAGACACTTCTTCAATCGGGACACATGGAATACGTCATGTACTCCTCGCTAACGATTGTGGCAACTCCGGTGATAAGCAACTTCGCCTCTGGCTCAAAATCTTAAATTGTCCAACATAACGGGTGCGAGTTTCCCTTTGGCATGGAACCTCTTAACTCCCTTTGAGAGGCGTAACTACGAGGTATACAAAGTCTTACGGTTCCAAAACTCAAGTCCGGCGACGAGTGTCAAGATAACCCTTACTGTCGTGATTGGGCGATCTTCAACCTTTCCTAATCATGGCAATCTGCTCTTTAGCTTCTTGAAGAATATCAGGCCGAAGACACGGCGCGCGGTCTCATTCCAATTCAATGGCGTTCGGCTGGTCGACCATACAAAGGCCTCAAAAGGTGACATTTGTAAACTAGCCTGGTAACTATTGTTGTAATCGAACTCGGCATACGGCAAACTCTTATCCCAAGAGGTAGCATAAGCCAATGCACATGCTCTTAACATATCCTCGAGACTGATTGACTCTTTCGGTCTGTCCATCCGTCTGTGGATGATAGGCTGTACTGAAGTTCAAACGGGTTCCCATGGCTTCATGCAACTTATTCCAAAACCTTGAGGTAAATTGGGTACCTCTGTCTGATACAATCCTCTTTGGCACTCCGTGCAAACAGACGATCCTGATCATGTACAACTCTGCTAACTTATCTCCCGAGTAGGTGGTCTTCACGGGGATAAAATGGGCTACTTTGGTCAAGCGATCCACTATAACCCATATGGAGTCATAACCTCCTTGAGTCTTAGGCAAACCGGTAATGAAATCCATTCCGATTTCCTCCCAATTCCACTCAGGTATTTTCGTAATTTGTAGCAATCCTGCTGGTCTCTGATGCATTGCCTTGACTCTCTGGCATACGTCGCACAATGCAACATGCTCGGCGACTTCACGCTTCATGCTCGGCCACCAGAATCTTTCCTTCAAATCCTGATACATTTTGGCGCTTCCAGGATGAATTGAATACTGAGTCATGGGCTTCTTCTAGAATCAACTGTTTCAGCTCCTTTTTGTTCGGCACACAAATGCGATCCTTCATCCATAACGTGCCTTGCTCATCCAACTTGAAGTCCTCTGCCTTGCCTTCTTCCTTGATGGACTTAATCCTGCGGATCTTGTCATCATCCTTCTGTCCTTCTCGGATCTGATCCTCTAGGGTAGGCTTTACTTCCAATGCGGCTAAGAATCCGCTAGGTACCACCTCAATCTTCATTCTCTGAAAATCCTCACATAACTCATCCTGACTTGTGGCTAGCATCATACTCACGGTATGGCTTTTCCGACTCAAGGCATCGGCAACTACGTTGGCCTTCCCGGGATGGTAATGGATTCCAATATTGTAGTCCCTGATCAACTCTAACCATCTCCTCTGCCTCATGTTCAGATCCGACTAGGTGAATATGTATTTAAGGCTCTTATGATCCGTATACACTTCACATCTGTTCCCGATCAGATAGTGACGCCATATCTTCAAGGCATGCACTACGACAGCTAACTCTAGGTCATGCGTCGGATAATTTTCCTCATGCGGCCTCAACTGCCTTGATGCATAAGCGACGACCTTTCCATTCTGCATCAGCACACATCCAAGTCCTTGGCGCGATGCATCACAATAAATATCAAAGCTTTGATTAACATCCGGTAGAACTAACACCGGTGCTGATGTCAATCGCTTCTTCAGCTCCTGAAATACTTTCTCACATTCTGACGTCCATGCAAACTTCTTTTCCTTTTTCAGCAATTGCGTAAGAGGTTTCGCAATTTTCGAAAATCCTTCAATGAAACGGCGGTAGTATCCTGCCATTCCAAGGAAACTCCGGATCTGGGTCACGGTCTTCGGTTGCTCCCAATGTAACACGGCTTCTACTTTGCTTGGATCAACGGCGACTCCTTCTGCGGTCATTGCATGTCCAAGAAACTCCACCTTGTCCTTCCAAAAATCACACTTACTGAACTTGGCGAAGAGTTGCTGTTCCCTCAGCTTTTCCAAAACTCGCCTCAAGTGTTCGGCATGTTCATCCTCTGTCTTGGAGTAGATTAGGATGTCATCTATGAACACGACGACAAACTTGTCCAAATATTCCATGAACACCTTATTCATCATATTCATGAAATATCTTTGGCGCATTAAATCGATACCCAAAGGACATAATCAGAAACTCGTAATGTCCATATCTTGACGAGAATGCCGTTTTGAATATCTTACGATCGGATCTTGGTGATGGTATCGATCTCAGATCAATCTTGGAGAAAACTCCGCTCCTCTCGGTGATCAAACAAATCATCAATCACGGGTAACGGGTACTTATTCTTCACGGTGACTTCATTGAGTGCACGGTAGTCAATGCACATCCCGAAACTCCCGTCCTTCTTCTTGACAAACAAAGCGGGTGCTCCCCACGGCGACGAACTCGGTCTGATAAATCCTTTCTCCATTAACTCCTCTAGCTGTTTCTTCATCTCTACCAACTCCTCGGTGGACATTCGATAAGGTCTCTTTGCTATCGGTGTTGTACCAGGTACAAGCTCTATCACAAACTCTATGTCCTGTGCAGCGGCATACTGGGTAGATCTTCGGGAAAAACATCTGGGTACTCATTCACTACGAAGACATCCTCTATGCTGATTGTCTTGGTACTGTTAACCATCATCTGTCCATCTCTAACTGCAGTGGCTTGAAATTCCACTTTCTTTCCACACAGGCTCTCAACTGAGATAGTCCTTTGTCCATAATCCAATACGGCCTTGTGCTTGGATAACCAGTCCATTCCCAAAATAACGTCTAAGGTCTGGGTCTCCAAATTATAAGGTTCGCTAGGAACTCTATTCCATCTATTAGTATTCTCACCCCGGAACATCCTACTTTCGTTCGGAGTTCGGAACCAGGGGTTTGAACTAAAAGCGTGCATTTAAGCCTTACAATCTCCAAATCATTTTTAGCAGCAAAGCCTTGCGAAACAAACGAATGCGAAGCTCCAGAATCAAACAAAACTGTTGCAGGTACTGAGTTAACTAGCAACTTACCCAGTACGACGTCCGTAGCATTCTGCAGTGCATCTGCGGTGACATGGTTGACTCGGCCTCTCACCACGCCTGGGTGTGGCTCTGGTCTTTGGCGTCCTAGCTGGGTGGTTCCTAGATTGAAGCGAATCGGGGTCACTCCTGCTTTGTCTTCTTTGGGCAGCTGTTGGCAAAGTGTCCTGGCTCGTTGCGATTGTAGCAGCGTCTCAGCGATCCTTCTTTTGCTGGAGCAGCATTTCTAGCGGGGTGGGTGCAGTAGTTCGATTGACGGGTCTTGGTCTGGTGACGGTGTCCTTGTAGCATTTTGTGGCTGGAATCAAAAATTGATTTGGTGCAACTCTCGGTATTGCGTTCTGGCGTGATCCTGCTTTGTTGCATCCTGCGCTTCTGTTCTCATCCAGTTCCTTGCGCTTGTCCTCAAGAATAAGCGCCTTATTCACCAACTCTTGGAAATCTGAAAGGTGTGGGTGATCACCCTACTTGTAGTCTGAGTTAAGTCCCTTCATGAAGCGAGACTGCCTGGCTTTATCTGTTGCTACATCCTCAAAGCGTAGCGTGCTAGGCTGTGTGAACTTGTTCGTAGTCGGCCACCGGGTGATTACCTTGCTTGATGCTCTGAACTCCTCCTTCTTAAGGTCCATGATTCCTTCAGGCACGTGATAATCGACTAAACGCACTTGTGAACTCTTCCCAAGTGATATCTTGAGGGTTCTCTTGCGTGGCACAGAAGTTCTCCCACCATTCAGCGGCTGTTCCTTCGAACTGATGAGAAGCATAGAGTACCTTCTCATTTCCTATGCAATGAGCTATGTGTAGCTTCCTCTCAATTGACCTTAACCAATCATCGGCCTCCAATGGATTGGCATTCCCAGAGAAAGTGGGTGGATGAGTCCTCATGAACTCTGACAGTCTTGTATTACGGCGTTGTCCTGATTAACTTGATTAGCAAAGTGGCCTGGCGATGACGTGTTGCATTTGTTGCATCATAGCATGCATCAATCGAGTCTGAGCAGCAAGAAATGCTCCAAAATTCTGCATATCGGTGGCGGTCTTTGGTGCTCCATCATTGGGGTTTTCTGGGCGAGAACCACTTCCATTGCTTCCAAAGTTTCATGGTGTTCACCATCTGTCGATTTGCTCTAGGTTTTAGAGATGAGAGGGAAACAAGAATAGACAAGTAATATGGAACTTATGCGGGGCGAAAGGTGTAACTTTAAGGTCCAACTTTATTAACTAATCAATAGTAACTTGGTATGGTTGCTTACAATGCCTAAGGGCCTTGCAACACATACTGCACACTCAGCAAACAATGAAAATCCAAATCGAACTAACACTGGAGTCTAACGCCTAAAGGGTGACTCTTTATTCTATGACGCGACTCGGTGAAGGAGTCTCACTATAAAACCTACGCTCACTCTTCGAGAAAACCTCCACGGCCTGGGTACGGATGCTGCGGCATAGGCGCAAAACGATTGCCATGTCCAAAGAATCGTGTCATCTGTGGTAGTCGAAGAAGCGATGTCCTCATCGAGATCGACTCCTCCGGATCTGGCTCGTGTAGCTCGAAAATCGCTGCAGTTCTGGTCCGTACAATGCCGTCTCTAACTCTCTGGCGTAGATGCGGGTAATGTGCCGCATTGCTCGTCGTGATACTCCTTGGATACCCATCTGCATTGTAGACCTCCTGGCAGTGCAGTGTATCGGGCGATTGCACAGGCCCTTCTTCCTAGCAGGTACCTCAATCTTCACGTCATAAGCTTTGATCAATCCTGCTTGTCTGATCACTTCCACTTGGTATTGGGGCTTCTCAAAATCCCCGAGAGTCTGTAGCATATGCCAAATTTCTGCGGTGTGACCAACCTCCAGATCGACGTAGTTGAACTCTCCCTCCATCTGTCACAAGAGCGCTTACGTAAGAACTCGAAATTTTTAAATCGTGACAAGGTAAGGAAAAATTCAGCAAGAGACAAGAAAAGAGAGAATGGGATAAGTTGAGATGTCGTTTCTTATCTTGACAAATTTTTATTCTTTTTAGAAAATAGGTTTTATCCTCACTACGACCATTCTAGCTAGGGTTGAGCCTACGGTCAGTATGGCTCTGATACCACCTCTGTCGGGACCCCGAATTTGCAAATCCGGACCCTCTGTGTATTCAGCACTAGTCCAGGAACGCGCTAGTGCACACAGTCTTAACATCGGTAAATATCACAATAATACCACTCGATACTAATAAAGTACTTTTATTTAAATACCCAAACTGGTTACTCGACCTTATGGTCGAGTTACAATATACGCCTTGCAGGGCGAAACTTATTAAGAGAGAAATAGTAGCAATGAAAATCAAATAACTCCGTGGCGCCATCCAAGATACCACGTGCAACCGATCGGCTCGCTCCTAAGTAGGCGGATCCTCTTGGAGCTCCTCCTCCAAAGTCGGTGTTGTCTCCTCTTCAACCGGTGTTGTATTGTGGCAAGGGTGAGTACTTGGTACTCGGCAAGTCATGCACGTAATGCAAAGCTAATATACTATATGCATGGCTTGGTACAAAGGAATAGCTCAAGGTATATTTGCAGTAAACAACATTTGACAAGTAACATAAGTAGATTCGAAAGCAGTAGAAACAAGTATAGCATAGATAACTTTTCATGGAGTTTAATAAACATCTTTCCCATCCTAATCCACATTTCCATCAACATCATTATTAATCCAACCCAACCTTTCAGATACAAGTTATTTTTGAGAAAATCTAACCCTTGACTGTAATTCCCGAGCGATGTCCAATACCGCGGACACGGCTATTCGAATAGATTGTACACTCTGCAGAGGTTATGCACTTTACCCACAAGATACAATCAAACACCACAAAGGCGAGTTCCCGTAACAAAGTCTTTCGGAAACTTCTAACAATACAAGTGGTCCTCCCCGGTTATTGCACACTAACCCTTCCCTTAGCTAAGGCGAAGTTTAGGCCAATCAACCGTTAGATGGGTACCCGGCCTCAGCCCCGGTACGCTCCGCTCCCCCGTACAACTTACACAAAGGGTGTAGTTGACCTCCTGAGGTCCCACAGGTACGTTATTAGCAACTTAGTCAACTAGGTCCGTCCCATTACAGACATGTGGTTGCACGTTAGACCCAGTTCAAAGGCTTGCAAGGTTAAGTCCTTAGGGTGACCAGGGCAAGACTACCCGGAGAACCAAATCAACATCCCCAATGCCACAACTGGCCCACCTGATCATTCTTGCCACATGCCTCAGTCGAAAACTATTTATCAAACCCCAGTTGATTACCATGCACCACGTGCCATCAACATCACATGATACCTTTCCAAAATAGGTTCAATTATATCATTAAGTCAATATTAACATTTGATTGTCCAAAATCATGTCATGAGCACGAGTGTGTCTAAGCAGTATACTACAACGGTCTAAAACCCATGTTGGCAATTTAATAATGTCCAACTAGTAATCCACAACTAGGGTGACAAGGGTCATGGCACATATTTAAGTAATCAAGGTGTCATACAACAATTTGGTATTTATCTAATCCCCATATTTAAATAAAGTATTTTCTAATTGAACTAGCATGCAATAGGTTAAATCAAAATAGATTTCAAAATAGGATCAACATGGACAAAGCACAACTTGCCTTCAAAAAGTACTTGCTCTTGGTCTTGAGTTGGATCCTGAGTCAATACTTCTCCTTCGAATCCTTCCTGCACTTCAACGTCTACTCGTAAAGCGTGCAAATAGCAAATACACGAATAAACAATAGGCAAAAAGTGTCCAAACATCCAAATAAAATCCATAAACAGAGAGAACATAATTTTACGATTTTTTAGAAACTGGAATCGTCAAATTCGGAGTTAAAATGCAAAAGTTATAGCATTTTGAAGTTTAAATAGTCAATTAAATAATTTTATAGAGAAAAACTTTAGTCCAAAAATTAAATAAAATTCATAATTAGATAGACCTCAATTTTATACAAATTTAGAAATTTGAATCACTCAAATCGGAGTTGAAACGCAAAAGTTATAAGCGTTTGAAGTTTGAAACAAAATTTGAAATCATTATTTCGAATTAATAAATCATTTTCTTTTTCGGAAATTAATTATTGCGTTAGCCTGGACACGTGGCAGCCTCTGATTGGTCTGCTGACGTCAGCCGATCCATGGACTTGGTCCACGCTCGGCTCGGGTCTACCGTGGACTCGGTCCACGACTCCACGTGTCGACGGGTGGGACCACTTTCGGGTAGCGTCATTCTTGGCGTCGGCGAGGTTCGACCCGCAGTGGCGACGGTGGGACCCACCGATGGCGTCATGGGTGACATCACGGTCTTTGCCGCTAACACGCGGGCTCGGCATGTCGCTGACTCCACGCGCGCCGCGTGCGCGGCGGCGGTTGAATCCCTGGACACGTGGCGTGATCGTGTCCGTTGATTTGAAAATCAGCGGCCGTGATTAGATCCAGGGTTAACACGCGGGAAAACTACACGGTGATCGTGGGCCGTTCGATCTAGATCGGACGGTCCAGATCTAACCCTACGCTAACATCGTTATCGCGACGTGACGATCGTGGGCCGTTGGCTCTTGATCCAACAGTCCAGATCTGATCTGGTTCCTGGGTTTGGGGAAGAACGTGGGCTCACCGTGTGCGTTCGATCTTGATCGGACGGCTGTCCGAGCTCGCGAGGTTGATGGCGACACGGCGGCGCTGGCCTGGCCGGAGACGAAGACGGCAACCTCCCGAACGGCGTTCGGACGCGATTTCGGCGAAGTGAGTTGGCCTCCCGAGTGCGCCTTGGCCTGGGCTTCTCGGATCTGGACTCAACGGTGACAGGAGACGGCGGATGACGACGGAGAGGACGAAAAACCGCGGCGGAGGAGTGCTACAACTCCGACGAGCGATTGCGGGCGCGTCTGGGGCACTGCGGCGGCGACGGCTAGGGCAACGGCTACGCAAGGTCAAGGTGGTCCTCAGGGTGTGATCCGGGCATTAAATAGCCTCGGCTTCCGCGTGGAATCCGGAAACCTAGAACCACACGGCGGCGGGTGCGGCGGCGGAGTCCGGCTCGGATCCGGCGGGGACGACGACGGTCGACCGTCCACGTGGCGCGATCAACGGCCACGATCGCACGATCGAAACCGGATTCGGTCCGGTTACGACTCGAACGAGACGGACGATCTTGGCCGTTGGATCCCGATCCAGCGGTCGGGATCGATTAGGGTTAGGAGTAGGTTTGGTCGAGTCAATCGCTCGGTCGGACTCGAGTCGGACTCGGACTCGGGTCCGGTCGGATGAACAGTACTTGACCCAACTCGAATTTCCAGCGATTTAATATTTAAAATAATTCCCAGAAATTCATTTAATTCATTAAAAATATCAAAAGACTCGGAAAAATTCCAGAAAAATTCTGGAAAATACTTTGGATCATTTTGGACTCAAATAAAATATTTCCAACAAAATTTTATTTGCAAAGTTTAATTCTTTAATTATTTCAAAATGGAATAAATTCAAATAAATTCCAAATAAATCCAAATAAATTCCAGAAAATTCCAAAAATTCACCAAAGTGCCAATTCACACATGAATTTAAGAAAAGCAAAATTTTGGGGTGTTACAAACCTCCCCCCCTTAACAGAATCTCATCCCCAAGATTCAGGGCTTACTAAAGGAATAGGTTTGGAAACTCTTTCCTCAAATCCTCTTCGCGTTCCCAAGTCGCTTCGCTTTCTTCATGATTGCTCCACTGAACTCTACAAAACGGGTTGACTTATTTCTGGTCTCTCGATCCATAGTGTCCAAAATCTTTACGGGATGGTCCTTGTAAGTCAAATCTTCTTGCAACTCAATTGATTCTAGCGGTGTCTGTTCCTCAGGAACTCGGAGACACTTCTTCAACTGGGACACATGGAATACGTCATGTACTCCTGCTAACGACTGTGGCAACTCCAGCTGATAAGCAACTTCGCCTCTGCGGCTCAAAATCTTAAATTGTCCAACATAACGGGGTGTGAGTTTCCCTTTGGCATGGAACCTCTTAACTCCCTTGAGAGGCGTAACTCTGAGGTATACAAAGTCTTCTGGTTCAAAACTCAAGTCCCGGCGACGAGTGTCAGCATAACCCTTCTATTGTGATTGGGCGATCTTCAACCTTTCCCTAATCATGGCAATCTGCTCTTCAGCTTCTTGAAGAATATCAGGCCCGAAGACACGGCGCTCGCCGTTCTCATTCCAATTCAATGGCGTTCGACAGGGTCGACCATACAGTGCCTCAAAAGGTGACATTTGTAAACTAGCCTGGTAACTATTGTTGTAACTGAACTCGGCATACGGCAAACTCTTATCCCAAGAGGTAGCATAAGCCAATGCACATGCTCTTAACATATCCTCCAGAATCTGATTGACTCTTTCGGTCTGTCCATCCGTCTGTGGATGATAGGCCGTACTGAAGTTCAAACGGGTTCCCATGGCTTCATGCAACTTATTCGAAAACCTTGAGGTAAATTGGGTACCTCTGTCCGATACAATCCTCTTTGGCACTCCGTGCAAACAGACGATCCTGATCATGTACAACTCTGCTAACTTATCTCCCGAGTAGGTGGTCTTCACGGGGATAAAATGGGCTACTTTGGTCAAGCGATCCACTATAACCCATATGGAGTCATAACCTCCTTGAGTCTTAGGCAAACCGATAATGAAATCCATTCCGATTTCCTCCCACTTCCACTAAGGTATTTTAGTGTTTGTAGCAATCCTGCTGGTCTCTGATGCATTGCCTTGACTCTCTGGCATACGTCGCACAATGCAACATGCTCGGCGACTTCACGCTTCATGCTCGGCCACTAGAATCTTTCCTTCAAATCTTGATACATTTTGGCGCTTCCAGGATGAATTGAATACTTAGAGTCATGGGCTTCTTCTAGAATCAAGCTGTTTGACTCCTTTTTGTTTGGCACACAAATGCGATCCTTCATCCATAACGTGCCTTGCACATCCAACTTGAAGTCCTCTGCCTTGCCTTCTTCCTTGATGGACTTAATCCTGCGGATCTTGTCATCATCCTACATCCTTCTCGGATCTGATCCTCTAGGGTAGGCTTTACTTCCAATGCGGCTAAGAATCCGCTAGGTACCACCTCAATCTTCATTCTCTGAAAATCCTCACATAACTCATCCTGACATGTGGCTAGCAACATACTCACGGTATGGCTTTTCCGACTCAAGGCATCGGCAACTACGTTGGCCTTCCCGGGATGGTAATGGATTCCAACATTGTAGTCCTTGATCAACTCTAACCATCTCCTCTGCCTCATGTTCAGATCCGACTGGGTGAATATGTATTTAAGGCTCTTATGATCCGTATACACTTCACATCTGTTCCCGATCAGATAGTGACGCCATATCTTCAAGGCATGCACTACGACAGCTAACTCTAGGTCATGCGTCGGATAATTTTCCTCATGCGGCCTCAACTGCCTTGATGCATAAGCGACAACCTTTCCATTCTGCATTAGCACACATCCAAGTCCTTGGCGCGATGCATCACAATAAATATCAAAGCTTTGATTAACATCCGGTAGAACTAACACTGGTGCTGATGTCAATCGCTTCTTCAGCTCCTGAAATCCTTTCTCACATTCTGACGTCCATGCAAACTTCTTTTCCTTTTTCAGCAATTGCGTAAGAGGTTTCGCAATTGTCGAAAAGCCTTCAATGAAACGGCGGTAGTATCCTGCCATTCCAAGGAAACTCCGGATCTGGGTCACGGTCTTCGGTTGCTCCCAATGTAACACGGCTTCTACTTTGCTTGGATTAACGGCGACTCCTTCTGCGGTCATTGCATGTCCAAGAAACTCCACCTTGTCCTTCCAAAAATCACACTTACTAAACTTGGCGAAGAGTTGCTGTTCCCTTAACTTTTCCAAAACTCGCCTCAAATGTTCGGCATGTTCATCCTCTGTCTTGGAGTAGATTAGGATATCATCTATGAACACGACGACAAACTTGTCCAAATATTCCATGAACACCTTATTCATCATATTCATGAAATATGCTGGCGCATTCGTTAGTCCAAAGGACATAACTGTAAACTCGTAATGTCCATATCTTGACGAGAATGCCGTTTTCGGAATATCTTCTGATCGGATCTTCAGCTGATGGTATCCCGATCTCAGATCAATCTTGGAGAAAACTCCGGCTCCTCTCAGCTGATCAAACAAATCATCAATCCTGGGTAACGGGTACTTATTCTTCACGGTGACTTCATTGAGTGCACGGTAGTCAATGCACATCCTGAAACTCTCATCCTTCTTCTTGACAAACAAAACTGGTGCTCCCCACGGCGACGAACTCGGTCTGATAAATCCTTTCTCCATTAACTCCTCTAGCTGTTTCTTCATCTCTACCAACTCCTCGGTGGACATTCGATAAGGTCTCTTTGCTATCGGTGTTGTACCAGGTACAAGCTCTATCACAAACTCTATGTCCCTGTCTGGCGGCATACCAGGTAGATCTTCGGGAAAAACATCTGGGTACTCATTCACTACGAAGACATCCTCTATGCTGATTGTCTTGGTACTGTTAACCATCATCTGTCCATCTCTAACTGCAGTGGCTTGAAATTCCACTTTCTTTCCACACAGGCTCTCAACTGAGATAGTCCTTTGTCCACAATCCAATACGGCCTTGTGCTTGGATAACCAGTCCATTCCCAAAATAACGTCTAAGGTCTGGGTCTCCAAATTATAAGGTTCGCTAGGAACTCTATTCCATCTATTAGTATTCTCACCCCGGAACATCCTACTTTCGTTCGGAGTTCGGAACCAGGGGTTTGAACTAAAAGCGTGCATTTAAGCCTTGCAATCTCCAAATCATTTTTAGCAGCAAAGCCTTGCGAAACAAACGAATGCGAAGCTCCAGAATCAAACAAAACTATTGCAAGTACTGAGTTAACTAGCAACTTACCTAGTACGACCTCTAGGTTTTTGTGATGAGAGGGAAACAAGAATAGACAAGTAATATGGAACTTATGCGGGGCGAAAGGTGTAACTTTAAGGTCCAACTTTATTAACTAATCAATAGTAACTTGGTATGGTTGCTTACAATGCCTAAGGGCCTTGCAACACATACTGCACACTCAGCAAACAATGAAAATCCAAATCGAACTAACACTGGAGTCTAACGCCTAAAGGGTGACTCTTTATTCTATGACGCGACTCGGCGAAGGAGTCTCACTATAAAACCTACGCTCACTCTTCGAGAAAACCTCCACGGCCTGGGTACGGATGCTGCGGCATAGGCGCAAAACGATTGCCATGTCCAGCAACTGTGTCATCTGTGGTAGTCGAAGAAGCAGTGTCCTCATCGAGATCTGACTCCTCCGGATCTGGCTCGTGTAGCTCGAGTACTGGCTCTGGTTCTGGTCCGTACAATGCCGTCTCTAACTCTCTGGCGTAGATGCGGGTAATGTGCCGCATTGCTCGTCGTGATACTCCTTGGATACCCATCTGCATTGTAGACCTCCTGGCAGTGCAGTGTATCGGGCGATTGCCTGGGCCCTTCTTCCTAGCAGGTACCTCAATCTTCACGTCACAAGCTTTGATCAATCCTGCTTGTCTGATCACTTCCACTTGGTATTGGGGCTTCTCAAAATCCCCGAGAGTCTGTAGCATATGACAAATTTCTGCGGCGTGACCAACCTCCAGATCGACGTAGTTGAACTCTCCCTCCATCTGTCACAAGAGCGCTTACGTAAGAACTCAAAATTTTTAAATCGTGACAAGGTAAGGAAAAATTCAGCAAGAGACAAGAAAAGAGAGAATGGGATAAGTTGAGATGTCGTTTCTTATCTTGACAAATTTTTATTCTTTTTAGAAAATAGGTTTTATCCTCACTACGACCATTCTAGCTAGGGTTGAGCCTACGGTCAGTATGGCTCTGATACCACCTCTGTCGGGACCCCGAATTTGCAAATCCGGACCCTCTGTGTATTCAGCACTAGTCCAGGAATGCGCTAGTGCACACAGTCTTAACATCGGTAAATATCACAATCATACCACTCGATACTAATAAAGTACTTTTATTTAAATACCCAAACTGGTTACTCGACCTTATGGTCGAGTTACAATATACGCCTTGCAGGGCGAAACTTATTAAGAGAGAAATAGTAGCAGCGGAAAATCAAATAACTCCGTGGCGCCATCCAGTATACCACAGGCAACTGACTGGGCTCGCTCCCTAAGTAGGCGGATCCTCTTGGAGCTCCTCCTCCAAAGCTGGTGTTGTCTCCTCTTCAACTGGTGTTGTATTGTGGCAAGGGTGAGTACTTGGTACTCAGCAAGTCATGCACAGAATGCAGGCTAATATACTATATGCATGGCTTGGTACAAAGGAATAGCTCAAGGTATATTTGCAGTAAACAGCATTTGACAAGTAACATAAGTAGATTCGAAAGCAGTAGAAACAAGTATAGCATAGATAACTTTTCATGGAGTTTAATAAACATCTTTCCCATCCTAATCCACATTTCCATCAACATCATTATTAATCCAACCCAACCTTTCAGATCCAAGTTATTTTTGAGAAAATCTAACCCTTGACTGTAATTCCCGAGCGATGTCCAATACCGCGGACACGGCTATTCGAATAGATTGTACACTCTGCAGAGGTTATGCACTTTACCCACAAGATACAGTCAAACACCACAAAGGCGAGTTCCCGTAACAAAGTCTTTCGGAAACTTCTAACAATACAAGTGGTCCTCCCCGGTTATTGCACACTAACCCTTCCCTTAGCTAAGGCGAAGTTTAGGCCAATCAACCGTTAGATGGGTACTGGCCTCGGCCGAGACGCTCCCCCGTACAACTTACACAAAGGGTGTAGTTGACCTCCTGAGGTCCCACAGGTACGTTATTAGCAACTTAGTCAACTAGGTCCGTCCCATTACAGACGTGGTTGCACGTTAGACCCAGTTCAAAGGCTTGCAAGGTTAAGTCCTTAGGGTGACCAGGGCAAGACTACCCGAAGAACCAAATCAACATCCCCAATGCCACAACTGGCCCACCTGATCATTCTTGCCACATGCCCCAGTCGAAAACTATTTATCAAACCCCAGTTGATTACCATGCACCACGTGCCATCAACATCACATGATACCTTTCCAAAACAGGTTCAATTATATCATTAAGTCAATATTAACATTTGATTGTCCAAAATCATGTCATGAGCACGTAGCAGGTCTAAGCAGTATACTACAATGGTCTAAAACCCATGTTGGCAATTTAATAATGTCCAACTAGTAATCCACAACTAGGGTGACAAGGGTCATGGCACATATTTAAGTAATCAAGGTGTCATACAGCAATTTGGTATTTATCTAATCCCCATATTTAAATAAAGTATTTTCTAATTGAACTAGCATGCAATAGGTTAAATCAAAATAGATTTCAAAATAGGATCAACATGGTCAAAGCACAACTTGCCTTCAAAAAGTACTTGCTCTTGGTCTTGAGTTGGATCCTGAGTCAATACTTCCCCTTCGAATCCTTCCGGCACTTCAACGTCTACTCGTAAAGCGTGTAAATAGCAAATACACGAATAAACAATAGGCAAAAAGTGTCCAAACATCCAAATAAAATCCATAAACAGAGAGAACATAATTTTACGAATTTTTAGAAACTGGAATCGTCAAATTCGGAGTTAAAATGCAAAAGTTATAGCATTTTGAAGTTTAAATAGTCAATTAAATAATTTTACAGAGAAAAACTTTAGTCCAAAAATTAAATAAAATTCACAATTAGATAGACCTCAATTTTATACAAATTTAGAAATTTGAATCACTCAAATCGGAGTTGAAACGCAAAAGTTATAAGCGTTTGAAGTTTGAAACAAAATTTGAAATCATTATTTCGAATTAATAAATCATTTTCTTTTTCGGAAATTAATTATTGCGTCAGCCTGGACACGTGGCAGCCTCTGATTGGTCTGCTGACGTCAGCCGGTCCATGGACTTGGTCCACGCTCGGCTCGGGTCTACCGTGGACTCGGTCCACGACTCCACGTGTCGCTGACAGGTGGGACCACTCGGGTGACGTCATTGCGGCGTCGGCCGGGGTTCAAATTTACTGGCGGTCGACAGGTGGGACCCACCGATGACGTCATGGGTGACATCACGGTGCTGTCGCTAACACGCGGGCTCGGCATGTCAGTGACCCACGCGCACGCCCGCGTGGCGCGGCGGTTCGAATCCCTGGACACGTGGCGTGATCGTGTCCGTTGATTTGAAAATCAACGGCCGTGATTAGATCCAGGGTTAACACGTGGAAAACTACACGGTGATCGTGGGCCGTTCGATCTAGATCGGACGGTCCAGATCTAACCCTACGCTAACACTGTTACCGCACGTGACGATCGTGGGCCGTTGGATCTTGATCCAACGGTCCAGATCTGATCTGGTTCCTGGGTTTGGGGAAGAACGTGGGCTCACCGTGTGCGTTCGATCTTGATCGGACGGCTGTCCGAGCTCGCGAGGTTGATGGCGACACGGCGGCGCTGGCCTGGCCGGAGACGAAGACGGCAACCTCCCGAACGGCGTTCGGACGCGATTTCGGCGAAGTGAGTTGGCCTCCCGGGGTGCGCCTTGGCCTGGGCTTCTCGGATCTGGACTCAACGGTGACAGGAGACGGCGGATGACGACGGAGAGGACGAAAAACCGCGGCGGAGGAGTGCTATAACTCGGCGGCGATTGCGAGGCGCGCGTCGGCACCGCGGCAAATGACGGCTAGAACGGCCGCGCAAGGTCAAGGTGGTCTCGGTGTGATCCGGGCATTAAATAGCCTCGGCTCGCTTGGAATCCGGAAACCTAGAACCACACGGCGGCCGCGGGCGGCGTGAGTCCGGCTCGGATCCGGCGGGGACGACGACGGCCGATCGGCCCACGTGGCGCGATCAACGCGGCCACAATCGCACGATCGAAACCGGATTCGGTCGATTACGACTCGAACCGTGACGGGGCGATCTTGGCCGTTGGATCCGATCCAGCGGTCGGGATCGATTAGGGTTAGGAGTAGGTTTGGTCGAGTCAATCGGCTCGGTCGGACTCGAGTCGGACTCGGACTCGGGTCCGGTCGGATGAACAGTACTTGACCCAACTCGAATTTCCAGCGATTTAATATTTAAAATAATTCCCAGAAATTCATTTAATTCATTAAAAATATCAAAAGACTCGGAAAAATTCCAGAAAAATTCTGGAAAATACTTTGGATCATTTTGGACTCAAATAAAATATTTCCAACAAAATTTTATTTGCAAAGTTTAATTCTTTAATTATTTAAAAATGGAATAAATTCAAATAAATTCCAAATAAATCGAAATAAATTCCAGAAAATTCCAAAAATTCACCAAAGTGCCAATTCACACATGAATTTAAGAAAAGCAAAATTTTGGGGTGTTACAAACCTCCCCCCCCCTTAACAGAATCTCGTCCCCGAGATTCAGGGCTTACTAAAGGAATAGGTTTGGAAACTCTTTCCTCAAATCCTCTTCGCGTTCCCAAGTCGCTTCGCTTTCTTCATGATTGCTCCACTGAACTCTACAAAACGGGTTGACTTATTTCTGGTCACTCGATCCATAGTGTCCAAAATCTTTACGGGATGGTCCTTGTAAGTCAAATCTTCTTGCAACTCAATTGATTCTAGCGGTGTCTGTTCCTCAGGAACTCGGAGACACTTCTTGAACTGGGACACATGGAATACGTCATGTACTCCTGCTAACGACTGTGGCAACTCCAGCTAATAAGCAACTTCGCCTCTGCGGCTCAAAATCTTAAATGGTCCAACATAACGGGGTGCGAGTTTCCCTTTGGCATGGAACCTCTTAACTCCCTTGAGAGGCGTAACTCTGAGGTATACAAAGTCTTCTGGTTCAAAACTCAAGTCCAGGCGACGAGTGTCAGCATAACCCTTCTGTCGTGATTGGGCGATCTTCAACCTTTCCCTAATCATGGCAATCTGCTCTTCAGCTTCTTGAAGAATATCAGGCCCGAAGTCACGGCGCTCGCCGGTCTCATTCCAATTCAATGGCGTTCGACAGGGTCGACCATACAGTGCCTCAAAAGGTGACATTTGTAAACTAGCCTGGTAACTATTGTTGTAACTGAACTCGGCATACGGCAAACTCTTATCCCAAGAGGTAGCATAAGCCAATGCACATGCTCTTAACATATCCTCCAGAATCTGATTGACTCTTTCGGTCTGTCCATCCGTCTGTGGATGATAGGCCGTACTGAAGTTCAAACGGGTTCCCATGGCTTCATGCAACTTATTCCAGAACCTTGAGGTAAATTGGGTACCTCTGTCTGATACAATCCTCTTTGGCACTCCGTGCAAACAGACGATCCTGATCATGTACAACTCTGCTAACTTATCTCCCGAGTAGGTGGTCTTCACGGGGATAAAATGGGCTACTTTGGTCAAGCGATCCACTATAACCCATATGGAGTCATAACCTCCTTGAGTCTTAGGCAAACCGATAATGAAATCCATTCCGATTTCCTCCCACTTCCACTAAGGTATTTTCAGCGGCTGTAGCAATCCTGCTGGTCTCTGATGCATTGCCTTGACTCTCTGGCATACGTCGCACAATGCAACATGCTCGGCGACTTCACGCTTCATGCTCGGCCACTAGAATCTTTCCTTCAAATCTTGATACATTTTGGCGCTTCCAGGATGAATTGAATACTTAGAGTCATGGGCTTCTTCTAGAATCAACTGTTTCAGCTCCTTTTTGTTTGGCACACAAATGCGATCCTTCATCCATAACGTGCCTTGCACATCCAACTTGAAGTCCTCTGCCTTGCCTTCTTCCTTGATGGACTTAATCCTGCGGATCTTGTCATCATCCTTCTGTCCTTCTCGGATCTGATCCTCTAGGGTAGGCTTTACTTCCAATGCGGCTAAGAATCCGCTAGGTACCACCTCAATCTTCATTCTCTGAAAATCCTCACATAACTCATCCTGACATGTGGCTAACTACGTTGGCCTTCCCGGGATGGTAATGGATTCCAACATTGTAGTCCTTGATCAACTCTAACCATCTCCTCTGCCTCATGTTCAGATCCGACTGGGTGAATATGTATTTAAGGCTCTTATGATCCGTATACACTTCACATCTGTTCCCGATCAGATAGTGACGCCATATCTTCAAGGCATGCACTACGACAGCTAACTCTAGGTCATGCGTCGGATAATTTTCCTCATGCGGCCTCAACTGCCTTGATGCATAAGCGATTTACCTTTCCATTCTGCATCAAAGACACATCCAAGTCCTTGGCGCGATGCATCACAATAAATATCAAAGCTTTGATTAACATCCTAGAACTAACACCGGTCTTGATGTCAATCGCTTCTTGACTCTGAAATCCTTTCTCACATTCTCGACGTCCATGCAAACTTCTTTTCCTTTTTCAGCAATTGCGTAAGAGGTTTCGCAATTGTCAAAAGCCTTCAATGAAACGGGCGGTAGTATCCTGCCATTCCAAGGAAACTCAGGATCTGAGTCACGGTCTTGATTCTTTGCCAATGTAACACGGCTTCTACTTTGCTTGGATCAACGGCGACTCCTTCTGCGGTCATTGCATGTCCAAGAAACTCCACCTTGTCCTTCCAAAAATCACACTTACTAAACTTGGCGAAGAGTTGGTGTTCCCTTAGCTTTTCCAAAACTCGCCTCAAGTGTTCGGCATGTTCATCCTCTGTCTTGGAGTAGATTAGGATATCATCTATGAACACGACGACAAACTTGTCCAAATATTCCATGAACACCTTATTCATCATATTCATGAAATATCTTTGGCGCATTAAATCGATCCAAAGGACATAACTGTAAACTCGTAATGTCCATATCTTGACGAGAATGCCGTTTTCGGAATATCTTCTGATCGGATCTTCAGCTGATGGTATCCCGATCTCAGATCAATCTTGGAGAAAACTCCGGCTCCTCTCAGCTGATCAAACAAATCATCAATCCTGGGTAACGGGTACTTATTCTTCACGGTGACTTCATTGAGTGCACGGTAGTCAATGCACATCCTGAAACTCCCGTCCTTCTTCTTGACAAACAAAACTGGTGCTCCCCACGGCGACGAACTCGGTCTGATAAATCCTTTCTCCATTAACTCCTCTAGCTGTTTCTTCATCTCTACCAACTCCTCGGTGGACATTCGATAAGGTCTCTTTGCTATCGGCGCTGTACCAGGTACAAGCTCTATCACAAACTCTATGTCCCTGTCTGGCGGCATACCAGGTAGATTTTCGGGAAAAACATCTGGGTACTCATTCACTACGAAGACATCCTCTATGCTGATTGTCTTGGTACTGTTAACCATCATCTGTCCATCTCTAACTGCAGTGGCTTGAAATTCCAATTTCTTTCCACACAGGCTCTCAACTGAGATAGTCCTTTGTCCACAATCCAATACGGCCTTGTGCTTGGATAACCAGTCCATTCTCAAAATAACGTCTAAGGTCTGGGTCTCCAAATTATAAGGTTCGCTAGGAACTCTATTCCATCTATTAGTATTCTCACCCCGGAACATCCTACTTTCGTCATGATTCGAACCAGGGTTTGAACTAAAAGCGTGCATTTAAGCCTTGCAATCTCCAAATCATTTTTAGCAGCAAAGCCTTGCGAAACAAACGAATGCGAAGCTCCAGAATCAAACAAAACTGTTGCAGGTACTGAGTTAACTAGCAACTTACCCAGTACGACCTCTAGGTTTTAGAGATGAGAGGGAAACAAGAATAGACAAGTAATATGGAACTTATGCGGGGCGAAAGGTGTAACTTTAAGGTCCAACTTTATTAACTAATCAATAGTAACTTGGTATGGTTGCTTACAATGCCTAAGGGCCTTGCAACACATACTGCACACTCAGCAAACAATGAAAATCCAAATCGAACTAACACTGGAGTCTAACGCCTAAAGGGTGACTCTTTATTCTATGACGCGACTCGGCGAAGGAGTCTCACTATAAAACCTACGCTCACTCTTCGAGAAAACCTCAACGGCCTGGGTACGGATGCTGCGGCATAGGCGCAAAACGATTGCCATGTCCAGCAACTGTGTCATCTGTGGTAGTCGAAGAAGCAGTGTCCTCATCGAGATCTGACTCCTCCGGATCTGGCTCGTGTAGCTCAATCTTGGCTGCAGTTACGGTCCGTACAATGCCGTCTCTAACTCTCTGGCGTAGATGCGGGTAATGTGCCGCATTTATCGTCGTGATACTCCTTGGATACCCATCTGCATTGTAGACCTCCTGGCAGTGCAGTGTATCGGGCGATTGCACTGGCCCTTCTTCCTAGCAGTACCTCAATCTTCACGTCACAAGCTTTGATCAATCCTGCTTGTCTGATCACTTCCACTTGGTATTGGGGCTTCTCAAAATCCCCGAGAGTCTGTAGCATATGCCAAATTTCTGCGGCGTGACCAACCTCCAGATCGACGTAGTTGAACTCTCCCTCCATCTGTCACAAGAGCGCTTACGTAAGAACTCGAAATTTTTAAATCGTGACAAGGTAAGGAAAAATTCAGCAAGAGACAAGAAAAGAGAGAATGGGATAAGTTGAGATGTCGTTTCTTATCTTGACAAATTTTTATTCTTTTTAGAAAATAGGTTTTATCCTCACTACGACCATTCTAGCTAGGGTTGAGCCTACGGTAAGTATGGCTCTGATACCACCTCTGTCGGGACCCCGAATTTGCAAATCCGGACCCTCTGTGTATTCAGCACTAGTCCAGGAATGCGCTAGTGCACACAGTCTTAACATCGGTAAATATCACAATCATACCACTCGATACTAATAAAGTACTTTTATTTAAATACCCAAACTGGTTACTCGACCTTATGGTCGAGTTACAATATACGCCTTGCAGGGCGAAACTTATTAAGAGAGAAATAGTAGCAGCGGAAAATCAAATAACTCTGTGGCGCCATCCAAAGTATACCACAGGCATCGGTGGGCTCGCTTCCTAAGTAGGCGGATCCTCTTGGAGCTCCTCCTCCAAAGTCGGTGTTGTCTCCTCTTCAGCGGTGTTGTATTGTGGCAAGGGTGAGTACTTGGTACTCACCAAGTCATGCATGAGAATGCAAAGCTAATATACTATATGCATGGCTTGGTACAAAGGAATAGCTCAAGGTATATTTGCGATGCTTGACATTTGACAAGTAACATAAGTAGATTCAAAGCGGTAGAAACAAGTATAGCATAGATAACTTTTCATGGAGTTTAATAAACATCTTTCCCATCCTAATCCACATTTCCATCAACATCATTATTAATCCAACCCAACCTTTCAGATCCAAGTTATTTTTGAGAAAATCTAACCCTTGACTGTAATTCCCGAGCGATGTCCAATACCGCGGACACGGCTATTCGAATAGATTGTACACTCTGCAGAGGTTATGCACTTTACCCACAAGATACAGTCAAACACCACAAAGGCGAGTTCCCGTAACAAAGTCTTTCGGAAACTTCTAACAATACAAGTGGTCCTCCCCGGTTATTGCACACTAACCCTTCCCTTAGCTAAGGCGAAGTTTAGGCCAATCAACCGTTAGATGGGTACCCGGCCTCAGCCCCGGTACGCTCCCCCGTACAACTTACAAAAAGGGTGTAGTTGACCTCCTGAGGTCCCACAGGTACGTTATTAGCAACTTAGTCAACTAGGTCCGTCCCATTACAGATATGTGGTTGCACGTTAGACCTAGTTCAAAGGCTTGCAAGGTTAAGTCCTTAGGGTGACCACGGCAAGACTACCCGAAGAACCAAATCAACATCCCCAATGCCACAACTGGTCCACCTGATCATTCTTGCCACATGCCCTAGTCGAAAACTATTTATCAAACCCCAGTTGATTACCATGCACCACGTGCCATCAAAATCACATGATACCTTTCCAAAACAGGTTCAATTATATCATTAAGTCAATATTAACATTTGATTGTCCAAAATCATGTCATGAGCACGTGTGTGTCTAAGCGATACTACAATGGTCTAAAACCCATGTTGGCAATTTAATAATGTCCAACTAGTAATCCACAACTAGGGTGACAAGGGTCATGGCACATATTTAAGTAATCAAGGTGTCATACAGCAATTTGGTATTTATCTAATCCCCATATTTAAATAAAGTATTTTCTAATTGAACTAGCATGCAATAGGTTAAATCAAAATAGATTTCAAAATAGGATCAACATGGTCAAAGCACAACTTGCCTTCAAAAAGTACTTGCTCTTGGTCTTGAGTTGGATCCTGAGTCAATACTTCTCCTTCGAATCCTTCCGGCACTTCAACGTCTACTCGTAAAGCGTGCAAATAGCAAATACACGAATAAACAATAGGCAAAAAGTGTCCAAACATCCAAATAAAATCCATAAACAGAGAGAACATAATTTTACGAATTTTTAGAAACTGGAATCGTCAAATTCGGAGTTAAAATGCTAAAGTTATAGCATTTTGAAGTTTAAATAGTCAATTAAATAATTTTACAGAGAAAAACTTTAGTCCAAAAATTAAATAAAATTCACAATTAGATAGACCTCAATTTTATACAAATTTAGAAATTTGAATCACTCAAATAGGAGTTGAAACGCAAAAGTTATAAGCGTTTGAAGTTTGAAACAAAATTTGAAATCATTATTTCGAATTAATAAATCATTTTCTTTTTCGGAAATTAATTATTGCATCAGCCTGGACACGTGGCAGCCTCTGATTGGTCTGCTGACGTCAGCCGGTCCATGGACTTGGTCCACGCTCGGCTCGGGTCTACCGTGGACTCGGTCCACGACTCCACGCGGTCGGCGGTGGGACCACTCGGGTAGCGTCATTCTTGGCGTCGGCGAGGCTCGGCCACGGTCGACAGGTGGGACCCACCGATGACGTCATGGGTGACGTCACGGTGCTGTCGCTGACACGCGGGCCCGGCATGTCAGTGACCCACGCGCACGCCCGCGTGGCGCGGCGGTTCGGCTCCCTGGACACGTGGCGTGATCGTGTCCGTTGATTTGAAAATCAACGGCCGTGATTAGATCCAGGGTTAACACGTGGAAAACTACACGGTGATCGTGGGCCGTTCGATCTAGATCGGACGGTCCAGATCTAACCCTACGCTAACACTGTTACCGCACGTGACGATCGTGGGCCGTTGGATCTTGATCCAACGGTCCAGATCTGATCTGGTTCCTGGGTTTGGGGAAGAACGTGGGCTCACCGTGTGCGTTCGATCTTGATCGGACGGCTGTCCGAGCTCGCGAGGTTGATGGCGACACGGCGCGCTGCCTGGCCGGAGACGAAGGCGGCAACCTCCGAACGGCGTCGGACGCGATTCCGCGAAGTGATTTGGCCTCCCGAGTGCGCCTTGGCACAGGCTTCGGATCTGGACTCAGCGGTGACAGAGACGGCGGATGACGACGGAGAGGGCGAAAAACGCGGCGGAGGAGTGCTACAACTCCGGCGAGCGATTGCGGGCGCGTCGAGAACGCTGCGGCGGCGACGGCTAGAACAGCGGTGCGCAAGGTCAAGGTGGTCCTCGGGGTGTGATCCGGGCATTAAATAGCCTCGGCTTCCGCGTGGAATCCGGAAACCTAGAACCACACGGCGGCGGGCGCGGCGGCGGAGTCCGGCTCGGATCCGGTGGGGACGACGACGGTCGACCGTCCACGTGGCGCGATCAACGGCCACAATCACACGATCGAAACCGGATTCGGTCCGGTTACGACTCGAACCGGTACGGGACGATCTTGACCGTTGGATCCCGATCCAACGGTCGGGATCGATTAGGGTTAGGAGTAGGTTTGGTCGAGTCAACTGGCTCGGGTCGGACTCGAGTCGGACTCGGACTCGGGTCCGGTCGGATGAACAGTACTTGACCCAACTCGAATTTCCAGCGATTTAATATTTAAAATAATTCCCAGAAATTCATTTAATTCATTAAAAATATCAAAAGACTCGGAAAAATTCCAGAAAAATTCTGGAAAATACTTTGGATCATTTTGGACTCAAATAAAATATTTCCAACAAAATTTTATTTGCAAAGTTTAATTCTTTAATTATTTCAAAATGGAATAAATTCAAATAAATTCCAAATAAATCCAAATAAATTCCAGAAAATTCCAAAAATTCACCAAAGTGCCAATTCACACATGAATTTAAGAAAAGCAAAATTTTGGGGTGTTACAAACCTCCCCCCTTAACAGAATCTCGTCCCCGAGATTCAGGGCTTACTAAAGGAATAGGTTTGGAAACTCTTTCCTCAAATCCTCTTCGCGTTCCCAAGTCGCTTTGCTTTCTTCATGATTGCTCCACTGAACTCTACAGAAATGGGTTGACTTATTTCTGGTCTCTCGATCCATAGTGTCCAAAATCTTTACGGGTTGCTCCTTGTAAGTCAAATCTTCTTGCAACTCAATTGATTCTAGCGGTGTCTGTTCCTTAGGAACTCGAAGACACTTCTTCAACTGGGACACATGGAATACGTCATGTACTCCTGCTAACGACTATGGCAACTCCAGCTGATAAGCAACTTCGCCTCTGCGGCTCAAAATCTTAAATGGTCCAACATAACGGGGTGCGAGTTTCCCTTTGGCATGGAACCTCTTAACTCCCTTGAGAGGCGTAACTCTGAGGTATACAAAGTCTTCTGGTTCAAAACTCAAGTCCCGGCGACGAGTGTCAGCATAACCCTTCTGTCGTGATTGGGCGATCTTCAACCTTTCCCTAATCATGGCAATCTGCTCTTCAGCTTCTTGAAGAATATCAGGCCCGAAGACACGGCGCTCGCCGGTCTCATTCCAATTCAATGGCGTTCGACAGGGTCGACCATACAGTGCCTCAAAAGGTGACATTTGTAAACTAGCCTGGTAACTATTGTTGTAACTGAACTCGGCATACGGCAAACTCTTATCCCAAGAGGTAGCATAAGCCAATGCACATGCTCTTAACATATCCTCCAGAATCTGATTGACTCTTTCGGTCTGTCCATCCGTCTGTGGATGATAGGCCGTACTGAAGTTCAAACGGGTTCCCATGGCTTCATGCAACTTATTCCAAAACCTTGAGGTAAATTGGGTACCTCTGTCCGATACAATCCTCTTTGGCACTCCGTGCAAACAGACGATCCTGATCATGTACAACTCTGCTAACTTATCTCCCGAGTAGGTGGTCTTCACGGGGATAAAATGGGCTACTTTGGTCAAGCGATCCACTATAACCCATATGGAGTCATAACCTCCTTGAGTCTTAGGCAAACCGGTAATGAAATCCATTCCGATTTCCTCCCACTTCCACTAAGGTATTTTCAGCGGCTGTAGCAATCCTGCTGGTCTCTGATGCATTGCCTTGACTCTCTGGCATACGTCGCACAATGCAACATGCTCGGCGACTTCACGCTTCATGCTCGGCCACTAGAATCTTTCCTTCAAATCTTGATACATTTTGGCGCTTCCAGGATGAATTGAATACTTAGAGTCATGGGCTTCTTCTAGAATCAACTGTTTCAGCTCCTTTTTGTTTGGCACACAAATGCGATCCTTCATCCATAACGTGCCTTGCACATCCAACTTGAAGTCCTCTGCCTTGCCTTCTTCCTTGATGGACTTAATCCTGCGGATCTTGTCATCATCCTTCTGTCCTTCTCGGATCTGATCCTCTAGGGTAGGCTTTACTTCCAATGCGGCTAAGAATCCGCTAGGTACCACCTCAATCTTCATTCTCTGAAAATCCTCACATAACTCATCCTGACATGTGGCTAGCAACATACTCACGGTATGGCTTTTCCGACTCAAGGCATCGGCAACTACGTTGGCCTTCCCGGGATGGTAATGGATTCCAACATTGTAGTCCTTGATCAACTCTAACCATCTCCTCTGCCTCATGTTCAGATCCGACTGGGTGAATATGTATTTAAGGCTCTTATGATCCGTATACACTTCACATCTGTTCCCGATCAGATAGTGACGCCATATCTTCAAGGCATGCACTACGACAGCTAACTCTAGGTCATGCGTCGGATAATTTTCCTCATGCGGCCTCAACTGCCTTGATGCATAAGTGACGACCTTTCCATTCTGCATCAGCACACATCCAAGTCCTTGGCGCGATGCATCACAATAAATATCAAAGCTTTGATTAACATCCGGTAGAACTAACACCGGTGCTGATGTCAATCGCTTCTTCAGCTCCTGAAATCCTTTCTCACATTCTGACGTCCATGCAAACTTCTTTTCCTTTTTCAGCAATTGCGTAAGAGGTTTCGCAATTGTCGAAAAGCCTTCAATGAAACGGCGGTAGTATCCTGCCATTCCAAGGAAACTCCGGATCTGGGTCACGGTCTTCGGTTGCTCCCAATGTAACACGGCTTCTACTTTGCTTGGATCAACGGCGACTCCTTCTGCGGTCATTGCATGTCCAAGAAACTCCACCTTGTCCTTCCAAAAATCACACTTACTAAACTTGGCGAAGAGTTGGTGTTCCCTTAGCTTTTCCAAAACTCGCCTCAAGTGTTCGGCATGTTCATCCTCTGTCTTGGAGTAGATTAGGATATCATCTATGAACACGACGACAAACTTGTCCAAATATTCCATGAACACCTTATTCATCATATTCATGAAATATCTTTGGCGCATTAAATCGATCCAAAGGACATAGCGTAAACTCGTAATGTCCATATCTTGACGAGAATGCCGTTGAATATCTTCGATCGGATCTTCAGTGATGGTATCCCGATCTCGAGATCAATCTTGGAGAAAACTCCGGCTCCTCTCAGCTGATCAAACAAATCATCAATCCTGGGTAACGGGTACTTATTCTTCACGGTGACTTCATTGAGTGCACGGTAGTCAATGCACATCCTGAAACTCTCATCCTTCTTCTTGACAAACAAAGCGGTGCTCCCACGGCGATTTAACTCGGTCTGATAAATCCTTTCTCCATTAACTCCTCTAGCTGTTTCTTCATCTCTACCAACTCCTCGGTGGACATTCGATAAGGTCTCTTTGCTATCGGCGCTGTACCAGGTACAAGCTCTATCACAAACTCTATGTCCCTGTCTGGCGGCATACCAGGTAGATCTTCGGGAAAAACATCTGGGTACTCATTCACTACGAAGACATCCTCTATGCTGATTGTCTTGGTACTGTTAACCATCATCTGTCCATCTCTAACTGCAGTGGCTTGAAATTCCACTTTCTTTCCACACAGGCTCTCAACTGAGATAGTCCTTTGTCCACAATCCAATACGGCCTTGTGCTTGGATAACCAGTCCATTCCCAAAATAACGTCTAAGGTCTGGGTCTCCAAATTATAAGGTTCGCTAGGAACTCTATTCCATCTATTAGTATTCTCACCCCGGAACATCCTACTTTCGTTCGGAGTTCGGAACCAGGGGTTTGAACTAAAAGCGTGCATTTAAGCCTTGCAATCTCCAAATCATTTTTAGCAGCAAAGCCTTGCGAAACAAACGAATGCGAAGCTCCAGAATCAAACAAAACTGTTGCAGGTACTGAGTTAACTAGCAACTTACCCAGTACGACCTCTAGGTTTTAGAGATGAGAGGGAAACAAGAATAGACAAGTAATATGGAACTTATGCGGGGCGAAAGGTGTAACTTTAAGGTCCAACTTTATTAACTAATCAATAGTAACTTGGTATGGTTGCTTACAATGCCTAAGGGCCTTGCAACACATACTGCACACTCAGCAAACAATGAAAATCCAAATCGAACTAACACTGGAGTCTAACGCCTAAAGGGTGACTCTTTATTCTATGACGCGACTCGGCGAAGGAGTCTCACTATAAAACCTACGCTCACTCTTCGAGAAAACCTCCACGGCCTGGGTACGGATGCTGCGGCATAGGCGCAAAACGATTGCCATGTCCAGCAACTGTGTCATCTGTGGTAGTCGAAGAAGCAGTGTCCTCATCGAGATCTGACTCCTCCGGATCTGGCTCATGTAGCTCGAAATCACGGCTCAGTTACGGTCCGTACAATGCCGTCTCTAACTCTCTGGCGTAGATGCGGGTAATGTCCCGCATTGCTCGTCGTGATACTCCTTGGATACCCATCTGCATTGTAGACCTCCTGGCAGTGCAGTGTATCGGGCGATTGCCTGGGCCCTTATTCCTAGCAGGTACCTCAATCCTCATGTCACAAGCTTTGATCAATCATGCTTGTCTGATCACTTCCACTTGGTATTGGGGCTTCTCAAAATCCTCGAGAGTCTGTAGCATATGCCAAATTTCTGCGGCGTGACCAACCTCCAGATCGACGTAGTTGAACTCTCCCTCCATCTGTCACAAGAGCGCTTACGTAAGAACTCGAAATTTTTAAATCGTGACAAGGTAAGGAAAAATTCAGCAAGAGACAAGAAAAGAGAGAATGGGATAAGTTGAGATGTCGTTTCTTATCTTGACAAATTTTTATTCTTTTTAGAAAATAGGTTTTATCCTCACTACGACCATTCTAGCTAGGGTTGAGCCTACGGTCAGTATGGCTCTGATACCACCTCTGTCGGGACCCCGAATTTGCAAATCCGGACCCTCTGTGTATTCAGCACTAGTCCAGGAACGCGCTAGTGCACACAGTCTTAACATCGATAAATATCACAATCATACCACTCGATACTAATAAAGTACTTTTATTTAAATACCCAAACTGGTTACTCGACCTTATGGTCGAGTTACAATATACGCCTTGCAGGGCGAAACTTATTAAGAGAGAAATAGTAGCAGCGGAAAATCAAATAACTCCGTGGCGCCATCTAGTATACCACAGGCAACTGATTGGGCTCGCTCCCTAAGTAGGCGGATCCTCTTGGAGCTCCTCCTCCAAAGCTGGTGTTGTCTCCTTTCTCTGTTTCGGACAGCATGAGCAGTCGACCTAGGGCTTAGGTTTTCACCAATTTATATTAGGAATGTGGTCGTACGGACATTGAAGAAGTTGTAGATAATTTCATTATCTTTCCGTGGATATAAAGAACGTTAAATTCTGCCCAGCCGTTTGAAAGTTATGGCTGTTTTACCGAGCGTGTTAAAATCTGCGACGTGATTGGAACAGATCACGGTATTTTGTAGATTAAACAACTTTAGAGTCCGAATCAGTCTTTCCTTATACCTAGAAAAATTTGGGAAATTCCTAAGCTACGCGAGGATATACTCGTTTAATTGATTCGGAGTCTTAGAACCCGAGTTATGCCTTTTGGAAGGCTGCTGTCCCGACGGGACAGAACCGCTGTTTTTGAGTTTTGCGAGTAGTTGGCAATGTTGGGGTAGATGAGGGTTTGCGTACTGTTTTGTGGGCTTGATTGTGAGTGTGTGGTCCCTATGTGCAGGTGGTGTGACCCCGGGAGGGCCTTCTACTTCTCGCCAATCCGTCGCCCGTGGTTGAGGCAAGTGTATTGTAATGGATAGCGATTGTAGGTTGTTTGATTGATTGAGATTGAAGATTGAATATATGATATGTTCACATGCCATGCTTTAATGTTTGCCAATGATATGATGAGTATGTTTATCATGTTAAGATGCTGTAACACCCTAGTTTTCGCTTTTTGGAGAAAAACCTAATTTAAATAAATTAAATTCAAAATTTGGTTTTTCATTGGTGTTTATATTAACCTGGCATCCCTTCCTATCCAAAATCGGGGTTTAATTCCCTCCCGGGCGAAAAATCGACTTTTCCAATTCCCGCCGGTACCCGAAATTTCACCCGAGTCCAAAAATGCTCCAAAAATCCCCAAAGCATTTCAATTGTGTTCCAAATATTCTAAAATGATTTTTGGAACCCTCCCCGCGATTTTTGGAATTCCGCTACTATTTTATCTCACGTGGCTTTTGTTTAATGGCCGCTGTTCGCTCCAGAATATTCAATTCCACAAAAATCATCCAAATTTAGTGGAACCAATTTTATTGAGTCCCAAATATTCTAAAATGGTTCTAGGAATTTTTCCGGAATTTTTAGACCATTTTTCCTAATTTTTCCCGCGCGCGGAGCTTTTCACTTAACCCCGGCCAATCGGAGGAGGACACGTGGCAGTCCCTGTTCATTGTCTCCTTCCTTACGTTGGAGATGTTCCAGGGAGGTTTCATGGGAGCTTGTTCATGGCAAGAGAGTTACAAAACCTCATAACTTCCAATTTAATGCCCCAAATTACTCCCGGCCGGATCCGTTGAAATCATATTGACGCGGCCACGCGGGCTTTCCATTCCCCACCTTTAATCGCCCTTAATCTCGCCGGAAACCGTCGCGTTTAGTCAAATCCGAAAACGTCTCCAACAACCATAACTCGGCCGTTTCTACTCGGATTCGCGCTCTTCCACCGCCATTATCTTCGGGAGGGAGTCTTCTAGCCCGTGCACTAGCTCTCCTGTGATCTCCCCTCGCCATTTACCCCGAATACAAGAAATCGAAGTTGGACACCTTTGTTCTTTGCCGTTGTTCGCCGGAGAAATTTGTCGTCTCCGGTGGGTTGCTTTTCGATTCCTTGCATTTCTGAGTCTCTCTAGATGTCATTAGTTGGATTCATCTTTTGATTCATGAATTCTCGATTAATTCTTGCGCAATTTTGGTTTGGGCGAGGTTCGGTTCGTGCTCTCTGTTTTGGCCTTGCTCATGCTCGTCGGCCGGCCAGCTCCACGCCGTCGCCGCCTCCGGCGAGCCGCCGTCGCCGTCCTCCGGTGTCGCCGGTGCCGCCCCTCCCCTCCGGCGAGCCGCCGCCGTCCGCGCGCCGCGCCGCGCCGCCGCGCGCCGTCCGGCGCTCCCCCGCCTCGGCCGACCCTGCCACCGGCTCCCCACCAACCCCCCGGTCTCGCGCCACCCGTCGGCTGCCCCCGTCGCGCCCCCACGCCACGGCCCGCCACGCCGCCATGGCCGCCGGCCAGAGCTTCCGCCACACTGCTCGCCATCCTCAGCCAAGCCGCCCCATGGCCGGCGCCTCAAGGCTTTGCCTCCTCTCTGTGGCATGGCAAGAAGCTCCATGGGAAGATGACCACCATGTGTATGACGTGAGGACCCCACTTGCCATACACTCAAACAAATCCCAGAAAATCAGAAAATCATCAAAAGAATATTCCGCGGAATATTCCTCGCTTTTCCATTTTCCTGATTTTCCAAACTTCGGAAGCTCATAACTTTCTCATCCGAACTCCGTTTGACTCCATTCAAATTTCTAAATTCATCTAAAATCAAGATCTACCTGCCAGTACTAATTTTGTAATTTTTGGATTTTATTTATTTTCTTTTATTTATTTGTTGTCTCGTTTTGCGCGTAGTCGACGACCCCGACACGACCGCCAATTCCGCCGCCGGACTTCAAGTGTTCAACATTCTCGCTGTGACCGAGGCAAGTCTCCTTGACGCATGTTGATCCCATGTTTTATCAATGTTTTACCATGTTTTACAAATTGCATTGCTATTTATATAAAATGATGATGTCAAACGTTAGGTTGTTAGTTATACCTGTTGATTATACCTCCTTGAAATTGTTATCCGTAACCCTTTGTCGCCCTAGAACAGTGATCCACCATAATAAATATTTTTAATAAAATACCCTTCGATTAGGAAAATGACTATTTGGAGGATAGTTTGAATAGAACCCATAGTATGGAATGTAATTGGAGATGGGTGAATAGTAGTGATAATGTGGGGGTTGTTAATATGAAATTGATCTTTGAATGATGATCGTTGAAATACTAAGGAGATGGACAGTGATAGTAGTTCTCAATTTAAACAATATAGTCGTGGGAGATTTTGGAAGATGTATGGGATTGTAAGGTATTCGGGGTGGATGAAACGGATCATTGCAAGTAAATAATATGTCGACTTGGATTCTTGGGTTGATAAACTAGTAGGAGGGGAGAATCAGAGTTAGTTGGATTATTAGTGTTTGTTGGGGATTATTCTTAACAGATTGATTAAGAAATAGACGATTATGAAGATGTAGATATGTACTAATCATTTATGGAGAATAGTGAATAATCTAGAATATTTGGTGGTTTAGTAAATGATTATATTATGATTCCTGGTGGATTAAGGTAGATGATTTAGTGGTGATCATGTGAAAGAATAAATATATGTTATTATGAAGCACTAGCGGTGGATTGTATTCTAGATGATTAGAGATGATATTGTGAAATATTCTCGGTGGTTTAATAGATGATTTGGTGAAATATTCTTAGCAGATGATAAAATTGATCGTCTATGAGTGATGGATAAATCAATAATACTAGTCATAGTTCAAGGGAAATAGACACACCTGATTGGGGTTTAATATGATTTTGAGAGTTAGGATATTACCAGGATATACTCAATACTTGATGGATACGATATTGAATCGGATTATTCATATGATTGTACCACTAGGGCAATTTAATGATCATTGGAGATTACAGAATTGATTATCAGGATTGTCATCAAACCCTGAGCTTTGTATTTTATAAAATAAACTATTGGTGGAATAGAATAGTTCGGTAGAAATGCTTAGACTCGCAAACGGTTAAGATGCACCTATGGGTGGGAATTCCTTTTATCTCTTGAAAACTTGTGTTGGAAATTATTAGGCAAAAAGGTATTGCCGTTGGTTTGCAAAATAAAAATAAAAGGAAAAATGATTTGGACTTGGGCGGCATGGAATGTCGGGTGGGAGCGGATCAAACCTTGGTCCTTTTGTGCAAGTACCGCCCCAAGTCAATTAAGGACCGACGCTTATGACTGTCTCCATTCTAAGCATAACCGTACAACCACATGTCAAAGTGGGCACGACCTGGCTAACTAATTTGTAGAAACCTGACTTAGACTCACCACTCGGTTGTTGTGTGAGAGCCGGAAGGAGGCATTGTTGTTGTTTTTCTCACACGGCGCAAGAGGGGCTTCAGATCAGGCGGACGGAACCCTAACAGTGAAACCTTAGCGGGTGGGTCAAGTCGTAGATACATTGTAAAGGCCTTGTCATGATATCTCGCCGCACACCCAAGGAAGTGTGCTAATTGCATGGCATCAAGGGAATATCATGTCTTGTGGGTAAAGCTGTACAACCTCTGCAGAGTTAAAACTATTCGAATAGCCGTGCCTACGGTCAAAGGCAAAGCTTGCTGAATGCTTTCATACTGGTAGACTTTGATTTTTGGTTTCAAACTAAACAATGATTTGTTTTGGGATCCGGAGCGGTTAGAACTCTCGTGTAAGCTTAGCGGCTAAAGCCAGGTAGGTGGAAGGAACCTGATTTTGTGAACCCTGGCGGACAGAGCCATGTGATTGGATTGAACCCTGATTTTGTTGAGCTGTGGCGGATAGAGCCTGTATATTAGTGAGTGGTGGTTAGAACCTTCACTACAATATTACATAATTCAATTATTAAAAAGAATTGCTCAAATATGCTTTGTGAAAATTGTTAACAAGTATGATTTGATGAAACTTGGCTTTATGCAAACAAACCATATTAAGCCATCTTTGGATAGCCTACATTGTGCATAATCTCCCAGACTTGCTGAGTACTTTATGTACTCACGTGCTACATTCTAATCCTCTCTCAGAAGTGAAAGAAGCTGTTCAAGATTTCCAGCGACTAGGGCGCGTTCTCCACTCGATTGCCTGTGGGCATTTGGATGGGTCGCATTGGCGTTTTCGTCTTCCGCTGCAGTTGTTCAAGTTGTTCAGCCTGTTCAGGCCGTAATGGTAAACCTTGACCATAAGGTCTTTGCTTTTATTTGGTATTATTCTTATTTAGTTATTTGTATCCATGATATGGTTGTTGATTCATCACTTTTGACTGTGTGTACTAGCTACTGATCTGGGACTAGTACAGAAATACACAGAGGACTCCGGATAGCCGATCCGGGGGCCTACAGATGCCATGTGTTAATGTACAAGTTAATTATGATGTTGGCATATTTGCATACATGGCATGATTACATGGCCCGGGCGGTGAGAAAGTCATAACTAGTCCGGGAAGGTCGGTGAGAAAGTTATGACTAATCCGGAGAGCCAATGAGTAAGTCCTACATCATGATTCCATTCACCGCGGTGAACGGAAGCGAGAAGTAGGCACCCTCCATCTTCGGGATGGAAGGGGGGAGAGGGTGCACACCGACGGGTGTGTACTCAACCATACCGGTATGAGTTTCCAAGGAGATATGTGCATCGCATTGCATTACATTGCATTGCATTATGTGAGGATGATTTATGATGATGTCAATGATATGCTTACACGATGAATATAAGATGTGTATGGTGTTGTATGTAAAAAGGTGGTGATGAACGTATTGAAATGTATTTTCTTGTTCCAATGCAATATACTTGCTGAGTGATGAACTCACGCTTGTGTTTATGTTGTTTTTCTTAGTTACCATGAAACCGGCATGCGGGGAAAAGGGTTTAGCTACACATCTACACGTAGCTCTACACAAATTAGACAGTGTTATCATTTGGAGTCATGATAATGAAAGTATTGCCATGAAACTTGGAGTATTGCTTAACTGTGTGCTCCGTTTTATTATTTGATTCGTTTAGCTCATGAAGTGGTTGAATGCTTTATCCTGGACTTATGTTGTTGCTATGTCACATGTTATTGCTGTTTTAGATGTTTTCCATTATGATATAACTTGTGATACTTTGTTGTTGCTCCGAATCATGGAAAAACAAAGGAGTTGCTGCCAAAATTTTCGGTATTAGCATTTGTTCCTTTGCTGTAATTTACTTGTAATTGTGGTATTTAGAGGTTGCTTAGTCTATGTTTGGTAGCATTCGGGCATATTAAATGCCGGGGTGTTACATGGATGATATCGAGATCCAAAAAGATTTGACTTACAAAGAGCATCCAATCAAGATTCTTGAGACCGCAGAGCATGTCATGAGGAGAAAAACCATCCGATTCTGCAAGGTTCAGTGGAGTCATCATTCAGAAAAGGAAGCTACTTGGGAAAAAGAAGAGGAGCTAAAGTCCGAGTATCCCAAACTCTTTTGCTAGCCAGTCCGAATCTCGGGGTCGAGATTCTTTTTAAGCTGGGTAGATTTGTAACGCCTTGCTCCTTGCCGTGCGCGCCGCCGCCCAACGGCCGTCCCTGCCCTTCCCGCGCACCGCCGCCTCCGCGCAACCGCCTCCGCGGATCTCGCGGCCCGTTCGGCGCGCGTCGCCTCCGCCCCTATAAAACCCCTCGAGGCCCCCTTCTCTCCCATGCCCTCCCTCTCTCCCTCTCTGCTCCCTCACCTCCGGCGCCGCCGCCGCCGCCTCCGTCTCGCCTCGGCAGCGCCAGCGCCGCCGTCGCCGAGCCGCCCATTGCGCCCAAGCCTCCGGCTCCGCCCGTCCCGCCTCGGCCTCGCTCGCCGTCGCCGCCGGTCGCGCTCGCCGCCGCCACCTGCCCTCTCCGGCGCCGGCGCGCAGCGCCTAGCCCGCCGCGCCTCGCCTGGGCCACGTCTTGTGGCAGCGTGCACGTGGACCCTCGCCGCGCGTGGACTCGGTCCACGCGGGCCCGGCCCCACCTGTCAGTTTATAAAAAAAAGATTTCCAAAAACCAAAAATGGCCGCTGACGTCAGCATGACGCGGAAATTCGGTTTTTCCTTTTTAAAAATAATTTAAAAATTCCAGAAAATCCGTTTTATTTGTTTTAAACTTCCGGGAGCCCGTTTTCGCCCGTTCGAACACCGTTTGGCTCCGTTCTTCTTCCTAAATTCATTAAAAACCTTAAACTTTAGCTTAGTGCTAGTTTGAAATTCAATTTGTCTTTATTTGAATTTGTTTAGATCTTATTTGAATTTGGGTGCTTTTTACGCGTAGATTATGGAGAGTCCGAAAGTTCCCGAACGACGATTTCGAGCAGCAACTCGTCGAACCAGGCAAGTCACACCCCCTTGACCATGTTGCTCCTAGTTTTATGAACTTGTATGTTGTATTTACAATTATTGCATGCTTATTTATTATAGACATTAATTTTTGACCTAGTTTTAAATGATAGTTATATCCAATTTCGACATGCGACCTTTGACATTTGAATTCCGATACCCTTGTAACCTTAGTAAAAATATGAGTTATGACTATGGTAACAGTTAGACATTGCTTAGCCATGCATAGAACTGAACGTAGGAAATTTTGGGGAACTTTATGCCAAAATGACATCATGTTCAATTGGAAACTTATAGTGATCAATGTTAATATTAATGTGGAGATTAGTATGGTTAAAATGAAAATGACTTAGACCGGGCGAGAATTGGTTGGAAAGTGGTGAGGTCATGGTTCTGGGTTTGTGGATAGTCTCGCCTAGTCAATTAAGGACCGGTCTAAGTCTCGCTGAATGTAAAGCCTAACCATACTACCACGAGTCTGGAATGGGACAGACCTAGCTATCCTTATTAAATCATTTCATGGACAGTCATGCCATGTGGGGGGTAGTGGTGCGGTGAAAGCGAGATGCTGCCACTCTGGCGCAAGAGGGGGCTTCTGAATAGAGGGAGTCTTTCAGCGGTGAAACCTTAGCGGGCATGACTACATGTATGAATTTAATATAGGGGCCTTGTCATAATCTTCTCTATCACTCACCAAAGGAAGTGTGTTGACATAAAAGGGAAATATTATGTCTTGTGGGTAAAGTTGTACAACTTCTGTAGAGTGTCAAACTAATCGATTAGCCGCGCCCGCGGATATGGGCATGCCGAGCAAGCCATTCTCTGATTAGACTTTAGTAAATTAAAATTTGGTTTTCAGAAATGATGTTGGATGGAGGGAGTCCATCATGGGTATAACTTAGCCAATTCCAGGAGAGATTCCTGAGTTACAATTGTATAGATTTGATTTTTGGAATAAAGTATGCCTTTTAAAATTATTGAAAATGTTATTAAACTATTGCTTTATGCTTAAATAAACCATATTACCATCCTTTGATTACCCGTAAATTTATATTGCATTTCCGATGTGGTTTGCTGAGTACGTATGTACTCACCCTTGCTTAATTTACCACTTCAGAGGAGGAGTATCACGATGGTGAGGACCAGTTGGACTAGGCCGTGCCCCCAGTCGATTGCCTGTGGCAAATTAATTGGGCTCTATCTTTTGATCTTCATTTCCACTGCTTTATTTATTCGTTTATTTATTTGTTGGCCTGTGCGCCTTTTCCTATGTAACCTTGAATATTTATTATTAATAAAGAACGCTGGATATGCTATGGTTTCATTTCTACTGTGTGTACTAGCATTTCCTAGACTAGTACCGAATACACAGAGGATTTCGGAGGTGTTATTCCGGGGTCCGACAGTATATGAATCCATTGAATCCTGAAAAAGAATGAAGACACCATAGTACAACAACCCGTGTATCTTATCTCAATGTAGCCTTCAAGGTGAGAGCTTCTGACTTTGTCGGTAGAATATGCACAACATCTGCTTTTCCATTCTTCTATGATGGTACAACAACCAAATGGCGGTAGAGCCTCCAAAAGTATATTATATCTAATCAAGTGAAAAATGTGACAACACATCTTATATACCCCCTAACTATCAACATGCATGGGACGTTCTCTACAAGCAGATCCATGTACTCCATGTAGAAATATGCAAGGTGATTCAGTGGTGGCGGAGGGAGGCCCACTAGCACCACAGCTACCATTCTTGAGTATCTGAGTACCGTTGAGTTTAACTTCAACATTGTATAGAGGAATTTCTCAACCTTTTGTTCGTCCACAACAACTTGCTTCCCATCCTCCTTTAGCGGCTGTCCTTCTCTTTGTGCGTTTTCCTTCATCTCAACAACAAGCTGATCCTTAGCTGTGCACTTGTGTAAGCCCCTTGGGAATCATCCTACTGAGCACCACCTCATCGCTCTCCATGTGAGATTCCCATGACTTCATAGTCACAACGATGACCTCGGCTTGCATCCTAAGATCATACAAAAACTTCTTGACATCGGCCTTGGCTCCTCAGCATCAGTGTCTTCTTCAGCTATGCAGAAGACTTGGATCTTACAGCTTTCAAAGCTAGCTTTCGTGCGAAGGAACTGAGACAGAAGAAGCATCAGTCTTCCATCTCTCACAACATGGTGAAGATCATGATAACAAAATAAATGGTGAGAGTAAAGAGGCATACCAACACAAAGCAATGAACCAACAAGTGAAAGACTCCAATTGTGAAATTTCCATCCAAGGCGCCAACTAGGAGCATCAAGGTGGTCAAGGAGAAAGCATGACAGGTTCATTCCGGAATAGCACAGAAGGAATAACATTGTGATAGTGGGTGTAATTAAATCCAAATTCCCAATAACCACACAACCAATACAGATGAAGGCTGTGAATAAAGTGGCTGAGGGAGGTTCGGCCCCTTCAGAAACCTTAAAGTAATTAATGACCGGAAGAATGTCGTCATTTGCTATTGCTGCAAGTATCCTTGGAGCCCCTGTCAAACTATGCAGTGCTGCACCTAAGGTGAACTCAGTAATCCCCAACCCCCAATGCTTGGATAGGATTGCTTACCTGCAATTACATTCTAAATTGTTACATCTCCACAGTAACAATTTAATTGATATAATGAATCATAATTCATAAATCAACATTGAAAGCTTATAATGATAGATCACTGCAGATGGCATGCTTAACGGTTTATGGAGAGGTTAAAAAACTGCATTCTTCCATGCAGGTACAGTTGTCATTGTACAGGGGAATGTTTTGAAACAGCAGAACTAGATATACATATTTGCTCAGTAAGCTGTGAAATCCTGGACTCATGCTGCTTCAATGTGTAAACAATCTGGGGTACAAGATGCACAAACCACCTAGTGCATACAGCGGCCGTCTAAGGGTAAGGAGGCCCTAATGTACATATCATACGCGTTAAAACTTCCAATCATTGATCAGCAGATAAAAAAGGAGCACTGCTCAGTGTGCATTGTACAGCATGATTTAGTGATGCCGGTTTGTATAGGTTGCCAGGATCAAAGTTTCATCCAACCCTTCAGTGCACATTATACCCCACAAATCTTGCCAACCTCCTATAAGACTGTAGTATCAATTATGCCCGCTTCTTTTCCTTCCAGAAATGCTGAAAATCAGATGTCAAAATATCTCAGAAATAATTCACCTTTTACTGATTTACCACAAAACATCTTCGGTCTAATATAATGATGTTACAGTCTGTAATGCATCAAGTAGAAAATGAAGCCACCCGACAACAAATAAGGAAACTGAAAGTTTACATGCCACAACTTTGAACTATCACTTTATGTTGTGTACTTGTAATTTATTTTGGATTTTGTTCCAGGGGAGGGGAATGGTGATGTTATGGGCTAGAAAGCTGTAGGCCCCCGGATTGGCTATCCGGAATCCCCTGTGTATTTCTGTACTAGTCCCAGATCAGTAGCTAGTACACACAGTCAAATAGTGATGAATCAACAACCAAACCACGAATACATATAACTAAATAAGAATAACACCAACTGAAAGCAAAGACCTTATGGTCAAGGTTTACCATTACGGCCTTTACAGGCTGAACAATTGAAAAACTGCAGCGGAAGAAGATAACACCACGTGGTAACCCATCCAAATGCCCACAGACAATCGAGTGGGGAGTGCGTCCTAGTCCTGGGATCTCCTTGGACAACTTCAAACACTTCTGAGACAGGTTGAGAATGTAGCACGTGAGTACATAAAGTACTCAGCAAGTCTGGGGAAAATGCATATGTGGGCTTTCCAAAGGAAGCTTAATACAGTTCTTTTGCATAAAGCCAAGTTTCATCAAATCATACTTGTTAATAAGTTTCACAAGGCATATTTGAGCAATTCTTTTAATAATTGAATTAGGTAATATTTCAGTGAAGGTTCTAACCACCATTCACTAATATACATGCACTATCCGCCACATCTCAAAAAGATCATGATTCAATCCATCCACATGGCTCTATCTGCCACGGTTCACAAAAACAGGTTCAATCCACCTACTTGGCTTTAGCCGCCAGAAGCACACCCGAGAGTTCTAACCGCTCCCGGATCCCAAAACAAACCATTGTTTAGTTCGAAACCAAAAACCAAAGTCTACCAGTATGAAAGCATTCAACAAGCTTTGCCTTTGACCGTAGGCACGGCTATTCGAATAGTTTTAACTCTGCAGAGGTGTACAGCTTTACCCACAAGACATGATATTCCCTTGATGCCATGCAATTAACACACTTCCTTAGGTGTGCCAGCAGGGATATCATGACAAGGCCTTTATAATGTATATGCCTAACCTGACCCACCCGCTGAGGTTTCACCGCTGTTAGGGTTATATCCACCCAATACAGAAGCCCCCTCTTGCGCCGTGTGAGAAAAACAACATTGCCTCTATCCGGCGCTCACAAATTATTCAGCCAGGTCGTGCCCACTTTGACATGTGGTTGTACGGTTATGCTTAGAATGGAGACATGTCGGGACCCGAATTTGAAAATCCGGACCCTCTGTGTATTCAGCACTAGTCCAGGAACGCGATAATGCACACAGTCTTAACATCGGTAAATATCACAATCATACCACTCGATACTAATAAAGTACTTTAATTAAATAGTCAAACTAGTTACTCGACCTTATGGTCAAGTTACAAATATACGCCTCGCAGGGCGAAACTTATTAAGAGAGAAATAGTAGCAGCGGAAAAATAAGATAACTTCGTGGCGCCATCCAGTATACCACAGGCAACTGACTGGGCTCGCTCCCTAAGTAGATGGTTCCTCGTGGAGCTCCTCCTCCAAAGCTGGTGTAGTCTCCTCTTCAACTGGTGTTGTATTGTGGCAAGGGTGAGTACTTGGTACTCAGCAAGTCATGCACAGAATGCAGCTAATATACTACATGCATGGCTTAATACAAAGGAGTGGCTCAAGGTATTTTTGCAGTAAACAGCATTTAACAAGTATCATAAGTAGATTCGAAAGCAGTGGTAACAAGTAATGCATAGATAACTTTTCAAGGAGTTTAATAAACATCTTTCCCATCCTAGTCCACATTAATGTCATTTGTAAACCAAACCCAACCCTTCAGGTCCAAGTTATTTTCAAGAAAATCTAACCCTTGACTGTAATTCCCGAGCGATGTCCAATACCGCGGACACGGCTATTCGAATGGATTCTACACTCTGCAGAGGTTATGCACTTTACCCACAAGATACAGTCAAACACCACAAAGGCGAGTTCCCGTAACAAAGTCTTTCGGAAACTTCTAACAATACAAGTGAGCCTCCCCGGTTATTGCACACTAACCCTTCCCTTAGCTAAGGCGAAGTTTAGGCCAATCAACCGTTAGATGGGTACTGCCTCGGCCAGACGCTCCCCGCACAACTTACACAAAGGGTGTAGTTGACCTCCCGAGGTCCCACAGTGCGTTATTAGCAACTTAGTCAACTAGGTCCGTCCCATTACAGACATGTGGTTGCACGTTAGACCCAGTTCAAAGGCTTGCAAGGTTAAGTCCTTAGGGTGACCAGGGCAAGACTACCCGAAGAACCAAATCAACATCCCCACTGCCACAACTGGCCCACCTGATTATTCTTGCCACATGCCCCGGTCGAAAGACTATTTATCAAACCCCAGTTGATTACCATGCACCACGTGCCATCAACATCACATGATACCTTTCCAAAACAGGTTCAATATATCATTAAGTCAATATTAACATTTGATTGTCCAAAATCATGTCATGAGCACGTAGCATGTCTAAGCAGTATATTACAACGATCTACAAACCCATGTTGGCAGTTTAGTAATGTCCAACTAGTAATCCACACTAGGGTGACATGGGTCATGGCACATATTTAAATAATCAAGGTGTCATACAGCAAATTGGTATTTATCTAATCCCCCATATTTAAATAAAGTATTTTCTAATTGAACTAGCATGCAATAGGTTAAATCAAAATAGCTTTCAAAATAGGATCAACATGGTCAAAGCACAACTTGCCTTCAAAAAGTACTTGTTCTTGGTCTTGAGTTGGATCCTGAGTCAATACTTCTCCTTCGAATCCTTCCGGCACTTCAACGTCTACTCGTAAAGCGTGCAAATAGCAATACAAGAATAAACAATAGGTAAAAAGTGTCCAAATATCCAAATAAAGTCCATAAACCGAGAGAACATAATTTTATGAATTTTTAGAAACTGGAATCGTCAAATTCGGAGTTAAAATGCAAAAGTTATAGCATTTTGAAGTTTAAATAATCAATTAAATAATTTTATAGAGAAAAACTTTAGTCCAAAAATTAAATAAAATTCATTTTTAGGTAGATCTCAATTTTATACAAATTTAGAAATTTGAATCACTCAAATCGGAGTTGAAACGCAAAAGTTATAAGCGTTTGAAGTTTGAAACAAAATCTGAAATCATTATTTCGAATTAATAAATCATTTTCTTTTTCGAAAATTAATTATTGCGTCAGCCTGGACACGTGTCAGCACTGGATTGGTCGGCTGACGTCAGCCGGTCCATGGACTCGGTCCACGCTCGGTCGGTCCACGGCTCCACGTGTCATTGACAGGTGGGTCCCCCTCGGGTGACGTCATTGCTGACATCAGCGGGGCTCAGCCCATGGTGCTGACAGGTGGGACCCCCTGGTGACATCATTGTCGACGCCGCAAGACGGCCGGGACAGCGGCCGACATGACCGCCATGACGCGTCGGCGTGACGTCATGGTGCGCGGTTTAGTCAAGTCGCCGACACGCGGGCGGCGTGTCGGACACGCACGCGGCCGATCGCGGCGGCCAGCTTCGACACGTGGCGCCAATCTCGGCTGTTGATTTGAAAATCAACGGCCCAGATTAGATCTGGCTCTCACGCGTTTGGGTTAACGCGTTTGATCTGGACCGTTGGATCTAGATCCAACGGTTGAGATCGGATCTGGGATTTGGAACGGGATCTCACCGTGAGATGACGTGGTGCGATCTGGGACGTTGGATCTTGATCGGACGGCTGAGAAGCTTCGAGCGACGGCGATGGCGCGGCGGCGAGCCGGGCTGGCCGGAGCTGGGGACGGCGACACGGGCAACGGCGTTTGCGGGCTCCTCCGGCGAGGTGAGTTCTCCCTTCGGGTGCGTCTCGTCGCGGTGAGCCCGGATCTGGGGTCAACGGCGGTGGGGGACGACGGAGATGGCGGCAATCGGCAAAGAACCACGGTGGAGGGAAGAGGCAACTCCGGCGAGCGATTGCGGCTCAACGGCGGCGGCTCAGGCGATGTTGTCTAGAGCTACAGGTGCGCAATGAAGTGGCGGTCATGATGGCGGCGACGGCGCAATAAATAGAGCCCTCGGCATCCGTGAAACGCACGGAAACCGAGACCTGCTCCGTTGCGGCGGCGGAGTCCGGCGAGGACTCGGACTGGGCTACGTGGCTCACGCACAGCCGTTGGATCGAGATCCAACGGTGCGTGAGTTTGGGTTTGGGTCGGACTCGGGTGAGCTGGCTGGCTCGGTCGGGCTCGGGTCCGGTGACGTGGCTCAATCGTGGCCGTTGGATCTTGATCCAACGGTCACACGCTTAGGGTTTGGCCGAGTGGGTTCGGCTCAACCACGGGCTCGGGTCGGACTCGAGTCGGACTCGGACTCGGGTCCGGTCGGATGAACAGTACTTGACCCGACTTGATTTTCCAGCGATTTAATATTTAAAATAATTCCCAGAAATTCATTTAATTGATTAAAAATAGCAAAAGACTCAGAAAAATTCCAGAAAAATTCTGGAAAATATTTTGGAACATTTTGGACTTAAATAAAATATTTCCAGCAAAATTTTATTTGCAAAGTTTAATTCTTTAATTATTTCAATATGGTATAAATTCAAATTAAATCCAAATAAATCCAAATAAATTCCAGAAAATTCTAAAAATTCACCAAAGTGCCAAATCACACATGAATTTAAGAAAAGCAAAATTTTGGGGTGTTACAAGACAGTCATAAGCGTCGGTCCTTAACTGACTCGGGGCGGTACTTGCACAATGAAAACTAGTGCTCTATCCGCATCCGCCAGACAAACCATTCCGTCCAAGTCCAAACCATTTTTCATTTTATTTTTATTTTGTAAACCAACGGCAATACTCTTTGCCTATAACTTTCAATACAAGTTTTCAAGAGTTATAAGAATTTCCCACCCATAGGTGCACACTGATCGTTTGCGAGTCTAAGCATTTCTACCAAACTATTCTATTCCACCAATAGTTTATTTTATAAAATACAAATCCCCGGGTTTGATTACAATCCTTATAATCAATTGTGTATTCTCCAATAATCCTTCTATTGCCATAATTTTACAATCATACGAATAATCCAATTCAATAAAGTATCCAACAAGTAAGAAGTATATCATGGTACCATCATAACTTCAAAATCATATTAAACTACAATCATGTTTGTATATGAAATATTTCCCATGAACTATAACTTGTATTATTGATTTATCCATCAATCATCCGGTGATCAATCCTATATATGTTAAGAATATTTCACCAAATCCTCTACTAAACCACCGAGAATATGTGAGACCCCGGATCAACTATCCAGAATCTCCTGTGTATTTCCATACTAGTCCCAGATCAGTAGCTAGTACACACAGTCACAGTGATACTTCATTGCCGAACAAGACGAAACATGTAATATAAATATTCAAGTACGGGCCACATGGCCACTTATTACAATACTCGGTCCAACGACCGGACACCAAGCAGCAGAAACAAAAGCAAAACGAAACGAGCGAACGCCACAACACCACAGGCGACGACTAGCGACGCAACTAGTCCTCCTGGAAGTCCTCCTCGAAGAACTCCTCCTCTTCTTCGGCATCTTGGAAATTCTCTGATGATTACAATGTTGGTGAAGCATGTGAGTACAAGAGTACTCAGCAAGTCGGGAAAGTATGATCATGAGGGGCTTTCCAATGGAAGCTTAATAGGGTTTATTTGCATAAAGCCACATTTGATTAAATCATACTTAAGTAATAAATTTCACAAAGCATCTTTTACAATTCTTTTTAATAATTGAATTATTGAATAAGATAGTGAGGTTCTAACCACCATCACTAACGTAAAGGCTCTATCCGCCAACAATTTAAAAGATCAAAGTTAATCATATGACTCCATCCGTCACAGGTAAAACAGGTTCTATCCACCTGGGTTGGCTCTTTCCGCCAAACAACATTCGAGAGTTCTAACCTGTCGGGACCCCGAATTTGCAAATCCGGACCCTCTGTGTATTCAGCACTAGTCCAGGAACGCGCTAGTGCACACAGTCTTAACATCGGTAAATATCACAATCATACCACTCGATACTAGTAAAGTACTTTAATTAAATAGTCAAACTGGTTACTTGACCTTATGGTCAAGTTACAAATGCACGCCTCGCAGGGCGAAACTTATTAAGAGAGAAATAGTAGCAGCGGAAAATCAAATAAATTCGTGGCTCCATCCAGTATACCACAGGCAACTGACTGGGCTCGCTCCCTAAGTAGACGGATCCTCTTGGAGCTCCTCCTCCAAAGCTGGTGTAGTCTCCTCTTCAACTGGTGTTGTATTGTGGCAAGGGTGAGTACTTGGTACTCAGCAAGTCATGCACAGAATGCAGGCTAATATACTATATGCATGGCTTGGTACAAAGGAATAGCTCAAGGTATATTTGCGAAACAAAGATTTGACAAGTAACATAAGTAGATTCGAAAGCAGTAGAAACAAGTATAGCATAGGTAACTTTTCAAGGAGTTTAATAAACATCTTTCCCATCTTAATCCACATTTCCTTCAACATCATTATTAATCCAACCCAACCTTTCATATCCAAGTTATTTTTGATAAAATCTAACCCTTGACTGTAATTCCCGAGCGATGTCCAATACCGCGGACACGACTATTCGAATAGATTGTACACTCTGCAGAGGTTATGCACTTTACCCACAAGATACAGTCAAACACCACAAAGGCGAAGTTCCTCAGAATAAAGTCTTTCGGAAACTTCTAACAATACAAGTGGTCCTCCCGGTTATTGCACACTAACCCTTCCCTTAGCTAAGGCGAAGTTTAGGCCAATCAACCGTTAGATGGGTACTGGCCTCACCCAGACGCCCCCCGCATACAACTTACACAAAGGGTGTAGTTGACCTCCTGAGGTCCCACAGGTACGTTATTAGCAACTTAGTCAACTAGGTCCGTCCCATTACAGACATGTGGTTGCACGTTACACCCAGTTCAAAGGCTTGCAAGGTTAAGTCCTTAGGGTGACCAGGGCAAGACTACCCGAAGAACCAAATCAACATCCCCACTGCCACAACTGGCCCACCTGATCATTCTTGCCACATGCCCCAGTCGAAAACTATTTATCAAACCCCAGTTGATTACCATGCACCACGTGCCATCAACATCACATGATACCTTTCCAAAACAGGTTCAATATATCATTAAGTCAATATTAACATTTGATTGTCCAAAATCATGTCATGAGCACGAAAGGTGTCTAAGCAAAGATACTACAACGGTCTAAAACCCATGTTGGCAATTTGATAATGTCCAACTAGTAATCCACAACTAGGGTGACAAGGGTCATGGCACATATTTAAATAATCAAGGTGTCATACAGCAAATTGGAATTTATCTAACCCCCAGATTTAAATAAAGTATTTTCTAATTGAACTAGCATGCAATAGTTTAAATCAAAATAGGTTTCAAAATAGGATCAACATGGTCAAAGCACAACTTGCCTTCAAAAAGTACTTGCTCTTGGTCTTGAGTTGGATCCTGAGTCAATACTTCTCCTTCGAATCCTTCCGGCACTTCAACGTCTACTCGTAAAGCGTGCAAATAGCAATACACGAATAAACAATAGGAAAAAAGTGTCCAAACATCCAAATAAAATCCATAAACATAGAGAACATAATTTTATGAATTTTTAGAAACTGGAATCGTCAAATTTGGAGTTAAAACGCAAAAGTTATGATTATTTAAAGTTTAAATAATCAATTAAATAATTTTACAGAGAAAATCTTTAGTCCTAAAAATTAAATAAAATTCATATTTAGGTAGGTCTCAATTTTATACAAATTTAGAAATTTGAATCACTCAAATCGGAGTTGAAACGCAAAAGTTATAAGCGTTTGAAGTTTGAAACAAAATTTGAAATCATTATTTCGAATTAATAAATCATTTTCTTTTTTCGGAAATTAATTATTGCGTCAGCCTGGACACGTGTCAGCCTCTGATTGGTCTGCTGACGTCAGCCGGTCCATGGACTTGGTCCACGCTCGGCTCGGTCCACCGTGGACCCGGTCCATGGCTAAGGTCGCTGACACGCGGGTCCCACCCGTCAGTGGGTCACGTGCACGGTGCGACTCTCGGGCGAGACACTGACATGCGGGCCCCGCATGTCAGTGACGCGATCACGCCAGGCTCGGCCGCCGCACGCGGCCTACATCGCTGACTCAACGCACGGCGCGGCGGAGGCTACGTGGCATGATCACGGCCGTTGGATCTAGATCCAACGGTCTAGATCTATCCTAAATTAACGCAGTTTCCAGCACGTGGCGATCGTGGGCCATTGGATCTTGATCCAACGGTCCAGATCCGATCTAAATTCCGGGGTTTGGGAAAGAACGTGGGCTCACCGTGTGCGTTCGATCTTGATCGGACGGCGCACAGAGCTCGCGAGGTCGATGGCGACGCGGCGGCGCTGGCCTGGCCGGAGACGAAGACGGCAACCTCCCGAACGGCGTTCGAACGCGATTCCGGCGAGGTGAGATGGCTCCACGGTGCGCGCTGGCCGGGGCTTCGGATCCGATCTCCTATGCGGCGGAGACGGCTTGCCGACGGTGACACGAGCAACAAACCGATGCTAACCATAGAACTAACTTCGGTGAGCTATTCCGGGAAGATGGCGGCGGCTGGGGCGCTAGGACCTTAGGGCTTCGGTGCGGCGCGGAGAGGAGAACCTCAGAGGACAACCCGGTCATTAAATAGCCTCGACGCTTATGCTGAATTCGAACCCTAGCCGTGTCCCACTCGGTCACGGCGAGCTCTCCGGCTTGGATTCGGTCGAGGACGACGACTGGATGCCGTCCACGTGTCCCGCATCGGACGGTCCACGCGCTCACGCGACGCGGCGCACGCACGGCCGTTGGATCTAGATCCAACGGTCGTGGTCTAGGTTAGGTTGGGTTCGGGACGGTTGAACCAAGTCACGTGGCGGTCGGACTCGAGTCGGACTCGGACTCGGTCCTGGCCGATGAACAAGATTTGACCCAACTCGAATTTCCAGCGATTTAATATTTAAAATAATTCCTAAATTCATTTAATTCATTAAAAATATCAAAAGACTCGAAAAATTCCAAAAAATTGGAAAATACTTTGGATCATTTTGGACTCAAATAAAATATTTCCAACAAAATTTTATTTGCAAAGTTTAATTCTTTAATTATTTCAAAATGGAATAAATTCAAATAAATTCCAAATAAATCCAAATAAATTCCAGAAAATTCCAAAAATTCACCAAAGTGCCAATTCACACATGAATTTAAGAAAAGCAAAATTTTGGGGTGTTACAAACCTCCTCTAATGTAATCTCGTCCCGAGATTCGTGGCTTACTAAAGGAATAGGTTTGGAAACTCTTTCCTCAAATCCTCTTCGCGTTCCCAAGTTGCTTCACTCTCCGTGTGGTTGCTCCAATCGAACTCTCTGAAACGGGTTGACTTATTTACGGTCTCTCGATCCATAGTGTCCAAAATCTTCACGGGATGCTCCTTGTAAGTCAAATCTTCTTGCAACTCAATTGACTCTAGCGGCGTCTGTTCCTCAGGTACTCGGAGACACTTCTTCAACTGGGACACATGGAATACGTCATGTACTCCTCGCTAACGATAAAGTGGCAACTCCGGTGATAAGCAACTTCGCCTCATCGCTCAAAATCTTAAATGGTCCAACATAACGGGTGCGAGTTTCCCTTTGGCATGGAACCTCTTAACTCCCCGAGAGGTGTAACTCGAGGTATACAAAGTCTTACGGTTCAAAACTCAAGTCCCAAATGACGATTGTCAAGATAACTCTTCTGTTGTGATTGGGCGATCTTCAACCTTTCCCTAATCATGGCAATCGCTTCTTGACCTCTTGAAGAATATCAGGCTCAAGACACGGCCACGGTCTCATTCCAATTCAATGGCGTTCGGCTGTGGTCGACCATACAAAGGCCTCAAAAGGTGACAGTTGTAAACTAGCCTGGTAACTATTGTTGTAACTTAACTCGGCATACGGCAAACTCTTATCCCAACAGGTAGCATAATCCAATGCACATGCTCTAAACATATCCTCCAGAAACTGATTGACTCTTTCTGGCCTGTCCATCCGTCTGTGTGGATGATAGGTCACATCTTGAAGTTCAAACGGGTTCCCATGGCTTCATGCAACTTATTCCAAAACCTTGAGGTAAATTGGGTACCTCTGTCCAATACAATCCTCTTTGGCACTCCGTGCAAACAGACGATCCTGATCATGTACAACTCTGCTAACTTATCTCCCGAGTAGGTGGTCTTCACGGGGATAAAATGGGCTACTTTGGTCAAACGATACACTATAACCCATATGGAGTCATAACCTCCTTGATGGTCTTAATCCTGCGGATCTTGTCATCATCCTTCTGTCCTTCCCGGATCTGGTCCTCTAGGGTAGGCTTTACTTCCAATGCGGCCAAGAATCCGCTAGGTACCACCTCAATCTTCATTCTCTGGAAATCCTCACATAGCTCATCCTGACTTGTGGCTAGCAACATACTCACGGTATGGCTTTTCCGACTCAAGGCATCGGCAACTACGTTGGCCTTCCCGGGATGGTAATGGATTCCAACATTGTAGTCCTTGATCAACTCTAACCATCTCCTCTGCCTCATGTTCAGATCCGACTGGGTGAATATGTATTTAAGGCTCTTATGATCCGTATACACTTCACATCTGTTCCCGATCAGATAGTGACGCCATATCTTCAAGGCATGCACTACGGCAGCTAACTCTAGGTCATGCGTCGGATAATTTTCCTCATGCGGCCTCAATCGCTTTGATGCATAAGCGGCGACCTTTCTATTCTGCAAAGACACATCCAAGTCCTTGGCGCGATGCATCATAATAAATATCAAAGCTTTGATTAACATCGGTAGAACTAACACCGTGCCGATGTCAATCGCTTCTTCACTCTCAAATCCTTTCTCACATTCTCGACGTCCATGCAAACTTCTTTTCCTTTTTCAGCAATTGCGTAAGAGGTTTCGCAATTGTCGAAAAGCCTTCAATGAAACGGCGGTAGTATCCTGCCATTCCAAGGAAACTCCGGATCTGGGTCACGGTCTTTGGTTGCTCTCAATGTAACACGGCTTCTACTTTGCTTGGATCAACGGGGACTCCTTCATGCGGTCATTACATGTCCAAGAAACTCCACCTTGTCCTTCCAAAAATCACACTTACCGAACTTGGCGAAGAGTTGCTTGTTCCTCACTTTTCCAAAACTCGCCTCAAGTGTTCGGCATGTTCATCCTCTGTCTTGGAGTAGATTAGGATATCATCTATGAACACAACAACAAACTTGTCCAAATATTCCATGAACACCTTATTCATCATATTCATGAAATATCTTTGGCGCATTCGTCACCCAAAGGACATAATCAGAAACTCGTAATGTCCATATCTTGACGAGAATGCGCTTGAATATCTTCCGATCGGATCTTCACCGATGGTATCTTGATCTCAGATCAATCTTGGAGAAAACTCCGGCTCCTCTCGGTGATCAAACAAATCATCAATCCTGGGTAACGGTACTTATTCTTCACGGTGACTTCATTGAGTGCACGGTAGTCAATGCACATCCTGAAACTCCCGCCCTTCTTCTTGACAAACAAAGCGGTGCTCCCCACGGCGATTTAACTCGGTCGATAAATCCTTTCTCCATTAGCTCTTCAAGTCGCTTTCTTCATCTCTACCAACTCTTCGTGGACATCCGATAAGGTCTCTTTGCTATCGGGCGCTGTACTGTACAAGCTCTATCACAAACTCTATGTCCCTGTCTGGCGGCATACCAGGTAGATCTTCGGGAAAAGCATCTGGGTACTCATTCACTACGGAGACATCCTCTATGCTGATTGTCTTGGTACTGTTAACCATCATCTGTCCATCTCTAACTGCAGTGGCTTGAAATTCCACTTTCTTTCCACATAGGCTCTCAACTGTGATAGTCCTTCGTCCACAATCCAATACGGCCTTGTGCTTGGATAACCAGTCCATTCCAAAAATAACGTCTAAGGTCTGGGTCTCCAAAATTATAAGGTTCGCTAGGAACTCTATTCCATCTATTAGTATTCTCACCCCGGAACATCCTACTTTCGTTCGGAGTTCAGAACCAGGGGTTTGAACTAAAAGCGTGCATTTAAGCCTTGCAATCTCCAAATCATTTTTAGCAGCAAAGCCTTGCGAAACAAACGAATGCGAAGCTCTAGAATCAAACAAAATCAAGCAGGTGTATCGAGTTAACTAGCAACTTACCCAAGATCGACGTCCATAGCATTCTCGCGGTGCATCTGCGGTGACATGGTTGACTCGGCCTCTCACCACGCCTGGGTGTGGCTCTGTGCCGGGCGTCTGGCTGGGTGGTTCCTAGATTGAAGCGACGGGGTCACTCTCGCTGTCTTCTTTGGGCATTTGTTGGCAAAGTGTCCTGGCTCGTTGCGCTTGTAGCATTGCCTCATTGTTCCTTGCCGATCGCTCGAGCAGCATTTCTAGCGGGGCCGGGTCCGTAGTTCGATTGACGGGTCTTGGTGCCGGTGATGGTGTCCTTGTAGCATTCTCGTGGCTGTAATCTGAAAAATTGATTTGGTGCAACTCTCAGCGCTGCTATGCTCCTCGGCATGATCCTCGCTGTTGCATCCTCGCGCTTCTCGTTCTCATCCGGTTCCTTGCGCTTGTCCTCAAGAATAAGCGCCTTATTCACCAACTCTTGGAAATGCTGAAAGGTGTGGGTGATCACCCTACTTGTAGTCCCGAGTTAAGTCCCTTCATGAAGCGAGACTGCCTGGCTTTATCCGTTGCTACATCCTCAGGTGCGTAGCGTGCTAGCTGTGTGAACTTGTTCAGTAGTCGGCCACCGGCCGATTACCTTGCTTGATGCTCACGAACTCCTCCTTTTAAGGTCCATGATTCCTTCAGCACGTGATAATCGATTTAAACGCAGCCGTGAACTCTTCCCAAGTGATATCTTGAGGGTTCTCTTGCGTGGCACGTAAGTTCTCCCACCATTCAATGGGCCGTTCTTCCAACCGATGAGAAGCGTAGAGTACCTTCTCATTTCCTATGCATTGAGCTATGTGTAGCTTCCTCTCAATTGACCTTAACCAATCATCGGCCTCCAATGGATTGGCATTCCCAGAGAAAGTGGGTGGATGAGTCCTCATGAACTCGACAGCCTTGTATTACGGCGTTGTCCCCGATTAACTTGATTTGCGTGGCCTGAGCAAAGGACGTGTTGCATTTGTTGCATCATAGCATGCATCAATCGAGTCTGAGCAGCAAGAAATGCTCCAAAATTCTGCATATCCATGGCGGTGCGGTGCTCCATCATTGGGGTTTTCTGGCGAGAACCACTTCCATTGCTTCCAAAGTTTCCGCGGGTGTTCACCATCTGTCGATTTGCTCTAGGTTTTAGAGATGAGAGGGAAACAAGAATAGACAAGTAATATGGAACTTATGCGGGGCGAAAGGTGTAACTTTAAGGTCCAACTTTATTAACTAATCAATAGTAACTTGGTATGGTTGCTTACAATGCCTAAGGGCCTTGCAACACATACTGCACACTCAGCAAACAATGAAAATCCAAATCGAACTAACACTGGAGTCTAACGCCTAAAGAGTGACTCTTTATTTTATGACGCGACTCGACGAAGGAGTCTCACTATAAAACCTACGCTCACTCATCGAGAAAACCTCCACGGCCTGGGTACGGATGCTGCGGCATAGGCGCAAAACGATTGCCATGTCTAGCAACTGTGTCATCTGTGGTAGTCGAAGAAGCAGTGTCCTCATCGAGATCTGACTCCTCCGGATCTGGCTCGTGTAGCTCGAGCATCGCTCTGCTCCAGTCCGCATAATGCCGTCTCTAACTCTCCAATCCTTTGCGAAGGTGGGACACATACTCTTGAGCTTCCCGCCATCTATTCTTCTCTCGCCGTGATCTCCTTGCGGGCCTTCTGTAGCTCCTTGCTTGTATCATCGAGTACATCCTCCTGGGCGACAACAAGTCGTGCCAACTGTGTAACCATGGCATCCTCATCCTGAATCGCCTTCGGGTCAAGAAGGTTATTGCTGCGCGGGTGATAACGGAACATCGTGCTCTCCAACTCTCTGGCGTAGATGCGGGTAATGTGCCGCATTGCTCGTCGTGATACTTCTTGGATACCCATCTGCATTGTAGACCTCCTGGCAGTGCAAAGGTGTCCGCGATTGCCTGGGCCCTTCTTCCTAGCAGGTACCTCAATCTTCACGTCACAAGCCTTGATCAATCCTGCTTGTCTGATCACTTCCACTTGGTATTGGGGCTTCTCAAAATCTCCGAGAGTCTATAGCATATGCCAAAGTTCTACGGCGTGACCAACCTCCAGATCGACGTAGTTGAACTCTCCCTCCATCTGTCACAAGAGTGCTCACGTAAGAACTCAAAATTTTTAAATCGTGACAAGGTAAGGAAAAATTCAGCAAGAGACAAGAAAAGAGAGAATGGGATAAGTTGAGATGTCGTTTATTATCTTGACAAATTTTTATTCTTTTTAGAAAATAGGTTTTATCCTCACTACGACCATTCTAGCTAGGGTTGAGCCTACGGTCCAAGATGGCTCGATACCACCTCTGTCGGGACCCCGAATTTGCAAATCCGCACCCTCCGTGTATTCAAAGACTAGTCCAGGAACGCGCTAGTGCACACAGTCTTAACCTCGGTAAATATCACAATCATACCACTTGATACTAGTAAAGTACTTTAATTAAATAGTCAAACTGGTTACTTGACCTTATGGTCAAGTTACAATGCACGACGCAGGCTAAAACTTATTAAGAGAGAAATAGTAGCAGCGGAAAATCAAATAAATTCGTGGCTCCATCCAGTATACCACAGGCAACTGACTGGGCTCGCTCCCTAAGTAGACGGATCCTCTTGGAGCTCCTCCTCCAAAGCTGGTGTAGTCTCCTCTTCAACTTGTGTTGTATTGTGGCAAGGGTGAGTACTTGGTACTCAGCAAGTCATGCACAGAATGCAGGCTAATATACTATTTGCATGGCTTGGTACAAAGGAATTGCTCAAGGTATATTTGCAGTAAACAGCATTTAACAAGTAACATAAGTAGATTCAAAAGCAGTAGAAACAAGTATAGCATAGGTAACTTTTCAAGGAGTTTAATAAACATCTTTCCCATCCTAATCCACATTTCCTTCAACATCATTATTAATCCAACCCAACCTTTTAGATCCAAGTTATTTTTGAGAAAATCTAACCCTTGACTGTAATTCCCGAGCGATGTGCAATACCGCGGACACGGCTATTCGAATAGATTGTACACTCTGCAGAGGTTATGCACTTTACCCACAAGATACAGTCAAACACCACAAAGGCGAGTTCCCGTAACAAAGTCTTTCGGAAACTTCTAACAATACAAGTGGTCCTCCCCGGTTATTGCACACTAACCCTTCCCTTAGCTAAGGCGAAGTTTAGGCCAATCAACCGTTAGATGGGTACTGGCCTCGGCCAGACGCTCCCCGCACAACTTACACAAAGGGTGTAGTTGACCTCCCGAGGTCCCACAGTGCACGTTATTAGCAACTTAGTCAACTAGGTCCGTCCCATTACAGACATGTGGTTGCACGTTAGACCCAGTTCAAAGGCTTGCAAGGTTAAGTCCTTAGGGTGACCAGGGCAAGACTACCCGAAGAACCAAATCAACATCCCCACCGCCACAACCGCCCACTGATCATTCTTGCCACATGTCCCGATCGAAAACTATTTATCAAACCCCGCTTGATTACCATGCACCACGTGCCATCAACATCACATGATACCTTTCCAAAACAGGTTCAATATATCATTAAGTCAATATTAACATTTGATTGTCCAAAATCATGTCATGAGCACGTAGCAGTGTCTAAGCAGTATACTACAACGGTCTAAAACCCATGTTGGCAATTTGATAATGTCCAACTAGTAATCCACAACTAGGGTGACAAGGGTCATGGCACATATTTAAATAATCAAGGTGTCATACAAAGAAATTGGTATTTATCTAACCCCCAGATTTAAATAAAGTATTTTCTAATTGAACTAGCATGCAATAGTTTAAATCAAAATAGGTTTCAAAATAGGATCAACATGGTCAAAGCACAACTTGCCTTCAAAAAGTACTTGCTCTTGGTCTTGAGTTGGATCCTGAGTCAATACTTCTCCTTCGAATCCTTCCGGCACTTCAACGTCTACTCGTAAAGCGTGCAAATAGCAATACACGAATAAACAATAGGCAAAAAGTGTCCAAACATCCAAATAAAATCCATAAACAGAGAGAACATAATTTTATGAATTTTTAGAAACTGGAATCACAAATTTGGAGTTAAAGCATAAAAGTTATGATTATTTAAAGTTTAAATAATCAATTAAATAATTTTACAGAGAAAAACTTTAGTCCTAAAAATTAAATAAAATTCATATTTAGGTAGGTCTCAATTTTATACAAATTTAGAAATTTGAATCACTCAAATCGGAGTTGAAACGCAAAAGTTATAAGCGTTTGAAGTTTGAAACAAAATTTGAAATCATTATTTCGAATTAATAAATCATTTTCTTTTTTCGGAAATTAATTATTGCGTCAGCCTGGACACGTGTCAACCTCTGATTGGTCTGCTGATGTCAGCCGGTCCATGGACTTGGTCCACGCCGCTCGGTCCACCGTGGACCCGGCCCACGGCCAGGTCGCCGACACGCGGTCCCACCGTCCGCTGGGTCACGTGCGGTGCGACTCTCGGGCGAGATCGACATGCGGGCCCGCATGTCGGTGACGCAGATCACGCCAGGCTCGGCGGCCGGGCACGCGGGCGACTGTGCTGACTCAACGCGTGGCGGCGAGGCTACGTGGCATGATCACGGCCGTTGGATCTAGATCCAACGGTCTAGATCTATCCTAAATTAACGTAGTTTCCAGCACGTGGCGATCGTGGGCCGTTGGATCTTGATCCAACGGTCCAGATCCGATCTAAGTTCCGGGGTTTGGGAAAGAACGTGGGCTCACCGTGTGCGTTCGATCTTGATCGGACGGCGCACAGAGCTCGCGAGGTCGATGGCGACGCGGCGGCGCTGGCCTGGCCGGAGACAAAGACGGCAACCTCCCTGTTCGCGCAAAAAACGTGAAGGAGGGTTTTCGGCCTCAAACACACAAGACAAACGCCGGGTTTGCAGAGCGTGCCAGTCAATTTGACCTGAAATTGACAAGGTAGAGTTTGTAATTTGATCAAAGCCGATAAACAAGGATCTATCGGCTTTTCGCTAGTCGGCAAGAACCGATTAGGAGAACTAAATCAATCGGTTACAATTGATCAGGATACAAGGTAAAAATCGGCTTCGGGAAGGCGATGCGCAACAAAACGAAGCAGATCAAACCTGGGTGAAATCGGCAAAAATCAACAATCGGCGATGCGCAACTATGTTGATTCCGTCGACTTGCAGAGAGATCTATGAAGCTAAAACGATGTAAAAGAAAAGCTTGTAAAAAGTAGATGTGTGTGTTGTTGGATTGATTGATTTTCGCTTGACGTCTACCCCCTTTTATAACACACCTGGCCGATCCGAGTTATACATGGATACGGTCCGTTTATCCGTATCGGCCTCTAATCTGATATATTCCATTTTAGAAACGGATTCCTTTTCCGATTTACTTACCGATTTCTTTCCATACGAATACTTCCTCTGCTTCAGGCCGATTTAATACATGCCGAATTTTGGTGCAAACATATGCCCCCCTGTTTTTGGAAGATAATTTGTTATCTTTCAAAAAGAATATATCGGCTTTTCATTTCGTATCAGCTTTACAGAAGAATCTTTTTTGGGAACCACCCAATAACCGTGCCGTAAAAATCTCGGTGCGTTTTTAATGCTCAACTGCTCCCGACTGCTCGCCTTCTTTCATCGCGGTATAAATATGGGGGTCCCCCCACGGTCATTTTCACGCTTTCAAGCTCTCGGATCACGCACCATCGGCTCTCGTCATCTTTCTCTTGCTTTTTCAAAATCGGCTGAAATGGACCCTTCGTAGGTATTCATTCCGATTCCTCAAAGTTCAAATCAATTCTACTTAGGACCGATAGGTAGCATGTCGGCAGACACAGTTATCAATACCGAGATCCCTAGACTCCCCTTGTCGGCCGCTGGGTATAATATCTCTAAGTGGGGAAAAAGTTTTAGGGCCTGGCCCACCAGCCTGAAGGGATGGAGATCTTGGTTTATTAGGGTATCGGCTCAGAAGAGGGTAGAATGGGAGAGGATGGGTATAGCCGAGTCTCTATCTTTGAGTCTAGCCGACCCTGAAGCCAATGAACCCCTGGTAGCTGCGGCATGTTATTTTTGGTCGGATTCTTTGAATGCCTTTTTATTCCCGTCTGGCCCAATCGGCCCTACTTTGCTTGACGTGGCCCAATTGTGCTGCCTTAGGCCAGATGGGGACCAGCTATCGGCTTTCAGCGGAAAACCTTCTTTCAAATTAATCCGCAAGAAAGGCGAGGGCTGGCACAAATATATCCAGAATAACAATAGGGTTACTGGTCCGGTATCGGCTGAAGAGCATGTCGCTTTTCTCAATCTTTGGTTAGATCGATATCTTTTCTGTGGTGCTTCCCTTGGCCCCACCCAAACCTTTCAGTTAGTGGCGGAACGTTTGCTGGAAGGGCGTCGGCTTTCCCTTGGCAAGATGTTTTTAGGGGCGGTATACCAAACGATGTATGTGATTCGTAGCCGACTCTTTTCCGGTTTTGCCAAACATGTCGTTGGCAATATAGGGGGCCCTCTGTGGTTTATTCAAACATGGCTCCATTGTATGTTTAGTCGATCTATTTTATCCGAACCCTCGGGGAGTTCCACTTTCCCTCGGGAAGACTATCCGGAACATGTTGTCCCACAGTATAGGGTTAGCTGATCCTATGGTGAGAGGTTTATCATGTCTTCGGCTGGAGAGCTAAAAATGGACCCAGTCGGCTTGCACAAATACCTCGGCTTCTTTCTTAACCTAGATAGGACTTCCTTCGGCCAACAAGACTTTTTTCGATATACTGATGTAGCCGATTGCCCATACCCAACATTCCTTCACCTTGATGCTGATAGTTCTTCGATGCCCCAATCTACTTTAGATTTGTACAAAATCATCCTCACTCCTTGCATCTTTCATGTCGGTTTGAATACCCGCAATCGGACATTTCAGCCATCTTACGAGTTCTACCACCCTTCGGTTTACGCCCGTCAGCTAGGTTTTGGGCAAACCATTCCATCCTTTCCCCTACTATCCTGTGTAGGGCCGATCCCCATGCTTCTGCGAGTAGTGGCCGACAGCGACGTCCAGGTCAATCTGTCGGCACTACGGGGTATACTTCAGGCAACTTGGATATTCAAGGTCCATCCTTATCGGACTTAGCTCGCCACAACACGCCCAAGTGAGTTACTCTTGCATTAGCCATTATATCCCTTGCTTTGATAACTGCTAACCCGAAGTCACTGCAGAGAGGAGGAAGAAGTCAGCCAGGTGCTCGCCCAGACCCGTGAGGCATCAACCCGATGGTTCCCCGGAACATTCAGCCACTGATGTGAGTCCGTGTAGTCATATTGCTTTACGTTTGTCTTGTTGCTGACTTGCTTGTTTTTCTAGCAATCTCCATCGGTACAAATAGCGGGGGTTATAGCCGATCCCCAAGGTGCTACATCAGCTATCCCTTCATCACTCTCTCCAACACCGCCGGCCGTACCGCCCCCGACGATTGATATTTCCGATCATGACCCCAAAGCGTTATCGACTGATCTGGCCGATTTGCTAGGCTTCACTTTGGATGAGCTTGACGACCGGAGGTTATGGCCACCGATGATTACCCGCCGATATACAACGCATAATAGCGGCCGCCGTTATCGCTGGCCGCATGCAGAGCGACTCAATCGCCTCCTAGACGGCAGTAATGCAACCTAAGCGGCTCTTCTAGCCAACACTCAACCTCGAGAAATGCAATGGCGCCATGCAGCCGATCTTCCTCCCGCGCTATGAACGCATTGCTAGAGGTATGTCATTTGACGCACGCTACCGGACGTGGAGTCGGCCAAACTAAGGGTTGATCGTGAGGAAGGCCCAAAGAAGCCGATCAACAGCTCTTGGACAAGCTTATAGCAGATGCCAAACATCGGAAGAGCGTATTTGATCAAGGCATCGCTACACTCAAATCGGCTAAAAGCAGAGCTCAAGAGCTGGAGTCGACCAAGATTAAACTTGAAGAACAGTTGGCCTTGGTCATAAAAGAACTTGCAGACTGCCAGATTGGCATCACAGACTCTACATCCTCACTGGCCGTCCAGAGGCGGGAGATTGGCGAGGTTTTTGCACAAGTCAAGACTCAATCGGCCAAAATAGTTCGATTCCGGTGATGCAAAGGGCCGATTAACAACTTATAGATAGTGTCCAAGCCACTATTGGCAAAGCGGCAGCGGCACTATCGGCTTTGGGAGCCCATTTGCCCAGATCAGGACTACACTAGACTTTGATTTATCGGTATCAGTTGTGTGGCCAATCTTTTTGTAATATTGCTTTAACCTTGGGATGACGTTTCTTTGAAAACTTGCTTGATCGGCTATGTAACCGATTTTTGTAAACTGTTTAATCCGTGGATGGATGTGTTTAACTGACTCGGTCGGCTGTATGACCGATTTTATATGCATGTGCTTTTGTAATTGATGTTTTCCTTCCTATAGTTAGGACCCGACCCATATGCTTGGGTGATATGCCTTCAGATATTTTCCATTGATCGCTTTAGGTAGGATGAACCCTTCTAAGGATTCCAGTATATACGAATTCCCGTCAATCGGCCGATTGATCTTATAAGGCCCTTCCCATGTTGGAGACCATTTGCCGAATCGATTATCCTTAGACCCAATCGGCAACACGGTTTTCCATACCAAATCGGCTCGATTGAACGATTTTAAAATCACCTTTTTATTATACGACCTGGCAATCCTCTCTTTATTCCTTTTAAGCCGATCTAGCGTGATCAGCCTTAGTTCAGCCAAATCATCCAGATTGTCGAGCATTGCCTGTTTGTATTCATCGGCTGGTACCCTATCTTGCTCATATAGCCTTACTGAGCCGATGTTGATTTCTACGGGCAAGACGGCTTCTTGTCCGTATACCAACTGAAAAGGTGACAATTTAGTTGATCCGTGATGAGATAGCCGATAAGCCCATAAGCCTCCGATAGCGTTGAATGCCATTTCCTCGGCTCTCCCTCAATTTTTCTTTTTATCAGCTTTATCAATGTCTTGTTTGACGACTCGGCCTGTCCATTGGCCTGAGCGTAGTAAGAGGAGGAGTTGAGTAATTTTATTCCAAGACTTTTCGCAAAACTTTTGAACTCGTTGGGCATGAACACAGTCCCTTGATCAGTAGTAATTATCTGTGGAATTCCAAACCGATGGACGATGTGTTCATTTACAAAGTTGATCAGCTCTTTGCTAGTAACCTTCTTGAGTGGTACAGCCTCAACCCATTTTGAGAAATAATCTGTGGCTGCAAGGATGAATTTATGTCCTTTGCTGGATGACGGAAATATTTGGCCGATTATGTCTATACCCCATCCTCTAAATGGCCATGGCTTGATGATCGGATGCAAAGCCGATGTCGGTGTCGATCAGATGTTACCAAACTTTTGGCACGCTTGGCATCCTTTATAATATTTGAAGCGATCTTCTAATATCGTCACCGTAAATATCCTGTTCGTCTCAAGATCCACTTCATCTTATGGGCCGATTGATGTGATCCACAGATGCCTTCATGGACTTCACCCATCGCTACTTTTGCTTCCTCGGTTCCCAGGCATCTTAACAACAAACCTTCCATAGTCCGAAAGTATAACACATCTTCTAGTAAAACATATTTGAGTGCTTTGCGCCTGACCTTCTGCTTAGTCGGCTTGGATGGATCTGACAAATAATCCCTTATCTCTGTTCTCCAGTCGACAGGGTGAACACATAAAATCGGCCAAACTTTTAGCCCGATTGGTCCCTGTCGGCTCTCAATCTTGTACCCTGATGCACATTGTGCCAATCGGTTTGCTTTATCATTAGCTTCTCTGGGGATATGTTTTATAGAAAATGTAGTGAACATCTCGATGATCTGGAGGCATTGATGCAAGTACTGAGTTAGCGCACCGTCGTTGCATCGGTATTCCCCTTTGACTTGCTGTACGATTAACATCGAGTCTCCAAAAGCTTCGACGTCTTTCACCCCGATGCTATCTAACAATTGTAGACCCCTTAGTAATGCTTCGTATTCTGCTTGGTTATTTGAACATTGGCTATTTAGCCGATACATGAAGTCATACTCCTGTTTTCTAGGTGAAACTAATATCACGCCGATGCCTTCGCCTTCTTGGCAAACGGATCCATCAAAATACAGCTGCCAAGGAGTTACATCAGTCGTTCCTACTAATGTTTCACTTCCTGTGATAAAATCGGCCACAGCTTGTCCTTTCACAGATTTAGCCGACTCATAGGCTAACTCGAACTCATAAGGCGTATGCCCATTTACCAAGCCGACCCCGCAGAATTGGCGCCGATAATATGTACTTGACTACATCGGTTTTGCATATTATAATGCATTTGGACGCCAGCATATAATGTTTTAGTTTGGTGCAAGCAAAATACAATGATAAGCATAATTTTTCCACTAGGGGATACCTGGTTTCTGCATCTAAGAGACGTCGGCTTAAATAAAATATTGCTCGTTCCTTCCTATCGGCTTCCTGTGTTAAAACTGCCCCAATTGAATCACCTTCAGCCGATATATATAGTCTAAAAGGCTTACCATGTCTTGGTGCGGCCAATACTGGTGGACTAATCAGATAACCCTTTATGTCGTCAAAGGCCTTTTGTTGGTCGGCTCCCCATTTGAATTCTTGGTTGTCTTTAATTTTCAGCAGCGGTGTGAAGGCCCGAATACGCCCTGACAAGTTTGAGATAAAACGTCGCAAGTAGTTGATTTTCCCAATCAATACCTGCAACTCCTTTTTGCTTGTCGGCGGTTTAGTATCGGCTATGGCTTTTACTTTGGCTTGGTTTACTTCAATCCCTCCTTCATGCACTGTAAACCCAAGAAATTGTCCAGCCGATACTCCGAAAGCACATTTGAGAGGGTTCATTTTTAACCCATGTAACCTCGTGCTTTTGAACATCTTTTCCAGATCGGCTAAATGTTGCCAGTCTTCTTTGGATTTTACCACTACGTCGTCAATGTATATTTCCACGGTATTGCCGATTAAATCATGGAAAATATGGTTCATAGCCCGCTGATAAGTAGCACCGGCATTTTTTAAACCGAAAGTCATAACTTTCCACTCATATAGCCCTAAAGCCCCCGGACATCTGAAAGCCGTTTTGGGTATATCGGCTTCGGCCATGAATATCTGATTGTATCCGGCGTTCCCGTCCAAAAAACTTATGATTTTATTCCCAGATGCAGCATCGATAAGCATATCGGCTATAGGCATCGGGTACTCATCTTTTGGTGTAGCTTTGTTTAAATCTCTAAAATCGACACATACCCTAAGTTTGTCATTTTTCTTCTTTACAGGGACGATGTTTGAGACCCATTCAGCGTATCGGCAGGGCCAAATAAACTTTGCCTCTAGCAATCGTCCTACTTCTTCCTTTATAGCGTCATATAATGTAGGATTAAATCGCCTAGGGTATTGTTTGAATGGCCGATACCCAGGTTTTATTGGTAGCCGATGCTCAACTAGCTGTCGGCTTAAGCCTGGCATCTCGTAATACTCCCACGCGAAGCAATCTCTATATTTTTTGAGTATTTCGACCAACTTTGCTTTATAACTGGGTTCTAATTTAGCACTTACAAATGTTGGTCTTTTGCTATCACCTTCCCCAATATCGATTTCTTCGAGCAAATCGGCAGAAGTAAATCCTAACCCTTTTCTTTCTTCTTCAAAATCCTCAACGACTTCTTCAGATTCTTCTTGCCGATAGCTCCTGGCCTTTTCCTGCAGCTTCGCTTAGTGTCTTGTGCTCCATCTTCTCACTACTGCCTGTCCGATCAAACGTGTTGGGTTTAACACCGATCGGCTTGAATCCTCGACTTCTCGACGCAGATAAAATCGCAATTGTCCAAGGCTTTTCCCGATATACATTCGGCTTCTTCGTGGCCAATTGGTGTCGTGGCTAGCCATGGCGATATGAGCCGATGTGTCGGCAGACGACTTTCATCAGTATCATTGTTCCACTGTACCAATTTTTGGTGCATAGTTGATGGTATACAAAGAATTGGCATGGATCGATCCCCGCCAAGGAGCACGCTGTAATTGCCTCGGCTTCAATCACAAAAATGCAATCGGCAAAGTTTTATTACCGATCGTCGCTTCGACACCATTACGCCTTTAGCTTCAGTTGGGTCTCCCGTGAAGTCATTTAGCACCATATTGGTCTTGATCAAGTCTTCATCAGCTTTACCCAATTTTTTGAAAGTACTTAACGGCATCAGATTGACTGTCGCCCCGCCATCGACCAACATACGAGATATCGGTCGGCCATTAATATACCCTTTTAGATATAATGGTTTTAGATGCCGATGCATGTCTTGTGGCTTTTCAAACACAGCGTCTGGTGCTCCGAGGCACAATTGGGCGAACACTTCTTCAGCCGATTCTTCGGTTTTGAACTCGGCAGGTAGAGTGAATACCATGTTTATATCCATTGGTGGCGTATCATCTCGGATCATCGGAGAACCGGATTCGACCGATTGATCTGAATCACTATCGATCTGTTCCTTCTTTCTCCACTCTTTTTTCAAAACCGGTACTGGTCTTAACTTATTAAACATCCGATCCCTTTCGTTCTCCTTTTCAGCTTCCCTTTCTTCTTGTGTCTTCAATCGCTGAAGCCTTCTACGTTGTGATTTGCTGAGACCCGAGGGGCACCACCTAGGCTTAGGTTCTATCGGCTTTCTTATTTTTCCAGCTAAATTGCTCATCTCGCTGTCAGATTCCATTCTACTTGTGTTAGCCGATAGTTCTTGATTTCGGGAGGACTCGCCTTGCTCTGATGTTGTCAACCTTTCATGGATCGGCCTTCTGCTTCTCACATCTGGATGATTGTATATCGGTCCAGACAACCTATCTTTTATAGATCGGTTTGGTCGATATGCAGACGAGTGTTGCATAGGACAAGATACAACTGTTGGTAAGGTCATCCCTCTCCCAAAGAAAGCGCCAAAAGGGACATTGCCGATGTTTCTCTTCTTCAGTGGTTGGCCGACATGACATATCTGGCCGCCAACGTTCATCCCTCTTTTGCCCTGGTCGATGAAAACTCTGGTGTTGTTGAGTGTTATATCTTCAACTTATCCTCTCATACTTCCCCAGGAGCTGTGAGAAAGTCGGCTTTGGTTTGAAATCGACTTTTCTTGGAGCCCTCTCAGCCCGATACCATTTACCGACCTCCAAGTCCCCTCTTGGTTTTACCGTTCTTGAGTTTTGTCCATTCCTATCGGCTTCTATCTGTATAGAACCGATAGTAATCTGCACTGTCTCGTCTCGTGATACAATTCCTTTAGTCGGCTTATCTTCTTCTGCAGGCCTCTTTCCTTTTTGTGAACATTGAACCATGTTGACTTGAAAAGGGCTCATATCTATCTGCATAGCCGATTCTTCCAAGAACTTTAGCCTGCCATCGCTGATGGCCGATTGAATCTGTTGTCGAAAAATATTGCGATCGTTAGTATTATGTGAAAACGAATGGTGCCATTTGCAATACCTTCGCTTTTTAATTTCCTCGGTCGATGGTATGACGTGTCCTTCCAGCAACCTTATGAGTTTTTCTTGCAGTAATAAATCAAATATCTTGTCACATTTTGACACGTCATATGAATACTTGATTTCTGCCCTATTTTTCATCGGCTTGAGCAGAGAGCATACGAGTGGCTTTTTAGAACCCTTGGTCCACTCGGCTATGTTTATTTCCTCGTCATTCCCCTGAGGTGTCGCTGAATTGTAATCTACCATGTTTACTTTGGCCTTTTCATTACCGTTTGGCTTAAATCTATCTTTAAACCCTTTGCTCTCTGCATATCGGCTGTGGTGCCGATACGCGGTGGAGTAAGTGGCCTAAATCTGGAAATTCTTGGCCCGATAGCTTCTCTTTTAATGGCGGGATTAGCCCTTGGAATGCTAAATCGGCCAATTGATCATCGGGTAATGTTACACTAAAGCATCTATTCCGTACGCCTCTAAACCTTCTGATATAATCGGAAACCGATTCGCCGTACTTTTGTCGGACTGAACTAAGATCAGAAATCCTAAGCTCCATAGTTCCCGAAAAAAAGTATTCATGGAATCGGCTTTCTAGATCGTTCCATAGGTGAACTGCATTTGGGGGTAGATTACTGAGCCAAGTGAATGCAGCACCAGACAATGATAAAGGAAACAATCTAATTTTTAGTCCATCTGATCGCGCAAATTTCTCCACATCGAGCCATAAACCGTCCGATATGCTCAATCGTGGTGACGGAATCATCTCTCGAGAATTTGGCAAAGTCCGGTATTCGAAAGTTGTGCGGGTATGGCATTCGATCTATGTAATCGGGTACGGCTTCCTATGGCCGATCACTCTTCCTCCGGGTCAGAAACCGAACTGTTCTCTTAAAACGTTAGCAATTTGTTCCGCCCAATTGACATTGTCGGCTTGTGGTGCAACTGGACATTGCCAATTTTCATGGTTCACGCCCTGCCCCCCGAGTGCAAACTCGGGTCTTTGTCCAAATCGCACCGCAGGAGGTCTTGGTACTTGGTCATAATCATGATTAAAACCCAATGCATCGGGTATGGGCGCGAAAGGTTCGACGTACGGCACCACCCTGTACGGCGCTTGTTTTACGGTTGTGGCTCCCCGTGATTGCGGAGCCTGATCCGTTTCGATCGGCTGATAAGCCGATAGACCGATGCTATTGGATGGCCCGTTTGACGGATTTGATGCGTTTATCTTAGCCCCATCCGTGTGCCCATGGTAGTGCATAAATCCATCTCTCTGTATGCTTGGTTTCAAAACAGTAGGTTGAGTTGGCATCGTAATAGGTGTTTGAGCCGACACGTTTACTGTGTTGGTGTTAGGTGTTATGGAATATACTGGGTACGTAGGGATGGTTTGTGGTGGATCTAGCAGGCTTCCAGACACAGCTAATTCTTGAGCAATTGTTTTCACACTATTTTCTATCATCGGCTTCAATGTGGATACTAGAGCCGATGACTGGTTAATTAATGCGTGATGAACAGATTGCTCGATCATACTTGATAAATCGGCTTGAGCGGGTGCGTATCGGCTTACCGATTCGGATGACGAATCTCCGCTAGGATTGAGGCTTGGTAGTGCAGTTTTTTGAGTAACGCCACGGCGTGTTTTCTGGAAGCACCGCAGCATCATTTCTTCCAAAGCTGCCTTTCTGTCTTCGATTTCTTTTCATTGCTCAGGTTAAATCGGCCATTTGGGGCGCGATTATAGCATCAGTGTTGATATCGGCGGTAACCGCAGGCTTGTCAGTTGACGACATGTTTTCTTTGTGGTCCCACCGGGCGTGCCAAAATATGTTCGCGCAAAAAACGTGAAGGAGGGTTTTCGGCCTCAAGACACGGCGTTCGGACGCGATTCCGGCGAGGTGAGATGGCTCCACGGGTGCGCTGGCCGGGCTTCCGATCCGATCTCTGCTAGGCGAGACGGCTTGCCGACGGTGACACGAGCAACAAACCGATGCTAACCCTAGAACTAACTTCGTGAGCTATTCCGGAAGATGGCGGCCGGGCGCTAGGACCTTAGGGCTTCGGTGCGGCGCGGAGAGGAGAACCTCAGAGGACAACCCGGTCATTAAATAGCCTCGACGTTTGCACGGAATTCGGAACCCTAGCCGTGTCCCGCTCGGTCACGGCGGAGCTCTCCGGCTTGGATTCGGACGAGGACGACGATCGATGCCGCCCACGTGTCCCGCATCGGACGGTCCACGCGCCACGCGACGCTGGCAAGACGCACGGCCGTTGGATCTAGATCCAACGGTCGGTCTAGGTTAGGTTGGGTTCGGGACGCGGTTGAACCAAGTCACGTGGCGGTCGGACTCGGACTCGGTCGGTCGGATGAACAAGATTTGACCCAACTCGAATTTCCAGCGATTTAATATTTAAAATAATTCCCAGAAATTCATTTAATTCATTAAAAATATCAAAAGACTCAGAAAAATTCCAGAAAATTTTTGGAAAATACTTTGGATCATTTTGGACTCAAATAAAATATTTCCAACAAAATTTTATTTGCAAAGTTTAATTCTTTAATTATTTCAAAATGGAATAAATTCAAATAAATTCCAAATAAATCCAAATAAATTCCAGAAAATTCCAAAAATTCACCAAAGTGCCAATTCACACATGAATTTAAGAAAAGCAAAATTTTGGGGTGTTACATAACCACTCCCGAACCCCAAAACAAAACACTTTTCGGTTTTAAAAACAAAATCAAAGTCTACCAATATGAAAGCATTCTTCGCTTTGCCTGTAACCGTAGGCACGGCTATTCGAATAGTTTTACTCTGCAGAGGTGTACAACTTTACCCACAAGACACGATCATCTCCTAATGCCAAGCTATTAGCACACTTCCTTTGGTGTGCCGGTAGAGAGATCATGATAAGGCCGTTACAATGTTTCTACCTAGCTAGACCCACCCGCTGAGGTTTCACCGCTGTTAGGGTTCTTTCCACCCAGTACAGAAGCCCCCTCTTGCGCCGTGTGAGCAAAACAACAACCACAACAGTGCCTCCTTCCGGCTCTCACATAACAACCGAGTGGTGAGTGTAAACTAGGCTTCTACAAATTAGTGGGCCAGGTCGTACCATTATAGACATGTGGTAGTACGGTTATGCTTAAAATGGCAATCATAAGCGTCGGTCCTTATATGACTTGGGGCGGTACTTGCACAAATGGATCAAGGCTTGATCCGCTCTCACCCGACATTCCATGCCGCCCAAGTCCAAATCATTTTCCTTTTCTTTTTAATTGAACAAAACAGGACCAAAACCATAATAATAACTTTCAAATCACATTTAATATCATTCTTTTTGAATAATCCCACCCCTGGGTTGTTTTCATCGGAAAAGATCCTAAGCAATTCTACCGTACTACATATCAACGGATACCATATAAGCCTAAGCATGGTATAAACAAGGTTCTAAGGTTACAATGGACATGATTAACAATGTCAAGGAGGAATTAACAATTTTGGTATAACTAAGACTTATATTTGACATATTTCATTAAACATAGCCATGCAACTTTATAAACAATTTAAATCATTTTGTAAACATAGGAGCAAAGTGCATCAAGGGACTTGCCTTCTGTCCCGGGTAGGTCTTCGTACGCGGGAGGATCGGCGGCGGAATCGGCGGTCGCAGCGGGATCGTCGACTACACGCAAAACGAGGCAATAAATAAATAACAGAAAATAAATAAAATCCAAAAATTATAAAATTAGTGCTGGCAGGAAGGTATTGATTTATGATGAATTTAGAAATCTGAATGGGTCAAACGGAGTTCGGATGAGAAAGTTATGAGCTTCCGAAGTTTGAATTTCAAATAAATAGGAAAACCGAGAATATTCTTGGAATATTCCTCTCTGGTTTGACTGAGTCAAGGTTTGACCGCGGACTTTGACTTTGACTGGTCTTTCTTACATGTGGGACCCCATGTCATACTCTAAGGTTGTCTTCAACCTTTGGCCTCATGGCTACCATGGATGGGGAATGGATCTTGAGGTGGGGCTGGAGGAGGGGCTCGGCCGGCCGGGGAGGGGCGGCGGCGGGAGTCGCCGGCGGCGAGGGGCGGCGGGACCGGCCGGCGGCGGCAAGGCGCTGGCGGGAGGCGCAGATACAAGGCAGTGGAGGCGGGCGGCGGCGCGGCGGCCGGGCTGGCAGGGCGGCGTCTGGCCGGGCGAGCCCAACACGCACGCACAACACAGTGCACCCAAAAACAAAACAGAGAAGGCCCCTTTTCCTCGAAAATCCGATTTTTAACCCAATCTTGCATGGATTTGATCCAAACAAAAACTAGAACCTCTAGAAAACATCCTTAGGAACCTATAACCGGAAAGAATTGAACCAAAACTCACCGAGCAAGATGAATTTGATGAAAAACCCGAGTTCGGCCGAAGCGAAGAAAATGCGAAATTCGTCGCCCACGGTCGATGAAACCTAAAATCAACGATCGGGTTAGAAGCTAGACATCCATGCTAACACAAAGAAACGAACGGGAGGAAGAATGATCCACCGGAGTGGAAGATATGATCCAAAATCCGAAGAACACGAAGAACACCAAGCTTGCGTCGGTTTTCTCGATCTAGCGGACGATTGGGTTTGAGAAGCTAACGGTGGGTGACACCACCGGAAAGGGTACTCTTATACGGAGAGATGAGAGGCGGAATCACGCGAAACGAATTAGAAACGGGCGAATTATTGCCATAAATGCCGATTTCGGTTTTGGAAGGATGGTTCAAATTCCGGCGAGGTTTAGGGTGCATTAACCCTATGAATGGAAAGAGGAGGCCGTCGTGATTCCAACGGATCCGACGGTGATTGATTTGGACAAACATGGAAGGAGTTTCATGCATTTGGATAGAGAGGATTGAGTTTGGAAGCTTCTCTGTTAACCTCCCAGGCAAGAACACGAGCAGGCCATCCCAAGGTGGAAGACGCACCGTTCACTTGCCACGTGGCGGCCTGCGGTTGGTTCTCCTTTACGCAATTGATTCGCCCTAGAGAAAAATAAGGAAAATGGCCTAAAAATTCCGAAAAAATTCCTAGAGACATTTTAGATTATTTGGAACTCAATGGAACTGGTTTGGTTGAATTTGGATGATTTCTGTGGAATTGGATATTCGGGCGCGGATCGCAGGCATTAAACAAAAGCCGCGCGAGATAAAATAGGAACGGATGTCCAAAAATCCGGGGAATGATTCCTAAAATCATTTTGGAATATTTGGAACATTTTAGCAGTGGTTTGGAGATTTTTGGAGCACTTTTGGACTCGGGTGAATTTTCAGGTCCCGGCGGGAACTGGAAAATCCTATTTTTCGCCCGGGAGGGAATTAATTCCCGATTTCGAAGGGGAATGGATGCCAGGTTAATATAAACACCAGAGAAACTCCAACTTTTGAATTTACTTTATTTAAATTAGGTCTTTATCCAAAATATTTTCCAGAATTTTTCTGGAATTTTTCTGAGTCTTTTGCTATTTTTAATGAATTAAATGAATTACTGGGAATTATTTTAATTATTAAATCACTGGAAATTCGAGTTGGGTCAAGTACTATTCATCTGACCGAGTCGGAACCCGAGTCGGACTCGAGTCCGACCCGAGCCACGTGACTCGACCGAACCAGCTCTAAACCTAATCGATCCCAACCGTTGGATCGGGATCCAATGGTCAGGATTGGGCCGCGCTGTTTCGACCGGGTCCGGCTCGGACCCGTGCGCGCCTGGCAATCGTGGCCGTTGATCGAACACGTGTACGGCCGCGGGTCGTCGTCTCCGCCGAGTCCGATCCGGACAGCGCCGCCGTGCCCTCCGCCAGGTTCGTTAGGGTTCCGGGTTCTGCGCGCATGCCTACGCTATTTAAGGCCCGGACCGGCCCCCGAGGTTGCCCTCTTCCATGCGCCCCGTTTGCCCTAGGTAATAGAGCTCAAGCCGCCGCCAAGCCGTGCCGATTGCTCGCCAAAGTTGGGCGGAGCCGCTACGGTTTCCTCATCTTCTCCGGCACCGATAGCCCTTGTCCGCCGTGTTGGAGCCTGTGTTCGAACCCCAAGACAAGGCGCACTGTGGGACATCTCGATCACGCCGAGAACGCCCGTAGCGCCGCGCCGTGGTCATCTTCCTAGCGGCAAGCAACCCAACCTCGCCGTGACTTCATCTCCGCCCACGAGCCCGTGCACCGCTGGATCTTCATCGGACGATCACGGTGAGTCCACGCTTCCCGAAACTTTGAAAACCAGATCGGATCTCGACCGTTGGATCAAGATCCAACGCCCACGATCGCCACGCGGCCGGAAGCTGCGTTAACTTAGGGTAGATCTAGACCGTTGGATCTAGATCCAATGGCCGTGATCATACCACGTAGCCGCCGCCGCGCCGCGGCGTTGAGTCATCGACAAGTCGCCCGCGCGTGCGGCCGCCGAGATCGGCATGACTGCGCGTCACTGACATGCGGGGCCCGCATGTCAGTGTCTCGCCCGAGAGTCGCACCGTGCACGTGACCCACTGACGGGTGGGACCCGTGTGTCAGCGACCCGAGCCGTGGACCGGGTCCACGGTGGACCGAGCCGCACCGTGCGCCGAGTCCGCGGAGCCTACCGACGCCACCGACCAATCAGGAGCCGACACGTGTCACCCATGACGCAATAAATGATTTTTCGAAAAATAAAATGATTTATTAATTCGAAATAATGATTTCAGATTTTGATTCAAATTTCAAACGCTTATAACTTTTGCGTTTCAACTCCGATTTGAGTGATTCAAATTTCTAAATTTGTAGAAAATTCAGATCTACTCAATTATGAATTTTATTTAATTTCTGGACTAGAGTTTTTCTCGGTAATATTATTTAATTGATTATTTAAACTTTAAATAATTATAACTTTTGCATTTTAACTCCGAATTTGACGATTCCAGTTTCTAAAAATTCATAAAATTATGTTATCTCTGTTTATGGATTTTATTTGGATGTTTGGACACTTTTTGCCTATTGTTTATTCGTGTATTGCTATTTGCACGCCTTACGAGTAGATGTTGAAGTGCCGGAAGGATTCGAAGGAGAAGTATTGACTCAGGATCCAACTCAAGACCAAGAACAAGTACTTTTTGAAGGCAAGTTGTGCTTTGACCATGTTGATCCTATTTTGAAACCTATTTTGATTTAACCTATTGCATGCTAGTTCAATTAGAAAATACTTTATTTAAATATGGGGAATTAGATAAATACCAAATTGCTGTATGACACCTTGATTAATTAAATATGTGCCATGACCCCTTGTCACCCTAGTTGTGGTTTACTAGTTGGACATTATTAAAATTGCCAACATGGGTTTATAGATCGTTGTAGTATACTGCTTAGACCTGCTACGTGCTCATGACATGATTTTGGTCAATCAAATGTTAATATTGACTTAATGATATATTGAACCTGTTTTGGAAAGGTATCATGTGATGTTGATGGCACGTGGTGCATGGTAATCAACTGGGGTTTGATAAATAGTTTTTCGACCGGGGCATGTGGCAAGAATAATCAGGTGGGCCAGTTGTGGCATTGGGAATGTTGGTTTGGTTCTTCGGGTAGTCTTGCCCTGGTCACCCTAAGGACTTCACCTTGCAAGCCTTTGAACTGGGTCTAACGTGCAACCACATGTCTGTAATGGGACGGACCTAGTTGATTAAGTTGCTAATAACGTACCTGTGGGACCTCAGGAGGTCAACTACACCCTTTGTGTAAGTTGTACGGGGGAGCGTACCGGGGCTGAAGCCAGGTACCCATCTAACGGTTGATTGGCCTAAACTTCGCCTTAGCTAAGGGAAGGGTTAGTGTGCAATAACCGGGGAGGCTCACTTGTATTGTTAGAAGTTTCCGAAAGACTTTGTTACGGGAACTCCCCTTTGTGGTGTTTGACTGTATCTTGTGGGTAAAGTGCATAACCTCTGCATAGTGTACAATCTATTCGAATAGCCGTGTCCGCGGTATTGGACATCGCTCGGGAATTACAGTCAAGGGTTAGACTTTCTTGAAAATAACTTGGACTTGAAAGGTTGGGTTTGGTTTACGAATGACGTTAATGGAAATGTGGATTAGGATGGGAAAGATGCTTACTGAACTCCTTGAAAAGTTATCTATGCTTTACTTGTTTCTACTGCTTTCGAATCTACTTATGATACTTGTTAAATGTTTCATCGCAAAAATACCTTGAGCCACTCCTTTGTACTAAGCCATGCATGTAGTATATTAGCTGCATTCTGTGCATGACTTGCTGAGTACCAAGTACTCACCCTTGCCACAATACAACACCAGTTGAAGAGGAGACTACACCAGCTTTGGAGGAGGAGCTCCAAGAGGAACCGTCTACTTAGGGAGCGAGCCCAGTCAGTTGCCTATGGTATACTGGATGGCGCCACGAAGTTATCTTATTTTTCCGCTGCTATTATTTCTCTCTTAATAAGTTTCGTCCTGTGAGGCGCATAATTGTAACTTGACCATAAGATCGAGTAACCAGTTTGACTATTTAAATAAAGTACTTTATTAGTATCGAGTGGTATGATTGTGATATTTACCGATGTTAAGACTGTGTGCACTAGCGCGTTCCTGGACTAGTGCTGAATACACAGAGGGTCCAGATTTGCAAATTCGGGTCCCGGCAGAGGTGGTATCAGAGCCATACTGACCGTAGGCTCAACCCTAGCTAGAAAGGTCGTAGAGAGGATAAAACCTATTTTCTAAAGCTAAAAGTTTGTCAAGACAAGAAATGACATCTTGACTTATCCCCTTCTCTCTTTTCTTATCCCTTGCTGAATTTTCCCTTACCTTGTAACGATTTAAAAATTCCGAGTTCTTACGTGAGCACTCTTGTGACAGATGGAGGGAGAGTTCAACTACGTCGATCTGGAAGTTGGTCACGCCGCGGAACTTTGGCATATGCTACAGACTCTCGGAGATTTTGAGAAGCCACAATACCAAGTGGAAGTGATCAGACAAGCAGGATTGATCAAGGCTTGTGACGTGAAGATTGTGGTACCTGCTAGGAAGAAGGGCCCAGGCAATCGCCCGATACACTGCACTGCCAGGAGGTCTACAATGTAGATGGGTATCCAAGAAGTATCACGACGAGCAATGCGGCACATTACCCGCATCTACGCCAGAGGGTTGGAGAGCACGGTGTTCCGATATCATCCGCGCAGCAACAACCTTCTTGACCCGAAGGCGATTCAGGATGAGGATGCCATGGTCACACAGTTGGCACGACTTGTTGTCGCCCAAGAGGATGTACTCGATGATACAAGCAAGGAGCTACAGAAGGCCTGCAAGGAGATCACGACAGAGAAGAACAGATGGCGGGAAGCTCAAGAGTATGTGTCACACCTTCTGCAAAGGATTGGAGAGTTAGAGGCGGCATTGTACGCACCAGAGCCAGAGCCAATGCTCGAGCTGCACGAGCCAGACCCGGAGGAGCCAGAGCTTGAGGAAGACACTGCTTCTTCGACTACCACAGATGACACAGTTGCTGGACATGGCAATCGTTTCGCGCCTATGCCGCAGCATCCGTACCCAGGCCGTGGAGGTTTTCTCGATGAGTGAGCGTAGGTTCTATAGTGAGACTCCTTCGCTGAGTCGCGTCATAGAATAAAGAGTCACCCTTTAGGTGTTAGATTCCAGTGTTAGTTCAATTTGGATTTTCATTGCTTGCTGAGTGTGCAGTATGTGTTGCAGGCCTTTAGGCATTGTAAGCAACCATACCAAGTTATTGATATCATTAATAAAGTTGGACCTTAAAGTTACACCTTTCGCCCCGCATAAGTTCCATATTACTTGTCTATTCTTGTTTCCCTCTCATCTCTAAAACCTAGAGCAAACCACAGATGGTGAACACCCGTGGAAACCTTGGAGGCAATGGAAGTGGTTCTCGCCCAGCAGAAAACCCCAATGATGGAGCACCAGCACCGCCACTGGATATGCAGAATTTTGGAGCATTTCTTGCTGCTCAGACTCAGTTGATGCATGCTATGATGCAACAGATGCAAAACGTCACTGCTCAGGCCACTGCTAATCAAGTCAATCAGGGACAACGCCAGAATACAAGACTGTCAGAGTTCATGAGGACCCATCCACCCACTTTTTCTGGGAATGCCAATCCGTTGGAGGCCGACGACTGGTTAAGGTCAATTGAGAGAAAGCTACACATTGCTCAATGCATAGGAAATGAGAAGGTACTCTACGCTTCTCATTAGTTGGAAGGAACAGCCGCCGAATGGTGGGAGAACTTCTGTGCCACGCAAGTGAACCCTCAGGACATCACTTGGGAGGAGTTCACAGCTGCATTCCGTCAGTATCATGTGCTTGAAGGAATCATGGATCTTAAGAAGGAGGAGTTCAGAGCACTGAAGCAAGGTAATCAGCCAGTGGCCGACTACCTGAACAAGTTCACACAGCTTGCTCGCTACGCACCTGAGGATGTAGCGACAGATAAAGCCAGACAGTCTCGCTTCATGAAGGGACTTCACTCAGGACTACAAGTAGGACTGATCACCCACACCTTTCCAGATTTCCAAGAGTTGGTGAATAAAGCGCTTATTCTTGAGGACAAGCGCAAGGAACTGGATGAGAACAGGAAGCGCAGGATGCAACAAAGAGGATCACGCCAGGAACGCATAGCGTCGAGAGTTGCACCAAATCAGTTTTTGATTCCAGCCACAAAATGCAACAAGGACACCGTCACGGCACCAAGACCCATCAATCAAAACTATCGGACCCAGCCCACTAAACGCCGCTCGAGCGTCGGCAAGGAAAAGTGAGACGCTGCTACAAGCGCAACGAGCCAGGACACTTTGCCAATGATTGTCCAAAGAAGACAGCAGGAGTAACCCAAGTTCGCTTCAACACAGGATCCACACCGCCTAGGACGCCAAAGACCAGGAACCACATCCTGCATCGTGGTGAGAGGCCGAGTCAACCATGTCACCGCGGATGCACTGCAGAATGCTACAGACGTCGTACTGGGTAAGTTACTAGTCAACTCAGTACCTGCAACAGTTTTGTTTGACTCTGGAGCTTCGCATTCGTTTGTTTCGCAAGGCTTTGCTGCTAAAAATGATTTGGAGATTGCAAGGCTTAAATGCATGCTTTTAGTTCAAACCCCTGGTTCCGAACTTCGAACGAAAGTAGGATGTTTCGGGGTGAGAATACTAATAGATGGGATAGAGTTCCTAGCGAACCTTATTATTTTGGAGACCCAGACCTTAGACGTCATTTTGGGAATGGATTGGTTATCCAGGCACAAGGCCGTATTGGATTGTGGACGAAGGACTATCTCAGTTGAGAGCCCGTGTGGAAAGAAAGTGGAATTTCAAGCCACTACAGTTAGAGATGGACAGATGATGGTTAACAATACCAAGGCAATCAGCATAGAAGATGTCTCGGTAGTGAATGAGTACCCAGATGTTTTTCCTGAAGATCTACCTGGTATGCCACCGGACAGGGATATAGAGTTTGTGATAGAGCTTGTACCTGGTACAGCACCGATAGCAAAGAGACCTTATCGGATGTCCACCGAAGAATTGGTAGAGATGAAAAAGCAACTTGAAGAGTTAATGGAGAAAGGATTTATCAGACCGAGTTCGTCGCCGTGGGGAGCGCCAGTGTTGTTTGTCAAGAAGAAGGACGGGAGTTTCAGGATGTGCATTGACTACCGTGCACTCAATGAAGTCACCGTGAAGAATAAGTATCCGCTACCCAGGATTGATGATTTGTTTGATCAGCTGAGAGGAGCCGGAGTTTTCTCCAAGATTGATCTGAGATCGGGATACCATCAGTTGAAGATCCGATCAGAGGATATTCCGAAGACCGCATTCTCGTCAAGATATGGACATTACGAGTTCTGATTATGTCCTTTGGTCTGACGAATGCGCCAGCATATTTCATGAATATGATGAATAAGGTGTTCATGGAATATTTGGACAAGTTTGTTGTTGTGTTCATAGTTGATATCCTAATCTACTCTAAGACAGAGGATGAACATGCCGAACACTTGAGGCGAGTTTTGGAAAAGCTGAGGGAACAGCAACTCTTCGCCAAGTTCAGTAAGTGTGATTTTTGGAAGGACAAGGTGGAATTCCTCGGACATGTAATGACCGCAGAAGGGGTCGCCGTAGATCCAAGCAAGGTAGAAGCTGTGTGTGGGGGCTCCAGAATCAGATTAGCGATGCATGTCATTACTGTTGCATCGGTCTGAAGATTAATGCAACCCGTAACGTCTCCTGACCGCTAAACCAACTCCGTACTCGGATTGGGGCCAATAAATCGGCAAAACTCGTGAGGACTATACATGCCAACTGATTGATCCCAACTCGAAGCTTCGCAGAATCGCATGCATTATCTTGGTTCCCTGGATCAAGAGCTCCAGTACCGCAGCGTTGTCATACAAGACAGGTCTCAACTATGCAAGAGTAAATATATTACACATGAAAGGTAACGTTATTACAATAGTTTAACTTTACAAGTCTCGGCTTGCAGCCGGCACAAGTCCAAAAGAATCCTTCAACGCCAGCGGAAACTCCAAAAGAAGAACACGCAGTGTGCCTCCACCCTCAGGCAACTGACTGAAAGGAAAACCAGCTAAGCCCGGTAGATGAATCGGCGTCATCATGACTGCGACTAAATCTGGAACATCTGCATCATTACCTGCTTCTTCTCCTTCTGACCAAAGTCCGTTAGAGCAAACGGTGAGTACACGTATGTACTCGCAAGACTTTAGTGTATGGAATGTATACATATAAAATGTAGGTTAAATCAATGAATAATAGGTTACTACACTAGTCTTGTTGAGCACAAAGCAGATTTTGCTTGCAATATGATAATAGATTCACATTCGCACCTTTACAAAAGAAGCTGAAGAAAACATTTCAAACAATTAATAATAGATAAACCATTAACCAAATCAACACCCGACCATTCCTTCCACCAAACCAGCCAACCACCTGCAGCTTTTCCGAACCCAAGATCCAAACACACACCCAACCAACACGGTCCAACCTTGAAACCCATTTTTCAGAATTCAACCCAGACCCGAAATCTATACTTGATAATACTTTCCAAGCTGCTCATGACCGCGAGCACGGCTAATCGATTAGTTTATTTATCTCTGCAGAGACTGTACACTGTACCCACATGACATGTTCTATCAATCATGTTATCCATGCCTCGCGATACCGAAGTACCCGATTTGCTAGACAGTGATGGAACCTTTCGAGAGATTGGAGTTCTAATCCTGCACCGGCCCGGTAACGTGCATTCCTAACTACAGCCACAGAGGCCGCCAGTGGTTCCCACAGGCACCCACTAGCCCACGACCTCCCTGTAGTAGGCATTACCGTTGTATTGGGTAAACTTTCCTTCGATGCCTCGACAAGAAAGTCCCTAGAATGCACCGACACCACAAGTGCATCCAATCCTCTTTGCCCTCCAATAATGCAGGGTTAGATCCCTTTTCCCCGTACTAGGCTGAGGCCATCCCATACTGGCACATGTGGTTGCACGAATTATACCCAGTAAATAGCACCAAGTTCGGTCCTTAGGGTGACTCAGGCGAGATCTTCCAATCCCACATGCTACGGCCACAGAGGGTCGGCACTAACGGCCCCGCCGAGCACACACTAGCCCTCAACCTCCCCATAGCAAGGGACCAACTGAGACCAATCCACTCTAAACCAGCCAACGGCCTGACAACCAATCCGAACCTGAAACCAGCCTACCAACCGGAATCACTACCCAGCCAAATACCACCAACTCCGAATCACCAAACATCTCGCCCGGTCTAAACTCTCCAAGTTTTTCCATTTTACTCACGCAACCATCCCCTTTTTCCAACAAAACCCCAAAATCTCCAATTCCAACCTGACACCCTTCACCATCCTAATAGTTCCAGGAGTTTATGAATAAGAACATCATGATCCCCTGCAACCAATTCTACTGCTGAACTAAGCATATGCAACTATTATTCTTTAATACCCTCTGACACTTACTAACGTGTCTAAATTATTCTTAAGTCTATCAAGGATTGCATATTCAGATTAAATTGAGGTAATCCAACAATTTTCGGCTTAACTACTACTTCCCACAAATTATCATTTTTAATAAATTTATGAGCATGCATAATAGTTTTGGCAATCAAAATAAGAATTGCAAATATGGGATTCAAAATGGTCAAGGGGGGGTGCTTGCCTGTTTGCTCTTCGGTGAAATCGGTCTCCGGGACGTAGTCGGGATCGTCGGCGACGTTCGAAGCGTCTACGTCTACACGAAAAGCAACGAGACCCAAAATCATCAATCAAGGTAGGCAAAGAAGCAATCAAAATCCAAAAAGAAGCGAAAACGGGAAACGAGAACCTAGACGGAAAAAGAAAATTCTAAACTTTCTCCCAGAGGCCGGTAGTACCGCTGTTGAATGGGCGGTAGTGCCGCTCTGGCCGGCAGTACCGGCTACAGTTGGGCGGTAGTGCCGCTGGTCAGGAACCGAAATGGGTCACTCTCTGGAAAATAACTACCGGCGTCCTAACCCGGTAGTGCCGGACTTCTCCATGCATCGCCTTCACACTAGCGGTAGTGCCGCTCTCCCCGAGTCCAAAATCCCAAAAGTGAGATTTCGCATTAAACCCCGGGACTTCGACGTAAGTGCATGGATAGGTTCCTGGGGACCCATGGGACCTATTCACGCAGGTTTCGTCAAGTTCCGAGCTCGTTTGCACAAAATTTCACTTTTCGGATCCTTTCTCTCCCGATAATGACGCGAAAACGGATTTCGACCCAAAAGGTGTCGAAACTCGAGTTTCTTCGCGGCAACGGATTCTCTATGACTCTAGGGACTTATGCGCGCTAGGCTTGAGAGCTTTGGGACTTCGGAACTTGAAATCGCTCCGAATGCCCAGAGTGCAACTTTTGCAAATCCTTCGGGAGAACGGATTTCGCAACACGCGCACTAGGCCCGCTAGAACACTAAGGTCCTACGTGATCTAACTACCGAATGGAACCTCTGAAATACGCTATTCGACTTCTACTACCCGAAAACCTAAATATACTCTCCGAATCCGATTCTCGCCCTGAATCTAGTTCAAACTCGATTCTTCCGCAGGAATCGACCTTCGAGACTCTAAGAACATATTCGCGGGTCATTTTCCCGACTTTCCGGAGCTAGGGTTTCAAAAGGAAAAGGCTCCGAGAATTCGAGAAATGGCTTCTTGCAGCGAATGAGTCCAACGAAGCGTAGATCAGGGTTACAGAAACTACTCGATCACGCGGAAGGATTCTTCTACCCTTGACCTAGGTTTAACCACTCGAAAAACGACTATGCACCACTACAACTAGGGTTTCTAGAGTTTAACTAGGACGTAAAGAACGATTACAAGCCAAGGAAGAGCTAGGGTTTGCATCTCCACCTAGGGTTCAAGCTCAACTTTAAAACCTACCTCGTGTGAAGCTCCTTGACTGCTTGGAGACGCTTCTCCACCCTTGCTCTCGCTTCCACTCGGCCTCCTGGAGCTCCAACCAGCTGGAAATGGCGAGGAAGAGGAGAGAGCTCCAATGGAGAGAGAGGAAGGAGAAGAGAGGAAGAAGGAGGAGGAGAGGAGGAGAAATGAGAGAGGAGAGGGAGAGGAGGTGCTCCCTGGTGTTTTGAGGTAGTAGGAGGGGCACAAAAATCGATGCAAATGGATAGCCACGAGCACAGGAGCAAAACAGGGCTCTGGCCCCGCTGCCCTCGCTGCGGCCGGCGATCTGCCGGAGCGGCCGATCTTGCTTCGGCCGCCGGTAGTACTGCAGTGTATGCTTGATCGCCGCCAGAGTAGAAAACTCAGAGGATTCTGATTTAAGCGATGATTCTCCAATCAACTAACTTGAGGACTATTGGAATAGGTTCGAGGGGTCCTAGTAAAGGTTTTAAAACTTAACTTTGGGATTTAGCTCTCACGATTTTAAATTTTTCCCGATTCCGGATTCTGAGACTCCAATCGGGGAAAACAATCAACGAAACGACAAAACCGAATTCAAGGGCAAATAACTCCAAATCCAAAATGGAAACTTTACAGAGCACTAATCCACACTTAGTTAGCCTAATTAATCTTAATTATAAACACGGACGTTACAATCCTACCCCCCTTAGAATAATCTCGTCCTCGAGATTAGCTAGACTCTGCGAAGAAAGAGGGAAACTCAATTCTAAGACGATCTTCTCGTTCCCAAGTAGCTTCGTCTTGGGTATGATTACTCCACTGGACTTTGAGCATTCTGATGACTCGATTGCGAGTAAGGCGCTCAGCTTCTTCAAGTACTTGGATCAGATGCTTGCGGTATGATAGATCAGGCTGAAGATCAATCGTTTCCAATGGGGTAAGTTCTGTGGGCTTCCGAAGACATTTCTTCAGCTGTGATACGTGGAATACATCGTGTACCTCGGAAAGCTGAGGGGGAAGTTCAATCTGATAAGCAACTTCACCTTTCCTCGCAAGAATGCGGTACGGTCCGACGTAACGCGGCGCTAATTTCCCACGAACTTGAAAACGACGAGTGCCACGTAGCGGCGACACTTTGAGATAGACGAAATCATCTACATCGAAACTCAGCTCGCGGCGACGAGTATCAGCGTAACTTTTCTGCCTCAACTGAGCTTCCTTTAGTCGGTCTCGTATCAACTTGACATGGTCTTCGGCTTCTTGAATCACAGCAGGGCCGAAGAATTGTCTTTCGCCGACTTCAGACCAGAATAAAGGAGTTCTGCACTTTTTCCCATAAAGTGCTTCAAACGGCGACATCTGGAGACTTGCCTGATAGCTGTTGTTGTAGGAGAATTCAGCGAAAGCTAAACATTTCTCCCACTTTGCGTTGTAGGTCAACACATAAGCTCTCAGCATATCCTCCAGGACTTGGTTAGTTCTTTCAGTTTGGCCATCAGTCTGAGGATGATACGCTGTGCTGAAAAACAACTTAGTACCAAGGAGTTCATGCAGATTTTTCCAGAATCGCGACGTAAATTGGGTCCCACGGTCTGACACAATGACCTTAGGAACACCATGCAGTCGGACTATGTGATTTAGGTAAAGTTCTGCTAGTTTAGGCCCATTGTAGGTGGTATGGACTGGAATAAAATGAGCCACTTTGGACAATCGATCCACGATTACCCAAATGGAGTCATGGCCACCTGATGATTTCGGCAGACCAGTAATAAAATCCATGCCGACTTCATCCCACTTCCACTCTGGAATTTTTAGAGGCTGGAGCAATCCCGCAGGGCGTTGATGCTCCGCTTTCACTCGCTGACACACATCGCAAGTAGCGACAAATTCAGCGATCTCCTTTTTCATACCAGGCCACCAGAAACTTACACAGAGATCCTGGTACATTTTCGTACTTCCAGGGTGGATCGAAAGAGGAGTATTGTGAGCTTCCTTTAAGATCAATTGTTTGATCTCCTGGTCATTCGGAACGTACAATCGCCGTCCACGCATGACCATCCCATCTGCTCTTTCCAAAAACTCCGAAGGCGCGCTTTCCTTCAAGCTGCACTTGATTTCACCCACTTCCTCATCAACGATTTGCGCGGCTAGAATTTGGGATTCAAGAGTGGGCTCTAAGGTTAGGGCTGCCACAAACCCTTTTTGAACCACTTCCAGATTGAGTCTCCGAAACTCATCCATCAGTTGAGGTTGACTAACAAAAGTCGATGTACTAATGGCGTGCAGTTTGCGACTGAGGGCATCTGCAACCACATTAGCTTTGCCTGGATGATAATGGATTCCCAGATCATAATCCTTGATCAGCTCCAACCATCTACGCTGCCTCAAGTTCAGATCTGGTTGGGTGAAGAAATATTTCAGGCTCCTGTGATCGGTATATATCTCACATCTGTTTCCAATGAGATAATGATGCCACAGTTTTAGAGCATGAATGACCGCTGCCAATTCCAAATCATGGGTTGGATAGTTGGCTTCGTGAGGTTTCAGTTGTCGTGAAGCATAAGCTACCGCCTTGCCGTCTTGCATCAGCACACAACCGAGACCCTGACGCGAAGCATCACAGAAAACGTCAAAGCTCTTATGTATGTCTGGCAAAATAAGAATTGGGGCAGAGGTAAGTCTTCGCTTCAATTCTTGAAAACTTGCCTCACAACTTGATGACCACTCAAATTTCTTTTCTTTTTTGAGTAGTTCTATCAATGGTTTAGTGACTTTGGAGAAGTTCTCGATGAACCGTCGGTAGTAACCGGCAAGACCGAGGAAACTTCGGATCTCAGGAACAGTTCGTGGCTGCTCCCAAGCAATTACATCCTGCACCTTACTTGGATCAACTGCAACTCCACCTCCAGAGAGAACATGCCCTAAGAATGCAACTTCTTTGAGCCAGAACTCACACTTGCTGAATTTTGCGTAAAGCTGGTGCTCGCGGAGTTTGTCGAGCACTAACCGCAAATGGAGCTCATGCGTTTCTTCACTTCTGGAGTAGATGAGGATGTCATCAATGAACACCACCATGAATTTGTCCAGGTATTCCATGAATACCTTGTTCATGAGATTCATGAAAGTGGCAGGGGCATTGGTAAGACCAAAGGAAACCACTGTATACTCGTACAATCCGTAACGGGTAGTAAACGCAGTTTTCTGAATGTCCTCCGGTCGGATTTTGAGTTGGAAGTACCCAAGCCTCAAATCGATTTTGGAAAAGATTTGAGCTCCGTTCAATTGATCAAACAGATCATCGATCCGCGGAAGGGGATACTTATTCTTAACGGTGACTTCGTTCAACGAACGATAGTCGACGCACATGCGAAGACTGCCGTCCTTCTTTTTAACGAAGAGCACTGGACTACCCCACGGCGAAGAGCTAGGACAGATAAAACCCTTTGCTAGCTGCTCCTTGAGTTGCTTCTTGAGTTCGATCAACTCATCCGAGGGCATCCGGTAAGGGCGCTTGGATATTGGTGCTGTTCCAGGTAACAAATCTATAATGAACTCCAAGTCTGCATGGGAGGCAATCCCGGCAATTCTTCAGGAAAAACATCGGGATACTCACAGACAACCGGTACTTGTCCCATCTCAAGAATAGACAAAGAATGAAGAGAGGGCTTTTGCACCGATAACGGGCTGGAGTTAAATTTGACTTGGATGCCATCTGGATTCACCAGGGAAATAGAACGTTCAAAGACAATCGATGCGCCCTTGGTTCTTAGATAACCAATCCATCCCTAGGATTACATTAAGTCCAGTGTATCGATCTGAATCAGATCTCCACTAAATCGCACTCGCTCAATCTCAATCGGGACTCCTAGGCAAATACACCGAGCCCGAAGGATCGAGCCAGGGAATGAACTAACATGTAATTGCCTAGCAAACTAGTCTCGATCCCTTGGTCCTTAACTAACCTTGAAGACACAACGAAATGGGAAGCTCCCGAATCAAACAAAACCACAAGAGGAGCTGAATGCACAAGAAACATACCGAGGACCACATCCGGTGCATTACTTGCTTCCTCATTGTTATCAAATTAAGACGACTTCGAGCAGGACTCTACGCAGAACGAGAACCCGCTCGGCCAACTCGATGACCACCACGCCCACTAACAGGAGCTTGAGGACGAACCGAGCGCTTTGAGGTGAAGGGCGAGTCGGTAGGGTCGACGATGAGGGCAAACATTGGCAAAATGGCCAACTGTCCACATGCAAAGCATGAAAGTGGCGTCCCCTTTGCTGTCCTCCTTGCATCTGCCACCGTGGTTATAGGATTGAACCGCAAATTGAGAGGCACGAGGAACAGTGTCGTTGAGGTTTTGGAGGAGAAGTGATGGATCGAACATCGACAGCTTCTTCCTGTGGCGTGACCTTGACGGCCCGCACCGGCCGCTTTGGGCCAGCCACTTCGCTTCCGATTTTCCGCGAATCGCTTTGCACTGTCTTCCACCCGAATCGCCTTATCCACTAGCTCTTGGAAATTTGGGAAATCAAGAGCTGCGAGCGAATGCTTAACTTCATCATTCAAATGCTCCCGGAACCAAGCAGTTTTTCGGGCCTCGCTCGGAATCTCATCAGCGACATAACGAGTCAGGTAATTGAACTTATGCAGATAGTCCATAACGGACATGGACCCTTGCTTCAAATTATAAAATTCCCTCTTCTTTATCTCCATCAAGCCGAGGGAATATGGATCGCATTTAAAAGCCTCTTTGAAATCTGCCCAAGTGGTAACTTGTCCAACAGGCGAATAGTCTTAAAACTGTTCCACCATCTCGCCGCTTCCTTGGAGATAATGTGCAGCATACTTTGGACTTTCTCGTCATCCGTGCATCTAGCCAACTCAAGTTTATCTTCAATGTCGCGAGCGCCGTCCGCGTCCAAAGGATCAGTGGCTGTGGAGAAATTCGGTGGGCGAGTCCGTTGGAACTCTGCCAGCCGAGTCTGGGGTTGCATCGCTGCCACACCGTCGAAAGCAACGGCACCCAGATTCTCCGAGTTCTGCACCAATCTCTCGAGTAAACGAGTCTGCATCACCTGTACTTGGGCCATGGACGGAGGAGGAGGTAATTCCTCACTCTGCGCTTCCTGACGTCCATGTGCTGACGCCACTGGATCATTAGAATGCCGCGAAACATGACTATGGGATCCCTGCTACGGCGGATCACGAAGTGAGGGGTTTGGTTCATCTCGCGCCGTACCCTCAGCCATGATCGCACGGACTGGCCGTCTCCTCGGCATTCTGCTTAACACAAGGTTCAACAACGTGAACAACAGGTGCCATTCCAGAAATGAGATGACACAACGGGATTACCGTAGGATTCATATGCATTTAAAAAAAAATATTCGCGGCAACACAAGACAATGAAGCATGCATTGCAGCGAAAGGATTGCATACACGATAGATTTAAGGATAACAACAAAGCACGTCCTTGCGCGCTACAGCTGTTTCATAATACATCATCACTCCCACTTAACACAAGTTCCCACCTAACCTCTCAGACAAAGAAAAGTACATCACCAGCCAGCCAGATTCACGACAAAAGCGAGCTTCAGTACTACCTATTACACGGAGGACTCCTAAAATCTAGATCTACACATCCCCACCATTCTCGGCAGGTGCATCGGAAGGGCCTGGAGCTGCAGAAGGAGTAGATGACTCCACCGGGTACATCAGCTCGTACTCACGACCGCCAAAGACGAGGTTACGACCCGGTGCTGCACTTGACGAGGCTCCAGGGCGCACAGCTGAGACACGACGGCGGCTGCTGCCTCGCACGGACATCCTGGCATTGCGGGAGACCCGACGGTAGGATCCGTAAGGGCGAGGAAGCTCCTCTGCCGGCTCAAGCTCATCGTGCTCCCCATAGATCATCTCGGTGGTGAAGAAGCCATGGTTGACGAACGGTGCCATATGGCTCTCTAGCTCAGAAATACGACGGCGAGCGACTAAGCTCGCCCCGAAGGCGAAGGTGTAATCACAACGGCTCTGACGCATCTAACCTGCCAAGCTTCCACTAAATCCATCAGTGGATTCACCTGTGCATAGAGGTTTGCCTGGCCGTCCGGCTCACGAGAGGGACAACTCGGAAACATCTGCGACAGCTCGGGAAGGTCGAAACGGAGTCGAAGGATTGCCATATACGCCCCATCTAGCAACGCTGCGAGAGGACTCGGAGCTGTGCCATAGTAGAGACGTGGATCGCTCTCCTGCATGACGACCTCGAATGGTGACCTCTGCCACAAAGAGAGAGGATGCTGGGCTAAGTCCAGCGCTTGAGATCATGAACTCTGGTGGCTCAGTGAACCCAACACGGCGCATCATCTCCCAAAGGGTGGCCTGAACAAAACCCTCCAGGATAGCACACGTGTAGAAACGAGGTTCCCAGCGCCCCGACATCTAAAAGCAAGAAAAGAGCTAGTTAGCAAAACCTTAACGGAAGAAAACCAAAAGAGAGGAAACCACACAACTAACACTCAAAACAACTGCAAAAACCGTAGCCCTAAGCCTTAATCCTATCCTTATACAACGAGTAACTAACTGTTGAACTAGGTAAGATTTCCCCAAACTCTATCTTTAGGTTTTGAGGGAGAAAGGGAATAGAATGAATCCCATTTTCCTACTTCACTCCTGTCCCAGAAAACAAGGTTTGAAAATCAGCTAAGCAGAAATTCACTTTGAAGATTCGAAATCAGGAAACAAGCTATAGAAGGGAAAAGGCTAGCATTCTACCATTTCACAATTAAGAATACTAAGTTAAAATAACTCACCTGGGAAAACTCATTCCTAAGTTCTATTATCTAGCGATCTAATTTATCCTTTCAGTTTTAGCATAGCTCTGATACCACCTCTTGTGGGGGCTCCGGAATCAGATTAGCGATGCAGGTCATTACTGTCGCATCGGTCTGAAGATTAATGCAACTCGTAACGTCTCCTGACCGCTAAACCAACTCCGTACTCGGATTGGGGCCAATAAATCGGCAAAACTCGTGAGGACTATACATGCCAACTGATTGATCCCAACTTGAGCTTCCCGCAACCGCATGCATTGTACTGGTTCCCTGGATCAGTAGCCCAGTACCCACACGTTGTCATACAAGACAGGTCTCAACTATGCAAGAGTAAATATATTACACATGAAAGGTAACGTTATTACAATAGTTTAACTTTACAAGTCTCGGCTTGCAGCCGGCACAAGTCCAAAAGAATCCTCCAACGCCAATGAAACTCCAAAAGAAGAACACGCAGTGTGCCTCCACCCTCGTGCAATCGATGAAAGGAAACCAGCTAAGCCTCAAATGAATCGCTGGCGTCATCGAATCTGCGACTGCCTGCGGAACATCTCGCATCATTACCTGCTTCTTCTCCTTCTGACCAAAGTCCGTTAGAGCAAACGGTGAGTACACGTATGTACTCGCAAGACTTTAGTGTATGGAATGTATACATATAAAATGTAGGTTAAATCAATGAATAATAGGTTACTACACTAGTCTTGTTGAGCACAAAGCAGATTTTGCTTGCAATATGATAATAGATTCACATTCGCACCTTTACAAAAGAAGCTGAAGAAAACATTTCAAACAATTAATAATAGATAAACCATTAACCAAATCAACACCCGACCATTCCTTCCACCAAACCAGCCAACCACCTGCAGCTTTTCCGAACCCAAGATCCAAACACACACCCAACCAACACGGTCCAACCTTGAAACCCATTTTTCAGAATTCAACCCAGACCCGAAATCTATACTTGATAATACTTTCCAAGCTGCTCATGACCGCGAGCACGGCTAATCGATTAGTTTATTTATCTCTGCGCAGAGATCAGACACTGTACCCACATGACATGTTCTAGCAATCATGTTATCCATGCCTCGCGATACCGAAGTACCCGATTTGCTAGACAGTGACGGAACCTTTCGAGAGATTGGAGTTCTAATCCTGCACCGGCCCGGTAACGTGCGTTCCTAACTACAGCCACAGAGGCCGCCAGTGGTTCCCACAGGCACCCACTAGCCCACGACCTCCCTGTAGTAGGCATTACCGTTGTATTGGGTAAACTTTCCTTCGATGCCTCGACAAGAAAGTCCCTAGAATGCACCGACACCACAAGTGCATCCAATCCTCTTTGCCCTCCAATAATGCAGGGTTAGATCCCTTTTCCCCGTACTAGGCTGAGGCCATCCCATACTGGCACATGTGGTTGCACGAATTATACCCAGTAAATAGCACCAAGTTCGGTCCTTAGGGTGACTCAGGCGAGATCTTCCAATCCCACATGCTACGGCCACAGAGGGTCGGCACTAGCGGCCCCGCCGAGCACACACTAGCCCTCAACCTCCCCATAGCAAGGGACCAACTGATACCAATCCACTGCAAACCAGCCAACGGCCTGATAACCAATCCGAACCTGAAACCAGCCTACCAACCGGAATCACTACCCGGCCAAATACCACCAACTCCGAATCACCAAACATCTCGCCCGGTCTAAACTCTCCAAGTTTTTCCATTTTACTCACGCAACCATCCCCTTTTTCCAACAAAACCCCAAAATCTCCAATTCCAACCTGACACCCTTCACCATCCTAATAGTTCCAGGAGTTTATGAATAAGAACATCATGATCCCTTGCAACCAATTCTACTGCTGAACTAAGCATATGCAACTATTATTCTTTAATACCCTCTGACACTTACTAACGTGTCTAAATTATTCTTAAGTCTATCAAGGATTGCATATTCAGATTAAATTGAGGTAATCCAACAATTTTCGGCTTAACTACTACTTCCCACAAATTATCATTTTTAATAAATTTATGAGCATGCATAATAGTTTTGGCAATCAAAATAAGAATTGCAAATATGGGATTCAAAATGGTCAAGGGGGGGGTGCTTGCCTGTTTGCTCTTCGGTGAAATCGGTCTCCGGGACGTAGTCGGGATCGTCGGCGACGTTCGAAGCGTCTACGTCTACACGAAAAGCAACGAGACCCAAAATCATCGATCAAGGTAGGCAAAGAAGCAATCAAAATCCAAAAAGAAGCGAAAACGGGAAACAAGAACCTAGACGGAAAAAGAAAATTCTAAACTTTCTCCCAGAGGCCGGCAGTACCGCTGTTGAATGGGCGGTAGTGCCGCTCTGGCCGGCAGTACCGGCTACAGTTGGGCGGTAGTGCCGCTGGTCAGGAACCGAAATGGGTCACTCTCTGGAAAATAACTACCGGCGTCCTAACCCCGGTAGTGCCGGACCCTCCGGCAGTACCGCCTTCACACTAGCGGTAGTGCCGCTCTCCCCGAGTCCAAAATCCCAAAAGTGAGATTTCGCGCATTAAACCCCGGGACTTCGACGTAAGTGCATGGATAGGTTCCTGGGGACCCATGGGACCTATTCACGCAGGTTTCGTCAAGTTCCGAGCTCGTTTGCACAAAATTTCACTTTTCGGATCCTTTCTCTCCCGATAATGACGCGAAAACGGATTTCGACCCAAAAGGTGTCGAAACTCGAGTTTCTTCGCGGCAACGGATTCTCTACGACTCTAGGGACTTATGCGCGCTAGGCTTGAGAGCTTTGGGACTTCGGAACTTGAAATCGCTCCGAATGCCCAGAGTGCAACTTTTGCAAATCCTTCGGGAGAACGGATTTCGCAACACGCGCACTAGGCCCGCTAGAACACTAAGGTCCTACGTGATCTAACTACCGAATGGAACCTCTGAAATACGCTATTCGACTTCTACTACCCGAAAACCTAAATATACTCTCCGAATCCGATTCTCGCCCTGAATCTAGTTCAAACTCGATTCTTCCGCAGGAATCGACCTTCGAGACTCTAAGAACATATTCGCGGGTCATTTTCCCGACTTTCCGGAGCTAGGGTTTCAAAAGGAAAAGGCTCCGAGAATTCGAGAAATGGCTTCTTGCAGCGAATGAGTCCAACGAAGCGTAGATCAGGGTTACAGAAACTACTCGATCACGCGGAAGGATTCTTCTACCCTTGACCTAGGTTTAACCACTCGAAAAACGACTATGCACCACTACAACTAGGGTTTCTAGAGTTTAACTAGGACGTAAAGAACGATTACAAGCCAAGGAAGAGCTAGGGTTTGTATCTCCACCTAGGGTTCAAGCTCAACTTTAAAACCTACCTCGTGTGAAGCTCCTTGACTGCTTGGAGACGCTTCTCCACCCTTGCTCTCGCTTCCACTCGGCCTCCTGGAGCTCCGACCAGCTGGAAATGGCGAGGAAGAGGAGAGAGCTCCAATGGAGAGAGAGGAAGGAGAAGAGAGGAAGAAGGAGGAGGAGAGGAGGAGAAATGAGAGAGGAGAGGGAGAGGAGGTGCTCCCTGGTGTTTTGAGGGAGTAGGAGGGGCACAAAAATCGATGCAAACGGATAGCCACGAGCACAGGAGCAAAACAGGGCTCTGGCCCCGCTGCCGCCGGCCGGCAAGATCGCCGAGCGGCCGCAGATTACCGCTCGGCCGGTAGTACCGCAGTGTATGCGGTACTCGCCTACGGCAGAAAAACTCGAGGATTCTGATTTTAGCGATGATTCTCCAATCAACTAACTTGAGGACTATTGGAATAGGTTCGAGGGGTCCTAGTAAAGGTTTTAAAACTTAACTTTGGGATTTAGCTCTCACGATTTTAAATTTTTCCCGATTCCGGATTCTGAGACTCCAATCGGGGAAAACAATCAACGAAACGACAAAACCGGATTCAAGGGCAAATAACTCCAAATCCAAAATGGAAACTTTACAGAGCACTAATCCACACTTAGTTAGCCTAATTAATCTTTATTATAAACACGGACGTTACACTGTGTTACATTGGGAGCAGCCGAAGACCGTGACCCAGATCCGGAGTTTCCTTGGAATGGCAGGATACTATCGCCGTTTCATTGAAGGCTTTTCGATAATTGCGAAACCTCTCACACAATTGCTGAAAAAGGAGAAGAAGTTTGCATGGACGCCAGAGTGCGAGAAAGGTTTTCAAGAACTGAAGAAACGATTGACATCAGCGCCAGTGTTAGTTCTACCGGATGTTAATCAAAGCTTTGATATTTATTGTGACGCATCACGCCAAGGACTTGGATGTGTGCTGATGCAGAATGGAAAGGTCGTCGCTTATGCATCAAGGCAGTTGAGGACGCATGAGGAAAATTATCCGACGCATGACCTAGAGTTAGCTGCCGTAGTGCATGCCTTGAAGATATGGCGTCACTATCTGATCGGGAACAGATGTGAAGTGTACACGGATCATAAGAGCCTTAAGTACATATTCACCCAGTCGGATTCGAATAGCCGTGTCCGCGGTATTGGACATCGCTCGGGAATTATAGTCAAGGGTTAGACTTTCTTGAAAATAACTTGGACTTGAAAGGTTGGGTTTGGTTTACGAATGACGTTAATGGAAATGTGGATTAGGATGGGAAAGATGCTTACTGAACTCCTTGAAAAGTTATCTATGCTTTACTTGTTTCTACTGCTTTCGAATCTACTTATGATACTTGTTAAATGCTGTTTACTGCAAAAATACCTTGAGCCACTCCTTTGTACTAAGCCATGCATGTAGTATATTAGCTGCATTCTGTGCATGACTTGCTGAGTACCAAGTACTCACCCTTGCCACAATACAACACTAGTTGAAGAGGAGACTACACCAGCTTTGGAGGAGGAGCTCCAAGAGGAACCGTCTACTTAGGGAGCGAACCCAGTCAGTTGCCTGTGGTATACTGGATGGCGCCATGAAGTTATCTTATTTTTCCGCTGCTATTATTTCTCTCTTAATAAGTTTCGCCCTGTGAGGCGCATAATTGTAACTTGACCATAAGGTCGAGTAACCAGTTTGACTATTTAAATAAAGTACTTTATTAGTATCGAGTGGTATGATTGTGATATTTACCGATGTTAAGACTGTGTGCACTAGCGCGTTCCTGGACTAGTGCTGAATACACAGAGGGTCCGGATTTGCAAATTCGGGTCCCGACAGATTTGATCCAAACAAAAACTAGAACCCCTAGAAAACATCCTTAGGAACCTATAACCGGAAAGAATTGAACCAAAACTCACCGAGCAAGATGAATTTGATGAAAAACCCGAGTTCGACCGAAGCGCAGAAAATGCGAAATTCGTCGCCCACGGTCGATGAAACCTAAAATCAACGATCGGGTTAGAAGCTAGACATCCATGCTAACACAAAGAAACGAACGGGAGGAAGAATGATCCACCGGAGTGGAAGATCTGATCCAAAATCCGAAGAACACGAAGAACACCAAGCTTGCATCGATTTTCTCGATCTAGCGGACGATTGGGTTTGAGAGGCTAACGGAGGGTGACACCACCGGAAAGGGTACTCTTATACGGAGAGATGAGAGGCGGAATCACGCAAAACGAATTAGAAACAGGCGAATTATTGCCATAAATGCCGATTTCGGTTTTGGAAGGATGGTTCAAATTCCGGCGAGGTTTAGGGTGCATTAACCCTATGAATGGAAAGAGGAGGCCGTCGTGATTCCAACGGATCCGACGGTGATTGATTTGGACAAACATGGAAGGAGTTTCATGCATTTGGATAGAGAGGATTGAGTTTGGAAGCTTCTCTGTTAACCTCCCAGGCAAGAACACGAGCAGGCCATCCCAAGGTGGAAGACGCACTATTCACTTGCCACGTGGCGGCCTGCGGTTGGTTCTCCTTTACGCAATTGATTCGCCCTAGAGAAAAATAAGGAAAAATGGCCTAAAAATTCCGGAAAAATTCCTAGAGCCATTTTAGATTATTTGGAACTCAATGGAACTAGTTTGGTTTAATTTGGATGATTTTTGTGGAATTGGATATTCGGGCGCGGATCGCAGGCATTAAACAAAAGCCGCGCGAGATAAAATAGGAACGGATGTCCAAAAATCCGGGGAATGATTCCTAAAATCATTTCGGAATATTTGGAACATTTTAGAAGTGGTTTGGAGATTTTTGGAGCACTTTTGGACTCGGGTGAATTTTCGGGTACCGGCGGTACTGGAAAATCCGATTTTTCGCCCGGGAGGGAATTAATTCCCGATTTCGAAGGGGAATGGATGCCAGGTTAATATAAACACCAAAGAAACTCCAACTTTTGAATTTACTTTATTTAAATTAGGTTTTTCTCCAGAAAGCCAAAACGAGGATGTTACAGAATACTGCACAATATCATCGCTAGTCATCTAGAATACAATCCACCGATAATACTTCATAATATCATATATTTAATTCTTCACATTAACACCTCTAAATCATCTACTTTAATCGACCAGGAATACGTAATATTATCATTTACTAAACCACCAAGTATTCTGGATTACTCACAATTCTCCACAAAGGATTATCACATATTTATATTTCCATAATCATCTATTTCTTAATCAATCCATTAAGAATAATTCCCAACAGACACTAATAATCCAACTAACTCTGATTCTCATTTGATACTATTTTATCAACCCAAGGAATCCAACTCAACATACTATTTTCTTGCCATGATCTGTTTAATCCATCATGAATACTTCACAATACCATACATATTCCAAAATTTCCCCCAATCCTTTATCATGTGAACTACTATCACAATCCAACTTCAGAATATTTCAATCATCAACGTTCATAGATCAATTTCATAATTAATAATCCCCATCAACACTAATATTCAAGTAATCTCCAATCAAGTTGGGTTCTAGCTCCCGTCTACATTCTATACTAATATGTTCCATCCAAAATGTCTTCCAAATAGTCATTTCCCTAATAAAATAATATTTTATCAAAAGTATTTATTATGGTGGATTACTGTACTAGGGTGACAAAGGATCATGGATAACAATTACAAGGAGGTATAAACAACAGATATAACTAATAGCCTAACATTAACATCATCGTTTTATATAAATTGCAATGCAACTTGTAAAACATGGTAAAACATTTATAAATCATAGGATCAACATGCATCAAGGAGACTTGCCTTCAGTCGTGGGAAGGTCGTCGAACGAGGAAAGTCCGGCGGCAGGGTCGACGGTCGCCTCGGGGTCCTCGGCAATAAATAAATAAAAGAAAATAAAAAAAATCTAAAAATTACAAAAATAGTACTAGCAGGTAGATCTTGATTTTAGATGAATTTAGAAATTTGAATGGAGTCAATCGGAGTTCGGACGCAAAAGATATAAGCGTTCGAAGTTGGAAAACGATGGAAAATCAAGAAAAAAAAAAGAAAAACTACTGTAGCTATAGTTACTCGCGATTTTTGGTACAGAACAGAGCCAAAAAAACCATAGAGCCCCATTTTCTTCCAAAAAAATGGATTTTTGCCCCATTTTTGCATGAAATTAAGCCAAATAAATTCATGGATCCTCTAGAGGACATCCTTAGGGATCTATAGGAGCAAGGAATTGGATCCAAACTCACCGGAGACGACGAATTCGACGATGAATGGAGTTCCGGCCGAACCGATAAAAATGCGAAATTCGTCCCCAAAACTTGACGGATCCTAAAATTGATTGAAAGGTTAGATGCTAGACTTCCTTACGGTTACAAAGAACCAAGCGTCATGAGGATTGACCCACCGGAGAGGGAGGAACAATGATGAACACGAAGAATTCCCGAAATCGCGTTTCCTCGGCGGTTTTCTTGATCTAGCGGATGAACGAGTGGAAGAGAAAAGGAGTGGGTGCTACCACCGGGAAGAGGACGTCCCCACGGTGATATGAGAAGTGGAAGCACGTCGTTTGGAGTTGAAACGGCTGTGTTATGAGCAATTAGGTGCATTTCGGTTTTTGCTTGATGGTTCAAATTCCGGTGAGATTGAGGATTAAAGATGGTGGGGAATGGAGAGAGGATGTCGTTACGGATTCAACGGATCCGGCCGTGATTGATTTGGAGCATTATTGAAGGAGTTAGAGGGATTTGAATCTTGCAACCCTAGTATGGAGGCTTGAAAGCCATTGCTCTGAAGTTCCAATCGTGCAAGCTCAGCCCAAGGTGGAAGATCACACTGTAGCGCCACGTGGCAAGCTCCGGTTGGCCGAGAGTTACGTAAACGTGACGCCCTGGAGAAAAATTAGGAAAAATGGTCTAAAAATTCCGGAAAAATTACTAGAACCATTTTGGAATATTTGGGACCCAATAAAATTGGTTTCGTGGAATTTGGATGAAATTTGTGGAATTAAATATTCAGGTGCGAATTGCGGGCATTAAACAAAAGCCGCGCGAGATAAAATAGTAGCGAAGGTCCAAAAATCCGGGGAACCATTCCAAAAATCATTTTGGAATATTTGGGACATATTTGAAGTGATTTTGGGATTTTTGGAACATTTTTGGACTCGGGTGAAATTTCGGGTACCGGCGGGAATCTGGAAATTCGATTTTTCGAACGGAAGGGAATTGAATCCCGACTTTGGTTGGGAAAGGATGCCAGGTTAACATAAACACCAAGAAAACTTCAAATTTTTGAATTTAATTAATTTAAATTAGATTTTCTCCGGAAAGCGAAATCTAGGGCGTTACAAACCTACCCCCTTAGAGAGAATCTCGTCCCCGAGATTCGGACGGAGAAAGAAAGAGGTCAGGAAACCCTGCTCGGAGATCTTCTTCCCGCTCCTAGGTAACTTTCTTCTCAGAATGATTACTCCACTGAACCTTGCAGAATTTGATCACACGACTTCTGGTTCGATGTTCCGCTTCATCCCAGACTGTGATTGGATACACAGGATCTGACAAGCCTTCCTTTTAATTCCATCACTTTGCTCGGCCTCTGATGCTCGGGTATTCTTGAGACACTTCTTTAACTGAGAAACATGAAAGACGTCACGTACCCCTGACTCGGAATCGGCGCATACTCTTTAGCGGTGAACTTTTTAGATACACATGCTTACCAAGGCAAAACTTAATTCCAGACGGCGGTTATCAACATAGCTCTTCTATCTCGACTGAGCTGTCTTCAGATCGCACGGATCTGTCTGTCCTGTTCTTCGGCTTCCTTCAGAATATCAGGTCCCCTGATTTGTCCACCATCGGTCTCCTTCCAATATCTGAGGGTTACGCCTTTCCTTAGTCTGAGCCTCAAAGGGTGCCATTTTCAAACTTGCCTGCTGACTATTGTTATAGGAAAATTCCTCATAGGGCAATTCTAATTCCAAGAACCTTCATAAGTCAAAGCACAAGCTCTCAACATGTCTTCTAGGATTTGATTTATTCTTTTCGTTTTGGCCATCGGTCTGGGGATGGTAAGCAACACTGAACTTCAATTTCGTACCCAAACCTTATGCAATTGCTGCTCAAAACCTCGAGGTAAACTGAGAATCCCCGATCGGACAGGTCTTCTTTGGCGTCTCATGCAGACGCACAATTTGGGCCGTGTATAACTCGGCGAGCCTATTACCAGAGTAAATTGTCTTCCATGGAACAAAGTGTGCTACTTTCGTCAACCTGTCCACACTAACCCAGATAGAATCATATCCGGACTTAGTTCCATGGAGTCCAGTGATGATTCTTCCCATTTCCAAACAGAAGTTCGCCCGGGTTGTAGGAGTCCGGCGGGTCTCTCTGATGTTCTGCTATTTTTTTCCAAAATTTGCTAACACTGCTTCCTGCCTGACACTGAACAAAGCTTGAACGTCTAGCTTGAATGGACTGGTGCTCCGTAATTGCCTGGGTTTCAACTCACTTGATTTACGTTTGGGGCTTCTAGCACCATGAGACCTTAATTCCCCTGGCAAACATACACCACACTCATCTGGAGGTTGTTGTTTCCAGACGATACTAACTGATTCCTTTCAATATGGGTAACTTTGAAGTCAACAAATCTTTCCATGGTTTATATGAAAATTATGGCTCTATGGCCCTCCTTTAATTATCCCCTGACTAGTGCCCAGTTAAATATATGTTTCAAGAACTAATCAACAGAAATCCACATCCACAATTATACTCCTTTTAAACTTTTATTGATAACAATACTGTCGATTGCATCTTACAGATTGAATCAGTACACAGACCCTTTTATTTTATTCTTTAAAAGAGGTATAGTGCTACTGGATGTATCATCCATTAGCACTAACTGATAACATCAAGTTCCAGGGGTCTCTTCTTCAACTTCCGGGAGCATAGGTAGACCTGACGTCCTATATCGCAGAACCTGTGATAGAAGTTTTCGATTGCGTTTACCACCTGCTGCTGGGGTTATGGTCTGAAGAAGAACAGCATCCGGGATGTTGGGATTTGTAGTAGATGCCTGGTGTCCTTGCGGGCAACGGCCAGCAGTATGCTCCATAGCCCGACAATTGAAACAACGACAATTTGTCTATGAAAACTCATTCCGTTGAGGTTGACTAGTCTTGTTATGAAATCCTTGCCTCACTGGTTGTACGACTGATCCTAGGGTCTTGATTAAGGGTGCTTCCGGTACTCGGTTGAGTCGAGATTGGTTCGCATGAAGTCGAGAGCTTTTGGTAATATATGGCTCCTGACTTACTACCTTCCTTTTGCGAGAATCCGGTTGATGACAGTTGTCTTCCAGGGAAAGTGCTTTGCCTTTGCTAGCTTGAGTAATCTTCGTTACTTGGTGCAGCTCAGGAGGTACTTCCATACTGACTTCTGATGCAGGAACTGTTTGTGGTGCTAAGCACAATTGTTTTCCCAAGGGACATTGTTTCACATAATGCCCTTCCTTGCCACACAGGTTGCAAACCTGGTACTGAATCTCCTTTCTTCGAGGGCACTTGCGGAATTGGTGTCCAGTTCTGTCGCAGTGACTACAATGGTTATCTTCTTTTGCCTTACCCTTTTGGGGACATTCATAAGCAACATGTCCTTTTTCGCCACATTGATAGCAGATAACATAGCTCCATGGGTGGAGACTTACAGGAGGGGTGTTGCTAACGCCAACCTCACCTAGTACTTCAGGAGACTTGGTGTGCAGTAACTCCTCAGAAGGATACTGCTGGGGAGTTATATGTGGAGTGACCGTAGAGGCTTGATTGTTTAGTTGTTGTATAATCAATTGCATGAGCTGAGTCTGAGTCACCAGAAACTGATTCATATTCTGAAGAAATGTTGTTATCCCCTCGGAAGGTTGCGGGTTGAACTCGGCAGTAGCACTGGCATTGACAATTGGAACTTTACTGGTGTTACCACTGACGTTGAGCAAAGGATTGGAACTTGCTGCCTTAACTTCTTGGTTGAGGTTAGCACTGTGCTTCTTCTCCATCTGACGGTAGAACAAGGCTTCCAGATGAGAGGGAAAAGCACCAACAAGAGAGACAGGGGAGGCTCTAACAACACCCAAAACTAACTGCCTAGACAAAGAACAACCCAACCACGAAAAGCAAAACGTTTTTAACACCAAGCAAATCAACTCGTCTACTCGATAAAACTACTCACTCTAACTGGGCTAAACGTCTTATCCACAGAACGGATCTTGGCCAACTTAACCTATAGGGTTAGTCTAAGATCAGCCTTGCTTCTTTGGTCTCCCTGATCAAGGGTTGGATCCACACCATGAAGACGCACCACTTTCATAGCAACTTGCCGCATAACTACACCTCTTGAGTCATCAAGCCTTGAAGTTGAAAGCGGAAACTCGATTACCCTAATACAGAAGTTTTTAAGGGGGGGGGTAAAGTCAAATTTACATTCCAAAACGGGGAAGATAGGAATAGAAAGGGAGAGAAAAGACAAGAATAGCACATTATTTGATTTCTTTCTATATAAATATAAGTTTTGAAACTTCCTAACAATGACCATTCTAACTAAGGGCACGTCCTACAGTCGATATGGCTCTGATACCACCTTTGTAGACCCCCGGATTGGCTATCCGGAATCCCCTGTGTATTTCTGTACTAGTCCCAGATCAGTAGCTAGTACACACAGTCAAATAGTGATGAATCAACAACCATATCACGAATACATATAATTAAATAAGAATAACACCAACTGAAAGCAAAGACCTTATGGTCAAGGTTTACCATTACGGCCTTTACAGGCTGAACAACTGAAAAATTGCAGCGGAAGAAGATAACACCACGTGGTAACCCATCCAAATGCCCACAGGCAATCGAGTGGGGAGCGCGTACTAGTCCTGGGATCTCCTTGGACAACTTCAAACACTTCTGAGACAGGTTGAGAATGTAGCACGTGAGTACATAAAGTACTCAGCAAGTCTGGGGAAAATGCATATGTGGGCTTTCCAAAGGAAGCTTAATACGGTTCTTTTGCATAAAGCCAAGTTTCATCAAATCATACTTGTTAATAAGTTTCACAAGGCATATTTGAGCAATTCTTTTAATAATTGAATTAGGTAATATTTCAGTGAAGGTTCTAACCACCATTCACTAATATACATGCTCTATCCGCCACATCTCAAAAAGATCATGATTCAATCCATCCACATGGCTCTATCTGCCACGGTTCACAAAAACAGGTTCAATCCACCTACTTGGCTTTAGCCGCCAGAAGCATACCCGAGAGTTCTAACCGCTCCCGGATCCCAAAACAAACCATTGTTTAGTTCGAAACCAAAAACCAAAGTCTACCAGTATGAAAGCATTCAGCAAGCTTTGCCTTTGACCGTAGGCACGGCTATTCGAATAGTTTTAACTCTGTAGAGGTGTACAGCTTTACCCACAAGACATGATATTCCCTTGATGCCATGCAATTAACACACTTCCTTAGGTGTGCCGGCAGAGATATCATGACAAGGCCTTTACAATGTATACACTAACCTGACCCACCCGCTGAGGTTTCACCGCTGTTTGGGTTATATCCACCCAGTACAGAATCCCCCTCTTTGCGCCGTGTGAGAAAAACAACATTGCCTCTATCCGGCGCTCACAAATTATTCAGCCAGGTCGTGCCCACTTTGACATGTGGTTGTACGGTTATGCTTAGAATGGAGACAGTCATAAGCGTCGGTCCTTAACTGACTCGGGGCGGTACTTGCACAATGAAAACTAGTGCTCTATCCGCACCCGCCAGACAAACCATTCCGCCCAAGTCAAAACCATTTTTCATTTTATTTTTATTTTGTAAACCAACGGCAATACTCTTTGCCTATAACTTTCAATACAAGTTTTCAAGACTAATAAGAATTTCCCACCCATAGGTGCACACTGACCGTTTGCGAGTCTAAGCATTTCTACCAAACTATTCTATTCCACCAATAGTTTATTTTATAAAATACAAATCCCCGGGTTTGATTACAATCCTTATAATCAATTGTGTATTCTCCAATAATCCTTCTATTGCCATAATTTTACAATCATACGAATAATCCAATTCAATATAGTATCCAACAAGTAAGAAGTATATCATGGTACCATCATAACTCCAAAATCATATTAAACTACAATCATGTTTGTATATGAAATATTCCCCTTGAACTATAACTTGTATTATTGATTTATCCATCAATCATCCGGTGATCAATCCTATCATCTGTTAAGAATATTTCACCAAATCCTCTACTAAACCACCGAGAATACTGCACAATATCATCGCTAGTCATCTAGATACAATCCACCGATAATACTTCATAATATCATATATTTAATTCTTCACATTATCACATCTAAATCATCTACTTTAATCCACCAGGAATACGTAATATTATCATTTACTAAACCACCAAGTATTCTGGATTACTCACAATTCTCCACAAAGGATTATCACATATTTATATTTCCATAATCATCTATTTCTTAATCAGTCCGTTAAGAATAATTCCCAACAGACACTAATAATCCAACTAACTCTGATTCTCATTTGATACTATTTTATCAACCCAAGGAATCCAACTCAACATACTATTTTCTTGCCATGATCTGTTTAATCCATCATGAATACTTCACAATACCATACATCTTCCAAAATTTCCCCCAATCCTTTATCATGTGAACTACTATCACAATCCAACTTCAGAATATTTCAATCATCAACGTTCATAGATCAATTTCATAATTAATAATCCCCATCAACACTAATATTCAAGTAATCTCCAATCAAGTTGGGTTCTAGCTCCCGTCTACATTCTATACTAATATGTTCCATCCAAAATGTCTTCCAAATAGTCATTTCCCTAATAAAATAATATTTTATCAAAAGTATTTATTATGGTGGATTACTGTACTAGGGTGACAAAGGATCATGGATAACAATTACAAGGAGGTATAAACAACAGATATAACTAATAGCCTAACATTAACATCATCCTTTTATATAAATAGCAATGCAATTTGTAAAACATGGTAAAACATTTATAAATCATAGGATCAACATGCATCAAGGAGACTTGCCTTCAGTCGCGGGAAGGTCGTCGAACGAGGAAAGTCCGGCGGCAGGGTCGGCGGTCGCCTCGGGGTCCTCAGCTACGCGCAAAACGAGGCAATAAATAAATAAAATAAAATAAATAAAATCTTAAAATTACAAAAATAGTACTAGCAGGTAGATCTTGATTTTAGATGAATTTAGAAATTTGAACGAAGTCAATCGGAGTTCGGACGCAAAAGATAAGCGTTCGAAGTTGGAAAACGATGGAAAATCAAGAAAAAAAAGAAAAAGTACTGTAGCTACAGTTACTCGCGATTTTTGGTACAGAACGGAGCCCAAAAAACCACAAAGCCCCATTTTCTTCCAAAAAATGGATTTTTGCCCCATTTTTGCATGAAATTAAGCCAAATAAATTCATGGATCCTCTAGAGGACATCCTTAGGGATCTATAGGAGCAAGGAATTGGATCCAAACTCACCGGAGACGACGAATTCGACGATGAACGGAGTTTCGGCCGAACCGATAAAACTACGAAATTCGTCCCCAAAACTTGACGGATCCTAAAATTGATTGAAAGGTTAGATGCTAGACTTCCTCACGGTCACAAAGAACCAAGCGTCATGACGATTGACCCACCGGAGAGGGAGGAACAATGATGAACACGAAGAACTCCCGAAAACGCGTTTCCTCGGCGGTTTTCTTGATCTAGCGGATGAACGAGTGGAAGAGACAAGGAGTGGGTGCTACCATCGGGAAGTGGACGTCCCCACGGAGATATGAGAAGTGGTCGTTTGGAGTTGAAATGGCCGAGTTATGAGCAATTAGGTGTGTTTTGGTTTTTGCTTGATGGTTCAAATTCCGGTGAGATTGGGGATTAAAGATGGTGGGGAATGGAGAGAGGACGTTGTTACGGATTCAACGGATCCGGTCGTGATTGATTTGGAGCATTATTGAAGGAGTTAGAGGGATTTGAATCTTGCAACCCTAGTATGGAGGCTTGAAAGCCATTGCTCTAAAGTTCCAATCGTGCAAGCTCAGCCCAAGGTGGAAGATGACACTGTAGCGCCACGTGGCAAGCTCCGGTTGGCCGAGAGTTACGTAAACGTGACGCCCTAGAGAAAAATTAGGAAAAATGGTCTAAAAATTCCGGAAAAAATCCTAGAACCATTTTGGAATATTTGGGACCCAATAAAATTGGTTTCGCGGAATTTGGATGAAGTTTGTGGAATTAAATATTTAGGAGCGGATTGCGGGCATTAAACAAAAGCCGCGCGAGATAAAATAGTAGCGAAGGTCCAAAAATCTGGGGAATCATTCCAAAAATCATTTTGGAATATTTGGGACATATTTGAAGTGATTTTGGGATTTTTGGAACATTTTTGGACTCGGGTGAAATTTCGGGTACCGACGAGAATCTGGAAATTCGATTTTTCGAACGGAAGGGAATTGAATCCCGACTTTGGTTGGGAAAGGATGCCAGGTTAACATAAACACCAAGAAAACTCCAAATTTTTGAATTTAATTAATTTAAATTTGATTTTCTCCGGAAAGCGAAAACTAGGGCGTTACAAAAGCTCTGATCTTAGAGATCTCAAAAAGGGGCCACACTCTTGTTCCTCTTGAGGGGGAGCTCTAGATGTGTAGCTCCCATGTGTTTCTTCTCCCCATAAGGGAGGGCATGTGCCAGAGGGCATCCTTCCTTGCCCTTGATCATGGTGCAAAACATCGGACGGAATGGGACCACGCTAGCATCAGTAAATTACACTTCTATTTGGTGCATACTCATAAGATGCTGCAAAAGTGTGCATTAGTCTACAAGATTAGGTTTCTGCATGCAATGATCAAAGCATGCTAGCTTTCTTTTTTGAACTCATCATTAATGTGATTGAAGCATGTAAACAGAGGGACTTTGCAGTAGAGTATGATATGAACAAGGGGGCTTGGACTTTATGATGGTTGGATGCAGGTGGAAGGATGATATGGATTCAAAAATAGTATCACAAACAGAAATGTGAGGGAAGGTAGGGGGCATGGGAGAGGTGGATGTCTTAATACCATGGAATCATCTCTTGTCCTTTCTTCAGTCTCTGTATTACATTGTGTAGACTGCAAAAAGAGATTGCAGGATCATTAATCTAGACTATTCAGCAGTAGCTAAGAAATATGGAAAGCTATTACATACAATTCCCTTTGATGTTGCATTCCTGATGAGGTTTCGATCAGGTCCCCGAAATCACAACGTGCAGATAAATTTCAAACGGTAGTGCCAGCAGCACGTCATCAGGTGGGAGTTGCACAACAAGAGTCTCCCGAGTTGATCTCGTGCTACAGGACTCTTCCGAGCCGATCTCAGGCAACAAACAAAACAACTCAGAGTTTATCTCTAATATTAATATACGAAGCGTTAATCTTTATGTAACTTATCTGGATCAGCGATGGAGCCCTCAGCAATAGCGTCAACAAGTCTAGAAAGCATCCTTTGCATCCCGTCTCAGCGGCTGCGTCGGTCCAACTCGGTGGCGGCAGCGGCAACAACTCGACGGCGAAAACAACTCAGCGGCATCGACAACACCGTCGCATAGTAAGTTCATGTTTCCATACCCCTAGTAATGGCGTTGGTTGGGAATGCGAGATGCGTCTGTGACACTACGGAATGGTGTGATATTATTTAATGTGAATGTTAAGGTCAAAAACTTTATGAAATATGGTATTGGAGGTTACAACCATATGGTAGGAGGTTTAATAGCGTTTTCGGGCCATTTCCGTGAGTTTGGGCCTTCCCGGGGAGTTTTGGGCCTAGGGGAAAGGGTCGTGGGCTTTGGTGGGATGGAGTTTGAGTCCATTTAGGACTAGGAAACCAGGTTGGGGCTAGTAAAAGGGGCTCCCCCTGCCCCTTGTGTGCCCACCACTCCTCTTGTGCGCCCCCTCGTCTCCCTCCATGCCCTAGCCGCCCCCCCACCTTCCCCTCCCCTCTTGTGCGCTTCCTCTCCCTTGCCCCCACTGCTCCCCACCTCTCCACCACCTCTCCTCCACCCCCTTGCTGCCCTAGGGTGGCCTCCCCACCCCCTGCACCTCGAGGATCCATCCATTGGAGCGAGGAGCAAGGAGCGAGGAGCGAGGAGCGAGGAGTGAACCGGGAGGAGATCCATTCAGTTTTCGTGCGTTGGGCAAAGGTATGGCCATGGGAATCCTTAGGGTTGGGCTAGGTACTGTTCTAAGGGTGTTTATAAAGTTTTTAGATCAATTGGTGGTGCTGGAATTGAGTAGATTGGATTAGATCTAGAAGTTGCCACGTCCTTTGTTTCGGGCAGCATGAGCAGTCGACCTAGGGTTCGGTTTGTCGCCAATTTAGAGTCCGAATTTGGTCGTACGAATGTTGAAGAAGTTGTAGATAATTTCTTTATCTTTCCGTGGATATAAAGAACGTTAAATTCCATCCAGCTGTTTGAAAGTTATGGCTGTTTTACCTAGCGTGTTAAAATCTGTGACGTGATTGGAACAGATCACGGTATTTTGTAGATTAAACAACTTTAGAGTCCGAATTAGTCTTTCCCTATACCTAGAAAAAGTTGGGAAATTTCCTAAGCTATGCGAGTACGTACTCGTTTAATTGATTCGGAGTCCTAGAACCCGAGTTATGCCTTTTGGAAGGCTGCTGTCCCGACGGGACAGAACCGCTGTTTTCGGGTTTTGCGAGTAGTTGGCAATGTGGGGGTAGATGAGGGTTTGCGTACTATTTTGTGGGCTTGATTGTGAGTGTGTGGTCCCTATGTGCAGGTGGTGTGACCCCGGGAGGGCCTACTACTTCTCGCCAATCCGTCGTCCGTAGTTGAGGCAAGTGTATTGTAATGGTAGCGATTTGTACGCTGCTAGTTGAGACTAGATGAGATTGATTATATGTGATGATCACTTGCCATGCTTTAATGATTGCCAATGATATTATGAGTATGTTTATCATGTTATGATGCCATGTGTTAATATACAAGTTAATTATGATGTTGGCATATTTGCATACATGGCATGATTACATGGCCCGGGCGATGAGAAAGTCATAACTAGTCCGGGAAGGTCGGTGAGAAAGTTATGACTAATCCGGAGAGCCAATGAGTAAGTCCTACATCGTGATTCCATTCACCGCGGTGAACGGAAGCGAGGAGTAGGCACCCTCAATCTTCGGGATGGAAGGGGGGAGAGGGTGCACACCGACGGGTGTTGTAACACCCCAAAATTTTGCTTTTCTTAAATTCATGTGTGATTTGGCACTTTGGTGAATTTTTGGAATTTTCTGGAATTTATTTGGATTTATTTGGAATTTATTTGAATTTATTCCATTTTGAAATAATTAAAGAATTTAATTTTGCAAATAAAATTTTGTTGGAAATATTTTATTTGAGTCCAAAATGTTCCAAAATATTTTCCAGAATTTTTCTGGAATTTTTTTGAGTATTTTGCTATTTTTAATGAATTAAATGAATTTCTGGGAAATATTTTAATTATTAAATCGCTGGAAAATGCGAGTGGGTTTGTACTGTTCATCCGACCGAGCCCGAGTCAGACTCGAGTTCGAGTCCGACCCGAGCCACGTGACTCGACCGAACCAACTCCAAAACCTAATCGATCCCAACCGTTGGATCAAGATCCAACGGTCAGGATTTCCCCGTACCGCTTCGGTCGAATCCGGCCCGGATCCGATCGCGTCCACGCGATCGTGGCCGTTGATCGTGCCACGTGGACGGCCGTGCGTCGTCGTCGTCCGGCCGAGTCCGAAGCCGGACTCCTCCGCCGCTTGTCGCCGCTGTGGGATTAGGGCTCCGTCCGCGGCGCGCATGCCGAGGGCATGGCACGGGTGGTACCGAGGACCGCCGTGACGCGCACTCTGCCCTATCTCACCGAGCCTCAGCCGCCGTAGATCCGCCGGAATCGCTCGCCGGAGTCATAGCACCCCTCCGCCGCGGTTCTGCTTGATTCCGCCGCCGTCCGCCGTCCCCCGCCGCCATTGACCCCAGATCCGGAACCCCCGAAGCCAGGCGCACCCGAAGAGACCTTTCACCTCGCCGGAGCACGCCCCAAACGCCGTTCGTGGTCGCCCGTCCTCGCCACGGCAGCCACAACTCCGCCGTGAAGCCATCGCCGACCCCGAGCTCCACCAACCGTCCGATCAAGATCCAAGGGCTCAGATCGCGCCACGTCACCCTCGGTGAGTTCCCCGTTGAAAATCCTAGATCTAATCTCAACCGTTGGATCTAGATCCAACGGCTTAGGTCGTGCCAATGGCGGAATCGCACTAGGTTAGATTGGATGCGACCGTTAGATCAAGATCCAACGGCCCAGATCAACCCGCGCGCCAAGCACTTGAGGCCCAAATCAATCCTAGCAGTCGGTTTTCAACCCAACGGCTACGATCGTGCCACGTGTCCAGGGAGCCGAACCGCCGCGCCACGCGGCGCAGTGCGTGGAGTCACCGACACGCGGGCCCGCGTGTCGGCCGATCGCACCGCGGACGTCACCCATGACGTCATCGGATGGACCCACTGCCAAAGACCGTGGCCGAGCCCGCCGACGTCGGCGATGACGTCACCCGAGTGGTCCCACATGTCGATCTCACGTGAGCCGTGGGCCGGGTCCACGGTAGACCCGAGCCGGCGTGGACCGAGTCCATGGACCACCGACGCCAGCAGACCAATCCAGTGCTGCCACGTGTCCATGCCGACGCAATAATTAATTTCCGAAAAGAAAATGATTTATTAATTCGAAATAATGATTTGATTTTGTTTCAAACTTCAAACGCTTATAACTTTTGCGTTTCAACTCCGATTTGAGTGATTCAAATTTCTAAATTTGTATAAAATTGAGATCTACCTAAATATGAATTTTATTTAATTTTTGGACTAAAGTTTTTCTCTGTAAAATTATTTAATTGATTATTTGAACTTTAAATAATCATAACTTTTGCGTCTTAACTCCAAATTTGACGATTCCAGTTTCTAAAAACTCATAAAATTATGTTCTCTCTGTTTATGGATTTTATTTCGATGTTTGGACACTTTTTGCCTATTGTTTATTCGTGTATTTGCTATTTGCACGCTTTACGAGTAGACGTTGAAGTGCCGGAAGGATTCGAAGGAGAAGTATTTACTCAGGATCCAACTCAAGACCAAGAACAAGTACTTTTTGAAGGCAAGTTGTGCTTTGACCATGTTGATCCTATTTTGAAATCTATTTTGATTTAACCTATTGCATGCTAAGTTCAAATAGAAAATACTTTATTTAAACATGGGGAAATTAGATAAATACCAATTTGCTGTATGACACCTTGATTATTTAAGTATGTGCCATGATCCTTTGTCACCCTAGTTGTGGATTACTAGTTGGACATTATTAAATTGCCAACATGGGTTTAGACCGTTGTAGTATACTGCTTAGACCTGCTACGTGCTCATGACATGATTTTGGATAATCAAATGTTAATATTGACTTAATGATATATTGAACCTGTTTTGGAAAGGTATCATGTGATGTTGATGGCACGTGGTGCATGGTAATCAACTGGGGTTTGATAAACGATTTTCGGCCAGGGGCATGTGGCAAGAGTAATCAGGTGGGCAGTTGTGGCATTGGGAGTGTTGATTTGGTTCTTGGGTAGTCTTGCCCTGGTCACCCTAAGGACTTAACCTTGCAAGCCTTTGAACTGGGTCTAACGTGCAACCACATGTCCGTAATGGGACGGACCTAGTTGACTAAGTTGCTAATAACGCACTGTGGGACCTCGGAGGTCAACTACACCCTTTTGTAAGTTGTACGGGGAGCGCATCGGGTGAGGCCAGGTACCCATCTAACGGTTGATTGGCCTAGACTTCGCCTTAGCGAAGGGAAGGGTTAGTGCGCATAACCGGGAGGACCACTTGTATTGTTAGAAGTTTCCGAAAGACTTTGTTACTGAACTCGCCTTTGTGGTGTTTGATTTGTATCTTGTGGGTAAAGTGCATAACCTCTGCAGAGTTTAGAATCTATTCGAATAGCCGTGTCCGCGGTATTGGACATCGCCGGGAATTACAGTCAAGGGTTAGATTTTCTCAAAAATAACTTTGGTTTGAAAGGTTGGGTTGGATTAATAATGAAGTTGATGGAAATGTGGTTTAGGATGGGAAAGATGTTTACCAAACTTCTTGAAAAGTTATCTATGCTATACTTACTTCTACTGCTTTCGAATCTACTTATGCTACTTGTCAAATGCTATTTCTTGCAAATATACCTTGAGCTATTCCTTTGTACCAAGCCATGCATATAGTATATTAGCTTTGCATTCATGTGCATGACTTGTCGAGTACCAAGTACTCACCCTTGCCTCAACACAACACCGCTTGAAGAGGAGACTACGCCCGACTTTGGAGGAGGAGCTCCAAGAGGATCCGTCACGTAGGAGCGAGCCTGGTCGGTTGCCTGTGGTATACCGGATGGCGCCACGATGTTACCTTATTTGATTTTCATTGCTACTATTCCTCTTTTAATAAGTATCGCCTGCGAGGCGCATTTGTGACTTGACCATAAGGTCGAGTAACTTGATTTAGTTATTTAAATAAAAGTACTTTATTAGCATCGAATGGTATGATTGTGATATTTACCGATGTTAAGACTGTGTGCACTAGCGCGTTCCTGGACTAGTGTTGAATACACAGAGGGTCCGGATTTGCAAATTCGGGGTCCCGACAGGTGTGTACTCAACCATACCGGTATGAGTTTCCAAGGAGACATGAGCATCGCATTGCACTGCATACATATTGATGATGATGATGATATGTGACCATGAATGAGATGGTTTACATGATGTGAGATATTATTGCTATGTAATTGTTTATGTTTGTACCATTGCAATATACTTGCTGAGTGATGAACTCACGCTTGTGTTTATGTTGTTTTCTTTTAGGTACCATGAATCCGACATGCGGGAAAGGGAGCTAGTCACACGTCATCACTTAGCATCACACATTTAAACAATGACATGTTCCTTCCCTTATGGTTATGGTTAATTCTTTGAGCTAAACTGTGGTTTCGATGATTCGTTGGTCGTTATGAGTAAATGATTAGTCCATGTTTGTCATGTGACGGATAGAATTTATATCCTTAGTGGTATGGTGGCTGTTTGTCCGTTTGATCATGTTATTGCTATCATTCATTATGCTATATTGACATGTTATTATTGTTGTTGCTTCAATTCATGTTAAAACAAAGGAGATGCTGTCGAAATTTCGGTTTTTAGCATGTGCGCCTTTGCTGTAATTTATGTTTAATTGTGGTATTTAGATGTTGTTTAGTCTATGTTTGGTAGCATTTGGGCATATTAAATGCCGGGGTGTTACACACAAGCTCGAGATGGGGGCGAGTGGCGGCGCGGGCACAATCTCGGCGATGGGGGCGAGGGGCGGCGCTGGCACAAGCTCAGGGATGGGGGCGAGGGGCGGCGCGGGCACAATCTCGGCGATGGGGGCGAGGGGCGGCGCGAGCACAAGCTCGGGGATGGGGGCGATGGAGAGGGCTAGCGCGCGGAGGGGCGCGGCCGAGGTGTCGCCGACCCGTGGGGGTTGAGGAGGAGGGGAGGGAAAAGGATGACTGTGGTGGAGAAGCTCAAGCGAGTCGATCGTGCGAGCGAGTGGTTTCTAGGAGTGAGGAGTTAACCGTTCTTTTTACCACTGTTACAAGAATTAACATGTATAAAATAATAATTGTTCTGGTAAAATGCATTTTCTATCGCTTGTATTTGTTTATATTACTGATACATTTGCTGCCAGTGCTTTTTTAATACAAATTTTGCATTTTGTGTTAACCCATGTTTATGTCCTCGAACTAGGAACGAGTATGGATTTCGCTTGTGCAACAGAAACTCTTTGTGAACTCATAAATAATTTGAGCAACGTCCAAATTGATGTTCTCAAAACTCTAGGATTTGAGTGCATACTAAAAATGAAAGAAATTCAACTATGTCCATCTTTGTTAAAATATATTATTGATAAGTACAATATAGCAGATGAAACTTTCAAAATTGGAGGTAAGTGTTTAGAAATAACCAACCGGGACATCTACTGCATTTTAGGTCTCCCCTACACTGGAACTATTGTGGGAAGTATTAAATCATTGCCCACTAATAATTCATTGGTAGAGAGATATACTGATAACAAGAGCAAGAAGATATTGATAAAAAATCTAGTGAAGGAAATCCGAAAAAGTAAGGATGCAAATGAATATTTTGTTAGGATGTTTATGTTAACATTGATGGGAACAATATTAGCACCGACTTCCCGCGAGGAAGTGCCTACATCGTATTTGAGTCTATTGCAAAATATAAAAGAAATAAAAGACATTAATTGGAACGAGTTCACTTTGAGGTTTCTAATGGACAACATCAAAAGCATGGCCAGTGCATGTGGGGTGAGCATATATGGCCATAGGAAATGGCCAAATGGAAATTTAATGCTTTTGTAAGTGAGTCCCACTTTACTTAATTGATTTTTTTTAAAAAAAGGGAAACATCTTTAAATTATTTTCTGTTATGTATATATTGTGTAGGTATGGTACTGGGAGCACGTCCACACTACAGATTCAGATTTAATCTATAGCGCATCGATGTTTCCCTTGATGGCGTGATGGGACAAAGAGTTAGCTTTTAGAAGAGATGAGTATGACATGACCAAAGGATACGGTGTTGGGAAGGTATTGCATTGACTGACACGAAAATATTATGTATGTCAAATGAACCATGCATTGCTATGTTTGCATGGATAACCATAACTTAATGCCTTACAAATTTTTGCAGGTCATAATGGATATCAAATGCGATGTTGATGGAGACAAAAAAAAAACAAACATCATCGAGAGCAGTACAATTAATATCTTTCATTTGCAATATGTTATTAGTTCTTAATCATAAAAGTTAATTAATCTTTTGTAGAAGGGGCACTCAAGACACGTACTTGATGAAATTTTAAGAGTGGTGCAAGCAATCGAAGTCAAGGTTGATGATGCCATTGTTAGAATTTCCGCCTTGGAGAGAACAATCAATCTACATGCTACAAATGCGGAGGTAAAATCATTGTGAAATCATAACTACAATTGTACACATTTGTACTGTTTTTAAAGTATATCTATTTTGCAATCAGAATGTTGTAAATAATGACATGCCTCATGATTCACCCTCGTCTACAAATAAGGAAAGTGCACACAACATGAGTCATATTGAAGAGATTGTTAGGAATGGTTCATGTGAGTCCAATCCTTTTGTTGAGCCAGAGAGTGGAGTGAACACGACAACACAGGATGTGAAGCTACAAAAAAACCATGAAATTATTGATATAACAACTTCATCATCTATGAATGATGTTGTTGATCTTACAATTGCACACAGAGTCAAAGATGGAGCTAGGGTTAGGAAAGTAAATCCTAAGTTTAGATCTCCCGTGAAATTCATCAATAAGACATATACAAGAATCAAGAAGGCAATTGAGGCCCACAAGAATGATGGAAACACTTTTAAATTATATTAATGTTCTATATATAATTATTTTGATACTCTTCAGATTATTTTTTGAATAATTAAATATATCATATTTGAATTCTAGGAGTGGACGCTCAAGAAATCGTTTCAATTGAGTACGTGAAGCAGTATTTATATTCGAGTCCGAACACCATCCTAGTTGACTTGAGGAATGACAATGATTTCAGTGCGAAGGATTTAAAATGCCTTACAATCCCATCGTCTAAAGATGGTGAAGATAAATATCTGGGTGATAAGGTAAGTCACTTCAAATTTGTTTTATTGCAAAATTAGACTAATATTCGTCTATAATATGTGGTAGTCGAATTTAACATCATAAATTGTGCAGCATATGGAAGGTTATATTAGATTACTTTTGGATCGTCACATGGATGAAGTCTTCAATAAAAAAATTTTGTGTTCGGTTCGCTCTTTCATTGATGGGTACAATCTATTAGCGAAGACCGCTACATCAATCGCAAGGGCCAACTTGACTCTTTAGTAGGTCAAGCACAATACCTAACAGAGAATCACTTGGTAAAATAGGAAGCATTTATTGTATATTTGTATTAACATTAGTACATATTTTGACCACAAATTAGTATAGGTTTATATTCCGTTGTTGGTCCTGAAGCATTGGATCCTTCTAGTCCTGAACAATACGAAGAAGGAGTTCCAAATATTGGATTCTTTGTGGGATCTTCATACGTACAGAGATCACATTGATACAGTGGTTAGTCATTTATTTGCATTTTTTTATAAAATTTATTTGTTTAATCTAACAATGATGATTTTAACAATGTTTTGCACAACACAGATAAATGGAATTAAAAAACTGCTAGCCATAGCGAGAAGTACGGGGGTGAACATGGCGGATGTGAACAATTGGAAGATCAAGCAAATTCATGATGTCCCTAAGCAACGTGACAGGTATGTTCTAATATTATTTGTGTATTACTTAATTTCTATACTAACAAGTACCTAACCAATATTGTAGGAGTTCTTGTGGCGTATATGTACTAAAGTATATAGAGCTGTGGAATGGATCAATTTTGACAAAAAATTTCACACAGGTTCGAATATAGTAACCACTACATTAGTGGTTTTTAATTTATAATTTTTCTAATTTGTTTTTAGTAGAATAATGAACCATTATTCGCTTCTATGCAGAATGACATACATTCTTTCAGAAGAAAAATGCTCGTAGAGTTCATATTCTGCGAACAGAATCGCATAGAATACATCAAGAAGGAAATCAATCAGTTGATAGCTGGAATATAAACCAAAGTTCAGTTCAGTCACACCAGCACATTGGATGTGCATTGTATCGGGTAAACTTGTGTGTTTTGCAATTGGTTGTGCATTGTATCAGCAGACACCAAACCAAATTATTGTAGACATCAAGTCGTGACCACAAGCTTGTGTCGTAACCGTGACATAAATAATTCATTTATTAGAGGGAGCAGCATGTTTTCAGTTGCACACGAGTAGATTTGCGTGTTCTACGGGCTACATTGTTTTCAGTTGCACATAAATAATTCATTTAGTGTTCTACGAGTAGACATAAGTGGCAGTTAGCCGTAAAAACATATCGACGACCAGGGAGTTTCTACAACTTGCTTTACTCTCTCTCTACACGTCCTCACCTATGCATCCAAGATACAGGCAGAGCAACACATGGGAGCTTTCTAATCTTTCCAACTCCTTTTAGCACAATGTAAAACATAAAAAAGAGCCCTCCCACTCCACTCCTCATCTCTGTATACAACATATACCACCCACTCCAAAAACAATGACGTAAACATTTGAAGGACCGTTATTTTTGATCCAGTTGATTTTGATGATGAGTATTTGAAAAAGATTTGAAACCAGTTTGATATTTCGACAAGATTTATTTTTTGGTTTCTTTATTTGAAAAGATCTGAAATCAGTTTGATTATTTGAAAAGCTTTTTGATTTTTGCAAAGGTTTTTGTTCGTGTTTTGAAATCGTGTTCTTAGAATATTTAATGCAATGCACTCCTGTGAGTGGTTGCATGGTTTAATGTGAGTCAAGTCGCGGACTTGTGCTCGGAATCGTTTTGTGGTTTGTTCATGTGCAGGTATTGCTCGAGGGCGAATGTGGTCGATGACGGGACTGGAACTAGGTTCATGGAGGAACTGAGGTTCGGGACTAGGTTTAGGGGGAACTGAGGTCTTGGTGGTCAAGGATGTCATGCGGGACGTTCGGGCTAAGAGAATGGTGCACATGAAGAATGGTTAGTCACGTGAGAATGGCATGAGGTCATTCGCGTGCAAAGTGTTAGTCACGTGAGTATGGTAGGGTTGCCATACGCGTGCAGTGCAAGAGTTGTACTCGGCCAGGTTGGGCCAAGTGGAGTTGTGTTGAATACATGCTCTTTCTAGGATTAGGAGTGGGAATCCTTCTAGGATTAGGAATCCTTCTAGGATTAGGACTCCTTCTAGGATTAGGTGTGTTTGCCTTCTTTAAATAGAGGGGTTGCCTCCTGTTGAAGGCAATCAAGCTTTGAGCAAGCTTTAGGGTTGTACTCTTTTGTTTGGAGTATTTTAGACAAAAGAAAGGAGAAATAAAGATCAAGTTCATCAAATCTTTCGGCGAGCTACAATTCTAGTTAGATTTATTCTCGCCATCTTCTGGAACAGTAAGCTTGCGAAGGTCATAACTTTTGATCCGTAAGTCCGATTGAGCTGATTCTTTTTGGGTTTGATTCGTATTGGAATCTAGTTTCTTGTGTCCAAATTTCAAATCGATCGGATGGTTGGATCTCTGGGAATTCGTGTTTTACCAAACCTCTATCATTCTGTTTTTTTCGAAAACGAGGCAATTATTTGGTTCTATTTTGGGGTAAACTTTTAATAGATCAAGAATTTGGTTTTAGCTTCCGCACAATCATTCACCCCCCCTCTGATTGCTATATTCGGTCCTACAAGTGGTATCAGAGCTTGGCTCTACTAATCCATCTTAACAGGTGATTAGTAAACGGTAAGTTATGGCAACAGAGATATACTCGAGCAAGCCGCCAATCTTCAATGGCACAGACTTTCCCCACTGGCGGATTTGGATGACTGCATACCTTCAAGCTCAAGGTAACACTATTTGGCGCAAGGTAAAGATTCCATACGAGCTTCCTTCAAATGATGATATTGATAAAATCGAGTTTGAAAAAGATGTTGAAAACAATAATAGAGCTAGAAACATATTGCTTCAAGGACTTGCTAGAAAAGAATTCGATAGAGTCTGTCATTTACTCACTGCTCATGAAATTTGGAAATCTCTTCAAGATTATCATGAAGGCACTGACTCTGTCAAAGAGGCTAGGCAAGATCAATTTAAAAAGGAATACACTAGATTTGAAATGAACTCTGGAGAATCATTAGATGATTGTTTTGCTCGCTCTAATAGAATCTTAAACAATCTTAGAGCTGTTGATGTACAATACACTGACTCTGAAAATGCTAGACATTTCTTATCTTCTCTTGATCTTAAAATCTGGCAAATGAAAGTAACTGCCTTTAGGGAGGCTCACAAGATGAGTGAAATGACATTGGATAAACTATATTCTAGTCTCAAGACTTTTGAGATAGACATTGTTTCAAGAACATCCAATGATAACTCTATGGCTCTTAATGCTAATTCCTCTTCATATGATAATGCTACTAGTTCTTCATCATCATATTCCATTACTGCTTTGAGTGCTCTTAGTGATGAACAGCTAGATCAAATACCAGAAGATACACTTGATCTTCTTTCCAAGCGTGTCAATGCAGCTTACATGAGATCAAGGGAAAGAAAAGGAGCCTCCATCCACTGCTACAATCAAGCGGTAAAGGCAGGGCACATCCGTGCTAAATGTTTCAAGAACAAAGATAGAGAGGAGAAGGAGCAAAGCACCTCCTCCAAGTCCTTCCGGCCAAGAGAGAGCAAGGATAAAAATAAGCAACGGACGAAGAAGATGCTCAACAAAGTCTTCGAGGCAATTGGTCGCTTAGACTTAAGCGACATTGATGACTCAACTGAAGATGAGAAGGAAGCGAAGCAAACGAAGCTGAAAGAGAGGGATTTCACCGGACTGTGCTTCATGGCAAAAGGGAACACTAGTGATTTTAGTGACAACGATAGCACCTCCAGCGACGGTGATGAGGTAATGCCTTCGTATAATGAGCTTTGTGAAGTTTTAGTCATATTGAGAAAATCTTTAAGAAAATCTTCACTCAAAAATAAAAGCTTAGAAAAAGATCTATCCATGCTAAAATCTGAAAACTTTGATCTTAGAAATTCAAATTCTGAAAATATTTGTGATACTTGCTTAGATCTCAAATTTGAAATTAAGTCACTAAAAGAGGAACATGTGATTAAACTAGAACAAGTTTATGCTTAGAACAATTAAAAATGAAAAACTTGTGAAAAATATTGGTTGCTCTCTGATAGTTTACATGATCAAATTGCTTGCTCTAAATGTTCTATTCTTGAGTTGAAATTAAAAGATGCAAATTGTAGAGTTACCCAATTAACAAATGACATGTTCACTCATGAAATTAACTCGTGTTCAAATTGCCGTAAGTAAAAGCTAAAATTGACACTCCTTGTGATAATTGTTTAACTCTTGCTAAGAAAGTTGATTACTTGCAAAATTCTTTGGAACGTTTCACTGATGGCAAGAAAAACCTAAACATGATTTTGGATCAATCAAAAGTCAGCACTCAAAACAAAGGTTTAGGTTTTGATTCTTATGCTCATCATAAATCACATGCTCCCACTGTTGTCAAAACACTTGAAAGTGGAAAATTTGAAATTGTCAATGAGCCTAAGAAAACTGTCTTTAAATCTGGTGGTCTTTTATCTTCTACTATGATGAATGCAAAATGTGCTTCTACTGTTAAAGCAAAACATCATGTTAAGTACACTTGCACTCATTGTGGTAGAGATGAACATCTAGTAGACTTTTGCTTTAGACTAGCTAAACAACAAAAGAGAGAAAGGTTTAATGCTAGGTCTAATTTCAGACATGTGCACGTTTCATTTCTCATTATGTGCCTAGGGTGATGCAAATACCTCTTGTTGCTAAGAACACGAGAAAAGACAAATCTTCTTTTATGCATAAGAATGCTCGTGTTGTGCCAACTGTTGTTCGTCGTGTGTCTCAGTACTGGATTCCTAAACATCTTATTTCTAACCCCAGTACCGAGACATCGACACTTTCTGCTTCTTCACGCATTAGTTTAAGACCTTTCTCTGCTGCTGAATTTGGAGGATGTGGAATTGATAGAAAAAGTACATCTGGTTCATGCCACTTCTTGAGTAATTCTCTTTCTTGGACACATTGACATCAGATTTCATTTTCTTAGAGATCATGTTGAAAAAAGAGCTATTGAACTGAAATTTCTTGATTCGGGTGCTCACTTTGTCGATATTTTCACTAAACCGCTTGATTTTTCTCGTTTTGCTTTCTTACGCGGTGAACTTGGGATCATTCATCCCCATGGGTTGATTTGAGGGGGAGTCTTGAGTTTATCTCTTTTTGGGTTACTTGACTTTGGTTCCTAGAAGTGATTTTTTTATAAGTGGTATTTTGACTTTACACCTCAAGTAAAAACTCCTGTTTACATTGCATCACGTAGTACAAAGCTTTGGTGATTATTCTTGTGTATATAGCCAAGTTAATGCTCAATGCTTTACTTATCACTAAAAGGCTAAAATAATTCAATTTGAGATGCTTTTCGAGAATATTTTGGCTCTTGCTCATTATGGTATTGCATTTGTGAAATAGGCTTAAAAGTTTCTTGTCATCTGTTGAAAGGCTAGAGCTGATTAGAAACTATGTGTGAGTTTTTTGTTGGACTTCAAATGATCATTATGAGTCTCAAGCAAAATCAGTGTTTTAATGTTAAAAGCAAGTTGAAAAAGATGCAAGCAAAAGCTACTTGGCTAAACACAAGTTTAGTACAATGTGAAGCTTCCTTGCCAGGGATTTAAATGCAAAAGATGCAAGAAAAGGCTACTTGTCTAAACAAAAGTTCAGAACAATGTGAAGCCACTTGCCAATTTAAACTGAGAAAGATACAAGAAAGAACTACCTACTCATACACAAGTATGGGCTAGTGTGCAGTTACTTGTCATCCCTGTTGATCACAAAGCAAAATTGTCAAACTTGCTAAAAGAGAAAAAGGAAATTCAAATGGTTGAAAAAGGCTTGAGACAAATATTAGTGAATTTGGAAGTCTCTCTATGCTCATGATAGATTTCTTTTTCGCTTTGGCAAAATCTGTTTATGACATTTTACTTGTTTGCTCTAATTTGCTTATGCAATAACTATTCTATGTGTTAAAGCCTCCATATTCTCACAATTTGCTTTCTCATTGGATAATTTGATACAAAATGAGAAAGTTCTCCTAAAAACTCTTCAAATGCTTTACTTTGATTATATACCTTGAATATACTTCAAAGCTTGAGATACTGCATTCATTAAGGGGGAGTTTTGAGATCTTGATGACTATTTTGTCAAAAGGGGAGAACAAGTCAAGGAGGTTTTTGAATTGGGATTATTTGGTCTTTTGGTTCTTGCTCAATCTCTTGTCAAATCTTATATTGTGTTTTGTCAAATTACTCATCAAGGGGAGATTGAAGGATCGTTATTTTTGATCCATTGATTTTGATGATGAGTATTTGAAAAGATTTGAAACCAGTTTGATATTTCGACAAGATTTTTTTTTGGTTTCTTTATTTGAAAAGATCTGAAATCAGTTTGATTATTTGAAAAGCTTTTTGATTTTTGCAAAGGTTTTTGTTCGTGTTTTGAAATCGTGTTCTTAGAATATTTAATGCAATGCACTCCTGTGAGTGGTTGCATGGTTTAATGTGAGTCAAGTCGCGGACTTGTGCTTGGAATCGTTTTGTGGTTTGTTCATGTGCAGGTATTGCTCGAGGGCGAATGTGGTCGATGACGGATGGAACTAGGTTCATGGAGGAACCGAGGTTCGGGACTAGGTTTAGGGGAACCGAGGTCTTGGTGGTCAAGGATGTCATGCGGACGTTCGGGCTAAGAGAATGGTGCACATGAAGAATGGTTAGTCACGTGAGAATGGCATGAGGTCATTCGCGTGCAAAGTGTTAGTCACGTGAGTATGGTAGGGTTGCCATACGCGTGCAAGAGTTGTACTCGGCCAGGTTGGGCCAAGTGGAGTTGTGTTGAATACATGCTCTTTCTAGGATTAGGAGTGGGAATCCTTTTAGGATTAGGAATCCTTCTAGGATTAGGACTCCTTCTAGGATTAGGTGTGTTTGCCTTCTTTAAATAGAGGGTTGCCTCTGTTGAAGGCAATCAAGCTTTGAGCAAGCTTTAGGGTTGTACTCTTTTGTTTGGAGTATTTTAGACAAAAGAAAGGAGAAATAAAGATCAAGTTCATCAAATCTTTCAAGAGCTACAATTCTAGTTAGATTTATTCTCGCCATCTTCTGGAACAGTAAGCTTGCGAAGGTCATAACTTTTGATCCGTAAGTCCGATTGAGCTGATTCTTTTTGGGTTTGATTCGTATTGGAATGTAGTTTCTTGTGTCCAAATTTCAAATCGATCGGACGGTTGGATCTCTGGGAATTCGCGTTTTACCAAACCTCTATCATTCTGTTTTTTTCGAAAACGAGGCAATTATTTGGTTCTATTTTGGGGTAAACTTTTAATAGATCAAGAATTTGGTTTTAGCTTCTGCACAATCATTCACCCCCCTCTGATTGCTATATTCGGTCCTACAACATTGCAGACCACAATTTGTGGCACCACGGAGTGTCGTAACCTTATTTAATGTGAATGTTGAGGTCAAAAACATTATGAATTATGGAATGGGAGGTTGAAACCATACGGTATGGAGGTTAATAGCATTTTTGGGCCGTTTTCGGGAGTTTGGGCCTTCCCGGGGCGTGTTGGGCCTTAGGGGGGACCCCTCGTGGGCCAAAAGTGGGGCTCTCTGGCCCATGAGGGGAGAGGGGGGCAGCATGTTGCCATCGGGGTGCCCCCCTTGCTGCCCTAGCAGCCTCCACCTCCTCCTCTCCCTCCCATAGCCGCCACACACCCTTTTGCCCCTTGCTTGCGTCCCCTTGCTCCCCATTGCTCCTCCAACCCTGTCCTCACCTCTCCACCACCCTTGCTGCCCCTAGGGGAGTTCTCCACCTCAACACCTCGAAGATCCATCCATTGGAGCGCTCCGCGACGAGGAGATCCGGTGGATTTGGAGCGAGGAAGGAGATCGCGCGAACCGGGAGGAGATCCATTGGGTTTTCATGCGTCGGGCGAAGGTATGCCCATGAGAATCCTTGGGGTTGGTCTAGGATCTGTTCTAAGGGGTATTATCATGTTTTTAGATCAATTGGTGGTGCTGGAATTGAGTAGATTAGACGGAATCTTAAGTTTGCTACGTTCTCTGTTTCGGGCAGCATGAGCAGTCGACCTAGGGTTTGGGTTTTCGCCAATTTAGATTCGGAATTTGTGTGACACTACGGAATGGTGTGACATTATTTAATGTGAATGTTAAGGTCAAAAACTTTATGAAATATGGTATTGGAGGTTAAAACCATATGGTAGGAGGTTTAATAGCGTTTTCGGGTCGTTTCTGGGAGTTTGGGCCTTCCCGGGGAGTTTTGGGCCTAGGGGAAAGGGTCGTGGGCTTTGGTGGGATGGAGTTTGAGTCCATTTAAGACTAGGAAACCAGGTTGGGGTTGGAATGGTGTGACATTATTTAATGTGAATGTTAAGGTCAAAAACTATGAAATATGGTATTGGAGGTTAAAACCATATGGTAGGAGGTTTAATAGCGTTTCCGGGAGTTTGGGCGTTCCCGGGGAGTTTTGGGCCTACGGGAAAGGGTCGTGGGCTTTGGTGGGATGGAGTTTGAGTCCATTTAGGACTAGGAAACCAGGTTGGGGCTGGTAAAAGGGGCTCCCACTGCCCCTTGTGTGCCCACCCCTCCTCTTGTGCGCCCCCTCCTCTCCCTCCATGCCCTAGCCGCCCCCCACCTTCCCCTCCCCTCTTGTGCGCCTCCTCTCCCTTGCCCCCATTGCTCCCCACCTGTCCACAACCTCTCCTCCACCCCCTTTCTGCCCTAGGGTGGCCTCCCCAACCCCTGCACCTCGAGGATCCATCCATTGGAGCGAGGAGCGAGGAGCGAGGAGCGAACCGGGAGGAGATCCATTCAGTTTTCGTGCGTTGGGCAAAGGTATGGCCATGGGAATCCTTGGGTTTGGGCTAGGTACTTTTCTAAGGCTGTTTATAAAGTTTTTAGATCAATTGGTGGTGCTGGAATTGAGTAGATTGGATTAGATCTAGAAGTTGCCACGTCCTCTGTTTCGAGCAGCATGAGCAGTAAACATAGGGTTCGGTTTTTCACCAATTTAGAATCCTAATTTTGTTGTACAGATCTTGAAGAAGTTGTAGATAATTTCATTATCTTTCCGTGGATATAAAGAACATTAAATTTCGCCCAGCCGTTTGAAATTTATGGCTGTTTTACCGAGCGTGTTAAAATCTGTGATGTGATTGAAACAGATCACATTATTTTGTAGATTAAACAACTTTAGAATCCGAATAAGTCTTTCCCTATACCTAGACAAAGTTGGGAAATTTCCTAAGCTATGCGACGATGTACTCGTTTAATTGATTCGGAGTCCTAGAACCCGAGTTATGCCTTTTCGAAGGCTGCTGTCCCGACGGGACAGAACCGCTGTTTTCTGGTTTTGCGAGTAGTTGGCAATGTCGGGGTAGATGAGGGTTTGCGTACTGTTTTGTGGGCTTGATTGTGAGTGTGTGGTGGTGGTGTGACCCCGGAAGGGCCTACTACTTCTCGCCAATCCGTCGCCCGTGGTTGAGGCAAGTGTATTGTAATGGTAGCGATTTGTAGGCTGCTAGTTGAGACTAGATGAGATTGATTATATGTGATGATCACTTGCCATGCTTTAATGATTGCCAATGATATGATGAGTATGTTTATCATGTTATGATGCCATGTGTTAATATACAAGTTAATTATGATGTTGGCATATTTGCATACATGGCATGATTACATGGCGAGGCGGTGAGAACGTCATAACTAGTCCGGGAAGGTCGGTGAGAAAGTTATGACTAATCCGGAGAGCCAATGAGTAAGTCCTACATCGTGATTCCATTCACCGCGGTGAACGGAAGCGAGGAGTAGGCACCCTCCATCTTCGAGATGGAAGGGGGGAGAGGGTGCACACCGACGGGTGTGTACTCAACCATACCGGTATGAGTTTCCAAGGAGACATGAGCATCGCATTGCACTGCATACATATTGATGATGATGATGATATGTGACCATGAATGAGATGGTTTACATGATGTGAGATATTATTGCAATGTAATTGTTTATGTTTGTACCATTGCAATATACTTGCTGAGTGATGAACTCACGCTTGTGTTTATGTTGTTTTCTTTTAGGTACCATGAATCCGACATGCGGGAAAGGGAGCTTGTCGACGATCGGTTTCGCCGGCAATGAGATTTGTGATTCTAGGGGATTTGTGCGGGATCTGAGCTTGATGGTAACACAGGATGCGAGGGCGATCTGTTTTTAGACAGGTTCGGGCTCTCTCTGTGACACTACGGTATGGTGTGACATTATAGAATGTGAAATTAGAGAATAAAACCTTTCGGCTTGAGGTTTACTCGCGTTTTTGGGCCGTTTGAAGTGTTGTGACACCACGGAGTGTCGTAACGTTATTTAACGTGCATGATAAGGTTAATAACATTATGAGATGTGGAATTAAGGTTAAAACTATAGGATATGGAGGTTAATAGCTTTTCCGGGGCGTTTCCGGGCCGTTTCCGGGGTTTTAGGCCTTCCCGGGGGAGTTTGGGCCTTGGTGGGCTTTGGTGGGATGGAGTAGGTCTCCGTAACGGACTAGGATTGGGTGTGGGGGCTGGTAAAAGGGCTCCCCACCAGCCTTTTGGGCGTGCTCCCCCTGCCCTTGGGAGCCCCCACCTCTCCCTCCAAGCCCTAGCCGCCACCCCCACCTTCCCCTCTCCCTTCCTTGCGCCTCCACCTCCCCCATTGCTCCCCACCTCTCCACCACCTCTCCTCCACCCCCTTGCTGCCCTAGGGTGGTCTCCACACCTCTGCACCTTGTGGATCCATCCGTTGGAGCGAGGAGCGAGGAGCGTGGAGCGAGGAGCGTGGAGCGAGGAGCGATCCGCGAGGAGATCTATTGGAGATTCGTTCGTTGGGCAAAGGTATGATCATGGGGATCCTTGGGTTTGATCTAGGTACTGTTCTTAGGGTGTTTATGAAGTTTTTAGATCAATTGGTGGTGCTGGGTTGGAGTTCTTTGGGTTAGATCTAGACGTTGCCACGTTTCTGTTTTCGGGCAGATTGAGCAGTCGGGCTAGGGTTAGAGTTTTTGTTGATTTAGAATCCGAATCTGTCCGTACGGACTTAAAAGAAGTTGTAGATAATTTAATTATCTTTCCGTGGACATAAAGCACGTTAAAATCCAAGCAGCCGTTTGAAAGTTATGGCCGTTTTACCGAGCGTATTAAAATCTGTGACGCGATTGGAACAGATCGTAGTAATCTGTAGATTAAACAATTTTAGAGTCCGAATCAGTCTTTCCGTATAACTAGAAAAAGGTAGAAAATTTCCTAAGCTTCGCGATGGTGTACTATTTTAATCGATTTGGAGTACCAGAACTCAAGTTATGCTTTTTGCAATGCTGCTATCCCGTCGGGACAGAACCTCTGTTTTTAGGTTTTGCGAGTAGTGGGCAATGTAGGGTTAGATGGGGTTTTGCGTACTGTTTTGTGGGTATGATTGTGAGTGTGTGATGCCTATGTGCAGGTGGTGTGACACCGGGAGTGCCCTCGACTTCCCACAAATCCGTCGCCCGCGGTTGAGGCAAGTGTGTTGTGATGGATAGCAATTTGTAGGTTGCTTGTTGAGAATAGATGGAATTGACTACATGATATACGATCACTTGCCATGCTTTTATGATTGCCAATGATATGATGAGCATGTTTAATATGTTATGATGCCATGTGTTAATATGTGAGTTAAATATGATGTTGGCATAAATGCATACATGGCATGTTACATGGCTCGGGCGGAGATAAAGTCATAACTAGTCCGGGAAGGTCGGTGAGAAAGTTATGACTAATACAGAAAGCCATTGAGTAAGTCCTACATCGTGATTCCATCCACGTGGTGTTTGGAAGCGAGGAGTAGGCACCCTCCATCTTCGGGATGGAAGGGGGGAGAGGGTGCACACCGACGGGTGTGTACTCAACCATACCGGTATGAGTTTCCTTGGAGATATGAGCATAGCATTGCATTGCATTACAATACATATTAAATGATGAGGATGTTGTTATGTGTTTAAGTATGAGATGTTATATGTGACGTGAGGTATTATTGTCTTGTAAATGATCTTGTTGTCCATTGCAATATGCTTGCTGAGTTTTCGAACTCACACTTGTGTTTTATGTTGTTTTTTTTAGGTACTTGAGATCGGCATTTGGGAAAAAGGGGTTTAGCTACACTTCTACACGTAGCTCCACCATCATAATCCATAAATACACACTTGGAGACATGATATTAAGAGTTGTGCCTTAAACTTAATGTATGGTTTAATTTAGCATGCTTGTGATTCCTTATTTGCTTCGTTATAGATTATGAAGTGGTTGAGCGTGGTATTAATGGCGTAATTCGATGATATGTCCATTTATGTTGATGTTCTAGATGTCGTGTGCTATGATATATCTTGCCATGATTTCGATATTGTGTTAATTCATGGAAAAACAAAGGAGATGCTGCCGAAATATCGGTTTTTAGCATATATCCCTTTGCTGGAATTTATGTTTAAATGTGGCATTTAGATGTTGTTTAGCTTATGTTTGGTAGCATTTGGGCATATTAAATGCCAGGGTGTTACAGTTGGTATCAGAGCGGGCTGTAGGTCCTTGGAATGCGTATTTTTAGTGTCATGCCATAGGGTACAACTAAAATATGATGTGGAATAACTTAGAAACATGGCTTAGGTTTCAACTAAAACTTTGTCATAGGATAGCAACATTAAAACTTGCAAAAAATGGTATAACTAATCTAAAATTTGACACACACTTGGATGCCTGAGTAGGAAAGGGTATGGGTATCGTTTCTTTACGCTTAAATGTTGTATTTAAGCTTTGATGTTGAATGCTTCTTTTGGCAATGCATGTTGCTATGTCAATGATATATGTTGTGGTGATAAGAGTGGGGTTGTGGTACCGAAGGGTTTCGGTCACCTCTTGTTGTTTATAGTTAGGGTGAGGTTTGATGGTGTGGCCGGTTAGCGCCATCACCGAAGAAGCTATTAACCCTGTAGGAGAAAAGCGCTTACCCTTTACGTCGTAAATCAGTAGTTGATTGGAGGCGAAAAGGAAGAGTTAATGGTGGTTTCCTTCGGATGTTCTTTGTCGCTCGACGGTCGGTGTTTGTTGCTTTTCTTGGCTTTATTGTTTTGAACCAAATGAAAAGGTGATGGGCTTTCGCGGATCGTTCCGTATGCGGTGTGTGGTTTTGTCTTCCTTGGGTGAAGACGAAGAAGAGGAGTCTAGTGTTGCGCTTCTTTTGGGCGCCTTTCCAGTTTTTGATGCCTGTTAATTGCTTCATGAAGAACAAGCATTCGATTTATTCCTGTGGTTGTCTGTCTCCAAGGCTAAAGGAGTTTTGTTCGGAGTTGTGCCAGACCTAGCTGTCAGGGCTGAAGTTCTGTGGCTTTGTAGTAGTAAGTGGTGTTTGATTTCATCATTTTACTGGTTTGAGAAATCATCTTTGAAAGCCCCTCTTGAGTCGTGAAAGTTAGGGGTTTGGTGTTAAGGTTTTATTTGAAAAGGTTAATGGAGCACTTGGTTCCCTTTCGAGAAAAGTTGTCTTCCAACCAGTTTCCTCTATGGAAGTCTTTGAGATTGAAAAGTGTATTGGAGAATTCCTTTGCATAACCAAGTTTGGGTTTGTCTCATTACAATTTTGAGAGCCAAGTTTCCTTATGAATTTGGGATGAGTTTTAAAACTAAAATGTTGTAAACAAAGTAAGTAGTCTTTTGACTGAAATCGTTTGTCCCTAGTAAGAATTGATGTTTAGCATGTTATGTAGTAGGTAACAATGTGGTTTATGGATTGATGTGTTGCTAAGTTAAATTTTGAGTTGAATCAATTCAATGTGAGTAAAATCTCTAAGTTTGAGAATAAATAGACTACTAGTGTTGTAGTTCACTCTTAGCGAGAATGATTGAAAGTGTTAATGTTCATGCTTAGAATCTGTTGCCTTGCTTTAAAAGTGCTTATGATCCTCGTTAATGTTAAAAGTTTAAACCTTGATGCATAGTTAAAACATTAAGATGATGTAAACTGCTGATATTGTTAAGAAGCTTTGCTTGGTGTTTAAAGATATGCTAATCTAACGGATTAGTAGAGACTAGTGACTTTAATTTGGAAGTTGATTGGAGTGGTTATTTATGTTGTTGCAAACTACTATTATATTTGGAAGTATGCAGTTGTGACCCTTCAATGCTAGTTTTCAATCTATTTTAAATAGTTGGAGCATGTTGTAATTTTGTTATCACCTATGTATAGGGTAGCTAAAAGTAATGTTGATCGGTTGATGATTATGCCCATTTGTTTTTATTGATGACTTAGTAGTGGTGGTAGTTGTGTAGAATTCTTGTTGGAAACCATTGACTAAATGGAGGGTGTTGTAACCTGTGGTGATGGAGTGAACCATGGATAATTAACCTGATATAGAGTTTTATCCTTAATGAATGTATGCCTTGGAATCCTAGCTATGAACTTTGTCTTGTAGAGATAATATTTACATGTTGAAGTCGTTGTTTAACTGAATAAGGTTCGGATATCGAGACGTGAATAGATAGGAGGTATGAAATTTATATGTTGATCTTGCTGAAAGATTTATGGAAGTACTATGTTTCAAATTTAGAATAAGAAGTATTATGATTCGGTGATCCGTGGGGATCATATCATTATAGTCTTGGTTGGGTGCCTTCTTGATAGCATCATAAACCCTTATTAAAAGTTTTGGGAATGGTAACTAGAGGAAGAATTTGTTGTGAAGCTTTTGGTTGAATTGTGTTGGGGCTCCTCAGGGAGTAAAAAGTGATTATTAAAGTCTTTTAATGGAAAGCGTAGTGGAATTCTAGAGATGGTTCTTTTATCTTTGAAATTTGTTGTCTAAAAACCTTTGAAACTGGTTTGGTTGTTTGCCATCTCGGTTGAATGCTTTCGGTTGAGGTGTTCCTTATGTTGAGTTTGAGTTTCCCAAAACTCGTAGTGGTTGGTGTCGACCTTTGGTTTTGGCGAATTTGTTTAGTTCGTGTTGTGAGTTTGAGTTTACATCCAAAAGTTTTTGAGTGGATCGCGCTTTCGCTCGCAGACCGATTTATCTTTGGAATTAATTTTAAAAGGAAGCAAATGGTCATAAAGGGTTGTGTTGGAAACTTTTGAGTTAAGCCCTTGATGTGTAACTCTATTTGACTAGAGTTGAGTCATTTAGAAAATGTGTCCGTGTGCGGGTGTTTTACAAGTCTGGATTTTTATGAATGTTTCATAAGTGAATTTGGTTAGTGAAGAGTTTTCTTTTTGGATTGAGTTTCCCTCTCTTTTGATAAAAATTTATGGCGCTTGTGTCTCAGATGTTTGATTTTGGAGTCGATGTTCTGTTCCAAAGGGTTGAGTTTGATTTTGCGAGGTGTTGCAAAGCTAGTGTTAAATCGAAGATGGGTTTTCACACGATGTGGTGTTTTGTTGATTAACGATGTTGCCGTCATAGTTTATATGAATTAGCGCAACTCTCGATGTTATTCGAGATTTATTAATATGATACCGAGGCGTAAGTCATCATGTGAATGACTATTCGGTAGTGTGGTTACTTGATGAGGGAATGGTGTACAGTAAAAATGACATCGTTTTTTCATGTTAAATTATAAATGAGTCGTTGTTCAATGTCGGTGAGAAAGTCATATATGGAGATATGACTTATCCTGAGTGCTCCTGAAGAGTGTGCATTTATGTCATGAAACGAGATTTCCCTTGCTTTCTAGTATGAAAAGAAGCAATGAACAATTTCTGGTATGTTGGTTGTGATGTAGGGGATTTATGCTTCCTTTGTGTTTTGGCTTGGATGTTGCCGAATTCTTTCCAAAATAGTTGTTAACGCTTTGGGTTTGAGTTGTTGTGTGTACACTTGGGCTTGATAGCTAAGTGTTTTTGTGTGAGGGCGAGACCCTCTTAAGAAAGGAACCAATTGTGGTTTGGTAAGGTTTTCGATCCTAGCTTGGGCTAGGTGTCGAACCTTAGTGGTATAAGGGTGGTTTGTGATGGAGGCTGATGATGTATGGGTTTAACCTTTACTAAGAGTAGCGATGGGTGGAAGTGAAGTTGACGGTAGATTGGTGATAATTGCCCTGTCGTGAGCAGTTGTCTTCACTAGTTGTTTTTGGGTTTGAGTCTTGCCTGGGAAAGGATGGAATAAAATGTTAGTATGAGCGTGTATCGGAAGGGCTAGTGTGCCTTAATGAGTTATTCCCCTCGATGGAAACTTTCGGGAATGAAGAGAGGTCGTTAAAGGAATTGTGACTTCCTTTGATTATGTCATGTTGAGTTCAACATTAAACCAATTTTTCATCACTTGATTTCACATTTGCTACCTTCACTTCAATGGGAGTTGTCCTCTGAGGGAGACATCCCACCTTCTTAAGGAATTCTCCATTCACAAAACTATGCGAGCCCCCCGAGTCCACTAAGAACAACATGACTTGGTTTTTAATCAATGCCAAAATCCTCATGGTCTCTGCTTCCTCTGTTCCCGACATTGCATTTAACGATAGATCATACGCTTCTGAATGTTCCAACTCCGTGGATATCAGTAAATCCATCACCTCGTCCGATAGAACCTCTCCTTTGTCCTCCGCCTCCATAGCATGGATTTGTGCTACTGTCTTCCCCTTGCAGTGTACATGGTGGTTTGGTTCATATTTTTCGCCACATTGATAACACAATCCATTTGCCCTCCTATATTCCTTGATTTGTTTAGCTCTCCATAATTCCCCTTTCTCTAGCTTGGGTTTTGCTGTTTGCTGATCTGATATTTGAAGTCCTCTAGCATCCTTGCTTCCATACCCCTTTGATTTCCACCCTTTACTTCTATCCAACACATCCTGTTGTACCCGGGCCAGCAATACCGCCCGGTCCACCGTTTTCTGGGACTTGGCTTTGAACTGCTCCTCTTAGCTCATTTTTTTGCCCTTTAATGAAGTGTGACACAAACAATTCCTCTCCATAATAGGGATTGTACATTAGGATCTCATACATGAGCTCTTCAAATCGGTCCTTGTACTCTGTCAGAGAACCGGTCTGTTTGAGTTCTACCAACTCACTCAGCAATCTCCTATGGTCAAACGCCCCAAATTTGCATTCAACTGCTCCAATGAACTGCTCCCAATTCCCCCACATCATGCTGCACCTTGTACATTTGCAGCCAGCGGGCTGCATTTCCTTCCATGTGCATGGATGCAGCCGTAACCCATAGAGCCTCTGGAACATTGTAGAGTTTAAAATAGTCCATGCACTTGTCTCTCCACAATCTTGGCCCCTCTCCTTCAAACCTGGAAACGACATCTTGGGAAGTGGAGTTCTGTTCTGGGCTCCTCCTTCTCTTGGTGATCGCACTGCTACCCCAGTTGCCTCTTGGTGTGTTCTTGTCGAACTTCGGCTTTGTGCTCCCCCTGAAGTTTGCGCCTGACCCTGGATTGTCCGTCCCCATGGTTCTGGAACTGCCGGGAGGACAGCCGCCTTTCCAATCGCCGATCCCCCATTTCGTTCTTCGAGAACCCGATCAGCCATCAACCACGCCACTGCCTGAGCCGTGCCCTCTATCTGCTTGGTCAATAAGTTGTGATCCTTCTCCCTCTGTTCTACCGCCTTGGCAGTGATTTCAGTCCGCACCAGCAGTTGCTGCTGTGTGGAATCGATCGAATCCACCCTTGCAAATAGGAGATCGAGGCTTTCTTGGAGTTTAGCCCACCTTTCCTCTTCTCGAGTTCCTGCCTCCTCCATCGCATCCAGCACAAAGCACGTCTGCATGGATGGTTTTGGCGGCGCCGTCTCGACCAATCCGCCAAGTCAACCGGGTGTTAGGAATTTACAGGGATGACTAAGATCGCAGCAAGCTAATCTCAGGTTCCCCAACCTTCTTCCCGGGATTTTACAACTCAAGGCTAGATCATTGCGAGCTCTGATACCAAATGTGATATCCCTTGGCGTTAGTGTTTCCAAACGCGTGAGATCGATCGATTCTTGCTACGGCAACAACAACAGAGCAACAGAATAGAGAGGAACTGGGAGAGAAAGAAAGGGAAAATTCCCCAATCCGTATCAATTGTGTTTCATCATCAAAATCTGCTTTTAACATTCTGTTACAGGGTATTTATACCCAAGTCGGCACGCAGGCCCCACTCCAACTAACCTCTGCAACTCTCTTCTCTTACCCCACTGTCATGCGGTTGTATTTTGCCAGTAAATACTATTCACCGTAAACTTCCTTGCTGTTGCCTTCGCTTTGGTCCCTTGCCTCCAGGTTGGTCGTAACATTCCCTTAGACTTTTTAGGAACCTTTTTATCTTGTGCACTCTGATGTCCGGGGACCAGCACCTACTACACCTACAATGGGTGGCAATATTTCATCTTATTTTTTTTTATGATTTTTCTACTTTGATTTGACTTGGATTATCTTTTCAAACATCGCTCAGAGCTCACGAAACTTTACTTTGATTTGATTTGAAAAAAAAACAATAAAAGTTTTAGTTACTAGAATGCTGCTGAGTACACAGATTCCTCTTTCCTTTCAAGGAACAGCGAGCGTTTTAGGGAAGGATATAGGGGCGAAGCGGCTGCTAAGGTCCTCTTAGACTAAATATCTTTTTATCAAGCTATTATGATGCTCGCTTCTCTTCGGTTGGATTCCTCGTCATTAAAAAATTGTGTTTCTTCAGTTCTAGATTAAAATTGTGAGTAGATTCTTAAGTTTTAAGCTGAGAAACTTGGTTTCGGGAACTTTGTGGGAGAAATAGAGCCATTTGGAGCGGAGGGTAATCGGTTTATGACAAAGACTGTGCTTTCAAACACGACACCCAGGGGAATGGAGGCTTTGTACATAGTTGCAAGACGTTGCTCTACAATGTGTCGGTGTTGACGCTCTGCGAGGCCTTTCTGCTCAGGAGTGGGGGGACACGATTTCTGGTGAAGAATAGCGGGGAAAGTACGATTAACTCTGTTTTTGCTTCTTTAATTTATCTCTGCGTTGGCTCGCCCATCAGCCTGGGCAATGGCCATTCGCCTCAAGTACTCATGCGGCAGGATCTGTCGCTTCTTAAACGAAGTCTTAAGATTGAAAGACTTTGGGCAATGTACACTAGGGCCTCTTACCCTCTCGAGCTAACCTGCTTGTGGGTCAAGATCGTTCATATCCCATACCCGCTTCAATAGGCTACTCACTAGTACGTAAAGTTGATATTGAAAAATAGCAATTAGTGCTTTAAGAATTTAGGGATTCTATGCTATGATAAGCCTATCGCCTGACTTCATACCTTTCGCTTAGCTCAAGTGACTACGTGCCTATCGCTTCGCTCGACTGACGACTACTTACCTTTGGTATGGTTAAACATACTGTTAGACTGAATCTTCGATTCTATTTTTCATTGTCTCGAGGTTGTAACACCTCTACTAAAGAAGAGAAGGAGGAGGAGGAGGAGCTACTGAGACGGTCAAGCTTTCTATGGGACTTGGTCTGCTCAGCCATGGCCCGTATCTGCTCTTGCGAATAGGCGCCAAAAGCAAAAAAATAGGTTTCAGACCATAAGAGTTCCCATTTAGAGGATAACCACAGTCGTTCTCTAGTGTTTATGCTGGAGGGATCCTGATGTCCAGTACTTGATCTTTATACAGGGTTTGGCACACGGACGGACTTTTCTAGTAGTGAAAATCCCACGAATCGTGACAGAGTGCTGTTTATATTCAAAGCCTTTCTCCTTCATGCCTAGATCGAGATTGTGTGGGTGTTCAGTCTACTGCTCATGTTCACGTTCTCAAAAGAAGTCTTTCCTCATTAGAAAGAATAGATAGCCCTGTGCCTTTAGCATAACTATCAATTTTTTTACCATTTGCTACAGTCACAACCATTGGATTAGTTTTCACTAATTTACACTTAATTGTAAAAGGGAGAGCTAACAGATTGATTTGGGTTTCTGTCACACCTTCAATGATGCGCAGTTTACTATTTATATTCATCAGGTTTCAGATATGATACAGTTCTGTTACAACAGGAATAAGATAACAATCACAACTGAATCCTGGATCCCAACTAAACTCTATCTCGTAATCTCGTAACCAACATGGTTTAGGATCATCTTAACATGCTCCCTCGATCTCAGCCTGTCTCTGTCAGATTGAGATCGTTGCAGAATCTTCGAAATTGATGTCGAGGAAGCGGTTTAGTGAAAATATCTGTGACTTGGTCTGCTGAAGAAATGAACCGAATCTCAAGCTGCTATTGTGCAATTCTTTCTCGCACGAAATGAAAGTCTATATCAATGTGTTTAGTGCGAACATGGAACACTGGGTTCGCTGCGAGGTATGTTGCTCCTATATTATCACACCAGAGCTTTGGTGGCCGACGTAATGGGACCTTCAATTCGTGTAGCAGTGATTCCAGCCATATGAGTTCTGCTGCAGCATTTGCTACAGCTTTGTACTCTGCTTTTGTGCTTGACCGCGAGACGGTTGGTTGCTTTCGAGAACTCCATGACACCAAATTTGATCCACAGAATACCGCAAAGCCTCCGGTTGAACGCCGATCGTCAGGACATCCCGCCCAATCGGCATCAGAAAAGGCGCTAAGATCTTGAGAGGAAGAACGTCGTATTTTCAGCCCAACATAACACGTACCTTTCAAATAGCGAAGTATACGTTTGACTGCTGCCAAATGCACATCCGTTGGACAGTGAAGAAACTGGCACACCTTGTTTACTGAGAAGGAAATGTCTGGACGAGTGAGAGTCAAATACTGGAGTGCCCCTACTGTGCTCCTGTACAGAGAAGCGTCATGAGTACTGAGAGCGTTGCCGTCCTCCTTCGACAATTTCTCAGTGTTTGACATTGGTGTGTCTGCCGGCTTGCTCAGTTGCATCTTGGTTCGATTTAACAAATCCTGGACATACTTCCCTTGTGTAAGCACTACTCCATCATGACAATGAGAAGCTTCAATTCCCAGGAAGTAATGCAGCGCCCCAAGATCTTTGACAGCAAACTCACAAGATAGCTGACAAAGTAGTTGATGCGAAGCCTTGACATTAGAACTTGCAATGATTATGTCATCTACGTATACCAACATATAAATTGATATTATGGGGCGATGCATTATAAAGAGCGATGAATCAGATTTTGATGCCACAAATCCGAGTGACAGAAGCTTCATACTTAACTTAGCATTCCATGCTCGTGGGGCTTGCTTGAGTCCATATAAGGCTTTATCAAGTTTGCATATATAATCTGGGTGTTGAGAGTTCTCATAACCTGGTGATTGTTGCATGAAAACATCCTCCGAGAGATCTCCATGGAGGATGGCATTTTGTATGTCAATCTGCCGTAGATGCCATCCGCGAGACACTGCCAAGGACAGGACTAGGCGCACCGTCGTAGGCTTTACCACAGGGCTAAATGTGTCTCCATAATCAACACCCTCCCACTGTGTGAAGCCCTTGGCAACCAATCTGGCTTTGTACCGATCCAGTGTACCATCCGCCTTATGCTTGACCTTGAAAATCCATCTACAACCAACCACATTGTGATGTGTTTGACGAGGAATAAGTCTCCATGTATGATTTCGCATTAAGGTTTCATATTCAGTGTCCATTGCAGCGCGCCACTCAGGAAATTTGGCAGCCTCCTCATGTGACACGGGAGCTGCAGGGCAGGAATGAACCGATGCCAGGAATGCACGCTTGTTGAGCGGGTATCTCACCGTGCCATCAGTGAACTTCCTTGGTGTGCTGATGCCGTGGCTGAGCCTTGTTTGCATTCGAGGAGCAGGTGGAGGTAGTGCAGACGGTCGTAAGGCGTCAGGTTCAGCAAGAGACTCATCCTATTCGGCTGGGGATGACGAGGCAGCAGGTACATCCAGTTGATCAGTAATCTGATGTTCATTACCCACCGAATCTGTAGTGTCAGGAAAAACTACCGTAGCATTGTCAGTCGGTAAAACAACTAGATTGCTTCCCAATGCATGATCACTATCTATTCCTGGTTCAGCCAAGGAAGATGCAAGAGGTGGAGGTGCAGAGATTATGACAGGACCATTATACACAGGAGAAGGCTTGGACGTTGAATGTTGAGATACAGTGACAAAGGGAAATAACTTTTCATCAAAGATTACATTTCGTGAAATGTATACACGCCCGGTAGACATGTTTAGGCATTTATATCCCTTGTGCTTGCCACTGTAACCGAGAAAAACACACTGGTTGGACCGGAACTCAATTTTGCGAGTATTATAAGGACGCAAATTAGGCCAACAAGCACAGCCAAAAAATTTTATCAAGCAGTAGTCCACTGGTTTCTTTAGGAGCAAAGTGAAAGGAGTTTGGTTATTGGTCACTTTACTTGGCATTCTATTGATGAGATAACATGCGAAACGGAGAGGAACTGAAGATTCAGCTAGGAGGGCGAGTCCTGTTTCTACTAGATGGCGATGTTTTCTTTCGGCAACACCGTTTTGCTGGCTAGTGTGAGGACATGAAATCCTATGTGAAATGCCGATAGAATCAAAATAGGGACGAAGTTTGATATATTCTCCACCACCATCTGTTTGCACAGATTTGATTTTTGGCATTTAACTGTTTTTTCAACAAGTTGTTGAAACTGACGAAAGGCATACTCCACATCCGATTTGTGCTTAAGAAGATACAGCCAAGTAAAGCGACTAAAATCATCAATAAAAAGAGCATAATATTTATGACTGTTTACAGATGATATGGTAGGACCCCAGACATCTGAGTGGACTAATTCTAAAGGAGATGTAGACACTCGAGAGGACGCTTTATATGGTAACCTATGAGCTTTTGCTTGCTGACAAGCATCACAACATGTGTTTCTTTATTCACTGGAAAAAGCTTAAGCGAAGTTAAGATGGATGACATAATGGATGATGACGGATGACCAAGCCTACGATGCCATAGCTCTGGGTCGACCCTGGTGGCAGAAAGAAGAGTTCTTGGTGGAGATGTGAATGACGAACTTGTAAGAGGATAAAGGCCTCCCTTACACGGTCCTTGGTGCAGGACTTTCTTTGTGATTTGATCCTTGACAAAGAAAGAATTGGGATGAAACTCAATAAAGGCATTGTTATCAATGACTAGTTTACGAACAGACACAAGATTCTTACGAATATTAGGAACATGCAAGATATTTTTGAGTTTCAAAGGACTGAATGAACCAGAAAGAGATGTATGACCAATGCACGAGATGGGCAAACCTGTTCCGTTGGCGACATGAACTTGCTCGGTGCCGTTGTAGTGATCTCTGGTTGTCAGCCTGTTTAGATCGGATGTGATATGATCTGTTGCCCCTGAGTCCATGTACCAGTTGGTGTCAACCTGGTACGCCTGTGCACTGGTAGAGTCTGGTGGATAATCATCAGAGTAGCGATTCCAGCAATTCAGAGCATCATGTCCTCTCTTGGAGCAGATTTGACATGTAGGAAGTGGTGGCCGACCCTGTCCTGGATTGGTGTTGGTGCGATACTGCTGTTGTCCATTGCCACCGCGTCCCTGATTTGATCCGCGACCTCCTCCTCCACGTCCACGGCCGCGACCACTACCATTGTTGCGTCCACGCCCACCGTTTCGTTGGTAGTTGCTACCACCACGTGATACTTGGTTGACAGATGACGAGAACTGCTGCTGCATCCCCGTCGAAGCATTTTGCTGAAGCAATGCCTCATAACTCGTGAGATATCCATAAAGGTCTCCAAGAGAGATTGGATCTGTGCAAACTGAAATGGATGCCACAAGAGCTTCATAGCATGGCCCTAGGCCGGCGAGGATATAGGAGACAACATCCTCCTCGCTAAGTGGATTCCCTGTAGCTGAGAGGGTATCCGCCAAGTTTTTGATCTGATGGAAGTAATCAATGACCGGCATGTCATTTCGCTTGAAATTAGCAAGCTTACTCGAATCTGCACTGTCTTGGCTCGCGATCGGATCGCAAACATGCGTTCGAGTTCTTTCCAAATTTTTGCCGCCGTGCTGTGAAACAGGACGCTCCCAAGAACGTCCTCCGAGAGTGACGACAACAGGCCGCTCACAACAAACTGATCTTGCTGTTGCCAGATTGCAAATGCAGGATTTGGAAGATCTTGCACTTCAGCTCCTTCGGTTGTAGCTGGGACAGTGATAAAACGTGGTGGAGGAGTCTTAGATCCATCAACGTATCCCATGAGATTGTAGCTCATGAGACAGGGCATCATCTGAGCCTTCCACAGGAGATAGTTTTCTCGCTTGAGTTTGACTGTGACGAGTTGAGCAAAGGGTGGAGAAGACGGTTGCGACAGGAAGCTAGCAGAGGTGGACGTCACGCCGGCTGCCGCAGTTCCGAGCGAGAGGGAGCTGCTTGCAGAGATCGCCATGGCTCTGATACCATGTAAAAGGGAGAGCTAACAGATTGATTTGGGTTTCTGTCACACCTTCAATGATGCGCAGTTTACTATTTATATTCATCAGGTTTCAGATATGATACAGTTCTGTTACAACAGGAATCAGATAACAATCACAACTGAATCCTGGATCCCAACTAAACTCTATCTCGTAATCTCGTAACCAACATGGTTTAGGATCATCTTAACATTAATCCCATCAATCACCACTGGGTTGATAAAGCTGTGGGTGCTCCCACTGTCTAACAGTGCAAAGATAGCTTTATTAGCTACTACTTCCCCTTTCAATTTCATTGTAGAAAGATTAGGATTAGATGAGGTTGCACACATGGACACAATGGCCTCATCAGCTTCCACTTATTCTACTTGCACTGTATTCACATCCACGCCCTCTACAACTAGTTCACTACTGTCACCAACCTCAAACTCACCTTCTTCACTGCCTACCAACATGTGTACCTTGATTTTTTTTGCACTGATGCCCACTTATCACCACATTGAAAACATAGCCCTAAAGCTCTCCTTTGTTCAATAAGGGCATTTTAGGTATTCATGTTGCCATTGACTGGCTTTGCATCTGAAACCTTTTCTCTATTATTCAAACCCCATTCAAAGTGTTAGTATTTTTAGGCTTAGTTGCAAACTTCTTCTTCTTTGCATAATAGTCCAAAGCTATCCCCATGTGTTTGGCTTGCTCAAAAGCATCTAGGAGATCAGTTGGATGTTTGGCCAGCATCCAGTGTTTAATGTCCTATCTAAGGCCACTTACAAAGGGAGTTATGTAATGGCTTTCAGGGAGGTAAGGTAACTCAACTTGTAACCTTGACTGTATCAACTCAAACTGATGCATGTATTCTCTGTTGGTCTGAGAAAGTCTCTTCATTTCCTCATAAGCCCCTCCTTTCTCAGATTTACCAAACCGGATTTTCATCATCCTAACCAAATCTGCCCATGGGGGATGATCATGAGTTGACCTATAACCTCTATACCAAGCACCAGCCTGATTAGCAACGGCAGACTGCTTTTGGGTATGAAACAATTCAAAAGAGATGCAATGTAGTAAGTCGATTCAAGGGTAGCCGGCTTATGTGCCTTCACTTGATGTTTCTTCTCTTTCTTGTTTCCGCTTTTCAAGCTTTCAATTGAACGAGAATCACTCACACCTTATATTACTTCTGAGACACTTTGCAACCATCCGATCAAGGAATAAGAAAACCAATTCCCGAATAATACATCGAGCGAATAATAGAACCACACAACTACCTCTTGTCCGGTACTCTCTTTAAGAATTTTGATCCTTGGCGGCCTCTCTCTCGAGTGAGTTAAGAGAAAAAGTAGACGGAGACGACATCAATCCCGAGAAGTGTGTTTGCTCTAGCAGAGCATGAATTTGAACTATTCTACTTAGCAAATGAGTTTTTGGAAAAAGAAATGACAATGGGAAATGAAGCCAGGAAAAGATGAGTTGACAAACTACACTACACTCTATATGATTTTGGGTGGGTACCGGCTCAAAAGCAGTGGCCTTGATCTTCTTTCCCGGCTGGAAATTGCTGTCATGAAGGCTTATCTCCCGCTTCTTATTGAAAGCAAATAATAAGATCAAAACAGATTCTAGGGATTGCGTTCGTTGGCGGACTCAACCTGACATCTTACGACACGAACTGCTCACAAAGAGGGAGGCCTAGGGCGAAAAGCCACTATTGAAGTAGTGGATGATTGTTTCGTCGGAGATGACTTATATAACTACTGTCGACGTACTAGCCAACAGGCACCCTAAGATTAGGTGCTTGAGAGATTCGGACTGGGGGCTTTTGTGGCAACCGCTCCAAATATGGGAAGAACGGGATGCTGGGAGCAAGCAAGAAGACAGTAGAGTTTTCCCAGGTTCGGGCCCTCCGAAGGAGTAATAGCCCTAGTCCTGCTTGGTGGTTTCCTCTGAGTTCAAAGTTCTTACAAAGCTGGGGAAGAAGACCCCCTCAGGCTCTGCCAACTAAAAATCAACAACCCTCTCCCATGCATCCTAGCTCCCCTTTATACTCGGGCTGGCTGAGGTGCATGGGGCTTACAAGCTTGCGTAAAGCAAGCGCCTGACACGTTACTACAGTGCATTTAATGCACCCGTCACATTCTCTTACATCACATTTAATGCCTGTCCTAGCCGACGTAGACTTCGCTTTGGGCCCCGCCTGTCTGTCACCCCCGCATGCTCCGCCAGGAGAGAGGGGATGTCGATTCGGTGCCCCCCCATCATTAATGCGCGCCTAGGGAAGGCGCGCCGCCATACCACAGCCTTCATACTCTGCAATTAATGCGCACGTCTCGCATTAAATACCCTTGACCTCAGAGTACGCATCACGGAGTGGATTCTCGGGAACTGCGCCCCGAGGAGTGGCCTGAGCGCCACCTGTCCCCTGGGCGAGCACCTTTGCTGGTCGCCCCGGGGAGTGGCCGGAGCGCCACCTGTCCCCAGGACGAGCACCTTCGCTGGTCGCCCCGGGGAGTGGCCGGAGCGCCACCTGTCCCCAGGACGAGCACCTTCGCTGGTCGCCCGGGAGTGGCTGAGCGCCACTGCCCCTGGCGAGCACCTTCGCTGTCGCCGGGAGTGGCTCGAGCGCCACTGCCCCTGGCGAGCACCTTCGCTGTCGCCCGGGGAGTGGCTCGAGCGCCACTGCCCCTTGGCGAGCACCTTCGCTGTCGCCCCGGGAGTGGCTCGAGCGCCACTGCCCTCTGGCGAGCACCTTCGCTGGTCGCCCCGGGGAGTGGCCTGAGCGCCACCTATCCCCTTGGCGAGCACCTTTCGCTGTCGCCCGGGAGTGGCTCGAGCGCCACTGCCCCTGGCGAGCACCTTCGCTGGTCGCCCCGGGGAGTGGCCTGAGCGCCACCTGTCCCCTTGGCGAGAGTACTTAATGCGGCTGCGTGGGTACCCCAGCGTTTAATACGCTGACAGTAGCCCCCGGGCCCACCCAGGAGTGTCTTTTAAAAACTTACCTCTTTTTCTTCGTCAAACGGTTCAATCTCCCGGGTGGGGCCCATAAATGCCCACGCACGCCGCGGTCTTTAAAAACTTGCCTCTTTTTCCGGTCCCGAGGTGGATACTGCGGCCATTACTACCGTGGCTTCGTGGGACGTGCCCACTTTCCTTGAAAAACACTTTGGTTTTCCCGCATCCGAACCGCCGCGTCTCTTCGACTTTTTCCCGCCAGGCTCCCCCTTGAATTCTTATAAATAAGCAGGCGACGGGGGAGGGCATGTTTCTGTTTTCGCTTTTCGCCTCTGCTCCTTCCTGCCTTAGCTTCCTTTCTGCCCTAGCTTCCTTTCTGCCCTAGCTGATTCCGATGGCTTCTCCGAATCCCGTCCTCCCTCCTTCAACTGTGGAGGCGAGCGCCGCCGCTAAATGCTCCAAGGTGATTGCCCGCGACGCTCTCCGTATGCGGGCCGGAACTGTCGCTCCTCACAGCCAGCCCGGGGAAGTCATCTTCTTTGTCTGGGCGATGATGGCGGGCTTGGTCCCGCCCATCTCGGACTTCTACATCGCCGTCCTCAACTTCTACGACATTCACAACATCCACCTTCCCCCTAACTCCATTGTGCTCCTCTCCGTCTTTGCCCACTTCTGTGAGATGTTCATAGGGGTAATGCCCAATCTTCTCCTTTTCCGCTACTTCTTCTCGCTGCGCGTCAGCCAGGGCTCTAGCATCTCCGGGTGCTGCCATCTGCGACTTAGAGACGGGGCCGTCGCGCGCTACATTCCAATGGAGAACCGATCCAGCTGGAAAATGTGGCGCCACGAATGGTTGTACGTTGAAGACGACAGCGGCATTGAAGCCCTGAGGCTTCCCGCCGGAGCGGTGGGCAGCAAATCTGACTGGGGATCTCCGGTCGCCGATACGCCCGAGCTACTTGCAATGTTGGCTCGGGTGGATCGGCTGCGGACAGCAGGGCTGACCGGAGGCATGGTTCTCCGGGACTTCGTGTCCCGGAGGATTAGTCCTTTGCGCCACCGCCACCGCCCAGCATGGCACTACCTGGGCGTGGATGACGGGACGCGGACAATTCCTGGAGGTAAGCCTTTATACCTTCCTTCTTCATCATCATCATTCTTTCATTTTTTTTTTTTTTTTTTTTTTTTAACATCGCCTTCTCCTTCTTTTTTGTGTCAGCCGTGGGAGAGCTGGGCGCCGCGCAGATCGCTTCCTGGATGGGGCGACTGGGCCAGCTGAGCGACGTTCCACCCTTCCCCGAGGCTGCGCTTCCACTCTGCGACATGCAGCCTCTGGAACGGGCGGAGATCGTCAAGGCGATGCCCAAGATGGACGCCATGGGGACGCCCATCATCGTCCATCAAGGGCCCCTGATAATCCGCGGCACTCCTATACCGGCGACTGTGGAGGAACAAGCGTCCTGCCGACAACACTGCCCCCCTTGGAACGTCCCGCCGACCACGGCTATCGGGGCCATCTTCGTCAGCGGCCGTTGGATCCTCACAGCGACCCCGCCCACTGGGGACTTCCTCCTCAGCTGCGGGGGGTTCTTCATCGACGGCCGCGACGCTTCCGCCACCGCCATTACCGCTGCGAATCGTCGCTGAAGCCGCTGGCCGACCGCCAAAGACGGCTTTCCATCACGCCACCGCTGCCGGCGGCCGATTCACGGCTACGGGCTGGCGAATCGATCGGCGCCAGCAGCCTCCGCTGCCATCAGTTACCTCCGGCGGCCGATTCGCTGGCGGCCGGTATGGCGACCCACTGGGCGGGCGTCCTCCGTCGCCATCATTACCGCTGGCCGCCGACCCGCCATGGGCAGCGGGCGGATCCACCGGCCAAGAAGATCCTCCGTCGCCACCGCCATCGCGCCAATGGGCCGACTACGCTACTGGGCGGATCCACCAAATAAGAAGACTCACGCCACCGAGGCCGCCGGTGCCTCGAGGGGGGCTGGTTCTCACTCCGGGAGTGCCTCGGTTTCCGAGGCCTCAGCCCAGGTACCAGAATCCTTGAAACACAAAAAAGGGACAAAAAAGTTTTTTAACCTTCGAACGGAGCCTTACCTTTGCTTGCTTTTGTCTGTTCCAGGGCACCCGTCGCAGTTCTCACCGCCCCTCGCGGGCGCACTGTGGGGCTGAGGTGGCGGGCGGAGTTGCAGCTGATCCGCCAGGACAAGAAGAAGCCGGCGAGCAGCATGCAGCCGACCCAGCGGCTGCCGCTGTGCAGCCCCAGGGGGCGCCGGGGCCACAGCCCACTCCGGAACCTCCAGCGGACTCTGTTCCTTCGGCGGACGCAGACGCACTGCTGGCCGCCCTAGGACAGCTTTACTCCCACACCAGCCACCGCCTTACGTCGAGCAAGCAACGGCTGGCCGACGCCGCCACTGAGATCAGCCGCCTCCGGCAGGAGGTGGTCGCCTATGACCGGACGGAAAAGCGGGAGCGGAGCCGGGCGAGGAGCGAGCGGGGCGCTTCGCGCGCCGAAGCTCATGGAAGAGCTCGAGGCGAATGACGAACCGCATCGGCCCGAGGCGTACACTCTGCGGATGCCGAGGTACGCCGACCGGATGGGGATGCCTCGCTCGGGGGTTGGTGCAGCAAAGCGCCATCGGAAGCGGCCGGCGACTACGCCTTACGCCTCGGTCGGATCGCGGACTTCACCGCCGGCTTCGCCGCTCGCCGACCGGTCCACTCAGGAAGGACGCGCAGCAGTACCGCCATCGCGACGACGCTTTGGCGCGTGCCGCGCGCCCAAGGACGCCAACTTTGATCCTCTCGCCGCCCGTGGATTGAAGGAGACTGGGCGGAGGCGGAGGCGCTGGTGCAGCGCCGCCGACCACGCCGCCGCCACCGAGATGGTCAACCTCGCTACCGGAGGCCGCAGCAGAAGACGTGGCATCGGGCGCCGACGCCGGCCCTCGCGGAAGACCCTGCAGTAGCAGCCGCAGTGGCGGACGAGGAGGAAGAAGGATAGGATAGCCTAGACCCTTCTTCCCTTTCTCCCTTTTTTTTTCTTTTAACTTGCTGTCCTGCAACAACTTTTGTAAAGTACTTTTCATGGAATAGACATGACATTTTTAGACTTATTCAGCAATGTTTTAACTTGTCTTCTTAGCCTTCCACCTTACTGACCGCCGGCATTAACTTGAGCGCTACTGCTCGGCTCAAGGCTTAGAAGGAAAAAAAGAAGGGAGTAAAACACCCCTTGTGTCCGGGCGATCCTTTTCTCGTCGCTTTACAGTCCTGCAAACAACACGTACCCTTTTGGCCTCGCGGGCGGTTCTGATGTAAGACGTGACAGGATGTAGGCTTTTGATAGCAGTGTTTAAATCGCCAGCCCCCACGGGGACACCCGGAGTGTCATGACCGTGCCGGGAGCTGAGTTCAAACCAGCCGCCCAATTGCCCAACCCTGTTCGCCGCACTTACAGAGTGGTCCCGCCTTTGCCACTGGGCGCTCACAGGACTGAGCGGACTAGAGTGATCGTCCGAACACTTTACCATAAACACACACAACCAGAAAGGCATGAAGCAACTGCAAAAAATAACGGAACTTAATACTTAATTTCTGAACAACGTGTCGTTCCCGGCTAGTCGAGCGGCCACAGACATGATTCGACCGGCACGAGGAACAAAACCTGAAACTTACAACCGTTCAAGGGTAGAACTTGCGCAGGTTCTCTATATTCTGCGAGTTCGCCAGTTCCTCCCCGCCCTCAGTGGCCAACCTGACCGCCCCGGGTCGAGATCGAAACCACCTTAAAGGGGCCCTCCCACTGGGAGACAGTTTGTGCAACCCACTGCGATCGAATCTTCGCAAGACCAGGTCGCCCAACGCCGATGTTCTCGTTGACCGGGTGGCGTGGTACCTCCCGAGGCTTTGCTGATACCGAGCGGCGCCACAGGCCGCACGATCCCGGCTTCTTCCAGGAGATTGACGTCGTCTTGGCGCATCTCTTCACGATCTTCTTCCGCGAACGCTGCAACGCTGGCGACCCAAATGTCGATTCGAAGGAGGACAGCCTGCGCTCCGTAAACGAGAAAGAATGGAGTCTCTCCGTAGTCTTGGTGGGAGTGGTTCGAGTGACCACAAGATCGCCGAGTTCTTCAACCCACCGTGAGCCACGCTGGTGAAGTCGATCAAACGCCCGAGTCTTGAGGCCCTTCAGCACCAGCGCATTGGCTCGCTCAACTTGACCGTTGCTTCATGGATGGGCAACGGAGGCAAAGCAGACCTTCGTGCCCATTTCTTCGCAAAAATCCAGAAAAGCGGCGCTGGTGAACTGGGCGCCATTGTCGGTGATGATACGGTTGGCGACCCCGAAGCGGGCGAAGATCCCTCTCATGAACTTGACAGCGGCTGCGGCGGTAATGGATCTCACGGCTTCAGCTTCCACCCACTTAGTGAATTTGTCGACGGCGACGAACAGATGAGTGTAGCCTCCTGTGGCCCGCGGGAACGGACCCAGGATATCCAGCCCCCAGACCGCGAAGGGCCATGAGAGCGGGATGGTTTGCAGAGCTTGGGCTGGTTGGTGGATTTGCTTGGCGTGGAACTGGCACGCCTCGCATCTCCTCACCAGCTCGCAAGCATCCTGGAGGGCAGTTGGCCAATAGAACCCGTGGCGGAAAGCTTTTCCCACCAGGTTCCGACTGGAAAAATGGCTCCCTTTACACGCCTCCATGGATATCGAAAGCAAAATGCTCCCCTCTTCCCGAGTGATGCACTTGAGAAGAACTCCGTTTCCACCCGTGATGCAGGTCCCCATCCACCAGGGTGTAGCGCTTGGCCTTCGCGCTATCTTCTCGGTGACGCATCATCGTCGGGGCATACTTGATCCCGCAGTAGGCCAGGATCGGATCCATCCATGTGCCTTCCGGTCAAGCACGGCGACCACAGAGTGATCGCCGGGTACTCCGGCTGCCAGCGTTTCCACCGTGCCACTTTTCCTCCTGCAACGTGGGGTGGCGGCGTCACCATCGTCCCCACCGTAAACGGGTTGCGATAGGCGTCGCCGCTTTCCCACCGAGGTGAGGGCTGAAGCAAAGATCACCATCCTCCCCACCAGAGACGGGGGCTGAGATGGACGGTCGCGGAAGCCTTTCTTCAAAGACTCCGACCGGAACAGGGGCTCTTGTCGAGGCGAGCTGAGCGAGCTCGTCCGCCAAGTAATTGTCGCGCCGGGGTATGTGTGTATACCCTAGCCCTTCGAAGTGTCTCTCCATCTTTCTAACCTCCGCCAGGTAAGCTGCCATGACGGGATCAGAGCAGGTGAAGTCCTTCCTTGCCTGGTTGATGACCAGCAAAGAATCGCCTTTAATCTGTAGGCGCCGTATGCCGATGGCCGCGGCAGCTCGGAGCCCAGCCAGCAATCCTTCGTATTCCGCAACGTTGTTGGTAGCTTTAAAGTCCAGGATGACTATATATTTGAGGGGGTCCCCGGTCGGGGAGACCAGGAGGAACCCAGCCCCCGCGCCTTCGAGCCTGAAGGATCCATCGAAGAGGAGCGTCCAAGGCGTGGGCACGGGGACTTCCTTATCTTCCTCATCTGCCGGAGTCCATTCAACAACGAAGTCCGCCAGTCTTTGACTCTTGATAGCAGTGCGGGGGGCAAATTTGAGCCCAAATTCCCCCAGCTCGACAGACCACTTGGCGATACGACCTTCAGCTTCACGATTGTGGAGGATCTCCCGCAGAGGATACGAGGAGACCACAGTGATCTCCCTTCCTTGGAAATAATGTCGCAGCTTTCTTGATGCCATCAGCACAGCGTACACCATTTTCTGGGCCTGGGGATACCTAGTTTCAGCATCATGCAGCACCTTGCTCACATAATAGACCGGCCGCTGCACGCCCTCTCGCTCTGCTACTAGTGCTGCACTCACCGCCGAGGGGCTTGCCGCTACATAGAGGAGAAGCGGCTCACTGTGCTGGGGGCGACCAAAGACAGGAGGCGAGGAGAGATACTTCTTCAGATCTTCAAGTGCTTGTTGGGCTTCCGGGGTCCACTCGAAGGAATTAGTCTTCTTCATCAGCTTGAATAATGGGAGACTTTTCTCCCCCAGCCGGGCTATGAACCGGCCGAGGGAGGCCAGGCGACCAGCTAAGCACTGAAGCTGCTTGAGCCGGACAGGTGGCTTCATCCGCTCAATTGCTTCAATCTTGTCTGGATTGGCTTCGATCCCTCGGCTGGAGACCAGAAAGCCAAGCAACTTCCCAGATGACACTCCGAACACGCACTTCTCAGGATTCAGCTTTAAGCAGTAGTGCCGGAGGTGGGAGAAAGTTTCCTCCAGATCCTCAACCAACCCATCAGCGGCCTTAGCTTTTATCACCAAATCATCAACATATACCTCCAGGTTCTTCCCAATTTGCGACTTGAATACAATATGCATGGCTCGCTGGTAGGTAGATCCGGCATTCTTCAACCCAAAGGGCATTCGAACATAACAGTATACACCAAAAGAGGTTACAAAGGCCGTCTTTTCTTCGTCTTCCTGCGCCATTCTAATCTGATGATATCCTGAGTAGGCGTCTAGGAAACATAGAGCCTCACACCCTGCCGTAGAATCGACAACGAGGTCAATCCTTGGCAGAGGGTAAGGGTCCTTAGGCGAGCTTTATTGAGGTCGGTGAAGTCTATACACATTCGCCACTTCCCATTGGACTTCTTCACGAGCACGGGTTAGCTACCACTCGGGGTAGGCGGCTTCCCGCACAACTCCGGCTTGCAATAGCTTCTCCACTTCTTCCCGAATGGCCTCTTGTCGCTCGGCGCTTTGCCTCCGGACCTTCATCGTTTGGAGGTGCGCTCGAGGTAGCGTTGCCAATCGGTGCTCGATCACCTCCTAGGGACGGTCATTTCAGATGGTTCCCAGGCGAACACATCTAGATTAGACCGGAGGAAGGTGACGAGCGCGTCTTCCTATTTGGCGCTGAGATCAGCGCCAATTCTCACAGCCTTGCCCGAGCCTTCCTCACCCACGGGGACCACCTTCACCTCACCCGAGGGACTGGGTGAAGCGCGGGCCTTGGCCGGGGGAGTGCTCGAGGGGTCCTCTGTGCCACGCGCTGAACAGGCGGCTCCAGCGAAGTCTTGCACTTGTTTACTGAGGCGCAAGGCTTCGAGCTTGTCCACCTTTACCACAATTGGGCCCTCTGGCCCAGGGATCTTCATCAGCAAATAAGCATGATGCGTAACTGCCATGAATTTGACTAGCGCTGGCCGGCCAAGCAGGGCGTTGTAAGGGAGGTCGAAGTCGGCGACCTCGAAGTTGATGAGCTCCGTCCGGAAGTTTTCAGCGCTTCCGAACGTGACGGGCAGCTGGACTTGTCCCAGGGGCATTAGGCCCATCCCGGGGGCAATTCCAAAAAAAAGCGGTGCGGGGCGCAGCTCTTCGTAAGGTATTTGGAGTGCTTGATACGCCCCGACCGACAGCAGGTTGATGGCACTTCCTCCATCAACGAGTACTCGCCCAAGCTTCGCATTCCTGACCGTAGGGGCGACCACGATCGGGAGATGGTTTGGGCCTGAAGTGTTCGCCGGGTGGTCGGCCCGACTGAAAGTGATCGATTGATCCGACCACTTGGCCGAGGCTTCGTCCCGGGCTCTGGCATGGTGGCGCACACCTGTCTCAACTCTCGCTTGTACTGCGAGTTGGAAGAGTAGGTGGCCGAACCCCCATGAATGTATGCCACCGTGTGCTCGGCTTGCTGAAAAGCCAGTGGGGGGTCATCTTCGTCGTCATCATTTTCGCGATCCTTTTCGCGGCGCTTCTTGAGCCGCTTTTCCACCAACTTGGACACAACCTGGCAATCTTCCAGGTCGTGTCCATTTGTGCGGTGGATGGGGCAGTATGGCTTGCCCCTGTCGTCCTCACGGCGGGGAGAACGGCGGTCCCTGCGATTGTCTCGCTGGTCCCGGCGATCTCTCCTTCGCTCCTGATCGTCGCGCCGCTGAGGCTTGGCTTCTGGATCGGCCACCAAAACCTCTCGGGCGACGGCCTCCTTGCGCTTCTTCTTTTTACGGTCGGAGGACTTCGACGCCCCGGCTTGGTCAGGGTTTGAGGGCCCATTGCACCCTTCCGAGCCTCACGCCGGGCACACTTGTGAGCCAGGGAGAAAAGCTTCGGAAGTGGTAGCAACAAGGCGGGTAGCCATCTTCTCCGCATCTTCGATCCCTAACCCTCCGAACGCGATAATAACCGATCGCCAGAGATCCGGGGATCGTGTTGCGGCAATGGCTAAACCGCCGAATAAACCCCTCGGGGACTCCTCCTTCGCCTCCAAAGCGTGGAGGTCGTCCTCCACACCCGGTTGAGCGTAGGAGCCCTGAAAGTTGGCGACAAAATGTCGCACGCTTCCTCCCACGAGTGTACCGAACCCCGAGGAAGGTTCAGCAGCCAGGAGCGGGCGGAGCCTGTCAGCGACATCGGGAAGTAGTTGGCCATAACTCTGTCGGACCCCCCGGCAGCGCGCACCACCGTCATATAAATCTGCAGGAATTCTTCAGGGTTGGTGGTGCCGTCATACTTCTCGATGGGTGCGGGACGAAATCTTTCTGGCCACGCCGATTGGCGTAGACGGAGGGAAAACGCCTGGCACCCAACATTGTATGGGGAGTAGTGTCGCCCACCAGCCCCCTGACCCTGAGATGGGGTCGAGGAGTGCGAGTCTACACTCTCCCCAGAGTCGGAAGGGGAAGCCCTTCGATCGATCGCAGCGGGGGTTCGGCGCGTCGCTGCGGATGACGCCTCCGAAGAACTTGACGCAGATCGTCTCCCCGCTGGAGCCGCCCCTCATTGAGGCGTGCCCTTAGATCCCCGCGGCTCTCCTCCGGCATGGGAGTACCGCGGGAAGATGCGGAAGCTTGTGCACGTCCCCCTGTTGCAGAGGGGGCTGCAGCCAGTACTCCCTTCCCTTTATCCCGGCTCCTGCGGCCGGGAGAAACCGCCAAAGAGCGACTGGAAGCTTGCGCATCCACCATACGAACTCCTTGGCGGAGGCCGCCGGAAGCCCCCGGCTGAATTGCCACAGCAACCTGCTGCTGGGCTGAGTCCACTAGACGGGCAATGTCCTGAAGCCAAGGGGTGGCTGGGGTATCGCCCGTCAGTTGGACCGGAGGATGATCCAGGAGCAACCGGGCCGCATGAAGGCTTTGCATTGGGGTATCTTCCCCCAACAGCAAGCGCCGCTGGACCGGCTGAACTCCGGGCTTGGATGTGGCTCGCGCCCCTCCCGCCGCAGAAGGACCCGGCTGACCCGGCTCCCTTACCGGGAGCCGAGATCGGCTCCGGGCGCTGCTCTCCTCGGGGAGGGCGCTACGCTGACGATGAGATTCCGCCATGCCGGATGATCTTCGGATTCTTGCAAACTCCTCAAAAAGGAATGGAAGAAAGGAACGATCTAACCACTAAGCCCCTACCTGGCGCGCCACTGTCGGCGTACTAGCCAACAGGCACCCTAAGATTAGGTGCTTGAGAGATTCGGACTGGGGGCTTTTGTGGCAACCGCTCCAAATATGGGAAGAACGGGATGCTGGGAGCAAGCAAGAAGACAGTAGAGTTTTCCCAGGTTCGGGCCCTCCGAAGGAGTAATAGCCCTAGTCCTGCTTGGTGGTTTCCTCTGAGTTCAAAGTTCTTACAAAGCTGGGGAAGAAGACCCCCTCAGGCTCTGCCAACTAAAAATCAACAACCCTCTCCCATGCATCCTAGCTCCCCTTTATACTCGGGCTGGCTGAGGTGCATGGGGCTTACAAGCTTGCGTAAAGCAAGCGCCTGACACGTTACTACAGTGCATTTAATGCACCCGTCACATTCTCTTACATCACATTTAATGCCTGTCCTAGCCGACGTAGACTTCGCTTTGGGCCCCGCCTGTCTGTCACCCCCGCATGCTCCGCCAGGAGAGAGGGGATGTCGATTCGGTGCCCCCCCATCATTAATGCGCGCCTAGGGAAGGCGCGCCGCCATACCACAGCCTTCATACTCTGCAATTAATGCGCACGTCTCGCATTAAATACCCTTGACCCTGTAGCACAGACTACGGAGTTGATTCTCGGGAACTGCGCCCCGAGGAGTGGCCTGAGCGCCACCTGTCCCTTGGGCGAGCACCTTTGCTGGTCGCCCCGGGGAGTGGCCGGAGCGCCACCTGTCCCCAGGACGAGCACCTTCGCTGGTCGCCCCGGGGAGTGGCCGGAGCGCCACCTGTCCCCAGGACGAGCACCTTCGCTGGTCGCCCCGGGGAGTGGCCTGAGCGCCACCTGTCCCCTGGGCGAGCACCTTCGCTGGTCGCCCCGGGGAGTGGCCTGAGCGCCACTCGCCCTGGCGAGCACCTTCGCTGTCGCCGGGAGTGGCCCGAGCGCCACCTGTCCCCTGGGCGAGCACCTTCGCTGGTCGCCCCGGGGAGTGGCCTGAGCGCCACCTGTCCCCTGGGCGAGCACCTTCGCTGGTCGCCCCGGGGAGTGGCCTGAGCGCCACCTGTCCCCTGGGCGAGCACCTTCGCTGGTCGCCCCGGGGAGTGGCCTGAGCGCCACCTGTCCCCTTGGCGAGAGTACTTAATGCGGCTGCGTGGGTACCCCAGCGTTTAATACGCTGACAACTACCACTGACTTGATTCTCTTGGTGCGCTGCTGGAGTAGATGTCAAACCGGCACTAGTGGGGGACTCCTATGAATTGTTTGGTTTGTGATCTCTTTGTGAGCTTTGGATCAATGACCAGATTCCCGCTATTATAAGTTCGAAGAACTTGCAGCAGATCGATTGCAAGCTTGTCTAGCTTTTCCTCTTCCCCACCTAAACGAATGAAATGGATGCTCTGACTCCCGCTCTCGGGAAAAGGGGAGCTACTTAAACTGACAACTCTATGCTATCTTTTATATTGAGAAATTTTACGGTGAATTATACTTGTAGTATAAAATGTGTAGTAGAAATCACATTTAGCCGTTGATTTATTAAGGGTGTTTCTACTACTCTACTACCAGGTGTAGTATAAGTAAACTCTAGTTAATCTGATCCATTGGATCGAAAAGAATGAACAGTTCATATATTCAATTTAGTGTACCGTAAAAGAGCTCTTTATATTAGGCCCGGAAAACTCTTAGCTACTTTTAGGTTGGGATCCAGCGAGAGAAGATTGAGCTACGCCCTGTACTACGTTACTTCCGGATTCACTTATGGGTGTACTGCTAAACAGCCAAGGTCGGAGCTTTTTTTCAATAAGAGTTGAAAGCAAATTGGTAATATAAATGCTATTACTTAATTATAAAGCAGTTGTGTACAGTGTAGATAGGAATATTCCAAATCATACAACATTTTCTAACCCATGAAGCTAAAGAAGCATCCTGTTGATGAATGCAATTAGCGAAAGTGGCCCTCATACATAGATTTCAGTCGATCCCAACTTTCTGTAGGCAATTGAAGCGTTATTTGATGTCTCTTTTTCGTCTGACCCAAACAAACATTGATTGATTTCGATTTCATGTAGTCCTGCACTATAGTAATAGACCAACCTTCATAAACAACAGGTATATCCGGTATATCCATGTATCCAGCGAACATAAACAACAGGTATATCCGGTATATCCATGTATCCAGCGAATCTTGTTGACTAGATTCATTAAGATGGAAACTTCTTGTTCCAGAACTGAGGGTATAAAACACCTGCAACCTGCTCTCACTACGTTTGATGATGAAATCTAGACTTTTTCACACATCTGAAGATGCACTATGTTGTGTTTTCCCTCGGAAAGCAGTAGTTAGTTCAGTAGAGAATGCAATCCCGGGACTAGTTGATCGAGCAGTACTAGTGTAACGAATAGTTACCTATGTTGCTTAGTGAGATGCTTAAGATGAGTTCATTCCACTCAAATACCTTTGAATAGCGTTGGAGATATCAAAACTAAAATGGAAAGAATAGAGTGAGGAATGATGAGCTATTAAGCTAGATTGATGAGCTATTAGGCTAACCATACCTAAAAATAGGATAACCTGCAAAATATCGTAGATAGAAGGAAAGGAGAGATAGCCTCTCTCAACCTATTAACTTACTTCTTTTATCCTACCAGCGTTTTTTCATTTTCTCTTAGAGAGAATGCCGTCCTTCTGAACTCGTCATGAATTGGTTTCGAATCAATGTCTCACTGCGACTTACCCAATTAGTCGATCATGACGGGAGGATCCCCCACCACGGGATCTCGGCACCCCTCCCACCATTAAGTGAGATATTTGCCTTCCCAACCCATCATTAAAAAAGAAAGAAAAGAGAGAATTTCATAGCCTTCTCACATGGCTGACAACATAAAGACACGAGTTAATCAATCGCATGCAGCCTCACATAAACAACAAATAACAAGCGCATGCAGCCTCACATAATCAAAAAATAGGGATTTGATAAGTTTCATCCGGATGTTTTCTTTAGTAACCATCATCCAAATTCTGGGCCATTGGATTTGCTTTCAGATCGATGCACACCCCCCTGAATTCGAGGTGGGTTGATACTACGGATGTGTGTTTTGATCGTACGGTCCAAAGTTTGGATGATTTTTAGGACAAAAACATCCGGATACACTCGTACAAGAGGCTCTAAAGTCCTAATTAAACTTACCAGAACGGCTAAAGCTTTGAGGAAGTGGAGCCGAAATATGATCGGCGATGTTAAGATGCAGCTAGGAGTGGCACAGGAGATCATCTTACAAATCGAAAAGGCACAAGAAACTAGGGTGCTAACCCCGGAGGAGTTCAGGTTGGTAAGAGATCTCAAACATAGGATTTTGGGGCTCGCTGCGATAATCACGTTTCGTCTCAAACAAAGGGCGCGCTTAGCTTTTATTAGAGAAGGAGATGCGAACACTAAATTCTTCCATGTCAGGATAAATGGCCGTAACAGAAGACGCCGCATTCTCTCACTCCTCACTGACCAGGGAGAGGTCACAGGCGAAGCCAGAAACACGAGGTCATCCTCAACTTCTTCACCGGACTCTTGGGAACAAAATTCCAGAGGGCGCATTCCCTAAATTGGGACGTCTTGCAGGTGCCGCACATTGACTTATCCAGTCTAGCTGAGCCGTTTCTGGCAGAGGAAGTAAAAGAAGCAGTATTTCAGATGCCGTCGGACAAAGCCCCGGGTCCGGATGGTTTCATTGGTGGTTTCTTCAAATCCTGTTGGGAGATCATCAAGGAGGACCTCCTAGCTGCGACTTCTCACTTTACAAGCTGCTCGACGTTCAATCTTAAACTACTGAATTCTGCAAGTCTGGTCCTCCTGCCCAAAAAACAGGATGCAGCAAGGGTTACAGACTACAGGCCTATCAGTTTGATTCATAGCTTTAGTAAAATCATCTCCAAAGTCCTAGCTAACAGGTTGGCGCCATGGTTGCATGCGCTAGTCTCGCCTAACCAGAACGCTTTCATCAAGAAGAGGGCAATTCATGACAGTTTCTTGCTAAAGAACCTGCTAACAGAACTCCACCGAAAGAAGCATCCCACGCTTTTCATTAAGCTGGATCTAGCCAAGGCCTTCGATTCCGTCAGCTGGGAGTACCTGTTGGAATTGATGAATAGCTTTGGTTTTGGCCAACGATGGAGAGATTGGGTAGCTATCTTGCTGGTTACCTTTTTTTTTGACAGAAAGGGCAACAATGCCCCAGTTTCATTATGAAACCAGATATCTTACAAAGTCAAAAGCAAAAGCATAAGGACCAAACGATTGCAAAGCCCCTTACAACTCTAGTCATAGCCAGCAGCAAGAGTTCAGACATTATAAGCCAAAACAACCTCTTTTAACAGTTCCAGCGCAGCGCAGACATTAAAACGAAAATAGGAAAACAGAGAACAATCAGTTCATCATGCTCTTGAGGTAATTAGATATTATGAGCAGATCTTCAGGTATTGCTTCCTCATTGTCCAGCACATTAAACATTTCCTTGTTGACTAGAACTCCCCCAGGTTCAACGGAAGCGGCGCATGACACTTCTTCTCCAGATTTGCGCAGAATAGGTTCATTGTAACCATCATATTTTCCTTGTACAAACGTTTCCACTCCTCTAGTAGCATAAGGATCTTTCTCCAAATAACTTTCACATTCGACCAATTCTGCGACAAGAAGAACATATTATTCCAAGTAATCCATCAACTCCAAATTACGGAAGCACAAATGGTATTCAAACAAGCATTCTTATCATTGCTAATCCAAAACCGAGCCACAGATTCGAAATTATAACCAATATCAAGATCAAAGAAACTACTGATCAAATTCCAGATATTCTTAGCAACAACACACTCAAAAAAGAGATGGTTGATAGATTCATCTTCATCGCAAAAACTACAAACTACACCTTTATCAATTCCTCTTTTCCGCAAATTGTCTTTAGTCATGATCTTATTATGGTAGAATAGCCACAAGAACAAATGAATTTTAGGCGGAACAATCAAACTCCAAACCAAGGGAATAAAGACAGGTAACACCCCTCTGAAGCTAATAATGGTATATAAAGATTTGACTGAGTAAACACTATTCTTGTTATATTGCCAAATCAAAACATCATCATCATCCACAAACTTAACCCCATTAACCATATTTTTCAACTCCATCCACTCGTTCATCAATCTTTCTGAGAAATTTCTTCTAAAAGTGCATTTAAGATTAGAACCGTCCCAAATTTCAGCAATTGTAACACTTTTCTCATTTGTTAATATGTATAGATCCCAGAACTGAGTCGCTAAACTAGAATGTCCAAACCAAATATCCTCCCAAAATCTAATCCTATTACCATTCCCTACCTTCCATTTATAACCAAATTTGGTAGCATGAATAGCCCAAAGAATCCCTTTCCAAAAGTTAGACGCATGATTCGTGTGGCAACAAAAAATATTTGGTCTATCAGTTTTGTATTTGAAGCTAATTAGATCTTTCCACAGTCTACCTCCTCCTCAAGAGTTATTTTGAATGGAACTCCTGGAAAGCTTATTGCGCATAGGCGGGGACTTCGGCAAGGAGATCCTCTCTCCCCGATGCTCTTCATCTTAGCGCTTGAGCCACTACACCTCTTGCTGTCGGCTGCTTCGCAAAGAGGTCTCTTCAAGCCGATTATGCGCAGACCTACCTGCCTTTGCCGGTCTCTCTATGTGGATGACGTCGCCCTGTTCCTAAACCCAACGCCACAGGAGTTGCGCAGTCTGCGTGTTGTCCTTCAAATTTTTGGGGACGCATCAGGTCTGAAGGTGAATTTGGAGAAAACAGAAGTCTTTGCAATTGCTTGTGACGAGCATGCGTTAAGCAACAGTCTGCAAGAATTCCCGGGAATCCTCAAAAACTTCTCAACAAGATACTTAGGCCCGCCGTTGAGACCTAATGCGCTAAGAAGGGTTGATCTGCAACCTTTGCTTGATAAGGTTGAAGGAAGGTTAGCAGGCTGGAAAGGGACTCTTCTTTCCAGGGCGGGCAGGTTAGTGTTGGTGGCATCGGTTTTGTCGGCCCTACCTATATATTTTCTAACGGTCTTCCCTTTGCCTGCCTGGACCATCAAGAGAATCGACAAGTCCAGAAGAAATTTCCTGTGGAAGGGACGTGGACTTTGCAGCTCGGGGCATTGTTTGGTTAGCTGGACAAAGGTATGTCGGCCGAAGCGCTTTGGGGGACTGGGAATCCTGCAATTAAACGCCTTCGGAAGAGCCCTCAGGCAGCGGTGGCTGTGGCTTCAATGGAGCGATGAAAACAGGATTTGGGCCGGGACCGTCTGCCATGCAGTTCCATTGACTTGGATTTGTTTAATGCAAGTACCCGCATCATCTTAGGAAATGGTAACATCGCTAAGTTTTGGACATCCAACTGGTTGCAGGGCAGGGCGCCGATGGACATTGCCCCGGCGTGTTACAGGTTAGTCAAAAAAAGAAGCAACTCGGTTTTGCATGAATTAATAGAAAACTCCTGGATGATCCCATTGAGGAATATTCATACCCAACAACAACTTGCCCAATTCCTCGCCCTTTGGCAATTGGTGCAAGGGGTCCAGTTGCAGCAAGACAATCAAGATGAAATCGTCTGGAGATGGACAACAAATGAAACTTTTTCAACCAGGTCGGCCTACAGAGTTCAATTCATTGGTTCGGTCTCCAACCCAACCTATAAGGCAGTGTGGGAAGCGAGATCACAGAGCAAATGCAAAATCTTCGCTTGGTTGCTACTTCGCAATAGCATTCAAACTGCAGACAATTTAGCACGGAGAGGATGGCCTCTTCATCACCCCATCTGCCGTTTATGCAATGTTGAAGATGAGACGGCATTGCATATTATGCTTCATTGCCGTTTCGCCGTATTCTTCTGGCGTCTTTTCCTTGCGGCGCAAGACTTAGGCATGCCGACCCTTAACTCCTTCAATGCTCATTCTTCACTTCAAGACTGGTGGCTCCATCGTAGAATGGCTTTTTCGCGTCAGGCAAGAAGAAGGTTTGATGGTGTGATCATTTTCGGTTTTTGGAACCTTTGGAAGGAGCGCAATGCGCGCATTTTCCAAGATTTGGCGACTCCCGTCCACATCATCGTGCAGAAGGCGCAACAGGATCTAGCAGAGTTTACTTTTGCTACAGAGGGATCCATCTAAGCGGGCGGCCACCCATTAGTTCTTTGTTCGTGTTTTTCGTGGTTTCTTTTCGGTTGCTAGGGGCTCTATTCTACTAGCACGCCTCTTGGCGCTTTGCAAGCTGCCGGTCGTGTTGTATTTGGCTACTAAACTCTCGTTCCTCTCTTCTTAATTGATTGGGCAGTGCTCCTGCCTATAATTTCGAAAAAAAGCTAACTCAACACCTGGAGGGCGTAGAACAACTATTGTTCAATACAATACCCTATTCCCCTTGCTTCCTTCTACCCGTGTTCCAATCCTACTACTTGCTTCACCCGGAGCAGAGCTCCTCCTAAGAGCTATAATGATATGTGAAAAACAACTCTTTCGTATATATGCAAAAAGTCAAACAAGGAAGGAAGAAACACGGGTGTATTGTTACTATTGTATATAAGGTAGTGAGTGATCCCTCGATAGGGATCGCGAGCGGTGTACTGTAACATCCTCAAAATTATAAAAAGTTTAAAATCAAATATTAGAATGTGAAATTATTTCTTGGTTATCTTCCCTGATTTTGTGTGCAATTATTGATTTATTGAGTGATTAAATGATTATTGGATTTGGTTTATGGAATGTAGAAAAGAAAGGAAAAAGAGAAATCATATAATGGTAAAGATGAGGATTACCCTAGTAAATTTGGTCTAATCATGGAATCCGCTGGACGTGGCCTTGGCTGGTCAAAAATAATGTGAATGCCATTAAAACTTTGGAATGTTGGACTTTAGATTTTATAACTAAGTCTAGTCAGGATAATGAAAGAATTGTGTAGAATTCGTTATTGCGTTCCAGAGTCTGTAATTTTTACCATGAGATCTTAGTTGCTTTACCTTCATCCACAAAAATTTGCAAAAATTTATAATCAGTTTAACTATTTATTACCAATTAAACAACACAGATTTGGAATTCTGCAAAAAGCAGTAAAATAATTTTAATAAAATAAATATTACGATTCTAGTTCTGAAATTTTTAGGGTTGAACCTTGGAGTAGGTTCACACTCTCATTAAAAGTTTCAAAAATTAATATATTCATTTAGACCTTTAAATAATTCAAAAATCGAATTGAGTTTCTGGAACAGTCGGCACTGTCAGAATTTTTATAATTAAAATGTGAATTATTTTATCCTAAAAATTTTACTGAGGCTTTGAAACTTACCCAGAAGCGTGGTAAAAAAGTTTCGAAAAATCCAGAGACGATTTGACCCTACAATTAATTCACGTAGCTTGCTGTCTGTGAGAGAAAACTCTAATTTTTTCTGCATTACCTTCACCCTCCTACACGTGGGGGCCACGTGCAAGGGGCAAACTCGCTAGTTCCATCTGTCCCAGGACACTGCCGGTGGCCCCGGGCCCCACCCGTCAGGATGCTTCCACCCTCACCTAGCCATTCTCACTCTTTGCTCTGTCTTCTCCGGCCCATGGGGGAAAAATCTCACGCGAGGCTGCCAGAGAATGCCGAACCGCCTTACCTTTGCCCCTTCTGGCCGACAGCTCGTGCCATTCGAGACCGCTGCCCATACCTCTGTGGACAGCTCGATGGAACACCCATACCCTGCTCGGAGGATTGGCCGAGAGAGCTCCAAAAATTTCTTGACCAGCCGCCGGCTAAATTAAGCATTCAAACACTGTCCTAACCTCTCTCTCGCCTATTTAAACGTGGCCTTAGCATCGTAACTCTTTACCTCACTCCCGACCATATCTTGGAAGCTCCATACGCTAGAACTAGCTATGTTGCCCATCTTCTTCTTCGGTTCCGACGAAAACCGGCTTTGGGGTGGACTGAAATTACCAAGCTACGGTAAGAGTGGATCTAATTAACTGCGCATGAAGCATCCTCGACCACCCTTGATCATTTTGCGCGCCTTGTCTACAGCTTAAACCATCTGGAGATCCTCCTCACCGAAGATCCTTCTTCCGCCTTTGACGCTGCTCGGTGAGAGCTTCACCTAACCGCTTTTTCTTTGATTTAAGTGCACGCTTAGGATCCTTGTGACCTTCTGATGCTAATGCGATCGTCAATTAAACCTCAAATTAACCGGAACCCTACATTAGCCAAGGCCCTGTAGGAATCACCGCCGGCCGCCGTGGAACACCATGCTCCGGCCGTGCTTGAGGTCGATTGACCTTTCCCCTGTGTGCGCAAGGACTCACTGGTTCTTACCGTGAGGACCATTAGCCCGTTCTGGCCATGCCTCGCCGCCGGCGAGCCCAAAACCACGGCGGCCCTGTTTTGTGTCACTGCTCCGTGGGGCCAAAGCGTCAGTCTCTTGTGCTGTGCACGGTGTCTCTTTCTTTCTGCCAGATCGGCCCCACGAGTCAGCCACAATGCAACCAAGCCTCGCTGCCATGCGGGCCCAGTCGTCCAGCCTCGCGCGCACACCACGCTGTCAGTTGGCCAGCTTGCCAGCCGCGTGCACCCGGACGTGAGCTACTGACGGGCGGACCCAGCTGTCAGCGGAATCATGCGGTTTGAAGGTCGCAACCCACGCAAAATTCCAAAAATACGTTTCCCTTTAGGGAAAGCGTATTTTCCCAATTTCCTGGTGTTAATAAACCGAATAGATTCAAATTGCTGTATCTTCTAAACTATAGCTTCAAATTGAATGAAACAAATTTCTAAATTCATAATAAATTACCTAGTTTCATAATTTACAAAAATTTTTGAAACTTGTTTAGCAATTTAAATTTGTATTTGAATTTAAAGAATGAAATTTGAATATGCTCCATGTAGAAAGTTTGCAAATTAGGTCCAAATTTAGTGAAACTAATATTGTTTGAATCCTTATGCCAAATATTATACAAATATGTAATTAGATTTGAATTTGGTGCTACTTTGTGAAAATTTCCTAATAGGGTCAGATTCCTTGCATTAAATTACTATAATTTCATCAAAAATCATCCAAATTAAATGAAACTTGTTTCATTGTGTTAATAACATTATTTAGGACCAGTTAGTGAAAGGAAAGTTAGGGTGCACCATGTTACTTTTATTGAATATAATTAGGGTTGCTTTATGTACCAATCAATATTAGTGCAATTAACTCCACACCCTGAAAATGAATTTCATTACCTTTAATCTTACAATCTTAGCTTCCTTGTAACATCCCTAAATTTACTAAACAGTAAAAATAAAATATTAAAATATAAATTTGATTTATTATTGTTTCTCCAAAAATTTAAATGCATCTGTGGGAAATCTTGCTAAAAGATAATTGGACGTTAGAATCATGATGAGAAATTTATTTAACAAGACATACTGGAAATAGTACGTTAACAGATAAAGTGAATCAATTATCATTCATAATCAGAAAACATTCATTACATGAGAACAAGATACAACACTCAATTTTATTGATACTTTGTTGTCTGCAATTACAGTAAATAGGAGATACAAAAATATTTGTAACGACATACAAGTCACAGGAGTTACAACTCATACAAATGATTCGATTACATATGAAAATCACAATTACATAAATAATTACATTCTAAGAAGTAAACTACAAAGCTATAAGCTATGGCCTCTATGCGGTCTTGATCCGCTTCTGTAGACCTGCATATTCAATTGCATTTGTATCAGTAAAAGAATGAACTAAATGCGTTAAATTAGATACAATAAATAGAAAGGGAAGGAATTGCCGTCAGCTAATTAATTGGTTGAATCGCTCAGTGAGGTACCCTAGATTGTCCGGGGGCCAATCTGGCTCCTCTCGCGATTAATTTTGCATCATTCGGCAATTTACGAACCTGTTAAACCGTAAACGCGAATATTCAGAAAGTACCGCAAGGTAAAAATATTTTACCAGTAGAACCTCAGTGAGTAGAGATAAAGCCAAGCAACAGTGCCCACGGGACAACTCAGCCCATTCCAGAACCCAGCCGAACCCAGAGCATGCCCAGACCAGGTCGGCAGCCACAAGAAGGTTAGTTTTGGGCCACAAGATTAAACATTTTATATGTTTCAATCTCAACCGAACCCTCCAGGTCAGTCCCCAACCGAAACTCCCAGAACCCAGCCAAGATTTCCAGACAAACACTCCAGAGCAAATAGCCAACCACCCACGCAAGCCACCAGGCTAACCATGTCGACTGAAAATCCCAAATCAATCAAGCACAGAGGCTCCAAAACCGGCCACGATACCAAGCCCAACCGAAACATCCAGGACAATACCCAGCCAGCAAATTGTATTGGTCTTAAAGCCAAAACCACTACTGACAAGATGAGGAGAATGCATTCATTAAAAATCAAGCCATATAAGCAAACCATTCAGTCTAGGATGAATGAACTGACAAGGTTAGTAAATGATGCCTTGATTCAGCCGTAAGCCTAAGCCTTCTTTCACACCTGCTGCATGCCCATCTTGTGGCTATAAAAGCCATATAGACTTCTTAAACCACATCACAAGTATTACTCCCAGAATACGTTGCTTTAGAAGCATGACCCCAAGCAAAACCAATTGAGCCTCATCAACCACACCATCAGTGAAAGCCTAGAAGAGTAAAGCTTCCATGTAAGGCAAAACCCCAGAAAGGCTACCACCGAACCAACAAGGAGGAGGAAGCCAAGAAGGCCAAATCCCAGGAACAGGGTGAAGGAAGATCAAGCCTCAAGCTGCACAGACATCTAATCCTTCCCCTTATTGCACACAAGTAAGATTCCACAAATTCAATTCCAATAGAATCATCTTATCATACCCAATCGAAATGAAAATGAACTAGAATGAAAATAGGTAGAAAGAGATTTTATTGAAGAAGACTTGAAGTAGTAGCCTCAGTTTATATGCATAACAAGAATTTCGAGGGTTGCGTTATATGTCCCCTTGAATTGCGAATACTCCCCCGGCGTATTGCAAATCAAGGTTATCGCTATGATGCCATCCAACCCGAAAATTTAAGATGCATGAATCATCATGGGCCAAAGAACAATAGTTCGCTCCCAAGACATGGCATCAAATTATCATTTACCATGCGTCCCCGATCGTTACCAAAATCATGACCATCATGTTGAAACTAAGCATTCAAGGACATCAAAGTCTAGCATAGCATCAATTCTATCATCTGCTTTGCAAGATAATCAAAGTCATTTTCAGTATGTCAAATCAAGCATAGGAATCGTCAGAACCAAGTTTGGCTTCAATTCGTCATGAACTGAATTTATCTAAAGCCTCAGTACTGTTATCTTCCACCCTAGTGAAATTGATCTTCTAGATGGGCATTTAAGCACATTCCAGGACAGAGGGAGTAGAGAGTTTAATAGTAGGCGAATTTGGGTCAACAGTCCAACAAATAAAGATTGTTATGAATCCATTCTTTTATAGAGCCACTAGGTCATGCAGAGATCAAATGGTATTTTGATTTCATATAAAGAATAGAGATTAAGGTTCATAAGGTATTTACACTAAGGATCATTATATGCATACATGCACTACTCTGAGTTTCACTCATGCCAAACATCAATACGTAGAAATCGTCATGGCACTTAGGGAAGTTTTGACCCTCAATACAAGTACCTTATCAATCCCACTTTTATAGTAGTTAGATTAAATCGATCAGACAAAAAAAATAAGTTTTCCATAGAACAGAGACCACTAATAACCCATATAAACCATTAGTAATAACGGAAAAATGCCCAATACAACTATGCGCAGAATGTAACTTTTATTCACTAAGTACACATTATCGCATCACGAATCACATTTAGTAATCGGCTAGACTGCCGTAATAAACATTCGAAAGTAAAGAAAAATTACTTAGCTCTTGAAAAGGGGGAATAAACCCTAGCAATAGCCGAGCCATGGCCGAAGGGCGTCAGGGTTTGCTGAAGCCGCCAGTGATGGAGCCCCAAATCCCCGAGGCGACAACCCAGAAAAGGGAAGGGGAGAGGTTTTACCTCGCTTGAATCGGACAAATCCAGTCAAGCCGGAGATCGTAGAGTTAGCCCTAGGGCGCGGCAGCTAGGGCGGAGGACCAGCGCGGTGCGCCTGAGGCGGAGAGAACAGGCGACGCCGGAGAAAGGCAGGGGCGAGGTCAGCAAATAACCGGCGGGAGCCAGGCAAGGGCGAGCCGAATCGGCCGGAGAAGAAGAGGCTAGAACCGGATAGAAGACTCCAGTTAGAGGGAGGCTTCGGTCGGCAAGGAAAGGAAAAGGAATGGAGAAAAATAAATAATAATAATAATATATTCTTTAAAATTAAAATCATTTTAGATAATTAAAAGTTAGTCAAATGACATATCACTCATATCTGATGCATACCTATATATTATTCAAACTCAAATACAATTCCTCGATCTGTGAAACAAATTTCCGAAATCTACAAAGACTCAAATATTCTAAATTTATGTATATGTATACATTTCATAATTTATTAAAGATGAAATGAACTAGTAAATAATTTACCCCTATAATATATGCTTAGAATATAGTTGCAATGCACATAAAGATCAACATATCTATTCAACTTATTTTACAAGATCACTTGATGCTATAATAGTTAGCACTAACTTACTTTGTTTTTGTATATATATATTAGACTTTACACCTATGGAATATTTAGCCCTTAATACCTGTAAGATCATCTTTAGGATACCTTCTAAGACAGATTACCCTGTTTTATATAAATATTCCTATTATATCCTGCTTTGCATCTGAATCCCGCAAGAGATAAACCCTAAGGATTGTAGTAACAATGCATGTACTTAAGCTTAACATTGCATTTTATAGCTACTCTCACTCCTGCTGTTTTATGCACTAATCAATATTAAGTACAAACAATTTCACACCCTGAAAATGAATTTTATTATATTTAATCTTACAATCTTAGCTTCCTGAATTCATAAAATAAAATGAAATAATTCATAAAGAATAAATGATATGTGTTGTTCAACCCATACCGTTAATAACAATAAAGGTCACAACATAAGGTATTATACACGTGCACGAAATCACGAACCAACCATACTTATTTTGTGTAATGTTTTATATTTGATTTTTCATCTGATTTCCTTTTGCCCTTATTGAAAGTGTTGTTTGCTATTTGCTATCTTTTTCGCTATACGACGTGTAGAATCCGACGTCTCGGACTTCGTCGTCGACAATCTCAAGATGACGTCTTCAACTCGTCCTTGAAAACAACGGATGGCAAGGCAAGCACCCCCTTGATCATATTGATCCTAATTTTTCATAATTAACTAAAATGTTGATTAAAACTTGCTTGCATATGCTATGTTCCATAAAATTATTTTTGGGTACCGGTAGAAATACCTTATCATTGATAAACTTCCTCAATTGATATTGATATGTGAACCTTGATAACCCTAGCTCGTGGATAGACACTTGATGTCAAAATGGGTATATTCAATTATTACATGCATATGCTTAGCCATGCTTTAGATTGGGATACGAACAGATGGTTTTACTGTTCGTAATGAATATTTGACATATTGAATAAAATTGATGAACCAGATGAACTTTAATCTTGAACCTGATAGAATATTGTGGTTCTAATGTTTTATTCTTTCTGAAAGTCAAACTATTATTTCGACGTGGGTGATTATTGGCAATAGCCGGAAGTGCAATTAATAATGCACGTAGATAGGGGGAGTATCGCCCATGTCACTTTGAGGACCGAACGTAGTGTTGCATGATCCAAGTTTAACCGTACATCCACAAGTACTAGACTGGGACAGTCTTAACTTATTAAATTATTTGGGAATTAGCTTTGCACATTGGTAGGCAGTTGTAGCACAGGCATTCCGAATATTGGTTTGCTCGAGGGAGGTGTCATCACCGAGGTGTTGGCATCTGCCGTTGTAACGGTGTACGCCTGGCTATGAATTTGGGGCTGTTATTATTCCTGGTAGGTCACTAACTCCGGAATTTCTATTCCTGGTGGGTTACTGTCTCCGGAATCCCTTTTACCTTTTTAGCTTCCATCATAGTCAGGGGTAACGTCATTGGGCTAGTGCAAAGTTAAGGTCCAAGTAACGAACAGTTTCGTTATGAACTCTCTGGCGGCACACCAAAGGAAGTGTGCTAATGTACTGCCACAAAGGGAGAACATATCTTGTGGGTAAAGCTGTACAACTCTGCAGAGTCTAAAACTATTCGAATAGCCGTATCCACGGTCATGGATGGCTTGGCTAACCAGCACTAGTTAGTTGTTTTTATAAATGTTTTGGTGAGCTTACCCTTACAGATGATTCAATTCTTAACATTTCGTTGGCAAGGTTGAATTCAGCTGTTGTGCCCTGTGTGGACAAAACTTTAATCTTCAGATAATATTTCATATGATGGGACTGGACGTTTGTCACTCACGAAGGGATGTGGGTATTTTGTTACATTTTATTCACGAAGGGCTGTGAGTTATCCATTTCTTTTATTTACTTTTATGTACATACTTACTACTTTACTTATTCATTTCCTTTACAATTTCCGCTTTCACTCTATTATCCAGTATTTACAATTCAAATTTCGCTTTATGCAAAACAACCATAGAAAGTCACTTTCTATTCAGCCTGCATATATTTCAGGTTTTGCAAACACTACAAGTCTTGCTGAGTACGCAATGTACTCACCCTTGCTATTATTGTTGTTTTTAGGCAGGAAACATCAACAATTACTTTGACGCAAGAAAACGGGATTATTGACGACGGTTCTTTCTAAGGCTTTACCTTGTCAGTTGCCTGTGGATTATGTGGCTGTAACACCCCGGCATTTAATATGCCCGAATGCTACCAAACATAAGCTAAACAACATCTAAATACCACATTTAAACATAAATTCCAGCAAAGGTACATATGCTAAAAACCGATATTTCGGCAGCATCTCCTTTGTTTTTCCATGAATTAACACCATATCAATATCATGGCAAGATATATCATAGCACACATCTAAAACATCAACATAAATAGATATATCATCAAATTACGCCAATAATACCACGCTCAACCACTTCATAAACTAAAACGAAGCAAAAAAAAATCACTAGCATGCTAAATTAAACCATACATTAAGTTTAAGGCACAACTCTTAATATCATGTCTCCAAGTGATTAATTATGGACTATGATGGTGGAGCTACGTGTAGAAGTGTAGCTAGACCCCTTTTTCCCGCATGCCGATCTCAAAGTACCTAAAAACAACATAAAACACAAGCGTGAGTTCGAAAACTCAGCAAGCATATTGTAATGGACAACAAGATCATTTACAAGACAATAATACCTTACATCACATATAACATCTCATACTTGAGCACATAACAACATCATCATCATTAAATATGTATTGCAATGCAATGCAATGCAATGTTATGCTCATATCTCCTTGGAAACTCATACCGGTATGGTTGAGTACACACCCGTCGGTGTGCACCCTTTTCCCCCTTCCATCCCGAAGATGGAGGGTGCCTACTCCTCGCTTCCATTCACCACGTGGATGGAATCACGATGTAGGTCTTACTCAATGGCGTTCCAGACTAGTCATAACTTTCTCACCGACCTTGCCGGACTAGTTATGACTTTCTCACCGCCCTCGCCCTATCTCATGTCATGCATGCAACTATGCCAATTATCATATTTCACATGTACATAAACATATGGCATCTCATCATGACAAATATTACACATGGCATCGAATCATGATAAGTATAGACACATAGCATCATATCATGATAATCATACTCAATATATCATTGGAAAACAGCAAGCAAGACAAGTGATCATAGCAAGTATTCAATCTTTTATCTAATATCAACAAGCAACCTACAATCCGCTATACATTACAACACACTTGCCTCAACCGCGGGCGACGGATTTGTGGGAAGTCGAGGGCACTCCCGGTGTCACACCACCTGCACATAGGCATCACACACTCACAATCATGCCCACAAAACAGTACACAAATCCCCATCTAACCCGACATTGCCCACTACTTGCAAACCTAAAAACAGAGGTTCTGTCCCGGCGGGACAGCAGCCTTGCAAAGGCCATAACTTGAGTTCTGGGACTCCAAATCGATTAAACGAGTACACCATCGCGAAGCTTAGGAAATTTCCTACATTTTTCTAGTTATACGGAAAGACTGATTCAGAATCTAAAATTGTTTAATCTACAGATTACTACGATCTATTCCAATCGCGTCACAGATTTTAACACGCTCGGTAAAACGGCCATAACTTTCAAACAGCTGATCGGATTTTAACGTGCTTTATGTCCACGGAAATATAATTAAATTATCTACAACTTCTTTTAAGTCCGTACGGACAGATTCGGATTCTAAATCGATGAAAACTCGAACCCTAGCCCGATTGCTCAATCTGCCCGAAAACAGAAACGTGGCAACGTCTAGATCTAACCCAAAGAACTCCAACCCAGCACCACCAATTGATCTAAAAACTTCATAAACACCCTAAGAACAGTACCTAGATCAAACCCAAGGATCCCCATGATCATACCTTTGCCCAACGAACGAATCTCCAATAGATCTCCTCGCGGATCGCTCCTCGCTCCACGCTCCTCGCTCCTCGCTCCAACGGATGGATCCACAAGGTGCAGAGGTGTGGAGACCACCCTAGGGCAGCAAGGGGGTGGAGGAGAGGTGGTGGAGAGGTGGGGAGCAATGGGGCAAAGGAGGGGGAGGCGCACGGCCAAGGGAGGAGGGAGGCGGCTAGGGCAAGGGCAAGTGGGGGGGAAGGGCGCACAAGGGGCAGGGGTGAACGCCCAAGGGCTGGTGGGGAGCCCTTTTACCAGCCCCCACACCCAATCCTAGTCCGTTACGGAGACCTACTCCATCCCACCAAAGCCCACTTAAGGCCCAAACTCCCCCGGGAAGGCCCAAAACCCCGAAAACGGCCCGGAAATAGCCCGGAAACGTTATTAACCTCCATACCTTATGGTTTTAACCTGCCATACCATATTTCATAAAGTTTTTGACCTTAACATGCACCATTTAAAAGGTTACGACACTCCGTGGTGACACATCACTTCAAACGGCCCAAAAACGCGAGTAAACCTCAAGCCGAAAGGTTTTATTCTCTAATTTCACATTCTATAATGTCACACCATACCGTAGTGTCACATTCTCCCCCCCTTCAACAGGATTCGACCTCGAATCCGAAGGACGCCAAAATCAATGACAAAATCCCCAAGGGACAAACGGCTTCTCTGCAGCACAAAACATTCACACAACGACTAAAACCGGAACAAACAACAAACGAGTTCCCAAAACCAACACATAGAGAAAAAGTGTTGATCTGGCTCAACTAAGGGCAACCCCTCACAAATCGTCCTTCACTTCAATTCCCCAACAGAATCTGCGTTTCAACCACAAAGGGCTCCATCAACCCAAAACGCTCGAATCCTCACGGCAAACACTTCATACTTCTATCACAACCAACCTGACTACCATACTCCATTAAACTCAACATGACATAATCAAAGGAAGTCACAATTCCTTTAACGACCTTTCTACATTCGAAAATTTCCATCGAGGAAAACTCATTAAGGCACACTTGCCCTTCCGATACACCATCATACTAACATTTTATTCCATCCTTTCCTGCACAAGACTCAAATCCAAGAACAACTAGTGACGACAAATGCTCACGGCAGGACAAATATCACCGAACTACCGTCAACTTCACTTCCACCCATCGCTACACTTAATAATGGTTAGACCCATACATCATCAACCTCCATCACAAACCACCCTTATACCACTAGGGTTCAACACCTAGCCCCAAGCTAGGATCGAAAAACCTTACCAAACCACAATTGGTTCCTTTCTTAAGAGGGTCTCGCCCTCACACAAAAACACTTAGGTATCATCCCCAAGTGTACACACGACAACTCAAACCCAAAGCGTTAACAACCATTTTGGAAAGAATTCGGCAACATCCAAGCCAAATCACAAAGGAAGCATAAATCCTTCATTCTTTCTTTTCATACTAGAAAGAAATGGACATCTCGATTCTTGACATGCATGCACACTTTTCAAGAGCACTCGGATTAGTCATATATCCTTATATGACTTTCTCACCGACCTGGCTCAAATCGACTCCTTTATGATTAATTATGCATAAACAATGTCTCGTTTTCCTTTTTCACCCTTCATTCATCATGTAACAACGGCACCGAATAGTCATTCACCAAATGACTTCTTCCTCGTATCAAATGATGGAAACACAATTAACATCGAAGGTTGCGGAAATTCATATAGACTATGACGGCAAAGCATAGTTGACAAGAAACACCATGTCGTAAAAGACCCCACATCAGTTGAAAACTGAACTTGCACAACATTGCATTTCATCCAAATTCAACATTTTGGAAAAGAACATCAAAATTTCAAGTCGATCATCTGCTCCCACAACCATCACGAACTTCCTCAAGGAGAGGGAAACTCATTCCCAAAAGGGAACACCTCACTAACAAAATCACTTTGTAAAACTTTCATAAAGTCCACCTTTTTGAAGCACTCGCAACATCACACACATTTTCAAAACAACTCCAACTCTAGCCAAAAAGAGTTACACATTAAGGGCTCAACTCAAAAGTTTCCAACACAACCCTTTAAGACCATCTGCTTCCTTTTAAAATTAATTCCAAAGATAATCCAGGCGAACGCCGAAGGGCGCGATCGACTCAAAACTTTTGGATGTAAATCCAAACTCACAACACGAACTAAACAAATTCGCCAAAACCAAAGGTCGACACCAAACATTACGAGTTTTGGGGAAACTCTGAAACACAGCATAAGGAACACCTTGACCGAAAACCCTTCAACCAAAATGGCAAACAACCAAACCAGTCCAAAAGCTTTTAAACACAAGCTCAGCGTAAAAAGAACCATCTCTAGAACTCCACTATGCTTTCCATTAAAAGACTTTAATAATCACTTTTTACTCCCTGAGGAGCCCCAACTCAATTCAACCAAAAGCTTCAAAACAAATTCTTCCTCTAGTTACCATTCCCAAAACTTTTAATAAGGGTTTATGATGCTTATCAAGAAGGCACCCGACCAAGACTATAATGATATGATCCCCACGGATCACCGAATCATAATACTTCTTATTCTAAATTTGAAACATAATACTTCAACAAATCTTTCAGCAAGATCAACATATAAATTTCATACCTCCTATCTATTCACGTCTCGATAACCGAACCTTATTTAGTTAAACAACAACTTCAACATGTAAATATTATCTCTACAAGACAAAGTTCATAGCTAGGATTCCAAGGCATACATTCATTAAGGATAAAACTCTACATCAGGTTAATTATCCATGGTTCACTCCATCACCACAGGTTACAACACCCTCCATTTAGTCAATGGTTTCCAACAAGTATTCTACACAACTACCACCACTACTAAGTCATCAATAAAAACAAATGGGCATAATCATCAACCGATCAACATTACTTTTAGCTACCCTATACATAGGTGATAACAAAATTACAACATACTCCAACTATTTAAAATAGATTGAAAACTAGCATTGAAGGGTCACAACTGCATACTTCCAAATATACTAATAGTTTGCAACAACATAAATAACCACTCCAATCAACTTCCAAATTAAAGTTACTAGTCTCTACTAATCCGTTAGATTAGCACATCTTTAAACACCAAGCAAAGCTTCTTAACAATATCAGCAGTTTACATCATCTTAATGTTTTAACTAAGCATCAAGGTTTAAACTTTTAACATTAACGAGGATCATAAGCACTTTTAAAGCAAGGCAACAGATTCTAAGCATGAACATTAACACTTTCAATCATTCTCGCTAAGAGTGAACTACAACACTAGTAGTCTATTTATTCTCAAACTTAGAGATTTTACTCACATTGAATTGATTCAACTCAAAATTTAACTTACCAACACATCAATCCATAAACCACATTGTTACCTACTACATAACATGCTAAACATCAATTCTTACTAGGGACAAACGATTTCAGTCAAAAGACTACTTACTTTGTTTACAGCATTTTAGTTTTAAAACTCATCCCAAATTCATAAGGAAACTTGACTCTCAAAATTGCAATGAGACAAACCCAAACTTGGTTATGCAAAGGAATTCTCCAAAACACTTTTCAATCTCAAAGACTTCCATAGAGGAAACTGGTTGGAAGACAACTTTTCTCGAAAGGGAAACAAGTGCTCCATTAACCTTTTCAAATAAAACTTTAACACCAAACCCCTAACTTTCACGACTCAAGAGGGGCTTTCAAAGATGATTTCTCAAACCAGTAAAATGATGAAATCAAACACCGATTACTACTCTGAAGCCCACAGAACTTCAGCCACTCGGCCAGTGCGGCACAACTCGAACAAAACTCCTTTAGCCTTGGAGACAGACAACCACAGGAATAAATCGAATGCTTGTTCTTCATAAAGCAATTAATGTGCATCAAAATCGAAAGGCGCCCAAAAGAAGCGCAACACTAGACTCCTCTTCTACGTCTTTACCCAAGGAAGACAAAACCACACACCGCATACGGAACGATCCGCGAAAACCCATCACCTTTTCATTTGGTTCAAAACAGCTAAAGCCAAGAAAAGCAACAAACACCGACCGTCAGAACGACAAAGAACATCCGAAGGAAACCACCATTAACTCTTCCTTTCGTCTCCAATCAACTACCCGATTCTGACGAGAAAGGGTAAGCGCTTTTCTCCTACAGGGGTTAACAGCTTCTTCGGTGATGGCGCTAACCGGCCACACCGTCAAACCTCACCCTAACTATAAACAACAAGAGGTGACCGAAACCCTTCGGTACCACAACCCCACTCTTATCACCACAACATATATCATTGACATAGCAACATGCATTGTCAAAAGAAGCATTCAACATCAAAGCTTAAATACAACATTTAAGCGTAAAGAAACGATACCCATACCCTTTCCTACTGTGCATCCAGTGTGTGTCAAATTTTAGATTAGTTATACCATTTTTTGCAAGTTTTAATGTTGCTATCCTATGACAAAGTTTTAGTTGAAACCTAAGCCATGTTTCTAAGTTATTCCACATCATATTTTAGTTGTACCCTATGGCATGACACTAAAAATACGCATTCCAAGGACCTCTGACCGCTCTGATACCAACTGTAACACCCCGGCATTTAATATGCCCGAATGCTACCAAACATAAGCTAAACAACATCTAAATACCATATTTAAACATAAATTCCAGCAAAGGTACATATGCTAAAAACCGATATTTCGGCAGCATCTCCTTTGTTTTTCTATGAATTAACACCATATCAATATCATGGCAAGATATATCATAGCACACGACATCTAAAACATCAACATAAATGGATATATCATCAAATTACGCCAATAATACCACGCTCAACCACTTCATAAACTAAAACGAAGCAAAAAAAAAAATCACTAGCATGCTAAATTAAACCATACATTAAGTTTAAGGCACAACTCTTAATATCATGTCTCCAAGTGATTAATTATGGACTATGATGGTGGAGCTACGTGTAGAAGTGTAGCTAGACACCTTTTTCCCGCATGCCGATCTCAAAGTACCTAAAAACAACATAAAACACAAGCGTGAGTTCGAAAACTCAGCAAGCATATTGTAATGGACAACCAGATCATTTACAAGACAATAATACCTTACATCACATATAACATCTCATACTTGAGCACATAACAACATCATCATCATTAAATATGTATTGCAATGCAATGCAATGCAATGTTATGCTCATATCTCCTTGGAAACTCATACCGGTATGGTTGATTACACACCCGTCGGTGTGCACCCTATTCCCCCCTTCCATCCCGAAGATGGACGGTGCCTACTCCTCGCTTCCATTCACCACGTGGATGGAATCACGATGTAGGTCTTACTCAATGGCGTTCCGGACTAGTCATAACTTTCTCACCGACCTTGCCGGACTAGTTATGACTTTCTCACCGCCCTCGCCCTATCTCATGTCATGCATGCAACTATGCCAATTATCATATTTCACATGTACATAAACATATGGCATCTCATCATGACAAATATTACACATGGTATCGAATCATGATAAGTATAGACACATAGCATCATATCATGATAATCATTCTCAATATATCATTGGAAAACAGCAAGCAAGGCAAGTGATCATAGCAAGTATTCAATCTTTCATCCAATATCAACAAGCAACCTACAATCCGCTATACATTACAACACACTTGCCTCAACCGCGGGCGACGGATTTGTGGGAAGTCGAGGGCACTCCCGGTGTCACACCACCTGCACATAGGCATCACACACTCACAATCATGCCCACAAAACAGTACACAAATCCCCATCTAACCCGACATTGCCCACTACTTGCAAACCTAAAAACAGAGGTTCTGTCCCGGCGGGACAGCAGCCTTGCAAAGGCCATAACTTGAGTTCTGGGACTCCAAATCGATTAAACGAGTACACCATCGCGAAGCTTAGGAAATTTTCTACATTTTTCTAGTTATACGGAAAGACTGATTCGGACTCTAAAATTGTTTAATCTACAGATTACTACGATCTGTTCCAATCGCATCACAGATTTTAACACGCTCGGTAAAACGGCCATAACTTTCAAACGGCTGATCGGATTTTAACGTGCTTTATTTCCACGGAAAGATAATTAAATTATCTACAACTTCTTTTAAGTCCGTACGGACAGATTCGGATTCTAAATCGACGAAAACTCGAACCCTAGCCCGATTGCTCAATCTGCCCGAAAACAGAAACGTGGCAACGTCTAGATCTAACCCAAAGAACTCCAACCCAGCACCACCAATTGATCTAAAAACTTTATAAACACCCTAAGAACAGTACCTAGATCAAACCCAAGGATCCCCATGATCATACCTTTGCCCAACGAACGAATCTCCAATAGATCTCCTCGCGGATCGCTCCTCGCTCCACGCTCCTCGCTCCTCGCTCCAACGGATGGATCCACAAGGTGCAGATGTGTGGAGACCACCCTAGGGCAGCAAGGGGGTGGAGGAGAGGTGGTGGAGAGGTGGGGAGCAATGGGGCAAAGGAGGGGGAGGCGCACGGCCAAGGGAGGAGGGAGGCGGCTAGGGCAAGGGCAAGTGGGGGGAAAGGGCGCACAAGGGGCAGGGGTGAACGCCCAAGGGCTGGTGGGGAGCCCTTTTACCAGCCCCCACACCCAATCCTAGTCTGTTACGGAGACCTACTCCATCCCACTAAAGCCCACTTAAGGCCCAAACTCCCCCGGGAAGGCCCAAAACCCCGAAAACGGCCCGGAAACGGCCCGGAAACGTTATTAACCTCCATACCTTATGGTTTTAACCTGCCATACCATATTTCATAAAGTTTTTGACCTTAACATGCACCATTTAAAAGGTTACGACACTCCGTGGTGACACATCACTTCAAACGGCCCAAAAACGCGAGTAAACCTCAAGCCGAAAGGTTTTATTCTCTAATTTCACATTCTATAATGTCACACCATACCGTAGTGTCATAGTGGCAAACTACAAGACATCTAATTCTTTTGGCTATGTTTAGTTGACCTTCTCGGTCATATTGTATCAATACTTCCGCTGTAATAAAATATGAAACTTTTGTATGGTTGTGATTCCAAATTGTGTTTGTGCGTGCTAGCTACTGATCATGGGACTAGCACAGTATGCACATTAGAACCTTGCTTTTATGTTTGCACTGTAGCATAAAAGTGAGGATCTCACAGTTTGGTATCAGAGCCATGCTGACTGCAGACAAACCTTAGATAGAATGGTTGTTAGATGAAACTTAAAAATTTGAAATAAACATTTCTATATTTAGGAATGAAAGATTGCTATATATGTTATTAACCTTCCCTTATCTCTTATTATCTGTTATTAATTCATTCCTCGTCACATTATATCTGTTACTACTCTTTCCTTAAACACCTCTGTTATTATTCTCCCCTTATTATATTACGTATATACTCTCCTTCTCATTAAACAATCTGTAGGTTCATTCTTTACCGCTACCGTTAGCTTTATGATGTCAGTGATATCGTTATTCTTCTTCCTATACAACCAAGGAAGACTACTGCATCCCCGTCAACATCTTCAGGAAGACGAATGCAACATTCCGTCAACTTCTTCATGCCGTGGAAACTTCGGATTGTCATCCCCAACAAGTGATACAAAAGTTTGAAGAAACCTATGTCCAGTAGTGTACTTTGAAAGACGATATCATCTAAACTACAAGTAGGTTTGGTGATACATAAAACTTTCGCATAGGACTAAGTGAATAGGAAAAACCTAGCACTTCCATGCGTTACAATTTAAGTACGCGTTTTTCTTGTTGAAGTTTCTCTTGTTCACTTTTGTATTGCTTCTCGGGATGCACTCGTGAATGCTTAACATAAAGTTAAAAATTTCACGATGTCGCAACCCCTTAAATTGATAAGAAGTTGTAATTAAGAAATTTTTTAATGTTATCTTGTATCAAATAAAAAGTAAACTTAGAATTAAATCATCTCTCTATATTTATCTTTTCTCTTCTAATATGTAGGAATTCTAACTAATTAAACTACTGACTAAAGTAATGTGACAACTTTTAAACAAAAGATAGATTGGAATTTAAAACCTTCCAGCATAACTTCCCTCTTCTTTCTATAGAGCTTCTCACCTATATGTTATTCTAGCTACTAATCTTTTCCAATCCTTTAGACAAAGACAATATCCAGCAAGAAGCTTTGTGACCTCTATAAACATACCATAGCCATAGGAGTGTGTCGAAGACTATTCCACCGCATATGCAAACTCCATCACATAAATAATAGTACCTTTTGTTCCCATACTACTCACGCAAGACAGCAAAAGCCTTCTCAGAACATAGCTACAAAGGAATTAATACTATAATCTCCATTATCACCCTAATTATGCTTGAGCCTATGTTGTTTGTAGGAGAATCAAAATCAATACCTCGCCATACTGGTAACCGTAGAAAATACCTAAGCTACTATAAGCCAGTTATTAACCAACTCCTCCTACAAGTAACAACCCCAATTTCTAAACCCAGAGAATCTACACCTTGTCACCTTACCCTAGAATGGAATCACAGTGATAAGTCACATCATGTAAGGTTAAATATGGCTTTGGTCAAATAAAAGTCCTTAAAAATAGAATAGTAGTCATAAACTTAAAGATTTCTTTGTGTTAGTTTTGAGTGAAATCTTTTATGTTGTTATTCATTGTGATGAAATTTTGTGTATTAATATAAGGATTGCTCTCGCGAATATTAAACCTTTGGGTTGAAAATTCACGACGAGACGATCTTGATCAATAATAACAATGTCAAATTGTATCGAATGGAAAGTAGGCCCAAATCAACTACCTCATCTCTTCTAATTTGTAGAAATTTTAAGTAATAAAATTTTTAGGGAACGAAATGTTGCCTTGTAACCCGATAGATCTTATCTAAACAGTCTTATTGTCATTACTGCAGAATGCCTATGACAAGATCTCTCAGTAAAATACCTAAAGAAGAAACCAGGCATAGTTTACAATCCCTCCTTAAACCACAAGAGAGCCACCCAGAAAAATCTTTGCAAGTATTCCAAACCGGAATTCAAACATTCTCTATGATAGAACAACATTATCAAAACTCCACCCCTCTTAGTCAGCCAATGGGGCAGAACGCTGCCAATATCGACGTAGCTCACGCCAGAAAAAGAAAATATTCAGATCAGAAAACCACTTTTACATCTTATTCAAAGCATAAAAGCTGTTCTTTGAAATGTTGCCAACCAAATCAAATTGAAGACCGCGCATGCATTCGCTGTGGAGAAATAGGTCATACCGCTGATGAGCATGCAATAAATTGCTCCAGTTGTGAAGGAAACCATTCTTCGGGAAAATGTCCTATGAACGATATTACTTGTTATCTTTGTGAAAGTAAAGATCATTGCCCATCTCAATGTCCTCTTGATCTAATAGTTACCACTGTAGTTCGACTTCAACAAGAAAATCTTCGAGCCTTAATTGCCCAAAAATTTTCATGTAGAAAAGAAACTGCACAAGAAATGATGGAAGAAGAATTGGAAAATCAGCATTTCTATTCTACCAGCCATCATCAAGAAAGTAATAATTGGCAATCACCAACAGCCTGTTTCTTATGTGATAAAGAAGGCCACTGGGCTAGAAATTGTCCTAAGCAACAACAAGTTAAAACTCAGAAGAGCAAAAGTATAGGACCCCCTCTTGTACCCAGCAAAGCGTCACGAAAGGTACCTAAGTGCTTTGTCTGTCGCAAAACAAATCATATTGCTAAACAATGCCCCCAAAGAAACCAAACCTCTTCTAACACAATAGCCCTGCCAGAATTCACTTCAGTCAAAATGATAACCCCAAGAATAGGAAAAACAAAATCTGAAGCTATCTTCCCGAAAAATCAAGGAATGAAGAGACGTCCAAACAAAGATGCCTATTCCAAGAAAAATTCTACGCAATTCCATTCTCAACTCCAACCATCGTTTGATCAACCATCCAATGAAATCAATAAACAGTTTTTTGATCCTCCAAATCAGGCAACTCATGTTACCTGCTACCGCTGTTTTGAACGTGGACACTATTCCAATAATTGCCCAAAGAGGAAGAAACAAAATATACTTCAGCTCTGTGAAGCTACCCCACCAACATGTGGACAACCTCAAGAATACGATCAAGTTGAACGATCGCTACACATTGTACTTCCAAACATGTATACTTCAAGAATACGATCAAGTTGAACTATCGCTAATGACCTACAGTTGGGCTTGATGAAGAACAAGACGATGCGCAGAAGAGGTCGTGGAAGAAGTCGACGTCGAGGAAGCAGTGCAGGAGCGGTCGCGCAATTGCGCTGCCCAGAAACCTTATTGCCGCCCCGTGCAGGTGATCTCTGCGGCAATGGCTCAGAGATACCGCTCACCCTCCTTTACGGTGCACGCCGAGGAGGAAGGCCGGCGAGGTTCAACAGCACAACACAATAGTACAGTTCTCACAGGAGGAAGGAAAGAATGGAATTGCAAAATTCAGTGCTTTGGCCTGGACGTCTCCAGGTCTTATATAGCCTTCAACCAGTAACTGTCTCCATTACTCACTAGTAACTGACAGCACTAAGCACTGGTAACTGATCGAATTTAAACAGGCTTAATGCACTGGTAACTGCTAATTCAAACAAAATAATGGTAATTATGCAGTCTCCTGACCAGTACAAAAAGCTAAATAGTTGCATGATTCAGCAAAATAAAAGGTGAATTCATAGTGCCTGGAGACACACGACGCGGCGCGGTCGCTCGTCGCAAGTCACAAGTTACGCGGATTTTCACGCGAAAATACGCGAATACGCGCGCGCGTGTGTGTTTAGCCAGTATTCACCCTATGCCATCTCCATGCCAAGTGTCACATTAATCAAGATGTGGGAAAGACTCCACCTTTTAAATTGACCTTCCTCCACTTGGCTAGGCAATATGGTACTAAATCATGCATGCTATGGAATTAAAGGAAATGGGCCATGGGCCAATTTCTAACACCTTCCACCCCTAGCTATGGCGAATTCTTCGTCAATCATTCCGGCACCACCGGCATCCTTTGCCCAGCCAATTTCAGAGAAGCTCTCGAAAAACAACTATGCTCTTTGGCAACTTCAAGTACTCCCTGCTGTGCGTGGAGCACAGCTAGTAGGGTTCCTAGATGGAACTGAAGTTGCACCACCGAAGCTTGTCCAGGAGAAGGACGCTGAAGGCAAGATGGTTCACAAGATCAATCTGGAGTACACACCGTGGCTGGCACTTGATCAACAAGTGCTTAGCTACCTACTGGCGTCGCTCTCTCGTGATGTCCTAACACAAGTGGCGACGTGCAAGACGGCATCACAAGTTTGGCGAGCCCTGGAGAAGGTGCATTCCTCCCAGTCCCGCGCACGCGCGGTAAACACGCGCATAGCGCTAGCAACAACACAGAAAGGTAATCAATCTATTACTGAATATGTTGGCAAGATGAAAGCCTTGGCATATGAGATGGCCTGCACGGGGAAACCCATTGAAGATGAAGAACTAGTCCAGTACATCACTACATCCTGGCTGGATTAGATATGGAATACAATCCCATTGTGTCCGCCGTCCTTGCGCGCACAGAAGGGACGTCCTTCGCCGAGCTCCTCTCCCAGCTACTCAGCTTCGAACAGCGGTTGAGCCTCACAACGGAGGCTCGCAGTCCTCTGTGAATGCTGCAAGCCGTGGCGGTCGCGGCGGTCGTGGGTACACACGCGGACGTGCTTCAGGACGCGGTCGCAATAGCGGAAGGAATCGTGGGGGCTACACCAACAACACCCCGCGGTTCAACACCAACAACAACAGTGGCAACAACTCATCTCGCCAGCGGCCCCGGTGCCAAGTGTGCTACAAAGAGGGGCACACGGCCGAAAATTGTTGGCACCGCTTTGATGAAAATTATGTGCCGGAAGAAAGACACACGGCCGCCGCCTATACTGTGGATACAACATGGTACACAGATACCAGTGCCACCGACCATATCACAAGCGAACTAAATAAGCTTGCTGTGAGGGAGAAGTCTAATGACAATGAACAAATCCACACTGCAAGTGGATCAGGTATGGATATTAGTTATATTGGTCATAGTGTTTTGCACACCCCCAATCGTGATCTTTTTCTGAAAAATGTCTTTAATGTTCCTAGAGCCAAGAAAAATCTCATTTCTGTTCATCGTTTTACTACTGACAACAATGCTTATCTTGAGTTTCACCCAAACTTCTTTCTTGTCAAGGATCAGGAAACGAAGAGAACAATCCTTAGAGGTGCAAGTAGAGGTGGCCTCTATCCCTTCCCATCATCTTTGCATAATTCTGGGAAGCATGCATACAGCGCCACAAAACCCTCGTTCAAGACATGGCACAGTCGCCTTGGTCATCCCTCAACTTCTATAGTTCGTCAAGTTGTCAGTAGAAATAATTTGCCATGTTCTCTTGATGAGTCCTGTTGTGAGTCGGTCTGTGATGCTTGTCAATAGGCCAAGAGTCACCAGCTTCCGTATTCCAGGTCACATAGTATTTCTTCTGCCCCTCTTGAATTAGTGTTCTATGATGTTTGGGGACCTTCACCTGATTCTGTTGGCAGAAAGAAATATTATGTTAGCTTTATTGATGATTTTAGTAAGTTCACTTGGCTCTATTTGATCAAACATAAATCTGAAGTGTTTCAAATTTTTCAAGATTTTCAAAACCTTGTTGAAAGATCCTTTAGCCGCAAAATTATTGTCATGCAAACTGACTGGGGGGGTGAATATGAAAAGCTGAATCACTTCTTCACAAAAATTGGGATTTCTCATCATGTGTCATGTCCCTATACGCATCAACAAAATGGCTCGGCAGAGCGTAAACATCGACACATTGTCGAAGTCGGCCTCTCACTACTAGCACATGCCTCCATGCCACTCAAATTTTGGGATGAAGCTTTTCTCGCAGCCGTCTACCTTATCAACCGCACACCCAGTCGTATACTTAATTTTTCTACTCCTCTTGAACGTTTGTATGGCCAAAATCCAGATTATTCATCTCTTCGTGTGTTTGGGTGCGCATGTTGGCCTAACTTGTGCCCCTATAACGAAAGGAAGCTGCAATTCCGCTCCAAACAATGCGGCTTCCTTGGGTACAGTAATTTGCACAAAGGGTTTAAGTGCCTCGATATTAGTACTGGCCGTGTCTACATATCTAGAGATGTCATCTTTAATGAACATGTCTTTCCTTTTTCAAAACTCCATCCCACTGCAGGGGCCCTTCTTAGGTCTCAAATTTTATTGCTTCCCAATCATCTCTTAAATCCATCGAGTATCAATCCAGGGGGGCATGCACGTGATCACTTGACTAATACTCCATGTGATTTAATGGCTAATGATGAAAGTTCTGTGCAAAATAGACCATACTTCATGCAGGAAGTGCCTGCCGGAGTCCAGGACGCAAGCATAAGACACGAGGATACTTTGCCTAGCGAATCCTCGAATCAGGCGCTGCAGCCGCAGGATTCCATGTCAGATCAATCTGGTGTGGGGTACGAGACTACTTTGCCCAGTAGTGGCGAACCACAGGAGGACATGCAGCCCGACAGCCCGATGGCGCCTGCGCTGCCCTCGCAAGCCACCAATAGGGACTTGGTCCCAGGATCTTCTCCAGCTATGGCTCATGAACCTGCATCAAGTCGCCCTATCACCAGGCTTCAGCACGGCATTCGAAAACCCAAAGTTTATACAGATGGGAGAATCAGGTATGGATGCCTAGCTCAAAGTGGTGAGCCTAATAATCTCGATGAGGCGTTGAATGATAAGAACTAGAGACGTGCCATGGATGAGGAATATAATGCTCTCATGAGGAACAAAACATGGCATTTGGTTCCAGTGGAGAAAGGTAAAAATATTATTGATTGCAAATGGGTTTACAAGATCAAAAGGAAAGCAAATGGAGAAATAGATAGGTATAAAGCTCGGCTAGTTGCAAAAGGGTTTAAGCAAAGGTATGGTATTGATTATGAGGATACTTTCAGTCCTGTGGTAAAGGCTGCTACCATTAGAACTGTTCTGTCAGTTGTAGTGTCAAAGGGGTGGTGTCTTCGACAATTGGATGTGCAGAACGCGTTTCTTCATGGTGTTCTAGAGGAAGAAGTATACATGAAGCAACCTCCTGGGTATGAAAAATCATCCTCCTCTCAATATGTTTGCAAATTAGGTAAAGCATTATATGGACTAAAACAAGCCCCCAGAGCTTGGTACTCTAGACTGAGCTCGAAATTACAACAACTTGACTTCTCTTCTTCCAAAGCTGACACGTCACTTTTCTATTATAATAAGAATGGTGTTAATATATTTATGCTAGTATATGTGGATGATATCATAGTTGCTAGCTCTTCATCAAAGGCTGTTGAGGTATTGCTTCAAGACCTAAGAGCCGAGTTTGCCCTGAAAGATCTTGGAGAGTTGAACTACTTCCTTGGCATTGAGGTGAAAAGATTGAAAGATGGTATTCTTATGTCCCAGCAGAAGTATGCTTCAGATATTATTGCAAGAGTGGGTATGCAACACTGTAAGCCATTAAACACACCATTATCTGTGTCAGAAAAATTGTCAATCGAAACAGGGGCCAAGCTAGGAGCCCAAGATTCAACCATGTTCCGGAGTATTGTGGGTGCACTCCAATACCTGACACTAACAAGACCTGATTTATCTTTCCCGGTCAATAAAGTGTGTCAGTTTCTACATGCAGCAACAACCGAGCATTGGACAGCGGTAAAAAGGATACTAAGGTATGTAAAGGGGACAATAGACTATGGTCTAAAAATACAAAAGTCAGCCTATATGACAGTCAGTGCTTTTTCGGATGCTGATTGGGCTGGGTCAGTTGATGATCGCCGGTCCACTAGTGGTTTCTGTGTATTTCTTGGATCCAATCTAATATCATGGAGTGCAAGAAAACAAGCTACAGTGTCTAGGTCTAGTACAGAAGCAGAATACAAGGCAATGGCTAATGCTACGGCAGAAATTATCTGGGTACAAACCTTACTCAAGGAATTGAACTTAACTAGTCCACCTGCGGCAAAACTTTGGTGTGACAATTTGGGGGCAACATACTTATCGGCTAATCCGGTATTTCATGCAAGAACAAAACATATCGAGGTAGATTATCATTTTGTTCGTGAGAGAGTTGCACAGAAACTGCTAAACATCCAAATTATATCTACACGTGATCAGTTGGTAGATGGTTTCACCAAAGCACTGACGACATCGAAACTTTCAGAATTTCGGTACAATCTAAACTTAAGAAAGTTTTGATTGAGGGGAGGTGTTAGATTCTGTTACTTTCTCTATCTGTATAATTCGATGGACTCTCTATTGTTAGCTCGGATAAGGATAGGTTGTTGTATTATATCCATTAGTTATTGTAACCAATAGAGGATATCCAGCCGAGCTAATCTAGGAGAGGTAGTTGCATCTGTAAGCCACGCAGGGGGCTGTTCCCTGCTTATATTAAAAAAGGTGCGGCCCTACGAGGGGTTTAACGCTTCTGCAAATTGCTTCTCACAGACGAGAAGGCCCATCTCTTTACTAGAATCCGATGTGATAGAAGGAGCAGCTCTAGCTTAAGCCTAAGTTGATCCTTACTTACTGTTCAAGATGTGTGAAATCATGTGCTGAAAAATTGGCTTTGAACTGAAAAATTAGCTTAGAATTGGATTTGCAAAATGTGCTTGTGCATGTGTTTGACAATTTGACAAGAAACAGTAAGTTTCACTTTGGTGCCGGACCAAGTTCACAAGAAACAGTAAGTTCCCCATCTGCGCCGGACCAAGTTTGTTGGTCTGTCGTAAACATGTTTTTGGCAACCATCATTTTCTCATGTACAACAAACCAAGTTTTGTGGTCTGTTGTAAACATGTTTTTGGCAACCATCATTTTCTCATGTACAACAAACCAAGTTTTGTGGTATGTTGTAAACATGTTTTTGGCAACCATCATTTTCCCATGTACAACAAACCAAGTTTTGTGGTCTGTTGTAAACATGTTTTTGGCAACCTCATTTTCCCATGTACAACAAACCAAGTTTTTTGGTCTGTTGTAAACATGAATCTGAGTCCTTTTGTGCTAGACCAAGTTCTTGAAAAATAGTAAGTTTTACATGTACGCCGGACCAAATTTTTTGGTCCGTCGTGAATGGGTTTTTGAGTGACCTTTTCAAGTGTACGCCAGACCATTTTTTTTGGTCCGTCGTGAATGCGTTTTTGCTCGATTAGGGTTTTGAGCAAACTTGGAATTGAGTTTTTTGTTTGACCTTGAGATTATGAAATTGGTGAGAATTTCATGATGCTTGTTTTGAAGTGGACTTTATGCAATGCTCGTGTGAGTATTTGCATGAACTAATGTTGAGTCAAGTCGCGGACATGTGCTCGGATTTGTTTTGTGGTTTGTTTATGTGCAGGTATTGCTCGAGGGCGAACGTGGTCGATGACGGGACCGGAACTAGGTTCATGGAGGAACTGAGGTTCGGGACTAGGTTCAGGAGGAACTTAGGTCTTGGTGGTCAAGGATGTCATGCGGGACGTTCGGGCTAAGAGAATGGTGCACATGAAGAATGGTTAGTCACGTGAGTGTGGCAGGTGGCCATGCACATGCAAAGTGTTAGTCACGTGAGTATGGTAGGGTTGCCATACGTGTGCAAGTGCTGTACTTGGCCAGGTTGGGCCAAGTAGAGTTGTGTTGGATACATATTCCTTCTAGGATTAGGAGTGGGACTCCTTCTAGGATTAGGAATTATATTCAGGACTCCTTATGGGTTGGTCCTTTAAATAGGAGGGGTTGTCTCCTGTTGAAGGGCATCGATCGATCAAACGGAGCTGAGCGCATTGAGAGCCTCAAGCTCAGTTTTAGGGTTTGTACTCTTTTGATGAGAGTACTTTAGACAAAAGAAATAAAGATCAATTCTTCCAAGATTCTTGCGTGCTACAGTAACCACGTTGCTACAGTGTTTTCTGTTTTGGTTCTTGTTTGCATGCTTGCTCTAATTCTAGATTGGTTTTTGATTCTTGAGTTTCATCTTGATTTGATCCATCAAAAACTTTTCTAGGGTATTGATTTAGAGTACCTCAAAGTCTAGTTGATTAATCTTTTGAAGATCTTGTTTAATCTTGAAGTTTTGATTAGATTAGTTTTCGTCAAGTTCTGGAACAGCAAGCTTGCGAAGCTCATAATTTTTGATCCGTAAGTCTGTTTGAGCTGATTCTTTTTTAGTTCGATTCATATTGGAATCTAGTTTCTTTTGTCCAAATTTCAAATCGTTTCTACGGTTGGATCTTCAGGAATTCGCATTTTACCAAACCTCTATCATTCTATTTTTGTCGAATACGAGGCAATTATTTGGTTCTGTTTTGGGGTGAACTTTTAGTAGATCAAGAATTTGGTTTTAGCTTTCGCACAATCATTCACCCCCCCTCTGATTGCTATATTCGTATACTTCGATCATACAAGTGGTATCAGAGCCAGGTTTTTCTAATATATCTTAACCGGTGATTATATCAATGGATCGTTATTCGACGAAACCATGTGTGTTTGATGGTGTTGATTTTCAGTTTTGGAAGGCCAAGATGGAGGCGTTCATCCAAGCACAAGGCTTCACAATTTGGGAGAAGGTCTACAAGCCATATGAAGTCCCTGCAAACGACAACGTCAACGACACCAATCACACACATGTTGAAGCAAACAGAAAGGCGCGCAACTTGATCATCCATGGTTTGGGACGCAGCGACTTTGACCGTGTGATCCATCTCAAATCCGCATATGAGGTATGGAAATCTCTTTGTGATTACCATGAGGGTTCTAATACTATTAAAGAGGTTCGTCAAGATCTTTACAAAAAAGAATACATACGATTTGAAATGAAACCCGGTGAGTCGCTAGATGACTTCTTTACACGTTTCAATAAATTTCTTAGTAATCTTCGTGCTGTTGGAGTTAGCTTTGATGATGCTGCTAATGCTAGACAATTGCTTGGTGCTTTAGACATGTCTATTTGGGAGATGAAAGTTACATCCATTAGAGAATCTACTATCATGAGTACACTTACATTAGATGTTCTGTATTCTAAGATGAAAACTCATGAGTTGGATGTTCTTGCCAGGAAGGGTAATATTAAATCAATTGCTTTGATTTCTAACCCTAACATGTCAAAAGCAAATTCTTATTCTAGCTTTGCCCTGTCCTCCTTGTCTTCTTTAACAGATGAGCAAATTGAAGAATTTCCTGAAGAAGACTTGGCACTACTCTCTTCTCGCTTTAACAAAGCTTTGCAGAATGTGAGAATGAGAAAGAGAGGTGGTCCTCCAAGGTGCTATGAGTGTGGTGATCTCAACCACATGAGATCAAATTGTCCAAAGCTTTCAGGTAAAACATTATGGGAGGAGAAGGACAACGACAGAAGAAAAGAGAAGAAGAAGTTCCCTTCAAGTGATAGAAAGAAGAAGAGCTTCATCAACCGCAAAGTGGTCCATCGAGTTCTTTCCGTTCTTGAACAAGTCAATTTGAGCGATGTGGATTCAGAAAGCAGCGAGGATGATACAACTTCAAGCAAACATGACTTGACAGGGTTGTGTCTCATGGCAAGCAGCAAGGATAGCTTCACCGAGGACGATCACGACAGCGACTTCAATGAGGTAGATCCGTCTTATGATGAATTAGCTATTGCTATTGCCCGTCTTGGAAAATTGCTTGACAAACGTGATAAGAAAAATTAAGAAACATGATTTCATTGTTGAATCATTGAAAGCTGAAATTGCTAGACTTAAGACTTTGATCCCTAGTGATGATACTTGCAAATCATGTGACTTAATTTACAATGAGCTCACATTGCTTAGAAAAGAACATGCTCTTCTGTTGCATCTAAATGAGAAAAATGTGAAGCATGTTAAACATGCTAGCTGTTCCACTGATGATTTGCATAGTTCAGATTCTTGTTCTAAATGCTCAACTCTTCAATTAAAATTGAAAGATGCAAATGCTAAGGTTTTTCAATTGACTGATAATCTGCTTACACATGAGGTTCTTTCATGCTCAACTTGTCGCAAGCAAAAAGAAAAAGTGGATGCTTCCTGCAATAATTGTTTAACTCTTGCTAAGAAAGTTAATTACTTGCAAAATTCTTTGGAACTGTTCACTAATGGCTAGAAAAATTTGAACATGATTTTGGATAAATCAAAGGTTAGCTCAAATAAGAAAGGTTTAGGATTTGATCTTCATGCTTCACTTAAAACTAAACCTTGCACTATTGTTCATGCTCCTTGCAAAGACAAAATTAAAATTCTTAATGAGCCTAAAAAGATTGCTTTTAAATCTGCTGGCTTTCTTTCTTCTACTATGATGAATGCAAAATGTGTTTCTACTGTTAAAGCAAAACCTCATGCTAAGTACACTTGCACTCATTGTGGTAGAGATGGACATCTAGTAGATTTTTGCTTTAGACTAGCCAGACAGCAAAGGAAAGAAAAGACTAAGGCTAGGTTTAATTTCAGAAAAACACACTTTGCATCTCACTATGCGCCTAGAGTGTTGAAAACACCTTCTGTTCCTAGAAACATGGGAAAAGGCAAATCTGATTTTGTGCATAAAAATTCTCGTGTTGTGCCTACTGTTGTGCGTCGTGTGTCTCAGTACTGGATTCCCAAAAATCTCATTCCTAACTTGATCGAGACCTCGACATGTTTTGTTGCTATGTAGGCTTCTCACGCGAGGAAGGAGAACATATGGCTAGTGGATTCCGGATGTTCACGCCACATGTCCGGTGATAAGAATTGGTTCTCCTCCCTCACTCGTGCATCTCGTGCTGAAAGTGTTACTTTTGGAGATGCTTCTTCCTCTTCTGTTGTGGCAAAAGGTAAAGTGAAGGTAAGTGACAATTTTATGTTCAAGGATGTGGCTCTTGTTGAAAATTTGAAATATAACTTGCTCTCTGTCTCACAAATGCTTGATGAAGATCTTGAAATAAGCTTTAAGAAAAATGAATGCAAAGTGTTAGATACTTCAGGCGATCTTGTGTTCAAAATTTCTTATTTTGGAAGAGTATTTAAACTGATTTTGATGCAACACCTTCTTCTAAGCGTAGGTGTCTAGTTGCCAAAATTTCTAAAGATTTATTCTTTTGGCATCGTAGACTTGGTCATGTTGGTTTTGATCATCTTACTCGTGTAAGTGGATTAGATCTCATTCGTGGCTTGCCTAAGCTTAAAGGTGATAGCAATCTAGTTTGCTCTTCTTGTAGACATGGTAAGATGATTGCAGGTTCACATCCACCTCTTACCATGGTGATGACAAACGCTCCAGGACAGCTACTACATCTTGACACTGTTGGACCGTCTCGAGTCCAATCTTTTAGAGGCAAATGGTATGTGCTTGTGATTGTTGATGATTTTTCTAGATACTCTTGGGTGTACTTTATGGCATCTAAGGATGAGGCTTTTAGTCATTTTAGAAGTCTTGTTCTTAGGCTTTCTATTGATCATCCAGGAGCTCTTAGAGCGATTAGAAGTGATAATGGAACTGAGTTTAAAAATGCTTCTTTTGATCTCTTTTGTGCTGAAAGAGGAATTGGTCATCAATTTTCGTCACCTAGAGTGCCTCAACAAAATGGTGTAGTTGAAAGGAAAAACAGAACGTTGGTTGAGATGGCTAGAACCATGCTAGATGAACATCACACTCCTAGAAACTTTTGGGCTGAAGCGATTTCAACTGCATGTTATGTTTCAAACCGTGTGTTCTTGTGATCAAAATTGGGTAAGACTCCATATGAGCTTCGGTTTGGGCATATGCCTACTGTTTCTCACTTTAGGGTTTTTGGATGCAAATGCTTTGTCTTGAAATCTGGAAATCTTGATAAATTTGAAGCTAGATCAATGGATGGCATTTTTCTTGGATATCCTGCTCATACTCGTGGCTATTGTGTGCTTGTTTTGGAGACTAACAAAATTGTGGAAACTTCTGAAGTTACTTTTGATGAGGCTAGTCCAGGCACTAGTCCAAGTGATGCAGGTACAGGCGCATACGTTCAAGGGGAGAAAATCTTTGAAGACAATGATGATGAGATTGAGGATGAGGTGTTGACTCTTTCCAATGCACAACCAGTTGTAGCACCTTCTGCGCCTACTTCTACTCTACCTACAATTGAACATCCACAAGCTACAGCATCTTCTGTACATGCTGAAAATGAAGGAGGAGAAGAAGAAGTTTCTGAAGCTACAGCTCCCCTGCACATTCAGAGGAGACATCCACCTGAACAGATGATTGGAGATTTAAATGAGAAAATCACCCGGTCCAGGTTTATTCATTCTGACACTCATGCTCATTCTGCTTTAGTAGCGTCTTTTGAACCAAAAGATATATCTCATGCATTATCTGACGAATCTTAGATCAATGCCATGCATGAAGAATTAGAGAATTTTGAACGAAATAAAGTTTGGAAGCTAGTTTCACCACCTCCTGATTTTAATGTCATTGGAACTAGATGGGTTTTCAAAAATAAACAAAGTGAGTATGGTGGTGTTGTTAGAAACAAGGCTAGATTGGTTGCTCAAGGTTACACTCAAATTGAAGGCTTAAATTTTGATGAAACTTTTGCTCCTATTGCTAGAATTGAAGCCATTAGAATCCTTTTAGCATTTGCTGCATCCAAAGGTTTCAAATTGTATCAAATGGATGTGAAAAGTGCTTTTCTCAATGGCTACATAAATGAGGAGGTTTATGTCAAGCAACCACCTAGTTTTGAAAATCCCAAGTTTCCAAACCATGTATTCAAATTATCAAAAGCTTTGTATGGTTTGAAACAAGCCCCTAGAGCTTGGTATGATAGGCTAAAAACTTTTTTACTTGAAAAAGGGTTTTTAATGGGAAAGGTTGACAAAACTCTCTTTTTACTCAAGCAAGGCAATGATCAACTATTCGTTCAGATTTATGTTGATGATATTATCTTTGGTGGTTCCTCTCATGTTTTAGTGTCTAAGTTTTCAGAAACTATGAGGGACGAATTTGAGATGAGTATGATGGGTGAGTTAACATACTTTTTGGGACTGCAAATCAAGCAAACAAAAGATGGTACTTTTGTGCATCAAAGCAAATACACAAAAGACTTGTTGCATCGATTTGGGATGGAAAACAGCAAGCCGATCATGACACCCATGGAGAGCGCTTGAACACTTGATCCGGATGAAGATGGTGAGCAGGTTGATCAAAAGGAATATAGAAGCATGATAGGTTCACTCTTGTACCTCACTGCATCAAGGCCGGATATACAATTTGCTGTGTGTTTGTGTGCTCGTTTTCAAGCTTCCCCACGTGCCTCACATCGACAAGCCGTCAAGCGAATTTTCAGGTATCTCCATGGTACTCAAGTTTTTGGCATTTGGCTTTCTGCTTCCTCATGCATTAGTTTAAGAGCTTTTTCTGATGCTGATTTTGGAGGATGTAGAATTGATAGAAAAAGCACATCTGGTACATGCCATTTCTTGGGTAACTCTCTTATTGCATGGTCATCAAGAAAACAATCTTCTGTTGCACAATCAACTGCTGAATCTGAATGTGGCTGCTGCTAGTTGTTGTTCTCAAATTCTTTGGATAATAGCTACACTTAAAGATTATGGGGTTAATTTGGATAGTGTTCCTCTTTTGTGTGATAACACTAGTGCAATTTGCATAGCTAAGAACCCCGTGCAACACTCTAGAACAAAACACATTGACATCAGATTTCACTTTCTTAGAGATCATGTTGAAAAAGGAAATATTGTGCTGAAAAATTGGCTTTGAACTGAAAAATTAGCTTAGAATTGGATTTGCAAAATGTGCTTGTGCATGTGTTTGACAATTTGACAAGAAACAGTAAGTTTCACTTTGGTGCCGGACTAAGTTCTCAAGAAACAGTAAGTTCCCCATCTGCGCCGGACCAAGTTTGTTGGTCTGTCGTAAACATGTTTTTGGCAACCATCATTTTCCCATGTACAACAAATCAAGTTTTGTGGTTTGTTGTAAACATGTTTTTGTTAACCATCATTTTCCCATGTACAACAAACCAAGTTTTGTGGTCTGTTGTAAACATGTTTTTGGCAACCATCATTTTCCCATGTACAACAAACCAAGTTTTGTGGTCTGTTGTAAACATGTTTTTGGCAACCTCATTTTCCCATGTACAACAAACCAAGTTTTTTGGTCTGTTGTAAACATGAATCTGAGTCCTTTTGTGCTAGACCAAGTTCTTGAAAAACAGTAAGTTTTACATGTACGCCGGACCAAATTTTTTGGTCCATCGTGAATGGGTTTTTGAGTGACCTTTTCAAGTGTACGCCAGACCATTTTTTTTGGTCCGTCGTGAATGCGTTTTTGCTCGATTAGGGTTTTGAGCAAACTTGGAATTGAGTTTTTGGTTTGACCTTGAGATTATGAAATTGGTGAGAATTTCATGATGCTTGTTTTGAAGTGGACTTTATGCAATGCTCGTGTGAGTATTTGCATGAACTAATGTTGAGTCAAGTCACGGACTTGTGCTCGGATTTGTTTTGTGGTTTGTTCATGTGCAGGTATTGCTCGAGGGCGAACGTGGTCGATGACGGGACCGGAACTAGGTTCATGGAGGAACTGAGGTTCGGGACTAGGTTCAGGAGGAACTGAAGTCTTGGTGGTTGTGACACTACGGAATGGTGTGAGATTATTTAATGTGAATGTTAAGGTCAAAAACTTTATGAAATATGGTATTGGAGGTTAAAACCATATGATAGGGGGCTTAATAGTGTTTTCGGGTTGTTTTCGGGCCGTTTCCGGGGTTTTGGGCCTTTCCGGGGGAGTTTGGGCCTAAAGGAAAGGGTCGTGGGCTTTGGTGGGATGGAGTTTGAGTCCTAATAGGAGTAGGAGACCTGGTTGGGGGCCTCCCCCAGCCCCTTTAGGCGTTCACCCCCTGCCCTTGCGCCCCCACAAGTCCTAGCCGCCCCCCCACACCTCCCCACCTCCTCCTTGTGGCGCCTCCACCTCCCCCATTGCTCCCCATTGCTCCACCACCTCTCCACCACCTCTCCTCCCTTGCTGCCCCTAGGGGAGTTCTCCACCTCCACACCTCAAAGATCCATCCGTTGGAGCGCTCCGCGACGAGGAGATCCGGCGGGATTGGAGCGAGGAAGGAGATCGCGCGAACCGGGAGGAGATCTATTGGGTTTCCGTGCGTTGGGCAAAGGTATGGCCATGGGAATCCTTGGGGTTGGTCTAGGTACTGTTCTAAGGGTGTTTATCAAGTTTTTAGATCAATTGGTGGTGCTGGAATTGAGTAGATTGGATTAGATCTAGAAGTTGCCACGTTCTCTGTTTCGGGCAGCATGAGCAGTCGACCTAGGGTTCGGTTTTTTGCCAAATTAGATTCGGAATCTGGTCGAACGGACGTTGAAGAAGTTGTAGATAATTTTGTTATCTTTCCGTGGATATAAAGAACGTTAAATTCCGCCTAGCCGTTTGAAAGTTATGGCTGTTTTACCGAGCGTGTTAAAATCTGTGACGTGATTGGAACAGATCACGGTATTTTGTAGATTAAACAACTTTAGAGTCCAAATCAGTCTTTCCCTATACCTAGAAAAAGTTGGGAAATTTCCTAAGCTACGCGAGGATGTACTCGTTTAATTGATTCGGTGTTTAGAACCTGAGTTATGCCTTTTGGAAGGCTGCTGTCCCGACGGGACAGAACCTCTGTTTTTAGGTTTTGCGAGTAGTTGGCAATGTCGGGGTAGATGAGGGTTTGCGTACTGTTTTGTGGACATGATTGTGAGTGTGTGATACCTATGTGCAGGTGGTGCGACCCCGGGAGTGCCTTCTACTTCCCGCCAATCCGTTGCCCGTGGTTGAGGCAAGTGTGTTGTAATGGATACCGATTTGTAGGTTGCTTGTTGAGAATAGATGGAATTGACTACATGATATATGATCACTTGCCATGCTTTTATGATTGCCAATGATATGATGAGCATGTTTATTATGTTATGATGCCATGTGTTAATATGTGAGTTAAATATGATGTTGGCATAATTGCATACATGACATGTTACATGGCCCGGGCGGTGAGAAAGTCATAACTAATCCGGGAAGGTCGGTGAGGAAGATATGACTAATCCGGAGAGCCAATGAGTAAGTCCTACATCGTGATTCCATTCACCGCGGTGAACGGAAGCGAGGAGTAGGCACCCTCCATCTTCGGGATGGAAGGGGGGAGAGGGTGCACACCGATGGGTGTGTACTCAACCATACTGGTATGAGTTTCCAAGGAGACATGAGCATTGCATTGCATACGTAATGATGATGATAATGTTATGTGTTCATGAATGAGATGATATACATGATGTGAGACATTATTGCCATGTTATTGTTCTTGTTGTCCATTGCAATATGCTTGCTGAGTGATGAACTCACGCTTGTGTTTATGTTGTTTTCTTTTAGGTACCATGAATCCGGCATGCGGGGAAGGGAAATAGTCACACTTCCACACGTAGCTTCACTCTTTTGATTTCACAAGTCATTCAATTAGTGTTGATAATAAATTGCGTGTGATAATCATTGCTTTAAGGCTTAGCTTTGCTAAATGAGAATCTTTTCGTTCGTTTGACTCTTGGAGACATTATATGTTTGGAACTAGACTTACATTGTTGCTAAGTCGTTAATTATTGCTGTTTTAGATGCTTTCCATTATGATATAACTTGTGTTACTGTTGTTGCTCCTTCAATTCATGTTAAAACAAAGGAGATGCTGCCGAAATCTCAGTTTTTAGCATGTGCGCCTTTGCTGGAATTTATGTTTCAATGTGGTATTTAGATGTTGTTTAGCTTATGTTTGGTAGCATTCAGGCATATTCAATGCCGGGGTGTTACAGTGGTCAAGGATGTCATGCGGGACGTTCGGGCTAAGAGAATGGTGCACATGAAGAATGGTTAGTCACGTGAGTGTGGCAGGTGGCCATGCGCATGCAAAGTGTTAGTCACGTGAGTATAGTAGGGTTGCCATACGCGTGCAAGTGTTGTACTTGGCCAGGTTGGGCCAAGTAGAGTTGTGTTGGATACATATTCCTTCTAGGATTAGGAGTGGGACTCCTTCTAGGATTAGGAATTGTATTCAGGACTCATTGTGGGTTGGTCCTTTAAATAGGAGGGGTTGTCTCCTGTTGAAAGGCATCGATCAATCAAACGGAGCTGAGCGCATTGAGAGCTTCAAGCTCAGTTTTAGGGTTTGTACTCTTTTGATGAAAGTACTTTAGACAAAAGAAATAAAGATCAATTCTTCCAAGATTCTTGCATGCTACAGTAACCACGTTGCTACAGTGTTTTCTGTTTTGGTTCTTGTTTGCATGCTTGCTCTATTTCTAGATTGGTTTTTGATTCTTGAGTTTCATCTTGATTTGATCCATCAAAAACCTTTCTAGGGTATTGATTTAGAGTTCCTCAAAGTCTAGTTGATTAATTTTTTGAAGATCTTGTTTAATCTTGAAGTTTTGATTAGATTAGTTTTCGTCAAGTTTTGGAACAGCAAGCTTGCGAAGCTTATAACTTTTGATCCGTAAGTCCGTTTGAGCTGATTCTTTTTGAGTTCGATTCGTATTGGAATCTAGTTTCTTGTGTCCAAATTTTAGATCGTTTCGACGGTTGGATCTTTGGGAATTCGCATTTTACCAAAACTATATCATTCTATTTTTGTCGAATACGAGGCAATTATTTGGTTCTATTTTGGGGTGAACTTTTAGTAGATCAAGAATTTGGTTTTAGCTTCCGCACAATTATTCACCCCCCCTCTGATTGTTATATTCGTATACTTCGATCCTACAAGATGTCTACAACACTAAGGTAGGCGAAGCCACTAGTTTACTTGCTTGAAAAAGGCAACAGCCGAATACAAAGCAGCTACAATGAGTAAGGAAGTTAGCAAAACCACTTAACTCATGCTTCTGTTCGACTAGTTGTTCCCGTAACTCTTATTTCATAAATTCCCTCTTTATCTGATCCTTTAAATCAATTCCCTTCATTCCTGTCAATTCTTGACCATCTGATAGTTCGTAACAGCTGGGGAGAATAGTTCATTCATTGGTTAGCCTTCCATTTAGGTCGCTTAGTTAGGTATTTGAATCAGCTGGAACGATGTCTCGGAACTCTTCAAGGAGAGGTTTCAACTCTGCGGGGACTTCGAGGTCTCCGTTTTGAGGGGCGGTCTCTTTTACCAATAAGGCAAAGACTACCCGAAACTATTCTAAGGCTTCGTGAAGTTAGGTCTTTTTAAGGAAAAGGCTATTCTCCGCAAGAACCGATTTGGATGTGTCTTCGATTTTCAACGGACCAAGGATCACCTGAACTCTGTCTTTCTCAAAAGAATAGGTATTCAAACCCATCATGGACTACCTTTCTTTCGTACTGCCAAGGTTACGATGGAGCAAGCAACATGCGCGGTGAGTGGAATGGTTTAGAAGCTTTGATTCTTCAAGAATGTCCTTACGGCGATCATACTCCTTAAACACTTCATTCATACAAGATTGGAACGTGGCGGGGGCCTTTGGTTGACTCCGCCGGATGACGTCGTCTTAGACCGAATCAACTGCTTTTAATGAAAAGATGGATCTGAGCTAATTTTGCATCCTACACATTCAATTCTTTGAGAATCCCCAAAAAGGGGAACTCCATAACTCAACGTGTTATACCCCAAAACAGGATATATAAGATAAGTGCGTATGAAACTACGGCCCATGGACGGCTACAGAGGATGAAAAACCACCTCTGAAACCTACCCTATTCCCGCCTATCCGACGACATAGAAGATAACTTCAAATGTATTCAATACACCAAACGTCCAGGTAATATTTCTTTGCTTTCGGATATGCTTTTCAATATCTTCACTTGTGAAAATAGAAACACTTGCACTTTCTCGCTTGGAAAAGAAATACTATCCTCGAAGTAAATCAATCTATCTCGTATTGCCCAATCTGGATGCTAAAGGCTCGTCACCCCCTCAAGGGGAACTCGCAGCCCATCACAACTACTCATACTAGGAGCAATGGCCGCTAGGAGGACTGAAACGAAGACTTCTATACAACTGGTAAGAAAATACTTCAATGGAAAGTCAATCCCTGCCAACCGTAATGGCTTACTTCTTCCGTGAGCTTCTTCATGTTCGGTCAGTAGAAAAAGGCTTAAGAGCTAAATAGATAAAGTAAGTTTGAAGTCTGCCTTGGGCTAGGTAAAGTAGTCAAAGTAGCTTACTTGGGTTAGGTCAATAAGCTTATAGGTGTATTCACGGATAGTAGAGTAAGTCAAGTAAAAGCATTGGGTCAAGTATAGATGGGTAAGCTTATACCCTAGATAGGTAAAGAAGAAATTCATGGACAGGAACGGTTTTGTCACCGGAATAATAGGTTTGCTAGCTTGGAAAAGCAGATCGGGATGAACGGCTTTCTGCTTAATAGGCAAGGGAAAGTGGCACGTGAGTCTAATAGGTATACAAGGAATAGGGGACAGGTATAAAAAGATGCGTTACGTTGGTTTAGGTAAAGTGCACGAGTAAATTGGACGGACTCCTTGTGAGGCTGCATATTGGAGCCTTTTTATAGTCTAGTGCATTTTCTCATAAAAAGTGTTTCTAGTTTCTAGTGTCTGGTTTCCTCTCCGGAATCAACGTCCATTTATTTCTGTGCCCTCATCCACGTGTATGTCTGTGTTAGATAGGCTCTGGAAGGCCTTACTTTACTAACAGGTAGGGCGCGTTACTTTTATTCTTTTTTTGCTGCTTACCCACATGTTTAGATTATTTACTTGCTTTTCTTCGGCTGTCACCAACTTTGTTCAATGCAAGTCCCTAACACATGAATAAGGGCTCCGGTGGCTACCGGGTTCAGAGAAATTTGTAAGCTCTTTCTCTTTTTTATGACTTCCACTTCTATCCTACTTCACTCTTTGCTGCGTGAAGAAGATTTTCTCTGCTAGATTGAGCGCATCAGACACTAACAACCAACTGATAACTAGTGCAAACTTGAGTTTATCAACCATTTTACCACTTAAACGATCTAAATGATCTCTCTCTACGGCACTTTTATTTCAATGTTAGGCTAGGCTTCTTCTTTCCTGAAGGACCTCTCACTCTCTGGAATGTCCGACAATCACGCTTAGTGGTATCGAATGATACAAAGTTGTTCAAGGAGCTAAACGCGAACACAAGAAATTGCGTACCTTAGATGCCATAAGTGTTCCTTACCGAGGGAAAAAGCATTGGGACTACTTTACCCACCCTTATTAGCAACCTCATCATAAAGAGGACCCATAAGGACAATATGCGGATCTTCTCCTTGCCTTCCTTACAGCTACGAGAGACGAAAGGTGCTTCTGAAAGCTGAGAGCAAGACACCAGGATCTACTGCCACACTATGATACCAATGAACATACTTGAGCCACTGTTGTTCCCTTTTACTTACAATGGAAAGAAAAGAGATGCAGAAAGAAGAGTCTAAAGAAAAGAATCGAATATATAACGATTATAGCCGTGTATGTAATAGGAAGAGGAAAGAAAGAATTAATACAACTATGTTGTCAACTATTTATGCTCATTGCTAGAGTGAAATAAGTTTATTCATGCGCTTACGAATAAGCAAAAAGAATAGATTCTTACTCAAGTAGTTTGGTTTGTAGTGTAGTTTTATTTCTTGACTCTAGTAGTGTAGTTAGCATGCCTTCCGTTCCTTGCTTGCTTATGCACTTTTTAATTAAAGATGGCCTTAATTATTGACTGGATAAAGTAGTATTAGTTAATATACGCTGATTCAGACAAATCACAAATAAGAGACAGTCTTTTTCTGTCATAGTGGGCGGTTCTATTCTAAAAAGGAAACCCCATTTCTCGCTGCGCGCCTTTCATTTGACTGGCAGGTGAAGCATCATATGACACAAGATTCAAACATTGCAAAGGTTGCGCACAAATCTCGTATTATTGGACCAGCACTTTCGCATTTCACATTTACTCGGCCCCATTGGTGAGATCATATTCCCAATCATATCTCTTCCACTTACCGGGCTGCGTGTCCCTTGTGTATTTGCTAAGGGAATAATCTCTCTATTTGGGCACTCTCTATTGGCCCTGCGGTGTATATCTATGCCTAGCTGGGTTTCCTTCTCTTATACCTGGTGTGCAACTGTGCCGTAAAGTTTCCTGCTTGGGCTGCCAGTATACACGATTCAGTACGGGATGATCGCTATCTTGTCGGTAGGAGGGTACACAACAATGAGGTGATTCTGCAATGAAGTTTTGCTGGATACATGCATTGTTGTGAACTAGGAAGTAGTATGTGGATTTTGCATAGAGCAAGTGTTACTGAATTCTGAGCGGTTTGTGTCATATGAATGGTAAAAGAAGTGAGTATTATGATTGCCATAGAGGCAGGGTATAAGTTTTTTAGAGACTCCTCTACTTAAATTGATTTGGATTTGGAAAGCTGTATGCCAGGAAGCTGATGTGGTGAATATGGAGGTGACGAAAGAGCTTGGCGATGGATGGGACCCAGATTCTGTTCTGGGAGGATTGCTGGCTTTGGAGTAAGAGAATGATCAACCAGAGCGGCAAGAACAAAAGAAAGTCATGGTTATCCCTATATTTTATTGTCTTTACAGGTTTCCAATAAGTAGTAGTAGCGGGCTTTTCCTTCTTTGTAATCTGTTTTTGCAGTGAAAGCACTTACTAGGGGTAAAGTTATTGTCTTCCTTTTTCCTTCCTCCACGTCTTGCCCCTACGGTGGATATTTCTGGGGAGTAGTAAGAAACTGATAATCCCCCCGGAAGTAGAGATGAAAACAAACAACCTATTCTTTTGAACTATCTTAAGCGAAAGCGAGTGCGGACAACCAATTAGTTAAAGCACTCATTCATTCCACAATTCATGCGGCAGCCAATGAATTTTGTCAGCGTGTATGTCCCGCCAGTAAATCGTTTTCTCTTTATTATAAACCATTTGATCAATGAAAGTGGGAGACCCATGAGTTGAAATAAGTCCAGGTCAGTAAGAGGATCTCCCATCATTCCTTTGCTTTCCATGCTAATGGGAATTTACATAGAGAAAGATGAATGTCTTCCTTGGCTTCATCTCGTGAAACAACAAGCTAGGATCCTTCCTTCACTCACACCCACGTTGAATTGATTGATCGGCCCTTACTCTATAATATAGGCAAGGAATATACTCTATTTTTCAGTTGATGCATGCTGATTGGGCAAGAATAATACTAATAAGTAAGGGGCGGAGCGACTAACTTAAACACATGTTTAGGTTGCGGCCCAAAGCTTAATATCCAGGGTGCCTAGGTTGAGCAGCTCGAGTGTAAGCGTAAAGCCACTCTACTAAAGGAACGATTCAGCGAATACATTTAAGGAAGCGTAGCGAAGTGAGCCTTTGTCCCATAGGTTTCCGTCCCACGCAAAGGGGAGCCCCGCCAGTGGTAGGCGTCCGAGCGGATGAGCTGGCAAGTAGTTAAGTTAGCAACTAATCTAAGAAGGGGACTACCTTCGGCACCAACCCATTAGATGAAACAAAGAATTTGATAGTTTATGTGAGGTTAGAGGTATGATTTATGTGAGGTTAGCGAGCGTAGATCGGTTTTCATGAAAGGATTTGATAGTCCCAGCGATAGGCTACTAAGCCAAGTCTCTATATAGACGTAATTTAGATCAACCAAGGAAAAGCTAAATTTATCTCAGCAGGCCTACAACACTATTGCAAATGGGGGTAGGGTAAACCGGCGAAGCAGACTCATATTGTGCTACAACTACGGCCTCTGGCTCGGGGAATCCTCTATTCTTAGAATGGTTGAAGGGGGCCTTTGCTTATGAATTTAAGGCGTTATGAATTTCTTGCAGAAAAAGAGAAATCCAACTAGGAAGACAGAGAAATTCCTATTGGCTGGTAGGGGTGGTTTTCGGGCAAGATCGCTGTTTCCTGATGGATTGCCAACCACTTAACGAGAAGTCCCATGATGAAGAATCACATTTCACTGTAGAGTGAGTAAGCGCTGCTATGAAGGCAGCACCTGAGGGATGAGAGAAAGAGGAAATAGTGTATGGTTTGAGTACAATTAATTCGTTTCTTACGCGTGTTCCAGTGTCTGAATGACCTTGATAAAGCCACACGAAGTGGCTCGCTATTGCAAGCCGTAGTCACTAACAACACCGATTTGGAGTGGTTGACCTTCCTTGGTAAAAGAGCTTTATTAGTACCTTTAATAATAGCAATGGCAGTGGCTTCGGAACTAGGAAAATGAGGGGGGCATCATCTGCATAGAGAAGACATGGCTTAATGCCCTGGAGAGGTGATCTCAAGATCCATTGTGCAAATTCTGTCAAGATCGGATTCAGGTAAAGTAAGAAATCCATCACAAGAATGAACAAGAGAACGAAAACAACTCCATACTCTACTGGCCAAGAATCTGGTTTTTCTAATTACCATTTGCTATAATCTTCATAGCATCCTAGCAGGCATGGCCTGATTTCTGGATGGTGCACTAAGTGCTATATGCCACATAAAATGATTTTTTCGACTTTTTAACATACTTTTTCGTATTTCCGAATGGTGCTGAATAGTCATTCAACTGATGCGGAGAATCTCGTCTACTTTGAAAGTCTTAAATGATGTGTTTATCTGTCTTTCTTGAAAAAAGTAACAAAACAAGAAAACGGATGCGCTAACGCGCAACGGCTTTCGCGTTAGTTGAGTTGCGAAATCTGTTGCTTGTTTCATCGAGTTCCAAAGTTTTGAGAAATCTAGTTTGTGTTCAGTCTTATGTGCTCATAACTCTGCCTTTCGTTAGAAAATAGAAAAACCAACGGCAAAGAAAGTCTCATGTTGCTCCTAAGAAAACACGTATAGTAATCTCATTGGCCCTCGTCGATGGGACAAACGCTCTAGTGTATACGTTACTATTATCTTTTATTACTTACCACCTGTATTGTATCTCAGGAAACAAAAACTGGAAATGACAATCCTTTCTATAGTCAAAATTACTTTGTACGAATGCACATCTCGGCCGTCGGGTAGCTGCTCACCATTGCAAAGTCTATATCTGTGGTTCCAGAAATGGAATTGCTATTCTCGATTCAGACAAGACACTGATTTGTTTACGAAATGCTCTTCATTTTATAGGATCTCCCATTCGTCAAAAAGGCTGTTCCTTCTTTTTAAAGACCAATCATTTATTTATTTATGAGATAATGGAAGAAATGGCGAGCTGTATCAATGATTCTCAATGGAAGATCGGGGCTTTTTTTACCAATTCTTTTTCAAATAAAAAAAATTCCATTCAAGAAAGAAGAAGATCAATTTTGGGTTGAACCAACAACCTGATTGTACGGTTATTCTGAATGTAGATAGAAAGTCTTCGGTCATACTGGAAGCTGATCGATCACAAATACCTATTGCATCCTTAGTTAATTCTACGATCCCATGGGAATCCCATAAAAGAATCACTTATTCCATCCCAGCGAATGATCCTATACAGTTCGTATATCTATTTCGTCATTCGATCACGAAAATTGGGATTCTTGAACGGCCAAGAATCCAAAAGATGAAGGTCGATCAACCGAGAGCACTTAGACATTTCTTGAGTACGGGGAAGTCCGCAGGGAAAAAACCCTACTCCACAACCTCTTATTCTTTTTTTCAAAGTGGTCTATTTTATCATAGTCTTTTTTTCTTGTCACTGTGGCTACTGGGTGTGATTAATTTGATGGAATCGTCTTGCCAGAAACGGGGAAGAATCTCATCTGTCTCCGAGTCCTCGTCGAGTTTTTCCATACCCCCTCAAAAAGGGGATGATGACAAAAATAATGAGAAGCGCAAAAAAGTAGTGGGACACCAAGACGCCGATGCAGCAAGAAAGCAAATGGAACTTGACTTTCACGAAAAAGAACGCGCCCTTGAAGAAGAGATAACATGAATGCTGCTCAAAGGTTAAAGGAAAAAGACCCAATTTACTTTCCAGGATCCCGAGGGGATTCGCGAAGTGACCCACAAGTTCCTCATACATAAGGGCCTTGTGGAGCGTCAACCTAGTGAGGAAGGTCTAAAAAAACTGGGGGCGAAGATATATTATTCTGTAAGAAAACGCTCGGGAGGGGGAGTCCTCTTTATAAAGAACTGGTTTCCTATTTATGTGGGCAAAGGGAGTTAAGAGATTTCATGCCCCATAATTGGTTACCCGATTTGAATAAATAGGCAGGCCGGGCGATAGGTCGTTCGCCCCGCAGATGTAGAGAGGTTGCCCCCCTCTTGAACTGCGTAACCAAAGTCGCGATCAGAAAGGTATCTATCCGAACCATGCATCTGGAAAGCGCCGGTTCGAATCTGGCTCGTGACATGAAGAAGAAGTCCCAAACAGGGATCAGATGAGTTTGCACAGCGTTACTTTGTTGACGAAAAATGGAATTGTTCTTCCGGTTCAATGAAGACTATGCTTACTTTCTTTTCTCTTACCGGTCTGTGTTCTATCATGGACCTGTATTCCGTTCCTCGAATCGAGACTTTCTTTGTCGAGGATCTCAGGTTTAGGGTACTCCATCGAGTTTCAGTTTCTTCTTCTAATGGCTGTGTCCGTCTAAGGTGGCTATTTGAGCGATTTAAGTATCGCGGTTGTCTTGTGCTCTGGATTGATGGACGTAAACCTGGGGCTGGGTTCGATTTCAACTCGGAGATAGCCGGGTCTATACTATAGTAAGAGCCGCTTTGTGAACAGCATCGTATGACATAGCAAGGGTAGCCGCAATAGAGCAATTATGTCTTAAGCCCTAAACTCTTCCTTCTAGTCTACTCAAGAAGGGGAGTAAGTTGCAATTCCAGAGGCATTACAAGAAGAGGTTGTGGGACTGATGACTGTCCTGGATTCCTTTTATCTCTGATAGCCAATGAATCAATGAGCAGAGAGAAAGATAACTTAAAGCTGCCTAAACTAGACCAATATCATATCACATGAATGCACTCCCCTTATGCCGAAGACCCCGTAGTTGCTAAGGAAGGGCATTGGCAAAGTTAGCATATGAAAGGACCGGCGGTTCTTCATCGGGGGTAACTACGCTAGCTTGGCACTATTTCTAGTCAATATCCCATACCCTTTTCGAATTTAGAATATTAATTAGACCGGACCCGACTTCTCAAACAAGGAAGTGATAGCTTTGGTTTGAATATGTAGGTTCGATAGGACCTGGAAGAAGCAGATAGGTTTTTGTGAAAGATGGGCTTGTTTTCCAATAAGTTCTATTGCTTATACACATTTAGTATATAAAAGAATATATAACATAACAAAATATCACAGAATAAAAGCGGATAAGTGGAAGAAGTCCATAGGTTCAGTAAAGAAGAAGGAAGGCGTACTATAAGCTGAACAAACACATTTGATTCAACCGGCAGAAGTTCACGAGAAATTCAACTCCTTTGACTACGCTAGTGAACTCTCTAGTTCTCATATATAAATAAAAAACGAATTCATTCAGTGATTTAGAGACAATGACAAATCATTTGTTGGTTGCGGATCATCTCACTCAACCACACTTCAGTGATTGAACATGGATCGGTCCCTATTTGACAAGGGAACTGAACCCATTTCATTGACCTTCGAACCGCTCTTGCCCTCCCCTTTCACTTCCATAGTGGTCTTCTTTGGCCGGCCCACTCATTTCACTCTCAAGCTCTCTGAGAAGAGAGAATCCGATTCAAGATGTTTCGAATTCAGCCTTTCCTTCATGTTCGTGCTTTAAGTCAGTTCATACTTTTCAGTATATAAGAGAATGACTGAACTCGCGTTGAAAGCTACTAAACAACGGCTGACAGAGACTCATATATGAGTTTTCAAGTCTTGTAACTTGCATCCATCAGCACTTATACATCTAGATAAGTTGGAAGCAAAACCATCTGGAAATTTGATATCTCTAATAAATTCGCAAAATGCAATTCTGTGCTCCTTTTTCAAGGTATAGCATGCATTTGGCATGCTATATGTGCTGCATTTGTCTTCTAAGTGCAAATCACCTCTTATGCCCATATCTTGCAAATCAAGTCTAGCATTGATAGTATCTTTTGTCTTCCCCTCTATATCTAGTATTGTGCCTAGAAGGTTCATGCATATATTTCTCTCGATGTGCATGACATCAAGATTGTGTGGCTGAATCAATTCTATCCAATATGGCAAATCAAACAATATAGCCCTCCGGCTAAATATTTTTGGCTCATCCTTCTGTTGACGCTTTCTTTTCTTATTTGGAGGATGCTTCCCTGGTCTAACATCTTTCACCTTCTCTATTTGTTGTAATAGTTCCTCTCTACTAAACTTTCTTGGCTTGTCACGCTTTTCATGATGTCCATCAAATGCTAAGCTCTTTCGCAAACGATCGCCCATTGCGAGGTAATGACGGTGACCAATGTAACATATTTTGTTCCTTATGGCCCGGGACAATGGATCTTTGTCGCAATGTATGCATGCATAATAACCTTTTGTAGTTCGCCCCGATAAAGTGCTCAAAGCAGGGTAATCATGTATGCACCAAAGTACTGCAAAGATGCAGTTGGAACATCGTAGCAGTGAATGCATCATAAGCAGGGACACCGTTCCATAGTTCAATCAACTCTTCTATGAGAGGTTCCAAGAATACATCAAAATCCTTCCCAGGACATTTTGGACCTGGTATGAGTAAGGCCATCATACAGTTGGATTGATCCATACATACCCATGGTGGCATGTTATAAGGATTCACAAGCACTGGCCACATGCTATATGAGGTACTCATAATGCCAAATGGATTAAAACCGTCTGTAGCTATGCCAAGCCTCATGTTTCTTGCATCTTTTGCAAACATCGGATATTTCCTATTGAAATCTTTCCACGCCTCGCCATCTGCTGGATGGTTCATTTCATTATCAACTGGTTTTCTCCTCATCATGTGCCATTGTGTGTCCTCTGCTGTCTTTTTGATGAAAAATACCTCTTCAATCTTGGTATCAATGGAAAATGTCTCAACACCTTTTGAGGAACTTGCTTTTTACCATCAGCATCTCTCCATCTTGATGTACCACATACCGGACATTCATCTCTATTCTCGTACTCCTTCCGAAATAGCACACAATTATGCATGCACACATGGATAGAATCATATCCAAGACCCAACTCACGGAGATATTGCTTTACTTCATAATATGATTTGGGAAGTTTGCAATGTGGAAATGCTAACACCAACAACTTCAATATTCTATCAAATGCTACGTTGCTGATTCGATAGTATGATTTCACATGAAGCAACTTCACTAGAAAAGAGAATCTTGATATTTTAGATTCTGGGCAAAGTCCACGTTTTGCATCTTCAAGCACTCTAGCAAACTTTAGATGTTCTCCACCTTGGTCCCAAGCTGTATAGAGTTCTTCTAACATCTCCAGTAATCCACCATCATCATTGTTGTCATCCTCACCCACACCCAATGTATCATGACTAGAATTTTCCATATGGCGAACATTTTCATCTGAATTCACTTGAAGTTCTATGACTTCAACATCAAGTGGTTCTCCATGATGAACTCACTTAGTGTATGTACTTGACATCCCATAAATATGAATGTGATCCTGCACATCAGACTGAGGTCTTACTGTTTGATTAAGACATCGACGACATGGGCAGAGTATCTCAACATTCGCATCAAATCTTTCTTCAACAAATTCCATGAAATCTTTCACGCCTTTGATATATGCAGGTGTAAATTGCTTGCCATATATCCAACTTCTATCCATCTGTTCAACATATAATAGCAAATAAATAATTAGACATGTATAAATAATTAGAAGGTACTAAAAAATAGTGCAACAATTAACAACAATGAGCCAAAATTAACCACAAGTTATCGGGGCGACGGACGTCTTGGATAGCTTAGCTGTTTTTGGAGCCACCGCCTTTAGATTAATTTGCGACAATCAACAATGTACTCTCTGTTTTCGTTGCTCTGTCTCTGTTTCTTGTATCTCCCGATAGTTCTGAGTCTTCCCCTTCTTATAGCGAGTACATGGAGCCCTGTCATCCGATTTCTATGCGATTCCAGTGGACTGCTCCGATCCGGTTTCTGTCTATTACTCATCCTCGAGCAGCCTCCTCCCCTAGAAGCCTCAATCTCATGCTGCCCCCATGCGCCGGCACGTCTCTTCCCCGAGCTACATCCTCGCAGGCCCCCATCGCGTCCGCCTGTGAATCCACCACTGCGCCCGTGCCCACGCCCTTCGAGGAGCTCCTGGAGGAGTCCCGCGACTCGGCCTCTCCTATCCTGCAGTCGGGAGGGTGACAGAGAGGAGGCGTGTGGATCAGCCGTTGGTGGCGCTTCCGATCTTTGTGCAGCCGGCGGCGGAGGCTCCGCTGGTGGCACCATGTCAAAGAGCGGAGGTGTTGCTATGAGTTGCTGATCATGATGCAAGGTACACAAAAGAGCCACAAGCCCTAGCTATAGGTCACCCCTTGTGGATCCACAAGAAGTAGATCTAGAGCTTAGGCTTGGGACTACTCCAAAAGTAACATGACAAATTTAGTTTGAGTGCAAAAACAGATGAATGCCTTTGTACTTCTGCAAAATATATAGTTGTTCCCCCCTTTAATTCTGTTTTCTTCCTACCTATTCTTTTCTTTCTGGTTTGTCTTGGATCAATTAGTTTGTAGCCAAATTAAGGGCTGGCTACATACCTCTCCAATTCAAGTTCAATACAAAGAGAGAGAGGATAGAAATTAGATACAAGCACGGTAACACCCCTCCCATTGACATGAGCATTATTGAGACACAAATTCACAATATGTTGACTATTAGAGAAATTATCTAACTTTTTTTTTCAAAATAGAAGACTCATGAGTAAATCTTGAATCCTGATTCTTCAAAATCTCAACATGATTTATAACAGTATTATCTAGTTTGTCTATCATTGATTTATAACAGTATCATTGTTGCCAAATAGGCCATAATTTACATATCTTGGATAAATTATGCTAATATATAAAAGAAATGGTATTCTGGACTCTGGAACCTGCTCTAGTGAACTTGAGCTCTTCTGTGTGCATTAGATGTTGAAGATGTACAAATCTTGATGCCCTTCAATTGGTTTAGCAGCATGCCACATGCTGATTGTTTTGACCCTGGGGCAACAGGGGTATTGCCTCAATGCATTTTTTACAGTAAAGGCTATGGCCCCATGTAGAAATGTATAGGAAACGAGAAAATGCAGTTGAAACCCATATATATTCATAGATATAACCATGCCAATATTGCCATCATTTCATCCAGCTAATGTAGGATGGAAATGTATGCTCTATCCTTGTATTGTAATTTCGTTTCCCTGTTTGTGCATATTGCTACTAATTATTGTTTCTCCTGTATTATCCGTCTGTATGTAACATATTTTTGTACCTGCTTGCTGCAATCTTCATACTATTTTCGTTTTTAAAGGTAATGATTTCTGTAAAGGATGAACCAGATGCACCGGTATCTCCAGCTATTGATGGATTGCTTAGAGATCATAAAAGAATAGCAGATGGTTTGGATGGTTAACCTGATCAGTCTCAACGAAGTGCTGATACTATAGGGCCAACACGACTACTTAGATTTAGTCTTTCAGTTAGTTTCAGTTTACACTTTGTTTTCTTTAGTGAAGTGCAGTCTGAGTAGAAATAGTAGTAGGTTTCAGACTTTCAGTAGAAGCTGTCCGAGTTAGTTCAGACGAAGGTGTTCTGATGGAACACGATGTATTAATGTAAACCTGGCTTGTAATTGGTCACAAGGCTATAAATAAAGCACAATCTGGCTGGTGGAAGCATTGCCAAGAAAAGCAATTGTCATTGTTTGTTCTGCAATCAAAAGTGTTGTTTTGCGACTTACTGTTCATCATCTGGGAAGTGGGTTCTTCGCTGGAACGTCAGGAGCAGTAGTTGATGTTTGAGTTTGCCAAATTGATCACTAGTGTGTTCCTAGCTTGTTTCAACAGGGACAGGGTTAAGAGACATCCCGATTCCTATGTATGGTGGAACATTGCCAAATTGATTGCATTAGGTTGTACTGCCCGTTGTGGCTTACCGGGATCTCGTGATGCAATGAAAGTTTAAATTGATGACGAGCGTACAATTCACTGTCTGAACTGACCAGAAAATCACCAGCGATCAGAACAACAATCACGGCAGCAACTACTGTTTATGGAATTGTTACTTCGAACCAGCTGTTCATACTTCATCTCGTCTTTTTGAGCAAGCCGTGTAGTTTTTATACATAAAGTGCCATTTCTATCTCCTCCTACAGGATAAGCTTGCAATATGGACTAAGACCGATAGCAATGAAGTTGTTCAAGTTGGATTTGAAATACATTTCATAATGTAGACCAGTCACTAAGGATGTTTTATTTTATAAAATCTAATGTTTTTTTTCTTTAAATCTTGATAAAGTGAGAAATTAATAATGTGTATCCCAGTGCTTTCTCGTCGCCTCTAAAGTCAACATGCAGCAAGTTTTATGCTATTATGGTGTCCTCTAGAACATCAATATTTTTATCTAGTTTCTCCACTTCACTTGATTTGTTCAAGTCACCCATTGTCGTAGTATTTTATTGGAGTGCAGCCCGCGGCGGCATGTGGAGTGCAGACGGCCAGCAGAATGGCCGGCAAGGAGACTGGGACGAGACTATCTATGTATATCAAAAAAGTAAAAACCTAATCAATGGTTACCCATTGGCGCGACGGTAAGGCGATGCGGGTGTATTGGAGAGGTCCCGAGTTCGAGCCACGCAACTGCAAGTGTGTTTTGGGGTTTTTTTCTCTGTCCTTAACATGTGGACCCCAAATATGGGTCCCACATGGACAACATCTGACGTGTTATGTGTCCCAAATATGGGCTCAACAACACCACGTTGGACAAGGGGCCCACTAGGCCTAGCGACTCGCAAATATAATTATCCCTGACGAAAGTATATTGACATAGAAAATACATACATATGATGTCACGCTGCGACCAGGAACGCCAACATGATTTCCACTATCTATGACGATTTGTTTTGTAATATTATGACGAAATTTTATGTTTCGTCACTAAAATTCGATGGGCCGAGGGGCACGATATGATCCATGACGAATTGCAAACATTCGTCATAGAAGATTGAACATTTATGACAAAATGTCACAACGTCACGACATTTTCGTCATAGATAAGCATTTCTCTTGTAGTGATAAGAGGGAGAGCGGTAGCAAAAATGAGATCTTTCGTCTAGACAGAAGAGAGATCCTTTCCTTCCTTTCTATAGGAAATGACTGATGTTGCTAAGTCACCTTCCGCTGCTCTTACGTCATCCCTTTTCCAATTCTTTTGTATGGCTCGGTTGCATCCGATTGATCGATCCCTAGTCACTGATTACATGCATGAGTTCTTTGATTCACTACTGACTTCTTCTGTGGAGCCGAGTTCGCCGACTGAGACTACTTGAAAAGAAAGAGCCCTCGATCAACCGATCTCACGATGATGAGTCACCCACATACTTAACAAAAAATGCAAATAGAAGAGCAAGTAAATCAAGCTCAATTCCAACTCACTCTAATCAAATAGCACTCAGGTATAGGATTTCCAGCGGAAAGGTAGCCTTGCTCGCTTCTTTACCCTTGTACGCACAAATCTAGCTCATAGCAGCACTTTTGAGTTCGGTTACTTAAGTACTGAGATTGGAACAACTTAGCGCGGGAAGTCCCATATCTTGTCTTAGCCTCGCCTCACCTATTTTCCTCATAACGAGATCAGAATGAAATAGAATGGAATCTAAAGTCTTAGCTAGATCAGGGCTACCACGTTCCTCGCATTTAAAAATAAAAGAATACTAGACCTGTTGGACTCGCAAAGTAGGATCAGGCTTAGTCTACTAGAAACAGAGGAGAGCGAAAACTAAGTCAAAGGGGGAAGAGTTGTTTATGAGCATTTAAAGGCCGGTTGACAACATCCAATGTCTCCCACGAGGGTGCCTGAAACTCCAGTTTTTCTAGGCAGAGGTATAGCCTTTATTTAACACATTTGAGTTTGTAGGAAGATTCCCCGCTCTGAAATAAAGTCTATTTGGAGCTTCTTCCAAAGAGGTTGGGATTCTAGTTTTAATTGGATGTGTCCTGGTAAGATCGTTAACGACTGATATACTGCCTGAAACAGGGCATGCTCTCCCCTCTGCGTATCGAGAGAAAGAGACAACTTCCTGATTCCAGTTTCTTTCATTTATACCTACGATATCCATGCTAAAGATGAGGGCCTTCTTTTGCAGTTCATATCAGCCTGAATGAGGAAGTAGAGTCAGTTTCGTTCATAAACTGGGCCGAAGATCCGACAGAGGTTGACTTGCTGGCTTGTGAGTTGCCAGCTTCGTAGTTGATTGCTAACCAGAGGATAGTGACAGCCAATATTCCTATTCCTGCTTGTGTGCTTGTTTGCTATTCTTCTTGTTCCTGTTACGAGACGACCTCGGCTCAAGCTGACCCCACACCGAAAGTCGTCAAGCAGTCTTGGGCTCCATCAATCAGTGAGGAGGAAACCAAAACCTGTTGGAGTTCCCCGCCATCACCTCACCTAGATCCGGGGGTTCATACCCTCCTGTAGCAGAGATGTAAGTCGCAAAGGCTACTTGCCTGCCGAGGGGGGAGAACTACCTAGTATCAAATTCACAAAGCAGCACATTTAGTAGTTGACATCTTTCTTTCTCGTTTTCATCGGAAAGGAGAGTTTTCACGTTAAGCAAGAAGAGCTACGAGTTGGAGGGCTATTTCACCGACCGTCACTTCTCCTTTGTATTTGCCGAAGACGCAAGTAGCCCAACGACAGGCTTGTGTGGAGTTGAATGACAACATGCAGAGGTCTTTTGGCGAAACTGGGGGCTCTTTGTCTAAAGGAAGGGTATTAAGTTAGCATCTTTTTCCTATGATGACTATATGGGTATTGTATATGGTAGTCATGACCCTTTTACAGTATTTGTAACACTGTTAGCTATATATCTATATATAAGAGATTGAATGATATTCGATAGAATCTAATACTAAGTAAATTACCCAGTCTATAATAGTATTCAGGTTCATCCATAATACTCCCTCCGTTTCTTTTTATAAGGCGTATTTGGTTTCGTTAGGACAAGACTTTGATCAACGATTACTTCATTAATATATCATTTATGCAATACAAAATTATAATTATATATAAGTACTTTTGAATACAAATCTGCTAATATCAATTTTATGTCATAAAAATTATATGCTAATAGAGTAATTGTTGGTCAAAGTCTTGTCCTAACGAAACCAAATACGCCTTATAAAAAGAAACGGAGGGAGTATGTTAGAGGTGTCAAAAAGCACTCCGGAGATTACCGACCCCAATAGAGAATAAAATAGGTAAGTTATCTTTCGGGAGAAGCGCCACCACCTATATATGACCTCAAAAGAGAGGTATTGTATAGTTCTGAATCCTATATGTACCCCATTTAGTGTGGTATAGTTCTATGTACCCCATTTAGTGTGGTATAGTTCTGAATCCTATCTAGAGTTATATAGCACCAATGTTGTAAGTTCTCTAGTAAATTAGACTAGAGGGTTGATAAACCAAGGTTTTTTACAACATATAAATTCAAAAAAAACCTTATGTAGGACCGAGTAGGCAACTAGAGGGGGGTGAATAGATGCTGAATAAAATTCAACTATTTCTTTCGGAAAATTAAAGACCCCTAAATAGCGGAAGAATATCTAATATCATAGAGAACAAAACCCTAGATTAATTAGCGAGACAAATCGAACAAAAATCAAAACTAGTTCTAACAAAAGAAGAACAGATTTTCTAATCAAGAATCAAAGCAAAAAAGGATAAAAGAATTGCATAACCTTTTCTTCTTTATTCCAAAGCCATCTTCCACACGATGACACAAAAATCTTCTAATCTCCAAAGATTAGGAAAAAAAAAACTTAAACACTAAATGGAGCACACGATTTCTTCTTGCACCTTGTGCCTCTTGTTCTTTGGTTGTGATTGGATTGATGGATTCTAAGCCCCTAGAACCCCTATTTAAAGGACAAGAGTCACCCAAAAATCTGTCCAAAATCTGTTTGGACTTAGGAATCCTTTTTCTATTCTTCCCGGCGTCTTCACGCAGACTCGGATTGCTGGCTTCTTCGGACACGGCAATTTAACCGACTTGGTCAGCCTTCATTGCACGCCGGCCGACTTGCTATCACTACTACACAAAAGCTTATATTAGACTCCTTATCACAGACGGTTTTGATAAACCGTCTGTGATATGGAACATCACAAACGGTTCTATAGTGTAACCGTCAGTGATAACAGCATAGACGGTTTTTGGCTAAAACCATCTATGATGAGAGCCACATCACAGACGGTTCTATAGTGTAACCGTCAGTGAACAACATAGACGGTTTTTGGCTAAAGCGATGCATGATGAGCCACATCACGCAGGCGGTTTTAACAAAACCGCCTGTGGTGAGGCGAGGCACATGATGACGCGTTTTTGGCAAAAACCGTCTGTAATAAGAGCCATATCGCAGACGGTCTTAGCCAAAAACCGTCTGTGATGAGACGATCACAGACGGCTTTTGGCAAAAACCGTCTCTAATGAGCACAATGAGCTCCGATTTCGGTGAAATGGTAAAAACACTATAACTTCTAATTCGTAACTCCGATTTTGGTGTTCTTGTGCTTTCTGGAATCAGCACGATGAGTTCTTCAATTTCTCCTGTAGGCATAAAGTCTGATTCGGTCTGCAAGTAGAAAATATGAGTACGTTTGGTAAAATAGTTATAACTTTTGACTCGTAACTCCGATCGAGTGCGGGGAAATCACATGGTTGGATCTTGAACTTTTTGGAAATCACATGGTTCCAAAAAAACGTCGTTTAGGCCCTCAAAACGGCCTCCGAAGTTTTGTACCCGTTTCGATCTTTTTTGTGTGTGTTTCTGTGATCTCCAAGCTGTATTCGTAGTATGAGGATACTAAAATCGGTGTTCGAGTGTTCTGTGAGGTTAAAAGGAGGGGGACACGTTATATTTCAGATGCTATCATACTAACATTATAGTATCAGATCATATAAGAACTCTGAAGTTAAGCGTGCTTAGGTAAGAGCAGTGCTAGGATGGGTGACCGCTTGGGAGTGCCCGTATTGTGTTAAAATCAGTAGTGATATAGCTCAGAAGTTACGTGTTCTTGGGCAGTTACGAAGTACATGACAGACGGTTCTAAATTGGAACCGTCTGTGAAAAAAGTCATCACAGACGGTTTTAATTTGGAACCGTCTGTGATGAGGTGCACATTACAGACGGTTCCAATTTAGAACCGTCTGTGATAGCTTTTTTACAGACGGTTGGAAAACCGTCTGTGATGATTACGAGTCATCACTGACCCATTCTTACTGACGGTTCACAAAACCGTCTGTAATGACGTTTGAGAACCGTTTGTAATGAGGTTTTCTGTAGTAGTGTATGCAACACGGCAGTGCACACACACGCACTCACAGCACACTCACGCCACGCACACACACACGACACGGCGATGCACTCACGCACACACGCATGCAACACATTAAATGCATTCGTAACACATGCATTTGTATGCATGCACACACACACACCATGTGCACTACTCACACACGCAATGCAACCACCCAGCACACATGCAAAGCACACACGCACACACCATGCATGGCATTAAATGCACACACACACATGCATTAAATGCACATACACGACTCTCTCTATCATGGCATGCACATGTATGCACACACATACACTTGCATTTGCCTGCCATACACTGTTTCAAAAAAAAATTCGTATACACGCATACGGCCCACCTGCCACTACGCTGCAACGATCTCGACCTTGTGACACTATGGTTTGGTGTGACGTTATAGAAGGTGAAACTAGAGAATAAAACCTTTCGGCTTAGGGTTTTCTCGCGTTTTTGGGCCGGTTGAAGTGTTATGTCGCGACGGAGTGTCATAACTTTATTTAACGTGCTTGATAAGGTTAAAAACAGTATGAGATGTGGAATTAAGGTTAAAACTATAGGTTATGGAGGTTAATAGCTTTTCCGGGCCGTTTTCGGGGTTTTGGGCCATCCCGGGGGAGTTTTGGGCCTTGGTGGGCTTTGGTGGGATGGATTAGGTCTCCGTAACGGACTAGGATTGTGTTGAGGGCTGGTAAAAGGGGGCTTCCCCCAGCCCCTTGCGCCCCATGCTGCCCTTGGGCGCCCCCACCTCCCCCTCCTAAGCCCTAGCCGCCACCCCCTCTCCCTCTCCCTCTTGTGCGCCTCCACCTTCCCCTTTGCCCCTTTGCTCCCCACCTCTCCTCCACCCCCTTGCTGCCCTAGGGTGGTCTCCACACCTCTGCACCTTGTGGATCCATCCGTTGGAGCGAGGAGCGATCCGCGAGGAGACCTATTGGAGATTCGTTCGTTGGGCAAAGGTATGATCATGGGGATCCTTGAGTTTGATCTAGGTACTGTTCTTAGGGTGTTTATGAAGTTTTTAGATCAATTGGTGGTGCTGGGTTGGAGTTCTTTGGGTTAGATCTAGACGTTGCCACGTTTCTGTTTTCGGGCAGATTGAGCAGTCGGGCTAGGGTTCGAGTTTTCGTCGATTTAGAATCCGAATCTGTCCGTACGGACTTAAAAGAAGTTGTAGATAATTTAATTATCTTTCCGTGGACATAAAGCACATTAAAATCTGATCAGCCGTTTGAAAGTTATGGCCGTTGTACCGAGCGTGTTAAAATCTGTGACGCAATTAGAACAGATCGTAGTAATCTGTAGATTAAACAATTTTAGATTCCGAATCAGTCTTTCCGTATAACTAGAAAAAGGTAGGAAATTTCCTAAGCTTCGCGATGGTGTACTCGTTTAATCGATTTGGAGTCCCAGAACTCAAGTTATGGCCTTTGCAAGGCTGCTGTCCCGCCGGGACAGAACCTCTGTTTTAGGTTTTGCGAGTAGTGGGCAATGTCGGGTGAGATGGGGATTTGTGTACTGTTTTGTGGGCATTATTGAGAGTATGTGATGCCGTTGTGCAGGTGGTGTGACCCCGGGGGTGCCCTCTACTTCCCACAATCCCGTCGCCCACGGTTGAGGCAAGTGTGTTGTAATGAATAGCGGAATTGTAGGTTGCTTGTGGAGATTAGATGAAAGATTGAATACTTGCTATGATCACTTGCCATGCTTGCTGTTTTCCAATGAAATATTGAGTATGATTATCATGATTCGATGCCATGTGTTAATATTTGTCATGATGAGATGCCATATGTTTATGCACATGTGAAATATGATAATTGGCATAGTTGCATGCATGACATGAGATAGGGCGAGGGCGGTGAGAAAGTCATAACTAGTCCGGCAAAGTCGGTGAGAAAGTTATGACTAGTCTGGAACGCCATTGAGTAAGACCTACATCGTGATTCCATCCACGTGGTGAATGGAAGCGATGAGTAGGCACCCTCCATCTTCGGGATGGAAGGGGGGAAAAGGGTGCACACCGACGGGTGTGTACTCAACCATACCGGTATGAGTTTCCAAGGAGATATGAGCATATGAGCATTGCATTGCATTACATGCATATTGATGATGATATTATTAAGTGTTCATGATTGAGATGATATACATGATGGGAGATGTTTTTGCCATGTTATTGTTCTTGTTGTCCATTACAATATGCTTGCTAAGTTTCGAACTCACGCTTGTGTTTTATGTTGTTTTTTAGGTACTTTGAGATCGGCATGCGGGACAAAGGGGTTTAGCTACACTTCTACACGTAGCTCCACCATCATAGTCTATACTTAATCACTTGGAGACATGATATTAAGAGTTGTGCCATAAACTTAATGTATGGTTTAATTTAGCATGCTCGTGATTCCTTATTTGCTTCGTTATAGCTTATGAAGTGGTTGAGCGTGGTAGTTTTGGCGTAATTTGATGATATGTCCATTTATGTTGATGTTTTAGATGTCGTGTGCTATGATATATCTTGCCATGTTTTTGATATTGTGTTAATTCATGGAAAAACAAAGGAGATGCAGCCGAAATATCGGTTTTTAGCATATGTACCTTTGCTGGAATTTATGTTTAAATGTGGTCTTTAGACGTTGTGTAGCTTATGTTTGGTAGCATTCGGGCATATTAAATGCCGGGGTGTTACAGACCTCACGTGCACTGTCCTCTGGTCCAAACATCTCGCATGACATCCTCGACCCTCACGACCTCAGTTCCTCCCTGAACCTAGTCTCGGTCCCGTCATCGACCATGTTCGACCTCAAGCAACACCTGCACGTGAACAAAAACACAAAAACATTTTCCGAGCCCAAGTCCATGACTTGACTCAATTTAATCCATGCAACCACTCACACGAGCGCATTGCATCAAATAAAATCAACCAAAAACATAATAAAAAAATCAAACCAAACTCTTTTGCAAATCTGAATCTTTTCAAATAAACAAACTGGTTTCAGATCTTTTTCAAATAAAGAAACCAAAAATAAATCTTTTTGAATCCTCAAACTGGTTTCAAAACTTTTTCAAATAACAAATTGATTTCTAATCTTTTCAAAAAAAATGAAACCAAAATCAAATCAATTCAGATCTTTTCAAATCTTCAAACCAAGTTGAAATCTTTTCGAATATTCAAATACTCATCATCAAAATCAAATGGATCAAAAACAATGATCCTTCACCTTACTAAATTCGAAATGTTAAACACCCCATGAAATTAACATCTTTTTTAAAGTTCCATTTATTAAATGCACGAGATTTTTTACATCAAAATAGTATAAATTTAAAAGGGAGTAATGATTCTATCTCTTCCCTCAATAGATGGTGCGATAAAATGAAATCGTATTCTATAGAATATGGTAGTGGTAATCATATAACTGCTTTGAGGAGGAAGAAGAGGGAAATTGTTAATAACTGTTTGCAAGATCCACGTATATTAAAAGAATATCTAAATGAATATGTGCAAACGCACTATGAAATCCTTTATAGATATTATAGTCCTAATAGGAATAATATGTGCTTATTCAACAATAATATCGAATTCAATCAACCAATTGTGAGGTTTCATTAGAATTATCTAAGGGATATGCTTTCTTTAAGGAGTCTCTCACCTATGAGATTTGGTGAACTCTCTATGCGAAGCAGATTATGGACATCTTTACAAAGATTAACAGAATCTTCAAATTCTACATTGACCACTAAATACTCACAATGTTTAGTGAATCTTATGACAATCCAATCCAAGGATGGAACATCGTTTGTATGTGGGAATTTCTATGCTCTTGTCAAATTAGGGTTTTATACTGTAGTATGGTTCGGTATATACCAGTTAAGCGGTATAGAAGCGTTACCGTTGATCTGTTTCCAGAAGATTTTGATGTCTTTCTCAATGAGAGGGCTAATGTGACTGATTATAGTAAGGTAGTTTTCGCGGAAACGAAGGATCTTATCAAGTAGTGTCGTCGCCTTTCAAAATGATTATCCATTTAATGAAATGTTAGGTCCTATACCGGAAACAGAGAGTCCTCATAAAATAAAATGGTTACTATCCATGGGTTTAGGTATAATGATCAGTTTCTGCTTATCGATTGGTGTGCTTCCAGATATGAATGATATTCTCACATATTAAATGAAAACAACAATGATTAGAATGATAGGATTTTCAAATAGATTATCAATGGAAGAAGACATCTCATACCATCAAGTACCTAGCTTACCCAGGAAAGATTGCTATATTCATCGCTGAGACTTGCCATCCAAGGCGCTATTGGCGTGTTCCTTCATCTGAACCTATGCAGTCATCCTTTGCTCATTGAAGAAACACAAATAAAAAACAAAATTCTAATTACCAGAATTGTATATGTTACCCCTTTAGAGGTGACAAACATAATCCTATGAGTTACTCTTCATGAGATATAACTCCAATGTTGTAAGTTCTCTAGTAATTATACTACAGGGTTGATTCATTAGTATTTTATCTTGTTCGATACTATTTGATAAACAGCAGGAAAGTAACACCACCTGGTTTTAGACCGGGTGTAACTCTTTCTGTTTTGCCCTTTATGCCAGCCTGTTCCCTAAGTACGATAAGTTCATTGTGTTATTAACTTGTTACAGGTAGTATTGCTCTCAAAGCTAGGAAGGAAAGGTAAGGTCAGAGCAAGCTTATTTACTAAGATCCTAGCGAGTGGAATACTTTGAACGAGCAGGGGAGCGAGCGGAGTACTTTACGCAAGTAGTGGTTTACCAGGAACTCGTATAAGAGCTAGTCATATAGTCCTTGAAGCATTATTCCTTTTATCGGTAGGGCTGTTAGCAAGGAGTTTGAAGCTTTAGTACTTTCAGCTGTAGTTCCTGTTTTAGCAAGGAATGAAGTTGGTTCAGAGGTGTCAAGTAGAGAGGTTAGATCTTCTCTTCCTTCTCATACTGCGAGTAATATCTCTACTCAGTGGCGAAACTAGAAAATTCTAAAGGAGGGGGCCAAGAATGAAGTGAACCTCTATTAATGATTGATATTCAAAGTTCAGTATATAATAAGTACAATATGTAACATTTGTAACTTGCAAGGATTTATGAATGAAAATGTACCACTAATTATTTCACATGAGGCGATAGTTGATATTTGCGAGTCCTCATGTTCTGAAAATGCTGTAAAATATCTTCCATGTCTATCTTTGCAAGTACCACTAAATCTGTTTTGATAATCTTCATTACGTAAATCAAAATTTAGACATTAAATCGGTATAGATTGATCATTGATATTTAATAGATCAAAATTATTGTATAGTTGTACTAGATACTAAACTAGTAGGGCTTAGACTATACATGCATACTATCCGTCCTGAACAGCTGGACTCCTGGCTCAATGGGCTCCGCCTATGCGTCAGAGCCATGGCTACCAAGCATCGCCTTGAAGGCGAGCAGGAGTTGGCGTCGTCGCTGCCATTTGCTCTCCAGGAGGTCATCACAATCATGATGAGAGGACGAAAGACAGCAAGCTCATGACACGCATTGCCATGGTGGAGTGGTGGGTGCGCAGCAAAGAGCTGTCCGGCCTAGGCGCATACGTGTATTGAGACCGGAGGCTCTCCGGCTCGCTCTGCGTTCACGCCTCGTCGACGCCGACTGGGGCCCAGGCCCACCTACGCCCCGGCCTAGGCTCCGCCTATGTCTCTACTACACTTTCAACTTTATGTTGATCAGTTTGAGCATGTTCAGCAAGTTCACCAGTTAGCTTTCCCGCCAGCTTGCCAACTAAAGTAAGGACAGCAAGCCAGTAATGAGAATAAGCTCTTCATCTTTGTTTCCGTTTTCAGACAAGTACAGCGTCCACTTTTCTCATATTTCACTCATATATAGTGTACTGCTAAAACTCTCATATTTTCATTAGGGATTACAATCCGGAACAGAATGAGGATAATGTATTGGCAAGAATGCTAGACCATCATCTGGTTGCTTTTGGCGGATTGCTTACTACTAGGTTGGATCGGATGTCAACCTGTGGAGGCACCATTTGTTACTATTGGACAAATTCCTTCTTTCTTTTTCTTCTTGTTCTTTGCCATAACGCCCATTCCGGGACGAGTTGGAAGAGGAATTCCAAAATATTACACGGATGAGACTCATCGCATCGGATCAGTCTCTTAGACGGATGAGACTGATCACACCTGATCAGTGAGAAATTCTGGCACAATGAATTTACTAGTTATTTTACACAATGAATTTACAAGCAGATAAGTTTGCAACGGTAGACCTATCTCCTGAAAAGAGTTCAGTAAACAAGGGAACGAAGCGACCGATAATGTCCCCTCGGGGAGGAGTGTTTTAAGGGATTGACTTCGGCTCCTATTATCTTTGTTTACCAATCTTTAAATTGGTGAATTGGTTAATAGGAAGTGCGCGCTAGCACGCTTCATATTTCTAGTAACAAGGGCCGTTGCTTGTTTGGTCGTTAGATCAGAGGGCGCAAGAGTATTTTTCTGTCTTGAGGGTTTATTTGAAATCCAAATCGAAATGCCTCAACTTGATAAAAAAAATACCCCCTGGCAGGGCAACGTTTCACAATTTAATGAATCCTCCACTTATTTGATGGGATGGTTAAGAGATTACCTATGGTTAAACTCTTCACAACAACTCAATGGATATAATCCTTTTGGAATGAATAGTTTATCGGTATGGGCGTGGATGTTCTTATTTGGACATCTTGTTTGGGCTACTGGATTTATGTTCTTAATTTCCTGGCGTGGATATTGGCAGGAATTAATTGAGACTTTAGCATGGGCTCATGAACGCACACCTTTGGCTAATTTAATTCGCTGGGGAGATAAGCCCGTGGCTCTTTCCATTGTGCAAGCAAGATTGGTTGGATTAGCCCACTTTTCCGTGGGTTATATATTCACTTATGCAGCTTTCTTGATTGCCTCAACATCAGGCAAGTTTGGTTAATTTAGTTAGTTTTTTTTTTGTTTTTTTGTACTGTATCAGCACCTAGTTCATTACTCTTGATGGAGAGGGAGGATCTGCCTTCTTAGATTTCTTTTTCTATTTCTTTTTCCATCTAGGACTAGAACCGTATACTTGGTAATAATAGGAACGGCACATTATGGCAAAAAAAAAGTTTGATTCAGAGGGGGAAGAAGCTAAAGAAATTAGAACAGAAATATCATTTGATTCGTCGATCTTAAAAAAAAAAGATAAGAAGCAAAGTTTCCCCCTTGAGTTTGAGTGAAAAAACGAAAATGCGAGAAAAATTGCAATCCCTACCACGTAATAGTGCACCTACACGCCTTCATCGACGTTGTTTTTTGACCGGAAGACCTAGAGCTAACTATCGAGACTTTGGACTATCCGGACACATACTTAGAGAAATGGTTTATGCATGTTTGTTACCGGGTGCAACAAGATCCAGTTGGTAAGGATAAAATACCCTTTCGTATTTGTATGGATTTCTGGAATTGATGATCGTAGAAGAGCCCTCTTTACCATTCTGTATAAATGGACTATTCTATTTGTATAGATATGGTAGAGGGGCGTATCCAACCCCCTTTTATCCACTAGTTCCCCGCTCTTTCGTTTAAGAGGATAGAGCTGTTTGGTAGCTCACAAGGCTCATAACCTTGGGGTTACGGGTTCGATTCCCACTACCCGCTCCATATTCCTTCTTTATGATATATGCATCATCCATTTGTATATGGATTTGTTTTTCTTTCCAAAAAGAGTTTCGATCTAATTATTGGAACAAGAGAAAAAAAATGAAAAGACAGAAGAAAATACGAAAGAAAAGCGTCCATTGTCTAATGGATAGGACAGAGGTCTTCTAAACCTTTGGTATAGGTTCAAATCCTATTGGACGCAATCTTATTTCTATCTATTCTTTAAATAACTATACTAAAAACTAAGAAAACTTTTTTGCATGATTCAAATGAAAAATCTTTCTCAACGATTCCTCTCCTACTACTTCTACTAACAAGAGTAGACATGCAAAATTTATGTTTGTTCCTGAAGGGAAAACCGTTCGAGCTGTTCCTGAATAGCTTCCTTCAAAAGGATTTCCGCTTGCTCGGTGAATGTCTTGCTAGAAGATACAATTTCTTGGAATTGAGGTTTCGTATCTTTTAGGTGTTTACGTAACTCATCCAGAAATTTCTTTACCAGTCCAATTTCTAACGAATCAAGATATCCTCTCGTTCCGGTATAAATAGTAGCTATCTGCTCTTCCACTGGGAGAGGGTTTGATTGAGATTGTTTAAGCAATTCCCGTAATCGTCGACCCCTTGCCAATTGATTCTGACTTGTTTTATCTAGAGCAGAGGCGAATTGTGCAAAGGCTTGTAACTCTGCGAATTGAGCTAGTTCCAATTTGGATTTGCCAGCTACTTGTTTCATGGCTTTAATTTGAGCCGCGGATCCTACTCTGGAAACAGAAATACCCACATTAATAGCAGGTCGAATTCCGGCATTGAATAGATCCGCGGATAAGAATATTTGTCCATCTGTAATGGAGATTACATTAGTAGGAATATAGGCGGAAACGTCTCCAGATTGAGTCTCAACTATTGGTAAAGCGGTCATACTTCCTTCGCCTAAAAGAGAATTTCATTTAGCGGCTCTTTCTAAAAGGCGTGAATGCAAATAAAAAACATCCCCTGGATAAGCTTCGCGGCCGGGGGGCCTTCTGAATTCCACACCTCAACACGGCCATCCGGTTCTAGGTAAATAAGCTTTTCTTGGTCACCTCCGTGTGATGGGAAAGAGCTCATCTTTGGAATCTAGTGGCATTTTCTGTGAACCGTATTTTCCCTAAGCGAGTAGTCTAAAAATGGAATAAAGTGATGATTCCCCTATCGGAAAAACTGTACTATTTGTTTGTGCATTTTTCAGCCTGGTCTACGAAGGCAAATGTAGATCATGCCATTTTGACGTTTTTTTCTCTAAAAAGCAGCTAGGTGTAGGGTTTGTGACTGAGAGTAGATAGTTGAATGGAGTGGTGATCTATGCTCTATAAAAAAAGCAAGAATGAAGGACGACCAGTAGCGAACGAAGCATACCACTTATTACGCCTACCTAGTTTATGTTCAATCACCTCCACTATTCTAGGAGGAAGCTGCTTATCAAAAATACTGTGCTTAGGCTTTGAAGGGCTTGTTGGCATCCCGGAGGAAAGCGAGATGAGTAGAAAAGAGGATAAGTAGTCATTGGATAAGCGACATTTCTGGCAACATATTTTCCATTTCTCGGAGGAGATAGATGCATTTCAGAGGAAAGAAGACGGTCATGATAGATTGGTGAATGAGGAAGGAAAAGCCTAAGCTATCCAAGCAAGATAGCGAAAGAGAAAGCTGTCAAGCAAGCAAGCTGGAGCACCTTTCACTCTCGGACATAAAGGCTTTTATCCAATTCAATCATAGGATGGGTATAAGGAGCTCAAATCTTTTAGCCGTTAGAGCTCTTTCTTTTGGTTCATACCAAAAGAATGAAATAACAGTTAAATAGCCATAAGCGGTGGTGCTGATGAAGTCAGTTAATCCTCTGAGGACGATGAAACTAAGTAAAGTAGGGTTTGAGCTTCGACCATGTTAACTCTTCTTTTAGAGGAAGTCAGTCAGGTTAGAATAGAATAGAACTAGCCGAAGCTTTCGGGAAGGATAGGCGCCTCAATTAGCATTCTATCGAGTCATTGTTTAGCAATCTCGCAGTCATTGAGACAAAGACTTTTGCCAGAAGAAGGATCACATGAGCAATCTCGCACAGGAGAAGGATCACATGAGCAATCTTTTTTTAAGTCAGTCTGGCTGAAAGCAGGCTAAGTCCAGGCAATGAAATTCTGGTGGGACATGCCCAAAGTGGCTTTTGCCAGAAGAAGCTGTTTTGCGGGATAGGGAAAAATAGGCTGTTAGAGAACCCACTGTTCGAGAATAACTTGCAGTCGAAGGAACGAAAGTATGCTCGACTGAAAGGAGAAGGAATTAAGGCTTGCCCCTGCTCTATCGTCAGTCGTTCTCACTCCTTCGTCCATCATACTCCCTGCACTCCCCAAACTCTATAGGTTGCGTTAGCTATACGAGCGAATTGGCTGTTTCGAGCGCGTAGCAATGCGAGATAGAAGATTGAGCATCTGATTTTAGCATAAGAACCCGAATCAGCCGCGCTTGCTATCTTTCGCCGATTTCCAAGGCTTTGCTGTGACGTCAAATCCCTTCCTTCATCTTGTCTTGAAAGAAAGGAGACCGTGGGATGGACCAAATCTCCATCGAGCATTATGGCCTTTGAATCTCGTATAACAAAGATGGAAAGTGGTGTTAGGTCAGAAGGGTGACCCATACCAGATTTGAGGCGAGCCTACCCGGTTGGAAAGAAGAATGGAGAAGCTGACCTGGAATAATGCGTAGCTTCATAGCCTATTATTTCGCATTCAGCGAACTGGTCATTTTCTTATCAGTCCTTGGCAAGCGCGCTAGTTGCTCAATCCGTTGCTTGCTTCTCTTCTGTCTTGGAAAAGTCCATCTCTTGCTTTCCCAGGCAAAATAATCATAGATAATGAAAGAAGAGTCAGCCCTTGGGGCACGAGGGGGGTACCCTGTATGCAGGTCGCTACTTAACTTGACAAGCAGTGTTTCAAGTCTAGCTGTGTCAAATCGGGTGTTCAGTGTCACAATCCCTTCCTTATTGGTTCTGGCTGGTTAGAGCAGAGGACTCGAAATCCTCTTTTGCTTAGCGTCTAAATCCTGGTTCGAATCCACTTCAGAACGAGAGCGAGCCTTCACGAAATCAAATGCAAGTGAAAGAGAATTTCCGGCTTCTTTCCTAAAAGCGGTGGTTCTCGCCTCCCTGTGCCCAAAGCGGGGTGGGCGACTGCGGTTCGAGTCTTTATCGATCGGGTAGATCCATATGTTCTGGGGGGGAGACGAGGTGTAGCGCAGTCTGGTCAGCGCATCTGTTTTGGGTACAGAGCGCCAAAGGTTCGAATCCTGTCACCTTGATGTGGTATTCACAGGGGCCAAAGTGCAAAGCCCCGTAGCCTATCCGTGGTCGGGAAGGAAGGCGAAAAGCGCGCACAAAATAAAAAGAAAGCAAAAATGCTTTTTTTTCTTATTTTGAAACCCATTATCAGGCTTTTGGGATTCTATATCTATCTAATATTAGAAAGCTATTTCACTGGTTTGATTTACATACCTCAGTCATGTTATTTGTCTAGCCTTCAATCAGAATAGCCTCTCCACCGGTTCCGAAGATTCTTTCGGCATCAATGTGCTTTTGGAATCTTCCTATGAAACAAATAACATTCTGGAACAGTTTAGGACAGAACAGGCCTCAGTAGAAAGCGAGCTTTTTTCGCGTATAGCCAAGCTCGAAGCCCAATTAGCGCACGGGCTGCCCCTTCAACTCAACCCTGGCGAGTACGCTAACTTGGTCAGGGAGCATTTAGACGGTGCAGTTAGTATTGACCACTACCGCCAAGTCCATAATTCCTAAATTGATGAAGTACACATAATGGAGCTCAAAAGCCGATTACAAAATCTACTTTTTGAGCATCTTGAAACCGCACATAAGAAATATTATGAATGAATCACCTTACAATAACATACGAGAGACAGCTTTCGATTTTTTCGAACAACAAGTCGAACCCAATGAACAATTCCATTCAAAGGAATGTTCTAGAGGGGGCCCTTTTCCACTATATTCGCGATATTGAACAAAATGGAAGAAATTCTTCACGATTTCTAGAGTTCCGGGATTACTTCACTGATATCGATTTTCGCCTAAGCACGGCCTCTAGGTTAGTTCAAAGTGTAGTACAACGAACTATCGATACACCGAAAACGAGTAAAGATGGGTACATAAAATGAAGACATCGTGGATTACCCAAATTGGGACGACGATAGGACATTTCACTTTCTTTCGCAATATTTCTGATCATGACTCAACCACTAGGAAAGGGGATTGCTTACTCTCAGCCACGTTTTCGCTTATGCTTAGTCAAGTGAGGATTCCATTCGAAGTAACGTAACAGGAGCACCATCTTCAAAACTTCTCGGGATCCGGAGTTTTTCGAGAAAAGGTCCCATCCTTCAATATCATGATTGGGTCAACCAGGCCAGATCATAAGTGAAATAGTTTGATCGGGTCGACCAGGTCAGGCCCGATCATGAGTGAATAGAAAATCGAAAACGTACATAGCTGTTCCAGCGGAAATACTTTGTTTAATTCTACCACTTCTACTAGGAGTAGCCTTTTTAGTGCTAGCTGAACGTAAAGTAATGGCTTTTGTGCAACGTCGAAAGGGTCCTGATGTAGTGGGATCGTTCGGATTGTTACAACCTCTAGCAGATGGTTTGAAATTGATTCTAAAAGAACCTATTTCACCAAGTAGTGCTAATTTCTCCCTTTTTAGAATGGCTCCAGTGGCTACATTTATGTTAAGTCTGGTCGCTTGGGCCGTTGTACCTTTTGATTATGGTATGGTATTGTCAGATCCGAACATAGGGCTACTTTATTTGTTTGCCATATCTTCGCTAGGTGTTTATGGAATAATTATAGCAGGTTGGTCTAGTAAGACGGGGGGCGGCCGTTCGGTCGCCTATGATATACGGACCAATTGGTCAAAAATGGGTTTGTGCCGCAGGTGTTGAACGATCTACTCTACACAGGTGTGGGCTTACAGGGCTAGGGCTCATAAACCCTTTCTTTCATTCATCAAGGGGTCGGTCACTTTTCCGGGCCGGGATCGAGAAGTGGAAGTCATAAAAAAGAGATGTTTCTCTTCGCACCTCAGATCAAGAGGAAAGGTAGCTTGTCAAGCTGGTCTCACTATTGGAAATTCTAGCTTTCTTTTTTTTCACCGGCTCTTTCTTCTTTGTCAACGCTACTAAGGACCTAACGGTTCGCCTACTTGATGAATGAAAGAACATGAGAAAGGGTTATAAAAGAAAAGGCGACGAAAGTCTACTACAGTACAGTCAAAGTCAGCGGCTGAGTTTGCCTAGCCTCGCCTACTATTTTTTTTTTAGTAGGCGAGCGAGTTAGCGAAGAGGCTTAGGGATAAGAGAGTGTCGGTGCGTACGTAGCCTTCATTCTACTACGCTACACAAAGTCACTTAGCTCGACGTTAATTAAGAGAGTAAAGGAGGAATACCCTACATAGAAGAACCGCAGTTCGCTTACAAAGGTATAACCTTTCGCTCCCCGGGGCAAAGCTGCTTCGCACCACTGATAGACTACAACATTAAGATTCCATTTCAAAGGCGCTACTTTGTTTCGCAAGCCTTTGTCATTGTCAGTCAACTAAGGTTGGCCCTCGGCCCCCTGCGAATCCGTAAATCAGAGAGCATGCCGCAAAAAAAAGGATGGTCCCCTATGCATTGAATTCTTTCCGGAACGTAAAGAATGAAAGTACCTGACCCCCCATCATGGTGAACCTCTCCTTGTGATCGGGATGAGGTAGATGCCTCCCAGCCGGGGGGCGGATCGAATCGGAGTTTCCTTAGGTAGCCACCGACCTACAGTTCTCCTTAAACTTCTGTGCTTGGTGGAAAAGAAGCGAACAAAGGTACGCTCGCTTGCTGTCTTGTTCTCTGCCACGGACTGGGATCGCTCGCCAGCTAGGCCCTCTAGAAAAAAGTTGGAGCAACATTGTATGAGAACATATTATGTTGGAACTAATCTTGTAATAGGAAAGTTTAGTTTGAAAAGTTCATATTAAGAAAGTTTAGGATGAGGAGTCCAAGTAGGATAAGGAACTGGAATCCTATTCCGTTCCTTAAGGCTGTAGTTTTGAGTATAAATAAGGGGTAATCCTAAGTTTTGTAAGCGAACATAAGCAAGAAGAATAAGAAGCAATAAAGAAGAGAATTGCTCCAAAAATTTTCTAGGTGTCATATTCCAACAATTGGTATCAGAGCAATCTGGGAGTAGTATTCGCACCAATGTGAGGTCGCGAGCGAAGGCGCGGAGGCCGGTGCTGCGTGGATGCCGTGGAGGCTCAGTGCGACAGTCCGAAGAAACGAAGACGTGAGCGTGACCTACAGAGGGCGGTCAAACATCGAAGAAATTCCAACAGCACTTTTACGTGAGAAAAACGAAGGAAAAAAAGTCTCGGCAACTTCTGTTGTTTCGTCGGATTGAGTTGTTCCCTTCCGAGTCGAGTCGAGCTCGTAGCGGCGTCAGTGCCTCACACGCGCAGCAAAGAAGCAAAGCTAGCGATCAGAGAAACCGACGACAGCAACAGACCCTGGCGTGGCTGCAGCGAAGACACGTACATCACGTAAGCAGCAGCAACATCCCTGTTGTGCGGCACAGTGCAGGCAAACAGGAAGCAAGCACCGAGAAGCTCCATGAGTCACATAGGTACGTGCAGCAGTAGCAGGAGCTTTCCCCTGCCTAGGTATGTACGACTACAAAGGAGTCCAAGGAACGCGAAAAGAAATCAGCCATGTGAGCATTGTGTGGTTGGAGAAAACAAAAAGACATCATAGCTCGAGACGGAGCATGAGAAAACGGGTACTGTAGCTACAGTACTTACACAACAGAGAAAGAAGGAAGAAGAGCGTAGGCGGCGACGAAAGGTGGAGTAAGTGTGACTTCTTGATACTGTTAGATTAATCTTGTTATTTTTGAATAATTATGCACGTTTCATTTTAGGTATAAACAATGTAACGTGATAGTTTGCTTTTTAGCCAGTTATTGCATCCAAGTGTTAGGAGAATGGGTCTTAGTTGGTTGGTTCCAAGCCAACGTGCGTGTGTCATGCATGGAGGGATCAGGTGTTGTGGAGTAGAAGAAGTCTCTCGTTGCATGATTCAGTAGAGCAGGTCAAGGATTAATTAGTGGACCGAGTAATTAGGATCATGGCATGAGTTAAGGAGGTAGTTGCTGTCTATCTACCGGCTATTTATTTGTACTTGTTACTTCAGTACGTGAGGAGGAATAAAACAAAACACAAGAAAACGCTGCAAGCTGTTGCGTGGCAAAAATATCCGAGTTCCTCCTCCCAGCGTGAGTCCTGTCCAGAGAGAATTGTGTGCTCGTGTTTCTTGATTTCCAACATTTGGTATCAGAGCCTGGTTCTTGATTCCGCATATGCCCAAGATCATGCCGCGCTCTTCGGGAAGTGGCGTCACCGGAGATGAGGCATCGTCGGGTGTGGCGGCGAAGGAGAGTTCCGCCGTCTCGCTGCATTATCCGATGCTCATGACGAGCAATTATGCCGCATGGGCGATCAAGATGAAGGTGTACATGAGGGCGCAAGGACTGTGGAACGCGGTTGTCGACGGCAATGTCGATGAGCGCAAAGATCAAATGGCATTGGCGGCCATTTATGGAGGCATCCCGGAGGAAACGCTCTTCCTACTGGCCGAAAAGGAGACGGCCAAAGAAGCGTAGGAGGCAGTGAAGAAGATGCATCTTGGTGCCGATCGCGTCAAGGAGGCAAAAGTGCAGACCCTAAAAGCTGAGTTCGAGGGGATGCGCATGTAGGAAACGGAGTCGGTGAACGACTTCGCTGTCCAGCTGACAACGATCGTGAACAAGATCCGTGCATTGGGCGACAAGGTCGAGGAGGCCAACGTCGTCAAGAAATTCCTTCGGGCTGTTCCAAAGAAATTCTTGCAGATCGCATCCACGATCGAGCAATTTGGCGACTTCAATGTAATGACTGTGGAAGAGGTCATCGGACGCTTGAAGGCGCATGAGGAGCGACTTCGTGGTTACGACGTCGACGATGGCGACGGTGTGGAGCGTGTTCTTCTCACCCGCGCCGAGTGGGAGGCCCGATCGTTGAAGCGCGAAGGTGAGGGTTCTTTCGGCCGTGCAAATTGCGGTACTTGTGGACAAAGCCGCGGGAATCGAAGGTTCGACAAGGCAAAAGTGAGATGCTATAATTGTAATGATTATGGGCATTTTGCTTCGGAATGCCGCAAGATGAAGAACAAGGAGAAAGCGCTTCTAGCGGAAGCTCAAAGTGATGATGAACCAACGCTTCTATGAGTGGAAGAGATGAAGAACTAATAACAAGATTAAGGGGGTGATTGTTAGATTAATCTTGTTATTTTTGAATAATTATGCACGTTTCATTTTAGGTATAAACAATGTAACGTGATAGTTTGCTTTTTAGCCAGTTATTGCATGCAAGTGTTAGGAGAATGGGTCTTAGTTGGTTGGTTCCAAGCCAACGCGTCGTGTGTCATGCATGGAGGGATCGGTGTTGTGGAGTAGAAGAAGTCTCTCGTTGCATGATTCAGTAGAGCAGGTCAAGGATTAATTAGTGGACCGAGTAATTAGGATCATGGCATGAGTTAAGGAGGTAGTTGCTGTCTATCTACCGGCTATTTATTTGTACTTGTTACTTCAGTACGTGAGGAGGAATAAAACAAAACACAAGAAAACGCTGCAAGCCGCTATGCGTGGCAAAAATATCCGAGTTCCTCCTCCCAGCGTGAGTCCTGTCCAGAGAGAATTGTGTGCTCGTGTTTCTTGATTTCCAACATTTGGTATCAGAGCCTGGTTCTTGATTCCGCATATGCCCAAGATCATGCCGCGCTCTTCGGGAAGTGGCGTCACCGGAGATGAGGCATCGTCGGGTGTGGCGGCGAAGGAGAGTTCCGCCGTCTCGCTGCATTATCCGATGCTCACGACGAGCAATTATGCAGCATGGGCGATCAAGATGAAGGTGTACATGAGGGCGCAAGGACTGTGGAACGCGGTTGTCGACGGCAATGTCGATGAGCGCAAAGATCAAATGGCATTGGCGGCCATTTATGGAGGCATCCCAGAGGAAACGCTCTTCCTACTGGCCGAAAAGGAGACGGCCAAAGATGCGTGGGAGGCGTTGAAGACGATGCAACTTGGTGCCGATCGCGTCAAGGAGGAAAAAGTGCAGACCCTGAAAGCTGAGTTCGAGGGGATGCGCATGAAGGAAACGGAGTCGGTGAACGACTTCGCTGTCCAGCTGACGACGATCGTGAACAAGATCCGTGCATTGGGCGACAAGGTCGAGGAGGCCAACATCGTCAAGAAATTCCTTCGGGCTGTTCGAAAGAAATTCTTGCAGATCGCATCCACGATCGAGCAATTTGGCGACTTCAAGGTAATGACTGTGGAAGAGGTCATCGGACGCTTGAAGGCGCATGAGGAGCGACTTCGCGGTTACGACGTCGACGATGGCGACGGTGTGGAGCGTGTTCTTCTCACCCGCGCCGAGTGGGAGGCCCGATCGTTGAAGCGCGAAGGTGAGGGTTCTTTCGGCCGTGCAAATTGCGGTACTTGTGGACAAAGCCGCGGGAATCGAAGGTTCGACAAGGCAAAAGTGAGATGCTATAATTGTAATGATTATGGGCATTTTGCTTCGGAATGCCGCAAGATGAAGAACAAGGAGAAAGCGCTTCTAGCGGAAGCTCAAAGTGATGATGAACCAACGCTTCTATGAGTGGAAGAGATGAAGAACTAATAACAAGATTAAGGGGGTGATTGTTAGATTAATCTTGTTATTTTTGAATAATTATGCACGTTTCATTTTAGGTATAAACAATGTAACGTGATAGTTTGCTTTTTAGCCAGTTATTGCATGCAAGTGTTAGGAGAATGGGTCTTAGTTGGTTGGTTCCAAGCCAACGTGCGTGTGTCATGCATGGAGGGATCATGTGTTGTGGAGTAGAAGAAGTCTCTCGTTGCATGATTCAGTAGAGCAGGTCAAGGATTAATTAGTGGACCGAGTAATTAGGATCATGGCATGAGTTAAGGAGGTAGTTGCTGTCTATCTACCGGCTATTTATTTGTACTTGTTACTTCAGTACGTGAGGAGGAATAAAACAAAACACAAGAAAACGCTGCAAGCTGTTGCGTGGCAAAAATATCCGAGTTCCTCCTCCCAGCGTGAGTCCTGTCCAGAGAGAATTGTGTGCTCGTGTTTCTTGATTTCCAACATTTGGTATCAGAGCCTGGTTCTTGATTCCGCATATGCCCAAGATCATGCCGCGCTCTTCGGGAAGTGGCGTCACCGGAGATGAGGCATCGTCGGGTGTGGCGGCGAAGGAGAGTTCCGTCGTCTCGCTGCATTATCCGATGCTCACGACGAGCAATTATGCAGCATGGGCGATCAAGATGAAGGTGTACCTGAGGGCGCAAGGACTGTGGAACGCGGTTGTCGACGGCAATGTCGATGAACGCAAAGATCAAATGGCATTGGCGGCCATTTATGGAGGCATCCCGGAGGAAACGCTCTTCCTACTGGCCGAAAAGGAGACGGCCAAAGATGCGTGGGAGGCGTTGAAGACGATGCATCTTGGTGCCGATCGCGTCAAGGAGGCAAAAGTGCAGACCCTGAAAGCTGAGTTCGAGGGGATGCGCATGAAGGAAACGGAGTCGGTGAACGACTTCGCCGCCCACCGATTTACGATCGTGAACAAGATCCGTGCATTGGGCGACAAGGTCGAGGAGGCCAACGTCGTCAAGAAATTCCTTCGGGCTGTTCCAAAGAAATTCTTGCAGATCGCATCCACGATCGAGCAATTTGGCGACTTCAAGGTAATGACTGTGGAAGAGGTCATCGGACGCTTGAAGGCGCATGAGGAGCGACTTCGCGGTTACGACGTCGACGATGGTGACGGTGTGGAGCGTGTTCTTCTCACCCGCGCCGAGTGGGAGGCCCGATCGTTGAAGCGCGAAGGTGAGGGTTCTTTCGGCCGTGCAAATTGCGGTACTTGTGGACAAAGCCGCGGGAATCGAAGGTTCGACAAGGCAAAAGTGAGATGCTATAATTGTAATGATTATGGGCATTTTGCTTCGGAATGCCGCAAGATGAAGAACAAGGAGAAAGCGCTTCTAGCGGAAGCTCAAAGTGATGATGAACCAACGCTTCTATGAGTGGAAGAGATGAAGAACTAATAACAAGATTAAGGGGGTGATTGTTAGATTAATCTTGTTATTTTTGAATAATTATGCACGTTTCATTTTAGGTATAAACAATGTAACATGATAGTTTGCTTTTTAGCCAGTTATTGCATGCAAGTGTTAGGAGAATGGGTCTTAGTTGGTTGGTTCCAAGCCAACGTGCGTGTGTGATGCATGGAGGGATCAGGTGTTGTGGAGTAGAAGAAGTCTCTCGTTGCATGATTCAGTAGAGCAGGTCAAGGATTAATTAGTGGACCGAGTAATTAGGATCATGGCATGAGTTAAGGAGGTAGTTGCTGTCTATCTACCGGCTATTTATTTGTACTTGTTACTTCAGTACGTGAGGAGGAATAAAACAAAACACAAGAAAACGCTGCAAGCTGTTGCGTGGCAAAAATATCCGAGTTCCTCCTCCCAGTGTGAGTCCTGTCCAGAGAGAATTGTGTGCTCGTGTTTCTTGATTTCCGATAATCTCGTGTTTCTTGTTAGCCGGACCGCCACCCTAGCGCGTCCGGATCCCAGGTCGTTGGGCTGCAACACACACTCGCAGGCCCAACCCGAGCAGCAAGTCAAGGTCTGTTGGGCCATCTCCCCCCAAAAAGCTAGCTCAATGAAGGGGTGCTCCCTCACCCTTATAAACCATGCTCAAGCCTTCTCCACAACCAATGTGGGACTATTCCCAACAATCTCCCCCTCACACATTGGGCCGAGATTATCTAGGAACCACCTGAGGCACCTGGGCTCTGATACCACTTGTTAGCCGGACCGCCACCCTAGCGCGTCCGGATCCCAGGTCGTTGGGCTGCAACACACACTCGCAGGCCCAACCCGAGCAGCAGGCCAAGGTCTGTTGGGCCATCTCCCCCCAAAAATCTAGCTCAATGAAGGGGTGCTCCCTCACCCTTATAAACCATGCTCAAGCCTTCTCCACAACCAATGTGGGACTATTCCCAACAGATACCCGCTATTAGCGAGTGTCATTGACAATTGACGTGACAAGATGACATTGGTGGCCATCTGCGTGTCTCATCGAGGGACGTTGAGGAGTTGTCGTCATCTGTTCTTGCTGTGTCTGGTGAGCTCTAATGCGAGTCTGCGTATCACTGTCAAGTTGGGTCATCGGTGAAAAGATAATTGGAGCTGGGCTCTAATGCGTGTCTGCGTATCACCGTCAACTTGTGTTACTGGTGAAAAGACAATTAGTGCGGAGGCAAAAGGTCATGATCGCTGGCGAGGTGCGTCACCGGTGGTATGGCTAGTAAGAAGAAGGCATAACTCTTTGGAGAAGCGTTCATCGCAGTGTGTTGAATAAAAGTTAGGCAAATCGTAGTTGTGACCGATTGCCTTAACAAGTTAGAAATTAAGCGTTACAAGATTAGGGGGGTGAATGTTGGAACTAGTCTTGTAATAGGAAAGTTTAGTTTGGAAAGTTCGTATTAAGAAAGTTTAGGATGAGGAGTCCAAGTAGGATAAGGAACTGGAATCGTATTCCGTTCCTTAAGGCTGTAGTTTTGAGTATAAATAAGGGGTAGTCCTAAGTTTTGTAAGCGAACATAAGCAAGAAGAATAAGAAGCAATAAAGAAGAGAATTGCTCCAAAATTTTTCTAGGTGTCCTGTTCCAACATATTACCCATCTTCGGGGACAAGGGGCGGAACGACCTCTCGATCTACTTACTGCAGCCCAGGACGGGCGTCGTCGTCTAGGCGTGACTTCTTGTTTTGATCTCCCCTACGCCTAGGACGTTGTCTGGGCCAAGAGCCATAGTTAGTTGCTGTTTCCATTTGGTTCTTCTTTCTCGTTGTTGATACCGGCAAGACCCAACCAGATGATGATGTCTGCTGGTTGGTAGTGAGAGGACTCTTAGTACCCGCAAAAAAAAAGGGCGCTGGTGAAAAAAACAATCATTTGATTTAGTTTCTTGCTCTCCCTTAGCAGCGGGAAAGGAGTCTATCTATCTGCCTAGCTTTGGTAGATTTCCCCCAACGCAATTTTTTTTTTTTGAAAGAGGGCAGGAGCGCTGCCATTCATTAAGAGCAAGAGAGAAAAAACAGTACATAGACAGGAAAGCTGGGGGAACAAGCCCCCAGGCTTAACAAACTAGGAGAGGGCTAGGGGAAAGAGAAAGAGGTTGAGCCCAAGAGACTAGGAAACTGTTCAAAAACACCAACTAGGAGAGGGCTCAGGGGCCTAGAGAAAAGGGTGAGGGCTCTGAGCCGACATAGCCAGACAACGGTTCTTAAAGTTCTCTAGGGTTACTTGCACAACTTGCATCACCGAGCACTGGATGCTGTTAAAGATCCTTGCATTGCGTTCCTTCCAAAGGTTCCAAAGACCGTATATGACCAGTCCGTCAAAGTATCAACGTTCTTTTTTGGAGACTCCCCGTCGAATTAGAGACCACCATTGAGTCAACCTGTCATGGCCTGAGTTTGGTGCCAGCGTCGATCTCGGGCCATACAGGAGCGAAGTCCAAAAGCTGCGGGCGAAGCCACAGGAGAAGAGAAGGTGAGATCCAGATTCAGGGGAGGAGAGGCAGAGGCCGCAGAGGGGGTTGTGAGGCTAGCCTTTTCTTGCCAGATTGTCTGCGGTGTTGATTTTGTTCTGTAGCGCCAGCCACCCAAAGAATTTGCACTTTTCTTCAGTTTCAGCCTTCCAGATCCAATTTGCTGAAGGGTTGGGTATGGAACCAACCAATTGGGCCCTATATGCTGTTTTTGTCGAGTAAAGCCCGTCCGCTGTCCATCACCAGACAATGCTATCTGAGATGTTAGGGAGGAGATGCACTCCTTGCAGGCGGCTCCAGAGGGTGAAGAACTGCGAGAGCTGTTGGTGAGTGGTAATTCTACGAAGAGGTACCATCCAAGTGTTGTTTGTTAGCTCCTGCTTGATTGTCTTGTTTCTTCTGTGAATCAATCTGTAGCATAGAGGTGCAATGTCTTTCGGGGCAACGCCTTGAAGCCATTTGCTTTTCCAGAAGCAAGCCTTCTCCCCATTCCCGATGAGAATCATCGTGCTGGCGTCGAAGAGGCTCCTGTCTGTGCCATCTAGCGGGGGGAAGGGGAACTCGACGATAGAAGGTTGTTGACTCCATTGCCGACAAAGCCATCTTTGCCTTAGAGCCCGCCCAAACATTTGAAGATGGACCAGCCCGAGGCCTCCTAAACTTTTTGGGCGGCAGATTGTCTTCCAGTTGACCAGGCAATGCCCTGATGCGCAAGCCTCCGAGCCTTTCCAGAGGAAGCTTCTCCGCATTTTGTCTATTTTCTTAGCCACCCAAGCGGGGATCGCAAAGGCTATGAGATAGTACGTCGGTAAAGCCGAGAGCACCGCCCCTACTAGGGTTAGTCTTCCTGCTGATGAGAGGAGGATCCCTTTCCAGCCGGCCAACCAAGAGGCTATCCTGTCGAGGAGGGGTTGCCAGTCAATTTTCCTAAGGGCTGTCGGCCTGAGAGGCAATCCGAGGTATCTTGTTGGGAAGGCTTGAACTCGTGCAGGAAAGCTTTGTAAGCAATTTTGTAGGATTTGTAAATCGCACGCTATGGGGAAGATTTCCGACTTATTGATGTTATTCTTTAATCCCGTGGCGTCAGTGAAGGTCTGTAGGAGGAGGTTGAGGACCTGAATGTCTTGTGCGTCCGGGTTTAAGAACAGCGCGACGTCATTTGCGTAGAAGGAGGTGCACCGTTGGACCGGAGAACGCATGATTGGCTTGAGGAGGCCCCTATGACCCGCTGCGGAGAGGAGGAGCAAGAGAGGCTCAAGATCCAAAGTGAACAGCATTGGGGATAGGGGATCCCCCTGGTGAAGACCCCTCCGATGTTCGAAGTATTCCCCTGGGGTGCCATTCAGGATAACCCTGGATTTAGCTGTGGAGAGTAGGATGGAGATCCAGTCCCTCCAAGCTTGCCCAAATCCAAAGTTTTGCAGTAGATCGAGTAGGTATTCCCAGCTAACAGAGTCGAAAGCTTTCGCTATGTCTAGCTTAAGGAAGAGCGAAGGTTGTTTTTTCCTGTGGAGTTGGGAGAGAGTGTTCTTTACTAACATGAAGCTGTCATGAATTGTCCTCCCTCTAATGAAAACGCTTTGGTTGGAAGAGATAATGCTCGGCAGGAGAGGGCCCAGTCTGTTGGCCAGGATCTTGGACACGATTTTAGCAAAGCTGTGTATGAGGCTGATGGGATGGTAGTCCGAGACTGAAGAGGCTTCCTGCGATTTGGGGAGGAGGACTAAGCTTGCCGAGTTGAGCAGATGGAGACGATCCCTGTTGCCGCAGAAGAAGTGCTGGGCAGCTGCAAAGAGGTCTTGTTTGACGATGTCCCAACAGGCTATAAAGAAATCTGTGATGAAACCATCAGGGCCTGGCGCCTTTCCTGTTGGAAGAGAGAAGACCCCTTTTTTGAGTTCCTGTAGAAGGAGAGGCTCTTCTGAACTGGACAGATCAATCTGCGGCAGATGCAAGGAGGCCCAGTTTAGGGAGTGAAGCCTTTGTTTCTTTCTGCCTAGGAGCTCAGTGAAGTAATTGAGGGCCGTGAATTCCTTATCTTGCTGTGCAGACACCGGCCCTTCTTCCGTGGTGAAAAAAGCTATGCGATTACGTCTTTTCCTTCCAATTATTTTCAAGTGGAAGAACCTGGAGTTGAGATCACCCTCCTTGATCCTATTCATACGGGCTCTTTGCTTTAGCCTCACTCTGTTAATCGCCGCCAGTCCTAGGAGTCGATTTCTAAGCTGTTTGATTAGACTTCTCTCCTGCAAGGAGAGTGCTCTTCCCTCCTGGGCTATATCTAGGCGCATTATGATCTCCTGTGCAATGTCCATCTGCAGACGAAGATCGCCAATCATCCTTCTACTCCACGAACGGAGGGCCCTGGCTGTTCTGGCCAACTTCGCATGTAGACGTCTGTAAGGGTCGCACCCCCTAGAGGCTTGGTCCAGGCTTGCAAGACGACGTCAGCGAAGCCTGGGACTTTTGTCCAGAAAGCCTCAAAGCGGAAGATGCCTGATCTGCAGTGGGGTTCGTTCTGAAGGAGAGGCGGACAGTGGTCTGAGATGGTTGACGGGAGCGCCTGAAGGGTAGTTCCACGAATCCCTGAGGTGGATAAGTCCGACGACTCAGCAGCAGTGCGGAATTGAGTTTCTGGTCCGGTGGATCTGATCTATAGTTAGGGGGCAATACATACCAAAAGGTTCGAAGAAGGAAGGCGCAGTATATAACCAACCCACCCATAGCCGGTCTAACTGCTGAGAGAGAAAAGTGCTTTTCTTTCCCTAAGAGTCCTCGAGTACACACAGCTATTGCTGATCCTTTGCGAGATCAGGATGAGACCCTTCATCATTTCTAATCAATCCATGTTAGGTCAACATCGAGACAGAGCATCTCAGTTGGCTCTGTCAAGGAAGTGAAACAGGCATTCCTAGGTTGAGGTTACCATAGGATTGACCCTCAGTCAGGCCTCCGATTCCAAGGAGTTGATTCAGCAAGTTCCCCGTGCTACCCCGCGGGAAGTCTAATCGGATCAATCGGTGGTTCCGTAATGAGTAGTCGAATACACATTGAGGGGGCCTTGCCTCCTCCTTCCCGCCCACACCTTCATTCTTTTCCTCCTCTGATCTTAGAAAGCATACTAAACTTCACTCCAATCTTTCTCCATTAGCAACAAGAGCTGCTCTATCTATCGGCCCTTGATGAGTAATGTCGGTGTTTCGTGCACCGGCAATACGAATTTATGGTCGGATGGGGTCGCGCGCTCCCTCTCCCCGAATGGTCGACTCGAGGAGTCAGAAGATGTATACTGGTTCGGGCCGAATGTCCCTACTCCAGTTCGTGCGGTGTGAATGTATTGATCTTTGGGAGACGGACAGGGGGTGTACAGGCGAGGCGGACGGTCGGCTGTCCGATCCCCTTGAGGTTTTCGCTAGGGAGTCGAGGCTACCTAGGAGACTGTTTTCCCTTTTCTCCGCGCCCCTCCCTCTCGGGCCCTGCCTCTCCTTATATAGACGGAGGAGGCAGCTTACACGGGAGTTGTGAAGACTACGAGGAGAGGGGTCTGCATGTCTTGAGGTCTGGTTTCTGTCTTGTCCGGCCAACCCCTGCTTGTCCCGAGGAAGGGTTGGTGGCTCTGTGGCGTACAGTCGCGTAATACTGTCAGGGTGGCGTGTTGCGTGGTGTTCTTGTCAGCCTCGGTGACTTTAATGGCGCTTGACTTTGCTTAGGCCTCGGGAGTGGGCGTACTCCTCTGCGGTGTGCCAGCGGCGGGGCGGGGCTTGACTTCTTCGGTGGCTCTTCTGACAACCTTGGGAAGGAGCCGCCTACCCTGGTACGGATGTCAGGGGACGCTGCGCACAAGGCGGTACCGACATCGGCGTGGGCCTGCTGGCTTGTCTTGTGGCGGAGCTTGAGCTTCGATATTAGGCGGCCGGCGTGTGCCGACCGCTCGGAACCGGAGTCCGCCGACCGTCCGGGGTCGGCCCCGCACAGGTCGGGGCTCGTTCCTTGCGGCCCAAGTACCTTTCGGTGGTGCCGGACTTCCGTCGTGATAGGTCAGCCCGTTCGTGCTTCCGGGCTGATGGGGGTACCCATGGTATGGGTACTCGTCAGTAGCCCCCGAGCCCCGGAGCGGGTCGGAGAGCCGCTCGGGGGTTTAACCTGGCGGCGATAACCGTCGACCCGGAGGTCGGTGTGGCTGCCTGGGAGCCGTGCCAGCCTAGAAAAGAGCCCGGGTGCGCGCGAGCGCACCCGGTGGGTGTAGCCCCCGAGCCCCCGAGCGGGTCAGGGAGCCGGTCGGGGGTTTACCCGGTCGAAAAGTGGCCACGGACCCTGAGGTCGGCGACGCCTTTGGTCGGGGCCGCCGCTTGTCGGTCAAGCCCGTCCAAAGAGCCCGGGTGCGCGCGAGCGCACCCGGTGGGCGTAGCCCCCGAGCCCCCGAGCGGGTCGGGGAGCCGGTCGGGGGTTTACCCGGCCGCGGTAGTCGTCGACCCGGAGGTCGGCGGTGTCTAGGTCGGCGGGACTGCTTGGGAGTCGCGCCACTGAAAGAGCCCGGTGCGCTGAGCGCTGGGTGTAGCCCCCGAGCCCCCGAGCGGGTCAGGGAGCCGGTCGGGGGTTTCCCCGGTCGAAAAGTGGCCGCGGACCCTGAGGTCGGCGACGCCTTTGGTCGGGGCCGCCGTTTGTCGGTCAAGCCCGTCCAAAGAGCCTGGGTGCGCTCGAGCGCACCCGGTGGGCGTAGCCCCCGAGCCCCCGAGCGGGTCGGGGAGCCGGTCGGGGTTTTACCCGGTCGGATTCTGGCAGGCCACGGTGTACGTGGGTCCTTAGAGTCAGGTGAGCGGACGCGCGTTTACCTTCGTCGGTTTGAACGCCGTGCTCGTGCGAGCTACTATCGGGTGATCCGAGTGGAACCTTGGCGATCCCCCTCGAGGGGGTTCGTTTCCAAGCGGACGTAGCTCCCGGCGTGGGCGTCCGGAAACCCGGGGCGTTCCATAAAAACCTTTCCTTACTCGATCCGTGTCGGACTGCCGGTCGTCCGCCGACCGGGCGCGGCTGGCCGCTACTCATCGATGAGTTCGCGGGAGAGTGTGAGGTATGGTCTCTGACGCGAGTCACGATGATTGGTTCGTCCGCCGACCCAACTGGAGGCCCTGGGGGGCTCGCTGCGACTCGCCCCTCGCTCTTTTACGTCTTTGGGCGGCTTCGTTCGGTGGCTGGATCGGCCTTCGTAACCCACGGCCGACGGTGCCGGGCCTGAGTGCGAGCCTATAGGCGGCTTACTCTCCGAGGCAGGCGGCGATGGGCCGCTTGCATACCTTTCGGCGCGGGCGCTTTGGCCCATCGTGAATCGGCGAGGCTCGCGATCTTTGTCGCGGCCTTGGCGCGAGGCGGCCATCTGTCGGAGCGATTAATGCGCGATGGGATTTAAATGGATCGCGCACGTTATCGGGAAACGGGCGAGGCGGCAGCGTGACGGTTTGCATCGCTGGTCGATTCGCGCGAGGAGGCGCGTCGATTTCGCGCGAGGCGCTGGCCTGTTCTCGCCGAGCCTATAAAGGAAGGAGTGGGTGGCGTGGTAGGCGCCAAGCCTTCGCTCAGGCGCTACGCAAAAGGAAAAAGGGATGAAGAAAACGAGGGAAGAAGAGGAGTCTCTGCCCGCCGGCGCCCCTCGCTTTCCTTCGCAATTGGAGATGTCGCTGTAACCGCATTCGGCCGTGGCGGGTCGCTATCTCGGTCTGGAGAGGAAGGAGTTCCTTCCTCCGCGGCCTGAGTCCGGCTGGCGAGTTCCGCCGACCGGGGCCGGGGACCCCGAACTTGGGGACGGCGAGATAGTCTCGTTGGCGTCCTTCTACGAACGGGGCTTCGGACTTCCACTCCACCCGTTCGTCCGGGGGTTGCTGCACTATTACGGGGGGGAGGTTCATCATCTGAACCCGAATGGAGTCCTCCACATTGCGGTCTTCATGACGCTGTGTGAGGCCTTCCTGGGGATCGAACCCCACTGGGGGCTCTGGCGCCACTTCTTCTTCGCGAGGTCGTCATCGGACACCAGCCTCCTCGGAGCTCTGATGATTCAACTGCGCAACCACCGCAAGCCGTTCTACGTCGACTTGAAGCTGCCGACGTCCAACCGGGGGTGGCATAGCGAGTGGTTCTATGTCCGGAACCTCGGCAATGATGCCCGGCCTTCGGTGGGAATCTTAGAAGTCGCATCCTTGTTGGACTGGGGCCACGACAAGAAGGACCGGAAGAAGGTGGACGCGATCCTTGAGAAGCTCGCGGACCTGAAGCGCGGGGCCTCGACAGCAAGGTGGTCCTCAGCACGTTCATGGAGAGGCGCATCCAACCCTTCAAGGACCGGTTGCGCCCCATGTTTGAGTACATGGGGCCGACCGACCCTGCAAGGTCGTCGGAGCGGGAGCTTCCCTCGTCGGAGATCCTCGCGCGCGTGTCCGCATGATCTCCACGGAGACACCGAACTGGGCGAGGCGGCGCTGCGCCGTTCTCGGCGCAGAATCCGCAGAACCTGGTACGTCTGGCGGCTCCTGTTCGCTTTTGCTTTGCTCTGCCCCCTCGCCTCCTTACCCGAGCGTGCTCCCGCAGGGGCTCGGTGGACTGATCTCCCGTCCCTTGCTGCCGGGGGAAAAGGAGTTGAGGGCGGCCGCGCGCCTGGAAAAGGAGAAGCAGGACGCCGCCCTGCTAGCGGAAAAAGAGGCCACCAAGACGCGGAAGAGGAAAGAGCGCGCGGACCGAGCCGCGCGTGGCGAGGAGGTCTCGGAGGAGACCTCGGAAGAGACCTCGAGTGAGGGCGACGAGGAGTCGTTGTCGAGCGGGGGAGAAGAAGTTGCCGGGGCGATTCGCGACGCGACGCTGGTCCCGATCGCGGGGCCGGGCGATCATGCTCCTCCGAAGAGACCGCGGCGCAGAGTTTTATCCTGCGGAAGCGCTGGTCCCGCCTCCTCGGGGTCCGGCAAAGAGGGCACGTCAAGTGCGGTTGTTCGCTTCCTCCCGTGGCGACTTGCGCCAATTCCTCGTGCTGACTTCTTACGCAATTCCCGACCGACCGCCAGACGCAGGCCTCACAGCCGGGAGGGCGCCGAGCCCTACTCGCCGGTGGTGAGGAATCGCCCCCTCCCGGTCCTGTCCCCGGGGCGCGGGGCGGTTGTCGGGAGGGATCGCTCGGATGCGCCTCGCGGTAGGGCCCGTTAGCGAGGGACGCTGCGAGGGGACGATCCCGGGCCGCCGGATGTGAGCGCTGCGGCGAAGCCCCGTCGGGCGTGCTTCCACCCGTGCCGTCGACCAGTGAGGCCGGCGGAGCTCTGCCGGTCCTGCCTTCCCCCGTGCTGCCGACCGTGGAGGTCAGCGCGAAGCTTCGCTGTCGGGGAAACATCGATTTGGCGCTGCTTTAACGCCGGCGGGACGAGATCTGCCACCCCCACCGCCGGGGCCGCCGCCAGCTTCGGCGGTCCGAGTGTCGCCGATGGGCGCACAACCGACCGCCGCAGGCGTTCCGTCGGGCGGGGAAATCAAGTCAGGGCGGTCGCCGATCGCCGCGCTTACTTGGCCCGGTCCTGACCCGGCTGGGGGTCCCGCGTTCGTTCTGGACGACGACGCAGAACGTGCGGATTGGGACGCTCTGGAGGATGACATGGGAAGGATCCACGCCGAACTTACCCTTGTCGTTGACGCCGCGTCCAAGGCGAGGAAGTCCATTGCTGAGGAGTCCCGCTCGGCCAGACTGGTAAGTTTGACGGGGATTTTTCTTGTGCATCTTCTTGACCGGGAAAAGGAGACTGACCGGGCGGGTACCTGCAGCGCTTGACATCCCGAGCGGTGGGCAAGTCAAAGTTCCTCCGGCACTTGCACAGCCGGGGGAGTGCCATAGGGCAGGAGCTGCTCGACGCTCGGAGGGCGCTTGCCGCTGAGCAAGGAAGGGCTGCCTCGGCGGGTCAGCGGCTGGGGGAGGTCGCTGAAGCCTTGCGGGAGGCTCAGCGACGGAGTCGTTGGCCACCGAGGGAGAGAGGGCCAGGTCGTCCCTGGCGGATGCTGAAGCGGCCAAGACTTCCGCAGTCAGTGCGGCAGCGTCCGCCCGGGCGGAGGCCGTCCTCTATCGGGAGGAATGCGAGTCGACCCGCAGGGAGGCCGACCAGCTTCGCGCCGAGCGGGATCTCGCTCGGGGTGAGCTCGTGACGATGAAGGAGCTTGCCGACCGCGCTACGGCCGACCGGGAAGCGCGTGCCAAGGCCGAGGAGGAACTTCGCGCCAAGGAGGCTTCCGTGGCTGGTGAGTAGCTTAGTCTTCCGGGGGTCATCGCTGCGAGCGCCCCTCGACGCGTTGTTTCGCCCCTGCAGATTCGCGAAAGAACCTTACCGACGCTACCGGAGTCGCGAAGGGCGGCGATGGAGGCACGAGACGCGGCGGTCGAGTCACGCGACTTCGGCCCTTTTGAGTAAGCGGTGGCGGAGGCGGATGCGGCCGACACGACGCCCACCGACGATCCTCCACGTGGGCGCCCAGCCGCTCAGGACCGGCTGTTCGGGCTTACTCGCCCTGCGCCATCCCCGCCATGCTTGGGTGGATCCACTGGCCGAGGCGTCGGTGCGGAAGCGGCGGTGCTTGGCGCTTCGCCCTGGTCAACACCGTCTCTTATTACGACGGCGTCGACCTTGAGGCGGTCGGGAGCGGCGTCGCTGCCGACCGAGCGATGAAGAGGTCGACAGCGTTCATGGCCCGGTCGATCCGTGTGTGCCCAAGAGATTGCCGGCCGAATCTCGCCGCGCGAAATTCTCCGTCGAAAGGGGGAGGAGGATTAGTTTTTTCTTTCGTTTGCTTTTTTGGCAATGTATGTAATGAACAGAATTGCCCTAGTCGAGCTCGACGCCGGGCTGTTTTTAAGTTACTCTGCCCGTCTATCCCATGTTTCTTTTATGAATTTGGGCAATTTTTCAACCGTAGCTACGGGGGTCCACAGGGGTGCCCTGAGAGCGTAGGCGTTGCACCAGATTCATGCGAAGAGGACATGGGGGAGGGCGAGCTGCCTCGAGCGATTGCTTGGTGAAGGAGGTGTTGGAGTCGAACCACCTCCTTCGAAGCTTTGGCGGGTTGAAATCTAACCTAAGTGGGGGTGCTCCGACCGCTCGTAGTGTTTCTTGCTCGGGGGGCTTGTTTCCCTCCGCAGAGTGCTACTTCGAAGCCGTAGCCGCGGGGGCGTAGGCCGTAGTACTTTGAGCCGAGGGAAATAATCGCGAGGTAGATAGCTCGGTCGGTCGGAGTGCGGCTTAGGTTAGCGACCCGCACGTTTTTAAATGGTGGTCGGGTTGGGCCGCTGGGGCGCAAGTCGTAGCATTCGTCAACCTATATCGAAAGGCTCCATCCGACCGCCGCTCGGCCCTTCGTTCAGGTAGCCTCCTTTTTGCACAAAGTGCTACTTCGGAACCGTAGCCGCTGGGGCGTGGGCCGTAGCATTTTGGTTTTGAGGAGGTTACTTTAGGAGGGGAGCTCGGTCGGAGTGGTAACCGGTTGTCGATTTAAGTCGCTGGCCCCCGAGGTCATGCAGCCCCCGAGTGGTGCGTGGGGACTGAGGGTGCAGTCGCCACGCGCCGCTTGAGTTCGTGGTGGGTGTGCGATTTTTTCCGAAAAGGAATTTTCTGCTTTCGGAGATAAGGGTGGATTAACTCGCCTTGAGGACCGCGCTGATTTTGGAGCTGACGCTGGGCGCTTCGTCTTCTGCGCCGTCGCGTGACCCCAAGGCGCTTCGTCTTCTGCTCCTCTCGTATTGCCTTGGCGACTTGGGGCGCTTTATCTTCCGCGCCGCGGGTTATAAAAGGAGAGGCGCCAAGGCGCCTGTTGCTCCATGCGCCATGGCGGACCACAATGCTCAGCTTCGCGAGGAGGTGGTTGCCCATCAGGCCTGGTTGCGGGAGGTGGCGGATGCTGAAGCCGCGGCTGTTCGTGAGGACGTGCGGCGAGTCGGCGTCCTCGTCGTCGGCGTTCCTCGGCTTCGAGAAGTGAGGGCGCCACTATTGCGGGCGGTGGTAGAGGCACGCCGTGCGGAGCTCGGCTGGCAGGGCGCGCACCAGGATCGCAATGGGCGGTTCGCTCTTGGTTGGGGCGATGTTCCTCCATAAATAAATAAAGTGTTCGGGTTTCTCTTTTCGTCTCTTTTCGCTCCTTCTCTTTTTGTGTTGAGATCTAGCCCTCGTTCTTTCGCACGTGATCGAAGGAGGACAGCTTCGGGACCTCTGCTTTCGGGGCGGGGGTCGCAGTGCTCATGATCAGCAAAACGAGAGAGGTTCGAGAGAGAAAAAACCACTTGGTCGGTCGTCCGACTGCTGCAGCTTTCTTTGCTCGAGTGTTTTTTCGTATGGTACAAAGAGAGGAGAGAGGCCGACTATGGATAGAACCTTCTCAGCTTCTCTATGTTCCAGGCGTTTGTCACGAGATTCCCTTCGGTGTCTTTGAGGCGGAAAGTGCCGGGTCGGAGGACTTCCGCGATGGTGAAAGGGCCCTCCCAAGGTGGGGAGAGCTTGTGCCTGTCCTTCGCGGACTGGACTTGGCGTAGCACTAAGTCGCCGACTTCGAACGAGCGGCCGCGGACCCGTCGGCTGTGGTAGCGACGCAGCGCCTGCTGATACTTTGCCGACCGTAGGACCGCGACGTCTCGAGCTTCGTCGAGTCGGTCGAGGTTATCTTGTTGTTCCTCGACTGCCCGTGCGTTGTTGTAGTTCTGCACCCTTGGTGCGCCGTACTCAAGGTCGGTCGGGAGGACAGCCTCCGCCCCGAACACCAAGAAAAAAGGAGTGAACCCGGTCGACCGGGTTGGCGTGGTTCGCAGACTCCAAAGCACGGGTGGTAGCTCGGCAGCCCATCGTCCCGCGAATTTCTTCAGTCGGCTGAAGATTCGCGGCTTGAGTCCTTGGAGGATCATGCCGTTGGCTCGCTCGGCCTGTCCGTTGGCTCGGGGGTGTGCTACTGTCGCCCAGTCGACTCGGATGTTGAAGTTGTCGCAGAACTCGAGGAACTCCCTTCCCGTGAACTGCGTCCCGTTGTCGGTGATGATGGAGTTGGGCACCCCGAACCGGTAGACAATGTCGCGGAAGAAGCTTGCCGCCTGCGCCGATGTGATCTTTGCCAATGGCTTTGCTTCAATCCATTTTGTGAACTTGTCAACGGCGACAAGCAAGTGAGTGAAGCCCCCGGGCGCCTTTCTGAAGGGTCCGACCAGGTCGAGCCCCCAAACCGCGAAGGGCCATGTGATGGGGATCGTCTGCAGGGCTTGCGCAGGAAGATGCGTCTGTCTGGCGAAGAATTGGCATCCTTCGCAGGTGCGGACAATCTGGGTCGCATCTGCTACGGCGGTCGGCCAGTAGAAACCTTGTCGGAAGGCCTTTCCTACCAGGGACCGCGGCGCGGCATGGTGCCCGCACACCCCGTCATGGATGTCCTGCAGAAGGTGCTTCCCTTGGTCAGTCAACGCGCCACGAAGGATTCGGACGAGCTCCTCTTGTAGAGGGCGCCCTCGATCGGGACGAATGACTTAGCCCGCCGAAGCGGCGCCGAGCCTCGGTGGTATCGGCGGGAGCGACCCGTTTGTCAATCGATCGACAAGCGGTCGCCTCGATCGGTTTCGATGCTCAGGGCGCCCAAGTCCGACTCCAGCGGGGGCATCCGACCGAAGATCGATGGGGCCACCCGCCTTTGAAGTCGGCGGCGCCCTCGATTCGGATCCAACCGGATTGGCCAGACTCACGAGGTCGGAGACGAAGATTCCTGGGGAACCGCCCCTTCCCGGAGGCGAGGTTGGCGAGGGAGTCGGCTTCACCGTTATAGCGTCGGTAGCTATGATGGAGCTCGAAACCCTTGAACTTTTCCTCAAGCTTGCGGACCTCCAGGCAGTAGGCGGCCATCCGAGCGTCGCGGGGCTCGGTGGCTTTCATCACTTGATCGACGACCAGCTTGGAGTCGCCGCGAACGTTGAGACGTCGTGCGCCCAGGTCGGCGGCGATTCGCAGGCCGTTGACGAGGGCTTCGCACTCGGCGACATTGTTGGTGGCGTCGAAGAGTAGTCGTATGGCGTCTGGAGTTTGTTGCCGAGTGGGGAGATGATAGCGACCCCGCGGCCCGTTCTTGGTGTAAGACCCATCGAAGTACATCGCCCAAGTACTCGGGTCTTGGCCGCGAGGACTTGCGCCTCGGTCCACTCGGCGACAAAGTCCGCCAAGACTGGGACTTGATCGCCCGTCCTGGGGACGTACGATATGTCGAGGCCGTTGAGCTCGAGAGCCCATTTGGCGATTCTTCCGGTAGCGTCGCGGTTGTGGACGACTTCTCCGAGCGGCGAGGAGGTTACCACGGAGATGGGGTGCCGATCGAAGTAATGGGCAAGCTTCCTCTTGGTGATGAGCACCGAGTATAGCAACTTCATGCACAGGGATATCGGACCTTTGTATCGGAGAGCACTTCGGCCGAAGTAGACCGGCCTTTGCACCTTGAGAACGCGGCCTTCCTCCGCTCGTTCCACAACAAGTGCCGCTACCGACGACCGAGTCGTGGCGGCAATGTAGAGGAGCAAAGGCTCTCGCGGCTCGGGCGACCAGGATCGGAGGTGAGGTCGAAAGGCTTTTAGTCGACTAAAGGCTTCACGAGCCGTTGGTCCAGAAAAGTGGTCGGACTTCTTCATCGGCTTGTAGAGTGGCATCCTCGTCACGAGGCGGGATACAAAGCGACTTAGTGCCGCGAGGCATCCCATCAGCCTTTGAACTCCCTTCAGATCGTTGATTGGCCCCATCCTTGCGATAGCGGAGATCTTATCTCGGTTGGCTTCGATGCCGCGCTCGGAGACGATGAATCCCAGCAACTTGCCCTTGGGGACCCCGAAGACGCACTTCTCGGGGTTGAGCTTTATGCGAAATCGTCGGAGGTTCGCAAAAGTCTCCTCCAGGTCGGTGATGAGGTCATCGGCCTTCCTGGTCTTGACAACGATGTCGTCGACGTAGGCCTCGATGTTACGGCCGATTTGGTCCGAAAAACACGCCTGCATACATCGCTGGTACGTGGCGCCCGCATTTTTTAGACCAAAAGGCATCGTGGACGTAATAAAGATGAGCCATACGGGTGATGAAGGAGGTCGCGAGCTGATCGGACTCCTTCATCACAATCTGTGATAGCCCGAGTAGGCATCCAAAAGGAAAGGGACTCACACCGGCGGTGGAGTCCACGACTGGTCGATGCGAGGCAATGGGAATGGATCTTTCGGACGAGGCCTTGTTGAGGCTCGTGTAGTCAACGCACATTCTCCATTGCCCGACTTTTTCTTTACAAGGACGGGATTGGCGAGCCACTCGGGGTGACGCACCTCCCTTACAAAACCGGAGGCCAAAAGTTTGGCGATCTCTTCCCCAATGGCCCGTCGCTTCTCTTCGGCGAAACGGCGCAGGCGCTGGGCGATCGGTCCGGATCCTGGCCGAATGTTCAGGGAGTGCTCGGCGACCTCCTTCGGGACTCTGGCATGTCCGAGGGTCTCCAAGCGAAGACATCTCGGTTTGCTTGGAGGAAGTCGACGAGCGCCTTCCTATTTGGTGGTGAGGGCGGCCCGATCCGCACGGTCTTGGCGGGATCCTCGGGATCAACAAATGACCTCCTTCGTGTCCTCCGCGGACTTGAAAGAGCTAGTCCCCGACTTGCTGGAGTCGGGGGTGGATCCGGGGGCCTTCTCCTGGAGCTGGGCGAGCTCGGCAGAAGCGAGGACCGCTGAGGCCACCGCACGCTTCGGCCGCTAGCTTGTAGGCGAGCTGGAAAGATGTGGCCACGGTGATGACTCCTTGCGGCCCTGGCATCTTCAGCTTGAGGTAGGTGTAATTGGGGACCGCCATGAACTTCGCGTAGCATGGTCGTCCCAAAATGGTGTGGTAGGAGCCGGGGAAGTCCACAACCTCGAAAGTGAGGTTTTCGGTGCGGAAGTTGTCCGGGCTCCCAAAGGTGACAGGCAGGCCGACTTGCCCGAGAGGGTGGGCCTGTTGGCCTGGTACGACGCCATGGAAGGGCGCCTTGCTCACGGGAGGGCGGAGCGAGGGACCCCCAGGGCATCCAAGGTCTCAATATACATGATGTTGAGACTGCTGCCGCCGTCCATGAGTACCTTGGTCAGGCGCTTCGTCCCCACGATGGGGTCGACGACGAGCGGATAGCGTCCCGGGTGCGGGATGTGGTCGGGGTGGTCGGTCCGGTCGAAGGCGATCGGGCACTCCGACCACCTCAAGTAGGTGGGCACGGCGGAGTAGCCGTGTGGACCTCTCGGGCGAAGCTTCACTGCCGCTTGTCGGGCCAGAGCACTCCGCCCCTCCGAAGATCATGAGGCAGCCGCCGAGTTGTGGGAACTCGCTTACCGGCTCATCGCTTTGTCCCGGCGTCGGGCGCCGGTCGCGCTTCTTCCTTACCCCGCGACGTCGTGGGGTTTCGGAGAGAAACCGCTTCAGGACTTCGCAGTCCGATACATTGTGCTTGACGGGATAGTCGTGGTTCGGCACGGACTATCCATCGCCTTCTCGAATCGGTCGGGCGTCTGCCGAGCCTGCTTGCTTGGCGGTCGGTCGGCTGGCGACCATTCGGCCTTCGCGGCCCTGCTTCCCCTTCCGCTTTCTTTTGTCCGGGCGGTCGGAGGGGGCGCTGGCCCCGAGGCTGGCTGTCTTGTGGGCCGTCTTCCTTTCGAAGATGGCCCCCACGGCCTCCTCGCCGGAGGCGTGGTTGGTGGCGATGTCAAGGAGCTCCTTGGTGGTCCGGGGCTTCGAACAGCCTAACTTGTGGACCAGAGCCTCGCACGTGGTGCCGTAGATGAACGCCCCGACGACGTCGGCGTCGCGGATGTCGGGGAGCTCATTGCATTGCTGGGAGAAGCGGCGGATGTAGTCCCGGAGGGTCTCCCCCGGCTGCTGCTTGCAGCTTTTCAGGTCCCAGGAGTTGCCAGGGCGTTTGTATGTGCCTTGGAAATTTCCGACGAAAAGGTTCGTCAGGTCGGCCCAGCTGCCGATGGTATCTGCGGGCAGGTACTCGAGCCATGCTCGAGCTGAGTCCGCAAGATAGATGGGGAGGTACTGGATAACGAAGGAGTCGTCTGTCGCTCCCCACTCGACAAAGCGAGCGGTAGTCCTCTAACCAGACACTGGGGTTGGTAGCCCCCGTGTACTTGGCTATGTTGGTCGGGGCCCGGAATCTGACCGGGAAGTCGGCGTTGCGGATACGGCGGGTGAACGCACGCGGCCCAGGACCGTCGAATCCTGGGTCGGGATGGTCGCGTCGCCGCTTCTCGGCGATTTGCGAGGGTGCTGCCGCGTCGGTAGCTCTCCTTCGCGCCTCGAGGGTGGTGCGGAGATCATACTTGTCCCCCAGGCGATGGCGCACCGGGGTGTATGATGCCTGGGGGAGTTCGTGGGGCGGAGCCGTCTTGGGGCTCGCCGCCTGTGAGGGGAGTGGCCCAGCGGCCCGAGGTGGCGCCCGTCACGGAACTAGAACCTTAGGCGTCTTGAATGGCGACACGCTCTACCCGATCCCGAAAGGTTACGGTAGGTGGCCTTGGCTTCAGGCTCCGTTGGCTCAGGCAGCCCTCGGAGCAGCATTGCCGCAGCGGCGATGTTCTGGTTGGCGTGAGGGAAGAACGGAAGGCCGTTCGCTTCCTCAGCCAATTGCTGATGCACCTGATGCGCGGGCGCCAAGGCCGAGGTCGGTGGTGGGCTAGGCCGACGGCGCTCGATTCGCAGCTTTATCGAGCTCGGCCTTTCGGCTTCTAGCTCTCGCGCCGGAGCCGGAGGTCAGCTGCCAGGTGTCTTGTCGTCGTCTTCCGCCGGATTCCTCCCCGCCGCTTCGTCGCGGAGGAGGGTCCCGATGGTAGCGGGTGGAGGATGGCTCCGCCGCACCGTCATATTGCACTCGCGCGAGGGCCCTTCGAGGGGCACACTCCTTGTCGGAGCTAGAGCCGTGGCTAGAGGAATCCACAAGAGGTCGTGGAGGAAGCCGTGGCCACAGAATCGGCCATGGCCACGAAGTTGTGAGCTCGTGGAGGTGGTTCCGCCGCTCGCCACAAGGCGTATCGCGGTGTTGCCAGGAGCAACCCCGGCCAAGACGTCCGGGCCCGCCCGCGCGGCTTGCGCGGGGGCCTCGAGGCTGAGGTTGCTGAGGACGTCAGCGATCGCATCCAGGCTTGCGGAGGGCGTCCGGTCCCGGACAGCAGCAGGGACGAGGACAAGCTCCCCCGCCGTGGTGACGATGAAATCGAGGGCGCCGAAGCGGATCCAGCCCCTCGATACCGGCGAAACGTAGTGGGAGGAAGCCATCAGGGAGGAGAATGGGAATCCGAAGATGAAGATGTCGGTGAAGACGCCGCGAGGGCCCCTACAGCGCGCCAATCGCCGGTGTTTCGTGCACCGGCAATACGAATTTATGGTCGGATGGGTCGCGCTCCCTCTCCCGAATGGTCGACTCGAGGAGTCGAAGATGTATCTTGGTTCGGGCCGAATGTCCCTACTCCAGTTCAGGCGGTGTGAATGTATTGATCTTTGGGAGACGGACAGGGGTGTACAGCGAGGCGACGGCCGGGCTGTCCGATCCCTTGAGGTTTTCGCTAGGGAGTCGAGGCTACCTAGGAGGCTGCTTTCCTTTTCTCCGCGCCTCCTCTCGGGCCCTGCCTCTCCTTATATAGACGGAGGAGGCAGCTTACACGGGAGTTGTGAAGACTACGAGGAGAGGGGTCTGCATGTCTTGAGGTCTGGTTTCTGTCTTGTCCGGCCAACCCCTGCTTGTCCCGAGGAAGGGTTGGTGGCTCTGTAGCGTCTGATCGCGTATCTTGTCGAGGGTGGCGTGTTGCGTGGTGTTCTTGTCACCTCGGTGACTTTAATGGCGCTTGACTTTGCTTAGGCCTCGAGTGGGCGTACTCCTGCGGTGTGCCAGGCGGCGGGGCGGGGCTTGACTTCTTCGGTGGCTCTTCCGACAACCTTGGGAAGGAGCCGCCTACCTGGTACGGATGTCGAGGGGCCAGCTGCGCACAAAGCGTTTGCACGACAGGCGTGAGCCTGGCTTGTCTTGCGGGCGGAGCTTGAGCCGATATTAGGCGGTCGGCGTGTGCCGACCGCTGCTGAAGTCCGCCCGGCCGTCGGGAGTCGGCCCCGCACAGGTCGGGGCTCGTTCCTTGCGGCCCAAGTACCTTTCGGTGGTGCCGGACTTCCGTCGTGATAGGTCAGCCCGTTCGTGCTTCCGGGCTGATGGGGGTACCCATGGTATGGGTACTCGTCAAGTAAGCTTAGCTATACCGCTTAGGTTGCAAAGCAGCAAGCTCCCTTCTAATGCGTTATTAGGCTGCTTGGAGCCTTCTCGCTTAGTAAGCCGCCTTCGGCCCTTCCTCCTTCTTACTCTGTTTGGTATTCGCTCGCGGGTTTGTTTCCAGGTTCTTTCGTTCTTGGTTGGCTCTCTCTATTGTTGTTTGTAGATCGTGCGTCCTGCGCATTGATCCGGCAGCGAGACCCGCCCTGGTTGTAAAGCGAGCCGTCCTTCCTCGTTGCTTTGTCTTCGGTTTGTTTTTAAACTCGACCTTATATCGGGACTGTGGTGACGAACCTTACTCTCCTCGGTCAAGTGGTTGACCCGTCTGTCCAATAAGTTGACTAAGTGAATGGGAATCCTATAGTTTGACCAGCCTGGGAAGAGTAGTCAGAGGCAATTCGCTAATATGGAGCTGTTTATATCGGCTTTCTTTCCTAACTAACAGGAAAAGAGAGACATGCGAGTTCGACTCTCGTTCTATCCATGTTCAGCAGTCCTTTTCCATCTTGGTACTGTTGATGGCAGTACCGCTCAACTACGAGATGCTTGAAAGTCGATGTATCAATAATGTTCCCAAGAGTAGCATCGAGCCTCGAAACGGCAAGCCATGCTTCAAGCTAAGCAAGAAAACTACTGCGCTTAAGTGCGTTAGCGCTTAGAGCAAGAAAACGGCTGCGCGTTATTTTATTGTACTAACGCGCAACGAGCAAGAAAACGGATGCGCGTGCTAACGTGCTTAGAGCAAGAAAATGGCTGCGCGTTATTGTACTAACGCACAACGGCTTTCGCACTAGTGCGCTCAATCCGTTGCTTGTTATTTATAGCTAGCTCAATCCTAAGCTTGTTCTTTATAGCTAGTGCGCTCAATCCGTTGCTTGTTCTTTATAGCTAGCTCAATCCGTTGCTTGTTCTTTCGCGCTAGTGCGCTCAATCCTAAGCTTGTTCTATAAGGGATTACCTTAGGACAACTGGAAATGGGACAGGAGAGGCTTTAGCAACTAATCTTTCAGCTTCATATGCCGCCGATCCTTGACTGGCAAAAGAAAACCTCTATTCCGGGGCTAGCTTTCTTCTTTGTTTGGTGGGGCTCTCCGCCTTTACCTGCCCGTTCTTTCCTTGCCACCATTGTGGTGCCGGTCTCACCCCTTCTGCTAAGGAAGGGCTTTCCTCTTCTTCCTGTGTACCTCTAGTGACTCGACTCGTGTCTTGGAGGTCCAAATGTTCCTATTTGCCTTTGCGTTTTTGCGCCTCTAGAATCCTCATCGCTTTTTCATGGTCAAAGTTCAAGAAATAGGGTTTCTGATCAGCAGAAAGAATGAACTGTAGACCCGCTAAACAGCTACACCAAGAAAAATGGCTCTTTCGGCACCCTCAAGACTAGCTTGTGCGTTGGCCCAAAGAAGCCCTGGGTAAAGCTCGATTAGTACATAAAAAAAAGGAAACCTTCCCTCCCCGGGGCGGAGGAAACGGAAACGCTACTGCATTGGAACATCGTCTCCTCACCATCTCCCCCCCCCATTGTCTCCTTCTTCACTTCCCCAGAACTGCACATCAGGATTCTTCAATCCTTCTATCTGGCCTCCGTACCCGTAGTGGAGTGCCTTGCTACTTTCAATATGAAAAGGAAGATGAGATGGCGGGATTGAAATAAACTCTGATCTTTGGCTATTGATCTTGCTGGCATTTCAGTACGAATTGCTTGTCAGCCTTCATCCCCGACCACTACTTAGGCGACCCAGCCAGCGGACTCGGCAATGTCTTATTTTTATCTCTCCCTTACACTTTGAAAGCCTTGAAGTCTTTGAAAACCAACCTACCATCCGATTTGTGTAGAAAAAGAGCGGTCCGGTTCAAGAGGTGCAGCGGTCTTCGCCCAGAGGTTCCTTTTTCCAGAGGAAATTGGTTCCAGCCGATCAATTTGTTGAACAAGGCTAAGCGGCAGCTTGAAGACGACGTCTTACACCAAGTCCGGTAGATCCGAGAAAGACTTTGAAAAGTGCCTTCCTAAGCTAAAGGACGAGCTAGACCCAGCAGAGAAAGTAAGCCAGCACCACACCAGCCAATTTTGAAGTAAACCACGAATCAAAGCCTAGGGTACCCTATCAGTAAAAAGCTAGCTTCTAGTCTAGGGAAGGTTAATACTGCGTCTTTGTTTGGTCTACCAGACTTCTTTCTCAACACCGGTTCTTTTGGCTTCTTCTTGGGGAATCGGCCGCTCCGCATCGGCTTCATGCTTAGGGTAAGGGAGAACTTCTTGATGGGGAAAGTAGGCATATGGATAGACGAGATAGGCATTGCATCGTTGTTGCACGTAGTAATGCGTTCGTGAATGGTCGTACGTAGTACGCCCCAACAATAGCACTCTTGTGTCCCTACTCCTCGGCTGTAAAGGAGAGCAAGGGTCAAGAGGAGAGGACGCGAAAGGTACAGTCAGGTCATAAAGCCAATAGGTCTCGAGCTTCAAGCACGGTTACGGATAAAGCGTAAGCTCAACTGACAAGGGCGTAGCGGTGAGCTTAGAGACTACGTTTCGAATTGCCATAGAAAGAACTCCCAGAGTGTGCAGCCGGATAGGAGATGAGACTTGGGAAAAGTGCACCCTACGGAGAAAGCGATAGAAAGAGTAATCAGCATTAAATCCAGTCTCCTTGTAAATTCGATTAGACGACCGCTTCGGCATACATACGCGGCATCTCTTTCATCAGGACCGAAGTCATTAGTCAAATATGTTGATGTTGAGGATGCGAGGCTGATTTCCCCGGGATGGCGATATATTCCAAGTAGTACTTGACTTTTCATGGGGACGGATCTCCTCCAACTGTACTAGCTGTCGGGTTATGCTTTGTATAGTGACCTCTGGTCGCCTTGCTGAATTGAAGGGCGCCCTTTCCGTTCTCGTTCAGAGAGTGACTCCTTACCCCTTACTTCACTTGCAGCTTGCGGAGATCACTTTATCCTCCTTTGACCGGTCGCTACCTCTGTCGGAACCCTCCCTTTTATGGCGTGGAATACCAAAAGGGATTCCTATGTGCAACCAGTACTAGTCCCATGATCAGTGGCTAGCACGCACATTTACAACATTGTCATCACATCCATACAAGTTCATATTACATTGATAGTAATAAAGTCTTACATCATGGCCTATTGGCCGAATTTAGAAGTTTGCAGTGGAAGATACATTGCTTGGCAGTATGCCTTCTACCCAAAATACCACAGGCAACTGACAAGGGTAAAACCTTAGAAAGACTCGTTAGCAAAGTCCCCGTATTCTGCGTCGGGATCAGGGTACTCATTTTCTTCATTCTCTGAATATCAACAATAGCAAGGTTGAGTACACGTATGTACTCGCAAGACTTGTAGTGTATCACAAATGTATAATAAATGCAGGCTATGTCATGGGTAAGCTACTAAGTTATTTTGCATAAAGCGAAAATTGAATTGTAAATACAGAATAATAGATTGCAAGCGTAATTTGTAAAGCAATTGACATATATGTAAATAACAAGTATGAATAAGGATAATGACAACCTCACAATCCTCCATGATTGTGGGTAGAACAACGTCCATTCCCATTTCGTTGACCACAACATATTATCAAGACTTTTTCCAAGCATCATTGAGTTTCCAAACCATTTCATGAAAATACCAAAACTCCAACTAGTGTCAGTGCACCAAGATTCCCATAACCGTGGGAACGGCTTTTCAAAAAGTTTAGACTCTGCAGAGTTGTACAACTTTACCCACAAATAATGACTTTCCCTTTTTGCAAAGCTTAATTAACACACTTCCTTAGGTGTGCCGCGAGGAAAATCATACACAACCGTTACATTATTTAACCCTGACTTTACACTAGCCCGGTGCCGACAAACCCTTACTATGGTGGCAGAAATGAAAGTTAGCAGGGATCATTTAGAACTCAAGGTAACTCATTTCCCCCATAGCAAGGCGTACACCGTTGCATTGGTATGTGTCTAACCCACACCCGCGTGTGGACACCCCATAAATAGCAATTGTGGTTGTACGGTAATTCCTGGATTATACAACACTATGTTCGGTCCTTAAATTAACTCAGGTGGAAACTCCCCCTACACTACGTGTAAGTTAACGCTTACACCCCCGGCTATTGCCATAATCCACCTTTGTCAAAACATAGTTTTATTTTCATTTTTATCAAACTACCAGTATCCTTTACTGTCATATCCAACCTTTTAAATTATGAGACAACACGTGTCTCTCCCAATCTTAACAAGATTTCCAATGTTTAACATGATATCACAACTAGTTGTTCGATTCCAAATCTAGAGCATACTAAGCATGTGCAAATAATAATCGAGTATACCCTGTGGACATTACTTCATGTCTAACCATAACCTAGGGTTCTCAATGTTCTCATGTCAATCATTAATTAAGGAAAACCCACAAGCTAGGTTTAGTTCTACCACATCCCACAATATAGCAAGTTTAATGAATATAGCGCATGCATAATAGTTTTGACAAACAGAGTAAACTAGTTAAAATAGTAGGTTCAACATGGTCAAAGGAGGGTGCTTGCCTTTCTCAGTGACTTCTTGCGCGAAGTCGGGGTCGTCGACGAAAGTATCCGGAGTATCGGTGTCTACACGCCGTACCATAAAAAGCGAAGCAACATCCAAATCAGAAAAAGAAAGAACAAGAGTAAACATACAATACATGTGGCAAAAAGAAGTCGAATAAAGTTACAATCAAAATCATTCATGAAAATAAGTAATTGAGCGTTTTGGCAGAGGTTAGGGTTTGGGTCCACTAATCGCGTAGAACACAGAATTGTGTTTAACGAATGTCGCTATTTTACTTTACGAATTCAAGAAGCTAAGATTGTTTGGATTTACAAAATCCAAAAACTTAAACCAATGGTATCCACATGAATAGTGCTTAGCCTCAAGTTTAATTTGCTCAAAATTTGATTTATAAAAATTGGGCCTATAAGGTAGGGCTAGAGGTTAAATCTACATGACTACAATGTGATTCTAGCAATGTGAAACAATTTACTTAAGGTTCATTAGGTCCAACTATTCAATTATTACAATATCGGTAAAACATAAAACTTAGCTATTTGAGCTAATGAGATGCAGATGCAAAGCAAGTTATTAACTAAATGTTTTTCCATAAAATGGTAGTATAAACATTGTACAATGGTTTTGAGATATTTTTCCTACATTTTGCATTTAGACGAGATAATCCACGGGTGATCGAAAAGGCTAAAAACTCACAATTTTACACATGTTGATGATGCCATTTTCCTTTCTACAATGTGACTGCACCTTAACAAATTATGAAAGGATACTTTTAGGTACTGTCATGGGATGTTTAAACTAGTGTTCCTAAGTTGGTTTTACTAGGTTCCAAACATTATTTGTGATGCCATTCGATTAATCAATTAATAGGGCTTCTTTTAATCATGGTGTCCTATGTTGCATGAATATAACCAAACCTAAAACATGTAAAAACAGTAAGCATAATCCAATTAAACTTTTATAACAGTAAGGTCACGATAGCCTAAGGTCCTAGGAACAATTCTAATCTCATTCGGGTTAAAGTTGTACATCTACATCATATACATGCTACATAAAATAACCCTATAGCATGTTTCAAAATTAATCATAGGTTAAACCTAAACATTTTCACGTATACAGAAATAATGCCATTTTATGTATGCATAGGAATTAACTTCACAAATTTTGAAGGTCATTTATACTAGATACAAGAAATATCAAATTTGAATGTATTGAAGCTAACCTTATCAAGTAATGGATATAAACTAAGTCCAAAACTAAGTATTTTTGTATATTTGAACTCCTAATGACATCGGGAACTCAATGAAATTGGTTTCCTAAATTTTGGAGGTTATTTGGAAAAGTTTTGCATTGAGCATAGTTTCGGCCGAATATTCAAATTTGAAATATAAGCATCTTCCAGTGTACAACTTTGAAATATTTTTACATATTCAGAAACTACATGATTTAAAAAGAATTTAGGAACTGGTTTGACCTAATTTGGGTTTGTATTTCAAAAGTTATAGGCATTTGAAGTGGTTCGGTTTGGAAAAATCGGATTTAAATGAAAAATGCGCTTTTATGCTGTGAAAACGTAATCTTCCATTTAAAAGGTCCTGTGCCTTCGCACTGGCTGACGAACCGGTCCCACCATGCAGTGACACAGTGCAGGGGAGCGGTGGAGGCAGCCTCGCCGGCGGCGGAGCAGGGCCGGAAGCGGCTGGGCAAGGGCTCTACGAGCATCAACAGGCCTAGGGGAACCTAGGGCATGGCTCCATCGGGTCCGGGGATGACCGGAGGAGGCTGGCGATGGTGAGGGGCGGCGGCCCTAATGGTGGCTAGCCGCGACGGCTCTAGGGCAGCGTCGAAGCTAAATTGAGCGTTCGGTGGGCATCTAGGGTCCCTAGTGGTGCATCTTGATACCTTGGATTGGAGGAAGAGTGGTCGAGTCGGGCTGGCGCCGTGCGACCGGAGGCGAAGACGAAGAAGGCGACCCGGCGGTGGCTCAGACGAGGAGAGCTGCAACTGAAGCCAAGTTGGGGGTTAGTGAACCGGAAGTAAGCTCCGGGCGGAATGAATTGGACGGCCGAGCTCACCTGTGACGGAATTGCTCGGGAATGTGCTCGCCTACCTCGCCTCGAGCCGAAGCTATTCTCTGCAAATTGCGAGGTGAAGGGGCGAGCAAGGCAACAGGGAGGAGTCCATGCGGCTATAAGGAGGGGCCGCGACAGAGAGGGCGAGCAAGGATTGGGCAATGGGGTCGGCAATGGAGAGAGGGGTGGAGCGGCGGCAACGGCGCCCTGGTCAGAGCTCGGTTCAACCTTCAGACTCTACTCAAGTGCACTGTGGCGAATCTGATAATCCTCCATCTCTCTGGTTGGTTCAGTGAGGCATCATGTTCAGGCATTGCATTGGTGCAATAGGATCTAGGAATCCTTAGCTTGGATTGCACTGACCCAGCTTCCATAGCTCATCAAGCTCTAGTCTGACAATTGCTTCATCCTTCAGGTTTAAGCAGTGAATAGCTCACTCCAAGCACTAGATTGGCTAACCTAGATATGCAATCCTTGAGCTGACAGGATTGGAAACTATGCCCTAGATTACTCCACCATGGTTCAGTCAATGCATTTCATTGCTTTGTCACAATTGCTTGTTACTGACAATTGCTCTCCCCACCGATTGGCACATTGAGTCTTCATACTCATGCCTTGTATTGGTCCAATGAGATCTGTATCCTCTGGTTGGAGTGCACTTGATCGGCCCCATGAGCTCTCACAGATCTTTAGGCTAATAGGTACTCAAGTGAGGTTTGGGTAAATATGTATTTTGGTTGCTGTAATTTCCCTCCTGTTGGTTCAGTGAACTGAGGCGTGCACTCTGCTGAAGCATCACATTGGCCCAAAAGGATTCAAGGATCTTTGAGTAGGTGGATTTTTTTGATGTTCTAGATGGGTTGATCAAAGTCAGAATAGTCACTGCTAGATCCTAACGATAGTGGTTCAAATCGGCATTTGCTTGATTTGGTTGCATTAGGACATACTCAAGTTACTGATGAAAAGCTAAATGAAGAAATGCATGAAATGGAACCTTCACTTAGCTAACAAACAATAATTTAAGTAAATCGAAAATCCAAATAATCCTCCAAAATGGTTGAACTCCAAATTAAAACCAAGATCAATAATTCAAATAATTAATAATGCTTTCTAATATTTGAGGATGTTACAACCTCCGTTCCACTCCTCCCGGAAATCTTCATTTCCTTCTCCGAGAGCGAATCGTTGACAAAAGGAGGCAAAAGATACTTTCTAACTCTTATAGATGATGCAACACGTTATTGTTATGTGTATTTGCTGAAAACAAAGGATGAAGTTTTAAACTACTTCAAAATCTATAAGGCCGAGGTTGAGAACCAACTAGAAAAGAAAATTAAAAGACTAAGGTCTGATCGTGGAGGAGAGTATATCTCTCATGAATTCTCCCAATTCTGTTCTGAGCATGGTATAATCCATGAAGTTACACCACCATATTCTCCCCAATCAAATGGGGTAGCTGAGAGGAAAAACCGAACACTCACAGACTTGGTGAATGCCATGTTAGAGAGTGCCGGTATGCCTAAGATGTGGTGGGGGGAAGCTATATTGACAGCAACTTTTTTGTCTTAAATAGAGTAATCACTAAAAAGCGTGATATTACTCCATATGAGGGATGGAAGGGGAGAAAGCCCAATGTTAATTTTCTGCGAACATGGGGGTGTTTGGCAAAAGTCAATATACCATTGCAGAAAAAGAGAAAGCTTAGACCTAAAACAGTCGATTGCATTTTTTTGGGATATGCATATAACAGTACGGCCTATAGATTTTTAGTAGTAAAATCAGAAACTCCTGAGATTGTTGCTAACACAATAATTGAGTCCAGAGATGCTTCATTCTTTGAGGATGTTTATCCTATGAGACCAGCAGGTAGTACTTCACAAACTGAAAATATTAATGTTGAACCTACCACTATTTTTGAACCAATGAGTGATACACTACCAGTAGAAGATATTATTGAGGAGGATAACAATTTAGTCGCAGAGGCTCCTCGTAGGAGCAAGAGACAAAGGGTTGAGAAAACCTTTGGCGATGACTTCATTGTATACCTCGTAGATGATGTGCCAAAAACTCTTTCAGAGGCTTATGCATTACCTAATGCTGAGGATTGGAAAGAGGCAGTCCGTAGCGAGATGGATTCCATCATGTCTAATGGGACTTGGGAGATCACTGATCGTCCTACTGGGTGCAAACCTGTTGGATGCAAGTGGGTTTTCAAAAAGAAAATGAGGCCTGATGGTACTGTTGATAAGTACAAGGAAAGACTTGTAGCCAAGGGTTATACCTAGAAAGAAGGAGAGGATTATTTTGATACTTATTCTCCTGTTGCCAGATTAACCACCATTAGAGTGCTCATTGCTTTAGCTGCTTCCCATGGTCTACACGTCCATCAAATGGATGTAAAGACAGCTTTCCTTAATGGAGAGTTGGAGGAAGAAATCTATATGGAGCAACCAGATGGTTATGTGATTACTGGACAGGAAAATAAAGTGTGCAAATTATTAAAATCCTTATATGGACTAAAGCAAGCACCTAAGCAATGGCACGAAAAGTTTGATAAAACTTTGACATCTGCTGGTTTTGCTGTTAATGAGGCAGATAAGTGTGTATATTATCGTTATGGTGGGGGTCAAGGTGTGATTTTGTGTTTGTATGTTGATGACATACTTATATTTGGGACTAACACTGCTGTAATTGACGAGGTTAAAACTTTCTTATCTCGATGCTTTGATATGAAAGATTTGGGAGAGGCAGATGTTATTCTGAATATTAAATTGATCAAGAATGAGGATGGAATCATTTTGCATCAATCCCATTATGCTGAGAAAATTTTGAGCCTGTACGGCTTTGAGAATTGCAAAAATTGCCCCAACACCATATGATCCGAGTGTTAAACTTCGGCAAAATCAATGGTTAGGGAAAGATCAATTGAGATATTCACAAATTATTGGGTCTCTTATGTATCTAGCTGGTGCCACAAGACCTGATATCTCATTTGCTGTGAGCAAATTAAGCCGGTTTACATCTAACCCGGGAGATGATCATTGGGAGGCACTTGAAAGAGTGTTGCGCTACTTGAGAGGCACAACATCTTACGGAATTCACTATACTAGATATCCATCTGTATTAAAAGGATATAGTGATTCCAATTGGATCTCTGATGCGGATGAGATCAAAGCTACAAGTGGTTATGTTTTTACCATAGCTGGTGCTACAGTTTCATGGAGGTCTTGCAAACAGACCATATTAACGAGGTCAACCATGGAAGCTGAACTTGTAGCACTTGATACAGCCACTATTGAGGCTGAATGGCTTAGAGAGCTTTTGTTGGACTTGCCATTGGTTGAGAAACAAGTACCGCCGATCCTAATGTACTGCGATAACCAAACAGTGTTGATTAAGGTTATGAGTACTAAGGATAACATGAAGTCCTCCAGACATGTGAAACGCAGGCTTAAATCTGTCAGAAAATTGAGAAACTCCGGAGTAATTGCTGTGAATTATGTTAAATCTTGAGAAAAATCTGGCAGATCCTTTTACAAAAGGGCTTGCAAGGAAAACAATTTCCATTGCGTCTATGGACATGGGTATGAGGCCCATTTGAGTTACAACACAATGGTAACCCATACCTTCCTGATCGGAGATCCCGTGAATTAGGTAGTGGGAAAAACAAGTTGATGTTGTAACAAGAGAGTACATATTATTAAATTGTACCTGTGTCCTAATAGACAAAGTACTCTCAACTGTATGAAAGGTTGGCTTAAAGCCTTAATGTATTCTAATGTCAAAATGAGAGAAAAAGGTATTGGCCTACAGGATACCTATAATGAATACACCTACTTGAGCATAACTGTGAGGTCACAGTTCACGAGAATGGGGCATTCTCTAGAAAGCTCATGAGCAGATACGGGAGCTTGACCATATAACGCTTCGTGTAGGCGTGGTTTATTAGCAGCCTAGTATCAGTGGTGGTTTTCAAGTGAAATCTGATCACAAAAATTTATGAATTCAAGGCATAGTCCATTCAACAGCTGTGAGAGGATAAATCTTGTTAATCTAGGTGCAAGTTCAACCTGTACGGGACTTACACCAAAAGACTGGTATATTAACAACACATCAGTACAGCAATCTTTGTTATCTTTTCTGCTGTTTGCTATGGAATTGGTGGGGGATTGTTAGAAATTGGCCCATGGCCCATTTCCTTTAATTCCATAGCATGCATGATTTAGTACCATATTGCCTAGCCAAGTGGAGGAAGGTCAATTTAAAAGGTTGTAAGACCCTCACTTTTATGCTACAGTGCAAACATAAAAGCAAGGTTCTAATGTGCATACTGTGCCAGTCCCATGATCAGTAGCTAGCACGCACAAACACAATTTGGAAATCACAACCATGCAAAAGTTTCATATTTTATTACAGCGGAAGTATTGATACAATATGACCGATGAGGTCGACTAAATACATAACAAAAGAATCAGAAGTATTGTAGTTTGCCACATAATCCACAGGCAACTGACAAGGTAAAGCCTTAGAAAGAATCGTCGTTAACAATCCCGTTTTCCTGCGTTGCATTACCTGTCGAGGAATCCTGTCTAAAAACAACAATAATAGCAAGGGTGAGTACGTTGCGTACTCAGCAAGACTTGTAGTGTTTGCAAAACCTGAAATATATGCAGGCTGAATAGAAAGTGGGTTTCTACGGTTGTTTTGCATAAAGCGAAATTTGAATTGTAAATAATGAATAATAGATTGAAAGCGAAAATTGTAAAAGTACATAAATAAGTAGAGTAACAAGTATGTACATAAAAGTAATAAGAAGAGATATACAACTCACAGCCCTTCGTGCATAAAATGTAACCAAAGTACCCACATCCCTTCGTGAGTGATAAAGCGTCCAATCCCATTATAACTGTAATCAATTTAATTTTGCCAAGCACAAGGCACAACAGCTGAATTCAACCTTGCCAACGAAATGTCAAGAATTGAATCATCTGTAAGGGTAAGCTCACCAAATCATTTTATAAAACAACTAAATAGTGTCAGTTCGCCAAGTCGTCCATGATCGTGGACACGGCTATTCGAATAGTTTTAGACTCTGTAGAGTTGTACAGCTTTACCCACAAGATATGTCCTCCCTTTGTGGCAGATCATTAGCACACTTCCTTTGGTGTGCCGCCAGAGTTCATAACGAAACTGTTCGTTACTTGGACCTTAACTTTGCACTAGCCCAATGACGTTACCCCTGACTATGATGGAAGCTAAAAAGGTAAAAGGGATTCCGGAGTCAGTAACCCACCAGGAATAGAAATTCCGGAGTTAGTGACCCACCAGGAATAATAACAGCCCCAAATTCATAGCCAGGCGTACACCGTTACAACGGCAGATGCCAACACCTCGGTGATGACACCTCCCTCGAGCAAACCAATATTCAGAATGCCCGTGCTACAACTGCCTACCAATGTGCAAAGCTAATTCCCAAATAATTTAATAAGTTAAGACTGTCCCAGTCCAGTACTTGTGGATGTACGGTTAAACTTGGATCATGCAACACTACGTTCGGTCCTCAAAGTGACATGGGCGATACTCCCCCTATCTACGTGCATTATTAATTGCACTTCCGGCTATTGCCAATAATCACCCACGTCGAAATCATAGTTTGACTTTCAGAAAGAATAAAACATTAGAACCACAATATTCTATCAGGTTCAAGATTAAAGTTCATCAGGTTCATCATTTTTATTCAATATGTCAAATATTCATTACGAACAGTAAAACCATCTGTTCGTATCCCAATCTAAAGCATGGCTAAGCATATGCATGTAATAATCGAATATACCCATTTTGACATCAAGTGTCTATCCACGAGCTAGGGTTATCAAGGTTCACATATCAATGCCAATTGAGGAAATTTATCAATGATAAGGTATATCTACCAGTACCCAAATACAATTTTATGGAACATAGCATATGCATGCAAGTTTTAATTAACATTTTAGTTAATTATAAAAAATTAGGATCAATATGATCAAGGGGGTGCTTTCCTTGCTATCCGTTGTTCTTAGTGACGAAGTCGAAGACATCATCTTGAGATTGTCGACGGCGAAGTCCGAGACGTCGGATTCTACACGTCGCATAACAGAAAAGATAGCAAATAGCAAATAACACTTTCAATAAGGGCAAAAGGAAATCAGATGGAAAAACCAAATATAAAACATACATAAAACAAGCATGGTTGTAGTTAGGGTTTCGAGACCACATAAGCGAACGTACTACTTTCACATTGTAGTCTTATTACTGATTTAAGGGTTTGAAGGTCGCATCGCATACAACATCTATTCCTTATGATTCATTCTATTTTATTTTACGAATTCAAGAAGCTAAGATTGTGAATTTAAATACGTTAAACTCCGAATTCAAGAAGCAAAACTTGTTTGGATTAATAGAAGTATACATTGGTTACAAGTTTCTTAAACCTTACTATTCATAATATTCCTTTCTTGCAACTTTATTATGAACGGGTTTTGCTCTATTAGGATTTAGATCCTAAGCAAGATGAAATAAGAATATTTTTCTATATTACTGCAGATCATATCCTAAAGACCATTTCTAGGCTATTCTTCACAAAATTTGTATTTAGACGAGATGTTTTACGGGTTACCGGACAAGCTTAAATGATCACAATAGATTACGAATGAATAGTCCTTTACCTTTCACACAGAATCAGTTTTACGCGGGCTAGACTTATTGATTTAGGCTAATAGCCTCATTTTCATGATATTTGAGAAGGTTATGGTGATACAAATTTCATAGTCAATTTCTCAAAGTTCGTTCATTCATTATATGCAATTAAGTAATGTTAACGCTTAAGCTTATTGAGACAACAAGATTTATATACATTACATGATGAAATGAGATTATCTTTTCATAGTAGGGTAGTCTATGTTTTGGAGGGCACTACTAAGCTAATTCTTTGGATTTTAGATTTAGACGAGGCATCATATTCATCGTTGAAAGCTTATGTGGCTTTATAAAGTTTACATTATTCAAAATCGACAGGGAAGTGAAGCAAACGATTAACACTTAAGGGTTTTGTAATAGCTGGACTTAGATGGAAAGCAAGTTATAAATAAGATGTTTTTCGAGAATACGGTAGCATGCACTTTGTAGAGTGTTTCTAAACTGGTTTTATAGGTTTTAGCATATAGACGACTTATTTTATTAATTGTTGAAATAGTCTAAATGATCACAAGGTGACACTAATCGGATCAAGTTTCATTCTAATAAGTTTGCAACTATACCATACATGTTCTTTTACTCATTTTTCTGGCATTAGTTGGGGATGTCCTTAAGAATGTTTTTGAGTTAGTTCCGTGATATTTCTCTTTTATCCGCGGCGTTTTCCAGTTAAAGGGGCATTACGGCTTTACACGAATTTAATCTTACATTGCTGGCAAATGAATTATTTTTGCAAGATCAATTAGTACTGAACTAAGGGTGTTTAAATACAGATTTTACCAGTGTTAATACTAATACTTACTTCTACAATACCAGATGGTTTGGACTTATAGTTACATTATAAATAGATTAAATAAGAGAGCTGAAGGGAAAGAACTAGGACTTGGATATAGGACCAGTTGATCTACACAGCTAGGCACTACCACTAAGCTAAGTTGTTGGTTGTAATAAAGTGGATTGGTAATTTATTTGAGTTATGAAGCATGACTCATTTCTATGTTCAAAGTATCATTTCAGTTGTAATCTTTGTACGAGAGTGTTCATAAAACAGGCATGCAAATAGGTACATAAAGATTATTCAAGTTTGTTGAATATCACGCATGGTCTCGATATCAGACAAGTACAGGTAATAAAAAGTTACTGTGTATTAATGCACATCACAATCAGATATTTATACTAGCCGCAAACTGCTTATTTGAAGGAATATATCCACATGAACTAAAGACGAAATCTAGTCTGAGGATATATTCGCTTGACCTTTTTGTTCTAACTTCTATGATTCTAATTGATAACAAAGATCTAATGTTATTTGTACATGTACATATATATTCTTTGGATAAGGTTCCTTTAAGCTTTAATCAAATCTCCACTCTGGCTTAGGCTCTATCTACTGAATTAATGTTCAATCTCCTACTCTGAATTTGAAATCAGATCATACTAACCAAGATCCTTCCCTCAGATATTTGAGCAATCATTTAATTGATTCCACTTAACATTGAATCAATGAGCTAATTGAGAGCGCCAATGCTATTGCTTTACCTTGGAGCATTGATCAGTTGGGGAGATCACAAAATGCACTACAGTAGCTTGAGCTACAGTAACCCCCCCCCATGGGTGGAGCTCGGTGAGCTTGGCCAGCGGCCAGGGCAAGTGCAAGGAAGATGGGGCGAAGCTTGAAATGGAATCCCGAGGTTCCATTGAGGTCACAGGAACTGGTGGCCGGAGCTGCGACGAGCTGTAGCGGCGGCACGGCGAGGAGAGGCGGCGGCAGAAGCATGGTATCGTGGCGAAGGCTGGTTGACCCAGGGGAGCACCAATTGAGCTAGGGGTATTATTTGGTGAGGGATAGTGATGCCCTGGTTGCAGGGAATTGGAAGATGGAAGCCCGAGCAAGAGGTCGGTCGGCGATGGAGCTTTTTGGCTGGAGGTGGGAGAGATGATGAAGTTTTGCTTTGATAAACGCTTGCATTACCAGTGGTAGCTCACGTAGCTTTTATAGTCAATTAAGGCGGTGGCTACAGGGTCTGAAACGGGAGGCAAATGGTGGCTCGGTTTGTGCAGTGAGCTTGATCAAAGAAGCATGGAAGCGCTGGCTTGGGCAGGTGCTGCCGTGAGGAGAACATGGCACATGGGCTCAAGAGGAGGAAAGGGTACCATCTGAAAGTGACGAAGTGGGAATTGAATTCATCCCAGCTTGGTCGGCTACGGTGATGAAGTCGGTTCGGTGCTGCTTCAAAGAAAAACAGAGAAGAGTCTGCCGTGAGATGAATGGAAAGGAAAAGAAGGTTGGAGAAAGTGAGGGAAACGTCATGTGGCCAAGGATTCAGACTTCCACGAGGCATTCAGAGGAGAGGAAGCTGAACGTGCTGGTAGGCAGCAAATGAGATTGTCGTCAGAGTTAATTAATTGGCTGGGCCCACCAGCAAGTTGCTATGAAGAAAAGTTTCGTTTTCCAGTGGGACGGCACAGAGGAAACGCATTTAATTGAGTGTCCAGACCATGGAGTTAATTTTTGAAACTTTTTACTAAGTTATCTGGTTAAGTTACCTACCCACTGTAAAAATTTCGGATTGAAATTCGCATTATATATTTTATTAAAATTCTGACAATGAAGATGGTTCAGAAATCAAATTTCGGGAAAAGAATTAATTGTGGGACTAATTTAACTTATAAATTTTTGAAACTTTTACTGAGGCTTTAGATCCATGTCAGGGGGCCATTAGCACATATACCACTCTCAAGAAGTGGCATCGCTAAAATGCCACTCTGGCCCACTGTCATACACACAGATGGTCCCGCCTGTCAACGACAGCGGAGTGGCATTTTTAGCGAAGCCACTTCTGGAGAGTGGCATTTTATCAATTTTTCCCATGTCAGGATACTACCATAAAAATTTAAGATCCAAATTCCTATTATTTATTTTCTAGTAATTCTTTTACTACGTTTTGCAGAATTTCAAGATTGGAAAGATTAAATAAGAAGAAATAGTAAATTCAAGTATTAATTTTTGTAAATTTTCGTGGATAAATATAAGGTTACTGAGAGATCATGGTAAAAATCTTGAGTGCTGGAACGGTCTAGGATTTGCTACAAAAATCTGATAATGGTTTTGGTCAAAGATAAGGTTCCACATTTATTTTACCTTATCAACTTGCAAATGGTTTCACATTTTCTTTTTGACCAGCCAAGATGGTTTCTAGAGCACTCTAGGGTTATCTAAAATTTACTATGGTAACTTTCAGAATTTTTTTTTTAAATAATACTTTTTTTAAATCAAATTGCGTTTTTAATATACGGAATAAAAAATTTGCAAAAATAATATGCCGTCGCCAAACAGTATGGCGAATACCCTATTTTCGCCGTACCGTGTGGCGAATACCCTATTTTCGCCACATGGTTCGGCGAAAATAGGCTAATTGCGCTATTAATTGTTCAGAACCATGGGTTAGGGTATTTTCGCCGTACGTTGTGGCGAAAATAGGGTATTCGCCACACCGTTCGGCGAAAATAGGTAGTCGCCATGCTATACCGCGAAAATATATAGTTCGCCAATCCGTATGGCGAAAACAGGTAGTCGCCAAGCCGTATGGCGAAAATATACAAAATATGGAATAAAATAATTATACCATATGCATATTGTGTTGGATGTTCCATTTATGCAAAAATATGTAGGTATCGTACCATATTATGGGAAAATTTTTCATCTACGCCTTTGTTCACTAAAAAAATATACCGCCACAATAACCCTAAGTAATATTGTCAACCATAACTTTTAAGCCTTTTTGGCAGCCTGTCAAATGGCTCGTTCGAATGTATTTTTCGGCACGAATACCGCAGATTTGCTCTTTGATATATGGAGTACCATATTATGGGAAAATTTTTCATCTACGCCTTTGTTCACTAAAAAAATATACCGCCACAATAACCCTATGTACTATTGTCAACAATAACTTTGAAGCCTTTTCGGCAGCCTGTCAAATGGCTCGTTCGAATGTATTTTTCGGCACGAATACCGCAGATTTGCTCTTTGATATATGGAGTACCATATTATGCGAAAATTTTTCATCTACGCCTTTGTTCACTACAAAAATATACCGCCACAATAACCCTAAGTACTATTGTCAACAATAACTTCAAGCCTTTTAGTGACTGTCAAATGGCTCGCTCGAATGTATTTTAAACACGAATACCGCAGATTTGCTCTTTGATATATGGAGTACCATATTATGCGAAAATTTTTCATCTACGCCTTTGTTCACTACAAAAATATACCGCCACAATAACCCTAAGTACTATTGTCAACAATAACTTTGAAGCCTTTTCGGCAGCCTGTCAAATGGCTCGTTCGAATGTATTTTTCAGCACGAATACCGCAGATTTGCTCTTTGATATATGGAGTACCATATTATGCGAAAATTTTTCATCTACGCCGTTGTTTACGCTGATAGAATTAAATGGTAAGACATAATATGAGAAAGGACAATAACAAAAGCATGTAGATGCAGCCAGCAATCTTAGTACGCAAACTCAACCTTAGTACGGCAGATACAACGGATATTAAACAGTGACGGCATTGCTAGGAGAAGTGCCAATAACACTGATTGTAATGGTGGAACAAGTGATCGTTCCGCCTATGTTCGTAGAGTGGGAATGATGCCATACATTTTCTACATATTACATCACCTGTCAATCTTGTGCGATTTGTTCTCGGACACCGCTAAATCTCTCTTATGAAAGAGCTCCATGGCCGTGCGCAGTGCTCCCAGCTGTCGCCGAATGGGTAGCCTATGCCATACGTCTCTGGGGTGTAAGAAGTAACTTGTTTGTGTGCATTCTGTGGAGTCCTGCCCTCCCATATGGGCATGCCTTCCCGATTTCCGGCGCCCCCTATGTTAATACCACCGGGGTTGCCGGATGGCCTTTGTAATGCATCAAGGATTTGTTGCGTACTGCGGACCTCGGCCGGCTGCTTCCCCTTATCCCGTACCATTCGAGAGGACGAACCCTCTTGCCCTTCCGGAGACTTGCCGAGATGCCTCCTCTGTTTTGGCTCGCACTCCACGATATGGTCTAGGAGGTGTGTGTTGGGCTTCTTGTTGTACAACCGAAAACGTGCCCTGCAGTCAATGTAGTATGCCCGCTGTGGTGGTTGGAGAATACCGTTTGCGTACTCGGGGTCCGGCTTTTCTGGGAGGTAGTAGCACCACGGCGAGGGTTGCTCTCCCCAGTTATCAAATACGGGAAGTTTGAGATGTGGGTGGTACGTCTCCGGGTCCACCCAGTTGAAGTACCAGCACCATGCATCCTCGGACAAAGGGCACCGGTAGAATCTTCTAGCCGCTAGATCCTCGTCGCCGGTATCAACCACTGCCTGGAGGCCGTGGTCGCACAGCCTCTGGCTTTGGCGTTGGCCCCCGAGGAGGATTTTCTTGCCTTGACTTGAGCCATTTTGCAAACTTCTTTTTGAAGTCTGTATGCGATGAATTGATTTAGAATGGGTACATTGTAGCTGAAACATGAGGCACGTGAAATCGACCGATTGGTTCGTCCCTTGCCCACCGGCCCTTAACTCCTGGTCGATCTAGGTAGGGGACATATCCCGGCGCCTCTCCCACCGTGTGAAGTTCTCTGGCGAAGTGGGGTAGGCGTCGTGGCGATTGTAGAGAAACTTCGTAATCACGTCGTTCGGCCCGTCGATCCATTGGAAAAAGCAACAACGGTCCTCGCCCTAAAAAACAAATAACGATGCATGAAATGGTATCATACCGTAATTAGGGTATGGACAACATTTGGTTTACCCGAAGCCACGAACTGCTTGATGAGTGGCGCGGAGGCCGTATCTCCGTCGCGTGAAGCTGCGTAACCTTCGCCATCAGGTTGCGATCACATTTCGGGCGGGGCAGCTCCGGCAGAACTGGGGCATCAACGCTACTCTCCTCCGGGTATTGGGGGGGGGGGTTAGCCTTCGCTTGCGAAGAGGCGACGGTAGAAACGACATCGTGGCCCCTCTTGTGTGTGTGGGAAAAATAGACTAAAGTTTATGGAAGTTCGCCGTGTGTGATGCACATATCCCTCCCTCGGTGGGTTTATAAAGAGCTGGCGAAGGGGCAACCAAAGGAGAGTCTCGCGGACTTCAGAGTATTTCAAATCCGCGAGCATCGGATGCTTCTGCAGCTCATGATGACATGAGCGTGGCTATGCCCACAGCTTTAAACAGGGAATCTCTGCCATAGCCGGCTTTTGGCAAAGATTATGCAGCTGAAATGACAAAGGCTGGAAAAGTTGATATGACAAAAGCTGAAAAAGCAATAATGACACGCGGTTGATATGACTAAAGATGACAGAAATATATAATAGACCACGTATATGAGGAAGTACACAAAATAGATAGTAAAGCATAATAGGACAAAGTACCCAAAAATAACGCACATCCTAAGCTTGATCACCCCGGTGGTGGACCACGACCGCCCACGACCCCTAGCTCTCCTTCGCGGACGCGCCGAAGGGGGTGCATCGTCGAGAGGTCGTGGGCGAAGCACCCGCGATGGTCCCGCCTGGCCGTAGTCCGAAGGGCTGTACCGAACCGGCGGGACACGCAAGCGGGGAGGCAACGGGTCTGCAGGAGGCTGCGTGATCTGCGTGGCTGGAGGAGGCGGCGTGTGCTGCGTGGCTGGAGGCTGCGTGAACGAAGCCCCTACGAAGAACTGATCGAGCTAGTAGTCAGGGACGCCGTGCCCTGACTGGGTGTCCGAAGTAGAGGCATGTCCTACGAGGCCTACAGTACAGACATTAACATTTAATTATAGTGAGAAGATTAGATTCGAAACGAGATCAACTGAATGTTTATCGGCTTACCGGGTGTGGGGACCATGGTAGGCCCGCGTGGTGGCGTCGCTAATCGGATCCTCCACCGTGCCTCGAGCCGAGGCACTGGGTGTGGAAGCTGGACGCTGGCTGTAGCGGTGGTCGAGAAGGTGGTGTCCAGGAGCTGAGACCGGGTGGCGGCCTAGACGAGGTGCCAGCCGAAACAGTCGGGGCTGGGGCCTGCCAAATAGCACCAAGCTCCACGATCCGTCGGGAGTGTAGCTCGACATGCCCCATGGCCTATGATAGCTGCTGCGCTGTGAAAGTGGTCCCCTGCTGCAGCCTAGACAGAAAGTCAGCGGCATGTTGCTGCAAGCCCCTCGCCTCGTCCACCTATCACGTACAAACAAACATTAAACATAACGACATAGCATTGAAATTACAATTGCATTAATGAGTAAAAATACAACGAGACTTACCATCTGGTGCAGTGCCAGTCCTGCGTGGCTCGAGTACAAGTCTGCGATGCCAAGAAGAAACACTGGGCCTACCGCTCCTCGCGTAGGAGACGAGCACGGTCCGGGGCACGTGCAGGACAAGTACTCCTGGTAGGAGGAGGGGTCGAGGGCGCGACCTCCTCGACAACGCCCTCCAGCGCCCCCTCCCGGCGCAAAGCTACGCGCCATCCTCTGCAGCAAGGTCACCATGGCCTTCTTGGGTCCCTGGGTGAAGTACCTGCACAAAAGACCTCATTACTACAAATATGTCGTAAGCACTTAGCATTCCTGTAGTGGCGAGTAACTCACGAGTGCACTTTCGCTGGCACGCGTTCCCCCAAAGGAACAGGGACCACCTGGCGTAGTCCAAACTGCCTGAGGACTCGGTGCGGCGCGTAGTCCTCTACGAAGACGTCAAAGACGAGTTTTCTCCTCGTCTTCCAGTAAGGCTGGTCCCTGTCGCAGAGCATGGACAAGCCCCCCGCAGCTCTCTCTCCTACACGCTCGTCGCTGTAGGTGTCCCAGACGACATTCCCGTCCCTTAGGTGGTCGAAGGCCTCCGTGAAGGCGAGGTACGCCGCACGTACCTGGACACCTGCCCACTGTGGCTGCAATAGAGTAGAAATAACTGTAAGCAGATGGCATTGAAATTACAATTCCATTAATGAGTAAGAACATGTACCCGTCGCCTGGTCCAGAGCGAGCCCATCGTCGGTCGGTTCAGTCATCACCGCCGTACATGTCGGCGGTGTAGTGCCGAGGGTCGACCAGGGGTCGACCCACGGAGAAGCGCTCGAATGACCAAAGCTGAAGAAGAAGCGGCATCCCGGTCAGATTGGAGTTCCTGCCTTTCTTCACGCATGCGTCGCAAAGGGCGCGGTACGTGGAAGCAAGAACCGTCGAACCCCAGGATACCGCCGGTACATCGTCAGGCTCTGAGTCCGCAATAGCCCGTGCGTAGGCTATCCAACGCGCGTCCACGGTGTCGCCGTGACTCGACGTGAACATCAACCAGCCGAACAACCAAAGCAGATAGGCCTCGAGGTGCCTAGCAACCTGGTAGTCCGTGGGCTCGACCGCCATCTGCTGCACCTGCAACAATTGAAATAGTGTGATATCACGTTAATGCTATGCAAAGCTGGAGTAACATAGTAATATGTACAATCACTAACCTCGAACTGTGCCAACCACCTCCTCGATGGCCCGTGCTTCACGCCTACCGGTATCTGTGGGTCGACCTCCGCGACCCCGGCGAAGCGCAGCAGTAAGTCCGCGTCCCACCCAGCAGGAGCCACCGAGGGGCCGATCGCTGCCCCGGCGATCGGCAATACAGTGAGCATGGCGACGTCCTGCAGCGTCACCGTCATCTCCCCGACAGGCAGGTGAAAAGTGTGCGTCTCCGGCCTCGGTGATCGACCAAACACGCTAACAGCGAGTGGTCAGACGGAAACGCCACATCACAAGTGGTCGTCACCCTGTGCCTGGGGGTCGTGCTCGACGGGGTCGGCAGCTGAACCCTCCACCATGCGGACTAGCGGAAGCAGCCCGGCACGTGCAAGCCTAACGAGGAACCATAGAGTTGAATGAATTGAATGTAATGAACACTAATTGTACGAACAATGGAACATGTACAAGTACTGCAACTAACCTGGTGTGGAAGCGAGCGTCAACGCACCATGCCTTGTTAGGCACACGAATCCGCAGTAAGGGCAACTTGTCATTCCCCTCTGTCGTGTGGACGTGCGCACGGTGCCGCGCATCCAAGACAGGGTCCAGGAGTGAGTTGACCTGCTCCATCCCTGCACATAGAAATGTTTCAACATAAATCATACTACACAACTTACGGCAAGCACGACATATGTGAATAAAAGTACACAACATATAATAATAAAAGACATGAGGGTTGAACATAAATAAAGGTACACAACATGTGACAAACACAACATATCTGAATAAAAGACACAACATATATGAATAAAAGACAACCAATCACGTCAATATTACAATACATATATGTATAAAAGACATAAGGGGTGAACATAAATAAAAGTACACAACATGTGAGAGACAACATATATCAATAAAAGACACCCAATCGCGTCAATATTACAATAAAAGACATCCAACATGCATATAATAACATATTTCGATACATAGCCACCACCACTTTCAGAACCTACACCCTACGTAATCGGTTTGCCTTGTGGCCATACTCGCCGCACTCGTAACACCTCCTAAGAGGGCCACCCACTTTAGATTCATCCATGTCGTTGCGAATGCGCCTAGTACGTGGATCGACTGCATCGCCTTCCGCACACCTCCGCAAGGTTGGATCCGGCAAACAGATGCCCTCATCTCTGTTAATCGCAGTGAAATCACCGTGTGCACGAAAACCACGAAACTCACCCGACCAGATATGGACAACATGATCCTTCAAGTAGAAAGGGGACATGTACTGCGACGTGTTCATCCCAATTTGCCCACAAGCAGCCATCACGTGTGAGCAAGGAATATGGAGAAGTCTTGGCTTATTGCAGCTGCATTCACACCATCCAGATGCCCCTTGGCCTAGATTAACCTCGTGCGTAATAACCGTTGTGTCCGCTCCCAATCCTCTTTGCACCGAAGAGTCACCTCGAAGCGGTATTCAGTGACCCCGTAGCTACGCACCATATGCTGCTGAGCTTTCATGGTTCGTTCCACCATGTAGGTCATCATCCGTGAACAATACGGCGTTTGCAATGTGGAGGCATGAAGTACCGCTTCCGCATGCCTTTTTTGGTAGTAGCTAACGATGCCGTGCAACATGCCTTCAAGGATGGCCACAAGCGGAAGCGGACGGAGGCCTCGGATGACCCAATTGTAAACCTCGGCTATGTTCGTTGTCATCACGCCAAACCTGTTCAACGCAAAATAGTTTAGAACAACAGGCCAAATTGTTTAGCGCTGTTTTGATATTTTAATGTACCATACTAACCTGGCGCCTCCGGTGTCATGGAGCAATGCCCACTTCTCTAGAGGCTCAGCCTCTATCCAGTGCGAGAAACACTTAATGTTCCTTGACGTTCGTCTCCTCATATTAGGAGGATCGAGCTCCCCAAGGGGTGTTAGCCTTTTGGGTGGACATTCGCTCGGGCGTAGGTGGTTGCTTCTTCATCTCTTCGATATGCGATCGGTGTGCTTATCCAACTCGGCAAATAGCGCGTTGAACTTACGTGCCTGATTCTCGCTTGCATAACCTCTTAAACAGATTCATCGCTTTCTTGCTTTTGAACCGCTCAAGAAATTGGCACCCAAATGTCTCATGCACCACCTGTTCTGCAGGTCAGGCCACGAAAATGGTTCATCTCGGTCCTCCTGTAGAGTCTTGATTGCCGAGAGGATACCTTTGTGACGATCATGAATGATGCACATGCTGGGCCGATCACCAACTACCCCCACCTTCAGATGTCTGAAAAACCACAGCCAGCTATCCCGATTCTCACCCTCAACAAAAGCAAAGGCCAATGGAAGTATGTGGTTGTTCGCATCAATTGCAATGGCTGTTAGAATCTGCCCCTTGTATTTTCCAGTCAAAAATGTGCCATCAACACAAAGCAATGGACGACGATGACGAATGACGCAATGCAACGCCCCAATGAAAAGAAAGCACGCATTTAAATGTACAGATCCCATTTGCAGACCGCTTCGCTTTCTTTGAAAGCGGTGTATGTGCCAGGATTGGTTTGCTTCAGTACTTCAAGCACACGAGGTAGGTTGCAACACGAAGCCTCGTATGTGCCAAACCTCTTCTCTAATGCTTTCTGCTTCGCACGCCAGGCCATGGAGTAGCTTATCTGATACTTAAATGTTCGTAACATTGCTTTCTGAATATACGAACACTCGATATCCCGCTTCTCAATGATTTCATTAAACATCACGCTAGCTATTACAGCCGCATTCAAGTTACGGTGTTTGACAAGAACATTTTCTAGTCTGCATATGTGCTTGTCCACTCTTGATGCAATCCAATATGTCTCACACTTCGGCTTGTATGCATGTACTTTAAATTCACAACCATCGATTACGCACTTCACTGTGTACTTATCTGGGCTAGACAGGACAACCCGAAACTCTCTTTGCAGCGATAGTGCCCACAAGCTCACTGCCAACTTCAATTCAGAATTGTTCGGGAACATTTGATTCAACCGAATGGCACCAGTACCATACTCACAATGCGTGTCATGGCCCCACAAAGCTTCCATACCCGCTTTGTTCTGCCTGTTCCATTCATCGGGGATGGGTACCTCCGCTGAGCGAGTCCTACCATGCATTTCATCATCTTCCTCCCGGTCATCATCTTTGCCGATGGTATCGACTGGGTCCAACATTTCGGCTTCCTCTTCTGTCGCCATGCGGTCCACCCAATCCAATTGATCCACAAGTTGATCGATATCCTCCCCTTCATCAGCCCGACCTTCTGCGCTTGCTGCATCCATGTGATCATCCCCCGCTGCTGCTGCCTCAACCGACACCGCTGGCTGAACTTGTTCACCAGAGGCCGATGTGTCGCTCTCGCTCACACCAGTAGTACTCACCTCTTCCCTAGGGCAAGCTTGCACCAGCATCACACAATCGAGGCTAGATCCCTTGCACCATCTTAACCATTTCTGCCACAACTGTGTTCGATCTACTGTCTTCAACTCCCACACAGCCGGGTCACCCTTGCTACGCGTGTATACGATTTGGATGCTAACAGAATAAACACTTGGATCCAGGGAAAAAAATTGGGTCAACCAAAGTTTTATATCACGAATGCTAACAGTATCGGGGGACAAGTGCTCGGCCATGGTGACCGCAAAGCAGCTTAAATCCACTCCATTCTGCCCATTTTTTACTTCACCATCGCCATAATATACCCTGAATTTCACTGGTTCCGACATCACTGCGACGACATAGACAAAATAAATTTATGCATCCCTACTAAAATGTAAAATCTGTACCGTAAATTGAACAACGATAATTACCTATCGGGATATCGATACTATAATATTATAATAATATAGCGCACGTATAACATGCCTATTTGCTACTAATATGCAATGTTCAGAAAAATCGGCCGATTAGCCGATTAGCTAGTGATCGAAGCCCTAAATAATCCATTTTTTTCCTTACGGTCAAAAAACTGGGCATAACGATTAATCGGAATTAATCAGGTCTAACTAATATCACTACTCTACATTAAACAACTAGAATCGCTAATCTAAATTGCGCTACTCTAGATCGCTAATCTAAATTGCGCTACTCTAGATCGCTACTCTAAATTGCGCTACTCTAGATCGCTAATCTAAATTACATTACTCTAAATCACTCTCTTAATTGAAAAATATGAAATTAAACAAAGTTGCGATGTTACCTCCTCTTTCTTCTTCTTCTTTTTCTTCTTCTCCTTCTCCTTCTCCTTCTTCTTCTCCTCTCCTCCTCCTTCCTCTCCCTCTCCTTCCTCTCCTTCTCCTTCCTCTCCCTCTCCCTCTCCCTCTCCCTCTCCCTCTCCTTCCTCTCCTTCTCCTTCTCCCTCTCCTTCCTCTCCCTCTCCTTCCTCTCCCTCTCTCTCTTTTCTACCGGCGGCGGCGGGCGAGCGCTCTGTTCTTTTTTTGGGCGCAGTAGAGATCGATCGATCGATCTCGGGGCCCTTTTTTTACCGAGCCAATTTCGCCGAACGGTTCGGCGACAACCTAATTTCGCCAAATGGTATGGCGAAAATAGGGTTTTCGCCACACGGTTCGGCGAAAATAGTATCTTCGCCATACCATTTGGCGAAAATAGCCTTGATACCCGTGTAGCAGCTTAATTGCGCCGGTTAGGGTATTGTCGCCGAACCGTGTGGCGAAAATAGGGTATTCGCCACACGGTACGGCGAAAATAGGGTATTCGCCATACCGTTTGGCGACGGCATATTATTTTTGCAAATTTTTCATTCCGTATATTAAAAACGCAATTTAGTTTTAAAAAAGTATTATTTAAAAAAAAAATTCGTAACTTTCATCTTTTACCATTTTACCATTTCATCTTTTACTTCTTATCTTTTTATCAATTCCCTTTTCAAAGAAGGAAAATCAATAAATGATTTTAGAAATTTAGAAAAGATGCTTATTCAAAAATTAAGATCATCTCTGAATCTCATTTTAATGATTTGTTCTTTTGGGAAAAGAATTTCCAAATTTAAGTTATTCTTTTATCGAGTTTAGGAAAAAGAAATGAGGTTAATAAATTTCAAATCAAATTCTTGATTTCAATTAAAATTTCTATTTAATTTTATTTTTAAATCTTAAATCTTTATTTTTCTAATTTTGAAAATGGTGGGATGTTACAAAGGTGGAGTCTTTCCCACCTCTTGATTAATGTGACACTTGGCATGGAGATGGCATAGGGTGAATACTGGCTAAACACACGCGCGCGCGTATTCGCGTATTTTCGCGTGAAAATCCGCGTGACTTGTGACTTGCGATGAGCGACCGCGCCGCGTCGTGTGTCTCCAGGCACTATGAATTCACCTTTTATTATGCTGAATCATGCAACTATTTAGCTTTTTGTACTAGTCAGGAGACTGCATAATTACCATTATTTTGTTTGAATCAGCAGTTACCAGTGCATTAAGCCTGTTTAAATTCGATCAGTTACCAGTGCTTAGTGCTGTCAGTTACTAGTGAGTAATGGAGACAGTTACTAGTTGAAAACTATATAAGACCTGGAGACGTCCAGGCCAAAGCACTGAATTTTCCAATTCCATTCTTTCCTTCCTCCTGTGAGAACTGTACTGTACTGTTGTGTTGTGCTGTTGAACCTCGCCGGCCTTCCTCCTCGGCGTGCACCGTAAAGGAGGGTGAGCGGTATCTCCGAGCCATTGCCGCAGAGATCACCTTCACGGGGTGGCAATAAGGTTTCTGGGCAGCGCAACTGCGCGACCGCTCCTGCGCTGCTTCCTCGACGTCGACTTCTTCCACGACCTCTTCTGCGCATCGTCCTGTTCTTCATCAAGCCCAACTGTAGGTCATTAGCGATCGTTCAACTTGATCGTATTCTTGAAGTATACATGTTTGGAAGTACAATGTGTAGCCTGCTGTTAGATTTTCTGTGTGCATCACTATTTATCTGTAGTATTTGCCTCAATATAAAATCTGGAATTAAAATATTGCGCATGTTTCCAACAGAAGGGATATGAGAAGCAATTTGCAGAAGCGTTAAACCCCTCGTAGGGCCGCACCTTTGTTAGAACAGCCCCCTGCGTGGCTTACAGATGCAACTACCTCTCCTAGATTAGCTCGGCTGGATATCCTCTATTGGTTACAATAACTAATGGATATAATACAACAACCTATCCTTATCCGAGCTAACAATAGAGAGTCCATCGAATTATACAGATAGAGAAAGTAACAGAATCTAACAGTCTGATCTCTGCATCAACAGGAATGCGGGAAAAGCTTCTTCTCGCCCCAGAGTCCCTAGCAGCCTTAAGCCCGTAAGCTACTTCCTTTAGTTGAACTGGTTGCTATATAGGTCAATTGAATCTTAGCCAGTTTCTTCTTACTCCTTTTGTTCTCATTCCCGGCCAACCGTGCCATGAAGAGTCGAGCAAGAGCAATCGCTGCTTTATCTCTGCCTTTGCAGCTCTCATTCCTGCCTTATAAAAGCTTCAATCTACAAAAGTAGAACTACTGATGACAGGTCTAGCCTACAACTGACTAGCTTTCAGAGTTAGAGATATCTATTTTACAGTAAATTCCTCTTAGAATATAGCCTACCGCTCTTTTTAGGTTTAGTAATGCTACCTTGAGCCCTACGAGTGTAATACCTGGAGCGAGTAATAGAGAGGACAGAAGATATAGACTTTTTCTTTCCTTTCTGGCTTGACCATGAGGCCATGACTATTATAATCTTACAGGAAGCAACCGCTGTACCCCGCCTTCTAGCTCTTAGACTTTGAGAAAGGAGCGAGCTAATCCTTGTTCCATTAGTTTACTTTTCAGTTTAGGTCTTGTAAGTTAGTTATGTCTTTCAAGGGGTATCACCATCCCCCGCACCTCTTATTGGTGGAAGTGCGATTGGCTTTCTTATTCGTCTAAGTAAGGTGCATTGGCTTCCTGCTTGACCTGAACCGAAGCAAGTCCTTCTTTTATTTAATGATTGGCTCTCATAGCGCTTAGTGTAGTAAGGGCCATCTGCTTTTGCTATCATTCTAAGCCTTCGAGCCTACGCTTGCTTTACGCGAGCAATGAGGATGCGCGTTACGTTACTAAGGCTTTAGGCTTGAGCTCTTGGATAGAGTTGCTTGTTTGCTTGTTGGGAGTCTGCTGCCCCCCTGTCTTTGTTAGCGATCGAACCATCTCCACTAGGATCCGGATCTGTCTTATTGACCGGCTTTTAGACTTTGAACTGGCAAGTGGCAAGGTACGGTTGGACGTGCCCGTGAAACCATATGATAATGTAGAGTAGGCTAAGCTTGGAGATGAACATCTTAAGTTTATTATTCAAAATATGCAATTTCCTGCTTTTCTATACTTAACTTCTGGTAAGTATCATCGGTCTTATGGAAATTGCAGGCATATAATCGATTCTTTGACCGGCTTTGGTCGAGCTACCGCTACATTTCTTGAACGGCAACAGCCTACATAACTTGTCTCCCTCTTTTCAAGGAAGTTATTATCAGACCATATGTAGTTCTTGGCCCCTTTTGTTAGACCAGTTCCTTTCGGTGCTGAGTTCCTTACAGCCCCGGTACTGTACTGAAGTGGCTTCTTCAATAAGAATTTCCACAGTAGACGGTGTGTACAACCCTTAACACTATTGGACCAGCCTTGTATTTTTTTTCACAAATACATTAATGCCAACCTTGTCTTAGAAACAAAAGATATGGATTTCCCTGACCCTCTCGCTCTAGGTCTGCTAGTCTAGGAGAGCTGACACCCGGAAGAAATGGATGCAAGATGGAAGTGAGAATGCATCTTACTTTGAAGTTTAACTTATGTGTAGATGTAACAAATATACCCTGTATTTCGTATCATCTATTCCCTTGCCAAGGAATAAGAAAAGAGAGGAGTCATGAAACAGCTACTTCGAATTTACAAACTTCGAGCAAAGTGTAACTAGACATTCTGTTCCTTCTTGTCTAACTATTCGTTCCAGCTCAACTAGTCCCTTTTCTTGACTAGCACTGGCTTGTAACAAACTTTCCAAACAGCAAGTCGGTAGCAAATAAGTCAATAGCTGTGTCGGATGCAGCAAAGAGTAACACTAGTCGTTCTGCTCCTCCAACTATTTATTCCACGAAAGCAAGGGAGTCAATAGCTTGTCCGGGTCCAGTAATTTATTTGGCTGGCAAAAATATGTTGCTGAACCGCAGCACCGAAAAAGAGAGTAGCAGGCTTTCCCGGGCAAAGATACCTAGCGGCGGCATTCAACTTGTTAAACTAGTACAGAAGTAGCTGTCCAAACAGACCTGGATAGAGCCCTAGCTTGAGCAAGTAGCAAGTGATTTTGCTTGCGCAGGACTTTTAAAAATACTAGCGCATAAGTTCTTGGGAAGCGAAAGAAGTTCTTTTTCGCACCCCTTTGCTCGACTCTAACTCCTACTACTGGATAAGTATTCGTCAGAATCTCCGGCTAGCTAATCGAGAGACCTGTCTTGACTGGCTTCAACTGCTGTCTAAACTGTCCAACTAGAAGTAGCTGACTATTCGATTACAGCTTTCCAAACAGAACGAACTAGTTAATACCGCGGATGCTGTGGCTGCCTTTCCTTTACCAACTTGCAAGGGATTGAGCTTTAGAACTATTCGGTTTTGCCAGTAAAGTAAGGCTTCAATCTCTTCGTACCTGTATTGAAAGATATTCTACATGAAAGTATTCCACGGGCTCTCTCTTTCTACACTTTCCCACTGGAGAGAATGTAGCTTTCAAATTACATCCGGGTTGGGGCCGCAGGTCACTCTGCTTTGACTCAATAAACCAGTGTTTCTCAACGCTATGGGGCTTGGTTGGGTAGTGGAGGGGATTGCTAGTCATTTCGACTTGCTCAGGGACACGCCGGTCTTGCTTGGTGGGACCATCTTCCCTGACTTCAGGGCTTGCTGGAAGAGCTGGGGAGAACCTTTTCCTTTTTCAAACTTTCTATTTTTCTCGAGCATTCTTTGCTTCCTTTCATTCGGGGATTCTTTTGGAGCGCCTATCTTCGTGTTCTCTTCGTCTGAAGATGGAGGAGTCATATTGGCCTCATCAAGGGGTTCACCTGTCAGAGAAGGCATGCCTCTTTGAGCCACTCTTTTTAGCATTCTTGTAGAGGATTTCAGGCGACTTGCCTCGGCATCAACCTGTAGTCTGTACGGCTACTCTCTTTAGGTCCGCCAGAGACAAGATTTGTTGCATGGGCAAACGATCCATCCCAACCTCACTTCCTCCTCTCTTTTATTTCTTTCAGGCATGCACGCTTTCTCCATTACCTTTTTCTTCTCCAGAAGTATAAAGCAACTCAAAATCCTATATCCCGTAGAAGTTTCTCATAAGAAATTCGAAGAAGCTGCCTTCCAGCTCCCATCAACATTTTGATTTCTTCACCCTCCGGTTGATCGCTAGCTAGGGTAAGTCACATCTCAGAAATTTTGCAGGTGATTTCAAGCAATATACCGATCAATCAATTGAAACAAGGTACTGCTTGACACAGTCCATATAGATTTTAGGATTTGTGTCACTTTTGAAAGTCATAAATTTCATAGAAGTTGGATGCGGCCAAAATGTGGCGGACAGACAGATGGTTGGGAGGCCATTCTCTCTCAACCTTGTTTCCACACAACTAGAATATTGTCCTAAAGCCAACTGTTACTGTTGCACAGGTGGTACATCAGGGAGGTTTGAATCTACAATTTAGGAGGCACCTTGTTGGTAGACAATACCTAGATTTCATTTCCATAAAAAATATGGTAGTTAAATTGTTAGCCGGACCGCCACACCTAGCGCGTCCGAATCCCAGGTCAGGCCCAACCTGAGCAGCGGGCAAGGTCTATTGGGCCATCTCCCCCCAAAAAGCTAACTCAATGAGGGGGGTGCTCCCTCACCCTTATAAACCATGCTCAAGCCCTCCCCACAACCAATGTGGGATTATTCCAACAATCTCTCCCTCACATATTGGGCCGAGATTATCTAGGAACCACCTGGGCTACCTGGGCCACACCTGGGCCACCCCTGGGCCATACTTGGGCTCCCCTTGGGCCACACCTGGCCCCCTGGGCTCCCCCTAGGCCACACCTGGGCTCTGATACCACTTGTTAGCCGGACCGCCACACCTAGCGCGTTCGAATCCCAGGTCAGGCCCAACCTGAGCAGCGGATTGATTTTTCTTTGGTTTCATTGGCTTTGTATATATACTGCTGCCCTCGTCCTCCTGGCCACGGTGTCCAAATCTGAAAACACAATTTTCTTTTGCCTTCTGTGATTCCTACCCAACACCTGTGTCCAATTCGGACACTGCTGCCATCTTCACCACGTACTGAAGCCCCCGTCGCCTCGTTGCCGAAACCTGCGTTCCGTTTTTGTTTCCTAGTCCACAAAGCTAATCATCTCCATTTCCTAGTCACATACGACTAACAAACTCAACAACTAACGCAAGCCTAGCAAACTCACGTAACACACTCATGCATGCCTAGCAAACTCACGTAACACACATGCATGCCTAGCAAACCCACGGGGGGCCTCCACAAAGTCTGCCGCTGCTGCCTCTCACGGGGCCTCCACAACATCGCGACCCGGCGACGCGATCAACAAGGTCCCCACCAACAGCCGCACGACTGGCCGGCCAAATTGTGTTGATGACGGGAAAACGCCACCTCCCAGTACTCCGCCTCGGCTCCGCGCGCGCGCCCGAACTGCTGCCGCGCCGACTACGCATGAGGCACTGACGCCAGCCTCCGCTCTTGCCGACCACCGCTGTCGCGCGTCGGCCACCAGGCCGCCTGTACAGCACGCACCGCGGTCCTCTCTGTTGTTGTCGCAGCCAATCCTTCACCAAAACTTCCTGTCACACCTGTGCAACATCCATGGCACAAAAAAATACTCGTCGTGTCATGATGTTCACCCCGTGTAACATCCGGGCGCATCATTGCTCCCGCCCGCTCCGATCTCACACCTGATCGAGAGCGCCGAAGTCGCTGCCTAAAACGTCCTCGCCTGCCACGTTGTTGGCCCGATTATCACTCCTGATCAATCCTCACCAATTGTAGCCCATCGAACGGTTCAAGCCTCCCGCCTGAAGTGTTCGACTCCACCGACCGAAACGTCGATCGCCGCCATGCTCCACCTCGCACCAAAACGAGTAATTTTCCTGGCGCCCGTCGAGCATGTTCCTTGTGTCTCCACGTGATTCTCCGCACATATGTCGAGATCCAACCTAACCACGGCTCTGATACCACTTGTTAGAAAAACCGTGAGAGCGGAAGCGATAATAGATCTAACCGATATAAAGAACGCAATCACAGATGACACTGGAGGCACAATATTTGTTAACGAGGTTCAGCCGAAGCCTACATCCCCGGGGCATGACTACGGGCGCTCCTCCCCAATAAACAGTAGCTATGCTGGTACCCGAGCACTACCGCGGCCAAGCCGCTGCCCGAACCGAGCTACCTAGTCGCCTTGATCTTATAACAGGGGTTGGCCTCATATTTAAAGCCCCCTAGGTACAGAGTTGGACTACGACTCCACCCTAGCCCCCTAATACAACTCCAAGTCTAGATGTACACATATTCGACACATATTCAACATAAATGTGCCACTATCACTGATAAAGAAGACCAACCTGTGTGGAGATGGTCCCAGAATGGAAACTTTTCTGTGAAATAATTCTAGTTTTGATTCTCGAATGATGGTATAGAATAAAAAAATGCTGACTATGTCCTATACCTCTTCCAATTAGGGCTTTTGCTTGGTTGCTATCAAAAAGAAAAATCCTTACTCAAACAGGGTGATAGGAAATGTTCTTTCTTTTTTCCAATATGATGAATCTCATGAGCATTTTTTCTTCCAATGCTCATTTGCGCAGATTTTTTGGTCTTGGATCTTTTGTGGGTGGAAGGTTCCTTTTTCTTTGACTGAATACTTGTAATTCAGGGCTTCCCTACACCTTCAAAAGCAACAAGCATTGGACATAATATGTGTAGCACTTTGTTGGAATATCTGGCTTACTAGGAAGAACCTGATTTTGAGAGGGGGGGTTCCCAAATGTGCAAGAACTTTAGCGTTTCATGTGATTTCGATTTTGCTTTACAGGTCAGGGAAATGGAAGGAGGATATGAAGCAAGAGTGTTGGTATCGAAGACCTCTTTTCTTTTCATATGCTGGACATATATTTTTTATTAGAATTTTGTTAGCTTGGCTACTACACCTCATTTTGAGCAAGAAACCGATCAATGTTGTTGATTTTCTGATTGGGGAGATGGAAGAGTTCATTGGGAGTGATGTTGAAAAGCGGACACTGCCCTTTGCTCCTTATATTGGCGAGATTCTCAAGCACGGAGATGACAACGGAGCAATTTTCACACCCCCTATCTATGCCACTTTGTTTCGAGAGTCCTTAAAAGCAAGCATATAAGATGCCTAACCCAAACAAGGACAAACGATATGCAAAACTAAAGGTGTCAAGAGGGGAAACACGCCGTGGCATCAGTCCAAGCCCCCGAGAGGTGCCGAGTGACATGCAGATGGAGCTTGAGCAATTAGAACAACAAGGAAATGATCCTCATGTGTTTGGGACTGGATATCCTGCCGGTGGTGATGCACCTTTCCCTAGAGGCACACACAACAGTGAGGCAGGAGGCTCTTCATCTCAGCCCCAAGTTCCACCTTCAACCTTTGCATTTCCGGGCTGGGATATGACTTCTTGAGGCAGCAGCAAGATTTCTATTCAAGCTTCAACTCGTTTGTTGACACTCAAGCCAAAAGACATGAAGACTATACTTCTTGGAACAATGCCTCTAGAACAAATGTAAACACACATTTTGGACATGTGTATTCTCACGAGCAACGCACTTATGATATGGTTAAAGAGCTTCGTGATTCTCAAGATAGACTCAACAGAGAATTCTCTTTCTTCTCCGAGGCTCAAAGTGTGTACAACTTGGATGCTTTCCACTGGCAAAACAACCTCCAAGAAAGTCTGATGGCTCAAGAGGAAGAGTATCAAGAGAGGTATGATGCCCAACAACAAAGTATCCATGAGCTGTTGAACACCGTCAATGTGTTGGGTGATGCTATTTTTCGATCTGCTCAAGGGGAATCAGTTGTTGGAATTGAGACTCAAAATCTTTGAGACAACTCTCTCTTTTATTCTCTCTTATTTTTCTTTCTTGCTTCTTGTTTACAAACCTCAACCCTACCTCTATATTTATACTAAAAACTATAGCCAAATAACGGACTAGGATTCCAGTTCCTTTCCTAATCCACCTCCTTGTCCTACTCAGACTCTTAATCATAAACTTCCTAATCAAACTTTCCTATTTAAACTTTCCTATTACAAGATTAGTTCCAACATCAGTGGAGGCCTCAAATTGGCGTAATCTTCCTAATCCATCATTTCATGCCAACCCTGCTCCTAAGAAAGGTCTCAAGAACTTCTTCAAATCCATGTTCAAATCAAGGATTCCACCTAAGGCTCCATCTCCTCAACCGGTAGATCAAGGCACTCGTTGGCAACCTCCACCCCACTCCGATTTCGCTAGCCGCGAAGACCTTGAGGATGAGCAGTAGGAACCCTTTTGGCGCTTGATGCCAAAGGGGGAGAGTTAGCTGGTTTGGGGAGAGTGAGATTAGAGATAGGGGGAGGCTATGGGTATCTATCTTCTACTTAGTTTGAATCGTTTGCTGTGGCTTGAACTTGTCTTTAAACTTGTGTGCTTTGATGTGTAATAATTGTGCTTGCTACACTGCACTAGGCCCGTTTGCTACTGCTTGTGGGAAGTAATTTAGAATCATGCACTTTTTAATCGGGCCTAGATTGTTGATCATATGCTTAATTCATATATTTTGGATCACTGCACTTGCTACTAATATTTGTGTAGGTCCAACCAAATCCTCTTTGCTACTAATATTTTTAGTTAAAACCTAGGCCATGTTTCTAAGTTATTCCACATCACATTTTAGTTGTATCCTATAGTATGACACTAAAAATAGACATTCCAAGGACCTACAGCCCGCTCTGATACCAACTGTAACACCCTACAAATCTAAACTGTCGTACAAGAAAATTTCGACAGCATCTCTCCTAAAATTAGGACAAAACGGAAGCGACAACAAGATTCATAATAACCATTATAAACAGGAATAACATAAAAGCATCAATACTAGAGATAACAAGTCTAAATCAACCAGAAAACAAACATAAACGTAAAACAGCTCCAAAGAGGACATCAACAGGTCTATGATTAATAAAATTTCAGCAAGCTAATGAATTATTAAATGCACTAGTCCATGTGATTCGTGATGACCCCGGAGGGTTGATTGTGCTACTAAGCCCACCCTTCAAGCTTACGACTCACGAGAACTACCTGAAAACAACAAAATAACAAGGGGTGAGATTGGGTAATCTCAGCAAGCGGAACAACTTCTAACGAATAACACAGCCACAGTAAAACTAGCATACCAAATTCCTCATGTACAATACCACATTATAGAGTCCACACAACCTCAGTAGAAATGCATATGATTGTGCACATGCTTATGCCATGATCCTCCTCACCGTGCCCTTTCTCAGAACACACGGTGTTGTACGTCTCTGATCGCGCCGCGCTGGCGTCGACAAACTTCCAATGCATGATTATGCAGTTAATGCTTCATGCATAAATACATTCATAACTTCCCACTCTGAATTCACATGCTTGCATACCATCAAATAACATGGATAGAATGCGAACATCATTGAGATAGAATATCTCCACAATTCATCTTGCAAACAACATCTTTCTTCATTCCTACTCATGATTCAAAAGCCAAACAACCACATCACAATGCAGGATAGGATATTGTAATCTCATAAACAAGTAGTTAAACCATGTAGGTGTGCTGCAATTAAGGTTTATATTGAAGACGAAACAAATAGCGAGTTATAGTTTAGCAAGACCGCTACTTCCACTTGCCTTTACCAACGTGGATGACGAACCTAGTTGCGTCCAGAAGGGGCACCACCTGTACAAGTATTATTTAAGTACATATCGACATCACAAATGATCACACAACTCGAACACACGCTTCCTAATCCCCGTTCCCTTCTTAAGCGCCAAAAACCCCAATCTGTCCGGGTCAAACAGCAGCACCCTCTCTTCACAATTTCGTATCTTTTTTTTATACAGATCATAAAAATACAAAAAAATTACAGTAGCTAGATATTGACGATATCTACAACTTTCGTGAAGATCATAAATTTCAATTCCACAGTTAAATATGCCTAAACAAACGTCCAACACAGTGGAAAAAATCTGTTTCCAGATTCTGTCCGTCATCTTGCAACAGCGATAACTCTCAGACCGACGCCCCAAAAATTCTGAAAGAATTACAGAAGCTAGATCTCGACGTTATCTACAACTTTCTAGTTATAGGTTTTTGCAGGAAAAATCGTCTATGCCACGTTCAACGCGAAACAATCCGCGCTGCACAATCTCCCCTTCCAAAAACAGCACCACGTGAACATCTACCCTTCTCCCCCATCAAGATCCATCTAAATCACTCACCACTAGATCTAATACACTCCTAATCCATAGTTAGAACAGGGGTAAAAGATTGGGAATTTTACCTTGAGTTCTCCCTTGAGAACCCACGAAAAACGCGCGACGATTCCCGAAACGGAAATCTGCTCGTCCTCCACGCCTCCACGGATCCTCTTCTCGCTTGCTCCTTCGCGTTTCGCGGTGGATCTTGAGCCACCACGCAAGGGGAGGAAGAGGAGGGGTGGTGTGGCTGCTAGGGGAGGAAGGGGGGCGCCCTAGGGCTTTTGGGGGGGTGACACCCCTTTTATATGGTGGGCCGGCCCACTAGGGGAAAGGAGAGAGAGGTGGGGAGGGGATTCGCAGCCCAGGCCCAGGTTTTTCTCGGCCCACTGTTTCTAGCCCGACAACTCCAAATTTAATATTAATACGCCGGATAAACTTCAATTATTTCATCCCCCGACAAATCTTTCATTCCTCTCCCGAAACAAAACCAGGAAAAGGAACCCTAGAATCGCTCTGACGCTCTAAGGCATCACATTCTCCCCTCCTTAAAAGGATTCGTCCCCGAATCTACTCCTCTTTTCTACGGAACCTTAAAAAAAAGGAAGGCAAAATGGTAATCAACACTTTACCTTCAGCATCCTCAAAGAGTGTAGGATACTTCTTTCGCATCTGGTCCTCAAGTTCCCAAGTTGCATCCCGCTCAGACTAATTGGTCCACAAATCTTTCATTGGACACTAACACGAACTATTCCCCTATTAAATAAAGGACACCTATTAGGTGAATCTGGTATCGATCTGGAATCTCAACTCCCACTTCTCTCTTCAACCCGATCGCGAAACTCCGCATTCCAATCTCAACTCCTCTACCACGCTCGTCGCATTCTGGACGACGCGAACCATGTGAGACACAACGCTCTAGGTAAGTCTCTAAATCAACCCAAACACAAACTCCTATCTCCTACAAGTGATTGATCTTTTACAAAAAGAACCAATATCCACCCTTACCAACGACAGAGATAGCCTACTTTACAACCAGGGTCCGTAAATCCGCAGAAACAATAACAACCGAACACAATCACTACGGTTGACACAAACTCGCTCGAACCCAGCGACAAAAGTTCCAAAAAATTAATGTAATTACCTGCAACTTCCAAGTTGTCCACTACTAAATTAAGCAACCCCACCGAGGAACACATCAATGAAAACAATTCTCCAAAAAAGGTTTGAATTGAGTCATACACAACCTTCCTTTACTCTTCACTTTTAAACTACTTACGATTAGTGACCCACACTAGTTTTCCCTTGTAAGAAGGTTTCGCCTTCACATTCTTCCACCCAAGGACCAGGGCAAGGAGTACAATCCTTGAATATACTCAACCATAACATAAACATTCATTTTCTTACCCCCAAGCTTGAACGTAAAAGAAATCTTAATTCTCACTAACACAACGAACGACAATCACCACCTTTAAACCAAAGGGCTGAAATTCACATACACGGGAACTCAACTTGGAAGAGGAACTCCACAGAACCAAAACCACCAAAAAAATTTTCTTCGGGGAAGCTCTATTTAAAAGAGAAACACCGCGAAAGTCTTCTGCAAATGCATTTCACTTTTACCAAAACAAATCATCTCACTTTTATCCAAGGCCAAGCCATTCAGAAAAAAGAAACCGATCAGGGAATTAAATGCTTCCACACAACCACCATCTCTTTTTCCTTAAAAAGGAACCAAACTCACTTCCCAATAGAAAAATTGTTTCAACCACGAATATCATTCATGTCACAACCAAAAGAATCGTCTCTTAAACAAAAACTGTCAAACACCTCACACCACAACACAACTCTAGCCCAAAATAGAAATACAAATATTTCCAGATCATGAAGTTCCAAATCTTACATTGGATTAGCTACTTCTTTTGATCAACAATGCAACCAATAACTCGACCTTGAAAACTACGGACACAGTCAAAGCATACATCCTTGAGCATAAATGTCGCATTCATAACATAAGCTAGTTTTCTTATCAAAGATGAATGAATGACGATATTTAATAGAATAACATTCCAAAATCTCCACAAATTACTTCAAGGTTAATCATTCTTTTATCCTTGTTTTAAGCCTCAAATTAACCCACATTTGGCGTAATCATTCTAAGTTTAGGAAACTCAAACACAGCACAAAGAATACTTTGACCAAAAGTATTCAACCCAAATATCAAACAAACAAACCAATCCATATGAATTTTTAAACATAAGTTCAGCATAACTCCCGCCATCTATAGCATTCCACTACCCTTACCATTTAGATTTCAATATTCCCTATTTACTCATTGAGAAGGCCCATCAGGATTTAACAACAACTACACAACAAATTCTTACTCTTATTACCTTTTCCACAATTATAAATAAAGTTCACAATGCTTATCAAAAACACATCCAACCAACACTACCTCATCAAGATCCCCACTGAGCGACCTAACCTATATCATCATATTCTAAATTTGAAAGGCAATGCTTCAACAAGTCTTTCAAAGATGATGAACCTATAAATTCCATACCACATACGCGTCAACATCTCGACAATGGAAATTTATTCACCTAAAAGATGACTCAACAAGTAAATATTATCTCAACAAGGCACCAATCGTAAATAGAAGTTTAAAACATACATTTATTAAGAACAAAATCACGCGTCATGCTAACTATCCCTGGTTCACTCCATCACAACATGTTACAATTTCCACCATTTTAACAAAGGTTTTCAACAATTAATCTAATCAGTTACCACCACTACTAAGTCATCAATATCAATAATTGGCATAATTGTAAAACAACAACATTGCTTTTAGTTACCCTATCCATAGGCTATGACAAACTGTCACTACACAACATACTCCAACTATGTAAAATAGATTGAATAATTTAAGCCATCCAAAGCTCTTATAACAACAACGCTAAATTTAATTTATTTTTTTTTTAATTTTTTTTTTAGCTACCCTATACACGGGTTATAGCAAAATTGCCACTCCAAGACATACTCCAGCTTTTTTTTAAAGTGAACTGAATAGGTGAAATCATCACAAAGCTCTTACGGCAATGGCAAAAACTTATGTCTTCCCAATTGATATCGATACTAGCATTATTGGCACGCAACTGCATACTTCCGAATCTACTAATAGTTTGCAACGTCATAAAAATCAACTCTAATCAATTTCCAAGTTAAAGTCACTAGCCAACACGATTAAATTAGAACATCTTTAAACAACCAGCATGGTTTCTTTAACAATATCGGTAGTCCACCATTACAATTAAATTGTTCTACCGACCTTTTATTAAAATGTCTCTAAATAACCCACTAATTTTCTATTACCTTCACAGTAGTTTACATCATCGTAATGTTCTAACTACACATCAAGATTTAAAGCTTTAAACATTGTCCATGGTCAAGGGCACATTAAAATAATGCAATAAATCCTAAGCATGCACATTAATACATTCAATCGTTATCGCTATAGAGCAATCTACAATACTAGAAGTTTATTTAATCTCAAGCTAAAGATAACAATTACATTTTAATTGATTCAACTCACAAATTAACTTAGAAGTACATTATTCCATAAACCACATTGTTACATACTACGTAACACAGACATAAAATTTCTAAACACCGTCATGGGTCACCTACCCTTGACAAACAGGAGGCAATCCCAAACATTAAAAAAAACAAACATAGTTCTAGATCAAGAACAAACACCGATAAAAATTTCTTCTTTTCAGGCAAGGAAGAAAAGCAAAATCCAAACATAAATGCAAGAGAGCTCGACCCTCAAATGTCCAATCATAGTAGCCAAAACTCTTCAAGAAATCCAAAACCTACACTTTCCACAAAGGAAGACGGATGCAAAAGGGAAGACCAAATGTCCAACTAAAATTTTCCGATAAAGATTCAAACTTAGCTCCATCCAGCTTGATCTGCAACAGAGAAACTCCAACCCCTTTTTTAAAAAAAAATCGGAAACAACAACCACGTAAATTTCCTCCCAACGACAGTCCATCACAATAAATCAGGTGCCAAAGCAAAATTGTGACCAAAAGACGCATAACGTAGAACTCTTCTTACGTGTCTTCACTCAAAGGAGACAAAACCACAAACCGCAAAGGACAAATCAGCGAGTGCTCAAAACTAAGCATTTTCCTCGGTTTGAACCAACCACATACCGAAACCAACCAAAATCGACCGTCACAAGACGGTAAAGAACATCAGAAGGAATCCATCACCAACCTCTTCTATTTGACTCAGTCACTACCCGATCTACGACAGACACGGATAAGTACTCTTTCCCTACAGGGGTTTAATAGTTCTTCGGTGGTGACTCTACCCGCCACACCGTCAAACCACAGCCTCACTACAAACAAAAGGTGACCGAAACCCTTCGGCACCACAACCACACTTTATCACAAATGAAGCAACTCCATCAAATCTATCATAAATATAGCATTATACATCATCAAAAGTAGCATTCAACAACAAAGCTTAAATTCAACCTTTAAGCATAAGGCAACGATACCCATACCCTTTCCTACTGTGCATCCATGTGTGTCAAATTTTAAATTATTGATTCCACTTACACAAGTTTTAATGTTGCTATCCTATGACAAAATTTTAGTTAAAACCTAGGCCATGTTTCTAAGTTATTCCACATCACATTTTAGTTGTATCCTATAGTATGACACTAAAAATAGACATTCCAAGGACCTACGACTGCTCACGATACCAAGCTGTAACACCCTACAAATCTAAACTGTCGTACAAGAAAATTTCGACAAAGATCTCTCCTAAAATTAGGACAAAGCAGGCGACAACAAGATTCATAATAACCATTATAAACAGGAATAACATAAAAGCATCAATACTAGAGATAACAAGTCTAAATCAACCGTAAAACAAACATAAACGTAAAACAGCTCCAAAGAGGACATCAACAGGTCTATGATTAATAAAATTTCAGCAAGCTAATGAATTATTAAATGCACTAGTCCATGTGATTCGTGATGACCCCGGAGGGTTGATTGTGCTACTAAGCCCACCCTTCAAGCTTACGACTCGCGAGAACTACCTGAAAACAACAAAATAACAAGGGGTGAGATTGGGTAATCTCAGCAAGCGGAACAACTTCTAACGAATAACACAGCCACAAGAAACTAGCATACCAAATTCCTCATGTACAATACCACATTATAGAGTCCACACAACCTCAGTAAAATGCATATGATTGTGCACATGCTTATGCCATGATCCTCCTCACTGCGTTCTTTCTCAGAACACACGGTGTTGTAAGACGGCACAAGACGCCAAGGCGTCGACAAACTTCCAATGCATGATTATGCAGTTAATGCTTCATGCATAAATACATTCATAACTTCCCACTCTGAATTCACATGCTTGCATACCATCAAATAACATGGATAGAATGCGAACATCATTGAGATAGAATATCTCCACAATTTATCTTGCAAACAACATCTTTCTTCATTCCTACTCATGATTCAAAAGCCAAACAACCACATCACAATGCAGGATAGGATATTGTAATCTCATAAACAAGTAGTTAAACCATGTAGGTGTGCTGCAATTAAGGTTTATATTGAAGACGAAACAAATAGCGAGTTATAGTTTAGCAAGACCGCTACTTCCACTTGCCTTTACCAACGTGGATGACGAACCTAGTTGCGTCCAGAAGGGGCACCACCTGTACAAGTATTATTTAAGTACATAGCGACATCACAAATGATCACACAACTCGAACACACGCTTCCTAATCCCCGTTCCCTTCTTAAGCGCCAAAAACCCCAATCTGTCCGGGTCAAACAGCAACACCCTCTCTTCACAATTTCGTATCTTTTTTTATACAGATCATAAAAATACAAAAAAATTACAATAGCTAGATATTGACGAGATCTACAACTTTCGTGAAGATCACAAATTTCAATTCCACAGTTAAATATGCCTAAACAAACGTCCAACACAGTGGACAAAATCTGTTTCCAGATTCTGTCCGTCATCTTGCAACAGCTATAACTCTCAGACCGTCGCCCTACAAATTCTGAAAAAATTACAGAAGATAGATATCGACGTTATCTACAACTTTCTAGTTATAGGTTTTTGCAGGAAAAATCTTCTATGCCATGTACAATGCGAAACAATCCGCGCTGCACAATCTCCCCTTCCAAAAACAGCACCACGTGAACATCTACCCTTCTCCCCCATCAAGATCCATCTAAATCACTCACCACTAGATCTAATACACTCCTAATCCATAGTTAGAACAGGGGTAAAAGATTGGGAATTTTACCTTGAGTTCTCCCTTGAGAACCCACGAAAAACGCGCGACGATTCCCGAAACGGAAATCTGCTCGTCCTCCACGCCTCCACGGATCCTCTTCTCGCTTGCTCCTTTGCGTTTCGCGGTGGATCTTGAGCCACCACGCAAGGGGAGGAAGAGGAGGGGTGGTGTGGTTGCTAGGGGAGGAAGGGGGGGCGCCCTAGGGCTTTTGGGGGGGTGACACCCCTTTTATATGGTGGGGCGGCCCACTAGGGGAAAGGAGAGAGAGGTGGGGAGGGGATTCGCAGCCCAGGCCCAGGTTTTCCTCGGCCCACTGTTTCTAGCCCGACAACTCCAAATTTAATATTAATACGCCGGATAAACTTCAATTATTTCATCCCCCGACAAATCCTTCATTCCTCTCCCGAAACAAAACCAGGAAAAGGAACCCTAGAATCCTGACGCTCTAAGGCATCACATCCTTCTTGTAACGGTATCACACCGTTGTTGCCGTCGGCGTCGCATCGACTCCTCCTTGTAATGGTATCACACCGTTGTTGCCGTCGGCGTCGCACCGACTCTCCTTGCAGCAAAAATCACATAAGGGGTGGTGGCTCATCGTCACCATGAGCTTGATTAAGAAGAACTTTCTCCTCCTTTCCTTTCTTTGGACACTCGTACGCATAATGTCCAAACTCCTCACAACTGTAACAACGCACCTTGGTTTTATCCTTACGCAATTCTTCTCCACGGCCACGGCCATAGCCACGACCTCGCCCTCGCCCTCGCGATGAGTCATATCCCCTTGTCAAAAGAAGTTGCTCCTCAGTGCGCTTCTCTCGTGCCTTAAGACGCTCCTCGTGCGCCTTTAGGGACCCAATGACTTCCTCCAAGGTCATCTTGTTAATGTCTCCAAATTGCTCCATCCACGAAGCAATGTTGATGAACTTGTCTGACACAGCTCGCAACAACTTTTTGATGACATACTTCTCTTCCATCTTATCTCCGAGTTCTCGAATCTGACCAACAAGCAACGTGATTTTCTTTGTGAAATCATCCACTGATTCCTCATCGCGCATGCTAAGACTTTCAAACTCCCAAATACAGAGTCTGGATTTTTGCTTCCTTCACACGCTCGGCGCCTAAGTGCATAGAGCGCAACGCTGTCCAAACTTCAAGAGCGGTGTCCTTCTCTGCAACCTGCATCAATGTCTCATCGTTGAGCTCGAGAGATGATTGCCAAGGCCATCGATCCCTCTTTTCATCAACGACCACGATCGTGTTCTTGGGATCAATCACATCCCATACTCCTTGTGCTCGCATGAGGATCTTCATCCGCATCGCCCATGCCGCATAGTTCGTCCTGGATAGCACCGGATGCTGGAGGGACATCGTACCTTCTCTCATTGGTAACCTCGACATCACCTTGTCCCCGGCGTCGCTACTGTGAGCAGTACTACTTGATGAACTATCTCCTGCGACATCTCCTTTTGTTATCTTACGTGGTGCACAACTCCTGGCTCGAGTTAGGAGCGTTGCTTTGCAATCGCCTGTACTTTTAGATTAGCTCCTTGCTTCCGCATGATGCACGAAGGAAATCTTCATGTGATGCTTCTTCACGTTGTTTCTGCAAAACAATTTGCCGCTAGTACTCGCGAATTTTTCACGGCGTCACGCCTTGTCTGCCGGATTCGGCGACCTGGCATCTCCGAGACCTTTTCTTCTGTGTCGACTAGTTCTCCTCGCGAGAACGCGACTCCGATCTTTTTGTCACCAACTCGTCGACACGCAAATACTGGTCTTCCAGGTTGCTCTGATACCAATTGTTGGAATTGAGACTCAAAATCTTTGAGACAACTCTCTCTTTTATTCTCTCTTATTTTTCTTTCTTGCTTCTTGTTTACAAACCTCAACCCTACCTCTATATTTATACTAAAAACTATAGCCAAATAACGGACTAGGATTCCAGTTCCTTTCCTAATCCACCTCCTTGTCCTACTCAGACTCTTAATCATAAACTTCCTAATCAAACTTTCCTATTTAAACTTTCCTATTACAAGATTAGTTCCAACATCAGTGGAGGCCTCAAATTGGCGTAATCTTCCTAATCCATCATTTCATGCCAACCCTGCTCCTAAGAAAGGTCTCAAGAACTTCTTCAAATCCATGTTCAAATCAAGGATTCCACCTAAGGCTCCATCTCCTCAACCGGTAGATCAAGGCACTCGTTGGCAACCTCCACCCCACTCCGATTTCGCTAGCCGCGAAGACCTTGAGGATGAGCAGTAGGAACCCTTTTGGCGCTTGATGCCAAAGGGGGAGAGTTAGCTGGTTTGGGGAGAGTGAGATTAGAGATAGGGGGAGGCTATGGGTATCTATCTTCTACTTAGTTTGAATCGTTTGCTGTGGCTTGAACTTGTCTTTAAACTTGTGTGCTTTGATGTGTAATAATTGTGCTTGCTACACTGCACTAGGCCCGTTTGCTACTGCTTGTGGGAAGTAATTTAGAATCATGCACTTTTTAATCGGGCCTAGATTGTTGATCATATGCTTAATTCATATATTTTGGATCACTGCACTTGCTACTAATATTTGTGTAGGTCCAACCAAATCCTCTTTGTTTAGTTAGTAGTGTAGCTTGAATTAGTAGTTCAAAGTAGGGAAGGATTGTTTCTTTCTTTCTTGGATGGATGGCGCGCCTAAGCGGATCCTGAGATTGGACTCGAAGGATCCAAGATAAACAAGCAAGCAAGTGAATCTGCTTTGGTGAAGGCGCGGGCCCGGAAGTGGAATCAAATCTGTCTTGCGAAAGCGAACATCCGTAGAAAGCCAATACAGGCGGCGCTTGAGCCGAGAAAGCTCGATTCATGCCAGTTGTGCACGAGTCAAATCAAGCTGAACTCGACTCGACTCTTGTTGTTTTCAAGCAAGCAAGCGCATGAGTTCCTGGTTAAAGAAAGCTGTTGGTTTTTCGAGGAAGAGAAAGCTGTTGGTGGAAGTCAAGCAGATGATCCTGTTCTTCAAGTAGGTAGTATGGCGCGCGAAAGCCGTTGCGCTAACGCACTTTAAGCTAGAGATTGCCTCTTGCTCTTTGAAATTCTGTCCTTATGGTACATTTGCTTACCGACGGTTGCCATTTGGTCTCTGTAATGCCCCAGGGACTTTTCAGCTATGTGTCATGTCTATCTTCACAGATTTGATTGAGAAAATCATGGAGGTCTTCATGGATGATTTCACTGTCTATGGACGGAATTTTGATGATTGTTTGGCCAATCTTGAGATTGTTCTACAGCGTTGTCTTGAAGCTGATTTGGTACTCAATTGGGAGAAGTGTCATTTCCTGGTTCAAGAGGGTATTGTCCTCGGTCATTTGGTTTCCTCGCGAGGAATTGAGGTTGATAAAGCCAAAGTTGAGGTGATTGATCGCTTGCCTCCTCCAGTGAATGTGAAGGAAGTCCGTAGCTTCTTGGGTCATGCGGGTTTCTATCGCCGCTTCATAAAGGATTTTTCCTAGATTGCAAGACCACTCACTGGTCTTTTGAGCCATGATGTTCCTTTCATCTTTGATGAGATGTGTATGGAAGTTGATTGAACAAAGAGATGAAATCACTTATAGATAGAAGGATGTTGTATGACGGAACGATGACTTAACGCTCCCATTTTAGCTTGAGAAATGACGTAGGTGATAGACTCCGCCCTTCTTCCCATTTTCGATTGAGAAAGCGTCAGGCCCAAAGAGGTCTACAGTAGTGCCTTGCGAGGTCGTAGACCCGGTAACCCATCGTTCGCCTAAGATTGAAAATGCGATGTCACATGTAACATCCCAACATTTTTAAAAATTAGAAAAATGAAAATTTAAGATTTAAAAATAAAATTAAATAGAAATTTTAATTGAAATCAAGAATTTGATTTGAAATTTATTAACCTTACTTCTTTTTCCTAAATCTTGATAAAGAATAACTTCAGTTTGGAAATTCGTTTCCAAAAAAACAAATTATTAAAATTAGATTCAAGGATGATCTTAATTTTGAATAAACATCTTTTCTAAATTTCTAAAATCATTTATTAATTTTCCTTCTTTGAAAAGGGAATTGATAAAAAGATAAGAAGTAAAAGATAAAGAGGTAAAAGATAAAATGGTAAAAGATTAAAATTACTATGGTAAATTTTGGATAACCTTAGAATGCCCTAGAATTTATCCTTGGCTGGTAAAAAGTAGGTGTGAAATCATTTTGCAAGTTGATAGGATAAATTAATTGGATAAGCCTATCCATGGCCAACCCATGTCAGAATTTTGGAGGAAATCCTAGAACTATCCAGCGCCTGAAATTTTTACCATGAGAGCTCACTTACCTTACCCTTATCTAAAAAAATTTACAAAAATAATTAACTGCATTTACTATTTATTCTTATTTAATCTTTCCAATCCTGAAATTCTGCAAAACGTAGTAAAAGCATTTTAATAAAATAAATACTAAGTTTCTAGTTCTGAAATTTTTATGGTAGAAGCCTGATATATATCCACACCTTCAGTAAAAGTTTCAAAAATTAATATGTTAATTTGGATCCTAAAATGAATCAAAAACCGTATTCAAATTCCTGTGCATCCAGGATTGTCAGAATTTTAGTAATTAAATTGTCACGAATTTTCATCTCAACTTTTTACAGTAATCAATAAACTACCTAAAGATCACCTACCAAAATTATAGAAAAATGTAGACAAGATTAGACACCTGAATTAAATGGCCCAATCACGTTCTGTCCAGACCGGTTAGTACTTTGGGTGCATCATCTCTCTTGCAAGTGGGGTAGCCCATTTATTGCTGACCGACCAGCCAAGAGGGGAAGTCCTACACGTGAATTCTTGTCTTGAAAGCTCTCCATTTCGCCCTCCCTTTAAGTCACGCCCAGGTGGGCCCAACCGAGTGCAAACCCACTTGGCAGCCTCCTCATCCATCCTCATGTTCCCTTCTCAAATCTTCTTTTCTTCTCTATTTCCTTCTTTCTCCGGAGGACGCTAGAGCCAGCCAGCCGAGCCACCCTGTGTACCACCTCGTCTCAGAACACACTAGTATTCTTGGCTCTTCTCTAGCTCTTTCTTGCTACGTTTCTTCCCTGCTTTGAGGCCACGTATAGACGACTGAAACAATCAAGCTGCCGCAATAACCTGCCGCCATTTTCCTTCCATGTCCACACCTCTGTAGCCACCGCCTTCCATCCCTATAAAGCTGACCAGAGCTCCTCGCATTCACCAAGCATTTCTATCTTCGTCTTCACCGGAGCTTAGCTCTAGCTCTCTGCTTAATCGCCGCGCCGCCACTGCCGACTACCTCAGCCCTGGCCAGCACTTCCTACAGCTTCCCCACGCTCCCGCCTCTTTATTCCAGCCATCGCCGTGGCTCCCCACAGCAAGTTCGCTGCGCGGCCGCATGTGCCCAATGCACCGCCAGAGGGCAACACGGTACTCTATTATCTTATCTAGTTTCTAACCCAAGAGCTAGCTTCCTTGACTTTATTTACCTCTTTAGGCCCTATGGCAGGTGGGACCAATTCGAATGTGGCCGGGCAGCAGTTAGTTCAAGGCCCAAGAAGTAAACGAGTAAGTTCAAAACATACCAGCTAATCAGTAATTCAAATCAGAAGTTAAGCAAATTTAATTACTTCATGAACTCAAGTACAAATTAGACTAATAGATTTTGGTTGAAATTTCCAACTTAAGATTAAAGGACTGACCTGACAAGATCATTATTCAGAAGACTGTAATTAGTACAACCAATCCTTATCTTTCGCATATCCTTACACATAGATGTTGCGTAAAATTTCATAATAAAACCAATGTCGCGGTTATAATATATATAACGTACATGGCCAGATTAGAAAGAGATAAGGGCCCGTCAAGAATAAACCTCCAAGCTCATAAAATTATAATCTTGTGTTAAATAGACCCTAATACGTACGATGATCGTTGTTTCGATTAAAATTAAAACTGTGTTTGGCCTAATTAAAATATCTAGTTAAGAGTTAGTTCAGTCTGGCCAACCATTAAATATAAATACTCTAAAATTTAGAAAAGACTTAATTAGCTTAATATAGCTTAAAGCATACTGTCATATAGAATCCCATGTCGTGAGTATACCTTTATATGTGTGTGATCTTTGCTTTAGAAACGCTGTAGGTTCAGATCATTTATTCAGCCTGAACTAAGTTCCCATATAGTTTTAACTTATCAAGTATAAGAGATTAACATATACATCTTCTTCAAATAAAATGATAAGGTATTTGCTCTATAAGTCGAAACCATCTAGTACAGTAGAAATCACCATGCTTTGTCATATTATGCCTTTAGCCTTTAATTAGCATACCCCTGTGTAGTAGGCCTATGTAAAACATCCTAAATAGACTAGTATTAACACTAGTATAATCTGTATTTAAATACCCTTAGTTCAGTACTAATTGATCTTGCAAAAGTAATTCATTCGCCTGCAATGTAAGATTAAATTCGTGTAAAGCCGTAATGCCCCTTTAGTTGAAAAACGTCGTGAATAAAAGTGAAATATCATGGAACTAACTCTAAAACATTCTTAAAGACATCCCCAACTAATGCCAGAAAAATGAGTAAAAGAACATGTATAGTATAGTTGCAAACTTATTAGAATGAAACTTGATCCGATTAGCGTTACCTTGTGATCATTTAGACTATTTCAACAGTTAATAAAATAAGTCGTCTATATGCTAAAACATGTCAAATCAATTTAGAAACACTCTACAAAGTGCATGCTACCATATTCTAGAAAAAAACGTCATATTTATAATTTGCTTTCCATCTAAATCCAGCATTTCAAAACCCTTAAGTGTTAAACATTCGCTTCACTTTCCCGCCGAGTTTGTGATCATTTAAGCCTATTCGGTATCCCATAGAATATCTCGTCTAAATACAAATTTTGTGAAGAATAGCCTAGAAATGGTCTTTAGGATATGATCTGCAGTAATCTAGAAAAATATTCTTATTTTATCTTGCTTGGAATCTAAATCCTAATAGAGCAAAACCCATTTATAATAAAGTTGCAAGAAAGGTGTATTATGAATAGTAAAGTTTGAAAAACTTGTAACCAATGTATACTTCTATTAATCCAAACAATTTTTGCTTCTTGAATTCAAAATTTAACATATTTAAATTTGTAATCTTAGCTTCTTGAATTCGTATAATAAAATAGAATGAATCATAAGGAATAGATGTTGTGCGCGATGGGACCTTCAAACCATTAATCGGTAATAAAACTACGACGTCGCTTATATGGCCACGAAACCCTAACTACTACCATACTTGTTTTGTGTAATGTTTGATATTTGATTTTCCATCTAATTTCCTTTTGCCCTTATTGAAAGTGTTATTTGCTATTTGTTATTCTTTTCCGTTATACGATGTGTAGAATTCGACGTCTCGGACTTCGTCGTCGTCGACTCCAAAGAGTACATCTGCAGCTTCGTCGTTAAAGACAACAAGTAGCAAGGCAAGCACCCCCTTGAGCATTTTGAACCCAGATTTCAGAATCAACTAAAATGTGATTAAGAATCTTCCTGCATGCTTATATTTCGATAAATCCTTATTTTGTGTTACTCAGTAGTTATGACCCATACTGGTGGATTTCCTTAATTACCGTTGACCCCTGATCCATGACAACCATAGGAATGGTTAAGTTCATTTTGACAGAATGTGTATAATCGCTTATTTACATATATGTGCTTAGCTCTGCTTTAGATTAATGTCAGAAACATTTACACCTACACATCATTCTTTATGAATCTTTTTATGGTCTATTTAAGCAGTAAAGGATACTGGTAGTTTGGTAAAAATGAAAATAAAACTACTGTTTTGATGTGGGTGATTATTGGCAATAGCCGGTTGTACATGTTTTAACATTAATGCGTAGCTAGGGTGGAGTTATCGCCCATGTCACTTTAAGGACCGAACGTAGTGTTGCATGATCCAAGTATACCGTACATCCACAAGTACTGGACTGGGACAGTCTTAACTTATTAAATTATTTGGGAATTAGCTTTGCACATTGGTACGCAGTTGTAGCACGGGCATTTCGGATATAGGTTTGCTCGAGGGAGGTGTCATCACCGAGGTGTTGGCATCTGCCGTTGTAACGGTGTACGCCTGACTATGAATTTGGGGCTGTTATTATTCCTGGTGGGTCACTAACTCTGGAATTTCTATTCCTGGTGGGTTACTGACTCCGGAATCCCTTTTACCTTTTTAGCTTCCATCATAGTCAGGAGTAACGTCATTGGGCTAGTGCAAAGTTAAGGTTCAAGTAATCGAACAGTTTCGTTATGAACTCCTCACGGACATACCAAAGGAAGTGTGTCTTATAGCTTGCAAAAAGGGAGAACATATCTTGTGGGTAAAGCTGTACAACTCTGCAGAGTCTAAAACTATTCGAATAGCCGTGTCCACGGTCATGGACGACTTGGCTAACCAGCATTAGTTAGTTGTTTTCTATTTTATAAAACTCTTGATAAAATGATTTGGAAAATGATTCACATTTGTTAAATATCACTTATTGTTATATTTGTTCGTATAAGACCATGGAGGGTCTTTTTCGTTATTTCACTCACAAAGGGCCGTGAGTAACTTATTGTTATTTCTGTCAATACTTGATATTTTGATTACTTATCAAACTGCTTTAAATTCAGTTTATGCTTTCCATTACTATTCAATATTTATAATTCAAATCTTTGCTTTATGCAAAACAACCGTAGAAACCCACTTTCTATTCAGCCTGCATATATTTCAGGTTTTGCAAACACTACAAGTCTTGCTGAGTACGCAATGTACTCACCCTTGCTATTATTGTTGTTTTTAGACAGGAATCCTCGACAATTACTCCGACACAGGAAAACGGGATTATTAACGACATTTCTTTCTAAGGCTTTACCTTGTCAGTTGCCTGTGGATTATGTGGCAAACTACAAGACTTCTGATTCTTTTGTTATGTATTTAGTCGACCTCATCGGTCATATTGTATCAATACTTCCGCTGAAATAAAATATAAAACTTTCGCATGGTTGTGATTTCAAATTGTATTTGTGCGTGCTAGCTATTGATCATGGAACTAGCACAGTATGCACATTAGAACCTTGCTTTTATGTTTGCACTGTAGCATAAAAGTGAGGGTCTTACATCACATCAGTCTGAATTCAGTTCAGTCCATTTGCTTAACACATGCATGTCCAAAGAGATGGCGATGACTGTCTCTCTCTGTCAAATCGAGATTGTGTGGGTGTTCAGTCTACCGCTCATGTTCACGTTCTCAAAATCCGGCTTTCGTCGGAAAAACCAACGCCGACATCAAGATCAGTCTCCTTTCTCTAAAAGGGAGCAGAGCAACAAAAGATGGATAGTAACGATCGTGTATTATCAATTTATCGGCCTCGTCATTGAAAGCGGCTTCCAATTGCTCGGAAATTCTCAGCTATATGGGGGACTTTGATGGTGAGCAAAAAGAATTGATCAAGAAATTGGTAAACTTTCGCATGATCGATGGTAAAAGAACGAGAGTTCGTGCTATTGTTTATAAAACTTTTCACCGCCTAGCTCGAACTGAACGCGATGTAATCAAACTTATGGTTGACGCCGTAGATAATATAAAGCCAATATGCGAAGTGGTCAAAGTAGGAGTCGCAGGTACTATTTATGATGTTCCTGGGATTGTAGCCAGGGATCGTCAACAAACCTTAGCTATTCGTTGGATCCTTGGAGCAGCTTTCAAACGACGTATAAGCTACAGGATAAGCTTAGAGAAATGTTCATTTGCTGAGATACTGGATGTTTACCGAAAGAGGGGAATTTCACGTAAGAGAAGGGAGAATCTTCATGGGCTGGCTTCCACCAATCGGAGTTTCGCGCATTTCAGATGGTGGTAAAGTGATACCACATAAGGAGCTCTTCCTCATTCAGTCATACTCAACAAAAGTCAGAAATGTTTGACCCTGATCCTTTTTTCATCTTCATATAGAAAGAAAATCGGCCTTCCTCATACTCCCCCCTTCATTCATGGAGTTGGAGGAATCCACAAGAGGCCTGCCCATTCATAATTGCACCATTATTTTTATGAAAACTCTTGTTCCAACCTCACCCCAGGTCGAATGAATACGAAAGGGAGATCAATCAAATCAATAAGCCATGAATGAAGAAGTAGTGGGCCTTTCTCCTTATTTCGTTTGACTCGTGGAGCTGAGAAATCTACTTCAAAGAGAAGGAAAGAGTGCTAGTCCAAAAGAACAAGCAAGGGATGAGCGCACGGGAGCTAAATCCGTTGCGCCCATGCGCATACGTTTTCTTGCTGGGTATCGGTATCCAAGAGAAAACCACTGTTTGGAAAGATAGCAGCCAGTTCAACTAAAGAGCTCATTATCTCCATCCCACTTCGAACTCAAAGTGTTAAGCGCAGTGGAATTTGCATTTCACCAGAAAGGGATGCGGATAAAGAGAGTAAAGTGACTTCGGGGCTTGGCTAGACTGCATTCATTTCACAGGCTATAAGGTAGGGGTGAACACCCAGATAAAGATAGATACAATCTGAACCTTTTCTTGAGAGATGCTTTTCAAACGACCTGTTACGCCTATGCGAAGTAAGCCTACACTGGAGTAGGAGTAGCATTAGGAATTAAGACCGTCAGGCCTCATTCATCAAAGTAGTAGTCCTTAGGGGCTGAAAAAGAGCCCAGATTCCCCGCAACAAGCTTGGAAAGGAAGAAGACACGAAGGGAGGAGTTCCGCTTAGCCTTTGCTCCTCTTTGATAGAAGTAGCTCTTTTGTTTGCCAGAATGGCTTGTTAGCAAGAAAATGCCTTCTTAGGAAGTGAAGAAGAATACGCCTGCTTGAGAATGCCCTCTTGTTGTTCTCGAAAGATGGAGAGGGGGGCTGATTTCACTAAGGAAAGGAACTGAACTAATGGACGAGGAGGAAGAGAATATAGAAAAATTTCCGACATTCAAGCATACTATAGATGTTCCAGAACTGCTAAAGGGAAGTTCTAGTAGAAAGGACAACTAAGCGAAAGGCCTTCTTAGAAAGGCAGAGTGACAGGTAATGCCCTATTTCCTAACAGTGAAATCTAAGATCAGACAAGAAAGAAGCTAAAGGCTAGGCAAAGAAGACGAGGGAGAAATCGTAGGTGAAAACGTTGGGTTACCAACTCGGGTGGGTTCTCACACCAAGGTTCCTTTGTTTCGGGCAAGCCCAATTACAAACAAAAGAGAAGGTCGGTCCCGTACTCAAACCAAATCAGAAGGGCGGTACTCACTCGGATGGAAGAATCCCAGGTCGGTCCTATACCCGAACAAAGGCTAGACCGAAGGTCTCGTCCCACGGGTTAGGTGCTTAGCTGAAGGTGGAAGGCGAAGCCAAGGCAAGAGAAAGGGTTGAAAGACAATATAGAAGAATTCAATCTCCCCTATTTGTTCCATTCTCAATGGTTGGTCAAGTTGAGATGAACTACGGGAATCTATATATGGACTTCAAGGTCAATCAACCGGAAACTCGATGGAATTTCTTTTTTTATGGATTCAAGCAAAGAATGAGAAGTATGGCTTGGCTAGGGAAGCAGTAGTACTGGCAGAGGTCGAGCTTTTAAATGAGAAGAGGGCTGAGTCGTCTTGCTTTTATTCAAAAATCACATATCACCGATCAGCCTATTCGAGAGGAGCTGCTTGCCTTGCCCACTTCAATAAGGAAGACTCCATCCATCTAACCCATATCCATTGGAACCAGAAGCGAGTGGTAAAGTCACCCTTTGGCTAAAAAAACGATTTGTATGCGTGGCGCAACACACACCTCTACAAAAGAAGAGAAAGAACGGAAAGAAGCAGGCCCACAAGACAAGTGGATTGAATATCCTTTGCTTTCGTCACCGGTGCTATTGAATCCGCATTTAGAAGAAAGAGCTCCGGGACTGAATTGCTTTGAGTGGGGCTTGCCCATTAATTAGATCACCTGAGTAAGCCAAGAAAGACGAAAGCGATGGATGTATGTGGCAAAGAGAACTTATGAACATGAAAGACAGCCATCGCCGAAGGAGAAGATCCCGCCCGATGACTCCGCCGGTTAATGGTTAATAGAAAACATCTTTTCCTACTTCCTCCCTAGGGTCTGCTAGCTAGAAGTGGCAGGACTACTTTAGGTGAGGTAGCTCTTTCTTTAGAGCCATCGAGTCCGTGCTCTTTAACGATTGTAGTTTTGTAGCTAGCCTGTTTAACGAAGCGTGGCCCCTTAACCTTTCGATGAAGCTAAAGGTGTCAGAGTTACCACAGACAGGGATAACCGGCTTATGACAGCCTTCATAGCGACCTTGCTTTTTGATCCTTCTTCGATTCCGGTTGAAGCGGATTCGGCATCTGATGGTGAGGCCTATGATGTGCCGAAAAGAGTGACGGGGAATACCACGATGAAAATGACTTGACGAATGCCAGAAAGAAATGTCCCGAGGGCCCATAAACGAGTGAAAAAAGCATGAAATTCACCTGATAGATGAAGACTCAAAATTGCTAGATAGAATGAATAGTACAAGTTTCTTTACAAATCAAAGTCGTAGAGAAAGACGGTAGAAGTGCTAGGATGCGTTAAGGCGCTAAACATATGGTCGTAGATAAAGAAAGGAGTGGATGGAGAGGAGTTACAGTCGAGTCACTAGCCAGGAAGCACTTTTCCCTACCAAATTCTATCTATCCCTGCCTGCTTCTTCCATTCGCTGAGCTCCTCTGGTAAATCATGATGTGCGCATGCCGGCTACTCAGCTTTAGTAGTGCGTTAACTAGCAGTCCACTACTGATTAAGGATTTGGCATCGACACTGTCTTACTAACTATAAGCCTTTGGAAAATAGTTATTGGATAGAGTAGACTCCTTAAGTTTACAACTTTCTCAAAGACCGCCAGGAAGAATAATAGCCTAGAGGTTGACCCGATGGATCGACGCTTTTGGTTGGTGACTCGCAAGGTTACGGAAAATGAAAGGAAGGTTTTTCATTTAATAACAGACGATCGAGCCAACCGATCGCCAAACAAATGAGCATTGATCCGGCCCACCCAAGAAAGAGTCGGTAGCGACTTTCAGATCTTTTGAGCCGGTAGAATTAATGTGTTAGTCAACCATCTTCAACCTACCGCTCTTTGATCAAGAGGGTTCTACCGGGAATCGTAACCATCCTCCACAATTTAGGTTTGGTCGCCGAACCATAGAGAACCTACCTCACGAAGATCTTCGGCAGGGAATAAAGTGAGCAAAGTAGTGGCATCAAGCGGTAAGGTATGATACACTGTAAGCTTGCGAGACTGCCTAGAGCGGTCGACACCTGCAGCTTCCCTTAAGGGCCATTGGTCTTCAATCGCTTGTTCAATCAAAATGCCTGTAACGGATCTTTCTGATGGGGGTGTAAAGGGATGCCCGAACTTCCGTCAGGTGGAGGATAAGTCGATTAGGCGGAGCGAGACACTCACGATCCGGCTTCTTGATCGACACGATCAAAAACCCCTGCAATCGCAGCACCACACGTCCTCTGGTTATCAACCGTGCGCTGCCCAGCTGACCTCGCCACGAAGGCTAATCCCTGCCAATGAATCGAGAACACAAGCAAGAACAAGAAAGATGCACTGAATTTGAAAATTGAGGATGAATCTCACGAGTTGGGGTCTCACAAACCGATGAATGGCAATACTGTTCAAAGACAGAATTAATCTAAGCAAAACCCAAAGCAAACCCTAGCGGCGGCTACTGGATATAAAGGCTAGGGGACGTCCTAGAAACCCTAGACGTGTCCGTGATGGACTCCAACACGATACATGGGCCAACGGCCCAAATTGGTGACGCAGCACCCTGGGACAGATTCTGTCCGCCAGCTTGCAACGTAAATTCCCGTCGACTCCGAAGTCCAAATGACCTGAAACCAGTGCCATTGTAAAGATTATCTCCTTAGCTTTCTATGCATATGTGGATCATCAAAATCGGAGCCCGTTTGTGGCCTGGGCGACGATTTTAGTGAACGCTGCTCCTGGTGGCCGAGGTAGTCGACTCCGAGATGAATTGAACCTCCAACTTGACTTGGACACCCTCCTTGCCTCCCTCTTGGTCCTTGCTGGTTTCCAAGGCCTTCATGGTCCTCTCCAAAGTTCCTAAGTACAATATAATCAATAATATCATTAGGTAGCATACCATCCTCACAAGTATCTGCACGGGCACTTAGGAACGAGCTCACCTGTTGATTCAATTGCCGTGCTCGTGCTCTTGTGATGGGTCCTTGCATCACAACTGGAGGAGGCTCGGTCGTATGCATAGGAGTGATGTCCTCATCACTTTCAAGGCTTGGCTAGCGAAGTGAAGTAGCCATGGTAAAGAAATAAGGAAATAGGCGCACGAAACGAAGTGAATCATTGATTTTAAGTTAAAGTAAGGGCGGAGCTTTCTCTTTCGGTTGAAGGACTAAATTCTATTTAATATGAAGCCTGAATTTCCTAAATTATTTAGTAATATCCCGCCTGGTCTCAACTCCCACAAGCGGTCTTAATTGGTCGTTCCATCGATCGTGTACTGTCCCAAAGGGTCCTCCTTCAATCGATCGAAATCGGGTTTGTCTTTCTTGTTAACGAGAAGCCCTTGGTCACACTCGGTCGAGTTGGTAAGGGATGGCTGGAAGAGGTCGAGCTGTCCTCTGTCTCTATCAGTCGTTTCTATGACAATCTTTCTTTAAGCAGAAAGCATGTTCAAGCTCGATGATTAAGGTACTAGGGGCTCACAACACTATCAAGAAATGGCTTTCAGCTCTTGAAAGTACTTTTTCTTTCCTTTTCACTAAGCCTTCACGCTCTACTGGAAACTATCCTATATCAGAAGGTCTCGTAATCAACTGGATTATTTTTTACTTGATCAATCGGAAGGCGGAGGTAAACTCCCCAACTCGATCAATGGGTGCTCATTGGTCTTCTTGAAACTCCCCAACATTGTAATGCCGATTGGGGTAGCCTCGAGCATCCAGTATATGACATTAAGGAGTATTCCCCAATGGAGTAGTCGAAAAATCAAACTAGCATGTAAGCGAAGCAAGAAAAAGGCTTTCTATTTTTCTTTTCCAGATCATTTTTCCTAAATCTGATACATAGCGGTCGGACCAACTCAACTAGAAGAGTCAGTCTAAGGTATGGCTATGAGAAAGAATACCGATCCGATCAAGATGACCAAGAAATCTGGATGACCGAGAAATCCAATGCCATTGTTCTAAATAAAATCGACCTAGAATGAATTTTATTGGGTTTTTAGTCCGAAGCATGGAACTCCGCCGGGGTCTCATCTGAAGGGAGGCAGGCCCTCGTTAAACGAATCCACCTTTCCCGAAGGGAGTCAAGCCTTTATTTTTTAGTTTATATCTATAATGTATTTGTAATCAAGGGATAATCTATTTGAGAAACAGGTTTCTAATTGGCATTCCTCTTTCCCCATGTCAGTAGCTTCTGTCTTATGATTCCCTTTCACAACCCATTCCAACAATCTATTCGTCGTAAGCCCTTCTAGCAACAATCCAAACGTCCCTCCATCTGCATCTCCCTAACAGTCTCTGCACGTGGATCTCTTCTACTAGTGATTCAATTGGGGCCAATCCTGCCGCATCCACTTCCTTCCATCAATTAGTGGAATCCCCAAAAGCAGAAGAAGTTCTTTGCGCTAAATACCTTCTTTGCAAGCCCTGGTCCCACAACGGACCGAAATGGCCATCAGAAAGAAGATTCATTTTCTGATAGAAAAAGCCACTTTCTCGATTCAAGATCTCCGCTTCCTCTCCTTATTTGGATCATGTGCATTTTAGCCTTCTTTCTATTTCTAGTTCTAGACTCCTCTCAAACTAGCCTTTTTGAGGGCTTGCTCATTCTCAAATGGGTTCTTCTACCTCTAGGTTTCTTTACTCCACTTTCACTCTTCCAGAAGTGAGGCTAAGACGGAGGTTAAGACATAGGCTTGTCGGGCTCACTCACCTCCTACGCTTTGTTATAGCCCACTACGGGCTGCGTATAGCATAAATTGAGACGTACGCTACGGGCTCCTATTGTTAGCTTGGGAAAGGTACAGAGATTGTCCACCGAAAGCACTTGAGTCCTGGCAGGTGCACGAGCAATTTGTCTCCTGGTGTTCTTCTATCGTCTCTTTTCCTTTTTAAGGAAATGGAGTAGGAAGTGCCCAGAGAACCTAAGCTATGGTCTAGCAAACCATAAGGTTGACCAAATCGATAAGGAAGATAGAGGGGTCTCAGTGCAACCTAGAGTCTCAAGTTGAGACCGTAGTGCAAGCTCATCAAAGAAGGAGGTGTGGCCTTTATAAGCCTATTTGACATCTACAAGGCACTAAAGCTTCAACTTTTCTGGTCATTGTACCATTCCGAGGGACTTTGGGCAAGATTCCTGCTGGCTAAGTACTCTGACAATCTCTCTTTTCTTTCGCTAGACATAAACCAGGTTGTTCCAAGAATTGGCATGAAATGCTTGAGATACGATCTTCATTTTTTTACAATACTCATTTCTGGTTGGCAGCGGGAAACTACCATTTCTTCACATCTAATTGGTCTGGGATAGGTGCTTGACTTAATTACTTCCAGCCTTATAGATGGCGTTCATTTTCTTATAAGCACCTCTCTATTCAAGATGCATTCAACATGGGCAGCAGATTAAGTGATTTATTATTGTCCCTTCTTCTAGAGGAGGTGATACACCATATTGTGACAGTCCATATTCCATGCTTTGCTGGTGAGAAAGATAAACTACTTAGGATCCCCGACAACCATTCAAGTTAAGTCCTGTGTGATAAACGAAGGTAAAACTCATTCTTCTCGGTTAAACGAAGGTATCCGCTTAAACGAAGGTATCCGCTTGCGAGTCTTCTCAAAGAATATCCGCTTGCGAGTCTTCTCAAAGACTTGCGATAAAACTCATTCTTCTCGGTTAAACGAAGGTATCCGCTTGCGAGTCTTCTCAAAGAGTTGCCGGGTTCATTATGCTCTTCTTCCTGAAAATGGGAAGTATTATGAAGTTTAAGTCCTGTGCTGTAGTTAATTCCCTTTGTCTTAAGTGATCTATTAGAGAGCTTCCCTGTGACCACCCGAAGGGTAAGAAAGAGATGCTCCGTGTAGCTAACCCCAAGTCTGGTAACCTTTGAAAATAGGTTTCTGACGTCACTGCCTTTCATGCCAAGCTTGACGCTCTTGCTCTTGCACAGGCGGTGGGTGGATCAATTTGTGTAAACGATCGCTTTCTATGTCTCCCAATCGATGCGGTACTGCCAATCGTAGACTGGTGACCGGGGAATGAGAGCTCCATACACCATGATTCATGGAGTCTTTCCTCTCGTTTTTAGGTTTTTTGTGTATATACCCAACTGTAGGTCACCTATGTGACCAATCTTCACCATTGGTTTCACAGCACTTAGTAAGCATACGTTTGAAGACCGAGTTGGTTGATTTGGTCTGTCCATTCGCTCTAGGAGGGGCTCGACTTCCTTTGAGCTATGAGAAATGTTTAGGGGAGCGCCTTCTTCTTTTTTTCTGGGATCTCCTTGGCTACAAAGAGAGCTATGGAGCCTAGCTGAAAGCTTGACAAGGCCTATTTAGTGTATTCGGCCACCCAACCACTCGCAGAAAGAATGGGGCATTCAAAACCAGACAGGGATTCCTTCTCCTAGGGTTGCTCTGAGGTAACCGCTCGTCTTGATGCTGGCAGTCAAGAAGGCAAAGAGTTGACTTCTACTTCTGAAGTGTAAGGAGTTGACCTTCCTTCGCCTATCTCGGATTCTGCTACAGATTGGAACAATAGTTCACATTCGCTTGGGAATACCAAATAGAATGCAGTCGAGACAACCACAAGTAGAGGAACGACCGACACAGCTGGCATGCCCCCGCAACCTTCGATCCATCTATCTAAACATCGTTCTACTACAGAACTGAGTTCATCATAGCTGCCAGCCTCGGTAAGGTTAACTAGCAACTTGACTCACTGCACTCGAAAAAGATAGCAAAGCGACAATCGGTCGGTATGGGTGGAGCCTAGTATAGCTGCGCTTTCTTTTCTTCTTCTTGGTCTAGTCTATCTACCCGTCTCTAAGTAAGCCCCTCACCTTCCCTTTTTGGAGTAGAGGTCAGAGGCTAGTGCGGGTAGCCCTGTCGGAAACTAGAAAGAAGAGGCTGATGCACCTGCCCGGCGGTGGGTGGGTTCAGCTCGATCAACTGGGATAGGAGTTTTTTCTCTATCTTGCTCCATGGTGTTCAAGCGGCCCGTAAAAATTTGTGATTCATGGGAGGGAGCAGCTTCAATAGCTTTGGCTGTGAAAACTCTTGGTCTTGGAGCATCAGTGTCATCAGTTCACCCAAGATCAGCAGGACAAATAACTACTAGGTTTGTGCCAGAAAAGCGTCTTGCGTGACGGGGAAAGAGTGGAAAAAGAAAGAGATTCATCAGCTATGGAATCTGACAGGTATCGGTATTGAACAGAGGGGGCTGTTCACAAAGCATCCCATGGTGCGCTCCGAGGGGAAAAAGTCTCGGGCGGTATGGAAGGTCCCGGCTTGCCTACTGCTTTGTTACCAGAGCTGGATCGATTTCATCTTTTCCCAGTGCCCATGCTCCTACTACTACTTATGCTGCTATTCAACCTCCCATGGATGGTAATGGTGCTTCCCCAGCTGCTGTTCCTACTCCTTTGGCTGGTGCCAAATCAGGTGACTTTTAAGTTGAAGCTTGCCCGCAGAACGATGTAACCATGCTGGCAGTACTATGATTGCCTTAGAGCGCAGATGTCCCTAGGAACGTGATGCTTAGGTGCGAGGTGACTCACAAGCAGGAGATCGAGAAAAGAAATCATACGGATTGCAACCTACAGATGAAGAATCTGCTTCATTGTTCCCACCATCTATATCAGATGTTTAATAAGAATAGGAATCGAATAAGCTGCTGATTGACTGAGGAAGCATTTGAAAAGAAAGGAAGGGTGATGCTTGTTAAACAAAGCTGCGTGTGGGGCCGCCACGTATAGCTGTAGTTTCTGCTGTAGCATCGGTTATTTCCGTTATTGCTCAGGTTACGAATGACCCAATCTATCTATGGCAACCACCCCTACTTTTAGTAGATGGAGATGCGCACCTAGAAAAGACGGATGAAAGAGAACCTGCCCTTCTGACTTCTTCTCTTGTCTGTCCTTTACGCAAAGCGATCTATGGTCTCAACAAGCCCCGATAGCGTCGGTTTTTGAAGTTCAGCACAGTGGTTATCCAGGCAGGGTTTGCTCGGAGTGATCATGATTCGGCCATGTTCGTATCAGTTTATCCTCGAGGACGTGCTATTCTGTTGTTGTATGTTGATGATATCAAACTGACTGGTGATTACTCCGTTACCATATCGCTGATCAAGTGTCGCCTTCATCAATTATTTGCTATGAAGGCGCTGACGCGCCCTAAGCCTTTTCTTGGCTTGGAGGTCGCACATTCTCCTCGTGGATATTTGGTATCTCAGATCAAATAACGTCATGACTTGATCACTCGAGCTCAACTCAATGATGAGAAGACTGTTGACACTCCCTTGGAGCTTTACGTTAAACTCCGTCCGACTGATGGCTCACCATTATCTGATCCGACGCAGTACAGACAGTAGGTCGGCAGTTTGGTTTATCTGACGATCTCTTGCCCAGATGGCTTTTCCTAAGAAAGTCAGCCTTTCATGGCTGCCCCCCGGTCAGTTCACTTTGCAGCAGTTCATCGGATTCTTAGATATATTCGAGGTACCTTTTCTCGAGCCGTCCTTTTTTCCGTCATCGTCTTCTTTAGAGTTGCGTGCAACTACTGATGCCGATTGGGCCTTCAGATAGGTGCTCAACTACAGGCTTCTCTATTTTATGGGGAGACTCTCCACTATCTTGGATGAGATAAAAGCAATAGACAGTTGCTCCTTCCACTGCCGAAGCGGAGTACCGTGCCATGGCACACTACTAGATAGATTGTATGGCTCCGTTGGTGACTTTCTGATTGCGGGTTTCATTTGAAAAACCCCAACGCCATTCATCTTGCGTCAAATCCGGTCTTTCATGCAAGAGTTTCATTTTTGGCCACGTTCGTCGAAAACTTCTTGATGGCACCATCATCTCATTACCTTATTTTTTCCCTTCGACTTCGGCTATGACCAATGCCCCACCTAGCTGAATAGGCGTAACAAAGCTACCTGAAAAAGGCAAGGTGCACCTTAGATTGAAATCGACAAATTGCGTTTTGCCAGATGGATTCTTTAGAAAGATTCCCGGATAAAGTTCAGTATAATATTTAGTTAGAATCTAAATAAAGGCGCATACGTGGGCGGGCAGGGGGCCCCACTACTTCTTCATTCAGGGGGGGCTAGCCTCATGACTTCCCACTGGGCGAGGGGTGCACCTAACCCACCTACTCACTCATCAATTACGGTGTTCAGCTGACTTGCACAGAAAGACCCCTATTGTTTAGTAATTTGGCGCCCCATCTTTTGATTTACTGTTGTCAACTAATCTTTTCAATGTTCGATTCTACTCTATGTTAGAACATTTCTGTGAATGCTATTTCGATCTAAGTGGTCCTATTCTCTGTCCCGTGCTAGGAAGCATTACTCCTCTTTTCATTCCAAATTCTTCAATAAGACCGATACGATTGATTGGTCTGTGCGTTTCTCTTATTACTTTTTTGTATCCCCCTGTTCCTCGGATACAATTCGATCCTTCTACGGCCAAATCTCAATTTGTGGAAAGCCTTCGATGGCTTCCTTATGAAAACATCCATTTGTATATGGGTATAGACGGTCTTTCATTATTCTTCGTGATATTGACCACATTTCTGATCCCTATTTGCATTTCAGTGGGTTGGTCTGGTATGAGAAGTTTTGGGAAAGAGTATATTACTTCATTTCTAATTCGTGAATTTCTAATGATCGCCGTGTCCTGCATGCTGGATCCTCTACTATTCTATGTTCTTTCCGAAAGCGTGCCAATCCCTATGTTGTGCGGAGCTGAGCATCTTCTATTCGCTGGGATCAAGCTTTTCCTCTGCAGGGGCCTTGTGCAGTAAACCCCCTACGGGCGGTCCCCCGTCGTCGTAAAGTAGTAAAGGTCCCCGCGAAGCTTTCGGGAAGAGGGGTAGTCTTGTGCGTAAGCATAGCATTTCTGGTCGAACCACCGAACCACACATCTTTTTTTGGTGGGAGGGTACTCCGAGTAGTGGGTACCTCGTAGGACCTCGACCCGCCTACTCAGGTCTTGTATGGATATGCAGGAAGGGGTGCTCCTAGGTGTGTGTAGAGGGTGTGTTTGTTCGCGAGAATGGATTCCTCGTCAAGTCAGGGGGGGTGTGGACACACTTGCGCGAATTCGGGTAACGGCTACAAGGGATAAAAATAAAGGAAACTGTACCCGACCAGGGATGGACGTAAACTCGTAAGCTACCGAGGGTAGGGATAATCGTCCAGGTCTTATTGTTTCAAAAAAAAGCCGCCCCGCCACAGCAGCCAGGTTAGTTCCTCTGTCGTTGCCGGAGAGTTCTTGGCGAAGAGACCTTAGGATAAGTTGCTAAAACAAACGGAGGGGAGGATCGACCCGTTCAGTAGAATTCCGAAGAAAGACTGTTGGCAGCAGGTGGAGACATTTCTTTGGCCCCCTTCCAAATAAATGCGGGCAGGGTAGAGCTCGGCAGAGGGTTCGAGAATAGGGTAGGGTCCTGTCCTAATAAAGAAAATAAAGATAAATTTAGGGGCGGGTCCCTTTATGCATGCATCTTCGTACAAGTGGAGGCCGGAAAGATCAAACCAATAGAACCGCTCACATCACAGTAGTCGTAGTTGCGTAAAGGCCGTCAGTCGGGGGGCGACCATAACATAAGGCAATGACTTTCACGGATCTCTCTCTATCTATAGATATAACGAACGGGCGGGTTCGAAAGGTAGGGTTTTTTACGGTCGGGTCCCCTACCACTAGTCCGGCTAGCCTTCTTTCGGACAGGAAGCAGGCCGGGCCCGACGGGCGGGCATCTCCCGCTATGCAAGCAGCATTGTTCGCCACCCCCCGAGAAGCAAAAGATTCGAGAGTCAAGGCGGAAAAGACAAGCATAGTGGTCTAATGACAAGGGCCGACGACGGAAGCTCGGGACGGAGCCGTATGATGCGGAAGTCTCACGTACGGTTCCCTGAGAAGGGAGTGGCTACCCACTGGAGCTTCGACCAACCACCACCGGTCAATTCCGCTTTGGGGCCACCCCTGACTCTACCATCATTATAGGGGTATGGGGTTCGAGACAAAGAAAGATCAAGGCAGCATATCAGTTTTTCCTATATACTTTACTTGGATCCGTTTTTATGCTATTAGCTATTCTGTTGATTCTTCTCCAAACAGGAACCACCGATTTACAAATTTTATTAACCACAGAATTTAGTGAGCGGCGCCAAATCCTTCTATGGATTGCTTTTTTCGCCTCTTTTGCCGTCAAAGTGCCTATGGTACCAGTTCATATTTGGTTACCCGAAGCCCATGTAGAGGCACCTACGGCTGGATCCGTCATTTTGGCAGGAATTCTTTTAAAATTGGGAACCTACGGGTTTTTAAGATTTTCAATACCCATGTTTCCCGAAGCGACACTTTGTTTCACTCCTTTCATTTATACTCTAAGCGCGATTGCTATAATATATACTTCCTTGACCACTTTAAGACAGATCGATCTTAAGAAGATCATTGCCTACTCCTCAGTAGCCCATATGAATTTGGTGACTATTGGTATGTTTAGTCGGGCGGCGGCCGTTAGGTCACCTATTTTGAGTTATGGACACACAAGCAAGGCCAAAACATGTGTGCCGGGCGTGCGACCCATCAACCTACTAGCAATAGGGGAGAAAACTTAGCATGTCGCAACAAAAGCGTCGATTCGAGGCGTCAGCAAAACACCGCCGTCTGTTCCTAAAACAAAACCCCTTAGCGCCCCGGGACGGGAGTGGGGGACGGCCCTACGCAGACAGCAGCAGCACCGGCTCTACGAAGTCCGAATCGAATCTTTCGGTTGGCTTTCCCGTGAATAAGAATTGTTGGGCGCGGCGAAGCGAGCGCTTCTAGCTGTTTCGCTTGCTTCTTTCTTATTGTGGCGGCTATTATGGCGTGGCTGAAATGAACGAAAAGCGAGATGATTCAAATCGATTGATAGATGGCCTGATCTGTTCTGATAGATCGAAAGGGAATCTATCAATAATAAGGGTTGACCTCTTTCTATCTATTGATGATACAAGATATCTATCTATTCTGGATCCATCAGAAAGAAATCGATATGTATCTGATGGAGTCTACATCGTATGTAGAGCGCCCAAGCGTTTGGCCAGCTCAGTTCTATTATCCATCGGTCCAATGCACTGGCTCATCTCATGGAGGGAAAAAGCAAATGTAGTTAGTTGTCTTGTTGTTGTTCGCCGCCTCGACACATTCCCCGGCATCGTCCCACACAGAAAGAAAGAGCGTGGAGCCCCGGCCCGACCTGTAAGCCCGCTAACGTAAAGCGAGGAGTTGAGCCTGAACTGGCGAACCGAAGTCACTTTCGTAACCATACTTCCTACAGCTAACACGTGTCCAGTCCAGCGGGAACGCGAAGCGCAAACGAACGTGAGCTGCTATACCGAATCCCCCGCTGGCCATCGGGGACCTAGTGGTAAGGCCATGATCCGCAGGGGAAGGGATCACTCATTCTTCTATTGGGGACAGGTGCACGAACGACAACTCCAAACGTCAGACATCCGCCGCCTATACCTACCGTTTAGGTGGCACCAGCGAGATCCAGCTAAGGTAAGGAACTTCGTGTCGCGGCTGCTCCACTCCGCTGCGGTCTTTTGAACTGAACTTCGTTGCCTTCCCGCGCGCGAAACGAATGGGCGCTGTGTCGTGGGTCAGTTTTGGGGCGGGGGGCAGAGAGAGACCAGAAGAATGATTCATTTGGATCGACGAGCCATTTCGCGAATCAATAGAATGTCTCTCTATCCATATCTATTCTATCTTTATATGACGGGCCATAAAAAAAAGAAGTATTTTTTTTATGGCATGTGAGATGATCGCGCCTAGTAGCCACATATCAACTGCGCTCAATATGCGGGATTTCCGTTGGATCAGATCTTTCGCTTTGACGAATTTTGACCTAGCGAAAAGGACTCTAAGCCTTCGCGCAAACAAGCAAAGTAGAAGCAAGACGAGGAAGCGGAGTTGTCGTAGAAGCAGTAGCTTCCCCCGACAATATACAATACAACAGTAGCGACCATGAATAAAAAAGCCCCTAGTTTAACGAGTGTTTTATTGCAAGATTAAGTTATTACTGAACAAAGAGAAATTATCATTATAAAGGATGAGATCAATTCGGAAGCACTTTTTTCTTATTCTACCAGGCGGAATTGAATTGGTCTAATTTAGGACTTTCCAATCGATTTTTATCTTACCTAATTCTATCTGCGCCCAGGGGGATAATACCGAAGCAGTCCTTTCCTTTTTTCTGATCATAGAGGAGCCGTATGAAGCTAAGGTTTCATGTACGGTTTTGCAATAGCGGTGGGAGCTGTGATGTTATTATCGACTATGATTATCTAACAGTTCAAGTACAGTTGATATAGTTGAAGCACAGCCAAAATATGGTTTTTTTGGATGGAATCTTTGGCGTCAGCCTATAGGCTTTCTAGTTTTTCGAATTTCTTCTTTGGCCGAATGTGAAAGATTACCTAGAGGGGGAATTAGTGGCAGGTTATCAAACCGAATATTCCGGTATCAAATATGGTTTATTTTTTCTTGTTTCTTACTTATCCTTATTAGTTTCCTCTTTATTTGTAACAGTTCTTTACTTAGGCGGGTGGAATTTCTCTATTCCCTACATATCCACTTTAGAATTTTTCAAAATGAATAAAATGGTTGGAATTTTTGGAATGACAATGGGTATCCTTATTACATTAGCTAAAGCTTATTTATTTCTCTTCATTTCTATCACAATAAGATGGACTTTACCCAGGATGAGAATGGATCAGTTATTAAATCTTGGATGGAAATTTCTTTTACCTATTTCCCTGGGCAATCTCTTATTAACAACTTCTTCCCAACTTCTTTCACTATAAATAAGACAATAGAATAAGAGTAATAATATTTGAAACTCAAAGGCTCTCTCAAACAAGAGAAAGAAACATCCCACTTTTCATAGATATATAGAATATGTTCCCTATGGTAACTGGGTTCATGAGTTATGGTCAACAAACAATACGAGCAGCAAGGTACATTGGTCAAAGTTTCATAATTACCTTATCCCACACAAATCGTTTACCTAAAACTATTCACTAACCTTATGAAAAATCAATCACAACAGACGGGGGCGAATCCACTTTGAATTTGATAAATGTATGGCTTGTGAAGTATGTGTTCGCGTATGCCCGATAGAGCTACCCCTTGTTGATTGGAGATTAGAAAAGGATATTAAAAGGAAACAATTGCTTAATTTTCATTATAGTATTGATTTCGGAGTTTGTATATTTTGTGGTAACTGTGTTGAGTACTTTCCAACAAACTATTTATCAATGACTGAAGAATATGAACTTTCTACTTATGATTGTCATGAATTGAATTATAATCAAATTGCTTTGAGTCGGTTACCAATCTCCATAATTGGGGATTACAAAATTCAAACAATTAGGAATTCGACTAAAAGTAAAATAGAAAAAGAAAAATCTTTTAATCCAAGAACGATTACTAAGATTTTTTCTTTTTTGCTAGAAAAAATCCAATAGTGATTTACTAACTATACTATAAAGAAAAACGAATAACTACTGATTGTTGCGAATCGCTCCTTGATTTAAACTTAGAATCTATTTTTGTGATGTTCTTTCTAACTATACAATTGGAACTCCTATTGAAATAGCTTTTTATGGTTAAATAGCAATTCAAGTAGGATTGGTCAAAATTATATATATAAATAGCGTAATCCCTTTTTCCTTCCTGAACCTTTTAGTTTTAGTAAGTTCATGAAACATTTCATACTATTGATTGATTTTTTTCTAAAATGGATTTACCAGGACCAATACATGATATTCTTTTGCTATTTTTGGGATCCCTTCTTCTCTTTCCCAAGGCAGCTCACAAACCAGACTACAAACTATAATGAGTAGGGAATGGATCCAGCCGAGCCAATTGCAGTTCCGTTCTATGTCATGCCAGCCGAGGGAATAGGGTAGGTTACGTTTGATGAGTCAAGACTGTTTGCCAAACCAGGTTACAAGGTGTTGAGAGCGAGCATGCATGAAGTAAACCCAAGTGAAACGAGAGAAATCATCAATCCAAATTTTGTTCTATCTATTCCATTGCCACCTTTAGAAATCTAAGGTGCAGGTCCCCTCAAAGTGTACTAAGTCAAAAGGTGACATAGACCTAGAGTTACTAGAACGAAAACTAAGCTTTACATGCTTTCCCAAAACACAAGCTTCACAAGGAGACAAACTTAGATTAGGAACATGACCTAAAACACCACTCTGAACAAGACTAGTAAGACGTGAACCACATAGGTGGCCCAAGCGTCGATGCCAAGTCTCAAAACTACTAGCGGAGGAAGAGACACTAGTAAGAGCAGTAGCTGAGTGAGCAGGCACATGTAGATAATCCATCAGAAAAACCCCATTACGGCGATGGCCAAGACCAATCAGACAGATCCTGCACAGTGCAAGAAGAGGCATCAAAAGAAATAAGGCAACCATGATCGATGGTGACTAACAGATAGTAAGTTAACTGAGAGTTTAGGAATATGGAAGGATAGAAGGAACAGTAAAGTGGGTTGTAAGTAAGATCTACACTTCTAGCTAGCTTAATTGGTTTTTGTGTGTTCGGCTGAACTCGTCAGTGTAGGATGTGGTGCTCCAAGAGTGACGGAGTGGGAGTCACATTCGCAGGTCTCGACTAAAGGTTCGACGGGTTTACATCCTGATCCGCTATGCTCGTTATGCGGACGACTTCCTTGTAGCTATCAAGAGCCCCATCGCCACTACTTTCACGGTTTGCCGGCGAGCATTGGAAATGTTGAGTCCATTTGGTTATGACATTCTGGCCTTGGTTGGTAAAACATCTCAGGGGATCCAGACCCTCATTAAAGCAAAACTTGAAAATAAAGTCTGGCCTGGGCCGACAAAAGCTCGAGTGATTGCGTTGCCATCACCAACTAAAGAACAGATAATAGAACTTTTTCTTCTTACTAACTTTGTCAAAGAGGCTAAACAATCAATGACCAATAAAAGACCAACGAAACGATGAGTGAGAAGGATAAGGAGGAGTAGTAGGAGGAGCTTTCATTGAAGTAGAGGTTTCATCGAGTGATGACGGGAGATAGAATGAGACAAAGCATAAAGGGGGGAGCACTTAGACATTTCACTTTGAGTACGGGGAAGTCCGCAGGGAGGAATTCTTCCGGGCGTATTACTGTTTTTCACCGAGGGGGTGGATCGAAGCGATTGCAGCGAAAAATTGACCTTAAACGAAGCACTTCGTCTATTGGCATTGTGGAAAGGATCGAATATGACCCTAATAATTCTTCTCGGATCGCTCTAGTACGATGGATCGAAGGGGTGCTGCCCGGCCGCCAGAGGAAATTCAAGACGATAGAAGAGTTCGCCCCGCCGCGTAAGATCCTCGAATCCACCACGGCCACTATCTTTTGCCTTTTTTCGTTCTCTTCCCTGCCCAGGAAAGTGGATCAAAGAAAGGTAGCTTGCTCCCAAGGCAAGTGCTTGCTTACGCTTTATGTAGTGGTCGGCCTTCCTACCTTCATGCCTCCTTGGTCGAAGAGCCAAGCCTGCGCAGGAAGCAAACAAACTTGCACGAAGGACGTTTTCTTCTCTGCCCTATCCTCTCCCTTGGCCCAGGGAGAGACTACATCCCTTTCCTTCGGTAGCTCTTTAGGTTTCCCAAGGATAGCGGTAGCTGGGGCAAAGCCCGCTTTCTTCGCTCCGCGAATGAGAGAGAAGAAAATCAGAAAAAAGACGTTTTCTCTTTGCGAGATCCGAAAGTGGAGAATGCATTGCGTTCTCTGGGCACATAGGATCAAACGTAAAGCAGCGCTTTCTTGGCAGAGTTTGAGGTAGCAAAAAACTTTAGAGCTTGTTGGAGCAGCTGAGCATAACGAATCGAAGCTGAAGGCGGATCAAGGTAGCTTGCTCCCAAGGCAAGTGCTTGCTTACGCTTTATGTAGTGGTCGGCCTTCCTACCTTCATGCCTCTAGAAGCTTCTACAAAGCTTTGCTTCCGGTTGAAGCTAGTCGCTTTGGTAGCTTGCCTGCCAAGCCGCCTATAGACGAAGGGACGAAGGATGGAGCGTACAAAGTCGATCGTGCACCTGTCGTGTGACCCGTTGGTCCTAAGCAATGTCTTTCGCGAAGCGACCCACCTAGAAACAGCTCTCCTTTTAGGAGGCAAAAAAATGGAACTTCGATCTGATGCGGGTATCCAATCCTGCCGCTGGGATGTCCAGCGGATTCCAGGGCCTTGACAAATGGCCGGTCACTATTGTTGTTAGAAGAGAAAAAGGCCCGGGGCATAGCAGGATGAACCAATGTGAATGAGTGTAAGTTTCGTTGCCCGAACACGATTGGTGCTGACCACACTAGGTGCTACCGTGGTAGCAAGAGAGGCCAGGCGGTGACAATTGAGAGGTTGTCACTGAGCATTCTGTCTCACACGGGAAGAGAGGTCAAATGGCATAGCAAAAGGCCATACGCCCGTGTGGCTCCTCGCGGAGTATAGCTCACATCCAAACATTTGATTGGGGAACGGGGCAACGCCCATGAAGCTCCGGCGGAAAGGAAAGGCCTGCCAGGCCGTATGCCCATGGGTGCAGGATTCTTCGAAAAAGCGTGGGCTGACTCGGAGACCTGAGACCTTGGCTTAGCTACGAATGAAGGGGAGAAAGCTCTTCGAGCTTTCTCCGCCAGCGGCTTATGTAGTGGTCGGCCAATTAAAGCTCGCTAAGCTTCGCTTCCCCCCTTATGAAAAAAAGTAGTCGGCATTCTATAAGCGACTTGTCAAGTTTACAAAGCTTTGCTTCTTGTAGTTGGCCCTCCATGCCTCCCTTCATTTGCTTGCCTCCTTCCAGCCCATAATGCCTACTGACGTTAAGCTAACCGCCAGAAGCGACACCCGAAGGGTGAGCTTCTGGCGCAGGAGGCCAAGCATTCTGCCAGACGTCCCAGGAGCCCCGTTTGCCTTTACTAGAGTCTTTAGTTATTCTTTCTTTTTTCATTATAGCTTAGTTTCAAAAGCAAAGGTGAACAGCCCCCTGTCCTTTAGATTTGCATAGTCAAGGGCTTATAAGAAAAGTAAGGAAGGAGGCATGGAGATGGGAAGGCCGACCACTACACTACACGGAGAGATTTCTATACCAAGTCATGAGCGATAGCGAAGCCAAGCCACCGCCTATAGGCGAAGGGATGAAAGCCCGTTAGACCTGATGGGAAAAAGTATGAAAAAAGTACGTTAAGGTTACGAAGTCACTTAGCCTCGGCTCAGCTAAGGTTATGAAATGACAGAGTAGGTTTTTTGTAAGTAATACTAAGGAACTGGAAAAAAAGTTCGGAAAAGGAGAAAAGCTAAGGTTACAGACTCAGTTATCCGTCTACAAAGGGAAAGGCGTCGGTACGGAGTCACGTCAGCTGTGGATATAGACTAGGCTAAGGAACGGAGTCTTAAAGTATTTATCGAGACTACACTAAGAAAGAAGTCAGTGAAAGTGAGCTCGTAACTAAGAAAGCCGGTATCAGAAACGAAGCCCTTCCAAAATCAAAAGCAAAGAAGTCAAGGAACGAAGCTGCTTCTCTAATAGCCCCGTTGAATAGGGGGAGAAGGTTTCAAACTTTTTTATAGAAGGGGTCTTCGACCTTCTTAGGAAGAGCCGTACGAGGCTGCTCACGTACGGTTCGGGAGCCGAGCCACTGCACAGGGGCTTAGGTCAACACTTATATATTAGCCAGTCATCAATTGGAAGCGGGTAATATGGTGATAAATTGCGATTGCTCCAAACCTTCTAAAAGCGGCTTCTTGCGACCGCCTGAGAATGCTCATACATACCTTCGGTTCCAAGAGCTTGTTCGCACAAATGAATAAAGGTCGGGTTGAAGGGCGATCAGTGGCTGCATCTTGGCCACGCCCCCTGCTTATAGATACGAGATATTGGATCCAAATTCAAAAGTAGGAAATAGCATACCATTAGCTGATATACGTATGGGAACATGGGTACATGATATTGAATGTCATCCAGGTCAAGGCGCAAAGCTGGCTCGGGCCGCAGGAACTTATGCTAAAATAATTAAGGAGCCAGCCCCACAATGTCTTGTGCGGCTACCATCGGGTGTTGAAAAACTCATAGATTCCCGATGCCGAGCTACTATTGGTATAGTTTCCAATCCCAACCATGGTGCACATAAGCTTAGAAAAGCAGGACAAAGCTGGTGGTTAGGCAGACGCCCCATTGTTCGTGGTGTTGCAATGAATCCAGTGGATCATCCTCATGGAGGAGGTGAGGGGCGAACGAAAGGAGGTAGACCTTCGGTGTCACCTTGGGGGAAGCCCACCAAAGCAGGATTTCGGGCAGTTGTGGGGGTGGGGAAACGCAGAATTTAGTTCATGCCACGACGATCTATATGGAAGGGAAGTTTTGTTGATGCTTTCCTGTTTAGAATAAAGAAGAACAGAGAAAGTCTGATGAGCAGGAAAATTTGGTCACGTAGATCTTCTATTTCGCCGGAATTCGTTGATTGCTCCGTACTCATTTACAATGGAAAAACTCATGTTCGTTGTAAGATCACTGAAGGAAAGGTTGGTCATAAATTTGGAGAGTTTGCTTTTACACGGAGACGAAGACCCTATCAAACAAATAGAGGAAAGGGCAGAAAGGGGAAAAAGTAAAGTATAAGCGACATATGGCACGAAAAGGAAATCCAATTTCGGTAATCCGAATCCCATATAGGTCTTTTCTTCATACTCGACCAGCCCTAGGTTGGGGATAATGATTTTTTCGAATCTTGTTGGGAGATGCTTCGCTCCGAGTCCGACTGGGACGGAATGGGGGACCCAGGCCCTTCAATGCCTCCCTCCGGATCCACTAACTCGGAAGAGCTATTCAAAGCTTTTCTGGCTGACTGTGAGGACACCTCTGCATCCCGAGGCAGACCGCTCCCGGAAGCTGTGGTCGATCAAGAGTGGCATCCGAATCCCGCTCCAATCCCTCCTGCGCAGAGTTCCCGCTCCAATGCCCTGAGCGGCGTGAAGCATATGAGAACCCTCCTTCTTTTCATTGGGAGGGACGACCTCTCTCTTTGAGAGGAAAGTTCTCTACAAAAGGCCCGCTTTGTCACGCCCAGATTCTGGACACATTGCGTGATATTACTCGAAGAATGGAGAGGAGCTCCGTGAAGAAGACTATCGCACCATGCTTGATTTCATGTTGAGCCAACTCTAGTCCGACGTCAATCCTCGGGCGGAAGGAGCTCTGAGCAGACTCCAAAGCGGTCGGGCACGATCTCAAACTTCTAGGGCGGCAAGGAGATTCCTCGACGAGGACTAGTGAGGCTATAGTACTGACTATGCATAGGACTACAAAGGTGAAAAGACAGGATGTATTCGGCGAAATGCCTTGGATGTGATCGGCAAGAGAAAGATGGAATTCCTTTGGTATAAGGAAGGAAATCAAACGCGTTGTTTGAGAAGGAAAAAGGGTAACTAGAGAAAAAATCCAAATAGGCTCTCCCTGGACTCTCACGAGGACTTCTTTCTAAGCCTCACATAATTTGAATTTCTTTGTCATTCCATGTTTCAAAGCGGATCCTATAAAATATTTCACTTTTTCTATGATCATCTCTATTTTAGGTATTCGGGAATCCTCCTTAATAGACGAAATATTCTTATTATGTCAATGCCAATTGAATCAATGTTATTAGCTGTCAATTTGAACTTTTGGTATTTTCCATTTCTTTGGATGATATGATGGGTCAATCATTTGCTTCATTAGTTCCAACAATGGTAGTCATGAATCTGCTATTGGATTAGCCATTTTCGTTATTACTTTTAGTCCGAGGGACTATTGTTGTCGAATCTATAAATTGCATTCAAGGTTAAACATAACTACAGTGAGAGTTACCAAATACAAAGTTACATTTCTCCTTTCGTTCTTTTCTTTCTTTTCTTTTTCTTTTGGGTGGGCCGGGTGTCCTACGCAACTTCCGTTCATGTTTACGTTCTCAAATTCCAAGGCAAGAAGATTCTTATATCAAACTAAAGAATATATTCAATAAGTATCAAGCTATGCGGCTCGCTTATGCGCTATTCATGGGGCAATCAGAGAAAACACTCTATTCGAGGACGGTGATAGTGCAAATACCTTCCGCGCTTTTAACCCAACTCAAGCTGAAGAAACTTATTCAATGGTCACTGCTAACCGCTTTTGGTCCCAAATCTTTGGTGTTGCTTTTTCCAATAAACGTTGGTTACATTTCTTTATGCTATTTGTACCCGTCACCGGTTTATGGATGAGTGCTATTGGCGTAGTCGGCCTGGCTCTGAACCTACGTGCCTATGACTTCGTTTCCCAGGAAACCCGTGCAGCGGAAGATCCTGAATTTGAGACTTTCTACACCAAAAATATTCTTTTAAATGAGGGTATTCGTGCGTGGATGGCAGCTAAGGATCAGCCTCATGAAAATCTTATATTCCCTGAGGAGGTTCTACCACGTGGAAATGCTCTTTAATGGAACTTTCGTTTTAGCTGGTCGTGACCAAGAAACCACCGGCTTTGCTTGGTGGGCTGGGAATGCCAGACTTATCAATTTGTCCAGTAAACTACTTGGAGCTCACGTAGCCCATGCCGGATTAATCGTATTCTGGGCTGGAGCAATGAACCTATTTGAAGTGGCCCATTTCGTACCAAAAAAGCCCATGTATGAACAAGGGTTGATTTTACTTCCGCACTTAGCTACTCTAGGTTGGGGAGTAGGGCTGGGGGGAGAAGTTCTAGATACTTTTCCGTACTTTGTATCTGGAGTACTTCACCTAATTTCCTCTGCAGTCTTAGGCACAGAGTGTGATACTAATGGTTAGGGGGATGGTAGTAACCCAACTGCAAGCACATTCACTCGCTATACCAATAGTTTTCTGCCCGCAACCCCAGCTCCTACTTCGAATGATTAAACGATTCGAAAAGGACATACGTGCGTACGGCTTTGACTAAACGACTAACTAAGGCTAACGGAATAACAGAAATGAAAGCTTGGGCCAGTCTCCTTTCTCTTTTTGGGAGCGGAGCTTCTGAAGATAAGTTACGCAAATGGTACCATTCCCTAATGCGCCCAATCTTCATTATGACTCGTCCATCGATAGTGGGAGTTTGACCAGTGACCAGTCTCATTTAATTAATCCGTTTGCAGTTGGCAGCCAATCCACGACTTTTATTAATGACTATGAAGGTTTCAGTAGTTTCCTTTCTGGTTCTACCAGTTTTGCTCCGCATTGACCACTCTTCCGGATGATTTAGCCACACTCACACTCTATGAGCAGGCTTCGTCTGATCCACAAGATCTGGGCGAAGATTTTGATCACATATATTCTCTGTTTTATCGTAACATATATATCTCTCGAGACATCGACTTGCCCCCCAGCTGGTCGATTGAAGATTTTACGAGCTTGATCCTCGGGGAGGATGAAATTCTAACCCCTGCCTATCTGGCAGAAGTTTACTCAAACCTTTGTGAGTGTGGAATCTATTCTGCCTATTGGCAGATGGCTCCCGATTATCTTGATCTTATTTCAAGATCCCCATTATATTAATAATATGAGTGTCAGGCTTGCTGTACTGAATCACTTTATAGTCTACCTGTCAAGCCCAAGATAAGGTCAGGGTTTATTATGAAACTATGGATCGCGGGGTGGAGAAGAGGAATCAACGCAAAATCCAGGCTAGTAAAGAGCAGCGAAGGAAAAGCGTGACGAGCAAAGGAAAGTCTCGACTCGAGATGTTAGAAGGTGCTAAATCAATAGGTGCCGGAGTAGCTACAATTGCTTTAGCCGGAGCTGCTGTTGGTATTGGAAACATCCTCAGTTCCTCGATTCATTCCGTGGCGCGAAATCCATCATTGGCTAAACAATCATTTGGTTATTCCATTTTGGGCTTTGCTCTCACCGAAGCTATTGCATTGTTTGCCCCAATGATGGCCTTTCTGATCTCATTCGTTTTCTGATCGCAGTAAAGATTGTCCTGGTGTAGTACTCCCTTTCAAACCAAACAAAACCAAATGAGGAGCGCGAGGCCCCTACTTACCTACCGGGTAGGTGGGGGGAAGAAGAGTGGGTATGTGGGCTTCTTTCACTTTTGGTTTTGTGTTGGTGAGGAGAAGGACACAGCAGATGGGGATGGAAAAGAGTCAGCTATTATGAGATTGGGTCTACGTTAAAAGCTACTATCGTAGAACTAATTCGAGAGGGCTTGGTAGTCTTAAGAAAGGTCAGGATGGGGAGGGGTTGACCCGCGCATGGAGGAGTCTAATGAGACTTCCCCGGACGTAGCCACTTGAGTCCCCTTTCATGAGTGGTGAACCGGGTTTAACAAGCCATGAGAAAAAATAGAGTAAAGTAACCATACGTTCTGTTTGCAGAACGTGTATACGCCACGCCATACAATCGAAATAGAAACATGGGACGATTCCAGAATTTGGAATAGATCCGTGGGGATGAGAGAAGTTGTTGTTGAGAAATATGAAATTGGAAAGGAAGTCAAACTCCCTATGGAACCTGTGATCGGTTGTACCTGTACTTTAGTGATACGAAAACTCGCTATTCACTCAGTTTCTGGTCAATAATAAGATTATGTAGGAGAGATGGCCGAGTGGTTCAAGGCGTAGCATTGGAACTGCTATGTAGGCTTTTGTTTACCGAGGGTTCGAATCCCTCTCTTTCCGTTTCTGTTAATTCACCAACGTTACCGACCACAATGTATCAAATCAAATAGATTTCAGCAATAAGACCTTTATTTGATAGAAATTCATTATTCAAAATTAATTACTTTGGTACGACAAATGAGCAAAAAAGAAAAAAATCCTACTGTAGATCCATTTGTGATACATGAATGAGAAAATACGGATTAAGGCCCTTCCGCGAAAAGGGGAAAAAATTCTATGAACCTTTCTTATTTTCGTTAGGTTCAAGCAAGAAAACTACTGCGCGTGCGTTAGCGCTTAGAGCAAGAAAACGGCTGCGCGTTATTGTACTAACGCGCAACGGTTTCGTGCTAGTGCGCCCAATCCGTTGCTTGTTCTTTCGCGCTAGTGCGCTCAATCCGTTGCTTGTTCTGTCTCCCAACCTCTTTAAAGCAGCTACCTACCGTGATTTGGTCTTGGGACAGCATTGGCACCCCCGTTTGCTGGATCTTCTAGGCACTCTAAAGCGCTTCCACGAGAGACAGATGGACTTTGAGTTATAGACGGAGAAGAGCCTTTAGAGGATCAAGAGTGATTCCTCAATAAAACAAATGGGATTTTGAGGGAGGGCTGAACGCGATGTACTGAAGGGTTCGCTTTATTGATCGGGCGCTTGATCTTTCCTGCTGTGAATTTCCTAGGTCGAGAGGAGCCCTTTCCTTCTACCTTACTGAACCCATTCACCAATGATTGGATCACTCAAAGCCAAAGACCAATTCCTTCCTTTTAGGTGGTCTAGGTGGCTGGGATACTATGCCCTTCTTTTTAGAGGCTCAAAGACAAGTTCTTTGAAGGAAGCAAAAGAACCCATGTGTCTCGGATGAAGTCTACCCTATTTTTGTGCCGGGAAGAAGAATAAGATCCAACTCAAAGTCAAGGAAAGCGGCCTAGACCACTGACTTTTGATGAAAGGCTTCTGAACATGGATTGGTCTGATAAAGCCAATTAATTTTTCGGCGAATCAAATATTTTCTGAGAGCACTAGACCTTCTCTCTTTCAGGATTGATTCCCACTCACTGCCTGATAGCAGGCTTGGCCCATGAGACCTATTGTCTTATTGTCCTGGCTCACTTCACTACTTTGGAGGATGGGTTTTTCCCCTTTTTGGTTCGCAAACGCTCTAACCCATCGAGAAGCTCCATCCAAATTGGAGTTGATGTGAGCACTTCCTGCAGGCAGAGGCTGAGTCTACAAAAGGGTGGGAGCATAAAATGTAGGTGAGTCAATTGCGTGTGGCCTTCAAGTATTTCGTATTGTAACAATATTCGATCGGCATCCAAACAAAGGTGCATGTACGGTTCCTAAGGGATACAATTTTGTCCTAATCATCGAGAAAGATTAAATAAGTTGATAGCGCGATCTCGTACTAACACATACTCTCTAAATATTGAAGAACTTGCATGCGGCCTTCAAGCCACAACCGCGGTATGAGTTCAGATCTCAGACTTTGTTTGGGGGCTGCTTGCCCTTCGTCGACAAGGAAACTGTGGACGACAATGGGTTTAGAATTAGAATAGAACGAGGACCCTATCGAACAAATAGAGGAAAGGGCAGAAAGGGGAAAAAGTAAAGTCTAAGCGACATATGGCATGAAAAGGAAATCCAATTTCGGTAAGACTTGATCTGAATCGTAGTTCAGATCCAAGTTGGTTCAGTGAGGGCGACCGCGAAAGTCACCGAATGGGTTCGGTCCGTCTTTTCCTGATCTTTGTTTGTCCCCCCAAAAAAAGGCGTGAGAGGACGTTGCAGATGTCCGGGACGGACACGACTTCTTCTAACGCTAGAAGACCACAAGAAGAAACCCGGGACTAGAGCATGTCGTGAAAGACGCACACGGGGCGGGCGTGCTTCGACCGTGTCTTCGGGGCACAGTTGAATGTAGATATCATGAACACGAGGATAAGGATACCAGGCCGAGAAACCCGGGCAAGTACTCCTAATGTGCCGATCGCTAGCGCATCCAGGGCCCTGGCGCCACTCATTGGAGAGGTCATCACCGATCTGAAAAGTGCGTCTGCGTTCGGATAGACTGATTTCGCGAACGCCTAGCCCCATGAATCAATAAAAAACAAGTGCTAAGTTTCATTTCTGATCAATGAATAAACCGAAAAAGAGACCTTTCCGCCGGGCGCCGCACTATGCTCCGCTTCAACAAATGAGAGTTTTCGTGGAACCGTGAACCACGCGAGCTGGTTAGATGCGTGGGGCGAGGGCTCAGAGTACTGATAAGCGCAGCTATGCAATGGAAGGGAAGGAGCCTAAATCGACCCCTTCTTTCATTTTTATTCAAAGACACAAAAGCACAAGTACAAAGAGATTGGACTCTCGGATGAGACTAAGCGACTACTGTTCCGACGTGCCTCGACCCTATCTTGATTAAAACCGAAAACCCTCTCTAAGGTGGAGCCTAGTTGAAGCTGTCATTCAAAGAAAAATGGGAATCAAATCCACTTTTAGGGATATAGATGAAGTCTCGCTCAAGATAGAGAGTTGTAGATTCATAGAAGAGGATCGAGTACGCGTGCTACAAAAGGCGACTAGCCAATGAAAGTAAGTGGAAAGAATATAGTACTTTTGTACCGACCCTCCGGGCCCCCGATTGTTTTGGTGCGCCCTACCCCAACGTTAGACTATTGCCTTTTAGCCTACGCTTGCTGCTTGCGGCATGGATTTGATAGATCTATCTTTTCCATGCTTCCCCGCCTCAAGCGAGACTCTATCCAGATCTCAAAGAATAACGAGCTAGGCGGCCTAAGGGCAAAGAAAGGGGCGGGCGGCGGTCGGGGCCTTGGCGACACGTTCTTCTTCAAGCGTTTTGCCAATAGAGCGAGGGCGTCCTTCTAGGGCGGGGCGTTTACTTGAAAATGACAATCGCCTGTTCCAAAGAATGGGGCCTTGCACGAAAGCAAACCGCCTGATGTTGTAGCGATTGCTACGATGGGAACGTTTGGGGGCATTGTCCCTCGGTTCTTACCAACCTCAGTGTGTAATCGACATCTAACTTATTATCTTCTTTTTCATGCAAGCCTGACCTCACTGTCCATTTCTTATTCATTCAGGGCACCTAGTGGACTTGGCGGTGCTCCTTTCTCAAACGAACAACTCAACGTTAGGGAAAATAAGGGAAGACCACCTGAGCGAACCGACCGAAGGGACTTTACTTATCCGAACCGAACGTTAGCGGCTTAAGCTAAGCCTATCACGAGCTGCGTTGCTGCTTGATCGGCGGGGAGGAAGATCTCAAAGTATGGGGCAAAGGATCAAGTGCTTTGACTTTGCTTTGTCCCCCGGGATCCACCACAGGTTGGGTTTGAGAGCCGTGTGATGGGTGACTATCTAGCACGGTTCAGAGAGCACGTGTATGTAGTCCACGCTGGTGAATGGAAGCCCCCGCCGCAAAAAAGAAGCGGCTCTTCCCTGATTGTGGCAGCAGCTGGTGTTGAATGCCTTGAAGATGAGCATCGCCTTCTCACCAAATACCAGGAACCATGCACAAGATACCATTGCTACGAAGCAAAATAAAGCAATCAAAGTCTCGAATCCAAAATCCAAAAAAAAAAAAAAACCTGATGATGAGCAAGTGAAGCATAGGGGTGGATCGACAATGAGGGTCGGCTGGGCTCCAGATGGACCTGCGCTGCCATTCCATTCCGCGAGCTTCTTATTCCCCATTGCCACCTACTAAAGATGTTGAATCTACCGATGGAGAGGCGGAAATCGATGGCAAGGAAGGATATTCGGCCGGCGGTGTGGTGGACTTGGTAGGGATGCTACCCAACCGCCACACACATCCAGTGACGAAGCATAAGGAGGTGTTCGTGCATGGATTCGGCAACAGCAATGTGGGGAGGTCAAAACAGGTCTTGTAATTCTGCAACCAAATATCTTTCCCAAAGGAAATTCTTCAGACTAAATCTTATTGGCTAACCAAATATCCTGACTGGGATTCTAAATTAGTAGTGCTCACATCATCCACGGCTCTGTCACCATTGACTCTATTTATTATTATGGTAAATCATTGTATCAAGATGTCAATCTTAGATCTTATTTCAGTTCGATACGTCCACCTACGATACTCACCTTTGGCTTTCGTCTCGGTAGGTGTATTATTCTACATTTTCCCAAAAGGACATTCATTCATTTCTTTCTTCCCCGTCGACCACTACGACTAAAACGACGCGACAAATCAAGACCCGGAAAGGATAAGGGCCGGTGGTGGGCATTTGGGAAAGTCGGGCCGATCGGGTGTCTTCATTCAAGCGAGGGTACAGAGGAAGAACAAAACGAAGTGAGAGGCCGGGGGGCAGGGAAAATAGTCAAGTCGATCGATCGGGAGAAGCAAAACGAAATAAGGATTTGGCCGAAAAAGATGCAGCGTTATGGATACCATGACCGATCACCATCGAGAAAGAAGAATTTTTCTAAATCACTTCGGGTGAGCGGGGCCTTCAAGCATCCGAAATACGCCGGGGTTGTAAATGACATAGCTTTACTGATAGAAAATGACGACTCCTTCAGAAAAACAAAGTTGTTCAAGTTCTTTTTACCAAAGAAGTCCCGCTCTGACGGCCCGACAAGTCATCTAAAAAAAAGGACCCTCCCCGCTGTGCGCCCCTCCTTGAATTATTCGATTATGCAATACTTTTTTAATACAAAGAACAAAATGCATTTCGACCCCGTCGTAGTTCTCAATCATTTCGTGGCACCGGGTGTGGTTGAACCATCTACGATGGGGGGAGCGAAGGGAGGAAGCTTAGATAAGAGAATACGCTCTCGCATCGCTTTTTTTGTAGAAAGCTCGACCAGCGAGAAAAAGTGTTTGGCCCGAGCCAAAAAGAGGTTGATCTACTTCATTCGCCAAGCGAATGATCTTCGCTTCGCGGGAACAACAAAAACCACCATCTCGCTCTTTCCTTTCTTCGGTGCTACCTTTTTTTCCAAGGGATGGGGTTGGGGTGTATAATAACCCTTTTTTTTGTATGCCCGGGAACAACTCCTAGGTCAATTAAGGATCAAATGTAGGAACCTCATGGGTAAGGATAAGGTAATGGAATTGATAGAGAAATTCATAGACCTAGGTAGGATAGGCAAATTGATAAAGGGAATAGAGATGATGATAGAGATCATACTGAGAAAGAGGATAATTCCGTACGGGTACAACTCTTATTTGAACGAAGTGCAAAAAATGCGATCTTTTTTGTCTAATAGAACAAACACTAATACCTTAATTGAGTCGGTAAAGATCAAATCTGTTTATCAAAGTGCTTCTCTGATTGCTCAAGACATCTCTTTTCAACTGAGGAACAATCCAATCTCATTTAGTTCCATTTTTAGTCAAATAGTGAAGGATATTCCATTAATAATGCCAAAAGGGGTGGAGGGGATACGTATTTGTTGTTCTGGTCGATTAGGGGGGTGCGGAAATAGCTAGAACTGAATGCGGAAAGTATGGAAAAACATCTTGTAATGTATTTAACCAGAAAATCGATTATGCTCCTGCGGAAGTATCTACTCGTAACGGAATTTCAGGTGTCAAAGTGCGGATCTCATATAGTCAAAATAAGAAGGGACGTGCTATATCCGAAACATACGAAATATAGTAAATATAGTAAATGCAGATGTAGTAGGGGTCGCGAACCGGATGGTACACAACTTGGTTTTGGAAGATATGGCACCAAAAGTTGTAGAGCTGGTCGTCTTTCATATCGAGCCATTGAAGCAGCGCGTCGGGCTATAATCGAACAATTCCATCATGCTATGAGCGGACAATTCCGAAAAAATTGTAAGATATGGGTAAGAGTTCTCACAGATCTTCCTATTACGGGGAAACCCGCAGAAGTTCGAATGGAAAGAGGAAAAGGAAATCCTACGAGTTGGATTGCTCGTGTGTCCACGGGACAAATCCCATTTGAAATGGATGGTGTAAGTTTGTCAAATGCTCGACAAGCCGCTAGATTAGCGGCGCATAAACCATGTTCATCAACCAAGTTTGTTCAGTGGTCGTAACGTAATTGGTTAGTGGGGAAAAACCGGGCCGGGACTCAAAAGAATTTGGCGAAGTGTTTGTTCCTGAACGAGGGAAGTGGAAAGACAAAGAGGGATAGGGAGCTCGCCTCCTTCTTTTTTGTAATCGCCGAAATTGTACGACGACCCTTCTTGTTCCAGGCATACGACCCTGAGACGTGACGGTGTCACTTTTCCGGCCCAGTAAAGTGACAGTTATATAAATAAGTGTTAGGATATGACTCAATATCTAATCTTACCAAACTTGGAGCCCTTGCCTTCTACGATACGGACTCATTGGGCTATATAAGCCACCCCCATGTACTTGTAATCCTTGAACCTTCATAGTGGATTTTCGTCACCCGTGGTTTTCTCCCGCAAGGGTTTCCACGTAAATCGCGTGTCCACCGTTCCAATCTATTGTGTGCGTGTGCGTGTGCAACCCTAACCCTAACAAGTGGTATCAGAGCCAATTTCAGCACCAAGTGGTCCTACTTCACAGCCAGTCTCAGCATCTCCTAGTACTAATGATCCTTGTATTGCTAGAGATACAACACGAAGAAATATTCAATTGCCTGCTAGATATCGTGACACTGATGATATGGCCTGTTATGCTCTTCTTGCTGCTCAAGATATTTGTGATACTTTTGAACCTTCTTCTTATTCTGAAGCTATCTCATGTGAAAATTCTTCTAAGTGGTTGACAGCTATGGATGAAGAAATTTTGAGCCTTCATAAGAACAAAACATGGATTTGGTTGAGCTTCCAAAAGGTAAGAAACCTTTAAAGTGCAAATGGATTTATAAGAAGAAGGATGGTATTGATGGAATTGAACCTGCAAGATGGAAAGCCCGTTTAGTGGTAAAAGGTTTCAACCAAAGGGAAGGTGTCGACGATTGGTTCCGCCGGCAATGAGATTTGTGATTCTAGGGGATTCGTGCGAGATCGGAGCTAGATGGTAACACAGGATGCGAGGGCAATCTTTTTAGACAGGTTCGGGCTCTCGCGGAGGAGATAATACCCTAGTCCTGTGTTCTTGGATATTCGGATGTGTTCTCCTTTTTTCTCCTCTTTTTCTTTAGGGTTGTTCCCTCCCCCTTATATACTAGGGGAAGGATACGCTACAAATGGGCGCCACCTGGCCCTAAACATGGTGGCTTCATGAGTACGTATTTTGTCTCTATCGACTGAGCCCCACTACGTCCGGGGGGTGTGGTCATTCCTTTCCCGACCCACACCTGCCACTCCGCCAGGTTCTGGCGCCTGCAGGCTCTGCCGATGCCAGGTCGCAGGCTTTGCTTTTGACGGGGTTGTCCGGACGCGGCACGAAGCTTCGCCGAGGGGTCAGCCAGCTGCCTTGGGGAAGAAGTTGGGCCATGCTATGGGCTCCTCGTGGTGCTTCTAGGCTCTGGGCCTTCTGCACCATCCTCGGCCCAGTCGGGTGTGGGCCCCGCTTGCGGGACCCCCACCTCAGGCATCCCACAGCAGCCCCCAAGTGCTTTAGGATCGGATTTCCCCCTCTTGTTATGTCATAAAGGTTTTGTGGGAAAAAAGTGTAACACCCCAGCTTTTACTAAGCCCAGAATGTCACCAAACATAGACCATAACACATTTAATACCATAATTTAAGGTAAATTACAGCAAGTAATTATTTGGAATAATTGAAAATTTTGACAGCATCTCCTTTGTTTTTGCATGAAACTTAACAACATAGCATCATATCAATATGTAAGATAAACGACATATCCATACGCAGCGATAAGGATAGCTAATCATCAACTAAAACATCAATAAGAATCGATAGCAAAATAATAAGCATCAATTTAAATCTAGGAAGTTAAAACAACTCCCTCCATAGCCCCACATGATACACATGAGGGAAACAACCAAACATACAGACCATACACTAATGATTATTGTAATACTTAATGCTGTGTCTCCAAAACAGTTGAATTAGCTAGATTATGATACTACGTGGAGGAGTGTAGCTACATCCCTTTCCCGCACGCCGATTTCATTGTACCTAAATAAACAAACAACATAAAACACAAGCGTGAGTTCATAACTCAGCAAAGTGTATTGAAATGGATCAACAAGGATCAAGACAACAAACCATCATTCCAGTCTCCACAGTTATATCACAACACATCATATTTAACATTATATACAACCTTTAAAACAACATGCTATTCATCTCATGAGCATCTCATGAGTACTCTCACCACCATCTCATAAACATCTTCATTTATGTATTTCATTCATGCAATGCAATGCACATGTCTTCCGGAATACTCATACCGGTATGGTTGAGTGCACACCCGTCGGCATGCACCCTTTTCCCCCTTCCATCCCGAAGATGAAGGGTGCCTATCACTCGCTTCCATTCACCTCGGTGATGGAATCACGATGTAGGACTTACTCAAAAGAATAGCCCTGGACTAGTCATAACTGTTCTCACCGACCCTACCGGAATAGTTATGACTTATCTCACCGGCCGGCCATGAAAATATGCCATGTATGCACAATGGACAGCAACGTACTTAAATACATCTTGCATATTGTCTCATGGCATCACATCAAGATAGCTCAAAACACATACCAACGGCAACCTTCTCAAGCATGGCATGAGGACATCATAGCAACAGCAAGCATTTAAATCATGGCATGAGGACATCATATCGGTGATAACATATAAAGCATGGCATAAGTACTCAACATAAATTCCATTGCATCTCATCATCAAACACCCTACAACTCTCTACTCATTCCATTACACTTGCCTCAACCGCGGGGGACGGAGTGGCGGGACGTAGAGGGTACTCCCGGAGGCACACCACCTGCAAATACGTGCCACACACTCAAATCGAGTCCACAAAACAGCACACATATAAATCCCACTACCCGACTTAAACACAACTCCGAAAATCAGAAAACAGCAAATCTGTCACTTCGGGACAGCAGCCTTCCAATGGGCATAACTTCGGTTCTAGGACTCCAAATTGAATAAACGAGTACATCCCCGCGTAGCTTAGGAAATTTCCCAACTTTTTCTAGTTATAGGGAAAGACTAATTCGGACTCTAATGTTGTTTAATCTAACGTTGAACACGAACTGTCCCAATCTCGTCACAGATTTGACAGCGCTCGGTAAAACGGCCATATCTCCCAAACGGCTGGGCAGATTTTAACGTTCTTTATATGTACGGAAAGATAAGGAAATTATCTACAACTTCCTAAAAGTCCGTACGGTCAGATTCAAACTCGAAATTGGCGAAAACGTCTGCCCTAGTTCGGGTTCCCAATCTGCCCGAACCAAAACGCGAATACAACTCTAGTTTTCAACAAATCTACCCCATGGCAGCACCTCCCATGATCCAAAAACATGATAATCCACCACTACACAGCATCTAATCAATCCCCAAAGGTTTCCCCCATTACCTTCTTGAAGAACCACGAATCGATCGCTCTCCTTCGCGCGTACTCCACCCGATCTCTCCCCACGCAACGTGGCCACCGGTTCTCCTCGTCGCGGATCCTCCTACCGGCGAGGGCAGCACCATGGCGTGGCATGGCAGCGAGGGGGACGCAGAAAGGGCACGTGGTGGTGGGGGAGGAGGCGCAAGGAGGGGTGGTGCGGCTTGGGGTGTGGAGGAAGAGGAGGAGGGGCTAGAGGGAGGAGGAGATGGGAGATGAGGGGATGGGGGCTGCGCAATGGAGGGGTGGGGGCTAGGGCAGCAGGGTGTGCTGCCCCCCACTACTCCCACATGGGCCCAAGTGCCCCACCTCCGGCCCACGAATTCCCCCCAAGGCCCAAATCAACCTCGGAGAGGCCCGGAAGCCCGGAAACAGCCCGAAACGCGTTAAAACGTGAAATCTCAGGGTTTTAGTTGCAAAATCCGCAACCTATCCCATTTTACCACATTTTATAACCTATTATCACAAATTATAAAGTCTCGACATTCCATAGTATCACATTCTACCCCCCTTAACTGGATTCGACCTCGAATCTTACACGTCAACTCTAAAACAATGTCCACTAGGGACTCATCTTCTTTGCGAACTCAACACACCCACGCAAAGACTCAAACAGTAGCAACGACAACTCCATTCTCCAAATCCATCTATTAACAAGAGTGACTTGACTTAGCTTAACTAAGCACAACTTGACATGATTCCTCATTTACTTCAATCTATATCATGATTCATAAACTCCGAATGACACAATCATCTTGAAACACATCCCTTTTTCATCATTAGTATTAAAACGGTCAACCGAGGTTCCAAACTTGAACCCCCCCCCCCCCCAAAAAAAGACCATTTACGCAAAACCCCATCTCTTCCAATTATTTGACCCCTTTTCGCAAGGAATCAAAATTTACTAATGTCATCTTCGCTCATAGCCTACATCAACCATACTTTCCTTTCGACTGCCAACCACATTACACTTTTCATTCTATCCTCTCCTGCATAACGCACACAGGGACGTCTAGCTAAGACAATGTCCACGACAAAGCATTTTACATCACAATTTCTATAACATTTGCTTCCACCCCACGATACTTTCAACCAAATTCAAACCACGACATCAACAACCTCCATCATCATCCACCCTCACTAATGTCCAGCACCTAGCCCAAGTTAGGACCGTAACTCACTACCAAATCTCAATTGGCACTTTTCCCAAGAGGATGTCGCCCTCACAAACCATTCACACAAACAACGAAGCCCACGAGTATAGCTCTTAGATTATACTCAACAATATCCCGAGGCCCTTCTTATTCTCGCTCCTATCAATAGTGCAAAAGAAGTACGATTCTTTTGAATCCAAGTAGACCACATACAACAACTCGAACCTCAAAGCGCCACAAATCACTTTGGAAAGAACCACGATAACATTGAAAGACCACCCTTTTGCTTTTCCTAAGTCAAGCCGCAAAGGAAAACTCAAATCTCCAATCAACGCGATACAATTCGCATCGGGGAGCACTCAAACAAATAAAGACTCCACACAATTCTCTTGACGGAAGTTCTCAACAACTAAAGACAACTCGACGCGCTTTCACCATGACCAAACTTTTCATTTTAACCAAAATCAACATCTTGGAAGAGAACTGCCACAAAAACTCTCGAAGAGAAAGGGAAACTCAAATCCCTTGCATAACATAACCAAAATACCAGCATTTATCCATTCATTCCTTTTCATGCTAGAGAGTAATGGAAATCTCGATTCATAACACGAATGCGAATTCTTCAAGGGCACTCCGGATTAGTCATATATCTCTATATGACTTCCTCACCGTCCTGGCTCAACAACTCTTTTATGCTTATAAAAACGATGTCATGAATCTTTTTCACCATTTATTAGTCATGAAACCACGATACCCATTAACCATTCACAAAGAGACTTCATTCTCTTTGTCACATGATTGACACCCAACAACATCGATGGTTGCTCAAATTCGCATAAACTACGACGGCGTTAACCGAAAAAATACCATATCGCATCACAACCCAACAACCACTGCACGCAATGCGTGCAAAACATCGCATTTTAACCAAAGCCAATAACAGAAGATAGCATCAACTCTCAAATCAAACATCTACGCCTAATAACCGCTACCAATTCTCTTAAAGAGAAAGGAAATACATTCCCAGTAGGGAACATTTTACCAACAAAATCACTTATGAAACAATCATAAGACTCACCTTTTTGAAACGCTACTTAAAAAACCACACACGTTTCCCAAATAAATCCAACTCTAGTCACGATAAAATTACAATTTAAGCGCTTAACTCCAGGGTTACCAAAGATAAATCAGTTGAACGCTAAAGAGAGCGTCCCACTCCAACGCTTTGGGTGTTAACCCATACTCATAGCATAGACTAAACAGATTAACCCAAATCCAATGATTGGCATGGTTCAATACCCCACCACATTTGGAACTCATAAGCCGGTTACTTCAAATACTACTCTTTCATCCATATTTCCAATCATCGGAGTCAAGTTTGTAACTTGACAAAATGCCACTTAATCAGGGGAGATTTTATTGCACACTAATCAAGACGCCTAAACAAAGAGGCAGGCACTCCCAGAAAATTTATACATTCATTTGAATCCGTAAACCTTCAAAAGAAAGTTCGACTCAAATCCCACCATTACTCGCATTCCAATACTCTTAGCCAATATGGATGTCATAATCACCCAAATCCCGAGAAGTCCAACGCTGTTGCACACAAGCTACAACATATGCTCTTAATAAAATCACTTTTCACTGTTCATAAAACCACAATTGATTATATTACCAATGAACCATAGATCATATCTACCGTATGACAATCAACTAGGAGAACCACGTTCTCACAACTCCAGCACAATTAACTTATCAGTTAATCCAACATAAGACGCATATCAACAACTTCTTTTGGTCTACTAACCATGATGAACCATTATTCATGCAACTTATTATCCCAAGCGTAGCACACATCTCTTTACAATTATTCCGGCGTAATCAACAATTACCCTGGGTATAATCCCTAAGTCACATATTCCATATCACCAGTTCATTCCACCAATAATTAATACTAACCGCGCGACACGATCTCCACTAGACATCCCTCATAAATACGGATCCTGCATGCGGACATCTGTCAAGAATAATTCAACCTTTCCTACAATCATTCCATATATCCTCATTAATTGATTACACGTATTTTAAGTCATATTGTCGACCCATAATATTAACTGACCCACCAGCTACAATAGGCAGAATTTCACACCATCTTCTTGCTATAACAAGTTCGTCAACCGAGACATTCTATGATGACTAATCTCAAAACATCCATTAGATTCCATAACCCGCATCAATTTGCACACACCACTAATCAACTTTCACTTTGGATCACCTAACGTCTCGTTTAATTATCTCTTATCAACACAATATTTTAGTTTATCTTTAAACAAGCAACAAATTCACTTTAACCGAACCACTAGCTCATATCAACTGTAACACCCCAGCTTTTACTAAGCCCAGAATGTCACCAAACATAGACCATAACACATTTAATACCATAATTTAAGGTAACTTACAGCAAGTAATTATTTGGAATAATTTGAAATTTTGACAGCATCTCTTTTGTTTTTGCATGAAACTTAACAACATAGCATCATATCAATATGTAAGATAAACGACATATCCATACGCAGCGATAAGGATAGCTAATCATCAACTAAAACATCAATAAGAATCGATAGCAAAATAATAAGCATCAATTTAAATCTAGGAAGTTAAAACAACTCCCTCCATAGCCCCACATGATACACATGAGGGAAACAACCAAACATACAGACCATACACTAATGATTATTGTAATACTTAATGCCGTGTCTCCAAAACAGGTGAATTAGCTAGATTATGATACTACGTGGAGGAGTGTAGCTAGATCCCTTTCCATACGCCGATTTCATTGTACCTAAATAAACAAACAACATAAAACACAAGCGTGAGTTCATAACTCAGCAATGTTTATTTAAATGGATCATCAAGGATCAAGACTACAAACCATCATTACTGTCTCCACTTTTATATCACTACACATCATATTTATCATTATATACAACCTTTAAAACAACATGCTATTCATCTCATGAGCATCTCATGAGTACTCTCATCACCATCTCATAAACATCTTCATTTATGTATTTCATTCATGCAATGCAATGCACATGTCTTACTGGAATACTCATACCGGTATGGTTGAGTGCACACCCGTCGGCATGCACCCTTTCCCCCTTCCATCCCGAAGATGAAGGGTGCCTATCACTCGCTTCCATTCACCTCGGTGATGGAATCACGATGTAGGACTTACTCAAAAGAATAGCCCCGGACTAGTCATAACTGTTCTCACCGACCCTACCGGAATAGTTATGACTTATCTCACCGGCCGGCCATGAAAATATGCCATGTATGCACAATGGACAGCAACGTACTTAAATACATCTTGCATATTGTCTCATGGCATCACATCAAGATAGCTCAAAACACATACCAACGGCAACCTTCTCAAGCATGGCATGAGGACATCATAGCAACAGCAAGCATTTAAATCATGGCATGAGGACATCATATCGGTGATAACATATAAAGCATGGCATAAGTACTCAACATAAATTCCATTGCATCTCATCATCAAACACCCTACAACTCTCTACTCATTCCATTACACTTGCCTCAACCGCGGGGGACGGAGTGGCGGGACGTAGAGGGTACTCCCGGAGGCACACCACCTGCAAATACGTGCCACACACTCAAATCGAGTCCACAAAACAGCACACATATAAATCCCACTACCCGACTTCGCTTACAACTCCGAAAATCAGAAAACAGCAAATCTGTCACTTCGGGACAGCAGCCTTCCAATGGGCATAACTTCGGTTCTAGGACTCCAAATTGAATAAACGAGTACATCCCCGCGTAGCTTAGGAAATTTCCCAACTTTTTCTAGTTATAGGGAAAGACTAATTCGGACTCTAATGTTGTTTAATCTAACGTTGAACACGAACTGTCCCAATCTCGTCACAGATTTGACAGCGCTCGGTAAAACGGCCATATCTCCCAAACGGCTGGGCAGATTTTAACGTTCTTTATATGTACGGAAAGATAAGGAAATTATCTACAACTTCCTAAAAGTCCGTACGGTCAGATTCAAACTCGAAATTGGCGAAAACGTCTGCCCTAGTTCGGGTTCCCAATCTGCCCGAACCAAAACGCGAATACAACTCTAGTTTTCAACAAATCTACCCCATGGCAGCACCTCCCATGATCCAAAAACATGATAATCCACCACTACATAGCATCTAATCAATCCCCAAAGGTTTCCCCCATTACCTTCTTGAAGAACCACGAATCGATCGCTCTCCTTCGCGCGTACTCCACCCGATCTCTCCCCACGCAACGTGGCCACCGGTTCTCCTCGTCGCAGATCCTCCTACCGGCGAGGGCAGCACTGTCGGGACCCCGAATTTGCAAATCCGGACCCTCTGTGTATTCAGCACTAGTCCAGGAACGCGCTAGTGCACACAGTCTTAACATCGGTAAATATCACAATCATACCAATCGATACCATAAAAGTACTTTATTGAAGTAATAAAACTGGTTACTCGACCTTATGGCCAAGTTACAAATGTATGCCTCGCAAGGCGAAACTTATTCAGAGAGAAATAATAACAGCGGAAAATCAAAGAACTTCGTGGCGCCATCCAGTATACCACAGGCAACTGACTGGGCTCGCGTCCCTAGGTAGACGGGTCCTCTTGGAGTTCCTCCTCCATAGCTGGCGTAGTCTCCTCTTCAACTGGTGTTGTGTTGAGGCAAGGGTGAGTACTTGGTACTCAGCAAGTCATGCACAAAATGCAAGCTAATATACTATATGCATGGCTTGGTACAAAGGAATAGCTCAAGGTATATTTGCAGTAAACAGCATTTGAAAAGTAATATAAGTAGATTCGAAAGCAGTAGAAATAAGTAAAACATTAATAACTTTCCAAGCAGTTTAATAAACATTTTCCCCGTCCTAAACCATGTTTCCATTGTCTTCATTGTTATACCAACCCAACTTTCCAAATCCAAGTTATTTTTGAGAAAATCTAACCCTTGACTGTAATTCCCGAGCGTTGTCCAATACCGCGGACACGGCTATTTAAATAGATTCTACACTCTGCAGAGGTTATGCACTTTACCCACAAGATACAGTCAAACACCACAAAGGCGAGTTCCCGTAACAAAGCCTTTCGGAAGCCTCAAACAACACAGGTGGTCCTCTCCGGTTCAGGTTTCTACACCATCCCTTCCCTTAGCCAAGGCGAAGTATGGGACCAACACACCGTTAGATGGGTATCGGCCACAGCCACGATACGCTCCCCGCACAATCACACAAACGGTGTAATCGACACCTGAGGCTCCACAAGTGAGTCCTTAGCGACTTAGTCAACTAGGGCCGTCCCATTCGACCATGTGGTTGCAAGTATGACCAGTTCAAAGGCTTGCAAGGTTAAGTCCTTAGGGTGACCAGGGCAAGACTACCCAAGAACCAAATCAACATTCCCAATGCCACAACCGCCCACCTGATTACTCTTGCCACATGCCCTGGCCGAAATCGTTTATCAAACCCCGCTTGATTACCATGCACCACGTGCCATCAACATCACATGATACTTTTCCAAAACAGGTTCAATATATCATTAAGTCAATATTAACATTTGATTATCCAAAATCATGTCATGAGCACGTAGCAGGTCTAAGCAGTATACTACAACGGTCTAAACCCATGTTGGCAATTTAATAATGTCCAACTAGTAAACCACAACTAGGGTGACAAAGGGTCATGGCACATACTTATGTAATCAAGGTGTCATACAAAGAAATTGGTATTTATCTAACCCTGTGTTTAACCAAAGTATTTCTCTAATTGAACTAGCATGCAATAGTTTAAATCAAAATAGATTTCAAAATAGGATCAACATGGTCAAAGCACAACTTGCCTTCAAAAAGTACTTGCTCTTGGTCTTGAGTTGGATCTGAGTCAATACTTCTCTGTGAATCCTTCCGGCACTTCAACGTCTACTCGTAAAGCGTGCAAATAGCAAATACACAAATAAACACTAGGCAAAAACATTCCAAAACTCCAAATAAAATCCATAAACAGAAAGAACATAATTTTGTGGATTTTTAGAAACTGGAATCGTCAAATTTGGAGTTAAAACGCAAAAGTTATGATTATTTAAAGTTTAAATAATCAATTAAATAATTTTACAGAGAAAAACTTTAGTCCAAAAATTAAATAAAATTCATATTCAGGCAGATCTCAATTTTATACAAATTTAGAAATTTGAATCACTCAAATCGGAGTTGAAACGCAAAAGTTATAAGCGTTTGAAGTTTGAAACTAAATTTGAAATCAATATTTCGAATTAATAAATCATTTTCTTTTTCGAAAATTAATTATTGCGTCATCATGGACACGTGGCAGCCTCTGATTGGCTGGCTGACGTCAGCCGGCTCATGGGCTTGGTCCACGGTTTGGCTCGGGTCCACCGTGGACTCGGTCCACGACTCTACGTGAGACTGACATGTGGGCCCACTCGGGTAGCGTCATCCCGACGTCGGCGAGGCTCACCGCACGGTCGGCAGTGGGACTCCACTGTGACGTCATGGGTGACGTCAGCTCTTGGCTGGGTCAGCCACTGACATGCGGGCCCTCTGACACGCGGGCCCCGCGTGTCAGCGTCACACGCACGCGCGCGTGGACGGCGTTGACCGCGGCGGTCCATCTTCCCGACACGTGGCGCAATCTCGGCCGTTGGTTTGAAAATCAACGGCGCGGATTAGATCCAGGGTTAACACGTTGAAACTACTCGTTGCTCGTGGGCCGTTCGATCTAGATCGGACGGTCCAGATCTAATCCTATAATCGCCTTTGCTAAAGACGTGGCGATTGTGAACCGCTGGATCTTGATCCAACGGTCCAGATCGAATCGGGTTTGGAACACGTGAGCTCACCTCAACCGTCCGATCTGGATCCGACGGTCCTCCGAGCTCGCGGACGGCGATGGCTTACTTCCGGCGGCTTGGCCGGAGACGAGGGCGACGACGAGCCCGACGGCGTTTGGGGCGTGCTCGGCGAGATGAAGCCTCCTTCGGTGCGTCTCGTCGCGGGACTCCAGACACAGGCTCCTTCGGCGGAAGACGACGGACGACGGCGAAACCGGCGCAAACGCGGCGGAGGGAAGAGACAACTCCGGCGAGCGATTGCGGCTCAACGGCGGCGGCCCGGCGAGATGGCTCTGGGAACGGTGCGCAAGGATGAGGGCAACCTCGGGGATGTCTCACGCTTTAAATAGCCTCGGCGTTCGAGCCCTAGACGGAAACCTAGTTTGCTACGGCGGGCGCGGCGGCGGGCGCGGCGCGAGTCCGGCTCGGCCACGGAAGACGACGCAATCGTGGCCGCCCACGTGGCACGATCGACGGCCACGATCGCGACGGGCGCGATCGGATCCGGGCGATTACGGCTCGAGCCGTCTGGTGGATCTCGGCCGTTGGATCTTGATCCAACGGTTGGGATTGATTAGGGTTAGGAGTGGGTTGGTCGAGTCACGTGGCTCGGTCGGACTCGAACTCGAGTCTGACTCGGGCTCGATCGGATGAAACGATACTTGACCCGAGTTGGATTTTCCAATGATTTAATATTTAAAATAATTCCCGAATTCATTTAATTCATTAAAAATAGCAAATGACTCGGAAAAATTCGAAAAATTCTGGAAAATATTTTGGAACATTTTGGACTCAAATAAAATATTTCCAACAAAATTTTATTTGCAAAATTAAATTCTTTAATTATTTCAAAATGGAATAAATTCAAATAAATTCCAAATAAATCCAAATAAATTCCAGAAAATTCCAAAAATTCACCAAAGTGCCAAATCACACATGAATTTAAGAAAAGCAAAATTTTGGGGTGTTACAAACCTCCCCCCCTTAATAGAATCTCGTCCCCGAGATTCAGGGCTTACTAAAGAATAGGTTTGGAAATTCTTTCTTCAAATCCTCTTTGCGCTCCCAAGTCGCCTCGCTTTCTTCATGGTTGCTCCACTGAACTCTACAGAAACGGGTTGACCTATTCCTGGTCTCTCGATCCATTATGTCCAGAATCCTCACGGGATGTTCCTTATAGGTCAAATCCTCTTGCAACTCAATTGACTCTAGCGGTGTCTGTTCCTCAGGAACTCGGAGACACTTCTTCAACTGGGACACATGGAATACATCATGTACTCCTGCTAACGACTGTGGCAACTCCAGCTGGTAAGCAACTTCGCCTTTGCGACTCAAAATCTTAAATGGTCCAACATAACGGGGTGCGAGTTTCCCTTTGGCATGGAACCTCTTAACTCCCCTGAGAGGCGTAACTCTGAGATAAACAAAGTCTTCTGGTTCAAAACTCAAGTCTCGCGACGATTGTCAAGATAACTCTTCCGCCGAGATTGGGCAATCTTCAACCTTTCCTAATCACGGCAACTCGCTCTTCACCTCTGAAGAATATCAGGCCCAAAGACACGGCGCTCGCCGGTCTCATTCCAATTCAATGGCGTCCGACAAGGTCGTCCATACAGTGCCTCAAATGGTGACATCTGCAGACTAGCCTGATAACTATTGTTGTAACTGAACTCGGCATACGGCAAACTTTTATCCCAAGAGGTAGCATAAGCCAATGCACAAGCTCTTAGCATATCCTCCAGAATCTGGTTGACTCTTTCGGTCTGTCCATCCGTCTGTGGATGATAAGTCAGATCTTGAAGTTCAAACGGGTTCCCATGGCTTCATGCAACTTATTCCAGAACCTTGAGGTAAATTGGGTACCTCTGTCCGATACAATCCTCTTTGGCACTCCGTGCAAACAGACAATCCTGATCATGTACAATTCCGCTAATTTATCTCCCGAGTGAGTAGTCTTCACGGGGATAAAATGGGCTACTTTAGTCAAACGATCCACTATAACCCATATGGAGTCATAACCTCCTTGAGTCTTCGGTAAACCGGTAATGAAATCCATTCCGATTTCCTCCCACTTCCACTCAGGTATTTTCAGCGGCTGTAGCAATCCTGCTGGTCTCTGATGCATTGCCTTGACTCTCTGGCATACGTCGCACAATGCAACATGCTCGGCCACTTCACGTTTCATACTCGGCCACCAGAATCTCTCCTTCAAATCCTGATACATCTTGGCGCTTCCAGGGTGGATTGAGTACTTGGAGTCATGGGCTTCTTCCAAAATCAGTTGCTTCAACTCCTTTTTGTTAGGCACACAAATGCGATCCTTCATCCATAACGTGCCTTGCTCATCCAACTTGAAGTCTTCTGCCTTGCCCTCTTCCTTGATGGACTTAATCCTACGGATCTTGTCATCATCCTTTTGTCCTTCTCGGATCGGATCCTCTAAGGTAGGCTTTACTTCTAATGCGGCCAAGAATCCGCTAGGTACCACCTCAATCTTCATTTTCTGAAAGTCCTCACATAACTCATCTTGACTTGTGGCTAGCAACATACTCGCGGTATGGCTCTTCCGACTCAGAGCATCGGCTACTACGTTGGCCCTCCCGGGATGGTAATGGATTCCAACATTGTAGTCCTTGATTAACTCTAGCCATCTCCTTTGCCTCATATTCAGATCCGACTGGGTGAATATGTACTTAAGGCTCTTATGATCCGTATACACTTCACATCTGTTTCCAATCGATAGTGGCGCCATATCTTCAAAGCATGCACTACGGCAGCCTAACTCTAAGTCATGTGTCGGATAATTTTCCTCATGCGGCCTCAACTGCCTTGATGCATAAGCGACGACCTTTCCATTCTGCATCAGCACACATCCAAGTCCTTGGCGCGATGCGTCACAATAGATATCGAAGCCTTGAGCAACATCCGGTAGAACTAACACCGGTGCTGATGTCAATCGCTTCTTCAGCTCCTGAAATCCTTTCTCACATTCTCAAGGCGTCCATGCAAACTTCTTTTCCTTCTTCAACAATTGCGTAAGAGGTTTCGCAATTGTCGAGAAGCCTTCAATGAAACGGGCGATAGTATCCTGCCATTCCAAGGAAACTCGAACTGGGTCACGATCTTCTACGCTCCCAATGTAACACGACTTCTACTTTGCTTGGATCCACGGCGACTCCTTCGCAGTCATTACATGTCCAAGAAACTCCACTTTGTCCTTCCAAAAATCACACTTGCCGAACTTGGCGAAAAGTTGCTGTTCCTCGGCCTTTCCAAAACTCGCCTCAAGTGTTCGGCATGTTCATCCTCTGCCTTGGAGTAGACTAGGATATCGTCTATGAACACGACGACAAACTTGTCCAAATATTCCATGAACACCTTATTCATCATATTCATGAAATAAGTGGCGCATTTGTCACCCAAAGGACATAATTGTAAACTCGTAATGTCCATATCTTGACGAGAATGCAGTCTTCGATATATCTTCCGATCGGATCTTCAATCGATGGTATCCCGATCTCGAGATCAATCTTGGAGAAAACTCCGGCTCCTCTCAACTGATCAAACAAATCATCAATCCTGGGTAGCGGATACTTATTCTTCACGGTGACTTCGTTGAGTGCACGGTAGTCAATGCACATCCTGAAACTCCCGTCCTTCTTCTTGACAAACAAAACTGGTGCTCCCCACGGCGACGAACTCGGTCTGATAAATCCTTTCTCCATTAACTCTTCTAGCTGTTTCTTCATCTCTACCAACTCCTCGGTGGACATCCGATAGGGTCTCTTTGCTATCGGTGCTGTACCAGGTACAAGCTCTATCACAAACTCTATGTCCCTATCTGGCGGCATACCAGGTAAATCCTCGGGAAAAACATCGGGGTACTCATTCACTACCGAGACATCCTCTATGCTGATTGCCTTGGCACTGCTAACCATCAACTGCCCATCTCTAACTGCGGTGGCTTGAAATTCCACTTTCTTCCCACACGGGCTCTCAACTGAGATAGTCCTTCGTCCACAGTCCAATACGGCCTTGTGCTTGGATAACCAATCCATTCCCAATATGACGTCTAAGGTCTGGGTCTCCAAAATTATAAGGTTTGCTAGGAACTCTATTCCATCTATTAGTATTCTCACCCCGGAACATCCTACTTTCGTTCGGAGTTCGGAACCAGGGGTTTGAACTAAAAGCATGCACTTAAGTCTTGCAATCCTCAAATCATTTCTAGTTGCAAAGCCTTGCGAAACAAACGAATGCGAAGCTCCAGAGTCAAACAAAACTGTTGCAGGTACTGAGTTAACAAGTAACTTACCCAGTACGACGTCCGTAGCATTCTGCAGTGCATCTGCGGTGACATGGTTGACTCGGCCTCTCACCACAGTCTGGGGTGCGGCTCCTGGTGCTGGCGTCCTAGCTGGGGTGGTTCCTAGGTTGAAGCGAACTGGGGTCACTCCTGATGTCTTCTTCGGACAACTGTTGGCAAAGTGTCCTGGCTCGTTGCAGTTGTAGCAGCGTCTCACTGTTCCTTGCTGATTGCCTGGAGTAGCATTTCTAGCGGGGCCGGGTCCGTAGTTCGATTGGCAGGTCTTGGTGCCGGGATGGTGTCCTTGTTGCATTCTCGTGGTTGGAATCAAGAATTGATTTGGTGCAACTCTCAGCGCTATGCGTTCCCTGGCGTGATCCTTGCTGTTGCATCCTGCGCTTCCTGTTCTCATCCAGTTCCTTGCGCTTGTCCTCGAGAATAAGTGCCTTATTCACCAACTCTTGAAAATCTGGAAAGGTGTGGGTGATCAACCCTACTTGCAATCCTGAGTTAAGTCCCTTCATAAAACGAGACTGTCTGGCCTTATCCGTCGCTACATCCTCAGGTGCGTAGCGTGCTAGCTGTGTAAACTTGTTCAGATAGTCGGCCACTGGCTGATTACCTTGCTTGATGCTCACGAACTCCTCCTTCTTAAGGTCCATGATTCCTTCAGCACGTGATCTTGTCGAATGCTTTGTGAACTCTTCCCAAGTGATATCTTGAGGGTTCTCTTGCGTGGCACGTAAGTTCTCCCACCATTCGGCATTTGTTCCTTCGGTGATGAGAAGCGAGAGTACCTTCTCGTTTCCTATGCATTGAGCTATGTGTAGCTTCCTCTCGATTGATCTTAACCAATCATCGGCCTCCAATGGATTGGCATTCCCAGAGAAAGTGGGTGGGTGAGTCCTCATGAACTCGGACAGTCTTGTGTTCTGGCGTGGTCCCTGGTTAGCTTGGTTGGTCGTGGCCTCGAGCAAAGGACGTGCTGCATTTGTTGCATCATAGCATGCATCAATCGAGTCTGAGCGACAAGAAATGCTCCAAAATTCTGCATATCCTTGGCGGTCTTTGGTGCTCCATTATTGGGGTTTTCTGCTGGGCGAGAGCCACTCCCATTGCTCCCAAAGTTTCCACGGGTGTTCACCATCTGTCGATTTGCTCTAGGTTTTAGAGATGAGAGGGAAACAAGAATAGACAAGTAACATGGAACTTATGCGGGGCGAAAGGGGGTAACTTTAAGGTCCAACTTTATTATTAATAACTTGGTATGGCTGCTTACAATGCCTAAGGGCCTTGCAACACATACTGCACACTCAGCAAACAAAGCAAATCCAAATCGAACTAACATCTGGAGTCTAACGCCTAAAGGGTGACTCTTTATGACGCGACTCGGCGAAGGAGTCTCACTATAGATCCTATGCTCACTCATCGAGGAAACCTCCACGGCACAGTGCGGGTCTTTGTGGCATAGGCGCGAAATGATCGCCATGTCCAAATGACTATGTCATCTGTGGTAGTCGAAGAAGCGATGTCCTCATCGAGGTCCGACTCCTCCGGATCTGGCTCGTGTAGTTCGAAATCTTGGCTCGGGTCTGGTCCGTACAAGGTCATCTCCAACTCGTCAATCCTTCGTAGAAGGTGTGCCACATACTCTTGAGCTTCCCGCCATCGGTTCTTCTCTATCGTGATTTCCTTGCGGGCCTTCTGTAGCTCCTTGCTTGTATTATCTAGTACATCCTCCTGGGCGACGACAAATCGTGCCAACTGTGGTAACTGCGTGGCATTCTCATCCTGAATCGTCTTCGGGTCAAGAAGGTTATTGCTGCGCGGATGATAACGGAACACCGTGCTCTCCAACTCCCTGGCGTAGATACTGGTAATGTGCCGCATTGCTCGTCGTGAAACTTCTTGGATACCCATCTGCATTGTAGATCTCCTGGCGGTCACGGTGTATCGAGCGATTGCACTGGCCCCTCTTCCTGGCAGTACCTCAATCCTCACGTCACAAGCCTTGATCAATCCTCGCTTGCTGATCACTTCCACTTGGTATTGGGGCTTCTCAAAATCTCCGAGAGTTTGTAGCATGTGCCAAAGTTCCGCAAAGATGACCAACTCCCAGATCAACGTAGTTGAATTCTTCCTCCATCTGTCACAAGCGTGCTTTACGTAAGAACTCGGAATTTTTCAATTGTGACTAGGTAAGGGAAAATTTCAGCAAGAGACAAGAAAAGAGAGAAGGGGATAAGTCGAGATGTCATTTCTTGTCTTCACAAATTTTTAGCTTTAGAAAATAGGTTTTATCCTCACTACGACCATTCTAACTTAGGGTTGAGCCTACAGTCAAGTATGGCTCTGATACCACCTCTGTCGGGACCCCGAATTTGCAAATCCGGACCCTCTGTGTATTCAGCACTAGTCCAGGAACGCGCTAGTGCACACAGTCTTAACATCGGTAAATATCACAATCATACCAATCGATACCATAAAAGTACTTTATTGAAGTAATAAAACTGGTTACTCGACCTTATGGCCAAGTTACAAATGTATGCCTCGCAAGGCGAAACTTATTCAGAGAGAAATAATAACAGCGGAAAATCAAAGAACTTCGTGGCGCCATCCAGTATACCACAGGCAACTGACTGGGCTCGCGTCCCTAGGTAGACGGGTCCTCTTGGAGTTCCTCCTCCATAGCTGGCGTAGTCTCCTCTTCAACTGGTGTTGTGTTGAGGCAAGGGTGAGTACTTGGTACTCAGCAAGTCATGCACAAAATGCAAGCTAATATACTATATGCATGGCTTGGTACAAAGGAATAGCTCAAGGTATATTTGCGATGCTTGACATTTGAAAAGTAATATAAGTAGATTCGAAGCGGTAGAAATAAGTAAAACATTAATAACTTTCCAAGTAGTTTAATAAACATTTTCCCGCCCTAAACCATGTTTCCATTGTCTTCATTGTTATACCAACCCAACTTTCCAAATCCAAGTTATTTTTGAGAAAATCTAACCCTTGACTGTAATTTTAGCGTTGTCCAATACCGCGGACACGGCTATTTAAATAGATTCTACACTCTGCAGAGGTTATGCACTTTACCCACAAGATACAAATCAAACACCACAAAGGCGAGTTCAGTAACAAAGCCTTTCTAAGCCTCAAACAACACAGTGGTCCTCTCCGGTTCGTGCTCTACACCATCCCTTCCCTTAGCCAAGGCGAAGTATGGGACCAACACACCGTTAGATGGGTATCCGGCCACGACCACGATACGCCCCGCATAATCACACAAACGGTGTAATCGACACCCTGAGGCTCCACAAGTGAGTCCTTAGCGACTTAGTCAACTAGGGCCGTCCCATTCCACCATGTGGTTGCAAGTATGACCCAGTTCAAAGGCTTGCAAGGTTAAGTCCTTAGGGTGACCAGGGCAAGACTACCCAAGAACCAAATCAACATTCCCAATGCCACAACCGGCCCACTGATTACTCTTGCCACATGCCCGGCCGAAATCGTTTATCAAACCCCGCTTGATTACCATGCACCACGTGCCATCAACATCACATGATACTTTTCCAAAACAGGTTCAATATATCATTAAGTCAATATTAACATTTGATTATCCAAAATCATGTCATGAGCACGTAGTGTGTCTAAGCAAAGATACTACAACGGTCTAAACCCATGTTGGCAATTTAATAATGTCCAACTAGTAAACCACAACTAGGGTGACAAAGGGTCATGGCACATACTTATGTAATCAAGGTGTCATACAGCAAATTGGTATTTATCTAACCCCCAGGTTTAACCAAAGTATTTCTCTAATTGAACTAGCATGCAATAGTTTAAATCAAAATAGATTTCAAAATAGGATCAACATGGTCAAAGCACAACTTGCCTTCAAAAAGTACTTGCTCTTGGTCTTGAGTTGGATCCTGAGTCAATACTTCTCCTGTGAATCCTTCCGGCACTTCAACGTCTACTCGTAAAGCGTGCAAATAGCAAATACACAAATAAACACTAGGCAAAAACATTCCAAAACTCCAAATAAAATCCATAAACAGAAAGAACATAATTTTGTGGATTTTAGAAACTGGAATCGTCAAATTTGGAGTTAAAGCATAAAAGTTATGATTATTTAAAGTTTAAATAATCAATTAAATAATTTTACAGAGAAAAACTTTAGTCCAAAAATTAAATAAAATTCATATTCAGGCAGATCTCAATTTTATACAAATTTAGAAATTTGAATCACTCAAATCGGAGTTGAAACGCAAAAGTTATAAGCGTTTGAAGTTTGAAACTAAATTTGAAATCAATATTTCGAATTAATAAATCATTTTCTTTTTCGGAAATTAATTATTGCGTCATCATGGACACGTGGCAGCCTCTGATTGGCTGGCTGACGTCAGCCGGCTCATGGGCTTGGTCCACGGTTTGGCTCGGGTCCACCGTGGACTCGGTCCACGACTCTACGTGAGACTGACATGTGGGCCCACTCGGGTGACGTCATCGCTGACGTCAGCGGGGCTCACCACGGTCGGCAGTGGGACTCCACTGCGGACGTCATGGGTGACGTCGGCTCTTGGTCGGGTCGACCAGCGACATGCGGGCCCTCGACACGCGGGCCGCGTGTCGGCGTCTACCTGCCAGCGCGTGGACGGCGTTGACCGCGGCGGTCCATCTTCCCGACACGTGGCGCAATCTCCGCCGTTGGTTTGAAAATCAACGGCGCGGATTAGATCCAGGGTTAACACGTTGAAACTACTCGTTGCTCGTGGGCCGCTCGATCTAGATCGGACGGTCGAGATCTAATCCTATAATCGCCTTTGCATAAAGACGCGTGGCGATTGTGAACCGTTGGATCTTGATCCAACGGTCGAATCTAATCGGGTTTGGAACACGTGAGCTCACCTCAACCGTCCGTCTGGATCCGACGGTCCTCCGAGCTCGCGACGGCGATGGCTTCCGCGGCGCTGCTTGACCGGAGACGGGGCGACGACGAGCCCGACGGGCGTTGGGGCGTGCTCGGCGAGATGAAGCCTCCTTCGGTGCGCCTCTCGTCGGGGACTCAGACACTGGCTCCTTCTCGGAAGACGACGACGACGGCGAAACCGGCGAAACCGCAGCGGAGGGAAGAGACAACTCCGCGGCGATTGCGGCTCAACGGCGGCGGCTCGGCGAGATGGCTCTGGGAACGGGTGCGCAAGGATGAGGGCAACCTCGGGGATGTCTCACGCTTTAAATAGCCTCGGCGTTCGAGCCCTAGACGGAAACCTAGTTTGCTACGGCGGCGGCGCGCGGCGTGAGTCCGGCTCGATCACGGGAAGACGACGCAATCGTGGCCGCCCACGTGGCACGATCGACGACCCACGATCGCCGGGCGCGATCGGATCCGGGCGATTACGGCTCGAGCCGTCTGGTGGATCTCGGCCGTTGGATCTTGATCCAACGGTTGGGATTGATTAGGGTTAGGAGTGGGTTCGGTCGAGTCACGTGGCTCGGTCGGACTCGAACTCGAGTCGACTCGGGCTCGGTCGGATGAACAAGATTTGACCCGAGTTGGATTTTCCAGCGATTTAATATTTAAAATAATTCCCAGTAATTCATTTAATTCATTAAAAATAGCAAATGACTCGGAAAAATTCCAGAAAAATTCTGGAAAATATTTTGGAACATTTTGGACTCAAATAAAATATTTCCAACAAAATTTTATTTGCAAAATTAAATTCTTTAATTATTTCAAAATGGAATAAATTCAAATAAATTCCAAATAAATCCAAATAAATTCCAGAAAATTCCAAAAATTCACCAAAGTGCCAAATCACACATGAATTTAAGAAAAGCAAAATTTTGGGGTGTTACAAACCTCCCCCCCTTAATAGAATCTCGTCCCCGAGATTCAGGGCTTACTAAAGAATAGGTTTGGAAATTCTTTCTTCAAATCCTCTTCGCGCTCCCAAGTCGCCTCGCTTTCTTCATGGTTGCTCCACTGAACTCTACAGAAACGGGTTGACCTATTCCTGGTCTCTCGATCCATTATGTCCAGAATCCTCACGGGATGTTCCTTATAGGTCAAATCCTCTTGCAACTCAATTGACTCTAGCGGTGTCTGTTCCTCAGGAACTCGGAGACACTTCTTCAACTGGGACACATGGAATACATCATGTACTCCTGCTAACGACTGTGGCAACTCCAGCTGGTAAGCAACTTCGCCTTTGCGACTCAAAATCTTAAATGGTCCAACATAACGGGGTGCGAGTTTCCCTTTGGCATGGAACCTCTTAACTCCCCTGAGAGGCGTAACTCTGAGATAAACAAAGTCTTCTGGTTCAAAACTCAAGTCTCGGCGACGATTGTCAGCATAACTCTTACGCCGAGATTGGGCAATCTTCAACCTTTCCCTAATCACGGCAACTTTGCTCTTGACCTCTGAAGAATATCAGGCCCAAAGACACGGCGCCACGGTCTCATTCCAATTCAATGGCGTCAGACAAGGTCGTCCATACAAGGCCTCAAATGGTGACATCTGCAGACTAGCACGATAACTATTGTTGTAACTGAACTCGGCATACGGCAAACTTTTATCCCAAGAGGTAGCATAAGCCAATGCACAAGCTCTTAGCATATCCTCCAGAATCTGGTTGACTCTTTCGGTCTGTCCATCCGTCTGTGGATGATAAGCTGTACTGAAGTTCAAACGGGTTCCCATGGCTTCATGCAACTTATTCCAGAACCTTGAGGTAAATTGGGTACCTCTGTCCGATACAATCCTCTTTGGCACTCGTGCAAGCAGACAATCCTGATCATGTACAATTCCGCTAATTTATCTCCCGAGTGAGTAGTCTTCACGGGGATAAAATGGGCTACTTTAGTCAAACGATCCACTATAACCCATATGGAGTCATAACCTCCTTGAGTCTTCGGTAAACCGGTAATGAAATCCATTCGATTTCCTCCCACTTCCACTCGAGGTATTTTCGGTAATTTGTAGCAATCCCGCTGGTCTCGATGCATTGCCTTGACTCTCGGCATACGTCGCACAATGCAACATGCTCGGCCACTTCACGTTTCATACTCGGCCACCAGAATCTCTCCTTCAAATCTGATACATCTTGGCGCTTCGTGGTGGATTGAGTACTTGGAGTCATGGGCTTCTTCCAAAATCAGTTGCTTCAACTCCTTTTGTTAGGCACACAAATGCGATCCTTCATCCATAACGTGCCTTGCTCATCCAACTTGAAGTCTTCTGCCTTGCCCTCTTCCTTGATGGACTTAATCCTACGGATCTTGTCATCATCCTTTTGTCCTTCTCGGATCTGATCCTCTAAGGTAGGCTTTACTTCTAATGCGGCCAAGAATCCGCTAGGTACCACCTCAATCTTCATTTTCTGAAAGTCCTCACATAACTCATCTTGACTTGTGGCTAGCAACATACTCGCGGTATGGCTCTTCCGACTCAGAGCATCGGCTACTACGTTGGCCCTCCCGGGATGGTAATGGATTCCAACATTGTAGTCCTTGATTAACTCTAGCCATCTCCTTTGCCTCATATTCAGATCCGACTGGGTGAATATGTACTTAAGGCTCTTATGATCCGTATACACTTCACATCTGTTTCCAATCAGATAGTGGCGCCATATCTTCAAAGCATGCACTACGGCAGCTAACTCTAAGTCATGTGTCGGATAATTTTCCTCATGCGGCCTCAACTGCCTTGATGCATAAGCGACGACCTTTCCATTCTGCGGACAAGACACATCCAAGTCCTTGGCGCGTCGTCACAATAGATATCGAAGCCTTGAGCAACATCCGGTAGAACTAACACGGTCTTGATGTCAATCGCTTCTTCACTCTGAAATCCTTTCTCACATTCTCAAGGCGTCCATGCAAACTTCTTTTCCTTCTTCGGCAATTGCGTAAGAGGTTTCGCAATTGTCGAGAAGCCTTCAATGAAACGGCGATAGTATCCTGCCATTCCAAGGAAACTCCGAATGGGTCACGCCTTCTACGCTCCCAATGTAACACAGCTTCTACTTTGCTTGGATCCACGGCGACTCCTTCTGCAGTCATTACATGTCCAAGAAACTCCACTTTGTCCTTCCAAAAATCACACTTGCTGAACTTGGCGAAAAGTTGCTGTTCCCTCAGCTTTTCCAAAACTCGCCTCAAGTGTTCGGCATGTTCATCCTCTGTCTTGGAGTAGACTAGGATATCGTCTATGAACACGACGACAAACTTGTCCAAATATTCCATGAACACCTTATTCATCATATTCATGAAATAAGCTGGCGCATTTGTCAGTCCAAAAGACATAATCAGAACTTCGTAATGTCCATATCTTGACGAGAATGCAGTCTTCGATATATCTTACGATCGGATCTTCAATCGATGGTATCCGATCTCGAGATCAATCTTGGAGAAAACTCCAGCTCCTCTCAACCGATCAAACAAATCATCAATCACGGGTAGCGGATACTTATTCTTCCACGGTGACTTCGTTGAGTGCACGGTAGTCAATGCACATCCTGAAACTCCGTCCTTCTTCTTGACAAACAAAGCGGTGCTCCCCACGGCGACGAACTCGGCCTGATAAATCCTTTCTCCATTAACTCTTCTAGCTGTTTCTTCATCTCTACCAACTCCTCGGTGGACATCCGATAGGGTCTCTTTGCTATCGGTCTTTGTGCAGTACAAGCTCTATCACAAACTCTATGTCCCTATCTGGCGGCATACCGAGGTAAATCCTCGGGAAAAACATCGGGTACTCATTCACTACCGAGACATCCTCTATCTTGATTGCCTTGGCACTGCTAACCATCAACTGCCCATCTCTAAGCTGCGGTGGCTTGAAATTCCACTTTCTTCCCACACGGGCTCTCAATCGAGATAGTCCTTCGTCCCACAGTCCAATACGGCCTTGTGCTTGGATAACCAATCCATTCCCAATATGACGTCTAAGGTGCAGGTCTCCAAAATTATAAGGTTTGCTAGGAACTCTATTCCATCTATTAGTATTCCCACCCGGAACATCCTACTTTCGCTCGGAGTTCGGAACCAGTGGGTTTGAACTAAAAGCATGCACTTAAGTCTTGCAATCCTCAAATCATTTCTAGTTGCAAAGCCTTGCGAAACAAGCGAATGCGAAGCTCGAGTCAAACAAAATTGCAGGTATCGAGTTAACAAGTAACTTACCCAAAGACTGACGTCCGTAGCATTCTCGCAAAGGTGCATCTGCGGTGACATGGTTGACTTCGGCCTCGCACTACGCCTGGGTGCGGCTCTGTGCCGGGCGCCCTAGCTGGGTGGTTCCTAGGTTGAAGCGAATCCGGGTCACTCGATGTCTTCTTCGGACAAGCTGTTGGCAAAGTGTCTGGCTCGTTGCGCTTGTAGCGGCGTCTCACTGTTCCTTGCCGATCGCTCGAGTAGCATTTCTAGCGGGGCCGGGTGCAGTAGTTCGATTGGCGTGTCTTGGTGCCGGGATGGTGTCCTTGTTGCATTACGTGGTTGGAATCAAGAATTGATTTGGTGCAACTCTCGGTATTGCGTTCCACTGGCGTGATCCTTCTTTGTTGCATCCTGCGCTTCCTGTTCTCATCCAGTTCCTTGCGCTTGTCCTCGAGAATAAGTGCCTTATTCACCAACTCTTGAAAATCTGGAAAGGTGTGGGTGATCAACCCTACTTGCAATCCTGAGTTAAGTCCCTTCATAAAACGAGACTGTCTGGCCTTATCCGTCGCTACATCCTCAGGTGCGTAGCGTGCTAGCTGTGTAAACTTGTTCAGATAGTCGGCCACTGGCTGATTACCTTGCTTGATGCTCGAACTCCTCCTTCTTAAGGTCCATGATTCCTTCAGGCACGTGATCTTTGTCGGAATGCGGTTTGTGAACTCTTCCCAAGTGATATCTTGAGGGTTCTCTTGCGTGGCACGAAGTTCTCCCACCATTCGGTAATTTGTTCCTTCGGTGATGAGAAGCGTAGAGTACCTTCTCGTTTCCTATGCATTGAGCTATGTGTAGCTTCCTCTCGATTGATCTTAACCAATCATCGGCCTCCAATGGATTGGCATTCCCAGAGAAAGTGGGTGGGTGAGTCCTCATGAACTCGGACAGTCTGGTGTTCTGGCGTGGTCCCTGGTTAGCTTGGTTGGTTGTGGCCTGAGCAGTGACGTGCTGCATTTGTTGCATCATAGCATGCATCAACTGAGTCTGAGCAGCAAGAAATGCTCCAAAATTCTGCATATCCACCGGGCGGTCTTTGGTGCTCCATTATTGGGGTTTTCTGCTGGGCGAGAGCCACTCCCATTGCTCCCAAAGTTTCCACAGGTGTTCACCATCTGTCGATTTGCTCTAGGTTTTAGAGATGAGAGGGAAACAAGAATAGACAAGTAACATGGAACTTATGCGGGGCGAAAGGGGGTAACTTTAAGGTCCAACTTTATTATTAATAACTTGGTATGGCTGCTTACAATGCCTAAGGGCCTTGCAACACATACTGCACACTCAGCAAACAAAGCAAATCCAAATCGAACTAACATCTGGAGTCTAACGCCTAAAGGGTGACTCTTTATGACGCGACTCGGCGAAGGAGTCTCACTATAGATCCTATGCTCACTCATCGAGGAAACCTCCACGGCACAGTGCGGGTCTTTGTGGCATAGGCGCCGAAATGATCGCCATGTCCGACTATGTCATCTGTGGTAGTCGAAGAAGCGGTGTCCTCATCGAGGTCGACTCCTCCGGATCTGGCTCGTAGTTCGAGTAATCAGCTCTGGTCCGGTCCGTACAAGGTCATCTCCAACTCGTCAATCCTTCGTAGAAGGTGTGCCACATACTCTTGAGCTTCCCGCCATCGGTTCTTCTCTATCGTGATTTCCTTGCGGGCCTTCTGTAGCTCCTTGCTTGTATTATCTAGTACATCCTCCTGGGCGACAAATCGTGCCAAGCGTGTAACCGTGGCATTCTCATCCCGAATCGTCTTCGGTCAAGAAGGTTATTGCTGCGCGGATGATAACGGAACACCGTGCTCTCCAACTCCCTGGCGTAGATACTGGTAATGTGCCGCATTGCTCGTCGTGAAACTTCTTGGATACCCATCTGCATTGTAGATCTCCTGGCAGTGCAGTGTATCGGGCGATTGCCTGGGCCCCTCTTCCTGGCAGGTACCTCAATCCTCACGTCACAAGCCTTGATCAATCCTGCTTGCCTGATCACTTCCACTTGGTATTGGGGCTTCTCAAAATCTCCGAGAGTTTGTAGCATGTGCCAAAGTTCCGCAAAGATGACCAACTCCCAGATCAACGTAGTTGAATTCTTCCTCCATCTGTCACAAGCGTGCTTTACGTAAGAACTCGGAATTTTTCAATTGTGACTAGGTAAGGGAAAATTTCAGCAAGAGACAAGAAAAGAGAGAAGGGGATAAGTCGAGATGTCATTTCTTGTCTTCACAAATTTTTAGCTTTAGAAAATAGGTTTTATCCTCACTACGACCATTCTAACTTAGGGTTGAGCCTACAGTCAAAGTATGGCTCTGATACCACCTCTGTCGGGACCCCGAATTTGCAAATCCGGACCCTCTGTGTATTCAGCACTAGTCCAGGAACGCGCTAGTGCACACAGTCTTAACATCGGTAAATATCACAATCATACCAATCGATACCATAAAAGTACTTTATTGAAGTAATAAAGCGGTTACTCGACCTTATGGCCAAGTTACAAATGTATGCCTCGCAAGGCGAAACTTATTCAGAGAGAAATAATAACGGCGGAAAATCAAAGAACCGTGGCGCCATCCGGTATACCACAGCAACCGGCGGGCTCGCGTCCCCTAGGTAGACGGGTCCTCTTGGAGTTCCTCCTCCATAGTGGCGTAGTCTCCTCTTCAACTGGTGTTGTGTTGAGGCAAGGGTGAGTACTTGGTACTCAGCAAGTCATGCACAAAATGCAAGCTAATATACTATATGCATGGCTTGGTACAAAGGAATAGCTCAAGGTATATTTGCAGTAAACAGCATTTGAAAAGTAATATAAGTAGATTCGAAAGCAGTAGAAATAAGTAAAACATTAATAACTTTCCAAGTAGTTTAATAAACATTTTCCCCGTCCTAAACCATGTTTCCATTGTCTTCATTGTTATACCAACCCAACTTTCCAAATCCAAGTTATTTTTGAGAAAATCTAACCCTTGATCAGAATTCCTAGGCGTTGTCCAATACCGCGGACACGGCTATTTAAATAGATTCTACACTCTGCAGAGGTTATGCACTTTACCCACAAGATACAGTCAAACACCACAAAGGCGAGTTCCCGTAACAAAGCCTTTCGGAAGCCTCAAACAACACAGGTGGTCCTCTCCGGTTCGTGCTCTACACCATCCCTTCCCTTAGCCAAGGCGAAGTATGGGACCAACACACCGTTAGATGGGTATCGGCCACGACCACGATACGCTCCCCGCACAATCACACAAACGGTGTAATCGACACCCTGAGGCTCCACAAGTGAGTCCTTAGCGACTTAGTCAACTAGGGCCGTCCCATTCGACCATGTGGTTGCAAGTATGACCCAGTTCAAAGGCTTGCAAGGTTAAGTCCTTAGGGTGACCAGGGCAAGACTACCCGAAGAACCAAATCAACATTCCCAATGCCACAACCGGCCCACTGATTACTCTTGCCACATGCCCTGGCCGAAATCGTTTATCAAACCCCGCTTGATTACCATGCACCACGTGCCATCAACATCACATGATACTTTTCCAAAACAGGTTCAATATATCATTAAGTCAATATTAACATTTGATTATCCAAAATCATGTCATGAGCACGAAAGGTGTCTAAGCAGTATACTACAACGGTCTAAACCCATGTTGGCAATTTAATAATGTCCAACTAGTAAACCACAACTAGGGTGACAAAGGGTCATGGCACATACTTATGTAATCAAGGTGTCATACAGCAAATTGGTATTTATCTAACCCCCAGGTTTAACCAAAGTATTTCTCTAATTGAACTAGCATGCAATAGTTTAAATCAAAATAGATTTCAAAATAGGATCAACATGGTCAAAGCACAACTTGCCTTCAAAAAGTACTTGCTCTTGGTCTTGAGTTGGATCCTGAGTCAATACTTCTCCTGTGAATCCTTAGGCACTTCAACGTCTACTCGTAAAGCGTTCAAATAGCAAATACACAAATAAACACTAGGCAAAAACTTTCCAAAACTCCAAATAAAATCCATAAACAGAAAGAAAATAATTTTGTGGATTTTTAGAAACTGGAATAAATCAAATTTGGAGTTAAAACGCAAAAGTTATGATTATTTAAAGTTTAAATAATCAATTAAATAATTTTACAGAGAAAAACTTTAGTCCAAAAATTAAATAAAATTCATATTCAGGCAGATCTCAATTTTATACAAATTTAGAAATTTGAATCACTCAAATCGGAGTTGAAACGCAAAAGTTATAAGCGTTTGAAGTTTGAAACTAAATTTGAAATCAATATTTCGAATTAATAAATCATTTTCTTTTTCGGAAATTAATTATTGCGTCATCATGGACACGTGGCAGCCTCTGATTGGCTGGCGTCGACGCCACCGGCTCATGGGCTTGGTCCACGGTTTGGCTCGGGTCCACCGTGGACTCGGTCCACGACTCTACGTGAGACTGACATGTGGGCCCACTCGGGTGACGTCATCGCTGACGTCAGCGGGGCTCACCACGGTCGGCAGTGGGACCCACTGGCGCGTCATGGGTGGCGTCGGCTCTTGTTGGTCGACCAGCGACATGCGGGCCCTCGACACGCGGGCCCGCGTGTCGGCGTCTGCCTGCCAGCGTGGGCGGCGTTGACCGCGGCGGTCCATCTTCCGACACGCGTGGCGCAATCTCGGCCGTTGGTTTGAAAATCAACGGCGCGGATTAGATCCAGGGTTAACACGCGTTGAAACTACTCGTTGCTCGTGGGCGTTCGATCTAGATCGGACGGTCCAGATCTAATCCTATAATCGCCTTTGCTACGACGCGTGGCGATTGTGAACCGTTGGATCTTGATCCAACGGTCGGATCTAATCGGGTTTGGAACACGTGAGCTCACCTCAACCGTCCGTCTGGATCCGACGGTCCCTCCGAGCTCATGACGGCGATGGCTTCACGGCGGCTGGCCGGCTTGACCGAGACGGGACGACGACGAGCCCGACGGGCGTTTGGGGCGTGCTCGGCGAGATGAAGCCTCCTTCGGGTGCGTCGTCGCGGGGACTCCAGACTGGGCTCCTTCGGCGGAAGACGACGGACGACGGCGGAAACCGGCGCAAACCGCGGCGGAGGGAAGAGACAACTCCGGCGGCGATTGCGGCTCAACGCGGCGGCTCGGCGAGATGGCTCGAGAACGGGTGCGCAAGGATGAGGGCAACCTCGGGGATGTCTCACGCTTTAAATAGCCTCGGCGTTCGAGCCCTAGACGGAAACCTAGTTTGCTACGGCGGCGGCGGCGGCGAGTCCGGCTTCGATCCGGCCACGGAAGACGACGCAATCGTGGCCGTCCCACGTGGCACGATCGACGGCCACGATCGCCGCGGGCGCGATCGGATCCGGGCGATTCACGGCTCGAGCCGTGACGGGTGGATCTCGGCCGTTGGATCTTGATCCAACGGTTGGGATTGATTAGGGTTAGGAGTGGGTTCGGTCGAGTCACGTGGCTCGGTCGGACTCGAACTTCGAGTCTGACTCGGGCTCGATCGGATGAAACGATTTGACCCGAGTTGGATTTTCCAGCGATTTAATATTTAAAATAATTCCCAGTAATTCATTTAATTCATTAAAAATAGCAAATGACTCGGAAAAATTCCAGAAAAATTCTGGAAAATATTTTGGAACATTTTGGACTCAAATAAAATATTTCCAACAAAATTTTATTTGCAAAATTAAATTCTTTAATTATTTCAAAATGGAATAAATTCAAATAAATTCCAAATAAATCCAAATAAATTCCAGAAAATTCCAAAAATTCACCAAAGTGCCAAATCACACATGAATTTAAGAAAAGCAAAATTTTGGGGTGTTACAAGCACCATGGCGTGGCATGGCAGCGAGGGGGACGCAGAAAGGGCACGTGGTGGTGGGGGAGGAGGCGCAAGGAGGGGTGGTGCGGCTTGGGGTGTGGAGGAAGAGGAGGGGCTAGAGGGAGGAGGAGATGGGAGATGAGGGGATGGGGGCTGCGCAATGGAGGGGTGGGGGCTAGGGCAGCAGGGTGTGCTGCCCCCCACTACTCCCACATGGGCCCAAGTGCCCCACCTCCGCCCACAATTCCCCCAAGGCCCAAATCGACCTCGGAGAGGCAGGAAGCTTGGAAAGCTTGACCGAAACGCGTTAAAACGTGAAATCTCAGGGTTTTAGTTGCAAAATCCGCAACCTATCCCATTTTACCACATTTTATAACCTATTATCACAAATTATAAAGTCTCGACATTCCATAGTATCACAAAAAGATCGTAAAGGACTTGTTAAGCTAGGCCACCGTGGTTGGTTGGCTCGGGGCCGAGTGGTACCCGCACCTGTTTACGATATGCGGCAATCGGCTCGTAGAGCTCAATTGACCCTCATGAGGCGTATTATAGTTGTTTGGCTCGTGGCCGAGTGGTACCCGTGCCCGTTTACGGTGCGCGACGATCGGCTAGCAAAGCTCGATCGACCCTCATGGGGCATACCTTGAATGAGTCGGCTCGTGGCCGAGTGGTACCCGCGCCCGTTTACGGTGCGCGGCAACTGGCTCGTCGAGCTCAATTGACCCTCATGGGGCGTACCATAGTCGTTTGGCTCGTGGCCGAGTGGTGCCCGCGCCCGTTTATGGTGCGCGGCAACTGGCTTGTCGCTCAATTGACCCTCATGGGGCGTACCATAGTTGTTTGGCTCGTGGCCGAGTGGTACCCGCGCCCGTTTACGGTGCGCGGCAATTGGCTCGTCGAGCAATTGGCCCTCATGGGGCGTACCATAGTCGTTTGGCTCGTGGCCGAGTGGTACCCGCGCCCGTTTACGGTGCGCGGCAACTGGCTCGTCGCTCAATTGGCCCTCATGGGGCGTACCATAGTCGTTTGGCTCGTGGCCGGGCAGTACCCGCGCCCGTTTACGGTGTGCGGCAATCGGCTTGCAAAGCTCGATCGACCCTCATGGGGCATACCTTGGTTATACAGAGTAATGCCTGTGCCCGTTTACGGCGAACTGCTTCAGACTCTCATGGAGCGCATTCTCAAGACCGTGTTAGTAAAATTCTCCCACGATACCCGATCCCGCCATACAGCAGTGACCGGCAATTGACCCCAAATTATGGAGCATACCGCTGGAGGATGTTCGGAAAATGCCCGGCCCCAATCTTCCGTGGCGGCCGGCGTTCAGGCCCATCGTGGGGCGCACTTTATCCCAAACCTCGAACCAGACTTGACACCTGGTCGCGTTTTGCGCGACGCAGCTCTCGGCCCAACGTGGGGCGTGCCCTAGATCTGGTCCAGAATCGAGCACGAAAGCCTTTGCTTTTCCCGCCGTAAGGCGAAAATTGAGGCTCATTTCTTATAAATGAAGAAACCCTTGTCAGGGTAAAGACATCTTTGCCCCTCCCCCACCACGGCTGAGAAATCCTCGAATCTCCTTTGGCGATCCGGGTGGCCTAGGGTTTCCGATTTCGCGCCCAAGACTTGCGGCGGTTCCTCCCACAGGGTTCACTTCCTCGAGATGTCTTCTTCTTCTTCGGCCTCTTCATCGTCGTTGGAGGATAATGCTGGCCCGGCGAGCGCGGGGTGGGAGACCTCCATTACTACGGAGTCCCGCCTGGAGGAGCTGGTCGCGGCTGGCGTTCTTCCTCCGCTGGAGTTGATCTCCGCCCGACCCGCCGCAAGTGAACCTTACCCCTTACCCCTGGAGAATGAGATCGTGGTCTTCGAGTCCTTCTTTTGGCGGGGGTTTAGCGTTCCTGGGAGCGCCTTTTTCCGAGGGCTCCTTCACTTTTACGAGATCGAGCTGATCAACTTGAATCCCAACTCCATTCTTGACATCGCTCTCTTCGTTCAACTTTGCGAGGCGTATCTTGGGATACGTCCTCACTTTGACTTGTTGTAAGTACAACCTCCATTAGGTTGATCTATTAAGTTGGTTTTGGTGATTAATGACAAATCCTAATATGAGACTAATGTTTAGGTAATTACTATTTTCATCTCATCAAGGATGATTGATGATCATTGACAAAACTAATTGTTAATGAGGCTAACATATTTATTGAGCTTATGTTTAGTAGCCTCACATTTGGATAGAAAATGGAAAACCCAAGGTATGCATTGTATCAATGTTTATTATTTTATTGCATACTTAGGATTTAAGTTGAAGTATGAATTTCTCCGTTGCTTTAACCAAAAATTGTGTATCATGTTTCCCAATCCATATATTTCATGGATGCACACATTTAGGGGGAGTTCACACTCTAACTTAATGTTTCATTGCATTGATCTATTTCTCATTACCACATATAAAGGATCAAGACATTGAAACTAAATCTTTGAGTATACATTTAACATGCATAGTTGTAGTATACTCATGGTATCATAGGATATGCTCCAAATCAATAAAATTGAATATGTGCATATTGATTCAAGGTCAATTATATGTATGCACATATACTTGTGGAGTTTATTCTATAATTGATGGTTTAGAGTAATGATCATTTCCATACATTCCACATATTATGGATCATTACTTTCCATCAACATGAGTATATGAAAACTCGTGTAGTTGTTATATACTCATGTCAATTTAAATGAAGATTTAAATTGAGGTCGTTTATCTCTTAATAATCAAAGAACATTGCATCATGAGTTGATGGTGTTCTTGTGATCGATTAAGGATAATCGATAGTTCTTGAGTATAACGAAACATTAGTTGTATCAATATACTTAAGACACAAATACAATTATTCATTTAAATTGATTTAGGTTGTGCTCAATCATTATGGAGGCATTCATTATGTGTTAATTGAGTGCAAGGATGATTGAGACAACTATGCATCTTGGACTAACTATTTTCATAAGTGATGATTGAGCCAGGTTAGGTCCAATGATGGTTAAGATAAAGAAACGGGACAAGGACGACATTATGAGGTGATGAACGTCAAGAGGAGATCCCGTTGAGAAGGAAAGAAAAGAATGTTCATCAAGAGGAGATGAACAAGATGTTGTGAGAGCCGGGTGATGATCCGGTAAAAGAGAAGTAGAGCTGTGTGACGATCTTGAAGAGAAGATGATCGTAAATCATGAGGACTTCAAGAAAGAGCGATGTGACAATCCCGGGGAAATGAGGTATGATTGAAGATCATAAAGGCCCCAAAGGGGATTGATCACGCAAGTGCATCAAAGGTAACTAGATAGAGTGTCTTGTTATAGGCGTGCCGTACTATTAAGAGGAATGCAACGTGGATGATTTAGAAGTGTCTCTGTGCTCAAGTGTTATCTATCCTTAAATAGATGAGAGACACAATACACATCACGTACACCGGGGTTGTTTGTCTTTTTGTCTAGATCGGATGTTCCGATTGGGGATCAGATGTTCTGATCCATCGGTAAATCCAGTGGTGTGTTGGTGAGAGTCTAGAACCTCTCTGTGAGGATCGGATGTTCCGGCCTTTGGATCGGATGTTCCGATAAGTGTTAAACTCAAAAAGGGTGCTCTCTGGTCAAGTCGGATGTTCCGATCGTGAAAATCGGAAGTTCCGATCAGTGTTTTTAGTTTGCAAATGTGCTGATTTTTTGCCTGATCGGAAGTTCCGATGTAAGTTCCGATGTTGGATCGAAAGTTCCGATGTAGACTTAGAAACTTTTTGAAAGGTTTCTGTAAGGTGCCTCTCTATCCAGATCGGAAGTTCCGATGTAAGTTCCGATGTATCGGAAGTTCCGATGTTAGTTCCGATGTGTTTATTGGATGGAGTTTGTTCTGGAGTTTTTGCCTGATCGGAAGTTCCGATGTTGGGATCGGAAGTTCCGATGTGTGTAAAACGGCTAGTTTTCTTGCTCCAACGGCTAGTCTTTGGGTGTGGGGTATAAATAACCCCCTTGGCCGGTTGGGAGAGTGAGTTGAGGATATTTTTGAAGGGCTAAACAAGAGGTTGAGCTAGTAGAATAGACAGAATACCTTGTGATGCATTTGTTGCTCCTTGGTCATCTCATGAGCTAGAGAGAGCTCTAAAACATGTGTTGTGATTAGGAGTGGATTGAGTGTTCATCTTGTCTCCCTCCCCTTCGATCTTTGTGATCCCTCTTTGAGTGAGGTGTGGGAAGTGAGAGTTAGTGCTAAGAGTGTTAGATTGAGATACATCTTGAGCACTAGAGGTCATTTCCAAGATCATCCATTTGTTGGATTTGTTACTCTTGGAGTTTGAAGACTCCTAGACGGCTAGGCGTCGCTCACGAGCAACCAAAGTGTGTGGTGTGCCGTGAGAAGTTTGTTGAAGGTCCGATTTCACCTCCGAAAGGGAAGAAATCAAGAAGTGAAGCCACATCTCAAGTGTGACCGAGATTGGCGAGGAAAAGGGTTGGAAAAGACCCGGCTCAAGTGTGACCGAGCCTCCTCAACGAAGACGTAGGAACCTCCTTGGAGGAAGTCCGAACTTCGGTAAACAAATCATCGTGTCAATTCTTTACATGTGCTTATTGCTTTACTTTGCTATCTTGTATTGAATTGATCTATCTAGTGTTGATTATTTCTCTAGCTAGCTTTACTTCAAATGGTTGATATTTACTTGTGCTAGCTTCGAGTAGAAATCATTTTGTGTATAGGCGTAATTAGTTTTGCAATTCACTAGACTCTGTTCTAATCGGATATTCCGACCTCGTATCGGATATTCCGATTAAACACCGGAACCTCCGACTCTATATCGGAAGTTCCGATCTCTTTTCCGCTGCGTTGTTTTAGAAAATTGTAAATCGCCTATTCACCCCCCCCTCTAGGCGTCCATCCTCGATCCTTTCTTCCGTTCTCTCTTCCTGCTCAAGCCTCATCCGAACCGGACTGCTCCTAGTGTCATTGGGGGCGCCGGACTTCAGCTGCGAGAGGGCTTGAAGAAACACTACTTCGCCATCCCCCTCAAGACTTCCCTCGAAGGTTGGAGGCGGGAGTGGTTCTATTGTGCGAATGCTGATCCTTTTCTCGCCCCTTTCACTGGCCGTGCCCCTAAAGCTTCTCGATGTTGGGGTGATGCCCCAGTTGGTGGCGGTTTGAACCAAGTCAGCGAACTTCTGGCGTTGATTAATGATCTGAAAAGCCGGGGGCTGTCTGGCCCCGGGATCGCGATCAGCCTTATCAAGCGCCGGGTGCAACCCTTAAAGGAAAGAATCCATTTGGGGTTCCAGTATGGCGGGACTCAGGATCCCACCCGGGAGACGAGCGCGTCCCTTCCGAGAGATGCATTGGCGGCGCGGGTGGTTGACTTCTTTGCGCTTGGCACCGAGATTACCAACAGGGGCTGCCCTCACAAGTTTTCGGCGGCGAGCCCTCCCCCTCCAAAATTCCTCCTAAAATACACTTCCAAATTTCCTTGAAAATCTCTTCTCTCTCTTTTTTCCCTCCTCTCCTCTCTTTTTCATCTGCTCGAACTCCCTCGTTGGAATGAACTTCCTTCTCACCTTCAATGCTCAACGCAGAGGGGAGCTGCAAGAGGTGGGATTTATATCGCGCGAAGGAAGCGGAGCTTTCGGCGCATGGACAAACATAACGACGCGCTTTAATTATGCGAAACCTGGCCGAGCACTGCTTCCACTTCGGTCCCCCCTTGCTGCATTCCTTTCGCCGTAACACAGATAATCTGGTCATTCTTCCCATCACTTCAGTCATTCGGCTGATCACTTTAGTCATTCAGCAGAAAAGCGGCAGGATCCACGGGGAATCTAGTGGTCGGAGGAGCACGCTGAAAAGTAAAAAAAAATATTAAAAAAATAAAATTTCCACGGAATCTAAAAAAAATAAAAAAAAAATTCAGCAGATCGAGTCTGCTTGAAAGCAAAAAAAAATTGAATTTTTTTTAAAAATTGTTCGGCGGACCGTGTCCGCTTGAAAAAAAATCAAAAAATATACAGCGGTCGGGGACGCTTGAAAGAAAAAATAAAATAAAATTTAAGCGGTCGGGGACCGTTAGAAATAAAAAAAAGTAAAAAAAATTAAGCAGTCGGGACCGCTGGAAATCGAAAATAAAAAAAAAATTCATCGCATCTAAACCGTTGATTTGTATTGTTAGAGGCTACTTTTATAATTTTATCGGATCAACGATCAATTACGGAAAAAAAAATTATACAATGGAGCTAGTAAAAAATTCCGGAGGAAGCACTATCGAGCGCGTTGGGGACGGGGGAAGCACGATGCGCAGAGTAAACTCCGTTTTTTTTTTGTTGTTAGTTTAGATTTCGAACGGGGCTTAACATAAGCCAAAAAAGGCAAGGAAAGCGTGAAGAGCTACGGAGAGAAGCAAAGGAGTGAGAGCCATGAAGAAACGAGCGAGAGAGACACCTAACTTGGGCTCTAGAATGTTCAAGTCGCGGCTGCACGAGCTGTGCCACCAGCGGCGGTGGCCGCCGCCGAAGTACACCCACCGGCGCCGGGGCCTGGAGCACTCCCCCCTTCCGCGCCACCGTTGCCGTCAACGGCGCCGAATTCCACTCGCCGAACGCCGCCGCGCGGTCGGCCAAGGAGGCCCAGAACCTTGCTGCCATGGCCGCCTTCGAGCACCTCTCCGCCCTCCCGCCCCCTCCTCCGCCGCCGTCCGGTGAGTGGGCTCGATTCTTCATTCAAGAATCCTTCCAGATTTTTGGTGGAAGGAATCCCATCCTTCAGGTTTTCTTTTTGAGTAGCGCTTAGTTGGGTGGTCGGGTGTTGGTTCTGGATTTAGGCACTACGTACGGTTAGTGTCTTATAGTGGGTGTTACATCTAGTTTACGTCCAAGTTAGGTGCATTTTTTTTTTCTTTTCATCTGGGGCATGAACAAAGTGGTAGGAACTGTATCGAGGTTTAAACCATTTGGCTAGCTATTGAGATTCTTGTAGCAAATGAAGAGTGAGTTTATTGGCTATCGCGAGCATTGCAAGTTAAGTGCACTGGTATTATCATTACAACAAACAGACTGATGATGTACAGGCTCACCTATTAGTCATAATTCTTATTTATTTTGTAAAAAAACCTTCAACCTCATGGCGGTGTTCATCTATTGTAATATCTTTCTGTTTTTGTTCTGAGCTTAGAACAGCGTCTCAAGGTAACCTTTGACTCCAAAACAAGATGAAGCCCGAATTGTAACCTGGCATTCGAGCTGCCTCCCCTGGTTTATGAGTCTGTAGCTTATGCAAAAACCAAGATCTCCCTGGAAAAACTTTTGTATTGTTGCTTGTAACGATAAAGGTTATACTACGTGTTTTTAGTTTTAGCAATGGGGGTATTTTTGTTTCTTTTTTTTTTGCAAGAAAACCAATATAAGTTGCATACAAGGCATCAAGAGTTTGACTTATCTTTGTCGGTAATGTAGCTCCTAATTAATGTTACGAAATGCATGAGAAGTTGTTTCTTTAAGTTTAGTAAACTGGTTACACATTTGTGTTTCAGGACTCCCTATCATCTTACAAATATGTACTTTCTTGAAAATTATTCCTTTTGTTCTTTCTATTATCTATTGTCTTGATTTCTTCTTTAGCTTGTCGACGTAGTTATTATATGTATGCCCCTCGCAATTATTTGGATGTTTTTTTCTCTCATGTTCTTATGAAGGTCTTTTGCATGCCATTAGAAAGGTTCTTACTGTTTTTTCGCTTGTGTTTTTTTTAACATTCGTTATACTCACTATTTTGTTTATTGTAGATTCCCAACTTAATTACAAGAGTCAACTGCAAATTTATGCTCAGAAGGGAGGCAAAGATATGCCTTTGTATCACCCCATTCAGAGTGGTCCACCTCATTCACGACTGTAGATGGGCAAACATTTGAAAGTCCGCAATTTTGTCGCACAATAAAGGAGGCAGAATCCGCTGCTGCAAAACTTGCTCTGATGTCATTGCCTCAAGAAGCAAACCCACCAAAGCAATTGCTGGTTGGTTTAGTATTTTTTTTATGGAGTATTTATTTACCATTGCCTCACCTATTTATGATAGCTAATTATTTTTCACTGGTACATATTGGAACTGTGAAGTTTGATCTATTTGATGACTTGGCTTTTACATTGAAACTTTAGGAAAATGAATTTTTTTTAAGTAGGACAATGGCTTTTACATAGAACAGTAATGAAAGGAGATTTAATATCCTAAACAAGTTGTTCATCCAAAAATATTTTTGTAAGGTATGCGCTGAATTTGGTAATACTAATTTGATGAACTGTTCTACCTTTTGTAGGTTCAAGCAATGTTGTATAAGAATCTTCTACAAGAATTAGCACAGAAAGAAGGCTTTCCCTTGCCTATCTACAATACAGTTTTAGATGGCTCGAATCATCCTTCTGTCTTCATATCAACTGTGGACATTAAAGGCAAAAGTTTTCAGGGAGAACCAGCAAACACTATGAAGCAAGCAGAGATGATTGCTGCTAAGTTTGCTTTTCAACATTTCCAAGATAGTAAGTCATTTAAACTACTGAAACAATGAGCTTCAGATTAGGAACAAACTTACCAACCAGACTAGGAACAAACTTTGCTGATTCTATTTTTAAGTACCCATTTAGATTCAATTGTTCCCTTTGCTTTTTCTCTCTCACTTCAATGCACAACCTCTCTTGGAATTCTTGCATACGGTAACCAAAAAATTTTGTGCCTTTTAGGTAAAAAAAACTCCCTTTCTTATGCTGTTCAAGCAGTATCACATATGCAACAAGGAACCGAGAACCTATCTGCTGGAGAACAGGTCAATATTGAAGAACCTAAGTTTTCAGTGCCCCAAGTGTCAATAACAAGCGACAAGAATAATGAATCTGATGCTAGTGAGTTTTCTGGCTACCTTCCTTTGCCCTTTTTTTTCTGCATGTTATTACTTCTAGTACTTGACATGGTATATGCTACCTCAGCCTCTAGTACAGGGCTTCTTCTGACCAATTTCTGATCCACCTTCCTGTTTAAGAATGTGATATTCTAATACAAGCATATGAGATATGACCTATGTAATAGATGTTTGATGTGACTAGCAAATTGCAAATGATGTGCAACTAGTAGGTACTAATGCAAATTGCAAATGATGTGCAACTAGTAGGTACTAATGTGTTGTATTTAATTTTAGAATGTTGTCTATCGTGTATGTCTAATAGATTCTCTATCGTACCATTTGCATGAGCTTAGTTTCTATTGCTTTGGACTCAAGCTGAGTAAAAGAGCGTCGCTCCGCTGCGTCCCGTACTAATCAGATCTGGCAGGGGAGTAGCTGATCCACGCCGTCGCTCCTCTGCTCGCCCACTGCTCTCAGGTATAGGGGAGGCTACTGGGGAGGGAGATGGGGGAGGAAGAGCCGAGGGGGGAGGCGATGGTGTCGCCGTATCGGGGCAGAAGAGCTTTGGGTAAAAGAAGAAGCGACACTGAGCTTTGGGGAAGTAGCAGTACGGTGGTGACATTGCTGTAGCAGCAGCAGCCATAGGAGTGCTGCGGCAGTAGGAGTCAAGTAGCGGCAGCCATAGGAGTGCTGCAGTAGAAGTAGGAGTCAAGTAGCGGTAGTAGTAGTAGATTGCCAGTAGCGCTTTAGGATATGCGTATAGCGTCATCTCGCTGCGCGCCTTAAATGTTTCAGCGGTAAAAAGGTTACCTTGTTTAATTTTGGTGATTTGAGTTTGGACGCTTCACTGACCATGCATTCAAGCTGAAATGAGCATTGGTAGTAGCAAGTATTTCGCATTTATAAATTTTAGAATGCACGACAACTCAAATAAAGTTTGGATTTGCTTTCCATTGACTCTTGTCTGGCTATAGTTCTGCCTCCGATATTGTGCATCATCTTTATATATAGCATGTTTACATTCTGCAACATTTGTATGTTTCTTTTTGTGTATTTGTCCCTTGATGGTTGTGCTTTCTCTGCCTGCGTCTATCTTGATTTCCATTCACTCATCCATATGGACTTGTCATCTTGCAGTGGATAATGATTCTCGCTCTCATAGTCCTGCTATTGCTGAACCTACCCAATCTCTTGATGAACTTATCCAACCTGCCGACTTGAAAGGTAACAAACCGGTCCTTCCACAGTCAACAACTAGGGATGAAGTAATGGATTCGGCTTCGGAACGCACATCGCTCCCCTTAGCCTCAAGTCCCTCAACCAATTCTTCCAACCCTGCAGTCTGTTACTTGTGCTGGATGTGGTTGCTCATTTGTGGGTGGCGGTCAGCCTACCTTCCTACAACCATGAAGATATTTTGAACTTTGCAATGTGTTTTTTACTAGTAGCCAACTAGCCGTTGTTATCTGCTTGCTATTGAAGTTGTTTTCTATGTCCAAATGCAGGCGGTACGACTACAGCTTAAGTACATTGAATTGGACAAAAGAAGAAGGAACTAATGCTCTTGTGATGTTGTAAGCTTGTGCTAGGCTTGGTCTGCCTCCTACATGTTGTGCTTATGTTGTGCTAGATAGACTAAAGAAAGACATGACATCGCACTGCAACTATACTTATTCTCTCATATACTTATTATCTCCGATGTGGGAACTGATGTAACTCTTATGGCTGAAGATACCCACTCAATTCCGTACTTCAGCAAAACCTAAATTATCTTCCTACTAGGTAACATGGAATGAAAAAAATCAGAACTTTATTGGACCATCAGTTGCATCTATCTGCGTTAGGAGTGTTTGGATGATGGGGATATCTAGATCTCACTTGTCCAAACATACCCTTGAGTTTTTCCTACTTTGCTGCATAATAAACATACCCTTGAGTTTTTCCTACTTTGCTGCATAATGATATGCTACAATCTGTGCTCTCTCGCGGTTTTGCTATATTTTGCTTTTCTTGTTCACAGATTTTTTACCTGAAATGTTTCGTGAAAAAAATCCTATTGGACAGGCTGCTTTTGAGTTAGAAGACATCCAAACAAACTTGGAAAATTAAAACACAAGATGAGCAATAAGAAATTTAGGATATAATGAAATGAACACATGTACGGGGAACAAACCATAGTAATATGGTATGTGGGAGACATGGTTATCACAGCGCCCCGGCGAGGCGAGTCGCCTCCGGGGCGTCTAGGCGAAGATTAGGCGATCAAAAAAACTGTATTAATAGGCCTCTACCACAGAAAAATGAAGACAATACTTGTCTCTACTCTATTAATAGGCCTCTACCAATGAAGCGTTATCCCATGGTTATCCCTGTAAGCAGGGTTCTTGTTTATTTTTGATCCACTTGGCAAGCCCAGCCCAGCCAGCTGCCTCCCAAGTCCCAAGCCCTAACCCTACTCTGTCTCCTCGACTCCCCATCTCCCCCGTGCAGGCGCCACCCCTTCACGCCTCCCCAACTCCTCCCTCGTCACCTTGTCTCCTCCGCGCCTCGCCTGCGCCTCCCCCGTCGCCCCCGCGCCTTGTCTCCTCCACGCCTCCCACGCCACTCCTCCCACGCCGCGTCGCTCCTCCAGCGTTGCGCCGCTGCCATCCGCTCCTCCTCCCGCGCCACCGCCGCCCGAATCTCCTCCTCCGCGAGCGCCGCCGTCTAGTTCTCCTCCTGTGCTGCAATGTGCTGGCGACAGGCAACGGTGAGGACGGCGGATCTCCTTCTCCAGGCGAGGCAACGTTTCACGGCGGTCCTCTGGCGACCGGACACCTAGGCGTCGCCTAAGCGACGCCGTAATAACCATGGTGGGAAATAACGACATTAATAAAGAGAATTTTAACCAATAGATAAGTATATTGGTTCAATTTTTTACATAGAATTATTGATGAAGATGATCAAATTAAACTTTTGGTTCCTAAAGTTAATCAATGGTATGAGTTCTCACTCTTGTTGCACCATGAACAACTGTCTTAGTCAATCGCCTCTAGTTCTTGTTCTCAAAAGAAAAGAAAAAATGTTATCTATTGATCAAATAAGTTCATAATTTAGAAATCAACCAGCTCCTAGGGACAAAGGTCAGTTATCTTGAAGGTGCAACTGTAAAGTCAACAAAATGCAAAAAGGGTACTTATATGATTCCATACCTCAATAAATAGACAACCAATTCTTTTAATTCAATCGCAAGATATATGCAATCTCAAATCTCTGAAAAAATCAACCAGATGAAACATACCTCCAAGAAACAAGAATCAAATATGTTATAATAACATGAACCTGTGGCGATGGAGGAAAATGTGCAAATGCCAACTCGGCTGTTCTCCCACCCCTTATATAGAATCATAGAGCGCAATGTAACAGAAACTTTTTGTCATTTAAGATGCCCATAACAATAGCATCAACTCGCAGCGAATTTGAGGAAGATTACCTTCATAGCTAACAAACTACATTTACTGCTGGGCCCACATATGCCGATGGGAGAAAAATCTTATTTCATTTTCCCATCCTGTACAAACACTGCATACACAAAAATAATGGCTTTAAATTAATAGGAAATGATGTGTGCTTTTGTTGTAACATGGTCGTGTAACTGTTCAAGGCAACCAAAGGGTGCATTAATTAACATAAAAGCAGGACAAAATACACACATTGTGTTAGGCTGTTAGTTGCGATACATGTACAAAATTCACAGGTCATGATAGCCAAAAGGTAGTTCCATAGATGTTAGCTGTTGCAATGGCTGAGGCAGAACAACTGAAATCCTAAGTTGTTGCTATTTTGAGTTATAGTACCTTCTAGACACTGCAAGTTGTTTTTGCTGTATTGAGTTATAGTATCTTCTAGAGTCTAGACACTGAAATCCTAAGTTGTTTATCTCGACCATCCTGTCTAGCTTCCTCTTAAATTCAGGGTTCTCGATGTCCAAAACAGCGGGGAAGATCCTTATTGTTGTGCAGTTGGTCTGCAGAGCGATGCAACCATTGTACCATCAATAGTGACCTCAATTTACATCGAAGTTTGAATGCTCTCATAAGCATATAAATAATCTATCAAGCTTCATATATGTTCTGGTTATTGTACAACAGACATTACTGTAATTTTCAGCGGTTCTTCAAAAACTGTCTGAAACACTGCAAAGAAGCAAATAGGACACAGAATCGACTGTACAAACAAGAAAGGGGGGTTCTATTTTACCTCAATGACAACATGTATGTCAAATTCTTTGGTGTCTAAAGTCCAGAACAATTCCTTCATAGAATGTGGTACGTTGCAGTCATTTAGGTACATGGTCACGTACACCTGCAGAAGGTCCCATACACACAACAGTAAGAAGAGGGACATAACAACCTTCAGTGTTAGCCCATGCAAACAATGGAATAGCTTGAGATTACAGTCAGAAGAAGCGTGACCAGACTTGGCCTTCCAGTTGTTGAGGAACTGCAGCTACACATTGCGCAGTGCGGAGAAGATGGGAGTACACCTGTTATTGCAGGTTCGCCTTGAGGTGCCTGAAGATGGAGATATACCTCCAGTACCCAACCTTCTCCGACGAGTAGGTGGTGTAGAAGATGAACTTGGGCTTGACAAAGGTGTACTTCCTAGCCTTGGTTAAGAACCCGAGGTCCAGCGCCAAGTTGAAATCAGACAACCCCTTGTTCAAGAACCTACACAGCACAAATCATGAGGACTACTTAGTTGAATTTTCTTGTAAAATTGAGTTGAATTGGAAGCACCAACCCATTTAGCCTAAAATTAAAACTTAAATATTTACGAGAAAACCAGGCATTTCCGATCATACTACAATACATTTTGCTTCCAATTGTGGTGAATCACATTGTACGATGGGGGATAAGAGTGTGTTACATGCCCAGCATGCTGGGGGCCTCGTCCCTGGACATGAGCGAGAAGATCTCAGCCACCATTAGGTTGGTTTTTTTGCAAATAAATGGGGCATAAGCACACGCCCTCCAGGTGCTCGCAGAAATGCCTAAAAGGAAAAAAGCATATCAGAATCAGACAAACCTTGAGCCTGTGCCCGAGCAACATGTAGAGGAGGAACCTAGAGAACTCGGTGGCGCATGAGCGCTTAAGGCGGATCCGGCAGAGGAGGAGGTCGCAGGTCGCGTGGATCCCCTCGTCGTCGGATCCGGTCGGACCACGCGGCCACCTCCTTGTCCTACACCGTGGTGAGATGGAAAGGAGGGGGGAAAGATAAGGCGAGGCGGCCGGACTGAGCCCCGCTGGATGGTGCGGCAACCGGAGGAGATGTGGTAGCGAGGCGGATCCATTGAAGGAGGTGGCATGGATCCCACCGTCATCGGATTCGGCCAAACCGCGTGCCCTGGCACCAGCACGGCTGGAAAACAGAGAGAGGGTGGAACGGGAGCTGGCGCCTGGCGGCTGAGGGGAAAAGGATATGGGATCGTAGGTCTTGAAGGGGGGATTTGATAATTTGCTCTGAAGTTATCATCAAAGGCCCATCAACTTTGGGCAAATAATCAAAGGCTGATCAACTTCAAGGCAAATCAGCAAATTTTCCTCCAACTGCCGGCGCCAATTTTGATGGTGGGAGAGGAGACGTGGGGTGGAGAGGTGGGGACTGGAGAGGCTTTCGCGGGAGGTCACAAGTCGGCATTGAAGACATCTGGAATGGAATGGCGCGTCGGGGCCTCCGGGGTGAAGGACGACGTACGACTACTCTTTTATATTGGGCCTAATTTGTGAGGAAAGCATTAGTTCAAATGTAGTAATGAATAGTTCATTCCACACACTGCCAACTGCTCTAGCTAACTACATTCTTGATTTCTTATACTGCAATCAACAAAAACTCATGGCAATGCCACACTCGCACTAAAGCCTACACACGGTACTCCAAATGAAGTGGTGATTACATTCTTTTTTGTTCGGAAGACAGAGATCTAACACACACACACACACACACTCTCCCTCTGTTCTCCAAATGAAGTAGCACCATCACGCGCATCATCATCATTTTCCTTCCTCAGCTACCCACAGACATTGCGTTCAAATACATGGGATAGCTCACTATTCCGCAAGGGTGGAAGTGGCGCAAGCATGCCATAGCAGTCCTCACGCTCACACAGATACCTCACAAAGAAGTAGGCACGGAGAGCGGCTCATGTAGCGCCTCGGGTGCGGTGGCGAGGCTGTTGCCGAAGAGCATGGAGCAAAGGAGGCGCGGGTGGGAGGCGGCGGCGCAGGCCGGGGAGCAGAAGGCGGTGGCGCGGCAGGGGGGCAGGGGCTTGGGGAGGGAGCGGAAGCAGGCGGAGTAGAAGGATGGGAGCGAATCGAGGGAGGCCGGGTAGAGGAGGAGCGACGGCTGGAAGAGGCGCACCTCACCTTTGAGGCGATGAGCAAACAGTAGATGACGGCTTAGAGTCTTAGATCAAACTCCTATCCCCAACCCCTACTGCTACTGGAGCGGATTTGCGGTTCAGGGGGCATACCCGGAGCAGCGGGAGACGACGGAGTTGGCCATGGATGAGAGCTGCGGGATGCTTCCATCGCCGGGTTGAAGAGGAGGTGCTCCGGCATGTCTTCCGGATCTTTGACAACGACGGCAATGGCACCATCACCACAACCTCTCCCTCCCCGCGGCCGACCGCCGCCCTCTCCATAACCTTCTAGATCTAGCTGGTGGTAGCGTGGATGCGCGAGATCTGAGGAGAGGCGACTTTGGCGACACCGGTGCGAGGAGGGGTGATGGTGGCGACACCGATGTGAGGAGAGGCGCGGGTGGGGGCGGCGGCGCGCAGCAGCAGCAGCAGCAGCAGCAGCGCGGATGTGCGAGGGGAGGAGCAGCGGTGGCGGTGTGTGTTAGACAGCGTATCTTGGGGATCCAATCTCCTATTTGTTCTCCTGTAATTAAGCTTGACCCATGGCTGCCCACCCGGGTCTTGTTTCTATAAACCGGGTTGTGGCATGCCTATATATATGTAATCATATATGTGTGATCAATCAAGTCGTGATTACCTCCCAAACTACACGTCTTCATGGTATCAGATTAGGCTTTTCTTCAACTTCCGCTTTCTCATCTGTCGCCACCACCATGGCCGGCGTGCTCCCTGACAACGATGCACGTAGCGCTGCCGAGGACGCCGACGCTTAGCGCCGCGCCGCGGACACCGCCACCACCAAGGCGGACGCTGCCGCAGCTGCGGCTGCCGCTGCCGCCACCTTCTCGACGATGTCGCCCGCCACAGCGCGCTTGCCGACGCAGCGCCGCTTCCAGAGGCCATCGCCGGTGCTGACCAGGACCGCGACGTCGACGACGCTACCAAGCAACCCCGCAACCTCCCTCCTGATGCTGACGCCGTCGCCACGCTCCATGTGCAGGCCCTCGGCATCCTCAGCGTGCGTGCTCTCGTCCCGATCGTCCTCGACCTCGCCGCGCCCTCCTTCTCCAAGTGGCGCCGCCTCATGCTCCTCGCCCTTGGCAAGTACGCACTTGCCGATCATGTGCTCTGCGACGCTACGTTCCCCGCCGTACCGCACTGGGCACGGATGGACCTCCACGTCCTGTCATGGATCTACGGCTCCATCTCCACCGACCTCTTCGAGATCGTCACCACGGCGTCTCCCTCCGCCCGCGGCGCCTGGCTTGCTCTTGAGCAACAATTCGTCAGCAATCGCGAAACTCGTGTCCTCCTGGTGGACAGGGAATTTCGCACCCTCCAACAGGGTGCCCTCTCCGTCACCGATTACTGTCGTCGGATGAAGACTCTGGCCGACTCTCTCGTCGAGCTAGGCGAGGTGGTCTCCGACCGCGCCCTCGCCATGAATGTCCTCCGCGGTCTCTCCGACCGCTTCCACTCCCTCCGCCTCTTCCTCAAGCGGCAGCGGCCCCTCCCCTCCTTTGTCGAGATCCGCTCCGAGCTGCTTCTTGAAGAGCTCACTGCTCCTCCACCGACGGCCCTCGTCACGGGTTAGGCGGCCCCACCGCCCACTGCTCTCGTCGCCGGTCACTCCGCTCCGGCCTCCGCCTCCGGATCTGGCGGATCCAGGAACCGCCGCCGTCGTGGCAACGGACATCGCAGCGGCGGCGCGGCTCCTTTGCCACGGCGCTTCGAACGGGTCGAGCGCCTACCAGTGCGGTGGCGCAGGTGCCTGGTCCACCGTCTATAACCCCTGGACCGGGACCATCCAAATGTGGCTCGGTCCTGTCCAGGGCCTCGCCTCGCGTCTGCCGGCCGGCTCGCCAGTGGCCGCACTCGCCTTTGCGGCTATCTGCGCCCGGTCTTGGCCTGGCCCGGCCTCACCCACTTAGCCGGTTTACTCCTGGCGTCTTCGGGCCGCCTCAGCCTGGGCCCGTGTCCTGGTTCTACGGCCATGGGCCGACGCCGGCCTCTCAGCCCACTCCCCAGCTCGCCCCCCTGCCGGCCGCTGGCGGGTTCAGTGACCTTGGGCCCTGGGACCAGAATGCTCTGGCTGGTGCTTTTAGCACTATGACGCTCAATTCATCGTCTCCCTCCGGCGAATGGTACATGGATTCGGGTGCCACCTCCCACATGGCTTCCCACTCTGGTATTCTCTCCCATTCCCAACCTCCCTCCCGTCTGGTCCCTCTTCCATTATTGTCGGCAATGGCGCCCCTCTGCCCATCACCGCCACTGGTTCCACGTCCGTTGGTAGTCTCCACTTAGACAATGTTCTTGTTTCTCCACATATAATCACGAACCTTGTCTCTGTTCGCCAGTTTACCACTGATAATTGGTGTTCTGTCGAGTTTGATCCCTTTGGTTTCTCTGTGAAGGACCTCAAGACCCGGAACGTGATCGCCAGGTGCAATAGTTCCGGCTCCCTCTATCCTCTTCGCCTCCCGCCAGCCGCCACTGCCTTCCTCGCCACTGCATCTCCTGAGCTTTGGCACCGTCGCCTTGGCCACCTCGGCTTCGAGGCCCTATCCCGCTTAGCGAGCAATTCATCTATTACTTGTAATAAAGGCGCTCATGTTATTGACATTTGCCATGCCTGTCAGTTAGGTCGTCATGTGCGTCTCCCTTTTTCATCCTCGCAGTCTCGAGCTATGCATAATTTTGACCTTATACACTGTGATTTATGGACCTCACCGCTTCCCAGTGTCTCTGGTTTTAAATATTATCTTGCCATTCTCGATGATTGCTCCCACCACTTGTGGACGTTTCCTCTCCGACTCAAATCCGACACGTTTTCCACCATTGCTAACTTCTTTTCCTTCGTTGCCACACAGTTTGGCACCATCATCAAAAGTGTGCAATGTGACAACGGTCGTGAATTTGACAATTCGTCCTCTCGTGCTTACTTCCTCACCCACGGCGTCACTCTCCGCATGTCTTGTCCCTACACCTCTCAGCAGAATGGCAAAGCTGAGCGTGTTCTTCGGACTGTCAACAACATTGTTCGCTCCCTTCTCTTCCAGGCCCATCTCCCCCCTGCCTATTGGGTTGAGGCACTTCACACTGCCACCTACCTCTTCAATCGTCACCCCACCAAAACTCTGTCCTTCTCCACTCCCTACCATGCCCTCCATGGTAGCCTGCCCGACTACACCCACCTCCGCGTCTTTGGCTGCAGTTGTTATCCCAACCTCTCTGCCACCGCGCCTCACAAACTTGCTCCCCGGTCTTCCCTGTGTGTGTTTCTTGGGTACTCCTCCGACCACAAGGGATATCGATGCCTTGACCTTGCCACAAATCGCGTCATTATCTCTCGTCATGTCGTCTTTGATGAGTCCTCCTTCCCCTTCTCCAAGACTCGGTCCTCCTCGACTCCTCCCACTAATCTTGATTTTTTGGATGAGTTTGATTACCAGGTTCGCGTACAGCCGCCTCGTCACCCGGAGCTGCCGGCCGCTGGCTCATCGGCCACTGGCCCCTCGCCGGCCACTGGCCCCTCACCGGTCACTGGCTCCTCGCCAACCCTACAAAGAAGCGCCACTGGCGGCACGAGGCCTGGCTCCCCCGCGCATGGCATGCCGGCTGAGCCGCCAGCGCCTCCTCGCCTCACTCCAGCGCCGGCCTTGGTGCCCCCCGCCTTGCCTGGGTCATCGCCTGCGACGTCTGGGCCAGTGCCGGACCTTCCGGATGGGCTGTCGCCCATCCCTGCAGCTCCTGAGCCAAGGCATCCCGCTACTGGACCTGCTCCGCTCGGCGTGGGTGCCTGGCGCTGGGCTGGGGCTGGCCACCCTCGCACCACCCGCGTGCCTCGGCCTTTGGGTGTTGCGTCGCACCTACCTGCAGGCGCTGTGCCTGCTCTGCCTGTCGACAACATGCATAGCATGCGCACCCGTGCTAAGAGTGGGTTTCGGCAACCTCGCCTAAACCTTCAGGCAGTCGCCGTCTCTGCGATACCCACCTCTTACCGGTGCGCTCTCGACGATCCTCACTGGCGACGTGCCATGGAGGATGAGTACCAAGCTCTTGTGGACAACAACACTTGGTCGCTTGTGCCACGTCCGCGCAACGCCAACATCGTCACCGGCAAGTGGATCTTTCGTCACAAGCTCCACTCTGACGGTTCTCTTGATCGCTATAAGGCACGCTGGGTTCTTCGCGGTTTCACGCAGTGTCCCGATGTTGACTTTGATGAGACTTTCAGTCCTGTTGTGAAGCCTGCTACTATTCGCAAGGTCCTCAGCATCGCCCTCTCTCACGGATGGTCTGTTCATCAGCTCGACGTCAAGAACGCATTTTTCCATGGCACCCTCTCTGAGATGGTTTATTGCTCTCAGCCCTCTGGTTTTGTTGACGCGGCCCGACCGGATCACGTTTGCCGCCTCCACAAATCCCTCTACGGCCTGAAGCAAGCTCCCCGTGCCTGGTACAGTTGCTTCGCCTCTCATTTGCAGTCCCTGGGTTTCACTGAGGCCAAGTCCGACACATCGCTGTTTGTCTACCGCCATGGCTCGGCCACCGCGTACCTGTTGCTGTACGTCGACGACATTGTTCTCACTGCCTCCTCCACCGACATGCTTCGACGGATTGTTGATGCTCTGCAGGCCTCCTTCCCTATGAAGGACTTAGGACCTCTTCAGCATTTTCTTGGGATCGCTGTGACTCGTTCACCTGCTGGGATGCTGCTCTCTCAGCGTCAGTACATCCTTGATATTCTAGAACGTGCTGGTCTGACTGCTTGCAAGCCTTGCAGCACTTCGCCGATACAGGCTAAGCTGCCCTCTGCCGGTGATCCTGTGGTGGACTCAACTCTTTACCGCAGCCTCGTCGGTGCTCTGCAGTACTTGACATTCACTCGCCCGGATATCACCTACGCTGTCCAGCAGGTCTACCTTCATATGCATGATCCTCGGGAGCCACATCTTACTGCAGTCAAGCGGATTCTTCGCTATCTTCAGGGCACTGTTGATCTTGGACTCTTTCTCAACTGCTCGCCATCTTCAGCGCTTTCTGTCTATACTGATGCTGACTGGGCTGGTTGTCCTGATACCCGCAGATCTACCTCTGGCTATGCGGTGTTTCTCGGCGACAATCTCGTTTCTTGGTCCAGTAAGCGTCAACAGACAGTCTCTCGCTCCAGTGCCGAAGCTGAGTATCGTGCTGTCGCCAATGGTGTTGCCGAGGCTTCCTGGTTGCGTCAGTTATTCCAGGAATTGCATCATCCCCTCCAGCGTACCACTCTCGTCTACTATGATAATGTGAATGACTTTTAGATGTGTCAAGTGCTCAAGTGATCCATCCTTGTGAAACTTAGAGAGAGAGTGGTGTTGGTGGTGCCAGAAAGTGAGCGTTGTAGGTCTCTCTTGGATTCCTTGTGAAATCTATTTTTATCCTTTAAGATTTGGGTAGTGAGACCTTGTTAGTTGTGTAGCCCTCGTTCTTAGCTTTTCGTAGAGTCCAAATTCACTGAAATCGGAGTCCGGAGTCAAAAGTTATGCTCGTTTTCATCGGGCTGCTCAGTGCCAATCCGAAGTATCCGGGTTGAGTCCGGAGTATCCGGGTTCGTCCTCTCGGTTAGGTCAATCCGGAGTATCCGGGTTGAGTCCAGAGTATCCGGGTTGAGTCCAGAGTATCCGGGTTGTATCCAGAGTATCCGGACCTGGCGCAGTTCCAACGGCTAGTTTTTGGGGATGGCTATTTAAAGCCCCCTCTTGGGTAGCCGTTAGGTTATAGTTGGGAGGCTGGTTCCTTGGTGCTTTGAGGTGTATTCTTAGTGATCTTGAGCTCCCAAAAGCCCCTCTAACCCTAGATATTAGTGATCCCCTTTTGAGTGAAGGGTTGGGTGTGAGAGTGAGTAGTGCTCGGGTTGAGTGTGATTAGTGTGGTTGAGCACTTGAGTTCATCTCCAAGTTTGTTCTTCGTGAGCATTCGTTGCTCTTGGAGGTTGAGGACTCCTAGACAGCTAGGAGGTCGCCTACGAGCCACCGTTTCTGTGGTGTGCCGTAGGAAGTTTGTGAAGGTTGGATTCTGCCTCCGAAAGGAAAGGGATCAAGAAGTGAAGCCGGCGAGTACAAGGTGCAACACCGGGCGGCTAGCGGGTTGAAAGAGACCCCCGTGTCTTGGGTGAACGGGCCATCGGCGAGTGCAAAAGTGCAACACCGGGAGGACAAGGGTTGAAAGAGACCCCGGCTTGGTGCCGCCTCAACGGAGATGTAGGATCCCCTCAAGGATCCGAACTTCGGGATAAAATCTTCGTGTCTCCTTCTTTATTTCGGTTTTATCCTCTTTGCTCATCCGCTTAATTTGCTCTCGATTCTTGTGACTAGATTGATTAGATTGCATCTACTACATCTATTCTTGCTTGTATCCTTACTTTGTTGCAGTAGAGTAATTTGTATCTCTAGATTTGAAGAAGTGCCTAATTTTATTGCCCATACTCTGTTCTGGCCGAACCAGGCAACCCGGAATATCCGGTACATTGATCTGGAGTATCCGGATATACTGGAATATCCGAACCAGGCAACCCGGAGTATCCGGTACATTATCTAAATTGCTGAATTTAATTATACCCATTGCTTCCGCATTATCTCTGATAGTTTAGTTTAAATTGGGTATAATTTTGTAATCCCGATCCTTTCATAACCGACTCTGACTCTCCTACCCCTTTTCTATATAAGGGGCACGGGGGGACCCTAGAGAGCACACGAGAGAAAAAGATCAAGCTACACATAATTCCAGCGCACAGGACTATGGTATTGTGACCCTCACTTCTATGCTACAGTACAAACATAAAAGCAAGGTTCTAATGTGCATACTGTGCTAGTCTCATGATCAGTAGCTAGCACGCACAAACACAATTTGAGATCACAACCATGCAAAAGTTTTATATTTTATTTCAGCGGAAGTATTAATACAATATGACCGATGAGGTCGATTAAACATAACAAAAGAATCAGATGTCTTGTAGTTTGCCACATAATCCACAGGCAACGGACAAGGTAAAGCCTTAGAAAGAAACATCGTTAATAATCCCGTTTTCCTGCGTCGCAGTACCTGTCGAGGTTTCCTGCCTAAAAACAACAATAATAGCAAGGGTGAGTACATTGCGTACTCAACAAGACTTGTAGTGTTTGCAAAACCTGAAATATATGCAGGCTGAATAGAAAGTGGGTTTCTACGGTTGTTTTGCATAAAGTGAAGAATTGAATTGTAAATACTGAATAGTAATGGAAAGCATAAACTGAATTTAAAATAGTTTGATAAGTAATTAAAATATCAAGTATTGACAGAATTAACAATAAGTTACTCACGGCCTTTTTGCGAGTAACGATAACGGAAAAGACCCTCCATGGTCTTATACGAGTGAATATACCAATAACTAACATTTAACAAATGTGAATCATTTTCCAAGTCATTTGATCAAGAGTTTTTAGAAAATAGAAAACAACTAACTAGTGTCAGTTCGCCAAGTCGTCCATGACCGTGGACACGGCTATTCGAATAGTTTTAGACACTGCAGAGTTGTACAGCTTTACCCACAAGATATGTTCTCCCTTTTTGCAAGCTATAAGACACACTTCCTTTGGTATGTCCGCGAGGAGTTCATAACGAAACCGTTCGATTACTTGAATCTTAACTTTGCACTAGCCCGATGATGTTACCCCTGACTATGATAGAAGCTAAAAAGTAAAGAGAACCATTCCGGAGTCAAAGACCCACCAGGAATAACAACAGCCCCAAATTCGTAGCCAGGCGTACATCGTTACATCGGCAGATGCCAACACCTCGGTGATGACACCTCCCTCGAGCAAACCTCTATCCGGAATGCCCGTGCTACCACTGCCTACCAATGTGCAAAGCTAATTCCCAAATAATTTAATAAGTTAAGACTGTCCCAGTTCAATACTTGTGGATGTACGGTTATACTTGGATTATGCAACACTACGTTCGGTCCTTAAAGTGACATGGGCGATAACTCCACCCTAGCTACGTACACGTTAAAACATGTACATCCGGCTATTGCCAATAATCACCCACGTCAAAACAGTAGTTTTATTTTCATTTTTATCAAACTACCAGTATCCTTTACTGCTTAAATAAACCATAAAAGATTTCATAAAGAAAAGTGAGTGGGTGTAACTGTTTCTGACATTAATCTAGAGCAGTGCTAAGCACATGCAGATTAATAAACGATTGTACCCCAGTCCAAAATCATGAACTTAACCATTCCTAGGGTTGTCATGGTTCACAGATCAATAGTGATTAAGGGAATCCATCAATATGGGTTGTAACTACCAAGTAACACAAAATAAGGATGTATCGAAATATAAGCATGCAAGAAGATTCTCAATCGCATTTTAGTTGACCTTGCTATTTGTTGTCTTTAGCGACGAGTCGAAGACGTAATCTCGAAGTTGTCGACGACGAAGTCCGAGACGTCGGATTCTACACGTCGTATAGCAGAAAAGATAGCAAACAGCAAATAACACTTTCAATAAGGGCAAAAGAAAACCAGATGGAAAAATCAAATAACAAACATTACACAAAACAAGCATGCGAGCGTGCTATTTTTATGTTACAGTCTTAACTACCGATTAACAGTTGGACACCACTCCTATTTTTTATAATTTGCTCTATTTTGTTTTACGAATTCAAGAAGCTAAGATTGTGAATTTAAATATATTAAATTTTGAATTCAAGAAGCAAAACTTGTTTGGATTAATAGAATTATACATTGGTTACAAGTTTCTTAAACTTTACTATTCATAATATATCTTTCTTGCAACTTTATTACTAATGGGTTTTGCTCTATTAGGATTTAGATTCCAAGCAAGATGAAATAAGAGTATTTTTCTATATTACTGCAGGTCATATCCTAAGAATTTTTGCAGAATCATGTTCTCTACAGTCTAACTAGCATAACAAAACAAGTTTCATATTATTTGGACTTATTTTAAATAAGTTACGATTATTTGAATCTTTATCATATTGAGAACAAACCTAAGCAGAAAATAATTCAAACCAACTTCAAATTTAAATATAATTGCATGTTTGCATAGAATATTATACAAGGGCTCAAATAAAATAAGTTCCATTCAATTTGGATTTCATTTGCATAATTTCTACACGTAGCTAGTTTTAGACCAAATGATACTCTCTTTTTTTTATCTTCTATAAACTTAATCACTTAGCTAGCCACTGTTTATTTGTGTTTCTTTATTTTCCTTCACTTATAGTTTAAACAAGATGGGTAGCTTATAAAGCGTGTTGCTCTTCTAAGCTTAGCACACATACATATAATCTATGCACTATCTAGTTTATGTCAGACAAACTTGATTGGGTTTAGTCTTTTTCCTTAAGTCTGTTTCTTTGTTGTCGTATTAGATACAGTAACTAGAGTCCAGATTCAGAGTATACAGGTAGATTGGGATATCGGTTTATATGAACTAATCCATAGTCTTATTTCTCCCTTTCTGGCAATTACGAGTGTATATATGTTATTAGGCCAAGATTCATATGGGGACCTTATGTAATGTACAGGTGCATACATATATATACATACACACACATATATATATATATATATATATATATATATTCGAGATAATGGTTATTTATCTTACTTAAGCTTGCTAAGTTAAAGTGTTAATATAGTTTTAATTATTTAAACTAATTGGTGTTGTTCAAGTTAGTTTCATTCAAAAATCCCTCGCTGTATTTGGGTTCCAACGATGCATATAGTAGCTGGGTTCACTTGTCATGTAGTTAAGAAAGTAACTAACATTATTGGGGTTCCAACGATGCATATAGTAGCTGGGTTCACTTGTCATGTAGTTAAGAAAGTAACTAACATTATTGTGGGCTATGTACCAGAGAAAGAAATAGAACTTATACCTTCAGTTGGGGAATACACTGGTCAGTGGAATGAAAACAGAGAGGAGCTTTCGCTTGGCTGCTCCATGGTGGCGCTCGGCATGTCCTGGCCGGCGGCGCAAGGAGGAGCAAGCGATCACTAAGATGGGATCCTGGGACTATTGCCGTGGCAGTGAACCAAGCCTTTGCCTCTTGTCGTGGCAAAGAAAAGGCAGGGTACGACTCTTTGTTTGGTGCTTCAAATGCATGCATAAGCTTAGTGCTTTGACCAACTATTAGGGTATATGCATGGAGGATGGTTGGCTGTGGCTTGGTTTTCTCTGGAAATTGCTTGCCATGGCAGCTCAATTAATAGACACTGAATGATTTCTTGAATGCCCTATCATGAGAGGTATGGAGGTTTCCAGGGACATTCTAACATATGTGGGTTCTTAATTGAAGCTATGCCTACTTGCATGGCTGAGTGAGAGGAGGATAAAACTATCCTGAGGTCGGTTGGCTGAGTTCACGTCGTGGATGGATAACTAGTGTGCATTTAATTGCTGTGAAGTATTTGTCCTGGTTGTATGGTCAAAAGGACGGCTGAACCCAACTGAGAATCAATCAAACAAGTGGTGGTAGCTTGGCTCTGTGATCTGCCGAAACATGAAGAAGGGGAGAAAAAGCAGAGGAAAGGAGTAGCTTCGGCTACCTTCCTGGCCGTGGCAGGAAATGGGCCTCAAGCAAAGGCTAAACATGTGGGCATTAATTCTTTATCATGGCAGCATGGTCGGCTGAGAACAAAACATGGTGATGAGGGCTCTCATTAATGGCTGGCCCCACTTGGAGGTGACACAAAGAAGTCAAAAGTGATTCGGATTTCCAAACAGAACAGCACAAACGTATTTAATCGGGTGGCCAAACAGCGTCCAGATTTTTGGTAGATTTTTCTGGAGAGTTCTGGATAAGTTATATTGATACTGTAAAAATTTGAGAAGATAATTCGTTGTAATTATTTAATTAAAATTCTGACAATCAAGACGGTACAAAATTTCTATTTCGGAATTTGATTTTATTGAGGGACTAATTCAACTTATAAATTTTTTAACATTTTACAAAAGGTTTATATTGTTGTGAGAGACCTTACATAAAAATTTCAAATATAATAATTTAGTATTTATTTTCTAAGAATTCTTTTACTATGTTTTTCAGAATTCCAGGATTGAAAAGATTAAATGAGAATAAATAGTAAAACCAGTTATTTATTTTTGTAAATTTTCGTGGACAAGGATAAAGTAACTCATATCACATGGTAAAAATATTAAGTGCTGGAACGGTCTAGAATTTGCTACAAAATTCTGACAAGGCCTGGTCAAGGATAAATTTCTTCATTAAATTTATCTTATCAACTTGCAATTGGATTCACATCTACTTTTGACCAGCCAAAGGTGATTTCTAGGGTATTCCAAGGTTATCCCAAAATTTACTATGGTAATTTTAATCTTTTACCATTTTACCATTTCTCTTTTTCTCTCTTTTCTTAATTCCTATATTCATTTCCATTCAAGCGCTAATTCACTAAATGCACATAAAATCAAGAAATGCATCATGAAAGTAATTTCACATTTTAATATTTGGTTTTTAAACTTTTATAAATTTGAGGATGTTACAGGTATTACCTCCACAGCTGAGGGCTCAAACCTGTATAAACCCTTGTCTTGTGTTTCCATCAAGTTTGGATCCAGCGCATAGCCCCGTATTCATTATTGCCAACAACAAACGTCGACAGTTGGCGCGCCAGGAAGGGGAAGCGCGAAGATCAATCTCAACAAGCTCGACGGCTTCCTTCAATGGAATCAACGTCACCTTTGCTCCCAGCTAGGTTTTCTGTTTCGAGAGCCTAAGCTTCATCACCGACAAGCTCGGCACGCTTACTCTTTCGGACTCGGACCATATCTGATCTAGGAGGGACTTCAATGGTGCTTCTTCCGAACTCCCGTTTGTGTCGGGGAAGGCCGCAACCATCTACCCACGGGTAGCATGCCAGGGGCATGCTTCCCTACTCGGCCAGGGACGAATCTCCTTTTCACTCCTCTAGTTTGCAGACCGAACCAGAGAGCAACATGGAGAACCGCCATGATTTTCACAGGATTTGCGTGATCGAGGACGAGCGAACCAAATCGCAATGTCGATGAGATGCAGAAGAAGCGGTGGAAGCAGAACATCTTCATCACAGGGCCCAAGAAGCACGCACTCAGTCTTTCCAAACCCCAGCCCACAACATCAACGAGGACATCCTACATGCAAGAATGGGGAGCCAAGCCGTTTTCTGCACGCCGCAGCAGAACATCGTCACCTCCAAGACACTCCTTGACACCTTGGGCCCAATGCTTGAGCCCGATAGCTTGGCCGCCCCAATCATGGCCCAAGTTAAATCCATGGTGACAGCGACGGCAATTTAGCATAACCGACAAGATCAGGCAGTGACGACGCCCCCTCACACTCATGCGGTCGCTCAGACTGCTAGCAATCGGACCACTTTGCAGTCGGACTGAGCACAGTAGGCGCAAGTCCCCTTATGACAAGGACGCATGCTCAAGCATCCATCACGACCTCCACCAGGACCTCAATACCAGGAGACGGGAGTGAGAAGATGAAGAGCGGCGCCAGCGTGATGATGACTACGAGCGCTTCAGCGTCGACCACGACTGATGCAGCGGCCATCGTGGCGGCGGTCAAGACAACCGCGACGATTAGAGCACAGATCATGGCAAGCGAAGGAACCAACGCCACCTTGGCCGGTGCAACGATGATGACCACCGAGTTGGATCTCCGCTGCGCCGATCTCCACCACACCGCGATGAGGAACCCATTGATGGGGTCCGCGCGTTTACCCTTGACTCTGCCGAGTGGTATGGCCCGACGGCTTCAACCCCAAGGGCATTGTCAAGTTTGACAGCGAAAGAGATCTAGAAGCTTGGTTGCAGGTTTATGCCCTTGCAGTCAAGGCAGCCAAAGGCGGCCGCAACATGATGGCAAACTACTTGCCGGTCATGCTCGCCCTGTCAGCTCATACCTAGCTCAGAGGACTTCCGAGGAATTCAATAGATTCCTGCTGAGATCTTTGTGAGCAGTTCATCGTGAACTTCCAGGGCACTTACGAGAGGCTTGGGACCCTGTGAGATTTGTACCAACTTCATCGAAAGAAGAATGAGTCTCTTCGGGAATTCATCAGATGTTTCACGCAAAAGAAGAACACAATTCGGGACGTCTCAGATGCGGTCGTCATAGCAGCTTTTCAGAAAGGAGTCAGCGATCCCGATCTGATCAAGAAGATGTCCCAGAAGCCACTGATCATGGTGAGGGAGATGTTCGCCCTAGCAGACCGCTACGCCACAGCCTCAGATGCCTTGGCCGAGCGCCAAGACGATCGTCCGCGATAGATGCATCATTTATCAAACGGATAATCATATTTTTCGGTTCCTTGTAGTTATATACATCATTTATCATGCATATACAATTTGCTGCTTCTTTCTATAATATCATAAAATGTAGACGGTTTTTTTGGGTACTATACAATTTACACAATCAAGGATCTGCTTTTAACCTTTGAACTGATAAATTTCATTTGAGTGATACCCTGAATACCTTTTCCACTTTAAACTGTTTGGGGGCTTGAGGTACAATTGCTTGTTGATTGTTTATACAGTTATTATGAGGCAGAGCTTCTATAAGTTTACTTGCATCGATGTACATTAAAAATTAACCCCATGACTGCACGTAAAGTTGTACTCCTATTAAAGGCTTTACCAGATTACATTTCTGTTTTCTTTATTAAACTTGTAGAGAAACTGTTCATTGTGAAATGAATCAGCTTAATTTGTAGGGCACTAAATTCTGCTCTAGGAAATTTGTAATTTATTTACCTTCGACCTTCTGGTGAACCATGGTTCCTAACTTGAATCATGTACTCCTGCAGCTGATGCTAAGAAAGTTGAAGGGAGATTAGCAGCTGGTAATTACAGCCGGTATGCACATCTGATTTTAAAATTATTAAGACTGTATAAAATTCTAAGTGAATATATGGTGTAAAAACTTTACAGCCCTTCATTTCTAAAGTCTTCCTCCATAATTCTAGTTTCCTATCAACACCTACCCTATTCCTGTCAATTAGCACCACATCATCAACAAAAAGCATACACCAAGTAATCTCTCTTTATATGTCTTGCGTGACTTCGTCCATCACTGGAGTAAAAATGTAAGGGCTCAATGCTGACCCTTGATGTATCTTTACTTATTACGGTGAATAGCTTTTTTTGGCACTTCTCATGCCTCGGCTTTCCAACCTATAGAGTGGGTTTGTTCTTCAGGATATTAAAATCATGAGTGATATAAATTAGAATCAATAGGTCCCTGAACTGGAGTTTGAGCATAAAGGCTTTAACTGCTCCCTCCGTCTCAATATATAATATATAAGTCCATTTTGACTTTTCACGGTCTCTAACACGTAACACTTTCACTGTGATTTTGTATTATGCTATACTAGCAAAAAATAATAAAAATTATATATTATGAAAGCATTTTGTAAGACAAATCCAATGGAATTATTTTCATGTAATCAATTTATATACGTGTAACACGTATTAAAGGTAAATGCTTTAAAACCTTGGCAGCTGGCGGACGGATCCCAAAACGAACTTATATTGCAGGAAAGAGGGAGTAATTCCCAGTTCAAAATTTACAATATAGTCCTGACACTACTACAAAACCGGGTATCACAAGCGGCCTATTAGCAACGGTTTGGTGCGAACCGGTTATAATGCTCACAACAGAAGCGGTTTATGGCAACAGGCCGGAGGAGATCTCTAGAAGCGGTTCGTGACACGAACCCCTTCTAAAGCCCCACCTTTAGAAGGGGTTCGTGACACGAACCCCTTCTAAAGCTCTTTACAAGCGGTTGGTGTCACCAACCGCTTGTAAAGAGCTTTAGAAGGGGTTCAGAAATTTAACCCTTCTAAAGGTGGGGCTTTAGAAGCGGTTCGTGACACGAACCGCTTCTAAAGACCCCCTTCAGAAGGGGTTTGTGTCACGAACCGCTTGTAGAAGCCCAGTTTTAGAAATAATAAAAGGAATGCGTGCCCTACTCTATCAGAGAGCACGCGTGGGTGGGTTGGCTAGATGGATGAGGCGAGTCACGAGGTTGGAGTGCTGGTCGTGGGTTCGAATCCCGTTCCCACGATATTATTACTACCTTTTACCGCTTGGTGTCGCACCACCACAAGCGGTTCCTAGAACCGCTTGTGATACCCTTCGAGGTATCAAAACCGCTTCTAGAAGTGGTTTCGAACCGCTTCTAGAAGCTGGTTCTGTAGTAGTGTGAATATTAACATATGTATTCAGCAGTTAGGAATAATACCTATGTCACTGTGTTGTATAACTGTACTAGTTTATACATATTTATTTTAAAGCTCCCTCGACCCTCGATATTTTGCTATGAATCAACGATCCACTTATTGTTCTTGGTTTGGTACGCACCACAGTTAACAATTTAATTTAGCTCTAATGGTGCATATCTATATCAACAAAAGCTCAACTGAGATCTTGCGATCTTTGGGATATTTAATTAACTAGACTGTGTACATGGGTGTTCAAGGCCTATGCCAAGTTGCATTGTGGAGACAATGAACCAGTGCCAGAGAAGCACCCAGTCGAGGTTGTGAAAGTCACATACAGTAGCAAACCAGAAGGAAGTTCCTGGAGTTGGAAGTGCGCAAGCAGCCAGGAGAAAAGAAAAAGAAAGAGCAGAGAAGGTGTGTCATCTTGATACCCGCTGTGGCGACAATGGCCACCAGGGGTTTCTCTTTCTCTCTTTCTCTTCGTCGGACTGTTTCTTGTTTTTTTCGGGGAACCTGCCTCTACTCTGTCTTCTTTTCCGCTTTATATGGCGGGCTTGGGATATGCCCGTATTGATTGGCTTTCTTTTTCTTTATTATTTCTTGCCAGGGGCTAATCTGGATTTTTTTTATTGACTCACGTCTCTAATACGTTGGTTTTTTACCCTATGTTCGTACACCTTTTATAGGGGTTCGACGGGAATTTCACTTGTGTAGGGGTCTCAGATTGCCTGGACACGTCATCGTGTATTTGGGAGGAGTTGTTGGAGGGTGTCAGACATTGGTGATTTGGCATTAGGTTCACGTCGGAGGAAGGCACGACTGGGAGTGATTCCCTCCGGTTTCCTCCTTCGCCACGGGAGGGTACTTCCCCTCATTGCGGGGGGAGAGGGGGTGATCCTTATCCATCTCCTCCTCTTACCGGGGGTTGACCCCCTAGTGTGTGGACTCATGGCTTTGTCGAAGGGAGAGGTTGGCGTTCATAAAACCGTTCATATGGCTCACTAGACGCGTGATGTTTTCGCTTAGTTGGCCGAAGGGAGGGCTGAGCCTGGCCGGCCCACCACACTAGCCCCTCATGCCAGCGGGTAGAAGTCGTTCTGCTCGCTGGGATGCAACATTAAACGTCCGGGAGTTTTTTTTTTTTTATAGAGATAGGGTTTTCCGATGGTGGCGAAGTTCATCTTCTTTGGCTCCGCATTTCGTCCGTTTTCTTTTCTAGTTCGCATTCTCCTCTGGTGCCTGTCTCCCTGATCTCCTACCCACCCAGATCTCCATGGGTCCTAGGCGCCCCCCTAAGATAAAACCAGTTCTGAGCGAAGAGGATGCCGCGGGATTATCCCCCATTTTGGGGCGGTCGGCGTTGAGCTCTGCCGACCTCGATGCATTAGCGGCTGATTTTGGGGTAATACGCCCTTCCATGCGCCTCCCGGGTGGTGAAGAAACCCCTCACCTCGTGCAAATGAAGCGATGGTGTTCGCGGCATTTCTCGAGGCAGACTTCGCTTCCGCCCCGCCTCTCTACTATCATCGATACTCGGTTTTCCATGCGGAGCTATCACGGCCTACCCCTAATGCCATCGCGGCGATCAAGCGGTGTTGGAATGGGCGTTCGCCGGCTGAATCCACCTGACAGGGCGCTTGTTTTCTCTCATAGAAGACGCGTTTTGGCAACCGAAGCAACAGAAAGCAGGGAACGAAGGCCGTAAGTCATGTTTCGGTTCTCTGAATTTCCAGACGAAGAGATCTCTTATAAAGGAAATTCTAGTAGCGGCCGCCAGGGGGAAGTGGGACTCAGGATGGATGTCCCGGTGGTATTATCAAATTCTCGTGGGCACGGACTCTCCTCTTCATACTTCAATGGGTCCAGTCCGCGCGATTCGATCCCCTAATTGGAGCGCGACCGCGGAAGAAATTAGACATCTTGACTATCTGAAGGCCCTTCGTGCCCAGAGTACAATGCGAGATTTGGTGGAAGAATACTGCCTATGTCGTATCGATCCTTTGGCCAGGAGTTCCCCCGTTACTCTGGAGCGGTGTTTGGGAGAATGCGGTGTCCGTGATTCGTCCTGAAGGGGTACAAGACCGGGGGCGAGGGGCGGCCGAGAGATTGGCTCGCAAACTTCTGGGCCCTTGCCAGGCAACGGAGTATGAGGCTGCTTTGGGCGCCGTGGGGGCCACCCGATGTTCTCGTTTTACTGACTGGGGACGCCGCGCGCCCCCTCATCCCCGAGTCGATTGGCTCTCCCGCTCGCTAAACGAGCAAGGTTAGCTCGTGTTGCGCTGCCCCAAGCCGCTGCTACTTCGGGTGGGAGCGAGGATTCGGGGGATGATGACGATAAGGAGGCGGATTGGGATTCGGAGGAATCCAGCGACGAGGGTGATTCCTCCGGCTCTGTGGCGGCTACGTCTCTCCTGCCTCCGCCCCCTCCGGACTCTGTGGGTGCGGGGGGTCCCTCCGAAACGATTCCCTTGGCTGTTGCGGGCGAACCCTCGCATGTGTCATCTGCTCCAGATACGAGCTTTCCTGAGGCAACATCAAGTCCGGCTGCTGTGGGGGAGGTTCCCTCGGCCCTCCCACTTGACCCTTCTGTTAATGTGCCTGTTGTCGGGAGTCAGTCCCCCGGGTATTCATTTCTGGGGATTCCCGGAGTGGAGACTATCGACATATATGACGAGGGTGATGGTGATTCTCCGGCTGCGGAGTGCGCACAAGGGCAACTTGAAGATGGGACTGCCCCCGCGACAGGGGAGACTCGGGGTTTGCGGTTGAACATTTCCACTCCTGACACCCCCACTGGGGGAGAAGGTCTTACTCCTGATACTTTTCCTGCCAGCTCGTTAGGGTGCGATATTCTTTCAGGTCTTGATGAGGTTAATGCAGGAGGTAATAATGCGGAGGAGGCGGAGGATTTAACACCGTTGAAACAGGTCCAAACTGGGGCGCTTGCCAGTCCTTTGCCTGCCGCGGAGGGGGAGGGTCGAGAACCTCCGATTCCAAGTACTCAAGGCGTCCCCCCCCCGGATGAGGGGATTTTACCTTCGGGCCCACCAGCCCCTGCGGGTGGTGTAGGCTCTTCCTTTGTCCGCTTTGATTTGTCGGATTTTTCAGCCTCAGATTTTGAAAGGGGGGCGGCTGTTTCTCCGTCCTTAAGAAAAATGCGCGCGGCCTTTTCTCCTTACAATAAATCTGTGGCTTTATTTGAGGAAGTCAATGACCTTTCTCTCTGCGAGATCTCGATGGACCATCATTTAAAGGTACCCTTCCTTTTGAGCTTATCCTACTGGCATCAATGTCTTTCAATATCCTGCTTCATATCTTCTCCATTTTTAGGGGGCTGTACTCGCTTCAGAGATATCACGTCGATTTCGGACGCATTTGGGCCGGGTTCAACAAGGGGGCCCAGATTGTGAGGCCTTGAAGGAACGAGCAATGAACTAGAGGCGGAGAAGGCTAATCTTTCAAGGGCACTTCAGGACTCTGAGGACTCGTTGGCCAAGGTGCAGGCTGAAGCGTCCCAGAGTCGGGACTTGGCTGCGAAAAATGCAGAACTGGAGGGGGTAATTTCTCTGATGAGGGACCGTCTCACTGAGGAGGAGTGAGCCCGCATGGCGGCGGAGCGAAACGAAAAGAAGAAAGATGATCGAATAGAGGAGTTGAAAAACCTATTGGCGGTTGCTGAAGAGGGCAAGAACATGTTGAAGAAGCAAGTGGAGGAATTCCCCTCTCAACTCGCAACGGCGCGGAGCGAAGCTCAAATGCATCTTCGTAACGCTCAACGAGCGGAGGAGCGTCACGACATGGTTCAGAAGGAATTGGAATCAGTTGTCTCGGGGATTCACGGGGCTACAGAGGCCTTCCTTCACACTCCTCGGTTCGGTATTGATGCGGCTCGAGTCGTATTCCTTCCTCCACTGGAAGGTGTCTCCTTCCTTGAGAAATCTACTAAGATTTTTGGGGATTCAAAGATCGACCTTCGGCGACATCGCGCGAGATTGGGCTCCGTAAAACGGCTCGGCTATTGGAGGCAAAAGGATGTACTCATATACGCGAGCACTTCGGTTTTCTTCTGCAGCTCCGTCGTTACGGGTTCGAGATATCCCTTCGTCGATGAAGCCTTCCTCCGCCGCATCTAGACTATCGTCAAGTTTTATGTCAGATTGAAGCAAAGACGGAGCCCACTGCAAGGGAGTCGATCCGTCGAGCTCGTCTTTGTGATGCGTGACTCGGGAAAGGCAAAGAGAAGCCGCCTCCTTCTTAGTTGGTGTATCTTCGTGTGAGGGATTTTTTTAGACACTAGGGTTAAATCACTCATTTTATCAAATGAACATGTATGTTCGTTCGCTCTCACGGGTCCCTTCGTCCGAAAAAGCGTTTAGCTTCTCCCAATGGAGACCAAACGCCGATGACGAGTATTAGCGGGACTTAATGGTCCGGCGAACTTCTCGGGGGACGTGTAGACGCTTGGGCTTCTCGCGTTATTATTTAACTCTGGCCCTTTTCACCTTCCTCGCCCACCTTGTTAGTATCAGAGTAGACGATCGCTCTCTTCCCCTGCCTTCCTTTGCTTTTTCAATGGCTGACCTCCCCGGGGAAATTATGGAAGAATACCCCATTTTTGCCAACCTGGATGATGGGCCGCCTGTGGCAGAGATCCCGCCACTGCTGGAGGAGGAGGGAGCCCCTATCATGGTTCCTGATCCTCTGGGTGACGCTCTCGCTCCCGGGGGTCTTCCAGCCGCCGACGATTTCGAGGCCTTCGTTGAAGGTCTATGGGCGGATTTCGACATGATAATGGCCGCAGAGGAGGCCCTCGCTCGAGACCTCGCCAACCTCGACATATTGATCGGGATGGTGCCGCGGCTGCTAGAAGCCCAGGACGCCCTCGCGGAAGCCGTGGCGCGTGCTAATCGCATCTAAGTCCGCTTCATTTCGTATAAAAGCTTTTGTTGGATTACTGTACTGTGTATGCTTGGGACGATATTATGTAATTCCCAGTCGGGGATTGGTACTTATATCTGTTCTTTGTCTTCTCTGTTTGAATTCCTTCTGCTCTTACATTCTTAGCTTCCTATCGTGCCTTGAGTAGTAGTCGTGAAATGGTCTCGTATGGTCGCATAATGCGTAAGTACCCCCTCCTTCCTTGCCGAGGGAAAGACGGGATACCGGCTTGGGTGTATTTTCTCAATGACTTGGCAAAGGTAGTAGGATATGTTCTCCGGTCCTTCGGAGCGAAGGTGAGGTTGGCACCTTAACCCTGACGATTATTTCGTGAATAGATGAACGGGGACAGCGAACGAATTGTAGTATCGGTGCGCCTAACTATCCACGAATTCTCCAGAGCGAGGGATGGGTGGGACTTATGCCCGACCAAGCATCCGCGAAATCCTACCCGGCGCGAGGCAACGGGTCTCCGGAGCGAGGGATGGGTGGGACTTATGCCCGACCAAGCATCCGCGAAATCCTACCCGGCGCGAGGCAACGGGTCTCCTTAGCGAGGGATGGGTTGGACTTAGGCCCGACCAAGCATCCGCGAATCCTACCCTAAGACGAGGCAACGGGTCTCCGGAGCGAGGGATGGGTGGGACTTAGGCCCGACCAAGCATCCGCGAAATCCTACCCGGCGCGAGGCAACGGGTCTCCGGAGCGAGGGATGGGTGGGACTTAGGCCCGACCAAGCATCCGCGAAATCCTACCCTAAGACGAGGCAACGGGTCTCCTGAGCGAAGGATGGGTGGGACTTATGCCCGACCAAGCATCCACAAATCCTACCCTAAGACGAGGCAACGGGTCTCCGGAGCGAGGGATGGGTGGGACTTAGGCCCGACCAAGCATCCGCGAAGTCCTACCCGGCGCGAGGCAACGGGTCTCCGGAGCGAGGGATGGGTGGGACTTAGGCCCGACCAAGCATCCGCGAAACCCTACCCGGCGCGAGGCAACGGGTCTCCGGAGCGAGGGATGGGTGGGACTTATGCCCGACCAAGCATCCGCGACATCCTACCCGGCGCGAGGCAACGGGTCTCCGGAGCGAGGGATGGGTGGGACTTATGCCCGACCAAGCATCCGCGAAATCCTACCCGGCGCGAGGCAACGGGTCTCCGGAGCGAGGGATGGGTGGGACTTAGGCCCGACCAAGCATCCGCGAAACCCTACCCGGCGCGAGGCAACGGGTCTCCGGAGCGAGGGATGGGTGGGACTTATGCCCGACCAAGCATCCGCGAAATCCTACCCGGCACGAGGCAACGGGTCTCCGGAGCGAGGGATGGGTGGGACTTATGCCCGACCAAGCATCCGCGAAATCCAAATAGGTTTCTTGATTTGAATCTTGGAGGACATGAAGATGGCTCAAACTCGCGATGTCTTTCCATTATTTTATTGATAAGGATCGGTACATTTCTTTCCTTCGGATTCGACCACCTACGGAAAAATTTTTTTGAGCGCGTCAGTGTTCCAGGTCCGTGGTATCTCTTCTCCGCAGGGGGTAATGAGCTTGTGGGCACCCTTCGCTGTTGACTCTTGGATGATGTATGGTCCTTCCCAGGTTGTTTCGGCCACAAGGCCGGAGCGGCTCGCTTGAGCACCATGTCCCTGTGGTGTAGTTCACGCTTTCTTCACCTTCTTGTTGAAGCTTGGGTGGGCGCCTCGCGTAGGCTTTCATGGTCTTTAAGGCTTGAAGCTTGTGTTCTTCCTTTAGATCACACGTGACGTCAATTGCCTCATGGGTCGGGTTTTGATTACTCGTAAGGATTTTGCCTGATCTCCGCAGGAGAAACGGCTTCTTCCCCGAAAAGGAGACGGAAGGGGGAGAACCCGGTCGCTCTTGAGGCCGAAGTGCGTGTTGCCCATAAGACGTGGTCCAGCTCGTCGGGCCAAAGCCCCTTCTTAGAGCCGTACAGCCTTTTTTTTATGCCATCAAGAAGTAACCCGCTCGCCTGCTCCACCGCCTGCTCGATCGAGGATGACCCACTGAGGCGAAGCAAATCTTTATCCCGAGATTATCACAGTAATCGCGGAATTTCCAGGAGTCGAATTGAGTCCCATTGTCGGTTACGATCTGGTAAGGGACCCCGTATCGGCAGATAATTGTTTTCCATAGGAATTTGACGGCGGCCTCTGCGGTTATCTTCGCAACCGGCTCTGCCTCGATCCAGCGGGAGAAGTAATCGATGGCGACGATTAAAAATTGAAGGTTTGCTCGAGCTTTAGGAAGCGCCCCAACGATGTCAATTCCCCACTTGGCGAAGGGCCAGACCGGGGGTACCGCATGCAGTTCGTTGGGCGGGGCCCTCGTTTGCTTGGTCATCCATTGGCACGCATGATAGTGTCGGACCATGTGCTCCGCATCTTGCAACGCTGAAGGCCAGTAGAGCCCCATCCGGAATAGCTTTCTCACGAGATTCCTAGGGGCCTGGTGCGCTCCGCAATCTCCCTCGTGTGCTTCAAGTAAGGCTTGAACTCCTTCTTCTCGCGAGATGCAGCGTAGCCACGGAGCGCAGAGGCCGCTACGGAACAAGAGGCCGTTGATGATGGCGTACTTCTTTGCTCGTCTTTCGACGCGCCTCGCCCGTGTATCCTCGTCTGGCAAAACTCCCTCGAGGAGGTAGTTGTATATCTCATCCCTCCAGTCTTCACCGGCTACCCGAACGATGAGGTTTATCTGGGAAGGAATGGAGGGGGCGCGAAGTATCTCGAAGAAGATTGTCGAAGGTAGGCTTCCTCCGGTGGCTGCGATCTTGGCTAGCTCGTCAGCGCGTTCGTTTTGAGACCTGGGAATTGCATTAACGGTGAACCCGGTGAAGCCCTTCTCCATTGTCCGGATCATCTCGACGCATACGGAGCTGCTCATCCCTCACTTGATATTCTTTGGTGATGTGCCCCTGAATGAGTTTCGAGTCGGTGTATATTATCGCCTTTCTTGCTCCCATGATCTTTGCTTTTCTGATACCCAATAATAGCGCTTCATACTCAGCTATATTGTTAGTTGAAGGAAATTCCAGCCTTGCTGCAAACTCCACTTTTTCTCCATTGGTGTGTGTATCACCGCCGCTATTCCCGCCCCACTCGCCCCCCAAGACCCGTCAGAGTGGATGGACCACATTGTTGGAGTTTGGTTGTTCTCCGGGGCTGGGGAGGTCCATTCTACCATGAAATCGACGAGGGCTTGGCTTTTGATTGCCGTGCGAGGAATTATGGTTAATTCAAAGGGAGCTAGCTTGACAGCCCACTTGCTGATACGCCCCGTGCTTTCCCTGCTGAAGAGCATAGACCCTAGGGGATATGTGGTTGGCACCTTGATGCGGTTGGCTTGAAAATAATGCCGGAGCTTTCGAGATGCCATTAACAGAGCATATGCCAGTTTTTCCATTTCCGAGTATCGCAGCTTCGCTCCTTGGAGGGCTTCGGAGACAAAGTAGACCGGCTGTTGTTTGGCGCCTTGAGGCCGCACTAACACGGCGCTTACGGCCGAGGGGCTAGCTGCTAGATACAACAGAAGCTCCTCACCTTGCTTCGGGCTTTGTAGGACAGGGATTTCCATGAGGCTCTGCTTCAAGTTATCGAAGGCGCGTTGGCATTCCCTGTCTGCATTTAAACTATCGTTTGTGCGCAAGGCTTTAAAGACCGGCAGACTTCGCCCGCTGGATTTTGGCAAGAACCGATCGCGGCCGCTTATCCGCCCCGCCAACCGTTGTACTTCTTTCAGGTTTCTTGGTGGGGCCATGTCTTGACAGCTCTTATCTTTTACGGATTCGCTTCTATGCCCGTTGGGAGACCAGGGAAGCCTAGCGGCTTTCAGCGTCCACGCCGAAACGCATTTTGACGGGTTAAGCTTCACCTTTCCTTTTATCAAATTTCTGAAAGTTTCCCGGAGGTCCCCGATGTGATCTTCTTTCTTCTCACTTTTGACAATGATATCGTCAACGTAGGCTTCCACATTTCTTCCCAACTGATCGGCGAAGATCTTCGTGATGAGTCGGCGAAGGTAGCACTGCATTTTTGAGCCCGAAGGCATCCGCACGAAGCAATAGGTACCGAAGGGAGTAACGAATGCTGTCTTGTCTTCGTCTCCTTCTTGCATATAGATTTGGTGATAACCAGAGTACGCATCAAGGAAGCTCATCCTTTCTGACCCGGAGGTTGAATCAACCACCGGTAGTCGATGCGGGCGGGGAAGTCATCTTTCGGGCATGCTTTGTTTAAATCAGTGAAGTCGATGCACATCCTCCATGCCCCGCTAGCCTTCTTGACTAAGACGATGTTGGCCAGCCAATCCGGGTATCGAGTTTCGCGGATGATTCCCGCCTGGAGCAGTTTAGCCACTTCCGCCGGCAGCTTCTTGTCTTTCTGCTGCAAGTTTTCTCAATTTTTGCTTCCTAGGCTTCACGTTTGGATTAATAGCGAGAGCATGTTCAATAGTTTCTCTCGGGACGCCAGGAAGGTCTTCAGGCCCCCAAGCGAACACGGTTTCATATTCCTGGAGGAGCAGCAGCAAGTGTTTTTCCTCCTCGGGAGACAACATGGCGCCGATACTTACCGTCTTGCTGCTTCCTGGCCTGAGCGGTATCCGTTGGGTTTCTCCCTGGGGTTGTGGTTTAGGGAGCCACCGGCTGCGATTCGCAGTACGACGGGATCTAGCTCGATGAGTGCGACGTGTTTGACTTGAGGTGGGTTCTCCATATCTATCTTCCTTGCCAAGGCTTGGTCTCCTCGCACCGTGATGACACCATCTGCGGTAGGGATTTTCATGCATAGGAAACCGTGATGAATTATGGCCCCCATGGTTGTCAACGAGCCCCTGCCTAGGATCGCATTGTATTGGAATGGCATGTCTACCACATCGAATGTGACGCGACTTGTGACGCTGGTTTGTGGCGTCGCGAATGTGACTTCAAGCTCCAATTGCCCCAGGGTGCTGACCGTGCTTCCTCCAAAACCCATCAGCGGCACCTCCGATTTTTTCAACCGATCTTGTGGAATCATCATTTGTCGGAAAGCCTCCACGGATAGTATGTCCGCGGCGCTCCCTCCATCTACCAATATTCGACGTACTTCGCAGTCGGCGATAATGGCGGTTACTACCAAGGAATCTTGGTGCGGGAAGTGTACCCCCGTGGCGTCCTCCTGAGTGAATGTGATTGGTTCGCATTTTACCGGAGGAAGGGTGGTGGGGGTAATTGCAACGTGGTTAATTTGCCGGGCGTACGCCTTCCTCTGTCTTTTTGACGAGAGATGTGATGAGGAGCCCCCCGCAATGACGTTGATAATGCGACGAAGATGATTCATTCCTACACGAGGGGGGTGTTGTCGTCCAACAGGAGGCGCTTCCGGCGGCGCAGGATGCATCTTGACTTCCCTTTGTTTCGCCTCGAACCGCCGATATCCGTTGATCACTTTGCATTGGATGGTGTCGTGAGTGATATTTTCCCCGTGATATTCACAGAAATCGCCGGGGCTCTGTCCCTTCTTTCTTGTTAACTCGGCTTCCCTCGTCTTGTTTTCCCCGGCCCGGGTGGTCTCGTCTTTCTTTGCTCCATGGCCTGTCGCCCTTGGCTTGCCTATGTCTTGGCTTTTCAATGTGGTGGATTCTCCTCCTCTCGTCTCTTCTTCCTGGCTCTGGGTATCGTTCCCTCATTTTTGGGTTGGGCGGGAGGTCCTTCCCTCGCCCTCTCTTGCGTGGAGCGAATTCTTGCTTCTCCTGTTGGGGCCCGTCTTCCCTTCGGAAGTTGTCTTCCTCCGCCCGTACTCCCTCATCTTCGCAAAGAGTTCTTCCACCGTGCGCACCTCTTTCTGGCGAGCCTTTCCGCTAACGGTCCCCTACGCAGCCGCAACGCGTCGCATTGATGATAGTAGTGTAAACACTCCTCGTGACGGCACTTAATCCGGAGAAACGCTGGAAGTAACTTTTAAGGGTTTCCCCTTCGCGTTGTCTGACTGCAAATAGGTCACTTTCCTCTTTCATTCCGTCGAAGTTACCCTGAAAGTTGCCTTCAAGCTTGGAGCGGAGTTGCGGCCAACAGGTGATCGACCGGGGCTCGGCCGAAGAGTACCAGACAGGCTATGCCTTCAAGGGCTAGAAGGAGCCCCTTCGCCTTGATGTCATCATCTCCTCATTGCTTCAATCGCCAGTATCATAAGCGCGAGGAACTCCCTTGGGTCCGTCCGGCCGTCGTATGGCTTAACGGTGGGAAATTTGAAGCTTCGGGGAGGGCCATTTTTGGCCCGTAGGCGAATCTTGAGGGTTTGGATCGTGATCTTCCTCAGGCGCCATCGCAATCAGCTGGAGATAGCACCTCACGGCTCGGGCTTTCATCTTGTGATTCGTATTGACCCCCGTCAGATTGTCCTTGTAGACGCCTCAACTCTGCCATGAGTTGCTCGTTGGCTTCCATCAGCGCCCGCACGTTGGGGTCAATCTCCTCCCGAGCTCCGGTTCCTCCTCCGTGGGTTTCTTCATTTCCGTGGGTCTCTCGGCGATGAGTCGGATGTGTCGACGCTTCCGCCACATCTCCTCCTGGTGTCGAAACCGTTCGTCCTGTCGTCGGAGGCCGCCGTTTGGGGGCTCGCTTGCGCACGGCCACCGGAGTCTGTGGATGTAAAGTTCCCGTCATGTTTCGGGCTTCTGTTGCGGCTGGCATCCGCGTTTCATCATGCAGAAGTCGAGGGGGATCTCCCGATTGGCTTCTCGTACGCCGCCTTGGTTCTTCTGTTCCTGCCGTCGTTGCCGCCCCCTTGGATACTGTCTCCTTTCCTTTCTTTGGTGGCATGGTTGCAGGAAACTTACCCTTGGGCTTGATCGGCAGGTGGTGGTTTCACCTTGCGGTTGGGTTCCCCACGGACGGCGCCAGTGTGGCGACAATGGCCACCAGGGGTTTCTCTTTCTCTCTTTCTCTTCGTCGGACTGTTTCTTGTTTTTTTCGGGGAACCTGCCTCTACTCTGTCTTCTTTTCCGCTTTATATGGCGGGCTTGGGATATGCCCGTATTGATTGGCTTTCTTTTTCTTTATTATTTCTTGCCAGGGGCTAATCTGGATTTTTTTTATTGACTCACGTCTCTAATACGTTGGTTTTTTACCCTATGTTCGTACACCTTTTATAGGGGTTCGACGGGAATTTCACTTGTGTAGGGGTCTCAGATTGCCTGGACACGTCACCGTGTATTTGGGAGGAGTTGTTGGAGGGTGTCAGACATTGGTGATTTGGCATTAGGTTCACGTCGGAGGAAGGCACGACTGGGAGTGATTCCCTCCGGTTTCCTCCTTCGCCACGGGAGGGTACTTCCCCTCATTGCGGGGGGAGAGGGGGTGATCCTTATCCATCTCCTCCTCTTACCGGGGGTTGACCCCCTAGTGTGTGGACTCATGGCTTTATCGAAGGGAGAGGTTGGCGTTCATAAAACCGTTCATATGGCTCACTAGACGCGTGATGTTTTCGCTTAGTTGGCCGAAGGGAGGGCTGAGCCTGGCCGGCCCACCACACCCGCTATTAGCAAGTGTCGTCGACAATCGACGTGACAAGATAGCATTAACAACTATTTGTGTGTCTCATCGAGGCACGTTGAGGAGTTGTCATCGTTGTTTCCTTGCTATGTCTGTGCACGAGAGTTATTGTAGGTGTGTCTAAGTTCTCTTGTAGATATGTTCTAATGCGAGTATGCATCGCCATGTCAAGTTGGGTTACCAGTGAAAAGAAAGTAGGGGCAAATAGGACTGAGATAAGGTTGGCAGCGAAGGAGGTGATCGGAGCTGTCCAGATGGCGACAAATAGGGGCAGTGGCAACGAGGTCACGGACTCACGGTGACAACTAAGTATGGTGGAGAGAGCTGCAATCAAGCACGCGGTGAGATATACTAGGTTGATGGGCGCGCAATGCTGCGCCGATGGAAAATTGTTTGCACTATATAGATCAAGCATGAAGCGGTTGATGAAGCAAAATGATATGGCTGTTAAAGCGAAAATGTGCAACTAAGCTAACGTTGATAGATGGTAAAACAAGTTTGGCTAAACCGAATATAAAATGAACAAAAAGGGGGAAACAGTTATGGACATGGCTGAAGAATTTTGGTTGGTAATAGTTATACATTGATGCATGTTTGATCATATATATGTATATATATACATATATATACATATATATGTATATATATACATATATATACATATGTATGTATGTATGTATGTATGTATATATGTTTATACATGGTGGCTATTTGATTATCCCAAAAGAAAGATGCAGCACAGATAGATGCCTAGCGTGAACAGGTGTAAGAGGGAGGGATAGCATAATTAGCGTGAGATGATAGCACAGCAACATAATACACATGCGTAAGGATGCTTCCAAAGTAAGTACGGAATGAAGTTGTGATTGGGATGTTTGGCTAAGGCTACCCATTTTGTCCATATTAGCCGGTCAGGGAGTTCATTGAAGGCCAACCTGATGCACAACATGTGTAGATAAGAATGTAATTAGCAAAAATGGATGGATTTTTGTTTGAGAAAAGGAAAACAGTTTTTTTTATATACGACCTAGAAACAATGGTATGGCCTTGTAGGATGAACACCTGTGTTGTGTTACATATCGAAGCATAATTTGCTGTTTGTCATCGAACCATAGTCTTGAGCAGTGGTCTTGTACAGGTGTTGCTCGAGGGCGAACGTGGTCGATGAAGGGACTGGAACTAGGTTCATGGAGAAACTGAGGTTTGTGACTAGGTTCAGGGAGGAATCGAGGTCCTAGTAGTCGAGGATGTCATGCGGGACATTCGGGCTAGAGAACGGTGCACATGGAGGCTAGTTAGTCACGTAAGTGCGGCAGGTGGGTCGTATGCGTGCAGTTGTAATCGTTTGGGGTAGTTTGCATGTATTGGGCTATATTGGGCCCGGTGGATATGCATGCATGTATCTGTATATGAACTCTTTAGAATTGCTCATTATAAATAGGGGGTGTCCTCTGTTTATTAGAGCCAGGGTTTGTACTCTTTTGTTTGGAGTACTGTAACCAGACTAGATAAAAAAGAAATAAAGATTATTTTTCTTCAAAGTCGCACGAGAGATAAACATCAGATTAGCAACCAAGTTATTTGCGTGTGCACAAAACAGAAAGGATGCACTTGACAAGGCCGAGCATGTTGAGCGTGTCCATCACGTTGGTCTTGATGGTCGTACAACTTTACCCACAAGACATGATATTATCTTGATGCCAAGCTATTAGCACACTTCCTTAGGTGTGCCGGCAGAGATATCATGACAAAGCCTTTACAATGTATATGCCTAACCCGACCCACCCGCTGAGGTTTCACCGCTGTTAGGGTTCTATCCACCCATTACAGAAACCCCCTCTTGCGCCGTGTGAGAAAACAGTCTTGCCTCTATCCGGCACTCACATTCCACCAACTGGTGAGTCTAAGTTAGGTTTCTACAAATTATTCATCCAGGTCGTGCCCACTTTGACATGTGGTTGTACGGTTATGCTTGGAATGGACAATCATAAGTGTCGGTCCTTAATTGACTTGGGGCGAAACTTGCACAATGAGAACTAGTGCTCTATCCGCACCCGCTAGACAAACCATTCTGCCCAAGTCTAAATCATTTTATTTTATTTTTATTTTGTGAACCAACGGCAATACTTTTTGCCTATAATTTCTAACACAAGTTTTCAAGAGTTATAAGAAATTCCCACCCATAGGTGCATACTGACCGATTGCGAGTCTAAGCATTTCTACCGAACTATTCTATTCCATCACCAACTTATTTATAATTTTCAATTCTCGGCGTTGATGAAATTATTGTAATTAAATCTGTACCCTCCAAAATTCATAAAATCACCAAGATCCCCAGTACTATCATGGTATTATATAATCCAGTCCAATTTAGTACTCCAACAAGTAAAGACTATATCATGTGCCATCATGACTCTAAAATCATGCTAAGCTACTAACATTATTGTATATGAAATAGTCTTCTCAAAATATAAGTCACACTATTGTTTATCCATCATCCAAACATCGATTAATCTTCTAATCTACTTAATTCACAAAGGATAATTCATAATCTCATCCCGGAGCATTTTTCAAGAAAGATTCCATAAATCCAAGATTTCATTAATTCATTGACTATAATGATTTCCATAAACAAGGATACCAAATTGACCGAACAAATCACACATAATCCACATTATTCATAATTCCACATAAATGGATATCGCGAGACCCTATTTCAATAATCGCCCATTTCTTAATCAACAACTGAATAAATTTTCCTAACAAGCACTAATAATCCAATTAATTTTACTCATAATATTTTCTAACTCCAAACCATCTTTGATACTACTTTATCAATCCAATGTATCCAGCTTATACAATTTCCTCGAGCACTAATGCTCAAAGTAACTCCACTCAAATTTGATTCTATATCAAAATCATCATTCACACGGCGATCAATCTTATCACTACTAAGAATGTTTCACAAAATCGTCTACTAAACCACCGAGTATGATTTCTTAATATTATTTATTTAATTTACCAAATATTATCCTTATTACCATACATCTTCCAATTTTCCCCCAATCCATACTAACTTTATTGTGAACTACTATCACTATCCAACTCAATATTTCAATGATCACCATTCATAGATCAATTTCATATTAACAACCCCTACATCATCACTAATATTCATCTAACTCCAATTTACATCCATACTATTTGTTCCATCCAAAATGTCTTCCAAATAGTCATTCCCCTAATCAAAGAATATTTTCCCAAAAGTATTTATTATGGTGGATTACTGTACACAGGCGACAAATGATCATGGATAACAATATCAAGGAGTCATAAACAAAAGGTATAACTAACAGCCTAACGTTAACATCATCCTTTTACATAAATAGCAATGCAATCTGTAAAACATTGTAAAATATTTATAAATCATGGGACCAACATGCGTCAAGGAGACTTGCCTGCGACATGGTTGAATTCTTCTTCTCGCTGTTCTGAAGTCTTGCCGGGGACGTCTACGAACTAATTCGACTATACGCAAAACGAGACTCGAATAAATAACAGATAAACAAATAAAATCTAAAAAGTACCAAATTAGTATTGGAAGATAGGCATTGAATTTTAGACGAATTTACCATTTTAAATGGGTTGATTTGGAGTTCGGATGAAGGAGAATGGGCTCGTCGGAGTTATTGCCGGTCTTGGAGAAGAAGGATGGCCGACGGTGCTACAAAGTGAATCAAGCAAAACTGTTTATATGAGCAGTAGAGGATGATGAGAGGATGTTACAGTAAAAATTTGAGGTCCAACGGAGTAACGGATTGGTCGGGAGAGCTCGTCGAAGTTGTAGAATAAAGTGGTTGCCAGTAGTTCTCCGTTGGGAATTTCCCAAACATGTTTCACAGCGGTGTGGAGACCGGCATGGGGATACTCCACAAAAAATTGGAGGATGAACGGAGTTCGGGAGCGACTGGTGGAGCTCGCCGAAGTTCTCGCCGGAGTTAGGAAAGAAGGGTTGCCGAGGGAGCTCCGCTGCGAATCTAATGATGAAATTCGAGTATGATGTGGGTAATAAGTAGAGGAATCTAGAGTTCAATTATACCTGAAAAGGAGCAATGGTTCAACGGCAAACGCTCGCCGGAGTTGCAGAAGAAATCGGTGGCCAGAGCTTCTCCGATCGGAATTTGCAAAGTCTGATTTTACTGGACATAGAGGACACCAAGAGAAAGCTCCAGTAAAAATTTTAGGCCAAAAGGAGATTGGGAACGACAGGGAGAGCTAGCCGAAAGTTCACCGAATTTCAAAAATAACGGCTTCTACAGGGAGATCCGTAACTTGGATTGGAGAAATTCCAATTAGGTTGTGTGGGGAACGGTGAGAGGATTCTGGGGTTCAATTCGTAGGACGATGGGACTAGCGGATCACCGGGAAATGCTCGCCGGAGTTATGGCCGGAATAGTAACCGAATTCGCCGGAGTAAATGAGTTGAAACGGATGCATTAATTTCGGATTTTACTGTAGTGACGGGTCCACTGTGGCTGGCGGGTCGTCGGAGAAAGTGGATCCGGTCTCATGAACAGTAACCGTTTTATTTAATTCCAAAAATAATTAATTTTCCATTAAAATACAAATTAAATCGGAAAAATGGCAAATAAATTCTCATAAATTTGGGAAAATGAAGAGACAATGGTTTCAGCAATAAAAGCACTAATAAATACTTTTAAATAATATATTATTATTATTTTTAAATCAGTAATTAATTGTTAAATGCTAATAATACTTTTTAATTTGGAAAAATAATAGAACAACTCTAAAAATTCTGGAGCCTTTTGAGCTTATTAAAATTATTTATAATCTATATTTATTCATTTTTTTGTTTTAAAGAGTTACAAAAACTGTAAAGTCTTTTAGAAAATAACAAATGTAGTTATAAAAATTTGGGAAAATTCATAGAAATTCCCATAGAGATTTTGAACCTAATTAATAATTTTTTAAATATAATTTTTATTTTTATTTTTTTAATTAAATTACTTTTTAACAAAAGAACCGAAAATAGATATGATAAATAGTAGTGGGCTAAGGGGCTTGGCCAATTAGGGAGAAATGAATTGTTAATTTTTGTGAAATTTTGGAATTTGATTGGAATTTCAAATAAGGTTTGGAATTGAATTTTGGGCTCCGAAGTAGATTTCAGATTGGAATTTAACTGAGGGAAGAGAATTATATTTGAAATTGGAAATTGAATTAGAATCATGTTATGATTTTTCGGATGGATATGGAATAAATTCTATTTCTAGTGGAGAAGGGATGCCAGGATAATTAAAACTCTGAATAAAATCCAAATCTTTAAATTAGTTAATTTTAATTAACTTTTGATAAAAGAACAGAAAATGGGGATGTTACACAATCCAACAGGCGATCGCTCCAAACACGCACAAGCAAGGTGGCGCTACAGTGATTTTCGCGATTACTGTTGCTCTACTATTCACATGACAGTACGTGATTTGCATCTATAATCTTGATCTTTGCTTGTTGCTAGTTTTGGATTAAATAGATTGATTCATTATTTTATCGTGATATTTTGATTTGATCTATTCCAAATCTTTCTAGGGCATCAAGTTAGTGATCTAAAATGTTTGATTAGTTAATTCCTTGTAGATTTTGTTTAATCACGAAATTAGGGTTTAATCAATTCTCGTTATTATTGATACAATCAACTTGTGAATGTTATAACTTTTGATCCGTAGGTCCGATCGAGCTAATTCTTATTGGGTTAGTTTCTAAATTGAATCTAGTTTCTACAGTAAAAATTTCAAGTCAATCCTACGGTTGGATCTCCAGGAATTTACGTTTTAGTGAACATCTATCAATCTGTTTTTGTGTGAAACCGAAGCAATTATTTGATTCCGAATTGGGGTGAATTTTTAGTAGATCAAAATTTTGATTTTAGCTTCCGCGCAATCATTCACCCCCCTCTGATTGCTATATCAGTATATATCGATCCTACAAATTGGTATCATCAATCCGGACATTGTGATTGCTCTAAAGGTGTAATATGGCCGTATGGGCTGTGTTCTCCATTACGGCGTATGTTATGTTGGCTAATTCTCCATAGAATGTTTGCTGTAGGCTGTCATGATGGGTGAATGCCAATGGCATGTCCATTCGTATCGAATCTCTAATTTGGCCTTCATTTTCATGGGTGATATCTGATGCGTGTATCGTTAGATGTAATTTGTTAGTGATCTCTCGTAACAGTAAATGTCTTGAAATATAAATAGTTGTTTCAACCTATGAAAAGAATAAGTGTCAAGCATTTTATTGTAGCGAAGGAAACGTATATCTGTTGTTGCTAAACTGAAAGAGAGTTCCTAGGGTAAAAATTAGTTAAATTTGTGCTACAGCTAAAAACAAAAGCATATGATGATAGTATTTCACTACTACAGAAATGCTTATATTAGACTCACCATCACAGACGGTTTTAAAAAACCGTCTGTAATATAGAACATCACAGACGATTCTATAAACCAACCGTCAGTGAAACTATCACAGACCATTCCTCGTTTGCCATCACAGACGGTTTGAATACAAAACTGTCTGTGAATTTATCACAGACGGTTTTATGAAATAACCATCTGTGATATACTTAACTATCACAGACGGTTTAGTGTATATAACCGTCTGTAATACATCACCGACGGTTTGTACACATCACCGTCTATAATCTTCCCTATATCACAGACGGTTATTTTATAGAACCGTCTGCGATAAAGTTTGCCTATATATAGGCCCGAGCGCAAGTTCGAGTTTGTGGTCCCTGGCTGGGATGAAATGCTAAGACCGTTATATCACCGACGGTTTAGCAATAGAACCGTCTGTAAGCTTACATAATAGGTGATTCTTGTGATCTAATTGAGGTTAGTAATGGATAATTGCATTATATATATTAATTCAGATCTAAGGTTAGTAATGGATATAAAATTGCCTTATATATATTAATTCAATATCTAGCTTGGTTATGTAAGAAATTTAAAATTGTTTAGATCTAGCTTGTAGATCCATGTTTTGGTGGTGATCTAAGCTAGCTAGTAATTGGATGTTATAATTGCAATATTATTTTCAAGCTTTAACTTGTTAAGGAAATTGTACTTAATCAGTTCAAAAGAGGGTTCTAATTGGATCGAATATTACATGTGTAGCATAGATGGATCGAAGCTGGATGTACGCTGAGGACCGTACGAGTGTGGAGTATATTAATGGCGTCTCCACTTTTAGAAGAGCTGCAGAGGAGGACATGTTTAATAAGGGAGTGCAGTATATGCCTTGTCCATGCATCGATTGCGAGAATATGATGATGTTTCGAAACTCAGCGCAGATCGAAGCACACTTGATTATGCGAGGTTTCAAAAAGGGGTATACATGTTGGACCAGTCACGGCGAAGAGCAGAATATACAAGAAGCGCCACGTAGTTGTTCAAGTCTTCTATGTTACCGACCCGTCCAACAAGAAGCGCCACGTAGTTGTTCAGGGAAAAAGGAGGATTGTCGGAGTTGAGAATGTAGTAGATGAGGAAGAGTACAATCAATTTGATGATTTGCCTCCTATCGGAAATGCCAGCATGGTCCAAGAAGAACAAACTGAGGAAGTCAGCTACACTCACGTCGATCATCGTGAAGGGATAATTTTCACTGTATAATTACAATGTTAACTTGTAAGCAAGTGCATGCATGTATGCATAATAAAGTAATATTTCTGTACTTCTGTGATATTTATCTGTAATATTTTGTGTGCTTTGGAAAAACAATATTCTGCAATGTATATAATAAGAACTAAAAGTAATTTTTTGTGTCCTTTAAAGACGGTTCTTTATGAGCACCGTCTGTGATATCTATTTCACAGACGGTTCGTACACACAACCGTCTTGAATATTTATCTATTATAGACGGTTATATTGAAGGACCGTCTGTGGTAGTTACTATTACAGACGGTTGTTAAATAGAACCGTCTGTAATAGATAAACATTAAAGACGGTTGTGTTTTAGAATCGTCTGTGAAATATATATCACAGACGGTTGTTTTTTTAAAACCGTCTATGATAGGTGCCTCTATATAACTTCTACACTGAAAACGTTTCGATCAGACTGAAAACCCTACGCACACTTCAAACCCTAACCGCGATCGATGGAGATCGCCGCCGCCTCCCCGAGCCGCGCCGGCGCCTCCCCGAGCCCCGCGGCGTTGGCGCCTCCTCCCCCGGCGAACGCGCCTCCTCCTCCCCCGACTGCTGCGTCTCCTCCTCCCCCAGCGACGTCTCCTCCTCCATCACAAGGTTGGTCTCCTCCTCCCCCGTGGTAGAACAATAGATTTGTGGATGTGTGTGCTAAGGTTGAAACTGTGAAATCAAAGGAAACATTGCATAAGAAGGGCACCTCAAAGAGAAGATGGTGGCCTTTTGGATGGTTTGTAAAGCAAACTGAGAATGAACTCCGTTCCTATATTATTCATTGCCTCTGTTTTGTAGATTGTAGGTGCTACTAACAATTGAATAATATTCATTGCCTCCGTTCCTATATTATTCTCTGCATATATTTTATGGCCTCTCTCTATATTTTTTTTATTTGTATGTTATGCAAGTCTTTCTGTACCATTTATCCTTCCATGTCTTCTCTATAAATTGTATAAATTAGTTAGAATGAAAATAGTGCAAGCTCTGCAGAGGTCTAGATTCTGAATTTTAACAGGAGTTAATACATACAAATATAACATATTGTGAATTAGTATATTGTGAACTGTCATTCTAGTGTTGTTCTTTAAAATATCATCAACAAAGATCATAAATAACAACCAAAGCCAATCCATACACTCTAATAATAATCTGGTTCTCAGATTGCTCCCAAATGCGATTGCTTAATAGCAGAATAAAGTATTCATATGAAAATAGTAGCTAATCGGAAATAGTAGCTGTCAACAGTTCATAGCAATGCTAGTACACATCCCATTTAACTACAACCACAAAATAACATTCATTCTAACCTACCACACAAATACAATATCAAGGCTTTACGCAACACAAACAACTTTAGAGAATTGAGCGCATATCAACAGGTATGTATGTCAAGGCTTTACACGACTAAATTGTAGACAAATCAATTGGAGAACTAGTGATAGTAGATGGCTACTACTATGAACAGATTTTTAACACAAAAACCAGACATCTCAATTATTTATATTGGATAATATAAATAAATTCCATTGGAAGGAATACTTCTAAGCTGAAACTATTCCATTGGAAGGAGGCATACAGTCTAGAATACTTCCAAACTGAAACTATTCCAAGCTGAAACTATTCATTAGCATTAGAAGGAATACTTCCAAGCTGCAGCATTAGAAGGAATACTTCTAAGCTGAAACTATTCCAATATGAAACTATTCATTAGCATTAGAAGGAATACTTCCACTAGGAATAAGAAAATTTGAATGCTATTTGTTTCTTTTATATCACAGTTATCTATGGTTATTCAATTCTTATATTATTTACTCTGTATTCATGGAAATTTTCCTTGTTTCCTTTTTGTGTGTGTGTGGAATTCTATTCATTCTCATTATGCAAGTACTCTAGTATATGTTAGTGTCGTAATCCACATGGCCTAATGTTTGCAGAGTAGTAAGATCAGAAACATATTTTGGTTTCGCTTTAAAACATAAGAAGCCACCGCTTATAGAGATTTTACACAGAGCTGAGGTAAGCTTACAGAGAGAGAGAGAGAGAGAGAGAGAGAGAGAGAGCGCAGCTGCAGCAGTAGCAGCGGCAGGTAAGCTAGCGAAATGGGAAAAAAATTGCACGAGTATAAACTCACTGCTGCTGCCTCGGTACTCGGTATACATGTAGTGCAGCGCAGGCTTTAATGTTGACGCGATGGAATAGATGGACAGATCAGAAATTAGACAGGAGAGATAGCTCTTGACTTTTGTTCCTGGTAAGTGCGTGAAAATGACACGGGCAATCCAGGGGAGGACCTCCTCGAGCAGATGGCAGCTTGAAAAGTCCTCCAAACTGTCACGTCAGCCTGTAGCGCCACCGATGCATCGACATTGATCTTGCCGTAAGTTCCAAAAAAAATGACGCTAGGCAGTCAAAATTAACACAGAATCGTAGTTTTCTGCTCATCATAATATTCCCCGTATCCTACGGTATAAATAGTATCATCGGGTTTTCTGCTCATTTACCTAAAAACAACAATTGTAGCAAGTTGAGTACAAAAATGTACTCACAAGACTTTTGCAAAACATATAATATATGTAGGTTGTATTAATAGAAAGGCTACTGCGGTTATTTTGAATAAAATTGACTTGAATTGTAAATACTGAATAGTAGATTAAAAGTGGAATTTAGTAAAAGCAATTTAACAGATATAAAATAACAAGTATGCAAGCATAAATATAACAACTCACAGTCCTCCATGACGTGAGCAACAAGTTTTCCATTTTCTACCAACACATGGCATAAAACCAATCTTTGCTTACACATGACACAACAGTTGAAAACAATCTTGCCAACACATAGCAAAGTATTGAATAATCTGTAGGGTAAACTTTTCAATACCAAAATTTCCAATTGCAAACCATTTTATGAAAAATATGAAAACATCTAGCTAGTGCTAGTGCACCAAGACTTTCAAGACTGTGGAAACGGCTTTTGAAAAAGATTTTCACTCTGCGGCTTTACCCACAAGATATGTCCTCTCTTTGCATGGCCTTTTAAAACACTTCCTTTGGTGTGCCGCAGAGAGTCCATAACATAACTATTACATTACCTAGCCCTAACTTTGCATCAGCCTGGTGACGACAAACCCTTACTAATTGCGGCAGAAGATATTTGTACAATCACTATATGATAGTAGTAATCAATGATACGACTACTGAACACCCATTACTACCGAATGGGATGGCACAACAAGTCAACAAACCATAAATCAGGCATTTGGTGAATTAGTTTGGGTTGGGTTTATGTGTTATTTTCTTATGTCCATTTGGTGAATTTTCAAATTAAGTGCAACCTCTGTACGTTTGGTGAATAACATTATTTCAATATTTTCTGTCCACCTTAGGCCCAACTGATGAGCCGAGTCAAGTCAAACCAACTCGCGCTCCAAGAAAAGCAAACAAAAGGCCAACAGGCCGATATAGCATCACGGCGATCGATCCGAAAGATGGGTCCCCTACCGGAAGTAAAAAGGTAGTGAATGCATTACGAACAATGTGAGGGATAGTTGCACGCGAACGGGTCCCCATCACATGTACATCCTGGAAGTCGCTGACTGACGAGGGCCGCAACGACCTGCTTACAGAAATCCTTTCCTCCTTCGATCTCCCAGAAGAACTCAAGGACCCTGTGCGACGGTATGCCTTTGCTAGTGGCGAGGAAAGGCGTGGAAGACCTTTAAGAGCACACTTGTCAAGGAATACGTCAATAAGGATAGGACTCCCTACTCTAAGTACGGGTTCATTAGTGAGGATTCATGGTGATGTTTTGTTCAGCTGAAGACGACAGATCAATTCTTGATTGAAAGCGAAGCACACAAGGCCCTGCAGTAAGGAACACCCACCCCACAGACTCGGCACCCGGCTACGCGGGAAGAGGATGCAATGGGACAGGAGGACGAGGGGACTCGCGCCATTTGCATCGATTGTCGACTAGCGCCAGAGAGGCGGCTAAGAGCGAGGTCATGTGCCACACCATCTGGCACCATCTCCTTTACAAACCTTGCGGATGAGGAAGTCTGCCAACGTTTGGTAAGATATCGAACCACCATTTTGGTACGTATTTAGTTCCTAACTTCATAAGTCAAATAACTTGCTGCGATCTTGCAGGCAGAGTTGAGTGCACAATCTTCCGGTGGATCTTTTGTCCCAAACAGGGAGAGAGATGCACTCTCCACGGCATTGGGAAACAAGGAACACCTTGGTCGCACGCGAGGCAAAGGGTTTTCGTTCCTGGAAAACGGGCTTCAAGACACTCACATGTACCGGAGTAAGAAGAGAGGTAGAGACGAGCGCGAGAAAAAGATCGTGAAGGATCTTGAGGACAGGCTGAGAGGAGAATTCGATGATAGGATAAGAAGCCTCGAGGAAAGGCTCAATGCTCAAAACACACGACTGTGGAAGGCCAAGGGTTCAGCCCACTACACGTAAGAGCACTGTCGCCCGCCGACCAGGGTAAACACGTCGGCAAATTCCCTATCTGTGACATCAAGGTATACTAATTTAGATCTCTTGAATGCTCCATAGATATATCTTTTGGGCACATTAGCTAATTGGGTACCGTTGTGTAGGAGCCCACGCGGTGCAATCTCCAGGTGAGAATTGCCAATTGTTCCCTTCCTATACAGGCTGCTTGGGGCCTCGCGTATCCATCCATTAAAGGGGCGATGGTGCACGGTACCCTGCTAGCGCCGGGTTTCACGAAGGTCAATGTGGACGGCGTTCATGACATTTTCAAGATCGTCACGCTACAATTGCCTCCAAATGATGAGCTTCAGACACTGGGGGATGTCATCGGCACATTCATCCAGTGGCCCAAAGAAATGACATATCTCTAGACATCCATCCTCCACCAGAAGTACCTCTACTTCCTCCGCCAGAAGTTGATCCAATTCCCCCCAAATCGGTTATCGTGCTCTCCCCACCCAAAAACATTGACAGTGAGTTTGATATTGACTTTGACTATGATTGCTCTCTACTCCCCTCGTCTCCCCCGAAGATTTCCGTTCCAACAAAGAAAGAGAAGGGCAAATCGAAAAAGATAGCGAAGGCCTTGGAGTACTATCCGATGGCCCCGTTGGCCCGGGTATTCAAGCTAGGAGAGCCTTTAATAATGGAAGATCGCATGAAGACATTGACTTACTGCTGCAAAAGCCTGCATACATACTACATGAGACAAGCTAACAAGCTAGAGAACGAACGTACAACAAGTATCATGGTCCGCTACAAGCCTAAGCATCTGTTCAACGAGTCAGCGGGGGGCTACTTCGCGGTCGGCTTCCAGGACCTGTTCGATCTCTTCAACCTCGACGCCCTCGACGCCTCGCTCTTAAGATGCTGGACATTGTGAGTGTGTCTTCCCTGTAATACCGATAAATGTCATATATATATATATATATATATATTTGAAGTGACCCCTTTGCCTAACTTTTGTATATATAGATTCATGATACGCGAAGCGAGAACGAACAATACATCGGTGGGTTTCCTCGACCCACTCTTAGTCTCGCAGCCAACAATGAACCAAGATGCAAAAGCAGTAGAGGAATACGTACGACATGCCTTGGATGCTCAGAAAGATAAAAGTTTCATACTTTTACCCTTTAACCCAGGGTAAGTCTTTGCCCGACTTGGTATACTCTCATTTGTAATGTGCACACAATACTTTGGTGCTAATTGACCATGGCAACATACCTATGCAGGTTTCACTGGGTTCTAATTGTAATTCATTTGGCCAAGAACCGGGTTATTTACGTTGATTCCTCACATACCGGCAACCACGACTTGAACCCAATCGCACGGTTAATCACCAGGTAACCACGTTGTTTAAGGTGCTTGTTGCTCCTGGAATAGCTGAGGCTAACCTTTCTAAATCACGTAGGACGGTCAAAGCTTTGCGAGATCCTTACATTCAAAGCGGGATAAGGCGTTGCAGCACGATTTCAAGTTTCCGGTATCCTCTATACAGTATAATCCTATTTCAAACTCCGTAGCCATGATTCTGGAACTAAGCAATTCTATTTTTGCAGTGCCACCAACAGGGACAGGGCAATAACCGATGTAGATTTTACGTTTGCCATAACATGCATCTCCTCGTCAATGCAACACAAATGAGTAAGGATAAAACTTCGTTGCAAGACAAGGATCTGGCGTCCATTCGAGGAAAACTTTGTTTTTTCCTAGTCACTGAAGTCATTAGTAAAATATGCGAGTTCTACGCAGGTGCCTAACTGCAAGAGTTAGGTTTTTCTCTGTATTGCCACTTGTACTATTTTAATTTATGAAACTTGTGCTGTAATTTGTGAAGATTGTGGACGCAGTTTTTCTCTGTATTGCTGATCTGTGAAATGGATGTAATGATGCTTGTAATGTCTCTGTGACCGCTGAAATGGATGTAATAATGCTTCTGTGTTGATCGCATATATCTTGTGGACATATATCTTGGCGTAAAATGATTGTCTTGATAGGGAGCTAGGCTCAATAAGTTTTACGAGTCATGGGAAGACAATCCAGACATTGGCTTCGTCATGATGAAGGTATGGTGCTTCATCTTGTTTGTCAGATGTTCATTTTCTGCATCTTTTTTACCTTTATTCTTCAATTTGAGAATTTCTCTGTTACTCCTTTGCACTTCACTTCACTGGTTTGTTTTATACCGTTCTTAACCTTATCTGATTTCCAGGTTTCTAAGAAGAAGGCTAAAGCATGGTGTGCTTCCAAGGGAAACATCCCTTATTTTGAGACATCTGCTAAAGAAGGCTTCAATGTGGAAGCCGCTTTCGAATGTATAGCGAGGAATGCTGTCAAGAATGAACCGGAAGAAGAGATGTAAGTTTGCCTCTTGGACTTGTAGTAGTTGAATTGCTTAGGAAAAAAAATATCATTCTTAGTCAATTCTTTTTCTTGAGAGGAGAGCATTTCGAAATAGTAACACCGTGATGTAGTAGCCATGTACATATTAGGCAGCTGGAATGATGCCTTAGTAAATTTTGTAGATATCTTCCTGATACAATTGATGTGGGGGTCTTTGGAAGGCAACAACGTTAAATCATTGTGATGGATCAAGTTATATCCTTCGTTGGTTTTATTGGATCGATGTCGCTTGCCATTCTCTTTCCATGTTTGATATATTTAGTTTGAAAGCTGCTATTTGTGTCAATTGCTACGTATGGTTGTTTAGTGTTTACTTCTCCAATAACGTGATTGGAGAAAATTCATTTGTAACTTGTTTCCTTGCATGAGCGCTTAGATGATAATAGAGTTGGGATTCTTTTAGTCTTTATACGCATTTGATATATTGTTTGCGATCTGATATGTACGTGTTATGTGATCTGTGATCTCGTGTGTGTTATGTCTGTGGATTCGTGTTATGATCACTTGTTTGTGATCTTATGTCCGTGTTATGTCTGCTTTGAGAGGGCATGGCTAGCATTTCTGAGGCTAGCCAATAAGCGTAAAAATATCGATGTATGAAAACCACATCACAGGCGGTTCTTATTTGTGAACCGTGCATGATAAACTATCGCTGCACGGTTCACAAATAAGAACCGCCTGTAATACAATACAGCCTGACGGTGTTATTTGTGAACCGCCTGCGTGATAGGTTATATAACACGCAGGCGGTTCGTACAATAATAAACCGTCTGTGATATCTATACTATCACAGACGGTTCGTACAATAAACCGTCTGTGATATCCATACTATCACAGACGGGTCTTTTGTCAAACCGTCTGTGGAAGAAATATATCACTAACGGTTCTGAATAAGAACCGTCTGTAATATTATTATCACAGACGGTTGTTGAAACCGTCTGTGATGTGGCTCTATTATCACTGACCCATTGTTAGAGACGGTTCATAAAGCCGTCTCTGATGATATTTGTGAACGTCTCTGATAGGGTTTTCTGTAGTAGTGACCGATGTGTTTTTTTGAAATTAGTATGCATTTCTGGGACACCATGACCTATCATATAGTAAAACAAGTTGTTTAATTACAGATATTAAACAAAAGAATCTTGTATGATGGACCTGTGTTTTAGCTTGCGAGAAATAAGATATATCAGGTTGGGTGGTCTAGCGTATATTAATGAAGAATATGAATATCGAGTGCTTTGAGGGATGCAGTGACTCACACCAGGCACAATGACGTGATCCTTAGTATCAACAGGCTGATCATCGTATTCGGTGGAATTTACCTGGAATGATTGTTCTGCTGGAAAGTCTTTGTCAAATAATGACTGCGTAGAGGAAAACAGAGGGCTGCAACGCTAAAAATAATTAAGAGGGAAAGCTGTATAGCATCAAACCTGTGTTGTAGCCGAAGAACTTCAGTTAGCGTAACGGCTGTATATCGTTAGGTCGGTGTGCGTGCCACGATGCGGGAGATGACAGAATCGTGTGCTTTATGGAGATCACACAAAATTAATCGACCATTTGCACGGTGCTAAACCGAGCACGAAGGACCGTTGGCGCTAAATACCTCTGAGCAGTGTCTAGATACGCTAAACAACAATACTAAACAGTGGAAGAAATCATTGAAACAATACTAAACCAAAACACTGGAACACAAGATAATCAATCGCAATAAATTAAACTGAAATTCACACTTTTGCATTAAATCAATCAATGTGTCAACGCATAAATTTCATCACATAAAATTCAATTTAGAATTTATGCCCTCATGCGCATGCTTGCTGTTGCTCCCGTGCACTGTTGTGCCGCTTCTGCGTGCTGCCGCTCGCCCACACACCGTCCACGAGTCGGCCACCTGCACCGCCGGATCGAACTCCTCCACGCCGGGTCGTTTGCCTCAGCTTGCTTGTCACGACAGATGAGCAAGGCGGGAAGAAGCAGCGCAAGGATTCAAGCGTTGGCGTACAGGGGAATGACGTTTTCGATGACGGGCTACAGAAAGACCAAAACGACAAGTGAACTTGCAGAGCAAGAAGGGGCGTAACGATGCGTGAGGGCGTGGGTATTTAGTTGATTCTGTTTTGGAGTTGTTGGCATGTAATCTGAAATCGTGAACCACTTTCTCTCTACTTTCCCCTTCTTTCTGAAGCTGTTCTCCTCTCTATCCCTTCTACCCAAATACTCTGTATCGCACTCTGAGTTTGTCCGATTTTGCTGTTCTATGGTATTTGCTATTGCTGTCTGGGGCGATCGTTACATCTGGTATCAGAGCTGAGTCGATTGTTGGGGGAAATTTTTTTTTTCTCTCGTCGGATCAGGCTGTAAAATCCCACGTAGGAACTCGATGCACTCGGATACAGGCAAAACCGAGGCGATCGTTGTTTTGAACTGGTTGGTCTGATCAATCCGTCAACACGGCACCTCCAAAACCATCAGCGCAAACTAAGTTGGTGTTGGACGCCATGGGGGAGAATGCGGAGGATAACGACTTACGGTAGCAGCAGATGGATGAGCGTTGGGATGCCTTGAAAGCTAGCCTAGACTTCATTGTGGAGAAGATCAAGCCAATCGAGGTCATTCCGGCGATTCAGTCGCAGGTAGAGGAGCATCGCACGGTGATTTCAGGCCTTATGGAGCAATTCCAAAAGTTGACACATCCGGGTAATTCTTTGGGGGTTTCTCATTTGGCCGATCGTTCAGGCGAGGAGGCAGGTTATGTCACACCCAAACCAAAGGATGCTGCAACAACCACTCATGGAGGAGTACTGACGGCGCCGACTGTAGGATTGTTGGGAAAATGTACGTTGCCACCTTTGGCAGGTAATTTTCATTCTCACAAACAGCAGCGTCCGATGTCTCAGTCTGGATCTGACATCAGCTTGTATGAGAAGAGGTTACCGGCACCAAAAATGTCGTTTCCAAAATTTGATGGGACTGAGCCTCGTATTTGGAAGGACCGGTGTTTACGATATTTTCAAATGTATAATATTGATGAATCTCTGTGGGTGACAGCCGCAGTTATGCATATGGACGGAAATGCTACTTTATGGTTGCAAGCTTATCAGAGTGAGCACCTGTTGGGAACCTGGGAAAATTTTATGTCTGCAGTGGAATCTGAATTTGGGCTATATGATGGGCGCCGATGTTTGCGTGAATTGATTCAATTGCGGCAATCTGATTCAGTGGAGGAGTATAGGACTCGTTTTGAAGCAGCAATGTATAAAGTCAGGGCTTATACTCATTCCTGTACAGAGGAATTTTTTTTCAATCAATTCATGATGGGGTTAAAGGATGAGTTACGTTTTGAGGTGGAAATTCAGTTGCCGGAATCTGTACGGAAGGCAGTAATATTAGCTCAAATTCAAGAGGAGAAATGTGACAAACTGAAGTGGCATGCACCCAAGCATCAGGGAGGGTTTAAGGCATATGGTGGTCAGCGAGTCGATCACACAATGGAATAGAGTAAAGCTCGAGGAGATGAATTGAGCAGAGCTCGTCAATTGAGAGACTATAGACGAGCTCGTGGATTGTGTTTCAAATGTGGTGACAAATATGATCGTGATCATCAGTGTAAGCCGTTGCCTATGGCACAAGCCCACGCGGTGGAACTGGCAGAGGAACCGGAGAGGCTTAGTGAGGAAACATTACAGGTCTTGGAGGAGATAGATAAGGAGTTTGAACTTGAGCAATTCAAATTGTCAGTGCACGCTATGGCGGGTACTGAAGACCATGAAACTATGCGTCTGAGAGCAATGGTGGGAAATCAGGTGATGTTGGTACTAGTGGATTCGGGCAGCTCTCACAGTTTTATCGATACCTCTTTTCTTGAGCGCATCCAGTGTCAGACCACAGCAATTCCATCAGTGCAAGTTCAGATAGCAAATGGTGAGAAATTATGTTGTGACAAAGTGGTGCCTCAGTTGGAATGGTGGGTGCAGGGCCATACATTTCGGTCGGATATGCGTGTGCTAGATTTGGGGGCGTATGATGCGATATTGGGAATTGATTGGCTTCAATTACATAGCCCGATGATTTGCCATTGGAAAAACAAGACATTGGAGTTTACTTACCGAGGGTCATCGGTTAAGTTACAAGGCCTTTGTCTTCAACAGGAAGAATCAATACAAGAGATGCATTGGACACAATTACAGAAATGGAATCACGGCAATGAAGTTTGGGCGCTCGCTTTGGTTCAGGTTACTGTACCTGTTCCGACAACAGAACAGATTCATCCCGATATACTTCAAGTCCTCGATCGATTTGTGGAAGTCTTTAGTGAACCTCACACATTACCTCCAACACGCATTTATGATCATACTATTCCTTTGATCCCTGATGCAGTACCAGTAAATAGTCGACCTTATCGGTATTCTCCCATGCACAAGGACGAGATCGAACGGCAGGTTGCAGCAATGTTGAAAGAAAGACTGATCCAACCTAGTATGAGCCCATTTGCTTCTCCGGTCCTGTTAGTGCAAAAAAAGGACGGAAGTTGGAGATTTTGCGTTGATTATCGGAAGCTAAACAATCTCACTATCAAGAACAAATTTCCGATGCCCGTAGTGGATGAGTTGCTAGATGAATTAGCAGGCACTAAGTGGTTCTCCAAGTTGGACTTGAGGTCAGGCTATCATCAGATTCGCATGGCAGAGAAGGATGTCGAGAAGACCGCTTTCAAGACCCATCATGGCCATTTCCAGTTTCGGGTGATGCCCTTTGGGCTCACAAATGCACCAGCGACATTTCAATGTCTCATGAATTCTATACTTGCTCCCTATTTGCGGAAATTTGTCCTGGTCTTTATCGATGATATTTTGATCTATAGTCCCACATTGGAGTTGCATGTTGATCATGTCAGTAAGGTCTTGGTGCTCCTTCAGCAGCAACAATTGTATGTAAAAAAGTCCAAATGTGCTTTTGCTCAGTCGAGTATATCTTACCTTGGCCACATCATTTCGGACAAAGGCGTTGCAACAGATCCTGCCAAGACACAAGTCATGCGTCAATGGCCTCGACCAACTACAGTGACGGCTTTGAGGGGTTTTCTGGACTTAACCGGTTATTATCGGAAATTTGTCCGTGATTATGGCGTTATTTCTCGTCCATTGACTAACTTATTGAAAAAGAAATCATTTCAATGGTCGAAGGAGGCTACGGTAGCATTTGACAAATTGAAGATGACCATGACTCAGACACTGGTTCTTGCACTACCGGATTTCCATCAAACTTTTGTCATTGAAACAGATGCGTGCAAAGTGGGCATTGGAGCAGTTCTGATGCAGAATGGGCACCCGATCGCTTTTTTCAGCAAAGCTTTAAGTCCCAAAAATCAACAATTAGCTATTTATGACAAGGAGTTCTTGACTGTCATTATGGCGGTGGAAAAATGGCGACAGTATTTACTTCGTGGAGAGTTTATCATTCACACAGATCATCGCAGCTTGTGTTATCTAGAGGATCAACAATTGATGACAGATTTACAACGTAAAGCTATGACAAAGTTGATGGGGCTACATTTTCGTATTCGTTATAAACAAGGATCCTCAAATCATGCAGCTAATGCATTGTCCAGGGTTGGTCACTTAATGGCGATGCAAGCACTATCAGGAGTGGAACCGTTGTGGGTTCAAGAGGTGCTCAATTCGTATGTGACGGATTCACGCGCTCAAAAATTGTTGACTGCTCTGGCAATCCGAAGTCCGGACGAACAGGGTTTTACTTTGTCTGATGGGCTAATTCGACAACATGGTCGTCTGTGGGTGGGGGAAAATTCAGCTTTGCAGACTAAAATCATCAATGTTTTTCATGCAAGTGCTTTGGGCGGTCACTCAGGAGCCACCGTTACTTATCACCGTATCAAAAAGCTTTTTGTGTGGGCCGGTTTGAAGAGAGATGTTATCAATGTGGTCCGACAATGCAGTATTTGTCAACAGGCTAAACATGAGCATTCTCGGAAACCTGGTTTGCTGCTGATAGCCGGATCGCCACCCTAGCGCGTCCGGATCCCAGGTTGTTGGGCTGCAGCACACACTCGCAGGCCCAACCCGAGCAGCGGGCCAAGGTCTGTTGGGTCATCTCCCCCCAAAAAGCTAGCTCGTGTGAAGGACAAGCGCAATGGTGTCGGCAAAAAGTATGGTACTTTTGACAAGTCAAAGGTGCGGTGCTACAATTGTCAAGGGTATGGACACTTTGCTAAAGAGTGTCGCAAGGCGAAGAAGGAGGAGGCACTCCTTGCTGCTGCGGATACCGACGATGAGCCGACTTTGCTGTGAAGCTCGGCAGGGAGGCGTTCAAATAAAAGACCAACAAGATTAAGAGGGTGATTTTATTTTTTTTTTGAGCTAACTCACGCCACTAAGTCAACTCCTATTTTCATGCCATGATCCATAGGATCCGGTCCACCACTTGACTGATCCTAACACAACATGCTAAATCAACTATTGCACGCATTGACTGGTCCTTTGTGCATGTAACACATCTACTGCACCTAGGACTCAAACACATGCACTCCTAGCTACTAGCATGCAGCAACACGACCATGCATGCATTGACACAAGACTCGGCCAAACACAACTACCGGCTATTCCTACGCCACTAACAACTCAAACTAATCTCATGCAACACCATGACTCAGTTTCAACTACTAATTGCCCGGTTGCATGCACGTCTAGCTCAACGTGCACAAGCACCGGCTAATTAACTTCCAACTAATTAATTAGCTACCTTACTCACGCACTTCCTCATTTGGCCATGACACTCATAATGACCAAATGATTAGGCACACGTTACAAGATTAATTCCAACAATCACCCCCTTAATCTTGTAACTTACTCACACTCTTTGGACTCAACTTCAAGACAGCGGCTCACATCTTCACATGCTAGGAATCGACTGCGGGACGGCGAACACATCTCATCAACATCCCGGAACACACCTCATCAACTTCCTCATCTTCTCAGCAGTGCGGACTCGTCTTTAGCACCTGCTTACACAATTTTCTCGTGTATGCTACTGCACGAGAATACACCATACAAATGCACACACACCCACAACTTGCATGGACTCAATCTACATGCAAAGATTTACACATGTTCTGGACGCTATCACTCTAAGAAACTAGCAGCTCCTTTACTGGTCTCAACCTCCGGCCGCATGCACTGACCACTCGGCACGCCATCGACCAGATCGGACGCCATCGGCCATCGCCGCTGCTGCACCACGCCAGCCACTCCGGCCATGGTTGGGATGCCCACAACTGACCACCGATGCATGCGCAGCCACTGTCAAGGCTACCACGCATCAGCGGTGACGACGAGCCCAACTAGGGCGACAAGGATGCTGGTGAGCAGCGTCACAAAGATGTCGTATCTGTCGGACGACTCCATCACCTATCACCCTCTTAATCTTGTTGGTCTTTTATTTGAACGCCTCCCTGCCGAGCTTCACAACAAAGTCGGCTCATCGTCGGTATCCGCAGCAGCAAGGAGTGCCTCCTCCTTCTTCGCCTTGCGACACTCTTTAGCAAAGTGTCCATACCCTTGACAATTGTAGCACCGCACCTTTGACTTGTCAAAAGTACCATACTTTTTGCCGACACCATTGCGCTTGTCCTTCACACGAGCTAGCCATTCCTCCTCCGTCAGCAGCAGGCGTCCACCATCACGATCACCGCCCTTGTCACCAACCTCGTACCGCTCTTCTATGGACTTGAGACGCCCAATGAGCTCCTCGATGGACATCTTCTTTAGATCGACCAACTGCTCGATTGCGATGGCCACCTGCATGTACCTAGAGGGAACAACACGAAGAAATTTTTTCACCACCTTCTCCTCCTCCAATGGGTCGCCGAGAATACGGATGTCGTTGACGAGACCCATTAGGCGCATAGCGAAGTTGTCCACAGACTCGCTATCCTTCATGCGGATCATCTCGAACTCCATGCGTAGAGTTTGCGCTTTTGCCTTGCGCACACGCTCAACGCCCATGCGCATCGTGCACACGGTTTCCCATGCCTGCTTGGCAGTCTCCTTGGTTGCTAGTGTCCCTAGCATCTCTGCCGGTACCGCTTGAAGGATGGCTGACATTGCCATCCTATCGAGCCGGTACTCCACACCGCCAGGCTCGATGGCCCCCCAAACTCCTTGAGCCTGTAGGTTGACTCTCATCAAGAGAGCCCACTCGATGTAGTTGGTACTCGTGAGCATGGGGTAACGCACGGTCACCCCCACCTCCTTCACATGTTGAATGAAGAGCTCGCGGCCACCATTGCCATCGGTGTCGTTGCCGCCAGCTGGGGAAGACCTCGCACTAGCATCAGACATTGCCGCCGCAGGATCGTACTCGCTCTGATACCAAATGTTAGATCTCACTCTCGAACACACACACACGGGAAGAACACACGCGAACAGATTTCCCTTTTTTTGGCTCGGCGGCACAACTTGCCAATTTTCTTCTGTTAACTTTCTCACGCAAGACCAAGTACATAAATAGATGTAAACGGCATATGATGGATCAAGCAACAAGTTGATCCTAAACTCACGCAACTACCCCTAGTTACTCGGTCCATTAGTCAACATGCTTATCCTTATCTGATGCAACAAGCTAACAAAAATTAATCCATTATCTAACTAGTGCACGCGTATGTACTACATGCTAGCCTGACTAACATGCTCACACGCATTGCACTTACATGCATGGAAGCACACGCATGCAAAAAACTAACTCATCATCAGCCACACGATTCGCACGTCGTGCACTTCTGAGGATTCGGCCTGCTCGCATCTTCTAGCCACGCGCCTTCACGCAGTGCACTCCTGATGACTCAGCACTTCTGAGGACTCGGCCTGTCCGCATCTTCCGGCCACGCGCCTCCACGCAGTGCAGGTTATTTGCTCCATGCAAGCAACATGAACTAAAAACATAAACACTCACACAACAAGATTAATTTCCTAACAGCTGCAACCGCTACCAATTCTGGAAGGCGCTTGGCTTGATGTCACAATGGATTTCATAGAAGGTCTTCCCAAGTCTGAAGGCTGTGATACTATCTTGGTCGTTGTCGATAGATTTTCAAAATATGCCCATTTCTTGGCATTAAGGCATCTGTTCACGGCTCCACAAGCCGCAGGACTCTTTCTTGATAATGTGGTCAAATTACATGGCATGCCTCGTTCCATTGTTTCAGACCGCGACAAAATATTCACTAGCTTGTTTTGGAGGGAATTATTGAAAGCCATAGACACCAAGTTGATGTATAGCACAGCCTACCATCCACAAACTGATGGACAGAGTGAGAGAGTAAATCAGTGTCTTGAGATGTATCTGAGATGTGCGGTTCAATCTTCACCAACCAAATGGCGTGCATGGCTTGCAATGGCAGAATTCTGGTATAATTCCTGTTTTCACTCATCTCTCGGGTGCTCACCTTTCAAAGCATTATATGGCTATGAGCCTAGATATGGCGTGCTTCCGGATGGGGATTCATTGTCTCAGAAGTCGGTGGACGAGTTCTTACAGTATAGAAAGAATCATGATGACTTACTTAACCGTTTTCTGTCAGCGGCACAAAATTGCATGAAGCTGCAGTCCGACAAAAAGCGTGTCGATCGTCAATTCCAAGTGGGGGAGCAGATTTACCTCAAATTGCAACCTTATGCGCAATCTTCAGTAGTCAATCGTCCCTTTCCCAAATTAGCATTTAAGTATTTCGGGCCATATAGAGTTCTGGACAGAATTGGACCTTCAGCTTACAAATTGGATTTGCCGGATGGAAGTCAAATACATCCTGTTTTTCATGTGTCTCAACTCAAGTCATTTATTCCTGACTACACGCCGGTGTTTCATTTTCAGCAGCGCAAGGATTCAAGCGTTGGCGTACAGGGGAATGACGTTTTCGATGACGGGCTACAGAAAGACCAAAACGACAAGTGAACTTGCAGAGCAAGAAGGGGCGTAACGATGCGTGAGGGCGTGGGTATTTAGTTGATTCTGTTTTGGAGTTGTTGGCATGTAATCTGAAATCGTGAACCACCTTCTCTCTACTTTCCCCTTCTTTCTGAAGCTGTTCTCCTCTCTATCCCTTCTACCCAAATACTCTGTATCGCACTCTGAGTTTGTCGGATTTTGCTGTTCTATGGTATTTGCTATTGCCGTCTGGGGCGATCGTTAAATTGCTCTCCGTGCGCCGTTACCTGGGATCTTAATCCTTGCTCTACTCCTTCCGTTCGCTTTGTCAGCATGCACTTGCTAGCTTTGTTCTCCCCCACGCCTTCACGTCTGCATGCACCTGCTCTTCACGTTCTTGCCGCACGCCGTTTCTCTTTTTTCTGGATCAAGCGTCGCCGATCTACCTTCAGATCTTGCTAGAACTCTCCCGTACCTGCAGACCTCTTTTATATTATTGGCGAATATATATATATATATATATATATATATATATATATATATATATATATATATATATATATATATATATGTATGTATGTATATATGTATGTATGTATTTGTCTTGTCTACACGGTAGCTGACTAAGTCTAGCATACAGCCGCACACTTAGCTGCCACTAATCCCATTTCCCTGCGCATGCAGTGGATCTCAGCCGAGAGCTACGCCTCTCTCTGCGTGTAACTGTTCTGCCTATTTAGGCTCCATCTGAATGAATGGTTCGGTGTGTGGGTGTCATCTCTTTCATGGTAATCAGAGCGCGTTCAGATCCTGCTCTTCTCTCGTCCCACCACACCTCTCCCCATGTCAGTCTTTCCTCGTCCAGTGCTGCCTCCTCCACTCTTGCCGTCGCTGCGCAGTCTGTCAACATCACCAGCCTCGTCAGCGTCGCCTTGACATGACGTCCACGGCATACCGGCGCTGGCGGCGGCTGTTTCATGTGGTCCTCGGCCGGTTCAATCTCCGGCACCACGTGGATGGCACACCGGCTCGTCCGACCGATTCGGTTTGGCTGCAAGAAGATCTCACCGTCCTCATGTGGCTGCACGCCACACTTCCCGACGACCTCCTCGACATGGTCATGGATGACGACAACACCGCCCTCGCTGTATGGAACACGATCGGCGACTTCTTCCTCGGCAATCGCGCGAGCCGTGCGGTCCACCTTGAACAGGAGCTGCACAACCTTCAACAGGGCGATCTGTCCGCCGTCGCTACTGCCATCGCCTGAAGACACTCGCCGATGCACTTGCTGACTGCGATCAGCCTGTGCGCGACCGCGCCCTCGTCCATCAGCTCATCCGCGGACTCAATCCGAAGTATCACGTCCTTCGCCAGCTGCTGCCGGCGATGCCCACCTTCCCCACGTTCCTGGAAGCCCGCGACCAACTCATCGTCGTCGAGAACACCAACAAGACAACCCCGGCGTCGATCGACACTGCACTCGTCGCCTCCGACACGTCCACCGATTCCTCCAACCAGCAGCGCCACGAGCCGGACCGCGCCTCCTACTCATCCTCGCCGCATGGCAGCGGAAAGGGCAGGCAACGTGGCCGCGGCCGTGGCCGTGGCGGCCGCGGGTCATTTCCTGGCCGTGGACAGCAGCAGCAGCAAACCCCGGCCTGGATGCAGCAACTCCCTCCGTGTGTCGCGTCCTGGCTCGCTTCTGGATCGTCCTGGCGTGCCCCGTGGACTAGCGCTACCGGGCCTGGCGTCCTTGGCCCTCGCCCACCGGCAGAACAAGCCTTCAACACCGGCCTCGTTTCACCGTCCACGCAGTTTGCACCGGCGGTGCCTCCTTTGTTTGACACCAGCGGTCTGCTTCAGGCCCTTCAGGCGGCAAGTCTTCCCCAGCAGACTCAACCCCATGAGTGGTACATGGACACAGGTGCAAGTGCCCACATGTCTGGTGATCCAGGTATTTTGCCCAATTATTGTCCTGCTGCAACGCATAATTCCTCTCACATAGTCGTTGGCAATGGATCTACTTTACCTATCCTTGGTACTGGTGACACCACCTTGTCCACGCCTAATGCTTCTTTCACTCTCTCCCATGTCCTGCACACACCTAGTCTCATCAAGAATCTCATTTCTGTCCGCAAGTTTACTATTGATAACTCATGTTCCATTGAATTTGATCCATTTGGTTTTTCCATCAAGGATCTTCACAGCAAGAGAGAAATCATGAGGTCTAGTAGCCATGGCGATCTCTACCCGTTCGATCCAAAGAAAGTCCTATCCCTAGCAGCCACCTCCACTTCTTCTTCGGTCCTCTGGTATCGTCGTCTCGGGCATCCCTGGGCCAATAGCTTAGGCAACATTTTGTCTCAATTTTCAATTTCTAGCCGCCATAAAAACTCACATCTATGTGATGCCTGTCAGCAAGGGCGTCATGTGCGACTACCCTTTGCCAATTCTACTTCTATTACCTATTTTCCATTCCAAATAATTCATTGTGACTTGTGGACGTCGCCTATTACAAGTTTTACTGGCTATAAATATTATCTTGTTCTTCTTGATGACTATACGCATTACTTGTGGACATTCCCTCTTCGTTCCAAAGCCGACGCCACCCCCACGATACAACATTTCTATACACACTTATTCTCAATCAATTCCACTACAGTATTCAGACTTTACAATGTGACAATGGGAAGGAGTTTGACAACTCTGCCTTGCGCCAATTTTTCTTAACCCGTGGCATCACCTTCCGCTTTTCTTGCCCATACACTTCAGCCCAAAATGGCAAAGCCGAGCGCTCTCTCCGCACCATCAACGATGTCCTCCGCACCATCCTCTTTCAGGCTCGGCTCCCTCCCAAGTTTTGGGTCGAGGCCCTTCACACAGCCACATACCTCCTCAACCGACACCCTAGCAAGCCCATTACACCCTATACCCCCTACCGGCTCCTCTTTAGCCAGGATCCTGATTATTCTCACCTTAAGGTTTTTGGGTGCTTATGTTACCCCAACCTTACTCCTTCCTCTCCACACAAACTCAGTCCACGTTCTACTCCTTGCATCTTTCTAGGATACCCACCGGAGCACAAGGGATATCGGTGTATGGATCTCACATCGCACAAGATCATTATATCTCGTCGTGTGACTTTTGACGAAACTTCATTTCCCTTTCCTACAGCTGCGGCCACCGAATCCATCCCCACCCCACATCTGGTGCAATCCTCATCGGTTCTGCTGCCTGGCCCACCCCTTCCAACCTCGTCCCCCCACGCTTCGGTCTTCGCTGCTGCAGTTGCGCCATCTGGCTTCCCTCCGGCCTCAGCTATTTCCCACGCGGCCACACAAAGTGCACCCAGCTCCACGCACCCAGCCTCTTCTCCCCCAGTGCATGTTCCTATATTGCCCAGCTCCACTCACCCAGCTGCTTCTACACAGCCGACTCACCACATGCTTACTCAAGCTAAACATGGTATTAAATGTCCCCGATAGATGATGAATCTCTCTACCTCCACTTCTATTTCCCCGCTTCCTTGGAGAAGCGTTCATCATCATGTGTCGAATAAAAGTTGGGCAAATCGTAGTTGTGACCGATTGCCTCAAGAAGTTAGAAATTAGGCGTTACAAGATTAGGGGGGGTGAATGTTGGAACTAATCTTGTAATAGGAAAGTTTTAGTTTGGAAAGTTTGTATTAAGAAAGTTTAGGATGAAGAGTCCAAGTAGGACAAGGAACTGGAATCCTATTCCGTTCTTTAAGGCTGTACTTTTGAGTATAAATAGGGGGGTAGTCCTGAGTTTTATAAGAAAAACAAAAGAAAGAAGCAAGCCAACAGGCGAGAAATAAAGAAGTGAAAATTGTCTCACGATTTCTGGGTGTCTTGTTCCAACATTCCAAACACATATCGTCAAGCCCTAAAGGATCCCCATTGGCATCAAGCTATGTAGATGAATTTAATGCGCTGCTAACGAACAATTGTGAGACCCTCATTTTTATGTCACTAAGTAACATAAATATGAGGCTCTTAAGTGCTTCCTGTGCCATTCCCATGATCAGTGGCTGGCACGCACAAACACAATTTGAATATTACAGCCACACAGATACACACTTTTATTACATCACAAGTTTTATAGTGTTATTACAATACCAAAAGTGGCAGGAAATTAAAACCATGTCTCATAGTCTGCCATCTATTCCATAACTCCACAGGCAACTGCTGAGATGAACCTAGAAAGATCAGTCGTCGCTAAAATTCGCAGGTTCCTCATATTCATTCCCGTCATTATCGAAATCTTGTTCATCACCTATAAATATTTGTTGAAGCAAGTTGAGTACTTTGGTACTCGCAAGACTTTGTAGTGTATGCAATTCCTGGAATATATGCAGGCTGAAATAGAAAGTGGGTTTCTACGGTTGTTTTGCATAAAGCGAAAGTTTTGAATGAGGTAGTACTGAATAATAATGGAAAGCATAAATAAAACTTTAAAGACAGTTTGATAAGTAATTGAAATAACAAGTAATAAAAAGATAATAACATTTTACTCACGGCCCTTTGTGAGTAAAATAACGAAAAGATCCTCCATGGTCTTATGTGAACAAATATAACAGTAAGTGACATTTAACAAATGTGATTCACTTTCCAAATCATTTTATCAAGAGTTTTGGAAAATAGAAAACAACTAACTAGTGTCAATTCGCCAAGTCATCCATGACCGTGGATACGGCTATTCGAATAGTTTTAGACTCTGCAGAGTTTGTACTGCTTTACCCACAAGATATGTTCTCCCTTTTTGCAAGCTATAAGACACACTTCCTTTGGTATGCCCGCGAGGAGTTCATAACGAAACTGTTCGATTACTTGAATCTTAGCTTTGCACTAGCCCAGTGACGTTACCCCTGACTATGATGGAAGCTAAAAAAAAGGTAAAAGGGAATTCCGGAGTCAGTGACCCACCAGGAATAATAAACAGCCCCAAATTCATAGTCAGGCGTACACCGTTACAATGGCAGATACCAACACCTCGGTGATGACACCTCCCTCGAGCAAACCTATATTCGGAATGCCCGTGCTACAACTGCCTACCAATGTGCAAAGTTAATTCCCAAATAATTTAATAAGTTAAGACTGTCCCATTACAGTACTTGTGGATGTACGGTTATACTTGGATCATGCAACACTACGTTCGGTCCTCAAAGTGACATGGGCGATAACTCCACCCTAGCTACGTACACGTTAAAACATGTACAACCGGCTATTGCCAATAATCACCCACATCAAAACAGTAGTTTTATTTTCATTTTTATCAAACTACCAGTATCCTTCACTGCTTAAATAAACCATAAAAGATTTCATAAGGAAAAGTGTGTGGGTGTAAATGTCGTTAACATTTTCTAAGCATCACTAAGCAAATGTAATTAATAATCGTTATATCCCATCTATGGAATGAATCTACCCATACCTATGGTTATCATGGAATTCATGTCAACATGATTGAAGTATTTCATCAATTTGGGTTATAGCTACCAGGGACTTAAAATAGACATTTAAATCATAAGCATGCAGGAAGATTCTTAATCACATTTTAGTTGATTATGAAATCTGGGATCAAAATGATCAAGGGGGTGCTTGCCTTGCTCCTCGACGGTGTAAATTTGGAGTGCGTAATAAATCGATAGCGTAGTCGGTAGCCTCAGCGTCTATACGTCGATTAAGAATATGACAAATAAGATACTTCAACATCGATAAAAGAAGCAAATACACAAACAATAAAGATAGCAATTGAAGGATTCAAATGAAATCAATTCAAATCAATCAATGGTAGCAATCATTTCATCACCTCATGTATTAGCTAAGTTGTTAAATTATAGTCCTAAGGATTAAAGTTTTAGGGCATACAACACGGCTATCTTCTTTGTGTATTATTTCATTCTAATTTACGAATTCAGGAAGCTAAGATTGTAGGTTTGTTTTTAACAAAGTTCATTTGTAGGGTGTATGACTAATTGTACTAATACAAATTAGTATATAAAGCAACCCTAATCATATTTAATGAAAGAACATGGTAAATCCTAACTTTTATTTTACTAAATGGTCCTAATCAGTGTAATGAGCACAAAGAAACAAATTTTATTCATTTTGGATCATTTTTGATCAAGTTATTGCAATCATATTAAATTTATACATTAAATAAAGTCCTAATATGAAATTTTCACAAACTAGTTCCAAATCCAAATCTAATTACATATTTGGACAGTACTTGACCTAAGGATTCCAACAAAGTTGGTTTCATTAAATTTGGACTTTATTTGCAAAATTTCTATATGCTACGTATTCGAATTTCATTCTTTGAATTTAAATTCAAGTTTAAATCGCTAAACAAGTTTCAAATATTTTTACATATTATGAAACTACATAATTTATGATGAATTTACAAACAAGTTTCACTTGATTTGGAATTATAGATAAAAAGTTACATGCATTTGAATCAATTCGGGTTTTAAATATTCAAGAAAAAAGTGAAATGCGCTTTCCTTAGGGGAAAGCGGATTCCCTCTTTTCGCGCGGCTAGGGTTTTGAATCGGGCCGTTGTCGCTGATAGCTGGGCCCTGCCCGTCAGTGGCCGCGTCTCATCTTGTAGCGTGCCTGTGATTTGGTGACAGTGGGACCGGGTTGACAGCGAGTTTAGTGTGCGCGTGAGGCTGACCACTCGGGCCCGCATGGCATAGAGTTGCGCCCTCGCTAGGCACGAACCCGAGTCAGCTGACATGGGGGTCCCATGCGGCAGTGAGCCAGTGCAGGGGAGGTGGCCGACGGCTTCACCGGCGGCAAACCGGCGACGTCGATCGACTTTGGATGGTTGCCACAGCTTCAGTGGATCATGGCGAACCTAGGGGTGTGCTCGGTTATGGGCAGTGTTCGGAGAATTTGAGCTCACGGCGACGACCGGCGGCGTTTCACGGCGGCGCAAGGTGCGGCGATGCTATGGTTCAATCCGGGATGAATGGCCATACGTAAGAGCTTTAGGAGATCATAAGGACTCTATTCATGCACTTAGATCGGAGGAAGGGTGAACGGGCAGTGTTCTCACCGTGCGGCGGCGAAGGCGGCGGAGGTTGCACGGTGCGGGGTCAACTCGGAGTGCTTTAAGCTGGAAGAAGATGCGCAAAAGGTTCATGAGTACCCGTGAATGCTCAAGGATTAACCAATTTGGACATTCTCTTACCGAAGTGAACGAATTTGGGATTTCCCCCAATTCGGGTTCCACCGGCAACGGAGAAGACGGGCTCGGTTTGGGTGAATTTGGGTGCGAGAGGGGGAATAGGTGAGTGCTCTGGGTTTAGTTAAGTTCAAGGGTGCTATTCGTCCGGTTAAATAGGCAGAGGAAGACTCGGGTGTCATGATAAGGGACAGAGGTCACGGCGGTTCTCGGGCATTCTCCTCCAGCTCGATTAAGGCATGGGCATGGTACAGGGTTGCAGCGGCGTGTCAGGGCGACCTTGAGTGGCGCGAGATTGCGGCTAGGTCACGACAAAGGGGCGAGGCGGTTCGGCTTTGTCGGCAACAGAGAGAGAACGAGAGAGAGATAGAGATGAGAGGAGAGGAGGAAGACGAAGCTGACACGGGAGGGGCCACAAGGCAGAGAGAGAGAAGAAAGAAAAAGAGAAATGGGAATAGGCTGACGCGTGGGCACAGAGGGTTCTGGGTCCCTGTCGGCAGTGGTGCCAGCGCCCAAGCCACTGGAAACGTGGCCCCCACGTGGAAGAGAATGAGAGAGAGAGAAGAGATTTTCTAGGGTTCTCCTCTGGACAGCACACAATCCCAATTAATTCCCGGGTCATTTCATCTCGAGATTTTTCGAAACTTTTTCTACAAGTTTCTGGGTGAGTTATCTACTTCCAGTAAAAATTTGAGGTTAAAACAATCTACCAATTATTTTTATTAATTCTGACAGTGAAAGCTGCACAGAAAAACCAATTTGCTTTTCAGCTTGGTTAAAGGACTAAATAAACATATTTATTTTTGAAATTTTTACTGAAGGTGTATCTCTATACAATGGACCTACCATAAAAATTTCAACATTAAATTCTCATTATTTAATTCTCCATAAATCTTTTATTGATTTCTGCAGAATTTCAAATTTGCCTAAAATAAATGCTAACTCATAGCAAAATTGCTTATTAATTTTTGAAACTTTTTGTGAGTGAAGATGATATGTCTGAGGTCTTATGGTAAAAACTCCAAGGTCTAGATTGCTCCACAACTCTCTCTAAAAATCTGACATTGGACTGGCCAGAGAAAGGATTTATCATTTTTAATTGTTTTCTTCACTAATAAAAGCATTCTCATGGTCTTTTGACCATCTAGGGGTATCTTCTAGGGTTGGGCCAGGTTATACAAGATTTTCACCATGGTAATTCTTCACTTCTTACCATTTTACTATTTTCTCTTTTCTTTTCTTTCTTAAATTCCATTGTTCATTTCAACAATTAATTCAACCAATAGATCAAAAATCAATAAATGCACATAAAATCAAGGAAAGCAACACAAAACTGATTTCACATTTTTAATATTTGGTTTTTATTACTCTGTAAATTTGAGGATGTTACAACAATACTTGGTGATTTGTGCCTAGACCTGCAGGTGTGAATGTCATTTCCGGGAAATGGATTTTTCATCACAAGTACAAAACAGATGGCTCATTGGCTCGCTATAAAGTTAGATGGGTAGTTCGCGGATTCAATCAAGATTATGGAGTCGATTATGATGAAACATTCAGTCCAGTCATCAAACCAGCTACCATAAGGGTTGTGCTCTCCATCGCTACCTCTGCATCGTGGCCAATTCATCAATTGGATGTCAAGGATGTCTTCCTTCATGGGAACCTCACTGAAACAGTCTATTGTGATCAACCATCCGGGTTTGTTGATCCTTCTCGACCCTCTCATGTGTGCAAGTTAAATAAATCCCTTTATGGTCTTAAACAAGCTCCTCGCACATGGTTTCTTCGTTTTACTTCATTCCTCCAAAGCATTGGGTTTCAGGGATCTCGAGCTGACACCTCTCTTTTTGTCCTTCGCAACAATAACCACACAGCTTACCTTCTTCTCTATGTAGATGACATCATTCTTACTGCTAGCTCCTCCACCTTCTTGCACACTATTATATCTCAGCTTTGTCATGCATTTCACATGACTGATCTTGGTCCCTTGACACATTTCCTCGGCATTCATGTGACATCCACTCCGCACGAAATTTTTCTTAGTCAAGAGCAGTATGCCAATGAACTGCTTCAACGTGCCAACATGCAGCAATGCAACCCTGCTCGGACTCCCATTGACACCAAATGTAAGTTGTCAACCAATGCTGGCGAGCTCCTGTCCAATCCCACTGAATATCGCAGCATTGCAGGAGCCCTTCAGTACTTGACGCTCAACACAAAAATTATAAATCAACACAAACATTATAAATCAACAGAGCATATATAACTAAATCAATATTAATAGGTGGTAAAACATATCTTTACCCCTTTATAATTCACCAGTTAATTCTTTTCTACATGCACACACTATTCTGCCCCCACAGAGGATAATTTTCCTTTGTTCACCCTAAAACGTGCACCCAGAAATCCTATTTCCTCATAATCAAAGGCTAAGATGTTTTATCACATCACATCAAATTTAATGGACAAAATCACCCGGTTCATCCCATCAAACTCGAAAGAACCTCCCGTGCCCCAATCTCGCCTAAACACCCGCGCCCCCAACGCTCTGCGCCTAAAACCCTAGCACTCACCCTCGCCCTGCCTTCCGCCCTCCTCCTCGCCTCCTACTTGTGGCAGCCGCCGCCGCCGCCGGCAAATCCAGCGAAGAAGAAGCTGCCGTGGTCGAAGAGAGCCGAGGCGATACCACCACAACAACAGCGGAAGGCAATGTCGTCATGGCGGCAGGGAAGCGCCTGATGGCGAGATGTGCTCAAGGGAACACTCGGGGCGCCAGGAAAGCGAAGAAAGCGGCGGCCGCGTCTTGGCGCCGGAGGGCCGTCCCCAAAGAAGCCCAGGACACAGCCAGCAGACCAGGCGGACGACGCGGAAGTCGAGCCGGAGGTGGCGGTGAAGCCGCCTTCGCCGGTGAAGTCCAAGTTCGGTGGAGAGCCGGAGGTGGTAGATCCGACGGCCGCCGTGCCTCCCCGTCCCCACTCTCGTTCCCCAGCTCCTACTATTAATTTACAAGAGACGCGAGATGAACGCCTCTCTCTCTCTCTCTCAGATCAAGAAACCCCAGGCCCCGTCGTGCCCAAAATTCGGCGAAATTTTGAGGATTTTAGTCCGATTTAAGCATCCAATCGCCTCTCTGCTTGCGAATTTCTTCGATTCGGTGCTCTGATTGAAGCATTTTCTGAGTCTTTAAGAAGCTGTTCAGCACTGCAAGAAGTGGAGAGCCAAGAAGTCTCGAACAAGGTCGTTTCTTAGATCTTTCGGGAGTCGCCAGGTTCGATGCCGAAGTAGCTTTTGCTGCCAGATCTCCTCAGAGAAGATGCAGGTCTCCACGCGATTGAAGGCCACCGTGGCCTGCGGCGGCGGCGTGAGCACCCAGCCGTGGAGCTCGGCCGTGCCGACGCCAGCGTCGGCTCCGGGGCATGAAGGCGGGGGGCGGCGGGCTCTCCTGACGAACCACCATCACCACGGGCTCAAGGAAAAGATGCGCGTGCTCACCCTCTTCTACGAGCAGCACAAGCATCAGCTCGCCTCGTCAGAGGGCGCCACCGCGAGGCACCGCCGCATCATCCAGTATGCCAACGTCGAGGAGGACAAGGATGAGAATGATGGGAACGCCGAGGAGGTCTAGGAGGACGAGGGGGCCAAGCGCCACGATGATTTTGCTCCGGAGGCGGCAGTGCTGAGGGAGAACATGGCGCAGAAGGAGGCGCGAGCACCTTCCAAGAACAACAACCATGTCGTCGTGTTCGCCCGGCCGGCGGAGCCGAAGGAGAAGGAGAACGTGCCCCACACCGCCAACGGATGAAGGCCGGATGAAGGCAATACGTTTGGTAATCCCCTAGTCCTGCCTGCTTGTAATTTGTAAACATGTGCTTATTTGATTTTGTTCACTTCATTTGTCATTTGGTAATAACAGGTAGCAAATAAGCTATTTACCATGGCAAGCATTTCCAAAAGGATTGAAGATTTTGCAAATGAAAAACTTAATTCAGTTCTGGAAGTGATTCCGACCATGAATCTGCGACTCTTGAAATGGCTACACCTGAAGCACACAAGGTTTGGTTCATGCTCTAATCTCTTTCACATATTCCTGTGCTTATTCTGAACCGTGTTAGATGATGTTGAATAGAATTGCCTTGAACTTTATCATAAAGTCAACCAAGTGATCTCAATAAACTGTTGACAATAGAGAAAATGAAGCCAATGCGCTGCTGTAAATATGAAAATCGGCGGATATTTTCTCTGTTGACTTTATGATAAAGTTCAAGGCAATTCTATTCAACATCATCTAACACGGTTCAGAATAAGCACAGGAATATGTGAAAGAGATTAGAGCATGAACCAAACCTTGTGTGCTTCAGGTGTAGCCATTTCAAGATCGCAGATTCGGTCGGAATCACTTCCAGAACTGAATTAAGTTTTTCATTTGCAAAATCTTCAATCCTTTTGGAAATGCTTGCCATGGTAAATAGCTTATTTGCTACTTGTTATTACCAAATGACAAATGAAGTGAACAAAATGAAATAAGCACATGTTTACAAATTACAAGCAGGCAGGACTGGGGGATTACCAAACGTATTGCCTTCATCTGTTGGCGGCGTGGGGCACGTTCTCCTTCTCCTTCGGCTCCGCCGGCCGGGCGAACACGACGACGTGGTTGTTGTTCTTGGAAGGTGCTCGCGCCTCCTTCTGCGCCATGTTCTCCCTCAGCACTACCGCCTCCGGAGCAAAATCATCGTGGCGCTTGGCCCCCTCCTCCTCCTGGACCTCCTCGGTGTTCCCATCATTCTCATCCTTGTCCTCCTCGATGTTGGCATACTGGATGATGCGGTGGTGCCTCGCGGTGGCGCCCTCTGACGAGGCGAGCTGATGCTTGTGCTGCTCATAGAAGAGGGTGAGCACGCGCATCTTTTCCTTGAGCCCGTGGTGATGGTGGTTCGTCAGGAGAGCCCGCCGCCCCCCCGCCTTCGTGCCCCGGAGCCGACGCTGGCGCCAGAACGGCCGAGCTCCACGGCTGGGTGCTCACGCCGCCGCCGCAGGCCACGGTGGCCTTCGATCACGTGGAGACCGGCATCTTCTCTGAGGAGATCTGGCAGCAAAAGCTACTTCGGCATCGAACCTGGTGGCTCCCCAAAGATCAAAGAAACGACCTTGTTCGAGACTTCTTGGCTCTCCACTTCTTGCAGTGCTGAACAGCTTCTTAAAGACTCAGAAAATGCTTCAATCAGAGCACCGAATCGAAGAAATTCGCAAGCAGAGAGGCTATTGGATGCTTAAATCGGACTAAAATCCTCGAAATTTCGCCGAATTTTGGGCTCGACGGGGCCTGGGGTTTCTTGATCTGAGAGAGAGAGAGAGAGAGGCGTTCGTCTCGCGTCTCTTGTAAATTAATAGTAGGAGCTGGGGAACGAGAGTGGGGACGGGGAGGCACGGCGGCCGTCGGACCGACCACCTCCGGCTCTCCGCCGAACTTGGACTTCACCGGCGAAGGCGGCTTCACCGCCACCTCCGGCTTGACTTCCACGTCGTCCGCCTAGTCGGCCGGCTGCGTCCTGGGCTTCTTTGGGGACGGCCCTCCGGACGCGCACGCGGTCGCCTTCTTCGCCTTCCTGGCGGCGTCCCGAGCGTTCCCCTTGAGCACATCTGCCACTGTGCGCTTCCCCCCGGCGCCGCCCGCGGACGACATTGCTGCTGCTGCTGTTGTTGCGGGTGGTACCGCCTCGGCTCTCTTCGACCTCACGGGCAGCTTCTTCTCGCTGGATTTGCCGGCGGCGGGGGCGGTCCCGCGGCGGCGAGGGGAGGCGGAGGAGGAGGGCGGAAGGCAGGGCGAGGGTGAGTGCTAGGGTTTTAGGCACAGAGCGTTGGGGGCGCGGGTGTTTAGGCGTGATTGGGGCACGGGAGGTTCTTTCGAGTTTGATGGGATGAACCGGGTGATTTGGTCCATTAGATTTGATGAAGTGATGTGATAAAACATCTTAGCCTTTGATTATGAGGAAATAGGATTTCTGGGTGCACGTTTTAGGGTGAACAAAGGAAAATTATCCTCTATGGGGGCAGAATAGTGTGTGCATGTAGAAAAGAATTAACTGGTGAATTATAAAGGGGTAAAGATAAAGATACTGTTCGCGCTAAAAACGTGAAGGAAGGTTTTCAGCCTCAAACACACAAGACAAACGCCGGGTTTGTAGAGCGTGCCAGTCAATTTGACCTGAAATTGACAAGGTAGAGTTTGTAATTCGATCAAAGCCGATAAACAAGGATCTATCGGCTTTTCGCTAGTCGGCAAGAACCGATTAGGAGATAACTAGATCAATCGGTTACAATCGATCAGGATACAAGGTAAAAATCGGCTTCGGGAAGGCGATGCGCAACAAAACGAAGCAAATCAAACCTGGGTGAAATCGGCAAAAATCAACAATCGGCGATGCGCAACTATGTTGATCCCGTCGACTTGCAGAGAGATCTATGAAACTAAAGCAATGTAAAAGAAAAGCTTGTAAAAAGTAGATGTGTGTAGTTGAATTGATTCCCTCTTTGCTTGACGCCCACCTCCTTTTATAACACGCCTGGCCGATCCGAGTTGTACATGGATACGGTGCATTTACCCGTATCGGCCTCTTATCTGATTTCCTTTCCTTTTTAGAAACGGTTTCCTTTTCCGAGTCGTTTACCGATTCCTTATTATACGAATACTTCTTTTCCGATTCAGACCGATTTCAATACATGCTGAATTTTGGTGCAAACATATGCCCCCCATTTTTGAAAGGTAGCTTGCTATCTTTCAAAAATCCTTCGCTTTTCTCCGTGATCAGCTTACCGTTTAAGATTCACCTCGGTAACTTCCCCATTAATGGCGCCGCAATGCTCTCGGTGCGTTTTTAATGCAGCAACTGTTCCCGCCTTTTCACCTTTTTCACCGAGGTATAAATATGAGGTCCCCCCTTGCGGTCATTTTCACCCTGGCGTGCTTTCGCTCATCCTGAAATCGGCTTTCTTCCGCTTCAACCCCTTCTTCCCGTAGCATCGGCTGAAATGGATGCATCCCAGGTACTTATTCCGATCCCAGATAGCGACCATCAGTATTTCCTAGGTCCAATAGGAACCATAGAAACCGAGCATCTTGTCATTGGAGATGAGATCACTAGACTCCCTTTATCGGCTCCTGGTTACAACATCAATGAGTGGACCAAAAGTTTTAGGGCTTGGCCGACAGCTCTCAAGGGCTGGAGGTCCTGGTATATTAGAGTATCGGCCCAAAAGAAGGCGGAGTGGGAAGGAATGGGTATTGCTGAGTGTATCCCCATGTCCTTAGCCGCTCCAGAGCCCAATGAATCTTTAGTAGCCGCCGCTTGCTATTTTTGGTCGGACTCTTTTAACGCCTTCTTTTTCCCCACTGGTCCTATCGGCCCAACCCTTCTAGACATGGCTGAATTATGCTGCCTTAGGCCTGATGGAGACCAAATATCGGCTTTTAGTGGGAAACCTCAGTACAAATTGACCAGAAAAAAGGGAGAAGGTTGGTCCAGATATATCAAAAATAACAACAAAGTAACCGGCCCTGTATCGGATGAGGAACACGTAGCTTTCATCAACTTATGGTTAGACCGATTCCTCTTCTGTGGCGCTTCCCTAGGACCAACCCAGGTCTATCAATTTATGTCGGAGCAACTAGTCATGGGCCATCGGCTAGCTTTAGGGAAATCCTTGTTGGGCGCCGTATACCATATGATGCATATCATCCGGAGTCGGCTTTTTACTAGCAATGGTTCTTATATCGTAGGTAATGTCGGCGGCCCTCTTTGGTTTATCCAGATTTGGCTTTACTGCGTTTTTGGCCGCCTCATTATCCCGGACCCTTCGGAAGAATCGGCTTTTCCAACGGAAGACTTTCTTGAGGGTGCCATCCCTGAATTTCAACCTAGCCGATCCCCAGGCGAAAAATTCATCATGTGTTCGTCTGATGAACCAAAAATCTCTCCTGCCGGCTTCCATAAGTACTTGTCCTTTTTCCTGAATCTTAACCAAGCCTCTTTTAATCGTAGAGACTTCTTTTCGTATAGCCAATTAGTCGATCTCCCGTGGCCTTCTTTTCTTCGTTTAAATTCTGATAGCTCTCTAATGCCCCAGTCTACTCTTGATCTGCTTCCCCTGCTGATTTCTCCTTGCATCCTTCACGTCGGCTTAAGTACTCGAAATAGAACATTTCAGCCGACCTACGAGTTCTATCACCCTTCAGTGTATGCACGCCAGCTGGGTTTTGGACAAACAATTCCTTGCTTTCCTTTGCTTAGCATGATTAAGCCACGAAATAAAGTTACTAACATTATTGCGGCGGAGCTTATTACCGAGCTAGCTGATGAGCTCCATGTGGTAGACTTGCCATTCCTCGTGTTAAACACACGTCGATCGGGCCAATTTACCACATGGTGGGCTTCCATAGCTGAGGCGCTCTTGCGGAGGCGTACTATTCCTGAGGTCCTGTCCTCTTTTCTCCCTGGCTTTCGAGAGCCGACGGAGACCGCTGCTGGGTCTAGCTCGAGTTCGAGCGATGCTAACTCGTCTTTAGAGGTATTTTCATTTTGATGTTTTATTGGAATAAGATTTTCATCGGCTTAACCATATCTTTTACCCTTTTCAGACTAGCAAAAGATCAACCCCAGCGCAAGCCGCATCGGCCGACGATCGCTCAAAACGGCAAAGGTCATCGACCCCTCTTGCCGGTTTATCTTCTGGCACATTGGGGGTCAATAGCCCATCAGCATGCGATCTTGCCCAGCGCACCAAAAGTACGTCTAGTTCCATTTTCCATTAAGCGAAGTTTCATGCTTGCTGTCGGCTAACCCCATGTTCGTCATTTTAGAGAAGAAGAGCCGTAGAGTCGTCATTAAGCGATCCCCAAAACCTGCGGGTCGTGATGCAGCATCATCCCCAACCGGATCGGCTACTGCGGTTAGTTCTGACTCTTATCTTGATTCTTTGTCTTTGTTTTCTTTACCTTATCGTAACGTATTCCTCAGGAAACCCCTTCCGTCCAGTTGTTAGAAGCCGACGTAGAGAAGACTCAGACGGACGTGCTTGTCTTGCCGGCTCTGGCTCCTGCTCCGCCATCTGTTTCCTCCCCTCCAAAACCTGCCTCTGACCCAGCTCCGTCGATGGACCTAGCCGATCTTTTAGGCTTTTCCTTGGACGAGCTTGACGACCCGGAGATTGTGGCCACCGATGATTACCCGGCCGATATCCAACGTATAATAGCGGCCTCTGCTCCAGCATCGGCTGCTGTTACCGCTGCGCCGGGTATGCAGGAGCGACTCAATCGCCTCCTAGATGAAGTGTTGCAACCGGAAGCGGCTCTTCTGGCCAACACTCAACCTTTGAGAAATGCGATGGCAGCCATGCAGGCCAATCTTCCTCCATGACTATGGACGCATTGCTAGAGGTATGTCACTTGGGCGACGCAGGTTGGATGTGGAGTTGGCCAAAATAAGGGTTGATCGAGGAAGGCCCAAAGAAGCCGATCAACAGCTCTTGGATAAGCTTATAGCAGATGCCAAACATCGGAAGAGCATATTCGATCGAGGTACTGCTACACTCAAATCGGCTAAAAGTAGAGCTCAAGAGCTGGAGTCGACCAAGAGTAAACTTGAAGAACAGCTGGCCTTGGTCGTAAAAGAACTTGCAGACTGCCAGATTGGCATCACAGACTCTACATCCTCACTGGCCGTTCAGAGGCGGGAGATCGGCGAGGTTTTTGCGCAAGTCAAGACTCAATCGGCTAAAATAGTTCCAGTTCCGGGTGATGCAAAGGGCCGACCAAAGAACTTATAGATGGTGTCCAAGCCACTATTGGCAAAGCGGCAGCGGCACTATCGGCTTTGGGAGCCCATTTGCCCGGATTAGGACTACACTAAACTTTGATTCATTGGTATCAGTTGTGGCCAATCATTTTTGTAATATTGCTTTAACCTTGGGATGATGTCCTTTGAACACTTGTTTGATCAGTTATGCAACCGATTTTGTAAACTTTAATCTGTGGATGGGTGTTAAACTGACTCGGTCGGCTGTATGACCGATTTTATATGCATGTGCTTTTGTAATTGATCCTGATGTTTTCCTTTCTGTAGTTAGGACCCGACCCATATGCTTGGGTGATATGCCTTCAGATATTTTCCATTGATCGCTTTAGGTAGGACGAACCCTTCCAAGGACTCCAGTATATACGAATTCCCGTCAATCGGCCGATTGATCTTATAAGGCCCTTCCCATGTTGGAGACCATTTGCCGAATCGATTATCCTTAGACCCAATCGGCAACACAGTTTTCCATACCAAATCGGCTTGATTGAACGACTTTGAAATCACTTTTTTATTGTACGACCTGGCAACCCTCTCTTTATTCTTTTTAAGCCGATCTAGTGTGATCAGCCTTAGTTCAGCCAAATCATCTAGATTGTCAAGCATCGCCTGTTTGTATTCATCAGCTGATACCTTATCTTGCTCGTGTAGCCTTATTGAGCCGATGTTGATTTCAACGGGCAAAACGGCTTCTTGTCCGTATACCAACTGAAAGGGTGACAATTTAGTTGATCCGTGATGAGATAGCCGATAAGCCCATAAAGCCTCCGATAGCGTTGAATGCCATTTCCTTGGCTCTTCCTCAATTTTTCTTTTTATCAGCTTTATCAATGTCTTGTTTGACGACTCGGCCTGTCCGTTGGCCTGAGCGTAGTAAGGGGAAGAGTTGAGTAATTTTATCCCAAGACTTTCCGCAAAACCTTTGAAATCGTTGGACATGAACACAGTACCCTGATCAGTAGTAATTGTTTGTGGAATTCCAAACCGATGGACGATGTGTTTATTTACAAAGTCGATCAGCTCTTTACTAGTAACCTTCTTGAGTGGTACAGCCTCAACCCATTTTGAGAAATAATCTGTGGCTGCAAGGATGAATTTATGTCCTTTCTTTGGATGACGGAAATATTTGGCCGATTACGTCTATACCCCATCCTCTAAATGGCCATGGCTTGATGATCGGATGCAAAGCCGATCTTGGTGCCGATCGTATGTTACCAAACTTCCGCACGCTTGGCATCCTTTATAATATTTGAAGCAGTCTTCTAACATCGTCGGCCAAAAATATCCTGTCGCCTCAAGACCCACTTCATCTTATGGGCCGATTGATGTGATCCACAGATGCCTTCATGGACTTCACCCATCGCTAATTTGGCTTCCTCGTTTCCAAGGCATCTTAACAACAAACCTTCCATAGTCTGAAAGTATAATACATCTTCTAGTAGAACATATTTGAGTGCTTTGCGCCTGACCTTCTGCTCGGTTGGCTTGGATGGGTCCGACAAATAATCCTTTATCTCTCTTCTCCAGTCGACAGGGTGAACGCATAGAATCGGCCAAACGTTTAGCCCGATTGACCCTTGTCGGCTTTCAATCTTGTACCCTGATGCACATTGTGCCAATCGGTTTGCCTTATCATTAGCTTCTCTGGGGATATACTTTATAGAAAATGTAGTGAACATCTCGATGATCTGGAGGCATTGATGGGCAATCTTGAGTTAGCGCATCATCGTTGCATCGGTATTCTCCTTTGACTTGCTGTACAATTAACATCGAGTCTCCAAAAGCTTCGACGTCTTTCACCCCGATGCTATCTAACAATTGTAGACCTCTTAGCAATGCTTCAGATTCTCGCTTGATTATTTGAACATCGGCTATTTAGCCGATACATGAAGTCATACTCCTGCTTTTCTAGGTGAAATTAATATCACGCCGATGCCTTCGCCTTTCCTGGCAAGCAGATCCATCGAAATACACCGCCAAGGAGTCACATCACCGTCCCTGTCAATGTTTCACTTCCTGTGATAAAATTGGCCACAGCTTGTCCTCTCACAGATTTAGCCGACTCATAGGTTAACTCGAACTCTGTTAAGGCGTATGCCATTTTACCGAGCCGACCCCGTAAGATTGGTGCCGATAATATGTACTTGACTACATCCGTTTTGCATATTATAACGCATTTGGAAGCCAGCATATAATGTCTTAATTTGGTGCAAGCAAAATACAATGATAAGCATAATTTTTCTACTAGGGGATACCTAGTTTCTACATCTAAAAGACGTCGGCTTAAGTAAAATATTGCTCGCTCCTTCCTATCGGCTTCTTGTGTTAAAAGCGCCTAATCGAATCACCTTCGGCCGATATATATAGTCTAAAAGGTATACCATGTTTTGGCGCAGTCAATACTGGTGGACTCATCAGATAACCTTTTATGTCGTCGAAGGCTTTTTGTTGATCGGCTTCCCATTTGAACTCTTGGTTGTCTTTATTTTTCAGCAGCGGTGTGAAGGTACGAATACGCCCTGACAAGTTTGAGATGAAACGTCGCAAGTAGTTGATTTTTCCAATCAATACCTGCAACTCCTTTTTGCTTGTCGGCGGTTTAGTATCGGCTATGGCTTTTACTTTGGCTTGGTTTACTTCAATTCCTCCTTCATGCACTGTAAACCCAAGAAATTGTCCAGCCGATACTCCGAAAGCACATTTGAGAGGGTTCATTTTTAACCCATGCAACCTTGTGCTTTCGAACATCTTTTCCAGATCGGCCAAATGTTGCCAGTCTTCTTTGGATTTTACCACTACGTTGTCAATGTATATTTCCACGGTATTGCCGATCAAATCATGGAAAATATGGTTCATAGCACGTTGATAAGTAGCACCGGCATTTTTTAAACCGAAGGTCATAACTTTCCACTCATATAGCCCTAAAGCTCCCGGACATCTGAAAGTTGTTTTGGGTATATCAGCTTCGGCCATGAATATCTGATTGTATCCGGCGTTCCCGTCCAAAAAGCTTATGATTTTATTCCCAGATGCAGCATCGATAAGCATATCGGCTATAGGCATCGGGTACTCGTCTTTTGGTGTAGCTTTGTTTAAATCTCTAAAATCGACACATACCCTAAGTTTGCCATTTTTCTTCTTTACAGGGACGATGTTTGAGACCCATTCAGCGTATCGGCAGGGCCGGATAAACTTTGCCTCTAGCAATCGTCCTACTTCTTCCTTTATAGCGTCATATAATGTAGGATTAAATCGCCTAGGGTATTGTTTGAATGGCCGATACCCAGGTTTTATTGGTAGCCGATGTTCGACTAGCTGTCGGCTTAAACCTGGCATTTCATAATAATCCCATGCAAAGCAATCCTTATACTTCTTGAGTATTTCGACCAACTTTGCTTTATAACTGGGTTCTAATTTAGCACTTACAAACGTTGGTCTTTTGCTATCACCTTCCCCAATATCGATCTCTTCGAGCAAATCGTAAGTAAATCCTAACCCTTTTCTTTCTTCTTCAAAATCCTCAACGACTTCTTCGTATTCTTCTTGCCGATAGCTCCTGGCCTTTTCCTCGCAGCTTTGCTAGTGTCTTGTACTCCATCTTCTTACTACTGCCTGTCCGATCAAACGTGTTGGGTTTGACGCTGATCGGCTTGAATCCCGACTTCTCAACGCAGATAAAATCGCAATTGTCCAAGGCTTTTCACGATATACATTCGGCTTCTTCGTGGCCGGTTGGTATCAGGGCTAGCCATGGCTATATGAGCCGATGTGTCGCCGGCACGACTTCTCTCAGATCATCGTTCCACCGCACCAATTTTTGGTGCATAGTTGATGGTATACGACAATTGGCATGGATCGATCCGCCCAAGGAGCACGCTGTAATTGCCTTTGGCTTCAATCACAAAAAATGCAATCGGCAAAGTTTTATTACCGATCGCCGCTTCTGACACCATTACGCCTTTAGCCTCAGTTGGGTCTCCCGTGAAGTCATTTAGCACCATATTGGTTTTGATCAATTCTTCATCGGCTTTACCCAATTTTCTAAAAGTACTTAACGGCATCAGATTGACTGTCGCCCCGCCATCGACCAACATACGAGATATCGGTGGGCCATTAATATACCCTTTCAGATATAATGGTTTCAGATGCCGATGCATGTCTTGTGGCTTTTCGAACACAGCGTCTGGTGCTCCGAGGCATAATTGGGCGAACACTTCTTCAGCCGATTCTTCGGTTTTGAACTCGGCAGGTAGAGCGAATACCATGTTTATATCCATCGGTGGCGTATCATCCCGGATCATCGGAGAACCGGATTCGATCGATTGGTCTGAATCACTATCGATCTGTTCCTTCTTTCTCCACTCCTTTTTCAAAATTGGTACCGGTCTTAACTTATTGAACATCCGATCCCTCTCGCTCTCCTTTTCGGCCTCCCTTTCTTCTTGTGTTTTCAATCGCTGAAGCCTTCTGCGTTGTGATTTGCTGAGACACAGGGGCACCACCTAGGTTTAGGTTCTATCGGCTTCGTATTTTTCGGCTAAATTGCTCATCTCATTTGTCGATTCCATTCTACCTGTGTTAGCCGATAGTTCCTGATTTCGGGAGGACTCGCCTTGCTCTGATGTTGACAACCTTTCATGGATCGGCCTACTGCTTCTCATATCTGGATGATTGTATATCGGTCTAGACAACCTATCTTTTACAGACCGGTTTGGCCGATATACAGATGAGTGTTGCATAGGACAAGACACAACTGTTGGTAAGGTCATCCCTTTCTCCCAACAAAACTGCCAAAAGGGACATTGCCGATGTTTCTCTTCTTGAAGAGTTGGCCGACATGACATATCGGCCGCCAACGTTCGTCCCTCTTTTGCCTTAGTCGATGAAGATTCTGGTGGTGTTGAGTGTTACACCTCCGACTTATCCTTTCATACTTCCCCAGGAGTTGTGAGAAGGTCGGCTTTGGTTTGAAATTGGCTTTTCTTGGAGCCCTCTCAGCCCGATACCATTTACCGACCTCCAAGTCCCCTCTTGGTTTTACCGTTCTTGAGTTTTGTCCATTCCTATCGGCTTCTATTTGTATAGAACCGATAGTAATCTGCACTGTCTCGTCTCGTGATACAATTCCTTTAGTCGGCTTATCTTCTTCTGCAGGCCTCTTTTCTTTTCGTGAACATTGAACCATGTTGACTTGAAAAGGGCTCATATCTATCTGCATAGCTGATTCTTCCGCAAATTTTAGCCTGCCATCAGTGATGGCCGATTGAATCTGTTGTCGAAAAATATTGCAGTCGTTAGTATTATGTGAAAACGAATGGTGCCATTTGCAATACCTTCGCTTCTTAATTTCCTCGGTCGATGGTATGACGTGTCCCTCCGGCAACTTTATGAGTTTTTCTTGCAGTAATAAATCAAATATCTTGTCACATTTTGACACGTCATATGAATACTTGATTTCCGCCCTATTTTTCGTCGGTTTGAGCAGAGAGCATACGAGTGGTTTTTTAGAACCCTTGGTCCACTTGGCTATGTTTATTTCTGCTTCGTCCTCGGAGGTGTCGCTTGAATTGTAATCTACCATGTTTACTTTGGCCTTTTCATTACCGTTTGGCTTAAATCTATCTTTAAATCCTTTACTTTCTGCATATCGGCTTTCGTGTGCCGATACGCGGTGGAGTAAGTGGCCTAAATCTGGAAATTCTTGGCCCGATAGCTTCTCTTTTAATGGCGGGATTAGCCCTTGGAATGCTAAATCGGCCAATTGATCATCGGGTAATGTTACACTAAAGCATCTATTCCGTACGCCTCTAAACCTTCTGATATAATCGGAAACCGATTCGCAGATTTAATCGGACTGAACTAAGATCGGAAATCCTAAGCTCCATAGTTCCCGAAAAAAAGTATTCATGGAATCGGCTTTCTAGATCGTTCCATACGTGAACTGAATTTGGGGGTAGATTAGTGAACCAAGTGAATGCAGCACCAGACAATGATAAAGGAAACAGTCTGATTTTTAGTCCATCGGACTGTGCGGCCTCCCCACACTGAGCCATAAACCGTCCGATATGTTCAATCGTGGTGACGGAATCATCACCTGAGAATTTGGCAAAGTCTGGTATTCGAAAGTTGTGCGGGTATGGCATTCGATCTATGTAATCGGGATACGGCTTCCTATAGCCGATTACTCTCCCTCTGGGCTGTAAACCAAACTGCTCTCTTAAAACATTAGCAATTTGTTCCGCCCAATTGACATTGTCGGCTTGTGGTGCAACCGGACATTGCCAATTTTCATGGTTCACGCCCTGCCCCCCGAGTGCAAACTCGGGTCTTTGTCCAAATCGCACCGCAGGGGGTCTTGGCACTTGGTCGCAATCCTGATTAAAACCTAATGCATCTGGTATGGGCGCGAAAGGTTCGACGTACGGCGCCACCCTATACGGCGTTTGTTTCACGGTTGTGGCTCCCCGTGATTGCGGGACCTGATCTGTTTCGATCGGCTGATAAGCCGATAAACCGATGCTATTGGAGGGCCCATTTGACGGATTTGATGTGCTTATCTTAGCCCCATCCGTGTGCCCATGGTAGTGTGTAAATCCATCTCTCTGTATGCTTGGTTTCAAAACAGTAGGTTGAGTTGGCATTGTGATAGGCGTTTGAGCCGACAATCTTACTGTATTGGTGTTAGGTGTTATGGAATATACTGGGTACGTAGGGATGGTTTGTGGTGGATCTAGCAGGCTTCCAGACACAGCCAATTCCTGAGCAATTGTTTTCACACTATTTTCTATCATCGGCTTCAGTGTGGATACTAGAGCCGATGACTGATTGATTAATGCGTGATGGACAGATTGCTCGATCATACTTGATAAATCAGCTTGAGCGGGTGCGTATCGGCTTACCGATTCGGATGACGAATCTCCGATAGGATTGAGGCTTGGGAGTGCAGTCTTTTGAGTAACGCCACGGCGTGTTTTCTGGAAGCACCGCAGCATCATTTCTTCTAAAGCTGCCTTTCGGTCTTCAATTTCTTTTCGCTGTTCAGGGGTTAAATCGGCCATCTGAGGCGCGATTATAGCATCGGTGTTGATATCGGCGGTGACCGCAGGCTTATCAGTTGACGACATGATTGATTTTCTTCGTGGTCCCACCGGGCGTGCCAAAATATGTTCGCGCTAAAAACGTGAAGGAAGGTTTTCAGCCTCAAACACACAAGACAAACGCCGGGTTTGTAGAGCGTGCCAGTCAATTTGACCTGAAATTGACAAGGTAGAGTTTGTAATTCGATCAAAGCCGATAAACAAGGATCTATCGGCTTTTCGCTAGTCGGCAAGAACCGATTAGGAGATAACTAGATCAATCGGTTACAATCGATCAGGATACAAGGTAAAAATCGGCTTCGGGAAGGCGATGTGCAACAAAACGAAGCAAATCAAACCTGGGTGAAATCGGCAAAAATCAACAATCGGCGATGCGCAACTATGTTGATCCCGTCGACTTGCAGAGAGATCTATGAAACTAAAGCAATGTAAAAGAAAAGCTTGTAAAAAGTAGATGTGTGTAGTTGAATTGATTCCCTCTTTGCTTGACGCCCACCTCCTTTTATAACACGCCTGGCCGATCCGAGTTGTACATGGATACGGTGCATTTACCCGTATCGGCCTCTTATCTGATTTCCTTTCCTTTTTAGAAACGGTTTCCTTTTCCGAGTCGTTTACCGATTCCTTATTATACGAATACTTCTTTTCCGATTCAGACCGATTTCAATACATGCTGAATTTTGGTGCAAACAGATACATTGATGTACATATAGATAGATGACAGAGTTAAACAGTACATGACTATTTTTCATACGGTATATACATTAAGACAATAGTATAAAGGTTGGTCTGGCTCTGCGAGAGCGACAGCGTCACCCACAGCATAATATTGAGACAAAAGCAGAGCAGGTTCTGCGTAGCGTATACTGCAGCGCGCGAGTGCAAAAGGGTAAGCTTCCCACCTTGGCTATACTGGACCACAGCTGCAAACAATTTGATATATTGTTAGAATGCATCGTAAGTTAAGCAAAATTAACGATGTAACATGTAAGGCAGCAAAATAAGAGACCGGGCATGAGAAAGGGAATTACATCGTGGCTGACGTACTACGAAGAACGCTTTTTATGTTGGGTTTTGATAAGTTTCATCCGGATGTTTTCTTTAGCAATCATCATCCAAATTCATGGTCATTGGATTTGCTTTCAGATCAATGCACGGCCTCGTTGAATTCGAGATGGGTTGATTCTATAGATGTGTGTTTTGATCGTACGGTCCAAAGTTTGGATGTTTTTTAGGACAAAAACATCCGGATGACTTTTATGTTTGTTCTTCTACGTTGTCCTCGAATAGCTTCCTCTTTGTTGTATAGCCTTTTTTTTTAGGAATGCCGGAAGTACACATATAAAGCAGCCTGGCCTGTGAGGATTATAAGCTAATATGGGTTGCAATAAGCTGCAATCAAAATCCGTTGATGCCTGGTGATGTAGATGGCTGACCTGCAGCGTCGATGGCGTGGAATGATCTGCCATTGCAGATTTGATTTCGATTTTCTGTTATAATGACCATATGCGGTTCAATGAGAACGCACGCTTGAGCAATAGCAAAGGTAATTATGATAGGCTAATATGGGCACATAATATAGAATGACTGAAGACCAACCTTTGGCGTGGCAAACACTTCGTGACCAAGATGAACAGAGCCGGAGGCATGGGCCTGGATAGAAATAAATTTTGTCAGGAAAACGTAAATGTTAATTACTGGAGGCAGTATAGATCAGTCCCATGGGATTCATGTAAATAATATTTTTAAGAATGATGATAAACAAGACAATTCTTTAGAAATGACCTCATCAGACATAGGGGAGAGGGGAAAATCAGCAGTGGCACCGTCGCCTTTCTGTTGGATTTGTTGATCAGCGGAGGTGGATGCGGAAACAGGTAATAGAACTGACATAGACTCAACTTGGTATGATATTTGTGGCCTTTGTAATGCTCGGCGCGTCACGGATCGATACCTTGAGATTATATTGCTTTCCGTAGAGACGGGTAATGGGGGGGGGGGATGAGATCATTGTTGTTTTTAGTTGATTCAACAAGCGGCTGAACTGGACAACCGATTAGTTGCTCGCCTAATTCAGAGAAAAAGATAAACTCGGCAACCTTTGCGTCGTCCTTATTAATGTCAGCTGGATGCACCCATGGATGGTAACGTGATACCTGCGGTCATTGAAGCAACAATGAATTATTTATAATCGAATATCAAACTATAACATAGGAACGGCGGCAAGATCGGATAACAAGGATGCACCGTTTTTCGGCGGCTGTGCCTGTGATACCACATCGGAGGCATTTATATCTACCATTTTGGGAATTGGCTGTCCTTTTGCAAGTTGTACATGCTAAATACCACCACGGCTGATTCGGAGAAAGGGTTTTAATAGCAATATCGACACTATAGTTATTACCCTATATACCAATATATATAGTTGAGAATCAGTAGAGGGATTTTCGAAAGGACAGAACATATAGCAATGATATTTATATAGATGACTTACCAGGACATCATGTGGATTAAGATCGTAAATCTGCAGGACAGTAACCGTTGCAACATGTTGTTATGTTGGCGGCTGGCCAGTCCATTTAACCCCATGTGGCGTATTAAGTAAGCTGTCGATGTAATATCATAGAAGAGACAAAAACAGAGAGATTATTTGATAGAATAATATAAAGAAATCATTGAGTTGCCATGTACAGTGCGGTGTGCATCATACCTTGTCGAAACAAGGTTGCTAAAGTTTAAAGATAGCAATGCACCACAGTGCTTGAGGGAAAGCATGTAACAGCATCAAATAATAACTACAGAGGAAAGGCGAAGGAATACAACGGCAGCAAGTATCAAGAAGAGCAATTGTTCAGCACTAAACCTGTTTTGCAGATGAGCGACTTCAGGTAATGTAGGGTTTGTGTACCATTTGCAGATGGTGCTTCCTTGGAGAGATAATCGATCTAGAAACGTTGAACATAGAAGGCATGGGGGAAAAACAGTTGGCACACAATATATCCATGGATCAATGTTTACTGCATAAGGTGCCACATAGGTAATAAATATGAACAAAAATCCTGAAAGAGAATAACTGGATAACGCTGACCATGACGGAGATTAACTGTTATGCCAAGGAATACCATAACCACCGGCCTCTCCTGTGCTTCAGCTTGAATACTGTCAGCATCAAATTGGAGAGAATGCGGTCCCCATAATGTGATATCAGCATGTTCTCTGCATAACAAATATAGCTTGCGTATTATTTGTAAGAAGAAACGTCGAGTCAGAAACTATAGACAGCTGGCGAAAAAAATTTGCATAGGGAAATAACAATATATCATTGATGCCGAAGAAAATCTTCTTGAATCAACTTTAGATGGTTAATCTTGAACGGGAAAACTGATGCAATAGAAATCCATAAAAACTGGAAATGGTTCTGTTGATGTACCTTCCATCTGTCACCTCGATATTTCGAATCGGTTTTGGGACACCCTTAACGTTAACCGTCTTCACATGGGACACAACAGTAATAAGACCTAAGGTGTCTGGGAACGAGAAACGTGGTTAACCAAATTAGGAATCTATGACACAGCTAAGATCTATGCCTAAGCAAATGTATAGATAAAATAGGAATCTAAATAGCAAAACATAAGTACCGGATAGCACTTTTCGTTCACCAATTCTATTCCTTAGCACTTGAAAGGGAACCAGGTTACAGGCGTAGGCAGGGAATCTTTCTGGGATAGGCGCGACTTCTTTAACTTTGGTATGGGCTGTAAATCTAGCCATGATATCGTTATCGACCGGGTGATAGTTGGCACGCGCGTCAGTCACCTCAAAATATTCTATGTAATACACCGCACCCTCCCTTAACATTGGTTGGAACACTGCAAGGCGTTGTTCGGGGACTTGTGCTTCTATCATAGTACCCTAGGATGGTAAAGAAAGAAGTGTTAGATTGTGCAGGAATAGAAACACAACTAAATAAATAAAGAAAATCGATAATTTGGGTGTACCTCTTCATCAAGCAACACAAAGTCAAGACGTAAAACATTATGCGAGGAATCTGGATTAACGTACTCTGAGAACCGCGTGGTTCTAACACGGATTCGCCAACGACGTGATTGCTGCGTTATATTCTTCAGCAAAGTATACTCCATCTGTGCAAAGTCAGCTGAAAGATGGGAAACAGACTAGCAAACAATATAAATTCAAAAATCATATACACGTCTATAATAATTGTGCACTAACTGATCAAGCAGTGTACGAAAAATCTGCTAAATTTTCATAATGACGAAGCCCTGCGTTTGGCAACCGAAAAGACATAGACATGTAACACCGATGAGAGTATATAAAACCCGCAAGATAAAACAAGCAGGCTGAACCGAATAGATAGAGGATGCAAAAATGCAAATAACAAGATAATATCCCATGAGCTATTAATTGGTTTTGTCACAGAGCCGAAACAGTATCGTATTGCAGCCAATTGGTGAAATGGAGCCACCTTTGTAAAAACGGAAACAGAAACAGGAATACCTAAATCTCTATTAACATTGTACTGTTCCAATAATGTATACGCCTCACAGCATAAAACTATAACCAATTTAACCGAGAAGAAATCATGAGGCCATACGTATACAACACATTATACATGCATGTGGAAGCATTACATAAAGCATGAGATATAACATGACCAAGGTGGGTGAAGAAAAAGGAGGACAATTTAGATAAGCTAGAAATAATCCTTTAGAATAACATAGTACTAAAGGGTATCACGGGTTGGCTAAGCATACCAAATTGAAAATAACTATGCAACACCAAATGAACTATCAACAACAGCAGCAACTGAGCTAAAATAGGCAATATAGCATATTGATATGAGAAAAACAAGTCATCTCTATAGAAGGGGGGGAAAACAGAAAGCAATACTAAAACATCAAAAAGCGTCATACTGGTTGAACAAGGCATGAGGAGTATATCATAGAACTATAATTAATGTAGTTAAGAAAAAGGAAACGACAAGGGAATGCAGACGGAGTGGCACACATGTAAAATCATTGAACAAGGTATGAAACACAATGTCATCAATGTAGACGAAGGAAATTGCAGGGCAATTTAGACAGGATGGAAACAAACATATAGAATAAGACATGGCAAAAGCCTTGTATAATACAGGAGCCTAATATTCATGGACATAACCAAAAGTAATATCTGTGATACACATATCATAAAAACAGCCATGCTATATCGCCATGGCAGGCATGGGCATGCCTAAATAAAGGATAGTATTTCATCATAAACCACATTTTTGGTTATTGAGCCAGGCGTGCCATCTTCGGGCCTGTTTGGGGAGGTCATCGGGCTGAAAAGTCGCTTTTGATTTGTCAATGTAAAGCCATTGTAGGGCGGTGTGGCTTTTCTTGATATGTCATTTGGCAAACTAGCTGCTGCAGCTGTAGCTTTTGGGGGGCAACCGAGTGGGCCCGAGTGAGGAGGGAGTTGGAGAGGTGGTGCCCGAGCCAGAGGGAGTCGAGGAAGCGACTGGGAGGGGATACGACGGGATGAGGGGGGACACAGAGCGAGCGGGGAGACGGTCGAGCGAAGCCACAGCGGAAAAGCACCTCCCTACCAACTGTGGCTTTTAGGGGTGCTTCAGCTGTGGCTTAGCTGTGCAGCCGCTTTGCAGCTGGGTTGTTTGGGGGGGCTTTAGACCCAAAGCTGAAGCACAGCTGAAGCGCAGCCCCCCCAAACAGGGCCTTCATTTTCTATTAATATAGATAACCCATGCTTCAAAGTCACCCTAGAAACTGCAACATAAAGTTGGCTGTGCGTGAAGACAGGGCTTAGCAAATAAACCCCAACTTTAGCCAAGGTCTGGCCCTGACACTTGCTGATCGTCATTGCATAACTAAGCCTGATTGGAAATTGTCGGCTCTGTAAAGTAAATGGTGTAGGCCCCCGGATCGGCTATCCGGAGTCCTCTGTGTATTTCTGTACTAGTCCCAGATTAGTAGCTAGTACACACAGTCAAACAGTGATAAATCAACAACCATATCACGAATACATATAACTAAATAAGAACAACACCAAATAAAAGCAAAGACCTTATGGTCAAGGTTTACCATTACGGCCTGAACAGGCAGAACAACTTGAACCACAGCAGCGGAAGACGAAAACACCAAGGCGACCCATCCAAATGCCCATAGGCAATCGAGTGGGGAGCGCGTCCTAGTCGTTGGAATTCCTTGACAGCTTCTTTCACTTCTGCGATAGGATTAGAATGTAGCACGTGAGTACATAAAGTACTCAGCAAGTCTGGGAAAATATGCACAATGTAGGCTATCCAAAGATGGTTTAATATGGTTCTTTTGCATAAAGCCAAGTTTCGTCAAATCATACTTGTTAATAAGTTTCACAAAGCATATTTGAGCAATTCTTTTTAATAATTGAATTATGTAATATTGCAGTGAAGGTTCTAACCACCACTCACTAATATACAGGCTCTATCCACCACATCTCAACAAGATCAGGGTTCAATCCAATCACATGGTTCTGTCTGCCACGGTTCACAAAATCAGGTTCCTTCCACCTACCTGGCTTTAGCCGCCAGAAGCACACCCGAGAGTTCTAACCGCTCTCGGATCCCAAAACAAACCATTGTTTAGTTTGAAATCAAAAACCAAAGTCTACCAGTACGAAAGCATTCAGCAAGCTTTGCCTTTGACCGTAGGCACAGCTATTCGAATAGTTTTAACTCTACAGAGGTGTACAACTTTACCCACAAGACATGATATTCTCTTGGTGCCAAGCTATTAGCACACTTCCTTAGGTGCGCCGGCAGGGATATCATGACAAGGCCTTTACAATGTATACGCCTAACCTGACCCACCCGTTGAGGTTTCACCGCTGTTAGGGTTATATCCACCTAGTACAGAAGCCCCCTCTTGCGTCGTGTGAGAAAAACAACAACAATGCCTCTATCCGGCGCTCACATTCCACCGTTTGGTAAGTCTAAGTTAGGTTTCTACAAATTATTCAGCCACGTCGTGCCCACTGTCGGGACCCGAATTTGCAAATCCGGACCCTCTGTGTACTCAGCGCTAGTCCAGGAACGCGCTAGTGCACACAGTCTTAACATCGGTAAATATCACAATCATACCACTCGATACTAATAAAGTACTTTAATTAAATAATCAAACCGGTTACTCGACCTTATGGTCAAGTTACAAATATACGCCACGCAGGGCGAAACTTATTAAGAGAGAAATAGTAGCAGCGGAAAAATAAGATAACTTCGTGGCGCCATCCAGTATACCACAGGCAACTGACAGGGCTCGCTCCCTAAGTAGACGGTTCCTCTTGGAGCTCCTCCTCCAAAGCTGGTGTAGTCTCCTCTTCAACTGGTATTGTATTGTGGCAAGGGTGAGTACTTGGTACTCAGCAAGTCATGCACAGAATGCAGCTAATATACTACATGCATGGCTTAATACAAAGGAGTGGCTCAGGGTATTTTTGAAGTAAACAGCATTTGACAAATATCATAAGTAGATTCGAAAGCAGTAGTAACAAGTAAAGTATAATTAACTTTTCAAGGAGTTTAGCAAACATCTTTTCCCATCCTAATCCATGTTTCCATCAACATCATTATTAATCCAACCCAACCCTTCAAGTCCAGGTTATTTTTGAGAAAATCTAACCCTTGACTGTAATTCCCGAGCGATGTCCAATACCGCGGACACGGCTATTCGAATAGATTCTACACTCTGCAGAGGTTATGCACTTTACCCACAAGATACAGTCAAACACCACAAAGGCGAGTTCCCGTAACAAAGTCTTTCGGAAACTTCTAACAATACAAGTGAGCCTCCCCGGTTATTGCACACTAACCCTTCCCTTAGCTAAGGCGAAGATTAGGCCAATCAACCGTTAGATGGGTACCTGGCCTCAGCCCCGGTACGCTCCCCCGTACAACTTACACAAAGGGTGTAGTTGACCTCCTGAGGTCCCACAGGTACGTTATTAGCAACTTAATCAACTAGATCCGTCCCATTACAGACATGTGGTTGCAAGATTGACTCAGTTCAAAGGCTTGCAAGGTTAAGTCCTTAGGGTGACCAGGGCAAGACTACCCGAAGAACCAAATCAACATCCCCAGTGCCACAACTGGCCCACCTGATCATTCTTGCCACATGCCCCGGCCGAAAACTATTTATCAAACCCCAGTTGATTACCATGCACCACGTGCCATCAACATCACATGATACCTTTCCAAAACAGGTTCAATATATCATTAAGTCAATATTAACATTTGATTGTCCAAAATCATGTCATGAGCACGTAGTAGGTCTAAGCAACATACTACAACGATCTAATTTCCCATGTTGGCAAATTAATAATGTCCAACTAGTAAACCACAACTATGGTGACAAGGGTCATGGCACATATTTAATTAATCAAGGTGTCATACAACAATTTGGCATTTATCTAATTTCCCATATTTAAATAAAGTATTTTCTAATTGAACTAGCATGCAATAATTTGAACCAAAATAGGTTTCAAAATAGGATCAACATGGTCAAAGCACAACTTGCCTTCAAAAAGTACTTGTTCTTGGTCTTGAGTTGGATCCTGAGTCAGTACTTCTCCTTCGAATCCTTCCGGCACTTCAACGTCTACTCGTAACGCGTGCAAATAGCAACAAATGAATAAAACAGAAGACCAAAAGTGTCCAAACATCCAAATAAAATCCATAAACAGAGAGAACATAATTTTATGAATTTTTAGGAACTGGAATCGTCAAATTTGGAGTTTAAATGCAAAAGTTATGATTATTTAAAGTTTAAATAATCAATTAAATAATATTACAGAGAAATACTTTAGTCTAAAAATTAAATAAAATTAATAATTAGGTAGATCTCAATTTTATATAAATTTAGAAATTTGAATCACTCAAATCGGAGTTAAAACGCAAAAGTTATAAGCATTTGAAGTTTGAATCAAAATCTGAAATCATTACTTCGAATTAATAAATCATTTTATTTTTCGGAAATTAATTATTGCGTCAGCCTGGACACGTGGCAGCCTCTGATTGGGCCGGTGGCGTCGGCGATCCATGGGCTCGGCCACGCGGCGCTCGGTCCACGATGAACTTCGGTCCACGGCTCCATGTGTCGCCGGTGGGTCCCCTCGGGTAGCGTCATTCTTGGCGTCGGTGAGGCTCGGCCTGATCTTGGCAGTGGGACTCCATCGGTGACGTCATTCTTGGCGTCGGCCTCCTGGGATACGGCCGGCCCGACATCTTGAGCCCGCCATGACGTCGGCGTGGCGTCATGGTGCGGTTCGGCCAAGCCGTGACCGACACGCGGGCGTGTCGGCGTCACGCTGAGTGCGTTAGGCTGCTTGGCCGCGATGGCGGTCGGCCTTCCCGACAAGCGTGGCGCAATCTCGGCCGTTGATTTGAAATTCAACGGCCCAGATTAGATCTGGGTCTCACGCGTTTGGGTTAACGCGTTTGATCTGGACCGTTGGATCTAGATCCAACGGTTGAGATTGGATCTGGGATTTGGAACGGGATCTCACCGGCGGGTGACGTGGCGAGATCTAGGGCGTCGGATGTTGATCGGACGGCTGGCGGTGCTCGCGGGGACGGTGATGGCGTGCGGCGGCGCAGCTGACCGGTGCTGGGGACGACGACCTAGGGCATGGCGTTGCGGGGCTCCTCCGACGAGGTGAGTTGGACGCCTGGACGCGTCGTGGCCTCCCGGTTCCGGATCTGGGCACAACGGCGGCGGAGGACGACGGAGATGGCGGCAATCGGCAAAGAACCACGGCGGAGGGAAGAGGCAACTCCGGCGAGCTCTAGCGGGCGCGCTACGGCGGCTCGGGCGGCGAGAGTTGGGGCTATGGGTGCGCACGGAAGTCTAGGTCACGACACGGAAGACGGCGCATTAAATAGGCCCTCGACGTCCGTGCTACGCGCGGAAAACCGAGGCCCACCCACGGGCGACGGCGGAGTCCGGCGAGGACTCGGACTGGGCTACGTGGCTCATCGTGAGCCGTTGGATCCAGATCCAACGGTCACGTGAGTTGGGTTCGGGTCCGGTTCGGCCGAGTGGGTTCGGCTTGACTACGTGGCTCGGGTCGGACTCGAACTCGAGTCTGACTCGGGCTCGGTCGGATGAACAGTGCAAACCCGGTTTGGATTTTCCAGCGAGTTAATATTTAAAATAATTCCCAGTAATTCATTTAATGCATTAAAAATAGCAAAAGACTCAGAAAAATTCCAGAAAAATTATGGAAAATACTTTGGGGCATTTTGGACTCAAATAAAATATTTCCAACAAAATTTTATTTGCAAAGTTAAATTCTTTAGTTATTTCAATATGGAATAAATTCAAATAAATTCTAAATGAATCCAAATAAATTCCAGAAAATTCCAAAAATTCACCAAAGTGCCAATTCACACAAGAATTTAAGAAAAGCAAAATTTTGGGGTGTTACAAACCTCCCCCCTTAACAGAATCTCATCCCCGAGATTCAGGGCTTACTAAAGGAATAGGTTCGGAAACTCTTTCTTCAAATCCTCTTCGCGTTCCCAAGTCGCCTCGCTTTCTGCATGATTGCTCCACTGAACTCTACAGAAACGGGTTGACTTGTTCCTCGTCTCTCGATCCATCGTGTCCAGAATCTTCACGGGGTGCTCCTTGTACGTCAAATCTTCTTGCAACTCAATTGACTCTAGCGGTGTCTGTTCCTCAGGTACTCGGAGACACTTCTTCAGTTGGGACACATGGAACACGTCATGTACTCCTGCCAACGACTGTGGCAACTCCAGCTGGTAAGCAACTTCGCCTCTGCGGCTCAAAATCTTAAATGGTCCAACATAACGGGGTGCGAGTTTCCCTTTGGCATGGAACCTCTTAACTCCTCTGAGCGGCGTGACTCTGAGATATACAAAGTCTTCTGGTTCAAAACTCAAATCCCGGCGACGATTGTCAGCGTAACTCTTCTGTCGTGATTGGGCTATCTTCAATCTCTCCCTGATCATGGCAATCTGTTCTTCAGCTTCTTGAAGAATATCTGGCCCAAAGACACGGCGTTCACCTGTCTCATTCCAGTTCGATGGCGTCCGACAGGGTCGTCCATATAGTGCTTCAAATGGTGACATTTGCAAACTTGCTTGGTAACTGTTGTTGTAACTGAACTCCGCATACGACAGACTCTTATCCCAAGAGGTAGCATAAGCCAATGCACACGCTCTTAACATATCCTCCAGGATCTGATTGACTCTTTCGGTCTGTCCATCCGTCTGTGGATGATAGGTCAGATGAAGTTCAAACGGGTTCCCATAGCTTCATGCAATTTATTCCAGAATCTTGAGGTAAATTGGGTACCTTTGTCCGATACAATCCTCTTTGGCACTCCGTGCAAACAGACGATCCTGGTCATATACAACTCTGCTAACTTATCCCCCGAGTAAGTGGTCTTCACGGGGATAAAATGGGCGACCTTGGTCAAGCGATCCACTATAACCCATATGGAGTCATAACCTCCTTGAGTCTTAGGCAAACCAATAATGAAATCCATTCCGATTTCCTCCCACTTCCACTCAGGTATTTTCAACGGCTGTAGCAATCCTGCTGGTCTCTGATGCATTGCTTTGACTCTCTGGCATACGTCGCACAATGTAACATGCTCGGCAACTTCACACTTCATGCTCGGCCACCAGAATCTTCCCTTCAAATCCTGATACATCTTGGCGCTTCCAGGATGAATTGAATACTTGGAGTCATGGGCTTCTTCTAGAATCAACTGCTTCAGCTCCTTTTTGTTCGGCACACAAATGTGATCCTTCATCCATAACGTGCCTTGCTCATCCAACTTGAAGTCCTCTGCCTTGCCTTCCTCCTTGATGGACCTGATCCTGCGGATCTTGTCATCATCCTTCTGTCCTTCTCGGATCTGATCCACTAGGGTAGGCTTTACTTCTAATGCGGCCAAGAATCCGCTAGGTACCACCTCAATCTTCATTCTCTGGAAATCCTCACATAACTCATCCTAACTTGTGGCTAGCAACATACTCACGGTATGGCTTTTCCGACTCAGAGCATCGGCTACTACGTTGGCCTTTCCAGGATGGTAATGGATTCCAACATTATAGTCCTTGATCAACTCTAACCACCTCCTTTGCCTCATATTCAGATCTGACTGGGTGAATATGTACTTAAGGCTCTTATGATCCGTGTACACTTCACATCTGTTCCCGATCAGATAGTGACGCCATATCTTCAAGGCATGCACTACGGCAGCTAGCTCTAGGTCATGCGTCGGATAATTTTCCTCATGCGGCCTCAACTGCCTTGATGCATAAGCGACGACCTTTCCATTCTGCATCAGCACACATCCAAGTCCTTGGCGCGATGCGTCACAATAAATATCAAAGCTTTGATTAACATCCGGTAGAACTAACACTGGCGCTGATGTCAATCGTTTCTTCAGTTCTTGAAAACCTTTCTCGCACTCTGGCGTCCATGCAAACTTCTTCTCCTTTTTCAGCAATTGCGTGAGAGGTTTCGCAATTGTCGAAAAGCCTTCAATGAAACGGTGATAGTATCCTGCCATTCCAAGGAAACTCCGGATCTGGGTCACAGTCTTCGGCTGCTCCCAATGTAACACAGCTTCTACCTTGCTGGGATCTACAGCGACTCCTTCTGCGGTCATTACATGTCCGAGGAATTCTACCTTGTCCTTCCAAAAATCACACTTACTGAACTTGGCGAAGAGTTGCTGTTCCCTCAGCTTTTCCAATACTCGCGTCAAGTGTTCGGCATGTTCATCCTCTGTCTTGGAGTAGATTAGGATATCATCTATGAACACGACAACAAACTTGTCCAAATATTCCATGAACACCTTATTCATCATATTCATGAAATATGCTGGCGCATTCGTCAGACCAAAGGACATAACTGTAAACTCGTAATGTCCATATCTTGACGAGAATGCGGTCTTCGGAATATCCTCTCATCGGATCTTCAACTGATGGTATCCTGATCTTAGATCAATCTTGGAGAAAACTCCGGCTCCTCTCAACTGATCAAACAGATCATCGATCCTGGGTAACGGGTACTTATTCTTCACGGTGAGTTCATTGAGTGCACGGTAGTCGATGCACATCCTGAAACTCTCGTCCTTCTTCTTGACAAACAAAACTGGTGCTCCCCACGGTGACGAACTCGGTCTGATAAATCCTTTCTCCATTAACTCTTCAAGTTGTTCTTCATCTCTACCAATTCCTTGGTGGACATCCGATAAGGTCTCTTTGCTATCGGTGCTGTACCAGGTACAAGCTCTATCACAAACTCTATGTCCCTGTCTGGCGGCATACCAGGTAGATCTTCAGGAAAAACATCTGGGTACTCATTCACTACTGAGACATCCTCTATGCTGATTGCCTTGGTAGTGTTAACCATCAACTGTCCATCTCTAACGGCAGTAGCTTGAAATTCCACTTTCTTTCCACACGGGCTCACAACTGAGAAAGTCCTTCGTCCACAATCCAATACGGCCTTGTGCTTAGATAACCAATCCATTCCCAAAATGACATCCAAGGTCTGGGTCTCCAAAATAATAAGGTTCGCTAGGAACTCTATCCCATCTATTAGTATTCTCACCCCAGAACATCCTACTTTCGTTCGGAGTTCGGAACCAGGGGTTTGAACTAAAAGCATGCATTTAAGCCTTGCAATCTCCAAATCATTTTTAGCAGCAAAGCCTTGAGAAACAAACGAATGCGAAGCTCCGGAATCAAACAAAACTGTCGCAAGTACTGAGTTAACAAGTAACTTACCCAGTACGACGTCCGTAGCATTCTACAGTGCATCTGCGGTGACATGGTTGACTCGGCCTCTCACCACGGTCTGGGGTGTGGCTCCTGGTGCTGGCATCCTAGCTGGTGTGGATTCCAAATTAAAGTGAACTGGGGTCACTCCTGCTGTCTTCTTTGGGCAACTATTGGCAAAGTGTCCTGGCTCGTTGTAGTTGTAGCAGCGTCTCACTGTTCCTTGCTGACTGCCTGAAGCGGCGTTTCTGGCTGGGGCTGGGGTCTGATAGTTCTGATTGACGGGTCTTGGTGCTGGTGACGGTGTCCTTGTTGCATTCTGTGGCTGGAATCTGAAAAATTGATTTGGTGCAACTCTCAGCGCTGCGTTCTCGGCGTGATCCTGTTTGTTGCATCCTGCGCTTCTGTTCTCATCCAGTTCCTTGCGCTTGTCCTCAAGAATAAGCGCCTTATTCACAAGCTCCTGGAAATCTGGAAAAGTGTGGGTGATCACCCCACTGTAGTCTGAGTTAAGTCCCTTCATGAAACGAGACTGCCTGGCTTTATCTGCCGCTACGTCCTCAAAGCGTAGCGTGCAAGCCGTGTGAACTTGTTCAGTATTCGGCCACAGTGATTACCTTGCTTGATGCTCTGAACTCCTCCTTCTTGAGATCCATGATTCTTTCAGGCACGTGATCTTGACGGAATGCACCGTGTGAACTCCTCCCAAGTGATGTCCTGAGGGTTCACTTGCGTGGCACAGAAGTTCTCCCACCATTCGGCGGCTGTTCCTTCCAACTGATGAGAAGCGTAGAGTACCTTCTCATTTCCTATGCATTGAGCAATGTGTAGCTTCCTCTCAATTGACCTTAACCAGTCATCAGCTTCCAACGGGTTAGCATTCCTGGAGAAAGTGGGTGGATGGGTCCTCATGAACTCTGACAGTCTTGTATTCTGGCGTTGTCCCTGATTTACTTGATTAGCAGTGGCCTGAGCGATGACGTGTTGCATCTGTTGCATCATAGCATGCATCAACTGGGTCTGAGCAGCAAGAAATGCTCCAAAATTCTGCATGTCTAGTGGCGGTGCTGGTGCTCCATCATTGGGGTTTTCTGTTGGGCGAGAACCACTTCCATTGCCTCCAAAGTTTCCGCGGGTGTTCACCATCTGTCGGTTGCTCCAAGGCTTAGAGATGAGAGGGAACAAGAATAGACAAGTAATAGGGAAACTTATGCGGGGGAAAAGTGTAACTTAAAGTCCAACTTTATTAACTAATGATATCAATAACTTGGTATGGTTGCTTACAATGCCTAAGGGCCTTGCAACACATACTGCACACTCAGCAAGCAATGAAAATCCAAATCGAACTAACACTGGAGTCTAACGCCTAAAGGGTGACTCTTTATTCTATGACGCGACTCCGCGAAGGAGTCTCACTATAGAACCTATGCTCACTCATCGAGAAAACCTCCACGGCCTGGGTACGGATTCTGCGGCATAGGCGCGAAACGATCGCCATGTCCAAAGAATCGTGTCATCTGTGGTAGTCGAAGAAAGTTGTCCTCCTCAAGCTCTGGCTCCTCCGGTCCGGCTCGTGCAGCTCGAGCATTGGCTCCGGCTGCAGTGCGCATAATGCCGTCTCTAACTCTCCAATCCTTTGCAGAAGGTGTGACACATACTCTTGAGCTTCCCGCCATCTGTTCTTCTCTGTCGTGATCTCCTTGCGGGCCTTCTGTAGCTCCTTGCTTGTATCATCGAGTACATCCTCCTAGGCGACAACAAGTCGTGCCAACTGTGTGACCATGGCATCCTCATCCTGAATCGCCTTCGGGTCAAGAAGGTTATTGCTGCGCGGATGATAACAGAACACCGTGCTCTCCAACTCTCTGGCGTAGAAACGGGTAATGTGCCGCATTGCTCATCGTGATACTTCTTGGATACCCATCTGCATTGTAGACCTCCTGGCAGTGCAGTGTATCGGGCGATTGCCTGGGCCCTTCTTCCTAGCAGGCACCACAATCTTCACGTCGCAAGCCTTGATCAATCCTGCTTGTCTGATCACTTCCACTTGGTATTGTGGCTTCTCAAAGTCTCCGAGAGTCTGTAGCATACGCCAAAGTTCCGCGGCGTGACCAACCTCCAGATCGACGTAGTTGAACTCTCCCTCCATCTGTCACAAGAGTGCTCACGTAAGAATTCGAAAATTTTAAATCGTGACAAGGTAAGGGAAAAATTCAGCAAGAGGCGAGAAAAAGAGAGAAGGGGATAAGTTGAGATATCATTTCTTATCTTGACAACCTTTTATCTTTTAGAAAATAGGTTTTAACCTCTCTACGACCATTCTAGCTAGGGTTGAGCCTACGGTCAACCTGGCTCTGATACCACCTCTGTCGGGACCCGAATTTGCAAATCCGGACCCTCTGTGTACTCAGCACTAGTCCAGGAACGCGCTAGTGCACACAGTCTTAACATCGGTAAATATCACAATCATACCACTCGATACTAATAAAGTACTTTAATTAAATAATCAAACTGGTTACTCGACCTTATGGTCAAGTTACAAATATACGCCACGAAGGGCGAAACTTATTAAGAGAGAAATAGTAGCAGCGGAAAAATAAGATAACTTCGTGGCGCCATCCAGTATACCACAGGCAACTGACTGGGCTCGCTCCCTAAGTAGACGGTTCCTCTTGGAGCTCCTCCTCCAAAGCTGGTGTAGTCTCCTCTTCAACTGGTATTGTATTGTGGCAAGGGTGAGTACTTGGTACTCAGCAAGTCATGCACAGAATGCAGCTAATATACTACATGCATGGCTTAATACAAAGGAGTGGCTCAGGGTATTTTTGCAGTAAACAACATTTGACAAATATCATAAGTAGATTCGAAAGCAGTAGTAACAAGTAAAGTATAATTAACTTTTCAAGGAGTTTAGCAAACATCTTTTCCCATCCTAATCCACGTTTCCATCAACATCATTATTAATCCAACCCAACCCTTCAAGTCCAGGTTATTTTTGAGAAAATCTAACCCTTGACTGTAATTCCCGAGCGATGTCCAATACCGCGGACACGGCTATTCGAATAGATTCTACACTCTGCAGAGGTTATGCACTTTACCTACAAGATACAGTCAAACACCACAAAGGCGAGTTCCCGTAACAAAGTCTTTCGGAAACTTCTAACAATACAAGTGAGCCTCCCCGGTTATTGCACACTAACCCTTCCCTTAGCTAAGGCGAAGTTTAGGCCAATCAACCGTTAGATGGGTACTTGGCCTCGGCCAGACGCTCCCGTACAACTTACACAAAGGGTGTAGTTGACCTCCTGAGGTCCCACAGGTACGTTATTAGCAACTTAATCAACTAGGTCCGTCCCATTACAGACATGTGGTTGCAAGATTGACTCAGTTCAAAGGCTTGCAAGGTTAAGTCCTTAGGGTGACCAGGGCAAGACTACCCGAAGAACCAAATCAACATCCCCAGTGCCACAACTGGCCCACCTGATCATTCTTACCACATGCCCCTAGAAAACTATTTATCAAACCCCAGTTGATTACCATGCACCACGTGCCATCAACATCACATGATACCTTTCCAAAACAGGTTCAATATATCATTAAGTCAATATTAACATTTGATTGTCCAAAATCATGTCTTGAGCACGAAAGTGTGTCTAAGCAACATACTACAACGATCTAATTTCCCATGTTGGCAATTTAATAATGTCCAACTAGTAAACCACAACTAGGGTGACAAGGGTCATGGCACATATTTAATTAATCAAGGTGTCATACAGCAATTTGGCATTTATCTAATTTCCCATATTTAAATAAAGTATTTTCTAATTGAACTAGCATGCAATAATTTGAACCAAAATAGGTTTCAAAATAGGATCAACATGGTCAAAGCACAACTTGCCTTCAAAAAGTACTTGTTCTTGGTCTTGAGTTGGATCCTGAGTCAGTACTTCTCCTTCGAATCCTTCCGGCACTTCAACGTCTACTCGTAACGCGTGCAAATAGCAACAAATAAATAAAACATAAGACCAAAAGTGTCCAAACATCCAAATAAAATCCATAAACAGAGAGAACATAATTTTATGAATTTTTAGGAACTGGAATCGTCAAATTTGGAGTTTAAATGCAAAAGTTATGATTATTTAAAGTTTAAATAATCAATTAAATAATATTACAGAGAAAAACTTTAGTCTAAAAATTAAATAAAATTAACAATTAGGTAGATCTCAATTTTATACAAATTTAGAAATTTGAATCACTCAAATCGGAGTTGAAACGCAAAAGTTATAAGCGTTTGAAGTTTGAATCAAAATCTGAAATCATTACTTCGAATTAATAAATCATTTTCTTTTTCGAAAATTAATTATTGTGTCAGCCTGGACACGTGGCAGCCTCTGATTGGACGGCTGACGTCAGCCGGTCCATGGGCTCAGCCCACGGCTTGGCTCGGTCCACGGTGAACTCGGTCCACGGCTCCATGTGTCGCTGACAGGTGGGTCCCCTCGGGTGACGTCATTCTTGGCGTCGGCGGGCTCAGCCACGGTCTTGGCGGTGGGACTCCATCGGTGACGTCATTGTCGACGCCAAGATACTGGCTGGGACGGCCGACATCTTGAGCCGCCATGACGTCGGCGTGACGTCATGGTGCGGTTCAAAGCCGTGCCGACACGGGCGGCGTGTCGGCGTCACGCCGCTGGTGCGGTCGCTACTTGGCGGGCGTCGGCCTTCCCGGACGCGTGGCGCAATCTCGGCCGTTGATTTGAAATTCAACGGCCCAGATTAGATCTGGGTTTCACGCGTTTGGGTTAACGCGTTTGATCTGGACCGTTGGATCTAGATCCAACGGTTGAGATTGGATCTGGGATTTGGAACGGGATCTCACCGGCGGGTGACGTGGCGAGATCTGGGGCGTCGGATGTTGATCGGACGGCTGGCGGTGCTCGCGGGGACGGTGATGGCGTGCGGCGGTGCAGCTGACCGGTGCTGGGGACGACGACCTAGGGCACGGCGTTGCGGGTCTCCTCCGGCGAGGTGAGTTGGACGCCCGGACGCGTCGTGGCCTCCCGGTTCCGGATCTGGGCACAACGGCGGCGGAGGACGACGGAGATGGCGGCAATCGGCAAAGAACCACGGCGGAGGGAAGAGGCAACTCCGGCGAGCTCTAGCGGGCGCGCTACGGCGGCTCGGGCGGCGAGAGTTGGGGCTATGGGTGCGCACGGAAGTCTAGGTCACGACACGGAAGACGGCGCATTAAATTGGCCCTCGACGTCCGTGCTACGCGCGGAAAACCGAGGCCCACCCACGGGCGACGGCGGAGTCCAGCGAGGACTCGGACTGGGCTACGTGGCTCATCGTGAGCCGTTGGATGCAGATCCAACGGTCACGTGAGTTGGGTTCGGGTCCGGTTCGGCCGAGTGGGTTCGGCTTGACTACGTGGCTCGGGTCGGACTCGAACTCGAGTCTGACTCGGGCTCGGTCGGATGAACAGTGCAAACCCGGTTTGGATTTTCCAGCGATTTAATATTTAAAATAATTCCCAGTAATTCATTTAATTCATTAAAAATAGCAAAAGACTCAGAAAAATTCCAGAAAAATTATGGAAAATACTTTGAGGCATTTTGGACTCAAATAAAATATTTTCAACAAAATTTTATTTGCAAAGTTAAATTCTTTAGTTATTTCAATATGGAATAAATTCAAATAAATTCCAAATGAATCCAAATAAATTCCAAAAAATTCCAAAAATTCACCAAAGTGCCAATTCACACAAGAATTTAAGAAAAGCAAAATTTTGGGGTGTTACACCCACTTTGACATGTGGTTGTACGGTTATGCTTAGAATGGAGACAGTCATAAGCGTCGGTCCTTAACTGACTTGGGACGGTACTTGCACAAGGAAAACTAGTGCTATATCCGCACCCGCCAGACAAACCATTCTGCCCAAGTCCAAACTATTTTTTAATTTATTTTTATTTTGGAAACCAACGACAATACTCCTTGCCTATAACTTTCAACACAAAGTTATCAAGAGTTAAAAGGAAATTCCCACCCATAGGTGAATACTGACCGATTGTGAGTCTAAGCATTTCTACTGTACTATTCTATTCCACCAATAGTATATTTTAGAAAATACAAACCTCAGGGTTTGATTAAAATCTTTGTAACCAATTGGGTAATCTCCGAGAATCTTTCTATTGCCGGAATCTTACAATCATACGAATAATCCAATTCAATATGGTATCCAACAAGTAAGAAGTATATCATGGTACCATCATAACTCCAAAAATCATATTAAACTACAATCATGTTCGTACATGAAATATTTCCCTTAAACCATAATGCGTATTACGGGCTTGTCCAGTATTTATACGGTAATCAATCTTATCATCTGCTAAGAATATTTCACCAAATCACTTACTAAACTACCGAGAATGCTGCACAAAAGTATCTCTAATCACCTAGAATACAATCCACCGATAATACTGCATAAAACCATATATTTAATCATTCACATTATCACCTCTAGAGTATCTACTTTAATCCTCCAAGAATACGCACTAGCATCCTTTGCTAAACCACCAAATATTATTTCATAAAACTAGGATTGTACTAATTCATCGTCAAAAGTAGTTTCCCTTCACACCAATACTAAATTAAATAAATAAACCACACATGTTCTACATCATTCCCAAGTCTTCATAAATGATTATCACATAGCAATATTTCTATAATCATCTATTTCTTAATTAGTTCGTTAATAGTAATTCCCAACAAACCCTAATAATCCAACTATCTCTGATTCTCATTTTGATATCTTTTTATCAAACCAAGAAATCCAAGTCAACATGTTTTCTACTGGCAATGATCCATCTAATCCATCATGCATATTTCACAATACCATACATCCTTCAAAATTTCCCCCAATCCATTATAATATGAGCTACTACCACAATCCAACGTCACAATATTCGATGATCATCATTCATAGATCCATTTCATATTACCAACCCTCATATCATCACTAATATTTATCTATTTCCCGTTTACATTTCATACTAGTGATTCCATCCAAAAGGTCTTCCAAGCAGTCATTCCCCGAGTCAAAGATTATTTTCCCAAAAACATTTATATTGGTGGATTACTATACTAGGGCGACAAAGGATCATGTATAACAATATCAAGGAGGTATAAACAAAAGGTATTAACTAATGGCCTAACGTCAACATCATCCTTTTATATAAATAGCAATGCAATTTGTAAAACAGTGTAAAACATTTATAAACCAAGGGATCAACATGCGTCAAGGAGACTTGCCTCGGTCACAGCGAGGACGGCGAACTCTGGAAGTCCGGCAACGTGATCGGCGGTCGCGTCGGGGTCCTCGGCTACGCGTAAATCAAGGCAATAAATAAATACCAGAAAATAAATAAAATCCAAAAATTACAAAAATAATACTGGCAGGTAGATCTTGATTTTAGATGAATTTAGATATTTGAATGGAGTCAAACGGAGTTCGGACGGAGAAGTTATGAGCTTCCGAAGTTTGAAATTTGAAAAATTGGAAAACCGAGAATATTTCACGGAATATTCCCTTTTTGACTGGTCCAAATGTTGACTTGGTCTTATCTCTATGTAAAGTGGGCCCCACATGTCATCCTAAGGGGTTGTCTTCAACCTTGGACTTGCCATGGCCATGGAAATGAAGCTCTAGGGCTTGACTGGGGGGGGGGCTGTGGTGGCGCGGCGGCGGGCGTGGCGGGCGGATCGGCCGTGGCCAAGCACGAGCCCAAGCAAGGCCATGAGCAACACCACAGAGAGCAAAAAAAATGGCAAAGGACCCAACTTCACCCAAAAATTCGATTTGTACATCATTTTCGCATGGAATTTGATCAAACGAAAGCATGGGATCTCTAGATAACAACCTTAGGGACACATAGGAGGAATGAATTGAGTTGATTCTCACCGGAGGTGATGAATTTCGCGACGAACGGAGCTCCGGCCAAAAGAACAAAAACTCGAAATTCGCCTCCAAACTTTGATGCAACCTAAAATTGATTGTTGGGTTAGACTCTAGACTCAATCACGGTCACAAGGAAACAAGTGGCACGAAGAATGACTCACCAGAGAGAGATCTACAAGCAAGAACGCGAAGAACACCGAAAAAGTGCACCCGGCGTCGGTTTTCTCGATCTAGTGGATGAACGAATGAGAGAGGGCAAAGGAGGCGCACACTCCCGGGACGGGGGTTCTTATACGGAGAGAATGGAGGTGGTGGTGCGCCGTTTGGAGTAGAAACGGCCGAGTTATGAGCATTTGAGTGCAAATCGGTTTTTCATTAATGCGGCCGTTTCCGGCGAGTTTGGCGGCGAGTGATGGTGGGGAATGGCAAGAGGGCGACGCTACGGATTCAACGGAATCGGCGCTTCGCGTTTTGGAGTTGAAATGAAGGAGTTACAAGAATTTGAAGATTGCCCTAGCCATGGGAGCATGTGAAGCTCTCTCTGTTGTTTTGCTTTGGTTGGAGGTTGAAGACAGTGTACTGTTCATTGACACGTGACAGCACGCGGTTGGCTCTCCTTTACGCGAATAAACCACCCTAGAGAAAAATTAGGAAAAATGGTCTAAAAATTCCGGAAAAATTCCTAGAGCCATTTTAGAATATTTGGGACCCAATAAAATTGGTTCCGCTGAATTTGGATGAAATTTGTGGAATTAAATATTCGGGCGCGGATCGTAGGCATTAAACAAAAGTCGCGCGAGATAAAATAGGAACGGAGGTCCAAAAATCCGGGGAATGGTTCCTAAAATCATTTAGGAATATTTGGGATGCAATTGAAGCGGTTATGGGATTTTTGGAGCATTTTTGGACTCGGGTGAAATTTCGGGTACCGGCGGGAATCTGGAAATTCGATTTTTCGAACGGAAGGGAATTGAATCCCGATTTTGAATGGGAAAGGATGCCAGGTTAATATAAACACCAAGGAAACTCTGAATTTTTTAATTTAATTAATTTAAATTAGATTTTCTCCAGAAAGCAAAACTAGGGCGTTACAAATGGCCACTTCAAGCTAGTCTCATTAAGTATAACATGTGGTATACAAATTAATTCACCAACGTGTGTTCCAGTCATGATTCTACCCTCAAGAATCCGATCACCAAGCCTAGTCAATAATAATCGTGTCCCATTGCACAAGCCAAGTGACTGATTGATATTTCTAAGAAGCACAACTGCAGCCCCTATCTTGAGACAAAGATTATGCTGAGGAAAGTTGTTGATGACAATTGAATTGAGGAACTCGGGTGGGTACAATAGATCAATATCTATAGGCTGCTCTTTTGTGTTCGGCGCTTCCATCTCCATTTTCTCATGCATAGATAAACCAGGATGCAATAGACGCATGTTTATTGTCAAATGCATGACCTCTATTGACTTCCATTAAGGCGATTTACTAAGGGAGGCAGCAGTGATATCAGCCCTTTCGCCACCCTCAATAACAGGAAGGATCTGTCTGAAATCACCACCCAACAACATTGGTTTCCCACCAAATGGTTTATCCGTGTTTAGTGAGTTGTCAACTGATAATAAATCACGGAGGGTGCGATCAACAGCTTCAAAGCATAATCTATATATTGATCATTGGGGTTTCATCCCATAATATCAATGTGGTTTTGTTTATAAGCTCAGCAATAAAAGTTCCTCGGTGTATACCACACACTGATCTTTCATGCATATCTAATGGTATACGAAACCTAGAGTGAGCCGTGCGCCCACCCGGTAATAATAGGGCAGCCACACTAGAGGACTCTACAGCTAACATAATGTGGCCCTGCGATCTTAACCTTGCAATAATAGTGTTCCATAGGAAAGTTTTGCATGTACCACCATGACCAGAAACAAAACAAAAGCAGCCTTCGTGTTGTGTCAGCTTTAGCATTATTCTATCATACACAAAACGTTGATCAGAATTCAGCCTAGAACACATAGAATCTGCTATAACAGCAAGCTCCTCTCTATCATGGGACAAGAGGATAAGTATTCTATCATGAACGAATAACCGCTCGACAGCCAGCGTCCTGCCATGGATTTCAAAGCCAAATATTCTCCAAGTCGATTCACAAGAGGATAAGTATCTTGACTTAATATATTCAGCTATTTCATCAACCCCTTCATTCTTGTTAGTTCCTGATATACTATCTGGTATTGAAGAGCTTCCCACAAGCAAACCGGGAGAATCTTTTTTCTCAGATTGTATATCAACATTAGAACGATTATTAACCATTTGTAAAGCCATAGTAGCGCAATCGTGGCCCTTCGTGATATATTTAAACATATATTTCACAAGGTAGGTCTTATTGCACTATTCGACATTTATATGACCTTGATATACAACCCATCGATTATCAAGCTTCACACCATGTTTAACGACAAATCTACCATTTTCACATCGTCGATAAATAGGGAATCCATCTTGATCAATCGAAGTATCAAAATGGTAAGGCTTTGGATATTTCTTTGAGCAACAAGTATCCTTCATACAAGGACATCTAGGATTAAGATCACCGCATAGACCATGTACCATGAACTCCTCCACAAGAGCGTAACCTAATGGATCAACACTTATATTGGGCAACTTCGCAGAAATTACGCTATCAATAAAAGTAGGCGAAGGATCTCTGTCTCTAGCAGATAACCATATAAGAATGTGGGCATGAGGCAGCCCCCCTTTTTGGAACTCTACGGTGTAAACCACTACATGGCATATAGAAAATTTGTAAGATGGACTATTGTGCGAATGAAGTAACACGAATAAAGAGGAAGTAAGAGATATAACCAACAAACCTGCATGAGCAGGACCAAAAGATGCGCCATCTTTGATATTAGAGATGAGTTCTTGTAGCTTCATATGGTACACACGCGTGACCATATCGGCTCTATCATGCGGTTTTTGCCCAGGCTCAAAACGGATAGCATCAAGAATCTCTGGCCATTTAGGATTGCATGTAAAAGTAACAAACAATTGTGGTGGGCCATAAGCTCGACAGATAGCCATAGAATCATGATAGTTTTGAATCATATATCTCCTCCCACCAATGAAAGTCGCAGGCAGCATAACTTTCATTCCAAGGTCTTTGCCTGAGCTACTCCCTCTATAGACAGCGTCCGATATACGGTATCTTAATACGTTTCTGACCTAAGCTTATCTTGGTTGAAAAAATGAAAGGACAAATGATTTGCCTCAACACATGAATAAGCATTCACATTAAGTTGATCAGAAAGATGGCCGCAATAAGTGTACAGGTTAGGCTGACCTACACGGTAATGCGAGTAATACCTATGATATTCGAGCACGGAAACTAAACTCTGACATCTGGCAGGCTGATCATCAATGTCTGCAATTTTAATACCGAGATGGTAACCTTTATCGCCATAAGGGAATAGCAATGGATATTGTAAGGCCATCAAAGATGGGTGAATGGGTGAAATATGTTTGAACTCTCCAGAATGCGCCTCAACAATAATATCAAATCTTGAAGCATCAAGAGACATATCGCCCACTATCAATGCGGCCAATTCTGAGGCAATAGGGAAACTATAACATTGATCATCACCCTTTTGAACACCAATAAGTTTGATAGCAATTTCAGGGCAATTGGACGATAACAATCTATCACGAGCATGCCTAAATTGCCGAACAATAGGATTCAAATCATCTAACATTGCCATAATCGCCAAGACTAAAGCTGGATCAGGTTGCTCTCTATTGTGATCGCTAGATTGGAAAACAGAAAGCCAATTTCGAAGCTCATTGGGTGTATCATAGATATAGAGCTAAGCAAACTCAGGCCGTCTACCACTACTAGGCAAAAGCGAGCCAATACGATGATGAACAACACCATTAATGCAAAAAACATAGGGGCCATTACCAGTATTGATACTATTATCAATATTGACTCCCAAAGAGGCAAATGCAAATAGAGAATTATATTGCCTTATCAAACGCATAAAAGCATTTGAACATGGCCCCCCATGACATCATGTAGCAATTTAGGAAACGGTCTATGGGAAGGCAGGATAATCCTCCCTCCACGGCAGCAAACATTGTAGACAACGGGAGACCGTGTGCATGAACTTTGCCCTCGCACCCTTTCCTGATACCAAAAAACGGCGTGGCATTTGGGACACGTATACTCAGGACCACCATAATACGACCGTGCTCCGTAAATAACTACAAATGAACCACAGGGGAAAAAGGGGAATAACCAATAAACAAAAATAGAAGCAAGGTAAAATCGCTATAACACGGAACAACAACAAAAAGGTCCATACCTTTTAACACCTCAATAAATTCCCTGGGCAACGAACATACAATAGGAGCAAAAGGCATATGTGAGATAGGCACTGCTAGGCACACCATGGACAGCAAAAGACAAAATGTCAAGGGAAAGCAATAGAGCAACAATAAAATACACTGGAGAACAGCAAATGACTAAGCAACACAAAAGAGCAAAAAACACTAAACAAAAGCAGAACCTTGTTTTAGCACTGATCTACGCCGGTTAGTTGCCCGCCTCCTAGCCATATTACCACGAGCCACGGTGTTCGGCACAACCGGATAAACCCGATACTCTAAATAGAAACAAGAAGGCAACAAAAACAGACTCAGATCGAGCAATCGCAAACACTAGGAATCGCAAGTAGCAGCTCCCTATACAGAAGCACGGAAAGGGCATTAGTAAGTAGAGCAAGCTAAACAGATAAGGGGCAGATAGAACCAATCGAGGCTAAACGGATACGAATAGAAGACAAACGAAATCTACGGAGTAAAAACCCAAAAGCAGAATCGATCCCAATATCTACCTGATGGAACCGCCATGGCACCGCGATGACAACCGAGAAAGGAAAAACCAATGGGGGACGGAAACCCAAAGACCCAAGAAACACCAATACCTGCGCCATGGAGCCGCCAAAGCAAAACGTTGACAATGGCGTAGAGGGAGGTGCGGGAGGGGGACCACGCGGAAGACCGCCGAGCAGCCAACATCCAATACAACAATCGAATAATCGGCAAATGAACAATCGGCAGCAGAACCTGAAGGCATGCTACGGGGGGAGACGTCGAGGACGCAGCGGCGGCGGCGGAGATAGCGATAGGGAACAAACGCACCCGTTGGCGCTGGCGAGAACGAACAGAGCCGTAAACCATGGGCCTTTATCGGTCAGCCTCACAGCGGCATACCCTCCACGCTGGGGAGCCTGCATGCGGCCGCTACCAATTCGACGGAGCAAGACGGAGTGCTCGAGGAAAGAACGGTGAGACGTGCGGCGTTAGCGAGCGAACGGAACAGCACAGCAGCAGACGGACGGAAAGGCGATCAGGGAAGGCCTGCTGGGCCATGAAGCACTTGAAGAAAGGTCAGCGCGATCGATGCAAAACCGGCCCGGCGCACACGACACACAAGAGCACAGCCACCAGCAGGGCGAGAAACGGCGAGGCAAACGCAACACAGGCAAAAAGGCCGAGACTAACGAGGTGCAGTGCATAAACGGGCCACGTGGACCACCCAAAGGGCCCAGGATCCCTTCCCCTATAAGATAGTAAGGCCATTCACAATGCAGAGTTTCATTACACGGTTTTCAAGAGTGCCACATCAGCTTTTGTTTAGGTAACCGTGTATCTCAGGTTTCATCCTGATGAAACTCACTCACCTCCTATGAAACTCTTTCTATCTCTCTATTCATAATTATCTTGCCATGTCACCAAACATGATGATGTGTCACATCATTTAATGAAAATGAAACTCCCACTGTGAATGGTCTAAGTATTCATGCGGTCGTAGACATGCTCTAAATGACCATTGTAGACACTGAATCACTCAGCTCCTCTCTCTCTCAAGGTGTTTCACACACACACAAACTCACGCACACATGGAACAAGGAAGAAGAAGCACTATATTGCCTTTCTTATTTTGAGACTGATTATAGTGCTTTAAATAAAACACACACACACAGCTAACACAATCCGGGGCTAACGTCCTGATCCGCTTCCTAAGCTCGCGTCCAGGAAGTGTGCCACTACTTCACTAATGCAATGTGGTGCTACATGCAATCTCCACTAGCTAATAACCTGCATGCACCAACTGTCTTGACCAAATCACTTGGTTCAACGACTACTAGCTCATGCATGCAACAACTAAATAATTACCTGGCCAAATCACTCGGCCTGCAAACACCACCTAACTCAAAGACTAATTCATGCAGTCCATTGGCTCCATTGCGCTTGCATGCGGCACCGCTTTACGCGACATTCGCTCCAGTTGATATCACATCAGCCATGTAGGTATCACACGTACATCCTGCTAGTATACGACAGCCTGCACAAACACCTAACTACATGCAAAACAAAATAATGGACATACGGATACATTAATCAAGATTAGTTCTAACAACCATTCTCACAGTCGAGGCTCGCCGGAGAAGGGAGAACGGCAATGGTGGTGGCGCCGGCGGTGGCTCGAACGGTCAGCTTACCTTGAAGGGAACCAACTGCAACGGAGCATGGGAACTGGTTCATAGGACCACTTGTTAGCCGGACCACCACCCTAGCGCGTTCGGATCCCAGGTCGTTGGGCTGCAGCACACACTCGCAGGCCCAACCCGACCAGCGGGCCAAGGTCTGTTGGGCCATCTCCCCCCAAAAAGCTAGCTCAATGAGGGGGTGCTCCCTCACCCTTATAAACCATGCTCAAGCCCTCTCCACAACCAATGTGGGACTATTCCCAACAGCCCCTCCCTTCCTTTGCTCGAGTAAGCTCTTCCCCGCGCCCTCGCCTCCCCGTCCTCAGCTCCGGCCGCCGCCGCCCAGCCATGGCCACCCAGCCCCAAAACCCTAACCCTTCCCCAGCCTCACCGACAACCCGGCCCCACCTGACCACCTGCGCGCGGTGCCACCTCATCAACCTCCCACTTGCAGCGTGGTCGGCCCCATTCGGTCTTACGGTAACCATGCCGTGGGCCAAAATGGCGCCCGAACAGCCCAAGCACTATTCATTCCATTTCCTTTTTAATTATTTATTAATCCAAAAATCCGTTTAAATTCTAGAAAAATACCAGAAAACCCAGAAAAATCCTGGAACCTCCAAAAAATCTCAAAAATACACCATCCAAACGGTTTCTCACCACTGATCCAAAAATGACCTCCACTCCGCCGTCCGAAGCTCCCAAAATTCCCAAAATGACCGTTTTTCCCTCCAAATATCTCCCGGCCCATTTTCGATTTCCGTTTCAATTTCTGTTTTCATTTCTTGTTTCTTGTTTATCGTTTATTTATTGTTTTTCGCCTCTTTGTGCTAGATTCGACTGTCAAACCTCTTCAGGAGCAGGAGCAATACCTAGAGTAGGAGCTAAACCAGTCGGAAGCAAGGCAAGCCAAGCAAGGCAAGCCGAGCAAGACAAGCCGCACACCATTGATCATATTGTGCCCAATCATGCATGATATATTAGTAATTAATTTCTATCATATTATTTTAACTATATGTTGAATTATTGAAAATCGTTATATTAAGAATGACATGATGCCTAGTTAATGCCAAATTGTTCTTAAGACTCCTTGACACTGTTGACCCTATTAAAACCTTGATTAACCCTAGATTTTGATTATAACTGTAGTTAATTACTAATCCTGTTAGTTTAAGTTAGAATCTTGAAAAAGGAAATAAAATGTTGGCGAGCTGCTGGCTCAAAGTTTACAAAAGTGCTACAGTCAAGGGGGTAGTATTGGACTAACCACGAGATGGATGTGAGTCCAATCCCCGGCTGATGATTAATGCCTCGGTTGGTTTGGTGGCCAGTACGTGCTAGTATCGGATGGGTTTGTGGATGTTGTAAGGCTTGATCTTTTGCAATAAAAGATTAATAACCTCCTTGAGCAAAGTGAATAACTTAAGTTTTGTGCTCAACCACGAGTCGGGTTGGTCAGTGGGCCTATTTCCGACATAGCTCGGTACATTGATCATTTCCTAGAAAATTGATTAAATTGGTGGTACCATTCTCGAAGGAGAATGAGGATCAGCCTTCCTGGCAGGAAAGTAACTGAAGGGGTGGAACAAAAATGTGCCGTGTCGCGCCATTCTCCGATTATCACAACGGTAGGTGCTCATTTAGAATAGTGGGTTCTAAGTGGAGTGTTCAGACCTATCGGTTAAGAATTGAATCCAGGAATGATTCAACAAAAGGCCGTGATAATCTCGGCCTGGCCGCATGCATTTAAGTTGCATGTAGGTTCGCACGTGGCATTAACTGTCGTAGATATCTTGTGGGTAAAGCTGAGCAGCTCTGCAGAGTCTTTAATAAAATGGTATTCGAATACGCCGTGCTTCCGGTAAATGAAGCTAAGTTTGAATTGGGGTGATACCCGTAACCTAGCTCAAGTATACTTTGGAAATGGGAGAATTTGGTTAATTGTGTTAACTTTGGAAACCCCCCTACTACTTATTATGGTTGGTGTTTCAAATATAAAATGATGTTACAAATAATACTGCATCCACAATACTTAAACCTGCTCCATCCACAACTCTAGGAGCTGCAATTTTTACTGAGAGTAGGTCTTGATATTATCCTCATTTAGTAAATTTTTCAGAAATTAATAAGTAAGCTAGCTATTTATTTCCATTTAATTATTACAGTTTTGGAATTCTGCAAAAAGTAGTAAAAGAATTCTAGTAAAATACATACAATGATTCTAGTTACGAAATTTTTATGGTAGAACCATTGTATAGGATCACACTCTCAGTAAAAGTTTCAAAAATTATAATGTTAATTTTGGTCCTCAAATAAATCAAAAACCGAAATGGATTCTACTGTGTAGCCAGCATTGTCAGAATTTTTATTAATTTACCGTAGATCTTCCTAACCCCAAAATTTTACTGGAGTTGGATAACTTACCCTTTAACCTAGTAAAAAAGTTTAGAAAATTCTGGACTTGATTTGACCCAGCATTTAATTTGCTTAGTTTGCTGTCCGCAGAGATGAGCTAGAATAGTTGCTTTTCCTTTCTTCCTCCGACACGTGGGGCCATGTGGCCAGTGAGGCCCATTCGCCCAAGACACTATCAGGTGGGCTCGATCTTTTGCCTAACCCACACGTCAATCTCCCACCTCTTTCTTCTTTTTCCTTTCGTTGACAGGTGAGTCCCCAGCCCCACATGGCAGCTCTATCTTCCCCAGCTCGATCTTTCTCTGTTCTCTCATGCCGTGCGCGAGCCAGCCTGGGAAAAATCTCATGTTACCGCCTCTTATCCTTGTCCATTCCACAGCCGCACTTTCGCAAACCCGAGGCCATGTCAAACCGGCCAGAGTGCGCCCATACTATGATTTGTGTCCTGACCGAGAAAGCTCGTGAAGAACCATTTGACCAGCCGTCGGCCAAGCTCTATCTAACACAGTAGCTATCACTGTGTTTGCACCAAAATTTGGTATATAAGTAAAAATCAGTTTGAATCAGATAGAAGCATTCGTATGGAAAGAGAGCGATGAACGAATCGGAACAAGAATCCGTTTCTAAGGAAGGAGATCAGATCGGAGGCCGATACGGGTAAACATATCGTATCCATATACGACTCGGATCGGCCGGATGTATTATAAAAAGGTGGTAGGCATTAAGCGGTGGATCAATCAATCCAACACAACATCTACCTTTTACAGTTTTACATTGTTTTAGGGTTTACAAACACTTTTCTGTAAGTCGACGGAACCAACAAAGTTGCGCATCGCCGATTGTTGGTTTTTAGCCGATTTCGTCCAGGTTTGATTTGCTTTGTTTTGCTGCGCATCGCCTTCTCAAAGCCGATTTCACCTTGTATCCGGATTAACCGTAATTGGTTGGTCTAGTTATCCCCTAATCGGTTTCCAGCCGACTAGCGAGAAGCCGATAAACATTGCTCTATCGGCTTTGATTAATCTACAAATTTTACCTTGTCAATTTCAGGTTAAAATGACTGGCACGCTCTGCAAACCCGGTGTTTATCTTGTGTGTTCGAGGCTAAGAACCCTGCTTCACGTTTTTAGCGCGAACATATTTTGGCACGCCCGGTGGGACCAAGAAAATTAAAATGTCATCAACCGATAAGCCTGCGGTCACCGCCGATATCAATGCGGATGCCATAATCGCGCCTCAAATGGCCGATTTGACCCCCGAGCAGCGGAAAGAAATCGAAGACCGAAAGGCGGCTTTGGAAGAAATAATGCTACGGTGTTTTCAGAAAACACGCTGTGGTGTTACTCAAAAAACCGCGCTCCCAAGCATCAATCCTATCGGAGATTCATCATCTGAACCGGTAAGCCGATACGCACCCGCTCAAGCCGATTTATCAAATATGATTGAGCAATCTGTTCATCACGCACTAATTAACCAGTCATCGGCTCTAGTATCCACGTTAAAGCCAATGATAGAAAATAGTGTGAAAACGATTGCTCAGGAATTGGCTGTGTCTGGGAACCTACTAGATCCACCACAAACCATCCCCACATACCCAGTATACTCCATAACACCTAGCACCAATACAGTAAACATGTCGGCTCAAATACCTATCATGATGCCGACTCAACCTACTGTTTTGAAACCTAGTACACAGAAAGATGGATTTGCGCACTACCATGGGCACACGGATGGGGCTAAAATAAGCGCACCAAACCCATCGAACGGATCCTCCAGTGGCATCGGTTTATCGGCTTATCAGCCGATTGAAACAGATCAGGTTCCACAATCACGGGGAGCCACAACTATGAAACAAGCACCATATAGGGTAGTGCCGTACGTTGAACCTCTCACACCTATACCCGATACATTGGTTTTTAATCACGGTTATGACCAATTGCCAAGACCTCCTGTGGCACGATTCGGACAAAGACCCGAGTTTGCACTCGGGGGGCAGGGCGTGAACAATGAAAATTGGCAATGTCCGGTTGCACCACAAGCCGACAATGTCAATTGGGCAGAACAAATTGCTAACGTTTTAAGAGAACAGTTCGGCTTACAGCCCAGAGGAAGGGTAATCGGCTACAGGAAGCCGTATCCCGATTACATAGATCGTATGCCATACCCGCACAACTTTAGAATACCAAACTTCGCTAAATTTTCGGGTGATGATTCTGTTACTACCATTGAGCATATCAGACGGTTTGTGGCTCAGTGTGGGGAAGCTGCACAGTCCGATGGATTAAAAATCAGGCTATTTCCTTTATCATTGTCTGGTGCTGCATTCACTTGGTTTACCAATGTACCTCCGAATTCACTTCATGTGTGGAACGATTTAGAAAGACGATTCCATGAATACTTCTTTTCGGGGACTATGGAGCTTAGGATTTCTGATCTTAGTTCAGTCCGACAGAAGTACGGCGAATCGGTTTCCGACTATATCAGAAGATTTAGAGGCGTACGAAATAGATGCTTCAGTGTAATATTACCTGATGATCAGTTGGCCGATTTAGCATTCCAAGGGCTAATCCCGCCATTAAAAGAGAAACTATCTGGCCAAGAGTTCCCCGATTTAGGCCACCTACTCCATCACGTATCGGCACATGAAAGCCGATATGTAGAGAGCAAAGGGTTTAAAGACAGATTTAGGTTAAACAGTAGTGAAAAAGCCAAAGTGAACATGGTAGAGTATAATTCGAGCGACACTTCCGAAGACGAAGAAGCAGAAATAAACATAGCCGAGTGGACTAAGGGTTCCAAAAGGCCACTCGTATGCTCTCTACTTAAGCCGACGAAAAATAAGGCAGAAGTCAAGTATTCATATGATGTGTCAAAATTGGACAAAATATTTGATTTATTGCTGCAAGAAAAACTCATAAGGTTACCAGAAGGTCACGTCATCCCATCGGCCGAAGAATCGGTCTAGCCATAGGTTGAGAAAAGCGATGTGCTCCTCATCCGACATAGGGCCGGTTACCTTGTTGTTGTTTTGGATGTATTTGGACCAACCTTCCCCCTTTTTTCGGACCAATTTGTACTGAGGTTTACCACTAAAAGCCGATATTTGGTCTCCATCAGGCCTAAGGCAACACAACTCGGCCATATCTAGGAGGGTTGGGCCGATAGGACCAATTGGAAAAAAGAAGGCATTAAAAGAGTCCGACCAAAAATAGCAAGCAGCAGCCGTCAGGGATTCGTTGGGTTCTGGGGCAGCTAAAGACATGGGAAGACACTCAGCAATGCCCATTCCTTCCCACTCCACTTTCTTTTGGGCCGATACTCTAATGTACCAAGACCTCCAGCCCTTGAGAGCTGTCGGCCAAGCCCTAAAACTCTTACTCCATTCCTTTATGTTGTAACCAGGAGCCGATAAAGGAAGTCTAGGAACCTTGTCTCCAATAACAGTATCGGCTTCTACGGTTCCTACAGGACCTAGAAAATACTGATGGTCACTATTTGGGATGGGAATGAGTACCTGCGAGGCATCCATTTCAGCCGACCGAGAAGGAAGGAAAAGCGAAGAAAGCACGAAGGATCGCTCAGGATGACCAGGGATGCAGAGGAAGCCGATTGACGAGGGGACGAGGGCTTCGAGGGATGAAAATGACCGTGGGGGGACCCCCATATTTATACTACGGTGAAAAAAGGCGAACATACGGGAGTGGTTGTGCATTTAAAATGCACCGAGATTATTACGGCGCAGTTATTGGGGTAGTTCCCGAGATAGATGTCTCCGTAAGTCGATGAGAACGTAAAGACGATAAGTTTTTTGGAAAAAGAATCATCTTCCAAAAAACGGGGGGCATATGTTTGCACCAAAATTTGGTATATAGTAAAAATCAGTTTGAATCGGATAGAAGCATTCGTATGGAAAGAGAGCGATGAACGAATCAGAACAAGAATCCGTTTCTAAGGAAGGAGATCAGATCGGAGGCCGATACGGGTAAACATACCGTATCCATATACGACTTGGATCGGCCGGATGTATTATAAAAAGGTGGTAGGCGTCAAGCGGTGGATCAATCAATCCAACACAACATCTACCTTTTACAGTTTTACATTATTTTAGGGTTTACAAACACTTTTCTGTAAGTCGACGGAACCAACAAAGTTGCGCATCGCCGATTGTTGGTTTTTAGCCGATTTCGTCCAGGTTCGATTTACTTTGTTTTGCTGCGCATCGCCTTCTCAAAGCCGATTTCACCTTGTATCCGGATTAACCGTAATTGGTTGGTCTAGTTATCCCCTAATCGGTTTCCAGCCGACTAGCGAGAAGCTGATAAACATTGCTCTATCGGCTTTGATTAATCTACAAATTCTACCTTGTCAATTTCAGGTCAAATTGACTGGCACGCTCTGCAAACCCAGTGTTTGTCTTGTGTGTTCGAGACTAAGAACCTTGCTTCACGTTTTTAGCGCGAACACACTGTTTCTTTGCCTATTTAAGGACTGGCAAAGCGTTGCCAGTGTTTCATGACCCTTTCCCCCTCACTGCTAGTTAACTTGGAGCTTCACTAAATATATTTGGTTCCACCTCTTTCCACGGTACGGTGGTTTCTTCCACCGAGTTCAACTGAGTAACTACGGTGAGCCTTTAGCAATCAATCCTAATTGAACCATCTGCTTGGCGTTCTAATCATTTTGCCTCATTCAATTCCAGTGCCAAGCCGCCGTAGCATTTTAGCCACGAGTTCATCTTCTTAGACTCTGGCGTTACGTCGGCAGCCGATTTTGAGACTCAATCCTCTCGGTAAGTGTAACACCCTAGGGACCCACTTGTAAGAGGAGTAAGAGAGAGATATAAGAAGGGGAGACTGTACTCAGGAAGGGGAGACAGAAAAATGAATTGAAAACTCTGCTTATCCTCATTTCCTCTTTCTTCGTTCTTCTTCTTCTTCCTCATGTTGTTCTGTTCTTCTTGTTCTCTGTTCTGCTACCGATCTCACGCCGCGGTTCATCCGATCGGCCAAGGGACATGACAATATGGTATCAGAGCTTGCTCGATCTGACTAGCCCCAGCCTCTTTGGCGCAGTAGCCCTCTCCTCTGCGGCGACCAACGCCAATCCTGATGGCCAACCCGATCCAATCAGCGCCGCGCCTCATCACCGATCTGCGCCTGAGCCGACCGCCTCCGGCCCACGATGCGCAAGCGTTCCGCATCGGTCATCCATGGCGACCACCGTCGCGCTCGGTTCCTCCGTGGCCGCGGGATCCATCGCGTCTTTGGATCTGAGCCGCGTCTCGTCGACGCCAGAGGGAGGCTAGAGTATTAGTGCGTCCCCTTTCCCACCGGTGGACAAGATCTGGAGGAGCAGCGTGTCCTCAACCCCGCCGATGGACGAGGTCTTCAGCCGCAGGTCCAGCTCCTCCGCTCCATCCGCCTCTTCGCCGGCCTCGCCTAGATCTGCGCCAACCACCACCATGGCGGCTTCCGTCACGATCGGTGCTCCCGCCACCCCATCCTTCTTCGATGCAGCAGCCACCTTCCTCACCGGCGCTGTGGAGACCATGGACTTCCCCAGCCGCTGCTCAAGCTGCCCGAACCCTACATTGCCTCCATCTCAACCAATGTCATCTTTGTCGCGCAGGATGTCGGAAGGGTTGTTTTCGCTGACTCCGGTGTCACCAAAGTCGCAGCACCTACCTGATCCACCGTCGACAGAAGAGGAGAAGTTGGCATCTATTAAAGAGAGGCTTGATCAACTGCTTGCGCGGCTGGACTCCTTCGACACCAACCAACAACACTTGTTGACTCGAATGGAGAGGAATGCGAAGATGGTGGAACAGAGCTCGTTGGATCAGCAGATCCTTGCCAAGCAACTGGAGGCAATGACTGCAGCAGTGGCTCGAATCACGGGCTGCCAAGATCTTGGAAGCAAGGAAGATTTAATAGTCCACAGTCATGTAGTTCACAGAGAGGAGACATTCAGTTCTTTCAGAACAGACACCTGGACCACAATCCACAGCATGTTGGCACAAAAAGAGCCCTTCAACCATTCAGTTTATGGGGAGGAGCCACATAAAGAAGCACTCAAGAACACTACTGTGAGGTCTAGTGCGTGGAAAACTAGATCACAGGCTGGTACTGAATCTATAGGTGTTAAAAAAGTACAACCAGAACCTCGCATGGATGTTGGCCTGCTGCCGGTGGAGAGAGATGTCAATGCTGATAGTGAGGTTCCTGGTGCTATGGAGAAGGACTATCTTCAAATGAATGATATCACTCAGGTCTGGGGTGTTCACAATGGGAATGGTAATGTCACTTTGCCACTTCCTGACACTTCAAATTTTAGCAACCACTCTGAAGATGTAGAGGGAAATTCAGGGAACATTTTAAGTGAACCAAACCTTGGTTCTACTTTTCTTCAGTATGTTGAGCCCGGAGATCAAAATAGTTTAATGGTGAATGGAAATATGTTATCTAATGCCAACGCCAGAGACATTGTTAATGATTCTGGCCCCAATGATGGATTCCTGGAGTCAAAGGATTTTGCACCAGCTACTGTATTTGATATTTCTCTAAACAACCTTCACCCCAAGCTGTGTTGCTAACAAGTGAGGCCATGGGACCCTGGTGTGTTTGGGCTCACTCCCTTGGAAAAGGAGCAGCCCAAATATATGGAGCTACCTGATGTTTGTGTCATACTGGTTTGCAGGATTGGTGTTTATAGTATTGTGCATTGGGAACCACATGTATATCGAGCATTATCTCCAGATTACATGTACAAAGAAATGTTCGTTGATCTTGGGCATTTTAATCAATTGGCGAGACATACTGCTTTTACTTGCATGGTTTACCCATCATTGATCCTTGCATACAAGGGCCAAGCTGCTTATCCGTCTAAGCATCATAACATGGAAAGTGACTATAGGACCAGATTCTATGTGTCTGTGCCTGAAAATTCTGTATATGACCTGGCTTATGGTCTTGTCTTCTTATTTGCTAATTGGTTGTCATTGATTGGGAAGAGGAGGTTAACATTGAATGAAAGTTATATGGATAGCTCTGCAGATTTGCAACCACCCTTCATTCCATCTATTGAGGTCACTGTCGTTGAATTGCAGAGGCCATGGGATCCCGGTGGCCAAAACAGTGCAACCGCTCAGACTATGCAGGAGAGGCAATCAAGCATGCTGGGCAAGTGGTGCAAACGCAGGGTCCAGTTTATTGAACATTCAGATCCTTCATACCATGGAGTTGCACTATGGCCTGTAACTCTGGAGAGGCAAGAAATTGGTGGTTCGGTTCGAGACATTCAAAGCAAGTGGGGTGATGTTTCAGCAAAGAGAAGTAAGGAACGTGTTCAGAGCAGCTCCAAGAATAGTCAGTCACTGGTGCCTCAAATAGGGTATCAGAGTTCGTGGGTAATTCAATTGCTTGGGGACAAGCAATTTCTCATGGGGGCGGTAACGTAACACCCTAGGGACCCACTTGTAAGAGGAGTAAGAGAGAGATATAAGAAGGGGAGACTGTACTCAGGAAGGGGAGACAGAAAAATGAATTGAAAACTCTGCTTATCCTCATTTCGTCTTTCTTCGTTCTTCTTCTTCTTCCTCACGTTGTTCTGTTCTTCTTGTTCTCTGTTTTGCTACCGATCTCACGCCGCGGTTCATCCGATCGGCCCAGGGACATGACAGTAAGACACACGCATGCAATTGTTAGACCTCAAGAATGCTTAAGCATCAACCAATTTAAACTATTAACGTCCTTGTCGCTGTCTTGACTTTTCTTCTCTGAAGTTGCCGTTAGGCTCTATTAGTAGCCCAAATTCAATCACTGCCATTTTTAGCTAAATCCTCTGTTCGGTAAGCACTAGCGTGATAAATCTCTTGTTTGCTAGTCATTCGGCGTTACCGGCCAGAGCTTGCCGTCAGCGGGCTCACCGGCCGTGAATCCTGTTCTCTGTAACCGACAATAGAACCTAGTCACCAGATTTGCATGCGTGTTCGGTAGCTGCTAACTGGGTCCAGCCAGCCGCCCAGCCGCCCGTATGTGCGGTCACTGCCTGTTGGGCCCACATGGCAGGCGTGTGCTCAATGTTTGCAGACGCTGACCACTGGGACCTAGTCGGCCACAACTACGGCCAATTCCGCCCTTGCGCATGTAAAGTCACCGATACAAAAACGTATTTTACATTTTCAATCCACCTCCATAACCGAACAACATCAACTGATAATAACTTTCAAACTGTAAGTCTCAATTCAATAAAATAATTTTCTAAATTTATTTTAAATTGTTTAGTTTCAATTAATACAAAAATATATGAAACTGGTTTAGTCGTCTAAATCCAAATCCAAATTTAAAAGTGTAAGTTTGAATGTGTTGCTTGTAGATTTTATGCAAACGATATCCAAATTAAATGAAACTAGTTTCAATAGAATCCTTGAGTTAAATGCTCTCTAAATAAACTAACAAATTTAAATTTGGAGGTAATTTATATTATTTTCTATTAGGGTTGAAATCGACATGATAATTATCTAAACAAACGTTGTCCAATTATTGTGAAACGAGTTTCTTTACACTACTTAGATAGCTAAGAACGTGACTCTGGAATAATATTTAGGGTGTACCATGCAACTTTTTATTAAAAATAATTAGGCTGCCACATGTACTAGGTGATATTAGTAAAAATAGCATTATAACCTGAAAATGAATTTTAGTAATTTTGATCATACAATCTTAGCTTCCTGAATTCGTAAATTGAAATGAAATAATACATAAAGAAAAGTAGCTGTGTCATATAACCATAGCTTCTGTCTTTAAAACCAAAACCTCACAACTTAGTTATCACATGAAATGACGAAATGATTGCCGTCTTGATTGTTTTGGAATGATTTCATTTGAATGTTTCAACTTCTGTCTTCGTCGTTTATATATTTGCCTCTTATGTCAATATTGAAGTATTCTATTTGCTATGTTCTTCTATTGACGCGTAGACGTTGACGCTACCGATACCGCCGTTGACGACGTCGATCTTGCTTACGCCACTGAAGAGCAAGGCAAACACCCCCTTGAGCATTTTGAACCCAGATTTCATAATCCACTAAAATGTGATTAAGAATCTTCCTGCATGCTTATATTTCGATAAATCCTTATTTGGTGTTACTTGGTAGTTATAACCTAAATTGATGGATTCCCTTAATCATGTTGACATACGATCCATGAAAACCATAGGAATGGTTAAGTTCTTTGAACTGGGTATACTCGCTTATTAACCTGCAAATGCTTAGCACAGCTTTAGGTCAATGTTGGAAATGTTTACACCCACACACTTTTCTTTATGAAATCTTTTATGGTTTATTTAAGCAGTAAAGGATACTGGTAGTTTGATAAAAATTAAAATAAAACTATTGTTTCGACGTGGGTGATTATTGGCAATAGCCGGATGTACATATTTTAACATGTACGTAGATAGGGTGGAGTGTCGCCCATGTCACAATAAGGACCGAGCTAATGTGTTGTTTTCAGGCCAAGATAACCGTACATCCACAAGTACTGAAATGGGACAGTCTTAACCTATTAAAGTTATTTGGAACTAGCTTTGCACATTGGTAGGCAGTTGTAGCGCGGGCATTCCGGATATAGGTTTGCTCGAGGGAGGTGTCATCACCGAGGTGTTGGCATCTGCCGTTGTAACGGTGTACGCCTGGCTACAATTTGGGGCTGTTATTATTCCTGGTGGGTCTTTGACTCCGGAATGACTTTCTTTACTTTTTAGCTTCCATCGTAGTCAGGAGTAACGTCATTGGGCTAGTGCAAAGTTAAGATTCAAGTAATCGAACGGTTTCGTTATGAAGTCCCCGCGGACATACCAAATGAAGTGTTTCTTATAGCTTGCAAAAAGGGAGAACATATCTTGTGGGTAAAGCTGTACAACTCTGCAGAGTCAAAACTAATCGATTAGCCGCGCTCGCGGTCATGAGCACTTGGTAAAGTCATCACATAGTTAGTTGTTTTCTATTTTGAAAACTTTGGTAAAAGGCTTTGGAAAATGTTTCACGACTATTAAGTATCACTTGTCGTTGTATTTACTTATGTAAGACCATGGAGGGTCTTGTTCGTCATCTCACTCACAAAAGGGCCGTGAGTAGATTGCTATCATCCATTTTATTACTTATTATGTTAATTACTATCAAACTGTCTTAAATTTTTAATTACGCTTCCCATTACTATTCAGTAATACTTCATTCAAGTTGTTGCTTTACGCAAAACAACCGTAGAAACCCACTTTCTATTCAGCTTGCATATATTCCAGGATTTGCAAACACTACAAAGTCTTGCGAGTATCAATGTACTCAACTTGCTTCAACAATATTTTTAGGTGATGAGCAAGAATATCCTGTTGACGATAACGATAACGAATTCGTTATTTATGGCTCTGCAGAGTTCATCTCAGCTGTTGCCTGTGGAATTTTGGGCTAGTTGGCAAACAATGAGATGTGGTTTTATTTCTGCTATTTTTGGTTATGTAATATTACTATCAAACATCTGATGTAATAAAAGTTTGAACTTGTGTATGGCTGTAATTCCAAATTGTGTTGTGCGTGCCAGCCACTGATCATGGGAATGGCACAGAAAGCACTTAAGAGCCTCATATTTATGTTACTTAGTGGCATAAAAATGAGGATCTCACAGTATTGTAAGCTATTCGAGGCTTGTGACGCCTCTTTTGTAAAAACTTGCGGCCGTTAGGCCTTATATTCAATAAAAAGTCGTTGATTCGCTTTTGTCTAGCAATGTACACTTGATTTTCCAACAGCTTATCTCCTAGGTAGCTGTTGTGATGTTTTGACGTGCCCTTTAAAAGGCGGTCCGTCACACTCAGTACAAAGATATTTCATTTATGAGGAACATGTTGAACTCCTAATGTTATCAGTAAGGTGTCATTGCAAGTACATGCTAAGCGACTTAGTGTACTCCAAACCACAGTCACTACAAATGCTATGGAGCTTGCGCCGTTTCGTTTTCAGTTGGTCCTTTCGCATATAGGCATAAACCGATGTCACCGCGTGCATAATCCAGAAAGATGCATATGACTATTTCAACTTCCCTATCAGTTGAGTAATGAACAACTTCATCATGCCAACTTCTAGCCACAAAAAATGAGATTCCAACTATAGGTGTAGCTTTTCTTTGCAGCCGCATCCAGTCGTTTTGCACCAATCTGGGCAAAGTATACTTCATGCACATTTTTGATATAGTTGAAAATATTGGACTGTACCCAGAGCTAAAAGTGCTTCTATCTCTAATATTGGACTGTATCCAGGACGACGTACAAGTCCATTTTTATATTAGTATACCAGTTGGATGCCCGTGCGTTGCAACGGAGAGCTAAAAGTAACATCAATTTTCTGTTAAAAATATATCAAGCAAAACATATATACAATACACTTACGATGTAAGAACATCTTTGTAGATGATACTTTGGTAGATTCGCCAACATAATTTTAGCTCCAATCTTTTCTGGACACATCAATTAAAATTATGGTAGCTCGCATCAATTATAATTCTGGTAGCTCGCAAAAGCTCATGTGCTTCAAATTTGAAAGAATCAACTGTATGAGTCATGAAAATAGTACATAAGCCTAACGAACAGAGAACTTGTATGTTTTTTGGTGCCATGAATTAGTAAAATGACAATAATAAAATGTAGAACTCCGTGAATTAGTAACATGATAACATGATAGACTCAACAATTTTTACAGTAGACAAACAAATACAGAGACAAAAAGGAAAAAAGAGATCCAAACCTCTAGAGGAGTAAGAGGACATTTTCCATCCCTTCTGTTTGCCTCAGGATTTATCACTCGACCAGGTCGACGGAACTTCCCTCTCCAGCTCCTTTCACGAGCATTTTCCATTTCAATTTTCTCCTTCCAGCCACTATCATACGTACAGCATGAAAAAGCTACCATATCCTAAACAGTGTGCACAAATCTTAGTACAATGGAAGAAAACCTTGTATCTCAATAGGATAGAAGCAAACATTATAATTGTTAAATTGCAAGAGAGTGCAATAAAACCTCTTCGAAGCGAAGATGCACCGAGACATACTTCCCACCGGTCAAAGAGCTCTTTTTGATCATTCGGTTAACCATATCCTCTGAAAGAGTTCTTATTGGCTCTGAAAATCTCAATGCCTGGTAATTTACCAAACACCTCAAGACCTGGATATTCGATGGAACTTGTAGGAACGGATATGGCGACTAGAGGGGGGGTGAATAGACGCCGAATAAAAATTCAACCGACTTTTGCAAATTAACGAATTCAAACCCTCTTCGCAGCGGAAAGTCCTTCTACTAGTTCAATATGACTTTAATCACCTAGTAGAAGCACCAAAAAGAACCTACACAAAGCCTTAATCAAGGAACCAAAGTTTTTCCAAAAATTTCAGTCTCGGGCGGCACTACCGCTCTCTGGGGGCGGTACTACCGCAGGTCACGTGAACAGTAAAATCAGCACGATTTCAAAAACGAAAAACATGCATAACTTTTGATCCGTTGATCCAATTGATCCCAAATTTTGAACGTAGTTTCCTTAGACTATCTAGGTTCTATCCCAATCAAAGATTAAAGAAATTGGATGCAAAAAGATCACGAATTTCAGTTTGATCTACTAAGAGGTAAGAACCGAGCAAAACCCTAAAAACTGAAAATTCGATCAAACAGACCAATAGAAAGGATCCAAATCAATCACGTGATGATCCTTGATGTTCTAGCAATCTAATTCAGGAATCACTTGAACTAGAACAACTCAAATCACAAGATTGAAAGAAACATCCAAAAGCAAGAAAGAAAATCAAGAGCAAACATGAATTGACATCGGAGATTGCCCAAAGTTTGATCCTTTACTCCTTTTGATGGATTACACAACCCTTCATAGAAGGAGGACAGCACCAAACCCTAACTCCTCAAAAGTTAGAACCCTAAAAACTTTCTCTCTTGTCAAAACCCTAAAAACCCTTAGGTTCTAAACCCCTAGAACCTCTTTATATAAGACCCACCAGCCTTGACCACATTACAAGGCCAACACACATCCGACTCGAGTCCGACTCGAGTCCAACACACACCCGACTCAACCGTCCAAGTCTTTATGCATCCGAACTCCTGTCGGACCACCTAGCTTGCGACCGCATTGAATCGTCTCAACTCCATTCATTGATCATGCACCTTGATCCTCTTCAATGCATCCTCACGACATCATTACCGTCACGGACCTCACCTCCTCCCCGAGCCTAGTCTGGTCGCCGCCGACCTACATCGAACACGATCCCGCACATCAATAAGCGAAAAACTTTTCCGAGCACAAGTCTTTCTCACTTGACTCACATTATCTCAAAAACATCATGATGCATCACATATGTTCATACCCTAACATTATGCATGCATCAAATAATCAAAACCAACAAATTCATCAAAACTCGACAAAACCGGCACTACCGCTTTTACACTTGCGATCTGCCTTCCCAGTATCGCCGCTTCACCAGAAGACCGCATTTTAGCCGCTTGCATCTGCCGCCACGACACTTAGCCAAAATTCCAGACATCAACTTTTGCACCTCTCTCGGAAAAAGCAACCGCTCTCACTAGCGGTACTACCGCTCATCGGCACTCTGGGACTCTAACCTCCGGTACTGCCGCTCCTCCGGCACTACCGGGATTTCAACTCCGGTACTGCCGCTCAACTGGGACTTAGCCAAAATTCCAAAGATCACGTTTTTGCTGCTCTCTGGAAAAAGACAGCCCCTCTCACACACGGTACTACCGCTCCTCCGGCACTACCGGAGTTCAACGCCGGTACTACCGCCTTCACATTTTCATCAACCAAAACTTATAAACTCAGTTTCAAATCAACATTTACTCAGCACAAAAACTTTCCTTTGTCAATAACTTATCACAAACCATTGGGAGCACCACACATGGTCACTCAATCTCCCCCTTGATGAGTATATTGACAATCTTCGCACAAATTATAAGTTTTGTCGAAAAGTGAAAGCAAAAACAGTAATAGCCACAAAAGAAAGAGCAATTGTTCATCAAAGGCTATTACACAATACAAAGATCAAAATCAACACTCTTTTCCCTTTTCAAACTTTCTCCCCTGTCAGTATTTCTCCCCCTTTGGCAAAATAATCATCAAGACTCCCTTTAAATGTATGCAAAAACATGAATGCAAAGCTAGCAAGCTTTAAAGATTATCTAAGATGTATAATCAAATTAACACATTATCGCACATTGAATCACCTCACATATCATGCTTCACAGCCAATTAAAGGAACTGGTTTTGAATACAACGACTCTAATCAAGTAATAGTTTAGACACAAGCAAATTAGAACAGAAAGTAGAGTGTCATAAACTTATCTTGGCTATCTTTTTTTTTATAAAGAGCACTTAGAGAACCCAAACTCACTAATGTTTATCCAAAGCATTTGAACTTGTATATTTTTTTTTTACTCCCCTTGTTGGATCATAACCAACTAGCTTCACAATTCCATAAAAATTTCAAAGAATAGCATTGTGACCACTTGTAGTTTCTTCTTTTGCATAAAACAAGGGATGACAAGTAACTGCACACTAGCCCATACTTGTGCATGGGTAGGTAGTTCTTTCTTGTATCTTATCAAATTAAATCCCTGACAAGTGACTTCACATTGTACTAAACTTGTGTTTAGACAAGTAGCCTTCTCTTGCATCTTGTCATATGATTCTACATGTAACTTAACAAGTTATGCAAAGGACTCATAATGATCATTTGAGTTACTGCAAAGGCTCACAGAAGCTTCAAAATAAAACACTAGCCGTTAAGTAGATGACACAAGACTTGTACATCTAGTTTCACAGGTGTAAAAACCATAATAGATTAGTGACAAAGTATTCTTTACTAGCATCCCAAATTGAACTATTTCAGCTTTTAGGTGAGGGGTTTGAATCTGAGAATATCATTAGCATTAACTTGACTATATAAACAAAGATAATCAACAAAGCTTGAGCTACATGATGCAATTATGATACAAAGACAAGTTATGACAAAACTCCCCCTCAAACCAACCCATAGGGAAAAATGACCACTAGTTCACCGCGCAAAAATGCAAATCGTGAAGAATCAAGCGGTTTAGTGAAAATATCAGCAAGTTGATGATTGGTATCCACAAATTGAAGTTCAATAGCACCTTTTTCAACATGATCTCGAAGAAAATGATAACGAATGTCAATGTGTTTAGTCCTTGAATGTTGAACCGGATTTTTAGCAATATTGATTGCACTAGTATTATCACAAAAAAGTGGAACACTATCAAAATTAATGCCATAATCTTTAAGTGTAGAAGTGATCCAAAGAATCTGTGAGCAACAACTAGCAGCAGCAACATATTCTGCTTCAGCAGTGGACTGAGCAACAGAGGACTATTTCCTTGAAGACCATGAGACAAGCGAAGTGCCAAGAAAATGACATGTGCCCAGAAGTACTTTTTCTATCAACTCTACACCCCGCAAAATCAGCATCAGAATACCCTTGGAGTGTAAGCAAAGATGAACATGAATACCAAATACCAAATTCAAGAGTGGAACGCAAGTACCTAAAAATTCTTTTAATCGCTTGCCGATGTGATTCTCGAGGAGAAGCTTGAAAGCGAGCACACAAGCACACAGCAAAATGAATGTCTGGTCTTGAAGCAGTCAAGTATAAAAGCGATCCAATCATGCTTCTGTACTCTTTTTGATCTACTTCAGCACCGTTTTCATCGGGATCCAAAATTGTTGTGGTGCTCATAGGCCTAGACACTGATTTTCCTTCTCCCATGTCAAATTTTTTCAGTAGCTCCTTTGTGTATTTTGATTGGTGCAAAAATGTTCCTTCTTTCATTTGCTTGATTTGAAATCCAAGAAAGTATGTCAATTCTCCCATCATGCTCATCTCGAATTCCCTGGACATCAACTCAGAAAAATGCGAAACAAGGGAGTGGGACGAACCTCCAAAGATTATATCGTCCACATAAATTTGCACCAATAAGAATTGATCATTGGAATGCTGAACAAACAATGTTTTATCCACTTTTCCCGTTTCAAAATTATGTTGAAGCAAAAACCCTTTTAACCTATCATACCATGCACGTGGAGCTTGTTTTAGACCATAAAGAGCTTTTGATAGATAATACACATGATTAGGAAATTTAGCATTTTCAAATCCAGGGGGTTGTTTTACATAAACATCTTCTTCAATGAAACCATTCAGAAAGGCACTTTTCACATCCATTTGATAAAGTTTAAAGCCTTTTGATGCAGCAAATGCCAAAAGAATGCGAATAGCTTCTAAACGAGCAACAGGAGCAAAAGTTTCATCGAAATCAATACCTTCATGTTGTGAGAACCCCTGAGCTACAAGTCTAGCCTTGTTTCTAACAATTGTTCCATCCTCATTTTATTTGTTCTTGAAAACCCATCTAGTTCCAATTACATTTTGATCTTTAGGAAGTTCAACTAAAGACCAAACTTTATTACGTTCAAAATTTTCTAACTCTTCATGCATTGCATTAACCCAAGAACTATCAGATAAAGCATGGGATATATTCTTAGGTTCAAAATTTGCAACAAAGGCAGAATGTAAGCATAAGAGAGTTTGAGAAGAACTAGAGCGAGTAACCCGTTCATGAAGATCTCCAATCATTAGCTCTGGGGGATGATTTTTCACAATCTGTTGGGGAGGTCCTGAGGATGCTCCAATCGTGACCTCTATCTCAGAGAAATCGAGACAGGACTGAGTCACTGAAGCGGGAGAATCATCTGTAGGAGTGGATGTAGGAACCATGTCATCATTATCTTCATCAACTTCCTCAAATCTTTTGTCCAAGAAGATTGATTATGAGTCCTCCTGTGAACCTGAAATGTCAGGTCTAGCACCAGGGCTAGCCTCATCAAAAGTAACATCGCATGTCTCTACCATTTTGTTAGTCGATAAATCAAGCACACGATATCCACGGGAGTGTAAAGGGTATCCAAGAAATATGCCATCTGTACTACGAGCTTCAAATTTATCAAGATTTCCATGTTTAAGAATAAAACATTTGCAACCAAATACTCGTAGATGTGAAACAGTTGGCTTACGTCCAAACCTCAATTCATATGAAGTTTTACCAATTAACGATCTGAGATACACCCTATTTGAAATATAGCAAGCGTAAGAGATTGCCTCATTCAAAATTTCCTTGGTGTGCTATATTCATCTAGCATTGTTCTAGCCATTTGAATCAATGTTCTATTCTTTCTCTCTACAATACCATTCTGTGATGGAACACAAGGTGAAGAAAACTGATGTTCAATTCCATTAGTTTCACAAAAGGATTCAAAGCGAGAATTCTTAAATTCAGTTCCATTATCAGTCCTTATGGCTTTCAATTGATTGGGTAAATCATTTTGCAATCGTTTGATGAAAACATGAAAGAGTCCAAATATCTCATCTTTGGTTGAAAGAAAATACACCCATGAGTATCTAGAATAATCATCAACAATTACCAGAATATACCATTTACCTCCAGCTGATTGAACTCTTGAAGGCCCTACTGTATCCATATGAATCAATTGACCAAGGGCGGTTGTCATAACAATGGTAACATGAGCATGAGAAGCTCCAACCATCTTGCCATGACGACAGGGAGCACACACTATGTCATTGCATGATTTAAGTTTAGGCAACCCACGAATCAAATCTAGACCACTCAATCTAGACAAAAGATCAAAACCCATGTGGCCTAGTCGACGATGCCAGAAATAAAGATCTCTAGACTCAGAAGCAACAAAACAATGCATACCAGTTGAGTTACCAAAGTTTGCCTTGAAAATTTTACCAAGTCTAGTCATCTCAAAGATTAAATTTCCATTGACATCAAGAACTCTACAAGCATTTGGTTTAAAGCTTACTTCCAAATTCTCATCAAGCATTTGTGATACAGAAAGCAAATTGAATTTTAATCTTGTGACCAATGAAACATCTTTAAGAGTAAAGTGGTCATTTACCTTTACTGTACCTTTTGCAATCACACGTCCATTGATAGCATCTCCAAAAGTAATCTCTTCATTTCCAGATGCCCTTGTAAGCGAGGAGAACCAATTTGAGTTTCCAGTCATGTGTTGACAACATCCAGAATCTACAATCCACATGTTCTCCTTTCTTGCATGCACCACCTACATACCACAAGTAGAAAACATCGAGGACTCGATCTTGGGGTTAGTCAAATGAGATTTAGGTATCCAAAGATTGAATCACTCGATGAGTAGGTGATCGAACAGCAACCTGTGAATGCAAAGAAGTAGTATTCTGAAAAATCCTATTTGCTCTCACAAATCTTGTCTTAAAATTGTTTCTAAAGCCAGTTGAATCAAAACAATCATCATATCTATGATAGGGAGTGAAAGACACTCTCTCATTATATCCCAAGCCTGCTCTCTTTTTGTCATATGATCTCAAATCCCCATTGCCAAATCTATGGTTCTCCAACTTGGATTTTTCAACAAACTTAATTTCACTAATCATTTTTTATTCTCTCATTCTTTTATTTCTCTCATCCTTAGCCTTTCTATAGCAAAATCTCACTAGATGACCATCCTTATGACAAAAGGAACAATTATATTTAATTCGAGAGGTACTGGCATCTAATGTTTGAGTTGTTGAGTTTTTTCCAGAAAAATCAATATAACCAGCAGATTTAAACTTTGATTCAATTGGTTTAGGAGGAAGAACTTCAATTTTACCAACGCCAAGTGTTTTCACAACCACAGGTGGATTATTCTTCAAATCATTGACATGATCAAATCCAATTCCACTATTTTTCACACTCACTTTAGATTGATCAAGAATCATATTCAACTTCTTTTTACCACCTGCAAATCTCTCCAAAGATTGATTTCAAATAACCATTCTCTTTAGATAAAACTTGGCAATTCTGACATGAATCAATTGAAGGAATAATAGCTTTTCCTTTGGCTTGAATGGCTCTATCTCTAGCTAAAATAGCTCTCTCAGAATTATTCTTCTCAAAAGCAACATCTTTTTTCAGAATTTCACACTTCATGCATTTACTAGAAGCAAAAGTAGAATGAGTCTTTCTAGCAGGAAGTGTAACATGCATCTTTTCCAAATTTTCCCTAGTGACAAACAGTTCTTGTAAAACAAATGAATGCATTATAGAACCAAAAGCTAGAGTTTGCTTGAAATCATCAATCTTATCTTTTAGCACATTTAGCTCTTTTATTTTACAAGAATGAGTGACTCTAAGTGATTCTAATTCGCATTGAAATCCTAAACAATCATCACATGCATCATTGTTGGAACTTAAATTTCTAAGCTTAGAATTTTCAGTTTTCAGCATATACAAATCATTCTCTAAATCTTTATTCTTATGCTTAGATTTCTTCAATGACTTTCTCATGATGACTAAAACTTCACAAAGTTCATTATAGGAAGGCATTACCTCATCAGAATCACTCACTGAGTCGTTATCGCCTGAATCATCACTAGAGTTGCCTTTGGCCATGAAACACAATCCACTGAAGTCCTTTCCATCTGACTTTCCTTGTTGTTTGTGCTCATTGTCATCATCAGTTGAGTCATCAATGTCACTTAGGTCTAAGTGATCAATTGCAGCAAAGACTTTATTTAGCATCTTCTTTGTTCTTTGTCTAGTCTTGTCTTTGCCTTCCTTTGAGCGGAAAATCTTGGAAGTGGCATTCAGCTCCTTTTGCTCCTTATCCTTGTTCTTGAAACAATTTGCACGAATGTGACCAGTCTTACCACAATTGTAACAAGTGACAGGAGCTCCTCTCCTTTCCCTTGATCTCATATAAGCTGCATTTATACGCTTTGAAAGGAGGGCAAGAGTATCTTCTGGAATTTGATCTAGCTGTTCATCACTCAAGGCACTCAAAGAAGCAAAAGAATATGATGATGATGAACCAGTTGCATTATCAATAGCGAGAAGAGTTAGCATTTAAAGCCATAGAGCCACCATTGGACATTTTTGAGACAACATCAATTTCAAAAGTTTTAAGACTAGAATAAAGCTTGTCCAATGTCATCTCGCTCATCTTATGTGCCTCACGAACAGCGATAACTTTCATTTGCCAAACACCGAGATCAAGTGAAGATAAAAAGTGTCTAGCATTTTCAGAATCGAGAATACTTAATATCCACTTTGCTCTAAGGTTGTTCAAGATTCTATTAAAGCGAGCAAAACTATCATCTAGAGATTCACGTAACGCATCTCAAATTTGGTGTATTCTTTCTTAAATTGATCCTGGCGAGCTTCTTTAACAGAATCAGTACCCTCATGATAATCTTGCAAAGACTTCCAAATGCTATGAGCAGTAAGTAGATGACAAACACGATCAAACTCTTTCCTAGCAAGTCCTTGAAGCAAAATATTCCTAGCTCTGTTGTTATTCTCAACATCTTCTTCAAACTCAGGATTATCAATAACATCATTACCAGGAAGATCATAAGGATTTTTTACCTTTCGCCAAATTGCATTACCTTGTGCCTGTAGATAAGCAGTCATTCAAATCTTCCAATGAGGGAAGTCCGTACCGTCGAAGATGGGAGGCTTTGTTGAGAACTTTTCCATCGCCATGGTTTACCAACCTTGCTCTGATACCACTTGTAGGAACGGATATGGCGACTAGAGGGGGGGTGAATAGACGCCGAATAAAAATTCAACCGACTTTTGCAAATTAACGAATTCAAACCCTCTTCGCAGCGGAAAGTCCTTCTACTAGTTCAATATGACTTTAATCACCTAGTAGAAGGACCAAAAAGAACCTACACAAAGCCTTAATCAAGGAACCAAAGTTTTTTTCAAAAATTTCAGTCTCGGGCGGCACTACCACGCTCTGGGGGCGGTACTACCGCAGGTCACGTGAACAGTAAAAATCAGCACGATTTCAAAATCGAAAAACATGCATAACTTTTGATCCGTTGATCCAATTGATCCCAAATTTTGAACGTAGTTTCCTTAGACTATCTAGGTTCTATCCCAATCAAAGATTAAAGAAATTGGATGCAAAAAGATCACGAATTTCAGTTTGATCTACTAAGAGGTAAGAACCGAGCAAAACCCTAAAAACTGAAAATTCGATCAAACAGACCAATAGAAAGGATCCAAATCAATCACGTGATGATCCTTGATGTTTTAGCAATCTAATTCAGGAATCACTTGAACTAGAACAACTCAAATCACAAGATTGAAAGAAACATCCAAAAGCAAGAAAGAAAATCAAGAGCAAACATGAATTGACATCGGAGATTGCCCAAAGTTTGATCCTTTACTCCTTTTGATGGATTACACAACCCTTCATAGAAGGAGGACAGCACCAAACCCTAACTCCTCAAAAGTTAGAACCCTAAAAACTTTCTCTCTTGTCAAAACCCTAAAAACCCTTAGGTTCTAAACCCCTAGAACCTCTTTATATAAGACCCACCAGCCTTGACCACATTACAAGGCCAACACACATCCGACTCGAGTCCGACTCGAGTCCAACACACACCCGACTCAACCGTCCAAGTCTTTATGCATCCGAACTCTGTCGGACCACCTAGCTGCGACCCGCATTGAATCGTCTCAACTCCATTCATTGATCATGCACCTTGATCCTCTTCAATGCATCCTCACGACATCATTACCGTCACGGACCTCACCTCCTCCACGAGCCTAGTCACGGTCGCCGCCGACCTACATCGAACCTGATCCTTCACATCAATAAAAGAAAAATTTTTCCGAGCACAAGTCTTTCTCACTTGACTCACATTATCTCAAAAACATCATGATGCATCACATATGTTCATACCCTAACATTATGCATGCATCAAATAATCAAAACCAACAAATTCATCAAAACTCGACAAACCGGCACTACCGCTTTTACACTTGCGATCTGCCGCCACCCATCTTGCCGCTTCACCGCGATACCGCATTTTAGCCGTCGGTACTGCCGCCACGACACTTAGCCAAAATTCCAGACATCAACTTTTGCACCTCTCTGGAAAAAGCAACCGCTCTCACTAGCGGTACTACCGCTCATCCAGACTACTCTGGGACTCTAACCTCCAGATCGCTGCCGCTCCTCGGCACTACCGGGATTTCAACTCGATCTGCCGCTCAACTGGGACTTAGCCAAAATTCCAAAGATCACGTTTTTGCTGCTCTCTGGAAAAAGACAGCCGCTCTCACACACGGTACTACCGCTCCTCCGGCACTACCGGAGTTCAACGCCGGTACTACCGCCTTCACATTTTCATCAACCAAAACTTATAAACTCAGTTTCAAATCAACATTTACTCAGCACAAAAACTTTCCTTTGTCAATAACTTATCATAAACCATTGGGAGCACCACACATGGTCACTCAGAACTGACTGAGCTAATCTATTTGAGAATGGGGCGATGCGCACAACTCTGTATGGAATAGAAAACAAAATGAAGCACATGCCTTGGCCTTTTCACAGTTCAATAAACTTATATCACTTTTTTTCTAGGGTGGGGAGCATTTACCATACCCTAACTCCAGCAGTTTCGGAAGGACCTTCTGCTTATAGTGGTTTGGAGATGAGTAAGCTTTAGTTCTCATATTTGGTATGCTGCTGATATTATGATTGAAGCGCTTGATAAAACATCTTACGGAAGTTCCTTCACAACTCTTACATGTTCTCTGAGTGTCTCAATAAAATGATCTTCGTCAAAAATATCACCAAATTTGCTGAAAAACAAAACACCAGGTAAGCATGTTATCCTGCTGCAACTGATCACTAAAAAGTTAATATGTGCACGACATAAATGGAAAGTAAAATAATATAGATGAGAACACCAAATGCTACTACAACCAGATGGCAACTTTGCATACAATCAAGAAGTGTAAGTTTCATGTGGTGTGACCTGTAAAATTACACCTCTTCAATCTTGCATTGAAAAAGTTAATAGCAATTGTTGGAAGAGAAAAATGTCATCTTGAAGGATCTGTAAAGGGTAGAACAGAACCTATACCAACGATCGCTTCTCAAAGTAGAACGTCAAAAAGAAAATTTTGTCGTTTACTATTAACAGTGAACTTTAGAACTTAAATGAACTGGACACTAAAGCAAGTATTTCCCAAGAATAGACAGTTGAAGTAATTGCAATTCCATGTGACAACTGCTCCAGCCAGGCAGATGCAAAAAAAAATGGTATTTTTTATTGTAAACAAACTAAGCAATGTGCAAACAAAATAGCTACCTAGGATCACACCAAACGCTATTCAAATGAAATATCACTATACGACGGTTGATCTTTAGCGACCCTTATTAGGGACCGATGGTTGGTCGCTAAAACTTATGGACCGACGGTTGGTCGCTAAATGAGTTTTTAGCGACGGTTAGTCGGTCGCTAAAAGTCTAGAAATTTAACAATTTATGGTTGGTCGCTATAGATGTCGTTAGGGACCAACGGTGGGTCGCTATAGAGAAGGGGTCACTACTTGGAGCCCTGGACCGGTGGACCCACCCAGCCGTCAGCGTCACAAGGGCGCCGCTCTCGTCCCGTGCCCCCAGTCCCTCCCCAACCCTAGCCGCTCCCGTCCCGTGCCCCCAGTCACTACAGGATGACCCATTGGCGCAAGCAGTATTACTGCTTGGAAAAATAATAATTAAAAGCTGCCATACCGATTGCAAAAAGAATTTTAACTAAAAGCTGTAGTGCCGCTTTGAAAAGTAAGCTATCTAAGCTGTCAGACCGCTTGGAAAAAGAATTTTAATTAAAAGCTGTTATACCGCTTTGAAAATGTTTAGGATGCAGTTGGGCTGCTTCCAATAAAATTTTGGTAGGCATACACGCGTGGGCAGATAGATCCAGCCCGCTCTCTCGCGGGGGAAATTAGAAACCCTAAAGACTCTAAACCATCGTGGTCTCTCTCCTCTCCTCGGTCATCAGTCACTCGATCCCCTCCCCATTACCCACCGCCGCCACAAAGGCCAGCGCCACCAGACCAACCCGGCCGCAGCTCCTGCCTCGCGGTCCCACCGCCCCGTTCCCCACCGCAGTTCCCACCATCCTCGCCAGTAGCTCCCGCCGCCGCACGTAGCTCCCGCCCGCCGCAGATCTCGCAGCCCCCGCCGCAGCTCCTGCTCCCGCTGTCGCAGATCCCGGCCTCTGCTACCCTTCGCGCAGCTCCCGCCTCCCGCCGCAGCTCGACTTCTCACCCTCTTTAGCCTTCAGAGCAACCCGGATCGCCTCCCCAAATCCTCCCTAGCGCCTCCCCAATTCCAGCACCATGAACCCTAGCTAGCGCCTCCCCAAAATCCACCTTCGTAGCACCTCTAGCTGCCTCCCCAAATCCTCCCTAGCGCCGCTGCCCAGCCCCCAGCCCCCGAGTGGTGCCCAACATCCTCTAGCAAGCAGAGGGTGGCTTCAACAGCTTTCGTGCTTTTCCTAGGACAAACAGTGTCGACACTGCCCCCCTGACCCTCTTGGTGCCCCCTCCCCTGGCTGAATACATCCCTACTTGTTCCTGTGCATCCATGTTTGCCTGTAAGTGTGTGCCCTTGTCCTCTGAATTTTCACTGAGATATTGATGATTATGACACTGCTAATTAAATCATTCTTGTAATCGGATTGAGTTTCACTGAGATATTGATGATTATGAGACCTATATGTTTGCTTAAGATACCCAGATACAACTCTTCTATTAATAGACACCATTGTCATGTTCTCATCGTAATTTTTTTGCACTTAAGATTCCTGTTATTCTCAGAGCACCAATGAGGCCTTGTAACATTCATTTTAAATTTGAGGACCCACTAAGCATAGGCATAAATAATTCCAAGGTTCTTGTAAATTTTATAAAAGTGCTGTAGAATCTATATATGATTAATATACATCATTATAATCCAATCTAAAGGTTTGAAGTCTTCTCTCTATATAATATTTGATTATAAGTATGCTTGCTTGGTCTCCATTTTCAGTTGTCCTCTTAGGCTCTTTTTTTCACCCATCCTTTTGTCAGAGGAAACATATAATTTTCTGAAGTCAGATAATTTTTAACTGTCTAATTGGTGTACCCTTTTGCATTGTGATAAAATGGCAACAAAGTTTTTCTTCTTTACTTTAGAATTTCTTCATGATCGTCACTCATAAGTTTTTTGACTTAACAAGGTTCATTGAATTAGTATGGTCCTTCATGCTTGCGGATGTAATTTTTCATTCGGCAAAATGTCATCATCCCATTTTTTTCTAGCATGAATGATTGTTACCTTTTGGGACTTGTTGAAAGAAGTGCTTTGATGTATCTCTCTGTTGTACTTTAGCTGAAGCAGTTCTCTTTTATTCTCCACATAAATTGGTTGAATCATTGTCAAAGAAGAACTCATTACTGGAAAATGAACTTATGGCCGATCGTAAAAGTAGTGATGATACAATGGAGAAATTGGAGGACGTGGAGGAAAATGCACCCATCTCCAAAGAAAATCTGGACAAGTATGTTTTCCTTTTATATATAAAACCGTAGGATGCTTTGGAATGATCGGTGGAGTAGTCTAAGCCTCTAAGGTATATTGGTCGCTCTTTCTTTTGATAGCTGCCTGTATTATCTAAGGTACTATATATGCAGTGGCTAATAATTCTACTCTTTCGTTCTTATGATGCCCTGTTTGTGATATGTTGTAAATGAATTTTGTGATGTGGTTGTAAATGAATCTAGTTAAGAGATGGGATACTGGTCCTTTGTCCTCATAGGGGCATGGAGCTGATAAATCTTGTGGGCTTTTTGCATCGTAATTTTGAATAACTCATTTATAAATCTAGAATGTGGTTCTGTTATTTCTTCTACTAAGTTACATGTTTCTTTCTGTAATTTGCGCAATAGGACCTGTGAATAGTCTTTATGTTGACCTTCTTTTTGTGAGTTGTGACTACAGATGTAGCTAGTTGATTTTAGTTTTCGTTTATTTGCTAGTTCCATTGCTTTATAGTAATTACTCCCTCCAGTTGTCACATACAGCTAACAGAGGTATTTTTACATCTAGGCAAATGCCAGTTCACTTTTCCTTTCAAAGTTCCCATACAGCCAAGCGATACTTGACCTTGCATTGCAGGTAGCCCATGCCAGTTCACTTTTCCTTTCAAAGTTCACTTTTCACAAGTATTATCCCTTAGGATTCTTTCTAGCATCCCTAACTTATGTGCCAAACATGTCTTTAGCACTCCTGCTGTTCAGTCGCCCATGGCTCCAGAAGATGAAGAGCTGTTGCGTGATGATGAGGTACTCACCCCTGTTAAACCAGAAGGCATCAGGAAAAAGGAGAGGCCTACCGATAAAGGTGTTTCTTGGCTGGTCAAAACACAATACATTTCTCCACTAAGTACTGATGCAGCCAAAATGGTAATACCAACTATTTCTTCTGTAAATTTAGTTCTGAAGTTCTGCTGGATTGCTTTATATATATTAAATAAAGTTGTTTGGCTATTCCAGTCCATTCTTGAAAAACAAGCGAAGGAAAGGCGAGAATCAAGGGAGGGTCGCAATACTTTCTGGAAAATCTTAATGATAGGTATGATTTTCCTCTTACCTGTGTCCCTCTTTGATTTGTAAATGTTACCTGCTTTTCCAAACCTGGTGCAGCCAGTGACATTATGTTTACGTGCATGGGTATATCGAGAGAAAGCAGATCAAAGCCATTGAAGAATCTTTCAGAGCGGCTAAATCACAACTTTGTTCATCGGACTAAACGTGGGATGGAAGCAGAGTGGGTTACGCCTTTGCTACCTGATTTTGATAGGTATGACCTCTCGATGCTACTTTTTTCTTCTTTACATTCTTCATCTTGACGTATGACATGCATTGACCACTTTCAGTTCATTGAAATGTTTTTGTTGCATGTTTACTTCCTATCTCGGCGGATGAAAAACTGTTTAGCTTCCCACCGACTATAATCTCAGGATTATGTGCTCCAAAATTTATTGCTTTGTTGGAAAAACTCATCTTCTCTAGTAGTAACTTGCATAATTTCTCTGTTTTGCCATTAATTAAAAGCTATGACCGTGCAAAAGTTTGCCTTTAGAGCCACATAGGCTGGTTGGTGAATTTAGTTGATCTTGATTTTTTCCTTTGATGATCTCTATAGGTACAAGGATCAGTTTGTTATGGTGAATTTTGATGGAGATCCTACCGTGATTCAGAGCTTGATATAACAAACTAGAGAGATCTGAACGTGATGAGTGTGAATCCTGGTGAGTTGCATTTATTTTAGTTTTCTTCGTCCTTAGCTTTCTAATTTGGTTGCATCATATGTTATCATGCTCATGCCGATATGGGTGTATGTACGATTCGATGGGGCATTGTAGAAACTGATATTCACATCGATGGCATGCCAATATCAAATTTATTTTAGATACTGAGACATTTCTTTGACATGCCGCCAACATGTCACTGATACTCCACATAGATATAACCTTGCAACGCATATATTTGAGAGCATTTCCATGTTTTCATGGCGGTTGTGATGAAAAGTTTTCTCGTCAATGGTTCGGATCCTCCAAAACAAGAGAAATTTTTAGCATACATGGTTCCGTCACCCCATGAGGTATCCATACTTTTCTAGGATATTTCTATTTCACTTGTGATCAATCAACAAATTATGTTCATGGCCATTATAGCATTCAAATTTGTACTTTGTATCTATAGTATATCAATCTGATGAAGACTATTGTGGTTTCCTTGACTTAGCAAGGACTTGGATGATGAAAATGAAGATATTCAGTACTCCTGGCTTAGAGAATATCACTGGGAAGTATGTGCTACTGTTTTTGTGATGGTGTCTCATTTTCATTCTATTAGCTAGCGTGAAAATGTTATTCCATTTTACATATATTTTCTTGTTTCATGATTCAGGTGCTTTTGTGAATATCTAATTGTGGTGCTTTTGTGTTTATGTGATGGATCTATGATTGTGGTATTATACTTTGTATGTCTATGTGATTATGTGTATAAAAATCTGTGATTTGTGGTGCTTTTGTATATATAATTAACTGTATATTATTATTAATAACAACTGTAAAGAGGGCGACTTTCTGTTGGTTGCTAAATGTATAGTATAACGACTCACGGTTGGTCGCTAAATCTATAGTACAACAACCCACAGTTGGTCGCTAAATATACAACTTCAGCGACCTACGCTCGGTCGCTAAAAAGATGTCGGTCGCTAAAGCCTTTAGCGACGGCACTTACAGCGACCATCCTTATGGGTCGTTAAAGGTTTTTAGCGACTAACCGTAGGTCGCTGAAGCCGCTTTTAGCAACCAACCGTAGGTCGCTGTAAGTGAACCGTCGTATAGTGTATTGGGATCACAAGAGTTGTATTTAGCAAGCTGGCCACAACAACTGCGTCGCAGATCTGCATTGAAAAACCTGTGTTAATAATTACTCGGCATAGCATGAAGATTACAAGAACTTTACAAATATAATATATTTGTGACACATCCAATGTTAAGAGACCACAACATCATTCAGAAACTTTCAGGTGAGAAGAAACATATTTGCAACAAACATCAAGTAGCATATATGCATGCCGATGAAAGAAAAAAGAAACGATTTATGATATCTTGGATGGATAAACAACTACGGGTCTACCAAGATGGTTCTGCATCTCAAATGAAATCATTTTTTTTTCAGGGCAAACTCTAGTCTAGTGCCAACCCCCTATTTTCCAACACAAAGTTGTTGAATAAAGCTATCTAAATTGAGTGACAGTGTGACAATAGCATGATTCTCCAAGTTATTTTAGTGGTGCACCATAATATGCATCTGGCACTGGACTTTACAAAAGATATTAGCAATGGTATATCTACTCAGAACATGACCATAACTTTATTAAAAAGAAGAGAATGATCCTGAAACTTACAGAAAGGCGATGTTGATTCAAAGTTTCAAACCACCATTTGCTTCAATTATGAGATAGCCATTCGAAGGCAGCAACTCTTCAAAGAACCAAAGCGTAATTCAGACCATCAATGCTAGCTTAATTCTCATCTTACAGTGCTTACACAAAAGTACCAAAGGTTTCAAAGTGCAACCTGATTGAATCAGCCTCTTGTTGACACAAGGCATCCATAGCCCCCCAAAATTTTGATAATGTGATGTCATTAACTACACAATACCAAGACAGAACTATTATTTTAACATGATTGGACAAATTAGATTTGGCATGCTAAAACACAATGTTATCATGTTACTAATTCATGTGTGCTATTTTTTCCTGAACAATAGGAACGCAAGCAGATGGAAACGGAATTGCAACAACTTCCGACTGAAATCAAGCAAAAAAAAAAAAAAAATCGATTCTCCGATGGAATCATTTGTACCTTTTAAAAGCCAGATGTTCAGGGCATTGCCAAGAGCATGAAAATGGCTGCTCGAGTACTACACCTAACTTTTTTTTAAGGAATGCACGTAAACAATTAACACCAATCCCCTGAACCACTGATCATCGCTGCCCACGACACCAAGTTCCTCTCGAGCATTGCGTCAAACACCGCTCGCACCCTCGCCACCTCCCCGCACCGCGCGAGCCCGTCCACCATGGTGGTGTACAACACCACGTTCCTCTCGGGCATTTCGCCGAACATCCTCCGCGCGTCGTCCATGCAGCCAAGCCGAACGAGGCCAGCGAGCATGGCGTTCCATGAGGCGACGTTGTGCCGCGAGGCGCGCGCGAAGTAGGCGGAGGCCGCGGCGAGGTTACCGTGGGCGAGGCAGCCGGCGACGATGGAGTTCCAGGAGACACGTTGCGGGAGGGCATGGCGTCGAAGAGGCGGCGCGCGGCTGGCAGGTCACGGCCGCCGCGCCAGAGCGCGGTGAGGAGCGCGTTCCAGGAGACGACGTCGCGGAGTAGCATGGTGTCGAACACCCGGCATGCGGCGGCCAGGTCGCCGGCGCGGCCGAGGGCGGTGATCCGCTGGTTGTCGCGGAGGAGGAGGTGCGAGGGGCAGGAGAAGGCGCGAGACATGCGGTGGAGGGGGAGAAGCAGTTGGGGACATCGTGGCGCACGGAGAGAAGGAAGGTTTATTTGGGCTGGAGTTGGGCTTACTGTGTATGATCCATTGCTCCTTCTTTTAATAGTTATAATATAGTTAATATATATATATATATATATATATATATATAAATAAAAGGTGCCATTGCGTTGCAACGGAACTCCAAAATAAACACAAACAACGATATTTCCTTTTGACACATAAATTCCCAAGCCTCTTCATCTCAAAATCAATCTCCTTTTCTTTCCAGCAAGGATATGCATTTTTGTACTTCGAAGGCAATTAGTTTATATCTATTGAAGCATCAAAGCAACACAACATGTAAGTAATAAATTGTAATGCAAAAGACAAACCTCATTCCAATGAGCTCCTCAGTTTCTTGAGAACAACCATGTATGCAGCCTGAAAAAGTGAGCGTATCCATTTAATAGCGTAAGTGGAGCACAACAAATTGCCGACTTCTCTAAAGGGTAGAGATAAGTTTTCTGCCAAGAGCCTCAATCTGTTGGGTGAATCTCAAAGTTTCAGAGTTGACACGGCAAGTCAGCTTTTGAAGCTGGAGAGGAAGGCCATTGTTTGCAAGGCGAGCATCTGTTTTATTGCAATGGATTACTTTGTGCTTCCTTGCAAGAGGCATTATTTGCAGGAGAGGAGCTTTCAGATCACATGGCTATAACTTTTTCTATGTTGCTACATGTATCCTGCAGTAAAAAAAACCATTCATACCCACTTTAGGTAGTACCCCCTTCGTTGATAAATATAAGGTGTATTTTAACTTTGCAAAAAGATTAAGATTGCGGTAAAATTGAGAAAGGCGTAAGAGAAAATGATTTACATATCCCTTTTAACTGTCCTGGAAGATGAGAGATAATCCTGTCTGTGGGTTTTTATGAATAAATGCATATGGTTGAGAGAGAATAAATAGGGGTATAATAGGAAAGGCTCATTAATCCTACATGCTATGAGCCTTATATTTAGAGACGGAAGGAGTATGTCTCATTTGACCAACTCATAGGAGGCATGCATTAAAGTCTTCTCTTAATTTTTAACTGGATTTTTAAAAGCAATTCTTTAACAATCATCAGGTCATAAGTAATTAATGAAGTGACTGACGTAAAAAATATCTCCAAAATCACTTCAAAATCGAAATAACAAACTGATTACAAAACAAATAGCTCTTCATATACAAAAATCCTAGTTTGTTCTGGAACATGGAGACAAGCTGTTTTACAACAGCACAAGATGATAACTATGTTTGAGTATGTCTAGAAAGCAAATCCGGACAAACCGCTCATCAAACATGGTGTGTACCATGTTGATCTTACTGAAACAATGTTATATAGAAAACGTAGAGTATGGAGAAGCATGTTCTGTACAAGTATGGAGGAGAGTATGAGCTAGGATTGGTACTAACGTTTCGCATTAAACATCTACCGAATAATACTCCACACTGGCACAAATCCATGTTCTGTTTGCTGGGCTAATTCATTGATCCAACCAGGTTTAAAGCATAGATTAGCTACTTTTGTGCTGTTCGTTGAGATGCTTCATGAGGTTGGCTACAAGCCTACAACCATCACCAGTCAATTACCATTGTTGCTTCATGCTCACAGAAGTCATTACCCCATGAGCTGATGAACACACACTTAGGCTTTAGGCTTTGTTTGGGAGGCTTATTTTCGACCGGAATCCATGTGGATTGGCTAGGATTTTAGGCTAAAATCCTAGCATATCCACATGAAACTCGATCCGGAATGTGTTTCTCAAACAAGGCCTTAGTAAAAGAATATCTACTTCCACCTTTGAACTGCCATTCAAAAATATATTCAGATATTGGACAAGCAAATTCCAGCATGATTTTTGGTAGAACACGATTTCAGTACACATAAGAAATTGACCTCAAAGAAGAGATCTATTTTGGACAGAGCAGAACTATTATTTACAGACTCTCCAGCATCCCATACTGTTGACCTTTCCCCCTTTCCTGATGTGACCGGCACGAAAATTTCTCAGGGGCTCTCGCAAAACTCCATTTCCTACAATTTCATCAGATTGAAGGAGTTGTTGTCAGACGTGCAGAGAAAATAACGTTTCTTAGGAACTGATGATAGGTGAGCAGTGACGAAAAGACAGCATGAAGTTAGCAACTTTGATCTCTCTTAGCTTGAAATGCAAAAACTGAAAGCGTGAAACATCGTACCTTCCCACAAATTGGACAATTATCTCACTTTTCTCCATCCATTCATAAATACAAGTTAGATGAAAATGATGGGAGCATTTAGCTATAATCTTCGGATTGTCGGGGGTGTATTCTGCACGATGAGTTCAATGTAATCGAGCAGTGAAAAAATGTTCATACACCAAGACATGCCCTGTGTATTTTGACAAAATTGTATGCATGCAAACCTTCCAGACAAGTAGTGCAGACATCTTCATCTTCTCAAGTGACAACTGCAAAACTGTTGTTATATGCTTTTGCAGATAAACTCTTAGTTGATTCAGAGCGGTAGACTTTATGTTCACCCTCAGGTTCAGTGCTGCTCCATTTCTTTTGAGCAACTAAATGTTCGACGCCAGAGCTGCTGCCATTTCGTCTAAGAGCCGGCGACTCTCCTTGCGTGAGATTTATAGACTTCTCACGCCTTGATACCAATCCCTCTCTTTGAACTCGGGCATATCTAGGATCAGTATCATATGGGGGTGGTCTAGAAACAAGGTGATAGGTTTCAGACAATGAACTTTCAGTTATATTGGTACTCGGATTAGTGGATGCCAATGGAGCAGCTCCTTGAGTTGGGTTGTTTGGTCTAGACTCGAGCCTCTGGAATGTTGCAGTATACTACATAGACAAAGGAAAAAGGAAGCACCAAAGTTAGAATAAAATGCTCCGCATTGAAAATGGATGTATCGTATCCTAGAAATTCATTGAAAAAAAATGCAAATTGCCCCACAAGTTTTCTATTTGGCTTATGACCTCTCTGTAATACAAATATTTTTCAAAAAATGTCCACAGATTATTAGTCTACTCCCTCCGTCCTGAAATATAAGGGATTGAAGCATTCAAAATTTGTCCTGAAATATAAGGTATTCTAGGAGATTTAGACACAACTCATTTATTTTCACCGTGCTTTCCCGTCATCCTTTCTCGATTGAAGGGCTTTGGGCTGCCTCCAAAAAAAGTGGTGGCTGGCATTTATTGCTTGTACAAACCGATGAGACAACACAGGGTTACATGCGTCTATTGCTAGTCTTCTTATTTTGTCCTCAAATCTCTAGGATTCCTTATATTTCAGGACGGAGGGAGTATCTAGCATGTAAATGCAGTTGAACGCAATCAAAACTTATGCAAGGAAGAGGACAAGCTAATGGTCTCTCTACCATCTTTTGCCTCTTCAGTAATGTTTTCGTAATTGGTACCCAGCTGATCATTGCACAGTTCACTATTAATGTTATTTTTTTTATCCAACAGACATCAGTGGTGCCATCTAATAATACAAAAAAAATCTCCTAAATATAAGCTAGCATTGTGCTACTTGCCATGAAACATCATGTAATCAATATAGTAGTGGCATCTGGGGTCAGCATACAAAATGTGCTGAAAGAGAAAAATATATGTGATTGTTGAACATTCACAAGTCAATTTGTATAGTTTTTACCAACATAGTCAAGAACAATAGATCATTAGATCAACATGCTACAGTAATAAGCTGTATGGTAATCACTAAGTAATAAAATCTGCAGGTATAAGTGGTGGCATTTTGGATCAGTTGGTTGAAAGATAATGCACAATGCTGAAAATTTCATATACTAATATTACCCCGCCAAAAATGTTGTGGAAAAAATGCCTTAGGCATATGCATGGCCTATAGACAGGGTTGTTTGGATGGACATATTCCTCAAAATCTTCTGAGCAGAGGCAGCAGCAAAATCCACCCATAATTCACTGGGAATTGCAGAGATCAGAATTGTCAATTGAATAAAATGGTCATAGATAAAGGCGTTGAGTACTAAAGCATCAGCATGCAACAAATTTGAAATTTAGAATACACATACCTACTTAAGTGACATAAACTATGTGTTGCCAAGGGTAACATGAGGTACTATATACCTTTGATGCTGTCCCTCTATAGAAGAAGTTGGGAACTATTCAACTATGGAGCCAAAGCAGAATTTCCACGCAATCATGCAAAACTTTGAGTTAATAACTATCGACGCGGATAAGCATTCTCTGAAATTAAAATGAAAAGAATCAGATGCATGCAAACAGAACGAACAGTATTGCTGACTTTGTCACTCTTGTCCACTTTTTGCGAGACCAGTAAATGAATTCAGAACAATTTGATACAGATTAGTTAAAAACTTGAAATGTTATTTCTTTGCCCTAACATCTTTTGAGAACATGGAATGAACAATTACCAAATAACCCTATGTAGTGGGAAAGTTCTAATAAGTTGATCCACCTATACAGTTGTAGGGCATTAGGGAGTTGGAAAAGATTGATAAACGTAATTGATTCATGGCAAGCAGAACTAAGTTTTTCTATAAAAGTTTTTGCTAGGCATCGCCTTGGCGACAAGAGCTAGATCTTCCAAGCAAATCTCCTGACAACTCACCCAACGAGGACTCAGACCCCTTGTACAAGAAAGTAAGTCATTGTATGTGGGTGATGTGATACTTATAAGCTTAGTTCGTCTTAAAAAATCGATCAAGTCACTGTGATATTTTAGTTAAGCTAGTGTACATGTGAACTAACCTCCCTTTGACTATAACTAGTGGCCAACTGTTTAATCGAAAAATCACTCAATGATTCAGTGTCTAGTTTTTATTCAAGCCAAACGAAACACAATGTATCAGACATAAATATGACAGAAGATACACGTACTGTTTGGGAATCTGCTTGTCAGGCTAGACACTTGGTAAGGATGCTGCTTGATGTCTCCCAAACTTTTGCAATGATCCAGTAGCACATCCAACCAACGGCTGAATAACAAAAGAAATGGCAAAGTATAACCGCAACAAGAACCAGAAAAATCAGAAAACAACTTTCCCCCCAAATTGGTTCAGAGTATATTACAGGCTAGGAAATGCAATGCAATGTCATGTATACCTGTGGTGTATGTGACCTAGAGGTATGCTGCTCTGTCCTATGAGTTGTGTCATAGGCTCCATTTAGACTATGAGGTTCCATGGTATCTCCCCTGTTAAGCTCCGTAATCTGCTGCTGCACAACTGGCTTCAGCAACTCTAGCTCATTGACAACATCCAATAGTTTCTACAACAAAACCACAGTCAGTTTGAGACACGACAGAAAAGAAAAAAAAAATCCTGTAAGCGTATCAACATGACGCAAATGCAACGCGATCCCAAATATCGTGCCTGGCTGTAAGCAATAGATTTAAGGCTTGAGATGTTATTTTTAATCATGACAAGTTTGCACATGTTAACAGTCATGTACACAGTATCTTGTGCAATTATCAAATGTACTTCCGATGGAACCACATCTGAAACCATAAGCACAATAGCAATTAAACTTGGAAGGGAATCATGTGGAAGTACCTTCTTAAAGAACTCCTTTTCTCTGGACTTGAACTGACGGTAGTCGCGATGCTTTGGAATAGTCTCACACAGCAAGCTGCAGCCGATCAGACGTTAGATGTAACACGAGAAACTAATCATAGCATGATACAAGTAACAGACATTCACCACCCCACCTTGAGTATCTCAGAAGGATGACTTACAGCTCGAGGAGGTTCTTCTCCTCCCGATATATATAATATATTAGCCTGAAAATACGGCAAGGCAATTTAACACAATTAGCAACCAGATCAGTAGTTCTATGGTACATCCCCTCAGCTCTAACGAGTCCTCTCTCCAGGCAAGCCCCCCGCTCTCCCTCTCGTCCGGCCCCGCTGCTTCCTCCTCCCCAATGCATCGGAGATGTCAACGCCTTGGGGTGCAATCTGTGGCTACCGCCAACAAATGTACTGCATGTAGCACCAATTGGCAATGTTGCATACGGACCGTGCATTACATCAGTTAGTTTAATTATGTCAAATTGACTGTGATTTCATGGAGGTTGCGTAACTTGGTATAGTTGTTTGTTCGAATTGCTTTTTAGTATTGGAAGGTCTATGGTTCTTGAAACACCTCATGGAGATTAAGTTTATGAAAAGGTCTGGGTTCTTTTGATGACACAATAGATGGCTATCAAGTTTTACGAAGTTCATTAAATTTCCATGAATGATGATTCTTGGCAGATGCATAGTTTGATTCTGATAGTCATGACCCATGACACTTATTTTTTCGGTTCCTCACAGTCTTGGATTGAATTTCACGCAGTTTTACAGTTTTGGATTTCCATATAATTAGCATGTGCGAGCTTGGAACCCTGCAAAGGGTAGTGCAAGATTCTAAAAGTTCTGTGATTTTGCCAGGTGCGACGGAAGGGTGCAATGTATCACCTCTCTGATTCGATGATAGTGATGTGTGCCTTTGCCAAAGTCAAGGCTGGGTGCTTTCTGCATGTCAAGATGGCAGCAACAGTAGCAGAAGCACATTGCTGCATAGACTCTCCGGCAATGGAGGATAGAAGGAGATCCAGTGAAGGTTGTCTTGGAGTTGATGTGGACAAGTGTGTTAGGTAGTTGCCTGCAATGATATCGGAAATTGCAAGTGATGTGCTTCCTCAAAGACTGGAAGGTATTGAGTTAGCGTTAACTGTGGCATATGAATTGTATATTGAGTTAGCATTACTACTGCTTCCTAATATTCCTATTGTTGGTAAAAGTGTTATAAATATGCTCATGTTAGTTAACTACTCTGTTCAGTTGAATGATCATTCAAGTTTGTATTTCTGACGTGAATCTTTGTAACATATTTCTTGCATCAAGATCAATCTAAAGTTTTTTTTCTCACTCAGTGCAAGCTATAAATAGCAGATTAAGTCAATAAATCTCATGTCATATGATTAAACATCTCTTCAATGTATATGATTTTTTTATTAAAAAAATATGTTGTTAGCAGTTGTCTTAGACTCTTGAGGCATGAGGTTGAAGCTGCAATTTTCCAAAGCTAAAAATATGAATTTTCTTTTTGTATTTTACTTATTGTAAAATTCCATCATTTCTGTTATTTTTCGAAGGTGGTGAAGATGCAGAAACTATTTATATTCTTTCTTTACATACATTTAGGGATGTGTGTTTTTTAGGACAAAATTGTGTGGTTCTGAAAAAACATAAAAAGAAAAGGATGACACCAAATGGTTTGTAATTCTAAAAATTTAGTCTAATTCTGATATTGCTCAAGTTTTTTATTTTTATACTCATGTAATTGATCTTGACGTAGGTAATTTAGTTGTATGAGTGCCTTTCCACTTTTGCTATGATCATCATGTTGTGACTGAGATGTTCGGTTTCTTTAAAGTGAAGGTCCTTGTTAAATGTTGTCTTCACAATGAGTCTGCTGCATCATTACTTTAGTAGTATGAGTGCCTATTCACTTCTGCTATGAGCTTCAATTTGAGATTGAGTTGTTGGATTTCTTTAAAACTAAGGTTAGTCCTGTTAAGTGTTGTCTTGATTTTGAGTAAAAAATTGTAATTTTTCGGAGTTTTGTAGTATAGATGACTAATTTACCAGCAGTAAGTAGGCATATATTTTGCTTGGGCTGTTCTTTTTGGTACTAAGTACTAAGTGATCTATATTTGTGGGGTGCCATCATTCTAAATTTGACTGGTATGAGAGTAAGTAATTGATCATTGTTCTCGCCTCGATCCCCTCTCTCCCATTTGAGCTTTCTGTTTTGTTTATGCGCAGGAAACTGAGATAGCCACTAAAGGAATTGATTTGGTGTGGGGGCTCCGGAATCAGATTAGCGATGCAGGTCATTACTGTTGCATCGGTCTGAAGATTAATGCAACCCGTAACGTCTCCTGACCGCTAAACCAACTCCGTACTTGGATTGGGGCCAATAAATCGGCAAAACTCGAGAGGACTATACATGCCAACTGATTGATCCCAACTCGAGCTTCCCGCAACCGCATGCATTGTACTGGTTCCCTGGATCAGTAGCCCAGTACCCACGCGTTGTCATACAAGACAGGTCTCAACTATGCAAGAGTAAATATATTACACATGGAAGGTAACGTTATTACAATAGTTTAACTTTACAAGTCTCGGCTTGCAGCCGGCACAAGTCCAAAAGAATCCTCCAACGCCAGCGGAAACTCCAAAAGAAGAACACGCAGTGTGCCTCCACCCTCAGGCAAGCGGCGAAAGGAAACCAGCTAAGCCCAGTAGATAAATCGGCGTCATCAATGACTGCGACTGCCTGGAACATCTGCATCATTACCTGCTTCTTCTCCTTCTGACCAAAGTCCGTTAGAGCAAACGGTGAGTACACGTATGTACTCGCAAGACTTTAGTGTATGGAATGTGTACATATAAAATGTAGGTTAAATCAATGAATAATAGGTTACTACACTAGTCTTGTTGAGCACAAAGCAGATTTTGCTTGCAATATGATAATAGATTCACATTCGCACCTTTACAAAAGAAGCTGAAGAAAACATTTCAAACAATTAATAATAGATAAACCATTAACCAAATCAACACCCGACCATTCCTTCCACCAAACCAGCCAACCACCTGCAGCTTTTCCGAACCCAAGATCCAAACACACACCCAACCAACACGGTCCAACCTTGAAACCCATTTTTCAGAATTCAACCCAGACCCGAAATCTATACTTGATAATACTTTCCAAGCTGCTCATGACCGCGAGCACGGCTAATCGATTAGTTTATTTATCTCTGCAGAGACTGTACACTGTACCCACATGACATGTTCTAGCAATCATGTTATCCATGCCTCGCGATACCGAAGTACCCGATTTGCTAGACAGTGACGGAACCTTTCGAGAGATTGGAGTTCTAATCCTGCACCGGCCCGGTAACGTGCATTCCTAACTACAGCCACAGAGGCCGCCAGTGGTTCCCACAGGCACCCACTAGCCCACGACCTCCCTGTAGTAGGCATTACCGTTGTATTGGGTAAACTTTCCTTCGATGCCTCGACAAGAAAGTCCCTAGAATGCACCGACACCACAAGTGCATCCAATCCTCTTTGCCCTCCAATAATGCAGGGTTAGATCCCTTTTCCCCGTACTAGGCTGAGGCCATCCCATACTGGCACATGTGGTTGCACGAATTATACCCAGTAAATAGCACCAAGTTCGGTCCTTAGGGTGACTCAGGCGAGATCTTCCAATCCCACATGCTATGGCCACAGAGGGTCGGCACTAGCGGCCCCGCCGAGCACACACTAGCCCTCAACCTCCCCATAGCAAGGGACCAACTGAGACCAATCCACTCCAAACCCGATAGCGGCACGACAACCAATCCGAACCTGAAACCAGCCTACCAACCGGAATCACTACCCGGCCAAATACCACCAACTCCGAATCACCAAACATCTCGCCCGGTCTAAACTCTCCAAGTTTTTCCATTTTACTCACGCAACCATCCCCTTTTTCCAACAAAACCCCAAAATCTCCAATTCCAACCTGACACCCTTCACCCATCCTAATAGTTCCAGGAGTTTATGAATAAGAACATCATGATCCCCTGCAACCAATTCTACTGCTGAACTAAGCATATGCAACTATTATTCTTTAATACCCTCTGACACTTACTAACGTGTTTAAATTATTCTTAAGTCTATCAAGGATTGCATATTCAAATTAAATTGAGGTAATCCAACAATTTTCGGCTTAACTACTACTTCCCACAAATTATCATTTTTAATAAATTTATGAGCATGCATAATAGTTTTGGCAATCAAAATAAGAATTGCAAATATGGGATTCAAAATGGTCAAGGGGGGGGTGCTTGCCTGTTTGCTCTTCGGTGAAATCGGTCTCCGGGACGTAGTCGGGATCGTCGGCGACGTTCGAAGCGTCTACGTCTACACGAAAAGCAACGAGACCCAAAATCATCGATCAAGGTAGGCAAAGAAGCAATCAAAATCCAAAAAGAAGCGAAAACGGGAAACGAGAACCTAGACGGAAAAAGGAAATTCTAAACTTTCTCCCAGAGGCCGGCAGTACCGCTGTTGAATGGGCGGTAGTGCCGCTCTGGCCGGCGATGCAGCTCTGATTGGGCGGTAGTGCCGCTGGCCGGGGACCGAAATGGGTCACTCTCTGGAAAATAACTACCGGCGTCCTAACCCCGGTAGTGCCGGACCCTCCGGCAGTACCGCCTTCACACTAGCGGTAGTGCCGCTCTCCCCGAGTCCAAAATCCCAAAAGTGAGATTTCGCGCATTAAACCCCGGGACTTCGACGTAAGTGCATGGATAGGTTCCTGGGGACCCATGGGACCTATTCACGCAGGTTTCGTCAAGTTCCGAGCTCGTTTGCACAAAATTTCACTTTTCGGATCCTTTCTCTCCCGATAATGACGCGAAAACGGATTTCGACCCAAAAGGTGTCGAAACTCGAGTTTCTTCACGGCAACGGATTCTCTACGACTCTAGGGACTTATGCGCGCTAGGCTTGAGAGCTTTGGAACTTCGGAACTTGAAATCGCTCCGAATGCCCAGAGTGCAACTTTTGCAAATCCTTCGGGAGAACGGATTCCGCAACACGCGCACTAGGCCCGCTAGAACACTAAGGTCCTCATTGATCTAACTACCGAATGGAACCTCTGAAATACGCCATTCGACTTCTACTACCCGAAAACCTAAATATACTCTCTGAATCCGATTCTCGCCTGAATCTAGTTCAAACTCGATTCTTCCAGAATCGACCTTCGAGACTCTAAGAACATATTCGCGGGTCATTTTCCCGACTTTCCGGAGCTAGGGTTTCAAAAGGAAAAGGCTCCGAGAATTCGAGAAATGGCTTCTTGCAGCGAATGAGTCCAACGAAGCGTAGATCAGGGTTACAGAAACTACTCGATCACGCGGAAGGATTCTTCTACCCTTGACCTAGGTTTAACCACTCGAAAAACGACTATGCACCACTACAACTAGGGTTTCTAGAGTTTAACTAGGACGTAAAGAACGATTACAAGCCAAGGAAGAGCTAGGGTTTGCATCTCCACCTAGGGTTCAAGCTCAACTTTAAAACCTACCTCGTGTGAAGCTCCTTGACTGCTTGGAGACGCTTCTCCACCCTTGCTCTCGCTTCCACTCGGCCTCCTGGAGCTCCAACCAGCTGGAAATGGCGAGGAAGAGGAGAGAGCTCCAATAGAGAGAGAGGAAGGAGAAGAGAGGAAGAAGGAGGAGGAGAGGAGGAGAAATGAGAGAGGAGAGGGAGAGGAGGTGCTCCCTGGTGTTTTGAGGGAGTAGGAGGGGCACAAAAATCGATGCAAACGGATAGCCACGAGCACAGGGAGCAAACAGGGCTCGCCCGCTGCCCTCGCTTGCGGCCGGCGATCGCCCGGAGCGGCGTCTGCCGCTCGGCCGTAGTACCGTGAGGCGAAGTGCAGATTGCCGCCCGGCAGAAAAAACTTCGATTCTGATTTACGCGATGATTCTCCAATCAACTAACTTGAGGACTATTGGAATAGGTTCGAGGGGTCCTAGTAAAGGTTTTAAAACTTAACTTTGGGATTTAGCTCTCACGATTTTAAATTTTTCCCGATTCCAGATTCTGAGACTCCAATCGGGGAAAACAATCAACGAAACGACAAAACCGAATTCAAGGGCAAATAACTCCAAATCCAAAATGGAAACTTTACAGAGCACTAATCCACACTTAGTTAGCCTAATTAATCTTAATTATAAACACGGACGTTACATTTGGAGCCTACAAGAGTTGTTACAAAATCAAGGTGCACCAAATATCTCCATGAATTGCAGCTACTACCTTTAGAAGTCGTACAATTTGTAATATCATTAGCACTTCCTGTTTATTCAAGTAGGATGACAACACACAAATCCTAATGGGAAAAATGATATTTTTCTTTCTTCAAAAAGATAAATGTAGCAGCTACGCAACCTGTTCCATGAGGGTTTACAGCGCCGACCTCGAGTGATCGTTTTTGGTTTGTGATCCTTCTCCCTGCCATGCATGTTATGCAAGTTATTTGGTTTGTGATTTTATTTGGTATACCATGCATGTTATGCAAGTTCATATTAGAGATAATGCTCGAAGATAGAGCAATATTGACATAAACAAAGTCAGAAGGAGGTTTTGTTTAGTAGAGTTTGGATGTGGGGTCCTTCTACTTGACTCTTCTCGTTTTGTGGACTGTTTTATACTATAATATGTTTGCTACCAGAGTATTGACATGCTCAATCACATGGAATCTGGGCTGATATGTTTCCTGCTCAAAAGCGTCATTTTTTTTTCTGTATCAATCCATGTTACATAAACACCAATTTAGTTTGATCTAATCACACGTAAGGGTTAGTTGCTGCTGCGTTCAAGGGGCATTTGGTTGCAATCGGTAATTGGGCATTAAATATGTGGGAATTGGTGGTCAATTCTGAACTCTCTCTATCTTTCCAAACGTAGGAGAGAATTTCAATCTTTGTTACATGGGTTTATTTGTCTGTGGGTATATAAACTAGATAGTACATGGTGGTTCTTGCAGACCTAAGCAGCTCGGATCCACCTATGATGGAAGGTCTTGATAAACTACTTGCTGTAACTCCATATAATGCATGTCACTGGAATTGCATTAACTGTTCTCACACTATGATGTTTAACTGGATGATTGCTTTTCAGAGATCAAAGGCAATAGTTTCAGAAATGGATGATTGGTTATAATTTGAAAGGCTGCACTAATTCTTTATATTCAGGTATATGATTTATTCTTGAGCTGTTAGCGGTTTACTTCAATACTTTTCTTGCAGAAAAGTGCTATGTTGCTATTTACGTGAGAGAAATTTAGTTGCATTGGAGAGTAGTTGGTTAGGTGTTTCTCCTGAATGAGCCAAGAATATGCCAAAATACAATTTTCTTTCTCTGCTGCTTTTAGCCTTTTAAAATGGAGAGATTAGATAGGAAAAGCAACGTGTATGAAACACAAGTTGTTCTAATGCAGGTTTTTTGTTTTTTTTTGTGGGTACAAGGTGATCAGTTAATTATTTCAAGGGTTTCTAATGCAGGTTTTTTGTTTTTTATGTGTGTACAAGGTGATCAGTTATTTATTTCAAGGGTTTTTAAAGTATGATGAATTCACAAATTCATGATAAAGGAAGAGCAATTGTCAGCACCTCTGTCTTTTAGTGATTGTAACTCTCAATTTTTTCATTCAAAAAGTTAGATAATAATATTGAGGTTCTTAAGTATAAAAAGTTAGATACAGTGTTACTAAACACTGATTGAGAAATAATTCCATTTCGACAACTATAAATTTACAAGGTAGCATTTCACTTTGTCTTGTTTTCGTCAATCCAACTTGATCTTTTATTATTGCTACTGACATAGGTTGTGTTTTCCCTGAAAAATATTTGCAGGTACCACACGTATTAAGAAGCTTATACAGTTGACATTGGAAGCCATCAACCAAGCAAGGCCCACATATACCAGTCCTGTAAGCTTCCTTGTATTTTACCATTTCCATACGAAAGATATAATTACCCCCAGACATGAATGTTTCTAGCGGCGCCATTTGCTATTTACTATAACTCATGAGATCATATCATGTCCTCAAGCTTTCCCTTGGTCTCATTAGTGATTAGTTATAGATTGGGCCACCCATGATCTTTTATGAGACTACCATCACTGTTGCTTTTCTTTGTTGATAACATGGATCATGAATGTGCTGTTCTATCTGTATTGTGAAATTAATGAATGTGGAAAATGCTCCTGTCACCAGAAGAAGGTACAAAGAAATACAATCATGCATGTCTGTGCTTTCGCCTGAGCATTAACATGAGGTGGATCCTGTACCTTTCAAGAAGATCCGGACATGGCTCCTGTACCTGTCATGGTTCAAATCTTTGGCCCATAAACTGAACATACATTATAGCTAAAATGTGGATCCTAACAAGTAACAATAACAAAATCAAGTAATGTTGAATCATCCTTGGCTTACATAAACGGCATGTAGTGCGTCATGATGTTTATGTAAGGAACATTGTCACGAATGTTGTTGAAATAAGAAATGATGCAATTGCTAGGATGATTCAACATTAAATAACGTAAGCCTCTAATCATTTCATCTCATTTCAATGTAATATAAAGTATTCATGATTCACCTTTTTCAATCCATTTTGTAGAGTGCTTATATTTCTCTTTACTTGATCAACGCTCAGATGAGGACGAGTCTTCCATAAGGATGTTGCATTTGCTTCATTTCTAAATTTCAGTTCATATTTCAGTTTAATTAATGATGTCGAACTTATCATTTGGATTGTTGTTATTGCACAACGTGGTTTCGGTGTTATTTATTTATTGATGTATTGTTATTTTAATGTGTTAAAGTCGACGTTTGTCTTGCAACTTCATTTATTTAAGACATCACATGAGAATTTCAAGGTGAATGAGTTTCTTGTAAGATTGGTGATGCCTTTAAGTTGAGAACCATGTTATGATTATTGGACTGTTGATCTTTGAATCAAAACATGTATTAGTATTTCATTGGAGCAACATTTATGTGCTATCTAAAATACTTGGTTATGCTAACATATAGTTTGTTGGAATAAACATTTGTGTCTTTCATGGGAATCCATTGCAGCCCAATAATTCTGTCATATGATATAAGTTGTTTTTATGCTAATATATTGAAGCATACATATGGAATCACGTCTGATAATTTGTATCACTCTATTTTGATATTCCGTTGCAACGCACGGGCACCTTACTAGTATATATATATATATATATATATAATTAATTAATAAAAGGAGGAGTTTACCCTGTCACTTGGATCGTCCAACACAACGCCGTTTGGCCCGACTCTTCAGCCCATTTCCTAGGTGTGCGTTTCTTCTGGCTCCCCTCCTCGCCTGCCTCACCCCACGTAGCCGTCCAACAACCGCTCCGCGCTCTCTTCTTCCGGCTGCGCCCCATGCCTAGGCCATGTTTGGATGGGCTAAAGCTAATTATTAATTGGCTAATGGCTAGAACTAATTGTTAGCCAGCTAATAATTAGTCCATCTAAAATTAGCGTTTGGATACATGGCTAATGGTTGGGCTAATTTCTTAGAAAAGTCATGTTTGCCCCTCATAACGGACTGGGAAGCAGACGCACGGGTGAGGAAGTGAGGATAAGACCAACGCGAGGGTATTTCAGACTTTTTCCAACGTGTTACCTGCTATTAGCTCAAATTAGCTCCCTCCCACCGACTAATGGACTAATTGTTAGCTGAGGGGTTGGCTAAAAATTAGCCCAACTATTAGTCCTCATGTTTGGATAGACTATGACTAATTTTTAGCCAGCTAACAATTAGTCCAGGGATCCAAACATGGCCATAATCGTCCACTACTCAGCCACTAACTTCCCGTTATTCCCTGGCCGGCTCTCGCTCCCTTTCGCGTCCCGTCCCCATCTTTGCTCTCGCGAGGCGCTCCCATTGTCGCCCACCGCCACCATCCCACGAGCTCCACCCGCCATCGCCACCCCATGCACCGCCGCCGCCCTACTCGCTCCCAGCCTCCTCTTCCTCCGCTTTATCCATCTCTGACTACAACGGCTGGCTCAAGGACCACGTTGTCCACCCCCAATACTGGGCCAAGTTCAGCTCATGCCTCCACGACGGCCACGCTTGCGCCGGCCAGTCCGTGACCCCAATACCGGCATGACCATGGAGGAAACTCCTAACATGTTCTACGCGTGCAGCCTCTCGCCGATTCAGGTCAGAACCACTTATCTTCCCTCCCTCTCCTCTCCAAATTAAAGATTCACTTCTTGTGCTGTTGTTTTCTGCTTTCCATATGATTGGGGGTCGAAAAAAAATGCATCTTGGGGATGTGAATACAATATAGGTTCGTCTTGATTTATGATTGCTTGTTGTAATGGTCACTTACGATAATCCAGTTACTACTACGTGGTACCAGTGTGGATCTCGAGATGAACTTTTCTCACCACTTTTATCAGCAGCTCCATTTGATTAGCAAGCCATGGCCTTTAATATTTATTCATGGATCAGCTTGAACCTTTGAGAAATTGTTAATTCTGCGACCTTTTGCTTGTTCCTGATTTGGGCCAAAGCTGCTAGAAGAGCCTCTAGCTTCAACAGCACTGCCTCCTCCGATTCAACTTGATATCTTCAAAAGCAATCTTTTCTGCTTTCAATTGGCTACGAATTACTTTGCATCACAAAAAAGAAATCACTTAAAGTCCCCTTAAGTATAAGAACTTTGGGGATGATTTGAGACTTCAAATCATGAAGGATTGCCATCAGAATTTTTTAGTCATGTGAACTCCCTTTTTGTATAGAACAAGTTTGCATTGCCTCCCAACTACACACACAAAAAAAACTAATCAATAAGAATTGACTCAGTGGTCAATTTTAGTCTCCATGTTAGCAGTCTTATTTCTGATTGAGCCTATGTTAGTCATGAACAATATGAAAAAAAAGATGATATTTGTGTTATCCCTGGCAAATAGCTCAAACTCTAATATCAATTGATGGGATTGATATCAATGCAGTTAATAGAGCAAGAGAGACTGCTTTTGCTATTGGGAAGAATAGATGTTACATAAGTACATATCCATTTCTAACGTTGTTGTTATTGTTTGCTTGTATCAGTTCTGGTTGTCCCTTGGTGAATTCGCCCACAAAGTGTCGAAACTGCTCTGGTGCTCCTATATTTTCAGATTTAGTGCTCATTCTGAATATTATCCTATATTTTTAGTTTTACAAGAATAACTCGCACACCATTTTTGCTTGTTTTCCATGACACGGCGAAACAATATCTTTCCATGAGTTGCATTGGACCAGTCTGTTGAAATCAGGCTCGATATTAATAAGTGAAACTTGATCTTCTGGGTAATTGTTTCTTAAGAAAAAAAAAGACCGCTATCCTGTTGACATGGACCAGCAGACCATGCAGCTGTAAGACCCTCACTTTTATGCTACAGTGCAAACATAAAAGCAAGGTTCTAATGTGCATACTGTACCATTCCCATGATCAGTGGCTGGCACGCACAAAACACAATTTGGAATCACAACCATACAAAAGTTTCATATTTTATTACAGCGGAAGTAATGATACATTATGACCGAGAAGGTCAACTAAACATAATAAAAGAATCAGATGTCTTGTAGTTTGCCACATAATCCACAGGCAACTGACAAGGTAAAGCCTTAGAAAGAACTGTCGTTAACAATCCCGCAATCCTGCGTCAAAGTAAAGTCCATCGAGATACCTGCAACTTCACCTAAAAACAATAATGATAGCAAGGGTGAGTACATTTCGTACTCAGCAAGACTTGAGTTGTGTGTTTGGCATGCAGGCTGATCCTAGAATGAAGCTTCTACGGTTATTCTTTTGCTTGGAGCCAAATTGAATTATAAATACTGAATAGTAGAGTGAAAGCGAAAATTGTAAAAGTACATAAATAAGTAGAGTAACAAGTATGTACTTAAAAGTAATGCGAAGAGATAGATAACTCACAGCCCTTCGCGAATAAAATGTAACAAAATACCCACATCCCTTTGTGAGCGATAATACGTCCAGTTCCATCATATGAAATATTATCTGAAGAATAAACTTTTGTCCACACAGGGCACAAATGAATTCAACCTTGCCAACGTAATGTCAAGTATTGAATCATCTGTAAGGGTAAGCTCACCAAAACATTTTATATAAACAGCTAACTAGTGTCAATTCGCCAAGTCGTCCATGACCGTGGACACGGCTATTCGAATAGTTTTAGACTCTGCAGAGTTGTACAGCTTTACCCACAAGATATGTCCTCCCCTTGTGCAATCGATATAAGACACACTTCCTTTGGTGTGCCCGCAAGGAGTTCATAACGAAACCGTTCGTTACCTGGACCTTAACTTTGCACTAGCCCAATGACGTTACCCCTGACTATGATGGAAGCTAAAAAGGTAAAAGGGAATTCCGGAGTCAGTGACCCACCAGGAATAGAAATTCCGGAGTCAGTGACCCACCAGGAATAATAACAGCCCCAAATCATAGTCAGCGTATCGTTACAACGGCAGATGCCAACACCTCGGTGATGACACCTCCCTCGAGCAAACCTATAGTCGGAATGCCCGTGCTACAACTGCCTACCAATGTGCAAAGCTAATTCCCAAATAATTTAATAAGTTAAGACTGTCCCAGTCCAGTACTTGTGGATGTACGGTTTACTTGGATCATGCAACACTACGTTCGGTCCTCAAAGTGACATGGGCGATACTCCCTATCTACGTACACATTAAAACATGTACATCCTGGCTATTGCCAATAATCACCCACGTCGAAATCATAGTTTTATTTCGAGAAAAGAAAGTGTCAATAACCACATTATTCCAACAGATTCGAGATTAATATTCGTTATGTTCAACAATTTTAGTTCATCACGAACAGTATAACCATCCGTTCGTGTTCCCAATCTAAGCAGGACTAAGCATATGCAAGTAGTAGTCGAATATACCCATTTGTGTATCCAACAACAATCTAGGGTTTCATCTATCACTACTGATTAAGAAAAACCATCAATGAAGGTTATATCTACCATTTTTCCCATAATATAGCAGTGTATACAAAATATAGCATATGCATGCAAATTTTATTTTGATTCTTCTTGTTAAAGGAAAAATAGGATCTACATGAGTGCTTGCCTTGCTACTTGTTGTCTTCAGCGACGAAGTTGCAGATGTACTCTTGAAGTTGACGACGACGAAGTCCAAGACGTCGGATTCTACACGTCGTATAACGGAAAAGATAGCAAATGGCAAATAACAGTTTCAATAAGGGCAAAAGGAAATCAGATGGAAATTCAACTGACAAACATTACACGAAACAAGCATGGGTCTTTACTACTGTTTAACAGTTTGAGGGCTGCATCGCACAGACACCTATTCCTTATGATTCATTCTTATTTTATTTTTACGAATTCAGGAAGCTAAGATTGTAAGGTTAAATACACTATAATTCATTTCCAGGGTATGAAGCTGCTTGTACTAATATTAATTAGTTCATAAAACTACAAGTGTGAGAGTAACTACAATTTACATGATTCAACTTATGCGTATGCATTGATATTACAAATCTCAGGATGGGTCATGTCTTTAATAGGATTCAGAAGCAAAGCATATTGTAATAGATGTGTTTATTAAGATAATCATGTCTTAGGGAATATTCCAAGGTCGATTTTTACAGGTATTGGAATTTATTGTTAATGTTTTATTTATTAAATGGGAGTATAAACAACCAGAGGCTAAATGTACAATAGGTGTAAGGTTTAGTTTACCTATGAGAACAAATTAGATTAGTATTAGATATACTCATCTTTGCAGCATGGAATGATTATGTTTTATAGATTGTATATAAAACTAGTTGAATATGTATGTTTACTCACATGTCTTGTGATTATATTCTAAGTACATATATTATAAGGGTTTAATTATCTTTAACAAACTACGAAATGTCTATGTATACATATATATTTGGAATAATTGAGACTTTGTAGACTTAAAATTTGTTTTATAAATCAAGGGATTGTATTTGGGTTTAATCACGTCTAGATATGCATCGGATATGAATAATATGATGATTAATTAAATTTTAATTACCTAGAATGATTTCAATCCTTAACAAAGAATATGTTAAGAATATATATATATATTCATTTATTTATTTTTCTCCTCTTCTTCTCCCATTTCTTATTTCTTTCTTTCTTATCCTCTCCTTTCCCTTTTATTCTTCCTTTTTCTTTACCTTGCCTATTCGGTCGGCCAGAAGCTCTCTCTCTTCAGAGGTTTACGCTAAGCTCAATCTAATCCTCTCTTCCTTCTCTTATTCCCCAATCTCTCGTTCTTCTTTTTCCCTGGCTTTGCCCTACCCGGTCGATTTGCTCACGCCGCGCCCCGGCTGGTTACTGTCGCCTCGGTTTTCCCTCGTGCCCGGGCGGCTCATACAGGCCTCCTCCTCTTTGGTCATCGCCGCCTCCGGCTGGCACCGGCTTTCGTGGAGAGAAGCATTCGCCGTAGGGCCATCGCCTGGGCTCCTTCGGCGCGCACCCTCTAATCTGGCTCACGGCGCCGGTTGGTTTCGCCTTCCTAGGGGATAAGCCCCGCATCGCCTCTGGTTTCGCCTCCCCCCCTTCTCTCCGATAACTGGTAACACTACTCTTGGTCTTGCTTATTAGGTGAATCATAGTTTAGAGGTAGGGTTCATGATTCAGATTACTATTTGCTTGCACTGGCTTATCTACTGTCGATCTCTACTCCCTTTTCCTTTGCCGAATACAGCTAAATGTGATGCATGAACTTTAATACTCAGAGTAATATGCTGATGATCTACATGTGAAGCTCAGAGTAGTATTTGCATGCATATATAAAACTTTAGTGCAAGGACCTTCTGTAGTATTTGCCCATAACACATACTTAAGTTGTTGAATAATGCTAACCAGATATATATACTTTAGTTAACATGTGACTAGCACTTCTCTTTGTGTTGGATTCCATTAAACTACAGAGAACAATATGTAATGGATTCTGTCGATCTGTTTTGTGTGAAATCCCAAAATAGTGAGTAATATTTGTGCTTGCTATTTATATGCTTATGCTTGGAATAGAGAAGGGACAAGGTCGCTTGACTGGAACACGTAGGATACATTCAAGCTTGATTTTGCCTTAACTGAATGATTGATTTGTGCTATGCACCGATGTATTATAATTCGGTTATACGTATAGTTTGCTTACCTGATTTGGTTACTTATCAGGATCAGTAATGATTCTAAAATATGGACTTAAGGCATGTTCATGGTGGCTTTGTTTTGTTTACATGGCAGACGATGATTTTGATGCCACTAATCGCTAAATGGCCAGCATTATATACTGACGGATCACGATATGGAAATACCTGTGAGAGGTTTCACAGTACTTTGTTTGAGGGTAGATTGGCTTAGTAGATGATAAATTGATTGATACTAAGCTATACTTGAAAGTCTTTGAATGCTTAGGTAAAGCATAATGACAGAGGCTTCCTAATGACTTGTTTACATGGTAAATGATAGATTGATACCATGTCGGCTATAACTCATGGGTCTATGATGATTCATGTATTTTCAAATTTACGGGTTGGATGGCACCGCGACGAAGCCCTAGGCTTGCTTGTGCGCCGGGGGAGCACAAATAGCTTTAGGGAACGCACGGAGCAACCCCCAAGACATCTAAATAATCTGAGACCAATCTTTATTTGCCAAATATCTCGTATGTAGTTGATTTTGCTATTGTTATAACCATGCTTTGATATAAATGATTTGAAGGATTGAATCATTACCTCTGATGGAAAGTGAAATGGAGAGAAAATAAAATTGCTTCTAGTGACCGGATTGATCTCCTATCTTGGTGCTTGATTCTTGATCTAAAATTGGCCTTGTGAGAGGGCTACGCTTCTAAGCTTTGCTTTGGGGATTTGCCTCTGAAAGAATCCGACTATAATCCTCCTGGGGATTCATTTCCGCATGGGAGTGTTGTCATTTGGAATGGTTGGCTTTGTGATATCTCGAATGAGACTTGGTTGGTTTATATATAGTATGGTAAAGGGAGGTTCAATAGTGTTTGAAAGGGGCTTATTCTTTAATTTGGGTGAATAAGTATTCATTACCCTTGTCAGTGCAATGATTTTGGTTTGTGTGGCTGAAATGGTTCCTTGTAGCTTTTTACGAAAACGGTTGCCTTGGTTTAAAGTTGTGTTCAGGCTTTTGATTTCGGCTGGGTGGTTCTGGAGTTTTCAGTCGGCATGAATAGCCTGGAGACTTGCGTGGGCCTCTGAGGCTATCCTGGGGGATTTGGCTGGGGTGTTTTAATCTTGTGGCCTAAATAATTTTTTTATTGCTACCAGCCTGGATTTAATGTCGTGGCTGAATCCAGAGCTTTCGGTTGGACAATGCCTTATTCTCTGGTTCCCATGCTCCTGAAGCTTGAGGGTAAGTCGGTTGGTCCTGGGATGGGTTTTTCCTTAATAAACAATGGTGGATTTGGTGGCCTGTATAGCCGGTTGGCCTGGCTCTAGCGACTTTTGGTTGAGTCTGGAATAGGTTGAGTTGTCCCTTGTGCACAGTGCTGAGATTCAATCTTATTTCACTGTGGTCTTACTATTTACTGTGGTAAAATATTTCTACTTCGCGATATTTCTCAAATACTCGCGTCTACGGTTTAACGAGTTTGTTAATTGCCGGATGATGCAACATCCTAATCGCGAGAGGAGCCAGATTGGCCCCCGGACAATCTAGGGTACCTCGTTGAGCGATCACTTGGCTGACGGCAACTCTTTCCCTTCTATTTATTGCATTTAATTTGACTCGTTTATTTTATTCTTTTACTTATACAAATGCAATTGAATATGCAGGTCTTCAGAAGCAGATCAAGACAGCACAGGAGCTGTAGTTTATAGTTTTGTATTTTAAAATGTAATCATTCATGTGATTGTGATTGCATATGTAATCGAATGATTGTATAAGTTGTATTCCATATAATTGTTGTATGTCATTATAAAGATTTTGTATTTCCTCTTTATTGTAAATGCGAACTACAATGTATCAATAAAATTTGTGTTGCAGTTCATCCTTTTGTAGTAATTACTTTTGATCAGTTGGTTTATCTTATCTTCTTACCATTTTCTCTTATAATTTTTTTTTCCTTTCCTAAGTTCAGGAATTCAATTATCTTTTAACAGGAGCTTTTAAATTATTGAAATATAATAATAAATCAGATTTATATTTTAATATTTTATTTTTACTGTTTATTAAACTTTAGGATGTTACAAATCTACCCCCCTTACAAAAATCTCGTCCTCGAGATTTACGAGGTTAGAAGAGGTTTGGATATTCTCAAGAGGATATAGATTGGGTGTGTTGCTAAGATAGATCATCTTGTAGATCAAAGATTTTTTTTTTTTTTTTTTTGATTTGGTAAGATCTGAGAGTACACAAGATTTTGTTTGAATATAATAAAAATAGTACAGGGTTCAGAGAATTGAGGTAGCAATTTAGCTTATACTATCCCGGCTATCTTTTGATAATTGGTTACCATTCAATAGGTCAAAGAAATAATTCTTCGTAGATTTGAAAATGACAACTTCCGCGAAGCTGTGAAATCCTTAGGTTTACATGATTACTGAGTTCATATCAACGATGGTTGACACAACTTCGGTTGGGATTAAGTTTTTCTCACTTGACTTCTGATCATGTCAACTTGCTTTTGGGTTTCCTGAATAGAATTTAATCTAAAGAACTTTTATTTACTTCAGACCAAAGAAAAGGATTATGCACTTTTATTTTGTAAAGTGCTTCAAAAGGCAAAATTTTGAAGGCTTGGTTGAAAACTATTTTGTAGGAGATGAAAGCATAACTTCTCCTTGTTAGTGCTATATGATAGCACACAAGTTTTCAACATGTCCTCCAATACTTCGGTTTACTTTATTTGCTTGTCTATTAGAGGGTGATAAGTTGTTCTGAGATTCAGCTTAGCCCTTAACAATTTTTGCAAACTTTTCCGAAGTTATGTTATGAATTAGAAATAATTGTCCATGGAAATCCTAAGAAGATGGACAATATTTTCTAGACAAGGCTCTGGAAACATTGTCATTTTGATGCGTGGTTTCGATCGGGATAAAATGAACAACCTTATTTATCCAATCGGCGATAACTAATACGGAATTATGCCTTTTTCTGGTCCTGGATGACCAGTGATGAAATCCATATAAGTATCATTCCACTTTTATTCGGAAATTGGAAAGGATTGTGAAAGACTAGCAGTGATTTGGTGTTCGACTTTGATTTGCTGACATATGTCACATTTTGCAACATAGTTGGCAATATCCTTTGTCATGTCGGATCACCAATTTATCTGCAATAGGCTTTCTATGCAGAAATGTCTTATCTAGACTTTTGTCATCCCGTATTCAACTTTCTGCTTAGGTTCTTCAAATTTTTGGATATTGATCCATCCTTAAGCTTGCTTTAATTTGAGTTTTAGGATTTAGCTACACCTAAAGGTTAGTAGCAAATCCTCCTTTGGCTACTCCCAAATTAAGCTTCTGGAATCCTTTTATCAACTCGCATCGATCGGTAGGAGTTGATACGAAAATGCAATGAGATTTACGGTTTAGAGCATTAGTTACGACATTAACCTTACCAGATAGTGATAACCATTAAGGCCGTAACCTTTTATTTGCTCCAACCACCCTTCTTGCTTGAGATTGAGGTCTAATTTAGTGAAGGATTGTTTCAAGCTCTTATCATTTGTTTAAATACTGCTTCAATTACTGACGAGGTAATGACGCCAGATTTTAAGAGCGTGAACAATTGCAACTAGTTCCAGATTATGAGTAAGATGGTCGAGCTCAGGAAGTTAGGGTTGACAAAGAGCATTCGTAAGCTTGAATAGCATCATAGTCGACCAAGTTGTCGATGCTAGGGAAGAAGTATTGATAGAGATGTCATTCAGAATATGATAATTCACGCATAAGCGTAAACTACCATTCTTTTTATTGACAAAAAGAATAGGACTAACCCAAGAAGAAGAAAATTGAGAAGAACAAACTTTGTTGTCCAATTGTTCCTTAGGTTGCTTCTGGTGCATAATGAGTTTACTAGGTTTGGATAAACCAATTGGTTAACATGTTTGAAATAGCAAGAGGTTGCTTGTCAAACTTATTGATATAACAGAGTGACTATGGTTGAGATGCTGGTTCATTAGAACTATTGAGAAATGGTGGATAGTTAGGATAGAAAGGACAAGATCCGATTGGGTTATAAGGCAACATTTCGTTCCCTAAAAATTTTATTAAATAGAGTTTCTACAATTTAGAAGAGATGAGGTAGTTGATTTGGGCCTACTTTCCATTCGATACAATTTGACATTTGTTATTATTGATCAAGATAGTCTCGTCGTGAATTTTCAACCCAAAGGTTTAATATTCGCGAGAGCAATCCTTATATTAATACACAGAATTTCATCACAATGAATAACAATACAAAAGATTACACTCAAAACTGACACATAAAGAAATATTTAAGCTTTCAATCATTATTCTATTTTTTTTTAAAACTCTTTTATTTATCCAAATAATATTTAGTTCTATATGATGTGACTTAACATTGTGAGTTCTTTCCAAAGTAAGGTGATAAGGTGGACATTTTTCGGGTTCATAGGTATGGTCAGTTGTTACTTATAGAAGTAACTGGATAGTGACGGATCTAAAGTGGCTCAGGTATTTTCTGTGATTGCTAGTATAGCGAAGTCTTAATCTTGATTCATTTGTAGACAGTGTAGACTCAATCATAATTGCGGTGATGATAAACATTATGGTGTTAATTCTTTGGAGTTGGTCCTGACAAGGTTCCTACTGTCTAGCGTGAGTAGCATGGAAACAATAAGGCATTATTATCTTCGTGGTGGAGTTTGGTTATATATATAAGACTTAGAGAAGTTTAGTAACTGAATTAGTATACAGGTGAGAAGTTCTACAGAGAGCAGAGGTAAGTTATACGGGAAGTTTTTAATTTCCAATCTATTTTCTGTTTATAAGTTGTCACATAAGCTTGGGCAATAATCCTCTTTCTAAAGGTTTAATCAACTAGGATATCTACATGTTAGAAGGGAAAAGATAGATATAGAGAAATAATTAAATTCTAAGTCTATCTTTTATAGAAGATAATGTTCTATTCAAGATCTCTTAATTATAATTTCTTATTACTTTAAGGGTTGCGACATCATGGAGTTTTTAACTTTATGCCAATCATTCACGAGTGCATCCCGAGGAGCAACACAAAAAGATTTCAACAAATCTCCAACAACAAAAGAACGCACCCTTAAACTACAATACAGAGAAATTTTAAGGTTTCTTCTTAACTTAGTAGTACATGGTTTTTAAAACAAGTTTGGATGTATTGTCTAAGCTACTTATAACTTTAGGGGACATTGCCTCTTAAGGTAGACTACTTGGCGTCGATTTTCTTCGAACTCTTGCATCACTTGCTAAGGATGACAATCCGAAGCTTCTACGACAAAGAAGAAGTTGACGGAGTGTCGCATTTGTCTTCCTGAAGTCGTTGGCGTGGATGAAGTAGTCTTCATTGGTTGCATAGAGAATAATAATGATATATCACCGACATCCTAAAGCTGGTGGCAGCGACACCCTATGTGTTTTAGCAATCAATAGGCCATTAAATTATTTTCAAAAGGATTCATTAGCAGTATTTAACATGAAGATAGATGAAAGGAAGAATCCTTATAGGAGGGTAAGAATATAGAAGTGAGGGAAGGAAAGTCCTATTGAAAGGAAAAAGTATATAGAGATATAAATAATTTCCTATGGAAAGAAAGAATATATAGAGATTCCAATTGGAAAGGAAAGATTTTATAACAGATAAGATGAGACAAGAGAAGGTTAATAACAGATATAGCAAACTTTCATTCCTAATTATAGAATTATCTATTTCAAAATTTTAAGTTTCATCTAACGGCCATTCTATCTAAGGTTTGCCTGCAGTCAGCATGGCTCTGATACCAAACTGTAAGACCCTCACTTTTATGCTACAGTGCAAACATAAAAGCAAGGTTCTAATGTGCATACTGTACCATTCCCATGATCGATGGTCGCACGCACAAAACACAATTTGGAATCACAACCATACAAAAGTTTCATATTTTATTACAGCGGAAGTAATGATACATTATGACCGAGAAGGTCAACTAAACATAATAAAAGAATCAGATGTCTTGTAGTTTGCCACATAATCCACAGGCAACTGACAAGGTAAAGCCTTAGAAAGAACTGTCGTTAACAATCCCGCAATCCTGCGTCAAAGTAAAGTCCATCGAGATACCTGCAACTTCACCTAAAAACAATAATGATAGCAAGGGTGAGTACATTTCGTACTCAGCAAGACTTGAGTTGTGTGTTTGGCATGCAGGCTGATCCTAGAATGAAGCTTCTACGGTTATTCTTTTGCTTGGAGCCAAATTGAATTATAAATACTGAATAGTAGAGTGAAAGCGAAAATTGTAAAAGTACATAAATAAGTAGAGTAACAAGTATGTACTTAAAAGTAATGCGAAGAGATAGATAACTCACAGCCCTTCGCGAATAAAATGTAACAAAATACCCACATCCCTTTGTGAGCGATAATACGTCCAGTTCCATCATATGAAATATTATCTGAAGAATAAACTTTTGTCCACACAGGGCACAACAGCTGAATTCAACCTTGCCAACGTAATGTCAAGTATTGAATCATCTGTAAGGGTAAGCTCACCAAAACATTTTATATAAACAGCTAACTAGTGTCAATTCGCCAAGTCGTCCATGACCGTGGACACGGCTATTCGAATAGTTTTAGACTCTGCAGAGTTGTACAGCTTTACCCACAAGATATGTCCTCCCCTTGTGCAATCGATATAAGACACACTTCCTTTGGTGTGCCCGCAAGGAGTTCATAACGAAACCGTTCGTTACCTGGACCTTAACTTTGCACTAGCCCAATGACGTTACCCCTGACTATGATGGAAGCTAAAAAGGTAAAAGGGAATTCCGGAGTCAGTGACCCACCAGGAATAGAAATTCCGGAGTCAGTGACCCACCAGGAATAATAACAGCCCCAAATCATAGTCAGGCGTACACCGTTACAACGGCAGATGCCAACACCTCGGTGATGACACCTCCCTCGAGCAAACCTATATTCGGAATGCCCGTGCTACAACTGCCTACCAATGTGCAAAGCTAATTCCCAAATAATTTAATAAGTTAAGACTGTCCCACTCCAGTACTTGTGGATGTACGGTTTACTTGGATCATGCAACACTACGTTCGGTCCTTAAAGTGACATGGGCGATACTCCCCCTATCTACGTACACATTAAAACATGTACATCCGGCTATTGCCAATAATCACCCACGTCGAAATCATAGTTTTATTTCCAGAAAAAGAAAGTGTCAATAACCACATTATTCCAACAGATTCGAGATTAATATTCGTTATGTTCAACAATTTTAGTTCATCACGAACAGTATAACCATCCGTTCGTGTTCCCAATCTAAGCAGGACTAAGCATATGCAAGTAGTAGTCGAATATACCCATTTGTGTATCCAACAACAATCTAGGGTTTCATCTATCACTACTGATTAAGAAAAACCATCAATGAAGGTTATATCTACCATTTTTCCCATAATATAGCAGTGTATACAAAATATAGCATATGCATGCAAATTTTATTTTGATTCTTCTTGTTAAAGGAAAAATAGGATCTACATGAGTGCTTGCCTTGCTACTTGTTGTCTTCAGCGACGAAGTTGCAGATGTACTCTTGAAGTTGACGACGACGAAGTCCAAGACGTCGGATTCTACACGTCGTATAACGGAAAAGATAGCAAATGGCAAATAACAGTTTCAATAAGGGCAAAAGGAAATCAGATGGAAATTCAACTGACAAACATTACACGAAACAAGCATGGGTCTTTACTCTTTGTTTAACAGTTTGAGGGCTGCATCGCCTGAGACACCTATTCCTTATGATTCATTCTTATTTTATTATTACGAATTCAGTAAGCTAAGATTGTAAGGTTAAAAACAATATAAATCAATTCCATGGTATGAAGCTGCTTGTACTAATATTAATTAGTTCATAAAACTACAAGTGTGAGAGTAACTACAATTTACATGATTCAACTTATGCGTATGCATTGATATTACAAATCTCAGGATGGGTCATGTCTTTAATAGGATTCAGAAGCAAAGCATATTGTAATAGATGTGTTTATTAAGATAATCATGTCTTAGGGAATATTCCAAGGTCGATTTTTACAGGTATTGGAATTTATTGTTAATGTTTTATTTATTAAATGGGAGTATAAACAACCAGAGGCTAAATGTACAATAGGTGTAAGGTTTAGTTTACCTATGAGAACAAATTAGATTAGTATTAGATATACTCATCTTTGCAGCATGGAATGATTATGTTTTATAGATTGTATATAAAACTAGTTGAATATGTATGTTTACTCACATGTACTGTGATTATATTCTAAGTACATATATTATAAGGGTTTAATTATCTTTAACAAACTACGAAATGTCTATGTATACATATATATTTGGAATAATTGAGACTTTGTAGACTTAAAATTTGTTTTATAAATCAAGGGATTGTATTTGGGTTTAATCACGTCTAGATATGCATCGGATATGAATAATATGATGATTAATTAAATTTTAATTACCTAGAATGATTTCAATCCTTAACAAAGAATATGTTAAGAATATATATATATATTCATTTATTTATTTTTCTCCTCTTCTTCTCCCATTTCTTATTTCTTTCTTTCTTATCCTCTCCTTTCCCTTTTATTCTTCCTTTTTCTTTACCTTGCCTATTCGATTAATCAAGCTCTCTCTTCCAGAGGTTTACGCTAAGCTCAATCTAATCCTCTCTTCCTTCTCTTATTCCCCAATCTCTCGTTCTTCTTTTTCCCTGGCTTTGCCCTACCCGGTCGATTTGCTCACGCCGCGCCCCGGCTGGTTCCTGTCGCCTCGGTTTGCCCTCGTCTTGGCGCGGCTCATACAGGCCTCCTCCTCTTTGGTCATCGCCGCCTCATTTGGCACCGGCTTCGTGGAGAGAAGCATTCGCCGTAGGGCCATCGCTGGGCTCCTTCGGCGCACCCTCTAATCTGGCTCGCGGCGCCGGTTGGTTTCGCCTTCCTAGGGGATAAGCCCCGCATCGCCTCTGGTTTCGCCTCCCCCCCTTCTCTCCGATAACTGGTAACACTACTCTTGGTCTTGCTTATTAGGTGAATCATAGTTTAGAGGTAGGGTTCATGATTCAGATTACTATTTGCTTGCACTGGCTTATCTACTGTCGATCTCTACTCCCTTTTCCTTTGCCGAATACAGCTAAATGTGATGCATGAACTTTAATACTCAGAGTAATATGCTGATGATCTACATGTGAAGCTCAGAGTAGTATTTGCATGCATATATAAAACTTTAGTGCAAGGACCTTCTGTAGTATTTGCCCATAACACATACTTAAGTTGTTGAATAATGCTAACCAGATATATATACTTTAGTTAACATGTGACTAGCACTTCTCTTTGTGTTGGATTCCATTAAACTACAGAGAACAATATGTAATGGATTCTGTCGATCTGTTTTGTGTGAAATCCCAAAATAGTGAGTAATATTTGTGCTTGCTATTTATATGCTTATGCTTGGAATAGAGAAGGGACAAGGTCGCTTATTGGAACACGTAGGATACATTCAAGCTTGATTTTGCCTTAATGCGAATGATTGATTTGTGCTATGCACCGATGTATTATAATTCGGTTATACGTATAGTTTGCTTACCTGATTTGGTTACTTATCAGGATCAGTAATGATTCTAAAATATGGACTTAAGGCATGTTCATGGTGGCTTTGTTTTGTTTACATGGCAGACGATGATTTTGATGCCACTAATCGCTAAATGGCCAGCATTATATACTGACGGATCACGATATGGAAATACCTGTGAGAGGTTTCACAGTACTTTGTTTGAGGGTAGATTGGCTTAGTAGATGATAAATTGATTGATACTAAGCTATACTTGAAAGTCTTTGAATGCTTAGGTAAAGCATAATGACAGAGGCTTCCTAATGACTTGTTTACATGGTAAATGATAGATTGATACCATGTCGGCTATAACTCATGGGTCTATGATGATTCATGTATTTTCAAATTTACGGGTTGGATGGCACCGCGACGAAGCCCTAGGCTTGCTTGTGCGCCGGGGGAGCACAAATAGCTTTAGGGAACGCACGGAGCAACCCCCCAAGACATCTAAATAATCTGAGACCAATCTTTATTTGCCAAATATCTCGTATGTAGTTGATTTTGCTATTGTTATAACCATGCTTTGATATAAATGATTTGAAGGATTGAATCATTACCTCTGATGGAAAGTGAAATGGAGAGAAAATAAAATTGCTTCTAGTGACCGGATTGATCTCCTATCTTGGTGCTTGATTCTTGATCTAAAATTGGCCTTGTGAGAGGGCTACGCTTCTAAGCTTTGCTTTGGGGATTTGCCTCTGAAAGAATCCGACTATAATCCTCCTGGGGATTCATTTCCGCATGGGAGTGTTGTCGCTGGAATGGTTGGCTTTGTGATATCTCGAATGAGACTTGGTTGGTTTATATATAGTATGGTAAAGGGAGGTTCAATAGTGTTTGAAAGGGGCTTATTCTTTATTTGGACTGAATAAGTATTCATTACCCTTGTCAGTGCAATGATTTTGGTTTGTGTGGCTGAAATGGTTTCTTGTAGCTTCTTACGAAAACGGTTGCCTTGGTTTAAAGTTGTGTTCAGGCTTTTGATTTCGGCTGGGTGGTTCTGGAGTTTTCAGTCGGCATGAATAGCCTGGAGACTTGCGTGGGCCTCTGAGGCTATCCTGGGGGATTTGGCTGGGGTGTTTTAATCTTGTGGCCTAAATAATTTTTTTTTTTATTGCTACCAGCCTGGATTTAATGTCGTGGCTGAATCCAGAGCTTTCGGTTGGACAATGCCTTATTCTCTGGTTCCCATGCTCCTGAAGCTTGAGGGTAAGTCGGTTGGTCCTGGGATGGGTTTTTCCTTAATAAACAATGGTGGATTTGGTGGCCTGTATAGCCGGTTGGCCTGGCTCTAGCGACTTTTGGTTGAGTCTGGAATAGGTTGAGTTGTCCCTTGTGCACGATCTTTGAGATTCAATCTTATTTCACTTGTGGTCTTACTATTTCTTGTGGTAAAATATTTCTACTAGCGATATTTCTCAAATACTCGCGTCTACGGTTTAACAGGTTTGTTAATTGCCGGATGATGCAACATCCTAATCGCGAGAGGAGCCAGATTGGCCCCCGGACAATCTAGGGTACCTCGTTGAGCGATCACTTGGCTGACGGCAACTCTTTCCCTTCTATTTATTGCATTTAATTTGACTCGTTTATTTTATTCTTTTACTTATACAAATGCAATTGAATATGCAGGTCTTGACGAGATCAAGACAAAGACAGAGCTGTAGTTTATAGTTTTGTATTTTAAAATGTAATCATTCATGTGATTGTGATTGCATATGTAATCGAATGATTGTATAAGTTGTATTCCATATAATTGTTGTATGTCATTATAAAGATTTTGTATTTCCTCTTTATTGTAAATGCGAACTACAATGTATCAATAAAATTTGTGTTGCAGTTCATCCTTTTGTAGTAATTACTTTTGATCAGTTGGTTTATCTTATCTTCTTACCATTTTCTCTTATAATTTTTTTTTCCTTTCCTAAGTTCAGGAATTCAATTATCTTTTAACAGGAGCTTTTAAATTATTGAAATATAATAATAAATCAGATTTATATTTTAATATTTTATTTTTACTGTTTATTAAACTTTAGGATGTTACAAATCTACCCCCCTTACAAAAATCTCGTCCTCGAGATTTACGAGGTTAGAAGAGGTTTGGATATTCTCAAGAGGATATAGATTGGGTGTGTTGCTAAGATAGATCATCTTGTAGATCAAAGATTTTTTTTTTTTTTTTTTTGATTTGGTAAGATCTGAGAGTACACAAGATTTTGTTTGAATATAATAAAAATAGTACAGGGTTCAGAGAATTGAGGTAGCAATTTAGCTTATACTATCCCGGCTATCTTTTGATAATTGGTTACCATTCAATAGGTCAAAGAAATAATTCTTCGTAGATTTGAAAATGACAACTTCCGCGAAGCTGTGAAATCCTTAGGTTTACATGATTACTGAGTTCATATCAACGATGGTTGACACAACTCGGTTGGGATTAAGTTTTTCTCACTTGACTTCTGATCATGTCAACTTGCTTTTGGGTTTCCTGAATAGAATTTAATCTAAAGAACTTTTATTTACTTCAGACCAAAGAAAAGGATTATGCACTTTTATTTTGTAAAGTGCTTCAAAAGGCAAAATTTTGAAGGCTTGGTTGAAAACTATTTTGTAGGAGATGAAAGCATAACTTCTCCTTGTTAGTGCTATATGATAGCACACAAGTTTTCAACATGTCCTCCAATACTTCGGTTTACTTTATTTGCTTGTCTATTAGAGGGTGATAAGTTGTTCTGAGATTCAGCTTAGCCCTTAACAATTTTTGCAAACTTTTCCGAAGTTATGTTATGAATTAGAAATAATTGTCCATGGAAATCCTAAGAAGATGGACAATATTTTCTAGACAAGGCTCTGGAAACATTGTCATTTTGATGCGTGGTTTCGATCGGGATAAAATGAACAACCTTATTTATCCAATCGGCGATAACTAATACGGAATTATGCCTTTTTCTGGTCCTGGATGACCAGTGATGAAATCCATATAAGTATCATTCCACTTTTATTCGGAAATTGGAAAGGATTGTGAAAGACTAGCAGTGATTTGGTGTTCGACTTTGATTTGCTGACATATGTCACATTTTGCAACATAGTTGGCAATATCCTTTGTCATGTCGGATCACCAATTTATCTGCAATAGGCTTTCTATGCAGAAATGTCTTATCTAGACTTTTGTCATCCCGTATTCAACTTTCTGCTTAGGTTCTTCAAATTTTTGGATATTGATCCATCCTTAAGCTTGCTTTAATTTGAGTTTTAGGATTTAGCTACACCTAAAGGTTAGTAGCAAATCCTCCTTTGGCTACTCCCAAATTAAGCTTCTGGAATCCTTTTATCAACTCAGACTGATCGGTAGGAGTTGATACGAAAATGCAATGAGATTTACGGTTTAGAGCATTAGTTACGACATTAACCTTACCAGATAGTGATAACCATTAAGGCCGTAACCTTTTATTTGCTCCAACCACCCTTCTTGCTTGAGATTGAGGTCTAATTTAGTGAAGGATTGTTTCAAGCTCTTATCATTTGTTTAAATACTGCTTCAATTACTGACGAGGTAATGACGCCAGATTTTAAGAGCGTGAACAATTGCAACTAGTTCCAGATTATGAGTAAGATGGTCGAGCTCAGGAAGTTAGGGTTGACAAAGAGCATTCGTAAGCTTGAATAGCATCATAGTCGACCAAGTTGTCGATGCTAGGGAAGAAGTATTGATAGAGATGTCATTCAGAATATGATAATTCACGCATAAGCGTAAACTACCATTCTTTTTATTGACAAAAAGAATAGGACTAACCCAAGAAGAAGAAAATTGAGAAGAACAAACTTTGTTGTCCAATTGTTCCTTAGGTTGCTTCTGGTGCATAATGAGTTTACTAGGTTTGGATAAACCAATTGGTTAACATGTTTGAAATAGCAAGAGGTTGCTTGTCAAACTTATTGATATAACAGAGTGACTATGGTTGAGATGCTGGTTCATTAGAACTATTGAGAAATGGTGGATAGTTAGGATAGAAAGGACAAGATCCGATTGGGTTATAAGGCAACATTTCGTTCCCTAAAAATTTTATTAAATAGAGTTTCTACAATTTAGAAGAGATGAGGTAGTTGATTTGGGCCTACTTTCCATTCGATACAATTTGACATTTGTTATTATTGATCAAGATAGTCTCGTCGTGAATTTTCAACCCAAAGGTTTAATATTCGCGAGAGCAATCCTTATATTAATACACAGAATTTCATCACAATGAATAACAATACAAAAGATTACACTCAAAACTGACACATAAAGAAATATTTAAGCTTTCAATCATTATTCTATTTTTTTTTAAAACTCTTTTATTTATCCAAATAATATTTAGTTCTATATGATGTGACTTAACATTGTGAGTTCTTTCCAAAGTAAGGTGATAGGGTGGACATTTTTCGGGTTCATAGGTATGGTCAGTTGTTACTTATAGAAGTAACTGGATAGTGACGGATCTAAAGTGGCTCAGGTATTTTCTGTGATTGCTAGTATAGCGAAGTCTTAATCTTGATTCATTTGTAGACAGTGTAGACTCAATCATATTTGCGGTGTTGATTAACATTATGGTGTTTTTTCTTTGGAGTTGGTCACGACAAGGTTCCCTCTTGTCTAGCGTGAGTAGCATGGAAACAATAAGGCATTATTATCTTCGTGGTGGAGTTTGGTTATATATATAAGACTTAGAGAAGTTTAGTAACTGAATTAGTATACAGGTGAGAAGTTCTACAGAGAGCAGAGGTAAGTTATACGGGAAGTTTTTAATTTCCAATCTATTTTCTGTTTATAAGTTGTCACATAAGCTTGGGCAATAATCCTCTTTCTAAAGGTTTAATCAACTAGGATATCTACATGTTAGAAGGGAAAAGATAGATATAGAGAAATAATTAAATTCTAAGTCTATCTTTTATAGAAGATAATGTTCTATTCAAGATCTCTTAATTATAATTTCTTATTACTTTAAGGGTTGCGACATCGTGGAGTTTTTAACTTTATGCCAATCATTCACGAGTGCATCCCGAGGAGCAACACAAAAAGATTTCAACAAATCTCCAACAACAAAAGAACGCACCCTTAAACTACAATACAGAGAAATTTTAAGGTTTCTTCTTAACTTAGTAGTACATGGTTTTTAAAACAAGTTTGGATGTATTGTCTAAGCTACTTATAACTTTAGGGGACATTGCCTCTTAAGGTAGACTACTTGGCGTCGATTTTCTTCGAACTCTTGCATCACTTGCTAAGGATGACAATCCGAAGCTTCTACGACAAAGAAGAAGTTGACGGAGTGTCGCATTTGTCTTCCTGAAGTCGTTGGCGTGGATGAAGTAGTCTTCATTGGTTGCATAGAGAATAATAATGATATATCACCGACATCCTAAAGCTGGTGGCTGACACCCTATGTGTTTTAGCAATCAATAGGCCATTAAATTATTTTCAAAAGGATTCATTAGCAGTATTTAACATGAAGATAGATGAAAGGAAGAATCCTTATAGGAGGGTAAGAATATAGAAGTGAGGGAAGGAAAGTCCTATTGAAAGGAAAAAGTATATAGAGATATAAATAATTTCCTATGGAAAGAAAGAATATATAGAGATTCCAATTGGAAAGGAAAGATTTTATAACAGATAAGATGAGACAAGAGAAGGTTAATAACAGATATAGCAAACTTTCATTCCTAATTATAGAATTATCTATTTCAAAATTTTAAGTTTCATCTAACGGCCATTCTATCTAAGGTTTGCCTGCAGTCAGCATGGCTCTGATACCAAACTGTAAGACCCTCACTTTTATGCTACAGTGCAAACATAAAAGCAAGGTTCTAATGTGCATACTGTACCATTCCCATGATCAGTGGCTGGCACGCACAAAACACAATTTGGAATCACAACCATACAAAAGTTTCATATTTTATTACAGCGGAAGTAATGATACATTATGACCGAGAAGGTCAACTAAACATAATAAAAGAATCAGATGTCTTGTAGTTTGCCACATAATCCACAGGCAACTGACAAGGTAAAGCCTTAGAAAGAACTGTCGTTAACAATCCCGCAATCCTGCGTCAAAGTAAAGTCCATCGAGATACCTGCAACTTCACCTAAAAACAATAATGATAGCAAGGGTGAGTACATTTCGTACTCAGCAAGACTTGAGTTGTGTGTTTGGCATGCAGGCTGATCCTAGAATGAAGCTTCTACGGTTATTCTTTTGCTTGGAGCCAAATTGAATTATAAATACTGAATAGTAGAGTGAAAGCGAAAATTGTAAAAGTACATAAATAAGTAGAGTAACAAGTATGTACTTAAAAGTAATGCGAAGAGATAGATAACTCACGACCCTTCAGCGAATAAAATGTAACAAAATACCCACATCCCTTTGTGAGCGATAATACGTCCAGTTCCATCATATGAAATATTATCTGAAGAATAAACTTTTGTCCACACAGGGCACAACAGCTGAATTCAACCTTGCCAACGTAATGTCAAGTATTGAATCATCTGTAAGGGTAAGCTCACCAAAACATTTTATATAAACAGCTAACTAGTGTCAATTCGCCAAGTCGTCCATGACCGTGGACACGGCTATTCGAATAGTTTTAGACTCTGCAGAGTTGTACAGCTTTACCCACAAGATATGTCCTCCCCTTGTGCAATCGATATAAGACACACTTCCTTTGGTGTGCCCGCAAGGAGTTCATAACGAAACCGTTCGTTACCTGGACCTTAACTTTGCACTAGCCCAATGACATTACCCCTGACTATGATGGAAGCTAAAAAGGTAAAAGGGAATTCCGGAGTCAGTGACCCACCAGGAATAGAAATTCCGGAGTCAGTGACCCACCAGGAATAATAACAGCCCCAAATCATAGTCAGGCGTACACCGTTACAACGGCAGATGCCAACACCTCGGTGATGACACCTCCCTCGAGCAAACCTATATTCGGAATGCCCGTGCTACAACTGCCTACCAATGTGCAAAGCTAATTCCCAAATAATTTAATAAGTTAAGACTGTCCCACTCCAGTACTTGTGGATGTACGGTTTACTTGGATCATGCAACACTACGTTCGGTCCTTAAAGTGACATGGGCGATACTCCCCCTATCTACGTACACATTAAAACATGTACATCCGGCTATTGCCAATAATCACCCACGTCGAAATCATAGTTTTATTTCCAGAAAAAGAAAGTGTCAATAACCACATTATTCCAACAGATTCGAGATTAATATTCGTTATGTTCAACAATTTTAGTTCATCACGAACAGTATAACCATCCGTTCGTGTTCCCAATCTAAGCAGGACTAAGCATATGCAAGTAGTAGTCGAATATACCCATTTGTGTATCCAACAACAATCTAGGGTTTCATCTATCACTACTGATTAAGAAAAACCATCAATGAAGGTTATATCTACCATTTTTCCCATAATATAGCAGTGTATACAAAATATAGCATATGCATGCAAATTTTATTTTGATTCTTCTTGTTAAAGGAAAAATAGGATCTACATGAGTGCTTGCCTTGCTACTTGTTGTCTTCAGCGACGAAGTTGCAGATGTACTCTTGAAGTTGACGACGACGAAGTCCAAGACGTCGGATTCTACACGTCGTATAACGGAAAAGATAGCAAATGGCAAATAACAGTTTCAATAAGGGCAAAAGGAAATCAGATGGAAATTCAACTGACAAACATTACACTAAACAAGCATGGGTCTTTACTCTTGTTTAACAGTTTGAGGGCTGCATCGCATGCAGACACCTATTCCTTATGATTCATTCTTATTTTATTTTTACGAATTCAGAAGCTAAGATTGTAAGGTTAAATACACTATAATTCATTTCCAGGGTATGAAGCTGCTTGTACTAATATTAATTAGTTCATAAAACTACAAGTGTGAGAGTAACTACAATTTACATGATTCAACTTATGCGTATGCATTGATATTACAAATCTCAGGATGGGTCATGTCTTTAATAGGATTCAGAAGCAAAGCATATTGTAATAGATGTGTTTATTAAGATAATCATGTCTTAGGGAATATTCCAAGGTCGATTTTTACAGGTATTGGAATTTATTGTTAATGTTTTATTTATTAAATGGGAGTATAAACAACCAGAGGCTAAATGTACAATAGGTGTAAGGTTTAGTTTACCTATGAGAACAAATTAGATTAGTATTAGATATACTCATCTTTGCAGCATGGAATGATTATGTTTTATAGATTGTATATAAAACTAGTTGAATATGTATGTTTACTCACATGTACTGTGATTATATTCTAAGTACATATATTATAAGGGTTTAATTATCTTTAACAAACTACGAAATGTCTATGTATACATATATATTTGGAATAATTGAGACTTTGTAGACTTAAAATTTGTTTTATAAATCAAGGGATTGTATTTGGGTTTAATCACGTCTAGATATGCATCGGATATGAATAATATGATGATTAATTAAATTTTAATTACCTAGAATGATTTCAATCCTTAACAAAGAATATGTTAAGAATATATATATATATTCATTTATTTATTTTTCTCCTCTTCTTCTCCCATTTCTTATTTCTTTCTTTCTTATCCTCTCCTTTCCCTTTTATTCTTCCTTTTTCTTTACCTTGCCTATTCGGTCGACCGAAGCTCTCTCTCTTCCAGAGGTTTCTGCTAAGCTCAATCTAATCCTCTCTTCCTTCTCTTATTCCCCAATCTCTCGTTCTTCTTTTTCCCTGGCTTTGCCCTACCCGGTCGATTTGCTCACGCCGCGCCCCGGCTGGTTCCTGTCGCCTCGGTTTGCCCTCGTGCCGGCCGCGCGGCTCCCTTCTGGGCCTCCTCCTCTTTGGTCATCGCCGCCTCCGGCTGGCACCGGCTTTCGTGGAGAGAAGCATTCGCCGTAGGGCCATCGCCTGGGCTCCTTCGGCGCGCACCCTCTAATCTGGCTCGCGGCGCCGGTTGGTTTCGCCTTCCTAGGGGATAAGCCCCGCATCGCCTCTGGTTTCGCCTCCCCCCCTTCTCTCCGATAACTGGTAACACTACTCTTGGTCTTGCTTATTAGGTGAATCATAGTTTAGAGGTAGGGTTCATGATTCAGATTACTATTTGCTTGCACTGGCTTATCTACTGTCGATCTCTACTCCCTTTTCCTTTGCCGAATACAGCTAAATGTGATGCATGAACTTTAATACTCAGAGTAATATGCTGATGATCTACATGTGAAGCTCAGAGTAGTATTTGCATGCATATATAAAACTTTAGTGCAAGGACCTTCTGTAGTATTTGCCCATAACACATACTTAAGTTGTTGAATAATGCTAACCAGATATATATACTTTAGTTAACATGTGACTAGCACTTCTCTTTGTGTTGGATTCCATTAAACTACAGAGAACAATATGTAATGGATTCTATCGATCTGTTTTGTGTGAAATCCCAAAATAGTGAGTAATATTTGTGCTTGCTATTTATATGCTTATGCTTGGAATAGAGAAGGGACAAGGTCGCTTGATCGAACACGTAGGATACATTCAAGCTTGATTTTGCCTTAACTGAATGATTGATTTGTGCTATGCACCGATGTATTATAATTCGGTTATACGTATAGTTTGCTTACCTGATTTGGTTACTTATCAGGATCAGTAATGATTCTAAAATATGGACTTAAGGCATGTTCATGGTGGCTTTGTTTTGTTTACATGGCAGACGATGATTTTGATGCCACTAATCGCTAAATGGCCGCATTATATACTGACGGATCACGATATGGAAATACCTGTGAGAGGTTTCACAGTACTTTGTTTGAGGGTAGATTGGCTTAGTAGATGATAAATTGATTGATACTAAGCTATACTTGAAAGTCTTTGAATGCTTAGGTAAAGCATAATGACAGAGGCTTCCTAATGACTTGTTTACATGGTAAATGATAGATTGATACCATGTCGGCTATAACTCATGGGTCTATGATGATTCATGTATTTTCAAATTTACGGGTTGGATGGCACATGACGAAGCCCTAGGCTTGCTTGTCTTGTGGGGAGCACAAATAGCTTTAGGAGCACGGAGCAACCCCCAAGACATCTAAATAATCTGAGACCAATCTTTATTTGCCAAATATCTCGTATGTAGTTGATTTTGCTATTGTTATAACCATGCTTTGATATAAATGATTTGAAGGATTGAATCATTACCTCTGATGGAAAGTGAAATGGAGAGAAAATAAAATTGCTTCTAGTGACCGGATTGATCTCCTATCTTGGTGCTTGATTCTTGATCTAAAATTGGCCTTGTGAGAGGGCTACGCTTCTAAGCTTTGCTTTGGGGATTTGCCTCTGAAAGAATCCGACTATAATCCTCCTGGGGATTCATTTCCGCATGGGAGTGTTGTCGCTGGAATGGTTGGCTTTGTGATATCTCGAATGAGACTTGGTTGGTTTATATATAGTATGGTAAAGGGAGGTTCAATAGTGTTTGAAAGGGGCTTATTCTTTGCGGCTGGACTGAATAAGTATTCATTACCCTTGTCAGTGCAATGATTTTGGTTTGTGTGGCTGAAATGGTTTCTTGTAGCTTCTTACGAAAACGGTTGCCTTGGTTTAAAGTTGTGTTCAGGCTTTTGATTTCGGCTGGGTGGTTCTGGAGTTTTCAGTCGGCATGAATAGCCTGGAGACTTGCGTGGGCCTCTGAGGCTATCCTGGGGGATTTGGCTGGGGTGTTTTAATCTTGTGGCCTAAATAATTTTTTTTTTTATTGCTACCAGCCTGGATTTAATGTCGTGGCTGAATCCAGAGCTTTCGGTTGGACAATGCCTTATTCTCTGGTTCCCATGCTCCTGAAGCTTGAGGGTAAGTCGGTTGGTCCTGGGATGGGTTTTTCCTTAATAAACAATGGTGGATTTGGTGGCCTGTATAGCCGGTTGGCCTGGCTCTAGCGACTTTTGGTTGAGTCTGGAATAGGTTGAGTTGTCCCTTGTGCACGATCTTTGAGATTCAATCTTATTTCACTTTGTGGTCTTACTATTTCTTGTGGTAAAATATTTCTACTTCGCGATATTTCTCAAATACTCGCGTCACGGTTTAACAGGTTTGTTAATTGCCGGATGATGCAACATCCTAATCGCGAGAGGAGCCAGATTGGCCCCCGGACAATCTAGGGTACCTCGTTGAGCGATCACTTGGCTGACGGCAACTCTTTCCCTTCTATTTATTGCATTTAATTTGACTCGTTTATTTTATTCTTTTACTTATACAAATGAAATTGAATATGCGAGTCTTGAAGAGATCAAGACAAAGACAGGAGCTGTAGTTTATAGTTTTGTATTTTAAAATGTAATCATTTATGTGATTGTGATTGCATATGTAATCGAATGATTGTATAAGTTGTATTCCATATAATTGTTGTATGTCATTATAAAGATTTTGTATTTCCTCTTTATTGTAAATGCGAACTACAATGTATCAATAAAATTTGTGTTGCAGTTCATCCTTTTGTAGTAATTACTTTTGATCAGTTGGTTTATCTTATCTTCTTACCATTTTCTCTTATAATTTTTTTTTCCTTTCCTAAGTTCAGGAATTCAATTATCTTTTAACAGGAGCTTTTAAATTATTGAAATATAATAATAAATCAGATTTATATTTTAATATTTTATTTTTACTGTTTAGTAAACTTTAGGATGTTACAGCAGCATACCCAGATTACCTTTGGTTCTCTAGCACATGATATTTTAGCAAGTTAGCATCAGAAAATAAGATACTATCTAAGATATTCCTTTAAAAATTAGAATTGAATCATTTTTTCTATTGCTTCTTTTGTAGAGTTTGTATTCCTCCAGCTCGCAAATCACAATCCTTTTACTATTGTCCCTTTTGAAGAGTCTTTTGTTCTTTACTAGATATTTCTGCAAATCATGTCTTCATGTGGTGATATGTTTTACCATCTCTAATATAATGGCATTTTTGGTTAATTCTCATGCAGTTACTGTGAGTGTTTTCATGCTGAGTCTTTTGTTCAGAACCTTGTTCATGTCAAGGCTGTCTGAATAAGCCTGGTAACATGGAAACAGTTATATCTACTCGAGAGCAGATCGAATCTCGTAATCCACTAGCATTTGCCCCTAAAGTAATTCGCACATCTGAACCTGGTCAGGAATCAGGGGTAAGGCCAATCTTTTTGTTTTACTTTCTTTCTCCTTTACTGTTGCTCATATCATTCTTTTTGTATTATAGGATGACTCTAACACAACTCCTGCTTTAGCTCGTCACAAAAGAGGCTGCAATTGCAAGAAATCATCATGTCTAAAAAAATACTGTGAGTGCTATCAGGTTCTAATTCTTACATGATTCAATATTCTTTACTTAGCCCTCTTGCATTTTTCTTACTGTTATTCTTCATCAAGGGGTGGCGTGGGATGTTCCATTAGTTGCAGATGTGAGGGCTGCAAGAATGCTTTTGGGAGAAGGGAGGGTGAGTCCATTTCATCTTGATAAGCTTCTGTCTTATGAAGTTATAAATTCACAAACTGCCTGCATGCTCCATGGATCATATTCGCAAATGTGATGTTTCAACCAATAGTAATGGTTGAGGGAGCTTTAGGTCAAGAGTAATTGTGTCAGGTCAAAAAAATTGTACTCAGTAAGTTGTCAGGAAGCTCAAGTTTGATCTTTCAACTTGAAAATGTAATACCGAGTGTGTATTAATGTTTCTCAGAATAATTTGCATATTATTCTGTATGATTGGTGTTTTCTTGGAACTTCTATGATTGTGGAATGCGATGAAGTTAGTAGAGCTGGCCACACAGCTTCAATTTGAAGTCTGGACCATTGCCTGCTTAATATATAATTTGTTTATGCTGGAAATTATCCTAGCCACCTTTTGCATTTTTAAATTTAAGCAAAAATCATACTCATGCCAGTGCATCTTTGTTCGTGTGCTTTTGTATTGTTTAAACAAAACCAAATAGACATCCTAAGATCATCTCGTGCTTTGATGATGCTATATTTGTTGAGATGTTACAGTAGCTCAAAAACTACATCTACATATGTTATTCTAAAAAGTTGCAACAGCACCAAATAGAATATAGTAAAGAAAAGTAATAATCATCTTAGTAGAGCTAAACTTTTGGTTATTATTTGACCATGACTTAACTTTCTTGTATAGCTATTTCAAATTTTGTTTAATTTAACGAAATTGTACCAGTTTTTGATGGTCTTATTTTCAATTGAAGGAGTTGCGGTTTTAAGCATAGAGGAAGCTAAGCAGGGATATGAAGAAAATAATGCTTGTGTGAAAGAGGAAAAAAATGAAAGTGATAAACAGCTTGCTATTTACCAAGCTACTGATCTTGGTCCTGCTGAGAATGTGCTGACAACTCCTTCAATTGTGGGCTGCAGGTTTGTGTATCATACATATGCACCTATGTTACTGTGAATCCCGCCTCTTATGTAAACTATTAAAATTTGAGGCTGTTTGCACCAAAATTCGGCATGTATCAAAATCAGTGCGAATCGGATAAAAGAGTCCGTATGAAGAAGAGATTGGTAGGCGAATCAGAAGGAAACTCCGTCCCTAATAAGGAAACCGGATCAGAGGCCGATACGGATTAATAACGTATCCATGTACAACTCGGATCGGCCGGGCGTATTATAAAAAGGGGTGTACGTCGAAGCGAAAGAACATCAATCAATCCAACAACACCATCTACTTTTTACAAGCCCTTTTTTACATCGTCTTTTAGTTTCATAGACCTCCTTGCAAGTCGACGGAATCAACATAGCTGCGCATCGCCGATTGTTGGTTTTAGCCGATTTCACCAGGTTCAATCTGCTTTGTTTTGCTGCGCATCGCCTTCTCAAAGCCGATTTTACCTTGTATCCGGATTAACCGTAGCTGGTTGATCTAGTTATCTCCTAATCGGTCTTCAGCCGACTAGCGTTAAGCCGATAATCTTTTGCTTATCGGCTTTGATCAAGTTTCAAATTCTACCTTGTCAATTTCAGGTCAAATTGACTAGCACGCTCTACAAACCCGATGTTTGTCTTGTGTGTTCGAGGCTAAGGATCTTGCTTCACATTTTTAGCGCGAACATATTTTGGCACGCCCGGTGGGACACAAGAAAATCAAAAAAAAATGTCATCAACCGATAAGCCTGCAGTCACCACCGATATCAACGCTGATGCTATAATCGCGCCTCAAATGGCCGATTTAACCCCTGAGCAGCGAAAAGAAATCGAAGACCGAAAGGCAGCCTTGGAAGAAATGATGCTACGGTTCTTCCAGAAAACACGCCGTGGCGTTACTCAAAAGACTGCACTCCCAAGCATCAATCCTATCGGGGATTCATCATCCGATTCGGTAAGCCAATACGCACCCGCTCAAGCCGATTTATCAAATATGATTGAGCAATCTGTTCATCACGCGCTAATTAACCAATCATCGGCTCTAGTATCTACTTTAAAGCCGATGATAGAAAATAGTGTGAAAACGATCGCTCAGGAATTGGCTGTGTCTGGAAACCTACTAGATCCGCCACAAACCATCCCTACCTACCCAGTATATTCCATAACCCCTAACACCAGTACAGTAAAAATGTCGGCTCAAACACCTGTCATGATGCCGACTCAACCTACTATTCTTAAACCAAGCATACAGAGAGATGGGTTTAGCACTACCATGGGCACACGGATGGGGCTAAGATAAGCGCATCAAATCCGTCGAACGGACCCTCCAATAACATCGGTTTATCGGCTTATCAGCCGATCGAAACGGATCAGGTTCTGCAATCACGGGGAGCCACAACCGTGAAACAAGCGCCGTATAGGGTGGTGCCGTACGTTGAACCTTTCGCGCCCATACCTGATACATTGAGTTTTAATCAGGAATATGACCAAGTACCAAGACCTCCTGTGGCACGATTTGGACAAAGGGCCGAGTTTGCACTCGGGGGGCAGGGCGTGAACAATGAAAATTGGCAGTGTCCGGTTGCACCACAAGCCGACAATGTCAATTGAGCAGAACAAATTGCCAACGTGTTGAGAGAACAGTTCGGTATACAACCCAGAGGAAGGGTAATCGGCTACAAGAAGCCGTATCCCGATTACATAGACCGTATGCATTACCCGCACAACTTTAGGATACCAGACTTTGCTAAATTCTCGAGCGATGATTCTGTTACCACAATTGAGCATATCGGACGATTTATGGCTCAGTGCGGGGAAGCTGCACAGTCCGATGGACTGAAAATTAGGTTATTTCCTTTATCGTTGTCGGGTACTGCGTTCACTTGGTTTACTAATCTGCCCCCAAATTCAGTTCATGTGTGGAACGATTTAGAAAGCCGATTCCATGAATACTTCTTTTCGGGGACTATGGAGCTTAGGATTTCTGATCTCAGTTCAGTCCGACAGAAGTACGGCGAATCGGTTTCCGACTATATCAGAAGATTTAGAGGCGTACGAAATAGATGTTTTAGTGTAACATTACCCGATGATCAATTGGCCGATTTAGCATTCCAAGGGTTAATCCCACCATTAAAAGAGAAGCTATCTGGCCAGGAGTTCCCCGATCTAGGCCACTTGCTCCATCGTGTATCGGCACATGAAAGCCGATATGCAGAGAGTAAAGGGTTTAAAGAAAAATTTAGATTAAACGGTAATGAAAGGGCCAAAGTAAACATGGTAGAATACAATTCGAGCGACACTTCCGAAGACGAAGTAGAAATAAACATAGCCGAGTGGACTAAGGGTTCCAAAAAACCACTCGTATGCTCTCTACTTAAGCCGACGAAAAATAAGGCAGAAGTCAAGTATTCATATGATGTGTCGAAATGTGACAAGATATTTGATTTATTACTACAAGAAAAACTCATAAGGTTACCAGAAGGACACGTCATCCCATCGGCCGAAGAAATTAAAAAGCGAAGGTACTGTAAATGGCACCATTCATTTTCACATAACACTAACGATTGCAATATTTTTCGACAGCAGATTCAATCGGCCATCGCCGATGGCAGGTTAAAATTTGCAGAAGAATCGGCTATGCAGATAGATATGAATCCTTTCCAAGTCAACATGGTGCAGTGCTCACAAAAAGAAAAAGGACCTATGAAAGATGTTAAGCCGACTAAAGGATTTGAAGCGCAATCAAAAGGAGATGAAACAGTGCAGATCACTATCGGCTCCATACAAATAGAAGCCGATAAAAACGGACAGAACTCGAGGACGGTAAAACCAAAAGGAGACTTGGAAGTCGGAAAATGGTATCGGGCTGAAAGGGCTCCAAGAAAGAGTAATTTCAAACCAAAGCCGACTTTCTCGCAACTTCTGGGAAAGTATGAAAGGATAAGTCGAAGACATGACGCTCGACAACCTCAGAGCTTTTATCGGCCGGATCAGAAGACAGACAGCTATTGGCAACCAGATATGCCACATCGGCCAACTACCGAAGAGGAAAAACACCGGCAGTGTCCCTTTTGGCAATTTTGCTGGGAAAAGGGGATGACCTTGCCAACAGTCATGTCTTGTCCTATCCAACACTCGACTGTACATCGGCCAAACCAATCGGTAAAAAACAGGTTGTCGGGACCAATACACGATCGGCTAGAAATAAGAGACGGGAGGCCAATCCACGAAAGGTTGTCAACATCAGGACGAGGTAAGTCCAGAACCCAAGAGATATCGGCTTCTCGTAACACACTCAGAATGGAATCTGACGGTGAAATGAGAAGCTTGGCTGGAAAAATCAGGGAACCGATAGAACCTAAGCCTAGGTGGTGCCCCTCAGGTCTTAGCAAATCACAAATACAGCGGCTTCAAATGACTAAAGACACAAGAAGAAAGGGAAGCCGAGAACGAGAGAGAAAGGGATCGGATGTTCAATAAGTTAAGACCTATACCAGTTCTGAAGAAAGAATGGAGAAAGAAGGAACAGACCGATAGTGACTCAGATCAATCGGTCGAATCCGGATCTCCGATGATACGGGACGATACCCCACCAATGGATATAAACATGGTATTCACCTTGCCTGCTGAGTTCAAGACCGAGGAATCGGCTGAAGAAGTACTCGCCCAACTATGCCTCGGCGCACCGGACACTGTGTTTGAAAAACCACAGGATATGCATCGGCATCTGAAACCTTTATACCTAAAAGGGTATATTAATGGCCGACCAATATCTCGTATGTTGGTCGATGGTGGGGCGACAGTTAATCTAATGCCGTTAAGTACTTTCAGAAAATTAGGTAAAGCCGATGAAGATTTGATCAAAACTAACATGGTGCTAAACGACTTCACGGGGGACCCTACTGAAGCTAAAGGCGTAATGATGTCGGAATTAACAGTCGGTAATAAAACTTTGCCGACTGCATTTTTCGTGATAGAAGCCAAAGGCAATTACAGTGTGCTCCTGGGACGGAACTGGATCCACACCAATTGCTGCATACCATCAACTATGCATCAGAAGTTGATACAATGGAACGATGATACAGTTGAAGTGGTGTCAGCCGACACATCGGCTCATATCGCCATGGCCAGCCCTGATACCAATTGGCCGCACGAAGAAGCTGAATGTATATCAGGAAAAGCCTTGAACGATTGCGATTTTATCTGCATCGAGAAGTCAGGATTCAAGCCGATCAGCGTCAAACCTAATACGTTTGATCGGACAGACGAAGTAGTGAGAAGATGGAGTCCAAGACACTAGCAAAGCTACAAGAAAAGGCAAGAAGCTATCGGGAAGAAGAATACGAAGAAGCTGTTGAGGATTTTGAAGAAGAAAGAAAAGGGTTAGGATTTACTTCTGCCGATTTGCTCGAAGAGATCGACATTGGGGAAGGTGATAGTAAAAGACCAACATTTGTAAGTGCTAAGTTAGAAACCAGTTATAAAGCAAAGTTGGTCGAAATACTCAAAAAATATAAAGATTGCTTTGTGTGGGAGTATTATGAGATGCCAGGTTTAAGCCGACAGCTAGTTGAACATCGGCTACCTATAAAACCTGGGTATCGGCCATTCAAACAATATCCTAGGCGGTTTAATCCTACGTTGTATGACGCTATAAAAGAGGAGGTAGGATGATTGCTAGAAGCGAAGTTTATCCGGCCTTGCCGATACGCTGAATGGGTCTCGAATATCGTCCCTGTAAAAAAGAAAAATGGCAAACTTAGGGTGTGCGTTGATTTTAGAGATTTGAACAAGGCCACACCAAAAGATGAGTACCCGATGCCTATAGCCGATATGCTTATCGATGCTGCGTCTGGAAATAAAATCATAAGTTTTTTGGATGGAAACGCCGGATACAATCAGATATTCATGGCCGAAGCCGATATACCCAAAACGGCTTTCAGATGCCCAGGAGCTTTAGGGCTATATGAGTGGAAAGTTATGACCTTTGGTTTAAAAAATGCCGACGCCACTTATCAGCGTGCTATGAACCATATTTTCCATGACCTGATCGGCAATACTGTGGAAATATACATTGACGATGTGGTGGTAAAGTCCAAAGAAGACTGGCAACATTTAGCCGATTTGGAAAAGATGTTCGAAAGCACGAGGTTATTGTAATATCGTGATTGGATATTCAGGGTTGGGGTTTCTGATCCGGGCGTTTGGTTCTTCTGCTTGTGATCTGCGGGGTTAAAGAGTTGGTGGAGAGAGAGATCTTTATTCCGTTTAATGTTGCTCCCACTTAATTCTCTCTCTCTTCTCATTTTTTTTCCCCACCGGTTGGATTTGTTTTGTTCCCCACCTTGACCGACGCCCCCTGGATCGGCCTCCCCCATCACCCGACGCCTCCATCCTCCCCATTCCCGATCGGCGCCGCCGCCACCCCTGGCTTCTCCTCCCGTGGCTGCCTCCCCAGCTTTTCCCCGCCCGCCGTGGCTCGCCCTGGCGCCTCCCCGCTCAGCCACCGCCTGGGCGTCGCCTCCCAGTGGCCGACGTGGCCCCTGCGCCGTCTTCCTCGGCCGTCGCCGCCACCTCTGGTCGTCCTCCCTGGCCGAGCGCCACCGTAGCTCCAGCAAGCCGACGCCCCCTCTTCTCCCTCCTGCCTTCTCCTTGGTGAGTGCACAACCACAAGGTTAAAGTTAGGTTATTGATTGTATTGTGCATGCTAGGTGTTTGTTGAAATGCCAACAAGACGTTCATATTGATTCTTAGGGAGGTATTGCATTACTTGATAAAGATTGTCTAAGTGGCCTTGAAATGGTGAAGAATGTCTGTTTCAGTATCATAAATGTGTGTTGGCAAAGAGAGAGAGAAGTAGAAAATGCTTATGTTATCTTTACTTAGTTTTCAATTCCTCGGGTGCATTAAATACATTGTGTCATTGTATGTTTGCTGCCTCATGGAAAATTTCTTAGGATACGACATCGTAGTTCATACGCTTTAGTTTAGAAGTATCAATATACTATTTAGTTCACGCTTGATGACTGATAATTAGTTCCAACTATGAACTATGATGTGTGTGTGCTTGATTATGAATGTCGCTATGTTATGCTACCTCATGGTTTACATGTACATGGATCAATAATGGTTTCATGCTTATTAGGCTAGCTGCTTATGATTCAAGGTTTAGCTCTTTTACAAGGCTGACAGTGGGAGTGCATGCATATTTGTTTTGCACTTCTTATATGGTCAACATTGTTATATACCGACTTTGGTCTTTTGTTTGAGGTCCAAATTGTTAAGGCCCTGTTCTAATACTTTTGTCATTACTCCGTCTTGCACATCTATAGAAAGTTGGTTGTTTAGATCTTGCGTTGTAGGAGTGATCTCGTTTAGGCATTGATTCTTAGGGAGAAATGGCCTTATTTATGCTGTTATCATAGTCTTATTTAATTTCATGTTCAGGAATTAGTCTTCTTTATGTTGCTGGCTTTTGGGCCCTCAACTTCTTGATCAATTTATGTACTGACTTGTATAACAATTGTTTGATACATGATGTTCGCGTAGCATTTAATGGTATATACATTCTCATGCCTGATCAAATAAGTATGCTCTTTACTTCACCAAGATTCTTAACTTCCGATCTAGACAATGACAAATAAGATTTTAATTTAGTAATATGAGTTCATGTTCATATACATGCACTGAATGTCATGATCTAAGAGTAATTGCGGATTTGAACTTAGCTGGATTCTAGAATTGTTGCTCTGCCAATTTTGATGAATTCTATTTGAGTATGGGTTTTTAGTAAGGTTGAATTAAAGTAAGTACTGTTCGAGTGATTTGGGGATGACATGAGCAGGGTTTTAGCTAGTTTTCGGAAAGTCGAGTTTCAGGTCACTAGAGTCTATATCGCCAAATTAGTTTTCACCGAAGAATGGATTTTGAGTATTGCTTTGTTCTCTAGGGCTGGAGGTGCCTATTACCGCAAACGGGACGTCAGTTCATCGCCGCGGTTAAGGCAAGTGCATGTAGAACAGTAGAATGATTTGGTGATATTTAATGTTAAAACTTAATATCCTATCCCTTTTACTTACTGTTGTTGATTGATCATACTTGCTTACGATGAATATGAAATGCTTATGAGATGAAAAGTATTGTTATATGGTTAAATGAATGTGTGACGTATAGAATGAGAAACATTGCATCATTCTCAATCATATCCAAGAAATTGCATTGGCCAGGTCGGTGAGAAAGTCATAACTAATCCGGTGAGGTCGGTGAGAAAGTTATGACTAATCCGGAGCGCCCTAGAGTAAGTCCTACCTCGTAGTCCCATCCATTGCGGTGGATGGGAGCGAGACAGTAAGAGTAGGCACCTCCACGGGATGGAGGTAGAGGGTGAACATCGACGGTGTTCCCCCAGCCATACCGGTATGAGCAAAGAAAGGTGCATGTTGGGCATGAAATCATAAGTGCATTGCATAGCATGGAAAAGACGAGGGTTGGTCAATGTGTTGATTGGGACAAGTTAAGTGCATATGCTCTGAGTTGCTCCTTATCGAGTATGCCTGTCGCTTTGCATGATATTACTAATGATGAACGATAATTGATTATCCTTGAGTTGATGGCAATATTCAGGTTAGGAATGGATCGAGGCCTGGACTCATCCAAGTTATCTATTGAGGTATGTGTACTAATTGAAGTTTTGACCAGGCGAAGGTAAGTTGTGAAGTGAACGCGATGATCGGCGATGGTATTATTGCTCCATGTACTTGTTGAGTTCAATTAGGAAGAAAGTTGTTCTAATATTATTCTTGATGGATTAAAGATTATGGTTCTACCTTTTGATGCACTTTGCTGAGTTTTGAACTCATGCTTGTTATTTAATGTTTGTAGGTACATTGTAGCCGGCGTGCATGGATGGGAGTAGTAGCACGATCACGAATTGCTTCACCATAACTACATGTTAACCTGTAGCTGCTAATCTAAATGAGCTCTTGTCATGTAATTTAAGTATGGGGTAGATGTGTGTGCTTAGTGGGGTCATGATGGTTAGTAGATACCATGACCCATATTTGTGCTTGGATGCTTATCTTAAGTTGCTTATTGTTGTTGTTATATTAAATGCTTTCTTTTGTCTGCTGAGTGGATGTCCTAGTTTTAGGGGAGGTGCTGTCGAAATTTTTATTGGATTCGAGTACTATTAGAGTTCAATCTTCTTTGTCTAGTTGTTATTCCAGGTTTTACCTGCTGTTGTCCGCTTGCTTTGCTACGGTTTTGTAACTGTCGGTGTTGGAGGGTGTAGCATTCGGGGCACTAGGTGCCAGGGTGTTACAGTTGGTATCAGAGCGGGCTTTAGGTCCGTGGAATGTTAATTTAGTAATTTACTCTAGAAAAAAATAAAAGTTTGTTGTGTGGAATTAGAAACATGGCATAGGTTTTTACTTTTAAAATTTGGCCTCAGGGCAATAACCTTAAAATCTTGAATAGCGTGGTTTATTAATTTAAACTTGACACACACTACTGCACAGTAGGAAAGGGGATGGGTATCATTGCATTACGCTTAAATGTCGTATTTAAGCTTTGATGTTGAATGCTACATTTGATACAGTATGTCGTTATGTTTATGAAGGTAATGAATTAATTTGTTTGTGTTACTGAGTTGGAGTGGTGCCGAAATGTTTTAGTTGTTGTTGGTGTGGCCAGTTAGGGCCACCCCGTAAGGTTTGGAGCCTCTTGTGGATAAGAGTTGTCGTCTTTCGCGATATAATTTAGGGAGTGGAAGGTGCTTGTCGGTTTCTTTGGTTTTGTTGGCTGAGTCAAAGAGAAGATTTGTGACTACTATTTCCGGATTGCTTTTACCGTCCCGACGTTCGGTTTAGTTGGATTCGTTGGTCTTCGTTGGTCATCGTGGGTTGCCTTGTGGAGAAACTTTTGTGTTATGCTTGTGGTTGTTTTTCTCCCCACTTAAGGAAAGTATTGGATTTTTTTTTTCTTGGTGCAAACCTAAGTCGTGTGAATTTTTGGTGTTAAGGTTTTATCAGAAAAGATATTGTTTTTGGTGTTGCTCATGCTTAAGAATTGTGTTTTTTTTTCCTTAAGGCGGGGTATGTTACCCACGAGGATGTTTAGAAACTTTAAGCCTGTGATGGGTAGCTGGAACATTGAGATGAAGTAAGTGAGAGTTGATTAATGTCTTATGCCATGTGTTGCGAGTCATGGAAATTAATTGGGATGTTTTGACAAGGTTAGTATGGATCGTGATAAAAAAAAAGATTTAGAATGAGCTGTGGATGAACTTACCATCGGAAGGGAATGGTGTGAAGTATCTGGCGTGGTGGGTATATGATGTTTATGAGTCAATTAAATTATGGATCAATCAAATGACTTAAACGACGCATAAGTAAAGAATTGATATATATATATGAAATGACTGTATTGGTAATTGGGTTTTGCCCCTGGCAAATGCCTGTCTTGGAGTTTTATTGTTGAAATATATCTCGGAAGCTGATGCTTAATCGTGAGATTTAGTTTTTGACTAAGGGAATTGGAGATATTGAAATGCTGATTTATGGGTTGTATGAGAGGTATATGTTGATCAATGTTGAAAGGATGGGTTTTAAGTTCGGACCGGATAGTTGTGTGATTGATGGTTCGTTGTAGTTAATAGACCAAAAGAAAGTAATGATGCGCGTCTTATGTTTGAACCATGTCAGTCTTTTGACCTAGCTAAGATAGTTGGCTTGATTTATGACTGTGGGATTTACACATAAGAATGTATGAATGGACCGTGTTTTTAACGTATAAACTAACTTATCTTGGGAGTTATTACTAAAGGGAACAAACAGACTTAATGGGAGGTGTTGGAAGTTCATGATTTGGTAATGCTTGTATCTCTGTTTTGACTAGAGTTGGATTTAAATAAATGGGTGAGGTTTTTGCGAATGTTTCTAAAAGGTGAGTCGCATGTTGGTATCTTAGGTGATTCTTGTTGGCGAAGTGTTTTTCCGTTGGGAATGAGTTTCCCTGTCTCTGTGAGGGAATTTGAGGCGGTTGTGGGTGCAAATGGTTGACTTGAGCCTCGGTTTTGTCTTCTAAAATGTTGTCTTTGGTTAAAATGAGAGGTTTTGCTTTGGTGAAAACGACTTGAGTTGCTTTGGTTATCGAGAGTTTCTATCAAAGATTTGTGTAGGGTCTCTCTTCTATTGGAGTGCTCCTCGATGCGACTTGTATCGCATTGATTTGATATTTGAGTTTACCGTTGCGACTTGACTTAGGAAAAGAAAAAGAGTGACCTTTGGATATTGTCGTACCCTTTCCAAAGAGAGTTATAGCGCTTTGGGTTCAGGCTGATGCATCTGGTCCAATTGGGTTCAAAAGAATCGGGTTTTCCTTTGCGATGATTTGGCTTTAGTCAAGATGCTCCCGCAAGATAAATTTTGGCGACTTTGGGTTCAAGAATAGTGTATGTGGTTCATTTGGTTCAAAGGGAATTGTATTACCTTTTCATTCTAGATGAAATTAAGAATATGAATGTTCACGGTATATTGTTGAGTATACTAAAGAATTTCGCATCTGAGTTTGGTTGTTTAAGTGAAAGGATGTGAGGGCGAGACCCTCTTAGGAAAAGAACAGAGTGTGGTATGGGTATGATCTGCGGTCCTAGCTTGGGCTAAATGTAGAACTTTGATTGTGCTTTAACAGATGGTTTGTGACGGAGATTGTTGCTGTCTTGACCCAAATTTTGTTGGGAGTACTATTTGGTTGTAGTGAAGATGATAACAATTTGATGTCAAGTGTTTTGCTGTTAACAAATAATTTTGCTAGTTGTTCTTGGGTGTGAGATATTCCTGGAAGGGGATAGAATAAAATTTTATATGGCGATATTCAGTTGGAAAGTGAATTATGCCAAAGTGGGCTACTTCCTTCGATGGTCTTAGTTGAATTTGATTCCTTGTTAAAAAGAAGGCAAATAATAGGAAATGATGGGATTCTAAACCCTGGCTGTCCGATTGTATACCATTGATGATTTGGTTAGAGGCTGGTTAAAGAGATACCTTGTGTTGATCGTGTCACCTTGAATTTGATGAAATATGGTAGAGAGGTTGTGAAAACAGATTAGAGTTTTGGAGAATGAAGTTGAAGAGAAAATCGAGAGTTGAGTTAGGATATTGGTATTATGTCCTTCGGAAGAACAATTATTGATTCTACAGGGTCATACCCTGTAATGCCAAAAGGAGAGATGTTCTGTGTTCATCAGACTATCGCGAAGGTGGTCTGATATGGGAAATTAGCATATCAATTGAGTTGTGTAGGTTTCTGTATGGTGTTTTCGTTTGAAGGTTGAGGAAGCTTTTACGGTATTGTGGGAACTGCATTTATTTGAGCTAAGTCAAGCCACTTTCGTTATTAGTTGGAGTTGGAAGTTGGTCCATCGTTTGGATCCGTTGGAGTTCTGGTGCGGGTGTTTGAGTTTGCAAAGACGTTAAGTCCCTTGTGAGCTTGTTTTGTGCTGTCAAAGTTCTTCGAATTCGGGGTCGAATTCCTTTAAGGGGGGGAGAGTGTAATATCGTGATTGGATATTCAGGGTTGGGGTTTCTGATCCGGGCGTTTGGTTCTTCTGCTTGTGATCTGCGGGGTTAAAGAGTTGGTGGAGAGAGAGATCTTTATTCCGTTTAATGTTGCTCCCACTTAATTCTCTCTCTCTTCTCATTTTTTTTCCCCACCGGTTGGATTTGTTTTGTTCCCCACCTTGACCGACGCCCCCTGGATCGGCCTCCCCCATCACCCGACGCCTCCATCCTCCCCATTCCCGATCGGCGCCGCCGCCACCCCTGGCTTCTCCTCCGGCCGGCTGCCTCCCCAGCTTTTCCCCGCCCGCCGTGGCTCGCCCTGGCGCCTCCCCGCTCAGCCACCGCCTGGGCGTCGCCTCCCAGTGGCCGACGTGGCCCCTGCGCCGTCTTCCTCGGCCGTCGCCGCCACCTCTGGTCGTCCTCCCTGGCCGAGCGCCACCGTAGCTCCAGCAAGCCGACGCCCCCTCTTCTCCCTCCTGCCTTCTCCTTGGTGAGTGCACAACCACAAGGTTAAAGTTAGGTTATTGATTGTATTGTGCATGCTAGGTGTTTGTTGAAATGCCAACAAGACGTTCATATTGATTCTTAGGGAGGTATTGCATTACTTGATAAAGATTGTCTAAGTGGCCTTGAAATGGTGAAGAATGTCTGTTTCAGTATCATAAATGTGTGTTGGCAAAGAGAGAGAGAAGTAGAAAATGCTTATGTTATCTTTACTTAGTTTTCAATTCCTCGGGTGCATTAAATACATTGTGTCATTGTATGTTTGCTGCCTCATGGAAAATTTCTTAGGATACGACATCGTAGTTCATACGCTTTAGTTTAGAAGTATCAATATACTATTTAGTTCACGCTTGATGACTGATAATTAGTTCCAACTATGAACTATGATGTGTGTGTGCTTGATTATGAATGTCGTTGCGTTATGCTACCTCATGGTTTACATGTACATGGATCAATAATGGTTTCATGCTTATTAGGCTAGCTGCTTATGATTCAAGGTTTAGCTCTTTTACAAGGCTGACAGTGGGAGTGCATGCATATTTGTTTTGCACTTCTTATATGGTCAACATTGTTATATACCGACTTTGGTCTTTTGTTTGAGGTCCAGCTGTTAAGGCCCTGTTCTAATACTTTTGTCATTACTCCGTCTTGCACATCTATAGAAAGTTGGTTGTTTAGATCTTGCGTTGTAGGAGTGATCTCGTTTAGGCATTGATTCTTAGGGAGAAATGGCCTTATTTATCTTTGTTATCATAGTCTTATTTAATTTCATGTTCAGGAATTAGTCTTCTTTATGTTGCTGGCTTTTGGGCCCTCAACTTCTTGATCAATTTATGTACTGACTTGTATAACAATTGTTTGATACATGATGTTCGCGTAGCATTTAATGGTATATACATTCTCATGCCTGATCAAATAAGTATGCTCTTTACTTCACCAAGATTCTTAACTTCCGATCTAGACAATGACAAATAAGATTTTAATTTAGTAATATGAGTTCATGTTCATATACATGCACTGAATGTCATGATCTAAGAGTAATTGCGGATTTGAACTTAGCTGGATTCTAGAATTGTTGCTCTGCCAATTTTGATGAATTCTATTTGAGTATGGGTTTTTAGTAAGGTTGAATTAAAGTAAGTACTGTTCGAGTGATTTGGGGATGACATGAGCAGGGTTTTAGCTAGTTTTCGGAAAGTCGAGTTTCAGGTCACTAGAGTCTATATCGCCAAATTAGTTTTCACCGAAGAATGGATTTTGAGTATTGCTTTGTTCTCTAGGGCTGGAGGTGCCTATTACCGCAAACGGGACGTCAGTTCATCGCCGCGGTTAAGGCAAGTGCATGTAGAACAGTAGAATGATTTGGTGATATTTAATGTTAAAACTTAATATCCTATCCCTTTTACTTACTGTTGTTGATTGATCATACTTGCTTACGATGAATATGAAATGCTTATGAGATGAAAAGTATTGTTATATGGTTAAATGAATGTGTGACGTATAGAATGAGAAACATTGCATCATTCTCAATCATATCCAAGAAATTGCATTGGCCAGGTCGGTGAGAAAGTCATAACTAATCCGGTGAGGTCGGTGAGAAAGTTATGACTAATCCGGAGCGCCCTAGAGTAAGTCCTACCTCGTAGTCCCATCCATTGCGGTGGATGGGAGCGAGACAGTAAGAGTAGGCACCTCCACGGGATGGAGGTAGAGGGTGAACATCGACGGGTGTTCCCCCAGCCATACCGGTATGAGCAAAGAAAGGTGCATGTTGGGCATGAAATCATAAGTGCATTGCATAGCATGGAAAAGACGAGGGTTGGTCAATGTGTTGATTGGGACAAGTTAAGTGCATATGCTCTGAGTTGCTCCTTATCGAGTATGCCTGTCGCTTTGCATGATATTACTAATGATGAACGATAATTGATTATCCTTGAGTTGATGGCAATATTCAGGTTAGGAATGGATCGAGTCATGGACTCATCCGAAGTTATCTATTGAGGTATGTGTACTAATTGAAGTTTTGACCAGCGAAGGTAAGTTGTGAAGTGAACGCGATGATCGACGATGGTATTATTGCTCCATGTACTTGTTGAGTTCAATTAGGAAGAAAGTTGTTCTAATATTATTCTTGATGGATTAAAGATTATGGTTCTACCTTTTGATGCACTTTGCTGAGTTTTGAACTCATGCTTGTTATTTAATGTTTGTAGGTACATTGTAGCCGGCGTGCATGGATGGGAGTAGTAGCACGATCACGAATTGCTTCACCATAACTACATGTTAACCTGTAGCTGCTAATCTAAATGAGCTCTTGTCATGTAATTTAAGTATGGGGTAGATGTGTGTGCTTAGTGGGGTCATGATGGTTAGTAGATACCATGACCCATATTTGTGCTTGGATGCTTATCTTAAGTTGCTTATTGTTGTTGTTATATTAAATGCTTTCTTTTGTCTGCTGAGTGGATGTCCTAGTTTTAGGGGAGGTGCTGTCGAAATTTTTATTGGATTTCGGAGTACTATTAGAGTTCAATCTTCTTTGTCTAGTTGTTATTCCAGGTTTTACCTGCTGTTGTCCGCTTGCTTTGCTACGGTTTTGTAACTGTCGGTGTTGGAGGGTGTAGCATTCGGGGCACTAGGTGCCAGGGTGTTACAGTTATATGGATTAAAAATGAATCCTCTCAAGTGTGCTTTCGGAGTATCGGCTGGACAGTTCCTTGGGTTTACCGTACATGAAAGGGGAATTGAAGTAAATCAGGCCAAAGTAAGAGCTATAGCCGATACTAGGCCGCCGACAAGCAAAAAGGAGTTGCAAGTATTGATAGGGAAAATCAACTACTTGCGACGTTTCATCTCGAACTTGTCAGGACGTATTCGGGCCTTCACACCGCTACTGAAAATTAAAGACGACCAAGAATTCAAATGGGGAGCCGATCAACAAAAGGCTTTCGATGACATAAAAGGTTATCTGATGAGTCCACCAGTATTGACCGCACCAAAACATGGTATACCTTTTAAACTATATATATCGGCTGAAGGCGATACAATAGGAGCAGTTTTAACACAGGAGGTTGATAGGAAAGAACGAGCGATATTTTATCTAAGCTGACGCCTGTTAGATGCAGAAACCAGGTATCCCCTAGTAGAAAAATTGTGCCTATCTTTGTATTTTGCTTGCACTAAATTAAGGCATTATATGCTAGCATCGAGATGCGTCATTGTCTGCAAAACCGATATAATCAAGTACATACTATCTGCACCGATTTTGCGAGGTCGGCTTGGTAAATGGGCATACGCCTTAATTGAGTTCGATTTGACTTATGAATCAGCTAAATCTGTGAAAGGGCAAGTTGTAGCCGATTTTATCGCAGGAAGTGAAACATTAACAGGAACGACCGATGTAGCTCCTTGGCAGTTGTATTTCAATGGATCCGTTTGCCAAGAAGGCGAGGGCATTGGTGTAATATTAATTTCACCCAGAAGGCAAGAGTACGAGTTCATGTATCGGCTAACTAGCCGATGTTCAAATAATCAAGCAGACTATGAAGCGTTATTAAGGGGGCTACAATTGCTAGATAGTATCGGGATAAAAGACGTCGAAGCTTTTGGAGACTCGATGTTAATTGTACAGCAAGTCAAGGGGGAATACCGATGCAACGATGGTGCGCTAACCCGATATTTACAGCAATGCCTCCAGATTATTGAGACGTTTACTACGTTTTCTATAGAACACATCCCTAGAGAAGCTAATGACAAAGCAAACCGGTTGGCACAATGTGCATCAGGGTATAGGATTGAAAGCCGACAGGAACCAATCGAGCTAAACGTTTGGCCGATCTTATGTGTCCATCCTGTCGACTGGAGAACTGAAATAAGGGATTATTTATCAGACCCATCTAAGCCGACTGAGCAAAAGGTCAGGCGCAAAGCACTCAAGTATATTCTACAGGAGGATGTATTATACTTTCGAACCATGGAAGGTTTATTGCTAAGATGCCTAGGAAATGAAGAAGCCAAAATAGCAATGGGAGAAGTCCATGAAGGAATTTGTGGATCACACCAATCAGCCCATAAAATGAAATGGATACTGAGACGAACGGGATATTTTTGGCCGACGATGTTAGAAGACTGCTTCAAGTATTATAAAGGATGCCAAACATGCTAAAAGTTTGGTAACATACAGTCAGCACCGGCATCGGCTTTGCATCCGATCATCAAACCATGGCCGTTTAGGGGATGGGGTATAGATATAATCGGCCAGATATTTCCGTCATCTAGCAATGGACATAAATTTATTCTTGTGGCTACAGATTATTTCTCAAAATGGGTTGAGGCTGTACCACTCAGGAAAGTTACTAGCAGAGAGCCCGATGAATACAAACAAGCAATGCTTGACAATCTAGATGACTTAGCCGAACTAAGGTTGATTACGTTGGATCGGCTTAAAAAGAATAAGGAAAGGGTTGCCAAGTCATATAATAAAAAGGTGATTTTAAAATCTTTTAATCAAGCCGATTTGGTATGGAAAACCATATTACCAATCGGTTCGAAAGATAGTCGATTCGGTAAGTGGTCTCCAACGTGCGAAGGGCCTTATAAGATAAATCGGCCAATTAACGGGAATTCGTACATATTGGAGTCCTTAGACGGATTCGTACTACCTAAAGCAATCAACGGAAAGTACTTGAAAGCATATTACCCCAGCATATGGATTGGGTCTTAACCACAGGAAAAGTGTCGAGAATCAAGAAACACATGCACATAAAATCGGTTACACAGCCGATCGAGCCAGTTTCCAAAACAAACATCATCCCAAGGTTAAGTGTTTACAAAAGATTGGCTACACAGCCGATACTATTAATTCAATGTTTAGTGAAGTCCTGATCCGGGAAAATGGGCTCCCAAAGCCGATAGTGCCGCTGCCGCTCTGCCGATAGTAGCTTGGACACTATCTATTAGTTGTTGATCGGCCCCTGCATCACCCGGAACTGGGACTATTTTGGCCGATTGGGTCTTGACTTGTGCAAAAACCTCGCCAATTTGCCGCCTCTGAACGGCCAGTGAAGACGTGGAGTCTGTGATGCTAATCTGGCATTCTGCAAGTTCTTTTGTGACCAAGGCCAACTGTTCTTCAAGTTTGATCTTGGTCGACTCCAGCTCTTGAGCTCTGTTCTTGGCCGATTTTAGTGTAGCAAATACCGATCAAATACGCTCTTCTGAAGTTTAGCATCCGCTATAAGCTTGTCCAAGAGCTGTTGGTCGGCTTGCTGGGCCTTCCTCTGTTCAACCCTTAGTTTGGCTGACTCCACGTCCAGCCGACGAGCGTCTAAATGGCATACCTCTAGCAATGCATTCATAGCGGCAGAGGGAAGATCGGCTTGCATGGCCGCCATTGCATTCCTCAGGGGTTGAGTATTGGCCAAAAGAGCCGCTCGCTGCATCACTGGCCCAGAGGCGGTTGAGGCGCTCTTGCATACCCGGTTCAGCAGTAACCGCAGCAGATGCTGGCGCGGAGGCCGCTATTATACGTTGAATATCGGCTGGGTAGTCATCAGTCGCTAGAACCTCCGGGTCGTCAAGCTCATCCAAAGTGAAGCCCAGAAGATCGACCGGGTCCGTTAATGGCACCTTTGGATCAGGATCGGATATGTCGATCGTCGGGGGCGGTACTCTTGGCGGCGATGGAATGATAGCCGATGTAACTCCTTGGGGATCGGCTACAACACCCGCTATTTGTACCGATGGAGATTGCTAAAAAAAAAGTGATCAGCAAATATAAAAACAAATATAACAGCAACATTCTAAAAGGGACAAGACTTACATCGGTAGCTGAGTGCTCCGAGGAGCCACCGGACGGATGCCTTACGGGTCTTGGAGAGCGCCTGGTGGATTTCTTCCTCCTCTCTGTGAGGGACCAAGTCAAAACTTGATAACACAAGGAACATAATAGCCGATATGAAAAGTGACTTACTTGGAGCGCGTTGGCGAGCCAAGTCCGACAGGGATGGGCCTTGGATGCCCAAGTTACCTGAAGTATATCCCGTAGTACTGACGGACTGACCCGGGCGTCTCTATCGGCCACTACTGGCAGAGGCAAGAGGATCGGCTATTCGTTCACCGGCATCCATGCCGCCCTGGAAGGATCAAAAGCTTTTTTAGACAGAAGCCGATAACCAGCATGAAAACGGAAGGATATAAAGCGCCGGTACCTCTACAGCTACTGAGGAGTTGCTATAACCAGAGCTCGCGCTTGACCCAGAAGCTACCATCGGCTCACGAAAATCGGGCAAAAATAAGTGGATTATGGCCGACTGAGTCCTATCCATAAGTACAGCTTCTGATATTCTAGCCCACCACTGTGAGAATGCAGCTGACCGACGGGAATTAAGGACAAAATGCGGTGTCGATAGAACTTGCAACCCATCGGCTACTTCAAGGATAATCTCCGCGGCGACGCTGTTAGATACCCGAGCGCGAGGTTCGACACAAGATAGTAAAGGAAAGGAGGGGATGGTTTGCCCAAAACCCAATTGACGGGCATAGATCGAAGGGTGATAAAACTCATAGGATGGCTGGAATGTCCGATTGCGTGTATTTAAGCCAGCATGAATAATGCAAGGAGAGAGGATGATTTTGTACAAGTCTAAAGTAGGCTTAGGCATCAAAGACCTATCGGCATCTAAGTGGAGGAATGATGGGTATGGGCAATCGGCTACATCAGTGTATCGGAAGAAGTCTTGTTGACCAAAAGAAGTCCTGTCTACGGTAAGAAAGAAGCTGAGGTATTTGTGCAAGCCGACAGGATCTATTTTTAGTTCACCAGCCGAAGATATGATGAATCTCTCACCATAAGATCGGCTAACTCTATACTGGGGGACTACGTGTTCCAGATAATCTTCCCGAGGGAAGTTGAACTCCCCGAAGGCTCAGATAAGATGGATTGGCTAAACATGCAATGGAGCCACGTCTGGATAAACCACAAAGGGCCTCCTATGTTGCCGACGACATGTTTTGCAAAGCCAGAAAAAAGCCGACTACGAATTACATACATCATTTGATATACCGCCCCGAGGAACATCTTGCCGAGAGAAAGCCGACGCCCCTCCACCAAACGTTCCGCCACCAACTGAAAAGATTGGGTGGGACCAAGGGAGGCACCACAGAACAAGTATCGGTCTAGCCAAAGATTGAGAAAAGCGACATGCTCTTCGGCCGATACTGGACCATTGACCTTATTGTGATTCTGAATATACTTGTGCCATCCCTCACCTTTCTTTCGGATTAATTTAAAAATGGGCTTCCCGCTAAAGGCCGATAGCTGATCCCCATCTGGCCTGAGGCAGCATAGTTGGGCCACATCTAGTAAGGTAGGGCCGATTGGACCAGACGGGAATAGAAAAGCGTTGAAAGAATCCGACCAAAAGTAACAAGCTGCAGCTACCAAAGATTCATTGGCCTCAGGATCGGCTAAACTCAAGGGGAGGGACTCAGCTATGCCCATTCTCTCCCATTCTACCCTCTTTTGAGCCGATACCCTAATAAATCAGGATCTCCATCCCTTCAGATTTGTGGGCCAAGCCCTAAAACTTTTCCCCACTCAGAAATATTATACCCAGCAGCCGACAATGGGAGTCTAGGGATCTCATCATTGATAACTGTGTTGGCCGACATAGTACCTATCGGTCCTAGGAAGAATTGATTTGAACTTTGAGGAATTGGAACGAATACCTGCGAAGGGTCCATGTCAGCCGATTTCAAAAGAGTGAAAGAGAGGTGAAGAAAGCCGATGATGCGTGATTCGCGAGCTTGAAAGCGTGCAAATGACCGTGGGGGGACCCCCCATATTTATACCACGGTGAAAAGAAGGTGAACGGGCGGGAGTAGTTGTGCATTAAAAACGCACCGAGATTTTTACGGCACGGTTAACGGGGTGGTTCCCGAAAAAGATTCTTCTATAAAGCCGATACGGACGAAAAGCCGATTCTTTTTGGAAAAATAACAAGTTATCTTCCAAAAACGGGGGGCATATGTTTGCACCAAAATTCGGCATGTATCAAAATCAGTGCGAATCGGATAAAAGAGTCCGTATGAAGAAGAGATTGGTAGGCGAATCAGAAGGAAACTCTGTCCCTAATAAGGAAACCGGATCAGAGGCCGATACAGATTAATAACGTATCCATGTACAACTCGGATCGGCCGGGCGTATTATAAAAAGGGGTGTACGTTGAAGCGAAAGGACATCAATCAATCCAACAACACCATCTACTTTTTACAAGCCCTTTTTTACATCGTCTTTTATTTTCGTAGACCTCCTTGCAAGTCGACGGAATCGAAATCAACATAGCTGCGCATCGCCAATTGTTGGTTTTAGCCGATTTTACCAGGTTCAATCTGCTTTGTTTTGCTGCGCATCGCCTTCTCAAAGCCGATTTTACCTTGTATCCGGATTAACCGTAGCTGGTTGATCTAGTTATCTCCTAATCGGTCTTCAGCTGACTAGCGTTAAGCCGATAATCTTTTGCTTATCGGCTTTGATCAAGTTACAAATTCTACCTTGTCAATTTCAGGTCAAATTGACTGGCACGCTCTGCAAACCCGGTGTTTGTCTTGTGTGTTCGAGGCTAAGGATCCTGCTTCACATTTTTAGCGCGAACAGAGGCATTTTTTTTTCTTATTTCCAGACCCTCGGCTGCTCTTCCACCTTCATGCTCCAAGAAGCCACGATCTTCGACAAAGCTCATTGAGTGTTCTTCTCAACTACATAAGTCTCAAGCTCCAAGAAGCCACAATTTTCTTATTTCCAGACCCTCTGGCCGTCCCGTTGATCTGCCTTCTCGCGTCCTCCGCTCATTCTCAGATCCGTCGGTGGGCCGTCCTCGCCGACCCCCGCGCGCACTCCCTCTGGCCGTCCCGTTGATCTGCCTTCTCGCGTCCTCCGCCCGCTCTCAGATCTGCCAGTAGGCCGCCCTCGCCGACCCACGTGCGTGCGCTCCCTCCGGCCACGCGACGTGCCGCCTCCGTCCTCGCGCGCGTCTCTGCCTCCTCGCGTCCTCCGCTCGCTCTCAGATCCGGCGGCAGGCCGTCCTCGCCGACTCGCACGCGCGCGCTCCCTCCGTCCATCCCGTCGCGCGGATTGGGCGTGCGCCTTCTCACGCAACGGTATTGCCTAGGTCAGCGCCGGCTGCACGCGCTCTTCTCGATGGAGTGCGGTGACTACTTCGGCTGCCAGGCAATGGGGCTCCTCCACAGCCTGCGCACTGCAAAAATTGCTATTTGCCATCAGCGCGTGTGCGTTCTTGATGCTTGGATTCATGTAGCCTTGCAAGGTGGTGTGACTTTTAGCCGAGAATTCCTTCCCGGCTCCTCGCAATTGTTCATGCCCTGCTGGAAAAGAGCCTCCTTTCCCAGTTCCGCGCAGCCTCTCGCCGGAGATGGAAGGCTACTACTACTTGTTCCACTTGCTGCTCGTCTCCGTCCTTTTCCACGTCAGTGGCGGCCACTCCCTGAACCAGGCGTGCGATCCCACTGACCTGGAGGCGCTTCTGGCCTTCTCCAATGCCTTGAACAGGAAGGCCGCCGGGCTCGTGGCAAACTGTGCACTCTCGGGCATGATTCCACCTTGGTTGCAGAACTTGGAGAACCTCAATGTGCTCGACATTTCCTAGAGCAAGTTAAATGGGAAGATTCCACCATGGTTAGGCCATCTGAACAATCTCTTCTACATTGATCTCATCAAATAATTCGTTCATTGGGGAGCTTCCTGAGAGCTTTACACAGATGAGGTGTTTAATTTCAAGTAATGGCTCAAGTGAGCAGGCACCAACAGAGGACCTTCCATTATTCATTAAGAAGAATTCTACTGGCAAAGGTTTGCAATACAACCAAGTCAGCAGCTTCCCACCGTCGCTGATCCTCTCTAACAACTTGCTTGAAGGGCCAGTCTTGCCACTTGAGCTGGGACAACTTCTCGGGGAGAATTCCTGATGAGTTGCCAAACATGTCAAGCTTGGAAATGTTGAATTTGGCCCACAATGATCTCCATGGGAGCATACCATCATCTCTGACGAAACTAAATTTCCTCTCCAAGTTTGATGTGTCATACAACAACTTGGCGGGAGATAGCCCAACAGGGGGCCAATTTTCCACATTCACAAATGAGGATTTTGTGGGCAATTCTGCACTCTGCCTTCTTCGAAATTCCTCCTGCACAGAAAAGGCTCCATTTGTGGAAACAACTCATCGCAAGAAGAACAAAGCCGTCCTTGTCGCACTTGGACTAGGAACTGCAGTGGGGGTTGGTTTTTTCTTATCTAGTGCTTATGTGATTTGGTCAAGGATTGTTCATTCAAGAATGCAGGAGTGCAATAGAAAGGCGGTTGCAAATGCTGAAGATTGCTGGAAGTCTCCTAACTCGAGCTTGGTGCTGCTTTTCCAGAACAACAAAGAGCTCAGCATTGAGGACATCTTGAAGTCCACCAACAACTTTGATCAAGCATATATAGTTGGATGTGGTGGTTTTGGCCTTGTCTTCAAATCAACACTACGTGATGGGAGGAGAGTTGCAATCAAGCGGCTTTCAGGTGACCACTCTCAGATTGAGGAGGAGTTAAGGCTGCTTCGGACTTGTTCGACCAAAGTGTTGCGATGTGAATCGACTGATAAGAGTTTCGTAGGCCCACTAAACTCCACCGAACCTAACTTCAGAGTATCTCCACCAAAGTTTTGATATGTCATCTTGGTTTACAAAATATTGCTTTATATTATGATGTATATGTATTTGATCATTGATTTCTGGTTGTTGTCTTTGCATGTGCATAGTAGGACTGTTTGCCGAAAGGCAAAGGATTGCTCCTTTTAGGCAGCGGTGTATCAACTACATGCGGCCAGAGCTGAAGCATGGCATGTTCTCGCTTGAGGAGGAGAGAGTAATGACCCTTCACGCTACTGCCAAACACATGAGTGGAACTTGGAGAAGAAGAAGAAAGAAAGGGGAAAACAGTAGAGGAAGGAAGAAGGCAGGAGGAATTGATTCAATTCATTTTTCTTGTCTACCCGATACCACCAGGGCTCCCCTCTTTAATAGTCTCTCTTTCTCCCCCTTACATGTGGGTCCATGGAGGTGTTACATTACCGCCCCCACGAGAAGTTGCTTGTCCCCAAGCAACAGAACTCCTTCAATCCTTTCTCTTACATGTGTGGAGCCACCAGGATCCCATGGTATGATGATAAAAGGGACAATCATAATGTCATTCAAAGTGAAGTGAGAATAACAAGGGTCAACACTTATCCCATTCCCTTCAAACTCTTCCCAAGTATCCGCCACTGAAAGTTCCACAATACAGACGTTGCCATATTGTTCTTGAGCCAGCAAGCAAACAGACTGGAGAATCTCATCCATCACCCTCTGTATAACCCGACAACCATATGGATGAGTGGACAACATCACAACTTGACCATAGAATGTTGAAACAATGAACTGGATAACATGATGAGGGATGCACTCTATGCATTTCTGTATTACTTGGTTCCCATGTTGATCACGTACACAACGCATGACATGTCCATCGAGCTCAGCAACCATTTTAGTCTGCTGATCTAAATCAACGACCTCCATAGCCTTCTGTATAACCCGGCATCCATACATCTGAAGGCTAAGAGCAAGGACACGCCAAATAAGCTGATCAGCCAATTCCTTTTTCTGAGTAGTGCTTCCATGCTCGAAACACTTTTGAACAACATACGTTCCAAATACATCAGTCATCAATGTGAGAGCTTGCGGCCTAATTTCTGAAAACACCATGTATTTCTCTTCGGTACTAGCTGTTTCTAGCTTTTGCTGAATGAATCGGCTTCCATATTGATCCGCACTGAACTCAATGACATGACCAGCTATTTCAGAGAGCTCGTAATATCTGCTTTTGTTGCTCTTGAATCCCACCAGAAGTGAGGACATCAAATTGACATATGTCTTTCCACCCAGGTCTGAACTCCATGAACCAAGGGAACCACCAAAATTTATCCTGCCTGATGGAAAGCGCCTGCTGCATTTGCCATGTCTAAGTGGACTACCAGGTGCAGCAAGTGAAGAGGGAATAATAGCACTCATTAAAGGACTTCCAGCATAACCAAGGCCAAATCCAAGGTTTCCATGGTAACCATAGTTCTTCTGTGACTGAAGCAATGGACCAAGGTAAGCCTTCTGAGGACCAAGTAAATCCATGTAAGAACTACCCAGATGACCACTGGCCATGAGGGGATCATCACAGCTAGCTGCAACATGGGCAGCAACCTCAGCTGCCATAAGGTACTGAACATATACTGGATCAATAGGTGTCTGAAGAGAAATTGCTGCAGTTGGACATTCAAATTCTTCGAGCAAAACACTTGATGGTTTCAGATCACCATCTATCATTCTTTGTAGATGCTGGAACTGACGAGCTTTGACAAGATCATAAGCCAGGTCATGTACAGAATTTTCAGGCAGCTTCTTATCTTTGCTCATGGTGCCAAACTCAATACAAATTACAGTGGCAAAATCCTTGAATTGAATAACACTTTCTCCATGATTCTTGACAACAATACTCTCAGATACCTGGCCAGTCCATGACTGAAAAAATACCTCAAAGCTTGCTTTCTCATCCTCGTTATATCCATCATTCTCTAATATCTCGGGTACCATATTAAGGTCTACACTGGCATAAGCTTCCGCAATCGCTGATAATGAACGTTGCTGCGAGTTCATTTCATGTGTAATGCCCAGTAAAGCATGTAAAGGAGCAGAAATTAGTATCTCTATATTGGTTAAGGAAGTGACCCCCAACACACCAGGGTCCCATGGCTTAAGCTCAATACACTGTACTAGGACTCTGAAACTTGCACAAGGAGGTGGTGGCCAAGGTTGGGCTGATGATGCTGCTATGAGAAGTTCTGCAACCCCACCACCGAAGAAATGGCCATCAGAATCAGCCAATGAAATCCTGAGGCCCTCATATGTCCCATTTCCACCTGAATTAGCAGTCTGAGGTGTATGTAGTCCAGCCATGAATCGGTAAACACCAGCTTGAATAATCTCTGCGGCAACAAATTTGTCACCAAAGACACCATACATTTCAGATTCAGTTAAATGCTTGTACTGCTCATGGAAGTATCCAACCATCAGGACCTTGGTGTTCTCTGTAGAATAAGCCCATTCTGGGGAGATCTCAGTGATGTTGAATAGTCCAACACTGTTCTGCCTAGCAGGTTCATCATTAGGAATGTTACCCTCCACTGAAGTTTTTACCAAAGAACTTACAATTTGCTCTGATTGAGAATCTAGATCCGATGTTAAGAGAGAGTGAGACGGGTTTCCTTGATGCTTCAGAGCTCCGAAGTGACTTGCAGGTACTTGATTGAGACCAGGATTAGTAGCATAATCTTCTGATGTCACAATAAGTGGTGGAACAAGGTTAGCATTACTTGCCGTGTTGGTATTCATGAGATTATTTCCAGAATCCCTTGGCCCGTGTTTAATTTGATGACTGGATGCCAAAGATCCACCACAAACAGAAGTATCATTGTGCATAGATGACTCTAATAAATTTGCCCAACATGAGTTGATCGCCTTCCAGCTAGAACCATATTCTTCAGTTTCGCTAAAACTTCCAGGCACCTCCTGGTTTGGCATCTGTGATGGAGGTAGTGGCTCAGGAGGGCCTTCCTTGCTTCCCAGATCTTGGTAGCCAGAGATCCGGGCCACTGCTGCAGCCGTTGCCTCCAGTTGTTTGGCAAGGATGTGCTGATCCAACGAGCTCTGTTCCACCATCTTCGCATTCATCTCCATTCGAGCCATCAAGAGTTGCTGGTTGGTGTCGAAGGAGTCCAGCCGTGCCAACAGTTGATGGAGCCTCTTTTTGATACATGCTAATCTCTCCTCATCTGCCGGATCGGTGAAACCGGTGCTCTGTGGCGGGGTGGCATAGAAGTATGGGCTGGAGAAGCTGCTGCGCGTGTCGGCAGAGATGCTGGGGCAAAGCGCGAAGGAGTGGTGCGGTTGTCGAGGAAGACCAGATCGGCAACCCGAGGTCGCGGCGGCCTCGCGGAAGTTCAAGTCGCCGAGGGCGGTGGTCGGCGCCGATGGTGGTTGGCGGAAACCATCCGAAGGCGAAGACCGGAGAGGCGACGCGAAGGCGCGGGCGACCGGGAAGCTGGATGGAGACGGAGATGGTTGCGGCGGCGTGGAGGATGGCGCCGGCATGACGCGCGAGGAGAACGCGGCGTTCTCCATCGGTGACGGCGACGAGAAGTCTTGCTGCGACTGGAAGTGGCACGACGGAGGCGGCGGCAGAGGATGCGGCGGAGTTGTACGCGAATGGTGCTGTGGTCGACGGGGCCGAAGAAGAATCACCGACGATCACTGCTCTGCTGATGTTTGGGATTTTACAGGGATTCCTTTCTCCGATCCCTCTCAATCAGAGAAGTTTTCCCCAACCATTCACCGAGATCGCCCAGATGAAATAGGAATCGTGGCTAGCTCTGATACCAAGTTGTCATGTCCCTTGGCCAACGGAGGGGATCCGAGGCGTGAGATCATGGAACCGGTCTGGAGTGGAACTTGGAGAAGAAGAAAGAAAGGAGAAAACAGCAGAGGAAGGAAGAAGGCAGGAGGAATTGATTCAATTCATTTTTCTTGTCTACCCGATACCACCAGGGCTCCCCTCTTTAATAGTCTCTCTTTCTCCCCCTTACATGTGGGTCCATGGAGGTGTTACATGTGCACACAGTTTGTCCGTCATTTATTTGCTTATAGTGCTTACAGACGGTAGGCCCTTGCATCTTTGTTACCAAATACATGCACCCATATGTGAATGTGTTGTATATGCATTTGCCTAATCTTGTTTCCCTTTTTTATATATTTATTCCTTAATACCTCTTGTTCACTGTGCACGCCCATTTTATTCTACTTCCTTGAATTTCAACATGTTGATTACATACTATTGGAATATATACCATGTATGCTTCTTGAAAAGTTTTGAATTTTTTGCCTTATCTGCAAACAGCCTTGCTCCCATGTTCGAGGTTGCCCAAAAAAGCTTGCTTTTTCTATATGCTCCTTTGATTCAATCAAATATTCATATTCATAGCTTCTAAAAATATATACAGATTAATGTTGTTTTCTCATTATGAAACGGAATAGATATGGTTATCAAAATAGCACACCGGATTGGAGCAGATAAGGTGGTTCCATATAGTTGCATGTATACCTCCTTCCATTTGTTCAAATTCATTGCAGTCAGGTAGAAAGATGCAATTAGAGGGTTATTAAAACATGACTCCTTCATTCATCAGGTGGTATAAGTAAAAAGTATATTGCACAAAATGGTTAAATATGATACATATTGTCTTCCTGAGTAGTATCTGCCTTACTGATTAAAAATAAGTATGGTCCTCAGCTTCAACTTTTTGTGAATATGATGTGTGCTTTTAATTTATTTTTTACATGAAATGTCCAGAATTATTTCATTTTGAAGCGTTGTAATAACACGACTTTATTCCTGGAGAAGAATCACAAATATGAAGTGCCCAGAATGATTTCATTCATCAGTTGAAAGTTGGAGTGCAAACCTGATCTGTATGTTGTCTTTATTATATTCCATGCTTGTGTGCCATTATGTTGAGCAGCTCACAACCCTAAGATTAGTGGCGAGGGCTGCAGACTGACATGGATCCTTCTTATTTCCTACATCTCTACTATATAAAGTGAGAGTTTCTTCCCACGTCACATTAATTGCTCTGCTTAATTGCCTTACTTAATTGCCCTGCTTAATTGCCCTACGCAAGAAACGAAGCGATGCATTAATTGCCCTATTCAAGAAACGAAGCGTTTCTTTAATTAGCCAGCTTTTGCAAGAAACGAAGCGTTAAAGATAGATGTTTGATCTTATGAAATAGTATTTTTTTATTTTTTAATCTTTATTTTTCGTTATCAATTTTGTTTTTTTGTAGCAACGCACGGGCATATAACTAGTGATTAGTTATATAGGAGTTTCTCTTGTGCTAATGATGCCCTGACAAATGTTTACCCAGCACAAGGCATTAGTGCTTCCTGAAGCGTGCGTTTGTTGTACATTTGGTTATTTCCCACTGGAAATCATGTGGTGGTCTGATTTTTTGATGTTACTTTTGTGTATTTACTATTGCATATCAACTATTGTGATATTAGAGTTTCAAAATAATGACCGAAATACCCCTACATTAAGGTTTCTAAACCGTTAAGCAAAAAAGAAAATCAGCTAGGGATGGCCATACTGATAAATAAGGTTTGGTATGTCATTGTGAGGAAATGACATTTTAGGAAATTTTTTCAGTGCAATGTCAGCTTTGGTCTATAGTTCTACACATGTATCATATATGTTAGATGGGTCATCATAATTCACAAGGGCGCGCATGTGTACGTCCTAGAATGTTTCTTTTCTAAGCAGCAAATAATATATGTATTACATAAATGTCGGATAATCCTGTTAACTAGAACCTATGCTTTTTATTCACCCTGCTTCGCACCTACTTACCATCTCTTAGGTTTTCCATTCCTTCGCTTATTCCCTTTCCATTCAAATACATACAGCTTTAGGTCATGTTTGGATCCATGCAGCTAATAGTTAGCTGCTAAAAATTAGCTGGAGTGGATCCAAACACCCCTAGCTAATAGATCAGCTAATTATTAGCTGAGCACCCAGCTAATGGTTATCTCATTAGCTAACCAAACCCAGCTAATAGTAGCTAATAGGTGGCATTTAACCAAAATACCCTTCGCGTCTACCACCAATAACATTTAATAGCATGGGTATTATGGACAATAGCATTTATTAGCCACATATTAGCTGGTGGATCCAAACACCCTCCAACTAATAGTTAGCTAGATAATAGTTAGCTAGCTAATATTAGCTAGGACCTATTAGCTGCTAATGGATCCAAACAGGCCCTTAAACGCAAATTATAATCGCCATAGCCAGCTACTGTCAACACATAAATCTTGCTGATCTACACCAATCCAAAAACGTTTCGCAACAGACTATCCGTCCAAACTATAAAAACCACATGCTTTTCCGCGCAAACACATAGTTTTATAAAACATTACCGTTTCGTTTTAATAGTAACAAAAATTTTAATAGTAACAAAAAGGGTGTCTGAACTTACTCCCTCGTTTTCGCATTTTCATCGTTACTAAATTAGTCATATATGTTTTTTTACGCGGCGTGCCGCCGCGTTGACATTTCTAGTATTTATTATTCATGTAAAGATTCTGTTGCAACGCACGGCCACTCTACTAGAGTGGCCGTGCGTTGCAACGGAATCTCAAGAGAGAGTGATACTGATACATTAATATGTGGTAGGATCCTAAATCGTACGTGAAATAAAAATTTTGTGACAAACATATTAAGCGAAACAAAGCTAGAAAATAAATCAAATCCTTACAAGTATATAACATTTAAACACATTTTCACAAGCTAGTATCATCTTAAGAGTTTTTCATGATCTCACACCATTCAAATAAAAATATAATAGGCCTAGCTACTATGCGCCTCGCTATCTAAAGATCAAACAAAACAATGCACACCAAAACATGATTACATATCAACACCACTATACTAATCACTTGATGATATGATCCATAGGCAATACTACCTATGAACAACACTCATATATTCCATTTCAGCCGGATTGTACTCAAACCAAAACTGTGTAAAATTGTAAAACAAAATACACATAGTGCTGGATAGGTCAAGAGATTTTTCTATCATAGGTACACTGATGACTACGATCTTGTCTAGCTATGCCTCTTGATGGACAAACTCTAGTTCCTAGCAAGATATTGGAATTTTTTTTCAAACAGCGGAGACAAATCATTGGAACAGCTGCAAACAAGATGCTCTGAACTTGAGAAGAACAGTATTTCCCACTTGTAAAGTATCTTCCAACTTGGATATAGCATCCTGCAAGGACAAAATTTTGCTCAACACGATTTTTATTTGGAGAAGGTCTTACTTCAACTACGTCCAATAATTTTCTTTATCTACTGTACTTACACCAAAGCATAACAAAAGCAAAAACCAAGAAAAATAGAGGGTTCCATGTAGTTGACAAACCCCCTACAAACAGAGAAGAAATTTCAAGCAATTAAATATTTGTAGCATACTTGATAATATTCAACAACCATAAAGAAATTACCTTTCAATGAAATTCAGGATAAAAGCTAAGAACATAAGTGATTTCAGAGAATTTTCCCACTTGGATAAAGAGTTGATAAGTTTGCCTACTTGAATGAATGGGAAAAGTATCTCCTGCAAAATAAGCACAATCCGTCCGAACTCAAATCGCAGTACTGGTGTACAGTTATAGTGTTATAGTGTGTTGTTGATGTTGGATAAGTGCAGAACATCAGCACGCCATGGACTGAACATCAGCCCGTAGGAAAGAAATGATGTTCAGAACCTGTGATGTGCGGAATTCTGCATCGTCTTTGATGAAGCTCCACCAGAGATATGTGAGAGGAATGGTGCTCACATGCTACAGTGAATGGGCATCAGCATATCCCTTGTATAGAAATTTATAAACAAGAACAAGAAAATAGCATGTTCAGAAACTGTTCATGTACAATGAAGCTGGAGACCACCGAGGGCATGTATCAGAAATCACATCTGTACTATGAAGGATGAACTAAGGTTGGTTACAAGATGATGGTGGCTGTCGGACCCCGGAATAACACCTCCGAAATCCTCTGTGTATTCTATACTAGTCCAGGAAATGCTAGTACACACAGTAGAAATGAAACCATAGCATATCCAGCGTTCTTTATTAATAATAAATATTCAAGGTTACATAGGAAAAGGCGCGCAGGCCAACAAATAAATAAACGAATAAATAAAGCAGCGGAAATGAAGATCAAAAGATAGAGCCCAATTAATTTGCCACAGGCAATCGACTGGGGACGCGGCCTAGTCCAACTGGTCCTCACCATCGTGGTACTTCTCCTCTGAAGTGGTAAATTAAGCAAGGGTGAGTACATACGTACTCAGCAAATAACACCGAAAATGCAATATAAATGTACGGGTAATCAAGGATGGCAATATGGTTTATTTGAGCATAAAGCAACAGTTTAATAACATTTTCAACAATTTTAAAAGGCATACTTTATTCCAAAATCAAATCTATAAAATTTTAACTCAGGAATCTCTCCTGGAATTGGCTAAGTTATACCCATGATGGACTCCCTCCATCCAACATTATTTTCCGAAAATCAAATTTTAATTTACCAAAGTCTAATATGAGAATGGCTTGCTCGGCATGCCCATAACCGCGGGCGCGGCTAATCGATTAGTTTGACACTCTGCAGAGGTTGTACAACTTTACCCACAAGACATAATATTTCCCTTTTATGTCAACACACTTCCTTTGGTGAGTGACAGAGAAAATTATGACAAGGCCCCTATGTTAAATTCATACATGTAGTCATGCCCGCTAAGGTTTCACCGCTGAAAGACTCCCTCTATTCAGAAGCCCCCTCTTGCGCCAGAGTGGCAGCATCTCGCTTTCACCACACCACTACCCCCATATAGCATGACTGTCCATGAAATGATTTAATAAGGATAGCCAGGTCTGTCCCATTCCAGACTCGTGGTAGTACGGTTAGGCTTTACATTCAGCGAGACCCAGACCGGTCCTTAATTGACTAGGCGAGGCTTTTCACAAACCCTAACCATGACCTCCCCACTTTCCAACCAATTTCTCCCCTGGTCTAAGTCATTTTCATTTTAACCATACTAATCTCCACATTATCACTAACATTGATCACTATAAGTTTCCACATGAACAAGATATCATTTTGGCATAAAGTTCCCCAAAATTTCCTAAGTTCAGTTCTATGCATGGCTAAGCAATGTCTAACTATTACCATAATCATAACTAATATTTTTACTAAGGTTACAAGGGTATCGGAATTCAAATGTCAAAGGTCGCATATCGGAATTGGATATAACTATCATTTAAAACTAGGTCGGAAATTAATGTCTATAATAAATAAGCATGCAATAATTTAAATTCAACATACAAGTTCATAAACTGGGAGCAATATGATCAAGGGGGTGTGACTTGCCTGGTTCGACGAGTTGCTGCTCGAATTCGTCGTTCGGGAACTCCTCGGACTCTCCGTAATCTACGCGCGAAAAACAACCAAATTCGAATAAGACTCAAACGAATACAAATAAACCCAAATTGAATTTCAAACTAGCTCTAAATTGAGTTTGGGATTTCTAATGAATTTAGGAAGAAGAACGGAGCCAATCGGAGTTTGAACGGGCGAAAACGGGCTCCTGGAAGTTTAAAATCAAATAAAACGGGTTTTCCTGGATTTTTCTGGAATTTTTAAATCATTTTAAAAGAAAATCCGAATTTACTGCGTCATGCAGACGTCAACGGGCTTTTTCGGTTTTTGGAAATTCTTTTTTTTTATTTTTCTTTTGCTGACAGGTGGGGCCGGGCTGGGGCGGTGGACCGAGTCCACCGCACTCCACGCCAAGACGCTGCGGCGCCATACTGAGCGCGCCAGCGCAGAGCGTAGCGTGGCCGGCCGCTATGGCGCGGCCGCCAGCCACGAGCGGCGAGGGGAGGGCGGGCGCGCACCGGCGAGGGGCGGCGAGGCGGAGTCGGCGGCGCAGGCGGCGGAGTCGGGCGGCGCAGCGGCGGAGCCGAGGGCGACGGACAGCGGAGCCGGGCGGCGCGAACGGCGCGGGCGCTGGGCCGGAGGCGGAGACGAAGGCGGCGGCGTGGCGGCGGCGGCTAGAGGTGAGCGGAGGGAGAGAGAGGGGAAGGGCACGGGAGATAGAGGGGGCTTGGGGGGTTTTTATAGTGGAGGGGCGAGGTGGCGCGGTGCAACGGCCTGCGCATAACGCGCGGCCAGCCGAAAAAACGGCGGCGGCAGGTGCGGGCGTGACAGTGGCCAACGGATAATTCAATATATACACCTTCTGCAACCCAACATCTTTCCTTGAATCTATCTAATATAGTGAACTAAATGATTCATAAAGATGCAGTTCTCTACTTCTAGACATATAAATCCTACATTTGGTTTAATATGAGTGTGCATTGTACATTGACATGGAACACAAATCCAAAATTTTGAGAAAATAGCAAGCTTCAGGTGTCCATACAACTATTAAAGAACGCACAGGTATACAACACTGAATGAATATAATGAAGGTGGAGTAAATTGAAATCCCTGCCTGCTGGGGGTACTGGCTGTATATTATGGATCTTGAGCATATCCATATGCATCATACTTATGTGGGTTCTTTCCATGCTATACAAGATTCCTTTGCTCCCAAGCATCTAAGAATGCAAACGCCAAAATGATTCCTGAAAGTTAAATTAGTACCGTCATATAATAAAAACAGGAACAACAGCCAGATTAAATGCTAGCAGCACAATATACCATAACCACTCTAATGTATTTTAGCATTTTTTGCCAAGATCAATTACTAAATATTATCCTTTAGCTTACTCACATATATCTAACAGAAAAGAACTTCCCCTAGTTGGCATGTTTCACCTAAGAAGTTGAATCAGTAACAAAATTTCACAAAATTAGCAAATCAAGCAATATAGTAAAAGAATGTCACAAAAACATGTAAAAGAAGTAAAGGGCACCTCCTTGAACATGCCATGTATGATATCAGAAGGTTGATTTGCATTATGCTGCTATAATGATTGGTAGATCTTCATGATATAGCTATATATAAAAAAGAACCTAAGGATGAACAAAGAGATCAGATTATATTTATTTCAAAATCTCATAATAATATAGTTAAACAAAAAATATTCTCAAACAGTAAAGGATATAGTTGGCAAGTTAGGTCCAAGAGAAATCTTATTCGTGGCAAGCCCAAGACCACAAGACTGTGCTTCAACAATTGCATTGACCACCTCCTGCAAATTACAACTCATATCAAAGGCTTGTAGAACAAAATACAAATCCAAAATTTCTAAAGACCAGCCAACAATGAAAAATCCCACGTCAGATCTGGAATTTGTAGCAATAGTAGTCTCTTATAGAGACGCATAGTCGGCTATTCGAATCTACGCACAATAGGGCGCATGAAATGTTACGGCAAGCGTAATTAGTCAAGACATTAAGAACGACCAAATGTCACATTTATTGGAAGACTAACCTGGATCTTGGTCACTATTATTATCATGTGCCTGGATTACATCTTCCAAGGGTACACCATACTTCGGGATCTGCGGATGCCAACCGAGCTCCCCCCTCGAGAAGAAGAGTGGGTATGATAGTGGGTCGTAGCACCCATAGTACGGCTTGATGACATATTTTTCATTGTTGTTCCCATATAGGATCACACTACGATCAAACTCCTTGCGTATTTCATTTCCCTCCACCCACAGGGCGGCCACTTCCGACGTTATCGGCCTGTTGTAGACCCGCTGGTCCATCTTAATATCAGTGTTCAATGATACCTGATATTCCTCAAGATCTTCGACTTGGCCTAGGCTACGAAAAACTTGAGAGTAAGGATTGTCCTGGAGGATGCCGACCAGCCTCCTCACAACATCTTGGTCGAGGCTAGGGGAGTGACAGAATCGGTGATTTAGGCTTGGGTCGTCGTCGTAGAAATAGAGCTCCAAATGCTCCGGGCCAAAGTTGCTCCGACCAAACGAATGTACGTTGTGATAAATCTGACCATGGGCTCAGAATGTGTACACTCCTGGCCTCATGTTCGTGTAGTTCTTATCAAGACTCACACCTAGAGTGGTGAAGGAGAAATGACCATTAAAGAACCTAATGCTATCTCGGAAATGCCTTGCGTCGGGATCTATGCTTGACCAGAGTCTCCGGAGTTCCGGTGGTACCTCTGGGTTCGACAATTTGATTTGTCCACTTCTGCAACAAAACCCCTTCGACTCGTATTGGAACTTCTTTGCTCCGCATTGCTCGCAATCTGGCACGGGCTTCAACACATGTGTGCTACGAGGTATGTTGCTATAGACACGGTCGTAGGGATCAAGATCAATAGAGGAATTTTCTATTTCATCGGAATATGTGTCATCGTTAACATCCACACCTAAGTGAATTGCTAGTCAAGGGGTTAGAATAGGTAATGCATCCTAAGAAATAAGTGCTCGTCGGCATCGGAAATACCTCTGTCGGCAAACTTGTAGTATTCATCATCAATGACCTCTTCAAAGGTGGTTTCGATACCACCTACCACATACGTAAGTAGCGTTATTAATGAATCTTTCTCGTGACAAAACGTGAATATAGATGTGAACATTACCATCATCTATAATGAATGACTGTGTTGGTGGCTCTTCACCGCTGAAGCTGTGAGAGCTCGATGATGGATAACAATGTTTCACTACTAAAGTGTCAACTTCTGGGCATTGCATTGCAATGGATTCAAGGCCCGGGGTATCTCGCCTAACTGCATAACTTGCATTACGCTGAAGTAGAAGCGCTTGCCTCTCTTTAAGTGGTAAACTTTTTCTAAGTGTTCGTCTGCGTGCATTGGTCTCTTGCTTCTGCTCAGGTGTCAAACTTTTCCTACATGTTATTTGGAGAGCATTCCTCTCCATGGGTGTTAAACTATGTCTTTGTGCTCTTCTACGAGCATTAATTTCTTCCTTCTCCTCAGGTGTCATAGTTTGTCGGCGTGCTCGGGCACCATCTCGCCTAGCTTGCTTTTGTTCTGGTGTAAGGCTAGCATAACGAGTAGCTTCACACGAACGCTTTCGTGCTAAAATAATCCCACAAGGAAAAACTTTAATGCTTATAGTAAATAATCACACTAACAATTCACATCTAATAGCTAGTAATTATGAAGACATAAATTATGCCTAGCTCTAGAGTGGTACCCTTTGAGGTTTCTCCGTGTTCGAACACTGCAACTGATGTGACGGTACTATGAGTAGGAAATGGTGTAGCAAAAGTACTATAGAGTGGAACATCTTCATCATCCGATGACGCACAGCTTAAGGTTGTGGTGTTGGATGGGTCACGTATTAACAGACTAACTGGATTATGTGGCGCAGCATTGGGTCAACACCTCTTTGCTTTATTACATGCATCCACAACTGTCACAAAAATTCATAATTGAACTACAAATTCTGACGTGCTACAGTCAACACTTTTGCTAACATAATGCTTATAAATTCAGGGATAATATATGGACCTTTTCCTTTATCGGCATGTTGACTTGGACATCGTGACATTTTCGAAAAGGGCCTTCGTTTTTTCAAAAAAAAAAATGTGTGAGATTGGAAACATGTTAGCACAACCTACCTTTCCAATATGTTGGAAATAAAGAGGCATTTCCAGTATATTACCTTCACCACACAATTATTGGTCTCTTGCATCTAATGCTTAATTCATTATGCCAAGAATTAATAGATACATATATCATTTGTAAGACAATCAAGAATTAATAGATACATATATTATTTCCCCTTAGTCTTCCTAATGGATATAGAACTAAGGTAGAGTAAGGTGGGTCTTATTTTGTTTAGTATGGATGTCTGAAAAGGCATCCACATCATGTTTGAAAAATTGGCAAAGAGAAAAAGAAGAAATATAATTACCTCATTAGTTGCATCTGCTATGCAACACTTTTGAAGCCTTCATACAGATCAGCTGATCTTTGTATTTTCAGAGTATCAACCCACTACTCTAGCATCATGATTGCATACTCACAGCACCTACAGGAACACCATTTCAAGCATTCATCCAAGACTTTGTACAAAGTAGTGGGTGACACGTATAACCAAATGTGACACATATAACCAAATGTGAGCCTCTTGACACATATAACCAAATGTGACACAGTAGTGTTTGTTTATTAGAATTGATACTCAAGGAACTATCACTTCTAACCTTCTTTTGTTGAACTGCAAAATGCAGATCTGGTTCGGCTTGTTTGGATATCATTAACCAGACATGGAGCCCAATGTTTGGTGAGTTCTCTTATGGTATATGAATAATTGAATCACAAATAATGCTATATCAATGTACACAAATTTTTTTTCATGCAGTAGTATTTCCTTTTTTCTCTCAAACATGTACAACACTTCATAAAAAAAACAACGCAGCGTAGTGTACGATTCGTTGGAATTAATTTAGAATTTAAGTTAAAAGCTGTACACTGATTTTTTTCATGCAGCAGTATTTCCTTTTTTCTCTCAAACATGTACAACACTTCATAAAAAAAACAACGCAGCTTAGTGTACAATTCGTTGGAATTAATTTAGAATTTAAGTTAAAAGCTCCAATATATATGTTGGTTCAATGCATAGTGCTAGAACAATTCATGGAAGAATTAATTCTGGTATACTTTGTCATCGCAAATCTCAACTATATTGCATTCTGAACTTAAAACATGTGCATTAGCATATCTTTTGTATATTGTTTCTTCTTATAACATCACTTTTGTGTACAAATAGCGAATGACTATACACATTCCATAAAACCAAATACCATTCTCTTTGCTATGTGTCATGGAACTACTACATAGCATGTGAATACTCAATACAAGTGTAGCTGGATACATCTTGAATGAATTAATAATTGGGTAAATCAAAGACACATAGCAAAGAATAGAAGTAATCGAACTAAATCATCACACATAGCAAAGAGAAAACAACCGATCCTTTTAATAAGTAGCTCAATTTGGACCATCACTGCACTTGGTAATCAAGTGCTTCTCAACTGTATGCTACTTCAGTTATGCAAATGCTCTTTAAATTCCGCTTTTAAATTACCGTATACTTAGTACTTAGTATTGCAAAAATTACTCAATTGCTATTTATGCAAACAAAACTTGATATGTTAGTCACGTACAAAGGCTCAGACATAGCACACAATCAACAAAATGTTATATATATAGAGCAGGTAGCTATTTGGTTACTCTGAAGCTAAAGCAATGGTTGGAGACGGACAATATATCAAGATAAGAACATGTATTTATGCGGATCCATTCTGCAGTCGTTAATTTTAATCACTGCAGTAACGGTGCACTTGGGTAGCTTTGTGTCGCGGATCAATGGCTGAGACGAGTGTCGACTGAAATTAGAACACGGACAGTTTTTTTTTCCTGAAAGATTCCTAGTCCAAGCTCAATCTTAGCCACCCAATTCCGGACCCGATGGTTGCTCAAGCAGCCCTGCATGCTTGCTCCAAACAAGATGAAGCCTTGTGCGTAGTAATACACACCTAGTGGTTTTCTTGTAAAGACGATATTCCTCTGTGCCGCTGAACCGCTTGTCAGCAGATTTCTTCAAAGAGAAATGAAGAAAATCGTTGATCAAGAAGTATTACTGTGTTAGGGTGTAGCAAAAATTTTCAATAGTGGATTCTAACCTCCAGAAGCGGGATGCCGCTAACAAAGAGAAGCAACCAGGATAGGAAGATAGGCCCAGAAATTACAAGCCATTCAGCTCGCGTCGGTGGGAGAAGGAGGACCAGATCTCGCGGCGGTCTGCTCCGCGCCGGAGGCCTGCTTCACCAGATCTCGCACTGGAGACCGGCTCGCTCCACCAGATCTCGCGCCGGAGGCTGGCTCGCTCCACGCGGCGGTCCGCTCCGCGCCGGAGGCCCGCTCCACCAGATCTCGCACTGGAGACCGGCTCGCTCCACCAGATCTCGCGCCGGAGGCCGACTCACTCCACGCGGCGGCGGTGTTGGTGGGGGAAGGGGGACCAGAGATCGTGCGCTCGACGATCGCGTCGGTGGGGAAAGGAGCAGCCGAGAATGATTTGAACCAAGAAATCCACTGCGGAGGATTCAAATTTGAACCGAGGAGCAGCCGAGACGAGGATTGGGCTAGCAGGCGGCGCAGAGGAAGCCATTGGCTGGCGTGGAGAGGGCAGGATCGAGGGATGGAGAGGCCGAGAGGGCGTGGATCCAAGGAGTTCGTGGAGGCCGAGAGGGCGTGGAGGCTTCGGGATTGTCGTGGACACCGAGGTTCCGAGAGGGGGTGGTCGCGTGGACGGCGTGGTGTGCTCTGCGGGTGCTGTGAAGGGCTGACGTGATGGCTACTTGGGCCCTATTGTTCTGGCCCAACAAGGGCCTGGCAGACTCACCATCACCACCAACTAATTCTTATAATAGTTAAGATATATATATATAGAGAGAGAGAGAGAGATGGAGAGCACGTTAATGATCAAATCACGTGCAAAAGAAATCAACTTGTAGTAGTAGACTGATTCAGTGGCATTTCATCAAACAACTTGAGGGCAAAAGTTACATCAATAATCCCACAATTCCTAAACCATCCAAATTTCTTGTGGAATCAAAGAACAAAAAATTATTCATGCCATAGATAAATGCTGATGAGGTGAGGAATTTAGCCGGAATCAACCCAAGCAGCAACACCTAAGGCATTCTCACAAAATAAACAATAGAAAATAAACTGGAGAGATGAGGGGATCGAGAGAAGAAGAGGTGGGATTGAGAGGGAGGGTTGGTAGGGACCGCGGGGCTGTCACTAATAGTTGTGCATACTACATACCTGCTATCCCAGTTCAGAGTAAGTGGAGTTTGTCTTCCCTATTGTCCCCCACATTGGGCGCAGTTGCTCCTGTGCCTCATCATCACAGCTCACTCCCCCATTTGCCTCCATTGATCTTCGTGTGCGACCATTGATCTTCATGTGCGACCATCACCCATCACGCGAGCAAGCGATGACAAAAGGGAAGAGCCAATGAACACTCTAGAGCCAGATACAGATCCAAACGGGCGGCTCTGGAAGTGTGAAACTAGAGTTGGGGGGTAGGATCACCACCATTAACGGCGAGGGTAAGAGGGATGGTGGAGGCGTGCATCTGGAGGGAGTAGAAAGGAGAAGGTTTGGGAGCGAGGTGGGGAGCCTTAAGACATGGTGGTGGCATAGGGGAGGCAGAGGGCAACGCGGGGAGGGGAGGCAGAGGGGTAGCATGGGCGCAGGGAAGGACGGGGCGCGAGGGAGAGAGGAGACTGGGGGCGGACTGGAGGGGAAGGTGAGAGGTGGGTGGAGACGGCGTATATGAGTCCGCTCGTGGAAAGGAGAGGAAGGGAGCGAGAGTACCCGTGCGTTGCAACGGAACTCTAAACTTACATAAATAATAATGAGAGGTGCTTCTATGCTCTTTCTTTTTAAAATTGCACAAATATTAAAGCATGAATGAAGGGTAGATGAGGATTACTTACCCCTTCGTTTGCTTCAAGATTTGTGCAACTTGTATTAGGAGGAAGAGCATAGAAGCACCTCCATAATAATATTTTCCTTTTAACATATAAAACGAATCAATAAATTTCCGATTTGTTCATTAGGAGGCACAATATTGCAGTGTCATCTTATAATAAACGTTTAACATCAATTTTTTGGAATTCCTCTTATGCGTTGCATATGCGAACAACAGATCGTGCTACATCCACTCGTTTACAAAAAAAATCCTGTGAGCATTTCAGCAACTCTTGATAAGAACTTAAGGTTTACTGTTTTCACTTGAACCTTTCATACGTCACATTTTTCAATTTTCCATGCAGCGCGAATAGGAGACTCGAATTCAAGCATGTACCTTTTAAAAATGTCATTGGGCTGGAGCGCAGACAACGGATTTTTCATAAACCAGCCTCATCCTTCGGTAGTCCAGATTAATCTTGATTTTAGAGCATCCAAATTTTCAGCAACTCTTAAGAGTTGCACAAGGGAGACAATTAACAGTTCATAACCTTTACATGAATCAGATAATCTTATCACAGAAGAGCCGCTAAATAGTAAATTAAATGCTATTGTCCGACTACCAAGAAATTCAAATGTTTGACAATTAACAAAACCAATACAATTGCGAAATACACTGCAATTGGTAGCGAGAGAACCACCTGAATTAGCAGAGCACATCAGTCACTAAGGTCCAGAACCACACCTGGCAGCACAAATAAGCTAGTAAACCGTAGCAAGAGCGCCATCAGGGTGTTCCTTCTAAGGGCCTGTTTGTTTCAGCTAGAGATTATAGAAAGCAGCTTTTAAAAGCTGAAAGGTTAACAAACAGGCAGCTTCTGATTTGGATTGTAATAATCTGGAGGCTAGATTGTTACAATCCCACAATCCACCTTTGATGAGCTTTCCTCAGCTTTTTTTTGTACAAAAGACCAAAATACCCTTGCACCTTCCAGCAAAATTACCAGCAATTGCCCCACTGTGTTCTTCACGCCAGCCCTTCCAAAGAAACCGAACAACCCTCTCAACCCTAGCCGCCATGGAGGATCTCCCCGGCGGCGCGGCGCGCTCCTCCCCCGGCGGCTCGGCGCGCTCCTCCCCCGGCGGCTCGGCGGCTCGTGGCGACCTCCTTCCTGGCGTGAGCGGCACCCTCCATCCTCGGCGCGTTGGCCCGACGCGACGCCCTATTTCCCCAGCGGTCGGCAAGACTACGTCGCCGATCCCGCAAGCGGCCGCTCCTTCCCCGGCGCAGCGCACTCCATCCCCGGCGCAACGGCCTCCTTCCCTGTCGGCGCGGCGCACTCCATCCCCGGCGCGACGCACTCCATCCCCGGCGCGGCGCACTCCATCCCTGGCGCAGCGGCCGGACGACACGCCGTCGATCTCCAGCGGCCCGACGCGGCGGCCGGCTCCTTCCTCGGCGCGGCAGTTGGCTCCTTCCCCGGCGCCGATTCACAGGTAGATGGCTCCTTCCAATGTGATCCTCATACTGCTATTTCACTTCCTACTGCTACTTGTTGATTCATACTGCTATTTCACTTCCTACTTGTTGATTCATACTGCTATTTGATTCATACATGCTTTGTTTCAATGTGAACCTCATACTGCGATTTCACTTCCTACTATACTTGTTGATTCATATTCACTTCCTGCATCTTTTGCACTGATGTTATGGTGTTGATCACTCATGAGAAAATTGTCTTGGATATGAGAAGATGGATGATTGGATGGATGATGTTTGCTAACTGGACAAGGCTAAGTGTAGTTATAAATAGTTGTTATCATAGTGCGCTAAAGCGTGTTGGTTACAATTGTTATAATATCACGTTGGAATGTGTTGCGAGTTGTGTTGGTTTTGTCTCAGGCAAGAGAAAACCTCATTTGAACTAATGTTATTATGTTCTTGAATAAATCAATCGAAATAAAGATTAGAACAACCTGATTCTTTTAGAATTAGAGATGTTGGTTGTTATGTCCAGACATTATAAAATAGTTTCTTCAATCTCTACCCAATTGTCTATAACAAATCTGAAGTTAGTCCTGCCATAGTAATTACAAGATTCCCTTCAGCACATATAGATTCCCTTCAGCATATCGAAATTTACAAAGCAGATTGGATGTTCATTGACAGGATATAAAACTACTTTCTTGAGGTTGCAAGAAACCAACTTAACATGATTGAACAATATGGAGCAATAACATTAGCATTTGGTATGTACTATGCTGATACTTACTTGAACAAGTCTGACAGAAGGCAACCTGTTGTTTCTGGTCATGAATGGGTTATGAATACTCTTAATGTTCCATCATCTTGCTACGACATGTTTAGAATGAGTCCACAACTTTTCAATAGGCTACACAACTTGTTGGTGTCATCTTATGGCTTGGAGTCAAGTAGCAAGATGTGTTCTATTGAAGCTTTAGGAATGTTTCTATGGACTATTGGTGCTCCTCAGTCATTTAGGCAAGTTAAAAACCGGTTTGAGAGATCCAAAGAAACAATTAGTAGGAAATTCAATGAGGTGTTGGATAGTATTTACCTTCTCTCAAATGATCTTGTCAAACCAAGGGACCCAGAATTTACAACGGTGCATCCAAGAGTTCAAGGTGCTCGTTTTGCACCACATTTCAATAACTGCATAGGTGCAATAGATGGTACTCATATACCTGTTGTCGTGCCTTCGGCAAAGTTGGTTCAACATGTCGGACGCCATGGATATTCCACTCAAAATGTGTTGGCAATATGTGACTTTGACATGAGGTTCACTTTTGTGGTCGCGGGATGGCCCGGATCGGTACATGACATGAGGGTGTTCAATGTGGCTTTAAATAAATATGCCGATAAGTTCCCATTTCCTCCACAAGGTATATTCACATATTCCCTTTGTACCATATATGTTGCTTATTTATCGAAGCTATTTCTCATATCATGTTTTATTATTTCTAGGAAAATTTTATCTTGTCGACTCTGGCTATCCTAATAGAGTGGGTTTTCTAGCTCCATATAAAGGGACGAAGTACCATTTACCAGAGTTTCGTCTAGGCCCACGTCCTACTGGAAAGAAGGAGGTATTCAACCATTTACATTCATCTCTTCGCAATGTAATTGAGCGCTCATTTGGTGTCTTAAAGATGAAGTGGAGAATTTTATTGGACTTACCAAGTTATCCTATGCTGAAGCAAACAAGAATAATACTTGCATGTATGGCTCTTCATAACTTCATTCGAGATAGTGCTATGAGTGATGAAGATTTCGACATGTGTGATCAAGATGAAAACTATATGCCAATGCATGAAGCATCTTCATCTCAAAAAAGCAATGTCAATGGTGAATTAGGAGATGAAGATGGAGATATGAATGTCTTTCGTGATAACCTTGCCAATGCTTTGATTGCTATGAGAGAGTAGATCATGTGTAGGAAAATATTTTGTATGGACAAGAATTCAAGATTGTATGAATGATACATTTTTTGCTATTTAATTATGCATTTTTGTATTTTATAAATCGGCTACAAGTGTGAAAACATGAAAATAAGGCAACAAAACAGGCCGAGGGTACCACAGACTTTTGCCACACAGAAACAACAATCCAAATACACTATAATCTGGGTTACCAAACAGTCATCAGCTTTTAACAATCCAGCTTTTAACAATCCAGCTTTTACAATCCAGCTTTTAAAAGCTGCTTTCTATAATCCCTAGCTGAAACAAACAGGACCTCAAGGGAACCCTTCGTAGCTCGTTTGGTCAAAATAAGTAACACAGGCAACAATATACAAGCTAAGAAATAGCCACAATTTGCATTTACAAATCCTAACACAGGAGATACAAAATACACGATCTTGCTGATTCTTGTAACATAATATCAGCAAATAGTTTATATCCATATGTACAGTTAACTTTTAAATCAATAGGTACAGTACAAGTCTTGACAACAAATATTCACACATTAATCAGAGACAATATAGCCATAATAAGACCGATTAACTGAACACTGACAAATTGGGAATACAGCGTATTGTTATAACCAGACAGTAAATGTAACCATAAATCTCTGTACACAGAATAAGTCAAATACATACATATATATGTGGCTACTTGCCTGTATATGCTGGCCTGCTCTAAGAACACAACTATTCCAAACTCACGTTATTATAACACAAGGCTGTCAGCCAAGAATGTCACAGGATTTAAAATAAACGATCTTAATCAGCAATGGGCCACTCAATTGCAACATGCAATCAGTTTTCCACACAGCAAGATAACAGTACTGTCTGTGGCCAAGTCTAGATGACAAAAGGTCATTCAATCAGATGAAAATAGAAAATAACTAGTTACATGCCCGTGCGTTGCTACGAAAAACAAAATTGATAACGAAAAATAAAGATTAAAAAATAAAAAAATTATTTCACAAGACCAAACATCTATCTTTAACACTTCGTTTCTTGCGAAAGCTGGCTAATTAAAGCAACGCTTCGTTTCTTGCGTAGGGCAATTAAGCAGGGCAATTAAGCGGCAATTAATGACGTGGGAAGAACGGACTACTGCCACCAAGTGCTGCTTTAGAATAGTAGAGATAATCAACCTTATGGAATGCGCCACTACTATGGAGAGAGGCATCAGTGATGGTTCTTAAGAGACATCAGTGGCGGTTTTTGAACCGCCACTGATTAAGCGCCACTGATAATGACCATTAGTGACGGTTCCAACTAAAAACCGTCACTGATAATGCTAATATTAGTGACGGACTGATAATGCTAATATCAGTGGCGGTTCCAATGAAAAACCGTCACTGATAATGCTAATATCAGTGGCGGTTCCAATGAAAAACCGCCACTGATAATGCTAATATCAGTGACGGTTTTTCATTGGAACCGCCATCGATAACCCCGCATTAAAAAACCGGCATTTGTGGCTAGCCTCAGAAATGCTAGCCATGCCCTCTCAAACAAAGACACAAATAACAGTTTATATCATACACAAAACAAGACGTATATGTGCATAAATGCATATAACAGATTCATATAAGCATTTACACATATCAACATCAACACATAAATCTGTACAACCAAAAGTGTAGCAGAATAACATCTCCCACTCATCACATGAATATGCATATAACACAGCCCATTCAGAGATCAAATACAATAAATTTCTTTTCCGACAAGATTGGATTTTTCCTGTAGGTTCCATGCAAACAAACTGTGGATAAAAGGAATGAGCACAAACACACTACCATTCAGGAGATGATGCAAAGTCAGTTTTAAAATCACATACGTTTCCTTTGCGAGTCTAAATCAATGTTGGCACAATCCTCCTCTGATTCATCCTCATGGTTCATTTCCAAAATCTAAAAGACTTGAGAAAAGTACAAACCACATGAGTAGATCATATACAAATTATTCCAAAATAAAGGCTACATGAATATCCCGATCAAATGCTAAAGCACAGAGAAACAACAATTTCTAAAAATAAAACTAAGCTATCACATTGTCTAAGAAAGAGGGGGTGCAGACGTGCAGTAGCAGTATATTTTCATACTTCAGTTGCTAGAAATCTAAAATGCGCCCTAATGTTTTCTAAGACAAATAGGAGTGCATTATTTTTTGATATTTGAAATACTTGACTGCACCATAGGTCATATTCTCTACAAAACTAGCAGCGGTTAACTAGTTCCTGTCCTCAGGAAGGAAATGGCATGTGAACTCTAACCATCCAAAAGAGTATACCAGCAGCATAGGTCATATTCTAATTTCTTGATGGTTGTCTAAAATGGAATAATGGACGATGGATTGGGATTTTTGTTTGAAGATTTTGAATGGTTGATATTTTTATTTGCTATGTTTTCTATGTTTTTGTGCTAAGATACAAAAAGTTGGAGAGGTAATTAATATGTTTTCTATGTTTTTGTGCCATTTCCTTCCTCTCACTCGCTCTCTCTCTCTCTCCATCCTTTTCAATCCTCATCTCAAAAACCCTTTGCAAATCAAGAACCCCCAGATCCAAAATCCCAAGGAAATCATCTCGACCGAGAACCCAAAGTCCCTCTGGAAATCAAGTACAATTACCTTGAAGCCTACTGCTCCTACACCATACATGTTGTACATGCAGTTTCAGTATAGAGAGAGAGAGAGAGGGTGAGTGAGAGGAGCAAGGGACTCACCTTCACAGCATCCTCTCCAAGGGCAACTCCAATGGCCAGCGGCTCCCTCCTCTCCCAATCTTTGCACCTCAGCGACTTCTCACAAGCAAAGAATCGCCTCCTCTCCTTCCTCAAAACAGGTATGAGAAAAAGGGGGTTAGATGTAGATCACCAGCGGGAGGAGGAGGAATCTTTACCGGTGAGGCGCCGCTGCCGGAGAGGGAGGAGGAAGCGCTTAGTAGTGGAGGGAGGGAGGCACACGATGGCGCTGATGCGAGGAGTTCGTGATGCGATGATGCAGGTGAAGGAGGAGTTCACGATGAGACAAGAGAATAATTATATCACAAAAACCAATCAGCATTACAACATTCCGGTGTAATAGATCGATAATTATATCACAAGCAAAACTATTATATCACACACATTGTAATAGATCGATAATAAATAAGATTAGTCATATTGACCAGTAGAGTATCTTCTCGTTTCTAAAGTTTGTCATGCTCTCGTTTACAATTTACAAGTCCACATCCAAGACCTAGTATCTTCTCACACAATCTTAAGCCTACGAGCCTTTAGGGTTCTTTGGAGGCGAATGACGTTTAACAACAGCATGGAGCAATTGATCATTGTTGTCTTCATCATAAAACTCGCCCTTTTTGTTGATGACTTCCTTCATGATGAAGTAAGCGAGCTGTCACTGAATGGCTTGGATGTCAAGAGGATGTAGTCCTGTCGTAGGCAATTTGAGGCGCTACAAGTACGAAAAATAAATCTAAGAGTATATATAGAAATTGAGTGGTGCGAATAAATGTGTAATGTTAGCATGACAAACCTCTACGTCATTGTCTATTATTGTAGAAGATAAGATTTCGCGCATGTATTGGCAATACGAAGTACCCACATAAATTTGTGCCTTGCATGATCGCTTGTGACACTACAAAAATTGAATAAACTAAAATGTCATGGAAGGAGTTATTTACTATGAAATGCGATATAAGAATATTTCTTGCGTATGCATCAAAATTTAGTTCGGACTGAAAGGGATTTCTGGAATGGGCGGTATCTCAAGCTCTTTGTACAATATCTTTTGAACGCCGCATTCATTACACTTAGCAGCTCTTCGTAGTCTTTTTTATCTTTGTCGATCGAATCCATGACCAGCAACTTGCTCTTTTCTGGAGTCAGTACTACAAGAATACAGTGGAACCTACATATACATGTATGATGCTATAGTCATTAGCCCTAGGATAAGAGAAATGAGCGAATTCAACAAGTGATTTAACTAGCCAGTGAGAAACTTAAAATTGTATGGAACAAGTATGAATTCCTTGTCTTGTAGTTTTAGCAACGCCCTGTATATGTATTCCTCAACCTCATTTGGTGCTCTTAAGATTTCGGTCTGGCACACCGTTCCTGGGTCGAGGAATCCCACTAGGCCCTTGGTTCTTCTCAATTCAATAGTCTCGTATCTAGATAAGGAAAAAAGTTAGACAAGACATTTATCGGTATTACGTGAATGTAAACCATGATTTATATAGTAGACACTTACAGTGTCCAACATCACAAAAAAGACACGTTGAGGGCGTCGTGACAGAACAAGTTGTGCAAGTTATCGAATTCTATCATGAAGTAGCCAGCCCCCTCATGGTGAAAATGTTCCTCTCCGTAAATGGCGTTGATCACCTTCGGGAGTATATGTTGATTGGATCGCATCATGTACCACCATGTAATCAATGCATCATGAGTGTTAGGCTCTTCAACTTCGATTCGGTGACTAATGGCTTTCCAAGCTCGTATTTCACCTTTCGTGATTATCTTGTACTTGAGATTTCGCTTTGCCCTTTCCTTTTCCTCGATGACATCATACTGTTTCGCTTCGCCGATCTAACCGATATGGCTTGTCTAACGGGCCATTTCTTGGATCGTGTGTTGTACCTTCGTTTTGAAGTGGTCACACTAAGCTTTTGATGTTGAGGCGCTGGTGACGAATGGGCTCCTAGAGCAGGCTCCTTTATAGTGGGCACGAGAGCCATTTGACGCCAGGTGTTGGTGATGAATGGGCGAGTTGTAATGCAGGAGAGGTGGCGGTTGTACTTGCAGGAGAGGCTGGCGGTTCATGATCCAAGACGATGTCACGCTTACGCCATCGATGAAAGTGTGAACGGCACTTCCTAGAGTTGTGACCTCATCATTGCAAGGCATTTCGGTCCAACCTCAAGAAATCGTGGAAGTACCGTGTCCACTGGACCTTTGCATAACTCGGAGTTATCGGAGAGTTGTGCAAAACATCCCTTGTTGGTATGGATAAGCTATCCTCAGAGCGTACTGTAAAAATATGTTCATGACAGTACATTGAGTCGGGCAGGTGTGGGGTCTTGTATGTCGCCCACAGGATAATGCGTGTTATCCGGTTGTACCAATGGTGTGGACGCCAAGAATCGCTACTTGATTCGTAGGGTCTGGCGAGAACAGTGTAGTGTCCTTGCGATCGCTCATGGCTTCTTGTACTTTTTGTTGAACTTGTTGTTCTATGGTGCTTTGTAATTCTTGAAGCATCTTTTGCTTCATCTCCTCCATATCCTGCTCCGCACGCTCTTCTTTCGCTCTCTTGCGACTCAGACGAGTCTCCGTGCTCGGGAAACCAATCTTCCAGTGGAACCTTGACCCCTACGCCTCGTGGTCCGACCAGGATGCTCTTTATTTCCCAAGGCTGCCGTTAGTTCGCCCTTCTCCCTATCTGCGTGAAAATTTCCTTGGGTGGACTCGGCGTGCAGCTCCCGAATTCGTTGGGAGATTGCTTCATCATCGTTGCTTTTGAATGATAAGCCCCACTAGGCATGACAGATGCCCTTGCTAGCACATAATGCTTAACTCGGTCCGGTAGTCCCGCCAAGGGACTTGTGCCATCGATCGAATTGCATCCAATTCTTGCCTCTCCGTGAGGAATCTTACCCGCTGCACTCCACTCGTGCCTAGTCCGTGGGGGTGAGTGTTCATCCTTGCGATCCGATGGTGGTCCTCACTGGATTTTATTGTCGCTTCGCCTTGCTTCATCGCAATAAATTCATCCCAATATGGCTCTACTTTAGGATAATCTCGATGGTCGACCGATTTTTCATCACATATTGCGTATTCAGCTTGGACTTGAAGTTCCTCCATGCGACATCCATTGACATCAATGCATTGCGACGCACGAGCTCTTCAGCTCCTTCAGGGAATTCCAAAGTTTCTTTCAGCTCTGTCCATAGATCCATTTTGATGGCGTCGGGCACTTTGTGCCAATCCAAATAGGTGATTGGCACTTTATCCCTTGCGATGTACCCGCATGTTGACCTATATTTTGTCATTGCTTTTGCCGGTTTAACCGGACTCAAAGATCTGAGACCTCTGAGATGGTATGCCGGCCTTCAGGCTTCTTAGTTTTCCCTCGGCCTCGACGTCTTGCAACGGGAGCATCAGCATCTCCGGCAGCGATGGAGGCCTCGGCACCTTCGGTGGTTGGATGGTCCAACAGGTATCTGCTCGGGCTTGAGTTCGGGGACGGGTTGGAAGCATCCTCCAACCCAGGCTAGGCCTCAGGCTCCATAAGAACCTCTGAGATGGTATGCTGGCCTATTTGCAGCAAGAAGATTATCGGATTGGATGATCTTTTATTGGATTACTTTGAAACCAGTAAGGTCAAGCACAAAGCTGTTGGTGGCGAGTCTAAGAATGGCATCAAAGGATATAATTTAGACGATGAAAGCAGGGTCACAAAAAAGAAGCTTAATTTTTGCAGATTTATTGACCAGTGTGAGGGATAAGTAAATATCAAACTAACAATATCTCTTTGTATAAGTATGACTAATAGTTGGCCCTTTTCTGTGTTTCTGTTTTTTTGTAGCTTCTTGAATCTGCCGGTAGATGATGTTCCCCAACAGGATTAGATGATCGTTACGTTATTACTATTTCTTTGTTTTGGTAATAATGTGGTGCTATCAGTCACTTCTGCTACAAGTCAAACAAGAGAATGAGAAGAAAGTTTCTACTGCTATTAACAAAGCTGAAAGCATAAAACAACAAAAGTTTCAAGCAAAGCTTGATAGCCACACAGAAGGGAAAAAAGCTCCTTGCTGGCGTAAGCACTTCACTATTTGTTACAACTAAATCTCAATATTGGAGCTTATGAGTTAGTGTGATCAATGACTTTGTTAACATATGTACTCATAATTATTTTGATTTTTCCTAGATTAATGACAATCTTATCAGAAATCAGGTGATGTGCATAGAAACGGTTCAAAAAGAATCAGAAATGCATTTTTTTTCTTTATTATGTTTCAAAGTATCACAAAAACAATCAAAACATGAGAATGAGACAAAATTGTTTGTATGGAGAAAAACAATCAAAAATTTGAATAAAACCGGTTCTTGATTGTGCCAATCTAGGTAGAAAATCAAACAAAACTGGTTAAGAATCAAACAAAATCAGTCAAAAATCGGTTAAGCCAGTCGGTTTTCATTTTTTTTTCCGATTTTTGACTGTGGTATCGACGGGTGGCAATTTTCCAACTCGGTTCGGTAATGTAAACCCTAAGTAGCACTGACTAAACTATGTGAGCGCGCATGAGTGACATAAAAGGGAGATCTGATTCCAAATGGTCAAATTTGATAGCTACAGAGATTTGATCACTTGAATATTTTGCCAATAAGAGGGATTAATGAAACAACTTTATATTACAGGGTTAGAAACGTAGAATGCAATAAATTGCTCGGTAGCTAGCTGAAGCAAGGCATGATGTGAATTTCTTTAAGCATAAAAGGTCTGTCTTGATGCGGACTGAGAATCATGCATCCACAAATCATCACAGGTATTGTGAATTATGTTATCGGTTCTCATTGTTAGCATCTTCGTCACTACCGATCTCTAAAATGAGAACTGAAAGTGACTGACATCGATTGAATGAAAAATTTATTTGTACGACAATTGCATCACAAGATTGACACCGGCGCTGACATCGATTGTCGCTTTCATCGACGAAAGAACGGCGAGAATTGGAGATTGTGATGTTTCGGAACTCTAGCTAGCCAACACAACATGAAACTAGATGCTCGCGTAACTTCAACTAAAAATACGACAAATTAACGATCAAACGAAAAAAGGGCCAAAGCATTGGATACTGGTAGCAATACTTGATCGAATTTGGGCCGGAGCAGGGAAGGGCGGGGGTGGCCGACGGGGGCGGGGACGACGCCGGGAGAGCTTGTGCCGGACGGGGGCGCCGGGAGACCTTGTGCCATGGGACGGCCGACGAGGGCGCCGGCGGGGTGGCCGACGGGCGGGGACGACGCCGGAGACCTTGTGCCGTGGGGGCGCCAGCGGGACGGCCGGACGAGGTCGCCGGCGCGGAGGGAGGCGGCGGGTCGCCGCACGGAGGGAGGCGCGGTTAGGGTTCAAGAGAAGCTAGTGGTGAGGACTGACCACTGTGGCGTGGTTTATATTGGGGGACATATCAGTGGTGGTTGTAATTAAAAACCCGCCACAGATAAGCCTTATCAGTGGCGGTTGTAATTAAAAAACCGCCACTGATAAACCTTATCTGTAGCGGTTTTAATTAACAACCGCCACTAATACTATTTTTCAGATTTCCTTCTATTATAAAGCTATGAATTAATGTATTAGTGAACCTACCATATATATTAACTACTAATTATTCATAATTAATTTATCTATGATATATAAATTTATATTCTTATGAAATTTGAATCCCTGATTAATATAAATTAATATAAAGCATATTTTTCAGATTTCCTTCTATTATAAAGATATGAATTAATGTATTAGTGAACCTATCATATATATTAACTACTAATTATTCATAATTAATTTATCTATGATATATATATTTATATTCTTATAAATTTGAATCCCTGATTAATATAAATTAATATAAAGCATATTTTTCCATTACTCCACATAAATGCATTTATAACACTATATATTAACGTACCTATCATATATATTAATATAAATCCATGAATTAATATAAAGCATATTTTTTAACAAAAAAATGCCATTACTCCACATAAATGCATATTTCTGACATTACATTTCCATTACCCCACATAAATACACACATTTTGCCATTACTCCTAGCTAATTATTTTCTTTCACAATTTGGCCTTCTTCATGATCATCACGATGATAGGTGGCTTCCTGAGTGGTTGCTTCCTCGAGCCTGATGCTGCCATCTACGAAAGGAGGCAACTCATCAAACTGGTTGTACTCTTCCTCATCCACGACATTCTCAACTCCGACGATCCTTTATTTTCCTTGAAGAACTACATGACGCTTCTTATCTGCCAGGTCGATTACATAGAAGACCTGTGCAACTTGCTTCGCAAGTACGAATGGTTCGTCCCTATATTCGACTTGCTCGATGTCCACAGTAGTGAAGCCATATTTGTCCACCTTGACACCCTTTGGGAGTTGGACCCAACGACACCGAAACACCGGGATCTTGAAAATGCAGTAGTCGAGCTCCCAAATCTCCTCTATAAACCCATAGAAGCTGCTCTTCTTACTGCCTATATTGTCGTAGGCATCTATACGGACACCACTGTTTTGGTAAGTACTTTTGCTATCCTGAGCTCTCATGTAAAATGTATATCCATTTATGTCGTATCCTTGCCATGTCACAATTGTACCTGATGGCCCTTTTGCCAACTACCTCAACGTAACACTCGTTTCTTCACCAGACATGTGCTCCTTGAACCAATGATTGAACACACGATTGTGCTCTTTTGTTATCCAAACCTCTGATCGTCCACGATTTTCCCTCTGTAGCTTTTCCTTGTGCATGTCCATAAACGGGGATACCTCGACTGACTGCTGCAAGACTGTGAAGTAAGCTTGTTCGAACAAAAAATGATCGTAAGAATTTGTGGATTTCTTTCCGATTACTCCTTTGCCAGCTAGCCTCCCCTCATGGCGTGATATAGGCACTCCTACCGGTTCAACCTCGTCCATGTAATCGATGTAGAACTCAATAACCTCCTCAGTTGCATAACCTTCTACAATGGAACCTTCCGGTCGCGATCGATTACGTACAAATTTCTTCAGAACACCCATGTACCTTTCGAACGGGTACATCTGATGCAGGAATACTGGCCCACAAATATTTATCTCATTCACAAGGTGAACAATGAGATGAACCCTGATATCGAAAAATGATGGAGGAAAATACATCTCTAGCTGACACAGAGTGTTGACCACATCAGCCTGCAGTTCATAAAGTCCAACGGGATCGATGACCTTCTGTGAAATCGCGTTAAAGAAGAAACACAACCTCATGATTGCCTCTCGAACCTTGTCAGGCAAAATACCTCTAATTGCAATAGGGAGCATTTGTGTCATCATCACATGACAATCATGAGACTTCATACCAGTTAACTTCAAATCTTTCAACGATACCAGTTTCTTGATGTTTGCGGAGTAACCGGACGGAACTTTCACACTACGCAAGCACTTGCAGAGGTCTGTTTTCTCTTTCTTGGACAGAGTATAGCAAGCTGGGGGAAGGTAAAATCGGCCTTTCCCGGTGTCTTGAGGATGTAGCTCTGCTCTGATCTTCATATCGTGCAAGTCCCTTCGTGCCTTCAGTCCATCCTTTGTTTTGCTAGGAATATTCAGTAAAAGACCAAGCACGCTGTCACATACATTCTTTTCTACATGCATGACGTCGATGCAATGTCGAACTTCTAAGTCCTTCCAATAGGGCAAATCCCAAAATAAGGATCTCTTCTTACACGTGGTTTTCTCAGTACGGGACCTCGATGTATCCCCTTTCCAAGTACAACATTAATATCCTTAACCATATCATATACCACTTCCCCAGTAAGAGGCCTTGGAGCTGAACTGTCCTCCTTTGTACCATCAAATTGTTTTTTCATATTACGGTACGGATGATTCTTTCGAAGGAACCGACGGTGACGCATGTAGACTGTTTTCCTCGAGTTGTTAAGCCACATGCTACTAGTTTCATCCAGGCATTGGGGGCAAGCTTTAGCTCCTTTTATAGTACGGCCGGACAGGTTACCTAGGGCTGGTAAATCATTGATGGTGCAGAACAACATTGCGCGTAGAGTGAAGTACTCCCGCTTGTACTCATCCCATACCTGTACACCTTCATTCCACAGTAGCACAAGATCTTCCACCAATGGTTGTAGGTATACATCAATATCGTTTCTAGGTTGTCTCTGTAGGACCAAATATAGCAATCAGAGGGGGGGGGTGAATGATTGTGCGGAAGCTAAAACCAAATTCTTGATCTATTAAAAGTTTACCCCAAAATAGAACCAAATAATTGCCTCGTTTTCGAAAAAAACAGAATGATAGAGGTTTGGTAAAACACGAATTCCCGGAGATCCAACTGTCCGATCGATCTGAAATTTGGACACAAGAAACTAAATTCCAATACGAATCAAACCCAAAAAGAATAAGCTCAATCGGACTTACGGATCAAAAGTTATGACCTTCGCAAGCTTACTGTTCCAAAAGATGGCGAGAATAAATCTAACTAGAATTGTAGCTCGCCGAAAGATTTGATGAACTTGATCTTTATTTCTCCTTTCTTTTGTCTAAAATACTCCAAACAAAAGAGTACAACCCTAAAGCTTGCTCAAAGCTTGATTGCCTTCAACAGGAGGCAACCCCTCTATTTAAAGAAGGCAAACACACCTAATCCTAGAAGGAGTCCTAATCCTAGAAGGATTCCTAATCCTAAAAGGATTCCCACTCCTAATCCTAGAAAGAGCATGTATTCAACACAACTCCACTTGGCCCAACCTGGCCGAGTACAACTCTTGCACGCGTATGGCAACCCTACCATACTCACGTGACTAACACTTTGCACGCCGAATGACCTCATGCCATTCTCACGTGACTAACCATTCTTCATGTGCACCATTCTCTTAGCCCGAACGTCCCGCATGACATCCTTAACCACCAAGACCTCGGTTCCCCTGAACCTAGTCCCGAACCTCGGTTCCTCCATGAACCTAGTTCCAATCCGTCATCGACCACATTCGCCCTCGAGCAATACCGCATATGAACAAACCACAAAGCGATTCCGAGCACAAGTCCGCGACTTGACTCACATTAAACCATGCAACCACTCACAGGAGTGCATTGCATTAAATATTCTAAGAACACGATTTCAAAACACGAACAAAAACCTTTGCAAAAATCAAAAAGCTTTTCAAATAATCAAACTGATTTCAGATCTTTTCAAATAAAGAAACCAAAAAATAAATCTTGTCGAAATATCAAACTGGTTTCAAATCTTTTTCAAATACTCATCATCAAATTCAACTGGATCAAAAATAACGATCCTTCAATCTCCCCCTTGATGAGTAATTTGACAAAACACAATATAAGATTTGACAAGAGATTGAGCAAGAACCAAAAGACCAAATAATCCCAATTCAAAAACCTCCTTGACTTGTTCTCCCCCTTTTTGACAAAATAGTCATCAAGATCTCAAAACTCCCCCTTAATGAATGCAGTATCTCAAGCTTTGAAGTATATTCATGGTATATAATCAAAGTAAAGCATTTGAAGAGTTTTTAGGATAACTTTCTCATTTTGTATCAAATTATCTAATGAGAAAGCAAATTGTGAGAATATGGAGGCTCTAACACATAGAATAGTTATTGCATAAGCAAATTAGAGCAAACAAGTAAAATGTCATAAACAGATTTTGCCAAAGCGAAAAAGAAATCTATCATGAGCATAGAGAAACTTTCAAATTCACTAATATTTGTCTCAAGCCTTTTTCAACCATTTGAATTTCCTTTTTCTCTTTTAGCAAGTTTGACAATTTTGCTTTGTGATCAACAGGGATGACAAGTAACTGCACACTAGCCCATACTTGTGTATGAGTAGGTAGTTCTTTCTTGTATCTTTCTCAGTTTAAATTGGCAAGTGGCTTCACATTGTTCTGAACTTTTGTTTAGACAAGTAGCCTTTTCTTGCATCTTTTGCATTTAAATCCCTGGCAAGGAAGTCGCACATTGTACTAAACTTGTGTTTAGCCAAGTAGCTTTTGCTTGCATCTTTTCAACTTGCTTTTAACATTAAAACACTGATTTTGCTTGAGACTCATAATGATCATTTGAAGTCCAACAAAAACTCACACATAGTTTCTAATCAGCTCTAGCCTTTCAACAGATGACAAGAAACTTTTAAGCCTATTTCACAAATGCAATACCATAATGAGCAAGAGCCAAAATATTCTCGAAAAGCATCTCAAATTGAATTATTTTAGCCTTTTAGTGATAAGTAAAGCATTGAGCATTAACTTGGCTATATACACAAGAATAATCACCAAAGCTTTGTACTACATGATGCAATGTAAACAGGGGTTTTTACTTGAGGTGTAAAGTCAAAATACCACTTATAAAAAAATCACTTCTAGGAACCAAAGTCAAGTAACCCAAAAAGAGATAAACTCAAGACTCCTCAAATCAACCCATGGGGATGAATGATCCCAAGTTCACCGCGTAAGAAAGCAAAACGAGAAAAATCAAGCGGTTTAGTGAAAATATCAGCAAAGTCGAGCACCGAATCAACAAATTTCAGTTCAATAGCTCTTTTTCAACATGATCTCTAAGAAAATGAAATCTGATGTCAATGTGTCCAAGAAAGAGAATTACTCAAGAAGTGGCATGAACCAGATGTACTTTTTCTATCAATTCCACATCCTCCAAATTCAGCATCAGAGAAAGGTCTTAAACTAATGCGTGAAGAAGCAGAAAGCCAAATGCCAAAATCTTGAGTACCACGGAGATACCTTAAAATCCTCTTGATAGCTTGTCGATGTGAAGCACGCGGGGGAAGCTTGAAAATGAGCACACAAGCACACATCAAACTACAATTATCTCATCCTCAACAGCATCATCATCATCTTCATCAACAAAGATACTCTCCCCCTGAACATATGCACCTGTACCTGCACTATTTGGACTAGTGCCTTTTGCGAAAACAGAGGTGGAGGAAGCATCTTGAAAAATAACACTTTTAGCACGAGATGCACAAGTGAAGGAGGAGAACCAATTCTTATCATCGGACATGTGGCGTGAGCATCCGGAATCCACTAGCCATATGTTCTCCTTCCTCGCGTGAGAAGCCTACATAGAAGCAGAAAGTGTCGATGTCTCTGATCGGGGTTAGAAATAAGATGTTTAGGAATCGATCGAGACACACGACGCACAACAGTTGGCATAACACGAGCATTCTTATGCATAAAAGAAGATTTGTCTTTTCTCGTGTTCTTAGCAACAAGAGGTATTTGCATCACCCTAGGCACATAATGAGAAATGAAACGTGCCTGTCTGAAATTAGACCTAGCATTAAACCTTTCTCTCTTTTGTTGTTTAGCTAGTCTAAAGCAAAAGTCTACTAGATGTCCATCTCTACCACAATGAGTGCAAGTGTACTTAACATGATGTTTTAATTTAACAGTAGAAGCACATTTTGCATTCATCATAGTAGAAGATAAAAGACCACCAGATTTAAAGACATTTTTCTTAGGCTCATTGACAATTTCAAATTTTCCACTTCCAAGTGTTTTGACAACAGTGGGAGCATGTGATTTATGATGAGCATAAGAATCAAAACCTAAACCTTTGTTCTGAGTGCTGACTTTTGATTGATCCAAAATCATGTTTAGGTTTTTCTTGCCATCAGTGAAACGTTCCAAAGAATTTTGCAAGTAATCAACTTTCTTAGCAAGAGTTAAACAATTATCACAAGGAGTGTCAATTTTAGCTTGCTTTACGGCAATTTGAACACGAGTTAATTTCATGAGTGAACATGTCATTCGTTAATTGTGTAACTCTACAATTTGCATCTTTTAATTTCAAATCAAGAATTGAACATTTAGAGCAAGCAATTTGATCATGTAAACTATCAGTAGAGCAACCAATATTTTTCACAAGTTTTTCATTTTTCAATTGTTCGGCATAAACTTGTTCTAGTTTAATGACATGTTCCTCTTTTAGAGACTTAATTTCAAATTTGAGATCTAAGCAAGTATCACAAATATTTTCAGAATTTGAATTTCTAAGATCAAAGTTTTCAGATTTTAGCATGGATAGATCTTTTTCTAAGTTTTTATTTTTGAGTGAAGATTTTCTTAAAGATTTTCTCAATATGACTAAAACTTCACAAAGCTCATCATACGAAGGCATTACCTCATCACCGTCGCTGGAGGTGCTGTCGTTGTCACTAGAATCACTAGTGTTCCCTTTTGCCATGAAGCACAGTCCGGTGAAATCCTTCTCTTTCAGCTTCGTTTGCTTCGCTTCCTTCTCATCTTCAGTTGAGTCATCAATGTCGCTTAAGTCTAAGCGACCAATTGCCTCGAAGACTTTGTTGAGCATCTTCTTCGTCCGTTGCTTATTTTTATCCTTGCTCTCTCTTGGCCGGAAGGACTTGGAGGAGTTGCTTTGCTCCTTCTCCTCTCTATCTTTGTTCTTGAAACATTTAGCACGGATGTGCCCTGCCTTGCCGCAGTTGTAGCAGTGGATGGAGGCTCCTTTTCTTTCCCTTGATCTCATGTAAGCTGCATTGACACGCTTGGAAAGAAGAGCAAGTGTATCTTCTGGTATTTGATCTAGCTGTTCATCACTAAGAGCACTCAAAGCAGTAATGGAATATGATGATGAAGAACTAGTAGCATTATCACTACACCACAACCAATCTTTGAGGGCACTCCTTCTGCCGGAAAAAATGGCTATCAAGGGCAAATTCTCTGCCGGGAATGACTTTTGCCGACACACAATCCGCCAAAACTGTCTGCCAGAGACCCAGCCGTCCGCAATTGTCTTTACCGACAAACATTACGTTTACCGGCAGCTGGTTTGACGGACCTTTCATTTCCGGCAGACATATAATTGCCGACAGATGTTGTATTACCGGCAGATTGTTTGACGCCTACTGGAATAATTACCGACAGACAGATTGCCGTTATATAGGTTCCAGAAATCAATTAACATGTGATAATATCGAAGAATTGCCGACAGACAGCTTGCCGTTATATTGCAACTGGTACGTACATATATAGTTTCACATTTCTGCTATACAGCAACTAGTAGTACATAGTTCCAGATAGCATTACAATGAATATTTCTAAGACACACAAGGATGAACCAACAAATGAATCCACCAAAATCTTCACAACATCATAGATAAAACCCCTTAATTAGAATTAAGTGTTTAATTACATCGTCCATGACTGACTTTACAAAAGGTAATATTTAGATGTCTTGTGATACTACAAGCCACATGTGTTGCCAAAATACTTTCCCACAATCTGGAGTAGTCCATGTGTTGCCAAAATATACTACTATCATTGACATCTTCCTTACTGCACAAAAGATACCTACTAACATTGCCCTAATCCAAAATAGATAGCAAAGATAGTCATCTTGTCCATGGCTTCACTTTCTAGGTATGCATGCACTTCAACAAGAGGGTTGCCAGAAAGTTAGTTTAGCTGCCACCTGAAACATATGAATATGCAAATGATTAGCAACAGTTCACCACAACATACCACTCTACTTAAGCCTTAAGCATACTGAATACTTTCAATTTTCCACTCTACTTCCATGATGTTTATAGCATAACTGCTTTTCAATTTTCCATGATGTTAGCCATGAATACTTTCTCCATTACTGTCACTTCATGTTATTAATTGACCAAACCAGTTTGGCCGTCTCTGGGTCTGACTTCACAGGTTTGTTGGATCTATAGATATGCCATAGATTTGCTAAGATTATGTACATCAAAGTTGCAATTCAGTTTTGAAGATAGCCTGTTGAGCTGATCAATAATTACTAAATTTGGACATATGTGTTTGTCTGTCCAATTTAATTTTTTCACATTTGATTATATGTATCACTCAATAATTCCTAGGGGATGCATGTGCTCCTGCCTGCCATTAGGCAAGTGATGAGATGATAAGTGTAGAAAAGATCATCAGACTTCTAGCATACTACTATGTGCTGATATATTGTACTCAAATTAACTAGATTCAATGAAAACTGTATGTAATACAAATCATATTAGTGAGTTCAGCAGCCACCTGAAACAAGTGGAGTTGCTGGTGATGGTCTTGCTATCTTTTCGTCATTCATCATCTAAAATAAAAAAGACAAATATTAAAAAGTTTCCCATGCCAACCATTGCAGCAACAAAACAAGTTAGCTTAAGTTGTTACTTTTTGTCGAGGCCACGTAATAGATTGCCCAAGGGCATACGCCATGGTCTTTAGTTTTCCATACGGGCGAAGTAAGAGAACATCCTTTTTCATCACAGAATTGACAACAACTTCATAGCATTCATGTCCTAGAGGAGTACCTCCCACTATTGCTTTCGGGTTAGTTGTTTGGATAGTAGCCTTAGCCACAGGAACAGTATAGGGACCGAAAAGAGAAAGTAGTATCACTTCATTGCCACCCTACAACATTACAATACCTTGTTATTATCATAGAAACCTTCAAAGAAAGGTGTGTTAATGTAACCCAACAGCATTGAAACCATACCCCTTCATGTGTTCTCAATGGATCGCATTTCGCCTACGCTGCGTTATCTAAATGTGTCAATGGAAGAATGGTTAATTACAAACATGCATAGGTGTTGGATATAAATGTTCATGCAATTCATCACTGAGAACACAATTATGAAAATTTTGATTATGCTTAAAGAGTAAATAATTCAGAAGCTCTTGATCATTATTCATGGTACAGATGCTATCAAATGACCAAGTAGGAAAATCTATGACTACTACAGTGAATCAACATCATTTTACTAGTTAACTGTTGTGTAAACCACTATTTTAGTTAATCCCTTGCTACTTTTTCTTTTTGTAACTAATGCCTATGGTTCTAGTAAGTACCACTTCTATTACATGTATATGTAGAAATAAGAATCTCTATGTTTCAGATTCAACAGTGATACTTCCAAGTTTTATTATTTTGTATGTATAGAATCAATGCCATTTTATCAAGAGGTAATGAGTACAAACCTCATGGCCATTAGGCGGATTGCGAACCTCTGGGTAGGACTCCTCATCAGCCTCACTATTATCATAATCATTTCCTATTGTCTGCACAAATATAGTAATCAAACCATTATTATACAAAGATTTACTTAGCAACATTTAGCTACCAAAGGTTAATGAACTTTACCGTATTTGGTGTAGGATTGGATCCATGTTCTACAGGGCTATCTAGGTTTGGTGTAACTTCTCTTCTACCCTGGCTAGCCAAAAATATTTTCTTCAACTCTTCCATCTCTCCTTGCATCTGTTCCATAGCCCCCTTTAGTAATGCAACGTCTTGCTCAGCTTTGTGACGACCACGGAGTGCCATTTGAACCTTTGTTGGTGTATACTTGCGGTGCCCAGGTATGCCCAAAGCAGATGGAGTTGGTCCTAAACCAACAGAGCGAACATGCCCCCTCGGCTCACGCCCAAATACATGAGAGAAGAGATCACCTTCCTTTATAGTTTTTTCTTGCAATTCTGGATATTTTGTCGCAGCTTCTTGAAGTGCTTTCTAAAAGCACAAAAGGATTAGGCAATACAATTCTCTAGCTATGTATGAAAGTGCAAAATTAGACATACTTACAATTTGAGGTTCAGCTTGTTTCAATGTAGCCCCATCTTTGCGTGTATGTGTTATCACAAACAACTCATGCCTACGTGGCTTGTAGCCATGCTCCTCAGCCTGTGTTTATAAAATTATGGTAGTGATGAATGCATTGTGCATGTGGTAGTACGCAATAGGAAGAAAATGTAAATCAAATTTACCCATTCATGTCCAACACGTGCAAAACTCTTGCTTCCAGCTGTATGTGGCGTTCCCAACTTAGCATGGTTTGCTTTGCCTCTTGCACTACGAGCCTACAAGAAAGAAAGCAGTAAATAAAGAATTAATGTATTAAGGGAAATACAGGTACTAGGTTTTATCTTGTCATACTTGTGCTTCTGTTGATCTCCAATAATTAATAAGCCATGCCCAATCTGTCTGATCAACTCGACTATCACAAGCAGCAAGAAGCTCCTCATCTGTTTTACTCTCATCAAATTTGGCTTTCTTCAAGTCTGATTTAAAATCCTTCCATTTCTTCGCAGCAGTGGCCAAAGCATAATCTTCAAGTTGTTCATCCATCTCATAGACACACTAATTGAAAAAGGATAAGATTTAGGCATTAGCAAAGGAAATACTTGTCAACATCATGTATACACATATAGATGACATCAACTAATGTACCTCTAAAGTATCACATAGTTTCTGCTTTATATTTGGATCAACGTCTCTCCAATCTTCATGGCTAAGAGGGAAACCCTTAGTCCTCACAAGTGATCCAACAACATTAGGGAATTCTTTGGCAGCTTTCCCAACCGGCTGACCATACTCATTGAATGCCATCTTGATCAAAGGCTCATTTTCTCTTGACCATATGTTCTCCTTTCTAGTGTGCCCTCTTCCCTTCCGCTTCTTGGGTTCTGCTTTATTAGGATATGAAAAATGGACAAAAAAGGTTCTAGTCTGAGTTATCAAAGTCAATTTGCAATTATGCATTGCTTATTATGCATGTGAGTGATCTTTCGATTAGAATGCATTGCTTATTATGCATGTGAGTGATCTTTCGATCAGAACCACATAGGAGTAGGGAGAAAGGCAGCTAAAAAATACAAACTTTTCCATTCAGGAACAACTAGTATTCCATGCACTTCTATATAAAGCAGCAAGGCAAGGTGAAACCTGAACTAATACAAATGCCTAATACAAGTGATGGAAAGTGAGGCCTCTAAATTCTAGGCACAACAATTTGCAATACAAAGATTTATTGCTGGAAACATACCTTCATTCTCTTCCTGTAATGGCTCTTCAGTCATGTATTCAGGAGCTTCATTTTGCACATTGTCACCATGTTGATTCTCGTTTCTTGTTGGCCTAGGCCGCAGATTTGGTCGCCCAATTGCTATATTATTTGGTGGAGAGGTGGTTGCAGCATGTGTTGTCTACAATTTGCAAAAATAGTTAAAATCACTTCCATTGTACAATATGGCATCGAACTAAAAAATTTAATTGTAACATGAGCATACCTTACTAAATTCGTTAGATGTCTGTGAAGAGCTAGCTCCACCATTAACTGTTGCTCCTTTATTCCTGAGAGATTGTAGGATGGGCTCAAGATTCAAAGATTTTAGGAATGCATTCTTCTCACTGATGTTTGAGTCCCTCATGTTTTCATACTCATTGTGAGTGGAACACCTACTTTCTCCTCTTCCTTTTCCCATTAATTTTCCTAAAATGTAAATCCACAAACATCTTACTATATAAGTGAATGAAACATAATTTCAAAGTAACACAACATATGTAAAAACAGATCTGTGCAAATTGATCAATCTTGTATGTCAAAATTGAACATAATACATCAAACAAGGTAAAACACTTACGCTCCCTTCTCTTTTGTATGAACAATTGAACCCTCTATATCCTTTCTAATGGTAGGGCCGTCGCCAACAAAATTAATATTTGCATCTATACTCTGATTAGTAACTAGTTCCACAAGTTCATTGTCAACCTCGACCATGTCATAATAGTCTCGTGGCTTTGATTGTACCACAAAGACACCAATCTTTGTCTATAGGTTCTGAAACATAATAAACCCGAGTAGCTTGTGATGCTAAAATGAAAGGTTCATCCACCGACTTCTCACCAAGATTGAATAAATGCTTGAAGTTTACAAAGAACAATTCCAAATTTATCAACTTTCACCCATTTATCTTGTACTCGATTGTCAACCCAGTCACATTAAAAAGCACAATATTCCCTTTGCGATGATAGTTCAACTCTAAGATTTCGTTAATAATGCCATAGTATGTCTTGTTCTTAATTGTAGGGCTTTCATTACTTGCAGTGTAGCTTGAGGTTTGTGCAACTAAAGCTACTCCACTACTTTGAACAGATCTGCCCTCATCGTAGAACTTTGTGTGGAAATTGTATCCATTTATTGTATAGCTATTGTACTTCTTTGCAACCAATAAAGGCCCTTTAGCTAAAGCTTGTATTTCATCTGATACTTGTTCACCTCTCATAAGTAAATCAGCAACTTTGTAATTATAGAATGCTATGGTTAATAGCCAACTATTTGTGCCTATGGTATCCATATAGGCAGGTGTTTATGTACTTACATGTAGCCTGAACCACTCATGGAATGTTTCATGATGCACACGGTTGATTTCGTCTATTTTGATGAGTAGAGGAAATGTATTCAAAGTGCTTTCTGCATATATTACCTCGTAATTTTGCAACATTATAGAAAATAATAAACTTAGTGAGAAGAAGATAGATAAGAGAATAGGACAGATAACTTACTTAAGAAATGGTTCTATATGATCATAGTTATATAAGACATATCTATGAGCTTGAAGCCATGCTTGATAGTCTAATGTCACAACACATTTGCCAACCAAATCTCGACCAATATTGGTAGAAAAATATGGCATGGCAACATCATTTCTATGGTTCTTGCCATCATCATTTCTAGCTCTTCGAGTATATCTAGTCTCGCATCCATGTAAATATTGAGAGCAAAACGTAAGGCTCTCATCAAATATATAACTTTCAGCTATTGACCCCTCCGGATGACTTCTAGTACGAACATACCCTTTTAATGTCATCAAAAACCTACATAAATTTATATTAAGTACATGAGCTTATGCATACATTAAGATCATTTAAAAATATATGAGTGTGTAGTAATTACCTCTCTATTGGATACATATTGCGATACAATACTGTACCACCAATTCGAGCTTGTGTGGGAAGATGAACCATCAAGTGCACCATAATATCAAAAAAAGATGGTGGAAATATAGTCTCTAATATGCACAATGTCTCAGCTATTTCTGCCTCAAGCTTTTGCATATCACTTATGCGTATCACTGGTGAATAAATTTGCTTGAAAAAGTTGCTGACACGGATCAATGTTGCACTAACTCTCTCTGGCAATATCGTTCGAATAGCTAGTGGAAGCAAGTGCTGCAACAGAATGTGGTTATCATGGCTCTTTAGTCCAACTAACCTTTTCTCATTAACATGTACACGATTGCGTATGTCAGCTGCATAGCCATCAGGAAACTTCACTCCTTTCAACACCTCACAAAACATCTTCTTTTCATTAGAACTCATAGAGTATGGAGCAGGAGGTAAATAAAATTTATCTCCAACGTTGACAGGGTGAAGATCTTTCCTTATGCCTAGTAGTTGGAGGTCCAAGCGAGAATTCAGATTATCTTTAGACTTCCCATCTATTCCCAAGAGTGTATTAATTATGTTATCGCATACATTTTTCTCAATGTGCATCACATCAAAATTATGCCGCATCAATAAATCTTTCCAATATGGTAGCCTAAATAAAATAGATCGCTTTTTCCACATGTCTCCTTTCTTGCGCTTTGTTGTGTCCTTCTTCCCAGTTGTATCCTTGCCAAAATTTGCCTTAAGTTTTTCTGTCATTGTCAAAATCTCCTCACCGGACAGTGGAGAAGGTGCTGGCCTAAACTCTGTAGTACCATCAAATGATTTGGCATCTATTCTAAACCTATGGTTTGCATCCAAGAACCTACGATGTACCATATAACAGTTCTTGCTACCCTGTTTTAGTCTAATAGAACAAGTTCCTAAGTGGCAATCAGGGCAAGCAACATCTCCTGACGTAACACAACCATGTACATAACCTAAGCCAGGAAAGTCGGATATGGTGCTTAGTATTGCAGCATGCATTTGGAAAAACTCTTCCTTGGAGGCATCATAAGTCCTAATGCCTTTGTGCCAAAGGAAATCCAAATCGTCAACCAATGGTTCCATGAAGACATCCATATCATGACCAGGAGCTCTTGGACCAGGAATTAACAAGGAAAGGATAAAGTTCGGTTGTTTCATGCACATCCAAGGTGGTAGGTTATATGGAATCAAAACAACAGGCCATGTGCTATGGATACTACTCAAGGACCTAAAAGGATTGAAGCCATCAGTAGCTAATGCTAGTCTTACATTGCGACTCTCTTTACCAAACATAGCATGCCTATTGTCAAAGTCCTTCCAAGCTGGAGAATCTGCTGGATGTCGAAGCAATCCATCTTTAGTTCGCCCTTCCTCATGCCATCTCATGTTTGCTGCCTTTTCTGGGTTGATGTACAATCTCTGAAGTCTTTCTTTTATTGGAAAGTATCGAAGAACCTTTCTAGGAACTTTATGAAAATGCTTCCCGTCAAGATTCTTACATTCCATTTTCCATCGAGAAGTATTGCATTTAGGGCATTTGGTATCATTTTTGTGTTGTTTCCAAAATAATATGCAATCGTGTTCACAAGCATGGATATTTATGTACCCAAGACCAAGACATTTGACCATTTTCTTTGCTTCATAGAAGTTTTTAGGTAGCGTTGAACCTTCAGGGAAAGCCTCTCTAAGCAACTCTAGTAGCATGTCAAAACTTTTATCACTCCATCCCCCAAGAAATTTGGTGTGGAGCAATCGAACTAAAAAATTTAATTTTGAGAAGGTCTTGCACCCAGGGTAGAGTTCTTGACTTGCATAATCTACTAGTCTGCAAAAATCATCTACATCTGCATTGCCATCTTCTAAACCACCATCACTACCACCCCAATCCTCCATACCATCTAACCCATATGCCATATCTCTAAGCATTTTTGGCATTTCATCCTAATCCTCCGGCATTTCTTCTACTTGGACCCCTTCATGTGCATTATGATGTGCAGAAGAGGATGATGCTTCCCCATGAAACATCCATAGTTTGTACCCACGTTTAAAGCCTTCGCAAATCAGGTGGTCATATACAATGTCTGCTGCTCTCCAAGAACAATTAACACATTTCTTGCAAGGGCATAATATCTTATTTCCTTTTGCTGAATGGGTAAAAGCAAACTCTATGAATCCTTTGACCCCTTGAATATAGTCAGATGTATTCCTACATTTTAATTACTAAGTTATTATGCTTGCCATGACTAAAACATGTAAGTTTGCATTTTATAAAAACATAAAAATATATGCACTGTACCTACTCATGTCCATCCATCCCTTATCCATGGTTGGACTCCTTAGCAGTTATTATTTGTAATGCAAGGACTCCTTAGGAACTGCTAAAAAGTAAACATTCTCTTCGATACAATGACATAACAAAACAATATACAATTAAGAAACATAATAATATGCAACACATGTCATCACAAAATGATATGATATAATTAAATAGAAACAAGAAGATTAACTGAACAAGGATGAAATTAGATGTTGTAAACAGAGAAGGGAAAACTTTTTTACCTTTTGTCTCAGATGCAATTCGATGTTTAACTCCAATATTCCAGCTCAAACTCAAAATGAAGCTGTAGCTCCAATTACCAAATGAGATATATTCTCAAATGCCTAGGCCCAAAAGGAGATGGTATCAAATCTTAGAGGAATGCAAGAACTCAAAAGGATTCAAAATAGGACATAAAACACAATAACTAATGAACCTCTAGAAAAAAATACAACGGCAACATGAATTATCCAGTATTTTTACTCTAGCTTTTTCAACATCAATCAAAACACTATAAGTAGCATAGGTAGGACTGGGAATGGGTCAGGTCAATCCGGCCCTAGGCCTAGACTTTCTACCACGAAAGACTATACCGCATAAAGGGCCAACCCTTAGAAACTATTAGTGAGCTCCTCCAACTATGTTAATATAACCTTCTATGTTAATCAGATTTGGTGTTTTAACTTGTATGTCAACTATTTATTTGCCTTTTCACATTAGACACTTTAATTTTTTATGACATTTTAATGTCACCTCAAGGTAAGGAAGGAAGGACAAATACATGCAACTTTATATAATTAATTATCCCTCAACTTGCTACTTGCTACTTTATATAGTTAATTATTCCTCAACTTGCTACTAAGCAACATCAATCAGCTGACAAACTATCTTGAAACCCACAAGTTGGAAAATTTTACTCCCTGTAGCACTTGTAGGAAATTTTGTTCTGTTCAAAGCTCCTGCTAGAAACTAAACTGATATACAGAATTTGCAACAACTTCTAGTTCCTGTTGACCTTGTGGCTTAAAAGATTGAACCATATAATGTGAGACTCTGTATCAAATTTTGTTTGTTTAGCTTGTGGAAGTTGTTTGTTTAGCAGGTGGAAGATCATCGTCTATGACAAATCAAAGAAAGGTCCAAGGAAGAACATCAAGATATGGCTGTCAAATGTTGTATCTTACCTAATGTCCAGAGAGTGTACAATATATTGGTATGCAATCACATACAAGAAAAACTAATAGATTAATCATGGTATGTACAATCACATCTCATGGTATGTCAAACGTCCAGACATCCCCAAATCATCCAGAGAGTGTACCAATAGTGAAAGATTTGATTTACCTACAACTAGGCAGAGTTACGGGCAATGGAGGCGGTCAAAGGCGCAGCCGATCAGAGGGGACTTGCTCCTTCGCAGCACGTCGGAGGCGATGGCGGCACAGCCGGTTGAACGGCGTGGAGGCGTGCGTTGGACCGATCGGAGGTGGTGGTGGCGAGCAGCGACGAAAGGAGCTAAGGTAGGGCGGAGGGCGGCGGTGGGAGGGTTAAGCTACGATAGGGGATGGGGCAGCCGGTCGGAGGCGGTGGGGGTGTGGCCGGACATGGCACAACCAACTGGGAGGTGTGGAGAGATTTGGGGATTTAGGGATTTTGGGAGGACGGGCACGCGGGTGAGGGAAGAAGCGGAGGGCGACGGTCAGAGGGGCGAGCTAGGGTAGGGGATGGGCGAGCAGCCGGTCGGAGGCGGTGGAGATGTGGCCGGCCATGGCGCGCGGTGGAGATGTGGAGGCGGTGGAGATGTGGAGGCCGATCGGGTGGAGCGATTTGGGAGGACGGGCACGCGGGTGAGGGAAGAAGCGGAGGGCGACGGTCGGAGGGGCGAGCTAGGGTAGGGCATGGGCGTGCAGCCGGTCGGAGGCGGTGGAGATGTGGCCGGCCATGGTGGTGGAGATGTGGACGCGGTGGAGATGTGGAGGCCGATTGGGTGGAGCGATTTGGGGATTAGGGTATTGGGTGAAGCGATTTTTGGTGGAGTGGTTCTGGGTCAGCGGGCCTTTTTGCCTTTCGCGCCTAAGCTTGGCGCTATGCCTGTAGTTTCCCGCTCCTAAATATTGCCGACTAACAGTCCGACCCACAACATATTATTTGCCGACACATAAGTAGTCCGTAATACTTGTATAATTGCCGACAGACAATTTGCCCCCTGAAAGATGTATTACTGGCAGATAGTTTGTTGTTAACTTTGCCGACAGACAGTTTGTTGGTGATCACTGATTATTTCCGGCAGTCGTCTGCCGGTAATATTGTGTAATGGTGTAGTGTATCATATGAAGAGGAATTAGCATTAAGAGCCATAGAGTTATCATTGGATGTTCTTGAAACAATGTCTATCTCAAAAGTCTTGAGACTAGAATATAGTTTATCCAAAGTCATTTCACTCATCTTGTGAGCTTCCCTAAAAGCAGTCATTTTCATTTGCCAGATTTTAAGATCAAGAGATGATAGGAAATGTCTAGCATTTTCAGAGTCAGTGTACTTTACATCTACAGCTCTAAGATTGTTTAAGATTCTGTTAAAGCGAGCAAAACAATCATCTAGAGATTCTCCAGAGTACATTTCAAATCTAGTGTATTCCTTTTTAAATTGATCTTGCCTAGCTTCTTTTACAGAGTCAGTGCCCTCATGATAATCTTGAAGAGATTTCCAAATTTCATGAGCAGTGAGTAAATGATGAACTCTATCGAATTCTTTTCTAGCAAGTCCTTGAAGCAATATGTTTCTAGCTCTATTATTGTTTTCAACATCTTTTTCAAACTCGATTTTATCAATATCATCATTTGAAGGAAGCTCGTATGGAATCTTTACCTTGCGCCAAATAGCGTTACCTTGAGCTTGAAGGTATGCAGTCATCCGAATCCGCCAGTGGGGAAAGTCTGTGCCATTGAAGATTGGCGGCTTGTTCGAGTATATCTCTGTTGCCATAACTTACCGTTTACTAATCACCTGTTAAGATGGATTAGTAGAGCCAAGCTCTGATACCACTTGTAGGACCGAATATAGCAATCAGAGGGGGGTGAATGATTGTGCGGAAGCTAAAACCAAATTCTTGATCTATTAAAAGTTTACCCCAAAATAGAAACAAATAATTGCCTCGTTTTCAAAAAAAAACAGAATGATAGAGGTTTGGTAAAACACGAATTCCCAGAGATCCAACCGTCCGATCGATCTGAAATTTGGACACAAGAAACTAGATTCCAATACGAATCAAACCCAAAAAGAATCAGCTCAATCGGACTTACGGATCAAAAGTTATGACCTTTGCAAGCTTACTGTTCCAGAAGATGGCGAGAATAAATCTAACTAGAATTGTAGCTCTTGAAAGATTTGATGAACTTGATCTTTATTTCTCCTTTCTTTTGTCTAAAATACTCCAAACAAAAGAGTACAACCCTAAAGCTTGCTCAAAGCTTGATTGCCTTCAACAGGAGGCAACCCCTCTATTTAAAGAAGGCAAACACACCTAATCCTAGAAGGAGTCCTAATCATAGAAGGATTCCTAATCCTAAAAGGATTCCCACTCCTAATCCTAGAAAGAGCATGTATTCAACACAACTCCACTTGGCCCAACCTGGCCGAGTACAACTCTTGCACGCGTATGGCAACCCTACCATACTCACGTGACTAACACTTTGCACGCGAATGACCTCATGCCATTCTCACGTGACTAACCATTCTTCATGTGCACCATTCTCTTAGCCCGAACGTCCCGCATGACATCCTTGACCACCAAGACCTCAGTTCCCCCTGAACCTAGTCCCGAACCTCAGTTCCTCCATGAACCTAGTTCCAATCCCGTCATCGACCACATTCGCCCTCGAGCAATACCTGCATATGAACAAACCACAAAACGATTCCGAGCACAAGTCCGCGACTTGACTCACATTAAACCATGCAACCACTCACAGGAGTGCATTGCATTAAATATTCTAAGAACACGATTTCAAAACACGAACAAAAACCTTTGCAAAAATCAAAAAGCTTTTCAAATAATCAAACTGATTTCAGATCTTTTCAAATAAAGAAACCAAAAAATAAATCTTGTCGAAATATCAAACTGGTTTCAAATCTTTTTCAAATACTCATCATCAAAATCAACTGGATCAAAAATAACGATCCTTCAGTCTCGGCCCTTGGATAAGCAGCGACATCATAATGTATTTTCGCTTCATACACAGCCAAGGAGGAAGGTTGTAGTTACAGAGAGTCACGGGCCAAGTGCTATGAATACTGCTCATGTTACCGAAAGGATTCATTCCATCCGTACTCAACCCAAACCTTATATTCCTTGGCTCATTTCCGAAGTTCTCCCTAAAGATCCTATCGATGGTTCTCCACTGGGCAGAATCAGCAGGTGTGACACTACGGAATGGTGTGACATTGTAAAATGTGAAATTAGAGAATAAAACCTTTCGGCTTGAGGTTTACTCGCGTTTTTGGGCCTTTTGAAGTATTGTGACACCACGGAGCGTCGTAACCTTATAAAAGGTGCATGATGAGGTCAAAAACATATTGAAATATAATATGGGAGGTTAAAAACATAAGGTATGGAGGTTAATAGCGTTGTTGGGCCGTTTCCGGGGTTTTGGGCCTTCCCGGGGGAGTTTGGGCCTTAAAGAGGGGGTTGTGGGCTTTGGTGGGATGGAGTGGGAATCCATTTAGGATTAGGAAAGGGGCTTAGGGCTGGTTAAAGGTGGGTTTCTCTGCCCTTTTGGGCGTCCTCCCCCTGCCCCTTGCGCCCCCAAGTGCCCTAGCCGCCTCCCACACCTCCCCACCTCCTCCTTGGGCGCCTCCACCTCCCCCAAGCCTCTCCCCTTGCGCAACCACCCTCTCCACCACCTCTCCACCTCCCTTGCTGTGCCTAGGTGAGTTCTTGACCTCACCACCTCGAAGATCCATCCATTGGAGCGCTCCGCGACAAGGAGATCCGGTGGATTTGGAAGCGAGGAAGGGGATCGTGCGAACCGGGAGGAGATCTATTGGGTTTTCGTGCGTCGGGCGAAGGTATGGCCATGGGAATCCTTGGGGTTGCGCTAGGTACTGTTATAAGGGTGTTTATAAAGTTTTTAGATCAATTGGTGGTGCTGGATTTGAGTAGATTGGATTAGATCTAGAAGTTGCCACGTTCTCTGTTTCGGGCAGCATGAGCAGTCGACCTAGGGTTCGGTTTTTCGCCAAATTAGATTCGGAATCTGGTCGTACAGACGTTTAAGAAGTTGTAGATAATTTCATTATCTTTTCGTGGATATAAATAACTTTAAATTCCGCCCAGCCGTTTGAAAGTTATGGCTGTTTTACCGAGCGTGTTAAAATCTGTGACGTGATTGGAACAGATCACGGTATTTTGTAGATTAAACAACTTTAGACTCCGAATTAGTCTTTCCCTATACCTAGAAAAAGTTAGGAAAATTCCTAAGCTACGCGAGGATGTACTCGTTTAATTGATTCGGAGTTTTAGAACCCGATTTATGCCTTTTGGAAGGCTGCTGTCCCGACGGGACAGAACCGCTGTTTTCGGGTTTTGCGAGTAGTTGGTAATGTCGGGGTAGATGAGGGTTTGCGTACTATTTTGTGGACGCGATTGTGAGTGTGTGGTACCTATGTGCAGGTGGTATGACCCCGGGAGTGCCCTCTATGTCTCGCCAATCCGTCGCCGTGGTTGAGGCAAGTGTGTTGTGATGGATAGCGAGTTGTAGGTTGCTTGTTGAGAATAGATGGAATTGACTTCATGATATATGATCACTTGCCATGCTTTTATGATTGCCAATGATATGATGAGCATGTTTAGTATGTTATGATGCCATGTGTTAAAATGTGAGTTAAATATGATGTTGGCATAATTGCATACATGACATGTTACATGGCCCGGGCGGTGAGAAAGTCATATCTAATCCGGGAAGGTCGGTGAGAAAGATATGACTAATCCGGAGAGCCAATGAGTAAGTCCTACATCATGATTCCATTCACCGCGGTGAACGGAAGCGAGAAGTAGGCACCCTCCATCTTCGGGATGGAAGGGGGGAGAGGGTGCACACCGACGGGTGTGTACTCAACCATACCGGTATGAGTTTCCAAGGAGACATGAGCATCGCATTGCACTGCATACATATTGATGATAATGATATGTGACCATGAATGAGATGGTTTACATGATGTGAGATATTATTGCTATGTAATTGTTTATGTTTGTACCATTGCAATATACTTGCTGAGTGATGAACTCACGCTTGTGTTTATGTTGTTTTCTTTTAGGTACCATGAATCCGACATGCGGGAAAGGGAGCTAGTCACACGTCATCACTTAGCATCACCCATTTAAACAATGACATGATAATGAAAGTATTGCCATGAAACTTGGAGTATTGCTTAACCGTGTGCTCGGTCTTATTATTTAATTCGTTTAGCTCATGAAGTGGTTGAATGCTTTATCCTGGACTTATATGGTTGCTATGTCACATGTTATTCCTGTTTTAGATGCTTTCCATTATGATATAACTTGTGATACTGTTGTTGCTCCTTCAATTCATGTTAAAACAAAGGAGATGCTGCCGAAATCTCGGTTTTTAGCATATGCGCCTTTGCTGGAATTTTTGTTTAATTGTGGTATTTAGATGTTGTTTAGCTTATGTTTGGTAGCATTCAGGCATATTAAATGCCGGGGTGTTACAGTTGGTATCAGAGCGGGCTGTAGGTCCTTGGAATGTGTATTTTTAGTGACATGCTATAGGGTACAACTAAAATGTGATGTGGAATAACTTAGAAACATGGCTTAGGTCCTTACTAAAATTTTGTCATAGGATAGCAACATTAAAACTTGCAAAAGTGGTATAACTAATCTAAAATTTGACACACACTGGATGCACAGTAGGAAAGGGTATGTGTATCGTCTCTTTACGCTTAAATGTTGTATTTAAGCTTTGATGTTGAATGCTTCATTTGATAATGTATGTTGCTATGTCTATGAGATAAATGATTGAATTGATCTTGTTGTTGTGATAAAGTGGGGTTTTGGTGCCGAAGGGTTTCGGTCACCTCTTTTTGGCTCATAGTAAGGGTGAGGTTTGACGGTGTGACCGGTTAGCGCCATCACCGAAGAACTATTAACCCCTGTAGGAGAAGAGTGCTTACCCTTTTCTATCGTAGATCGGGTAGTTGACTGGAGACAAATAGAAGAGTTGATGGTGGATTCCTTCGGATGTTCTTTATCGTTCTGTGGTCGGTCTTGGTTGGTTTTATTGGTTTTAGTTGATGGAAACCAAAAGAAAAGTGTTTGGTATTGGATTTTCGTGGATCGTTCCGTATGTGGTGTGTGGTTTTGTCTTCCTTTGTTGAAGACGAAGAAGAGGAGTCTAGGGTGGCGCTTCTTTCGGGCGCCTTTCCACTTTTAATGCTTAGTTTGTTGATTTCTTTATGGGGAAGAAGCATTCAATCTCTACTATTCTAAAGCACCACTTGGTGGCAGTGGTCCGTTCTTCATACGTCATTAATTGCCATTTAATTGCCCTACTTAATTGCCCTACTTAATTACCCTACGCAAGAAACGAAGCGTTGCTTTAATTAGCCAGCTTTCGTAAGAAACGAAGCGTTAAAGATAGATGTTTAATTTTGTGAAATAATTTTTTTATTTTTTAATATTTATTTTTCATTATCAAATTTGTTTTTCGTAGCAACGCATGGGCATGTAACTAGTTTCATTCCTGTGTTTGTCTTTCTCCGAGGTTAAAGGAGTTATTGCGGAGTTGTGCCAGACCCGACTGTCAGGGCTGAAGATCTGTGGCTTTGTAGGAGTAAGTGGTGTTTGATTTCAATATTTTACTGGTTTAAGAAATCATCGTTGAAAAACCCTTCTTGTTTCGTGAAAGTTTGGGGTTTGGTGTTAAGGTTTAATTGCAAAGGTTTAATTGAGCGCTTGGTTCCCTTTCGAGAAAATTGTCTTTCAACCATTTTCCTCTTTGGGAGTCCTTGAGATTTAAAAGTGTTTTGGAAAATTCCTTTCGCATGACCAAGTTTGGGTTTGTCTCATTGCAATTTTGAGAGTCAAGTTTCCTTATGAATTCGGGATGAGCTTTAAAACTAAAATGTTGCAAACAAAGTAAGTAGTCTTTTGACTGAAATCGTTTGTCCCTAGTAAGAATTGCTGTTTAGCATATTATGTAGCATGTACCAATGTGATTTATGGGATGATGCATTGTTAAGTTAATTTGTGAGTTGAAACGATTCAATGTGGTTGTTATCTCTAGCTTGAGAATAAATAGACTACTAGTGTTGTAGTTTACTCTTAGCGAGAATGATTGAATGTGCTAAAGTACATGCTTAGAATCGGTTGCTTTGCTTTAAAAGTGCTTATGACCCTTGATAATGTTTAAAGTTTTAAACCCTGTTGCATAGTTAGAACATTAAGATGATGTAAACTGCTGATAGCGCTAAAGAAGCTTTGCTGGTTGTTTAAAGATGTTCTAATTTAAACATGTTAGTAGAGAAATTTGATCATGCTAGCTTGTGACTGTAACTTGGAAGTTGATTAGAGTTGCTATTCATGTTGTTACAAAATATTAGCATGATTGGAAGTATGCAGTCGTGTTCCTAAAATGCTAGTGTCGAGGCCAATTGGAAAGATATGGGTTTTGTAGTTTGATGATATTGCAAGAACTTTGTGCTGGTCTAACTTATTAAATTTAATTTAATAGTTGGAGTATGTTGTGTAGTGACAATTTTGTTGTAACCTATCTATAGGGTAGCTAAAAGTAATGTTGACGTTTGATGATTATGCTCGTTGGTTGTTATTAATAACCTAGTAGTGGTGGTAATTGTTTAGATTACTTGTTGAAAACCATGGTTAAAATAGAGGAAAATTTTAACATGTTGCGATGGAGTGAGCTTTGGATAATTAACATGATGTACAATTTCATCCTTAATGAATGTATGTCGTAGAATCATATTTACGAACCTTGTCTTGTGGAGATAATATTTACATGTTGAAGTCGCTTGTTAACTGAATAAGTTTCGATTGTCGAGATGTTTACATGTAGGTGGTATGAAATTTATAGGTTGATCATGCTTAAGTATTTGTTGAAGTACTATGTTTGAAATTTAGAATAAGATGTATTATGTTTTGGTGATCTGTGGGGATCATGTCAATGTAGTCTTGGTTGGGTGTCTTTTTGATAAACATCATAAACTTTAATTAAAAGTGTTGAGAATGGTAACTAGAGAAAGAATTTGATGTGTCAATTTTGTTAAATCCGGTTGGACTCTCTTGATGAGTAAATAGTGATTATTGAATGCTTAAATGGTAAGTGTAGTGGAACACAAGCTATGGTGGGGTTCATGCTGAGCTGGTGTTTAAAACCTTTGAAACTGGTTTGGTTGTTTGCCATCTCGGTTGAATGCTTTCGGTTGGGGTGTTCCTTATGTTGAGATTAAGAGTGTAACACCCCAAAATTTTGCTTTTCTTAAATTCATGTGTGATTTGGCACTTTGGTGATTTTTTGGAATTTTCTGGAATTTATTTGGATTTATTTGGAATTTATTTGAATTTATTCCATTTTGAAATAATTAAAGAATTTAATTTTGCAAATAAAATTTTGTTGGAAATATTTTATTTGAGTCCCAAATACCCTAAAATATTTTCCAGAATTTTTCTGGAATTTTTCTGAGTCATTTGCTATTTTTAATGAATTAAATGAATTACTGGAAATTATTTTAATTATTAAATCGCTGGAAAATCAAGTCGGGTCAAGTACTATTCATCCGACCGAGTCGGAACCCGAGTCGGACTCGAGTCCGACCCGAGCCACGTGACTCGACCGAACCAGCTCTAAAACCTAATCGATCCCAACCGTTGGATCAAGATCCAACGGTCAGGATTTCCCCGTACCGCTTCGATCGAATCCGGCCCGGATCCGATCCCGCGCGCGCATCGTGGCCGCTGATCGTGCCACGTGGACGGCTGTCCGTCGTCGTCTCCGCCCGAGTCCGAGCCGGACTCCGCCGCCGCGCCCGCCGCCGTGGAGAACTAGGTTTCCGTCCCGGGCACGGACGCCGAGGCTATTTAAAGCCCGGGTCACGCCCTGAGGTTGACCGTTCCCGTGCGCACCCATTGCCCTAGCCGCCGCCGCTCGTAGCTCACCGACACGCTCGCAATAGCTCGCCGTAGTTGGGCTTGCGCGCGTTTCGGTTTTGTGCATGTTCCGCCGTCGTTGAGCCGCCTCCGCCGCCACCGAGCACAGATCTAGAACCCCCAGGACGAGACGCACCCGAAGAGACCTTTCATCTCGCCGGAGCACGCCCCAAACGCCGTTCGTGTGGTCGCCGTCCTCAGCGCCGGCAGCCGTAACTCCGCCGTGAAGCCATCGCCGACCCCGAGCTCCACCAACCGTCCGATCAAGATCCAAGGGCCCAGATTGCGCCACGTCATCCCCCGGTGAGAACCACGTGCGATTCCCAGATCCGTTCTCAACCGTTGGATCTAGATCCAACGGTCCAGATCAACCGCGTTCACCCCAAACGCGTGAGTCCAGATCCAATCTGGACCGTTGATTTTCAAATCAACGGTCGAGATCTAGCCACGTGTGCGGGAGACTGACCGTCGCGGTCAGCGCAGTCCACGCGCGCGTGAGCGCGTGTCTCTGACACGCGGGGCCCGCGTGTCAGCGGGACAACCAAACCGCACCATGACGTCACGCTGGCGTCATGGCGGGCCCGCATGTCAGTGGCTGTCCCAGCCAAGCGCTGACGTCAGCAATGACGTCACCCATGGGACCCACCTGTCAGCACCGTGGGCTGAGCCCCGCTGACGTCAGCAGTGACGTCATTCGAGGGGACCCACATAGATTCGTCGACCGAGTCCACGGTGGACCCGAGCCGAGCGTGGACCACGTCCATGGACCGGCTGACGTCAGCAGGCCAATCAGAAGCTGCCACGTGTCCTTGCTGACGCAATAATTAATTTCCGAAAAAGAAAATGATTTATTAATTCGAAATAATGATTTCAGATTTTGATTCAAACTTCAAACGCTTATAACTTTTGCGTTTCAACTCCGATTTGAGTGATTCAAATTTCTAAATTTGTATAAAATTGAGACCTACCTAAATATGAATTTTATTTAATTTTTGGACTAAAGTTTTTCTCTGTAAAATTATTTAATTGATTATTTAAACTTTAAATAATCATAACTTTTAACGTTTAACTCCGAATTTGACGATTCCAGTTTCTAAAAATTCATAAAATTATGTTCTCTCTGTTTATGGATTTTATTTGGATGTTTGGATACTCTTTGCCTATTGTTTATTCGTGTATTTGCTATTTGCACGCTTTACGAGTAGACGTTGAAGTGCCGGAAGGATTCGAAGGAGAAGTATTGACTCAGGATTCAACTCAAGACCAAGAGCAAGTACTTTTTGAAGGCAAGTTGTGCTTTGACCATGTTGATCCTATTTTGAAATCTATTTTGATTTAACCTATTGCATGCTAGTTCAATTAGAAAATACTTTATTTAAATATGGGAGATTAGATAAATACCAATTTGCTGTATGACACCTTGATTACTTAAATATGTGCCATGACCCCTTGTCACCCTAGTTGTGGTTTACTAGTTGGACATTATTAACTTGCCAACATGGGTTTTAGACCGTTGTAGTAAACTGCTTAGACCTGCTACGTGCTCATGACATGATTTTGGACAAACAAATGTTAATATTGACTTAATGATATATTGAACCTGTTTTGGAAAGGTATCATGTGATGTTGATGGCACGTGGTGCATGGTAATCAACTGCGGTTTGATAAATAGTTTTTCGACCGGGGCATGTGGCAAGAATAATCAGGTGGGCCAGTTGTGGCACTGGGGATGTTGATTTGGTTCTTCGGGTAGTCTTGCCCTGGTCACCCTAAGGACTTAACCTTGCAAGCCTTTGAACTGGGTCTAACGTGCAACCACATGTCTGTAATGGGACGGACCTAGTTGACTAAGTTGCTAATAACGTACCCGTGGGACCTCAGGAGGTCAACTACACCCTTTGTGTAAGTTGTACGGGGGAGCGTACCGGGGCTGAGGCCAGGTACCCATCTAACGGTTGATTGGCCTACACTTCGCCTTAGCTAAGGGAAGGGTTAGTGCGCAATAACCGGGGAGGACCACTTGTATTGTTAGAGGTTTCCGAAAGACTTTGTTACGGGAACTCGCCTTTGTGGTGTTTGACTGTATCTTGTGGGTAAAGTGCATAACCTCTGCAGAGTGTAGAATCTATTCGAATAGCCGTGTCCGCGGTATTGGACATCGCTCGGGAATTACAGTCAAGGGTTAGATTTTCTCAAAAATAACTTGGATCTAAAAGGTTGGGTTGGATTAATAATGATGTGGATGGAAATATGGATTAGGATGGGAAAGATGTTTATTAAACTCCTTGAAAATTTAATTATGCTATACTTGTTTCTACTGCTTTCGAATCTACTTATGATACTTGTTAAATGCTGTTTACTGCAAAAATACTTTGAGCTACTCCTTTGTACCAAGCCATGCATATAGTATATTAGCCTGCATTCTGTGCATGACTTGCTGAGTACCAAGTACTCACCATTGCCACAATACAACACCAGTTGAAGAGGAGACTACACCAGCTTTGGAGGAGGAGCTCCAAAAGGATCCGTCTACTTAGGGAAGCGAGCCCAGTCAGTTGCCTGTGGTATACTGGATGGCTCCACGAAGTTATTTGATTTTCCGCTGCTACTATTTCTCTTTTAATAAGTTTCGCCCTGCGAGGCGTACATTTGTGACTTGACCATAAGGTCGAGTAACCAGTTTGACTATTTAAATAAAGTACTTTATTAGTATCGAGTGGTATGATTGTGATATTTACCGATGTTAAGACTGTGTGCACTAGCGCGTTCCTGGACTAGTGCTGAATACACAGAGGGTCCGGATTTGCAAATTCGGGGTCCCGACAAAGAGTTTCCCCAAAAACTCGTAGTGTTTGGTGTCGACCTTTGGTTTTGGCGAAATTGTTTAGTTCATGTTGTGAGTTTGAGTTTACATCCAAAAGTTTTTGAGTGGATCGCGCTCCTTCGCGTCCACACTGAATTATCTTTCGAAATAATTTTAAAGGGAAGCAGATGGTCATAAAGGGATGTGTTGGAAACTTTTGAGTTAAGCCCTTAATGTGTAACTTTATTTAGCTAGAGTTGGAGTCATTTGGAAAATGTGTCTGGTGTGCGGATGTTTCACAAGTCTGGATTTTTATGAATGTTTCATAAGTGAATTTGGTTAGAGAAGAGTTTCCTTTTGGGATTGAGTTTCCCTCTCTTTTGATAAAATTTATGGCAGTTGTTTGTGCAGATGTCTAACTTTGGAGTCAATGTTCTTTTCCAAAACGTTGATTTTGGTTAAAATGCGATGTTTTGCAAAGTTTAGCTATCTATCATTGGTGGGTTCTGATTTGATGTGGTGCCTTACTGTTAACTATGTTGTCGTCATAGTCTATATGATTTAGCGCAACCGTCAGTGTTATGGGTATTTCAATCATTTGATACCGAGGAAGAAGTCATTTGGTGAATGACTATTCGGTACCGTTGTTCCATGATGAATGAATGGTGAAAAGTAAACATGACATCGTTTTTACATGTTAAATGATAAAAGAGTCATTGAGCCAGGTCGGTGAGAAAGTCATATATGGAGATATGACTAATCCGGAGTGCTCCTGAAGAATGTGCATTTATGTCATGAAACGAGATTTCCCTTGCTTTCTAGTATGAAAAGAAAGTATTGCCATGAAACTTGGAGTATTGCTTAACCGTGTGCTTGGTCTTATTATTTAATTCGTTTAGCTCATGAAGTGGTTGAATGCTTTATCCTGGACTTATATGGTTGCTATGTTACATGTTATTCCTGTTTTAGATGCTTTCCATTATGATATAACTTATGATACTGTTGTTGCTCCTTCAATTCATGTTAAAACAAAGGAGATGCTGCCGAAATCTCGGTTTTTAGCATATGCGCCTTTGCTGGAATTTTTGTTTAATTGTGGTATTTAGATGTTGTTTAGCTTATGTTTGGTAGCATTCAGGCATATTAAATGCCAGGGTGTTACAGCAGGGTGCCTCAGCTTTCCATCCCTCTTTCGCTCTTCTGAGTGCCATCGCATCAGCTTGGCATGCTTTTTATTTGCAAATAAACGCTTTAGACAAGGTATTACTGGCAAATAGCACACCACTTTAGCGGGAGCTCCATTCTTCACTTATATGCCTTCGTTTTCCTCGCCCTTACGCTTGTATCGCGATGCTTTGCACACCGGACATACATGCGTGTCTGCATAGTCTTTGCGATAGAGTATACAGTCGTTTGGACACGCGTGTATTCTTTCTACCTCCAATCCCAAGGGACATACAACCTTCTTGGCAAAATACGTGGTCTTAGGCAACAGGTTGCCCTCTGGAAGCATGTCCGCTAAGAGACGTAGCAACTCTGTGAAACTCTTGTCGGACCAACCATTGCTTGCCTTCAATATCAGTAGTGAAAGCACAGTGTGCAACTTTGTGTATTCCTCCTTGCAACCCGGGAACAAAGGTTTCTCTGAGTCCTCTATCAAACCCTTGAACTGATTAAACTCTCTCTCACTACTGTAGTTTCCTTCTGCATCGCGCAACATTTGAGCCAGATTATTGTCATCGTCAACGACCAACCTATCCTCATCGGTTCCATACCCGATGTCAGCTGCCATATTGGCGGCTTCGTCGTCGTCGACATTATCACATTGAAGTATGATCTCCTCTTCACCGTGCCTTGTCCAACAGGTATAGCTAGGTACAAAGCCCCTCCGAATCAAGTGCAAGTGGATTTGGTCTTTGTCCGAAAACATCTTCTCATTCTTGCAATCAATGCATGGACAATGTATGTACTCCGTCTTCTTTTGCAATCTGTTCTCCTCGGCTGCTCGTAGAAAAGCAGATACGCCGTCGATGTATTCTCGGCTGCAACGGTTCGCATTGTACATCCATCTCCGGTCCATCTACAATTAATTAATGTAACAATTAATAATATGCAATAATCTTAATTACACAAATCATTAATCCATTATTTGTTACTATCCAATAACCTTAATTAAATAAATTTAATATATGCTCAATCATAATTTATCATCCAAAAAAGGTAGACAACTTAATCTAATAGAGCAAGGTAGTAAATTCATCATCTCACTAACGGTAAGAAAATTAATGGTAATTAGAAACAAATCTTAAGTACTATGCATAGCCAAAATTAAATTTATCCTCTCAAAGAGGTACATAATTCATCATCTCAAAATGCAAGGCAACTTCATGATCACCTATATACCATATACATTAAATTTAATGTGTATTAATATCCAACAATCTTAATTAAATAAATTTAATATATGCTTGCCATATTTTGTCATCTAAAAAAGGTAGACAACAAATAATCTAATGGAGCAAGGTAATAAATTCATCATCTAGATATAAATTAATCTAAAAAATGCTAGGTAAATAAAAAAAAATTGAATGTAAGCTTTGCCATTGAAGAAAGGAAAATCTTAAATAAACTAGATCTAGCCATTAAATTGCAACTACATCACCACAAATGAAGAGAGGAGAACAAATTACTCACATTGGAACAACCCTACGAAGTAAAAACTCAAGTTTCTTTGCAAACAAAATCTCAGATCTGAAATTTTGCTTTTCTTCTCGGGGAGGAAGATGACCATGAGCTCCTGTAGAGTGCTGTAGCGACTAGTATATATAGGGGGTTTTATTTGTGGCGGTTCTAAACAAAAATCGCCACAGATAACTGTATTTGTGGTGGTTTTTGTTTAGAACCGCCACAAATAAGCTAATTATCAGTGACGGTTTTGTCCTCCAACCGCCACTGATAATACCTACCTATCAGTGGCGGTTTTTGTTCCGAACCGCCACAGATAGTGGACTATCAGTGGCGGTTTAGGGTTAAAACCGCCACTGATAGTTGTCGCAGTATTTGTGGCGGTTATAACCACAAACCGCCACTGATATCTGTGGCGGTTCGGAACAAAAACCGTCACTGATATCTGAGGAGCAGATTGCCGTGATTAGGGAAAGGTTGAAGATAGCCCAATCTCGACAGAAGAGTTATGCTGACAATCGTCGCCGAGACTTGAGTTTTGAGCCAGAAGACTTTGTTTATCTCAGAGTTACGCCTCTCAGGGGAGTTAAGAGGTTCCATGCCAAAGGGAAACTTGCACCCCGTTATGTTGGACCGTTTAAGATTTTGAGTCGCAGAGGCGAAGTTGCTTACCAGCTGGAGTTGCCACAGTCGTTAGCAGGAGTACATGATGTATTCCATGTGTCCCAGCTGAAGAAATGTCTCCGAGTTCCTGAGGAACAGACACCGCTAGAGTTAATTGAGTTGCAAGAGGACTTGACCTATAAGGAACATCCCGTGAGGATTCTAGACACAATGGACCGAGAAACTAGAAACAAGTCAACCCGTTTCTGTAGAGTTCAGTGGAGCAACCATGAAGAAAGCGAAGCGACTTGGGAGCGCGAAGAGGATTTGAAGAAAGAGTTTCCAAACCTATTCTGTAGTGAGCCCTGAATCTCGGGGACGAGATTCTATTAAGGGGGGGAGGTTTGTAACACCCTAAAATTTTGCTTTTCTTAAATTCATGTGTGATTTGGCACTTTGGTGAATTTTTGGAATTTTCTGGAATTTATTTGGATTTATTTGGAATTTATTTGAATTTATTCCATTTTGAAATAATTAAAGAATTTAATTTTGCAAATAAAATTTTGTTGGAAATATTTTATCTGAGTCCAAAATGTTCCAAAATGTTTTCCAGAATTTTTCTGGAATTTTTCTGAGTCATTTGCTATTTTTAATGAATTAAATGAATTACTGGGAATTATTTTAAATATTAAATCGTTGGAAAATCCAACTCGGGTCAAGTACTGTTCATCCGACCGAGCCCGAGTCAGACTCGAGTTCGAGTCCGACCCGAGCCACGTGACTCGACCGAACCCACTCCTAACCCTAGTCAATCCCAACCGTTGGATCAAGATCCAACGGCTGAGATTCGCCCGTACCGGTTCGAGCCGTATCCGGCCCGGATCCGATCGCGCCGTGCGATCGTGGCCGTTGATCGCGCCACGTGGACGGCTGTGATTGCGTCGTCTTCACCGAGACCGAGCCGGACTCCGCCGCCGCGCCCGCCGCCGTAGCAAACTAGGTTTCCGTCTAGGGCTCGAACGCCGAGGCTATTTAAAGCGTGAGACATCCCCCGAGGTTGCCCTCATCCTTGCGCACCCGTTCCACCGAGCCATCTCGCCTGAGCCGCCGCCGTTGAGCCGCAATCGCTCGCCGGAGTTGTCTCTTTCCTCCGCTGCGGTTTGCACCGTTTTCCGCCGCCGTCCGTCGTCTTCCGCCGAGAAGGAGCCCAGATCCGGAGACCTCGCGTCGAGACGCACCCGAAGGGACCCTTCATCTCGCCGGAGCACGCCCCAACCGCCGTTTGGGTGGTCGTCGTCCCCGTCTCCGGTCAAGCCAGCGCCGCCGTGAAGCCATCGCCGTCCGCGAGCTCGGAGGACCGTCGGATCCAGATCGGACGGTTGAGGTGAGCTCACGTGTTCCAAAACCCGATTAGATCTGGACCATTGGATCAAGATCCAACGGTTCACAATCGCCACGTGCCGTAGCAGTGCGATTATAGGAGTTGATCTGGACCGTCCGATCTAGATCGAACGGCCCACGATCAACGGGTAGTTTTCAACGTGTTAACCTGGATCTAATCCGCGCCGTTGATTTTCAAACCAACGGCTGTGATTGCGCCACGTGTCGGGAAGTTGGACCGACGCGGTCGCCGGCCCACGCAGCGTGGCGTGTGGACGCCGACACGCGGGCCCGCGTGTCGAGGGCCCGCATGTCGCTGGTCGACCCCGCCAAGCGCCGACGTCACCCATGACGCCACAAGGTCCCACATGTCAAGACTGTGGTCGAGCCGGCCGACGTCAGCGATGACGTCACCCGAGTGGGCCCACATGTCAGTCTCATGTGGAGTCGTGGACCGAGTCCACGGTAGACCCGAGCCGAGCATGGACCAAGTCCATGGACCGGCTGACGTTAGCAGGCCAATCAGGAGCTGACACGTGTCTATGCTGACGCAATAATTGATTTCCGAAAAAGAAAATGATTTATTAATTCGAAATAATGATTTCAGATTTTGATTCAAACTTCAAACGCTTATAACTTTTGCGTTTCAACTCCGATTTGAGTGATTCAAATTTCTAAATTTGTATAAAATTGAGATCTACCCAAATATGAATTTTATTTAATTTTTGGACTAAAGTTTTTCTCTGTAAAATTATTTAAATGATTATTTAAACTTTAAATAATCATAACTTTTGCGTTTTAACTCCAAATTTGACGATTCCAGTTTCTAAAAATCCACAAAATTATGTTCTTTCTGTTTATGGATTTTATTTGGAGTTTTGGAATGTTTTTGCCTAGTGTTTATTTGTGTATTTGCTATTTGCACGCTTTACGAGTAGACGTTGAAGTGCCGGAAGGATTCGAAGGAGAAGTTTTGACTCAGGATCCAACTCAAGACCAAGAGCAAGTACTTTTTGAAGGCAAGTTGTGCTTTGACCATATTGATCCCATTTCGAAATCTATTTTGATTCAAACTATTGCATGCTAGTTCAATTAGAAAGATACTTTGTTTAAACATGGGGTTAGATAAATACCAATTTCGTATGACACCTTGATTACTTAAGTATGTGCCATGACCCTTTGTCACCCTAGTTGTGGATTACTAGTTGGACATTATTAATTTGCCAACCGGGGTTTTAGATCGTTGTAGTATCTTTGCTTAGACACACTTTCGTGCTCATGACATGGTTTTGAATAATCAAATGTTAATATTGACTTAATGATATATTGAACCTGTTTTGGAAAAGTATCATGTGATGTTGATGGCACGTGGTGCATGGTAATCAACTGGGGTTTGATAAACAGTTTTCGACCGGGGCATGTGGCAAGAGTAATCAGGTGGGCCAGAGTGGCATTGGGAATGTTGATTTGGTTCTTCGGGTAGTCTTGCCCTGGTCATTCTAAGGACTTAACCTTGCAAGCCTTTGAACTGGGTCATACTTGCAACCACATGGCTGGAATGGGACGGCCCTAGTTGACTAAGTCGCTAAGGACTCACTTGTGGAGCCTCAGGGTGTCAGTTACACCGTTTGTGTGATTGTACGGGGGAGCGTATCGTGGCTGTGGCCAGATACCCATCTAACGGTGTGTTGGTCCCATACTTCGCCTTGGCTAAGGGAAGGGATGGTGTAGAGCACGAACCGGAGAGGACCACCTGTGTTGTTTGAGGCTTCCGAAAGGCTTTGTTACGGGAACTCGCCTTTGTGGTGTTTGACTGTATCTTGTGGGTAAAGTGCATAACCTCTGCAGAGTTGAGAATCTATTTAAATAGCCGAGTCCACGGTACTGGACAATGCTCGGGAATTACAGTCAAGGGGTAGACTTTCTGAAAATAACTTGGTTTTGAAAGTTGGGTTGGTTTAACAATGAAGATGATGGAAATATGGTTTAGGATGGGGAAAAATGTTTATTAAACTGCTTGGAAAGTTATTTATGTTTTACTTATTTCTATTGCTTTCGAATCTACTTATATTACTTGTCAAATGTCAAGCATCGCAAATATACCTTGAGCTATTCCTTTGTACCAAGCCATGCATATAGTATATTAGCTTGCATTCTGTGCATGACTTGCTGAGTACCAAGTACTCACCCTTGCCTCAACACAACACCAGTTGAAGAGGAGATTACGCCAGCTTCAGAGGAGGAACTCCAGGAGGACCCGTCTACTTAGGGATGCGAGCCCGATCGATTGCCTGTGGTATACTGGATGGCGCCACGAAGTTATTTGATTTTCCGCTGCTATTGTTATTATTTCTCTCTGAATAAGTCTCGCCTTGCGAGGCATATATTTGTAACTTGGCCATAAGGTCGAGTAACCAGTTTTATTACTTTAATAAAGTACTTTTATGTTATCGATTGGTATGATTGTGATAATTACCGATGTTAAAGACTGTGTGCACTAGCGCGTTCCTGGACTAGTGCTGAATACACAGAGGGTCCGAATTTGCAGATTCGGGGTCCCGACAGAGGTGGTATCAGAGCCATACTTGACTGTAGGCTCAACCCTAAGTTAGAATGGTCGTAGTGAGGATAAAACCTATTTTCTAAAGCTAAAAATTTGTGAAGACAAGAAATGACATCTCGACTTATCCCCTTCTCTCTTTTCTTGTCTCTTGCTGAAATTTTCCCTTACCTTGTCACAATTGAAAAATTCCGAGTTCTTACGTAAAGCACGCTTGTGACAGATGGAGGAAGAATTCAACTATGTTGATCTGGGAGTTGGTCATGCCGCGGAACTTTGGCATATGCTACAGACTCTCGGAGATTTTGAGAAGCCCCAATACCAAGTGGAAGTGATCAGGCAAGCGGGATTGATCAAGGCTTGTGACGTGAGGATTGAGGTACCTGCTAGGAAGAGGGGCCCAGGCAATCGCCCGATACACTGCACTGCCAGGAGATCTACAATGCAGATGGGTATCCAAGAAGTATCACGACGAGCAATGCGGCACATTACCGGTATCTACGCCAGAGAGTTGGAGAGCACGGTGTTCCGTTATCATCCGCGCAGCGATAACCTTCTTGACCCGAAGACGATTCAGGATGAGAATGCCACGGTTACACAGTTGGCACGATTTGTCGTCGCCCAGGAGGATGTACTAGATAATACAAGCAAGGAGCTACAGAAGGCCCGCAAGGAGGTCACGACAGAGAAGAACAGATGGCGGGAAGCTCAAGAGTATGTGGCACACCTGCTACGAAGGATTGACGAGTTGGAGATGACCTTGTACGGACGGACCGGAGCCGTACTCGAGCTACACGAGCCAGATCCGGAGGAGTCGACCTCGATGAGGACATCGCTTCTTCGACTACCACAGATGACATAGTCATTGGACATGGCGATCGTTACGGCGCCTATGCCACAAAGACCTGCATCTGTGCCGTGGAGGTTTCCTCGATGAGTGAGCATAGGATCTATAGTGAGACTCCTTCGCCGAAGTCGCGTCATAAAGAGTCACCCTTTAGGCGTTAGACTCCGGATGTTAGTTCGATTTGGATTTGCTTTGTTTGTCGAGTGTGCGATGTGTTGCAAGGCCCTTAGGCATTGTAAGCAGCCATACCAAGTTATTAAATAATAAAGTTGGACCTTAAGGCTACACCTTTCGCCCCGCATAAGTTCCATGTTACTTGTCTATTCTTGTTTCCCTCTCATCTCTAAAACCTAGAGCAAATCGACAGATGGTGAACACCCGTGGAAACTTTGGAAGCAATGGAAGTGGTTCTCGCCCAGCAGAAAACCCCAATAATGGAGCACCAGCACCGCCAGTTGATATGCAGAATTTTGGAGCATTTCTTGCTGCTCAGACTCAGTTGATGCATGCTATGATGCAACAAATGCAGCACGTCACTGCTCAGGCCACAGCCAACCAAGCTAACCAGGGACCACGCCAGAACACAAGACTGTCCGAGTTCATGAGGACTCACCCACCCACTTTCTCTGGGAATGCCAATCCATTGGAGGCGGATGATTGGTTAAGATCAATCGAGAGGAAGCTACACATAGCTCAATGCATAGGAAATGAGAAGGTACTCTACGCTTCTCATCAGCTGGAAGGAACAGCCGCCGAATGGTGGGAGAACTTCTGTGCCACGCAAGAGAACCCTCAAGATATCACTTGGGAAGAGTTCACAGCTGCATTCCGACAGTATCACGTGCCTGAAGGAATCATGGACCTTAAGAAGGAGGAGTTCAGAGCGCTGAAGCAAGGTAGTCAGCCAGTGGCCGACTATCTGAACAAGTTTACACAGCTGGCACGCTACGCACCTGAGGATGTAGCGACAGATAAATCCAGACAGTCTCGTTTTATGAAGGGACTTAACTCAGGATTGCAAGTAGGGTTGATCACCCACACCTTTCCAGATTTCCAAGAGTTGGTGAATAAGGCACTTATTCTTGAGGACAAGCGCAAGGAACTGGATGAGAACAGGAAGCGCAGGATGCAACAGCAAGGATCACGCCAGGGAACGCAACAGCGCTTGAGAGTTGCACCAAATCAATTCTTCAGATTCCAACCACAGAATGCAACAAGGACACCCTCCCCAGCACCAAGACCTGCCAATCAGAACTACTGCACCCGGCCCCGCTAGAAATGCTACTCGGCAATCGAGGAAACAGTGAGACGCTGCTACAATCGCAACGAGCCAGGACACTTTGCCAACAGTTGTCCGAAGAAGACAGCAGGAGCGACCCCAGTTCGCTTCAACCTAGGAACCACCCCAGCTAGGACGCCAGCACCAGGAGCCGCACCCCAGACCGTGGTGAGAGGCCGAGTCAACCATGTCACCGCAGATGCACTGCAGAATGCTACGGACGTCGTACTGGGTAAGTTACTTGTTAACTCAGTACCTGCAGCAGTTTTGTTTGACTCTGGAGCTTCGCATTCGTTTGTTTCGCAAGGCTTTGCAACTAGAAATGATTTAAGGATTGCAAGACTTAAGTGCATGCTTTTAGTTCAAACCCCTGGTTCCGAACTCCGCACGAAAGTAGGATGTTCCGGGGTGAGAATACTAATAGATGGAATAGAGTTCCTAGCAAACCTTATGGTTTTGGAGACCCAGACCTTGGACGTCATATTGGGAATGGATTGGTTATCCAAGCACAAGGCCGTATTGGATTGTGGACGAAGGACTATCTCAGTTGAGAGCCCGTGTGGAAAGAAAGTGGAATTTCAAGCCATTGCAGTTAGAGAGGGACAGTTGATGGTTAACAGTACCAAGGCAATCAGCATAGATGATGTCCCAGTGGTGAATGAGTACCCCGATGTTTTTCCCGAAGATCTACCTGGTATGCCGCCAGACAGGGACATAGAGTTTGTGATAGAGCTTGTACCTGGTACAGCACCTATAGCAAAGAGACCCTATCGGATGTCCACCGAGGAGTTGGTAGAAATGAAGAAACAGCTAGAAGAGTTAATGGAGAAAGGATTTATCAGACCGAGTTCGTCGCCGTGGGGAGCACCAGTTTTGTTTGTCAAGAAGAAGGACGGGAGTTTCAGGATGTGCATTGACTACCGTGCACTCAATGAAGTCACCGTGAAGAATAAGTATCCGCTACCCAGGATTGATGATTTGTTTGATCAGTTAAGAGGAGCCGGAGTTTTCTCCAAGATTGATCTGAGATCGGGATACCATCGATTGAAGATCCGATCGTAAGATATTCAAGATCGCATTCTCGTCAAGATATGGACATTACGAGTTCTGATTATGTCCTTTGGGCCGATTTAATGCGCCAGCTTATTTCATGAATATGATGAATAAGGTGTTCATGGAATATTTGGACAAGTTTGTCGTCGTGTTCATAGACGATATCCTAATCTACTCCAAGACAGAGGATGAACATGCCGAACACTTAAGGCGAGTTTTGGAAAAGGCGAGGAACGACAACTTTTCGCCAAGTTCAGCAAGTGTGATTTTTGGAAGGACAAAGTGGAGTTCCTTGGACATGTAATGACCGCATGAAGGAGTCGCCAGTGGATCCAAGCAAAGTAGAAGCTGTGTTACATTGGGAGCAAAGAAGGCGTGACCCAGATTCGGAGTTTCCTTGGAATGGAAGGATACTACCGCCGTTTCATTGAAGGCTTTTCGACAATTGCGAAACCTCTTACGCAATTGCTAAAGAAGGAAAAGAAGTTTGCATGGACGCCAGAATGTGAGAAAGGATTTCGGGAGCTGAAGAAGCGATTGACATCAGCACCGGTGTTAGTTCTACCAGATGTTGCTCAAAGCTTCGATATTTATTGTGACGCATCGCGCCAAGGACTTGGATGTGTGCTGATGCAGAGTGGAAAGGTCGTCGCTTATGCATCAAGGCAGTTGAGGCCGCATGAGGAAAATTTTCCGACACATGACTTAGAGTTAGCTGCCGTAGTGCATGCTTTGAAGATATGGCGTCACTATCTGATTGGAAACAGATGTGAAGTATATACGGATCATAAGAGCCTTAAGTACATATTCACCCAGTCGGATCTGAATATGAGGCAGAGGAGATGGTTAGAGTTGATCAAGGACTATAATGTTGGAATCCATTACCATCCCGGGAAGGCCAACGTAGTAGCCGATGCTCTGAGTCGGAAGAGCCATACCGCGAGTATGTTGCTAGCCACAAGTCAGGATGAGTTATGTGAGGACTTTCAGAAAATGAAGATTGAGGTTGTACCTAGCGGATTCTTGGCCGCATTGGAAGTAAAGCCTACCCTAGAGGATCAGATCCGAGAAGGACAGAAGGATGATGACAAGATCCGCAGGATTAAGTCCATCAAGGAGGAAGGCAAGGCAGAGGACTTCAAGTTGGATGAGCAAGGCACGTTGTGGATGAAGGATCGCATTTGTGTGCCTAACAAAAAGGAGTTGAAGCAACTGATTTTGGAAGAAGCCCATGACTCCAAGTACTCGATTAACCCTGGAAGCGCCAAGATGTATCAGGATTTGAAGGGGAGATTCTGGTGGCCGAGTATGAAACGTGAAGTTGCCGAGCATGTTGCATTGTGCGACATATGCCAGAGAGTCAAGGCAATGCATCAGAGACCAGCAGGATTGCTACAGCCGCTGAAAATACACGAGTGGAAGTGGGAGGAAATCGGAATGGATTTCATTACCGGCCATCAAGACTCAAGGAGGTTATGACTCCATATGGGTTATAGTGGATCGTTTGATCTAAAAGTAGCCCATTTTATCCCCGTGAAGACTACTTACTCGGGAGATAAATTAGCGGAATTGTACATGATCAGGATTGTCTGTTTGCACGGAGTGCCAAAGAGGATTGTATCGGACAGAGGTACCCAATTTACCTCAAGGTTCTGGAATAAGTTGCATGAAGCCATGGGAACCCGTTTGAACTTCAGTACAGCTTATCATCCCCAGACGGATGGACAGACCGAAAGAGTCAACCAGATTCTAGAGGATATGTTGAGAGCTTGTGCATTGGCTTATGCTGCCTCTTGGGATAAGAGTTTGCCGTATGCCGAGTTCAGTTACAACAATAGTTATCAGGCTAGTCTGCAGATGTCACCTTTTGAGGCACTGTATGGACGACCATGTCGGACGCCATTGAATTGGAATGAGACCGGCGAGCGCCGTGTCTTTGGGCCTGATATTCTTCAAGAGGCTGAGGAGCAGATTGCCGTGATTAGGGAAAGGTTGAAGATAGCCCAATCTCGACAGAAGAGTTATGCTGACAATCGTCGCCGAGACTTGAGTTTTGAGCCAGAAGACTTTGTTTATCTCAGAGTTACGCCTCTCAGGGGAGTTAAGAGGTTCCATGCCAAAGGGAAACTTGCACCCCGTTATGTTGGACCGTTTAAGATTTTGAGTCGCAGAGGCGAAGTTGCTTACCAGCTGGAGTTGCCACAGTCGTTAGCAGGAGTACATGATGTATTCCATGTGTCCCAGCTGAAGAAATGTCTCCGAGTTCCTGAGGAACAGACACCGCTAGAGTTAATTGAGTTGCAAGAGGACTTGACCTATAAGGAACATCCCGTGAGGATTCTAGACACAATGGACCGAGAAACTAGAAACAAGTCAACCCGTTTCTGTAGAGTTCAGTGGAGCAACCATGAAGAAAGCGAAGCGACTTGGGAGCGCGAAGAGGATTTGAAGAAAGAGTTTCCAAACCTATTCTGTAGTGAGCCCTGAATCTCGGGGACGAGATTCTATTAAGGGGGGGAGGTTTGTAACACCCCAAAATTTTGCTTTTCTTAAATTCATGTGTGATTTGGCACTTTGGTAAATTTTTGGAATTTTCTGGAATTTATTTGGATTTATTTGGAATTTATTTGAATTTATTCCATTTTGAAATAATTAAAGAATTTAATTTTGCAAATAAAATTTTGTTGGAAATATTTTATCTGAGTCCAAAATGTTCCAAAATATTTTCCAGAATTTTTCTGGAATTTTTCTGAGTCATTTGCTATTTTTAATGAATTAAATGAATTACTGGGAATTATTTTAAATATTAAATCGTTGGAAAATCCAACTCGGGTCAAGTACTGTTCATCCGACCGAGCCCGAGTCAGACTCGAGTTCGAGTCCGACCCGAGCCACGTGACTCGACCGAACCCACTCCTAACCCTAGTCAATCCCAACCGTTGGATCAAGATCCAACGGCTGAGATTCGCCCGTACCGGTTCGAGCCGTATCCGGCCCGGATCCGATCGCGCCGTGCGATCGTGGCCGTTGATCGCGCCACGTGGACGGCTGTGATTGCGTCGTCTTCACCGAGACCGAGCCGGACTCCGCCGCCGCGCCCGCCGCCGTAGCAAACTAGGTTTCCGTCTAGGGCTCGAACGCCGAGGCTATTTAAAGCGTGAGACATCCCCCGAGGTTGCCCTCATCCTTGCGCACCCGTTCCACCGAGCCATCTCGCCTGAGCCGCCGCCGTTGAGCCGCAATCGCTCGCCGGAGTTGTCTCTTTCCTCCGCTGCGGTTTGCACCGTTTTCCGCCGCCGTCCGTCGTCTTCCGCCGAGAAGGAGCCCAGATCCGGAGACCTCGCGTCGAGACGCACCCGAAGGGACCCTTCATCTCGCCGGAGCACGCCCCAACCGCCGTTTGGGTGGTCGTCGTCCCCGTCTCCGGTCAAGCCAGCGCCGCCGTGAAGCCATCGCCGTCCGCGAGCTCGGAGGACCGTCGGATCCAGATCGGACGGTTGAGGTGAGCTCACGTGTTCCAAAACCCGATTAGATCTGGACCATTGGATCAAGATCCAACGGTTCACAATCGCCACGTGCCGTAGCAGTGCGATTATAGGAGTTGATCTGGACCGTCCGATCTAGATCGAACGGCCCACGATCAACGGGTAGTTTTCAACGTGTTAACCTGGATCTAATCCGCGCCGTTGATTTTCAAACCAACGGCTGTGATTGCGCCACGTGTCGGGAAGTTGGACCGACGCGGTCAGCGCCGTCCACGCGCGCGTGCGTGTGACGCTGACACGCGGGGCCCGCGTGTCAGAGGGCCCGCATGTCAGTGGCTGACCCCGCCAAGCGCTGACGTCACCCATGACGTCACAGTGGGTCCCACATGTCAGCACCGTGGGCTGAGCCCCGCTGACGTCAGCGATGACGTCACCCGAGTGGGCCCACATGTCAGTCTCATGTGGAGTCGTGGACCGAGTCCACGGTAGACCCGAGCCGAGCGTGGACCAAGTCCATGGACCGGCTGACGTCAGTAGGCCAATCAGGAGCTGACACGTGTCTATGCTGACGCAATAATTGATTTCCGAAAAAGAAAATGATTTATTAATTCGAAATAATGATTTCAGATTTTGATTCAAACTTCAAACGCTTATAACTTTTGCGTTTCAACTCCGATTTGAGTGATTCAAATTTCTAAATTTGTATAAAATTGAGATCTACCCAAATATGAATTTTATTTAATTTTTGGACTAAAGTTTTTCTCTGTAAAATTATTTAAATGATTATTTAAACTTTAAATAATCATAACTTTTGCGTTTTAACTCCAAATTTGATTTATTCCAGTTTCTAAAAATCCACAAAATTATGTTCTTTCTGTTTATGGATTTTATTTGGAGTTTTGGAATGTTTTTGCCTAGTGTTTATTTGTGTATTTGCTATTTGCACGCTTTACGAGTAGACGTTGAAGTGCCGGAAGGATTCGAAGGAGAAGTTTTGACTCAGGATCCAACTCAAGACCAAGAGCAAGTACTTTTTGAAGGCAAGTTGTGCTTTGACCATATTGATCCCATTTCGAAATCTATTTTGATTCAAACTATTGCATGCTAGTTCAATTAGAAAGATACTTTGTTTAAACATGGGGGTTAGATAAATACCAATTTGCTGTATGACACCTTGATTACTTAAGTATGTGCCATGACCCTTTGTCACCCTAGTTGTGGATTACTAGTTGGACATTATTAATTTGCCAACCGGGGTTTTAGATCGTTGTAGTATACTGCTTAGACCTGCTACGTGCTCATGACATGGTTTTGAATAATCAAATGTTAATATTGACTTAATGATATATTGAACCTGTTTTGGAAAAGTATCATGTGATGTTGATGGCACGTGGTGCATGGTAATCAACTGGGGTTTGATAAACAGTTTTCGACCGGGGCATGTGGCAAGAGTAATCAGGTGGGCCAGAGTGGCATTGGGAATGTTGATTTGGTTCTTCGGGTAGTCTTGCCCTGGTCATTCTAAGGACTTAACCTTGCAAGCCTTTGAACTGGGTCATACTTGCAACCACATGGCTGGAATGGGACGGCCCTAGTTGACTAAGTCGCTAAGGACTCACTTGTGGAGCCTCAGGGTGTCAGTTACACCGTTTGTGTGATTGTACGGGGGAGCGTATCGTGGTCGTGGCCGATACCCATCTAACGGTGTGTTGGTCCCATACTTCGCCTTGGCTAAGGGAAGGGATGGTGTAGAGCACGAACCGGAGAGGACCACTGTGTTGTTTGAGGCTTAGAAAGGCTTTATTACTGAGGAACTCGCCTTTGTGGTGTTTGACTTGTATCTTGTGGGTAAAGTGCATAACCTCTGCAGAGTTGAGAATCTATTTAAATAGCCGAGTCCACTGATCTTGGACAATGCTCGGGAATTACAGTCAAGGGGTAGACTTTCTGAAAATAACTTGGTTTTGAAAGTTGGGTTGGTTTAACAATGAAGATGATGGAAATATGGTTTAGGATGGGGAAAAATGTTTATTAAACTGCTTGGAAAGTTATTTATGTTTTACTTATTTCTATTGCTTTCGAATCTACTTATATTACTTGTCAAATGTCAAGCATCGCAAATATACCTTGAGCTATTCCTTTGTACCAAGCCATGCATATAGTATATTAGCTTGCATTCTGTGCATGACTTGCTGAGTACCAAGTACTCACCCTTGCCTCAACACAACACCAGTTGAAGAGGAGATTACGCCAGCTTCAGAGGAGGAACTCCAGGAGGACCCGTCTACTTAGGGATGCGAGCCCGCCGGTTGCTGTGGTATCTTTGGATGGCGCCACGAAGTTATTTGATTTTCCGCTGCTATTGTTATTATTTCTCTCTGAATAAGTCTCGCCTTGCGAGGCATATATTTGTAACTTGGCCATAAGGTCGAGTAACCAGTTTTATTACTTTAATAAAGTACTTTTATGTTATCGATTGGTATGATTGTGATAATTACCGATGTTAAAGACTGTGTGCACTAGCGTGTTCCTGGACTAGTGCTGAATACACAGAGGGTCCGAATTTGCAGATTCGGGGTCCCGACAATAAGCAGCTTCCGCGCCGCCAATCGGTGAAGAAAAGGCGCCCCAGGCGAATAAATCTAGTGCAAACTCGTCACCTTTGAAGAAAAACAACACAAAACCCCCATCTTGCATCAGAAAGAATCACCCAAACCACCACCAAATCTAGCTCCCATCCCGACCCAAAATACTTCAAAACCACTAAAATCACTCGTACCAGCGCAGCAAGGTAGGCAGACCAACCGCAACATCTTGCCGGCGCCAACGCATCCCATTTGCCCTGCAAACAACAGCAGAAAGAAAAAAGACACTGAAACACCAGCCTTGCTCAGTCACTGGCACTACAACCCTCGAAACAAAGTGCGACGTGAATGGCTAACAAGATCGAGAGGGGAGTAAGGAGGAAGGATGCCAGGGCGGACCTGTTGGTGATGAAGAAGGTGTCGCCATCCTTGAAGCGGGCATCCGCAGCAACGGTGATGTCCTGGATCAGCGCCATCTCCTCCACCACTGGTAGCTCCAGCGCCGGCACCACCATCTCCATCGTGCCACCCCCGCCGGCAACGGGGAGGAGCCCGTCGGCTAGGGTTAGGGTTTGGTTTGGGCCCTCTTCCAGCCTTCGTCTCCTTCGAGCTTCTTGGGCGCTGCCAAGTCGAAGCGAAAGGCGCGGCCTTTTTGTACCCAGAAGCGCTTGGGTTTCTGTTTGGGAGAACAGTGGAAACAACGGTAATGGCGATGGTTCTGCAGGGAGGGAGGGGTGGCGGAGGTGCGACGCAAGCGTGGGGAGACAGAGCAGCGGCGCAGGCGCGGGCATGGAGGAGGGTGAGAGGAGTTGCAAGTTGCTAGAGGTGAGGCGAGAGTTCGGGTGGAGAACGTGCAAGGTGGAGCGATACGGTGGACATGGGATAGAGGCAATTCAGTTACTTCCAGAGCACTCGTGATATTTTTTCGTGCGGTCTTGGGCCGTAAACGGGCCATACGGTTTAGAGTTTTGGGAAGTGGACGATCCATTAATCCATTAATAAAAAAAGGCTAAACTCCTCCTTTTATTAGTTTAGAGATTAGAGATTAGAGATTAGAGATTAGAGATAATGCATAAATCAGTAACGTACATAAAGAAGTCCTGGATATAACCCTGTAAAAAAGATTGGATTCAGTGGGATTCAGGTCCACGAGGGAAGGTGCTTTCCACTTATTGAGCTCTTATTGCTTGAACCTGTAACACCCTAAAATTTTGCTTTTCTTACATTCATGTGTGATTTGGCACTTTGGTGAATTTTTGGAATTTTCTGGAATTTATTTGGATTTATTTGGAATTTATTGGAATTTATTCCATTTTAAAATAATTAAAGAATTTAATTTTGCAAATAAAATTTTGTTGGAAATATTTTATTTGAGTCCCAAATACCCTAAAGTATTTTCCAGAATTTTTCTGGAATTTTTCTGAGTCTTTTGCTATTTTTAATGAATTAAATGAATTACTGGAAATTTATTTTAAATATTAAATCGCTGGAAAATCAAACCGAGTCGGTTACTGTTCATCCGACCGAGCCCGAGTCAGACTCGAGTTCGAGTCCGACCGAGCCGGCGCGAGTGGTCAAGCCGAACCCGCTCGCTGGAACTCTAACCGCGTGACCGTTGGATCTTGATCCAACGGCCACGATTGAGCCACGTCACCGAGCCCGAGCCCGACCGAGCCAGCCAGCTCGCCCGAGTCCGACCCGGACCCAAACTCGCGCACCGTTGGATCTCGATCCAACGGCTGTGCGCGTGCCACGTCACCCTACCCGTGTCGCCGCCGGACTCCGCCGCCGCAACGGAGAGGACCTCGGATTCCGCGCGTTTCACGGACGCCGAGGGCCCTATTTATTGCGCCGCCACCCGTGTCGGGATCGCCGCTTCATTGCGCACCCGTAGCCCTAACTCACCTCGCCTGAGCCGCCGTGGTTGCGCCGCTAGAGCTCGCCGGAGTTAGGAGCAGGTGCAGCCGTGGTTTTTCGCCGATTGCCGCCGTCTCGCTGCCCTCCGCCGTTAAGGTCGATCGAACCGGGAGGTCAAGCCGCGTCGGAGGAGACCACTCACCTCGCCGGAGCACGCCCGAAGCGCTGTTGCCGTGGTCGTCGTCCCCAATCCCGGCGAGCCAGCGCCGCCGCAAGCCATCGCCGGACCCCGAGCTCGCTCCGCCGTCCGATTCCGATCCAACGTCCCAGATTGCGCCACGTCATCTCACGGTGAGATTCCATCCAAAATCCCAGATCCAATCTCGACCGTTGGATCTAGATCCAACGGTCCAGATCAAACGCGTTAACCCAAACGCGTGAGAGCCAGATCTAATCTGGGCCGTTGATTTTCAAATCAACGGCCGAGATTGCGCCACGCGCCTGGAAGGTCGACCGCCGCGGCGCTGGCCCACGCTGGCGGCAGGTGACGCCGACACGCCGGGCCCGTGATGTCACGCCACCACTCTTCACCATGACGCCACACCGACGCCATGGCGGGCTCGCATGTCGGGCCGATCGTCCCTGAGCGCCGACGCCAAGAATGACGCTACAGCTGGTCCCACTGTCATTGGTCGAGCCTCGCCGACGCCAAGAAGTGACGCCACCCGAGGGGGACCCACCGCCGCTGACACAAGGAGCCGTGGACCGAGTCCACGGTAGACTAAGCCGAGCATGGACCGAGTCCATGGATCAGCCGACGCCACCAACCAATCGAGGTCGACACGTGTCCAGCCGACGCAATAATTAATTTCCGAAAAAGAAAATGATTTATTAATTCGAAATAATGATTTCAGATTTTGTTTCAAACTTCAAACGCTTATAACTTTTGCGTTTCAACTCCGATTTGAGTGATTCAAATTTCTAAATTTGTATAAAATTGAGATCTACCTAAATATAAATTTTATTTAATTTTTGGACTAAAGTTTTTCTCTGTAAAATTATTTAATTGATTATTTAACCTTTAAATAATCATAACTTTTGCATTGTAACTCCAAATTTGACGATTCCAGTTTCTAAAAATTCATAAAATTATGTTCTCTCTGTTTATGGATTTTATTTGGATGATTGGATACTTTTTGCCTATTGTTTATTCGTGTATTTGCTATTTGCACGCTTTACGAGTAGACGTTGAAGTCTTGGGAAGGATTTGAAGGAGAAGTATTGACTCAGGATCCAACTCAAGACCAAGAACAAGTACTTTTTGAAGGCAAGTTGTGCTTTGACCATGTTGATCCTATTTTGAAAATCTATTTTGATTTAACTTATTGCATGCTAGTTCAGTTAGAAAATACTTTATTTAAATATGGGGAATTAGATAAATACCAATTTCTTTGTATGACACCTTGATTATTTAAATATGTGCCATGACCCCTTGTCACCCTAGTTGTGGTTTACTAGTTGGACATTATTAACTTGCCAACATGGGTTTTAGACCGTTGTAGTAAATCGCTTAGAGCACACTACGTGCTCATGACATGATTTTGGACAAACAAATGTTAATATTGACTTAATGATATATTGAACCTGTTTTGGAAAGGTATCATGTGATGTTGATGGCACGTGGTGCATGGTAATCAAGCGGGTTTGATAAATAGTTTTTCGACCGGGCATGTGGCAAGAATAGTCAGTGGGCGATTGTGGCATTGGGGATGTTGATTTGGTTCTTCGGTAGTCTTGCCTGGTCACCCTAAGGACTTAACCTTGCAAGCCTTTGAACTGGGTCTAACGTGGCAACCACATGTCTGTAATGGGACGGACCTAGTTGACTAAGTTGCTAATAACGCACTGTGGGACCTCGGAGGTCAACTACACCCTTTGTGTAAGTTGTGCGGGGAGCGCATCGGGCCGAGGCCAGGTACCCATCTAACGGTTGATTGGCCTAAACTTCGCCTTAGCTAAGGGAAGGGTTAGTGTGCAATAACCGGGGAGGACCACTTGTATTGTTAGAAGTTTCCGAAAGACTTTGTTACGGGAACTCGCCTTTGTGGTGTTTGACTGTATCTTGTGGGTAAAGTGCATAACCTCTGCAGAGTGTAGAATCTATTCGAATAGCCGTGTCCGCGGTATTGGACATTGCTCGGGAATTACAGTCAAGGGTTAGATTTTCTCAAAAATAACTTGGATTTGAAAGGTTGGGTTGGATTAATAATGATGTTGATAAAAATGTTGATTAGGATGGGAAAGATGTTTATTAAACTCCTTGAAAAGTTATCTATGCTTTACTTATTTCTACTGCTTTCGAATCTATTTATGATACTTGTTAAATGTCACATCGCAAATATACCTTGAGCTATTCCTTTGTACCAAGCCATGCATATAGTATATTAGCCTGCATTCTGTGCATGACTTGCTGAGTACCAAGTACTCACCCTTGCCACAATACAACACCAGTTGAAGGGGAGACTACACCAGCTTTGGAGGAGGAGCTCCAAGAGGATCCGTCTACTTAGCGAGCGAGCCCAGTCAGTTGCCTGTGGTATCTTTGGATGGCGCCAATGGTTATTTGATTTTCATTGCTACTATTTCTCTCTTAACAAGTTTCGCCCTGCGAGGCATACATTTGTAACTTGACCATAAGGTCGAGTAACCAGTTTGACTATTTAAATAAAGTACTTTATTAGTATCGAGTGGTATGATTGTGATATTTACCGATGTTAAGACTGTGTGCACTAGCGCGTTCCTGGACTAGTGCTGAATACACAGAGGGTCCGGATTTGCAAATTCGTGGTCCCGACAGAGGTGGTATCAGAGCCAGGTTGACCGTAGGCTCAACCCTAAGCTAGAATGGTCGTAGTGAGGATAAAACCTATTTTCTAAAGCTAAAAATTTGTCAAGATAAGAAATGACATCTCGACTTACCCCCTTCTCTCTTTCCTTGTCTCTTGCTGAATATTCCCTTACCTTGTCACGATTTAAAATTTCGAGTTCTTATGTGAGCACTCTTGTGACAGATGGAGGGAGAGTTCAACTACGTCGATCTAGAGGTTGGTCACGCCGCGGAACTTTGGCATATGCTTCAGACTCTCGGAGATTTTGAGAAGCCGCAATACCAAGTGGAAGTGATCAGACAAGCAGGATTGATCAAGGCTTGTGACGTGAAGATTGAGGTACCTGCTAGGCGAATGGGCCTGTGCAATCGCCCGATACACTGCACTGCCAGGAGGTCTACAATGCAGATGGGTATCCAAGAAGTATCACGACGAGCAATGCGGCACATTACCCGTATCTACGCCAGAGAGTTGGAGAGCACGGTGTTCCGTTATCACCCGCGCAGCAATAACCTTCTTGACCCGAAGGCGATTCAGGATGAGGATGCCATGGTTACACAGTTGGCACGACTTGTTGTCGCACAGGAGGATGTACTCGATGATACAAGCAAAGAGCTACAGAAGGCCCACAAGGAGATCACAACAGAGAAGAACAGATGGCGGGAAGCTCAAGAGTATGTGTCACACCTTCTGCGAAGGATTGACGAGTTGGAGATGGCTTTATACGGACCGTAACTGCAGAGCCAAGATCGAGCTACACGAGCCGATCCTGAGGAGTCGGATCTCGATGAGGACATCGCTTCTTCGACTACCACAGATGACACGATTCTTTGGACATGGCAATCGTTTCGCGCCTATGCCGCAGCATCCGTACCCAGGCCGTGGAAGTTTTCTCGATGAGTGAGCATAGGTTCTATAGTGAGACTCCTTCACCGAGTCGCGTCATAGAATAAAGAGTCACCCTTTAGGCGTTAGACTCCAGTGTCAGTTCGATTTGGATTTTCATTGTTTGCTGAGTGTGCAGTATGTGTTGCAAGGCCCTTAGGCATTGTAAGCAACCATACCAAGTTATTAATATCACTAATAAAGTTGGACCTTAAAGTTACACCTTTTGCCCCGCATAAGTTCCATATTACTTGTCTATTCTTGATTCCCCCTCATCTCTAAAACTTAGAGCAAATCGATAGATGGTGAACACCCGCGGAAACTTTGGAAGCAATGGAAGTGGTTCTCGCCCAGCAGAAAACCCCAATGATGGAGCACCAGCACCGCCAGTTGATATGCAGAATTTTGGAGCATTTCTTGCTGCTCAGACTCAGTTGATGCATGCTATGATGCAACAAATGCAACACATCACTGCTCAGGCCACAGCTAATCAAGTCAATCAGGGACAACGCTAGAATACAAGACTGTCAGAGTTCATGATGACTCACCCACCCACTTACTCTGGGAATGCCAATCCATTGGAGGCCGATGATTGGTTAAGGTCAATTGAGAGGAAGCTACACATAGCTCAATGCATAGGAAATGAGAAGATACTCTACGCTTCTCATCAGTTGGAAGGAACAAATACGAATGGTGGGAGAACTTCGTGCCACGCAAGAGAACCCTCAAGATATCACTTGGGAAGAGTTCACGCTGCATTCCGCCAAGATCACGTGCCGAAGGAATCATGGACCTTAAGAAGGAGGAGTTGAGCATCAAGCAAGGTAATCACCCGATGGCCGACTACGAACAAGTTCACACAGCCTAGCACGCTACGCTTTGAGGATGTAGCGACAGATAAAGCCGCATAGCCTCGCTTTCATGAAGGGACTTATCTCAGGATTGCAGGCGGGATTGATCACCCACACCTTTCCAGATTTCCAAGAATTGGTGAATAAGGCGCTTATTCTTGAGGACAAGCGCAAGGAACTGGATGAGAACAGGAAGCGCAGAATGCAACAGCAGGGATCACGCCAGGGAACGCAACAGCGTCTGAGAGTTGCACCAAATCAATTTTTCAGAATCCAGCCACAGAATGCCACAAGGACACCGTCACCAGCACCAAGACCCGTCAATCAGAACTACTGCACCCACTTCGCTAGAAACGCCGCTCCAGCGATCAAGAAGGAACAGTGAGACGCTGCTACAACTGCAACGAGCCAGGACATTTTGCCAACAGTTGTCCAAAGAAGACAGCAGGAGTGACCCCCGTTCGCTTTAACTTGGGAACCACCCCAGTTAGGACGCCAGCACCAGGAGCCACATCCCAGACCGTGGTGAGAGGCCGAGTCAACCATGTCACCGTAGATGCACTGCAGAATGCTACGGACGTCGTACTGGGTAAGTTACTTGTTAACTCGATTACACCTGTGATTTTGTTTGACTCTGGAGCTTCGCATTCGTTTGTTTCGCAAGGCTTTGCTGCTAGAAACGATTTGGGGATTGCAAGACTTAAGTGCATGCTTTTAGTTCAAACCCCTGGTTCCGAACTCCGAACGAAAGTAGGATGTTCCGTGGTGAGAATACTAATAGATGGAATAGAGTTCCTAGCGAACCTTATAATTTTGGAGACCCAGACCTTAGACGTTATTTTGGGAATGGACTGGTTATCCAAGCACAAGGCTGTATTGGATTGTGGACGAAGGACTATCTCAGTTGAGAGCCCGTGTGGAAAGTAAGTGGAATTTCAAGCTACTGCCGTTAGAGAAGGACAGTTGATGGTTAACAGCACCAAGGCAATCATCATAGAGGATGTCTCAGTAGTGAATGAGTACCCAGATGTTTTTCCCGAAGATCTACCTGGTATGCCGCCAGACAGGGACATAGAGTTTGTGATAGAGCTTGTACCAGGTACAGCGCCGATAGCAAAGAGACCTTATCGGATGTCCACCGAGGAGTTGGTAGAGATGAAGAAACAACTAGAGGAGTTAATGGAGAAAGGATTTATCAGACCGAGTTCGTCGCCGTGGGGAGCACCAGTTTTGTTTGTCAAGAAGAAAGACGGGAGTTTCAGGATGTGCATCGACTTCCGTGCACTCAATGAAGTCACCGTGAAGAATAAGTATCCGCTACCCAGGATTGATGATTTGTTCGATCAGCTGAGAGGAGCCGGAGTTTTCTCCAAGATTGATCTTAGATCGGGATACCATCAGTTGAAGATCCGATCAGAAGATATCCCGAAGACTGCATTCTCGTCAAGATATGGACATTACGAGTTCTGATTATGTCTTTTGGATCGACGACGCGCCAAAGATATTTCATGAATATGACGAATAAGGTGTTCATGGAATATTTGGACAAGTTTGTTGTCGTGTTCATAGATGATATCCTAATCTATTCCAAGACAGAGGATGAACATGCCGAACACTTGAGGCGAGTTTTGGAAAAGCTGAGGGAACAGCAACTCTTCGCCAAGTTCAGTAAGTGTGATTTTTGGAAGGACAAGGTGGAGTTTCTTGGACATGTAATGACCGCATGAAGGAGTCGCCGTTGATCCAAGCAAAGTAGAAGCTGTGTTACATTGGGAGCGGTAGAAGGCGTGACCAGGATCCGGAGTTTCCTTGGAATGGCAGGATACTACCGCCGTTTCATTGAAGGCTTTTCAACAATTGCGAAACCTCTTACGCAATTGCTGAAAAAGGAGAAGAAGTTTGCATGGACGTCAGAATGTGAGAAAGGATTTCAGGAGCTGAAAAAGCGATTGACATCAGCACCGGTGTTAGTTCTACCGGATGTTGCTCAAAGCTTTGATATTTATTGTGACGCATCGCGCCAAGGACTTGGATGTGTGCTGATGCAGAATGGAAAGGTCGTCGCTTATGCATCAAGGCGGTTGAGGCCGCATGAGGAGAATTATCCGACGCATGACCTAGAGTTAGCTGCCGTAGTGCATGCCTTGAAGATATGGCGTCACTATCTGATCGGGAACAGATGTGAAGTGTATACGGATCATAAGAGCCTTAAATACATATTCACCCAGTCGGATCTGAATATGAGGCAAAGGAGATGGTTAGAGTTGATCAAGGACTACAATGTTGGAATCCATTACCATCCCGGGAAGGCCAACGTAGTTGCCGATGCCTTGAGTCGGAAAAGCCATGCTGTGAGCATGTTGCTAGCCACAAGTCAGGATGAGCTATGTGAGGATTTCCAGAGAATGAAGATTGAGGTGGTACCTAGCGGATTCTTGGCCGCATTGGAAGTAAAGCCTACTCTAGAGGACCAGATCCGAGAAGGACAGAAGGATGATGACAATATCCGCAGGATTAAGTCCATCAAGGAGGAAGGCAAGGCAGAGGACTTCAAGTTGGATGAGCAAGGCACGTTATGGATGAAGGATCGCATTTGTGTGCCCAACAAGAAGGAATTAAAGCAACTGATTTTGGAGGAAGCCCATGACTCCAAGTATTCAATTCATCCTGGAAGCGCCAAAATGTATCAGGATTTGAAGGAAAGATTCTGGTGGCCGAGCATGAAGTGTGAAGTTGCCGAGCATGTTGCATTGTGCGATGTATGCCAGAGAGTCAAGGTAATGCATCAGAGACCAGCAGGATTGCTACAGCCGCTGAAAATACCTGAGTGGAAGTGGGAGGAAATCGGAATGGATTTCATTACCGGTTTGCCTAAGACTCAAGGAGGTTATGACTCCATATGGGTTATAGTGGATCGTTTGACCAAAGTAGCCCATTTTATCCCCGTGAAGACCACCTACTCGGGAGATAGGTTAGCAGAGTTGTACATGATCAGGATAGTCTGTTTGCACGGAGTGCCAAAGAGGATTGTATCGGACAGAGGTACCCAATTTACCTCAAGGTTCTGGAATAAGTTGCACGAAGCCATGGGAACCCGTTTAAACTTCAAGATCTGACCTATCATCCACAGCACGGATGGACAGACCAAAGAGTCAACCAGATTCGGAGGATATGTTAAGAGCATGTGCATTGGCTTATGCTACCTCTTGGGATAAGAGTTTGCCGTATGCCGAGTTCGATTACAACAATAGTTACCAAGCTAGTTTACAGATGTCACCTTTTGAGGCCTTTGTATGGTCGACTCGCCGGACGCCATTGAATTGGAATGAGACCGGCGAGCGCCGTGTCTTCGGGCCTGATATTCTTCAAGAGGCTGAAGAGCAGATTGCCATGATTAGGGAAAGGTTGAAGATCGCCCAATCACGACAGAAGAGTTATGCTGACAACTGTCGCCGAGACTTGAGTTTTGAACCAGAAGACTTTGTATACCTCAGAGTTACGCCTCTCAGGGGAGTTAAGAGGTTCCATGCCAAAGGGAAACTTGCACCCCGTTATGTTGGACCATTTAAGATTTTGAGCCGCAGAGGCGAAGTTGCTTATCAGCTGGAGTTGCCACAGTCATTAGCAGGAGTACATGACGTGTTCCACGTGTCCCAGTTGAAGAAGTATCTCCGAGTACCTGAGGAACAGACACCGCTAGAGTCAATTGAGTTGCAAGAAGATTTGACTTACAAGGAGCATCCCGTAAAGATTTTGGACACTATGGATCGAGAGACCAGAAATAAGTCAACCCGCTTCAGAGAGTACGTGGAGCAACCACACGGAGAGTGAAGCAACTTGGGAACGCGAAGAGGATTTGAGGAAAGAGTTTCCAAACCTATTCCTTTAGTAAGCCCTGAATCTCGGGGACGAGATTCTATTAAGGGGGGGAGGTTTGTAACACCCCAAAATTTTGCTTTTCTTAAATTCATGTGTGATTTGGCACTTTGGTGAATTTTTGGAATTTTCTGGGATTTATTTGGAATTTATTGGAATTTATTCCATTTTAAAATAATTAAAGAATTTAATTTTGCAAAGAAAATTTTGTTGGAAATATTTTATTTGAGTCCCAAATACCCTAAAGTATTTTCCAGAATTTTTCTGGAATTTTTCTGAGTCTTTTGCTATTTTTAATGAATTAAATAAATTACTGGAAATTTATTTTAAATATTAAATCGCTGGAAAATCAAACCGAGTCGGTTACTGTTCATCCGACCGAGCCCGAGTCAGACTCGAGTTCGAGTCCGACCCGAGCCCGACCGCGCCCGTGGTTAAGCCGAACCCGCTCGCTGGAACTCTAACCGCGTGACCGTTGGATCTTGATCCAACGGCCACGATTGAGCCACGTCACCGAGCCCGAGCCCGAGCCCGACCGAGCCAGCCAGCTCGCCCGAGTCCGACCCGGACCCAAACTCGCGCACCGTTGGATCTCGATCCAACTACCGCGGCGCTGCCACGCCACCCTACCTGTCGCCACGGACTCCGCGCCAAGAACGGAGAGGACTCCTGATTCCGCGCGTTCACCTGACGCCGAGGGCCCTATTTATTGCGCCGCCACCCGTCGGGATCGCCGCTTCATTGCGCACTCAGTAGCCCTAACTCACCTCGCCTGAGCCGCCGTGGTTGCGCCGCTTAGAGCTCGCCGGAGTTAGGAGCAGTGCAACCGTGGTTTTTCGCCGATTGCCGCCGTCTCCGCTGCCCTCCGCCGTTAAGGTCGATCCGTAACCAGGAGGTCAAGCCACGTCGAGGAGACCACTCACCTCGCCGAGCACGCCCGGCGCGCCGCTGCCGTGGTCGTTGCCCCCAATCCCGGCGAGCCGCCGCAAGAAGCCATCGCCGGACCGAGCTCGCCCGCCGTCCGATTCCAATCCAACGCCCCAGATTGGCGCCACGTCATCTCACGGTGAGATTCCGTCCAAAATCGAGATTCAATCTCGACCGTTGGATCTAGATCCAACGGTCCAGATCAAACGCGTTAACCCAAACGCGTGAGAGCCGATCTAACTGGGCCGTTGATTTTCAAATCAACGGCCGAGATTGCGCCACGCTGCCTGGAAGGCCGACCGCCGCGTCGCTGGCCCACGCTGGCAGTGTGACGCCGACACGCTGGGCCCGCATGTCACGCCCAGCCACTTCGCACCATGACGTCACATCGACGCCATGGCGGGCCCGCATGTCGGCCGATCGCCCTGAGCGCCGACGCCGCAATGACGCCACAATGGTCCCACTGTCGCTGGTCGAGCCTCGCCGACGCCAAGATGACGTCACCCGAGGGGACCCACTGTCGATGACACAAGGAGCCGTGGACCGAGTCCACGGTAGACTAAGCCGAGCATGGACCGAGTCCATGGGCCTACTGATGTCAACCAACCAATCGAGGTGACACGTGTCCAGGCTGACGCAATAATTAATTTCCGAAAAATAAAATGATTTATTAATTCGAAATAATGATTTCAGATTTTGTTTCAAACTTCAAACGCTTATAACTTTTGCGTTTCAACTCCGATTTGAGTGATTCAAATTTCTAAATTTGTATAAAATTGAGATCTACCTAAATATAAATTTTATTTAATTTTTGGACTAAAGTTTTTCTCTGTAAAATTATTTAATTGATTATTTAACCTTTAAATAATCATAACTTTTGCATTTTAACTCCAAATTTGACGATTCCAGTTTCTAAAAATTCATAAAATTATGTTCTCTCTATTTATGGATTTTATTTGGATGATTGGATACTTTTTGCCTATTGTTTATTCGTGTATTTGCTATTTGCACGCTTTACGAGTAGACGTTGAAGTGCCGGAAGGATTTGAAGGAGAAGTATTGACTCAGGATCCAACTCAAGACCAAGAACAAGTACTTTTTGAAGGCAAGTTGTGCTTTGACCATGTTGATCCTATTTTGAAAATCTATTTTGATTTAACTTATTGCATGCTAGTTCAGTTAGAAAATACTTTATTTAAATATGGGGAATTAGATAAATACCAATTTCTTTGTATGACACCTTGATTACTTAAATATGTGCCATGACCCCTTGTCACCCTAGTTGTGGTTTACTAGTTGGACATTATTAACTTGCCAACATGGGTTTTAGACCGTTGTAGTAAACTGCTTAGACCTACTACGTGCTCATGACATGATTTTGGACAAAAAAATGTTAATATTGACTTAATGATATATTGAACCTGTTTTGGAAAGGTATCATGTGATGTTGATGGCACGTGGTGCATGGTAATCAACTGGGGTTTGATAAATAGTTTTTCGACCAGGGCATGTGGCAAGAATAATCAGGTGGGCCAGTTGTGGCATTGGGGATGTTGATTTGGTTCTTCGGGTAGTCTTGCCCTGGTCACCCTAAGGACTTAACCTTGCAAGCCTTTGAACTGGGTCTAACGTGCAACCACATGTCTGTAATGGGACGGACCTAGTTGACTAAGTTGCTAATAACGTACCTGTGGGACCTCAGGAGGTCAACTACACCCTTTGTGTAAGTTGTACGGGGGAGCGTTCCGGGGCTGAGGCCAGGTACACATCTAACGGTTGATTGGCCTAAACTTCGCCTTAGCTAAGGGAAGGGTTAGTGTGCAATAACCGGGGTGGACCACTTGTATTGTTAGAAGTTTCCGAAAGACTTTGTTACGGGAACTCGCCTTTGTGGTGTTTGACTGTATCTTGTGGGTAAAGTGCATAACCTCTGCAGAGTGTAGAATCTATTCGAATAGCCGTGCTCGGGAATTACAGTCAAGGGTTAGATTTTCTCAAAAATAACTTGGATTTGAAAGGTTGGGTTGGATTAATAATGATGTTGATAAAAATGTGGATTAGGATGGGAAAGATGTTTATTAAACTCCTTGAAAAGTTATCTATGCTTTACTTATTTCTACTGCTTTCGAATCTATTTATGATACTTGTTAAATGATGTTTACTGCAAATATACCTTGAGCTATTCCTTTGTACCAAGCCATGCATATAGTATATTAGCCTGCATTCTGTGCATGACTTGCTGAGTACCAAGTACTCACCCTTGCTGTGGGACCCCGGATCAGCTATCCAGAATCTCCTGTGTATTTCCGTACTAGTCCCAGATCAGTAGCTAGTACACACAGTCACAGTGATACATCATTGCCGAACATAACGAAACTTGTAATGTAAATATTCAAGTATGGGCCACAATGCCACTTATTACAATACTCGGTCCAACGACCGGACACTCAAAACAGCGGAAGCAAAAAGAAAGCAACGAGCGAACGCCACAACGCCACAGGCGACGACTAGGAACGCAACTAGTCCTCCTGGCAATCCTCCTCGAAGAACTCCTCCTCCTCTTCGACATCTTGATAAATTTCTGATGATTACAATGTTGGTGTAGCACGTGAGTACAAAAGTACTCAGCAAGTCGGGAAAGTATGATCATGAGGGGCTTTCCAAAGGAAGCTTAATAGGGTTTATTTGCATAAAGCCACAATTGATTAAATCATACTTAAGTAATAAATTTCACAAAGCATATTTTACAACTCTTTTGTAATAATTGAAGTATTTATTATTGTAGTGAGGTTCTATCCACCATCACTAACATAAAGGCTCTATCCGCCAACAGTTTAAAGGATCAAAGTTAATCATGTGACTCCATCCGTCAAATGTAAAGCAGGTTCTATCCACCTGGGTTGGCTCTTTCCGCCAAACCACATTCGAGAGTTCTAACCACTCCCGAACCCCAAAACAAAACACCTTTTTGGTTTTAAAAACAAAATCAAAGTCTACCAATATGAAAGCATTCTTCGCTTTGCCTTTGACCGTAGGCACGGCTATTCGAATAGTTTAAACTCTGCAGAGGTGTACAACTTTACCCACAAGACAAGATATACCCTTGTTGCCATCAATCAACACACTTCCTTAGGTGTGCCGGCAGGGATATCTTGACAAGGCCGTTACAATGTATCTACCTAGCTAGACCCACCCGCTGAGGTTTCACCGCTGTTAGGGTTCCCTCCACCCAGTACAGAAGCCCCCTCTTGCGCCGTGTGAGCAAAACAACATCCACAACAATGCCTCCGTCCGGCTCTCACACAACAACCGAGTGGTGAGTCTAAACTAGGCTTTTACAAATTAGTGAGCCAGGTCGTACGATTATAGACATGTGGTAGTACGGTTATGCTTAAAATGGCAATCATAAGCGTCGGTCCTTATATGACTTGGGGCGGTACTTTGCACAAAAGGATCAAGACTTGATCCGCTTCCACCCGACATTCCAGGCCACCCAAGTCAAAATCATTTTACTTTTCTTTTATTTTGGAAAACAGGACCAAAATCATAATACTAACTTTCAAATCACGTTTGATAACATTCTTTTTGAATAATCCCACCCATGGGTTATTTTTGGTCGGAAAAGGTCCTAAGCAATTCTACCGTACTACAAAGCAACGGATACCATATAAACATAGGCATGGTATAAACAATGATCTAGGGTTACAATGGATATGATTAACAATGTCATGGAGGAATTAACAAGTTTGGAATAACTAGCTCTTATATTTGACATATTTAATTAAACATAGCCATGCAACTTTATAAACAATTTTAAATTCTTTCGCAAACATAGGAGCAAAGTGCATCAAGGAGACTTGCCTTCAGTTGCGGCGGCGGTGTCGAACTCGGAAGGCTCGGCCAGCGGCAATGATCGCGGCGGGATCGTCGATTACACGCAAAACGAGGCAACAAATAAATAACAGAAAATAAATAAAATCCAAAAATTATAAAATTAGTACTGGCAGGAAGGTCTTGATTTTAGATGAATTTAGAAATTTGAATGAGGTCAAACGGAGTTCGGATGAGAAAGTTATGAGCTTCCGAAGTTGGAATTTCGAATAAATCGAAAACCGGGAATATTCCGGGAATATTCCCTTCGGGTTTGACTGGGTCAAAGTTTGACCACGGACTTTGACTTTGACTGGGCTGGTAGGAGTGGGTCTATGACAGGGGGGCCCACCTGTCATTGGGAGGGAGAGAAGTGGCTTCTCCATGAAGCTTCCTTAGGCCATCCATGGAGGAGAGAGAGAGATTGAGGGAGAGAGGGAAGGGAGGGCATGGCGGGCGGTGGGAGAGGGCGGCGGGCGGGAGTCGCCGGCGGCGAGAGTGGCGGCGCCGGCGAGCGGCCGGCGATGGCGGCAAGACGCGAAGGCGACGGCCGGCGGCGGCAGGCGTGGCGGGCGCGGCGGCGGCGGCGCAATGGCGGCGGCAGCGGCGGTGGCGGCGGGCGGCGGCGGCGGTGGCGGCGGCGGCGGCGGTGGCGGTAGCGGCGGCGGGCGGTGGTGGCGGGCGGGCGGGCGGCGGCCGGCCGGCGAGCTCGGGCCCGCATGCGCATGAGCAAGGCTAAGAACAGAGAGCTCCACACAAGAACAGAGAGCCACCTTGTCCCAAAAAAAAAACGATTTTGATCTCATTTTTGCATGGATTTGATCCAAACAAAAAGCTAGAACCTCTAGAGAACATCCTTAGGAACCTATAACCGGAAGGAATTGAACCGAAACTCACAGAGCAAGATGAAATCGACGATGAACACGGATTCGGCCGAAAATACCAAAACGCGAAATTCGTCGAGGAAACTTGATGAACCCTGAAATTGATGGATGGATTAGAGACTAGACATCCATGCTAACACAAAGAAACGAACGGGAGGAAGAAAGATCCACCGGAGTGGAAGATATGAGCAAGAACACGAAGAACGCGAAGAACACAAGAGTTCATCGGTTTTCTTGATCTTGCGGCCGATTGGGTTTGAGAGGCTAAAGGAGGGTTACACCAACGGAAAGAGGACTCTTATACGGAGAGATGAGAGGTGGAATCACGCGGAACGGACTAGGAACGGCCGCGCAATCTCCAAAAGAGTCGGTTTCGGTTTCCACGCAACCGTTCAAAAATTAGCGAGATTTCGGGGGCATTATCCCCATGGATAGGAAGAGGAGTCCGTTGTGAGTCCAACGGATCCGGCCGTTCGCGATTTGGAGTTGTATTGGAAGAGCTAGATGGATTTAAAGAGGGCTTCCACCATTTTTGCTTGCTTGGAGCTCCAAAGTTCATGCATGGCAAGAGGTTGAAGAAGATGAATAGTGACTGCCACGTGTTACTTTCCTATTGGCTCTCTTTTACGTAAACGTGCCACCCTAGAGAAAAATTAGGAAAAATGGCCTAAAAATTCCGGAAAAATTCCTAGAGCCATTTTAGAATATTTGGAACTCAATGGAAGTGGTTTGGTTGAATTTGGATGATTTTTGTGGAATTGGATATACGGGCGCGGATCGCAGGCATTAAACAAAAGCCGCGCGAGATAAAATAGGAACGGATGTCCAAAAATCCGGGGAATGATTCCTAAAATCATTTCGGAATATTTGGAGCATTTTAGAAGTGGTTTGGAGATTTTTGGAGCATTTTTGGACTCGGGTGAATTTTAGAATCTGCAGATGCTGGAAAATCCGATTTCGCCGGGAGGAATTAATTCGATTTGAAGGAAAGGATGCCAGGTTAATATAAACACCAAAGAAACTCCAACTTTTGAATTTACTTTATTTAAATTAGGTTTTTCTCCAGAAAGCCAAAACGAGGATGTTACAAACCTACCCCCCTTAGAGAGAATCTCGTCCCCGAGATTCAGACAGAGAAAGAAAAAGGTTAGGGAACTCTGCTCGAAGATCTTCTTCACGCTCCCAAGTAGCTTCCTTCTCAGAATGGTTGCTCCACTGAACCTTGCAGAACTTGATCACTCGACTTCGTGTCCGACGCTCGGCTTCATCCAAAACCTTGATGGGATACTCCGGGTAAGACAAGTCCTCTTTCAGTTCCACGTCTTCCAGCGGCAATTGATGTTCCGGCACTCGGAGACACTTCTTTAACTGAGACACATGAAAGACATCATGTACCCCTGACAGCTGTGGCGGCAACTCCAACTTATAAGCCACTTCTCCTTTTCGGGCAATCACCTTGAACGGTCCGATATAGCGGGGTGCTAATTTTCCACTGACACGGAATCGTTTCATTCCTTTCATAGGGGATACCTTCAAATACACATGATCTCCAGGTACAAAGCTTAATTCCCTTCGACGATTGTCCGCATAACTCTTTTATGCAGGTAAATTGTCTTGATTTGCCGGATACATCGACTTGCTCTTCGGCTTCTTTCAGAACATCGGGTCCGATGATTTGTCCTCCTTCGGTCTCTTTCCAATATAAGGGTGTTCGGCACTTTCTTCCATACAAAGCTTCAAAAGGTGCCATCTTCAAACTGGCTTGATAGCTGTTGTTATAGGAAAACTCTGCATAGGGCAAATTCTGATCCCACGAGCCTTTATATGTTAGAGCACAAGCTCTCAACATATCCTCTAAGATTTGATTGACCCTTTCGGTCTGGCCATCCGTCTGGGGATGGTAAGCAGTACTGAAATTCAGATTCGTGCCCAATACCTCATGCAATTGCTGCCAGAATCTCGAGGTGAACTGGGAACCTCGATCAGACACAATCTTCTTTGGCACACCGTGTAAACACACAATCTTAGCCATATACAACTCGGCAAGCTTATCTCCAGAATAGGTTGTCTTTACCGGGATAAAGTGGGCCACTTTGGTTAATCGATCCACAATAACCCAGATGGAATCATAGTCAGATTTAGTTTTGGGTAATCCAGTTATAAAATCCATCCCAATTTCTTCCCATTTCCATACAGGCACTTGCAAAGGCTGCAATAGACCGGCGGGTCTCTGATGCTCTGCTTTTACCAGCTGACACACATCACACCGTGCTACGAAGTCAGAAACTTCCTTTTTCATATTGGACCACCAATACTTCTCTTTCAGATCAGCATACATTTTGGTGCCTCCTGGGTGAATGGAGTAAACTGAATCGTGAGCCTCTTTCAAGATCACGTTCTTGATTTCTTCTTGGTTAGGGACCACTATTCTTTTCCCGAACCAAACAGTTCCCTGGTCATCTTCTGAAAATCCGGGGTGCTTTCCTTTCTTTAGGCCTTCCTTCAGGTTGGCAATACCTTTATCGTCCTGCGGGGGTGGACGCCAGGGGAATGGCCTAACCGCCACCTATCTACTAGGCGACCACCTCGCTGGTCGCCCAGTGGTGTGGCCTGACCGCCACGCGTCCACTGGGCGACCACCTTCCTGGTTGCCCAGAGGTGTGGCCTGACTGCCATGCGTCCACTGGGCGACCACCTTCCTGGTCGCCCAGAGGTGTGGCCTGACTGCCACCTGTCCACTTGGGCGACCACCTCGCTGGTCGCCCAGTGGTGTGGTCTCGACGCCACGCAGCGTCCATCGGCGACCACCTTCTGGCGCCAGGGGCCTGACTGCCACCTATCCACTGGGCGACCACGCTGGGGAGTTACTGCTTGCCGGAGGTGGTGCGCCCGGACACACCCTGCCCGCCCAACGGTCTCTTTTATTGCGGGGGAGTGGGGATCCTGGCGTAAAATACGCCGACAGTAGCCCCTGGGCCCACCCAGGAGCGCTTTTTGGCCTACCATCTTCCTTTTTCCCTCTTTTAAATGCCCCTCGGGAAACCGCTTATTCTCCCGGGTGGGGCCATTAATAAGCCCGCACGCCCCGCAGCCTTCAAGAGACCTTCTGGCTTCTTCCGGTTCTCAAGGCGGTTTGTGCAGTTATTGCCGCCTTGCAACTGCCGCACGACCCTTGGGACGCGCCTTCTTAATGGGGCTTTTGAACTCCCTTTTTTCGAACCGCCGCGCCCTTTCGGTTTTCCCGCCGATCCTTCCCTTGCAGCCTTATAAGAGGTTGACCGAGGGGGGAGCGGTTCTTCCTCTTTCTAACTTTCCTTCCCGCTCTAGAGCTTCTTTCTTCTTCTTCTTCGCCGACGTGCTTCGATATTCTCCTGCGCCCGATGGCTCCCATTCTCCCTTCGTCATCCGTCGAGGAGGAGGTTGCCGCCAGGCTCTCCCGGAACATAACCGCGGGCGCCCTTCGCGTCCGCGCCGGGACCGTCGAGCCCCGCTGCCGGCCCGGGGAAGTGGTTTTCTTCGGGTGGCAGCTTCTTGCCGGCCTGCTGCCGCCGGTTTCCGATTTTTATCTTTCCGTTCTTAACTTCTACGCCATTCACCACATCCATCTTCCCCCCAACTCCGTCGTCCTCCTTTCCGCCTTTGCCCACTTCTGCGAAATGTTCGTAGGAGTGTTACCCAACCTCCTACTTTTTCGCTTCTTCTATACCCTTCGCGCCACGGGCGGCAATTCGCCTGCTACCGGGAGCTGCCACCTGCGGCTCCGCGACGGGACCGTGTCGCGCTACATTCCACTGGACTGCCGGTCCAGTTGGAGGAATTGGCGCGAAGATTGGGTGTACGTCGAGGACGACAGCGGCATTGAAGTGCTGGAGCTTCCGTCTGGTCCGGCGGTCAGCAACCCCAATTGGGGGGCCCAGGTGAGCGAGACGCCCGAGCTCCAGGCGATGCTAGCCCGTGTTGACCAGCTGCGGACGGCGGGCCTGACAGGGCCCATGGTTATCCGGGACTTCGTCTCCCGGAGGCTGTGCCCTCTGCGCCGTCGCGTCCGCCCGGCCTGGCAGTATATGGGCCTGGGCGACGGGACCCGGAGTATCACTGGAGGTAACCCGCTTCACCTTGGATCATCCCTTGCCCTTCTTCTTTATTGGTTAAATCTGGTGCTGACAGCGTTTCTGTCTTCTGGGGCTTCTCTCTTCCTTTTTTTGTTGTTAGCCGCCGGGAACCTGGCTCCCGACGTGATTGACAGGTGGATGGCGCAGCTGGGCTTTGTCAGCCCCGTTCCGCCGTTCCCGGAGGGCGCGGTTCCGCTCTACCGGTTATCACCGGGGGAGCGCGCGGTGATAATCCGCGCCATGCCGTCGATGGACGCCATGGGCACACCCGTCGTGATACGCCAGGCGCCCTTGACAATCCGAGACCCTCCTCCCGCCGGTGGTCAGGGGAGGGGTGACCAAGGGAGACGCAGGCGTCCGGACGACGACGATGCCAATGGGGGTCATTCCCAAAGGCCCCGCCTTCTGGGTTCGGCCGGGGTGGGATCTTCTGCTGTGGCCGCGGGAACTTCTTCCGCTGTAGCGGCCGGCTCCTCAATGGTGGCGGGGGGTTCATCGACTGGCGGGACTTCGTCCTTCCTCGCCCCCGCTGGGGCGGTGACAATGGACCCTCCAGCGCCGGCTCCGATGGTGGGGCAACAGCTGCCGCCCTCAGCTTCGTCGACAGCGCTACGGCCGCCGCCGCCGCCACCGCCGCCGCCGCCCGCAGCGGCGATTCTTCCTCCGCCACCGCCGCCAGCAGCGGTGATTCCTCCTCCTCCGCCGCCTCCAGCAGTGGTGATTCCTTGTCGGGACCCCGAATTTGCAAATCCGGACCCTCTGTGTATTCAGCACTAGTCCAGGAACGCGCTAGTGCACACAGTCTTAACATCGGTAAATATCACAATCATACCATTCGATACTAATAAAGTACTTTTATTTAATTAAGAATCAAGTTACTTGACCTTATGGCCAAGTCACAAATGTACGCCTCAGGCGATACTTTTAAGAGAGAAATAGTAGCAGCGGAAAATCAAATAACCGTGGCGCCATCCAAGAAACCACAGGCAACTGACTGGGCTCGCTTCCCTAAGTAGACGGTTCCTCTTGGAGCTCCTCCTCCAAAGCTGGTGTAGTCTCCTCTTCAACTGGTGTTGTATTGTGGCAAGGGTGAGTACTTGGTACTCAGCAAGTCATGCACAGAATGCAAGCTAATATACTATATGCATGGCTTGGTACAAAGGAATAGCTCAAGGTATATTTGCGAAACAAAGATTTGACAAGTAGCATAATTAGATTCGAAAGCAGTAGAAACAAGTATAGCATAATTAACTTTTTAAGGAGTTTAATAAACATTTTTCCCATCCTAATCCACATTTCCATCAACATCATTATTAATCCAACCCAACCTTTCAAATCCAATGTTATTTTTGAGAAAATCTAACCCTTGACTGTAATTCCCGAGCGATGTCCAATACCGCGGACACGGCTATTCGAATAGATTCTACACTCTGCAGAGGTTATGCACTTTACCCACAAGATACAGTTAAACACCACAAAGGCGAGTTCCTGTAACAAAGTCTTTCGGAGACTTCTAACAATACAAGTGGTCCTCCCCGGTTATTGCACACTAACCCTTCCCTTAGCTAAGGCGAAGTTTAGGCCAATCAACCGTTAGATGGGTACCTGGCCTCAGCCCCGGTACGCTCCCCCGTACAACTTACACAAAGGGTGTAGTTGACCTCCTGAGGTCCCACAGGTACGTTATTAGCAACTTAGTCAACTAGGTCCGTCCCATTACAGACATGTGGTTGCACGTTAGACCCAGTTCAAAGGCTTGCAAGGTTAAGTCCTTAGGGTGACCAGGGCAAGACTACCTGAAGAACCAAATCAACATCCCCAATGCCACAACTGGCCCACCTGATTACTCTTGCCACATGCCCCGGTCGAAAACTATTTATCAAACCCCAGTTGATTACCATGCACCACGTGCCATCAACATCACATGATACCTTTCCAAAACAGGTTCAATATATCATTAAGTCAATATTAACATTTGTTTGTCCAAAATCATGTCATGAGCACGAGTGAGTCTAAGCAACATACTACAACGATCTAATTTCCCATGTTGGCAATTTAATAATGTCCAACTAGTAAACCACAACTAGGGTGACAAGGGTCATGGCACATATTTAAGTAATCAAGGTGTCATACAGCAAATGTGTATTTATCTAATCCCCCAAATTTAAATAAAGTATTTTCTAATTGAACTAGCATGCAATAGGTTAAATCAAAATAGATTTCGAAATAGGATCAACATGGTCAAAGCACAACTTGCCTTCAAAAAGTACTTGTTCTTGGTCTTGAGTTGGATCCTGAGTCAATACTTCTCCTTCAAATCCTTCCGGCACTTCAACGTCTACTCGTAAAGCGTGCAAATAGCAAATACACGAATAAACAATAGGCAAAAAGTGTCCAAACATCCAAATAAAATCCATAAACAGAGAGAACATAATTTTATGAATTTTTAGAAACTGGAATCGTCAAATTTGGAGTTAAAACGCAAAAGTTATGATTATTTTAAGTTTAAATAATCAATTAAATAATTTTACAGAGAAAAACTTTAGTCCAAAAATTAAATAAAATTCATATTTAGGTAGGTCTCAATTTTATACAAATTTAGAAATTTGAATCACTCAAATCGGAGTTGAAACGCAAAAGTTATAAGCGTTTGAAGTTTGAAACAAAATTTGAAATCATTATTTCGAATTAATAAATCATTTTCTTTTTCGGAAATTAATTATTGCGTCAGCCTGGACACGTGGCAGCTTCTGATTGGCCTGCTGACGTCAGCCGGTCCATGGACTCGGTCCATGCTCGGCTCGGGTCTACCGTGGACCCGGTCCATGGTTCACGTGTCGCTGACATGTGGGCCCCACCGTGACGTCAGCGGTGACGTCATGGTGCGGTTCGGTTGTCCCGCTGACACGCGGGCCCCGCGTGTCAGAGACACGCGCTCACGCGCGCGTGGCGTGGCTTGGGTACACGTGGCACAATCTCGACCGTTGATTTGAAAATCAACGGCCCAGATTGGATCTAGGCTTCACGTTCAAAACTACACGGTTGATCCGGGCCGTTCGATCTAGATCTAACAGCTGCTAACGGATCTAGGGTTGAACAGTAAAGGAAATACGTGGGCGAACCTCAGCGGTCGGATCCGGATAGGACGGTGGAGAGGCTTCGCGAAGTCCGGTGATGGCGCGGCGAGGCTTGGGCACCGGAGACGTAGACGACGACCTCCCACGCGGCGTGTCCGTGCAGCTCCGGCGTGAAGATTGGCACTCCCAGGCGCGACATGATGTGGGGATCTTGGTCCTGGGCTTTGTGTCGTCGGAGAGCGGCGGCAGCGGCGGGGATCGACGTAAAACCGCGGCGGCTTCCCCTCAAACTTCGGCGAGCGATTCCGGCTCAACGGCGGTGGCTCAGGCAACGTTGTCTAGGGCTACGGGTGCGCACGGTCAAGGCGATCCTCGGGGTGTGAGCCGGGCATTAAATAGCCTCGGCTTCCGCGCAGAAAACGGAAACCTAGTTCCCCACGGCGGCGGGCGCGGCGGCGGGCGCGGCGGGCGGAGTCCGGCCGACGGCGGAGACGACGACGACAGCCGCCCACGCAGACGATCAGCGCCACGATCGACGGGCGCGACCGGGTCCGGCCCGCACGGCTCGCCGGGTCGGTCAATCATGACCGTTGGATCTCGATCCGACGGCCCCCGTGGTTTGGGTTCGAACGTGGTTCTGGCCGAGTCGGCTGGTTTCGGTCCTGGACTCGAGTCCGACTTGCGGTTCCGACTTGGCCGGATGAACAAGATGCTCGACCGAGTTGATTTTCCAGTGATTTAATAATTAAAATAATTCCCAGTAATTCATTTAATTCATTAAAAATAGCAAAATACTCAGAAAAATTCCAGAAAAATTCTGGAAAATATTTTAGGATATTTGGGACTCAAATAAAATATTTCCAACAAAATTTTATTTGCAAAAATTAAATTCTTTAATTATTTCAAAATGGAATAAATTCAAATAAATTCCAAATAAATCCAAATAAATTCCAGAAAATTCCAAAAATTCACCAAAGTGCCAAATCACTCATGAATTTAAGAAAAGCAAAATTTTGGGGTGTTACATTCCTCCTCCGCCGCCAGCGCCGGTCCCTAGGCCGCTAGGACTGGCACCGACAGCACCGCGCGGGGGACTGGTCCTCACTCCGAGCGTGCCCCGATTCCCGAGGCTGTCACCTAGGTACTCATTCAAAAATGCACATGCGATATGAAAATTAAGTCCCTTCGAACTGCATCTCACCGTTACTTACTTCTCTCCCTTTTTCAGGGTTCCTGCTTCGGATATTCCCGCCGCCCAAGTCGGGGGCGATCCAGGCGCCGTGGTTGCAGGGGGTGTGCCACCCAGGGTCGCCGATCCCCAGGACGAGTAGGTGGAGGGGGGCGACCCCCAAGCGGTTGCTGCTACCTCCGTCGTTCAGGACCCAGGCCCGCTCGGCCCCGTGCCTACCCCGAATCCCCCTACCGCCTCCATTCCTTCGGCGGACGCGGATGCTCTGCTGGAGGCTCTTAGCGAGCTCTACTCCAGCACGAGCACCTGTCTGGTGACAAACAGGGAGCGGCTCACGGAGGCGGGAGCTGAAATCAACTGCCTCCGCAAGGAGGTGGAAGATTTACGCGAACGGGGAGCGGGGTTGGAGGTGCAGCTGCGGTGGGAGCGAGAGCAGCGGGAGCAAAGCATCCGCCGCGTCGAAGAGCTCGCCGCGGAGCTGGAGGCGGAAAGGGTCGATCGGGCCCAGTCGGAGGTGGATACCATAGAGATGCTTCGCCACGCCTTCGACTGGACGGTGGCCAGTCTTGCTCCATTGGGGCTGGAGCAGTCGGGTCCGTGGGAGGAGAGGCCGTGGCATTATGCATTCTACCTCGGCCGGACTGCGGACTTCCTCACGCACCTGCCCGCCGCCCTTACCGCCCGGTCCGCCAGAGGGACGCTAGCTGCGCGCCACGGCTGGTTCGTGCTGGCTTGCTGCGCCAACCGCAACCCCAACTTCGATCCCGCGGCCACGGTCCAGGGAATCGAAGGTGACTGGGCCCAGGCGGAGGAGCGGGTCCACGACGCCTCCGAGCAGGTCGCCGCATAGCTGGCGATGGAGAACCCCCAGTTGGAGGCCGCTGCGGAAGACGTGGCGATGAGGCTGGACGTCGGCCCAGTTGACGAGGACATGGCAGCCGCCGAGGCGGCAGCGGAGGACGAGGAAGATCCCCCAGTAGCGTAGTTTTTTTGTCTTTTAGCTTTTGCCGGTAAAGACTTTAGATGCAAAACATTTTACATGAAACGGGAGCACAAGTTCCTGCTATATCGCTTAAGGATCACTTTTACCCTAATCTTTCCGGTTCCGCGCGAGCCAACACATGGCCGCTTAAAGACTTAAGGTCTTGTGCCAGGGAATCACTTCCCTCGAACCCCTTGCCTTAGCAAAATTTTGACTCCCAAATAGCCTCTAGGGGACGAACACTTAGTGAGTCCGGGCAGGACCTTAGGTTCTTGGCACTGGTGCTCAAGTCGCCGACCCCCATGGGGACACCCGGAGTGTCATGACCGTGCTGGGGTTCGTGCTGAACTAGCCATCCAATCACCCACTCCCGCGCGCCGTTCTCACTTAGTGATCCCGCCTTTGCTATTGGGGCTTTGCAGGCTTGCAGGGTACCAGAGGCAAGTGCCCTGGCACTACCCGACCGAAGGCAAAAGACCGAAAAGAGGGTAGGAAGAACAACTATTTCGGATAAGGAAAATGACTATTTAATTTCAAACAGAAGGCCTCCCCTGACCCGCGGTGGAGAGGAAGACACACTCCGGCCGGTCGGGGAACGGAGCCTGGGACTTACAACCGATCAAGGGTAGAACTTGCGCAGATTTTCTATATTCTGGGAGTTCGCCAGTTCTTCGCCGTCTTCAGTGGCCAGCTTGACCGCCCCGGGACGAGAGACCGAGACCACTTTGAAAGGTCCCTCCCACTTGGGAGACAGTTTATACGACCCAGCATGCGACTGGATTCTTCGACGCAGGGCTTCCAGTCTATCCACCTTCACCGTAATTGGACCCCCAGGCCCTAGAATCTTCACCAGCATGTAGGCATAGTGAGCAACCGCCATGAACTTGACCAAGGCCGGACGGCCAAGTAGGGCGTTGTACGGGAGGTCGAAGTCGGTGACCTCAAAGTCGACCAGCTCCGTCCGGAAGTTCTCCGCACTTCCGAACGTAACAGGCAACCGGACCTGCCCCAGGGGCAAGAGGCCCACCCCGTAGAAGAGTGGGGCCGGACGCAGCTCCTCATACGGTATCTGGAGCGCTTGGTACGCCCCAACTGACAGCAGGTTGATGGCGCTACCTCCGTCAACGAGGACCCGCCCGAGCTTCGCGTTGTGAACCGTGGGAGAGACAACGATCGGCAAATGGTTTGGGCCGGAAACGTTCTCCGGGTGGTCGGCCCGGCTGAAAGTGATCGGTTGCTCCGACCACTTCAGCAGCCTACTAGCCCCAGAGGACAATACGGTGGCGCAGACCTGCCTCAGATCCCGCTTGTACTGCGAGTCGATGAGTAGGTGGCTGAGCCCCCGTGGATGAATGCCACCGTGTGCTCCGCCTGTTGGAAGGCCAATGGAGCTGAGTCTTCATCGTCGTCTTCTCCGTGGTCTTTCTCGCGGCGCTTCTTGAGTCGCCTGTCTACCAGCTTGGACACAACTTGGCAGTCCTCCAAGTCGTGTCCACTTGTTCGATGGATGGGGCAATAGGGCTTGCCCTCATTGTCTTCGCGACGGGGCGAGTTGCGGTTCCTGCGGTCACCGCGCCGGTCCCGACGCTCATCCCTTCGGTCCTGATCATCGCGACGCTGGGATTTGGTCTCTGGTTCGGCAACCAGGACTTCTCTGGCAGTGGCCTCCTTTCGCTTCTTCTTCTTCTTCTTGCGGTCGGAGGATTTCGAGGTGCCGGCGTCGTCAGTGTCGGTGGGCCTTGTTGCACACTTCCGAGCCTCAGCCGCCCTGGCGCACTTATGCGCCAGGGAGAACAACTCGGAAGTGGTTGAGATGATGCGGGTAGCCATCTTCTCCCGCATCTTCTGATCCCGGACCCCCCTCTGGAAAGCAATTATTACCGATTGCTTAGAGATCCGGGGGATCGTATTGTGGCAGTGGCTAAACCGCCGGATAAACTCTCTCAGGGACTCCCCCTCTGTCTGCTCCAGAGCGTGGAGGTCATCCTCCACGCCTGGTTGAGCGTAGGAGCCCTGAAAGTTGGCGACAAAAATGTCGCACAGCTCCTCCCACGAGTGCACGGAGCCTCGCGGGAGGTTAAGTAGCCAAGACCGGGCAGAGCCCATCAGCGACGTCGGGAGGTAGTTGGCCATAACCTTCTCAGACCCTCCCGCCGCGCGCACCACCGTGGTGTAAATTTGCAGGAACTCCTCCGGGTTGGTGGTGCCGTCGTACTTCTCGATGGAGGCGGGACGGAATCTCTCCGGCCACGCAGCTTGCCGGAGGCGGAGAGAGAACACCTGGCATCCAACGTTATAGAGGGAGCAGCGTTGTTCGCCAGCCCCTCGATCCTGAGGAGAGGATGAGGAGTGTGACCCTGCGCTCCCCCCGGAGTCCGAGGGGGAAGCCCCCTGGCGTCCGGTGGATATCTGGGGAGTGGGGCGCCGCTGTGCGCTCTCGCGATGCCCCCTGAGAACGTGGCGTAGATCACCGTCGCGCTGGAGCCGCCTCTCATCCAAGCGCGATCTGAGATCTTCGCGATTCCCCCTTGACTCAGGGGGACCGCGAGAAGAAGCGGAGTCACGTGCACGTCCTCCTATAACAGAGGGGGCTGCAACCAGGACTCCCTTCCCCTTGTCCCGGCCCTTGATACCGGGAGAAGTTGTGCGGCGGCTGGAACCCTGCGCGTCAGTTGCGCGCGCTCCTTGCCGCCACATGCCGGAAGCCCCCGGCTGGGCCGCCGCTTCAACCTGCTGTTGAGCGGCGTCGACTAGGTGGACGATATCCCGCAGCCATGGAGTGGCTGAGGTGTCCCCCCAGCATTACTGGAGGATGATCGAGAAGCAGCCGGGCCGCATGAAGGCTTCCCGCGGGGGTGTCGTCCCCCAGCGCCAAGCGCCGTTGGACGGGCTGACCCCCAGGCGCAGAAGCCACGTGCGCCCCTCCCGCAGCGGAGGGACCCGGGTGGCCCGGCTCCCTCCCCGAACGCCGAGAACGGCTACGGGCGCCGCTTTCCTCGGGCAGATTGCTGCGCTTGGAGTGCGACTCCGCCATGCGGACAAGCGCCCCTACTTCTGCTGAGCTTCGAGCTGGAGATGGAAGAAAGAGGGCAATCTAACCACCAATAGCCCCTACTTGGCGCGCCACTGTCGGCGTACTAGCCAACAGGCACCTCCGAGTCGGGTGCTTATAAGGTTCAGACGGGGGGCTTTCGGGGTAATCGCCGGCGGAAGGAAGATGAACGGGGTGCCGGTGAAGCTCAGAGGGGTGGAGACGCTAGGGTTTACCCAGGTTCAAGCCCTCCGAAGAGTAACAGCCCTAGTTCTGCCTTTCTTGCTATTGCTTGTGTTCTAGCCTGAGAGTATGAAACCTACTAACAATGAGTCGAACCCCCTCTCCCATGCACCCCGGACCCCTTTTATACTTGGGCTCCCGGGGGCACATGAGAGGCTTACACGGCAAGGCACACTCATTACACTGACACGGGCGCATTTAATGCGCACGTCACTGTTCTTACATCCCATTAATATCTGCCGTAGCCGTCACACCCCCTTCTCGGGCCCCTCGTCCGCCATACTGCACCCTCAATGCTTTGCAATTAATGCGAACGCCTCGCATTAAATGTCCTTGATCAGGGCGCTGCAGCTGCGGGGGTGGACGCCAGGGGAATGGCCTAACCGCCACCTATCCACTGGGCGACCACCTCGCTGGTCGCCCAGTGGTGTGGCCTGACCGCCACGCGTCCACTGGGCGACCACCTTCCTGGTCGCCCAGAGGTGTGGCTCGATCGCCACTCGCCCACTTGGGCGACCACCTCGTTGTCGCCGGTGGTGTGGTCTCGACGCCACGCAGCGTCCTTTGGCGACCACCTTCCTGGGCGCCCAGGGGGGCCTGACTGCCACCTATCCACTGGGCGACCACGCTGGGGAGTTACTGCTTGCCGGAGGTGGTGCGCCCGGACACACCCTGCCCGCCCAACGGTCTCTTTTATTGCGTGGGAGTGGGGACCCTGGCGTAAAATACGTCGACAGATCTCTACCAAACGAATGATATTATTAGCGACGCAGCGTAGCGCGCATATCTTCCTAGTATATTCATCAAACTTCCAGGGCTCTGGTTCCCTACATCTAAACTAATAAAACCCTTCCTTAATGGATCGTCCAACCCATCCGTAAGGCCCAGTTCCAGCCCATTAAGTTATACGTAGTCCTCCCTTTCCTCTGCTCAGCAGTTGACGAGCGCCCCACCCTTTCCTCTGCGTATTCGCACGGCCGCAACTGCACCATCCCATGTCTTCGTCTCAACCCCAGCCAACAACTGCACCATCCCCACATCTTCGGATCAACCCCCCGCCCAACCCTCACACCGTCGGCCCCCCCGCTCCCGATGCACGCGCCCTCGCCCGTCGTTCCCCACGCTGCACTAAGGCGAAGCCATTGTGTTGGGTGTGCACGGAGTCACGAGCGCGCATCGGAGATGTGGAGGTTCTGCGCCGCGCGAGACCGCCGCCGTTACCGCCTCCTCTCTGTGGTTCAAGGTATCAGAAGGGTTCTCTCTAGGTGCGCTTCTTGCCATCGGAGAGATTTGTTTTGGTGTTCTTGGATGGATTGGTTTGGGATTTGGGGGTTTCTGGATTTGGTTCTTGGAGGGTGAATTCGTGGGGGATGAGTTTGGTTGGTGTCGATTTTCAACGTGTCTCTTTTGGTTATGGTTTCTTCATAACTCCATTTCTTGATCCGTTGTTCTTGACGATTTATTGCTCAATTCATTTTCTTTCTCTCTCCGCAGATCGAAGCGAAGCTAGCTGTATAAATCTCGAGAGGAGGAGAAACAGAGCAACTCCCTTTGTTCTTGATTCTTGGCGCATCCAATAATTTTTGTAGGAACTACAACAGGAATGGGTCTCTGTAACAAGGAAGCGGAAGCCATGGTCTTGGAGGGGGCTCCTGCGAGGCGGAGTCGCATTGGGCATCAGCAAGCCCTACGCTGGAAGACGTTGATGATGTCCAGGATCTGGACAAGGTAGCCGGCTGTGGCGGCGGCAAGCGCAGCAAGCTGCCGTTGCCTTGGCCGCACACGCCTAACATCCGTGAGGCCCATACCCCCAGCCGCCGTGCTGCCGGTGGTGGGGAGCAGGGCAGCAGTGGGGGTAACCTCATCGGCGATGCCTCCTGATGAGTGCTACAAAGAGAGGTATGCAAAAGGCAGACCTGTTTAGCTGCAACACTCATTCTTCTTTAAGAATTTCTGCTTTTCCATCTGGTATCTGATTTAGTTGGCATCAGCAGAGTAGCAGCAACAGTATGTTGTAACCCTTGAGTTCTAATACATCTATTTTCACCACAGCTAATCCATTTCTTCATTTATATTTGGATCAATCTCATGATTTCGAGGACGAGACCATGCAAAAAGTGTAATCAATAATCTAGAAACAACAAATTTCAGAGGCTTTCCATCATTGATGATTATGAAGCAAGTTGTTTTGATAGTATTTTGTTGTCTGTGCCTAGAACAAAGAAGGATATCTGGAACAAAGAAGGATCATCAATTATGCATGTCATGCCTTTAAGATTCAATGGCATAATTTTTTATCCATGATTTCTCCTACTCACTATGTTGGTCTCTCCTCTGTCTTTGCTTGGGGTTCTCAATCACCTTGAGAAAGATGGCCTAGCAATTGGAATCCAGCTAAACATTTTGCACTTGTTTGAGTAGAGCATGATTAGAAACTGAAACCCTCTGTGGGGTTCAAAACCAAGACGAATGGAAAAAAACATTGGTTCCCCATTTCAATCAATTCATATAAATCACCACCAATATAGTCTATTTGATTTGGTTCTTTCCAAATTTCTAGCAGGAAATTAATGCATTTTGGTTGGTAATGTTTGCATGTTTTGTTAATTGAGTGTGTTTTTTATTAATTGCTCTGTGATGCTTGTGCTGTTCATGTTTTGTAATGCTCTGTTTAAACAACTGGTAGTTTATTATGGATTGATGTGCTAATTAGTCCACTTGTAAGGTTCCATGTCACTTCATTTCTGATAAGAGTGAATAGCTTCGTAGTATCACTTTAAAATAAAAAAATTAAAAGAAGTAGATGCCAAAAATTAGAGCTAGGTTACTTTCTATATTTGGAAGTATATCCTTGTAATTTCAATCTTGATGTTGACCATTCCAAATGCTGATACATTTAGCTTCCACTCTTAATCTGGTTGTTGTCACTGTTTGGTTCCAAAGAAAACCTTTATTTCACTTGATTTCGCCATGCCCTTTCCAGTCATTATGTGCATATCATCAATTTTCTCTGTTCCGGTCGTGATTATTTCTTTCTGGCCTCTTTTAGAAATATACTCAAGGTGAAATATAATAGTAAATTAGTAAATTCTATTGTATACCTTGCAGATGCTGATGTGCATGACTTGAACATAACAAACAAACATGCTCTTGAAATCAACTGCTCTTGAAATCAACCAAGTTAAAGTTGTCATTCTTAGGAGTAGCCAAGTTCCTTTTGGATAAGTAGCTCCTTTAATTTCTTATTGTTAGCCTGGGACTCAAAATTTGACTAATGCACTGTAAACAATGCATGCATACTTATGGATGTGTTGGGTTTGCAGAAGTATAAATGAGCGCATTTTTGCACTGTGTGATTTTGAAATTTGGACGGAGAACCAGAGAGATGGAACTGTTACATTATTTGGATAACATTGGCATCTATCGGTGGCTCTCCCACTACCTCTTACTATGTCCATACGCGCCATCGCAGATCTCCTCACCATCCACAACATCTTGAGGTTAGGGTCAGTTGTATTCCTTCTTGCTATTGAACTATATGAAGAACATTGTTTTTTTTCCTAATCAACGCATTGAGAGATATATGTTAGCATATTGGGCAGATTTGTTCTATGGTTGTCAATGATTGCAAAGATGCACAAAGAATGTGGAAGTATTGGTGTGGACGATAGCGGTTGAGCCCCTCTAATCAGGCTGCTGCAGCCAAGTGCTGTCAATGTCCACCTAGCCAGTTTGAGAGGACCAAGGCCACCTAACTACTATTATGGCTACAAAGGAGATTAGCTTCCCTCAGATGGATAACTCCAGTTGCTTCACCGCCATTGCCCTACTTTCTCCTGGTGGCCAAGGTAATGCGATATGGTTTTAAAATTATTGCTATGTTTCTTGCAGTTGTGTATACAAGGTGGAGATTATTAGTTTCTCTCAACCCCCTTCTTCGCAGCAACATTGTGTTGGATCGGCTCAAAGATCAATCATGCAATCGGGCTTCGGCGTGTCCTTCCTAGTAGCCTGCTGGTTCGGCTACTGCATCTGGTTGCTAGATCTTGGCCGCAGCTTGGAAGAAATTCAACCAAAATATACGTCGGCGAGAAAGGCTTGATCTTCAGATCTCTCCGAAGGCAGCGCACGGATGGAGCCAGCAAAACTAGATTTCTTTTATTGCTTTGCTTCCATTGGGTCTCTCGTACATCTTTATTGCTTTGTATTGCCCTCACGTTGCATTGCTATGAGTCTAGCTCTCGTTCCCTACAACCTCCCACGGCTCCTCCTTTTAAAGCAAAACCTAAGTATACGACTCGGTATTAGACCTCCCTCGTCTACTCAGACTCAACTCTCTGTGTACTACTCAAACTCCATAACACTTTCCTATTCTGTTTAGCTTGATTACGAGATTAGCTCTAACATTCACCCCCTTAATCTTGTAACCTAACTAATCTAATTTATTGAGGCAATCGGTCTCATCTACGATTTGCCCGACTTTTATTCGACACAGGATGGAGAACGCATCTCCTCAACACCCTCATACTCAACTTGCTTAATTCAAGACGGCGAGCACATCTCTTCTACGTCTTGGACGCATCTTCGACGAACTTGAGTTTGGACGGCGAACACACCTCTTCAACGCCCCGGACTCAATTTACTTAATTCAAGACGGCGAGCACATCTCTTCTACGTCTTGGCCTCATCTTCAATGGACTTGAGTTTGGATGGCAAACGCATCTCTTCAACACCCCGGACTCAACTTTGACGGACATGAGTTTGGTCGGCGAACTCATCTCTTCAACGCCCCGGACTCGACTTTGACGGACTTTGACTTTGGACGGCGAACACATCTTCTCATGTCCCGGAGTCAACTCTCTTACTTAACAGGTCATCCAATCAACACTGATCCCTTCTTACTTTGGACCTCGGCAAGAAGCGCTTTTTCCTCCTCCTTTATTTTGCGGCACTCCGAAGCAAAATGCCCATAATCATTACAATTATAGCATATCACTTTTGCCTTATCGAATCTCCGATTCTTATGGCCTCGTTGACCATCTCCTTTCGAGCCACTGAACAAGCCCTTACCGCCGCGTCTCGATGATCGGGCCTCCCATTCGGCTCGCGTCAGGAGTAGGTTTTCTTCTTTGCCGTTATCGGATCCCTTAATTCGTTCTTCATGTGCCTTCAAACGACCGATCAACTCCTCGATCGTCATCACCGTGAGGTCGCCGAACTGCTCAATGGTGGAGACGATTTGTAGGAACCTGCCAGGGACAGCACGAAGGAATTTCCTTACCATGTAGCTTTCCTCCATCTTGTCGCCAAGCGCTTTGATTTTGTTGACGATCGTTGTCAGCCGGATGGCGAAGTTGTCGACTAACTCCGTCTCTGTCATGCGCAGCCCCTCGAACTCAGCTTTTAGGGTCTGTACCTTAGCCTCCTTCACACGATTGGCACCAAGATGCATCGTCTTCAACGTCTCCCACGCAGCTTTGGTTGTCTCCATTTCAGCCAGTAGGAAGAGCGTTTCTTCTGGGATGCCTCCGTAGATGGCCGCCAATGCCATCTGATCCTTACGCACATCGACTTTGTCGTCCTCGATCGCTCCCCACAGGTCTTGAGCCCTCAAATACACCTTCATCTTGATTGCCCATGCTGCATAATTGCTCTTCGTGAGCATCGGATAATGCAGCGCTATAGCGGAACTCTCCTTCGCCATCGCACTTGATATCGCCTGATCACCGGTGTCACCACCTCCCGGAGATTACGATATCTTCTTGGGCAACTGATCAAGAACTCAGGCACTGGCTCTGATACCAATTGTTGGATCGGCTCAAAGATCAATCATGCGATCGGGCTTCGGCGTGTCCTTCCTAGTAGCCTGCTGGTTCGGCTACTGCATCTGGTTGCTAGATCTTGGCCGCAGCTCGGAAGAAATTCAACCAAAATATACGTCGGCGAGAAAGGCTTGATCTTCGGATCTCTCCGAAGGCAGCGCACGGATGGAGCCAGCAAAACTAGATTTCTTTTATTGCTTTGCTTCCATTAAGTCTCTCATACATCTTTATTGCTTTGTATTGCCCTCACGTTGCATTGCTATGAGTCTAGCTCTCGTTCCCTACAACCTCCCACAGCTCCTCCTTTTAAAGCAAAACCTCAGTATACGACTCGGTATTAGACCTCCCTGGTCTACTCGGACTAAACTCTCTGTGTACTACTCAAACTCCAAAACATTTTCCTATTCTGTTTAGCTTGATTACGAGATTAGCTCTAACACATTGTGCTATAGATTGCAGTGAATTGCGCTTCTGTAACATTAACATATGTATTTTCTATTTCGGGAAACTGCAGTAAGGATATGTCTAGAAGTTTTGATGCAGTGTGCCACTTTTAAAAGTAGACTTTCTTTTATTTTTCTTTCTTATTGTGAGGCATTTTCTCATTTTATGTGATGCCACTCAATGTAAGAAATAGCAAAAGGATAGATAGAAGTAACTCTAAGTTCATAAAGATGATGAGCACCTTTTTTTCCTATGCATATGATGTCTATCTGTTTGGCTATGTTGCTACTTTTTCTTCCCTTATATATCCATGGAATGCAGATGGTGGTCTATTTTTCTTTGTCATTTCTGTTGGGTTGATCTCGCGCCCTGATCGGGGGCGCAACCAACCGTCATGGTTGTGGCCCCCTGTTGCACACACGCTATAAATAGAAGGGGGTAAATAGAAGGGGGTAGACAGTCCCATGAACCTACGTTCTCTGGTGCACACGTCCCCCAACAGACTCCTAAGAGACCCGATCTACTCGTGCGTGTGGAGCAACGGGAAGGCGACGACCTCCACTGCTACACCTACTGCCGTTCCTCATCCCCACCGCACCAACGAGGCCGCTGCCACGACCACGCCTCAACATCGTTACCACTGCAGTCTCGTCGTCCCCGACTCAAGCAATGGCATCTTCATCAAGCGTGTCTAATCCCGAAGGTACCCTAAGAACCACATCTTCTAGGTGTTTAATCTAGGCCTTAAGATCCTAAGTCTCAATAATGGTATCAGAGCGATGTGCTAGTGCCTAGATCTAAACCCTAGGTGTAGATTACATTTGGGATTAGCCATAGCCGCGCATAGCAAAAGAAGGAAAGATGAAATTCCAAAAAGGTTGAACCGGATGCAAACAATGAGATAAGAATAGAACCAAAAAAAAAGGAGAAGAGGGAGGAACTCACGGCAGCTCCATGCGCAAGGTCTCCCTGTGCGCAAGGTCTCCTTGCATGCGTGCGTCACGAGCGCCTTGCACCTCCATGTGCGTCATGCCCCGTACGAGCCGCCGCCTGAGCGCGTTGCCTCCCTGCGCGCGATGTTGCGCCTGCGCCCGCGTGAGCGCCGCCATCACGCACGCATGCGCGTCGTCTGAGCGCACTCCCCTGCGCGTTTCCGCCGCCTGGCCGAGCGTGCTGCCCACGCGCGTCCCGCCGTTGCCGCCTGGCCGTCACGGCCGTCGCCGATTGGGCCGCGCGAGCGCGTCCCGCCGGCTGCAGCGCCACCGCGCGTCCTCCCAGCTGCCGTGCCTTGCGTGCTCCCCCCAGATCCGTTTTTTTACGGGAACCATTAGGGTTTGTTGGAGAGCTGCCGATTTTTTGGATATATATTGCTTTCCTAAAGAATCTCGTCCGTTCTTTTCAATCGAACGGCGAAGATTGATTAGTTTCTTTGGTGGGCTAGGCCTGGTCACAGAAGGAACGCGCTGGAATGTTTTATGCATATTATTGTTTCGGCCCAAATACTGCTTAATTAATTAGTCTCCAACACTTTAGCCTCAGCTCTAATTAATTAGTTTATTTTAAGTTTAAGTTTATAATTGTTAACTCAATTAGTTTAAGCACTAAGTTAATTTAATTTATTTTCTTCCGCTGCGAAGTTTAAGTTTATTTTTTTTGATTAAATTTGATCCAACGAGAGAATTAATTAGAAAATTGTATTAAGTCTATTAACTCATTTGTTTAAGCACTGAGTTAATTAATTTAATTTTTTCTTCCGCTGCTAAGATTAAGTTTAATTCTCTGATTAAATTAGATCCAACGAGAAAATTTAAATTGGAAAAATTGTATTAAGCTTGTTTCATTAGCATGGAAATTTTATCTTCTGACCAACGTTGATGATAAAATTTGCTATAATTAAGTTTAGATTTTGTTCTATTCTAAGTCTGCCCAACGGTGATTTAGAAGTAGAACAATTTTAATTAAGGGCATGTTTTAATTGAACCAACGTTAAATTAATTCATGCATTTAATTCAGTATTCTGATTAAATTGTATTTTTCTTTCCGAAGGTTCAAACACTTCGAACGTTCTGAGTTTAATCTCTGCGATTGAGCCCCTGAATGGGGGGAATTATCCCTCTTGGAGGGAGAAGATTGAGATGGCACTCGCCCTCTCGGACATTGATTATGCAATTACGCATGATCGTCCCACTGAGCCCCAGATGATCCCTGATGGTCAATCGGGTGCTGAGAATAATCCAACAATAAAGATGGCATACGACCTTGAGCGTGTGAAGTGGGAAAATTCCAACCGTAAGTGCATGATGGTGATCAAAAACTCCATCATGGAAGGAATAAGAGGTGCCATCCCAGAATGTGCAAGTGCTAAGGAATACCTTAGCAAAGTTCAGAGCCAGTTCACTGGCTCTACTAAGATGTACGCGAGCTCTCTCATGCAAAAGCTTTCAAATGAGAAGTTCGACGGACAAAGCAACATAAGAGAGCACATTCTGAAAATGAGCAACATAGCTGCCAGACTTAAGACCATGGAAATGGAAATATCAGAAGGGTATTTGGTGCAATTTATCATGAATTCCTTACCAAAGGAATATGAGACTTTTGCAGTCAATTACAACTCCATGAGTGAAAAATGGAGTATAGAAAAATTGATGGCTATGTGTGCTCAAGAGCAAGAAAGGCTTAGACCTCAAAGACTTGACCATATCAATCATATCAAGTCATCTTCAAACAAAATGACCAATTTTCAGAGCAAATCTAAGCCTTCTTTTAAGAATAAGGGCAAACCTCACATTAAGAAATTTTCCCTGGACAAAAAGCCTTATGAAGGCAAGGGCAAGGCTCCAGCAGAGGTAGACAAGGATACATGTAGGCATTGCAATCAGAAAGGGCATTACATGAAGGATTGTGATCAGTTTCTCAAATGGCTGAACAAAAATGGTAAGGATAAGATTACATTCATAAATGAATCCCTGTATTTAGACTTTCCCACTCATACATGGTGGATTGACTCAGGTGCAACTGTTCATGTTGCAAATTCTTTGCAGGGATTAAGTACGAGGAGGATCCTGAAAAGAGGAGAAAGAAGCATTAGAGTTGCCAATGGCATCGAAGTTGAAGTCGAAGCTATTGGAGAACTCCCATTAGAATTAAATAATGGCTTCATTCTTCATCTACATAATGTTTTAGTTGTACCATCCATGAGGAGGAATTTGATTTCAGTATCCTGTTTAGATGATGATGGCTATGCATGTCATTTTGGGAATAAGAAATGTTTGATTAAATTCAATAACATTGATGTCGGTCTTGCTTTCATGCAAGACAAGCTTTATTTAGTTTCCCAAAGCAATGATGTGAATATTGTGAATGCCTTTTCATCTGTGAATGAATGTAATAAGCGTAAGAGAATATCAAATGAGACGTCTTCGAAATTATGGCATTGTCGTTTAGGCCATATTTCGAGGGGGAGGATTGAGCGATTAATCAAAGAAGATATTCTCCACCCGTTAGACTTTTCAGATTCAGAACATTGCATTGATTGCATTAAGGGCAAATATGCTAAGCAAATTAAAAAGACTGCCAAACGAAGCACAGGAATTATAGAAATCATTCATACAGACATCTGTGGTCCTTTTCCTGTGAAGTCAGTGGATGGTTTTGATTCATTCGTAACATTCATTGATGATTTTTCGCGTTATGGCTACATCTATCCGATCAAAGAACGATCGGAAGCACTAGATAAGTTTAAGATATTTAAAACTGAAGTTGAAAATCAGCATGATCTAAAGATCAAGGTAGTAAGATCAGACCGTGGAGGGGAGTACTACGGTAGACATACCCCTTATGGCCAGGTTTCTGGACCTTTTGCAAGGTACTTACAGGAAAATGGCATAGTGGCCCAGTATTCAACACCGGGCGAACCTCAGCAAAATGGAGTAGCTGAAAGGCGTAATCGTACCTTAATGGATATGGTACGTAGTATGATAAGCTACTCCACTTTACCGGTTAATTTATGGATGGAGGCATTAAAAACCGTTGCCCATATTTGTAAGACCCTCAGTTTTATGTTAGTAAATAACATAAATATGAGGCTCTTTGAGTGCATCCTGTGCCATTCCCATGATCAGTGGCTGGCACGCACAAACACAATTTGGATATTACAGCCACACAGATACACACTTTTATTACATCACAAGTTTTATAGTGTTATTACAATACCAAAAGTAGCAGGAAATTAAACCATGTCTCATAGTCTGCCATCTATTCCATAACTCCACAGTAAATCGCCGAGATGAACCTAGAAAGATCAGTCGTCGCTAAAATTCGCAGGTTCCTCATATTCATTCCCGTCATTATCGAAATCTTGCTCATCACCTAAAAATATTTGTTGAAGCAAGTTGAGTACTTTGGTACTCGCAAGACTTTGTAGTGTATGCAATTCCTGGAATATATGAGGCTGAAATAGAAAGTGGGTTTCTACGGTTGTTTTGCATAAAGCGAAAGTTTTGAATGAAGTAATACTGAATAGTAATGAAAGCATAAATAAAACTTTTAAGACAATTTGATAAGTAATTGAAATAACAGGTAATAAAAAGAATAATAACATTTTACTCACGGCCCTTTGTGAGTAAATTAACGAAAAGACCCTCCATGGTCTCATATGAACAAATATGGCAATAAGTGACATAAAAGGGATATAAATTATTTCTCAAATCATTTAATCAAAGGTTTTTGAAAACAGAAACAGCTAACTAGTGTCAATTCGCCAAGTCATCCATGACCGTGGATACGGCTATTCGAATAGTTTTAGACTCTGCAGAGTTTGTACTGCTTTACCCACAAGATATGTTCTCCCTTTTTGCAAGCTATAAGACACACTTCCTTTGGTATGCCCGCGAGGAGTTCATAACGAAACTGTTCGATTACTTGAACCTTAACTTTGCACTAGCCCAGTGACGTTACCCCTGACTATGATGGAAGCAAACAAACGGTGAAGCAATAGTATTCAGGAGCCCGCGGCTCAAATGGTACAACAACAGCCCCAATTCATAGCCAGGCGTACACCGTTACAACGGCAGATGCCAACACCTCGGTGATGACACCTCCCTCGAGCAAACCAATACCCGGAATGCTCGTGCTACAACTGCCTACCAATGTGCAAAGCTAATTCCCAAATAATTTAATAAGTTAAGACTGTCCCATTACAGTACTTGTGGATGTACGGTTATACTTGGATCATGCAACACTACGTTCGGTCCTTAAAGTGACATGGGCGATACTCCACCCTAGCTACGTACACGTTAAAACATGTACAACTGGCTATTGCCAATAATCACCCACATCAAAACAGTAGTTTTATTTTCATTTTTATCAAACTACCAGTATCCTTTACTGCTTAAATAAACCATAAAAGATTTCACAAAGAAGTGTGTATGAGGGTGTAGATGTCAACGTATCATTCTAAGCATTGCTAAGCAGATGCAATTAATATTCGTTATAGCCCATCTTTTAATTGAGTACCCATTCCTATGGTTAACATGGGGTTTACGTTGATATGATTAAGACAATATACCAACTTTGGGTTATAACTACCAAGAGCGTGAAATAAATAGTTAAAATATGAGCATGCAGGAAGATTCTTAATCACATTTTAGTTGGTTATGAAATCTGGGTTCAAGAATGATCAAAGGGGTGCTTGCCTTGCTCCTCGGCGGTGTAAGCTGGATCTGTGTCGTCGGTAGCGTAGTCGGTAATCTCAGCGTCTATTCGTCAATTAAGAACATGGCAAAAGAATACTTCAATATCGATAAAAGAAGCAAATACATAAACAATAAAGATAGCAATTGAAGGATTCAAATGGATTCAATTCAAATCAACCAATGATGGCAATCACTTCATCTCTTTATCATTTCAAGTATGAACTAAGATATATGGTTCTAATCTAAAGATTAAAGCTTAGGGACATATAACACAGCTACCTTCTTTGTGTATTATTTCATTTTAATTTACGAATTCAGGAAGCTAAGATTGTAAAGTTGAATATAATGAAATTCATTTTCAAGGTGTGGTGTTAGTTGTATTAATATTAAACATTGCATAAGGTATCTTCAAACATGTCAAACAAAAGTAGCATGGTACACCCTAACCTTTATCTTACTAACTGGTCCTAATTAATGTAATTAGCACAATAAAACAAGATTCATTCTATTTGAATGATTTTTGCTCAAGTTATAGCGATTATATTGAATTTATGCATTAAGTAAAGTCTTAATATGAAAATTTCACAAACTAACTCCAAATCCAAATCTAATTACATATTTGGACAGTACTTGACCTAAGGATTCCAACAAAGTTGGTTTCACTCAATTTGGACTTTATTTGCAAAATCTCTATATGCTACATATCTAAATTTCACTCTTTAAATTTAAATTCAAGTTTAAATTGCTAAACAAGTTTCAAATGTTTTTACATATTATGAAACTAGATGATTTATGATGAATTTACAAACAAGTTTCACTTGATTTGGAATTATAGATCAAAAGATATAGCCATTTAAAGTCATTCGGTTCAAAGAAATTCCAGAAAAAGGAAAATATGTTTTCCTTCAGGGAAAACGCATTCTCAGCGTTTGCGCGGGCTGGGTTTTGAACTGAGTTACGGTCACTGACGTCCTAGGCCCATTTGGCAGTGGCTCACGCGCGGGCGCATGCACATCTGCGCGAGGCTGAGAAGGTGGGCCCGCACGGCAGCGAGACGTGCCCGTGCAAGCAACTGTCCGCCCGGGTCCACATGACAGCTAGCTGAACCCGAGCCAGCTGACAGAGATGGCCCGCATGACAGCGACACTAAGCAGGGGAGATGGCCGTCGACCTCGCCGGCGGCTCTCCGGCGGCGTCGATCGAGTTTGGAGGGTTCCTACGGCATCAGTGGACCAAGGTGAACCTAGGGGTCTACTTAGACACGGGTGGTGCTCGGAGGAATCGAGCCCTCGACGTTGGACGGCGGCGCTTCAAGGTGAAGACCGGCGCGGCGACGCTCTACTGAGATTAGGTCTTAGCGGTTATGTGGACAAGCATCAGTGGGACCTAAGGATGCTATTACTTGAGTCACTTGGAGGAAAAAGGGGTTGGGCTGAGCTCTCACCGTGCGCGGTAATGGCGGAATCGAAGTCGCACGGTGCGGGGTGCCTTCGAGTGGCTTCGGGCTGCAAGAAGGTGCGCAATAGCTTTGTGTGTATCTGTGGATGCTCAATGGTCCATCAATTTGGACATTCCCTTACCAAACTACGTCAATTCGGGTTTTCCCCCAAATCGGCTTTCGCCGGAGACGGAGAAGAAAGGCTCGGTTCAGGTGGTTTAGGGCGTGTGAGGGTGAATGAGGGGTTGCTCCAGGTTCGGCTGGGAGTAACGGTGCTAATCAATCCTTTAAATAGGTGAAGGAGGCTGTGGGGGCGAAGCTGCTCCAGGAGATAGGGTTGGCGGCCGACTCAAGCATTCTCCGGAAGTCGCCTTCCAGCTCGGTCCAAGGCAGGACGGGTCGCGGTATGGGGTTGCAGCGGCGTGGCAGAGCGACCTCGGGGCGCGTGAGATTGTGGCGGGGAAGCGACAAGGATGGAGGCGGTTCAGTGAGCTCTGTCGGCAGAGAGAGCGAGAGAGAGAGCAGAGAAGGAAGAGAGGAAGAAGAAACCGACAAGTGGTCCCCGGGGCCACTTGCAGTGAGACTGGAAGGGAAAGAAAGAAGGAGGGAGGAAATGGACGCGCGAGAGGTGGAGTCCCACCTGGCAGTGACGGGAAACTACGGGACCCGTCCGGCAGCGTCTTGCACACGTGGGTCCCACGTGGAAGAGAGTAAGGGATGGAGAGGTCTGGTCCCTTCCGCTCAGACAGCACACTAAGAGAATTAAATGAGGGGTCAGGTCATCACTGGAATTTTCGAAACTTTTTGACTAAGCTGATGGTTAAGTTATCTACTTCCAGTAAAAATTTGAGGTTAAAATGATCTACGGTGATTTAATTAAAAATCTGACATTAACTGCTGCACATGAAATCCAACTTGGTTTTCAGCTTGGTTAAGGGACTGAATCAACCTATTAAATTTTGAAATTTTTACTGGAGGTGTGTTTCCATATCAAGGATTCTACCATAAAAATTTCAACACTAAATTCGCACTACTTATTTCTCTAGAATTTTTTTTCTGATTTCTGCAGAATTCCAAATCTGCCTAAATTAAATGCTAACTCATAGCAAAATTGATTAATAATTTTTGAAACTTTTTGTGGGTGAAAGTGATAAGTCTGAGGTCTTATGGTAAAAATTCCAAGGTCTAGATCGCTATACATTGTTCTCTAAAAATCTGACATGGGACTGGCCAGAGATAGGATTTATCATTTTTAATTGTTTTCTTTATCAATAAATGCATACACATGGTCTTTTGACCATCTAGGGGTATCTTCTAGGGTTTGGCCAGGTTATACAAGATTTTTACCATGGTAATTTCATTTCTTACCATTTTACTATTTTCTCTTTTCTTTTCTTTTCTTTCTTAAATTCCATTATTCATTTCAACAATTAATTCAACCAATAGATCTAAAATCAATAAATGCACATAAAATCAAGAAATGCAACACAAAACTGATTTCACATTTTTAATATTTGATTTTTATTACTTTATAAATTTGAGGATGTTACAGATCTACCCCCCTTACAAAAATCTCGTCCTCGAGATTTGCGAGGGTTAAGGAAAACTAAAAGAAGTCTGGAAACTCTTTCATCAGATGATCTTCACGCTCCCACGTGGCTTCTTCTTCAGTATGATTACTCCACTGAACCTTCAACATTCTGTGGATCTTGTTTCTTGTGTGTCGCTCGGCTTCTTCAAGAATGCGAATAGGACGCTCTCGATAAGATAGATCAGGTTGTAGATCGAGATCATCGAGATTAGCGAGATCAGTCGGCACACGAAGGCATTTCTTGAGCTGTGATACATGGAAGACATTATGAACTTCAGACAAACGGGATGGCAGCTCCAACTTATATGCCATCTCTCCCATCTTTGCGATGATTGGAAAGGGCCCAATATATCGAGGGGCTAGTTTCCCGCGGATTTGGAAACGACGAACTCCGCGAAGAGGAGAAACTTTTAGATAGACATGATCTCCGACTTCAAAGCTTAAGTCACGTCGACGATTGTCGGCGTAACTTTTCTGACGAGATTGGGCTTCTTTGAGTCGACTCCTAATCATGTCAACTTGCTCTTGGGCTTCTTTGATAATATCTGGGCCAAAGAAATTTCTTTCTCTAGTTTCAGACCAAAAGAGAGGGGTTCGGCACTTTCTTCCGTAAAGTGCTTCAAAAGGAGACATCTGGAGACTGGCTTGAAAGCTATTATTATAGGAGAATTCGGCAAAGGGTAAGCTTTTCTCCCAATCCATGCCATAAGATAGCACACAAGCCCTTAGCATGTCCTCCAGGAGTGCAGTTGGTCCGTTCGATCTGTCCATCTGTTTGGGGATGATAAGCCGTCTTGAAATTCAGCTTTGTCCCTAACAGAGTATGCAAACTTTCCCGAAGAGAGATGTGAACTGGGATCCTCGATCGGACACAATAGTCTTAGGGATTCCATGAAGACGAACAATATTCTCCAGGTATAGCTCAGCAAGTTTAGAGCTTATATAAGTGGTTTTAACTGGAATGAAGTGAGCAACTTTGGTTAATCGATCGACGATAACCCATATGGAATCATGTCCTTTTCTGGTTCTTGGTAATCTAACAATGAAATCCATACAGATATGGTCCCACTTCCATTCAGGAATTTCAAGAGGTTGAAGTAAACCAGCTGGGCGTTGATGCTCGGCTTTTACTCGCTGACATATATCACATTTCGCGATATACTCGGCGATTTCCTTCTTCATACCGGGCCACCAATATTCTTGCTTTAGATCTTGATACATCTTTGTGCTACCAGGATGGATAGATAGAGGTGATTCATGAGCTTCACTCAAGATCAACTTCTTGATTTCTAGATCACTGGGGATATAGATTCGATTCTTGAATTGGAGTATACCATCCGAATTTTCTGAAAATTCCAATTCCTTGCCTTGTTCCAACTCTTTTCGGATTTTAAATATGGTTTCATCTTTAGATTGGGCTACCTTAATTTGGGTTTTCAGATTTGGTTGCATGTGGAGATTAGCAACAAATCCTTTTTCAACAATTCCCAAATTAAGCTTCTGAAATTCCTTTACTAATTCAGATTGATCAGTGTATGCTGACACCGTCATACAATGAAGCTTACGGCTCAGAGCATCTGCTACAACATTAGCTTTACCAGGATGGTAATGAATACTAAGGTTGTAATCCTTTATTAGCTCCAGCCATCTTCTTTGTCGCAGATTAAGATCTGGCTGAGTAAAGAAGTACTTTAAGCTCTTATGATCTGTGTAGATGTCACACTTGTTTCCAATAAGATAGTGACGCCAAATTTTGAGGGCATGCACTACTGCAGCTAATTCCAGATCATGAGTTGGATAATTAAGCTCATGAGGTCGAAGCTGACGAGAAGCATAAGCTACGACTTTCATCTCTTGCATCAACACGCAACCAAGACCATTGCGTGAAGCATCGCAATAGACATCGAAGCTCTTGTGGATGTCGGGTAACACCAGCACTGGGGCTGTGGTTAACCGTTTCTTCAATTCCAGAAAACTTGCTTCGCATTCTAGAGTCCATTCATATTTCTTTTCTTTCTTCAAGAGCTGAGTCAACGGTTTAGCGATTTTGGAGAAGTTTTCGATAAAGCGGTGATAATATCCCGCTAAACTGAGGAAACTTCGGATTTGAGGAACAGATTTTGGTTGCTCCCAGTTTTCGACTGCTTGAACTTTGCTGGGATCAACAGAAATTCCTCCTTTGGAAAGGATATGCCCGAGGAATGCAACTTCCTTCAACCAAAATTCACATTTCTCGAACTTGGCATATAACTTGTGTTCTTGGAGTTTCTCAAGTACCATGTGTAGATGTTGGGTATGATCTTCTTCATTTTTGGAATAAATGAGGATATCATCTATGAATACCACTACGAACTTATCAAGATACTCCATAAAGACTTTATTCATCAAGCTCATAAAGCTAGCTGGAGCATTTGTAAGTCCGAAGGACATTACGACATATTCATATAAGCCGTAACGAGTGGTAAAAGCTGTTTTAGGAATATCCTCCGGTCGGATTTTTAATTGATAATATCCATGTCTAAGATCGATTTTGGAGAAGATTTGGGCGCCGGTTAATTGATCGAAAAGATCATCAATTCGGGGTAGAGGATATTTGTTTTTGATAGTAACATCATTGAGAGCACGATAATCTACACACATGCGTAGACTACCATCCTTTTTACTGACAAAGAGGACAGGGCTACCCCATGGAGAAGTACTTGGTCGAATGAACTTTTTATCTAATTGTTCTTGAATTTGCTTTTTGAGTTCTACTAACTCATTTGGTGGCATACGATAAGGTCTTTTGGAAATTGGGGCTGTACCAGGTATAAGATCAATGACGAACTCTAAGTCACGATCTGGTGGCAAACCTGGCAATTCTTCTGGAAATACATCGGGAAAGTTGGAAACTACAGGAACCGATTTAATCTTTTCTACTACCAATGTATTTAAGTATGCTCTTGATTCGGAAAGATTCTGGGTGGAACTAAAGTTCACTTCAATTCCATCAGGATTAATAAGAGATATGGATCTATTAGCACAATCTATACATCCTTTATTCTTAGCTAACCAATCCATACCAAGAATGATGTCTAATCCTGGGTTTCTATAAGAATAAGATCAGCATAAAATAAAACTTCATTTATTTCAATGCTAACCTTATGACACATTTTAGTAGTTCTCATTTTTGCTCCAGGAGAATAGATTATCATGGACATAGGTAAAGATTTAGTTTGGATTTGATGTGATTCTACGAACTTCTTGGATATAAAGGAATGAGATGCACCGGAATCAAATAACACCAAAGTGGGAATAGATTGGACGGGGAACATACCCAGAACCACATCTGGTGCTTCCGTTGCTTCTTCTGCCGTCACATGATGTAAACGTCCTTGATTGGCGGCTTGAGCAGGTGCAGGCCTTCTGGCTTGTTGTCCTCCAGCTCCTTGAGGACGACCAGGGGGTTGCTGAGGAACTCCCTTGCTTGGGCAATTATTGGCATAATGTCCAAGCTGCTTGCACTTGAAACATGTGACATTCGAAGTTTGAGTCGGTGCTCCGGTAGGACGTGCTCCAGTAGGGTTTGCCGGACGAGCCAAAGACTGTCGAGGTCGAGGGGCAGGACCTTGACGCCTTTGCTTCTGTGGCGGAGCAGGTGGTCGCGCATTACCCTGAGGTGCAGGGCGAGGCCTGGATGGACTTGCACTGGCATTCTTCTGTGCCATCCATTTCCTTTTACGCGACTCCATGGCAGCTCGAGTGCTATGCTCCACTCGAATGGACTTGTCCACCAGAGTTTGGAAATCATTTATATCAATAGCAGCTAAAGCACATTTGATCTCCTCATTTAGGTTATCCCGAAAGCGTTCCAGCTTACGTGCTTCAGGAATAACTTCAGATGGTGCATAGCGGGAAAGGTAATTGAAGCGATGAAGGTACTCCATTACCGTCTGATTCCCTTGACGGAGATCAAGGAATTCCCGTCTTTTGATGTCCATCAGACTGGAAGGAATATGGGTTCGACGAAAGGTATCCTTGAAGGCCTCCCATGAAATCTGATCCACTGGAAGAATAGCTTGGTAGTTTTCCCACCATAGAGCAGCAGCTCCTCCCAACTGATAAGATGCATAGAGAACTTTCTCCCGATCATTGCACTGTGCAATGTTCAACTTGCTCTCCATTGTTCGCAGCCAGTCATCTGCGTCCAATGGGTCAAAGCGATAGAGAATGTAGGAGGCCGAGTCTTCAGAAACTCAGACAACCTTGATGGTGGAGCACCACCACCACTTCCTCCAACAGGGACTCCTTGGTGGGAAGTATTCTGAACTAACTGTTGCAGAAGAAGTGTATGGGTTTGACGGTTTTGCTCAATCATTGCCAGAACTTGCGCCATTGTCGGCGGACCTGGCAATTGCTCCTCCGGAATTCCACCTTGCTGATTAGGATTTGAATCTGGATTAGGTGGATCTGGCACTTGATGAGAAGATGAAGCCCTTGCAGAAGGGTGGATCGGATTAGGTTGCGCTGGAGTGGGCAATGTTTCGCGAGGAGGAAAAGGTTCCTGCGAAGCCTCACTCTCCAAGATCCCACGAAGAGATCTGGTTACAGGCATCCTGAAATTTCAATTCAGATGAGAAAATAATGTATTGTAATTAAATGATTTAGACTGGCAGATTGAAAATTTAAACTCAATCTCATTGGTTAATAGGCAACATTTCATTCCCTAAAATTTTATTATTCTTAAAGAAATTCATTAACAGGGAAGGTGTGTTGTTATGTTATGTCAAATTGTGAAAGATAAACACAAGGGATCACATCATCGTGAAATTGTAATAAAACATTAGAAAGTCACGAGAAGGAACCAAAACAAGCAGAAATAAACAGTAACAGCACTTTATTCAAACTGCATATTAACAACATGTACAACAAAAGTATGACAACCTCATAACTCAACGCTTCATGACCACATGTGCTGCTACAACTCAAGGTAAACCTACTCCAAACCTGGCGCTACAACGTCCTCGCCAGTAGACTCAACAGGATCCGTAGGGGTAGAGTCAGTCACCGTGGCAGGAAAGGTACCACGACGCCTGTAAACCTGCGTCACACGGGGACGCAGTACACCTGCAGCGACCTGTCCAAGTCTAACCCGCGACAGACGTGGACGACTAACTCCTGTGGACATCCTAGCCCGTCGGGAACGTCTAGTGGCCCTAGCAGACCTAGGTGTAGGAGTACCAGGCACCTCCTGGACTGGCAACAATGTAGCATTGTCGCCAAGTGCTGACCTAGAGAACAAACCCATAGCCACGAAAGGAGCTATGGCGTTCTCTAAAAAGGCTACTCTCCCACGTGCTACGTAGTACTCTAATACTGCCTGACGGTGGTAACGGTCAGCAGCATGAAGGAACTCAACTATGATCCTATAGTGCTCATTAGGCCTTTGTACTAGGATCTATGTAACTAGTGTCTCCCTCGGCAACAAAGCGGTATCTCGGTGAAGCGATCGCCATCTCTGGAAGAGCGTGGCGCGATCGACGATGGCCATATAAGCAACATCGCTCAACGTAGAAGACACCGAAGCTCCACGACCATCAAAAGTACGATCTGCCTCTCCGAACTGTGTCCTAGCTGGGATCTCAATCCTAGCTATGTACTCTATCGAAACTGGACTCGCCATCCTCTGGTAGACGGTGTATCGAGGTGTCTCAAACTGTGCAAAATCTAACATCTGTGCTAAGACTCCCATCAATCCCGTTCCCAGACGCTCGGAGGTGTGGAAGCATGGCGAATACCCTTCCATCTGCACATTTAATAAGGAATTAGTATTCCAGATTAAATGCAAGATGCAACGATAACGCACAAAAGTAAAGAGTAGAAGACAACATAGTAAAGAATTAATAACAGATATAACAAGTTTTATTTTCCTAAGTGTAATGTGTCTATTCAAAATTTTAATTTCCCTCTTAACGACCATTCTAACTAAGGTTCTCCTACAGGCAGCGTGGCTCTGATACCAAACTGTAAGACCCTCAGTTTTATGTTAGTAAATAACATAAATATGAGGCTCTTTGAGTGCATCCTGTGCCATTCCCATGATCAGTGGCTGGCACGCACAAACACAATTTGGATATTACAGCCACACAGATACACACTTTTATTACATCACAAGTTTTATAGTGTTATTACAATACCAAAAGTAGCAGGAAATTAAACCATGTCTCATAGTCTGCCATCTATTCCATAACTCCACAGGCAACTGCTGAGATGAACCTAGAAAGATCAGTCGTCGCTAAAATTCGCAGGTTCCTCATATTCATTCCCGTCATTATCGAAATCTTGCTCATCACCTAAAAATATTTGTTGAAGCAAGTTGAGTACTTTGGTACTCGCAAGACTTTGTAGTGTATGCAATTCCTGGAATATATGAGGCTGAAATAGAAAGTGGGTTTCTACGGTTGTTTTGCATAAAGCGAAAGTTTTGAATGAAGTAATACTGAATAGTAATGAAAGCATAAATAAAACTTTTAAGACAATTTGATAAGTAATTGAAATAACAGGTAATAAAAAGAATAATAACATTTTACTCACGGCCCTTTGTGAGTAAATTAACGAAAAGACCCTCCATGGTCTCATATGAACAAATATGGCAATAAGTGACATAAAAGGGATATAAATTATTTCTCAAATCATTTAATCAAAGGTTTTTGAAAACAGAAACAGCTAACTAGTGTCAATTCGCCAAGTCATCCATGACCAAGGATACGGCTATTCGAATAGTTTTAGACTCTGCAGAGTTTGTACTGCTTTACCCACAAGATATGTTCTCCCTTTTTGCAAGCTATAAGACACACTTCCTTTGGTATGCCCGCGAGGAGTTCATAACGAAATTGTTCGATTACTTGAACCTTAACTTTGCACTAGCCCAGTGACGTTACCCCTGACTATGATGGAAGCAAACAAACGGTGAAGCAATAGTATTCAGGAGCCCGCGGCTCAAATGGTACAACAACAGCCCCAATTCATAGCCAGGCGTACACCGTTACAACGGCAGATGCCAACACCTCGGTGATGACACCTCCCTCGAGCAAACCAATACCCGGAATGCTCGTGCTACAACTGCCTACCAATGTGCAAAGCTAATTCCCAAATAATTTAATAAGTTAAGACTGTCCCATTACAGTACTTGTGGATGTACGGTTATACTTGGATCATGCAACACTACGTTCGGTCCTTAAAGTGACATGGGCGATACTCCACCCTAGCTACGTACACGTTAAAACATGTACAACCGGCTATTGCCAATAATCACCCACATCAAAACAGTAGTTTTATTTTCATTTTTATCAAACTACCAGTATCCTTTACTGCTTAAATAAACCATAAAAGATTTCACAAAGAAGTGTGTATGAGGGTGTAGATGTCAACGTATCATTCTAAGCATTGCTAAGCAGATGCAATTAATATTCGTTATAGCCCATCTTTTAATTGAGTACCCATTCCTATGGTTAACATGGGGTTTACGTTGATATGATTAAGACAATATACCAACTTTGGGTTATAACTACCAAGAGCGTGAAATAAATAGTTAAAATATGAGCATGCAGGAAGATTCTTAATCACATTTTAGTTGGTTATGAAATCTGGGTTCAAGAATGATCAAAGGGTGCTTGCCTTGCTCCTCGGCGGTGTAATTTGGATCTGTAATAAATCGATGGCGTAGTCGGTAATCTCAGCGTCTATTCGTCAATTAAGAACATGGCAAAAGAATACTTCAATATCGATAAAAGAAGCAAATACATAAACAATAAAGATAGCAATTGAAGGATTCAAATGGATTCAATTCAAATCAACCAATGATGGCAATCACTTCATCTCTTTATCATTTCAAGTATGAACTAAGATATATGGTTCTAATCTAAAGATTAAAGCTTAGGGACATATAACACAGTTACCTTCTTTGTGTATTATTTCATTTTAATTTACGAATTCAGGAAGCTAAGATTGTAAAGTTGAATATAATGAAATTCATTTTCAAGGTGTGGTGTTAGTTGTATTAATATTAAACATTGCATAAGGTATCTTCAAACATGTCAAACAAAAGTAGCATGGTACACCCTAACCTTTATCTTACTAACTGGTCCTAATTAATGTAATTAGCACAATAAAACAAGATTCATTCTATTTGAATGATTTTTGCTCAAGTTATAGCGATTATATTGAATTTATGCATTAAGTAAAGTCTTAATATGAAAATTTCACAAACTAACTCCAAATCCAAATCTAATTACATATTTGGACAGTACTTGACCTAAGGATTCCAACAAAGTTGGTTTCACTCAATTTGGACTTTATTTGCAAAATCTCTATATGCTACATATCTAAATTTCACTCTTTAAATTTAAATTCAAGTTTAAATTGCTAAACAAGTTTCAAATGTTTTTACATATTATGAAACTAGATGATTTATGATGAATTTACAAACAAGTTTCACTTGATTTGGAATTATAGATCAAAAGATATAGCCATTTAAAGTCATTCGGTTCAAAGAAATTCCAGAAAAAGGAAAATACGTTTTCCTTCAGGGAAAACGCATTCTCAGCGTTTGCGCGGGCTGGGTTTTGAACTGAGTTACGATCACTGATGTCCTAGGCCCATTTGGCAGTGGCTCACGCGCGGGCGCATGCACATCTGCGCGAGGCTGAGAAGGTGGGCCCGCACGGCAAATGACGCGTGCTGCAAGCAATCGTCCGCCGGTCCACATGACAAATGAACCCGAGCCAGCTGACAGAGATGGCCCGCATGACAGCGACTCTAAGCAAGGGAGATGGCCGTCGACCTCGCCGGCGGCTCTCCGGCGGCGTCGATCGAGTTTGGAGGGTTCCTACGGCATCAGTGGACCAAGGTGAACCTAGGGGTCTACTTAGACACGGGTGGTGCTCGGAGGAATCGAGCCCTCGACGTTGGACGGCGGCGCTTCAAGGTGAAGACCGTGGCGACGACGCTCCGAGATTAGGTCTTAGCGGTTATGTGGACAAGCATCAGTGGGACCTAAGGATGCTATTACTTGAGTCACTTGGAGGAAAAAGGGGTTGGGCTGAGCTCTCACCGTGCGCGGTAATGGCGGAATCGAAGTCGCACGGTGCGGGGTGCCTTCGAGTGGCTTCGGGCTGCAAGAAGGTGCGCAATAGCTTTGTGAGTATCTGTGGATGCTCAATGGTCCATCAATTTGGACATTCCCTTACCAAACTACGTCAATTCGGGTTTTCCCCCAAATCGGCTTTCGCCGGAGATGGAGAAGAAAGGCTCGGTTCAGGTGGTTTAGGGCGTGTGAGGGTGAATGAGGGGTTGCTCCAGGTTCGGCTGGGAGTAACGGTGCTAATCAATCCTTTAAATAGGTGAAGGAGGCTGTGGGGGCGAAGCTGCTCCAGGAGATAGGGTTGGCGGCCGACTCAAGCATTCTCCGGAAGTCGCCTTCCAGCTCGGTCCAAGGCAGGACGGGTCGCGGTATGGGGCTGCAGCGGCGTGGCAGAGCGACCTCGGGGCGCGCGAGATTGCGGCGGGGAAGCGACAAGGATGGAGGCGGTTCAGTGAGCTCTGTCGGCAGAGAGAGCGAGAGAGAGAGCAGAGAAGGAAGAGAGGAAGAAGAAACCGACAAGTGGTCCCCGGGGCCACTTGCAGTGAAGCTTGGAAGGGAAAGAAAGAAGGAGGGAGGAAATGGGCGCGAGAGGTGGAGTCCCACCTGGCAGTGACGGGAAACTACGGGACCCGTCCGGCAGCGTCTTGCACACGTGGGTCCCACGTGGAAGAGAGTAAGGGATGGAGAGGTCTGGTCCCTTCCGCTCAGACAGCACACTAAGAGAATTAAATGAGGGGTCAGGTCATCACTGGAATTTTCGAAACTTTTTGACTAAGCTGATGGTTAAGTTATCTACTTCCAGTAAAAATTTGAGGTTAAAATGATCTACGGTGATTTAATTAAAAATCTGACATTAACTGCTGCACATGAAATCCAACTTGGTTTTCAGCTTGGTTAAGGGACTGAATCAACCTATTAAATTTTGAAATTTTTACTGGAGGTGTGTTTCCATATCAAGGTTCTACCATAAAAATTTCAACACTAAATTCACATTACTTATTTCTCTAGAATTTTTTACTGATTTCTGCAGAATTCCAAATCTGCCTAAATTAAATGCTAACTCATAGCAAAATTGCTTAATAATTTTTGAAACTTTTTTTGGGTGAAAGTGATAAGTCTGAGGTCTTATGGTAAAAATTCCAAGGTCTAGATCGCTCTACATTGTTCTCTAAAAATCTGACATGGGACTGGCCAGAGATAGGATTTATCATTTTTAATTGTTTTCTTTATCAATAAATGCATACACATGGTCTTTTGACCATCTAGGGGTATCTTCTAGGGTTTGGCCAGGTTATACAAGATTTTTACCATGGTAATTTCATTTCTTACCATTTTACTATTTTCTCTTTTCTTTTCTTTTCTTTCTTAAATTCCATTATTCATTTCAACAATTAATTCAACCAATAGATCTAAAATCAATAAATGCACATAAAATCAAGAAATGCAACACAAAACTGATTTCACATTTTTAATATTTGATTTTTATTACTTTATAAATTTGAGGATGTTACAGATCTACCCCCCTTACAAAAATCTCGTCCTCGAGATTTGCGAGGGTTAAGGAAAACTAAAAGAAGTCTGGAAACTCTTTCATCAGATGATCTTCACGCTCCCACGTGGCTTCTTCTTCAGTATGATTACTCCACTGAACCTTCAACATTCTGTGGATCTTGTTTCTTGTGTGTCGCTCGGCTTCTTCAAGAATGCGAATAGGACGCTCTCGATAAGATAGATCAGGTTGTAGATCGAGATCGTCGAGAATAGCGAGATCAGTCGGCACACGAAGGCATTTCTTGAGCTGTGATACATGGAAGACATTATGAACTTCAGACAAACGGGATGGCAGCTCCAACTTATATGCCATCTCTCCCATCTTTGCGATGATTGGAAAGGGCCCAATATATCGAGGGGCTAGTTTCCCGCGGATTTGGAAACGACGAACTCCGCGAAGAGGAGAAACTTTTAGATAGACATGATCTCCGACTTCAAAGCTTAAGTCACGTCGACGATTGTCGGTGTAACTTTTCTGACGAGATTGGGCTTCTTTGAGTCGACTCCTAATCATGTCAACTTGCTCTTGGGCTTCTTTGATAATATCTGGGCCAAAGAAATTTCTTTCTCCAGTTTCAGACCAAAAGAGAGGGGTTCGGCACTTTCTTCTGTAAAGTGCTTCAAAAGGAGACATCTGGAGACTGGCTTGAAAGCTATTATTATAGGAGAATTCGGCAAAGGGTAAGCTTTTCTCCCAATCCATGCCATAAGATAGCACACAAGCCCTTAGCATGTCCTCCAGGGTCTGGTTGGTCCGTTCAGTCTGTCCATCTGTTTGGGGATGATAAGCCGTACTGAAATTCAGCTTTGTCCCTAACAGAGTATGCAAACTTTCCCAGAAACGAGATGTGAACTGGGATCCTCGATCGGACACAATAGTCTTAGGGATTCCATGAAGACGAACAATATTCTCCAGGTATAGCTCAGCAAGTTTAGAGCTTATATAAGTGGTTTTAACTGGAATGAAGTGAGCAACTTTGGTTAATCGATCGACAATAACCCATATGGAATCATGTCCTTTTCTGGTTCTTGGTAATCCAACAATGAAATCCATACAGATATGGTCCCACTTCCATTCAGGAATTTCAAGAGGTTGAAGTAAACCAGCTGGGCGTTGATGCTCGGCTTTTACTCGCTGACATATATCACATTTCGTGATATACTCGGTGATTTCCTTCTTCATACCGGGCCACCAATATTCTTGCTTTAGATCTTAATACATCTTTGTGCTACCAGGATGGATAGATAGAGGTGATTCATGAGCTTCACTCAAGATCAACTTCTTGATTTCTAGATCACTGGGGATATAGATTCGATTCTTGAATTGGAGTATACCATCCGAATTTTCTGAAAATTCCAATTCCTTGCCTTGTTCCAACTCTTTTCGGATTTTAAATATGGTTTCATCTTTAGATTGGGCTACCTTAATTTGGGTTTTCAGATTTGGTTGCATGTGGAGATTAGCAACAAATCCTTTTTCAACAATTCCCAAATTAAGCTTCTGAAATTCCTTTACTAATTCAGATTGATCAGTGTATGCTGACACCGTCATACAATGAAGCTTACGGCTCAGAGCATCTGCTACAACATTCACTACAAGAAACAAGGAAAAATTCGTGGGCCAAAAACCCACGAATTTAAGCCAAAACCCACGAATTTAGGTTAAATTCGTGGGCAAACCGTCGAACTTATTTCACGAATTTAACTCGACGAAATTAATCAATTAAATTCGTGGGTACCCACGAATTTAAATTAAATTCGTGGGTTACTTAAAAAACCCACGAATTTAACTGCTAAATTAGGTAATTTGAAGAAACCCACGAATTTAGCTACTAAATCGTAAATTTGAAGAAACCCACGAATTTAACTACTAAATTCGTAAATTTGAAGAAACCCACGAATTTAGCTACTAAATTGTGAAATTTGAAAAAACCCACGAATTTAACTTAAATTCGTGGTACCACAATTTAACTATTAAATTCGTGGGTTTTAAATGGCTCACGAATTTATGACATTTATACAAAAAAAAATATACATATCGATATCACACTCAATACATATACCATATCGATCACACATATATATATCGATATGCATCTCATTCAACACAACAATCTTCACATTCAATCTTATTCAACACATCGCAATATTACCTCTACTAAAAGATTGAAACCAACCTTTTAACTCTTTAAAACCGGCTTAAAACTGTTAGCAAATCGACATGAACTCAAGAACAAAGTAGATCAAACCAAGTAACCGAAATTCAACAAAAATTAAGTCACCGAAATATACAAAATTTTGGCATGACCTCTCTAGTAAATAAGACATCCACTCAGCAGACAAAAAAACATTTGCAGTTATAATATATATATATCAATCTCTCAAACCAAAAGAAGACATTCTAGCAGATCCTTAAATAATCAATCACACATCCAACGGCAATTTGTAAACTACACAATGATGGTTGTGCATACATAATAACAAACTGTTATAGAATATGATCACAAAAAACAAAGCTTGACCACGAGATTACAGATGCTCAAAATTACACTCATGACTGAAAGCAGTGGTCATCATGACGCATGGGTAGTCAACCATTCGGTCCATTCCGAATTAGGTGGGAAGTCAATTTGTAAACTACACAATGATGGTTGTGCATACATAATAACAAACTGTTATAGAAGTAAAGACACCGAGCAATCTTGGGCAAGAAAGCGGATCCGGCCTAGAATATGATCACAAAAAACAAAGCTTCACGAGATTACAGATGCTCAAAATTACAGTCATGACTGAAAACAGAGTTGTCATCATGACGCATGGGTAGTCAACCATTCGGTCCATTCTAGAATTAGGTGGGAAGTCAACTTACAGGGAGACCAGTTAAATCAAGGATTAGTGAAAATGCATGGAGAATCATCATTCGCTCTTGTTCTTTGCTCAATATTTCAAGTAAAAGCGAAGGAGCAATCGAGAGGATTCCATGATGGTAAGTTGGCAAACATAGCTGGCCAAGTCTTGAAACATCAGAGCTCATAAAAAAATTATCATGCAACCAAAGTTAAAAGGATCACAGTTCTTTCTATAATTCGTATTTAGACAAGGTATTTCATAGATTGTTAAAAAAACTAAGTTATCACAATTTGTTTATGCATGAGTAGAAATGTTAACACTTAAGGTATTTGAGCTAACATGTTTTATATGTAGAACATAATGAAGTGAGGTTAATTATTTCTTTAGAATATCGTAGTACAAACTTTGTAGAGTGTTTCTAAACTGGTTTCCCCAATTTTAGTGTTTAGACGAGTTATTTTATAGCTTTCCGAAAAGGCTTAATGGTCATGAGATCTATAAGTTATCAGTTTTGTTTTTACTTTAAGATAACGGTTTCAACTTACAAGATTATTTATCCATCTTTCAATTATTACTAGGGAATAACCATATAATTGTTTTAGAACTGATTTCACAATGATAACTTTTATATAAGGATTAAACTAGGGTTTAACATCTAAAGCACATCTAGCACATATGGAGGAACGACAGCAGTTCAATAAAACATCTTAAGTATTTTTGTACAATCACGTTCTATTCATCAAAATAAACACATAGGAACTAGTTTTATTTCATTTGAACTGGATCCTTACCAAAATACTTATTCTTTATAGACAATTAGTAAGTAAACCATGCAGGTCTTTCTTAGTCACCTCTGAGATCATGAATCAATTTATTTGGTGCATTTGTCGACAAGCTGGATGATCGATTGTTAGTCATGTCGGTTTGAGGCGCAATGATCCACCATGTCATTGTCGGCAAGCTGGATGATCGATTGTTAGTCATGTCGATTTGAGACAGTTGTTAATACTTTATAGGAGAAAATATTAGATGCTTGACAATGTTGACACCCATGCTTAAGTCTCAGATGCATGTACCTAGTAAATAAACTCAATTTGTGTATATATATCACACTCAATACATATAACCATATCGATCACGCATATATATATCGATATGCATCTCATTGAACACAACCATCGAATTAGCATTTGCATTCCACTAGTTTACAAAACAGTTTTAGATATCAAACCGATTCACTAAGGTCAATTATTGTGATAATCAAGCGATTATCGTTGAAATAAGTTGAACCCTGGTGGTCATGCACACAGCAGGTCATGCAATGAGGAAGCCAAGTCCAGAACTTTGATTTACTTAGCTATTTGACTTGATGAAAGTTCAAGAGCGAGAAGGGTTGCTAGTGCTCCACCTAAACTATGTCCAGTAATATAGATATGCCACTTAGATATGGTTTACGCATCTTCTTCATCCTGCGGTGGATAAATGGTATGCTTTGTGAATAGAGCTTGAGAAAAGCACAAGATTCAAGTTTTCAGTGCAAATGGTTGTTTTTAGACAATAGTTATCTATGTGATAGTAGCCAACAATTCTATATGGAGAACAACAATAATATGCTACAAAAGGCGAGCTTGAATTGTTCTGCTTCACATTGAATGAATTGCCGCTTTAGTTTGCGATAGAAAAGTCAGCTATTTAGTTACAAAATACTTGCATAAATCCTATGGCATATTTGATGAGAACCATGATCCTATTCCTAGTAGAGTCATATGCACTTAAGAATCCACTTTGTGAACCTAAAACATGATATGATAAGAAATTGGTTAGCGACAAGTGACAAGAAATACACAAACAAGTAGATGAAGAGATATATAGCTAACGTGAACTTCTTGTTTGATGGTGCCGATGATGCAGCCTTAGAACACAAGTCATGAGATAGTTTTGCAAGGACAATTGGAACTTGCTCTGGTACAAACTTTAAAGCTTCATCAATAGCTGATTTCACTGAGCTAGTTGATCTTCCAAAGCTGTGGACATTGGAGATATGGAATTCGAGGCTTGTTGTTTTGTGCGAGGTGCCCCAAAGATCGCTGCTCTTCAAGCCTAGGGGCGGCTGGGGTGTCGGCGATGGGGCGGCTGGGGCGCGGCGGCCGGGTGGTCGGCGATGGGGCGGCGGCTGGGGCGTGGCGGGAGTGGTCGGCGATGGGCGGCGGCACTGAAGCTGGCGCGGGGTGGTCGACGATGGGGGCAGCGGCTGAAGCGCGGCGCGAGGTGGTCAGCGATAGGGCGGCGCTGAAGTGGCGCCGGTGGTCAGCGATAGAGCATGGCCGCCGTGGCGGCGAGGGCAGCAAGCGGCGGTGCGTCTTGGCGGCTGGGCGCGGCTGAAGCGCAGCGAAGCGCGGCGTCGCGGGCAGCGGCGGCGGCGAGGTAGAACGCAGGCGGGCGAGGCGTGGCGGTGTGGGAACGTGCGGGTGGGTGAAGCGGCGAAGAGAGAGAGAGGCAGCGCGTGGGTGAGAAGCCGAAGAGAGAGAGAGAAGGAGACGCAGCTAGGTTAAAACACCGATTAAATTCGTGGGCCAGACAATGACGAATTTAATTAAATTAAATCGCTAGTTTAAAAACCGACGAATTTAAAATATAAATTCGTGGGTTCTTTTTGGGCCCACGAATTTAATTAAATACGTGGGTTTTTTATAAACCGACGAATTTAAATATATAAATTCGTGGGTTTTTTTTTGGCCCACGAATTTAAAAAAACCCACGAATTTTTTCCTGTTTCTTGTAGTGATTAGCTTTACCAGGATGGTAATGAATACTAAGGTCGTAATCCTTTATTAGCTCCAGCCATCTTCTTTGTCGCAGATTAAGATCTGGCTGAGTAAAGAAGTACTTTAAGCTCTTATGATCTGTGTAGATGTCACACTTGTTTCCAATAAGATAGTGACGCCAAATTTTGAGGGCATGCACTCTGCGGCTAATTCGGATCATGAGTTGGATAATTAAGCTCATGAGGTCGAAGCTGACGAGAAGCATAAGCTACGACTTTCATCTCTTGCATCAACACGCAACCAAGACCATTGCGTGAAGCATCGCAATAGACATCGAAGCTCTTGTGGATGTCGGGTAACACCAAAGATCGGGCCGTGGTTAACTGCTTCTTCAATTCCAGAAAACTTGCTTCGCATTCTGGAGTCCATTCATATTTCTTTTCTTTCTTCAAGAGCTGAGTCAACGGTTTAGCGATTTTGGAGAAGTTTTCGATAAAGCGGCGATAATATCCCGCTAAACCGAGAAAACTTCGGATTTGAGGAACAGATTTTGGTTGCTCCCAGTTTTCGACTGCTTGAACTTTGCTGGGATCAACAGAAATTCCTCCTTTGGAAAGGATATGCCCGAGGAATGCAACTTCCTTCAACCAAAATTCACATTTCTCGAACTTGGCATATAACTTGTGTTCTTGGAGTTTCTCAAGTACCATGTGTAGATGTTGGGTATGATCTTCTTCATTTTTGGAATAAATGAGGATATCATCTATGAATACCGCTACGAACTTATCAAGATACTCCATAAAGACTTTATTCATCAAGCTCATAAAGCTAGCTGGAGCATTTGTAAGTCCGAAGGACATTACGACATATTCATATAAGCCGTAACGAGTGGTAAAAGCTGTTTTAGGAATATCCTCCGGTCGGATTTTTAATTGATAATATCCATGTCTAAGATCGATTTTGGAGAAGATTTGGGCGCCGGTTAATTGATCGAAAAGATCATCAATTCGGGGTAGAGGATATTTGTTTTTGATAGTAACATCATTGAGAGCACGATAATCTACACACATGCGTAGACTACCATCCTTTTTACTGACAAAGAGGACAGGGCTACCCCATGGAGAAGTACTTGGTCGAATGAACTTTTTATCTAATTGTTCTTGAATTTGCTTTTTGAGTTCTACTAACTCATTTGGTGGCATACGATAAGGTCTTTTGGAAATTGGGGCTGTACCAGGTATAAGATCAATGACGAACTCTAAGTCACGATCTGGTGGCAAACCTGGCAATTCTTCTGGAAATACATCGGGAAAGTTGGAAACTACAGGAACCGATTTAATCTTTTCTACTACCAATGTATTTAAGTATGCTCTTGATTCGGAAAGATTCTGGGTGGAACTAAAGTTCACTTCAATTCCATCAGGATTAATAAGAGATATGGATCTATTAGCACAATCTATCTGTCCTTTATTCTTAGCTAACCAATCCATACCAAGAATGATGTCTAATCCTGGGGTTTCTATAAGAATAAGATCAGCATAAAATAAAACTTCATTTATTTCAATGCTAACCTTATGACACATTTTAGTAGTTCTCATTTTTGCTCCAGGAGAATAGATTATCATGGACATAGGTAAAGATTTAGTTTGGATTTGATGTGATTCTACGAACTTCTTGGATATAAAGGAATGAGATGCACCGGAATCAAATAACACCAAAGTGGGAATAGATTGGACGGGGAACATACCCAGAACCACATCTGGTGCTTCCGTTGCTTCTTCTGCCGTCACATGATGTAAACGTCCTTGATTGGCGGCTTTAGCAGGTGCAGGCCTTCTGGCTTGTTGTCCTCTAGCTCCTTGAGGACGACCAGGGGGTTGCTGAGGAACTCCCTTGCTTGGGCAATTATTGGCATAATGTCCAAGCTGCTTGCACTTGAAACATGTGACATTCGAAGTTTGAGTCGGTGCTCGGTGGGGCGTGCTCGAAGAGGGTTTGCCGGACGAGCCAAAGACTGTCGAGGTCGAGGGGCAGGACCTTGACGCCTTTGCTTCTGTGGCGGAGCAGGTGGTCGCGCATTACCCTGAGGTGCAGGGCGAGGCCTGGATGGACTTGCACTGGCATTCTTCTGTGCCATCCATTTCCTTTTACGCGACTCCATGGCAGCTCGAGTGCTATGCTCCACTCGAATGGACTTGTCCACCAGAGTTTGGAAATCATTTATATCAATAGCAGCTAAAGCACATTTGATCTCCTCATTTAGGTTATCCCGAAAGCGTTCCAGCTTACGTGCTTCAGGAATAACTTCAGATGGTGCATAGCGGGAAAGGTAATTGAAGCGATGAAGGTACTCCATTACCGTCTGATTCCCTTGACGGAGATCAAGGAATTCCCGTCTTTTGATGTCCATCAGACTGGAAGGAATATGGGTTCGACGAAAGGTATCCTTGAAGGCCTCCCATGAAATCTGATCCACTGGAAGAATAGCTTGGTAGTTTTCCCACCATAGAGCAGCAGCTCCTCCCAACTGATAAGATGCATAGAGAACTTTCTCCCGATCATTGCACTGTGCAATGTTCAACTTGCTCTCCATTGTTCGCAGCCAGTCATCTGCGTCCAATGGGTCAGCAGCAGTAGAGAATGTAGGAGGCCGAGTCTTCAGAAACTCAGACAACCTTGATGGTGGAGCACCACCACCACTTCCTCCAACAGGGACTCCTTGGTGGGAAGTATTCTGAACTAACTGTTGCAGAAGAAGTGTATGGGTTTGACGGTTTTGCTCAATCATTGCCAGAACTTGCGCCATTGTCGGCGGACCTGGCAATTGCTCCTCCGGAATTCCACCTTGCTGATTAGGATTTGAATCTGGATTAGGTGGATCTGGCACTTGATGAGAAGATGAAGCCCTTGCAGAAGGGTGGATCAGATTAGGTTGCGCTGGAGTGGGCAATGTTTCGCGAGGAGGAAAAGGTTCCGCGAAGCCTCACTCTCCAAGATCCCACGAAGAGATCTGGTTACAGGCATCCTGAAATTTCAATTCAGATGAGAAAATAATGTATTGTAATTAAATGATTTAGACTGGCAGATTGAAAATTTAAACTCAATCTCATTGGTTAATAGGCAACATTTCATTCCCTAAAATTTTATTATTCTTAAAGAAATTCATTAACAGGGAAGGTGTGTTGTTATGTTATGTCAAATTGTGAAAGATAAACACAAGGGATCACATCATCGTGAAATTGTAATAAAACATTAGAAAGTCACGAGAAGGAACCAAAACAAGCAGAAATAAACAGTAACAGCACTTTATTCAAACTGCATATTAACAACATGTACAACAAAAGTATGACAACCTCATAACTCAACGCTTCATGACCACATGTGCTGCTACAACTCAAGGTAAACCTACTCCAAACCTGGCGCTACAACGTCCTCGCCAGTAGACTCAACAGGATCCGTAGGGGTAGAGTCAGTCACCGTGGCAGGAAAGGTACCACGACGCCTGTAAACCTGCGTCACACGGGGACGCAGTACACCTGCAGCGACCTGTCCAAGTCTAACCCGCGACAGACGTGGACGACTAACTCCTGTGGACATCCTAGCCCGTCGGGAACGTCTAGTGGCCCTAGCAGACCTAGGTGTAGGAGTACCAGGCACCTCCTGGACTGGCAACAATGTAGCATTGTCGCCAAGTGCTGACCTAGAGAACAAACCCATAGCCACGAAAGGAGCTATGGCGTTCTCTAAAAAGGCTACTCTCCCACGTGCTACGTAGTACTCTAATACTGCCTGACGGTGGTAACGGTCAGCAGCATGAAGGAACTCAACTATGATCCTATAGTGCTCATTAGGCACTGTACTAGGATCTATGTAACTAGTGTCTCCCCTCGGCAACAAAGCAGGTATCTCCCGGTAGACAGTCGCCATCTCTGGAAGAGCGTGGCGCAGTCGAACGATGGCCATATAAGCAACATCGCTCAACGCAGAAGACACCGAAGCTCCACGACCATCAAAAGTACGATCTGCCTCTCCGAACTGTGTCCTAGCTGGGATCTCAATCCTAGCTATGTACTCTATCGAAACTGGACTCGCCATCCTCTGGTAGACGGTGTATCGAGGTGTCTCAAACTGTGCAAAATCTAACATCGTGCTAAGACTCCCATCAATCCCGTTCCCAGGCGGCTCGGAGGTGTGGAAACATGGCGAATACCCTTCCATCTGCACATTTAATAAGGAATTAGTATTCCAGATTAAATGCAAGATGCAACGATAACGCACAAAAGTAAAGAGTAGAAGACAAAACAGTAAAGAATTAATAACAGATATAACAAGTTTTATTTTCCTAAGTGTAATGTGTCTATTCAAAATTTTAATTTCCCTCTTAACGACCATTCTAACTAAGGTTCTCCTACAGGCAGCGTGGCTCTGATACCAAACTGTAAGACCCTCAGTTTTATGTTAGTAAATAACATAAATATGAGGCTCTTTGAGTGCATCCTGTGCCATTCCCATGATCGATGGTGTACGCACAAACACAATTTGGATATTACAGCCACACAGATACACACTTTTATTACATCACAAGTTTTATAGTGTTATTACAATACCAAAAGTAGCAGGAAATTAAACCATGTCTCATAGTCTGCCATCTATTCCATAACTCCACAGGCAACTGCTGAGATGAACCTAGAAAGATCAGTCGTCGCTAAAATTCGCAGGTTCCTCATATTCATTCCCGTCATTATCGAAATCTTGCTCATCACCTAAAAATATTTGTTGAAGCAAGTTGAGTACTTTGGTACTGCAAGACTTTGTAGTGTATGCAATTCTGGAATATATGAGGCTGAAATAGAAAGTGGGTTTCTACGGTTGTTTTGCATAAAGCGAAAGTTTTGAATGAAGTAATACTGAATAGTAATGAAAGCATAAATAAAACTTTTAAGACAATTTGATAAGTAATTGAAATAACAGGTAATAAAAAGAATAATAACATTTTACTCACGGCCCTTTGTGAGTAAATTAACGAAAAGACCCTCCATGGTCTCATATGAACAAATATGGCAATAAGTGACATAAAAGGGATATAAATTATTTCTCAAATCATTTAATCAAAGGTTTTGAAAACAGAAACAGCTAACTAGTGTCAATTCGCCAAGTCATCCATGACCGTGGATACGGCTATTCGAATAGTTTTAGACTCTGCAGAGTTTGTCTTTGCTTTACCCACAAGATATGTTCTCCCTTTTTGCAAGCTATAAGACACACTTCCTTTGGTATGCCCGCGAGGAGTTCATCAGAAACTGTTCGATTACTTGAACCTTAACTTTGCACTAGCCCGGTGGCGTTACCCATGACTATGATGGAAGCAAACAAGCGGTGAAGCAATAGTATTCAGGAGCCAGCGGCTCAAATGGTACAACAACAGCCCCAATTCATAGCGGCGTACACCGTTACAACGGCAGATGCCAACACCTCGGTGATGACACCTCCCTCGAGCAAACCAATACCCAGAATGCTCGTGCTACAACTGCCTACCAATGTGCAAAGCTAATTCCCAAATAATTTAATAAGTTAAGACTGTCCCATTACAGTACTTGTGGATGTACGGTTATACTTGGATCATGCAACACTACGTTCGGTCCTTAAAGTGACATGGGCGATACTCCACCCTAGCTACGTACCGCGTTAAAACATGTACAAGCGGCTATTGCCAATAATCACCCACATCAAAACAGTAGTTTTATTTTCATTTTTATCAAACTACCAGTATCCTTTACTGCTTAAATAAACCATAAAAGATTTCACAAAGAAGTGTGTATGAGGGTGTAGATGTCAACGTATCATTCTAAGCATTGCTAAGCAGATGCAATTAATATTCGTTATAGCCCATCTTTTAATTGAGTACCCATTCCTATGGTTAACATGGGGTTTACGTTGATATGATTAAGACAATATACCAACTTTGGGTTATAACTACCAAGAGCGTGAAATAAATAGTTAAAATATGAGCATGCAGGAAGATTCTTAATCACATTTTAGTTGGTTATGAAATCTGGGTTCAAGAATGATCAAAGGGGTGCTTGCCTTGCTCCTCGGCGGTGTAAGCTGGATCTGTGTCGTCGGTTTTCGCCGGAGACGGAGAAGAAAGGCTCGGTTCAGGTGGTTTAGGGCGTGTGAGGGTGAATGAGGGGTTGCTCCAGGTTCGGCTGGGAGTAACGGTGCTAATCAATCCTTTAAATAGGTGAAGGAGGCTATGGGGGCGAAGCTGCTCCAGGAGATAGGGTTGGCGGCCGACTCAAGCATTCTCCGGAAGTCGCCTTCCAGCTCGGTCCAAGGCAGGACGGGTCGCGGTATGGGGTTGCAGCGGCGTGGCAGAGCGACCTCGGGGCGCGCGAGATTGCGGCGGGGAAGCGACAAGGATGGAGGCGGTTCAGTGAGCTCTGTCGGCAGAGAGAGCGAGAGAGAGAGCAGAGAAGGAAGAGAGGAAGAAGAAACCGACAAGTGGTCCCCGGGGCCACTTGCAGTGAGACTGGAAGGGAAAGAAAGAAGGAGGGAGGAAATGGACGCGCGAGAGGTGGAGTCCCACCTGGCAGTGACGGGAAACTACGGGACCCGTCCGGCAGCGTCTTGCACACGTGGGTCCCACGTGGAAGAGAGTAAGGGATGGAGAGGTCTGGTCCCTTCCGCTCAGACAGCACACTAAGAGAATTAAATGAGGGGTCAGGTCATCACTGGAATTTTCGAAACTTTTTTACTAAGCTGATGGTTAAGTTATCTACTTCCAGCAAAAATTTGAGGTTAAAATGATCTACGGTGATTTAATTAAAAATCTGACATTAACTGCTGCACATGAAATCCAACTTGGTTTTCAGCTTGGTTAAGGGACTGAATCAACCTATTAAATTTTGAAATTTTTACTGGAGGTGTGTTTCCATATCAAGGATTCTACCATTAAAATTTCAACACTAAATTCACACTACTTATTTCTCTAGAATTTTTTTACTGATTTCTGCAGAATTCCAAATCTGCCTAAATTAAATGCTAACTCATAGCAAAATTGCTTAATAATTTTTGAAACTTTTTGTGGGTGAAAGTGATAAGTCTGAGGTCTTATGGTAAAAATTCCAAGGTCTAGATCGCTCTACATTGTTCTCTAAAAATCTGACATGGGACTGGCCAGAGATAGGATTTATCATTTTTAATTGTTTTCTTTATCAATAAATGCATACACATGGTCTTTTGACCATCTAGGGGTATCTTCTAGGGTTTGGCCAGGTTATACAAGATTTTTACCATGGTAATTTCATTTCTTACCATTTTACTATTTTCTCTTTTCTTTTCTTTTCTTTCTTAAATTCCATTATTCATTTCAACAATTAATTCAACCAATAGATCTAAAATCAATAAATGCACATAAAATCAAGAAATGCAACACAAAACTGATTTCACATTTTTAATATTTGATTTTTATTACTTTATAAATTTGAGGATGTTACAATATTCTTAATCGAGTCCCCAGTAAGTCGGTGCCTAAAACACCATATGAGTTATGGACTGGGAGGACGCCCACTTTAAATTATTTACATGTGTGGGGTTGTCCAGCTGAGGCTAAAGTATTTAATCCAAATATTGGAAAGTTAGATGCTAAGACTGTCAGTTGCCATTTCATTGGCTATCCTGAAAGATCAAAAGGATACCGTTTCTACTGTCCTGACAGATAGACTAAGTTTGTAGAAACGAGACACGCTGTGTTCTTAGAGGAAGATATGATCAGGGGGAGCATGGTATCCCAAGAAATAAGCCTTGAGGAGAAGCGGGTCTGTGCCCCAACTCCGATGATTCAAGAGCCCATTTTCTCGATACCTGTTGTTGTTGCACCTCCAGTGGTTGCAACATCTGTCGTCGGCTCTCCTAATGCAGCTATTGACATTCCTGAGGTTCCTGTTGTCATGGAGCCCCATGAACCTGTTATAGCTGCACCTAAAGAGCCACAGCAGCCTCCTGTATCGAACAATGAACCTGCTCCAGAACCTCTCAGGAGGTCGCAACGGAACAGGAAATCAGCTATTTCTGCTGATTATGAAGTTTATATAAGTGAAGAATTAGAAACAGAAGGTGATCCCACCTCATTTGAGGAAGCCATGAGAAGTCCCCATTCATCTGAGTGGTTTGCAGCCATGGAAGATGAAATGAAGTCCATGAACACGAATAAAGTGTGGGACCTGGAAGAGATTCCTAAAGGAGCCAAAACAGTAGGCTGCAAATGGGTCTACAAAACTAAGCGTGACTCCAAAGGGAATCTCAAAAGGTTCAAAGCAAGACTCGTGGCAAAAGGGTTCACTCAGAGAGAAGGGATCGATTATAATGAAACCTTCTCGCCTGTTTCGACAAAGGATTCTTTCAGAATCATTATGGCGCTTGTAGCACATTATGATTTAGAATTACATCAAATGGATGTTAAGACGGCATTCCTTAATGGAGATCTATATGAAAATGTATACATGGCTCAACCCAAAGGTTTTGTCGTGGAAGGGAAAGAAAACATGGGATGCCGACTAAAGAAATCCATTTATGGACTAAAACAAGCGTCCAGACAGTGGTACATTAAATTTGATGAGACTATAAGAAATTTTGATTTTAAGGAAAATGAGGAGGACAATTGTATTTATGCTAAGTTTAAGAATGGAAAATTCATTTTCCTGGTCTTGTATGTAGATGACATCCTGCTAGCAAGCAGCAATGAAAATCTACTTCTGGAAACTAAAAGTTTCTTGTCCTCAAACTTTGATATGAAAGATCTCGGTGAAGCATCTTATGTCTTAGGAATTGAGATTTACTGAGATAGAACAAAAGGGGTATTAGGCCTATCGCAAAAAGCATACTTAGAAAAGGTTCTTAAGAAATACAGTATGCATGCGTGTAAGGCTTCGCTTGCTCCAATAGTCAAGGGTGATAAGTTTGGGAATTTTCAATGTCCCAGGAACCAATATGAGATCGATCAAATGAAATCGGTTCCATACACTTCGGCTGTCGGAAGTATAATGTATGCTCAAGTATGCACTCGCCCTGACTTAGCGTTTGTAACCGGAATGCTTGGCAGATATCAGTCAAATCCAGGAATAGATCACTGGAAAGTAGTTAAGAAAGCCTTGCGGTATTTGCAAGGAACTAAAAGCCTCATGTTAACGTATAGAAAGTCAAGTACCCTCGAGATTGTGGGATACTCTGACGCAGATTTTGCGGGGTGTGTAGACACTAAGAAATCCACATCAGGTTATGTATTCACCCTCGCAAGGGGAGCTATTTCGTGGAAAAGCTCCTAGCAAACAGTGACTGCATCGTCGACAATGCATGCTGAGTTTGTAGCTTGTTATGAGGCAACCGGGCAGGCACTATGGCTTAAGAAATTTGTACCGGGATTAAGAGTGGTAGACAGCATTGAAAGACCACTCACGTTATACTGTGACAATGAACCAGCAGTATTTTACTCCTATAACAACAAGTCAAGTGGTGCTGCCAAACACATTGACATTAAGTTTTATGTTGTGAAGGAGAAAATCCAGGATCAAACCATAAGAATTGAGCATATAAGTACCAAGCGAATGCTTGCGGATCCGTTAACTAAGGGCTTACCACCACATGTGTTCAAAGAACACGTAGCCGGCATGGGATTATTGGAAAGCCTATGATTCTGGATATAAGGGGTCAAATAAGCAACCACCTCCCACAAGTTTTGAGTTTCCGCTTTGAGGTAGAAAGGTGTATTATAGTCATTGAGTTCAACAGCACGTAACTGGCTGTCGGAACACCTTGGTCTTGATGCACTAATCTATTAATAAGCGTGGATGATATTAAGTTAAACTATTTTAGCCTTGAGATCAAGGGGGAAAATGTTGGGTTGACCTCGCGCCCTGATCGGGGGCGCAACCAACCGTCATGGTTGTGGCCCCCTGTTGCACACACGCTATAAATAGAAGGGGGGTAGACAGTCCCATGAACCCACGTTCTCTGGTGCACACGTCCCCCAACAGACTCCTAAGAGACCCGATCTACTCGTGCGTGTGGAGCAACGGGAAGGCGACGACCTCCACTGCTACACCTACTGCCGTTCCTCATCCCCACCGCACCAACGAGGCCGCTGCCACGACCACGCCTCAATGTCGCTACCACTGCAGTCTCGTCGTCCCCGACTCAAGCAATGGCATCTTCATCAAGCGTGTCTAATCCCGAAGGTACCCTAAGAACCACATCTTCTAGGTGTTTAATCTAGGCCTTAAGATCCTAAGTCTCAATAATTTCTACCTCCATGTTTGAGCCTTTTCAAACTTTTAGACTATTTAACTTCATTTTAAAAAAAGAAAAGCTTGAGTTCATAGCTGCTTGCATATACATCTTCCAGTCTAAGTTTTCCAATCATTATTTTCCAGTCTAAAGTTTCCAAACTAAGCATATCATTAGTGAGCATCATTAAGGAACCAATGTGTTATGGAAAAAATACTTGCGTTAAGCTAACATGTCATCTCAAGTTGTTTTTCTCCTCCAGTTGAACTAATTATATTCTATCGATTGTGACTTTATATGCTTAGGAAAAATTCAGTTAAAGGTTGGATGTCTTCTGACAACAATTCGTACTAGAATTGATATTTAATGGCATTCTTGCTTAACCTTGCATGAGGTGAATTCATCAATGTCTAGAGTTTATAAATTCATCCATACCCAAGCTACCTTGTGTGTGTTTTGTGTATGATTAGTCAAATTTGATCACTGTTTGATCTCTTGCAAATAGAATAATGCTAACATGACCCACATTGTTGTTGTTTTATCCGATTGCTGTTCATCTCAGAACCTATTTTCTGGCATTGCTTATCCTATGTATGACTGGCACTTTATTAGCCAAGTACTGCAGTTAATTGTTGCACTGAATGTGTTCTTTAACATCTTTGCAAAAAAATTGAACATTTTTTAGGTGTTTCATGGCTAATCAGGCAATATCCCGAACTATCAAAGAAAATGCCAACAAGGAAGATTTTGGTGGATTTGATTTGCACAACCATTTAATCAGGCTATCTATTAGCTTTGTGGCTCACATGATGCCTTTGTTATCTCTGTTTGATGGGTTTTGCATTCTTTTCTTAGATAGTCTAGATCAATACAAGAACGGTGGCCTCATCGTCTCATTGTGCTTGCCAGAGCAACAGAGGTATCACAGTACAGTGTAATTTTCATGCCATTTATATTCTTTTACCTCCAATTCAGCGCCTATATGCGTACTTTTCGTGCTTTTATCTTTCAGCTTTCTCTATATATCGCATCACAAGGCAATATCGGATCTGTATCATGCTTCTCAGTAGCACAGGTGCTATCAAACATTCTTTTGTCGTGTGTTTGATCCTTTCTCAAAACAAACTGAACCATGATGTTTACTCCATAGGGAAAGTGGTGCACCAGACACTTCATGCCGACGCTGGTTGATAAGCAGACCAGTGGTGGCATGGTTCCTTGAAGGTTGACCAAAGCGTGAGAAGGAAGTTTCATCATTCTTGCCAATTGTTTTCATTTCAAAACATATGGCAGTTTGTTCAACATGAAATATTATTTACTGTGCTAGATTAAGGAATTAGCACCCATAATAGGATTTTGTGATGCCATAGTTTCTAAGTTCGAGGACGTTCAATTGAAATTCAATTGAACCGTTCTACAGGAATCCTACTATATTTCTTCATGCATACACATGCTTTCCTCTTGTGTAGGATAATTTCTTCATGCATACACTAAACTAGGCCTGTAAGCGCGGCGCACGCGCGTGAACGAAAAATGATTTTGCGTTTTTTCCCCGAAGAAAAAATAGACTTAGACATATTCGCGGCGCACGCCACGCGCGTGAACAAAAATTGATTTTGCGTTTTTTTCCCAGAGAAAAAATAGACTTAGACGTATTCGTGGCGCACGCGTGAATGAAAAATGATTTTGCGTTTTTTTCCCAGAGAAAAAATAGACTTAGACGTATTTTCAAAAATTTTAGAGGCTCGAGAAACCTTAGAGATCGAGCCGGGGAAAAAGTACACATCTTTCTATTGATGAAAATATTTTTTTTCAGGAAAAACGAATAAAAGATTTGGGCCGATAAGCACGGCGCACGCCGTGCGCGTGAACAAAAAAACGCCACAGAAAAAAATAGACTTAGACGTATTTTCGAAATTTTTAGAGGCTTAAGAAACCTTACAGACCGAGCCGAAAAAAAGTACACATCTTTCTGTTTGCGAAAATATTTTTTTTCGGGGAAAACGGAGAAAGGATCTGAGCCCGTAAGCGCGGCGCACGCCGCGCGCGTGAAAGAAAAACGATTTTGTGTTTTTTTTTGGAGAAAAAATAGATTTGGACGTATTTTCAAAATTTTTGGAGACTTGAGAAACCTTAGAGACGGAGCCGAAAAAAAAGTACACATCTTTCTGTTGCCGAAAATATTTTTTTCGGGAAAACGGAGAAAAGACCTGAATGTAAAAACCGGGACCTGTTTGTTATAGTTTTGGATCTCATCGCTATCTCGAAAAAGTAGAAAATGGTTCACTCGTGATTTACATTTAACGGGAGGCTTTTTCCGTAAAGTAGTGAGCGAGGGACCTAAACGCGATTCACGAAAATTTTTCTTCCCCTCACAAAAAATCGCAAAGGACCTCTTCGTAAATTCATAGGAACCAATCCGTAATTCGGAGAAATAGGGGACTTTTTCGCAAAATGGACCGGTGACACGTGGGGGAGCTCTTCGGGCGTGCTTCCTTCGGAGCTTAATATACAAAGTATATGTAGATATATGTTCTACTTGATACGTGTAAAAAGAATTTTAATATTGATTGTATGATTCAGTTTATATGTGATGATATATATCACACTCTCCTCTTTTGATATTCCGTTGCAACGCACGGACACTCTACTAGTCAAGATCAATATTGGAAGACTTGACAATTAACAACACAGCAAGAAACAAGGTGATCTCTAGACTTGAACATGGCACTCAAGTCACAAGTCGCAAACCGAACTCTAGGTGCGTCCTAGGTGTTTCTAAAAACGCTCACCGAAAATCTTGGCATTATATGCATATAGCAACCTACTTCACAAAAAGGTAATTTTATACTAAGAAATTAGATATGTTGAAAGTTGACCAGAATAAAGATTTCATCCTCAATTACAAGATCCTCAAATAGAAAGAAATTCAAATACACAATTATTTGGAAAGGCAAGGTTATATAATAAATCGTCCGTACGAGCTAATTAAACTTCACGGAAGATGCAGCAGATGTCTCGCTCATGATCAAGGAACACAGCGAACTATTCCCTTCCTGCAAAAGAAAAAACAACTATTCCCTTCCTGCAAAATAAAAAAACAACTATGAGACCATGGTCTCGAATTAACAATTACATGAAAGAACGGTATATCATTTATTTATTCATTCATTATGAAGCATAAGCAGGGGTAAGTGAATATTTTGTTAACAATCACAATCACGATCATCTTCATTTTATGTTTTGATCTACATATATGATGAATTAATCGTATGTGTATAACGAACTAAGTCTTACGTAGTTTTGTTTGCGACATGGTATCCAACTATTGTCTAAGTGAATGAAAATGCTTATATTTGTGTGAGACCCTCCCTTTTATGTTACAGTGGAACATAAAAGAAAGGTTCTAAGGCGCATACTGTGCTAGTCTCATGATTAGTAGCTAGCACGCACAAACACAATTTGAAATCACAACCATACAAATGATTTATATTTTATTACAACGGAGTATTGATACAAATATGACCGATGAGGTCGATTAATTATAGCAAACGAAATAAATGTCTTGTAGTTTGCCACATAACCCTCAGGCAACTGGCAAGGTAAACCTTAGAAAGAATCATCGTTAATAATCCCGTTTTCCTGTGTCAGAGTGATTGTCGAGGTTTCCTGCCTAAAAAGAACAATAAAAGCAAGGGTGAGTACATTGCGTACTCAGCAAGACTTGTAGTGTTTTGCAAACCTAAAATAAATGCAAACTGTATCAAGAGAAAGGCTTTTACGGTTAATCTTTGCTTGGAGCCAGTTTGAATTGTAATACTGAATAGTAGAGTGAAAGCGAAAATAAAGTAAAAGAAATAAAATAACAAGTATGTAAATATAAAAGTAATAAGTGAGAATAACATAAATGTAAGAAAAGACTCACAGTCCTTAGTGAGCGAAATATAACAAATTACTCACAGCCCTTCGTGAGTAAAATGTAATAAATTACTCACAGCCCTTCGGGAGTATTAAATTGTCCATTTCCAACATATGTAGTAATATCTGAAATCAAACTCGCCAATTCAAAATATCGAAGCAACTAGCTATGTGATGACTTTACCAAGTGCTCATGACCGAGAGCGCGGCTAATCGATTTAGTTTTTGACTCTGCAGAGTTGTACAGCTTTACCCACAAGATATATTCTCCCTTTTTGCAATCGATAGTTAACACACTTCCTTTGGTGTGCTGCGGGGAGTTCATAACGGAACCATTCAATTATTCGAATGGAACCTAGCTTTGCACCAGCCCAGTAACATGAAACCCTGTATATGATAGAAGCAAATAAATGGTGAAGCAATAGTAATCAGGAGTCCGTGGCTCAAATAGAATAACAACAGCCCCAGTCCACAATCAAGCGTACATCGTTGCACCGAATATGCATTTACCCATAAGACTCATGTGGCAGCCCTTATAAGCAAAGATGAAAGGGTTTACTGCTTTTACTACTCCAGCCTACCAATGTGCAAAGCTATTTCCAAATAATTTAATAGGTTAAGGCTGTCCCATACCAGCACATGTGGATGTACGATTATCTTGTCATGAAAACAACACATCAGCTCGGTTCTTATACGACACGGGTGATAGATCTTCCCCTATCTACCTGCATTATTAATTGCACTTCCGGCTATTGCCAATAATCACCCGCGTCAAAATCATAGTTTTATTTCCAGAGAAAGAAAGTATCAATAATCACAATATTCAAACATGTTCATGAATAGAATTCATTATGTCTACAATTTTAGTTCATCACGAGCAGTATAACCATATGTTCGTGTTCCCAGTCTAAAGTACGGTTAAGCATATGCATGTAATAATCGAATATACCCACTTTGACATCAGGTGTCTATCCATGAGCTAGGGTTGTCAAGGTTCTCATGTCAATGTTAATTAAGGAAATCCATCATTGAAGGTTATATCTACCAATAAACCCAAAATAGACATTCTTATAAAACATATAGCATGCATGCAAATTCTTAATCAAAATTTTAGTTGATTATGCAAGATGGGATCAATATGATCAAGGGGTGCTTGCCTTGCTATTTGTTGTCTTCGACGACGAAATCTTGAAGTTGTTGACGAGAAGTCCGAGACGTCGGAGTCTATACGTCGTATAACGGGAAAAGATAGCAAATAGAAAATAACAATTTTCAATAAGGGCAAAAGGAAATCAGATGGAAAAAATAAAATAAAAATTATTACATAAAACAAGCATGGTTGTAGTCAGGGTTTTATGATCATATATGTGAGCATGTTACTTTTACGTTATAGTCCTCATGATTCATTCTATTTTATTTTATGAATTCAAGAAGCTAAGATTGTTTGGATTAATAGAAGTAAGGCATTAATCAAAGTTCTACTGTTTTCCTGGCAGTATCGACTCTCAGGCCGCGGTATTACCGATCTTCAGTAGTACCATTCTCGAGCTTCGGTAGTACTGACATTAAGTATTAAAAAGAGCGCTTACTTGATTAGGGCTACTGGATGATCTTACAAGGTTTTTGGATGATTCCTGTAACATTAGTACTTTAGCTAAAGGCTTTCTTACGCTTATCTTATTCATAACACGTACTGTCGATAATTATAACACTTAGGGTTATTGCTCTAATAGAATTCAGATGCAAAGCATGTTATAAATTAAATATTTTCTCCGAATATGGTGGTCTATATATTAGAGAGTAATTCTAGGCAATTCTTCTTAATATTCTCATTTAGACGAGATATTCTACGGGTTGCTCAAAAGGCTTAAGTGTTACTAAAGTTTACGAAATAACAGTTCAATTTTCATTTTACGTTTGCAGCTCCATCTTAAAGGGTTATTTAATAATTCTTTAGGTAATGGTGGGGGATATCTCTAAGTGTGTTTTCAAGGTGGTTCTGCGACATTTGACTTTAACCACAACGTTTTCATATGAATTGACAATTAAGTTTTAGTCTTATTCGGTTCTACCTGCCATGAGCTAAAGATTGCGATTAAGAAATGCTAGTTACCACCTAACTTACAACCTGAGCAACTAGTTGGAGTACTCAAGCGCAGCACACAGGAGCTCCCTGGTACCATTGACGGCTTCTAGTGGAAATGGTAACTGGAAGTGTGATTAGAGCTAGCTCAGCGGGTGAGGATGTTCTAGTGCACTTTGCTGTTGCTTTGGTTGGCTTTCTATAGGTGCTTAGGGTGGTGTGAGCTTGGTTGTTTGGACTGGGAACAAAGGAGTGAGGAAATGACTGTGTTGTGCAGACTTGGTTTACATTTCCAGAGAATGAAGTGCTCACTAGTGCCGGGAGTAACTGAAGATAATTTTTCGCATAAAGTTCAAAGTCAGAGTCTGAGTTGGTTTGTTATACTAATACTAAACAAGGTTCTGGGGCCTAGTTTTTATTGTTGGTTCAGCTTCAGAGTGTGTTTCCTACATGGTTTCAGGACTGAAATTCAGTTGGGGGGTTCAACCAATCATTGTCGGGCAGTGAACAGTAGTTTTGCTTGGTTTAGACTTGTGCGGTCTCTAAGTAGGGTCAATAAGGATTAAATTAAGAAGTCCAGTGCACACTCTGTAATTGGAAGGCTCTAGTAATAAGAAAAGAAAACCGAAAAGTTATAGGCCATATTACACTGCACTAAAATTCAGAGGCTTCTGTCTGAACTTTCTATCTGCTGTTTTCCCATCTAACTCCAGTTGTTTAGTGTGAAGAACTTATTGCATTTACTTTGGCTTGAATCATCCTGGACCTACTGAACATGGGAGAAAATGGAGCTAGCTTGGCTATTGACTTTGAGGTCATTGGTTAGTTATTCAGACAAGAACCAAACAGAGCACAGCAGGCAGCCTAATAACTGATTAGTGAATAATGAAAGATACAATCACCATGTATTAGGAACAAACAAAACTCATGACTGTAATTTAGGTGCTGTGGACTAGCTTGACACTAACCATCCTGGTTCCTTTGCCAGGAATTAGAACTAGTAGTTTATACTTTGGCTGAAGGATAGAGCACCTCTTCGCGCAGCTACAGTTGCCCCGTAGCTACAGTACCAGGCCATGAGAATTTCCTGTGAGCTTCGGCTGGACGTTTAGCTCGGCGTTAGTGGGAGTTTGGGGGTGTATAAGGAGATGCCGTGGTGATATATATATATATATATATATATATATATATATATATATATATATATATATATATATATATATATATATATATATATATATGCAGGTAATGGAGGAGCTCAAGGGAGCATTCGGTTTAAATCTAAAGGCAGCAGAACGCGGTGGCTTGGTCTGCATTTTATACTAGAGGAAGGCAGTGGCGCCAGAGTGTGAACGAAGGGGAGAAGTGGCGGCTGGTTCTCGGTGCTGGAAAGAAAAATCACGAAGAACATTGCCGTGGCGGCTTAATTGATGGCCATTGAATGCTATGGCCAAAGAAATGCAGGTGAATGAGGCCATTTGGAAGGTTGTGCTGCGATTTTGGCCGGAAATGAGGAAGTTCGTGGGGCTTTGAGAGTACTTGAGCTTGCTGAAATAAGCCAGAGGGGCGGTTGGACAGGCAGTCAAAAGCCCAACGACGAAGCAGTGTGAACTTGGGATGCAATTCGTAGTAGGTTATTTATTAAAATTCTGACAAGATGCACTGTGCCAGAAATTCATTTCGGAAAAAGATTTGATTGAGGGCCTTAATCAATTAATTAATTTTTGATGTTTTTACACAAGGTTAAGAATAGTGTCCGGTATACGAAATAAAAATTTCGGATCCAAAAACTTAATATTTATTTTCTAATAATTCTTTTGCTCTGTTTTTCAGATTTTCGGGATTGGGATAATTAAATAGGGATAAATAGTAAATCTAACTTTTAATTTTTACCAATTTTACTACAGATGTATAAGGGCCTGAAGACTTTATGATCACAACTTGAGCCACGTTGTAGCTACAAAAAAATTTATAAAAATGCTCCTTTGAACTGTTTGTAGTCCAACCTAATTAATAGGAATAATCATTTCATTGTTTTATTGATTTCACATTAATTTTTGACTTCCAAAACATGATCCTGAGGTTTCCAAACATTTTTTTCCACACTTTGAATAATTTCACATTTTTTTTACCATTTTACCTTTTTTACTTCTACTTCTTTCCTTTTACCTATTCACTTTTAAATAAAGGAAAATCAATAAATAATTTTAAAAATTCTGAAAATATGTTTATTCAAAACTAAGATCATCTTTAAATATCATTTTGTTCTTTTGGAAAAGGATTTCCAAATTGAAGTTACTTGTTTACTAGAATTCAAGAAAATGTAGTGGAATTAATAAATGTTAAATGAAATTCTTGATTCCAATCAAAATTCCTATTTGATTTTATTTTTAAATCTTAGATTTTTCTTTTTCTTATTTTTGAAAATGTTGGGATATTACAATTTGTTCAATTTTTAATAATATTTTGATCAAATCAACTAGTTATGTGTTTTCATTGATTTTTTGTGTACAATCTAAGGGGTTATCTGTAACATCCTGAAATATGGCTTAAATAAATAAACTTTTTGAAAATATAAAGATCACATTTCCTGATTTTATTCTTTATTTTGGTTTTGATTCAAAAAGAAAACCAATAAACGAATTAGTATAAAGGTGGAAAGCGAAGAGTAAAAGTAACTTAGTAACAAAACTCTTACTAGAGTCATTTTGACTTGCAAAAACTTTTTGCCAAAATCAAAAGTGGAGTTGGGGGTGAATAGTGTAGTAGTCAAATGATTTGACAAGTAATGTCAAAATTTTATTAAAATTTTCATAACTCTTTTGAAACCAAAAAATTTACCAACAATCCCTCCCAGTACTTTGTACCTCGGGTAAAAGGTTCAGAAATTTATAACTACTTTAACTATTCTTATGAATTCAAAAAAAAAAAAAAAAACAGTAAGGCATAAATTGAGAAGTGCATTACGAGAATTGTTTTAGTATGAACAATGATCGAAATAACTTGAGATTTCTTCGGGAGATCTTCTAGTGCTATTTTAGTTCCTAGCTTAACTTTTCCAAAGTTAATGTGGCATTCTGTACCTTAATTCAATGTCTACCAAACTTAAAAATCTGGGAGACCTCTTGTCAGCGCTGTTTAAAACAGGCTTTTGGGAGTTATCATTCGGAAATGTTTCAACAGTAAAGAAATTTTGCTAGGACCTAAAGTTATGGGTTTAAAGCATTTCACAAGGTTCTGACCCAGGCAGACAATTCCTACCCTAGGGATGGCAAAAATACCCGTGGGTCCGGGTACCCGCGGGTACCCGACCCGACGGGTCCAGGTCCGGGTCTAAATTTGGACCCACGGGTATATTATTTTGGGTCCGGGTCCGGGTCCGGGTCTCATGTTGGACCCGTGGATACCCAGACCCAGACCCGACTCTAAGGTAGAAGGTGAGGTGAGCTCAAAATAGATTAGCATGCACCCTTGTCACAAGCGACACCATAGCTCAATGGAAGGAACCATGTGATTGAATCAAGAGATCTTGTGTTCAAGGCCCATTCTAACTAATTTTTTTCTATTTTATTTGAATACCTCATGCATGCACACCTCAAGTCATGGGTTCGGGTCCGAGTTCGAGATTGGACCTGTGACTAACTTCGGGTCCTGGTCTAGAGTTCGGGTCTCGGGTCCGGGTCCATGGAGGTTGGACCCGAAGGTACTCGGACTCGTTGGCATCCCTATCCTACCCTATTGTTACTGTTGGGAAGGGGGGAAATCAGAAGAAAAACCACCCTCAATCCCGCTTCCCTCCCTGCGAGCGGGCTTGGCCCCCACGCTTCAGCCTCCTCCCTTGCTCTCTTCTCCCCTCTGTTTCCTTCTCTCCCCGCGCGAGACAGCGGAGCTCCCCTCGCCGCGCCCTTTGTCCGATGGACGCAGCCGCTCGCCCCACCTATCCAGCGTGGCCACGCCTCGAAGTGACCCGTGCCCTCACTGCTCCCACGCCGTGACTCTGTCGCCCACACTCCCTGTCCTTGTGCCTTGCCCACACCATTGTTCTCTCCTCTCGACCAAGCCTTCTCCTCGCCCGCTATAAAGCCCATGAAGCCTCCCCCTTTCACTCTTGACCTCTCCTGCTGAGCCAGCCTCGAGCCGCATTGAGGCAAATCGCCCTTTTCTCCTTCATCACCGGTGGTGCACCACCGTGAGCCTCGCGCCGGTAATCTCCCACCCTAGGTTTTCTCCTCTGAATTCCTTTGGTCGGATTGCCCCTCGTGCTTCGCAGATCACTTCCCCTCCCTCAATTGTAGAGCGCCTTACCTCGAGGACTGCCGCGCTGAAGATCTCCTTCCTCAGCTCCAGTCGCCCATCGACACAGTTCCTTGACTCGTCTCCAATTTAGTTAGGTAAGGGAAATGGCTCCTCATACCTTAGTGTTACTTGTTCTGCTCTTCAATCGCTCTCTCACGTCTTCTTCCTCCTCGCCAGTTGACCGCCCCCTCGGTGCGCCGCTAGTCTCGTTGCCGACCCCCTTCCGGCACCGTGGAGCACTCTCCGAGCCTTGCCCTGAACTCCCCTCAACACCGGCCCTCGACCTCCTCGGCCAATCACTCGGACTCCTCCGGCCTTCCTTCGCCGCCGGTAAGGCTCCCCATCGCCGCCCCTGCTCCGGGTCACTGATGAGTGAGCTCCACTCATCAGTGACCTTCTCTCCCACTCACACTCCTGGCTACTGACAGCGGGCCCCACCTATTAGTCCCACGCCACTCTCTCTCTCTCTCTCTCTCTCTCTCTCTCTCTCTCCCTCCCTACCAACTGGGCCCCGGTGGCAGTCATTCACGCCCACGCGCACCCACTGACGAGCGGGCCCAAGCTGTCAGGCGTTGTTTTGGAAACTTGCCGAAAGAGGAAATGCGTTTTCTCAGTTAGAAAACGTACTTTCCATTTTCGGAAACTTTTCAATTTAAATGTTCAAATGCTTGTAACTTTTGCAATACGACTCCAAAAATTATGAAAAGTTTATGTAAATTCATGGTTTTACCTGTAGATCCGGAATATGCAAGAATATTGAATTTTTGTCCACTATTTAAAATTAAAATTATAATTTGAACTATAGGTTGCAAATGTGCTATAAATGGAAATTGAGCAAACGAACTCCGATTTGCGCAAAACCAATTTTGTTAGACTCCAGGTACTGTGAATAGTTCAAATATGCAAAACTATTAAGGGTTGTTCATGCTATAGATCATTTTATTAATTAGGGTCTTGCTCTAGGTACTATTATGCATATATACATAAATTAGGTATTTAAATGCTTTGGAAATTGATACCACCACTGTGTAATTGTAACATCCCCAAAAAGTAGCCTTAAAGAAATTGTGCATTTAAAATTTTGGTTGAACCAAAAATCTGCTTTTTGTAATTTTTACTCTTTAACTTGGAATGATTTTAAAAAAAAGAAAATCAATTGGTAAAATGGTGAAAAGGTAAAAAGTGAAAGGGGAAAAAGTAAAATAGTAATAATACAATTACACTGAGGTAAATTTGGTCAATATCAGCTTTTTCGAAATAAGTCAAAAAGTAAAAGTGAAAGCATTAATTAAAAGAAAGGATTTAAAAACAATAGAATTTTTATTGTCATTTTAATCTTGTCAGAATTTTATAAAATAAAATGAACAAACTATTAAAATAAGTTTCACAAATAATCTGAATTTTAAATTTCCATCTCATCTAATTATTTTTTAAGTTCCGATATCGAGGAAAGATCACCTGGAGTAATTATTCTTTTCTCCTTTTAAATACAAAGCTCAAAATCTCTTAATCCATCAATCAAATACCTCTAATCCAAACAGGGCCTTAAACTTTCACCATGCCCTGCTGTTTTCTTCTGTAGCTCACGTAGCCATCCAGAACCGACCTGCCCCACTGTTTCTTTTCTTTAGTCTCTTCTCCCGTTAATGCTGCAACTTACAAATCAAAGCTAAGCTTATCCTCCATCTCTCTGGCACTTCTAGAATCTCCCTCTGCTTTGTTTCTTCCCTGCGTTGAGGCCACGCGAAGCCGATCGAAGCAACCGACCTAGCTCCAAATTCCATCTCGAGAACTTCAGCAAGAGCCAGAGCAACCGAGCTGAAGCCGCCGCCTTGGCCCTCTCGGCCGAATCGCTTGAAATTTTAATTAAATATAGTAATAATAACAGTCATTTTACCTGAATAACCATAATCGGTTCAACATGTTCATGTCGTAAATCAAGACCATAAAAGGGTATTCAGGCTAACGTAAATAATCTCTATTGAAGCATACGTACTTACGTATATAATATACATATATATATATATATATATGCATATATCTTATAAATACTCTTGTGCAAAGGTTACAATTTAGAGAAGTGCTTCTATGCTCTTCCAGAAAAAAAAACTGCACTAATCTAAAAGCAACCACACTAATTAAAGCAAGGGTAGTTTAGTCCTACTGTAATTTGATTAGGGCCCGTGGATTCAAGCCCGAGGCCCTTACCCATTCTGCCTGCCTCCCCTTCAATCCCCTTTTCGTGTAACTGCTCTCGTCATTCCTCGCCTCCCTCTCGTAGTTCGCCTCATCCTCCGCCCGACGACATCGCCGAGGGCTCCGCCTCCCTCCGGTCGCCTCCGCCTTCGCCTCCCATCTCTCGCCACCTCGTCCGCCCGGCGTCCAAGCTTCCCAGCGCCTGGCCCCCACGCCTCCCGTCGCTGCGTCCTCATCCGCCCGCCCCCACGCCTCCTCGCGTGTGCCGTCGCTGCAGCCTCCTACGCCCTACCTGCGTCACCAGTTCCCGCAGATCCCGCCGATCCCGCGGAGCTCTCCAACCGGGCAGGGTAGCTGGAGGCCGCCAATCCCGCGGAGATCTCCAACCGGGCAGGGTAGCCGGAACCGGTGTCGCTCGCCGCGACTCTCGCTGTGGAGTCGCTTGCGATGGTGGCAGAGGGTGTGGTGCCAGAAGGGGACCCGACGAAATCGACGTCATCCAAGTCTGTGGAGATGGATGCGGCGCTAGGCGCTGAGGGTGACGGCTCGCGACCCTTCACCATGCCGGAGCTTCTCATCGACTTGAAAGACGGCGGGGAGACAACCGCCAGGATATCCACATTTACGGCGGGGGGGGGGGGGTAAGGGGCTAAGATCTATCGCCGCCGAGGGCTCCAGGTTAGTGTCGGCTCCCTCTTTATCTCCTGCCCAGCCAACTGGATCTCTGGCAAATGAGTGAGCTATGATGCATTGCTGTTATAACCTACATTCACCGCTTGCTGAGTTGGGTTGATTAGCTGTAGATCGATTACCTGAATTACGCTGATAATGCTTGGTTCTGGTCGTTGCTGCATTGATTAGCTTTCTTCAGATGGCTGCTGGCTACTGCTAGAAGGCATTGAAATTTTGTGCAGGCTTCTCACTAGTTTGTTTGGCAAAACTATATCATGGAAAAAAATTTCAGTTAAAGTAAAATGTTAGTCGTTGAAATTGTTTGATTTGATTTCAAAACTTATGCCTTGTTGATTTTCGGTTATTTAATTTCATAACTTAGATTATATCTGTCCCTAAAGTCAATTGATTTTCGTCCTCACTGCTACCATTTTCTATGATAAAATAACATGGTACTTTGATTTTGTGCAATTACTGAGGGCCTCTGCTCAGTACCAATTTGAGTATATGCTAAGAATGCCATAGCTGTCCTATCTGTTGAAAGTGTCTTCCTCAAAAATCAATATGTATGTCTTGATTTTTATATAATTGAGCTGTGTTTCGTAATGTCATGACTAGAGTAGTTGAGGTTGTTATGTCTATATCACATCCCCTGGTTTCCAAACTAGTTGTGGGCGTGAGATCGGAGTTCAGAGAGCACGCAGAATTTCATAGATAGGAAAGAAGATAATCATGAACAAATTTCAGTACCTATTTTTTTTGTTCATATATCCCAATGTCTTTTCTTGAATCCTTGATCAAATGCCTTAACAGTTCCGTCTCCATCTGGTACTTCTTCACGCATGCTATTTTCATCTGAACCTTCGGTCATATGTGTCACACTTTACTAACATATAGGTGTATTTTGATTGATATGTGCAAGTAGCACTGTTAAGGGGAAAATTGAATGAATGACACTCAATTGGACTGCCTCGGACAGAACGACATTAAATTAGCCTGCCTTTCGTAAAATGACACCGTGCACTCTAATTTCATTATGGAATGACATTTTCGGCCTTTTTTGGGCATTTTTTATATTATCCCCCGATTCGGCTGGTGACGGGACGAAAATGCCCCTGCCTCGCACCGCACAAAGCTATAAAAAAATCGATTAAAATTTTCTCCCATCCTAGGATTCCACCACCCAAAAGGAGAACACCATGATATTAAAAATCAATTAAACTACTAATACCCAACCAAACCGCACTTAAAAAAACTAAAAATAACATTTTTTTTAGCCCAAATCTCCATCTCCCATTGGCCGCCATGGGCTCCTGCCTCTCCTCCCAGCCGGATCCCTCCGGCGAGGCCGCAACGGTGGTGGGAGAGGAGCCGTGGAGTGCGGGACGGCTCGGCTGCCGGCGGCGGGGGCCGCGACAAGAAGCTACCCGGCGGCGCCGCCGGGGAGAGATGACGGAGGAGGAGCTCGCGCGGGTCGCCGGGAGGATGAGCGCGAACGGCGAGTGTGGCGGTGTGCATCCATACGCAGCAGAGGCCGTGCGCCGTGGAGCAAGAAGGGAGGAGAAGAGAGACGGGAGGGAAGGAGAGAGATAGAGGTAGAAGAAGAAGAGAGGGGTAATTTGGTCATTTCATGTCTAAAGTGAGAGAAAATGGACAGGGAAATAGAGGAAAATGGAAGAAAACATTAAAAAAATACCGAAAATGTCATTCCACGATGAAATTAGAGTGCATGGTGTCATTTAGCGAAAGGCAGACCAATTTAATGTCATTCTGTCCGAGGCAGTCCAATTGAGTGTCATTCATTCAATTTTCCCACTGTCAAGTGACAATTGTAGTCATTTGGTGATGTTCGGTAAACATTACATGAGCAAACCGATTTGCAATGCAAATATAGATCAACTTTGTTCATTGAAAACTGATACAATAATGCAAGCCACCAGTTAGAATCCCTAATTCTGATAACTGGTCAGCAATCCAAGGCATGGTCAATGCACACAACCATTTCTCGAAAAGGAGCTAAAGCTTGGTGAGGCCTTCCAGATTTGTCAATAGCTTTATGTTTTTGCCATTTTTTTTCATTGGTTTTGGCTAACTAGCTACTATTATATTTGAGTGGTGCTCATGAGAATTTTAAGTTGGTAGGTTGATTGATATATATGTTTGAGTGAAGTGACTCGCCTGCCTGCCTGTCTCTGTTGCTTTGCATAAGATTAACCTATGCTAAGTTAGTATCTCTAGTAGTTGATTAGTCTTTAGTATAAACAATTTTATTTGATATGGTTAGTTTTTCCTTGGTCAAATCAAAGTAAGAACAGGGAGAGAACATCCTCCGCTGTTATAGTAGTTTTTTTTTTCGGTTACAAGTTGGCATTCTAAAATTCGGCTGGTATCCATCAATGGAGCACTGAAATATATTCGGTTCAATCGCTTCTGTCATCTGACTATTCATGGATGTAACCCTTCTGTTCAATACTTCTGAAGAACTCCAGACATTGCATTCTAGTTATTTGATGTTCTATACCGCTGCTGTGCATTTGATAAAGTTGATGAATGGATAGTTTTTTTTTGAATAGTCTCATTAGCAGACACATAGCATATTTGTTTTTGGATTTTACCCCTCTTATTCTACTGTGTATTAGTCTATGGATACCTCAGACTGTTTGGTGCCTTCATGGTTTGTCACATTGAAAGCGTGGTTAGCAATCTTTTGATATTTGACATTGACTAATTAACCATGTTTTCTTATTTTTCATAATAATCTCCATTCCTTAGATGTCTAAAAATACGTCCATTTCTTAGAGAAAAATAATTTATATTTATACGTTGGTTGGTGAGTTGTTTTACTTGCTTATATTTTGTAGTATCAAATATAGTAACATGTTTATTTGATAGGATGGACAAAATTCTCAGCACGAGCGTTGAAGATGATAGTGAATATGGCGATGGTTCTTCATATGACTCATTCACCGACAATTTATGCAAATCAGAGGATGCCTTTGCACCGACGAAGAAATGCAAGTGTTCTACTGAAGATGGATGCAGTAGTGGGTGCAACGAAAGTCATATGGAGGTTAGTTCTTTATAAAGGCATATTCACTTCTGAAAATGTGATGACAGCGCGTGTATGAATTTTCTATGCAACAGATTAGGATGGATAAAGTATTTTCATACAGCACAGGATGAGATTCTCACTCGCCTATCTAGCTTATGTGCATTATTGGGATTTGATTCCTTGGTTTCTATTTACATAAAAAGGGTGTATCAAGTATCAACTTTTATCTAATGGCATAAGCAATGCAGTGCGCATCTATTTACATAAAAAGAGCGTATCAAGTATCAACTTCTATCTAATGACGTTGTTAGAACATCTCTATTAGGCAAGCAGTGTGTACTCTAGATTTTATAACCCCTTTGCTTATGCTCAGTCTAAGCTTTGTTATAAAAGTACTATTTTGTAGTACGAATGACTTGTTTCGATGGAACAGCATTGGTTCATTTCGTTGTGTGTGCTATATTGAGATATTTTAACATGCTTATGTTATAAACTTCACTTTGCATTTAATAATTGATTGGGGTAGATCATTATTTGTTGATAATAGGAAAGCAACAATGTTTGGGAGTCTCATGATTCTACGAGAAGTCATGATATGTTTTGCAACTTGGAGGAAAATAATGCAGCTCTAGATGAGTATCATAATATTGCTAGGATGACTTTTCAAAGTGAAGACGATTGTTACAGGTTTTACAATAATTATGCTAGAAAGAAAGGTTTCAGTGTTAGGAAGAATATCGTGAGACGTGAAAATAGAGTCGAAGTTATTTTCTATAGATGTTATTTTTGCTCTAAGCACGGGATACGAGATGCAAAATTGAGTAACATGAATGGTCGGGTAAGGAGGGAAAGAGCACATAGTCGACGTAATTGTATGGCGCAACTTAGCATCAGGCTTGATAAGGAGCATGGAGTTTGGTTTGTGGATGATTTTGTTGATGTGCATAACCACGCTTTGACATCTCCAGATGAAACTCCTTTTCTTCTATCTCATAGGAAAATAAAGGATCATCAGAAATCTGAAATAACATTGATGGAATCGATGGGCATTCGAAAGCATGTCATAATGAATGTCATGGAGTGCAAGCATGGAGGATATGATAAGGTTGGATTTGTTAAGAAGGACATATATAATTTCTCTTCCAGGTTTAAGAGGTCAAGAATTGTGGACGGTGATGCAAATGTAGCTCTTGAAATTATGAAATCTCGACGGGACAAGGATCCCGATTTCTTTTATGAGTACCAAGTTGATGCTGAAGGCCATCTAAAAAATCTTTTTTGGTGCGACTCTCAATCCCGCATGGACTATCAATCATTTGGTGATGTTATTGTATTCGATAGCACATATCGGATGAATAGGTACAACATGCCTTTTATTCCTTTTATTCCATTTGTAGGACTGAACCACCATCGTCAGACTACAATTTTTGCCTGTAGTATTGTATCTGATGAGTGTGTACAATCATATACTGTAACACCTCGGCCTTTAATATGCCCGGATGCTACCAAACATAGACTAAGCAACCTCTAAATACCACAAATTAAGATAAATTACAGCAAAGGAGTAAATGCTAATACCGAAAATTTCGGCAGCATCTCCTTTGTTTTTCCATGATTCGGAGCAACAACAAAGTATCACAAGTTATATCATAATGGAAAGCATCTAAAATAGCAATAACAGGTGACATAGCTGTGACACTACGGAATGGTGTGACATTATTTAATGTGAATGTTGAGGTCAAAAACTTTATGAAATATGGTATTGGAGGTTAAAACCATATGGTAGCAGGTTTAATAGCGTTTCCGGGCCGTTTCCGGAAGTTTGGACCTTCCCGGGGAGTTTTGGGCCTAGGGGAAAGGGTCGTGGGCTTTGGTGGGATGGAGTTTGTGTCCATTTAAGACTAGGAGTCATGTGAGGGCTGGTAAATAGGGCCTTCTCCCTGCCCTCCTTGCGCCCCCTCCCCACTTGTGCGCCCCCACCTCCCCCTCCATGCCCTAGTCGCCACCCCCACGTCCCCCTCTCCCTTGCGCCCCTTTGCCCCCATTGCTCCCCACCTCTCCACCACCTCTCCTCCACCCCTTGCTGCCCTAGGGTAGCCTCTCCACCCCTGTGCCTCGGAGATCCGTCCATTGGAGCGAGGAGCGAGGAGCAATCCGGGAGGAGATCTATTGGGTGTTCGTGCGTCGGGCGAAGGTATGGCCATGGGACTCCTTGGGGTTGGGCTAGGTACTGTTCTAAGGATCATTATCATGTTTTCAGATCAATTGGTGGTGCTGGAATTGAGTAGATTGGATTAGATCTAGAAGTTGCCACGTTCTCTGTTTCGGGCAGCATGAGCAGTCGACCTAGGGTTTCGTTTTTCGCCAATTTAGAGTCGGAATTTGGTCGTACGGCTGTTGAAGAAGTTGTAGGTAATTTCAATACCTTTCAGTGGGTATAAAGAACTTTAAATTCCGCCCAGCCGTTTGAAAGTTAAGCTTGTTTTACCGAGCGTATGAAAATCTGTGACGTGATTGGAACAGATCACAGTATTTTGTAGATTAAACAACGTTAGAGTCCGAATCAGTCATTCCCTATACTTAGAAAAAGTTGGGAAATTTCCTAAGCTACGCGAGGATGTACTCGTTTAATTGATTCGGAGTCCTTTTGGAAGGCTGCTGTCCCGACGGGACAGAACCTCAGTTTTTGGGTTTTACGAGTAGTTGGCAATGTCGGGGTAGATGAGGGTTTGCGTACTGTTTGTGGACATGATTGTGAGTGTGTGGTACCAATGTGCAGGTGGTGCGACCCCGGGAGTGCCTTCTACTTCCCGCCAATCCGTTGCCCGTGGTTGAGGCAAGTGTATTGTAATGGATAGCGGTTTGTAGGCTGCTAGTTGAGACTAGATGAACTTGATTATATGACATGATCACTTGCCATGCTTTAAAGATTTCCTATGATATGATGAGTATGCTATGATGCCATGTGTTAATGTACAAATTTATTATGATGTTGGCATATTTGCATACATGGCATGATACATGGCCCGGGCGGTGAGAAAGTCATAACTAATCCGGGGTAGGTCGGTGAGAAAGTTATGACTATTCTGGAGAGCCAAAGAGTTAGTCCTACATCGTGATTCCATTCACCGCGGTGAACGGAAGCGAGGAGTAGGCACCCTCCATCTTCGGGATGGAAGGGGGGAGAGGGTGCACGCCGACGGGTGTGTACTCAACCATACCGGTATGAGTTTCCAAGGAGATATGAGCATCGCATCGCATCGCATTGCATACATAATGATGATGATAACGATATGTGATCATGAATGAGATGGTTTACATGTTGTAAGATATTATTGCTATGTAATTGTTCTTGTTGTACCATTGCAATAGGCTTGCTGAGTTTTAAACTCACGCTTGTGTTTTCTTGTTGTTTTAGGTACCATGAGACCGTCATGCGGGGAAGGGAAATAGTCACACTTCCGCACGTAGCTTCACTCATTTGATTCCACAAGTCATTCCATTAGTTTTTGATAATAAACTGCGTGTGATGATTATTGCTTTAAGGTTTGACTTTGCTATATGAGAGTCTTATTGTTCGTTTGACTCTTGGAGACATTAAATGCTTGAAAGTAGACTTATATTGTCGTTAAGTCTTTAATTATTGCTGTTTTAGCTGTCTCTCATATTGCCTTATATTGCTATACTGTTGTTGCTCCTTCAAATCATGTTAAGGGCCTGTTTGGGAGAGCTCCACTCCAAAAAAATCAGCTCCACTCCACCAACTTCACCATAGAGTAGCTCCATCATAAAGTTGAAGTAGGGAAGGGAGGTGTTTGGTTTGCAAATTAGATCTAGCTTCAAGAATAGATGGGTTTGATGTGGATACCCATTTGTGCCCTTGGATGTTGAATGGAGGTGGGTAATTACCTCATATGTGTAACTAGTGGCAAAGGTGGGTAATTACCTATGAACTTCACGAGTGGGTATGAAACAGTGTTTCTTGGAGTACCCCTTGAGGAGCTCCACAAAAACCATGAAGCAGCCCCCTAGATTCACATTTTTTCTGAAGCCGGAGTTCTGTGTAGCTGAGGTGTTTGGCTACACGAAGTTGGAGTGGAGCTGAAAATTGAGGAGCAGAGCTCTCCCAAACAGGCCCTAAAATAAAGGAGATGCTGCCGAAATCTCGGTTTTTAGCATGTGCGCCTTTGCTGGAATTTATGATTAATTGTGGTAGTTAGATGTTGTTTAGCTTATGTTTGGTAGCATTCAGGCATATTAAATGCTGGGGTGTTACAATTGGTATCAGAGCGGGCTGTAGGTCCTTGGAATGTGTATTTTTAGTGTCATGCTATAGGGTACAACTAAAAATTTGATGTGGAATAACTTAGAAACATGGCTTAGGTCTTAACTAAAATTTTGTCATAGGATAGCAACATTAAAATTTGCAAAAGTGGTATAACTAATCTAAAATTTGACACACAATGGTTGCATAGTAGGAAAGGGTATGGGTATCGTTTCTTTACGCTTAAATGTTGTATTTAAGCTTTGATGTTGAATGCTTCATTTGATAAAGCATGTTGCTATGTCTATGAGATAAATGATTGAATTGTTCTTGTTGTTGTGATAAAGTGGGGTTTTGGTGCCGAAGGGTTTCGGCCACCTCTCTTATTTCATAGTAAGGGTGAGGTTTGACAGAGTGGCCGGTTAGCGCCATCACCGAAGAACTATTAACCCCTGTAGGAGAAGAGTGCTTACCCTTTCTGTTATCAATCGGGTAGTTGACTGGAGTCAAATAGAAGAGTTTGGTGGTGGATTCCTTTGTATCCTCTTTACCGTTCTAAGGGTCAGTTTTGGTTGGTTTTCTTGGTTTTAGTTGATTGAAATCAAAAGAAAAGTGTTTGGTCTTGGATTTTCGCGGATTGTTCCGTATGCGGTATGTGGTTTTGTCTTCCTTGGTTGAAGACGAAGAAGAAGAGTCTAGTGTTGCGCTTCTTTTGGTCGCCTTTCCAGCTTTGATGCTTAGTTTGTTGATTGCTTTATGGGGGGAAGCATTCAATTTATTCCTGTGTTTGTCTTTCTTCAAGGTCAAAAGAGTTATTGCGGCGTTATGCCAGACTTGGTTGTCCGGGCTGAAGTTCTGTGGCTTTGTAGGAGTAAATGGTGTTTGATTTCATCATTTTACTGGTTTGAGAAATCATCTTTGAAAGCCCTTCTTGTTTCGTGAAAGTTTGGGGTTTGAGGTTAAGGTTTTATTTGAAATGGATTACTTGATCGTTTGGTTTCCTTTAAGAAAATTGTCTTTCAACCATTTTCCTTTATGGGAGTCTTTGAGATTGAAAAGTGTTTTGGAGGATTCCTTTTGCATGACCAAGTTTGGGTTTGTCTCATTGCAATTTTTAGAGTCAAGTTTCCTTGAATTTGGGGTGAGTTTTAAAACTAAAATGCTGCAAACAAAGCAAGTAGTCTTTTGACAAAAATCGTTTGTCCCTAGTAAGAATTGTTGTTTAGCATGTTATGTAGCATGTACCAATGTGGTTTATGGGATGACGTATTGTTAAGTTAATTTGTGAGTTGAAACAATTCAATGCGGTTGTTACCTCTAGCTTGAAAATAAATAGACTACTAGTGTTGTAGTTTGCTCTTAGCGAGAATGATTAAATGTGTTAATGTACATGCTTAGAATTTGTTGCTTTGTTATAAAAAAAATGCTTATGACCCCCGATTATGTTTAAAGTTTTAAACCTTGATGCATAGTTGAAACATTAAGATGATGTAGACTGCTGTTATTGTTAAAGAAACTTTGCTGGTTGTTTAAAGATGTTCTAATCTAATGGATTAATAGAGAAATTTAATCGTGTTGACTAGTGATTTTAATTTGGAATTTGATTAGAGTTGCTATTTACGTTGTTGCAAACTACTAGTACATTTGGAAGTATGCAGTTGTGTCTCTACAATGTTAGTATTGATATCAAATGAGAAGACATAAGACTTATTGTTAATGATGATGTTAAGAACATTGTGCTAATCTAACGTATTAAATCTAATTTAATGGTTGGAGTATGTTGTGTAGTGACAATTTTGTTGCAACCTATGTGTAAGTTAGCTAAAAGCAATGTTGTTGATTGATGATTATGCAAGGAATTGATATTTATGCTTTGGTAGTGTTGTTAATTGTTGGAAACCATTGATCCAATAGAAGAAAAGTGTAAAACTGGGGTATTATGTCGAGTACATGTTGTGATGGGATGAACAATGGATGATAATCATGATGCAAGATTTTAATCTTAATGAATGCATATCTTAGAATCCTATTTACGAATTTTATCTTATAGAGATAGTACTTATTTGTTGAAGTAATTTTATTGATTGAACAAGTTTCAATTGTCAAGATTTTGACGTATGGATAGTATAAAATTGATAGGTTGACCTTGCTCAAGTAACTGTTGAAGTACTATGTTTGAAATATAGAATACGTTGTTATATGATTTGGTGATCCGTGGGGATCATGTCATTGTAGTCTTGGTTGGTTGCTTTTTGATAAGCATCATAAACCCTAATTAAAAGTGCTGGGAATGGTAACTAGAGGAAGAATTTGTTGTGAAGCTTTTGGTTTAATTGTGTTGGGGCTTCTCAGGGAGTAAATAGTGATTATTGAAGTCTTTAATGGAAAGCGTAGTGGAGTACTAGAGATGGTTCTTTTTATGCTGAGCTTGTGTTCAAAAGCTTTTGAACTAGTTTAGTTGTTTGCCATTTTGGTTGAAGGGTTTTCGGTCAAGGTGTTCCATATGCTGTGTTTCAGAGTTTCCCTAAAACTCGTAGAAATTGGTGCAAATATTTGGTTTTGGCAAATTTGTTTAGTTGGTGCTATGAGTATGGATTTACACCCCAAAAGTTTTTGAGTCGATCGCGCCCTTTCACGTCGTGACCGAATTATCTTTGGAATTAATTTTAAAAGGAAGCAGATGGTCATAAAGGGTTGTGTTGGAAACTTTTGAGTTAAGCCCTTGATGTGTAACTCTGTTTGGCTAGAGTTGGAGTCATTTGGAAATTGTCTCTGGTGTGCGGATGTTTCACAAGTCTGGATTTTTATGAATGTTTCATAAGTGAATTTGGTTAGTGAAGAGTTTTCTTTTGGGATTGAGTTTCCCTCTCTTTTGATAAAATTTATGGCGGTTGTGTGTGTAGATGTTTGACTTTGGAGTCGATGTTCTGTTCCAAAGGGTTGAGTTTGATTTTGCGAGGTTTTGCAAGGTTAGTTTTAAATGGATGATGGGTTTTCACACGATGTGGTGTTTTGTTGTTAACGATGTTGCCGTCATAGTATATATAATTTAGCGCAACCGTCAGTGTTATGTGTATTTCAATCTTGCGATACCGAGGAAGAAGTCTTTTGGTGAATGACTTTTCGGTATTGTTGTTATATGATGAATGAATGGTGAAAAGTAAACAAGACATCGTGTATAGATGTTAAATGATAAAAGAGTCGTTGAGCCAGGTCGGTGAGAAAGTCATATATGGAGATATGACTATTCTGGAGTGCTCTTGAAGAATGTGCATTCATGTCATGAAATGAGATTTTCCTTGCTTTCTAGTATGGAAAGAAAAGAATGAGTAATTTCTGGTGTTGGTTGTGGTGAAGGGATTTGTGTTTCCTTTGCGTTTTGGCTTAGGAAATTAAAATGAATATTATCTGGTTGTTGTCGAATCCTTTCCAAAGTGGTTTTAGCGCTTGGGGGTTTGAGTTGTTGGATGAGGGCCACTTGGGTTCATGTTTATGGTTGAGCTCACTCAATGATTGTGCTCTTTATTGTGGTCCTTTGAGTGGAAGGTTGTGTATGACTCAATGCAAACCTTCGTGGAGAATTGTGTCATTGAGGTGTTCCTCGGTAGGGTTGATTAAAATATTAGCGGACCATTTGGTGGTTGCTAGTAATCACTTTTCCTTTTGAGGTGTATTGGATCTTTTTGTCGTTGGGCATTGAGCGAGTTATGTCAACCGCAGAGGAACGTTTGGTCGTTTTTGTACGCGAGTTCTACGGATCTTGGATATAAAGTAGGTTGTTTATTCTGGTGGTAATCTTAGAGCGTTGTGTCTCTCCTATTTCACGTCGCTTTGAGTACAAGGAACCACAGAAGGGAGGTTGGTACCGTGTTTTTCTGGAGAATTGCATGAGTTAAAGGGATCGGGCACTTCAGTGCCTAGGAATGCTTAGAACAAGGAGTATGAGACCGTTTTCTTTTGTGGGCTGTTTGAGGATTTATCTTATCGCTTGGGGTCGTGCTGAGACCGTGTGTGAGTACTTTGTGTTTCAATGTTGAGTAAAGTTCTCGCAAGTTTTGATTGTGAGTTATCTTTAGAGCTGTCAGTCTTTGATCCTTAGCTCCTTGCCTCTGAGTCGGGTGGTGCAAATCGTAGGGGCTTCTAAGCGGGTTCTGAGGCGTGAACCATAACTCCCTTTGATTTGATTGTTTGCGAAGTGGCGTGTCTCGGATTCGGGGTCGAATCCTGTTGAAGGGGGGAAGAATGTGACACTACGGAATGGTGTGACATTATTTAATGTGAATGTCGAGGTCAAAAACTTTATGAAATATGGTATTGGAGGTTAAAACCATATGGTATGAGGTTTAATAGCGTTTCCGAGCCGTTTCCGGGAGTTTGGGCCTTCCTGGGAAGTTTTGGGCCTAGGGGAAAGGGTCGTGGGCTTTGGTGAGATGGAGTTTGTGTCCATTTAGGACTAGGAGTCATGTGAGTGCTGGTAAATAGGGCCTTCCCCCTGCCCTCCTTGCGCCCCCTCCCCACTTGTGCGCCCCCACCTCCCCCTCCATGCCCTAGTCGCCACCCCCACCTCCCCCTCTCCCTTGCGCCCCCTTTGCCCCCATTGCTCCCCACCTCTCCTCCACCCCTTGCTGCCCTAGGGTAGCCTCTCCACCCCTGCGCCTCAGAGATTCGTCCATTGGAGCGAGGAGCGAGGAGCGAGGAGCAATCCGGGAGGAGATCTATTGGGTGTTCATGCGTCGGGCGAAGGTATGGCCATGGGACTCCTTGGAGTTGGGCTAGGTACTATTCTAAGGATCATTATCATGTTTTTAGATCAATTGGTGGTGCTGGAATTGAGTAGATCGGATTAGATCTAGAAGTTGCCACGTTCTCTGTTTCGGGCAGCATGAGCAGTCGACCTAGGGTTTGGTTTTTCTCCAATTTAGATTCGGAATTTGGTCGTACGGCTGTTGAAGAAATTGTAGGTAATTTCAATACCTTTCAGTGGGTATAAAGAACTTTAAATTCCGCCCAGCCGTTTGAAAGTTATGCTTGTTTTACCGAGCGTATTAAAATCTGTGACATGATTGGAACAGATCACGGTATTTTGTAGATTAAAAAACTTTAGCGTCCGAATCAGTCTTTCCCTATACTTATAAAAAGTTGGGAAATTTCGTAAGCTACGCGAGGATGTACTCGTTTAATTGATTCGGAGTCCCAGAACTCAAGTTGTACCTTTTGGAAGGCTGCGGTCCCGACGGGACAGAACCTCTGTTTTTGGGTTTTACGAGTAGTTGGCAATGTCGGGGTAGATGAGGTTTTGCGTACTTTTTGTGGACATGGTTGTGAGTGTGTTGTACCTATGTGCAGGTGGTGTGACCCCGGGAGTGCCTTCTACTTCCCGCCATCCGTTGCCCGTTGTTGAGGCAAGTGTATTGTAATGGATAGCGGTTTGTAGGCTGCTAGTTGAGACTAGATGAACTTGATTATATGACATCATCACTTGCCATGCTTTAATGATTTCCTATGATATGATGAGTATGCTATGATGCCATGTGTTAATGTACAAGTTTATTATGATGTTGGCATATTTGCATACATGGCATGATACATGGCCCGGGCGGTGAGAAAGTCATAACTCCACTTCATGAGCTAAACGAATCAAATAATGAGACCGAGCACACGGTTTAGCAATTCTCCAAGTTTCATGGCATTACTTTTATTATCATGACTCCAAATGATAACACTGTCTAATTTGTGTGGAGCTACGTGTAGATGTGTAGCTAAACACTTTTTTTCCCGCATGCCGGTTTCATTGTACCTAAGAAAAACAACATAAACACAAGCGTGAGTTCATCACTCAGCAAGTATATTGCAATGGAACAAGAAAATAAATTCTAACACCTTCATCACCACTTTTCACATACAACATCATACACATCTCATATTCATAGCGTAAGCATATCATTGACATCATCATATATCATCATCATATAACATCCTCATAAAATGCAATGCAATGCAATGCGATGCGCATATCTCCTGGAAACTCATACCGGTATGGTTGAGTACGCACCCGTCGGTGTGCACCCTCTCCCCCCTTCCATCCCAAAGATGGAGGGTGCCTACTCCTCGCTTCCCCACACCGCGGTGGATGGAATCACGATGTAGGACTTACTCATTGACTCTCCGGAATAGTCATAACTTTCTCACCGACCTTCCCCGGATTAGTTATGACTTTCTCACCGCCCGGGCCATGTATCATGTCATGTATGCAATCATGCCAACATCATAAATCACTTGTACATTATCACATGGCATAATAACATAGTAAGCATATCCATCATATCGTTGGCAATCATTAAAGCATAGCATGTGAACATATCATGTATTAGATCTCAATCACAACCGATCTAGCAAACAATAACCCGCTACCCATACCAATACACTTGCCTCAACCACGGGCGACGAATTGGCGAGATGTAGAAGGCACTCCCGGGGTCACACCACCTGCACATAGGGACCACACACTCACAATCATGTCCACAAAACAGTACGCAAACCCTCTTCTACCCCGACATCGCCAACTACTCGCAAAACCCAAAAATAGAGGTTCTGTCCCGTCGGGACAGCAGCCTTCCAAAAGGCACAACTTGAGCTCTACGACTCCGAATCAATTAAACGAGTACATCCTCGCATAGCTTAGGAAATTTCCTAACTTTTTCTAAGTATACAGAAAGACTGATTCGGACTCTAAAGTTGTTTAATCTACAAAATACCGTGATCTGTTCCAATCACATCACATATTTTAATATGTTCGGTGAAACGATCATAACTTTCAAATGGCTGGGCGGAATTGGACGTCTTTATACCCACTGAAAGGTATTGAAATTACCTACAACTTCTTCAACATCCGTACGACCAAATTCCGAGTCTAAATTGGCGAAAACCCAAACCCTATGTCGACTGCTCATGCTGCCTGAAACAAAGAACGTGGCAACTTCTAGATCTAATCTAATCTACTCAATTCCAACACCACCAATTGATCTAAAAACATGATAATCACCCTTAGAACAGATCCTAGACCAAACCCAAGGATTCCCATGGCCATACCTTCGCCCAACACACGAAAACCAAATGGATCTCCTCCCGGTTCGCTCCTCGCTCCTCGCTCCAATGGACGGATCTTCGAGGTGCAGGGGTGGAGAGGCTACCCTAGGGTAGGAAGGGGTGGAGGAGAGGTGGGGAGCAAAGGGGGAGGCAAAGGGGGCGCACGGCCAAGGGGGAGAGGAGAGGTAGGGGTGGCTAGGGCACAAGGGGGAGTTGGGGCGCCCAAAGGCTGTGTGGGGGGCGCACTAAGGGTCTGGGGGAGCCCCTTATACCTGCCCAAACAGGAATCCTAATCCTAAATGGACTCATACTCCATCCCCCAAAGCCCACAACCATTTCCCCTAGGCCCAAAACTCCCCGGAAAGGCCCAAACTCCCGGAAACGTCCCAGAAACGCTATTAACCTCCATACCTTATGGTTTTAACCTTAATTCCACACTTCATAATGTTTTGACCTCAACAGTCACATTATATAAGTTACAACACTCTGAGGTGTCACATTCTACCCCCTTAATCAGGATTCGACCTCGAATCCGAGGAACGCCAAAGTCAACAACAAAATCCCCAAGGGACAAAAGACTTCTCTGCTGCACAAAACATCCGCACGAAAACTCAAACCGGAACAAACGACAAGCGAGTTCCCAAAACCAACACTTGGCGAGAAAATGTTGATTTAACTCAACAGAGTGCAACCTCTCACGGTTCCATCTTCACTTCAATTCCCAAACAGAAACTGTGTTTCAACCACAAAGGGCTCCATCAACCCAAAACGCCCGAAACTTCACGACCAACACTTCACACTACTATCACAACCAACCTGACTACCACACTTCACTAAACTCAATGTGACACAATCAAGGCGAGTCACATTTCCTTTAACGACCTCTCTACATTCTCAAAAATTTCCATCGAGGGGAAATAACTCATGAAGGCACACTTGCCCTTCCGATACACGATCATGCTAACATTTCATTCCATCCTCTCCCAGGCAAGACTCAAGCCCAAAAAAAAACAACTAGTTAAGACAATTATCACCGAACTACCGTCAACTTCACTTCCACCCATCGCTACTCTTAATAAAGGTTAAACCCATACGTCATCAACCTCCATCACAAACCACCCTTATACCACTAAGGTTCGACACCTAGCCCCAAGCTAGGATCGTAAAACCTTACCAAACCACAATTGGTTCCTTTCTTAAGAGGGTCTCGTCCTCACACAAAAACACTTAGTTATCAAGCCCAAGGGTACACACGACAACTCAAACCCAAAGCGTTAACAACCATTTTGGAAAGAATTCGGCAACATCCAAGCCAAATCACAAAGGAAGCATAAATCCACTACACCACAACCAAAATACCAGAATTTCTTCATTCTTTCTTTTCATACTAGAAAGAAATGGACATCTCGATTCATGACATGCATGCACACTTTTCAAGAGCACTCCGGATTAGTCATATATCCATATATGACTTTCTCACCGTCCTGGCTCATCGACTCCTTTATGATTAATTATGCATAAACAATGTCTCGTTTTCCTTTTTCACCATTCATTCATCATGTAACAACGGTACCGAATAGTCATTCACCAAATGACTTCTTCCTCGGTATCAAATAATGGAAACACAATTAACATCAAAGGTTGCGGAAATTCATATAGATTATGATGGCAGCATAGTTGACAGTAAAACACCACGTCGCATCACATCCCACATCAATTGAAAACTGAACTTGCAACACATTGCATTTCATCCAAATTCAACATTTTGGAAGAGAACATCAAAATTTCAAGTCGAGCATCTGCTCCCACAACCGTCACAAATTTTCTCAAGAAGAGGGAAACTCATTTCAAAAAGGGAACACCTCACTAACAAAATCACTTTATAAAACATTCATAAATTCCACCTTTTTGAAGCACTCGCAAACATCACACACATTATGCAAATAAATCCATCTCCAGTCAAAAAGAGTTACAAATTAATCCTCAAGAATCTTCAACACAACCCACTAAGACCTTCTGCTTCCTTTAAAATTTACTCCAAAGATGACTCGGTCTAACCGAAGGAGCGCGATCCACTCAAAGACTTTTGGGTGTAAAACCATACACATAGCACAAATTAAACAAAATAGCCAAAACCAAAGATTGGCAACAATAGCTACGAGTTTTAGGGAAACTCGGAAACACAACACAAGGAATACCTTGACCGAAGGCATTCAACCAAAATGGCAAACAACCACACCAATTCAAAAGGTTTCAAACACCAGCTCAGCATGAATCCCACCATAACTTGTATTCCACTACACTTACCATTTAAGCATTCAATAATCACTATTTACTCATCAAGAGAGTCCAACCGGATTTAACAAAATTTTACATAACAATTTCTTTCTCTGGTTACCATTCCCAACACTTTTAATTAAGGTTTAAGATGCTTATCACAAAGGCACCCAACCAAGACTATATTGACATGATCCCCACGGATCACCAAATCATATAACCCCGTCTTCTATATTTCAAACATAGTACTTCAACAGCTACTTGAGCATGGTCAACCTATCAATTTATACTATCCATACGTCAAAATCTTGACAATTGAAACTTGTTCAATCAATAAAATGACTTCAACAATTAAGTAATATCTCTACAAGATAAAATTCGTAAATAGGATTCTAAGATATGCATTCATTAAGATTAAAATCTTGCATCATGATTATTATCCATTGTTCATCCCATCACAACATGTACTTGACATAATACCACAGTTTTACACTTTTTTCTTCTATTGGATCAATGGTTTCCAACAATTAACAACACTACCAAAGCATCAATATCAATTCTTTGCATTTTCATCAATCAACAACATTCCTTTTAGCTACCCTATACATCGGTTATAACAAAACTACCACCACACAACATACTCCAACTATTAAATTAGATTTAATGAGTTAGATCAGCACAATGTTCTTAACAACATCATTAACAAATAGTCTTATGTCTTCTCAGTTGATATCAAAACTAGCATTGTAGAGACACAACTGCATACTTCCAAATATATTAGTAGTTTGCAACAATATAAATAGCAACTCTAATCAACTTCCAAATTAAAGCCACTAGTCAACATAATTAAATTTCTCTATTAACCCGTTAGATTAGAACAACTTTAAACCACCAGCAAAGTTTCTTTAACAATAACAGCAGTCTACATCATCTTAATGTTCTAACTATGCATCAGGGTTTAAAACTTTAAACATAATCGGGGGTCATAAGCACCTTTTAAAGCAAAGCAACAGATTCTAAGCATGTACATTAGCACATTTAATCATTCCCACTATGGGGTACTCTATATCACTAGAGGTTCATTTAATCTTAAGCTAAAGGTAACAATTACATTAAATTGATTCAACTCGCAAATTAACTAAGGTGTACATCATTTCCATAAACCACATTGTTACATACTACATAACATGCTAAACAACAGTTTTCACTTTTGACAAGTAATTTCAGTCAAACGAATACTTACTTTATTTACAGCATTTTCTTTTAAAACTCATCCCAAATTCATAAGGAAACTTGACTCTCAAAATAGCAATGAGACAAACCCAAACTTGGTCATGGAATGGAATTCTCCAAAACCTTTTAAATCTCAAAGACTCCCACAGGAGGGAACCAAGCGATCAAACAAACCTTTGCGGACATAGGCACAAAACATAAATCGACACAACTTAACTTTTCGCACATGCTTCAATAACTTCTTTTAAACACAGAGTAAGACACACAAGAACCAAAACTATACTTTTCTTTGCAAGGCAACCAACAAAACCGGTGAAAAAGCAAAAAGGCGACCAAAAGACGCGCAACACAAAATTCTTCTTCTTTGTCTTCACCCAAAGAAGACAAAACCAAGAAACACCGAAGGGACACTGCGTGAAAAACCAATTCCAAACACTTTTCTTTTGATTTCAATCAACTAAAACCAAGAAAACCAACCGAAACCGACCATTAGAACAGTAAAGAGCATACGAAGGAATGCACCACCAAACTCTTCTATTTGACTCCAGTCAATTACCCGATTTACGACAGAAAGGGTAAGCACTCTTCTCCTACAGGGGTTAATAGTTCTTCAGTGATGGCGCTAACCGGCCACACCGTCAAACCTCACCCTTACTATGAATAAAGAGAGGTGACCGAAACCCTTCGGCACCACAACCCCACTTTATCACAACCACAAGAACAATTCAATCATTTATCTCATGGACATAGCAACATTCATTATCAAATGAAGCATTCAACATCAACGCTTAAATACAACGTTTAAGCGTAAAGAAATGATACCCATACCCTTTCCTACTGTGCATCCATTGTGTGTCAAATTTTAGATTAGTTATACCACTTTGGCAAGTTTTAATGTTGCTATCCTATGACAAAATTTTAGTTAAGACCTAAGCCATGTTTCTAAGTTATTCCACATCACATTTTAGTTGTACCCTATAGCATGACACTAAAAATACACATTCCAAGGACCTACAGCCCGCTCTGATACCAACTGTAACACCCCAGCATTTAATATGCCCGGATGCTACCAAACATAGACTAAGCAACCTCTAAATACCACAAATTAAGATAAATTACAGCAAAGGAGTAAATGCTAGTACCGAAAATTTCGGCAGCATCTCCTTTGTTTTTCCATGATTCGGAGCAACAACAAAGTATCACAAGTTATATCATAATGGAAAGCATCTAAAATAGCAATAACAGGTGACATAGCAACAATATAAGTCCAGGATAAAGCATTCAACCACTTCATGAGCTAAACGAATCAAATAATAAGACCGAGCACACGGTTAAGCAACTCTCCAAGTTTCATGGCATTACTTTTATTATCACGACTCTAAATGATAACACTGTCTAATTTGTGTGGAGCTACGTGTAGATGTGTAGCTAAACCCTTTTTTTCCCGCATGCCGGTTTCATGGTACCTAAGAAAAACAACATAAACACAAGCGTGAGTTCATCACTCAGCAAGTATATTGCAATGGAACAAGAAAATACATTCTAACACCTTCATCACCACTTTTCACATACGACATCATACACATCTCATATTCATAGCGTAAGCATATCATTGACATCATCATATATCATCATCATATAACATCCTCATATAATGCAATGCAATGCGATGCACATATCTCCTGGAAACTCATACCGGTATGGTTGAGTACGCACCCGTCGGTGTGCACCCTCTCCCCCCTTCCATCCCGAAGATGGAGGGTGCCTACTCCTCGCTTCCCACACCGCGGTGGATGGAATCACGATGTAGGACTTACTCATTGGCTCTCCGGAATATTCATAACTTTCTCATCGACCTTCCCCGGATTAGTTATGACTTTCTCATCGCCTGGGCCATGTATCATGTCATGTATGCAATCATGCCAACATCATAAATCACTTGTACATTATCACATGGCATCATAACATAGTAAGCATATCCATCATATCATTGGCAATCATTAAAGCATAGCATGTGAACATATCATGTATTAGATCTCAATCACAACCGATCTAGCAAACAATAACCCACTACCCATTCCAATACACTTGCCTCAACCACGGGCGACGGATTGGCGAGATGTAGAAGGCACTCCCGGGGTCACTCCACCTGCACATAGGGACCACACACTCACAATCATGTCCACAAAACAGTACGCAAACCCTCTTCTACCCCGACATCGCCAACTACTCGCAAAACCCAAAAACAGAGGTTCTGTCCCGTCGGGACAGCATCCTTCCAAAAGGCACAACTTGAGCTCTACGACTCCGAATCAATTAAACGAGTACATCCTCGCGTATCTTAGGAAATTTCCCAACTTTTTCTAAGTATACAGAAAGACTGATTCGGACTCTAAAGTTGTTTAATCTACAAAATACCGTGATCTGTTCCAATCACGTCATAGATTTTAATACGTTCGGTAAAACGATCATAACTTTCAAACGGCTGGGTGGAATTGGACGTTCTTTATACCCAATGAAAGGTATTGAAATTACCTACAACTTCTTAAACAGACGTACGACCAAATTCCGAGTCTAAATTGGCGAAAACCCAAACCCTAGGTCGACTGCTCATGCTGCCTGAAACAGAGAACGTGGCAACTTCTAGATCTAATCTAATCTACTCAATTCCAGCACCACCAATTGATCTAAAAACATGATAATCACCCTTAGAACAGATCCTAGACCAACCCCAAGGATTCCCATGGCCATACCTTCGCCCAACGCACGAAAACCCAATGGATCTCCTCCCGGTTTGCTCCTCGCTCCTCGCTCCTCACTCCTCGCTCCAATGGACGGATCTTCGAGGTGCAGGGGTGGAGAGGCTACTCTAGGGCAGCAAGGGGTGGAGGAGAGGTGGTGGGGAGGTGGGGAGCAAAGGGGGAGGCAAAGGGGGCGCACGGCCAAGGGGGAGAGGAGAGGGGCGGCTAGGGCACAAGGGGGAGTTGGGGCGCCCAAAGGCTGTGTGGGGGCGCACTAAGGGGCAGGGGGAGCCCCTTATACCAGCCCAAACAGGAATCCTAATCCTAAATAGAGTCATACTCCATCCCACAAAAGCCCACAACCCTTTCCCCTAGGCCCAAAACTCCCCAGAAAGGCCCAAACTCCCGGAAACGGCCCGAAAACGCTATTAACCTCCATACCTTATGGTTTTAACCTTAATTCCACACTTCATAATGTTTTTGACCTCAACAGTCACATTATATAAGGTTACGACACTCCGAGGTGTCACATATACTTGGTTGCTTGGTGTGTTTTTGAGGGCAATGTGTCAACAGAAGCCTAGGTCTATAATAACAGACAGTGACAATGCAATGATGAAAGCTATCCGTCAATTGCTCCCAGAAAGTAATCATCGTGTATGCTCTTGGCATATCGAAAAAGTTATAAAAAAACATCTTCATCACACATGCCTTAGCATATTTAGGTCGTTTATCTATGATGCTTGTTCACCTGCTGACTTTGAGGAAAATTGGAATGTGTTTCTTTCCAAGTACCAAACAAGTAGGAATCGGGATTGGTTGAACAGAATGTATAGAAAGCGGAGGTTGTGGGCTTTTGCTTTTTTGTCTGACAAGTATTTTCTAGTCATGAGAACTAACCAACGGAGTGAGAGTCTAAATTCCCGTCTTCACAGGCATCTAGAATATTATATGTCTTTGGTTGATTTGATTGAACACTACGAGGTCTGCATTTCAGGCATGCGTCAAAGAGAGGCCGAGTTTGATTGTAAAGCATCACAAACTTGGCCAGTTGCTGTTACAGACTATAGAGAACTTGAAGAGGCCGCTGGACATCTTTTCACGTCTTCAAATTTTGATCTATTGCAGAAAGAGCTACAAAAGGTAGATAGTTTTGATGTTGATGTGGTGGTACTTGATGGTAGAGATAGGTACATGGTTACTTCGAAGGAGAAAGAAGGACAAGCATTTTGTGTTGACTATTTTCTTGGACCGAATTCTGTTATAAGGTGCAACTGTCGAAAGATGGAGCGTGATGGGATCCCTTGCAGATATATTCTCTGTGTGTTGAAGTATTTGGATATGAAGGTCATACCAAGTTGTATTGTGCTGCAACGACTCTCTAAAAATGCGAAAGGTGGTCTTCCTTCTGTTAGGAAAAGTGATTTGCATGTTTGGTCAGAGAAGCAAGTGCGCTATTATGAATTGAGCACCTTAGGGTCTGAACTATTTGGCTTGGCATCCAATAGTCATGATGAGTTTGAGGAGCTAAAAGAATATATTGTTAATGAGCTGTCAAAAAAGAAAAGTTCTTCTAATCCAGCTAATGTCATGCACACACATGTTGGTGAGAATGATCAGTCATCTTCTATGCCTCAAGGTTCAGTTCTTGATCCCAATTGTGCAGCCACCATGGGTGCACCTAGGAGAATAAGATCATTTGATGAGCATCGGCCAAGGTTATGTGGTGCATGTCGGCAACCAGGCCATGACATTCGTAAATGCCCCTTGGTAATGAAAGAAAAGTAAGTTGTAGTTACATGTCAGTATAATTGACAAGAGCATTTGCGTGTATGATGGGTGCATAACAATAGTAATTTTGTTTATTGGCAGGAATGCTGGCTCTTCAAGAGAATGAACAACTCTAAGGAGAGAATGCTGATGAAGGAGAACTACTCGAAAGCACAAGTTTTGGGTAAAGTTTCCTATCATCATCTTCGCACCTTTGTCAGCTATTCTGTCTTTGGGCAAAGAATGATACGAGTCATAAACCTCTCACTTTCATGCACGAGTATGCTCAGCAATCTTTTCCGATATACTGATTTGGAAACACAATTAGCATGTTTCTTAAAGCAAGGTTTGGTGACTCATAAGGGCTAGTGACATTTTCTTGTGGTTTAACTCTGTTGTTTATTTTGTTCATGCCTTGTGAAGACTTAATGGAAGTTGATTCCAGATAATTTGTTTTTTCACTTTCTTATGGTTCCATTTTTGTAGTTTGGCCAATCATGCATGCTGACATGATTTTGTTGTGCTTGTGTTGTATGCAGGTAGTTAGGCTGTTTCGTTAACATGGACCATGTGGTGCGCTAATTTATTTATTTAACCAAGGCTGATTTCCGTACACCTCTAGATGAGCTTCTATCTGTCATCCAAAACACTACCAGAAAAGATGCTTGTTCTACTTGGTATGTCGTATTTTGGCTTATAAGAGTTGCATAAAACTTGCCCATAAACACCTTGCTTCTTGGTATGTCGTATTCTGGCTACTAGAATGATTATGTTGTTGAGTTGTTTTTAAGTTGTGGATATTGTACACCTTGCCCAGTTTCTGATTTCTGTTGTTTCCCAGCTCAGCCTGAAGTCAAAGGCAGTTTTAACCGCTTCACGCAGAAGATGACATGACAATTCAAAAAGAACCTCCACCGGTTTGGGTTGCGGTTAGACACCTCGTTTGCTCGGAGAATAGATTTTGCAGGAATTGTGTAACACCCCCGGCATTTAATATGCCCGAATGCTACCAAACATAGGCTAAACAACATCTAAATCCCATAAACTTATGCTAATACCGGAAATTTCGACAGCATCTCCTTTGTTTTTCCATGAATTGAAGCAACAACAATAAGATCACAGGGTATAGTAAAAAGAATGACATCTAAATCATCAATAATAAAGGTTCTAGCAGCAGTATAATACTAGAATAAAGATTCCAACCATCTCATGAGCCAAACGAAGTAAATGAGGAAACCAAACACACAAATTAACCATCACAATTTAAAGGAAGGAACATGTCATTGTTTATATGTGTGATGCTAAGTGATGACGTGTGACTAGCTCCCTTTCCCGCATGCCGGTTTCATGGTACCTAAGAAAAACAACATAAACACAAGCGTGAGTTCATCACTCAGCAAGTATATTGCAACGGAACAAGAAAATACAATCTAATACCTTCATCACCACTTTTCACATACAACATCATACACATCTCATATTCATAGCGTAAGCATATCATTGGCATCATCATATAACATCCTCATATAATGCAATGCAATGCGATGCACATATCTCCTGGAAACTCATACCGATATGGTTGAGTACACACTCATCGGTGTGCACCCTCTCCCCCCTTCCATCCCGAAGATGGAGGGTGCCTACTCCTCGCTTCCATACACCGTGGTGGATGGAATCACGATGTAGGACTAACTCATTGGCTCTCCGGAATAGTCATAACTTTCTCACCGACCTTCCCCGGATTAGTTATGACTTTCTCACCGCCTGGGCCATGTAACATGCCATGTATGCAAACATGCCAACATCATAAATAACTTGTACACTAACACATGGCATCATAACATAATCAACATATTCATCATATCGTTGGCAATCATAACATAATCAACATATTCATCATATCATTGGCAATCATTAAGGCATGGCATGTGAACATATCATATATTCAATCTCAATCTCAACCAATCTAGCAACTACAACCCGCTACCCATTCCAATACACTTGCCTCAACCACGGGCATCGGATTGGCGAGAAGTAGAAGGCATTCCCGGGGTCACACCACCTGCACATAGGTACCACACACTCACAATCATGTCCACAAAACAGTACGCAAACTCTGTTCTAACCCGACATCGCAAACTACTCGCAAAACCCAAAAACAGAGGTTCTGTCCCGTCGGGGCAGCAGCCTTCCAAAAGGCATAACTCGGGATCTAAGACTCCGAATCGAATAAACAAGTACATCCTCGCGTAGCTTACAAAATTTCCTAACTTTTTCTAAGTATATGGAAAAGCTAATTCGGAATTTAAAGTTGTTTAATCTACAAAATACCGTGATCTGCTCCAATCACGTCACAGATTTTAATACGTTCGGTAAAACGATCATAACTTTCAAACGGCTGGGAGGAATTGGACGTTCTTCATACCCACTGAAAGGTATTGAAATTACCTACAACTTCTTCAACAGACGTATGACCAAATTCCGAATCTAAATTGGCGAAAACCCAAACCCTAGGTCGACTGCTCATGCTGCCCGAAATAGAGAACGTGGCAAACTTTAGATTCCATCAAATCTACTCAATTCCAGCACCACCAATTGATCTAAAAAGATGATAATACCCCTTAGAACAGATCCTAGACCAACCCCAATGATTCTCATGGCCATACCTTCGCCCGACGCACGAAAACCCAATGGATCTCCTCCCGGTTCGCGCGATCTCCTTCCTCGCTCCAAATCCACCGAATCTCCTCGTCGCGGAGCACTCCAATGGACGGATCTTCAAGGTGTTGAGGTGGAGAACTCCCCTAGGGGTAGCAAGGGTGGTGGAGATGTTAGGAGAGGGGTGGAGGAGCAATGGGGAGCAAGGGGGCGCAAGCAAGGGGCAAAAGGGTGTGTGGCGGCTATGGGAGGGAGAGGAGGAGGTGGAGGCTGCTAGGGCAGCAGGGGGGCGCCCCAATGGCAACATGCTTCCCCCCTCTCCCCTCATGGGCTAGAGAGGCCCACTTTTGGCCCACGAGGGGTCCCCCCTAAGGCCCAACACGCCCCGGGAAGGCCCAAACTCCCGAAAACGGCCCGGAAACGCTATTAACCTCCATACCGTAAGGTTTCAACCTCCCATTCCATAATTCATAATGTTTTTGACCTCAACATTCACATTAAATAAGGTTACGACATTCCGTGGTGTCACATTCTCCCCCCTTAAACAGAATTCGACCTCGAATCCGAAGAACGCCAAAGTCAACAACAAGTTCCCCAAGGGACAAAAGATTTCTTTGCAACACAAAACATTCACACAGAGACTAAAACCGGAACAAACGACAAGCGAGTTCTCAAAACCAACACTAACGAGAAAATGTTGATTTAGCTCAACAGAGTGCAACCTCTCACGGTTCCATCTTAACTTCAATTCCCAAACAGAAACTGCGTTTCAACCACAAAGGGCTCCATCAACCCAAAACGCCTGAAACCTCACGACAAACACTTCACACTACTATCACAACCAACCTGACTACCACACTTCATTAAACTCAACATGACACAATCAAAGCGAGTCACAATTCCTTTAACGACCTCTCTACAATCTCGAAAATTTCCATCGAGGGGAATAACTCATTAAGGCACACTTGCCCTTCCGATACACGATCATGCTAACATTTCATTCCATCCTCTCCCAGGCAAGACTCAAACCCAAAAACAACTAGTTAAGACCATTGCTCACGGCAGGACAATTATCACCGAACTACCGTCAACTTCACTTCCACCCATCGCTACTCTTAATAAAGGTTAAACCCATACATCATCAACCTCCATCACAAACCACCCTTATACCACTAAGGTTCGACACCTAGCCCCAAGCAAGGATCGTAAAACCTTACCAAACCACAATTGGTTCCTTTCTTAAGAGGGTGTAACACCCCAAAATTTTGTTTCCATAAATCTATGTGTGATTTGGCACTTTGGTGAATTTTTGGAATTTTCTGGGATTTATTTGGATTTATTTGGAATTTATTTGAATTTATTCCATTTTAAAATAATTAAAGAATTTAATTTTTCAAATAAAGTTTTGTTGGAAATATATTATTTGAGTCCCAAATACCCTAAAATATTTTCCAGAATTTTTCTGGAATTTTTCTGAGTATTTTGCTATTTTTAATGAATTAAATGAATTACTGGGAATTATGTTAAATATTAAATCGCTGGAAATTCAATTAGGGTTAGTACTATTCCTCCGACTCGAACCAGACCCGAGTCTGACCCGAGTCGGACCCGCGCCACGCGACTTGGTTCAACCGCCCTCGAACCCAAACTCCTAACTCCTAATTGCGCACCGTCCGATCCCGATCGAACGAATGCCGCTCGGCCGCCACAAGACGCGTGCTTGGGCCGTTGGATCCTGCCACGCGTGCGGTCGCGCTTATCGTCTCCCGACGAGTCCAAGCCGGACTCTCCGTGGCCGCGGCGCGTCGTTAGGGTTTCCGCGATCGACCGCAGGCCGGGGCAATAAATACCCCACGTGATCGCCGGTCTGGCCGAGCACGCACGTCTAGGTCCCAAGCCCTGCGCCGCCACCCGCATCGCGCAATCGCCGCCGACGCTAAGAACCGCCGCCGAGGGTTTTGCGTTGTTTCCGCTGCCGCCGAGGACTCTCCCCGCCGTGAGACCCGGATCCAAACTCCTCGCACCGAGCCGCGTCCGGGAAGTGCACTCACATCGCCGGAGCGTGCTCCAAACGCCGCTTCATAGGTCGTCATCCCCAACCCCGGCAGCCTGCACCACCGACCTCCATCGCCGAACTCGCGAGCTCCACGGACCGTTCGATCCCCATCCGACGATCACGGTGAGTCCACGTTTCCTTGAAACTTTAGAAAACCAGATTGGATCTGGACCGTTAGATCAAGATCCAACGGTCCAGATGTAGCCACGTAAGCGAGTCGCACCAAGCGCTGGATAAGGTTCAACCGTTCGATCAAGATCGAACGGCGTAGGTAGCGCCACGCGTCATCCGCCGGATCGTGCCACGCGTCATCCGCCGGATCGTGCCACGCCACCCACGGTGAGGCAAAAATCCGATCCAATCTGGACCGTTCGATCTGAATCGAACGGCTCGGATCGTGCCACGTAGCCTAGGCGCGCCGTACCGTGCGAGCGCACGTGGGCCGCTGACATGCGGGCCCGCATGTCAGTCGTACCAAGCCGTGCGATAGTCCACCATGGACCCGTGCCGCCCGTGGACCCAGTCCATGGACCGGACACGTGGCAGCACCTGAGTGGTGCCACGTGTCATGCTGACGTCAGCATGACATCATCACGGGAGCCGTTCGGTGATGACGTCAGCCGACCAATCCAGTGCTGACACGTGTCCAGGCTGACGCAATAATTAATTTCCAAAAAAAGAAAATGATTTATTAATTTGAAATAATGATTTTAGATTTTGTTTCAAACTTCAAACGCTTATAACTTTTGCGTTTCAACTCCGAGTTGAGTGATTCAAATTTCTAAATTTGTATAAAATTGACACCTACCTAAATATGAATTTTATTTAATTTTTGGACTAAAGTTTTTCTCTGTAAAATTATTTAATTGATTATTTAAACTTTAAATAATCATAACTTTTGCATTTTAACTCCGAATTTGACGATTCTAGTTTCTAAAAATTCATAAAATTATGTTCTCTCTGTTTATGGATTTTATTTGGATGTTTGGATAATTTTTGCCTATTGTTTATTTGTGTATTTGCTATTTGCACGCTTTACGAGTAGACGTTGAAGTGCCGGAAGGTTTCGAAGGAGAAGTATTAACTCAGGATCCAACTCAAGACCAAGAACAAGTACTTTTTGAAGGCAAGTTGTGCTTTGACCATGTTGATCCTATTTCGAAATCTATTTTGATTTAACCTATTGCATGCTAGTTCAATTAGAAAATACTTTATTTAAATATGGGAGATTAGATAAATACCAATTTGCTGTATGACACCTTGATTACTTAAATATGTGCCATGACCCCCTTGTCACCCTAGTTGTGGTTTACTAATTGGACATTATTAACTTGCCAACATGGGTTTTAGACCGTTGTAGTAAACTGCTTAGACTTGCTACGTGCTCATGACATGATTTTGGACAATCAAATGTTAATATTGACTTAATGATATATTGAACCTGTTTGGGAAGGTATCATGTGATGTTGATGGCACGTGGTGCATGGTAATCAACTGGGTTTTGATAAATAGTTTTTCGACCGGGGCATGTGGCAATAATAATCAGGTAGGCCAGTTGTGGCATTGGGGATGTTGATTTGGTTCTTCGGGTAGTCTTGCCCTGGTCACCCTAAGGACTTCACCTTGCAAGCCTTTGAACTGGGTCTAACGTGCAACCACATGTCTGTAATGGGACGGACCTAGTTGACTAAGTTGCTAATAACGTACCTGTGGGACCTCAGGAGGTCAACTACACCCTTTGTGTAGGTTGTACGGGGGAGCGTACCGGGGCTGAGGCCAGGTACCCATCTAACGGTTGATTGGCCTAAACTTCACCTTAGCTAAGGGAAGGGTTAGTGTGCAATAACCGGGGAGGACCACTTGTATTGTTAGAAGTTTCCGAAAGACTTTGTTACGGGAACTCGCCTTTGTGGCGTTTGACTGTATCTTGTGGGTAAAGTGCATAACCTCTGCAGAGTGTAGAATCTATTCGAATAGCCGTGTCCGCGGTATTGGACATCGCTCGGGAATTACAGTCAAGGGTTAGATTTTCTCAAAAATAACTTGGATTTGAAAGGTTGGGTTGGATTAATAATGATGTTGATGGAAATGTGGATTAGGATGGGAAAGATGTGTATTAAACTCCTTGAAAAGTTATCTATGCTTTACTTATTTCTACTGCTTTCGAATCTATTTATGATACTTGTTAAATGCTTTGTTTCGCAAATATACCTTGAGCTATTACTTTGTACAAAGCCATGCATATAGTATATTAGCCTCCATTCTGAGCATTACTTGCTGAGTAACAAATAATCACACTTTCCACAATACAACACCAGCTGAAGAGGATACTACAACAGCTTTGGAGGAGGAACTCCAAGAGGATCCGTCTACTTAGTGAGCGAGCCCAGTCAGTTGCCTGTTGTATAATTGATGGCGCCACGAAGTTATTTGATTTTCCGCTGCTACTATTTCTCTCTTAATAAGTTTCGCCTGCAAATCATACATTTGTAACTTGACCATAAGGTCGAGTAACCAGTTTGGTTATTTAAATAAAGTACTTTATTAGCATCGAGTGGTATGATTGTGATATTTACCGATGTTAAGACTGTGTGCACTAGCGAGTTCCGGGACTAGTGCTGAATACACAGAAGGTCCAGATTTGCAAATTCGGGGTCCCGATAGAGGTGGTATCAGAGCCATACTGACCGTCGGCTCAACCTTAGCTAGAAAGGTCGTAGTGAGGATAAAACCTATTTTCTAAAAGAATAAAATTTGTCAAGATAAGAAATGACATCTCGACTCATCCCATTCTTTCTTTTCTTGTCTCTTGCTGAATTTTTCCTTACCTTGTCACGATTTAAAAATTTCGAGTTCTTACGTAAGCGCTCTTGTGACAGATGGAGGGAGAGTTCAACTACGTCGATCTGGAGGTTGGTCACGCCGCAGAACTTTGGCATATGCTACAGACTCTCGGGGATTTCGAGAAGCCCCAATACCAAGTGGAAGTGATCAGACAAGCAGGATTGATCAAGGCTTGTGACGTGAAGATTGAGGTACCTGCTAGGAAGAAGGGCCCAGGCAATCGCCCGATACACCGTGACCGCCAGGAGGTCTACAATGCAGATGGGTATCCAAGAAGTATCACGACGAGCAATGCGACACATTACCCGTATTCTACGCCAGAGAGTTGGAGAGCACGGTGTTCCGTTATCACCACAAGAGCAATAACCTTCTTGACCCGAAGGCGATTCAGTGATGAGGATGCCATGGTTACAGATTGGCACGACTTGTTGTCGCCAGGAGGATGTACTCGATGATACAAGCAAGGAGCTCTGAAGGCCCGCAAGGAGATCACAACAGAGAAGAACAGATGGCGGGAAGCTCAAGAGTATGTGTCACACCTTCTGCGAAGAATTGACGAGTTGGAGATGGCTTTGTACGGACCGTAACTGCAGCCAAGATTGAGCTACACGAGCGATCCGGAGGAGTCGGATCTCGATGAGGACATCGCTTCTTCGACTACCACAGATGACACTGATTGCGGGACATGGCAATCGCTTTGCGCCTATGCCGCAAAGCATCCGTACCAGGCCGTGGAGGTTTTCGATGAGTGAGCGTAGGTTCTATAGTGAGACTCCTTCACGAGTCGCGTCATAGAATAAAGAGTCACCTTTAGGCGTTAGACTCGGTGTTAGTTCGATTTGGATTTTCATTGTTTGCCGAGTGTGCGTTATGTGTTGCAAGGCCCTTAGGCATTGTAAGCAGCCATACCAAGTTATTGATATCATTAATAAAGTTGGACCTTAAAAGTTACACCTTTCGCCCGCATAAGTTCCATATTACTTGTCTATTCTTGTTTCCCCCTCATCTCTAAAACCTAGAACAAATCGGCGGATGGTGAACACCATGAAACTTTGGAAGCAATGGAAGTGGTTCTCGCCCGTGAAAACCCCAATGATGGAGCACCAGACCGCCACTTTGGATATGCAGAATTTTGGAGCATTTCTTGCTGCTCAGACTCGATTGATGCATGCTATGATGCAACAAATGCAACACGCCATCGCTCAGGCCATCGCTAATCAAGTTAATCGGGGACAACGCCGAGAATACAAGACTGTCGAGTTCATGAGGACTCACCCACCCACTTTCTCAGGAATGCCAATCCATTGGAGGCCGATGATTGGTTAAGGTGAATTGAGAGGAAGCTACACATAGCTCAATGCATAGGAAATGAGAAGGTACTCTACGCTTCTCATCGGTTGGAAGGAACAAACATTGAATGGTGGGAGAACCTGTGCCACGCAAGAGAACCCTTAAGATATCACTTGGGAAGAGTTCACAGCTGCGTTTCGTCAGTATCACGTGCCAGAAGGAATCATGGACCTTAAGAAGGAGGAGTTCAGAGCACTGAAGCAAGGTAATCAGCTAGTGGCCGACTACCTGAACAAGTTCACACATCTAGCACGCTACGCACTTTGAGGATGTAGCGACAGATAAAGCCGCATGGGCCTCGCTTCATGAAGGGACTTAACTCAGGACTACAAGTAGGACTGATCACCCACACCTTTCCAGATTTCCAAGAATTGGTGAATAAGGTGCTTATTCTTGAGGACAAGCGCAAGGAACTGGATGAGAACAGGAAGCGCAGAATGCAACAAAGCAGGATCACGCCAGGAACGCATAGCAGCGTCGAGAGTTGCACCAAATCAATTTTTCAGATTCCACCACGAGAATGCTACAAGGACACCGTCACCAGCACCAAGACCCGTCAATCGTAACTACTGCACTCACTCGCTAGAAACGCCGCCCGTGCAACAAGAAGGAACAAAGTGAGACGCTGCTACAAATCGCAACGAGCCGTGACATTTTGCCAACAGCTTGTCCAAAGAAGACAGCAGGAGTGACCCTGATTCGCTTTAACTTGGGAACCACCCCAGCTAGGACGCCCGGCACCAGGAACCACATCCTGCACCGTGGTGAGAGGCTGAGTCAACCATGTCACCGCAGATGCACCTGCGAATGCTACTGACGTCGATCTTGGGTAAGTTACTTGTTAACTCGACTGCACCTGCTTGATTTTGTTTGACTCTGGAGCTTCGCATTCGTTTGTTTCGCAAGGCTTTGCTGCTAGAAACGATTTGGGGATTGCAAGACTTAAGTGCATGCTTTTAGTTCAAACCCCTGGTTCCGAACTCCGAACGAAAGTAGGATGTTCCGGGGTGAGAATACTAATAGATGGAATAGAGTTCCTAGCGAACCTTATAATTTTGGAGACCCAGACCTTAGATGTTATTTTGGGAATGGATTGGTTATCCAAGCACAGAGCCGTGTTGGATTGTGGACGAAGGACTATCTCAGTTGAGAGCCCGTGTGGAAAGAAAGTGGAATTTCAAGCCACTGCAGTTAGAGATGGACAGATGATGGTTAACAGCACCAAGACAATCAGCATAGAGGATGTCTCAGTAGTGAATGAGTACCTAGATGTTTTTCCTGAGGATCTACCTGGTATGTCGCCAGACAGGGACATAGAGTTTGTGATAGAGCTTGTACAGTACAAAGACCGATAGCAAAGAGACCCTATCGGATGTCCACCGAGGAGTTGGTAGAGATGAAGAAACAACTAGAAGAGTTAATGGAGAAAGGATTTATCAGACCGAGCTCATCGCCGTGGGGAGCACCAGTGTTGTTTGTCAAGAAAAAGGACGGAAGTTTCAGGATGTGCATTGACTACCGTGCACTCAATGAAGTCACCGTGAAGAATAAGTATCCGTTACCCAGGATTGATGATTTGTTTGATCAGCTAAGAGGAGCCGGAGTTTTCTCCAAGATTGATCTGAGATCGGGATACCATCAGTTGAAGATCCGATCAGAAGATATTCCGAAGACTTCATTCTCGTCAAGATATGGACATTACGAGTTTACAGTTATGTCCTTTGGACCGATTTAATGCGCCAAAGATATTTCATGAATATGATGAATAAGGTGTTCATGGAGTATTTGGACAAGTTTGTTGTCGTGTTCATAGATGATATCCTAATCTACTCCAAGACAGAGGATGAACATGCCGAACACTTGAGGCGAGTTTTGGAAAAGCTGAGGGAACAACAACTCTTCGCCAAGTTCAGTAAGTGTGATTTTTGGAAGGACAATGTAGCATTCCTTGGACATGTCATGACCGCAGACGGAGTTGCCGTTGCTCCAAGTAAAGTAGACGCTGTGTTACACTTGGGAGCACCAAGACCGTAACCCGGATCCGGAGTTTCCTTGGAATGGCAGGATACTATCGCCGTTTCATTGAAGGCTTTTCGACAATTGCGAAACCTCTTACGCAATTGCTTTGAAAAGGAGAAGAAGTTTGCATGGACGCCTTGAGAATGTGAGAAAGGATTTCAGAGTGAAGAAGCGATTGACATCGGCCACGGTGTTAGTTCTACTGGGATGTTAATCAAAGCTTTGATATTTATTGTGACGCATCGCGCGCCAAGGACTTGGATGTGTTGATGCGAGAATAGAAAGGTCGCCGCTATGCATCAAGGCGATTGAGGCCGCATGAGGAAAATTATCCGACGCATGACCTAGAGTTAGCTGCCGTAGTGCATGCCTTGAAGATATGGCGTCACTATCTGATTGGAAACAGATGTGAAGTATACACGGATCATAAGAGCCTTAAGTACATATTCACCCAGTCGGATCTGAACATGAGGCAGAGCAGATGGTTAGAGTTGATCAAGGACTACAATGTTGGAATCCATTACCATCCTGGAAAGGCCAACGTAGTAGCCGATGCTCTAAGTCGGAAAAGCCATACTGTGAGCACGTTGCTAGCCACAAGTCAGGATGAGCTATGTGAGGATTTCCAGAGAATGAAGATTGAGGTGATACCTAGCGGATTCTTGGCCGCATTGGAAGTAAAGCCTAACCTAGAGGACCAGATCCAGGAAGGACAGAAGGATGATGACAAGATCCGTAGGATTAAGACCATCAAGGAGGAAGGCAAGGCAGAGGACTTCAAGTTGGATGAGCAAGGCACGTTATGGATGAAGGATCGCATTTGTGTGCCGAACAAAAAGGAGCTAAAGCAGTTGATTCTAGAAGAAGCCCATGACTCCAAGTATTCAATTCACCCTGGAAGCACCAAAATGTATCAGGATTTGAAGGAAAGATTCTGGTGGCCGAGCATGAAGCGTGAAGTTGGCGAGCATGTTGCATTGTGCGACGTATGCCAGAGAGTCAAGGCAATGCATCAGAGACCAGCAGGATTGCTACAGCCGCTGAAAATACCAGAGTGGAAGTGGGAGGAAATCGGAATGGATTTCATTACCGGTTTGCCTAAGACTCAAGGAGGTTATGACTCCATATGGGTTATAGTGGATCGCTTGACCAAAGTAGCCCATTTTATCCCCGTGAAGACCACTTACTCGGGAGATAAATTAGCAGAATTGTACATGATCAGGATCGTCTGTTTGCACGGAGTGCCAAAGAGGATTGTATCAGACAAAGGTACCCAATTTACCTCAAGGTTCTGGAATAAGTTGCATGAGGCCATGGGAACCCGTTTGAACTTCAAGATACCTATCATCCACAGACGGATGGACAGACCGAAAGAGTCAATCAGATTCTGGAGGATATGTTAAGAGCGTGTGCATTGGCTTATGCTACCTCTTGGGATAAGAGTTTGCCGTATGCCGAGTTCAGTTACAATAATAGTTACCAAGCTAGTTTATAGATGTCACCTTTTGAGGCACTGTATGGTCGACCCTGTCGGACGCCATTGAATTGGAATGAGACCGGCGAGCGCCGTGTCTTCGGGCCTGATATTCTTCAAGAGCCTGAAGAGCAGATTGCCATGATTAGGGAAAGGTTGAAGATCGCCCAATCACGACAGAAGAGTTATGCTGACAACCGTCGCCGAGACCTGAATTTCGAACCAGAAGATTTCGTGTATCTCAGAGTCACGCCACTCAGAGGAGTTAAGAGGTTCCATGCCAAAGGGAAACTCGCACCCTGTTATGTTGGACCATTTAAGATTTTGAGCCGCAGAGGCGAAGTTGCTTACCAGCTAGAACTACATGATCGTTAGCAGGAGTACATGACGTATTCCATGTGTCCCAGTTGAAGAAGTGTCTCCGAGTACCTGAGGAACAGACACCGCTAGAGTCAATTGAGTTGCAAGAAGATTTGACTTACAAGGAGCATCCCGTAAAGATTTTGGACACTATGGATCGAGAGACCAAAAATAAGTCAACCCGTTTCTGTAGAGTTCAGTGGAGCAATCATGAAGAGAGCGAAGCGACTTGGGAGCGCGAAGAGGATTTGAAGAAAGAGTTTCCAAGCCTATTCTGTAGTAAGCCCTGAATCTCGGGGACGAGATTCTATTAAGGGGGGAGGTTTGTAACACCCCAAAATTTTGTTTCCTTAAATCTATGTGTGATTTGGCACTTTGGTGAATTTTTGGAATTTTCTGGGATTTATTTGGATTTATTTGGAATTTATTTGAATTTATTCCATTTTAAAATAATTAAAGAATTTAATTTTTCAAATAAAGTTTTTTTGGAAATATATTATTTGAGTCCCAAATACCCTAAAATATTTTCCAGAAATTTTCTGGAATTTTTCTGAGTATTTTGCTATTTTTAATGAATTCAATTAGGGTTAGTACTATTCCTCCGACTCGAACCAGACCCGAGTCTGACCCGAGTCGGACCCGCGCCACGCGACTTGGTTCAATCGCGTCCCCGAACCCAAACCCTAACCCTAATTGCGCACCGTCCGATCCCGATCGAACGAATGCCGTTCGGCCGCGTCGCGCACATGCTTGGGCCGTTGGATCCTGCCACGTGTGTGGTCGCGCTATCGTCTCCCCCGACGAGTCCGAGCCGGACTCCTCCGCCGTGGCCGCGCGTGGTTAGGGTTTCCGCGATTCGCACGGAAGCCGGGGGCAATAAATACCCCCACGTGATCGCTCGGGTCTGCTGAGCACGCACGTCTAAGTCCCAAGCCCTGCGCCGCCACCCGTAGCGCGCAATCGCTCGCCGACGCTAAGAACCGCCGCCGAGGGTTTTGCGTTGTTTCCATCGTCGCCGAGGACTCTCCGCCGCCGTGAGACCCGGATCCAAACTCCTCGCACCGAGCCGCGTCCGGGAAGTGCACTCACATCGCCGGAGCGTGCTCCAAACGCCGCTTCGTAGGTCGTCGTCCCCAACCCCGGCACCCTGCACCACCGACCTCCATCGCCGGACTCGCGAGCTCCACGGACCATTCGATCCCCATCTGACGATCACGGTGAGTCCACGTTTCCTTGAAACTTTAGAAAACCAGATTGGATCTGGACCGTTAGATCAAGATCCAACGGTCCAGATGTAGCCACGTAAGCCAGTCGCACCAAGCGCTGGATAAGGTTCAACCGTTCGATCAAGATCGAACGGCGTAGGTAGCGCCACGCGTCATCCGCCAGATCGTGCCACGCCACCCACGGTGAGGCAAAAATCCGATCCAATCTGGACCGTTCGATCTGAATCGAACGGCTCGGATTGTGCCACGTAGCCTAGGCGCGCCGTACCGTGCGAGCGCACGTGGGCCGTTGACATGCGGGCCCGCATGTCAGTTGTACCAAGCCGTGAGCCAGTCCACCGTGGACCCGTGCCGCCCGTGGACCCAGTCCATGGACCGGACACGTGGCAGCACCTGAGTGGTGCCACGTGTCATGCTGACGTCAACATGACATCATCACGGGAGCCGTTCGGTGATGACGTCAGCCGACCAATCCAGTGCTGACACGTGTCCAGGCTGACGCAATAATTAATTTCCAAAAAAAGAAAATGATTTATTAATTCGAAATAATGATTTCAGATTTTGTTTCAAACTTCAAACGCTTATAACTTTTGCGTTTCAACTCCGAGTTGAGTGATTCAAATTTCTAAATTTGTATAAAATTGAGACCTACCTAAATATGAATTTTATTTAATTTTTGGACTAAAGTTTTTCTCTGTAAAATTATTTAATTGATTATTTAAACTTTAAATAATCATAACTTTTGCATTTTAACTCCGAATTTGACGATTCTAGTTTCTAAAAATTCATAAAATTATGTTCTCTCTGTTTATGGATTTTATTTGGATGTTTGGATAATTTTTGCCTATTGTTTATTTGTGTATTTGCTATTTGCACGCTTTACGAGTAGACGTTGAAGTGCCGGAAGGTTTCGAAGGAGAAGTATTGACTCAGGATCCAACTCAAGACCAAGAACAAGTACTTTTTGAAGGCAAGTTGTGCTTTGACCATGTTGATCCTATTTCAAAATCTATTTTGATTTCACCTATTGCATGCTAGTTCAATTAGAAAATACTTTATTTAAATATGGGAGATTAGATAAATACCAATTTGTTGTATGACACCTTGATTACTTAAATATGTGCCATGACCCCCTTGTCACCCTAGTTGTGGTTTACTAGTTGGACATTATTAGCTTGCCAACATGGGTTTTAGACCGTTGTAGTAAACTGCTTAGAGCACACTCGTGCTCATGACATGATTTTGGACAATCAAATGTTAATATTGACTTAATGATATATTGAACCTGTTTGGGAAGGTATCATGTGATGTTGATGGCACGTGGTGCATGGTAATCAACTGGGGTTTGATAAATAGTTTTTCGACCGGGGCATGTGGCAAGATTAATCAGGTGGGCCAGTTGTGGCATTGGGGATGTTGATTTGGTTCTTCGGGTAGTCTTGCCCTGGTCACCCTAAGGACTTCACCTTGCAAGCCTTTGAACTGGGTCTAACGTGCAACCACATGTCTGTAATGGGACGGACCTAGTTGACTAAGTTGCTAATAACGTACCTGTGGGACCTCAGGAGGTCAACTACACCCTTTGTGTAAGTTGTACGGGGGAGCGTACCGGGGCTGAGGCCAAGTACCCATCTAACGGTTGATTGGCCTAAACTTCGCCTTAGCTAAGGGAAGGGTTAGTGTGCAATAACCGGGGAGGACCACTTGTATTGTTAGAAGTTTCCGAAAGACTTTGTTACGGGAACTCACCTTTGTGGCGTTTGACTGTATCTTGTGGGTAAAGTGCATAACCTCTGCAGAGTGTAGAATCTATTCGAATAGTCGTGTCCGCGGTATTGGACATCGCTCGGGAATTACAGTCAAGGGTTAGATTTTCTCAAAAATAACTTGGATTTGAAAGGTTGGGTTGGATTAATAATGATGTTGATGGAAATGTGGATTAGGATGGGAAAGATGTGTATTAAACTCCTTGAAAAGTTATCTATGCTTTACTTATTTCTACTGCTTTCGAATCTATTTATGATACTTGTTAAATGCTGTTTTCTGCAAATATACCTTGAGCTATTCCTTTGTACCAAGCCATGCATATAGTATATTAGCCTGCATTACATGCATGACTTGCCGAGTACCAAGTACTCACCCTTGCCACAATACAACACCAGTTGAAGAGGAGACTACACCGGCTTTGGAGGAGGAGCTCCAAGAGGATCCGTCTACTTAGGAGCGAGCCGGTCAGTTGCCTGTGGTATACTGGATGGCGCCACGAATTTATTTGATTTTCCGCTGCTACTATTTCTCTCTTAATAAGTTTCGCCCTGCGAGGCATACATTTGTAACTTGACCATAAGGTCGAGTAACCAATTTGGTTATTTAAATAAAGTACTTTATTAGCATCGAGTGGTATGATTGTGATATTTACCGATGTTAAGACTGTGTGCACTAGCGAGTTCCTGGACTAGTGCTGAATACACAGAGGGTCCGGATTTGCAAATTCGGGGTCCCGACAGAGGGTCTCGCCGTCACACAAAAACACTTAGTTAACAAGCCCAAGTGTACACATATTTCGCATATTCAACCATAAACCAAGAACATTTATATCCTCACTCCCATCTATAGAGCAAGAGAAGTACAATTCTTTTGAACCCAAGTGGACAACACACGACAACTCAAACCCAAAGCGTTAACAACCATTTTCGAATGAATTCGGCAACATCCAAGCCAAATCACAAAGGAAGCATAAATCCCCTACACCACAAACAAAATACCAGAAATTCTTCATTCTTTCTTTTCATACTAGAAAGAAATGGACATCTCGATTCATGACATGCATGCACACTTTTCAAGAGCACTCCGGATTACTCATATATCCATATATGACTTTCTCACCGACCTGGCTCATCGACTCCTTTATGATTAATTATGCATAAACAATGTCTCGTTTTCCTTTTGACCATTCATTCATCGTGTAACAACGGTACCGAATAGTCATTCACCAAATGACTTCTTCCTCGGTATCAAATAATGGAAACACAATTAACATCGAAGGTTGCGGAAATTCATATGGACTATGACGGCAGCATAGTTGACAGTAAAACACCACGTTGCATCACATCCCACATCAATTGAAAACTGAACTTGCAAAACATTGCATTTCATCCAAATTCAACATTTTGGAAGAGAACATCAAAATTTCAAGTCGAGCATCTACTCCCACAACCGTCACAAATTTTCTCAAGGAGAGGGAAACTCATTTCAAAAAGGGAATACCTCACTAACAAAATCACTTTATAAAACATTCATAAAATCCACATTTTTGAAGCACTCGCTAACATCACACACATTATGCAAATAAATCCATCTCCAGTCAAAAAGAGTTACAAATTAAATCTCAAGAGTTTCCAACACAGCCCACTATGTCCATCTGCTTCCTTTAAAATAATGATTCTAAAGATAATTCAGTGTAAACGCGAAGAAGCGCGATCCACTCAACAACTTTTGGGTGTAAAAATCCATACTCATAGCACAAACTAAACAAATTTGCCAAAACCAGAGATTTTCACCAATTTCTACGAGTTTTAGGGAAAACTCTGAAACTCAACATAAGGAACACTTTGACCAAAAGCATTCAACCAAGATAGCAAACAACCAAACCAGCCCAGAAGGTTTTTAAACACCAGCTTAGCATAAATGCAATCATCTCTAGTATTCCACTACACTTTCCATTAAAGACTTCAAAATTCACTACTTACTCATTGAGAAAGTCCAACCGGATTTAACAAAATTTACATAACCATTTCTTTCTCTAGTTACCGTTCCCAACACCTTTAATTAAGGTTTACGATGCTTATCACAAAGGCACCCAACCAAGACTACATTGACATGATCCCCACGGATCACCAACTCATAATACATCTTATTCCAAGTTTGAAACATAGTATTTCAACAAATCTTTCAGCATGATCAACCTATACATTTTTTTATACCATCCATTCATCAACTTTTCAACAATCGGAACTGATTCAATTAATCATTGACTTTCAACATGTAAATATTATCTCTGCAAGACAGAGTTCATAACTATGATTCTAAGACATACATTCATTAAGGATAAAATTCTACATCATGTTAATTATCCATGGTTCACTCCATCACAACATGTTACAATAATCTCCATTTTATCAATGGTTTCCAACAAGTAATCTACACAATTACCACCACTACTAAGTCATCAATATCAATAAACGGCATAATTATAAACAACAACATTGCTTTAAGCTACCCCATACATAGGTTATAACAAGTTGCTGCTACTCAACATACTCCAACTATTAAAATGAATTTAATAAGTTAGACCATCACGACGCTCTTAAAGCAACAATAAAACCTATATCTTTCCAATTGACATCGATACTAGCAATATAGGAACACTACTGCATACTTCCATATATACTAATAGTTTGCAACATAACAATAACGACTCTAATCAACTTCCAAATTAAGGTCACAAACCGACATGATTAAATTTCTCTACTAACACGTTAAATTAAAACGTCTTTAATTAACCCACAAGGTTTCCTTAACAATATCAGTAGTTTAAAATTTTAAACATTAACAATGTTCAGCTACACATTTAATAAATAGGGCGTACAACCTCACTTCAAAATAAAGCAACAAACTCTAAGCATGTTCATTAACACATTTGATCATTACTCGCTATAGAAATAAATCTACGGCACTAGAAATTCATTTAATCTTAAGATAAAGATAAAAGAATTTACATTGATTCAACTCGCAAATTAGCTTTAGGAGTACAACATTTCCATAAACCACAATGTTACATACTTCATAATATGCTAAACAACAGTTTTCACTTTTGACAACTACTTTCAGTCAAATAACTACTTACTTTATTTGCAGCATTTTCTTTTTATCACTCAACCAAAAATTCACAAAGAAACTTGACTCTCAAAGTTGCAATGAGACAAACCCAAACTTGGTCATGCAAAAGGAAATTCTCCAAAACACTTTTCAATCTCAAGACTCCCATGGAGGAAAATGGTTGAAAGACAATTTTCTTAAAAGGGAACCAAGCAATCCAGTAATTCTTTGCAAATAAAACCTTAACACCAAACCCCAAACTTTCACGAAACGAGAGGGGTTTTCAAAGATGATTTCTCAAACCAGTAAAATGACGAAATCAAACACCACTTACTCCTCCAAAGCCACAGAACTTCAGCCCTGACAACCGGGTCTGGCATAACGCCGCAATACCTCTCATGACCTCGGGGAAAGACAAACACATGATTAAATTGAATGCTTCTCCCCCATAAAGCAATCAACAAACTAAGCATCAAAGCTGGAAAGGCGACCATAAGAAGTGCAACACTAGACTCTTCTTCTTCGTCTTCAACCAAGGAAGACAAAACCACACACCACATATGGAACAATCCGCGAAAATCCAATCCCAAACACTTTTCTTTTGGTTTCAATCAACAAGAGCCAAGATGACCAACCGAAACCGATCGTTAGAACGGTAAAGAGCAACTGACAGAATCCACCACAAACTCTTCTATTCGACTCCAGCCAACTATCCGGTCTACGACAGAAAGGATAAGCACTCTTCTCCCACAGGGATTAATAGTTCTTCGGTGATGGCAAAATTTTAGTTAAGACCTAAGCCATGTTTCTAAGTTATTCCACATCACATTTTAGTTGTACCCTATAGCATGTCACTAAAAATACACATTCCAAGGACCTACAGCCCGCTCTGATACCAACTGTAACACCCCGGCATTTAATATGCCCGAATGCTACCAAACATAGACTAAACAACATCTAAATACCACAATTAAACATAAATTACAGCAAAGGTGCACATGCTAAAAAACCGAAATTTCGGCAGCATCTCCTTTGTTTTAACATGAATTGAAGCAACAACAATAATAACATGTCAATATAGCATAATGAACGATAGCAATAACATGATCAAACGGACAAACAGCCACCATACCATTAAGGATATAAATTCTATCCGTCACATGACAAACATGGACTAATCATTTACTCGTAACGACCAACGAATCATCGAAACCACAGTTTAGCTCAAAGAATTAACCATAACCATAAGGGAAGGAACATGTCATTGTTTAAATGTGTGATGCTAAGTGATGACGTGTGACTAGGTCTGTGGGATGTCTGAGATAGGGGTCCCGCAAGTGGGGCCTATACCCGACTGGGCTAGATGGGTGGAGTAGTAGGCCCAAAGCCCAGAAGCGCCACGACGGGCCCGGAGGAGGTTTTCGACTTGTTCCCCAAGGCAACTCCCGATCCTTCGTGGAAGCTTCGCGCCACGCCCAAACAACCCGCCAAAAACGAAGCATGCAGCCTGACATTCGCAGAGCCTGCAGACGCTGGAACCTGACAGGGTGGCAGGCGCGTGTCGGAGAAAGCACAACCACCTCTCCAAGACGTAGTGCGCCATAGCTGACGAAGACAAAGTATGTGTTGGTGAGGCCACCATGTGGAGGGCCCGGTGGCGCCCATCTACCATGTATCCTTCCCCCAGTATATAAGGGGAGGAGGGAGAAACAAGAAAGGGGGACACTCATATATCCAAGAACACAGGACTAGGGTATTATCTCCTCCGAGAGAGCCCGAACCTGTCTAAAAATAGATCGCCCTCGCATCCTATGTTACCATCAAGCTCAGATCCCGCACAAATCCCCTAGAATCACAAATCTCATTGCCGGCGAAACCGATCATCGACAGTTGGCGCGCCAGGTAGGGGCTTGTGTCAAGATCTTCGTCAAGCTTGATGGCTGCGACGAGCGGAGTCTCCACAGTCTTCTTCCCGGGTCAGGTCTTCCGTTTCGGAAGCCTGACCTTCATCTCCAACGACCTCGGGAACCTTTCCCTCTCTAAGGGGACCGTCTTTGCAAAGACGGTGAGGTTTCCGGTGGGCCATCGTCACGACTTCCACGCCGATCGGGGGGTCCCCCCGTCTCGCGCTCTAAAGTGCCGAGTAGGGGACCGAAGGCCCGGTCTGGCCAGGGAGTCGGACCCAAGGACGCCGAGGTACGAATGGTGGGGGTTCTCGCCGCCAAACCACTCGGCACCTCCGAGCGCTTGGAGTTATCCTCTTCAGGCTCACCCAGCTCAGCGGCCGAGTCAGAAGAAAGCCTAGAGAGCTGCTGGAATTTCCGTAGAGTCTGCGTAATCGAGGGCTCGCGGGCGGATTCGCAGCAGCACCTCGACACTTCGGCCGCCGCCGACTTGGAAGGTGGCCGAGCAATCGAACTCGACGCTGGCGCCAGATTCTGAGACCGCGCCGGGCTATCAATGAAGACATTCTCGCAAGCTAAGATGGGGACCAAGCTGTTTTCCGCACTTACGCCAATAATATCGTCGCCTCCAAGACACTCCTGGATACCACAGGCCCTATCTTTGAGGCGAGTGATCCAGTCGCCCCGATCGTGGCCCAAGTAAAGGCCATGGTGACGGCGGCAGCTATCCAGCAAGCCCAGACCGACCAGCCGGCAAAGGAGCTGTCACGTGGTCTGGTGAGGACCCAGACAGCCAACAGCCGGTCAGTTCGGGAAGCCCGCCAGACGCATCATGTTCCACCCCGAGGAGACGACTTGCGACATAGCATCAACCGCGACCTCCGTTCAGACCTCGACGCCAGGCGCCGCGACCGAGAAAGGGAGGAACAATGCCGCCATGGCGACGAGTATGAACGCTATGGCATCCTTCCACGAGATCGTGAAGCACGCCAAGCGTGATCCCCTCCGCGTCGATCACCGCCCGGAGGTTGTCGCGGGTCATTGAAGGGATTCGCGCGTTTACCCCTCACCTACGCCGAGTGGTTTGGCCTGATGGGTTTAATCCTAAAGGCATCACTAGGTTTGACGGTGAGAGGGACCCAGAGGCTTGGCTACAGGTATATGCTCTGGCAGTCAGGGCCGCCGGGGGGATCAGAAAGTAATGGCAAACTACTTACCGGTTACCCTCTCGCCCCTGGCCCAAGCATGGCTCACTGGACTCCCAGCAAACTCTATAGATTCCTGGGGAGATCTGTGTGAGCAGTTCATTTCAAATTTCCAAGGCACTTACGAGCGCCTAGGCACCCCTTGGGACCTATATCAGCTACACCAAAGGAGGAACGAATCCCTCCGGGAGTTCGTCAAGCGCTTCATGCATAGAAAAAGCACCGTTCGGGATGTCACGGATGCGATTGTGATAGCTGCCTTCCAGAAGGAAGTCAGTGACCCCGATCTCATCAAGAAGATGTCCCGGAAGCCACCTGTTCACCCTAGCGGACCGTTACGCTTCAGCCTCCGAGGCTTTGGCGGAACGGCGTGACGAGGGGAATGATCAGGCTGAAACCCCCCGGCGGAAGGAAAAGAAGCGCAAGGGCGAAGAGCTGGTGGCAATCACTGCACCAACTCACCCACGCGCCCTCAAAGAAGATGGGTATGACAAGGTGATGAACTTGCTTTGCCCCTTCCATCCGAAGGGGAGACATGCCGCCAAGGACAATGCCGCAGAGTACGAGGCTCTCATCCATGGGCTCCGCATCGCCACATCGCTCGGAATCCGACGACTGGCGGTTCGTGGTGACTCCCAGTTGGTGGTGAGCCAAGTACAGAAGGATTGGTCGTGCGTCGATCAGACTATGACGGCGTATTGCCAGCAAGTCCGAGAATTGGAAGGCAAGTTTGACGGTCTGGAGCTGGTCCATGTCCTCCGCCGCAATAATGAGGCAGCCGACGAATTGGCCAAGATGGGAGCCACTCGGGTCGAGGTTCCGAGTGGTATCTTCGCCCAGGATCTTTACGAACCAACCGTCGCAAAACGACGGGAGCCGAGCAAAGATCCTGAGGCCGGAGTCCTGCTCATCGATCCCAACTGGACGGCCCCATACCTTGATTATCTCCTGAAGGACAAACTTCCAGAAGCAACCGCTCTGGCAGAGCGCATCTCCCGACAAGCCAAATCCTACGTGGTGGTTGGCGAGGAGCTCTTTCGCAAGAGCACGTCAGGTGTCCTCAGGCGGTGCATGTCGGGACAAGCGGGAAGAGATCTGCTCCAAGAAATCCACTCGGGGATGTGTGGCCATCACGCGGCGTCAAGCGCCTTGGTTGGGAAAGCCTACCGCCAGGGCTTCTTCTGGCCTACAGTAGTGACGGATGCTAAGGAGATCGTTCGAACTTGCGAGGGCTGCCAGTTCTATGCAAGGCAGACACACTTGCCGGCGTAGGAGCTGCAAACTATCCCCATCTCTTGGCCCTTCGCGGTCTGGGGGCTCGACTTAGTGGGCCCACTCAAGAAGGCTCAAGGTGGCTTCACCTACCTTTTCGTAGCTATTGACAAGTTCACCAAGTGGATCGAAGCTAAACCAATCTCCACTATCACTGCGGTTAAGGCCAAGGAGTTCTTCCAGGATATCGTAGTTAGATTCGGAGTGCCCAACCGGATCATCACGGACAATGGCACCCAATTCAGGAGTGAAGAATTTCAAGAATGGTGCGAAGGCGTCGGGATCAAGATCTGCTTCGCCTCGGTGGCTCATCCACGAAGCAATGGACAGGTGGAGCGGGCTAATGGCCTGGTCCTCCAGGGCCTCAAGGCCAGGATCTTCGATCGCCTCAAACCATACGCTGCCCGATGGGTGAAGGAGTTACCGTCGGTACTCTGGGGACTCAGAACCACCCCCAGCTGAGCAACCGGCCAAACACCCTTTTTCCTAGTCTACGGCGCAGAGGCGGTTCTGCCGACCGAACTAGGATTCGAATCCATGAGGGTTCGGAATTACAAGGAGGCCGAGTCCGAGGAGAGCCGAATGGTAGAGCTTGATCAACTCGAGGAGGCTCGGAACGTTGCAGCCATCCAGTCGGCTAAGTACCTCCAGGGACTTCGGCGTTACCATTCTCGCAATGTCAGAAGCAGAGTCTTTTCAAAAGGAGATCTGGTCCTCAGGAGGAACCAGAAAAGCGAGCACAAGCTCTCTCCAATTTGGGAAGGACCATACATTGTGGAGGAGACGGTCTGGCCGGGTGCTTATCGACTCAGACGTGAAGATGGCGAGGCTTTGGCGAATACTTGGAACGCCGAACAGCTCCGTCGCTTCTACGCATAAGTTATGTACCCAACTCTCACATGCTAAATAAAATGGTGATCCGTTTCATGTTCTGAACTTCTACTGTGTAATGCTAGCCCCGAGTGGTTATTACCCAACTGGTGTAGCACCTAACCCTGGTCGCACCGGTGCAAACGCACGAAAATAAAGACCGCGATAAGCAGACAACTCCGGCGGTTTATACCAGCGCGCGAAGCGGGAAGGGTAGAGCCTGAAAGCACTAACCACTCGGGGACTACAATTCGCAACGCCAGAATTTAACCGAGATTCGCCTAGTCGTGGGTTTCTAGCTGTCAAAAGTTCGAGCCTCAACGCCTCGTTGCTGGCGCTGGAGCAACTGACTAGAACGGTTGATTAGGCGGAACCTTAAACTCGGGATAATTATGATGGCACGGACTGGGCAAGATTTCGCATTTTGTTCCATAATATTAATAATTTACATTACTGACTTTCTTTTTCATTTTCTCGCTAAAAAAGGGGAGGCGCCTCCTGCCGCCAATCCTCTTCTTCTTAGTCTTTGCCGGCCATTGAGGAGGCCGGCGGGATCGTCGAGATCAGACGCGACTCGCGCGACCCAAAGCCGCCAGAATCTCGTCCTCAACCACCCACAGGGGTGGTATAAGGCGGACGAGGGCTCTGGCGGCTAGGTCGTCGCGGCGTTCGCGCCCAACCATCTCGATGATGATCTCGGCCACCTCATGGAGCCCCGGTGCAGCCTCCAGCAAGGTGGCCACGGCGGGCGCGCCTCGCGGCCCCCTCCTCTTCTTCCGCCTCCAGGATAGCAAAATCGTGCTCCTCCCAGAATTCGGCCTCCTCCCAGCTGTAGAGCAGCCCAAAGCACCGCTGGCGAAGGAACGCCGCGTATGGGCCAACGAACCTCCTCATGTTAGACATGGAAGGAAGCTGGAAGAGGAAGAAGAGGGAGGAGACGAGAGGAAATGGGCGATCGCACATCAGCGGTGACGCCCTATTTATAAACCATCCCAGCCCCGGAAATCGAAGCGTCTCCAAAGGCAATCAAACGCGCCACCCCGCAATCAATGAAGCGCAAAAAAACAAAGCGGCTGCGCGAATACCAAAGAAGATCAGCACATTGAACAAAATTAAGAGACATTTCGCCAGACACGTGTCACGAGCAGTTCAAGTTAATTTGGCCTTCTCGCTCACTTCGCCCAGTTAAGCGAGAAGTCCGGGGGCTGCGAGCTGGGAGGCGACAATGCAAACCTGGGGGCTGAACCACTCAGCCTCTCGGAAAAGCGTGTCCGGGGCGAGAAGGCCACGGGCCAAGGCCCTGGCGCTTGGGAGCCATACCAGTCGGCTGAAGGCCATCCAGAGGTGCAACGGGGGCCAAAAGGCCGTGGCCACAACGTAAGTCCCGACGCTCGAGAGCTGCACTCCAGCCACTCGGAAAAGCGTGTCCGGGCGAAAAGGCCGCGGGCCAAGACCCTGGCGCATGGAAGCCATACCAGTCGACTGAAAGCCACCCAGAAAGGCGCAACGGGGGCCAAAAGGCCGTGGGCCTATATTCTAGCAACTCAGACAAGGGGGAAAGAGTAAAAGAGGTCTGGAGCCCACTTAGCAGAGGACAATACAGACAAATTATATTCAAGTGAGAAAATACAACGTTTCAAACAAGGAGGGGAGGGCCAGCACTCGGCATTAAGGTTCACATCGAAATCAGAATTCAAGATTCTCTAACAAGGCTTGCGATGTACCGGAGACCTCTTCGAGGAGCATGTTGGCTTTGTCTTCATCACAGGCAAAACCCTCTTTCACAGCTCCAAGGTCAACTCTCGGATAATGAGACTTGACCACCGCCAACGCCTGGTTCGCGCTCATGGTCGCGGACTCCTTGGCATAAGCTCGATCCTATCGGCTCCTCCAGAGAGAAGCGGAGCAGTGTCGCCCCTGGCCCGGCTCGGCTCCTTCAATACGCAGAAGGTGCAGAAGCGGCTCGCGAGCGGCAGCGATTCGATCGGCTCCGTTCGGCAGTGGTCATCTTCTCCTTGCATTCTACACCAAAGCCGAACTGCCATCAGAAAACACACCCGACGCCAAGTACGTTCAATCCAAGTCAAAGAAATTTAGCCTTCAGCTCCCGTTGTATCCTCTCCAAGCCGACTCGAGCTTCGAGGTCAGAACTTTCTGAAGCTTCCAGTCGTGCTCTCAGCTCAGCAATGGTCGAATCGCGCTCTGAAACACAAGAGCGCCATCATCCTTCCCAACTGTCCAAAAAGATGTCCAAACCGAGTCCAGGGGAGGATCTCACCTTCGAGCGCATGCTCAAGCTTCGCCTTCTCCTCCCGGATCGTCATACACTAGGCCTCAAGCCCGTGGACCTCCTTCCATCTGTCAGCCGATCTCGTTGAGCTTGTCTCGATACTTCGGTGCTCCTTGAGCTTCGGGAGCACCTTACGAAAAAGCTGCGACCTCTGCTCCGAGCGCTCCCCATGTCCTAGGTAACAGGCGTAATCTCGTGGGGAGGCCAAGAGCAAATGATCAAGAAAGACAAGAAACTCACCCTGACGAGCGTGCTACACCTGACGGTGAGCTCGTAAAGCTCCGTCCGAGCCGCTCTCTCCGTCTCTTCATCCTCTTCCATCCCGTTCCAGTCGGAACCCCCCTCCCACCATACGGTCCGATTCGGGGGCTTCGGCAGAGGACCGAGCGGCGGTGGCTCTCGATGTACCTCCTTCACTTCGGGAGACGATGCCGGGTCAAACTCGTTGACGGCCGGACCACCCGATGGTTCAACTGTCGGGCCACCGGCACCAGGTGGCGACGCCCCAGCAGCCGACGGGGAGGGAGACCTGGCCGACGCGGGGGGGGGGGGTCCCCCTTGGAGAAGCCGGTGCCTGGGGCTCCTTTTCAGGAGACCCCTCCACTGGGACGTCCATAGTAGGAGTCCTGAATCAGCAAAAAAGGGAAAACATCTCAGCACAGGTAATAACAAAAATACGAGGATCGCCCAAAAGAATACCTCCTGGATTTCTTGAATTTCATCCCAGGTCTCATCCGAGTCCCAGCACCACTCGGAGGGGAACCAGACCCAGCACCAGCAGCCAGGGTTGCCCCTGAGACAGAAGGCTGTGGCTCTGCGCTTCGTGATCCGGGTACGCCGGAGGTCGAAGGCCCGGCTGATGAAAGGCCAGCAGCTTCCTCCGCCGATTCCCGGCACAGCTCATCGGTCGAGGTGTCAGCCGCTCGCTTGGCCTGAGCATTCCTCAGCCGAGAGAGGCCGACGACCGGAGTGTCAGAGAAGAAGGACGCGCGTTCCTGAAAAAGGAACGATCGCACCTGTCGTAATCACACATCGTGCAAAAATCATGGGATAGTCTTTCGAGAGAGTGGTGCACTCACGGGAGGGGAGGCCTCGCCGAAAATTTGTGAGGGCAGCCTGTTGGTGATCACAGTGCCAGGCACGAAGAGGTCAACTACCCGCGCCGCCAATGCATCTTTCGACAAGGACGTGTCCGTCTCCAGTGGGATCCCGAGACCCAGATCGAACCCCAAATGGATTCTCTCCTTTAAGGGCTGCACCCGGCGCTTCACAAAGCTGATCGCGATCCCGGGGCCCGTCAGCCCTCGGTTCTTCAGATAGTTAATCCATGCCAGAAGCTCGGAGAATTGGTCCAAACCGCCGCCATCCGGGGCATCGCTCCAGCATCGGGAAGCTTTAGGGGCGCGGCCAGCGAAAGGGGCGACAAAAGGGTCAACATTGGCACAATAGAACCACTCCCGCCTCCAACCTTTGAGGGAGGTCTTGAGGGGGATGATGAAGTACTGTTTCTTCAAGCCCTCTCGCAACTGGAGCCCGGCGCCCCCAATGACGCTGGGAACAGCCCGGTTCGGATGAGGTTTGAGCAAGAAGAGGGAGCGGAACAAGTCAAAATGAGGACGTATCCCAAGATACGCCTCGCAAAGCTGAACGAAGATAGTAATGTGAAGAATGGAGTTGGGATTCAAATTGATCAGCTCGATTTCGTAAAAGTGAAGGAGCCCTCGGAAGAAGGCGCTCCCAGGAACGCTAAATCCTCGCCAGAAGAAGGACTCGAACACCACAATCTCATTCTATAGAGGTGTGGGGTAAGGGTCACCTGCGGCGGGATGGGCGGAGATCAACTCCAGCGGAGGAAGGACGCCGGCGGCGACCAGCTCCTCCAAGCGGGACGTCGTGGTGATGGAGGTCTCCCACCCCGCAGTCGCAGGGTCGGCGTTACCCTCCGACGCTGATAAGGATTCCGAAGAAGAAGACATCTCGGTGAAGGAGACCTGGTGGGAGGAACCGCCGAGGGTCTTGGGCGCGAAACTAGAAACCCTAGGTCGCCCAAATCGCCAAAGGAGACTTAAAGATTTCTCAACCGTGGTGGGGGAAGGGCAAAGGTATCTTCGCCTAGCAAGTTTTCCCTCATTTATAAGGAATAAGCCTTAATTTTCGCCTTACGGCGGGAAAAACAAGGGCCTTCGCGCTCGATTCTGGGCCAGATCTAGGGCACGCCCCATGTCGGGCCGATAGCTGAGTTGCGCAAAACGCGACCAGGTGTCAAGTCTGGTTCGAAGTTTGGGATAAAGTGCGCCCCATGATGGGCCTGAACGCCGGCCGCCACGGAAGCTTGGGGCCGGGCACTTTCCGAACATCCTCAAGCGGTATGCCCCATAATTTGGGGTCAATTGCTGGTCACTGCTTCTTAGCGTGATTGGGTACCGTGGGAGGATTTTCACTAAACCGGTCTTGAGAATGCGCTCCATGAGAGTCTGAAGCAGTGCGCCGTAAACGGGCACAGGCATTACTCTATATGACCAAGGTACGCTCCATGAGGGTCGGTGAGCAACAAGTTAGCTGTCACAAGACCGTAACCGGGCGCGGGTACCACTCGGCCACGAGCCAAAAGACTACGGTACGCCCCACGCGGGCCACCGAGCGACAAGCGGTTGCACAAGACCGTAAACGGGCGCTGGTACCACTCGGCCACGAGCCAAAAGACTACGGTATGCCCCACAAGGGCCACCGAGCGACAAGCCGGTTGTCACAAGACCGTAAGCGGCGCTGGTACCACTCGCCACGAGCCAAAGACTACGGTATGCCCCACGAGGCCACCGAGCGACAAGCCGTTCTGCGCAAGACCTTAAGCAAGCGCTGGTACCACTCGGCCACGAGCCAAAAGACTACGGTACGCCCCATGAGGGTTAGCTGAGCGACAAGCCAGTTGCCGCGCACCGTAAACGGGCACGGGTACCACTCGGCCACGAGCCAAAAAGACTACGGTATGCCCCACGAGGGCCAGCTGAGCGACAAGCCGGTTGCCGCGCACCTTAAACGGGCGCGGGTACCACTCGGCCACGAGCCAAAAGACTATGGTATGCCCCACGAGGGCCAGCTGAGTGACAAGCCGGTTGCCGCGCACCGTAAATGGGCGTGGGTACCACTCGGCCACGAGCCAAAAGACTACGGTATGCCCCATGAGGGTCAGTTGAGCGACAAGCCGGTTTCCGCGCACCGTGAACGGGCGCGGTGTCGGGACCCCGAATTTGCAAATCCGGACCCTCTGTGTAATCAGCACTAGTCCAGGAACGCGCTAGTGCACACAGTCTTAACATCGGTAAATATCACAATCATACCATTCGATATTATCAAAGTACTTTATTTAAATAACCAAACTGGTTACTCGACCTTATGGTCAAGTTACAAATGTATGCCTCGCAAGGCGAAACTTATTAAAAGAGAAATAATAGCAGCGGAAAATCAAATAACCCGTGGCGCCATCCGGTATACCACAGGCAATCGGGCTCGCTTCCCTAAGTAGACAGATCCTCTTGGAGTTCCTCCTCCAAAGTGGCGTAGTCTCCTCTTCAAGCGATGTTGTGTTGAGGCAAGGGTGAGTACTTGGTACTCGGCAAGTCATGCATGTAATGCAAGCTAATATACTATATGCATGGCTTGGTACAAAGGAATAGCTCAAGGTATATTTGCGATAAATGACATTTGACAAGTAATATAAGTAGATTCAAAGCGGTAGAAATAAGTAAAGCATAAATAACTTTTCAAGAAGTTTAATAAACATTTTCCCCATCCTAAACCACATTTCCATCATCTTCATTATTAAACCAACCCAACCTTTCAAACCAAAGTTATTTTTGAGAAAATCTAACCCTTGACTGTAATTCCCGAGCGATGTCCAATACCGCGGACACGGCTATTCGAATAGATTCTAAACTCTGCAGAGGTTATGCACTTTACCCACAAGATACAAATCAAATACCACAAAGGCGAAGTTCCTCAGAATAAAGTCTTTGGAAACCTCTAACAATACAAGTGGTCCTCCCGGTTATTGCGCACTAACCCTTCCCTTCGCTAAGGCGAAGTCTAGGCCAATCAACCGTTAGATGGGTACTGCCTCAGCCAGACGCTCCCCGCACAACTTACACAAAGGGTGTAGTTGACCTCACGAGGTCCCACAGTGCGTTATTAGCAACTTAGTCAACTAGGTCCGTCCCATTACAGACATGTGGTTGCACGTTAGACCCAGTTCAAAGGCTTGCAAGGTTAAGTCCTTAGGGTGACCAGGGCAAGACTACCCGAAGAACCAAAACAACACTCCCAATGCCACAACTGGCCCCCCCTGATTACTCTTGCCACATGCCCCGGTCGAAAACTGTTTATCAAACCCTAGTTGATTACCATGCACCACGTGCCATCAACATCACATGATACTTTTCCAAAATAGGTTCAATATATCATTAAGTCAATATTAACATTTGATTGTCCAAAATCATGTCATGAGCACGTAGCAGGTCTAAGCAGTATACTACAACGGTCTAAACCCATGTTGGCAATTTAATAATGTCCAACTAGTAATCCACAACTAGGGTGACAAGGGGTCATGGCACATACTTAAATAATCAAGGTGTCATACAGCAAATTGGTACTTATCTAACCCCCATGTTTAAACCAAGTATTTTTCTAATTAAACTAGCATGCAATAGTTTAAATCAAAATAGATTTCGAAATAGGATCAACATGGTCAAAGCACAACTTGCCTTCAAAAAGTACTTGTTCTTGGTCTTGAGTTGGATCCTGAGTTAATACTTCTCCTTCGAATCCTTCCGGCACTTCAACGTCTACTCGTAAAGCGTGCAAATAGCAAATACACAAATAAACAATAGGCAAAAAGTGTCCAAACATCCAGATAAAATCCATAAACAGAAAGAACATAATTTTATGGATTTTTAGAAACTGGAATCGTCAAATTTGGAGTTAAGACGCAAAAGTTATGATTATTTAAAGTTTAAATAATCATTTAAATAATTTTGCAGAGAAAAACTTTAGTCCAAAAATTAAATAAAATTCATATTTAGGTAGATCTCAATTTTATACAAATTTAGAAATTTGAATCACTCAAATCAGAGTTGAAACGCAAAAGTTATAAGCGTTTGAAGTTTGAATCTAAATTTGAATCAATATTTTGAATTAATAAATCATTTTCTTTTTCGGAAATTAATTATTGCGTCAGCGAAGACACGTGTCAGCTCCTGATTGGCTGGCTGACATCAGCCGGCTCATGGGCTCAGCCCACGGCGCGGTTCGGTCCATGGTGGACCCGGTCCACGGCTCGGGTGAAACTGACAGGTGGGACCCACCTGTCAGTGCGGGGTCTCACGCAAACGCAGCTGACGCGTGGGCCCTCTGACTTGCGGGGCCCGCGTGTCAGGGACACGCGCCCACACGCGTGGGTGCGGCTAGGCACACGTGGCGCAATCTCGGCCGTTGATTTGAAAATCAACGGCCCAGATTGGATCTAGGCTTCATGCGTTTTAGGTTAACGCGGCGGATCTGAGCCGTTGGATCTTGATCCAACGGTCCAGATTTGATCTGGTTTCCAGGGTTTGGGATAGAACGTGGGCTCACCTCAACCGTCCGATCTGGATCTGACGGTTCACCGAGCTCGCGGAGTCCGGCGACGGCGCGGCGAGGCTTGGGCACCGGAGACGTAGACGACGACCTCCCACGCGGCGTGTCCGTGCAGCTCCGGCGTGAAGATTGGCACTCCCAGGCGCGGCGTGACGTGGGGATGTTGGTCCTGGGCTTGGTGTCGTCGGAGAGCGGCGGCAGCGGCGGGGATCGACGAAAAACCGCGGTGGGGAACTCCTCCTACTACGGCGAGCAATAGCGGCCACGCGGCGGCGGCTAGGGCTCAGAGGCTAGGGGCAAAAGATGCGCACGACAAAGGGCTTCGCCGGGGTGACCTCAGGGCTTTAAAAAGTGCCTCGGCGTGCGCGCAAAACACGAAACCCTAACGCACACGGTGGCCCACGGCGGAGCTCTCCGGCTCGGATTCGGACGGGAACGATGACGCGCAGCCGTTGGATCTCGATCCAACGGCCACAGGCGAATCTGCCTCGGTCGAGCCAGCGACGCGGCCGGGTCCGGGTCGGACTCGAACTCGAGTCTGACTCGGGCTCGGTCGGATGAACAGTAACCGACTCGGTTTGATTTTCCAGCGATTTAATATTTAAAATAATTACCAGAAATTCAATTAATTCATTAAAAATAGCAAAAGACTCAGAAAAATTCCAGAAAAATTCTGGAAAATACTTTGGATCATTTTGGACTCAAATAAAATATTTCCAACAAAATTTTATTTGCAAAATTAAATTCTTTAATTATTTCAAAATGGAATAAATTCAAATAAATTCCAAATAAATCCAAATAAATTCCAGAAAATTCCAAAAATTCACCAAAGTGCCAAATCACACATGAATTTAAGAAAAGCAAAATTTTGGGGTGTTACAAACCTCCCCCCTTAATAGAATCTCGTCCCCGAGATTCAGGGCTTACTAAAGGAATAGGTTTGTAAACTCTTTCTTCAAATCCTCTTCGCGCTCCCAAGTCGCTTCGCTCTCTGCATGGTTGCTCCACTGAACTCTACAGAAACGGGTTGACTTGTTTCTAGTTTCTCGATCCATTGTGTCTAGAATCCTCACGGGATGCTCCTTATAAGTCAAATCCTCTTGCAACTCAATTGACTCTAGCGGTGTCCGTTCCTCAGGAACTCGGAGACACTTCTTTAACTGGGACACATGGAATACGTCATGCACTCCTGCTAACGACTGCGGCAACTCCGGTGATAAGCAACCGCCTCTGCGACTCAAAATCTTAAATGGTCCAACATAACGGGTGCGAGTTTCCCTTTGGCATGGAACCTCTTAACTCCCGAGAGGCGTAACTCGAGGTAAACAAAGTCTTCGGTTCAAAACTCAAGTCTCGGCGACGATTGTCAACATAACTCTTCCGTCGAGATTGGGCTATCTTCAACCTTTCCCTAATCATAGCGACCGCTCTTGACCTCTTGAAGAATATCAGGCCCAAAGACACAGCGCTCGCCGGTCTCATTCCAATTCAATGGCGTCCGACAGTGGTCGACCATACAAAGGCCTCAAAAGGTGACATCTCAGAACTAGCCTGATAACTATTGTTGTAACTGAACTCGGCATACGGTAAACTCTTATCCCAAGAAGTAGCATAAGCTAATGCACAAGCTCTCAACATATCCTCCAGAATCTGGTTGACTCTTTCGATCTGTCCATCCGTCTGTGGATGATAAGCTGTACTGAAGTTCAAACGGGTTCCCATGGCTTCATGCAACTTATTCCAGAACCTTGAGGTAAATTGGGTACCTCTGTCCGATACAATCCTCTTTGGCACTCCGTGCAAACAGACAATCCTAATCATGTACAATTCTGCTAATTTATCTCCCGAGTAAGTGGTCTTCACGGGGATAAAATGGGCTACTTTAGTCAAGCGATCCACTATAACCCATATGGAGTCATAACCTCCTTGAGTCTTCGGCAAACCGGTAATGAAATCCATTCCGATTTCCTCCCACTTCCACTCAGGTATTTTCAGCGGTTGTAGCAATCCTGCTGGTCTCTGATGCATTGCCTTGACTCTCTGGCATACGTCGCACAATGCAACATGCTCGGCAACTTCACGTTTCATACTCGGCCACCAGAATCTCTTCTTCAGATCCTGATACATCTTGGCGCTTCCAGGATGAATTGAGTACTTGGAGTCATGGGCTTCTTCCGTAATCGATTGCTTTAACTCCTTTTGTTAGGCACACAAATGCGATCCTTCATCCACAACGTGCCTTGCTCATCCAACTTGAAGTCCTCTGCCTTGCCTTCCTCCTTGATGGACTTAATCCTGCGGATCTTGTCATCATCCTTCTGTCCTTCTCGGATCTGATCCTCTAAGGTAGGCTTTACTTCCAATGCGGCCAAGAATCCGCTAGGTACAACCTCAATCTTCATTTTCCGAAAATCCTCATATAACTCATCCTGACTTGTGGCTAGCAACGTACTCACGGTATGGCTTTTCCGACTCAGGGCATCGGCTACTACGTTGGCCTTCCCGGGATGGTAATGGATTCCAATATTATAGTCTTTGATCAACTCTAACCATCTCCTCTGCCTCATATTCAGATCCGACTGGGTGAATATGTACTTAAGGCTCTTATGATCCGTATATACTTCACATCTGTTTCCGATCAGATAGTGACGCCATATCTTCAAAGCATGCACTACGGCAGCTAACTCTAAGTCATGTGTCGGATAATTTTCCTCATGCGGCCTCAACTGCCTTGATGCATAAGCGACGACCTTTCCATCCTGCATCAGCACACATCCAAGTCCTTGGCGCGATGCGTCACAATAAATATCGAAGCTTTGAGCAACATCCGGTAGAGAATTAACACGGTCTTGATGTCAATCGCTTCTTCAGCTCCTGAAATCCTTTCTCACATTCTGGCGTCCATGCACACTTCTTTTCCTTCTTCAGCAGTTGCGTAAGAGGTTTCGCAATTGTCGAGAAGCCTTCGATGAAACGGCGGTAGTATCCTGCCATTCCAAGGAAACTCCGAATCTGGGTCACAGTCTTTGGCTGCTCCCAATGTAACACAGCTTCTACTTTGCTTGGATCTACGGCGACTCCTTCTGCGGTCATTACATGTCCAAGAAACTCCACCTTGTCCTTCCAAAAATCACACTTGTTGAGCTTGGCGAAAAGTTGCTATTCCCTCAGCTTTTCCAAAACTCGCCTTAAGTGTTCGGCATGTTCACTCTCTGTTTTGGAGTAGATTAGGATATCGTCTATGAACACGACGACAAACTTGTCCAAATATTCCATGAACACCTTATTCATCATATTCATGAAATAAGCTGGCGCATTCGTCAACCCAAAGGACATAACCGTAAACTCGTAATGTCCATATCTTGACGAGAATGCAGTCTTCGGAATATCTTCTGATCGGATCTTCAACTGATGGTATCCCGATCTAAGATCAATTTTGGAGAAAACTCCGGCTCCTCTCAGCTGATCAAACAAATCATCAATCCTGGGTAGCGGATACTTATTCTTCACGGTGACTTCATTGAGTGCACGGTAGTCAATGCACATCCTGAAACTCCCATCCTTCTTCTTGACAAACAAAACTGGTGCTCCCCACGGCGACGAACTCGGTCTGATAAATCCTTTCTCCATTAACTCTTCTAGCTGTGTCTTCATCTCTACCAACTCCTCGGTAGACATCCGATAGGGTCTCTTTGCTATCGGTCTTTGTACTGTACAAGCTCTATCACAAACTCTATGTCCCTGTCTGCGGCATACCGTAGATCTTCGGGAAAAACATCTGGGTACTCATTCACTCTTTGGGACATCCTCTATGCTGATTGCCTTGGTACTGTTAACCATCAACTGTCCATCTCTAACTGCAGTGGCTTGAAATTCCACTTTCTTCCCACACGGGCTCTCAACTGAGATAGTCCTTCGTCCACAATCCAATACGGCCTTGTGCTTGGATAACCAATCCATTCCCAATATGACGTCTAAGGTCTAGGTCTCCAAAATTATAAGGTTTGCTAGGAACTCTATTCCATCTATTAGTATTCTCACCCGGAACATCCTACTTTCGCTCGGAGTTCGGAACTGTGGGTTTGAACTAAAAGCATGCACTTAAGTCTTGCAATCCTCAAATCATTTCTAGTAGCAAAGCCTTGCGAAACAAACGAATGCGAAGCTCGAGTCAAACAAAATCAAGCAGTGTATCGAAGTTAACAAGTAACTTACCCAAGACGACGTCCGTAGCATTCGCAGTGCATTTGCGGTGACATGGTTGACTCGGCCTCTCACCACGGCCTGCAGGGTGTGGCTCTGGTGTCGGGCGTCCTAGCTGGGTGGTTCCTAGATTGAAGCGAATCGGGTCACTCCTGCTTGTCTTGTTCGGACAAGCTGTTGGCAAAGTGTCTGGCTCGTTGCGATTGTTGTAGCGTCTCACTTTGTTCCTTCTTGTTGCCTGGAGTAAGCGTTTCTAGCGAAGTGGGTGCAGTAGTTACGATTGACAGGTCTTGGTGCGAGGATGGTGTCCTTGTTGCATTACGTGGTTGGAATCTGAAGAATTGATTTGGTGCAACTCTCGAGTCTTTATGCGTTCCCTGGCGTGATCCTTGCTGTTGCATCCTGCGCTTCCTGTTCTCATCCAGTTCCTTGCGTTTGTCCTCAAGAATAAGCGCCTTATTTACCAACTCTTGGAAATCTGGAAAGGTGTGGGTGATCAACCCTACTTGCAATCCTGAGTTAAGTCCCTTCATAAAACGAGACTGTCTGGATTTATCTGTCGCTACATCCTCAGGTGCGTAGCGTGCTAGCTGTGTGAACTTGTTCAGGTAGTCGGCCACTGGCTGATTACCTTGCTTCAGTGCTCTGAACTCCTCCTTCTTAAGGTCCATGATTCCTTCAGGCACGTGATATTGTCGGAATGCAAATTGTGAACTCTTCCCAAGTGATATCTTGAGGGTTCTCTTGCGTGGCACGAAGTTCTCCCACCATTCGGTTTGTCCCTTCGGTGATGAGAAGCGTAGAGTACCTTCTCATTTCCTATGCATTGAGCTATGTGTAGCTTCCTCTCGATTGATCTTAACCAATCATCGGCCTCCAATGGATTGGCATTCCCAGAGAAAGTGGGTGGGTGAGTTCTCATGAACTCTGACAGTCTTGTATTCTGGCGTTGTCCATGATTAACTTGATTAGCAGTGGCCTGAGCGGTGACGTGTTGCATTTGTTGCATCATAGCATGCATCAATCGAGTGCAGGCAGCAAGAAAAGCTTCGAAATTCTGCATATCCAGTGGCGGTGCTGGTGCTCCATCATTGGGGTTTTCTGCTGGGCGAGAACCACTCCCATTGCTTCCAAAGTTTCCACGGGTGTTCACCATCTGTCGGTTTGCTCTAGGTTTAGAGATGAGAGGGAAACAAGAATAGACAAGTAATATGGAACTTATGCGGGGCGAAAGGGGTAACTTTAAGGTCCAACTTTATTATTAATAACTTGGTATGGCTGCTTACAATGCCTAAGGGCCTTGCAACACATACTGCACACTCAGCAAACAAAGCAAATCCAAATCGAACTAACTCTGGAGTCTAATGCCTAAAGGGTGACTCTTTATTCTATGACGCGACTCGGCGAAGGAGTCTCACTATAGAACCTATGCTCACTCGTCGAGAAAACCTCCACGGCACAGTGCACGGTCTTTGTGGCATAGGCGCCGAAACGATCGCCATGTCCAAATGATCGTGTCCTCTATGGTAGTCGAAGAAGCGGTGTCCTCATCGAGATCGACTCCTCTGGATCTGGCTCGTGTAGCTCAAATCTTGGCTCGGGTGCGGTCCGTACAAGGTCATCTCCAACTCGTCAATCCTTCGTAGAAGGTGTGCCACATACTCTTGAGCTTCCCGCCATCTGTTCTTCTCTGTCGTGATTTCCTTGCGGGCCTTCTGTAGCTCCTTGCTTGTATTATCTAGTACATCCTCCTGGGCGACAACAAATCGTGCCAACTGTGTAACCGTGGCATCCTCATCCTGAATCGCCTTCGGGTCAAGAAGGTTATCGCTGCGCGGATGATAACGGAACACCGTACTCTCCAACTCTCTGGCGTGGATACGGGTAATGTGCCGCATTGCTCGTCGTGATACTTCTTGGATACCCATCTGCATTGTAGATCTCCTGGCAGTGCAGTGTATCGGGCGATTGCCTGGGCCCTTTTTCCTAGCAGGTACATCAATCTTCACGTCACAAGCCTTGATCAATCCCGCTTGTCTGATCACTTCCACTTGGTATTGGGGCTTCTCAAAATCTCCGAGAGTCTGTAGCATATGCCAAAGTTCCGCGGCGTGACCAACTCCCAGATCAACGCAGTTGAACTCTTCCTCCATCTGTCACAAGAGTGCTTACGTGAGAACTCGAAGTTTTTGAATTGTGACAAGGTAAGGAAAAATTTCAGCAAGAGACAAGAAAAGAGAGAAGGGGATAAGTCGAGATGTCATTTCTTATCTTGACAAACTTTTAGCTTTTAGAAAATAGGTTTTATCCTCACTACGACCATTCTAGCTTAGGGTTGAGCCTACGGTCAAGTATGGCTCTGATACCACCTCTGTCGGGACCCCGAATTTGCAAATCCGGACCCTCTGTGTAATCAGCACTAGTCCAGGAACGCGCTAGTGCACACAGTCTTAACATCGGTAAATATCACAATCATACCATTCGATATTATCAAAGTACTTTATTTAAATAACCAAACTGGTTACTCGACCTTATGGTCAAGTTACAAATGTATGCCTCGCAAGGCGAAACTTATTAAAAGAGAAATAATAGCAGCGGAAAATCAAATAACTTCGTGGCGCCATCCAGTATACCACAGGCAACTGACTGGGCTCGCTTCCCTAAGTAGACGGATCCTCTTGGAGTTCCTCCTCCAAAGCTGGCGTAGTCTCCTCTTCAACTGATGTTGTGTTGAGGCAAGGGTGAGTACTTGGTACTCGGCAAGTCATGCACGTAATGCAAGCTAATATACTATATGCATGGCTTGGTACAAAGGAATAGCTCAAGGTATATTTGCAAAGAAACGCATTTGACAAGTAATATAAGTAGATTCGAAAGCGGAGAAATAAGTAAAGCATAAATAACTTTTCAAGAAGTTTAATAAACATTTTCCCCATCCTAAACCACATTTCCATCATCTTCATTATTAAACCAACAACCTTTCAAACCAAAGTTATTTTTGATAAAATCTAACCCTTGAATGTAATTCTGAGCGATGTCCAATACCGCGGACACGGCTATTCGAATAGATTCTAAACTCTGCAGAGGTTATGCACTTTACCCACAAGATACAGTCAAACACCACAAAGGCGAAGTTCCTCAGAATAAAGTCTTTCGGAAACCTCTAACAATACAAGTGGTCCTCCCGGTTATTGTGCAAGACTAACCCTTCCCTTCGCTAAGGCGAAGTCTAGGCCAATCAACCGTTAGATGGGTACCTGGCCTCGGCCCAGACGCTCCCCGCACAACTTACACAAAGGGTGTAGTTGACCTCCCGAGGTCCCACAGTAATGCTATTAGCAACTTAGTCAACTAGGTCCGTCCCATTACAGACATGTGGTTGCACGTTAGACCCAGTTCAAAGGCTTGCAAGGTTAAGTCCTTAGGGTGACCAGGGCAAGACTACCCGAAGAACCAAAACAACACTCCCAATGCCACAACTGGCCCCCCCTGATTACTCTTGCCACATGCCTCGGTCGAAAGTCGAAAACTGTTTATCAAACCCCAGTTGATTACCATGCACCACGTGCCATCAACATCACATGATACTTTTCCAAAACAGGTTCAATATATCATTAAGTCAATATTAACATTTGATTGTCCAAAATCATGTCATGAGCACGTAGCAGGTCTAAGCAGTATACTACAACGGTCTAAACCCATGTTGGCAATTTAATAATGTCCAACTAGTAATCCACAACAAGGGTGACAAGGGGTCATGGCACATACTTAAATAATCAAGGTGTCATACAGCAAATTGGTACTTATCTAACCCCCATGTTTAAACCAAGTATTTTTCTAATTGAACTAGCATGCAATAGTTTAAATCAAAATAGATTTCGAAATAGGATCAACATGGTCAAAGCACAACTTGCCTTCAAAAAGTACTTGTTCTTGGTCTTGAGTTGGATCCTGAGTTAATACTTCTCCTTCGAATCCTTAAGCACTTCAACGTCTACTCGTAAAGCGTGCAAATAGCAATACACAAATAAACAATAGGCAAAAAGTGTCCAAACATCCAAATAAAATCCATAAACAGAAAGAACATAATTTTATGGATTTTTAGAAACTGGAATAAATCAAATTTGGAGTTAAGACGCAAAAGTTATGATTATTTAAAGTTTAAATAATCATTTAAATAATTTTGCAGAGAAAAACTTTAGTCCAAAAATTAAATAAAATTCATATTTAGGTAGATCTCAATTTTATACAAATTTAGAAATTTGAATCACTCAAATCGGAGTTGAAACGCAAAAGTTATAAGCGTTTGAAGTTTGAATCTAAATTTGAATCAATATTTTGAATTAATAAATCATTTTCTTTTTCGGAAATTAATTATTGCGTCAGCGAAGACACGTGTCAGCTCCTGATTGGCTGGCTGACGTCAGCCGGCTCATGGGCTCAGCCCACGGCGCGGTTCGGTCCATGGTGGACCCGGTCCACGGCTCGGGTGAGACTGACAGGTGGGACCCACCTGTTAGTGCGGGGTCTCACGCAAATGCAGCTGACGCGTGGGCCCTCTGACTTGCGGGGCCCGCGTGTCAGGGACACGCGCCCACATGCGTGGGTGCGGCTAGGCACACGTGGCGCAATCTCGGCCGTTGATTTGAAAATCAACGGCCCAGATTGGATCTAGGCTTCATGCGTTTTAGGTTAACGCGGCGGATCTGAGCCGTTGGATCTTGATCCAACGGTCCAGATTTGATCTGGTTTCCAGGGTTTGGGATAGAACGTGGGCTCACCTCAACCGTCCGATCTGGATCTGACGGTTCACCGAGCTCGCGGAGTCCGGCGACGGCGCGGCGAGGCTTGGGCACCGGAGACGTAGACGACGACCTCCCACGCGGCGTGTCCGTGCAGCTCCGGCGTGAAGATTGGCACTCCCAGGCGTGGCGTGACGTGGGGATGTTGGTCCTGGGCTTGGTGTCGTCGGAGAGCGGCGGCAGCGGCGGGGATCGACGAAAAACCGCGGTGGGGCACTCCTCCTACTACGGCGAGCAATAGCGGCCACACGGCGGCGGCTAGGGCTCAGAGGCTAGGGGCAAAAGATGCGCACGACAAAGGGCTTCGCCGGGGTGACCTCGGGGCTTTAAATAGTGCCTCGGCGTGCGCGCAAAACACGAAACCCTAACGCACACGGCGGCCCACGGCGGAGCTCTCCGGCTCGGATTCGGACGGGAACGATGACGCGCAGCTGTTGGATCTCGATCCAACGGCTCGCGTCTTGGCGAGCTCGGTCGAGCGGTAACGCTGGCCGGTCGGGTCGTCGGACTCGAACTCGAGTCGACTCGGGCTCGATCGGATGAACAAGAATCGACTTCGGTTTGATTTTCCAGCGATTTAATATTTAAAATAATTACGTAAATTCAATTAATTCATTAAAAATAGCAAAAGACTCAGAAAAATTCCAGAAAAATTCTGGAAAATACTTTGGATCATTTTGGACTCAAATAAAATATTTCCAACAAAATTTTATTTGCAAAATTAAATTCTTTAATTATTTCAAAATGGAATAAATTCAAATAAATTCCAAATAAATCCAAATAAATTCCAGAAAATTCCAAAAATTCACCAAAGTGCCAAATCACACATGAATTTAAGAAAAGCAAAATTTTGGGGTGTTACACGCGGGTACCACTCGGCCATGAGCCAAAAAGACTACGGTATGCCCCATCAGGGCCAGCTGAGCGACAAGCCGCTTGCCGCGCAACATAAACGGGCGCGGGTACCACTCGGCCAGGAGCCAAAAGACTACGGTATGCCCCATGAGGGCCAGCTGAGCGACAAGCCGGTTGTCACAAGAACATAAGCAAGCGGGTACCACTCGGCCACAAGCCAACCAACCACGGTGGCTTCACATTACAAGTTCTTTACGATCTTTTTTCCCGTATAATCTTTATGACAGGATAAGAGACGGAAATCCGATCCTAAAGCACTTGGGGCTGCTGGGATGTCCGAGATAGGGGTCCCGCAAGTGGGGCCTATACCCGATCGGGCTAGACGGGCGGAGTAGTAGGCCCAAAGCCTAAGCGCCACGACGGGCCGGAGGAGGTTTTCGACTTGTTCCCCAAGGCAACTCCCGATCCTTCGGGAAGTTTCACGCCACGCCCAAACAACCCGCCAAAAGCGAAGCATGCACCGACATTCGCAGAGCTGCGCAGACGCTGAACTCGACAGGTGGCAGCGCTGGTCGGGAAAGCACAACCACCTCTCCAAGACGTAGTGCGCCATAGCCGACGAAGACAAAGTATGTGTTGGTGAGGCCACCATGTGGAGGGCCTGGTGGCGCCCATTTACCATGTATCCTTCCCCCAGTATATAAGGGGAGGAGGGAGAAACAAGAAAGGGGGGACGCTCATATATCCAAGAACACAGGACTAGGGTATTATCTCCTCCGAGAGTGTAACACCCCGGCATTTAATATGCCCGAATGCTACCAAACATAAGCTAAACAACATCTAAATGCCACATTTAAACATAAATTCCAGCAAAGGGATATATGCTAAAACCGATATTTCGGCAGCATCTCCTTTGTTTTTCCATGAATTAACACAATATCGAAATCATGGCAAGATATATCATAGCACACGACATCTAGAACATCAACATAAATGGACATATCATCGAATTACGCCATTAATACCACGCTCAACCACTTCATAATCTATAACGAAGCAAATAAGGAATCACAAGCATGCTAAATTAAACCATACATTAAGTTTAAGGCACAACTCTTAATATCATGTCTCCAAGTGTGTATTTATGGATTATGATGGTGGAGCTACGTGCAGAAGTGTAGCTAAACCCCTTTTTCCCGAATGCCGATCTCAAGTACCTAAAAAAACAACATAAAACACAAGCGTGAGTTCAAAAACTCAGCAAGCATATTGCAATGGACAACAAGATCATTTACAAGACAATAATACCTCATGTCACATATAACATCTCATACTTAAACACATAACAACATCCTCATCATTTAATATGTATTGTAATGCAATGCAATGCAATGCAATGCTATGCTCATATCTCCTTGGAAACTCATACCGGTATGGTTGAGTACACACCCGTCGGTGTGCACCCTCTCCCCCCTTCCATCCCGAAGATGGAGGGTGCCTACTCCTCGCTTCCAAACACCACGTGGATGGAATCATGATGTAGGACTTACTCAATGGCTTTCCGGATTAGTCATAACTTTCTCACCGACCTTCCCGGACTAGTTATGACTTTCTCACCGCCCGAGCCATGTAACATGCCATGTATGCATTTATGCCAACATCATATTTAACTCACATATTAACACATGGCATCATAACATATTAAACATGCTCATCATATCATTGGCAATCATAAAAGCATGGCAAGTGATCGTATATCATGTAGTCAATTCCATCTATTCTCAACAAGCAACCTACAAATCACTATCCATCACAACACACTTGCCTCAACCGCGGGCGACGGATTTGTTGGAAGTCGAGGGCACTCCCGGTGTCACACCACCTGCACATAGGAATCACACACTCACAATCATACCCACAAAATAGTACGCAAAACCCCATCTAACCCGACATTGCCCACTACTCGCAAAACCTAAAAACAGAGGTTCTGTCCCGACGGGACAGCAGCCTTGCAAAAAGCATAACTTGAGTTCTGGGACTCCAAATCGATTAAACGAGTACACCATCGCGAAGCTTAGGAAATTTCCTACCTTTTTCTAGTTATACAGAAAGACTGATTCGGATTCTTAAATTGTTTAATCTACAGATTACTACGATCTGTTCCAATCGCGTCACAGATTTTAACACGCTCGGTAAAACGGCCATAACTTTCAAACGGCTGCTCGGATTTTAACGTGCTTTATGTCCACCGAAAGATAATTAAATTATATACAACTTCTTTTAAGTCCGTACGGACAGATTCGGATTCTAAATCGACGAAAACTCGAACCCTAGCCCGACTGCTCAATCTGCCCGAAAACAGAAACGTGGCAACGTCTAGATCTAACCCAAAGAACTCCAACCCAGCACCACCAATTGATCTAAAAACTTCATAAACACCCTAAGAACAGTACCTAGATCAAACCCAAGGATCCCCATGATCATACCTTTGCCCAACGAACGAATCTCCAATAGATCTCCTCGCGGATCGCTCCACGCTCCTCGCTCCACGCTCCTCTCTCCAACGGATGGATCCACAAGGTGCAGAGGTATGGAGACCACCCTAGGGCAGCAAGGGGGTGGAGGAGAGGTGGTGGAGAGGTGGGGAGCAATGGGGGAGGTGGAGGCGCAAGGAAGGGAGAGGGGAAGGTGGGGGTGGCGGCTAGGGCTTGGAGGGAGAGGTGGGGGCGCCCAAGGGCAGGGGGAGCACGCCCAAAAGGCTGGTGGGGAGCCCTTTTACCAGCCTCCACACCCAATCCTAGTCCGTTACGGAGACCTACTCCATCCCACCAAAGCCCACCAAGGCCCAAACTCCCCCGGGAAGGCCCAAAACCCCGGAAACGCCCCGGAAAAGCTATTAACCTCCATATCCTATAGTTTTAACCTTAATTCCACATCTCATAATGTTATTAACCTTATCATGCACGTTAAATAACGTTACGACACTCCGTGGTGTCACAACACTTCAAACGGCCCAAAAACGCGAGTAAACCTCAAGCCGAAAGTTTTTATTCTCTAATTTCACATTCTATAATGTCACACCATACCGTAGTGTCACATTCTCCCCCCCCTTCAACAGGATTCGACCTCGAATCCAAAGGACGCCAAAATCAATGACAAAATCCCCAAGGGACAAATGGCTTCTCAGCAGCACAAAACATTCATACAACGACTAAAACCGGAACAAACAACAAACGAGTTCCCACAACCAACACATAGAGAAAAAGTGTTGATCTAGCTCAACTAAGGGCAACCCCTCACAAATCGACCTTCAATTCAATTCCCCAACAGAATCTGCGTTTCAACCACAAAGGGCTCCATCAACCCAAAACGCAAAAACAACTAGTGAAGACAACTGCTCACGACAGGGCAATTATCACCGATCTACCGTCAACTTCACTTCCACCCATCGCTACTCTTAGTAAAGGTTAAACCCATACATCATCAACCTCCATCACAAACCACCCTTATACCACTAAGGTTCGACACCTAGCCCAAGCTAGGATCGAAAACCTTACCAAACCACAATTGGTTCCTTTCTTAAGAGGGTCTCGCCCTCACACAAAAACACTTAGCTATCAAGCCCAAGTGTACACACAACAACTCAAACCCAAAGCGTTAACAACCATTTTGGAAAGAATTCGGCAACATCCAAGCCAAAACACAAAGGAAGCATAAATCCCCTACATCACAACCAACATACCAGAAATTGTTCATTGCTTCTTTTCATACTAGAAAGCAAGGGAAATCTCGTTTCATGACATAAATGCACACTCTTCAGGAGCACTCCGGATTAGTCATATCTCCATATATGACTTTCTCACCGACTTGGCTCAACGACTCTTTTATCATTTAACATGTAAAAGCGATGTCATGTTTACTTTTCACCATTCCTCATCATGTAACCACACTACCGAATAGTCATTCACATGATGACTTATGCCTCGGTATCATATGAATAAATCTCGAATAACATCAAGAGTTGCGCTAATTCATATAAACTATGACGGCAACATCGTTAATCAACAAAACACCACATCGTGTGAAAACCCATCTTCGATTTAACACTAGCTTTGCAACACCTCGCAAAATCAAACTCAACCCTTTGGAACAGAACATCGACTCCAAAATCAAACATCTGCAGACACAAGCGCCATAAATTTTTATCAAAAGAGAGGGAAACTCAATCCAAAAGAAAACTCTTCACTAACCAAATTCACTTATGAAACATTCATAAAAATCCAGACTTGTAAAACACCCGCACACCAGACACATTTTCCAAATGACTCCAACTCTAGTCAAATAGAGTTACACATCAAGGGCTTAACTCAAAAGTTTTCAACACAACCCTTTATGACCATCTGCTTCCTTTTAAAATTAATTCCAAAGATAAATCAGTGTGAACGCGAAAGGGCGCGATCCACTCAAAAACTTTTGGATGTAAACTCAAACTCACAACACGAACTAAACAAATTCGCCAAAACCAAAGGTCGACACCAACCACTACGAGTTTTGGGGAAACTCTGAAACTCAACATAAGGAACACCTCAACCGAAAGCATTCAACCGAGATGGCAAACAACCAAACCAGTTTCAAAGGTTTTTAGACAACAACTTAGCATGAAAGGAACCATCTCTAGTACTCCACTACGCTTTCCATTAAAGACTTCAATAATCACTATTTACTATCTGAGGAGCCCCAACACAATTCAACCGAAAGTTTCACAACAAATTCTTCCTCTAGTTACCATTCCCAACATTTTTTAATAAGGGTTTATGATGCTTATCAAAAAGGCACCCAACCAAGACTATAATGACATGATCCCCACGGCTCACCGAATCATAATACATCTTATTCTAAATTTGAAACATAGTACTTCCACAAATCTTTCAGCAAGATCAACATATAAATTTCATACCACCTATATGTAAACGTCTCGACAATCGAAACTTATTCAGTTAACAAGCGACTTCACAGATTCTTAAGCATGATCAAAGTATCAGTTATATACCAACCTTATATCAAAATTTTGACAAATGAAACTTGTTCAATCTATAAAATGATTTCAACAATTAAGTAATATCTCTGCAAGATAAAATTTCGCAAATAGGATTCTAAGATATGCAATCATTAAGATTAAAATCTTGCATCATGATTATTATCCATTGTTCATCCCATCACAACATGTACTTGACAAAATACCCCAATTTTACACCTTTTTCTTCTATTGGATCAATAGATTCCAACGGTTAACCACACTACCAAAGCATCAATATCAATTATTTGCATAATCATTAATCAACAACATTGCTTGTAGCTACCCTATACATTGGTTATAACAAAACTTCCAACACACAACATACTCCAACTATTAAATTGGATTTAATAAACTAGATTAGCACAATGTTCTTAACAACTTCATTAACAAATAATCTTATGTCTTCTCAATTGATATCAAACTAGCATTGAAGGGACACAACTGCATACTTCCCAAATATACTAGTAGTTTGCAACAACGTAAATAGCAAATCTAATCAACTTCCAAATTAAAGTCACTAGGCAACACAATTAAATTCCTCTACTACTCCATTAAATTAGAACATCTTTAAACAACCAAAGAAAGTTTCTTCAACGGTAACAACAGTCTACATCATCTTAATGTGTTAACTATGCATCCGGGTTTAAAACTTTTAAACATGATCGGGGGTCATAAGTACTTTTATGACAAAGCAACAGATTCCAAGCATATACATTAACACATTCAATCAATCTCGCTAAGAGTAAACTACAACACTAGTAGTCTATTTATTCACAAGCTAGAGATATTAATCACATTGTTACCTACTACATAACATGCTTAAACATCAATTCTTACTAGGGACAAACGATTTCAGTCAAAAGACTACTTTCTTTATTTGCAACATTTTAGTTTTAAAACTCACCCCAAATTCATAAGGAAACTTGACTCTCAAAATTGCAATGAGACAAACCCAAACTTGGTCATGCAAAGGAATTCTCCAAAACACTTTTCAATCTCCAAGACTCCCATTAGAGGGAACCAACCGATCAAATAAACATTTGCAAATAAAACCTTAGCACCAAACCCCAATCTTTCACGAAACAAGAAGGGTTTTTCAAAGATGATTTCTTAAACCAGTAAAATAACGAAATCAAACACGACGTACTACTACAAAGCCACAGAACTTCAGCCCTGACAGCCAGGTCTGGCACAACTACGCAATAACTCCTTTAACCTCAGAGAAAGACAAACACAGGGATAAATTGAATGCTTGTTCCCCATAATGCAATCAACAGGCATCAAAACTGGAAAGGCGCCCAAAAGAAGCTCAACACTAGTCTCCTCTTCTTCGTCTTCAACCAAGGAAGACAAAACCACACACCGCATACGGAACGATCCGCGAAAACCCAACACTTTTCATTTGATTCAAATCTACTAAAGCCAAGAAAAGCAAAGAACACCGACCGTCAAAACGGCAAAGAACATACGAAGGAAACCACCATTAACTCTTCTATTTGACTCCAGTCAACTACCCGATCAACGAGAAAGGATAAGCACTCTTCTCCTACAGGGGTCAATAGTTCTTCGGTGGTGGCGCTAACCGGCCACACCGTCAAACCTCACCCTTACTATGAAATAAGAGAGGTGGCCGAAACCCTTCGGCACCAAAACCCCACTTTTACCACCACAACAGGAATAATTCAATCATTTATCTCATAGACATAGCAACGTACTATATCAAATATAGCATTTAGCAACAAGGCTTAAATACAACATTTAAGCGTAAACAACGATACCCATACCCTTCCTACTGTGCATCCATGTGTGTCAAATTTTAGATTAGTTATACCACTTTTGCAAGTTTTAATGTTGCTATCCTATGACAAAATTTTAGTAAAAACCTAAGCCATGTTTCTAAGTTATTCCACATCACATTTTAGTTGTACCCTATAGCATGACACTAAAAATACACATTCCAAGGACCTCTGACCAGCTCGATACCAAGCTGTAACACCAGGCATTTAATATGCCTGAATGCTACCAAACATAAGCTAAACAACATCTAAATACCACATTTAACATAAAATTCCAGCAAAGGTGCATAGGCTAAAAACCGAGATTTCGGCAGCACCTCCTTTGTTTTAACATGGATTTAAGGAGCAACAACAGTATATCATTATAAGGCAATATGAGAGACATCTAAAACAGCAATAAATAGAGTCTTAACGACAATATAAGACTAACATCAAGCACTTAATGTCTCCAAGTGTCAAAAGAACAAACAAGCTCTCAAATAGTAAAGCTAAACACTAAAGCAATGATCATCACACGCAATTTATTATCAAACTAATAGAATGACTTGTGGAATCATTAAGGTGAAGCTACGTGTGGGCGTGTGACTATTTCCCTTCCCCGCATGCCGATCTCATGGTACCTAAAACAACAAGAAAACACAAGCGTGAGTTCGAAACTCAGCAAGCATATTGCAATGGACAACAAGAACAACAACATGGCAATAACATCTCCCATCATGTAAGTCATCTTATTCATAAACACTTAACATTGTCATCATCAATATGTATGCGATGTAATGCAATGCTCATGTCTCCTTGGAAACTCATACCGGTATGGTTGAGTACACACCCGTCGGCGTGCACCCTTTTCCCCCTTCCATCCCGAAGATGGAGGGTGCCTACTCCTCGCTTCCATTCACCACGTGGATGGAATCACGATGTAGGTCTTACTCAATGGTGTTCCGGACTAGTCATAACTTTCTCACCGACCTTCCCCGGACTAGTTATGACTTTCTCACCGCCCTCGCCCCATCTCATGACATGCATGCAACTATGCCAATTATCATATCTCATTTGTACATAAACATATGACATCATGTCATAGTACACATAAACGCATGGCATCGAATCATGATAAGTATAGACACATAGCATCATATCATGATAATCATATTCAATATATCATTGGAAAACAGCAAGCATGGCAAGTGATCATAGCAAGTATTCAATCTTTCATCTAATCTCCACAAGCAACCTACGATTCCGCTATACATTACAACACACTTGCCTCAACCGCGGGCGACGGATTTGTGGGAAGTCGAGGGCACTCCCGGTGTCACACCACCTGCACATAGGCATCACACACTCACAATCATACCCACAAAACAGTACGCAAAACCCCATCTAACCCGACATTGCCCACTACTCGCAAAACCTAAAAACAGAGGTTCTGTCCCGACGGGACAGCAGCCTTGCAAAAAGCATAACTTGAGTTCTGGGACTCCGAATCAATTAAACGAGTACATCCTCGCGTAGCTTAGGAAATTTCCCAACTTTCTCTACAGATTACCGAGATCTGTTCCAATCGCGTCACAGATTTTAATACGCTCGGTAAAACAGTCATAACTTTCAAACGGCTCGGCGGAATGTGACACCTCGGAGTGTCGTATCCTTAATTATTGAGCATGATAAGGTTAAATACAGTATGAGATGTGGAATTAAGGTTAAAATCATAAGAATCGGAGGTTAATAGCTTTTCCGGGCCGTTTCCGGGGTTTTGGGCCTTCCCGGAGGAGTTTTGGGCCTTGGTGGGCTTTGGTGGGATGGATTAGGACTCCGTAACGGACTAGGATTGGGTTGAGGGCTGGTAAAAGGGGCTTCCCCCAGCCCCCTTGCGCCCCCACCTCCCCATATTGCGCCCCACCTCCCTCTTGCGCCCTCTCCTCCCTCCCCTCCTAACCCCTAGCCCCCCAAACCGTGCGCACCCCCCTCCCTTTCCTCCACCTCCACACCACCTCCCCTCCACCCCTTGCTGCCCTAGGGTGGCCTCCCCACCCCTGCACCTCGCGGAGTCATCCCGTGGAGCGAGGAGCGAGGAGCAAGGAGCGAGGAGCGAGGAACGTGGAGCGAGGAGCGATTCGCGAGGAGATTCGCGGAGATTGATTGGAGTTTTGGCGCCGGGCAAAGGTATGATCTTGGGGATCCTTGGGGATGATCTAGGTACTGTTATTAGGGTGTTTATCAAGTTTTTAGATCAATTGGAGGCGCTGGTTTGAAGTAATTTGGGTTAGATCTAAACTTGTCCACGTTTCTGTTTTCGGGCAGATTGAGCAGTCGAACTAGGGTTCGAGTTTCCGTCGATTTAGAATCCGAATCAGACCGTACGGACTTCTAGGAAGTTGTAGATAATTTAATTATCTTTCCGTGGACGTAAAGCACGTTAAAATCCGATCAGCCGTTTGAAAGTTATGGCTGTTTTACCGAGCGCCTAAAAATCTGTGACGCGACTGGAACAGATTGTGGTAATCTGTAGATTAAACAATTTTAGAGTCCGAATCAGTCTTTCCCTATAACTAGAAAAAGTTGGGAAATTTCCTAAGCTTCGCGATGGTGTACTCGTTTATTCGATTTGGAGTCCCAGAACTCAAGTTATGCCTTTTGCAAGGCTGCTGTCCCGCCGGGACAGAACCTCTGTTTTTAGGTTTTGCGAGTAGTTGGCAATGTCGGGTTAGATGGGGGTTGGTGTACTGTTTGGAGGCTATGATTGTGAGTTTGTGATGCCTATGTGCAGGTGGTGTGACCCCGGGAGTTCCCTCTTCTTCCCGCCAATCCGTTGCACGTGGTTGAGGCAAGTGTGTTGTGATGGATAGCAAGTTGTAGGTTGCATGTTGAAATTAGATGGAATTTGCCTACATGATATATGTCCACTTGCCATGTTTTAATGATTGATATGATATGATGAGCATGTTTAACATATTATGATGCCATGTGTTAATATGTGAATTGAATATGATATTTGGCATGGTTACATGCATGTCATGAGATAGGGCGAGGGCGGTGAGAAAGTCTTAACTAGTCCGGCAAGGTCGGTGAGAAAGTTATGACTAATCCGGAACGCCATTGAGTAAGTCCTATGTCGTGATTCCATCCACGTGGTGTTTGGAAGCGAGTAGGCACCCTCCATCTTCGGGATGGAAGGGGGAAAGGGTGCACACCGACGGGTGTGTACTTCCCATACCGGTATGAGGTTCCAGAGGGTCAGGAGCAATGCATTACATCGCATACAAATTGATGATGATATTGATAAGTATTCATGAATGAGATGCTATACATGATGAAAGATGTTATTGACTTGTTGTTATGCTTGTTGTCCATTGCAGTATGCTTGCTGAGTTTTCGAACTCACCCTTGTGTTTTCTTGTTGTTTTAGGTACCATGAGAACGACATGCGGGAAAGGGGAATAGTCACACGCTCACACGTTGCTTCACCTTAATGTTTCCCCAAGTCAATTCATTTAGTTGGATAATAAATTGCGTGTGATGGCCTTTAAATTAAGTCTTAGCTTGGTTAATGAGAGTTCTATTGTTTGTTTGACACTTGGAACTTTAAGAGCTTGATGTTAGTCTTTTATTGTCGTTAAGACTCTATTTATTGCTGTTTTAGATGTTTCTCTTATTGCCATATAATGCCATATTATTGCTGCTCCTTAAATTCATGATAAAACAAAGGAGGTGCTGCCGAAATCTCGGTTTTTAGCCTATGCACCTTTGCTGGAATTTTATGCTAAATATGGTATTTAGTTGTTGTTTAGCTTATGTTTGGTAGCATTCGGGCATATTAAATGCCGGGGTGTTACAGTTGGTATCAGAGCGGGCTGTAGGTCCTTGGAATGTGAATTTTTAGTGTCATGCTATAGGGTACAACTAAAATGTGATGTGGAATAACTTAGAAACATGGCTTAGGTCTTAACTAAAACTTTGTTATAGGATAGCAACATTAAAACTTGCAAAAGTGGTATAACTAATCTAAAATTTGACACACTTGGTTGCACAAAGAGGATGGGGTTTTGGTTCATCATTGCATTGCGCTAATTATTTAATGAAGGATATGCTTATGATGATGTTTGATCTATGATCTTGAGTGTGTGCTTTCGTGTTTGGGTGGTTGTCTGCCTAAAGCAGCCATGCCAAGGGTAGAGGCCGTGGACGCCGTGGCCGTGGAGGCCAGGGCGAGGCTCCCAGGGAGTTGAGGAGTGCATTCTTTGAGGGTAGCGTTCGCTTAATGCTCGTGGGCCAGCTCGGGAGGAGCTTCCAGCTGCACGGTCGGGAGCGGGGTGCCCGCCGCAAATGAAGATTTCGTCCAGGCTCTGCAGAAGGAGATTCAGAGGCTGCGCCCGGCGGTGCGGGCAGCCCCTGCTGTTGTGCCTCCCCTGCAGTGGCCCCTGTTGTTGCCCCGCTGCACCGGAGCCGAGGATGAGTCTCGGAGTGGATGTCCCTCCGCCTTGACACTTTCGACGGAGCAGCACGCCGATCCAGTCCGCAGATTGGCTGCGGTACATGGAGAGGCGCTTTGAGGTCCTAGAGTTGACCTCGGTTCGCAGGACTCGCTTTGTGGCTTTTCATTTGAAGGGCCAAGGCGATATCTGGTGGGAGGGGTTACGCCGCTAGAACCCCGATCTGGGTCGATCACACAGGAGGACTTTGTGGCTCGCTTCGAGCCAAGTTCCACCTGAGTCTTTCCTTGAGAGGATGGAGCTTACTCGACCACTCTTTCCCAGGAAAGAGGTCGGTGGCAGTATGAGAAGGAGTTCAACGGCGTGGTGCGCTTCAGACTACTGTGGGCAAACGACGATCGGGAGAAAGCTAGGAGGTTCCGTAGGGGCCTCAACCAGGAGTTCAGAGTTGTCATGGGGGCGACTGTCCTCGTGACTTACGCTCTGTGGTGGAGCAAGCGAAGGGCATGGAGCTCGAGTTGGAGCTCTCCGGGACAAGCGTAACCCGGGAGGTTCAGGGGTTCCTGCGGCCCAGGTGGGGGCGAAGAGGACCTTTGGTGGAGGAGGTGGGTCCTCTCGACCCACCTTCAAGAAGTTCAAGGGAGGACAGGCTCCTCCTCGTGGGCTAAGATGGGGCCGCCCGATCGTCTTCTTCGCGGCGGCTGTTCGCCTGTGCCGGGCAGGGCATGAAGTGCTTCAAGTGCGGTGGCGAGCACCGTGCTTCAGAGTGTGGTTGGACCGGGAATTGCAACCACTGTGGCAAGCCCGGCCATATGGGACGAGTCTGCCGGATGAATCCCAGTAGCATCATCAAGTGGGAGACGGTGCCTTCTCCTCCCACTCCAGCGGCGTCTTCCAGAGGATCGGTGCACATGATGGCTGCCCCTGTTTCTCAGCCGCCCTTTGCGTGGCGCCGCCCGGCCAGCGTCTTGGTGCCCGGCCCGTCTGCTCCTCCTCGCTTGCCTCCTCCGCCCCTGCCTTGTTGGGGCATCACCGAGTCGGGGCTCATACGTCCCGACGCCACCAGGAGTGTACGCTTTGCCGACCGCCGAGTCAGCCGGGCATCCAGAGGTGGTTTCAGGTACTCTGCTCGTGGATTCCGTTGATGCCCTTGTTATATTTGATTCCGGAGCATCCTACTCTTTTGTGTCGTCGGAGTTTGCTAGTAGAGCTAAGTTGGGAGTTCAGCGGATTTCTGAGTCCGTGTTAGTCAGTTCTCCTGGGGGGTTTGATTGCTAGTTCTTTGGTTTGCCCTGGTTGCACCATTGCCATTGATGATGAGGTTTTCTTTGCCAATCTCATGGTGATCCAGTTGGCTCCTTTTGATGTCATTTTGGGCATGGACTGGCTGCATCGATGCCGTGCTAAGATTTGTTGTTTTCGGAAGACGGTTGCCTTGCGTGCCCGTCAGAGTAGAGTTGACCTTTCAGGGTGGTATACCCTCGATTCCGTCTTTGCTTTGACTAGTTTGTTTTCGGTCGGCGTTTGAGGCTATTGGGTTTCCTCATGACCTTGTCTCGAGAAGCCATCTTCCTCGATTCCCATTGAGGAGATTTCTGTAGTGAAGGAGTTCGTTGATGTGTTCCCCGACGAGTTGCCTGGTCTACCTCCTGTGAGGAATGTGGAGTTTCGTATTGACCTTGTTAGGGCACTCGACCTATTTCTATCTCTCCATACCGCTTGGCTCGACCTTTTCAAGACGAGTTGAAGAAGCGATTGGAGGATCTGTGGCCAAGGGCTTTATTTGGCGTAGCGTATCGCCATGGGGAGCACCCGCCCTCTTCGTCTCGAAGAAGGATGGAAGTTGGCGTATGTGCATTGATTATCGTGCTCTTAATCAAGTGACAGTCAAGAACAAGTATCCTTTGCCTCGCATCGAGGATCTGTTTGACCAATCAAGGGAGCAAAGGTGTTCTCCAAGATTGATCTTCAATCGGGTATAATCAGATCCGTGTGAGGGAGCAGGACATTGAGAAGACCGCTTTCTCCACTAGGTATGGGCATTATGAATTTAAAGTTATGTCTTTTGGACTAACTAATGCTCCTCGCTGTCTTTATGGAGGCGATGAACAAGATGCTACACAAGTACCTTGATGAGTTTGTGGTAGTGTTCATCGATGACATTCGATTTACTCTAAATCGGAAGAGGAGCATGAGCGACACTTGAGGCTTGTGCCGAGTACCGAGGAGAATCAATTCTTTGCTAAGCTGAAAAAGTGCGAGTTACGGATTTGAAGTGGGTTTTCTTGGCCACATCATCAATCCAGAGGGCATATCGGTAGATCCTAGCAAAGTCTCAAGAGTTTTGGATTGGAAGAGGCCTTCCAATGTCAAAGAGGTGCGTAGTTTCCTTGGGTTGGCTGGGTACTATCGGCGTTTTGTGCAGGATTTCTCTATCATTGCCAAGCCACTTTCACAACCGACTGTAAGGGGATGAAGTTCCAGTGGATCGCAGAGTGTGAGCACAGCTTACGCACTTTGAAGGAGAAGTTAGTGATCGCCTCTGTTCTTACCCTTCCCGAACCGGGAAGCGCTTCACTGTTTATTCCGATGCTTCTCGGTTGGGACTTGGGTGTGTGCTCATGCAAGAGGGCAAGGTGATTGCTTATGCTTCGAGGCGCTTGAAAAAGCATGAGCAGAATTATCCCACGCATGATCTTGAGCTAGCCGCCGTGGTGTTTGCATTGAAGTTATGGAGGCATTACTCAGACGGTGAGTCTTGTGATATTTTCATCGATCACAAGAGCCTCAAGTACATCTTTACTCGTAAAGATTTGAACTTGAGGCAGAGGAGGTGGCTAGAATTGATAAAGGATTATGACCTCACTATCCAAGATCATCCGGGAAGGCAAATGTGGTGGCCGATGCTCTTAGTCGCAAGACAATGCCCCCGGTTGTTGATTGTCTTGTTGCTGATTTTGAGCGTTTGGGAGTCTCCTACTGCTTTTCGGGGACCATGCAGGCTGAAACACAAAGGATTCTTTAGTCTGCGATTCTGGCGTGCAGCGAGAGGCACAACAAAGATGATCGTTTGCTCCAGCAAGTGAGGAAACGCCTTGAGGAAGGCAAGTCCGGAGACTTTCTTGTTGATGATGCGGGAGCTTTGAGGTTTCAAGGCCGTGCAGGCGTGCCCTAAGTCTCAAGTGAAAGAAGACATTCGAGAGAAGCTCATCGCACCGTACACGGTCCATCCTGGAGAGACCAAGATGTACAGGGACTTGAAGAAGAATTTCGGTGGAAAAGGATGAGAGTGGATATTGCCAAGTATGTGGCGTCTTGTGGGATCTGTCGGAAGATCAAAGCTGAGCATAAAGCGTCCCGCCGGCTTTATTCTGACCTTTGGAGATTCTGTGTGGCCATGGGATGACATCTCTATGGATTTTGTGGTCGGCTTACCTCGCACTCCTCGAGGAAGGATGCTTGTTTGGGTTGTGGTGGACCGTCTCGGCAAGTCTGCGCAAGATTTCATTCCCATCCGCACGACCAATTCAGCAAGCGAGTTGGCTCCCATCTATGTGCGGGAGATTGTGAGATTGCATGGTGTACCCAAGACCATTATCTCTGATCGGGATGCTAAGTTCGTCTCCAAGTTCGGGAGAGTTTGCAGAGTGCTTTGGGTACGCAGCTTTGCCTTAATCTTGCTTTTCACCCTCAGACAGATGGGCCTGAGCGTACCATCCAAACTTTGGAGGACATGCTCAGGGCCTGTGTGATGGCTTGGAAGGGTAGCTGGGAAGACCATTTGCCCCTTGCAGAGTTTGCTTACAATAACAGCTACCATTCCAAAGATCCGGCTGCTCCTTATGAGTCTTGTATGGTCGGAAGTGCAGATCGCCACTTTGTTGGGATCTGTGGGCGAGAGAGCTATTCTTGGGCCGGATTGGGTTCAGCAGATCGTTGATCGCGTGTCGGAGGTTCGGCAGAACCTTCTCGCAAAGACAGAGCGCAGAAGAGCTATGCCGATGTGAGGCGGCGAGACTTGGAGTTTGAGGTGGGTGATAGCGTACTCTTGCGAGTATCTCCCACCAAGGGTGTGGTGCGTTTGGCACCAAAGGAAAGCTCACCCAAGGTATGTTGGGCCTTTTCCTATCCTCGCCCGAGTTGGCAGGTTGGCCTATCGCCTAGAGCTACCGGAATCCATGCAAGGTGTGCATGATGTGTTCCATGTCTCGATGTTGAGGAAATACTTGCATGATCCGGAGTTGGTGGTTCCATTGGAACCGTTAGTGCTTGAGCAGGACCTCACCTTCGAGTCCCGTCCTGTGGAAATTCTGGGGACTTCAGAGCGAGTGATGAAGAACAGGACGCTTAAGTTTGTCAAGGTCTTGTGGTCACATCAGACCGAGAGAGAAGCGACTTGGGAGCTGGAATCTCGCATGCGCGAGAAGTATCCCGAGCTTTTCACCTCAGGTATGTGATGTGAAAATTCGACCTTTTGGTTTTGCTGGGTTTCGTGTTGGTGCGTTTAGATTCGAGGTCGAATCCTGTTGAAGGGGGGAAGAATGTGACACCTCGGAGTGTCGTATCCTTAATTATTGAGCATGATAAGGTTAAATACAGTATGAGATGTGGAATTAAGGTTAAAATCATAAGAATCGGAGGTTAATAGCTTTTCCGGGCCGTTTCCGGGCCGTTTTCGGGGTTTCGGGCCTTCCCGGAGGAGTTTTGGGCCTTGGTGGGCTTTGGTGGGATGGATTAGGACTCCGTAACGGACTAGGATTGGGTTGAGGGCTGGTAAAAGGGGCTTCCCCCAGCCCCCTTGCGCCCCCACCTCCCCATATTGCGCCCCCACCTCCCCCTCTTGCGCCCCTCTCCTCCCTCCCCCTCCCCTAAGCCCTAGCCCCCCCCCAAACCGTGCGCACCCCCCTCCCTTTCCTCCACCTCCACACCACCTCCCCTCCACCCCTTGCTGCCCTATGGTGGCCTCCCCACCCCTGCACCTCGCGGAGTCATCCCGTGGAGCGAGGAGCGAGGAGCAAGGAGCGAGGAGCGAGGAACGTGCAGCGAGGGAGCGATTCGCGAGGAGATTCGCGGAGATTGATTGGAGTTTTGGCGCCGGGCAAAGGTATGATCTTGGGGATCCTTGGGGATGATCTAGGTACTGTTATTAGGGTGTTTATCAAGTTTTTAGATCAATTGGAGGCGCTGGTTTGAAGTAATTTGGGTTAGATCTAAACTTGTCCACGTTTCTGTTTTCGGGCAGATTGAGCAGTCGAACTAGGGTTCGAGTTTCCGTCGATTTAGAATCCGAATCAGACCGTACGGACTTCTAGGAAGTTGTAGATAATTTAATTATCTTTCCGCGGACATAAAGCACGTTAAAATCTGATCAGCCGTTTGAAAGTTATGGCTGTTTTACCGAGCGCCTAAAAATCTGTGACGCGACTGGAACAGATTGTGGTAATCTGTAGATTAAACAATTTTAGAGTCCGAATCAGTCTTTCCCTATAACTAGAAAAAGTTGGGAAATTTCCTAAGCTTCGCGATGGTGTACTCGTTTATTCGATTTGGAGTCCCAGAACTCAAGTTATGCCTTTTGCAAGGCTGCTGTCCCGCCGGGACAGAACCTCTGTTTTTAGGTTTTGCGAGTAGTTGGCAATGTCGGGTTAGATGGGGGTTGGTGTACTGTTTGGAGGCTATGATTGTGAGTTTGTGATGCCTATGTGCAGGTGGTGTGACCCCGGGAGTTCCCTCTTCTTCCCGCCAATCCGTTGCACGTGGTTGAGGCAAGTGTGTTGTGATGGATAGCAAGTTGTAGGTTGCATGTTGAAATTAGATGGAATTTGCCTACATGATATATGTCCACTTGCCATGTTTTAATGATTGATATGATATGATGAGCATGTTTAACATATTATGATGCCATGTGTTAATATGTGAATTGAATATGATATTTGGCATGGTTACATGCATGTCATGAGATAGGGCGAGTGCGTTGAGAAAGTATTAACTAGTCCGGCAAGGTAGTTGATAAAGTTATGACTAATCCGGAACGCGATTGAGTAAGTCCTATGTCGTGATTCCATCCACGTGGTGTTTGGAAGCGAGTATGCACCCTCCATCTTCGGTTTTGAAGGGGGAAAGTGTGCACAACGACGGGTTTGTAATTCCCATAACGGTATGAGGTTCCAGAGGGTCGAGCAATGCATTACATCGCATACAAATTGATGATGATATTGATAAGTATTCATGAATGAGATGCTATACATGATGAAAGATGTTATTGACTTGTTGTTATGCTTGTTGTCCATTGCAGTATGCTTGCTGAGTTTTCGAACTCACCCTTGTGTTTTCTTGTTGTTTTAGGTACCATGAGAACGACATGCGGGAAAGGGGAATAGTCACACGCTCACACGTTGCTTCACCTTAATGTTTCCCCAAGTCAATTCATTTAGTTGGATAATAAATTGCGTGTGATGGCCTTTAAATTAAGTCTTAGCTTGGTTAATGAGAGTTCTATTGTTTGTTTGACACTTGGAACTTTAAGAGCTTGATGTTAGTCTTTTATTGTCGTTAAGACTCTATTTATTGCTGTTTTAGATGTTTCTCTTATTGCCATATAATGCCATATTATTGCTGCTCCTTAAATTCATGATAAAACAAAGGAGGTGCTGCCGAAATCTCGGTTTTTAGCCTATGCACCTTTGCTGGAATTTTATGCTAAATATGGTATTTAGTTGTTGTTTAGCTTATGTTTGGTAGCATTCGGGCATATTAAATGCCGGGGTGTTACACGGAATTTAACGTTCTTTATATGCACGGAAATATAATACAATTATCTACAACTTCTTAGAAGTCCGTACAGTCAGATTCGAAATCTAAATTGGCGAAAACAGGAACCCTAGGTCGATTGCTCATGCTGTCCCAAAACAGAAACGTGGCGACGTCTAGATCTAACCCAAATTACTCTAATCCATCACCACCAATTGATCTAAAAACTTGATAATCACCCTAAGAACAGTATCTAGATCAATTCCAAGGATCCCCATGATCATACCTTTGCCCGACGAACGAAAAATCCAATCGATCTCCTCGATCCTCGCTCCTCGCTCCTCGGATGGATCCATGAGGATGCAGGGGTGGGGAGGCCACCCTAGGGCAGAAAGGGGGTGGAGGAGAGGTGGTGTGCAATAGGGAGCAATGGGGAGCAATGGGGGAGGTGGAGGCGCAAGGAAGGGAGAGGGGAAGGTGGGGGGTGGCGGCTAGGGCTTGGAGGGAGAGGTGGGGGTGCCCAAGGGCAAGGGGAGCACGCCCAAAAGGCTGGTGGGGAGCCCTTTTACCAGCCCCCACACCCAATCCTAGTCCGTTACGGAGACCTACTCCATCCCACCAAAGCCCACCAAGGCCCAAACTCCCCCGGGAAGGCCCAAAACCCCAGAAACGGCCCGGAAACGCCCCGGAAAAGCTATTAACCTCCATATCCTATAGTTTTAACCTTAATTCCACATCTCATAATGTTATTAACCTTATCATGCATGTGAAATAAGGTTACGACACTCCGTGGTGTCACAACGCTTCAAAAGGCCCAAAAACGCGAGTAAACCTCAAGCCGAAAGGTTTTATTCTCTAATTTCACCTTCTATAATGTCACACCAAACCGTAGTGTCACACTCGACCTCACGTGCACTGTCCTCTAGTCCAAACATCTCACATGACATCCTCGACCCTCACGACCTCAGTTCCTCCCTGAACCTAGTCTTGGTCCCGTCATCGACCATGTTCGACCTCAAGCAACACTTGCACGTGAACAAAAACACACAAACAATTTTCGAGCCCAAGTCCGCGACTTGACTCACATTAATCCATGCAACCACTCACACGAGCGCATTGCATCAAATAAAATCAACCAAAAAACATAATTAAAAATCAGACCAAACTCTTTTGCAAAATCTGAATCTTTTCAAATAAACAAATTGGTTTCAGATCTTTTTCAAATAAAGAAACCAAAAAAATAAATCGTTTCAAATTGGTTTCAAATCTTTTTCAAATACTGAACCAAAATCAAATCAACTCAAATCTTTTCAAATCTCTTCGAATATTCAAATACTCATCATCAAAAGCACATGGATCAAAAAAACAATGATCCTTCACCGAACGTCCCACACGACATCCTTGAGCACCAAGACCTCAATTCCTCCTGAACCTAGTCCCGAACCTCAGTTCCTCCATGAACCTAGTTCCGGTCCCGTCATCGACCACATTCGCCCTCGAGCAATACCTGCACATGAACAAACCACAAAACGAATCCGAGCACAAGTCCGCGACTTGACTCAAAATAGTCCATGCAAATACTCACACGAGCATTGCATAAAGTCCACTTAAAAACAAACATCATGAAATTCTCACAAATCTCAAATTCAAACCAAAGTTCAATTCCAATTCTTGCAAAACCCTAACCGAGCAAAATGCATTCACGACGGACCAAAAATATGGTCCGGCGTACACATGAAAAAGTCACTCGAAAACCCATTCACGACTGACCAAAAATTTGGTCCGGCGTAGATGCGAAAGAAACACTAATTTGGTTCGGCGCTGATGCAAAGGAATGATCCGGCGCAATTTGCTTTGGAACTTTTGGTCCAACGCCAATAGGAAAATTTGGTCCGGCATAAAGTACCTCGACAACATGTTCACGCCAGACTAAAAATTTAGTCCGACGCAGTAGCGAAAACTGGTCCGGCGCAAAAGGAAAACTTACTGTTTTCTGAAACTCTGGTCTGGCGCTAATGCGAATCTTACTGTTTCTTGTCAATTTGTCAAACACATGCACAAACACATTTTGCAAATTGAATTCTAAGCCATTTTTTCAGCACATGATTTCACAATCTCCCCCTTGATGAAAACATTGGCAACATCACTTAGAATTGAACATTTAGCATTCACTTCACAAAAGATTTTGAAAACCAAAGGATTAAAATAAAAGACCGTAAAAACACAAAATCTCCACCTTTGACCAATATGCAAAGTGAAAAAACTAAAAAAACTCCCCCGAAGAAGTAAAATGTGTGTGAATGTGCAATGTGCCCAAAAAGTCCAAAATTCTCCAAGCTTCTTCCCCTTTTTTCCTTAAACTTCTCAAAGATTCCCAAACTTCTCCCCCTTTGACAATGGATTCATCAAGAGTACAAAAATGAGAACATGTTCAAAAATTTCCCTGTAGCAATGATTTCACAAGAAGAAACAAAAGGAATGCCAAGATAGGAAAAGATGAGCTCATTCGATCATATAACCTTATATATCACATAATATGCAAAATTCATGATCTTAATGTGATTTTAACAAGTTAGGGAATGACATGCATCTCAACCTCAATTCAGTCAACTATAGCCAATACTAAGCAAGACCTTAGTAGAAAAGCAAAGGCTCAAAATTGAAGCAACTAACAAGTTAAACCAACTACATTTTGCAAATTCATGCACAAACACATGCACAAACACATTTTGCAAATTCAATTCTAAGCCAATTTTGCAGCACATGATTTCACAGTTACAACAATAGCAAAACCAACTACAGACGAAACATTTGGCAAATAAAGATTGGTCTCAGATTATTTAGATGTCGTAGGGGTTGCACTGTGCGTTCCCTAAAGCCTACTCATGCTCCCCCGGCGCACAGCAAGCTTAGGGCATCGTCGCGATGCCATCCAACCCATCATCTTTTATTCAAACATCACTGTTCTCATCATCGACCGAAAATGAGTCTAATACGATCTCAGTTAGTGGTTGCAAATGACGACATCGTACATCCCCACGGTATTGCCTCACTCCCCGATGTGCAACAATAACCGTAGGTATCACCACGATACCGCTATTTGCTATCCAACTAAAGTTAACCAACATAATCCTGCTGTTTGGCCTAGTATCAATTTATCATTTACTAAGCCAATCCGTTCATGAATGAAGTTCTAAAAAACCTCCCACAAATGCCCTCAGATCATGATCCATCAGTTTATACTTGACGGCATTAGGATCATCAACCTTGTAAACTACCCAAAGCCACTATTATCATGCCCTAAATTCATGTTTGAGAATTATCACTAATCCTGCCAAGTGATCAATCCATATAAGCAAACTGTACATGTGACTGATTCATGATGCATCAGTGTAACACCCCAAAATTTTGCTTTTCTTAAATTCATGTGTGATTTGGCACTTTGGTGAATTTTTGGAATTTTCTGGAATTTATTTGGATTTATTTGGAATTTATTTGAATTTATTCCATTTTGAAATAATTAAAGAATTAAACTTTGCAAATAAAATTTTGTTGGAAATATTTTATTTGAGCCCAAAATGAACCAAAGTATTTTCCAGAATTTTTCTGGAATTTTTCTGAGTCATTTGCTATTTTTAATGAATTAAATGAATTACTGGGAATTATTTTAATTATTAAATCGCTGGAAAATGCGAGTGGGTTTGTACTATTCATCCGACCGAGCCCGAGTCAGACTCGAGTTCGAGTCCGACTAACCCGACCCGAGCCACGTGACTCGACCGAATCAAGTCCAAACTCCTAACCGGTGAACCGTTGGATCGAGATCCAACGGCCAAATCGAGCCGCGACCGATCCGGTCGGATCCGATCGCACCCACGCGATCGCGGACTGGCCGATCGTGCCACGTGGACGGCCGCGGCGTCGTCGTCTCCGCCGGATCCGAGCCGGACTCCGCCGCTGGCCGCCGCCGTGTAGGTTTAGGTTTCCGCTTTTCCGCGACGGACGCCGAGGCTATTTAAGGCTCGGTCACACCCGAGGTCGGCCACGACCTTGCGCACCCATAGCCCCTACTCACCAAGGCAGAAGCGGCCGCCCGTTTTGCCGCGATAGCTCGCCGTAGTTGAGCGCCACTCCGCCATGTTTTTGCCTCGCCTCGCCGCCGCCGCCTTCCGCCGAGTTGGAGCCTGGGCCCGAGTCCTCAAGTCAAGGCGCACCCGTGGGTACCTCTCACTCCGTCGGAGAAACCCCGAAGCGCCGTCGGGCTCGTCGTCGTCTCCGTCTCTGGTTGCTGCAGCTCCGCCGCGTCGCCATCGACCTCGCGAGCTCTGTGCACCGTCCGATCTTGATCGAGCGGTTGAGGTGAGTTCACGTGTTTCCAAACCCGATTAGATCTGGACCATTGGATCAAGATCCAACGGCCCACGATCGCCACGTGCCGTAGTAGTGTTAATGTAGGATTAGATCTGGACCGTCCGATCTAGATCGAACGGCCCACGATCATCGAGTAGTTTTCAACGTGTTAACCCTGGATCTAATCGCGGCCGTTGATTTTCAAATCAACGGACACGATCGTGCCACGCGGTCCGAAGCCGAAGCCGCCGCGCCACGCTGGCAGGTGGTCACTGACACGCTGGGCCCGCGTGTCAGCGGCTTAGCCGTAACTGCACCATGACGTCACCCATGACATCATCGGTGGGTCCCACCTGTCAGCACCGTGGCCTGAGCCCCGCTGACGTCAGCGATGACGTCACCCGAGTGGTCCCGCATGTCAGTCTCACGTGAGCCGTGGACCGGGTCCACGGTAGACCCGAGCCGAGCATGGACCGAGTCCATGGACTGGCTGACGTCAGCAGACCAATCCAGTGCTGCCACGTGTCCATGCTGACGCAATAATTAATTTCCGAAAAAAAAAATGATTTATTAATTCGAAATAATGATTTCAGATTTTGTTTCAAACTTCAAACGCTTATAACTTTTGCGTTTCAACTCCGATTTGAGTGATTCAAATTTCTAAATTTGTATAAAATTGAGATCTACCTAAATATGAATTTTATTTAATTTTTGGACTAAAGTTTTTCTCTGCAAAATTATTTAATTGATTATTTAAACTTTAAATAATCATAACTTTTGCATCTTAACTCCAAATTTGACGATTCCAGTTTCTAAAAACTCATAAAATTATGTTCTCTCTGTTTATGGATTTTATTTGGATGTTTGGACACTTTTTGCCTATTGTTTATTCGTGTATTTGCTATTTGCACGCTTTACGAGTAGACGTTGAAGTGCCGGAAGGATTCGAAGGAGAAGTATTAACTCAGGATCCAACTCAAGACCAAGAACAAGTACTTTTTGAAGGCAAGTTGTGCTTTGACCATGTTGATCCTATTTTGAAATCTATTTTGATTTAACCTATTGCATGCTAAGTACAAATAGAAAATACTTTATTTAAACATGGGGGATTAGATAAACACCAATCTACTGTATGACACCTTGATTATTTAAGTATGTGCCATGACCCTTTTGTCACCCTAGTTGTGGATTACTAGTTGGACATTATTAAATTGCCAACATGGGTTTAGAACGTTGTAGTATCGCTTAGAGCACGCTACGTGCTCAGGACATGGTTTTGGACAATCTAATGTTTATATTGACTTAATGATATATTGAACCTGTTTTGGAAAGGTATCATGTGATGTTGATGGCACGTGGTGCATGGTAATCAACTGGGGTTTGATAAACGATTTCGGCCAGGGCATGTGGCAAGAGTAATCAGGTGGGCGATTGTGGCATTGGGGATGTTGATTTGGTTCTTCGGTAGTCTTGCCTGGTCACCCTAAGGACTTAACCTTGCAAGCCTTTGAACTGGGTCTAACGTGCAACCACATGTCCGTAATGGGACGGACCTAGTTGACTAAGTTGCTAATAACGCACCTATGGGACCTCGGGAGGTCAACTACACCCTTTGTGTAAGTTGTGCGGGGAGCGCATCGGGCTGAGGCCAGGTACCCATCTAACGGTTGATTGGCCTAGACTTCGCCTTAGCTAAGGGAAGGGTTAGTGTGCAATAACCGGGGAGGACCACTTGTATTGTTAGAAGTTTCCGAAAGACTTTGTTACGGGAACTCGCCTTTGTGGTGTTTGACTGTATCTTGTGGGTAAAGTGCATAACCTCTGCACAGTATAGAATCTATTCGAATAGCCGTGTCCGCGGTATTGGACATCGCTCGGGAATTACAGTCAAGGGTTAGATTTTTTCAAAAATAACTTTGGTTTGAAAGGTTGGGTTGGAGTAATAATGATGTTGATGGAAATGTGGATTAGGATGGGAAAGATGTTTATTAAACTCCTTGAAAAGTTATCTATGCTTTACTTGTTTCTACTGCTTTCGAATCTATTTACGTTACTTGTCAAATGCTGTTTACTGCAAATATACCTTGAGCTATTCCTTTGTACCAAGCCATGCATATAGTATATTAGCCTGCATTCTGTGCATGACTTGCTGAGTACCAAGTACTCACACTTGCCACAATACAACACCAGTTGAAGAGGAGACTACACTAGCTTTGGAGGAGGAGCTCCAAGAGGATCCGTCTACTTAGGGAAGCGAGCCCAGTCAGTTGCCTGTGGTATACTGGATGGCGCCACGAAGTTATTTGATTTTCCGCTGCTACTATTTCTCTCTTAATAAGTATCGCCCTGCGAGGCGTACGTTTGTGACTTGGCCATAAGGTCAAGTAACCAGTTTGCTTAATTAAATAAAAGTACTTTGATAGTATCGAATGGTATGATTGTGATATTTACCGATGTTAAGACTGTGTGCACTAGCGCGTTCCTGGACTAGTGTTGAATACACAGAGGGTCCGGATTTGCAAATTCGGGGTCCCGACAATCAGTGCATAGCACAAACCAATCAACTAGTCAGGGCAGCAACAAGCATAAAAGGGATCTCATGTATTCCAGTAAACAACTTTAGCTCTTTTCCACTTTCTAACATGAGCATATATAGCGAAGCAATCGAGGATCATTAAGCACAACTTAGTATTAATCCATCATCTACTAAACTTTTCTATTCCTTAGTAGATTCAGAGAAATCAATTCTCAGTTAAATCATTCAAACCCATCAAAGATCAAAAGGGACAAAGAAATCGCATGGCAAAGCATCAACTTCATCATCTGCTATGCAATCTAATTGGAGCCATTACCAGTATTTCATCATTAAGCATTAAGAATATCAGAACTAGCAGAGCTTCGATTCTTCATGAACAAAATTTATCTATGCCACAATATCCTCAGTACCTTTACCCTTCGTCAATCCATACAAGCGCATCTTGGATCATAGTAGTATGATCTCAATGCACACTTTTAACACAACCTCTAAACCATAAGCCATTTTAAAACAACTAGTAATCATAATCTTCGGCAAAGAGGCAGAAGAAGGGGAAAAGGGTAAAATCAGGGAGTACCAATCCCTAGTAAGGAAATTAGAAGAGGGAGGAAGAAAAAGCATCATCAGAAATACCTAACCCTAGCCAAGCCAAGGGGAAGCGCAGAGAGAGAGAGAGAGAGAGAGAGGTCGGATCGACAAAGAGATACCAGTAGGGGGGGTGAAGAAGCCAGAATCCCCAATCATCCCTGGGCGACAGCGAATCAACCGCGAGAGCGGCCTGGCGGCGCGGACCGACGGATGCGCGGGAAGCCCTAGCGGAGCGCGTGAGGATGCGGCCGAGGTAGGCAGAAACCTGAAGGCGGATGCGAGGACCGGGCTCGCCAGGGCCAGCATCGGTGGCCAGCGGATTTGGAGGTATGGGGACCACCGAGCCGAGGCGTCGGGGCAATCGGCCGAGTCGAAGAAGACCAGGAGGAGAAGAATCGAGAAAATGGGGAAAAAATAGAAGAAGGCGCTAGAAGGAGAGCCCATTCGGCCGAAGAGATGAGGCAGAGAAAAGAAATAAGGAAAAAGGACAATAAGGAAAAAAAGAGAGGGAAATATGAAGAGAAGATTAGGAAAAGAAAGTTCGAAGGAAAAAATATTTTCTTTGCTAATTGGAGATGTTATTTCAAATAATCCAAAAATTTAGTTAATTGAAACCTAATCGATTATCGTCTTAATCAGATCTGATGCATACTATGTCTCGATCATGCCATACCCAAATAAAAGATTTTCGGAACTCAAGTATTCCAAATATGTAAAAATGTTTTATGAATAATCAGGATTGAACTAAATTAGTAAGTAATCGTACTTTGATATATATATATGCTAAAAAATATAATCACGATACGTATATGGATAAATATACTTAATCAACTTGCTTTATATATAATCCACAAAATACATTCATTCGATGCTACGATGATGATTAGGTTTAACACAAACCTATTTTATTCTCTTATAAAGAAACATTTTCATCATAATATGCTTTGCATCTGAATCCTATTAAAACATAACCCTGCAAGAGCTAAACCCTAATATCTGTAGTTTTGATGCTTATGCCAAAGTTTAACCCTGCAATTTATAGCTACTTTCACCTCTGCTATTTTATGTACTAATTGATGTTAGTACAAACAATTTCACACCCTGAAATTGAATTATAGTATATTAAATCTTACAATCTTAGCTTCCTGAATTTGTAAAATAAAATAAGAATGAATCATAAGGAATAGGTATCGTATGCGATGCAACCCTTAAACCGTTGATCAATGCTAAAGGTTATAACGTAGAAGTGACACACTTATACGTTCACAAACCCTAATCCACACCCGTGCTTGTTTTATGTAATGTTTTATATTTGTTTTTTTCATCTGATTTCCTTTTGCCCTTATTGAAAGTGTTATTTGCTACTTGCTATCTTTTCTGTTATGCGACGTGTAGAATCCGACGTCTCGGACTTCGTCGTCAACAACTCCAAGAATCCAACTTCGGCTCCGTCACTGAAAACAACGGATAGCAAGGCAAGCACCCATATAGATCCTATTTTTCCTTTAACAAGAAGAACTAAATTAAAATTTGCATGCATATGTTATATTTTGTATACACTGCTATATTATGGGAAAAATGGAAGATATGACCTTCATTTATGGTTTTCCTTAATCAGTAGTGATAGATGAAACCCCAGATTAATGATGGACACACAAAATGGGTATATTCAATTATTACATGCATATGCTTATCCCTGCTTTAGACTGGGAACACGAACGGATGGTTATACTGTTCGTGATAAACTAAAATTGTTGGACATGATGAACATTAATTTTGAACCTGTTAAAATATTGTGGTTATTGATATTTTCTTTTTCTTGAAAATAAAACTATGATTTCGACGTGGGTGATTATTGGCAATAGTCGGATGTACATGTTTTAACGTGTACGTAGATAGGGTGAAGTATTGCCCATGTCACATTAAGGACCGAACGTAGTGTCCCGTGATCCAAGTATAACCGTACATCCACAAGTATTGGACGGGGAAGTCTTAACTTATTAAATTATTTGGGAATTAGCTTTGCACATTAGTAGGCAGTTGTAGCATGGGCATTACGGATATAAGTTTGCTTGAGTGGGTGTCATCACCGAGGTGTTGGCATCTGCCGTTGTAACGATGCATGCCTGCTATGAATTGGGGATGTTATTATTCCTGGTGGGTCACTGGCTCTGGAATAATTTTTACCTTTTTGGCTTCCATCATAGTCAGGGTGAGTCGGCATCGGGCTAGTGCAAAGTTAAGGTCCAAGTAATCGAACAGTTCTGTTATGAACTCTCTGGCGGCACACCAAAGGAAGTGTGTCTAATATGCATTACCAAAAAGGGAGAACATATCTTATGGGTAAAGCTGTACAAACTCTGTAGAGTCTAAAACTATTCGAATAGCTGTATCCACGGTCATGGATGACTTGGTGAACCCACACTAGTTAGCTATTTTTATAAAATGTTTTGGTGACTGTAACACCCCAAAATTTTGCTTTTCTTAAATTCATGTGTGATTTGGCACTTTGGTGAATTTTTGGAATTTTCTGGAATTTATTTGGATTTATTTGGAATTTATTTGAATTTATTCCATTTTGAAATAATTAAAGAATTTAATTTTGCAAATAAAATTTTGTTGGAAATATTTTATTTGAGTCCAAAATGTTCCAAAATATTTTCCAGAATTTTTCTGGAATTTTTCCGAGTCATTTGCTATTTTTAATGAATTAAATGAATTACTGGGAATTATTTTAAATATTAAATCGCTGGAAAATCCAACTCGGGTCAAGTACTGTTCATCCGACCGAGCCCGAGTCAGACTCGAGTTCGAGTCCGACCCGAGCCACGTGACTCGACCGAACCCACTCCTAACCCTAATCAATCCCAACCGTTGGATCAAGATCCAACGGCCGAGATCCACCCGTACCGGTTCGAGCCGTAACCGGCCCGGATCCGATCGCGCCCGTGCGATCGTGGCCGTCGATCGTGCCACGTGGACGGCCACGATTGCGTCGTCTTCCCGTGACCGAGCCGGACTCCGCCGCCGCGCCCGCCGCCGTAGCAAACTAGGTTTCCGTCTAGGGCTCGAACGCCGAGGCTATTTAAAGCGTGAGACATCCCCCGAGGTTGCCCTCATCCTTGCGCACCCGTTCCCCCGAGCCATCTCGCCTGAGCCGCCGTTGAGCCGCAATCGCTCGCCGGAGTTGTCTCTTCCCTCCGCCGCGGTTTGCGCCGGTTTCGCCGTCGTCCGTCGTCTTCCGCCGAGAAAGAGCTCAGTCCGAGTCCTCGCGACGAGACGCACTGGCGAGGCTTCATCTCGCCGAGCACGCCCCAAACGCCGTCGGGCTCGTCGTCGTCCCCGTCTCCGGTCAAGCCAGCGCCGCCGTGAAACCATCGCCATCCGCGAGCTCGGAGGACCGTCGGATCCAGATCGGACGGTTGAGGTGAGCTCACGTGTTCCAAACCCGATTAGATCTGGACCGTTGGATCAAGATCAGCGGTTCACAATCGCCACGCGTCTTTAGCAAAGGCGATTATAGGATTAGATCTGGACCGTCCGATCTAGATCGAACGGCCCACGAGCAACGAGTAGTTTCAACGTGTTAACCCTGGATCTAATCCGCGCCGTTGATTTTCAAACCAACGGCCGAGATTGCGCCACGTGTCGGGAAGATGGACCGCCGCGGTCAACGCCGTCCACGCGGCAGGCAGGACGCTGACACGCGGGGCCCGCGTGTCAGAGGGCCCGCATGTCAGTGGCTGACCCAGCCAAGAGCTGACGTCACCCATGACGTCACAGGGGGTCCCACCTGTCAGCACCGTGGGCTGAGCCCCGCTGACGTCAGCGATGACGTCACCTGAGCAGGCCCACATGTCAGTCTCACGTAGAGTCGTGGACCGAGTCCACGGTGGACCCGAGCCAAACCGTGGACCAAGCCCATGAGCCGGCTGACGTCAGCCAGCCAATCAGAGGCTGCCACGTGTCCATGATGACGCAATAATTAATTTCCGAAAAAGAAAATGATTTATTAATTCGAAATATTGATTTCAAATTTAGTTTCAAACTTCAAACGCTTATAACTTTTGCGTTTCAACTCCGATTTGAGTGATTCAAATTTCTAAATTTGTATAAAATTGAGATCTGCCTGAATATGAATTTTATTTAATTTTTGGACTAAAGTTTTTCTCTGTAAAATTATTTAATTGATTATTTAAACTTTAAATAATCATAACTTTTATGCTTTAACTCCAAATTTTTGATTCCAGTTTCTAAAAATCCACAAAATTATGTTCTTTCTGTTTATGGATTTTATTTGGAGTTTTGGAATGTTTTTGCCTAGTGTTTATTTGTGTATTTGCTATTTGCACGCTTTACGAGTAGACGTTGAAGTGCCTAAGGATTCAGGAGATGTATTGACTCAGGATCCAACTCAAGACCAAGAGCAAGTACTTTTTGAAGGCAAGTTGTGCTTTGACCATGTTGATCCTATTTTGAAATCTATTTTGATTTAAACTATTGCATGCTAGTTCAATTAGAGAAATACTTTGGTTAAACCTGGGGGTTAGATAAATACCAATTTCTTTGTATGACACCTTGATTACATAAGTATGTGCCATGACCCTTTGTCACCCTAGTTGTGAATTACTAGTTGGACATTATTAATTTGCCAACCTGGGTTTTAGACCGTTGTAGTATCGCTTAGACTCGCTACGTGCTCATGACATGATTTTGGATAATCAAATGTTAATATTGACTTAATGATATATTGAACCTGTTTTGGAAAAGTATCATGTGATGTTGATGGCACGTGGTGCATGGTAATCAACTGGGGTTTGATAAACAGTTTTCGACCAGGGCATGTGGCAAGAGTAATCAGGTGGGCCAGTGTGGCATTTGGGAATGTTGATTTGGTTCTTCGGGTAGTCTTGCCCTGGTCACCCTAAGGACTTAACCTTGCAAGCCTTTGAACTGGGTCATACTTGCAACCACATGGTCGGAATGGGACGGCCCTAGTTGACTAAGTCGCTAAGGACTCACTTGTGGAGCCTCAGGGTGTCAATTACACCGTTTGTGTGATTGTGCGGGGAGCGTATCGTGGTCGTGGCCGATACCCATCTAACGGTGTGTTGGTCCCATACTTCGCCTTGGCTAAGGGAAGGGATGGTGTAGAGCACGAACCGGAGAGGACCACCTGTGTTGTTTGAGGCTTCCAAAGGCTTTGTTACGGAACTTCGCCTTTGTGGTGTTTGTTTGTATCTTGTGGGTAAAGTGCATAACCTCTGCAGAGTTTAGAATCTATTCGAATAGCCGTGTCCGCGGTATTGGACAACGCTCGGGAATTACAGTCAAGGGTTAGATTTTCTCAAAAATAACTTGGATTTGGAAAGTTGGGTTGGTATAACAATGAAGACAATGGAAACATGGTTTAGGACGGGGAAAATGTTTATTAAACTACTTGGAAAGTTATTAATGTTTTACTTATTTCTACCGCTTTGAATCTACTTATATTACTTTTCAAATCTTTGTTTACTGCAAATATACCTTGAGCTATTCCTTTGTACCAAGCCATGCATATAGTATATTAGCTTGCATTTTGTGCATGACTTGCTGAGTACCAAGTACTCACCCTTGCCTCAACACAACACCAGTTGAAGAGGAGACTACGCCAGCTATGGAGGAGGAACTCCAAGAGGACCCGTCTACCTAGGGACGCGAGCCCAGTCAGTTGCCTGTGGTATACTGGATGGCGCCACGAAGTTCTTTGATTTTCCGCTGTTATTATTTCTCTCTGAATAAGTTTCGCCTTGCGAGGCATACATTTGTAACTTGGCCATAAGGTCGAGTAACCGCTTTATTACTTCAATAAAGTACTTTTATGGTATCGATTGGTATGATTGTGATATTTACCGATGTTAAAGACTGTGTGCACTAGCGCGTTCCTGGACTAGTGCTGAATACACAGAGGGTCCGGATTTGCAAATTCGGGGTCCCGACAGAGGTGGTATCAGAGCCATACTTGACTGTAGGCTCAACCCTAAGTTAGAATGGTCGTAGTGAGGATAAAACCTATTTTCTAAAGCTAAAAATTTGTGAAGACAAGAAATGACATCTCGACTTATCCCCTTCTCTCTTTTCTTGTCTCTTGCTGAAATTTTCCCTTACCTAGTCACAATTGAAAAATTCCGAGTTCTTACGTAAAGCACGCTTGTGACAGATGGAGGAAGAATTCAACTACGTTGATCTGGGAGTTGGTCATGCTGCGGAACTTTGGCACATGCTACAAACTCTCGGAGATTTTGAGAAGCCCCAATACCAAGTGGAAGTGATCGGGCAAGGTGATTGATCAAGGCTTGTGACGTGAGGATTGAGGTACCGCCAGGAAGAGGGGCCAGTGCAATCGCCCGATACACCAGACCTTTGCCAGGAGATCTACAATGCAGATGGGTATCCAAGAAGTTTCACGACGAGCAATGCGGCACATTACCAGTATCTACGCCAGGGAGTTGGAGAGCACGGTGTTCCGTTATCATCCGCGCAGCAATAACCTTCTTGACCCGAAGACGATTCAGGATGAGAATGCCACGGTTACACAGTTGGCACGATTTGTCGTCGCCCAGGAGGATGTACTAGATAATACAAGCAAGGAGCTACAGAAGGCCCGCAAGGAAATCACGACAGAGAAGAACCGATGGCGGGAAGCTCAAGAGTATGTGGCACACCTTCTACGAAGGATTGACGAGTTGGAGATGACCTTGTACGGATCGGACTCAGAGCGATGCTCGAACTACACGAGCCAGATCCGGAGGAGTCAGACCTCGATGAGGACACTGCTTCTTCGACTACCACAGATGACATAGTCGCTGGACATGGCGATCATTTCGCGCCTATGCCACAGCACCCGTACCCAGGCCGTGGAGGTTTCCTCGATGAGTGAGCATAGGATCTATAGTGAGACTCCTTCGCCGAGTCGCGTCATAAAGAGTCACCCTTTAGGCGTTAGACTCCAGATGTTAGTTCGATTTGGATTTGCTTTGTTTGCTGAGTGTGCAGTATGTGTTGCAAGGCCCTTAGGCATTGTAAGCAGCCATACCAAGTTATTAATAATAAAGTTGGACCTTAAAGTTACCCCCTTTCGCCCCGCATAAGTTCCATGTTACTTGTCTATTCTTGTTTCCCTCTCATCTCTAAAACCTAGAGCAAATCGACAGATGGTGAACACCCGTGGAAACTTTGGGAGCAATGGGAGTGGGTCTCGCCCAGCAGAAAACCCCAATAAAGGAGCACCAGCACCGCCAGTGGATATGCAGAATTTTGGAGCATTTCTTGCTGCTCAGACTCAGTTGATGCATGCTATGATGCAACAAATGCAGCACGTCCTTTGCCAGGCCACACCCAACCAAGCTAACCAGGGACCACGCTGAACACGATCGTCCGAGTTCATGAGGACTCACCCACCCACTTTCTCTGGGAATGCCAATCCATTGGAGGCCGATGATTGGTTAAGATCAATCGAGAGGAAGCTACACATAGCTCAATGCATAGGAAACGAGAAGGTACTCTACGCTTCTCATCAGCTGGAAGGAACAGCCGCCGAATGGTGGGAGAACTTCTGTGCCACGCAAGAGAACCCTCAAGATATCACTTGGGAAGAGTTCACACCGCATTCGACAAAGATCACGTGCTGAAGGAATCATGGACCTTAAGAAGGAGGAGTTGAGCAGAAGCAAGGTAATCAGCCAAAGGGCCGACTATCTGAACAAGTTTACACAGCCTAGCACGCTACGCACTGAGGATGTAGCGACGGATAAGGCCGCATACCTCGCTTTTATGAAGGGACTTAACTCGGGATTGCAAGTAGGGTTGATCACCCACACCTTTCCAGATTTTCAAGAGTTGGTGAATAAGGCACTTATTCTCGAGGACAAGCGCAAGGAACCGGATGAGAACAGAAGCGCAGGATGCAACAAAGAAGGATCACGCCAGGGAACGCAGCGGCCGAGAGTTGCACCAAATCAATTCTTGATTCCAACCACGAATGCAACAAGGACACCATCCCCAGCACCAAGACCTGCCAATCGAACTACTGCACCCAGCCCCGCTAGAAATGCTACTCCAGGCATCGAAGGAACAGTGAGACGCCGCTACAATCGCGAACGAGCCAGGACACTTTGCCAACAGCTTGTCCGAAGAAGACATCGAGAGTGACCGATTCGCTTCAACCTAGGAACCACCCAGCTAGGACGCCAAAGACAGGAGCCGCACCCTGCATCGTGGTGAGAGGCCGAGTCAACCATGTCACCGCAGATGCACCGCGAATGCTACTGACGTCAGATCCGGGTAAGTTACTTGTTAACTCGATACCTGCAACAGTTTTGTTTGACTCTGGAGCTTCGCATTCGTTTGTTTCGCAAGGCTTTGCAACTAGAAATGATTTGAGGATTGCAAGACTTAAGTGCATGCTTTTAGTTCAAACCCCTGGTTCCGAACTCCGAACGAAAGTAGGATGTTCCGGGGTGAGAATACTAATAGATGGAATAGAGTTCCTAGCAAACCTTATAATTTTGGAGACCCAGACCTTAGACGTCATATTGGGAATGGATTGGTTATCCAAGCACAAGGCCGTATTGGACTGTGGACGAAGGACTATCTCAGTTGAGAGCCCGTGTGGGAAGAAAGTGGAATTTCAAGCCACCGCAGTTAGAGATGGGCAGTTGATGGTTAACAGTGCCAAGGCAATCAGCATAGAGGATGTCTCGGTAGTGAATGAGTACCCCGATGTTTTTCCCGAGGATTTACCTGGTATGCCGCCAGATAGGGACATAGAGTTTGTGATAGAGCTTGTACCTGGTACAGCACCGATAGCAAAGAGACCCTATCGGATGTCCACCGAGGAGTTGGTAGAGATGAAGAAACAGCTAGAAGAGTTAATGGAGAAAGGATTTATCAGGATCGAGTTCGCCGCCGTGGGGAGCACCGCTTTTGTTTGTCAAGAAGAAGGACGGGAGTTTCAGGATGTGCATTGACTACCGTGCACTCAACGAAGTCACCGTGAAGAATAAGTATCCGCTACCCAGGATTGATGATTTGTTTGATCAGTTGAGAGGAGCTGGAGTTTTCTCCAAGATTGATCTGAGATCGGGATACCATCAGTTGAAGATCCGATCAGAAGATATATCGAAGACTGCATTCTCGTCAAGATATGGACATTACGAGTTTACAATTATGTCCTTTGGACTGACAAATGCGCCAGCTTATTTCATGAATATGATGAATAAGGTGTTCATGGAATATTTGGACAAGTTTGTCGTCGTGTTCATAGACGATATCCTAGTCTACTCCAAGACAGAGGATGAACATGCCGAACACTTGAGGCGAGTTTTGGAAAGGCCGAGGAACAACAGCAACTTTTCGCCAAGTTCAGCAAGTGTGATTTTTGGAAGGACAAAGTGGAGTTTCTTGGACATGTAATGACTGCAGAAGGAGTCGCCGTGGATCCAAGCAAAGTAGAAGCTGTGTTACATTGGGAGCAGCCGAAGACTGTGACCCAGATTCGGAGTTTCCTTGGAATGGCAGGATACTATCGCCGTTTCATTGAAGGCTTCTCGACAATTGCGAAACCTCTTACGCAATTGCTGAAGAAGGAAAAGAAGTTTGCATGGACGCCAGAATGTGAGAAAGGATTTCAGGAGCTGAAGAAGCGATTGACATCAGCACCGGTGTTAGTTCTACCGGATGTTGCTCAAGGCTTCGATATCTATTGTGACGCATCGCGCCAAGGACTTGGATGTGTGCTGATGCAGAATGGAAAGGTCGTCGCTTATGCATCAAGGCAGTTGAGGCCGCATGAGGAAAATTATCCGACACATGACTTAGAGTTAGCCGTAGTGCATGCTTTGAAGATATGGCGCCACTATCTGATTGGAAACAGATGTGAAGTGTATACGGATCATAAGAGCCTTAAGTACATATTCACCCAGTCGGATCTGAATATGAGGCAAAGGAGATGGCTAGAGTTAATCAAGGACTACAATGTTGGAATCCATTACCATCCCGGGAAGGCCAACGTAGTAGCCGATGCTCTGAGTCGGAAGAGCCATACCGCGAGTATGTTGCTAGCCACAAGTCAAGATGAGTTATGTGAGGACTTTCAGAAAATGAAGATTGAGGTGGTACCTAGCGGATTCTTGGCCGCATTAGAAGTAAAGCCTACCTTAGAGGATCAGATCCGAGAAGGACAAAAGGATGATGACAAGATCCGTAGGATTAAGTCCATCAAGGAAGAGGGCAAGGCAGAAGACTTCAAGTTGGATGAGCAAGGCACGTTATGGATGAAGGATCGCATTTGTGTGCCTAACAAAAAGGAGTTGAAGCAACTGATTTTGGAAGAAGCCCATGACTCCAAGTACTCAATCCACCCTGGAAGCGCCAAGATGTATCAGGATTTGAAGGAGAGATTACAGTGGCCGAGTATGAAACGTGAAGTGGCCGAGCATGTTGCATTGTGCGACGTATGCCGAGAGTCAAGGCAATGCATCGAGAGACCAGCAGGATTGCTACACCACTGAAAATACCCGAGTGGAAGTGGGAGGAGATCGGAATGGATTTCATTACGGCCATCAAGACTCAAGGAGGTTATGACTCCATATGGGTTATAGTGGATCGTTTGACTAAAGTAGCCCATTTTATCCCGTGAAGACTACTCACTCGGGAGATAAATTAGTGGAATTGTACATGATCAGATTGTCTGCTTGCACGGAGTGCCAAAGAGGATTGTATCAGACAGAGGTACCCAATTTACCTCAAGGTTACGGAATAAGTTGCATGAAGCCATGGGAACCCGTTTGAACTTCAAGATCTGCCTTATCATCCACAGACGGATGGACAGACCGAAAGAGTCAACCAGATTCTGGAGGATATGCTAAGAGCTTGTGCATTGGCTTATGCTACCTCTTGGGATAAATGTTTGCCGTATGCCGAAGTTCGGGCCATACAACAATAGTTATCAGGCTAGTCTGCAGATGTCACCATTTGAGGCACTGTATGGACGACCTTGTCGGACGCCATTGAATTGGAATGAGACCGGCGAGCGCCGTGTCTTTGGGCCTGATATTCTTCAGGAGGCTGAAGAGCAGGTTGCCGTGATTAGGGAAAGGTTGAAGATTGCCCAATCTCGACAGAAGAGTTATGCTGACAATCGTCGCCGAGACTTGAGTTTTGAACCAGAAGACTTTGTTTATCTCAGAGTTACGCCTCTCAGGGGAGTTAAGAGGTTCCATGCCAAAGGGAAACTCGCACCCCGTTATGTTGGACCATTTAAGATTTTGAGTCGCAAAGGCGAAGTTGCTTACCAGCTGGAGTTGCCACAGTCGTTAGCAGGAGTACATGATGTATTCCATGTGTCCTAGCTTGAAGAAGTGTCTCCGAGTTCACGAGACAGACACCGCTAGAGTCAATTGAGTTGCAAGAGGATTTGACCTATAAGGAACATCCCGTGAGGATTACGGACATAATGGATCGAGAGACCAGGAATAGGTCAACCCGCTTCTCAGAGAGTTCAAAGGAGCAACCATGAAGAAAGCGAGGCGACTTGGGAGCGCGAAGAGGATTTGAAGAAAGAATTTCCAAACCTATTCTTTAGTAAGCCACGAATCTCTGGGACGAGATTCTATTAAGGGGAGGTTTGTAACACCCCAAAATTTTGCTTTTCTTAAATTCATGTGTGATTTGGCACTTTGGTGAATTTTTGGAATTTTCTGAATTTATTTGGATTTATTTGGAATTTATTTGAATTTATTCCATTTTGAAATAATTAAAGAATTTAATTTTTGCAAATAAAATTTTGTTGGAAATATTTTATTTGAGTCCAAAATGTTCCAAAATATTTTCCAGAATTTTTGGAATTTTTCCGAGTCATTTGCTATTTTTAATGAATTAAATGAATTATCGGGAATTATTTTAAATATTAAATCGCTGGAAAATCCAACTCGGGTCATCTTGTTCATCCGACCGAGCCCGAGTCAGACTCGAGTTCGAGTCCGACCCGAGCCACGTGACTCGACCGAACCCACTCCTAACCCTAATCAATCCCAACCGTTGGATCAAGATCCAACGGCCGAGATCCACTCAGACGGCTCGAGCCAGAATCGCCCGGATCCGATCGCGCCCGTGCGATCGTGGCCATCGATCGTGCCACGTGGACGGCCACGATTGCGTCGTCTTCCCGTGACCGAGCCGGACTCCGCCGCTACCGCCGTAGCAAACTAGGTTTCCGTCTAGGGCTCGAACGCCGAGGCTATTTAAAGCGTGAGACATCCCCGAGGTTGCCCTCATCCTTGCGCACCGTTCTCGAGCCATCTCGCCTGAGCCGCCGCCGTTGAGCCGCAATCGCTCGCCGGAGTTGTCTCTCCCCTCCGCTGCGGTTTGCGCCGTGTTCCGCCGTCGTCCGTCGTCTTCCGCCGAGAAGGAGCCTGTGTCCGGAGTCCGCGACGAGACGCACCGAAGGAGGCTTCATCTCGCCGAGCACGCCCCAAACGCCGTCGGGCTCGTCGTCGTCCCCGTCTCCGGTCAAGCCAGCGCCGCCGTGAAGCCATCGCCGTCCGCGAGCTCGGAGGACCGTCGGATCCAGATCGGACGGTTGAGGTGAGCTCACGTGTTCCAAACCCGATTAGATCTGGACCGTTGGATCAAGATCCAACGGTTCACAATCGCCACGCGTCCGTAGCAAAGGCGATTATAGGATTAGATCCGACCGCCCGATCTAGATCGAACGGCCACGAGCAACGAGTAGTTTCAACGTGTTAACCCTGGATCTAATCCGCGCCGTTGATTTTCAAACCAACGGCCGAGATTGCGCCACGTGTCGGGAAGATGGACCGCCGCGGTCAACGCCGTCCACGCTGGCGTGTAGACGCCGACACGCGGGCCCGCGTGTCGAGGGGCCCGCGATGTCGCTGGTCGACCCAGCCAAGAGCTGACGTCACCCATGACGTCACAGTGGGTCCCACCTGTCAGCACCGTGGGCTGAGCCCCGCTGACGTCAGCGATGACGTCACCTGAGCAGGCCCACATGTCAGTCTCACGTAGAGTCGTGGACCGAGTCCACGGTGGACCCGAGCCAAACCGTGGACCAAGCCCATGAGCCGGCTGACGTCAGCCAGCCAATCAGAGGCTGCCACGTGTCCATGATGACGCAATAATTAATTTCCGAAAAAGAAAATGATTTATTAATTCGAAATATTGATTTCAAATTTAGTTTCAAACTTCAAACGCTTATAACTTTTGCGTTTCAACTCCGATTTGAGTGATTCAAATTTCTAAATTTGTATAAAATTGAGATCTGCCTGAATATGAATTTTATTTAATTTTTGGACTAAAGTTTTTCTCTGTAAAATTATTTAATTGATTATTTAAACTTTAAATAATCATAACTTTTGCGTTTTAACTCCAAATTTGACGATTCCAGTTTCTAAAAATCCACAAAATTATGTTCTTTCTGTTTATGGATTTTATTTGGAGTTTTGGAATGTTTTTGCCTAGTGTTTATTTGTGTATTTGCTATTTGCACGCTTTACGAGTAGACGTTGAAGTGCCGGAAGGATTCACCGGAGAAGTATTGACTCAGGATCCAACTCAAGACCAAGAGCAAGTACTTTTTGAAGGCAAGTTGTGCTTTGACCATGTTGATCCTATTTTGAAATCTATTTTGATTTAAACTATTGCATGCTAGTTCAATTAGAGAAATACTTTGGTTAAACCTGGGGGTTAGATAAATACCAATTTCTTTGTATGACACCTTGATTACATAAGTATGTGCCATGACCCTTTGTCACCCTAGTTGTGAATTACTAGTTGGACATTATTAATTTGCCAACCTGGGTTTTAGACCGTTGTAGTATCTTTGCTTAGACCTCGCTACGTGCTCATGACATGATTTTGGATAATCAAATGTTAATATTGACTTAATGATATATTGAACCTGTTTTGGAAAAGTATCATGTGATGTTGATGGCACGTGGTGCATGGTAATCAAGCGGGTTTGATGAACGATTTTCGGCCAGGGCATGTGGCAAGAGTAATCAGGTGGGCCAGTGTGGCATTTGGGAATGTTGATTTGGTTCTTTGGGTAGTCTTGCCCTGGTCACCCTAAGGACTTAACCTTGCAAGCCTTTGAACTGGGTCATACTTGCAACCACATGGCTGGAATGGGACGGCCCTAGTTGACTAAGTCGCTAAGGACTCACTTGTGGAGCCTCAGGGTGTCAGTTACACCGTTTGTGTGATTGTACGGGGGAGCGTATCGTGGCTGTGGCCAGATACCCATCTATTGGTGTGTTGGTCCCATACTTCGCCTTGGCTAAGGGAAGGGATGGTGTAGAAACCTGAACCGGAGAGGACCACTGTGTTGTTTGAGGCTTAGAAAGGCTTTGTTACTGAACTTCGCCTTTGTGGTGTTTGATTGTATCTTGTGGGTAAAGTGCATAACCTCTGCAGAGTTTAGAATCTATTCGAATAGCCGTGTCCGCGGTATTGGACAACGCCGGGAATTACAGTCAAGGGTTAGATTTTCTCAAAAATAACTTGGATTTGGAAAGTTGGGTTGGTATAACAATGAAGACAATGGAAACATGGTTTAGGACGGGAAAATGTTTATTAAACTACTTGGAAAGTTATTAATGTTTTACTTATTTCTACCGCTTTCGAATCTACTTATATTACTTTTCAAATGTCAAGCATCGCAAATATACCTTGAGCTATTCCTTTGTACCAAGCCATGCATATAGTATATTAGCTTGCATTTTGTGCATGACTTGCTGAGTACCAAGTACTCACCCTTGCCTCAACACAACACCAGTTGAAGAGGAGACTACGCCAGCTATGGAGGAGGAACTCCAAGAGGACCCGTCTACCTAGGGACGCGAGCCCAGTCAGTTGCCTGTGGTATACTGGATGGCGCCACGAAGTTCTTTGATTTTCCGCTGTTATTATTTCTCTCTGAATAAGTTTCGCCTTGCGAGGCATACATTTGTAACTTGGCCATAAGGTCGAGTAACCAGTTTTATTACTTCAATAAAGTACTTTTATGGTATCGATTGGTATGATTGTGATATTTACCGATGTTAAAGACTGTGTGCACTAGCGCGTTCCTGGACTAGTGCTGAATACACAGAGGGTCCGGATTTGCAAATTCGGGGTCCCGACAGTGACCTTACCCTTACAGATTATTCAACACTTGACATTACGTTGGCAAGGTTGAATTCAGCTGTCGTGCCCTGTGTGGAAAAAAGTTTAATCTTCAGATAATACTTCATATGATGGGTCTAGACGTTTTATCACTCACGAAGGGCTGTGGGTATTTTGTTACTTTTTATTCACAAAGGGTCATGAGTAATATGTTTCATTTCACTCACGAAGGGATGTGAGTCTCTTATTTCGTTTATGTTATTCTTACATATTACTTTTGCATTTACATACTTGTTATTTCATTTCCTTTACAAGTTTTGCTTTCACTCTATTATTCAGTATTTACAATTCAAATTTTGCTTTATGCAAAACAACCGTAGAAACCCACTTTCTATTCAGCCGCATATATTTCAGGTTTTGCAAACACTACAAGTCTTGCTGAGTACGCAATGTACTCACCCTTGCTATTATTGTTGTTTTTAGATAGGAAACCTCGACAAATACTCCGATGCAGGAATACGGGATTATTAACGACGATTCTTTCTAAGGCTTTACCTTGTTAGTTGCCTGTGGATTATGTGGCAAACTACAAGACTTCTGATTCTTTTGTTATGTATTTAGTCGACCTCATCGGTCATATTGTATCAATACTTCCGCTGAAATAAAATATAAAACTTTTGCATGGTTGTGATTACAAATTGTGTTTGTGCGTGCTAGCTACTAATCATGGGACTAGCACAGTATGCACTTTAGAACCTTTCTTTTATGTTTGCACTATAGCATAAAAGTGAGGGTCTCACAATAGCCGAATGCCTCCCTTTGAGCCTAGCCGATCCGGAAGCTAATGAGCCATTAGTAGCTGCGGCCTGTTACTTTTGGTCGGATTCTTTTAATGCCTTTCTCTTTCCGACTAGTCCAATTGGCCCTACTGTGCTTGACATAGCCCAACTCTGTTGCCTTAAGCCGGATGGTGATCAGATATCGGCTTTCAGTGGTAAGCCCAGCTATAAACTGATCCGGAAAAAGGGGGAGGGTTGGCATAAATATATCCAGAACAACAACAAAGTTAATGGCTTAGTGTCGGCTGAGGAGCATGTTGCTTTTCTTAACTTGTGGTTAGATAGGTTTTTGTTCTGCTAGGCATCCCTTGGTCCTACCCAAACTTTCCAATTAATAGCCGAACAACTAGTGGCAGGCCGTCGGCTTGCACTTGGCAAGATTTTTCTAGGGGCTGTCTACCAAATGATGCATATCATCCGTAGCCAACTTTTCTCAGGTTTTGCCAAGTTTGTAGTCGGCAATGTAGGAGGCCCTCTATGGTTTGTCCAAATCTGGCTACATTGCCTGTTTAGCCAATCCATTCTATCCAAATCCTTAGACAACTCGGCCTTTCCAAGAGAAGACTACCTCGAAACCACTTAACCCCAATACAGAGCCAGTCGATCTTATGGAGAGAAATTCATCATGTGTTCTGTTGGTGAACTAAAGATGACCCCAGCTGGCTTCCACAAATACTTAAGTTTCTTCTTACATCTAGATAGGTCTTCCTTTAGCCAGCAAGATTTTATAGTTATACCGATGTAGCCGATTTCCCATGGCCTTCCTTCCTCCGGCTTGATGCCGATAGTTCCTTGATGCCTCAGTCTACCTTGGACTTGTACAAACTTTTTATTTCTCCGTGTGTGCTTCATGTCGGTATGAACACCCGGAACCGCACATTTCAACCATCCTATGTATTTTATCATCCTTCGGTCTACGCCCGTCAGTTGGGCTTTGGGCAGACCACCCCTAGCTTCCCTTTGCTCTCTCTCATTGAGCCCCGTTTTCGGATTACCAATAAAACTGCCGCGGAAATTGTGCTTGAAGTGGCCGACGGACTTCAAGTCTTCTCGACGCCACGCTTTTTCCTCAACTCCCGTCGGTCGGCTACCTTCTCGCAGTGGTGGTCTACCATAGCAGAAGCGCTACTTTTGGACAGGGCTCCATCGGCTATAATCCTCTTGTTTTTACCTGATTTCCACGAGCCAACAGTAGCTTCTGATCCCAGCGAGAGCTCTGGTTATACCAACTCCTCAGTAGCTGTAGAGGTACCGACGCTTATAATCTTCCTTCGAATTTCCTACTTGCGTTTGGTTCTGCGTTTGGTTTTATCGAGTGATGACGGGAAAAATTTCTAGTCTATGCTGGTTTTAAAATTCTAATGGGGTTAACCTGGTTCCACGTCATTAAATACAAAGTTTTTTTAAAAAAATGTAATAATATCAAAAGATTGCGAGTAACAAACTTCTAGAATTCATATATTTTTATATAAATTCTGTTAATTACATCCCACAAGGAAAAACCCCTGATTAAGAGTTCCAACATATAAATTACACCAGCTTGCAACATATGGAGAATTACAAAAGAATAAAAAAAGGGTCTTCTGTCTTCATGGCTTCGATGGCAAGTGCTTCTTGGGATTTCCTTGATTTGATTTCGTTTTACTGGCGTGATATGGGTAACAAGTGGATTTTACTTGATTTTATTCCACTTACTAGTCCAATATGAAGGGCTAGTGTCTTTAAAATGCTTTTACGAGACACCTTAATTTGATTTAAAATATCTTAATTGGCGCAACATAGCAGTCATTTTTTTTGGAAAGCTATATGCACGATATGATTTGAGTTTGATTCGTTTCGTCACCTTGGTTTAGATGAGAAAATACGATTAGTGCTTTGTTATCAAGGGCTAATCATTCTATCCATGCTCGACCAATGCTACATTGTGAGCATTGATATTTATACAACACTAAAAGATCACGTGGAGGCTTAATCATGTTGTAATGGGTATTTGACTTCTTTTGAGCAAGCTCTGCTCAAGTTTACGTTTGATTTTGAGGTTTGATTTTGCACTGAATCAATGTATCAATGTTTATGACAGACCAAACATTTTTGTTTATCATGGACCAAATATTTTTGTTTGTCACAGACCAAAATTCTTTAGTCCGTTACGCACAAACATTTGAGGAAATTAAAACCTGTAAATTTCATGTTTACCACGGACCAAATATCAACTCTGTCACGTTTGTCACGGACCAAATTGAACAGTCTGCAGTAACTCGCATTTTTGGAGGTCTTTCTTTGCTCGAATAATTTTTTGATCTACATGAAAGTTGTAGAGAATTCCAGGACACAACTTTTTCATGTTGACAACTTTTTCATTGGAGCAACAGAAAAAAATCATAGAAAATCGGAAAGGTAAGTGCATTTGCGATGGACTAAAAACTGTTCGCAACGGACCGTTCTGTAATTCGCGATTTTGGAGGTCTTACCGTGCTCAAATAATTTTTTTGATCTACATGAAAGTTGTATAGAATTCCAATACGCAACATTTTCATGTTGACAAGTTTTTCATTTGAGAAACAAAAAAAATCATAGAAAATCGGAAATGTAAGTGCATTTGCGCCGGACCAAAAACTGTTCGTGACGGACCGTTATGTAATTTGCGATTTTGGAGGTCTTCCCTTGCTCGAATCATTTTGTGATCTATATGAAAGTTGTAGAGAATTCCACGATGCAACTTTTTCGTGTTGATAAGTTTTTCTTTTGAGTGACAGAAAAAACCATAGAAAATCGGAAAGGTAAGTGCATTTGCGCCGGACCAAAAACGGTTCGCGACGGACCGTTCTGTAATTCGCGATTGTGGAGGTCTTCCCTTGCTCGAATAATTTTTTGGTCTACATGAAAGTTATAGAGAATTCCAAGACGCAACTTTTTCATGTTGACAAGTTTTTCATTTGAGCAATGAAAAAAATCAAAAGAAATTTGGGAAGTGTCTGCTGTATCAGTCAGTTTCATCCCACGCGCATGGATGGAATATATGCATGCCACACACAGACCGAACCCTTTTTACTCACTTTTGTTTTAATTTTGCTTAGCCCTCCCATGGCTCTTGATATGAACCAAAAGAGGCACATTAAGCATAAGAGATTTAGTTTGCTTAGAGATTTGATCCTCCCATGGCCCTTGATATGAACCAAAGGAGGCACATCAAGCATAGGAGATTTGATTTGCTTAGAGATTTGATCCTCCCATGGCCCTTAATATGAACCAAAAGAGGCACATCAAGCATAGGAGATTTGATTTGCTTAGAGATTTGATCCTCCCATAGCCCTTGATATGAACCAAAAGAGGCACATCAAGCATAGGAGATTGACTTGCCTAGGAGATGAAGCAAGAAAGGAGGACCAGGATCATAGATCTCACCTTCTTACCTTCCTTACGTGATCTGAGCGGATGAATGATTTCTCTTCAAGCTCAAACTTTCTAACCAGCGCTCCCTCTCCAAAGTTCTCTCTCCCCACTCCATCCACTTCCTGCCATCTTTTACCTCCTATTTATAGAGCAAGATGAGAGGGAGGTTTGCTTCTTTGTTGAGGGAGGTTACAGCAACTGCGTTTGTGTGCGTGCGCGATGTGCCCAACTGCCTGCTCCCATGATCGCAGCGTGGGGTTCCCTTCTGAGTACCATGGGACATATTTTTTATTCATTTCTTAATGGGTATTTCAAGTAATGCATCGGATGCACTTTGGCTGCCTAGACTTGATCAGCTATTCAAATCAACTAGCGTACACGACAGTTCAAGTAGAGCGCACGATCGACATACAGTTCAAGACCAAGTTTGCATGCTTGCCAAGGTGTCTTTCCATCATAGTTAATTAAAAGTACTTGAGTTAATACCATCAACTACAGAGAGAGCAACACCCATTTCGTTGCATAGATACATGCGTGCACTTAGGTCTGGGAGAGATGTTATGCATGCAGTTATGGGGAGGATCACTTAGCCTTTGCATGCAAGACTTAATTATATATATATTTTTAGAGGCTAATCCATGCGTGCCAAGATGTATTCAAAATTTGCTTTTGCTGAGAACGATCGCTGCGTACACGAACCGTAGCCGTTCGTGCCGAAGCCGTATAGTATATCGTATATATGAATAGTACGGCAGCGGCGACGTCCTTCGTGAAAATCATAACCATATATACCTATAGAGGCGTTAGGACGCGAGGAATCCATTTTTGCAATCGGCTCGTGAAACGGAGGTTCTTACCGTCCATACCGAAGCCGTATACTACACCGTATATGAATAGTACGGCGGCGGCGGCGACGTCCTTCGTCAAAATCATAACCGTAGATACCTATAGAGGCGTTAGGATGCGAGGAATCCATTTTTGCGATCGGCTCGTGAAACGGAGGTTCCTACAGTCCGTGCCGAGGTTTCTACCATGACGTACGTGTGCATGGCAATCCCATGCATGCATGCATGTAGGCCATTACGTGGTTGAGCTCATTTTCCTTCCTGTGCATGACTTTCAGTATATGTCTCATTTCCTTTTTATTTGCTAATCAAGCAATATATATATATATTTATAAACATATATATATATATATATATATATATATTTTGCAACAGACTTTGTCTATCCATCTGTAAATACCGATTTTTTTTGAGCTAAAATTGGTGTCAACAGATACCCCCTCGAGATGCAAATGTGAAATTCATATAAATATTTCGGATCTGGAGCTCGACATTTTATATCGTCGCAGCTAATTTATCAAACCTCTTTCCCTTTTTCTTTTATCATATGCACGCACCCTATTGTTCAGGTAGTCATCCGGTCATCCCTTAACCAATCTGCAAAAGAGGCAAGCATTATCCGTACTTTGTTTTATTTTACTGCGTAAATATCTCAACAAACTTCTGTTTCAAACCTTTTCCATAGCAGTATTTCCTGCTAATGATTTTTTTTGGTACGTCAACCTTCTTTCTCTGCCATTATTTATCGCAGGTGCGCAAGCTTTTTCTTATGCGCATCCAAGATTACACTGTTTCTTCACTACGCAGGTATATATGTACAACCGTGTGTGTGTGTGTGTCTATATATATATATATATACATATATATATATATATATATATATATAGGAAAAATACCTTTTACTCCCGGGATTTATTACTCCCATCTCTGAAATACCACCCAAACGAACTTTAAATACTCCTTTATCACTTTGGATACACTCATATACTAATTATAAGATATTCCAATGAGATTCACATGAAAAATTGCAAGAGAGTACATAGTTTTTAGCCTATTTTGCAAATACCTTCATATAAGCACATAAAAATGAGTATGTTTAAAAAGTGTACATACCACCTCTGAAAAAATGTAAATACCACCTAGATGGTCTTATATACTTGTATATTACACGTACATACCATTCGTTGCGCGAGATACTCCCTATGTTGTGAGATACGGCATAGGGAGTAATTACTCCTGGGAGTAGAAAAGAGGTTTCCTATATATATATATATATATATATATATATATATATATAAAAGCCTTTTTCGTACTCTTGGGAGTATGTACTCCCACCTCCAATATACCACTTAAACTAATGTGTTATACTTCTTTATCACTTTTAGTATACTTCAATAATAATTATAAGATACTACAATGCGACATTGTTGGAAAAATTCATCTGAGCCCCCTTTTTTTTGCTATATACCCTTTTCCATATGTAAAAATAGTATATAAACAAATTATACTATAACGGGTGAACTTTGATGAAATTTTTCGTAGAACTCACTTTGGAGTATCTTATAATCAGTATTAGAGTATACTCAAAAGGATAAAGAGGTATAATAACATCACTTAAGCGGTATATTGAGAGGGGGAGTACGTACTCCCAGGAGTATAGAACTATTTTCCTATAGGAAGCCTTTTTCGTACTCTTGGGAGTATGTACTCCCACCTCCAATATATATATGTTAAACCAGGACGGATCATTCAATTCTTTTCTTTCCATCTTTTCACAGGCATACCATTCATCATACACCATCCCTTCTTTACTGGCTATTCAATTTCCATCTTCCGCTCCAGTTTTGGCATAGCAGGTATGATATCATGATATCTTCTACTGATGCATGCAATCTTATCTAGTCCCTTTTTATTTTCTCTCTCTCTTTTTTTTATGATGTGCATCAATCGATCTTTTCTCAGTTCCTGTTGTACAATTTAATAGCCTGTTTCGACCATTTATTTAGTTTGTCATGATATACTCGTTTAGTGTTTATTACTAATTTTTATACATTTTAATCGTATATATATTAAAAAGATTTTTTTTTCATCACGTCTCATCATAGCCGATTTCATCATCATTATTATTATTATTTTTAGATGGCACCAGATTTTCGATCAATGTCACTTTCGCAAATGGCTGCTCATGATACTTTCGAGCCTAACTGTAATACCCCAAAATTTTGCTTTTCTTAAATTCATGTGTGATTTGGCACTTTGGTGAATTTTTGGAATTTTCTGGAATTTATTTGGAATTTATTTGAATTTATTCCATTTTGAAATAATTAAAGAATTTAATTTTGCAAATAAAATTTTGTTGGAAATATTTTATTTGAGTCCAAAATGATCCAAAGTATTTTCCAGAATATTTCGAATTTTTACAGTCTTTTGCTATTTTTAATGAATTAATTGAATTTCTGGTAATTATTTTAAATATTAAATCGCTGGAAAATCAAACCGAGTCGGTTACTGTTCATCCAACCGAGCCCGAGTCAGACTCGAGTTTGAGTCCGACCTGGACCCGGCCGCGTCGCTGGCTCGACCGAGCCCGTTCGCACGCGAGCCGTTGGATCGAGATCCAACGGCTGCGCGTCATCGTTCCCGTCCGAATCCGAGCCGGAGAGCTCCGTAGTGGGCGCCGTGTGCGTTAGGGTTTCGTGTTTCTTGGCGCGACGCCGAGGCACTATTTAAAGCCCGAGGTCACCCCGGCGAAGCCCTTTGTCGTCGCATCTTTTGCCCCTAGCCTTCGAGCCCTAGCCGCGCGCCAGAGCCGCTTATTGCTCGCCGTAGTAGGAGGAGTTCCCACCGCGGTTTTAAATCGATCCCGCTTGCCGCCGCTCTCCGACGACACCAAGCCCAGACCAACATCCCCACGTCACGCCGCGCTGGGAGTGCCAATCTTCACGCCGAGCTGCGGACACGCCCGCGTGGGAGGTAAGTCGTCGTCTCCGGTGCCCAAGCCTCGCCGGCGCCGTCGCCGGACTCCGCGAGCTCGGTGAACCGTCGAGATCGGATCGGACGATTGAGGTGAGCCCACGTTCTATCCCAAACCACGAAACGGATCGAATGCGGACCGTTGGATCAAGATCCAACGGCCAGATCCGCCGCGTTAACCTAAAGCGCGTGAAGCCTAGATCAATGCGGGCCGTTGATTTTCAAATCAACGGCGAGATTGCGCCACGCGTGTGCCTAGCCGCACCCACGCGTAATGGCGCGTGTCCACGACTGCGGGCCCCATAAGTCGAAGGGCCCAGCGTCGGTAGCGTTTGCGTGAGACCCCGCACTGACAGGTGGGTCCCACCTGTCAGTCTCACCCGAGCCGTGGACCGGGTCCACCGTGGACCGAACCGCGCCGTGGGCTGAGCCCATGAGCCGGCTGACGTCAGCCAGCCAATCAGGAGCTGACACGTGTCTTCGCTGACGCAATAATTAATTTCCGAAAAAGAAAATGATTTATTAATTCGAAATATTGATTCAAATTTAGATTCAAACTTCAAACGCTTATAACTTTTGCGTTTCAACTCCGATTTGAGTGATTCAAATTTCTAAATTTGTATAAAATTGAGATCTACCTAAATATGAATTTTATTTAATTTTTGGACTAAAGTTTTTCTCTGCAAAATTATTTAAATGATTATTTAAACTTTAAATAATCATAACTTTTGCGTCTTAACTCCAAATTTGACGATTCCAGTTTCTAAAAATCCATAAAATTATGTTCTTTCTGTTTATGGATTTTATTTGGATGTTTGGACACTTTTTGCCTATTATTTATTTGTGTATTTGCTATTTGCACGCTTTACGAGTAGACGTTGAAGTGCCGGAAGGATTCGAAGGAGAAGTATTAACTCAGGATCCAACTCAAGACCAAGAACAAGTACTTTTTGAAGGCAAGTTGTGCTTTGACCATGTTGATCCTATTTCGAAATCTATTTTGATTTAAACTATTGCATGCTAGTTCAATTAGAAAAATACTTGGTTTAAACATGGGGTTAGATATGTACCAATTTGCTGTATGACACCTTGATTATTTAAGTATGTGCCATAACCCTTGTCACCCTAGTTGTGGATTACTAGTTGGACATTATTAAATTGCCAACCTGGGTTTAGATCGTTGTAGTATCTTTGCTTAGACACACTTTCGTGTTCATAACATGATTTTGGATAATCAAATGTTAATATTGACTTAATGATATATTGAACCTGTTTTGGAAAAGTATCATGTGATGTTGATGGCACGTGGTGCATGGTAATCAAGCGGGGTTTGATAAACGATTTCGGCCAGGGCATGTGGCAAGAGTAATCAGGTGGGCCGGTTGTGGCATTGGGAGTGTTGATTTGGTTCTTGGGTAGTCTTGCCCTGGTCACCCTAAGGACTTAACCTTGCAAGCCTTTGAACTGGGTCTAACGTGCAACCACATGTCTGTAATGGGACGGACCTAGTTGACTAAGTTGCTAATAACGCATTACTGTGGGACCTCGGAGGTCAACTACACCCTTTGTGTAAGTTGTGCGGGGAGCGTCGGGGTGAGGCAGTACCCATCTAACGGTTGATTGGCCTAGACTTCGCCTTAGCGAAGGGAAGGGTTAGTGCGCAATAACCGGGAGGACCACTTGTATTGTTAGAGGTTTCCGAAAGACTTTATTACGGGAACTTCGCCTTTGTGGTGTTTGATTTGTATCTTGTGGGTAAAGTGCATAACCTCTGCAGAGTTTAGAATCTATTCGAATAGCCGTGTCCATGGTATTGGACATCGCTCGGAATTACTGATCAAGGGTTAGATTTTCTCAAAAATAAATATGGATTGAAAGGTTGGGTTGGTTTAATAATGAAGATGATGGAAATGTGGTTTAGGATGGGGAAAAATTTTATTAAACTTCTTGAAAAGTTATTTATGCCTTACTTATTTCTACTGCTTTCGAATCTACTTATATTACTTGTCAAATGCTGTTTACTGCAAAAATACCTTGAGCTATTCCTTTGTACCAAGCCATGCATATAGTATATTAGCTTGCATTACATTGCATGACTTGCCGAGTACCAAGTACTCACCCTTGCCTCAACACAACATCAGTTGAAGAGGAGACTACGCCCGACTTTGGAGGAGGAACTCCAAGAGGATCCGTCTACTTAGGGAAGCGAGCCCGATCGGTTGCTGTGGTATCTTGGATGGCGCCACGCAAGCTATTTGATTTTCCGCTGCTATTATTTCTCTTTTAATAAGTTTCGCCTTGCGAGGCATACATTTGTAACTTGACCATAAGGTCGAGTAACGATTTAGTTATTTAAATAAAGTACTTTGATAATATCGAATGGTATGATTGTGATATTTACCGATGTTAAGGCTGTGTGCACTAAGCGCGTTCTGGACTAGTGCTGAATACACAGAGGGTCGGATTTGCAAATTCGGGGTCCCGACAGAGGTGGTATCAGAGCCATACTTGACCGTAGGCTCAACCCTAAGCTAGAATGGTCGTAGTGAGGATAAAACCTATTTTCTAAAAGCTAAAAGTTTGTGAAGACAAGAAATGACATCTCGACTTATCCCCTTCTCTCTTTTCTTGTCTCTTGCTGAAATTTTCCCTTACCTTGTCACAATTTAAAAATTCCGAGTTCTTACGTAAAGCACTCTTGTGACAGATGGAGGAAGAGTTCAACTACGTTGATCTGGGAGTTGGTCACGCCGCGGAACTTTGGCATATGCTACAGACTCTCGGAGATTTTGAGAAGCCCCAATACCAAGTGGAAGTGATCAGACAAGCGGGATTGATCAAGGCTTGTGACGTGAAGATTGAGGTACCTGCTAGGAAAAGGGCCAGTGCAATCGCTGATACCTGACCGCCAGGAGATCTACAATGCAGATGGGTATCCAAGAAGTATCACGACGAGCAATGCGGCACATTACCCGTATCCACGCCAGAGAGTTGGAAATGCGGTGTTCCGTTATCATCCGCACAGCGATAACCTTCTTGACCAAGGCGATTCAGGATGAGGATGCCACGGTTACACGCTTGGCACGATTTGTTGTCGCCAGGAGGATGTACTAGATAATACAAGCAAGGAGCTCTGAAGGCCGCCAAGGAAATCACGACAGAGAAGAACAGATGGCGGGAAGCTCAAGAGTATGTGGCACACCTTCTACGAAGGATTGACGAGTTGGAGATGACCTTATGCGGACGGACGAGCGATGCTCGAGCTACACGAGCCAGATCCAGAGGAGTCAGATCTCGATGAGGACACTGCTTCTTCGACTACCATAGAGGACACAGTCGCTGGACATGGCGATCGTTTCGCGCCTATGCCACAGCACCCGTACCCAGGCCATGGAGGTTTTCTCGACGAGTGAGCATAGGTTCTGTCGGGACCCCGAATTTGCAAATCCGGACCCTCTGTGTATTCAGCACTAGTCCAGGAACGCGCTAGTGCACACAGTCTTAACATCGGTAAATATCACAATCATACCAATCGATACCATAAAAGTACTTTATTTAAATAATCAAACTGGTTACTCGACCTTATGGTCAAGTTACAAATATATGCCTCGCAAGGCGAAACTTATTCAGAGAGAAATAATAGCAGCGGAAAAGAATCAAATAACTTCGTGGCGCCATCCAGTATACCACAGGCAACTGACTGGGCTCGCTTCCCTAAGTAGATGGATCCTCCTGGAGTTCCTCCTCCAAAGCTGGCGTAGTCTCCTCTTCAACTGGTGTTGTGTTGAGGCAAGGGTGAGTACTTGGTACTCAGCAAGTCATGCACAGAATGCAAGCTAATATACTATATGCATGGCTTGGTACAAAGGAATAGCTCAAGGTATATTTGCGATGAAACAAAGCATTTGAAAAGTAATATAAGTAGATTCGAAAGCAGTAGAAACAAGTAAAGCATAAATAACTTTTTAAGAAATTTAATAAACATTTTCCCCATCCTAAACCATATTTCCATCATCTTCATTGTTAAACCAACCCAACTTTCCAAATCCAAGTTATTTTTGAGAAAATCTAACCCTTGACTGTAATTGGCGATGTCCAATACCGCGGACACGGCTATTCGAATAGATTCTAAACTCTGCAGAGGTTATGCACTTTACCCACAAGATACAGTCAAACACCACAAAGGCGAGTTCCCGTAACAAAGTCTTTCGGAAACTTCAAACAATACAAGTGGTCCTCCCCGGTTATTGCGCACTAACCCTTCCCTTCGCTAAGGCGAAGTCTAGGCCAATCAACCGTTAGATGGGTACCTGGCCTCAGCCCCGGTACGCTGCCCCGTACAACTTACACAAAGGGTGTAGTTGACCTCCTAAGGTCCCACAAGTACGTTATCAGCAACTTAGTCAACTAGGTCCGTCCCATTACAGACATGTGGTTGCACGTTAGACCCAGTTCAAAGGCTTGCAAGGTTAAGTCCTTAGGGTGACCAGGGCAAGACTACCCTAAGAACCAAATAAACATCAACAGTGCCACAACTGGCCCACTGATTACTCTTGCCACAAGCCCTGGCCGAAAAGCGTTTATCAAACCCAGCTTGATTACCATGCACCACGTGCCATCAACATCACATGATACTTTTCCAAAACAGGTTCAATATATCATTAAGTCAATATTAACATTTGATTGTCCAAAATCATGTTATGAGCACGAAATGTGTCTAAGCAGTATACTACAACGGTCTAAAACCCATGTTGGCAATTTAATAATGTCCAACTAGTAATCCACAACTAGGGTGACAAGGGGTCATGGCACATATTTAAATAATCAAGGTGTCATACAGCAAATTGGTATTTATCTAATCCCCCATATTTAAATAAAGTATTTTTCTAATTGAACTAGCATGCAATAGGTTAAATCAAAATAGATTTCGAAATAGGATCAACATGGTCAAAGCACAACTTGCCTTCAAAAAGTACTTGTTCTTGGTCTTGAGTTGGATCCTGAGTCAATACTTCTCCCTCGAATCCTTCCGGCACTTCAACGTCTACTCGTAAAGCGTGCAAATAGCAAATACACAAATAAACACTAGGCAAAAAGTGTCCAAACATCCAAATAAAATCCATAAACAGAAAGAACATAATTTTATGGATTTTTAGAAACTGGAATCGTCAAATTTGGAGTTAAAATGCAAAAGTTATGATTATTTAAAGTTTAAATAATCATTTAAATAATTTTACAGAGAAAAACTTTAGTCCAAAAATTAAATAAAATTCATATTTAGGTAGATCTCAATTTTATACAAATTTAGAAATTTGAATCACTCAAATCGGAGTTGAAACGCAAAAGTTATAAGCGTTTGAAGTTTGAATCTAAATTTGAATCAATATTTCGAATTAATAAATCATTTTCTTTTTCGGAAATTAATTATTGCGTCAGCATGGACACGTGGCAGCCTCTGATTGGTTGGCTGACGTCAGCCGGTCCATGGACTTGGTCCACGCTTGGCTCGGGTCTACCGTGGACCCGGTCCACGGCTCCATGTGAGACTGACATGTGGGCCCACTCGGGTGACGTCATTGCTGACGTCAGCGGGGCTCACCGCAGTCTTGGCGACAGTGGAGTCCACCGATGATGGCGTCATGGATGACGTCCGCGGTGCGATCGGCCGACACGCGGGCCCGGCGTGTCGGTGACCACTGCCAGCAGCGTCTGGCCCGACCGCGTCGGTCCAACTTCCCGACACGTGGCGCAATCACGGCCGTTGGTTTGAAAATCAACGGCGCGGATTAGATCCAGGGTTAACACGTTGAAACTACTCGTTGATCGTGGGCCGTTCGATTTAGATCGGACGGTCCAGATCTAATCCTATAATAACACTACTACGGCACGTGGCAATTGTGAACCGTTGGATCTTGATCCAACGGTTGGATCCAATCGGGTTGGGGACACGTGAACTCACCTCAACCGTCCGATCTGGATCGGACGGTTCACCGAGCTCGCGAAGTCCGGCGATGGCGCGAGGCTTGGGCACCGGAGGCGAAACGGCAGCGAGCCCGACGGCGTTCCGGGGTTGCTCGGCGAGATGAATCCTTCCTTCGGTGCGTCTCGTCACGGTGGTTCCGGATCTGGCTCCTTCGGCGGAAGACGACGGACGGCGGCGGAATCGGCGTTCAACCAGCGTGCAGTGGCTCCAACTCCGGCGAGCACGTGCGGGCAAGCAGCGGCGGCTCGGCGAGATGGCTCGAGAGCAGTGCGCTAGGTCAGGGCGATCCTCGGGGTGTGAGCCGGTCATTAAATAACCTCGGCGTCCGTGCGGAAAACGGAGACCTAGTTCTTCACGGCGGCGGGCGCGGCGGCGGAGTCCGGCTCGGACTCGGCGGAGACGATGACTCTCAGCCGTCCACGTGGCACGATCAACGGTCACGATCGCGCGGGCGCGATCGGATCGGGCGGATACGGCTCGAGCCGTGCAGGCGGATCTCACCGTTGGATCTTGATCCAACGGTTGGGATTGATTAGGTTAAGGAGTGGGTTCGGTCGAGTCACGTGGCTCGGTCGGACTCGAACTCGAGTCGACTTCGGGCTCGGTCGGATGAACAATGTGGCTTCGGTTTGATTTTCCAATGATTTAATATTTAAAATAATTCACGATAATTCATTTAATTCATTAAAAATAGCAAAAGACTGGAAAAATTACGGAAAATATTTTGGATCATTTTGGACTCAAATAAAATATTTCCAACAAAATTTTATTTGCAAAATTAAATTCTTTAATTATTTCAAAATGGAATAAATTCAAATAAATTCCAAATAAATCCAAATAAATTCCAGAAAATTCCAAAAATTCACCAAAGTGCCAAATCACACATGAATTTAAGAAAAGCAAAATTTTGGGGTGTTACAAACCTCCCCCCTTAATAGAATCTCGTCCACAGAGATTCAGGCTCACTCTGAGAATAGGTTTGGAAACTCTTTCTTCAAATCCTCTTCGCGCTCCCAAGTCGCTTCGCTCTCTGCATGGTTGCTCCACTGAATCCTACAGAAACGGGTCGACTTATTTCTGGTTTCTCGATCCATTGTGTCTAGAATCCTCACAGGATGCTCCTTATAAGTCAAATCCTCTTGCAATTCAATTGACTCTAGCGGTGTCTGTTCCTCAGGAACTCGGAGACACTTCTTTAACTGGGACACATGGAATACATCATGTACTCCTGCTAACGACTGTGGCAACTCCAGCTGATAAGCAACTTCGCCTCTGCGGCTCAAAATCTTAAATGGTCCAACATAACGGGGTGCAAGTTTCCCTTTGGCATGGAACCTCTTAACTCCCCTGAGAGGCGTAACTCTGAGGTATACAAAGTCTTCTGGTTCAAAACTCAAGTCTCGGCGACGATTGTCAGCATAACTCTTCTGTCGAGATTGGGCGATCTTCAACCTTTCCCTAATCATAGCGATCTGCTCTTCAGCCTCTTGAAGAATATCAGGCCTAAAGACACGGCGCTCGCCGGTCTCATTCCAATTCAATGGCGTCCGACAGGGTCGACCATCTGATGCCTCAAAAGGTGACATCGTAAACTAGCACGATAACTATTGTTGTAATCGAACTCGGCATACGGCAAACTCTTATCCCAAGAGGTAGCATAAGCCAATGCACAAGCTCTCAACATATCCTCCAGAATCTGGTTGACTCTTTCGGTCTGTCCATCCGTGCATGGATGATAAGGCATCTTGAAGTTCAAGCGGGTTCCCATGGCTTCATGCAACTTATTCCGAACCTTGAGGTAAATTGGGTACTTCGTCTGATACAATCCTCTTTGGCACTCCGTGCAAGCAGAGACAATCGACCATGTACAATTACGCTAATTTATCTCCCGAGTAAGTGGTCTTCACGGGAATAAAATGGGCTACTTTAGTCAAGCGATCCACTATAACCCATATGGAGTCATAACCCCCTTGAGTCTTGACAAACCGGTAATGAAATCCATTCCGATTTCCTCCCACTTCCACTCGGGTATTTTCGTGGTTTGTAGCAATCCTGCTGGTCTCGATGCATTGCCTTGACTCTCTGGCATACGTCGCACAATGCAACATGCTCGGCAACTTCACGTTTCATACTCGGCCACCAGAATCTCTCTTTCAGATCCTGATACATCTTGGCGCTTCCAGGGTGAATTGAGTACTTGGAGTCATGGGCTTCTTCCAAAATCAGTTGCTTTAACTCCTTTTTGTTAGGCACACAAATCCGATCCTTCATCCATAACGTGCCTTGCTCATCCAACTTGAAGTATTCTGCCTTGCCTTCTCCTTGATGGACTTAATCCTGCGGATCTTGTCATCATCCTTTTGTCCTTCTCGAATCTGATCCTCTAGGGTAGGTTTTACTTCTAATGCGGCCAAGAATCCGCTAGGTACAACCTCAATCTTCATTTTCTGAAAGTCCTCACATAACTCATCTTGATTTGTGGCTAGCAACATACTCACGGTATGGCTCTTCCGACTCAGAGCATCGGCAACTACGTTGGCCTTCCCGGGATGGTAATGGATTCCAACATTGTAGTCCTTGATCAACTCTAGCCATCTCCTTTGCCTCATATTCAGATCCGACTGGGTGAATATGTACTTAAGGCTCTTATGATCCGTATACACTTCACATCTGTTTCCGATCAGATAGTGACGCCATATCTTCAAGGCATGCACTACGGCAGCTAACTCTAGGTCATGTGTCGGATAATTTTCCTCATGCGGCCTCAACTGCCTTGATGCATAGCGGCGACCTTTCCATTCTCGCAAAGACACATCCAAGTCCTTGGCGCGTCGTCACAATAAATATCGAAGCTTTGAGCAACGTTCGGTAGAACTAACACTGTCTTGATGTCAATCGCTTCTTCACTCTGAAATCCTTTCTCACATTCGGCGTCCATGCAAACTTCTTTTCCTTCTTCAGCGATTTGCGTAAGAGGTTTCGCAATTGTCGAGAAGCCTTCGATGAAACGGCGGTAGTATCCTGCCATTCCAAGGAAACTCCGAATGGGTCACGATCTTGTTTGCTCCCAATGTAACACGACCTTCTACTTTGCTTGGATCTCTGGCGACTCCTTCTGCGGTCATCACATGTCCAAGGAACTCCACTTTGTCCTTCCAAAAATCACACTTGCTGAACTTGGCGAAAAGTTGCTTTGTTCCTCGGCTTTTCCAAAACTTCGCCTCAAGTGTTCGGCATGTTCATCCTCTGTCTTGGAGTAGATTAGGATATCGTCTACGAACACGACGACAAACTTGTCCAAATATTCCATGAACACCTTATTCATCATATTCATGAAATAAGCTGGCGCATTTGTCGATCCAAAAGACATAGCGTAAACTCGTAATGTCCATATCTTGGCGAGAATGCAGTCTTGAATATCCACCGATCGGATCTTCAATCGATGGTATCGATCTAAGATCAATCTTGGAGAAAACTCCGGCTCCTCTCAACTGATCAAACAAATCATCAATCCTGGGTAGCGGATACTTATTTTTCACGGTGACTTCGTTGAGTGCACGGTAGTCAATGCACATCCTGAAACTCCGTCCTTCTTCTTGACAAACAAAACTGGTGATCCCCACGGCGACGAACTCGGTCAGATAAATCCTTTCTCCATTAACTCTTCTAGCTCTTTCTTCATCTCTACAAACTACTCGGTGGACATCCGATAGGGTCTCTTTGCTATCGGTCTTGTGCAGTACAAGCTCTATCACAAACTCTATGTCCTGTCTGGCGGCATACCAGGTAGATCTTCGGGAAAAACATCCGGGTACTCATTCACTCTTTGGGACATCCTCTATGCTGATTGCCTTGATGCATTAACCATCAACTGTCCGTCTCTAAGCTGCGGTGGCTTGAAATTCCACTTTCTTCCCACACGGGCTCTCAATCGAGATAGTCCTTCGTCCACAATCCAATACGGCCTTGTGCTTGGATAACCAATCCATTCCCAATATGACGTCTAAGGTGCAGGTCTCCAAAATTATAAGGTTTGCTAGGAACTCTATTCCATCTATTAGTATTCTCACCGGAACATCCTACTTTCGTTCGGAGTTCGGAACCAGGGTTTGAACTAAAAGCATGCACTTAAGTCTTGCAATCCTCAAATCGTTTCTAATAGCAAAGCCTTGCGAAACAAGCGAATGCGAAGCTCGAGTCAAACAAAATGTTGCAGTCTTGAGTTAACAAGTAACTTACCCAAGACTGACGTCCGTCGCATTCTGCAGGCATCTGCGGTGACATGGTTGACTCGGCCTCTCACCACGATGCAGGGTGTGGCTCCTGGTCTTTGACGTCCTAGCTGGGGTGGTTCCTAGATTGAAGCGAATCGGGTCACTCCTGCTGTCTTCTTGGACAAGCTGTTGGCAAAGTGTCTGGCTCGTTGCGATTGTAGCAGCGTCTCACTTGTTCCTTCTTGTTGCTCGAGTAAGCGTTTCTAGCGGGTGAAGTGCAGTAGTTACGATTGACAGGTCTTGGTGCCGGGGTGGCGTCCTTGTTGCATTACGTGGTTGGAATCGAAGAATTGATTTGGTGCAACTCTCGGTCTTTGTTGCGTTCTGGCGTGATCCTTCTTTGTTGCATCCTGCGCTTCTGTTCTCATCCAGTTCCTTGCGCTTGTCCTCAAGAATAAGCGCCTTATTCACCAACTCTTGGAAATCTGGGAAGGTGTGGGTGATCAACCCTACTTGCAATCTGAGTTAAGTCCCTTCATAAAACGAGGTATGCGGATTTATCTGTCGCTACATCCTCGGTGCGTAGCGTGCTAGGCGTGTGAACTTATTCGGGTAGTCGGCCCTTTGGTGATTACCTTGTTTGATGCTCTGAACTCTTCCTTCTTAAGGTCCATGATTCCTTCAGGCACGTGATCTTGTCGGAATGCTGTTGTGAACTCTTCCCAAGTGATATCTTGAGGGTTCTCTTGTGTGGCATGAAGTTCTCCCACCATTCGGTAATTTGTTCCTTCCAGCTGATGAGAAGCGTAGAGTACCTTCTCATTTCCTATGCATTGAGCTATGTGTAGCTTCCTCTCGATTGATCTTAACCAATCATCGGCCTCCAATGGATTGGCATTCCCGGAGAAAGTGGGTGGGTGAGTTCTCATGAACTCTGACAGCCTTGTATTCTGGCGTGGTCCCTGATTAACTTGATTAGTAGTGGCCTGAGCAGTGACGTGCTGCATTTGTTGCATCATAGCATGCATCAACTGAGTCTGGGCAGCGAGAAAAGCTCCGAAATTCTGCATATCCAGTGGCGGTGCTGGTGCTCCATCATTGGGGTTTTCTGCCGGGCGAGAACCACTCCCATTGCTTCCAAAATTTCCACGGGTGTTCACCATCTGTCGATTTGCTCTAGGTTTAGAGATGAGAGGGAAACAAGAATAGACAAGTAATATGGGACTTATTCGGGGCGAAAGGTGTAACCTTAAGGTCCAACTTTATTATTAATAACTTGGTATGGCTGCTTACAATGCCTAAGGGCCTTGCAACACATACTGCACACTCAGCAAACAAAGCAAATCCAAATCGAACTAACTCTGGAGTCTAACGCCTAAAGGGTGACTCTTTATTCTATGATGCGACTCGGCGAAGGAGTCTCACTATAGAACCTATGCTCACTCATCGAAAAAACCTCCACGGCCTGGGTACGGGTGCTGCGGCATAGGCGCGAAACGATCGCCATGTCCAGCGACTATGTCCTCTGTGGTAGTCGAAGAAGCAGTGTCCTCAATCTTCACGTCACAAGCCTTGATCAATCCCGCTTGTCTGATCACTTCCACTTGGTATTGGGGCTTCTCAAAATCTCCGAGAGTCTGTAGCATATGCCAAAGTTCTGCAGCGTGACCAACTCCCAGATCAACGTAGTTGAACTCTTCCTCCATCTGTCACAAGAGTGCTTTACGTAAGAACTCGGAATTTTTCAATTGTGACAAGGTAAGGGAAAATTTCAGCAAGAGACAAGAAAAGAGAGAAGGGGATAAGTCGAGATGTCATTTCTTGCCTTCACCAATTTTTAGTTTTTAGAAAATAGGTTTTATCCTCACTACGACCATTCTATCTAGGGTTGAGCCTACAGTCAAGTATGGCTCTGATACCACCTCTGTCTGGACCCCGAATTAGCAAATCCGGACACTCTGTGTATTCAGCACTAGTCCAGGAACGAGATAGTGCACACAGTCTTAACATAGGTAAATATCACAATCATACCAATCGATACCATAAAAGTACTTTATTTAAATAATCAAACTGGTTACTCGACCTTATGGTCAAGTTACAAATATATGCCTCGCAAGGCGAAACTTATTCAGAGAGAAATAATAGCAGCGGAAAAGAATCAAATAACTTCGTGGCGCCATCCAGTATACCACAGGCAACTGACTGGGCTCGCTTCCCTAAGTAGATGGATCCTCCTAGAGTTCCTCCTCCAAAGCTGGCGTAGTCTCCTCTTCAAGCGGTGTTGTGTTGAGGCAAGGGTGAGTACTTGGTACTCGGCAAGTCATGCCTGAGAATGCAAGCTAATATGCTATATGCATGGCTTGGTACAAAGGAATAGCTCAAGGTATATTTGCGATGCTTGACATTTGAAAAGTAATATAAGTAGATTCGAAAGCAGTAGAAACAAGTAAAGCATAAATAACTTTTTAAGAAGATTAATAAACATTTTCCCCATCCTAAACCATATTTCCATCATCTTCATTGTTAAACCAACCCAACTTTCCAAATCCAAGTTATTTTTGAGAAAATCTAACCCTTGACTGTAATTCCCGAGCGATGTCCAATACCGCGGACACGGCTATTCGAATAGATTCTAAACTCTGCAGAGGTTATGCACTTTACCCACAAGATACAGTCAAACACCACAAAGGCGAGTTCCCGTAACAAAGTCTTTCGGAAACTTCAAACAATACAAGTGGTCCTCCCCGGTTATTGCGCACTAACCCTTCCCTTCGCTAAGGCGAAGTCTAGGCCAATCAACCGTTAGATGGGTACCTGGCCTCAGCCCCGGTACGCTCCCCCGTACAACTTACACAAAGGGTGTAGTTGACCTCCTGAGGTCCCACAAGTACGTTATCAGCAACTTAGTCAACTAGGTCCGTCCCATTACAGACATGTGGTTGCACGTTAGACCCAGTTCAAAGGCTTGCAAGGTTAAGTCCTTAGGGTGACCAGGGCAAGACTACCCGAAGAACCAAATCAACATCCCCAATGCCACAATCGGCCCAATTGATTACTCTTGCCACAAGCCCTGGCCGAAATCGTTTATCAAACCCCGCTTGATTACCATGCACCACGTGCCATCAACATCACATGATACTTTTCCAAAACAGGTTCAATATATCATTAAGTCAATATTAACATTTGATTGTCCAAAATCATGTTATGAGCACGAAAGGTGTCTAAGCGATACTACAACGGTCTAAAACCCATGTTGGCAATTTAATAATGTCCAACTAGTAATCCATAACTAGGGTGACAAGGGGTCATGGCACATATTTAAATAATCAAGGTGTCATACAGCAAATTGGTATTTATCTAATCCCCCATATTTAAATAAAGTATTTTTCTAATTGAACTAGCATGCAATAGGTTAAATCAAAATAGATTTCGAAATAGGATCAACATGGTCAAAGCACAACTTGCCTTCAAAAAGTACTTGTTCTTGGTCTTGAGTTGGATCCTGAGTCAATACTTCTCCCTCGAATCCTTCCGGCACTTCAACGTCTACTCGTAAAGCGTGCAAATAGCAAATACACAAATAAACACTAGGCAAAAAGTGTCCAAACATCTAAATAAAATCCATAAACAGAAAGAACATAATTTTATGGATTTTTAGAAACTGGAATAAATCAAATTTGGAGTTAAAGCATAAAAGTTATGATTATTTAAAGTTTAAATAATCATTTAAATAATTTTACAGAGAAAAAATTTAGTCCAAAAATTAAATAAAATTCATATTTAGGTAGATCTCAATTTTATACAAATTTAGAAATTTGAATCACTCAAATCGGTGTTGAAACGCAAAAGTTATAAGCGTTTGAAGTTTGAATCTAAATTTGAATCAATATTTCGAATTAATAAATCATTTTCTTTTTCGGAAATTAATTATTGCGTCAGCATGGACACGTGGCAGCCTCTGATTGGTTGGCTGACTTCAGCCGGTCCATGGACTTGGTCCACGCTTGGCTCGGGTCTACCGTGGACCCGGTCCACGGCTCCATGTGAGGCCCGACATGTGGGCCCACTCGGGTGGCGTCATTCTTGGCGTCGGCGAGCTCACCGCAGTCTTGACAGGTGGGTCCACCGATGGCGCGTCATGGATGGCGTCCGCGGTGCGATCGGCCGACACGGGCCCCGCGTGTCGGTGACCACTGCCAGCAGCGTCTGACGGCCGACCGCGTCGGTCAACTTCCCGACACGTGGCGCCAATCACGGCCGTTGGTTTGAAAATCAACGGCGCGGATTAGATCCAGGGTTAACCCGTGGAAACTACTCGTTGATCGTGGGCGCTCGATTTAGATCGGACGGTCGGATCTAATCCTATAATAACACTACTACGACGCGTGGCAATTGTGAACCGTTGGATCTTGATCCAGCGGTCGGATCCAATCGGGTTGGGGACACGTGAACTCACCTCAACCGTCCGACCGATCGGCGGTTCACCGAGCTCGCGAAGTCCGGCGATGGCGCTGGCGAGGCTTGGGCACCGAGACGAGAACGACGACGAGCCCGACGGCGTTTCGGGGTTGCTCCGGCGAGATGAATCCTTCCTTCGGGTGCGTCTCGTCACGGTGGTTCCGGATCTGGGCTCCTTCTCGGCGGAAGACGACGGACGGCGGCGGAATCGGCGTTCAACCGCTGTGCACAGGGCTCCAACTCCGGCGAGCACGTACGGGCAAACGGCGACGGCTCAGGCGAGATGGCTCGGGGGAACGGGTGCGCTAGGTCAAGGTGATCCTCGGGGTGTGAGCCGGTCATTAAATAACCTCGGCGTCCGTGCGGAAAACGGAGACCTAGTTCTTCACGGCGGCGGGCGCGGCGGCGGAGTCCGGCTCGGACTCGGCGGAGACGACGACGCTCAGCCGTCCACGTGGCACGATCAACGGCCACGATCACGCGGGCGCGATCGGATCCGGGCCGGATACGGCTCGAACCGGTACGGGCGGATCTCAGCCGTTGGATCTTGATCCAACGGTTGGGATTGATTAGGTTAAGGAGTGGGTTCGGTCGAGTCACGTGGCTCGGGTCGGACTCGAACTCGAGTCTGACTCGGGCTCGGTCGGATGAACAGTAACCGACTCGGTTTGATTTTCCAGCGATTTAATATTTAAAATAATTCACAGTAATTCATTTAATTCATTAAAAATAGCAAAAGACTCAGAAAAATTCCAGAAAAATTCTGGAAAATATTTTGGATCATTTTGGACTCAAATAAAATATTTCCAACAAAATTTTATTTGCAAAATTAAATTCTTTAATTATTTCAAAATGGAATAAATTCAAATAAATTCCAAATAAATCCAAATAAATTCCAGAAAATTCCAAAAATTCACCAAAGTGCCAAATCACACATGAATTTAAGAAAAGCAAAATTTTGGGGTGTTACAAACCTCCCCCCATTAATAGAATCTCGTCCCCGAGATTCAGGGCTCACTACAGAATAGGTTTGGAAACTCTTTCTTCAAATCCTCTTCGCGCTCCCAAGTCGCTTCGCTCTCTGCATGGTTGCTCCACTGAATCCTACAGAAACGGGTCGACTTATTTCTGGTTTCTCGATCCATTGTGTCTAGAATCCTCACAGGATGCTCGTTATAAGTCAAATCCTCTTGCAATTCAATTGACTCTAGCGGTGTCTGTTCCTCAGGAACTCGGAGACACTTCTTTAACTGGGACACATGGAATACATCATGTACTCCTGCTAACGACTGTGGCAACTCCAGCTGATAAGCAACTTCGCCTCTGCGGCTCAAAATCTTAAATGGTCCAACATAACGGGGTGCAAGTTTCCCTTTGGCATGGAACCTCTTAACTCCCCGAGAGGCGTAACTACGAGGTATACAAAGTCTTACGGTTCAAAACTCAAGTCTCGGCGACGATTGTCAAGATAACTCTTCTGTCGAGATTGGGCGATCTTCAACCTTTCCCTAATCATAGCGACCGCTCTTGACCTCTTGAAGAATATCAGGCCCAAAGACACGGCGCTCGCGGTCTCATTCCAATTCAATGGCGTCCGACAGGTCGACCATCTGAGGCCTCAAAAGGTGACATCGTAAACTAGCCTGATAACTATTGTTGTAATCGAACTCGGCATACGGCAAACTCTTATCCCAAGAGGTAGCATAAGCCAATGCACAAGCTCTCAACATATCCTCCAGAATCTGGTTGACTCTTTCGGTCTGTCCATCCGTGCGTGGATGATAAGGCATCTTGAAGTTCAAACGGGTTCCCATGGCTTCATGCAACTTATTCCGAACCTTGAGGTAAATTGGGTACCTCGTCCGATACAATCCTCTTTGGCACTCCGTGCAAACAGACAATCGACCATGTACAATTACGCTAATTTATCTCCCGAGTAAGTGGTCTTCACGGGAATAAAATGGGCTACTTTAGTCAAGCGATCCACTATAACCCATATGGAGTCATAACCCCTTGAGTCTTGACAAACCGGTAATGAAATCCATTCCGATTTCCTCCCACTTCCACTCGGGTATTTTCGGTAATTTGTAGCAATCCTGCTGGTCTCTGATGCATTGCCTTGACTCTCTGGCATACGTCGCACAATGCAACATGCTCGGCAACTTCACGTTTCATACTCGGCCACCAGAATCTCTCTTTCAGATCCTGATACATCTTGGCGCTTCCAGGGTGAATTGAGTACTTGGAGTCATGGGCTTCTTCCAAAATCAGTTGCTTTAACTCCTTTTTGTTAGGCACACAAATCCGATCCTTCATCCATAACGTGCCTTGCTCATCCAACTTGAAGTATTCTGCCTTGCCTTCTCCCTTGATGGACTTAATCCTGCGGATCTTGTCATCATCCTTTTGTCCTTCTCGAATCTGATCCTCTAGGGTAGGTTTTACTTCTAATGCGGCCAAGAATCCGCTAGGTACAACCTCAATCTTCATTTTCTGAAAGTCCTCACATAACTCATCTTGATTTGTGGCTAGCAACATACTCACGGTATGGCTCTTCCGACTCAGAGCATCGGCAACTACGTTGGCCTTCCCGGGATGGTAATGGATTCCAACATTGTAGTCCTTGATCAACTCTAGCCATCTCCTTTGCCTCATATTCAGATCCGACTGGGTGAATATGTACTTAAGGCTCTTATGATCCATATACACTTCACATCTGTTTCCGATCAGATAGTGACGCCATATCTTCAAGGCATGCACTACGGCAGCTAACTCTAGGTCATGTGTCGGATAATTTTCCTCATGCGGCCTCAACTGCCTTGATGCATAAGCGACGACCTTTCCATTCTCAGACAAAGACACATCCAAGTCCTTGGCGCGATGCGTCACAATAAATATCGAAGCTTTGAGCAACGTTCGGTAGAACTAACACGGTGCCGATGTCAATCGCTTCTTCACTCTGAAATCCTTTCTCACATTCTGGCGTCCATGCAAACTTCTTTTCCTTCTTCAGCGATTGCGTAAGAGGTTTCGCAATTGTCGAGAAGCCTTCGATGAAACGGCGGTAGTATCCTGCCATTCCAAGGAAACTCCGAATGGGTCACAGTCTTGGTGCTCCCAATGTAACACAGCTTCTACTTTGCTTGGATCTCTGGCGACTCCTTCTGCGGTCATCACATGTCCAAGGAACTCCACTTTGTCCTTCCAAAAATCACACTTGCTGAACTTGGCGAAAAGTTCTTTGTTCCTCAGCTTTTCCAAAACTCGCCTCAAGTGTTCGGCATGTTCATCCTCTGTCTTGGAGTAGATTAGGATATCGTCTACGAACACGACGACAAACTTGTCCAAATATTCCATGAACACCTTATTCATCATATTCATGAAATAAGCTGGCGCATTTGTCAGTCCAAAAGACATAACTGTAAACTCGTAATGTCCATATCTTGACGAGAATGCAGTCTTCGGAATATCCACTGATCGGATCTTCAACTGATGGTATCCCGATCTAAGATCAATCTTGGAGAAAACTCCGGCTCCTCTCAACTGATCAAACAAATCATCAATCCTGGGTAGCGGATACTTATTTTTCACGGTGACTTCGTTGAGTGCACGGTAGTCAATGCACATCCTGAAACTCCCATCCTTCTTCTTGACAAACAAAACTGGTGCTCCCCACGGCGACGAACTCGGTCTGATAAATCCTTTCTCCATTAACTCTTCTAGCTGTTTCTTCATCTCTACCAACTCGTCGGTGGACATCCGATAGGGTCTCTTTGCTATCGGTCTTTGTGCAGTACAAGCTCTATCACAAACTCTATGTCCCTGTCTGGCGGCATACCAGGTAGATCTTCGGGAAAAACATCTGGGTACTCATTCACTACTGTGACATCCTCTATGCTGATTGCCTTGGTACTGTTAACCATCAACTGTCCGTCTCTAACTGCGGTGGCTTGAAATTCCACTTTCTTCCCACACGGGCTCTCAATCGAGATAGTCCTTCGTCCACAATCCAAAACGGCCTAGAGCATCGATAACAAAACCATTCCCAATATGACGTCTAAGGTGCAGGTCTCCAAAATTATAAGGTTTGCTAGGAACTCTAGTCCATCTATTAGTATTCTCTCCCCTGAACATCCTACTTTCGTTCGTAGTTCGGAACCAGGTGTTTTAACTAAAAGCATGCACTTTAGTCTTGCAATCCTCAAATCGTTTCTAGTAGCAAAGCCTTGCGAAACAAGCGAATCACGAAGCTCGAGTCAAACAAAGCTGTGCAGTCTTGAGTTAACAAGTAACTTACCCAAGATCTGACGTCCGTCGCATTCTGCGAGGCATCTGCGGTGACATGGTTGACTCGGCCTCTCACCACGATGCAGGGTGTGGCTCCTGGTCTTTGACGCCCTAGCTGGGGTGGTTCCTAGATTGAAGCGGCGGGGTCACTCCTGCTGTCTTCTTCGGACAAGCTGTTGGCAAAGTGTCTGGCTCGTTGCGATTGTAGCGGCGTCTCACTTGTTCCTTCTTTGCACAGAGTAAGCGTTTCTAAGCGGGGCTGAAGTGCAGTAGTTACGATTGACAGGTCTTGGTCCGGGGTGGCGTCCTTGTTGCATTACGTGGTTGGAATCAAGAATTGATTTGGTGCAACTCTCAAGCGCCATTGCGTTCCCTGGCGTGATCCTTCTTTGTTGCATCCTGCGCTTCTGTTCTCATCCGGTTCCTTGCGCTTGTCCTCAAGAATAAGCGCCTTATTCACCAACTCTTGGAAATCTGGGAAGGTGTGGGTGATCAACCCTACTTGCAATCTGAGTTAAGTCCCTTCATAAAACGAGGTATCTGGATTTATCTGTCGCTACATCCTCGGTGCGTAGCGTGCTAGGCTGTGTGAACTTATTCAGGTAGTCGGCCACCGGGTGATTACCTTGTTTGATGCTTTCTGAACTCTTCCTTCTTAAGGTCCATGATTCCTTCAGCACGTGATACTTTGTCGGAATGCAATGTGAACTCTTCCCAAGTGATATCTTGAGGGTTCTCTTGTGTGGCACGAAGTTCTCCCACCATTCGTAATTTGTTCCTTCCAGGTGATGAGAAGCGAGAGTACCTTCTCATTTCCTATGCATTGAGCTATGTGTAGCTTCCTCTCGATTGATCTTAACCAATCATCGGCCTCCAATGGATTGGCATTCCGGAGAAAGTGGGTGGGTGAGTTCTCATGAACTCTAACGACCTTGTATTCTCAAGCGTGGTCCCCGATTAACTTGATTAGCAAAGTGGCCTGAGCAAAGGACGTGCTGCATTTGTTGCATCATAGCATGCATCAACCGAGTGCAGGCAGCGAGAAAAGCTCCGAAATTCTGCATATCCAGTGGCGGTGCTGGTGCTCCATCATTGGGGTTTTCTGCCGGGCGAGAACCACTCCCATTGCTTCCAAAATTTCCACGGGTGTTCACCATCTGTCGATTTGCTCTAGGTTTAGAGATGAGAGGGAAACAAGAATAGACAAGTAATATGGGACTTATTCGGGGCGAAAGGTGTAACCTTAAGGTCCAACTTTATTATTAATAACTTGGTATGGCTGCTTACAATGCCTAAGGGCCTTGCAACACATACTGCACACTCAGCAAACAAAGCAAATCCAAATCGAACTAACTCTGGAGTCTAACGCCTAAAGGGTGACTCTTTATTCTATGATGCGACTCGGCGAAGGAGTCTCACTATAGAACCTATGCTCACTCATCGAAAAAACCTCCACGGCACGAGTGCGGGTCTTTGCGGCATAGGCGCGAAGCTTGATCGCCATGTCCAAATGACTATGTCCTCTGTGGTAGTCGAAGAAGTAGTGTCCTCAATCTTCACGTCACAATCCTTGATCAATCCCGCTTGTCTGATCACTTCCACTTGGTATTGGGGCTTCTCAAAATCTCCGAGAGTCTGTAGCATGTGCCAAAGTTCCGCGGCGTGACCAACTCCCAGATCAACGTAGTTGAACTCTTCCTCCATCTGTCACAAGAGTGCTTTACGTAAGAACTCGGAATTTTTCAATTGTGACAAGGTAAGGGAAAATTTCAGCAAGAGACAAGAAAAGAGAGAAGGGGATAAGTCGAGATGTCATTTCTTGCCTTCACCAATTTTTAGTTTTTAGAAAATAGGTTTTATCCTCACTACGACCATTCTATCTAGGGTTGAGCCTACAGTCAAGTATGGCTCTGATACCACCTCTGTCGGGACCCCGAATTTGCAAATCCGGACCCTCTGTGTATTCAGCACTAGTCCAGGAACGCGCTAGTGCACACAGTCTTAACATCGGTAAATATCACAATCATACCAATCGATACCATAAAAGTACTTTATTTAAATAATCAAACTGGTTACTCGACCTTATGGTCAAGTTACAAATATATGCCTCGCAAGGCGAAACTTATTCAGAGAGAAATAATAGCAGCGGAAAAGAATCAAATAACTTCGTGGCGCCATCCAGTATACCACAGGCAACTGACTGGGCTCGCTTCCCTAAGTAGATGGATCCTCCTGGAGTTCCTCCTCCAAAGCTGGCGTAGTCTCCTCTTCAACTGGTGTTGTGTTGAGGCAAGGGTGAGTACTTGGTACTCAGCAAGTCATGCACAGAATGCAAGCTAATATGCTATATGCATGGCTTGGTACAAAGGAATAGCTCAAGGTATATTTGCAGTAAACAGCATTTGAAAAGTAATATAAGTAGATTCGAAAGCAGTAGAAACAAGTAAAGCATAAATAACTTTTTAAGAAGTTTAATAAACATTTTCCCCATCCTAAACCATATTTCCATCATCTTCATTGTTAAACCAACCCAACTTTCCAAATCCAAGTTATTTTTGAGAAAATCTAACCCTTGACTGTAATTCCCGAGCGATGTCCAATACCGCGGACACGGCTATTCGAATAGATTCTAAACTCTGCAGAGGTTATGCACTTTACCCACAAGATACAGTCAAACACCACAAAGGCGAGTTCCCGTAACAAAGTCTTTCGGAAACTTCAAACAATACAAGTGGTCCTCCCCGGTTATTGCGCACTAACCCTTCCCTTCGCTAAGGCGAAGTCTAGGCCAATCAACCGTTAGATGGGTACCTGGCCTCAGCCGATGCGCTCCCCGTACAACTTACACAAAGGGTGTAGTTGACCTCCCGAGGTCCCACAAATGCGTTATCGACAACTTAGTCAACTAGGTCCGTCCCATTCTGAGACATGTGGTTGCACGTTAGACCCAGTTCAAAGGCTTGCAAGGTTAAGTCCTTAGGGTGACCAGGGCAAGACTACCAGAAGAACCAAATCAACATCCCCAATGCCACAAGCTGGCCCACTGATTACTCTTGCCACAAGCCCTGGCCGAAAATCGTTTATCAAACCCCGCTTGATTACCATGCACCACGTGCCATCAACATCACATGATACTTTTCCAAAACAGGTTCAATATATCATTAAGTCAATATTAACATTTGATTGTCCAAAATCATGTTATGAGCACGAAAGTGTGTCTAAGCAAAGATACTACAACGGTCTAAAACCCATGTTGGCAATTTAATAATGTCCAACTAGTAATCCACAACTAGGGTGACAAGGGGTCATGGCACATATTTAAATAATCAAGGTGTCATACAGCAAATTGGTATTTATCTAATCCCCATATTTAAATAAAGTATTTTTCTAATTGAACTAGCATGCAATAGGTTAAATCAAAATAGATTTCGAAATAGGATCAACATGGTCAAAGCACAACTTGCCTTCAAAAAGTACTTGTTCTTGGTCTTGAGTTGGATCCTGAGTCAATACTTCTCCCTCGAATCCTTCCGGCACTTCAACGTCTACTCGTAAAGCGTGCAAATAGCAAATACACAAATAAACACTAGGCAAAAAGTGTCCAAACATCCAAATAAAATCCATAAACAGAAAGAACATAATTTTATGGATTTTTAGAAACTGGAATAAATCAAATTTGGAGTTAAAGCATAAAAGTTATGATTATTTAAAGTTTAAATAATCATTTAAATAATTTTACAGAGAAAAAATTTAGTCCAAAAATTAAATAAAATTCATATTTAGGTAGATCTCAATTTTATACAAATTTAGAAATTTGAATCACTCAAATCGGAGTTGAAGCATAAAAGTTATAAGCGTTTGAAGTTTGAATCTAAATTTGAATCAATATTTCGAATTAATAAATCATTTTCTTTTCGGAAATTAATTATTGCGTCGGCATGGACACGTGGCAGCCTCGATTGGTTGGCTGGCGTCAGCCGGTCCATGGACTTGGTCCACGCTTGGCTCGGGTCTCACCGTGGACCCGGTCCACGGCTCCATGTGAGATCGACATGTGGGCCCACTCGGGTAGCGTCATTCTTGGCGTCGGCGAGGCTCGGCCACGGTCGACAGGTGGGTCCACCGATGGCGTCATGGATGACGTCCACGGTGCGATCGGCTGACACGCGGCCCAGCGTGTCGGTGACCACGCACGCAGCAGCGTCTGACCGCGTCGGTCCAACTTCCCGACACGTGGCGCAATCACGGCCGTTGGTTTGAAAATCAACGGCGCGGATTAGATCCTGTAAGACCCTCACTTTTATGCTACAGTGCAAACATAAAAGCAAGGTTCTAATGTGCATACTGTACCATTCCCATGATCAGTGGCTGGCACGCACAAAACACAATTTGGAATCACAACCATACAAAAGTTTCATATTTTATTACAGCGGAAGTAATGATACAATATGACCGGGAAGGTCAACTAAACATAGCAAAAGAATCAGATGACTTGTAGTTTGCCACATAATCCACAGGCAACTGACAAGGTAAAGCCTTAGAAAGAATCGTCGTTAATAATCCCGTTTTCCTGCGTCGCAGTACCTGTCGAGGATTCCTGTCTAAAAACAACAATAATAGCAAGGGTGAGTACGTTGCGTACTCAGCAAGACTTGTAGTGTTTGCAAAACCTGAAATATATGCAGGCTGAATAGAAAGTGGGTTTCTACGGTTGTTTTGCATAAAGCGAAATTTGAATTGTAAATACTGAATAATAGAGTGAAGGCGAAAATTGTAAAGAAAAGGAGGTAACAAGTATGTAAATACAAAAGTAATATGTAAGAATAACATAAACGGAATTAAGAGACTCACATCCCTTCGTGAGTAAAATGATAAAATGTCCAATCCCATCATATGAAATATTATCTGAAGATTAAACTTTTGTCCTCACATGTAAAATCATCTGAATTCAACCTTGCCAACGTAATTTCAAGAATTGAATCTTATTTAATTGTAAGCTCACCAATTTCAAATTATCTTGTCCAGTTTTATAAAAGTATAGAAAATGTCTAGCTATGTGATGACTTTACCAAGTGCTCATGATCATGGCGCGGCTAATCGATTAGGTTTAGACTCTGCAGAGTTTGTACAGCTTACCCACAAGAAATGTCCTCCCTTTGTGGCAACATGTATTAGACACACTTCCTTTGGTGTGCCTTGAGAGAGTTCATTCTTGGCTGTTCGTTACTTGGACCTTAACTTTGCACTAGCCCAATGACGTTACCCCTGACTATGATGGAAGCTAAAAAGGTAAAAGGAATTCCGGAGTCAGTGACCCACCAGGAATAGAAATTCCGGAGTCAGTGACCCACCAGGAATAATAACAGCCCCAAATTCATAGCCAGCCAACACCTCGGTGATGACACCTCCCTCGAGCAAACCTATATTCGGAATGCCCGTGCTACAACTGCCTACCAATGTGCAAAGCTAATTCCCAAATAATTTAATAAGTCAAGGCTGCCCCATCCCAGCACTTGTGGATGTACGGTTATCTTGGCCTGAAAACAACACATCAGCTCGGTTCTTATACGACACGGGCGATAGATCTCCCCCTATCTACGTGCATCATTAATTGCACTTCCGGCTATTGCCAATAATCACCCGCATCAAAATCATAGTTTTGTTTTCAGAAAAAGAAAGTTTCAATATTCACAATATTCCAACATGTCCATGAACAGAGTTCATCATGTCTACAATTTAAGTTCTTCACGAACAGTATAACCATCTGTCCGTGTTCCCAGTCTAAAGCATGGCTAAGCATATGCATGTAATAATCGAATATACCCATTTTGACATCAAGTGTCTATCCACGAGCTAGGGTTATCAAGGTTCACATATCAATATTAATTGAGGAAGTTTATCAATGATAAGGTATTTCTACCAGTACCCAAATACAATTTTATGGAACATAGCATATGCAAGCAAGTTTTAATCAACATTTTAGTTAATTATGAAAAATTAGGATCAATATGATCAAGGGGGTGCTTGCCTTGCTACTTGTTGTCTTTAGCGACGAAGTCGAAGACGTCATCTTGAGATTGTCGACGACGAAGTTCGAGACGTCGGATTCTACACGTCGTATAACAGAAAAGAGTAACAAATAGCAAATAACACTTTCAATAAGGGCAAAAGGAAATCAGATGAAGAATTAAATAACAAACACTATATTAAACAAACACGAGTGTGGATTATGGCTTTTGAACGTATAAGTGTGTTACTTTTATATTCTTTATCATTGATCAACAGTTTAAGGGTTGCATCACATATGACACATATTCCTTATGATTCATGTTATTTTATTTTACGAATTCAGGAAGCTAAGATTGTGAGACTAAACAAACTAAGATTCATTTTCAGGGTATGTAGCTGCTTGCACTAATATATTTTAGTACATGAAATAGCAGGAGTGAGAGTAACTACAAATTGCATGGTTAAACTTAAGTACATGCATCGTTACTACAAACCTTAAGGTTTATCTCTTGCATGGTTATGTTTTAAAATGGGATTCAGATGCAAAGCAGGATATAATAGAAATATTTATATAGAACATGGTAATCTGTCTCGAGAAGGTATCCTAAGGATGATCTTACAGGTATCAAGGTCTATTGTTAATGTTCATCTATCGAGCGGAAAGTATATGTCAATTGAAGGCTAAATATTCCATATGCGTAAAGTCTAATGTATATATACATATAAAAACAAAGCAGGTTAGTGATAATTATTATAGCATCAAGTGATCATGCTTTATGGATTGTATATAAAAACAATTTAATATGTATATTTACCTATATATGTATTGTGATTATATTAAAAAAACAGATATACATATACATTATGATGGTATGAGTATTTACTATAGTAGTTCAACCTTATTCAATTATACAAAATTCTTACACATTTGGAATACTCATTTTTCTAGACATATATTATTTTATTATCCTTTTTATTTTCCATTTCCTATTTTTCTTCTTTTCTCCTTATTTCCTTTGTTTTGTTTTTCTTCTCCACTTGTGTGGTCAACCGAACCCACTTTCTTCGAGAGACTCCTCCCTGTCTCTTCTAATCTCTACGCCTCTCCTCCCCTTCTAGCCGATCTGGCTCCTTCCTGTCTAGCTCCGGTCGTCTCTCACCCCACGTATTCCGAGCGGGCTTCCGCCTCACGCCGCCGGTTCTTCACCGCCACCGCCTTCATCAGCACCTTCGGCCGGAGCTGCTGCGGCTTCTGGACTTGGCTCGACTGCGTCAGCGCAGAGCCGCGCCTTCGACCCTGCCGGTTCTCCCTTGGGCCCGGCCCTGGCTGCCGCCTACAATCTACCCTAGCCTCCTCACCTGGGCCGATTCGGTTACTCCTCCTCAATCCCCCTCTCCTTACCTCCTCAAATTGAAATGGATGGGATTTAATTTTGCTTTAGTTGCAAACTACCGATCTGGATGGGTTCTTTTGGTTGAGGACTTAAGGATGATACTTTAGTTCAGGACTGAAGGGAAGAAACCGATTACTTCTTAGCCTAATAGGATTCATGGATTAGGTTGAGATAACTGCATGATTTAGTGGTTTAGATAGGTTAACAACGGCCTTTGCTTATTGAAATACTTATTCTAATGCATGATCAATCTAGATTGTCTACTGTGTATGTGGGATGGATATGGTGCGTGTATTTGGACACTGAAATGAATACTAATGATCTGCCGGTGTGAAGTCCAGAGTAGTGTTTGCATGCATATGCTTTAGTTGATAAATGGCTAGAATTTCTCTTTGTGTTGAATTCCATTGAGCTGCATAGGACAACATGTATTGAATTTTATTGATCTGTTTGATGTATGAAATCCTGAAATAGAGAGTAATATTTGCTTTTTAAATGATCATACTTGAAATAGAGAAGGAATAAAGTTGCTCGACTGGAAAATGAGGGGTCCTTTCAAGCTTGTTATTGCCTTGTCTGGATGATTGTTTTGTGCTATACACGGATGCATTGAAAGTATGTTATATGCATAGTTAGTTCAAATGGTTTTATTTCTTGTCGTTATCGGTTATGATTCTAAAACATGGACTTACGGAATGTTAACAGTGGCTTTGAATAATTTGTATGGTAGATAATGATCCTGATGCCATTGGTTGCTTAATAGCTATGACTATAAATCGATGGATCATGATCTGAGTATATGAACTGAGGGATTGATTGTCATGATCTACAAATATTTGTGGGAGTACTTTATTCACGGATGGATTGGCTTAGTAAATGATGAATTAATACTAGGTCAAATAGCAGGATTATGTTGGTTAAATTTAGTTGGATGGCATTTAATGATATCGTGGCGAAACCCACGATTGTTATCGCACCTAGAGAAAGTGAGGCAATATTGTGGGGACGTACGATATCCTTTATCTGCAACCACTAATTGAGACCGACTTAGATCATTTACGGTCGATGAAGAGTATAATGATGTCGAATAAAATGAATGATCCGTGGGTTGGATGGCTCGCGTCGATGCCCTAAGCTTGCTGTGCGCTGGGGGAGCACGAATAGCTCTAGGGAACGCACGGTGCAACCCCCACGACATCAAGGTTAAATCTGAGACCGCACATAATATTTTACCTATGGTTGGTTTTACTATTGCTATAACCATGCTTCGATATAAATGATTTAAAAGATTGAATCATTACCTCTGATGGAAAATGAAATGGAGGGAAGATAAAATTGCTTCTATTGCCCGGATTGATCTCCTGCCTTGATGCTTGATATAAAATCGGCTTTGGGAGAGGGCTGTGCTTCTAAGCTTTGCTTTGAGGAGTTGCCTCTGGATGAATGCGGTTATGACCTCCTGGGAATTCATGTCCGCATGGGAGTGTTGCCGCTGGGATGGTTGGCCTTTTGATTTCCCTAGATGAGTCTTGGCTAGTATATATATATACCATGATACTGGGGTCTCAACGAGTTTGAAAATTTGGACCTAAAGGCTTAGTCTTTGCGGCTGGATTGATTGCTCATTTATTCATCTTGTCAGTACCTTGAACTTGGTTTGTGACTCATGTGGCCTGTTGTCCTGAGCCTTAGAGACTTTCGGCCGGCTGGAGGGATGGCTTGGTTATTGTCCCTTGGGGAATGGTGTTGGGCTGGACGTGGTTCATTCTAGGGCTTTCTTTTGGGTTGTACTGGAGTTCTCTGTCGGCATGGAAAGCACGGAGGCTTGCGGCTAAATTGAATGCATGTATTAATAAATCCTTGTCGAACATGGTTGAACTCTCAACCTTAGCCTTGACCGATATACTTGGCTGTCCGACCAACGCTCTGGAATTTTTGGTCGGATCGCCTGGAGAGTTCTACTGGTTGCTTTATCTCAATCATATAAAATGCTTTAATGTTGTGGTCTAAATGTCACCCTTGTGGCTGCCGACCTGGTCTGAGTATACTCTGAGTTCAGCTGGGTTGTGGGCGTGACTTCTACTGGTTTCTGGAAATGGTGGTGTTGTCCTCCGCGTACGTGAGCCTTGCCTTATCTTTTCTCTTGTGGTCTTTTACTGATTTACTGAGGTAAAACTTTTCTACCTTGCGATATTTTCTGAATATTCGAGTCTACGGTTTAAACAGGTTTGTCATTGCCGAGTGATGCAAAATCTAATCGCAAGAGGAGCCAGATTGGCCCCCGGACAATCTAGGGTACCTCACTGAGCGATTCAACTTAGCTAACGGCAATTCTTTCTCTATTCATTTATTGTATTTAATTTAATGCATATGCTTTATGCTTAATCTCATACGTAAACAATTTAATTTGCAGGTTCTCAAATGCAGATCAACTCAAAGACAGAGCTGAAGCTTGTAGTTTTGTAATTTACTTTTTGAGATGTAATTTGTAACCAAATATGTAATTGGATAGTTATGTGAGTTGTAATTGTAATTGCATATGTAATCGAATGATTGTAAGAGTTATATTCCATATAACTGTTGTATGTAAAGATCTTTGTATTTCCTGTGTATTGTAAATGTGAACTATGATGTATTAATAAAATCAGTGTTGCAGTTCAATCCTTTGATTCAATCCTTTGCAATGATTATTTCTTGATCAGTAATTGGCAACTGGTTTATTTTATCTTCTTACCATCTTCGTCTATAACTTTTTCCTTTCCTAAATTCAGGAATTCAATTATCTTTTAACAAAAGCTTTTATATTTGCAGAAAGATAATAATAAATCAAATTTTCATTTTAATATTTTATTTTTATTATTTAATTAATTCAGGGATGTTACAGACTACCCCCCTTAACAGGAATCTCGTCCCCGAGATTCGCAGGGTTAAAAGGGTGAGTGGAAGTTGGATTCTAAGGTGATTTGCTACTTTCTCGGAAAGATACAATGATCATTTTGCACATCAAGAATTTTCTGAACTGATGAGATTTGAGGGTAGGCAAAGATCTTTATTAATTTGAGATATAAAGAAGATAATACGGACTTCGAATGGATGAGGTGGCAATTTAGCTTATATGCCACCTCACTTAGCTTTTAGTAATCGGATGTCGTTCAATAGGTCGAAGAAACATATCCTTGCGGATTTGAAAATGACAACCTCTGCGAAGTTGTGAAATCCTTAGGTTTACATGACTACTGAGTTCATATCAACGATGGTTGACGCAACTCGGTTGGGATTAAGTTTTTCTCACTTGACTTCTGATCATGTCAACTTGCTTTTGGGTTTCCTGAATAGAATCTAAAGAACTTTTTATTTACTTCAGACCAAAGAAAAGGGTTAGGTTATGCACTTTTCTTTTGTAGAGTTCTTCAAAAGGTAAAATTTTGAGGGCTTGGTTGAAAACTATTTTGTAGGAGATGAAAGCATAGCTTCTCCTTGTTAGTGCTATATGATAGCACACAAGTTCTCAACATGTCCTCCAATACTTCGGTTTACTTTATTTGCTTATCTATTAGAGGGTGATAAGTTGTTCTGGGATTCAGCTTAGCCCTTAACAATTTTTTTTTTTGCAAACTTTCCTGAAGTTATGTTATGAATTAGAAATAGTTGTCCATGGAAATCCTAAGAAGATGGACAATATTTTCTAGATAAGGTTCTGAAAACTTTGTCATTTTGATGCATGGTTTTGATCGGTATAAAATAAACAACTTTATTTATCCGATCGGCGATTACTAATATGGAATTATGCCTTTTTCTGGCCCTGGAAGGCCAGTAATAAAATCCATATAAGTATTATTCCACTTCTATTTAGAAACCTAAAGGAGTTGTAAAAGATTAGCAGTAAATTGATGTTTGACTTTAATTTGTTGACATATGTTACATCTTGCAACATAGTTAGCAATATCCTTTGTTGTGTCGGATTACCAATTTACCTGCAGTAGGCTTTTTATGCAGAAATGTCTTATCTGGACTTTTGTCATCCCGGATTCAACCTTCTGCTTAAGCTCTTCAAATTTTTGGATATTTATTCACTCTTGAGCTTGCTTTAATTTGGGTTTTAGGAGTTAGCTACACCTAAAGGTTAATAGCAAATCCTCCTTTGGCTATTCCCAAATTAAGCTTATGAAATTCTTTTATCAATTCAGACTGATCGGTAGGAGTTAATACAAAAATGCAATGAGATTTACGGTTTAGAGCATTAGTTACGACATTAATCCTTATCAGGATATTGATAACCATTAAGACCGTAACCTTTTATTTGCTCCAACCACCCTCCTTGCTTGAGATTGAGGTCTAATTTAGTGAAAGATTGTTTCAGGCTCTTATCATTTGTTTAAATACTGCTTCAATTACTGATGAGGTAATGACGCCAGATTTTAAGAGCGTGAACAATTGCAACTAGTTCCAGATCATAAATAGGGTAGTCGAGCTTATGGGGTCGGAGTTGGTGGAAAACATTTGTAAGTTCGAATTGCATTATGATTTAACAGGTCGTTGATGCTAGGGAAGAAGTATTGATAGAGATGTCATTCAGAGTATGATAATTCACGCATAAGCGTAAACTACCATTCTTTTTATTGACAAAAAGAATAGGACTAACCCAAGAAGAAAATTGAGAAGAACAAACTTTGTTGTCCAATTGTTCCTTTGGTTGCTTCTGGTGCATAATGAGTTCACTGGGTTTGGATAAAATTAGTTTAGGAATTTGATGCCCTTTTAGATTCGTGGAAATGACTTTGGGGATTGTGGTAAGATTTCTTGAAGTTGAGGATAGTGTAGAGCATGAGTCCACCTGGAATAGGTAATGCTATTGATGTAAATGAAATTGATTAGCATGTTTGAAATAGCAAGAGGTTGCTTGTCAAACTTATTGATCTAACAGAGTGACTATGGTTGGGATGCTGGTTCATTAGAACTATTGAGAAATGGTGGATAGTTAGGATAGAAAGGACAAGATCCGATTGGGTTATAAGGCAACATTTCGTTCCCTAAAAATTTTATTAAATAGAGTTTCTACAATTTAGAAGAGATGAGGTAGTTGATTTGGGCCTACTTTCCATTTGATACAATTTGACATTGCTATTATTGATCAAGATAGTCTCGTCGTGAATTTTCAACCCAAAGGTTTAACATTCGCGAGAGCAATCTTTACACAGAATTTCATCACAATGACTAACAATACAAAAGATCGCATTCAAGACTAACACATAAAGAAATATTTAAGCTTCCAATCATTATTCTATTTTTAAACTCTTTTATTTATCCAAATAATATTTAATTCTATATGATGTGACTTAACATTGTGAGTTCTTTCCAAAGTAAGGTGATAAGGTGGACATTTTTCGGGTTCATAGGTATGGTCAGTTGTTACTTATAGAAGTAACTGGATAGTGACGGATCTAAAGTGGCTCAGGTATTTTCTGTGATTGCTAGTATAGCGAAGTCTTAATCTTGATTCATTTGTAGACAGTATAGACTCAATCATAATTGTGGTGATGATAAATATTATGGTGTTAATTCTATGGAGTTGGTCCTGACAAGGTTCCTACTGTCTAGCGTGAGTAGCATGGAAACAATAAGGCATTATTATCTTCGTGGTGGGGTTTGGTTATATATATAAGACTTAGAGAAGATTAGTAACTGAATTAGTATATAGGTGAGAAGTTCTACAGAGAGCAGACGTAAGTTATACGGGAAGTTTTTAAATTCCAATCTATTTTCTGTTTATAAGTTGTCACATAAGCTTGGGCAATAATCCTCTTTCTAAAGGTTTAATCAACTAGGATATCTACATGTTAGAAGGGAAAAGATAGATATAGAGAAATAATTAAATTCTAAGTCTATCTTTTATAGAAGATAATGGTCTATTCAAGATCTCTTAATTATAATTTCTTATTACTTTAAGGGTTGTGACATCGTGGAGTTTTTAACTTTATGCCAATCAATCACGAGTGCATCCCGAGGAGCAACACAAAAAGATTTCAACAAATCTCCATCAACAAAAGAACGCACCCTTAAACTACAATACATAGAAGTTCTAAGATGTTCTAAGGTTTCTTCTTAACTTAGTAGTACATGGTCTTAAAACGAGTTTGGATGTGTTGTCCAAGCTACTTATAACTTTAGGGAACATTGCCTCTTAAGGTAGACTACTTGGCGTCGATTTTCTTCGAACTCTTGCATCACTTGCTAAGGATGACAATCCGAAGCTTCTATGACAAAGAAGAAGTTGACGGAGTGTCGCATTTGTCTTCCTGAAGTCGTTGGCGTGGATGAAGTAGTCTTCCTTGGTTGCATAGAGAATAATAATGATATATCACCGACATCCTAAAGCTGGTGGCAGCGACACCCTATGTGTTTTAGCAATCAATAGGCCATTAAATTATTTTCAAAAGGATTCATTAGCAGTATTTAACATGAAGATAGATGAGAGGAAGAATCCTTATAGGAGGGTAAGAATATAGAAGTGAGGGAAGGAAAGTCCTATTGAAAGGAAAAAGTATATAGAGATATAAATAATTTCCTATGGAAAGAAAGAATATATAGAGATTCCAATTGGAAAGGAAAGATTTTATAACAGATAAGATGAGACAAGAGAAGGTTAATAACAGATATAGCAAACTTTCATTCCTAATTATAGAATTATCTATTTCAAAATTTTAAGTTTCATCTAACGGCCATTCTATCTAAGGTTTGCTAATCAAGGCATGGCTCGATACCAAATCGTAAGACCCTCACTTTTATGCTACAAAGGCAAACATAAAAGCAAGGTTCTAATGTGCATACTGTACCATTCCCATGATCAGTGGCTGGCACGCACAAAACACAATTTGGAATCACAACCATACAAAAGTTTCATATTTTATTACAGCGGAAGTAATGATACAATATGACCGGGAAGGTCAACTAAACATAGCAAAAGAATCAGATGACTTGTAGTTTGCCACATAATCCACAGGCAACTGACAAGGTAAAGCCTTAGAAAGAATCGTCGTTAATAATCCCGTTTTCCTGCGTCGCAGTACCTGTCGAGGATTCCTGTCTAAAAACAACAATAATAGCAAGGGTGAGTACGCTATGCACTCAAAGAAGACTTGTAGTGTTTGCAAAACCTGAAATATATGCAAATTTGAATAGAAAGTGGGTTTCTACGGTTGTTTTGCATAAAGCGAAATTTGAATTGTAAATACTGAATAATAGAGTGAAGGCGAAAATTGTAAAGAAAAGGAGGTAACAAGTATGTAAATACAAAAGTAATATGTAAGAATAACATAAACGGAATTAAGAGACTCACATCCCTTCGTGAGTAAAATGATAAAATGTCCAATCCCATCATATGAAATATTATCTGAAGATTAAACTTTTGTCCACACAGGGCACAACAGCTGAATTCAACCTTGCCAACGTAATGTCAAGAATTGAATCATCTGTAAGGGTAAGCTCACCAATTTCAAATTATCTTGTCCAGTTTTATAAAAGTATAGAAAATGTCTAGCTATGTGATGACTTTACCAAGTGCTCATGACCGCGAGCGCGGCTAATCGATTAGGTTTAGACTCTGCAGAGTTTGTACAGCTTTACCCACAAGAAATGTCCTCCCTTTGTGGCAACATGTATTAGACACACTTCCTTTGGTGTGCCGCCAGAGAGTTCATTGCGAAACTGTTCGTTACTTGGACCTTAACTTTGCACTAGCCCAATGACGTTACCCCTGACTATGATGGAAGCTAAAAAGGTAAAAGGAATTCCGGAGTCAGTGACCCACCAGGAATAGAAATTCCGGAGTCAGTGACCCACCAGGAATAATAACAGCCCCAAATTCATAGCCAGGCGTACACCGTTACAACGGCAGATGCCAACACCTCGGTGATGACACCTCCCTCGAGCAAACCTATATTCGGAATGCCCGTGCTACAACTGCCTACCAATGTGCAAAGCTAATTCCCAAATAATTTAATAAGTCAAGGCTGCCCCATCCCAAAGACTTGTGGATGTACGGTTATCTTGGCACGAAAACAACACATCAGCTCGGTTCTTATACGACACGGGCGATAGATCTCCCCCTATCTACGTGCATCATTAATTGCACTTCCGGCTATTGCCAATAATCACCCGCATCAAAATCATAGTTTTGTTTTCAGAAAAAGAAAGTTTCAATATTCACAATATTCCAACATGTCCATGAACAGAGTTCATCATGTCTACAATTTAAGTTCTTCACGAACAGTATAACCATCTGTCCGTGTTCCCAGTCTAAAGCATGGCTAAGCATATGCATGTAATAATCGAATATACCCATTTTGACATCAAGTGTCTATCCACGAGCTAGGGTTATCAAGGTTCACATATCAATATTAATTGAGGAAGTTTATCAATGATAAGGTATTTCTACCAGTACCCAAATACAATTTTATGGAACATAGCATATGCAAGCAAGTTTTAATCAACATTTTAGTTAATTATGAAAAATTAGGATCAATATGATCAAGGGGGTGCTTGCCTTGCTACTTGTTGTCTTTAGCGACGAAGTCGAAGACGTCATCTTGAGATTGTCGACGACGAAGTTCGAGACGTCGGATTCTACACGTCGTATAACAGAAAAGAGTAACAAATAGCAAATAACACTTTCAATAAGGGCAAAAGGAAATCAGATGAAGAATTAAATAACAAACACTATATTAAACAAACACGAGTGTGGATTATGGCTTTTGAACGTATAAGTGTGTTACTTTTATATTCTTTATCATTGATCAACAGTTTAAGGGTTGCATCACATATGACACATATTCCTTATGATTCATGTTATTTTATTTTACGAATTCAGGAAGCTAAGATTGTGAGACTAAACAAACTAAGATTCATTTTCAGGGTATGTAGCTGCTTGCACTAATATATTTTAGTACATGAAATAGCAGGAGTGAGAGTAACTACAAATTGCATGGTTAAACTTAAGTACATGCATCGTTACTACAAACCTTAAGGTTTATCTCTTGCATGGTTATGTTTTAAAATGGGATTCAGATGCAAAGCAGGATATAATAGAAATATTTATATAGAACATGGTAATCTGTCTCAGAAGGTATCCTAAGGATGATCTTACAGGTATCAAGGTCTATTGTTAATGTTCTGTCTATCGAACGGAAGTATATGTCAATTGAAGGCTAAATATTCCATATGCGTAAAGTCTAATGTATATATACATATAAAAACAAAGCAGGTTAGTGATAATTATTATAGCATCAAGTGATCATGCTTTATGGATTGTATATAAAAACAATTTAATATGTATATTTACCTATATATGTATTGTGATTATATTAAAAAAACAGATATACATATACATTATGATGGTATGAGTATTTACTATAGTAGTTCAACCTTATTCAATTATACAAAATTCTTACACATTTGGAATACTCATTTTTCTAGACATATATTATTTTATTATCCTTTTTATTTTCCATTTCCTATTTTTCTTCTTTTCTCCTTATTTCCTTTGTTTTGTTTTTCTTCTCCACTTGTGTGGTCAACCGAACCCACTTTCTTCGAGAGACTCCTCCCTGTCTCTTCTAATCTCTACGCCTCTCCTCCCCTTCTAGCCGATCTGGCTCCTTCCTGTCTAGCTCCGGTCGTCTCTCACCCCACGTATTCCGAGCGGGCTTCCGCCTCACGCCGCCGGTTCTTCACCGCCACCGCCTTCATCAGCACCTTCGGCCGGAGCTGCTGCGGCTTCTGGACTTGGCTCGACTGCGTCACATGAGCCGCGCCTTCGACCTGCCGGTGCTCCCTTGGGCCCGGCCCTGGCTGCCGCCTACAATCTACCCTAGCCTCCTCACCTGGGCCGATTCGGTTACTCCTCCTCAATCCCCCTCTCCTTACCTCCTCAAATTGAAATGGATGGGATTTAATTTTGCTTTAGTTGCAAACTACCGATCTGGATGGGTTCTTTTGGTTGAGGACTTAAGGATGATACTTTAGTTCAGGACTGAAGGGAAGAAACCGATTACTTCTTAGCCTAATAGGATTCATGGATTAGGTTGAGATAACTGCATGATTTAGTGGTTTAGATAGGTTAACAACGGCCTTTGCTTATTGAAATACTTATTCTAATGCATGATCAATCTAGATTGTCTACTGTGTATGTGGGATGGATATGGTGCGTGTATTTGGACACTGAAATGAATACTAATGATCTGCCGGTGTGAAGTCCAGAGTAGTGTTTGCATGCATATGCTTTAGTTGATAAGTGGCTAGAATTTCTCTTTGTGTTGAATTCCATTGAGCTGCATAGGACAACATGTATTGAATTTTATTGATCTGTTTGATGTATGAAATCCTGAAATAGAGAGTAATATTTGCTTTTTAAATGATCATACTTGAAATAGAGAAGGAATAAAGTTGCTCGACTGGAAAATGAGGGGTCCTTTCAAGCTTGTTATTGCCTTGTCTGGATGATTGTTTTGTGCTATACACGGATGCATTGAAAGTCTGTTATATGCATAGTTAGTTCACATGGATTGATTTCTTGTCGGGATCGGTGATGATTCTCAAACATGGACTTACGGCATGTTAACAGTGGCTTTGAATAATTTGTATGGTAGATAATGATCCTGATGCCATTGGTTGCTTAATAGCTATGACTATAAACTGATGGATCATGATCTGAGTATATGAACTGAGGGATTGATTGTCATGATCTACAAATATTTGTGGGAGTACTTTATTCACGGATGGATTGGCTTAGTAAATGATGAATTAATACTAGGTCAAATAGCAGGATTATGTTGGTTAAATTTAGTTGGATGGCATTTAATGATATCGTGGCGAAACCCACGATTGTTATCGCACCTAGAGAAAGTGAGGCAATATTGTGGGGACGTACGATATCCTTTATCTGCAACCACTAATTGAGACCGACTTAGATCATTTACGGTCGATGAAGAGTATAATGATGTCGAATAAAATGAATGATCCGTGGGTTGGATGGCTCGCGTCGATGCCCTAAGCTTGCTGTGCGCTGGGGGAGCACGAATAGCTCTAGGGAACGCACGGTGCAACCCCCACGACATCAAGGTTAAATCTGAGACCGCACATAATATTTTACCTATGGTTGGTTTTACTATTGCTATAACCATGCTTCGATATAAATGATTTAAAAGATTGAATCATTACCTCTGATGGAAAATGAAATGGAGGGAAGATAAAATTGCTTCTATTGCCCGGATTGATCTCCTGCCTTGATGCTTGATATAAAATCGGCTTTGGGAGAGGGCTGTGCTTCTAAGCTTTGCTTTGAGGAGTTGCCTCTGGATGAATGCGGTTATGACCTCCTGGGAATTCATGTCCGCATGGGAGTGTTGCCGCTGGGATGGTTGGCCTTTTGATTTCCCTAGATGAGTCTTGGCTAGTATATATATATACCATGATACTGGAGTCTCAACAGAGTTTGAAAGCTGGACCTAAAGGCTTAGTCTTTGCGGCTGGATTGATTGCTCATTTATTCATCTTGTCAGTACCTTGAACTTGGTTTGTGACTCATGTGGCCTGTTGTCCTGAGCCTTAGAGACTTTCGGCCGGCTGGAGGGATGGCTTGGTTATTGTCCCTTGGGGAATGGTGTTGGGCTGGACGTGGTTCATTCTAGGGCTTTCTTTTGGGTTGTACTGGAGTTCTCTGTCGGCATGGAAAGCCTGGAGGCTTGCGGCTAAATTGAATGCATGTATTAATAAATCCTTGTCAGAACATGGTTGAACTCTCAACCTTAGCCTTGACCGATATACTTGGCTGTCCGACCAACGCTCTGGAATTTTTGGCTGGACTGCCCTGGAGAGTTCGGCTGGGTTGCTTTATCTCAATCATATAAAATGCTTTAATGTTGTGGTCTAAATGTCACCCTTGTGGCTGCCGACCTGGTCTGAGTATACTCTGAGTTCAGCTGGGTTGTGGGCGTGACTTCTACTGGTTTCTGGAAATGGTGGTGTTGTCCTCCTGTGCACAGTAGCCTTGCCTTATCTTTTCTACTGTGGTCTTTTACTGATTTACTGAGGTAAAACTTTTCTACCTTGCGATATTTTCTGAATATTCGAGTCTACGGTTTAAACAGGTTTGTCATTGCCGAGTGATGCAAAATCTAATCGCAAGAGGAGCCAGATTGGCCCCCGGACAATCTAGGGTACCTCACTGAGCGATTCAACTTAGCTGACGGCAATTCTTTCTCTATTCATTTATTGTATTTAATTTAATGCATATGCTTTATGCTTAATCTCATACGTAAACAATTTAATTTGCAGGTTCTCAAATGCAGATCAACTCAGCACAGGAGCTGAAGCTTGTAGTTTTGTAATTTACTTTTTGAGATGTAATTTGTAACCAAATATGTAATTGGATAGTTATGTGAGTTGTAATTGTAATTGCATATGTAATCGAATGATTGTAAGAGTTATATTCCATATAACTGTTGTATGTAAAGATCTTTGTATTTCCTGTGTATTGTAAATGTGAACTATGATGTATTAATAAAATCAGTGTTGCAGTTCAATCCTTTGATTCAATCCTTTGCAATGATTATTTCTTGATCAGTAATTGGCAACTGGTTTATTTTATCTTCTTACCATCTTCGTCTATAACTTTTTCCTTTCCTAAATTCAGGAATTCAATTATCTTTTAACAAAAGCTTTTATATTTGCAGAAAGATAATAATAAATCAAATTTTCATTTTAATATTTTATTTTTATTATTTAATTAATTCAGGGATGTTACAGATCCAGGGTTAACACGTTGAAACTACTCGTTGATCGTGGGCCGTTCGATTTAGATCGGACGGTCCAGATCTAATCCTATAATAACACTACTACGGCACGTGGCAATTGTGAACCGTTGGATCTTGATCCAACGGTCCAGATCCAATCGGGTTGGGGACACGTGAACTCACCTCAACCGTCCGATCTGGATCTGACGGTTCACCGAGCTCGCGAAGTCCGGCGATGGCGCGGCGAGGCTTGGGCACCGGAGACGAGAACGACGACGAGCCCGACGGCGTTTCGGGGTTGCTCCGGCGAGATGAATCCTTCCTTCGGGTGCGTCTCGTCACGGTGGTTCCGGATCTGGGCTCCTTCTCGGCGGAAGACGACGGACGGCGGCGGAATCGGCGTTCAACCGCTGCGCACAGGGCTCCAACTCCGGCGAGCACGTACGGGCAAACGGCGACGGCTCAGGCGAGATGGCTCGGGGGAACGGGTGCGCTAGGTCAAGGTGATCCTCGGGGTGTGAGCCGGTCATTAAATAACCTCGGCGTCCGTGCGGAAAACGGAGACCTAGTTCTTCACGGCGGCGGGCGCGGCGGCGGAGTCCGGCTCGGACTCGGCGGAGACGACGACGCTCAGCCGTCCACGTGGCACGATCAACGGCCACGATCACGCGGGCGCGATCGGATCCGGGCCGGATACGGCTCGAACCGGTACGGGCGGATCTCAGCCGTTGGATCTTGATCCAACGGTTGGGATTGATTAGGTTAAGGAGTGGGTTCGGTCGAGTCACGTGGCTCGGGTCGGACTCGAACTCGAGTCTGACTCGGGCTCGGTCGGATGAACAGTAACCGACTCGGTTTGATTTTCCAGCGATTTAATATTTAAAATAATTCCCAGTAATTCATTTAATTCATTAAAAATAGCAAAAGACTCAGAAAAATTCGAGAAAAATTACGAAAATATTTTGGATCATTTTGGACTCAAATAAAATATTTCCAACAAAATTTTATTTGCAAAATTAAATTCTTTAATTATTTCAAAATGGAATAAATTCAAATAAATTCCAAATAAATCCAAATAAATTCCAGAAAATTCCAAAAATTCACCAAAGTGCCAAATCACACATGAATTTAAGAAAAGCAAAATTTTGGGGTGTTACAGGTTCTATAGTGAGACTCCTTCGCCGAGTCGCGTCATAGAATAAAGAGTCACCCTTTAGGCATTAGACTCCAGAGTTAGTTCGATTTGGATTTGCTTTGTTTGCTGAGTGTGCAGTATGTGTTGCAAGGCCCTTAGGCATTGTAAGCAGCCATACCAAGTTATTAATAATAAAGTTGGACCTTAAAGTTACCCCTTTCGCCCCGCATAAGTTCCATGTTACTTGTCTATTCTTGTTTCCCTCTCATCTCTAAACCTAGAGCAAACCGACAGATGGTGAACACCGTGGAAACTTTGGAAGTAATGGGAGTGGTTCTCGCCCAGCAGAAAACCCCAATGATGGAGCACCAGCACCGCCACTGGATATGCAGAATTTCGGAGCTTTTCTTGCTGCCCAGACTCAGTTGATGCATGCTATGATGCAACAAATGCAGCACGTCACTGCCAGGCCATCGCTAATCAAGTTAATCAGGGCCACGCCAGAATACAAGACTGTCGAGTTCATGAGAACTCACCCACCCACTTTCTCAGGAATGCCAATCCATTGGAGGCCGATGATTGGTTAAGATCAATCGAGAGGAAGCTACACATAGCTCAATGCATAGGAAATGAGAAGGTACTCTACGCTTCTCATCGGTGGAAGGGACAGCCAGAATGGTGGGAGAACTTCGTGCCACGCAAGAGAACCCTCAAGATATCACTTGGGAAGAGTTCGAGTCGCATTCCGACGGTATCACGTGCTGAAGGAATCATGGACCTAAAGAAGGAGGAGTTCAGAGCATCGAAACAAGGTAATCAGCCCGGTGGCCGACTACGAACAAGTTCACACAGCTAGCACGCTACGCACCTGCGGCTGGAGCGCCAGATAACTCCCGCCAGTCTCGTTGTATGAAGGGACTTACCACAGGCTTGCAAGTAGGATGGCTCACCCACCCCTGCCCAGATTTCCAAGAGCTGGGGAATAAGGCGCTTATTCTTGAGGACAAAGCGCAAGGAACTGGATGAGAACAGGAAGCGCAGGATGCAACGGCAAGGATCACGCCAGGGAACGCAATAGCGCTGAGAGTTGCACCAAATCAATTCTTGATTCCAACCACGAGAATGCAACAAGGACACCATCCTCGCACCAAGACCTGTCAATCGAACTACTGCACCCCCCGCTAGAAACGCTACTCCGTGCAAAAGAAGGAACGGTGAGACGCTGCTACAATCGCAACGAGCCGTGACACTTTGCCAACAGCTTGTCCGAAGAAGACAGCAGGAGTGACCCGATTCGCTTCAATCTAGGAACCACCCCAGCTAGGACGCCAGCACCAGGAACCACATCCCAGACCATGGTGAGAGGCCGAGTCAACCATGTCACCGCAGATGCACTGCAGAATGCTACGGACGTCGTACTGGGTAAGTTAATTGTTAACTCAGTACCTGCAACAGTTTTGTTTGACTCTGGAGCTTCGCATTCGTTTGTTTCGCAAGGCTTTGCTACTAGAAATGATTTGAGGATTTCAATACTTATCTGCATTCTTTTATTTCAAACCCCTGTTTCCGATCTCCGAACGAAAGTAGGATTTTACTGGTTGAGAATACTAATAGATGGAATAGAGTTCCTAGCAAACCTTATAATTTTGGAGACCTGCACCTTAGACGTCATATTGGGAATGGATTGGTTATCCCAAAGCACAAGGCCGTATTGGATTGTGGACGAAGGACTATCTCGATTGAGAGCCCGTGTGGGAAGAAAGTAGAATTTCATGCCACTGCAGTTAGAGATGGACAGTTTATGGTTAACAGTACCAAGGCAATCAGCATAGAGGATGTCCCAGTAGTGAATGAGTACCCAGATGTTTTTCCGAAGATCTACAGGTATGCCGCACAGGGACATAGAGTTTGTGATAGAGCTTGTACTGCACAAAGACCGATAGCAAAGAGACCCTATCGGATGTCCACCGAGGAGTTGGTAGAAATGAAGAAACAGCTAGAAGAGTTAATGGAGAAAGGATTTATCAGACCGAGTTCGTCGCCGTGGGGAGCACCAGTTTTGTTTGTCAAGAAGAAGGATGGGAGTTTCAGGATGTGCATTGACTACCGTGCACTCAATGAAGTCACCGTGAAGAATAAGTATCCGCTACCCAGGATTGATGATTTGTTTGATCAGCTGAGAGGAGCCGGAGTTTTCTCCAAGATTGATCTGAGATCGGGATACCATCGATTGAAGATCCGATCGAGAAGATATTCAAGGCGCATTCTCGTCAAGATATGGACATTACGAGTTTACGGTTATGTCCTTTGGGACGATTTAACGCCCGGCTTATTTCATGAATATGATGAATAAGGTGTTCATGGAATATTTGGACAAGTTTGTCGTCGTGTTCATAGACGATATCCTAATCTACTCCAAGACAGAGTGAACATGCCGAACACTTAAGGCGAGTTTTGGAAAAGGCGAGGAACAGCAACTTTTCGCCAAGTTCAGCAAGTGTGATTTTTGGAAGGACAAGGTGGAGTTTCTAGGACATGTAATGACCGCATGAAGGAGTCGCCAGTAGATCCAAGCAAAGTAGAAGGCGTGTTACATTGGGAGCGTAGAAGGCGTGACCCAGATTCGGAGTTTCCTTGGAATGGCAGGATACTACCGCCGTTTCATCGAAGGCTTCTCGACAATTGCGAAACCTCTTACGCAAGCTGAAGAAGGAAAAGAAGTTTGCATGGACGCTTGAGAATGTGAGAAAGGATTTCAGAGCTGAAGAAGCAATTGACATCGCACCAGGTGTTAGTTCTCTGGGATGTTGCTCAAAGCTTCGATATTTATTGTGACGCATCGCGCCAAGGACTTGGATGTGTCTTTGCAAGGATGGAAAGGTCGCCGCTATGCATCAAGGCGATTGAGGCCGCATGAGGAAAATTATCCGACACATGACTTAGAGTTAGTGCCGTAGTGCATGCTTTGAAGATATGGCGTCACTATCGATTGGAAACAGATGTGAAGTGTATACGGATCATAAGAGCCTTAAGTACATATTCACCAATCGGATTTGAATATGAGGCGGAGGAGATGGTTAGAGTTGATCAAAGACTATAATGTTGGAATCCATTACCATCCGGGAAGGCCAACGTAGTAGGCGATGCCCTGAGTCGGAAAAGCCATCACCGTGAGTACGTTGCTAGCCACAAGTCGAGGATGAGTTATGTGAGGATTTTCAGAAAATGAAGATTGAGGTAGTACCTAGCGGATTCTTGGCCGCATTAGAAGTAAAGCCTACCTTAGAGGATCAGATCCGAGAAGGACGGAAGGATGATGACAAGATCCGCAGGATTAAGTCCATCAAGGAGGAAGGCAAGGCAGAGGACTTCAAGTTGGATGAGCAAGGCACGTTGTGGATGAAGGATCGCATTTGTGTGCCTAACAAAAGGAGTTAAAGCAATCGATTATGGAAGAAGCCCATGACTCCAAGTCGAATTCATCCCGAAGCGCCAAGATGTATCGGGATCTGAAGGAGAGATTCGGTGGCCGAGTATGAAACGTGAAGTTGCCGAGCATGTTGCATTGTGCGACGTATGCCGGAGAGTCAAGGCAATGCATCGAGAGACCAGCAGGATTGCTACAACCGCTGAAAATACGAGTGGAAGTGGGAGGAAATCGGAATGGATTTCATTACCGGTTTTGTCAAGACTCAAGGAGGTTATGACTCCATATGGGTTATAGTGGATCGCTTGACTAAAGTAGCCCATTTTATCCCCGTGAAGACCACTTACTCGGAGATAAATTAGCGTAAATTGTACATGATCGAGATTGTCTGTTTGCACGGAGTGCCAAAGAGGATTGTATCAGACAGGTACCCAATTTACCTCAAGGTTACGGAATAAGTTGCATGAAGCCATGGGAACCCGTTTGAACTTCAAGATGACTTATCATCCATGCAGACGGATGGACAGACCGAAAGAGTCAACGGTCTGGAGGATATGTTGAGAGCTTGTGCATTAGCTTATGCTACTTCTTGGGATAAGAGTTTACCGTATGCCGAGTTCGATTACAACAATAGTTATCAGGCTAGTTTATAGATGTCACCTTTTGAGGCACTTTGTATGGTCGACCTGCTGACGCCATTGAATTGGAATGAGACCGTGGCGCCGTGTCTTTGGGCCTGATATTCTTCAAGAGGTGAAGAAGCAGATCGCTATGATTAGGGAAAGGTTGAAGATAGCCCAATCTCGACAGTAAGAGTTATCTTGACAATCGTCGCGAGACTTGAGTTTTGAACGAGAAGACTTTGTTTACCTCGAGTTACGCCTCTCGGGGGAGTTAAGAGGTTCCATGCCAAAGGGAAACTCGCACCCGTTATGTTGGACCATTTAAGATTTTGAGTCGCAGAGGCGAAGTTGCTTATCACCGGAGTTGCCGCGATCGTTAGCAGGAGTGCATGACGTATTCCATGTGTCCCGATTAAAGAAGTGTCTCCGAGTTCTGAGGAGCAGACACCGCTAGAGTCAATTGAGTTGCAAGAGGATTTGACTTATAAGGAGCATCCCGTGAGGATTCTAGACACAATGGATCGAGAAACTAGAAACAAGTCAACCCGTTTCAGTAGAGTTCGATGGAGCAACCATGCAGAGAAGCGACTTGGGAGCGAAGAGGATTTGAAGAAAGAGTTTACAAACCTATTCCTTTAGTAAGCCACGAATCTCGGGACGAGATTCTATTAAGGGGAGGTTTGTAACACCCCAAAATTTTGCTTTTCTTAAATTCATGTGTGATTTGGCACTTTGGTGAATTTTTGGAATTTTCTGGAATTTATTTGGATTTATTTGGAATTTATTTGAATTTATTCCATTTTGAAATAATTAAAGAATTTAATTTTGCAAATAAAATTTTGTTGGAAATATTTTATTTGAGTCCAAAATGATCCAAAGTATTTTCCAGAATTTTTCTGGAATTTTTCTGAGTCTTTTGCTATTTTTAATGAATTAATTGAATTTCTGGTAATTATTTTAAATATTAAATCGCTGGAAAATCAAACCGAGTCGGTTACTGTTCATCCGACCGAGCCCGAGTCAGACTCGAGTTCGAGTCCGACCCGGACCCGGCCGCGTCGCTGGCTCGACCGAGCCCGTTCGCACGCGAGCCGTTGGATCGAGATCCAACGGCTGCGCGTCATCGTTCCCATCCGAATCCGAGCCGGAGAGCTCCGCCGTGGGCCGCCGTGTGCGTTAGGGTTTCGTGTTTTGTGCGCACGTCGAGGCACTATTTAAAGCCCCGAGGTCACCCCGGCGAAGCCCTTTGTCGTGCGCATCTTTTGCCCCTAGCCTCTGAGCCCTAGCCGCCGCCGCGTAGCCGCTATTGCTCGCCGTAGTAGGAGGAGTTCCCCACCGCGGTTTTTCGTCGATCCCCGCCGCTGCCGCCGCTCTCCGACGACACCAAGCCCAGGACCAACATCCCCACGTCACGCCGCGCCTGGGAGTGCCAATCTTCACGCCGGAGCTGCACGGACACGCCGCGTGGGAGGTCGTCGTCTACGTCTCCGGTGCCCAAGCCTCGCCGCGCCGTCGCCGGACTCATGAGCTCGGTGAACCGTCAGATCCAGATCGGACGGTTGAGGTGAGCCCACGTTCTATCCCAAACCCTGGAAACCAGATCGAATCTGGACCGTTGGATCAAGATCCAACGGCTCAGATCCGCCGCGTTAACCTAAAACGCGTGAAGCCTAGATCCAATCTAGGCCGTTGATTTTCAAATCAACGGCCGAGATTGCGCCACGTGTGCCTAGCCGCACCCACGCGTGTGGGCGCGTGTCCCTGACACGCGGGCCCCGCAAGTCAGAGGGCCCACGCGTCAGCCGCGTTTGCGTGAGACCCCGCACTGACAGGTGGGTCCCACCTGTCAGTCTCACCCGAGCCGTGGACCGGGTCCACCGTGGACCGAACCGCGCCGTGGGCTGAGCCCATGAGCCGGCTGACGTCAGCCAGCCAATCAGGAGCTGACACGTGTCTTCGCTGACGCAATAATTAATTTCCGAAAAAGAAAATGATTTATTAATTCGAAATATTGATTCAAATTTAGATTCAAACTTCAAACGCTTATAACTTTTGCGTTTCAACTCCGATTTGAGTGATTCAAATTTCTAAATTTGTATAAAATTGAGATCTACCTAAATATGAATTTTATTTAATTTTTGGACTAAAGTTTTTCTCTGCAAAATTATTTAAATGATTATTTAAACTTTAAATAATCATAACTTTTATGTCTTAACTCCAAATTTGATTTATTCCAGTTTCTAAAAATCCATAAAATTATGTTCTTTCTGTTTATGGATTTTATTTGGATGTTTGGACACTTTTTGCCTATTGTTTATTTGTGTATTTGCTATTTGCACGCTTTACGAGTAGACGTTGAAGTGCCGGAAGGATTCGAAGGAGAAGTATTAACTCAGGATCCAACTCAAGACCAAGAACAAGTACTTTTTGAAGGCAAGTTGTGCTTTGACCATGTTGATCCTATTTCGAAATCTATTTTGATTTAAACTATTGCATGCTAGTTCAATTAGAAAAATACTTGGTTTAAACATGGGGTTAGATAAGTACCAATTTGTTGTATGACACCTTGATTATTTAAGTATGTGCCATGACCCTTGTCACCCTAGTTGTGGATTACTAGTTGGACATTATTAAATTGCCAACCTGGTTTAGACCGTTGTAGTATCTCGCTTAGACACGCTACGTGTTCATAACATGATTTTGGATAATCAAATGTTAATATTGACTTAATGATATATTGAACCTGTTTTGGAAAAGTATCATGTGATGTTGATGGCACGTGGTGCATGGTAATCAACTGGGGTTTGATAAGCGATTTCGGCCAGGGGCATGTGGCAAGAGTAATCAGTGGGCGGTTGTGGCATTGGGAGTGTTGATTTGGTTCTTCGGTAGTCTTGCCTGGTCACCCTAAGGACTTAACCTTGCAAGCCTTTGAATCGGGTCTAACGTGCAACCACATGTACGTAATGGGATGGACCTAGTTGACTAAGTTGCTAATAACGTGCACTGTGGGACCTCGGGAGGTCAACTACACCCTTTGTGTAAGTTATGCGGGGGGCGTCGGGTGAGGCCAGGTACCCATCTAACGGTTGATTGGCCTAGACTTCGCCTTAGCGAAGGGAAGGGTTAGTGCGCAATAGCAGGGAGGACCACTTGTATTGTTAGAGGTTTCCGAAAGACTTTGTTACTGAACTCGCCTTTGTGGTGTTTGATTGTATCTTGTGGGTAAAGTGCATAACCTCTGCAGAGTTTAGAATCTATTCGAATAGCCGTGTCCGCGGTATTGGACATCGCTAGGAATTACAGTCAAGGGTTAGATTTTCTCAAAAATAACTTTGGTTTGAAAGGTTGGGATGGTTTAATAATGAAGATGATGGAAATGTGGTTTAGGATGGGGAAAATGTTTATTAAACTTCTTGAAAAGTTATTTATGCTTTACTTATTTCTATCGCTTCGAATCTACTTATATTACTTGTCAAATGCCGCATCGCAAAAATACCTTGAGCTATTCCTTTGTACCAAGCCATGCATATAGTATATTAGCTTGCATTACATTGCATGACTTGCCGAGTACCAAGTACTCACCCTTGCCTCAACACAACATCGGTTGAAGAGGAGACTACGCCCGACTTTGGAGGAGGAACTCCAAGAGGATCCGTCTACTTAGGAAGCGAGCGGTCGATTTACTGTGGTATCTTGGATGGCGCCACGGTTATTTGATTTTCCGCTGCTATTATTTCTCTTTTAATAAGTTTCGCCTTGCGAGGCATACATTTGTAACTTGACCATAAGGTCGAGTAACCAGTTTTGTTATTTAAATAAAGTACTTTGATAATATCGAATGGTATGATTGTGATATTTACCGATGTTAAGACTGTGTGCACTAGCGCGTTCCTGGACTAGTGCTGAATACACAGAGGGTCCGGATTTGCAAATTCGGGGTCCCGACACTAACCTTGATGAAACCGTTAATCCTGTAATAAAGGAAAGAGAAATAACGCCTGGCGTCCTTGATGCCAGTCGTCGTGGATTGTCGGGACCTGAATTTGCAAATCCGGACCCTCTGTGTATTCAGCACTAGTCAAGGAACGCGCTAGTGCACACAGTCTCAACATTGGTAAATATCACAATCATACCACTCGATACTAATAAAGTACTTTAATTAGATAATCAAACTGGTTGCTTGACCTTAAGGTCAAGTTACAAATATACGCCTCGCAGGGCGAAACTTAATAAAAGAGAAATAATAGCAGCGGAAAAAGTAAGATAACATCGTGGTACCATCCAGTATACCACAGGCAACTGACTGGGCTCGCTCCCTAGTTAGACGGTTCCTCTTGGAGCTCCTCCTCCAAAGCTGGCGTAGACTCTTCTTCAACTGGTGTTGTATTGCGGCAAGGGTGAGTACTTGGTACTCAGCAAGTCATGCACAGAATGCAAGCTAATATACTACATGCATGGCTTAGTACAAAGGAATAGCTCAGGGCATAATTGCAGTAAACAGCATTTGACAAGTAGCAATAGTAGATTCGAAAACTTTTCCAGGGATAACATCAAAAACTTTTGACAAGTAACAAGTATAACATCAATAACTTTTCCAGGGATTAAATAAACATCTTTTCCATTCCTAATCCACATTTCCATCAACATCATTAATAAACCAAACCCAACCTTTCAAGTCCAAGTTATTTTCAAGAAAGTCTAACCCTTGACTGTTATTCCCGAGTGATGTCCAATACCGCGGACACGCCTATTCGAATAGATTTTACACTCTGCAGAGGTTATGCACTTTACCCACAAGATACAGTCAAACACCACAAAGGCGAGTGTCCGTAACAGAGTCTTTCAGAAACTTCTAACAGCACAAGTGGTCCTCTCCGGTGTTGCACACTAACCCTTCCCTTAGCGAAGGCGAAGTTTAGGCCAATCCACCGTTAGATGGGTACCTGGCCGCAGCCCTGGTACGCTCCCCCGTAGAACTACACAAAGGGTGTAGTTGACATCCTGAGGTCCCACAGGTATGTTATTAGCAACTTATTCAACTAGGTCCGTCCCATTACAGACATGTGGTTGCACGTTTGACTCAGTTCAAAGGCTCGCAAGGTTAAGTCCTTAGGGTGACCAGGGCAAGACTACCCGAAGAACCAAAACAACGTTCCCGGTGCCACAACTGGCCCACCCAATCATTCTTGCCACATGCCCCGGTCGAAAGCTATTTATCAAACCCCAGTTGATTACCATGCACCACGTGCCATCAACATCGCAACACATGATACCTTTCCAAAACAGGTTCAATATGTCATTAAGTCAATATTATCATTTGATTATCCAAAATCATGCCATGAGCACGTAGCAGGTCTAAGCAATATACTACAACGATCTAAATTCCCATGTTGGCAATTTAGTAATGTCCAACTATTTAATCCTCAACTAGGGTGACAAGGGGTCATGGCACATATTTAATTAACCACGGTGTCATACAACAATTTGGCATTTATCTAATTTCCTATAATTAAATAAAGCATTTTCTAATTAAACTAGCATGCAATAGTTTAAATCGAATTAATTTGAAATTGGGATCAACATGGTCAAAGCACAACTTACCTTCAAAGAGTACTTGTTCTTGGTCCCGAAATGGCTCTGGTCAGCACTTCACCTTCGAAGCCTTCGGGCACTTCAATGTCTACTCGTAAAGCGTGTAAATAGCAATATATAAATAAACGGTAGACAAAAAGTATCCAAAACTTCAAATAAAGTTCACAAACTAAGAGAGCATAATTTTATGAATTTTTAGAAACTGGAATCGTCAAATTCGGAGTTTAAATGCTAAAGTTATAACCATTTAAAGTTTAAAGAAAACATTAATTAATTATAAACAGAGAAATATTCATTATCAAAAATTAATTAAAATTCATATTTGAGTAGGTCTCATTTTTATGAAAATTTAGAAATTTGAATCACTCAAATCGGAGTTGAAACGCAAAAGTTATAAGCGTTTGAAGTTTGAATCCATTTTTTAAATCAATTATTCGAATTAATAAATCCTTTTCTTTTTCGGAAAATAATTATTGCGTCAGCACCGACACGTGTCAGCACCTGATTGGTCCACGTGGTCCTGCTGACGTCAAGACCGACGGCTCCGCGATAGCGTCATCATGACACATGGCATCACCGGGTCTTTGCCCGTGTCGATCTGAGCTCGATCCGCAGCGTGCTACCCGGTCCACGGTGGACCTGGTCCACCGGATCGGGCGATTGCTGACATGCGGGCCCCGCATGTCAGTGGCACGTTCCACGCGCGCGGTGCGGTGGCCTGGGCTACGTGGCACGATCCGAGCCATTCGATTTCGATCGGACGGGCCCGAACACATCTAATCTCCCCTGAGGCTCCTACGTGGCTCAATCTCAGCCCTAGGATCAAGATCTAACGGCTGCTAAAGGATCCAATCTATATCACGTGATCTAACCTGGACCGCACGATCTAGATCCAACGGGTGATACGAGATCTGGGGTTGGAACAGTAAAGGGTTACGTGGCCTCACCTCGTGCGTGCGATCGGGATCGGACGGTTAACGGAGCTTGCGGGGTCGCGGCGGCGCTGGTCGACGGGATCTGGCCGGACTTGAAGACGGCGACACACGGGACGATGCCTCGGGGCAGATCCGGTGAAGTGAAATATCTCTTCGGGTGCGCCTCGGTCTGGGGATCTCGGAACTGGGCTCAAACGCGGCGGAGAACGGCGGATGACGGCGGGGCGAAACAAAAACCGTGGCGGAGCTTGTCGTGACTACGGCGAGCGATTGTGGCGGCTACACGGTGGCTAGGGCTGCAGGAGGTGGGGCGAACGACGCGGACGACAAAGATGAACCTCGGACGCCCACCCGGTCATTAAATACCGGCCCAAACGTCGAGATCGACACGGATTTCGCGGGGAAGCCGTTGCCGCGGCGGAGTCCGACGGCGGCGCGGACTGGGCTGACGTGGCTGCATCCCAGCCGTCCATGCATGCGCGATCGACGGCCCAAATCCGATCGGCTTGGACGGGCCCAATCCATCCCCACGTGGGTTGGCGCGGCGCATCATGGGCCGTTGGATCTTGATCCAAAGGTCCACGGGGGTTAGGGTTCGGACACGGTTCGACCGAACCGTGCGGCGCGGTCGGGTCCGGGTCGGACTCGGACTCGAGTCTGACTCGAGCTCGGTCGGATGAACAGTACAAACCTATTCGCATTTTCCAGCGATTAAATAATCCAATTAATTCCCAGAAATTCATTTAATTCATTAAAAATAGCTAAACACTTAGAAAAATTCTAGAAAATATTTTGGAACATTTTGGACTCAAATAAAATATTTCCAACAAAATTTTACTTCCAAAGTTAAATTCTTTAATTATTTAAAAAGCGAATAAATTCAAATAAATTCCAAATAAATCCAAATAAATTCCAGAAAATTCCAAAATTTCACCAAAGTGCCAAATCACACTTGAATTTAAGAAAAGCAAAATTTTGGGATGTTACATGGATGGAGATCAGGACCTCCCACCATAGGCCATTGTTATTACCCTTTGGCTCCGTCATGCAATGTAGACGAAGCCAATACTTTGGGTGCGAAGATGGTGAAAAATGGGCTTGGATGGGAAAATCACACGATAGAGTATCTCCCATTTCCATTGGGATATATCCAATGGGGCACCGAGATCTTAAATAATTACTCATGGATTCTGAAAGGAGACAAAGATAGAGCGGATTATCTATATGCTGCCATTTTCTGCTCTTTAGGTGATTACCCTGTTTCAGCTAGCTTGTTACGCTCGTTATTGGAGCGTTGCGACCCGACAATGAATACTTTTATGTTCCCATGTGGAGAACGCACCATCACACTTTTTGATATGTATGAGATGTCGGGGTTGCCTATAGATGGTGACAAATACGAGGAATACCTCCCATCTAAACATGATCTTGATCCTTCTCTTCTGTTGTACCCCAATTTCCTTTCATATCTTCTGGATATATGGAACGACCTTTCTGTGAGCAATCAAGTTTCCTTTCAAGATTGGTGTGACTATTTTCATAATCATCAAGCAAATAATATAAACTCTTCTTGTCTTCGCAATCAGCGGATTTATGTTGCAGCCTTTCTTGCCATTTTCCTTTGCCGCTTTGTTGTTATCGGAAGTGGGCCTTTTATTCGCCCTGGTGTCCTGGTGATGGCTGCATGGATGTCCCTTGACGCCACAAGTCTTTGGCTCCCCCGATGTTATGTTCTTTGTACTATTCCTTACGAATTATCAGTACCCATCCCATTGGTCCTTCATATATGAATCGGCACTGGCCAATTCATTTTCTCGTGAGTTGGATGGGCATTTACATTAAAAAGATTTTTGGTGGCAAAGCGAAGAACTTGCATTTTATCCCTTATAAGCATCCGTCAGCCAAGCCACTCATGACAAAATCCATGTCTCGTATCCCTCACTATTTCACTACTGAAATGGCTCATGACCATCTACAAAACTCCTTCAATATAAAGTGGTATCCTCATGATTTATCAAGTTCACAAGGTGCAAGGGAGCGGCAAATGGCCTTCCAATTTTCTATTCGCCGAGGTATGCTTCCTTGGAGACGTGCCTGCCCAGCGAGTGATTTGTGCATAGCTGAGCCGTACCATCCTGATCGCGTGGCTCGCCAATTTGGATTAAACCAGCTTGTTCCCTTCCCCCCGTTGGCTAGTATATGCACCAAGGACAGGGTTGGCATTGCATATGCATTTTGGACTCATCTATTGCTCATGGTATATTTTTTTTTGCATGTCCTGTGTGTGCATATCAACATATTTATATCATCCTTTTATACATATTATATGTATACACCTTCCCTGCACTGACTTTAAAATTTGTGTTGCAGGTATCCAGCAAGGACCTTTATTACGAGAGACTAGCGAAGAGACGCCAACTCAAGGTAAATTGCATAATTTGTATCACGTATCCTTATATACGTATCTATGTATCTTTATCGCCATTAATTTGTCCTTATTTCGTAGGTGTCACGCAGAAGTTTAGGCAGCCACATACTTGTAACATCCTAAAAATTTCTTTTAATATATTTAGTGTGGTTCGGGGATTATTTGTAATTTTCCGGAGTCTACTTGGAAGCCTCGCGAGTAAGTCGGACTCACGTTTATTGAATTAATCATATTAAATAAAGATCAGGCATTGGCAAATAAGCGTAAAATCTAAAATTTTTGCTTAAAATAAAGATAATGAGTAGACGAGAGGGTTCTCTTCAAATATTTTCGAAAAACATGCTATATTAGTTAAGTCATCGATTTTACAACAGTCGGTACGGGTGTCTTATTCACTAAAAGATTTTTAACGAAAAATCTATACGTCAAAAAATCGCGAAACCAACTTTGCTAGGTTCCAAACAGTTCCTAGTATTTTAGAGGAATTTTTCAGATTTTTAGAACCTCCATGTTATTTTTTTTCCTAACTTTGTTTTGAGAACCTGTACGCGTGTGTGTATATATATGTGTATGCGTACTGTGTTGTGGACGTGTGCAGAATCAAGGTGTGGCCGTTTGCATTCTTCAGTTTCCCAAGTAGTTAGCCGTATGAGGTTCCATCTACCATTGACTGCTCCTTTCATATCCCTCATTTACTAGCCATGCACCCAAGGGTTTCTCCACTCACGTGAATGCTTCCACCAGTTCCTAGTCATCTTAAATCACTCCATTAGTCCTTAGTAATACCCATTTTGGAATTACTAAACCACTAAGTGCTCTTTACTTCCTCAAAGCTAGTGCACAATTTAATAATGGACTCTTTGGAATTAGTATGCAGCCATCCCATGTCCTTCCATTTTCTACGCATGGATGCATTGCCAGGCATTTCATTACTAGCCATACACCCCACCCTTTCTACTTCTCACGTGTGAGGCTTCTTCATGTTCTAACCATTCCATTCCTTCCCTCACATCCAACATTTCCAGCCATTTCCATTCCAACCACATTATTTTCATTGCTTCCACGCCGCTGTCACCACCGTCGCTGTCGCCGGTGGTCGCTTCCGCCGTTGTCTACATCTTCGCCTCCGCCGTGTACGTCGTCGCCGTCGCTACCGCCGTTGACGCCGCCACCGCCGCAGTCTCGCCGCCGTCGCTGCCTTTGTCTCGCTGTCACCGTTGGTCACCGCCGTCGTCGGTGCACTTTCTTGGACGCCTTCTCCTGCGTTGACGGTCTGCACTACTGCCGCCGCCGACCGGTAGTCCCTCATCTCTCTTGCGCACGGTCTGTTCCTATTTTTATCTCGTTTATATATGCGCGTAGGTATACATATACATAGGTATATAGTTGAAAAGACGCATATATTCATGTATATAAAATACTCGCTAGGCGCATGCATGTTTTCATATTAGTCGTCGCGTGTGTATATATATATATATATATATATATATATATAGCTATACTCGGTTGTTCTGTAGGCTTATATATTAGATCGGTTCGCTAGTGCAACCTTCCATTTGCATGTATGCGTGTATATATATATTTAAAGTGTAGCTTAAGTCACCCAGTGTGCAGGCGAGACTTGTGTTCAGCCGTGCCAAACAAACGTGAACAGTAGCATGCACTAGAAAAGCTAGGTAGCTAGTTATATGTGCTAATTTCCAGATTTTGCAAATTTTGTCTTTTTTGCTACAAATTCGTTCTAAGTCCGAATGGTATGCGACAAATTTTTTTAATTAGTACAAATTAGTACCTTTCTACCGTAATTTTTATGAAATTTTATAAATAAATTTATACTATTAAATTATTTGCGGAAAGTCCAAACTTACGAATTTTGTATCTCTTAAACTATACGTTCGAAAATGTCGAAATAAATTTTATAAATCCTAGAAAATGCCAAAGTATTTATTTGGAAGTTTTTGTGAAATTACGCATTAGTTTGATTTGCGGCATTTCCTGAATGTGTGTTTATTCGTTGTTTTTGGATGTTTTTACGCTACGTGAGCGTTGAGCTGTGCGAGGGTGTTGAAGAAGACCAATCTCAAGTGTTGGACCAAGAACATCAACTGTTTGAAGGCAAGTCATGCTTTGACCATTTTGCCCCTAGCATTTTAAATAGTATTTTGATTCAATGTATGCATGATTATGTGACTAAATAATTAATTTAATTTTGGGAAAACTAGTTAACTGCCATAACTGTTAATTCCAACCTTGTATTATGAATTGTATGCCATGTATCACCTTTGTCACCCTAAGTTTGGGAAATTTAATATGTTGGATGATATGATTGTGCCAACACGGGAGGCTAGACCGTGACTAGTTGCTTAGAAATGCTTGCGCTGATGATATTTCCAAAACAGCAAAATAATCTTGACTAATGACAAATGAACTGATTTTGGAATGCTAAGTGTGAGCTTGTCACGGATTGACGTGAAGTGTAGGTACCTTCGTGGTTCTAAACGGTGGCGAAAATCTTGTTGGCATGCGTTGCTGATAGATGAACAAGGGTGGGATTGATTTAGCCCGGGGCAAGTGGTAAGAGGCTTTATGCCAGGTGGGCCTTCGTGGCACTGATAATTAATAAACAGCTTTCGTGTCCGTGGGATGAGTGTTGTGAGTTGTTTGGGTCAGGGATGAGTGATGAATGTCTTGCCTGGGCGATTAAGGACTTAACCTTGCAAGCCTTTGAATTGAGTATTCCGTACAACCACATGGCTGAGGTGGGACAGTCTTAGTCTAGTAAGTTTCCGAAGTCTTACCTTTGATACCTCAGGGTGGCAGTTACGTCGGGGTAACTGTATGGGGGAGCGTACTGGGGCTTCGTGCCAGGTACCCTGTCCAACGGTGTTTGTCGGTCCTACACTTTGTCCTTCGTGGGGAAAGTAGTAGTGAAGGCAAAACCGGCGAGGGTCATCGGTGTAGATGGAAGTTTCCGAAAAGCTTCGTTACGGTTGATCGCCTTTGTGGTGTGAGACTGTATCATGTGGGGAAAGTGTACAACCTCTGCAGAGTGTATCAATCTATTCGAATAGCCGAGTCCACGGTACTGGACAAAGCTCGGGGATTACAATCAAGGGGTAGATCTTCTGAAAATAAAATGTGGAATTGGGTGGCTTCGTGCCGATGAAGAATTTGACTAGGGCTTTGTGCCAAACCACTGATGAAAGACTTTGAAATTCATATTATAGTATGGTTTTATCAATTTGAATCTAGTATGAGTATTTGAAAGTAAAATGCTGTTTTATGCAAAAGAACCAAATGAGCCTATCCTTTGGAATAAACCTGCATATAGTTATTAGACATGCACTTCTGTGCATGACTTGTTGAGTATGTTGTATACTCACCCTTGCAAACCAAAAACAAACCATAAGAAGAGTCAATGCCTGCGTGGGAAGAGGAGTACAACGACGGCCAGGACAATTAAGGGATCATCCGCACTCAAGTTACCTTTGGGAAGATGGAGCCACAAGACTATCTTTTATATCCACTGTTTTGCTTCTGAACTGTTATTTATGTTTTATTTGAGTAAGCCTTGCGTGGCTGAAGTATGTAAGAGACCATAGGGTCTTGCCACAATTACTTTAATTATATGAAATGCTTAATTATGTTTATCGTGGGGTATGGATGTGATATGCAGCACTGTTTGTCTGTGTGTACTAGCGAGATCCTGGACTAGTACATATTACACAGAGGGTCCGGGTTTGCATATTCGGGTCCCAACAGGGTTGGTATCAGAGCCATGCTTGACTGTAGGATACCCTCAAGTAGAATGGCCGTTAGCAGGACAGAACTATTTTCTAAAAGGCTAAAACTGGTCAAGAAAATAATGGGAGTCTTGACTTATCCTTTCTCTCTGATTCTTGCCTCATGCTGAACTTTCTCATGTTCATCTTACTTTTAAAAATGTTGTGTTCTTACGAGTTGTTTTGGCAGATGAGGAGGTACAACACCACCGCAGAACAGCTCGGAGGATACGCCACAGAGATGTGGCGGATGATGCAAGTACTCGGAGGATACGACCGGCCGATCTACACCGGGACTTCAGTGGACCAAGCCGGACTAACACGGGAGTGGAAGACTAAGCTGATGGTGTACGCCAGGCAGGGAGTACGGGCAAGCCGTCCGATGTACATCAATGTTCAGCAGACTACCTTCGAGGCGGGGATCCAGGAGGCCTCACGCCTAGCTATCAGGAGGATTGCACGACTGTATTCCAGGGAGCTGCGGGGAATAGTTTTTCGTCACCATTCACGTAGGGACACTCGCACCGATCGGCAGCCGATCGAGGACAGCGACGTCACGGTCACCCATCTGGCCAGGTTCGTGGTTGCACAGGAGGAGGCCATGGACGACACGGTGGAGGAGCTGCAGAGGAGTCGGGAAGAGGTTGCGGCTGTGAGGACCCAGTTGCGAGAGGCCCGAGAGCTTGCTGCTCAAGCCCTCACCAGAGTTCATGAGCTGGAGGAGGCATTGTACGGACAGGGTCCAGAGCCGGAGCTGGGGTTGCACGAGCCAGACCCGGAGGAGCCGGAGGAGGACCCGGAGGAGGTGCAGGAGGTGCCAGCCTTGGAGAACGCACCAGCTCAGATCGTACCAGCGCCAGCAGGCTGCGCCACCAGAGCCGAGCCGATGGAGCAGAGCGGCCGAGTCCGGATCGAGGAGTCCGTCGGTCACTGCACCGATGGAGGTAGGGCACGGTGATCGTTTTGTACCGATGCCTCAGCACCCAGCGCCAGGCCATGGAGGTTGGCTCGACGAGTGAGCGAGTAGTGCTGTTGTGAGACTCGGTTGTTGAGTCGCGTCTTTATTCTCTAGTTCGGCCGTATGTGTGAGTCGATGTGAACTGCGTGATGTCTTGTTTGTGTGTGGCAGGTATGCGTTGCATTTGCCCTTAGGCACTTGTAAGCAACCATACCTTATTTAAATAAAAAGTGGTTGGTCTTGTGTACTTGCTTCCCCCGCATAAGATTCTATTTTCTTGTCTACTCTTCTTCTTTTCTCTAACTGTTAAAGAAATCAAGCAGATGGTGAACACGCGAGGAAACACTGGAGCCGAAGGCAGTGGATCCAACCAGAGGGGGAACCAGTCCAGAACATCTAACCCCCAGGGTGCACCACCGGTGGATATGCAGAACTTGGGGGCCTTCCTGGCTGCCCAAACCCAGCTGATGCACACCATGATGCAAACAGTGCAGCAAATGGCCAACAACAACAATAACAACAATCAGGCTATGAACCAGGGACATTAGCATCAGACCAGGTTATCTGAATTCATGAGGACACGCCCACCGACTTTCTCGGGCAACGCCAACCCACTAGAGGCGGACGATTGGCTTAGATCCATGGAGCGGAAACTTCATATTACCCAGTGCCATGGGAACGAGAGGGTGCTGTATGCCTCTCACCAACTTGAGGGCACAAATTTCTTTGAATGGTGGGAGAATTCTTGCGCTACGCAGAGAATCCCCAAGAGATCACATGGGAAGAATTTACAGCTGCTTTCCGTCAATACCATGTGCCGAGGGCATTATGGACTTAAAGAAAGAGGAATTTCGTCATTTGAAGCAGGAGGCGATCTGTGGCCGACTACTTGAACAAGTTTACTCAGTTGGCACGCTACGCTCCAAAGGACGTGGCCACTGACAAGTCAAGGCAATCCTTCTTCTTAAAGGGATTAAACACGGGACTCCAGGTGGGGCTGATCACCCACACGCTCCTAGATTTTCAAGAGTTGGTTAACAAGGCTCTGATTTTGGAAGACAAGCGCCGAGAACTGGATGACTTCCGCATGCGCAGGATGGCGCAGCAGAGCGGATGCTCGGTACAGCAAAGGACCCGGATGGTACCACAGCAGCCAGCTAGGTCCAACCGAGGGGCGATGTCGTCCACAGCGCCAAGACACGTCCGGCGGGATAGAATTTTCAAACACCCGCGCAGCAGCAACCAGGAAGCGATTAGATATGCGGAAGGCGCTGCTACCATTGTCACGAGCCGGGACATTTCGGTAACAACTGTCCTAAGAAGGGAGGAGTGACACCAGTGCGTCTTAACCTGGGAAACACCCCGAACAAGACGCCGGTGCAGAACCAGAACCGCGGAAGTGCACAGCCAGGAAACCAGACTCAGTCCGTTACGAGGGGCAGAGTCAATCATGTGACTGCGGAAGGAGTGCAAGAAGCTACAGATGTGGTGCTAGGTACGTTCCTGGTTAATACCGTACCTGTGGGATGTCAGAGACAGGGGTCCCGCAAGAGGGACCTACACCCGACTGGGCCTGACAGGCGGAATAGAAAGCCCAAAGCCCAGGAGCACCACGACGGGCCCAGAGGAGACCTTCGACTTGCTCCCCAAGACAACTCCCGGTCCTTCAAGGAAGCTTCGTGCCCCGCCCTAACAACCCGCCAGGGACGAAGCATGCGGTCTGACACTGCCAGAGCCTGCGGAAGCTGGAACCTGACAAGGCGGCAGGCGTGGGTCAGAGAAAGCATAACCTCCTCTCCAGGACGTAGAGCGTGAAGGCGGATCAGGACAAGGGACATGTCGTCCAGGCCACCATGTTTAGGGCCCGGTGGCGCCCATCTATCATGTATTCTCCCCCCAGTATATAAGGGGAGGAGGGAAAAAACAAGCAAGAGGACTCTCTCTCTCTAACTCACACACACAATACATCCAAGAACACAGGACTAGGGTATTATCTCCTCCGAGGGAGCCCGAACCTGTCTAAAACAGATTGCCCCCGCATCCTGTGTTACCATCAAGCTCAGATCCCGCACAAATCCCCTAGAATCACAAATCTTATTGCCGGCGAAACCGATCGTCGACAGTACCTGCTACCGTATTGTTTGATTCGGGAGCATCGCATTCTTTTATTTCTCAAGAATTTGTGATTAAGAATGAACTGCCAATTGTGAATCTTAAGTGTACACTCTTGGTTCAATCCCCTGGATCAGAACTCAGATCCAAGGTAGGATGTTTCGGAGTGAAATTAATAATAAATGGAGTGGAGTTCCTAGCAAACTTGGTTGTACTGGGTACTCAGACCCTAGATGTTATACTAGGGATGGACTGGTTGACCAAACATAAAGTGGTATTGGATTGCGGAAGAAGGGTCGTTTCTGTTGAAAGCCCGGATGGGAGAAAGGTGGAGTTTCAAGCCACAACAACCAGAATCGGACAACTGGTGGTCAATAACTTGAAGGCAGTTAGTTTGGAAGAAGTGCCGGTAGTAAATGAATTCCCAGATGTATTTCCAGAAGATCTACCAGGGATGCCACCGGATAGGGACATAGAGTTTGTAATTGAGCTAGTGCAGGAACAAAGACCGATAGCAAAGAGACCCTATCGGATGTCTACAGATGAGCTGATTGAAATGAAGAAGCGGATCGAGGAGCCGATGGAAAAAGGTTTTATAAGACCAAGTTCTTCGCCTTGGGGAGCACCGGTATTGTTTGTCAAAAGAAGGATGGAAGCTTAGGATGTGTATAGACTATCGTGCAATCGAATGATGTGACGATAAAGAATAAGTACCGCTACCTCGGATAGATGATTTGTTTGATCAGTTAAGAGGAGCAGGAGTTTTCTCTAAGATCGATCTTCGATCAGGATACCATCAACTAAAGATCAGATCTGAAGACATACCGAAGACCGCGTTTTCTTCACGGTATGGACATTATGAGTTCACAGTAATGTCTTTTGGATTGACAAATGCACCGGCATATTTCATGAATTTGATGAATAAAGTTTTTATGGAATATCTGGATAAGTTTGTAGTAGTGTTTATTGATGATATTCTGGTATATTCCAAGACCAGAGAGGAACATGCTGAACATCTCAGATTAGTGTTGGAAAAGTTAAGAGAACAACAATTATTTGCCAAGTTCAGTAAGTGTGATTTCTGGAAAGACAAAGTGGAGTTCCTCGGACATATCATGACGGCCGAAGGAGTTGCAGTAGATCCAAGTAAAGTTGAACCAGTAGTACATTGGGAGCAGTCGAAGACGGTGACTCAAGTCAGAAGTTTTCTGGGAATGGCGGGATACTACCGTCGATTCGTAGAAGGATTCTCCACAATTGCTAAACCTCTTACGCAATTGTTGAAGAAAGAAAAAAAGTTTATTTGGACGCCGGAATGTGAAAAGAGTTTCCAGGAGTTGAAAAAGAAATTGACAACGGCACCAGTATTTGTTCTACCCGATGTACATCAGAGTTTTGATATTTACTGTGATGCGTCACGACAAGGACTAGGATGTGTATTGATGCAGAATAGAAAAGTAATAGCTTATGCATCAAGACAGTTAAGGCCTCATGAGGAAAATTATCCGACGCATGACTTGGAGTTAGCGTCTGTCGTGCATGCTCTAAAGTTGTGGCGCCATTACCTCATTGGAAACAGGTGTGAGATATACACCGACCATAAGAGTCTTAAGTATATATTCACCCAGTCAGACTTGAATATGAGACAAATAAGATGGTTAGAGTTGATTAAGGATTATAATGTGGAGATACACTATCATCCAGGCAAAGCCAATGTTGTGGCTGACGCTTTAAGTCGAAAAGGTCACAGTGTTAACGCAATAATGGAAGACAGTCAAGCGGAGTTGTGCAAGGACTTTCGGAAACTAAGACTGGAAGTGGTTCCAGAAGGTTTTCTAGCCGCATTAGAAATCAAGCCAACATTGGAGGATCAGATTAAAGAAGGCCAGGAAGATGATGAGAAAATCAATCAGATCAAATCTAGGATGGAAGAAGGCCTAGCCCAAGAATACATTTGGATGATCGGGGTATACTATGGATGAAGGAACGTATTTGTGTACCTGACAAGAAAGAGCTGAAGCAGTTGATACTGGAAGAAGCTCATGATTCCAAGTACTCAATTCACCCGGGAAGTACAAAGATGTACCAGGATCTGAAGGAATGGTTTTGGTGGCCGAGTATGAAGAGAGAAGTCACAAAATATGTTGCATTATGTGATGTATGTCAGCGAGTCAAAGCTATGCATCAGAGGCCAGCAGGGCTGTTGCAATCCCTGAAGATTCCGGAATGGAAGTGGGAGGAGATCGGCATGGATTTCATTACCGGTTTGCCTATAACACAAGCCGGTTATGATTCAATATGGGTTATAGTGGACCGACTAACCAAAGTTGCACACTTCATACCGGTAAAGACAACTTATTCAGGAGACCGATTGGCAGAACTGTATATGTCCAGAATTGTTTGTCTACACGGTGTGCCGAAGAAGATAGTGTCGCATGTGAGGTACCCAATTCACCTCGAGGTTCTGGGGTAAGCTACATGAAGCTTTGGGAACACGATTGAACTTCAGTACCGCATATCACCCGCAAACAGATGGTCAGACTGAAAGGGTCAATCAGATACTTGAAGATATGCTCAGAGCCTGTGCATTGGCATATGCGACATCATGGGATAAATGTTTGCCCTATGCGGAATTCAGTTATAATATCAGCTATCAAGCTAGTCTGCAGATGTCACCTTTTGAAGCTTTATACGGAAGGCCTTGCCGAACACCATTACATTCGAATGAAATTGGTGAACATCAAGTGGTTGGACCGGACATTCTGCAAGAAGCCGAAGAAAAGATAGCAATAATCAGGGAAAGACTGAAGATTGCTCAGTCTAGACAAAAGAGCTATGCGGACAATGCATTTAAGGGATTTAAGCTTTAAACCTGAAGACTATGTATATCTCAGGGTAACACCACTTAAGGGAGTCCGAAGGTTTCACGCAAAAGGGAAACTTGCACCGAGATATGTGGGACCCTTCAAAATCCTAAGCCGAAGAGGTGAAGTAGCCTATCAGTTGGAATTGCCACAGTCTTTGGCTGGAGTGCATGACGTCTTTCACGTCTCCCAGCTGAAGAAGTGTTTGCGGGTACCCGAGGAACAAGCACCGTTGGAGGACATTGATCTACAAGAAGACCTGACCTACAAGGAACATCCGGTGAAGGTTCTCGACACCAAGGATCGCAAGACGAGGAACAAGTCAACGCGGTTTTGCAGAGTGCAGTGGAGTAACCACTCCGAAAGCGAAGCGACCTGGGAGCGCGAGGAGGACTTGAAGAAGGAGTTCCCTAACCTTTTCTCTAGCTAGCTCGAATCTCAGGGACGAGATTCTGTTAAGGGGGGAGGTTTGTAACATCCTAAAAATTTCTTTTAATATATTTAGTGTGGTTCGGGGATTATTTGTAATTTTCCGGAGTCTACTTGGAAGCCTCGCGAGTAAGTTGGACTCACGTTTATTGAATTAATCATATTAAATAAAGATCAGGCATTGGCGAATAAGCGTAAAATCTAAAATTTTTGCTTAAAATAAAGATAATGAGTAGACGAGAGGGTTCTCTTCAAATATTTTCGAAAAACATGCTATATTAGTTAAGTCATCGATTTTACAACAGTCGGTACGGGTGTCTGATTCACTAAAAGATTTTTAACGAAAAATCTATACGTCAAAAAATCGCGAAACCAACTTTGCTAGGTTCCAAACAGTTCCTAGTATTTTAGAGGAATTTTTCAGATTTTTAGAACCTCCATGTTATTTTTTTTCCTAACTTTGTTTTGAGAACCTGTACGCGTGTGTGTATATATATGTGTATGCGTACTGTGTTGTGGACGTGTGCAGAATCAAGGTGTGGCCGTTTGCATTCTTCAGTTTCCCAAGTAGTTAGCCGTATGAGGTTCCATCTACCATTGACTGCTCCTTTCATATCCCTCATTTACTAGCCATGCACCCAAGGGTTTCTCCACTCACGTGAATGCTTCCACCAGTTCCTAGTCATCTTAAATCACTCCATTAGTCCTTAGTAATACCCATTTTGGAATTACTAAACCACTAAGTGCTCTTTACTTCCTCAAAGCTAGTGCACAATTTAATAATGGACTCTTTGGAATTAGTATGCAGCCATCCCATGTCCTTCCATTTTCTACGCATGGATGCACTGCCAGGCATTTCATTACTAGCCATACACCCCACCCTTTCTACTTCTCACGTGTGAGGCTTCTTCATGTTCTAACCATTCCATTCCTTCCCTCACATCCAACATTTCCAGCCATTTCCATTCCAACCACATTATTTTCATTGCTTCCACGCCGCCGTCGCCGCTGTCACCACCGTCGCTGTCGCCGGTGGTCGCTTCCGGCGTTGTCTACATCATCGCCTCCGCCGTGTACGTGAAAAGACGCATATATTCATGTATATAAAATACTCGCTAGGCGCATGCATGTTTTCATATTAGTCGTCGCGTGTATATATATATATATATATATATATATATATATATATATATAGCTATACTCGGTTGTTCTGTAGGCTTATATATTAGATCGGTTCGCTAGTGCAACCTTCCATTTGCATGTATGCGTGTATATATATATTTAAAGTGTAGCTTAAGTCACCCAGTGTGCAGGCGAGACTTGTGTTCAGCCGTGCCAAACAAACGTGAACAGTAGCATGCACTAGAAAAGCTAGGTAGCTAGTTATATGTGCTAATTTCCAGATTTTGCTAATTTTGTCTTTTTTGCTACAAATTCGTTCTAAGTCCGAATGGTATGCGACAAATTTTGTTAATTAGTACAAATTAGTACCTTTCTACCGTAATTTTTATGAAATTTTATAAATAAATTTATACTATTAAATTATTTGCGGAAAGTCCAAACTTACGAATTTTGTATCTCTTAAACTATACGTCCGAAAATGTCGAAATAAATTTTATAAATCCTAGAAAATGCCAAAGTATTTATTTGGAAGTTTTTGTGAAATTACGCATTAGTTTGATTTGCGGCATTTCCTGAATGTGTGTTTATTCGTTGTTTTTGGATGTTTTTCTGCTACACGTAGACGTTGAGCTGTGCGAGGGTGTTGAAGAAGACCAATCTCAAGTGTTGGACCAAGAACATCAACTGTTTGAAGGCAAGTCATGCTTTGACCATTTTGCCCCTAGCATTTTAAATAGTATTTTGATTCAAAGTATGCATGATTATGTGACTAAATAATTAATTTAATTTTGGGAAAACTAGTTAACTGCCATAACTGTTAATTCCAACCTTGTATTATGAATTGTATGCCATGTATCACCTTTGTCACCCTAAGTTTGGGAAATTTAATATGTTGGATGATATGATTGTGCCAACACGGGAGGCTAGACCGTGACTAGTTGCTTAGAAATGCTTGCGCTGATGATATTTCCAAAACAGCAAAATAATCTTGACTAATGACAAATGAACTGATTTTGGAATGCTAAGTGTGAGCTTGTCACGGATTGACGTGAAGTGTAGGTACCATCGTGGTTCTAAACGGTAACTGAAAATACTGTTGGCATGCGTTGCACAGTAGATGAACAAGGGTGGGATTGATTTAGCCCGGGGCAAGTGGTAAGAGGCTTTATGCCAGGTGGGTCTTCGTGGCACTGATAATTAATAAACGGCCTTCGTGTCCGTGGGATGAGTGTTGTGAGTTGTTTGGGTCAGGGATGAGTGATGAATGTCTTGCCCCTGACAGTTAAGGACTTAACCTTGCAAGCCTTTGAACTGAGTATTCCGTACAACCACATGGCTGAGGTGGGACAGTCTTAGTCTAGTAAGTTTCCGAAGTCTTACCTTTGATACCTCAGGGTGGCAGTTACGTCGGGGTAACTGTATGGGGGAGCGTACTGGGGCTTCATGCCAGGTACCCTGTCCAACGGTGTTTGTCGGTCCTACACTTTGTCCTTCGTGGGGAAAGTAGTAGTGAAGGCAAAACCGGCGAGGGTCATCGGTGTAGATGGAAGTTTCCGAAAAGCTTCGTTACGGTTGATCGCCTTTGTGGTGTGAGACTGTATCATGTGGGGAAAGTGTACAACCTCTGCAGAGTGTATCAATCTATTCGAATAGCCGAGTCCACGGTACTGGACAAAGCTCGGGGATTACAATCAAGGGGTAGATCTTCTGAAAATAAAATGTGGAATTGGGTGGCTTCGTGCCGATGAAGAATTTGACTAGGGCTTTGTGCCAAACCACTGATGAAAGACTTTGAAATTCATATTATAGTATGGTTTTATCAATTTGAATCTAATATGAGTATTTGAAAGTAAAATGATGTTTTATGCAAAAGAACCAAATGAGCCTATCCTTTGGAATAAACCTGCATATAGTTATTAGACATGCACTTCTGTGCATGACTTGTTGAGTATGTTGTATACTCACCCTTGCAAACCAAAAACAAATCATAAGAAGAGTCAATGCCTGCGTGGGAAGAGGAGTACAACGACGGCCAGGACAATTAAGGGATCATCCGCACTCAAGTTACCTTTGGGAAGATGGAGCCACAAGACTATCTTTTATATCCACTGTTTTGCTTCTGAACTGTTATTTATGTTTTATTTGAGTAAGCCCTGCGTGGCTGAAGTATGTAAGAGACCATAGGGTCTTGCCACAATTACTTTAATTATATGAAATGCTTAATTATGTTTATCGTGGGGTATGGATGTGATATGCAGCACTGTTTGTCTGTGTGTACTAGCGAGATCCTGGACTAGTACAGATTACACAGAGGGTCCGGGTTTGCATATTCGGGTCCCAATGTAATGAAGCCCTTTCCAATGCCACCCAAGAGAAGCAGCAAGATGCTATGGATCTGCAGGAGAAGAATTTAGCCCTTGGGAACGAAAGAGGAGAGCTTCTTGTGACATCTCAGAGGGTGCCTTTATAGATTTCGGTGTTACGGTACGAATTTATACTGTGTTTTTGGGCTGTTTTCGGGTGTTTGGGCCGCTCCGGGGGAGTTTGGGCCTTGCGGGAGCTAGTTTGGGCCTTGAGGGAATTAAATGGGCCGTCGGTGGGGGCTTTTTGGCCCATGTGAGGGGGGATGACCTGCCAACCCCTTTAGGGTTTCCCCCCATGCGCCCCCACACCCTCCCTCCCTCTCCCCCATGCGCCCCCACATCCCTCCCTCTCCCACACGCGCCTCCACCTCCCCTAGTCGCCCCCCTTGCGCCCCTCTCCTCCCCATCCCTCTCCACCACCCTTGCTGCCCTAGGGAAGCCTCTCCATCTCACCACCCCGCATATTCGTCCATTGGAGCGCTCCGCGACGAGGAGATCCGGTGGATTTGGAGCGAGGAAGGAGATCGAGCGAACCGGGAGGAGATCCGTTGGTTCTTCGTTCGTCGGGCGAAGGTATGGCCACGAGAATCCTTGGGGATGGTCTAGGTACTATTCTAGGGGTTGATATCATGTTTTTAGATCAATTGGCGGTGCTATAATTGGGTAGATTAGAGGAAATCTAGAGTTTGCCATGTTCTCTGTTTCGGGCAGATTGTGCAGTCGACCTAGGGTTTGACATTTCGCCAATTTAGATTCTGAATTTGGTTGGCCTCCTGTTGAGAAAGTTGTAGGTAACTTCAATACCTTTTGGTGGACATAAAGAACGTCCAATTCCGCCCAGCCGTTTGAAAGTTATGCTCGACTTACCGAGCGTGTTCAAATCTGTGACGTAGCTGGGACAGAGCGCAGAGTTCTGTAGATTAAACCACTTTAGAGTCCGAATCAGCTTTTCAATATACTTAGAAAAAGTTAGGAAATTTCCTAAGCTACGCGAGGGTATACTCGTTTAATCGATTCGGAGTCTTATAACTAAAGTTATGATAGTTTGAAGTCTGCTGTCCGGGCGGGACAGATTCTCTGTTTTTTGATGTTGGGGGTAGTTCGTGAAGTCGGGGTAGACGAGCTATTGCGTACTATTTTGGGGGCACGTTTTGTGTGTGTGGTATGTATGTGCAGGTGGTGTGACCCCGGGAGTGCCCTCATCCTCTCGCCAATCCGTCGCCCGAGGTTAAGGCAAGTGTATTGGAATGGGTATCGTTTAGATTGTTGCTAAACTTGATTGGATACAACTTGCTTTATGATATGATGCTAAGAATGATGTTTGCCTATGACATGATGAACATGATTTCATATTGATCATGATTGCGTGGTATTAAATGTTTATGCCAATCTTTACATGTTTATGTCATATGTGCATTCATAATGGAAGAGGCGTCCAATGCTGATGCGGGCCTCTGTGTTCACACGTAGTGAATACGAAAGACCTACCTCGTAGTCCAATCCACGTGTGTGCATGGGAGCGAGTCAGTAAGAGTAGGCACCCTCCATGTACGGGATGGAAGGGGAAGGGGGTGCACGCCGACGGGTGTGCACTCGGCAATACCAGTATGTGCTTCGAGGAGATATGAGCATTTGCATTGCATCGCATTGCATACATGATGATGATGATGATGATGATGATGATGAAATGAATACAATGATATTGAGACATGAGAATGATGTGGTATATGAAATTATGGCTTGTACATGATGTTGAGCATGGTAGTGATGTTAACGTTGAATTGTTCTTTATGGTCCATTGTAGTATACTTGCTGAGTGATGAACTCACGCTTGTGTTTTATGTTGTTTTAGGTACCATGACACCGGCATGAGGGAAGGGGCATTAGCTACACATCTTCACGTAGCTCCACACCTTTAGGCAGATTTATCAGCTTGAGTCATGATAATAAGAATAGTGCCATGAAACTTGGTGCATGGTTAAATTGTGTGCTTGTTTCCCTCATTTGCGTCGTTTAGCTCATGAGATGGTTGAATTTGTTATTCTAGACTTATACTGTTGCTAGAATCCTCGTTATTGATGATTTGGATGTCATTCTTTATGCTATATCCTGTGATCATATTGTTGTTTCTTCAATTCATGGAAAAACAAAGGAGATGCTGCCGAAATTTTTGGTTTTAGCATTTCCTCATTTGCTGTAATTTATCTTTATTTGTGGTATTTAGATGTTGTTTAGTCTATGTTTGGTAACATTCAGGTGTACTAGATGCCGGGGTGTTACACTTCTTACGGCTTTGAAGAGTTTCCCTTTTTAGAACGATTTAGATTCTCATTCTTTGCTTTATTTTTTTTTACATACAATGTTTCGATTGTTCCTAATTCATGTTTGGTTCGTTTATCATCATCATTTTTTTAATCTGTTGCCAGAGTTATATTCATCTTATAACAAACTAGGACTTATGTTTTCATCACTTTGCCTGATAGTCCAACTCTACATATTTCTCCTCGAGTATTGTCGTAACATCATGCAAGGATCACTTCCATTATTTATTTTAAGCAGAGCTTATTTATTCATTTATATTTTCAATGCCATATTTTAAGTTTGTGAAGCGTGGAGCTAGCAATTTATTTGTACGTACGTGTGCATTTGTTATTCTCTTGCACCACAATATAATCTCGCACAGTTACACACTATATATATATATGTAGAGGATTGCTAGTGTACTATCGATAGTACAGATCATCCGTGCAATAACACTGTGTTTGTAAAATTCGAAGACGAAATTGTTGATCCAAACCGTGCATTATGTTCATCTCATTGAAATCTCACTACCCACCAAATTTTATATTTTTTGAATTTTTTCTCATATTTATTTTGTATTTTTCAAAATCCACGATCTAATTAGTTGTGGGCCGTCCAATGAAGCTGGTTTTAAAAAATACAAAATAAATAGGAGAAAAAAATTCAAAAAATATAAAATTTGGTGGGTAGTGAGATTTCAATGAGATGAACATAATGCACGGTTTGGATCAACAAGTTTGTCTTCGAATTTTGCAAACACAGCGCTATAGCACGGATGATCTGTACTATCGATAGTACACTAGCAATCCTCTATATATGTATATGTATATGTATATGTATATGTATATGTATATATTTGTGCGAAAAGGGCGAAAAGGAACCTTCTTTTATATATATATATGCCGTAGTTTAGGCTCGTGCGAAAAGGAGCTTCTTTTTTTTATGTGCCGCAGTTTTAGGCTCATGCGAAAAGGAGCTTCTTTTTTTATATATGCCGCAGTTTAGGCTCGTGCAAAAAGGAGCTTCTTTTTTTTATATATGCCGCAGTTTAGGCTCGTGCGAAAAGGAGCTTCTTTTTTTTATATATGCCGCAGTTTAGGCTCATGCGAAAAGGAGCTTCTTCTTTTTATATATGCCACAGTTTAGGCTCGTGCGAAAAGGAGCTTCTTCTTTTTTTTTATATGCCGCAGTTTAGGCTCGTGGGAAAAGGAGCTTCTTCTTTTTTATATGCCGCAGTTTAGGCTCGTGCGGAACGGAGCTTCTTTTTTTTATATGTGCCGCAGTTTAGGCTCGTGCGAAAAGGAGCTTCTTTTTTATATACATATATGCCGCAGTTTAGGCTCGTGCGAAAAGGAGCTTCTTATTTATATATATATATGCCGCAGTTTAGGCTCGTGCAAAAAGGAGCTCCTTATATATATATATGCCGCAGTTTAGGCTCGTGTGAAAAGGAGCTTCTTTTTTTTATGTGCCGCAGTTTAGGCTCGTGCGAAATGGAGCTTCTTTTTTTTATATATGCCGCAGTTTAGGCTCGTGCGAAAAGGAGCTTCTTTTTATATATATATATATGCCGCAGTTTAGGCTCGTGCGAAAAGGAGCTTCTTTTTTTTATGTGCCGCGGTTTAGGCTCGTGCGAAAAGGAGCTTCTTTTTTTTATGTGCCGCGGTTTAGGCTCGTGCGAAAAGGAGTTTCTTCTTTTTATATATATATGCCGCAGTTTAGGCTCGTGCGAAAAGGAGCTTATTTTTTTTGTATATATATGCCGCAGTTTAGGCTCGTGCGAAAAGGAGCTTTTATATATGTATATATATGCTGCCGCAGTTTTGGCTCGTGCGAAAAGGAGCTTCCTTTTTTTATATATATATGCCGCAGTTTAGGCTCGTGCGAAAAGGAGCTTATATATATATATATATATATATATATATATATATATGCTGCCGCAGTTTAGGCTCGTGCGAAAAGGAGCTCTTTTTTTTAGTCTATGTTTGGTAACATTCAGGAGTACTAGATGCCGGGGTGTTACAGTTGGTATCAGAGCCAGGTTTTAGGTCCATTTATCGGCTTTCTCCTCTGAGAGTTTCTCATGCACTGCAACTCTTAAAGAATTAATTTGTATTTCTAATGGCAGACTGCCTCACCGCCATATACGAGCGAGTAAGGCGTCATTCCGGTTGGTGTGCGTGTTGTGGTTCTATATGCCCATAAAACTTCTAGAAGTTTCTCATGCCAGTCTCGTTTATTCTTCGAGACCACCTTTTTTAACAATTTGCAGAGGGTTTTATTAAATGCCTGTGCTTGTCCATTGGCTGCTGCGTAATATGCTGATGAAAACAGGTGTTTTATTTTAAATTTTGAACACAAATTTTCTATTTGTACGTTCTTGAATGGTGTGCCATTGTCAGATATAATTCGAGAGGGGACACCAAAGCGATATATTATATGAGTCCTTATAAAATTTTCTACATTCCCTGCCTTAACTTCTTTCAATGGTATAAGTTCTGCCCATTTAGAGAAATAATCAGTCGCAGCGAGAATAAATTTATGCCCTTTGGATGATAAGGGTTGAATTGGCCCTACTACATCCATTCTCCACATTTCGAATGGCCACGCTATATTAGTAGGATGTAATGGCTCATGAGGTTGATGGATAAAGTCAACATGTATTTGACATTCATGGCACTTCCTTGCAAATTTGATAGCATCTTCGAACATAGTAGGCCAATAATAGCCTAAATTTCTAAGTTGATAATGTAATTTTGGACCAGATTGGTGTGCACCACAAACTCCAGCGTGCACTTCATTTAACGCTTCTATCGCTTCATTTTCAGCAAGGCAATGCAGCAAAATGCCATCATGTGTGCGACGATATAGTACATCATCTATGCATGTATAGCAGACTGCTCTTTTTCGGATCCTAGTTCTTTCATTGGCGTCCAATGGCAAATGTCCTTGTAGTAAATAGTCTAGAAAAGGAGTTCGCCAATCTCCTAATTCAATTTCGCAAACATCCTCCGTCATGGTTACAGTGGTTACTTCGTCTTCCTCATCGATGAGTATAGGAAGGACCCTTCTTTCCTCGACATGCACATCCACTGTTTCTTTTGAATTTAATGACATGCTAGCTACCAAACTAGCCAAGGCATCAGCCCTTTCATTTTGACTCCTCACAATATGATGAATATTTAGGTCAGTGAACGTAGACATAAGTTTCTTTGCTTTAAGAAAGTACGGCATTAACTCATGTTTCTTCACCGTATAAATTCCCAGAAGTTGATTTATAATTAATTGTGAGTCACCATGTACCTCTAATCTGCTTAACCCCATATTATGAGCAATTTCAAGCCCTATAATGAGTGCTTCATACTCAGCAGAATTGTTTGATATTGCTGAGGTTAGGGAAAATGAATATGGAATTACTCCTCCGCCAGGCGTGATGAAAACCACGCCTACCCCCGCTCCTGACCGCCGATAAGCACCATCGAAGTATAACTGCCACATCGAATTAATGACCGATGTGACAAGTACTTCCTCATCTAGTAAATTATCATAAATTGGGAAGCTATCGGGAATCGGGTGTGCGGCTAGGAAATTAGCCAAGGCCTATCCTTTCATGGCCTTTTGAGATACATATATAATATCTAATTACGACAGGAACATCGCCCATTTAGCTAAGCGTCCTGACAACACCATTTTATTTAAAATATATTGGAGAGGATCTGCTCTTAATACAAGGTGTACTGTGTGCTCTAGCATGTAGTGCCGAAGCTTTTGTGCTGCATATACCAATGCTAGACATATTTTCTCCATGTCGGGATAAATACACTCAACCCCTACGAGGGTGCAACTGAGAAAATATAATGCTGCTTCTTATCCTTCATCATTATTTTGCGCCAAAAGTGCACCTAATGATGTAGGCATGGCTGCCGTATAAAGAATTAGTGGTTGCCCCTTAACTGGTGTACTCAACACAGAAGGATTTATTAAATATCTCTTTATGTCTAAAAATGCTTTTTGGCATGCTTCATCCCATCGAAAGGGGACACCTTTTTTCATGAGGTGGGAGAAGGGCTTGCATCTTCCCGATAAATTTGAAATAAATCGCCTAATGTATGCCAAATGACTCTGCAAACTTTTTAACTTGTGCAGGTTGACTGGTGGTGGCATTTTTACTATTGCTTCAATTTTAGTTGGATCAATTTCGATACCTCGTTTTGTAATTATAAAGCCGAGAAATTTTCCAGATGCCACTCCAAATGCACATTTCATTGGATTCATTTTTAAATTGTGCTGGCTTAGTCGTTCAAAGACCCTAGCAAGATGTTTCAAATGATCTCTTTCATGTTTTGACTTTACGATAATATCATCTATGTAGCACTCAACGATAATATGTAGTAGTCCATCAAGGACCACAGTCATAGCCCGCTGATATGTTGCGCCAGCATTTTTAGGTCCAAAAGGCATAACTCTATAACAAAATATGCCCTTAGGTGTTCGAAATGCCGTTAACTCCTCATCCTCGGGCGCCATTTTTATTTGGTTATAACGAGAGTATCCATCCATAAAAGAGAATATTTCATGAACCATAGTAGCGTCAATGAGTATTTCAGAGATAGGAATCGGGAAGTCGTCTTTAGGACATGATTTATTTAAATCTCTAAAATCTACACAAACACGAATTTGACCATTCTTCTTTTTGACAGGAACAATATTAGCAAGCCACTTTGGTGGAACATCCTCCTGCACAGCAAGTCGATGGACTGCTACTTCAGGGTCTAAACTCGGCATTTCTTTATAAGACCAAGCGAACACATCTCTATTTTCAGAGAGAAACTTATGATATTCCTCTTTATTTTCTTTAGAGAGATGTCTACTTGTAAAAATCGGACGAGCTTCTTCGGCGGTACCTATATTTATCTCTTCCAATTCATCGATGGTCGGTTGAAAGCCATCCTCCATTTGCGGAGGTGCTGCCGTCAAGTCTATAATCTCAGTAGAGGTCATGCAAACTTCATAACCCAATGCATATCTTTTTTGTTCCAGTTTTTGGTCTTCATGTAGTGCTTCAAGATGTTTGGGGGAAAAGAACTTCTCGAACGGTGCTAATTGCCCCCGGCCTTCACATAAAGAAGGGCCAGTGGAAATATCATAGCCCATTCTCTGCATAATATAAAGAACTCTATCATCATATAAAGAAATAGGCAACGATTCATCATTTTTATTTAATAAAGATATGTGTGCAACAACTCTGTTCTTATTTTCATTTGAGATAGAATTGTGCAACAAATCTTATACCTGTGACACCACGGAGTGTCGTAACCCTATTCAATGTGCATAATGAGGTTAAAAACATTATGAAATATGGTATTGGAGGTTAAAACCATATGGTTTGAGGTTTAATTGCGTTTCCGGGAGTTTGGGCCTTTCCGGGGGAGTTTGGGCCTAAAAGAAGGGGTTGTGGGCTTCGGTGGGATGGAGTATGAGTCCATTTAGGACAAGGATTCCTGTATGGGCTGGTTTAATGGGCTCCCCCTGCCCCCTTGCTGCGCCCCACACCTCCCTTGTGCGCCCCACTCCACCCCCTTGAGCCCTAGCCGCCACACCCCCCCTTTCCTCCCCCTTTGGCCGTGCGCCCCCTTCCCTTGCCCCGTTTGCTCTCCCACCTCTCCACCACCTCTCCTCCACCCCCTTGCTGCCCTAGGATAGCCTCCCCACCCTCTGCACCTCGAGGATCCATCCGTTGGAGCGAGGAGGGAGGAGCGATCCGGGAGGAGATCTATTGGGTGTTCGTGCGTCGGGCGAAGGTATGGCCATGGGACTCCTTGGGGTTGGGCTAGGTACTGTTCTAAGGATCAATATCATGTTTTTAGATCAATTGGTGGTGCTGGAATTGAGTAGATTGGATTAGATCTAGATGTTGCCACGTTCTTTGTTTTGGATAGCATGAGCAGTCGACCTAGGGTTTAGTTTTTCGCCAATTTAGATTCCTAGATTGGTCGTCCGCCTGTTGAAGAAGTTGTAGATAATTTCAATATCTTTCTGTGGGTATAAAGAACGTCCAATTCCGATCAGCCGTTTGAAAGTTATGGCTGTTTTACCGAGCGTGTTAAAATCTATGACGTGATTGGAATAGATCACGGTATTCTGTAGATTAAACCACTTTAGAGTCCGAATCAGTCTTTCCTTATACTTAGAAAATGTTGGGAAATTTTGGAAGGCTGCTGTCCCGACGGGACAGAACTTCTGTTTTTGGGTGTTGCGAGTAGTTGGCAATGTCGGGGTAGATGAGGGTTTGCGTACTGTTTTGTGGACATGATTGTGAGTGTGTGGTACCTATGTGTAGGTGGTGTGACCCCGGGAGTGCCTTCTACTTCTCGCCAATCCGTTGCCCGTGGTTGAGGCAAGTGTATTGTAATCGATAGCGATTTGTAGGTTGCTTGTTGAGAATATATGAAATTGACTATATGATATGATCACTTGCCATGCTTTAATGATTGCCAATGATATGATGAGCATGTTTATTATGTTATGATTCCATGTGTTAATGTACAAGTTAAATATGATGTTGGCATAATTGCATACATGGCATGTTACATGGCCCGGGCGGTGAGAAAGTCATAACTAGTCCGGGGAAGGTCGGTGAGAAAGTTATGACTATTTCGGAGAGCCAATGAGTAAGTCTTACATCGTGATTCCATTCACCGCGGTGAACGGAAGCGAGGAGTAGGCACGGGATGGAAGGGGGGAGAGGGTGCACACCGACGGGTGTGTACTCAACCATACCAGTATGAGTTTCCAAGGAGACATGAGCATAGCATTGCATTGCATACATAATGATGATGATAATGATATGTGATCATGAATGAGATGGTTTACATGATGTGAGATATTATTGCCATGTAATTGTTCTTGTTGTACCATTGCAATATCATTATCATCATCACTCATTTGTGTTTTCTTGTTGTTTTAGGTACCGTGAGACCGGCATGTGGGGAAGGGAAATAGTCACACTTCCGCACGTAGCTTCACTCATTTGATTCCACAAGTCATTCAATCAGTTTTTGATAATAAATTGCGTGTGATTATTATTGCTTTAAGGTTTAGCTTGGCTATATGGGAGTCTTATTGTTCGTTTGACTCTTGGAGACATTAAATGCTTGAAACTAGACTTATATGGTTGTTAAGTCATTAAATTTAGCTGTTTTAGTTGTCTCTCATATTGCCTTATATTGCTTTACTGTGTTGCTCCTTCAAATCATGTTAAAACAAAGGAGATGCTGTCGGAATCTCGGTTTTTAGCATGTGCGCCTTTGCTGGAATTTATGTTTAATTGTGGTATTTAGATGTTGTTTAGCTTATGTTTGGTAGCATTTAGGCATATTAAATGCCGCGGTGTTACAGTTGGTATCAAAGCGGGCTGTAGGTCCTTGGAATATGTATTTTTAGTGTCATACCTTAGGTTATAACTAAAATGTGATGTGGAATAACTTAGAAACATGGCTTAGGTTTCAAATAAAATTTTGTTATAGGATAGCAACATTAAAACTTGCAAAAGTGGTACAACTAATCTAAAATTTGACACACTTGGTTGCACAGTAGGATGGGGTTTGGGTTCATCAATGCATTGCGCTTAATTATTTGATGAAGACTATGCCTATGATGATGTTTGATCGTTGTTCTTGATTATTTGATGTTGTGCTTATATTTATGTGCATGGATGGTTGTCTGTTTGTAGCAACCATGCCGAGGGGTAGAGGCTGTGGTCGCCGTGGCCGTGGAGGCCAGGGGCGAGGTTCTCAGGGAATTGCGGAGTCTGTAGCGGATGGTAGCGCTTCGCTCAATGCTCATGTTCAAGCGAAGGAGGAGCTCTCGGCGGCACAGTCAGGGGCGAAGGTACCCGCCGCCAATGAGGATTCAGTTCAGGCTCTGCAGAGGGAGTTTCAGGAGCTGCGCTAGCAGTTGCGGGTAGCCCCTGCGGCAGTGCCTCCCCCTGCAGCGGCCCAGTTGTTGCCCCCGCTGTGCCGGAGCCGAGGATGAGTCTCCGGGAGTGGATATCCCTCCATCTCGACACTTTTGACGGAGCGGGCACACCGATCCAGTCCGCAGATTGGCTGCGGTACATGGAGAGGCAGTTTGAGGTCTTAGAGCTGACCTCGATCCAGAGGGCTCGTTTTGTGGCCTTTCAGCTGAAGGGCCAAGCTGATATCTTGTGGGAGGGGGTTCTTGCTGCTAGAGCCCCTGATCTTGGTCCGGTCACCTGGGAGGACTTTGTAGCTCGCTTCTGAGCCAAGTTCTACCCAGAGTCTTTCCTTGAGCAGATGGAGCATACTCTGACGACTCTTTCCCAGGGAAAGAGGTCGGTGGCAGAGTATGAGGCGGAGTTCAACAGCGTGGTGCGCCGTCTTTGGCGGTGGCGGTAAACGACGAGGAGAGAAGGCGAGGAGGTTACGTAGAGGCCTCAACCAGGAGTTCAGAGTTGTCATGGGAGCGGCCAGTCGCCGTGACTTACGCTCCGTGGTGGAAGCGGCGAAGGGCATGGAGCTCGAGTTGGAGCTCTCCCGGGATAGGCGTAACCCGGGTGGTTCGGGGGTTCCCTCTGGCCCAGGCGGGGCCGAAGAGGACCTTTGGTGGAGGAGGTGGGTCTTCTCGACCCACCTTCAAAAGTTCAAGGGAGGATAGGGCTCCTCCTCGGGGCTAAGATGAGGCCGCCTCGATCGTCTTCCTCGCGAGCGGCTGTTAAATCTGTGCCGGGCAGGGCATGATGTGTTTCAAGTGCGGTGGCGAGCACCGTGCTTCGGAGTGTGGTTGGACTGGAAGTTGCAACCACTGTGGCAAGCCTGGCCACATGGGACGAGTCTGCCGGATGAATCCCGGTAGCATCATCAAGTGGGAGACGGTGCCTTCTCTTCCCACTCCAGCGGCGTCTTCTAGAGGATCGGTGCACATGATGGCAGCTCCAGCTCCTCAGCCGCCCTTTGCGTGGGCGCCACCAGCAGCTTACTGGTGCCCACAGCCGTCTGCTCCTCCTTAGTTGCCTCCTCCGCCCCCAACCTTGTTTGGGCATCAGCCGAGAGTCGGGGCTCCTACTGTCCCGGCGCCACCAGGAGTGTACGCCTTGCCGACCACCGAGTCAGCCGGGCATCCAGAGGTGGTTTCAGGTACTCTGCTCGTGGATTCCGTTGATGCCTTTGTTCTGTTTGATTCTGGAGCATCCTATTCATTTGTGTCGTCTGAGTTTGCTAGTAGGGCTAAGTTGGGAGTTCAGCGGATTTTTGAGTCCGTGTTAGTCAGTTCTCCTAGGGGTTTGATTGCTAGTTCTTTGGTTTGCCCCGGTTGCACCATTGCCATTGATGATGAGGTTTTCTTTGCCAATCTTATGGTGATCCAGTTGGCTCCTTTTGATGTCATTTTGGGCATGGTGCAGTTTGCATCGATCGTGCCAAGATCTGTTGCTTTTTGCGGACTGTTACCTTGCAGGCCCCGTCAGGGGTAGAGTTGACCTTTCAGGGTGGTTTACCTTCCAGTTCCATCTTTGCTTTGGCTAGTCTATTTTCTGGTCGCCGTTTGAGGCAGTTGGGTTTCCTCATGACCTTGTTTGAGAAGCCATCTTCTTCAGTTTCCATTGAGGAGATTCCTGTAGTGAAGGAGTTTGTTGATGTGTTCCCTGATGAGTTGCCGGGTCTACCTCCCGTGAGGAATGTGGAGTTTCGTATTGATCTTGTTCCTGGCACTCGACCTATTTCTATCTCTCCATACCGCTTGGCTCGTCCTTTTCAAGACGAGTTGAAGAAGCAGTTGGAGGATCTGTTGGCCAAGGGCTTTATTCGGCGTAGCGTTTCGCCATGGGGAGCACCCGTCCTCTTCGTCTCGAAGAAGGATGGAAGTTGGCGTATGTGCATTGATTATCGTGCTCTTAATCAAGTGTGATCAAGAACAAGTATCCTTTGCCTCGCATTGAGGATCTGTTTGACCAAGCGAAGGGAGCAAAGGTGTTCTCAAGATTGATCTTAAGTCGGGTATAATCAGATCCGTGTGAGGGAGCAGGACATTGAGAAGACTGCTTTCTCCACTAGGTATGGGCATTATGAATTTAAAGTTATGTCTTTTGGACTAACTAATGCTCCTATTTGTCTTTATGGAGGCGATGAACGACATGCTACACAAGTACCTTGATGAGTTTGTGGTAGTGTTCATCGATGACATTCCGGTTTACTCTAAATCGGAAGAGGAGCATGAGCGGCATTTGAGGCTTGTCTGAGCACCTTGAGGAGAATCAGTTCTTTGCTAAGGTGAAAAAGTGCGTGATTCGGATTTCGAAGTGGGTTTTCTTGGCCACATCATCAATCCAGAGGGCATATCCGTAGATCCTAGCAAAGTCTCAGCAGTTTTGGATTGGAAGAGGCCTTCCAATGTCAAAGAGGTGCGTAGTTTCCTTGGGTTGGCTGGCTACTATCGGCGTTTTGTGCACGATTTCTCTATCATTGCCAAGCCACTTTCGCAGCTGACTCAGAAGGGGATGAAATTCTAGTGGACTGCAGAGTGTGAGCACAGTTTCTGCACTCTGAAGGAGAAGTTAGTGTCTGCTCCTGTTCTTACCCTTCCCGAGCCTGGGAAGCGCTTCACTGTTTATTCTCGTGGAGTTTTAAGCCGCACAAAGGATAATTGCTTCCTGCTATTTGTGAGCCAGCGTTGTGTGTGTTTGCTCGTGAACCGGCATACTCTGGAACAAGCGACAGCTTGCTAAGCATGGCCAGGCATTAGCGCAGCCTACGACATAGCACACCTGTGAGAGCTCTCTCTCTCTCTCTCTCTCTCTCTGGAGAGAGAGAGAGAGAAAAAAAAGAGAAAGAGGAGAATGTAAGGGGAAAAAAAGAAAGGAAATAAAAAGAAAAGATGGCATCTTCAGATTTTCGGTGGCAGGCTGATTTCTGATTACATGCAGTCAAAGGTGGTCTTTGGTGAATTTATTTGTTTTCGATAAATCACTTTCACAGCACTTCCTTGGACTCCATGTCTGAAGTCTTAACATCAACTGTAAACTTCTAAATAATTGTACTTCAGGGAAGTCTAATTGCCTGCAGTAGTAGGTATGATAAGGCGTTAGTCTTATGTGACATTGGATTAAAATTTGTACTAAAGGAATGGTTTTGCTAAATTAAGATTGTGAAAAGTATTGTCAGTAAGTCAGCATGTTTCATTGGTGATAATAGTGATTTTGCTTCTCTTCTTGGTTTTGATTCAATCAGATTTTAGTTGTGGACCCTCTTTTCAACCGTATCTACTTTAGTGAGCTTTCTCTCAAAATGAATTTATGCTTATCACAAGAATTTTTTTTAATAATACTTTTTTTAAAATGAATTGCGGTTTTAATACTCGAAAAATAAAAATTGCAAAATTAATAGGCGATTACCCCATTTTCGCCGTACCATTCGGCGATTACCCCATTTTCGCCATACCATATGGCGAAAATACCGTAATTGCCCGATTAAAACCGATTAACCGTCGACTATTTGGTTAAGGCTATTTTCGCCGTACCAGTTGGCGAAAATAGTATTTTCGCCGTACCAGTTGGCAAAAATAGTATTTTCGCCGTACCAGTTGGCGACGTACCATTCGGCGACAATACCCAAATTATGAAATAATTTTCCAAAAATCATGAAATAATTATGACTTATTCCTAGGGTGTAGGATGTCCCATTTTTGCAAAAATATATAGGAATCAATTGAGTTGAATAAACTAAATAAGTATAAGAAATCTGTCGTGCATGAAATTGTTAAGCCTTTTCGGCAGCTTGTAAAATGCAACGCACACAAACCTACATCTAACTACAATCGCTATATCTAACCTACTACATTCCTAAGAAATGAATATATATATATATATGGATGTACTTGTATCGGTATAAAACATCTACATTCGCTAGATCAACGCACACAAACCTGGATCTAAAATTATTTCTACTCAATCATAATTTACTGCTAAAAAAATTAAACAACAATTAATTTCTACCTACATCTAACTAGAGTTGCTACATCTACCTACATCGAACTAGATTTGCTAGATCTACCTTCATCTAACTACATTTATATCTACAAAAATTAAACAACGAGCAATTACCTGCAAATAGATTGCGCAGTCAGTCCCTCCTCCTGTTCTTCCCTCTTCCTCTCTTTCTTTCTCCCCTCTTTCTCTGTTTCTTTGGATCGGTTAGGCTGGCTTGAATGAGCGCAGGGCCGAGCGCGCGGCGCTTTTTGTTATCGCTCTCTATCGCCCGATCAACGGGCGACAGAAACGCACGCACGCTCTATCGCCCGTCCATCGAGAGATTTTTATACTATCGCCTGTTGTCGGTGTTTCGAGCACCAGCAATACGATTTTTTGGTCTAGGGGGATCGCGCGTTCCCTCTCCTCGAATGGCCTGACTCAAGGGAGCCCAAAGTGTATACTGGTTCGGGCTGAATATCCCTACTCGATTTGTTATTTGTGTATATGCCCTTCTGAGGTATTACAATCGTCACTTCCAGGAGGAAGTTTAGGGTTTGTTCGTTGTCCAAGTGTTCTCTCAAAATGTTCTCACTCACTCCCTCTTTTAGACCCCTGTTCTCCCTTATATAGACGGGGCAGTGGGTTACACGGGAGCTCCTCTAAAGAAAGAAAAAAAGAAGGAGAAGGAGTGTCTTGTCTCGGGGTTTGATCTTCGGCCGTGGCATTCGACCGGCCTCCACCTCCCTGCGTGCTTGGTCGGTAGGCTTGCGGTGGAAGGAAGGTTTCGTCCTGTTGGGGGAACGTGACGCGTTGTCTCGTACGCTTGTCAGGCGGCTGGTTTTAATGGCGAATGACCTTTGAGTCCTTGGGAGGGAACGTTCCCTCCTGTTGCGTGTCAAAGCAATGGGACCAGAGCCTGATTTTGCAGGCGGCTCCCATGACACCTTGGGAAGGAGCCACCTACCCTGACACCGACATCCCGGGACGTCGCATTTGGCAGGGTAGGTACTCGAGTGCCAGAACACCCAACTGGGGGGCTCTCCGACCCAAGCTGTCGGAGAAGGTTGGACGGGGTGCTCGAGCCGGAGCCTGGTCGGGGACCGAGCTTGTCTGCGGCCCACAGGTCTCCGGCTGGGGCTGGGCCTTGAAGGCAACCCGCTCGAGGTTCCGGGCTGCTTGGAATACCCATGGTATAAGTATTCGTCAGTAGCCCCCGACCGCGCTCTTGCCAGAAGCGATCGGGGGTTTTGCTTCGCCTCGGCAGACTCGTTCTGCCAATTGTTCTGGGTGCGCACCCAATGGGTGTAGCCCCCGAGCCCCCGAGCGGGTCGGAGAGCCGGTCGGGGGGTTACCCGGTCAGAGCTGACTTGACCAAGCGCGTGTTACACATGCTCAACCAGTCGTCCCTTGCTGGGGTGCGCACGAGCGCACCCGTAGGGTGTAGCCCCCGAGCGAGTCGGAGAGCCGGTCGGGGGCTTACCTGGTCGGAGCCGACTTGGTCAAGCGCGCGTGATGCATGTTCGACCAGTCGTCCCTTGCCGGGGTGCGCGCGAGCACACCCGTAGGGTGTAGCCCCCGAGCCCCCGAGCGGGTCGGAGAGCCGGTCGGGGGGTTACCCGGTCGGAGTTGGGCCAGTCAAGCGTGTATGGGGCACACTTAACTGGTAACCGGCTTCACTGGTCACCTTTGTTGGAAGTTGAAGTCGGTCGCTTCGTAAGGGGCCAACCTCTTGGGCCTTTCGCTGTTCGGGAGCCCGGACGGCCCAATGGGCCCCCGCCTTCTCCCTCCAGGTAACTGTGGTGAAGTGGCCCGGGAGTCAGAGCGGATAAGTTGTGGCGGTTGCCCCGAGGCGACGTCGCCTCGGCTTCTGCCGCTGTTTTTTGAATTAAAAGCGAAGCCGCGGATGCAGAGTGAAGCGCCTCCTCGATCGACGAAGTGGATGTTCGGATTCTACCGTTCCGTTTCCCGTGCCGCCTATAAAATGCGGGGGGGCGTGAGCGGTTTCCACGATTGCCTCCCACACACTGCTTCCTTTGCTTCTATTTCTTCTAGCGTCAGCATCCTTCTCCGCTCGAGCGTCGATGGCGAGTGGAGGTGATGATGCTGAGGGCGGCCACGGGGGCAGGAAGCGTTCGGCGCATGGCGATTTCTGGTACCTGGTGCCAAAAAGGCCTCACGCCGGTGATGGGTCCTCCTCTTTAGCCGCCGCCGAGTGAGTTTTTGCTCCGTTTATTTTCGGGGCGGATCGGGTTCTCATTCCCTCTGACGGAGGTTTCTTCGTTTTCCTTCTAGCGTCCCCGGCTTGGCTCGGGGTCTGCAGCCTGTGGTGCCGGCGCCTGTCGTCTCGAGGGCAGTCGGTGCCGACCCTCGGGCTGTGCCGCCCGCTTACGGCACCCTCCCGGAAGCAAGGGCCCAAGCGGCCGGGCTGTCGGCGGCGCTGGCCAGGCTAGAGGCCTCGTTACGTGTGCAGGCCGTGGCGACCTCCGTTCAGGAGGCGGAAGTGGCGTCTTTGCAGGCGCGGGCCCAGGGCATTCAGGAGGATGTCGTTATGGCCAGCGCCAGCCCCTCTCCATGCTCCGGCCGGTGTATGAGCGCATCGCGAGGAGCCTGGAGCCGCTGGGCGTGAGGTTGGGCGACCCCCTGGAGACCACGGTCGCCCAGTACGCCTACCACCTTACGCGAGCGGCGGAGGCGCTGGAAGGCCTGGCCGGGCGGCTGCGGTTGGAGGATCTAGTGGCAGGTGGCTCCTCCAGCTCCGAGGGGGGCGCCGCGCCGTAAGGTGCTCCAGGGCGGCCGCTCTTTTTCTCTTTTTATAATCTCTCTGCTTTCCCTTCGACGGTCGGTGATGAACTTTTATTTTTGTAATATTCCAGGGGGTGGGTCGGTCACCCCCTCCAGGCTCTGTTTCCTGCGTTCTTTCTCTTGGTTGCCACGATTATTTCACGCCGTTTGCAGGGTTCTAGTTCGAGAGTCCGAGTGCTCGTTTCACGTCGTAGCTGGACATAGCCTTAGTCAGCGCGAGCGTCCAGGTCTTTTTCGCAAGATCCTGGTGTCCGAGTGCTTGTTTTACGTCGTAGCTAGACGTAGCCTTAGTCGGCGGGGACGTCCAGGTCTTTTTCGCAAGATCCTGGTGTCCGAGTGCTCATTTTACGTCGTAGCTAGACGTAGCCTTAGTCGGCGGGGACGTACAGGTCTTTTTCGCAAGGTCCTGGTGTCCGAGTGCTCGTTTTACATCGTAGCTAGACGTAGCCTTAGTCGGCGCGGGCGTCCAGGTCTTTTTCGCAAGATCCTGGTGTTCGAGTGCTCGTTTTACGTCGTAGCTAGACGTGTTCCCACAGATACGCCCCATCCGCAGGCGTGGAACTTGGAGGGGATGACCGAACGCGTGTTACCAAGTTGGCTTGAACACCGTGCTCGTGGAGCTAATACGGGTAATCCGAGTGAGACCTGGCTTTTCCTCCCAAGGGAGTTTTGCTAGCAGATGTTTTCCTGGCGTGGGCGTCTGGCCCTACTGAGGGCGTCTCAAAAAACCTTTCTTTACTCTATCTTGTTTCGGACCCTGGGCCGTCCGCCAACTTGGAGCGCAGTCGGCTGCCACCCATCGATGGGTTCCGCGTGAGAGTGTGAAGTATGGTCTCGAATGCGATTTAAAGCGATTGGGTCATCCGCTGACCTAACTCGAGGCCCGCTGGGGGCTCGCTCATCCTCGCCCCTTGCTCGATCTTTTCCTCGCTGGGACGACGCCGAATCCGGTCGGCGGATCGGGTTTTAGTGCCCCGCAGCATTGAACTGGGCCTTGGACGCGGGTAATCGGGCCCCTTGTAGGCCTTCTGAATGTTCGATTGGGACGGCTGGCCTGTTTGCTCCAACAAATACCGTAAGACGCAGGGTGCGCCGCTCGAGGTGGAGCCTTCGCGTAGTATTGTCCTATCGGAATTAAATGTGCAGTAAAGAGTTCAGGAGCAATCGGGGCTTACCGACGGTTTGGTAGTGGGTTGTCAAACAACAGGACGGGCCACGATGCGCCCCGCTTGAGGCGAAGTTGAGCTTGACACCTGTCGAGCTCTCGCGTGTTCGGTTTTCGCTTGTTGGCGCCTATAAATTTAAGGAGGCGGGAGTTCTGGATAGATGCTTCCCTTCGACCTTTTCGTCCTCCTGAGCGTTCCTGCCACGAGAGAGGGGGAGAAGGAGACAAAAGAGAAAAGAGCAAGCAAGCTTTCGCCTTCCTGTCACTTAGCTTTGCCGGCGATGTCGTGGCCTGCGTGCTCAATCCAGCCCAGTCACGTGCTTGGCTTGGAGAAGAAAGGCTTCCTCCCTGTGCGCGGTGATTTGCGGTGGAGGGTTCCAGTAGGGGCCTCCGTCCCTTCACCGGGTGATGACGAGATCGTAGCACACACCTCGTTCTTTGAGCGCGGCTTCGGGCTCCCCCTTCACCCATTCGTCCGTGGGTTGCTGCACTTTTACGGGGCGGAGATGGACCACCGCAATCCCAACGGCGTGCTTCACATCGCGGTCTTCATGACGCTATGTGAGGCATTCCTTGGGATCGAACCCCACTGGGGACTCTGGAGGTACTTCTTCCAGGTGCGGCCGCAGAAGGACAAGCCGTCGGACGGCACTGCACCTGTTGGGAGTGCCGGCATTCAACTGCGCGGCGGTCGCAAGGTAGACTATATCGAAGTGAAGCTGCCGTCGTCGAACCGAGGGTGGCATCCTGAGTGGTTCTACATCCAGAACCCAGGCGGGAGCGCCCCGATTTTTTTCGGCAAGCTCACCGAGGTGGACCCCAAATGGAGCTGGGGGCCCGACGGGAAGGACAAGAAAAAGGTGGCGATGGTTGTCGAGCGAATCAAGACTTTCAAGACGCGAGGTCTGACCGGCGACGTCGTTGTGCGCGCATTCATGGGGGTGCGCGTTCAGCCTCTTATGGACCGGGTTCATCCTATGTTCTGGTACAGCGGGGCATCCGATCCGACAAGAGTATCCGTGGCGGGGCTTCCGGCGTCGGAGCTTACGGCTCGGGTCTCTGCTGTGATCGGTGCGGGCGCCACCGAGGTGGCGAGTGGGGTCCCCGCTCCATTTTCGGTGGACAACCCGCCCAATCTAGTGAGTCGGGAAACCTTTTTCCCTCTTCTCGCCTTCCTCGTCTTCTTAGCATTTGTCTGAGTGTGCTTTCACAGGGGTTCAACGGACTGACCTCCCGGGCTTTGCTTCCGGGAGAAAAGGAGCTGAGAGTGGCTGCTCGCGCCATCTCCGAACAGCTGAGTTCCGCTCGTGAGGAGCGGAAAGGGGCGAAGAGGAAAAAGAAAGTGGCAGAGAAGAGGCCGAAGCGCGCGGCCAAATACGCGCGCGGCGAGGAGTTTTCCGACACAACCTCCATCGAATGGAGCAATCTGGAATCGACCTCGAGCGAGGACGGCGAGGACGGCGGGGACGGTCCGGGTTTCCCGGTTATGGTCGCTCAGCCGTCCAGCGGCGGTCCGGACGAGGGCGCGAGAGGGAGTGCTGCCGCCGCCGTACCTTCGGTGGAAGCGCCGCTGCCAGGGGTGGCCCCGAGGAAGCGGGGAAGCGAAACGCCCCCGCGCGGGGAACCGTTGAAGAGGGTGCGACGCCCGCGTGTCCATACCGCAGAGTAGGTGTTTCCTTCACTCCGGTTTGCTCTACATATAGGCCGGCCCGTGCAGCCCTTGAGCGATTGTCACGTGCAGGGGCTACGCAGGGGTGTCCCTAGCGGCGCTGACGAGCCCGACTGTGGCCTCCGGGGGCCCGGGGCTGTTGCCGCCACCGGGGGCCGTAATAACCGCAGTCGTGGGCGGGGGACCCAGGGAGTTGGTGGAAGCCGGAGAGTCGGTCGTGCTCGCCGGGCCAGCGTCCAAGGCGGCAGGGGAGGCAGAGATGCGGAGTGGCTCAGTAGAGGCGAACCCTTCGGTATCTTCTGCTGGGCCAACGGCTTGCCCGGAGGTCGGGGGAGGTGTGGGGGTGTCGCCGCCGCTACCACTGGAGGGGCCGCCGGTCGAGCTGGGGGCTCACCCGGGGGTCGGGGACGATGGAGCGTGGCTCCTGTTGCCGCCACCGGGTGGGCCGCCGGTCGGCGTGAGTTTGCCTCCGGAGGTGACTCAGGAGCCGACTGTGATCATCCCGGACTCTGAGGACGAATCCCCAGGAGTGCTTACCGCCAAAGTGACGCAGTCGGATCCTGCTCCAACTCTGCTGCCCGTGCTCACCTGGGCGAACTGCAATCCGATTGGGGCGCCGTTGCTCGTCCTGGACGACGGAGCGGAGCACGGGGAGTGGGAGGCCCTTAGAGAAGGCGAGTGGCGGGTCAAGGCTGAGATCAATCAGATACGCCAGGTTCTAACTCTTGCGCTCGAGTCTTCCAACAAGGTGCTGGAGGCTGCTCGAGGGGAGCTCGTCCGGGCCACGGAGAACCTTCGCCTGACGGAGGCTTCTGTGGGTGGTGAGTTGCCCAGAGCTTTGCTTGGTCTCGCGAATGCGGCTGGGAGTTTAGCAGGGTTCTGATGTAGCCTTGGCTTTGCAGAATTGCAAAAGAACCTCTGCGACGCCGTGGAGGCGCGGAAGTTGGCAAAGAGGGACGTGCTGAAACGGCCGCGGCACGAGATGCGGCTCTAGTGGCCCAGCAGCTGGCAGAGGGAGAGCGGTCCGTGCTAGCTATCGAGCTGGCAACCCTTCGGGAGGTCGGCCAAGCCATTTGTGACCAAGTACGCGGGCTTAGGGCGGATCTGAACTCCCTGATTGCCAAACTAGCTGGGGTGCCGGAGCACGTCGAGGCTGCAGTGAGTGAGGCGGCGATGCTTGGTGCTTCTTCGGCGCTGGTGAACGTCGTCTCACATTATGATGGCCTCGATCTTGGGAGAGTCAGCGGCGGGATCGCCGGGAACCAGTCCAACAAAGAGGTCGACGAATTTGAGTCCCGGATCGACCCATACGCCCGGGTGATCGCTGGGAGAATTTCGTCACGCAGCATCCTTCACGGAGGGTCGAAGGAGGATTAGTCTCTTGATTCCTTTTTGTGTTGAATTTTATGTAAAAAAACTTTCTGCGGGTTGCGCAAGTGACTTTGGCCGACTGGACTAGTCTAAGTGTTGCCTTTTGTCTGCCTTTGCGTTTCTCATTGCGATAGGAACCTAGCGACCATAGCTGTAAGAACCGCGGGGTTGCTTGGGCGTAGGTTGCTAGGTTTATTGTACTTGAATGAAATGAAAACAGATCTTTAGACTTAGACTGCTCACTTTGCGGGAACGGAGTGTTCCCGACCGGTTTGGAGGTCACCTCACTCGAGTGTCCGCTTCTTCCGCAAGGCGTTACTTCGCAACCGCAGCCGCTGGGGCGTAGGCCGTAGCGTTTGGGTCGAAAGCGTTACTGCGAGGAGGAGCCAGGTGGTCGGTCGGGTCACCGATCAGAGCGGGAGTGTGAGCAAAGCGCCGACTTGCGTTGCCGACTGACAATGAGTGGTTCAACCGGGTGGCACTTTTTACCGCAGAGTTTGCTTCGTGACTGTAGCCATAGGGGCATAAGCCATAGCACTCGGGTTGAAAGGGTTACCGGAGGGTAGGGCCACTATTGCCGGCTGGGAAACCAACCCAAGTGGGCATGAGCAGCCCCCTAGCGGGGCGTGAGGACTGGTTCACAGTCGTCACGCGCCGCAGAAAATCCGGGAGGCGAGAAGGATTTGCGATAGAAAAATTCGAGGGACAAGGTTGACTTATCTTTTGTGTGGTTGGTTTTTGGTCATAGATGGCGCTGGGCGCTCCTGCTCTGGAGCCCGGCTCCTGGCGCTTCGGTAGGAAGAAGATGCTCAGTGCGTCCGGCGTACTCCTCCCTTTTTTTTCTTTTTTTCGCGAAGGCCGCAGCGTCCGGGACGAGGAAGATGGCAAGAGGGTGACCAGTGGCTCGGTCGAATCGTTGAGCGGTTACAAGCTTCGCGAACTGAAAGCCTCTTGAGTAATACAATGATAGAAACAAATTATCTAAGGATAAAATTTCCTTAGTTTTTCTATGTTCCAAACGTTGGGGATAACGGTGCCCTTGGGATCTTTGAGGCGAAAAGTGCCTGGCTGGAGGACCTCCGCAACGGTGAAGGGACCTTCCCATGGCGGGGAAAGCTTGTGTTTTTCTTTGCTGGACTGGACTTGGCATAGAACCAAGTCGCCGACACCGAAGGACCGGTTGCGAACCTGGCGACTATGGTACCGCCGAAGGGTCTGTTGGTACCTTGCAGATCGTAGGCTGGCGACGTCGCGTAATTCGTCCAGCTAGTCGATGGCGTCTTGCTGCGCTTCGAGCCCCCGTGTCTCGTCGTAGGCTTGAAGTCTCGGGGCGCTGTATTCCAGGTCGGTTAGAACAGCTTCTGCCCCGAATACCAGGAAGAATGGCGTGAACCCGGTTGACCGGGTCAGCGTGGTCCGCAGGCTCCAGAGAACGGAGGGCATCTCGGCCGCCCATCGTCCCGCGAATGTCTTCAGTCGACTGAAGATTCGCGGCTTTAACCCTTGGAGGATCATGTCGTTTGCTCGTTCTGCCTGGCCATTGGCTCGGGGATGCGCTACCACTACCCAGTCGACGCAGATGTTGAAGTCGTCGCAAAACTCGAGGAACTCCTTCCCCGTAAATTGTGTTCCGTTGTCAGTGATGATGGAGTTAAGGACTCCGAATCGGTAGACGATGTCGCGGAAGAAATTCGCTGCTTGCGCCGAGGTGATGGTTGCGAGCGTCTTTGCTTCTATCCATTTGGTGAACTTATCCACCGCGACAAGTAGATGAGTGAAGCCCCCGGGCGCCTTCCTGAAGGGCCCGGCCAGATCAAGCCTCCAGACCGCGAATGGCTAGGTGATGGGGATTGTCTATAGAGCCTGCGCCGAGAGATGCGTCAGCCGAGCGAAGAACTGACATCCTTTGCAGGTGCGGACGATCTGTTCGGCGTCGGCCACGGCGGTCGGCCAGTAGAAGCCCTGTCGGAAGGCTTTCCCTACCAGGGACCGTGGCGCGGCGTGGTGGCCGCAGACGCCGCCGTGGATGTCGATCAGCAACTCCTTGCCCTGGTCGGTCAATAAGCATTTCTGGAGAACCCCGGAAGGGCTTTTCTTGTAGAGCTCTTTCTCGACCAGGACAAAGGATTTCGCCCTTCGAGCGAGGCACCGGGCCTCGGTTGGGTCAGCGGGGAGCGATCCGTCCGCCAATCGGGCGATGAAGGGCTCCCTCCAGTCGGAGTCGACGGTGAGCACGCTTCGATCTGACCCAAGCGGGCCTGAGCCCGACTGTTCGGCGGTCGGGGTGGTCGCTTTCAGGGGATCGGACGCGCTCTTGACTGTTGGATCCAACTGGATGGATGGCTTGTGGAGATCGGAGATGAAGATCCCGGGAGAGACCGGTCCCCTGCTGGAGGCGAGGTTGGCAAGTGCGTCGGCTTCGCTGTTGTAGCGTCTGTAGCTGTGGTGAAGCTCGAAACCCTTGAACCTTTCCTCAAGCTTGCGCACTTCCAAGCAATAGGCCGCCATGCAAGCGTCGCGAGGCTCCGTGTCCTTCATTACTTGGTCAACAACGAGCTTGGAATCGCCATGGGCGTAGAGTCGCCGGGCACCGAGGTCGGCAGCGATCCGAAGACCGTTGACCAAGGCCTCGTACTCGGCGACATTATTGGTCGCGTCAAAGAGCAGTCAGATGGCGTACTGAAGCTTGTTGCCGAGTGGGGAGACGATGACGACTCCTGCCGCTGCTCTGTTCTTGGTGTAGGACCCGTCGAAGTACATCGTCCAGTACTCCGGGTATTCCATCGTTGGCGGAGCTTGGGCTTCGGTCCACTCGGCGATGAAGTCGGCCAGGACCTGAGACTTGATCGCCATCCTGGGGACGTATGATATGTCGAGGCCGTTGAGCTCGAGCGCCCATTTGGCTATCCTCCCCTTGGCGTCACGGTTGTGGACGATCTCGTCGAGTGGTGAGGAAGTCACCACTGAGATTGGGTGTCGGTCGAAGTAGTGGACCAGCTTCCTCTTCGCGATGAGCACTGCGTATAGCAGCTTTTGTATCTGCGGGTACCGGGTCTTTGTTTTGGAGAGTACTTCGCTGACGAAGTATACTAGCCTTTGCAACTTGAGCACGCGTCCCTCCTCGGCCCGCTCTATGACAAGTGCCGCGTTGACGACCTAGGTTGTGGCAGCAATGTAGAGGAGCAAAAGTTCCTGCGGCGTCGGGGCAACCAGCACCGGAGGCGAAGTTAGGAATGCCTTCAGTCGACTGAGGGCTTCCTGAGCTTCTTGCGTCCAGACAAAGTGGTCGGATTTCTTCAACAGCTTGTAGAGTGGCATCCCGCACTCACCGAGGCGAGATACGAAACGGCTCAGGGCTGCGAGGCACCCTGTCAGCCTTTGGACTCCCTTCAGGTTGTTGATCGGCCCCATCTTCATGATGGCAGAGATCTTCTCGCGGTTGGCTTCGATGCTGCGTTCGGAGACGATGAAGCCGAGCAGCTTTCCCTTCGGGACCCTGAAAACGCACTTCTCGGGGTTGAGCTTTATGCGGAACAGCCGAAGGTTCGCAAAAGTCTCCTCCAAGTCAGTGACGAGGTCGTCAACCTTCCTGGTCTTGACAACTATGTCGTCGACGTATGCCTCGATGTTACGGCCTATTTGGTCGGAAAAACACATCTGCATACATCATTGGTATGTAGCGCCCGCATTTTTCAGACCCAATGGCATCGTTACGTAACAAAACGAGCCATACGGGGGGTGATGAAGGAAGTCGCGAGCTGGTCGAACTCCTTCATCGCGATATGGTGATAGCCCGAGTAGGCATCCAGAAAGGAGAGGGACTCACACCCGGCGGTGGAATCCACTACTTGGTCGATGCGGGGCAATGGGAACGGGTCTTTAGGGCACGCCTTGTTCAGGCTTGTGTAATCAACACACATTCTCCATTGCCCATATTTCTTTTTTACAAGGACGGGATTTGCGAGCCACTCGAGGTGGCGCACCTCCCTTACAAATCCGGCAGCTAAGAGCTTGGCAATTTGTTCCCCGATGGCCTTGCGCTTTTCTTCATCGAAACGGCGCGCAGTGACTGGCGACGACTGGAGCCCGGCCGGATGTTCAAGGAATGATCGGCGACTTCTCTCGGGATTCTGGGCATGTCCGAGGGCCCCCACGCGAAGACGTCCCGGTTTGCTCGGAGGAAGTCGACGAGCGTGCTTTCCTATTTGGCGGGGAGCGTGGCTCCGACCCGCACCGTCTTGGTGGGATCCTGGGGATCAACCGCGACCTCCTTCGTGTCCTCCGCGGACTGGAAGGAGCTTGGCCCCGACTTGCCGGGATCGGGGGAGGATCCGGGGATCTTTCCCTGGATGTCGGCGAGCTCGGCGGACGCGATGACCGCCGACGCCAGCTCACAACTGCTTTGCTCGCAGCTGTAGGCGAGCTGAAAAGACGAGGCCACGGTGATGACTCCTTTTGGCCCCAGCATCTTCAGCTTGAGGTAAGTATAGTTGGGGACCGCCATGAACTTGGCGTAGCACGGCCTCCCCAGGGTGGCGTGGTAGGAGCCGGGGAATTCCACAACCTCAAAGGTGAGGTTTTCGGTGCGGAAATTTCCCGGGCTCCCGAAGGTAACGGGAAGGTCGACCTGCCCGAGCGGATAGGCCTGTTGGTCAGGGACGACACCGTGGAAAGGCGCCTTGCTCGGTCGAAGACCCGAGCGAGGGACCCCCAGGGCATCGAGGGTCTCGACATACAAGATGTTGAGGCTGCTTCTGCCATCCATCAGCACCTTGGTGTAACATCCTCAAATTTATAAAATAAAAAAAATCAAATATTAGAATGATAAATATTGTTCTCATGCATTTCTTGATTTTATATGTATTTATTGAATTGTTTAATACTTGTGATGCTTGCTTGGACTATAGAAAAAAAAAGGGAAAAGAGAAAATATAAAATGGTAAGATGGTAAGAAATGGAAATTGCTATGGTAAAATTTTAGGTGACCATGCTAAGCCCTAGAGAACACCCTTATCTGGTCAAAAGATCATGTGAATGCATTTAAGAGTAAAGAAAACAATTTAAAATGGTAAATTTTATTTCTGTCCAGACCAATGTAAGAATTATGGAGAAAATTATGATGCAATCTAGACCTTGGAATTTTTACCATGTGTTCTTAGCTTCATCACCCTCATCCAAAAAAAATGGCAAAAATTTTTAAGTAGTTTAACTATTCATTTGTATTTAATTAAAGCAGATTTGGAATTCTGCAGAAATCAGTAAAAGAATTATAGAGAAATAAATAATGCGAGTTTAGTGCTGAAATTTTTATGGTAGATCCATATTATATAGTAATACCTTCAGTAAAAATTTCAAAAGTAAATATGTTGATTCGGTTCCTTAATCAATTCAAAAACCGAATTGGGTAATTTGTGCATTAGGCAATGTCAGATTTTTAATTAAATAACTATAGCTCTTTTTAATCTCAAAATTTTACCCGAGGTAGATAATCCATCCATTAGCTTAGTAAAAAAGTTTCGAAAAATCTAGTGATGAAATGACCCGGGAATTAATTTGGTTGCTGTGCTGTCTGGGAAAGAACTGGAGTTCTCTCCCCTTAGCCTTACGTGTGGGTCCACGCGTCCAGCCAGCCCAGGTGACAATGCCCACTGCCGACGGGACCCGTAGGACACCTGGCCCACACGTCATGCTCTCTCTGTTTCTCTCTCTGCCTGGTGGGGCCCTATGGCCAGATCCTTCTTCTCCCTTAGTCTCTCCTCTCATCTCTGTCTCTCTCTTGTTCTCTCTGTTGTCGGCAAAGCCCGCCGAACCACCTCTGGGTTTGTCGCATGCGCGCCGCAACTCCTTGCTTGCCTCGAGACCGCCCTGACAATCCCTGCCACGCAGCTGCTGCCCTGCACCGCTTCCATCATGCCCTGACCGAGCTGGAAGGAAAGCTTCCAGAGCCGGCCCGAGATCACCGCCATTGCTGCTCCAGACTCATCCTCTCTCCCTACCGCCTCTCCCATCTATTTAACCGGACGAGTAGAACCTCTAAACTCCACCAAACCCGGGTGTCACACCCATTCACTCTCATACGCCCAAATCCACCCCCAACCGAGCCCTTCTTCTCCGCAACCGGCGAGACCTGATTTGGGACAAATCCCGAATCACGGCAACACGACCGAAGCAGTCCAGAGTACTCTCGCACCGTGCAACCTCTTCTGCCATCGCCGACGCACGGTGAGAACATCACTCAGCCACCCATCCTTCAATCCAAGAGCTCGAATAGAGTTACTAGGACCCCTTGAAGCTTACGCGCATGACCTTCAAGCTTGAAAAGCCCCGTAGCGCCGCCGCACCTTGCGCCACCGTGAGCTTCCGCCGGTCCTCATCGCGGGACCAATTTCCCCGAGCACTACCCATGTATAAGCAGTCCCCTAGGTCCATCATGATCTAGTGATGCCGTAGGAACCTACCAAAACCGATCGACGTCGTCGGAGGACCGCCGGTGAGGCCGTCGGCCATCTCCCCTACCCGGAGTCGCTGACTACGCGGGCCCGGCCGCTCAGCCTCATGCAATCGCGTGTGCGCGCGCGTCAGGCACTGCCCCGCGGGCCCAACTATCAGCGGCAGCGGCTCAATTTAAAAGCCAGCCCGCGCAAAACGCTGAAATGCGCTTTCCTTTAAGGAAAACGTATTTCCCCATTTTCCTGTTTTAAAGAAACCGAAATGATTCAAATTGCTATATCTTCTAAACCATAGCTCTAAATAGAATGAAACAAATTTATAAATTCATATTAAATCATCTAGTTTTATAATATGCAAAAACATTTGAAACTTGTTTAGAAATTTAAATCTGAATTTGAATTTAAAGCTTGAAATCTGAATGTGTACCATATAGAATTTTTGCAAACTAAGTCCAAATTGAGTGAAACTAATTTTGTTTGAATTCTTGGGTCAATTACTATCCAAATATGTGATTAGATTTAAATTTGAAGTTGTTTTGTGAAATTTTCCTATTAGATTGAATACTATATATGAAATCAATATAATGGTCATAACTTACTTAAAAATGATCCAATTTGAATGAAACTTATTTCATTGTGTTAATTATATTAATTACAACCAGTTGATAAAATAAAAGTTAGGATGTACCATGTTACTTCTATTGAATATGATTAGGGATGCTTTATAAGCTAGTCCATGTTAATATAATTGATTTTACACCCTGGAAATGAACTTTATTAAATTCAATTTTACAATCTTAGTTTCCTGAATTCGTAAATTAAAATGAAATAATACGCAAAGAAGGTAGCCGTGTTGTATGCCCCTAAGCTTTAATCCTTAGGACCAGAACTTGATAACTTAGCTAATACATGAAATGATGATCGATGTTGATGACTTCATTGTTTTGGAATGATTTCATTTGAATCTTTCAACTTCTATCTTCGTCGTTCATGCTTTTGCTTCTTGTGTCAATATTGAAGTATTCTATTTGCCATGTTCTTAATCGACATATAGACGCTGAGACTAACGACTTCACCGTCGACGACACCGATCCAGCTTACACCACTGAGGAGCAAGGCAAGCACCCCCTTGATCATCTTGATCCCAGATTTCATAATCCACTAAAATATGATTAATAATCTTCCTGCATGCATATGTTTTGATAAATCCCTATTTTGCGATACTTGGTAGATATTAACCCAAATTGATGGATTCCCTTAATCATATGGACATACGATCCGTAAAAACCCTAGGAATGGTTAAGTTCATTAAACTGGGTATAATCGCTTATTAATCTGCTTATGCTTAGCACTGCTTTAGATCAAGATTGAAAATGTTTACCCACACACTATTCTTTATGAAATCTTTTATGGTTTATTTGAGCAGTAAAGGATACTGGTAGTTTGTTAAAAATGAAAATAAAACTACTGTTTCGACGTGGGTGATTATTGGCAATAGCCGGTTGTACATGTTTTAACGTGTACGTAGCTAGGGTGGAGTTATCGCCCATGTCACTTTAAGGACCGAACGTAGTGTTGCATGATCCAAGATTCCCCGTACAACCACAATGCTGGTATGGTGACGGCTATAACTAATTAAGTTACTAAAAACTAACTTTGCATTTTGGTAGGCTGAAGTAGCACAAGTATTCCTTTTAAGGCTCTGCTTGTAAGGGGCTGCCACAAACATTCCCACTTGGCTCTGTCTGTGGTAGCATTCCGATGAAACAGTATATTCCTTACCATGGGAGATCAAGGGCAGAGGCGTTTTTCCTTTATTATTCCTCTGTGGACCCTTGGCATGATGGCAAAGGCCTTACTATGAGAGATCAAGGGCAGAGATGTTCAATTCCTTTGTGGACCCTTGGCGTCATAGTAAGCACCTTGTTACGAGAGATCAAGGGCAGAGATGTTAAATTCCTCTCTGGACCCTTGGCGTCGTAACAAGGGTGTTTACATACTGGGCTAGTGCAATGTCAGGTTTTAGTAATGTAAAGGTTATATATGATTTTTCCCTGGCAACACACCTAAGGAAGTGTGTTATTACTGGTTGCAAAAAGGGAAGTCATTATTTGTGGGTAAAGCAGTTTCCTATTAAACGTCAGGTTTTAGTAATGCCCACTGTCGCCCATTGTTTCTTATTGATAACTTCTTATTAACTTTTAAAGGTTGCCACATCGTGAAGTTTCAGTTTCCTATTAAACGTTCACGAGTGCATCCCGAGAAGCAATACAAAAAGTAAACAATGAAACATCAATAAGAAAAATGCGCACTTAAACTGTGACGCATGGAAGTGCTAGGTTTTTCCTATTAACTTAGTCCTACGTGATCTTTTTACGAGAGTTTTGATATCCCATCAGAGTTACTTGTAGCCTGGATGATACTGCCTCTAAAGGTAGACTATTTGGCGATAGGTTTTTTTTTCAAACTCTTGTATCACTTGTTGAGGATAACAATCCGAAGTTTCCACGGCATGGAAGAAGTTGATGGAGTGTTGCATTTGTCTTCCTGAAGTTGTCGGCATGGATGTGGTAGTCTTCCTTGGTTATGTAGGGAGGAGAATAATGATATATCACCGACATCCTAAAGCTGGTGGTAGCGATGCCCTATGTGTTTTAGCAGTCAACAGAGACCGTTAAATCATTTTCAAAAGGATTCACTAGCAGTATTTAATAAGAACGTAGATAAGAGGAAGAACTCTTATAGAAAGAATAGGAAAGAAAGATCTACCGGAAGGAATGAACATACAGAATGTTCAATGAGAAGGAGAGTATTTAGATAATATAACAAGGGGAGAATAATAACAGAGGTATTTAAGGAAAGAGTAGTAACAATATAATGTGATGAGGAAAGAATTAATAACAGATGATATGAGACAAGAGAAGGTTAATAACATATATAGCAAATTTTCATTCCTAAATATAGATTTGTCTATTTCAAATTTTAAGGTTTTATCTAACGACCATTCTAACTAAGGTTTTCCTACAGTCAACATGGCTCTGATACCAAACTGTAAGACCCTCACTTTTATGCTACAGTGCAAACATAAAAGCAAGGTTCTAATGTGCATACTGTGCTAGTCCCATGATCAGTAGCTAGCACGCACAAATACAATTTGAGATCACAACCATGCAAAAGTTTTATATTTTATTACAGCGGAAGTATTGATACAATATGACCGACAAGGTCAACTAAATGTAGCAAGAAAATCAGATGTCTTGTAGTTTGCCACATAATCCACAGGCAACTGACAAGGTAAAGCCTTAGAAAGAACCGTCGTCAATAATCCCGTTTTCCTGCGTAAAAGTACCTGTCGAGGTTTCCTGCCTAAAAACAACAATAATAGCAAGGGTGAGTACATTGTGTACTCAGCAAGACTTGTAGTGTTTGCAATACCTGAAATATATGCAGGTTGAATAGAAAGTGGGTTTCTACGGTTGTTTTGCATAAAGCGAAATTTGAATTGTAAATACTGAATACTAGAGTGAAAGCGAAAGTTGTAAAGGAAATGAAGAAGTAAAGTAATAAGTATGTACATAAAAGTAAATAAAAGAAATAGATAACTCACAGCCCTTCGTGAATAAAATGTAACAAAATACCCACATCCCTTCGTGAGTGATAAACGTCCAGTCCCATCATAACTGTAATCAATTTAATTTTGCCAAGCACAAGGCACAACAGCTGAATTCAACCTTGCCAACGAAATGTCAAGTATTGAATCATCTGTAAGGGTAAACTCACCAATTCCAAATTATCTGGTCCAGTTTTATAAAAGTATAGAAAATGTCTAGCTATGTGATGACTTTACCAAGTGCTCATGACCGAGAGCGCGGCTAATCGATTAGTTTTAGACTCTGCAGAGTTTGTACAGCTTTACCCACAAGATATGTCCTCCCGTTGTGGCAATGCATATAGACACACTTCCTTTGGTGTGCCGCCAGAGAGTTCATAACAAAACTATTCGATTACTTGAACATTAGTTAGAATGGTCGTTAAGAGGGAAATTTAAAATTTGAATAGACACCACACTTAGGAATATAAAACTTGCTATATCTGTTATTAATCCTTTACTGTTTTATCTTCTACTCTTTACTTTTGTGCGTTATCGTTGCATCTTGCATTTAATCTGGAATACTAATTCCTTATTAAATGTGCAGATGGAAGGGTATTCGCCATGCTTCGTCACTTCCGAGCGTCAGGAAGCGGGATTGATGGGAGTCCTAGCACAGATGTTGGACTATGCGCATTTTGGCACCCCTCGATACATCGTCTATCAGGCGATGGTGAGTCCGGTGTCAATAGAATACATAGCTAGGATCGAGATTCCGGCTAGGACACAGTTTGGTGAGACGGGACGTACTTTTGATGGACTTGGAGCTTCAGTGTCTTCTGCGTTGAGCGATGTCGCTTATGTGGCTATCGTTCGACTACGTCATGCCCTTCCAGAGATGGCAACAGTTTACCGGGAGATACCCGCTCTATTGCCGAGAGGAGACACCAGTTATATAGATCCTAGTACCGTACCAGATGAGCACTATAGGATCATAGTCGAGTTTCTCCATGCTGCCGACCGTTACCACCGTCAGGCAGTATTAGAGTACTACGTTGGACGTAGGAGAGTGGCCTTCTTAGAGGATGCCATAGCCCCTTTCGTAGCTATGGGTCTGTTTTCGAGGTCAGTACTTGGCGACAATGCTACTTTGTTGCCAGTACAGGAGGTATCCGGTGCTCCTACCCCTAGGTCTGCTAGAGCCACTAGACGCTCCCAACAGGCTAGGATGTCCACAGGAGCTAGTCGTCCACGTCTGTCGCGGATTAGACTTGGATAGGTCGCTGCAAGTGTACCACGTCCTCGTGTGACGCAGGTGTACAGGCGTCGTGGTACCTTTCCCGCCACAGTGACTGACTCCACCCCTGCAGAACCTGTTGAGTCTACTGGCGAGGACGTTGTAGCGCCAGGTTTGCAGTAGGTTTACCCTGAGTTTGTAGCAGCACGTGTGGTCGCGCAGTGTTGAGTTGTGATGTTGTCCTGCTTTTGTTGTATATATTGTATATATGTGGTTGGAATAAAGTGCTGTTGCTGTATATTTCTGTTTGTTTCGGTTCCTTCTCGTGATTGTTTAATGTTTCATTATAACTTCGTGATGCTGTGATCCTTTTGCATTCATTAATTAATTGACAACATAACAAAATAAAATGAATTAGCAACACCCCTTCCTGAAAATGAAATTCTTTAAGAATTTTAATACTTCAGTGAATGAAATGTTGCCTTATAATCAATAGAGAATAAGTTCAATCTTCTGATCTGTCAGTTAATTATATAATATATAGTCATCTCACCTGAATTGAAATTTCAGGATGCCGGTTACTAGATCTCTCCGTGGGATCCTGGAAAGTGAGGCTTCGCAGGAGCCGTTGCCTTCTCGCGAAACCTTACCCACTCCAGTTCAACCTAACCCTATGCATCCTTCCGCAAGAGCATCATCCTCCCGCCAAAATCTAGATCCACCTAACCCAAATCCAAATCCTAATCCTAACCAGTAAAGTGGAATTCTGGAGGAACAATTGCCAGGTCCGCCAACCATGGCGCAAGTTCTGGCAATGATCGAGCAAAATCGCCAAACCCATACACTTCTTCTGCAACAGTTAGTTCAGAACACTTCCCACCAAGGAGTCCCTGTTAGAGGAAGTGGTGGTGGTGCTCCACCATCAAGGTTGACCGAGTTTTTGAAGACTCGGCCTCCTACTTTTTCCATTGCCACCGACCCATTGGACGCAGATGACTGGCTGCGCTCAATGGAGAACAAGCTGAACATTGCACAGTGCAGTGATCGAGAGAAAGTCCTTTATGCGTCTTACCAGCTGAGTGGAGCAGCTGCATTATGGTGGGACAACTATCAAGCCATACTCCCGTTAGACCAGATTACATGGGAAGCCTTCAAAGATACTTTTCGTCAAGCCCATATCCCTTCCAGTCTGATGGATATCAAAAGATGGGAATTCCTCGATCTCCGTCAAGGGAATCAGACGGTAACGGAGTATCTTAATCGCTTCAATTACCTCTCCCGTTATGCACCATCTGAAGTTACTCCTGAAGCGCGTAAGCTAGAACGCTTTCGGGATAACTTAAATGAGGAGATCAAATGTGCTTTAGCTACCATTGATATTAATGATTTTCAAACTCTGGTGGATAAGTCTATTCGAGTGGAACACAGCACTCGAGCTGCTATGGAGTCGCGTAAGAGGAAGTGGATGGCATAGAAGACTGCCAGTGCAAGTCCGTCCAGGCCTCGTCCCATGCCTCAAGGAGGTACGCGACCATCTGCTCCATCACAACAGCAGAGGCGTCAAGGTCCCGCCCCTCGACCTCGACAGCCTTTTCCTCGTCCAGCAAATCCCACCGGAGCACGTCCTGCCGGAACTTCTGCTCAGGTTCCGAATGTCACTTGCTTCAAGTGCCGGGAACGTGGGCATTATGCTAGTAATTGCCCAAATAAGGGAGTTGCTTCATCAAGTCAAGGAGCTCCACAGCGACCTCCTGGTCGTCCTAAGGGATCTGGGGGACAACAAACCGGAAGGCCTGTTCAAGCTGTGAATCAAGGACGTTTACATCATGTGACGGTAGAAGAAGCAACTGAAGCACCAGATGTGGTTTTGGGTATGTTTTCCGTCCAATCGATTCCCACTTTGGTGTTATTCGATTCCGGTGCATCTCATTCCTTTATATCCAAAAAGTTCGTAGAAGCACATCAAATCCAAACAGATTCTCTACATGTTTCCATGATAATCTATTCTCCTGGAGCAAAAATGAGAACTACTAAAATGTGCCCTAAGGTTAGCATTAAAATAAATGGAGTTTTATTTTATGCTGATCTTATCCTTATAGAAACCCCAGGATTAGATATCATTCTTGGTATGGATTGGTTAGCTAAAAATAAAGGCAGAATAGACTGTGCTAATAGATCCATATCTCTCGTTAATCCTGATGGAATTGAAGTAAACTTTAGTTCCACCCAGAATCTTTCCGAATCAAGATCATATTTAAATGCATTGGTAATGGAAAAGATTCAATCTGTACCTGTAGTTTCCAACTTTCCTGATGTATTTCCAGAAGAATTGCCAGGTTTGCCACCAGATCGTGACTTAGAGTTCGTCATTGATCTTATACCTGGTACAGCCCCAATATCCAAAAGACCTTATCGTATGCCACCAAAGGAATTGGTGGAACTCAAAAAGCAAATTCAAGACCAGTTAGACAAGAAATTTATTTGACCCAGTACATCTCCTTGGGGGAGCCCAGTTCTTTTTGTCAGCAAAAAGGATGGTAGTCTATGCATGTGTGTAGATTATCGCGCCCTCAATGATGTCACAATCAAAAACAAATATCCTTTACCCCGTATCGATGATCTGTTCGATCAATTAACTGGTGCCCAAATCTTCTCCAAAATCGATCTTAGACATGGATATTATCAACTAAAAATTCTACCGGAGGATATTCCTAAAACAGCCTTCACCACTCGTTACGGCCTATATGAATATGTCGTAATGTCTTTCGGACTTACAAATGCTCCAGCTAGCTTTATGAGTTTAATGAATAAAGTCTTTATGGAGTATTTAGATAAGTTCGTAGTGGTATTCATAGATGATATACTCATCTATTCCAAAAATGAAGAAGATCATTGTAACACCCCGGCATTTATTATGTCCGAATGCTACCAAACATAAGCTAAACAACATCTAAATACCACAATTAAACATAAATTCCAGCAAAGGTGCACATGCTAAAAACCGAGATTTCGGCAGCATCTCCTTTGTTTTAACATGAAACGAAGGAACAACAACAATATGGCAATATATGGAATAAGAGAGATAACTAAAACAGCAATAATTAACGACTTAGCAACAATATAAGTCTAGTTTCAAACACATAATGTCTCCATGTGTCAACGAACAGTAAAACTCTCAAATAGCAAAGCTAAGCCTTAAAGCAATAATCATCACACGCAATTTATTATCAAAACTAAAAGAATGACTTGTGGAATCAAAATGGTGAAGCTACGTGCGGGCATGTGACTATTTCCCTTCCCCGCATGCCGTTCTCATGGTACCTAAAACAACAAGAAAACACAAGCGTGAGTTCAAAACTCAGCAAGCATATTGCAATGGTACAACAAGATCAATTACATAGCAATAATATCTCACATCATGTAAACCATCTCATTCATGGTCACATATTATCACCATCATCAATATGTATGAAGTGCAATGAGATGCTCATGTCTCCTTGGAAACTCATACCGGTATGGTTGAGTACACACCCATCGGTGTGCACCCACTCCCCCCTTCCATACCGAAGATGGAGGGTGCCTACTCCTCGCTTCCGTTCACCACGGTGAATGGAATCACGATGTAGGACTTACTCATTGGCTCTCCGGATTAGTCATATCTTTCTCACCGACCTTCCCGGATTAGTTATGACTTTCTCACCGCCCGGGCCATGTAACATGTCATGTATGCAATTATGCCAACATCATATTTAACTCATATATTAACACATGGCATCATAACATAAAAAACATGCTCATCATATCATTGGCAATCATTAAAGCATGGCAAGTGATCATATATCATGTAGTCAATTCCATCTATTCTCAACAAGCAACCTACAAATCGCTATCCATTACAACACACTTGCCTCAACCACGGGCAACGGATTGGCGGGAAGTAGAAGGCACTCCCGGGGTCGCACCAGCTGCACATAGGTACCACACACTCACAATCATGTCCAAAAAATAGTACACAAACCCTCATCTACCCCGACCTTGCCAACTACTCGCAAAACCTAAAAACAGAGGTTCTGTCCCGTCGGGACAGCAGCCTTGCAAAAGGCATAACTTGAGTTATGGGACTCCGAATCAATTAAACGAGTACATCCTCGCATAGCTTAGGAAATTTCCCAACTTTTTCTAGTTATAGGGAAAGACTTATTCGTACTCGAAAGTTGTTTAATCTACAAAATACCGTGATCTGCTCCAATCACGTCACAGATTTTAATACGCTTGGTAAAACAGCCGTAACATTCAAACAGCAGGGCGGAATTTAACATTCTTTATATCCACGGAAAGATAATGAAATTATCTACAACTTCTTCAACATCCGTACAGACAGATTTGGATTCTAAATTGACAAAAACTCAAACCCTAGGTCGACTGCTCATGCTGTCCCAAAACAGAAACATGGCAACATCTAGATCTAATCCAATTTACTCAATTCCAGCACCACCAATTGATCTAAAAACTTGATAAACACCATTATAACAGTACCTATCCCAATCCCAAGGAATCCCATGGCCATACCTTCGCCCGACGACCGAATTCCCAACGAAACTCCTCCCGGATCGCTCCTCGCTCCACGCTCCTCGCTGCTCGCTCCAATGGATGGATCCACGGGGTGCAAGGGTGGGGAGGCCACCCTAGGGCAGCAAGGGGGTGGAGGAGAGGTGGTGGAGAGGTGGGGAGGCAAGGGGACAAGTGGGGGGTGCGCACGGCTCAAGGGGAGGAGAGGGGAGGGGAGGAGAGGCTAGGGCCAAGGGAGGGGGGAGGGCGCCCAAAGGGGTGGTGGGGCGCAAGGGGTAGGGGGAGAGGCCTTTTACCAGCCCCCACACCCAATCCTAATCCTAAATGGATTCCCACTCCATCCCGCCAAAGCCCACAACCCCCTCTTTTAGGCCCAAACTCCCCCGGGAAGGCCCAAAACCCCGAAAACGGCCCGGAAACGCTATTAACCTCCAATACCATATTTCATAATGTTTTTAACCTCATTATTCACTTTTTATAAGGTTATGACACTCCGTGGTGTCACAATCATACCCAACATCTGCACTTGGTACTTGAGAAACTCCGAGAACATAAGTTATATGCCAAATTCGAGAAATGCGAATTTTGGTTGAAGGAAGTTGCATTCCTCGGGCACATCCTTTCCAAAGGTGGAATTTCTGTTGATCCCAGCAAAGTTCAAGCAGTCCAAAACTGGGAGCAACCAAAATCTGTTCCTCAAATCCGAAGTTTCCTCGGTTTAGCGGGATATTATCGCCGCTTTATCGAAAACTTCTCTAAGATCGCTAAACCTTTGACTCAGCTCTTGAAGAGAGAAAAGAAATATGAATGGACTCCAGAATGCGAAGCAAGTTTTCTGGAATTGAAGAAATGGTTAACCACAGCCCCAGTGCTAGTGTTACCCGATATTCATAAGAGCTTTGATGTCTATTGCATGCTTCACGCAATGGTCTTGGTTGCGTATTGATGCAAGAAATGAAAGTCGTAGCTTATGCTTCTCGTCAGCTTCGACCTCATGAACTCAATTATCCAACTCATGATCTGGAGCTAGCTGCAGTAGTGCATGCCCTAAAAATCTGGCGTCACTACCTTATTGGAAACAAGTGTAACATCTACACAGATCATAAGAGTTTAAAGTACTTCTTTACTCAGCCAGATCTTAATCTGCGGCAAAGGAGATGGCTAGAGCTAATAAAGGATTACGACCTTAGTATTTATTACCATCCTGGTAAAGTTAATGTCATAGCAGATGCTCTAAGCCGTAAACTTCATTGTATGATGGTGTCAGCATACACTGATCAATCTGAATTAGTAAAGGAGTTTCAGAAGCTTAATTTGGGAATTGTTGAAAAAGGATTTGTTGCTAATCTTCAAATGCAACCAAATCTGAAAACCCAAATTAAGATATCTCAGTCTAAAGATGAGGCCATATCCAAAATCCGAGAAGATATGCCATTTAAAGAAGAATCAGAGTTTTCAGAAAACTCGGATGGTATACTTTTATTCAAGAACCGAATCTATGTTCCTAATGATCCAGCAATCAAAAACTTGATCTTGAGTGAAGCTCATGAATCACCTCTATCTATCCATCCTGGTAGTACAAAAATGTATCAAGATCTGAAGCGGGAATATTGGTGGCCCGGCATGAAAAAGGAAATCGCCGAATATGTCGCAAAATGTGACATATGTCAGCGAGTAAAAGCCGAGCATCAACGCCCTGCTGGTCTTCTTCGACCCCTTGAAATTCCAGTATGGAAGTGGGACGATATCTGTATGGATTTCATTACCGGTTTGCCAAGAACCAGAAAAGGACATGATTCCATATGGGTTATTGTTGACCGACTGACTAAAGTTGCTCACTTTATTCCGGTCAAAACCACATATCAAGGTAATAAACTTGCTGAACTATATTTGGAGAATATTGTTCGTCTTCATGGAATCCCTAAGACTATAGTGTCCGATCATGGATCCCAGTTTACATCTCGTTTCTAGGAGAGTTTGCACACACTATTAGGGACAAAGCTGAATTTCAGCACGGCTTATCATCCCCAAACAGATGGACAGACTGAACGGACAAATCAAACTTTAGAGGACATGCTGAGAGCTTGTGTGCTATCTTATGGCATGAATTGGGAGAAAAGCTGGCCTTTTGCTGAATTCTCTTATAATAATAGCTTTCAAGCCAGTCTTCAGATGTCTCCTTTTGAAGCACTTTATGGAAGAAAGTGTCGAACCACTCTCTTTTGGTCTGAAACTGGAGAAAGAAATTTCTTCGGCCCGGATATTATCCGAGAAGCCAAAGAACAGGTGGACATGGTTAGAAGTCGACTCAAAGAAGCCCAATCTCGTCAAAAGAGTTACGCCGATAATCGTCGACATGATTTAAGCTTTGAAATCGGAGATCATGTCTACTTAAAAGTTTCTCCTCTTCGCAGAGTACGTCGTTTCCAAATCCGCGGGAAACTAGCCCCTCGATATATTGGACCATTTCCAATTATCGAGAAAATGGGGGAGATGGCATATAAGTTGGAGCTGCCACCCCGTTTGTCGGAAGTTCATAATGTCTTCCATGTATCTCAACTCAAGAAATGTCTTCGAGTGCCGACTGATCTCGCTAATCTCGACGATCTCGATCTACAACCTGATTTATCCTATCGAGAGCGCCCTATTTGCATTCTTGAAGAAGCTGAGCGGCACACAAGAAACAAGATCCACAGGATGTTGAAAATTCAATGGAGTAATCAGACTGAAGAAGAAGCCACGTGGGAGCGCGAAGATCATCTGATGAAAGAATTCCCAGACTTCTTTTAGTTTTCCTTAGCCCTCGCAAATCTCGAGGACGAGATTTTTGTAAGGTGGTAGATTTGTAACATCCTCAAATTTATAAAATAAAAAAATCAAATATTAGAATGATAAATATTGTTCTCATGTATTTCTTGATTTTATATGTATTTATTCAATTGTTTGATACTTGTGATGCTTGCTTGGACTATAGAAAAAAAAGGGAAAAGAGAAAATATAAAATGGTAAGATGGTAAGAAATGGAAATTGCTATGGTAAAATTTTAGGTGACCATGCTAAGCCCTAGAGAACACCCTTAGCTGGTCAAAAGATCATGTGAATGCATTTAAGAGTAAAGAAAACAATTTAAAATGATAAATTTTATTTCTGTCCAGACCAATGTAAGAATTATGGAGAAAATTGTGATGCAATCTAGACCTTGGAAGTTTTACCATGTGTTCTTAGCTTCATCACCCTCATCCACAAAAATTGTCAAAAATTGTTAAGCAGTTTAACCATTCATTTGTATTTAATTAAAGCAGATTTGGAATTCTGCAGAAATCAGTAAAAGAATTATAGAGAAATAAATAATGCAATTTTAGTGCTGAAATTTTTATGGTAGATCCATATTATAGAGTAACACCTTCAGTAAAAATTTCAAAAGTAAATATGTTGATTCGGTTCCTTAATCAATTCAAAAACCGAATTGGGTAATTTGTGCATTAGGCAATGTCAGATTTTTAATTAAATAACTATAGCTCTTTTTAATCTCAAAATTTTACTCTAGTAGATAATCCATCCATTAGCTTAGTCAAAAAGTTTCGAAAAATCTAGTGATCAAATGACCCAGGAATATTAACTCTATTAAAGAGGAAGGAATTGCCGGCCTCCCACGGTGCCCACGTCGGTGCTTTGCGCGTTGAAGACCCCCAGCTTTTCGTATTTGCGTCCGGCTCCCGGGCCATCGATCTTCTCGCTGCGTCTCCTATCCGCCTCACCGCGTGTCCAGCGACGGTTGATAAAGCGTCGGAGCGCTCGAGGCTGCGCACCGCTCCCCCATCCGTGCCAATCCGGCTGTCCTCCGCCTCCCCCGGCGGATCCATCGGCAATCCCCTCACCTCCCTCGCGTCCTCCGACTGCCTCCTCGCGCCCTCGGCTCGCCCTCCGCTCGGCCATCCGTGCCTCCCCTTCCATGGCCCTAAAAGCGCCATCGACCTGGGCCTCACAGAGCTCTCGGGGAGCCCCGCAACCCCCCGGGTATCCGCCTGCCTCCTTGACTCCTCCGCTCGCTCGCCGTCGCCTCCTTCGTGCCTCGCTTCCTCTGCCTCGGCCGTCGCAGTCCTTCCTTCGCCTCCTCCTCCTTGCCTCCTTCGCTCACCCTCTCAGATCCAGCGCCCTACCTCGCCCACCACGCCGTCACCTGGAGCCTTCGAGACTGCGGTCGAAGCCCTCAAGCCCCCCTGATTCTCCCTCCTCGAGTTCCTCGTGCTGCCCCATTTGTTTCGCCTTGCCGTGGTGCCGCTCCCAAAGCCTTCCTCTTCCTGCAGATTAACAGATCTGGCCCTGGCAAGATCTGCGCTTGCTCTGTTGTTCGCCTCGCCGTGGCACCGCTTGCACCGCTAAGCGGCTCGGCGGATGCCGTTGCGATGGCTCCGACCTCCTCTCCTGTGAAGCAAGCGATGGCTCTGACACTCAGAGAGAACTCGGTTTTACATTCTCCTTTCCAGTGAAGCAAACTTTCTTTGCAGTATTGGGGAGTGATACTGTTAGAAAATCTTTTGTTGGATGTAGGCTGTGTTTATTGGTTTTTACGGTGCTGATTGCGACGCCGGAGGTCATACCTATCAGGTAATGTTCTTCTTGCCCTGCTGAAAACCGGCGTTGTTATATATGTCCTCAGCGGTTAGCTTAGTGGTTGTATTGTTGATTTGTTTATGTGTGGATCAATTTGTTTAGTGTTACGACAGAGTTATTTGTTTTGCGATGAGTGTTTGTATGTAGAGAGCTTTCTTATGATTTCTATTCGTTTGATTCTGGGTGCAGATATGTAGTGTGTGCGGTTGCTGATGGCGTTTGGTTGTTCGGAACCTGTTTTTGGCTAAAGATCGCCTTTTCGTTTGGGTTACAGAAGGTTATGTTACTTTCTCCTACGACCTATTCTAATATGCAGAGTATAATGTTACTTCACTGGTGCTAATACAGTGAATTTCCCTTCCCCGCCTGCCGTACTCATGGTACCTAAAACAACAAGAAAACACAAGCGTGAGTTCAAAACTCAGCAAGCATATTGCAATGGTACAACAACAACAATTACATAGCAATAATATCTCACATCATGTAAACCATCTCATTCATGGTCACATATTATCATCATCATCAATATGTATGAAGTGCAATGCGATGCTCATGTCTCCTTCGAAACTCATACCGGTATGGTTGAGTACACACCTGTCGGTGTGCACCCTCTCCCGCCTTCCATCCCGAAGATGGAGGGTGCCTACTCCTCGCTTCCGTTCACCGCGGTGAATAGAATCACGATGTAGGACTTACTCATTGGCTCTCCGGATTAGTCATAACTTTCTCACCGACCTTCCCGGACTAGTTATTACTTTCTCACCGCCCGGGCCATGTAATCATGCCATGTATGCAAATATGCCACATCATAATCAACTTGTACATTAACACATGGCATCATAACATGATAAACATACTCATCATATCAATGGCAGTCATTAAAGCATGGCAAGTGATCATCACATAAAATCAATCTCATCTAGTCTCAACTAGCAACCTACAAATCACTATCCATTACAATACACTTGCCTCAACCACGGGCGACGGATTGGCGAGAAGTAGTAGGCCCTCCCGGGGTCACACCACCTGCACATAGGGACCACACACTCACAATCAAGCCCACAAAATAGTAAGCAAACCCTCATCTACCCCGACATTGCCAATTACTCATCAAACCCAAAAACAGAGGTTATGTCCCGTCGGGACAGCAGCTTTCCAAAAGGCATAACTTGGGTTCTGGGACTCCGAATCAATTAAACGAGTACATCCTCGCGTAGCTTAGGAAATTTCCCAACTTTTGTAGGTATAGGGAAAGACTGATTCGGACTCTAAAGTTGTTTAATCTACAAAATACCGTGATCTGTTCCAATCACGTCACAGATTTTAACACGCTCGGTAAAACAGCCATAACTTTCAAACGGCTGGGCGGAATTGGATGTTCTTTATATCCACTAAAAGATAATGAAATTATCTACAACTTCTTCAACAGCCGTACGACCAAATTTCGAATCTAAATTGGCGAAAAACAAAACCCTATGTCGATTGCTCATGCTGCCCGAAACAGAAAACGTGGCAACTTCTAGATTTTATCTAATCTACTCAAATCCAGCACCACCAATTGATCTAAAAACTTGATAAACACCCTTAGAACAGTACCTAAACCAATCCCAAGGATTTCCATGGCCATACCTTTGCCCGACGCACGAAAACTGAAAGGATCTCCTCCCGGTTCGCTCCTCGCTCCTCGCTCCAATGGATGGATCCTCGAGGTGCAGGGGTGGGGAGGCTACCCTAGGGCAGCAAGGGGGTGGAGGAGAGGTGGTGGAGAGGTGTAGAGGCAAGGGGCAATGGGGAGGGGCGCACGGCCACAAGGGGAGGAGAGGGGTGGGGCGGCTAGGGCCAAAGGGGAGGAGAGGTGGGGCGCACACAAGGGAATGGGGGCGCACAAGGGGCAGGGGAGCCCCCTTTTACCAGCCCCAAACCTGAATCCTAGTCCTAAATGGACTCTTACTCCATCCCACCAAAGCCCACAACCCCCTCTTTTAGGCCCAAACTCCCCCGGAAATGGCCCGTAAACGCTATTAAACCTCCTACCATATGGTTTTAACCTCCAATACCATATTTCATAATGTTTTTGAGCTCAACATTCACTTTTTATAAGGATACGACACTCCGTGGTGTCACAGACTCGGCAAATGGGCATATGCTTTAACCGAGTTCGACCTGACATACGAATCTGTGACACTACGGATTTTCATGACATTATAAAATGTGAAATTGGAGATTAAAACTTTGCGGTATGAGGTTCATTCGTGTTTTGGGCCTTCCGGGAGGGAAATTGGACCGTTCGGGGGGAGTTTTGGGCTTGGGGGAGCCTCGTGGGCTTGGAGGAACCACTTGGGCCAGAGGTGGGAGGCCTAAGGCCCAAGTGGGGGAGGTTTAGGGCAGCAACCTGCTGCCCCCCTGCGCCTAGCCCCCCTCCCATGCGCCTCCCTCCCCTCTTTCCCCTCCTAGCCACCGCCCCCTCCACCCCCAAGCTGTGTGCCCCCCCTTTCCTCCCCATTGCACCTCCACCTCTCCCCTCCCCTCTCCACTATCCTTGCTGCCCCTAGGGGAGTTCTCCACCTCACCACCCCGCTGATCCGTCCATTGGAGCGCTCCGCGACGAGGAGATCCGGTGGATTTGGAGCGAGGAAGGAGATCGCGCGAACCGGGAGGAGTTTCGTCGATTCTTCATTCGTTGAGCCAGGTCGGTGAGAAAGTCATATATGGACATATGACTAATCCGGAGTGCTCTTGAAAAGTGTGCATTTATGTCACTAATCGAGATGTCCATTTCTTTCTAGTATGAAAAGAAACAATGAAGGATTTCTGGTATGTTGGTTGTGGTGTAGGAGTTTGGTGTTTCCTTTGCGTCTTGGCGTAGGAAATTAAAATGAAAGCTCTTTGGTTGTTGTCGAATCCTTTCCAAAGTGATTGTAGTGCTTTGGATTCAAAGTTATGCATGGGGATCAATTGGGTTCACGGCTTGTGGTTGAGCTTGCCCAATGGTTGTATTATTTGGTCTAGTTCTTTGAGTGGAAGAGCATGAGGGCGAGACCTTCTTAGAAAGAGAAATCCAGTGACGGTTGTTAATGACCTAAGTTATTAGGTGTTGCTAGTAGTGTATCGTAAATAGTTTAAAAGTGAGGAGTAAAGGAAGGTTGTGTATGACTCGATTCAAACTTTCTTGGAGAATTGTGTCATTGATGTGTTCCTAGGCGGGGTTGATTTAATTATTAGTGGACCACTTGGTGGTTGCTAGTAATTGTTTTTCCTTTTCAGAGTGTATTGGATCTTTCTGTCGCTGAGGTTGAGTGAGGTTGTGTCAACCGTAGCGATTTTGTTCGGTTGTTACTCTTTCTTGCGGGTTTAAGGACCTTGGTTGTAAAGTAGGCTTTTCCTTTCGGTGGTAGTGTTGGGTATTGGTATTTTGTAGAAGATCAATCTTTTGCAAGGTTTTAACCTCATTTGTTCAAATAGTTGGGGGTCTTGGAGTGTACGTCCCACCGGGTCCATCGACGTCTTGAATACGACCTCGAATCTAAATTGCACCAAGACGCAACCCAGCAAAGCAAAAGATAGTTAGGTCTCACATCACATACCTGAGACGAAAAGCTCGGGATAATTCTCGCGCATGCGAGACTCCAGCTCCCAAGTCGCTTCTCTCTCGGTCTGATGTGACCACAATACTTTAACAAACTTGAGCATCCGGTTCTTCATCACTCGCTCCGAAGTCCCCAGAATTTCCACAGGACGGGACTCGAAGGTGAGGTCCTGCTCAAGCACTAGTGGTTCCAACGGAACCACCAACTCCGGATCATGCAAATATTTCCTCAACATCGAGACATGGAACACATTATGCACACCTTGCATGGATTCCGGTAACTCCAGACGATAGGCCAGCCTACCAACTCGGGTGATGATAGGAAATGGCCCAACAAACCTCGGACTGAGCTTTCCTTTGGTGCCAAAACGCACCACACCCTTGGTGGGAGATACTCGCAAGAGTACGCTATCACCCACCTCAAACTCCAAATCTCGCCGCCTCACATCAGCATAGCTTTTCTGTCTGCTCTGCGCTGCGAGAAGGTTCTGCCGTACCTTCGCCACGCGATCAATAGTCTGCTGAACCCAATCCGGTCCAAGAACTGCCCTCTCACCCACAGCATCCCAACAAAGCGGTGATCTGCACTTCCGGCCATACAGTACCTCGTAAGGGGCAGCCCGGATGCTGGAATGATAGCTGTTATTATACGCAAACTCTGCCAATGGCAAATGATCTTCCCAGCTACCTTTCCAAGCCATCACACAGGCCCTGAGCATGTCCTCCAAAGTTTGGATGGTACGCTCAGACTGCCCATCCGTATGAGGGTGGAAGGCAGTACTAAGGCGAAGCTGTGTGCCCAAAGCACTCTGCAAACTCTCCAAGAATTTTGAAACAAATTTCGCATCCCGATCAGAGATAATGGTCTTGGGAACACCATGCAGTCTCACAATCTCCCGCACATAGATGGGAGCCAAATCGCTCGCTGAATTGGTAGTGCGGATAGGAATGAAATGCGCAGACTTACTGAGACGGTCCACCACAACCCAAACAGCATCCTTCCCTCGTGGAGTACGAGGTAGGCCAACCACGAAATCCATGGAGATGTCATCCCAAGGCCATACAGGAATCTCCAAAGGCTGCAACAGTCCAGCAGGACGCTTGTGCTCAGCCTTGATCTTCTGACAAATCCCACAAGATGCCACATACTTGGCAATATCCACTCTCATCCTTTTCCACCAGAAACTCTTTTTCAAGTCCCTGTACATCTTGGTCTCCCCAGGATGGACTGTGTACGGGGTGCGATGAGCTTCTTTCAGAATGTCCTCTTTCACTTGGGATTTCTGAGGCACGCACAGATGACCCTGAAACCTCAAAGCTCCCACATCATCAACGGTAAAGTCTCCAGACTTGCCATCCTCAAGGCGTTTCCTCACCTGCTGGAGCAACCGATCATCTTCTTTGTGCCTCCCAGACACGCTCGGGAATCGTGACTCAAGAATCAATTGAGTTTCAGCTTGCACTTTGTCCCATAAGCAAGAGGAGACTCCCAAACGCTCAAAATCAGCAACAAGACAATCAACGACAGGGGGCATTGTCTTGCGACTGAGAGCGTCGGCCACCACATTTTCCTTCCCCGAATGATACTGGATGGTGAGGTCATAATCCTTTATCAATTCTAGCCACCTCCTCTGCCTCAAGTTCAAATCTTTCTGAGTAAAGATGTACTTGATGCTCTTGTGATCAGTGAAGATATCACAAGACTCACCATACAGATAGTGCCTCCATATCTTCAATGCAAACACCACAGCGGCTAGCTCAAGATCATGTGTGGGATAGTTCTGCACATGCTTTTTCAGCTGTCTCGATACATAAGCAATCACCTTGCCATCTTGCATGAGCACACAACCAAGTCCCAAGCGTGAAGCATCAGAATAAACAGTGAAGCGCTTCCCCGGCTCGGGAAGGGTAAGAACAGGAGCAATCACTAACTTCTGCTTCAAAGTGCAGAAACTGTGCTCACACTCTTCAGTCCACTGGAATTTCATCCCCTTCTGAGTCAGCTGCGAAAGTGCCTTGGCAATGATAGAGAAATCCTTCACAAAACGCCGATAGTAGCCAGCTAACCCAAGGAAACTACGCACCTCTTTGACATTGGAAGGCCTCTTCCAATCCAAAACCGCTGAGACTTTGCTAGGATCTACGGATATGCCCTCTGGATTGATGATGTGGCCAAGAAACCCACTTCTGAAATCCAGAATTCGCACTTTTTCAGCTTAGCAAAGAACTGATTCTCCCTCAAGGTGCTCAGCACAAGCCTCAAGTGTCGCTCATGCTCCTCTTCTGATTTAGACTAAACCAGAATGTCATCGATGAACACTACCACAAACTCATCAAGGTACTTGTGTAGCATACTGTTCATCGCCTCCATAAAGATAGCAGGAGCATTAGTTAGTCCAAAAGACATAACATTAAATTCATAATGCCCATACCTAGTGGAGAAAGCAGTCTTCTCAATGTCCTGCTCCCTCACACGGATCTGATTATACCCCGACTGAAGATCAATCTTGGAGAACACCTTTGCTCCCTTCAGTTGGTCAAACAGAACCTCAATGCGAGGCAAAGGATACTTGTTCTTGACTGTCACTTGATTAAGAGCACGATAATCAATGCACATGGCGAGACGAAGAGAATGGGTGCTCCCCATGGCGAAACGCTACGCCGAATAAAGCCCTTGGCCAACAAATCCTTCAACTGCTTTTTCAACTCGTCTTGAAAAGGACGAGCCAAGCAGTATGGAGAGATAGAAATAGGTCGAGTGCCAGGAACAAGATCGATACGAAACTCCACATTCCTCACAGGAGGTAAACCAGGCAACTCGTCAGGGAACACATCAACAAACTCCTTCACTATAGGAATCTCCTCAATGGAAACTGAAGAAGATGGCTTTTCTGACATAGCCATGAGGAAACCCAACTGCTTCAAATGGCGACCAGAAAACAGACTAGCCGAAGCAAAGACGGAACTGGAGGGTATACCACCCTGAAAGGTCAACTCTACCCACGGCGGGGCTGCAAGGCAACCGTCTTCCGAAAACAACAAATCTTGGCACTGATCGATGCAGCCAGTCCATGCCCAAAATGACATCAAAAGGAGCCAACTGGATCACCATAAGATTGGCGAAGAAAACCTCGTCATCAATGGCGATGGTGCAACCCGGGCAAACCAAGGAACTAGCAATCAAACCCCCAGGAGAACTGACTAACACAGACTCGTAAATTTGAACTCCCAACTTAGCTCTACTAGCAAACTCAGACGACACAAAAGAATAGGATGCTCTGGAATCAAACAGAACAAAGGCATCAACGGAATCCACGAGCAGAGTACCTGAAACCACCTCTGGATGACCGGCTGACTCAGTGGTCGGCAAAGCGTACACTCCTGGTGGCGCTGGGACAGTAGGAGCCCCGACTCCCGGCTGATGCCCCAACAGAGCTGGGGGCGGAGGAGCAGACGGCTGCGGGCACCAGTAAGCTACTGGTGGCGCCCACGCAAAGGGCGGCTGAGAAGCAGGAGCCGCCATCATGTGCACCGATCCTCTGGAAGACGCCGCTGGAGTGGGAGAAGAAGGCACCGTCTCCCACTTGATGATGCTACCGGGATTCATCCGGCAGACTTGTTCCATGTGGCAAGGCTTGCCACAGTGGTTGCAACTTCCGGTCCAACCACACTCTGAAGCACGGTGCTCACCACCGCACTTGAAGCACATCATGCCCTACCTGGGCACAGGACGAACAGCCGCTCGCGAGGAAGATGACTGGGGTGGCCTCATCTTAGCCCCTGAGGAGGAGCCCTGTCCCCCTTGAACTTCTTGAAGGTGGGTCGCTGAGAAGACCCACCTCCTCCACCAAAGGTCCTCTTCTGGCCCCGCTTTGGGCAGGAACCCTGAACCACCGGGTTACGCCTTTCCCGGGAGAGCTCCAACTCGAGCTCCATTCCCTTCGCCTGCTCCACCACGGAGCAGAAGTCAAGAGGGACAGTCGCCCCATGACAACTCTGAACTCCTGGTTGAGGCCCCTACGGAACCTCCTTGCCTTCTCCTGATCGTCGGCTGCCACAGCCGACACGAAGCGCACCACGCTGTTGAACTCCACCTCATACTCTGCCACCGACCTCTTTCCCTGGGAAAGAGTCATCAGAGTATGCTCCATCCGCTCAAGGAAAGACTCTGGGTAGAACTTGGCTCGGAAGCGAGCCACAAAGTCCTCCCAGGTGACTGGACCAAGATCGGGGGCTCTAGCAGGCAGAACCCCCTACCACCAGATATCAGCTTGGCCTTTCAGTTGAAAGGCCACAAAGCGAGCCCTCTGGATCGAGGTCAACTCTAGGACCTCAAACTGCCTCTCCATGTACCGCAGCCAATCTGCGGATTGGATCGGCGTGCTCGCTCCGTCAAAAGTGTCAAGACGGAGGGACATCCACTCCCGGAGACTCATCCTCGGCTCCGGCACGAGGAAAAACTAGGCCGGCTGCGGGAGGCACAATAGCAGGGCTGCATGGCTCGCTAGCGCAGCTCCTGAATCTCCCTCTGCAGAGCCTGAACTAAATCCTCATTGGCGGCGGGTACCTCCGCCCCTGACTGTGCCGCTGGAAGCTCCACCTGAGATGGCCCATGAGCATTGAGCGAAACGCTACCCTCAGCAACAGACTCCGCAACTCCCTGAGAACCTCGCCCCTGGCCTCCACAGCCACGGCGACCACGGCCTCTACCCCTCGGCATGGCTGCTACAGATAGACAACCGTCCGATCACATAACCATAAACACAACATCATATAATCAAGAACACATAGACATAATATTCATTAAACAATCAAGCGCAATGCAATTATGAACCAAAACCCCAACCTACTGTGCAACCAAGTGTGTCAAAATTTTAAATTACTTATTCCACTTTTGCAAGTTTTAATGTTGCTACGACAAAGTTTTAGTTAGAACCTAAGCCATGTTTCTAAGTTATTCCACATCATATTTTAGTTGCAACTTAAGGTATGACTCTAAAAATACATATTCCAAGGACCTACTGACCAGCTCGATACCAATCTGTAACACCAGGCATTTAATATGCCTGAATGCTACCAAACATAAGCTAAACAACATCTAAATACCACAATTAAACATAAATTCCAGCAAAGGCGCACATGCTAAAAACCGAGATTTCGGCAGCATCTCCTTTGTTTTAACATGAATTGAAGGGGCAACAACAATAGCAATATAAGGCAATATGAGAGACAGCTAAAACAACAATAATTAAAGACTTAACGACAATATAAGTCTAATATCAAGCACTTAATGTCTCCAAGAGTCAAACGAACAATAAAACTCTCATATAGCAAAGCTAAACCTTAAAGCAATAATCATCACACGCAGTTTATTATCAAAACTAATAGAATGACTGGTGGAATCAAAATGGGTGAAGCTACGTGCGGACGTGTGACTATTTCCCTTCCCCGCCTGCCGTACTCATGGTACCTAAAACAACAAGAAAACACAAGCGTGAGTTCAAAACTCAGCAAGCATATTGCAATGGTACAACAAGAACAATTACATAGCAATAATATCTCACATCATGTAAACCATCTCATTCGTGGTCACATATTATCATCATCATCAATATGTATGAAGTGTAATGCGATGCTCATGTCTCCTTCGAAACTCATACTGGTATGGTTGAGTACACACCCGTCGGTGTGCACCCTCTCCCCCCTTCCATCCCGAAGATGGAGGGTGCCTACTCCTCGCTTCCATTCACCGCGGTGAATGGAATCACGATGTAGGACTTACTCATTGGCTCTCCGGATTAGTCATAACTTTCTCACCGACCTTCCCGGACTAGTTATTGTAGGATCGGATGGCGTCAATTAGAGGGGGGTGAATGATTGAGCAGGTGCTAAAACAATTTTTTAGTGATTCTTTAAACCCCCTAAACAAAATGTAAAATATTGCTTTGGTTTAATGCTAAAACAGATTAATAGACGTTCATTAAATCGTGAATTCCTAGAGATCCAACTGTCAAATTGATGTGAAATTTTTACTGTAGAAACTATATTCAATTTATAAACTAACCCAACAAGAATCGACTCAATTGGATCTACGGATCAAAAGTTATAAGCGTTACAAGTTGACTGTTTCAATAAAAACGAAAATAGATTAAACGCTAATTTCGTAATTAAACAAAGTCTATAAGGAATTAATTAATCAAACCTTTTAAACCATTAACTTGGTGCCCTAAAATTGTTTTAGATGAATCAGATCAAAGTTATGAAGCTAAAGCAATGAACCATCTAAGACTAAAGGCAGACATGCAACCAACGTGGAGGGAAAAACAATAAACTAACACTTGGTACTGTAGCATACAGTACTAAAAAGAAACAAGTGGCGATAGGAAGACTTGTCTCTGTCCCTGGATCTCAGATCGCTGCAGCAGCCCTGAAGCCAGGAAGTAAACGTAGCCCTTTCTGATTTGCTGCACGTCGCCCGGAGAACTGCTTGCGTTGATGCCGCCAGCACACGCAGGAGCTTCTCTCTGCCCTTGATTTCTAGCACTGGATAATTGCTCTGTCCACCTGCCCGATTCTTCCGAGCGCATCCTTTTTATACTGCTACGCACGCATCCGAGTCGGTGAGGAATTCGCTTGCCAGCAGCTTCACGAGTCCGACTCCGCAGCCGTAAAGGAATCAGCCTGTATACGGTCACCAGAGACCAATTTCTATACAACCAATAATTGCTAATTTTCTTCTCTAATTAACTGCCTATATGCATATATATCTGGCCCAATAACACATGGCCCAATACATGCACATGGCTCAAAAATTCTCGCATTCACGTGTACGGCCCACCTGCCGCTACCGCGTGACTCACTCTCCCTCACGTGCACTGTTCTCTAGTCTGAACGCCCCGCATGACATTCTCGATCATCTGAACCTCGATTCATCCCGGAACCTAGTTCCGATCCCCGTCATCGACCCCGTTTGACCTCAAGCAACACCTGCATGTAAACAAACACAAAACAGTTTTCCGAGTACAAGTCCATGACTTGACTCAAGATCAGTCTATGCAACCACTCACACGAGCGCATTGCAACAAGCAAAACAATAATCATGCTATCACAAGCACATCAAATAATCAATAGCACATTTTGCAAACTCAATTCTAAGCCAATTTTTCAGCACATGATTTCACAATCTCCCCCTTGATGAAAACATTGGCAACACCACTTAGAATTGAACATTTGGTATTCACATCACAAATGTTTTTTTTTTTTTGAAAACAAGGAGTTTAAAATTAAGACCAAAGTAAAAACACACAATCTCCCCCGTGAACCAATATGCAAAGTGAAAAACCCCCATAAGAAAGAAATGTGTGTGAATGTGTAATGTGCCAAAATTCCAAAATTCTCCAAACTTCTCCCCCTTTGACAATGGATTCATCAAGAATTCAAAAGAGAGAACAACATGTTCAGAATTATCCCTGTAGCAATGATTTCACAAAAGAGAAACAAGGAGTGCCAAGATAGGAAAAGATGAGTTCATTCGATCATATAACCTTATATATCACAAAATATGCAAAATACGTGAACTTGATGTGATTTTAATGAGTTAGGGAATGACATGCATCTCAACCTCAGTACAGTCACCTATAGGCAAGTACTAAGCAAGATCTTAGCAGAAAGGCAAGGCTCAAAAATTGAAGCAACTAACAACTCAGGGCGAGCAAGTAGTTTCAACTCCAATCTAGTAGACCATTTTAATCTTTTAAAAACAATAAACTGCATGTGGCATGCTTGAAGCATGCTTCTTTTATTTTCTCAGAGTGGCATGCTTGAAGCATACATCTTGTCTTTTAGGGAATGGCATGCTTGAAGCATACATCTTATCTTTTTTAGGGGAAAGCATGTCTGAAGCGCACAAATTGAGGCCTTTGCTTTTAACAACCCCCTTTTTATTGATTCCCCTTTCTTTTCCTTTTTCTTTGATTGTAAACATGCAAAAAGATTAAAAAGCCTTTTGAAAGAGTAAAGCTGAAAGCAGACTTGCTTCATAGCCCAAATTTGTCAAGAAGATTCAATATCAAGCCTAGAAGAGTAAGATATCACAGAGTATTTAGCTATAGGTAATCAGACCAAGGAATTCCGCAATGTCATTTTTAGTTCAAGTGAAACAATTTAGATTATCATATATCAGCTCAATTACATAATATATAAAGAAATATGATAAAGTAAGCTCATCAACTAAAGGACTTGGCAAGGAAACTCCCCCTCAAAACAGGCTCATGGGATGCACAACTCCCAATTCTCCTCTTAGAAAAGCAAATCGAGAAGCATCAAGTGGTTTTGTGAAAATATCAGCAAGTTGTAACTCAGAATCAACAAAATGCAACACAACATCTCACTTTTCCACATGATCTCGAAGAAAATGATAGCGAATATCAATATGCTTTGTTCGAGAATGTTGCACTGGATTTTTAGCAATATTGATAGCACTAGTGTTATCACAGAAAAGTGGAACACTATCTAAATATAATCCAAAGTCCTTTAAAGTTGAAATCATCCAAAGCACTTGAGCACAACATGCAGCAACAGCAACAAATTCAGATTCGGCAGTTGAGAGAGCAACAGAAACTTGTTTTCTAGATGACCAAGCAACTAAAGATGTACCAATAAAATGACATGTTCCAGATGTACTTTTCCTATTAATTCTACAACCCGCAAAATCAACATCAGAGTAGGCTCTAAGTGATAAACAAGATGATGAAGAGTACCATAAGCCAAACTCTAAAGTGGATTGTAAATAGTGAAGAATTTGTTTTACCGCTTGTCGATGAGAGGCACGTGGGGAAGCTTGAAAACGAGCACACAAGCACACAGCAAAGTGTATATCTGGCCTTGAAGCAGTGAGATAAAGAAGCGACCTAATCATCCTTCGATACTCCTTTTGATCAACCGTTTCTCCTTCTTCATCCAGATCCAACACAGTTGTTGTACCAATTGGTGTGGAAATTGGTTTGCATGTATCCATCTCAAAACGTCGAAGGAGATCTTTTGTGTACTTTGTTTGATGAATAAAGATACCTTGCTTTGTTTGCTTGACTTGTAAGCCCAAAAAGTATGTGAGCTCACCCATCATACTCATCTCAAATTCCCTGCTCATAGTGTCTGAAAACTTGGCAACAAGAGCATGAGATGTACCTCCAAAGATGATATCATCCACATAAATCTGAACAAGTAAGAGATCATTGCCATGCTTGAGTGAAAATAAGGTTTTATCCACTTTGCCCATTACAAAATCACTTTTTAGCAAATATGATTTAAGACGCTCATACCAAGCCCGAGGTGCTTGTTTTAAACCATATAAAGCTTTTGATAGTTTGAAAACATGATCTGGTAACTTGGGATTCTCAAAACCAGGTGGTTGCTTAACATAAACCTCCTCATTGATGAAGCCATTAAGAAAAGCACTTTTAACATCCATTTGAAACAATCTAAAACATTTAGAAGCAGCAAAGGGCAACAAAATTCTAATGGCTTCAAGTCTTGCAACAGGTGCAAAAGTTTCATCAAAATCAAGTCCTTCAATTTGAGTAAAACCTTGAGCAACCAACCTAGCTTTATTTCTTACAACAACCCCATCTTCATTTTGTTTATTCTTAAATACCCATTTAGTTCCAATAATATTATGACCTACAGGAGGTGGAACTAAGACCCAAACCTGATTACGCTCAAAATTCTCAAGTTCCTCATGCATGGCATTAATCCAAGACTCATCAGATAAAGCGTGACTTACATCTTGGGGTTCAAACGATGCAACAAAAGCAGTATGAGCATATGAGGCATTAGTATTGTACCTGTTTCGAAGTACACGCACGTTTAACTCACCAATCATCTGTCCAGGAGGATGTCTACGTTGTATGTGCATTAGTGCAGAAACTTCTGGAGTCTCATGTATAGTACCATGTGAGGATTCTGTAGTTGCTTGAGTTTCTTCCTGTGGCTAGTCTGACTGGGCTGGGTTGTCAACTTGATTGCCATTGTCATCTTCATCTTCATCATCACTTTCTTCCAAAAAGATACTTTCAGAATCGCAAGTCATTTGTGTCCCTGAAGAGTCGGGTCTAGTACTGGGGCTAGCCTCATCAAAAGTGACTTCACAAGTCTCAACAATTTTGTTAGTCTCTAAATTCAGCACACGGTAACCACGAGTATGAAGGGCATAACCAAGAAAAAGTCCATCTGAGCATCTAGATTCAAATTTATCAAGATTTCTATGTTTGAGAATAAAGCATTTGCAACCAAAAACACGCATATGAGAGATGCTAGGGGTACGACCAAAACGAAGTTCATAGGAAGTTCTATGTAGCTTTGCTCTCAAAAATACTCTATTTGAAACATAGCAAGCAGTAGATATAGCTTCAGCCCAATACTTCCTAGGAGTTGAAAATTCATCAAGCATAGTCCTAGCCATCTCAACCAATGTACGATTTTTCCTCTCAACTACACCATTTTGTTGAGGAACACGAGCATAAGAAAATTGATGCTCAATACCATGTTTGGAACAAAAGGAAGCAAAAAGAGTATTCTTGAATTCTCCTCCATTATCACTCCTAATTACTTTAAGTGCTTCAGGCAATTCCGTAAACAACCTTAATGCAAGCTCTTGAAAACATTCAAAAACTTCATCTTTGGTAGACAAGAAATATACCCAAGAGTACCTAGAGTAATCATCCACAATAACAAGAACATACCACTTACCTCCTGCAGATTTCACTCTAGCAGGTCCAACAGTGTCCATATGTAGAAGCTGACCTGGAGGATTAGTCATAACAGCAGAAATAGGAAAATGTGGAGATGCAGTCATTTTTCCATGTTGACAGGAGGAGCAAACCAAATTACTTGTTTTATCAATCTTTAATTCAGGCAAACCTCTAAGCAAGTTTGATTTACTTATGCGTGAAAGATGATCGAAACCAATATGACCAAGTCTACGATGCCGAAACGTTAAATCTTTAGAAACTTGGGAGACAAGACATGTAGTTTCAGATGTTGGATATGAAAAATCACCTTTAAAGAAGCGACCAATGCGAGTGATGTTGCATACTAGATTTTTGGAAACATCTAATATACGACAAGAATTTTTCTTAAATCTCACCTCAAGATCTTCATCAAGCAACTGAGAGACTGAGGGCAAATTATACTTGAGCTTACTTACCAAAGCTACATCTTTGAGAATGAAGTTTTCATTGACTCGCACAATTCCTTTTCCAAGAATCCGTCCCTTTGAATCGTCGCCAAAAGTGATAACCTCATCACCTGAACTTTGTGTGAGGGAGGAGAACCATTTTGAATCTCCAGTCATATGACGTGAACATCCAGAATCTATGAACCATATGTTCTCCTTCCTCTCTCGCACAACCTACACAAAAGGAATGTCGATGTCTCAATACTGGGGTTAGATAAAAGAGTTTTAGGAATCAAGTATTGAGACATACGACCAACGAAACCAATAGACATAACACGAGGATTTTTATCATAATGAGAAGCAGAGTGTGCCTTTCTGATATTAGACTTAGCATTGAACCTTTCTCTCCTTTGCTGTTTAGCTAGTCTAAAGCAGAACTGAACTAAATGGCCATCTTTACCACAGTGAGTGCAAGTGTATTTAATATGATGTTTAACTTTAGAAGTAGAAGCAACATTTGCATTCATCATAGTAGAAGATAAAATTCCAGCAGATTTAAAAACAGTTTTCTCAGGCTCTTTGACAATTTCAAACTTTTCACTTTCAAGAGCTTTAACAACAGTAGGAGCATGTGATTTGTGATGAGCATAAGGATCAAAACCTAAACCTTTGTGATGAGTGCTGACTTTTGATTGATCCAAAATCATATTTAGGTTTTTCTTTTAGTAAAACGCTCTAAAGACTTTTCCAAGTAATCAACTTTTCGAGAGAGCACAAGACAATTATTGCAAGGAATATCAACTTTCTCTTTCTGTTTGCGACAAGTAGAGCATCAAAGAACCTCATGAGTGAGCATATCATTAGTCATCTGAGAAACTCTAGCATTTGCATCTTTCAATTTCAATTCAAGAATTGAGCATTTAGGACAAGAGATTAAACCATGCAAATCATCAGTGGAACAGCTAGCATGTTTAATATGTTTCTCATTTTGATGCAACAGGGAAGTATGAACGTTCCTTAAAGCAATAACTTCAGATTGTAGCATATCACAAGATTTGCAAGAATCATCATCAGGAATTAAAGATCTAAGCCTTGCAATTTCAAAATTGGAACTATCAATTTCTAGATCTTTTTCTTTAAGAGCCTTCTTAGATTTTTTAAGTTCTGAAGCTAATTTAACCATGGCATACTCAAGCTCATCATAAGAAGGTCTCACCTCTTCAAGGTCGGAGTCATTGTCGCTATCCCTTCTAGCCATGAAACACATCCCGGTGAAGTCATCATCAGGATCTCCCTTCTTGTCCTTCTTCTTGTCATGTGGCTCATCATCACTCTCAAAGTCCACATCGCTAAGATCACACTCCTCTATGGCGGCTAAGACTTTCTTAGCAACTTTTCGAAAATTGGGGCGCCTAGGGGTAGTGTGTCTTGAGCTGCGTTGTGCCGGTTCCCTTTCTTCCTTCTTCAACTTGGGACAGTTTGCTTTGATATGTCCGGGAAAGCCACACTCAAAACAGTTGGAAGGACCTCGAAGTTGTGCCTCCACGCCTCCTCATCCTCACATTGTTGAGTGCTTTAAAAGCACGTGAGGAGATGAGCACAAGATCTTCTTTAGGAAGCATCTCAAATTGTTCATCTGAAAAGGAAGCCAAAGCAGACAAGGAACAAAAAGATGGTAATCCAGACGAAGTGCTGGGGTTAGCAACAAGTGCATGTGTAGAGGATTTATTATCACTAGGTGACAAAGAATCCATCTCATAAGTTTTCAGTCTAGAATAAAGATCACCCATGGTCAAAGTATCCGAGTCAACAGTTTGATTAATTGCAGTAACAACCATGCGCAATTCAGGACTAAGAGATCTCAAAATTTTACTAGCATTATCCTCAACTCAATTAGTAACTCCAACACCACGCAAATTACACAAGATTTTCTCAAATCGAGAGAAAAGATCATCAATTGATTCGCCCGGCCTCATAGCAAAATCAGAAAAATCTTTTTGGTAAATATTTTTGCGCACTTTCTTAATCTTAGTAGAACCTTCACGATAGTCACATAATGTCTTCCAAACAGAATAAGCAGAACATAGATGAGAAACTCGATCAAATTCTTTTTCAGAAATTCCTTGAAAAATCAAATTTCTAGCTTTAGCATTCAGATCAACGTCTATTTTGTTATCATTGGTGACTATATCAGGAACATCAAAAACAGTAGAAACTTTGCGCCAAACATCATTACCTTGAGCTTCAATATAGGATTGCATGCGACTCTTCCAATAAGAAAAAATTTGAATCATTAAGCATAGGAGGACGATTAACATACTTATCTGACGCCATACCTTAACCTCACTCTGATACCACTTGTAGGATCGGATGGCGTCAATTAGAGGGGGGGTGAATGATTGAGCGGGTGCTAAAACAAATTTTTAGTGATTCTTTAAACCCCCTAAACAAAATGTAAAATATTGCTTCGGTTTAACGCTAAAATAGATTAATAGACTTTCATTAAATCATGAATTCCTAGAGATCCAACCGTCCAATTGATGAGAAATTTTTACTGTAGAAACTAGATTCAATTTATAAACTAACCCAACAAGAATCGACTCAATCGGATCTACGGATCAAAAGTTATAAGCTTTACAAGTTGACTGTTTCAATAAAAACGAAAATAGATTAAACGCTAATTTCGTAATTAAACAAAGTCTATAAGGAATTAATTAATCAAACCTTTTAAACCATTAACTTGGTGCCCTAAAATTGTTTTAGATGAATCAGATCAAAGTTATGAAGCTAAAGCAATGAACCATCTAAGACCAAAGGCAGACATGCAACCAACGTGGAGGGAAAAACAATAAACTAACACTTGGTACTGTAGCGTACAGTACTAAAAAGAAACAAGTGGCGATAGGAAGACTTGTCTCTGTCCCTGGCTCTTAGATCGCTGCAGCAGCCCTGAAGCCAGGAAGTAAACATAGCCCTTTCTGATTTGCTGCACGTCGCCCGGAGAACTGCTTGCGTTGATGCCGCCAGCACACGCAGGAGCTTCTCTCTGCCCTTGATTTCTAGTACTGGATAATTGCTCTGTCCACCTGCCCGATTCTTTCGAGCGCATCCTTTTTATACTGCTACGCACGCATCCGAGTCGGTGAGGAATTCGCTTGCCGGCAGCTTCACGAGTCCGACTCCGCAGTCGTAAAGGAATCAGCCTGTATACGGTCACCAGAGACCAATTTCTATACAACCAATAATTGCTAATTTTCTTTAATTAACTACCTATATGCATATATATCTGGCCCAATAACACATGGCCCAATACATGCACATGGCTCAAAAATTCTCGCATTCACGTGTACGGCCCACCTGCCGCTACCGCGTGACTCACTCTCCCTCACGTGCACTGTTCTCTAGTCTGAACGCCCCGCATGACATTCTCGATCATCTGAACCTCGATTCATCCCAGAACCTAGTTCCGATCCCCGTCATCGACCCCGTTCGACCTCAAGCAACACCTGCACGTAAACAAACACAAAACAGTTTTCCGAGTACAAGTCCATGACTTTACTCAAGATCAGTCTATGCAACCACTCACACGAGCGCATTGCAACAAGCAAAACAATAATCATGCTATCACAAGCACATCAAATAATCAACAGCACATTTTGCAAACTCAATTCTAAGCCAATTTTTCAGCACATGATTTTAGAATAGTCCCACATTGGTTGTGGAAGGGCAAAGGACCTAACATATAAGTGGTGGAGTCCCTCACCTCTTAAGCTAGCTTTTGGGGTTGAGAAGGCCCTTACGATCCTACAATTGGTATCAGAGCCCGGTTCTAACATCTTTGGCCCGATGGACACTAGGGTGTGAAAGCCTGATGGACCGTGGCCCTGAGGGACCGTCGGTGTACGGTGAAGGGGCGGTGAACGGCTGAGAGATACCAATGTGTGAAGGGGGGATTGTTAGAATAGTCCCACATTGGTTGTGGAAGGGCAACGGACCTAACATATAAGTGGGGGAGTCCCTCACCTCTTAAGCTAGCTTTTGGGGTTGAGAAGGCCCTTACGATCCTACAGTTATGACTTTCTCACCGCCCCGACCATGTATGCAAATATGCCACATCATAATAAACTTGTACATTAACACATGGCATCATAACATGATAAACATACTCATCATATCAATGGCAGTCATTAAAGCATGGCAAGTGATCATCACATATAATCAATCTCATCTAGTCTCAACTAGCAACCTACAAATCGCTATCCATTACAATACACTTGCCTCAACCACGGGTGACGAATTGGCGAGAAGTAGTAGGCCCTCCCGGGGTCACACCACCTGCACATAGGGACCACACACTCACAATCAAGCCCACAAAACAGTACGCAAACCCTCATCTACCCCGACATTGCCAATTACTCGCAAAACCCAAAAACAGAGGTTCTGTCCCGTCGGGACAGCAGCCTTCCAAAAGGCATAACTTGGGTTCTGGGACTCCGAATCAATTAAACAAGTACATCCTCGCGTAGCTTAGGAAATTTCCCAACTTTTTCTAGGTATAGGGAAAGACTGATTCGGAATCTAAAGTTGTTTAATCTACAAAATACCGTGATCTGTTCCAATCACGTCACAGATTTTAACACGCTCGGTAAAACAGCCATAACTTTCAAACGGCTGGGCGGAATTGGACGTTCTTTATATCCACTAAAAGATAATGAAATTATCTACAACTTCTTCAACAGCTGTACGATCAAATTCCAACTCTAAATTGGCGAGAAACCAAACCCTAGGTCGATTGCTCATGCTGCCCGAAATAGAGAACGTGGCAACTTCTAGATTTTATCTAATCTACTCAAATCCAGCACCACCAATTGATCTAAAAAATTGATAAACACCATTATAACAGTACCTAGACCAATCCCAAGGATTTCCATGGCCATACCTTTGCCCGACGCACGAAAACTGAAAGGATCTCCTCCCGGTTCGCTCCTCGCTCCTCGCTCCAATGGATGGATCCTCGAGGTGCAGGGGTGGGGAGGCTACCCTAGGGCAGCAAGGGGGTGGAGGAGAGGTGGTGGAGAGGTGGAGAGGCAAGGGGCAATAGGGAGGGGCGCACGGCCACAAGGGGAGGAGAGGGGTGGGGCGGCTAGGGCCAAAGGGGAGGAGAGGTGGGGCGCACACAAGGGGATGGGGGCGCACAAGGGGCAGGGGAGCCCCCTTTTACCTGCCCCAAACCTGAATCCTAGTCCTAAATGGACTCTTACTCCATCCCACCAAAGCACACAACCCCCTCTTTTAGGCCCAAACTCCCCTAGAAAGGCCCAAAACCACGGAAACAGTCCGGAAACGCTATTAAACCTCTTACCATTTGGTTTTAACCTCCAATACCATATTTCATAATGTTTTTGAGCTCAACATTCACTTTTTATAAGGATACGACACTCCGTGGTGTCACAGACTCGGCAAATGGGCATATGCTTTAACCGAGTTCGACCTGACATACGAATCTGTGACACTACGGATTTTCATGACATTATAAAATGTGAAATTGGAGATTAAAACTTTGCGGTATGAGGTTCATTCGTGTTTTGGGCCTTCCGGGTGGGAAATTGGACCGTTCGGGGGGAGTTTTGGGCTTGGGGGAGCCTCGTGGGCTTGGAGGAACCACTTGGGCCGGAGGTGGGAGGCCTAAGGCCCAAGTGGGGGAGGTTTAGGGCAGCAACCTGCTGCCCCCCTGCGCCTAGCCCCCCTCCCATGCGCCTCCCTCCCCTCTTTCCCCTCCTAGCCGCCGCCCCCTCCACCCCCAAGCCGTGTGCCCCCCTTTCCTCCCCATTGCACCTCCACCTCTCCCTTCCCCTCTCCACCATCCTTGCTGCCTCTAGGGGAGTTCTCACCTCACCACCCCGCTGATCCGTCCATTGGAGCGCTCCGCGACGAGGAGATCCGGTGGATTTGGAGCGAGGAAGGAGATCGCGTGAACCGAGAGGAGTTTCATCGATTCTTCATTCGTTGAGCCAGGTCGGTGAGAAAGTCATATATGGACATATGACTAATCCGGAGTGCTCTTGAAAAGTGTGCATTTATGTCACGAATCGAGATGTCCATTTCTTTCTAGTATGAAAAGAAATAATGAAGGATTTCTGGTATGTTGGTTGTGGTGTAGGAGGTTGGTGTTTCCTTTGCGTCTTGGTGTAGGAAATTAAAATGAAAGCTCTTTGGTTGTTGTCGAATCCTTTCCAAAGTGATTGTAGTGCTTTGGATTCAAAGTTATGCATGGGGATCAATTGGGTTCACGGCTTGTGGTTGAGCTTGCCCAATGGTTGTATTCTTTGTTCTAGTTCTTTGAGTGGAAGAGCATGAGGGCGAGACCTTCTTAGAAAGAGAAATCCAGTGAGGGTTGTTAATGACCTAAGTTATTAGGTGTTGCTAGTAGTGTATCGTAAATAGTTTAAAAGTGAGGAGTAAAGGAAGGTTGTGTATGACTCGATTCAAACTTTTTTGGAGAATTGTGTCATTGATGTGTTCCTAGGCGGGGTTGATTAAATTATTAGTGGACCACTTGGTGGTTGCTAGTAATTGTTTTCCTTTTCAGAGTGTATTGGATCTTTCTGTCGCTGAGGTTGAGTGAGGTTGTGTCAACCATAGCGATTTTGTTCGGTTGTTTCTCTTTCTTGCGGGTTTAAGGACCTTGGTTGTAAAGTAGGCTTTTCCTTTCGGTGGTAGTGTTGAGTATTGATCTTTTGTAGAAGATCAATCTTTTGCAAGGTTTTAACCTCATTTGTTCAAATAGTTGGGGGTCTTTGGGTGTACGTCCCACCGGGTCCGTCGACGTCTTGAATACGACGAACCACAGCTGAGAGGTTGAGGTGTGAGAGCTAAAGAGGGTTCTAGAGGCTGGTGTTGTGTTCTTCTGTAGAGTAGCATCGGTTAAAGGGATCGGGCACTTAAGTGCCGATGAATGCATAGGAGGAGTGTGACACCGTTTCTCTTCGTTGTCTGTTTGGGAATTTATCCTGTTGCTTGGGACATTCTGAATCCTTGTTTTAGTGCTTTGTGTTTCATTGTTGAGTAAGTTGCTGGCAAGCTTTGAATGTGAGTTATCGTTAGAGCTGTTAAGTCTTCGAGCCTTATCTCCCTGCTTCTGAGTTCTGGCTAGTGCAATCCGTAGGGGTTTCTGAGCAGGTTCTGAGAAGTGAACCTTAGCTCCCTTTGATTTGTTTGGTTGCGAGGTGGCGTGCCTCGGATTTGAGGTCGAATCCTGTTGAAGGGGGGAAGAATGTGACACTACGGATTGTCATGACATTATAAAATGTGAAATTGGAGATTAAAACTTTGCGGTATGAGGTTCATTCGTGTTTTGGGCCTTCCGGGAGGGAAATTGGGCCGTCCGGGGGGAGTTTTGGGCTTGGGGGAGCCTCGTGGGCTTGGAGGAACCACTTGGGCCGGAGGTGGGAGGCCTAAGGCCCAAGTGGGGGAGGTTTAGGGCAGCAACCTGCTGCCCCCCTGCGCCAAGCCCCCCTCCCATGCGCCTCCCCCCCTCTTTCCCCTCCTAGCCGCCGCCCCCGCCACTCCCAAGCCGTGCGCCCCCCCTTTCCTCCCCATTGCACCTCCACCTCTCCCCTCCCCTCTCCACCATCCTTGCTGCCCCTAGGGGAGTTCTCCACCTCACCACCCCGCTGATCCGTCCATTGGAGCGCTCCGCGACGAGGAGATCCGGTGGATTTGGAGCGAGGAAGGAGATCGCGCGAACCGGGAGGAGTTTCGTCGATTCTTCGTTCGTGGGGCTGAGGTATGGCTAGGGGAAAACTTGGGGATGGTCTAGGGCCTGTTCTAGAGGGTAATTTGAAGCTTTTAGATCATGTAATGGTGCTGTGATTGGGTAGATTAGATGGAAATTAGAGTTTGCCACGTTCTCTTTTTCGGGCAGATTGTGCAGTGGATCTAGGGCTTGAGTTTTCGCGACCTTAGAGTCGGAATTTGGTCCTCCGCCTGTTGAAGAATTTGTAGGTAACTTCAATACCTTTCAGTGGACATAAATAACGTTAAATTCCGTCCAGTCGTTTGAAAGTTATGCTCGTTTTACCAAACGTGTTCAAAACTGTGACGAGATTGGAACAGATCACGGTATTCTGTAGATTAAACCACTTTAGATTCCGAATCAGTTTTTCCATATACTTAGAAAAAGTTAGGAAATTTCCTAAACTACACGAGGATGTACTCACTTAATCGATTCGGAGTCTTAGAACTCAAGTTGTGCTCGTTGGAAGTCTGCTGTCCCGACGGGACAGAACCTCTGTTTTTGGGTTTTGCGAGTAGTTTGCGAAGTCGGGGTAGAGGTGTGTTTGCGTACTGTTTTGAGGGCATGTTTTTGATTGTGTGATACCTATTTGCAGGTGGTGTGACCCCGGGAGTGCCCTCTACTTCTCGCCAATCCGTCGCACGTGGTTGAGGCAAGTGTATTGGGATGGGTAGCATGTGGTTTGTTTGATTGTCTTGACTAGATGCAATTGTTTCCATGTTATGCTATCTTGCCATGCTTAGTATTTGCCATGATATGATGAAAAAGGGTATGTTAAGATGCTATGTAATGGTTTTTGGTTAATGATTATGGCATATGTTGCATACATGGCATGAAACTTGGCCCTGTCGGTGAGAACGTCATAACTATTCCGGTAATGGTCGGTGAGAAAGTTATGACTAATCCGGAGCGCCATAGATGTAAGACCTACCTCGTGATTCCACCCACGCGGTGAGTGGAAGCGAGGAGTAGGCACCCTCCATCTACGCGATGGAAGGGGGACGTGGGTGCACGCCGACGGGTGTGTGTCGGGACCCGAATCTGCAAATCCGGACCCTCTGTGTATTCAGCACTAGTCCAGGAACGTGCTAGTGCACACAGTCTTAACATCGGTAAATATCACAATCATACCACTCGATACTAATAAAGTACTTTAATTAAATAGTCAAACTGGTTGCTTGACCTTATGGTCAAGTTACAAATATACGCCACGCAGGGCGAACTTATTAAGAGAGAAATAATAGCAGCGGAAAAAAATAAGATAACTTCGTGGCGCCATCCAGTATACCACAGGCAACTGACTGGGCTCGCTCCCTAAGTAGACGGTTCCTCTGGAAGCTCCTCCTCCAAAGCTGGTGTAGATTCTTCTTCAACTGGTGTTGTATTGTGGCAAGGGTGAGTACTTTGGTACTCAGCAAGTCATGCACAGGATGCAACTAATATACTACATGCATGGCTTGGTACAAAGGAGTAGCTCAAGGTGTATTTGCAGTAAAACAGCATCTGACAAGTAGCATAAGTAGATTCGAAAGCAGTAGAAACAAGTATAACACAAATAACCTTTCCAAGAGTTTAATCAACATCCTTCCCATTCCTAAACCACATTTCCATCAACATCATTATTTAACCAAACCCAACCTTTCAAGTCCAAGTTATTTTCAAGAAAGTCTAACCCTTGACTGTAATTCCCGAGCGATGTCCAATACCGCGGACACGGCTATTCGAATAGATTTTACACTCTGCAGAGGTTATGCACTTTACCCACAAGATACAGTCAAACACCACAAAGGCGAGTTCCCGTAACAAAGTCTTTCGGAAACCTCCAACAATACAAGTGGTCCTCTCCGGTTGTTGCACACTAACCCTTCCCTTAGCTAAGGCGAAGTTTAGGCCAACCAACCGTTAGATGGGTACCTGGCCGCAGCCCCGGTACGCTCCCCCGTTCAACTTACACAAAGGGTGTAGTTGACATCCTGAGGTCCCACCCAGACGTTATTAGCAACTTAATCAACTAGGTCCGTCCCATTCTGGACATGTGGTTACACGTTTGACCCAGTTCAAAGGCTTGCAAGGTTAAGTCCTTAGGGTGACCAGGGCAAGACTACCCGAAGAACCAAACCAACATTCCCGGTGCCACAACTGGCCCACCTGAACATTCTTGCCACATGCCCCGGTCAAAAGCTATTTATCAAAGCCCAGTTGATTACCATGCACCACGTGCCATCAACATCACATGATACCTTTCCAAAACAGGTTCAATATATCATTAAGTCAATATTAACATTTGATTGTCCAAAATCATGTCATGAGCACGTAAGTGTCTAAGCAATATACTACAACGGTCTAAAACCCATGTTGGCAATTTTAGTAATGTCCAACTAGTAAACCACAACTAGGGTGACAAGGGGGTCATGGCACATATTTAATTAACCAAGGTGTCATACAGCAATTAGGCATTTATCTAATTACCCATAATTAAGTAAAGCATTTTCTAATTTAAACTAGCATGCAATAATTTGAATCAAACTAGGTTTCAAAATGGGATCAACATGGTCAAAGCATAACTTGCCTTCAAAAAGTACTTGCTCTTGGTCCTGAGCTGGATCCTGGGTCAACACTTCTCCTTCGAATCCTTCCGGCACTTCAACGTCTACTCGTAACGCGTGCAAATAGTAACAAATAAATAAAACAGTAGACAAAAAGTGTCCAAACATCCAAATAAAGTCCATAAACAGATAGAGCATAATTTTATGAATTTTTAGAAACTGGAATCGTCAAATTCGGAGTTTAAATGCAAAAGTTATAGCATTTTGAAGTTTAAATAATCAATTAAATAATATTACAGAGAACAACTTTAGTCCAAAAATTAAATAAAATTCATCATTAGGTAGATCTCAATTTTATACAAATTTAGAAATTTGAATCACTCAATTCGGAGTTAAAACGCAAAAGTTATAAGCGTTTGAAGTTTGAAACAAAATCTGAAATCATTATTTCGAATTAATAAATCATTTTCTTTTTCGGAAATTAATTATTGCGTCAGCGAGGACACGTGGCAGCCTCTGATTGGTCTGCTGACGTCAGCCGGTTCATGGACGTGGTCCATGGTTTGGCTCGGGTCTACCGTGGACCCGGTCCACGGCTCCCCGTGAGACTGACAGGTGGGACCCACTGGGGTGACGTCATCGCTGACGTCAGCGGGGACTCAGCCCGTTGCTGACAGGTGGGACCCACTGGTGACGTCATTGCTGGCGTCACCGCACGGCTGGGGTGGCCGCTGACGTGCGGGTCCGCCATGACGTCAGCATGACGTCATGGTGCGATCGCTGACATGCGGGCCCGGCATGTCAGTGACCCACGCCCACGCGTGGGCTGACCGCGGCGGTCAAGCTTCCGCTACGTGGCGCAATCCGGGCCGTTGATTTGAAATCCGACGGCTCGGATTGGATCTGGGTTTCACGCGTTTGGGTTAACGCGGTTAATCTGGACCGTTGGATCTAGATCCAACGGTTGGGATCCAATCTAACGCGTATAACGCGGCTAACGCTAACCGTACGATCTAGATCTAACGGCTGAGATTGGATAAGGGGTTTAGCACGTGGATCTCACCGGCGGGTGACGTGGCGCGATCTGGTCCGTGCGATGGAGATCCGACGGTTGAAAATCTTCGAGGTCACGGCGATGTCCACGGCGGTGCTTGCTGGCCGGAGATGGAGACGACGACGATAGCAACGGCGTTGCGGGTGTGCTCCGGTGAAGTGGAAGGTTCCCTCCGACGCGGCTGGCTCTTGCGGTTCCGGATCTGACCTCAACGGCGGTGGAGGATGGCAGACGGCGGCGGAAACAACGAAAAACCGCGGCGGAACACACAATCAACTCCGGCGAGCGATTGCGGCGCAACCACGGCGGCTCGGGCGACGTTGTCTAGGGCTACGGGTGTGCACGGAAGTCTAGGTCATGACACGAAAGACGGCGCATTAAATAGGGCCCTCGGTGTCCGTGAAACGCGCGGAAACCGAGGTCCACTCCGACGCGGCGGCGGAGTCCGACGGCGACACGGAGAGGGCGACGTGGCACAACGTGAACCGTTGGATCTAGATCCAACGGTCGCGTTGGTTTGGACTCGGGTCCGACGACGTGGCTCAATCGTGGCCGTTGGATCTTGATCCAACGGTCACGCGCGTAGGGTTTCGGCCGAGTGGGTTCGGCTCAACCACGGGCGTGGTCGGGTTCGGGTCGGACTCGGACTCGAGTCTGACTCGCCTCGATCGGATGCCTGATGAAACCAACTCGATTTAATTAATCCAATTAAATTCTCGGAAATTCAATTAAATCATTAAAAATAGCAAAAGACTCAGAAAAATTCCAAAAAAATTCTGGAAAATATTTTGGAACATTTTGGACTCAAATAAAATATTTCCAACAAATTTTTATTTGCAAAGTTTAATTCTTTAATTATTTCAAAATGGAATAAATTCAAATAAATTCCAAATAAATCCAAATAAATTCCAGAAAATTCCAAAAATTCACCAAAGTGCCAAATTACACATGAATTTAAGAAAAGCAAAATTTTGGGGTGTTACAAACCTCCCCCCTTAATATAATCTTGTCCCCGAGATTCAGGGCTCTCTACAGAATAGGTTCGGAAACTCTTTCTTCAAATCCTCTTCACGCTCCCAAGTTGCTTCACTCTCCGCGTGGTTGCTCCATTGAACTCTGCAGAAACGGGTTGACTTGTTTCTCGTCTCTCGATCCATGGTGTCCAGAATCTTCACGAGATGCTCCTTGTAAGTCAGATCTTCTTGTAGCTCAATTGACTCTAGCGGTGTCTGCTCCTTAGGCACTCGGAGACACTTCTTCAGCTGGGACACATGGAACACGTCATGCACTCCTGCTAGTGATTGCGGTAACTCTAGCTGATAAGCAACTTCACCTCTACGGCTGAGAACCTTAAATGGTCCAACAAATCTCGGCGCGAGTTTTCCTTTGGCATGGAATCTCTTAACTTCTCTGAGTGGGGTGACTCTGAGATACACGAAATCTTCTGGTTCAAAACTCAAGTCTCGGCGACGGTTATCAGCATAACTCTTCTGTCTTGACTGTGCTATCTTCAATCTCTCCCTGATCATGGCAATTTGTTCTTCGGCTTCTTGAAGAATATCTGGTCCAAAGACACGACGTTCATCCGTCTCGTTCCAATTCAACGGTGTTCGACAAGGTCGACCGTATAGTGCTTCAAATGGCGACATTTGCAAACTGGCTTGGTAGCTATTGTTGTAACTGAACTCCGCATACGGCAGACTCTTATCCCAAGAGGTAGCACAAGCCAATGCACACGCTCTTAACATATCTTCCAGAATCTGATTGACTCTTTCAGTCTGACCATCCGTCTGTGGATGATAAGCTGTACTGAAGTTCAAACCGGTTCCCATGGCTTCATGTAGCTTATTCCAGAACCTCGAGGTAAATTGAGTACCTCTATCCGATACAATCTTCTTTGGCACTCCGTGCAAACAGACGATCCTGATCATGTACAACTCTGCTAATTTATCTCCCGAGCAGGTTGTCTTCACAGGAATAAAGTGGGCCACCTTAGTCAAGCGGTCTATTATGACCCATATGGAGTCGTATCCTCCTTGAGTTTTCGGCAAACCGGTAATGAAATCCATTCCGATTTTTTCCCATTTCCACTCTAGTATCTTCAACGGCTGTAGCAATCCTGCTGGTCTCTGATGCATTGCTTTGACTCTCTGGCATATGTCGCACAGTGCAACATGCTCGGCAACTTCACGCTTCATGTTCGGCCACCAGAATCTTTCTTTCAAATCCTGATACATCTTGGCGCTTCCAGGATGAATGGAATACTTTGAGTCATGAGCTTCTTCTAAAATCAACTGCTTCAGCTCCTTCTTGTTCGGTACACAAATGCGATCCTTCATCCACAACGTGCCTTGCTCATCCAACTTGAAGTCTTTTGCCTTGCCTTCATCCATGTTGGACTTAATCCTGCGGATCTTGTCATCATGCTCCTGTCCTTCTCGGATCTGATCCTCCAGGGTAGGCTTCACTTCCAATGCGGCTAAGAATCCTTCTGGTACCACTTCAATCTGCATTCTCTGGAAATCCTCACATAGCTCATCCTGACTTGTGGCAAGCAACATGTTCACCGTATGGCTTTTCCGACTCAGAGCATCGGCAACTACGTTAGCCTTTCCTGGATGGTAATGGATTCCAACATTATAATCTTTGATCAACTCTAACTATCTCCTCTGCCTCATGTTCAGGTCTGATTGGGTGAAGATATACTTAAGACTCTTATGGTCCGTGTATACTTCACATCTGTTTCCAATTAAATAGTGACGTCATAACTTCAAAGCATGCACTACGGCAGCTAGCTCTAAGTCATGCGTCGGATAATTCTCCTCATGCGGCCTCAACTGCCTTGACGCGTAAGCGACGACCTTTCCATTCTGCATCAGCACGCATCCAAGTCCTTGACGCGATGCGTCACAATATATATATCAAAGCTTTGATTGACGTCTGGTAGAACCAATACCGGCGCTGATGTCAATCGTTCCTTCAGCTCTTGAAAACCTTTCTCACACTCTGGCGTCCATGCAAACTTCTTCTCCTTTTTCAGCAATTGCGTGAGAGGTTTCGCAATTGTTGAAAAGCCTTCAATGAAACGGCGATAGTAACCTGCCATTCCAAGGAAACTCCGGATCTGGGTCACGGTCTTCGGCTGTTCCCAATGTAACACAGCTTCTACCTTGCTTGGATCTACGGCGACTCCTTCTGCGGTCATTACATGTCCGAGGAACTCCACCTTATCCTTCCAAAAATCACACTTACTGAACTTGGCGAAGAGTTGCTGTTCCCTCAGCTTTTCCAAAACTTGCCTCAAGTGCTCTGCATGTTCATCCTCTGTCTTGGAGTAAACTAAGATATCATCTATGAACACAACAACAAACTTGTCCAAATATTCCATGAACACCTTATTCATCATATTCATGAAATATGCTGGCGCATTCGTCAAACCAAAGGACAAAACTGTAAACTCGTAATGTCCGTATCTTGGCGAGAATGCGGTCTTCGGAATATCCTCTGATCGGATCTTCAACTGGTGGTACCCCGATCTTAGATCAATCTTAGAGAAAACTCCGGCTCCTCTCAGCTGATCAAACAAATCATCGATCCTGGGTAGCGAATATTTATTCTTCACGGTGACTTCATTGAGTGCACGGTAGTCATGCACATCCTGAAACTCCCATCCTTCTTCTTGACAAACAGAACTGGCGCTCCCCACGGCGACGAACTCGGTCTGATAAATCCTTTCTCCATTAACTCTTCAAGCTACTTCTTCATCTCTACCAACTCCTCGGTGGACATCCGATAAGGTCTCTTTGCTATCGGTCTTTGTGCACTGTACAAGCTCTATCACAAACTCTATGTCCCTGTGCGCGGCATACGAGGTAGATCTTCGGGAAAAACATCCGGGTACTCATTCACTCTTTGAGACATCTTCTATGCTGATTGCCTTGGTGCCGTTAACCATCAAGCTGTCCATCTCTAACGGCGGTAGCTTGAAATTCCACTTTCTTTCCACACGGGCTCTCAAGCGAGATAGTCCTTCGTCCACAATCCAATACGGCCTTGTGCTTGGATAACCAATCCATTCCCAAAATAACATCTAAGGTGCAGGTCTCCAAAATAATAAGGTTCGCTAGGAACTCTATCCCATCTATTAGTATTCTCACCCCAGAACATCCTACTTTCGTTTGGAGTTCAGAACCAGGGGTTTGAACTAAAAGCATGCATTTAAGTCTTGCAATCTCCAAATCATTTTTAGCAGCAAAGCCTTGAGAAACAAGCGAATGCGAAGCTCGTAATCAAACAAAGCTGTTGCAGTGCGAGTTAACAATTAACTTACCCAAGACGACGTCAGTGGCATTCTGCGGTGCATCTGCGGTGACATGATTGATCGGGCCTCTCACCACGATGCAGGGGTGCTGCCTGGCTGTCTGTCCCTCGGTTTGCTCCTGGTCTTTGGCGTCTGGCTGGTGTGGATCCCAGTTGAAGCGGCGGGGTCACTCTGCTGTCTTCTTAGGACAAGCTGTTGGCAAAGTGCCCTGGCTGCGTTGCGGTTGTAGCAACGTCTCACTTTGTTCCTTGTTATTTGCCTGAGCGGCGTTTACGGCTGGTGAGTCGATAGTTACGATTGGCGGGTCTTGAGTGCTTTGGTGGCGGTGTCTGGTTGCATTCTGCGGTGGAATCGAAAAACTGATTTGGCGCAACCCTTAAACGTTCTTTGTGCTCACGACGCGATCACGATCTGCATCCTGCGCTTCCTGTTCTCATCCAGTTCCTTGCGCTTGTCCTCAAGAATAAGCGCCTTATTCACTAACTCTTGAAAGTCTGGAAAGGTGTGGGTGATCAGTCCCACCTGTAGTCCTGAGTTAAATCCCTTCATGAAGCGAGACTGTCTGGCTTTATCTGTCGCTACATCCTCAGGTGCGTAGCGTGCAAGCTGTGTGAACTTGTTCAAGTATTCAGCCACTGGCTGATTACCTTGCTTCAGTGCTCTGAACTCCTCCTTCTTGAGATCCATGATTCCTTCAGGCACGTGATACTAACGAAACGCAGCTGTGAACTCCTCCCAAGTGATATCTTGAGGGTTCTCTTGCGTGGCACAGAAGTTCTCCCACCATTCAGCGGCTGTTCCTTCCAACTGATGAGAAGCGTAAAGTACCTTCTCATTTCCCATGCATTGAGCAATGTGTAGCTTCCTCTCAATTGACCTTAACCAATCATCAGCCCCCAACGGATTGGCATTCCCAGAAAAAGTGGGTGGGTGAGTCCTCATGAACTCGGCGACCTTGTATTACGGCGTTGTCCCCGATTGACTTGATTAGTAGTGGCCTGGCGGTGGACGTGTTGCATCATGGCATGCATCAACCGAGTCCGAGCGAAGAAAAGCTCCAAATTCTGCATGTCAGCGGCGGTCTGGTGCTCCATCATTGGGGTTCCCGGTGGCGAGAACCACTTCCATTGCCTCCAAGGTTTCCGCGGGTGTTCACCATCTGTCGGTTGCTCCAAGGCTTAGAGATGAGAGGGAACAAGAATAGACAAGTAACAGGGAAACTTATGCAGGGGAAAAGTGTAACTCAAAAATCCAACTTTATTATTAATAATAGTAATAACTTGGTATGGTTGCTTACAATGCCTAAGGGCCTTGCAACACATACTGCACACTCAGCAAACAATGAAAATCCAACGCCTCTAAAGGGTGACTCTTATTCTATAACGCGACTCGACGAAGGAGTCTCAACCTTAACGACTATGCTCACTCATCGAGAAAACCTCCACGGCCTGGGTACGGGTGCTTCGGCATAGGCGCGAAACGATCGCCATGCCCCACAACTGTGTCAACTGTGGTAGTCGAAGAAGCGGTGTCCTCCTCAAGCTCTGGCTCTTTCGGATCTGGCTCGTGTAGCTCGAGTACTGGCTCCGGTTCTGGTGCGTACAACGCTGTCTCTAACTCTCCAATCCTGTGCAGAAGATGTGACACATACTCCTGAGTCTCCCGCCATCTGTTCTTCTCTGCGGTGATCTCCTTGCGGGCCTTCTGTAGCTCCTTGCTCGTATCATCAAGTACATCCTCCTGGGCGACCACAAGTCGTGCCAATTGTGTGATCACGTCATTCTCATCCTGAATCATCTTCGGGTCGAGAAGGTTATTGCTGCGCGGATGGTAACGGAACACCGTGCCCTCTAACTCTCTGGCGTAGATGCGAGCAATGTGCCGCATTGCTCGTCGCGACACCTCCTGGATACCCATCTGCATTGTAGACCTCCTGGCAGTGCAATGTATCAGGCGATTGCCCGGGCCCTTCCTCCTGGCAGGTACCACAATCTTCACGTCACAAGCCTTGATCAATCCTGCTTGTCTGATCACATCCACTTGGTATTTTGGCTTCTCAAAACCTCCGAGAGTCTGCAGCATACACCAAAGTTCTGCGGCGTGACCAACCTCAAGATCGACGTAGTTGATTTATCCTTCCATCTGTCAAAGGGTACTTGCGTAAGAACGCAACACTTTTAAAAATCAATGTGGAAGACGAAAAGAACTCAGCAGGGGTATGAACAAGAAAGAAAAGGGGTAAGTCGAGAATTCATTCATTATCTTGACCACTTTTAACTTTAGAAAATAGGTTTTATCCTCACTACGACCATTCTATCTATGGGTGACCCTACAGTCAGTATGACTCTGATACCACCTCTGTCGGGACTCGAATCTGCAAATCCGGACCCTCTGTGTATTCAGCACTAGTCCAGGAACGCGCTAGTGCACACAGTCTTATCATCGGTAAATATCACAATCATACCACTCGATACTAATAAAGTACTTTAATTAAATAGTCAAACTGGTTGCTCGACCTTATGGTCAAGTTACAAATATACGCCACGCAGGGCGAACTTATTAAGAGAGAAATAATAGCAGCGGAAAAAAAATAAGATAACTTCGTGGCGCCATCCAGTATACCACAGGCAACTGACTGGGCTCGCTCCCTAAGTAGACGGTTCCTCTGGAAGCTCCTCCTCCAAAGCTGGTGTAGATTCTTCTTCAACTGGTGTTGTATTGTGGCAAGGGTGAGTACTTTGGTACTCAGCAAGTCATGCACAGGATGCAACTAATATACTATATGCATAGCTTGGTACAAAGGAGTAGCTCAAGGTGTATTTGCGATAAAACGACATCGACAAGTAGCATAAGTAGATTCAAAGCGGTAGAAACAAGTATAACACAAATAACCTTTCCAAGAGTTTAATCAACATCCTTCCCATTCCTAAACCACATTTCCATCAACATCATTATTTAACCAAACCCAACCTTTCAAGTCCAAGTTATTTTCAAGAAAGTCTAACCCTTGACTGTAATTCCCGAGCGATGTCCAATACCGCGGACACGGCTATTCGAATAGATTTTACACTCTGCAGAGGTTATGCACTTTACCCACAAGATACAGTCAAACACCACAAAGGCGAGTTCAGTAACAAAGTCTTTGGAAACCTCCAACAATACAAGTGGTCCTCTCAGGTTGTTGCACACTAACCCTTCCCTTAGCTAAGGCGAAGTTTAGGCCAACCAATCGTTAGATGGGTACTGGCATTGCCAGTGCACGCCCCGTTCAACTTACACAAAGGGTGTAGTTGACATCCTGAGGTCCCACCGGTACGTTATTAGCATCTTAATCAACTAGGTCCGTCCCATTACAGACATGTGGTTGCACGTTTGACCCAGTTCAAAGGCTTGCAATGTTAAGTCCTTAGGGTGACCAGGGCAAGACTACCCGAAGAACCAAACCAACGTTCCCGGTGCCACAACTGGCCCACCTGAACATTCTTGCCACATGTCCCGGTCAAAAGCTATTTATCAAAGCCCAGTTGATTACCATGCACCACGTGCCATCAACATCACATGATACCTTTCCAAAACAGGTTCAATATATCATTAAGTCAATATTAACTTTTGATTGTCTAAAATCATGTCATGAGCACGTAGCAGGTCTAAGCAATATACTACAATAGTCTAAAACCCATGTTGGCAATTTTAGTAATGTCCAACTAGTAAACCACAACTAGGGTGACAAGGGGGTCATGGCACATATTTAATTAACCAAGGTATCATACAGCAATTAGGTATTTATCTAATTACCCATAATTAAATAAAGCATTTTCTAATTTAAACTAGCATGCAATAATTTGAATCAAACTAGGTTTCAAAATGGGATCAACATGGTCAAAGCATAACTTGCCTTCAAAAAGTACTTGCTCTTGGTCCTGAGCTGGCTCCTGGGTCAACACTTCTCCTTCGAATCCTTCTAGCACTTCAACGTCTACTCGTAACGCGTGCAAATAGTAACAAATGAATAAAACAGTAGACAAAAAGTGTCCAAACATCCAAATAAAGTCCATAAACTGAGAGAGCATAATTTTATGAATTTTTAGAAACTGGAATCGTCAAATTCGGAGTTTAAATGCAAAAGTTATAGCATTTTGAAGTTTAAATAATCAATTAAATATTATTACAGAGAACAACTTTAGTCCAAAAATTAAATAAAATTCATCATTAGGTAGATCTCAATTTTATACAAATTTAGAAATTTGAATCACTCAATTCGGAATTAAAACGCAAAAGTTATAAGCGTTCGAAGTTTGAAACAAAATCTGAAATCATTATTTCGAATTAATAAATCATTTTCTTTTTCGGAAATTAATTATTGCGTCAGCGAGGACACGTGGCAGCCTCTGATTGGTCTGCTGACGTCAGCCGGTTCATGGACGTGGTCCATGGTTTGGCTCGGGTCTACCGTGGACCCGGTCCACGGCTCCCCGTGAGACTGACAGGTGGGACCCACTGGGGTGACGTCATCGCTGACGTCAGCGGGGACTCAGCCCGTTGCTGACAGGTGGGACCCACTGGTGACGTCATTGCTGGCGTCACCGCACGGCTGGGGTGGCCGCTGACGTGCGGGTCCGCCATGACGTCAGCGTGACGTCATGGTGCGGTCGCTGACACGCGGGCCCGGCATGTCAGTGACCCACGCCCACGCGTGGGCTGACCGCGGCGGTCAAGCTTCCGCTACGTGGCGCAATCCGGGCCGTTGATTTGAAATCCGACGGCTCGGATTGGATCTGGGTTTCACGCGTTTGGGTTAACGCGGTTAATCTGGACCGTTGGATCTAGATCCAACGGTTGGGATCCAATCTAACGCGTATAACGCGGCTAACGCTAACCGTACGATCTAGATCTAACGGCTGAGATTGGATAAGGGGTTTAGCACGTGGATCTCACCGGCGGGTGACGTGGCGCGATCTGGTCCGAGCGATGGAGATCCGACGGTTGAAAATCTTCGAGGTCACAGCGATGTCCACGGCGGTGCTTGCTGGCCGGAGATGGAGACGACGATAGCAGTGGCGTTGCGGGTGTGCTCCGGTGAAGTGGAAGGTTCCCTCCGACGCGGCTGGCTCTTGCGGTTTTCGGATCTAACATCAACGGCGGTGGAGGATGGCAGACGGCGGCGGAAACAACGAAAAACCACGGCGGAACACACAATCAACTCCGGCGAGCGATTGCGGCGCAACCACGGCGGCTCGGGCGACGTTGTCTAGGGCTACGGGTGCGCACGGAAGTCTAGGTCACGACACGAAAGATGGCGCATTAAATAGGGCCCTCGGCGTCCGTGAAACGCGCGGAAACCGAGGTCCACTCCGACGCGGCGGCGGAGTTCGATGGCGACACGGAGAGGGCGACGTGGCACAACGTGAACCGTTGGATCTAGATCCAACGGTCGCGTTGGTTTGGAGTCGGGTCCGACGACGTGGCTCAATCGTGGCCGTTGGATCTTGATCCAACGGTCACGCGCGTAGGGTTTCGGCCGAGTGGGTTCGGCTCAACCACGGGCGTGGTCGGGTTCGGGTCGGACTCGGACTCGAGTCTGACTCGGGCTCGGTCGGATGCACAGTGAAACCAACTCGATTTAATTAATCCAATTAAATTCTCGGAAATTCAATTAAATCATTAAAAATAGCAAAAGACTTAGAAAAATTCCAGAAAAATTCTGGAAAATATTTTGGAACATTTTGGACTCAAATAAAATATTTCCAACAAATTTTTATTTGCAAAGTTTAATTCTTTAATTATTTCAAAATGGAATAAATTCAAATAAATTCCAAATAAATCCAAATAAATTCCAGAAAATTCCAAAAATTCACCAAAGTGCCAAATCACACATGAATTTTAGAAAAGCAAAATTTTGGGGTGTTACAGTGTGCACTCGGCAATACCGGTATATGCGTCGAGGAGACATGTGCATTGCATTGCATTGCATTATATGATAATGATATATGATGATGTCAATGAGATGCATAAACTGTGAATATGAGATGTTTATGATGTTGTATGTGAGAAGTGGTGATGAAGGAATTGGAATGCATTTTCTTGTTCCATTGCAATATACTTGCTGAGTGATGAACTCACGCTTGTGTTTATGTTGTTTTTCTTAGGTACCATGAAACCGGCATGCGGGAAAGGGAGCTAGTCACACGTCATCACTTAGCATCACACATTTAAATAATGACATGTTCCTTCCTTTAATTGTGATGGTTAATTCACTGAACTAAACTGTGGTTTTGATGCTTCGTTGGTTGCCATGAGTAAATGATTAGTCCATATTTGACATGAGACAGATAGGCTTATATCCTCAGTTGTATGATGGCTGAAATTCCTGTTTTGTCACGTTATTGCTATCGTTCTTTATGCTATCTTGATATGTTAAGATTGTTGTTGCTTCAATTCATGGAAAAACAAAGCAGATGTTGCCGAAATTTTCGGTTTTTGCATTTACTCCTTTGCTGTAATTTATATTAATTTATGGTATTTAGACGTTGTTTAGCCTATGTTTGGTAGCATTCAGGCATGCTAGATGCCGGGGTGTTACAGAATCGGCTAAATCTGTTAAAGGACAGGTTATAGCCGATTTCCTCACAGGGAGTGCCACGTTAACTGGAATGGCCAATGTCACTCCTTGGCGACTGTACTTTGACAGATCAGTTTGCTAGGAGGGTGAAGGCATCGGCATAGTACTAATCTCACCCAAAGGACAAGAGTTCAAATTCATGTATTGGCTTAATGGCCTTTGTTCAAATAATCAGGAATGGTGTGACATTATTTATTGTGAATGTTAAGGTCAAAAACTTTATGAAATGTGGAATTAAGGTTAAAACCATAGGGTATGGAGGTTAACAGCGTTTCCGGGCCGTTTCCGGGCCGTTTCCAGGGTTTTGGGCCTTCCCGGGGGAGTTTGGGCCTAAAAGAGGGGGTTGTGGGCTTTGGTGGGATGGAGTAAGAGTACATTTAGGACTAGGAATCAGATTTGGGGCTGGTAAAAGAAGGTTCCCCCTGCCCTTGGGGTGCCCCATCCCCTCTTGTGCGCCCCACTTCTTCCTCCCTTGGCCCTAGCCGCCCACCTCCTCTCCTCACCTCTTTGGTCGTGCGTCTCCACCCCCCCTTGCCTCTTTGTTCCCCACCACTCCACCTCCTCTCCTCCACCCCATGCTGCCCTAGGGTAGCCTCCCCACCCCTGCACCTCGAGGATCCATCCGTTGGAGCGAGGAGCGAGGAGCGAATCGGGAGGAGATCCTTTCAGATTTCGTGCGTCGGGCAAAGGTATGGCCATGGGAATCCTTGGGATTGGTCTAGGTACTATTATAAGGGTCTTTATAAAGTTTTTAGATCAATTGGTGGTGCTGGATTTGATTAGATTAGATGGATTCTTGAGTTGGTCACGTTCTCTGTTTCAGGCATCATGAGCAGTCGACCTAGGGTTCGGTTTTTCGCCAATTTAGATTCCGAATTTGGTCATACGGATGTTGAAGAAATTGTATATAATTTCATTATCTTTCCGTGGATATAAAGAACGTTAAATTCCGATCAGTCGTTTGAAAGTTATGGCTGTTTTTCCGAGCGTGTTAGAATCTGTGACGTGATTGGAACAGATCACGGTATTTTGTAGATTAAACAACTTTAGAATCCGAATCAGTCTTTTCCTATACCTAGAAAAAGTTGGAAAATTTCCTAAGCTACGCGAGGATGTACTCGTTTAATTGATTTGGAGTCTTAGAACCCCGAGTTATGCCTTTTGGAAGGCTGCTGTCCCGACGGGACAGAACCGCTGTTTTCAGGTTTTGCGAGTAGTTAGCAATGTCGGGGTAGATGAGGGTTTGTGTACTGTTTTGTGGGCTTGATTGTGAGTGTGTGGTCCCTATGTGCAGGTGGTGTGACCCCGGGAGGGCCTACTACTTCTCGCCAATCCGTCGCCCGTGGTTGAGGCAAGTGTATTGTAATGGATAGCGATTTGTAGGTTGCTAATTGAGACTAGATGAGATTGATTATATGTGATGATCACTTGCCATGCTTTAATGACTGCCATTGATATGATGAGTATGTTTATCATGTTATGATGCCATGTGTTAATGTACATGTTGATTATGATGTGGCATATTTGCATACATGCATGATTACATGGCCCGGGCGGTGAGAAAGTCATAACTAGTCCGGTAAGGTCGGTGAGAAAGTTATGACTAATCCGGAGATCCAATGAGTAAGTCCTACATCGTGATTCCATTCACCGCGGTGAACGAAAGCGAGGAGTAGGCACCCTCCATCTTCGGGATGGAAGGGGGGAGAGGGTGCACACCGACGGGTGTGTACTCAACCATACCGGTATGAGTTTCTAAGGAGATATGTGCATCGCATTGCAGTACATTGCATTGCATTATATGAGGATGATTTATGATGATGTCAATGATATGCTTACACTATGAATATGAGATATGTATGATGTTGTATGTAAAAAGGTGGTGATGAAGGTATTGAAATGTATTTTCTTGTTCCCTTGCAATATACTTGCTGAGTGATGAACTCACGCTTGTGTTTATGTTGTTTTTCTTAGGTACCATGAAACCGGCATGCGGGAAAAAGTGTTTAGCTACACATCTACACGTAGCTCCACACAAATTAGACAGTGTTATCATTTGGAGTCATGATAATGAAAGTATTGCCATGAAACTTGGAGAATTGCTTAACTGTGTGCTCGGTCTTACTATTTGGTTCGTTTAGCTCATGAAGTGGTTGAATGCTTTATCCTGGACTTATATTGTTGCTATCTCACATGTTATTGCTGTTTTTAGATGCTTTCCATTATGTTATAACTTGTGATACTTTGTTGTTGCTCCGAATCATGGAAAAACAAAGGAGATGCTGCCGAAATTTTCGGTATTAGCATTTGTTCCTTTGCTGTAATTTACTTGTAATTGTGGTATTTAGAGGTTGCTTAGTCTATGTTTGGTAGCATTCGGGCATATTAAATGCCGGGGTGTTACAGTTGGTATCAGAGCGGGCTGTAGGTCCTTGGAATATGTATTTTTAGTATCATACCTTAGGTTACAACTAAAATGTGATGTGGAATAACTTAGAAACATGGCTTAGGTTTTTACTAAAATTTTGTCATAGGATAGCAATATTAAAACTTGCAAAAGTGGTATAACTAATCTAAAATTTGACACACATGGATGCACAGTAGGAAAAGGGTATGGGTATCGTTTCCTTACGCTTAAATGTTGTATTTAAGCTTTGATGTTGAATGCTTCATTTGACAATGCATGTTGCTATGTCTATGAATAAATGATTGAATTGCTCTTGTTGTTGTGATAGAGTGGGGTTGTGGTGCCGAAGGGCTCGGTCACCTCTTTTTGTTCATAGTAAGGGTGTGGTTTGACGGTGTGGCCGGTTAGAGCCATCACCGAAGAACTATTAACACCTGTGGGAGAAGAGTGCTTACCCTTTCTGTCGTAGATCGGGTAGTTGACTGGAGTCAAATAGAAGAGTTTGGTGGTGGATTCCTTCGGATGATCTTTATCGTTCTGTGGTCGGTTTTGGTTGGTTTTCTTGGTTTTAGTTGATGGAAACCAAAAAAAAGTGTTTGGTATTGGTTTTTCGCGGATCGTTCCGTATGCGTTGTGTGGTTTTGTCTTCCTTGGTTGAAGACGAAGAAGAGGAGTCTAGTGTTGCGCTTGTTTTGGGCGCCTTTCCAGTTTTGATGCTTAGTTTGTTGATGGCTTTATGGGGAAGAAGCATTCAATTTATTTCTGTGTTTGACTTTCTCCGAGGTTAAAGGAGTTATTGAGGTGCTATGCCAGACCTGGTTGTCAGGGCTGAAGTTCTGTGGCATTGTAGGAGTAAGTGGTGTTTGATTTCGTCATTTTTTCTGGTTTGAGAAATCATCTTTGAAAACCCTTCTTGTTTCGTGAAAGTTTGGGGTTTGGTGTTAAGGTTTTATTTGCAAAGGTTATTTGATCGCGTGGTTCCCTCTTGTGGGAGCCTTTGAGGTTTAAAAGTGTTTTGGAAAATTCCTTTGCATGACCAAGTTTGGGTTTGTCTCATTGCAATTTTGATAGTCATGTTTCCTTATGAATTTGGGATGAGTTTTAAAACTAAAATGTTGCAATCAAAGTAAGTAGTCTTTTGACTGAAATCGTTTGTCCCTAGTAAGAATTGTTGTTTAGCATGTTATGTAGCATGTACCAATGTGGTTTATGGGATGAGGTATTGTTAAGTTAATTTGTGAGTTGAAACAATTCAATGCGGTTGTTACCTCTAGCTTGAAAATAAATAGACTACTAGTGTTGTAGTTTGCTCTTAGCGAGAATGATTAAATGTGTTAATGTACATGCTTAGAATCAGTTGCTTTGTTATAAAAATGCTTATGACCCCCGATTATGTTTAAAGTTTTAAACCCTGATGCATAGTTGAAACATGAAGATGATGTAGACTGCTGTTATGGTTAAAGAAACTTTGCTGGTTGTTTAAAGATGCTCTAATCTAGTGGATTAATAGAGAAATTTAATCGTGTTGACTAGTGACTTTAATTTGGAAGTTGATTAGAGTTGCTATTTACGTTGTTACAAACTACTAGTGTATTTGGAAGTATGCAGTTGTGTCTCTACAATGCTAGTATTGATATCAATTGAGAAGACATAAGACTTATTGCTAATGATGTTGTTAAGGGCAGTGTTAATGCTAGTATTCAATCTATTTTAAATAGTGGGAGTATGTTGTGTGGTGGTAATTTGTTATGACCTATGTATAGGGTAGCTAAAAGTAATGTTGTTGGTTGATGAATATGCCCTTTTGTTGCTTTTGATGACTAAGTAGTGGTGGTAACTGTTTAGATTACTCGTTGGAAAACCATGGTTAAAATAGAGGAAAATTTTAACATGTTGCGATGGAGTGAGCTTTGGATAATTAACATGATAAATGCTCTTATCCTTAATGAAAGTATAACTTAGAGTCTCACTTATGAATTCTTCCCTGTGGAGATAATATTTACATATTGAAGTCGTTGTTTAACTGAATAAGGTTCGGTTGTCGAGACGTGAACATATAGGAGGTATGAAATTTATATGTTGATCTTGCTGAAAGATTTGTTGAAGTACTATGTTTCAAATTTAGAATAAGATGTATTATGTTTTGGTGATCCGTGGGGATCATGTCAACGTAGTCTTGGTTGGGTGCCTTTGTGATAGGCATCTTAAACCTTATTTAAAAGTGTTGAGAATGGTAACTAGAGAAAGAAATTGTTATGTAAATGTTGTTAAATCCGGTTGGACTCGTTTGATGAGTAAATAGTGATTATTGAATGCTTAAATGGTAAGTGTAGTGGAATACGAGTTATAGTGGGTTTCATGCTGAGCTGTTGTTTAAAACCTTTTGAACTGGTGTGGTTGTTTGCCATTTTGGTTGAATGCCTTCGGTCAAGGTATTCCTTGTGTTGTGTTTCCGAGTTTCCCTAAAACCCGTAGCTATTGTTGCCAATCTTTGGTGTTGGCTATTTTGTTTAATTTGTGCTATGTGTATGGTTTTACACCCAAAAGTCTTTGAGTGGATCGCGCTCCTTCGCGTTCGCACTGAATCATCTTTGGAGTAAATGTTAAAGGACGTAGAAGGTCTTAGTGGGTTAAGTTGGAAATTGTCGAGATTTAATTTGTAACTCTTTTTGGCTAGAGTTGGAGTTATTTGAAAAAAAATGTGAGTGGTGTTTGCAAGTTCTTCAAAAAGGTGGTTTTTATGAATGTTTCATAAGTGAATTTGGTTAGTGAAGAGTTTTCTTTTGGGGATTGAGTTTCCCTCTCTTTTGATAAAATTTATGGCGGTTGTGTGTGCAGATGTTTGACTTTGGAGTCGATGTTCTGTTCCAAAGGGTTGAGTTTGATTTTGCGAGATTTTGCAAGGTTAGTTTTAAATGGATGATGGGTTTTCACATGATGTGGTGTTTTGTTGTTAACAATGTTGCCATCATAGTCTATATGATTTAGTGCAACCGTCAGTGTTATGTGTATTTCAATCATGTGATACCGAGGAAGAAGTCTTTTGGTGAATGACTTTTCGGTATTGTTGTTATATGATGAATGAATGGTGAAAAGTAAACAAGGCATCGTGTATAGATGTTAAATGATAAAAGAGTCGTTGAGCCAGGTCGGTAAGAAAGTCATATATGGTGATATGACTATCCCGGAGTGCTCTTGAAGAATGTGCATTCATGTCATGAAACGAGATTTCCCTTGCTTTCTAGTATGAAAAGAAAAGAATGAATAATTTCTGGTGTTGGTTGTGGTGAAGGGATTTGTGTTTTTTTTGCGTGTTGGCTTAGGAAATTAAAATGAATACTCTCTGGTTGTTGTCGAATCCTTTCAAAAGTGGTTTTAACGCTTTGGGGTTTGAGTTGTTGGATGAGGGCCACTTGGGTTCATGTTTATGGTTGAGCTCACTCAATGATTGTGCTCTTTATCGTGGTCCTTTGAGTGGAAGGTTGTGTATGACTCAATGCAAACCTTCGTGGAGAATTGTGTCGTTGAGATGTTCCTCGGTAGGGTTGATTAAATTATTAGTGGACCACTTGGTGGTTGCTAGTGATCGCTTTTCCTTTTGAAGTGTATTGGATCTTTTTGTCGTTGGGCAATGAGCGAGTTATGTCAACCGCAGAGGAACGTTCGGTCGTTTCTGTTGAGCGAGTCTTAAGGATCCTGGATGTAAAGTAGGTTGTTCCTTCTGGTGGTAATCTTAGAGCGGTGTATCTCCGGTTTCGCGTCGTCTTGAGTACAAGGAACCTCAGAGGGGAGTTTGGTACCGTGTTTTTCTGGAGGGTAGCATTAGTTAAAGGGATCAGGCACTTCAGTGCCGAGGAATGCTTAGAACGAGGAGTTTGAGACCGTTTTCTTTTGTGGGCTGTTTGAGGTTTTATCTTATCGCTTGGGGTTGTGCTGAGACCGTGTGTGAGTACTTTGTGTTTCAATGTTGAGTAAAGTTCTCGCAAGTTTTGATTGTGAGTTATCTTTAGAGCTGTCAGTCTTTGATCCTTAGCTCCTTGCCTCTGAGTGCTGGCTGGTGCAAATCGTAGGGGCTTCTAAGCGGGTTCTGAGGCGTGAACCATAACTCCCTTTGATTTGGTTGTTGGCGAAGTGGCGTGTCTCGGATTCGGGGTCGAATCCTGTTGAAGGGGGAAGAATGTGACACTACGGAATGGTGTGACATTATTTATTGTGAATGTTAAGGTCAAAAACTTTATGAAATGTGGAATTAAGGTTAAAACCATAGGGTATGGAGGTTAATAGCGTTTCCGGGCCGTTTCCGGGCCGTTTCCAGGGTTTTGGGCCTTCCCGGGGGAGTTTGGGCCTAAAAGAGGGGGTTGTGGGCTTTGGTGGGATGGAGTAAGAGTCCATTTAGGACTAGGAATCAGATTTGGGGCTGGTAAAAGGAGGTTCCCCCTGGCCTTGGGGCGCCCCATCCCCTCTTGTGCGCCCCACTTCTTCCCCCCTTGGCCCTAGCCACCCACCTCCTCTCCTCCCCTCTTTGGTCGTGCGCCTCCACCCCCCTTTGCCTCTTTGTTCCCCACCACTCCACCTCCTCTCCTCCACCCCTTGCTGCCCTAGGGTAGCCTCCCCACCCCTGCACCTCGAGGATCCATCCGTTGGAGCGAGGAGCAAGGAGCGAGGAGCGAACCGGGAGGAGATCCTTTCAGATTTCGTGCGTCGGGCAAACGTATAGCCATGAGAATCCTTGGGATTGGTCAAGGTACTGTTCTAAGGGTGTTTATCAAGTTTTTAGATCAATTGGTGGTGCTTGATTTGATTAGATTAGATGGATTCTTGAGTTGGTCACGTTCTCCGTTTCGGGCAGCATGAGCAGTCGACCTAAGGTTCGGTTTTTCGCCAATTTAGATTCCGAATTTGGTCATACGGATGTTGAAGAAGTTGTATATAATTTCATTATCTTTCCGTGGATATAAAGAACGTTAAATTCCGATCAGCCGTGTGAAAGTTATGGCTGTTTTAACGAGAGTGTCAGAATCTATGACGTGATTGGAACAGATCACGGTATTTTGTAGATTAAACAACTTTAGAATCCGAATCAGTCTTTCCCTATACCTAGAAAAAGTTTGGAAATTTCCTAAGCTACGCGAGAATATACTCGTTTAATTGATTTGGAGTTTTAGAACCCGAGTTATGCGTTTTGGAAGGCTGCTGTCCCGACGGGACAGAACCGCTGTTTTCAGGTTTTGCGAGTAGTTGGCAATGTCGCGGTAGATGAGGGTTTGTGTACTGTTTTGTGGGCTTGATTGTGAGTGTGTGGTCCCTATGTGCAGGTGGTGTGACCCCGGGAGGGCCTACTACTTCTCGCCAATCCGTCACCCGTGGTTGAGGCAAGTGTATTGTAATGGATAGTGATTTGTAGGTTGCTAGTTGAGACTAGATGAGATTGATTATATGTGATGATCACTTGCCATGCTTTAATGATTGCCATTGATATGATGAGTATGTTTATCATGTTATGATGCCATGTGTTAATGTACATGTTGATTATGATGTGGCATATTTGCATACATGGCATGATTACATGGCCCGGGCGGTGAGAAAGTCATAACTAGTCCGGGAAGGTCGGTGAGAAAGTTATGACTAATCCAGAGAGCCAATGATTAAGTCCTACATCGTGATTCCATTCACCGCGGTGAACGGAAGCGAGGAGTAGGCACCCTCCATCTTCGGGATGGAAGGGGGGAGAGGGTGCACACCGACGGGTGTGTACTCAACCATACCGTTATGAGTTTCCAAGGAGATATGTGCATCGCATTGCATTACATTGCATTGCATTATATGAGGATGATTTATGATGATGTCAATGATATGCTTACACTATGAATATGAGATGTGTATGATGTTTTATGTAAAAAGGTGGTGATGAAGGTATTGTAATGTATTTTCTTGTTCCCTTGCAATATACTTGCTGAGTGATGAACTCACGCTTGTGTTTATGTTGTTTTTCTTAGGTACCATGAAACCGGCATGCGGGAAAAAGGGTTTAGCTACACATCTACACGTAGCTCCACACAAATTAGACAGTGTTATCATTTGGAGTCATGATAATGAAAGTATTGCCATGAAACTTGGAGAATTGCTTAACTGTGTGCTCAGTCTTACTATTTGGTTCGTTTAGCTCATGAAGTGGTTGAATGCTTTATCCTGGACTTTTATTGTTGCTATGTCACATGTTATTGCTGTTTTTAGATGCTTTCCATTATGTTATAACTTGTGATACTTTGTTGTTGCTCCGAATCATGGAAAAACAAAGGATATGCTGCCGAAATTTTCGGTATTAGCATTTGTTCCTTTGCTGTAATTTACTTGTAATTGTGGTATTTAGAGGTTGCTTAGTCTATGTTTGGTAGCATTCGGGCATATTAAATGCCGGGGTGTTACAGTTACTCAAAGGGTTACAGCTGCTAGAAGGCATAGGGATAAGTGATGTAGAAGCCTTTGGAGATTCAATGTTGATCATACAACAGGTCAAAGGGGAATACCAATGCAACGACGAGATACTGGCTCAATATCTGTATCAATGCCTCCAAGTTGTCAAGACATTTACAACGTTCTCCATAGAACATATCCCCAGAAAGATCAACGGTAAAGCGAACCTGCTGGCACAGTTGGCATCGGGGTACAAAGGTCAAAGCAGACAGGAATCGACCAACGGGTCAGTTATGTGTGCTCAACCTGTCGACTGGAGAACAGAGATAAGGGATTATTTGTTGGACCCAACTAAGCCGACCGAGAGGAAGGCACGACGCAGAGCATTAAAGTATGTAGTACTGGAGGATACATTGTACTTCCGAACCATGGAAGGTTTATTGCTAAGGTGCCTCATGTTAATTATCCATGGTCCACTCCATCACAACATGTTACAATAACCTCCATTTTAATAATGGTTTCCAACAAGTAATCTACACAATTACCACCACTACTAAGTCATCAATATCAATAAATGAGCAAAATCATAAAAACAATTGCATTGTTTTTTATTACTCTATCCATATATCATAACAAATTGTCACTACATAACATACTCCAACTATTAAAATAAATTTAATAAATGAGACCAGCACAAGGTTCTTACAACAACAACAAAACCTATATTTTCCCAATTGACATCGGTACAAGCATTACAGGAACACAGCTGCGTACTTCCAATTATGCTAATGATTTGCAACATCATAAATGACAATTAAGTTTCTGTACTAACATAATCAACTTCCAAGTTAAGGTCACAAACCAACACGATTAAGTTTCTGTACTAACATATTAAATTAGAACATCTTTAAACAATCAACCCAGTTTCTTTAACAACATCAGTAGGCTACATCATCTTAATGTTCGAATTATGCATCAGGGTTTAAAACTTTAAACATTATCGGGGGTCATAAGCACTTTTAAAGCAAATCAACATATTCTAAGCATGTACATTAACACTTTTAATCATTCTCGCTATAAAGTAATATACAACACTAGTAGTCTATTTATTTTCAAGCTAAAGATAACAATCGCATTGAATCGATTCAACTCATAGATTAACTTAGCAATACGTCATTCCGTAAACCACGTTGTTACATACTACATAGCACGAACAAAAACTTTTCTAAACACCTTCATAGGTCACCTACTCTTGACGAACATGATGCAACCCAACTTTAAAGATAACCACAGCTCAAGAATAAGAACGAACACGGAAAAACAATTTCTTCTTTCCAGGCACGGAAGAAAAACAAAACTCCAACAGAAATGTAGGAGAGCTCAACTCTCGAATTTCTGACTTTGATAGCCCAAAACTCTTCAAGAAATCTCAAGATCTATACTTCCAAGAAGGAAGATGGATGCACTAGGGAAAACAAAATGTTCAACCAAATCTTTTCCGATAAAGGTTCAAACTTAGCTCCACCCAACTTAAGGTCTGCACAAGGAGAAACTCCAACACCTTTCTTAGATAGGGAGAACAACAACCACATAAGTTTCCTCCCTAAGACAGTCCATCATAACCAACAAAACTAGATGTCAAAGCAAAAATTGTGACCAAAAGACGCGCAACACAAAACTCTTCTTCTTCGTCTTCAACCAAGGAAGACAAAACCAAAAACCGCCTACGGAACAATCCGCGAAAATCCAATACCATGCACTTTTCTTTTGATTTCAATCAACTAAAACCAAGAAAACCAACCAACCGACCGTCAGAACGGTAAGGAACATCCGAAAGAATCCACCACCAAACTCTTCTATTTGACTCCAGTCAACTACCCGATCTACGACAGAAAGGGTAAGCACTCTTCTCCCACAGGTGTTAATAGTTCTTCGGTGATGGCTCTAACCGGCCACACCGTCAAACCACACCCTTACTATGAACAAAAAGAGGTGACTGAAACCCCTTCGGCACCACAACCCCACTTCTTCACAAAAACAAGAACAATTCAATCAATTATCTCATAGACATAGCAACATGCATCATCAAATGAAGCATTCAACATCAAAGCTTAAATACAACATTTAAGCGTAAAGAAGCGATACCCATACCCTTTCCTACTTTGCATCCATGTGTGTCAAATTTTAAATTAGTTATTCCACTTACACAAGTTTTTATGTTGTTATCTTATGACAAAGTTTTAAGTATAACCTAAGCCATGTTTCTAAGTTATCCCACATCAAAATTTTAGTTAACCGTATGGTATTTCACTAAGTTCATACACCACGGACCTGAAGCTCGCTCTGATACCAACTATAACACACTGGCATCTAGTATGCCTGAATGTTACCAAACATAGACTAAACAACATCTAAATACCACAAATAAAGATAAATTACAGCAAAGGAGTAAATGCTAAAATCGAAAATTTCGGCAGCATCTCCTTTGTTTTTCCATGAATTGAAGCAACAATAATATTAACATATCAAGATAGCATAATGAACGATAGCAATAACATGACAATCAGGAATTTTAGCCACCATACCACTAAGGATATAATCCTAACCGTCACATGTCAAATATGGACTAATCATTTACTCATGACGACCATCGAAGCATCAAAACCACAATTTAGTTCCATGCATTAACCATCATAATTAAAGGAAAGAACATGTCATTGTTTAAATGTGTGATGCTAAGTGATGACGTGTGACTAGCTCCCTTTCCCGCATGCCGGTTTCATGGTACCTAAAAACATCATAAAAACACAAGCGTGAGTTCATCACTCAGCAAAGTGTATTGCAATGGTACAAAAACAATAACAATTCACATACATACTTTATGCCATTCACACATCATGAGAATCAACTCATAAACTTCTTCATTTATGCTCTCATATAACATTGTCATAATCATCTTCATATGCATCTCATAGAACATCATAAGCATCTCATAAAACAACGTCATCCATGTAATGCAATGCGATGCACATGTCTCTTTGAAGCACATACCGGTATTGCCGAGTGCACACCTGTCGGCGTGCACCCTCTTTCCCCTTCCATCCCGTAGACGGAGAGTGCCTACTCCTCGCTTCCATTCACAACCGTGGATGGAATCACGAGGTAGGACTTACTCAATGGCGCTCTGGATTATTCATAACTTTCTCACCGACCTTATCAGACTAGTTATGACTTTCTCACCAACCAGGCCAGTTCTCATGCCATTTATGCAATTATGCCATAAACATAAACAACTTGCACATAACTCAGCTAATCATTGCAAAGCATCATAATAAACCATTTTCATCATATCATGGGCAAACACTAATCATGGCAAGATATCACATCATGTAATCCATTTGCACCTAGTCAAGACTAGCAACATACAACACGCTACCCATTCCAATACACTTGCCTTAACCGCGGGCGACGGATTGGCGAGAGGATGAGGGCACTCCCGGGGTCACACCACCTGCACATAGATACCACACACTCAAACCGTGCCCACAAAATAGTACACAATCGCTCATCTACCCCGACTTCGCAAACTACTCCAAAGCCGAAAAACAGAGAATCTGTCCCCCAGGGCAGCAGGCTTCAAACTATCATAACTTGAGTTCTAATTCTCCAAATTAAGTAAACGAGTACATCATCGCGAAGATTAGGAAATTTCCTACCTTCTCTAAGTATTGGGAAAAGCTGATTCAGCCTCTAAAATTGCCTAATCTACAGATCAACCCGATTTGTCCCAATCACATCACAGATTTGAACACGGTCGGTAAAACGATCATAACTTTCAAACGGTGGGGCAGAATTTAACGTTCTTAGTGTAAAATTAAAGGTATTGAAGTTATCTACAACTTTCTCAACAGGAAGATGACCAAATTCCGACTCTAAAATTGCGAAAACTCAAACCCTAGGTCGTGCGCCCAATCTACCCGAAACAGAACCCTATGCAAACTCTAGTTTTCATCAAATCTATCCAATCGCAGCACCACCTTTAGATCTAACAACACCAAAAAATCCTCTAGCACAGCACCTAGACCATCCCCAAGGATTACCCCTAGCCATACCTTCGCCCAACGAACACGCCTCCCGATCGCCCGATCTTCCTCCACGCGCCAATCCCGCCGGATCCTCTCGTCGTGGAGCTCCCCAATGGCGAGGGCAATGGTGTGGAAGAGCGTGGCAGCAAGGGGTGGGGGTGGAGCTCGCCTAGGGCCGGCTAGAGGTGGTGGGGAGGAAGGAGCAAGGTGGCGGCTAGGGGAGGCAATGGGGAGGCGCATGGGGGGAGAGGGGTGGGTGGCGGCTAGGGTTGAGGGAGAGGGGAGTGGGGGTGCACCAAGGGGTGGGGGCTAGGTTTGGCTGCCCAAAAGTCCCCCTTGGGCCCAAACCCTTCCACCGGAGGCCCAACTCAACCCCCAAGGCCCAAAGTCCCCCGAAGAAGCCCAAACACCCGGAAACGGCCCAAAAACACGCTATAAGGTCGTACCGAAATGCCGAATTCTAAAATGTCACATTCTGGGGTGTCACAGGGGAAGTCCACGAAGGGATTTGTGGATCTCATCAGTCGGCTCACAAAATGAAATGGATACTGAGGAGGACGGGATATTTTTGGCCGACAATGTTGGAAGATTTCTTCAAATATTACAAAGGATGCCAAACATGTCAAAAATTTGGTAACATACAGTCGGTAGTAGCATCGACTCTACATCCAATTATCAAACCATGGCCGTTTAGAGGATGGGGCATAGACATAATCGGCCAAATATTCCAAGCATCCAGCAAAGGTCATAAGTTCAACCTCGCGGCAATGGACTATTTTTCAAAATGGGTCGAAGCCATACCACTCAAAAAGGTTACCAGCGCAGAAGTGATCAGCTTTGTTAATGACATATCGTCCATCGGTTTGGAATACCATAAACGATCAAGACTGACCAAGGGATGGTATTTATGTCTAGAGAATTCCAAGGCTTTGCAAAAAGCTTGGATATTAGATTACTCAATTCATCACCCTATTACGCTGAGGCCAACGGACAAGCCGAGTCGTCGAACAAGGCGTTAATAAAATTGGTAAAAAGTAAGCTTGAAGAAAAGACGAGGAATTGGCACTCGATGCTATCGGAGGCTTTATGGTCCTATCGGCTATCCTACCATGGATCGACTAAGTTGTCACCTTTTCAGTTAGTATATGGACAAGAAGTCATTTTGCCAGTAGAAATCAACATCGACTCTGTTAGGGAATCCAAGCAAGATAATTTATCGGCCGATGAGTACAGACACTTGATGCTAGACAATTTAGATGACTTGGCGGAATTAAGGCTGATCACGCTGAATCGGCTTAAAAGGAACAAGGAAATAGTCGCTAGATCTTACAACAAGAAGGTGGTGCCTAAATCATTCTATCAAGCCGATTTAGTGTGGAAAACTATATTGCCCGTTGGCTCTAAAGATAGTCGATTTGGTAAGTGGTCTCCAACGTGGGAGGGACCATATAAAATAAATCGGCTAACCGATGGTAACTCATACATACTCGAAACTCTTGAAGGGTATGTATTGCCAAAAGCGATTAACGGAAAATACTTGAAACCATACTACCCTAGCGTATGGATCGGGGCATAGGCACAACAGATAGTGGATAAAAGCGAGAGAGTATTAAAACAATCGGCTATCCAAGCCGATGGTAAAACTTACATCCCAATCATCCAAAAACTACGGCCACAAGTTTTAGACGGCATTCAACCACGAGTGACGAACAAGACATCATTTAAGCTTACGAAATTACAACCCTGATCCAGGCAAATGGGCTCCTAAGCCTGAGAGTGTTGTCGCTGCTTTACCGATGGTTGCTTGGACACTATCCGCAAGCAGTTCATCAGCTGCTGCATTGCCAGGGATAGGAGTCACCTTGGCCGATTGGAGCTTCACTCTTTCAAACATGTCGCCAATCTGCCGCTTCTGGTCTGCCAGGGAAGAAGTCGACTCGGCAGTTTTCACATGGTAGTCGGCAAGTTCTTTGGTGACCAGGGCCAATTGCTCCTCAAGATTCTTCTTGGCCAACATCAGCTCTTGTATTCGCCTCTTGTTTAATTTCAGGGCTGCGGACCCTTGATCATATTCATTTTTCTTGAGCTTGGCGTCGGCCACCATCCGATCTAAAAGGAGTCGGTCGGCTTGTTGTGCTTGCCTCTTGGCTATACGAGATCAGGCCAATTCAAATTCTTCCCTCCAGTCGTCCAAATGACAGACATCCAGTAAATCTGCCATAGCCTCGGGTGGGAGATCGGCTTGCACGACGGCCATAGCAGTTCTCAGAGGTTGAGTGTTCGCCAAAAGCTGGGCTTCAGGCTGCATCACCTCGTTAAGAAGATGGTTAAGGCGCTCCTGCATGCCTGGCGCAGAGGTCACAACAGCCGATGCAACGACAGATGCATCGATGATCCTCCAGACATCGGCCGGGTAATCATCAGTGGCCACCACTTCTGGGTCATCCAATTCATCCAAGGTAAAACCCAAAAGATCGGCTGGATTCGTTGATAGATCCAGAGAAGAAGTGACGTCAATTACCGGAGGTGGCACGACTGGAAGCGTCGGAGACAGCAAAGGCAGGATGGCCGACGAAGTGCCCTGGATGTCTGCCAGAACCCCGGCCACTTGCACTAACGGCAATTGTTGAAATAAGAAGATGGTCAGCACCACGTAAAATAAGGTACCTAATTTAAGGTAGAAGGAAAAGGACCAGATTTATGTCGGTGGCCGAGTGATCCGGGGAGTGGTCGGTTGAGCGTCTCACAGGCCTGGGCGATCGCCTGGTGGACTTCTTTTTCCTCTTTGAATCACAAAGCAAGCATTGGCAAAAACGATATAATGGAAGGCATAAGCTGATGCAATAAAAACAACTTACTGGCAGGCCGTTGTTGATGAGCGAGATCCGATAGGGATGGACTCCGGATACCTAGGGTACCCGACGTGTAGCCCATGGTCCCTGTCGATTGTCCTGGCCGTCTCTGTCGGCTACTGCCAACAGGAGCCTCTGGCCCAGCCGATTGGCCGCCAGTATCCATCACTATCCTCCCCTGCAAAAGCCAGAGCTCGATAAAACCAAACGCAAGTAGGAAATTCGAAGGAAGATTATAAGCGCCGGTACCTCTACAGCTACTGAGGAGTTGGTATAACCAGAGCTCTCGCTGGGATCAGAAGCTACTGTCGGCTCGTGGAAATCAGGTAAAAACAAAAGGATTATAGTCGATGGAGCCCTATCCAAAAGTAGCGCTTCTGCTATGGTAGACCACCACTGCGAGAAGGTAGCCGACCGACGGGAGTTGAGGAAAAAGCGTGGCGTCGAGAAGACTTGAAGTCCGTCGGCCACTTCAAGCACAATTTCCGCGGCAGTTTTATTGGTAATCCGAAAACGGGGCTCAATGAGAGAGAGCAAAGGGAAGCTAGGGATGGTCTGCTGAAAGCCCAACTGACGGGCGTAGACCGAAGGATGATAAAATTCATAGGATGGTTGAAATGTGCGGTTCCGGGTGTTCATACCAACATGAAGCACACACAGAGAAATAAAAAGTTTGTACAAGTCCAAGGTAGATTGAGGGATCAAGGAACTATCGGCATCAAGCCGGAGGAAGGAAGGCCATGGGAAATCGGCTACATCGGTATAACTAAAAAAATCTTGCTGGCTAAAGGAAGACCTATCTAGATGTAAGAAGAAACTTAAGTATTTGTGGAAGCCAGCTGGGGTCATCTTTAGTTCACCAGCAGAACACATGATGAATTTCTCTCCATAAGATCGGCTGGCTCTGTATTGGGGTTGAGCGGTTTCGAGGTAGTCTTCTCTTGGAAAGGCCGAGTTGTCTAAGGATTCAGATAGAATGGATCGGCTAAACAGGCAATGTAGCCAGATTTGGACAAACCATAGAGGGCCTCCTACATTGCCGACTACAAACTTGGCAAAACCTGAGAAAAGTCGGCTACGGATGATATGCATCATTTGGTAGATAGCCCCTAGAAAAATCTTGCCAAGTGCAAGCCGACGCCCCCCCACTAGTTGTTTGGCTATTAATTGGAAAGTTTGGGTAGGACCAAGGGATGCCCCGTAGAACAAAAACCTATCTAACCACAAGTTAAGAAAAGCAACATGCTCCTCAGCCGACACTAAGCCATTAACTTTGTTGTTGTTCTGGATATATTTATGCCAACCCTCCCCCTTTTTCCGGATCATTTTATAGCTGGGCTTACCACTGAAAGCCGATATCTGATCACCATCCGGCTTAAGGCAACAGAGTTGGGCTATGTCAAGCAGAGTAGGGCCAATTGGACCAATCGAAAAGAGAAAGGCATTAAAAGAATTCGACCAAAAGTAATAGGCCGCATCTACTAATGGCTCATTAGCTTCCGGATCGGCTAGGCTCAAAGGGAGGCATTCGGCTATTGTGAGACCCTCACTTTTATGCTACAGTGCTAACATAAAAGCAAGGTTCTAAAGTGCATACTGTGCTAGTCCCATGATCAGTAGCTAGCACACACAAACACAATTTGATATCACAACCATGCAAAAGTTTTATATTTTATTTCAGCGCAAGTATTGATACAATATGACCGATGAGGTCGACTAAATACATAACAAAAGAATCAAAAGTCTTGTAGTTTGCCACATAATCCACAGGCAACTGACAAGGTAAAGCCTTAGAAAGAATCGTCGTTAATAATCCCGTATTCCTGCATCGGAGTATTTGTCGAGGTTTCCTATCTAAAACAACAATAATAGCAAGGGTGAGTACATTGCGTACTCAGCAAGACTTGTAGTGTTTGTAAAACCTGAAATATATGCAGGCTGAATAGAAAGTGGGTTTCTACGGTTGTTTTGCATAAAGCGAAATTTGAATTGTAAATACTGAATAATAGAGTGAAAGCAAAACTTGTAAAGGAAATGAAATAACAAGTATGTAAATGCAAAAGTAATATATAAGAATAACATAAACGAAATAAGAGACTCACATCCCATCGTGAGTGAAATGAAACATATTACTCACGGCCCTTTGTGAATAAAAAGTAACAAAATACCCACAGCCCTACGTGAGTGATAAAACGTCCAGATCCATCATATGAAGTATTATCTGAAGATTAAACTTTTGTCCACACAGGGCACAACAGCTGAATTCAACCTTGCCAACGTAATGTCAAGTGTTGAATCATCTGTAAGGGTAAGCTCACCAAAACATTTTATAAAAATAGCTAACTAGTGTGGGTTCACCAAGTCATCCATGACCGTGGATACGGCTATTCGAATAGTTTTAGACTCTGCAGAGTTTGTACAGCTTTACCCACAAGATATGTTGTCCCTTTGTGGCAATGCATATTATACACACTTCTTTTGGTGTGTCACGAGAGAGTTCATAACGGAACTGTTCGATTACTTGGACCTTAACTTTGCACTAGCCCGATGCTGACTCACCCTAACTATCATGGAAGCCAAAAAGGTAAAAATTATTCCGGAGCCAGTGACCTACCAGGAATAATAACAGCCCCAATTCATAGCAGGCGTACATCGTTACAACGGCAGATGCCAAAACCTCGGTGATGACACACCCTCAAGCAAACCTATATCCAGAATGCCCGTGCTACAACTGCCTACCAATGTGCAAAGCTAATTCCCAAATAATTTAATAAGTCAAGACTATCCCAGTCTAGTACTTGTGGATGTACGGTTATACTTGGATCACGGGACACTACGTTCGGTCCTTAATGTGACATGGGCAATACTTCACCCTATCTACGTACACGTTAAAACATGTACATCAGGCTATTGCCAATAATCACCCACGTCGAAATCATAGTTTTATTTTCAAGAAAAAGAAAATATCAATAACCACAATATTTTAACAGGTTCAAAATTAATGTTCATCATGTCCAACAATTTTAGTTTATCACGAACAGTATAACTCTTCGTTCGTGTTCCCAGTCTAAAGCAGGGCTAAGCATATGCAAGTAATAATCGAATATACCCATTTTGTGTGTCCATCATTAATCTGGGGTTTCATCTATCACTACTGATTAAGGAACACCATCAATGAAGGTCATGTCTACCATTTTTCCAATAATATAGCAGTGTATACAAAATATAACATATGCATGCAGATTTTAATTTAGTTCTTCTTGTTAAAGGAAAAATAGGATCTATATGAGTGCTTGCCTTGCTATCCGTTGTTTTTAGTGACGGAGCCGAAGTTGGATTCTTGGAGTTGTTGACGACGAAGTCCGAGATGTCGGATTCTACACGTCGCATAACAGAAAAGATAACATGTAGCAAATAACACTTTCAATAAGGGCAAAAGAAAATCAGATGAAAAAACCAAATATAAAACATTACATAAAACAAGCACGGGTGTGGATTAGGGTTTGTGAACGTATAAGTGTGTCACTTCTATGTTATAACCTTTAGCATTGATCAACGGTTTAAGGGTTGCATCGCATACGACACCTATTCCTTATGATTCATTCTTATTTTATTTTACGAATTCAGGAAGCTAAGATTGTAAGATTTAATATACTATAATTCATTTTTAGGGTATGAAATTGTTTGTACTAACATCAATTAGTACATAAAATAGCAGAGGTGAAAGTAGCTATAAATTGCAGGGTTAAACTTTGGCATAAGCATCGAAACTACAGATATTAGGGCTTAGCTCTTGCAGGGTTATGTTTTAATAGGATTCAGATGCAAAGCATATTATGACGAAAATGTTTCTTTATAAGAGAATAAAATAGGTTTGTGTTAAACCTAATCATCATCGTAGCATCGAATGAATGTATTTTGTGGATTATATATAAAGCAAGTTGATTAAGTATATTTATCCATATACGTATCGCGATTATATTTTTAAGCATGTATATATCAAAGTACGATTACTTACTAATTTAGTTCAATCCTGATTATTCATAAAACGTTTTTACATATTTGGAATACTTGAGTTCCTAAAATCTTTTATTTGGGTATGGCATGATCGAGACATAGTATGCATCAGATCTGATTAAGACGATAATCGATTAGGTTTCAATTAACTAAATTTTTGGATTATTTGAAATAACATCTCCAATTAGCAAAGAAAATATTTTTTTCTTGGAACTTTCTTTTCCTAATCTTCTCTTCATATTTCCCTCTTTTTTTTTCCTTATTCTCCTTTTTCCTTATTTCTTTTCTCTACCTCATCTCTTCGGCCGATTGGGCTCTCTCCTTCTAGCACCTTCTTCTATTTTTTCCCTATTTTCCCGATTCTTCTCCTCCTGGCCTTCTTCGACTCGGCCGATTGCCCCGACGCCTCGGCTCGGTGGTCCCCATACCTCCAGATCCGTCGGCCACCGATGCTGGCCCTGGCGAGCCCGGTCCTCGCATCCGCCTTCGGGTTTCTGCCTACCTCGGCCGCATCCTCACGCGCTCCGCTAGGGCTTCCCGCGCATCCGTCGGTCCGCGCCGCTAGGCCGCTCTCGCGGTTGATTCGCTGTCGCCCGGGGACAATTGGGCATTCTGGCTTCTTCACCCCCCCTACTGGTATCTCTTTGCCGATCCGACCTCTCTCTCTCTCTCTCTCTGTGCTTCCCCTAGCTTGGCTAGGGTTAGGTATTCCTGATGATGCTCTTTCTTCCTCCCTCTTCTAATTTCCTTACTAGGGATTGGTACTCCCTGATTTTACCCTTTTCCCCTTCTTCTGCCTCTTTGCCGAAGATTATGATTACTGGTTGTTTTAAAATGGCTTATGGTTTAGAGGTTGTGTTAAAAGTGTGCATTGAGATCATACTACTATGATCCAAGATGCGCTTGTATGGATTGACGGAGGGTAAAGGTACTGAGGATATTGTGGCATAGATAAATTTTGTTCATGAAGAATCGAAGATCTGTTAGTTCTGATATTCTTAATGCTTAATGATGAAATACTGGTAATGGCTCCGATTAGATTGCATAGCAGATGATTAAGTTGATGCTTTGCCATGCGATTTCATTGTCCCTTTTGATCTTTGATGGGTTTGAATGATTTAACTGAGAATTGATTTCTCTGAATCTACTGAGGAATAGAAAAGTTTAGTAGATGATGGATTAATACTAAGTTGTGCTTAATGATCCTCGATTGCTTAGCTATATATGCTCATGTTTGAAAGTGGAAAAGGGCTAAAGTTGTTTACTGGAATACATGAGATCCCTTTTATGCTTGTTGCTGCCCTGACTAGTTGATTGGTTTGTGCTATGCACTGATGCATCATGAATCAGTCACATGTACAGTTTGCTTATATGGATTGATCACTTGGCAGGATCAGTGATAATTCTCAAACATGAATTTACGGCATGATAATAGTGGCTTTGGGTAGTTTACAAGGTTGATGATCCTAATGCCATCAAGTATAAACTGATGGATCATGATCTGAAGGCATTTGTGGGAGGTTTTTCAGAACTTCATTCACGAACGGATTGGCTTATTAAATGATAAATTGATACTAGGCCAAACAGTAGGATTATGTTGGTTAACTTTAGTTGGATGGCAAATAACGGTATCGTGGCGATACCTACGGTTATTGTCGCACACCGGGGAATACCGTGGGGATGTACGATGTCGTCATTTGCAACCACTAACTGAGATCGTATTAGACTCATTTTCGGTCAAAGATGAGAACAGTGATGTTTGAATAAAAGATGATGGGTTGGATGGCATCGCGACGATGCCCTAAGCTTGCGCACAATCATTCTCCCCCCTCTGATTGCTATATTCGTATACTTCGATCCTACAGTAACCATGCTTTGATATAAATGATTTAAAAGATTGAATCATTACCTTTGATGGAAAATGAAATGGTATGGAATGGAGAAAGATTGCTTCTAGTAATTGGATGGATCTCCTGTCTTGTTGTTTTGATTCTTGATCTAAAATTGGCTTTGTGAGAGAGCTTTGCTTTGGGGACTTGCCTCTGGATGAATGCGGCTATGATATCCTGGGCTTATTTTTGTGTGGAAGCGTTGCCGCTGGAATGGCTTGCTTTGTGGCTTTCTTAGATGAGTCTTGGCTGATTTATATGTATAGCATGATACTAGAGTCTCAACAGTGTTTGAAAGCTGAGCCTAAAGGCTTGGTTTTTGCGGCTGGATTGGTTGCTCATTCACTCACCTTGTCAGTGCATTGATCTTTAGTCTTATGAATGGGAATGGTTCTAGAGCTTTTAGTCAGCATCCTTACATTGCCTCCAGACTTATCTTTTTTCTAATGTGGCTTATCTGGACGGCTGGACGTGTCGGCTGGTTATGGAAAGAACTTATGATGCCCTGTGGTACTGTGTCTTGGTGGCTTTTCACATGGCTGGACTTGATGTTATAGCCGGTTCTAGAGCCTTTCGGTTGGGTTGTTCTGGAGTTTCTAGTTGGGCACCTTCCTTACCTCCATGCTTGGTCGGCTGGCTGTAAGACCCTCACTTTTATGCTACAGTGCAAACATAAAAGCAAGGTTCTAATGTGCATTCTGTACCATTCCCATGATCAGTGGCTGGCACGCACAAAACACAATTTGGAATCACAACCATACAAAAGTTTCATATTTTATTACAGCGGAAGTAATGATACAATATGACCGACAAGGTCGACTAAACATAGCCAAAAGAATCAGATGTCTTGTAGTTTGCCACATAATCCACAGGCAACTGACAAGGTAAAGCCTTAGAAAGAAATGTCGTCAATAATCCCGTTTTCCTGCGTCGGAGTAATTGTCGAGATATCCTGTCTAAAAACAACAATAATAGCAAGGGTGAGTACGCTATGCACTCAAAGAAGACTTGTAGTGTTTGCAAAACCTGAAATATATGCAAGCTGAATAGAAAGTGGGTTTCTACGGTTGTTTTGCGGAAAGCAAAATTTTGAATGAAGTAATACTGAATAGTAATGGAAAGCATAAACTGAATTTAAAACAGTTTGATAAGTAATCAAAATATCAAGTATTGACAGAAATAACAATAAATTACTCACGTCCCTTTTGTGAGTAATGATAACGGAAAAGACCCTCCATGGTCTTATACGAACAAATATAACAATAAGTGACATTTAACAAATGTGAATCACTTTCCAAATCATTTTATCAAGAGTTTTAGAAAATAGAAAACAACTAACTAGTGTCAGTTCGCCAAGTCGTCCATGACCGTGGACACGGCTATTCGAATAGTTTTAGACTCTGCAGAGTTGTACAGCTTTACCCACAAGAAATGTCCTCCCTTTGTGGCAGATCATGAGCACACTTCCTTTGGTGTGCCGCCAGAGAGTTCATAACGAAACTGTTCGTTACTTGGACCTTAACTTTGCACTAGCCCAATGACGTTACCCCTGACTATGATGGAAGCTAAAAAGGTAAAAGGGATTCCGGAGTCAGTAACCCACCAGGAATAGAAATTCCGGAGTTAGTGACCCACCAGGAATAATAAACAGCCCCAAATTCATAGCCAGGCGTACACCGTTACAACGGCAGATGCCAACACCTCGGTGATGACACCTCCCTCGAGCAAACCAATATTCGGAATGCCCGTGCTACAACTGCCTACCAATGTGCAAAGCTAATCCCCAAATAATTTAATAAGTTAAGACTGTCCCAGTCCAGTACTTGTGGATGTACGGTTTACTTGGATCATGCAACACTACGTTCGGTCCTCAAAGTGACATGGGCGATAACTCCACCCTAGCTACGTACACGTTAAAACATGTACAACCGGCTATTGCCAATAATCACCCACGTCAAAACAGTAGTTTTATTTTCATTTTTATCAAACTACAGTATCCTTTCTCGCTTAAATAAACCATAAAAGATTTCATAAGGAAAAGTGTGTGGGTGTAAATGTCATTGATATTTTCTAAGCATCACTAAGCAAATGTAATTTAATAATCGTTATATCCCATCTATGGAATGAATCTACCCATACCTATGGTTATCATGGAATTCATGTCAACATGATTGAAATATTTCATCAATTTGGGTTATAGCTACCAGGAACTTAAAATAGACATTTAAATCATAAGCATGCAGGAAGATTCTTAATCACATTTTAGTTGATTATGAAATCTGGGATCAAAATGATCAAGGGGGTGCTTGCCTTGCTATCCATTGTTTTCAGTGACGAAGTCGAAGACGTGATCTTGAAGTCGTCGACGACGAAGTCCGAGACGTCGGATTCTACACGTCGTATAGCGAAAAGAATAACAAATAGCAAATAACACTTTTAATAAGGGCAAAAGGAAATCAGATGGAAAAAGCAAATAAGCAATCATTACATTAAACAAACATGGGAGTGAGTTTCTTTCATGTTGTAGTCTTTTATTGTCGATTAATGGTTTAGGAATTAGCATTACATACGATACCTTATTCTTTATGATTCATTCTATTTTAATTTACGAATTCAGGAAGCTAAGATTGTAAGATTAAATAAACTAAAATTCATTTTCGTGGTGTGAAACTGCTCGTATTACTTAGTACATGCATTGGTATTACAGACTTTAGGGTTTATCCTCCGTAGGATCATTTCTTTAACAGGATTCAGATGCAAAGCAAGTTATAAAGAAGATACTTATATCAATTAAGATAGTCATGCATTAGGGAATATTCTAAGGTTAATTTTATGGGTATTGGTGCCTATTGAAAATGTTTTTGTCTTTGAATGAATGTTCCATTCATCGAATGAAAATATAGGCTGAATAAGCCGAATAAGGGCTACCGGTACACCTATGATCAGAATTGAATTCCTAAATTGAAACTAATGCAAACTAGGATTAAATTCATTTACTTTTACAATATTAGATAGTCTAGTAACTTGAATTAGCTATGGTAGGTTCTTTATGCATTTCTGCGTACCTATATGTGTCTATTAATTATATCAATATTGATTAACATGAATCTATGCAAAGTTAATTTAACTTAATCAGTCATATAAAATTCTTGCATACTTGGAATACTTATTTTCCTTATTTTTTTTTTCTATTATATCTCTCTCTCTCCTCCATATCTATTCCCCACTTTTTCTTTTCTTTTCTTATTCATTCAGCCGAACCCTTTCTGGCGTCTTCCATTCGGTTCTACACTTCTCTTCCTCTTTCCCCTTTGTTGGCTTGGCTGCTACTGCCGATGGTCATCTTCGCCGGGGAATTCGCCATTGCCCGGGTCCTCCGCCGGCTACTAGCTCGCTCAGCCTTCTGCTGCGCGCACCCATGGTTCGCACCCTCGACCCCGCAGGTTCGCCCTCGGGCCCGGCCATGGCCGCCGTCTAGTCTCGGCTGCACCTCACCGGTATCTCTACGATTCGTCCCCATTTGGTGCCGATCCGGTTTGCTCTTGCTCGACTAGGGTTTGGAAATCCTAATTTTACTCCTTTTCTCCCCACCTTCCAATCCTTATTAGGGATGGGTACTCCTGCCACTCTTCTCATCACTAATCATTATTGAAGATCATGATTAAAGATTGCACAAACCGCTTATGATTACGAGATTGTGCTAATTGTATTTGTCTGAAGTCATTCTTTACGATCTATGATGTGCCTGAATGATTTATCAAGATTTGTCTACTCTAATATCTTGTGGAATAATTGGGGTTAGCAGATGATGAATAGACTGATGCTAGATTATGCGGGATGATCTCTAGATGTTTGAATAGAGCATGATAACAGTGGTCCCTAATGTTTTATTTACATGATAAATGATGTCTTTGATTAGATCGCATAGCAAATGATGAAATTGATGCTATGCTAGGCTTTGTTTTGTTTACATGGTAGATGATGATCTTGATGCCATGAATTGCTTATCGACTGGGAGTATATAATGATGAATCCTGGTTTGAATACTTGTATCAAAAGATGAATATCATGATCTATAAGTATTAGCGGAAGGTTTTACAGTCCTTACTCATGGCTAAATTGGCTTAGTAAATGATAAACAGATTGATACTAAGCTGTGCTTGAAGGTATTTGAATACCTAATGATGGGATACTGATATTGGCTTTAATATTTAAAGGATTTACATGGTAGATGATGGATTGATACCATGTTGGCTATTTCTCATTGGTCTATGATGATCCATGCACTTTCAAACCTACGGGTTGGATGGCGTCATAGCGATGATCTTGAGTTGCAATACGCCGGGGGAGTATTAGCAATTTCAAGGAAACATATGACGCAACCCTCGCAATGTTTGTTAGGCATCTAAACTGAGACCACTAATTCCTTCCTTCTCATTTAAATCTTTTACTACCTATTTTCATCTCTAGTTTACTTTTTATTCCTATTTGGTACGATACATTTCTATTGAAAAGGAGACAAATGCATGCATACCTGGTTTTTTGGAAAAGTTAGTCTGTGGCTGGGTGCTTGATTTCCCCCTTCTTGCTACTGAAAATGGTTTGCTTGGGGGCTCAGTCCTTGGGTTTGAGGTTCAGGGACTTGCTCCTGGAAACTTAACACTATGCACCGCAGGGAGTAATTTCTTGTAGTGGGGCTTATGGAGTTTGTGCCCTTAGTGGCTGCCTACTATTTGTGTTGGATGGTGATCCTGGAGGTAGATGGCCTTGTGGAGTCTTCACCATGGCTTTTATAGCCGTGGTAAGGGAAGTTTAACAGGGTTTGAATAGGCCCTTATTCTTGCGGCTGAAATGAGTGCATGTTTTAATTAATCTAGTCAATGCACCGTGTTCTCGTGGGCTTGGATGATCGACGGGTTTTAGTGCTTTCCCTTGGACTTGGCGGCTAGCTTGTTCAGGGGAGAGTTCTACTGGGACTGTCCTGGAGGGTTCAGCTGAGATTGAAACATATAAAATGTTTAATCTTGTGGCCTAAACGACCTCCTTGTGGCTGTCGACCTGGTCTGGGCATGTTCTGGAGATTTCGGTTGAATGGATGTCGTGGCTAGTTCTAGTGATTGATATCTTCACCTTACCTCCATGCTTATCCTTATACTAATGTGGCTTATCTGGCCGGCTGGACTTGTCGGCTGGTTCTGGTAAAGCTATGCTCTGGGATGCTTCGGTAGAATCGGAATCTTATTTGTCTTGACCTATGGGCACAAAGTGATGTGAGGCTTTATCTCTTTTCCCTGTGTTCTTACTATTTTACTATGGTAAAATATTTCTTACTCCACGATATTTTCTAAATATTCGCATCTGCGGCTTAAAAGGTTTGTATATCGCCGAATGATGCAAAATTAATCGCGAGAGGAGCCAGATTGGCCCCCGGACAATCTAGGGTACCTTACTGAGCGATCAAACTCAGCTGACGGCAATTCTTTCTCTTTTCTATTTACTGTTCTTAATTTAATGCATTCATTCTATTATTCTTATACATGTGCAGTTGAATGTGCAGGTTCACAGGATGCAGATCAAGTCAGCATAGAAGCCACAACTTAAGATCTTATAGCCTACTTTTTAGAATGTAGCCATTTATGTAATTGTGGTTCCAGATGTAATTGAATAATTATATTGAGTTGTAATTCATGTGACTGTCGTATGTCTTATAAAGATCTTTGTATTTCCTCTGTATTGCAAATGTGAACTACGATGTATTAATAAAACTTGAGTTGCAGTTTAATTCTTTGTAATGATTCAATCCTTTGCAATGATTATTTCTTGATTAGCAATTGGCAAATGGTTTATTTTTATCTTCTTACCATTTTCGTCTATAACTTTTTCCTTTCCTAAATTCAGGAACTCAATTATCTTCTTAACAAAAGCTTTTAGATTTGCAGAAAGATAATAATAAATCAAATTTTCATTTTAATATTTTATTTTTATTATTTAATTAATTCAGGGATGTTACAGACTACCCCCCTTAACAGGAATCTCGTCCCCGAGATTCGCAGGGTTAAAAGGGTGAGTGGAAGTTGGATTCTAAGGTGATTTGCTACTTTCTCGGAAAGATACAATGATCATTTTGCACATCAAGAATTTTCTGAACTGATGAGATTTGAGGGTAGGCAAAGATCTTTATTAATTTGAGATATAAAGAAGATAATACGGACTTCGAATGGATGAGGTGGCAATTTAGCTTATATGCCATCTCACTTAGCTTTTAGTAATCGGATGTCGTTCAATAGGTTGAAGAAGCAAATCTTTGCGGATTTGAAAATGACAACCTCCGCGAAGTTGTGAAATCCTTAGGTTTACATGATTGCTGAGTTCATATCAACGATGGTTGACACAACTCGGTTGGAATTAAGTTTTTCTTACTTGACTTCTGATCATGTCAACTTGCTTTTGGGTTTCCTGAATAGAATTTAATCTAAAGAACTTTTTATTTACTTCAGACCAAAGAAAAGGATTAGGTTATGCACTTTTCTTTTGTAAAGTTCTTCAAAAAGTAAAATTTTGAGGGCTTGGTTGAAAACTATTTTGTAGGAGATGAAAGCATAGCTTCTCCTTGTTAGTGCTATATGATAGCACACAATTTTTTTTTTTTTAACATGTCCTTCAATACTTGAGTTTACTTTGTTTGCTCGTCTGTTAGAGGGTGATAAGTTGTCCTAGGATTCAACTTAGCCCTTAACAATTTTCGCAAACTTTTCTGAAGTCGAGTTCTGATCCAGGATTCTTAATTAGGAATATTTGTCCATGGAAATCCCGAGAGTATGGACAACATTTTCTGATCAAGGTTCTAGAAGCATTGTCATTTTGATGCGTGGTTTCGATCGGGATAAAATGAACAACCCTATTTATCCAATCGGCGATAACTAATATGGAATTATGCCTTTTTCTGGTCCTGGATAACCAGTGATGAAATCCATATAAGTATCATTCCACTTCTATTTAGAAACCTAAAGGAGTTGTAAAAGATTAGCAGTGAATTGATGTTTGACTTTAATTTGTTGACGTATGTTACATCTTGCAACATAGTTAGCAATATCCTTTGTTACGTCGGATCACCAATTTACCTGCAATAGGTTTTCTATGCAGAAATGTCTTATCTAGACTTTTGTCATCCCGGATTCAACTTTCTGCTTAAGCTCTTCAAATTTTTGGATATTAATCCATCCTTAAGCTTGCTTTAATTTGAGTTTTAGGAGTTAACTACACCTAAAGGTTAATAGCAAATCCTCCTTTGGCTATTTCCAAATTAAGCTTATGAAATTCTTTTATCAATTCAGACTGATCGGTAGGAGTTGATACGAAAATGCAATGAGATTTACGGTTTAGAGCATTAGTTACGACATTAACCTTATCAGGATATTGATAACCATTAAGACCGTAACCTTTTATTTGCTCCAACCACCCTCCTTGCTTGAGATTGAGGTCTAATTTAGTGAAGGATTGTTTTAGGCTCTTATCATTTGTTTAAATACTGCTTCAATTACTGACGAGGTAATGACGCCAGATTTTAAGAGCGTGAACAATTGAAACTAGTTCCAGATTATGAGTACGATGGTCGAGCTCAGGAAGTCAGGGTTGATAAAGAGCATTCGTAAGCTTGAATAGCATCATAGTCGACCAAGTTGTCGACGCTAGGGAAGAAGTATTGATAGAGATGTCATTCAGAGTATGATAATTCACGCATAAGTGTAAACTACCATTCTTTTTATTGATAAAAAGAATAGGACTAACCCAAGAAGAAAATTGAGAAGAACAAACTTTGTTGTCCAATTGTTCTTTAAGTTGCTTCTGGTGCACAATGAGTTCACTAGGTTTGGATAAACCAATTGGTTAACATGTTTGAAACAGCAAGAGGTTGTTTGTCAAACTTATTGATTTAACAAAGGGTGACTATGGTTGAGATGCTGGTTCATCAGCACTATTGAGAAATGGTGGATAGTTACAAGATCCGATTGGGTTATAAGGCAACATTTCGTTCCCTAAAAATTTTATTAAATAGAGTTTCTACAATTTAGAAGAGATGAGGTACTTGATTTGGGCCTACTTTCCGTTTGATATAATTTGACATTGTTATTATTGATCGGGATCGACTCATCGTGAATTTTCAACCCAAAGGTTTAATATTCGCGAGAGCAATCCTTACATTGATACACAGAATTTCATCACGATGAATAACAATACAAAAGATTGCACTCAAAAATAACACATAAAGAAATATTTAAGTTTACGATTACTATTCCATTTCTAAGCACTTTAAATTGATCAAAATCAATATTTAACCTTACATGATGTAACTCTACATTATAATCTCATTCTAAGGTAGGGCAAATATTCTCTGGATTTAGGAGTTGGGCAATTGCTACTTGTGGAAGAAACTGGGTAGTAACTAACTTAGGTATTTTCCACTATTACTAGTATGGTGAGGTATTAGTGTTGATTTTTTTTTTTCTATAAGCAATATAAGCTTGAGCACCGTTGAGGTGACGATGATGATTATTACATTAGTTCCTTTGTGGCTAGGTTCAAAGAAGGTTCATACTGTCTAGCACGAGTAGCATGAGAACAAAAAGGCATTATTATCTACGCAGTGGAGTTTGCATATGCGACAAGATAGTTTTCAGCATACTCCTACGGCTATAATATGACTATGGGGGTCACAAAACATCTTACTAGATATTGGTTTTGTCTAAAAGAATCAGGGAAGATTAGTAACTAGAATAGTATACAGGTGAGAAGTCTTACAGAAAGAAGAGGTAAGTTATACGGGAATGTTTTAAATTCCAAATCTACCTTCTATTTAAAAGTTGTTACATTACTTTTAGACAGTAGTTTATTTAGTTAGGATTCCTACATATTAGAAGAGAAAAGATGGATATAGAGATATAATTAAATTCTAAGTCTACTTTTTATTTGATACAAGATAACATTTCGTTTAAAATTTCTTATTTATCTTCTTGTTAGTTTGGGGTTTGCGATCTTGTGAAGTTTTAACTTTATGCCAAACATTCACGAGTGCATCCCGAGGAGCAATACAAGAAGATTTCAACAAATCTCTATCAACAAAAAGAACGCGCATTTATCTATAATATACTAAAGTTTTAAGGTTCTTTCTTTCGCTAATCTAATCCCGTGTAATCTTATTACGAAAGTTTTATGTATCATCAAGGCCACTCATAGCCTGGATGATACCATCTTTCAAGGTACACTACTTGGCGTCGAGTTTCTTCGAACTCTTGAACCATTTGTCGGGGATGATAGTCCAAAGCTTCTGTCGGCTTACTAGCCAACAGGCACCCTAAGATTGGGTGCTTGAGAGATTCGGACTGGGGGCTTTTGTGGCAACCGCTCCAAAGATGGGAAGAACGGGATGCTGGGAGCAAGCAAGAAGACAGTCGAGTTTACCCAGGTTCGGGCCCTCCAAAGGAGTAATAACCCTAGTCCTGCTTGATGGTTTCCTCTGAGTTCAAGGTTCTTACAAGGCTGGGGAAGAAGACCCTCTGAGGTTCTGCCAACCAAAAATCAACAACCCTCTCCCATGCATCCTAGCTCCCTTTTATACTCGGGCTGGCTGAGGCGCATGGGGCTTACAAGCTTGCGTAAAGCAAGCGTCTGACACGTTACTACAGTGCATTTAATGCACCCGTCATACTCTCTTACATCACATTTAATGTCTCATTCTAGCTGACTTAGACTTCGCCTTGGGCCCCGCCTGTCTGTCACCCCTGCATGCTCCGCCAGGAGAGAGGGGATGTCGATTCGGCGCCACCCATCATTAATGCGCGCCTAGGGAAGACGCGCCGCCATACCACAGCCTTCATACCCTGCAATTAATGCGCACGTCTCGCATTAAATACACGTCTCGCATTAAATACCCTTGACCCTTCGCCCTGTAGCACAGATTACGGGGTTGATTCTTGGGAACTACGCCCCGAGGAGTGGCCTGAACGCCACCTGTCCTCTTGGCGAGCACCTTTGCTGGTCGCCCCGAGGAGTGGCCTGAACGCCACCTGTCCTCTTGGCGAGCACCTTTGCTGGTCGCCCCGAGGAGTGGCCTGAACGCCACCTGTCCTCTTGGCGAGCACCTTTGCTGGTCGCCCCGAGGAGTGGCCTGAACGCCACCTATCCTCTTGGCGAGCACCTTTGCTGGTCGCCCCGAGGAGTGGCCTGAACGCCACCTGTCCCCTGGGCGAGCACCTTTGCTGGTCGCCCCGGGGAGTGGCCTGAACGCCACCTGTCCCCTGGGCGAGCACCTTTGCTGGTCGCCCCGGGGAGTGGCCTGAACGCCACCTGTCCCCTGGGCGAGCACCTTTGCTGGTCGCCCCGAGGAGTGGCCTGAACGCCCCGAGGAGTGGCCTGAACGCCACCTGTCCTCTGGGCGAGCACCTTGGCTGGTCGCCTCGAGGAGTGGCCTGAACGCCACCTGTCCTCTGGGCGAGCACCTTGGCTGGTCGCCTCGAGGAGTGGCTTGAACGCCACTCGCCCCTGGCGAGCACCTTTGGCTGGTCGCCGAGGAGTGGCTCGAACGCCACCGCCTCTCTTGGCGAGTACTTAATGCGCGGCGTGGGTACCCCACGCTAATACGACAAGAGCTCCCGGCCCACCCAGGAGTGTCTTTATTCTTTCTTTTTCTTCGTCGAACGGTTCAATCTCCCGGGTGGGGCCCATAAATGCCCACGCACGCCGCGGTCTTTAAAAACTTGCCTCTTTTTCCGGTCCCGAGGTGGATACTGCGGCCGTTTCCGTGGCTTCGTGGGACGTGCCCACTTCCTTGAAAAAAAATGCTTTGGTTTTCCCGCATCCGAACTGCCGCGTCTCTTCGACTTTTTCCCGCCAGGCTCTCCCTTGAATTCTTATAAATAAGCAGGCGACGGGGGAGGGCATGTTCCCGTTTTCGCTTTTCGCCTCTGCTCCTTCCTGCCTTAGCTTCCTTTCTGCCTTAGCTTTCTTTCGGCCTTAGCTGATTCTAATGGCCTCTCCGACTCCTGTCCTCCCTCCTTCAACTGTGGAAGGGAACGCCGCCGCTAAATGCTCCAAGGTGATCGCCCGCGGCGCTCTCCGCATGCGGGCCGGGACTGTCGCTCCTCATGGCCAGCCCGGGGAAGTCATCTTCTTTGTCTGGGCGATGATGGCGGGCTTGGTCCCGCCCATCTCGGACTTCTACATCGCCGTCCTCAACTTCTACGACATTCACAACATCCACCTTCCCCCTAACTCCATTGTGCTCCTCTCCGTCTTTGCCCACTTCTGTGAGATGTTCATAGGGGTAATGCCCAATCTTCTCCTTTTCCGCTACTTCTTCTCGCTCCGCGTCAGCCAGGGCTCCAGCATCTCCGGGTGCTGCCATCTGCGACTTAGAGACGGGGCCGTTGCGCGCTACATTCCAATGGAGAACCGATCCAGCTGGAAAATGTGGCGCCACGAATGGTTGTACGTTGAAGACGACAGCGGCATTGAAGCCCTGGGGCTTCCCACCGGAGCGGTGGGCAGCAAATCTGATCGGGATCTCCGTCGCCGATACGCCCGAGCTACTTGCAATGTTGGCTCGGGTTGATCGGCCGCGACAGCAGGCTGACCGGAGGCATGGTTCTCCGGGACTTCGTGTCCCGGAGGATTAGTCCTTTGCGCCGCCGCCACCGTCCAGCCTGGCACTATCTGGGCGTGGATGACGGGACTCGGACGATTCCTGGAGGTAAGCTTTTATACCTTCCTTCTTCATCATCATCATTCTTTCATTTTTTTTTTTTTAACATCGCCTTCTTCTTCTTTTTTTTTTTTTTGTGTCAGCCGTGGGAGAGCTGGACGCCGCGCAGATCGCTTCCTGGATGGGGCGACTGGGCCAGTCGAGCGACGTTCCACCCTTCCCCGAGGCTGCGCTTCCACTCTGCGACATGCAGCCTCTGGATCGGGCGGAGATCGTCAAGGCGATGCCCAAGATGGACGCCATGGGGACGCCCATCATCGTCCATCAAGGGTCCCTGATAATCCGCGGCACTCCTACAGCTGGCGACCAGGGGAGGAACAAGCGTCCTGCCGACGACATCGCCCCATCGAACGCCCAGCCGACCACGGCTATCGGGGCCATCTTCGTCAGCGGCCGCTGGATCTTCACAGCAGTCCCGCCCACTGGGGACTTCCTCCTCAGCTGCGGGGGGTTCTTCATCAACGGTCGCGACGCTTCCGCCTCCGCCACCACCGCCGCAATCGTTCGCTGGCGCCGCCGGCCGCCGACCGCCAGCGCCTTCCTCCATCGCCATCGCCACCGCCGGCGGCCGACCACGGGCGCTACCGATGGCGGACCGACCGGCGCCGCAGCCTCGCCGCCACCGCCACCGCCGGCGGCCGATTCGCCGGCGCCGCTGGCGGACTCCACCGGCTGCAGCCTCGCCGCCACCGCCACCGCCGGCGCCGCGATGGCGGACTCCACCGGCGCAAGATCTCCGCCGCCACCGCCACCGCCACGGCCGACCCGCCAGCCGGGCGATGGCGGATCCACCGGCGGTTGACCCGCTGCTTCCGGTGGAGCGGTTCTCGCCACCGCCACCGAGGCCGCCGGTGCCTCGAGGGGGGCTGGTTCTCGCTCCGGGAGTGCCTCGGTTTCCGAGGCCTCAGCCCAGGTACCAGAATCCTTGAAACACAAAAAAGGGACCAAAAAAAAAAAAAAATTTAACCTTCGAATGGAGCCTTACCTTTGCTTGCTTTTGCTTGTTCCAGGGCACTGCGCCAGACCCCACCGCCTCCTGCGGGCAGCCGGGGTTGAGGTAGCGGACGGAGCAGCAGCTGATCCGCCAGACGAAGAAGCCGGCGATCAAGATGCGGCCCGGCCGGCCGCTGCGGTGTTTCAGGAGGCGCTGGGGCCACAGCCCACTCCGGATCCTCCCGCGGACTCTGTTCCTTCGGCAGACGCAGATGCACTGCTGGCCGCCCTTGGACAGCTCTACTCCCACACCAGCCACCGCCTTACGTCGAGCAAGCAACGGCTGGCCGACGCCGCCACTGAGATCAGCCGTCTCCGGCAGGAGGTGGCTGATCTACATGACCGGATGGAAAGGCAGGAGCGGGAGCTGGTGGGGGAGCGGGAGCGGGGGGTCACTCGCGCCGCCGAGCTCATGGAAGAGCTCGAGGCGCAGCGGACGAACCGCATCCAGTCCGAGGCAGACACTCTGCGGATGCTGAGGTACGCCTTCGACCGGATGGAGGCGACCTCGCTCCGGGGTTGGTGCAGCAAGCGCCATCGGAAGCGGCCGGCGCACTACGCCTTACGCCTCGGTCGGATCGCGGACTTCACCGCCGGCTTCCGCCGCCCTGGCCGACCGGTCCACTCAGGAAGGGCCAGCGATGGCGGCGCTATCGCGACGTACGTTTTGGCGTGCTGCGCGTCCAAGGACGCCAACTTTGATCCTCTGGCTGCCGTCCAGGGGATTGAAGGAGACTGGGCGGAGGCGCGGGTGCAGGCGGCCGCCGACCACGTCGCTGCTCAGCTGGAGATGGTCAACCCTGCGCTAGAGGCCGCAGCAGAAGACGTGGCACTGGCGCTGGACGTCGGGCCCCTCGCGGAAGACCCTGCAAGAGCGGCCATGATGGCGGACGAGGAGGAAGAAGGATAGGATAACCTAGACCCTTCTTCCCTTTCTCCTTTTTTTTCTTTTTCCTTTTAACTTGCTGTCCTGCAACAACTTTTGTAAAGCACTTTCATGGAATAGACATGACATTTTTAGACTTATTCAGCAATGTTTAACTTGTCTTCTTAGCCTTCCACCTTACTGATCGCCAGCATTAACTCGAGTGCTACTGCTTGGCTTAAGGCTTAGAAGGAAAAAAGAAGGGAGTAAAACACCCCTTGTGTCCGGGCGATTCTTTTCTCGTCGCTTTACAGTCCTGCAAACAACACGTACCCTTGTGGCCTCCGCGGGGCGGACACAGTGTAAGACGTGACAGGATGTAGGCTTTTGGTAGCAGTGTTTAAATCGCCAGCCCCCACGGGGACACCCGGAGTGTCATGACCGTGCCGGGAGCTGAGTTCAAACCAGCCGCCCAATTGCCCAATCCTGTTCGCCGCACTTACAGAGTGGTCCCGCCCTTACATCGGGCGCTCACAGGACTGAGCGGACTAGAGTGATCGCCTGAACACTTTTCCATAAAACACAGAACCAGAAAGGCATGAAGTAATGGCTAAAAATAACGAAACTTAATACTTAATTTACGAACAACAGTCGTTTCCCACTAGTCGGGCTAAAGACAGACATGATTCGACCAAGCACGAGGAACAAAACCTGAAACTTACAACCGTTCAAGGGTAGAACTTGCGCAGTTCTCTATATTCGCGAGTTCGCCAGTTCCTCCCCGCCCTCAGTGGCCAACCTGACCGCCCCGGGTCGAGAGACTGAAACCACCTTAAAGGGGCCCTCCCACTGGGGAGACAGTTTGTGCAACCCAGCCTGCGACTGAATCTTTCGCAAGACCAGGTCGCCTACTGCCAGTGTTCTCTCACTGACCCGGGTGGCGTGGTACCTCCTGAGGCTTTGCTGATACCGAGCGGCGCGCAGGGCCGCACGATCCCGGGCTTCTTCCAGGAGATTGACGTCGTCTTGGCGCATCTCTTCCTGATCTTCTTCCGCGAACGCAGCAACGCGCGGCGACCCAAATGTCAATGCGAAGGGAGGACAGCCTGCGCTCTGTAAACCGAGAAAGAATGGAGTCTCTCCGTAGTCTTACCGGGAGTGGTTCGGAGTGACCACAAAGATCGCCGGAGTTCTTCAACCCACCGTGAGCCACGCTGGTGAAGTCGATCAAACGCCCGAGTCTTGAGGCCCTTCAAAGACCAGTGCATTGGCTCGCTCAACTTGGCCGTTGCTTCTTGGATGGGCAACGGAGGCAAAGCAGACCTTCGTGCCCATTTCTTCGCAAAAGTCCAGAAAAGCGGCGCTGGTGAACTGGGCGCCATTGTCGGTGATGATACGGTTGGCGACCCCGAAGCGGGCGAAGATCCCTCGCATGAACTTGACAGCGGCTGCGGCGGTAATGGTTCTCACGGCTTCAGCTTCCACCCACTTGGTGAACTTGTCAACGGCGACGAACAGATGAGTGTAGCCTCCTGTGGCCCGCGGGAACGGACCCAGGATATCCAGCCCCCAGACCGCGAAGGGCCATGAGAGCGGGATGGTTTGCAGAGCTTGGGCTGGTTGGTGGATTTGCTTGGCGTGGAACTGGCACGCCTCGCATCTCCTCACCACCGCAAGCATCCTGGAGGCGGTTGGCCAATAGAACCCGTGGCGGAAAGCTTTTCCCACCAGGTTCGATTGGAAAAATGGCTCCGCTTTGACACGCCTCCATGGATATCGAAAGCAAAATGCTTCCCTCTTCCCGAGTGATGCACTTCGAAGAACTCCGTTTCCACCGGCGGTACAGGTCCCCATCCACCAGGGTGTAGCGCTTGGCCTTTCGCGCTATCTTCTACCGACGCATCATCGTCGGGGCATACTTGATCCCGCGGTAGGCCAGGATCGGGTCCATCCATGTGCCTTCCGGTCAAGTACGGCGACCACAGAGTGATCGTTCGGGTACTCCGCTGGCCAAGCGCTTTCCACCGGTGCCACTTTTCCTCCTGCAGCGTGGTGGGCGGCGCCACCATCGTCCCCACCGTAAGCGGGGTTGCGATAGGCAGCGTCGCCTTCCCATCTGAGGTGAGGGCTGAAGCAGCATCACCATCTTCCCCACCAGAGACGGGGGCTGAGATGGACGGTCGCGGAAGCCTTTCTTCAAAGACTCCGACCGGAACAGGGGCTCTTGTCGAGGCGAGCTGAGCGAGCTCGTCCGCCAAATAATTGTCGCGCCGGGGTATGTGTGTGTACCCTAGCCCTTCGAAGTGTCTCGCCATCTTTCTAACCTCCGCCAGGTAAGCTGCCATGATGGGATCAGAGCAGGTGAAGTCCTTCCTTGCCTGGTTGATGACCAGCAAAGAATCGCCTTTAATCTGTAGGCGCCGTATGCCGATGGCCGCGGCAGCTCGGAGCCCAGCCAGCAATCCTTCGTATTCCGCAACGTTGTTGGTAGCTTTAAAGTCCAGGATGACTATATATTTGAGGGGGTCCCCGGTCGGGGAGACCAGGAGGAACCCAGCCCCCGCGCCTTCGAGCCTGAAGGATCCATCGAAGAGGAGCGTCCAAGGCGTGGGCACAGGGACTTCCTTATCTTCCCCATCTGCCGGAGTCCATTCAACAACGAAGTCCGCCAGTCTTTGACTCTTGATAGCAGTGCGGGGGGCAAATTTGAGGCCAAATTCCCCCAGCTCGACAGACCACTTGGCGATACGACCTTCAGCTTCACGATTGTGGAGGATCTCCCGCAGAGGATACGAGGAGACCACAGTGATCTCCCTTCCTTGGAAATAATGTCGCAGCTTTCTTGATGCCACCAGCACAGCATACACCATTTTCTGGGCCTGGGGATACCTAGTTTCAGCATCATGCAGCACCTTGCTCACATAATAGACCGGCCGTTGCACGCCCTCTCGCTCTGCTACTAGTGCTGCACTCACCGCCGAGGGGCTTGCCGCTACATAGAGGAGAAGCGGCTCACTGTGCCTGGGGGGCGACCAGCACAGGAGGCGAGGAGAGATACTTCTTCAGATCTTCAAGTGCCTGCTGGGCTTCCGGGGTCCACTCGAAGGAATTAGTCTTCTTCATCAGCTTGAATAATGGGAGACTTTTCTCCCCCAGCCGGGCTATGAACCGGCCGAGGGAGGCCAGGCGACCAGCTAAGCACTGAAGCTGCTTGAGCCGGACAGGTGGCTTCATTCGTTCAATTGCTTCAATCTTGTCTGGATTGGCTTCGATCCCGCGGCTGGAGACCAGAAAGCCAAGCAACTTCCCAGATGAGACTCCGAACACGCACTTCTCAGGATTCAGCTTCAAGCAGTAGTGCCGGAGGTGGGAGAAAGTTTCCTCCAGATCTTCAACCAACCCATCAGCGGCCTTAGCTTTTATCACCAAGTCATCAACATATACCTCCAGGTTCTTCCCAATTTGTGACTTGAATACAATATGCATGGCTCGCTGGTAGGTAGATCCGGCATTCTTCAACCCAAAGGGCATTCGAACATAACAGTATACACCAAAAGAGGTTACAAAGGCCGTCTTTTCTTCGTCTTCCTGCGCCATTCTAATCTGATGATATCCTGAGTAGGCGTCTAGGAAACATAGAGCTTCACATCCTGCCGTAGAATCGACAACGAGGTCAATCCTTGGCAGAGGGTAAGGGTCCTTAGGGCAGGCTTTATTGAGGTCGGTAAAGTCTATACACATTCGCCACTTCCCATTGGACTTCTTCACGAGTACGGGTTAGCCACCACTCGGGGTAGGCGGCTTCCCGCACAACTCCGGCTTGCAATAGCTTCTCCACTTCTTCCCGAATGGCCTCTTGTCGCTCTGGCGCTTTGCCTCCGGATCTTACGCCGGTTTGGAGTGCGCTCGAGGTAGCGTTGCCAATCGGTGCTCGATCACCTCCTAGGGACCCGGTCATTTCAGATGGTTCCCAGCGAACACATCTAGATTAGACCGGAGGAAGGTGACGCGCGCGTCTTCCTATTTGGCGCCGAGATCAGCGCCAATTCTCACGACCTTGCCCGAGCCTTCCTCACCCACGGGACCACCTTCACCTCACCCAAGGGACTGGGTGAAGCGCGGCCTTGGCCGGGGAGCGCTCGAGGGGTCTTTCAGGCCACGCTACCGAACAGCGGCTCCAAATAAGTCTTGCACTTGCTTACCGAGGCGCAAGGCTTGAGCTTGTCCACCTTTACCACAATTGGGCCCTCTCGCCCAGGGATCTTCATCGGCAAATAAGCATGATGCGAATCGCCATGAATTTGACTAGCGCTGGCCGGCCAAGCGGGCGTTGTAAGGGAGGTCGAAGTCGGCGACCTCGGTTGATGAGTTCCGTCCGGAAGTTTTCGGCTCCGAACGTGACGGGCAGCTGGACTTGTCCTGGGGCATTAGGCCCATCCCGGGCAATTCCATAAAAGCGGTCGGGCGCAGATTCTTCATAAGGTATTTGGAGTGCTTGATACGCCCGATCGACAAAGAGTTGATGGCACTTCCTCCATCAACGCAGTACTCGCCAAGTTTCGCATTCACGACCGTAGGGGCGACCACGATCGGCAGATGGTTTGGGCCTGAAGTGTTCGCCGGGTGGTCGGCCCGACTGAAAGTGATCGATTGATCCGACCACTTCAGCAGCCGACTCGTCCCGGGCTCTGGCATGGTGGCACACACCTGTCTCAACTCTCGCTTGTACTGCGAGTTGGAAGAGTAGGTGGCCGAACCCCCATGAATGTATGCCACCGTGTGCTCGGCTTGTTGGAAAGCCAGTGGGGTGTCATCTTCGTCGTCATCATCTTCGCGATCCTTTTCGCGGCGCTTCTTGAGCCGCTTTTCCACCAACTTGGACACAACCTGGCAATCTTCCAAGTCGTGCCCATTTGTGCGGTGGATGGGGCAGTATGGCTTGCCCCTGTCGTCTTCACGGCGAGGAGAACGGCGGTCCCTGCGATTGTCTCGCTGGTCCCGGCGATCTCTCCTTCGCTCTCGATCGTCGCGCCGCCGAGGCTTGGCTTCGGATCGGCCACCAAAACCTCTCGGCGACGGCCTCCTTGGCGCTTCTTCTTTACGGTCGGAGGACTTCGACGTTCGGCTTCGTCGGGTTTGAGGCCTGCTGCACCCTTCCGAGCCTCGCTGCCCGGCACACTTGTGAGCCAGGGAGAAAAGCTTCGGAAGTGGTAGCGGCAGCGGGTAGCCATTTTCTCCGCATCTTGATCCCTAACCCTCCGAACGCAATAATAACCGACTGCTCAGAGATCCGGGGGATCGTGTTGCGGCAATGGCTAAACCGCCGAATAAACCCCCTCAGGGACTCCCCCTCCTTCTGCTCCAAAGCGTGGAGGTCGTCCTCCACACCCGGTTGAGCGTAGGAGCCACGAAAGTTGGCGACAAAAATGTCGCACGATTCCTCCCACGAGTGTACCGAACCCCGAGGAAGGTTCGGCGAGGAGCGGGCGGAGCCTATCAGCGACATCGGGAAGTAGTTGGCCATAACTCTATCTGACCCCCCGGCAGCACGCACCACCGTCGTATAAATCTGCAGGAATTCTTCAGGGTTGGTGGTGCCGTCATACTTCTCGATGGGCGCGGGACGAAATCTTTCTGGCCACGCCGATTGGCGTAGACGGAGGGAAAACGCCTGGCACCCAACATTATATGGGGAGTGGTGTCGCCCACCAGCCCCCTGACCCTGAGATGGGGTCGAGGAGTGCGAGTCTACACTCTCCCAGTCGGAAGAAGCCCCTTCCGACCGGCCGGCGGGGGGTTCGGCGCGTCGTTGCGGATGACGCCTCCGAAGAACTTGACGCAGATCGTCTCCCCGCTGGAGCCGCCCCTCATTGAGGCGTGCCCTTAGATCCCCGCGGTTCTCCTCCGGCATGGGAGTACCGCGGGAAGATGCGGAAGCTTGTGCACGCCCCTGTTGCGCAGGGGCTGCAGCCAGTACTCCCTTCCCTTTATCCCGGCTCCTGCGGCCGGGAGAGGTCGCCAAAGAGCGACTGGAAGCTTGTGCATCCACCATACGAACCCCTTGGCGGGGGACGCCGGAAGCCCCCGGCTGAATTGCCACAGCAACCTGCTGCTGGGCTGAGTCCACTAGACGGGCAATGTCCTGAAGCCAAGGGGTGGCTGGGGTATCGCCCGTCAGTTGGACCGGAGGATGATCCAGGAGCAACCGGGCCGCATGAAGGCTTTGCATTGGGGTATCTTCCCCCAACAGCAAGCGCCGCTGGACCGGCTGAACTCCGGGCTTGGATGTGGCTCGCGCCCCTCCCGCCGCAGAAGGACCCGGCTGACCCGACTCCCTTACCGGGAGCCGAGATCGGCTTCGGGCGCTGCTTTCCTCGGGGAGGGCGCTACGCTGGCGATGAGATTCCGCCATACCGGATGATCTTCGGATTCTTGCAAACTCCTCAAAAAGGAATGGAAGAAAGGAACGATCTAACCACTAAGCCCCTACCTGGCGCGCCACTGTCGGCGTACTAGCCAACAGGCACCCTAAGATTGGGTGCTTGAGAGATTCGGACTGGGGGCTTTTGTGGCAACCGCTCCAAAGATGGGAAGAACGGGATGCTGGGAGCAAGCAAGAAGACAGTCGAGTTTACCCAGGTTCGGGCCCTCCAAAGGAGTAATAACCCTAGTCCTGCTTGGTGGTTTCCTCTGAGTTCAAGGTTCTTACAAGGCTGGGGAAGAAGACCCTCTGAGGTTCTGCCAACCAAAAATCAACAACCCTCTCCCATGCATCCTAGCTCCCTTTTATACTCGGGCTGGCTGAGGCGCATGGGGCTTACAAGCTTGCGTAAAGCAAGCGTCTGACACGTTACTACAGTGCATTTAATGCACCCGTCATACTCTCTTACATCACATTTAATGTCTGTCCTAGCTGACTTAGACTTCGCCTTGGGCCCCGCCTGTCTGTCACCCCTGCATGCTCCGCCAGGAGAGAGGGGATGTCGATTCGGCGCCACCCATCATTAATGCGCGCCTAGGGAAGACGCGCCGCCATACCACAGCCTTCATACCCTGCAATTAATGCGCACGTCTCGCATTAAATACACGTCTCGCATTAAATACCCTTGACCCTTCGCCCTGTAGCACAGATTACGGGGTTGATTCTTGGGAACTACGCCCCGAGGAGTGGCCTGAACGCCACCTGTCCTCTTGGCGAGCACCTTTGCTGGTCGCCCCGAGGAGTGGCCTGAACGCCACCTGTCCTCTTGGCGAGCACCTTTGCTGGTCGCCAAGAGGAGTGGCCTGAACGCCACCTGTCCTCTTGGCGAGCACCTTTGCTGGTCGCCCCGAGGAGTGGCCTGAACGCCACCTGTCCCCTGGGCGAGCACCTTTGCTGGTCGCCCGGGAGTGGCTCGAACGCCACTGTCCCTGGCGAGCACCTTTGCTGGTCGCCAGGGAGTGGCTCGAACGCCACTCGCCCTGGCGAGCACCTTCGCCGTCGCCAGGAGTGGCCTGAACGCCCGAGGAGTGGCTCAACGCCACTCGCCCTCTGGGCGAGCACCTTCGCTGGTCGCCCCGAGGAGTGGCCTGAACGCCACCTGCCCTCTGGGCGAGCACCTTGGCTGGTCGCCTCGAGGAGTGGCCTGAACGCCACCTGCCCCCTGGGCGAGCACCTTGGCTGGTCGCCTCGAGGAGTGGCCTGAACGCCACCTGCCCTCTTGGCGAGAGTACTTAATGCGGCTGCGTGGGTACCCCAGCGCTTAATACGCTGACAGCTTCCATGACATGGAAGAAGTTGACGGAGGGTCGCATCTGTCTTCCTGAGGTAGTTGGCGTGTATGTAGTAATCTTCCTTGGTGGCATAGAGAGAAGAATAGCGCTATATCACCGACATCCTAAAGCTGGTGACAGCGATGCCCTATGTGTTTTAACAGTCAACAGAGACCGTTAAATTATTTAAAAAGGATTTATTAGCAGTATTTAATATGAACCTAGATAAGAGGAAGAATCCTTATAGAAGGGTAAGAATATAGAAGTGAGGGAAAGAAAGTCCTATAGAAAGGAAAAAGTATATAAAGATATAAATAATTTCCTATGGAAAGAAAGAATATATAGAGATTCCAATTGGAAAGGAAAGATTTTATAACAGATAAGATGAGACAAGAGAAGGTTAATAACATATATAGCAAATTTTCATTCCTAAATATAAATTTGTCTATTTCAAACTTTAAGTTTCAACTAACGACCATTCTATCTAAGGTTTATCCTGCAGTCAGCATGGCTCTGATACCAAACTGTAAGACCCTCACTTTTATGCTACAGTGCAAACATAAAAGCAAGGTTCTAATGTGCATTCTGTACCATTCCCATGATCGATGGTCGCACGCACAAAACACAATTTGGAATCACAACCATACAAAAGTTTCATATTTTATTACAAATGAAGTAATGATACAATATGACCGACAAGGTCGACTAAACATAGCCAAAAGAATCGGATGTCTTGTAGTTTGCCACATAATCCACAGGCAAGCGACAAGGTAAAGCCTTAGAAAGAAATGTCGTCAATAATCCCGTTTTCCTGCGTCGGAGTAATTGTCGAGATATCCTGTCTAAAAACAACAATAATAGCAAGGGTGAGTACGTTGCGTACTCAGCAAGACTTGTAGTGTTTGCAAAACCTGAAATATATGCAAGCTGAATAGAAAGTGGGTTTCTACGGTTGTTTTGCGGAAAGCAAAATTTTGAATGAAGTAATACTGAATAGTAATGGAAAGCATAAACTGAATTTAAAACAGTTTGATAAGTAATCAAAATATCAAGTATTGACGAAATAACAATAAATTACTCACGTCCCTTTTGTGAGTAATGATAACGGAAAAGACCCTCCATGGTCTTATACGAACAAATATAACAATAAGTGACATTTAACAAATGTGAATCACTTTCCAAATCATTTTATCAAGAGTTTTAGAAAATAGAAAACAACTAACTAGTGTCGATTCGCCAAGTCGTCCATGACCGTGGACACGGCTATTCGAATAGTTTTAGACTCTGCAGAGTTGTACAGCTTTACCCACAAGAAATGTCCTCCCTTTGTGGCGGATCATGAGCACACTTCCTTTGGTGTGCCGCCAGAGAGTTCATAACGGCTGTTCGTTACTTGGACCTTAACTTTGCACTAGCCCAATGACGTTACCCCTGACTATGATGGAAGCTAAAAAGGTAAAAGGGATTCCGGAGTCAGTAACCCACCAGGAATAGAAATTCCGGAGTTAGTGACCCACCAGGAATAATAAACAGCCCCAAATTCATAGCCAGGCGTACACCGTTACAACGGCAGATGCCAACACCTCGGTGATGACACCTCCCTCGAGCAAACCAATATTCGGAATGCCCGTGCTACAACTGCCTACCAATGTGCAAAGCTAATCCCCAAATAATTTAATAAGTTAAGACTGTCCCAGTCCAGTACTTGTGGATGTACGGTTTACTTGGATCATGCAACACTACGTTCGGTCCTCAAAGTGACATGGGCGATAACTCCACCTAGCTACGCATTACGTTAAAACATGTACAACCGGCTATTGCCAATAATCACCCACGTCAAAACAGTAGTTTTATTTTCATTTTTATCAAACTACCAGTATCCTTTACTGCTTAAATAAACCATAAAAGATTTCATAAGGAAAAGTGTGTGGGTGTAAATGTCGCTGATATTTTCTAAGCATCACTAAGCAAATGTAATTTAATAATCGTTATATCCCATCTATGGAATGAATCTACCCATACCTATGGTTATCATGGAATTCATGTCAACATGATTGAAATATTTCATCAATTTGGGTTATAGCTACCAGGAACTTAAAATAGACATTTAAATCATAAGCATGCAGGAAGATTCTTAATCACATTTTAGTTGATTATGAAATCTGGGATCAAAATGATCAAGGGGGTGCTTGCCTTGCTATCCATTGTTTTCAGTGACGAAGTCGAAGACGTGATCTTGAAGTCGTCGACGACGAAGTCCGAGACGTCGGATTCTACACGTCGTATAGCGAAAAGAATAACAAATAGCAAATAACACTTTTAATAAGGGCAAAAGGAAATCAGATGGAAAAAGCAAATAAGCAATCATTACATTAAACAAACATGGGAGTGAGTTTCTTTCATGTTGTAGTCTTTTATTGTCGATTAATGGTTTAGGGGTCGCATTACGCACGATACCTTATTCTTTATGATTCATTCTATTTTAATTTACGAATTCAGGAAGCTAAGATTGTAAGATTAAATAAACTAAAATTCATTTTCAGGGTGTGAAGCTCGTATTACTTAGTACATGCATTGGTATTACAGACTTTAGGGTTTATCCTCCGTAGGATCATTTCTTTAACAGGATTCAGATGCAAAGCAAGTTATAAAGAAGATACTTATATCAATTAAGATAGTCATGCATTAGGGAATATTCTAAGGTTAATTTTATGGGTATTGGTGCCTATTGAAAATGTTTTTGTCTTTGAATGAATGTTCCATTCATCGAATGAAAATATAGGCTGAATAAGCCGAATAAGGGCTACCGGTACACCTATGATCAGAATTGAATTCCTAAATTGAAACTAATGCAAACTAGGATTAAATTCATTAACTTTTACAATATTAGATAGTCTAGTAACTTGAATTAGCTATGGTAGGTTCTTTATGCATTTCTGCGTACCTATATGTGTCTATTAATTATATCAATATTGATTAACATGAATCTATGCAAAGTTAATTTAACTTAATCAGTCATATAAAATTCTTGCATACTTGGAATACTTATTTTCCTTATTTTTTTTTTCTATTATATCTCTCTCTCTCCTCCATATCTATTCCCCACTTTTTCTTTTCTTTTCTTATTCATTCAGCCGAACCCTTTCTGGCGTCTTCCATTCGGTTCTACACTTCTCTTCCTCTTTCCCCTTTGTTGGCTTGGCTGCTACTGCCGATGGTCATCTTCACGGAATTCGCCATTGCCCGGGTCCTCCGCCGGCTACTAGCTCGCTCAGCCTTCTGCTGCGCGCACCCATGGTTCGCACCTTCGACCCCGCCGGTTCGCCCTTGGGTCCGGCCATGGCCGCCGTCTAGTCTCGGCTGCACCTCACCGGTATCTCTCTGATTCGTCCCCATTTGGTGCCGATCCGGTTTGCTCTTGCTCTGACTAGGGTTTGGAAATCCCTAATTTTACTCCTTTTCTCCCCACCTTCCAATCCTTATTAGGGATGGGTACTCCTGCCACTCTTCTCATCACTAATCATTCATTTGAAGATCATGATTAAAGATTGCACAAACCGCTTATGATTACGAGATTGTGCTAATTGTATTTGTCTTTGAAGTCATTCTTTCTGATCTATGATGTGCCTGAATGATTTACTGAAGATTTGTCTACTCTAATATACTGTGGAATAATTGGGGTTAGCAGATGATGAATAGACTGATGCTAGATTATGCGGGATGATCTCTAGATGTTTGAATAGAGCATGATAACAGTGGTCCCTAATGTTTTATTTACATGATAAATGATGTCTTTGATTAGATCGCATAGCAAATGATGAAATTGATGCTATGCTAGGCTTTGTTTTGTTTACATGGTAGATGATGATCTTGATGCCATGAATTGCTTATCGACTGGGAGTATATAATGATGGATCCTGGTTTGAATACTTGTATCAAAAGATGAATATCATGATCTATAAGTATTAGCGGAAGGTTTTACAGTCCTTACTCATGGCTAAATTGGCTTAGTAAATGATAAACAGATTGATACTAAGCTGTGCTTGAAGGTATTTGAATACCTAATGATGGGATACTGATATTGGCTTTAATATTTAAAGGATTTACATGGTAGATGATGGATTGATACCATGTTGGCTATTTCTCATTGGTCTATGATGATCCATGCACTTTCAAACCTACGGGTTGGATGGCGTCATAGCGATGATCTTGAGTTGCAATACGCCGGGGGAGTATTAGCAATTTCAAGGAAACATATGACGCAACCCTACTTAATGTTTGTTAGGCATCTAAACTGAGACCACTAATTCCTTCCTTCTCATTTAAATCTTTTACTACCTATTTTCATCTCTAGTTTACTTTTTATTCCTATTTGGTACGATACATTTCTATTGAAAAGGAGACAAATGCATGCATACCTGGTTTTTGGAAAAGTTAGTCTGTGGCTGGGTGCTTGATTTCCCCCTTCTTGCTACTGAAAATGGTTTGCTTGGGGGCTCAGTCCTTGGGTTTGAGGTTCAGGGACTTGCTCCTGGAAACTTAACACTATGCACCGCAGGGAGTAATTTCTTGTAGTGGGGCTTATGGAGTTTGTGCCCTTAGTGGCTGCCTACTATTTGTGTTGGATGGTGATCCTGGAGGTAGATGGCCTTGTGGAGTCTTCACCATGGCTTTTATAGCCGTGGTAAGGGAAGTTTAACAGGGTTTGAATAGGCCCTTATTCTTGCGGCTGAAATGAGTGCATGTTTTAATTAATCTAGTCAATGCACCGTGTTGCTGTGGCTTGGATGATCGACGGGTTTTAGTGCTTTCCCTTGGACTTGGCCGGCTAGCTTGTTCTGGGGAGAGTTCGGCTGGGGACTGTCCTGGAGGGTTCAGCTGAGATTGAAACATATAAAATGTTTAATCTTGTGGCCTAAACGACCTCCTTGTGGCTGTCGACACAGTGCAGGCATGTTCTGGAGATTTCGGTTGAATGGATGTCGTGGCTAGTTCTAGTGATTGATATCTTCACCTTACCTCCATGCTTATCCTTATACTAATGTGGCTTATCTGGCCGGCTGGACTTGTCGGCTGGTTCTGGTAAAGCTATGCTCTGGGATGCTTCGGTAGAATCTGGAATGCGCTGTGCTGACCTATGGGCACAGTGACGAGGCTTTATCTCTTTTCCCTGTGTTCTTACTATTTTACTATGGTAAAATATTTCTTACTCCACGATATTTTCTAAATATTCGCATCTGCGGCTTAAAAGGTTTGTATATCGCCGAATGATGCAAAATTAATCGCGAGAGGAGCCAGATTGGCCCCCGGACAATCTAGGGTACCTTCTTGAGCGATCAAACTCATTGACGGCAATTCTTTCTCTTTTCTATTTCTTGTTCTTAATTTAATGCATTCATTCTATTATTCTTATACATGTGCGATTGAATGTGCAGGTTCACAGGATGCAGAATCAAGTCGGCATAGAAGCCACAACTTAAGATCTTATAGCCTACTTTTTAGAATGTAGCCATTTATGTAATTGTGGTTCGGATGTAATTGAATAATTATATTGAGTTGTAATTCATGTGGTATCATTATGTCTTATAAAGATCTTTGTATTTCCTCTGTATTGCAAATGTGAACTACGATGTATTAATAAAACTTGAGTTGCAGTTTAATTCTTTGTAATGATTCAATCCTTTGCAATGATTATTTCTTGATTAGCAATTGGCAAATGGTTTATTTTTATCTTCTTACCATTTTCGTCTATAACTTTTTCCTTTCCTAAATTCAGGAACTCAATTATCTTCTTAACAAAAGCTTTTAGATTTGCAGAAAGATAATAATAAATCAAATTTTCATTTTAATATTTTATTTTTATTATTTAATTAATTCAGGGATGTTACACTGGCTCACCCTAGAGGGTTCGGTTGGGATCACCTTATCCTATCACCTGACGGTTCCCAGTTTATCTTTGCTAGTGTAAAAAGGTTCTATCCCTTTTTACTATGGTTTCACTATTTTACTGCGGTAAAATATTTCTATCTCGGAGTATTTTCTAAATACTCGCGTCTACGGATTAAATAGGTTTGTATATTGCCCAGTGATGCAAATCTAATCGCGAGAGGAGCCAGATTGGCTCCCGGACAATCTAGGGTACCTCGTTGAGCGATCAACTTGGCTGATGGCAATTCTTTTTATTTTTTTATTTATTGTATCTAATTTAATGCATTTACTTTATTCTTATACTTATACAGACGTAGTTGATTATGCAGGTCTAACAATACAGATCAAGTCAACACAGAAGCCGTAGTTTAGGATCTTGTAGTTTATTTTCTTATGATGTAATTTATAATCGGACTTGTAATCGAGCAGTTGTATGTGATGTAATCTATATAGTTGCTGTATGCCATCATAAAGATTCTTATGTTTCCTATTGTTGTAATTGTAAACTACAATGTATCGATAACTCAGTGTTGTAGTTTAATCTCATGTAAGGAATATTCTTTATCAGAAATGGCAATTGGTTTTTTTTATCCGTTATTATACTATTCCCAGTATGTTTCATTAATTAAATTCCTCATCATAATTCTAAAGTTCAATTATCTTTTAGCAAGATATCCCACAAACGTATTTAAATTCTAGGAAAGATAATAATGAATCAAATTCATATTTTAATATTTTATTTTTACTGTTTAATAAGATTTGGGATGTTACAAATCTACCCCCCTTACAGAAATCTCGTCCCCGAGATGTAACACCCCGGCATCTATTATGCCTGAATGTCACCAAACAGAGACTAAACCACATCTAAATACCACAAATTAAAGTAAATTACAGCAAAGGCACAAATGTTAAAACCGAAAATTTCGGCAGCATCTCCTTTGTTGTATCATGAACTGAAGCAATAGCCATAGCAGGGCAAGTATTATCATAACATAAGATATCTAAAACAACAATATAATGGGTAAGCACCAACATAAGACCAAATATCAAGATCAACCACTCCTTAAACTAATACGAAGCAAATAAAGATCACAAGCGCACCATTTAATCCATACACCAAATTTCATGGCACTATTATTATAATCATGACTCAAATTGATAAAATTGACTATAGGTGTGGAGCTACGTGAATATGTGTAGCTAATGCCCCCTTTCCACATGCCGATTTCATGGTACCTAAAAACAACATAAACACAAGCGTGAGTTCAACACTCAGCACGCATATCGCAATAGGTCATAAGAATAAATCAAGGCCTACAACAATACATACCATACTTTAACATCATGATCAAATCATAATTTCATCCATAGCATCAAAGCCATGACAAAGCACATTGTTCACAACTCATTTTCATCATCATGTATGCAATGCAATGCGATGCATATGTCTCCTGGAAGCAAATACCGGTATTGCTGAGTGCACACCTGTCGGCGTGCACCCTCTTCCCCCTTCCATCCCGTAGATGGAGGGTGCCTACGCATCGCTTCCACTCACCACGGGGGTGGAATCACGAAGTAGGTAGTCATAACTTTCTCACCGACCTTACCGGACTAGTTATGACGTTCTCATCGACCGGGCCAGCTTTCATGCCATGTATGCAACATATGCCATAAACATAAACAACTTGCATCAATTGAACTAAACATGGCATAGCATCATAATAGTCCATTTTCATCATAAAATTGGCAAGCACAAATCATGGCAAGATATCACAACATATAAGCAATTTGCATCTAGTCACAATCAGCAACATACATTACACTACCCATTACAATACACTTGCCTTAACCTCGGGCGACGGATTGGTGAGAGGTTGAGGGCACACCCGGGGTCACACCACCTGCACAAACATACCACACACTCAAAACGTGCCCCCAAAATAGTACGCAAAAGCTTGTCTACCCCGACTTCACAAACTACTCCCGAAACCTAAAAACAGAGAATCTGTCCCTCCCAGACAGCAGACTTCAAACTATCATATCTTGAGTTCTAGGACTCCGAATCGATTAAACGAGTACATCATCATGAAGCTTAGGAAATTTCCTAGCTTTTTGTAAGTATTGGGAAAAGCTGATTCGGCATCTAAAGTTGTTTAATCTACAAAACACTACGTTCTATCCAAATTACGTCACAGTTTTGAACACATTCGGTAAAACGACCATAACTTTCAAACTGCTGGGCGGAATTGGACATTCTTTATATCCAACTAAAGGTATTGAAGTTACCTACAACTTTCTCAATAGGAGGCCGACCAAATTTCCGATTCTAAAACCACGAAAACTCAAACCCTAGGTCGACTGCACAATCTGCCCGAAAAAGAGAATTAAGAAACATCTAGATTTCCTCCAATGTACCCAATCACAGCACCACCCCTTGATCTAAAAGCATCAAATAAACCTCTAGAACAGTACCTAGACCATCCCCAAGGATCACCCATGCCATACCTTAGCCCGAAGAACGACGAACGCCGAATTCCTTCCTCTCGGGCTCCCCGATCGCCTTCCTCGTGCTAGAACCACCGGATTTCCTCGTCGCGGAGCTTTTCGAGGGGAAGATCAGCGGGATGGCGAGGTGAGGGGCTCCCCAAGGGCAGCAAGGAGGGTGGGGAGGTGGTGGAGGGGTTGGTGGCGCAAGTGGATGGGTGGGAAGGCGCACGGCTAGGGGCAAGGGGGGCGGCTAGGTTGGGAGAGGAGGTAGAGGGGGCGGCTAGGGCATGGGTGGGGCACACAAAAGGTCAGGGGGAGGCGCCCAATCTGGTCTCCCACTCCCACATGGGCCCAAACACCTTCCCACTAAAGCCTGCGACTCTTTCCCTTGGGCCCAATCTTCCCCGGAAAGGTCCAAACTCCCGAAATCGGCCCGGAAACGCAATTAAACGGCATAACGTAAAGTTTTGACCTCCATTCTCACATTTATAATGTTTTGACCTTCCGTAGTGTCACACGAGATTTGCAGGGTTAAAGACAGGGTTAAAGAGTGAATGAAAGTTGAATGCTAAAGTGATGTGTCTAATTATTCAGGAGATAAGCTGATTAACTTATCGATGGCAAGCTCGATTCTCATTTCTATTTGAGCAAGTTTTAAGTATGATTGAATAAGGAATGTTATGACTTTATGTAAATGCCTAATTACACAGTGAATGCACAAGATATGACACTGATTTCTAGCCATCAGGTAGAGAGGACATTTGCGTTAGGAATTTCTAACTTGGGTTTACAGAGCTTGAGCAAGGTTGATTTAGAAACTTTATGTTCTTAAATCCTTAGTAGTAACTTGAGATTGTGGTAGAATCTTTTGAAATTAGAAATGACACTGATCATGAGTTTGTTTGGGATATGTGATGATGCATATATACTTGATGGAGATAAAATTGGTCAACAGATTGGAATAGCAAGAAATTACTTGCCATGCTTATTAATCTAGTAAATAGGGAGTGTCTAAGGTCAAGAAGCTTGTTCTCAAGGTTATTAAAGAATAGGTAGGTCGACAGGATAGAAAGGATATGTCAGGATTTGGTGTGGTTATAATGCAATATTTCGTTCCCTAAAAATTTTATTAAATAAAATTTCTACAATTTAGAAGAGGTTAGGTAATTATAAGGAAGTTTAATTCACATAATTAGTATTATTTTCTTAAGATTGTCCCATTGTGAATTTTCAACACAAAGGTTTAATATTCGCGAGAGAAATCCTTACACAGAATTCATTACAATGAATAACAATACAAAAGACTGCATTCCAAACTAGCATACAAAGAATTATTTCGGTTTCTAATCATTATTCTATTTCCGAACACTTTCATTTATCCAAACAATATTTGATCCTACACAAATTGACTTAGCACTTGTGGTTCCATTTTTAAGTAAGGCGGTAGGGTGGATATTTGTGACACTACGGATCGACGGTGTGATTCATTTCTGATGTAGGTATGATGATACGACTTTAGTATCATGTTTTTGGGCCTTCCCCGTGAGTTTGGGCCTTTCCGGTGGAGAATTTGGGCCTAGCGGGAGCTAGTTTGGGCCTTAGGGGGTTGAAGTGGGCCGTTGGTGGGGGAGTTTTGGGCCCATGGGGGGGAACCCTGAATTTCCTGCCTTAGGGGCGCCCCACCCCTTGCTTGTGCGCCTCCCACCCCTTCCCCAACCCTAGCCGCCACCCCCTAGCACCTCCCTTGCGCCTCCACCCCTCCCCCTTCCTCTCCACCTCCCTCCCCTCCTCTAGCCAGCCCTAGAGCCTCTCCCTCCGTGCGATCTTGCTGTCCAGGAGCTCTCCGTCCAAGAGGATCCGGCATTCCCGGCGATTGGAGGAGAGATCGGGTCGCAAGGAGGAGGCGTTCGTCGACCGGGTTATCTGTCAAGAAGAGGTACGGATTTGGGGTCTTGTTCGGGGTGGTCTAGGTGCTGTTAGATGGGTAATTCCATGGTTAATCTTGTTGTTTAGGTGCTGTTCCTAGTTGATATTAGGGAGTTTGCAATGGTTGTCCCACGTCCTGCTTCGGGCAGATTGGGCACATGACCTAGGGTTTGAGTTTTCGCAATTTTAGAGTTAGAATTTGGTTGGCCTCCTGTTGAGGAAGTTGTAGATAACTTCAATACCTTTAATTGTACACCAAGAACGTCCAATTCTGCCAAGCCGTTTGAAAGTTATGGTCATTTTACCGAACGTGTTCAAATCTGTGATGTAATTGGGACAGAACGTAATGTTTTGTAGATTAAACAATTTTAGAAGCCGAATCAGCTTTTCCCAATACTTAGAGAAAGCTAGGAAATTTCCTAAGCTTTGCGATGATGTACTCGTTTACTTAATTTGGAGAACTAGAACTCAAGTTATGCTAGTTTGAAGCCTGCTGTCCTGGGGGACAGATTCTCTGTTTTTCGGCTTTGGGAGTAGTTTGCGAAGTCGGGGTAGATGAGCAATTGTGTACTGTTTTGTGGGCACGGTTTGATTGTGTGGTATCTATGTGCAGGTGGTGTGACCCCGGGAGTGCCCTCATCCTCTCGCCAACCCGTCGCCCGCGGTTAAGGCAAGTGTATTGTAGTGGTTGCGGCTTAGGGAGCCATAATGTTTGAATATGAGATGGTTTACACATGTTTTATGATATGATGCCATGATTGATGTTTGCATATGACATGATTAACATGATTTCATATTGATCATGATTTCGTTGTATTAAATGTTTATGCCAATCTTTACATGTTTATGTCATATGTGCATTCATAATGGAAGAGGCATCCCATGCTGATGCCACTACAGGAAAACGATCTTTTTTCGACGGTCACAAGTATTTTCGTCGGCCCAAAACAAGCCGATGTTATTAGCATTATTATTTCGTCGGCTCGACCAAACCGACAACAATACGAATATTTTCATCGGCTCAACCGACGTAAACAAATGAACTCTTTATTTTCGTCGGCTCGGCCAACGTAAACAATTATTTTCATCACCAAGAAATGTATTTTCGTCGGCCTCGCTGATGAAACTATCTGCCAGCTAACCCGCGCTTTTTTTAAAATTTTTGGTGACTTGTTATCGTCGGCCGTTGTAACATTTTCGTCGACTTGGCCGACGCCAATATAGTTCGCAAGGGCCACGTCAGCAGTAGGCCGTATTTTCGTCGGCCAGGCCGACGCCAATACAGTTCGTCGGCCAGGCCGACACCAATACAGGCATTAAATTTTATACTGTCCAGCCCTTTGCGGCTCGCACTAATTTGCTAATTAGCTGTGTTGCGCCGCTGCCCCCAAGGAACGCGCCCGCGCCACGCCGACCGTTCGCGGCGCCGCGGCGCCGCTTCTATCTGCGCCACGCCACGCCCTCAGCCATGCCCGCGCCCATGCTCGGCCCCTTCGCGCGGCACCGGTGGCGCCACCCCATCTGCGCGACGCCATGCCCCGATCGCGCCACGCCCAGCTGCGCCTCACCCGGTCCGACCGCGCCCTCGGCTGCGCCTCGCCCAGCCGCGCCCACGCCGACTGCGACTGGCCCAAGCGCGCCCACGTCGACCAGGCCACGCACCGGCCGACTACGCCCAGCCGCGTTGTCCCTGTCCACGCCTCGATCATGGCCTAATAGTGAGTTTTCTCAATGTGTAACTGTACATTAGGATGGAGTAATATTTGATGTTTCATGAATGATTAGGCCAAACACAGAAGTTGTGAAAGCTTGCTACAAAATGTACAAGAAATTTTTTCATCATGGGTTAAATTTTTGCTCCTATGTTTATTGCCATCTATTTTCATTATGGATGAAACCTTTGTCAACCTTGTCATGACAGTATAAATAGATTTTTAAAAGCTTCGAAGTACAGACAAAAGGTATCACTAAGGATCTAATTAGTCGTGAAAATGGATTGAGTTTGGTTTAGGTATTGTTGGTATTTGGTCAAAACTAAATGCACACCCATATCTTGATTGAACTCATATACAGATATACCGCTTCAAATGTGGATCCATGGACGTGTGATACATTTAAATAGGGTTTTACTCTATTTGGACTGGATTTAGGTAGTGTATGTACAGTGGTTAATATCCTTGTTATTGTTGAAGCTTAATATAATTATTGCTTATTTTATTTATGTTGTGTGACTTCATTGGACGAAGGGTTAACTTTACTTTTCATACCATGAACATTTAATCATTTCATACACAAGTGATATGTATCGAATTTAATTATTTTATACACAGAAGTCACCCAACCTATATGTCACCCTTTCAGGAGTGACACGGTTCACATTAGGTTGTGAGCTTTGTCGTTCCGGAATTGTCCACGATTTTGGACAGCCTGGGATGGACGGTTAAACTTGGTTTTTATGACATGTCGTATAATTCAAATGAGAATTTCGGCAGCGTAACCCAATTGTTCTCTGATGCATATCAACCGGTTGTGCATTCGGGGAACAGCGGGGTTATGCTGCCGAAATTTCGTTCGAATTGTACTGCATGTCATAAAAACCGGGCTTAACCGTCTTTTCCTAGGTGGGTTTAGGACCTATCCTGATCTATATCTCTTGTTAGGATGTGTACCTCACTTTCACAACTATTCATGCATTCAATATAGCATACAAAATGGGAGATGACCGTAGATGGATGTATGATGGTTGGACAAGCACTGGGGCACACACACAAGAATGGATGATTAAGATGCAAGGTTTTGTGAATCATGCTTATTCATCGTCTCCTGGTGGCGGGTTGGCAAAATGTCCATGTTCTAGGTGCCGGAACTTTGCTCGACAGTCCAAGCCTAGTATGGAACATCACCTATGTAAATATGGTTTCATGCCGGATTATCTCACATGGTTCTAGCATGGTGAGTCACAAATAGGAGCAACTTCGAATGATGTCGATCAATCAGATGAGCCTGAGGATAGAATGGATGAGTTGGTCAATGATATTGCTCATCAGTTTGAGGATGTCCCTGGGCCAGAGGTCGAGAAATTCTTTAAGCTACTTTCTGCCTCAGAAGATTCTCTGCATGAGTCCACAGATGTGACACAGCTAGGCACTGTGACACGGCTCATGGCTATAAAATCGAAGTACAATCTCTCTGTAAGTTGTTACAATGATATAGTCGATTTGATTTGTGATATCCTTCCAAAACCTCATAAGATGCCGAAGGACTTCTACCGTTCGAAAAAGCTGTGGGCTAGTTTGGGAATGCCTTACCAAAAGATTGATGTATGTGTTAACAATTGCATGTTGTTCTGGAAGGAGCACGAGGACAAGGATCATTGTGTGTATTGCATGAAATCGAGATATATGGAGATGGTCGACGAAGAGGGGAATATGCAGATGACAACTGTGCCAGTGAAGTTGTTACGACACATGCCCCTAATACCAAGGCTTCAACGGTCGTACCTATCTAGGTCGACTGCGAGGCATACGAGGTGGCACAAGGAAGACGTCCATGAGAACAATGGGCTTATGGGCCATCCTTCTGATACCGAGGCCTGGAAGGCGTTGGATCAATATGACACAGACTTCGCCAAAGACCCCCGCAATATGCGTATTGGGTTGGCGACTGATGGTTTCACACCTTTCAACACAAGTGCGGCCTCGTACTCATGTTGGCCCGTTTTTGCAATTACATATAATCTACCACCTTCGATATGCATGAAAGATGAATACATTTTCTTAACCCTTGTCATACCGGGGCCTAACCATTCAGGAAAGCACTTAGATATGTTCATGCAACCCGTAATTGATGAGCTGAAAGAGTTATGGAATGGGGTGATGACATATGACAACAACAGAAAATAGTACTTTAACATGCGGGGTGCATATCTTTGGTCTATTCATGATTTTCCTGCATATGGCATGTTCTCCGGATGGAGCACACATGGTAGATTGTGTTGTCCAATATGCATGGGTGACACAGATGCATTTCGTTTGAAAAACGGTGCAAATTCTGCTTCTTTGACTGTCATCAACGTTTCACATCTACTAATCACCCGTTTAAGACACAGAGCAACGCTTTTCGCAAAGCGACGACCATTAGTAAAGGGCCACTGAAACGTTTGAACGGTCATGAGATTGTATTGAACGGTCATGAGATTGTTACTTGGCACAATAATTTAGTCAATAGAGAGGATGGATATGGAGGGTTCAAGGAGATGCACAATTGGACTCACATATCTTGCATTTGGAGTCTTCCTTATGCTCAATCCCTAATCCTCAAACATAATATCGATGTGATGCATCAGGAATGAAATGTTGCAGAAAGCATCATCAGTATGATTTTTGATTTCAAAGACAAAACAAAAGACAATATCAAAGCACATAAGGACATGGCTGAGATATGTAATTGACCTACCCTAGAGGTGAGGTCAGACGAAGCCGAACGGACAGGGAAGCCACGTGCTCCCTACTGCCTCAAACCTACCGAGAGAAAGGAGGTATTTATGTGGTTGAAAAATGTCAAATTTCCCGATGGTTATGCAGCGAACCTAAGACGAGCAGTGAGCATTGTAACAGGCAAGCTAAATGGTTTAAAGAGCCATGACTACCATATTATCATGGAAAGGCTACTACCTGTAATGTTCCGTGGTTATCTGCAGGATGAAGTTTGGACAATGTTGGTAGAGCTAAGTTTCTTCTATAGACAGCTATGTGCTAAGGAAATAAATAAAACAATAATGAAAAAGTTGAAGAAGGACATACCGGTGCTTATATGCAAGATGGAGAAGGTATTCCCACCAGGTTTTATGAACGTAATGCAACATTTATTGGTACATTTGCCATATGAAGCAGAGGTTGCAGGGCCTGTACAGTACCGATGGATGTACCCAATAGAACGGAACCTGAAGAAACTTCGAGGAACTATGCGTAACAAAGCAAGAGTTGAAGGATGTATCGCAGAAGCATTCTACCTTAAGGAGATATCGTATTATGCGAGTACATATTTTGCAGATGAACACAACATAAATGCTCATATACCACTGTACCACACAGCTGAAGACATCCCTGTCAGTAATCTGAAAATATTCCAATGGAATGGCAAAGCTGTGGGTGGTAGTTCTAATCACGAGCTGTCTCCGCAAGAATGGAATGCCGCGTTGTTGTATATGTATGCCAACATCGAGGAAATGGACAAGTATTTCAAGTAAGTACTTCCATTAAATGAAATTCCCTTAAATTTGTTGACACACAAGTACTCAATATCTGTTGAACAATTTGCAGGTTGTTTGATGATAAATACTGGAGATCCACACGACAACCTACCCCTAAACAAGTTGACAAATTACGACATCATGGTTTACACGTGGTCCTAGTTTCGTCGCTTGGTTTCGACAACATGTATTGTTCTCATAACACTTAACCACAACAAATTGTATTCAACTAATTCACTTCAAAAACTATAACAAATTGTATTTAACTAATTCACTTCAAAAACTTAACTAATATTGCAGTGCATGAGGGAATGTGACGTACATGAGGACCTACGCCAATTATCACATGGAAGCACAACTGCAAAGAGTTATGGACGTTATGATGTCAACGAATGGCGCTTTCGTTCCACCAAATTTGAAGCAAAACACCCACAAGTAGCCACAACGAATAGTGGAATTGTCACTAAGGCGTATGATGTGAATGGTCATGCCACCGAGTTTTGTGGTGTTATTCAGGACATAGTAGAGTTCATGTTCAGAGGGGCGAAAGACTTCAGGGTAGTGTTCTTTTACTGTGATTGGTTTAGCGTTGATCCTAAGAAAGGAACAAAACGTAACAACAAAGTAGGGATTGTGGAAGTTAATCATGAGTCGCGCCTTACAGGCTACGATCCATTCGTACTGGCGAGCCTAGTTGAACAGGTTTATTATATGTCATATCCATGCAACAAGCCGTATTTGTCACCTTGGTGGGTTGTTCATAAGGTCAATCCTCCTGGTCGGTTGAACACCCCTGGAGATGATTGTTATATGGAAAATGAGATCGATAACAATGGTCAAGAGGCATACCAAGAAGGAGATTTACCCAATTCATTTGGAATAGAGACTGGGTTGGCACTTGATCAAATAGTCGGCGACATTAATGATATTATTATGGTTGATACTCGCAAAAGGAAACAACAGAGGCGTGACTTGGGTACTCAAAAAAAGAAACAACAGCAGTTTCGACGTGGTAGTTTTCATAATATTACCATTGAACCTCCGGATGCCGATGACTTCTAATCAATGTAACGACATAACTATTGCATTTTTTATTATGTAATCTTAATGGTTTTTTTATGTACTAATGTTTTTTACATTTTCAGAAATAGGATGAGGTCGTTTGTTCATATTGGTGGCAAATTGCTTTCAAAGGGCAAGAAGAAAGATGGATCTTCATCTTCAAAATGCCAAGGTTCAAGTAGTTCTTTATTTATGGGTAGTAGTTCTCAGCCGAGTCGACGAAGTGCATTCCAAAAATGCCTCGATGACGCTTCGCGGGAGGTTGATCCATTAGAGGAAGCTTTACCAGAGGTTCTAGTTGTAATTAATATAAATTTTCTTTTGCATTCATATGATATTTATTCTTGCATCTTATTTGTACAGGTAGGGGATGAGGAGAATGAGGCTGAAGGTAGAGGTGGGAATAGTGAAGAGGCAGGGGCGGAGGAGGAGAATGAGGTTGGAGAAGATGGGGCTGGGGAAGATGCAGGGGATGAGGGGGAAGATGTTGATTGTGGTGATGATGCAGGGGATGAGGGGGAAGATGCTGAAACCGTCTTTAGGTATTAATTATTGAAGCAACCAGCAATTATATATTTTATTAGTTGTGCTTAACATTATGAGTATATTTCAGGTACAGGGGATCTAATTTGATTCCTCCTGCAATTACAGACCCTAGGTCAAGAAGGGTGATCGTGCCACGTGGTGATTGGTAAGTTTCAACTTAAAATTTGTTATTAATTCATTATTGATGATGTAATGTACATGAAAATTGTATTTTGCAGGCAATGGATTGATGTTGCCTGGGAGGGTCGAAATCGGTTAAGGCCTGTGAACGCTACATTAGGATCTCTCTGTCGGTACCACTATCCGGGGATGGTTGTGATTAGAGGCATTTCGAAGCCAGCAATGAAGTGGGATCACTATGCGTTGGCTATAGATGGCTAACAGGGAAATGTTGGATAGAGGGTGTGGAAGGACTTTTGGGTAATGATATTGGTTGCACTTTATTTAATAGATTTTGACGTCTATACTAAATTGTCTAACTCATAATTTTATCCAATTAAGAGAGGTACCGTTTGCCAGAGGGTCAGGAGGATTTACTGGCAGCTAAAGCCAGATGTGTGTTTGACAAGGCTGCAACCAGGGTTACGAAGGATACAAGCGGTGTGCATGTACTACAAGAAGATCAAAAAGGAGGACATGAACAAGAAGTTAGGTGCTTCACAGATCTACCTTCGAGAGGATGAGTATCTCGAGGTGGACTTGCCTTGGTTACGGAAATGCCTAGATGCATGGCAAGCGCTCTGTGCCTACTGGTCGTCGGTAGCTTTCATGGAGCAGTCATGCAAGAAGAGGGGCAACCGACAGGCGGGTCCAAGGGTGACTCAGCGGTATGGTGCCGATGGACATCTTCGTCTCGCACGTCGAATGGTACGTTCGATATGGTGTAATTCTAATTTATTTAACTTCGGTTATACTTATGCTTACTAATTAACATTGAGCTATAGGAGGCTAAAAGTGGCAATGTGCCAAGCTACATTGAAGCATATATCCGGGGCCACAAAGGAGCTGATCCTATGCACCCAGAACAGCTTTGCAGTCCATCGGCGATGCAGAACCTGGTTAGTAGTATCAACATGGTACAAACTTAATTAAATGAAGTTCCCTATTATTGCCTTAATTAATATTATAGGCACGCTACGGAGAAACAATGGTCGAACGTCATGGGGAAGAGTACGATTGGCGGAGAGAAGATGTCGATCTTGTGGCCTTGTACACTAGTGGAGGTGGTAAGAAACATGGCAGGTTTGCCATGTTCAATGGGGTCATGGATTCGAGCGAAGCCTTAGGAGAGGCGAGGTCATCTCAATCATCCCAAAGCAGTGCACGGAGCTCACGTGAGGCAAGACTAGAAGAGGAGTTAAGGCAACAACGACAGGCGATGAGGCAACAACAGGATATGATGAGGCAGCAACACGACAGTGCAATGCAAACCCAAGCCTATTTTGTTCAATGGCAGGCACAACAACAACAATACTTTCAAGTAAGTTAAGTTGTTTACGATTTCATGCCTACATTGGGCCTACAATGTGTAATTTCTTATAGAATTGATCATTCACATAGCACGAAGTGGAATGACAAATTTTGATGATCCATGCTTGCATATAGTGCTAATGGCCAAATTGTATGCACTTTTTATAAACTTAATCATTTAGTTTGCTAATTGGTGTCACAATACTTATATTTTCTTTTGTTCTTATATCTATAATTTTTTTAGGATATTTTAGCTACGCACCTTGGATCCGCTGCTGTTAACTTGCCTACATTTCGTCCTCCTCCTGCACCTCCTTTCTTCCAATCCCCGCAATTGGTATTTACTAGTAACTTGTCATTTTTAGAACATTGATCCTGTGAAATTAAGTAATAATGTAGGACCCCGGATCGACTATCCGGAATCCCCTGTGTATTTCTGTACTAGTCCCAGATCAGTAGCTAGTACACACAGTCAAACGGTGATGAATCAACAACCATATCACGAATACATAGAACTAAATAAGAATAACGCCAAATAAAAGCAAAGACCTTATGGTCAAGGTTTACCATTACGGCCTGAACAGGCAGAACAACTTGAACAACCGCAGCGGAAGACGAAAACACTAAAGCGACCCATCCAAGTGCCCACAGGCAATCGAGTGGAGAGCGCGTCCTAGTCGTTGGAATTCCTTTGACAGCTTCTTTCACTTCTGAGACATGATTAGAATGTAGCACGTGAGTACATAAAGTACTCAGCAAGTCTGGGAAATTATGCACAATGTAGGCTATCCAAAGATGGCTTAATATGGTTCTTTTGCATAAAGCCAAGTTTCATCAAACCATACTTGTTAATAAGTTTCACAAAGCATATTTAAGCAATTCTTTGTAATAATTGAATTATGTAATATTTCAGTGAAGGTTCTAGCCACCATTCACTAGTATATAGGCTCTATCTGCCACCTCTCAACAAGATCATGGTTCAATCCATTCGCATGGCTCAGTCTGCCATGGTTCACAAAAACAGGTTCAATCCACCTACCTGGCTCTAGCCGCCAGAAGTACACCCGAGAGTTCTAACCACTCCCGGATCCCAAAAGATCAGTTTTGAAAACCAAAACAAAAGTCTACTTTCAGCAAGCTTTGCCCTTGACCGTAGGCACGGCTATTCGAATAATTTTAACTCTGTAGAGGTGTACAACTTTACCCACAAGACATGATATTCCCTTGATGCCATGCAATTAGCACACTTCCTTGGGTGTGCCGGCAGGGATATCATGACAAGGCCTTTACAATGTATACGCCTAACCTGACCCACCCACTGAGGTTTCACTGCTATTAGGGTTCTAGCCGCCCAGTACAGAAGCCCCCTCTTGCACCGTGTGAGAAAAACAGTCTTGTCTCTATCCGACACTCACATTCTACCATTTGGTGAGTCTAAGTTAGGTTTCTACAAATTATTTAGCCAGGTCGTACCATTATAGACATGTGGTTGTACGGAAATGCTTAGAATGGAGACAGTCATAAGCGTCGGTCCTTAACTGACTTGGGGCGGTACTTGCACCATGAAAACTAGTGCTCTATCTGCACCCGCCAGACAAACCATTCCGCCCAAGTCCAAACCATTTTTCCTTTTAGATTTTTATTTTGTAAACCAATGGCAATACTCTTTGCCTATAACTTCCAACACAAGTTTTCAGGAGATAAGTGAAATTCCCACCCATAGGTGAATACTGACCGATTGCGAGTCTAAGCATTTCTACCAAACTGTTCTATTCCACCACTAGTTTATTTTATAAAATACAAATCTCCGGGTTGGATTACAATCCTTATAATTAATTTTGTAATCTCCAATAATCCTTCTATTGCCATAATTTTATAATCATAAGAATAATCCAATTCAATATAGTATCCAACAAGGAGGAAGTATATCATAGTACCATCATAACTCCAAAATCATATTAAACTACAATCATGTTCGTATATGAAATGTTTCCCTTGAACCATAATTTGCAATGCTGGCTTATCCATCATTCACCCGGTGATCAATCTTATCATCTGCTAAGAATATTTCGCCAAATCACCTACTAAACCACCGAGAATACTTCACAATATTATCTCTAATCATCTAGAATACAATCCACCGATAATACTTCATAATATCATATATTTAATCATTCACCTTATCACCTCTAGATTACCTACTTTAATCCTCCAAGAATACGTATTATCATCATTTACTAAACCACCAAATATTATTCTATAAAACTAGGATTTTACTAATTCATCGTCAATAGTAGATTTCACTAACACCGATACCCAGTTAACTAAATAAGCTACACATATTCTGCATTATCCATAATTCCACATAAGTGGTTATCGCGACACCATATTTCAGAAAATCATCCACCAACCCCCGAGTATGATCCTCAATATTATCCACTTACTCCGTCGAGTATATTTGATAATATTATTGACTAAATCATCGAGTGTCATTCCCAATACTACCTATTGTAACCCTTCACATTGTCATCTCTAAATCTCATCGTATGCTTGTTAAGATCCACCGAAATATGATTCACCATTTATGCTATTTGATCCACAAGTATGACTCTCAATATTATTTATTTAATGGTACCGACTATTATCCGTAATGTCATACCTCTTCCACTACTCCGTCGACCCTTACTAATCATATTGCGAACTGCTATCATAATCCGACTCCTCAGAATATTTCAACTATCACCATTCATAGATCAGTTTCATGATAACAAGTCCCACATCAACTCTAATGTTCATCTAACTCCAATTTGCATTTCACACCATTTGTTCCATCGAACATGTCTTCCCAATAGTCTTTTCCCCTAATTAAAGAATATTTTTCCAAAAACAGTTACATTGGTGAATCACTGTACTAGAGCGACAAAGGATCATGGATAACAATGTCAAGGAGGTAGGAACAACAGGTATAACTAATAACCTAACGTTAACATCATCCATTTATATAAATAGCAATGCAATTTGTAAAACATGGTAAAACATTTATAAATTGTAGGATCAACATGCGTCAAGGAGACATGCCTCAGCCACAGCGAGAATGTCGAACTCTTGAAGTATGGCGGCTGGGTCGGCGGACTCGGCGGGTCGTCGGCTACGCGTAAAACGGAGCAACAAATAAATAACCAGAAAATAAATAAAATCCAAAAATTACAAAAGTAGTACTGACAGGTAGGTATTGATTTTATATGAATTGAGGAATTTGAACGGAGTCAATCGGAGTTCGGATGGGAAAGATATGAGCTTCCGAAGTTCGAAAATACTAGAAAATGGAAAACGAGAGAATATTCTGGGAATATTCCCTTTCCTTTGATTTTCTGATTTTTCTTAGCCCTTGACATGTGGGACCCCATGGTCATTGACATGGGCTTCTTCACCATTGCCAAGAAACAGAGGAGGCCAAGGGGCTAGGGGCATCGGCGATGGGAGGCACGGCGGCTGGAGCGGCGAGTTCGGCGGTGGGCGGCGGCACGACGCACGGGGGCGCGGGGGCGGCGGTGCGGGCGGCGATCCCGTGGCGTGGCGGGCGGCGCGGAGGCGGCCGAGGCGGCGCGGCATGGGCGCTGGCCGAGCGGCGGGCGGCGGCGCTGGTGGAGGCGCTGGCGAGGGCGGCGGCAGAGCGGCCGAGGGGCGGGGCGGGACCGACGGGGCACGGGGGCGGCGGCGCGGTCTCCATAGCGGCGGCGACGTGGCCGGAGCCCGGTCGGCGGTGCGTTTCACACGGGCAAGAACAGAGGCCTCCAAAGCGCTCCCAAATTTCGAAATTCCTTGAGAAATTTACACATGGCCTCAAAATCTAATGAATGAATCATCTACGGTACCTCTAGAGGGACTCACCCTTGCAAGGAATTGAATCCAAACTCACCCGAGGAGATGAAATTTGCGAAGAACACCGGTTCGGCCGAAGCGACTAAAATGCGAAATTCGTCACCGAAACTTGATGAATCCTAAAATTGATTGCTCGGTTAGAATCTAGACATCCATACGCACACAACGGAACTCACGGAATTGTATTTGGCTCAACAGAGAAGAAGATATGGCGATGAACACGAAGAACACGAAAATGTGGCTTCCTCATCGGTTTTCTTAATCGTCTGGCCAAATGAGTTAGAGAGACATTGGGAGGGTTAGTGCACGGGTTAGGGGACTCCTTCACGAAGATAATGGAGGTGGAGGCACTTAATTTGGCGGAGAAACGACCGATTCATGGCCATGAATGCCCATTTCGGTTTTTGCTCCACTAAACACATTCCGGCGAGATTTGGAATGAATGATGGTGAGGAACGGAAATGTTAAGTCGCTACGAATCCAACGGACCCAGCCGTTCGTGATTTGGACCATTAATGGAGGAGATATGAAGGATTGAATGGAGGGAGGCATGAATAGAAAGAGAAGAAACCTTCTCTGTTATTTCCTGGAAGCCAAGCCATCGTGAGGTAGAAGATGACCATGTAGCACATGCCACGTGGCGCTCTAGGATTGGCCAAGGTTTACGCGAAAGTGATGCCCTAGAGAAAAATTAGCAAAAATGGTCTAATAATTCCTAGAACCATTTTGGAATATTTTGAACCTAATAAAATTGGTTTCGCGGAATTTGGATGAAATTTGTGGATTTGAATATTCTGGAGCGAATAGCGGGCATTAACCCAAGGCCGCGCGAGATAAAATACCAGAGAGCTTCCAAAAATCTCGGGAATCATTCCAAAATTCATTTTGGAATATTTTGAACCTAATGAAGTGATTTTGGGATTTTTGGAGCATTTTTGGACTCGGGTGAAATTTCGGGTACCGGCGGGAACCTAGAAATTCGATTTCTTTGAACGGAAGGGGATTGAATCCCGATTTTGGATGGGAAAGGATGCCAGGTTAAATTAAACACCAAGGAAATTCCAAATTTTTTATTTTAATTAATTTTAATTAGATTTTTCCCAGAAAGCAAAACTGAGGATGTTACAAATAACCAATTTGATTCCTATAGGGTTCAACAACACCGCCTGCTGGACCGGCAAATGTTAGAGGCGATGTTGCTACTGGTTCAGGGATGCCTGTCGACCAATATCTCAATTCAGGAGGTGATGCAGGTAGTGGCCACAACTTTCACACACCTCCAAGTTGAACAATGTAATTTTATGTTAAACGTGTTCTATGTGACTGCTTATCATCTTATGTACTGCTTCTATAAATGCTTATCGTCGTAATGTATATGAGATGAATGCGCTTATCATCGCATGTGTATGAGATGAATGATTATCGTCGCATGTGTAACACCCCGGCATTTAATATGCCCGAATGCTACCAAACATAGACTAAGCAAACTCTAAATACCACAAATACAAGTAAATTACAGCAAAGGAGTACATGCAAAAACCAAAAATTTCGGCAGCATCTCCTTTGTTTTAACATGAGTTGAAGGAACAACAATAGCATAGCAATATATGGCAATATAAGAGGTATCTAAAATAGCAATAATTAAAGGCATGATAGTAATATAAGTCTAATTCCAAGCATTCAATGTCTCCATGAGCCAAACGAATAATAAGACTCTCATATCGCAAAACTAAACCATAAATCAATAAGCATCACACTTAATTTATTATCAAGACCCAATTGAATGACTGTGGGAACAAATGAGTGAAGCTACGTGTATAAGTGTGACTATTTCCCTTCCCCGCATGCCGCTCTCATGGTACCTAAAACAACAAGAAAGCACAAGCGTGAGTTCAACACTCAGCAAGTATATTGCAATGGTACAAAAGAACAATTACATGGCTACAACAACTCACATCATGTCTATCATCTTATTCATGATCACATATCATTGTTGTCGGGACCCGAATTTGCAAATCCGGACCCTCTGTGTATTCAGCACTAGTCCAGGAATGCGCTAGTGCACACAGTCTCAACATTGGTAAATATCACAATCATACTACTCGATACTAATAAAGTACTTTAATTAGATAATCAAACTGGTTGCTTAACCTTAAGGTCAAGTTATGTGACACTACGGTATGGTGTGACATTATAAAATGTGAAATTAGAGAATAAAACCTTTCGGCTTGAGGTTTACTCGCGTTTTTGGGCCTTTTGAAGTGTTGTGACACCACGGAGCATCGTAACCTTATAAAAGGTGCATGATGAGGTCAAAAACATATTGAAATATGATATGGGAGGTTAAAACCATAAGGTATGGAGGTTAATAGCGTTGTCGGGCTGTTTCCGGGGTTTTGGGCCTTCCCGGGGGAGTTTGGGCCTTAAAGAGGGGGTTGTGGGCTTTGGTGGGATGGAGTGGGAATCCATTTAGGATTAGGAAAGGGGCTTAGGGCTGGTTAAAGGGGGGTTTCTCTGCCCTTTTGGGTGTCCTCCCCCTGCCCCTTGCGCCCCCAAGTGCCCTAGCCGCCTCCCACACCTCCCCACCTCCTCCTTGGGCGCCTCCACCTCCCCCAAGCCTCTCCCCTTGCGCCACCACCCTCTCCACCACCTCTCCACCTCTCTTGCTGTGCCTAGGTGATTTCTTGACCTCACCACCTCAAAGATCCATCCGTTGGAGCGCTCCGCGACGAGGAGATCCGGCGGGATTGGAGCGAGGAAGGAGATCGCGCGAACCGGGAGGAGATCTATTGGGTTTTCGTGCGTTGGGCAAAGGTATGGCAATGGGAATCCTTGGGGTTGGTCTAGGTACTGTTCTAAGGGTGTTTATCAAGTTTTTAGATCAATTGGTGGTACTGGAATTGAGTAGATTGGATTAGATCTAGAAGTTGCCACGTTCTCTGTTTCGGGCAGCATGAGCAGTCGACCTAGGGTTCTGTTTTTAGCCAAATTAGACTCGGAATTTGGTCGTACGGACGTTGAAGAAGTTGTATATAATTTCATTATCTTTCCGTGGATATAAAGAACGTTAAATTCCGCCCAGCCGTTTGAAAGTTATGGCTGTTTTACCGAGCGTGATAAAATCTGTGACGTAATTGGAACAGATCACGGTAATCTGTAGATTAAACAACTTTAGAGTCCGAATCAGTCTTTCCATATACCTAGAGAAAGTTGGGAAATTTCCTAAGCTACGCGAGGATATACTCATTTAATTGATTCGGAGTCCCAGATCTCAAGTTATGCCTTTTGCAATGCTGCTGTCCCGACGGGACAGAACCTCTGTTTTTAGGTTTTGCGAGTAGTTGGCAATGTCGGGGTAGATGAGGGTTTGCGTACTGTTTTGTGGACATGATTGTGAGCGTGTGGTACCTATGTGCAGGTGGTGCGACCCCGGGAGTGCCCTCTACTTCCTGCCAATCCGTTGCCCGTGGTTGAGGCAAGTGTGTTGTGATGGATAGCGATTTGTAGGTTGCTTGTTGAGAATAGATGGAATTGACTACATGATATATGATCACTTGCCATGCTTTTATGATTGCCAATGATATGATGAGCATGTTTAATATGTTATGATGCCATGTGTTAATATGTGAGTTAAATATGATGTTGGCATAAATGCATACATGGCATGTTACATGGCTCAGGCGGTGAGAAAGTCATAACTAGTCCGGGAAGGTCGGTGAGAAAGTTATGACTAATCCGGAAAGCCAATGAGTAAGTCCTACATCGTGATTCCATTCACCGCGGTGAACGGAAGCGAGGAGTAGGCACCCTCCATCTTCGGGATGGAAGGGCGGAGAGGGTGCACACCGACGGGTGTGTACTCAACCATACCGGTATGAGTTTCCAAGGAGACATGAGCATTGCATTACATTACATACATAATGATGATGATATTGTTAAGTGTTCATCAATGAGATGATATATATGATGGGAGATGTTATTGCCATGATATTGTTCTTGTTGTCCATTGCAATATGCTTGCTGAGTTTCGAACTCACGCTTGTGTTTTCTTGTTATTTTAGGTGCCATGAGAACGGCATGCGGGGAAGGAAAATAGTCACACGCCCACACGTAGCTTCACCATATTGATTCCACAAGTCATTCTATTAGTTTGATAATAAATTGCGTGTGATGATTATTGCTTTAAGGTTTAGCTTTGCTATATGTGAGTTTTATTGTTCGTTTGACCCTTGGAGACATTATGTGTTTGAAACTAGACTTATATTGATGCTAAGTCGTTAATTATTGCTGTTTTTAGTTGTCTCTCATAATCCATACATTGATATACTGTTGTTGCTCCTTTAATTCATGTTAAAACAAAGGAGATGCTGCCGAAATTTCGGTTTTTAGCATATGTACCTTTTCTGGAATTTATGGTAACTTGTGGTATTTAGATGTTGTTTAGCTTATGTTTGGTAGCATTCAGGCATAGTAAATGCCGGGGTGTTACAGTTGGTATCAGAGCGGGTTGTAGGTCCTTGGAATATGTATTTTTAGTGTCATACCTTAGGTTACAACTAAAATGTGATGTGGAATAACTTAGAAACATGGCTTAGGTTTTTTACTAAAATTTTGTTATAGGATAGCAACATTAAAACTTGCAAAAGTGGTATAACTAATCTAAAATTTGACACACAATGGATGCACAGTAGGAAAGGGTATGGGTATCATTTCCTTACGCTTAAATGTTGTATTTAAGCTTCGATGTTGAATGCTTCATTTGATAATGCATGATGCTATGTCGATGAGACAAATGATTAAATTGTGCTTGTTGTGGTGATAAAGTGGGGTTGTGGTGCCGAAGGGTTTCGGTCACCACTTTTGTTCATAGTAAGGGTGTGGTTTGACGGTATGGCCGGTTAAAGCCATCACCGAAGAACTATTAACCCCTGTAGGAGAAGAGTGCTTACCCTTTCTGTCATTAATCGGGTAGATTACTGGAGTCAAATAGAAAAGTTTGGTGGTGGATTCCTTCGGATGTTCTTTATCGTTCTGTGGTCGGTCTTGGTTGGTTTTATTGGTTTTAGTTGATGGAAACAAAAAGAAAAGTGTTTGGTATTAGATTTTCGCGGATCGTTCCGTATGTGGTGTGTGGTTTTGTCTTCCTTGGTTGAAGACGAAGAAGAGGAGTCTAGGGTGGCGCTTCTTTCGGGCGCCTTTCCACTTTTAATGCTTAGTTTGTTGATTTCTTTATGGGTAAGAAGCATTTAATTTTATTCCTGTGTTTGTCTTTCTCCGAGGTTAAAGGAGTTATTGCGGAGTTGTGCGGACCAGTATCGGGGCTGAAGATCTGTGGCTTTGTAGGAGTAAGTGGTGTTTGATTTCGATATTTTACTGGTTTAAGAGATCATCGTTGAAAAACCCTTCTTATTTCGTGAAAGTTTGGGGTTTGGTGTTAAGGTTTTAATTGCAAAGGTTTAATTGAGCGCTTGGTTCCCTTTCGAGAAAATTGTCTTTCAACCATTTTCCTCTATGGGAGTCCTTGAGATTTAAAAGTGTTTTGGAAAATTCCTTTTGCATGACCAAGTTTGGGTTTGTCTCATTGCAATTTTGAGAGTCAAGTTTCCTTATGAATTCGGGATGAGCTTTAAAACTAAAATGTTGCAAACAAAGTAAGTAGTCTTTTGACTGAAATCATTTGTCCCTAGTAAGAATTGCTGTTTAGCATGTTATGTAGCATGTACCAATGTGATTTATGGGATGATGCATTGTTAAGTTAATTTGTGAGTTGAAACAATTCCATGCGGTTGTTATCTCTAGCTTGAGAATAAATAGACTACTAGTGTTGTAGTTTACTCTTAGCGAGAATGATTGAATGTGCTAAAGTACATGCTTAGAATCTGTTGCTTTGCTTTAAAAGTGCTTATGACCCTTGATAATGTTTAAAGTTTTAAACCCTGTTGCATAGTTAGAACATTAAGATGATGTAAACTGCTGATAATGTTAAAGAAGCTTTCTTTGGTTGTTTAAAGATGTTCTAATTTAAACATGTTAGTAGAGAAATTTGATCATGCTAGCTTGTGACCTTAACTTGGAAGTTGATTAGAGTTGCTATTCATGTTGTTACAAAATATTAGCATGATTGGAAGTATGCAGTCGTGTTCCTAAAATGCTAGTTTTGATATCAATTGAGAAGACATAAGACTATTTGTTAATGATGTTGTTAAAAACATTGTGCTAATCTAACTTATTAAATCCAATTTAATAGTTGGAGTATGTTGTGTGGTGGAAGTTTTGTTATAACCGATGTATAGGGTAGCTAAAAGCAATGTTGTTGATTGATGATTTTGCAAAGAATTGATATTGATGCTTTGGTAGTGTGGTTAATTGTTGGAAACCATTGATCCAATAGAAGAAAAAGTGTAAAACTGTGGTATTATGTCAAGTACATGTTGTGATGGGATGAACAATGGATAATAATCATGATGCAAGATTTTAATCTTAATGATTGCATATCTTAGAATCCTATTTACGAATTTTATCTTGTAGAGATATTACTTATTTGTTGAAGTCATTTTATAGATTGAACAAGTTTCAATTGTCAAGATTTTGACGTATGCATGGTATAAATTGATAGGTTGACCATGCTCAAGTAGCTGTTGAAGTACTATGTTTAAATTTAGAGTAAGAAGTATTATGATTTAGTGATCTGTGGGGATCATATCAATGTAGTCTGGGTTGGGTGCCTTTGTGATAAGCATCTTAAACCTTAATTAAAAGTGTTGGGAATGGTAACTAGAGGAAGAATTTGTTGTGAAGCTTTTGGTTGATTTGTGTTGGGGCTCCTCAAGGAGTAAATAGTGATTACTGAAGTCTTTAATGGAAAGCGTAGTGGAGTACTAGAGATTGTTCTTTTTATGCTGAGCGTGTGTTCAAAAGCTTTTGCACTGGTTTGGTTGTTTGCCATTTTAGTTGAAGAGTTTACGGTCAAGGTGTTCCATATGCTGTGTTTCAGAGTTTCCCTAAAACACGTATAAATTGGTGCAAATATTTGGTTTTGGCTAATTTGTTTAGTTGGTGCTATGAGTATGGATTTACACCCCAAAAGTTTTTGAGTCGATCGCGCCCTTTCGCGTTCGCACTGAATTATCTTTGAAATTATCTTTCGCGTTCGTAACCTTATAAAAGGTGCATGATGAGGTCAAAAACATATTGAAATATGATATGGGAGGTTAAAACCATAAGGTATGGAGGTTAATAGCGTTGTCGGGTACATTTCGGGTTTTGGGCCTTCAGAGTTTGGGCCTTAAAGAGGGGGTTGTGGGCTTTGGTGGGATGGAGTGGGAATCCATTTAGGATTAGGAAAGGGGCTTAGGGCTGGTTAAAGGGGGGTTTCTCTGCCCTTTTGGGCATCCTCCCCCTGCCCCTTGCGCCCCCAAGTGCCCTAGCCGCCTCCCACACCTCCCCACCTCCTCCTTGGGCGCCTCCACCTCCCCCAAGCCTCTCCCCTTGCGCCACCACCCTCTCCACCACCTCTCCACCTCTCTTGCTGTGCCTAGGTGAGTTCTTGACCTCACCACCTCAAAGATCCATACGTTGGAGCGCTCCGCGATGAGGAGATCCGGCGGGATTGGAGCGAGGAAGGAGATCGCGCGAACCGGGAGGAGATCTATTGGGTTTTCGTGCGTTGGGCAAAGGTATGGCAATGGGAATCCTTGGGGTTGGTCTAGGTACTGTTATAAGGGTGTTTATCAAGTTTTTAGATCAATTGGTGGTACTGGAATTGAGTAGATTGGATTAGATCTAGAAGTTGCCACGTTCTCTGTTTCGGGCAGCATGAGCAGTCGACCTAGGGTTCTGTTTTTCGCCAAATTAGACTCGGAATCTGGTCATACGGACGTTGAAGAAGTTGTAGATAATTTCATTATCTTTCCGTGGATATAAAGAACGTTAAATTCCGCCCAGCCGTTTGAAAGTTATGGTTGTTTTACCGAGCGTGATAAAATCTGTGACGTAATTGGAACAGGTCACGGTAATCTGTAGATTAAACAACTTTAGAGTCCGAATCAGTCTTTCCATATACCTAGGGAAAGTTGAGAAATTTCCTAAGCTACGCGAGGATGTACTTGTTTAATTGATTCGGAGTCCCAGATCTCAAGTTATTGCTTTTGCAATGCTGCTGTCCCGACGGGACAGAACCTCTGTTTTTAGGTTTTGCGAGTAGTTGGCAATGTCGGGGTAGATGAGGGTTTGCGTACTGTTTTGTGGACATGATTGTGAGCGTGTGGTACCTATGTGTAGGTGGTGCGACCCCGGGAGTGCCCTTTACTTCCCGCCAATCCGTTGCCCATGGTTGAGGCAAGTGTGTTGTGATGGATAGCGATTTGTAGGTTGCTTGTTGAGAATAGATGGAATTGACTACATGATATATGATCACTTGCCATGCTTTTATGATTGCCAATGATATGATGAGCATGTTTAATATGTTATGATGCCATGTGTTAATATGTGAGTTAAATATGATGTTGGCATAAATGCATACATGGCATGTTACATGGCTCGGGCGGTGAGAAAGTCATAACTAGTCCGGGAAGGTCGGTGAGAAAGTTATGACTAATCCGGAAAGCCAATGAGTAAGTCCTACATCGTGATTCCATTCACCGCGGTGAATGGAAGCGAGGAGTAGGCACCCTCCATCTTCGGGATGGAAGGGGGGAGAGGGTGCACACCGACGGGTGTGTACTCAACCATACCGGTATGAGTTTCCAAGGAGACATGAGCATTGCATTACATTACATACATAATGATGATGATATTGTTAAGTGTTCATCAATGAGATGATATATATGATGGGAGATGTTATTGCCATGATATTGTTCTTGTTGTCCATTGCAATATGCTTGCTGAGTTTCGAACTCACGCTTGTGTTTTCTTGTTATTTTAGGTACCATGAGAACGGCATGCGGGGAAGGGAAATAGTCACACGCCCACACGTAGCTTCACCATATTGATTCCACAAGTCATTCTATTAGTTTGATAATAATTTGCGTGTGATGATTATTGCTTTAAGGTTTAGCTTTGCTATAGGAGAGTTTTATTGTTCGTTTGACCCTTGGAGACATTATGTGTTTGAAACTAGACTTATATTGATGCTAAGTCGTTAATTATTGCTGTTTTTAGTTGTCTCTCATAATCCATACATTGATATACTGTTGTTGCTCCTTTAATTCATGTTAAAACAAAGGAGATGCTGCCGAAATTTCGGTTTTTAGCATATGTACCTTTGCTGGAATTTATGGTAACTTGTGGTATTTAGATGTTGTTTAGCTTATGTTTGGTAGCATTCAGGCATAGTAAATGCCGGGGTGTATTCTGATTGGTATCGAGGCGAAATTTGTAGGTCCTTGGAATATGTATTTTTAGTGTCATACCTTAGGTTACAACTAAAATGTGATGTGGAATAACTTAGAAACATGGCTTAGGTTTTTTACTAAAATTTTGTTATAGGATAGCAACATTAAAACTTACAAAAGTGGTATAACTAATCTAAAATTTGGCACACAATGGATGCACAGTAGGAAAGGGTATGGGTATCGTTTCCTTACGCTTAAATGTTGTATTTAAGCTTCGATGTTGAATGCTTCATTTGATAATGCATGATGCTATGTCGATGAGATAAATGATTGAATTGTGCTTGTTGTGGTGATAAAGTGGGGTTGTGGTGCCGAAGGGTTTCGGTCACCACTTTTATTCATAGTAAGGGTGTGGTTTGACGGTATGGCCGGTTAAAGCCATCACCGAAGAACTATTAACCCCTGTAGGAGAAGAGTGCTTACCCTTTCTGTCGTAAATCGGGTAGATTACTGGAGTCAAATAGAAAAGTTTGGTGCGGTGGCCTGGGCTACGTGGCACGATTCGAGCCATTCAATTTGGATCGGACGGCCCCGAACACATCTAATCTCCCCTGAGGCTCCTACGTGGCTCAATCTCAGCCCTAGGATCAAGATCTAACGGCTGCTAAAGGATCCAATCTATATCACGTGATCTATCCTGGACCGCATGATCTAGATCCAACGGGTGATACGAGATCTGGGGTTGGAACAGTAAAGGGCTACGTGGCCTCACCTCGTGCGTGCTATCGGGATCGGACGGTTGACGGAGCTCACGGGGTCGCGGCGGCGCTGGTCGACGGGATCTGGCCGGACTTGAAGACGGTGACACACGGGACGGCGCCTCGGGGTAGATCCGGCGAAATGAAATATCTCTTCGGGTGCGCCTCGGTCTGGGGATCTTGGAACTGGGCTCAAACGCGGCGGAGAACGGCGGACGACGGCGGGGCGAAACAAAAAACGTGGCGGAGCTTGTTGTGACTACGGCGAGCGATTGCGGCGGCTACACGGTGGCTAGGGCTGCAGGAGGTGGGGCGAACGACGCGAACGGCAAAGATGAACCTCGGACGCCCACCCGGTCATTAAATACCGGTCCAAACGTCGAGATCGACACGGATTTCGCGGGGAAGCCGTTGCCGGGGCGGAGTCCGACGGCAGCGCGGACTGGGCTGACATGGTTGCATCCCAGCCGTCCACGCACGCGCGATTGACGGCCCAGATCCGATCGGCTCGGACGGGCCCGATCCGTCCCCACGTGGGTTGGCGCGGCGCATCGTGGGCCGTTGGATCTTGATCCAACGGTCCACGGGGGTTAGGGTTCGGACGCGATTCGACCGAACCGCGCGGTGCGGTCGGGTCCGGGTCGGACTCGGACTCGAGTCTGACTCGGGCTCGGTCGGAGGAACAGTACAAACCTATTCGCATTTTCCAGCGATTAAATAATCCAATTAATTCCCATAAATTCATTTAATTCATTAAAAAATAGCTAAACACTCAGAAAAATTCCAGAAAAATTCTAGAAAATATCTTGGAACATTTTGGACTCAAATAAAATATTTCCAACAAAATTTTATTTGCAAAGTTAAATTCTTTAATTATTTCAAAATGGAATAAATTCTAATAAATTCCAAATAAATCCAAATAAATTCCAGAAAATTCCAAAATTTCACCAAAGTGCCAAATCACACTTGAATTTAAGAAAAGCAAAATTTTGGGATGTAACAATTATCGTCGTCATCATGTATGCAATGCGATGCGATGCACATGTCTTCTGAAAACTCATACCGGTATGGTTGAGTACACACCCGTCGGTGTGCACCCTCTCCCCCTTCCATCCCGAAGATGGACGGTGCCTACTCCTCGCTTCCATTCACCGCGGTGGATGGAATCACGATGTAGGACTTACTCAATGGCGCCCCGGACTAGTCATAACTTTCTCACCGGCCTTACCGGACTACTTATGACTTTCTCACCGACCCGGCCATGTGTCATGCCATGTATGCAAACATGCCAACATCATAGATAACTTGTACATTAACACATGGCATCACAACATAATAAACCATATTCATCATATCAATGGCAAACATTAAAGCATGGCATGTGAACATATCATAAATTCAATTTCAACTCAACAAAACTAGCAATCTACAACCCGTTACCCATTCCAATACACTTGCCTCAACCACGGGCGACGGATTGGCGAGAAGTAGAGGGCACCCCTGGGGTCACACCACCTGCACATAGGCACCACACACTCAAAATTATGCCCACAAAACAATACGCAAACACTCTTCTACCCCGACTTCGCAAACTACTCGCACAACCCAAAAACAGAGGTTCTGTCCCGTCGGGACAGCAGACTTGCAACGAGCATAACTCAGGTTCTAAAACTCCGAATCGATTAAATGAGTACATCCTCGCGTAGCTTAGGAAATTTCCTAACTTTTTCTAGGATATGGAAAGACTGATTCTGTGAAATCATGTGATGAAAAATTGGCTTGATGATGATTTTAAACTTGTATAAATGTGTTTTGTGCATGCTCATGTGTTTATCTTTTGCACCGAACCAAATTTCCAAGAAACAGTAAATTTCATGTGTATGACAAACCAAATTTTTTGGTCTGTCATAAACGTGTTTGTGGCGACCTTGTTTTTCATGTGTATGACAAACCAAATTCTTTGGTCTGTCATAAACGTGTTTTTGGCAACCTCGCTTTTTCCCATGTATGACAAACCAAATTTTTTGGTCTGTCATAAACGTGTTTGTGGCGACCTTGTTTTTCTTGTGTATGACAAACCAAATTCTTTGGTCTGTCATAAACGTGTTTTTGGCAACCTCGCTTTTTCCATGTATGACATACCAAATTCTTTGGTCCGTCACAAACGGGATTTTTGATGCTTGTTTTCGCCATGTATGCCAGACAAATTTTTTGGTCCGCCATGAACTGATTCTTCTAGGGTTTTGAGACATGTGTGCACTGGACTGGATTTTGGTCCGTGATGAATGTCTTTTTGTTCAGCTAGGGTTTTGAGCAAATTTGAAATTGAATCTTGATTTGAATTTGAGATTATGAAATTAGTGTGAATTTCATGATGCTTGTTTTGAGGTGGACGTTATGCAATGCTCGTGTGAGTAGTTGCTTGGATTGACTTTGAGTCAAGTCGTGGACTTGTGCTCGGAATTGTTCTGTGGTTTGTTCATGTGCAGGTATTGCTCGAAGACGAACGTGGTCGATGACGGGACCGGAACTAGGTTCATGGAGGAGCTGAGGTTCGGGACTAGGTTCAGGGGGGAACTGAGGTCTTGGTGGTCAAGGATGTCATGCGGGATGTTCTGGCTAAGAGAATGGTGCACATGAAGAATGGTTAGTCACGTGAGTATGTCAGGTGGCCATGCGCATGCAAAGTGTTAGTCACATGAGTATGGTAGGGTTTCCATACGCGTGCAAGAGTTGTACTTGGCCAGGTTGGGCCAAGTGGAGTTATGTTGGATACATACTCCTTCTAGGATTAGGAGTGGGAATCCTTTTAGGAGTAGGAATTGTATCCAGGACTCTCTGTGGTTTGCTCCTTTAAATAGGAGGGGTTGTCTCCTGTTGAAGGGCAATCAAACAGAGCTGAGCGCATTGAAAGCTTAGAGCTTTTGTTTTAGGGCTTGTACTCTTGTGTTTGGAGTACTTTAGACAAGAGAGAAATAAAGATCAAATTCTTCAGATCCTTTGCGTGCTACAGTAACCTCGTGCTACAGTACCCACGAGGTCCTTTTTATCCAAGTTTTTGGGTTTCGTTTTCTCTCTGGTTTTTAGGTTTAGTAGATGGATTTTTTGTCTACTTTGTTTCTTTGAGTTCCTTTGTGATTTGATCAATCCAAAACCTCTCTAGGAATTTGTTTTACAGTTCTTCAAAGTTCTGTAGGTTGATCTTTTGTCGTTTCTGTTAAACCTTCAAGTTTACGTTAGATCAATTCTCGTCATCTTCGGCTATAGCAAGATTGCGAGGTTCATAACTTTTGATCCGCAAGTCCGATCGAGCTGATTATTTTTGAGTTCGATTCGTATTGGAATCTAGTTTCTTGTGTCTAATTTTCAGATCGTTCCGACGATTCGATCTCCAGGAATTCGCGTTTTACCGAACCTCTGTCATTCTGTTTTTGTCGAATACGAGGCAATTATTTGGTTCTGTTTTGGGGTGAACTTTTATTAGATCAAAGTTTTGGTTTTAGCTTCCGCACAATCATTCACCCCCCCTCTGATTGCTATATTCGTGTCTTTCGATCCTACGGATTCAGAATCTAAAGTGGTTTAATCTATAAAATACCGTGATCTGTTCCAATCTCGTCAATGTTTTAAATACGCTCGGTAAAACAAGCATAACTTTCAAACGGCTGATCATAATTAAGCATACCTTATGTCCAATTAAAGGTATTTCAATTACCTACAACTTCTTCAACAGGCGAATGACCAAATTCCGATTCTAAATTGGCGAAAACCCAATCCCTAGGTCGACTGCTCATGCCACCCGAAACAGAGAACGTGGCAAACTCTAGATTTCATCTAATCTACCCAATTAAAGCACCACCAATTGATCTAAAAACATGATATTAACCCTTAGAACAGTACCTAGACCAAACCCAAGGATCCCCGTGGCCATACCTTCGCCCGACGAATGAAAAACCAACGGATCTCCTCCCGGTTCGCGCGATCTCCTTCCTCGCTCCGAATCCACCGGATCTCCTCATCGCGGAGCGCTCTAATGGACGGATCTTCAGGGTGGTGAGGTGGAGAACTCCCCTAGGGGCAGCAAGGGTGGTGGAGAGGTGAGGAGAGGGGTGGTAGTGCAATGGAGAGCAAGGAGGGGGGCGGCGCAAGCAAAAGGGAGAGGGGAGATGGGGGGCGGCTAGGGCAATGGGGGGAGGGCGCACACAGCAGGGGGGCGCAATAAGGGCTTGGGGAGACCCCCAACCAGGTCTCCTACTCCTATTTGGACTCAAACTCCTTCCCACCAAAGCCCACGACCCTTTCCCTTAGGCCCAAACTGCCCCGGAAAAGGCCCAAACTCCCGGAATCGGCCCGAAAATGCAAATAAACCTCATACCGTATGGTTTCAACCTCCAATTCCACATTACATAATGTTTTTGACCTCAACATTCACATTTTATAAGGTTACGACACTCCGTGGTGTCACATTGTCCCCCCTTCAACAGGATTCGACCTCGAATCCAAGACACACCAATACGCAACCCAGCAAAGCAAAAGATAGCTAGGTTTCACATCACATACCTGAGGCGAAAATCTCGGGATACTTCTCACGCATGCGAGACTCCAGCTCCCATGTCGCTTCTCTCTTGGTCTGATGTGACCACGGGACTTTGACAAACTTGAGCGTCCTGTTCTTCATCACTCGCTCCGAAGTCCCCAGAATTTTCACAGGATGGGACTCGAAGGTGAGGTCCTGCTCAAGCACTAATGGTTCCAACAGAACCACCAACTCTGGATCATGCAAGTATTTTCTCAGCATCGAAACATGGAACACATTATGCACACCTTGCATTGACTCCGGTAGCTCCAGACGATAGGCCAGCTTACCAACTCGGGCAATGATAGGAAATGGCCCAACATACCTCAGACTAAGCTTCCCCTTGGTGCCAAATCGAACCACACCCTTAGTGGGAGATACTCACAAGAGTACGCTATCACCCACCTCAAACTCCAAATCTCGCCTCCTCACATCAGCATAGCTTTTCTGTCTGTTTTGCACTGCAAGAAGGTTCTGCCGTACCTCCGCCACGCGATCAACAGTCTGCTGAACCCAATCCGGTCCAAGAACTGCTCTCTTGCCCACAGCATCCCAACAAAGCGGCGATCTGCACTTCCGGCCATACAGTACCTCATAAGGAGCAGCCCGGATGCTGGAATGATAGCTATTATTATAAGCAAACTCTGCCAAAGGCAAATGATCTTCCTAGCTACCTTTCCAAGCCATCACACAGGCCCTGAGCATGTCCTCCAAAGTCTGAATGGTACGCTCAGACTGCCCATCCGTCTGAAGGTGGAAAGTGGTACTAAGGCGAAGCTGTGTACCCAAAGCACTCTGCAAACTCTCCCAAAATTTTCAAACACATTTCGCATCCCGATCAGAGATAATGGTCTTGGGGTACCCCATGCAGTCTCACAATCTCCCGCATGTAGATGGGAGCCAACTCGCTCGCTGAATGGGTAGTGCGGATGGGAATGAAGTGCGCAGACTTGCTAAGAAGGTCCACCACAACCCAAACAACATCCTTCCCTCGTGGAGTACGAGGTAGGCCAACCACAAAATCCATGGAGATGTCATCCCACGGCCACATAGGGATCTCCAATGGCTGCAACAGACCAGCAGGACGCTTGTGTTCGGCCTTGATCTTCTGACAAATCCCACAAGACGCCACATACTTGGCAATATCCACTATCATCGTTTTCCACCAGAAATTCTTTTTCAAATCCCTATACATCTTGGTCTCCCCAGGACGGACCGTGTACGGTGTGCGATGAGCCTCCTTCAGAATATCCTCTTTCACTTGGGACTTCTGAGGTATGCACAGATGACCCTGAAACCTCAAAGCTCCCGCATCATCAACGGTAAAGTCTCCAGACTTGCCATCCTCAAGGCTCTTCCTCACCTGCTGGAGCAAACGATCATGCTGATGTGCCTCGCGCACATGCTCGGGAATCGCTGACTCAAGAATCAATTGAGTTCCAGCTTGCACGGTCCACGCAAAGCAGTAGGATACTCCCAATCGCTGAAAATCAGCAATAAGATAATCAATGACAGAGGGCATTGTCTTGCGACTGAGAGCGTTAGCCACCACATTTGCCTTACCCGGATGGTACTGGATAGTGAGGTCATAATCCTTTATCAATTCCAGCCACCTCCTCTGCCTCAAGTTCAAATATTTCTGAGTAAAGATGTACTTGAGGCTCAAGGCTCTTGTGATCAGTGAAGATATCACAAGACTCACCATACAGATAGTGCCTCCATATCTTCAATGCAAACACCACAGCGGCTAGCTCAAGATCATGTGTGGGATAGTTCTGCACATGCTTTTTCAGCTGCCTCGATGCATAAGCAATCACCTTGCCATCTTGCATGAGCACACAACCAAGTCCCAAATGAGAAGCATCAGAATAAACAGTGAAGCGCTTCCCAGGCTCGGGAAGGGTAAGAATAGGAGCAGTCACTAACTTCTCCTTCAAAGTGTAGAAACTGTGCTCACACTCTGCAGTCCACTGAAATTTCATGCCCTTCTGAGTCAGCTGCGAAAGTGGATTGGCAATGATAGAGAAATCCTGCACAAAACGCTGATAGTAGCAAGCCAACCCAAGGAAACTACGCACCTCTTTGACATTGGAAGGCCTCTTCCAATCCAAAACTGCTGAGACTTTGCTAGGATCTACGGATATGCCCTCTGGATTGATGATGTGGCCAAGAAAACCCACTTCTGAAATCCAGAACTCGCACTTTTTCAGCTTAGCAAAGAACTGATTCTCCCTCAAGGTGCTCAGCACAAGCCTCAAGTGCCGCTCATGCTCCACTTCTGATTTAGAGTAAACCAGATTGTTATCGATGAACACTACCACAAACTCATCAAGGTACTTGTGTAGCATACTGTTCATCACCTCCATAAAAACAGCAGGAGCATTAATTAGTCCGAAAGACAACTTTAAATTCATAATGCCCATACCTAGTGGAGAAAGCAGTCTTCTCAATGTCCTGCTCCCTCACACGGATCTAATTGTACCCCGACTGAAGATCAATCTTGGAGAACATCTTTGCCCGTTCAGTTGATCAAACAGATCCTCGATGCGAGGCAAAGGATACTTGTTCTTGACTGTCACTTGATTAAGAGCATGATAATCAATGCACATACGCCAACTTCCATCCTTCTTCGAAACGAAGAGGATGGGTGCTACTCAAGGTGACACACTACGCCGAATAAAACCCTTGGCCAACAGATCCTCCAACTGCTTTTTCAACTCGTCTTGAAAAGGATGAGCCAAGCGGTATGGAGAGATAGAAATAGGTCAAGTGCCAGGAACAAGATCAATACGAAACTCCACATTCCTCACAGGAGGTAAACCAGGCAACTTGTCAGGGAACACATCAACAAACTCCTTCACTACAGGAATTTCCTCAATGGAAACTAAAGAAGATGGCTTTTCTGACATAGCCATGAGGAAACCCAACTGCCTCAAACGACGATCAGAAAACAGACTAGCCAAAGCAAAGACGGAACTGGAAGGTATACCACCCTGAAAGGTCAACTCTACCCCTAACAGGGCCTGCAAGGTAACCATCCTCCAAAAGCAACAAATCTTGGCACGGTACTGATGCAACCAGTCCATGCCCAAAATGACATCAAAAGGAGCCAACTGGATCACCATAAGATTGGCAAAGAAAACCTCATCATCAATGGCAATGGTGCAACCCGGGCAAACCAAAGAACTAGCAATCAAACCCCCAGGAGAACTGACTATCACAGACTCAGAAATCCGCTGAACTCCCAACTTATCTCTACTAGAAAACTCAGATGACACAAAGGAGTAGGATGCTCCGGAATCAAACAGAACAAAGGCATCAACTGAATCCACAAGCAAAGTACCTGAAACCACCTCTGGATGCCCGGCTGACTCAGCGGTCGGCAAGGCGTACAATCCTGGTGGCGCCGGGACAGTAGGAGCCCGGACACCCGGCTGATGCCCCAACAAAGATAGGGGCGGAGGAGGTAACTGAGGAGGAGCCGACGGCTGTGGGCACCAGTAGGCTGCTGGTGGCGCCTGCGCAAAGGGCGGCTGAGGAGCAGGAGCCGCCATCATGTGTACCGATCCTCTGGAAGACGCCGCTGGAGTGGGAGGAGAAAGCATCGTCTCCCACTTGATGATACTACCGGGATTCATCCGGCAGACTCGCCCCATGTGGCCAGGCTTGCCAAAGTGGTTGCAACTCCCGGACCAACCACACTCCGAAGCACGGTGCTCACCACCACACTTGAAACAAATCATGCCCTGCCCGGGCACAGGACGAACAGCCGCTCGCGAGGAAGACGACTGGGGCGGCCCCATCTTAGCCCCTGAGGAGGAGACCTGTCCCCCCTTGAACTTCTTGAAGGTGGGTCGCTGAGAAGACCCACCTCCTCCACCAAAGGTCCTCTTCTGGCCCCCGCCTGGGGCCGCAGGAACCCTTGAACCACCCGGGTTTTGCTTATCCCGGGAGAGCTCCAACTCGAGCTCCATGCCCTTCGCCTGCTCCACCACGGAGCAGAAGTCACGAGGGACAGTCGCCCCCATGACAACTCTGAACTCCTGGTTGAGGCCTATACGGAACCTCCTCGTCTTCTCCCTGTCGTCGGCTGCCACAGCCAGCACAAAGCGCACCACATTATTGAACTCAGCCTCATACTCTGCCACCGATCTCTTTCCCTGGGAAAGAGTCGTCAGAGTATGCTCCATCCTCTCAAGGAAAGACTCTGGGTAGAACTTGGCTCGGAAGCAAGCCACAAAGTCCTCCCAGGTGATCGGCCCAAGATCGGGGGCTCTAGTAGCCAGAACCCCCTCCCACAAGATATTAGCTTGGCCATCAGCTGAAAGGCCACAAAGCGAGCCCTCTGGACCGAGGTCAATTCTATGACCTCAAACAGCCTCTCCATGTACCGCAGCCAATCTGCGGACTAGACCGGCGTGCCCGCTCCGTCAAAAGTGTCAAGACGGAGGGACATCCACTCCCGGAGACTCATCCTCGGCTCCGGCACAGCGGAGGCAGCAACTGGGGCCGCTACAGGGGGAGGCACTACAGCAGGGGCTACCCGCAATTGCTGGCGCAGCTCTTGAACCTCCCTCTGTAGAGCTTGAACTAAATCCTCATTGGCGGCAGGTACCTCAGCCCCTGACTGTGCCGCCGGGAGCTCCTCCTGCGCTAGCCCATGAGCATTGAGTGAAGCGCTACCCTCAGCTACAGACTCAGCAACTCCCTGGGAACCTCGCCCCTGGCCTCCACGGCCACGGCGACCACGGCCTCTACCCCTCAGCATGGCTGCTACAGACAGACAACCATCCAATCACATAAACATAAGGACAACATCATATAATCAAGAACAAAGATCAAACATCACCATAGACATAGTCTTCATCAAATAATCAAGCGCAATGCAATGATGAACCAAAACCCCATCCTACTGTGCAACCAAGTGTGTCAAATTTTAAATTACTTATTTCACTTTTGCAAGTTTTAATGTTGCTATCCTATGACAAAGTTTTAGTTAAAAACCTAAGCCATGTTTCTAAGTTATTCCACATCACATTTTAGTTGTAACCTAAGGTATGATACTAAAAATACACATTCCAAGGACCTATAGCCCGCTCTGTTACCAACTGTAACACCCCGGCATTTAATATGCCCGAATGCTACCAAACATAGACTAAGCAACCTCTAAATACCACAAATACAAGTAAATTACAGCAAAGGAGTACATGCAAAAACCGAAAATTTCGGCAGCATCTCCTTTGTTTTAACATGAGTTGAAGGAACAACAATAGCATAGCAATATATGGCAATATAAGAGGTATCTAAAATAGCAATAATTAAAGGCATGACAGCAATATAAGTCTAATTCCAAGCATTCAATGTCTCCTTGAGCCAAACGAACAATAAGACTCTCATATCGCAAAACTAAACCATAAATCAATAAGCATCACACTTAATTTATTATCAAGACCCAATTGAATGACTGTGGGAACAAATGAGTGAAGCTACGTGTAGAAGTGTGACTATTTCCCTTCCCCGCATGCCGGTCTCATGGTACCTAAAACAACAAGAAAGCACAAACGTGAGTTCAACACTCAGCAAGTATATTGCAATGGTACAAAAGAACAATTACATGGCTACAACAACTCACATCATGTCTATCGTCTTATTCATGATCACATATCATTATCATCATCATCATGTATGCAATGCGATGCGATGCTAATGTCTCCTGGAAACTCATACCAGTATGGTTGAGTACACACCCGTCGGTGTGCACCCTCTCCCCCCTTCCACCCCAAAGATGGAGGGTGCCTACTCCTCGCTTCCATTCACCGTGGTGGATGGAATCACGATGTAGGACTTACTCAATGGCACCCCGGACTAGGCATAACTTTCTCACCGAACTTACCGGACTAGTTATGACTTTCTCACCGACCCGGCCATGTGTCATGCCATGTATGCAAACATGCCAACATCATAGATAACTTGTACATTAACACATGTCATCATAACATAATAAACCATATTCATCATATCAATGGCAAACATTAAAGCATGGCATGTGAACATATCATAAATTCAATTTCAACTCAACAAAACTAGCAATCTACAACCCGCTACCCATTCCAATACACTTGCCTCAACCACGGGCGACGGATTGGCGAGAAGTAGAGGGCACCCCCGAGGTCACACCACCTGCACATAGGCACCACACACTCAAAATCATGCACACAAAACAATACACAAACACTCTTCTACCCCGACTTCGCAAACTACTCGCACAACCCAAAAACAGAGGTTATGTCCGGTCGGGACAGCAGACTTGCAATGAGCATACTCGGGTTCTAAGACTCCGAATCGATTAAACGAGTACATCCTCGCATAGCTTAGGAAATTTCCTAACTTTTTCTAAATATATGGAAAGACTTATTCGGAATCTAAAGTGTTTTAATCTACAGAATACCGTGATCTGTTCCAATCTCGTCACAGTTTTGAACACGCTCGGTAAAAAAAGCATAACTTTCAAACAGCTGATCGAAATTATGCATACTTTACATCCAATTAAAGGTATTTCAATTACCTACAACTTTTTCAACAGGCAGATGACCAAATTCCGAATCTAAATTGGCAAAAACCAAAACACTAGGTCGACTGCTCATGCTGCCCGAAACAGAGAACGTGGCAAACTCTAGATTTCATCTAATCTACCCAATTACAGCACCACTAATTGATCTAAAAACATGATATTAACCCTTATAACAGTACCTAGACCAACCCCAAGGATCCCCGTGGCCATACCTTCGCTCGACGAACGAAAAACCAACGGATCTCCTCCCAGTTCGCGCGATCTCCTTCCTTGCTCCGAATCCACCGGATCTCCTCATCGCGGAGCGCTCCAATGGATGGATCTTCGGGGTGGTGAGGTGGAGAACTCCCCTAGGGGAAGCAAGGGTGGTGGAGAGGTGAGGAGAGGGGTGGTGGTGCAATGGAGAGCAAGGGGGGGGGCGGCGCAAGCAAAAGGGAGAGGGGAGATGGGGGGTGGCTAGGGCAATGGGGGGGAGGGCGCACACAGCAGGGGGGCACAATAAGGGCTGGGGGAGGCCCCCAACCAGGTCTCCTACTCCTATTTGTACTCAAACTCCTTCCCACCAAAGCCCACGACCCTTTCCCTTAGGCCCAAACTCCCCCGGAAAGGCCCAAACTCCCGGAATCGGCCCGAAAATGCAAATAAACCTCATACCGTATGGTTTCAACCTCCAATTCCACATTCCATAATGTTTTTGACCTCAACATTCACATTTTATAAGGTTACGACACTCCGTGGTGTCACAGCATGTGTATGAGATGAATGCTTATCGTCGCATGTGTATGAGTTGAATGCTTATCGTCGCATGTGTATGAGATGAATGCTATAATTTCTGTGAATTTCTGTGTGTTTTCTATGAATTGTGTGATTTTTCAGGTTTTTTTTTGAAAATATTGTATTTTCGTCGGCCAGGCCGATGAAAATATTCCCTAGGTTATTTTCATCGGCCTGGCCGATGAAAATAGTCAATGGCTTATTTTCATCGGCCAGGCTGACGAAAATAACCTGCCACATCAGCATCTACGCCGACAGTGTTCATCCAGGGCAAGCATTTTCGTCGGCCAGTCCAGACCGACGAAAATAACATAATTTCATCGGCTGCCGACGAAAAACATTGTATTTTCGTCTAAATATTTTCGTCGGTTTATTTTTGTTGGCAGGCCGATGAAAATGAGTGTTTTTGTCAGTTTTTTGCTTATTTTCGTCGGCTTTTGGCCGACAAAAATATATCATTTTCCTGTAGTGTGCGGGCCTTTGTGTTCACACGTAGTGAACACGAAAGCCCTACCTCGTAGTCCCATCCACGGTTGCGCATGGGAGCGAGTCAGTAAGAGAAGGCACCCTCCATCTACGGGATGGAAGGGGAAAGGGGATGCACGCCGACGGGTGTGCACTCGGTAATACCGGTATGTGCTTCAGAGAGATATGTGCATTGCATTGCATGAATGAAGTGGTTTATGAGATGATTATGATGTTCTATGAAATGCATATGAAGATATTTTTTAGATGTTTATGATGGTGTTATATGAGAGCATAAATGAAGTTCATGAGTTGATTCTCAGGTTATGTGAATGGCATTAAGTATGTATGTGAGTTGTTATTGTTTTGGTATCATTGCAATATACTTGCTGAGTGATGAACTCACGCTTGTGTTTTATGTTGTTTTTAGGTACCATGAAACCGGCATGCGGGAAAGGGCTTTAGTTACACTTCTACGCGTAGCTTCACACTTACAGACAGTTTAATCATTTGGAGTCATGATAATAATGAATAGTGCCATGAAACTTGGTGTATGGCTTGGTTTGAGCTTAAGTTCATCGTTTGATTCGTTATAATTTGTGGAATAGTTGAATTCCCTATTTTAGACATAAGTGATGCTATATCAGTTGTTATTGCTATTTTAGATGTCTCTTATCATGCTATATCATGCCTTATTATTATTGTTGCTTCAATTCACGGAAAAACAAAGGAGATGCTGCTAAAATTTTCGGTTTTAGCATTTGCACCTTTGCTATAATTTATCTTTATTTGTTGTATTTAGATGTTGTTTAGTCTATGTTTGGTAACATTCAGGCATACTCTATGCCGGGGTGTTACAATATTCTTTAGGTTTAGTGGCATATTCAATTGTTACTTGCAGAGGCAGTTGGATAGCAACTAGCTTATTTTAGCTTAGGTATTTTCTACAGTTGCCAGTATAACGAAGTCTTGATTTTGATTCTTCTACAAGTAACATAGGCTCTAAGCATAATTGGAGTGATGACGAAAATTGGGGTATTAATTATTTTGGGGCTAGGCTCTTACTGTCTAACATGAGTAACACAGGTGTCGGCGTACTGGCCAACAGGCACCTCCGGATCGGGTGCTTGTAAGGTTCAGACAGGGGGCTTCCGGGGCAATCGCCGGTGGAAGGAAGATGAACGGGGTGCCGGTGAAGCTCAGAGGGATGGGGACACTAGGGTTTACCCAGGTTCAGGCCCTCCGAAGAGTAACCGCCCTAGTCCTGATTTTCTTGGTATTACTTGTGTTCTGACTTGAGAGAATGAAATCTGCTAACCATGGATCAAACCCCCCTCCCATGCACCCCGGCCCCCTTTTATACTTGGGCTCCCGGGGGCACATGGGAGGCTTACACGGCAAGGCACACTCATTACACTAGCACGGGCGCATTTAATGCGCACGTCACTGTTCTTACATCCCATTAATATCTGCCGAAGCCGTCACACCCCCGCCTCGGGCCCCACGTCCGCCAGCGCCACCCGTTCTGTCAGGGGTGAGGTGCTGCCGTGATGTCATATGCAATTAATGCACGCCTGGGGAAGACACGCCGCCATACTGCATCCTCAATGCTTTGCATTTAATGCGCACGCCTCGCATTAAATGTCCTTGATCAGGGCGCTGCAGCTTTGGGGGTGGACGCCAGGGGAGTGGCCTGCATGCCACGTGTCTCCTGGGTGACCACCTCGCTGGTCGCCCAGTGGTGTGGCCTGACTGCCACGCGTCCGCTGGGCGACCACCTTCCTGGTCGCCCAGAGGTGTGGCCTGACTGCCACCTGTCCACTTGGGCGACCACCTTCCTGGTCGCCTAGAGGTGTGGCCTGACTGCCACCTGTCCACTTGGGCGACCACCTTCCTGGTCGCCCAGAGGTGTGGCCTGACTGCCACCTGTCCACTTGGGCGACCACCTCGCTGGTCGCCCAGTGGTGTGGCCTTACTGCCACGCGTCCACTGGGCGACCACCTTCCTGGGCGCCCAGGGGTGGGGCCTGACTGCCGCCTGCCCACTGGGCGACCACCTTCCTAGGCGCCCAGTGGAGTGGCCTGATCGCCACCTGTCCGCTGGGGAGTTGCTGCTTGCCGGAGGCGGTGTGCCTGGACACACCCTGCCCGCCCGGCGGTCTCTTTTATTGCGGGGGAGTGGGGACCCTGGCGTAAAATACGCCGACAGTAGCCCCCGGGCCCACCCAGGAGCACTTTTTGGCCTACCATCTTCCTTTTTCTCTCTTTTAAATGCCCCTCGGGAAACCGCTTAGTCTCCCGGGTGGGGCCATTAATTAGCCCACATGCCCCGCAGCCTTCGAGAGACCTTCTGGCTTCTTCCGGTTCTCAAGGCGGTTTCTTGTGATTATTCCTGCTGCCCGCCAGACGATCTTTGGGACGTGCCTTCTTAATGGGGTTTTTGAACTTCCCTTTTTCGAACCGCCGCGCCCTTTCGGTTCTCCCGCCGAGCCTTCCCTCGCAGCCCTATAAGAGTTTGACCGAGGGGGGAGCGGTTCTTCCTTCTTCTAACTTTCCTTGCTCTCCTTTTCCTCCCTGCTTTAGAGCCTCTTTCTTCTTCTTCTTCGCCGACGCGCTTCGATACTCTCCTGCGCCCGATGGCTCCCATCCTCCCCTCGTCGTCCGTCGAGGAGGAGGTTGCCGCCAGGCTCTCTCGGAACATAACCGCGGGCGCCCTCCGCGTCCGCGCCGGGACCGTCGAGCCCCGCTGCCGACCCGGGGAAGTGGTTTTTTTCGGGTGGCAGCTTCTTGCCGGCCTGCTGCCGCCGGTTTCCGACTTTTATCTTTTCGTTCTTAACTTCTATGCCATTCACCACATCCATCTTCCCCCCAACTCCGTCGTCCTCCTTTTCGCCCTTGCCCACTTCTGCGAAATGTTCGTAGGAGTGTTACCCAACCTCCTACTTTTTTGCTTCTTCTATACCCTTCGCGCCGCGGGCGGCAATTCGCCTGTCACCGGGAGCTGCCACCTGCGGCTCCGCGACGGGACCGTGTCGCGCTACATTCCACTGGACTGCCGGTCCAGTTGGAGGAATTGGCGCGAAGAGTGGCTGTACGTCGAGGACGACAGCGGCATTGAAGTGCTGGAGCTTCCGTCTGGTCCGGCGGTCAGCAACCCCAACTGGGGGGCCCAGGTGAGCGAGACGCCCGAGCTCCAGGCGATGCTAGCCCGTGTTGACCAGCTGCGAACGGCGGGCCTGATAGGGCCCATGGTTATCCGGTACTTTGTCTCCCGGAGGCTGTGCCCTCTGCGCCGTCGCGTCCGCCCGGCCTGGCAGTATATGGGCCTGGGCGATGGGACCCGGAGTATTACTGGAGGTAACCCGCTTCACCTTGGATCATCCCTTATCCTTCTTCTTTATTGGCTGAATCTGGTGCTGACAGCGCTTCTGTTTCCTGGGGCTCCCCTCTTCTTCTTCTTTTGTTGTTGTCAGCCGCCGGGAACCTAGCTCCCGACGTGATCGATAGGTGGATGGCGCAGCTGGGCTTTGTCAGCCCCGTTCCACCATTCCCGGAGGGCATGGTTCCGCTCTGCCGGTTATCACCGGGGGAGCGCGCGACGATAATCCGCGCCATGCCATCGATGGACGCCATGGGCACACCCGTCGTGACACGCCAGGCGCCCTTGACAATCCGGGACTCTCCTCCCGCCGGTGGTCAGGGGAGGGGTGACCAAGGGAGACATAGGCGTCCGGACGACGACGATGCCAACGGTGGTCGTTCCCAAAGGCCCCGCCTTCTGGGTTCGGCCGGGGCGGGATCTTCCGCTGCGGCCGCGTGAACTTCTTCCGCTGCAGCGGCCGGCTCCTCAATGGTGGCGGGGGGTTCATCGACCGGCGGGACCTTGTCCTTCCTCGCCCCCGCTGGGGTGGTGACAAGGGACCCTCCAGCGATGGCTCCTTTTCCGCCTCCGCCGGCTCCGATGGTGGGGCAATAGCTGCCGCCCTCGGCTTCGCCGACAGCGCTACGGCCGCCACCGCCGCCGCCCGCAGCGGCGATTCTTCCTCCGCCGTCGCCGCCAGCAGCGGCGATTCTTCCTCCGCCGCCAGCGGCGGTCCCTAGGCCGCTAGGACCGGCACCAGCGGCACCGCGCGGGGGACTGGTCCTCACTCCGATTCCCGAGGCCGTCACCTAGGTACTTATTCAAAAACACACATGCAATATGAAAATTAAGTCCCTTCGAACTGTATCTTACCGTTACTTACTTCTTTCCCTTTCTCAAGGTTCCTGCTTTGGATATTCCCGCCGCCCAAGTCGGGGGCGATCCAGGCACCGTGGCTGCAGGGGGTGCGCCACCTGGGGTCGCCGATCCCCAGGACGAGCTGGTGGAGGGGGGTGACCCCCAAGCGGTTGCTGCTGCTGCTGTCATTCAGGACCCAAGCCCGCTCGGCCCCGTGCCTACCCCGGATCCCCCCACTGCCTCCGTTCCTTCGGCAAACGCGGATGCTCTGCTGGCGGCTCTTAGCGAGCTCTACTCCAGCACGAGCACTCGTCTGGTGACAAGCAGGGAGCGGCTCACGGAGGCGGGAGCTGAAATCAACCGCCTCCGCAAGGAGGTGGAAGATTTACGCGAACGGGGAGCGGGGTTGGAGGTGCAGCTGCGGCGGGAGCGAGAGCAGCGGGAGCAAAGCGCCCGCCGCGCCGAAGAGCTCGCCGCGGAGCTGGAGGCGGAAAGGGTCGATCGGGCCCAGTCGGAGGTGGACACCATAGAGATGCTGCGCCACGCCTTCGACCGGACGGTGGCCAGTCTTGCTCCACTGGGCTGGAGCAGTCGGATCCGCGGGAGGAGAGGCCGCGGCATTATGCATTCTGCCTCGGCCGGACTGCGGACTTCCTCACGCACCTGCCCGCCGCCCTTACCGCCCGGTCCGCCCAGGAGGGACGCGCAGTTGCGGCGGCCACGGCGAAGTTCGTGCTGGCTTGCTGCGCCAGCCGCGACCCCAACTTCGATCCTGCGGCCACGGTCCAGGGAATCGAAGGTGACTGGGCGCAGGCAGAGGAGCGGGTCCACGACGCCTCCGAGCAGGTCGCCGCACAGCTGGCGTGGAGAACCCCCAGATGGAGGCCGTTGCGGAAGACGTGGCGATGAGGCTGGACGTCGGTCCAGTTGACGAGGACGCGGCGGCCGCTGAGGCAGCAGCGGAGGACGAGGAGGATCCCCCAGTAGCGTAGTTTTTTCTTTTAGCCTTTGCCTGTAAAGACTTTAGATGCAAAACATTTTATATGAAATGGGAGCACAAGTTCCCGCTATGTCGCTTAAGGTTCGCTTTTACCCTAATCTTTCCGGTTCCGCGCGAGCCAACACATGGCCACTTAAAGACTTAAGGTCTTGTGCCAGGGAATCACTTCCCTCGAACCCCTTGCCTTAGCAAAATTTTGACTCCCAGATAGCCTCTAGGGAACGAACACTTAGTGAGTCCGGGCAGGACCTTAGGTTCTTGGCAGTGGTGCTCAAGTCGCCGACCCCCACGGGGACACCTGGAGTGTCATGACCGTGCTGAGGGTCGTGCTGAACTAGCCATCCAATCACCCACTCCCGCACGCCGCTCTCACTTAGTGATCCCGCTTTTGCTATTGGGGCTTTGCAGGGCTGCAGGGTACCAGAGGCAAGTGCCCCGACACTACCCGACAGAAGGCAAAAGACCGAAAAGAGGGCAGGAAGAATAAACGTTTCGGATAAGGAAAATGAGTATTTAATTTCAAACAGAAGGCCTCCCCCGACCCGTGGTGGAGAGGAAGACACACTCCGGCCGGTCGGGGAACGGAGCCTGGGACTTACAACCGATCAAGGGTAGAATTTGCGCAGATTTTCTATATTCTGGGAGTTCGCCAGTTCTTCGTCGTCTTCAGTGGCCAGCCTGACCACCCCGGGACGAGAGACCGAGACCACTTTGAAAGGTCCCTCCCACTTGGGAGACAGTTTATGCGACCCGGCATGCGACTGGATTCTTCGCAAGAACAGGTCGCCTACTACCAGTGTTCTCTCATTGACCCGGGAGGCGTGGTACCGCCTGAGACTTTGCTGGTACCTTGCAGCGCACAGAGCCGCCCTATCTCGCGCTTCTTCCAGGAGGTTGTCGTCATCCCGACGCAGATCTTCCTGGTCTTCTTCTACGAACGCAGCAACGCGTGGTGAGCCCAGTTCCAGTTCCGAAGGGAGGACAGCCTCCGCGCCGTAGACCAGGAAGAAAGGGGTTTCCCCGGTGGCCCGACTAGGGGTAGTCCGAAGTGACCATAACACCGCCGGGAGCTGTTCAGTCCATCGGGCCCCACGCTTGCGGAGTCGATCGAATGCCCGTGTCTTGAGGCCCTTCAGCACCAGCGCGTTGGCCCGCTCGACTTGGCCGTTGCTCTTGGGGTGGGCGACCGAGGCAAAGCAGACCTTGGTGCCCATCTCTTCGCAGAAATCTAAGAAGGCCGCGCTGGTGAACTGTGCGCCGTTGTCGGTGATGATGCGGTTGGCGACCCCAAAGCGGGCGAAAATCCCTTGCATGAACTTGATCGCAGCTGCGGCGGTGATGGATCTTACTGCCTCGGCTTCCACCCACTTAGTGAACTTGTCGATGGCGACGAACAGGTGGGTGTAGCCCCCTGTGGCCCGCGGGAACGGGCCCAGGATATCCAGCCCCCAGACCGCGAAGGGCCAAGAGAGCGGGATAGTTTGCAGGGCCTGGGCTGGTTGGTGGATCTGCTTGGCGTGGAACTGGCAAGCCTCACATCTCCTCACCAGCTCGCAGGCATCCTGGAGGGCGGTTGGCCAATAGAACCCTTGACGGAAAGCTTTTCCCGCCATCGTTCGTCCGGACACATGGCTCCAATTTGACACGCCTCCATGGATATCCGAGCAAGCGCTCCCCTCTTCCCGAGTGATGCACTTCAGAAGAATTCCGTTCTTACCCCGGCGGTACAGGTCCCCGCCCACCAGGGTATAGCACTTGGCCTTTCGTGCTACCTTCTCTGCTGACGCATCATCGTCGGGGCACACTTGATCCCGCAGGTAGGCCAGGATCGGATCCATCCATGTGCCTTCCCGGTCAAGTACAGCGACCACGAGGTGGTCGTCCGGGTACTCCGCCTGGCCGGGCGTTTCCGCCGGAACCGCTTTCCCCCCAGAAGCGAGGGCTGAAGCGGCATCACCATCGTCCCCGCCAGAAACGGGGGCTGCGATGGACGGTCGCGGAAGCCTTTCTTCAAAGACCCCGACCGGTACAGGAGATCTGGTCGAGGCGAGCTGGGCGAGCTCGTCCGCCAGATGGTTGTCACGCCTGGGGATGTGAGTGTACCCCAGCCCTTCGAAATGCCTTTCCAATTTCCTGACCTCCGCCAGGTACGCTGCCATGACGGGGTCAGGACAGGAGAAATCTTTCCTTGCCTGATTGACGACCAGCAGGGAGTCGCCCTTTACTTGCAGGCGCCGGACACCGATGGCTGCGGCGGCCCGGAGCCCAGCCAGCAAGCCCTCGTACTCGGCGACGTTGTTGGTGGCCTTGAAGTCAAGGACGACCACGTACTTGAGGAGGTCCCCGGTCGGAGAGACTAGGAGAACCCCAGCCCCCGCGCCTTCAAGCCTGAAGGACCCGTCGAAGAAGAGCGTCCAGGGGAAGGGCGCGGGGACCTCATCGGCTTCGGACTCAGATGGAGTCCACTCGACGACGAAGTCCGCCAGCCTTTGACTCTTTATCGCGGTACGAGGAGCGAACTTGACATCGAACTCCCCCAGCTCGACGGACCACTTGGTATGCGGCCCTCTGCTTCTCGGTTGTGGAGGATCTCGTGCAGGGGGTATGAGGAGACCGGCCGTTGGATGCCTTCTCGCTCTGCCACCAGCGCCGCGCTCACGACGGAGGGGCTAGCAGCCACATACAACAGCAGTGGCTCACCTGGCTCGGGGGCGACCAGCACCGGGGGAGAGGAGAGGTATTGCTTCAAGTCTTCGAACGCCTGCTGGGCTTCTGGGGTCCATTCAAACGAGTTGGTCTTCTTCAACAGCTTGAACAGCGGCAGACTTTTCTCCCCTAGCCGAGCTATGAACCGGCCAAGGGAGGCCAGCCGGCCAGTCAAGCATTGCAGTTGCTTGAGGCGGGTAGGTGGCTGCATCTGCTCAATTGCCTCTATCTTCTCTAGGTTGACCTCGATCCCACGGCTAGAGACTAAGAACCCGAGTAGCTTCCCGGATGAGACACCAAACACGCACTTCTCGGGATTCAACTTTATACAATATTTTCTGAGGCGAGAGAAGGTCTCATCTAGGTCCTGGACAAGCTCATCGGCCTTTTTTGCTTTTACTACCAGATCATCAACATACACTTCGAGGTTCCTCCCTATTTGGGGCCGAAACACAATGTGCATGGCCCGCTGGTAGGTGGCACCAGCGTTCTTCAGCCCGAAGGGCATCCTGGCGTAGCAGTATACACTGAGAGGAGTCAAAAAGGCGGTCTTTTCTTCGTCTTCCTGCGCCATACTGATCTGATGATACCCGGAGTAGGCATCGAGGAAACACAGGGCTTCACACCCTGCCGTGGAGTCGACGACAATATCTATCCGCGGCAGGGGGTACGGGTCCTTGGGGCAGGCTTTGTTGAGGTCGGTGAAGTTGATGCACATTCGCCACTTCCCGTTGGACTTCTTTACGAGCACGGGGTTGGCCAACCACTCCGGGTAGGTGGCCTCCCACACAATCTTGGCGGACAAAAGCTTCTCCACTTCGTCCCAAATGGCGTCCTACCGCTCTGGCGCCTGCTGCCGGATCTTTTGTCGAACCGGGTGCGCTCCAGGGAGCGTTGCCAATCGGTGCTCGATCACCTCCCTAGGGACCCCGGTCATTTCTGATGGTTCCCAAGCGAACACATCCAGATTAGACCGGAGGAAGGTGACGAGCGCGCCTTCCTATTTGGCGCTGAGGTCGGTGCCGATCTTGACGACCTTGCCCAAGCCGTCCTCGCCCACGGGGACCGCCTTTGCCTCGCCCGAAGGCCTGGGCGGAGCGCGGGTCCTGACCGGCGGGAGCTCGGGCTGTCGTCCTTATCGCGCACCAAGCAGGTGGTGCCGGCCAGGTCCTGCAGCTGCTTGCTTAGACGCAGGGCTTCCAGTCTATCCACCTTCACCGTAATTGGGCCCCCAGGCCCGAGAATCTTCACCAGCATGTAGGCATAGTGAGCAACCGCCATGAACTTGACCAAGGCCGGACGGCCAAGCAGGGTGTTGTACGGGAGGTCGAAGTCGGCGACCTCAAAGTCGACCAGCTCCGTCCGGAAGTTTTCCGCACTTCCGAACGTAACAGGCAACCGGACCTGCCCTAGGGGCAAGAGGCCCACCCCGGGGGCAACTCCGTAGAAGAGTGGGGCCAAGCGTAGCTCCTCATACGGTATCTGGAGCGCTTGATACGCCCCAACTGACAGCAGATTGATGGCGCTACCTCCATCAACGAGGACCCGCCCGAGCTTCGTGTTGCGAATCGTGGGAGAGACCACGATCGGCAGATGGCTCGGGCCGAAGACGTTCTCCGGGTGGTCAGCCCGGTTGAAAGTGATTGGTTGCTCCGACCACTTTAGCAGCCTACTCGCCCCAGAGGACGATACGGTGGCGCAGACCTACCTCAGATCCCGCTTGTACTGCGAGTTCGATGAGTAGGTGGCTGAGCCCCCGTGGATGAACGCCACAGTGTGCTCCGCCTGTTGGAAGGCCAGTGAAGCTGAGTCTTCATCGTCGTCGTCGTCTCCATGGTCTTTCTCGCGGCGCTTCTTGAGTCGCCTGTCTACCAGCTTGGACACAACTTGGCAGTCCTCCAAGTCGTGTCCACTCGTTCGATGGATGGGGCAATAGGGCTTGCCCCCATCGTCTTCGCGACGGGGCGAGCGGCGGTTCCTGCGGTCGCCGCGCCGGTCCCGGCGCTCGTCCCTTCGGTCCGGATCATCGTGACGCCGGGATTTGGTCTCTGGTTCGGCAACCAGGACTTCCCTAGCGATGGCCTCCTTTCGCTTCTTCTTCTTCTTCTTGCGGTCGGAGGATTTCGAGGTGCCGGGGTCGTCGATGTCGGTAGGCCTTGTCGCACACTTCTGAGCCTCGGTCGCCCTGGCGCACTTGTGTGCTAGGGAGAACAACTCCGATGTGGTTGAGATGACGCGGGTAGCCATCTTCTCCCGCATCTTCTGTTCCCGGACCCCCCTTCGGAAAGCAATGATCATCGACTGCTCAGAGATCCGGGGGATCATATTGCGGCAGTGGCTAAAGCGCTGGATGAACCCTCTCAGGGACCCCCCTCTGTCTGCTCCAGAGCGTGGAGGTTGTCCTCCACGCCTGGTTGAGCGTAGGAGCCCTGGAAGTTGGCGACGAAAATGTCGCACAGCTCCTCCCACGAGTGCACGGAGCCTCGCGGGAGGTTAAGTAGCCAAGACCCGGCAGAGCCCGTCAGCGACGTCGGGAGGTAATTGGCCATAACCTTTTCGGACCCTCCCGCCGCGCGCACCACCGTGGTGTAGATTTGCAGGAACTCCTCCGGGTTGGTGGTGCCGTCGTACTTCTCGATGGAGGCAGGGCGGAATCTCTCCGGCCACGCAGCTTGCCGTAGACGGAGGGAGAACGCCTGGCATCCAACGTTGTAGGGGGAGGAGCATCGCTCGCCAGCCCCTCGACCATTAGACGGGGTCGAAGAGTGCGAGTCTATGCTCTCCTGAGAGTCAGAGGCGGAAACCCCCTGTTGATCAATGGGTCCCCGGGAGTTGGCGCGCCGCTGTGAGCACTCGCGGCGCCCCCTGAGGACATGGCGTAGGTCGCCGTCACGCTGGAACCGCTTCTCGTCCAGGCTAGCTCTTAGGTCTTCGCGATTCCCCATTGACGCGGGAGGACCGCGGGAAGAAGCGGAGTCACGTGCACGTCCCCCTGTGACGGAGGGGCTGCCACCAGGGTTCCCTTCCCCTTGTCCTGGCCCTTGATGCCGGGGGAAGTTGTTGTGTGGCGACTGGAGCCCTGCGCGCAAGTCGCGCGTGCTCCTTGCCGCCACGCACCGGAAGCCCCCGGCTGGGTTGCCGCTTCAACCTGTTGTTGAGCGGCATCGACTAGGTGGACGATATCCCGCAGCCATGGAGTGGCTGGGGTGTCACCCCCCAGCGGTACTGGAGGGTGATCAAGGAGTAGCCGAGCCGCATGAAGGCTTCGCGCGGGGGTGTCGTCCCCCAGCGCCAAGCGCCGTTGGACAGGCTGACCCCCGGGCGTGAGAGTCGCGCGCGCCCCTCCCACAGCAGAGGGACCCCGCTGGCCCGGCTCCTTCCCCGGACGCCGGGACCGGCTACGGGTGCTACTTTCCTCGGGTAGATTGCTGCGCTTGGAGTGCGACTCCGCCATGCAGACGATCGTCCCGACTTCCTCTGAGCTCCGAGCTAGAAATGGAAGGAAGAGGGCAATCTAACCACCATTCATACCTTTGTATTAAGCCATGCATGTATACAGGCATTACTGCAAATATACCTTGAGCCACTCCTTTGTATTAAGCCATGCATGTAGTATATTAGCTGCATTCCGTGCATGACTTGCTGAGTACCAAGTACTCACCCTTGCCGCGATACAACACCAGTTGAGGAGGAGACTACACCAGCTTTGGAGGAGGAGCTCCAAGAGGAACCATCTACTTAGGGAGCGAGCCCAGTCAGTTGCCTGTGGTATACTGGATGGCGCCACGAAGTTACCTTATTTTCCGCTGCTATTATTTCTCTCTTAATAAGTTTCGCCCTGCGTGGCGTATATTTGTAACTTGACCATAAGGTCGAGCAACCAGTTTGACTATTTAATTAAAGTACTTTATTAGTATCGAGTGGTATGATTGTGATATTTACCGATGTTAAGACTGTGTGCACTAGCGCGTTCTTGGACTAGTGCTGAATACACAGAGGGTCCGGATTTGCAGATTCGGGTCCCGACAGAGGTGGTATCAGAGCTATACTGACCGTAGGCTCACCCTTAGTTAGAGTGGTTGTAGAGAGGATAAAACCTATTTTCTAAAGTTAAAAGTTCGTCAAGATAAGAAATGACATCTCGACTTATTCCCTTCTCTCTTTTCTTGTCTCTTGCTGAATTTTTCCTTACCTTGTCACGATTTAAAAATTTCGAGTTCTTACGTGAGCACTCTTGTGACAGATGGAGGGAGAGTTCAACTACGTCGATCTGGAGGTTGGTCACGCCGCGGAACTTTGGTGTATGCTATAGACTTTCGGAGATTTTGAGAAGCCGCAATACCAAGTGGACGTGATCAGGCAAGCAGGATTGATCAAGGCTTGTGACGTGAAGATTGTGGTACCTGCTAGGAAGAAGGGCCCAGGCAATCGCCGGATACACTGCACTGCCAGGAGGTCTACAATGCAGATGGGTATCCAAGAGGCGTCACGATGAGCAATGCGGCACATTAACCGTATCTACGCCAGAGAATTGGAGAGCACGGTGTTCCGATATCATCCGCGCAGCAATAACCTTCTTGACCCGAAGGTGATTCAGGATGAAAATGCCATGGTTATACAGTTGGCACGACTTGTTGTCGCCCAGGAGGATGTACTCGATGATACAGGCAAGGAGCTACAGAAGGCCCGCAAAGAAATCACGGCAGAGAAGAAAAGATGGCGGGAAGCTCAAGAGTATGTGTCTCACCTTCTGCAAAGAATTGGAGAGTTAGAGACGGCATTGTACGCATTAGAGCCGGAGCCAGTACTCGAGCTGCACGAGCCAGACCCGGAGGAGACAGAGCTTGAGGAGGACACTGCTTCTTCGACTACCACAGATGACCCAGTTGCTGGACATGGCGATCGTTTCGCGCCTATGCCGCAGCGTCCGTACCCAGGCCGTGGAGGTTTTCTTGATGAGTGAGCGTAGGTTCTATAGTGAGACTCCTTCACCGAGTCGCGTCATAGAATAAAGAGTCACCCTTTAGGCGTTAGACTCCAGTGTTAGTTCGATTTGGATTTTCATTGCTTGCTGAGTGTGCAGTCTGTGTTGCAAGGCCCATAGGCATTGTAAGCAACCATACCAAGTTACTATTGATTAAAATAATAAAGTTGGACTTTAAGTTACACCTTTCGCCCCGCATAAGTTCCATACTACTTGTCTATTCTTGTTTCCCTCTCATCTCAAAAACCTAGAGCAAACCACAGATGGTGAACGCTCGTGGAAACCTTGGAGGCAATGGAAGTGGTTCTCGCCCAGCAGAAAACCCCAATGATAGAGCACCAGCACCGCCAGTTGTTATGCAGAATTTTGGAGCTTTTCTTGCTGCTCAGACTCAGTTGATGCATGCCATGATGCAACAGATGCAGCACGTCACTGCTCAGGCCACTGCTAATCAGGTCAATCAGGGACAACGCCAGAATACAAGACTGTCAGAGTTCATGAGGACTCATCCACCCACTTTCTCTGGGAATGCCAATCCGTTGGAGGCCGATGATTGGTTAAGGTCAATTGAGAGGAAGCTACACATCGCTCAATGCATGGGAAATGAGAAGGTACTCTACGCTTCTCATCAGTTGGAAGGAACAGCCGCTGAATGGTGGGAGAACTTCTGTGCCACGCAAGAGAACCCTCAGGACATCACTTGGGAAGAGTTCACAGCTGAATTCCGTCAGTATCACGTGCCTGAAGGAATCATGGACCTCAGGAAGGAGGAGTTCAGAGCACTGAAGCAAGGTAATCAGCCGGTGGCCGAATACCTGAACAAGTTCACACAGCTTGCACGCTACACACCTGAGGATGTAGCGACAGATAAAGCCAGACAGTCTCGCTTCATGAAGGGACTTAACTCAGGATTGCAGGTGGGACTGATCACCCACACCTTTCCAGATTTCCAGGAACTGGTAAATAAGGCGCTTATTCTTGAGGACAAGCGCAAGGAACTGGATGAGAACAGGAAGCGCAGGATGCAGCAACAAGGATCGCGCCAGGGAGCACAGCAACGTTTGAGGGTTGCGCCAAATCAGTTTTTCAGATTCCAGCCGCAGAATACAACCAGGACACCGTCACCAGCACCAAGACCCGTCAATCAGAACTATCAGACCCCGGCACCAGCCAGAAACGCCGCTTCAGGCAGTCAACAAGGAACAGTGAGACGCTGCTACAACTGCAACGAGCTAGGGCACTTTACCAACAGTTGTCCAAAGAAGGCAGCAAGAGTGACCCCAGTTCGCTTCAATCTGGGATCCAAACCAGCTAGGACGCCAGCACCAGGAGCAGCACCCCAGACCGTGGTGAGAGGCCGAGTCAACCATGTCACCGCAGATGCACTTCAGAATGCCACGGATGTCGTACTGGGTAAGTTACTTGTCAACTCAGTACCTGCAACAGTTTTGTTTGATTCCGGAGCTTCGCATTCGTTTGTTTCACAAGGCTTTGCTGCTAAAAATGATTTGGAGATTGCAAGACTTAAATGTATGCTTTTAGTTCAAACCCCTGGTTCCGAACTCCGAACGAAAGTAGGATGTTCTGGGGTGAGAATACTAATAGATGGGATAGAGTTCCTAGCGAACCTTATTATTTTGGAGACCCAGACCTTGGATGTCATTTTGGGAATGGATTGGTTATCCAAGCACAAGGCCGTATTGGATTGTGCACGGAGGACTATCTCAGTTGAGAGCCCGTGTGGAAAGAAAGTGGAATTTCAAGCTACCGCCGTTAGAGATGGACAGTTGATGGTTAACAGCACCAAGGCAATCAGCATAGAAGATGTCTCAGTAGTGAATGAGTACCCAAATGTTTTTCCTGAAGATCTACCTGGTATGCCGCCAGACAGGGACATAGAGTTTGTGATAGAGCTTGTACCTGGTACAGCACCGATAGCAAAGAGACCTTACCGGATGTCCACCGAAGAGCTAGTAGAGATGAAGAAACAGCTTGAGGAGTTGATGGAGAAAGGATTTATCAGACCGAGTTCGTCGCCGTGGGGAGCGCCAGTTTTGTTTGTCAAGAAGAAGGATGGGAGTTTCAGGATGTGCATTGACTACCGTGCAATTAATGAAGTCACCGTGAAGAATAAGTATCCGCTACCCAGGATTGATGATTTGTTTGACCAGCTGAGAGGAGCCGGAGTTTTCTCCAAGATTGATCTGAGATCGGGATACCATCAGTTGAAGATCCGATCAGAAGATATTCCGAAGACTGCATTCTCGTCAAGATACAGACATTATGAGTTTACTGTTATGTCATTTGGTCTGACGAATGCGCCAGCATATTTCATGAACATGATGAATAAGGTTTTCATGGAGTACCTAGACAAGTTTGTCGTCGTATTCATAGATGACATTCTCGTTTACTCCAAGTCAAGGGAAGAGCACACAGAACACTTGAGGCTAGTTACGAGACTGAGAGAACAGCAACTCTTTGCCAAGTTCAGCAAGTGTGATTTTTGGAAGGACAAGGTGGAGTTTCTTGGACATGTGATGACCGCAGAAGGAGTCGCCGTTGATCCAAGTAAAGTAGAAGCTGTGTTACATTGGGAGCAGCCGAAGACCGTAACGCAGATCCAGAGTTTCCTTGGAATGGCAGGTTACTACCGCCGCTTCATTGAAGGCTTTTCAACAATTGCGAGACCTCTTACGCAATTGCTGAAAAAGGAGAAGAAGTTTACATGGACGCCAGAGTGCGAGAAAGGATTCCAAGAACTGAAGACGAGATTGACATCAGCACCAATGTTGGTTCTGCCGGACGTCAATCAAAGCTTTGATATCTATTGTGATGCATCGCGCCAAGGACTTGGATGTGTGCTGATGCAGAACAGAAAGGTTGTTGCCTATGCATCAAGGCAGTTGAGGCCGCATGAGGAGAATTACCCGACACATGACCTAGAGTTAGCTGCCGTAGTGCATGCCTTGAAGATATGGCGTCACTATCTGATCGGGAACAGATGTGAAGTGTACACGGATCATAAGAGCCTTAAGTACATATTCACCCAGTCGGATCTGAATATGAGGCAAAGGAGATGGTTAGAGTTGATTAAGGATTACAATGTCGGAATCCATTATCATCCCGGAAAGGCTAATGTGGTGGCCGATGCCTTGAGTCGGAAAAGCCATACCGTGAATATGTTGATAGCCACGAATCAGGATGAGCTATGCCAGGAATTTCAGAGAATGAAGATTGAGGTGGTACCTAGTGGATTCTTGGCCGCACTGGAAGTAAAGCCTACCCTAGAAGATCAGATTCGGGAAGGACAGAAGGATGATGACAAGATCCGCAGGATTAAGTCCAAAATGGAGGAAGGCAAGGCAAAGGACTTCAAGCTAGATGAGCAGGGCACGTTATGGATGAAGGATCGGATTTGTGTGCCCAACAAGAAGGAACTAAAGCAACTGATTTTGGAGGAAGCCCATGACTCCAAGTATTCAATTCACCCAGGAAGTGCCAAGATGTATCAGGATTTGAAGGAGAGATTCTGGTGGCCGAGCATGAAGCGTGAAGTTGCCGAGCATGTTGCATTGTGCGACGTATGCCAGAGAGTCAAGGCAATGCATCAGAGACTAGCAGGATTGTTGCAGCCGCTAAAAATACCTGAGTGGAAGTGGGAGGAAATCAGAATGGATTTCATTACCGGTTTGCCTAAGACTCAAGGAGGTTATGACTCCATATGGGTTATAGTGGATCGCTTGACCAAGGTCGCCCATTTTATCCCCGTGAAGACCACTTACTCGGGGGATAAGTTAGCAGAGTTGTATATGATCAGGATCGTCTATTTGCACGGAGTGCCAAAGAGGATTGTATCGGATAGAGGTACCCAATTTACCTCAAGGTTCTGGAATAAGTTGCATGAAGCCTTGGGAACCCGTTTGAACTTTAGTACAGCCTATCATCCACAGACGGATGGACAGACCGAAAGAGTCAATCAGATTCTGGAGGATATGTTAAGAGCGTGTGCATTGGCTTATGCTACCTCTTGGGATAAGAGTTTGCCGTATGCCGAGTTCAGTTATAATAATAGTTACCAGGCTAGTTTACAGATGTCACCTTTTGAGGCACTGTATGGTCGACCCTGCCAGACGCCATTAAACTGGAATGAGACCGGCGAGCGCCGTGTCTTCGGGCCTGATATTCTTCAAGAAGCTGAAGAGCAGATTGCCATGATTAGGGAAAGGTTGAGGATAGCCCAATCACGACAGAAGAGTTATGCTGACAATCGTCGTCGGGATTTGAGTTTTGAACCAGAAGACTTTGTATACCTCAGAGTTACGCCTCTCAGGGGAGTTAAGAGGTTCCATGCCAAAGGGAAACTTGCACCCCGTTATGTTGGACCATTTAAGATTTTGAGCCGCAGAGGCGAAGTTGCTTACCAGCTGGAGTTGCCGCAGTCGTTAGCAGGAGTACATGACGTGTTCCATGTGTCCCAGCTAAAGAAGTGTCTTCGAGTGCCAGATGAGCAAACGCCCTTGGAGTCGATTGAACTGCAAGAGGATCTGACTTATAAGGAGCATCCCGTGAAGATTTTGGACACTATGGACCGAGAGACTAGAAATAAGTCAACCCGCTTCTGTAGAGTTCAGTGGAGCAACCATGAAGAAAGCGAAGCGACTTGGGAACGCGAAGAGGATTTGAGGAAAGAGTTTTCGAACCTATTCCCTAGTTAGCCTTAAATCTCGGGGACGAGATTCTGTTAAGGGGGGAGGTTTGTAACACCCCAAAATTTTGCTTTTATTGAATTCAAATAGGATTTGGCACTTTGGTGAAATTTTGGAATTTTCTGGAATTTATTTGGATTTATTTGGAATTTATTTGAATTTATTCCCTTTTGAAATAATTAAAGAATTTAACTTTGCAAATAAAATTTTGTTGGAAATATTTTATTTGAGTCCCAAATGCCTTAAAATATTTTCCAGAATTTTTCTGGAATTTTTCTGAGTGTTTTACTATTTTTTATGAATTAAATGAATTTCTGAGAATTAATTTGAATATTTAATCGCTGGAAAATGCGAGTGGGTTTGTACTGTTCATCCGACCGAGCCCGAGTCAGACTCGAGTCCGAGTCCGACCCGGACCCGACCGAGTCGCGGCTGAGCCCAACCGGCCTGACGCATTAACTCCGCGGAACCGTTGGATCAAGATCCAACGGCCCACAAGGTGCCACGTAGCCCACGTGCGACCGCACCACTAACCAAAAGAACTCGGTCGATCTCAGCCGTTGGATCGAGATCCAACGGCCGAGATTCACTCGGGCCCGACCGAGCCGTGTCCGACCCGAACCCGTTCGCCCGCATGATCGTGGCCGTTGATCGCGCCACGTGGACGGCGGCGATTCGTCGTCTCCATCTGAGTCGCGGTCGGACTCCGCCGCCGCGTAGATCTAGGGTTCCGCCTCCGGCACGAACGCCGAGGCTATTTAAAGCCTGGGTCACGCCCCGAGGTCGGCCCTGACTTTGCGCACCGGTAGCCCCTACTCACCAAGGCAGAGTCGCCGCCGTTTAGCCGCGATAGCTCGCCGTAGTTGCGCGCCGCTCCGCCACGGTTTTCGCTTCATCCCGCCATCAACCGCCGTCCCCAGCCGCCGTTGAGCCCAGATCTAGAACCCCCAGACCGAGACGCACCCGTGGAGCCAACTCACCTCGCCGGAGGAGCCCCGAAGCGCCACGGGAGTGGTTGTTGTCTCCGTCTCCGGCTGCTGCAGCTCCGCCGCGTCACCATCGACTTCGCGAGCTCGGACAGCCCTCCGATCAAGATCTAACGGCCACGGTGAGCCACGTGTTTCCCGAATCCTAAAACGTTAGATTAGATCTCAGCCGTTGGATCGAGATCCAACGGCTCACGTTAGGCCACGTCGCCGCAACGGATTCCACGTTGCGGGGATTAGATCTATTTTCAACTGCTAGATCTAGATCGTGCGGTCCAGAGCGGCCGCGTGGTTTTTTCAACGCGTAAAACGCGATCTAATCCGCGCCGTTGATTTTCAAACCAACGGCCGTGATCGTGCCACGTGTGCCTTAGCCGCGATGCACCGAGCGCATGCGCGAGCGCGTGTCAGTAGGCCCCGCATGTCAGCAACGGGACCAAGCGCGCGTGGACCGCGTCCGTTGACCCGGACACGTGGCAGCATCCGGGTCTTGCCACGTGTCACGGTGACGTCATGCTGACGTCATCGGTGGGTTCGGCTGGTGCTGACGTCAGCAAGTCCACGTGGACCAATCAGATGCTGACACGTGTCACCGCTGACGCAATAAATAATTTCCGAAAAAGAAAATGATTTAATAATTCGGTTTAATAATTGATTTGAATTTCAAAACTTCAAACGCTTATAACTTTTGCGTTTCAACTCCGATTTGAACGATTCAAATTTCTAAAAATTCATAAAATTCAGATCTACTCAAATATGAATTTTATTTAATTTTTGGACTAAATTTTTTCTCTGTAATATTATTTAATTGATTATTTAGACTTTAAATAATCATAACTTTTGTGTTTTAACTCCGATTTGAGCGATTCCAATTCCTAAAAATTCATAAAATTATGTTCTCTCTGTTTATGGATTTTATTTGGATGTTTGGACACTTTTTGCCTATTGTTTATTCGTGTATTGCTATTTGCACGCTTTACGAGTAGACGTTGAAGTGCCCGAAGGCTTCGAAGGAGAAGTGTTGACTCAGGATTCCGCTCAAGACCAAGAACAAGTACTCTTTGAAGGCAAGTTATGCTTTGACCATATTGATCCTATTTTGAAACCTATTTTTATTTAACTTATTGCATGCTAGTTCAATTAGAAAATACTTTATTTAAATATGGGAAATTAGATAAATGCCAAATTGCTGTATGACACCTTGATTACTTAAATATGTGCCATGACCCCTTGTCACCCTAGTTGTGGAGTATTAGTTGGACATTACTAAATTGCCAACATGGGAAATTAGATCGTTGTACTATATGGCTTAGACCTGCTACGTGCTCATGACATGATTTTGGACAATCAAATGTTAATATTGACTTAATGATATATTGAACCTGTTTTGGGAAGGTATCATGTGATGTTGATGGCACATGGTGCATGGTAATCAACTGGGGTTTGATAAATAGCTTTTGACAAGGGCATGTGGCAAGAATGATCAGGTGGGCCAGTTGTGGCACTGGGAATGTTGTTTTGGTTCTTCGGGTAGTCTTGCCCTGGTCACCCTAAGGACTTAACCTTGCAAGCCTTTGAACTGAGTCAAGCGTGCAACCACATGTCCGTAATGGGACGGACCTAGTTGACTAAGTTGCTAATAGCGTACCTGTGAGACCTCAGGATGTCAACTACACCCTTTGTGTAAGTTGAACGGGGGAGCGCATCGGCCGCTGCCAGTACCCATCTAACGGTTGGTTGGCCTAAATTTCGCCTTAGCTAAGGGAAGGGTTAGTGTGCAACAACCGGGGAGGACCACTTGTACTGTTAGAAATTTCCGAAAGACTTTGTTACGGGAACTCGCCTTTGTGGTGTTTGACTGTATCTTGTGGGTAAAGTGCATAACCTCTGCAGAGTGTAAAATCTATTCGAATAGCCGTGTCCGCGGTATTGGACATCGCTTGGGAATTACAGTCAAGGGTTAGACTTTCTCAAAAATAACTTGGACTTGAAAGGTTGGGTTGGATTAATAATGATGTTGATGGAAATGTGGATTAGGATGGGAAAGATGTTTACTAAACTCCTTGAAAAATTATTTATGCTTTACTTGTTTCTACTGCTTTCGAATCTACTTATGATACTTGTTAAATGCTCTTACTGCAAATATACCTTGAGCCACTCCTTTGTATTAAGCCATGCATGTAGTATATTAGCTGCATTCCGTGCATGACTTGCTGAGTACCAAGTACTCACCCTTGCCGCGATACAACACCAGTTGAGGAGGAGACTACACCAGCTTTGGAGGAGGAGCTCCAAGAGGAACCGTCTACTTAGGGAGCGAGCCCAGTCAGTTGCCTGTGGTATACTGGATGGCGCCATGAAGTTACCTTATTTTCCGCTGCTATTATTTCTCTCTTAATAAGTTTCGCCCTGCGTGGCGTATATTTGTAACTTGACTATAAGGTCGAGCAACCAGTTTGACTATTTAATTAAAGTACTTTATTAGTATCGAGTGGTATGATTGTGATATTTACCGATGTTAAGACTGTGTGCACTAGCGTGTTCCTGGACTAGTGCTGAATACACAGAGGGTCCGGATTTGCAGATTCGGGTCCCGACAGAACATAAATAAGAGGAAGAATCCTTATAGGATGGTAAGAACATAGAAGTGAGGGAAATAAAGTCCTATAGAAAGGTGAAAGTATATAGAGATAGGAAAAATAATTCCCTATGGAAGGAAAGAATATATAGAGATTCCAATTGGAGAGGAAAGAATTTATAACAGATAAGATGAGACAAGAGAAGGTTAATAACAGATATAGGAAACTTTCATTCCTAATTATACAATTATCTATTTCAAAATTTTAAGTTTCATCTAACGGCCATTCTAACTAAGATTTTCCTACAGTCAGCATAGCTCTGATACCAAACTGTGAGACCCTCACTTTTATGCTACAGTGCAAACATAAAAGCAAGGTTCTAAAGTGCATATTGTGCTAGTCCCATGATCAGGAGCTAGCACACACAAACACAATTTGAAATCACAACCATGCAAAAGTTTTATATTTTATTTCAGCGGAAGTATTGATACAATATGACCGATGAGGTCGACTAAATACATAACAAAAGAATCAGAAGTCTTGTAGTTTGCCACATAATCCACATGCAACTGACAAGGTAAAGCCTTAGAAAGAATCGTCGTTAATAATCCTGTATTCCTGCATCGGAGTATTTGTCGAGTTTTCCTATCTAAAAACAACAAAAATAGCAAGGTTAAGTACATTGCGTACTCAGCAAGACTTGTAGTATTTGCAAAACATGAAATATATGCAGGCTGAATAGAAAGTGGGTTTCTATGGTTGTTTTGCATAAAGCGAAATTTGAATTGTAAATACTGAATAATAGATTGAAAGCAAAACTTTTAAAGGAAATGAAATAACAAGTATGTAAATGCAAAAGTAATATGTAAGAATAACATAAACGAAATAAGAGACTCACATCCCTTCGTGAGTGAAATGAAACATATTACTCACGACCCTTTGTGAATAAAAAGTAACAAAATACCCACAGCCCTTCGTGAGTGATAAAACGTCCAGACCCATCATATGAAGTATTATCTGAAGATTAAACTTTTGTCCAAACAGGGCACGACAACTGAATTCAACCTTGCCAACGTAATGTCAAGTGTTGAATCATCTGTAAGGGTAAGCTCACCAAAACATTTTATAAAAATAGCTAAGTAGTGTGGGTTCACCAAGTCATCCATGACCGTGGATATGGCTATTCGAATAGTTTTAGACTCTGCAGAGTTTGTACAGCTTTACCCACAAGATATGTTCTCCCTCTATGGCAATGCATATTAGACACACTTCCTTTGGTGTGCCGCCAGAGAGTTCATAACGGAACTGTTCGATTACTTGGACCTTAACTTTGCACTAGCCCGATGCCGACTCACCCTAACTATGATGGAAGCCAAAAAGGTAAAAATTATTCTTGAGCCAGTGACCCACCAGGAATAATAACAGCCCCAATTCATAGCAGGCGTACATCGTTACAACGGCAAATGCCAACACCTCGGTGATGACACCCCCACGCGCAAACCTATATCCGGAATGCCCGTGCTACAACTACCTACCAATGTGCAAAGCTAATTCCCAAATAATTTAATAAGTTAAGACTGTCCCAGTCTAGTACTTGTGGATGTACGGTTATGTGATGCCTTAGAGCGTCAGAGCGATTTTAGGGTTCCTTTTCTTGGTTTTGTTTCGGGAGAGGAATGAAGGATTTGTCGGGGGATGAAATAATTGAAGTTTATCCGGCGTATTAATATTAAATTTGGAGTTGTCGGGCTAGAAACAGTGGGCCGCGGAAAACCTGGGCCTAGGCTGCGAATCCCCTCCCCACCTCTCTCTCTTTTCCCCTAGTGGGCCGGCCCACCATATAAAAGGGGTGTCACCCCCCCCAAAAGCCCTAGGGCGCCCCCCGTCCTCCCCTAGCAGCCACACCACCCCTCCTCTTCCTCCCCTTGCGTGGTGGCTCAAGATCCACCGCGAAACGTGAAGGAGCAAGCGAGAAGAGGATCCGTGGAGGCGTGGAGGACGAGCAGATTTCCGTTTCGGGAATCGTCGCGTGTTTTTCGTGGGTTCTCAAGGGAGAACTCAAGGTAAAATTCTCAATATTTTACCCCTGTTCTACCTAGGAATTAGGAGTGTATTAGATCTGGTGGTGAGTGATTTAGATGGATCTTGATGGGGGAGAAGGGTAGATGTTCACGTGGTGCTGTTTTTGGAAGGGGAGATTGTGCAGCGCGGATTGTTTCGCGTTTTACGTGGCATAAACGATTTTTCCTGCAAAAACCTATAACTATAAAGTTGTAGATAACGTCGAGGTCTAGTTTCTGTAATTTTTGCAGAATTTTTGGGGCATCGGTCTGAGAGTTATCGCTGTTTCAAGATGACGGACAGAATCTGGAAACAGATTTTGTCCACTGTGTTGGATGTTTGTTTAGGCATATTTAACAGTAGAATTGAAATTTGTGATCTTCATGAAAGTTGTAGATCTCGTCAATATCTAGCTACTGTAATTTTTTTGTATTTTTATGATCTATATAAAAAAAGATACGAAATTGTGAAGAGAGGGTGCTGCTGTTTGACCCGGACAGATTGGGGTTTTTGGTGCTTAAGAAGGGAACAGGGATTAGGAAGCGTGTGTTTGAGTTGTGTGATCATTTGTGATGTCGCTATGTACTGAAATAATACTTGTACAGGTGGTGCCCCTTCTGGTCGCAACTAGATTCGTCTTCAACGTCGGTAAAGGCAAGTGGAAGTAGCGGTCTTGCTAAACTATAACTCGCTATTTGTTTCGTCTTCAATATAAACCTTAATTGCAGCACACCTACATGGTTTAACTACTTGTTTATGAGATTGCAATATCCTATCCTGCATTGTGATGTGGTTGTTTGGCTTTTGAATCATGAGTAAGAATGAAGAAAGATGTTGTTTGCAAGATGAATTGTTGAGATATTCTATCTCAATGATGTTCGCATTTTATCAATGCTATTTGATGGTATGCAAGCATGTGAATTCAGAGTGGGAAGTTATGAATGTATTTATGCATGAAGCATTAACTGCATAATCATGCATTGGAAGTTTGTCGACGCCAGCGTGCGCTACCGTACCGGTACAACACCGTGTGTTCCTGAGAAAGGGCACGGTGAGGAGGATCATGGCATAAGCATGTGCACAATCATATGCATTTTACTGAGGTTGTGTGGACTCTATAATGTGGTATTGGACATGAGGAATTTGGTATGCTAGTTTTACTGTGGCTGTGTTATTCGTTAGAAGTTGTTCCGCTTGCTGAGATTACCCAATCTCACCCCTTGTTATTTTGTTGTTTTCAGGTAGTTCTCGCGAGTCGTAAGCTTGAAGGGTGGGCTTAGTAGCACAATCAACCCTCCGGGGTCATCACGAATCACATGGACTAGTGCATTTAATAATTCATTAGCTTGCTGAAATTTTATTAATCGTAGACCTGTTGATGTCCTCTTTGGAGTTGTTTTACGTTTATGTTTGTTTTCTGGTTGATTTAGATTTGTTATCTCTAGTATTGATGCTTTTATGTTATTCCTGTTTATAATGGTTATTATGAATCTTGTTGTCGCCTGCTTTTGTCCTAATTTTAGGAGAGATCTTGTCGAAATTTTCTTGTACGACGCTTTAGATTTGTAGGGTGTTACAGCTTGGTATCGAGCTGGTTTGTAGGTCCTTGGAATGTCTATTTTTAGTGTCATATTATAGGATACAACTAAAATGTGATGTGGAATAACTTAGAAACATGGCCTAGGTTTTAACTAAAATTTTGTCATAGGATAGCAACATTAAAATTTGTGTAAGTGGAATCACTAATTTAAAATTTGACACACATGGATGCACAGTAGGAAAGGGTATGGGTATCGTTGCCTTATGCTTAAAGGTTGAATTTAAGTTTTTTTGTTGAATGCTACTTTTGATGATGTATAATGCTATATTTATGATAGATTTGATTGAGTTGCTTCATTTGTGATAAAGTGTGGTTGTGGTGCCGAAGGGTTTCGGTCACCTTTTGTTTGTAGTGAGGCTGTGGTTTGACGGTGTGGCCGGGTAGAGTCACCACCGAAGAACTATTAAACCCCTGCAGGGAAAGAGTACTTATCCGTGTCTATCGTAGATCGGGTAGTGACTGGAGTCAAATAGAAGAGGTTGGTGATGGATTCCTTCGAATGTTCTTTACCGTGCTGACGGTCGGTTTTGGTTTGTTTTCTGGGTATGTGGTTGGTTCGAAACCGAGGAAAATGCTTAGTTTTGAGCACTCGCTGATTTGTCCTTTTGGCGGTTTGTGGTTTTGTCTCCTTTGAGTGAAGACACAGAAGAAGAGTTCTACGTTGCGCGTCTTTTGGTCACAATTTTGCTTTGGCACCTGATTTATTGTGATGGACTGTCGTTGGGAGGAAATTTCTGTGGTTGTTGTTTCCCCGATTTTTTTTTTAAAAAAAAGAAGGGGGTTGGAGTTTCTCCTGTTGCAGATCAAGCTGGATGGAGCTAAGTTTGAATCTTTATCGGAAAATTTTAGTTGGACATTTGGTCTTCCCTTTTGCATCCGTCATCCTTTGTGGAAAGTGTAGGTTTTGGATTTCTTGAAGAGTTTTGGCTACTATGATTGGACATTTGAGGGTCGAGTTCTCTTGCATTTATGTTTGCATTTTGCTTTTCTCCCTTGCCTGAAAAGAAGAAATTTTTATCGGTGTTTGTTCTTGATCTAGAACTGTGTTTGTTTTTTTTAATGTTTGGGATTGCCTCCTGTTTGTCAAGGGTAGGTGACCCATGACGGTGTTTAGAAATTTTATGTCTGTGTTACGTAGTATGTAACAATGTGGTTTATGGAATGATGTACTTCTAAGTTAATTTGTGAGTTGAATCAATTAAAATGTATTTGTTATCTTTAGCTTGAGATTAAATAAACTTCTAGTATTGTAGATTGCTCTATAGCGATAATGATTGAATGTGTTAATGTGCATGCTTAGGATTTATTGCATTATTTTAATGTGCCCTTGACCATGGACAATGTTTAAAGCTTTAAATCTTGATGCGTAGTTAGAACAATTTAATTGTAATGGTGGACTACCGATATTGTTAAAGAAACCATGCTGGTTGTTTAAAGATGTTCTAATTTAATCGTGTTGGCTAGTGACTTTAACTTGGAAATTGATTAGAGTTGATATTTATGACGTTGCAAACTATTAGTAGATTCGGAAGTATGCAGTTGCGTTCCAATAATGCTAGTATCGATATCAATTGGGAAGACATAAGTTTTTGCCATTGCCGTAACAGCTTTGTGATGATTTCACCTATTCAGTTCACTTTAAAAAAAAGGCTGGAGTATGTCTTGGAGTGGCAATTTTGCTATAACCCGTGTATAGGGTAGCTAAAAAAAAAATTTAAATTTAATTTAGCGTTGTTGTTATAAGAGCTTTGGATGGCTTAAATTATTCAATCTATTTTACATAGTTGGAGTATGTTGTGTAGTGACAGTTTGTCATAGCCTATGGATAGGGTAACTAAAAGCAATGTTGTTGTTTTACAATTATGCCAATTATTGATATTGATGACTTAGTAGTGGTGGTAAATCGATTAGATTAATTGTTGAAAACCTTTGTTAAAATGGTGGAAATTGTAACATGTTGTGATGGAGTGAACCAGGGATAGTTAGCATGACGCGTGATTTTGTCCTTAATAAATGTATGTTTTAAACTTCTATTTACGATTGGTGCCTTGTTGAGATAATATTTACTTGTTGAGTCATCTTTTAGGTGAATAAATTTCCATTGTCGAGATGTTGACGCGTATGTGGTATGGAATTTATAGGTTCATCATCTTTGAAAGACTTGTTGAAGCAATCGCCTTTCAAATTTAGAATATGATGATATAGGTTAGGTTTGCTCCGTGGGGATCTTGATGAGGTAGTGTTGGTTGGATGTGTTTTTGATAAGCACTGTGAACTTTATTTATAATTGTGGAAAAGGTAATAAGAGTAAGAATTTGTTGTGTAGTTGTTGTTAAATCCTGATGGGCCTTCTCAATGAGTAAATAGGGAATATTGAAATCTAAATGGTAAGGGTAGTGGAATGCTATAGATGGCGGGAGTTATGCTGAACTTATGTTTAAAAATTCATATGGATTGGTTTGTTTGTTTGATATTTGGGTTGAATACTTTCGGTCAAAGTATTCTTTGTGCTGTGTTTCAGAGTTTCCCTAAACTTAGAATGATTCTACCAAATGTGGGTTAATTTCGAGGCTTAAAACAAGGATAAAAGAATGATTAACCTTGAAGTAATTTGTGGAGATTTTGGAATGTTATTCTATTAAATATCGTCGTTCATTCGTCTTTGATAAGAAAACTAGCTTAAGTTATGAATGCGAAATTTATGCTCAAGGATGTATGCTTTGACTGTGTCCGTAGTTTTCAAGGTCGAGTTATCGGTTGCATTGTTGATTAAAAGAAGTAGCTAATCCAATGTAAGTTTTGGAACTTCATGATCTAGAAATATTTGTATTTCTATTTTGGGCTAGAGTTGTGTTGTGGTGTGAGGTGTTTGTCAGTTTTCGTTTAAGAGACGATTCTTCTGGTTGTGACATGAACGATATTCGTGGTTGAAACAATTTTTTCTATTGGGAAGTGAGTTTGGTTCCTTTTAAGGAAAAAGAGATGGTGGTTGTGTGGAAGCATTTAATTCCTTGATCGGTTTCTTTTTCTGAATTGCTTGGCCTTGGATAAAAGTGAGATGATTTGTTTTGGTAAAAGTGAAATGCATTTGCAGAAGACTTTCGCGGTGTTTCTCTTTTGAATAGAGCTTCTCCCCGAAGAAAATTTTGTTTTTTTTTGGTGGTTTTGGTTCTATGGAGTTCCTCTTCCAAGTTGAGTTCCCGTGTATGTGAATTTCAGCCCTTTGGTTTAAAGGTGGTGATTGTCGTTCGTTGTGTTAGTGAGAATTAAGATTTCTTTTACGTTCAAGCTTGGGGGTAAGAAAATGAATGTTTATGTTATGGTTGAGTATATTCAAGGATTGTACTCCTTGCCCTGGTCCTTGGGTGGAAGAATGTGAAGGCGAAACCTTCTTACAAGGGAAAACTAGTGTGGGTCGCTGATCGTAAGTAGTTTAAAAGTAAGAGTAAAGGAAGGTTGTGTATGACTCAATTCAAACTTTTTTTGGAGAATTGTTTTCATTGATGTGTTCCTCGGTGGGGTTGCTTAATTTAGTAGTGGACAACTTGGAAGTTGCAGGTAATTACATTAATTTTTGGAACTTTTGTCGCTGGGTTCGAGCGAGTTTGTGTCAACCGTAGTGATTGTGTTCGGTTGTTATTGTTTCTCATGGATTTACGGACCCTGGTTGTAAAGTAGGCTATCTCTGTCGTTGGTAAGGGTGGATATTGGTTCTTTTTGTAAAAGATCAATCACTTGTAGGAGATAGGAGTTTGTGTTTGGGTTGATTTAGAGACTTACCTAGAGCGTTGTGTCTCACATGGTTCGCGTCGTCCAGAATGCGACGAACTGTGGTAGAGGAGTTGAGATTGGAATGCGGAGTTTCGTGATCGGGTTGAAGAGAGAAGTGGGAGTTGAGATTCCAGATCGATGCAGATTCACCTAATAGGTGTCCTTTATTTAATAGGGGAATAGTTCGTGTTAGTGTCCAATGAAAGATTTGTGGACCAATTAGTCTGAGCGGGATGCAACTTGGGAACTTGAGGACCAGATGCGGAAGAAGTATCCTACACTCTTTGAGGATGCTGAAGGTAAAGTGTTGATTACCATTTTGCCTTCCTTTTTTTAAGGTTCTGTAGCAAAGAGGAGTAGATTCGGGGACGAATCCTTTTAAGGAGGGGAGAATGTGATGCCTTAGAGCGTCAGAGCGATTTTAGGGTTCCTTTTCCTGGTTTTGTTTCGGGAGAGGAATGAAGGATTTGTCGGGGGATGAAATAATTGAAGTTTATCCGGCGTATTAATATTAAATTTGGAGTTGTCGGGCTAGAAACAGTGGGCCGAGGAAAACCTGGGCCTGGGCTGCGAATCCCCTCCCCACCTCTCTCTCTTTTCCCCTAGTGGGCCGGCCCACCATATAAAAGGGGTGTCACCCCCCCCAAAAGCCCTAGGGCGCCCCCCTTCCTCCCCTAGCAGCCACACCACCCCTCCTCTTCCTTCCCTTGCGTGGTGGCTCAAGATCCACCGCGAAACGTGAAGGAGCAAGCGAGAAGAGGATCTGTGGAGGCGTGGAGGACGAGCAGATTTCCGTTTCGGGAATCGTCGCGTGTTTTTCGTGGGTTCTCAAGGGAGAACTCAAGGTAAAATTCTCAATATTTTATCCCTATTCTACCTAGGGATTAGGAGTGTATTAGATTTGGTGGTGAGTGATTTAGATGGATCTTGATGGGGGAGAAGGGTAGATGTTCACGTGGTGCTGTTTTTGGAAGGGGAGATTGTGCAGCGCGGATTGTTTCGCGTTTTACGTGGCATAGACGATTTTTCCTGCAAAAACCTATAACTAGAAAGTTGTAGATAACGTCGAGATCTAGTTTCTGTAATTGTTGCAGAATTGTTGGGGCGTCGGTCTGAGAGTTATCGCTGTTTCAAGATGACGGACAGAATCTGGAAACAGATTTTGTCCACTGTGTTGGACGTTTGTTTAGGCATATTTAACAGTGGAATTGAAATTTGTGATCTTCATGAAAGTTGTAGATCTCGTCAATATCTAGCTACTGTAATTTTTTTGTATTTTTATGATCTATATAAAAAAAGATACGAAATTGTGAAGCGAGGGTGCTGCTGTTTGACCCGGACAGATTGGGGTTTTTGGCGCTTAAGAAGGGAACAGGGATTAGGAAGCATGTGTTCGAGTTGTGTGATCATTTGTGATGTCGCTATGTACTGAAATAATACTTGTACAGGTGGTGCCCCTTCTGGTCGCAACTAGATTCGTCTTCAACGTCGGTAAAGGCAAGTGGAAGTAGCGGTCTTGCTAAACTATAACTCGCTATTTGTTTCGTCTTCAATATAAACCTTAATTGCAGCACACCTACATGGTTTAACTACTTGTTTATGAGATTGCAATATCCTATCCTGCATTGTGATGTGGTTGTTTGGCTTTTGAATCATGAGTAAGAATGAAGAAAGATGTTGTTTGCAAGATGAATTGTTGAGATATTCTATCTCAATGATGTTCGCATTTTATCAATGCTATTTGATGGTATGCAAGCATGTGAATTCAGAGTGGGAAGTTATGAATGTATTTATGCATGAAGCATTAACTGCATAATCATGCATTCGAAGTTTGTCGACGCCTTGGCGCCATCAGTGCCGTACAACACCGTGTGTTCCTGAGAAAGGGCACGGTGAGGAGGATCATGGCATAAGCATGTGCACAATCATATGCATTTTACTGAGGTTGTGTGGACTCTATAATGTGGTATTGGACATGAGGAATTTGGTATGCTAGTTTTACTGTGGCTGTGTTATTCGTTAGAAGTTGTTCCGCTTGCTGAGATTACCCAATCTCACCCCTTGTTATTTTGTTGTTTTCAGGTAGTTCTCGCGAGTCGTAAGCTTGAAGGGTGGGCTTAGTAGCACAATCAACCCTCCGGGGTCATCACGAATCACATAGACTAGTGCATTTAATAATTCATTAGCTTGCTGAAATTTTATTAATCATAGACCTGTTGATGTCCTCTTTGGAGTTGTTTTATGTTTATGTTTGTTTTCTGGTTGATTTAGATTTGTTATCTCTAGTATTGATGCTTTTATGTTATTCCTGTTTATAATGGTTATTATGAATCTTGTTGTCGCTTCCGTTTTGTCCTAATTTTAGGAGAGATGCTGTCGAAATTTTCTTGTACGACAGTTTAGATTTGTAGGGTGTTACAGGTTATACTTGGATCACGGGACACTATGTTCGGTTCTTAATGTGACATGGGCAATACTTCACCCTATCTACGTACACGTTAAAACATGTACATCCGGCTATTGCCAATAATCACCCATGTCGAAATCATAGTTTTATTTTCAAGAAAAAGAAAATATCAATAACCACAATATTTTAACAGGTTCAAAATTAATGTTCATCATGTCCAATAATTTTAGTTTATCACGAACAGTATAACCATCCGTTCATGTTCCCAGTCTAAAGCAGGGCTAAGCATATGCAAGTAATAATCGAATATACCCATTTTGTGTGTCCATCATTAATCTGGGGTTTCATCTATCACTACTGATTAAGGAAAACCATCAATGAAGGCCATATCTACCATTTTTCCCATAATATAGCAGTGTATACAAAATATAACATATGCATGCAAATTTTAATTTAGTTCTTCTTGTTAAAGGAAAAATAGGATCTATATGAGTGCTTGCCTTGCTATCCGTTGTTTTCAGTGACGGAGCCGAAGTTGGATTCTTGGAGTTGTTGACGGCGAAGTCCGAGACATCGGATTCTACACGTCGCATAACAGAAAAGATTGCAAGTAGCAAATAACACTTTCAATAAGGGCAAAAGGAAATCAGATGAAAAAACCAAATATAAAACATTACATAAAACAAGCACAGGTGTGGATTAGGGTTTTTGAACGTATAAGTGTGTCACTTCTACGTTATAACTATTAGCATTGATCAACGGTTCAAGGGTTGCATCGCATACGATACCTATTCCTTATGATTCATTCTTATTTTATTTTAAGAATTCAGGAAGCTAAGATTGTAAGATTTAATATACTATAATTCAATTTCAGGGTGTGAAATTGTTTGTACTAACATCAATTAGTATATAAAATAGCAGAGGTGAAAGTAGCTATAAATTGCAGGGTTAAACTTTGGCATAAGCATCAAAACTACAAATATTAGGGTTTAGCTCTTGCAGGGTTATGTTTTAATAGGATTCAGATGCAAAGCATATTATGATGAAAATGTTTCTTTATAAGAGAATAAAATAGGTTTGTGTTAAACCTAATCATCATCGTAGCATCGAATGAATGTATTTTGTGGATTATATATAAAGCAAGTTGATTAAGTATATTTATCCATATACGTATCGTGATTATATTTTTTAGCATATATATATATCAAAGTACGATTACTTATTAATTCAGTTCAATCATGATTATTCATAAAACTTTTTACAAATTCGGAATACTTGAGTTCCGAAAATCTTTTATTTGGGTGTGGCATGATCGAGACATAGTATGCATCAGATAGATCTGATTAAGACGATAATCGATTAGGTTTCAATTAACTAAATTTTTGGATTATTTGAAATAACATCTCCAATTAGCAAAGAAAATATTTTTTTCCTCGAACTTTCTTTTCCTAATCTTCTCTTCATATTTCCCTCTTTTTTTCCCTTATTTCTTTTCTCTGCCTCATCTCTTCGGCCGAATGGGCTCTCTCCTTCTAGCGCCTTCTTCTATTTTTTTCCCCATTTTCCCGATTCTTCTCCTCCTGGCCTTCTTCGACTCGGCCAATTGCCCCGACGCCTCGGCTCGGTGGTCCCCATACCTCCGATCCGTCGGCCACCGACGCTGGCCTTGGTGAGCCCGGTCCTCGCATCCGCCTTCGGGTTTCTGCCTACCTCGGCTGCATCCTCACGCGCTCCGCTAGGGCTTCCCGTGCATCCGTCGGTCCGCGCCGCCAGGCTGCTCTCACGGTTGATTCGCCGTCTACCGGGGATGATTGGGGATTCTGGCTTCTTCACCCCCCTACTGGTATCTCTTTGCCGATTCGACCTCTCTTTCTCTCTGCACTTCCCCCTGGCTTGGCTAGGGTTTGGTATTCCTGATGATGCTCTTTCTTTCTCCCTCTTCTAATTTCCTTACTAGGGATTGGTACTCCCTGATTTTACCCTTTTCCCCTTCTTCTACCTCTTTGCCGAAGATTATGATTACTGGTTGTTTTAAAATGGCTTATGGTTTAGAGGTTGTGTTAAAAGTGTGCATTGAGATCATACTACTATGATCCAAGATGCGCTTGTATGGATTGATGGAGGGTAAACGTACTGAGGATATTGTGGCATAGATAAATTTTGTTCATGAAGAATCGAAGCTCTGTTAGTTCTGATATTCTTAATGCTTAATGATGAAATACTAGTAATGGCTCCGATTAGATTGCATAGCAGATGATGAAGTTGATGCTTTGCCATGCGATTTCATTGTCCCTTTTGATCTTTGATGGGTTTGAATGATTTAACTGAGAATTGATTTCTCTGAATCTACTGAGGAATAGAAAAGTTTAGTAGATGATGGATTAATACTAAGTTGTGCTTAATGATCCTCGATTGCTTAGCTATATATGCTCATGTTAGAAAGTGGAAAAGAGCTAAAGTTGTTTACTAGAATACATGAGATCCCTTTTATGCTTGTTGCTGCCCTGACTAGTTGATTGGTTTGTGCTATGCACTAATGCATCATGAATCAGTCACATGTACAATTTGCTTATATGGATTGATCACTTGGCAGGATCAGTGATAATTCTCAAACATGAATTTAGGGCATGATAATAGTGGCTTTAGGTAGTTTACAAGGTTGATGATCCTAATGCCATCAAGTATAAACTGATGGATCATGATCTGCGGGAATTTGTGGGAGGTTTTTCAGAACTTCATTCACGAACGGATTGGCTTAGTAAATGATAAATTGATACTAGGCCAAACAGTAGGATTATGTTGGTTAACTTTAGTTGGATGTCAAATAACGATATCGTGGCGATACCTACGGTTATTGTCGCACACCGGGGAGTGAGGCAATACCGTGGGGATTTACGATGTCGTCATTTGCAACCACTAAGTGAAATCGTATTAGACTCATTTTCGGTCGATGATGAGAACAGTGATGTTTGAATAAAAGATGATGGGTTGGATGGCATCGCGATGATGCCCTAAGCTTGCTGTGCGCCGGGGGAGCACGAGTAGGCTTTAGGGAACGCACGGTGCAACCCCTACGACATCTAAATAATCTGAGACCAATCTTTATTTGCCAAATGTTTCGTCTGTAGTTGGTTTTGCTATTGTTGTAACTGTGAAACCATGTGCTAAAAAATTGGCTTAGAATTGAATTTGCAAAATGTGTTTGTGCATGTGTTTGACAAATTGACAAGAAACAGTAAGATTCGCATTAGCGCCAGCCAGAGTTTCAGAAAACAGTAAGTTCCCCTTTTGCGCCGGACCGGTTTTCGCTACTGCGCCGGACTAAACTTTTAGTCTGCCGTGAACATGTTCTCGAGGTACTTTATGCCGGACCAAATTTTCCTATTAGCGCCGGACCAAAAGTTCCCAAACATATTTTCCTATCAGCGCCGAACCAAATTAGGGTTTCTTTCGCATCTACGCCGGACCAAATTTTTGGTCCGTCTGTAACACCCCGGCATCTAGTATGCCCTGAATGTAACCAAACATGATAGAACAAGCATCTAAAAACCATAAATAAAGATAAATTACAGCAAGGATGTAAATGCTAAAACCAAAAATTTCGGCAGCATCTCCTTTGTTTTTCCATGATTTTAAGCAATAGATATATAATGGCAAGATATAACACAATATGAGACATCTAAAACAGCAATAACCATTGATATAGCATCATCTTACGTCTAAAATAATGAATCCAACCACTCCACAAATTATAACGAAGCAAAAGATGAACTTAAGCACACAATCAAGCCATACTCCAATTTTCATGGCACTAATCTTATTATCATGACTCCAAATGATAGAAACTGTCTATATGTGTGGAGCTACGTGTAGAAGTGTAGCTAAACCCCTTTCCCGCATGCCATTTTTATGACACCACGGAGTGTCGTAGCCTTATATAATGTGAATGTTGAGATCAAAAACATTATGAAATATGGAATTGGAGGTTGAAAACATACGCTATGAGGTTTATTTGCATTTCCAGGCCGATTCCGGGAGGTTGGGCCTTCCCAGGGGAGTTTGGGCCTAAGGGTAAGGGTCGTGGGCTTTGGTGGGATGGAGTTTGAGTCCAAGTAGGAGTAGGAGAGCTGGTTGGTGTGCCTCCCCCAGCCTTCTTGCGCCCCACCCCCACCTCCCCTTTGTGGCGCCTCCACCTCCCAAAGCCGCCCCCTTGCGCCCCTCTCCTCCCCATCCCTCTCCACCACCCCTTGCTTCCCTAGGGAAGCCTATCCACCTCACCACCCCGAAGATCCATCCATTGGAGAGCTCCGCGACGAGGAGATCCAGTGGATTTGGAGTGAGGAAGGAGATCGCGCGAACCGGGAGGAGATCCGTTGGGTTTTCGTTCGTCGGGCGAAGGTATGGCCATGGGAATCCTTGGGGTTGGTCTAGGATCTGTTATAAGGGTTAATATCTTGTTTTTAGATCAATTGGTGATGCTGTAATTGGGTAGATTATATGAAATCTTGAGTTTGCCACGTTCTCTGCTTCGGGCAGCATGAGCAATCGACCTAGGGTTTGGGTTTTCGCCAATTTAGATTCGGAATTTGGTCATCCGCCTATTGACGAAGTTGTAGGTAACTTCAATACTTTTCAGTGGGTATAAAGAACGTCCAATTCTGCCCAGCCGTTTGAAAGTTATGCTCGTTTTACCGAACGTATTAAAAATTGTGACGTGATTGGAACAGATCATGGTATTCTGTAGATTAAACCACTTTAGAGTCTGAATCAGTCTTTCCACATACTTAGAAAAAGTTACGAAATTTCCTAAGCTACGCGAGGACGTACTCGTTTAATTGATTCGGAGTCTTAGAACCCGAGTTATGCCTTTTGGAAGGCTGCTGTCCCTACAGGACAGAACCTCTGTTTTCGGGTTTTGTGAGTAGTTTGCGATGTCGGGGTAGAAGAGTGTTTGCTTACTATTTTGTGGTCATGATTGTGAGTGTGTGGTACCTATGTGCAGGTGGTGTGACCCCGGGAGTGCCTTCTACTTCTCGCCAATCCGTCGCTCGTGGTTGAGGCAAGTGTATTGGAATGGGTAGCGGGTTGTAGTGTGCTAGATTGGTTGAGATTGAAATTGAATATATGATATGTTCACATGCCATGCTTTAATGTTTGCCATTGATATGATGAATATGCTTATTATGTTATGATGCCATGTGTTAATGTACAAGTTATTTATGATGTTGGCATGTTTGCATACATGGCATGATACATGGCCCGGGCGGTGAGAAAGTCATAACTAGTTCGGGGAAGGTCGGTGAGAAAGTTATGACTATTCCGGAGAGCCAATGAGTAAGTCCTACATCGTGATTCCATCCACCATGGTGTATGGAAGCGAGGAGTAGGCACCCTCCATCTTCGGGATGGAAGGGGGGAGAGGGTGCACACCGACGGGTGTGTACTCAACCATACCGGTATGAGTTTCCAAGGAGACATGAGCATCGCATCGCATTGCATACATAATGATGATGATAATGATATGTGATCATGAATGAGATGATAGACATGATGTGAGTTGTTGTAGCCATATAATTGTTCTTTTGTACCATTGCAATATACTTGCTGAGTGTTGAACTCACGCTTGTGCTTTCTTGTTGTTTTAGGTACTATGAAACCGGCTTACGGGGAAGGGCATTAGCTAGACATCTACACGTAGCTCCACACTTATAGACAATTTATTCATCTTGGTCATGATAATAAGAGTAGTGCCATGCAACTTGGTGCAATGGTTAATTTGTGTGCTTGGTTTCCTCTTTTACTTCGTTTGGCTAATGAGATGGTTGGAATCTTTATTCTAGGCTTATACTGCTGCTAGAACCTTTGTTATTGATGTTTTAGATATCATTCTTTATACTATATCCTGTGATCATTTTGTTGTTGCTTCAATTCATGGCAAAACAAAGGAGATGCTGCCGAAATTTGCGGTTTTAGCATTTACTCCTTTGCTGTAATTTATCTTAGTTTATGGTATTTAGATGTTGTTTAGCCTATGTTTGGTAGCATTCAGGCATGCTAGATGCCGGGGTGTTACAGTTTTCATGGTACCTAAAAACATCATAAAACACAAGTGTGAGTTCATCACTCAGCAAGTATATTGCAATGGACTGAAAAGGACAATTCAATGCCAACATCGATACATACCGTACTCAACATCAAGATCGAATCATAATTTCATAGAACTCATTTCATCATCATCATCATCATGTATGCAATGCAATGCAATGCACATGTCTCCTTGCCGCAAATACCGGTATTGCCGAGTGCACACTCGTCGGCATGCACCCTCGTCCCCCTTCCATCCCGTAGATGGAGGGTGCCTACTCCTCGCTTCCACTCACCACGTGGGTGGAATCACGAGGTAGGTCTTACATCCATGGCACTCCGGATTAGTCATAACTTTCTCACCGACCTTACCGGACTAGTTATGACGTTCTCACCGACCGGGCCAGTTTTCATGTCATGTATGCAACATATGCCATAATCATAAACAATTAATCATTGCATAGCATCTTAACATACCATTTTCATCATATCATGTACAAACACTAAGCATGGCAAGATAGCATAACATGGAAACAATTTGCATCTAATCAAGACAAGCAAGCAAACCACATGCTACCCATTCCAATACACCTGCCTTAACCTCGGGCGACGGATTGGCGAGAGGTTGAGGGCACTCCCGGGGTCACACCACCTGCACAAACATACCACACACTCAAAACGTGCCCCCAAAACAGTACGCAAAAGCTCATCTACCCCGAATTCACAAACTACTCCCAAAACCGAAAAACAGAGAATCTGTCCCTCCGGAACAGCAGGCTTCAATCTAGCATAACTTTAGTTCTAGGACCCCGAATCGATTAAACGAGTACATCATCGCGAAGCTTTGGAAATTTCCTAGCTTTTTCTAAGTATTGGGAAAAGCTGATTCGGCTTCTAAAATTGTTTAATCTACAAAACACTACGTTTTGTCCCAACTATGTCACATATTTGAACACATTCGGTAAATCGAGCATAACTTTCAAACGGATGGGAGGAATTGGACGTTCTTTATGTCCACCGAGAGGTATTGAAGTTGCCTACAACTTTTTCAACAAGCGGCCGACCAAATTCCGAATCTAAGGTCGCGAAAACTCAAACCCTAGGTCGACGGCACAATCTGCCCGAAGCAGAGAACGTGGCAAACTCTACTTTTCATCTAATCTACCCAATCACAGCACCACCACTTGATCTAAAACATCAAAAACACCACTAGCACAACACCTAATCCACCCCAAGTATTTCCCATCACCATACCTTAGCCCGACGAACGATGAACCGATGAAAACTCCTCCCGGTCGCCAGATCTCCTTGCACGTGCCAATCCCGCCGGATCTTCTCATCGCGGAGCTTCCCAACGACGAGGACAACAGTATGGAAGGGTGTGACAGCAAGGGGAGGGGTTGGAACTCGCCTAGGGTCGGCTAGAGGAGGTGGAGGAGGAAGAGGAAGGGTGGAGGCGCAAGTGGGGGTGGCTAGGGTTGAGAGGGAAGTGGGAGGGGCGCATATGGGGAGAGGGGGGCGCACCAAGGGCTAGAGCAGCAGGTTTGTTGTCCTAGTCCACCTCCACATGGCCTAATTATGTCCCACCTTCGGCCCAAATAGCCCCCAAGGCCCGAACACCCCTGGAAGGCCCAATTCCCCTCCGGAAAGGCCCAAATCCCCCCGGAAAGGCCCAAACTCCTAGAAACGGCCCAAAAACACGATACAAGAGTCGTACTTTAAGGTAGAGATCGAAAATGACTCATACCGTCATTCTGTAGTGTCACACCATCGTGAATGGGTTTTCGAGTGACTTTTTCATGTGTACGCCGGACCATATTTTTGGTCTGTCGTGAATGCATTTTGCTCGGTTAGGGTTTTGTAAGAATTGGAATTGAACTTTGGTTTGAATTTGAGATTTGTGAGAATTTCGTGATGTTTGTTTTTAAGTGGACTTTATGCAATGCTCGTGTGAGTATTTGCATGGACTAATGCTGAGTCAAGTCGCGGACTTGTGCTCGGATTCGTTTTGTGGTTTGTTCATGTGCAGGTATTGCTCGAGGGCGAATGTGCTCGATGACGGGACCGGAACTAGGTTCATGGAGGAACTGAGGTTTGGGACTAGGTTTAGGAGGAACTGAGGTCTTGGTGGTCAAGGATGTCATGCGGGACGTTCGGGCTAAGAGAATGGTGCCTATGAAGAATGGTTAGTCACGTGAGAATGGCAGGTGGCCATGGGCGTGCAAAGGGTTAGTCACGTGAGTATGGTAGGGTTGCCATACACATGCAAGAGTTGTACTCGGCCAGGTTGGGCCAAGTGGAGTTGTGTTGAATGCATACTCCTTCTAGGATTAGGAGTGGGAATCCTTCTACGATTAGGAGTAGGAATTCTATTCAGAACTCTATGTGTTTGCTCTGTATAAATAGGGGAGGCGCCTCCTGTTTATGCATCAAGTTTTGAGCAAGCTTTAGGGTTGTACTCTTTTGTTTGGAGTACTTTAGACAAAAGAAAGGAGAAATAAAGATCAAGTTCTTCAAATCTTTCGGCGAGCTACAATTCTAGTAAGATCTATTCTCGTCATCTTCTGTCACAACAAGTTTGAGAGGTTCATAACTTTTGATTCGTAAGTCCGATCGAGTTGATTCTTTTTGGGTTCGATTAGTATTGGAATCTAGTTTATTTTGTCCAAATTTCAGATCGATACGATGGTTGGATCTCTAGGAATTTGCATTTTACCAAACCTTTGTCATTCTGTTTTTATCGAATACGAGGCAATTATTTGGCTCTGTTTTGGGGTGAACTTTCAGTAGATCAAGAATTTAGTTTTAGCTTCCGCACAATCATTTACCCCCCTATGATTGCTATATTCGTATACTTTGATCCTACAAGTGGTATTAGAGCAAGGTCTTTCTAATCTATCTTAACCGGTGATTAGATTAATGGATCGTTATTCGACAAAACCGTGTGTGTTCGATGGTGTTGATTTTCAGTTTTGGAAGGCCAAGATGGAGGCGTTCATCCAGGCGCAAGGCTTTGCAATTTGGGAGAAGGTCTGCAAGCCATACGAAGTCCCTGCAAACGACAACGTTAACAACATCAATCGCGCACATGTTGAAGCAAACAGCAAGGCACGCAACCTAATCATCCAAGGCTTGGGACGCAACGACTTTGACCGTGTTATCCATCTCAAATCGACATATGAGGTATGGAAATCTCTTTGTGATTACCATGAGGGTTCTAACACTGTTAAAGAGGTTTACCAAGGTATTTACAAAAAGGATTACATGCGATTTGAGATGAAACCCGGTGAGTCGCTAGATAACTTCTTTGCACGCTTCAGTAAAATTCTTAGTAATCTTCGTGCTGTTGGAGTTAATTTTAATGATGCTGCTAATGCTAGACAATTGCTTGGTGCATTAGACATGTCTATTTGGGAGATGAAAGTTACATCCATTAGAGAATCTACTGTCATGAGTACACTTACATTAGATGTTCTTTATTCCAAGTTGAAAACTCATGAATTAGATGTTCTTGCTAGAAAGAATGATCATAAATCAATTGCTTTGACATCTCAATCTAGCATATCTCATAATGGTGCTGCTTCAAATTTTGCTCTATCTTTCTTGTCTTCACTAACCGTGGAACAGATTGAGCAATTCCTAGAAGAAGACTTGTCACTACTCTCTTCTCGCTTTAACAAAGCTTTGCAGAATGTGAGAATGAGGAAGAGAGGTGGTGGTCATCCTCCAAGATGCTATGAGTGTGGAGATCTCGATCACATTGGTCCAAATTATCCTAAACTTGCTGGTAAAGCATCAAAGGAGGAGGACAATGATAAAAGAAAAGAGAAGAAGTTCTCATCAAATGATAAAAAGAAAAAGAGCTTCATCAACAATAAAGTTGTCCACCGAGTTCTTTCCTCTCTTGAACAAGTCAATTTGAGCGATGTGGATTCGGAGAGCAGCGAGGACGATGCAACTCCAAGCAAGCATGAGTTGACAGGATTGTGTCTCCTGGCAAGCAGCAAGGATAGCTTCACCGAGGACAGCAACGACAACGACTTTAATGAGGTAGATCCTTCTTATGATGAATTAGCCAATGCTGTTGCCCGTCTTGGAAAATTGCTTGACAAACGTGATAGAAAAAAATAAGAAACATGATATTCTTGTGGAGTCATTTAATGCTGAAATTGCTAGACTTAAGACCTTGATTCTTGATGATGATACATGCAAATCATGTGACTTAATTTACAATGAGCTCACCTTGCTTAGGAAAGAACATGCTCTTCTGTTACATCTAAATGAGAAAAATGAGAAACATATTAAAAATGCTAGTTGTTCCACTGATGAATTGCATTATTCAACTTCTTGTTCTAAATGCTCAACTCTTGAATTGAAGTTAAAAGATGCAAATGCTAGGATTTCTCAAATGACTGATAATCTACTCACACATGAGATTCTTTCATGCTCTACTTGTCGTAAGCAAAAAGGGAAGGTTGATATTCCTTGCAACAATTGTTTAACTCTTGCTAAGAAAGTTGATTACTTGCAAAGTTCTTTGAAACGATTCACTAATGGCAAGAAAAGGTTGAACATGATTTTGGATCAATCTAAGGTTGGCTCAAACAAGAAAGGTTTAGGTTTTGATCTTCATGCTTCATATGAAACTAAACCTCGCACTGTTGTTCAGACTCCTTGCAAAATTGAGTTTCCTAATGAGCTTAAGAAAATTGCTTTTCAATCTGCTGGTTTTTTATCTTCTACTATGGTGAATACAAAATGTGCTTCTACTGTTAAAGCCAAACATCAAGTTAAGTATACTTGCACTCATTGTGGTAGAGATGGACATCTAGTAGATTTTTGCTTTAGACTAGCTAAACAACAAAAGAGAGAAAGGTTTAATGCTAGGTCTAATTTCAGAAAAGCACACTCTACTTATTATGTGCCTAGGGTGATGCAAACACCTTTTGTTGCTAAGAACACGGGAAAAGACAAATCTGTTTTTGTGCATAAGAATGCTCGTGTTGTGCCTACTGTTTTGCGTCGTGTGTCTCAGTACTGGATTCCTAAACATTTTATTTCTAACCCCAGTACCGAGACCTCGACACTTTCTGCTTCTATGTAGGCTTCTCACGCTAGGAAGGAGAACATATGGCTAGTGAATTTCGGATGCTCACGTCACATGTTCGGTGATAAGTTTTGGTTCTCCTTCACTCGTGCATCTCGTGCTGAAAGTGTTATTTTTGAAGATGCTTCTTCCACCTCTGTTTTCGCAAAAAGCACTAGTCCAAATGGTGCAAGTACAGGTTATGTTCAGGGGGAGAGTATCTTTTGTTCATAAAGATATTGATGATGCTGTTGAGGATGAGATAATTGGAGTTTGTTGTGTGCTTGTGTGCTCCTTTTCAAGCTTCCCCACGTGCTTCACATCGACAAGCTTGTGACACTACGGAAGGTCAAAACATTATTAAAATGTGAAAAATGGAGGTTAAAACTTTATGTTATGCCGTTTAATCGCGTTTCCGGGCCGATTTCGGGAGTTTGGGCCTTTCCGGGGAAGTTTGGGTCCAAGGGGGATGAGTCGTGGGCTTTAGTGGAAGGGATATGGGCCCATGAGGGGGGAGAGACCAGAATTTGGGACTTGGTGCGCCCCCTCCCTGCCCTAGCCGCCCCCCTATGCCCCTCTCCACCTTGGTGCGCCTCCCCCTCTCCCAATCTAGCCGCCGCCCCCCACCTTGCCCCTCTAGCCGTGCGCCTCCCCTCCCCTCCCCTCCCCTTGCGCCACCACCCCCTCCACCTCTCCCCACCATCCTTGCTGCCCTTGGAGAGCCGCTCACCTCGCCACCCCGCTGTTCTTCCCCTCGAGAAGCTCCGCGACGAGGAGATCTTGCGGTTCCGGCGCGAGTAAGATGATCGGGGAACCCGGGAGGAAGGATTTCGGCGTTCGTTGTTCGTTGGGCAGAGGTATGGTATGGGTGATCCTTGGGGATGGTCTAGGTGCTGTTCTAGAGGTCGATATGATGCTTTTAGATCAAGTGGTGGTGCTATGATTGGGTAGATTGGATGAAAACTAGATGTTTCTTAATTCTCTGTTTCGGGCAGTTTGTGCACTTGACCTAGGGTTTGAGTTTTCGCGATTTTAGAGTCAGAATTTGGTCGGCCACCTGTTGAGAAAGTTGTAGACAACTTCAATAATTTTAATTGTACACCAAGGACGTCCAATTCTGCCGAGCCGTTTGAAAGTTATGGTCATTTTACCGAACGTGTTCAAATTTGTGACGTAATTGGGACAGAACGTAGTGTTTTGTAGATTAGACAATTTTAGAGGCCGAATCAGTTTTTCCCAATACTTAGAAAAGTTAGGAAATTTCCTAAGCTTTGCGATGATGTACTCTTTTAATCAATTCAGAGTCCTAGAACTAATGTTATGCTAGATTGAAGCCTGCTGTCCCGACGGGACAGATTCTTTGTTTTTCGGTTTTGGGAGTAGTTTGTGAAGTCGGGGTAGACGAGCTTTTATGTAATGTTTTGGGGGCACGTTTTGAGTGTGTGGTATATTTGTGCAGGTGGTGTGACACCGGGAGTGCCCTCAACCTCTCGCCAATCTTTTGGCCGGGGTTAAGGCAAGTGTATTGTAATGGGTAGCGTATTGAATGTTGCTAATTGTGACTAGGTGCAAATTGCTTACATGATTGTAACACCCCGGCATTTAATATGCCCGAATGCTACCAAACATAGACTAAGCAACCTCTAAATACCACAATTACAAGTAAATTACAGCAAAGGAGCAAATGCTAATACCGAAAATTTCGGCAGCATCTCCTTTGTTTTTCCATGAATTGAAGCAACAATAATATTAATAAGTCAAGATAGCATAATGAACGATAGCAATAACATGACCAATCGGAAATTCAACCTCCATACAACTAAAGATATAAGTCTATCCGTCACATATCAAATATGGCCAAATCATTTACTCATGACAACCAACGAAGCATCAAAACCACAATTTAGTTCAGTGAATTAACCATCACAACTAAAGGAGAGAACATGTCATTATTTATATGTGTGATGCTAAGTGATGACGTGTGACTAGCTCCCTTTCCCGCATGCCAGTTTCATGGTACCTAAGAAAAACAACATAAACACAAGCGTGAGTTCATCACTCAGCAAGTATATTGCAATGGAACAAGAAAATACATTCTAATACCTTCATCACCACTTTTCACATACGACATCATACACATCTCATATTCATAGCGTAAGCATATCATTAACATCATCATCATATAACATCCTCATATAATGCAATGCAATGCGATGCACATATCTCCTGGAAACTCATACCGGTATGGATGAGTACACACCCGTCGGTGTGCACCCTCTCCCCCCTTCCATCCCGAAGATGGAGGGTGCCTACTCCTCGCTTCCATACACCGCGGTGGATGGAATCACGATGTAGGACTTACTCATTGGCTCTCCGGAATAGTCATAACTTTCTCACCGACCTTCCCCGGACTAGTTATGACTTTCTCACCGCCCGGGCCATGTATCATGCCATGTATGCAAGTATGCCAACATCATAAATAACTTTGTACATTAACACATGGCATCATAACATAATAAACATATTCATCATATCATTGGCAATCATTAAGGCATGGCATGTGAACATATCATGTATTCAATTTTAATCTCAACCAATCAAGCAAACATCAACTCGCTACCCATTCCAATAGACTTGCCTCAACCACGGCGACGGATTGGCGAGACGTAGAAGGCACTCCCGGGGTCACACCACCTGCACATAGGGACCACACACTCACAATCATGTCCACAAAACAGTAAGCAAACCCTCTTCTACCCCGACATAAGAAACTACTCGCTAAACCCAAAAACAGAGGTTCTGTCCCGTCGGAACAGCAGCCTTTCAAAAGGCATAACTCGGGTTCTAAGACTTCGAATCAATTAAATGAGTACATCCTCGCGTAGATTAGGAAATTTTTCAACTTTTTCTAAGTATACGGAAAGACTGATTCGGACACTAAAGTGGTTTAATCTACAGAATACCGTGATCTGTTCCAATCACGTCACAGATTTTAATACGTTCGGTAAAACGAGCATAACTTTCAAACGTCTTGGAGGAATTGGACATTCTTTATACCCACTGAAAGGTATTGAAATTACCTACAACTTCTTCAACAGCCATACGACCAAATTCCGAATCTAAATTGGCGAAAACCCAAACCGTAGGTCGACTGCTCATGCTGCCCGAAACAGAGAACGAGGCAACTTCTAGATTTCGTCTAATCTACTCAATTCCAGCACCACTAATTGATCTAAAAAACATGATAATAACCCTTAGAATAGTACCTAGACCAACCACAAGGATTCCCATGGCCATACCTTTGCCCAACGCCCGAAAACCCAACGGATCTCCTCCCAGCTCGCGCGATCTCCTTCCTCGCTCCAATTCCACCGGATCTCCTCGTCGCGGAGCGCTCCAATGGATGGATCTTCGAGGTGTTGAGGTGGAGAACTCCCCTAGGGGCAGCAAGGGAGGTGGAGAGGTGGAACTCACCTAGGATCGGCTGGAGGAGGTGGAGGAGGAAGGGGAACAAGGTGGCGGCTATGGGAGGCAAGGGGGAGGCGCATGGGGGAACAAGGGAGGCGGCTAGGGTTAGTGGGTGGGGGTGGGGCGCAGGGTAGGGATGAAAACGGTACGGAAACGGTCGGTAAATGACTGTTCCGTTTCCGTTTCCATATTTTTTACCGGTAACGGAAACGAAATCGGAAACCCCGGAAACGGATACGGACACGGATAGTGACGGAAACGAAATCGAATCGAACGAACGGATCAAACGAAAGCGAAAAATTCCATAAGAACATAGTAGAGAATTACAATATACATGACCACAAGAACAATATAGCCCATTCCACCTCTAAGGTGGACACAAGAATAGTGCTATGTTCACTGATATCACTAGAAAATTTTTCTCAAGTTTGTCAGCCAATGGCACATTATTTGTATCACATATCAGATCATCATGTCCTCATCCATATAATTATCATTGATATCCTATTGCTCCACCAACTACAAAGGTTTAGCACCCTAAAATTTGTATATTATTATTCGATGTTCATTTATGATTTTTTGAGATTTATCTTGGATTTTCTGGAGTTTATAAATACTATTTTGCATTTTTTAGATTTATAAAATTAATTTATTTATAAAAAAATTTATGCTGAAAATAATTTTTCTAGGTTCAAAATATTCCAAAGTATTTTTGAGAATTTTTGTGGAATTTTTGAACTCTATTTAGTATTTTATATAAAACCATTTGTATTTATGAAATTATTTTAATTCGAAAATAAATATAAACTCTCTTCTCATTTTTGGGCCAAGCCCATTTCCCTTTCCGGCCCGTTTCCGTTTTTAGTTTCCGGTTTCACTTATACGGAATTTCCGTTCCGTTTCCGTTTCCGCCGGAATTGGCTCTCCCGTTTCCGTTTCCGACAAAAAATTTCCGTTTCCGTTTCCGTACCGATATTTTCCGTTTCCGTTTCCGAAAAAAAGCTTCCGTTTCCGTTTTTCTTCGGAACGGTCGGGAACTTTCCATTCCGTTTTCACCCCTAGCGCAGGGGGCTGGGCAGCAAGTTTTGCTGCCCAATAACTCCTCCACATGGGCCAAATCTTCTCCACCTTCGGCCCACATTGGTCCCCCAAGGCCCGAGTTAGGTCCCCCAAGGCCCAAACTCCCCCGAAAGGCCCAAATTCTTCCCCGGAAAGGCCAAAACTCCCAAAAGAGGCCCAAAACATGATACAAAAGTCGTACTTTAATGCCGACGTCGAAAAAGTCTCATACCGTCATTCCGTAGTGTCACATTCTCCCCCCCTTAAACAGGATTCAACCTCGAATCCGAACGAATTCCAAGAACCACAACAAAACCCCTATAGAGCTAAACTCCTGTGCAATAAGAGGCAACCACACAAAACTCAAACCGAAGGAACGACAAACAAACTCCCAAAAACAACTCTTAGCGAGAAAGCGTTACTTAGCTCAACTAAGTGCAGCCTCTCACGGTTCCACCTTTCCTTCCAATTCCCCAACCGGAATTCGCGATTTCACCCACTAAAGGGCTCCATCAAACTAAGACGCCCAAATCCTCACGACAACCACTTCACACTACTATCACAACCAACTTGGCTACCACATTTCATTAAACACAACATGACACAAACAAAGCGAGTCACATTCCGTTTAACAACCTCTCTACATTCCCGAGAAATGCCATCGAAAGAAATAACTCATTAAGGCACATTTGCCCTTCCAATACACGATCATGCTAACATTTCATTCCATCCTCTCCCAGGAAAGTCTCAAACCCAGAGACAACTAGTTAAGACAATTGCTCACGGCAGGATAATTATCACCGAACTACCATCAACTTCACTTCCACCCATCGATACTCTTAATAAAGGTTAAACCCATACATCATCAACCTCCATCACAAACCACCCTTATACCACTAAGGTTCGACACCTAGCCCCAAGCTAGGATCGTAAAACCTTACCAAACCACAATTGGCTCCTTTCTTAAGAGGGTCTCGCCCTCACACAATAACACTTAGTTATTAAGCCCAAGTGTACACATATTTCGCATATTCAACCATAAACCAAGAACATTCATATCCTCACTCCCATCTATAGAGCAAAAGAAGTACAATTCTTTTGAACCCAAGTGGACCACATACGACAACTCAAATCCAAAGCGTTAACAACCACTTTGGAAAGAATTCGGCAACATCCAAGGAGCATTCATCATTTTTTTTCCAAGCCAAATCGCAAATGAAGCACAAATCCCATACACCACAACCAAAATACCAGAAATTCTTCATTCTTTCTTTTCATACTAGAAAGAAATGGACATCTCGATTCATGACATGAATGCAAACTTTTCAAGAGCACTCTGTATTAGTCATATATCCATATATGACATTCTCACCGACCTGACTCAACGACTCCTTTATGATTAATTATGCATAAACAATGTCTCGTTTTCCTTTTCACCATTCATTCATCATGTAACAACAGTACCGAATAGTCATTTACCAAATGACTTCTTCCTCCGGGTCACATAATTGAAACACAATTAACATCGAAGGTTGCGGTAACTCATATAGACTATGACGGCAACATCATTAATAGGAACACCACATCATAAAGGAAGCCACGTCAATTTGAAAACTAAGGGCCTGTTTGGCAACAAAGTATTTTCATAGTTTCTAGGCAAAACTATGGTTTTGAAGAATACCATGGTATTTTTGGCAACATGGTGTTTGGAAGCAACCCAAAAAACTCTGTTTTGAAAACCATGGTATTGCCAATACCATGGTATTTTTGGAGTATTGAAAACTCCACTCAAAGTGGAGTTTTGGGCTTTTGGTGGTGGTGTAGAGAGTGAAAGGTGTCAATACTTTGAAAATACCATGCAAAATACTTTGTAGCCAAACAGTTTGTAGTTCCAAGAAAAACCATAGTTTCAATGGTGGTAGATGAAACCATGGTATTTATGCCAACACAATTTCTAAGCCATGATTTTGTAATACCATGGTATTGAAAAACTTTGCTTCCAAACAGGGCCTAAACTTGCAAAACATCGCATTTTAACCAAAATCAACATTTTGGAAAAGAACATCGACACCAAAGTCAAACGTCTGTACACACAACCGCCACATATTTTTCTCAAAAGAAAGGGAAACTCATATCCCAAAAGAGAACACTTTGCTAACAACATCACCGATGAAACATCCATAGAAAACACCTTTTGGAGCACTTGCAAACACCACACACGTTATGCAAATAAATCCAACTCCAGTCAAAAAGAGTTACAAATTAAATCTCAAGAGTTTCCAACACAACCCACTATGTCCATCTGCTTCCGTTAAAATTTATTCCAAAGATAATTCAGCGTGAACGCGAAGGAGCGCGATCCACTCAAAAACTTTTGGGTGTAAATCCATACTCATAACACAAATTAAACAAAATAGCCAAAACCAAAGATTGGCACCAATAGCTACGGATTTTAGGGAAACTCGGAAACACAACACAAGGAACCAAAATGACAAACAACCACACCAGTTGAAAGGGTTTTAAACACCAGCTCAGCATTAATCCCACCATAACTTGTATTCCACTACACTTACCATTTAAGCATTCAATAATCACTATTTACTCATCAAGAGAGTCCAATCGGATTTAACAAAATTTACATAACAATTTCTATCTCTAGTTACCATTCCCAACACTTTTAATTAAGGTTTAAGATGCTTATCACAAAGGCACCCAACCAAGACTACATTGACATGATCCCCACGGATCACCAAATCATAATGCATCTTATTCTAAATTTGAAACATAGTTGTAACACCCCGGCTTTTACTAAGCCCATAATGTCACCAAACATAGACCATAACACATTTAATACCATAGTTTAAGGTAAATTACAGCAAGTAATCATTTAGAATAATTGAAAATTTTGACAGCATCTCCTTTGTTTATGCATGAAACTTAACAACATAACATCATATCAATATGTAGGACAAACAAGATCTCCATGCGCAGCGATAATGATAGATAATCATCAACTAAAACATCAATAATCATCGTTAGCAAAAGAATAAGCATCAATTTAAGTCTAGGAAGATAAAACAACTCACTCCATAGCCCCACATGATACACATGAGGGAAACAACCAAACATAAAGATCATACACTAATGATTATTGTAATACTTATTGCCGTGTCTCCAAAACAGGTGAATTAGCTAGATTATGATACTACGTGGAGGAGTGTAGCTAGATCCCTTTCCCGCGCGCCAATTTCATGGTACCTAAAGAAACAAACAACGTAAACACAAGCGTGAGTTCATAACTCAGCAAAGTGTATTGTAATGGATCAACAAGGATCAAGACAACAAACCATCATCCCAGTCTCCACAGTTATATCACAACACATCATATTTAACATTATATACATCCTTTAAAACAACATGATAATCATCTCATGAGCATCTCATGAGTACTTTCATCTTCATCTCATAAACATCTTCATTTATGTATGTCATTCATGCAATGCAATGCACATGTCTCCTGGAATACTCATACCGGTATGGTTGAGTGCACACCCGTCGGCAAGCACCCTTTTTCCCCTTCCATCTCGAAGATGGAGGGTGCCTATCACTCGCTTCCATTCACCTCGGTGATGGAATCACGATGTAGGACTTACTCAAAAGAATAGCCCCGGACTAGTCATAACTGTTCTCACCGACCCTACCGGAATAGTTATGACTTATCTCACCGGCCGGCCATGAAAATATGCCATGTATGCAAAATGGACAGCAACGTATACATAAATAGAAATATTGCATATCAACACATGGCATCTCAATATGTAGGACCGTATTCAACAATCGACGGTAACCGTTTAAAACATGGCATGTGAATCATTTATCAACAACAAGCATTTTTAATCATGGCATGAGGACACCATATCATCGACAACATTTAAATCATGGCCTAAGGACATCCTATCAATTATAACATGTAATTCATGGCAAGAAAACATGTTATCTATTCCAAATACTATCAAGCAATTCTAGCAACACGTATAGCATACAATCCACGCAACACACTTGCCTTCAACCACGGGCAACTGAGTGACGAGAGGTTGAGGGCACTCCCGGAGGCACACCACCTGCAAACACGTGCCACACACTCAAATCGAGTCCACAAAATAGCACACATATATCCCACTACCCCGACTTTGCTTACAACTCCTAAAATCAGAAAACTACAAATCTGTCCCTTCGGGACAGCAGCCTTCCAATGGGCATAACTTCTGTTCTAGGACTCCAAATTGAATAAACAAGTACATCCTCGCGTAGCTTAGGAAATTTTCCAACTTTTTCTAGTTATAGATAAAGACTGATTCGGACTCTAATGTTGTTTAATCTACAAAATACCGTGATCTATTCCAATCACGTCACAGAGTTTAACACACTCGGTAAAACAGTCATAACTTTCAAATGGCTGATCAGAATTTAACGTTCTTTATGTCCACGGAAAGATAATTAAATTTCCTACAACTTCTTCAACGTCCGTACGACCAGATTCCAAACCTAAATTGGCGAAAACGCCTGACCTAGTTCGGGTTCCAAAACTGCCCGAACAGAACGTGAATACAATCCAAGTTTTCATCAATTCTACCCCATGGCAGCACCTCCCTTGATCAAAAAACATGGTAATCCCCCTCTACAGCAGCAAGAGATCTACCCCACAGGATCCCCCCATTACCTTCTTGGAGAATCACCAATCGACGACCTTTTCTTCACGATCTCCACCCGATCTCCTCCCACGCGACGTTGCCACCGGTTCTCCTCGTCGCGGATCCTCCCACCGGCAAGGGCAGCACCATGGCGTGGCGTGGCAGCGATGGCATCGCAGCACGGCAAGGGATTGTGGAGGGGGAAGGCGCAAGGAGTGGGGGAGGTGGTTTGCAAGATGTGAGGAAGGAGGGGCGGTTTGGGGGAGATGGGGGAGAGGGGTGGCGGCTTGGGGGCAAGGGAGGGGCGCATCAAGGAAGGCAGGGCAGCAGGGTGTGCTGTGCTGAAGCTCTCCCTCATGGGCCCAATTCATTCCACCTTCGGCCTAATTGCTTTCCCCCACGGCCCGATCACCCAGAAAACAACCCGAACCTCCCGGAAACGACCCAAAACGACATAGAAATATGGTTTAATCTCATGCTGCAAAGTTTTACTCCCAAATATCATATTTTATAATGTCACACCATTCCGTAGTGTCACATTCTTCCCCCCTTAACTGGATTCGACCTCGAATCTTACACGTCAACTCTAAAACAATGTCCACTAGGGACTCATCTTCTTTGCGAACTCAACACACCCACGCAAAGACTCAAACAGTAGCAACGACAACTCAATTCTCCAAATCCATCTATTAACAAGAGTGACTTGACTTAGCTTAACTAAGCACAACTTGACATGATTCCTCATTTACTTCAATCTCTATCATGATTCATAAACTCAGAATGACACAATCATCATGAAACACATCCCTTTCTCACCATTAGTATTAAAACAGTCAACCGAGGTTCCAAACTTGAACCCCCCAAAAAGACCATTTACGCAAAACCCCATCTCTTCCAATTACTTGACCCCTTTTCGCAAGGAATCAAAATTTACTAATGTCATCTTCGCTCATAGCCTACATCGACCATACTTTCCTTTCAACTGCCAACCACATTACACTTTTCATTCTATCCTCTCCCAGGCATAACGCACACCCAGGGACGTCTAGCTAAGACAATGTCCACGACAAAGCATTTTACATCACAATTTCTATAACATTTGCTTCCACCCAACGATACTTTCAACCAAATTCAAACCACGACATCAACAACCTCCATCATCATCCACCCTCATACCACTAATGTCCAGCACCTAGCCCAAGCTAGGACCGTAACTCACTACCAAATCTCAATTGGCACTTTTCCCAAGAGGATGTCGCCCTCACAAACAATTCACACAAACAACGAAGCCCACAAGTATAGCTCTTAGATTATACTCAACAATAACCCGAGGCCCTTCTTATTCTCGCTCCTATCAATAGTGCAAAAGAAGTACGATTCTTTTGAATCCAAGTAGACCACATACAACAACTCGAACCTCAAAGCACCACAAATCACATTGGAAAGAACCCGATAACATTGAAAGACCACCCTTTTGCTTTTCCTAAGTCAAGCCGCAAAGGAAAACTCAAATCTCCAATCAACGCGATACAATTCGCATCGGGGAGCACTCAAACAAATAGAGACTCCACACAATTCTCTTGACAGAAGTTCTCAACACTAAAGACAACTCGACTCGCTTTCACCACAGCCAAACTTTTCATTTTAACCAAAATCAACATCTTGGAAGAGAACTGCCACAAAAACTCTCGAAGAGAAAGGGAAACTCAAATCCCTTGCATAAAATAACCAACATACCAGCATTTATCCATTCATTCCTTTTCATGCTAGAGAGCAATGGAAATCTCGATTCATAACATGAATGCGAATTCTTCAAGAGCACTCCGGATTAGTCATATATCTCTATATGACTTTCTCACCGTCCTGGCTCAACAACTCTTTTATGCTTATAAAACGATGTCATGAATCTTTTTCACCATTTATTCGTCATGTAACCACGATACCCATTAACCATTCACAAAGAGACTTCATTCTCTTTGTCACATGATTGACACCCAACAACATCGATGGTTGCTCAAATTCGCATAAACTACGACGGCGTTAACCGAAAAATACCATATCGCATCACAACCCAACAACCACTGCACGCAATGCGTGCAAAACATCGCATTTTAACCAAAGCCAATAACAGAAGATAGCATCAACTCTCAAATCAAACATCTACGCCTAATAACCGCTACCAATTCTCTTAAAGAGAAAGGAAACACATTCCCCACAGGGAACACCTTACCAACAAAATCACTTATGAAACAATCGTAAGATTCACCTTTTTGAAACGCTCGCAAACACCACACACGTTTCCCAAATAAATCCAACTCTAGTCACGATAGAATTACAATTTAAGCGCTTAACTCCAGGGTTACCAAAGATAAATCAGTTGAACGCTAAAGAGAGCGTCCCACTCCAACGCTTTGGGTGTTAATCCATACTCATAGCATAGACTAAACAGATTAGCCCAAATCCAAAGATTGGCATGGTTCAATACCACACCACATTTGGAACCCATAAGCTGGTTACTTCAAATACTACTCTTTCATCCATATTTCCAATCATCGGAGTCAAGTTTGTAACTTGACAAAATGCCACTTAATCAGGGGAGATTTTATTGCACACTAATCAAGACGCCTAAACAAAGAGGCACTCCCAGAAAATTTATACATTCATTTGAATCCGTAAACCTTCAAAAGAAAGTTCGACTCAAATCCCACCATTACTCGCATTCCAATACTCTTAGCCAATATGGATGTCATAATCACCCAAATCCCGAGAAGTCCAACACTGTTGCACACAAGCTACAACATCTGCTCTTAATAAAATCACTTTTCACTGTTCATATAACCACAATTGATTATATTACCAACGAACCATAGACCATATCTACCATATGACAATCAACAAGGAGAACCACGTTCTCACAACTCCAGCACAATTAACTTATCAGTTAATCCAACATAAGGCGCATATCAACAACTTCTTTTGGTCTACTAACCATGACGAACCATTATTCATGCAACTTATTATCCCAAGCGTAGCACACATCTCTTTACAATTATTCCGGCGTAATCAACAATTACCCTGGGTATAATCCTAAGTCACATATTCCATATCACGATTCATTCCACCAATAATTAATACTAACCACGCGACCACGATCTCCACTAGACATCCTCATAAATACGGATCCTGCACGGACATCTGTCAAGAATAATTCAACCTTTCCTACAATCATTCCATATATCCTCATTAATTGATTACACGTATTTTAAGTCATATTGTCGACCCACAATATTAACTGACCCACCAGCTACAATAGGCAGAATTTCACACCATCTTCTTGCTATAACAAGTTCATCAACCGAGACATTCTTTGCTAACTAATCTCAAACATCCATTAGATTCCATAACCCGCATCACTTTGCACACACCACTAATCAACTTTCACTTCGGATCACCTGATGTCTCGTTTAATCATCTCTTATCAACACAATATTTTAGTTTATCTTTAAACAAACAACAAATTCACTTTAACCGAACCACTAGCTCATATCATCCGAAAACTCTAACTTCTCGTCATACACTTAACTTCTTAAACATCCGCGTGAATCACGCACCCAACTCTTAAGGAAACCATAATTGCTCCAGAAAAGAACAACACCCAAAACACCTTTCCTTCCGGAAAGCTCAACCATAAATCACAAGAGAAGTCAACTCTTAAATTCCCAAATGCCGACACGCAACTACTCCACAACTCTCGAGATCAACAACTTCCGCGAAGGAAGATGGTTGCAAGAGGGAAACCAAGCGATTAACCAAATCTTTTTTTTTTCAGATAAGGCCATAACCCCAAACTTCAAACTTTCACGAAACAAACGGTTTTTCAAAGATGAATTCCCAAGCAAGTCATCATTGCGATCAAACACCACTTAGACCCCGACAACAAGGTCTAACACAACACCACAATAACTCTTTTAAACCTCGGAGAAAGACAAACACAAGAATAAATTGAAAACTTTCTCCGTAAAGCAACCGATCAACCACATCCTTTCCGACAAAACCTTAACACCTAAATCCATGCGACTTAGATTTTTCATCGAAACTTCAATAACTTCTTTTCAAATTGGAGAATGGTAACCCAAGAATCAATCTATAAGTTTCTCTATAAGGCAAACAACAAATCGGGCGTCAAAGCTGGCAAGGCGACCAAAAGAGGCGCAACCCTAAATTCTTCTTTTGTCTTCAACCAAAGAAGACAAAACCAAAACCACCAAAAGAACTATCGGTGAGTATCCAAAACTGAACACTTTTTCTTTTATTTCAACCAACCAAAAACCAACCAAAACCGTTCGTCAAAACGACAAAGGAAATTCGGAGGGTCAATCCACAACTCTACTACTCGACTCCAACCAACTACCCAATCTACGACAGAAAGGATAAGCACTCTCCCAACAGGAGGTTAAAAGTCCATCGGTGATGGCACTAACCGGCCACACCGTCAAACCCAACATTACTACAAACAACAGAAGGTGACCGAAACCCTTTCGGCACCACAACCCACATAATCTCAAATGTATCAACACAATCAATTCTTTCATAAACATAGCAACATATATTACCAAATGTAACATTCAACATCAAAGCTTAAATACAACATTTAAGCGTAAAGCAACGGTACCCATACCCATTCCTACTGTGCAACAGAGTGTGTCAAGTTTTAAATTAATTATTCCACTTACACAAGTTTTAATGTTGCTATCCTATGGCAAAGTTTTAAGTAAAACCTAAGCCATGTTTCTAGGTTATCCCACTTCATATTTTAGTTGAACCTATAGTATGACACTAAATACACATTCCAGGGACCTACAGCCCGCTCTGATACCAACTGTAACACCCCGGCTTTTACTAAGCCCAGAATGTCACCAAACATAGACCATAACACATTTAATACCATAGTTTAAGGTAAATTACAGCAAGTAATCATTTAGAATAATTGAAAATTTTGACAGCATCTCCTTTGTTTATGCATGAAACTTAACAACATAACATCATATCAATATGTAGGACAAACAAGATCTCCATGCGCAGCGATAATGATAGCTAATCATCAACTAAAACATCAATAAGCTTCGTTAGCAAAAGAATAAGCATCAATTTAAGTCTAGGAAGATAAAACAACTCACTCCATAGCCCCACATGATACACATGAGGGAAACAACCAAACATAAAGATCATACGCTAATGATTATTGTAATACTTATTGCCGTGTCTCCAAAACAGGTGAATTAGCTAGATTATGATACTACGTGGAGGAGTGTAGCTAGATCCCTTTCCCGCGTGCCGATTTCATGGTACCTAAAGAAACAAACAACGTAAACACAAGCGTGAGTTCATAACTCAGCAAAGTGTATTGTAATGGATCAACAAGGATCAAGACAACAAACCTTCATCCCAGTCTCCACAGTTATATCACAACACATCATATTTAACATTATATACATCCTTTAAAACAACATGATAATCATCTCATGAGCATCTCATGAGTACTCTCATCTTCATCTCATAAACATCTTCATTTATGTATGTCATTCATGCAATGCAATGCACATGTCTCCAGGAATACTCATACCGGTATGGTTGAGTGCACACCCGTCGGCAAGCACCCTTTTCCCCCTTCCATCCCGAAGATGGAGGGTGCCTATCACTCGCTTCCATTCACCTCAGTGATAGAATCACGATGTAGGACTTACTCAAAAGAATAGCCCCGGACTAGTCATAACTGTTCTCACCGACCCTACCGGAATAGTTATGACTTATCTCACCGGCCGGCCATGAAAATATGCCATATATGCAAAATGGACAGCAACGTATACATAAATAGAAATATTGCATATCAACACATGGCATCTCAACATGTAGGACCGTATTCAACAATCGACGGTAACCGTTCAAAACATGGCATGTCAATCATTTATCAACAACAAGCATTTTTAATCATGGCATGAGGACACCATATCATCGACAACATTTAAATCATGGCCTAAGGACATCCTATCAATTATAACATGTAATTCATGGCAAGACAACATGTTATCTATTCCAAATACTATCAAGCAATTCTAGCAACACGTATAGCATACAATCCACGCAACACACTTGCCTTCAACCACAGGCAACGGAGTGACGAGAGGTTGAGGGCACTCCCGGAGGCACATCACCTGCAAACACGTGCCACACACTCAAATCGAGTCTACAAAACAGCACACATATATCCCACTACCCTGACTTTGCTTACAACTCCTAAAATCAGAAAATAGCAAATCTGTCCCTTCAGGACAGCAGCCTTCCAATGGGCATAACTTCTGTTCTAGGACTCCAAATTGAATAAACAAGTACATCGTCGCATAGCTTAGGAAATTTTCCAACTTTTTCTAGTTATAGGGAAAGACTAATTCGGACTCTAATGTTGTTTAATGTACAAAATACCGTGATCTGTTCCAATCACGTCACAGATTTTAACACGCTCGGTAAAACAGTCATAACTTTCAAATGGCTGATCGGAATTTAACGTTCTTTATGTCCACGGAAATATAATTAAATTACCTACAACTTCTTCAACGTCCGTATGACCAGATTCCAAACCTAAATTGGTGAAAACGCCTGCCATAGTTCGGGTTCCAAAACTGCCCGAACAGAACGTGAATACAATCCAAGTTTTCGTCAATTCTACCCCATGGCAGCACCTCCCTTGATCTAAAAACATGGTAATCCCCCTCTACAGCAGCAAGAGATCTACCCCACAGGATCCCCCCATTACCTTCTTGGACAATCACCAATCGACGACCTTTTCTTCACGATCTCCACCCGATCTCCCACGCGACGTTGCCACCGGTTCTCCTCGTCGCGGATCCTCCCACCGGCGAGGGCAGCACCGTGGCGTGGCGTGGCAGCGATGGCGTCACAGCACGGCAAGGGATTGTGGAGGGGGAAGGCACAAGGAGTGGGGGAGGTGGTTTGCAAGATGTTAGGAGGGAGGGGCGGTTTGGGGGAGATGGGGGAGAGGGGTGGCGGCTTGGGGGCAAGGGAGGGGCGCACCAAGGAAGGCAGGGCAGCAGGGTGTGCTGCCCTAAAGCTCTCCCTCATGGGCCCAATTCATTCCACCTTCGGCCCAATTGCTTTCCCCCACGGCCCGATCACCCAGAAAACAGCCCGAACCTCCCGGAAACGACCCAAAACGACATAGAAATATGGTTTAATCTCATGCCGCAAAGTTTTACTCCCAAATATCATATTTTATAATGTCACACCATTCCGTAGTGTCACAATAGTACTTCAACAAATCTTTCAACATGATCAACCAATAAATTTCATACCACCTATATGTAAACGTCTCGACAATCGAAACATATTCAGTTAACAAGCGACTTCAACATGTAAATATTATCTCCACAGGGAAGAATTTGTAAGTGAGACTCTAAGTTATACTTTCATTAAGGATAAAATCAATCATCATGTTAATTATCCAAAGCTCATTCCATCGCAACATGTTAAAGTTTTCCTCTATTTAACCATGGTTTTCCAACAAGTAATCTAAACAGTTACCACCACTACTTAGTCATCAATAACAACAAATGTGCATGATCATCAACCAACAACATTACTTTTAGCTACCCTATACAGAGGTGATAACAAAATTACCACCACACAGCATACTCCAACTATTTAAAATAGATTGAATACTAGCATTAACACTACCCTTAACAACATCATTAACAATAAGTCTGAAGGATCATTGTTTTTTGATCCATGTGTTTTTGATGATGAGTATTTGAATATTCGAAGAGATTTGAAAAGATTTGAGTTGATTTGATTTTGGCTCAGTATTTGAAAAAGATTTGAAACCAATTTGAACCGATTTATTTTTTGGTTTCTTTATTTGAAAAAGATCTGAAACCAGTTGGTTGTATGGATTAATTTGAGTCAAGTCGTGGACTTGGGCTCGGAAATTGTTTTTGTATTTTTGTTCACGTGCAGGTGTTGCTCGAGGTCGAACGTGGTCGATGACGGGACCGAGACTAGGTTCAAGGGAGGAACTGAGGTCGTGAGGGTCGAGGGTGTCATGCGAGATGTTTCGGACTAGAGAAACGGTGCACGTGAGGTCGAGATCGTTGCAGCGTAGCGGCAGGTGGTCGTACGTGTGTATACAATTTTTAGAGTGTGTGTGTGTACGTGCATGTGTGTGTGCATGCATGTGAGTGTGTGAGTATGCATGCATGTGTGTATGCATACTAGTGTGTGTGTGTGCATGGTGTGAGTGGTGCATGCATGTGTGTGTGCGTGAGTTGCATGTGTGCGTGTGTCTGCATGCATGTGTGTGTGCGTCGAGCAGGAGAGAGTGCGTGGCGTGAGTTGCATGCTGTGTGCGTGTGTGTGAACGCAGGTGGGATTGATACGAGTCCGAGAAGGAGACGTGAGACAGCCGTCGTTTGCGCCGTGCGGTCTGTACGTTTTCGTGTCCGAGTATGAGACTTGCAGCCAAGGACGTGGAGAGCCAGCCGGTTTGCCGTATACAAGAAGGAATCAACTGCTATGGAGCCCTTTAAATAGGGGGTTCTAGGGGCTTAGAGATTCATCCAATGCAATAGGGCAAGAAGCAAAAGGTGCCTACAACAAAGAAAAGCTTTTGTGCTCTCTTTAGTTTGTTTAGGGTTTTCTAATCTTGTGAGATTAGAGATTTTGTTTAGGGTTTTCTAATCATCGAAGATTAGAAGATTTTTTTTGGTGTCATCTTGTTGAAGATGGCTTTGGAATAAAAAAAATAAGTTTATGCAATATTCTCTTATTTTTTTGGCTTTGATTCTTGATTAGAAGGTTTGTTCGATTTTTGATAGAACTAGTTTTGATTTTTGTTTGTCTTGTCTCGCTAATTAATCTAGGGTTTTGATCTCTACAATATTAGATATTCTTCCGCTTTTTAGGGGTCTTTAATTTTCCGAAAGAAATAGTTGAATTTTATTCGGCATCTATTCACCCCCCCCTCTAGTTGCCTACTCGGTCCTACAAGTGGTATCAGAGCCAGGCTCTACTAATCCATCTTAACAGGTGATTAGTAAAACGGTAAGTTATGGCAACAGAGAAATATTCGAACAAACCGCCGATCTTCGATGGCACAGACTTCCCCCACTGGCGGATCCGGATGACTGCATATCTTCAAGCTCAAGGTAACGCTATTTGGCGCAAGGTAAAGATTCCATACAAGCTTCCTTCAAATGATGATATTGATAAAATCGAGTTTGAAAAAGATGTTGAAAATAATAATAGAGCTAGAAACATATTGCTTCAAGGACTTGCTAGAAAAGAATTCGATAGAGTCTGTCATTTACTCACTGCTCATGAAATTTGGAAATCTCTGCAAGATTATCATGAAGGCCTTGACTACTGTCAAAGAGGCTAGGCAAGATCAATTTAAAAGGAATACACTAGATTTGAAATGAACTCGGAGAATCATTAGATGATTGTTTTGCTCGCTTTAATAGAATCTTAAACAATCTTAGAGCTGTTGATGTACAATACACTGACTCTGAAAATGCTAGACATTTCTTATCTTCTCTTGATCTTAAAATCTGGCAAATGAAAGTAACTGCTTTTAGGGAGGCTCACAAGATGAGTGAAATGACATTGGATAAACTTTATTCTAGTCTCAAGACTTTTGAAATAGATATTGTTTCCAGAACATCCAATGATAACTCTTTGGCTCTTAATGCAAATTCTTCTTCATGTGATAATACTACTAGTTCTTCATCATCATATTCCATTTCTGCCTTGAGTGCTCTTAGTGATGAACAGCTAGATCAAATACCAGAAGATACACTTGCTCTTCTTTCCAAGCGTGTCAATGCAGCGTACATGAGATCAAGGGAGAGAAGAGGAGCCTCCATCCACTGCTACAACTGCGGCAAGGCAGGGCACATCCGTGCTAACTGTTTCAAGAACAAAGACAGAGAGGAGAAGGAGCAAAGCAACTCCTCCAAGTCCTACCGGCCAAGAGAGAGCAAGGATAAAAATAAACAACGGACAAAGAAGATGCTCAACAAAGTCTTCGAGGCAATTGGTCGCTTAGACTTAAGCGACATTGATGACTCAACTGAAGATGAGAAGGAAGCAAAGCAAACGAAGCTGAATGAGAAGGATCTCACCGGACTATGCTTCATGGCAAAAGGGAACACTAGTGACAACGACAGCACCTCCAGCGACGGTGATGAGGTAATGCCTTCGTATGATGAGCTTTGTGAAGTTTTAGTCATATTGAGAAAATCTTTAAGAAAATCTTCACTCAAAAATAAAAGCTTAGAAAAGGATCTATCCATGCTAAAATCTGAAAACTTTGATCTTAGAAATTCAAATTCTGAAAATATTTGTGATACTTGCTTAGATCTCAAATTTGAAATTAAGTCACTAAAAGAGGAACATGTGATTAAACTAGAACAAGTTTATGCCGAACAATTGAAAAATGAAAAACTTGTGAAAAATATTGGTTGCTCTACTGATAGTTTACATGATCAAATTGCTTGCTCTAAATGTTCTATTCTTGAGTTGAAATTAAAAGATGCAAATTGTAGAGTTATCCAATTAACAAATGACATGTTCACTCATGAAATTAACTCGTGTTCAAATTGCCAGAAACAGAAAGCTAAAATTGACACTCCTTGTGATAATTGTTTAAATCTTGCTAAAAAGGTTGACTACTTGCAAGATTCTCTTTCTAGGTTCACTAAAGGGAAGAAAAATTTGAACATGATTTTAGATCAATCTAAAGTGAGCTTCAACAAACAGGGTTTAGGTTTTAACTCTCATGCTTCTACTAAACCTGTTGAGAGCAAAAATGTGAAAATTGATAATGAGTCTAAAAGAACTTTGATTAAATCTGGCGGCACTCTATCTCCCACTATTTCAAGTGCAAAAGTTACTTCTAATGCCAAACCATATGTTAAGTACAATTGCACTCATTGTGGGAAAGATGGTCATTTGGTGAATTTCTGCTTTAGACTAGCCAAACAACAAAAGAAAGAAAGAACTAAGGCTAGGTCTAATTTCAGACAGGCATGATTTGTTTCTCATTATGTGCCTAGGGTGATGCAAACACCTTTTGTTGGTAAGAACACGGGAAAAGACAAATCTATCTTTGTGCATAAGAATGCTCGTGTTGTGCCTACTGTTGTGCGTCGTGTGTCTCGATCTTTGGATTCCTAAACATCTTATTTCTAACTTGATGCCGAGACCTCGACACTTTCTGCTTCTATGTAGGCTTCTCACACGAGGAAGGAGAACATATGGCTAGTGGATTCCGGATGCTCACACCACTTGTCCGATGATAAGAATTGGTTCTCCTCCTTCACTCGTGCATCTCGTGCTAAAAGTGTTATTTTCAAGATGCTCCTTCCACCTTTGTTTTACTTAAAAGCCACTAGTCCAAATAGTGCAGTGCAGTGCATATGTTCAGGGGGAGAGTATCTTTGTTGATGAAGATGATGATGATGATGATGCTGTTGAGGATGAGATAATTGGAGTTTGCTGTGTGCTTGTGTCCTCGTTTTCAAGCTTCCCCGCGTGCTTCACATCGACAAGCTATCAAGAGGATTTTAAGGTATCTCCGTGGTACTCAAGATTTTGGCATTTGGCTTTCTGCTTCCTCATGCATTAGTTTAAAAGCTTTCTCTGATGCTGAATTTGGAGGATGTAGAATTGATAGAAAAAGTACATCTGGTTCTTGCCACTTTTTGAGTAATTCTCTTTCTTGGTCACATTGACATCAGATTTCACTTTCTTAGAGATCATGTTGAAAAAGGAGCTATTGAACTGAAATTTGTTGATTCGGATGCTCAAATTGCTGATATTTTCACTAAGCCGCTTGATTCTTCTCGCTTTGCTTTCTTACGCGGCGAACTTGGGATCATTCATCCCCATGGGTTGATTTGAGGGGGAGTCTTGTTTTTAACTCTTTCATTTGTGTTACTTGACTTTGTTTACTACAAGGAGCTATTTTGTCGTTACACTTAAAAGAAAACTCCCCTGTTTTTATTGCATCATGTAGTACAAAGCTTTGTTGACTATTCTTGTGTATATAGTCAAATTATTGCTACATTGCTTCACTTCTCACTAAAAGACTAAAAGACTAAAATAATTCAATTTGAGATGCTTTTCGAGAATATTTTGGCTCTTGTTCATTATGGTATTACATTTGTGAAATAGGCTTAAAAGTTTCTTGTCATCTGTTGAAAGGCTAGAGCTGATTAGAAACTATGTGTGAGCTTTTTGTTGGACTTCAAATGATCATTATGAGTCTCAAGCAAAATCAGTGTTTTAATATTAAAAGCAAGTTGAAAAAGATGCAAGCAAAAGCTACTTGGCTAAACACAAGTTTAGTACAATGTGCAGCTTCCTTGCCAGGGATTTAAATTCAAAAGATGCAAGAAAAGGCTACTTGTCTAAACAAAAGTTCAGAACAATGTGAAGCCACTTGCCAATTTAAACTGAGAAAGATACAAGAAAGAACTACCTACTCATACACAAGTATGGGCTAGTGTGCAGTTACTTGTCATCCCTGTTGATCACAAAGCAAAATTGTCAAACTTGCTAAAAGAGAAAAAGGAAATTCAAATTTTTGAAAAGGCTTGAGACAAACATTAGTGAATTTGAAAGTCTCTCTTTACTCATGATAGTTTTCTTTTTAGCTTTGGCAAAATCAGTTTATGACATTTTACTTGTTTGCTCTAATTTGCTTATGCAACAACTATTCTATGTGTTAGAGCCTCCATATTCTCTCAATTTGCTTTCTCATTGGATAAATTGACACAAAATGTGAAAACTCTTGTAAAAACTCTCCAAATGCTTTACTTTGATTATATACCTTGAATATACTTCAAAGCTTGAGATACTGCATTCATTAAGGGGGAGTTTTGAGATCTTGATGACTATTTTGTCAAAAAGGGGGAGAGGAATATAATTCAAACTGTTTGAGAATTTGGATTTACTTGGTCTTTACTTGGTCTTGGAATCTTTTTTGGTCTCAAACTCTCATTTGGTATTTTTCTTTACCTTTGTCAAATCTTATATTGTGTTTTGTCAAATTACTCATCAAGGGGGAGATTGAAGGATCATTGTTTTTTGATCCATGTGTTTTTGATGATGAGTATTTGAATATTCGAAGAGATTTGAAAAGATTTGAGTTGATTTTTGAAAAAGATTTGAAACCAATTTGAACCGATTTATTTTTTGGTTTCTTTATTTGAAAAAGATCTGAAACCAGTTGGTTGTATGGATTAATTTGAGTCAAGTCGTGGACTTGGGCTCGGAAATTGTTTTTGTATTTTTGTTCACGTGCAGGTGTTGCTCGAGGTCGAACGTGGTCGATGACGGGACCGAGACTAGGTTCAAGGGAGGAACTGAGGTCGTGAGGGTCGAGGGTGTCATGCGAGATGTTTCGGACTAGAGAAACGGTGCACGTGAGGTCGAGATCGTTGCAGCGTAGCGGCAGGTGGTAAATGCGTGTGTATACAATTTTTAGAGTGTGTGTGTGTACGTGCATGTGTGTGTGCATGCATGTGAGTGTGTGAGTATGCATGCATGTGTGTATGCATACTAGTGTGTGTGTGTGCATGGTGTGAGTGGTGCATGCATGTGTGTGTGCGTGAGTTGCATGTGTGCGTGTGTCTGCATGCATGTGTGTGTGCGTCGAGCAGGAGAGAGTGCGTGGCGTGAGTTGCATGCTGTGTGCGTGTGTGTGAACGCAGGTGGGATTGATACGAGTCCGAGAAGGAGACGTGAGACAGCCGTCGTTTGCGCCGTGCGGTCTGTACGTTTTCGTGTCCGAGTATGAGACTTGCAGCCAAGGACGTGGAGAGCCAGCCGGTTTGCCGTATACAAGAAGGAATCAACTGCTATGGAGCCCTTTAAATAGGGGGTTCTAGGGGCTTAGAGATTCATCCAATGCAATAGGGCAAGAAGCAAAAGGTGCCTACAACAAAGAAAAGCTTTTGTGCTCTCTTTAGTTTGTTTAGGGTTTTCTAATCTTGTGAGATTAGAGATTTTGTTTAGGGTTTTCTAATCATCGAAGATTAGAAGATTTTTTTTGGTGTCATCTTGTTGAAGATGGCTTTGGAATAAAAAAAATAAGTTTATGCAATATTCTCTTATTTTTTTGGCTTTGATTCTTGATTAGAAGGTTTGTTCGATTTTTGATAGAACTAGTTTTGATTTTTGTTTGTCTTGTCTCGCTAATTAATCTAGGGTTTTGATCTCTACAATATTAGATATTCTTCCGCTTTTTAGGGGTCTTTAATTTCCCGAAAGAAATAGTTGAATTTTATTCGGCATCTATTCACCCCCCCCCCTCTAGTTGCCTACTCGGTCCTACAAAGTCTTATGTCTTCTCAATTGATATCAATACTAACATTGTAGAGACACAACTGCATACTTCCAAATATACTAGTAGTTTGCAACAACGTAAATAGCAACTCTAACAAACTTCCAAATTAAAGTCACTAGTCAACACGATTAAATTTCTCTATTAATCCATTAGATTAGAACATCTTTAAAAAACCAGCAAAGTTTCTTTAACAATAACAGCAGTCTACATCATCTTAATGTTCTAACTATGCATCAGGGTTTAAAACTTTAAACATAATCGGGGGGTCATAAGCACCTTTAAAGCAAAGCAACAGATTATAAGCATGTACATTAACCCATTTAATCATTCTCGCTACAGAGTAAACTACAGCACTAGTAGTCTATTTATTCTCAAGCTAGAGATAACAACCGCATTGAATTGTTTAAACTCACAAATTAACTTAACAATACGTCATCCCATAAACCACATTGGTACATGCTACATAACATGCTAAACAACAATTCTTACTAGGGACAAACGATTTCAGTCAAAAGACTACTTACTTTGTTTGCAGCATTTTAGTTTTAAAACTCATCCCAAATTCATAAGGAAACTTGACTCTCAAAATTGCAATGAGACAAACCCAAACTTGGTTATGCAAAAGGAATTCTCCAAAACACTTTTAAATCTCAAGGACTCCCATAGTGGAAAATGATTGAAAGACAATTTTCTCGAAAGGGAACCAAGCGATCAAGTAATCCTTTTCAAATAAAACCTTAACACCAAACCCCAACCTTTCACGAAACAAGAAGGGTTTCAAAGATGATTTCTCAAACCAGTAAAATGGTGAAATCACACACCACTTACTCCTACAAAGCCACAGAACTTCAGCCCTGACATACAGGTCTGGCATAACACCGCAATACCTCCTTTAACCTCGGAGAAAGACAAACACATGAATAAATTGAATGCTTCTTCCCCATAAAGCAATCAACAAACTAAGCATCAAAGTTGGAAAGGCGACCAAAAGAAGCGCAACACTAGACTCTTCTTCTTCGTCTTCAACCAAGGAAGACAAAACCACACACCGCATACGGAACAATCCGCGAAAATCCAATACCAAACACTTTTCTTTTGGTTTCAGTCAACTAAAACCAAGAAAACCAACCAAGATCGACCACATAACGATAAAGAAGATCCGAAGGAATCCACCACCAATCTCTTCTATTTGTCTCCAGTCAACTACCCTATCTACGATAGAAAAGGTAAGCATTCTTTCCCCACAAGGGGTTAATAGTTCTTCAGTGATGGCTTTAACCGGCCATACCGTCAAACCACACCCTTAGTATGAACAAAAAGAGGTGACCGAAACCCTTCAGCACCACAACCCCACTCTATCACAACAACAAGAACAATTCACTCATTTATCTCATTGACATAGCAACATGCATTATCAAATGAAGCATTCAACATCAAAGCTTAAATACAATATTTAAGCATAAAGAAACGATACCCATTCCCTTTCCTACTGTGCATCCATTGTGTGTCAAATTTTAGATTAGTTATACCACTTTTGCAAGTTTTAATGTTGCTATCCTATGACAAAATTTTAGTTAAAACCTAAGTCATGTTTCTAAGTTATTCCACATCACATTTTAGTTGTACCCTATAGCATGACACTAAAAATACGCATTCCAAGGACCTACAGCTCGCTCTGATACCAACTGTAACACCCCGGCATTTAATATGCCCGAATGCTACCAAACATAGACTAAGCAACCTCTAAATACCACAATTATAAGTAAATTACAGCAAAGGAGCAAATGCTAATACCAAAAATTTCGGCAGCATCTCCTTTGTTTTTCCATGAATTGAAGCAACAATAATATTAACAAGTCAAGATAGCATAATGAACGATAGCAATAACATGACCAATCGGAAATTCAACCTCCATACAACAAAAGATATAAGTCTATCCATCACATATCAAATATGGCCTAATCATTTACTCATGACAACCAACGAAGCATCAAAACCACAATTTACTTCAGTGAATTAACCATCACAACTAAAGGAGAGAACATGTCATTGTTTATATGTGTGATGCAAAGTGATGACGTGTGACTAGCTCCCTTTCCCGCATGCCGGTTTCATGGTACCTAAGAAAAACAATATAAACACAAGCGTGAGTTCATCTCTCAGCAAGTATATTGCAATGGAAAAAGAAAATACATTCTAATACCTTCATCACCACTTTTCACATACGACATCATACACATCTCATATTCATAGCGTAAGCATATCATTAACATCATCATCATATAACATCCTCATATAATGCAATGCAATGCAATGCGATGCACATATCTCCTGGAAACTCATACCGGTATGGTTGAGTACACACCCGTCGGTGTGCACCCTCTCCCCCCTTCCATCCCGAAGATGGAGGGTGCCTACTCCTCGTTTCCATACACCACGGTGGATGGAATCACGATGTAGGACTTACTCATTGGCTCTCCGGAATAGTCATAACTTTCTCACCGACCTTCCCCGAACTAGTTATGACTTTCTTACCGCCCGGGCCATGTATCATGCCATGTATGCAAGTATGCCAACATCATAAATAACTTTGTACATTAACACATGGCATCATAACATAATAAACATATCCATCATATCATTGGCAATCATTAAGGCATGGCATGTGAACATATCATGTATTCAATTTTAATCTCAACCAATCAAGCAAACATCAACTCGCTACCCATTCCAATACACTTGCCTCAACCACGGCGACGGATTGGCGAGACGTAGAAGGCACTCCCGGGGTCACACCACCTGCACATAGGGACCACACACTCACAATCATGTCCACAAAACAGTAAGCAAACCCTCTTCTACCCTGACATCGCAAACTACTCGCTAAACCCAAAAACAGAGGTTCTGTCCCGTCGGGACAGAAGCCTTCCAAAAGGCATAACTCGGGTTCTAAGACTCCGAATCAATTAAACGAGTACATCCTCGCGTAGCTTAGGAAATTTCCCAACTTTTTCTAAGTATACATAAATACTGATTCGGATTCTAAAGTGGTTTAATCTACAGAATACCGTGATCTGTTCCAATCACGTCACAGATTTTAATACGTTCGGTAAAACGAGCATAACTTTCAAACGGCTGGGCGGAATTGGACGTTCTTTATACCCACTGAAAGGTATTGAAATGACCTACAACTTCTTAAACAGCCGTATGACCAAATTCCGATTCTAAATTTGCGAAAACCCAAACCCTAGGTCGACTGCTCATGCTGCCCGAAACAGAGAACGTGGCAACTTCTAGATTTCATCTAATCTACTCAATTCCAGCACCACTAATTGATCTAAAAACATAATAATAACCCTTAGAACAGTACCTAGACCAACCCCAAGGATTCCCATGGCCATACCTTCGCCCAACACCCGAAAACCCAACAGATCTCCTCCCCGCTCGCGCGATCTCCTTCCTCGCTCCAATTCCGCCGGATCTCCTCGTCGCGGAGCGCTCCAATGGATGGATCTTCGAGGTGTTGAGGTGGAGAACTCCCCTAGGGACAACAAGGGAGGTGGAGAGGTGGAACTCACCTAGGATCGACTATAGGAGGTGGAGGAGGAAGGGGAACAAGGTGGCGGCTAGGGGAGGCAAGGGGGAGGCGTATGGGGGAACAAGGGAGGCGGCTAGGGTTAGTGGGAGGGGGGTGGGGCGCAGGGGGCTGGGCAGCAGGTTTTGCTGCCCAATAACTCCTCCACATGGGCAAAATCTTCCCCACCTTCGGCCCACATTGGTCCCCCATGGCCCGAGTTAGGTCCCCTAAGGCCCAAACTCCCCCGAAAGGCCCAAATTCTTCCCCGGAAAGGCCAAAACTCCCAGAAGAGGCCCAAAACATGATACAAAAGTCGTACTTTAATGCCGACGTCGAAAAAGTCTCATACCGTCATTCCGTAGTGTCACAATGATGTGCTATCTTGTCATGATTACATGTTGTGATATCTTGCCATGATTAGTGCTTGACCATATTATGATGAAAATGGATTATTATGATGCTATGCCATGTTTAGTTCAGTTTGGTACAAGTGGTTTATGCTTATGGCATAATTGCATACATGGCATGTGATCTGGCCCGTTCGGTGAGAAAGTCATAACTAGTCCGGCAAGATCGGTGAGAAAGTTATGACTAATCCAGAGAGCCAATGAGTAAGTCCTACCTCGTGATTCCATCCACCGTGGTGAATGGAAGCGAGGAATAGGCACCCTCCATCTACGGGATGGAAGGGTGAAGCGGGTGCACGCTGATGGGTGTGCACTCAGTAATACCGGTATATGCTTCCAGGAGACATGTGCATTGCATTGCATACATGGTGATGATAATGAGTTGTGTACATTGTGCTTTGTCATGGCTATGTTGTTGTAGATGAGATTATGATTTGAACATGATATTAAAGTATGGTATGTATTGTTGTTTGCCTTGATTTATTCTTTATGATCCATTGCAATATGCTTGCTGAGTGATGAACTCACGCTTGTTTTTATGTTATTTTTAGGTACCATGAAACTGGCATGTGGAAAGGGGCATTAGCTACACATCTTCACGTAGCTCCACACCTATAGGCACATTTACCAATTTGAGTCATGATCATAATAATAGTGCCATGAAACTTGGCGTATGGATTAAATTGTGCGCATGTGTTCCTTATTTGCTTCGTTATAGCTTATGGAGTGGTTGGACTTGATATTATTGGTCTCATGTTGTTGCTATATCCATTTTTATTGCTGCTTTAGATGCCTTATGTTATGATATTACTTGCCTTGTTATTGCTATTGCTTCAATTCATGATAAAACAAAGGAGATGCTGCCGAAATTTTCGGTTTTTAGCATTTGTGCCTTTGCTGTAATTTACTTTAATTTGTGGTATTTAGATGTGGTTTAGTCTTTGTTTGGTGACATTTAGGCATAATAGATGCCGGGGTGTTACAGTTGGTATAAGAGTGGGCTGTAGGTCCTTGGAATGTGTATTTTTAGTGTCATACCTTAGGTTCCACTAAAATTTTGATGTGGGATAACTTAGCAACATGGTTTAGGTTATAATTAAAAATTTTCTAAGGATAGCAACATTAAAACTTGCAAAAGTGGAATAAGTAATTTAAAATTTGACACACTTGGTTGCACAGTAGGATGGGGTTTTGGTTTATCATTGCATCGCGTTTGATTATTTGATGAAGGTTATGAATATGATGATGTTTGATCCTTGCTCTTGCTTACGTGATGATGTGCTTACAATTATGTGTTTGTGTGGTTGCTGACTGTAGAAGCCGGGTAGAGGCTGTGGTCGCCGTGGCCGTGGAGGCCAAGGGTGAGGTTCTCAAGGAGTTGCTGAGTCTGTAGCTGAGGGTAGCGCTTCACTCAATGCTAATGGGCTAGCGTAGGAGGAGGTCCCGGCAGCATAGTCGGGGGCTGAGGTAACAGCCGCCACTATGGACTTGGTTCAGGCTCTGCAGAGGGAGGTTCAGGAGCTACGCCAGCAGTTGCGGGCAGCCCCTGCTGTTGTGCCTCCCCCTGCAACAGCCCCAGTTGCTGCCCCTGTTGTGCCGGAGCCGAGGATGAGTCTCCGGGAGTGGATGTCCCTCCGTATTGACACTTTTGATGGAGCGGGCACGCCGATCCAGTTTGCAGATTGGCTGCGGTACATGGAGCGGCAGTTTGAGGTCCTAGAGTTGACCTCGGTCCAGAGGGCTCGCTTTGTGGCCTTTCAGCTGGAGGGCCAAGCTGATATCTAGTGGGAGGGGGTTCTTGCTGCTAGGGCCCCCGATCTTGGACCAGTCACCTGGGAGGAATTTATGGCTCACTTCCGAACCAAGTTCTACCCAGAGTTTTTCCTTGAGAGGATGGAGCATACTCTGACGACTCTTTCCCATGGAAAGAAGTCGGTGGCAGAGTATGAGGCAGAATTCAACAATGTGGTGCGCTTTGTGCCGGCTGTGGCAGCCGATGACCGGGAGAAGGCTAGGAGGTTCCGTAGGGGCCTCAACCAGGAGTTCAGAGTTGTCATGGGAGCGACTGTTCCTCGGGACTTCTGCTTCGTGGTGGAGCAGGTGAAGGGCATGGAGCTCGAGTTGGAGCTCTCCAGGGATAAGCAAAACCCTGGAGGTGCAGGGGTTCCAGCTGCCCCAGGCGGGGGCTAGAAGGGGACCTTCGGTGGGGGAGGTGGGTCTCTCAGCGACCCACCTTCAAGAAGTTCAAGGGGGGACAGGGCGCCTCCTTAGGGGCTAAGATGAGGCCGCCTCATTCGTCTTCCTCGCGGGCGGCTGTTCGTCCTGTGCCCGGGCAGGGCATGATTTGTTTCAAGTGCGGTGGTGAACACTGTGCTTCGGAGTGCGGTTGGTCTGGGAGTTGCAACCACTGTGGCAAGCCCGGCCACATGGGACGAGTCTGCCGGATGAATCCTGGTAGCATCATCAAGTGGGAGACGGTGCCTTCTCCTCCCATCCAGCGGCGTCTTCCAGAGGGTCGGTGCACATGATGGTGGCTCCTGCTCCTCAGCCGCCCTCTGCTTGGGCGCCACCGGCGGCCTACTGGTGCCCGCAGCCTTCGGCTCCTCCTCAGTTACCTCCACCGCCCCCAGCTTTGTTGGAGCATCAGCCGAGTGTCGTGGCGTCTGCTGCCCCGGCGCCACCAGGTGTGTATGCCTTGCCGACCGCCGAGTCAGCCGGGCATCCAGAGGTGATTTCAGGTACTCTGCTTGTGGATTCAGTTGATGCCTTTGTTTTGTTTGATTCTGGAGCATCCTATTCTTTTGTGTCGTCTGAGTTTACTAGTAGAGCTAAGTTGGGAGTTCAGCGGATCTCTGAGTCTGTGATAGTCAGTTCTCCTGGGGGTTTAATTGCTAGTTCTTTGGTTTGCCCGGGTTGCACCATTGCCATTGATGATGAGGTTTTCTTTGCCAATCTTATGGTGATTCAGTTGGCTCCTTTTGATGTCATTTTGGGCATGGACTGGTTGCATCAGTACCATGCCAAGATCTGTTGCTTAGGGAAGACAGTTACCTTGCAGGCCCTGTCAGGGGTGGAGTTGACCTTTCAGGGTGGTATACCTTCCAGCTCTATCTTTGCTTTGGCTAGTCTGTTTTCTGGTCACCGATTGAGGCAGTTGGGTTTTCTCATGGCCATTTCAAAAAAGCCATCTTCTTCAGTTTCCATTGAGGAGATTCCTGTAGTGAAGGAGTTTGGTGATGTGTTTCCTGATGAGTTGCCGGGTTTGCCTCCTATGAGGAATGTGGATTTTCGTATTGATCTTGTTCCCGACACTCGACCTATTTCTTTCTCTCCATACCGCTTGCCTCGTCCTTTTCAAGACGAGTTGAAAAAGCAATTGGATGATCTGTTGGCCAAGGGTTTTATTCGACGCAGTGTGTCACCATGGGGAGCACCCGTCCTCTTCTTTTCGAAGAAGGATGTGAGTTGGCGTATGTGCATTGACTATCATGCTCTTAATCAAGTGACAGTCAAGAACAAGTATCCTTTGCCTCGCATTGAGGATCTTTTTGACCAACTGAAGGGAGCAAACGTGTTCTCCAAGATTGATCTTCAGTCTGGGTACAATCAGATTCATGTGAGGGAGCAGGACATTGAGAAGACTGCTTTCTCCACTAGGTATGGGCATTATGAATTTAAAGTTATGTCTTTTGGACTAACTATTGCTCCTGCTGTCTTTATGGAGGTGATGAACAGTATGCTACACAAGTACCTTGATGAGTTTGTGGTAGTGTTCATCGATGACATTCTGGTTTACTCTAAATCAGAAGAGGAGCATGAGCGGCATCTGAGGCTTGTGCTAAGTACTTTGAGGGAGAATCAGTTCATTGCTAAGCTGAAAAAGTGCAAGTTCTGGATTTCAGAAGTGGGTTTCCTTGGCCACATCATCAATCCAAAAGGCATATCTGTAGATCGTAGCAAAGTCTCAGCAGTTTTAGACTGGAAAAGGCCTTCCAATGTTAAAGAGGTGCGTAGTTTCCTTGGGTTGGCTGGCTATTATCGGCGTTTTGTGCAGGATTTCTCTATCATTGCCGAGCCACTTTTGCAGCTAACTTAGAAGGGGATGAAATTTCAGTGGACTGCAGAGTGTGAGCACAGTTTCTGCACTTTGAAGGAGAAGTTAGTGACTGCTCCTGTTCTTACCCTTCCTGAGCCTGGGAAGCATTTCACTGTCTATTCTGATGCTTCTCGTTTGGGACTTGGTTGTGTGCTCATGCAAGATGGCAATGTGATTGCTTATGCATCGAGGCAGTTAAAAAAGCATGAGCAGAACTAGCCCACACATGATCTTAAGCTAGCCACTGTGGTGTTTGCATTGAAGATATGGAGGCACTATCTGTATGGTGAGTCTTGTGATATCTTCACTGATCACAAGAGCCTCAAGTACATCTTTACTCAGAAAGATCTGAATTTGAGGCAGAGGAGGTGGCTGGAATTGATAAAGGATTATGACCTCACAATCAAGTATCATCCAGGCAAGGCAAATGTGGTGGCTGACGCTCTCAGTCGCAAGATAATTCCCCTGTCATTGATTGTCTTGTTGCTGATTTTGAGCGATTGGGAGTCTCCTACTGCTTTGCAGGGACCGTGCAAGCTGAAACTCAATTGATTCATGAATCAGCGATCCCCGAGCGTGTGCGGGAAGCACAATAGCATGATCGTTTGCTCCAGCAGGTGAGGAAACGCCTTGAGGATGGTAAGACTGGAGACTTTTCCATTGATGATGTGGGAGCTTTGAGGCGTCAAGGTCGCCTGTGTGTACCTCAGAAATCCCAAGTCAAAGATGACATCTTGAGATAGGCTCATCGCACCCCGTACATGGTTCATCCTGGTGAGATCAAGATGTACATGGATCTGAAAAAGAACTTCTGGTGGAAAAGGATGAGAGTTGATATCGCCAAGTATGTGGCGTCTTGTGGGATTTGTCAGAAGATAAAGGCTGAACACAAACGTCCCGCTGGTCTGTTGCAGCCATTGGAGATTCCTGTGTGGCCTTGGGATGACATTTCCATGAATTTCGTGGTTGGTCTACCTCGTACTCCACGAGGGAAGGATGCTGTTTGGGTTGTGGTGGACCGTCTTAGCAAGTCCGCACACTTCATTCCTGTCCGCACTACCAATTCAGCGAGCAAGTTGGCTTCCATCTATGTGCGAGAGATTGTGAGACTACATGGTGTACCCAAGACGATTATCTCTGATCAGGATGCGAAGTTTGTCTCAAAATTTTGGGAGAGCTTGCAGAGTGCTTTGGGTACACAGCTTTGCCTTAGCACCGCTTTTCACCCTCAGACCGATGGGCAGTCTGAGCGTACCATTCAGACATTGGAGGACATGCTCAGGGCCTGTGTGATGGCTTGGAAAGGTAGCTGGGAAGATCATTTGCCTTTCGCAGAATTTGCTTATAATAACAGCTATCATTCCAACATCCGGGCTGCCCCTTATGAAGTGTTGTATGGTCGGAAGTGTAGATCGCCGCTTTGTTGGGATGCAGTGGGAGAGAGTGCGGTCATTGGACCGGACTAGGTTCAGCAGACTATTGATCGGGTGGCAGAGGTACGGCAGAACCTTCTCGCGGTGTAGAGTAGACAGAAAAGCTATGCTGATGTGAGGAGGCGAGATTTGGAGTTTGAGGTGGGTGATAGGGTGCTCTTGCGAGTATCTCCCACCAAGGGTGTGGTGCATTTTGGCACAAGAGGGAAGCTCAGTCCGAGGTATGTTGGGCCATTTCCTATCTCAGCTCGAGTTGGAAAGTTGGCCTATCGCTTGGAGCTACCGGAGTTAATGCAGGGAGTGCATAATGTGTTCCATGTTTCGATGCTAAAAAAGTACTTGCATGATCCGGAGTTGGTGGTTCCATTGGAACCATTAGTGCTTGATCAGGACCTCACTTTTGAGTCCCATCCTGTGAAAATTCTGAAGAATTCAGAGCGGGTGTTGAAGAATAGGACTCTCAAGTTTGTCAAAGTCCTGTGGTCACATCAGACTGAGAGGGAAGCGACTTGGGAGCTGGAGTCTCGCATGCGCGAGAAGTACCCCGAGCTTTTCACCTCAGTTTTGAGATGTGAAACCTAGCAATCTTTGGTTTTGCTGGGTTGCATAGTGGTGTGTCTTGGATTCAAGGTCGAATCCTGTTGAAGGGGGGCAGAGTGTGACACTACGGAAGGTCAAAACATTATTAAAATGTGAAAAATGGAGGTTAAAACTTTATGTTATGCCGCTTAATCGCGTTTCCGGGCCGATTTCGGGAGTTTGGGCCTTTCCTGGGAAGTTTGGGTCTAAGGGGGATGAGTCGTGGGCTTTAGTGGAAGGGATATGGGCCTTTCCGGGGAACTAGATGTTTCTTAATTCTCTGTTTCGGGCAGTTTGTGCACTCGACCTAGGGTTTGAGTTTTCGCGATTTTAGAGTTGGAATTTGGTCGGCCTCCTGTTGAGAAAGTTGTAGGCAACTTCAATACTTTTAATTGTACACCAAGAACGTCCAATTCCGCCCAGCCGTTTGAAAGTTATGGTCACTTTACCGAACGTGTTCAAATCTGTGACGTAATTGGGATATAATGTAGTGTTTTGTAGATTAGACAATTTTAGAGGCTGAATCAGTTTTCCCCAATATATAGAAAAAGCTAGGAAATTTCCTAAGCTTCGCGATGATGTACTCGTTTAATCGATTCGGAGTCCTAGAACTAAAGTTATGCTAGATTGAAGCCTGCTGTCCCGATGGGACAGATTCCCTGTTTTTCGGTTTTGGGAGTAGTTTGTGAAGTTGGGGTAGACGAGCTTTTGCATACTGTTTTGGGGGCACGTTTTGAGTGTGTGCTATGTTTGTGGAGGTGGTGTGACCCCGGGAGTGCCCTCAACCTCTCGCCAATTCGTCGCACGAGGTTAAGGCAAGTGTATTGTAATGGGTAGCGTATTGAATGTTGCTAATTGTGACTAGGTGCAAATTGCTTACATGATGTGCTATCTTGTGATGATTACATGTGATATCTTGCCATGATTAGTGATTGACCATGTTATGATGAAAATGGATTATTATGATGCTATGCCATGTTTAGTTCAGTTTGGTACAAGTGGTTTATGCTTATGGCATAATTGCATACATGGCATGTGATCTGGCCCGGTCAGTGAGAAAGTCATAACTAGTCCGGCAAGGTCGGTGAGAAAGTTATGACTAATCCGGAGAGCCAATGAGTAAGTCCTACCTCGTGATTCCATCCACCGTGGTGAATGGAAGCGAGGAATAGGCACCCTCCATCTACGGGATCGAAGGGGAAGAGGGTGCACACCGACGGGCGTGCACTCAGCAATACTGGTATATGCTTCCAGGAGACATGTGCAATGCATTGCATTGCATACATGATGATGATAATGAGTTGTGTACATTGTGCTTTGTCATGGCTATGTTGTTGTAGATGAGATTACGATTTGAACATGATATTAAAGTATGTGTCGACGATTGGAGAACGGGCTCCCGCCGAGCTTACTTGTTGAATTGGGGATCAACAGAGTCCCCGTCGTACGGATCAAGGAGCTCGTCCGAGCGGTGCCAAGTCGGGGAAGAGAGGGACGCGTGACACGATGTTTATCCTGGTTCGGGCCTCTCACTGCCGAGATAATAGCCCTACTCCAGTGTATTGTGTTCTCCAGTTGTGTCCTCCCCCCACAGACGTCCAGGGGGGATTTAAATATCAGGCTTAGAGGTACAAAGAAGGTAACTACCTCCTGGATTTACGCTATACAGTTATTTCCGAGATCTGCGGTGCTTATACCGCGCGCTAATTTGAAAATTGGGTAGGATTTCCCCTGATCTTTGGCTGATTGGTTGCAGCCTTCCATCCTTGTCGCGTGACCAAGTCCACTGAGCATATCCCTGGATACGGTGTGGATCCCCCGAGCATGCTTGTGCGTGATCGGTAGAAATGGTCGTGTGGGAAGGGCCGAGCACGTATGCTCGGGTGGTGTTATGCCCGTTGTGCGTTCCGAGCATCTCTTGTTGGCGTTGCATGGTCGGCGGGCTTTAGAATAACCCGAGGGTACCATGGTCTTTTGCCAAATAACCAATCCCCGACAGCTAGCCCCCGAGGTTCAAGCGGGGAACTATCGGGCTTCCCCTTGAGCCTAAGAAGACCTGAAGGAGGGGTTAAATATCTCTTTGGTCGTGCTTACGACCATCTCACGTCGGGACGCGACCTTCTGTCGCGCGTCCGTTCCGTGCTGGAGCCGTGTTCGGTGGTTTTTCAATTCCTTCCTCGAGAAGCCTCCCTGTAACGGTAAAGCAGTTTCTCAAAAAACGCGCATTTACTGGGCAGTTTCCTGCCGCGCCGGACAGATGTCCCTCTGTGATAGGTGCGGCTTTTAGCCTGCCTCTTCGCTGCCTTTTTAACTCCGCCCGTTTGAGAGGACGAAGCTTTCACTGCGTTTTTTGCTCGTCCTTGGCCAAAAACTTCCAAAAGCTTCTGGAGCCCAAGCACGTCCTTCGACCTCCTCCCACACCTGGCCATGGCGCGCTTCGGAGTCTGCCATATGACCCGTAGGAGGATCCAAGTGCTCACGGACGAGGGCTACCTTGACCCAAGCTCGGGTCGAGCGCCCGGGGATGATGCGGCGCTGGCACCGCGGGAGACGGAGATCGTCTCCTGCGAGTTGTACGCCATCAACGGGCTTCGTCTGCCCGAGAGCGACTTCCTCGCCTCCGTGCTTGCCTTCTGCGGGTGCGAGATCTCTCATCTCCACCCCAACTCTATCCTTTCTCTCGCAATCTTCTCCCACCTTTGCGAGGCTTACGTGGGTGTAGTACCCACGGCCAGCCTCTTCTTTCACTTCTATTCCCCCTTCCGCCGTGGGATGGTTCCGCCGGTTGCGTTTATCTTCGCCTCCGGCCCAACCGACCATACGAGTACCCCCTCGTTGCTCTGAAGGACTCGGTGTCGGGTTGGGCTGACCTCTGGTTCTACCAGAAGAAGGCGGAGGGTTCCCAGTTGGTCTACACTGGGGAGCCTGCTCCGCCTAACGAGACGGCGCGCCCACCCGTGCAGCCCGAGGAGGAGCGGGTGCTCAGGACGATCAGCGAGCTTACCCAGATGGGGCTCACTGGTCGGGACGTTGCCTGGGACTTCATCTTCAACCGGGTATTTCCCCTGCGGCGCCGCGAGCACCCCTTCTTCGAGGTGACCGGGTGGCAAGACATCACCCGCGAGGACAACGCAGGTACGTTCTTGGTCGCTTCCTTGGGCGCTGCCATTTTCTTGGTGTTAGATTTGTTATTCTTTTCTTCTAAACCCCTGGTCGTGTTGCAGCCCCGAGGAAGGATTGGGTGGACGAGAGGGTCGCCGAGATGTTCGGCGCCCTAAAGGAGAAGGAGCTGACGCCCAATCGTCAGGTCCCTAAAAATATTTTTGATAGAAGCGAAGAGGTAAGTACTTTGGCTCGCTCCTGATCGAGGTCAAAACTTCTTGTGCTCATCTCCTTCTGTTCTTATTTACAGGAGAGGGTCTCCCTCGAGCTCGCCGTGGCAAGCGTCGCGCCGCCGCCTCGAGCTGACACCCCGGCCAGGAGTTCCCGCAAGAGGACGGCGGGTCGAGGTGGCCAAGAATCCACCTCTCCTCCTTGCGCCAAGCGGTCGAAGCGTCGATCTTCGACCAGGACTCCCTCCACACGTCATCTTGAGTATGCCGACAAGAGGGAGGTAAGCGAGCTTCGAACCTGGTTTGATGACTTCAAACGGAAGAAGCCGGAGCTGATGGGCCACCTGGAACAGCTTGCCGAGCAGGCGAGGAAGGCCGAGGAGGAGGCTAGGTCCCTCCCGAGCAAGGAGCGGCTGGAGAGGCAGATCAAGGCCCTCCAGGACCAGCTTACTCAGGTGGTCGATGACGCCGAGGAGGAGGAGGAAGAAGAGGAGGCCACCTATGCTCTGGTCAGAAGGAGCAGGAGGTCGACTTCTCAAACGATCTCGGCGTTAGAGGGGGTCGACATGGACGATGTCGACCCAGCGATGGCACGTGCCAGCGACGCCGCGGAGGAGTGCGTCGTGGCCGTGGACGAGGCCTACGAGGCCGCCACGGGTAGGACGCCCGCGGCCCAGAGTGAAGAGACCGAGGAAGAGGCCGCTGCTCGCCGAGCGGAAGGTAAGTCTCGTTCGGCCCCTTCGTTGAATTTTCTAGTTCTTGTTCTGGGCTAACCCCACCCCTCTTAGCGTGGGCGTGATAGCTCGGATGTCATCCCCAGTCTTCTGTCGGATGGCTGAGGAGATTCTCAACTCTGCAGTTGACGCCGAGCTCGACCGCGTCTTCGACCGGGTGATGGCCGAAGTCGAGGACGAGAGGGAGCCGGCCGCGTCCTTGGAGGGCCCCGAGCTTCCTTTGGCGGGGGCGACGACTCCGGCCGTGGAGGAGCAAGACCCGCAAGGGGCCGAGGTCCCTTACGAGGAGACGACCACGACCGTGAGCCAAGGAGGAGAAGAATTGGTCGTCGTCGGCCAATTGTCTCCTGCCACGGCCCAAGGGGACGGAGTGGTTGCTGCCGACCAGCTGCCCCCTACCGTGGGCCAAGGAGAGGAGGTGGTCATCCTCGACCAGACACCTCCGGCCGCAGAGGACCGGTCGCCTCCGGCCACGGAAGGCCAAAGGGCGGAGGTGGTCGCCGTTGACCAACTGCCTTCGGCCGCGGAGCAAGGGGTGGCTGCGCCCACGGTTGGCGTGCAGCCCCCGAGCGTGGCGGTCGATCAGGAGGAAGGCGGCCACGAGCTGCTTGCTGCGGAGGAAGATCAGCCTCGGGGCGACCTAGGGTTGGTCGAGGGCGGAGATGCCATCGCTCTCCTGGGAGCATCAAGTGCCCTGGAGGAACAAGGTCTTGACGCGCCAGTCCGGGATGACTTGGTCAATCGTTTCTTCCGGGCTGGCGCGACTGACCGCCAGTGGCTTCAGGACAACCTGGTCAGCCGGGCTCTTCTGGTAAGTCTCTTGTGCCTTTCTCTTTCCTTTAGGCGAGCGATCTTCTGAGCGCTTTCTTAACCTTTTTCTTCTCTTTTTTCTTTTTTGCCCGAAGTTTGCTGCGAAGGCTATGGAGGATATCGATGCTACCTCCGTCTCAGCAGAAGAGTACTGGTCGTACCATCGTGAGTAAGACGCCAAGATCGCTGATCTCGAGCGTCGGGTCTCCGAGGTGCGCGAGGCCGACCTAAAGCAGCTGGAGTCGGCGAAGAGCCTCATCTCCGGGCTTCGGGATCAGCTCTTCCGGAGCGAAGCGGTGAAGTGCACTTCAGAGCAGAAGTGTGCCGAGCTCGAGGAGGAGCTGGTGAAGCTACGGCAGGACCTTCAGTGGGTTCGGGAGAGCGAGGAAGCCCAGCTCAAGGAGGCGCAGCGCCTCCGGGAAAGCGCGGCCGAAGGTCGCGCGGCCCGGCGGAAGGTCCTGGACCTGGAGACGGAGGTCGACTCCCTTAAGGACAAGCTCGCCGCCCTCCAGGCCGAGCGTAGGACTTAGCTCCTTTTTCCTCTTTTTCTTTCTCCTTTTAGCTTATGTGGAACCTGTAAAAACGATCTTTTTTGGATCAACGAAAGAGTTTTATAAATGTTTAAGGACTTGCCTGTCTTTTCCTTTCATTGTTTGCTCGAAATTGCTCCTGCAAAGAACAAACTAGGCTCCTTCGAATTGTTCCTACCAAGAAAAAGACCAGGCCCCTTCGCAAGGGTACGAACACGAGCAAAGTAGGTAATAATAAAAGGAGGAGACCCGAGCAAAGAGCGCAGAGCAAAAAGAGTCACGAGTAAAGAGTCGTTAACCGAGGGTAAAATCCTCGGTTGCCTGGAGCCCCAGCCATGAACGAGGGTAGTGCCCCTAATGTTGCGAGCACGAACTTTGTTCATGGAAAAACAGAAGGACTCTTGGAGCGTAACTTGAGCGATCAATCGTACCGAGCGCGAGGATTGCTATGTAAAGCAAAACGGGCTTAGACCGAAGATATGTAGAGTTGCCGAACCCGAGTAGGCGGCGATCCGGGCTTTGGTGGATGCTCGCGACCGACCACGCATACAGCGAAGAGCTACTGTGAAAAGTGATCGGACGAGTGAGCGTTCGGCCGGTGGCCAAGGGAGGGCGGCGTGTACATATCTGTTGGTTAAGCTCGCTTGCGGCGTCAAAAAACAGAGTTAAAAAGAGCGGTTTAACAAAGGAAACGGAATTGGCGTGAGATAGAAGTACGCGTCTAAACGTAGAATTTACGTAGTTGATCAATGTTCCAGGTGCTGGTGAGCTCCCGACCATCTGGCATCATGAGGCGAACAGCCCCCGGGCGTGCTGTAGACACGACCGTGTATGGTCCCTCCCACCTTGGGGTCAGCTTATTGGCTTTCGACAGGTCTTGAACTCTTCGTAAGACCATGTCGCCGACTTGTAGGGCCCTTGGTCGGACTGTCTTGGCTGCGTGCCTACGAAGAGCCTGTAGGTAAACCGCAAACCGGAGCAACGCCCGTTCGCGTGTTGCTTCGACGAGGTCCAGGTCGACAAGGCGCTCAACCTCTTGATCGATGGAATCGATCAGTTGCACCCTTGGGGAACCCAACACAATTTCGGCGGGCAAAACGGCTTCCACACCATAGACGAGTTGGAAAGGCGTTTTGCCTGTGGCCCGACTGGTCGTGGTGCGGACGGACCAAAGGATGGCAGGGAGCTCATTCACCCACAGCTGTTTGTGTTGGTTGAGGCTCTCGAAAACCCTCCTTTTTATGCCCTGGACCAATTGCCCATTTGCTCGTTCGGCTGCCCCATTGCTCTGTGGATGTGCCACAGAGGCGAAGTAGACCTTGGTCCCGACCTCCTCGCAGTAACTTTGGAACAGTTCACTGGTGAACTGGGTCCCATTATCGGTGATGAGACGGTTGGGTATCCCGAACCGCGTTATCACGTTGCTGCGGAGGAACCTCTTGGCCGCCTGGGCCGAAATGGTTGACACGGGCTCGACCTCTATCCACTTGGTGAAAGTGTCGATGGCCACGAGCAAGTACTTGCAGCCTTTCTAACCTCGGGGGAAAGGTCCAAGGACATCGAGTCCCCAGGTCGAGAACGGCCACGAGAGTGGTATGGTTTGCAGGGCATATGCTGCTTGACGGGTGTCGGGACCCCGAATTTGCAAATCCGGACCCTCTGTGTATTCAGCACTAGTCCAGGAACACGCTAGTGCACACAGTCTTTAACATCGGTAAATATCACAATCATACCAATCGATACCATAAAAGTACTTTATTAAAGTAATAAAACTGGTTACTCGACCTTATGGCCAAGTTACAAATATATATATGCCTTGCAAGGCGAAACTTATTAAAAGAGAAATAACAGCAGCGGAAAATCAAAGAACTTCGTGGCGCCATCCAGTATACCACAGGCAACTGACTGGGCTCGCATCCCTAAGTAGACGGGTCCTCTTGGAGTTCCTCCTCCATAGCTGGCGTAGTCTCCTCTTCAACTGGTGTTGTGTTGAGGCAAGGGTGAGTACTTGGTACTCAGCAAGTCATGCACAGAATGCAAGCTAATATACTATATGCATGGCTTGGTACAAGGAATAGCTCAAGGTATATTTGCAGTAAATGACATTTGACAAGTAATATAAGTAGATTCGAAAGCAGTAGAAATAAGTAAAGCATAAATAACTTTTCAGGACTTTTAATAAACATTTTCCCCATCCTAAACCACATTTCCATCATCTTCATTGTTAAACCAAACCAACCTTTCAAATCCAAGTTATTTTCAGAAAGTCTAACCCTTGACTGTAATCCCCGAGCATTGTCCAAGATCTGTGGACTCGGCTATTTAAATAGATTCTACACTCTGCAGAGGTTATGCACTTTACCCACAAGATACAGTCAAACACCACAAAGGCGAGTTCCCGTAACAAAGCCTTTCGGAAGCCTCAAACAACACAGGTGGTCCTCTCCGGTTCGTGCTCTACACCATCCCTTCCCTTAACCAAGGCGAAGTATGGGACCAACACACCGTTAGATGGGTATCTGGCCACAGCCACGATACGCTCCCCCGTACAATCACACAAACGGTGTAACTGACACCCTGAGGCTCCACAAGTGAGTCCTTAGCGACTTAGTCAACTAGGGCCGTCCCATTCCAGCCATGTGGTTGCAAGTATGACCCAGTTCAAAGGCTTGCAAGGTTAAGTCCTTAGAGTGACCAGGGCAAGACTACCCGAAGAACCAAATCAACATTCCCAAATGCCACACTGGCCCACCTGATTACTCTTGCCACATGCCCGGCCGAAATCGTTTATCAAAACCCCAGTTGATTACCATGCACCACGTGCCATCAACATCACATGATACTTTTCCAAAACAGGTTCAATATATCATTAAGTCACTATTAACATTTGATTATCCAAAATCATGTCATGAGCACGTAGCAGGTCTAAGCAGTATACTACAACGGTCTAAACCCATGTCGGCAATTTAATAATGTCCAACTAGTAAACCACAACTAGGGTGACAAAGGGTCATGGCACATACTTAAGTAATCAAGGTGTCATATAGCAAATTGGTATTTATCTAACCCTGTGTTTAAACAAAGTATTCTTCTATTTGAACTAGCATGCAATAGTTTGAATCAAAATAGTTTTCAAAATGGGATCAATATGGTCAAAGCACAACTTGCCTTCAAAAAGTACTTGTTCTTGGTCTTGAGTTGGATCCTGAGTCAACACTTCTCCTTCGAATCCTTCCGGCACTTCAACGTCTACTCGTAAAGCGTGCAAATAGCAAATACACGAATAAACAATGGGCAAAAACATTCCAAAACTCCAAATAAAATCCATAAACAGAAAGAACATAATTTTGTGGATTTTTAGAAACTGGAATCGTCAAATTCGGAGTTAAAACGCAAAAGTTATGATTATTTAAAGTTTAAATAATCAATTAAATAATTTTACAGAGAAAAACTTTAGTCCAAAAATTAAATAAAATTCATGTTTAGGTAGATCTCAATTTTATACAAATTTAGAAATTTGAATCACTCAAATCGGAGTTGAAACGCAAAAGTTATAAGCGTTTGAAGTTTGAATCTAAATTTGAATCAATATTTCGAATTAATAAATCATTTTCTTTTTCGGAAATTAATTATTGCGTCAGCATGGACACGTGGCAGCTCCTGATTGGCTGGCTGACGTCAGCCGGTCCATGGACTTGGTCCACGGTTTGGCTCGGTCCATCGTGGACTCGGTCCACGGCTCACGTGACTGACATGTGGGCCCACTCGGGTGACGTCACTTGCGGCGTCGGCGGGCTCACCCTCGGCAGCGGTGGGACCTGCTATGACGTCATTCTTGGCGTCGGCGCCAAGGCTGGGACGACGGCCCGACATGCGGGCCCTCGACACGCGGGCCGCGTGTCGGCGTCACGCAGCGTCTGGCCCGGCGCGTCGGTCCAACTTCCCGACACGTGGCGCAATCTCGGCCGTTGGTTTGAAAATCAACGGCGCGGATTAGATCCAGGGTTAACACGTTGAAACTACTCGTTGCTCGTGGGCGTTCGATCTAGATCGGACGGTCAGATCCAATCCTATAATCGCCTTTGCTACAAAGACGTGGCAATTGTGAACCGCTGGATCTTGATCCAACGGTCCAGATCTAATCGGGTTTGGAACACGTGAGCTCACCTCAACCGTCCGTTCGATCCGACGGTCCTCCGAGCTCGCGGACGGCGATGGCTTCACGGCTGGCGCTGGCTTGACCGGAGACGGGACGACGACGAGCCCGACGGGCGTTTGGGGCGTGCTCCGGCGAGATGAAGCCTCCCTTCGGGTGCGTCTCGTCGCGGGGACTCCGGATCTGGGCTCCTTCTCGGCGGAAGACGACGGACGACGGCGGAAACCGGCGCAAACCGCAGCGGAGGGAAGAGATAACTCCGGCGAGCGATTGCGGCTCAACGGTGGCAGCTCCGGCGAGATGGCTCGGGGGAACGGGTGCGCAAGGATGAGGGCAACCTCGGGGGATGTCTCACGCTTTAAATAGCCTCGGCGTTCGAGCCCTAGACGGAAACCTAGTTTGCTACGGCGGCGGGCGCGGCGGCGGAGTCCGGCTCGGTCACGGGAAGACGACGCAATCGTGGCCGTCCACGTGGCACGATCGACGGCCACGATCGCACGGGCGCGATCGGATCCGGGCCGGATACGGCTCGAACCGGTACGGGTGGATCTCGGCCGTTGGATCTTGATCCAACGGTTGGGATTGATTAGGGTTAGGAGTGGGTTCGGTCGAGTCACGTGGCTCGGGTCGGACTCGAACTCGAGTCTGACTCGGGCTCGGTCGGATGAACAGTAACCGACCCGGGTTGATTTTCCAGCGATTTAATATTTAAAATAATTCCCAGTAATTCATTTAATTCATTAAAAATAGCAAATGACTCAGAAAAATTCCAGAAAAATTCTGGAAAATATTTTGGATCATTTTGGACTCAAATAAAATATTTCCAACAAAATTTTATTTGCAAAATTAAATTCTTTAATTATTTCAAAATGGAATAAATTCAAATAAATTCCAAATAAATCCAAATAAATTCCAGAAAATTCCAAAAATTCACCAAAGTGCCAAATCACACATGAATTTAAGAAAAGCAAAATTTTGGGGTGTTACAAACCTCCCCCCCTTAATAGAATCTCGTCCCCGAGATTCAGGGCTCACTACAGAATAGGTTTGGAAACTCTTTCTTCAAATCCTCTTCGCGCTCCCACGTCCCTTCGCTTTCTTCATGGTTGCTCCACTGAACTCTACAGAAACGAGTTGACTTGTTCCTGGTCTCTCGATCCATTATGTCCAGAATCCTCACGGGATGCTCCTTGTAAGTCAATTCCTCTTGCAACTCAATTGACTCAAGCGGTGTCTGTTCCTCAGGAACTCGGAGACATTTCTTCAACTGGGACACATGGAATACATCATGTACTCCTGCTAACGACTGTGGCAACTCCAGCTGGTAAGCAACTTCGCCTTTGCGACTCGAAATCTTAAATGGTCCAACATAACGGGGTGCGAGTTTCCCTTTAGCATGGAACCTCTTAACTCCCCTGAGAGGCGTAACTCTGAGATAAACAAAGTCTTCTGGTTCAAAACTCAAGTCCCGGCGATGATTGTCAGCGTAACTCTTCTGTCGAGATTGGGCGATCTTCAGTCTTTCCCTAATCATAGCGACCGCTTCTTGACTCCTGAAGAATATCAGGCCCAAAGACACGGCGCCACGGTCTCATTCCAATTCAATGGCGTCCGACATGGTCGTCCATACAGTGCCTCAAAAGGTGACATCTGCAGACTAGCCTGATAACTATTGTTGTAACTGAACTCGGCATACGGCAAACTCTTATCCCAAGAGGTAGCATAAGCCAATGCACAAGCTCTCAACATATCCTCCAGAATCTGGTTGACTCTTTCGGTCTGTCCATCCGTCTGGGGATGATAAGCCGTACTGAAGTTCAAACGGGTTCCCATGGCTTCATGCAACTTATTCCAAAACCTTGAGGTAAATTGGGTACCTCTGTCCGATACAATCCTCTTTGGCACTCCGTGCAAACAGACAATCCTGATCATGTACAATTCCGCTAATTTATCTCCCGAGTAAGTAGTCTTTACGGGGATAAAGTGGGCTACTTTAGTCAAACGATCCACTATAACCCATATGGAGTCATAACCCCCTTGAGTCTTAGGCAAACCGGTAATGAAATCCATTCCGATTTCCTCCCACTTCCACTCAGGTATTTTCAGCGGCTGTAGCAATCCTGCTGGTCTCTGATGCATTGCCTTGACTCTCTGGCATACGTCGCACAATGCAACATGCTCGGCAACTTCACGTTTCATACTCGGCCACCAGAACCTCTCCTTCAGATCCTGATACATCTTGGCGCTTACAGTATGAATTGAGTACTTGGAGTCATGGGCTTCTTCCAAAATCAGTTGCTTTAACTCCTTTTTGTTAGGCGCACAAATGCGATCCTTCATCCACAACGTGCCTTGCTCATCCAACTTGAAGTCCTCTGCCTTGCCTTCCTCCTTGATGGACTTAATCCTGCGGATCTTGTCATCATCCTTCTGTCCTTCTCGGATCTGATCCTCTAGGGTAGGCTTTACTTCCAATGCGGCCAAGAATCCGCTAGGTACAACCTCAATCTTCATTTTCTGAAAATCCTCACATAACTCATCCTGACTTGTGGCTAGCAACGTACTCACGGTATGGCTTTCCCGACTCAGAGCATCGGCTACTACGTTGGCCTTCCCGGGATGGTAATGGATTCCAACATTATAGTCCTTGATCAACTCTAACCATCTCCTCTGCCTCATATTCAGATCCGACTGGGTGAATATGTACTTAAGGCTCTTATGATCCGTATATACTTCACATCTGTTTCCAATCAGATAGTGACGCCATATCTTCAAAGCATGCACTACGGCTAGCCTAACTCTAGGTCATGTGTCGGATAATTTTCCTCATGCGGCCTCAATCGCCTTGATGCATAAGCGGCGACCTTTCCATTCTGCAGACAAGACACATCCAAGTCCTTGGCGCGATGCGTCACAAGAAATATCAAAGCCTTGAGCAACATCGGTAGAACTAACACCTGCCGACGTCAATCGCTTCTTCAGCTCCTGAAATCCTTTCTCACATTCTGGCGTCCATGCAAACTTCTTTTCCTTCTTCAGCAATTGCGTAAGAGGTTTCGCAATTGTCGAGAAGCCTTCAATGAAACGGCGGTAGTATCCTGTCATTCCAAGGAAACTCCGAATCTGGGTCACAGTCTTCGGCTGTTCCCAATGTAACACAGCTTCTACTTTGCTTGGATCCACGGCGACTCCTTCTGCGGTCATTACATGTCCAAGAAACTCCACTTTGTCCTTCCAAAAATCACACTTGCTGAACTTGGCGAAAAGTTGCTGTTCCCTCAGCTTTTCCAAAACTCGCCTCAAGTGTTCGGCATGTTCACTCTCTGTCTTGGAGTAGACTAGGATATCGTCTATGAACACGACGACAAACTTGTCCAAATATTCCATGAACACCTTATTCATCATATTCATGAAATAAGCTGGCGCATTTGTCAGTCCAAAGGACATAATCAGAACTCGTAATGTCCATATCTTGACGAGAATGCAGTCTTCGGAATATCTTCTGATCGGATCTTCAACTGATGGTATCCCGATCTCAGATCAATCTTGGAGAAAACTCCGGCTCCTCTCAACTGATCAAACAAATCATCAATCCTGGGTAGCGGATACTTATTCTTCACGGTGACTTCGTTGAGTGCACGGTAGTCAATGCACATCCTGAAACTTCCGTCCTTTTTCTTGACAAACAAAACTGGTGCTCCCCACGGCGACGAACTCGGTCTGATAAATCCTTTCTCCATTAACTCTTCTAGCTGTTTCTTCATCTCTACCAACTCCTCGGTGGACATCCGATAGGGTCTCTTTGCTATCGGTCTTTGTGCAGTACAAGCTCTATCACAAACTCTATGTCCTCGTCTGGCGGCATACCGTAGATCTTCGGAAAACATCGGGTACTCATTCACTCTTTGGGACATCCTCTATACTAATGGCCTTGGTACTGATAACCATCAACTGTCCATCTCTACCTGCAGGGGCTTGACTTTCCACCTTCTTCCCACACGGGCTCTCAACTGAGATAGTCCTTCGTCCACAATCCAATACGGCCTTGTGCTTGGATAACCAATCCATTCCCAATATGACGTCTAAGGTCCGGGTCTCCAAAATTATAAGGTTTGCTAGGAACTCTATTCCATCTATTAGTATTCTCACCGGAACATCCTACTTTCGCTCGGAGTTCGAACTGTGGGTTTGAACTAAAAGCATGCACTTAAGTCTTGCAATCCTCAAATCATTTCTAGTAGCAAAGCCTTGCGAAACAAACGAATGCGAAGCTCGAGTCGAACAAAATTGTGTGTATCGAGTTAACAAGTAACTTACCCAAGACGACGTCCGTTGCATTCTCGCAGTGCATCTGCGGTGACATGGTTGACTCGGCCTCTCACCACGGCCTGGGGTGTGGCTCTCGTGTCGGGCGTCCTAGCTGGGTGGTTCCTAGGTTGAAGCGAATCGGGTCACTCTCGATGTCTTCTTCGGACAAGCTGTTGGCAAAGTGTCCGGGCTCGTTCTGATTGTAGCAGCGTCACTGTTCCTTCTTATTGCTGGGGTAGCGTTTCTAGCGAAGTGGGGTGCAGTAGTTCTGATTGGCAGGTCTTGGTGCTGGGGGTGGTGTCCTTGTTGCATTCTGTGGTTGGAATCTGAAGAATTGATTTGGTGCAACTCTCAAGCGCTGTTGCGTTACCTGGCGTGATCCTTGCTGTTGCATCCTGCGCTTCCTGTTCTCATCCAGTTCCTTGCGCTTGTCCTCGAGAATAAGTGCCTTATTCACCAACTCTTGGAAATCTGGAAAGGTGTGGGTGATCAACCCTACTTGCAATCCTGAGTTAAGTCCCTTCATAAAACGAGGTATGTCGGCCTTATCCGTCGCTACATCCTCAGTGCGTAGCGTGCTAGCTGTGTAAACTTGTTCGAGATAATCGGCCACCGGCTGATTACCTTGCTTGATGCTCAACTCCTCCTTCTTAAGGTCCATGATTCCTTCAGGCACGTGATACCGTCGGAATGCAGGTGTGAACTCTTCCCAAGTGATATCTTGAGGGTTCTCTTGTGTGGCACAGTAAATTCTCCCACCATTCGGTAATTTGTTCCTTCGGTGATGAGAAGCGTAGAGTACCTTCTCGTTCCCTATGCATTGAGCTATGTGTAGCTTCCTCTCAATTGATCTTAACCAATCATCGGCCTCCAATGGATTGGCATTCCCAGAGAAAGTGGGTGGGTGAGTCCTCATGAACTCGGACAGTCTTGTGTTCTGGCGTGGTCCCTGGTTAGCTTGGTTGGCTGTGGCCTGAGCAGTGACGTGCTGCATTTGTTGCATCATAGCATGCATCAACTGAGTCTGAGCAGCAAGAAATGCTCCAAAATTCTGCATATCCACTGGCGGTGCTGGTGCTCCATTATTGGGGTTTTCTGCTGGGCGAGAACCACTTCCATTGCTTCCAAAGTTTCCACGGGTGTTCACCATCTGTCGATTTGCTCTAGGTTTAGAGATGAGAGGGAAGCAAGAATAGACAAGTAATATGGAACTTATGCGGGGCGAAAGGGGGTAACTTTAAGGTCCAACTTTATTATTAATAACTTGGTATGGCTGCTTACAATGCCTAAGGGCCTTGCAACACATACTGCACACTCAGCAAACAAAGCAAATCCAAATCGAACTAACATCTGGAGTCTAACGCCTAAAGGGTGACTCTTTATTCTATGACGCGACTCAGCGAAGGAGTCTCACTATAGATCCTATGCTCACTCATCGAGGAAACCTCCACGGCCTGGGTACGGGTGCTGTGGCATAGGCGCGAAACGATCGCCATGTCCAGCGACTATGTCATCTGTGGTAGTCGAAGAAGCAGTGTCCTCATCGAGGTCTGACTCCTCCGGATCTGGCTCGTGTAGCTCGAGTACTGGCTCTGGGTCTGGTCCGTACAAGGTCATCTCCAACTCGTCAATCCTTCGTAGAAGGTGTGCCACATACTCTTGAGCTTCCCGCCATCGGTTCTTCTCTGTCGTGATTTCCTTGCGGGCCTTCTGTAGCTCCTTGCTTGTATTATCTAGTACATCCTCCTGGGCGACGACAAATCGTGCCAACTGTGTAACCGTGGCATTCTCATCCTGAATCGTCTTTGGGTCAAGAAGGTTATTGCTGCGCGGATGATAACGGAACACCGTGCTCTCCAACTCCCTGGCGTAGATACTGGTAATGTGCCGCATTGCTCGTCGTGAAACTTCTTGGATACCCATCTGCATTGTAGATCTCCTGGCAAAGGCAGGTGTATCGGGCGATTGCCTGGGCCCCTCTTCCTGGCAGGTACCTCAATCCTCACGTCACAAGCCTTGATCAATCCTGCTTGCCTGATCACTTCCACTTGGTATTGGGGCTTCTCAAAATCTCCGAGAGTCTGTAGCATATGCCAAAGTTCCGCAGCGTGACCAACTCCCAGATCAACGTAGTTGAACTCTTCCTCCATCTGTCACACGAGTGCTTTACGTAAGAACTCGGAATTTTTTTTTTTTAAATTGTGACAAGGTAAGGGAAAATTTCAGCAAGAGACAAGAAAAGAGAGAAGGGGATAAGTCGAGATGTCATTTCTTGTCTTCACAAATTTTTAGCTTTAGAAAATAGGTTTTATCCTCACTACGACCATTCTAACTTAGGGTTGAGCCTACAGTCAAGTATGGCTCTGATACCACCTCTGTCGGGACCCCGAATTTGCAAATCCGGACCCTCTGTGTATTCAGCACTAGTCCAGGAACACGCTAGTGCACACAGTCTTTAACATCGGTAAATATCACAATCATACCAATCGATACCATAAAAGTACTTTATTAAAGTAATAAAACTGGTTACTCGACCTTATGGCCAAGTTACAAATATATATATGCCTTGCAAGGCGAAACTTATTAAAAGAGAAATAACAAAGAATGAAAATCAAAGAACTCGTGGCGCCATCCGGTATACCACAGGCAGCCAGTGGGCTCGCATCCCTAAGTAGACGGGTCCTCTTGGAGTTCCTCCTCCATAGCTAGCGTAGTCTCCTCTTCAACTGGTGTTGTGTTGAGGCAAGGGTGAGTACTTGGTACTCAGCAAGTCATGCACAGAATGCAAGCTAATATACTATATGCATGGCTTGGTACAAGGAATAGCTCAAGGTATATTTGCAGTAAATGACATTTGACAAGTAATATAAGTAGATTCAAAAGCAGTAGAAATAAGTAAAGCATAAATAACTTTTCAGGACTTTTAATAAACATTTTCCCCATCCTAAACCACATTTCCATCATCTTCATTGTTAAACCAAACCAACCTTTCAAATCCAAGTTATTTTCAGAAAGTCTAACCCTTGACTGTAATCCCCGAGCATTGTCCAGTACCGTGGACTCGGCTATTTAAATAGATTCTACACTCTGCAGAGGTTATGCACTTTACCCACAAGATACAGTCAAACACCACAAAGGCGAGTTCCCGTAACAAAGCCTTTCAGAAGCCTCAAACAACACAGGTGGTCCTCTCCGGTTCGTGCTCTACACCATCCCTTCCCTTAACCAAGGCGAAGTATGGGACCAACACACCGTTAGATGGGTATCTGGCCACAGCCACGATACGCTCCCCCGTACAATCACACAAACGGTGTAACTGACACCCTGAGGCTCCACAAGTGAGTCCTTAGCGACTTAGTCAACTAGGGCCGTCCCATTCCAGCCATGTGGTTGCAAGTATGACCCAGTTCAAAGGCTTGCAAGGTTAAGTCCTTAGAGTGACCAGGGCAAGACTACCCGAAGAACCAAATCAACATTCCCAAATGCCACACTGGCCCACCTGATTACTCTTGCCACATGCCCCGGTCGAAAACTGTTTATCAAAACCCCAGTTGATTACCATGCACCACGTGCCATCAACATCACATGATACTTTTCCAAAACAGGTTCAATATATCATTAAGTCACTATTAACATTTGATTATCCAAAATCATGTCATGAGCACGTAGCAGGTCTAAGCAGTATACTACAACGGTCTAAACCCATGTCGGCAATTTAATAATGTCCAACTAGTAAACCACAACTAGGGTGACAAAGGGTCATGGCACATACTTAAGTAATCAAGGTGTCATATAGCAAATTGGTATTTATCTAACCCCCAGGTTTAAACAAAGTATTCTTCTATTTGAACTAGCATGCAATAGTTTGAATCAAAATAGTTTTCAAAATGGGATCAATATGGTCAAAGCACAACTTGCCTTCAAAAAGTACTTGTTCTTGGTCTTGAGTTGGATCCTGAGTCAACACTTCTCCTTCGAATCCTTCCGGCACTTCAACGTCTACTCGTAAAGCGTGCAAATAGCAAATACACGAATAAACAATGGGCAAAAACATTCCAAAACTCCAAATAAAATCCATAAACAGAAAGAACATAATTTTGTGGATTTTTAGAAACTGGAATCGTCAAATTCGGAGTTAAAACGCAAAAGTTATGATTATTTAAAGTTTAAATAATCAATTAAATAATTTTACAGAGAAAAACTTTAGTCCAAAAATTAAATAAAATTCATGTTTAGGTAGATCTCAATTTTATACAAATTTAGAAATTTGAATCACTCAAATCGGAGTTGAAACGCAAAAGTTATAAGCGTTTGAAGTTTGAATCTAAATTTGAATCAATATTTCGAATTAATAAATCATTTTCTTTTTCGGAAATTAATTATTGCGTCAGCATGGACACGTGGCAGCTCCTGATTGGCTGGCTGACGTCAGCCGGTCCATGGACTTGGTCCACGGTTTGGCTCGGTCCATCGTGGACTCGGTCCACGGCTCACGTGACTGACATGTGGGCCCACTCGGGTGACGTCACTTGCGGCGTCGGCGAGGCTCACCCTCGGCCAGCGGTGGGACCTGCTATGACGTCATTCTTGGCGTCGGCGCCGCAATTTGGGACGGCGGCCCGACATGCGGGCCCTCGACACGCGGGCGGCGTGTCGGCGTCACGCAGCGTCTGGCGGCCGCGTCGGTCCAACTTCCCGACACGTGGCGCAATCTCGGCCGTTGGTTTGAAAATCAACAGCGCGGATTAGATCCAGGGTTAACACGTTGAAACTACTCGTTGCTCGTGGGCCGTTCGATCTAGATCGGACGGTCCAGATCCAATCCTATAATCGCCTTTGCTACAAAGACGCGTGGCAATTGTGAACCGCTGGATCTTGATCCAACGGTCGAATCTAATCGGGTTTGGAACACGTGAGCTCACCTCAACCGTCCGATTCGATCCGACGGTCCTCCGAAGCTCGCGGACGGCGATGGTTTACCGCGGCGCTGGCTTGACCGAGACGGGACGACGACGAGCCCGACGGCGCTTGGGGCGTGTTCGGCGAGATGAAGCCTCCTTCGTGCGCTCTCGTCCGGGGACTCGGATCTCGGGCTCCTTCTCGGCGGAAGACGACGGACGACGGCGGAAACCGGCGCAAACCGCAATGAGGGAAGAGATAACTCCGGCGAGCGATTGCGGCTCAACGGTGGCAGCTCCGGCGAGATGGCTCGGGGGAACGGGTGCGCAAGGATGAGGGCAACCTCGGGGGATGTCTCACGCTTTAAATAGCCTCGGCGTTCGAGCCCTAGACGGAAACCTAGTTTGCTACGGCGGCGGGCGCGGCGGCGGAGTCCGGCTTCGATCCACGGGAAGACGACGCAATCGTGGCCGTCCACGTGGCACGATCGACGGCCACGATCGCACGGGCGCGATCGGATCCGGGCCGGATACGGCTCGAACCGGTACGGGTGGATCTCGGCCGTTGGATCTTGATCCAACGGTTGGGATTGATTAGGGTTAGGAGTGGGTTCGGTCGAGTCACGTGGCTCGGGTCGGACTCGAACTCGAGTCTGACTCGGGCTCGGTCGGATGAACAGTAACCGACCCGGGTTGATTTTCCAGCGATTTAATATTTAAAATAATTCCCAGTAATTCATTTAATTCATTAAAAATAGCAAATGACTCAGAAAAATTCCAGAAAAATTCTGGAAAATATTTTGGATCATTTTGGACTCAAATAAAATATTTCCAACAAAATTTTATTTGCAAAATTAAATTCTTTAATTATTTCAAAATGGAATAAATTCAAATAAATTCCAAATAAATCCAAATAAATTCCAGAAAATTCCAAAAATTCACCAAAGTGCCAAATCACACATGAATTTAAGAAAAGCAAAATTTTGGGGTGTTACAACGGGCTTTGCGAGCATGAAACTGGCATGCTCGGCAGGTCATTACGATTGACCGTGCGTCCGCCAGGGCCGTGGGCCAGTAGTATCCTAGTCGGAAGGCCTTGCTCACAAGCGTTCTGAAAGACGAGTGAGCTCCGCACATTCCTTCATGGATATCACGAAGAAGGTATTGGCCTTCCTCCTGAGAGACCTTTGGAAAGGATTCCTAATGCGCCTTTTCGGTATAGGTCGCCTTCGATCAGTTTGTACTGAGAAGATCGCCTTGTTAGCCGGGAACGCTCGGCTTCTTCCTCGGGCAATGTACCTTGCGCAAGGTATTGGACGAATGGCGTCATCCAACTTGCGCATTGCTCGAGGAAGGAGACCCTACCGTCGGCCTCTGATGCCTCCTCTTCAGAGGGAATGGAGGGCTTGTAAAGGTGCCCGACGAGCACCCCCGCGGGAGCGGTAGTTTGAGAGGAACCGACCTTGGACATTTGGTCGGCCAGGGAATTATCCTTCCTGGGGATGTAGATTACTTCGAAATTCCTGAAGTATTTCTCCATCTTCCTTACTTCGACCAGGTAAAGCGCCATTGAGGTATCGGAACACTGATACTCCTTGTTAACCTGGTTCACGACTAACTGTGAATCGCCCATCACAGTGAGCCGTTGGACTCCTAACGATTTACACGCTCGGAGTCCGGCCAAGAGGCCTTCGTATTCCGCCGCGTTGTTGGTCGCGGCGAAATGTAGTTGGATGGTGTACTGGATTTGTTCTCCATCTGGGGAGACCAAAACGACGCCAGCCCCTGAGCGTTCGTACGCTCGGGATCCGTCGAAATACAAGGTCCAACGGTCTCTCCTTAATCCGGTGGTTTCGCAGGCCGGTGGTGCTGGAGCCGACCATTCCGCCACGAAGTCAGCGAGGACTTGTGATTTGATCGCCGTGCGGGCCGAAAACATTATCTCGAATTCGGCGAGCTCCATTGCCCACTTGGCTATGCGACCACTGGCGTCCTGGTTTTTCAGGATTTCCCTGAGCGGGAAGCTGGTCGGTACCACGATCTTGTGTGCTTGAAAGTAGTGACGCAACTTCCTGGAAGCCATCAGCAATGAGTACAGTAGTTTTTGGACCTCGGGGTAACGCTCCTTTGGTCCATCAAGTACTTCACTGACATAATAGATAGGTCATTGGAAACCACCCCTCTCTACTGCTAACACCGCGCTTACCGCCTGCGGGGTTGCCGCCAGGTATAGTAGCAATTCTTCCCCCGCTGCAGGTGTGACGAGGATGGGCGGTTTAGAAATGTACCGTTTTAGTTCTTTGAATGAGTGATCAGCTTCCTCTGTCCACGTGAAGCTATCGTGCTTGCGGAGGGCTTTAAAGAAGGGTAGTCCTCGCTCTCCCAGCCGGGAAATGAATCGGCTTAAAGCGGCCATTCTCCCGGTCAGAGCTTGCACTTCCTTCACGCACGTGGGCGACCTCATGTTCTCAATGGCTTCGATTTTCTCCGGGTTTGCCCCGACGCCTTGTGGTCCGACCATTTAGCCGAGCACCTTGCCAGCTTTTACGCCGAACACTCATTTTTCTGGATTTAGCTTTATTCGATGCTTATTGAGGTTACCGAATGTTTCTTCTAAGTCAGCAACGTGACCCGAAGTGCTCTTGCTTTTTACCACTATGTCGTCAACATAGACCTCCAAATTTCGACCCACTTGGTCTGCGAAAGTTTTCTGCATGAGGCACTGAAAGGTTGCTCCCGCATTTCTTAGACCGAAAGATATGGTCGTATAGCAGAAGGTACCGAACGGGGTGATGAAGGAAGTCTTTTCTTCATCTTCGCGCGACAGGCTGATCTGATGATAGCCTGAATAGGCATCTAGGAAGCTCATGGTTTGCGATCCCACCGTCGCGTCGACCAATTGATCTATGCGAGGCAACGGATAGTTGTCTTTCGGGCATGCCGCGTTTAGACCCGTGTGATCGACGCACATGCGCCACTTGCCTCCTTTCTTTCTGACCAAGACTGGATTGGCTAGCCATTCGGAGTGTTCGACCTCCCTAATGAAGCCAGCTTTTAGGAGTTTGTCGAGTTCCTCCCAGATGATCGCCTGTTTTTCAGGGGAAAAGCGTCTAAGTTTCTGTCGCATTGGTTTTTTGTCAAGCTGAACTGCTAGCCTGTGCTCAATCACCTCCCTAGGGACCCCGGGCATGTCGGATGGTTCCCAGGCGAACACATCCGAGCTTGCCCGGAGGAAGGTGATGAGCTTGAGTTCCTATTTGTGATCTAAGGAAGATCCCAAATGAACGACCTTGGCCTGTTCCGACTCGCTGAGCGGAACAGCCTTGGCCTCTCCTCCAGGTTGGAGGGCAAGCTTAGGCCGGGAATGTTTCGGCTCTTGTTCGGGGCCTCGAACGGGCAATTGGCCGACCATGTCCAAGGCCTTTTCGTCGCAATTCAGCGCGGATTTGTGGTTCCCTTTTACGGTTATTACCCCGTTCGGCCCAGGAACCTTTAAGCACTGATATGCGTGATGTGAAGCGGCCATGAACTTGGCCAAGGCTGGTCTGCCGAGGATGGCGTTGTAGGCCGACTCAAAGTCTACCACCTCGAAGGTGATTAGCTCCGTCCTGAAGTTACTCGGGCCACCGAAAGTTACGGGCAGAACGACCTGGCCCAGAGGCTTGACCGAGGTGCCCGGGACTATCCCGAAAAAGGGCACGGCTATGCTCTTGATCTTGGAGCGGGGAATCTGCATCTCGTCCAAGACCTTGGCTGAGATCAGGTCCAAGGAGCTTCCGAAGTCTATGAGGACCCGAGCAACAACAGTGTTGCTGATGGTGGGGCTCACGACCATTGGAAGTTTCTACGGCTTGGTCATTCCAAGGGGACAATCGTCCTTGGAGAACGTGAGGGACATCTCAGACCATTTTAGCTGCTGCACCGGAGGTTTACCCTGGGTAACATGGTGCACTTCCCTTGCGGCGTCCTTTAAATCCTGGCAGGACTTGTAGGCCGAGGAGCCCCCGAAGATGACTGCTATGTGATTCTGTGGTTCTTGGTATTTCATGTCATCCTCACTTTCTTCGATGGGTTGTTTACCTTTGCCATTTTCGCCCTACTCTGGGAGCGTCGGCATTGGACCCCTGCCGCTGTAAAACTGCTCCAAGCGGTAGGTCCACATTCGGCAATTTCGTAGGTCGTGACCGTGAGCTTGGTGAAGCGGGCAGTAGAGACCAGCGCGTTGATCTGCCTGGTCGTCTCGTTCTCGAGGCCTGTGTGGTTGTCCTCTTCCCCGAGCGTTGAACCCCCGGCGCTGCGGCTGGGTTGCTCGGGGCTGTTGTTGTTCCACCGCGGCAACCATGGCTGGCGAGGGTTGCTTTTTCTTCTTCTTCTTGATCTTCTTGTCTCTGAATCGAGCCCTTTTGCTAGCCGAGGTCTCTAGGCCGGTGAGGTGGCGACTTCCCCTCATCCAGCATTTTCTTCCACTGGACGGCTTCATCTGCGTTGGCGTATCGATCGGCCATTCGGAAAAGCTCGTTCGCCGTCAGGTCCGGATGGATCTCCAGATCCTGTGTGAAGCGCACGTCTCGTACCCCGAACTTGAAAGCTCGGACGACGGCCTCGTCTGATATGTTTGGGATCGAATTGCGGACTTGGATGAATCTCTGGACAAACTGTCGTAGAGTTTCCCCGTCCGTTTGAATCAAGCGCTCGAGGTCGCGTTCTTTCCCCGGGCGAATGTAACAGCTCTGGAAATTTGCTCGGAGCGCGGCGCTGAGCTGCCCCCAGGATCGTATGGATCCTTCCTTTTGATTGAAGATCCACGTACGAGCGGCTCCGTCCAAGACCGTTGGCAGATAATTCGCCATCACCCCTTCATCACCTCCGGCGGCCAGGATGGCAGTGGTGTATATCGAAAGGAACTCGTCCGGGTTCTGGGTCCTGTTGAACCTCTCAATGTGGCCGGGTTTGAATCTGTTCGGCCACGTGATGCTTCGGAGAGAGCTTGTGAAATCCTGGCAACCGAAGCTCGGAGTTTCGCGGCGAAACCCTCGACCATAATGGTCCCCACGCGTGTCCTCCACCCAGCGTCCTGCTCGTGGGCCGAGACGCGAGAAGACCTCTCGTGAAGGCCGTGCCAACGATCGTTCGGTCGTGGAGCGTTCGGAGCGCTCGTAGCCTGGTCGATCGTTGACGTGACGCTCCGAGGTCACTCGGGAGCCGTTCCGGGGTCTCTCCCGGGGCAGGTTAGCGGGCCGGGGCGACCTCCGAGTATAGCTTCGAGATTCATCCCTGCGGGAGCGCACGGGAGAGCGTCTGCGAGGGTCTCAGGAAACGCTCCGAGCGTCCTGGTCGTGAGGGGCGTTTGAGACCTTCAGCTCGGTGGCAAGTCTCTCCAGATCTTCAGCCACGACTTTGCCTACGGCTTCTAAGTCCACTTGCTCGGGGAAGCTACGAAGGTCGCGCACGACCGCTGCCAAAGCTTGCAGCCGTTCCCGGTTCTGGCGAACGGGCGGCGGCGAGCTCCGACGACGTGCTTGGGCGCGATCGGGGGTTCGATACTCGAGAGTTTCTCTCCCCGGGCATGCGCTTCTCCTTTGCCTGGCGGCGTATGCTCGCAAGGGTCTTCCCTAGAGACTCCTCTAGGTGGAGCCTGGCCGCTTCATAGTGATCGCGCTTAGCAGCGTCAGAGGATTGTACCTCGGGCTCAGCACGGCTCCCAGCCATGTTGACGTGACGAGAGCGAGATGAATGCGACGGAGACATCATGGTATACCCTTGGGACGCTGTTTCTCGATCGATCTCCAGGTCGTCTGGTATGTCCAGGCCATCGTAGAGCCCATCATAGTCATCCTCGGGGTCCCCGAGGGTAATGTCTGGGGAATGGAGGTCCTGTCCTCGCATTCCCGTGTCCGGGGAAAAGCTCCCAGACTCAGTGTGACCGATAGGATCGGTCACATTGGCAACGCCGTCGCCAGCGTAGTACATGTCGTCGTCTTCAACGTCGTCAAAAACGCAAAGATTCTGAGTATCCCCCGAGTTCGGCATCCTCGAGGATCTTGATCCGCACGGGAATCAAGCTGTCGTCCCCACGGACGGCGCCAGCTGTCGACGATTGGAGAACGGGCTCCCGCCGAGCTTACTTGTTGAATTGGGGATCAACAGAGTCCCCGTCGTACAGATCAAGGAGTTCATCCGAGCGGTGCCAAGTCGGGGAAGAGAGGGACGCGTGACACGATGTTTATCCTGGTTCGGGCCTCTCACTGCCGAGACAATAGCCCTACTCTAGTGTATTGTGTTCTCCAGTTGTGTCCTCCCCTCCATAGACGTCCGGGGGGGATTTAAATATCAGGCTTAGAGGTACAAAGAAGGTAACCACCTCCTGGATTTACGCTATACAGTTATTTCCGAGATCTGCGGTGCTTATACCGCGCGCTAATTTGAAAATCGGGTAGGATTTCCCCTGATCTTCGGCTGATTGGTTGCAGCCATCCATCCTTGTCGCGTGACCAAGTCCACCGAGCATATCCCTGGATACGGTGTGGATCCCCCGAGCATGCTTGTGCGTGGTCGGTAGAAATGGTCGTGTGGCAAGGGCTGAGCACGTATGCTCGGGTGGTGTTATGCCCGTTGTGCGTTCCGAGCATCTCTTGTTGGCGTTGCATGGTCGGCAGGCTTTAGAATAACCTGAGGGTAGCATGGTCTTTTGCCAAATAACCAATCCCCGACAGTATGGTATGTATTGTTGTTGGCCTTGATTTATTCTTTATGATCCATTGCAATATGCTTGCTGAGTGATGAACTCACGCTTGTGTTTTATGTTATTTTTAGGTACCATGAAACCGGCATGTGGAAAGGGACATTAGCTACACATCTTCACGTAGCTCCACACCTATAGGCACATTTACCAATTTGAGTCATGATCATAATAATAGTGCCATGAAACTTGGCGTATGGATTAAATTGTGCGCATGTGTTCCTTATTTGCTTCGTTATAGCTTATGGAGTGGTTGGACTTGATATTATTGGTCTCATGTTATTGCTATATCCATTTTTATTGCTGCTTTAGATGCCTTATGTTATGATATTACTTGCCATGTTATTGCTATTGCTTCAATTCATGATAAAACAAAGGAGATGCTGTTGAAATTTTCGTTTTTGAGCATTTGTGCCTTTGCTGTAATTTACTTTAATTTGTGGTATTTAGATGTGGTTTAGTCTTTGTTTGGTGACATTTAGGCATAATAGATGCTGGGGTGTTACAAAGCTATCAAGCGAATTTTCAGATATCTCCATGGTACTCAAGATTTTTGCATTTGGCTTTCTGCTTGCTCATGCGTTAGTTTAAGAGCTTTCTGTGATGCTGATTTTGGAGGATGTAGAATTGATAGAAAAAGTATATCTAGTACATGTCATTTCTTGGGCAATTCTCTTATTGCATGGTCTTCTAGAAAACTATCTTCTGTTGCACAATCAACTGCTGAATCTGAATATGTGATTGCTGCTAGTTGTTGCTCTCAAATTCGTTGGATAGTAGCTACACTTAAAGATTATGAGGTTAATTTGGATAGTGTTCCGCTTTTGTGTGATAACACTAGTGCAATTTGCATTGCTAAGAACCCTTTGCAACATTCAAGGACAAAACATATTGACATTAGATTTCACTTTCTTAGAGATCATGTTGAAAAAGGAAATATTGTGCTTCACCATATGGATACTGAACATCAATTGGCAGACATTTTCACAAAACCTTTGTCTTCTTCTCGTTTTGTTTTTATTCGGGGAGAACTTTGGATTGTTCATCCAATGGGTTTGTTTTGAGGGGGAGTTTCTTTGCCAAGGTCTTTCACTTGATAAGCTTACTTTATCATATTTCTTTATATATTATGTAATTGTGCTAATATATGATAATCTAAATTGTTCCACTTGAACTAAAAAATGACATTGCGGAATTCCCTTGTCTGATTGCCTATAGCTAAATACTCTGTGATATCTTACTCTTCTAGGCTTGATATTGAATCTTCTTGACAAATTTGGGCTATGAAGCAAGTGTGTTTTCAGCTTTACTCTTTCATAAGACCTTTTAATCACTTTTGCATGTTTACAATCAAAGAAAAAGGAAAGGAAAAGGGAATCAGTAAAAAAAAGGGTTGTTAAAAGTAAAAGCTTCAAGTTGTGTGCTTCAGGCATGCTTTCCCTAAAAAGTTAAGATGTATGCTTCAAGCATACCATTCCCTCAAAGACAAGATGTATGCTTCAAGCATGCCACTCCTAGAAAATAAAAGAAGTATGCTTCAAGCATGCCACATGCAGTTTACTGTTAAAAGATTAAACTAGCCTACTAGATTGGAGTTGAAACCACTTTCTCACCCTAACTTGTTAGTTGCTTCAATTTTGAGCCTTTGCTTTTCTACTAAGGTCTTGCTTAGTACTTGGCTATAGTTGACTGAATTGAGGTTGAGATGCATGTCATTCCCTAACTTGTTAAAATCACATTAAGATCATGTATTTTGCATATTATGTGATATATAAGGTTATATGATCGAATGAGCACATCTTTTCCTATCTTGGCACTCCTTTTGTTTCTTCTTGTGAAATCATTGCTACAGGGAAATTTTTGAACATGTTCTCATTTTTGTACTCTTGATGAATCCATTGTCAAAGGGGGAGAAGTTTGGGAATCTTTGAGAAGTTTAAGGAAAAAGGGGAAGAAGTTTGGAGAATTTTGGACTTTTTGGGCACATTGCACATTCACACACATTTTACTTCTTAGGGGGAGTTTTTCAGTTTTTTTCACTTTGCATATTGGTCAAAGGTGGAGATTTTGTGTTTTTACGGTCTTTTATTTTAATCCTTTGGTTTTCAAAATCTTTTTGTGAACTGAATGCTAAATGTTCAATTCTAAGTGATGTTGCCAATGTTTTCATCAAGGGGGAGATTGTGAAATCATGTGCTGTAAAATTGGCTTAGAATTGAATTTGCAAAATGTGTTTGTGCATGTGTTTGACAAATTGACAAGAAACAGTAAGATTCGCATTAGCGCCAGACCAGGGTTTCAGAAAACAGTAAGTTTCCATTTTGCGTCGGACCAATTTTCGCTACTGCGCCGGACTAAACTTTTAGTCTGGCGTGAACGTGTTCTCGAGGTACTTTATGCGGGACCAAATTTTCCTATTGGCGCCGAACCAAAAGTTCCAAAGAAAATTGCGCCGGATCATTCTTTTGCATCAGCGCCGAACCAAATTACGTTTCTTTCGCATCTACGCCGGACCAAATTTTTGGTCCGTCGTGAATGGGTTTTCGAGTGACTTTTTCATGTGTACGCCGGACCATATTTTTGGTCCGTCGTGAATGCATTTTGCTTGGTTAGGGTTTTGCAAGAATTGGAATTGAACTTTGATTTGAATTTGAGATTTGTGAGAATTTCATGATGTTTGTTTTTAAGTGGACTTTATGCAATGCTCGTGTGAGTATTTGCATGGACTAATGTTGAGTCAAGTCGCGGACTTGTGCTCGGATTCGATTTGTGGTTTGTTCATGTGCAGGTATTGCTCGAGGGCGAATGTGGTCGATGACGGGACGAAACTAGGTTCATGGAGGACCTGAGGTTCAGGACTATGTTCAGGAGGAACTGAGGTCTTGGTGGTCAAGGATGTCATGCGGGACGTTCGGGCTAAGAGAATGGTGCATATGAAGAATGGTTAGTCACGTGAGAATGGCAGGTGGCCATGCGCGTGCAAAGGGTTAGTCACGTGAGTATGGTAGGGTTGCCATACGCGTGCAAGAGTTGTACTCGACCAGGTTGGGCCAAGTAGAGTTGTGTTGAATACATACTCCTTCTAGGATTAGTAGTGGGAATCCTTCTAGGATTAGGAGTAGGAATTGTATTCAGGACTCTATGTGTTTGCTCTGTATAAATAGGGGGAGGCGCCTCCTGCTTATGCATCAAGTCTTGAGCAAGCTTTAAGGTTGTACTCTTTTGTTTGGAGTACTTTAGGCAAAAGAAAGGAGAAATAAAGATCAAGTTCTTCAAATCTTTCGGCGAGCTACAATTCTAGTAAGATCTATTCTCGTCATCTTCTGTCACAGCAAGCTTGCGAGGTTCATAACTTTTGATCCGTAAGTCCGATCGAGCTGATTCTTTTTTAGTTTGATTCGTATTGGAATATAGTTTCTTGTGTCCAAATTTTAGATCGATCCGACGGTTGGATCTCCAGAAATTTGTGTTTTACCAAACCTCTATCATTCTATTTTTGTCAAATACGAGGCAATTATTTGGCTCTATTTTGGGGTGAACTTTTAGTAGATCAAGAATTTAGTTTTAGCTTCCGCACAATCATTCACCCCCTCTGATTACTATATTCGTATACTTCGATCCTACAGTAACCATGCTTTGATATAAATGATTTAAAAGATTGAATCATTACCTCTGATGGAAATGAAATGGTATGGAATGGAGAAAGATTGCTTCTTGTAATTGGATGGATCTCCTGTCTTGTTGTTTTGATTCTTGATCTAAAATTGCCTTTGTGAGAGGGCTTTGCTTTGGGGACCTGCCTCTGGATGAATGCGGCTATGATGTCTTGGGCTTATTTCTGTGTGGAAGCGTTGCCGCTGGAATGGCTTGCTTTGTGGCTTTCTTAAATGAATCTTGGCTAATTTATATATATAGCATGATACTGGAGTCTCAACAGTCTTTGAAAGCTGAGCCTGAAGGCTTGGTTTTTGCGGCTGGATTGGTTGCTCATTCACTCACCTTGTCAGTGCATTTATCTTGGTTTGTGACTCAGGTGGCCGGTTGTCTTGAGCCTTAGAGATTTTTGGCCCGCTGGAGGGATAGCTCGGTTATATTGCTCATGTGGCTTCTTCCTAGCCTTCGCCTTAACTGACGTACTTGGCTGTCCGATTACTCTGGGTGTTTCGGTTTTATTTGCATTATTTTAATAATCAATAGTTTAGTCTTATGAATGGGAATGGTTCTGGAGCTTTTAGTCGGCATCCTTACCTTGCCTCCAGACTTATATTTTTTCTAATGTGGCTTATCTGGCCGGCTGGACGCGTCGGCTGGTTCTGGAAAGAACTTATGATGTCCTGTGGTACTGTGGCTTGGTGACTTTTCACGTGGCTGGGCATTGATCTGGGAGTTTCGGCTGGACTTGATGTTGTAGCCGGTTCTGGAGCCTTTCGGTTGGGTTGTTCTGGAGTTTCCAGTTGGGCACCCTCCTTACCTCCATGCTTGGTCGGCTGGCTTACCCTAGAGGGTTCAGTTGGGATCACCTTATCCTATCACCTGACGGTTCCCAGTTTATCTTTGCTAGTGTAAAAAGGTTCTATCCCTTTTTACTATGGTTTCACTATTTTACTGCTGTAAAATATTTCTATCTCGGAGTATTTTCTAAATACTCGCGTCTACGGATTAAACAGGTTTGTATATTGCCGAGTGATGCAAATCTAGTCGCGAGAGGAGCCAGATTGGCCCCGGACAATCTAGGGTACCTCGTTGAGCGATCAACTTGGCTGACGGCAATTATTTTTATTTTTTTATTTATTGTATCTAATTTAATGCATTTACTTTATTCTTATGCTTATACAGACGCAATTGATTATGCAGGTCTAACAATACAGATCAAGTCAACACAGAAGCCGTAGTTTAGGATCTTGTAGTTTATTTTCTTATGATGTAATTTATAATCGGACTTGTAATCGAGCAGTTGTATGTGATGTAATCTATATAGTTGTTGTATGCCATCATAAAGATTCTTGTGTTTCCTATTGTTGTAACTGTAAACTACAATGTATCGATAACTCAGTGTTGTAGTTTAATCTCATGTAATGAATATTCTTAATTATAAATGGCAATTGGTTTTCTTTATCCGTTATTATACTATTCCCAGTATGTTTCATTAATTAAATTCCTCATCATAATTCTAAAGTTCAATTATCTTTTAGCAAGATATCCCACAAACGTATTTAAATTCTAGGAAAGACAATAATGAATCAAATTCATATTTTAATATTTTATTTTTACTATTTAATAAGATTTGGGATGTTACAACTATTCCCATTCTCTCCCACTCTACCCTCTTTTGAGCCGATACCCTGATGTACCAGGACCGCCATCCTTTCAGGGGTGTTGGCCAAGCCCTAAAGCTTTTTTCCCATTCCGTGATATTGTATCCGGAAGCCGATAAGGGGATCCTAGGGATTTCTTAGTTTATTACTGCATCGGCTTCTACGGTTCCTACCGGCCCAAGGAAAAATTGATCGTTGCTATGAGGAATCGGGATAAATACTTGAGAAGGATCCATAGCCGCTGATGTAAAAGAGGGGACAACTTGATGCGAAAAGAGGGAGAAAGCCGATTACTGGTGAATCAAGAGCTCGAAGGCGTGAAAATGACCGCAGGGGGATCCGCATATTTATACCGCAGTAAAAAGAGGTGAAATGGCGGGAACAGTTTTGCATTTAAAGCGCACCGCGATTTTGACGGCGCCATTAATGGGGCAGGTATCGAGGGGGTATTCCCGGGAAGCCGATTTTTAAGCCGATGTGATCAAGGCATGATTTTTGGAAGAAACAAGTTATCTTCCAAAATCGCGGGGCATATGTTTGCACCAAAAATCGGCATACGTGGTAAAATCGGCCCAAGGTTTGTGATGGCAGGGAGGGCAAGGTCGCTGTCTCCGTCGTCGTCGAAGCGTGTTGCTAGTGGCCTAGAGGAGGCGGCCAACAACAATATTCGTATGACCAACGGCAACGAGCAAGTGGATCGTAGTAGGCCGATGGTGCGAGACGAGAAGGAGGGGAACGTCACGCTCCAATATCCATTGTTGACTAGTAGCAACTATGTTGCATGGTCAATGAAGATGCAAGTGTATATGGATGCCCAAGGAGTGTGGGATGCTATTGAAGATGACAACGTCGACAGGCGCCAAGATAGGAAGGCACTCGCGGCCATCTATCATGGTGTGAGCAAGGAGACTCTTCTAGCTCTCAACGGCAAGAGAACGGCCAAGGAGGCATGGGTGACTCTCAAGTCTATGTACATTGGAGTTGAGCGCGTGACGAGGGCCATGCTCCAAACTACCAAGAAAGAATTTGATAACCTTCATATGCGTGAAGGGGAGTCAATTGATGCATTCGCCATAAGGGTCACCCTTGCTCTCAGCAAGATGCGAACGTTGGGAGAGAGGGTTGAAGACTGTTGTGGTGGATAAGGTGCTTCGGGTTTTGACGCCAAAGTTTTTGCCGATCGTCTGCACCTTGGAGAATCTTGAGGATTTGGATGTAGGGGTGGAAAAAAAACTCGAAACTCGCGAGTTAAACGAGTTCTTGAAAACTCGGCTCGACTCGGCTCGAACTCGTCCCTTAACGAGTCGAGTCGAGCTGACATTTGAACTCGTTAATAAAACGAGTTTATCAAGCGAGTTTTCGAGTAGCTCGTTTAACTCGTTTGACTCGTTACTTTTTTACTCAGCACTAGCCTTCCGACTCGACCTGGCAACAACCAGACCACTCCCCTCGAGTCGTCTCCACTCCGAGCTTTGGCCCTCTCCCTCTGGTTCTCGACGGTCGGCGTCCCGCCTCCGCTCTGATCTCCACCCCACCGGCTTCTCCAGCCTTTGCGTTGAGCTCCTCCCCTCCGGGCTCCAATCCTCCACCCGCCTCGCCACCACCTCGACAGCTCACCTCCAAGCTCCGGCTTCTCCCTCCTCTGTTCCAAGCTCCTCTCCTCTAACCTCCACCCACCTGGCAGCCACCTCGACTGCTCCCCTCCGAGCTTCTCCCCTCCAGCCCTCCACCCGCTGCCAGATCGAGTCCTCCACCACCGGCTCAGTCCTCCACCGGTCCAGATCCAGTCCTCCACAGCCGGCCCTCTAGATCTGGCTCCTTTCTTTCTTTCTTTCTTTCTTTCTTGATTGAGATGATCATCTTTTCTTTCCTTGTTCTATGGATTACAACCAATGGGCTAGGCATCTAATTTTTTGGCGTTGATATTGTAACATCCCAAAATTTTGCTTTTCTTAAATTCATGTGTGATTTGGCACTTTGGTGAATTTTTGGAATTTTCTGGAATTTATTTGGATTTATTTGGAATTTATTTGAATTTATTCCATTTTGAAATAATTAAAGAATTTAATTTTGCAAATAAAATTTTGTTGGAAATATTTTATTTGAGTCCAAAATGTTCCAAAATATTTTCCAGAATTTTTCTGGAATTTTTCTGGGTCTTTTGCTATTTTTAATGAATTAAATGAATTATTGGGAATTATTTTTAATATTAAATCGCTGGAAAATCAACTCGGGTCGAGCATCGTTTCATCCGACCGAGTCGGAACCCGAGTCGGACTCGAGTCCGACCCGAGCCAGTTGACTCGACCAAACCAGCTCCCAACCCTAAGCGATCCCGACCGTTGGATCAAGATCCAACGGCTGAGATCCGCCCGTACCGGTTCGAGCCGTATCCGGCCCGGATCTGATCGCGTCCACGCGATCGTGGCCGTTGATCGTGCCACGTGGACGGCCGTGCGTCGTCGTCTCCGCTCCGACTCCGAGCCGGAGAGCTCCGCCGTGACCGAGAAGGACACGGCTAGGGTTCCGATTTGCACGCACGTCGAGGCCGTATTTAAAGCGTGAGACATCCCCCGAGGTTGCCCTCATCCGTGCGCACCCATTCCCCCAAGCCATCTCGCATGAGCCGTCGCCGTTTGCCCGTACGAGCTCGCCGGAGTTGGAACCCTATTGCGCAGCGGTTTACCGCCGATTCCGCCGCCGTCCGTCGTCTTCCGCCGAGAAGGAGCCCAGATCCGGAATCCCCGTGACGAGACGCACCCGAAGGGAGGACTCATCTCGCCGGAGCAACCCCGAAACGCCGTCGGGCTCGTCGTCGTTCTCATCTCCGGTGGTCTTGCTCCGCCGCGTCGCCATCGACCTCGCGAGCTCGGTGAACCGTCAGATCCAGATCGGACGGTTGAGGTGAGCCCACGTTCTATTCCAAACCCTGGAAACCAGATCGAATCTGGACCGTTGGATCAAGATCCAACGGCTCAGATCCGCCGCGTTAACCTAAACGCGTGAAGCCTAGATCCAATCTGGGCCGTTGATTTTCAAATCAACGGCCGAGATTGCGCCACGTGTGCCTAGCCGCACCCACGCGTGTGGGCGCGTGTCCCTGACACGCGGGCCCCGCAAGTCAGAGGGCCCACGCGTCAGCCGCGTTTGCGTGAGACCCCGCACTGACAGGTGGGTCCCACCTGTCAGTCTCACCCGAGCCGTGGACCGGGTCCACCATGGACCGAACCGCGCCGTGGGCTGAGCCCATGAGCCGGCTGACGTCAGCCAGCCAATCAGGAGCCGACGCGTGTCCTCGCTGACGCAGTAATTAATTTCCGAAAAAAGAAATGATTTATTAATTCGAAATATTGATTCAAATTTAGATTCAAACTTCAAACGCTTATAACTTTTGCGTTTCAACTCCGATTTGAGTGATTCAAATTTCTAAATTTGTATAAAATTGAGATCTACCTAAATATGAATTTTATTTAATTTTTGGACTAAAGTTTTTCTCTGCAAAATTATTTAATTGATTATTTAAACTTTAAATAATCATAACTTTTGCGTCTTAACTCCAAATTTGTCGATTCCAGTTTCTAAAAATTCATAAAATTATGTTCTCTCTGTTTATGGATTTTATTTGGGTGTTTGGACACTTTTTGCCTATTGTTTATTTGTGTATTTGCTATTTGCACGCTTTACGAGTAGACGTTGAAGTGCCGGAAGGATTCGAAGGAGAAGTATTGACTCAGGATCCAACTCAAGACCAAGAACAAGTACTTTTTGAAGGCAAGTTGTGCTTTGACCATGTTGATCCTATTTGAAATCTATTTTGATTTAAACTATTGCATGCTAGTTCAATTAGAAAAATACTTGGTTTAAACATGGGGGTTAGATAAGTACCAATTTCTTTGTATGACACCTTGATTATTTAAGTATGTGCCATGACCCTTGTCACCCTAGTTGTGGATAACTAGTTGGACATTATTAAATTGCCAACATGGGTTTAGACCGTTGTAGTATCTTTGCTTAGACCCGACTACGTGCTCATAACATGATTTTGGATAATCAAATGTTAATATTGACTTAATGATATATTGAACCTGTTTTGGAAAAGTATCATGTGATGTTGATGGCACATGGTGCATGGTAATCAAGCGGGGTTTGATAAGCTTTTCGGCCAGGGGTATGTGGCAAGAGTAATCAGGTGGGCAGTTGTGGCATTGGGAGTGTTGTTTTGGTTCTTGGGTAGTCTTGCCTGGTCACCCTAAGGACTTAACCTTGCAAGCCTTTGAACTGGGTCTAACGTGCAACCACATGTCGTAATGGGACGGACCTAGTTGACTAAGTTGCTAATAACGCACTGTGGGACCTCGGAGGTCAACTACACCCTTTGTGTAAGTTGTGCGGGGGGCGTCTGAGTGAGGCCAGTACCCATCTAACGGTTGATTGGCCTAGACTTCGCCTTAGCGAAGGGAAGGGTTAGTCTTAATAACCGGGGAGGACCACTTGTATTGTTAGAGGTTTCCGAAAGACTTTGTTATGGGAACTCGCCTTTGTGGTGTTTGACTGTATCTTGTGGGTAAAGTGCATAACCTCTGCAGAGTTTAGAATCTATTCGAATAGCCGTGTCCGCGGTATTGGACATCGCTCGGGAATTACAGTCAAGGGTTAGATTTTTCTCAAAAATAACTTGGATTTGGAAGGTTGGGTTGGATTAATAATGATGTTGATAGGAATATGGATTAGGATGGGAAAGGTGTTTACCAAACATTTTTGGATAGTTACTTATGCTTTACTTATTTCTGCTGCTTTCGAATCTACTTACATTACTTTTCAAATGTCAAGCATCGCAAATATACCTTGAGCTATTCCTTTGTACCAAGCCATGCATGTAGTATATGAGCTTGCATTATGTGCATGACTTGCTGAGTACCAAGTACTCACCCTTGCCTCAACACAACACCAGTTGAAGAGAAGACTACACCAGCTTTGGAGGAGGAACTCCAAGAAGATCCGTCTACTTAGGGAAGCGAGCCGGTCGGTTGCCTGTGGTATCTTGGATGGCGCCACGGGTTATTTGATTTTCATTGCTATTATTTTTCTCTGAATAAGTTTCGCCTTGCGAGGCATGTATTTGTAATTTGACCATAAGGTCAAGTAACCAGTTTAACTATTTAAATAAAGTACTTTATCGGTATCGAGTGGTATGATTGTGATATTTACCGATGTTAAGACTGTGTGCACTAAGCGCGTTCTGGACTAGTGCTGAATACACAGAGGGTCGGATTTGCAAATTCGGGGTCCCGACAGAGGTGGTATCAGAGCCATACTTGACTGTAGGCTCAACCCTAGCTAGAATGGTCGTAGTGAGGATAAAACCTATTTTCTAAAAGCTAAAAATTTGTAAAGACAAGAAATGACATCTCGACTTATCCCCTTCTCTCTTTTCTTGTCTCTTGCTGAAATTTTCCCTTACCTTGTCACAATTTAAAAATTCCGAGTTCTTACGTAAAGCACTCTTGTGACAGATGGAGGAAGAGTTCAACTACGTTGATCTGGGAGTTGGTCACGCCGCGGAACTTTGGCATATGCTACAAACTCTCGGAGATTTTGAGAAGCCCCAATACCAAGTGGAAGTGATCAGACAAGCGGGATTGATTAAGGCTTGTGACGTAAAGATTGAGGTACCTGCTAGGAAGAAGGGCCAGTGCAATCGCCTCGATACATCAGACCGCCAGAGATCTACAATGCAGATGGGTATCCAAGAAGTATCACGACGAGCAATGCGGCACATTACCCGTATCTACGCCAGAGAGTTGGAGAGCACGGTGTTCCGTTATCATCCGCGCAGCGATAACCTTCTTGACCCGAAGGCGATTCAGGATGAGGATGCCACGGTTACACAGTTGGCACGATTTGTTGTCGCCCAGGAGGATGTACTAGATAATACAAGCAAGGAGCTCTGAAGGCCCGCAAGGAGATCACGACAGAGAAGAACAGATGGCGGGAAGCTCAAGAGTATGTGGCACACCTTCTACGAAGGATTGACGAGTTGGAGATGACCTTGTACGGACGGACCCAGAGCCAAGATTTCGAGCTACGAGCGGATCCAGAGGAGTCGGATCTCGATGAGGACATCGCTTCTTCGACTACCACGAGAGGACACGATCATTTGGACATGGCGATCGTTTCGGCGCCTATGCCACAAAGACCTGCACTGTGCCGTGGAGGTTTTCTCGATGAGTGAGCATAGGTTCTATAGTGAGACTCCTTCCCGAGTCGCGTCATAGAATAAAGAGTCACCCTTTAGGCATTAGACTCGAGTTAGTTCGATTTGGATTTGCTTTGTTTCTTTGAGTGTGCATTATGTGTTGCAAGGCCCTTAGGCATTGTAAGCAGCCATACCAAGTTATTAATAATAAAGTTGGACCTTAAAGTTACCCCTTCGCCCCGCATAAGTTCCATATTACTTGTCTATTCTTGTTTCCCTCTCATCTCTAAACCTAGAGCAAACCGACAGATGGTGAACACCGTGGAAACTTTGGAAGCAATGGGAGTGGTTCTCGCCACAGAAAACCCCAATGAGGGAGCACCAGCACCGCCACTTTGGATATGCAGAATTTCGAGCTTTTCTCGCTGCCTGCACTCAGGCCATCGCTAATCAAGTTAATCATGGACAACGGAATACAAGACTGTCGAGTTCATGAGAACTCACCCACCCACTTTCTCCGGAATGCCAATCCATTGGAGGCCGATGATTGGTTAAGATCAATCGAGAGGAAGCTACACATAGCTCAATGCATAGGAAATGAGAAGGTACTTCTACGCTTCTCATCACCTGGAAGGAACGGCCGAATGGTGGGAGAACTTCGTGCACGCAAGAGAACCCTCAAGATATCACTTGGGAAGAGTTCACATTTGCATTCCGACGGTATCACGTGCACGAAGGAATCATGGACCTTAAGAAGGAGGAGTTGAGCACTAAAACAAGGTAATCGGCCGGTGGCCGACTACTGAACAAGTTCACCACAGCCTAGCACGCTACGCACCGAGGATGTAGCGGCAGATAAATCCAGGCAGTCTCGTTTTATGAAGGGACTTAACTCGGGATTGCAAGTAGGATTGATCACCCACACCTTCCCAGATTTCCAAGAGTTGGTGAATAAGGCGCTTATTCTTGAGGACAAGCGCAAGGAAGCTGGATGAGAACAGAAGCGCAGGATGCAACGACAAGGATCACGCCAGGAACGCAACAGCGCCTAAGAGTTGCACCAAATCAATTCTTGATTCCAACCACGAGAATGCAACAAGGACACCATCCTCAGCACCAAGACACATCAATCGTAACTACCAAACCCCACCCGCTAGAAACGCTACTCTGTGCAATCAAGAAGGAACAGTGAGACGCCGCTACAATCGCAACGAGCCAGTGACACTTTGCCAACAGCTTGTCCGAAGAAGACAGCAGGAGTAACTCGATTCGCTTCAATCTAGGAACCACCCAGCTAGGACGCCAAAGACAGGAGCCACACCCAGGCCGTGGTGAGAGGCCGAGTCAACCATGTCACCGCAGATGCAACTGCGAGAATGCTACGGACGTCGTCTTGGGTAAGTTACTTGTTAACTCGATACACCTGCTTGATTTTGTTTGACTCGAGCTTCGCATTCGTTTGTTTCGCAAGGCTTTGCTACTAGAAATGATTTGAGGATTGCAAGACTTAGATGCATGCTTTTAGTTCAAACCCCTGGTTCCGAACTCCGAACGAAAGTAGGATGTTCTGGGGTGAGAATACTAATAGATGGAATAGAGTTCCTAGCAAACCTTATAATTTTGGAGACCCAGACCTTAGACGTCATATTGGGAATGGATTGGTTATCCAAGCACAAGGCCGTATTGGATTGTGGACGAAGGACTATCTCAGTTGAGAGCCCGTGTGGGAAGAAAGTGGAATTTCAAGCCACCGCAGTTAGAGATGGACAGTTGATGGTTAACAGTACCAAGGCAATCAGCATAGATGATGTCTCAGTAGTGAATGAGTACCCCGATGTTTTTCCCGAAGATCTACCTGGTATGCCGCCAGACAGGGACATAGAGTTTGTGATAGAGCTTGTACCTGCACAAGACCGATAGCAAAGAGACCCTATCGGATGTCCACCGAGGAGTTGGTAGAGATGAAGAAACAGCTAGAGGAGTTAATGGAGAAAGGATTTATCAGACCGAGTTCATCGCCGTGGGGAGCACCAGTTTTGTTTGTCAAGAAGAAGGACGGGAGTTTCAGGATGTGCATTGACTACCGTGCACTCAATGAAGTCACCGTGAAGAATAAGTATCCGCTACCCAGGATTGATGATTTGTTTGATCAGTTGAGAGGAGCCGGAGTTTTCTCCAAGATTGATCCGAGATCGGGATACCATCGATTGAAGATCCGATCGAGAAGATATTCAAGATTGCATTCTCGTCAAGATATGGACATTACGAGTTTACTGATTTATGTCCTTTGGGTCGACGAATCGCGCCTTATTTCATGAATATGATGAATAAGGTGTTCATGGAATATTTGGACAAGTTTGTCGTCGTGTTCATAGACGATATCCTAATCTACTCCAAGACAGAGAGTGAACATGCCGAACACTTAAGGCGAGTTTTGGAAAAGCTGAGGAACAAAGAACTTTTCGCCAAGTTCAGCAAGTGTGATTTTTGGAAGGACAAGGTGGAGTTTCTTGGACATGTAATGACCGCTTGAAGGAGTCGCCAGTAGATCCAAGCAAAGTAGAAGGCGTGTTACATTGGGAGCAGTAGAAGGCGTGACCTGATTCGGAGTTTCCTTGGAATGGCAGGATACTACCGCCGTTTCATCGAAGGCTTCTCGATAATTGCGAAACCTCTTACGCAATTGCTGAAGAAGGAAAAGAAGTTTGCATGGACGCCAGAATGTGAGAAAGGATTTCAGGAGCTGAAGAAGCGATTGACATCAGCACCGGTGTTAGTTCTACCGGATGTTGCTCAAAGCTTCGATATTTATTGTGACGCATCGCGCCAAGGACTTGGATGTGTGCTGATGCAGGATGGAAAGGTCATCGCTTATGCATCAAGGCAGTTGAGGCCGCATGAGGAAAATTATCCGACACATGACTTAGAGTTAGCTGCCGTAGTGCATGCCTTGGAGATATGTTGTCACTATCTGATTGGAAACAGATGTGAAGTGTATACGGATCATAAGAGCCTTAAGTACATATTCACCCAGTCAGATCTGAATATGAGGCAGAGGAGATGGTTAGAGTTGATCAAAGACTATAATGTTGGAATCCATTACCATCCCGGGAAGGCCAACGTAGTAGCCGATGCTCTGAGTCGGAAAAGCCATACCGTGAGTACGTTGCTAGCCACAAGTCAGGATGAGTTATGTGAGGATTTCCAGAAAATGAAGATTGAGGTTGTACCTAGCGGATTCTTGGCCACATTGGAAGTAAAGCCTACCTTAGAGGATCAGATCCGAGAAGGACAGAAGGATGATGACAAGATCCGCAGGATTAAGTTCATCAAGGAGGAAGGCAAGGCAGAGGACTTCGAGTTGGATGAGCAAGGCACGTTGTGGATGAAGGATCGCATTTGTGTGCCTAACAAGAAGGAGTTAAAGCAACTGATTCTGGAAGAAGCCCATGACTCCAAGTACTCAATTCATCCCGAAGCGCCAAGATGTATCGGGATCGAAGGAGAGATGCAGTGGCCGAGTATGAAACGTGAAGTTGCCGAGCATGTTGCATTGTGCGACGTATGCCGGAGAGTCAAGGCAATGCATCGAGACCAGCAGGATTGCTACAACCGCTGAAAATACCTGAGTGGAAGTGGGAGGAAATCGGAATGGATTTCATTACCGGTTTGTCAAGACTCAAGGAGGTTATGACTCCATATGGGTTATAGTGGATCGCTTGACTAAAGTAGCCCATTTTATCCCGTGAAGACCACTTACTCGGGAGATAAATTAGCGTAATTGTACATGATCAGATTGTCTGTTTGCACGGAGTGCCAAAGAGGATTGTATCGGACAGAGGTACCCAATTTACCTCAAGGTTACGGAATAAGTTGCATGAAGCCATGGGAACCCGTTTGAACTTCAAGATGCCTTATCATCCACAGACGGATGGACAGACCGAAAGAGTCAACGGATTCTGGAGGATATGTTGAGAGCTTGTGCATTAGCTTATGCTACTTCTTGGGATAAGAGTTTGCCGTATGCCGAGTTCGATTACAACAATAGTTATCAGGCTAGTTCTGAGATGTCACCTTTTGAGGCCTTTGTATGGTCGACCATCGGACGCCATTGAATTGGAATGAGACCGGTGAGCGCCGTGTCTTTGGGCCTGATATTCTTCAAGAGGCTGAAGAGCAGATCGCTATGATTAGGGAAAGGTTGAAGATAGCCCAATCTCGACAGAAGAGTTATGCTGACAATCGTCGCCGAGACTTGAGTTTTGAACCATAAGACTTTGTTTACCTCAGAGTTACGCCTCTCAGGGGAGTTAAGAGGTTCCATGCCAAAGGGAAACTCGCACCCCGTTATGTTGGACCATTTAAGATTTTGAGTCGCAGAGGCGAAGTTGCTTACCAGCTGGAGTTGCCACAGTCGTTGGCAGGAGTGCATGATGTGACACCTCGGAGTGTCGTAACCTTATTATTGAGCATGATAAGGTTAATTACAGTATGAGATGTGGAATTAAGGTTAAAATCATAAGAATCGGAGGTTAATAACGTTTCCGGGCCGTTTCCGGGCCGTTTTCGGGGTTTTGGGCCTTCCCGGAGGAGTTTTGGTTCTTGGTGGGCTTTGGTGGGATAGATTAGGACTCCGTAACGGACTAGGATTGGGTTGAGGGCTGGTAAAAGGGGCTTCCCCCAGCCCCCTTGCGCCCCCACCTCCCCATATTGCGCCCCCACCTCCCCCTCTTGCGCCCCTCTCCTCCCTCCCCCTCCCCTAAGCCCTAGCCCCCCAAACCGTGCGCACCCCCCTCCCTTTCCTCCACCTCCACACCACCTCCCCTCCACCCCTTGCTGCCCTAGGGTGGCCTCCCCACCCCTGCACCTCGCGGAGTCATCCCGTGGAGCGAGGAGCGAGGAGCAAGGAGCGAGGAGCGAGGAACGTGGAGCGAGGAGCGATTCGCGAGGAGATCCGCGGAGATTGATTGGAGTTTTGTGCTTCAGGCAAAGGTATGATCTTGGGGATCCTTGGGGATGATCTAGGTACTGTTATTAGGGTGTTTATCAAGTTTTTAGATCAATTGGAGGCGCTGGTTTGAAGTAATTTGGGTTAGATCTAAACTTGTCCACGTTTCTGTTTTCGGGCAGATTGAGAAGTCGAGCTAGGGTTCGAGTTTCCGTCGATTTAGAGTCCGAATCTGTCCGTACGGACTTCTAGGAAGTTGTAGATAATTTAATTATCTTTCCGTGGACGTAAAGCACGTTAAAATCCGATCAGCCGTTTGAAAGTTATGGCTGTTTTACCGAGCGCGTTAAAATCTGTAACGTAATTGGAACACATCTCGGTAATCTGTAGATTAAACAACTTTAGAGGCCGAATCAGACTTTCCTTATACCTAGAGAAAGTTGGGAAATTTCCTAGGCTACGCGAGGGTGTACTCGTTTAATTCATTCGGAGTCGCAGAACTCAAGTTATGCCTTTTGCAAGGCTGCTGTCCCGCCGGGACAGAACCTCTGTTTTAGGTTTTGCGAGTAGTTGGCAATGTCGGGTTAGATGGGGGTTTGTGTACTGTTTGGAGGCTATGATTGTGAGTGTGTGATGCCTATGTGCAGGTGGTGTGACCCCGGGAGAGCCCTCTTCTTCCCGCCAATCCGTTGCACGTGGTTGAGGCAAGTGTGTTGTGATGGATAGCAAGTTGTAGGTTGCATGTTGAAATTAGATGGAATTGCCTACATGATATATGTCCACTTGCCATGTTTTAATGATTGATATGATATGATGAGCATGTTTAACATATTATGATGCCATGTGTTAATATGTGAATTGAATATGATATTTGGCATGGTTGCATGCATGTCATGAGATAGGGCGAGGCGGTGAGAAAGTCATAGCTAGTCCGGCAAGGTCGGTGAGAAAGTTATGACTAGTCCGAACGCCATTGAGTAAGTCCTATGTCGTGATTCCATCCACATGGTGTTTGGAAGCGAGTAGGCACCCTCCATCTTCGGGATGGAAGGGGAAAGGGTGCACACCGACGGGTGTGTACTTCCCATACCGGTATGAGGTTCCAGAGGGTCGAGGAGCAATGCATTACATCGCATACAAATTGATGATGATATGGATAAGTATTCATGAATGAGATGCTATACATGATGAAAGATGTTATTGACTTGTTGTTATGCTTGTTGTCCATTGCGGTATGCTTGCTGAGTTTTCGAACTCACCCTTGTGTTTTCTTGTTGTTTTAGGTACCATGAGAACGACATGCGGGAAAGGGGAATAGTCACACGCTCACACGTTGCTTCACCTTAATGTTTCCCCAAGTCAATTCATTTAGTTGGATAATAAATTGCGTGTGATGGCCTTTAAATTAAGTCTTAGCTTGGTTAATGAGAGTTCTATTGTTTGTTTGACACTTGGAACTTTAAGAGCTTGATGTTAGTCTTTTATTGTCGTTAAGACTCTATTTATTGCTGTTTTAGATGTTTCTCTTATTGCCATATAATGCCATATTATTGCTGCTCCTTAAATTCATGATAAAACAAAGGAGGTGCTGCCGAAATCTCGGTTTTTAGCCTATGCACCTTTGCTGGAATTTTATGTTAAATATGGTATTTAGTTGTTGTTTAGCTTATGTTTGGTAGCATTCGGGCATATTAAATGCCGGGTGTTCTGATTAGTATCAGAGCGGGCTGTAGGTCCTTGGAATGTGAATTTTTAGTGTCATGCTATAGGGTACAACTAAAATGTGATGTGGAATAACTTAGAAACATGGCTTAGGTCTTAACTAAAACTTTGTTATAGGATAGCAACATTAAAACTTGCAAAAGTGGTATAACTAATCTAAAATTTGACACACTTGGTTGCACAGTAGGATGGGGTTTTGGTTCATCATTGCATTGCGCTTAATTATTTAATGAAGGATATGCTTATGATGATGTTTGATCTATGATCTTGAGTGTGTGCTTCGTGTTTGGGTGGTTGTCTGTCTAAAGCGGCCATGCCAAGGGTAGAGGCCGTGGACGCCGTGGCCGTGGAGGCCAGGGGCGAGGCTCCCAGGAGTTGAGGAGTGCATTCTTTGAGGGTAGCGTTCGCTTAATGCTCGTGGGCGGCTCGGGAGGAGCTTCGGCTGCAGTCGGAGCGGGGTGCCCGCCGCAAATGAAGATTTAGTCCAGGCTCTGCAGAGGAGATTCAGAGCTGCGCCCGGCGGTGCGGGCAGCCCCTGTTGTTGTGCCTCCCCTGCTGATGGCCCTGTTGTTGCCCCGCTGCCGGAGCCGAAGATGAGTCTCGGGAGTGGATGTCCCTCCGTCTTGACACTTTCGATGGAGCAGCACGCCGATCCAGTCCGCAGATTGGCTGCGGTACATGGAGAGGCGCTTTGAGGTCCTAGAGTTGACCTCGGTTGCAGGACTCGCTTTGTGGCTTTTCAATTTGAAGGGCCAGGCGATATCTGGTGGGAGGGGTTACATTTGCTAGAACCCCGATCTGGGATCACCACTGGGAGGACTTTGTGGCTCGCTTAGAGCCAAGTTCCACCAGTCTTTCCTTGAGAGGATGGAGCTTACTCGACCACTCTTTCCCAGGAAAGAGGTCGGTGGCAGTATGAGAAGGAGTTCAACGGCGTGGTGCGCCGTCTGCAGTGTGGCGGTAAACGATCGGGAGAAAGCTAGGAGGTTCCGTAGGGGCCTCAACCAGGAGTTCAGAGTTGTCATGGGGCGACTGTCCTCGTGACTTCTGCTCTGTGGTGGAGCAAGCTAAGGGCATGGAGCTCGAGTTGGAGCTCTCCGGGACAAGCGTAACCCGGGAGGTTCAGGGTTCCTGCGGCCCAGCGGGGCCGTAAGAGGACCTTTGGTGGAGGAGGTGGGTCCTCTCGGCGTCCCACCTTCAAGAAGTTCAAGGGAGGACAGGCTCCTCCTCGAGGGCTAAGATGGGGTCGCCCGATCGTCTTCTTCGGCGGCTGTTAGTCTGTGCCCGGGCAGGCATGAAGTGCTTCAAGTGCGGTGGCGAGCACCGTGCTTGAGTGTGGTTGGCCCAGGAATTGCAACCACTGTGGCAAGCCCGGCCATATGGGGCGCGTCTGCCGGATGAACCCTGGTAGCATCATCAAGTGGGAGACGGTGCCTTCTGGTCCCACTCCAGTAGCGTCTTCTAGAGGATCGGTGCACATGATGGCTGCTCTGTTTCTCGGCCACCCTTTGCGTGGCGCCACCAGCGGCGTCTTGGTGCCCGCGGCCGTCTGCTCCTCCTCGATTGCCTCCTCCGCCCCAGCCTTGATGGGGCATCGGCCGAGTCGGGGCTCATACGTCCGGCGCCACCAGAGTGTACGCTTTGCCGACCGCCGAGTCGGCCAGGCATCCAGAGGTGGTTTCAGGTACTCTGCTCGTGGATTTCGTTGATGCCTTTGTTCTGTTTGATTCCGGAGCATCCTATTCTTTTGTGTCGTTGGAGTTTGCTAGTAGAGCTAAGTTGGGAGTTCAGCGGATTTCTGAGTCCGTGTTAGTCGATTCTTCCGGGGGTTTGATTGCTAGTTCTTTGGTTTGCCACTGGTTGCACCATTGCCATTGATGATGAGGTTTTCTTTGCCAATCTCATGGTGATCCAGTTGGCTCCTTTTGATGTCATTTTGGGCATGGGTGGCTGCATCGATGCCGTGCTAAGATCTGTTGTTTCGGAAGACAGATTGCCTTGCAGGCCCGTCCGTGAAGAGTTGACCTTTCAGGTGGTATACCCTCGATTCCGTCTTTGCTTTGACTAGTTGGTTTTCTGGTCGGCGTTTGAGGCTATTGGGTTTCCTCATGACTTTGTCTCGAGAAGCCATCTTCCTCGATTCCCATTGAGGAGATTTACGTAGTGAAGGAGTTCGTTGATGTGTTCCCTGACGAGTTGCCTGGTCTACCTCCTGTGAGGAATGTGGAGTTTCGTATTGATCTTGTTCACGGCACTCGACCTATTTCTATCTCTCCATACCGCTTGGCTCGACCTTTTCAAGATGAGTTGAAGAAGCGGTTGGAGGATCTGATGGCCAAAGGCTTCATTCGGCGTAGCGTATCGCCATGGGGAGCACCGTCCTCTTCGTCTCGAAGAAGGATGGAAGTTGGCGTATGTGCATTGATTATCGTGCTCTTAATCAAGTGACGAGTCAAGAACAAGTATCCTTTGCCTCGCATCGAGGATCTGTTTGACCAAGCGAAGGAGCAAAGGTGTTCTCCAAGATTGATCTTGATCGGGTATAATCAGATCCGTGTGAGGAGCAGGACATTGAGAAGACTGCTTTCTCCACTAGGTATGGGCATTATGAATTTAAAGTTATGTCTTTTGGACTAACTAATGCTCCTTGTCTTTATAGAGGCGATGAACAAGATGCTACACAAGTACCTTGATGAGATTGTGGTAGTGTTCATAGATGACATTCTGAATAACTCTAAATCAGAAGAGGAGCATGAGCGACACTTGAGGCTTGTCTTTGAGTACCACGAGGAGAATCAATTCTTTGCTAAGCTGAAAAAGTGCGAGTTACGGATTTCGAAGTGGGTTTTCTTGGCCACATCATCAATCCAGAGGGCATATCTGTAGATCCTAGCAAAGTCTCAGCAGTTTTGGATTGGAAGAGGCCTTCCAATGTCAAAGAGGTGCGTAGTTTCCTTGGGTTGGCTGGCTACTATCGGCGTTTTGTGCAGGATTTCTCTATCATTGCCAAGCCACTTTCACAGCTGACTCAGAAAGGGATGAAATTCCAGTGGACTGCAGAATGTGAGCACAGTTTCTGCACTTTGAAGGAGAAGTTAGTGACTGCTCCTGTTCTTACCCTTCCCGAGCCGGGAAAGCGCTTCACTGTTTATTCTGATGCTTCTCGGTTGGGACTTGGGTGTGTGCTCATGCAAGAGGGCAAGGTGATTGCTTATGCTTCGAGGCAGCTGAAAAAGCATGAGCAGAATTATCCCACGCATGATCTTGAGCTAGCCGCCGTGGTGTTTGCATTGAAGATATGGAGGCATTATTTGTACGGCGAATCTTGTGATATTTTTACTGATCACAAGAGCCTCAAGTACATCTTTACTCAGAAAGATTTGAACTTGAGGCAGAGGAGGTGGCTAGAGTTGATAAAGGATTATGACCTCACTATCCAGTATCATCCGGGGAAGGCAAATGTGGTGGCCGACGCTCTCAGTCGCAAGACAATGCCCCCTGTTGTTGATTGTCTTGTTGCTGATTTTGAGCGTTTGGGAGTCTCCTCTTGCTGCGGGGGACCGTGCAAGCGGAAACTCAATTGATTCTTGAGTCGGCGATTCCCGAGCGTGTCGCGGGAGGCACAAAGCATGATCGTTTGCTCCAGCAGTGAGGAACGCCTTGAGGATGGCAAGTCGGGAGACTTTACCGTTGATGATGCGGGAGTTTTGAGGTTTCAGGGCCGTGCATGCGTGCCCGAAATCTCAAGTGAAAGAAGACATTCGAGAGAAGCTCATCGCACCGTACACGGTCCATCCTGGAGAGACCAAGATGTACAGGACTTGAAGAAGAATTTACGGTGGAAAAGGATGAGAGTGGATATTGCCAAGTATGTGGCGTCTTGTGGGATCTGTCGAGGAAGATCAAAGTCGAGCATAAGCGTCCCACGGTTTGTTGCAGCCATTGGAGGTTCTGTGTGGCCATGGGATGACATCTCCATGGATTTCGTGGTTGGTCTACCTCGTTCTCCACGAGGAAGGATGCTGTTTGGGTGGTGGTGGACCGTCTCGGCAAGTCTGCGCATTTCATTCCCATCCGCACGACCAATTCAATGGCGAGTTGGCTCCCATCTATGTGCGGGAGATTGTGAGATTGCATGGTGTACCCAAGACCATTATCTCTCGATCGGGATGCGAAGTTCGTCTCCAAGTTACGGGAGAGTTTGCAGAGTGCTTTGGAGTACGCAGCTTTGCCTTAGTACCGCTTTTCACCCTCAGACAGATGGGCCTCGAGCGTACCATCCAAACTTTGGAGGACATGCTCGGGCCTGTGTGATGGCTTGGAAGGGTAGCTGGAAGACCATTTGCCCCTTGCGAGTTTGCTTACAATAACAGCTACCATTCCAAAGCATCCGGCTGCTCCTTATGAGGTCTTGTATGGTCGGAAGTGCAGATCGCCACTTTGTTGGGATCTTGTGGGCGAGAGAGCTATTCTTGGGCGGATTGGGTTCAGCAGATCGTTGATCGCGTGTCGGAGGTTCGGCAAAACCTTCTCGCAAAGACAGGCGCAGAAGAGCTATGCTGATGTGAGGCGGCGAGACTTGGAGTTTGAGGTGGGTGACAGCGTACTCTTGCGAGTATCTCCCACCAAGGGTGTGGTGCGTTTTGGCACCAAAGGAAAGCTCAGTCCAAGGTATGTTGGGCCTTTTCCTATCCTCGCCCGAGTTGGCAGGTTGGCCTATCGCCTAGAGCTACCGGAATCCATGCAAGGTGTGCATGATGTGTTCCATGTCTCGATGTTGAGGAAATACTTGCATGATCCGGAGTTGGTGGTTCCATTGGAACCATTAGTGCTTCAGCAGGACTTTTGCATTTTAACTCCGAATTTGACGATTCCAGTTTCTAAAAATTCATAAAATTATGTTCTCTCTGTTTATGGACTTTATTTGGATATTTGGGTACTTTTTGCCTATTGTTTATTCGTGTATTGCTATTTGCACGCTTTACGAGTAGACGTTGAAGTGCCGGAAGGATTCGAAGGAGAAGTATTGACTCAGGATCCAACTCAAGACCAAGAACAAGTACTTTTTGAAGGCAAGTTGTGCTTTGACCATGTTGATCCTATTTTGAAACCTATTTTGATTTAACCTATTGCATGCTAGTTCAATTAGAAAATACTTTATTTAAATATGGGGGATTAGATAAATACCAATTTGCTGTATGACACCTTGATTATTTAAATATGTGCCATGACCCTTGTCACCCTAGTGTGGATTACTAGTTGGACATTACTAAACTGCCAACATGGGTTTGTAGATCGTTGTAGTATACTTCTTAGACCTGCTACGTGCTCATGACATGATTTTGGACAATCAAATATTAATATTGACTTAATGATATATTGAACCTGTTTTGGAAAGGTATCATGTGATGTTGATGGCACGTGGTGCATGGTAATCAACTGGGGTTTGATAAATAGTTTTTCGACCGGGGCATGTGGCAAGAATAATCAGGTGGGCCAGTTGTGGCACTTGGGATGTTGATTTGTTTCTTCGGGTAGTCTTGCCCTGGTCACCCTAAGGACTTAACCTTGCAAGCCTTTGAACTGAGTCAATCTTGCAACCACATGTCTGTAATGGGACGGACCTAGTTGACTAAGTTGCTAATAACGTACCTGTGGGACCTCAGGAGGTCAACTACACCCTTTGTGTAAGTTATGCGAGGGGAGTGTCTGGGTGAGGCAGTACCCATCTAACGATTGATTGGCCTAAACTTCGCCTTAGCTAAGGGAAGGGTTAGTGTGCAATAACTGGGGAGGCTCACTTGTATTGTTAGAAGTTTCCGAAAGACTTTGTTACGGGAACTCGCCTTTGTGGTGTTTGACTGTATCTTGTGGGTAAAGTGCATAACCTCTGCAGAGTGTAGAATCTATTCGAATAGCCGTGTCCGCGGTATTGGACATCGCTCGGGAATTACAGTCAAGGGTTAGACTTTCTTAAAATAACTTGGACCTGAAGGGTTGGGTTTGGTTTACAAATGACATTAATGTGGACTAGGATGGGAAAGATGTTTATTAAACTACTTGAAAAGTTATCTATGCTTTACTTGTTACTACTGCTTTCGAATCTACTTATGATACTTGTTAAATGCTGTTTACTGCAAAAATACCTTAAGCCACTCCTTTGTATTAAGCCATGCATGTAGTATATTAGCTGCATTCTGTGCATGACTTGCTGAGTACCAAGTACTCACCCTTGCCACAATACAACACCAGTTGAAGAGGAGACTACACCAGCTTTGGAGGAGGAGCTCCAAGAGGAACCGTCTACTTAGGGAGCGAGCCCAGTCAGTTGCCTGTGGTATACTGGATGGCGCCACGATGATATCTTATTTTTCCGCTGCTACTATTTCTCTCTTATTAAGTTTCGCCCTGCGAGGCGTATATTTGTAACTTGACCATAAGGTCGAGTAACCAGTTTGACTATTTAATTAAAGTACTTTATTAGTATCGAGTGGTATGATTGTGATATTTACCGATGTTAAGACTGTGTGCACTAGCGCGTTCCTGGACTAGTGCTGAATACACAGAGGGTCCGGATTTGCAAATTCGGGTCTCGACAGAGGTGGTATCTGAGCCATACTGACCGTAGGCTCAACCTTAGCTAGAATGGTCGTAGAGAGGTTAAAACCTATTTTCTAAAGGCTAAAAGTTTGTCAAGATAAGAAATGACATCTCGACTTATCCCATTCTTTCTTTTCTTGTCTCTTGCTGAATTTTTTCCTTACCTTGTCACAATTTAAAAATTTCGAGTTCTTACGTGAGCACTCTTGTGACAGATGGAGGGAGAGTTCAACTACGTTGATCTGGAGGTTGGTCATGCCGCGGAACTTTGGCGTATGTTACAGACTCTCGGAGATTTTGAGAAGCCGCAATACCAAGTGGAAGTGATCAGACAAGCAGGATTGATCAAGGCTTGTGACGTGAAGATTGTGGTACCCGCTAGGAAGAAGGGCCCAGGCAATCGCCCGATACACTGCACTGCCAGGAGGTCTACAATGCAGATGGGTATCCAAGAAGTATCACGACGAGCAATGCGGCACATTACCCGCATCTACGCCAGAGAGTTGGAGAGCACGGTGTTCCGTTATCATCCGCGCAGCAATAACCTTCTTGACCCGAAGGCGATTCAGGATGAGGATGCCATGGTCACACAGTTGGCACGACTTGTTGTCGCCCAGGAGGATTTACTCGATGATACAAGCAAAGAGCTACAGAAGGCCCGCAAGGAGATCACGACAGAGAAGAACAGATGGCGGGAAGCTCAAGAGTATGTGTCACACCTTCTGCAAAGGATTGGAGAGTTAGAGACGGCATTGTACGCGCCAGAGCCGGAACCAATGCTCGAGCTGCACGAGCCAGACCCGGAGGAGCCAGAGCTTGAGGAGGACACTGCTTCTTCGACTACCACAGATGACACAGTTGATGGGCATGGCAATTGTTTCGCGCCTATGCCGCAGCATCCGTACCCAGGCCGTGGAGGTTTTCTCGACGAGTGAGCGTAGGTTTTATAGTGAGACTCCTTCGCTGAGTCGCGTCATAGAATAAAGAGTCACCCTTTAGGTGTTAGACTCCAGTGTTAGTTCAATTTGGATTTTCATTGCTTGTTGAGTGTGCAGTATGTGTTGCAGGCCTTTCGGCATTGTAAGCAACCATACCAAGTTATTGATATCATTAGTTAATAAAGTCGGACCTTAAAGTTACACCTTTCGCCCCACATAAGTTTCATATTACTTGTCTATTCTTGTTTCCCTCTCATCTCTAAAACCTAGAGCAAATCGACAGATGGTGAACACCCGCGGAAACTTTGGAGGCAATGGGAGTGGTTCTCGCCCAACAGAAAACCCCAATGATGGAGCACCAGCACCGCCACTGGATATGCAGAATTTCGGAGCTTTTCTCGCTGCTCAGACTCAGTTGATGCATGCTATGATGCAACAGATGCAACACGTCACTGCTCAGGCCACCGCTAATCAAGTCAATCAGGGACAACGCCAGAATACCAGACTGTCAGAGTTCATGAGGACCCATCCACCCACTTTTTCTGGGAATGCCAATCCGTTGGAGGCCGACGACTGGTTAAGGTCAATTGAGAGGAAGTTACATATCGCTCAATGCATAGGAAATGAGAAGGTACTCTACGCTTCTCATCAGTTGGAAGGAACAGCCGCCGAATGGTGGGAGAACTTCTGTGCCACGCAAGAGAACCCTCAGGACATCACTTGGGAGGAGTTCACAGCTGCATTCCGTCAGTATCACGTGCCTGAAGGAATCATGGATCTCAAGAAGGAGGAGTTGAGCATCAAGCAAGGTAATCAGCCCGGTGGCCGACTACGAACAAGTTTACACAGCTTGCTCGCTACGCACCTAAGGATGTAGCGGCGAGATAAAGCAGAGCAGTCTCGCTTTATGAAGGGACTTAACTCAGGACTACAGGTGGGGTGATCACCCACACCTTTCCAGATTTCCAAGAGTTGGTGAATAAGGCGCTTATTCTTGAGGACAAGCGCAAGGAACCGGATGAGAACAGAAGCGCAAGATGCAACAACAGGGATCACGCCAGGAACGCATAGCGTCGAGAGTTGCACCAAATCAATTTTGATTCCAGCCACAGAATGCAACGAACACCGTCACGGCACCAAGACCCGTCAATCGAACTACTGCACCCACTTCGCTAGAAACGCCGCTCCAGGCAAAGAAGGAACAGTGAGACGCTGCTACAACTGCAACGAGCCAGGACACTTTGCCAACAGTTGTCCAAAGAAGACAGCAGGAGTAACCCCAGTTCGCTTCAACCTGGGATCCACACCAGCTAGGACGCCAGCACCAGAAACCACATCCCAGACTGTGGTAAGAGGCCGAGTCAACCATGTCACCGCGGATGCACTGCAGAATGCTATGGACGTCTTACTGGGTAAGTTACTAGTCAACTCAGTACCTGCAACAGTTTTGTTTGACTCTGGAGCTTCACATTCGTTTGTTTCGCAAGGCTTTGCTGCTAGAAATGATTTGGAGATTGCAAGACTTAAATGCATGCTTTTAGTTCAAACCCCTGGTTCCGAACTCCGAACGAAAGTAGGATGTTCCGGGGTGAGAATACTAATAGATGGGATAGAGTTCCTAGCAAACCTTATTATTTTGGAGACCCAGACCTTATATGTTATTTTGGGAATGGATTGGTTATCCAAGCACAAGGCCGTATTGGATTGTGGACGAAGAACTATCTCAGTTGAGAGCCCGTGTGGAAAGAAGGTAGAATTTCAAGCCACTGCCGTTGGAGATGGACAGTTGATGGTTAACAGTACCAAGACAATCAGCATAGAGGATGTCTCGGTAGTGAATGAGTACCCAGATGTTTTTCCTGAAGATCTACCTGGTATGCCGCCAGACAGGGACATAGAGTTTGTGATAGAGCTTGTACCTGGTACAGCACCGATAGCAAAGAGACCGTATCAGATGTCCACCGAAGAATTGGTAGAGATGAAAAAGCAACTTGAAGAGCTAATGGAGAAAGGATTTATCAGACCGAGTTCATCGCCGTGGGGAGAGCCAGTGTTGTTTGTCAAGAACAAGGACGGAAGTTTCAGGATGTGCATTGACTACCGTGCACTTAATGAAGTCACCGTGAAGAATAAGTACCCGCTACCCAAGATTGATGATTTGTTTGATCAGCTGAGAGGAGCCGGAGTTTTCTCCAAGATTGATCTGAGATCGGGATACCATCAGTTGAAGATCCGATCAGAGGATATTCCGAAGACCGCATTCTCGTCAAGATATGGACATTACGAGTTTACAGTTATGTCCTTTGGTCTGACGAATGCGCCATCATATTTCATGAATATGATGAATAAGGTGTTCATGGAAGATTTGGACAAGTTTGTTGTCGTGTTCATAGATGATATCCTAATCTACTTTAAGATAGAGGATGAACATGCCGAACACTTGAGGCGAGTATTGGAAAAGCTGAGGGAATAGCAACTCTTCGCCAAGTTCAGTAAGTGTGATTTTTGGAAGGACAAGGTGGAATTCCTAGGACATGTAATGACCGCAGAAGGAGTCGCTATAGACCCAAGCAAGGTAGAAGCTGTGTTACATTGGGAGCGTAGAAGGCGTAACAGGATCAGAAGTTTCCTTGGAATGGCAGGATACTATCGCCGTTTCATTGAAGGCTTTTCGACAATTGCGAAACCTCTCACGCAATTGCTGAAAAAGGAAAAGAAGTTTGCATGGACGCCAGAGTGCGAGAAAGGATTTCAAGAACTGAAGACGAGATTGACATCAGCACCAGTGTTGGTTCTGCCGGATGTTAATCAAAGCTTTGATATCTATTGTGATGCATCGCGTCAAGGACTTGGATGTGTGCTAATGCAGAACAGAAAGGTTGTTGCTTATGCATCAAGGCAGTTGAGGCCGCATGAGGAAAATTATCCGACGCATGACCTAGAGCTAGCTGCCGTAGTGCATGCCTTGAAGATATGGCGTCACTATCTGATCGGGAACAGATGTGAAGTATATACGGATCATAAGAGCCTTAAGTACATATTCACCCAGTCGGATCTGAATATGAGGCAGAGGAGATGGTTAGAGTTGATCAAGGACTACAATGTTGGGATCCATTACCATCCCGGGAAGGCCAACGTAGTGGCCGATGCTCTGAGTCGGAAAAGCCATACTGTGAGTATGTTGCTAGCCACAAGTCGGGATGAGCTATGTGAGGATTTCCAGAGAATGAAGATTGAGGTGGTACCTAGCGGATTCTTGGCCGCATTAGAAGTAAAGCCTACCCTAGAGGATCAGATCCGAGAAGGACAGAAGGATGATGACAAGATCCGCAGGATTAAGTCCATCAAGGAAGAAGGCAAGGCAGAGGATTTCAAGTTGGATGAGCAAGGCACGTTATGGCTGAAGGATCGCATTTGTGTACCGAATAAAAAGGAGCTGAAGCAGTTGATTCTAGAAGAAGCCCATGACTCCAAGTATTCAATTCATCCTGGAAGTGCCAAGATGTATCAGGATTTGAAGGAGAGATTCTGGTGGCTGAGCATGAAGCGTGAAGTTGCCGAGCATGTTGCATTGTGCGACGTATGCCAGAGAGTCAAGGCAATGCATCAGAGACCAGCAGGATTATTGTAGCCGCTGAAAATACCTGAGTGGAAGTGGGAGGAAATCGGAATGGATTTCATTACCGGTTTGCCTAAGACTCAAGGAGGTTATGACTCCATATGGGTTATAGTGGATCGCTTGACCAAGGTCGCCCATTTTATCCCGTGAAGACCACTTACTCGGGAGATAAGTTAGCAGAGTTGTATATGACCAGGATCGTCTGTTTGCACGGAGTGCCAAAGAGGATTGTATCGGACAGAGGTACCCAATTTACCTCAAGGTTCTAGAATAAGTTGCACGAAGCCATGGGAACCCGTTTGAACTTCAGTATAGCTTATCATCCACAGACGGATGGCCAGACCGAAAGAGTCAATCAGATTCTGGAGGATATGCTAAGAGCGTGTGCCTTGGCCTATGCTACCTCTTGGGATAAGAGTTTGCCGTATGCCGAGTTCAGTTACAATAATAGTTACCAGGCTAATTTACAGATGTCACCTTTTGAGGCACTGTATGGTCGACCCTGTCGGACGCCATTGAACTGGAATGAGACAGGTGAACGCCGTGTCTTTGGGCCAGATATTCTTCAAGAAGCTGAAGAACAGATTGCCATGATCAGGGAGAGATTGAAGATAGCCCAATCACGACAGAAGAGTTATGCTGACAACCGTCGCCGAGACCTGAATTTCGAACCAGAAGATTTCGTGTATCTCAGAGTCACGCCGCTCAGGGGAGTTAAGAGGTTCCATGCCAAAGGAAAACTCGCACCCCGTTATGTTGGACCATTCAAGATTTTGAGCCGCAGAGGCGAAGTTGCTTACCAGCTGGAATTGCCACAATCATTAGCAGGAGTGCAGGACGTATTCCACGTGTCCCAGTTGAAGAAGTGTCTCCGAGTTCCTGAGGAACAGACACCGCTAGAATCAATTGAGTTGCAAGAAGATTTGACTTACAAGGAGCATCCCGTGAAGATTTTGGACACTATGGATCGAGAGACCAGAAATAAGTCAACCCGCTTCTGTAGAGTTCAGTGGAGCAACCATGCAGAGAGCGAAGCAACTTGGGAGCGCGAAGAGGATTTGAAGAAAGAGTTTCCAAACCTATTCTGTAGTAAGCCCTGAATCTCGGGGACGAGATTCTATTAAGGGGGGGAGGTTTGTAACACCCCAAAATTTTGCTTTTCTTAAATTCATGTGTGATTTGGCACTTTGGTGAATTTTTGGAATTTTCTGGAATTTATTTGGATTTATTTGAATTTATTCCATTTTGAAATAATTAAAGAATTTAAATTTTCAAATAAAATTTTGTTGGAAATATTTTATTTGAGTCCAAAATGCCCCAAAGTATTTTCCAAAAATTTTCTGGAATTTTTCTGAGTCTTTTGCTATTTTTAATGAATTAAATGAATTACTGGAAATTATTTTAAATATTAAATCGCTGGAAAATCGAGTCGGGTCAAGTACTGTTCATCCGACCGAGTCGAACCGAGTCGGACTCGAGTCCGACCCGAGCCACGTGACTCGACCGAATCAAGTCCAAACCCTAACCCTGTGAACCGTTGGATCAAGATCCAACGGCCGAAATCGAGCCGCACCGATCCGACCGGATCCGATCGCGCCCGAGCCAATCGTGGCCGTTGATCGCGCCACGTGGATGGTCCTCCGTCGTCGTCTCCGCCCGAGTCCGAGCCGGATTCCTCCGCCGCGCCCGCCGCCGTGTGGGTCTAGGTTTCCGTTTTCCGCACGGACGCCGAGGGTATTTAATGCCTGGGTCGCACCTCGAGGAACGTCTTGACTTCCCGCACCTTTTGCCCTAGCCGCCGCCGCTTGGAACGCCCTGCCGCAGCCGTAATCGCTCGCCGGAGTTGTAGCACTCCTCCGTCGCGGTTTTTTCTTCGTTCCGCCGCCGTCCACCGTCCCCCGCCGCTGTTGACCCCAGATCCGGACTCACCGCGACGAGACGCACCCGAAGGGACCTCTCACCTCGCCAGAGCACGCCCGAAGCGCCGTTGCCCGTGTCGCCGTCCCCAGCTCCGGCCAGCCAGCTCCGCCGCACGCCATCGCTGTCGCTCGAAGCTTCTCAGCCGTCCGATCAAGATCCAACGTCCCAGATCGCGCCACGTCATCTCACGGTGAGATCCCGTTCCAAATCCCAGATCCAATCTCAACCGTTGGATCTAGATCCAACTGTCCAGATCAAACGCGTTAACCCAAACGCGTGAGAGCCAGATCTAATCTGGGCCGTTGATTTTCAAATCAACGGCCGAGATTGCGCCACGTGTCGGGAAGCCTGACCGCCGCGGCCAGACTCAGGTAGGACGCCGACACGCCGCCCGCGGTCGGGCCGACGTGACCAAACCGCACCATGACGCCACGCCGACGCCATGGCGGGCTCAAGATGTCGGGCCGTCGCACTGCGGCGCCGACGCCAAGAATGACGCTACCCGGTCCCACCTGCCAAGACTGCGGGTCGAGCCCCGCTGACGTCAGCAATGACGTCACCCGAGGGGGACCCACCTGTCAGTGACACGTGGAGCCGTGGACCGAGTCCATGGTAGACCCGAGCCAAGCGTGGACCGAGTCCATGGACCGGCTGACGTCAGCCGACCAATCCAGTGCTGACACGTGTCCAGGCTGACGCAATAAATAATTTCCGAAAAAGAAAATGAATTATTAATTCGAAATAATGATTTCAGATTTTGTTTCAAACTTCAACGCTTATAACTTTTGCGTTTCAACTCCGATTTGAGTGATTCAAATTTCTAAATTTGTATAAAATTGAGATCTACCTAAAAATGAATTTTATTTAATTTTTGGACTAAAGTTTTTCTCTATAAAATTATTTAATTGATTATTTAAACTTCAAAATGCTATAACTTTTGCATTTTAACTCCGAATTTGACGATTCCAGTTTCTAAAAATTCATAAAATTATGTTCTCTCTGTTTATGGACTTTATTTGGATATTTGGACACTTTTTGCCTATTGTTTATTCATGTATTGCTATTTGCACGCTTTACGAGTAGACGTTGAAGTGCCGGAAGGATTCGAAGGAGAAGTATTGACTCAGGATCCAACTCAAGACCAAGAACAAGTACTTTTTGAAGGCAAGTTGTGCTTTGACCATGTTGATCCTATTTTGAAACCTATTTTGATTTAACCTATTGCATGCTAGTTCAATTAGAAAATACTTTATTTAAATATGGGGGATTAGATAAATACCAATTTGCTGTATGACACCTTGATTATTTAAATATGTGCCATGACCCTTGTCACCCTAGTGTGGATTACTAGTTGGACATTACTAAACAGCCAACATGGGTTTGTAGATCGTTGTAGTATACTGCTTAGACCTGCTACGTGCTCATGACATGATTTTGGACAATCAAATGTTAATATTGACTTAATGATATATTGAACCTGTTTTGGAAAGGTATCATGTGATGTTGATGGCACGTGGTGCATGGTAATCAACTGGGGTTTGATAAATAGTTTTTCGGCCAGGGCATGTGGCAAGAATAATCAGTGGGCGGTTGTGGCACTTGGGATGTTGATTTGGTTCTTCGGGTAGTCTTGCCCTGGTCACCCTAAGGACTTAACCTTGCAAGCCTTTGAACTGAGTCAATCTTGCAACCACATGTCTGTAATGGGACGGACCTAGTTGACTAAGTTGCTAATAACGTACCTGTGGGACCTCAGGAGGTCAACTACACCCTTTGTGTAAGTTGTACGGGGGAGCGTACCGGGGCTGAGGCCATGTACCCATCTAACGGTTGATTGGCCTAAACTTCGCCTTAGCTAAGGGAAGGGTTAGTGTGCAATAACCGGGGAGGCTCACTTGTATTGTTAGAAGTTTAGAAAGGCTATTGCAGGAACTCGCCTTTGTGGTGTTTGACTGTATCTTGTGGGTAAAGTGCATAACCTCTGCAGAGTGTAGAATCTATTCGAATAGCCGTGTCCGCGGTATTGGACATCGCTCGGGAATTACAGTCAAGGGTTAGACTTTCTTAAAATAACTTGGACCTGAAGGGTTGGGTTTGGTTTACAAATGACATTAATGTGGACAAGGATGGGAAAGATGTTTATTAAACTACTTGAAAAGTTATCTATGCTTTACTTGTTACTACTGCTTTCGAATCTACTTATGATACTTGTTAAATGCTGTTTACTGCAAAAATACCTTGAGCCACTCCTTTATATTAAGCCATGCATGTAGTATATTTGCTGCATTCTTTGCATGACTTGCTGAGTACCAAGTACTCACCCTTGCCACAATACAACACCAGTTGAAGAGGAGACTACACCAGCTTTGGAGGAGGAGCTCCAAGAGGAACCGTCTACTTAGGGAGCGAGCCCAGTCAGTTGCCTGTGGTATACTGGATGGCACCACGATGATATCTTATTTTTCCGCTGCTACTATTTCTCTCTTATTAAGTTTCGCCCTGCGAGGCGTATATTTGTAACTTGACCATAAGGTCGAGTAACCAGTTTGACTATTTAATTAAAGTACTTTATTAGTATCGAGTGGTATGATTGTGATATTTACCGATGTTAAGACTGTGTGCACTAGCGCGTTCCTGGACTAGTACTGAATACACAGAGGGTCCGGATTTTCAAATTCGGGTCCCGACATAGGCTCAGGAAGAGCCACAATTATATTGCCAATGGGTACAACTTTGGTAATTGAAGAAGCCCTCTTGTACCCTGAATCAACTCGCACTCTCTTAAGTTTCAAGGATATCCGCGCCAATGGGTTTCACGTAGAAACCAATGAAGAAAATGGCAAAGAACACTTGTGCATTGTGAAGCACGCGGAATATGGAAAGATGGTACTAGAAAAATGTCCCTCATATGAATCTGGGTTGTACTACACGAAAATCAATGCACACGCAGCGTATACTTCTTTGAATCCTGTCTTTAGAAGCTCTGAATTATTTTCTTTATGGCATTGTAGATTAGGTCATCCTGGCCTTAGATTGATGAGAAATATAGTTAATAACTCACAAGGTCATGGCATCAATGTTAAAAATTTCCCGAATCATGAAGATTTTGTGTGCCATGCATGTGTCACCGGGAAATGAATAACTAGACCCTCTATTATGAAAGTGCAACATGAAATCCCTGCATTCCTGGAACGCATTCAGGGGGGATATTTGCGGCCCGATTCAGCCCTTGTCAGGGCCGTTTCGATACTTTATGGTGCTCATTGATGCTTCCTCGAAATGGTCGCATACATGTTTGCTGTCAACAAGGAATCATGCATTCGCAAAATTGATCTCGCAGATCATCAGAATTAAGAATGCTTTTCCTGATCATCGCGTGAAGTCCATTCGAATGGACAATGCCGGCGAATTTACTTCCAAGGCATTTGATGATTATTGCACAAAGAACGGAATAAGCTGTTGAGCACTGCACCGCACGTCCATACGCCAAAATGGGCTAGTGAAGCACTAACAAAAAGGATTAAGTTCATTGCCGGACCGCTCTTGCAGAGTTGTAACTTGCCCAACACTTGTTGGGAACACGCAGCCTCGCACGCAAAGAAGACTCATCAATTATAGACCATCGGCCTACAACATCTATTCACCTATGCAACTAGTGCAAGGGGTCATCCCGAAGATTTCCCATCTTAGAAAATTTGGTTGTATGGTATATGTACCTATACCACCCCCACAGCGGACTGCAATGGGCCCTCTCCACAAGTCTGGGATATACGTTGGTTATGAGAGTGCATCCATAATTAGTTATTTGGAACCCATGACTGGAGACTTGCATACAGCCCGTTTCGCTGACTGTATCTTTAACGAGGACCGTTTCCCGTCATTAGGGGGAGAGAATCAACCATTGGATGAAAAATGCCAGGAAATAATATGGCATTCCACTGGGATCCCCGCACATGACCCTCGCACTAATGAAGCAAATCAAGAAGTCCAGAAGATAATTGATTTGCAGAATTTAACAAATGAACTGCCTGATCATTTTTGTGATCTGAAGAGCGTGGTTAAGTCGCATGTACCCGCAAGAAATGCACCAGAGAGGGTGGAAATACCTAAGAAAGCAGAAGGTATCTCTTATCCTGTTCAGAGGCCTCAAAGAAAAAGAACAGGAAATCTGGCTTCTCAAACCCAAAGTACCCGGAGACGTCTGGGAAAAGCGGGCAAGAGGACTTACCATGACCAATCACAAAAGTGCCCCAAAGCAAGAAGGGGAGCCAGTTGAGACTGGCACTTTGGAAAGAAGCCTGTGGAAAAGGCAATTCCAGATCTGAACCTTCCATTGGAAGAAGCCGCCGGAAATAATGTGTGCGCACACATTGGCGGAGAAAAACTAAAGGAACTTGCTCCTGGAATGGGAAATAGCAATGAAGAGCAAGTAGAAGTGCATGAAGCACACCATGACGAAATGGCCATAAATTTTGTAATATCAGGAGAATCAATGAATAGAGCAACAGCCAATGTCGATACATACTTTGCAAAGAAGATTGCCACGATCATTAATTATGATCCCGAGCCCGCATCTCTCGCAGAGTGCAAGAAAAGGCTCGATTGGGAAGATTGGAAGAAAGCAATCACCGCAGAGTTAGTCTCTCTGAACAAAAGAGAGGTGTTTGGGCCTGTGTGCCGCACGCCTCCCCATATAAACCCCGTAGGTCACAAATGGGTTTTTGTTCGCAAGAAAAACGAAAACAATGAAGTTGTAAGGTACAAGGCAAGGCTTGTCGCTCAAGGTTTCACTCAACGTCCTGGGGTTGATTATGAAGAAACCTATTCTCCGGTCATGGGCGGAATTACCTTTAGATACTTGATCTCAATGGCAGTCAACTTGAAGTTGAAAATGAAGCTAATGGATGTTGTCACAGCATATTTGTATGGAAACTTGGATTCAGAGATTTATATGAAAGTACCGGAAGGTATCCCTATCCCGAACCAAGACAGAGCAAGCGAGAAACCTATCTGATGTGAAATTGGAGAAATCACTGTATGGGCTGAAACAGTCGGGAAGAATGTGGTACAATCGCTTGAGTGACTTTTTTTGCAAGAAAGGCTACACGAACAGCGAAGATTGTCCATGTGTGTTTATACAACGATCCTCGAATGGATTTTGTATAATCTCCGTCTATGTAGATGACTTGAACATCATTGGGACGGATGAAGAAATTGAAGAAGCATGCACATACTTGAAGTCTGAATTTGAAATGAAAGACTTGGGTAAAACCAAGTTTTGTTTAGGCTTGCAGCTTGAACATGTCCAAGGCGGAATCTTGGTACACCAATCTTCCTACACGCAGAAAGTGTTGGAGAAATTTGGTTTTGAAAAGGCATACCCTGCAAAGACCCCAATGGTCGACAGGTCACTCCAAGCGGACCTAGACCGTCTGCAGGCCTAAAGAAGAGGGGGAGGAAGTCCTGGGAGCGGAATTCCCATACTTGAGTGCAATTGGAGCGCTCATGTACCTTGCAAATAGCACTAGGCCGGACATTGCGTTCGCCGTGAATTTGCTAGCGCGGTACAGTGCAGAACCCACCAAAAGGCATTGGAAAGGGGTGAAGGACATCTTCCATTACCTTCAAGGAAGCAAAGACCTTGGCTTGTTTTACAGAAGAAACAATGAATTGAATTTGGTTGGCTATGCCGATGCTGGGTACCTATCAGACCCACATACTGGCAAGTCACAAACTGGGTATGTTTTCCTTTGCGGTGGAACAGCAATTTCGTGGAAGTCATCTCAGCAGACTCTTGTCTCAACGTCGACAAACCACTCAGAAATAATTGCCTTGTATGAAGCCTCTCGAGAATGTGCATGACTTCGAAGAATGGTTCATCACATCCAGAAGTCATGTGGTTTGAACATGGAACAAACCCCCACCATTATCTATGAAGATAATGCAGCTTGTGTTGCTCAAGTGCAAATGGGATATGTGAAGAGTAACCTCACAAAGCATATCAACCCCAAGTTCTTTTATGCCCATGAATTGCATAAGATGAACGAGATAAAGATACTGCATACTAAGTCGTGTGAAAATCTCGTAGATTTATTCACTAAGTCACTCCCGGCATCTTCCTTTGAAAGATGTGTTAGAGGAATCGGGATAATGAGGCTTAGAGAAGTGCAGATTTCAGGGGGAGAATTTTCACATACTCCTACATAAATCTCAAACATGAAGTTTGAGTACCCAACGTGAATCTTGAAGATTAACATTGAAGTTTGGGTGGATTGTACTCTTTTCCTTAAGTAAGTTTTTCACTGAAGTTTTCTTACATAAGGTTTTTGATGAGGCAATCCGTGCAACACAGCAAGCGTGTGCTATGTACTCTTTCTTCAATTATTTTTCCCACTGGGTTTTTATGGAGTTTTAATGAGGCATATGCATCTCGCAGTGAAGAGTCCAAGGGGGAGTGTTAGGAAACCGGATTCGTATCCTATATGGACTCTTCCTTATCTCTAAGCAGAACCGCTATATATAGGAGGCAGGGGGTCACCCCATTGTACAAAAAAAGTATACAGAATAATAAAGCAGACCCGTTCCTCCTCATATTGTGTCTCTCGCCCTCTCTTTCTGTTCTCCAGTTTAGATCTATTAGGCAACCCCAGACTATTAGATAGCGAGGTTGTCTAACAGATATATTTTAACGGTGCCATTTTATGCAACCAAATGCGCGGCTCAGCGAAAGCTCTCCTCGCTTGTACGCCAGCGACCGCGATTCAACTCCCACCCTCGCACAATGCGTGGCGCGGCCGAATTGATACACATAAGAGGAAAAAAAAGGACTAGATACACATAATTTTTTAGGCCCTCCTAAAAGAAACCAAAATTTCAGAAGTTTCGGTGGAAGCTTCCTGAAAAAAAATTTGAACTAATATGTAATTTGGGGAGATCCTCAATTCTCTATGATAATACATATTAGCCTGTATCTTTTTGCAGGTCGTCAAAACTTCCCGGATTCCCTTTTTGCGTAGATTTTTCTAGAAAATTTAAAAAACTCTCCAAAATTACGTACAAACCATATGCATACAATTTTTTTTTTGCCAAAGGCTCTAAAAAGACAAAATTGTCTGAATTTTTCTCATCTGCTGTTAGACCCTCATTTTTATGCCACAGTGTAACATAAAAACGAGGTTCTAAAGTGCATACTGTGCCATTCCCATGATCAGTGGCTGGCACGCACAACCACAATTCGGAATTACAGCCATACAAAAGTTTAACTTTTATTACATTGAGAGTTCATTACAATACCAAAACTAGCAATAAAAACATGTCTCATTGTTTGCCTACTAAACCCAAAACTCCACAGGCAACAGACGAGATGAACCTAGAGAGAACAGTCGTCGCCAAAAGTTATGAGATCTTCATTAATGTTATCGTCAACGGAAAATTCCTGCTCATTACCTAAGAACATTATTGAAGCAAGTTGAGTACATTGGTACTCGCAAGACTTTATAGTGTTTGCAATTTCTAGAATATATGCAAGCTGAATAGAAAGTGGGTTTCTATGGTTGTTTTGCGGAAAGCAAAAATTTGAATGAAATAATACTAAATAGTAATGGAAAGCGTAAATAGAATTTGAAACACTTTAATAGTACTTGAAATAACAGATAATGAGATAGATGATAACAATCTACTCACGGCCCTTTTGTGAGTAGGATAACGAACAAGACCCTCTATGGCCTTAACAATTCAATATATCAATAAGTGTCATCTTAACGGATATGAATCATTTCCAAACCATTTAAACAGGTTTTTCAAAGATAGAAAACAATTAACAATGTGATGACTTTACCAAGTGCTCATGACCGCGAGCGCGGCTAATCGATTAGGTTTAGACTCTGCAGAGTTTGTACAGCTTTACCCACAAGATATGTTCTCCCTTTTTGCAAGCTATAAGACACACTTCCTTTGGTATGTCCGCGGGGAGTTCATAACGAAACCGTTCGATTACTTGAACCTTAACTTTGCACTAGCCCAATGACGTTACTCCTGACTATGATGGAAGCTAAAAAGGTAAAAGGGATTCCGGAGTCAGTGACCCACCAGGAATAATAACAGCCCCAAACTCATAGCCAGGCGTACATCGTTACAACGGCAGATGCCAACACCTCGGTGATGACACCTCCCTCGAGCAAACCTATATCCGGAATGCCCGCGCTACAACTGCCTACCAATGTGCAGAGCTAGTTTCAAATAACTTTAATAGGTTAAGACTGTCCCATTTCAGTACTTGTGGATGTACGGGTTATCTTGGCCTGAAAACAACACATTAGCTCGGTCCTTATTGTGACATGGGCAACTCTCCACCCTATCTACGTACAAGTTAAAACATGTACAACCGGCTATTGCCAATAATCGCCCCAAACTCATAGCCAGGCGTACATCGTTACAACGGCAGATGCCAACACCTCGGTGATGACACCTCCCTCGAGCAAACCTATATCCGGAATGCCCGCGCTACAACTGCCTACCAATGTGCAGAGCTAGTTTCAAATAACTTTAATAGGTTAAGACTGTCCCATTTCAGTACTTGTGGATGTACGGGTTATCTTGGCCTGAAAACAACACATTAGCTCGGTCCTTATTGTGACATGGGCAACTCTCCACCCTATCTACGTACAAGTTAAAACATGTACAACCGGCTATTGCCAATAATCGCCCATGTCGAAACAATAGTTTTATTTTCATTTTTATCAAACTACCAGTATCCTTTACTGCTTAAATAAACCATAAAAGATTTCATAAGGAGAAGTGTGGTTGTAAACATTTCCAGTATTGATCTAAAGCAGTGCTAAGCAATTGGAGGTAAATAAGCGATTATACCCAGTTTAATGGACTTAACCATTCCTATGGTTTTCATGGATCGTATGTCAGCATGATTAAGGGAATCCATCAATTCGGGTTATAACTACCAAGTAACACAAAATAAGGATTTATAGAAATATGAGCATGCATGAAGATTCTTAATCACATTTTAGTGGATTATGAAATCTGGTTTCAAATATGCTCAAAGGGGGTGCTTGCCTTGCTCCTCAGTAGTATAGGCTGGATTAGTGTCGTCGACGGCGAAGTCGGTAGTCTCAGCGTCTATACGTCGATTAAGAACATAGCAAATGAAATACTTCAATATAGGTAAAAGAAGCAAATGCATAAACAACGAAGACAGAAGTTGAGAGATTCAAATGAAATCAATCCAAATCAATAAATGATGGCAATCATTTCATCATTTCATGTATGACCAAGTCATAGGGTTTAGGTCCTAAGGATAAAAGTATAAGGGTATCTATAGTATAACTACTTTCCTTTGTGTAACATTTTATTTTAATTTACGAATTCAGGAAACTAAGATTGTAGAATTAAATTTAACAAAGTTCATTTTCAGCGTGTATGATCAATTGTACTAATATGAATTAGCATAGAAAGCAATTCTAATCATATTAAATGAAAGTACATGGTGCAACCTAACTTTCATCTTACCATCTGATCCTAATTAGTGTAATGAGCACAAAGAAACAAGTTTCATTCATTTTGGACCATTTTTGAGTGAGTTATAGCAATTATATCAAATCTATGCATTAAATTGAATCCTAATAGGAAAATTTCACAATTCAACTTCAACTTTGAATCTAATCACATATTTGGACATTACTTGACATAAGGATTCAAACAAAATTGGTTTTACTTAATTTGGACTTAGTTTGCAAAATCCTACATGGCACATATTCAAATTTCAAGCTTTAAATTCAAAACAGATTTAAATTCCGAAACAAGGTTCAAATGTTTTTGCATATTACGAAACTAGAGGATTTATAAAGAATTTAGAAACTGGTTTCACTTGATTTGGCCTTGTAGATTAAAAGTTATACATGTTTAAAAGTGCTCGGTTTGAATAAATCCAGGAAAATTAGAAAATACGCTTTCAATGCATGAAAGCGCATTCCCTCAATTTCGCGCGCTGGATTCGTTCGAACCGGGCTAAGTCACTGGCGGGTGGGGCCCAGTTGCCAGTGCCTGGGTTTCTTACGTGCGCGCGTGTGTGCGGTGGCTGACCAATGCTCTCGGCTGGTCAGTGAGAGGGAGACGGCGTGCGTGTGCCTGACGCTCGGGCCCCAGAGTCCAGCGACTCAAAGCAGAGGCCCGCGGCTTCGAGCTCGCCGGCGGCGAGACAAGGCCGGAGCGGGGAAAGTGGGTCTCACCATTAGGTTCAGCACATAGTTGCGCACCCAAGGGAACCATCGGTTGAGTCTAAACTTGGCCGGAGTATGGAGTTCAACGGTGGCCGGCGGCGGCTTACGGGGAAGAATGGCTCGACTGAGCTTACGGTTCAAATTGAGTCAAATGATTACTTGTGTGAGCTTTGGGAGGTCCTAGGGACTTTAACCGTGCGTTAAATCCGAACAAAAAGTGAAGGGGTGAAGCTCTCACCGTGCACAACAATGGCGGAAGGATGGCGTACGGTGCGGGGGTTCCTCGGCAAGGTTCGGGCTGAAACAAGAGACGCAAGGGCTCCATGAGTATCCAGGGATGCTATAGGATCAAACAATTTGGACGTTCCCTTACCGAACTGCCGAGATTTGGAGTTTCCCCCAAATCAAGTTTTGCCGGCAAGGAAGAAGACGGTGCGGTTTCGGGTGAGTTCGGTCGCTGGAAGCCGAAAGGGTGGAAGAAAGGGGGGGTGCGGCTCGAATGCGGACGCTAACCTGCCTTTTATAGCCGGAGCATGGCGGTAGCGAGCTTCGGCCAAGGTGTGAACTCGGCGAGGCTTTGGCGGCTCTCCACAGGGAGGGGTATGGCCGGCTAGGCAAGGTGGCAGTGGTGTCAGACAAGGGGCAACGTGGTTGCTTTGGAGCCAAACCACGCGGTGCCAGAGAGGAAAGGCCAGAGGCGGTGCACCGGCTTCGGTTGCTCCGGCTACGCGCGAGCAGAAAAGAGCGAAGGGAAGGAGAAGGCCCTGACGAGTGGGTCCCGACCCCACGCGACAGAGAGAGACAGAGAGGGGGTGAGGCAAGCAAATGACAGGTGGGGCCGGCTACAAGAGGAAGGCCCACATGGTAGTGAAATAGGAATGTGAGTGGGGTACATGGGCCAGGTTGGGTCCCAAGGAGTAGAGGGCCCACCAGTCAGCGAAATGGGTGCTGGGGGTCTGGTCTGACACGCATTAATGGCCTAGGCCCACATGTCAGCCAAAGGAGAGAGGGGAAAGGGTTCAACGCATTTGGCAGCTCTCCAAAGATGCATTTAATCAGGGCAATTCTCCTAGCTAAGTATTCTTGAAACTTTTACCTCTGAATCCTGAACAAGATATTTACCTATAGTAAAAATTTTGAGTGATTATCTCTTCTATATATTTTATTAAAATTCTTACGATGACAAGGACACAGAAAATACAACTCGGTTTTTGATTTGATTAGAGATATAAACTAACATGTTAATTTTTGAAACTTTTATTGAGAGTGTGGTTCTTTACCAGGGATCTAACATAAAAATTTCAGCACTAAAATCATAATATTTATTTTTCTAAAATTCTTTTACTGATTTCTGCAGAATTCCAATTCTGTGTTGTTTAATTGGAAATCAATAGTTAAACTACTTATAAATTTTTGCATATTTTTGTGGATGAACTTAAGGTAGTCAATATTACATGGTAAAAATCCTAAGGTCCAGAATGCAACACGTTTTTCTCCACAATTCTGATATTGGTCTGGACAGAGATAGAGTTGCTAATTTAAAATGGTTTTCTCAATACTTAAATACCTTCACATGGTCTCTTGACCAGCTAAGGATGATTCTAGGGTTGTCCAAGGTCAGGTGTAAAATTTACTAAGGAAATTTTATTTCTTACCACTTTACCAATTGATATTTTCTCTTTTTCCTTCTTTCATTTTATTCCAATAATCACTAAATCACTCAACAAAAACAATAATTTGCACACATCAAGCATAAAATGCAACAACAAAATGAGTTCACATTTTAATATTGGATTTTTGACTTTTATAAATTTGGGGATGTTACATCTGCCATGCGGTGACGGATGCGACGTGTGCCACCTCCACACATCTGATATATAGCAATTACGTACAAACCATGGTTTTTAACCGAAATTTGACCGGATTTTGAATAGATTGAATTCTTCACATCGTTTTTCATGTGGGACAGTCGGTAGATCATCTTGTTAGTCTATGCACATTAATTCTCGCGATCATAAATTAAGTACATCGGTTGTCATAATTTTTTAAAAAAATTTAGTCTTGATCATTATCTGAAAATTTTATGGAAGCATTAGTGATGCATCATAACTATTCATAAAAATTTTCAAAATTTTCTAACTTGGTTTGAACCATTTTTCATTCGATTGAAATTTGCCGGTTAACCTTTTTATCTGGACAGTGGCATTGTTTGAATTTTTAAAAAATTATTAGAATTGATCATTATCTAAAATTTTTATAAGAATATTAGTGATGTGTCATGACCATCCATAAAAATCACTGGATCGATGCAAGGAACAAGCAGCATAGCACGACGGGATCCCAACAGTGAGACCCAACCCAATGCATTGGATTTTCCTACTAGATCAATACGTACGCCACAGCCTTCGCATTCGAGTTGCTTGCTGCGATCAGCACTAATGAATATGATGTGTATCACTATCACTCTCACCATTACTGCGAACTGCGAGAACATTGCAACGAAAACGACAAGGAATTGTTTGATCTCACAGGTTCTCTTCCACCAAGCGCTAAACGAACTGAAGAAGTGTTGTGCCAGATTTCAGTGGCCACCTGGTCTGCAAGCGCTAAATACAGTTGTAACCTGAACATCTCTGATATCATAGAAAGCAATCATCTTTCCACTATAGTAGCCGGAATAAGCACATTATATCGGTTTGTCGCCTCATGGGAAATACTATTACTCTCACTAAAAGATGAACATCCGTTCTCCGAACAAAATGCATTATTTTCTATCACAATATATGACGACAAAACCAGCTGAAAACAGCACACCCAATCCTTGAAGTTTTCTTTATTCTTTTGTCATTTGTACATTTTCTGAGCTAGTGTTGTCTTTCCAACTCCACTAGTTCCAACAATAGCAAAGCTTGTAAGCCTTATTCACTACAGGAATCTGTATTATTTTCGTCGGTCCGAATTATTTGCGTCGTCTTGGAGAAAGCCGACGAAAATAATAATATTTTCGTCGGCCAAGGTGGAGGTTGACGCAAATACTCATATATTTTCGTCGGCTAAGGTGGGCTGACGCAAATACTCTTATGTTTTCGTCGGCCAAAGTGTGGCCGACACAAATATGTCTATATTTTCGTCGGCCAAAGTGGGGCCGATGCAAATATGTCTATATTTTCGTCGGCCAAGGTGGGCCGACCAAAATAGGAAGATAACATTACTAGGACACGCTCGTTTGGGCGCTATCAAAATTCCTCACACACCCCGCCCCTCACGCCGCCCCCTGCCCGCGCCCTCTGCCGCCCGCCCACTGTCCCCGCCCGCCCCGGCCTGCCCCGCGACGCCCCCGCCTCCCCCAGCGAGCGCCCCTACCCCGGCCTGCCCTGCGCTGCCCCCGCCGCCCGACGTTTGCGCCGCCTACCAATCCGCTTGCTCTTCGTCTTCCGATGATGATGCTGATGGCCTCCGCCGCTTCCTCTCCCGCATCCAAGCCGAGCCTCCTGCCGAGGTCGACCGCATCCTTGCCATGCTCACTGGGGGCTCTACCGCTGCCGGGGGGATCTCCCGCCTCGCTACCAGGTCCCCTGCAACTCCCACCACGCTCGAAGACTTCTTCGGATTCCTCTTCTCCCCCGAGCTCAAGCCACCCATCGCCAACCAGGTACAACCTACTTTGCTAATCCCACCTTCTCCCTTGCATATTCTCCATGGAGGGTAGGAGTTTTGCTTCCTCAGCACATTAACTTTATGTATCCTTTCTGTTTTTACATCGCAAAACACTCAGAATGCTTCCGACATAGTATCTTATATCATGATATCCCCTTAACAAATGCCCTTCAGAGCTTAGCTCTGTTTCTTGGGTGGATTTGTTAACACTACTCTACCGAGAAAGGCCAACTACTAGATGGTTCTGCTGTAGCACACAATATTCGTACAAATTTGTCAATAAGCCTGTGAATGTGTTCATTAGGATGAAGCTTCTTCGACTTAAGGTCCGCTAGAGTGAGGTCAAATCACCCAATTCTTATCAAAGCAGCAATGTGAAACCTCTTTATGTTCAAAGATGAAACACACAAACCTCTTTATGTGACATTATCCTAAAAAATTTATTTGTGCTTAGCATTGAATATTGTACATAGTATTTCACTTTCAGGATATTAAGAATCGGTAGAGTTGTTGCATGAAAGGAAAAAAACACTCTGCCAATGAAGATAATTTAGTGTTGTATGTATAAGTTGTTATGGGCTACATGTTTTCTTTTGGGAGAAAAAAAAATCAAGTTGTGCTTACCATCGAACATTGTACAATGTACATATTTCAGGGTATTTGGAACTGGTAGAGTTATGGCATGACAGACCATATAACCCCGTTGTACTTTAATATAGAAATTTTATACCCTTCAAAAGAAAGGAAGGAGATGAAATTTTCTCCCTCACATGCCACTATAGCAAGGTCTCTCAAATATTCTACTTGGCCGTTTCTTATTTATTGACTTGTTGATTCTATCTTTGTATTTGTCTGTTTGTTGCATGATAGCCAACTTGGCAAAGGAAGGAAGCTTGAGAAGAATAGATGCAAATGCTAAAGACTCTGATGGAAAGGTCTGCAATATCACTGCCTTTTGAAGGCATGCACCTATTAATAAACATCAAAACTCACTAAGTAAACAAATTCATAGTTTCTTTTTGTCATGATCAGGATGAACTGGATGAGCAAGATGAGGAAGATTCTGATGAGGATGATCTCAAGTTTCAGCAGGACACTGCCTATGAGTATAGGAAATTGATCACCATCCACGCTGTAAAACCAAAAGGTCATTTGAGGGATGCGCTTAAGGGGGATCTTGACAAAGTTAGGCGCCGTTCTTTGAGTGAGACACAATTAGCTAAAGCTACAGCTTCTCACAGTGCTGATGTCATAAGGTAATTTGCATGTACCAATAGCTGATTATATCTCAAGAAGTCCAATGCACAAGAACATTTCAAGTTTTAGTGACAAATAAGTGAAAACGATAGGTGCAGGGGGATTTATGAACCCAGCGACGTCCGATTGTTTGATTATTGTTATAGTTTAGTTTTTAGTGTGACAAAAATACTGTTGGTAATGTAAAGCTATAATAGACTACGACTTAAATAAGATTTTGCTCTAGTAGTCATGCTGTTACTCTTACACGATGTTTTCAATCACAATTTGTCGAAAATACTGTAAGGGATACTTAAGGAAAATAATGCATTGTTACATTTTCGCAGTTACAACTAGTCACACCATACTAATGATTGTAGACTAGAGAGCACATAAATCTCAAGAGAATTTGATTGCAAAGACCCTAGTCAAATATTTGAAAATTATAGATATTCCTATTTGTGGATTCCTATTCAAATCAATTTATCTGTATGCAAACATTACTGTATCTATTTACTTTGTGTTGCTCAATGCTCTTTCCAAAAGTGCCTATGTGTCTATGTTCATGACTAAAGCTGATACACTGCTGGAGTTTGAACAGTTAGATGATCTAATTAAGTTGGCATCTGAAAAAAGGTTTATATATTTCCTTACACGTCTGTAAATGTTTATCTGACGCACTTCAATCCGATTCAGAATCACTTAGAAGAATATACTCAGGGTGTACCCGAAGGGTACAAGGATTAATTCTTCTAACTATGATCCAATGAATGCCTAGACTCATGGTGCTCAAATGGTTGCCTTCAACATGCAGGTTGGATTTTAATTCTTGGCTGTCATGAATCACTATTTTTCTCGTTTTTTGCTTGCTTTTATCCTCACATAGTTTAAGTTGTTTGAGCGAATCATATATTGAACTTGGTGAATCTCTTGGAGATAACATTTAGGGCTTGTTTGGAAGCAAGATTCCCGACCGGGATCCCACCCTAATCCCAGGGCTACAAGCCCACTGGGCTGATTTTCCCTGGCCGGCTAGATCGCGAGTTTGGAAGCCCACCCTGTCGGGATGTTTTGTCCCATTTCCTACCGTTTCCACGGGGAAAGAAACCGCGAATCCTGACGTCGGGCTCGATTCCCCGTCTCCGGCCGCTTCCCACGCCCTCCGCCTCTCCCCCGCCGTTTCCCTCAACGGCCTCACCCCTACAATCTCCCTCAGTGGCCTCTCCACGGCGCCCATGTTAGACCGCGTGCTTCGCGTCCTCAACCGCGCGCTCCCGACGCCCCGTTGTGCACCATGGCGACCGTTGTTGTGAGACCCCGGATCGGCTATCCAAAATCTCCTGTGTATTTTCGTACTAGTCCCAGATCAGTAGCTAGTACACACAGTTACAGTGATACTTCATTGCCGAACATAACGAAAATTGTAATATAAATATTCAAGTGTGGGCCACATGGCCACTTATTACAATACTCGGTCCAACGACCGGACACAAAGCAGCAGAAAAAGAAAGCAAAACGAGCGAATGCCACAACGCCACAGGCGATGACTAGCGACGCAACTAATTCTACTGGCAATCCTCCTCGTACTCCTCCTGGAAGAACTCGCCTTCTTCGGCAGCGTCTTGGAAATTCTTTGATGAGGACAATGTTGTTGTAGCACGTGAGTACAAAAGTACTCAGCAAGTCGGGAAAATATGATCATGTGGGCTCTCCAAAGGAAGCTTAGTAGGGTTTATTTGCATAAAGCCACATTTTATTAAACCATACTTAAGTAAATAATTTCACAAAGCATCTTTTACAATTCTTTTTAATAATTGAATTATTTAATATTGTAGTGAGGTTATATCCACCATCACTAGTATAAAGGCTCTATCCGCAAACAATTAAAAGATTAGGGTTAATCATGTGACTCCATCCGTCAATTGTAAAACAGGTTCTATCCACCTGGTTGGCTCTATCCGCCAAAGAATCATCCGAGAGTTCTAACCACTCCCGAACCCCAAAACTAAACACTTTTCAGTTTTAAAAACAAAATCAAAGTCTACCAATATGAAAGCATTCTTTGATTTGCCTTTGACCGTAGGCACGGCTATTCGAATAGTTTATACTCTGCAGAGGTGTACAACTTTACCCACAAGACACGATCAACTCTTAATGCCAAGCTATTAGCACACTTCCTTTGGTGTCTTGGCGGAGAAGATCGTGACAAGGCCGTTACAATGTAACTACCTAACTAGACCCACTTGTGAGGTTTCACCATTGTTAGGGTTCCATCCTTGATCTGAAGCCCCTCTTGCGCCGTGTGAGAAAAACAACATTGCCTCCATCCGGCATTCACATTCAACCGAGTGGTGAGTCTAAGCTAGGCTTCTACAAATTAGTTGGCCAGGTCGTACCATTATAGACTTGTGGTAGTACGGTTATGCTTAGAATGGACAGTCACAAGCGTCGGTCCTTATATGACTTGGGGCGGTACTTGCACAAGACAACTAGTGCTCCATCCGCACCCACCCGACAAACCAATCCGCCCAAGTCCAAATCATTTTCCTTTTCTTTTTATTTTAGAAAACATTACTAAAATCATAATAATAGCTTTCAAATCACATTTGATACCATTCTTTTTGAGTAATCCCACCCATGGGTTGTTTTCATCGGAAAAGGCCCTAAGCATTTCTACCGTACTACTTAGCAAAGGATATCACATAAACATAAGCATAGTATAAACAATGTCCTAGGGTTACAATGGATATGATTAACAATGTCAAGGAGGAATCAACAATCTCGGAATAACTAGCACTTATATTTGACATATTTCATTAAACATAGCCATGCAACTTTATAAACAATTTAAATCATTACACAAACATAGGAGCAAAATGCGTCAAGGAGACTTGCCTTCTATCGCGGCGGAGGTGTCAAACTCTAAAAACTCGGCGGCGGAATCGGCGGTCGCGGCGGGATCGTCGACTACACGCAAATCGAGGCAATAAATAAACAACGGAAAATAAATAAAATCCAAAAATTATAAAAATAATACTGGCAGGTAGATCTTGATTTTAGATGAATTTAGAAATTTGAATGGAGTCTATCGGAGTTCGGACGGAGAAGTTATGAGCTTCCGAAGTTTGAAATTCGAAAAATTGGAAAATCGGGAATATTCTCGGAATATTCCTTCTCTGGTTGACAGGTCAAACGTGGACTTTGACTTGACTTGTTCTTGGCTCTATGGCAAGTGGGCCCTAGTTGTCATTCAGTACAAGGTTGTCTTCAACCATTGGGCTTCATGGCCACCATGAATGGAGAAGTGGAGCTCAGGAGGGTGGAGGAGGGGCTCGCCCGTGGCCGGCCGGCAGCGTCCTTGTGGCAAGGCCGAGAGGAGGTGCGGGGCGGCGGGTGGGGCGGCGGCAGCCAGCCGGCCGGCCGAATGGCACAAGCCCAAGCACAGTGAGCTCCCACACGAAAACAGAGAGCAAAACCAAAATGGCTAAGGATTCAACTTCATCCAAAAAAAACGATTTTTAACCCATTTTTGCATGGAATTGATCCAAACAAAAACCTAGAATCTCTAGACCACATCCTTAGGGACATCTAGGAGAAAGGAATTGGGCCAAACCTCACCGGAGACGATGAAATCGACGACGAACGGAGTTTCGGCCGGATGAACAAAAACTCGAAATTCGTCGCCAACTCTTGATCAAACCTAAAATTGATGATTGGGTTAGACTCTACACTCATCCACGGTCACAAAGAACCAAGTGGCATTAAGAATAGCTCACCGGAGAAGAATCTACAAGCATGAACTTGAAGAACACCGAAAAAGTGTGACACACCGTCGGTTTTCTTGATCTCACGGGCACATGCGTGGAGTAGAGGGAAAGGGGAGCACACTCCCGGAAAGGGGACTCTTATACAAAGTGAATGGAGGTGGTGGTGCGACGTTTGGACGAGAAACGGATGAGTTAATGGCATTTGAACGGTTTTCGGTTTTTCTTGAATGGGGCCGTTTTCGGCGAGATTAGTGTCTAATCAAGGCGGGGAATGGCAAGAGCTCGCCGTTGCGGATCCAATGCAACCGACCGTTCGCGTTTTGGAGTTGAATTGAGGGAGTTATGAGCATTGGAAGCTTGCCCTAGCCATGAATGCACTTGCAAGCTTCTCTGTCATTTTGGGTTAGCTGGAGGTAGAAGATGACTACTATTCACTTGACACGTGGCAACGTCTCATTGGTCCGCCTTTACGCAAATGATTCGCCCTAGAGAAAAATGAGGGAAAATGGTCTAAAAATTCCGGAAAAATTCCTAGAACCATTTTAGAATATTTGGGACCCAATAAAATTGGTTCCACTGAATTTGGATGATTTTTATGGAATTTAATATTCGGGCGCGGATCGCAGGCAATAAACAAAAGCCGCGCGAGATAAAATAGGAACGGAGGTCCAAAAATCTGGGGAATGATTCTTAAAATCATTTTGGAATATCTGGAACATTTTAGAAGTGGTTTGGGGATTTTTGGAGCATTTTTGGATTCTGGTGAAATTTCATGTACTGGCGGAAACCGAAAAATCCGATTTTTCGACCGGAGGGGAATTGAATCCTGATTTTGGATAGAAACGGATGCCAGGTTAGCATAAACACCAATGAAACTCCAAATTTTGAATTTACTTTATTTAAATTAGGTTTTTCTCTAGAAGCGAAAATGAGGATGTTACAAACCTACCCCCCTTAGAGAGAATCTCGTCCCTGAGATTCAGACGGAGAAAGAAAAAGGTTAGGAAACTCTGCTCGAAGATCTTCTTCACGCTCCCAGGTAGCTTCCTTCTCAAAATGGTTGCTCCACTGAACCTTGCAAAACTTGATCACTCGACTCCGGGTTCGACGCTCTGCTTCATCCAAAATATTGACTGGATACTCTGGATACGACAAGTCTTCCTTCAGCTCCATTTCCTCCAACGGCATTTGATGTTTGGGTACTCTGAGACACTTCTTCAGCTGAGACACATGAAAGATATCATGTACTCCTGACAGCTGCGGAGGCAACTCTAACTTGTAAGCCACTTCTCCTTTTCTAGCAATCACTTTGAATGGTCCGATATAGCGGGGCGCTAATTTTCCACTGACGCGGAACCGCTTCATTCCTTTTAACGGGGATAAGTACACATGATCTCCAGGTACAAAGCTTAATTCCCTTCGACGATTGTCAGCATAACTCTTCTGTCTTGACTGGGCTGTCTTTAGATTCGCACGGATCTGTCTGACCTGCTCCTCGGCTTCTTTCAGAATATCAGGTCCAATTATCTGCCCACCTTCAGTCTCTTTCCAATACAGTGGTGTTCTGCACTTTCTCCCGTACAGAGCTTCAAAAGGTGCCATCTTCAAACTGGCTTGATAATTGTTGTTATAGGAAAACTCGGCATAGGGCAAATTTTGATCCCAAGAACCTTTGTATGTTAGAGCGCAGGCTCTCAACATGTCTTCCAAGATTTGATTGATTCTTTCTGTCTGGCCATCTGTCTGGGGATAATAAGCAGTACTGAAATTTAAGTTGGTGCCCAATACTTCATGCAACTTCTGCCAAAACCTCGAGGTAAATTGGGAACCTCGATCAGACACAATCTTCTTGGGCACACCGTGCAAACATACAATCTTGACCATATATAACTCAGCAAGCTTATCTCCAGAATAAGTCGTCTTCACCGGGATAAAATGAGCCACTTTGGTCAATCGGTCCACGATAACCCAAATAGAATCATAACCGGATTTAGTTTTGGGAAGTCCGGTTATAAAATCCATTCCAATTTCTTCCCATTTCCAGATAGTCACTTGCAAAGGCTGCAACAGACCGGCTGGCCTTTGATGCTCTGCTTTTACCAACTGGCACATATCACAACGTGCCACGAAGTCAACAACTTCCTTCTTCATGTTGGACCACCAATATTTTTCTTTCAAATCAGCATACATCTTGGTGCCTCCTGGGTGAATAGAATAAACTGAATTATGAGCTTCTTGCAAGACCACATTCTTGATTTCTTCCTGGTTAGGGACCACTATCCTTTTCCCAAACCAGATAGTGCCTTGGTCATCTTCTGAAAATCCGGGGTGTTTCCCTTTCTTCAGGCCCCCTTTTAGGTCGGCAATCCCTTTATCACTCTTCTGAGCCTCTCTGATTTGGTCTTCTAAGGTTGATTTTACCTCCAAATTGTAAACACACCCTTCATTCACCAATTCCAGGTTAAGACGCCGGAATTTATCATAAAGCGCTGGTTGGCTTTCTTGTACCAAGACATTGTTGCAGTGAGCTTTCCGGCTCAATGCATCCCCAACAACATTTGCTTTTCCACGGTGGTAATGAATTCCCACATTATAATCCTTCACCAACTCCAACCATCTTCTCTGCCTCATGTTGAGATCAGGCTGAGTGAAGATATACTTCAGACTTTTATGATCCGTATAGATCTCACATCTATTGCCGATCAAATAATGCCTCCAAATTTTGAGCGCATGCACAACTGCGGCTAACTCCAAATCATGAATGGGATAGTTTTCTTCATGAGGTCACAGTTGTCTTGAAGCATAGGCTATTACCTTTCCTTCTTGCATCAAAACACACCCAAGACCTTGCTTCGAAGCATCGCAATACACTTCAAAATCCTTATGGATATCAGGCAAAACAAGCACTGGGGCTGAGGTTAACCTCTTCTTCAACTCCTGAAAACTTTGCTCGCAGGCTTTAGTCCACTCAAACTTCTTTTCCTTTTTTCAGAAGCTGCGTAAGAGGTCTGGCAATCTTCGAGAAACCTTCAATGAATCTCCGGTAATAACCAGCTAATCCAAGAAAACTACTGATGTCCGGGACTGACTTGGGCTGTGTCCATTCCAGAACATCTCTTACTATCGCTGGATCCACTGCTACTCCTGCAGCCGAAATAATATGACCCAGGAAAGATACATCTTTTAACCAGAAATCACACTTACTGAACTTGGCATACAGCTTATGCTCCCTTAACGTCTCCAAGACTGTCCGTAGATGGTCTTCATGCTCTTTCCGACTCTTGGAATAGACAAGAATGTCGTCGATGAAGACTACGATGAACTTGTCTAAATACTCCATAAACACCTTATTCATCAGATTCATAAAGTAAGAAGGAGCATTAGTCAATCCAGAAGACATGACTGTGAACTCATACAGTCCATATCTGGTGGTGAAGGCCGTTTTCGGAATATCTTCTTTTCTTATTTTCAGCTGATGATATCCCGATCTCAAATCTATCTTGGAGAAGACTTGAGCTCCCTTCAACTGATCAAACAGATCGTCAATCCGGGGCAACGGGTATTTGTTCTTGATGGTAACCTCATTCAACGACCTGTAGTCTATGCACATCCTTAGACTACCATCCTTTTTGGTGACGAAGATCATTGGCGATCCCCAAGGCGATGAACTGGGTCTGATGAATTCTTTTTCTTGCAGTTCTTCGATCTGCTTCTTCATCTCGACCAACTCATTGGAAGGTAAACGGTACGGTCTCTTCGAGATGGGAGCTGTACCCGGTACAAGCTCAATCACAAATTCCACATCTCGATCTGGTGGCATACCAGGCAACTCGTCCGGGAACACATCTGGGTATTCATTAACTATTGGCACCTTCTCCAACGAAGTACCTTTCAGACGGTTTATGGTGCTACCCCCCTTAGAGGAAAGATTAGATAAGAATTCCACTCTAATCCCCTCAGGGCTGGTAAGGGAGATAGCTCTACTGGCACAGTCTATCTGCCCCTTGTACTTGGTTAACAAATCCATTCCAAGGATTACTTATATACCCTTAATATCCAACAGTATTAAGTTCGCTAGGAACTTTACCCCTTTTATCACTATATCCATTTTCGGACAGACAGCAATTGTTCTTAATTCCTTACCAGGGGATTGCACTAACAAAGAGTTTCTTAACTGTATGGTATTCCAGTTATGTTTTTTAACCAAGTACTCCGATATAAAAGAATGGGTTGCACCAGAATCAAACAGAACTGAAGCAGGTACTGAGTTCACATGGAACTTACCATAAACCACGTCTGGCGCCTCTTGAGCCTCTTCAGCCGTGATGTGGTTCACGCGTCCTCTTCCAGCCGACCTTGGCGTGCGCGGGGTCTGTGGGGTTCCTCTTCCTTGAGCCGGCGCTGGAACGCGGGCTGGCGTCGATCCTAGGTTGAACCTCACCGGGGTGACGGGCTGACGCTTCTGTGGGCAGTTGTTGGCGTAGTGCCCCATCTGTCGGCAGTTGAAGCACTGCACTCCTGCCATCGCAGTCCCACTCTTCTAAGCTTGAGCTCCTGCATTGCCGGCAGGGGCCTTTCCAGTTGGGCGCGGAGTGGACATTGGGGTCCTTGGCGCACTCGAGGCTGCTGGCTTGCTGGGTTGCTGCTGCTGAAAGGTGCGGGGCCTGGAGCTGCTGGCACCGCGCTGATTCTGGAACATCATCTTTCTCTTGCGCGTCTCAAACAACTGACACTGGGCATCCTCCTGAATCAGAGCCTTGTTCACCATGTGCTGGAACAACGGGTAGTCGCTTGAAACCAGCTGTACCTTCAAGTTGGGGTCAAGGCCCTCCATGAATCGCCAAATCTTGGCCTCATCAGTGGCGACATCTGAGGTCGCATAACGAGACAGTTGAGTGAATCGATTCAGGTACTCTGACACCGATAAATTTCCTTGCTGAAGCTTGTGAAACTCCCTTCGTTTCATTTCCATGGTGCCCTTGGGGATATGGGTGGCTCTGAAGGCTTCGACAAACTCATTCCAAGGAATATTCTGCGGGTCGGCATGGGCAGCACAGAAATTCTCCCACCAGTTGGCGGCCGTACCCTTAAGCTGATATGAAGCATAATGCACGCTCTCAATTTCATCACACTGAGCCAAGTGGAGTTTCCGCTCAATTTCCTTGAGCCAGTCGTCCGCATCCAGCGGGTCTCCGGATCCAGCAAAGGTCGGGGGTCGCGTCCGCATGAACTCCCCAAACTTGGATTGGGGCGGTTGAACTTGAGCTGGTGCTATGGTGGCTTGAGGTTGGTTCAGGACGTTCTGAGCCAACGCCTGAAGAAGTTGAATCTGCATCGCCATCATCTGCTCCAGATTCGGCGGTTGAACTGGCGGTGGGGGCGGCGGCGGATCATGCTGAGGGGCTGGCGGCAGCTGTCCAGCAACCTCCTGCTGCTCCTGGGGCTCCACAAATTCTTCTCCCTGGAAGTGCACCGGTCCACGAGCACGTCCACGGCCTCTACCACGACCTCCTAGTCTTCCACGGCCACGACCACGACCAACGTTCTCCATCTGCACAAGGCGGCCACGCACAAGGAAAGAGGGAAAAGCACAGGTAAGAGTGGGGAACTAAACCACATCCTCAACAACACGAGCACAAAGGCACACAACAGAAGGGAAAAACCAACTGAACTTCCAATAAAACAAAATAGTTTTGGAGATGGCTGTATCACAAATGCCTAAGGGCACGATACAATCCAACACTCATTTATTCATCGTTCTAATCGAAAACAAAACAAAGTAAAGGTCCTCCAGGCTAGACAACTAGTCACTCGCGTCACTCGCAAAGCCACGCGGGGACGGGTCCTCCTCCTCCTCCTCGCTCCTGCTGCGGGAAGGCGTAGCTACTGAAGACGGTCCTGCTCCTCCAGGGGCGGCCAAGAAGTCCAACGACACTCCCAACGGCGACGGGGGCCGAACTGACTTGCGCGCCGTGCAATGAAGCCGCAGACCCTGATGACGCTTGGCTGGCGGAGGGTCCATCGGGATGTCGCGGATCGGTGGGTCCTCCACGACCAGGGCTGGCGGCGGTGGCACCACGGGCTGTGCCTCCTGCACAGGCGCTGGTGGCTAAGGTTACTGGGTGTTCCTCCTCTCCTCCGCGAGCCGATAGATCGTCTCTCTCGCTGCCGTCAAGTCCCGACGCAGACCCAGCAGCTCGTCGGCCATCCGCACGTAGGCCTCATCCTGCGCCTGGACGAGGGACCCCAAGTGGACCACGGTCGGCTCAGCTTCCTGCGCCAAACTCCGGAACTGGCTGTACATCCGCCCAACCTGGAAGCGGGGAAACAACCGGTACGGAGAGTCCTCCAACATATCACGGTAGCTCTGCCCCAACATGAGGATAGCCTTTCTGGCCGCGTCCTGAAGCGCATACGCCAGAATCGGTCTCTCGGCCGTGAAGTAGAACGGCCGGTCCTCATCGCGAAGTCGGCTCCTCGCGAAGACTAGCAAGCGAACCTGCCACATGTCCTGGCCAAGACCAGGCATCGACTGGTAGCGATACTCCGGGCGATGGGGGAAGCCCAACTCCTGGAGCATCAGTGACAGCTCCTCGCAAAAGCCTCCAGCCTGGGCGGCAAAGGTGGTGAAAGTCGGCATCTACAAATTTTGAAAGAAGATAGGATTAGTAACCAATTTTTAAATCAAGGAGAGGAAAAGCACAAGACACTAAGATAGAGGAGATAGAAGCAAAGGAACTTAAACTTTTGTAAGTATATTTTTATAAAATATAAGTCCTTAAGGCTTTGCCATGCTAACTAGGTCAAGCCCTACAGTCAACCTGGCTCTGATACCACCGTTGTGAGACCCCGGATCGGCTATCCGAAATCTCCTGTGTATTTCCGTACTAGTCCCAGATCAGTAGTTAGTACACACAGTCACAGTGATACTTCATTGCCGAACATAACGAAAATTGTAATATAAGTATTCAAGTGTGGGCCACATGGCCACTTATTACAATACTCGGTCCAACGACCGGACACAAAGCAGCGGAAAAAGAAAGCAAAACGAGCGAACGCCACAACGCCACAGGCGACGACTAGCGACGCAACTAGTTCTCCTGGCAATCCTCCTCCTACTCCTCCTGGAAGAACTCGCCTTCTTCGGCAGCATCTTGGAAATTCTCTGATGATGACAATGTTGTTGTAGCACTGAGTACAAAAGTACTCAGCAAGTCGGGATAGTATGATGATGTGGGCTCTCCAAAGGAAGCTCAGTAGGGTTTATTTGCATAAAGCCACATTTTATTAAACCATACTTAAGTAAATAATTTCACAAAGCATCTTTTACAATTCTTTTTAATAATTGAATTATTTAATATTGTAGTGAGGTTCTATCCACCATCACTAGTATATAGGCTCTATCCGCCAATAATTAAAAGATCAGGGTTAATCATGTGACTCCATCTGTCAATTGTAAAACAGGTTCTATCCACCTAGTTGGCTCTATCCGCCAAAGAATCATCCGAGAGTTCTAACCACTCCCGAACCCCAAAACTAAACACTTTTCAGTTTTAAAAACAAAATCAAAGTCTACCAATATGAAAGCATTCTTTGCTTTGCCTTTGACCGTAGGCATGGCTATTCAAATAGTTTATACTTTGCAGAGGTGTACAACTTTACCCACAAGACACGATCAACTCTTAATGCCAAGCTATTAGCACACTTCCTTTGGTGTGCCGGCAGAGAGATCGTGACAAGGCCGTTACAATGTATCTACCTAACTAGACCCACCCGCTGAGGTTTCACCACTGTTAGGGTTCCATCCGCCCAGTACAGAAGCCCCCTCTTGCGCCGTGAGAGAAAAACAACATTGCCTCCGTCCGGCATTCACATTCAACCGAGTGGTGAGTCTAAGCTAGGCTTCTACAAATTAGTTGGCCAGGTCGTACCATTATAGACTTGTGGTGGTACGGTTATGCTTAGAATGGACAGTCACAAGCGTCGGTCCTTATATGACTTGGGGCGGTACTTGCACAAGACAACTAGTGCTCCATCCGCACCCACCCGACAAACCAATCCTCCCAAGTCCAAATCATTTTCCTTTTCTTTTTATTTTAGAAAACATTACTAAAATCATAATAATAGCTTTCAAATCACATTTGATACCATTCTTTTTGAGTAATCCCACCCATGGGTTGTTTTCATCGGAAAAGGCCCTAAGCATTTCTACCGTACTACTTAGCAAAGGATATCACATAAACATAAGCATAGTATAAACAATGTCCTAGGGTTACAATGGATATGATTAACAATGTCAAGGAGGAATCAACAATCTCGGAATAACTAGCACTTATATTTGACATATTTCATTAAACATAGCCATGCAACTTTATAAACAATTTAAATCATTTCACAAACATAGGAGAAAAATGCATCAAGGAGACTTGCCTTTTATCACGGCGGAGGTGTCGAACTCTGAAAACTCGGCGGCGGAATCGGCGGTCGCGGCGGGATCGTCGACTACACGCAAATCGAGGCAATAAATAAATAACAGAAAATAAATAAAATCCAAAAATTATAAAAATAATACTGGCAGGTAGATCTTGATTTTATATGAATTTAGAAATTTGAATGGAGTCAATCGGAGTTCGGACGGAGAAGTTATGAGCTTCCGAAGTTTGAAATTCAAAAAATTGGAAAATCGGGAATATTCTCGGAATATTCCTTCTCTGGTTGACTGGTCAAACGTGGACTTTGACTTGATTTGGTCTTGGCTCTATGGCAAGTGGGCCCTAGTTGTCATTGAGTACAAGGTTGTCTTCAACCTTTGGGCTTCATGGCCACCATGAATGGAGAAGTGGAGCTCGGGAAGGAGGGTGGAGGAGGGCTCGTGGCCAGGGCCGGCGGCGAAGCGGCGGCGGCTCGCCGGCGGGTGGGGCAGTGGCGGCGGTGGCGGCAGCCGGCCGGATGGCACAAGCCCAAGCACAGTGAGCTCCCACACCAAAACAGAGAGCAAAACCAAAATGGCCAAGGACTCAACTTCATAAAAAAAAACGATTTTTAACCCATTTTTGCATGGAATTGATCCAAACAAAAACCTAGAATCTCTAGACCACATCCTTAGGGACATCTAGGAGAAAGGAATTGGGCCAAACCTCACCGGAGACGATGAAATCGACGACGAACGGAGTTTCGGCCGGATGAACAAAAACTCAAAATTCGTCGCCAACTCTTGATCAAACCTAAAATTGATGATTGGGTTAGACTCTACACTCATCCACGGTCACAAAGAACCAAGTGGCATTAAGAATAGCTCACCGGAGAAGAATCTACAAGCATGAACTCGAAGAACACCGAAAAAGTGTGACACACCGTCGGTTTTCTTGATCTCACGGGCACATGCGTGGAGTAGAGGGAAAGGGGAGCACACTCCCAGAAAGGGGACTCTTATACGGAGTGAATGGAGGTGGTGGTGCGACGTTTGGACGAGAAACGGATGAGTTAATGGCATTTGAACGGTTTTCGGTTTTTCTTGAATGGGGCCATTTCCGGCGAGATTAGTGGCTAATCAAGGTGGGGAATGGGAAGAGCCCGCCGTTGCGGATCCAATGCAACCAACCGTTCGCGTTTTGGAGTTGAATTGAGGGAGTTATGAGCATTGGAAGCTTGCCCTAGCCATGAATGCACTTGCAAGCTTCTTTGTCATTTTGGGTTGGCTGGAGGTAGAAGATGACTACTATTCACTTGACACGTGGCAACGTCTCATTGGTCCGCCTTTACGCAAATGATTCGCCCTAGAGAAAAACGAGGAAAAATAGTCTAAAAATTCTGAAAAAATTACTAGAACCATTTTAGAATATTTGTGATTCAATACAATTGGTTCCACTGAATTTGGATGATTTTTGTGGAATTAAATATTCGGGCGCGGATCGCAGGCAATAAACAAAAGCCGCGCGAGATAAAATAGGAACGGAGGTCTAAAAATCCGGGGAATGATTCCTAAAATCATTTTGGAATATTTGGAACATTTTAGAAGTGGTTTGGGGATTTTTGGAGCATTTTTGGATTCGGGTGAAATTTCGGGTACCGGCGGAAACCGAAAAATCCGATTTTTCGACCGGAGGGGAATTGAATCCTGATTTTGGATAGAAACGGATGCCAGGTTAGCATAAACACCAATGAAACTCCAAATTTTGAATTTACTTTATTTAAATTAGGTTTTTCCCTAGAAGCGAAAATGAGGATGTTACAGTTGTGCGCGTCGGCCGCGACCTCGGCTGGCCGCTGACGAGGGACGAGCTCATGGTCAAGCTCGACCGACTGCACTACCTCTTCACGCTGCCGGACAACATGGTTATTCATGGTTCCAAGTTTCTTGCAGGTTCAGACGGGAGCCGATCTGATTCGTCCTCAAGCAGCCGGCGACGCGAGCAACCGATTCGGTGGGACGGGTGGAGCTGACCGGAGCGGCCAGGCGAGCACGGAGCGCAGAGGAGTCAACAAGAGCCTAAAGAGGTAACTGAACTAGCTAGCGCCCATCCTACCCTCCTTGTCTGAATTACTACTTGTACTAGGTGATGCTACTGGCTAGCTCTGCTGCCTTTGGTTGTTCTTCAGGGTCAGGAAACTATCGGAGATGACCGAGAAGCTGAGCCAGTTGTTGCTGGATACGATCATCTCGGTGACGGGTCCAGACCCTGAGCCTTTGCTTAGCCTCCTAGTGGACAATTATGTCACCGAATAGGGTCGCTACTCACAATGGATTTCAGAAAACCAGAATATTGTCAGCTATATATCTTTGATACTGAAAATGAGGTCAGAAATAGGATGTTAGTTGCCTCTGCCAATGAGGGTAGCTTCCAGTCAAATGAGGCTATTGTTCAATCTTTAGTAGCCATGCTTGATGCCCATGTTAGTATTAGCCATGCTTTGTTGTTAAATATCTACACTGCTAGTATAAAATTCTGTTACCTTTCTGTGCCTTACTATAGTATTATTCCATTTGCCCCTGCAAACTTCTTTTGAATTCTGTTGGAGAAAGATAATACTAACCCAGTTCTAGTGCGGCTGGTGGTCCAATGCTCCAAATGTTCAACTCATTAGCTGTCACCAAGCACAAATTTTGTTATTTGTTGTGTGTTTCATCATGTGCTGTCGCATTACCTTTTTTGTGCTTGATATAACTATTAAGCAAAGCTTAGGCAAAAACTCGAAAGTTTTACGGTCTAACCTCGTATGGTCAACTTTGTTTTATGTTATAATTGATTGATGCTATAAATGCGAGTGTTGGTAGCTAAACTTTTTTTGATTTTACACATGTATGAATGCTTGTATGATATTATCTGCATGTGTTGATTTAATCACTTTTTTCATTATTTTGAAATGATCTTTTATTCATATTTGTATCTGTGAGTTCTATTATTTTTTCAGAATTATTTTCTCTTTTTTGAAGTTTGTTATTTTTCCTTTTTATATTTTTTTAAAGATTTTTCTAATTTTTTTAGATTTTTCTATATATTTTTTACTTTCTTGAATGTTAGGGATTTTTATCCCTATGACCTCCAAATGGTGTGTGGGAATATTTCCCTTGAGGGGAAATTATCCCTAGGGGTTGGAGGGGATTTCATGTGCCATTAAAATTCCTCTAGGGAGAAATATTCCCTAGATTTTATTTCCTTAGCATCCAAACATGCCCTTAGTGTCTAGTTAAAGTAGTGAAGGACCAAGCAAAATAATGTAGAATAGATACATGAGAATTGTATGGAGTTGTAACTACCTGTCCTACATCTCCACCAAGAATCACCTACTCGGAAACAAGTTTTTGCTTTTTGCTCACCTAGCTAGGCAGCAGAATGCCTTCATAAGTTGAAAATCGATCTGGTCTAATATACAGTTGTCTATAACAATCAGAAGGATTATACAAATCCATCTAGTGTTTTAGGATAAGTTAAGCTCTTCATTTGCTCAGTGTGGAAGCTCAATGTACTGAACCACAGGGTGTTGAAACTGATCAGTTTGTGCTAATTTAGCAATTTCTCGGCTACCTGTTGCAGTGTTATATCCTCTAGATTGAATGTTTGGCAGCAAACCTGGGTTATACTTTCCTGTATTTTTTTTTAAATTCCAATATTATTTTCGTCGGCCAAAACCGACGAAAATAGGCTGGCGAAAATAATGTATCAGTATTTTCGTCGGCAAAACCAACGAAAATAACCGTGCAGCAAGGTCAGGTGGATGACGGGCCGTATTTTCGTCGGCTAAATCGGACTGACGAAAATAAATCTATTTTTGTCGGCAACCGACGAAAATAGTTGTATTTTCGTCAGATTTCTTTCGTCAGCCTATTTTCGTCAGTTATAGCCTTATTTTCGTCGGTTTTTGGCCGACGAAAATAATACAGATTCCTGTAGTGATTTTCCTTGTGTAATAGCACCAAGTTAACCAATTTCCTACTAGAATGTATGATCTCTTGGGATCAAAAGCATACATTCAAACACACATACTTAGTAAAACTCACGCGCGCACACACGAACACAGTAGAAACAATGAAGCACACGAGAGATTTTTTCTTTTCTGTGGCATTCATACTGTCTTATCACTACCACAAAACTGCACATCGGTGACATTCTATCAGTGACGATTTTTTTTCGAACCACTACAAATAGCATTATCAGTGACGGTTCTAGCCAACAAATTAACGAGAAGACTATCAGTGACGGTTTTTCTTTAGAACCGCCACTGATAATATTATCAATGGTGGTTTTTGGCTAGAACCGCCACTGATAATATATTACTAGTGGCGGTTTTTGGATAGAACCGTCACTGATAAATATTCATATCTGTGGCGGTTCTAGCCAAAAACCGCCACTGATAATTGAGTATCTGTGACGGTTTTTGGCTAGAGCCACCACTGATAATACCCCATCAGTAAAAAATACCATAACTTTTGACTTGTAACTCCAATTGGGGCATTCTTGTGCTTTCTGAAATCACCACGATGAGCTGTCATCTGATTCAATTTGCAATTCAGTATGAGAACGCTAAAATCGGTGTTCGGGTGCTTCACGGGGTTAAGGGGAGGAGGGATGCATTATATGTTAGATGTGATCATACCACCACCAAAGTATTGGGTCTTATAAAAAAACTCTATAGTTAAGCGTGCTTGGGTGAGAGTAGTAATAGGAAGGGTGACCTTCTGGGAAGTTCTTGTGCGGTGTTAAAAACATTGGATCAAATCAGAATTCGGAAGGTGTGAGAGTAGTATTAGGATGGATGGTTCCTGGGAAGTCCCCTAATTTTGTTTTTAAACTGTCAGAATATTAAAAACTGATAATTGGAGTATCTGTGGCGGTTCTAGCCACTAGCCAAAAACCGCAGTGGCAGTTCATTTGAGTATCTGTGGCTGTTCCAGTTCAGACAAAAACCGCCACGGATAATATTAATCTCTGACTATCAGTGGCAGTTCAAAAACCGCCACTAATAGCAGTTATGAACTGTCACTGATGTGCATTTTTCTAGTAGTGTTATATGCGTTTTCTTCACCTTTTTATTCTCACGCTTCCAATACTCGGATGCAGTATGAATAATAATAATAATAATAATAATAATAATAATAATAATAATAATAATACTATAGTGGAACGAATTTCGAGAGCCCTGGCGTGTGCCACGTCGGCACGGTGCTGCGTATATTATCTCTTCTCCGTATCTGTATTTCGGCTTGAGGCCTGGACGCTGCCCGTCCGCGCCATTCGTCTGCCCGTTCGAGCCCTCTGCCTTGACGCCTCGCTTGCGTCACGCGCGCGGACCAAACGAGCCCCTAACCGCTGCCCGTGTGCATCGTCGGTCATGCGCCACTCCACAGCTGCCGGGTGTCATCTCATTTTGCAGCCCAACGCCGTCCGCCTACGCCGTTTCCCATCGTGATGTCCGTCACCGGTATGCCAATCGTCCTGCGACGCGTGCCGTAGCCTCTTGCTTACCGCGCTGCCGACGTTAGCGCTTGCCATCCCGTTCTCGGTACTTTCCGTGGTGCCTTCGAAGCTGCAGGCTGCAGCTGCTACCGACAGTTTGGCCGATGGCTGGTCATGGTTTTCGCCTTCGCTTGTTCTCCTTTCGCCCTCCAGTCTTCGTTGCAGTTTCTTTGCGATAGATGCCACCGCGATGTTAGTCGTAGGGGTTTGCTTCGTCTTCGGTCTGTTAGAACGTTGGTCACGCAGCCTCCGGTTCGGAAAGAGCACCGCTCCGTCCAATCGATATGCTTGCTGATGCTTCTTGGCTATTGCTCCTTCGATCGCTATGGTTATTGCTCACTCAGTCGCTCCCATTTGCTCAGATTTTCCCTTCCCTCTTGATTTTACGCTCTCCTGACTGCGCATTTCCATATCATTCATCCATCTATAGCCGTTTCCTTCTTATTGTTTATTTACCTTTTCCTTCTTTGTTCTGCATTTGTCGCTTCGTGTTTCAACCATGGTTCCGAATTTCGCCGAAATTTCACCGAATTTCGGCGAAATTCGGTTATTTCGGTGGGTCCCGAAATTTTTTTATACTGGTTGCATTTCGGTTGGTTCTTTTGAATTTTATTCAAAATTTCAAATTTTGGTCAAAGTTTATTCAAAAATTCAAATTTTGGTCAAAATTTATTCAAAAATTCAAATTTTTGGATAGCCATTTCGTCCCGAAATTTCACCGAAATTTCCGAAATTTCGGAATTTCGGTGATTTCGGTGGGTGCCGAAAAAAATTTCTAACCGAATTTTGAAACCCTGGTTTCAACGCCATGCGAAATGGGTATACGTCGTTGGATCATCCTGCTCTGTGCCGTTCGGTCGTCGCCATTCCATCCCTCTGTGATGTTGTTCCTATGTTGATTCTGCGATTTTGGCTTAGAGGTACTACTCTTTATTGCCCTTGCATATCGGCCCCTGGTTAACCCTTTGCCTTCTAGCTTATCTTGTTGTTCGTTCTCCGTTCTGCATGTCCGTTTGCACCCTGTACAGTCCTGCTCATCTGTAACACCCCAATTTTTGCTTGTCATGAATTTGAATGCTATTTTGCACTTTGGTGAATTTTTGGAATTTTTTGGAATTTATTTGGAATTTATTTGAATTTATTCCCTTTTCAAATAATTAAAGAATTTAATTTTACAAATAAAATTTGGTTGGAAATATTTTATTTGAGTCCCAAATGCCCTAAAATATTTTCTAGAATTTTTCTGAAATTTTTCTGAGTATTTTGCTATTTTTCTTGAATTAAATAAATTTCTAGAAATTAATTGGATTATTTTAATCACTGAAAAACCGAGTGGGTTTTACTATTCCTCCGACCAAGCTGGAACCGAACAAGACCCGAGTCTGATTCGAACCAGGACCGAACCAGACCGAGCCGGAACCAATCCTAATCACGTGACCGTTGGATCGAGATCCAACGGCCCGCGTTGAGCCACGTCATCCGAGCCCGGGTCGGATCGGATCCGTTCGCGCCCGAGTGAATCCCGGCCGTTGGATGGGACACGTGACGGCCCAGATTGCCGTCTCCGCCGAGTCCGATACGGACTGCGCCGCCGCGTTCTCTGCCGCGTTCGTTAGGGTTTCGGATTGAGCGCGGAAGCCGAGACTATTTAATGCGTGGGCTATCACCCGAGGTTGCCCTTTCCCGTGCGCACGTGTTGCCCTAGCTCCCCGAGCCCTAGCCGCCGTCACGTAGCCACAATTGCTCGCCGTAGTTAGATCTCACCTCCGCCACAATTTTTGCTTCGCCCCGCAGTTATCCGCTGTCCTCCGTCATCACCGAGCCCAGATCCGGACTCCTGGTGTTGAGGCGCGTCCGGGAGTACCACTCACCTCGCCGGAGCACGCCCCAAACGCCGTTCGAGTGGTCGCCGTCCTCAGCGCCGGCAGCCGCAGCTCCGCCGTGAAGCCATCGCCGCCTCCGAGCTCGCCCAACCGTCCGATCAAGATTTAGTAACCAGGATTCGTCCACGTCACCGCGGGTAAGCCCACGTGTTACGGTTTTAGATCTAATCTCAGCCGTCGGATCTAGATCCAACGGCTCTCGATCGTGCCACATAGCCCATAACCACACCGTACTAGGATAGATCTCAGCCGTTAGATCTAGATCGTACGGCTAGCGTTAACCCACGTCATAGCGTTAGATTAGATCTTGACCGTCCGATCAAGATCGAACGGTCCGGGTCAGCCGGGTAGTTTTTCTATTGTGTTAAGCCAGATCCAATCTGGGCCGTTGATTTCAAATCAACAGCCGAGATCTAGCCACGTGTACAGGAGCCGAACCGGCGCGTCCGCGTGAGCGGAGACATGGGTCACTGACGGGGCGGGCCCGCCTGTCAGTGACACCGGCCCCGATGGCCGCAGGCGCGTGAGACCGTGGCCTCAGAGATCGACACGTGGCAAAGACCCGAGCGAGTGGTGCCACGTGGCCGATGACGTCATGCTGACGTCATCGGTGGGTTCAGCCGGCGCTGACGTCAGCAAGTCCACGTGGACCAATCCGGTGCTGACACGTGTCACTACTGACGCAATAAATCATTTTCCGAAAAAGAAATAATTTATTTAATTTGGTTTAATGAATTCAAATATGATTTCAAACTTCAAACGCTTATAAATTTGTATAAAATTGAGATCTACCCAATGGTAAATTTTATTTAATTTTTGGACCAAAGTTTTTCTCTGTAATATTATTTAATTGATTATTTAAACTTTAAACGCTTGTAACTTTTGCGTTTTAACTCCGATTTCGCCGATTCAAATTCCTAAAAATTCATAAAATTATGCTCTCTCTGTTTATGGACTTCATTTGGATGTTTGGACACTTTTTGTCTACTGTTTTATTCATTTATTGCTATTTGCACGCGTTACGAGTAGACGTTGAAGTGCCCGAAGGCTTCGAAGGTGAAGTGTTGACCCAGGAGCCAGCTCAGGATCAAGATCAAGTGCTTTTTGAAGGCAAGTTGTGCTTTGACCATGTTGATCCTATTTCGAAATTAATTTGATTTAAATTATTGCATGCTAGTTCAACTATAAAATGCTTTAATTAATTTTGGGAGATTAGTTAATTACCTAGTTGCTGTATGCCACCTTGACATAGATAATTGAATGCCATGAACCCCTTGTCATCCTAGTTGAGGATTAAATAGTTGGACATTATTAAATTGCCAACATGGGAATTTAGATCGTTGTAGTATATTGCTTAGACCTGCTACGTGCTTATGACATTATTTTGGACAAACAAATGTTAATATTGACTTAATGATATATTGAACCTGTTTTGGAAAAGGTATCATGTGTTGTGATGTTGATGTCACGTGGTGCATGGTAATCAACTGGGGTTTTGATAAATAGATTTGGACCGGGGCATGTGGCAAGAAATGATCGGGTGGGCCAGTTGTGGCATCGGGAGTGATGGTTTGGTTCTTCGGGTAGTCTTGCCCTGGTCAACGTAAGGACTTAACCTTGCAAGCCTTTGAACTGAGTTAATCGTGCAACCACATGTTCGTAATGGGACGTACCTAATTGAGTAAGTTACTAATAACTTGCATGTGATACCTCGGGTGTCAACTACACCTTTTGTGTAGCTTGAAAGGGGAGCGTACCAGTGCGATGGCATGGTACCCGTCCAACGGTATGTCGGTCCCATACTTCGCCTTTGATAAGGGAAGGGATGGTGTATGGCAAAAACCGGAATGGTTCACTTGCGTAGTTAGCCGTTTCCGAAAGGCTTTGTTACGATCACTCGTCTTTGTGGTGTTTGGCTGTATCTCGTGGGTAAAGTGCATAATCTCTGCAGAGTGTAAAATCTATTCGAATAGCCGTGTCCGCGGTATTGGACATTGCTCGAGGATTACAGTCAAGGGTTAGACTTTCGTGAAAACAACTTGGACTTGGAAGGTTTGGTTTGGTTAATAGATGATGTTGATGGAAATGTAGACTACGAATGGGGAAGATGTTTATTTAACTCCTGGAAAAGTTATTGATATTATACCTGTTTTTATTGCTTTCGAATCTACTTATGATACTTGTCGAATGCTGTTTACTGCAATTATACCTGGAACTACTCCTTTGTATTAAGCCATGCATGTAGTATATTATCTTGCATTCTGTGCATGACTTGCTGAGTACCAAGTACTCACCCTTGCCACAAAACAACACCAGTTGAAGAAGAGGCGACGCCGGTTTTGGAGGAGGAGTTTCAAGAAGAGCTGTCTAACTAGGGATCGAGTCCAGTCAGTTGCCTGTGGCATATTGGTTGGCGCCACGCGTTTTTTTTATATATTGCGCTGCAGATTTTATTTGAATAAGTCTTAGCCCTGTGAGGCGTACTTTTGTAACTTGACCATAAGGTCGAGCAACCAGTTTGGTTATCATAATTAAAGTACTTTATTATTATCGAGGTGTATGATTGTGATATTTACCAATGTTGAGACTGTGTGCACTAGCGTGATCCTGGACTAGTGCTGAATACACAGAGGGTCCGGATTTGCAAATTCGGGTCCCGACATCATCTTACTCCGTTCGCGCCGGGTGGGGAACAAAGACATTACGCCCGCTGAGGCATTACATCTCGCGATTCATATTTCCAAGTTAGCTGTCTTTTTAGTATTTTACCTTTTCGTTTATTTGTTGTTGCTATCGTCCTGTTCTTACGCTTATTGTTTATGTGGTTCTTATGCTTATTGTCTACGCATATCTTATTTGTTCTTACTGTCGTTGCGTTCTTATGCCTATTGTTTGTTTGCGTATGATTCTCTGTAGGTATGCTTTAACGCTCAGCTTAGCACGCGGTCCATTATGGTTTATCTGTTTCTGAATTGTGCTCTGCTTCCTTGCCATTGTAGATTATTTTTATGGAAGGGCATGTTCTTTGTTTGCTTACTGTGTACATCGTCGATCGGTACACGCCCCTTAATGAGTGATATACGTTTCGTAATAGTTTCAGTACTTCCGAATTTCATGTACTAAAATATTCACAATATCCATGAATATCACAAAAATCGTATCACAGTGGATATTTGTTCTTTCGGTTAGAGATATTGTGATATAGCTTCCTTAGGTGAGACTTCACTGACAAAAACTTCACAAGGCTCTGCTTCATTTCTCTCATCGCAATATATGTTTGTTGATAGCTGCACATGTTTGAAGTATTCTTGTGATGTCTTGCAGATTTCATGTACCCTTCAGTATTTTTCTCATGTTAAATTGACATGCTATCGATTAAATATCTAACTAATCTTAATCTGTTTACGCCATGTGGTTAGTTCAAAACTCAGATCCTTTATCTGCATGCGGTCCAAATCCCTACAGTTAAGTACATGCCATTTAATTTTTGAGAGTTTTTACATGGATCCTATTTATTGCTGTATGTCACATATTCCATTGGTACACACATAGCTGAAATAATGGTAATTCGAATGATTCAGCGTGTTCTAGCATGCACATATCTTTTGTTCACTTGATATTGTATTGTACATGCTCTAGCATAGCTAGCTATCGCCGTTTATGCAGTTACAATAGTGCATCTTAGATTGTAAATTAAAGTTTGGTTGCTAAACTGTCTGCATCCCATATGCAGGTTCACAGTTTAAAATTGGGTAACCATGGGCCTGATCTATTCTTTCGACATGCTCCCAAATTTTGACCCCTTCTGTTCTTTCCGGCGAACCCCTTGCTGTCATCGGATGTTGTTTCCAGGTGCGAACTCAGCCTTATTTTCCAACTATGTGGTCAGCACATGGTGCCCCTACGTCATCACAGCTTTGTTGGCTCCTTTTGTGTATTGGTTCTTTCCGTTAAACTACTGAGTTTCTATGCTTGCAGTCTGTGTTGAGCTAATGCTACTTAATTTGTTACGGAAAATATGTTCGCCATTTCATTTTACTTGTTGCTTAATCAATTATGGAAAGTATCATCGTGTCATTTACTGAGCCTTCATGGTAATTAAATTTGTTCTTGCAATTATTGTTATGTAGTACTTGCAATGTTCTAATTGCTACTTTGTCTCTATCAAGCTTATGAAGGAATCGAGCGTGTGTGCATTAATTTTTCCTTCCAATCACCCTTTCCTCTTACATTTATCAAATCATTTCGGTAGATGCCCTACTTATTAGTTTAAACAGATAGAAAGTAATAGGGATCCTTACTATTTATGTACCATGCTCGGTTTCCACTATTTGTGTAATTAGAGTTGCTGAGTCTCATGGTTCCGTAAAACTGGCGGCGCAGACCGGGAAATTTCCATGCAAACCCGAACCGCCCCCTTCTGGAAAAAAAACTGGTCACCAAATTTTTGCAGTAAAACCCAATGGTTTCCCGAAATCTTGTTCTCATTCTCCGTTCTTACAAAATGACCCCCACGAATTGTCAGGGTTATGTGGTTGCCTCCATCATCTCACCCATTTGGACAGGAACTGGGTGTTATACTTCCTACATACTAACCAATGCGCTGCTGCACTTGTTCTATAATGAAAATGTAACACCCCGGCATTTAATATGCCCGAATGCTACCAAATATAAGCTAAACAACAACTAAAGATCACATTTAAACATAAATTCCAGCAAAGGTACATATGCTAAAAACCGATATTTCGGCAGCATCTCCTTTCTTTTTTCATGAATTAACACAATATCAATATCATGGCAAGATATATCATAGCACACGACATCTAAAACATCAACATAAATGGATATATCAACAAATTATGCAAATAATACCACGCTCAACCACTTCATAAACTAAAACGAAGCAAATAAGGAATCACTAGCATGCTAAATTAAACCATACATTAAGTTTAAGGCACAACTCTTAATATCATGTCTCCAAATGATTAATTATGGACTATGATGGTGGAGCTACGTGTAGAAGTGTAGCTAGACCCCTTTTTCCCGCATGCCGATCTCAAAGTACCTAAAAACAACATAAAACACAAGCGTGAGTTCGAAAACTCAGCAAGCATATTGTAATGGACAACAAGATCATTTACAAGACAATAATACCTTACATCACATATAACATCTCATACTTGAGCACATAACAACATCATCATCATTAAATATGTATTGCAATGCAATGCAATGCAATGTTATGCTCATATCTCCTTGGAAACTCATACCGGTATGGTTGAGTACACACCCGTCGGTGTGCACCCTCTCCCCCCTTCCATCCCGAAGATGGAGGGTGCCTACTCCTCGCTTCCACAACCCACGGTAGATGGAATCACGATGTAGGACTTACTCTATTGGCTCTCCGGATTAGTCATAACTTTCTCACCGACCTTCCCGGATTAGTTAATGACTTTCTCACCGCCCGGGCCATGTAACATGTCATGTATGCAAGCATGCCAACATCATATAAAACTCATATTTTAACACATGGCGTCATAACATCTTAAACATGCTCATCATATCATAGCAATCATTAACACATGACAAGTGGACATATATCATGTAAACAATTTCATCTAATCTCAACATGCAACCTACAACTCGCTATCCATCACAACACACTTGCCTCAACCACGTGCAACGGATTGGCGGGAAGTAGAAGGCACTCCCGGGGTCACACCTCCTACACAGGGGTATCACACAATCACAATCATAACCACAAAACAGTATGCAAACCCCCATCTAACCCGACATTGCTCCCTACTCGCAAAACCTAAAACAGAGGTTCTGTCCCGTCGGGACAGCAGCCTTGCAAAATGCATAACTTGAGTTCTGGGACTCCGAATGAATTAAACGAGTACACCCTCGCGTAGCTTAGGAAATTTCCCAACTTTCTCTAGGTATATGGAAAGACTGATTCGGAATCTAAAGTCGTCTAATCTACAGATTACAGAGATCTGTTCCAATCGCGTCACAGATTTTAACACGCTCGGTAAAACGGCCATAACTTTCAAACGCCTGATCGTATTTTAACGTGCTTTATGTCCACGGAAAGATAATTAAATTATCTACAACTTCTTTTAAGTCCGTATGGACAGATTCGGATTCTAAATCGACGAAAACTCGAACCCTAGCCCAACTGCTCAATCTGCCCGAAAACAGAAACGTGGCAACGTCTAGATCTAACCCAAAAAACTCCAACCCAGCACCACCAATTGATCTAAAAACTTCATAAACACCCTAAGAACAGTACCTAGATCAAACCCAAGGATCCCCATGATCATACCTTTGCCCGACGAACGAAAACTCCAATCGATCTCCTCGCTCCTCGCTCCTCGCTCCTCGGATGGATCCATGAGGATGCAGGGGTGGGGAGGCCACCCTAGGGCAGAAAGGGGGTGGAGGAGAGGTGGTGTGCAATAGGGAGCAATGGGGAGCAATGGGGGAGGTGGAGGCGCAAGGAAGGGAGAGGGGAAGGTGGGGGTGGCGGCTAGGGCTTGGAGGGAGAGGTGGGGGCGCCAGAGGGCAGGGGGAGCACGCCCAAAAGGCTGGTGGGGAGCCCTTTTACCAGCCCCCACACCCAATCCTAGTCCGTTACGGAGACCTACTCCATCCCACCAAAGCCCACCAAGGCCCAAACTCCCCCGGGAAGGCCCAAAACCCCGGAAACGGCCCGAAAATGCCCCGGAAAAGCTATTAACCTCCATATCCTATAGTTTTAACCTTAATTCCACATCTCATAATGTTATTAACCTTATCATGCACGTTAAATAAGGTTACGACACTCCGTGGCGACATAACACTTCAACCGGCCCAAAAACGCGAGAAAACCCTAAGCCGAAAGGTTTTATTCTCTAGTTTCACCTTCTATAACGTCACACCAAACCATAGTGTCACATTCTTCCCCCCCTTCAACAGGATTCGACCTCGAATCCGAAGGACGCCAAAAACAGCAACAAAGTCCCCAAGGGACAAAAGGCTTCTCTGCAGCACAAAACATTCGAACAATGACTAGAACCGGAAACAAACGACAAACGAGTTCCCAAAACCAACACTTAAAGAAAAATTGTTGATCTAGCTCAACTAAGGGCAACCGCTCACAGTTCGACTTTCAATTCAAATCCCAAACAGAATCTGCGTTTCAACCTCGAAGGGCTTCAACAACCCAAAACGCTTGAATCCTCACGACAAACACCTCACACTTCTATCACAACCTACCTGACTACACACTGCAATAAACTCAACATGACATAATCAAAGGAAGTCACAATCCTTTAACGACCTCTCTTCATTCCCGAAAGTTTCCATCGAGGGGAATAACTCATTAAGGCACACTAGCCCTTCCGATACACGATCATACTAACATTTTATTCCATCCTTTCCCAGGCAAGACTCAAACCCAAAAACAACTAGTGAAGACAACTGCTCACGGCAGGGCAATTATCACCGATCTACCGTCAACTTCACTTCCACCCATCGCTACTCTTAGTAAAGGTTAAACCCATACATCATCAACCTCCATCACAGACCACCCTTATACCACTAAGGTTCGACACCTAGCCCAAGCTAGGATCGAAAACCTTACCAAACCACAATTGGTTCCTTTCTTAAGAGGGTCTCGCCCTCACACAAAAACACTTAGCTATCAAGCCCAAGTGTACACACAACAACTCAAACCCAAAGCGTTAACAACCATTTTGGAAAGAATTCGGCAACATCCAAGCCAAAACACAAAGGAAGCATAAATCCCCTACATCACAACCAACATACCAGAAATTGTTCATTGCTTCTTTTCATACTAGAAAGCAAGGGAAATCTCGTTTCATGACATAAATGCAAACTTTTCAAGAGCACTCCGGATTAGTCATGTATCCATATATGACTTTCTCACCGACCTGGCTCAACGACTCCTTCATCATTAAACATCGATAAACGTTGACATGTTTTCCTTTCCACCATTCATTCATCATGGAACAGCCAGTACCGATTAGTCATTCACCAAACGACTTATTAGGTATCAAAGAATTGAAACACCATTAACATCGAAGGTTGCAGAAATTCATATAGACCATGACTGCAAACCGTTAGCAGGAAAAGACCACGTCATAACAGAACCCTCCATTACTTGAAAGCTAAACTTGCAAAACCTCGCATTTTAACCAAAATCAGCATTTTGGAAAAGAACATCGACTCCAAAGTCAAACATCTGCACACACAACCGCCACAAACTTTCTCAAAGAGAAAGAGAAACTCATAGCACAAACTAAACAAGTTAGCCAAAACCAAATATTTGCACCAATTTCTACGATTTTTAGGGAAACTCTGAAACACAGCATAAGGAACACCTTGACCGAAAACCCTTCAACCAAAATGGCAAGCAACCAAACCAGTCCAAAAGCTTTTAAACACAAGCTCAGCATAAAAAGAACCATCTCTAGTACTCCACTACGCTTTCCATTAAAAGACTTCAATAATTACTATCTACTTCCTGAGAAGCCCCAACACAAATAAATCAGAAACTTCACAACAAATTCTTCCTCTAGTTACCAATCCCAACACTTTTAATTAGGGTTTAAGGAGCTTATCGAAAAAGGCTCCCAACCAAAACTATATTGACATGACCCTCACGGGTCACCGAATCATAATACATCTTATTCCAAGTTGGAAACATGACCTGGCTCTGATACCAACTGTAACACCCCGGCATTTAATATGCCCGAATGCTACCAAACATAAGCTAAACAACAACTAAATATCACATTTAAACATAAATTCCAGCAAAGGTACATATGCTAAAAACCGATATTTCGGCAGCATCTCCTTTGTTTTTTCATGAATTAACACAATATCAATATCATGGCAAGATATATCATAGCACACGACATCTAAAACATCAACATAAATGGATATATCATCAAATTATGCAAATAATACCACGCTCAACCACTTCATAAACTAAAACGAAGCAAATAAGGAATCACTAGCATGCTAAATTAAACCATACATTAAGTTTAAGGCACAACTCTTAATATCATGTCTCCAAGTGATTAATTATGGACTATGATGGTGGAGCTACGTGTAGAAGTGTAGCTAGACCCCTTTTTCCCGCATGCCGATCTCAAAGTACCTAAAAACAACATAAAACACAAGCGTGAGTTCGAAAACTCAGCAAGCATATTGTAATGGACAACAAGATCATTTACAAGACAATAATACCTTACATCACATATAACATCTCATACTTGAGCACATAACAACATCATCATCATTAAATATGTATTGCAATGCAATGCAATGTTATGCTCATATCTCCTTGGAAACTCATACCGGTATGGTTGAGTACACACCCGTCGGTGTGCACCCTCTCCCCCCTTCCATCCCGAAGATGGAGGGTGCCTACTCCTCGCTTCCACAACCCACGGTAGATGGAATCACGATGTAGGACTTACTCTATTGGCTCTCCGGATTAGTCATAACTTTCTCACCGACCTTCCCGGATTAGTTAATGACTTTCTCACCGCCCGGGCCATGTAACATGTCATGTATGCAAGCATGCCAACATCATATAAAACTCATATTTTAACACATGGCGTCATAACATCTTAAACATGCTCATCATATCATAGCAATCATTAACACATGGCAAGTGGACATATATCATGTAAACAATTCCATCTAATCTCAACATGCAACCTACAACTCGCTATCCATCACAACACACTTGCCTCAACCACGTGCAAAGGATTGGCGGGAAGTAGAAGGCACTCCCGGGGTCACACCTCCTGCACAGGGGTATCACACAATCACAATCATAACCACAAAACAGTACGCAAACCCCCATCTTACCCGACATTGCTCCCTACTCGCAAAACCTAAAACAGAGGTTCTGTCCCGTTGGGACAGCAGCCTTGCAAAAGGCATAACTTGAGTTCTGGGACTCCGAATGAATTAAACGAGTACACCCTCGCGTAGCTTAGGAAATTTCCCAACTTTCTCTAGGTATATGGAAAGACTGATTCGGACTCTAAAGTCGTCTAATCTACAGATTACCGAGATCTGTTCCAATCGCGTCACAGATTTTAACACGCTCGGTAAAACGGCCATAACTTTCAAACGGCTGATCATATTTTAACGTGCTTTATGTCCAATTAAATTATCTACAACTTCTTTTAAGTCCGTACGGACAGATTCGGATTCTTAATCGACAAAAACTTGAACCCTAGCCCGACTGCTCAATCTGCCCGAAAACAGAAACGTGGCAACGTCTAGATCTAACCCAAAGAACTCCAACCCAGCACCACCAATTGATCTAAAAACTTCATAAACACCCTAAGAACAGTACCTAGATCAAACCCAAGGATCCCCATGATCATACCTTTGCCCGACGAACGAAAACTCCAATCGATCTCCTCGCTCCTCGCTCCTCGCTCCTCGGATGGATCCATGAGGATGCAGGGGTGGGGAGGCCACCCTAGGGCAGCAAGGGGGTGGAGGAGAGGTGGTGTGCAATAGGGAGCAATGGGGAGCAATGGGGGAGGTGGAGGCGCGAGGAAGGGAGAGGGGAAGGTGGGGGTGGCGGCTAGGGCTTGGAGGGAGAGGTGGGGGCGCCCAAGGGCAGGGGGAGCACGCCCAAAAGGCTGGTGGGGAGCCCTTTTACCAGCCCCCACACCCAATCCTAGTCCGTTATGGAGACCTACTCCATCCCACCAAAGCCCACCAAGGCCCCAACTCCCCCGGGAAGGCCCAAAACCCCGGAAACGGCCCGAAAACGCCCCAGAAAAGCTATTAACCTCCATATCCTATAGTTTTAACCTTAATTCCACATCTCATAATGTTATTAACCTTATCATGCACGTTAAATCAGGTTACGACACTCCGTGGCGACATAACACTTCAACCGGCCCAAAAACGCGAGAAAACCCTAAGCCGAAAGGTTTTATTCTCTAGTTTCACCTTCTATAACGTCACACCAAACCATAGTGTCACAGAAAATATGACTAAATCGGCATTGATTCAGAATTTAGTAACTTAGTTTATATCTGCTATACAAACAATGATCTGCCATTAAATTTATGTTTTCAGTTGAAATATTGTATCATTCAGTTTGTCAGACCGAGTCCTGCGCCACCACTCCTGGAGACCAGCACGTCACCATCTCCAACGCCATGAAGGTTGTTTAGATGCACAATTTACGGTAGCAGTTACACATGTTGGGAAACCTGGCCCGTCGTGGCTCATGTGGACTCTCCCGAAACCCTAGTTGTAGGTTATAAATAGGAGGCAGGGGGTCACCCCATGTACATAGAAAAACAAGCAATAAAAAATAGCAGCAGTTCCTCCTCATATTGTGTCTCTCTCCCTCTCTCTCTGTTCTCCAGTTTAGATCTATTAGGCAACCCCGGACTAATAAGTATTTTTGCAATAATTGCCCTGTTTAGAATATTAAAAATTTATGATAATTTATTTCCTGTATTTATGAATTGTGCAATTATTATTTATTCTGAATCTGAATTTATGAATTGTGCAATTATTGTTCTGTTCCATGCATTGTATTTATTGCTTTAATATAGTTCATTGGAAATTCAAGCACGCCGCACGAAGCGACCACCGTCGTGCCAGGCAGGCCGACGCGCATGGAACTGAATGCACCGCGCGCATGAAGCCGCGCTAAACCGATCGCACGAAGACGATCGCGCGCATGAATCCGATCGCACGAAGACGATCGCACGCATGAATCTGATCGCACGAAGCCGATCGCGCGCATGAAACCGCGCTAAATCGATTGCACGAAGTCAATCACGCATATAAAGCAGATTGCACGAAGTCGATCATGCATATGAAGCCGATCACATGAAGCTGATCACACGCATGAATCTGATCACTTGCACGAAGCCGATCACATACATGCACGAAGCTGTATTTATGAATCTTGCATTTATCTTGTATTTATAAATTCCGTACTTATGAATCCTGCATTTATGAATCCTGTATTTATGAATCTCGCATTTATGAATCTTGTATTTATGAATCCTGCAATTATTGTTTTCTTTAGTTTACTGGATATTCATGAGAATTTGATTTATGCATTTATGAATTTTTGCAACCACTCTCTATTAGATTACACGAAGTAATCTAATGAAAGAATCCTATGAATATGTAAATACCTGGCATTGTCATATGTGAGTTTTGAAGAACTGGCCCAAATGGTCAGAAGTATCTCACATGGGCATCAAATGTGAAGATCGTGCTTATGAGCAAGAAGCTCTAAATTGCCATCGGTTTAGGGTCCTCGAAGGACAAGTAACCTACTGCCGAGCAAAACGATCAAGTTTTGTACTCCCCAAGTATCACTTTTCAGCCACTGTGAAGAATGAATACATGGCTGAGGTGAGTACACTTGAGTTACGGACTGCACTTCAGAAACAGTTCGAGAAGCTCAAGTCCACCATCTTGCTCCAAGCACAGCAAGATTGGGTTCGCCTGAAGTTTGCAGGCTACAAAACAGTGGTTGTTAATGAATTTTGAATAATAAATTGTAAGCTCTCGAAGAGCATACATTTTCTTTTCTCATGAATAGAATTTCAATTTATTCTTTATTCCAGTATTCTATATTTTAAGCAATATTTGAATTACTTTGCCACTATATGATTAGAATTATATTTCTTGTCATTTAGATATTGTGTAGCGTCCAATGGAGGTGATATGTATTGTTGATAGTGGCACAACAAATACCATCTTAAGAGAGTCGAAATACTTCCAGACGATCACGAAGAACGCTGGAAGAATTATGAAAATCGCAGGAAGCGATACGCATATAATAGGCTCAGGAAGAACCACAATTATATTGCCAATGGGTACAACTTTTGGTAATTGATGAAGCCTCCTTGTACCCTGAATCAACACGCACTCTCTTAAGTTTTAACAGATATCCGCGCAAATGGGTTTCACGTAGAAACTAATGAAGAAAATGGTAAAGAGCATTTGTGCATTATGAAGCACGCGGAGTATGAAAAATGGTATTAGAAAAATACCCCTCATATGAATCTGGGTTGTACTACACGATAATCAATGCACACGCAGTGTATACTTATTTGAAGACTGTATTTAGAAGCTCTGAATTATTTTTGTTATGGCATTGTATATTTAGCTCATCCTGGTCTTAGATTGATGAAAAATATAGTTAACAACTCACAAGGTCATGGCATTAATGTTAAAAATTTCCCGAATCATGAAGATTTTATGTGCCATGCATGTGCCACCGGGAAATTAATAACAAGACCCTCTGTTATGAAAGTGCAATATGAAATCCCTGCATTCCTGGAACGCATTCAGGGGGATATTTGCGGCCCGATTCAGCCCTTGTCAGGGCCGTTTCGATACTTTATGGTGCTCATTGATGCTTCCTCGAAATGGTCGCATACATGTTTGCTGTCAACAAGGAATCATGCATTCGCAAAATTGATCTCGCAGATCATCAGAATTAAGAATGTTTTTCCTGATCATCGCCTGAAGTCCATTTGAATGGACAATGCCAACACATTTACTTCCAAGGCATTTGATGATTATTGCACAGCAACCGGAATAACTATTGAGCACTCTGTACCGCACATCCATACGCAAAATGGAATAGCTGAAGCACTAATAAAGAGGATTAAGCTCATAGCCCGACCACTCTTGCAGAGTTGTAACTTTCCCAACACTTGTTGGGGACACGCAGTCATGCACGCAGCAGCACTCATCAATTATAGACCGTTGGCCTACAACATCCATTCAACTATGCAACTAGTACAATGGGTCATCCTGAAGATTTGAATGAATGGTATATGTACCTATACCACCCCCACAGCAAACTGCAATGGGCCCTCTCCGCAAGTCTGGGATATACGTTGGTTATGAGAATGCATCCATAATCAGGTATTTGGAACCCACGACTGGAGATTTGCATCTGACCGATTCGGCCGATTGCATTTTTGACGAGGATCGCTTTCCCGTCATTAGGGGGAGGAAATGAACCATTGGATGAAAATGCCGGGAAATCATATGGCATTCCATTGGGATCCCCGTGCATGACCCTCGCACTAATGAAGCAAATCATGAAGTCAAGAAGACAATCGATTTGCAGAATTTAGCAAATGAACTGCCTGATCATTTTTGTGATCTGAAGAGCGTGGTCAAGTCGCATATACCAGCAAGAAATGCACCAGAGAGAGTGGAAATACCAAAGAAAGCAGAAGGTATCCCTCATCCTGTTCAGAGGCCTCAAAGAAAAAGAACAGGAAATCTGGTTTCTCAAACCCAAAGTACCCAGAGACGTCTGGGGAAAAATGGGCAAGAGGACTTACCACAGCCAATCACAAAAATGCCCCAAAGCGAGAAGGGGAGCCAGTTGAGACCTGGCACTGGAAAGAAGCCTATGGAAAAGGCAATTCTAGATTTGAATCTTCCATTGGAAGAAGCCGCCGGAAATAATGTGTGCGCACACATTGGCGGAGAAAAACTAAAGGAACTTGCTCCTGGAATGGGAAATAGCAATGAAGAGCAAGTAGAAGTGCATGAAGCACCCCATGACGAAATGGCCATCAATTTTGTAACAATAGGAGAATCTATTAATAGAGCAACAACCATTGCAAGGCTTGTTGTTCAAGGTTTCACTCAACGTCCTAGGGTTGATTATGAAGAAACCTATTCTCCGGTTATGGGAGGAACTACCTTTAGATACTTGATCTCAATGGCAGTCAACTTGAAGTTGAGAATGAAGCTAATGGATGTTGTCACAGCATACTTGTATGGAAACTTGGATTCGGAGATATACATGAAAGTACTGGAAGGTATCCCTATCCCGAACTAAGACAGAGCAAACAGAAACCTATACATTGTGAAATTGGAGAAATCACTGTATGGGCTGAAACAGTCAGGAAGAATGTGGTACAATCGCTTAAGTGACTTTCTTTGCAAGTAAGGCTACACGAACAGCGAAGATTGTCCATGTGTGTTTATACAACGATCCCCGAATGGATTCTGTATAATCTCCGTCTATGTAGGTGACTTGAACATCATTGGGACGGATAAAAAAATTGAAGAAGCATGCACATACTTTAAGTCTGAATTTCAAATGAAAGACTTGGGTAAAACCATGTTCTGTTTAGGCTTGCAGCTTGAACATGTCCAGGGCGGAATCTTGGTACACCAATCTTCCTACACGCAGAAAGTGTTGGAGATTTGGTTTTGAGAAGGCATACCCCGCAAAGACCCCAATGGTCGGAAGGTCACTCCAAGCAGACCTAGACCCATACAGGCCTAGAGAAGAGGGGGAGGAAGTCCTGGGAGCGGAATTCCCATATTTGAGTGCAATTGGAGCACTCATGTATCTTGCGAATAGCACTAGGCTGGACATTGCGTTCGCCGTGAATTTGCTAGCACGGTACAGTGCAGAACCCACCAAAAGGCATTGGAAAGGGGTTAAGGACGTCTTCCGTTACCTCCAAGGAAGCAAAGATCTCGGTTTGTTCTATAGAAGGAACAATGAATTGAATTTGGTTGGTTATGCCGATGCTGGGTACCTATCGGACCCGCATACTGGTAAGTCACAAACCGGGTATGTTTTCCTTTGCGGTGGAACAGCAATTTCGTGGAAGTTGTCCAAGCAGACTCTTGTCTCGACGTCGACAAACCACTCAGAAATAATTGCCTTGTATGAAGCTTCTCGAGAATGTGCATGACTTCGAAGAATGGTTCACCATATTCAGAAGTCATGTGGTTTGAACATGGAGCAAACCCCCACTATTATCTATGAAGATAATGCATCTTGTGTTGCTCAAGTGCAAATGGGATATGTGAAGAGTAACCTCATAAAGCATATAAACTCCAAGTTCTTTTATGCTCATGAAATGCATAAGATGAACGAGATAAAGATACTGCATACTAAGTCGTGTGAAAATCTCGCAGATATGTTCACTAAGTCACTCTCGGCATCTTCCTTTGAAAGATGTGTGAGAGGAATCGGGATGATGAGGCTTAGAGAAGTGCAGATTTCAGGGGGAGAATTTTCACATACTCCTACCGGCATCTTCCTTTGAAAGATGTGTGAGAGGAATCGGGATGATGAGGCTTAGAGAAGTGCAGATTTCAGGGGGAGAATTTTCACATACTCCTACATAAATCTCGAACATGAAGTTTGAGTACCCAACGTGAATCTTGAAGATTAACATTGAAGTTTGGGTGGATTGTACTCTTTTCGTTAAGTAAGTTTTTCATTGAAGTTTTCTTACATAAGGTTTTTGATGAGGCAATCCGTGCAACACAGCAAGCGTATGCTATGTACTCTTTCTCCAAGTATTTTTCCCACTGGGTTTTTCTGGAGTTTTAATGAGGCATATGCATCTCGCGGTGAAGAGTCCAAGGGGGAGTGTTGGGAAACCTGGCCTGTCGTGGCCCATGTGGACTCTCCCGAAACCCTAGACGTAGGTTATAAATAGGAGGCAGGGGGTCACCCCATGTACACAGAAAAACAAGCAATAAAGAATAGCAGCAGTTCCTCCTCATATTGTGTCTCTCTTCCTCTCTCTCTATTCTCCAGTTTAGATCTATTATTTAGATCTATTAGGCAACCCTGGACTATTTGATAGCGAGGTTGTCTAACAACACACATGCATGGCCACATATGTAAAGTCCATATAAGTGCTTGTATTGTAGCAGCATAGAACCATCAATTAAATTACAATACAAGTACATGGTATCAGAGCCATTCGGCTCCTGAACTTTCCTTCTCTACTACACTTTTCCCACCCTTCCCAAACCCTTTGGCCATGGCCGAACTCCCTAAGAGCATCTCCAGCAAGGGCCCCTAAAACAGGGTCCCTATTTTGGATTTAGGGACCCCCCCTAATTTTTGAGGCCCTGTTTTCAGAGCACAAGTCCAGCAACAGCCCCTAAATCTCAGCCCCTATTTTACTTTTTCTCCTATTTTGACATATCCGCTATGTATAATCTTCATTTGACACCACTAAAATTCAATCAAAAATATTTGTAATACATAAAACATAAGCATATTAACATTTACAATTTAAAAACATGATATTTAAAATTTAAATTTAAAATTTTCAAAACATGATAAAATTTTCGAAGCCTCTCATGTATTTCCCTATCTTCAATAATAGGTGTTGTACTCGTGTCCCTGGAAATTAGGGCTGAGGAGGCCCCATGGGAATTGGGGCTGAGGAGGCAAATTTAGGGGCCCCCTAATTTTAGGGGCTTGAGTTGGGGCTCTGCTGGATCTGTTTTTTTACTACACTCCCTATTTTAAGGTTTAGGGGCTGGTTTAGGGACTGATGCTCTAAGAGCATCTCCAGCAAGAGCCCCTAAAACAGGGTCCCTATTTTGGATTTAGGGACTCCCCCTATTTTTTGAGGTCCTGTTTTCAGAGCACAAGTCCAGCAACAGCCCCTAAATCTCAGCCCCTATTTTACTTTTTCTCCTATTTTGACATAACCGCTATGTATAATCTTCATTTGACACCACTAAAATTCAATCAAATATATTTGTAATACATAAAACATAAGCATATTAACATTTACAATTTAAAAACATGAAATTTCAAATTTAAATTTAAAATTTTCAAAACATTATAAAATTTCGAAGTCTCTCATGTATTTCTCTATCTTCAACAATATGGGTTGTACTCGTGTCCCTGGGAATTGGGGCTGAGGAGGCAAATTTAGGGGGCCCCTAATTTTAGGGGCTTGAGTTGGGGCCCTGCTGGATCTGTTTTTTTTACTACACTCCCTATTTTAAAGTTTAGAGGCTCTGCTGGAGATGCTCTAATGCCCCTCCGTCCAGCAATCAGCCGGCTCTCTCCGTCGATGCATCTAGCCACACCAGCCAGCTACACTCCCCAACCATCATTGCGCCTCCGGCCGTTGCAGCGTGTCACTCCATCGCGCAGACCATCCATGCCGTCAATATCAAAGGACTCGTTCCTACACTCGACGTCCTAGCAAACAACTACTCTACTTGGCGCCTCCTCTTCTATCTGGTGCTTGGCAAGTTCAATCTCCGGCATCACGTCGACGGCAACGAGCCTCTCCATGACGACGACGAATGGGTCCGGCTAGACCTTACCGTCCTCGGCTGGATATACGTGACCATCTCCGATGAACTTCTTCAGTTTGTCATGGTCGACGACACCACCGCCTATGGTGCTCGGAAGAAGCTCGAGCAAATGTTTCGCGACAACAAGATGAGCCACGCCGTCCACCTCGAGGCTGACTTCCGAGGTCTTGCGCAAGGCGACCTCTCGATCTCTGCATACTGCCACAAGTTGAAGTCCCTTGCTGATGGCTTGGCGGATTGTGATCAGCCTATTTCGGAGAAGGCACTCGTGCTGCAACTCATCCGTGGCCTTTCTCCGAAGTACGCCACACTCAAGACCATTCTTCCCATGCAGCAACCATTCCCTTCCTTTATGCAGGCGCGCGGTTATCTCCTCCTTGAAGAAACGGCTAAAGAGCAGGAGGCCAAAGCCGCTGCGGAGGCTGATACAATTACACAGTTTGTTGGAGTTTCCAGTGTATTAGTTCCTGTGCTATGTATTTGGGCTATTAGTAGCAAACTTTGTGAGAAACAAAAGCTGCATCATTGTCATGGTCTTTGTTCTATAATTGTTATGAACATGCTTCTTGCAGTATGAATGGCATAGATATCATACTCTTGTGAGCTGTTTAATTCATTCTCCTGCTGTATTGGATCCTTGATGCACTACCGAGACTCATAGTGACAACACGAAGATTTAATTGATGCATGAGAGCTTAGAATTGCTCAGGGAGATTACCAAGCCCTATTTGTTTGGGAAGGCAGAACAATATGGTGCAAGCATATGTTATATCCAATTTCATAATATTGGTTACTGTTCATGAGCTGGCTTTTTGAGCCCAGCTGGGAATTTTTCCTACAATGATTCTTGTTTCACATCAGTTATTTTTTGTTAAACTACCTTTGTTTATTGTTGAAATGCTTACAAGTACGATTCCATGTCACAATTCTAAACTAGCTATCTAAAGTTTACATGCTTACCATAGTATATTCCTTTTATTGTGACTACCTAATCACACGTTATTAATATAATTAGCTATCTCATTATTAACGATAGCGTACTATCACAAATTAACTATAGAATTCATCAATGAAATACTACAATTCGAATTAATGAATTAGGCTTGCTTGCCCATACGAAATTAGTATTTTGTATGCCATCCCTCCATTGAATTAAATACTTCATATATATTATATTTCATCTTCCCTTCATTTTTGCCCTTTATTATTTAAAAGTATAAAGTTTGTCATTACATTCCTAGACTATTTTATTCCCTTCGGCCCATAATTCACGGATCACACGCACACCATACGTCAGACTACTCGTTCCACTCGTCCACTGATTTCGTCCAGCCAAGTCAATCTGACCAAGTAACTAGTCACCCTGCACATGCAAGCTAACTACTAAACCATAATAAGATTGATCTAACATGATCTCCTTTCCCACAAGGTTGGGTTCAACAAGATGGGAACTCCTTCTCGGTTGGGATGTTGAACCTTGATCAACAGGTGCTCCCAGCTTCGAGATCTTCTCTATTCTAGTGTTGAGGTGATCCACCGCAGGCTGGCAATGGATGCACAACATGTGTTAAGATGGTTTGAAAATTACCCAAGGTTCACTAAATAAAATATATCTTTGTCACAGACATCCACAAATATCACTACTTATTTGACATTTACATTTCGAATTAGTTCAGATACTAAAGCTATAGAACTCCAATAACGGCCTCGGTGACAACTTCTGCACAGCATATTTGTTGGTAGATGTTGAGAGCATCGGGGGACCTAGTTGTGAAGTTCTACAATAGAGTAAGAGAAATTTTACGGTGCATTATACTGGTAGTATAAATTAATTGTGGAGTAGAAATCATATGTAACCGTCGATTTGTTAAGGATGTTTGTACTACTCTACTACCAGATGAAGTATAAATAAACTCTAGTTAATCTGATCCATTGGATCGAAAAAATGAACGGTTCATATTTAATTTAGTGTACTGTAAAAGAACTCTAGAGTAAATGTAATTTTAGCATCCTAGCTTCTTGCCTTGCCCCAGCACCTTCTATAAATACCACTACAAAGCACTCTCGTTACTCGCAGCAATCACAGCAGAAAGCTTCACTTCACCTAGACATACATCGATCCTCTCGCTATCAGCTACTCCTGTTTCAGGCCATGGCTGCTTACTTCCAAACCACCGCTCTTCGCAGCGTCGTGCAGAACGAGCTTCACTTCCGCTTGTACCTGCACCACACCTACGCTAGCTGGACCAAACCGTAACCAGATCGAAGCAGTGGACGTACGCTAGTGCTCCCACTCTTCAAGTCATGGGAACTCTCGTAGAAAAAGGTGAGTACGCATGCAGTTGTCGGCGGAACCGGAGACTTTCCAAGAGAATGACGGCAACGGATCAGAAATTATACAGCTTGATCCACGCATTATACACTTCCATGACACTACTACAGAACCGGTCATCACAAGCGGTTCGTAACCGCTTTCATAAGCGGTTTTAGAACCGTTGGTAAGCAACCGGGAGTGATACCCTTCGGGGTATCACAAGCGGTTCTGTCAACCGCTTGTGGTGAGACACCACAAGCGGTTCGAAAGGCGTCCAGGAAGGCTCGGGGGAGCGCCACGTGGGAGATCTTCACAAGCGGTTTGTATTATAAACCGCTTGTGAAGACTTCCTCTCCACAAGCGGTTCGTATTACAAACCGCCTGTGGAGGTGCTCTCTCCACAAGCGGTTGGAGATAATAACCGCTTGTGGAGAGGCATTGTATATTATATATTCAATATATAATATGTTTTTGAGTAGGGTATCAATATGTATGGATTTTGACATTAAAAATACATAGAAATATTTGGTTTTTGTATACAATTAAATATATATTACTCATACGTACTCATTGAAATAATCACAGATCATTTACAGAAAAGTACGAACTTAATAGACTAAAAGATGGATAGGTTTGATGGACAGTACATGAAATAATGAGCACTTTTACAAGTTTGATTTACACATAAGCAACTTTTACAAGTTTGAAAGAATAAAAGGGTGAATCTCGAGCTGATTTAATTCTTGCGTGCATCGCTGTTTACGTCCTTGGTCGACGTTGATGTCAGATCACCTGTCCTTATAGAAGGACAATCTCTCCAACCCGGTGTGTGGAACTCGCCGTGAGGGGATACAATCTCGTCAACAATAAAGCCAATGAGTTGTTCTTGGAGTGCTTCAACCCGGTGCGGCGGGATCACATCTTGCAGATCGATGTTGGTGACAAAGAACGAAATTAATAAATCTCTCGAGCATGTAATTAAAGTGTAAGTATTAATTGATATGTGCACTCACCTCGTTGTCGCTTATGGGCACATCGCCGTGGGTAATATTTTGCATGTAGTGGCACACATAATAGCCACATAAGTTGTTTCCATCTGTCTGTTTTAATACTCGAGTGCTTATTTGGACAGTGAATTCATTCTCGAATTGTCCTTGTTGCTTCTTGCGAAACCTTGCGAATGCCCTGTGTGACGCGTTATTATGAATAGCAATTATCAGACTTGGAATTAACAAGGTATTTCAATATAATAAGGAAACAATTGTATATATATTTGCTATAAACCTGTTTAGGACATCAATGATATACTGATATTGTTCCATCGGTCCCCTTTTTGAGTCTTGAACAATGATCTTGCTACTATCAAGCTTGATGACCAAAAGGATCCAAAGGATACCTGGTCATATATTGCGACATATATATAACTAGCTAGCAGTATTATCAATGCCTTGGAAAAGAAAAGTTTATTAATGCGTTATGAGAACACGTAAATATACGTACATGAAGTTGAAGGGCAGAAGTATGTATGGTTTGTAGTGTTGTCCCATGAATGCATCTAGAACGTAATCCTCAAGAGCTTTAGCGCTGTATCGAAATACGATCTCATTGACAATTTCCGGGTCGAGGAAGCTCACGTTGAATATGTTCTGTTTTCTACATCGTTGTATCTCCATTCTACGTAGAAATGTATAAGTTATTAGAGTTGCACTTCTATGGTACAAGGAAGTAAATGGTAAAGTTATGAGCTTGATACTTACAGGCACCAGCAGCTCATGAGAGACACGTTCATAGAGTCGCTATGGTAGATATTGTATATGTCTTCGAATTCGAGCCATATGGTGTTGTCCCCACGATAGAAATCTTCTTGTCTGACCCGGAGGGGGAACATTTTTCTTTGTTGAGCAGACTCTATCATGTACCATTCATGAAATTGTCGCATCTTGGTTGGCAGGTTCTTTATCTTATTTGGATCAATTAACTCCCGGCCAAGCTTATATTGCCATCTGACTTCTGCCATTGGGAGAACATCTGATCCTAGAGCACCAGCTACGGAAGTGAGTCCTGCCTCCTTCATAAATCTCTCAAGGTTCTCCTGATCTTGCCGCAGCTGATCTTGATCTCTCTTCTGCTTTGCCGCCGCCGCCTGACCCCGTTTACTCTTCCGTAGCCTTTATTATTGTACGTTCATAGTTGGACGGCACAGGGAGTGGCATTGCACGACAGGTCAAGAAGTGTTCCATCACTTTTGGATCAACTTGTACGTTTGGGTCAGCTGACTTCTTTGGTGCGAAGTGTGCAGCCACTTCTTCGGTGACGATCGCGTAATTCTCCTTGTCGGTCCTATCATATGCCCTCTTTGGAGGTTCCTTTACCCTTTTTGACCGGCTGGGTGTGCCTTCGTGGGAGCAGGTGGAGTAGTATGGCTCTTGAGCTTCTTCCTCGGAGGAGATGGTGGAGGTGTCGGTTGTCGTTGTGGAGGAGGCGTCTGTTCGTTGTGGAGGAGGCGTCTGTTGTTGTTGTGGAGGAGGAGTTGGTTGTCGTTAGGAGGAGGCGACGCTGAAGGAGGCGTCGGTTGTCGAGGAGGCGTGGGTTGTCGTTGTGGAGGAGACGAGCTTCCTACAGCCGGCGGCTCCGGAGATGACGCCTCCACGCCATCTGGAAATATGATCAACCTTTTTCGCTAGAGGATGATATTGTGGAGGGCCTGTCCAAGCTTGGTAACGCTGTCGCTTCCAAAGAATATCTAGTACTAGTTCTTCAAATCCGCTCAGCACCTCCTCCACTGCGACCTTCGAGTAACCCATGGGTATTGTGTTGCAGTGGAAGGTCTGGCCCGGTGACACCGGCAATGCCATGCCGTAAGCCACCCTGATGGAGAGGTTGCGCGCATCGATGTGTAGCTCACACTGGCGGCGAACCCTTATGTCATCAACGGGATAATGGGCTTGCAAGTCTTCGTCCCCTTGAGGGGCCCCGGTGGACGCGCAGCTGCTCCGCTGCGCTGACGGGCTGATCATGGCGTCCGGCTGATTGATTGGACATGCTGATCCCTGAAGGTTACTGAGGGCTACCCGCACTTGTTGCGCAACTTGTTGTGCCACTAGATCTCCAATGCTAGCCTGGGTTGCTCTAAGCTCCCGTTCCAATTGAGCCATTTTATTTGCTTCTCTTGTTTTGGTTCTCTGGCGGCTCCTGTACGAAAGCGTATCCTTCACGAAACCGTACTTCCATGGCGTCTTGCCAAAACCTCGTGTCCGTCCCGGGTGCTCAGGGGTTTGGAGGGCATGTGTTAGCTCATCGTTCTCCCTGTCTACCACAAAAGAGCCTGACTGAGACTGCTCGACGGCTTGTACAATTCTCTAGCCAACATCTTGTACATTTGGTAGCATCACCAAACTGCCATCATCTGCAAGGCTCCCCCTGTGACCCATGAACCAATTGCGCAGGCGCTCTTCCCACAAAGCAGTAACCGGTGTGACTTCCTTGGCCAATAATTCTTCTTCTTTCTTGTCCCATTTCGGTCTGACCTTGAGGTAACCACGGTGCCGAGATGGTGGTGGTACTTCTTCATCTCGTGCATTGGTCTTATTCTTCGACTTGCGGCTGGCCTTCACCGACATCTTGTACTCCTCGAATGTTTCCCGGTGATCGGCCAGATAAGGAAATTGGTTGAAGTCAGGTCTTTCTCCCTTCGCACGTACTTTTTCTCGAGAGCCGACTTCCATGACTGAAATGAGAGTGCCATCTTCTTCAACGTATAATTCTTGGCCTTGTCTCCAAACCCTTGAGGAAATGTGAAATTTTCCAGAATATCTTGCCAGAGGAGGTCCTTGGTAGCTTGAGGAACTTCAGCCCATTTCTTGATGCTAATTGGGACGTGATCTCTTACGTGGTAACCGCAGGCGTTGTTGAACGGCCCAACTGCTGAAAGAGGAGCAATCGGCTTCCCATCGTTGTCAATTTCGGTAAACACATGCTTTGTGGACGGCTTCTTGTTAGGTCCCCGATTCTTGGATTGGTTGCTCGATGTAACAGGCTTTAAATAAACAAACATATATATAACGTGTCAGGGTGTATTCTAATAATGAATTGCGATTAATTAACATGCCCACAGGAATTATTTTCTTCTGACCATACCTCGGTGTTAACGGTGTCCACATTCTCGCCGGAACCAGTGTTACCGGCCACAATACCGCAGGATAACCTTCATAGTCGGCGATGGAGTCTAACAGGAACTGTTCTTCCTCGTCGAAATTAGGGTCACCACGTGTTGGTTGTGCCATCTATAAATGTTAATATAATGTAACCTTAAATTCGAAAACATCTATAACAACATATATATATAGGTATACATATACCAACATGAGGAGGAAAGGGGACGTCGGTGAAAGAACTGATCTCACAGGAGTTGTTGTGTGAGGTGGAGGTAGGGGTGGAAATGAGTCAAGTTCACATTTTTCGGTCATTTTATTTTTGGAATTGAGCTAACGAGCCGAGCTGATCTAGCGCAAAATTCAATTTCAATATATATATGGTATTGAGCTAACGAGCCGATCTACCGCAAAATTCAATTTATTTTTGGAATTGAGCTAACGAGCCAAGCCGATCCATACACCATCACCAACAACATACACATATATATATATATATATATATACAATGTCTCTCAATATATATACACAATACCAAATACCAACATACCAAATACCATACATACCAAATACCAACATACCAAATACCAACATACCAAATACAATGTCTCTCAATATATATACACAATACCAAATACCAACATACCAAATACCATACACCATCACCAACAACATACACACACACACATATATATATATATATATATATATACAATGTCTCTCAATATATATACACAATTAATACCAAATACCAACATACCAAATACCATACACCATCACCAAATACCATACATACCAAATACCAACATACCAAATACAATGTCTCTCAATATATATACACAATACCAAATACCAACATACCAAATACCAACAATACCAAATACCAACATACCAAATACCAACAATACCAACATACCAAATACATATATGAACATAATTAACAACATACATACCAACATATCAATAATACATATATGAAAATGCCTTGTGGACATTTCATCGAACACCTTATGGGCGACTGTAACAGGAGGAGGTGGGGGGGTACACACAGCTATACCTACCTCCTCCGGGGTGGGGTGGCGCAGGCGGCGTCGGCGCGGTGGCGGAGGTGGCGTCCGGCGCGGTGGCGGAGGCGGCGTTGGCGCGGTGCACAGAGCAGGCGAGCACGGCGTGAGCTGCAGGGCGCGCAGGACTTAGGAAAATTTGGAGGTTTGACGAAGGGAGAGAGCGCGAGCGTGTATAAAGGCAACCACCTCTACAAGCGGTTCTTAATACAAACCGCTTGTAAACGTGAGATCTACAAGCGGTTCTTAATACAAACCGCTTGTAAACTGTTCTATAAGCGGTTCGTAATACAAACCGCTTGTAGAGAGAGATCTCTACAAGCGGTTCTAATTAATAACCGCTTGTAAAGAGAGATCTCTACAAGCGGTTCTAATTAATAACCGCTTGTAGAATCTCTCTCTACAAGCGGTTATTAATTGGAACCGCTTGTAGAGATATCTCTACAAGCGGTTATTAATACAAACCGCTTGTAGAAGCCATCTCAGCGGTTATAATTGGAACCGATACATACTACTTAAAAGAGTGTGTTGCCTATTACGGTTAACAAGAACTCTCCTCTCCCCCCTGGCTAGCGCGGGCGCTTGAGTGTGGGCTCGAGGTCGCCCGTTCGAGCCCCACTCGCTCCCCGCCAGCCATTCTTTTTTTTTTCTTTTAAACCTTTCTTTTTTTTTTATTTTCTTTACCTTTCATTTTTTTACTTTCTTTACCTTTCTTTTTTGTTGATATTCTTCATTTATATTCTTTTTTTTTAGTTTCTTTACCTTTCTTTTTTTTTTTACTTTCTTTATTCTTTATTCCATAAGGTTTATTTCTTTATTGTTTTTGTTTATATTCTTCATTCGTTAAACCTTTCTCTTTTTTTTAACTTTCTTTACCTTTCTTTTTTGTTTACTTCTTGAGGTTTATATTTTTTATTTATTTATTGTTTATTCCATAAGGTTTATTTCTTGGGGTTTATTTCATGAGGTTTATTTCAAATAAACACGTACAGTATAAGACACATCTAAAAATGATCACACAAGTTCAAATAAATAAGTTCATACAGTAATACTACATTTTAAGTAGTACCATACTATGTCTTTACAAGTCTTCCTTCGTTATGATCGTGACGTATGTAAGGAGCATCCAGGTCTGTGTCATTCAGGAGGCTTATGTCAACATCCACCGCAAAAGGAGGGAGCTCGTCGAACTGACTATAGTCTTCCTCATCTGTGACGTCCTCAACTCCGACAATCCTTCGTTTGCCTTGGAGAACCATGTGTCGCTTTGGCTTATTATTATTATTATCTTTCTGCTTCTTAGGCTTGCTTGACATGTCTATTACATAGAAGACCTGTCTCACATCATTTGCAAGGACGAACGGTTCACGCCTATAGCCGACTTGCGTGAGGTCAACGGTTGTCATGCCGTATTTGTCGACCTTTACGCCGCCTGAAGTGAGTTTGACCCATTGGCACTTAAATAGAGGGACCTTTAAAGGTCCATAGTCAAGCTCCCATATCTCTTCTATGAAACCATAATATGTGTCCACCTTTCCTTTGTTGTCTTCGGCATCTATACGGACACCGCTGTTCTGATTGGTGCTCTTGTCATCCTGGGATCTGGTGTAAAATGTGTAACCATTTATCTCGTACCCCTTGAATGTCACGATTTCACTAGAAGGTCCCCGTGCCAATCGTTGCAATTGTTCATTGTCTGACCCTTTGAAAAGGATATAGTTTTGTAACCAAGCGCTGAAAGAATCCATGTGCTTCAGTGTTATCCAATCCTCAGACCTCCCAGGGAATTCACGGCGTAGAATACTCTTGTGCTCAACAACATACGGGGCCACCACAGTTGATTGTTTCAAAACCGTGAAATGTGCTTGCTTAAATGTAAGAAGATCATTGCATGCAATTGCTTTCTTTCCTACTGTCCCTTTTCCCCGTAGCCTACCCTCATGGCGTGATATAGGGACGCCGATCGGATTTAGATCATTAATGTAATCCACACAAAATTCAATCACCTCCTTTGTCCCATAACCCTCGGCAATGCATCCTTCCGGACGAGAACGGTTACGAACATACTTCTTTAGCACACTCATGTACCTCTCGAAAGGGAACATGTTGTGCAGATACACGGGTCCGAGAATACCTATCTCTTTGACAAGGTGAACAGTGAGATGAACCATAATATCAAAGAACGCAGGAGGAAATATCATCTCAAGACAAACCACACTTTGTACCACGTCATCCTGCAGCTTACTTAGTTTATCTGGGTCGATGACCTTATGCCAAATCGCATTGAAAAAAGAACACAGCTTTGTGATTATCCCCCGTACCCACTCGGGAAGTATACCTCTTATAGCCACTGGGAGCAGCTATGTCATCAACACAAGACAGTCATGGGATTTTAGGTGTACGATTTTATTCTGGCTCGTGTTTATGAGTCTCTTTACATTTGATGAGTATCCGGAAGGGACCTTCACACTATTCAGGCACTCTATCATGCTTTTTTTCTCTTCTTTGCTTAGAGTGTAGCTCGCAGGATGTAGGTAATGTTGTCCTTTTTCTCTTCTTTGCTGCTCAACTCTCCGAAAGGATTCATCCCATCGGTACTTAACCCAAACCTTATGTTTCTCACCTCTTGTGCGAAGTCTGGGTACGTCCGATCGACTTTCCTCCACTGTGATCCATCTGCAGGGTGTCTAAGCATACCGTCATCTTTACGCTCTTCTTTGTGCCAACGCATCATCTGGGCATGCGCTTTGTTAGCAAACATACGCTTCAATCGGGGAATCACTGGGAAAGACCACAACACTTTAGCTGGAGGTCTCTTCTTCTTACGCTCCCCATCTATTTCACCTGGATCATCTCTCCTCACCTTATACCGTGATTCTTTGCACACTGGACAAACATCCAAATTGGCATACGCATTGCGATACAGGATGCAATCATTACGACATGCGTGTATCTTCTGTACTTTCAGTCCCAAAGGACATATGACTTCCTTTGCTTCATATGTAGATTCAGGCAGAGTGTTATCTTCTGGAAGCAACTTCTTTATGAGTGTCAACAACTCATCGAATCCCTTATCTGACACACTATTTGTGGCCTTCCATTGCATAAGTTCAAGTGTGGTACGCAACTTCTTGTGGTCCTGCCCACAATTTGGGTATAAAGGAGTTCTGTGGTCCTCTAACATGCGCTGGAATTTCTCGAACTGTCTTTCATCTCGTAGTCTCCTCACCGCCACGCAAAGATCTGGTCCAGCTCATCATCACCAAAGTCACTGAGTGTACCTCCCACGGAATAGCATTGCGTGGCGTCCGAGATATTTTTGAATCCCTCTTCTTCCTCCTCGTCTTCTTCCTCGTCTTCCTCGTCTTCGCCATGGTTGGTCCAACTGGTATAGTTTGGCATGAAACCTCTCATCATCAAATGGTTCATAACCTGCCATCGCTGTGAGTGCTCCTTCTCGTTCTTGCTATCTACGCACGGACAACATATGAAGCTGCCTGGAGGCAGGAATGCAATGGCTGCATCGAGAAAAGCCTGCACGCCATCAATGAACTCTCTCGATCGACGGTCCGCATTGTACATCCATTGCCGATTCATCTACAACAAGTAATAATTTCATATATTTTTTTCTTCTCCAAGAAAAACAACCCCACCTACACCTTCATGCAATTAAAGATCTATCTTTCTAATTTTTTTATCCCTTTCTACCTTTCTAATTATTTTTTTATCCTTATTTTATTTTATACACTACTAATTACTTCATTGCAATGTCATATTTTGAACTAGATCACCATACATCTTCATACCATAACAACAACAAGCATACAAAATAAATTTTGGGGAACAACTTCATACCATACACATTTCAACATGTTCTACCTAGCAAAGCAACACATTTCAACATGAATAAATCATGATTTCTCCACATCCAATGCATAAAAAACAGCAATATGTAGGTGAGAAAGATGCTAACATGCTCTTACTGACCTTAAAACACTTAATTTGAAGCTAAATCACCAGCAATTTCAAAACAAAAAATTTGGGCAGCACCTCCCCGGAAGAACAGTGCTCGGCCCTTCTCTGTTCATCAGACTGTTGGCTCGGGGAGGACGAAGAAGTTTAAAGTGCTGGGCGGGAGGGATTCTAGAAGCGGTTTCATATACAAACCGCTTCTGAAGGTTGAGTTCTAGAAGCGGTTTGTATGTCAAACCGCTTCTGACTTTGTAGAATCGGTTTGACAAACAAACCGCTACTAAAACTAAGACTTCAGTAGCGGTTTTATACACGAACCGCTTCTAAATATAAATCTCTACAAGCGGTTGAGGTCTCAAACCGCTTGTGATAATTCATAAGCGGTTTGGCAAACGAACCGCTTGTGATGGTTGTCAACACAAGCGGTTCGTATGACCAACCGCTTCTAGTGACCCCCTCCCGCCCGTTGCTCACGAACCGCTTCTGGTGCGTGGGCCAGAACCGGTTCGCACCTAACCGCTTGTAATATACCGCTTGTGATGCCCAGTTCTGTAGTAGTGTGAAAAGATCACAGGTGGGAGTACGTACTCCCACATCCAGTATACCACTTAAACGAATGTGTTATACTCTTTTATCACTTTCAATATACTTCAATAATAATTCTCAGATACTACAATATCACTACTACAGAACCGGCTACCACAAGTGGGTCGTAACCCCCTTCAGAAGCGATTTTATAACCGCTTCTAAGCAACCGCGTGTGATACCCGTCCGGTATCACAAGCGGTTGCACGAACCGCTTGTGTTGTGGCAGCAGAAGCGGTTGGGAAGGTGTCCAGGAAGGCCAGTGGAGCCGCCACGTGGGGGACTCCACAAGCGGTTCGTGTTACAAACCGCTTGTGGAGAGCAAACACTCCAGAAGCGGTTAGAGTCACCAACCGCTTGTGGAGAGATTTTTCAATTATATGTATTATAGAATATGTTCTTTCAGTGTTTTTGTATATCGTTTTTGACCATAAAATTAAATATGAGTGGAGGAGTTTTCTGCGCAATTAAATATATATTACATATGCTTACTCATACACATGTTCACAAGCTAGCTCAGTAAAAAAAATGAACTTAATAGTGTAACAAATGGACAAGTACATACACGCTATCGACGTTTACAAGTTTGAATGATTAAAAAAATGATTATCGAACTCAGTTCTTGCATGCGTTAGTCAAGTCCTTGGTCGACGTCGATGTCGTCATCAGTTCAGCTGTGTTCAACGATGGACCAAGCTGTACGTGGAACTCGCCATTTGGAGATACAACCTCGTCGACAATGAAGCCGATTAGTTGTTCTTGCAGTGCGCGCACTCGGTGAGGCGGGAGCACGCTAACATGCTCATCGATGTTGGGCTGAAAATTGATTAAGCAGGAAGTATATAAATATCCGATCACATGCAATTAATTAAAATGTAAGTTGTAGCTAACAAATTGACATGCATATACGAACCTCGGCATAATGTTCCAGCTCATCGCCATGAATAAAACTTTCAATATAGTGGAACACGTAGTAGCCACATAAGTTGTTTCCAACCGTTTGGCGTTTAACCTTGACGGGGAGAAATTTCAGAATATCAGATGAAGAACTGATATGGTGCATTTATATTAATAATTGTTTTTGTAGTACGTACCTGAGTGCTCACTATGACTTCGAATTCTTTCTTGAATTCTCCTTTATGCTTTTTCTGGAACTTTGCAAATGTCTTGTTGAGGACGTCAATGAACCATTGGTATTTGCTGATTGGATTCCTTCTTGAGTCATGAACTATAATCCTGCTGTTGTCAAGCTCGATGACTAGAAGGATCCAGTGAAACCTATTCGTATATTCCAACAAGCGCGTAAGCAGCTAGCACTACTACAAAACTGCAAATAGGAGACACCCTATTAGTGGCGTTTTGTTTGGAACCGCCACTAATAGGAGTATCAGTGGCGGTTCTTGAGTGCAAACCGGTGCCAGGATCATTAGTGACGGTTTTTGTTCCGAACCGCCACAGATAGTGGACTATCAGTGGCGGTTTGTGGTTATAACCGCCACAAATACTGCGACAACTATCAGTGGCGGTTTTAACCCTAAACCGCCACTGATAGTCCACTATCTGTGGCGGTTCGGAACAAAAACCGCCACTGATAGGTAGGTATTATCAGTGCCGGTTGGAGGACAAAACCGTCACTGATAATTATCTTATTTGTGGCGGTTCTAAACAAAAACCGCCACAGATAACTGTATCTGTGGCGGTTTTAGTTTAGAACCGCCACAAATAAAACCCCCTATATATACTAGTCGCTACAGCACTCTACAGGAGCTCATGGTCATCTTCCTCCCCGAGAAGAAAAGCAAAATTTCAGATCTGAGATTTTGTTTGCAAAGAAACTTGAGTTTTTACTTCGTAGGGTTGTTCCAAGGTGAGTAATTTGTTCTCCTCTCTTCATTTGTGGTGATGTAGTTGCAATTTAATGGCTAGATCTAGTTTATTTAAGATTTTCCTTTCTTCAATGGCAAAGCTTAGATTCAATTTTTTTTTATTTACCTAGCATTTTTTAGATTAATTTATATCTAGATGATGAATTTATTACCTTGCTCCATTAGATTATTTGTTGCCTACCTTTTTTAGATGAAAAAATATGGCAAGCATATATTAAATTTATTTAATTAAGATTGTTGGATATTAATACACATTAAATTTAATGTATATGGTATAGAGGTGATCATGAAGTTGCCTTGCATTTTGAGATGATGAATTATCTACCTCTTTGAGAGGATAAATTTAATTTTGGCTATGCATAGTACTTAAGATTTGTTTCTAATTACCATTAATTTTCTTACCGTTAATGAGATGATGAATTTACTACCTTGCTCTATTAGATTAAGTTGTCTACCTTTTTTGGATGATAAATTATGATTGAGCATATATTAAATTTATTTAATTAAGGTTATTGGATAGTAACAAATAATGGATTAATGATTTATGTAATTAAGATTATTGCATATTATTAATTGTTACATTAATTAATTGTAGATGGACCGGAGATGGATGTACAACGCGAACTGCTAGAGAATACATCGGCAGCAGATTCGCTTTCTCTGACGAGCAGATGTAACATCCTCATTTTCGCCTTCTGGAGAAAAACCTAATTTAAATAAAGTAAATTCAAAAGTTGGAGTTTCTCTGGTGTTTATATTAACCTGGCATCCTTTCCAACCCAAAATCGCGGTTCAATTCCCTTCCGGTCGAAAAATCGGATTTTCCAGTTCCCGCCGGTACCTGAAAATTTACCCGAGTCCCAAAAATGCTCCAAAAATCCCCAAATCACCTCTAATATGTTCCAAATAGTCCAAAATGATTTTAGGAATCATTCCCCAAATTTTTGGACCTCCGTTCCTATTTTATCGCGCGCGGCTTTTGTTTAATGCCCGCAATTCGCTCCGGAATATTTAATTCCACAAATTTCATCCAAATTCGACCAAACCAGTTCCATTGAGTTCCAAATATTCTAAAATGGCTCTAGGAATTTTTTCGGAATTTTTAGGCCATTTTTCCTAATTTTTCTCTAGGGTGGAACGTTTGCGTAAAGGAGGACCTATGGCGTGGTGACACGTGGCGCATGAATAGTGTCATCTTCAACCTCTAACCATGCATGGTTGGTGGAGCTCAAGCAAGCAACAATGGAGGGAGACCTTCTTTAAATGCTGGTAACTCCCTCCACGCAACTCCAAACGACGAACGGCCGGTTGCGTTGGATTCGTAGCGTCGTCCTCTTCACATCCCCCACCACCTCTCGCCGGAAAACTTGCCGGAGTGCGCACGATCGGGCAAAAACCGAAAACCGTCCAAATGCATTCAATCCTCATTTACTCGTCCGTTTCTCGTCCAACCGGCGCACCACCACCTCCATTCTCTCCGTATAAAAGCCCTCTTTCTGGTGGTATGATCCTCTTTTGGCATCTCCTCTCCGTTTGTTCTCTAGATCAAGAAAACCGAAGACGGGTCACACTTTTTCAACGTTCGTCGTGTACATCCTTATTTCTCTCTCTCCGGTGAGCCATTCTTCATGCCACTTGGTTCCTTGTGACCGTGGTTGAGTCTACTTTCTAACCTATCAATTGATTTTAGGTTTGAACGAGAGTGGCGACGAATTTCAAGTTTTTGTTCATCCGGCCGAAACTCCGTTCGTCGTCGATTTCTCCGATTCCGGTGAGTTTTGGTTCAATCCCTTCCTCCTAGATGTCCCTAAGGATGTTATCTATTGATTCCATGCTTTTATTTGGATCAATTCCATGCAAAAATGAGTGAAAAATCCGGATTTTTGGAAACGTGCCTTCTCTGTTTTTTTGTTTTTCCTTCACTGTGCTCGCGCCCGCCGCCGGCCGGCCGCCACCGCCCCAGCGCCACCACTCGCCGCCGGCGAGCCCCCCCTTCTCTCTCTCTCTTTCTCTCTCTCTCTCTCTTCTCCATGCCATGGCCATGGCAAGCTTCTAGGAGAAGCAACCCCATCTCATTGACACATGGGCCCCACTTGCCATAGAGTCAAAGCTCAGTCAAAGTCCAGTCAAAATTCAGTCAAACATTGACCCAGTCAAACGCGGAATATTCCGAGAATATTCTCGGTTTTCCGATTTATTCAAAATTCAAACTTCAGAAGCTCATAACTTTCTCATCCGAACTCCGTTTGACTCCATTCAAATTTCTAAATTCATCTAAAATCAAGATCTTCCTGCCAGTACTAATTTTATAATTTTTGGATTTTATTTATTTTCTGTTATTTATTTATTGCCTCGTTTTGCGTGTAGTTGACGATCCCGCCGCGACCGCCGATTCCGCCGCCGACCTTCCCGCGTACGAAGACCTACCCAGGACAGAAGGCAAGTCTCCTTGATGCACTTTGCTCCTATGTTTGCAAGCTGATTTAAAATTGTTTATAAAGTTGCATGGCTATGTTTAATGAAATATGTCAAATATAAGTGTTAGTTATACCGAAATTAGTAATTCCTCCTTGACATTGTTAATCATATCCATTGTAACCCTAGAAACTTGTTTATACCATGCTTAGGCTTATATGGTATCCGTTGTTATGTAGTACGGTAGAATTGCTTAGGATCTTTTCCGATGAAAACAACCCAGGGGTGGGATTATTAAAAAAGAATGATATTAAATGTGAATTGAAAGTTATTATTATGGTTTTGGTCCTGTTTTGCTAAAATAAAAAAAAAGGAAAATGATTTTGACTTGGGCGGCATGGAATGTCGGGTGGGAGCGGATCAAGCCTTGGTCCTATTGTGCAAGTACCGCCCCAAGTCATATAAGGACCGACGCTTATGATTGCCATTTTAAGCATAACCGTACTACCACATGTCTATAATGGTACGACCTGGCCCACTAATTTGTAGAAGCCTAGTTTAGACTCACCACTCGGTTGTTGTGTGAGAGCCGGAAGGAGGCATTGTTGTTGTTGTTGTTATTTTTCTCACACGGCGCAAGAGGGGGCTTCTGTACTGGGTGGAGGGAACCCTAACAGCGGTGAAACCTCAGCGGGTGGGTCTAGCTAGGTAGATACATTGTAACGGTCTTGTCACGAGCTCTCTGCCGGCACACCAAAGGAAGTGTGCTAACAGCTTGGCATTAAGAGATGATCGTGTCGTGTGGGTAAAGTTGTACACCTCTGCAGAGTAAAACTATTCGAATAGCCGTGCCTACGGTCAAAGGCAAAGCGAAGAATGCTTTCATATTGGTAGACTTTGATTTTGTTTTTAAAACCGAAAAGTGTTTTGTTTTGGGGTTCGGGAGTGGTTAGAACTCTCGGATGTTGTTTGGCGGAAAGAGCCAACTAGGTGGATAGAACCTGTTTTAAATTTGACGGATGGAGTCACATGCTTAACTTTGATCTTTTAACTGTTGGCGGATAGAGCCTTTATGTTAGTGATGGTGGTTAGAACCTCACTACATTATTAAATAATTCAATTATTAAAAAGATTTGTAAAAGATGCTTTGTGAAATTTATTACTTAAGTATGATTTAATCAAATGTGGCTTTATGCAAATAAACCCTACTAAGCCTCCTTTGGAAAGCCCCACATGATCATACTTTCCCGACTTGCTGAGTACCTTTGTACTCACGTGCTACACCAACATTGTCATCATCAGAGAATTTCCAAGATGCCGAGGAGGAGGAGGAGTTCTTCGAGGAGGATTGCCAGGAGGACTAGTTGCGTTCCTAGTCGTCGCCTGTGGTGTTGTGGCGTTCGCTCGTTTCGTTTTGCTTTTGTTTCCGCTGCTTGGTGTCCGGTCGTTGGACCGAGTATTGTAATAAGTGGCCATGTGGCCCATACTTGAATATTTATATTACAAGTTTCGTTTTGTTCGGCAATGAAGTATCACTGTGACTGTGTGTACTAGCTACTGATCTGGGACTAGTACGGAAATACACAGGAGATTCTGGATAGCCGATCCGGGGTCTCACAGCGGTGGTATCAGAGCCTGGACGACTGTAGGACGTGACCTAGTTAGCATGGCAAAGCCTTAAGGACTTATATTTTATAAAAACATACTTACAAAAGTTTAAGTTCCTTTGCTTCTATCTCCTCTATCTTAGTGTCTTGCGCTCATCCTATCCGTTATAAAAATTTGGTTACTAATTCCCCTTTGTTTTCAAATTGTAGATGCCGACTTTCACCACCTTCGCTGCCCAGGCGGGAGGCTTTTGCGAGGAGCTGTCACTGATGCTCCAGGAGTTGGGGTTCCCCCATCGCCCGGAGTATCGCTACCAGTCGATGCCTGGTCTTGGCCAGGACATGTGGCAGGTCCGCTTGCTAGTCTTCGCGAGGAGCCGAGTTCGCGACGAGGACCGGCCGTTCTACTTCACGGCCGAGAGAGCGATTCTGGCGTACGCGCTTCAGGACGCGGCCAGGAAGGCTATCCTCATGTTGGGGCATAGCTACCGCGACCGCTTGGAAGACTCCCCGTACCGTCTGTTTCCCCGCTTCCAGTTCGGGATGAGGCACAGTCTGTTCCGGAGTTTGGCGCAGGAGGCTGACCTGACCGTGGTCCACTTGGGGTCCCTCGTCCAGGCGCAGGATGAGGCCTACGTGCGGATGGCCGACGAGCTGCAGGGTCTGCGTCGGGACTTGACGGCAGCGCGAGAGACGATCTATCGACTCGAGGAGGAGAGGAGGAACACCCAGTCGCCACCACCACCCGCCCCGGTTCAGGAGGACCCGTTGATCCGTGACATACCGATGGATGCTCAGTCAGCCCGGTGTCCCCAGGGCCTGAAGCTTCGGACTACGGTGCGCAGGTCAGTTCGGCCCCAGTCGCCGTTAGGAGTGTCCCTGGGCTTCTTGGTTGCCTCTGGAGGAGCAGGACCGTCTTCAGCTGCTACGCCTTCCCGCAGCAGGAGCGAGGAGGAGGAGGAGGACCCGTCCCCGCGTGGCTCTGCGAGTGATGCTAGTGACTAGTTGTCTAGCCTGAAGGACCTTTACTTTATTTTGTTTTCGATTAGAACGATGAATAAGTGATTGTTGGATTGTATCGTGCCCTTTGGCAGTTGTGATACAGCCATCTCCAAAACTACTTTGTTTTAATGGAAGTTCAGTTGGTTTTCCCTTCTGTTGTGTGCTTTTGTGGTTGTGCTCTTGTTGTTGAGGATGTGGTTAGTCCCCTGTTGCTTACCTGTGCTTTTCCCTCTTTCCTTTTGCTTGATCGCCTTGTGCAGATGGAGAACCCTGGTCGTGGTCGTGGCCGTGGAAGACCCGCAGGCCGCGGCAGAGGCCGTGGACGTGCTCGTGGTCCAGTGCACTTTCAAGAAGCAGAGTACGTGGAGCCACCGCAGACGCAAGGACAAGAGCAGGTGCAGCACCCGACAGCTCAGTATGATCCGCCGCCGCCCCCACCTCCAGCTCAGCCGCCGAATATGGAGCAGATGATGGCGATGCAGCTTCAAATTCTTTAGGCGTTAGCTCAGAACGTCCTGAACCAACCTCAAGCCGCTGCAGCGCCGGCTCAAGCTCAACCGCCCCAATCCAAGTTTGGGGAGTTCATGAGAACTCGACCCCCGACTTTTGCTGGATCCGTAGACCCGCTGGATGCGGATGACTGGCTCAAGGAAGTTGAGCGTAAACTGCACTTGGCTCAGTGCGATGTCATAGAGAGTGTGCAGTACGCATCTCACCAGCTCAAAGGAACTGCAGCTAACTGGTGGGAAAACTACTGTGCCGCACATCTTTGACCCTTGAGAATATTCCATGGAATGAGTTCGTGGAAGCCTTCAGGGCTACCCATATCCCAAGGGGGATTATGGAAATGAAGCGTCGTGAGTTCCACAAGCTTCAGCAAGGGAATTTGTCCGTATCAGAGTACCTTAACCGCTTCACTCAGCTGTCCCGGTACGCGACCGCAGATGTCGCCACTGATGAGGCCAAGATTTGGCGATTTATGGAGGGCCTTGACCCCAACTTAAAGGTACAGCTGGTTTCAAGCGACTACCCGTCGTTCCAGCACATGATCAACAAGGCGCTGGTCCAAGAGGATGCCCAGCGTCAGCTGTCTGAATCGCGCAAGAGGAAGATGCAGTTTCAGAGTCAGCGTGGTGCCAGCAGTTCCAGGCCCCGCACCTTTCAGCAGCAGCAGCCTAGCAGGCCAGCAGCCGCCAATGCCCCAAGGACCCCAATGTCCACCCCGCGCCCCACTGGACAAGCCCCTGCCGGCAATGCAGGAGCTCAAGCTCAGAAGAGTGGAACTGCTATGGCGGGAGTGCAGTGTTTCAACTGCAGAGAGATGGGGAACTACGCCAATAACTGCCCACAGAAGCGCCAGCCCGTCACCCCAGTGAGGTTCAACCTGGGATCGACGCCAGCCCGTGCTCCAGCGCCAGCTCAGGGGAGAGGAACGCCACAGACCCCGCGCACCCCGAGGACTGCTGGAAGAGGACGTGTGAACCATATCACGGCAGAGGAGGCTTAGGAGGCACCTGACGTGGTCTATGGTAAGTTCCATGTGAACTCAGTACCTGCTTCAGTTCTGTTTGATTCTGGTGCAACCCATTCTTTTATATCAGAGTACTTGGTTAAAAAGCATAACTGGAACACCATACAGTTAAGAAACCCTTTGTTAGTGCAATCCCCTGGAAAAGAATTAAGAACAACTGCTGTCTGTCCGAAAATGGATATAGTAATAAAAGGGGTAAAATTCCTAGCGAACTTAATATTATTGGATACTAAGGGTATAGAAGTAATCCTTGGAATGGATTGGTTAACCAAGTATAAGGGTCAGATAGACTGTGCTAGTAGAGCTATCTCTCTTACCAGCCCTGAGGGGATTAGAGTGGAGTTTTTGTCTAACCTTTCCTCTAAGGGGGGTAGCACCCTAAACCGTTTGAAGGGTACTTCGTTGGAGGAAGTGCCGATAGTCAATGAATACCCAGATGTGTTCCCGGATGAATTGCCCGGTATGCCACCAGATCGAGATGTGGAGTTTGTGATTGAGATAGTACCCGGTACTGCTCCCATCTCAAAGAGACCGTACCGTTTGCCTTCCAACGAGTTGGTCGAGATGAAGAAGCAGATTGAAGAACTGCAAGAGAAAGGATTCATCAGACCCAGTTCGTCGCCATGGGGATCGCCTGTGATCTTTGTCTCCAAGAAAGACGGTAGTCTAAGGATGTGCATAGACTACAGGTCGTTGAACGAAGTCACAATTAAAAACAAGTACCCGTTGCCTCGGATTGATGATCTGTTTGATCAGTTGAAATGAGCTCAAGTCTTCTCCAAGATAGATTTGAGATCGGGATATCACCAGCTGAAGATAAGAAAAGAGGATATTCCGAAGACAGCCTTCACTACCAGATATGGACTGTACGAGTTCACAGTCATGTCTTTTGGGTTAACCAATGCTCCTTCTTATTTCATGAATCTGATGAATAAGGTATTTATGGAGTATTTAGACAAGTTCGTCGTAGTCTTCATCGACGACATTCTTGTCTATTCCAAGAGCAGGAAAGAGCATGAAGACCATCTGCGGATAGTCTTAGAAACACTACGAGAGCATCAGCTGTATGCCAAGATTAGCAAGTGTGACTTCTGGTTGAAGGAAGTATCTTTTCTGGGTCATATCATTTCTGCTGCCGGAGTGGTAGTAGATCCAGCGAAAGTGAGAGATGTTTTGGATTGGACACAACCCAAGTCAGTCCCGGAGATCCGAAGTTTTCTTGGATTAGCTGGTTATTATCAGAGATTCATTGAAGGTTTCTCGAAGATAGCCAGACCTCTTACTCAGCTACTGAAAAAGGAAAAGAAGTTTGAATGGACTAAAGCCTGTGAGCAGAGTTTTCAGGAGTTGAAAAAGAGATTAACCTCAGCCCCAGTGTTGATTTTGCCGGACATCCATAAGGACTTTGAAGTGTATTGTGATGCTTCAAAACAAGGACTTGGATGTGTTTTGATGAAAGAAGGAAAGGTAATAGCCTGTGCTTCAAGACAACTGCGACCTCATGAAGAAAACTATCCTATTCATGACTTGGAGTTAGCCGCAGTTGTGCATGCGCTCAAGATATGGAGGCATTACTTGATCGGCAATAGATGTGAGATCTATACGGATCAAAAAAGTTTGAAGTATATCTTCACCCAGCCTGATCTTAACCTGAGGCAGAGAAGATGGTTGGAGTTGGTAAAAGATTATAATGTGGGAATTCATTATCACCCTAGAAAAGCGAACGTTGTTACGGATGCTTTGAGCAGGAAAGCTCACTGCAACAATGTGATAGTACAACAACGCCAACCAGCGCTTTTTGAGGAGTTTCGGCGTCTTAACCTGGAATTAGTAAAGGAAGGTTGCATTTACAATTTGGAAGTAAAGTCAACCTTGGAAGATCAGATTAGGGAGGCTCAGAAGAATGATAAAGGTATGGCGGACCTAAAGGAAGGTCTAAAGAAAGGAAAACACCCCGGATTTTCAGAAGATGACCAAGGTACTGTTTGGTTCGGGAAAAGAATGGTGGTCCCTAACCAAGAGGAAATCAAGACTGTGATCTTGAAGGAGGCTCACGATTCAGTGTATTCTATTCACCCAGGAGGCACCAAAATGTATACTGATTTGAAAGAGAAGTATTGGTGGTCCAATATGAAGAAGGAAGTTGCTGATTTTGTGGCACGTTATGACGTGTGCCAGTTGGTAAAAGCAGAGCATCAGAGACCAGCCGGTCTGTTGCAGCCGTTGCAAGTGCCTGTATGGAAATGGGAGGAAATTGGAATGGATTTTATAACCGGACTTCCCAAAACTAAATCCGGTTATGACTCCATCTGGGTTATTGTGGACCGATTGACTAAAGTGGCTCACTTTATCCCAGTGAAGACGACTTATTCTGGAGACAAGCTTGCCGAGTTGTATATGGCCAAGATTGTGTGCTTACACGGTGTGCCCAAGAAGATTGTGTCAGATCGAGGTTCCCAGTTCACCTCAAGGTTTTGGCAGAAGTTGCATGAGGTATTGGGCACAAATCTTAATTTCAGCACTGCTTACCATCCCCAGACAGATGGTCAGACGGAAAGGATCAATCAAATCCTAGAGGACATGTTGAGAGCCTGTGCTCCAGTTTGAAGATGGCGCCTTTTGAAGCTCTGTACGGAAGAAAGTGCCGGACACCTTTGTATTGGAAGGAAACCGAAGGAGGGCAAATAATCGAGCCCGATGTTCTGAAAGAAGCCGAAGAACAAGTCAAACAGATCCGAGAGAATCTGAAGACCGCACAGTCAAGACAGAAGAGCTATGCTGATAATCGTCGTCGAGAAGTGAGTTTTGTGCCTGGTGATCATGTATACCTGAAGGTATCCCCTCTCAAAGGAATGAAGCGATTCCGAGTTAGTGGGAAGTTAGCGCCCTGCTACATCGGACCATTCCCAGTGATTGCCAGAAAAGGAGAAGTGGCTTACAAATTGGAGTTGCCACCTCAGCTGTCAGGAGTGCATGATGTCTTCCATGTATCTCAATTAAAGAGATGTCTCAGAGTTCCTGAACATTAGATGCCATTGGAGGGAATGGAATTGAAAGAAGACCTGTCTTATCCCGAGTATCCGATCAAGATCTTAGATGAAGCCGAGCGTCGCACTCGCAGCCGAGTGATCAAGTTTTGTAAAGTCCAGTGGAGCAATCATTCTGAGAAGGAGGCCACTTGGGAGCGTGAAGAAGATCTTCGAGCAGAGTTCCCAGATCTCTTTCTTTCTCCGTCTGAATCTCGGGGACGAGATTCTCTCTAAGGGGGGTAGGTGTGTAACATCCTCATTTTCGCCTTCTGGAGAAAAACCTAATTTAAATAAAGTAAATTCAAAAGTTGGAGTTTCTCTGGTGTTTATATTAACCTGGCATCCTTTCCAACCCAAAATCGCGATTCAATTCCCTTCCGGTCGAAAAATCGGATATTCCAGTTCCCGCTGGTACCTGAAAATTTACTCGAGTCCCAAAAATGCTCCAAAAATCCCCAAATCACCTCTAATATGTTCCAAATAGTCCAAAATGATTTTAGGAATCATTCCCCAAATTTTTGGACCTCCGTTCCTATTTTATCGCGCGCGGCTTTTGTTTAATGCCCGCAATTCGCTCCGGAATATTTAATTCCACAAATTTCATCCAAATTCGACCAAACCAGTTCCATTGAGTTCCAAATATTCTAAAATGGCTCTAGGAATTTTTCTGGAATTTTTAGGCCATTTTTCCTAATTTTTCTCTAGGGTGGAACGTTTGCGTAAAGGAGGACCTATGGCGTGGTGACACGTGGCGCATGAATAGTGTCATCTTCAACCTCTAGCCATGCATGGTTGGTGGAGCTCAAGCAAGCAACAACGGAGGGAGACCGTCTTTAAATGCTTGTAACTCCCTCCACGCAACTCCAAACGACGAACGGCCGGTTGCATTGGATTCGTAGCGTCGTCCTCTTCACACCCCCCACCACCTCTCACCGGAAAACTCGCCGGAGTGTGCACGATCGGGCAAAAACCAAAAACCGTCCAAATGCATTCAATCCTCATTTACTCGGTCGTTTCTCGTCCAACCGGCACACCACCACCTCCATTCTCTCCGTATAAAAGCCCTCTTTCCGGTGGTATGATCCTCTTTTGGCATCTCCTCTCCGTTTGTTCTCTAGATCAAGAAAACCGAAGACGGGTCACACTTTTTCAACGTTCGTTGTGTTCATCCTTATTTCTCTCTCTCCGGTGAGCCATTCTTCATGCCACTTGGTTCCTTGTGACCGTGGATGAGTCTACTTTCTAACCTATCAATTGATTTTAGGTTTGAACGAGAGTGGCGACGAATTTCAAGTTTTTGTTCATCCGGCCGAAACTCCGTTCGTCGTCGATTTCTCCGATTCCGGTGAGTTTTGGTTCAATCCCTTCCTCCTAGATGTCCCTAAGGATGTTATCTATTGATTCCATGCTTTTATTTGGATCAATTCCATGCAAAAATAAGTGAAAAATCTGGATTTTTGAAAACGTGCCTTCTCTGTTTTTTTGTTTTTCCTTCACTATGCTCGCGCCCACCGCCGGCCGCCCCGCCGCCAGCAACCCCCCCCCCCGTGCCGCCACTCGCCGCCGGCGAGCCCCCCCTTCTCTCTCTCTCTTTCTCTCTCTCTCTCTTCTCCATGCCATGGCCATGGCAAGCTTCTAGGAGAAGCAACCCCATCTCATTGACACATGGGCCCCACTTGCCATAGAGTCAAAGCTCAGTCAAAGTCCAATCAAAATTCAGTCAAACATTGACCCAGTCAAACGCGGAATATTCCGGGAATATTCTCGGTTTTCCGATTTATTCAAAATTCAAACTTTGGAAGCTCATAACTTTCGCATCCGAACTCCGTTTGACTCCATTCAAATTTCTAAATTCATCTAAAATCAAGATCTTCCTGCCAGTACTAATTTTATAATTTTTGGATTTTATTTATTTTCTGTTATTTATTTATTGCCTCGTTTTGCGTGTAGTCGACGATCCCGCCGCGACCGCCGATTCCGTCGCCGACCTTCCCGCGTACGAAGACCTACCCGGGACAGAAGGCAAGTCTCCTTGATGCACTTTGCTCCTATGTTTGCAAACTGATTTAAAATTGTTTATAAAGTTGCATGGCTATGTTTAATGAAATATGTCAAATATAAGTGTTAGCTATACCGAAATTAGTAATTCCTCCTTGACATTGTTAATCATATCCATTGTAACCCTAGAACCTTGTTTATACCATGCTTAGGCTTATATGGTATCCGTTGCTATGTAGTACGGTAGAATTGCTTAGGATCTTTTCCGATGAAAACAACCCAGGGGTGGGATTATTCAAAAAGAATGATATTAAATGTGAATTAAAAGTTATTATTATGGTTTTGGTCCTGTTTTGCTAAAATAAAAAGAAAAGAAAAATGATTTTGACTTGGGCGGCATGGAATGTCGGGTGGGAGCGGATCAAGCCTTGGTCCTATTGTGCAAGTACCGCCCCAAGTCATATAAGGACCGACGCTTATGATTGCCATTTTAAGCATAACCGTACTACCACATGTTTATAATGGTACGACCTGGCCCACTAATTTGTAGAAGCCTAGTTTAGACTCACCACTCGGTTGTTGTGTGAGAGCCGGAAGGAGGCATTGTTGTTGTTGTTGTTGTTGTTTTTCTCACACGACGCAAGAGGGGGCTTCTGCACTGGGTGGAGGGAACCCTAACAACGGTTAAACCTCAGCGGGTGGGTCTAGCTAGGTAGATACATTGTAACGGTCTTGTCACGATCTCTCTGCCGGCACACCAAAGGAAGTGTGCTAACAGCTTGGCATTAAGAGATGATCGTGTCGTGTGGGTAAAGTTGTACACCTCTGCAGAGTAAAACTATTCGAATAGCCGTGCCTACGGTCAAAGGCAAAGCGAAGAATGCTTTCATATTGGTAGACTTTGATTTTGTTTTTAAAACCGAAAAGTGTTTTGTTTTGGGGTTCGGGAGTGGTTAGAACTCTCGGATGTTGTTTGGCGGAAAGAGCCAACCAGGTGGATAGAACCTGTTTTAAATTTGACGGATGGAGTCACATGATTAACTTTGATCTTTTAACTATTGGCGGATAGAGCCTTTATGTTAGTGATGGTGGTTAGAACCTCACTACATTATTAAATAATTCAATTATTAAAACGATTTGTAAAAGATGCTTTGTGAAATTTATTACTTAAGTATGATTTAATCAAATGTGGCTTTATGCAAATAAACCCTACTAAGCCTCCTTTGGAAAGCCCCACATGATCATACTTTCCCGACTTGCTGAGTACTTTTGTACTCACGTGCTACACCAACATTGTCATCATCAGAGAATTCCCAAGATGCCAAGGAGGAGGAGGAGTTCTTCGAGGAGGATTGCCAGGAGGACTAGTTGCGTTCCTAGTCGTCGCCTGTGGCGTTGTGGCGTTCGCTCGTTTCGTTTTGCTTTTGTTTCCGCTGCTTGGTGTCTGGTCGTTGGACCGAGTATTGTAATAAGTGGCCATGTGGCCCATACTTGAATATTTATATTACAAGTTTCGTTTTGTTCGGCAATGAAGTATCACTGTGACTGTGTGTACTAGCTACTGATCTGGGACTAGTACGGAAATACACAGGAGATTCTGGATAGCCGATCCGGGGTCTCACAGCCGAGGAGAACAGATTGCAAAAGAAGACGGAGTACATACATTGTCCATGCATTGATTGCAAGAATGAGAAGATGTTTTCGGACAAAGACCAAATCCACTTGCACTTGATTTGGAGGGGCTTTGTACCTAGCTATACCTGTTGGACAAGGCACGGTGAAGAGGAGATCATACTTCAATGTGATAATGTCGACGACGACGAAGCCACCAATATGGCAGCTGACATCGGGTATGGAACCGATGAGGATAGGTTGGTCGTTGACGATGACAATAATCTGGCTCAAATGTTGCGCGATGCAGAAGGAAACTACAGCAGTGAGAGAGAGTTTAATCAGTTCAAGGGTTTGATAGAGGACTCGGAGAAACCTTTGTCCCCGGGTTTGATAGAGGACTCGGAGGAATACACAAAGTTGCACACTGTAACATACCAAAATTTGGGTTTTCAAAAAAAAATTTGGTTTTGTTTAGCTTCCCAAAAACTTTCGTTGATTTTCTCGCATTTATAAAGCTTGGTTTGAATTTTTTAAAAGCTAAAACAATTTAATTTGAATATTATAAACCTCAAATAAAATAAATTTTATTTTATTTGGATTCCTTGTGCTTCAAGAAGTTCTTCTGTAATTTTTAAGATTTTTCGGAGCTCGTTTGCTATTTATTGGATTTATTCGGAATCGATTTGTATTAAGTCCTTTTATTGAAATTAATTAATTATTTGGAAAATTTTATATAAAGTTTTGTTGAAAATATTTTATTTGAGTTTAAAATATCTCAAAATATTTTCTGGAATTTTTCTAGAATTTTTCTGGTATTTTTATTGCCTCATTTGATTTATTCGAATTTGTGGAATTGTTTTTATTCGAAAATTGGTTGGAAATTCCGAAAATGCTTTGGGCCAAATCTTCTCTCCTCCCACCGGGCCACCCCGCCATCCGGCCCAGCCCACGCCGCCACCCCGCCCCCTCCTCCCGCGCCTTTGGGCCAGCGCCCGGCCGCCCACTCGCCTCGCCACGCGCTGAGCCAGGAGCCAGCCCACAGCGCCCCCCCACGCCACGTGTTGCACTCCCGATCGGCCACGTCGCCCGGATCCGATTCATGCACGGAAACTGCTCGATAAAATGCCTATAAGACCCGTTTTTGCTCCAAACGCGTCCAAACTTGATTTTTCTTGACCTAGCCGCCACCCTAACCTCATGTAGACCTCCCATGACCTCTCCCACAGATCTTCAACCTCCGGATCTCCCCCAAACCCGAGAAATCCACCCCATGTCCTCCGGATGTCGCCCAACGTCGGCCGAACTTTGGAGCCGCGTCCCGGGCAGCTCGTCAACTCTTTTCGAGATCCGTCTTCTCCGCGGTGTGCCACAAGGTACCATCTGTTTGCTGTCCAAAATTCAGCCAATTTGTTCCACGGGATCAAAAGTTATGGCCGTTTCCATCTCGAATCTTGCCGAGGCCATAACTCCCTCAATTTTTCGAGTTTGACGGTGAAATTTTTTTGTGTAGACTCCTGGGGATGTCCTCTACAGGATGCACATCTTGCCCCAAGGTTTTGCCCTCTGGATTTGGCGCAGCAAATTAATTTCTCGGTTCAGACTGCGTTCCAAACAGCGGCAAACTTCCTCGCGCGTTCCCCGTTGTTCCAGAAGGTATTTATTTGAGCCACCTACGTCACGGTGTGCCTCTTGGTCCCATCTAGCTCTCGGTCAAATTTCGTTAAGTTCCGATCATTATTCTAGAAGTTATGGCCATCCAAAGTTTTGATCCAAAACCCGTTAATCGCCAGTTTGTGATTAATCCGGATGGGCGCCGCAAAATCCGCCTATACCGTTGAGTTCGTCTCGCCGCGTTCTACGCAGTAGACATTCTCCCTTTGCCATCCCATCCTCCGGAATTTTTTTTATATATTTAGGCCACCGTTTGCCGTCGCCGCGCGTCGCCTTTTGACACCGGCTATTTTGGTTCGCTCCGGCCATGTTGTCGTGTCCGGAGGATCATCTTGTACTGTTTTGGTCCATCATTAAGGTTCTTTTGGTCTCCGTTTGCCGAGAAGCCCGATTCCGGCCTAAACCCGTCGTCTTTCAACCTAGCCCGTGCCGCCGGTTCGCGCACCGGTTAGCCGTCCTTGGTAGCGTTCTACCGTGGCCATGTCATTGCACCGACGGTCGCTACTTTGCTTCATGAAGTCTCCTATCATTGTTGACCTCCACTGTTAACGTTCGCTGTTAACGATCTACCGTTAACGTTTCCCCGTTAACGTTTCCCCGTTAACGTTCTTCCGTTAACGTTCCGTTAACGTTCCTCCGCTAACGTTTTGCCGTCAATGTTTCACCGTTAACGCTCTGTCGTTAACGCTCCGTCGGTAACGTTTTGCCGTTAACGTTCCACCGTTCACGCTCCGTCGTTAACGCTCCACCGTTAACGTTCCTCCGTTACCTGTTGCCGTTAACGTTTCATCGTTAACGCTCCGTCGTTAACGTTTCGTCGTTAACGTTCCTCCGTTAACGTTTTGCCGTTAACGCTCCGTCGTTAACGTTCCACCGTTAACGTTTCGTCGTTAACGTTCCATCGTTAACGTTTCATCGTTAACGATTGGCTCTCTTCGCTTCGTTGTCATCGCATGCGTGCATTCTTGCACAAACCTTAGTGCGATGCCTTCATCTGTTCTATTATCATGACGTGAGCCTAGTCTCATCGTCATATCATCTTCAAGCCGAATCAAAACCCTAACCTAAGACCGGTTTGATGAACTAAGTTTATCGTGAGCCGCGTTGTTATCTTTGCAATCTTTTCCGTTGTTTCAACCGTGGTAAGACACTTGTCTTGTCTTATCCCTGAAAACCTAATCTGCCATTAATCGAGAATTCCTTCGTGGACTTGGTCGATAGACCATTGGCCATCTGTCATACCCCTGTGCCCGATCTATCCGTCTCTCTTTTGTTTGACTGTGTCCGTTCGGTCAACAAAAGTCAACCTCGAGAATCAGCTTAGTTCACTGTGAACTAACATATCCTTATGGACCCGATCTATAGATCGAGAGCCCATATGTCGCTATCTGTCCAATCAAGATAATAACTTCGGAAGAAATATTCTTCGGAATATTATTCTTTCTTTCCCAGTTATTAGTCTTTCCCTTTTCGGTGTTTTGCCGAAAGCCCGTTCGCTTTTGTCAACTCTTCGATCTAATCCGTTCGAGTTCCCAAATCTCTCCCAAGCCGTTGTGCCCAATGCTGTTTCGTTCTTAATTTGGAGTTTACTTGATTTGTCTTTTGAATTGGTTTGTATTTGCTTTTTCTTTAATCGTTAGACATGTCGTCCGGAAGTCGTTCGAACGAGATGAGGATCGAGAAAGTGGAAGTTGAAGATCGAGGATCAAGGATCAAGGATAAAGAGTAAAGGACAGTAAAAGTTTGCAAGGGCCAGGCAAGTTGTGCTTTGACCATGTTGATCCTATTTTGAAACTTATTTTGATTTAACTTATTGCATGCTAGTTCAATTAGAAAATACTTTATTTAAATATGGGGAATTAGATAAATACCAATTTGCTGTATGACACCTTGATTACTTAAATATGTGCCATGACCCCTTGTCACCCTAGTTGTGGATTACTAGTTGGACATTACTAAAATTGCCAACATGGGTTTAGATCGTTGTAGTATCTTTGCTTAGACACCTTTACGTGCTCATGACATGATTTTGGACAATCAAATGTTAATATTGACTTAATGATATATTGAACCTATTTGGAAAGGTATCATGTGATGTTGATGGCACGTGGTGCATGGTAATCAACTGGGGTTTGATAAATAGTTTTCGACCGGGGCATGTGGCAAGAATGATCAGGTGGGCCAGTTGTGGCACCGGGAACGTTGTGTTGGTTCTTCGGGTAGTCTTGCCCTGGTCACCCTAAGGACTTCACCTTGCAAGCCTTTGAACTGAGTCAAACGTACAACCACATGTCCGGAATGGGACGGACCTAGTTGATTAAGTTGCTAATAACTTACTTGTGGTACCTCGGGGTGTCAACTACACCGTTTGTGTAGCTTGAAGGGGGAGCGTACCAGGGCTGCGGCATGGTACCCATCCAACGGTATGTCGGTCCCATACTTCGCCTTAGCTAAGGGAAGGGATGGTGTAGGGCAAAAACCGGAGAGGTTCACTTGTGTAGTTAGAGGCTTCCGAAAGACTTTGTTATGATCGCTCATTCGCATACTCTTGTATGGCGATTCACGGCTGACGTGGTGAGTGGATTGTATCTTGTGGGTAAAGTGTATAACCTCTGCAGAGTGTAAAATCTATTCGAATAGCCGAGTCTACGGTACTGGACAATGCTCGGGGATTACAGTCAAGGGTTAGCTTTTCTCAAAATTGAACTTGGGATTGGAGGCAGTTTGCCTGTGGAAAAGTGATAATTGGTTAAGGATGTGGAATGGTTTACTTTTGAAACAACTGTGAAATTATTACTATTATTATCTGTTTTACCGCTTTACAATCTATTATGAATATTTGGGAATGCTGTTTATTGCAAAATAACCCCTTCAGCCTGTCATTTGGAATAAGCCATGCATATAGTTATTAGACTTGCATTCTGTGCATGACTTGCTGAGTGCTTTATGTACTCACCCCTTGCAAACAAACAATCACCAGTGAGCAAAAGTCTACATCGTCGAAGAAGAAGAAGTTCCGTGAGAAGGCGATTATCTAGGAGTCGAACCCTGTCAGTTGCCTGTGGCGTATTGATGGGATTCACCGATGTTCTTCGTTCCGCTGCTGCTTATTTGGAGTCGAAGCCGTCAAGGCTTCACAAATGTAAGGTTGACCTTAAGGTCGTTCAATAGTTTATATTCTATATGTGTTATTTCTCTTTTCCGCTGTGTATGATTGTGATATTCATCTATGTTGAGACTGTGTGCACTAGCGTGATCCTGAACTAGTGCTGAATACACAGAGGGTCCGGATTTGCAAATTCGGGTCCCGACACACACTGTGCTTTCACTACTGAAATTGAAGGCAAGCAATGGTTGGTCCGACAAGAGTTTCACGGAGTTGCTACGTCTCTTAGCGGACATGCTTCCAGAGGGCAACCTGTTGCCTAAGACCACGTATTTTGCCAAGAAGGTTGTATGTCCCTTGGGATTGGAGGTAGGAAGAATACACGCGTGTCCAAACGACTGTATACTCTATCGCAAAGACTATGTAGACACGCATGTATGTCCGATGTGCAAAGCATCGCGATACAAGCGTAAGGGCAAGGAAAACGAAGGCATAGAAGTGAAGAATGGAGCTCCCGCTAAAGTGGTGTGGTATTTGCCAGTAATACCTCGTCTAAAGCGTTTATTTGCAAATAAAAAGCATGCCAAGCTGATGCGATGGCACTCAGAAGAGCGAAAGAGGGATGGAAAGTCGAGGCACCTGCCGATTCTCGCGATGGAGAACCATCGATAGGCTCTTTAGGGAGAACTTGAAATGAGCCAAGGAATATAAGGTTTGGGTTGAGTACGGATGGAATGAATCCTTTCGGTAACATGAAGCGATATTCATAGCACTTGGCCCGTGACTCTCTGTATCTACAACCTTCCTCCTTGGCTGTGTATGAAGCGAAAATACATTATGATGTCGCTGCTTATCCAAGGGCCGAGACAACCTGGAAACGATATTGATGTATACCTACAACCATTGGTGGAAGATCTTGTGCTACTGTGGAATGAAGGTGTACAGGTATGGGATGAGTACAAGCGGGAGTACTTCACTCTACGCGCAATGTTGTTCTGCACCATCAATGATTTACCAGCCCTAGGTAACCTGTCCGGTCGTACTATAAAAGGAGCTAAAGCTTGCCCCCAATGCCTGGATGAAACTAGTAGCGTGTGGCTTAACAACTCGAGGAAAACAGTCTACATGCGTCACCATCGGTTCCTTCGAAAGAATCATCCGTATCGTAATACGAAAAAACAATTTGACGGTACAAAGGAGGACGGTTCAGCTCCAAGGCCTCTTACTGGGGAAGAGGTATATGATATGGTTAAGGATATTAATGTTGTACTTGGAAAGGGGGATACCTCGAGGTCCGTCTTCGAGAAAACCACGTGGAAGAAGAGATCCTTATTTTGGGATTTGCCCTATTGGAAGGACTTAGAAGTTCGACATTGCATCGACGTCATGCATGTAGAAAAGAATGTATGTGACAGCGTGCTTGGTCTTTTACTGAATATTCCTAGCAAAACAAAGGATGGACTGAAGGCACGAAGGGACCTGGAAGATATGAAGATCAGAGCCGAGCTACATCCTCAAGACACCGGGAAAGGCCGACTTTACCTTCTGTAACACCCCGGCATTTAATATGCCCGAATGCTACCAAACATAAGCTAAACAACATCTAAATACCACATTTAAACATAAATTCCAGCAAAGGTACATATGCTAAAAACCGATATTTCGGCAGCATCTCCTTTGTTTTTCCATGAATTAACACCATATCAATATCATGGCAAGATATATCATAGCACACGACATCTAAAACATCAACATAAATGGATATATCATCAAATTACGCCAATAATACCACGCTCAACCACTTCATAAACTAAAACGAAGCAAATAAGGAATCACTAGCATGCTAAATTAAACCATACATTAAGTTTAAGGCACAACTCTTAATATCATGTCTCCAAGTGATTAATTATGGACTATGATGGTGGAGCTACGTGTAGAAGTGTAGCTAGACCCCTTTTTCCCGCATGCCGATCTGAAAGTACCTAAAAACAACATAAAACACAAGCGTGAGTTCGAAAACTCAGCAAGCATATTGTAATGGACAACAAGATCATTTACAAGACAATAATACCTTACATCACATATAACATCTCATACTTGAGCACATAACAACATCATCATCATTAAATATGTATTGCAATGCAATGCAATGCAATGTTATGCTCATATCTCCTTGGAAACTCATACCGGTATGGTTGAGTACACACCCGTCGGTGTGCATCCTTTTCCCCCCTTCCATCCCGAAGATGGAGGGTGCCTACTCCTCGCTTCCATTCACCACGTGGATGGAATCACGATGTAGGTCTTACTCAATGGCGTTCCGGACTAGTCATAACTTTCTCACCGACCTTGCCGGACTAGTTATGACTTTCTCACCGCCCTCGCCCTATCTCATGTCATGCATGCAACTATGCCAATTATCATATTTCACATGTACATAAACATATGGCATCTCATCATGACAAATATTACACATGGCATCGAATCATGATAAGTATAGACACATAGCATCATATCATGATAATCATACTCAATATATCATTGGAAAACAGCAAGCAAGGCAAGTGATCATAGCAAGTATTCAATCTTTCATCCAATATCAACCAGCAACCTACAATCCGCTATACATTACAACACACTTGCCTCAACCGCGGGCGACGGATTTGTGGGAAGTCGAGGGCACTCCCGGTGTCACACCACCTGCACATAGGCATCACACACTCACAATCATGCCCACAAAATAGTACACAAATCCCCATCTAACCCGACATTGCCCACTACTTGCAAACCTAAAAATAGAGGTTCTGTCCCGGCGGGACAGCAGCCTTGCAAAGGCCATAACTTGAGTTCTGGGACTCCAAATCGATTAAACGAGTACACCATCGCGAAGCTTAGGAAATTTCCTACATTTTTCTAGTTATACGGAAAGACTGATTCGGACACTAAAATTGTTTAATCTACAGATTACTACGATCTGTTCCAATCGCGTCACAGATTTTAACACGCTCGGTAAAACGGCCATAACTTTCAAACGGCTGACCGGATTTTAACGTTCTTTATATCCACGGAAATATAATTAAATTATCTACAACTTATTTTAAGTCCGTACGGACAGATTCGGATTCTAAATCGACGAAAACTCGAACCCTAGCTCGATTGCTCAATCTGCCCGAAAACAGAAACGTGGCAACGTCTAGATCTAACCCAAAGAACTCCAACCCAGCACCACCAATTGATCTAAAAACTTCATAAACACCCTAAGAACAGTACCTAGATCAAACCCAAGGATCCCCATGATCATACCTTTGCCCAACGAACGAATCTCCAATAGATCTCCTCGCGGATCGCTCCTCGCTCCACGCTCCTCGCTCCTCGCTCCAACGGATGGATCCACAAGGTGCAGAGGTGTGGAGACCACCCTAGGGCAGCAAGGGGGTGGAGGAGAGGTGGTGGAGAGGTGGGGAGCAATGGGGCAAAGGAGGGGGAGGCGCACGGCCAAGGGAGGAGGGAGGCGGCTAGGGCAAGGGCAAGTGGGGGGAAAGGGCGCACAAGGGGCAGGGGTGAACGCCCAAGGGCTGGTGGGGAGCCCTTTTACCAGCCCCCACACCCAATCCTAGTCCGTTACGGAGACCTACTCCATCCCACCAAAGCCCACTTAAGGCCCAAACTCCCCCGGGAAGGCCCAAAACCCCGAAAACGGCCCGGAAACGGCCCGGAAATGTTATTAACCTCCATACCTTATGGTTTTAACCTGCCATACCATATTTCATAAAGTTTTTGACCTTAACATGCACCATTTAAAAGGTTACGACACTCCGTGGTGACACATCACTTCAAACGGCCCAAAAATGCGAGTAAACCTCAAGCCGAAAGGTTTTATTCTCTAATTTCACATTCTATAATGTCACACCATACCGTAGTGTCACACCTTCCCCCAGCTTGCTATACTCTGTCCAAGAAAGAGAAAACAGACCTCTGCAAGTGCTTGCGTAGTGTGAAAGTTCCGTCCGGTTACTCCGCAAACATCAAGAAACTGGTATCGATGAAAGATTTGAAGTTAACTGGTATGAAGTCTCATGATTGTCATGTGATGATGACACAAATGCTCCCTATTGCAATTAGAGGTATTTTTGCACGACAAGGTTCGAGAGGCAATCATGAAGTTGTGTTTCTTCTTTAACGCGATTTCACGAGAAGGTCATCGATCCGTTGGAGTTTATGAACTGCAGTGATGTGGTCAACACTGCGTGTCGACTAGAGATGTATTTTCCTCCATCATTTTTCGATATCATGGTTCATCTCATTGTTCACCTTGTGAATGAGATAAATATTTGTGGGCCAGTATTCCTGCATCAGATGTATCCGTTCGAAAGGTACATGGGTGTTTTGAAGAAATATGTACGTAATCGATCGCGAGGGAAGGTTCCATTGTAGAAGCTTATGCAATCGAGGAGGTTATTGAGTTCTGCGTCGATTACATGGACGAGGTTGAATCGGTAGGAGTGCTGTATCACGCCATGAGGAGGCTAGGCGGCAAAGGAGTAATCGGAATGAAATCCACAAATTCTTACGATCATTTTTGTTCGAACAAGCTCATTTCACGCTTTTGCAGCGATCGATCGAGGTATCCCGTTTATGGACATGCACAAGGAAAAGCTACAGAGGGAAAATCGTGGACGATCGAGGTTTGGATAACAAAAGAGCACAATCGTGTGTTCAATCATTGGTTCAAGGAGCACATGTCTGGTGAAGAAACGAGTGTTACGTTGAGGTGGTTGGCAAAAGGGCCATCAGGTACAATCGTGACATGGCAAGGATACGACATAAATGGATATACATTTTACACGAGAGCTCAGGATAGCAAAAGTACTTACCAAAACAGTGGTGTCCGTATAGATGCCTATGACAATACAGGCAGTAAGAAGAGCAGCTTCTATGGGTTTATAGAGGAGATTTGGGAGCTCGACTACTGCATTTTCAAGATCCCGATGTTTCGGTGTCGTTGGGTCCAACTCCCAAAGGGTGTCAAGGTGGACAAATATGGCTTCACTACTGTGGACATCGAGCAAGTCGGATATAGAGACGAACCATTCGTACTTGCGAAGCAAGTTGCACAGGTCTTCTATGTAATCGACCGTGAGATAAGAAGCGTCATGTAGTTCTTCAAGGAAAACAAAGGATCGTCGGAGTTGAGAATGTCGTGGATGAGGAAGAGTACAACCAGTTTGATGAGTTGCCTCCTTTCGTAGATTGCAGCATCAGGCTCGAGGAAGCAACCACTCAGGAAGCCACCTATCATCGTGATGATCATGAAGAAGGCCAAATTGTGAAAGAAAATAATTAGCTAGGAGTAATGGCAAAATGTGTGTATTTATGTGGGGTAATAGAAATGTAATGTCAGAAATATGCATTTATGTGGAGTAATGGCATTTTTTTGTTAAAAAATATGCTTTATATTAATTCATGGCTTTATATTAATCAGGGATTCAAATTTATAAGAATATAAATTTATATATCATAGATAAATTAATTATGAATAATTAGTAGTTAATATATATGATAGGTTCACTAATACATTAATTCATAGCTTTATAATAGAAGGAAATCTGGAAAATATGCTTTATATTAATTTATATCAATCAGGGATTCAAATTTCATAAGAATATAAATTTATATATCATAGATAAATTAATTATGAATAATTAGTAGTTAATATATATGATAGGTTCACTAATACATTAATTCATAGCTTTATAATAGAAGGAAATCTGAAAAATAGTATTAGTGGCGATTGTTAATTAAAACCACCACAGATAAGGTTTATCAGTGGCGGTTTTTTAATTACAACCGCCACTGATAAGGCTTATCTGCGGCGGTTTTAATAAACAACCGCCACTGATAAGACTTATCAGTGGCGGTTTTAATTAACAACCGCCACTGATATGTCCCCCAATATATACCACGCCACAGTGGTCAGTCCTCATCACTAGCTTTTCTTGAACCCTAATCCTCGCCACAGTGGTTAGACCCCGCCGCCTCCCTCCCGCGCCCGGCGTCGTCCCCGCCCCCGTCGGCCACCCCCGCCCGGCGCCCTCGTCCAGCCCGTCCCCGCCCGGCACAAGCTCTCCTGGCGTCGTCCCGCCCCGTCGGCCACCCTCGCCGGCGCCCTCGTCGGCCCGTCCCGCCCGGCACAAGCTCTCTGGCGTCGTCCCGCCCCGTCGGCCACCCCGCCCTTCCTGCTCGGCCCGTCCAGCTCGTCCCCGCCATTGAAGGTGAGCCCCCGACCCGACTTGGTATGCTTGCTGCCCAAGAGGCCAGATTGATCGCCATTTCACCATAGGAGCCCAAGAGGCCAGGACGACGAATTGGCTCGGTATAAATTGCTCAAATGCTTATGCCCCTTCTTTATGATAATATACTTTTTATCATATGTAGATTCGTCATTGTGCTTAATGCTTGTTTGACTAAGTGAAAGTAACAATCTTGTGTCGTTTGCTCAATGCGCAGTTGGTTTCTATCTAGTTCCTATGAACTGAGATTGAGCAAGCGTGCTGAAAGATAAAACTTTTAATTACTTTGGGTTAGTTTGAGTGCTGTTTTGTTCGTTGGGCTGGTATGCTGGATCTTGATTACAAATGTGATATCAAAAGCAAGCCAAAGATTCCCTATTTTAATGTATACGTTTCAATAGATCGTGGTGTCTGATATAGAGCACTGAACAAATTAACTATTAATTTGAGCACCGCAGAATTTAGGGATTGTTATGAGGTTAATTGATGGCTAAATTGTTGTTTAGCGATCTTTGTTTCTAAAGAACCAACATGATGATTGTGGAATTGCTCAAGTACAGTCAGAATTTGTAACATTCACCAATTTGTTCATTGCTAGGTTTTGCATGAGGTTTTTCTTTATTTCTTGCCATACACAGCCATAATCTATTTCTTTCAAATTTTTGTAGTTTGCAACAAGGTAAATACATGCACATTTTAAATAGTCTAAGTTATTTACTCAGATTGTGAGCCCAGGTCCATACTTTTTTTGAAGAGCAACTTTTGTATCTACTAAGATGGACACTAGGAACATCTTTTTTTGGAAGCTTCTAAAAAATTTGTGTCGATATAGGAGCCCTCCCTCTATTTTCATTCTGGATTCACCGCTGCTTGCTGCTGTTAACTTGCACTGCACGTCGTCTGCCAACTATGTGAATTGCATGCTTGTATTTGGGTGATGTGATTGTTTCTCTTAGAACAATGTGGTTGTTGGTTAATAAAGGAAGACATGCAAAAAGACAGACTATCTCTGGATTCAAATCAACTGTGTTATTGTGGAGCAGTTTTACCATCTGGCATAAGAATTTAGTGCGAAATCTGCATGATATGATATGTTTTGTAGCTTATGATTACCATTACTGCTTAATGGTTGTGGTAGTTTTGGCTTGTTTCGTGTGATTGAGACCTAATCCTATGTGATGCAACTTTTGGATTTGCAAGATAGCTGTGCCCAATAGTATCAAAATTATCAACATGGTATACGGAGACTCGTACAGGAGTCGCAAGAGAGCGAAAGAAGAGCGTGCGGAACGGGCTATGGAGGAGATGAAGCAAAAGATGCTTCAAGAATTACAAAGCACCATAGAACAACAAGTTCAACAAAAAGTACAAGAAGCCATGAGCCAGTCGCAAGGACACAACACTTCTCGCCGACCCCTACGAATCGCCGTAGCGATTGCGCGTCCACACCATTGGTACAACCGGATAACACGCATTATCCTGTGGGCGACATACAAGACCCCACACCCTGCCCGAGCTCAATGTGCCTGTCATGAACATATTTTTACAGTCGCTACAGGATAGCTTATCCATACCAACAAGGGGATGTTTTGCACAACTCTCCGATAGCTCCAGGTTATGCAAAGGTCCAGGTGGACACGGTGCTTCCACAGTTTGCTGAGGTTGGACTGGAAATGCCTTGCAATGATGAGGTCACAACTCTAGGAAGTGCCGTTCACACTTTCATCCAGTGGCGTAAGCGTGACATCGTCTTGGATCATGAACCGCCTGCCTCTCCTACAGTACAACTCGCCCATTCATCACCAACACCTGAGCGTCAAATGGCTAGTGCGCCCACTATAAAGGAGCCTGCTCTAGGAGCCCATTCGTCACCAGCGCCTCAACATCAAAAGCTTAGTGTGACCACTTCAAAAGACGAAGGTACAACACCTGATCCGAAGAAATGGCCCGTTAGACAAGCCATATCAGTTAGATCAGGCGAAGCCAGAACAGAGTATGATGTCATCAGAGGAAAAGGAAAGGGCAAAGCGAAATCTCAAGTACAAGATAATCACGAAAGGCTGAAATACGAGCTTGGAAAGCCATTAGTCACCGAATTGAAGTTGAAGAGCCTAACACTCATGATGCAGCGATTACATGACTGGTACATGATGCGATCCAATCAATATATACTCCCGAAGATGATCACTGCCATTTACGGAGAGGAACATTTTCACCATGAGGGGGTTGGCTACTTCATGATAGAATTCGATAACTTGCACAACTTGTTCTATCACGACGCCCTCGACGTGTCTTTTTGCGATCTTTGGACACTGTAAGTGTCTACTATATAAATCATGGTTTACATTCACGTAATACCGATAAATATCTTGTCTAACTTTTTCCTTATCTAGATACGAGACTATTGAATTGAGAAGAACCAAGGGCCCAGTGGGATTCCTCGACCCGAGGCAGTGTGCGGATCGAAATCTTAAGAGCACCAAATGAGGTTGAGGAATACATATACAGGGCGTTGCTAAAACTACAAGACAAGGAATTCATACTTGTTCCATACAATTTTAAGTAAGTTTCTCACTGGCTAGTTAAATCACTTGTTGAATTCGCTCATTTCTCATATCCTAGGGCTAATGACTATAGCATCATACATGTATATGTAGGTTCCACTGGATTCTTGTAGTAGTGACTCCAGAAAAGAGCAAGTTGTTGGTCATAGATTCGATGGACAAAGATAAAAAAGACTACGAAGAGCTGCTAAGTGTAATGAATGCGGCGTTCAAAAGATATTGTACAAAGAGCTTGAGATACCGCCCATTCTAGAAATCACTTTCAGTCCGAACTAAATTTCCGGTACGCATGCAAGAAATATTCTTATATCGCATTTCATAGTAAATAACTCCTTCCATGACATTTTAGTTTATTCAATTTTTGTAGTGTCACAAGCGATGCAAGGCACAAATTTATGTGGGTACTTAGGTATTGCCAATACATGCGCGAAATCTTATCTTCTACAATAATAGACAATGACGTAGAGGTTTGTCATGCTAACATTACACATTTATTCGCACCACTCAATTTCTATATATACTCTTAGATTTATTTTTCATACTTGTAGCGCCTCAAATTGCCTACGACAGGACTACATCCTCTTGACATCCAAGCCATTCAGGGACAGCTCGCTTACTTCATCATGAAGGAAGTCATCAACAAAAAGGGCGAGTTTTATGATGAAGACAACAATGATCAATTGCTCCATGCTGTTGTTAAACGTCATTCGCCTCGAAAGAACCCTAAAGGCTCGTAGGCTTAAGATTGTGTGAGAAGATACTAGTTCTTGGATGTGGACTTATAAATTGTAAACGAGAGCATGACAAACTTTAGAAATGAGAAGATACTCTACTGGTCAATATGACTAATCTTATTTATTATCGATCTATTACAATGTGTGTGATATAATAGTTTTGCTTGTGATATAATTATCGATCTATTACACCGGAATGTTGTAATGCTGATTGGTTTTTGTGATATAATTATTCTCTCGTCTCATCGTGAACTCCTCCTTCACCTGCATCATCGCATCACGAACTCCTCGCATCAGCGCCATCGTGTGCCTCCCTCCCTCCACTACTAAGCGCTTCCTCCTCCCTCTCCGTGCGGCATCACCGTAAAGATTCCTCCTCCTCATTGGTGATCTACATCTAACCCCCTTTTTCTCATACCTGTTTTGAGGAAGGAGAGGAGGCAGTTGCTGCTTGTGAGAAGTCGCTGAGGTGCAAAGATTGGGAGAGGAGGGAGCCGCTGGCCATTGGAGTTGCCCTTGGAGAGGATGCTGTGAAGGTGAGTCCCCTGCTTTTTTGACGAATCTGGAAACTAACTTAGGTCTGGTTCATAGAGTAGTGTTTCTAATTGGCAATTGAACGCACTGATGCAATTATTAAGTGTCAGGGTATTCTAACGAACTCTGGAGGCATGGTATCTTATTTTTTGGTGATAATGCTGATAGTCTATGAACCCCTTTCATTTTGAGGTATTTCATACTTGGAATGTTTGTTCCTTCTAAATAATTATGTGTTGCGGTAGAGAGAATAGAATTCATGATTCCTGCTAGTTTATTTATGCATATTATTGGGGTGGTAATGACTGCATATTCTCGAACTGATTCTTTTCTTGAATTAGCTGGGTTCTTTTGAATGTTTCTTGTGAGATTTTCATGCAATTCTGTTCTGTATGCATAGGTCAATGATGTTAAAGGTGACCTGTCTCAAATTGGTTTTGACATCGAATCAATTCAACAAATGGTAGCTGGATTGGTGAGTTCAAGCATCCTATAAACTTTGTCAAAACCATTTGATTATCCTGACTGTTTTATTTTCGTTATCAGGAAGGGAAGATCGAGTTACTTGACAATAAGCAGGTGGAACCGATAAACATACGCATGAATGTTGGTGACCATGCTAAAGGTCTCTGTCCTAATGTTTGATTTACTTAGTAGCTTGCAAATAAAGATACATTTCGTTTCATGTGTGAAAGAAAATTGATATATACCAAACAGTTCAGAATCATGTATGCTGGTATATCATTTTGAGATTCTGCTATTTCAGAAGGCATGGCTAGCACTTTCCTGAGGCTAACCAGAAATGCCGATTTTTTTTATTGCTGGACGGGGTTATCAGTGGCGGTTCCAACTAAAAACCGCCACTGATAATGCCATACCAGTGGCGGTTCCAATAAAAAACCGCCACTGATATTAGCAATATCAGTGGCGGTTTTTTATTGGAACTAATATCAGTGGCGGTTTTTTATTGGAACCGCCACTGGTATGGCATTATCAGTGGCGGTTTTTAGTTGGAACCGCCACTGATATTATCATTATCAGTGGCGGTTTTTCTCTCCAACCGCCACTAATGAGTATTATCAGTGGCGGTTTTCAAACCGCCACTGAAAATCTACGATTATTAGTGCCGCTTAATCTGTGGCGGTTCAAAAACCGCCACTGATGTCTCTTCCGAACCGCCACTGATGTCCCTCTCCATAGTAGTGTAGTCGTACTATCAATGGCTTAAGAAATACAAGAACAAGATGTTTGTGAGAACACGTACATGAAGTTGAAGGGCAGAAGTATGTACAGTTTGTAGTGCTGTTTGAATAATGCACGCAAAATGTATGCCTCAACATGCGGTCTTTGCTGGTCGAATTGCCAGATTTTCTCGTTGACAGCCTCTGGGTCGATGAAGCCAACGTTCTGTTTGCCCAGTCTTCTACATCGTTGTATCTCCATTCTACATAAGAAGGGATAACTAAGTTAATTAGATTTTCAATTTTGTGGTACGAGAGGAAGCAAACGGTAAACTTAGCAGATCAACACTTACAGACACCAGCAGCACATGAAGCCAACGTCGATGGCATCTGTTTGGTACACATGGTACAAGTCCTCGAATTGCAGCCATATGTCTATCTTTTGCCCGCGGAAGAAGTGCTCATCTTGAGAAATGAGGTGGAACATTTTCTCTCCTTTAGATGCCCTTTTCATGTAACATTCATGCATTTGACGCATCTTCGTTGGGAGATCATTTATATCTTTTGGATCAATTAGCGGTTTGCCCAACTCATACTTCCATCTGGTTGGTGCCACTGGAAGATCCTGGTCTATTGATTCGAGTCCTTCCTGTAACACCCCAAAATTTTGCTTTTCTTAAATTCATGTGTGATTTGGCACTTTGGTGAATTTTTGGAATTTTCTGGAATTTATTTGGAATTTATTTGAATTTATTCCATTTTGAAATAATTAAAGAATTAAACTTTGCAAATAAAATTTTGTTGGAAATATTTTATTTGAGTCCAAAATGATCCAAAGTATTTTCCAGAATTTTTCTGGAATTTTTCTAAGTCTTTTGATATTTTTAATGAATTAAATGAATTTCTGGGAATTATTTTAAATATTAAATCGCTGGAAAATCAAGTCGGGTCAAGTACTGTTCATCCGACCGGACCCGAGTCCGAGTCCGACTCGAGTCCGACCCGAGCCAAGTGACTTGACCGAACCCTATTCGATCCCGACCGTTGGATCGAGATCCAACGGTCCAGATTGGATCGCAGCGGTTGGGCTGAGTCCGGGCCGGATCCGACCGCGCCCGCGCGATCGTGACCGTTGATCGCGCCACGTGGACGGTCCTCCGTCGTCGCCTCCGCCCGAGTCTAAGCCGGACTCCGCCGCCGCGCCCGCCGCCGTGAGGATTTAGGTTTCCGTTTTCCGCGCGGAAGCCGAGGCTATTTAATGCCCGGATCACACCCCGAGGATCACCTGGACCTTGCGAAGCCGTTGCCCTAGCCGTCGCCGCCGCAGTGTCCCTGACGCGCCCGCAATCGCTCGCCGGAGTGTAGCACTCCTCCGCCGTGGTTTTTGCTTCGTTCCGCCGCCGTCCGCCGTCCCCCGCCGCCGTTGACCCTAGATCCGGACTCACCGCGACGAGACGCACCCGAAGGGACCTCTCACCTCGCCGGAGGAGCCCGCAAACGCCGTTGCCCGTGTCGTCGTCCCCAGCTCCGGCCAGGCAGCTCCGCCGCACGCCATCGCCATCGCTCGAAGCTTCTCAGCCGTCCGATCAAGATCCAACCTCCCAGATTGCGCCACGTCATCTCACGGTGAGATTCCGTCCAAAACCACTAGATCCAATCTTGACCGTCCGATCTAGATTCAACGGTCCAGATCAAACGCGTTAACCCAAACGCGTGAGAGCCAGATCTAATCTGGGCCGTTGATTTTCAAATCGACGGCCGAGATTGCGCCACGCGTCCGGGAAGGCTGACCGCCGCGGTCAGCGCCGTCCACGCGCGCGTGCGTGTGACGCTGACACGCGGGGCCCGCATGTCAGCGGCTGTCCCAGCCGAGCGCTGACGTCAGCAATGACGTCACAGTGGGTCCCACTGCCGCCAAGACCGTGGCCGAGCCTCGCCGACGTGATGACTTCATCCGAGGCGGACCCACATGTCATTCTCACGAGGAGCCGTGGACCGAGTCCACGGTAGACCCGAGCCAAGCCGTGGACTGAGCCCATGAGCGGTGGCGTCGACCAACCAATCGAGAGGCTGCCACGTGTCGGTGACGCAATAATTAATTTCGAAAAGAAAATGATTTATTAATTCGAAATAATGATTTCAGATTTTGATTCAAACTTCAAACGCTTATAACTTTTGCGTTTCAACTCCGATTTGAGTGATTCAAATTTCTAAATTTGTATAAAATTGAGATCTACCTAAATATAAATTTTATTTAATTTTTGGAGTAAAGTTTTTCTCTGTAAAATTATTTAATTTATTATTTAAACTTTAAATAATCATAACTTTTGCATTTTAACTCCAAATTTGACGATTCCAGTTTCTAAAAATTCATAAAATTATGTTCTCTCTGTTTATGGATTTTATTTGGATGTTTGGACACTTTTCGCCTATTGTTTTTTCGTGTATTGCTATTTGCACGCTTTACGAGTAGACGTTGAAGTGCCGGAAGGATTCGAAGGAGAAGTATTGACTCAGGATCCAACTCAAGACCAAGAACAAGTACTTTTTGAAGGCAAGTTGTGCTTTGACCATGTTGATCCTATTTTGAAATCTATTTTGATTTAACCTATTGCATGCTAGTTCAATTAGAAAAATACTTTATTTAAATATGGGGTTAGATAAATACCAATTTCTTTGTATGACACCTTGATTATTTAAATATGTGCCATGACCCTTGTCACCCTAGTTGTGTAATACTAGTTGGACATTAATAAATTGCCAACATGGGTTTTAGACCGTTGTAGTATCGCTTAGACACGCGACGTGCTCATGACATGATTTTGGACAATCAAATGTTAATATTGACTTAATGATATATTGAACCTATTTTGGAAAGGTATCATGTGATGTTGATGGCACGTGGTGCATGGTAATCAACTGGGGTTTGATAAATAGTTTTCGACCGGGGCATGTGGCAAGAATGATCAGGTGGGCCAGTTGTGGCATTGGGGATGTTGATTTGGTTCTTCGGGTAGTCTTGCCCTGGTCACCCTAAGGACTTAACCTTGCAAGCCTTTGAACTGGGTCTAACGTGCAACCACATGTCTGTAATGGGACGGACCTAGTTGACTAAGTTGCTAATAACGTACCTGTGGGACCTCAGGAGGTCAACTACACCCTTTGTGTAAGTTGTACGGGGGAGCGTACCGGGGCTGAGGCCAGGTACCCATCTAACGGTTGATTGGCCTAAACTTCGCCTTAGCTAAGGGAAGGGTTAGTGTGCAATAACCGGGGAGGACCACTTGTATTGTTAGAAGTTTCTGAAAGACTTTGTTACGGGAACTCGCCTTTGTGGTGTTTGACTGTATCTTGTGGGTAAAGTGCATAACCTCTGCAGAGTGTACAATCTATTCGAATAGCCGTGTCCGCGGTATTGGACATCGCTCGGGAATTACAGTCAAGGGTTAGATTTTCTCAAAAATAACTTGGATCTGAAAGGTTGGGTTGGATTAATAATGATGTTGATGGAAATGTGGATTAGGATGGGAAAGATGTTTATTAAACTCCTTGAAAAGTTATTTATGCTTTACTTGTTTCTACTGCTTTCGAATCTACTTATGATACTTGTTAAATGCTGTTTACTGCAAAAATACCTTGAGCCACTCCTTTGTATTAAGCCATGCATGTAGTATATTAGCTGCATTCTGTGCATGACTTGCTGAGTACCAAGTACTCACCCTTGCCACAATACAACACCAGTTGAAGAGGAGACTACACCAGCTTTGGAGGAGGAGCTCCACGAGGAACCGTCTACTTAGGGAGCGAGCCTAGTCAGTTGCCTGTGGTATACTGGATGGCGCCACGAAGTTATTTGATTTTCCGCTGCTACTATTTCTCTCTTAATAAGTTTCGCCCTGCGAGGTGTGCATTTGTAACTTGACCATAAGGTCAAGTAACCAGTTTGACTATTTAATTAAAGTACTTTACTAGTATCGAGTGGTATGATTGTGATATTTACCGATGTTGAGACTGTGTGCACTAGCGCGTTCCTGGACTAGTGCTGAATACACAGAGGGTCCGGATTTGCAGATTCGGGGTCCCGACAGAGGTGGTCTCAGAGCCATACTGACCGTAGGCTCAATCCTAGCTAGAATGGTCGTAGAAAGGTTAAAACCTATTTTCTAAAGCTAAAAATTTGTCAAGACAAGAAATGACATCTCGACTTATCCCATTCTTTCTTTTCTTGCCTCTTGCTGAATTTTTCCCTTACCTTGTCACGATTTAAAAATTTCGAGTTCTTACGTGAGCACTCTTGTGACAGATGGAGGGAGAGTTCAACTGCGTCGACCTGGAGGTTGGTCACGCCGCAGAACTTTGGCGTATGCTACAGACTCTCGGAGATTTTGAGAAGCCGCAATACCAAGTGGAAGTAATCAGACAAGCAGGATTGATCAAGGCTTGTGACATGAAGATTGTGGTACCTGCTAGGAAGAAGGGCCCAGGCAATCGCCCGATACACCGTGACCGCCAGGAGGTCTACAATGCAGATGGGTATCCAAGAAGTATCACGACGAGCAATGCGGCACATTACCCGTATCTACGCCAGAGAGTTGGAGAGCACGGTGTTCCGTTATCGCCCGCGCAGCAATAACCTTCTTGACCCGAAGGCGATTCAGGATGAGGATGCCATGGTTACACAGTTGGCACGACTTGTTGTCGCCCAGGAGGATGTACTCGATGATACAAGCAAGGAGCTACAGAAGGCCCGCAAGGAGATCACGACAGAGAAGAACAGATGGCGGGAAGCTCAAGAGTATGTGTCACACCTTCTGCGAAGGATTGACGAGTTGGAGATGGCTTTGTACGGACCAGAGCAGAGCGATTACTCGAGCTACACGAGCCAGATCCGGAGGAGTCGGATCTCGATGAGGACATCGCTTCTTCGACTACCACAGATGACACGATTCTTTGACACGGCAATCGTTTCGTGCCTATGCCGCAGCATCCGTACCCAGGCCGTGGAGGTTTTCTCGATGAGTGAACGTAGGTTTTATAGTGAGACTCCTTCGCCGAGTCGCGTCTTAGAATAAAGAGTCGCCCTTTAGGCATTAGACTCCAGAGTTAGTTCGATTTGGATTTTCATTGTTTCTTTGAGTGTGCAGTATGTGTTGCAAGGCCCTTAGACATTGTAAGCAACCATACCAAGTTACTATTGATTAGTTAATAAAGTTGGACCTTAAAGTTACACCTTTCGCCCCGCATAAGTTCCATATTACTTGTCTATTCTTGTTTCCCCCTCATCTCTAAAACCTAGAGCAAATCGTCAGATGGTGAACACCCGCGGAAACTTTGGAGGCAATGGAAGTGGTTCTCGCCCAGCAGAAAACCCTAATGATGGAGCACCAGCACCGCCACTAGACATGCAGAATTTTGGAGCATTTCTTGCTGCTCAGACTCAGTTGATGCATGCTATGATGCAACAAATGCAACACGTCCTTTGCTCAGGCCACCGCTAATCAAGTTAATCGGGGACAACGCGAGAATACAAGGCTGCCGAGTTCATGAGAACTCACCCACCCACTTTCTTCGGGAATGCCAATCCATTGGAGGCCGATGATTGGTTAAGGTCAATTGAGAGGAAGCTACACATAGCTCAATGCATAGGAAATGAGAAGGTACTCTACGCTTCTCATCGGTTTGAAGGAACGACCACCGAATGGTGGGAGAACCACGTGCCACGCAAAGTGAACCCTCGAGGACATCACTTGGGAAGAGTTCACGACTGCATTCGTCGGTATCACGTGCTGAAGGAATCATGGATCTTAAGAAGGAGGAGTTGAGCATCAAGCAAGGTAATCGGCCAGTGGCCGACTACTGAACAAGTTCACACAGCTAGCACGCTACGCTTCGAGGATGTAGCAACAGATAAAGCCGCAGTCTCGCTTCATGAAGGGACTTAACTCAGGACTACAAGTAGGACTGATCACCCACACCTTTCCAGATTTCCAAGAGTTGGTGAATAAGGCGCTTATTCTTGAGGACAAGTGCAAGGAACTGGATGAGAACAGGAAGCGCAGGATGCAACAAAGAGGGATCACGTCGAGGAACGCATAGCAGCGCTGAGAGTTGCACCAAATCAGTTTTGATTCCAGCCACAAAATGCAACAAGGACACCGTCATCGCACCAAGGCCCGTCAATCGAACTACGGACCCCAGCCCCGCTAGAAACGCTGCTCAGGCAAGAAGAAACAGTGAGACGCCGCTACAAGCGCAACGAGCCAGGACACTTTGCCAACACTGCCCAAAGAAGACAGCGAGAGTGACCCCGATTCGCTTCAATCTAGGAACCACCCAGCTAGGACGCCAAAGACCAGGAGCCACACCCAGGCGTGGTGAGAGGCCGAGTCAACCATGTCACCGCAGATACCTTTGCGAGAATGCTACTGACGTCGATCTTGGGTAAGTTACTTGTTAACTGAGTACTGCAGCAGCTTTGTTTGATTACGGAGCTTCAGATTCGTTTGTTTCGCAAGGCTTTGCTGCTAGAAATGATTTGGGGATTGCAAGACTTAAATGCATGCTTTTAGTTCAAACCCACGATTAGAACTCGAACGAAAGTAGGATGTTCCGGGGTGAGAATACTAATAGATGGAATAGAGTTCCTAGCGAACCTTATTATTTTGGAGACCCAGACCTTAGATGTTATTTTGGGAATGGATTGGTTATCCAAGCACAAGGCCGTATTGGTTTGTGGACGAAGGACTATCTCAGTTGAGAGCAGTGTGGAAAGAAAGTGGAATTTCAAGCTACCACCGTTAGAGATGGCCAGTTGATGGTTAACAGCACCAAGGCAATCAGCATAGAGGATGTCTCAGTAGTGAATGAGTACCAAGATGTTTTTCCCGAAGATCTACCTGGTATGCCGCTGAGACAGGGACATAGAGTTTGTGATAGAGCTTGTACAGGTACAAAGACCGATAGCAAAGAGACCCTATCGGATGTCCACCGAGGAGTTGGTAGAGATGAAGAAACAGTGGAAGAGTTAATGGAGAAAGGATTTATCAGACCGAGCTCGTCGCCGTGGGGAGCACCAGTTTTGTTTGTCAAGAAGAAGGACGGGAGTTTCAGGATGTGCATTGACTACCGTGCACTCAATGAAGTCACCGTGAAGAATAAGTACCCGTTACCCAGGATTGATGATTTGTTTGATCAGCTGAGAGGAGCCGGAGTTTTCTCCAAGATTGACCTAAGATCGGGATACCATCAGTTGAAGATCAGATCAGAGGATATTCCGAAGACCGCATTCTCGTCAAGATATGGACATTACGAGTTCTGATTATGTCCTTTGGACTGACAAATGCGCCAGCATATTTCATGAATATGATGAATAAGGTGTTCATGGAATATTTGGACAAGTTTGTTGTTGTGTTCATAGATGATATCCTAATCTACTCCAAGACAGAGGATGAGCATGTCGAACACTTGAGGCGAGTTTTGGAAAAGCTGAGGGAACAGCAACTCTTCGCCAAGTTCAGTAAGTGTGATTTTTGGAAGGACAAGGTAGAATTCCTAGGACATGTAATGACCGCAGAAGGAGTCGCCGTAGATCAAAGCAAAGTAGAAGCTGTGTTACATTGGGAGCAGCCGAAGACTGTGACCCAGATCCGGAGTTTCCTTGGAATGGCAGGATACTACCGCCATTTCATTGAAGGCTTTTCGACAATTGCGAAACCTCTCACGCAATTGCTGAAAAAGGAGAAGAAGTTTGCATGGACATCAGAATGTGAGAAAGGATTTCAAGAGCTGAAGAAGCGATTGACATCAGCACCGGTGTTGGTTCTACCGGATGTCAATCAAAGCTTTGATATCTATTGTGATGCCTCGCGTCAAGGACTTGGATGTGTGCTGATGCAGAATGGAAAGGTCGTCGCTCATGCATCAAGACAATTGAGGCCACATGAGGAAAATTATCCGACACATGACCTGGAGTTAGCTGCCGTAGTGCATGCCTTGAAGATATGGCATCACTATCTAATTGGAAACAGATGTGAAGTGTATACGGATCATAAGAGCCTTAAATACATATTCACCCAGTCGGATCTGAACATGAGGCAGAGGAGATGGTTAGAGTTGATCAAGGACTACAATGTTGGAATCCATTACCATCCCGGGAAGGCCAACGTAGTTGCCGATGCCTTGAGTCGGAAAAGCCATACTGTGAGCATGTTGCTAGCCACAAGTCAGGATGAGCTGTGTGAGGATTTCTAGAGAATGAAGAATGAGGTGGTGCCTAGCGGATTCTTGGCCGCATTAGAAGTAAAGCCTACCCTAGAGGACCAGATCCGAGAAGGACAGAAGGATGATGACAAGATCCGTAGGATTAAGTCCATCAAGGAAGAAGGCAAGGCAGAGAATTTTAAGTTGGATGAGCAAGGCACGTTATGGATGAAGGATCGGATTTGTGTGCCGAACAAAAAGGAGCTGAAGCAGTTGATTCTAGAAGAAGCCCATGACTCCAAGTATTCAATTCATCCTGGAAGCGCCAAAATGTATCAGGATTTGAAGGAAAGATTCTGGTGGCCGAGTATGAAGCGTAAAGTTGCCGAGCATGTTGCATTGTGCGACGTATGCCAGAGAGTCAAGGCAATGCATCAGAGACTAGCAGGATTGCTACAGCCGCTGAAAATACCTGAGTGGAAGTGGGAGGAACTTGGAATGGATTTCATTACCGGTTTGCCTAAGACTCAAGGAGGTTATGACTCCATATGGGTTACAGTGGATCGCTTGACCAAAGTAGCCCATTTTATCCCCGTGAAGACCACTTACTCGGGAGATAAGTTAGCAGAGTTGTACATGATCAGGATCGTCTGTTTGCACGGAGTGCCAAAGAGGATTGTATCGGACAGAGGTACCCAAATTTACCTCAAGGTTTTGGAATAAGTTGCATGAAGCCATGGGAACCCGTTTAAACTTGATCTGACTTATCATCTGCAGACGGATGGACAGACCGAAAGAGTCAATCAGATTCTGGAGGATATGTTAAGAGCGTGTGCATTGGCTTATGCTACCTCTTGGGATAAGAGTTTGCCGTATGCCGAGTTCAGTTACAACAATAGTTACCAAGCTAGTTTACAGATGTCACCTTTTGAGGCATTGTATGGTCGACCCTGTCGGACGCCATTGAATTGGAATGAGATCGGCGAGCGCTGTGTCTTCGGGCTTGATATTCTTCAAGAGGCTGAAGAGCAGATTGCCATGATTAGGGAAAGGTTGAAGATCGCCCAATCACGACAGAAGAGTTATGCTGACAATCGTCGCCGGGACTTGAGTTTTGAACCAGAAGACTTTGTATACCTCAGAGTTACACCTCTCAGGGGAGTTAAGAGGTTCCATGCCAAAGGGAAACTCGCACCCCGTTATGTAGGACCATTTAAGATTTTGAGCCGCAGAGGCGAAGTTGCTTATCAGCTGGAGTTGCCACGATCGTTAGCGAGGAGTACATGGCGTATTCCATGTGTCCTATTTGAAGAAGTGTCTCCGAGTACCTGAGGAACAGACACCGCTAGAGTCAATTGAGTTGCAAGAAGATTTGACTTACAAGGAGCATCCCGTGAAGATTCTGGACACTATGGATCGAGAGACCAGAAATAAGTCAACCCGCTTCTGTAGAGTTCAGTGGGGCCACCATGCAGAGAGCGAAGCGACTTGGGAACGCGAAGAGGATTTGAAGAAAGAGTTTCCGAACCTATTCCTTTAGTAAGCCCTGAATCTCGGGGACGAGATTACATTAAGGGGAGGTTTGTAACACCCCAAAATTTTGCTTTTCTTAAATTCATGTGTGATTTGGCACTTTGGTGAATTTTTGGAATTTTCTGGAATTTATTTGGATTTATTTGGAATTTATTCCATTTTGAAATAATTAAAGAATTAAACTTTGCAACTAAAATTTTGTTGGAAATATTTTATTTGAGTCCAAAATGATCCAAAGTATTTTCCAGAATTTTTCTGGAATTTTTCTGAGTCTTTTGATATTTTTAATGAATTAAATGAATTTCTGGGAATTATTTTAAATATTAAATCGCTGGAAAATCAAGTCGGGTCAAATCTTGTTCATCCGACCAGGACCGAGTCCGAGTCCGACTCGAGTCCGACCCGAGCCAAGTGACTTGACCGAACCCTATTCGATCCCGACCGTTGGATCGAGATCCAACGGTCCAGATTGGATCGCACCGGTTGGGCTGAGTCCGGGCCGGATCCGACCGCGCCCGCGCGATCGTGACCGTTGATCGCGCCACGTGGACGGTCCTCCGTCGTCGTCTCCGCCCGAGTCTAAGACTGTGTGCACTAGCGCGTTCCTGGACTAGTGCTGAATACACAGAGGGTCCGGATTTGCAGATTCGGGGTCCCGACACTGCCTCCTTCAAGAATTCTTGGATCCTCAACTGCTCACCACTCTGCACATCTTCCACTTTCTTCTTCTTCTTTCCCGCCGACGAAGCCCGTGTATTTTTCCTTGTAGCCTTTCTTATTGTCCTTTCGTAGTTGGTCGTCACAGGCGGTGGCGCCGTTCCGCATGACTGAAAGTGCTTCACAATTTTTTTATCGGTTTTAACGTTGGGCTCTGGCTTCGTTGGCGCAAACTGCCTGGCCACATCCGTCTTTACGGTAATTGATAGCTCCTCCACAGTCAAATCATATGGCCTCTTCGGCAGTTCCTTCAACATTCTCTGTCCGTCGGATGCCGACTTCGTGGGAGCAGGTGCCGATGCGGGATCCCTCCTTCTGACATGGAGCTTCTTCCTCGGGGGAGATGCTGGAGGTGTGGTGACTGGAGATATCGGGCTTCTTTGTGGAGCGGGAGGTGGAGGAGGCGTGGCCTGGACCACCGGAGAAGCTTTGCGTGCAGGCGACGTTGGAGGAGTCATGGGTTGTCGATGTGGAGGAGGCGTGCTTGCTGCTGCAACTGGCTCAAACTGCAGGGCCTCTATTGTTGGAGATGTGACCTCCACACCATCTGGAAATATGATGTACTTTTTGCGCCAGAGGATGAATGTGCCGTGGAGGGCCTGTCCAAGCTTGGTCACGTCGTCGCCCCCAGCAATCTCGAGCAAGAGATCTTCGAAGCCCCCCACCACCTCTTCCACCGTGACCTTCGAGTACCCGGAGGGTATCTGGTTGAAGTGGAACGTCTGGCCCGCCTCCACCGGATAAGCCATGCCGTAAGCCACCTTGTAGGAGAGGTTACGCATATCAATGTGTAGCTCGCACTGGCGGCGAACCTTGATGCTGTCCACGGGATAACGGACCTGCGGGTCATCTGCTTCAGGGGCCACGGCGGACGCGCAACTGCTCTTTTGCGCGGTGGGACTGATCACGGGTTCCGGCGCCCCTTGAACATTACTTCCCTGAAGCTGATACTGGCTTATTGCTTCGGACACTTGTTGCGCGATCAGATCAGGGATGGAAGCCTTCGTAGCTCTAAGCTCGTCCTCCAATCGGCTCACTCTACCCTGATCTCTCCTCTTGCTTCTGTCCCGGCTCCTGTAACTGCTTGAGTCTTTGGCAAATCCGTGCCTCCACGGTATCTTTCCGAAACCTCTTGTCCTTCCCGGGTGCTCAGGGTTTTGAAGGGCATATGTTAGCTCATCATTCTCCCTGTCCGTCACCAAGGATCCTGACCGAGATTGTTCGATGGCTTGTACAATCCTTTCACCAACTTCTTGCACTGTTGGTGCCATCACCAAGCTACCGTCATTTGCAAGTTGGCCCCCGTGACCCAAGAACCAATTGCGCAGGCGAGGCTCCCAATCCTCAGTTTCAGGTACAATTTCCTACTGCCGAAGTTCCTCTTCCCGCTTGTCCCATTTCTTTGCAGCCTTAATGTAACCACCGGTGCCGAGATGGTGATGGTATTGCTTCTTCTGGGCATTCACCTTGTTTTTCTCTCGCGGCACATCTGCATCGGATAGCTTGTACTCCTCGAAAGCCTCCCAATGATCTGCCAGCTTAGGAAATTGATTGAAGTCTGGACTTTCTCCTTTGTCGATGTACTTGCGGGTGAGGGACGACTTCCACTGCTGAAAGGAAGTTGCCATCTTCTTGAAAGCCCATCCCTTGGCCTTCTGTTCGTACCCTTCTGGAAAAGTGAAATTTTCCTTCATATCATTCGAGAGTAGTTCCTTGGTAGCTGCAGGGACTTCGGTCCATTTCTGGATGCTGATTGGGACGTGATCCCTCACGTGGTAGCCGCAAGCATTGTTGAAAGGGCCAATTGCTGAAAGTGGGGCTAGCAGACTCCCGTCGTTGCCGACTTCGGTTATCACATACTTGGTCGAAGGCTTCTTGTTAGGTCCTCGGTTAATTCCGGACTGGGTGGCCGATGATGTACCGGGCTGGATACACAAACACATGTTTGAATAATTAACATTTTTTATGGTGATTTCATAATGGTTAAGACTATACCTCGGTGTAGCCATCAGTATCCTCGCCGGTACCAGTGTTAACAGCCTCATCGACAGCGGTACCAGTGTTAACAGGCTCATCGACAGCGGTACCAGTGTTAACAGGCTCATCGACGCCTAAGATGGTTCCTAGCGCAATGGTCTCGAACATCATATTTTCCTCGTCATCGAAATCCGGGTCACCACGTCTTGGTGTCGCCATCTATAGTGGGCATGAAATCATATATACAATATTTATATATTAAATACATACGCACATACAAACATATATTTGTAATATCTCTAGGCCAAAAGAGAGGGAAACCGATGGGATTTCCCCTTGCAACTACCAAAAGAGAGGGAACCACCACTGGAATGCCACTTTCAATGGGGTGGAATGGGAGAGAGGTATCACGTACGTAGAACCCCACCCTCACCCCTCCATGCATGTTGCCGTTCCGCTTCGTTACAAACAATGGAGTATTTAGGTAGCGGACATATCTCTAGATATAATCTATAGTGTGTCGTATCATCCTTTAAAATTTTGAGTTCAAACTTGAAGTATATGGCCACAGACCCCGACATATATACGCACGATCGATCATCCTTTAAAATTTAGTAGCATGAAAACTCCAACATACAACATACATGTGGCTATGAAAACATATATACAATATATATACAATATATATACAATATTTACTAAAATAAATATACAATATATATACAATATTTGTACTTTTTTGGCAAATATTTACTAAAATAAATATACAATATATATACAATATTTACAACATATACAATATATATACAATATTTACAACATATACAATATATATACAATAGTTACAATAGAGAGAGCATGAAAACTCCAACATACAACATAAATGTGGCCATGAAAACATATATATAATATATATACAACAAAAATGTACTCCAACTGCAACAGATCAACAAAAATCCTTGTGAGCATTTCACCGAACACCTTGCGGGCATGAATACAGACAGAGTAGGAGGGGGCATTTCGTCAGCTACCTAGGTCCTCCGGGGTGGATGGCTTGGGGGGCGTCGGCGCGGTGGCTAGGAGGCGTCGGCGTGGTCGCTGGGGGCGTCGGGGCGGTCGCTGGGGGGCGTCGGCGAGGTGGCGGTCGACGGAGCTGGCTCTAGCGCGCGGGACTTAGAAAATTTGAAGGTGCGGGAGAGTGTGGGGACTTCAAAATTTAAGTGTTTGTCCCGCTTCTACAAGCGGTTGGTATTACGAACCGCTTGTAGAAGCACCTGTAGAAGCGGTTCGTAATACCAACCGCTTGTAGAAGCACCTCTAGAAGCGGTTCGTAATACCAACCGCTTGTAGGCCCCTAGGCTGGCTTCACCACGTGTAGAGGATCCCGACTACAAGCGGTTCGTAATACCAACCGCTTGTAGAGGTACATATACAAGCGGTTTTTAATACCAACCGCTTGTAGAGGGCCTCGATTACATGCGGTTTGTTTCGCGAACAGCTTGTAAAAGTACAGATATGTAACACTTAAAAGAATGCAATGCCTTATGCTTTTAACAAGAAATCTCTTCTCCCCCTTGGCTAGCACGGGCGCTTGAGTGCGGGCTTGTGCACAGAGGTCGGGTGTTCGAGCCCCACTCGCGCCCCGCGGGCCTTTCTTTTTTTTAAACCAGACTACAAGCGGTTCTTATTCCAAACCGCTTGTAGAGACCCCCTCTACAAGCGGTTTGGACTAAGAACCGCTTGTAGAGACCCCCTCTACAAGCGGTTTGGACTAAGAACCGCTTGTAGTCTGGTTTAAAAAAAAAAGAAAGGCCCGCGGGGCGCTAGTGAGGCTCGAACACCCGACCTCTGTGCACAAGCCCGCACTCAAGCGCCCGCGCTAGCCAAGGGGGAGAAGAGATTTCTTGTTAAGCACATTAGGCACCACATTCTTTTAATTGTTTGTATTCGACTGTTTAATTTTTTTCCGTGTTTCTATTCTATTGTTTCATTTTTTTCAAGTCTTTGTGTTCGATCCCTTCATTTTTGTTAAGTGTTTGTATTCGATTGTTTAATTTTTTCCTGTTTTTCTATTCTATTGTTTCATTTTTTTAAAACATCATATGTACAAGCAATGTTAAACATCAACATTTCAACATGATCATAGGGAATAATGTACAAGCAATGTTAAACATCAACATTTCAACATGATCATATGGAATAATGTACACGCAATGTTTCGCCAGCCATAATGTATACAGGTAGTACATCTTAAGTCTTCGCTTTACAATTGTTCCTTCTTTATGATCGTGACGTATGTAAGGAGCATCGACATCACTGTCACGCAGGACGTTTATGTCAACATCAACTGTAAAAGGAGGGAGCTCGTCGAACTGACCATACTCTTCCTCATCGGTGACGTCCTCAACTCCTACAATCCTTCGTTTGCCTTGGAGAACTACATGTCGCTTTGGCATTACCTTTTGCTTGTCCTTTTGATTTTTGGGTTTGCTTGACATGTCCATTACATAGAAGACCTGGATCACATCGTTCGAGAGAACAAACGGTTCGCGCCTATAACCGACTTCTGTGAGATCCACTGTTGTCATGACGTATTTGTCGACCTTCACACCGTTTGGAGTCAGCTTGACCCATTGGCACTTAAATAGAGGGACCTTCAGAGGTCCATAGTCGAGCTCCCATATTTCTTCTATGAAACCATAATATGTGTCGAACCTGCCACTGTTGTCTTCGGCGTCTATACGGACACCACTGTTCTGGTTGGTGCTCCTGTTATCCTGGGATCTGGTGTAGAATGTGTAACCATTGATCTCATACCCCTTGAATGTCCCGATTCCTTGTGATGGTCCCCGGGCCAAGCGTTGCAATAGTTCATCGTTTGACCCTTCCTCAAGGATGTACTTATGTAGCCAGCTGCCGAAAGAATCCATGTGCTTCAGGGTTATCCAACTCTCTGTCTTCCCTGTGAACTCGCGGCGTAGGACACTCTTGTGCTGAAGAACATAGGGGGCGACTATGGTTGATTGCTTCAGAACAGTGAAATGTGCTTGCTTGAATGCAACAAGATAGTTGCATGCAACTGCTTGCCTTCCTATTGTCCCTTTGCCCCGTAGCCTCCCCTCATGTCGTGATATGGGGACGCCGATAGGATTTAGATCATTCATGTAATCAACACAAAACTCTATCACCTCCTCCGTCACGTAGCCCTCGGCAATGCAGCCTTCGGGGCCTTGACGATTCTGACGTACTTCTTGATGACGCTCATGTACCTCTCGAAAGGGAACATGTTGTGCAGATACACTGGTCCGAGGATACCTATCTCCTTGACAAGGTGAATGGTGAGATGAACCATGATATCAAAGAATGCAGGAGGAAAAATCATCTCGAGGCTAACCAAACTTTGTACCACATCAGCCTCCAACTTAGGCAGTTTAGCTGGTTCGACGACCTTCTGCCAAATGGAGTTGAAGAAGGAACATAGCTTCATGATTGTCCCCCGCACCCACTCTGGCAGCATACCTCTGATAGCTACTGGGAGCAACTGTGTCATCAACACAAGGCAGTCATGGGATTTTAGGCCTTGGAGTTTGTTCTCTTTCGTGTTTATGAGTCTCTTTACATTTGAGGAGTATCCAGAAGGGACCTTCACACTGTTCAAACTCTCAATCATGCTTTTTTTCTCTTCTTTGCTTGGAGTGTAGCTCGCAGGATGTAGATAAAGTTGTTTTGTCCCTTCTTTGTTTTTCGGATGTAGGTCACTCCTCACCTCCATGTCTTCAAGGTCCTTCCGAGCTTGCAGTGTATCTTTCGATTTGCCATACATATCTATGTAGCCTAGCAGGTTCAAAAAAACATTCTTCGTGATGTGTATGAAGTCAAGCGAGTGACGAACCTCCAAAATCTCCCAATACGGCAGGTCCCAAAATATTGATTTCTTCTTCCATGTGGGTGCATGACCATCCTCGTTCGGCACAGGTATGCTTCCAAGACCCTTCCCAAATACTACTTTCAGATCCTTTACCATAGCAAACACAAGTCGCCCATTACGATGCTGAGGCTTACCACGAACTTCTGTTCTCCCGTTAAATTTACTGCCTTTCCACCTCAAAGCATGACTGCTAGGAAGAAACCTGCGGTGCCCCATGTACACACTTTCGAGAGTTTTTCAGGTACATGCAGTCCATTTCATCTATGCACTGGGTGCAGGCTTTAAACCCTTTCACAGTTTGGCCAGACAGGTTACCGAGAGCAGGCCAATCGTTGATTGTTACAAACAACAATGCACGCAGGTTGAAATACTCTCTTCTGTACTCATCCCAAACCCGTACACCATCCTCCCACAACTTCACAAGGTCTTCAACCAATGGTTTCAGGTAGACATCTATGTCGTTTCCAGGTTGCTTCGGGCCTTCGATCAATAATGGCATCATGATGTACTTCCGCTTCATGCACAGCCATGGAGGAATGTTATAAATGCAAAGTGTCACTGGCCAGGTGCTATGGATGCTGCTCAACTGACCGAAAGGATTCATCCCATCGGTGCTCAACACAAACCTTATGTTTTTGACCTCATTTGCAAAGTTCGAGTAAGCCCGATCGACTTTCCGCCACTGTGAGCCATCTGCGGGGTGTCTAAGCATCCCGTCTTCCTTACGCTCTTCTTCATGCCAACGCATCATCTTGGCTTGACCTTCGTTAGCAAACAGACGCTTCAACCGGGGTATCACAGGGAAATACCACAATACTTTTGCTGGAGTTCTCTTCTTCGTACGATTCCCATCTAATTCACCTGAATCGTCACGTTGCACCTTATACCGGGATTCTTCGCACACTGGACAAACCGCCAAATCGGCATACTCATTGCGATACAGGATACAATCGTTAGGACATGCATGTATCTTCCGCACTTGCAATCCTAAAGGGCAGAGGACTCGCTTCGCTTCATACGTAGATTCAGGTAGAGTGTTAACTTCCGGAAGCAACTTCTTTACGAGTGATAACAAGCCATTGAATCCCTTGTCTGACACACCGTGTCTGGCCTTCCATTGCATGAGTTCCAGTGTAGTACGCAGCTTTTTGTGGCCCTGTACACAGTTTGGGTACAAAGCAGTTGTGTGGTCCTCTACCATGCTCTGAAACTTCTTGTATTGTCTTTCCTCTATGAACTCTCCCTCTCCGTCACGGAGCATCTGATCTAGCTCATCATCGCCAAACTCATCGAGTGTATCTTCCACGGACCCGTATTGAGTGGTGTCCGGCATACTGTTGGCTCTATCTTCCTCTTCTTCGTCTTCTTCATCGTCTTCCTGTCGAATCGCCTTTGTTTCGCTATGGTGGGTCCAGCAGGTATAGTTTGCCATGAAACCTCTCGTGATCACATGCCTCATAACCATCCATCGTTCGGAATGCTCCTTCTCATTCTTGCAGTCTACGCACGGACAACGTATGAAGCTTCCTGGAGGCAAGAATGCAACGGCCGCGTCGAGAAACTCCTTCATGCCATCTCTGAACTCTCTTGACCGACGGTCTGCATTGTACATCCATTGCCGATTCATCTACACAAATAAAAATAATAATAACATCTATCACAATATTCTATTAAAGCTAACTATGACTAATAGTTTTGTATTTTTTAATCATTCTGTGTTTTTTGAACTAAAGCCAACTAATTGTTTCTAATCCTCCTGCATTTTTTAAAATAAAACTAACTAATTGTTACATTTTCATACAAATCTTTTCTCTTCCACACCTTTGTACCATTTCATCGTTTCACATTAATTGAATTTCATTTCATACACCAAACAATATATATCACCTTAATTAAGAACAAAAATATAAGCCAACAAAACATAAATTCTCAACATCCAATGCACAAAAAACATCAATATCTAGGTGAGAAGGATGTAAGCAACATATTACTCACCTTACAACAATTAATTCGGATCTAATAACCTCAATTCAAAATTTTGGCAGCACCTCGCCATGAACAGCAAGCTCTCGGCCCACCACTGTGATGTCCTGTGCGAGCTCGGGGAGGAAGACAGGGTTTAAATGCGCTAGGCGGGAGGGGGTTTCTACAAGCGGTTCTACACACAAACCGCTTCTGGCGCCCCACTAGACCTCTAGAAGCGGTTCCAAAGACGAACCGCTTCTAGAGAGGAGGCTCCAGAAGGGGTTCGTGTTACAAACCGCTTCTAGAGACCCCCTCCCGTCCATTGCCCACGAACCGCTTGTGGCACGGGACTCCACAAGCGGTGCACACGTAACCGCTTGTGATAGGCCGGTTGTGAAGGCCGGTTCTGTAGTAGTGTATGAATTATTGAAAAAAATGCATCGGAACCCTTGTAACATCCTCAAAATAAATGAAAGCAAAAATAAATTAAAAATTTTAATTTATTATATTAAACTGAATTTTTAGTATTTTGTGAACTTCTTTGGACTTTGTTGCACAAGGAAAAAAAACCTTCTATTTTATTTCAAACGGAATCTTAACCTTGTTTATCAAAACCGAGTTTAGCATAAGGTCAAAAACAAAATGTATTTCCTACATTACCTTTATATCAATTCTATAAATTTTCAAAAAGGATTTAAAATGATTTGTTGCTTAGGAAAAGTCAAAAACAGTTTTGATTAATTTGAGCCTTCTTCAATTAAAAGAATTGTATAAAATAAATATAAGTATTTTGGCTCTAAACTTTTATTTTGGAATAGATATAATTATGAGACAATATGATAAAAGGTTCAATATCATTTCTGATAATTAGAAAATTTATTTTTACAAAAGGCGTATTTCTAACTTAAGCGTTGTCTAATTCTTGTTGGTGTGACAGCACGGAGTGTCGTAACCTTATAAAATTTGAATGTTGAGGGCAAAAACATTATGGAATGTGGAATTGGAGGTTGAAACCATACGGTATGAGGTTTATTTGCGTTTCCGGGAGTTTGGGCCTTTCCGGGGGAGTTTGGGCCTAGGGGAAAGGGTCGTGGGCCTTCGTGGGGAGGAGTTTGAGTCCATTTAGGAGTAGGAGACCTGGTTGGGGGCCTCCTCCAGCCCATATGTGTGCCCCACCCCTGCCTCTTGCGCCCCCCCCACTTGGAGAAACCCTAGCCGCCACCCCTTGCTCTCCTCCCTTGCGCCCCTCCCTCCCTCACGCCTCCTCTCCACCTTGTGCGCCTCCCCTCCCCTCTCCTCCACCCCTTGCTGCCCTAGGGAGCTTCTCCACCTCACCACCCAGAAGATCCATCCATTGGAGCGCTCCGCGACGAGGAGATCCGGTGGATTTGGAGCGAGGAAGGAGATCGCGCGAACCAGGAGGAGATCCGTTGGGTTTCCGTTCGTCGGGCAAAGGTATGGCCACGGGGATCCTTTGGGTTGGTCTAGGATATGTTATAAGGGTCAATATCATGTTTTTAGATCAATTGGTGGTGCTGTAATTGGGTAGATTAGATGAAATCTAGAGTTTGCCACGTTCTCTGTTTCGGGCAGCATGAGCAGTCGACCTAGGGTTTGGGTTTTCGCAAATTTAGAATCGGAATTTGGTCGGCCGCCTTTTGAATAAGTTGTAGGTAATTTCCATACCTTTCAGTGGGTATAAAGAACGTCCAATTCCGCCCAGCCGTTTGAAAGTTATGCTCGTTTTACTAAACGTGTTAAAAACTGTGACGTGATTGGAACAGATCACGGTATTCTGTAGATTAAACCACTTTAGATTCCAAATCAGTCTTTCCATATACTTAGAAAAAGTTAGGGAATTTCCTAAGCTACGCGAGGATGTACTCGTTTAATTGATTCGGAGTCTTAGAACCCGAGTTATGCCTTTTGGAAGGCTGCTTCCCCGACGGGACAGAACATCTGGTTTTGGGTTTTTTCGAGTAGTTTGCGATGTCGGGGTAGAAGAGTGTTTGCTTACTATTTTGTGGACATGATTGTGAGTGTGTGGTACCTATGTACAGATGGTGTGACCCCGGGAGTGCCTTCTACTTCTCGCCAATCCGTCGCCCGTGGTTGAGGCAAGTGTATTGGAATAGGTAGCGGGTTGTGGTTTGCTAGATTGGTTGAAATTGAAATTGAATATATGATATGTTCACATGCCATGCTTTAATGATTGCCATTGATATGATGAATATTCTTATTATGTTATGATGCCATGTGTTAATGTACAAGTTATTTATGATGTTGGCATGTTTGCATACATGGCATGATACATGGCCCGGGCGGTGAGAAAATCATAACTAGTCCGGGGAAGGTCGGTGAGAAAGTTATGACTATTCCGGAGAGCCAATGAGTAAGTCCTACATCGTGATACCATCCACCGCGGTGTATGGAAGCGAGGAGTAGGCACCCTCCATCTTCGGGATGGAAGGGGGGAGAGGGTGCACACCGACGGGTGTGTACTCAACCATACCGGTATGAGTTTCCAGGAGATATGTGCATCGCATTGCATTGCATTATATGAGGATGTTATATGATGATGATATATGATGATGTCAATGATATGCTTACGCTATGAATATGAGATGTGTATGATGTCGTATGTGAAAAATGGTGATGAAGGTATTAGAATGTATTTTCTTGTTCCATTGCAATATACTTGCTGAGTGATGAACTCACGCTTGTGTTTATGTTATTTTTCTTAGGTACCATGAAACCGGCATGCGAGAAAGGGAGCTAGTCACACGTCATCACTTAGCATCACACATATAAACAATGACATGTTCCTTCCTTTAAATTGTGATGGTTATTAATTTGTGTGCTTGGTTTCCTCATTTACTTCGTTTGGCTCATGAGATGGTTGGAATCTTTATTCTAGTCTTATATTGCTGCTAGAACCTTTATTATTGATGATTTAGATGTCATTCTTTATAATATCTCCTGTGATCATATTGTTGCTGCTTCAATTCATGGAAAAACAAAGGAGATGCTGCCGAAATTTTCGGTTTTAGCATTTACTCCTTTGCTGTAATTTACCTTAGTTTATTGTATTTAGATGTTGTTTAGCCTATGTTTGGTAGCATTCGGGCAAATTAAATGCCGGGGTGTTACAGTAGGGTTATTAGGAAATTAGTTTTACTTAAAATTTTTAGGGTAGCTTAATGATGCTCTCAAGACTCCCCATAGAAACAGATTTTCAAGAATCTCTTAATGAAATTTTAGTGCCTCAAATGGATTAGAATGTAGCTATTGTTTGAAAATAAAATAAAACTCCTTTCCCCACTCTAACCTTGCCATGATCCTGACTCCCCCCTGCCATTCCTGATTGATCTTTGCACTGTAACGTCCGAAGCCTTCTCAAATGGAATAAAGTCCCATTTCATGCTTTTGCAAGAAAAGCACCTCATTGCTGTTATGATCAAGGGATGAATGCTTCTAGGAATTCATTTCCAAGTCTACGCTTTAGATTTCCATATCTTAATGGGCCAGTCAAATGTTTGAATTGATAATTCACTATAACAACTAAGGTTACTGCGTTTGTCGGAAACCCTGCTGTCTGGACAAGTAGTCTATCTCAAGCAATTCCGATCAGTTCTTTGCTTCGCCAACATGAGAGGTGGAAGACTACATCCAGGACTTCACTCCCATACCATCTAGCCCAAATATCTCCAAATCACACTTGCCCAATTCAGGGCTTGGGTCTGACAAATGTAACACCCCAAAATTTTTCTTTTCTTAAATCCATGTGTGATTTGGTACTTTGGTGAATTTTTGGAATTTTCTGGAATTTATTTGGATTTATTTGGAATTTATTGGAATTTATTCCATTTTGAAATAATTAAAGAATTTAATTTTGCAAATAAAAATTTGTTGAAAATATTTTATTTGAGTCCAAAATGTTCCAAAATATTTTCCAGAATTTTTCTGGAATTTTTCTGAGTCTTTTGCTATTTTTAATGATTTAATTGAATTTCTGGGAATTTAATTGGATTAATTAAATCGAGTTGGTTTCACTGTTCATCCGACCGAGCCCGAGTCAGACTCGAGTTCGAGTCCGACCGAGCCCGACCGCGCCCGTGGTCAGCGAACCCGCTCATTGGAAACCTAGCAGCGTGGCGTTGGATCTTGATCCAGCGGCCACGATGAGCCACGCCACCGAGCCCGAGCCGAGCGGCCCGGCTCGCGAGTCCGACCGGACCCAAACTCGCGCACCGTTGGATCTCGATCCAACGGCTGTGCGCGTGCCACGTCACCCTACCCGTGTCGCCGCCGGACTCCGCCGCCGCAACGGAGCAGGTCTCGGTTTCCGTGCGTTTCACGGACGCCGAGGGCTCTATTTATTGCGCCGTCACCGCCGTCGTGACCGCCACTTCATTGCGCGCCTGTAGCCCTAGACAACGTCGCCGGAGCCGCCGCCGTCTAGCCGCAATCGCTCGCCGAAGTTGCCGTAGCGTTCCGCCGTAGTTTTTCGCCGATTGCCGCCGTCTCCGTCGTCCTCCGCCGCCGTTGAGGTCAGATCCGGAACCGGGAGGTCAAGCCGCGTCGGAAGGGACCTCTCACCTCGCCGGAGCACGCCCGAAGCGCCGTTGCCGTGGTCGTCGTCCCCAATCCCGGCGAGCCAGCGCCGCCGCAAGCCATCGCCGGACCCCGAGCTCGCTCCGCCGTCCGATTCCGATCCAACGTCCCAGATTGCGCCACGTCATCTCACGGTGAGATTCCATCCAAAATCCCAGATCCAATCTCGACCGTTGGATCTAGATCCAACGGTCCAGATCAAACGCGTTAACCCAAACGCGTGAGAGCCAGATCTAATCTGGGCCGTTGATTTTCAAATCAACGGCCGAGATTGCGCCACGCGTCCGGGAAGGCTGACCGCCGCAGTCGGGCCGCCCACGCGCTGGCAGGCAGACGCCGACACGCTGGGCCCGTGATGTCACGCCCAGCCTACTCGCACCATGACGCCACATCGACGCCATGGCGGCTCAAGATGTCGGCCGTCTCAGCCGAGCGCCGACGCCAAGAATGACGCTACAGCTGGGTCCCACTCCGGGCCATTGTGGCCGAGCCTCGCCGACGCCAAGATCGACGCTACCCGAGGGGGACCCACATGTCAGCAACACGTGGAGCCGTGGACCGAGTCCACGGTAGACCCGAGCCGGCGTGGACCAAGTCCATGGACTGGCGACGCCACCAACCAATCGAGGTCGACACGTGTCCAGGCTGACGCAATAATTAATTTTCGAAAAAGAAAATGATTTATTAATTCGAAATAATGATTTCAGATTTTGTTTCAAACTTCAAACGCTTATAACTTTTGGGTTTCAACTCCGATTTGAGTGATTCAAATTTCTAAATTTGTATAAAATTGAGACCTACCTAAATATGAATTTTATTTAATTTTTGGACTAAAGTTTTTCTCTGTAAAATTATTTAATTGATTATTTAAACTTTAAATAATCATAACTTTTGCGTTTTAACTCCAAATTTGACGATTCCAGTTTCTAAAAATTCGTAAAATTATGTTCTCTCTGTTTATGGATTTTATTTGGATGATTGGATACTTTTTGCCTATTGTTTATTCGTGTATTTGCTATTTGCACGCTTTACGAGTAGACGTTGAAGTGCCGGAAGGATTTGAAGGAGAAGTATTGACTCAGGATCCAACTCAAGACCAAGAACAAGTACTTTTTGAAGGCAAGTTGTGCTTTGACCATGTTGATCCTATTTCGAAATCTATTTTGATTTAACCTATTGCATGCTAGTTCAATTAGAAAATACTTTATTTAAATTTGAGGAATTAGATAAATACCAATTTGCTGTATGACACCTTGATTACTTAAGTATGTGCCATGACCCCTTGTCACCCTAGTTGTGGTTTACTAGTTGGACATTATTAACTTGCCAACATGGGTTTTAGACCGTTGTAGTAAATCGCTTAGACACACTACGTGCTCATGACATGATTTTGGACAAACAAATGTTAATATTGACTTAATGATATATTGAACCTGTTTTGGAAAGGTATCATGTGATGTTGATGGCACGTGGTGCATGGTAATCAACTGGGGTTTGATAAATAGTTTTTCGACCGGGGCGTGTGGCAAGAATAATCAGGTGGGCCAGTTGTGGCATTGGGGATGTTGATTTGGTTCTTCGGGTAGTCTTGCCCTGGTCACCCTAAGGACTTAACCTTGCAAGCCTTTGAACTGGGTCTAACGTGCAACCACATGTCTGTAATGGGACGGACCTAGTTGACTAAGTTGCTAATAACGCACTGCGGGGACCTCGTGAGGTCAACTACACCCTTTGTGTAAGTTGTGCGGGGAGCGTCTGGGTGAGGCCAGGTACCCATCTAACGGTTGATTGGCCTAGACTTCGCCTTAGCTAAGGGAAGGGTTAGTGTGCAATAACCGGGAGGACCACTTGTATTGTTAGAAGTTTAGAAAGACTTTGTTACGGGAACTCTCCTTTGTGGTGTTTGACTGTATCTTGTGGGTAAAGTGCATAACCTCTGCAGAGTATAGAATCTATTCGAATAGCCGTGTCCGCGGTATTGGACATCGCTCGGGAATTACAGTCAAGGGTTAGATTTTCTCAAAAATAACTTTGGTTTGAAAGGTTGGGTTGGATTAATAATGAAGTTGATGGAAATGTGGTTTAGGATGGGAAAGATGTTTACCAAACTTCTTGAAAAGTTATTTATGCTTTACTTATTTCTCCTGCCCTCGAATCTCCTTATGTTACTTGTCAAATGCTATTTCTTGCAAATATACCTTGAGCTATTCCTTTGTACCAAGCCATGCATATAGTATATTAGCTTTGCATTCTGTGCATGACTTGTCGAGTACCAAGTACTCACCCTTGCCTCAACACAACACCAGTTGAAGAGGAGACTACGCCACTTTGGAGGAGGAGCTCCAAGAGGATCCGTCACGTAGGGAGCGAGCCCGATCGGTTACTGTGGTATACTGGATGGCGCCACGATGTTACCTTATTTGATTTTCCGCTGCTACTATTTCTCTTTTAATAAGTATCGCCCTGCGAGGCGTATATTTGTAACTTGACCATAAGGTCGAGTAACCAGTTTGACTATTTAATTAAAGTACTTTATTAGTATCGAGTGGTATGATTGTGATATTTACCGATGTTAAGACTGTGTGCACTAGCGCGTGCCTGGACTAGTGTTGAATACACAGAGGGTCCGGATTTGCAAATTCGGGGTCCCGGCAGAGGTGGTATCAGAGCCATACTGACTGTAGGCTCAACCCTAGCTAGAATGGTCGTAGTGAGGATAAAACTTATTTTCTAAAGCTAAAAATTTGTCAAGACAAGAAATGACATCTCGACTTATCCCCTTCTCTCTTTTATTGTCTCTTGCTGAATTTTTCCTTACCTTGTCACGATTTGAAAATTTCGAGTTCTTACGTGAGCACTCTTGAGACAGATGGAGGAAGAGTTCAACTACGTTGATCTGGGAGTTGGCCACGCTGCAGAACTTTGGCATATGCTACAAACTCTCGGAGATTTTGAGAAGCCCCAATACCAAGTGGAAGTGATCAGACAAGCGGGATTGATCAAGGCTTGTGACGTGAAGATTGAGGTACCTGCTAGGAAGAAGGGCCCAGGCAATCGCCCGATACAACTGACCTTTGCCAGGAGGTCTACAATGCAGATGGGTATCCAAGAAGTATCACGACGAGCAATGCGGCACATTACCCGTATCTACGCTAGAGAGTTGGAGAGCACGGTGTTTCGTTATCACCCGCGCAGCAATAACCTTCTTGACCCGAAGGCGATTCAGGATGAGGATGCCACGGTTACACAGTTGGCACGATTTGTTGTCGCCCAGGAGGATGTACTAGATGATACAAGCAAGGAGCTACAGAAGGCCCGCAAGGAGATCACGACAGAGAAGAACAGATGGCGGGAAGCTCAAGAGTATGTGGCACACCTTCTGCGAAGGATTGACGAGTTGGAGATGACTTTGTACGGACTAGACCCAGAGCCAGTACTCGAGCTACACGAGCCAGATCCAGAGGAGTCAGATCTCGATGAGGACACTGCTTCTTCGACTACCACAGAGGACACGATTCTTTGGACATGGCAATCGTTACGCCTATGCCACAAAGACCTGCACCAGGCCGTGGAGGTTTTCTCGATGAGTGAGCATAGGTTCTATAGTGAGACTCCTTCGCCGAGTCGCGTCATAGAATAAAGAGTCACCCTTTAGGCGTTAGACTCGAGTTAGTTCGATTTGGATTTTCATTGTTTGTCGAGTGTGCATTATGTGTTGCAAGGCCCTTAGGCATTGTAAGCAGCCATACCAAGTTATTAATAATAAAGTAGGACCTTAAAATTACACCTTTCGCCCCGCATAAGTTCCATATTACTTGTCTATTCTTGTTTCCCTCTCATCTCTAAACCTAGAGCAAATCGACAGATGGTGAACACTCGTGGAAACTTTGGAAGCAATGGAAGTGGTTCTCGCCCAGAAAACCCCAATGAGGGAGCACCAAAGACCGCCATCGGATGTGCAGAATTTCGGAGCTTTTCTCGCTGCCTGCACTCGCTTGATGCATGCTATGATGCAACAAATGCAACACGTCACCGCTCAGGCCATCGCTAATCAAGTTAATCGGGGACCACGCCAGAATACAAGACTGCCGAGTTCATGAGAACTCACCCACCCACTTTCTCTAGGAATGCCAATCCATTGGAGGCCGATGATTGGTTAAGATCAATCGAGAGGAAGCTACACATAGCTCAATGCATAGGAAATGAGAAGGTACTCTACGCTTCTCATCAGCTGGAAGGAACAAATACCGAATGGTGGGAGAACCGTGCCACGCAAGAGAACCCTCAAGATATCACTTGGGAAGAGTTCACAGCTGCATTCCGACAGTATCACGTGCCTGAAGGAATCATGGACCTTAAGAAGGAGGAGTTCAGAGCACTGAAGCAAGGTAATCAGCCAGTGGCCGACTACCTGAACAAGTTCACACAGCTAGCACACTACGCACCTGAGGATGTAGCGACAGATAAAGCCAGACAGTCTCGTTTTATGAAGGGACTTAACTCAGGATTGCAAGTAGGATTGATCACCCACACCTTTCCAGATTTCCAAGAGCTGGTAAATAAGGCGCTTATTCTTGAGGACAAGCGCAAGGAACTGGATGAGAACAGAAAGCGCAGGATGCAACAGCAAGGATCACGCCAGGGAACGCAACAGCGCCTAAGAGTTGCACCAAATCAATTTTTCGGATTCCAGCCACAGAATGCTACAAGGACACCGTCCCCAGCACCAAGACCTGTCAATAAGAACTACCAGACCCCAGCCCCCGCTAGAAACGCTTACTCGTGCAATCAAGAAGGAACAGTGAGACGTCGCTACAATCGCAATGAGCCAGGACACTTTGCCGATTGTCCAAAGAAGACAGCAGGAGTGACCCAGTTCGCTTCAATCTAGGAACCACCCCAGCTAGGACGCCAAAGATCAGGAGCCACACCCTGCACCGTGGTGAGAGGCCGAGTCAACCCTGTCCCCGCAGAGGCACGGCAGAATGCTCCGGACGTCGTCTTGGGTAAGTTACTTGTTAACTCGATACACTGCTTGATTTTGTTTGACTCGAGCTTCGCATTCGTTTGTTTCGCAAGGCTTTGCTACTAGAAATGATTTGAGGATTGCAAGACTTAGATGCATGCTTTTAGTTCAAACCCCTGGTTCCGAACTCCGAACGAAAGTAGGATGTTCCGAGGTGAGAATACTAATAGATGGAATAGAGTTCCTAGCAAACCTTATTATTCTAGAAACCCAGACCTTAGACGTCATATTGGGAATGGATTGGTTATCCAAGCACAAGGCCGTATTGGATTGTGGACGAAGGACTATCTCAGTTGAGAGCCCGTGTGGGAAGAAAGTGGAATTTCAAGCCACTGCAGTTAGAGATGGACAGTTGATGGTTAACAGTACCAAGGCAATCAGCATAGGGGATGTCTCAAGAGTGAATGAGTACCCGGATGTTTTTCTGAAGATCTACGGTATGCCTTGAGACAGGGGACATAGAGTTTGTGATAGAGCTTGTACTTGGTACAAAGACCGATAGCAAAGAGACCCTATCGGATGTCCACCGAGGAGTTGGTTGAGATGAAGAAACAGCTAGAAGAGTTAATGGAGAAAGGATTTATCAGGCCAGGCTCGTCGCCGTGGGGAGCACCAGTTTTGTTTGTTAAGAAAAAGGACGGAAGTTTCAGGATGTGCATTGACTACCGTGCACTCAATGAAGTCACCGTGAAGAATAAGTATCCGCTACCCAGGATTGATGATTTGTTTGATCGGTGAGAGGAGCCGGAGTTTTCTCCAAGATTGATCTCGAGATCGGGATACCATCGCTTGAAGATCCGATCGTAAGATATTCAAGATCGCATTCTCGTCAAGATATGGACATTACGAGTTCTGATTATGTCCTTTGGATCGATTTAATGCGCCAAATTTATTTCATGAATATGATGAATAAGGTGTTCATGGAATATTTGGACAAGTTTGTCGTCGTGTTCATAGATGATATTCTAATCTACTCCAAAACGGAGGATGAACATGCCGGACACTTAAAGCGAGTTTTGGAAAAGCCGAGGAACAACAACTTTTCGCCAAGTTCAGCAAGTGTGATTTTTGGAATGACAAGGTGGAGTTTCTTGGACATGTAATGACCGCAGAAGGAGTCGCCGTAGATCCAAGCAAAGTAGAAGCGTGTTACATTGGGAGGCGTAGAAGACCGTGACCTGCATTCGGAGTTTCCTTGGAATGGCAGGATACTACCGCCGTTTCATCGAAGGCTTCTCGACAATTGCGAAACCTCTTACACAATTCTGAAGAAGGAAAAGAAGTTTGCATGGACGCCTTGAGAATGTGAGAAAGGATTTCAGGAGCTGAAGAAGCAATTGACATCAAGACCGGTGTTAGTTCTACCTGGGATGTTGCTCAAAGCTTCGATATTTATTGTGACGCATCGCGCCAAGGACTTGGATGTGTCGATGCAGAATGGAAAGGTCGCCGCTTATGCATCAAGGCAGTTGAGGCCGCATGAGGAAAATTATCCGACACATGACCTAGAGTTAGCTGCCGTAGTGCATGCTTTGAAGATATGGCGTCACTATCTGATTGGAAACAGATGTGAAGTATATACGGATCATAAGAGCCTTAAGTACATATTCACCCAGTCGGATCTGAATATGAGGCAGAGGAGATGGTTAGAGTTGATCAAGGACTATAATGTTGGAATCCATTATCATCCCGGGAAGGCCAACGTAGTAGCCGATGCTCTGAGTCGGAAAAGCCGTACCGTGAGTGCGTTGCTAGCCACAAGTCAGGATGAGTTATGTGAGGATTTTCAAAAGATGAAGATTGAGGTTGTACCTAGCGGATTCTTGGCCGCATTGGAGGTAAAACCTACCCTAGAGGATCAGATCCGAGAAGGACAGAAGGATGATGACAAAATCCGAAGGATTAAGTCCATCAAGGAAGAAGGCAAGGCAGAGGAATTCAAGTTGGATGAGCAAGGCACGTTATGGATGAAGGATCGGATTTGTGTGCCTAACAAGAAGGAGTTAAAGCAACTGATTTTGGAAGAAGTCCATGACTCCAAGTACTCAATTCATCCTGGAAGCGCCAAGATGTATCAGGATCTGAAGGAGAGATTCTGGTGGCCGAGTATGAAACGTGAAGTTGCCGAGAATGTTGCATTGTGCGACGTATGCCAGAGAGTCAAGGCAATGCATCAGAGACCAGCAGGATTGCTACAAATTACTAAAATACCTGAGTGGAAGTGGGAGGAAATCGGAATGGATTTCATTACCGATTTGCCGAAGACTCAAGGAGGTTATGACTCCATATGGGTTATAGTGGATCGCTTGACTAAAGTAGCCCATTTTATCCCCGTGAAGACCACTTACTCGGGAGATAAATTAGCAGAATTGTACATGATCAGGATTGTCTGTTTGCACGGAGTGCCAAAGAGGATTGTATCGGACAGAGGTACCCAATTTACCTCAAGGTTTTGGAATAAGTTGCATGAAGCCATGGGAACCCGTTTGAACTTCAAGATGCCTTATCATCCACAGACGGATGGACAGACCGAAAGAGTCAACCAGATTCTGGAGGATATGTTGAGAGCTTGTGCATTAGCTTATGCTACCTCTTGAGATAAGAGTTTGCCGTATGCCGAGTTCAGTTACAACAATAGTTATCAGGCTAGTTTACAGATGTCACCTTTTGAGGCACTGTATGGTCGACCCTGTCGGACGCCATTGAATTGGAATGAGACCGGTGAGCGCCGTGTCTTTGGGCCTGATATTCTTCAAGAGGCTGAAGAGCAGATCGCCATGATTAGGGAAAGGTTGCAGATCGCCCAATCTCGACAGAAGAGTTATGCTGACAATCGTCGCAGGGATTTGAGTTTTGAACTGGAAGACTTTGTATACCTCAGAGTTACGCCTCTCAAGGGAGTTAAGAGGTTCCATGCCAAAGGGAAACTTGCACCCCGTTATGTTGGACCATTTAAGATTTTGAGCCGCAGAGGCGAAGTTGCTTATCACCGGAGTTGCTACTGATCGTTAACAGGAGTACATGATGTATTCCATGTGTCCCAGTTGAAGAAGTGTCTCCGAGTTCCTGAGGAACAGACGCCGCTAGAGTCAATTGAGTTGCAAGAGGATTTGACTTATAAGGAGCATCCCGTGAGGATTCTAGACACAATGGATCGAGAGACCAGAAATAAGTCAACCCGTTTCTGTAGAGTTCAGTGGAGCAACCATGAAGAAAGCGAAGCGACTTGGGAGCGCGAAGAGGATTTGAAGAAAGAGTTTCCAAACCTATTCTGTAGTGAGCCCTGAATCTCGGGGACGAGATTCTATTAAGGGGGGGAGGTTTGTAACACCCCAAAATTTTGCTTTTCTTAAATTCATGTGTGATTTGGCACTTTGGTGAATTTTTGGAATTTTCTGGAATTTATTTGGATTTATTTGGAATTTATTTGAATTTATTCCATTTTGAAATAATTAAAGAATTTAATTTTGCAAATAAAATTTTGTTGGAAATATTTTATTTGAGTCCAAAATGTTCCAAAATATTTTCCAGAATTTTTCTGGAATTTTTCTGAGTATTTTGCTATTTTTAATGAATTAAATGAATTTCTGGGAAATATTTTAATTATTAAATCGCTGGAAAATGCGAGTGGGTTTGTACTGTTCATCCGACCGAGCCCGAGTCAGACTCGAGTTCGAGTCCGACCCGAGCCACGTGACTCGACCGAACCAACTCCAAAACCTAATCGATCCCAACCGTTGGATCAAGATCCAACGGTCAGGATTTCCCCGTACCGCTTCGGTCGAATCCGGCCCGGATCCGATCGCGTCCACGCGATCGTGGCCGTTGATCATGCCACGTGGACGGCCGTGCGTCGTCGTCCCCGCCGAGTCCGAGCCGGACTCCTCCGCCGCGTCGCTAACGTGTGGGATTAGGGCTCCGTCCGGCGCGCATGCCGAGGCATTTCGCACGGTGGTACCGAGGACCGCCGTGACTTCGCGCACTCTCTCGCCCTATCTCACCGAGCCTCGGCCGCCGTAGATCCGCCGGAATCGCTCGCCGAGTCATAGCACCCCTCCGCATGTTCGCTTGATTCGCCGCCGTCGCCGCCGTCCGCCGCCATTGACCCCAGATCCGGAACCCGGCCAGCGCACCGAAGAGACCTTTCACCTCGCCGAGCACGCCCCACACGCCGTTCGTGTGGTCGCCGTCCTCAGCGCCGGCAGCCACAACTCCGCCGTGAAGCCATCGCCGACCCCGAGCTCCACCAACCGTCCGATCAAGATCAAAGGGCTCAGATCGCGCCACGTCACCCTCGGTGAGTTCGGTTGAAAATCCTAGATCTAATCTCAACCGCTGGATCTAGATCCAACGGCTTAGGTCGTGCCACGTGGCGGAATCGCACCAGGTTAGGTGGATCCGGACCGTTAGATCAAGATCCAACGGCCCAGAATCAACCCGTGCGCCCAAGCACTTGAGGCCCAAATCAATCCTAGCCGTCGGTTTTCAAACCAACGGCCACGATCGCCAATGCGGTCCAGTGGAGCCGAATCGGCCGCGCCACGCGGCGCAGCGCAGGTCATCGACACGCGGGCCCGCGTGTCGGGCCGATCGCACTGCGTGGCGCCACCCATGACGCCATCGGATGGACCCACTGCCGACCGTGGGCCGAGCCTCGCCGACGCCGGGCCGATGACGCTACCCGAGTGGTCCCACCTGTCAGTCTCACGTGAGCCGTGGACCGGGTCCACGGTAGACCCGAGCCGAGCGTGGACCGAGTCCATGGACGGCCGACGCCAGCAGACCAATCGGTGCTGCCACGTGTCCATGCTGACGCAATAATTAATTTCCAAAAAAGAAAATGATTTATTAATTCGAAATAATGATTTCAGATTTTGTTTCAAACTTCAAACGCTTATAACTTTTGCGTTTCAACTCCGATTTGAGTGATTCAAATTTCTAAATTTGTATAAAATTGAGATCTACCTAAATATGAGTTTTATTTAATTTTTGGACTAAAGTTTTTCTCTGTAAAATTATTTAATTGATTATTTGAACTTTAAATAATCATAACTTTTGCGTCTTAACTCCAAATTTGACGATTCCAGTTTCTAAAAACTCATAAAATTATGTTCTCTCTGTTTATGGATTTTATTTGGATGTTTGGACACTTTTTGCCTATTGTTTATTCGTGTATTTGCTATTTGCACGCTTTACGAGTAGACGTTGAAGTGCCGGAAGGATTCGAAGGAGAAGTATTGACTCAGGATCCAACTCAAGACCCAGAACAAGTACTTTTTGAAGGCAAGTTGTGCTTTGACCATGTTGATCCTATTTTGAAATCTATTTTGATTTAACCTATTGCATGCTAAGTTCAAATAGAAAATACTTTATTTAAACATGGGGAAATTAGATAAATACCAATTTGCTGTATGACACCTTGATTATTTAAGTATGTGCCATGACCCCTTGTCACCCTAGTTGTGGTTTACTAGTTGGACATTATTAAATTGCCAACATGGGTTTAGAACGTTGTAGTATACTGCTTAGACCTGCTACGTGCTCATGACATGATTTTGGACAATCAAATGTTAATATTGACTTAATGATATATTGAACCTGTTTTGGAAAGGTATCATGTGATGTTGATGGCACGTGGTGCATGGTAATCAACTGGGGTTTGATAAACAGTTTTCGACCGGGGCATGTGGCAAGAGTAATCAGGTGGCGGCCAGTTGTGGCATTGGGAGTGTTGATTTGGTTCTTCGGGTAGTCTTGCCCTGGTCATCTTAAGGACTTAACCTTGCAAGCCTTTGAACTGGGTCTAACGTGCAACCACATGTCTGTAATGGGACGGACCTAGTTGACTAAGTTGCTAATAACGTACCTGTGGGACCTCAGGAGGTCAACTACACCCTTTGTGTAAGTTGTACGGGGGAGCGTACCGGGGCTGAGGCCAGGTACCCATCTAACGGTTGATTGGCCTAGACTTCGCCTTAGCTAAGGGAAGGGTTAGTGTGCAATAACCGGGGAGGACCACTTGTATTGTTAGAAGTTTCCGAAAGACTTTGTTACGGGAACTCGCCTTTGTGGTGTTTGACTGTATCTTGTGGGTAAAGTGCATAACCTCTGCAGAGTATAGAATCTATTCGAATAGCCGTGTCCGCGGTATTGGACATCGCTCGGGAATTACAGTCAAGGGTTAGATTTTCTCAAAAATAACTTTGGTTTGAAAGGTTGGGTTGGATTAATAATGAAGTTGATGGAAATGTGGTTTAGGATGGGAAAGATGTTTACCAAACTTCTTGAAAAGTTATTTATGCTTTACTTATTTCTACTGCTTTCGAATCTACTTATGTTACTTGTCAAATGCTATTTACTGCAAATATACCTTGAGCTATTCCTTTGTACCAAGCCATGCATATAGTATATTAGCCTGCATTCTGTGCATGACTTGCTGAGTACCAAGTACTCACCCTTGCCTCAACACAACACCAGTTGAAGAGGAGACTACGCCAGCTTTGGAGGAGGAGCTCCAAGAGGATCCGTCTACGTAGGGAGCGAGCCCAGTCAGTTGCCTGTGGTATACTGGATGGCGCCACGATGTTACCTTATTTGATTTTCCGCTGCTACTATTTCTCTTTTAATAAGTATCGCCCTGCGAGGCGTATATTTGTAACTTGACCATAAGGTCGAGTAACCAGTTTGACTATTTAATTAAAGTACTTTATTAGTATCGAGTGGTATGATTGTGATATTTACCGATGTTAAGACTGTGTGCAGTAGCGCGTTCCTGGACTAGTGTTGAATACACAGAGGGTCCGGATTTGCAAATTCGGGGTCCCGACAGATCGGGATACCATCAGTTGAAGATCCGATCAGAAGATATCCCGAAGACTGCATTCTCGTCAAGATATGGACATTACGAGTTTACAGTTATGTCTTTTGGATCGATTTAATGCGCCAAAGATATTTCATGAATATGATGAATAAGGTGTTCATGGAATATTTGGACAAGTTTGTTGTCGTGTTCATAGATGATATCCTAATCTACTCCAAGACAGAGGATGAACATGCCGAACACTTGAGGCGAGTTTTGGAAAAGCCGAGGAAGCGACAACTCTTCGCCAAGTTCAAGAAGTGTGATTTTTGGAAGGACAAGGTGGAGTTTCTTGGACATGTAATGACCACGTATGAGTCGCCGTAGATCCAAGCAAAGTAGAAGCTGTGTTACATTGGGAGCAACCGAAGACCGTGACCCAGATCCGGAGTTTCCTTGGAATGGCAGGTTACTACCGCCGTTTCATTGAAGGCTTTTCGACAATTGCGAAACCTCTTACGCAATTGCTGAAAAAGGAGAAGAAGTTTGCATGGACGTCAGAATGTGAGAAAGGATTTCAGGAGCTGAAAAAGCGATTGACCTCAGCACCGGTGTTAGTTCTACCGGATGTTGCTCAAAGCTTTGATATTTATTGTGACGCATCGCGCCAAGGACTTGGATGTGTGCTGATGCAGAATGGAAAGGTCGTCGCTTATGCATCAAGGCAGTTGAGGCCGCATGAGGAGAATTATCCGACGCATGACCTAGAGTTAGCTGCCGTAGTGCATGCCTTGAAGATATGGTGTCACTATCTGATCGGGAACAGATGTGAAGTGTATACGGATCATAAGAGCCTTAAATACATATTCACCCAGTCGGATCTGAATTTGAAGCAAAGGAGATGGTTAGAGTTGATCAAGGACTACAATGTTGGAATCCATTACCATCCCGGGAAGGCCAACGTAGTTGCCGATGCCTTGAGTCGGAAAAGCCATACCGTGAGTATGTTGCTAACCACAAGTCAGGGTGAGTTATGTGAGGATTTTCAGAGAATGAAGATTGAGGTGGTACCTAGCGGATCCTTGGCCGCATTGGAAGTAAAGCCTACCCTAGAGGATCAGATCCGGGAAGGACAGAAGGATGATGACAAGATCCGTAGGATTAAGTCCATCAAGGAAGAAGGCAAGGCAGAGGACTTCAAGTTGGATGAGCAAGGCACGTTATGGATGAAGGATAGCATTTGTGTGCCCAACAAGAAGGAATTAAAGCAACTGATTTTGGAGGAAGCCCATGACTCCAAGTATTCAATTCATCCTGGAAGCGCCAAAATGTATCAGGATTTGAAGGAAAGATCCTGGTGGCCAAGCATGAAGCGTGAAGTTGCCGAGCATGTTGCATTGTGCGATGTATGCCAGAGAGTCAAGGCAATGCATCAGAGACCAGCAGGATTACTACAGCCGCTGAAAATACCTGAGTGGAAGTGGGAGGAAATCGGAATGGATTTCATTACCGGTTTGCCTAAGACTCAAGGAGGTTATGACTCCATATGGGTTATAGTGGATCGCTTGACCAAAGTAGCCCATTTTATCCCCGTGAAGACCACCTACTCGGGAGATAAGTTAGCAGAGTTGTACATGATCAGGATCGTCTGTTTGCACGGAGTGCCAAGGAGGATTGTATCGGACAGAGTTACCCAATTTACCTCAACGTTTTGGAATAAGTTGCACGAAGCCATGGGAACCCGTTTAAACTTCAAGACTGACCTATCATCCACGCAGACGGATGGACAGACCAGAAAGAGTCAACCAGATTCTGGAGGATATGTTAAGAGCATGTGCATTGGCTTATGCTACCTCTTGGGATAAGAGTTTGCCGTATGCCGAGTTCGATTACAATAATAGTTACCAGGCTAGTTTACGATGTCACCTTCGAGGCCTTGTATGGTCGACTCGTCGAACGCCATTGAATTGGAATGAGACCGTGAGCGCCGTGTCTTCGGGCCTGATATTCTTCAAGAGGTCAAGAAGCAGATTGCCATGATCGAGGAAAGGTTGAAGATAGCCCAATCACGCATGTAAGAGTTATGCCGACAACCGTCGCCGAGACTTGAGTTTTGAACCGTAAGACTTTGTATACCTCGAGTTACGCCTCTCGGGAGTTAAGAGGTTCCATGCCAAAGGGAAACTCGCACCTGCTATGTTGGACCATTTAAGATTTTGAGTCGCAGAGGCTAAGTTGCTTATCACCGGAGTTGCCACAATCGTTAGCGTGAGTACATGACGTATTCCATGTGTCCCGATTGAAGAAGTGTCTCCGAGTACACGAGGAACAGACACCGCTAGAGTCAATTGAGTTGCAAGAAGATTTGACTTACAAGGAGCATCCGTAAAGATTTTGGACACTATGGATCGAGAGACCGTAAATAAGTCAACCCGCTTCAGAGAGTTCAGTGGAGCAACCACACGGAGAGTGAAGCAACTTGGGAACGCGAAGAGGATTTGAGGAAAGAGTTTCCAAACCTATTCCTCTAGTAAGCCCTGAATCTCGGGGACGAGATTCTATTAAGGGGGGGAGGTTTGTAACACCCCAAAATTTTTCTTTTCTTAAATCCATGTGTGATTTGGTACTTTGGTGAATTTTTGGAATTTTCTAGAATTTATTTGGATTTATTTGGAATTTATTGGAATTTATTCCATTTTGAAATAATTAAAGAATTTAATTTTGCAAATAAAAATTTGTTGAAAATATTTTATTTGAGTCCAAAATGTTCCAAAATATTTTTCAGAATTTTTCTGGAATTTTTCTGAGTCTTTTGCTATTTTTAATGATTTAATTGAATTTTCGGGAATTTAATTGGATTAATTAAATCGAGTTGGTTTCACTGTTCATCCGACCGAGCCCGAGTCAGACTCGAGTTCGAGTCCGACCCGAGCCCGACCGCGCCCGTGGTCAAGCCGAACCCGCTCATTGAACCCTAATCGCGTGATCGTTGGATCTTGATCCAACGGCCACGATTGAGCCACGCCACCGAGCCCGAGCCCGACCGAGCTACCACCGCCGAGTCCGACCGGACCCAAACTCGCGCACCGTTGGATCTCGATCCAACGGCCGGCGCTGCCACGCCACCCTACCTGTGTCGCCACGGACTCGCCGCCGCAGAACGGAGCAGTCTCGGTTTCCGTGGCGTTTACCTGACGCCGAGGGCTCTATTTATTGCGCGCCGCCGCCGTCGTGACCGCCACTTCATTGCGCCAGAGCCTAGACAACGCCGCCGAGCGCCGCCGCCTAGCCGCAATCGCCGCCGGTTGCCGTAGCGTTCGCCGTAGTTTTCGCCGATTGCCGCCGTCTCCGCTATCCTCCGCCGTTGAGGTCGATCCGGAACCGAGAGGTCAAGCCGTCGGAAGGACCTCTCACCTCACCGAGCACGCCCAAGCGCCGTTGCCGTGGTCGCTGCCCCAATCCCGGCGAGCAGCGCCGCAAGCCATCGCCGGACTCTCGAAGCTCGCCCGCCGTCCGATTCCGATCCAACGTCCCAGATTGCGCCACGTCATCTCACGGTGAGATTCCGTCCAAAATCCCAGATCCAATCTCGACCGTTGGATCTAGATCCAACGGTCCAGATCAAACGCGTTAACCCAAACGCGTGAGAGCCAGATCTAATCTGGGCCGTTGATTTTCAAATCAACGGCCGAGATTGCGCCACGCGTCCGGGAAGGCCGACCGCCGCGGCCGGCCCACGCGCTGGCAGGTGTGACGCCGACACGCTGGGCCCGTGATGTCACGCCCACCCACCCTACACCATGACGTCACACCGACGCCATGGCGGGCTCAAGATGTCACGGCCGTCTCACCGAGCGCCGACGCCAAGAATGACATCACTGGGGTCCCACTGCGCATTGTGGGCTGAGCCCCGCTAATGTCAGCAGTGACGTCACCCGAGGGGGACCCACATGTCAGCGACACGTGGAGCCGTGGACCGAGTCCACGGTAGACCCGAGCCGAGCATGGACCAAGTCCATGGACCGGCTGACGTCACCCAACCAATCAGAGGCTGACACGTGTCCAGGCTGACGCAATAATTAATTTCCGAAAAAGAAAATGATTTATTAATTCGAAATAATGATTTCAGATTTTGTTTCAAACTTCAAACGCTTATACCTTTTGCGTTTCAACTCCGATTTGAGTGATTCAAATTTCTAAATTTGTATAAAATTGAGGCCTACCTAAATATGAATTTTATTTAATTTTTGGACTAAAGTTTTTCTCTGTAAAATTATTTAATTGATTATTTAAACTTTAAATAATCATAACTTTTGCGTTTTAACTCCAAATTTGACGATTCCAGTTTCTAAAAATTCGTAAAATTATGTTCTCTCTGTTTATGGATTTTATTTGGATGATTGGATACTTTTTGCCTATTGTTTATTCGTGTATTTGCTATTTGCACGCTTTACGAGTAGACGTTGAAGTGCCGTATGATTTGAAGGAGAAGTATTGACTCAAAGATCCAACTCAAGACCAAGAACAAGTACTTTTGAAGGCAAGTTGTGCTTTGACCATGTTGATCCTATTTCAAATCTATTTTGATTTAACCTATTGCATGCTAGTTCAATTAGAAAATACTTTATTTAAATTTGGGAATTAGATAAATACCAATTTCTTTGTATGACACCTTGATTACTTAAGTATGTGCCATGACCCCTTGTCACCCTAGTTGTGGTTTACTAGTTGGACATTATTAACTTGCCAACATGGGTTTTAGACCGTTGTAGTAAATCGCTTAGACTCACGTGCTCATGACATGATTTTGGACAAACAAATGTTAATATTGACTTAATGATATATTGAACCTGTTTTGGAAAGGTATCATGTGATGTTGATGGCACGTGGTGCATGGTAATCAATCGGGTTTGATAAATAGTTTTTCGACCGGGCGTGTGGCAAGAATAATCAGTGGGCCGGTTGTGGCATTGGGGATGTTGATTTGGTTCTTGGGTAGTCTTGCCCTGGTCACCCTAAGGACTTAACCTTGCAAGCCTTTGAACTGGGTCTAACGTGCAACCACATGTCTGTAATGGGACGGACCTAGTTGACTAAGTTGCTAATAACGCACTGTGGGACCTCAGGAGGTCAACTACACCCTTTGTGTAAGTTGTGCGGGAGCGCATCGGGCCGAGGCCAGTACCCATCTAACGGTTGATTGGCCTAAACTTCGCCTTAGCTAAGGGAAGGGTTAGTGTGCAATAACCGGGAGGACCACTTGTATTGTTAGAAGTTTCCAAAGACTTTGTTACTGAACTCGCCTTTGTGGTGTTTGACTGTATCTTGTGGGTAAAGTGCATAACCTCTGCAGAGTGTAGAATCTATTCGAATAGCCGTGTCCACGGTATTGGACATCGCCGGGAATTACAAATAAGGGTTAGATTTTCTCAAAAATAACTTGGATCTGAAAGGTTGGGTTGGATTAATAATGATGTTGATGGAAATGTGGATTAGGATGGGAAAGATGTTCATTAAACTCCTTGAAAAGTTATCTATGCTATACTTGTTTCTACTGCTTTCGAATCTACTTATGCTACTTGTCAAATGCTGTTTTCTGCAAATATACCTTGAGCTATTCCTTTGTACCAAGCCATGCATATAGTATATTAACCTGCATTCTGTGCATGACTTGCTGAGTACCAAGTACTCACCCTTGCCACAATACAACACCAGTTGAAGAGGAGACAACACCAGCTTTGGAGGAGGAGCTCCAACAGGAACCATCTACTTAGGGAAGCGAGCCCAGTCAGTTGCCTGTGGTATACTGGATGGCGCCACGAAGTTATTTGATTTTCCGCTGCTACTATTTCTCTCTTAATAAGTTTCGCCCTGCGAGGCGTGCATTTGTAACTTGACCATAAGGTCGAGTAACCAGTTTGATTGTGATATTTCGCTGCTACTGATTTTCCGCTGCTACTATTTCTCTCTTAATAAGTACTTTATTAGTATCGAGTGGTATGATTGTGATATTTACCGATGTTAAGACTGTGTGCACTAGCGTGTTCCTGGACTAGTGCTGAATACACAGAGGGTCCGGATTTGCAAATTCGGGGTCCCGACAACAACTCAAAGCAGCCACTTCATTTACTGATTTTGTTTGAAACTTCTTTAAGCCAATAAAATGCTTGATTCAGTCAATTCCAAGGTCAAGCAACGTGTTACCATATTGGGTAGTGGATGTATTGATCACAGAACTTCATTACCAAGCCTACCTGCTCAGGATTTCCAAATCCTTTTGGACCAATCAAGTGCTAGAACTTGACATCTCTTTGCCTGAAGCAGCAATTCTCTGAACCAACCAAACCTTCTGTTCTTGTCAGGAACGACATCAGAAAGGTGTCCCGACGAGAGCTTCTCAGTGTTGTCTGAAACTTTGATAGCTAAGTAAAGAGTCCGTTTCAAGCATTTTCTTCAGAGCATTGCATAACCTTTTGGAGCAGTGAGGGAGTGATTTTAGGACTTCATTTCCAAATTTTCCAACTCAAAAGATTTCCATATCTTGTTGAACCAATCCAATGCCAGAACTTGACCTCTCAAAAGCCTGAATCAACAAAACACTGTACCAACCAAAATGAGGAAGCTTCTGTCAGTATCGAGCATTGGGTTGCTTAGCTGCATCACTGAAGAAAAATGCAAAGCCTTGACCCTGACTCGTTGTTGCCAGCCCTTGGAACTAAGCTGCCCAGCCAATCCTTCTCCCTGCCATGGCAACCAATCCCCTCCTCCTCCCTCTGTCGCCTTGGCTTTTACCTCCTGGCCGAGCTCCATTGACCAAATCTCTGCCATGGTATCTTGTTGCAGTGCCAAAAGATTATTGCCAGAGCTTCCTGGAATCCAGTCGGCCTTGTTCTCTTCTGGTTGTCCGACGAATTGAACTCATGAGCGACATGCACCCCTGCCTATTTATGCCTTTCGTGGCCACCATAAGCACCGAGCATACCCCTAATACCCCTCCACTAAGAGCTCGACACTGCCGTCTTCTTTGTTAGCCGGACCGCCACACCTAGCGTGTCCGAATCCCAGGTCAGACCCAACCAGAGCAGCAGGCTAAGGTCTCTTAGGCCATCTCACCCCAAAAAGCTAGCTCGATGAGGGGGTGCTCCCTCACCCTTGTAAACCATGCTCAAGCCCTCCCCACAACAAATGTGGGACTATTCCAACATTTTTCATTGCCGACGAGCTTCGAGTTCGGGCCAAAACTCAATTGGAGCAACTCAGTGAGTAATTCTTCGATTAAATTCGTCCAAAGCTTGCCTATAGCCCCCTGAAGTTGTCCATCACCCTGATTGCAGCATCCACTGCTTAAAGCTCCGCCTCATTGGGCGCTTTCTTCCCCACGGCCGGCGCATGGTGCCGCACCACCTCGGGCCTCCTCCGTCATGGTGAGTGATTGGGATAGGACCTACTCAGGCCCCTGATGCTCACCGGCTGATCTCCCGTGCTTCGACGCCACCGGAGCGCCGCCGCCACGGCTGCCCTTCTCCCTCACTTCCGGCGCACGATGCTGAGCTCCTCTGTCCATCCACTGCCAAAACCAGGTATCGTATTAGCCTCCCCTCAGCACGTAGATGCTCACCGGCCTCCCAATCGGGCATCGACACTGCCCTACCGCCGCCGCACCTCGCCGTCATAGCCGCCGCCGCCGTGCTCCACTACGGGCATAGCCTCGGCCGATTTTAGCCCAAATTGAGCCATGCCCTAGGTTCCCCACTTAGCCCTCTTGCTCCCCGTGCCCGACTCCGGCCTCCGCTCGCCGCCGGCGAGGACGCCTCCACCATTGCTCTGTTCTCTACGGCTGACGGCCGGACCCGCAGTGTCGGTCTCTCATGCGCTTTTGGTCCAGTTCAACCCCGGGCCGAAATACGTTTCCGCTATTAGGAAACATGTTTTTCGATTTTTAGATTATTTCCAAAGCCGAGCCAATTGTTTTGCTCATAAATTTTACATTATAACTCCAATTAAGCTCAAACAAGTTCCTAAAATTTTATTAAATCATGAAGTTTCTAAATATAGAAGAACATTTCAATTTTGTTCAATGCACAATATTTGAAATTCAAATTTAAACCGTAGGTCTAACATATGTTTAATATAAAATTTTTGCAAACGATCTCCAAATTTGATGAAACCAATTTTATTGCATTCCTTATGTCATTATAGTTCCAAATATATAAAAATATTTATATTTGGACTCAGTTTATACAAGATTTGTGATTAGATCCTTTTCAACATGTTTGAATTTGAAATAATTAAAACTTGTGCAAATAAACTTCAAGTTTTGTTAAACAAGTTTCTATGCTCTCATAAAATAGTATTCTATCTGTTTATGTAAAAATATTTAGTCTTAGGCTTGTTAAATCATAAGATCAATACTGTCATTTCATGTATAATATAAAGATTAGGTTTTCTAGGTACGAATAGTGTTAGCGCATTGTATTTAACTTGTAATCCAATACCTAAACATTTGAAGCATCATAATTATAGGCTCTATAACAGTAGCTTGGTAAGTTGCTTGTGTACTTGAGTTTGCCATTTATCAAAATATATAATAGTTCATCTAGGATTTAAGCATTATTAGCCTTGCGACCGAACTTCGATAGAGTAAGATTAACCTTTTAAACCTTCTAAATCTTAGGACCTCTCCTTCGCATATTAATTTAGTTGAACCTTAATTGTGCTCTTTTACCATTAGAAAAATAAGAATGAATCTCAGTAAAACTTTAAAACGTGAATGACCGTAACTATTGCATGCAAATCAAATAGTTACTAATTTGGTTATAACCCTAAGGTCACAAAGATTTGAAAAATATAAATATATTTAAGTTTTGCCTTAGCTATGCTGTAAATGCTTATTGATCGGAGTTTCGATACTTGAGTAGTTCAAATAGTCGTAACCTTTGCAAACAAACTTAAAATTTGGTGAAACCAAATCCTTAAACCTTTAAAAGTGATACCCTTCCTAGTTATGCAATAACAATATCTATTTTCATAATATTGAACTAACCATATAAGGCCCTAATGCTCTTTTATATTAAAAATGTCGTAGTTGAAAGTGAAATGTCGCGGAACCAACTTTAAAACACTCTTATAGGTATCCCTTGCTAGTTCCTGAAGAATGGTTAAATAATCTTATAAGGTGCAGTCGCAAACATAACACAAAAACTAAACCGTTAACGCGTAGATTTTATAAACACTTAAGCCTTTTCGGTAGCCCGTAAAACATCTCGTGTAAATGTAAATTTTAGGAATTTTGGCTTAGAAACACTCTTTGGTATATGGACCACCACATTCTGGAAAGATATCTTATTTATATCTTGCTTTGCATCTGAATCCTATTAGTGCAATAGCCCTAAGTTTTATGGTAGTCAATAACACCTTATGTGAATAGTTGAATTTAAGGAAGCTTTAGCTAAAAGTATTTGCATCATGAGATTCATCGTGTAGCCATGTAGATGCATCCAGTAGCTTCATTCTATAAACCCAACTAGTTTAAAATATTTGTTTGTGCAAAATGTACTTAAGACTAAATATTATTCATACCAACACCTTAACTAACGTTTTATTCCTATAAATCCAGAACCTATACTTTGGTAATAGCATGATTGTAGGTCATGTAATAGTAGCACAATAAACCACTTTTTGTACCTTAGGTTAATCACTTGATTGTATCGATTAATCCCTCTTTGAGATTCAATTAGCTATGCTATTTTGACTCTATTTTAGTTTTATAAATTCAAACAATCTTAGCTTCTTGAATTTAAAGATAAATATAATAATATACACAATTTTGGCCTCTTGAACTTGTAGAATAAAACTTTAATTTTCGTAAATCGCAGTTGCGTGCCCTACGTGTGTAGTTAGACCTAAACCCTAACCCTTGCCCAAGCCTAAACACACTCACACACCTGTTATTTTATATGATTTCCAATTTGATGTTATTTGACTTCTTTTGCCCCATTATTATCTGATTTCTTTTTGCCTCTTATTGTTATTGCCATTGCTTTGTTTCTCGACAAACGACGTGTAGACTCCGACGTTCCGGATACTATTGCAAATAACTCTGACTTCACTATTGAATTCAACAAGCAAGGCAAGCACCCTCCTTTGATCATATTGAACCTACTATTTTAAATAGTTTACTTTGTTTGTCAAAATTATTATGCATGCGCTATGCTCTTTAAACTTGCTATATTGTTGGATGTGGTAGAACTAAACCTAGATTGTGGGATTACCTCAATTATTTGTTGACATGAGAACATTGAAACCCTAGGTTATGGTTAGACAAAAGATAATGTCAATTGGGTATACTCGATTATTATTTGCACATGCTTAGTATGCTCTAGTAATGGGAACGTGAATGGATGGTTACACTATTCATGATAATAAATGAGAATAGACATGTTTAGGAAGAGACATGTGTTGTCTCATAATTTAAAAAGGTTGGATATGACAGTAAAGGATACTGGTAGTTTGATAAAAATGAAAATAAAACTATGATTTGACATGGGCGGATTATGGCAATAGCCGGTTGTGTAGCTTTAACTTACACGTAGTTAGGGAGAGTTTCCGCCTGGGTCAGTTAAGGACCGAACATAGTGTTGCATAATCCGGGAATTACCGTACAACCACAATTGCTATTTATGGGGTAGCCTCAACCTACTAAGTTATTTAAAATTGGCTTTGCACATTGGGAGGCCGAAGTAGCACAAGCCTTAAGCCCTTTCGAGTTGGCTTGTAAGGGGCTTCCACATGGACTTGTGGGTAATTGCATACCGATGCAACGGTGTACGCCTCACTATGGGAAGGAACACGTGTTCTTGATCTCGCGCAATGAGAATTTATATCTTCCCAAATTTTTGTTCCTACCATAGTAAGGATTTAACGTCACTAGGCTGGTGTAAAGTCAGGATTAAATAATGTAACAGTTGTGTATGATCTCTCCGCGACACACCAAAGGAAGTGTGTTATTATCGATTGCACAAAGAGATGATCATTATTTGTGGGTAAAGTTGTACAACTCTGTAGAGTCTAAACTTTTCGAAAAGCCGTTCCCACGGTTATGGGAATCTTGGTGCACTGACACTAGTTAGAGTTTTGGTGTTTTCATAAAATGGTTTGGAAACTCAATGATGGTTGGAAAAAGTCTTGTTAATATGTTGTTGCCAATGAAATGGGAATGGACGATATTCTACCCACAATCATGGAGGATTGTGAGGTTGTTATTATTCTTATTCATACTTGTTATTTACATATCTGTCAATTGCTTTACAAATTACGCTTGCAATCTATTTTTCTGTATTTACAATTCAATTTCGCTTTATGCAAAACAACTTAGTAGCTTCTCCATGACATAGCCTGCATTTACTATATACATTTGTGATACACTACAAATTTTGCGAGTACATACGTGTACTCAACCTTGCTATTCTTGATATTCAGAGAATGAGTACTCCGATCCAGACGCAGATTACGGGGACTTTGCTAACGAATCTTTCTAAGGTTTTATCCTTGTCAGTTGCCTGTGGTATTTTGGGTAGAAGGCATACTGCCAAGCAATGTATCTTCCGCTGCAAACTCTTAAATTCGGCCAATAGGCCATGTTGTAAGACTTTATTTCTACTAATGTAATATGAACTTGTATGGATGTGATGACAATGTTGTGAATGTGCATGCTAGCCACTGTGTGACACCACGGAGTGTCATAACTTTATTTTACGTGCTTGATATGGTTAAAAACAGTATGAAATGTGGAATTAAGGTTAAAACTATAGGTTATGGAGGTTAATAGCTTTTTCGGGCCGTTTCCGGGCCGTTTTCGGGGTTTTGGGCCTTCCCGAGGGAGTTTTGGGCCTTGGTGGGCTTTGGTGGGATGGATTAGGTCTCCATAACGGACTAGAATTGGGTGTGGGGGCTGGTAAAAGGGGTTTCCCTGCCCCTTTGGGGCGTCCACCCTGCTGCCTTTGCGCCCCTTGAGGCCTTGGTGCGCCCCCTCACCTCCCCCCACTTGCCAAGCCCTAGCCGCCCCTTCCCTTTGAGCCTATGCGCCTTTGCTGGAATTTTATGTTAAATATGATATTTGGATGTTGTTTAGCTTATGTTTGGTAGCATTCGGGCATATTAAATGCCGGGGTGTTACAGTTGGTATCGTGAGCTGGTCAGAGGTCCTTGGAATAAGTATTTTAGTGTTATACCTTAAGTTGCAACTAAAATATGATGTGGAATAACTTAGAAACATGGCTTAGGTTCTAACTAAAACTTTGTTATAGGATAGCAACATTAAAACTTGCAAAAGTGGTATAACTAATCTAAAATTTGACACACTTGGTTGCACAGTAGGATGGGGTCTTGGTTCATTATTGCATTGCGCTTAATTATTTGATGAAGACTATGCTATGATGATGTTTGATCTATGTTCTTGGTTGTGTGATGTTGTGTTTATGTTTTTGTGTTTGGATGGTTGTCTGTCTCAAGCAGCCATGCCGAGGGGTAGAGGCCGTGGACGCCGAGGCCGTGGAGGCCAGGCGAGGCTCCCAGGAGTTGAGGAGTCTCATTCTTGAGGGTAGCGTTCGCTCAATGCTCGTGGACCAGCTCGGGAGGAGCTTCCACCTGATCGGGCGGGGTGCCGACGCCAATAATGATTTAGTTCAGGCTCTGCAGAGGAGATTCAGAGGCTGCGCCCGGCGGTGCGGGTAGCCCTGGCTGTGGTGCCTCCCCTGATGGCCCAGCTTGTTGCCCGCTGCCGGAGCCGAGGATGAGTCTCCGAGAGTGGATGACCCTCCGTCTTGACAGCTTTTGACGGAGCTGGCACGCCGATCCACCGCAGATTGGCTGCGGTACATGGAAAGGCGCTTTGAGGTCCTAGAATTGACCTCGGTCCAGAGGGCTCGCTTTGTGGCCTTTCACCAAAGGCCAAGCCGATATCTGGTGGGAAGGGGTTCCGCCGCTAGAACCCACGATCTTGGTCGATCCACCGAGGACTTTGTGGCTCGCTTCCGAGCCAAGTTCTACCCGGAGTCTTTCCTTGAGAGGATGGAGCATACTCTGACGACTCTTTCCCAGGGAAAGAGGTCGGTGGCAGAGTATGAGGTGGAGTTCAACAGCGTGGTGCGCTTCATGCCGGCCGTGGCAACCGACGACAGGGAGAAGGCGAGGAGGTTCCGTAGGGGCCTCAACCAGGAGTTCAGAGTTGTCATGGGGGCGACTGTCCCTCGTGACTTCTGCTCCGTGGTGGAGCAGGCGAAGGGCATGGAGCTCGAGTTGGAGCTCTCCCGGGATAAGCAAAACCCGGGCGGTTCAGGGGTTCCTGCGGCCCCAGGCGGGGGCCAGAAGAGGACCTTTGGTGGAGGAGGTGGGTCTTCTCAGCGACCCACCTTCAAGAATGTAACATCCTCATTTTGGCTTTCTGGAGAAAAACCTAATTTAAATAAAGTAAATTCAAATTTGGAGTTTCTTTGGTGTTTATATTAACCTGGTATCCATTCCCCTTCGAAATCGGGAATTAATTCCCTCCCGGGCGAAAAATCGGGTTTTCCAGTTCCTGCCGGGACCCGAAAATTCACCCGAGTCCAAAAATGCTCCAAAAATCTCCAAACCGCTTCTAAAATGTTCCAAATATTCCGAAATGATTTTAGGAATCATTCCCCGGATTTTTGGACAACCATTCCTATTTTCTCTCGCGCGGTTTTTGTTTAATGCCTGCGATCCGCGCCCGTAAATCCAATTCCACAAAAATCATCCAAATTCAACCAAACCAGTTCCATTGTGTCCCAAATAATCTAAAATGGCTCTAGGAATTTTTCTGGAATTTTTAGGCCATTTTTCCTAATTTTTCTCTAGGGCGGAACTTTCACGTATAAGCCGACCAACCACGAGCCGCCACATGGCACGTGAACAGTGCTCATCTTCTAGCTCTGGTTGGACACGCACAGGGAGAGCTCAAAGCTTCCTTTCATGGCTTCCCTCCCCTTCCAAGTACTCTAACTCCTCCATTACAGCTCCAAATCCATCAAGGCCGGGTCCGTTGGAAAGATTTCGGCGAGGGGATTCCATTCCCGGCATTTATTCTTCCTAAATCACAGCGAAACGGCCGCGGTTTGCATGGAAACGGAAATCACGTTTAAGGCCATAATTTGGCCGTTTCTTCCTCAAAGCGGGCGATTCCACTTCCATCATCTTCGTATAAGAGTCCTTGTTCCGGAGATATCATCCTCCCTTTGCCTCTTGTTGCCGTTCATCCGGAGGGTCAAGAAAAACCGACGAACTCCCGCCGTTCTTCGTGTTCGTCGCCTTTTTCTTCATATCTCCCTCCTCGGTGGTCCATTCTTCTCACCGCTTGTTTCATTGAGTTCGTGAGGGAGTCTAGATTCTAACTCATCCTTCAATTTTAGGTTTCCTCCTCTGTGGACGACGAATTTCGCGTTTTGCTCGTCTCGGCCGCAACCGTGTTCGTCGTCGATTTCTTCGATTTCGGTGAGAATTGATTCAATTCCTTTTGTTCCTAGGTCCTTCTAGATGTGCTCTAGTTGTTCCATCAATTGTTTTGATATGGTTTAGTTCAAATTTTGCTTGAAAATTTCCAAAATTTGGAGAAGGATGGGGCCTCTGTTTTGGCCCCTACCAGGCGCCGCTGGCCGCCGCCTCGCCGCCGTCGGCTGACCGCCGGCGGTACCCGCCGCCGCTCGTTCTCGCCGCCGTGGTCGCCACCGCCGCCGCTTCCACGGCGCCGCCGCCGCCAGCATGGCCGGCCGCCTGCCGCGCTTATCGCTTCCGCTTCCGGCCGGGGTTGAGCCCACCACCACGCCTCGCGCCGTCGCCCTCGCGGGTTACGGCCGCCGCTGCCGCCGGCGCTTCGGCGCTCAGGCGCCGCTTGCCGCCGCCGCTGGCCGCCAGCTGCTCCGGCCACTTTAGCTCGAAGCCGACCCTATGGCGGCTCTTCGCCCCGCCGCTCTCGGCTGTTGCTCGCCGCCGCGCTTCTATGCGCTGCCAAGGCTTAAGCCGCTGCCGCTTTGGTTTCGCTGCTAGCCGCCGCCTCGGCCAAGGCTGTTCAGCTCACGGCGACGCTGCTGCCCGCCGCTTCGCCAGCGCCCACGCCGGCCTCTCCCGTCGCCGGCGCCCTTGGCCCTCCACCTCCCCTGTTTTGGCCATGGCCAAAGAGCAATGGGGAAGAACCCCAACCCAATGACACTTGGGTCCCACATGCCATATAGTCCCAGCCCAATCAAAGTCAAAGTCCGCGGTCAAACCTTGACTCAGTCAAACCAGAGAGGAATATTCCCGGAATATTCCGGTTGCTGATTTATTCGAAATTCAAACTTCGGAAGCTCATAACTTCCTCATTCGAACTCCGTTTGACCCCATTCAAATTTCTAAATTCATCATAAATCACTACCTTCCTGCCAGTACTAATTTTATAATTTTTGGATTTTATTTATTTTCCGTTATTTATTTGTTGCCTTGTTTTGCGTGTAGTCGACGATCCCGCCGCGACCGCCGATTTCGCCGTCGAGCCTTCCGAGTTCGACACCGCCACAAGAATCGAAGGCAAGTCTCCTTGATGCACTTTGCTCCTATGTTTGCGAAATGATTTAAAATTGTTTATAAAGTTGCATGGCTATGTTTAATTAAATATGTCAAATATAAGTGTTAGTTATACCGAACTTGTTGATTCCACCTTGACATTGTTAATCATATCCATTGTAACCCTAGAATATTGTTTATACCATGCTTATGCTTATATGGTATCCGTTGCTATGTAGTACGGTAGAATTGCTTAGGACCTTTTCCGATGAAAACAACCCAGGGGTGGGATTACTCAAAAAGAAAGCTATCAAATGTGATTTGAAAGTTATTATTATGGTTTTGGTCCTGTTTTCTAAAATAAAAAGAAAAGGAAAATGATTTTGACTTGGGCGGCATGGAATGTCGGGTGGGAGCGGATCAAGCCTTGATCCTTTTGTGCAAGTACCGCCCCAAGTCATATAAGGACCGACGCTTATGATTGCCATTTTAAGCATAACCGTACTACCACATGTCTATAATGGTACGACCTGGCTCACTAATTTGTAGAAGCCTAGTTTAGACTCGCCACTCGGTTGTTGTGTGAGAGCCGGACGGAGGCATTGTTGTGGTTGTTGCTTTGCTCACACGGCGCAAGAGGGGGCTTCTGTACTGGGTGGAGAGAACCCTAACAGCGGTGAAACCTCAGCGGGTGGGTCTAGCTAGGTAGATACATAGTAACGGCCTTGTCAAGATAACCCCGCCGGCACACCTAAGGAAGTGTGTTAATTGCATGGCAACAAGGGCATATCTTGTCTTGTGGGTAAAGTTGTACACCTCTGCAGAGTATAAACTATTCGAATAGCCGTGCCTACGGTCAAGGGCAAAGCAAGAGATGCTTTCATATTGGTAGACTTTGATTTTGTTTTTAAAACCGAAAAGTGTTTTGTTTTGGGATTCGGGAGTGGTTAGAACTCTCGAATGTTGTTTGGCGGAAAGAGCCAACCAGGTGGATAGAACCTGTTTACCTTGGACGGATGGAGTCACATGATTAACCTTGATCTTTTAACTGTTGGCGGATAGAGCCGTTATGTTAGTGATGGTGGATAGAACCTCACTACAATAATAATAATTCAATTATTACAAAAGAGTTGTAAAAGATGCTTTGTGAAATTTATTACTTAAGTATGATTTAATCAAATGTGGCTTTATGCAAATAAACCCTTTTAAGCTTCCTTTGGAAAGCCCGTCATGATCATAATTTCCCGACTTGCTGAGTACTTCTGTACTCACGTGCTACACCAACATTGTAATCATCAGAGATTTATCAAGATGCTGAAGAGGAGGAGGAGTTCGTCGAGGAGGATTGCCAGGAGGACTAGTTGCGTTCCTAGTCGTCGCCTGTGGCGTTGTGGTGTTCGCTCGTTGCTTTCTTTTGCTTCCGCTGTTGTGAGTGTCCGGTCGTTGGACCGAGTATTGTAATAAGTGACCATGTGGCCCATACTTGAATATTTACATTACAAGTTTCGTTATGTTCGGCAATGATGTATCACTGCGGATCGTGTGTACTAGCTAATGATCCGGGACTAGTACGGAAATACACAGAGATTCTCGATAGCTGATCCGGTCTCACAAATGGTGGTATCGAGCCTGGACGATCAGAGGACGTGACCTAGTTAGCATGGCAAAGCCTTAAGGACTTATATTTCATAAAAATGTAATTGCAAAAGTTTAGGTTTCTTTGCTTCTATCTCTTCTATCTTAGTATCTGGTGCTTATCCTCTCTTTTATTTAAATTTTGTTTACTAATCCTGTCTCCTTTCAAAATTTGTAGATGTCGACCTACACCACTTTTGCTTCGTTGGCTGGAGGCTTTTGTGCGGAGCTGTCCCTGATGCTCCAAGAGCTGGAGTTTCCCCACAGGCCTGAGTACCGCTGCACCACCGTGTCGAGCTTTGGCCATACCTCTTGGAAGGTTAGACTGATGGTGCAGGCCCGAAGCCCGTTCGTGGATGACCGTCCGTTCTACTTCACTTCGGAGAGGGTGAAGTTGGGTGATGCAATCCAGGATGCTGCGAGACAGGCCATTCTTCAGCTTGGCACCAGCTACAATGATCGACTGGAGGACTCGCCATACCGCCTGTTTCCGTGTTTTGACGCAGAGAGGTACCACAGCAGGTTCCGAGGTACGGAGCAGGAGCAGGATCCAGCGTTGGTGCATGTGGGAGCGCTCATCCGAGCCCAAGATGAAGCTTATGTCAGCACTCTCCATGAGCTCCGAGATCAGTATGCGAGTTTGGCTGCGTCTCGGGAGGAAACTCGTCGGCTCACGGAGGAGCTGGCGAGTGTGCGCGGCACTTCTTCCACCGCCAAAGACTGCGGCAGAGGCACAGCCTGTGGCGCCGCCGCCACCAGCTCCAGTTCGGGAGGACCCGCCGACCCGCGACATCCCAGAGGACGCGCCGCCAGCCAAGCGTCACCAAGGTCTCGAGGCTTGACGATCGCGCAAGTAAGTCTGTTCGTCTTCCTTCACCGCCAGGGTTTTCTCTGAGTGCTTTGGCTGCCCCTGGAGGAGTAGGACCTTCGGCAGCAGCTTCACCTTCCCGCAGCAGGAGCGAGGAGGAGGAGGAAGACCCGTCCCCGCGCATCTTCGGCAGTGATGCGAGTTCTTAGATAGGTTGCAGTCTTCAGGACCTCAAATTTTGTCGCGTTAGAGCGTTGAATAAGTGATTGCTGGATTGTATCGTGCCTTTAGGCATTTGTGATACAGCCACCTCCAAAACTATTTGATTTTAATTGAAGTTTAGTTGGTTTTTCCCTTCTGTTGTGTGCCTTTGTGGTTGTGCTCTGGTTTTGAGGATGGGGTTTAGTTCCCCGTTGCTTACCTATGCTTCTCCCTCTTTCCTTGTGCTTGACCGTCTTGTGCAGATGGAGAACGTTGGTCGTGGTCGTGGTCGTGGAAGGCCCGCAGGCCGTGGTAGAGGCCGTGGACGAACCCGTGGACCGGTGCACTTTCAAGAGGAAGCAGAGTATGTGGAGCCACCGCAGCCGCAAGGACAAGAGCAAGTACAACACCCTGCCGCTCAGCATGATCCGCCGCCGCCTCCACCCCCAGCTCAACCGCCTAATCTGGAGCAGATGATGGCGATGCAGATTCAACTCCTTCAGGCGTTAGCTCAAAACGTCTTGAACCAACCGCAAGCTGCGGCAGCACCGGCTCCAGTTCAACCGCCCCCATCGAAATTTGGGGAATTCATGAGGACGCGACCCCCGACTTTTGCGGGGTCTGGAGACCCGCTAGAGGCGGACGACTGGCTCAAGGAGATTGAGCGCAAGCTTCACTTGGCTCAGTGCGACGACATTGAGAGCGTGCAGTTTGCTTCCTATCAGCTGAAAGGCACTGCAGCCAATTGGTGGGAGAACTATTGTGCAGCTCACGCAGACCCCCAGAATATTCCCTGGAACGAGTTCGTCGAGAACTTCAGAGCTACCCATATCCCAAGAGGGGTTATGGAAATGAAGCGCCGGGAGTTTCACAGACTCCAACAAGGGAATTTGTCCGTATCGGAGTATCTGAACTGCTTCACTCAGTTGTCGCGGTATGCGCCGCGATGTCGCCATCGATGAGGACAAGATTTGGCGATTCATGGAAGGTATGGACCCCAGTTTGAAGGTACAGCTGGTTTCAAGTGAATATCCGTCATTACAGCACATGATCAACAAGGCTCTGATCCAGGAGGATGCCTGGGCCACCGTCTCGAATCTCGCAAGAGGAAGATGCGCCAGAATCAACGCGTGCCGCAGCCTGTGCCCCAGACTTTCCAAAGAAGAAGCTAGCCTAGCAGGCCAGCAGCAGCCAGTGGCCCCAGGACCCCAATGTCTACTCCGCGCCCCACTGGACAAGCCCCTGCTAGCAATGCAGGAGCTCAAGTTCAGAAGAGTGGGACTGCCATGGCAGGAGTACAGTGCTTCAACTGCCGAGAGATGGGACACTACGCTAACAACTGCCCCAAGAAGCGTCAGCCCGTCACCCCGGTGAGATTCAACCTGGGATCGACGCCAGCCCGCGCCCCTGCGCCGGCTCAAGGAAGAGGAACCCCTCAGACTCCGCGCACGCCAAGGACTGCAGGAAGAGGGCGTGTGAACCACATCACCGCGGAAGAAGCTCAGGATGCGCCAGACGTGGTCTACGGTACGTTCGTTGTGAACTCAGTACCTGCTTCAGTTCTGTTTGATTCTGGTGCAACCCATTCTTTCATATCAGAGTACTTGGTTAAAAAGCATAACTGGAACACCATACAGTTAAGAAACTGTAACACCCCGGCATTAAATATGCCTGAATGCTACCAAACATAAGCTAAACACCATCTAAATACCACAACTATAGCATAAATTCCAGCAAAGGAGTAAATGCTAAAACCTGAAATTTCGGCAGCATCTCCTTTGTTTATTCATGATCTCAAACAACCATACAAGCATAGCAACAAATGATATAATGTGAAACATCTAAAGCCACAATAATAAATGACATGGAAACCATTTAAGTCCAATCTACGCATTTCAACGTCATCATGAGACAATTGAAAGGAATAAAGCAACCTCTAAACCATAAACATGAATTAAGTCGCATCTACTTTATTATTATGAATACAAACAATTCCATTGTGGAATCACTTGCGTGGGCTACGTGAAAATGTGTGATTATTCCCCTTTTCCCTCATGCCAGTTTCAAGGTACCTAAAAAAAAACATAACACAAGCATGAGTTCAAAACTCAGCAAAGTGTATCGTAATGGATAAACAAAAATTAAGTCAACAAACCATCATCATAACTCTCCCATAGCACATCATAACACAACATGGTTAGCATCACATTCATCTTGTAAGCATCAATATAATCATCTCATAAACATCATCATGTTTCATTAATGCAATGCAATGCACATGTCTCCTTGGAAACTCATACCGGTATGGTTGAGTGCACACCCGTCGGCATGCACCCTTTTTCCCCCTTCCATCCCGAAGATGGAGGGTGCCTATCTCTCGCTTCCAATCACCTCGGTGAAGGAATCACGATGTAGGTCTTACTCAAAAGAATAGCCCCGACTAGTCATAACGGTTCTCACCGACTCCATCCGGATTAGTTATGACTTATCTCACCGCCGGCCATAAAAATTATGCTATGCATGCACAATGGACAGCAATATATACACAAATCGAAATATTGCATATCAACACATAGCATCTCAACATGTAGGACCGTGATCGACCATCGACGGTGCCCATTCACAATATAACATGTATACCACTTGTCACCATCAAGCATGTTAATCATGGCATGAATATATCGTATCAACGACAATATTTAAAACATGGCAAAGTGATAACATATCAAGTATAGCATGTAGTTCATGGCAAGACACAATGTGGTCTATCACAAACATTATCAAGCAACACTAGCAACACAAACAACATTCAATCCACACAACACACTTGCCTTCAATTGCGGGCAACGGAGTGATGAGAGGTTGAGGGCACTCCCGGCGGCACACCACCTGCAAACACGTGCCACACACTCAATATGACTCCTCAAAACAGTACCCTCTACACCCAATACACGATATACACCAAAACCCGAAATCACAGATTTGCCCGTTCTGGACAGCGGCTTCGAAAAATCATAACTTGAGTTCTAGAAGTCCAAATTGATTAAACGAGTACGTCCTCGCGTAGCTTAGGAAATTTCCCACCTTTTTCTAGTTATAGGTAAAGACTGATTCGGACTCTAATGTTGTTTAATCTAACATTGAACACGAACTGTCTCAATCTCGTCACAGATTTGACAGCGCTCGGTAAAACAGGCATAACTTCTAAACGGCTGGGCGGAATTTCAACTTCTTTATATGCACGGAAAGATAATGAAATTATCTACAACTTCCTAGAAGTCCGTACGGTCAGATTCAAACTCTAAATTTGCGAAAACGCCTTCACTAGCTCGGGTGCCCAATCTGCCCGAACCAGAACGTGAATACAACTCTAGATTTCATGGTTTCTACCCCAAAACAGTACCTCCCTTGATCTAAAAACATGGCATTCATCCTCTACAGAAGTAAGGGATCCACCCCAAAGAGTTTCCCCATTACCTTCTTGGAGGATCACCAAGCGATGATCAAACCTTCACGCTCCTTCCCCGATCTCCTTCCACGCGCCGTTTCCACCGATCCTCCTCGTTGCAACTCCTTCCAATGGCTTGGACAGCACCTTGGCAGCGAGGAGGAGGTCTTGGAGTGCGCCCACAAGGTAGGAGAAGGGAGGGGCAGCACCTAGGGGTGGAGGTGCTTGGGAAGGGAGAGGAGATCTAGAGGAGGAAGATGGGAGGTGGAAGGAGAGGGAGAGGTGGAGGGCAAGGGGGTGCGGCGCATGGGGTGGGGAGGCCTCTAGGGCAGCAGGGTTTCCTCCCCCTCCTCACCCCCTCATGGGCCTAAGAATCCCCACCACTTGGCCCACGAAGGTTCCCCCAAGCCCACACAACCGGAGCGGCCCAAAACCCGGAAGCGGTCCGAAAGCGAAATAAAACCCAAACTATATGTTTTTAATCTTGAATGACATATTTCATAATGTTTGGTCCTCATAAATCCCATTTTATAAGTTTAGGACAATTCCGTGGTGTCACATTCTCCCCTCCTTCAACAGGATTCGACCTCGAATCTAGAGCGCACCCAAACGGAACCCAGCAGAACAAAGGATAACCAGATTTTTCACAACACATACCTGAGACGAAAAGCTCGGGATACTTCTCGCGCATACGAGACTCCAGCTCCCAAGTTGCTTCCCTCTCAGTCTGGTGCGACCACAAAATTTTAACAAATTTGAGCGTCCGGTTCTTCAGTACTCGCTCTGAGTTCTCCAGGACTCTCACCGGTCTGGACTCAAAAGTGAGGTTCTGATCTACCGCCAGGGGTTCCAACGGAACCACCAACTCCGGATCGTGCAAATACTTCCTTAGCATCGAAACATGAAACACATTGTGCACTCCTTGCATCGAATCCGGTAGCTCCAAACGGTAAGCTAACTTGCCGACTCGAGCCAAAATAGGAAATGGCCCAACATACCTCGGGCTAAGCTTTCCTTTGGTACCAAAGCGTACCACACCTTTGGTAGGAGACACTCGTAAGAGCACACCTGTCACCCACCTCAAACTCTAAATCCCGCCTTCTCACGCCAAGATAACTTTTTCGCCGCTTCAGGCTGCGAGAAGGTTCTGTCGCACTGTGCCACACGATCGATTGTCTGCTGAACCCGATCACGGACCGAGCACCGCTCTCTCTCCCACAAAGATCCCAACAAGTGGCGATCTGCACTTCCGCCATAAAGTACCTCAAAAGGAGCAGCCGGATCTTTGGAATGGTAGCTGTTATTATAAGCAAACTCGCCAATGGCAAGTGATCTTCCCAGCTACCCTTCCACGCCATCACACAGGCCCCGAGCATGTCCTCCAACGCCTGGATGGTACGCCAGATCGACCATCCGTCTGAGGGTGAAAAGCGGTACTAAGGCGAAGGCTGCACCCAAAGCACTCTGCAGACTCTCCCAACTTGGAAACGAACTTCGCATCCCGATCAGAGATAATGGTCTTGGGCACACCATGCAGTCTCACAATCTCCCGCACATAGATGGGAGCCAAGTCGCTCATTGAATTGGTAGTGCGGATAGGAATGAAATGCGCAGACTTGCCGAGACGGTCCACCACAACCCAAACGGCATCCTTCCTCGAGGAGTACGAGGTAGGCCAACCACGAAATCCATGGAGATGTCATCCCATGGCCACACGGGAATCTCCAATGGTCGCAACAGACCGGCAGGTCGCTTATGCTCGCCTTTGATCTTCTCGACAGATCCCACAAGACGCCACATACTTGGCGATATCCACTCTCATCCTTTTCCACCGTAAGCTCTTTTTCAAGTCCTGTACATCTTGGTCTCTCCAGGATGGACCGCACGGGTGCGATGAGCTTCTTTCAGAATGTCCTCTTTCACTTGGGATTTACGAGGCACGCCTGACGGCCCTGAAACCTCAAAACTCCTACATCATCAATGGTAAAGTCTCGACTTGCCATCCTCAAAGCGTTCCTCACGGTGAAGCAAGCGATCATGTTGTCGTGCCTCCCAGACACGCCGGGAATCGACGACTCAAGAATCAATTGAGTTTCAGCTTGCACGGTCCCCGCAAAGCAGTGGGAGACCCCTAGACGCTCAAAATCAGCAACAAGACAATCAACAACGGGGGGCACTGTCTTGCGACTAAGAGCATCGGCCACCACGTTTGCCTTTCCGGATGATACTTTGGATAGTAAGGTCATAATCCTTTATCAACTCCAGCCATCTCCTCTCGCCTCAAATTCAGATCTTTACGAGTGAAGATGTACTTGAGACTCTTGTGATCAGTGAAGATGTCACAAGACTCACCATACAAATAGTGCCTCCAAATCTTCAAGGCAAACACCACAATGGCTAACTCAAGGTCATGCGTGGGATAATTTCGCTCATGCTTTTTCAACTGCCTCGATGCATAAGCAATCACTTTGCCCTCCTGCATGAGCACACAACCCAATCCCGGAAGAGAAGCGTCGAATAGACGGTGAAACGCCTCCTGTGCTCGGGAAGGGTAAGAACAGGAGCAGTCACTAACTTCTCCTTCAAAGTGCCGAAATCAAGGCCACAATCGGCAGTCCACTGAAATTTCATACCCTTCTGTGTCAAGCTGTGAAAGCGGCTTAGCAATGATGGAGAAATCTTGCACAAAGCGCCGATAATAGCCCGCCAACCCAAGGAAATGCGCACCTCTTTCACATTGGAAGGTCTCTTCCAATCCAGAATCACGAGACCTTGCTAGGATCTCTTGATATGCCATCCGGATTGATGATGTGGCCAAGAAAACCCACTTCAAATCCGAACTCGCATTTCTTCAACTTAGCAAAGAATTGATTCTCCTCAACATACTCAAAGACAAGCCTCAAATGCTGCTCATGCTCCTCTTCTGATTTAGAATAAATCAGAATGTCATCGATGAACACTACCACAAACTCATCAAGATACTTGTGGAGCATACTGTTCATCGCCTCCATAAAAACAAAGAGCGCATTAGTTAGTCCAAAAGACATAACTTTAAATTCATAATGCCCATACCTAGTGGAGAAAGCGGTCTTCTCAATATCTTGCTCCCTCACACGAATCTGATTATAACCAGACTGAAGATCAATCTTGGAGAACACCTTTGCTCCCTTCAGTTGGTCAAAGAGATCCTCGATGCGGGGCAACGGATACTTGTTCTTGACTGTTACCTGATTGAGAGCACGATAGTCGATGCACATGCGCCAACTACCATCCTTCTTGAAACAAAGAGGGCGGTGCTCCCCATGGCGACACAACTGCGGCGGATAAAACCCTTGGCCAACAAATCCTCCAATTGCTTCTTCAACTCGTCTTGAAAAGGACGAGCCAAGCGGTATGGAGAGATCGAAATAGGTCGAGTACCAGGCACCAGGTCAATACGAAACTCCACGCTTCTCACGGAGGCAAACCAGGCAAATCATCGGGAATACATCACCAAACGCCTTCACCACAGGAATCTCCGCAATGATGACTGAAGAAGATGGCTTTTCAGTAAGTGCCATAAGAACACCCAAATGCCTCAAACGACGACTGGGAAACAAGATGGACAAAACGAAGATGGAACTAGAGGGTACTCCACCCTGAAAGGTCAACTCCACCGACGGGCCTGCAAAGTGCGTCCTCCGAAAGCAACAGATATTGGCACGATCGATGCAACCAGTCCATGCCCAAAATGACATCAAAAGGAGCTAACTGAATCACCATAAGATTGGCAAAGAAAACCTCATCGTCAATGGCAACGGTGCAACCCGGACAAACCAATGAACTAGCAATCAAACCCCCAGGAGAGCTGACCAGCACAGACTCAGAAATCCGCTGAACTCCCAGCTTTGCTCTACTAGCAAACTCCGACGACACAAAAGAATAGGATGCTCCAGAATCAAACAAAACAAGGGCTTCAACTGAATCCACAAGTAGAGTACCTGAAACCACCTCGGGATGCCGGTGACTCAAATTGTCGGCAAGGCGTACACTCTGTGGCACCGAGGCATCGGGGCCCCGACACGGTGGTGTCCCAACAAGGCTGGAGGAGGCGGAAGTAGCCGGGAGGAGCCGACGCGGCGGGCACCAATAAGCACCGGTGGCGTCCACGCAAAGGGTGGCTGAGACACAGAGCAGCCATCATGTGCGCCGATCCTCGAGAAGACGCTTGGAGTGGGAGGAGAAGGCACCGTCTCCCACTTGATGATGCTACCGGATTCATCCGGCAGACTCGCCCCATGTGGCCGGGCTTGCCCAAAGTGGTTGCAACTCCCAGTCCAACCACACTCGGAAGCACGGTGCTCACCACCGCACTTGAAGCACATCATGCCTGCCCGGCACAAAGCCGAACACCGCTCGCGAGGAAGACGATCGGGCGGCTTCTTAGCCCCGAGGAAGATCCTGTCCTCCTTGAACTTCTTGAAGGTGGGTCGAGAAGACCCACCCTCCACCAAAAGTCCTCTTCGGCCCCCACTGGGCCGCGAGGACCCTGAACCACCCGGGTTTTGCTTATCCCGGAGAGCTCCAACTCGAGCTCCATGCCCTTCGCCGCTTCCACCACGGAGCAGAAGTCACGAGGACGATCGCCCCATGACAACTCTGAACTCCTGGTTGAGGCCCCTACGGAACCTCCTTGCCTTCTCCCTGTCATCACGCAAATACCGGCACGAAACGCACCACGCTGTTGAACTCCGCCTCATACTGCTACCGACTTCTTTCCTGGGAAAGAGTCGCCGAGTATGCTCCATCCTCTCGAGGAAGGACTCGGGGTAGTACTTGGCTCTAAACGAGCCACAAAATCCTCCCAAGTGACAAGTCCGAGAGCGGGAGCTCTAGCAGCCGAACTCCTCCCACCAAATGTCCGCTTGGCCCTTCAGTTGGAAGGCCACAAAGCGAGCCCTTTGAACCGAGGTCAGCTCCAAAACCTCGAACTACCGCTCCATGTACCGCAGCCAATCTGCGGCCTGGACCGGCGTGCCCGCTCCGTCAAAGGTGTCAAGACGGAGGGTCATCCACTCTCGAAGACTCATCCTCGGCTCCGGCGCAGCGGGGCCAACAACAGGGGCCACTGCAGGGGGAAGCACAACTGGGGCCACTGCAGGGGGAGGCACAACAAATAGGCTGCCCGCACCGCCGGGCGCAGCCTCTGAATCTCCTCTGCAGAGCCTGAACTAGGTCGTCATTGGCGGCGGGCACCCCGCCGGATCAGGCTGCTGGAAGCTCCTCCTGAGCTGGCCCATGAGCATTGGGCGAAACGCTACCCTCAGCGACAGACTCAGCAACTCCCTGAGAGCCTCTGCCCTGGCCTCCACGGCCACGGCGTCCACGGCCTCTACCCCTCGGCATATCTGCTATAGTCGCACACACAGTCAACCACATAACATAAGCACAACATCATAGAAACAAGAGCAAACAAACAAACATCATAAACATGGCCTTCATCATATAAGCAACGCAATGCAATGATGAATCCCCAAATTCCCATCCTACTGTGCAACCAAGTGTGTCAAAATTTTAAATTAATCATTATACTTTTACAAAGTTTTAATGTTGCTATCCTAGAGCAAGTTTTAGTTACAACCTATGCAATGTTTCTAAGTTATCACACATCACATTTTAGTTGATCCTAAGGTATAACACTAAAATTCACATTCCAAGGACCTACAGCCCGCTCTGATACCAACTGTAACACCCCGGCATTAAATATGCCTGAATGCTACCAAACATAAGCTAAACACCATCTAAATACCACAACTATAGCATAAATTCCAGCAAAGGAGTAAATGCTAAAACCTGAAATTTCGGCAAAGCATCTCCTTTGTTTATTCATGATCTCAAACAACCATACAAGCATAGCAACAAATGATATAATGTGAAACATCTAAAGCCACAATAATAAATGACATGGAAACCATTTAAGTCCAATCTACGCATTTCAACGTCATCATGAGACAATTGAAAGGAATAAAGCAACCTCTAAACCATAAACATGAATTAAGTCGCATCTACTTTATTATTATGAATACAAACAATTCCATTGTGGAATCACTTGCGTGGGCTACGTGAAAATGTGTGATTATTCCCTTTTCCCTCATGCCGCTTTCAAGGTACCTAAAAAAACATAACACAAGCATGAGTTCAAAACTCAGCAAAGTGTATCGTAATGGATAAACAAAAATTAAGTCAACAAACCATCATCATAACTCTCCCATAGCACATCATAACACAACATGGTTAGCATCACATTCATCTTGTAAGCATCAATATAATCATCTCATAAACATCATCATGTTTCATTAATGCAATGCAATGCACATGTCTCCTTGGAAACTCATACCGGTATGGTTGAGTGCACACCCGTCGGCATGCACCCTTTTTCCCTTCCATCCCGAAGATGGAGGGTGCCTATCTCTCGCTTCCAATCACCTCGGTGAAGGAATCACGATGTAGGTCTTACTCAAAAGAATAGCCAGGACTAGTCATAACGGTTCTCACCGACCCATCCGGATTAGTTATGACTTATCTCACCGGCCGCCATAAAAATTATGCTATGCATGCACAATGGACAGCAATATATACACAAATCGAAATATTGCATATCAACACATAGCATCTCAACATGTAGGACCGTGATCGACCATCGACGGTGCCCATTCACAATATAACATGTATACCACTTGTCACCATCAAGCATGTTAATCATGGCATGAATATATCGTATCAACGACAATATTTAAAACATGGCAAAGTGATAACATATCAAGTATAGCATGTAGTTCATGGCAAGACACAATGTGGTCTATCACAAACATTATCAAGCAACACTAGCAACACAAACAACATTCAATCCACACAACACACTTGCCTTCAATTGCGGGCAACGGAGTGATGAGAGGTTGAGGGCACTCCCGGCGGCACACCACCTGCAAACACGTGCCACACACTCAATATGACTCCTCAAAACAGTACCCTCTACACCCAATACACGATATACACCAAAACCCCGAAATCACAGATTTGCCCCGTTCTGGACAGCGGCTTCGAAAAATCATAACTTGAGTTCTAGAAGTCCAAATTGATTAAACGAGTACGTCCTCGCGTAGCTTAGGAAATTTCCCACCTTTTTCTAGTTATAGGTAAAGACTGATTCGGACTCTAATGTTGTTTAATCTAACATTGAACACGAACTGTCTCAATCTCGTCACAGATTTGACAGCGCTCGGTAAAACAGGCATAACTTCTAAACGGCTGGGCGGAATTTCAACTTCTTTATATGCACGGAAAGATAATGAAATTATCTACAACTTCCTAGAAGTCCGTACGGTCAGATTCAAACTCTAAATTTGCGAAAACGCCTTCACTAGCTCGGGTGCCCAATCTGCCCGAACCAGAACGTGAATACAACTCTAGATTTCATGGTTTCTACCCCAAAACAGTACCTCCCTTGATCTAAAAACATGGCATTCATCCTCTACAGAAGTAAGGGATCCACCCCAAAGAGTTTCCCCATTACCTTCTTGGAGGATCACCAAGCGATGATCAAACCTTCACGCTCCTTCCCCGATCTCCTTCCACGCACCGTTTCCACCGATCCTCCTCGTTGCAACTCCTTCCAATGGCTTGGACAGCACCTTGGCAGCGAGGAGGAGGTCTTGGAGTGCGCCCACAAGGTAGGAGAAGGGAGGGGCAGCACCTAGGGGTGGAGGTGCTTGGGAAGGGAGAGGAGATCTAGAGGAGGAAGATGGGAGGTGGAAGGAGAGGGAGAGGTGGAGGGCAAGGGGGGGGGTGCGGCGCATGGGGTGGGGAGGCCTCTAGGGCAGCAGGGTTTCCTCCCCCTCCTCACCCCCTCATGGGCCTAAGAATCCCCACCACTTGGCCCACGAAGGTTCCCCCAAAGCCCACACAACCCCGGAGCGGCCCAAAAACCCGGAAACGGTCCGAAACGAAATAAAAACCCAAACTATATGTTTTTTTTTAATCTTGAATGACATATTTCATAATGTTTGGTCCTCATAAATCCCATTTTATAAGTTTAGGACAATTCCGTGGTGTCACAGAAACCCTTTGTTAGTGCAATCCCCTGGAAAAGAATTAAGAACAACTTCTGTCTGTCCGAAAATGGATATAGTAATACAAGGGGTAAAGTTCCTAGCGAACTTAATACTGTTGGATACTAAGGGTATAGAAGTAATTCTTGGAATGGATTGGTTGACCAAGTACAAGGGTCAGATAGATTGTGCTAGTAGAGCTATCTCGCTTACCAGCCCTGAGGGGATTAGAGTGGAGTTCTTATCTAATCTTGCCTCTAAGGGGGGTAGCACCCTAAACCGTTTGAAAGGTACTTCGTTGGAGAAGGTACCAATAGTCAATGAGTATCCAGATGTGTTTCCAGATGAGTTACCTGGTATGCCACCAGATCGAGATGTGGAATTTGTGATTGAGCTAGTACCTGGTACCGCTCCAATCTCGAAGAGACCCTACCGACTGCCTTCTAACGAGTTGGTCGAGATGAAGAAGCAGATTGAAGAACTGCAAGAAAAAGGATTCATCAGACCCAGTTCGTCACCTTGGGGATCACCTGTGATCTTTGTGTCCAAGAAGGATGGTAGTCTGAGGATGTGCATCGACTACAGGTCGTTGAATGAGGTTACGATCAAGAACAAGTATCCGTTGCCCCGGATAGATGATCTGTTTGACCAGTTGAAGGGAGCTCAAGTCTTCTCCAAAATAGATTTGAGATCGGGCTATCATCAGCTGAAGATAAGAAAAGAGGATATTCCGTAAACAGCCTTCACCACCCGATATGGATTGTATGAGTTCACAGTCATGTCTTTTGGGTTAACCAATGCCCCTTCCTACTTCATGAATCTGATGAACAAGGTGTTTATGGAATATTTAGACAAGTTCGTCGTAGTCTTCATCGACGACATTCTTGTCTATTCCAAGAGCAGAAAAGAGCATGAAGATCATCTGCGAATAGTCTTGGAAACATTAAGAGAGAATCAGCTGTATGCTAAGTTTAGCAAGTGTGACTTCTGGCTAAAGGAAGTATCATTCCTAGGTCATATCATTTCTGCTGCAGGAGTCGCAGTAGATCCAGCGAAAGTGAGAGATGTTTTGGATTGGACACAACCCAAGTCAGTCCCGGAGATCCGAAGTTTTCTTGGATTAGCTGGTTATTATCGGAGATTCATTGAAGGTTTCTCGAAGATAGCCAGACCTCTTACTCAGCTTCTGAAAAAGGAAAAGAAGTTTGAATGGACTAAAGCCTGCGAGCAGAGTTTTCAGGAGTTGAAAAAGAGATTAACCTCAGCCCCAGTGCTTATTTTACCAGACATCCATAAGAACTTTGAAGTGTATTGTGATGCTTCGAAGCAAGGACTTGGATGTGTTATGATGCAAGAAGGAAAGGTAATAGCCTACGCTTCAAGACAACTGCGACCTCATGAAGAAAACTATCCTATTCATGACTTGGAGTTAGCCGCAGTTGTACATGCGCTCAAGATATGGAGGCATTATTTGATCGGCAACAGATGTGAGATCTATACGGATCATAAGAGTTTGAAGTATATCTTCACTCAACCTGACCTCAACCTAAGGCAGAGAAGATGGTTGGAGTTGGTGAAAGATTATAATCTGGGAATTCATTATCACCCTGGAAAAGCAAATGTTGTTGCGGATGCTTTGAGCAGGAAAGCTCACTGCAATAATGTGATAATACAAGCAAGCTCACTCGTGCTTCAGGAAGAGTTTCGGCGCCTTAACCTGGAATTGGTAAATGAAGGGTGCATTTATTCTCTAGAGGTCAAATCAACCCTTGAAGATCAAATCAAGGAGGCTCAGAAGGACGATAAAGGTATTGCCAACCTGAAGGAAGGGCTAAAGAAAGGAAAGCACCCCGGATTTTCAGAAGATGACCACGGAACCGTTTGGTTCGGGAAAAGAATAGTGGTCCCTAATCAGGAAGAAATCAAGAATGTGATCTTGAAGGAAGCTCACGATTCAGTTTACGCTATTCACCCAGGGGGCACTAAAATGTATGCTGAGTTGAAAGAGAAATATTGGTGGTCCAATATGAAGAAAGAAGTCGCAGACTTCGTGGCCCGTTGTGATGTGTGCCAGTTGGTTAAAGCGGAGCATCAGAGACCAGCCGGTCTATTGCAGCCTTTGCAAGTACCTCTATGGAAATGGGAAGAAATTGGGATGGATTTCATAACTGGATTACCCAAAACTAAATCCGGTTATGATTCCATCTGGGTTATTGTGGATCGATTGACTAAAGTGGCCCACTTTATCCCGGTAAAGACAACTTATACTGGAGATAAGCTTGCGGAGTTGTATATGGCAAAAGTTGTATGCTTGCACGGGGTGCCGAAGAAGATCGTATCCGATCGGGGATCACAGTTCACCTCGAGATTCTGGCAGCAATTGCATGAGGTATTGGGCACGAATCTGAATTTTAGTACTGCTTACCATCCCCAGACGGATGGCCAGACCGAAAGGGTCAATCAAATCTTAGAGGATATGTTGAGAGCTTGTGCTCTAACATATAAAGGCTCGTGGGATCAGAATTTGCCCTATGCAGAGTTTTCCTACAACAACAGCTATCAAGCCAGTTTGAAGATGGCACCTTTTGAAGCTTTGTATGGAAGAAAGTGCCGAACACCATTATATTGGAAAGAAACCGAAGGAGGACAAATCATCGGACCCGATGTTCTGAAAGAAGCCGAAGAGCAAGTCAGACAGATCCGGGCAAATCTGAAGACAGCTCAGTCCAGACAGAAAAGTTATGCGGACAATCGTCGAAGGGAATTAAGCTTTGTACCTGGAGACCATGTGTATTTGAAGGTATCTCCGATGAAAGGAATGAAACGATTCCGCGTCAGTGGAAAATTAGCACCCCGCTATATCGGACCATTCAAAGTGATTGCCCGAAAAGGCGAAGTTGCTTATAAATTGGAATTGCCGCCACAGCTGTCAGGGGTACATGATGTCTTTCATGTGTCTCAGTTAAAGAAGTGTCTCCGAGTGCCGGAACAGCAGTTGCCATTGGAAGACATGGAACTCAAAGAAGACTTGTCTTACCCGGAGTATCCCATCAAAGTTTTGGATGAAGCCAGGCGTCGGATGGCCGAGTAATCAAGTTACTGCAAGGTTCAATGGAGCAACCATTCTGAGAAAGAAGCTACTTGGGAGCGTGAAGAAGATCTTGAGCAGTTCACGACCTTTTTCTTTCTCCGTCTGAATCTCGGGGACGAGATTCTCTCTAAGGGGGGTAGGTTTGTAACATCCTCATTTTGGCTTTCTGGAGAAAAACCTAATTTAAATAAAGTAAATTCAAATTTGGAGTTTCTTTGGTGTTTATATTAACCTGGTATCCATTCCCCTTCGAAATCGGGAATTAATTCCCTCCCGGGCGAAAAATCGGGTTTTCCAGTTCCTGCCGGGACCCGAAAATTCACCCGAGTCCAAAAATGCTCCAAAAATCTCCAAACCGCTTCTAAAATGTTCCAAATATTCCGAAATGATTTTAGGAATCATTCCCCGGATTTTTGGACAACCATTCCTATTTTCTCTCATGTTTTTGTTTAATGCCCGCGATCCGCTACCAGAATCCAATTCCACAAAAATCATCCAAATTCAACCAAACCAGTTCCATTGTGTCCCAAATAATCTAAAATGGCTCTAGGAATTTTTCTGGAATTTTTAGGCCATTTTTCCTAATTTTTCTCTAGGCGGAACTTTCACGTATAAGCCGAGCCAACCACGAGCCGCCACATGGCACGTGAGCAGTGCTCATCTTCTAGCTCACGGTTGGACACGCACAGGAGAGCTCAAAGCTTCCTTTCATGGCTTCCTCCTTCCAAGTACTCTAACTCCTCCATTCCCGCTCCAAATCCATCACGGCCGGGTCCGTTGGAATGATTTCGGCGAGGGGATTCCATTCCCGGCATTTATTCTTCCTAAATCACAGCGAAACGGCCGCGGTTTGCATGGAAACGGAAATCACGTTTAAGGCCATAATTTGGCCGTTTCTTCCTCAAAGCGGGCGATTCCACTTCCATCATCTTCGTATAAGAGTCCTTGTTCCGGAGATATCATCCTCCCTTTGCCTCTTGTTGCCGTTCATCCGGAGGGTCAAGAAAAACCGACGAACTCCCGCCGTTCTTCGTGTTCGTCGCCTTTTTCTTCATATCTCCCTCCTCGGTGGTCCATTCTTCTCACCGCTTGTTTCATTGAGTTCGTGAGGGAGTCTAGATTCTAACTCATCCTTCAATTTTAGGTTTCCTCCTCTGTGGACGACGAATTTCGCGTTTTGCTCGTCTCGGCCGCAACCGTGTTCGTCGTCGATTTCTTCGATTTCGGTGAGAATTGATTCAATTCCTTTTGTTCCTAGGTCCTTCTAGATGTGCTCTAGTTGTTCCATCAATTGTTTTGATATGGTTTAGTTCAAATTTTGCTTGAAAATTTCCAAAATTTGGAGAAGGATGGGGCCTCTGTTTTGGCCCCTACCCGTGTGCGCCGCTCGCCGGCCTCCGGCCCCGTCGCCGGCCGGCCAGCCCAGCGGTACCCGCCGCCTGTTCTCGCCGCTGCCCGTTGGCCGCCACCGCCGCCGCTCCACGGCGCCCGCCGCGCATGGCCGGCCGCCTCGCGTCGCGCCATCGCTCCCTCCGTGGTTGAGCCCACCACCACGCTCCGCCGTGCCGCCCCTCGTGGCGGTGCACGCTGCCGCCGCCCGGGCGCTTCGCGCCGTCGGCCGCCGGCCCGCCTCGCCGCCGGGCCGTTCAGCCACCTAGCGGCCGAGCCCCATGGCGGCTCCCTCGCATGCCGCTCCGGCCGTTCGGCCACCGCCGCGCCCCATGCGCCCGCTACTTGCGCCAAGCCGCCGCCGCCTTGGCTCGCCGCCCTGCTGCTAGCCGCCTCGGCGCGCCGTTCAGCCCGCGGCGACGCCGTGCGGCCGCCCTGCCCGCCAGCGCCACGCGCCGCCTCTCCGTCGCCGGCGCGCCAGCCTCCACCTCCCCTGTTTTGGCCATGGCCAAAGAGCAATGGGGAAGAACCCCAACCCAATGACACTTGGGTCCCACATGCCATATAGTCCCAGCCCAATCAAAGTCAAAGTCCGCGGTCAAACCTTGACTCAGTCAAACCAGAGAGGAATATTCCCGGAATATTCCCGGTTTTCGATTTATTCGAAATTCAAACTTCGGAAGCTCATAACTTCCTCATTCGAACTCCGTTTGACCCCATTCAAATTTCTAAATTCATCATAAATCACTACCTTCCTGCCAGTACTAATTTTATAATTTTTGGATTTTATTTATTTTCCGTTATTTATTTGTTGCCTTGTTTTGCGTGTAGTCGACGATCCCGCGACATCACGATTTCGCTGGCCGAGCCTTCCGAGTTCGACACCGCCGCCGCAACTGAAGGCAAGTCTCCTTGATGCACTTTGCTCCTATGTTTGCGAAATGATTTAAAATTGTTTATAAAGTTGCATGGCTATGTTTAATTAAATATGTCAAATATAAGTGTTAGTTATACCGAACTTGTTGATTCCACCTTGACATTGTTAATCATATCCATTGTAACCCTAGAATATTGTTTATACCATGCTTATGCTTATATGGTATCCGTTGCTATGTAGTACGGTAGAATTGCTTAGGACCTTTTCCGATGAAAACAACCTGTGGGGTGGGATTATTCAAACAGAAAGCTATCAAATGTGATTTGAAAGTTATTATTATGGTTTTGGTCCTGTTTTCTAAAATAAAAAAAAGGAAAATGATTTTGACTTGGGCGGCATGGAATGTCGGGTGGGAGCGGATCAAGCCTTGATCCTTTTGTGCAAGTACCGCCCCAAGTCATATAAGGACCGACGCTTATGATTGCCATTTTAAGCATAACCGTACTACCACATGTCTATAATGGTACGACCTGGCTCACTAATTTGTAGAAGCCTAGTTTAGACTCGCCACTCGGTTGTTGTGTGAGAGCCGGACGGAGGCATTGTTGTGGTTGTTGCTTTGCTCACACGGCGCAAGAGGGGGCTTCTGTACTGGGTGGAGAGAACCCTAACAGCGGTGAAACCTCAGCGGGTGGGTCTAGCTAGGTAGATACATAGTAACGGCCTTGTCAAGATAACCCCGCCGGCACACCTAAGGAAGTGTGTTAATTGCATGGCAACAAGGGCATATCTTGTCTTGTGGGTAAAGTTGTACACCTCTGCAGAGTATAAACTATTCGAATAGCCGTGCCTACGGTCAAGGGCAAAGCAAGAGATGCTTTCATATTGGTAGACTTTGATTTTGTTTTTAAAACCGAAAAGTGTTTTGTTTTGGGATTCGGGAGTGGTTAGAACTCTCGAATGTTGTTTGGCGGAAAGAGCCAACCAGGTGGATAGAACCTGTTTACCTTGGACGGATGGAGTCACATGATTAACCTTGATCTTTTAACTGTTGGCGGATAGAGCCGTTATGTTAGTGATGGTGGATAGAACCTCACTACAATAATAATAATTCAATTATTACAAAAGAGTTGTAAAAGATGCTTTGTGAAATTTATTACTTAAGTATGATTTAATCAAATGTGGCTTTATGCAAATAAACCCTTTTAAGCTTCCTTTGGAAAGCCCGTCATGATCATAATTTCCCGACTTGCTGAGTACTTCTGTACTCACGTGCTACACCAACATTGTAATCATCAGAGATTTATCAAGATGCTGAAGAGGAGGAGGAGTTCGTCGAGGAGGATTGCCAGGAGGACTAGTTGCGTTCCTAGTCGTCGCCTGTGGCGTTGTGGTGTTCGCTCGTTGCTTTCTTTTGCTTCCGCTGTTGTGAGTGTCCGGTCGTTGGACCGAGTATTGTAATAAGTGACCATGTGGCCCATACTTGAATATTTACATTACAAGTTTCGTTATGTTCGGCAATGATGTATCACTGTGACTGTGTGTACTAGCTACTGATCTGGGACTAGTACGGAAATACACAGGAGATTCTGGATAGCTGATCCGGGGTCTCACAAAGAAGTTCAAGGGGGGACAGGGCTCCTCCTCAGGGGCTAAAATGGGGCCGCCCCAGTCGTCTTCTTCGCGAGCGGCTGTTCGTCCTGTGCCCGGGCAGGGCATGAAGTGTTTCAAGTGCGGTGGTGAGCACCGTGCTTCAGAGTGTTGTTGGACCGGGAGTTGCAACCACTGTGGCAAGCCCGGCCACATGGGACGAGTCTGCCGGATGAATCCCAGTAGCATCATCAAGTGGGAGACGGTGCCTTCTCCTCCCACTCCAGCGGCGTCTTCCAGAGGATCGGTGCACATGATGGCTGCCTCGCTTTCTCGGCCGCCCTTTGCGTGGCGCCACCGGGCATCTTGGTGCCCGCACTGCCTGCTCCTCCTCGCTTGCCTCCTCCGCCCCAGCCTTGATGGGGCATCACCTGAGTCGGGGCTCATACGTCGGCGCCACCAGAGTGTACGCTTTGCCGACCGCCGAGTCACCGGGCATCCAGAGGTGGTTTCGTACTCTGCTCGTGGATTCCGTTGATGCCTTTGTTCTATTTGATTAGGAGCATCCTATTCTTGTGTGTCGTCGGAGTTTGCTAGTAGAGCTAAGTTGGGAGTTCAGCGGATTTTTGAGTCCGTGTTAGTCGATTCTCCTGGGGTTGATTGCTAGTTCTTTGGTTTGCCCTGGTTGCACCATTGCCATTGATGATGAGGTTTTCTTTGCCAATCTCATGGTGATCGATTGGCTCCTTTTGATGTCATTTTGGGCATGGACTGGCTGCATCGATGCACTGCTAAGATCTGTTGTTTCGGAAGACAGTTGCCTTGCAGGCCCGTTCGGGGAAGAGTTGACCTTCAGGTGGTATACCCTCGATTCCGTCTTTGCTTTGACTAGTTTGTTTTCCTGGTCGGCGTTTGAGGTCATGGGTTTCCTCATGACTTTGTTTGAGAAACCATCTTCCTCGATTCCCATTGAGGAGATTTCTGTAGTGAAGGAGTTCGTTGATGTGTTCCCCGACGAGTTGCCTGGTCTACCTCCCGTGAGGAATGTGGAGTTTCGTATTGATCTTGTTCCTGGCACTCGACCTATTTCTATCTCTCCATACCGCTTGGCTCGTCCTTTTCAAGATGAGTTGAAGAAGCAGCTTGGAGGATCTGCTGGCCAAGGGCTTCATTCGGCGTAGCGTTCGCCATGGGGAGCACCCGTCCTCTTCGTCTCGAAGAAGGATGGAAGTTGGCGTATGTGCATTGATTATCGTGCTCTTAATCAAGTGATGATCAAGAACAAGTATCCTTTGCCTCGCATCGAGGATCTGTTTGACCAATCAAGGGAGCAAAGGTGTTCTCCAAGATTGATCTTCGATCGGGTACAATCAGATCCGTGTGAGGGAGCAGGACATTGAGAAGACCGCTTTCTCCACTAGGTATGGGCATTATGAATTTAAAGTTATGTCTTTTGGACTAACTAATGCTCATCTTTGTCTTTATGGAGGCGATGAACAAGATGCTACACAAATATCTTGATGAGTTTGTGGTAGTGTTCATCGATGACATTCTCGTTTACTCTAAATCGGAAGAGGAGCATGAGCGACATCCGAGGCTTGTCTTTGAGCACCTTGAGGGAAAATCAGTTCTTTGCTAAGCTGAAAAAGTGCGAGTTCGATTTGAAGTGGGTTTTCTTGGCCACATCATCAATCCAGAGGGCATATCTCAGTAGATCCTAGCAAAGTCTCGGCGAGTTTTGGATTGGAAGAGGCCTTCCAATGTCAAAGAGGTGCGTAGTTTCCTTGGGTTGGCTGGCTACTATCGGCGTTTCGTGCAGGATTTCTCTATCATTGCCAAGCCACTTTCGCGGTGACTCGAAGGGGATGAAATTCCAGTGGATCGCAGAGTGTGAGCACGCTTTATGCACTATGAAGGAAAAGTTAGTGATCGCTCCTCGTTCTTACCCTTCCCGAGCCGGGGAAGCGCTTCACGGTGTATTCGATGCTTCTCGGTTGGGACTTGGGTGTGTGCTCATGCAAGAGGGCAAGGTGATTGCTTATGCGTCGAGGCGCTTGAAAAAGCACGAGCGTAACTATCCCACGCATGATCTTGAGCTAGCCGCCGTGGTGTTTGCAATCAAGATATGGAGGCATTACTCAGACGGCGAGTCTTGTGACATTTTCATCGATCACAAGAGCCTCAAGTACATCTTTACTCGTAAAGATTTGAACTGAGGCAGAGGAGGTGGCTAGAATTGATAAAGGATTATGACCTTACTATCCGGTATCATCCGGGAAGGCAAATGTTGTGGCCGACGCTCTCGCATAAGACAATGCCCCTATTGTTGATTGTCTTGTTGCTGATTTTGAGCGTTTGGGGTCTCCTCGCTGCGGGGACCATGCAAGCTGAAACTCGATTGATTCTTGAGTCACGATTCCCGAGCTGCAGTGCAGAGGCACAAAGAAGATGACCGCTTATTCCAAAGAAAGTAGGAACGCTTGAGGATGGCAAGTCCGGAGACTTTACCATTGATGATGCGGGAGTTACGAGGTTTCAGGGCCGTGCAGGCGTGCCTCGAAATCTCAAGTGAAAGAAGACATTCGAAAGAAGTTCATCGCACCAGACACGGTCCATCCTGGGAGACCAAGATGTACAGGGACTTGAAGAAGAATTTACGGTGGAAAAGGATGAGAGTGGATATTGCCAAGTATGTGGCGTCTTGTGGGATCTGTCGAGAAGATCAAAGCCGAGCATAAGCGTCCCACGGCCTCTGTTGCGACCATTGGAGATTCCTATGTGGCCATGGGATGACATCTCCATGGATTTCGTGGTTGGTCTACCTCGTTCTCCACGAGGGAAGGATGCTATTTGGGTTGTGGTGGACCGTCTCGGCAAGTCTGCGCAAGATTTCATTCCTATCCGCACGACCAATTCAAGGCGAGTTGGCTCCCATCTATGTGCGGGAGATTGTGAGACTGCATGGTGTACCTAAGACCATTATTTACGATTGGGATGCGAAGTTCGTCTCCAAGTTACGGGAGAGTTTGCAGAGTGCTTTGGAGTGCACGCAGCTTCGCCTTAGTACCGCTTTTCACCCTCAGACGGATGGGCCTGAGCGTACCATCCAGACGTTGGAAGACATGCTCAGGGCCTGTGTGATGGCTTGGAAAGGTAGCTGGGAGGATCATTTGCCTCTTGCGGAGTTTGCTTACAATAACAGCTATCATTCCAAAGATCCGGCTGCTCCTTATGAGGTACTATATGGCCGGAAGTGCAGATCACCACTTTGTTGGGATGCAAAGGCGAGAGAGCGATTCTTGGACCGGATTGGGTTCAGCAGATCGCTGATCGCGTGGCGGAGGTACTGGCAGAACCTTCTCGCAGTGAAGCAGAGCGCATGTAAGAGCTATCTTGATGTGAGGCGGCGAGACTTGGAGTTTGAGGTGGGTGATAGCGTACTCTTGCGAGTATCTCCCACCAAGGGTGTGGTGCGTTTTGGCACCAAAGGAAAGCTCAGTCCAAGGTATGTTGGGCCTTTTCCTATCATCGCCCGAGTTGGTAGGTTGGCCTATCGTCTGGAGCTACCGGAAGCTATGCAAGGTGTGCATAATGTGTTCCATGTCTCGATGTTAAGGAAATAATTGCATGATCCGGAGTTGGTGGTTCCGTTGGAACCATTAGTACTTGAGCAGGACCTCACCTTCGAGTCCCGTCCTGTGGAAATTCTGGGGACTTCGGAGCGAGTGATGAAGAACCGGACGCTCAAGTTCGTTAAAGTGTTGTGGTCACATCGCATCGAGAGAGGCAACTTGGGAGCTGGAGTCTCGTATGCGCGAGAAATATCGAGCTTTTCACCTCAGGTATGTGATGTGAAAACCTAGCTATCTTCGGTTTCTTTGGGTTGCGTGTTGGTGCGTTTAGATTCGAGGTCGAATCCTGTTGAAGGGGGGAAGAATATGACACCACGGAGTGTCATAACTTTATTTTACGTGCTTGATATGGTTAAAAACAGTATGAAATGTGGAATTAAGGTTAAAACTATAGGTTATGGAGGTTAATAGCTTTTCCGGGCCATTTTCGGGCCGTTTTCGGGGTTTTGGGCCTTCCCGGGGGAGTTTTGGGCCTTGGTGGGCTTTGGTGGGATGGATTAGGTCTCTGTAACGGACTAGAATTGGGTGTGGGGGCTGGTAAAAGGGGTTTCCCTGCCCCTTTGGGGCGTCCACCCTGCTGCCTTTGCGCCCCTTGAGGCCTTGGTGCGCCCCCCTCACCTCCCCCCACTTGCCAAGCCCTAGCCGCCCCTTCCCTTTGAGCCTTGCGCCTCCCCCTTGCTCTCCTCCATTGCCCCACCTCTCCACCACCTCTCATCCACCCCCTTGCTGCCCTAGGGTGGTCTCCACACCTCTGCACCTTGTGGATCCATCCGTTGGAGTGAGGAGCGAGGAGCGAGGAGCGTGGAGCGAGGAGCGATCCGCGAGGAGATCTATTGGAGATTCGTTCGTTGGGCAAAGGTATGATCATGGGGATCCTTGGGTTTGATCTAGGTATTGTTCTTAGGGTGTTTATGAAGTTTTTAGATCAATTGGTGGTGCTGGGTTGGAGTTCTTTGGGTTAGATCTAGACGTTGCCACGTTTCTGTTTTCGGGCAGATTGAGCAGTCGGGCTAGGGTTCGAGTTTTTGTCGATTTAGAATCCGAATCTGTCCGTACGGACTTAAAAGAAGTTGTATATAATTTAATTATCTTTCCGTGGACATAAAGCACGTTAAAATCCAATCAGCCGTTTGAAAGTTATGGCCGTTTTACCGAGCGTGTTAAAATCTGTGACGCAATTAGAACAGATCGTAGAAATCTGTAGATTAAACAATTTTAGATTCCGAATCAGTCTTTCCGTATAACTAGAAAAAGGTAGGAAATTTCCTAAGATTCGCGATGGTGTACTCATTTAATCGATTTGGAGTCCCAGAACTCAAGTTATGGCCTTTGCAAGGCTGCTGTCCCGCCGGGACAGAACCTCTGTTTTAGGTTTTGCGAGTAGCGGGCAATGTCGGGTGAGATGGGGATTTGTGTACTGTTTTGTGGGCATTATTGAGAGTATGTGATGCCGTTGTGCAGGTGGTGTGACCCCGGGGGTGCCCTCTACTTCCCACAATCCCGTCGCCCACGGTTGAGGCAAGTGTGTTGTAATGAATAGCGGAATTGTAGGTTGCTTGTGGAGATTAGATGAAAGATTGAATACTTGCTATGATCACTTGCCATGCTTGCTGTTTTCCAATGATATATTGAGTATGATTATCATGATTCGATGCCATGTGTTAATATTTGTCATGATGAGATGCCATATGTTTATGTACATGTGAAATATGATAATTAGCATAGTTGCATGCATGACATGAGATAGGGCGAGGGCGGTGAGAAAGTCATAACTAGTCCGGCAAGGTCGGTGAGAAAGTTATGACTAGTCCGGAACGCCATTGAGTAAGACCTACATCGTGATTCCATCCACGTGGTGAATGGAAGCGATGAGTAGGCACCCTCCATCTTCGGGATGGAAGGGGGGAAAAGGGTGCACACCGACGGGTGTGTACTCAACCATACCGGTATGAGTTTCTAAGGAGACATGAGCATTGCATTACATCTCATACATATTGATGATGACAATGTTAAGTGTTTATGAATAAGATGATTTACATGAAGGGAGATGCTATTGCCATATTGTTGTTCTTGTTGTCCATTGCAATATGCTTGCTGAGTTTCGAACTCACGCTTGTGTTTTTTTCTTATTGTTTTAGGTACCATGAGAACGGCATGCGGGAAAAGGGAATAGACACACGCCCACACGTTGCTTCACCTTAATGTTTTCCCAAGTCAATTCTTTTAGATTGATAATAAATTGCGTGTGATGGTCATTAAATTAAGGCTTAGCTTGGTTAATGAGAGTTTTATTGTTCGTTTGACACTTGGAACTTTAAGTGCTAAATGTTAGTCTTTTATTGTCGTTAAGACTCTATTTATTGCTGTTTTAGATGTTTCCCTTATTGCCATATAATGCTATATCGTTGTTGCTCCTTAAATTCATGATAAAACAAAGGAGGTGCTGCCGAAATCTCGGTTTTTAGCCTATGCGCCTTTGCTGGAATTTTATGTTAAATATGATATTTGGATGTTGTTTAGCTTATGTTTGGTAGCATTCGGGCATATTAAATGCCGGGGTGTTACACACTGATCATGGGACTAGTACTGTATGCACATAGGAATCCCTCTTGGTATTCCACGCCATTAAAGGGAGGGTTCCGACAACCCTTTTTTTGCTATATATACCATTTTTCATGTGTAAAAAGAGTATATAAACAAATTATGCTATACAGGGTGGACTTTGATGGCATTTTCCATGGAACTCACTTTGGAGTATCTTATAATTAGTATTAGAGTATACTCAAAAGGATAAAGAGGTATAACAACATTATTTTCATATATATATATATATGTATATGTATATGTATATATACTGTGAGAGTTGAGCCTCCTTAGAGAGGCACTCGGAAAACCAAAAGAAGAATAAAATAAAGTAATGGACACCAAGCGGCGTCACGACTAGTCTTTGGGCGTCACAATGCCGCCATCAAATTTGGCAGAAGCCACGGCAATCCGGTCCGGTCCATAGCCCGGCCCGGTACAAAGTGGGCCTTGCCGGGCTGGTATGTTACTGTTCAGCGGGTCGTGTTGGGCCGGGAAATGCGGGGTGCGGGGCGGCCGGGCGGACGCCGGAGGGGAGGAGGGAGGAGCTGGGGTCGGGGTGCGGGGCGGCTGGGCGGACTGCCCGAGGAGGCGACGGGATCGAGGGGCTAGGGGCCGGACTGGGAGACAGAGCCATCGGGAGGTGGGAGAAGAGAGATGGGGGCACGGCCGCATGGGGTTAGGGCGAGGGGACCAAGGGAGCAAGTGGGGGGGCAGGGGCATGGCCACAAGCCACACGGACGTGAGCCAACGCCGCCTCCGGCGTGGGAAAAGAGAGGGACAGGGAGAGGAGGAAAAGGATAGGGAGAGAGAGGGAAAGCCAAAAGAGAGGATGCGACGTGATGCGATGCATGCTTTGGCATTTGGCTGATTCTGCGCGTTGCATTTCGATTTTGCATTCCCACAGTCGCGACGTAAAGCGATTTGACGCGACGTAAAGCAAGGGAATCCCACGCAGCCGCGTCTAATTTCAAATTTTGAACTGTCATACGAACGGGCCTAATCGCTATAAAATCCCGAGCGTCCTTATTTGTTTAGAACATTCTTCTGCTCTCTCATTTATTCTCTATGTTTACTCTGAATTTACCCTCTGTTTTTGCTCTTCCACCACGAAACAAAATGTTTCGCAAGAGCAAGAGCAGGAGAGCACGCCCTCGCTCTCCAAGTCCCTCTCGTAGGGATGATGAGATCGATCCGCGCTAACTCTCCCCCAGCATGGGAGACTACAGCATGGATGACCTTCAGCTGGACGGTATGCACGGCATCGATGATGCCTCATACATTCCGGATGCACCAAGCTCCGATGCCGCTGCATCAGTGTATCCGGGATGGGCGTCGGTATCGGCACCGAGCTCCGATGCCACGACATCGATGCAACAGGGACATGCGTCCATATCCGGCCCTCGACGGGCGTGGTGCTGGCAACACATGGATAGAACCATCGAAATTGTAGATGGAAGTGAGGTAGTGTATGCTATTTGCAAATACTGTCAAATTAAATTATTTGCATGTGCATGTGCTGGAATAGGTCATCTGAAGAGACAAGTGGAGGCATGCTTGAAGAAGATATCGGCAGGACGGAGGCCAGGCGAGGGCGTGCAGACGCAGCTCAAATTCAACACCGACGGTTCGGTAAGTACGTGGGTATACAATGCCAATGTATCTAGAGACAAAATTGCACGGTCATAGTTAAAGAGGATCTTCCACTTAGAATGGGCGAGATGTAACACCCCGGCATTTAATATGCCCGAATGCTACCAAACATAGACTAAGCAATCTCTAAATACCACAATTACAAGTAAATTACAGCAAAGGAACAAATGCTAATGCCGAAAATTTCGGCAGCATCTCCTTTGTTTTTCCATGATTCGGAGCAACAACAAAGTATCACAAGTTATATCATAATGGAAAGCATCTAAAACAGCAATAACATGTGACATAGCAACAATATAAGTCCAGGATAAAGCATTCAACCACTTCATGAGCTAAACGAATCAAATAGTAAGACTGAGCACACAGTTAAGCAATTCTCCAAGTTTCATGGCAATACTTTCATTATCATGACTCCAAATGATAACACTGTCTAATTTGTGTGGAGCTACGTGTAGATGTGTAGCTAAACCCTTTTTCCCGCATGCCGGTTTCATGGTACCTAAGAAAAACAACATAAACACAAGCGTGAGTTCATCACTCAGCAAGTATATTGCAATGGAACAAGAAAATACATTCCAATACCTTCATCACCACTTTTCACATACAACATCATACACATCTCATATTCATAGTGTAAGCATATCATTGACATCATCATAAATCATCCTCATATAACATCCTCATATAATGCAATGCAATGTAATGCAATACGATGCACATATCTCCTGGAAACTCATACCGGTATGGTTGAGTACACACCCGTCGGCGTGCACCCTCTGCCCCCTTCCATCCCGAAGATGGAGGGTGCCTACTCCTCGCTTCCGTTCATCGCGGTGAATGGAATCATGATGTAGGACTTACTCATTGGCTCTCCGGAATAGTCATAACTTTCTCACCGACCTTCCCCGGACTAGTTATGACTTTCTCACTGCCCGGGCCATGTAACATGCCATGTATGCAAATATGCCAACATCATAATTAACTTGTACATTAACACATGGCATCATAACATAATAAGCATACTCATCATATCATTGGCAATCATTAAAGAATGGCAAGTGATCATATCATATAATCAATTTCATCTAGTCTCAACTAGCAACCTACAAACCGCTATCCATTACAATACACTTGCCTCAACCACGGGCAACGGATTGGCGAGAAGTAGAAGGCACTCCCGGGGTCACACCACCTGCACATAGGCACCACACACTCACAATCATGTCCATAAAACAGTACACAAACCCTCTTCTACCCCGACATCGCAAACTACTCGCAAAACCCAAAAACAGAGGTTCTGTCCCGTCGGGACAACAGCCTTCCAAAAGGCATAACTCGGGTTCTAAGACTCCGAATCGAATAAACGAGTACATTCTCGCGTAGCTTAGTAAATTTCCCAACTTTTTCTAGGTATAGGGAAAGACTGATTCGGACTCTAAAGTTGTTTAATCTACAAAATACCGTGATATGTTCCAATCACGTCACAGATTTTAATACGTTCGGTAAAACAAGCATAACTTTCAAACGGCTGGACGGAATTTAAAGTTATTTATACCCATTGAAAGGTATTGAAATTACCTACAACTTCTTCAACAGTCGTATGACCAAATTCCGACTCTAAATTGACGAAAATCCAAACCCTAGGTCGATTGCTCATGCTGCCCGAAACAGAGAACGTGGCAACTTCTAGATCTAATCTAATCTACTCAAATCCAGAACCACCAATTGATCTAAAAACATGATAATGATCCTTAGAACAGTACCTAGCCCAACCCCAAGGAGTCCCATGGCCATACCTTCGCCCGACGCACGAACACCCAATAGATCTCCTCCTGGATTGCTCCTCGCTCCTCGCTCCTCGCTCCAATGGACGGATCTCCGAGGCGCAGGGGAGGAGAGGCTACCCTAGGGCAGCAAGGGGTGGAGGAGAGGTGGTGGAGAGGTGGGGAGCAAAGGGGGCAAAGGGGGCGCAAGGGAGAGGGGGAGGTGGGGTGGCGGCTAGGGCATGGAGGGGGAGGTGGGGGCGCACAAGTGGGGAGGGTGTAGGACCGAAGTATACGAATATAGCAATCAGAGGGGGGGTGAATGATTGTGCGGAAGCTAAAACCAAATTCTTGATCTACTAAAAGTTCACCCCAAAACAGAACCAAATAATTGCCTCGTTTTCGACAAAAATAGAATGACAGAGGTTTGGTAAAACGATAATTCCTGGAGATCCAACCGTTATATTGATCTGAAATTTGGACACGAGAAACTAGATTCCAATACGAATCGAACCCAAAAAGAATCAGCTCGATCGGACTTACGGATCAAAAGTTATGAGCTTCGCAAGCTTGCTGATCCAGAACTTGACGAGAATCAATCTAATCAAAACTTCAAGATTAAACAAGAACGACAAAAGATTGATCAACTAGACTTTGAGAAACACTAGATCAATACCCTAGAGAGGTTTTTGATGGATCAAATCAAGATAAAACTTAAAGAACAAAAACCAATCTAGAACTAGAACAAGCATGCAAACAAGAACCAAAAAGAGAACGTTGAAGCAATGCGGGAACTAGAAGAATTGATCTTTATTTCTTTTGTCTAAAGTACTCCCATCAAAAGAGTACAAACCCTAAACTTTGAGCTTAAGGCTCTATGCGCCTAGCTCTCCTCAATTCGATGCTCTTCAACAGGAGACAACCCCTCCTATTTAAAGCACCAACCCACAAGGAGTTCTGAATACGATTCCTATTCCCTAGAAGGAATCTGTATCCAACACAACTCTACTTGGCCCAACCTGGCCGAGTACAACTCTTGCACGCGTATGGCAACCCTACCATACTCACGTGACTAACACTTTGCACGCATATGGCCACCTGCCATACTCACGTGACTAACACTTTGCACGCGAATGACCTCCTGCCATTCTCACGTGACTAACCATTCTTCATGTGCACCATTCTCTTAGCCCGAACGTCCCGCATGACATCCTTGACCACCAAGACCTCAGTTCCTCCTGAACCTAGTCCCGAACCTCAGTTCCTCCATGAACCTAGTTCCGGTCCCGTCACCGACCACATTCATCTTCGAGCAATACCTGCACATGAACAAACCACAAAACAAATCCGAGCACAAGTCCACGACTTGACTCAATGTCAATCCATGCAACTACTCACATGAGCATTGCATAAAGTCCACTTCAAAAGAAGCATCATGAAATTCTCACAAATTTCATAATCCCAAAAAAGAATCAAACACAATTCCAATTTTGCTCAAAACCCTAATTCAGCAAAAACGCATTCACGACGGACAAACAAATATGGTTCGGCGTACACATGAAAAACCACTCAAAAAAACATTCACAACGGACAGACAAAATCGGTCCAGTGTACACATGAAAGTCTCAGTTTCAAGAAGAACTCAAAACCGAGCAAAACACGTTCACAACGGACCAACAAAATCAGTCTGTTGTACAAGTGAAAATATCGGTTCCTTTGGAAAAGAGTTTGGCACATAAGCTCAAAAGCATGTCCACGACAGACCCAAAAACTTGGTCCGTCGTACATGCAAAACTTACTGGCTTCTTGGAGCTCTTGAGTTCCACTCATGAGCTCAAAAACACGTTCACGACAGACAAACAAAATCGGCCCGTCGTACATGGGAAAGTGAGGTTGCCAAAGCATGTTTTCGACAGACCAACAAAATTTGTCCATCGTAGATGGGAAACTTACTGTTTTCTTTAAGTTTGGTCCGGTGCCAAAGCGAAACTTACTGTTTCTTGTCAAATTGATAAAACACATGAACAAACACATTTTGCAAATTCAATTCTAAGCCAATTTTTCAACACATGATTTCACAGAGGGGGCACAAGGAGGGCAGGGGGAGGCCCTATTTACCAGCCCTCACATGACTCCTAGTCCTAAATGGACTCAAACTCCATCCCACCAAAGCCAACGACCCTTTCCCCTAGGCCCAAAACTCCCCGGGAAGGCCCAAACTCCCGAAAACGGCCCGGAAACGCTATTAAACCTCCTACCATATGGTTTTAACCTCTAATACCATATTTCATAAAGTTTTTGACCTCAACATTCACATTAAATAATGTCACACCATTCCGTAGTGTTACACGAGAGCTCTAATTTTGAAAGAATGGTGCAACGTGGTTTTGTCCACAATACCAACATGAGCATCTCCAGCAGAGCCCCTAAACCAGCCCCTAAACCTTAAAATAGGAAGTGTAATAAAAAAACAGATCCAACAGGGCCCCAACTCAAGCCCCTAAAATTAGGAGGCCCCTAAATTTGCCTCATCAGCCCCAATTCCCAGGGGGCCCCAACTCAAGCCCCTAAAATTAGGAGCCCCCTAAATTTGCCTCCTCAGCCCCAATTCCCAAGGACACGAGTACAACCCCTATTATTGAAGATAGGTAAATACATGAGAGGTTTCGAAAATTTTATCATGTTTTGAAAATTTTAAATTTGAATTTGAAATATTATGTTTTTAAATTGTAAATGTTAATATGCTTATGTTTTATGTATTACAAATATTTTTGATTGAATTTTAGTGGTGTCAAATGAAAATTATACATAGCGGATATATCAAAATAGGAGAAAAAGTAAAATAGGGGCTGAGATTTAGGGGTTGTTGCTGGACTTATGCTCTGAAAACAGGGCCCCAAAAAATAGGGGGAGTCCCTAAATCCAAAATAGGGACCCTGTTTTAGGGGCCCTTGCTGGAGATGCTCTTAGTAGAAGAACAACTACACATGATATTTATAAAATGTTTGCAAAAAAACTAGAAATGTTAAAATAGATTTTCTTAGCAACTAGTTTTTCATTTGCCATAACATCGGATATATGGACTTCCCAGCATCAAAGAACAACCTATATTAGTGTTGTTGCACATTACTTAGACGAGAACTATTTGCTAAATAAAAGAGTCATAGGGTTTAGATCAATCTTTGAGTCACACACCGGAGAGGCTATTGCTGACCATATACTTGAGGTTATTACCGAGTTTAAAATAGAAGGTAGAATTATTTCCATCACTCTTGATAATGCATCGGCTAACACGACGGCTATGGAGCATCTCTCACCGCAACTAGAAACATATGTTGGAGGTTTTGTACTCCATCAGAGATGCATATGCCATATTATTAATCTCATTGTGCAGGCGGGTTTGACTGTAATGAGAACTAGTTTGGAAAATATACGCAAATCTATCCAATTTATTAATGATTCACTTGTAAGGTTTGCACAGTTCTCAGAGTATTGTAGGGCCAATAGTAAGGACCCAAGAAAATTTAACATTGATATGAAGGTTAGGTGGAACTCGACGTATATTATGCTGGAGTGGTCCAAGGGCTATGAACATATTATCACTGTCTTCATCAACTGCAATAATAGTGAGTCGTTGGTTACAGAATTGGATTGGCAAATTGTCGGTCATTTTCGTGATTTTTTACAAAATTTTTACAATGCAACCAAAGATTTATCCGGTGTGTACTACCCAACTTCTTCCTTAGTTATCGAGAGGCTTTGGACTATTGCTAATTCTTTTAAAGAAAATAGAGATAATTATATTTTACATCCCATTATAAAACCAATGGAGGAAAAATATTTAAAATATTTTCAAACTATTCCGCATCTTTACTGCTTTGCTACTATTTTGGATCATCGGAGAAAATTATCTGACTTGCAGGGCGCCTTCCACAGAATAGGTGAGGTATTCGATCTTGATTTCTCCGAGGCCTATACTCATGTTTATAATGAGTTTTTCAGAGTTTTCGACAAATATTACGACAAGTTTGGCACTAGAAGTGAAGCAAGAAGATCTACCTCAACAACGCAATAAGTATGAGATAGTTCGACCGCTTCAAACATTTGGAAGAAGCTAAAAGGCAAGACATCCGGCTCTTCCCAATCGCCGAGAAGGTCGACGTGGAATCCACGAGTAGAACTCAAACACTACCTCGACACGCCTTTCGTGGAGCCTGACCTTGACGTGGATGAGGAAAATCAGCTCAACTTGCTCTTGTGGTGGAAGAATAACGAGCGTATTTACCCCGTGCTATCCCATTTTGCATGGGACGTACTTACGGTTCCGGTGTCCACTGTCTTGTCGGAAGCCACTTTCAGTTTGGTGGGAAGGGTACTTGAGCCGAGGAAGTCGTCTCTTCGGCCTGAGTTGGTTGAGGCAATTACATGCCTAAAGGACTGGGAGCGTGCAGAAGACAGGACACAACATGAGCCCGAAGATCCGGAGATTACGGAAGTGGTTGCTGACTTTGACAATCTCAACATCGGGTAGTTTATGTATTAATGTATGTTTACGTAGTTACTGTACTCTTTTCCTTACCGGGGTGTAAAGTTTTTAACGAGACAATAACTTTGTACATGTTCATGATTGAATAAAATTTAATATTTTCCCCCAATATTTGTCTTCATTGCCTTCGCTCTGTGCGTCTCTGGGTTCTTTTCTCTCATCGCAATAGTGCAAATGGGCCGGACCTGGGCCGGCACGGCACAAAGCTGGCACGAAGCGCAAATGGGCCGGGCTTGGGCTCATCAAAAGCGAGCTGGGCCGGCATGGTGGGCACGACGGGCCGGCGTGACACGGCACGGTTACGGTCCGAAGCACGATGGACCCGAGCCGGACCGGCACAGCACGGCGCGATGCCTACCACTACGTACAACTGACTTCTTTTTGCTTAACTTCTGTTGTAGCTAGGTTTCGGGTTCGGCTGATGGGAATGCTTGGACCCTTGGAGTGTAACGTGGGTCATCATGAATCAAGTGCCAAGTCTGTATCCGTTATGTTGGCTTTTGCTACCCCTAATAACACGTGAATTTTCATGTACCACGCATGTTTATCCTATGTCGTCTTAGTTGTTATAAATAATGAGATGTATATGTTATAAATAATGAGACGTATGTATTGTAAATAAATAATGTGATGTATGTATTGTAAATACATAATGAGATGTATGTGTAATAAATAATGAGATGTATGTGTTATAAATAATAATGAGATGTATGTATTATAAATAATGAGACGTATGTGTTATAAATAAAGTGATATATGTATTGTAAATAAATAATGGAACATATGTATTATAAATAATGTTTAAAATGCTAAGCAAATGTCTAATCTATAAATAAATTTAAAAAATTGCTATCTCGTACGGTTTTACATTAAAACCGTCTATGATAACTGTATATCTTAGACGGTTCTAATATAGAAACGTTTGAGATAGATACCGATTTAGCTTAGAGCCTCACCCGCGCCTCTACCGACGCCACCACACACGTGCCTCTGCCTCCCGCGCTCGGTGACCAAACCCTAGGTGCTCCGTCAGCACGCGCTTCCTCCTACCCTCTCTGTCGGCAGTGGCTACCTCATATCCTTGGCGCGCGCTTCCTCCTCCCCTCTTCGTCGGCATGCGCTTCCTCCTCCCCTCTTCGGTGGTGGCGGCTACCTCATCACCTCGGCACACGCTTCCTCCTCCACTCTCCAACGGCGGCTACCTCATCTCCGGCAATGACGTCTTCTTCTCGGCGCACGCTTCCCACTCCCCTTTCCGGCCATCTCCTCCCTAGCTTAGATGACCTTGAGGTGAGCCACACAACCCATTTGGAACCCGATTTGTATGGATCTTGCGATGTTGGTGACAAGTAATGCTTGAGATGACCCGATATGGACTATACGATTGATGTTTCCATTATCTGTGCTATTTGATTCATAGTTGAGAAGGTGCCTATCAGGGTCGTTCCTAGGCCTAGGCGACAAGGGTGACTGCCCATGGCCCCCAAAATCTAGGGGGGGGGCAGCTGTGAGACCCTCATCTTTATGCCACTAAGTAACATAAATATGAGGCTCTTAAGTGCTTTCTGTGCCATTCCCATGATTAGTGGCTGGCACGCACAAACACAATTTGGAATTACAGCCATACATAAGTTGAAACTTTTATTATATCAGATGTTTGATAGTAATATTACATAACCAAAAGTAGCAGAAATAAAACCACATCTCATTGTTTGCCAACTAGCCCAAAACTCCACAGGCAACAGACGAGATGAACTTAGAGAGGACAGTCGTCGCCATAAATAACGAGTTCTTCGTTATCATTATCGTCAATGGGATATTCTTGCTCATCACCTAAAAACATTGTTGAAGCAAGTTGAGTACATTGGTACTCGCAAAACTTTGTAGTGTTTGCAATTCCTGGAATATATGCAAGCTGAATAGAAAGTGGGTTTCTACGGTTGTTTTGCGTAAAGCAAAGATTTGAATTGTAAGTACTGAATAATAATGGAAAGCATAACTGGAAATTTAAAACAGTTTGCTAAGTGATTGAAATAACAAGTGATAGAAGGGATAATAACAATTTACTCATAGCCCTTGTGAGTAAGATAACGAACAAGACCCTCCATGGTCTTAAATGAATCAATATAACAGTTGTGATATTTAACAAATGTGAGTCATTATCCAAATCATTTAATCAAAGTTTTTGAAGTTAGAAAACAACTAACTTAGTGTGGGTTCACCAAGTCATCCATGACCGTGGATACGGCTAATCGAATAGTTTAATCTCTGCAGAGTTGTACAGCTTTACCCACAAATAATGACTTCCCTTTTTGCAAAGCTTATTAACACACTTCCTTTGGTGTGTCGCCAGGGAAAAACCATATATAACCTTTACATTACTAAAACCTGACATTGCACCAGTCCAGTATGACTAACTCTTACTAATGGCGGCCGAAGAACATCGTATGCACGGATCATTCCTCCCCATTGGAAAATGGCGGTAGAAGCACATCGTGTATACGGATCATTTCTCCCCATTAGTAAGGCGTATACTGTTGCATCAGCAAGTGTCAACACCTCGGTGATGGCACCTTCCTCGAGCAAACCTATATCCGGAATGCCCGTGCTACTACTACCTTCCATAATGCAAGGTCAGTTTTTAATAACTTAATTGGTTATAGCCGTCACCATACCGGCATTGTGGTTGTATAGGAAATCTAGGATCACGGGACACTATGTTCGGTCCTCAAAGTGACATGGGCGATACTTCACCCTATCTACGTACATGTTAAAACACGTACAACCGGCTATTGCCAATAATCACCCATGTCAAAATAATAGTTTTATTTTTATTTTTATCAAACTACCAGTATCCTATACTGCTTAAATAAATCATAAAAGATTTCATAAAGAAAGGTGTGGGTGTGAATATTTTCAACATTGACCTAAAACTTTGCTAAGCATTTGCTGGTTAAGAAGCGAATATACCCAGTTCAAATAACTTAATCATTCCTATGGTTTCTATGGATCGTATGTCATTATAATTAAGGGAATCCATTAGTTTAGGTTATAACTACCAAGTAACACAAAATAAGGACTTATCGAAATATAAGCATGCAGGAAGATTCTTAATCACATTTTAGTTGATTATGAAATCTGGGTTCAAAATGCTCAAAGGGGTGCTTGCCTAGCTTCTCAGTGGTATAGGCTGGATCAGTGTCGTCGACGGTGAAGTCAGTAGTCTCAGCGTCTATACGTCGATTAAGAACATGGCAAATATAATACTTCAATATTGACACAAGAAGCAAAAGCATAAACGACGAAGACATAAGTTGGAAGATTCAAATGAAATCAATCAATGATGGCAATCACTTCATCATTTCCGGTGTTAACCAAGTTATATGGTTTCGGTCCTAGGATAAAGGTATAAGGGTATACATAGCACGACTACTTTTCTTTATGTATTATTTTATTTTAATTTACGAATTCAGGAAGCTAAGATTGTAAAATTAAAGGTAATGAAATTCATTTTCAGGGTGTGGAGTTAATTGCACTAATATTAATTGGTACATAAAGCAACCCTAATCATATTCAATAAAAGTAACATGGTACACCCTAACTTTTATCTTTCTAACTGGCCCTAATTAATATAACTAACACAATGAAACAAGTTTCATTCCATTTGGTTCATTTTTGAGTAAGTTATAATCATTATACTGATTTTCTACATAGTATTCAATCTTAATAAGAAAAGTTCACAAAAATAACTTTATATTTAAATCTAATTACACATTTGGATAGTATTTGACCTAAGGATTCAAACAAAATTAGTTTCACTCAATTTGGACTTAGTTTGCAAAAATTCTATATAGTACATATTCAAATTTCAAGCTTTAAATTCAAATTCAAATTTAAATTCCTAAAAAAGTTTCAAATATTTTTGCATATTATGAAACTAGAGGATTTATCATGAATTTAGAAAGTTGTTTCACCTAATTTGGACTTGTGGTTTAACAGTTATGTTCATTTGAATCTATTTGGTTCTAGAAAATCAGAAAAAAGGAGAATACGCTTTCCATAAAGGAAAACACATTCTCGGCGTTTGGCGCGGCTAGTTTTGAATTTGTCTCAGGGTCACTGATGTTCCGGGCCCATCTGCCAGCGACTGGCGCTTGAGTGCACGCGCAGCAACCGCGGCTGGCAGGTGGGGTTGGTTCGGCAGCGAGTTGATTTTGCGCAAGCAACTAACAAGCCGGTCCCGGCCATCAGCGATTCAGAGCAGAGTCCTCCGGCTCCGAGCTCACCGGCGGAGCTCCGGCAGCGTCGCTAGGGTTTGGTTGGCGCCTACGACATCAGGAGACCAAGACGATCCTAGGGGACTGCTTATACATGGGTAGTGCTCGGGGAAATCGGTCCCGCAACGATGGCCGTCGGAGCTCTATAGTGAGGAACGGCTCGGCGGCTACGGTTCAATTAGGTATGAATGATCATTCGTATGGGCTCTAGAAGGTCTTTTGGACTCTAACCATGCATTGAAACCCGAAAGAAAACAGCCTGGTGGAGCTCTCACCGAGCGACGGTAATGGCAGAGGAAGACGTGCGGTGCAGGAGCTCCTCGAGGTGCTTCAGGCTAGAAGAAAAGATGTGGAAGATTCATTAGCATCTATGGATGCTTCGAGATCGGTCAATTTGGAAATTCCATTACCGTAGTGCTGCAATTTGTGTTTTGCCCCAATTCGGGTTTCGCCGGGAATGAAGAAGAACAGCTCGGTCCGGCGGATTTTGGGCGTGAAAGGATGATTGAGGGGTTGCTCCAGGTTTGGCTGGGAGTAAAGGTGCTATTCGATCCCTTAAATAGGCGAAGGAGGGCTTTGGTGACGAGATTTGGGCGAAGAAAGCTGCGGCGGCTTCTCGGGTGTTCTCTGGGAGCTCTCCTCTAGCTCGGTCAAGACATGGGCGAGGGCTCCGTGGCAGCGTCTGGTTAGGGCATCCTCGAGACGCGCGAACTTGCGGCGCGGAAGCGACACAAATGGAGGTGGTTTGGTGCTTTCTCGGCCGGCTTCACCCGAGAGTGAGAGACGGCAGAGAGTGAGAGGAGAGAATGGGAGAGGGCTTAAAGGAGAAGAAGACCCTGACATGTGGGGTCGGGTCCCACATGTCAGTGGTTCATTCGGTGAAGGATGAGAGGAAACAGGGATGACGTGCAGGTTTGCCAGCTCTGGGTCCACCTGGCAGCGTCGTGGCGTGGGTGGAACTTTGCTGAAGACTCTGGGCGTTTGGTCCCACACGTCAGTGGAAGAAGGAGAAAAGTAATGAGGTTCAGGGCTCCATTGCACTGACAGCGTAGTAAATGAATTAATGAATGGGTCATTTCACATCCAGATTTTTCGAAACTTTTTGCGTAAGCTAAGGTATAAGATATCTACATCCAGTAAAATTTTGGGGTTAAGAAGATCTACAGTAAATTAATAAAAATTCTGACAATGCTGGCTACACATTAGAATCCATTTCGGTTTTTGATTTCTTAGAGGACCAAAATTAACATTATAATTTTTGAAACTTTTACTGAGAGTGTGATCCTATACAATGGTTCTACCATAAAAATTTCGGAACTAGAATCATTGTATGTATTTTACTAGAATTCTTTTACTACTTTTTGCAGAATTCCAAAACTGTAATAACTAAATATAAATAAATAGCTAGCTTACTTATTAATTTCTGAAAATTTTACTAAATGAGGATAATATCAAGAACTACTCTCAGTAAAAATTTCAGCTCCTAGAGTTCATCCAAAAATTCTACACAATTCTTTTATCAGCTGGTACATATTCAATCACAAAGTCTAAGATGCATCATTATAATGTTTTAATAGTGTTCACACTAACTTTGACCATACTAAAGCATTTTCCAGAGTAAGGCACAGTTACCCCATTTTACTAAGGTAATTTTTCATATTTTACCACCTTACCATTTTGCATTTTCCCTTTTTCTTCTTTCCAATACTCATTTTAATCACCCAATAAATCAATAAATGCACACAAAAATCATGAAATGCAGCAAGAAAATAATTTCACACTTCAATATTTGATTTTAAACTTTTTATAAATTTGAGGATGTTACAGATCTACCCCCTTACAAAAATCTCGTCGTCGAGATTTGCGAGGGCTAAAGGAAAACTAAAAGAAGTCTGGAAACTCTTTCATGAGATGATCTTCACGTTCCCACGTGGCTTCTTCTTCGGTGTGGTTACTCCATTGAACTTTCAACATTCTATGGATTTTGTTTCTCGTATGCCGCTCAGCTTCTTCAAGAATGCGAATAGGTCGCTCTTGATAAGATAGATCGGGTTACAGATCGAGATCGTCGAGATTAGTAAGATCAGTTGGCACACGAGGATATTTCTTGAGTTGAGATACATGGAAGACATTATGGACTTCAGATAATCGGGGTGGCAATTCCAACTTATACGCCATCTCCCCCATTTTCTCGGTAATTGGAAATGGTCCAATATATCGAGGGGCTAGTTTCCCGCGGATTTGGAAACGACGAACTCCGCGAAGAGGGGAAACTTTCAAATAGACATGATCTCCGACTTCGAAAGTTAAATCACGTCGACGGTTGTCGGCGTAACTCTTCTGACGAGATTGGGCTTCTTTGAGTCGACTTCTAATCATGTCAACTTGCTCTTGGGCTTCTTGGATAATGTCTAGGCCGAAGAAATTTCTTTCCCCAGTTTCAGACCAAAAGAGAGGGGTTCTGCATTTTCTTCCGTATAATGCTTCAAAAGGAGACATTTGAAGACTGGCTTGAAAGCTATTATTATAGGAGAATTCAGCGAAGGGTAAGCTTTTCTCCCAATTCATGCCATAGGATAGGACACAAGCTCTGAGCATGTCTTCTAAAGTCTGATTGGTCCGTTCAGTTTGCCCATCTGTCTGGGGATGATAAGCCGTACTGAAATTCAGCTTTGTCCCTAATAGTGTATGCAGACTTTCCCAGAAACGACATGTAAACTGGGATCCACGATCGGACACAATAGTCTTAGGAATTCCATGAAGACGAACAATATTATCCAAATATAGTTCAGCAAGCTTGGGACTTGAATATCTGGTTTTGACTGGGATAAAATGAGCAACTTTGGATAATCGATCAACGATAACCCATATAGAATCATGCCCTTTTCTGGTTCTCGGTAATCCAGTAATGAAATCCATACAGATATCGTCCCATTTCCATTCTGGAATTTCAAGGGGTCGAAGAAGGCCAGCAGGGCGTTGATGCTCGGCTTTTACTCGCTGACATACGTCACATTTCGCGACATACTCGGCGATTTCCTTTTTCATGCCGGGCCACCAATACTCCCTTTTTAGATCTTGATACATTTTTGTACTACCAGGATGGATAGATAGAGGTGACTCATGAGCTTCACTCAAGATTAGGTTCTTGATTTCTGGATCATCAGGAATATAAACTCGGTTTTTGAATAAGAGTGTACCATCCGGGTTTTCCGAAAATTCTGATTCTTCTTTAAATGGCATATCTTCTCGGATTTTTGATATGGCCTCATCTTTAGATTTGTCTGCCTTAGGGCATGTACAATGGTATAGATGGCAGCTGTCTATAATGTAGTTCTACATCATCTACAGATAGCACTAAAAATAATTCATACAATGGATCGTCTATAGAGTTGTCTGTAGTGGTCTCTCATTCAATTAACAGGCTGTCTATAAGCTGTCTATTAAATAGTAGACATCAGTCTTCTCTCTCCTCCACATCATTTAAAATCCTACGTGTCATCTCTTATAGATAGCTAAATATAACCATTCTACATGCCCTGCTTTATCAACGCATGCATTTTACTCCCTTTTTCTTCATCGGTCTGGTACTAAATACAAACCGTTGAATTTTACTTCAACTCACAACCAATGGGTTAGATCTTTTCTTTTTCACCGTTTAATAAGAGATTTTTTTTCTCTGATTAATATATAATTTGTAGCCCTTTCTTTCAGAAGTAACGTGAGGCCTTTACATCTAAAGGAGCCTCCAATTAACGGTTAATATTTTTAAAATATTTAAATTAGATACATTCAAATCGTGTGTGTGTATGTCTATATATATATATATATATATATATGTCTCAAAAATGCTTTCATAGTATTATAATTTTATTTTATTTATAAAGCACACGAGAGTTGCTAAGAAAAAAGATAAATAAACTAAAAATTCTCAAAAAAAAAAAAACATCTGATCCAACCTGTCCCTCCACTCCCCTTGAGCTCCCTTACCTTCATTTTACCAGATTTTGTAAAGGTTTAAAAAATTTTATTTTGACCGATCTTGTTATTTTTTTCGGCCATGCACGGCCACTCGGCCGCCCCTCCCCACCGCCGGTCGGGCGGCTGCCTGACAGCCCCACCCACGTTGCACAAGAAATTTCAAAAATCCAAACTCTTTTTCTTTTCTTTTTAAATCTTTCGAGAGCCCGTTTTCGCCTATATGAACTCCGACTGGTTCCGTTTTTCTTTCTAAATTCTTTGAAAATCCCAAACTTATTCTCTAAGTGGCGTCGGTTGAGGAGCGGGGCGTGGCAGCAGTTGAGGAGCAGGGCGTGGCTTCCGTTGGGGAAGAAGCTCTCGACAGACGGGCCCCACGCTACAGAGGGAGAGAAAAGAGGAGAGAAGATGGGCCTGGCCCAGGGAAACATCCAAGGCCTGGAACGCATATCTATATCTTTATCTATATCTATAAACTAATAAAAGAAGGATTTTACCCTGCTTTTTAGATCGTTCACTGTCCAGCCCAAAATTCGCTCCATTTCGCACACTTCTCCTAACTACGCATGTCGCCCACTCACCCGTCGTGTCCTCACCCATCACGCCCGTCGACCCCGCCCCCTTCTCGCCCCTCACGCCGTCGCCCCCGCCCCCTCCTCGCCCCTCACGCCATTGCCCGATCTCACCCACCGCGACAAGTTCCCCCCACGTCTCCCCCACTCTTCCCCATCTACGCAAAGCCGTCCTCTCCCTCATCGCCGCTCCTGCCCAGATTCGGCCCCGGCTTCGCCCTCGCTCTTCCTTCCCTAGCCATCGCTGCTTCCTCAGCTCTGTGTGTAGCCATCCTCTCCCTCGTTGCCGCTCCCGTCAAGATAATTCCCACACGCCGATCACGCACACGCCAACCCCTCTGACCTCGAGATCGACGCCTTCCAGTGCCACGCCGCCGAACTCCTCCTTGACCTCCTCCCCGACCCCTCCTCTGACTGTGCCGCTCCGCAGATCCTCTCCCTCGCTTGGACGCACCGCCTCCTCGGCTCTTTCCTCATCTGCCTCGAGGAGTTTCGCGTCATCCTCTTCCCCAATCCTAATAGCCTCCTGAATCCAACCAAAACCCTACACCCCCATGGTGCTGAGCTCCCCTCCTCTACCTGCAAGCGCCCCGCCTACGCCGAGCCCAAGCTCGACCACCCCGAGTCCACCAAGCGTGCCACCAAGCGGCCCGCCTCCGCCGAGCCCGAGCTCGATCGCCCCAAGCCCACCAAGCGCGCTCGCAAGGTACCCGAACCGGCGAAGGTGCCCTGGAGGAAGAAGAAGAAGGCGGAGGAGCCGGAGGATGCGGAGAGGCCGGCGGAGGACGACGTCTGCGCCAATGAGCCAGACAAGGAGGAGATGGCCATGGGCGAGGACGATGATGACGCGGGGGTGCAGGAGAGGGAGCCTGGGTCCACGAAGAAGGCGACAGCCAGGAGGAGGGTGGCGCAACAGAACTGGGTCAGGAATAGTGACAACGTCGACAAGGAGCCGGAGTTCCACGGTGACTCCTTTCCCGCCAATGAGGCACGTGCCAAGTGGTCACACCGCTACCATCGCACCTCACCCAGGAGGTACCTCTCAGTTTCTACAAGAAATCCCATTTGGTTTGGTGTTCCGAGCTAAGTGCGTGCGTGCTTGTGTCGCGTAGGCCGGATGAGGACGAGGATGTCAAGGCCCGCTGCTGCTACCACTCCGCAAAGGTCGACGACACCCTCTACTGCCTCAACGACGACATCTATGTCAAGGTCAGCCTCTGGGATCCCTGAAACTTTACTTCTCCCATAACCTTTTCTACATCGTGTGATTGTTTCTTATCGTCAAATCAATTGTTAGTGATGAGATGTGTGCTCTATACGGTGGTTGTTGCTTCGAGTGCTAGCGTCTTCATCAAAGTAAATACTGCTGGAAATGTGCGCAATATTTTAATTCCAAATTGTACCAGGAGACAAATATCACAGATAAATAGTGATACACACAGTAAATCTAACAGCAAGCTACACATTGTACTTCCAAACATATATAGATTTTTGTCTAGGTTAAAATAATTCTTTGTTTTAGTCTATGTCCTTTATAACATAATGTATTTGTTATAGAAAGAAAATAACAAATGCAAGATGTATCATAGAAAGACAATCATAATATATTGTTATTGAAACTCAGATTGTGTATAGAAGATAAAGATTGAAAGTTTTAATTAATGGCAGCATTTCATTGCAAGGTGAGAAATGTTATTGTCAGTAGAGTCCATTATGGTTTTGTTTTTAAAGAAGGGAGATGTAGGCCCCCGGATCGGCTATCCGGAGTCCCCTGTGTATTTCTGTACTAGTCCCAGATTAGTAGCTAGTACACACAGTCAAAAGTGATGAATCAACAACCATATCACGAATACATATAACTAAATCAGAATAATACCAAATAAATGCAAAGACCTTATGGTCAAGGTTTACCATTACGGCCTGAACAGGCTGAACAACTGCAGCGGAAGACGAAAACGCCAAAGCGACCCATCCAAATGCCCACAGGCAATCGAGTGGGGAGCGCGCCCTAGTCGTTGGAAACCTTGAACAGCTTCTTTCACTTCTGAGATATGATTAGAATGTAGCACGTGAGTACATAAAGTACTCAGCAAGTCTGGGAAATTATGCACAATGTAGGCTATCCAAGGATGGCTTAATATGGTTCTTTTGCATAAAGCCAAGTTTCATCAAATCATACTTGTTAATAATTTTCACAAAGCATATTTGAGCAATTCTTTTTAATAATTGAATTATGTAATATTGTAGTGAAGGTTCTAACCACCACTCACTAATATACAGGCTCTATCCACCACAGCTCAACAAAATCAGGGTTCAATCCAATCACATGGCTCTGTCCGCCATGGTTCACAAAATCAGGTTCCTTCCACCTACCTGGCTTTGGCCGCCAGAAGCACACCCGAGAGTTCTAACCGCTCCCGGATCCCAAAACAAACCATTGTTTAGTTTGAAACCAAAAACCAAAGTCTACCAGTATGAAAGCATTCAGCAAGCTTTGCCTTTGACCGTAAGCAGGGCTATTCGAAGAGTTTTAACTCTGCCGAGGTGTACAACTTTACCCACAAGACATGATATTCCCTTGATGCCATGCAATTAGCACACTTCCTTAGGTGTGCTGGCAGGGATATCATGACAAGGCTTTTACAATGTATACGCCCAACCCGACCCACCCGCTGAGGTTTCACCGCTGTTAGGGTTCTATCCGCCCAGTACAGAAGCCCCCTCTTGCGCCGTGTGAGAAAAAAACAGTGCCTCTTTCCGGCTCCCACATTCCACCGAGTGGTGAGTCTAAGTCAGGTTTCTACAAATTAGTTAGCCAGGTCGTGCCCACTTTGATATGTGGTTGTACGGTTATGCTTAGAATGGAGACAGTCATAAGCGTCGGTCCTTAACTGACTTGGGGTGGTACTTGCGCAATGAAAGCTAGCACTCCCTCCGCGCCCACCAGACAAACCATTCACTTGACCCAAAACCATTTTTCATTTTATTTTTATTTTGTAAACCATTGGCAATACTCCTTGCCTATAACTTCCAATACAAGTTTTCAAGAGATAATTGAAAGCCCCACCCATAGGTGAATACTGACCGACAGCGAGACAAAGCATTTCTACCGTACTATTCTATTCCACCAATAGTTTACTTTTATAAAATACAAATCCCTGGGTTTGATTGCAATCCTTATAATCAACTGTGTATTCTCCAATAATCCCTCTACTGCCATAACGTTACAATCATAAGAATAATCCAATTTGATATAGTATCCACCAAGTAGGAAGTACATCATGGTACTATCATAACTCCAAAATCTTATGGAAACACAATCATGTTCATATACGAAATATTTCCCTTGAACTATACTTTGTATTATTGATTTATCCATCATTCATACGACGATCCATCTTATCATACATTAGGAAGACTCCACAAAATCGTCTATTAAACCACCGAGGATACTTCACAATACTATCTCTAATCATCTAGAATACAACCCACCGATAATACTTCATAACGCCATATATTCAATTATTCACACTATCACCTCTACACCATCTACTTTAATCTACCACGAGTAATTCATAATCTCACCCCAAGCATCTTTCAAGAAAGATTCTATAAATCCAAGACTTCATTAATTCATCGACTACAGCTATTTCCATAACCAATGATACCACGTTTACTAAACAAATCACACATCAACCACATTATTCATAATCTTGCATAAATGATTATCGCGAGGCCATATTCCCCAAAATCATCTACTAAACCACCGAGTATGATCCTCAATATTATCCACTTACTCCATCGAGTATATTTAGTAATATCATGGACTAAATCACCGAGTATCATTCTCAATATCATCTAGTGTAACCCTTCGCATTGTCATCTGTAAAATCACAAAGTATGCTTGTTAAATCCACCGAAATATAATTCATCACGTATTCTATTTGATCCACAAGTGGGACTCTCAATATTATTTATTTAATCTTACCGACTACTCTTCTTAATATCATACATCTTCCAATACTCCCTTAATCCATACTAACCACATGGCGAGTCATTATCACAATCCAACTCCTCGATATTTCAACTATCACCATTCATAGATCAATTTCATAACGACTACCCCCACATCATCACTAATATTCATCTAACTCCAATTTGCATTCCATACCATTTGATCCATCTAAAATGTCTGCCAAATAGTCTTTTCCCCTAATTAAAGAATATTTTATCAAAATATTTAATATGGTGGATCACTGTCCTAAGGCGACAAAGGATTACGGACAACAACATCAAGGAGGTATACGCAACAGGTATAACTAACAGCCTAACGTTTGACATCATCATTTTAGGTAAATAGCAATGCAATTTATAAAAAAGTGTAAAACATTTGTAAATCATAGGATCAACATGCGTCAAGGAGACTTGCCTCGGTCACAGCGAGAAGGTTGAACTCTTTGAAGCCCGTCGGCGGGGTCGGCGGACTCGGCGGAATCGTCGACTACGCGCAAAACGAGACAACAAATAAATAAAAGAAAATAAATAAAATCCAAAAATTATAAAAGTTATACTGGTAGGAAGGTCATGATTTTAGATGAATTTAAAAACTTTAACGGAGTCAATCGGAGTTCGGACGCAAAAGTTATAAGCGTTCGAAGTTCGCAAATGATGGAAAATCAACAAAAAGAGAAAAGTTACTATTTGCTACAGTCACTCGCGAAAAATTTGGTACAGAACCGAGCAAAACCAATAGAGCCCTCTTTTGCTTCCAAAAACCGGATTTTTGCCCCATTTTCGCATGGATTTGGACCAAATAAAATCATGGATTCTCTAGATAACATCCTTAGGGACTCATAGGAGGAAGGAATTGAGTTGATTCTCACCGGAGGCGACGAATTTGACGACGAACGGAGCTTCGGTCGAAATGACAAAAACATGAAATTCATCTCCAAAACTTGAGGGATACTAAAATTGATGATTGGTGTCGGCCCCCGGATCGGCTATCCGGAGTCCTCTGTGTATTTCTGTACTAGTCCCAGATCAGTAGCTAGTACAAACAGTCAAAAGTGATGAATCAACAACCATATCACGAGCACATATAACTAAATAAGAATAATACCAAATAAAGCAAAGACCTTATGGTCAAGGTTTACCATTACGGCCTGAACAGGCTGAACAACTTGAACAACCACAGCGGAAGACGAAAACACCAAGGCGACCCATCCAAATGCCCACAGGCAATCGAGTGGGGAGCGCGCCCTAGTCGTTGGAAATTCCTGAACAGCTTCTTTCACTTCTGAGAGAGGATTAGAATGTAGCACGTGAGTACATAAAGTACTCAGCAAATCTGGGACATTATGCACAATGTAGGCTATCCAAAGACGGCTTAATATGGTTCTTTTGCATAAAGCCAAGTTTCATCAAATCATACTTGTTAATAATTTTCACAAAGCATATTTGAGCAATTCTTTTTAATAATTGAATTATGTAATATTGTAGTGAAGGTTCTAACCACCACTCACTAATATACAGGCTCTATCCGCCACAGCTCAACAAAATCAGGGTTCAATCCAATCACATGGCTCTGTCCGCCATGGTTCACAAAACCAGGTTCCTTCCACCTACCTGGCTTTGGCCGCCAGAAGCACACCCGAAAGTTCTAACCGCTCCCGGATCCCAAAACAAACCATTGTTTAGTTTGAAACCAAAAACCAAAGTCTACCAGTATGAAAGCATTCAGCAAGCTTTGCCTTTGACCGTAGGCACGGCTATTCGAATAGTTTTAACTCTGCAGAGGTGTACAACTTTACCCACAAGACATGATATTCCCTTGATGCCATGCAATTAGCACACTTCCTTAGGTGTGCCGGCAGGGATATCATGAGAAGGCTTTTACAATGTATACGCCTAACCCGACTCACCCGCTGAGGTTTCACCGCTGTTAGGGTTCTATCCGCCCAGTACAGAAGCCCCCTCTTGCGCCGTGTGAGAAAAACAACAACAACAACAACAACAATGCCTCTTTCCGGCTCTCACATTCCACCGAGTGGTGAGTCTAAGTCAGGTTTCTACAAATTAGTTAGCCAGGTCGTGCCCACTTTGACATGTGGTTGTACGGTTATGCTTAGAATGGAGATAATCATAAGCGTTGGTCCTTAACTGACTTGGGGCGGTACTTGCGCAATGAAAGGTAGCACTCCCTCCGCTCCCACCAGACAAACCATTCCACCCCAGTCCAAAACCATTTTTCATTTTATTTTTATTTTGTAAACCATTGGCAATACTCCTTGCCTATAACTTCCAATACAAGTTTTCAAGTGATAATTGAAATTCCCACCCATAGGTGAATATTGACCGATAGTGAGGCTAAGCATTTCTACCGTACTATTCTATTCTACCAATAGTTTACTTTTATAAAATACAAATCTCCGGGTTTGATTGCAATCCTTATAATCAACTGCGTATTCTCCAATAATCACTCTATTGCCATAACTCTACAATCATAAGAATAATCCAATTCGATATAGTATCCACCATGTAGGAAGTACATCATGGTACTATCATAACTCCAAAATCTTATGGAACCACAATCATGTTCATATACGAAATATTTCCCTCGAACTATACTTTGTATTATTGATTTATCCATCATTCATACGACGATCCATCTTATCACTCATTAGGAAGACTCCACAAAATCGTCTACTAAACCACCGAGGATACTTCACAATACTATCTATAATCATGTAGAATACAATCCACCGATATTACTTCATAATATTATATATTTAATCCTTCACATTATCATCTTTAAATCATCAACTTTAATCCACCAGGAATAATTCATAATCTCACTCTAAGTATCTTTCAAGAAAGATTCTATAAATCCAAGACTTCATTAATTCATCGACTACAGCTATTTCCATAACCAATGATACCAAGTTTACTAAACAAAACACACATCATCCACATTATTCATAATCTTGCATAAATGATTACCGTGAGACCATATTCCCCAAAAATCATCTACTAAACCACCGAGTATGATCCTCAATATTATCCACTTATTCCATCGAGTATATTTAGTAATATTATTGACTAAACCACCGAGTATCATTCTCAATATCATCTAGTGTAACCCTTCGCATTGTCATCTCTAAAATCACATAGTATGCTTGTTAAATCCACCGAAATATAATTCATCACTTATTCTATTTGATCCCCAAGTAGGACTCACAATATTATTTATTTAATCTTACCGACTACTCTTCTTAATATCATACATCTTCCAATACTCCCTTAATCCATACTAACCACATGGCGAATCATTATCACAATCCAACTCCTCGATATTTCAACTATCACCATACATAGATCAATTTCATAATGACTACCCCCCACATCATCACTAATATTCATCTAACTCCAATTTGCATTCCATACTATTTGATCCATCTAAAATGTCTGCCAAATAGTCTTTTCCCCTAATTAGAGAATATTTTATCAAAAATATTTAATATGGTGGATCACTGTCCTAAGGCGACAAAGGATTACGGACAACAACATCAAGGAGGTATACGCAATAGGTATAACTAACAGCTTAACGTTTGACATCATCATTTTAGGTAAATAGCAATGCAATTTATAAAACAGTGTAAAACATTTATAAATCATAGGATCAACATGCGTCAAGGAGACTTGCCTCGGTCACAGCGAGAAGGTTGAACTCTTTGAAGCCCGTCGGCGGGGTCGGCGGAATCGTCGACTACGCGCAAAATGAGACAACAAATAAATAAAATCCAAAAATTATAAAAGTTATACTGGCAGGAAGGTCTTGATTTTAGATGAATTTAGAAATTTGAATGGAGCCAATCGGAGTTCGGACGCAAAAGATATAAGCGTTCGAAGTCAGAAAATGATGGAAAATCAAGAAAAAGAGAAAAGTTACTATTTGCTAACCGAGCAAAACCAACAGAGCCCTCTTTTGCTTCCAAAAACCGGATTTTTGCCCCATTTTCGCATGGATTTGGACCAAATAAAATCATGAATTCTATAAATAACATCCTTAAGGACTCATAGGAGGAAGGAATTGAGTTGGTTCTCACCGGAGATGATGAATTTCGCGATGAACGGAGCTCCGGCCGGATGAACAAAAACTCGAAATTCATCGCCAACTCTTGATCAAACCTAAAATTGATGATTGGGTTAGACTCTAGACTCATCCACGGTCACAAGGAACCAAGTGGCACGAAGCATGGCTCACCGGAGAAGGATCTACAAGCACGAACACAAAGAACACCGAAAAAGTTTAACCCAACCTCGGTTTTCTTGATCTCACGGGCACACGGGTGGAGTAGATGGAAAGGGGAGCACACTCCCGGAACGGGGATACTTATACGAAGAGAATGGAGGTGGTGGTGCGCCGTTTGGAGTTGAAACGGCCGAGATAATGGCGTTTAAGTCAATTTCGGTTTTTGCTCGGTTTGTTCAACTTCTGGCAAGCTTTGGGATTAAATATGGTGGGGAATGGGAAGAGAGAGACGCTACGGATTCAACGGAACCGGCGCTTCGCGTTTTGAAGTTGAAATGAAGGAGTTATGAGCATTTGAAGTGGAACCCTAGCCATGGAAGCTTAGTTGGAGCTCTCTGTTGTTTGCTTGGGCTGGAGGTTGAAGACAACTACTGTAGCAGTGCCACGTGTCAAGCTTCGGTTGGCTCTCCTTTACGCAAATAAACCACCCTAGAGAAAAATTAGGAAAAATGGTCTAAAAATTCCGGAAAAATTCCTAGAGCTATTTTAGAATATTTGGGACCCAATAAAATTGGTTCCGCTGAATTTGGATGAAATTTGTGGAATTGAATATTCGGGCGTGGATTGCAGGCATTAAACAAAAGCCGCGCGAGATAAAATAGGAACGGAGGTCCAAAAATCCAGGGAATGATTCCAAAAATCATTTTGGAATATTTGGAACACAATGGAAGTGGTTTGGGGATTTTTGGAACCTTTTTGGACTCGGGTGAAATTTCGGGTACCGGCGGGAACTGGAAAATCCGATTTTTCGACCGGAAAGGAATTGAATCCCGATTTTGGATGGAAAAGGATGCCAGGTTAATATAAACACCAAGTAAACTCCAAATTTTGAATTTAATTAATTTAAATTAGATTTTTCTCTAGAAAGCGAAAACTAGGGTGTTACAATTGGGTTAGAAGCTAGACTCATCCACGGTCACAAGGAACCAAGTGGCATGAAGAATGGCTCACCGGAGAAGAATCTATGAGCAAGAACACGAATAACACCGAAAAAGGGTGACACCACCTCGGTTTTCTTGATCTCACGGGCAAATGCGTGGAGTAGAGGGAAAGGGGAGCACACTCCCGGAACGGCAATACCTATACGGAGTGAATGGAGGTGGTGGTGCGACGTTTGGACGAGAAACGGACGAGATAATGACATTTGAACGGTTTTTGGTTTTTCTTGAATGGGGCCGTTTCCGGCGAGATTGATGGCGCACCGAGGTGGGGAATGGCAAGAGCTCGTCGTTGCGGATCCACCGGAACCGACCGTTCGAGTTTTGGAGTTGAATTGAGGAAGCTAAGAGCATTTGAAGCTTGCCCTAGCCATGAATGCAAAAAGGAAGCTCTCTGTTGTTTTTCCCTTGGCTGGAGGTTGAAGAAGCTACTGTAGCAGTGACACGTGGCAAGCTCCGGTTGACTCTCTTTTACGCGAATAAAGCACCCTAGAGAAAAATTAGGAAAAAATGGTCTAAAAATTCCGGAAAAAATCCTAGAGCCATTTTAGAATATTTGGGACCCAATAAAATTGGTTCCGCTGAATTTGGATGAAATTTGTGCAATTGAATATTCGGGCGCGGATTGCAGGCATTAAACAAAAGCCGCGCGAGATAAAATAGGAACGGAGGTCCAAAAATCCGGGGAATGATTTCTAAAATCATTTTGGAATATTTGGAGCATAATTGAAGTGGTTTGTGGATTTTTGGAGCATTTTTGGACTCGGGTGAAATTTCGGGTACCGGCGGGAACCGAGAAAATCCGATTTTTCGATCGGAGGGGAATTGAATCCCAATTTTGGATGGGAAAGGATGCCAGGTTAATATAAACACCAATGAAACTCCAAATTTTTGAATTTAAATAATTTAAATTAGATTTTCTCCGGAAAGCGAAAACTAGGGTGTTACAAACCTACCCCCCTTAGAAAGAATCTCGTCCCCGAGATTCGGACGGAGGAAGAGAAAGATCGGGAAACTCTGCTCGGAGATCTTCTTCTTGCTCTCAGGTAACCTTCTTCTCAGAATGACTGCTCCCCTGAACCTCACAGAACTTGGCCACCCGACTTCTGGTTCGACGCACGGCTTTATCCACAATCCTGGCGGGATACTCCAGACATGACAGGTCTCTTTCTGGTCCCATAACTTTAAATAGCCTCTGATGCTCAGGCACTGCGCTGCACTTGATTCCTGACGGCAGTTATCAGCATAGCTCTTCTATCTCGACTGGGCAGTCTTCAGATTTACACGGATCTGTCTGTCCTGCTCTTCGGCCTCTTTTAGAATATTAGGTCTACTGATTTGTCCATTATCGGTCTCTTTCCCATACAAGGGTATTCTGCCCTTTTCTTGCATACAGAGCTTCAAAAGGCGCCGTCCTCAGCTTCGTCGGAGACTATTGTTATTCTGATCCCACGAACCTTAACGTGTCAGCGCACACACTCCCAACGCATCTTCTAAGATCTGACTGATTCTTTCCGTCTGGCCATCGGTCGGGGCATGGTAAGCAACACTGGAATTCACATTCGTACCCCAAACTTTATACCACTTCTGTCCAAACCTCGAGGGGAACTGAGAACCTCGATCGGACACGTCCTCCTTGGGCGCACACTGAAAATGCACTGCTTTAGCCACGCAAAGTTCCACAAGTTTATCACCAACTAGGGGTTATCCACCATGGAACAAAGTGTGCAACTTTTGTCAATCTGTCCACACTACCCCCCTTAGAAACAATCATACCCGGACTTAGTTCCAAGGGGTTCAATGGTGCCATTCCTTTTTTCTTCCTTCCCAGGGTTCGGACGAGAACTATGGCTCTTCGGCCATCCTTTAATCATTTCATAACGGGTGCCCAAATAAAAATATGTTTCAAAAACTATCAATAGAAATCCACTTCCACCATTATAATTCTTCCAAACCTTTATTGATAACAATACTGACGATTACATCTTACAGACTGGATCAGTACATAAACTCTTTTATTTGATTCCTGAGAAGAGGTATGGTGCTACTGAATGTACCATACATTATCATTTACTGACAACATTAAGTTTCAAGTGTCTCTTCTTCAACTTCCTGGATCATAGGCAGACCTGATGTCCTATATCGCAGAACCTGTGATAGAAGTTCTCGATTGCGCCTCCCTCCTGCTTCTGGGGTTATGGTCAGAAGAAGAACAATATCCGGGATGTTGGGATTGGAAGTAGATGCCTGGCGTCCTTGCATCACTGGTTGCACTTCTGATCCTGGGGTCTTGATTAAGGCTACTTCCGGTGCTTGGTTAAGTTGAAATTGGTCCACACGAAGCCGAGAATTACTGGCAACATACTGCTCTTGACTCACCATCTTCCTTTTACGGGAATGCTGTTGATGACAGTTGTCTTCCAGGGAGACTGCTTTGCCTTTGCCAGCTTGAGGACGCTTCGCTACTTGGTGCAGCTTAGAAGGTGCTTCCACACAGACTTCTGATGCTGGAACTGTTGGTGGTGCTGCAACCTCTTGTTTTCCCAAGGGACATTGTTTCACAAAGTGCCCTTCCTTGCCACAAAAGTTACAGACCTTGTACTGAATCTCCTTTCTTCGAGGGCACTTGCTAAACTGGTGTCGATTACATCATGATTCCTACAATGGATATTTTCTTTTGCCTTGCCCTTTTGGGGACATCTATAAGCAAAATGTCCGTTTCCACCACATTGATAGCAGATGACAAATTCCCATGAGTGAAGGTCTACCAGAGGGGTATTGCTAAAGCCATCGTCTCCACGTATCTTCTTTGGAGGGTTGGTCTTGATAACTCATCGTAAGAAAATCTTCTTTGAGGAGTTGTAGGTGAAATGACCATCGGGGCTTGGTTGTTTAGTTGTTGTATCATCAATTGCATAAGCTGAGTCTGAGTCACCATAAACTGATTCATATTCTGAAGAAATGCTGTTATCACCTCGGATGGTTGCTGGTTGAGCTCGGTAGCAGCCCTGACGTTGATAACCGGAACTTCACGGGGGTTGCCATTGACGTTGACCGAAGGATTGGAACTTGATGCATCAGCTTCTTTGTTGAGGTTAGCACTGCAATTCTTCTCCATCTGACGGCAGAACAAGGCTTCCAGATGAGAGGGAACAGCCCAGACGAGCGAGAAAGGGGAGGTTCTAATAACACCAAAAACCAACTGCCCAGGCAAAGAACACCCCAACCAAGAAAAGCAAAACATTTTTAACACCAAGCAAATCCAACTCGTCTACTCGATCTCGATAAAACTACTTACTCTACGGAACAAGCGGCTCAAACACGGAACGAAACCTGGCCACTTAACCTATAGGGTTAGTCTAAGATCACCCTTGCTTCTTCTGTCTTCGATGATCAACGGTTGGATCCTCACCATGAAAACGCACATTTCCGTAGCAACTTGCAGAATTGCTCCTCTTGAGTCATCAAGCCTTGAAGTCGAAAGCGGGAACTCGATTACCCTAATATAGAAGTTGTTAAGGGAGATAGGGTCCAATTTTCATTCCAAAACGGTGAAGAAGCAACCACCAAGGAAGATAAGAAAAGCAAGAGAGAAAAGACGAGAATAACACAGTATTTGATTTTTCTTTTTAGAACCTAAGTTTTGAAGCTTCCTAAAAATGACCATTCTAACTAAGGGCACGTCCTACAACAAATCACACATCATCCACATTATTCATAATCTTGCATAAATGATTATCGCGAGACCATATTCCCCAAAATCATCTACTAAACCACCGAGTATGATCCTCAATATTATCCACTTACTCCATCGAGTATATTTAGTAATATCATGGACTAAATCACCGAGTATCATTCTCAATATCATCTAGTGTAACCCTTCGCATTGTCATCTGTAAAATCACATAGTATGCTTGTTAAATCCACCGAAATATAATTCATCACGTATTCTATTTGATCCACAAGTAGGACTCTCAATATTATTTATTTAATCTTACCGACTACTCTTCTTAATATCATACATCTTCCAATACTCCCTTAATCCATACTAACCACATGGCGAGTCATTATCACAATCCAACTCCTCGATATTTCAACTATCACCATTCAAAGATCAATTTCATAACGACTACCCCCACATCATCACTAATATTCATCTAACTCCAATTTGCATTCCATACCATTTGATCCATCTAAAATGTCTGCCAAATAGTCTTTTCCCCTAATTAAAGAATATTTTATCAAAAATATTTAATATGGTGGATCACTGTCCTAAGGCGACAAAGGATTACGGACAACAACATCAAGGAGGTATACGCAACAGGTATAACTAACAGCCTGACGTTTGACATCATCATTTTAGGTAAATAGCAATGCAATTTATAAAACAGTGTAAAACATTTATAAATCATAGGATCAACATGCGTCAAGGAAACTTGCCTCGGTCACAGCGAGAAGGTTGAACTCTTTGAAGCCCGTCGGCGGGGTCGGCGGACTCGGCGGAATCGTCGACTACGCGCAAAACGAGACAACAAATAAATAAAAGAAAATAAATAAAATCCAAAAATTATAAAAGTTATACTGGCAGGAAGGTCTTGCTTTTAGATGAATTTAGAAATTTGAACAGAGTCAATCGGAGTTCGGACGCAAAAGTTATAAGCGTTCGAAGTTGGAAAATGATGGAAAATCAACAAAAAGAGAAAAGTTACTATTTGCTACAGTCACTCGCGAAAAATTTGGTACAGAACCGAGCAAAACCAACAGAGCCCTCTTTTGCTTCCAAAAACCGGATTTTTGCCCCATTTTCGCATGGATTTGGACCAAATAAAATCATGGATTCTCTAGATAACATCCTTAGGGACTCATAGGAGGAAGGAATTGAGTTGATTCTCACCGGACGTGACGAATTTGACGACGAACGGAGCTTCGGTCAAAATAAAAAAAACCCAAAATTCGTCTCCAAAACTTAAGGGATCCTAAAATTGATGATTGGGTTAGAAGCTAGACTCATCCACGGTCACGAGGAACCAAGTGGCATGAAGAATGGCTCACCGGAAAAGAAGCTATGAGCAAGAACACGAAGAACACCGAAAAAGGGTGACACCACCTCGGTTTTCTTGATCTCACGGTCAAATGCTTGGAGTAGAGGGAAAGGGGAGCACATTCTCGGAACGGAAATACTTATACGGAGTGAATGGAGGTAGTGGTGCGACGTTTGGACGAGAAACGGCCGAGATAATGACATTTGAATGGTTTTTGGTTTTTCTTGAATGGGGCCGTTTCCGGCGAGATTGATGGCGCACCGAGGTGGGGAATGGCAAGAGCTCGTCATTGTGGATCCACCGGAACCGACCGTTCGAGTTTTGGAGTTGAATTGAGGAAGCTAAGAGCATTTGAAGCTTGCCCTAGCCATGAATGCAAAAAGGAAGCTCTCTGTTGTTTTTCCCTTGGCTGGAGGTTGAAGAAGCTACTGTCGAGACTAATGCCCACGAGTCGCGCTATCCTATAAACACAGAAAGACAACGATAAAAGAATAAAGTAAAAGAAACGAATAAAAATCTTGGTGATAGGGTCGAAGCACCCCTCGAGACCTCATGCTCGAGCAACGCTTGGATCACGCGTCGAAGCACGCCACGGACCAGGTGTCTGGGAACCTTTCCTAATCCTTAGCTCCTCTTCTAATTTATAAAATCAGCTAATTATATAAATATATAGCCATATACACACATATATACAAGAAATTAAAGACATGCTTCATTGACTAAATAAAAATCTATCTAGTCCATTTTCAAATGCAAACATACTAATCATGACTAAATAAAAATCTATCTAGTCCATGTAAAAATGCAAACATAGCAATGAATTATGTTTACTAAATAGATTAAAGAACAAAAGAGTATTTAATTATGTCTACTAAATCTTCAACCTTCTCGCCACTCAATGTAGGGCTGCTAGAGACAAGCTCTTACCTCCTCTACACCTGAGTCGAATTATCTCAATTGAGCTAAATAATTAACTAAGCAAATATGGCCTTGAACTCTTACCTTCCTAAATTATGCATTATAAAGTATCAGAATTGTTTTCACAATTCAAATGATCAACCAGAGATTCACAGAGGCAACAATATTTAAAACAGTTCAAGTAGATACTATACAACATAACAAACTAAATAACCAAGTCAATGCAACCAGAGATGAGCATTAAGCTAGGTACTCCAGATTATGACCAAAATCATATACAGTGAAGTATCAATCAATACTTTCTAGCATTTAACAGGAAGCTACAAAGTTAGTTCAAGGCCAGATTTACAATTTAATTATTTTAGCCCATAAACAGACCCAAAGCATCATAGAGCATTCACAGAGGTAGCAATAAAGTGAGAGAAACCAGAAATTCACAGAGGCAGCAATAAAGCGGCAGCTGAGGGGGCGAGGATCAGCACCGGGTGGCAGACGGGTGGGCGAAACGCCGATGGGGGCGGGGATAGCCGACGGGCACCGGGTGGGAGCGGGCAGGGACGAGCGTCGGGCGGGGATGGATGCCGGGGGGAGTGGGCGGGGACGGGCAAGAGAAGCACCGACGGGGGCGGGGACCGCCGATGGGCACTGGGCAGGAGCGGACAGGGACAGGCGGGGACCGCCGATGGGCACCGGGCAGGTGCGACTGAAGAGGATGACGCAGTGGAGGAGGTGAGAAGTCGATCGACTTGCGCGAATACAGGCTAGGGTTTCGGGACTTGCGGCCCGTGGCTATATATAGAGGAGTCATCACAGACGGTTCTATTAATGAACCGTCTGTGATGTTATTATCACAGACGGTTCTATTATAGAACCGTTTGTGATAACTATAGATCATAGACGGTTATATTACAGAACCGTCTGTGATAACTATAGATCACAGACGGTTATATTACAGAACTGTCTGTGATAACTATACATCACAGACGGTTATATTACAGAACCGTCTGTGATAACTATACATCACAAACGGTTATATTACAGAACCGTCTGTGATAATAACATCACAAATGGTTATATTATAGAACCATCTATGATAGTGTTTGTCCTACATTATTAGATTGTTATGACATATCAGCCTATATCACAGACATATATACTTTATTACATAATTTAGATACATCACAAACTAGTTACAAAGTTCATCACAATCATATATACAAAGTGCATGATGGGGCGTATCATCCACTTGATTACCAGTTTAGCATTTTAATATTACACATGAAAAATAATAAACATGATGACACCTTCTCATAACTCCACTTGCTTATTCCTTTGTACGAAAATTAGCCCTTCACGATGATCAACGCGTGTGTAGCTTGCTTCCTCAGGTTGTTCTTTTGGGACCATGATAGCATTTTTGATAGGAGGCAGCTCATCAAATTGATTGTACTCTTCCTCACCTACTACATTCTCAACTCCGACAATCCTTCTTTTTCCCTAAAGAACTACGTGACGCTTCTTGTTGGACGGGTCGGTTATATAGAAGACTTGAACAACTTGGTTAGTAAGTACGAATGGTTCATCTTGGTATCCGACATGTTCGAAGTCCACAGTGGTGATGCCATACTTGTCAACCTTCACGTACTAGAGGTGGACCCAACGACACCGAAATAGGGGAATCTCGAAAAGTACGTAGTCGAGCTCCCAAATCTCCTCTATGAACTCATAATAGGAGCTCCTCGTCAAGCCAGCAGTATTGAATGCATCTATGCGGACACCGCTGTTGTTTAATTATAATCGTTAGTAGATATCACAGACGATTTTTAATTATAATCATCTGTGATGTAAACCAATATCACAGACGGCTTTATATTAAACCTGTCTGTGATATAATCATAGACGGTTTTAATATAAAACCGTCTATGATATTGTTAACATTACAGATGGTTTTATATTAAAACCACCTGTGTTAGTTGTGTCAGCATGCTTTGTCAATGTCGGTTGGGCCCGCATGTTAGTCGCATGATTTTATCACAGACGGTTTTAATATAAAACCTTCTGTGATATCGTTTTACATCACAGACTGGTATAATTAATAGCCGTATGTGATGAGGACTCTTCGATCAGAATGTTGACTCTTCGTCTTTCCCACCAATTAAACTGATCGATCAGCCGTGCGTCTCTTCGTCTTCATGAAGACTGTCAAGCGCCTATATATGATCGATTAGAATTTCCAATGTACTAGTGCTCTCTCTTATTGTCTTCTCGTCTCGTGTTTTGTGTGTCTTTGGCAAGATCGCTCCTATGTCAGCTCCTTCTCCCGCAAGCTCTGACTCCACTGTTGAGTCACTGCCATCACCGTCGACGGCGCCACCTCAGCCCCCGTCACCGCTGTACTGCCCACCGTGTCACGTCCCTCCCACCGTAGCCCCTCGCACTGCCACTAGGAAGCGCGCATGAGAGGATGAGGAGGATGAGGAGGATGGCGAGGAGGAAGAGGACGAGGAGGAGGAGGAGGAGGAGGACGGCGAGAAGGAGGAGGACGAGGAAGAGGAGGAGGCCCCCATCATCCGCTAGGGGAGCACTACATTGGAGGAGGAGGATGACGACGAGCCACGTGCCTCCTCCAACTTCAATTCCTCAGAGGATGATGATGGTGAATCCAGCTCCTCCGCCCCCTCCCCCCCGGCAGCAGCGCCGAGTGGTGATCGCCACTATGTAATTAAGTAGTAGTGTGTATCTACTCCAATATCGCTGCATAATGGCCATTAAGTGCTTCATAAATTAGTATAAAATTGATCGCTAGCTAGTACTGTATAAAATTGAATTTATGAGGGTACCTTGACCTTGACTCGATGAATATATATGGGTGGTAGTGGCTTGATGCAAGTAGTTGGAGTTGCAATTGTATTTACAGCCTGTCTTTAATCAGCACTGACGGTTTTAAATACAAACCGTCTATGAGGTTAATTATCACTGACGGTTTTATTTTAAAACCGTTTGTGCTAATTCACATATGGTTTTATATTAAAATCGTTTGTGATATTGCCAAATATCATAGACGATTTGTAAATAGAACCGTCTGTGATTATATTACAGACGGTTTTAATATAAAATCGTTTGTGATATTGTTTTACATCACAGACGGGTATAATTAACAACCGTCTGTGATAGTTACACTGACGGTTGGACTATAGAACCATCAGTGATGTTCCATATTACAGATGGTTTTTGAAGACCATCTGTGATGGTCCGTCTGATATAAGCCTTTATGTACTAGTGAGTGTGACACTAAGATTGACCTTGGGATGTGTTCTCTCTGCCTTTGCATTTGGATGGCAAACCTTGCTGTTTCTCCATCTAGTTCATCCACTATCCGTTTTTTCGATCGGATGGCATGTATAACCCAAGATAAGGAGGTATAACAACATCTATGTTGTCACTGTGTGCACTAGTATGATTCTAAACCAGTGCAGTATACATAGAGGATTTCGGATTTGGTAATACGGATCCCAATAGAACTGCAAGAACATTGCAACGAAAAACAGCAAGGAACTGTTTGATCTCACAGGTTCTTTGCCACAGAGCTCTAAACGAACTGAAGAAATGCTGTGCCAAATTTCAGTGGCATCCTGGCCTGCATGCGCTAAATACTTGTTTAGACATGACAACAGAAGATGAACAAAAAACACACAGTTGTAACCTGAACATCTCTCGTATCATAGAAAGTAATCGTCTTTCCACACTACAGTGACACCTTAATGCGAAACCGTGTCGGCTTTTATGAATCCAAAACCGTATTGGCTTTTCCACGAACTCGGTCTTGTGTTGAATCCGAATTTGTATCGGCTTACCCTTGGTTACCAAATTCGGGTGCTAACACTTTTTTTTAATCAACTTGATCAAACTTTTATTCGTCGCCTCTGCTTGTCCATTGGTTTGAGCATAATATGGAGATGAATTCAGTAACTCGATACCTAGACTATCAGCAAAAACTCTTAATGCATCAGACATGAACACATTTCCTTGATCGGTGGTAATAGTTTGAGGAATCCCAAATTAGTATACAATATGTTCTGATGACCTGAATTGCCTCTTTAGCTGTCACTTGCCGATATGGAACATCCTCAACCCATTTAGTAAAATAATCTATAGTCACTAATATCCATTTGTGGCCTTTGCTAGATGCAGGAGAAATTTGGCCGATCATGTCAACTAGGTAGGGTCGCGTGCGATGCCGCGCCGTGCGAAATTTGATCCAAATTTTTTTCTAAAAAAAGTAGGAGGAGCTAAGCATTTTTTTGGTTCTCTTGAGTTTTTTTTGAAAAAATACGCTAGGTAGGAACCGTCGACGAATTAGCATAACAACGGACCTTTTTGAAAAAAGAAGAATAATACATGTTCTGAAAAATATTAGATTTCGAGTTAACAAAAAAATTATAAAGATATAGTTGTGCACATTTTCTTTTGGTGAATCTATTTTTTCTCGGGAAAAACGGAGAAAGGATCTTCTTTTGCCGAGTTTAACACTCTATACGTTCACCGGATAATAATACATGTTTTGAAAATATTATAGATCGAGTTGCAAAAAAATCATAGAGATACAGTTGTACACATATTTCTTATTCCGGAAAATATTAGACATCGAGTTACAAAAAAAATGTAGAGATAGAGTTGTACACATATTTGTTTTGACGAATTTGGTTAACACTCTATTATTACCTGGTCAACCTTCTTTTATTGAGTTTAACACTCTATGTGTTAACCGGTAATAATACATGTTCCGAAAAATATTAGAGATGCCGACCTTCTTTTGTCGAGTTTAACACTCTCTGCGTTCACCGAGTAATAATACGTGTTTCGAAAAATAGAGATCAAGTTGCAAAGAAAAGTCTAGAGATAGAGCTGTACACATATTTCTGTTGATGAAAATACTTTTTCCATGAAAAATGGAGAAAGGATCTGAACATAAGGGATGGGGACCTGTTTGTTATTTTTTTGGACCTGAGCTCTACTCTAAAAAAATTAGAAAATGGCTCGTTTGAGATTTGTATTTAATGGGAGTTTTTTTTTTGTAAAGTAACGAACGAGGGACCTAAAAGCTATTCTGAAGAACACAGAGTTTATTTTGAAAAATGAGTTTTTTCACCCTCATTGGCTTGGGGAATTTTTTTTAAAATAAATCGTGAAGGAATTTTTTGTAATTTTATAGACCTATCCATAATATAAAGAAAAATGGAGGAACTTTTTTGCAAAATGGCAGGGAGTGACCTGGAGGCTTGGGTGAGCTACAAAACTTCCAGGCATAACAGAATTTATTATGCCACATCCTCTGAATGGCCAGGATTTAATGATTGGGTTCATAGCCAATGCTAGTGCCACTACTACAGATATGGCCTTCCATATCGGCCCATCAGTACCGGTTATGCATGAACTGGGACTGACAATTACATCAGTCCCGGTTCAACTGTCTTTTGGTCTGGGGGGTACATCAGTACCGGTTTAAAATACCAACCGGTGCTGATGGTCTAACATCAGTACCGATTGGTTACACCAATCGGTACTAAGCAGCCAGCTGGGTCGAGTACCGGTTATGTATGAACCGGGACTGACAATTACATCAGTCCCGGTTCAACTGTCTTTTGGTCTGGGAGGGTACATCAGTACCGTTTTACAATACCAACCGGTGTTGATGGTCTAACATCAGTACCGGTTGGTTACACCACCTGGTACTAAGAAGCCCTCGGCCCAAAGGCTGCTTAGTACTGGTTGGTGTAACCAACCGGTACTGATGATTCCACATCAGCACCGGTTGGTGTATTAAACCGATACTAACACATTTGACTCTTCGTCTTCCACGCGTGCCCTTAGCCAGTCTTCGATACGCGCTCCTTTTCGATGACAACTCTTTGTGTTTATTAGAATTGAAGTACTTTATCTCTTCGTCTTCCGATCCTGGCCACCTATAAAACCATATTTTCACAGTGTCTTTGATCATCACCGGCCGATCGAACTTCTAACTGTGGCTATTCGCGCTCTTCTCTTCGTCTGTACACACTACTACACAAAAGGCTTATATCAGATGCACCGTCACGTGATGGTGCGTCTGATATAAGCCTTTGTGTACTAGCATGTACCCCGGGCTCTTCCACCGCCACTAGCAAAAGGAAAAGTGCGCGCGGGAGGACAGAGAGGTCGACGATGACGACGATGATGATGATGAGGAGGAGGACGATGATGAGGAGGAGGAGGAGGAGGACAAGGAGGCCACCGTCATCCGCTGGGGGAGCTCATCTGCGATTTTGGGTCGTATCGGATGGGTAAGACTTAAAAAACCAGTCGATAAATCGGTTAAATTCAGAAAAGCGCTCAACATTTCGGGAGTTATACTTCACTCTTTTGTAAGTTGAGGGAGTAATTCTCAGTAGCTTAGTACCGGTTGGTGTAAACAACCCGTACTGATGATCCCACATCAGCACCGGTTGGTATGTTAAACCGGTACTGATGCCCCCTTAGCCAGCGCACCAAATGGGGTTTGTCCCAGCAGACATCAGTACCGGTTGGGGTTATGACCGGGCACTGATGTAGGAAATCAGTATCGGTTAAGGTTATGACATGGTACGGATGGGGGAATCTGTACTAGTTGGTGTGATGACCCGGTACTGATGCCCACTCATATAAAAATTGGAGATGCTCTGCTTGATTCCCGCCTCTCTCTCTCCACCTCAGTCCAACCACTCTCTCTATCTCTCTCTCTCTCATCGCCACTCCGCCTCCAACCCCCGACATCGAAGACCCCACGTGCACTGCCGTCCTCCTCGCCTCTGACTCTGCCCGCGCGCCGCCAACCAGCTTCGCCTCCGACCACCCCGTCATCCTCCTCGCCTGCACCCTACACGGTGGCTCCCCTTGCTGTCTCCCCCTCGGTGAGTGCCCTCCCCCCTCGCCGTCTCCCCCCTCACTGTCTCCCCCTCGGCTTGTGTGTTTGTGAAATGAGACTTGTTGGTTGATTGTGTGCCATACATTATTCTCTTTGTCAAAATAAAAATGTTGGAATGTGAATGTTGATTATGTGGATGTTTACTTAGCACCACTATCATCGGTTCATGTGGATGTTGTTCATCAGTTATGAGAATTTTTAGACAAGTGCTACTGAAATTACTTGTAAAAGGATGTTAATCGTAGCAAAAAAAATAGAGACAATTTACTTTATATTTACTATTGCATTAGACACAATTTACTTTACTATAGCGAAACAAAGAACACCAAAAAAATTATATGAGATGAGTTGTTGATACTATCAGTGCCGATAACCCCTTCATAATCCCTGGCTTACGGAAGGTCATGTCTTTCATCGCAACACCGCCAAACCCCAAGCAATCAACCCATAATCATCATCAACCAAAGAACTATAACATAAAATTAATTACTCACAACATTAGTAGCTCGAATCCATAACCACATGGATGACAAAGCAAAAGTGTATCCATAAGATGATCCTGGCCAGCACACCAAAACATGACACAAATAGAAAAGCTAAACGCAACTAGTTTAGTAGTCTATTACATCCAAAAGAAAGCTAGTTTGGTTGCTTTCATAGGCGTACTCGCCGTCTTCTTCGTCGTGCCGCTATCCATGGACTTTTTCGCACTCCTATTCTTCGTCGATTATGAGACCCTCCCTTTTATGCTACAGTGTAACATGAAAGAAAGTTTCTAATACACAATTTGAGATCACAACCATGCAAAAGATTCATATTTTATTTCAGTGGAAGTATTGATACAATATGACCGATAAGGTCGACTAAACATAGCAAAAGAATCAGATGACTTGTAGTTTGCCACATAACCTGTAGGCAACTGACAAGGTAAAGCCTTAGAAAGAATCATCGTTATTTAACCTGTTCCTGCGTCAAAGTAAAGTTCATCGGGATACCTGCACTTTCACCTAAAAACAATAATGATAGCAAGGGTGAGTACATTTTGTACTCAGCAAGACTTGAGTTGTGTGTTTGGAATGCAGGCTGATCCTAGAGTAAAGCTTCTACGGTTATTCTTTGCTTGGAGCCAAATTAAAATATAAATACTGGATAGTAGAGTGAAAGTGAAAATAAAGTAAAAGCAATTTGACAGACAAATAAAGTAGCAAGTAAGTAAATATAAAAGTATGATTAACATAAATGTAAGAAAAGAATCACAACCCTTCGTGAGTGCGAATCGTCCATTCCCATAATATATGTAATCAATTTATTTTGCCAAGCACAAGGCACAACAGCTGAATTCAACCTTGCCAACATAATATCAAGTATTGAATCATCTGTAAGGTCTCACCAAATCATTTTATAAAACAACTAACTATGTGATGACTTTACCAAGTGCTTGTCGGGACCCCGAATTTGCAAATCCGGACCCTCTGTGTATTCAGCACTAGTCCAGGAACGCGCTAGTGCACACAGTCTTAACATTGGTAAATATCACAATCATACCATTCGATACTAATAAAGTACTTTTATTTAAATAACCAAACTGGTTACTCGACCTTATGGTCAAGTCACAAATGTACGCCTCGCAGGGCGAAACTTATTAAGAGAGAAATAGTAGCAGCAGAAAATCAAATAACTTCGTGGCGCCATCCAGTATACCACAGGCAACTGACTGGGCTCGCTCCCTAAGTAGACGGATCCTCTTGGAGCTCCTCCTCCAAAGCTGGTATTGTCTCCTCTTCAACTGGTGTTGTATGGTGGCAAGGGTGAGTACTTGGTACTCAGCAAGTCATGCACAGAATGCAGGCTAATATACTATATGCATGGCTTGGTACAAAGGAATAGCTCAAGGTATTTTTGCAAAAAACAGCATTTAACAAGTATCATAAGTAGATTCGAAAGCAGTAGAAACAAGTAAAGCATAAATAACTTTTCAAAGAGTTTAATAAACATCTTTTCCCATCCTAATCCACATTTCCATCAACATCATTATTAATCCAACCCAACCTTTCAGATCCAAGTTATTTTTGAGAAAATCTAACCCTTGACTGTAATTCCCGAGCGATGTCCAATACCGCGGACACGGCTATTCGAATAGATTCTACACTCTGCAGAGGTTATGCACTTTACCCACAAGATACAGTCAAACACCACAAAGGCGAGTTCCCGTAACAAAGTCTTTCGGAAACTTCTAACAATACAAGTGAGCCTCCCCGGTTATTGCACACTAACCCTTCCCTTAGCTAAGGCGAAGTTTAGGCCAATCAACCGTTAGATGGGTACCCGGCCTCAGCCCCGGTACGCTCCCCTGTACAACTTACACAAAGGGTGTAGTTGACCTCCTGAGGTCCCACAGGTACGTTATTAGCAACTTAGTCAACTAGGTCCGTCAAATTACAGACATGTGGTTGCACGTTAGACCCAGTTCAAAGGCTTGCAAGGTGAAGTCCTTAGGGTGACCAGGACAAGACTACCCGAAGAACCAAATCAACATCCCCAATGCCACAACTGGCCCACCTGATCATTCTTGCCACATGCCCCGGTCGAAAAACTATTTATCAAACCCCAGTTGATTACCATGCACCACGTGCCATCAACATCACATGATACCTTTCCAAAACAGGTTCAATATACCATTAAGTCAATATTAACATTTGATTGTCCAAAATCATGTCATGAGCACGTAGTAGGTCTAAGCAGTATACTACAACGGTCTAAAACACATGTTGGCAATTTAATAATGTCCAACTAGTAAACCACATCTAGGGTGACAAGGGGTCATGGCACATACTTAAATAATCAAGGTGTCATACAGCAAATTGGTATTTATCTAATCCCCCATATTTAAATAAAGTATTTTCTAATTGAACTAGCATGCAATAGGTTAAATCAAAATAGATTTCAAAATAGGATCAACATGGTCAAAGCACAACTTGCCTTCAAAAAGTACTTGTTCTTGGTCTTGAGTTGGATCCTGAGTCAATACTTCTCCTTCGAATCCTTCCGGCACTTCAACGTCTACTCGTAAAGCGTGCAAATAGCAATACACGAATAAACAATAGGCAAAAAGTGTCCAAACTTCCAAGTAAAATCCATAAACAGAGAGAACATAATTTTATGAATTTTTAGAAACTGGAATCGTCAAATTTGGAGTTAAAATGCAAAAGTTATGATTATTTAAAGTTTAAATAATCAATTAAATAATTTTATAGAGAAAAACTTTAGTCCAAAAATTAAATAAAATTCATAATTAGATAGATCTCAATTTTATACAAATTTAGAAATTTGAATCACTCAAATCAGAGTTGAAACGCAAAAGTTATAAGCGTTTGAAGTTTGAATCAAAATCTGAAATCATTATTTCGAATTAATAAATCATTTTCTTTTTCGGAAATTAATTATTGCGTCAGCGAGGACACGTGTCATCCTGTGATTGGTCGGCTGACGTCATCACCGAACGGATCCCGTGATGACGTCATGCTGACGTCCAAGATGACACGTGGCACCACTCAAAGCCGCCACGCGTGTCCGGTCCATGGATCGGGTCCACGCAGGCGGCACGTCCACGGTGGATCCGGTCCATAGCGCACGGTCAGCGACATGCGGGCCCGTATGTCGGCGGCTCACGTCTTGGGCGCACGCAGTCTTTGTTCGGTGAGCCACGTGGCACAATCTCGGCCCTAGGATCAAGATCTAACGGCTGCTAAAGGATCCAATCTATATCACGTGATCTAACCTGGACCGCACGATCTAGATCCAACGGGTGATACGAGATCTAGGGTTGGAACAGTAAAGGGCTTCGTGGCCTCACCTCGTGCGTGCGATCGGGATCGGACGGCTGACGGAGCTCGCGGGATCGCGGCGGCGCTGGTCGACGGGATCTGGCCGGACTTGAGCAGCGACACACGGACGCCTCGGGGCAGATCCGGCGGCGCGTGGTCCAATCCGATGCGCCTTGACCTGGGGTCTCGAATCCGGCTCAGCGGCGGAGGGTCTTGTCGGCGGCGGAAAAAGGCAATAGTCGCGGCGGAGTGATCCAACTACGGCGAGCGATTGCGACTAGCCGGCGGCGCCTCGGGCTCGGAGACTTGAGGGAAAAGGTGCGCACACAAACGGCGGTCCTCGGGCGATGATCCACGCCTTAAATGGCCTCGGCATGCGCGCACAAAACGGAAACCTAATCGGACGCGGCGGCTACGCGGCGGCGCTCTCCTGCTCGGATTCGGACGAAGACGATGACGGAGGGCCGTACACGTGGCACGATCAACGGCGACGATCGCGCGGGCGTAACCGGGTTCGGGTCGGACGTGGCTCGAACCGGTACGGTGAAATCCTGACCGTTGGATCTTGATCCAACGGTCCACAACGGTTAGGGTTTGGACGTGGTTCGATCAAGTCACGTGGCTCGGGTCGGACTCGAGTCCGACTCGGGTTCCAACTCGGTCGGATGAATAGTACTTGACCCAACTCGAATTTTCAGCGATTTAATAATTAAAATAATTCCCAGTAATTCATTTAATTCATTAAAAATAGCAAAAGACTCAGAAAAATTCCAGAAAAATTCTGGAAAATATTTTGGATCATTTTGGACTCAAATAAAATATTTCCAACAAAATTTTATTTGCAAAGTTTAATTCTTTAATTATTTCAAAATGGAATAAATTCAAATAAATTCCAAATAAATCCAAATAAATTCCAGAAAATTCCAAAAATTCACCAAAGTGCCAAATCACACATGAATTTAAGAAAAGCAAAATTTTGGGGTGTTACAAACCTCCCCCCTTAATAGAATCTCATCCTGAGATTGGGGCTTACTACTGAGAATAGGCTTGGAAACTCTTTCTTCAAATCCTCTTCGCTCCCAAGTCGCTTCGCTCTCTTCATGATTGCTCCACTTGTACTTACTGAAACGGGTTGACTTATTTACGGTCTCTCGATCCATAGTGTCCAAAATCTTTACGGGATGCTCCTTGTAAGTCAAATCTTCTTGCAACTCAATTGACTCTAGCGGTGTCTGCTCTCGTGTACTCGGAGACACTTCTTCAATCGGGACACTGGAATACGTCATGCACTCCTGCTAACGATTGGCAACTCCGGTGATAAGCAACTTCGCCTCTGCGACTCAAAATCTTAAATGGTCCAACATAACGGGTGCAAGTTTCCCTTTGGCATGGAACCTCTTAACTCCCCGAGAGGCGTAACTCGAGGTATACAAAGTCTTACGTTCAAAACTCAAGTCTCGGCGACGGTTGTCAAGATAACTCTTCTGGCCGTGATTGGGCTATCTTCAACCTTTCCTCGATCACGGCAATCGCTTCTTCACTTCTTGAAGAATATCAGGCCGAAGACACGGCGCTCACGGTCTCATTCCAATTCAATGGCGTCCGACAGGTCGACCATACAAAGGCCTCAAAAGGTGACATCTGTAAACTAGCTTGGTAACTATTGTTGTAACTGAACTCGGCATACGGCAAACTCTTATCCCAAGAGGTAGCATAAGCCAATGCACAAGCTCTTAAGATATCCTCCAGAATCTGATTGACTCTTTCGGTCTGTCCATCCGTCTGTGGATGATAAGCTGTACTGAAGTTCAAACGGGTTCCCATGGCTTCATGCAACTTATTCCAGAATCTTGAGGTAAATTGGGTACCTCTGTCCGATACAATCCTCTTTGGCACTCCGTGCAAACAGACGATCCTGATCATGTACAACTCTGCTAACTTATCTCCCGAGTAAGTGGTCTTCACGGGGATAAAAAGGGCTACTTTGGTCAAGCGATCCACTATAACCCATATGGAGTCATAACCGCCTTGAGTCTTAGGCAAACCGGTAATGAAATCCATTCCGATTTCCTCCCACTTCCACTCAGGTATTTTCGGTCAGTAGCAATCCTGCTGGTCTCTCGATGCATTGCCTTGACTCTCGGGCATACGCCGCACAATGCAACATGCTCGGCAACTTCACGCTTCATGCTCGGCCACCAGAATCTTTCCTTCAAATCCTGATACATTTTGGCGCTTCCAGGATGAATTGAGTACTTGGAGTCATGGGCTTCTTCCAAAATCAGTTGCCTTAGCTCCTTTTTGTTCGGCACACAAATGTGATCCTTCATCCATAACGTGCCTTGCTCATCCAACCTGAAGTCCTCTGCTTTGCCTTCCTCCTTGATGGACTTAATCCTGCGGATCTTGTCATCATCCTTCTGTCCTTCTCGGATCTGGTCCTCTAGAGTAGGCTTTACTTCCAATGCGGCCAAGAATCCGCTAGGTACCACCTCAATCTTCATTCTCTGAAATTCCTGGCATAGCTCATCCTGACTTGTGGCTAGCAACATGCTCACAGTATGGCTTTTCCGACTCAGAGCATCGGCTACTACGTTGACCTTTCCGGAATGGTAATGGATTCCAACATTATAGTCCTTGATCAACTCTAACCATCTCCTCTGCCTCATGTTCAGATCCGACTGGGTGAATATGTACTTAAGGCTCTTATGATCCGTATACACTTCACATCTGTTCCCGATCAGATAGTGACGCCATATCTTCAAGGCATGCACTACGGCAGCTGTAACACCCCAAAATTTTGCTTTTCTTAAATTCATGTGTGATTTGGCACTTTGGTGAATTTTTGGAATTTTCTGGAATTTATTTGGATTTATTTGGAATTTATTTGAATTTATTCCATTTTGAAATAATTAAAGAATTTAATTTTGCAAATAAAATTTTGTTGGAAATATTTTATTTGAGTCCAAAATGTTCCAAAATATTTTCCAGAATTTTTCTGGAATTTTTCTGAGTCATTTGCTATTTTTTAATGAATTAAATGAATTACTGGGAATTATTTTAAATATTAAATCGCTGGAAAATCAACCCGGGTCGGTTACTGTTCATCCGACCGAGCCCGAGTCAGACTCGAGTTCGAGTCCGACCCGAGCCACGTGGTCGAGCCGAACCCGTTCGCCTAACCCTAGTTACGCGGCCGCTGGATTAGGATCCAACGGTTGTGATTGCGCCACGTCACCGAGCCCGAGCCGACCGAGCCAGCCAGCTCGCCCGAGTCCGACCCGGACCCAAACTCGCGCACCGTTGGATCGAGATCCAACGGCTGTGCGCGCGCCACGTCACCCTCTCCGTGCCGCGGACTCCGCCGTCGGCAAGTGTCGACCTCGGTCTCCGTCGTTTCCGCAGACGGCAAGCGCTATTTAATGCGCCGCCACCACGGTCGTGACCTGAGACTTCAGCGGCACCGTGAACCTGACAGCGCCGGAGCCGCCGCGTTCGGCTACAATTGCTCGCCGGAGTGCCGTAACGCTCCGCGCGATTTTATTGCGTTAAAATGCGCCGTCGCCGCCCTCTGCCGCCGTTGAGCCCGAATCCGGACTCGCCGTGGCGAGCGCACGAAGGATCTCTCGCCAGCCGGGCGGCGCCGAAGCGCCGTCGGCAAGGTCGTCGTCCTCGGCCGGTGAGCCAGCGCCGCCGCAAGCCATCGCCGGACCGCGAGCACTCTCAGCCGTCCGATCAAGATCCAACGCTTGAGATCACGCCACGTCATCGCACGGTGAGATTGCGTTACGATCTCCAGATCTAATCTTGACCATCGGATCTAGATCCAACGGTCCAAAATCAACACGTTAACCCAAACGCGTCAACACTGGATCTAATCCGCGCCGTTGATTTTCAAATCAACGGTCGAGATCGAGCCACGCGTCCGGGAAGTTGGACCGACGCGGCCCGCCAGACGCTGTGACGCCGACACGCTGGCCCGCTGCGTGTCGGCCGCTCGCCAAACCACACCATGACGCCACGCCGACGCCATGGCCCCGCATGTCGCTGGTGACCAGCCAAGAGCTGACGTCACCCATGTCGTCACATTGGGTCCCACTGCCGCCAAGACTGTGGCCGAGCCTCGCCGACGTCGGGCCGTGACGTCACCCGAGAGGGCCCACATGTCAGTCTCACGTAGAGTCGTGGACCGAGTCCACGGTGGACCCGAGCCAAACCGTGGACCAAGCCCATGAGCACCGACGCCGAGGCCAATCGAGGCTGCCACGTGTCCATGCCGACGCAATAATTAATTTCCGAAAAAGAAAATGATTTATTAATTCGAAATATTGATTCAAATTTAGTTTCAAACTTCAAACGCTTATAACTTTTGCGTTTCAACTCCGATTTGAGTGATTCAAATTTCTAAATTTGTATAAAATTGAGATCTACCTGAATATGAATTTTATTTAATTTTTGGACTAAAGTTTTTCTCTGTAAAATTATTTAATTGATTATTTAAACTTTAAATAATCATAACTTTTGCATTTTAACTCCAAATTTGTGATTCCAGTTTCTAAAAATCCACAAAATTATGTTCTTTCTGTTTATGGATTTTATTTGGAGTTTTGGAGTGTTTTGCCTAGTGTTTATTTGTGTATTTGCTATTTGCACGCTTTACGAGTAGACGTTGAAGTGCTTGGGAAGGATTCACAGGAGAAGTTTTGACTCAGGATCCAACTCAAGACCAAGAGCAAGTACTTTTGAAGGCAAGTTGTGCTTTGACCATGTTGATCCTATTTTGAAATCTATTTTGATTTAAACTATTGCATGCTAGTTCAATTAGAAAGATACTTTGTTTAAACATGGGGGTTAGATAAATACCAATTTGCTGTATGACACCTTGATTACTTAAGTATGTGCCATGACCCTTTGTCACCCTAGTTGTGGATTACTAGTTGGACATTATTAATTTGCCAACATGGGTTTTAGACCGTTGTAGTATCTTTGCTTAGACACCTTTCGTGCTCATGACATGATTTTGGATAATCAAATGTTAATATTGACTTAATGATATATTGAACCTGTTTTGGAAGAGTATCATGTGATGTTGATGGCACGTGGTGCATGGTAATCAACTGGGGTTTTGATAAACAGCTTTCGACCGGGGCATGTGGCAAGAGTAATCAGGTGGGCCAGTGTGGCATTGGGAATGTTGATTTGGTTTTTCGGGTAGTCTTGCCCTGGTCATCCTAAGGACTTAACCTTGCAAGCCTTTGAACTGGGTCATACTTGCAACCACATGGCTGGAATGGGACGGCCCTAGTTGACTAAGTCGCTAAGGACTCACTTGTGGAGCCTCAGGGTGTCAGTTACACCGTTTGTGTGATTGTACGGGGGAGCGTATCGTGGCTGTGGCCAGATACCCATCTAACGGTGTGTTGGTCCCATACTTCGCCTTGGCTAAGGGAAGGGATGGTGTAGAGCACGAACCGGAGAGGACCACCTGTGTTGTTTGAGGCTTCCGAAAGGCTTTGTTACGGGAACTCGCCTTTGTGGTGTTTGACTGTATCTTGTGGGTAAAGTGCATAACCTCTGCAGAGTTGAGAATCTATTTAAATAGCCGTGTCCACGGTACTGGACAATGCTCGGGAATTACAGTCAAGGGTTAGATTTTCTCAAAAAAATAACTTGGATTTGGAAAGTTGGGTTGGCGTAACAATGGAGACAATGGAAACATGGTTTAGGATGGGGAAAATGTTTATTAAACTGCTTGGAAAGTTATTTATTTCTCGCTTTGAATCTACTTATATTACTTGTCAAATCTTGTTTATCGCAAATATACCTTGAGCTATTCCTTTGTACCAAGCCATGCATATAGTATATTAGCTTGCATTCTGTGCATGACTTGCTGAGTACCAAGTACTCACCCTTGCCTCAACACAACACCAGTTGAAGAGGAGACTACGCCAGCTATGGAGGAGGAACTCCAAGAGGACCCGTCTACCTAGGGACGCGAGCCCAGTCAGTTGCCTGTGGTATACTGGATGGCGCCACGAAGTTATTTGATTTTCCGCTGCTATTGTTATTATTTCTCTCTGAATAAGTCTCGCCCTGCGAGGCATATATTTGTAACTTGGCCATAAGGTCGAGTAACCAGTTTTATTACTTTAATAAAGTATTTTTATGGTATCGATTGGTATGATTGTGATATTTACCGATGTTAAAGACTGTGTGCACTAGCGCGTTCCTGGACTAGTGCTGAATACACAGAGGGTCGGATTTGCAAATTCGGGTCCCGACAGAGGTGGTATCGAGCCATACTTGACTGTAGGCTCAACCCTAAGTTAGAATGGTCGTAGTGAGGATAAAACCTATTTTCTAAAGCTAAAAATTTGTGAAGACAAGAAATGACATCTCGACTTATCCCCTTCTCTCTTTTCTTGTCTCTTGCTGAAATTTTCCCTTACCTTGCCACAATTGAAAAATTCCGAGTTCTTACGTAAAGCACGCTTGTGACAGATGGAGGAAGAATTCAACTACGTTGATCTGGGAGTTGGTCATCTTTGCGGAACTTTGGCACATGCTCTGAGACTCTCGGAGATTTTGAGAAGCCCCAATACCAAGTGGAAGTGATCAGGCAAGCGTGATTGGTCAAGGCTTGTGACGTGAGGATTGAGGTACCGCCAGGAAGAGGGGCCAGTGCAATCGCCCGATACACTGCACTGCCAGGAGATCTACAATGCAGATGGGTATCCAAGAAGTTTCACGACGAGCAATGCGGCACATTACCAGTATCTACGCCAGGGAGTTGGAGAGCACGGTGTTCCGTTATCATCCGCGCAGCAATAACCTTCTGGACCCAAGGACGATTCAGGATGAGAATGCCACGGTTACACAGTTGGCACGATTTGTCGTCGCCCAGGAGGAGGTACTAGATAATACGAGCAAGGAGCTACAGAAGGCCCGCAAGGAAATCACGACAGAGAAGAACCGATGGCGGGAAGCTCAAGAGTATGTGGCACACCTTCTGCGAAGGATTGACGAGTTGGAGATGACCTTGTACGGACCAGACCCAGAGCCAGTACTCGAGCTACACGAGCCAGATCCGGAGGAGTCAGACCTCGATGAGGACATCGCTTCTTCGACTACCACAGAGAACATAGTCATTTGGACATGGCGATCGTTACGCCTATGCCACAAAGACTGCATACCAGGCCGTGGAGGTTTCCTCGATGAGTGAGCATAGGATCTATAGTGAGACTCCTTCGCTGAGTCGCGTCATAGAATAAAGAGTCACCCTTTAGGCGTTAGACTCCAGATGTTAGTTCGATTTGGATTTGCTTTGTTTGCTGAGTGTGCAGTATGTGTTGCAAGGCCCTTAGGCATTGTAAGCAGCCATACCAAGTTATTAATAATAAAGTTGGACCCTAAAGTTACCCCCCTTTCGCCCCGCATAAGTTCCATGTTACTTGTCTATTCTTGTTTCCCTCTCATCTCTAAAACCTAGAGCACATCGACAGATGGTGAACACCCGTGGAAACTTTGGGAGCAATGGGAGTGGATCTCGCCCAGTAGAAAACCCCAATGATGGAGCACCAAAGACCGCCATTGATATGCAGAATTTTGGAGCATTTCTTGTTGCTCAGACTCGATTGATGCATGCTATGATGCAACAAATGCAGCACGTCCTTTGCTCAGGCCACGACCAACCAAGCTAACCAGGGACCACGCTTGAACACAAGACTGTCCGAGTTCATGAGGACTCACCCACCCACTTTCTCTGGGAATGCCAATCCATTGGAGGCCGATGATTGGTTAAGATCAATCGAGAGGAAGCTACACATAGCTCAATGCATAGGAAATAAGAAGGTACTCTACGCTTCATCACCGGAAGGAACAAATTACGAATGGTGGGAAAACTTACGTGCCACGCAGAGAACCCTCAAGATATCACTTGGGAAGAGTTCACAGTGCATTCCGACAAGATCACGTGCCTGAAGGAATCATGGACCTTAAGAAGGAGGAGTTGAGCATCGAAGCAAGGTAATCAGCCCGGTGGCCGACTACGAATAAGTTTACACAGCTAGCACGCTACGCACTGAGGATGTAGCGACAGATAAGGCCAGGCAGTCTCGTTTTATGAAGGGACTTAACTCGGGATTGCAAGTAGGGTTGATCACCCACACCTTTCCGGATTTCCAAGAGTTGGTGAATAAGGCACTTATTCTTGAGGACAAGCGCAAGGAACTGGATGAGAACAGAAGCGCAGGATGCAACAAAGAAGGATCACGCCAGGAACGCAATACCGAGAGTTGCACCAAATCAATTCTTCGATTCCAACCACGAATGCAACAAGGACACCATCCTCAAAGACCAAGACCTGCCAATCGTAACTACTGCACTTCAGCCCGCTAGAAACGCTTACTCGTGCAACAAGAAGGAACGGTGAGACGCTGCTACAATCGCAACGAGCCCGACACTTTGCCAACAGCTGATTCGAAGAAGACATCGAGTGACCCGATTCGCTTCAACCTAGGAACCACCCAGCTAGGACGCCAAAGACCAGGAGCCGCACCTGCATCGTGGTGAGAGGCCGAGTCAACCATGTCACCGCAGATGCACTGCGAGAATGCTACGGACGTCGATCGGGTAAGTTACTTGTTAACTCGACTGCACATGATTTTGTTTGACTCTGGAGCTTCGCATTCGTTTGTTTCGCAAGGCTTTGCTACTAGAAATGATTTGAGGATTTCAAGACTTAAGTGCATGCTTTTAGTTCAAACCCCTGGTTCCGAACTCCGAACGAAAGTAGGATGTTCCGGGGTGAGAATACTAATAGATGGAATAGAGTTCCTAGCAAACCTTATGATTTTGGAGACCCAGACCCTAGACGTCATATTGGGAATGGACTGGTTATCCAAGCACAAGGCCGTATTGGATTGTGGACGAAGGACTATCTCAGTTGAGAGCCCGTGTGGGAAGAAAGTGGAATTTCAAGCCACCGCAGTTAGAGATGGGCAGTTGATGGTTAACAGTACCAAGGCAATCAGCATAGAGGATGTCCCAGTAGTGAATGAGTACCCCGATGTTTTTCCCGAGGATTTACCTGGTATGCCACCAGATAGGGACATAGAGTTTGTGATAGAGCTTGTACCTGGTACAGCACCGATAGCAAAGAGACCCTATCGGATGTCCACCGAGGAGTTGGTAGAGATGAAGAAACAGCTAGAAGAGTTAATGGAGAAAGGATTTATCAGACCGAGTTCGTCGCCGTGGGGAGCACCAGTTTTGTTTGTCAAGAAGAAGGACGGGAGTTTCAGGATGTGCATTGACTACCGTGCACTCAACGAAGTCACCGTGAAGAATAAGTATCCGCTACCCAGGATTGATGATTTGTTCGATCAGCTGAGAGGAGCCGGAGTTTTCTCCAAGATCGATCTGAGATCGGGATACCATCAGTTGAAGATCCGATCAGAAGATATTCAAGATCGCATTCTCGTCAAGATATGGACATTACGAGTTCTGATTATGTCTTTTGGACTGACAAATGCGCCAGCTTATTTCATGAATATGATGAATAAGGTGTTCATGGAATATTTGGACAAGTTTGTCGTCGTGTTCATAGACGATATCCTAATCTACTCCAAGACAGAGGATGAACATGCCGAACACTTGAGGCGAAGTTTTGGAAAAGCCGAGGAACGACAACTTTTCGCCAAGTTCAGCAAGTGTGATTTTTGGAAGGACAAAGTGGAGTTTCTTGGACATGTAATGACTGCAGTATGAGTCGCCGTGGATCCAAGCAAAGTAGAAGGCGTGTTACATTGGGAGCGACCAAGATCGTGACCAGCATTCTGAGCTTCCTTGGAATGGCAGGATACTACCGCTGCTTTCATTGAAGGCTTTTCGACAATTGCGAAACCTCTTACGCAATTGCTGAAGAAGGAAAAGAAGTTTGCATGGACGCCAGAATGTGAGAAAGGATTTCAGGAGCTGAAGAAGCGATTGACATCAGCACCGGTGTTAGTTCTACCGGATGTTGCTCAAGGCTTCGATATCTATTGTGACGCATCGCGCCAAGGACTTGGATGTGTGCTGATGCAGAATGGAAAGGTCGTCGCGTATGCATCAAGGCAGTTGAGGCCGCATGAGGAAAATTATCCGACGCATGACTTAGAGTTAGCTGCCGTAGTGCATGCCTTGAAGATATGGCGCCACTATCTGATTGGAAACAGATGTGAAGTGTATACGGATCATAAGAGCCTTAAGTACATATTCACCCAGTCGGATCTGAATATGAGGCAGAGGAGATGGCTAGAGTTAATCAAGGACTACAATGTTGGAATCCATTATCATCCCGGGAAGGCCAACGTAGTAGCCGATGCTCTGAGTCGGAGGAGCCATACCGTGAGTATGTTGCTAGCCACAAGTCAGGATGAGTTATGTGAGGACTTTCAGAAAATGAAGATTGAGGTAGTACCTAGCGGATTCTTGGCCGCATTAGAAGTAAAACCTACCCTGGAGGATCAGATTCGAGAAGGACAAAAGGATGATGACAGGATCCGTAGGATTAAGTCCATCAAGGAAGAAGGCAAGGCAGAAGACTTCAAGTTGGATGAGCAAGGCACGTTATGGATGAAGGATCGCATTTGTGTGCCTAACAAAAAGGAGTTGAAGCAATCGATTTTGGAAGAAGCCCATGACTCCAAGTACTCGATTCACCCCGAAGCGCCAAGATGTATCGGGATCTCAAGGAGAGATTCGGTGGCCGAGTATGAAACGTGAAGTTGCCGAGCATGTTGCATTGTGCGACGTATGCCGAGAGTCAAGGCAATGCATCGAGACCAGCAGGATTGCTACAAATTACTGAAAATACCTGAGTGGAAGTGGGAGGAAATCGGAATGGATTTCATTACCGGTTTGCCTAAGACTCAAGGAGGTTATGACTCCATATGGGTTATAGTGGATCGTTTGACTAAAGTAGCCCATTTTATCCCCGTGAAGACTACTTACTCGGGAGATAAATTAGCGGAATTGTACATGATCAGGATTGTCTGTTTGCACGGAGTGCCAAAGAGGATTGTATCGGACAGAGGTACCCAATTTACCTCAAGGTTCTGGAATAAGTTGCATGAAGCCATGGGAACCCGTTTGAATTTCAAGATGACTTATCATCCCTGCACGGATGGACAGACCGAAAGAGTCAACAAGAGTCGGGAGTATATGTTGAGAGCTTGTGCATTGGCTTATGCTACCTCTTGGGATAAGAGTTTGCCGTATGCCGAGTTCAGTTACAACAATAGTTATCAGGCTAGTCTGCAGATGTCACCTTTTGAGGCACTGTATGGACGACCATGTCGGACGCCATTGAATTGGAATGAGACCGGCGAGCGCCGTGTCTTTGGGCCTGATATTCTTCAGGAGGCTGAAGAGCAGATCGCTATGATTAGGGAAAGACTGAAGATCGCCCAATCTCGACAGAAGAGTTACGCTGACAATCGTCGCCGGGACTTGAGTTTTGAACCAGAAGACTTTGTTTATCTCAGAGTTACGCCTCTCAGGGGAGTTAAGAGGTTCCATGCTAAAGGGAAACTCGCACCCCGTTATGTTGGACCATTTAAGATTTTGAGTCGCAAAGGCGAAGTTGCTTACCAGCTGGAGTTGCCACAGTCGTTAGCAGGAGTACATGATGTATTCCATGTGTCCCAGTTGAAGAAGTGTCTCCGAGTTCCTGAGAGCAGACACCGCTTGAGTCAATTGAGTTGCAAGAGGATTTGACTTACAAGGAGCATCCCGTGAGGATTCTGGACATAATGGATCGAGAGACCAGGAACAAGTCAACTCGTTTCTGTAGAGTTCAGTGGAGCAACCATGAAGAAAGCGAAGCGACTTGGGAGCGCGAAGAGGATTTGAAGAAAGAGTTTCCAAACCTATTCTGTAGTGAGCCCTGAATCTCGGGAACGAGATTCTATTAAGGGGGGAGGTTTGTAACACCCCAAAATTTTGCTTTTCTTAAATTCATGTGTGATTTGGCACTTTGGTGAATTTTTGGAATTTTCTGGAATTTATTTGGATTTATTTGGAATTTATTTGAATTTATTCCATTTTGAAATAATTAAAGAATTTAATTTTGCAAATAAAATTTTGTTGGAAATATTTTATTTGAGTCCAAAATGTTCCAAAATATTTTCGAATTTTTCCGAATTTTTCCGAGTCATTTGCTATTTTTAATGAATTAAATGAATTCATCGGGAATTATTTTAAATATTAAATCATTGGAAAATCAACCCGGGTCGGTTACTGTTCATCCGACCGAGCCCGAGTCAGACTCGAGTTCGAGTCCGACCCGAGCCACGTGGTCGAGCCGAACCCGTTCGCCCCGAACCCTAGCCACGCGACCGTTGGATTAGGATCCAACGGTTGTGATTGCGCCACGTCACCGAGCCCGAGCCGACCGAGCCAGCCAGCTCGCCCGAGTCCGACCCGGACCCAAACTCGCGCACCGTTGGATCGAGATCCAACGGTGTCTTGGCGCGCCACGTCACCCTCTCCGCGCCGGACTCCGCCGTCGAAAGCAGTGTCGACCTCGGTCTCCGTGGCGTTTCACGGACGCCGAGGCTGCTATTTAATGCGCCGCCACCACGGTCGTGACCTAGACTTGGCCAGCGCACCGTGAGACCTAGACAACGCCGCCGGAGCCGCCGCCGTTCAGCTACAATTGCTCGCCGGAGTTGCCGTAACGCTCCGCCGCAGTTTTCGCTGCGTTCCGTCGCCGTCCGCCGCCCTCTGCCGCCGTTGAGCCCAGATCCGGACTCGCCGCGACGAGACGCACCGAAGGATCTCTCGCTCGCCGGAAGCGCGCGACGCCGTCGGCAAGGTCGTCGTCCTCCGCCGGTGAGCAGCGCCGCGCAAGCCATCGGCGGACGCGAGCACTCTCACCATCCGATCAAGATCCAACGCTTGAGATCACGCCACGCCATCGCACGGTGAGATTGCGTTCACGATCTCCAGATCTAATCTTGACCATCGGATCTAGATCCAACGGTCCAAAATCAACACGTTAACCCAAACGGCGTCAACACGGATCTAATCCGCGCCGTTGATTTTCAAATCAACGGTCGAGATCGAGCCACGCGTCCGGGAAGTTGGACCGACGCGGTCAGCGCCGTACGCGCGTGACGCTGACACGCTGGGCCCGCGTGTCAGCGGCTCGGCCAAACCACACCATGACGTCACGCTGACGTCATGGCGGGCCCGCATGTCAGTGGCTGACCCAGCCAAGAGCTGACGTCACCCATGACGTCCACAGTGGTCCCACTGCCGCCACTGCGGCTGAGCCCCGCTGACGTCAGCAAGTGACGTCACCCGAGAGGGCCCACATGTCAGTCTCACGTAGAGTCGTGGACCGAGTCCACGGTGGACCCGAGCCAAACCGTGGACCAAGCCCATGAGCCGGCTGACGTCAGCCAGCCAATCAGAGGCTGCCACGTGTCCATGCTGACGCAATAATTAATTTCCGAAAAAGAAAATGATTTATTAATTCGAAATATTGATTCAAATTTAGTTTCAAACTTCAAACGCTTATAACTTTTGCGTTTCAACTCCGATTTGAGTGATTCAAATTTCTAAATTTGTATAAAATTGAGATCTACCTGAATATGAATTTTATTTAATTTTTGGACTAAAGTTTTTCTCTGTAAAATTATTTAATTGATTATTTAAACTTTAAATAATCATAACTTTTGCATTTTAACTCCAAATTTGACGATTCCAGTTTCTAAAAATCCACAAAATTATGTTCTTTCTGTTTATGGATTTTATTTGGAGTTTTGGAATGTTTTTGCCTAGTGTTTATTTGTGTATTTGCTATTTGCACGCTTTACGAGTAGACGTTGAAGTGCCGGAAGGATTCACAGGAGAAGTTTTGACTCAGGATCCAACTCAAGACCAAGAGCAAGTACTTTTTGAAGGCAAGTTGTGCTTTGACCATGTTGATCCTATTTTGAAATCTATTTTGATTTAAACTATTGCATGCTAGTTCAATTAGAAAGATACTTTGTTTAAACATGGGGTTAGATAAATACCAATTTCTTTGTATGACACCTTGATTACTTAAGTATGTGCCATGACCCTTTGTCACCCTAGTTGTGGATTACTAGTTGGACATTATTAATTTGCCAACATGGGTTTTAGACCGTTGTAGTATCTTTGCTTAGACACCTTTCGTGCTCATGACATGATTTTGGATAATCAAATGTTAATATTGACTTAATGATATATTGAACCTGTTTTGGAAGAGTATCATGTGATGTTGATGGCACGTGGTGCATGGTAATCAAGCGGGTTTTGATAAACAGCTTTCGACCGGGGCATGTGGCAAGAGTAATCAGGTGGGCCAGTGTGGCATTGGGAATGTTGATTTGGTTTTTCGAGTAGTCTTGCCCTGGTCATCCTAAGGACTTAACCTTGCAAGCCTTTGAACTGGGTCATACTTGCAACCACATGGCTGGAATGGGACGGCCCTAGTTGACTAAGTCGCTAAGGACTCACTTGTGGAGCCTCAGGGTGTCAGTTACACCGTTTGTGTGATTATGCGGGGAGCGTATCGTGGTCGTGGGCCGATACCCATCTAACGGTGTGTTGGTCCCATACTTCGCCTTGGCTAAGGGAAGGGATGGTGTAGAGCACGAACCGGAGAGGACCACCTGTGTTGTTTGAGGCTTCCGAAAGGCTTTGTTACGGGAACTCGCCTTTGTGGTGTTTGACTGTATCTTGTGGGTAAAGTGCATAACCTCTGCAGAGTTGAGAATCTATTTAAATAGCCGTGTCCACGGTACTGGACAATGCTCGGGAATTACAGTCAAGGGTTAGATTTTCTCAAAAAAATAACTTGGATTTGGAAAGTTGGGTTGGCATAACAATGGAGACAATGGAAACATGGTTTAGGATGGGGAAAATGTTTATTAAACTGCTTGGAAAGTTATTTATTTCTCCGCTGAATCTACTTATATTACTTGTCAAATGTCAAGCATCGCAAATATACCTTGAGCTATTCCTTTGTACCAAGCCATGCATATAGTATATTAGCTTGCATTACATGCATGACTTCTGAGTACCAAGTACTCACCCTTGCCTCAACACAACACCAGTTGAAGAGGAGACTACGCCCGGCTATGGAGGAGGAACTCCAAGAGGACCCGTCTACCTAGGGACGCGAGCCGATCGATTGCACGTGGTATACTGGATGGCGCCACGAAGTTATTTGATTTTCCGCTGCTATTGTTATTATTTCTCTCTGAATAAGTCTCGCCCTGCGAGGCATATATTTGTAACTTGGCCATAAGGTCGAGTAACCAGTTTTATTACTTTAATAAAGTATTTTTATGGTATCGATTGGTATGATTGTGATATTTACCGATGTTAAAGACTGTGTGCACTAGCGCGTTCCTGGACTAGTGCTGAATACACAGAGGGTCCGGATTTGCAAATTCGGGGTCCCGACAGCAGCTAACTCTAGGTCATGCGTCGGATAATTTTCCTCATGCGGCCTCAACTGCCTTGATGCATAAGCGACGACCTTTCCATTCTGCATCAGCACACATCCAAGTCCTTGGCGCGATGCGTCACAATAAATATCAAAGCTTTGAGCAACATTCGGTAGAACTAACACCGGTGCTGATGTCAATCGCTTCTTCAGCTCCTGAAATCCTTTCTCACATTCTGGTGTCCATGCAAACTTCTTCTCCTTTTTCAGCAATTGCGTAAGAGGTTTCGCAATTGTCAAAAAGCCTTCAATGAAACGGCGGTAGTATCCTGCCATTCCAAGGAAACTCCGGATCTGGGTCACGCCTTCTACGCTCCCAATGTAACACAGCTTCTACTTTGCTTGGATCTACGGCGACTCCTTCTGCGGTCATTACATGTCCACGAAACTCCACCTTGTCCTTCCAAAAATCACACTTACTAAACTTGGCGAAGAGTTGCTGTTCCCTCAGCTTTTCCAAAACTCGCCTCAAGTGTTCGGCATGTTCATCCTCTGTCTTGGAGTAGATTAGGATATCATCTATGAACACGACAACAAACTTGTCCAAATATTCCATGAACACCTTATTCATCATATTCATGAAATATCTTTGGCGCATTCGTCGATCAAAAGACATAATCAGAACTCGTAATGTCCATATCTTGGCGAGAATGCGATCTTGGGATATCTTACGATCGGATCTTCAACTGATGGTATCCCGATCTCAGATCAATCTTGGAGAAAACTCCGGCTCCTCTCAGCTGATCGAACAAATCATCAATCCTGGGTAGCGGATACTTATTCTTCACGGTGACTTCATTGAGTGCACGGTAGTCGATGCACATCCTGAAACTCCCGTCCTTCTTCTTGACAAACAAAACTGGTGCTCCCCATGGCGACGAACTCGGTCTGATAAATCCTTTCTCCATTAACTCTTCCAGCTGTTTCTTCATCTCTACCAACTCCTCGGTGGACATCCGATAGGGTCTCTTTGCTATCGGTCTTTGTGCAGGTACAAGCTCTATCACAAACTCTATGTCCCTGTCTGGCGGCATACCAGGTAGATCTTCGGGAAAAACATCTGGGTACTCATTCACTACTGAGACATCCTCTATGCTGATTGCCTTGGTGCTGTTAACCATCAACTGGCCATCTCTAACTGCAGTGGCTTGCAATTCCACTTTCTTTCCACACGGGCTCTCAATCGAGATAGTCCTTCGTCCACAATCAATACGGCCTTGTGCTTGGATAACCAATCCATTCCCGAGAATAACGTCTAAGGTCCGGGTCTCCAAAATTATAAGGTTCGCTAGGAACTCTATTCCATCTATTAGTATTCTCACCGGAACATCCTACTTTCGCTCGGAGTTCGGAACTGTGGGTTTGAACTAAAAGCATGCATTTAAGTCTTGCAATCCCCAAATCATTTTTAGCAGCAAAGCCTTGCGAAACAAGCGAATGCGAAGCTCCGTAATCAAACAAAGCTGACAGGTGTATCGAGTTGACTAGCAACTTACCCAGTACGACGTCCGTAGCATTCTGCAGTGCATCCGCGGTGACATGGTTGACTCGGCCTCTCACCACAGTCTGGGATGTGGTTCCTGGTGCTGGCGTCCTAGCTGGTGTGGATCCCAGGTTGAAGCGAACTGGGGTTACTCCTGCTGTCTTCTTTGGACAACTGTTGGCAAAGTGTCCTGGCTCGTTGCAGTTGTAGCGGTGTCTCCTTGTTCCTTCTTGTTTGCTGGAGCGGCGTTTACGCTGGGGCTGGGGTCTGATAGTTTTGATTGACGGGTCTTGGTGCTGGTGACGGTGTCCTTGTTGCATTTTGTGGCTGGAATCTGAAAAACTGATTTGGTGCAACTCTCAGACGCTGTTGCGTTCCCTGGTGTGATCCCTGTTGTTGCATCCTGCGCTTCCTGTTCTCATCCAGTTCCTTGCGCTTGTCCTCAAGAATAAGCGCCTTATTCACCAACTCTTGGAAATCTGGAAAGGTGTGGGTTATCAGTCCTACTTGTAGTCCTGAGTTAAGTCCCTTCATGAAGCGAGACTGTCTGGCTTTATCTGTCGCTACATCCTCAGGTGCGTAGCGAGCAAGTTGTGTGAACTTGTTCAGGTAGTCGGCCACTGGCTGATTACCTTGCTTCAGTGCTCTGAACTCCTCCTTCTTAAGATCCATGATTCCTTCAGGCACGTGATACTGACGGAATGCAGCTGTGAACTCTTCCCAAGTGATGTCCTGAGGATTCTCTTGCGTGGCACAGAAGTTCTCCCACCATTCGTGGCTGTTCCTTCCAAGCGATGAGAAGCGTAGAGTACCTTCTCATTTCCTATGCATTGAGCAATGTGTAGCTTCCTCTCAATTGACCTTAACCAATCATCGGCCTCCAATGGGTTGGCATTCCCAGAGAAAGTGGGTGGGTGAGTCCTCATAAACTCTGACAGTCTTGTATTCTGGCGTTGTCCCTGATTGACTTGATTAGGCGTGGCCTGGCGGTGACGTTTTGCATCTGTTGCATCATAGCATGCATCAAGCGAGTCTGAGCAGCGAGAAAAGCTCCAAATTCTGCATATCCAGTGGCGGTCTGGTGCTCCATCATTGGGGTTTTACATTGGCGAGAACCACTCCCATTGCCTCCAAGGTTTCGCGGTGTTCACCATCTGTCGATTTGCTCTAGGTTTTAGAGATGAGAGGGAAACAAGAATAGACAAGTAATATGGAACTTATGCGGGGCGAAAGGTGTAACTTTAAGTTCTAACTATATTAACTAATGATATCAATAACTTGGAATGGTTGCTTACAATGCCTAAAGGCCTGCAACACATCTCGCACACTCAGCAAGCAATGAAAATCCAAATTGAACTAACACTGAAGTCTAACGCCTAAAGGGTGACTCTTTATTCTATGACGCGACTCAGCGAAGGAGTCTCACTATAGAACCTACGCTCACTCATCGAGAAAACCTCCACGGCCTGGGTACGGATGCTGCGGCATAGGCGCGAAACGATTGCCATGTCCAGCAACTGTGTCATCTGTGGTAGTCGAAGAAGCAGTGTCCTCCTCAAGCTCTGGCTCCTCTGGGTCTGGCTCGTGCAGCTCGAGCATCGGCTCTGACTCTAGTGCATACAATGCCGTCTCTAACTCTCCAACCCTTTGCAGAAGGTGAGACACATACTCTTGAGCTTCCCGCCATCTGTTCTTCTCTGTCGTGATCTCCTTGCGGGCCTTCTGTAGCTCCTTGCTTGTATCATCGAGTACATCCTCTTGGGCGACAAAAAGTCGTGCCAACTGTGTGACCATGGCATCCTCGTCCTGAATTGCCTTCGGGTCAAGAAGGTTATTGCTGCGCGGATGATATCGGAACACCGTGTTCTCCAACTCTCTGGCGTAGATACGAGTAATGTGCCGCATTGCTCGTCGTGACACCTCTTGGATACCCATCTGCATTGTAGACCTCCTGGCAGTGCAGTGTATCGGGCGGTTGCCTAGGCCCTTCTTCCTAGCAGGCACCACAATCTTCACGTCACAAGCCTTGATCAATCCTGCTTGTCTGATCACTTCCACTTGGTATTGCGGCTTCTCAAAGTCTCCGAGAGTCTGTAGCATACGCCAAAGTTCCGCGGCGTGACCAACCTCCAGATCGACGTAGTTGAACTCTCCCTCCATCTATCACAAGAGTGCTCACGTAAGAATTCGAAATTTTTAAATCGTGACAAGGTAAGGAAAAATTCAGCAAGAGGCAAGAAAAGAGAGAAGGGGATAAGTCGAGATATCATTTCTTATCTTGACAACCTTTTAGCTTTTAGAAAATAGGTTTTAACCTCTCTACGACCATTCTAGCTAGGGTTGAGCCTACGGTCAGTATGGCTCTGATACCACCTCTGTCGGGACCCCGAATTTGCAAATCCGGACCCTCTGTGTATTCAGCACTAGTCCAGGAACGCGCTAGTGCACACAGTCTTAACATTGGTAAATATCACAATCATACCATTCGATACTAACAAAGTACTTTTATTTAAATAACCAAACTGGTTACTCGACCTTATGGTCAAGTCACAAATGTACGCCTCGCAGGGCGAAACTTATTAAGAGATAAATAGTAGCAGCGGAAAATCAAATAACTTCGTGGCGCCATCCAGTATACCACAGGCAACTGACTGGGCTCGCTCCCTAAGTAGACGGATCCTCTTGGAGCTCCTCCTCCAAAGCTGGTATTGTCTCCTCTTCAACTGGTGTTGTATGGTGGCAAGGGTGAGTACTTGGTACTCAGCAAGTCATGCACAGAGAATCTGAGCTAATATACTATATGCATGGCTTGGTACAAAGGAATAGCTCAAGGTATTTTTGCAGAAAACAGCATTTAACAAGTATCATAAGTAGATTCGAAAGCAGTAGAAACAAGTAAAGCATAAATAACTTTTCAAGGAGTTTAATAAACATCTTTTCCCATCCTAATCCACATTTCCATCAACATCATTATTAATCCAACCCAACCTTTCAGATCCAAGTTATTTTTGAGAAAATCTAACCCTTGACTGTAATTCGGCGATGTCCAATACAGCGGACACGGCTATTCGAATAGATTCTACACTCTGCAGAGGTTATGCACTTTACCCACAAGATACAGTCAAACACCACAAAGGCGAGTTCAGTAACAAAGTCTTTTGGAAACTTCTAACAATACAAGTGAGCCTCAGGGTTATTGCACACTAACCCTTCCCTTAGCTAAGGCGAAGTTTAGGCCAATCAACCGTTAGATGGGTACCGGCCTCGGCCAGACGCTCCTGCATACAACTTACACAAAGGGTGTAGTTGACCTCCGAGGTCCCACAGTGCGTTCTTAGCAACTTAGTCAACTAGGTCCGTCCCATTCTGGACATGTGGTTGCACGTTAGACCAGTTCAAAGGCTTGCAAGGTGAAGTCCTTAGGGTGACCAGGGCAAGACTACCCAAGAACCAAATCAACATCCCCAATGCCACAACCGCCCACCTGATCATTCTTGCCACATGCCCCGGTCGAAAAACTATTTATCAAACCCCAGTTGATTACCATGCACCACGTGCCATCAACATCACATGATACCTTTCCAAAACAGGTTCAATATACCATTAAGTCAATATTAACATTTGATTGTCCAAAATCATGTCATGAGCACGAAAGGTGTCTAAGCAAAGATACTACAACGGTCTAAAACCCATGTTGGCAATTTAATAATGTCCAACTAGTAAACCACATCTAGGGTGACAAGGTGTCATGGCACATACTTAAATAATCAAGGTGTCATACAGCAAATTGGTATTTATCTAATCCCCCATATTTAAATAAAGTATTTTCTAATTGAACTAGCATGCAATAGGTTAAATCAAAATAGATTTCAAAATAGGATCAACATGGTCAAAGCACAACTTGCCTTCAAAAAGTACTTGTTCTTGGTCTTGAGTTGGATCCTGAGTCAATACTTCTCCTTCGAATCCTTCCGGCACTTCAACGTCTACTCGTAAAGCGTGCAAATAGCAATACACGAATAAACAATAGGCAAAACTGTCCAAACATCCAAGTAAAATCCATAAACAGAGAGAACATAATTTTATGAATTTTTAGAAACTAGAATCGTCAAATTTGGAGTTAAAATGCAAAAGTTATGATTATTTAAAGTTTAAATAATCAATTAAATAATTTTACAGAGAAAAACTTTAGTCCAAAAATTAAATAAAATTCATAATTAGATAGATCTCAATTTTATACAAATTTAGAAATTTGAATCACTCAAATCAGAGTTGAAACGCAAAAGTTATAAGTGTTTGAAGTTTGAATCAAAATCTGAAATCATTATTTCGAATTAATAAATCATTTTCTTTTTCGGAAATTAATTATTGCGTAAGCGAGGACACGTGTCATCCTGTGATTGGTCGGCTGACGTCATCATCGAACGGATCCCGTGATGACGTCATGCTGACGTCAGCATGACACATGGCACCACTCAGGTGCTGCCACGTGTCCGGTCCATGGACTGGGTCCACGGGCGGCACGGGTCCACGGTGGATCCGGTCCATAGCGCCTGATCCAGCGACATGCGGGCCCCGTATGTCAGCGGCTCACGTGCGGGCGCACGGTGCGGTTCAGCTGAGCCACGTGGCACAATCTCGGCCCTAGGATCAAGATCTAACGGCTGCTAAAGGATCCAATCTATATCACGTGATCTAATCTGGACCGCACGATCTAGATCCAACGGGTGATACGAGATCTGGGGTTGGAACAGTAAAGGGCTACGTGGCCTCACCTCGTGCGTGCGATCGGGATCGGACGGCTGACGGAGCTCGCGGGATCGCGGCGGCGCTGGTGGACGGGATCTGGCCGGACTTGAGGACGGCGACACACGGGACGACGCCTCGGGGCAGATCCGGTGAAGTGCGTGGTCCAATCCGATGCGCCTTGACCTGGGGGTCTCGAATCCGGGCTCAGGCGCGGCGGAGGGCTGCTGTCGGCGGTGGAAAAAAGCAATAGTCGCGGCGGAGGAGTGATCCAACTACGGCGAGCGATTGCGACTAGCCGGCGGTGCCTCGGGCTCGGAGACTTGAGGGAAAAGGTGCGCACACAAATGGCGGTCCTCGGGCGATGATCCACGCCTTAAATGGCCTCGGCATGCGCGCACAAAACGGAAACCTAATCGGACGCGGCGGCTACGCGGCGGCGCTCTCTGGCTCGGATTCGGACGAAGACGATGACGGAGGGCCGTACACGTGGCACGATCAACGGCCACAATCGCGCGGGCGTAACCGGGTTCGGGTCGGACGCGGCTCGAACCGGTACGGTGAAATCCTGACCATTGGATCTTGATCCAACGGTCCACAACGGTTAGGGTTTGGACGTGGTTCGATCAAGTCACGTGGCTCGGATCGGACTCGAGTCCGACTCGGGTTCCGACTCGGTCGGATGAATAGTACTTGACCCAACTCGAATTTCCAGCGATTTAATAATTAAAATAATTCCCAGTAATTCATTTAATTCATTAAAAATAGCAAAAGACTCAGAAAAATTCCAGAAAAATTCTGGAAAATATTTTGGATCATTTTGGACTCAAATAAAATATTTCCAACAAAATTTTATTTGCAAAGTTTAATTCTTTAATTATTTCAAAATGTAATAAATTCAAATAAATTCCAAATAAATCCAAATAAATTCCAAAAATTCACCAAAGTGCCAAATCACACATGAATTTAAGAAAAGCAAAATTTTGGGGTGTTACAGTGCTCAAGACAGAGAGCGCGGCTAATCAATTAGTTTTTAATACTCTGCAGAGTTGTACAGCTTTACCCACAAGATATGTTCTCCCTTTTTGGCAATGCATATTAGACACACTTCCTTTGGTGTGCCCCTAGAGAGTTCATAACGGAACCAATCGATTATCTGAACCTAGCTTTGCACCAGCCCGGTGATGTTTAATCCTGGCTATGATGGAAGCAAATAAATGGTGAAGCAATAGTAATCAGGAGCCCGTGGCTCAAATAGAACAACAACAGCCCCAGTCCATATCCAGGCGTACACCGTTGCACCGAATATGCATTTACCCACAAGTACATGTGGCAGCCCCTTATAAGCATACACGAAAGGGTTTATTGCTTTTGCTACTTCTGCATACCAATGTGCATGCAAAGCTAGTTCCAAATAATTTAATGAGTTAAAGCTGTCACATTCCAGCACTTGTGGATGTACGGTTATCTTGGCATGAAAACAACACAATAGTTCGGTCCTTGATGTGACATGGGCGATAATATCCACCTATCTATGTACAAGTTAAAACATGTACATCCGGCTATTGCCAATAACCACCCACGTCAAAACATAGTTTTATTTCTAGAAAAAGTAAATATCAAAAGTCACAATACTCCAATAGGTTCAAGATTAAAGTTTATCATGTACAACAATTTTAGTTTATCACGAACAGTATAATCCATCTGTTCGTGTTCCCAGTTTAAAGCAGGGCTAAGCATATGCAAGTAATAATCGAATATACCTATTTTGTGTGTGCATCAATAATCTAGGGTTTCATCTATCACTACTGATTAAGAAAAAACCATCAATGAAGGTTATAACTACCATTTTTCCCATAATACAACAGTGTATACAAAATGTAGCACATGCAATCAAGTTTTAATTTAATTTTTCCTGTTAAAGGAGAAATGGGATCTACATGAGTGCTTGCCTTGCTATTTGTTGTCTTCAATGACGGAGTTGAAGACAAAATCTTGAAGCCATCGATGATGGGGTCTGAAACATCGGATTCTATACGTCGTTCAACGAGAAAGATAGCAAAGAGCAAATAACAACTTTCAATAAGGGGAAAAGGAAATCAGATGAAAAATCAAATAAAATCATTACATAAAACAAGCATGGTTGTAGTTAGGGTTTCGTGATCATATATGCGAGCGTACTACTTTCACGTTGGAGTCTTATCACTGACTAATAGATTGAGGAGTGCGTTGCACACGATATCTATTCTTTATGATTTGTTTTATTTTATTTTACTAATTCAAGAAGCTAAGATTGTTTCTATTAATAGAAGTATAAATTGGTTACAAGTTTCTTAAACTTTACTATTCATAATATACCTTTCTTGCAACTTTATTACTAATGGGTTTTGCTCTATTAGGATTTAGATCCTAAGCAAGATGAAATAAGAATATTTTTCTATATTACTGTAGATCATATCCTAAAGACCATTTCTAGGCTATTCTTCACAAAATTTGTATTTAGACGAGATGTTTTACGGGCTACGGAACAGGCCTAAATGATCACAATAGACTACGAATGAATAGTTCTTTATCTTTGATTGATTTCGCATAGAATCAGTTCTACGCGGGTTAGATTTATTGATTTAGGCTACTGGCCTCATTTTCACAATATTTGAGAAGGTTCTGGTGATACAAACTTCATAGTCATTGATTTTTCAAAGTTCGTTCACTCATATTACACGCTTAAGTAATGTTAAACGCTTAAGCTTATTGAGATAACAAGATTTATATGTATTACATGATGAAATGAGATTATCTTTTCATAATAGGGTAGTCTATGTTTTGGAGAGCGCTACTAGGCTAATTCTATAGATTTTAGGATTTGGACGAGACATCAGATTCATCGTTGAAAAAGCTTATGTGGCATTATAAAGTTTACGTTACACGAAATCGGCGGGAAAGTGAAGCGAATGTTTAACACTTAAGGGTTTTGAAATGCTAGATTTATATGGCAAGCAAGTTATAAACAGGATGCTTTTCTAGAATATGGTAGTATGTACTTTGTAGAGTGTTTCTAAACTGATTTTACAGGTTCTAGCATATGGACGACTTATTTTATTAATTGTTGAAATAGTCTAAATGATCACGAAGGTACCGCTAATCAGATCAAGTTTCATTCTAAGTTTGCAACTATACTATACATGTTCTTTTACTCATTTTTCTGGCATTAGCTGGGGATGTCTTTAAGAATGTTTTAGAGTTGATTCTACGATATTTAGCTTTTATCCAAGATGTTTTCTATATAAGTGATCACTAAGGCCTAACATAAACTTAGCTCAAATTTGCACAAACATAAGATATTTTTACATAACTAACAAGGGTATTGTTTTTCAGGGTTACAGGATTTGGTTTCACCAAATTTGAAGTTAATTTACGCAAGATATAACTATTCGAAATATATGAGCACTGGAATTTCAACGATTTGGCTAAGTGTTATTTATAACCTTACTAGTTACATGTCCGTGCGTTGCTACGAAAAACAAAATTGATAACGAAAAATAAAGATTAAAAAATAAAAAAAAAATTATTTCACAAGATCAAATATCTATCTTTAACGCTTCGTTTCTTGCGAAAGCTGGCTAATTAAAGCAACGCTTCGTTTCTTGCGCAGGGCAATTAAGCGGCAATTAATGACGTGAGAAGAACGGACCACTGCCACCAAGTGCTGCTTTAGAATAGTAGAGATTATAGTGATTTTTTTCGCTGGAACAAATAGTTTGGTTACATAAGATATTTAGAAGGCAACATATCCAGTGAAAACCCTCCTTACCGTGAAAACTTCGTGAAACCCACGTATAAAAGTTTTGAAAAATTCTGAAAAAATTACCATACGTAGAGGAGGTGAGGTTCTACAACCCTGTGAAATTTGAAGATCAAACTCAATTGTATTTGAAAGATATGAAAAAGACAAATTGCAAAATGAATAGTGCTAAATAGTGAAAAATCACTATTCATACTGAATTTGTCTTTTTTATATCTTTTAAATGCAATTGAGTTTGGTCTTCAAATTTTACAGGGTTGTAGAACCTCATCTCCTTTACGTATGATAATTTTTTGAGAATTTTTCAAAACTTTTACACGTGGGTTTCACGGAGTTTTCACGATAAAGGGGGTTTGCACTAGATATCTCCCCTATTTAGAATCCAGTTTTTCATAAGTCAATACTTGCTTTTTATAACTTATATATACACATTTGTTTACATAGATAAGACTTAAAGCAGAGTACCTTCTAGGGCTCGCCGGTGATGCTTCTGAGCTTTAGCTAACTCAAGTATTATATATATATATATATATATATATATATATATATATATATATATATAGGATGAAGGAATGGGACACCATGGTGCCTGGGCACCATGATTTTAAATGCGTTAATTCAAGCCAAATTCGGATATATTTTTCAAAACTTCCAGTTTTAGGGTATATACCCATCTATAAAAATTCAAATGAAACATATACTTTTGAAAAAAATATACTCGAATTTGAAGATTTGAACGAATTTAGATTACATACTTTGCTGATTTATATGTATGATCAACACATACCTACAATCAAACTATCATCAAAAAAGGAAACTTTAGTTTGAATTTCTGTTCAAACTTGTTTGAACTAGTTAGTAAACTGGTTGAACTCAACATCCTAAAAATTTCAAATTTTTTCGCATACAAATACATATGAAAAATACCCGTTTTGGATCATGGTGCCCAGGCACCATGGTGTCCCAGGTAATTGTACTATATATATATATATATATATATATATATATATATAGAGGATAGCTAGTGTACTATCGATAGCATAGATCTAATTAGTTGTGGGGCGTCCTAGACCGTCCTATAGGGTTGTGTTTGCAAAATTCGAAGACGAAACTGTTGATCCAAACCGTGCATTCTGTTCATCTCATTGAAATCTCACTACCCACCAAATTTTATATATTTTGAACTTTTTCTCCTATTTATTTTGTATTTTTTTAAATCCACGATCTAATTAGTTGTGGGGCGTCCAATCAAGCTGGTTTTTAAAAATACAAAATAAATAGGAGAAAAAATTCAAAATATAGGTAGTGAGATTTCAATGAGATGAACAAAATGCACGGTTTGGATCAACAGTTTCGTCTTCAAATTTTGCAAACACAACCCTATAGCACGGAGGATATGTGCTATCGATAGCACACTAAATTTTGCATGTGTGTTTCATATATACAAGCTTAATCAAATTAGAGAAGTTAACAGGTTCATAATATATATATACTTGCCTAGGAGAGAGAACTGTTGGGTTGATCTCGCGCCCTGATCGGGGGCGCAACCAACCGCTACGGTTGTGGCCCCCTGTTGCACATGCGCTATAAATAGAGAGGGATAGACCAGCACAGGAACCAACGTTCCCTGGCGCTCACAAGCACCCCCTAACAGAACCCGATCAGAACTACTCGCATGGGAGCAACGGGAAGAGCCACGACGTCTCTCTCTCTCTCTCTCTGCAGAACAGACGACCACGCCGTCCTCTTCCACAGCACTACTGTCACCGACGTCCTCCCATGTGACAGTCTACGGTGATGGCTTCCTCGTCGAGCTCCCTACCTGAAGGTAACCCTAAGTCTCTCTTCTAGGTGTTGATTCTAGGCATCAAGATCCTTAGCATCCAACAATGGTATCAGAGCCATGCATTAGAATGCCTAGATCTAAACCCTAGAACGAAGTTCATCTTCGGATAGATCCACAACCGTGCCTAGGAATTAGAAAGAGAAGAAATCCCCAAAATCAGTAGAACCCTATCCTTAAGAAAAGCAAGGAAGTATGAAATCTTAGAAAAAAATTGGCTGGGAACTCGTGACTTGCAACGTCAATCCCGAAGAGCTTAAACCACCGCACTAAGTCAAAAGAACCAAAATCAAGAATTGCAAAGAGGGGAAGAAATTTCCTTACCTTGCCGAAGGGACCGTGCCCCGCCGCCCTGGCCATGCGCGTCTGCGCCCGCTGCCCAGGCGCTTGGGTCCCAGCGCGGGACCTCCGAAGTCAAGCATATCTGCGCTTAGCGCGCGCTGCCGGCCCCTTTCCGTCGGCGTGTCTTGCAGGCGCTGGCTTGGCGCGCTACCACGCCGCTTTCGATGCGCGGCGCCGTCGACCGTGTGTCGCCGGCTTCCTGTCGCCGCCCGAGATCTGCGCGGGAGCGATGCCACCACCGCCAGCCGCCGCCACGACTTCCGCAAGTCGCGCCCCAGATCCCGTTTTTGCTGGTATGCCTTCCAGTGAAATCCGGACCGTCTGATCGATCGGACGGTTGAAATTGTTTAGATCCAACGTGGGCTGGGCTGTTCCTCGCCTTAAGTCAAGGGGCGCACTGTTTTCCTATTGCTAGGCCCACATAAGAGCAGTAGCAGCAGTATTGGTTCCATGCTGCCAAAGAACGTTATCTATTGAGTTTTGGCAGAACGATATTGTTATGTCTAAGTTTAATAATTGCTATGCATATTTAGCTTAAGCACTGAGTAAATTAAGTTAAGTTTCTTTTCCGCTGCTAAAGTTTAAGTTTAATTTTCTGATTAATTTTGATCCAACGTGAAATTTTAATTGGAAAATTGTATTAAGTTTATTAACTCATATTTAGTTTAAGCGCTAAATTGAGTTATTTTCTTCCACTGCTAAGATTAAGTTAATTTTCTGATTAAATTAGATCCAAAGTGAGAATTTAATTAGAAAATTGCATCAAGTCTGTTCTGTCGGTATAGAAATTTTATCTTCTGACCAACGTTGATGATAAAATTTGCCAAAATTAAGTTTACATTTTGTTCTCTTCTAATTCTGCCCAACGGTGATTTAGAAGTAGAACAATTTTGATTAAGAGCATGTTATTAATTGAACCAACGTTAAATTAATTCATGCAGTTAATTTAGTATTGTGATTAAATTGTATTTTCTTTCCGAAGGTTCAAACACTTCGAACGTCCTGAGTTTAATCTCAACGATTGAGCCCCTGAATGGGGAAAATTATCCCTCTTGGAGGGAGAAGATTGAGATGGCACTTGCTCTCTCGGATATTGATTATGCAATTACGCATGATCGTCCCACTGAGCCTCAGCAGATCCCTGATGGTCAATCGGGTGCTGAGAATAATCCATCCATAAGAATCGCATATAACCTTGAGCATGTGAAGTGGGAAAATTCCAACCGTAAGTGCATGATGGTGATTAAAAATTCCATCATGGAAGTAATAAGAGGTGCAATCCCAGAATGTGCAAGTGTTAAGGAATACCTTAGCAAAGTTCAGAGCCAGTTCACTAGCTCTACTAAGATGTACGCGAACTCTCCCATGCAAAAGCTTTCAAATGAGAAGTTCGACGGTCAAAGCAACATAAGAGAGCACATTCTGAGAATGAGCAACATAGCTGACATACTTAAGACCATCGATGTCGGGACCCCGAATTTGCAAATCCGGACCCTCTGTGTATTCAGCACTAGTCCAGGAACGCGCTAGTGCACACAGTTTTAACATCGGTAAATATCACAATCATACCACTCGATACTAATAAAGTACTTTTATTTAAATACCCAAACTGGTTACTCGACCTTATGGTCAAGTTACAATATACGCCTCGCAGGGCGAAACTTATTAAGAGAGAAATAGTAGCAGCGGAAAATCAAATAACTTTGTGGCGCCATCCAGTATACCACAGGCAACTGACTGGGCTAGCTCCCTAAGTAGACGGATCCTCTTGGAGCTCCTCCTCCAAAGCTGGTGTAGTTTCCTCTTCAACTGGTGTTGTATTGTGGCAAGGGTGAGTACTTGGTACTCAGCAAGTCATGCACAGAATGCAGGCTAATATACTATATGCATGGCTTGGTACAAAGGAATAGCTCAAGGTATATTTGCAGTAAACAGCATTTGACAAGTAACATAAGTAGATTCGAAAGCAGTAGAAACAAGTATAGCATAGATAACTTTTCAAGGAGTTTAGTAAACATCTTTCCCATCCTAATCCACATTTCCATCAACATCATTATTAATCCAACCCAACCTTTCAGATCCAAGTTATTTTTTAGAAAATCTAACCCTTGACTGTAATTTTAGCGATGTCCAATACCGCGGACACGGCTATTCGAATAGATTCTACACTCTGCAGAGGTTATGCACTTTACCCACAAGATACAGTCAAACACCACAAAGGCGAGTTCCCGTAACAAAGTCTTTCGGAAACTTCTAACAATACAAGTGGTCCTCCCCGGTTATTGCACACTAACCCTTCCCTTAGCTAAGGCGAAGTTTAGGCCAATCAACCGTTAGATGGGTACCTGGCCTCAGCCCCGGTACGCTCCCCCGTACAACTTACACAAAGGGTGTAGTTGACCTCCTGAGGTCCCACAGGTACGTTATTGGCAACTTAATCAACTAGGTTCGTCCCATTACAGACATGTGGTTGCACGTTAGACCCAGTTCAAAGGCTTGCAAGGTTAAGTCCTTAGGGTGACCAGGGCAAGACTACCCGAAGAACCAAATCAACATCCCCAAAGGCCACAACCGGCCCACGATCATTCTTGCCACATGCCCCGGTCGAAAAACTATTTATCAAACCCCAGTTGATTACCATGCACCACGTGCCATCAACATCACATGATACCTTTCCAAAACAGGTTCAATATATCATTAAGTCAATATTAACATTTGATTGTCCAAAATCATGTCATGAGCACGAAAGCGTGTCTAAGCAAAGATACTACAACGGTCTAAAACCCATGTTGGCAATTTAATAATGTTCAACTAGTAAACCACAACTAGGGTGACAAGGGGTCATGGCACATACTTAAATAATCATGGTGTCATACAGCAAATTGGTATTTATCTAATCCCCCATATTTAAATAAAGTATTTTCTAATTGAACTAGCATGCAATAGGTTAAATCAAAATAGATTTCAAAATAGGATCAACATGGTCAAAGCACAACTTGCCTTCAAAAAGTACTTGTTCTTGGTCTTGAGTTGGATCCTGAGTCAATACTTCTCCTTCGAATCCTTCCGGCACTTCAACGTCTACTCGTAAAGCGTGCAAATAGCAAAACACAAATAAACAATAGGAAAAAAGTATCCAAACATCCAAATAAAATCCATAAACAGAGAGAACATAATTTTATGAATTTTTAGAAACTGGAATCGTCAAATTTGGAGTTAAAATGCAAAAGTTATGATTATTTAAAGTTTAAATAATCAATTAAATAATTTTACAGAGAAAAACTTTAGTCCAAAAATTAAATAAAATTCATAATTAGATAGATCTCAATTTTATACAAATTTAGAAATTTGAATCACTCAAATCGGAGTTGAAACGCAAAAGTTATAAGCGTTTGAAGTTTGAAACAAAATCTGAAATCATTATTTCGAATTAATAAATCATTTTCTTTTTCGGAAATTAATTATTGCGTCAGCGAGGACACGTGTCATCCTGTGATTGGTCGGCTGACGTCATCAGCGAACGGATCCCGTGATGACGTCATGCTGACGTCAGCATGACACGTGGCACCACTTAGGTGCTGCCACGTGTCCGGTCCATGGACTGGGTCCACGGGCGGCACGGGTCCACGGTGGATCCGGTCCATAGCGCACGATCACTGACATGCGGGCCCCGTATGTCAGCGGCTCACATGCGGGCGCACGGTGCGGTTCAGCTGAGCCACGTGGCACAATCTCGGCCCTAGGATCAAGATCTAACGGCTGCTAAAGGATCCAATCTATATCACGTGATCTAACCTGGACCGCACGATCTAGATCCAACGGGTGATACGAGATCTAGGGTTGGAACAGTAAAGGGCTACGTGGCCTCACCTCGTGCGTGCGATCCGAATCGGACGGCTGACGGAGCTCGCGGGATCGCGGCGGCGCTGGTCGACGGGATCTGGCGGGACTTGAGGACGGCGACACACGGGACGGCGCCTCGGGGCAGATCCGGCGAAGTGCGTGGTCCAATCCGATGCGCCTTGACCTGGGGGTCTCGAATCCGGGCTCAGGCGCGGCGGAGGGCTGCTGTCGGTGGCGGAAAAAGGCAATAGTCGCGGCGGAGGAGTGATCCAACTACGGCGAGCGATTGCGACTAGCCGGCGGCGCCTCGGGCTCGGAGACTTGAGGGAAAAGGTGCGCACACAAACGGCGGTCCTCGGGCGATGATCCACGCCTTAAATGGCCTCGGCATGCGCAAGACAAACGGAAACCTAATCGACGCGGCGGCGCTCTCGGCCGGATTCGGACGAAGACGATGACGGAGGGTCGACACGTGGCAACGATCAACGGCCACGATCGACGGGGCAGAACCGGGTTCGGCCTGACGCGGCTCGAACCGGTACGGTGAAATCCTGACCGTTGGATCTTGATCCAACGGTCCACAACGGTTAGGGTTTGGACGTGGTTCGATCAAGTCACGTGGCTCGGGTCGGACTCGAGTCCGACTTGTGTTCCGACTCGGTCGGATGAATAGTACTTGACCCAACTCGAATTTCCAGCGATTTAATAATTAAAATAATTCCCAGTAATTCATTTCATTCATTAAAAATAGCAAAAGACTCAGAAAAATTCCAGAAAAATTCTGGAAAATACTTTGGATCATTTTGTACTCAAATAAAATATTTCCAACAAAATTTTATTTGCAAAGTTTAATTCTTTAATTATTTCAAAATGGAATAAATTCAAATAAATTCCAAATAAATCCAAATAAATTCCAGAAAATTCCAAAAATTCACCAAAGTGCCAATTCACACATGAATTTAAGAAAAGCAAAATTTTGGGGTGTTACAATGGAAATGGATATATGAGAAGGGTATTTGGTGCAATTTATCATGAATTCCTTACCAAAGGAATATGAGACTTTTGCAGTCAATTACAACTCCATGAGTGAAAAATGGAGTATAGAAAAATTGATGGCTATGTGTACTCAAGAACAAGAAAGGCTTAGAGCTCAAAGCTTGTTTCAGTATCCTGTTTAGATGATGATGGCTTTGCATGTCATTTTGGGAATAACAAATGTTTGATTAAATTCAATAACATTGATGTCGGTCTTGCTTTCATGCAAGACAAGCTTTATTTAGTTTCCCAAAGCAATGATGTGAATATTGTGAATGCCTCTTCATCTGTGAATGAATGTAATAAGCGTAAGAGAATATCAAATGAGACGTCTTCGAAATTATGGCATTGTCGTTTAGGCCATATTTCGAGGGGGAGGATTGAGCGATTAATCAAAGAAGATATTCTCCGCCCGTTAGACTTCTCAGATTCAGAACATTGCATTGATTGCATTAAGGGCAAATATGCTAAGCAAATTAAAAAGACTGCCAAACGAAGCACAGGAATTCTAGAAATCATTCACACAGACATCTGTGGTCCTTTTCCTATGAAATCAGTGGATGGTTTTGATTCATTCATAACATTCACTGATGATTTTTCGCGTTATGGCTATATCTATCCGATCAAGGAACGATCAGAAGCACTAGATAAGTTTAAGATATTTAAAGCTGAAGTTGAAAATCAGCATGATCTAAAGATCAAGGTAGTAAGATCAGACCGTGGAGGGGAGTACTACGGTAGACATACCCCTTATGGCCAGGTTCCTGGACCTTTTGCAAGGTACTTACAGGAAAATGGCATAGTGGCCCAGTATTCAACACCGGGCGAACCTCAGCAAAATGGAGTAGCTGAAAGGCGTAATCGTACCTTAATGGATATGGTACGTAGTATGATAAGCTACTCCACTTTACCGGTTAATTTATGGATGGAGGCATTAAAAACCACTGCCCATATTCTTAATCGGGTCCCTAGTAAGCCGGTGCCTAAAACACCATATGAGTTATAGACTGGGAGGACGCCCACTTTAAATTATTTACATGTATGGGGCTGTCCAGCTGAGGCTAAAGTATTTAATTCAAGTATTGGAAAATTAGATGCTAAGACCGTCAGTTGCCATTTCATTGGCTATCCTGAAAGATCAAAAGGGTACCGTTTCTGCTGTCCTGACAGACAGACTAAGTTTGTAGAAACGAGACACGCTGTGTTCTTAGAAGAAGATATGATCAGGGGGAGCATGGTATCCCGAGAAATAAGCCTTGAGGAGAAATGGGTCTGTGCCCCAACTCCGATGATTCAAGAGCCCATTTTCTCGATACTTGTTGTTGTTGCACCTCTAGTGGTTGCAACATCTGTCGTCGGCTCTCCTAATGCAGCTATTGACATTCCTGAGATTCCTGTTGTCATGGAGCCCCATGAACCTGTTATAGCTGCACCTGAAGAACCACAGCAGCCTCCTGTATCGAACAACGAACCTGCTCCAGAACCTCTCAGGAAGTCGCAACAGAACAGGAAATTAGCTATTTCTGCTGATTATGAAGTTTATATAAGTGAAGATTTAGAAACAGAGGGTGATCCCACCTCATTTGAGGAAGCCATGAGAAGTCCCCATTCATCTGACTGGTTCGCAGCCATGGAAGATGAAATGAGGTCCATGAACACCAATAAGGTATGGGACCTAGAAGAAATTCCTAAAGGAGCCAAAACAGTAGGCTGTAAATGGGTCTACAAAACTAAGTGTGACTCCATGTAACATCCTCGTTTTGGCTTTCTGGAGAAAAACCTAATTTAAATAAAGTAAATTCAAAATTTGGAGTTTCTTTGGTGTTTATATTAACCTGGCATCCTTTCTCCTTCGAAATCGGGAATTAATTCCCTCCCGGGCGAAAAATCGGATTTTCCAGTACCGCCGGTACCCGAAAATTCACCCGAGTCCAAAAATGCTCCAAAAATCTCCAAACCACTTCTAAAATGTTCCAAATATTCCGAAATGATTTTAGGAATCATTTACCGGATTTTTGGACCCCCGTTCCTATTTTATCTCGCGCGGCTTTTGTTTAATGCCTGCGATCCGCGCCCGATTATTCAATTCCACAAAAATCCTCCAAATTCAACCAAACCACTTCCATTGAGTTCCAAATAATCTAAAATGGCTCTAGGAATTTTTCCGGAATTTTTAGGCCATTTTTCCTTATTTTTCTCTAGGGCGAATCATTTGCGTAAAAGAGGGCCAATGAGGGAGTGACATGTGGCACATGAATAGTGTCATCTTCAACCTCTAGCCATGCATGGGGGATGAAGCTTCATGCAAGCAAAAATGGTGGGAGCTCTCTTTAAATCCTTATAGCTCCTCCAATACAACTCCAATTCGCGAACCGCCGGATCCGTTGGGATCACAACGGCCTCCTCTTTCTATCCATAGGGTTGTTGCACCCGAAATCGCGTTGGTTTTTGAACGGTTGCGAGAAACCCGGAATCCACTCTTTTGGTGATTGCGCGGCCGTTTCTAATCCGTTCCGCGTGATTCCACCTCTCATCTCTCCGTATAAGAACCCTCTTTCCGTTGGTATAACCCTCCTTTAGCCTCTCAAACCCAATCGGCCGCAAGATCAAGAAAACCGACGCACTCTCGTGTTCTTCGCGTTCTTCGTGTTCTTGCTCATATCTTCCACTCCGGTGGATCTTTCTTCCTCCCGTTCGTTTCCTTGCGTTAGTATGGATGTCTAGTCTCTAATCCATCCATCAATTTCAGGGTTCATCAAGTTTCCTCGACGAATTTCGGATTTTTGCTCGTTTCGGCCGAACCCGTGTTCATCGTCGATTTCATCTTGCTCGGTGAGTTTCGGTTCAATTCCTTCTGGTTATAGGTTCTTAAGGATGTTATCTAGAGGTTCTAGCTTTTTATTTGGATCAAATCCGTGCAAAATTGGGCTAAAAATCGGATTTTTGGTGGAAAAGGAGCTTCTCTGTTTTGGTGGTTGATCTCCACTGCGGCGCGGCGTGCTTGGGCCGTGCCACGCCGCCGGCCGGCCGCCGCCGGCGAAGCCGCCGCCGCCGCCGCCGCCCGCGGCCGGCTAAGACGCTGCTGGCCGGCCAAGGCTTCGCCATCAAGGCTTCGCTGCCGGCTGGCCGGCCGCGCCGGGCGACCCCTCGCCGCCGGCCCCTCTCACCGCCCGGCCACCCCCTTCCTCTCTCTCCCTTCCTTTTTCTCTACCTCTCTCTCTCCTCCATGGATGGCATGAGAGCTTCCAGAGGAAGCTTCCTCTCTTTCCTCTCTCTCTATGACACGTGGGCCCCACTGTCATACACTCCAAAGCCAAGTCAAACCAGTCAACGTCCGGTCAAAGCGCAGTCAAACGTTGACTCGGTCAAAACGGAATATTCTGGGAATATTCCCGGTTTTCGATTTATTCGAAATTCAAACTTCGGAAGCTCATAACTTTCTCGTCCGAACTCCGTTTGACCTCATTCAAATTTATAAATTCATCTAAAATCAAGACCTTTCTGCCAGTACTAATTTTATAATTTTTGGATTTTATTTATTTTCCGTTATTTATTTGTTGCCTCGTTTTGCGTGTAGTCGACGATCCCGCCATGATCACGATTTCGCCGTCGAGCCTTCCGAGTTCGACACCGCCACAAGAATCAAGGCAAGTCTCCTTGATGCACTTTGCTCCTATGTTTGTGAAATGATTAAAAAAATTGTTTATAAAGTTGCATGGCTATGTTTATTGAAATATGTCAAATATAAGTCCTAGTTATACCGAAATTGTTAATTCCTCCTTGACATTGATAATCATATCCATTGTAACCCTAGAACATTGTTTATACCATGCCTATGTTTATATGGTACCCGTTGCTTTGTAGTACGGTAGAATTGCTTAAGACCTTTTCCGACAAAAACAACCCATGGGTGGGATTATTCAAAAAGAATGTTATTAAATGTGACTTGAAGGTTATTATTATGGTTTTGGTCCTGTTTTCTAAAATAAAAGAAAAGGAAAATGATTTTGACTTGGGCGGCATGGAATGTCGGGTGGAAGCGGATCAAGCCTTGATCCTTTTGTGCAAGTACCGCCCCAAGTCATATAAGGACCGACGCTTATGATTGCCATTTTAAGCATAACCGTACTACCACATGTCTATAATGGTACGACCTGGCTCACTAATTTGTAGAAGCCTAGTTTAGACTCACCACTCGGTTGTTGTGTGAGAGCCGGACGGAGGCATTGTTGTGGTTGTTGTTTTGCTCACACGGCGCAAGAGGGGCTTCAGATCTTGGGTGGAGGGAACCCTAACGGTGAAACCTCATGGTGGGTCTAGCTAGGTAGATACATTGTAACGGCCTTGTCAAGATATCTCCCCGGCACACCTAAGGAAGTGTGTTAATTGCATGGCAACAAGGGTCTATCTTGTCTTGTGGGTAAAGTTGTACACCTCTGCAGAGTATAAACTATTCGAATAGCCGTGCCTACGGTCAAAGGCAAAGCAAGAAATGCTTTCATATTGGTAGACTTTGATTTTGTTTTTTTTTTAAACCGAAAAGTGTTTTGTTTTGGGGTTCGGGAGTGGTTAGAACTCTCGAATGTTGTTTGGCGGAAAGAGCCAACCAGGTGGATAGAACCTGTTTACCTTTGACGGTTGGAGTCACATGATTAACTTTGATCCTTTAAACTGTTGGCGGATAGAGCCTTTATGTTAGTGATGGTGGATAGAACCTCACTACAATAATAAATAATTCAATTATTACAAAAGAGTTGTAAAATATGCTTTGTGAAATTTATTACTTAAGTATGATTTAATCAAATGTGGCTTTATGCAAATAAACCCTAATAAGCTTCCTTTGGAAAGCCCCTCATGATCATAATTTCCCGACTTGCTGAGTACTTTTGTACTCACGTGCTACACCAACATTGTAATCATCAGAAATTTATCAAGATGCCGAGGAAGAAGAGGAGTTCTTCGAGGAGGATTGCCAGGAGGACTAGTTGCGTTCCTAGTCGTCGCCTGTGGCGTTGTGGCGTTCGCTCGTTGCTTTCTTTTGCTTCCGCTGTTTTGAGTGTCCGGTCGTTGGACCGAGTATTGTAATAAGTGGCCATGTGGCCCATACTTGAATATTTACATTACAAGTTTCGTTATGTTCGGCAATGATGTATCACTGTGACTGTGTGTACTAGCTACTGATCTGGGACTAGTACGGAAATACACAGGAGATTCTGGATAGCTGATCCGGGGTCTCACACTCCAGAGGGAATCTCGAAAGGTTCAAAGCAAGACTTGTGGCAAAAGGGTTCACTCAGAGAGAAGGGATCGATTATAATGAAACCTTCTCGCCTGTTTCGACAAAGGATTCTTTTAGAATCATCATGGTGCTTGTAGCACATTATGATTTAGAATTACATCAAATGGATGTTAAGACGGCATTCCTTAATGGAGATTTATATGAAAATGTATACATGGCTCAACCCAAAGGTTTTGTCGTGGAAGGGAAAGAAAACATGGGATGCCGACTGAAGAAATCCATTTATGGGCTAAAGCGAGCGTCCAGACAGTGGTACCTTAAATTTGATGAGACTATAAGAAATTTTGATTTTAAAGAAAATGAGGAGGACAATTGCATTTATACTAAGTTTAAGAATGGAAAATTCATTTTCCTAGTCCTGTATGTAGACGATATCCTGCAGGCAAGCAGCGATAAAAATCTACTTCTGGAAACTAAGAGTTTCTTGTCCTCAAATTTTGATATGAAAGATCTCGGTGCAGCATCCTATGTCTTAGGAATTGAGATTTACCGAGACAGAACAAAAGGGGTATTAGGCCTATCGCAAAAGACATACTTAGAAAAGGTTCTTAAGAAATACAGTATGCATGCGTGTAAGGCTTCGCCTGCTCCAATAGTCAAGGGTGATAAGTTTGGGAATTTTCAATGTTCCAGGAACCAATATGAGATCGATCAAATGAAATCGGTTCCATATACTTCAGCTGTCGGAAGTATAATGTATGCTCAAGTATGCACTCGCCCCTGACTTAGCATTTGTAACCGGTATGCTTGGCAGATATCAGTCAAATCCAGGAATAGATCACTGGAAAGCCGTTAAGAAAGCCTTGCAATATTTGCAAGGAACTAAAAGCCTCATGTTAACGTATAAAAAGTCAAGTACCCTCGAGATTGTGGGTTACTCTGACGCAGATTTTGCGGGGTGTGTAGACACTAAGAAATCCACATCAGGTTATGTATTCACCCTCGCAAGGGGAGCTATTTCGTGGAAAAGCTCCAAACAAACAGTCACTACATCGTCGACAATGCATGCTGAATTTGTAGCTTGTTATGAGGCAACCGGGCAGGCACTATGGCTTAAGAAATTCATACCGGGATTGAGAGTGGTAGACAGCATTGAAAGACCACTCACATTATACTGTGACAATGAACCAGCAGTATTTTACTCCTATAACAACAAGTCAAGTGGTGCTGCCAAACACATTGACATTAAGTTTTATGTTGTGAAGGAGAAAATCCAGGATCAAACTATAAGAATTGAGCATATAAGTACCAAGCGAATGCTTGCGGATCCGTTAACTAAGGGCTTACCACCACATGTGTTTAGAGAACACGTAGCCGGCATGGGATTATTGGAAAGCCTGTGATTCTGGATATAAGGGGTCAAATAAGCAACCATCTCCCACAAGATTAAGTTTCCGTTTTAAAATAGAAATGTGTATTATAGTTATTGAGTTCAACAGCACGTAACTGGCTGTCGGAACACCTTGGTCTTGATGCACTAATCTATTAAGAAGCGGGAATGAAAATAAGTTAAACTGTTTTAGCCTCGAGATCAAGGGGGAGAATGTTGGGTTGATCTCGCGCCCTGATCGGGGGCGCAACCAACCGCTATGGTTGTGGCCCCCTGTTGCACACGCGCTATAAATAGAGAGGGGTAGACCAGCACAGGAACCAACGTTCCCTGGCGCTCACAAGCACCCCCTAACAGAACCCGATCAGAACTACTCGCGTGGGAGCAACGGGAAGAGCCACGACGTCTCTCTCTCTCTCTCTGCAGAACAGACGACCACGCCGTCCTCTTCCACAGCACTGCTGTCACCGACGTCCTCCCATGTGACAGTCTACGGTGATGGCTTCCTCGTCGAGCTCCCTACCCGAAGGTAACCCTAAGTCTCTCTTCTAGGTGTTGATTCTAGGCATCAAGATCCTTAGCATCCAACAAGAACTAGTTGAATACTTACTATTTGGCTGGGCCACATGACAGAAGAAGTTCAACGCAGGGAGCTTCATTCAGTGCATTGTCCAGGAGCATGGCGCCATGGAAGTTGATGGCTGGTTCTGGGAAAAACTAAGGGTTCGGCTGAAAGAGCTTCTGAGCTTTAGCTAACTCAAGTACATTTATTTGAGCGCATTAAGTAATTAAATAATCATTGAAATTTTTATAGAAGGTTCCAATTGGCGTAAGAAACCTTCAGTAAAAACTTCGAATTTAAATTCCAAGTATTTATTTTATTACAATTCTTTTATTTCAATTCTCAGATTTTTAGAATCAGAATAATTAAATTGGAATAATTAATAAGCTTGATTATTAATTTTTAAAAAATTTACCAGAGGTAGATAAGGATCTAAAGATCTTATGGTAAAAAGTTGAACTACGGGAAATCTAGGTAAACATTTATAAAATTACTTCTTGCACTGTTTCTAGTCAATCCTAATTAAGAAAAATAATCATTTTATTGTTTTATTGTGTTCACATAAATTTTTTACTAACCAAAAGTATTTTACTCATATTTTACTTTTTACCTTTTTACATTTTCACTTTTACGTTTTTTTTACTATTTCGGTTTTCAATGAAGGGAAATCAATAAATGGTTTTAGAATTTCAGAAAAGATGTTTATTCAAAAATTAAGATCATCCTTGAATTTCATTTTAATAATTTGTTCTTTTGGAAAAGAATTTTCCAAATTGAATTTACTCTTTATCAAGTTTTAGGAAAAAGATATGAGGATATCAAATTTCAAATTAAATTCTTGATTCCAATCTAAAATTGCTATTTGATTTTATTTTTAAATCTTAGATTTTTATTTTTCTAATTTTTAAAAATGTTAGGATGTTACATCGATCCTAGCACTTCACCAGTCCTTACACAAGCTCATAGCTTCGGGCTGAACTCTTGGTCGTTCAAGATAACCCTTGCCTTGTAAACGGGCAGACGCTCATCCACGAGCAGCGCGAGCTAGTGCCAGTACGGTACCGCTCGTATGGGCATAACTCCTAAGACTATGCCCAGCGGTTTCTGTCGCGGTCTTCATTCCCTTCATGATGGGAAAACCCCCCGCTCGGGAACGACGGCGCCGCTCTACCAGCTTCCCCTCCTGGGTGCGGATCGGAAGGGATAAGAGAGAGAATCCTGATCGGGGGAGATTCTCTCTCCTTTCCCTTCCACTCGGCGAGGCATTGGCGGAGGTTGCGCGCGCTAGGGCGGAAGAGGCGAAGGAGCGGCGCACAACCGGGGGCGACCACGAGTTGACGATGGCAAGGGTTGGCGGAAGGCGAAGCAGGTGGCGGCAGTGGCTGCTGAAGAGGGAGGAGGTCAGCGTCTTCACCGGCGTGCATGGAGGCGACATCAGCGTCAACGCGAGGTACACCTCCCCCAAATTTCCGCCCAATTTGTTTGTTCAATGTGCGATGACGCCCGTACGTATTTTCGAGTGAATGCTTGACGGTGGTGCTCCGATTTGTTATCGATTTGCTCGTTTAGGGTTTTGGGCAGCCACCATGTAGACGGTAGCGTCGATCTGATGGGTTGCTTCATGATTGATCTATGCTCCGAGCTGGGAATGATGTGTGCTCCGAGCTGTGAAGGATTCGTGATACAAGATCTGTGAACTAGTCTATCCGAGATGTGTGAAGTAGTTTTTCCGAGATCTGTGAAGTGTGAACTTTGCACTTTTCTGCAAACAGCGTTTACTCTTTATTTGTGGATTTCGAGCCTCCCTGTTCTTGTTGACTCTCACTTCCTGTATTTGTTTCATCTCAGTAGTGGATTTGGCCCCTCAATTATGTCCTCAAACTTTATCCATTTTCCTTCAGGAATTAACAGAAGTGTGTGATTTATATTTCTTTTAAATAACTAATGATCCCCTCCCTTCGTTAAAATACCCAGGATAACATAAGCATGAGTCGGATTCGACCATTAACAAACTGATGAACCCACTGAAAGCCAGATCCACACACTCAGATAAAAACTTTGTGATCAAAGGCAGTTAGCTGGGCAAATGATGCTTCTGACTAGTTGCTTGTGCCGGTGTGCCCACAAGTAGAATCTCTATATAACTACTGCGATATCATGATTATATTTTTAACAGAATCAATCACAAATGTCAGGATTTCACCAGTCATTTCTCAGTTTGCACAACAGCATTAGGGGGGGGGGGGGGGGGAAACAACAATGGAGAATCATACTGTGCGTTCTCTGCAATAAGCCAGTAACATCAATACTAAAGGTTTGAAACGGAGTCAGTTGCATATATAGTGGTATGGCAACTTTGGCGTCGATGTCAATTGTGGTAGACACAGATAGCTAACAAGGAACAACATAACTTTTAGAAGCAGACGATTAAATGGTTGTGTGAAAAATATATTGAGCTGAGCTGATGGGTCCTTGTGGTACAGATGCAAGGATACCCTGCACATTTTAAGTATTATGTATGACAAGTTACACATGTTAAGTAGAGTAACAATAGATTAAGTATGTAGTATGTATATACCTTGCCACAGCTGCTGTATTTGTCTACTTGGTGTACCATTTAGCATAACACATATTATTTGTGTAGATGGATGAACAAAAACTCCTAGGATATCTGCGAAGCATGCAAGAAATTGTTGAGTTGTATGTCGAAGCTCTTAGGAAGATAGTAAATGACAATTTGAGCCCGGCAAAGTGTTGTCATTCTATCGACCTGAACTATGCCCTCCTCGCTGTGGATGCCATCGCTAATAGCTTGGACGAACTGTAACATCCTCAGTTTCGCCTTCCGGAAAAATCTAATTTAAATTATCTAAATTCAAAATTTGGAGTTTCCTTGTTGTTTATATTAACCTGGCATCTTTTCCCATCCAAAATCGGAATCCAATTCCCTTCCGTTCGAAAAATTGAATTTTTCGGTTCCCACCGGTACCCGAAATTTCACCCGAGTCCAAAAATGCTCCAAAAATCCCAAAATCACTTCAATTAGGTTCCAAATATTCCAAAATGATTTTTGGAATGATTCCTAAGATTTTTGGAAGCTCTTTGGTATTTTATCTTGCGCGGCTTTCGTTTAATGCCCGCTATTCGCTCCAGAATATTCAAATCCACAAATTTCGTCCAAATTCCGCGAAACCAATTTTATTGGGTTCCAAATATTCCAAAATGGTTCTAGGAATTTTTCCGGAATTTTTAGACCATTTTTTGCTAATTTTTCCCTAGGACTGTTCATTCGCGTAAACCTTGGCCAATCCTAGAGCGCCACGTGGCAAGCACAGTTGGGCCTTCTTCTCCATGGGTGAGTTTTGACAGAGCAAGCTTCTAGCTCCCATCCATGGCTTCCCTCTCTCTTAATTGCTCGTAACTTTCCCAATATTGCTCCAAATCAATCACGACCGGATCCGTTGAATCCGTAACGGCGAGACCTTTCCATTCCCGGTGGTTATTAACCTCAAAGCTTGCCGGAATTCGAATAGTAACGCAAAAACCGAAATGTGCTTTAATGCCATTATCTCGCCCGTTTCTTCTCCAAACGGCGTGCTTCCACCTCTCATTGCTTCGTATTAGGACCATCTTCCCGGTGGTAGCACTCACTCTTAGCCTCTCCACCTTGTTCATCCGCTAGATCAAGAAAACCGGCGCCGGGACACGTTTTCGGGTGTTCTTCGGGTTCATCCTTGTTCCTCCCTCTCCGGTGGGTCAATCCTCATTCCGTTTGTTTCCTTGTGATCGTGTGGGAGTCTAGTTTCTAATTCATTCATCAATTTTAGGTTCCATCAAGAATTGAAGACGAATTTCAAGTTTTTGTCACTTCGGCCGGAACTCCGTTTTTCGCCAAATTTGTCTTCTCCGGTGAGAATTGATTCAATTCCTTGATTCTATAGGTTCCTTAGGATGTCCTTTAGATGATCCATCTTTTTGTTTTGCATCATTTCATGAAAATTTGGTGTAAAAATTCGGGTTTTTGGGAAAAACGGGAGTCTCTGTTTTTTTGGGCTTGCTCATATGCTCGGCCGCCCGCCGCCTCTGCCGCCACCCCCTCCAAGCTCCCCTTGCTTCCATGGCTTTGGCCCAAGCTTGAAGAAGAAGCACCCCCTCCACTCAATGACAGGGTGGCCCCACCTGTCATGGGCTCCAAGTCATCCAAGAAATCACAAAAATCAAAAGGGGGAATATTCCCAGAATATTCTTCGTTTTTCCATTTTTCAGGGTTTTCAAACTTCGGAAACTCATATCTTTTCCGTCCGAACTCCGATTGACTCCGTTCAAATTTCTAAATTCATCTAAAATCAATACCTACCTGCCAGTACTACTTTTATAATTTTTATATTTTATTTATTTTAGTGTTATTTATTTGTTGCTCCGTTTTGCGTGTAGCCGCCGATCCGACCGAGTCCGCCGACCCCGCCGCCGGACTTCAAGCGTTCGACGATCTCGCTGTGACCGAAGGTAAGTCTCCTTAACGCATGTTGATCCTATGTTTACAAATGTGTTTACAAGGTTTTATAAACTTGCATGCTATGTTTATCATCGTATGTCAAATATAAGTGAATAGTTAATCCGATTTGTGAATACCTCATTTGTTATTGACATCCATGCTTACTTGTAACCCTAGGACATTGCTATGCCATGTTTACACTTATATGGTGCCCTTTGTTGAATAGTACGGTAGAATTGCTTAGGACCAATATTGATGAAAATGACCCACGGGTGGGATTATACAAAAATGATGATTTAAAGTGTGATTTGGAAGTTATTAAAAAGATTTTGGTACTGTTTTTCTAAAATAAAAAGAAAAGGAAAAATGGTTTGGACTTGGGTGGAATGGAATGTCGGGTGGGTGCGGATTGAGCACTAGTTGCATTGTGCAAGTGCCGCCCCAAGTCAATTAAGGATCGACGCTTATGATTGTCCATTCTAAGCATAACTGTACTACCACATGTCTATAATGGTACGACCTGGCTAAATAATTTGTAGAAACCTAAATTAGACTCACCAAATGGTGGAATGTGAGTGCCGGATAGAGGCAAGACTGTTTTTCTCACACGGCGCAAGAGGGGGCTTCTGTACTGGGTGGCTAGAACCCTAACAACGGTGAAACCTCAGCGGGTGGGTCGGGTTAGGAGTATACATTGTAAAGGCCTTGTCATGATCTCTCTGCCGACACACCAAAGGAAGTGTGTTAATTGCATGGCATCAAGAGTCGATCATGTCTTGTGGGTAAAGTTGTACACCTCTGTAGAGTTAAAACTATTCGAATAGCCGTGCCTACGGTCAAGGGCAAAGCAAGGAATGCTTTCATATTGGTAGACTTTGGTTTTGGTTTTAAAACTAAACAGTGCTTTGTTTTGGGATTCGGGAGTGGTTAGAACTCTCGGATGTTGATGGCGGATTGAGCCAATAAGGTGGAAAGAACCTGTTTTATGCCTTGACGGAAAGAGTCATATATGATTAAACTTAATCTTTTAAAAGTTGGCGGTTAGAGCCTTTATATTGGTGATGGTGGATAGAACCTTCACTGGAATATTAAATAATTCAATTGCTAAAATAATTGTTAAAATGTGCTTTATGACAATTATACTTAAGTATGGTTTAATGAAATTTGGCTTTGTGCAAAAGAACCCTATTAAGCTTCCTTTGGAAAGCCCCACATATGCACACTTTCCCCGACTTGCTGAGTACTTTTGTACTCACATGCTACACATCTTGTCATCATCAGAGAACTACCAGGACGCAGCTAAAGACGGTGAGTTCTACACCGAAGAATTTGAGGAAGATTTCCAAGATAGCTAGTCGCGTATCTTGTCGTTGCCTATAGTGTTTTTGGTGTTCGCTCTTTGTCGCTTTTGCTTCCGCTGTCGTGTCTCCGGTCTCGTGACCGAGTATTGTAATAAGTGGCCATGTGACCCATACTTTATTATTTATGTTACAATTTCGTTATGTTCGGCAATGACGTATCATTGTTGACTGTGTGTACTAGCTACTGATCTGGGACTAGTACAGAGATACACAGGAGATTTCAGATAGCTGATTCGGGGTCTCACACGAACTTAGCTTGAAAGTTGCATATGTTGTGGCAGCAACAGATAATGCAGGTGATGATCCTTCAAATGACATAGACCGTGACGACATTGTCCGTGCTGACTATGAGGAGTCCGATGGTGGGGCTAGCTTGGAGGGATCGGAGTCCGATGGATGGGAGTCCGACCGCTCGTTCCATCTGAACCGTTAAGACCTATCATAGATGTTGTCTATGATGGTGTGTACGTAGAACTATGGTGTGTTCTCTATGTTATGATCCCATGTGACAGCTTGCCATGTCTAATGTTATGTATGGTGGAATGTTATCTATGGTGGTGTGTTATCTACGGTCCATGTCTCATGAACTACTTGCCATGTGTAATCTTATCTATGGTTGAATGTTATCTATGGTTGAATGTTATCTACTTGCCATGTCTCATGTTATGTACTGTTTGGTGTACTTAATTGTATTGTCATGAAATTTAGACACAGGGGTATCATGGATCCATTTCTACAGAGTATGCTCAATGATGGTGTTGATAACATAAACTGCATTGATAGCATAAACTGCACACAACCAAGCCTGCCATTGCCAGAGATACTGACCTTCTCCCCAGGTTGCTCAGAATCCCATGGGGCAGACAGTAGTACAGGAAAGGGTAAGAAGAAGAAGGCCGCGCCGAAGACTTCGAGGAAAACATGGAAGGCAACGAAGGAAGAGCTGCTAATGTCGGCATGGTTGAATGTGAGCCAAGACTCTATCGTTGGCACTGATCAGTCAGTCGAGACCTACTAGGGCAACAGTGTCAAATACTATGAGGACAATGCCACTGCAAACTAGACTTCGAGATCTGAGAAGGGTTTAATAAATCACTGGTCTACCATCAGTGCAGATTTGAGTAAATTTTCAGCTTACATGGCAAAGGTCGACGAGATTCATCCTAGCGGCACTACTCTCGAAAATAGTGTAAATAAGATAAGTTAATTTCCATTTTGTATGTCTAATATTGGTCAACATTATCACTGCTCTTATATATTTCCTTATTTGCGGATTGCAAGATTGCCATGGCGATGAAGATGTTCAAGGAAATCGAGGGAAGGTCATTTGGTTTTCTCCAACTTTGGTCCACTCTAAGTCAGCACTCGAAGTAGTGCGCTCACATAGATGCAAAGCGACAGAAGACCGAGTATGTCTCGTCCGCACGGTCTAGTGCCGCTGGCCAAGATTTTATTTCTGGTGTACCAGACGATTTGATGTCCACTGGATCTCGTGAGTCACCTAGGCCAATTGGCCGTGATGGTGCACGGAAGGCTCGGGCCCAGGGTGGAGGTGGTAGCGTGTCTTCGATCAGCGGCAGCACGTACAAAGATGAGTTAACAGAGCTGAACAAGCACAAGGCTGAACTGGTTGAACTATGGCGTGAGGAGGTGTCCATCATGAGGCGCACCGAGGAGGACAAGATCATGGCAATGGATATTACTACCATGGACGAGGCTTCTCGTGACTATTGTTCAGCTTATTGCCAGGAGGTTCGGGTAATGTTAGTTGGATCTGCTTCATGTATGGATCTGCTTTGTTTTCAATTTGTCTTGCATTGTTACTTTGTCCTGCTGAAACGGATCTGTTTCATGCATGGATCTGCATTGTTACTTCATGTGTGGATCAATGTTGTTTCAGTGCTGCTACCGAGTATTACTGCTGCTATTTTGTATCACGTTTGAGTCAGTGCTGCTATTTTGTATCAGTGCCCAGTGTTGCTATTTTGTATCACGTTTGAGTCAGTGCTGCTATTTTGTCTCAGTGCTGCTATTTTGTATCAGTGCCCAGTGCTGCTATGTTTTATCAGTGCTGCTATCAATGTCTGGAGTTAAAAATGCAAATGTCAGCAGTCTCCTTCTGCTTGAAAAATCGGCTCCTGCTTGTCGTTTGAAATGCTACAGTTTGCAAAGTTCAGTAATCTCAGACCCCGATGAAAACTGACACTGATCCATGGAAGCATGACGCCAAGACAAGTAGACACTGATCGAAAATTGGTACATCTCGTTCCCATCCATTTCACAACAGAAATACTGGTAACAACAGAAATACATGCACAATCACACAATTAAAGGGAAGTAGTGGTAGTACTACTCTAACTCTAGCACTCTCCATGAATGGACCATAGGTGCTCGACAAGGTCCTCCATAAGCATGCGATGTTTATTTGTAACACCCCAAAATTTTGCTTTTCTCAAATTCATGTGTGATTTGGCACTTTGGTGAATTTTTGGAATTTTCTGGAATTTATTTGGATTTATTTGGAATTTATTTGAATTTATTCCATTTTGAAATAATTAAAGAATTTAACTTTGCAAATAAAAATTTGTTGGAAATATTTTATTTGAGTCCAAAATATCCCAAAATATTTTCCAGAATTTTTCTGGATTTTTTCTGAGTCTTTTGCTATTTTTAATGAATTAAATGAATTTCTGATAATTTAATTGGATTAATTAATCGAGTGGGTTTTACTGTTCATCCGACTGGACCCGAGTCCGACCCGAGCCAGACCCGAACCCTAACCGCGTGACCGTTGGATCTTGATCCAACGGCCACGATTGAGTCACGTCACCCGAGCCCGAGTCCGACCGAGCCAGACCCGAGCCCAAACCCTCGCACCGTTGGATCTTGATCCAACGGCTGACGTGGAGCCACGTCACCCAATCCGAATCCAACTCGGATTCCGCCGCCGCAATGGAGTGGGCCTCGGTTTTCGCGTGTTTCATGGACGCCGAGGGCCCTATTTAATGCGCCGCCACCGCTGCCGTGACGCCGACTTCCGTGCGCACCCGTAGCCCTAGCTCACGCCGCCAGAGCCGCCGTGGTTGCGCCGCAATCGCTCGCCGGAGCTGGAGGAGCGTTCCGCCGCGTTCAATTGCAGTTTCCGCCGCCGTCCGCCGTCCTCCGTCGCCGTTGAGCCCAGATCCGGAACCGCAAGGTCAAGCCGCGCCAGAGGAGACCCTTCACTTCGCCGGAGGAGCCCCGCAAAGCCGTCGCCGTCTTCGTCTCCGGTGAACCAGCCCCGCCACAAGCCATCGCCGGACCTCGAGCTCCAGCAGCCGTCCGATCCAGATCCAAGGGTCCAGATCGCGCCACGTCACACCCCGGTGAGATCCCACATGCTAATCCCAGATCTATTTCCAACCGTTGGATCTAGATCCAACGGCGTAGATTGTGCCACGTAGCCTAAACCGCACAGTACTAGATCCATTCTCAGCCGTTAGATCTAGATCGAACGGTTAGGGTTAACCACGTTGTTTACGTTAGATTGGATCTTGACCGTCCGATCAAGATCGAACGGTCCAGATTAGCCGAGTAGTTTTTCTTCTGCGTTAGACTAGATCCGATCTGGGCCGTTGATTTTCAAATCAACGGCCGAGATCACGCGTGGCCGGGAGGCCGACCGTCGCGGTCAGCGCGGTCAGCGCCCGCGCGTGGAGCGTGTCTCTGACACGCGGGGCCCGAGTGTCAATGGGGCCCAGCTGTCAGCGGCCCAGCCAAGTGCACCATGATGCCACGCTGATGTCACGGTGGGGCCCGCCTGTCAGCCCGCTCGGCTGAGCCGTGCGCTGACGTCACCGGCAGGGCCCACCTGTCAGCGACACGAGCCGTGGGCCGAGTCCACGGTAGACCAGGCCGTGCCCGTTCGCCGGGTCCATGGACCCGAGGCGACGTGGCAGCTTCTGGTTGGTCCACGTGTCATGCTGACGCAATAAAAGAATTTCCGAAAAAGAAAATGATTTATTAATTCGAATTATTGATTTCAGAATTTGATTCAAACTTCAAACGCTTATAACTTTTGCATTTTAACTCCGATTTGAGTGATTCAAATTTCTAAATTTGTATAAAATTGAGGTCTACCTAATGATGAATTTTATTTAATTTTTGGACCAAAGTTTTTCTCTATATAATTATTTAATTGATTATTTAAACTTTGAATGCTTATAACTTTTGCGTTTGAACTCCGAATTTGACGATTCCAGTTTCTAAAAATTCATAAAATTATGCTCTCTCTATTTATGAACTTTATTTGGATGTTTGGACACTTTTTGTCTACTGCTTATTTATTATTTGCTATTTGCACGCTTTACGAGTAGACGTTGAAGTGCCCGAAGGCTTCGAAGGAGAAGTGTTGACCCAGGAGCCAGCTCAGGACCAAGAACAAGTACTCTTTGAAGGCAAGTTGTGCTTTGACCATGTTGATCCCAATTTGAAACTTGATTTGATTTAAATTATTGCATGCTAGTTTAAATTAGAAAATGCTTTACCTAATTATGGGAAATTAGATATAGGCCAAATTGCTGTATGACACCTTGGTTAATTACATATGTGCCATGACCCTTGTCACCCTAGTTGTGGTTTACTAGTTGGACATTATTAAATTGCCAACATGGGAATTTAGACCGTTGTAGTATCGCTTAGACACCTTTCGTGCTCATGACATGATTTGAACAATCAAATGTTAATATTGACTTAATGATATATTGAACCTGTTTTGGAAAGGTATCATGTGATGTTGATGGCACGTGGTGCATGGTAATCAACTGGAGGTTTGATAAATAGATTTGACCGGGGCATGTGGCAAGAATGATCGGGTGGGCCAGTTGTGGCACCGGGAATGTTGGTTTGGTTCTTCGGGTAGTCTTGCCTTGGTCGCCCTAAGGACTTAACCTTGCAAGCCTTTGAACTGGGTCAAACGTGCAACCACATGTCTGTAATGGGACGGACCTAGTTGAATAAGTTGCTAATAACGTACCTGTGGGACCTCAGGATGTCAACTACACCCTTCGTGTAGTTGTACAGGGGAGCGTACCGGGGCTGCGGCCAGGTACCCATCTAACGGTGGCTTGACCTAAACTTCGCCTTCGCTAAGGGAAGGGTTAGTGTGCAACACCGGGGAGGACCACTTGTGCTGTTAGAAGTTTCCGAAAGACTTTGTTACGGACACTCGCCTTTGTGGTGTTTGACTGTATCTTGTGGGTAAAGTGCATAACCTCTGCAGAGTGAAAAATCTATTCGAATAGCCGTGTCCGCGGCATTGGACATCGCTCGGGAATTACAGTCAAGGGTTAGACTTTCTTGAAAATAACTTGGACTTGAAAGGCTGGGTTTGGTTTAACAATGATGTTGAAGGAAATGTGGAATAGGCTTGGAAAAGATGTTTACTAAAATCCTGGAAAAGTTATTGATCTTATACTTGTTTCTACTGCTTTCGAATCTACTTATGTTACTTGTTAAATGCCGTTTAATGCAAATATACCCTGAGCTATTCCTTTGTACTAAGCCATGCATGTAGTATATTAGTTGCATTCTGTGCATGACTTGCTGAGTACCAAGTACTCACCCTTGCCACAATACAACACCAGTTGAAGAGGAGTCTACACCAGCTTTGGAGGAGGAGCTCCCAGAAGATCCATCTAACTAGGGAGCGAGCCCAGTCAGTTGCCTGTGGTATACTGGATGGCGCCACGAAGTTATCTTATTTTCCGCTGCTATTATTTCTCTCTTATTAAGTTTCGCCCTGTGAGGCGTATATTTGTAACTTGACCATAAGGTCAAGCAACCAGTTTGATTATTTGATTAAAGTACTTTATTAGTATCGAGTGGTATGATTGTGATATTTACCGATGTTAAGACTGTGAGCACTAGCGCGTTCCTGGACTAGTGCTGAATACACAGAGGGTCCGGATTTTCAAATTCGGGTCCCGACATTATTCCTATCACGGATCTCCTGTGTTGCCTCGATGAAATGGAGGACAGACCTGCGCGGTGGACGTGAGATTGGGACGTGATCATCCATGAAGTCATATATGAATTCCTGGGTGGGACCTTCCCTCTCATCCTCAATAATCATGTTATGCATGATGATACATGCAGTCATGATATCGTGTAAGGTGGATTGGTCCCAAGATCTAGCTGGTCCTGCAACAATAGCAAAGCGGGATTACAGTACACCGAAAACTCGCTCCATGTCCTTGCGCACTACAGCTTGTGCAGTGCTGAAATGGACACGCTTGTTCCCTCGAACCGCCTGAATTGGTTTCACAAATGTGGCCCACTCGGGATAAATACCGTCCGCCAGATAATACCCCATTGCATACGTGTTGTTGTTGATGGTGTAGTTCACTAGGGGGTTAGTACCATCCGTTAACCTGGAAAGAACGTTAGATCTATGCAGCACATTAATGTCATTCAGGCTACCTGGCATGCCGAAGAAGGCGTGCCATATCCAAAGATCGTACGAGGCCACAGCCTCCAAAACTAATATGGGCTTACGAGCATGCCCTGTAAATTGACCCTACCATGCCTTCGGGCAATTCTTCCATTGCCAATGCATGCAGTCAATGCTTCCAAGCATCCCAGGAAATCCTCGCGCCGCCCCAACCGCAAGCAGACGCTCCATGTCAACTTGAGTTAGGGTTCGGTGGTACTCATCCTTGAATACCTCAACTACGGCCCGAACAAACCTCCTTAGGGCTTCGATGGCAGTGCTTGCGCCAATACGAACGTACTCGTCAGTAGCATCGCCAGAGATACCGTATGTAAGTTGACAGATAGCGGCGGTCATCTTCTGAAGAGAAGACAAGCCCATCCTTCCAGCAGCATCTCTTCTCTGCCCGAACCAATGATCGTGAGCCTCCACAGCACTTGCAATCCTAACGAAGAGGTTCCTGCTCATCCGGAACCTGGAAGGGCATAGCACATATCAGTGAAATAGCGACTGTCATAGTCGAAAAGTACCACCTCTCACATGCCTATGCCTGAAGAATGCAAGCCCATACACGGGCGTGTCGGAGAAGTAGTCATTGTATAGCCTAGCCGCACCCTCCAGGTGTCCTCGGTGGACCACCGCCTGGCCGGGAACTAAGCCCGCCCACCGTGGGACGCTCTCTTGTGCTGCTAGTTCCTCCTCCTCAATGACAATGCGCGCAATCAGATCTTCCTCTTCATTCTCTAGCAACATAGCTTGATGAGCCCGCTGAGAAAAGCTCGGACCACCGTGAAACCAACTCATGGTTCTGGCTTCGACACAACTGTGATGATGTTTGCCACAACACCCAACCTTCTTTAAATAGCCCAAATTTTTGCTTCCTTCTCCGGTAAGCTACACATATAAAATTATTGGTCCCTTCTCCGGTAAGCTACACATATAAAATTATTGCTTCCTTCTCCGGTAAGCTACCCATATAAAATTATTGCTTCCATCCTACAAAGTACGAGATAAATCATAAATACATGAAATACATTTATCGTACAAAATAGGGTACACCCTTTGGCGGTTATAGTATATTGTTATAATATGTATGAAGGGATGTGAAGGGAATAGGGAAGGGATGCTGTTGGAGATGCAGTCTGGGAAGGGATTCCCTTCAGGAGATGGGAAGGGAATGGAGTGTTGGGAAACCGCTGGACATAGTCTAAGGTCATGGAAAGCTGAGACACAACTCCCAAGGGCAATGATACGGGTAGCTTTGAACTGCCTGTCAGGAGGGCAATTACGTAATTTAATATTTTAGCTAATCATTGACAAAAATATCTAAAGATAGTTTATCCCATGACCGGGAGTGAGCTATCAGCCTTGTTTTGTACCACACAACTTCGTTATTCATTTCTTTTGTTCCGTGGAAATTGCCTTCTTTCATTTTTCGATCTAACCTTTCCTTGCACTCTGCTAGAGATACAGGCTCAGAATAAAATTCAACAATGACTGCAATTTTCTATCTTTTTTTTGTCGACAGTGGTTGTTGCTCAATTCAATTATGCCCTTCTGATTCATAATTCATGGCCAATTAATCATGGGGTGCTTCATGCACTTCTAGTTGCTCTTCACCGCTATTTCTCATTATGGGAGCAAGTCCCTTTAGTTTATTGCCTACGTGTGCATGCACATTTTCGCTGGTGTCTTTCCAACAATGGAAGATTCAATTCTGGGAGTGCCTCACTAGCAGGCTACTCTTTCTAATGCCATGTACACTAATATAGCAATCAAAGGAGGGGTGAATGATTGTATGGAAGCTAAAACCAATTTTTTAATGATTCTCAAAACACCCCTAAACGAATTATGAAAAATTGATTTGGTTTTCACGAAAATAGATTGATATATGTTCACTAAAATAGTAATTACCGAAGATCTGATCGTCGGATTGATGTAAAATTTTAACTGTAGAAACTAGATTCAATTTTGAAACTAACCCAATAAGGATCAGCTTGATCGGATCTACGGATCTAGAGTTATGACTTTCGCAAGATGACTATAACTAATAATAACAAAAATTGATCAAACCCTAATTACGAGATTAATTAGGATATATGAGGGTTTAATCAATTAAACTTTTCAGATTAATCATTTGATGCCCCATAAGAGTTTTGAATGGATCAAATCAAAATTATCATGGTAAAACAATGAATCAATCTAAAAACAAAACAGACATGCAAACGAAGAACGAGATTACCAACATATAACTTGCAAATCTTAATCTTTATTACCGCGAGAAGTAGTTTCTTTTCTTGCCTATCCATCGCATCGCATCGGTACAGCTAGCTGAATGTGAAATAATCTGAAGTCGTCGCTCTTGATGCCAATCGATCGAGAACACACAAGACAGACCAGCAGATCATCAGAAAAATATCGTTCTGCACCTGCTTGCTAGCTGCATACATGCGTGCGTGCCTGAAACTCAAGCCGTGTCACCCTATGCCCTGGTGCACGTCCAATCGCCCGGGAAATCTCCAGCCACACGGCAAAAACAATATGCTGCGGCCGCAGGGAAAAACTCAAGCCGTGTCACCCTATGCCCTGGTGCACCAGTTTTGTTTGTCAAGAGGAAGGACGGGAGTTTCAGGATGTGCATTGACTATCGTGCACTCAATGAAGTCACCGTGAAGAATAAGTACCCGCTACCCAGGATTGATGATTTGTTCGATCAGCTGAGAGGAGCCGGAGTTTTCTCCAAGATTGATCGGAGATCGGGATACCATCAGTTGAAGATCCGATCGGAAGATATCCCGAAGACTGCATTCTCGTCAAGATATGGACATTACGAGTTCTGATTATGTCTTTTGGGTAGCGATTTAACGCGCCAAAGATATTTCATGAATATGATGAATAAGGTGTTCATGGAGTATTTGGACAAGTTTGTTGTCGTGTTCATAGACGATATCCTAATCTACTCCAAGACAGAGGATGAACATGCCGAACACTTGAGGCGAGTTTTGGAAAAGCTAAGGGAACAGCAACTCTTCGCCAAGTTCAGCAAGTGTGATTTTTGGAAGGACAAGGTAGAATTCCTCGGACATGTAATGACCGCAGAAGGAGTCGCCGTTGATCCAAGCAAGGTAGAAGCTGTGTTACATTGGGAGCAGCCGAAGACTGTGACCCAGATCAGAAGTTTCCTTGGAATGACAGGATACTATCGCCGTTTCATTGAAGGCTTTTCGACAATTACGAGACCTCTTACGCAATTGCTGAAAAAGGAAAAGAAGTTTGCATGGACGCCAGAATGTGAGAAAGGATTTCAGGAGCTGAAGAAGCGATTGACATCAGCGTCGGTGCTAGTTCTATCGGATGTTAATCAAAGCTTTGATATTTATTGTGACGCATCGCGCCAAGGACTTGGATGTGTGCTGATGCAGAATGGAAAGGTCGTCGCTTATGCATCAAGGCAGTTGAGGCCGCATGAGGAGAATTATCCGACGCATGACCTAGAGTTAGCTGCCGTAGTGCATGCCTTGAAGATATGGCGTCACTATCTGATTGGAAACAGATGTGAAGTATACACGGATCATAAGAGCCTTAAGTACATATTCACCCAGTCGGATCTGAATATGAGGCAAAGGAGATGGTTAGAGTTGATCAAGGACTACAATGTTGGAATCCATTACCATCCCGGGAAGGCCAACGTAGTTGCCGATGCCTTGAGTCGGAAAAGCCATACCGTGAGTATGTTGCTAGCCACAAGTCAGGATGAGCTATGTGAGGATTTCCAGAGAATGAAGATTGAGGTGGTACCTAGCGGATTCTTGGCCACATTAGAAGTAAAGCCTACCCTAGAGGACCAGATCCGGGAAGGACAGAAGGATGATGACAAGATCCGCAGGATTAAGTCCATCAAGGAGGAAGGCAAGGCAGAGGATTTCAAGTTGGATGAGCAAGGCACGTTATGGATGAAGGATCGGATTTGCGTGCCCAACAAGAAGGAATTAAAGCAACTGATTTTGGAGGAAGCCCATGACTCCAAGTATTCAATTCATCCTGGAAGCGCCAAAATGTATCAGGATTTGAAGGAAAGATTTTGGTGGCCGAGCATGAAGCGTGAAGTTGCCGAGCATGTTGCATTGTGCGACGTATGCCAGAGAGTCAAGGCAATGCATCAGAGACCAGCAGGATTGCTACAAATTGAAAATACCTGAGTGGAAGTGGGAGGAAATCGGAATGGATTTCATTACCGGTTTTCCTAAGACTCAAGGAGGTTATGACTCCATATGGGTTATAGTCGATCGCTTGACCAAAGTAGCCCATTTTATCCCCGTGAAGACCACCTACTCGGGAGATAAGTTAGCAGAGTTGTACATGATCAGGATCGTCTGTTTGCACGGTGTGCCAAAGAGGATCAGATCGGATAGAGGTACCCAATTTACCTCAAGGTTACGGAATAAGTTGCATGAAGCCATGGGAACCCGCTTGAACTTTAGTCTGACCTATCATCCACAGACGGATGGATGCACCAAAAGAGTCAACCAGATTCGGAGGATATGTTAAGAGCTTGTGCATTGGCTTATGCTACCTCTTGGGATAAGAGTTTGCCGTATGCCGAGTTCGATTACAACAATAGTTACCAGGCTAGCTTACAAATGTCACCTTTTGAGGCATCAGATGGTCGACTCGCTTCGGACACCATTGAATTGGAATGAGACAGTGAACGATGTGTCTTTGGGCCGATATTCTTCAAAAGGTCAAGAGCAGATTGCCGTGATTAGGAAAGGTTGAAGATAGCCCAATCACGACAGAAGAGTTATGCCGACAACCGCCGAGACTTGAGTTTTGAACGAAGACTTTGTATACCTCGAGTTACGCCTCTCAGAGGAGTTAAGAGGTTCCATGCCAAAGGGAAACTTGCGCCTGCTATGTTGGACCATTTAAGATTTTGAGCCGCATGAGGCGAAGTTGCCTATCACCGGAGTTGCCACGATCGTTAGCAGGAGTACATGACGTATTCCATGTGTCCCGATTGAAGAAGTGTCTCCGAGTACCTGAGGAACAGACACCGCTAGAGTCAATTGAGTTGCAAGAAGATTTGACTTACAAGGAGCATCCCGTGAAGATTTTGGACACTATGGATCGAGAGACCAGAAATAAGTCAACCTGCTTCAGAGAGTTCGGTGGAGCAACCACACGGAGAGCGAAGCGACTTGGGAGCGAAGAGGATTTGAGGAAAGAGTTTCCAAACCTATTCCTTTAGTAAGCCCCGAATCTCGGGACGAGATTCTATTAAGGGGAGGTTTGTAACACCCCAAAATTTTGCTTTTCTTAAATTCATGTGTGATTTGGCACTTTGGTGGATTTTGGAATTTTCTCGAATTTATTTGGATTTATTTGGAATTTATTTGAATTTATTCCATTTTGAAATAATTAAAGAATTTAATTTTGCAAATAAAATTTTGTTGGAAATATTTTATTTGAGTCCCAAGTACTTAAAATATTTTCCAATTTTTCGAATTTTTCGAGTCTTTTGCTATTTTTAATGAATTAAATGAATTACTGGGAATTATTTTAAATATTAAATCGCTGGAAATTCAACTCGGGTCGAGTACTGTTCATCCAACCGAGTCGGAACCCGAGTCGGACTCGAGACCGACCCGAGCCAGTCGACTCGACCAAACCCACTCCTAACCCAATCGATCCCGACCGTTGGATCGGGATCCAACGGTCCGGATTGGACCGCACCGGCTCGAGCCTGAGTCCGGTCGGATCCGTTCGCGCGTGAGCCAATCTCGGCCGCTGATCGCGCCACGTGGACGGCTGTGCGCGTGCCACGTCACCTCACCGTGTTCGGAACGGACTCCGCCGCCCGTACCGGCTCCGCCGCGGAAACCGAGCGGATCTCGACGTCCGCGCCGGTATTTAAGGCGTGGATCGTTGCCCGAGGATCGCCTGACCCGTGCGCATCATCTTCCCCAACTCCCGGAGCCTTATCCGCCGCCGTCACCTCGCAATTGCTCGCCGGAGTTCTCTCTCTCCCCGCCGCGGTTGCTGCTTCATTCCGCCGCCGTTTGCCGTCTTCCGCCGGGGTTGAGGCCAGTTCCGAGACCCCCAAGCCAAGGCGCACCCGTGGGTACCTCTCACTCCGCCGGAGCGACCCCGAAGCGCCGTCGGGCTCGTCGTCGTTCTCATCTCCGGTGGCCCTGCTCCGCCGCGTCGCCATCGTCATCCGCGAACGCTGTGAGCCGTTGGATCTCCATCGCACGGTCCAAGATCACGCCACGTCACCCAACGGTGAGATCCCGTCCAAAAATCCCAGATCCGATCTCGACCGTCGGATCTAGATCCAACGGTCCAGATCAAACGCGTTAACCCAAACGCGTGAGTCCAGATCTACTCGGGGCCGGTGATTTTCAAATCAACGGCCGAGATTGCGCCACGTGTCGGGAAGCCTCGACCGCCAGCGTCGCACTCAGGCAGGTGACGCCGACACGCCGCCCGCGTGTCGGCGGCTTGGTCAACCGCACCATGACGCCACGCCGACGCCATGGCGGGCTCAAGATGTCGGGCCGTCCTACCGGCGCCGACGCCAAGAATGACGCCACAAGGTCCCACCTGCCAAGACCGTGGCCGAGTCCCGCCGACGTCGCGAATGACGTCACCCGAGTGGTCCCACCGCCGGGCCGACACGCGGAGCCGTGGACCGAGTCCACGGTGAGACCCGAGCCAAGCGTGGACCAAGTCCATGGACCGACGCCGACCAACCAATCAGAGGCTAACACGTGTCCATGTTGACGCAAAAATAAATTTCCGAAAAAGAAAATGATATATAAATTCGAAATAATTATTTCAAATTTTGATTCAAACTTCAAACGTTTATAACTTTTATGCTTCAACTCCGATTTGAGTGATTCAAATTTCTAAATTTGTATAAAATTGAGATCTACCTAAATATAAATTTTATTTAATTTTTGGGCTAAAGTTTTTCTCTGTAAAATTATTTAATTGATTATTTAAACTTTAAATAATCATAACTTTTGCGTTTTAACTCCAAATTTGACGATTCCAGTTTCTAAAAATTCATAAAATTATGTTCTCTCTGTTTATGGATTTTATTTGGATGTTTGGACACTTTTTGCCTATTGTTTATTTGTGTATTTGCTATTTGCACGCTTTACGAGTAGACGTTGAAGTGCCTAAGGATTCGAAGGAGAAGTATTGACTCAGGATCCAACTCAAGACCAAGAACAAGTACTTTTTGAAGGCAAGTTGTGCTTTGACCATGTTGATCCTATTTCGAAATCTATTTTGATTTAACCTATTGCATGCTAGTTCAATTAGAAAATACTTTATTTAAATTTGGGGAATTAGATAAATACCAATTTGCTGTATGACACCTTGATTACTTAAATATGTGCCATGACCCTTGTCACCCTAGTTGTGGTTTACTAGTTGGACATTATTAAATTGCCAACATGGGTTTTAGACCGTTGTAGTATCGCTTAGACACGCTACGTGCTCATGACATGATTTTAGATAATCAAATGTTAATATTGACTAAATGATATATTGAACCTGTTTTGGAAAGGTATCATGTGATGTTGATGGCACGTGGTGCATGGTAATCAACTGGGGTTTGATAAATAGTTTTTGACCGGGGCATGTGGCAAGAATGATCAGTGGGCCGGTTGTGGCATTGGGGATGTTGATTTGGTTCTTGGGTAGTCTTGCCCTGGTCACCCTAAGGACTTAACCTTGCAAGCCTTTGAACTGGTCTAACGTGCAACCACATGTCCGTAATGGGACGGACCTAGTTGACTAAGTTGCTAATAACGCACTGTGGGACCTCGTGGAGGTCAACTACACCCTTTGTGTAAGTTGTGCGGGAGCGCATCGGGCCGAGGCCAGGTACCCATCTAACGGTTGATTGGCCTAGACTTCGCCTTAGCTAAGGGAAGGGTTAGTGCGCAATAACCGGGAGGACCACTTGTATTGTTAGAGGTTTCCAAAGACTTTGTTACTGAACTCGCCTTTGTGGTGTTTGACTGTATCTTGTGGGTAAAGTGCATAACCTCTGCAGAGTGTAGAATCTATTCGAATAGCCGTGTCCGCGGTATTGGACATCGCTCGGGAATTACAGTAAGGGTTAGATTTTCTGAAAATAACTTGGATTTGAAAGGTTGGGTTGGATTAATAATGATGTTGATGGAAATGTGGATTAGGATGGGAAAGGTGTTTATTAAACTCCTTGAAAAGTTATTTATGCTATACTTGTTTCTACTGCTTTCGAATCTACTTATGTTACTTGTCAAATGTCACATCGCAAATATACCTTAAGCTATTCCTTTGTACCAAGCCATGCATATAGTATATTAGCCTGCATTCTGTGCATGACTTGCTAAGTACCAAGTACTCACCCTTGCCACAATACAACACCAGTTGAAGAGGAGACTACACCAGCTTTGGAGGAGGAGCACCAAGAGGAACCGTCTACTTAGGGAAGCGAGCCCAGTCAGTTGCCTGTGGTATACTGGATGGCGCCACGAAGTTATTTGATTTTCCGCTGCTACTATTTCTCTCTTAATAAGTTTCGCCCTGCGAGGCGTGCATTTGTGACTTGACCATAAGGTCGAGTAACCAGTTTGGTTATTTAAATAAAAGTACTTTATTAGCATCGATTGGTATGATTGTGATATTTACCAATGTTAAGACTGTGTGCACTAGCGCGTTCCTGGACTAGTGCTGAATACACAGAGGGTCCGGATTTGCAAATTCGGGGTCCCGACAGAGGTGGTATCAGAGCCATACTGACTGTAGGCTCAGCCCTAGCTAGAATGGTCGTAGTGAGGATAAAACCTATTTTCTAAAAGCTAAAAATTTGTCAAGATAAGAAATGACATCTCGACTTATCCCTTTCTCTCTTTTCTTGTCTCTTGCTGAATTTTTCCTTACCTTGTCACGATTTAAAATTTTGAGTTCTTGCGTGAGCACTCTTGTGACAGATGGAGGGAGAGTTCAACTACGTTGATCTGGGGGTTGGTCACGCCGCAGAACTCTGGCATATGCTACAAACTCTCGGGGATTTTGAAAAGCCGCAATACCAAGTGGAAGTGATCAGACAAGCAGGATTGATCAAGGCTTGTGACGTGAAGATTGAGGTACCTGCTAGGAAGAAGGGCCCAGGCAATCGCCCGATACACCGTGACCGCCAGGAGGTCTACAATGCAGATGGGTATCCAAGAAGTATCACGACGAGCAATGCGGCACATTACCCGTATCTACGCCAGAGAGTTGGAGAGCACGGTGTTCCGTTATCATCCGCGCAGCGATAACCTTCTTGACCCGAAGGCGATTCAGGATGAGGATGCCATGGTTACACAGTTGGCACGATTTGTTGTCGCCCAGGAGGATGTACTAGATGATACAAGCAAAGAGCTACAGAAGGCCCGCAAGGAGATCACGACAGAAAAGAACAGATGGCGGGAAGCTCAAGAGTATGTGTCCCACCTTCTGCAAAGGATTGGAGAGTTAGAGACGGCTTTATACGGACCAGAACCAGAGCCAGTACTCGAGCTACACGAACCAGATCCGGAGGAGTCAGATCTCGATGAGGACACTGCTTCTTCGACTACCACAGATGACACACGATTCTGGACATGGCAATCGTTTCGCGCCTATGCCGCAGCATCCGTACCCAGGCCGTGGAGGTTTTCTCGATGAGTGAGCATAGGTTCTATAGTGAGACTCCTTCGCCGAGTTGCGTCATAGGATAAAGAGTCACCCTTTAGGCGATAGACTCCAGTGTTAGTTCGATTTGGATTTTCCTTGTTTGCTGAGTGTGCAGTATGTGTTGCAAGGCCCTTAGGCTTTGTAAGCAACCATACCAAGTTATTAATATCATTAGTTAATAAAGTTGGACCTTAAAGTTACACCTTTCGCCCCGCATAAGTTCCATAGTACTTGTCTATTCTTGATTCCCCCTCATCTCTAAAACTTAGAGCTAATCGACAGATGGTGAACACCCGCGGAAACTTTGGAAGCAATGGAAGTGGTTCTCGCCCAGCAGAAAACCCCAATGATGGAGCACCAGCACCGCCAGTTGATATGCAGAATTTTGGAGCATTTCTTGCTGCTCAGACTCAGTTGATGCATGCTATGATGCAACAAATGTAACACGTCACTGCTCAGGCCACAGCTAATCAAGTCAATCAGGGACAACGCCAGAATACAAGACTGTCAGAGTTTATGAGGACCCATCCACCCACTTTCTCCGGGAATGCCAATCCATTGGATGCCGATGATTGGTTAAGGTCAATTGAGAGGAAGCTACACATAGCTCAATGCATAGGAAATGAGAAGGTACTCTACGCTTCTCATCAGTTGGAAGGAACAGCCGCCGAATGGTGGGAGAACTTCTGTGCCACGCAGGAGAACCCTCAAGATATCACTTGGGAAGAGTTCACGGCTGCATTCCGTCAGTATCACGTGCTTGAAGGAATCATGGACCTTAAGATGGAAGAGTTCAGAGCACTGAAGCAAGGTAATCAGCCAGTGGCTGACTACCTGAACAAGTTCACACAGCTAGCACGCTACGCACCTGAGGATGTAGCGACAGATAAAGCCAGACAGTCTCGTTTCATGAAGGGACTTAACTCAGGATTGCAAGTAGGATTGATCACCCACACCTTCCCAGATTTCCAAGAATTGGTGAATAAGGCGCTTATTCTTGAGGACAAGCGCAAGGAACTGGATGAGAACAGGAAGAGCAGAATGCAACAGCAGGGATCACGCCAGGGAACGCAACAGCGTCTAAGAGTTGCACCAAATCAATTTTTCAGGTTCCAGCCACAGAATGCTACAAGGACACCGCTACCAAAGACCAAGACACATCAATCGTAACTACTGCACCCACTTCGCTAGAAACACTACTCTGTGCAACAAGAAGGAATAGTGAGACGCTGCTACAACTGCAACGAGCCAGGACACTTTGCCAACAGTTGTCCGAAGAAGACAGCAGGAGTGACCCCAGTTCGCTTCAATCTAGGAACCACCCCCGCTAGGACACCAGCACCAGGAGCCACACCCCAGACCGTGGTAAGAGGCCGAGTCAACCATGTCACCGCAGATGCACTGCAGAATGCTACGGACGTCGTACTGGGTAAGTTACTTGTTAACTCAGTACCTGCAACAGTTTTGTTTGACTCTGGAGCTTCGCATTCGTTTGTTTCGCAAGGCTTTACTACTAAAACTGATTTGGGGATTTCAAGACTTAAGTGCATGCTTTTAGTTCAAACCCCTGGTTCCGAACTCCGAACGAAAGTAGGATGTTCCGGGGTGAGAATACTAATAGATGGAATAGAGTTCCTAGCGAACCTTATAATTTTGGAGACCCAGACCTTAGACGTTATTTTGGGAATGGACTGGTTATCCAAGCACAAGGCCGTATTGGATTGTGGACGAAGGACTATCTCAGTTGAGAGCCCGTGTGGAAAGAAAGTGGAATTTCAAGCTACCGCCACAGAGGGAGGGCTTGATGGTTAACAGTACAAAGACAATCGGCATAGAGGATGTCTCCGTAGTGAATGAGTACCCAGATGTTTTTCCCGAAGATCTACCTGGTATGCCGCCAGACAGGGACATAGAGTTTGTGATAGAGCTTGTACCTGGTACAGCGCCGATAGCAAAGAGACCTTATCGGATGTCCACCGAGGAATTGGTAGAGATGAAGAAACAGCTAGAGGAGTTAATGGAGAAAGGATTCATCAGACCGAGTTCGTCGCCGTGGGGAGCACCAATTTTGTTTGTCAAGAAGAAGGACGGGAGTTTCAGGATGTGCATTGACTATCGTGCACTCAATGAAGTCACCGTGAAGAATAAGTACCCGCTACCCAGGATTGATGATTTGTTCGATCAGCTGAGAGGAGCCGGAGTTTTCTCCAAGATTGATCGGAGATCGGGATACCATCAGTTGAAGATCCGATCGGAAGATATCCTGAAGACTGCATTCTCGTCAAGATATGGACATTACGAGTTTACAGTTATGTCTTTTGGACTGACGAATGCGCCAGCATATTTCATGAATATGATGAATAAGGTGTTCATGGAGTATTTGGACAAGTTTGTTGTCGTGTTCATAGACGATATCCTAATATACTCCAAGACAGAGGATGAACATGCTGAACACTTGAGGCTAGTTTTGGAAAAGCTAAGGGAACAGCAACTCTTCGCCAAGTTCAACAAGTGTGATTTTTGGAAGGACAAGGTAGAATTCCTCGGACATGTAATGACCGCAGAAGGAGTCGCCGTTGATCCAAGCAAGGTAGAAGCTGTGTTACATTGGGAGCAGCCGAAGACTGTGACCCAGATCAGAAGTTTCCTTAGAATTGCAGGATACTATCGCCGTTTCATTGAAGGCTTTTCGACAATTGCGAGACCTCTTACGCAATTGCTGAAAAAGGAAAAGAAGTTTGCATGGACGCCAGAATGTGAGAAAGGATTTCAGGAGCTGAAGAAGCGATTAACATCAGCGTCGGTGCTAGTTCTATCGGATGTTAATCAAAGCTTTGATATTTATTGTGACGCATCACGCCAAGGACTTGGATGTGTGCTGATGCAGAATGGAAAGGTCGTCGCTTATGCATCAAGGCAGTTGAGGCCGCATGAGGAGAATTATCCGACGCATGACCTAGAGTTAGGCTAGTAGTGCATGCCTTGAAGATATGGCGTCACTATCTCGATTGGAAACAGATGTGAAGTATACACGGATCATAAGAGTTTTAAGTACATATTCACCCAATCGGATCTCGAATATGAGGCAAAGGAGATGGTTAGAGTTGATCAAGGACTACAATGTTGGAATCCATTACCATCCCGGGAAGGCCAACGTAGTTGCCGATGCCTTGAGTCGGAAAAGCCATACCGTGAGTATGTTGCTAGCCACAAGTCAGGATGAGCTATGTGAGGATTTCCAGAGAATGAAGATTGAGGTGGTACCTAGCGGATTCTTGGCCACATTAGAAGTAAAGCCTACCCTAGAGGACCAGATCCGGAAGGATGTATGATGATGACAAGATCCGCAGGATTAAGTCCATCAAGGAGGAAGGCAAGGCAGAGGATTTCAAGTTGGATGAGCAAGGCACGTTATGGATGAAGGATCGGATTTGCGTGCCCAACAAGAAGGAATTAAAGCAACTGATTTTGGAGGAAGCCCATGACTCCAAGTATTCAATTCATCCTGGAAGCGCCAAAATGTATCAGGATTTGAAGGAAAGATTCTGGTGGCCGAGCATGAAGCGTGAAGTTGCCGAGCATGTTGCATTGTGCGACGTATGCCAGAGAGTCAAGGCAATGCATCAGAGACCAGCAGGATTGCTACAGCCGCTGAAAATACCTGAGTGGAAGTGGGAGGAAATCGGAATGGATTTCATTACCGGTTTTCCTAAGACTCAAGGAGGTTATGACTCCATATGGGTTATAGTCGATCGCTTGACCAAAGTAGCCCATTTTATCCCCGTGAAGACCACCTACTCGGGAGATAAGTTAGCAGAGTTGTACATGATCAGGATCGTCTGTTTGCACGGTGTGCCAAAGAGGATCGTATCGGATAGAGGTACCCAATTTACCTCAAGGTTCTGGAATAAGTTGCATGAAGCCATGGGAACCCGTTTGAACTTTAGTACAGCCTATCATCCACAGACGGATGGACAGACCGAAAGAGTCAACCAGATTCTGGAGGATATGTTAAGAGCTTGTGCATTGGCTTATGCTACCTCTTGGGATAAGAGTTTCTTTGTATGCCGAGTTCGATTACAACAATAGTTACCAGGCTAGCTTACGATGTCACCTTTGAGGCATCAGATGGTCGACCTGTCGGACACCATTGAATTGGAATGAGACAATTGAACGATGTGTCTTTGGGCCAGATATTCTTCAAAAGGTCAAGAAGCAGATTGCCGTGATTAGGAAAGGTTAAAGATAGCCCAATCACGATGAAGAGTTATCTTGACAACCGTCGCCGAGACTTGAGTTTTGAACCGTAAGACTTTGTATACCTCAGAGTTACGCCTCAGAGAGGAGTTAAGAGGTTCCATGCCAAAGGGAAACTTGCGCCTGCTATGTTGGACCATTTAAGATTTTGAGCCGCAGAGGCGAAGTTGCCTATCACCGGAGTTGCCACGATCGTTAGCAGGAGTACATGACGTATTCCATGTGTCCTGGGCTTGAAGAAGTGTCTCCGAGTACTGAGGAACAGACACCGCTAGAGTCAATTGAGTTGCAAGAAGATTTGACTTACAAGGAGCATCCCGTGAAGATTTTGGACACTATGGATCGAGAGACCGTAAATAAGTCAACCCGCTTTCAGAGAGTTCAGTGGAGCAACCACACGGAGAGCGAAGCGACTTGGGAGCGCGAAGAGGATTTGAGGAAAGAGTTTCCAAACCTATTCCTTTAGTAAGCCCTGAATCTCGGGGACGAGATTCTATTAAGGGGGGGAGGTTTGTAACACCCCAAAATTTTGCTTTTCTTAAATTCATGTGTGATTTGGCACTTTGGTGGATTTTTGGAATTTTTTGGAATTTATTTGGATTTATTTGGAATTTATTTGAATTTATTCCATTTTGAAATAATTAAAGAATTTAATTTTGCAAATAAAATTTTGTTGGAAATATTTTATTTGAGTCCCAAGTACCTTAAAATATTTTCCAGAATTTTTCTGGAATTTTTCTGAGTCTTTTGCTATTTTTAATGAATAAAATGAATTACTGGGAATTATTTTAAATATTAAATCGCTGGAAATTCAACTCGGGTCGAGTACTGTTCATCCGACCGAGTCGGAACCCGAGTCGGACTCGAGTCCGACCCGAGCCAGTCGACTCGACCAAACCCACTCCTAACCCAATCGATCCCGACCGTTGGATCGGGATCCAACGGTCGGATTGGACCGCGATCGCTCGAGCCTCGAGTCCGGCCGGATCCGCTCGCGTGAGCCAATCTCGCCGCCGATCGCGCCACATGGACGGCCAGGCGCTGCGTGCCACATCACCTCACCGTGTTCGAACGGACTCGCCGCTCGGGCTCCGCCGCATGAAACCGAGCGGATCTCAACGTCCGCGCCAGATTTAAGGCGTGGATCGTTGCCGAGGATCGCCTCGACCAGGCGCATCATCTTCCCTAACTCCCGAGCCTTATCCGCCGCCGTCACCTCGCAATTGCTCGCCGGAGTTCTCTCTCTCCCCGCCATGCGATTCTTTGCTTCATTCCGCCGCGTTCGCCGTCTTCCGCCGGGTTGAGGCCGCCCGAGACCCCCTGCCAAGGCGCACTGCGGTACCTCTCACTCACGGAGCGACTCGGCACCGTCGGGCTCGCTGTCGTTCTCATCTCCGGTGGTTCGCCCGCCGCCGCCATCGCTATCCGCGAACGCCGTGAGCCGTTGGATCTCCATCGCACGGTCCAAGATCACGCCACGTCACCCGACGGTGAGATCCCGCCCAAAATCTCAGATCCGATCTCGACCGCCGGATCTAGATCCAACGGTTCAGATCAAACGCGTTAACCCAAACGCGTGAGTCCAGATCGACCGAGCCGCTGATTTTCAAATCAACGGCCGAGATTGGCGCCACGTGTCGGGAAGCCTCGACCGCCATGATCGGCGCCCGTCGCAGGCAGGACGCCGACACGCCGGGCCCGCGTGTCGGCCGCTTGGTCAACCGCACCATGACGCCACGCCGACGCCATGGCGGGCTCAAGATGTCACGGGCCGTCCCAGCCGAGCGCCGACGCCAAGAATGACGTCCACATGGTCCCACCTGCCGCCAGACCGTGGCCGAGTCCCGCCGACGCCGCAATGACGCCACCCGAGTGGTCCCACCGCCGCCGACACGTGGAGCCGTGGACCGAGTCCACGGTAGACCCGAGCCAAGCGTGGACCAAGTCCATGGACCTACCGACGCCACCAACCAATCGAGAGGCTAACACGTGTCCATGTTGACGCAATAATTAATTTCGAAAAGAAAATGATTTATTAATTCGAAATAATGATTTCAAATTTTGATTCAAACTTCAAACGCTTATAACTTTTATGTTTCAACTCCGATTTGAGTGATTCAAATTTCTAAATTTGTATAAAATTGAGATCTACCTAAATATAAATTTTATTTAATTTTTGGGCTAAAGTTTTTCTCTGTAAAATTATTTAATTGATTATTTAAACTTTAAATAATCATAACTTTTATGCTTTAACTCCAAATTTGACGATTCCAGTTTCTAAAAATTCATAAAATTATGTTCTCTCTGTTTATGGATTTTATTTGGATGTTTGGACACTTTTTGCCTATTGTTTATTTGTGTATTTGCTATTTGCACGCTTTTACGAGTAGACGTTGAAGTGCCTAAGGATTCGAAGGAGAAGTATTGACTCAGGATCCAACTCAAGACCAAGAACAAGTACTTTTTGAAGGCAAGTTGTGCTTTGACCATGTTGATCCTATTTCGAAATCTATTTTGATTTAACCTATTGCATGCAAGTTCAATTAGAAAATACTTTATTTAAATTTGGGGAATTAGATAAATACCAATTTGCTGTATGACACCTTGATTACTTAAATATGTGCCATGACCCTTGTCACCCTAGTTGTGGTTTACTAGTTGGACATTATTAAATTGCCAACATGGGTTTTAGACCGTTGTAGTATCGCTTAGACACACTACGTGCTCATGACATGATTTTGGATAATCAAATGTTAATATTGACTAAATGATATATTGAACCTGTTTTGGAAAGGTATCATGTGATGTTGATGGCACGTGGTGCATGGTAATCAACTGGGGTTTGATAAATAGTTTTTGACCGGGGCATGTGGCAAGAATGATCAGGTGGGCCAGTTGTGGCATTGGGGATGTTGATTTGGTTCTTCGGGTAGTCTTGCCCTGGTCACCCTAAGGACTTAACCTTGCAAGCCTTTGAACTGGGTCTAACGTGCAACCACATGTCTGTAATGGGACGGACCTAGTTGACTAAGTTGCTAATAACGCACTGTGGGACCTCGGAGGTCAACTACACCCTTTGTGTAAGTTGTGCGGGGAGCGCATCTGGCCGAGGCCAGTACCCATCTAACAGCTTGATTGGCCTAGACTTCGCCTTAGCTAAGGGAAGGGTTAGTGCGCAATAACCGGGAGGACCACTTGTATTGTTAGAGGTTTCGAAAGACTTTGTTACGGAACTCGCCTTTGTGGTGTTTGACTGTATCTTGTGGGTAAAGTGCATAACCTCTGCAGAGTGTAGAATCTATTCGAATAGCCGTGTCCGCGGTATTGGACATCGCTCGGGAATTACAATGAAGGGTTAGATTTTCTCAAAATAACTTGGATTTGAAAGGTTGGGTTGGATTAATAATGATGTTGATGGAAATGTGGATTAGGATGGGAAAGGTGTTTATTAAACTCCTTGAAAAGTTATTTATGCTATACTTGTTTCTCTTTGCTTCCGAATCTACTTATGTTACTTGTCAAATGTCAAGCATCGCAAATATACCTTAAGCTATTCCTTTGTACCAAGCCATGCATATAGTATATTAGCCTGCATTCTGCATGACTTGCCGAGTACCAAGTACTCACCCTTGCCACAATACAACACCAGTTGAAGAGGAGACTACACCACTTTGGAGGAGGAGCACCAAGAGGAACCGTCTACTTAGGGAAGCGAGCCCGATCAGTTACTGTGGTATACTGGATGGCGCCACGAAGTTATTTGATTTTCCGCTGCTACTATTTCTCTCTTAATAAGTTTCGCCCTGCGAGGCGTGCATTTGTGACTTGACCATAAGGTCGAGTAACCAGTTTGGTTATTTAAATAAAAGTACTTTATTAGCATCGATTGGTATGATTGTGATATTTACCAATGTTAAGACTGTGTGCACTAGCGCATTCCTGGACTAGTGCTGAATACACAGAGGGTCCGGATTTGCAAATTCGGGGTCCCGACACTAACCCTCCAGAGATCCACCTCCGGCCCCAACACTCCGCCTCCGTCCCTCCTATGTCCGCATCTGGCCCTCCGGCGCTCATCCACGTGAGGCCTCCCTCCTCCTGAGCTCCATTGACTACTACACGCTTCCTCCGACTGGCGAGGTAGAAGTCCACCTCTCATAAAATTCCAGTGCAGCAGTTGGCAAGATAGATATTATCCCAGTTTTTTCTCTTCATATTAGCGATTGTGACATCCTCAAATTTATAAAAAGTCTAAAATCATATATTAAAAGCGTGACATCATTTTCTTATGCATTTCCTGATTTTATGTGCATTTATTGAATTGATTGATACTTGTAATGATTTTTGGACTATAGAAAAGAAAGGAAAAAGAGAAAACATAAAATAGTAAAATGGTAAAAGATGAAAATTACCATGGTAAATTTAGGATAACCTTGCTAAGCCCTGGAAATTACTTTTAGTTGGTCAAAAGATCATGTGGAAGTATTTAAATATTGATATGACAATTTTAAATAGTGAAACCTATCCTTGACCAGTCCTTTCTCAGAATTTTAGAGAAATTCGTGGAGCATTCCAGTGCCTAGGATTTTTACCATGTGATCCTAGTTACTTTACCCTCACTTAAAAAAAATTTAAAAAAATTAATCATTACATTTACTATTTATTCCTATTTAATATCCTCAAAACTGAAAAATCAGCAAAATGTAGTAAAATAATTTTTAGAAAATAAATAATGCGTATTTGGATCCTAAAATTTTATGGTAGGTCCCTGTACTATATATATATCAACCTTCTGTAAAAGTTTAGAAAATTTGGAGGTTATTTTGACCTCTCTATTTAATCAAAAACCGAATTGAAATTACTGTGCAGCAGTCATTGTCAGAATTTTAGTAATTAAAATATTGCGAACTAGAGTCTAAAATTTTTACAGTGCTTACTGTGGCAGAATTGAACCACCGAGTCTCTCTCTCTTTTCTTTGTGGGATTTTTTCTTGTTTTTCGGGGAACCTATCTCTTCTCTTCCTTCTTCCCCTCTTTATAGGACAGGCTTGGGAACATGCACGTATTGGTCGGCCCTCTTTTTCCTTCCTGTCTCTTGCCAAGGGCTAGCTTGACTCTTCATTGAGTCATTTCCTTCGTGTATCAGGTTTTTACCCTCTATTCGTACACCTTTTATAGGGGTTCGACGGGGATTTCACTTATGTTGAGGTCCCAGGTTAGTCTGACACGTTCTTGCGTGCTCGGGAGGGGTTGTTGGGGGGTGTCAGACCTTGGTAGTTCGTGCTACGTTTGCGCTGGTAGGAGATGAAGCCGAGGGGAGTTTCCTTCGTTTTCCTCCCTCGCTACGGAGGGAAACTTCCCCTTGTCGCAGCGGGGAGTGGTCTTTATTCTTTTTTACCTTCTTCCGAGGGAAGGACTCCTAGGGTTTGTGCTCATTGCTTCGTCAACGGGAGGGATTGACTGTCACAGACACATTTATATGAGTCGCAAGGTAGTGTAAGCCTCGCTTCGTTTGTTGGGGGAAGATGAGTCCGTTTGGTCTACAACACTAGCCCCGCATGTCAGCGGGTAGACGTCGTTCTACCTGCTGGGATGTTATAGCAAATGTCCAAACCTTGTCTTACTTACTCGGCAAGTGAAGGGAGGCTTGTTTTTCTGAAGTGGTAGCGTTGATTCACCAAGTTTTTCTTCCTTTTGTGTATATTCGGTGGGGACAAGGTTTTCCGACTTTTGGATGCCCTATTTGCTTTGTGTTCCTTCGCCTCTTTTACTTGTTCGTGTTCTCCTCTGGTATCGCCTCCCTGATTCACCACTGATTTAGATCTCCATGGGGCCTCGGCGCGCTCCTAAGATAAAGCCGGTTTTGAGTAAAGAGGATGCTGCGGGATTATCCCCCGTTTTAGGGCGATCGACCTTGAGCTCTGCCGACCTCGACGTATTAGCAGGGGACTTTGGGGTGATGCGCCCTTCCATGCGTCTTCTTGGTGATGAGGAAACCCCTCGGCCCCAAGCAAATGAAGCAGTGGTATTTGCGGCGTTCCTTGAAGCGGGTCTTCGTTTTCCGTCCGCTCCTCTATTAGCATCAGTACTCCGGGCTTTCCAGGCGGAGCTTTCGCAACTTACCCCCAATGCTATTGTGCGATTAGCAATACTGGAGTGGGCATTTTGTCTGGCCGGGATCAAATTGACGGAGCGCTTGTTTTCCCTTATAGAAGATGCATTCTGGCAACCGAAACAACAGAAAGCAGGGAACGAAGGCCGTAGATCGTGTTTTGGTTCTCTGAATTTTCAAACGAAGAGGTCCCTTGTAAAAGAAATCCCAGTAGCGGCTGCCAAGGGGAAATGGGATTCGGGGTGGATGTTACGATGGTATTACCAAATTCTCGAGGGTTCAGACTCCCCCCTTCATACTTCAATGGGTCCAGTTCGTGCAATCCGATCCCCTAATTGGAGCGCAATTGCGGAAGAAATTAGGTGTCTTGATTATTTAAAGGCTCTTCGCGCTCAGAGTACGATGCGGGACATGGTTGAAGAATATTGTTTGTGTCGCATAGACCCTTTAGCAATTCTAGAGTGATCGTCGGGAGGTACGGTATCTGTGGTTCGACCTGAGGGGGTACAAGATCTGGGGCACGGGGCAGCTGAAAAATTGGCTCGCAGACTTCTTGGTCCTTGCCAGGTAGTTGAGTACGAGGCTACTATGAGTGCTATTGGGGCCACACGATGTTCTCGCTTCACTGATTGGGGGCGCCGAGCGGTCCCTCATCCTAGAGGGTCAATCGGTTCTCCTCGCCCTACTAAACGGGCGAGGTTGGCTCGTGTGGCTCTGCCCCAGGCCGCAGCTACTTCTGGCGGGAGCGAAGATCTAGAAGGTGATGACGATGAGGATGAAGATTGGCATGAGGAGGAGTCCAGCGACGAAGGTGATTCTTCCGGCTCCATTGCGGCTACGTCTCTCCTGCCGCCGCCCCTTTCTGATCTTGCTGACGCTGTGGGGCCTTCTGAAACACTACCCTCAGCTATCGCGGACGAGCCCTCAGGTGTGCCTATTGTTTCCGAGGCGGGTCTGCCCGAGGCTACTCCGGTCCCAATTTCAACAGAGGTGGCTCCCTCGGCCCTCATACTTGATTCCTCCGTGGATACGCGTGTTGGCGGGGGGCAATCCCCAGGATATTCATTTTTAGCGATTCCTGGAGTGGAAACTATTGATTTGGGTGATGGAGATGACAATGATTCTCTAGCCTCGGGGGGCGTGCAGGAGTTGCCTGGAGGCATGGCCGGCCCCATGATAGGGGAGACTCGTGGTCTTCGACTAAACGTTTCCACTCCTGATACCCCCATCGGGGCAGAAGGTCGTACTCCTGACACCTTTCCTGCCAGCTCGTTAGGATGTGATGTGCTTTCAGGTTTTGACAAAGTCGATGCAGGAGGTGATAATGCGGAGGCGGCGGAGGCATTAAAACCATTGGAGCAGGTCCAAACTGGAACGTCTGCTGCCCCTCCGCCTGTCGCGGAGGAGGGGAATCGGGGGCCTCCGATCCTTATCTCTCAAGATGTTTCCCTTTCGGGCGAGGGAGCTTTGCCTTCGGGCCAGCAGACTCCCGCGGGTGGCGCTGGTTCCTCTTTCGTTCGGTTTGATTTGTTAGATTTTTCAACTTCAGATTTTGAGAGGGGGGCCGCTGCAGCCCCGACTTTAAGAAAAATGCGCGCAGCCTTCTCTCCCTATAGCAAATCTGTGGCTCTGTTCAAGGGAGTTAATGACCTTTCTCTTTGTGAAATCTCCATGGATCATTATTTGAAGGTATTTCCCCTTTTGAGCTTTTATTACTGATCTCTTTGTCTTTCAACATTTTTCTTCTTCTTTTTTAGGGGGCTGTCGTTGCTTCGAAAGTATCCCGCCGATTTCGGGCGTATTTTGACAAGTTTAACAAGGGGATCTTGGATTGTGAGGCAGCGAAAGAACGGGTGGCGGAATTAGAAACAGAGAAAGCTAATCTTTCAGAGGCGCTCCGAGACTGTAATGAATCATTGGCTAAGGTACAGGCCGAAGCATTTCAGAGTCAAGATTTAGCAGCAAAAAATGCAGAGCTTGAGGGATTAGTTTCCTTGATGCGGAACAGTCTTGCCGAAGAGGAACGGGCTCGCATAGTAGCTGAGCGAAATGAGAAGAAGAAAGATGACCATATAGAGGAATTGAAAAACCTGTTGGCGGTTGCAGAGGAGGGTAAGAATATATTGAAGAAGCAAGTGGAAGAATTCCCTTCTCAAATTGCAACGGCGCGGAGCGAGGTTCAAATGCATCTTCGTAATACTCAACGAGTGGAGGAGCGTTACGAAACGGTCCGAAAGGAATTAGAATCCATTGTCTCTGGGGTTCACGGAGCTACGGAGGCCTTTCTGCAGCAGCTCCCCCGGTTTGGCATTGATGCAGCCCCGAGTCGTATTCCTTCATCCAACTTGGAAGCTGTCTCCTTTCTTGAGAAATCAACTAAGATATTTGGGGATTCGGCGCTGACTTTCGGGGATTACTGCGCGAGACTGGGCTCTGTTAAAACTGCTCAATTGTTGGAGGCGAAGGGATGTACACACATTTGCGAGCACTTCGGTTTTTCTTCTGCTGCTCCGTCGCTACCAGGGTTTGGAGATATTCCCCCGTCTAGGAAGCCTTCCTCCGCCGCGTCCCGATTATCTTCAAGCTTCATGTTAGATTTCTGGAAGCAACATAGTGATTCTACTGCGAGGGAGTCAGTGCGTCGAGCTCGTGCCGTAATGCGTGACTCAGCGAAGGGCAAAGAGAAGCCGCCCCTTCTTAGCTCGTTTATTTTTGTATATGGAATCCTTATGAGCACCTGAATTGGATTATCCATCCTGTTGAATGCTTATGTACATTCGTTCACCCTATGTGTCTTTTCGCCTGAGGAGTGTTCAGGTGCTCCTAACGGGGACCAGGTTATCAGTGGCGAGTATTGGGGGGATTAAGGATCTAACTAACTTCTCGGGGGATGCGGGGACGCCTTGGCTTCCTGCGTCCGTATTTAACCCAGGCCCTTCGCCTTCCTTGCTTTGACATATGCCAACGTTGCTGGTTTCAGAGTAAGCGTTTGCTCTCCAACCCTATTTTCTCTTGTTTCTTCGATGGCCAACATCCCGTGGGACTTCCCGGAGGAAGACATCTTTTTCGCCGACCTCGGTGAGGAACCACCAATGGCGGAGGCCCCGCCGATGCTGGGTGAGGAGGAAGCCCCTGTCTTGGTCTTTGACTTCCAAGATGACGCCCCCGCCCTCGAAGACCTTCCAGCACCCGGTGATCATGAAGCTTTTATCGAGGAGCTGTGGGCAGACTTCGACATGGTTATGGCCGAGGAAGAAGCTCTTGCCTGTGATCTCGCCAACCTTGATGTGTTGATCGGGATTGTTCCGAGGTTGCTGGAGGCCAAGGATGCTCTCGTTGAAGCCGTGACCCGTGCCCGCCGTGTTTAAATCCATTTTAGTACGTATAGAAACTTTTGTTAGATTGTTTTATCATATATGACTGGGATGGCATTATGTAGCCCTCTGTTATGGGTTTTTACCGAAGTTTATTTTTCCTCTTATCTTCTTAAATTCTATTTGAACATGCATTCTTAGCCCCCTACTGAGTTTCAACCAGCAACGTGAAACAGTCCTGATCGTTCACTCGGCCCCATATCGGGTTAGAGTATGAGGACAGGCGTGGCCACGTTTGGGGTTGTCAAGACGCGTAACTTGGTATACGGGATTTAGTAGAGCGCCGACTCAAATCTACATTTTAAAGCGGCAGATTGTTTCGTCGTGATATTTTAGGTTTCCCTAATTGGATTCTGGCCACGTATTGTGTGAATACCCTCTCCTTCACAGCCGAAGGATGCATAAGATATTGGCCCGGTTGTGTGTTCACAACTGTCCATATAGCGCAATGCGGTGTGTTCTCGGGGCCGAGGGGTAACTGGGGTTTTTTAGCCTGCATAAGCTCCTTGCTAACTCCTACACGGAGCGGAGCCCCTAGTCTTCGGAGCAAAGGAGAGGGTGGGGCGTTAACTCGACCAATCGTCTCGCTAAGTTGTACCCGGGGCAAAGGATGGGTGGGACGTTGGCCCGACCAAGCATCCGCGAACTCCTACCCGACACATGGCAACTGGTCTCCGGAGTGAAGGATGGGTGGGATGTTAGCCCGACCAAGCATCCGCGAACTCCTACCCGGCACGAGGCAACGGGTCTCCGGAGCGAAGGATGGGTGGGACGTTAGCCCAACCAAGCATCCGCGAACTCCTACCCGGCACGAGGCAACGGGTCTCCGGAGCGAAGGATGGGTGGGACGTTAGCCCGACCAAGCATCCGCGAACTCCTACCCGGCACGAGGCAACAGGTCTCTGGAGCGAAGGATGGGTGGGACGTTAGCCCGACCAAGCATCTGCGAACTCCTACCCGGCACGAGGCAACGGGTCTCCAGAGCGAAGGATGGGTGAGACGTTAGCCCGACCAAGCATCCGCGAATTCCTACCCGGCACGAGGTAACGGGTCTCCGGAGCGAAGGATGGGTGGGATGTTAGCCCGACCAAGCATCCGCGAACTCCTACCCGGCACGAGGCAACGGACGTTCGTTTTAAACATCGGGGAATATAGAGATGACCTCCGTCCACAATGTCTTCTCGCTATTTTATTGATAAAGACCGGTACATTTTTTTTTGCCTTCGTATCTCATCATCTACGGGTAAAATTTCTTGAGTGCATCGGTATTCCATGTTCTTGGTATCTCCTCGCCATCTGGAGCGATGAGTTTGTGCGCTCCCTTCGCTGTTGACTCTCTGATAATGTATGGTCCTTCCCATGTTGTTTCCAGCTTCGCGAAGGCCGGAGCAGCTCTCTTGAGCACCATATCCCCGGGATATAGCTCGCGTTTCTTTACCTTCTTGCTGAAGCTTCGTGTTGAGGCCTTTGCATAGGCTTTCATGGTCTTCAAGGCTTGAAGTTTCTGTTCTTCCTCTAGATCACACGTGATGTCGACTTCCTCGTAGGTCGGAGTTTTGATCACTCGCAAGGATTTTGCACGGATTTCTGCAGGTGAGATGGCCTCTTCCCGAAGAGGAGCCGGAAGGGAAAGAATCCAGTTGCTCTTGAGGCTGAGGTGCGGGTTGGCCATAAAACGTGGTCAAGCTCGTCGGGCCAGAGTCCCTTTGTAGAGTTGTAAAGCCTTTTTTTGATGCCATGAAGAAGCAACCCGTTCGCTCGTTCCACCGCCCCGTTTGACTGGGGGTGACCTACAGAGGCAAAGCAAATGTTTGTCCCGATATTCTCACAATAATCGCGGAATCTCCTGGAGTCAAATTGGGACCCATTGTCGGTCACGATCTGAAAAGGGACCCCGTATCTACAAATAATTGTTTTCCACAGGAACTTAATGGCAGCGTCAACGGTTATCTTTGCTACCGGCTCTGCTTCGATCCAGCGGGAGAAGTAGTCGATGGCGACGATTACAAATTGAAGGTTTGCCCGAGCTTTGGGAAGTGCTCCGACGATGTCCATCCCCCATTTGGCGAAGGGCCAAACTGGGGGCACTACGTGCAGTTCATTGGGCGGGGCCTTTTTTTGTTTGGTCATCCATTGGCATGCATGGCGGTGTCGAACCATCTGCTCGGCATCTTGCAATGCCGTGGGCCAGTAAAGTCCCATTCGGAATACTTTTCCGGTAAGATTCCTGGGGGCCTGATGTGCTCCGCACTCTCCCTGGTGTGCTTCGTGCAGAGCCTGCGTCCCCTCCTCTCGTGAAATGCAGCGGAGCCATGGAGCGCATAGGCCGCTGCGGAATAAGAATCCATCAATGATGGCATATTTTTTCGCTCACCTTTCGAGGCGTCTTGCTTGAGCTTCATCATCTGGTAAAGTCCCCTCGAGGAGATAGCTGTATATCTCGCTCCTCCAGTCTTCACTGGTTGCCCGAGAAATGAGATTTATACGGGTGGGGACGGAGGCCGTACGAAGCACCTCGAAAAATACTGTCGAAGGTAGACATCCCCCGGTGGTGGCGATCCTCGCAAGCTCGTCGGCTCGTTCGTTCTGGGATCTGGGTATTGCATTAATGGTGAACCTGATGAAGCCCTTCTCCATTGTTCGGACCACCTCGACATACTTCTGGAGCTGTTCATCCTTCACCTGATATTCTTTGGTGATATGCCCCTGAATAAGCTTCGAGTCGGTGTATAAGATTGCCCTTCTCGCTCCCATGGTTTTCGCTTTCCTGAGCCCCAATAGGAGAGCTTCATATTCGGCTATATTGTTAGTTGAGGGAAACTCCAGCCTTGCTGCGAACTCAACCTTTTCGCCACTAGGCGCTTGTATCACTGCGGCTATTCCTGCTCCGCTCGCTCCCCATGACCCGTCGGTATTGATGAACCATATCGCTGAAGTTTCGTTATCCCCAGAGATTGGAGAAGTCCATTCCACCATAAAATCGGCGAGGGCTTGGCTCTTGATGGCAGTGCGAGGCATTATAGTTAACTCGAAGGGGGCTAGCTCGACCGCCCACTTGCTGATGCGGCCAGTGCTTTCCTTGTTGGATAGCATAGATCCAAGAGGGTACGTAGTTGGTACTTTGATGTGGTTGGCCTGAAAATAGTGTCGGAGCTTTCGGGAGGCCATTAACAAAGTGTATGCCAACTTTTCCACTTCCGAGTATCGTAGCTTCGCTCCTTGGAGAGCTTCAGAGATGAAGTAAATCGGCTGTTGTTTAACACCTTGGGGTCGCACTAGTACAGCACTGACGGCCGAGGGGCTGGCTGCCAGGTATAGCAGAAGCTCCTCACCTTGCTTCGGACTTTGCAGAACAGGGATCTCCATAAGGCTTTGCTTCAGATCATCGAAGGCGCGTTGGCATTCCTTTGTCCAGACGAAAACATCATGTGAGCGTAAGGCTTTAAAGATCGGCAAACTTCGCTCTGCGGATTTTGGCAGGAATCGACTAAGCGCTGCTATCCGCCCTGCCAGCCGTTGTACTTCTTTTAAATTTCTTGGTGGAGCCATGTCTTGGATAGCTCTTATCTTTTCCGGATTCGCCTCTATGCCTCGTTGGGAGACCAGGAAGCCTAGCAGCTTTGCCGCGTTTACACCAAAGATGCATTTGGATGGGTTGAGTTTCACTTTCCCCTTTATCAAGTTCTCAAAGGTTTCCCGGAGGTCCCCGACATGGTCTTCTTTCTTTTCGCTTTTAACAATGATATCATCGACATAGGCTTCCACGTTTCTTCCTAATTGGCCGGCGAAGATCCTCGTGATGAGCCGCGCGAATGTAGCGCCCGCGTTTTTGAGCCCGAAGGGCATCCGCACGAAGCAATAGGTACCGAAGGGAGTAACAAACGCCGTCTTGTCTTCGTCTTCTTTTTGCATGTATACCTGGTGATAGCCACAGTATGCGTCGAGGAAACTCATCCTTTCTGACCCGGAGGTAGAGTCGACAAGTTGGTCAATGCGGGGCAGGGGGAAGTCATCTTTTGGGCATGCTTTGTTTAAGTCAGTAAAGTCGATGCACATCCTCCACGCCCCGCTGGCCTTCTTGACTAGGACAATGTTGGCCAACCACTCCATGTATCGGGCTTCACGGATGATCCCTGCATGAAGCAGTTTGGTCACCTCCGTCTTCGCGGCTTCTTGTCTTTCTACCGCAAGTTTTCTTAGCTTTTGCTTCTTAGGCTTCGCATCTGGGCTAATGGCAAGGACGTGTTTGATGGTCTCCCTTGGGACTCCAGGAAGGTCTTCAGGCCCCCAGGCGAACACGGTTTCATATTCTTGGAGGAGCAGCATCATGCGTTTCTCCTCCTCGGGGGGCAGCATGGTACCGAGGACACTGCCTTACTACCTCCTGGCCTGAGCAATACTCGTTGGGTTTCTCCCTGAGGCTGTGGTTTAGGGAGCCACCAACTACGATTCATGGGTACAACGGGGTCCAACTCCGTGGTGCAGACATGCTTGACCTGGGGTGGGTTTTCCATGTCTATCTTCCTTGCCAGGGCTTGATCTCCTCGCACCGTGACGACACCATCTGCGGAGGGAATCTTCATACATAAGAACCCGTGATGAATTATGGCCCCCATGGTCGTCAACGAGCCCCTGCCCAGGATCGCATTGTATTGAAACGGCATGTCTACCACGTCGAAGGTCACACGACTCATGACGCTGGCTTGTGGCGTTGCGAATGTGACTTCTAGCTCTAATTGCCCCAGGGTGTTGACCATCCTTCCTCCAAAACCCATCAGCGGCACCTCTGATTTTTTCAATCGGTCTTATGAAATCATCATTTGCCGGAAAGCCTTCATGGACAGAATGTCCGCCGCACTTCCCCCATCTATCAATACACGACGTACTTCGCAATCGGCGATTATAGCAGTTACTACTAAGGAGTCTTGATGCGGGAAGTGCACCCCCGTGGCATCCTCTTGTGTAAAGGTGATTGGCTCAAACTTTAGCGGAGGAGGGGTAGTGGGTTTAATTGCAATGTGGTTAATTTGCCGGGCATAAGCCTTCCTCTGCCTTTTCGACGAGAGATGCGACGAGGAGCCCCCCGCAATGACGTTGATGATGCGACGGAGATGATTTATTCCCACCCGAGGGGGGGGGGATGTTGTCGTTCGACTGAGGGTGCCTCCGGCGCTATAGGGTGCATCCCAACTTCTCTTTGTTTGGCCTCGAACCGCCGGTATCCATTAATCACTTTGCACTGGGTAGTGCCGTGGGTGATATTTTCTCCATGATATTCACAAAAGTACCGTCAGGGTTCTGTCCCTTCCCTTTTGTTAACTCAACTTCCTTCATCTTGCCTTCCTCGGCTTGGGGGTGGTCCTCGTCTCTGTTGCTACGCTCGCCGGTCGCCCATGACTTGCCGATTGCTTGGTTCGTCAATGTGATGAATTCTCCTCCTTTCGTCTCTTCTTCTGGGCTCCGGGTATCGTTCCTTCGTTTTAGTGTTGGGTGGGGGATCTTTCCGTCGCCCTCTCTTGCGTGGGATGAATTCTTGGTTCTCTTGCTGTGGCCTATCTTCTCTTCGGAGGTTGTCTTCCTCCGCTCGCGCATATTCCCTCATCTTCGCAAAGAGTTCTTCCACTGTACGCACCTCTTTACGAGCAAGCCTTTCTGCCAACGGTCCCCTGCGCAGGCCACAACGTGCCGCGTTGATGATAGTGGTATCGCTAACCCCTCGTATTTGGCACTTAACCCGGGAGAAGCGCTGGAAATAACTCTTAAGGGTTTCTCCTTCGCGTTGCCTGATCGCAAATAGGTCACTTTCCTCTTTCATTCCGTCGAAGTTGCCCTGGAAATTGCCTTCAAGCTTGCGGCGGAGTTGCGACCAACAGGTTATCGATCGGGACTCCAGCGAAGAGTACCAGGACAGGGCTATACCTTCAAGTGCCAGAAGGAGCCCCTTCGCCTTGATATCATCATCTCCTCCCGCGGCTTCAATCGTCGTGTCGTAAACGTGGAGGAACTCCCTTGGGTCTGTCCGACCATCATACGGCTTAATGGTGGGAAATTTGAAGCTTCCCAGGGAGGGCCATTTTTTGGCCCGTAGACGGGTGCTGAGGGGGTTTGGATCATTGTCCTCCCTGTGCACCGTCGCAATCGCTGGGGATAGCACCTCGCGGCTCGGGCTTTCGTCTTGTGACTCGTATTGCTCCCCATCTTGTCCTCCTTGCAGGCGCTTCAACTCCGTCCTGAGTTGCTCGTTAGCTTCCATCAGCACCCGCACGTTGGGGTCAAGCTCCCCCTAAGTCCTGGTCCCTTCTCCAAGGGCCTCTTCGTTCCCATAGGTCTCTTGGCGACGGGTCGGATGTGTCGACGCCTCTGCCACATCTCCTCCTGGTGTCGAAACCGTTCGGCCTGTCGCCGGAGGCCGTCGTTTGGGGGCTCGCTTGCGCACGGCAACTGGGGTCTGTGGAGGTAAAGTTCCCACCACGTTTCGGGCTTCTGTTGTGGCTGGCAGCCGCGTCTCATCATCCAGAAGTTGAGGTGGGTCTCTAGATTGGCTCCTCGCACGCCGTCTTGATTCTTCTGCTCCTACCGTCGTTGCCGCCCCCTTGGATACTGGCTCCTTTCCCTTCTTTGGTGGCATGGCTACAGAAAACTTACCCTTAGTCTTGATCCGCGGGCGGCGGCTTCACCTTGCGGTTAGGGTTCCCCACGGACGGCGCCAGTGTGGCGGAATTGAACCACCGAGTCTCTCTCTCTTTTCTTTGTGGGATTTTTTCTTGTTTTTCGGGGAACCTATCTCTTCTCTTCCTTCTTCCCCTCTTTATAGGGCAGGCTTGGGAACATGCACGTATTGGTCGGCCCTCTTTTTCCTTCCTGTCTCTTGCCAAGGGCTAGCTTGACTCTTCATTGAGTCATTTCCTTCGTGTATCATGTTTTTACCCTCTATTCGTACACCTTTTATAGGGGTTCGACGGGGATTTCACTTATGTTGGGGTCCCAGGTTAGTCTGACACGTCCTTGCGTGCTCGAGAGGGGTTGTTGGAGGGTGTCAGACCTTGGTAGTTCGTGCTACGTTTGCGCTGGTAGGAGATGAAGCCGAGGGGAGTTTCCTCCGTTTTCCTCCCTCGCTACGGAGGGAAACTTCCCCTCGTCGCGGAGGGGAGTGGTCTTTATTCTTTTTTACCTTCTTCCGAGGGAAGGACTCCCAGGGTTTGTGCTCATTGCTTCGTCAACGGGAGGGATTGACTGTCACAGACACATTTATATAAGTCGCAAGGTAGTATAAGCCTCGCTTCGTTTGTTGGGGGAAGATGAGTCCGTTTGGTCTACAACACTTAGGGCATCTGCAATAGTGCCACTTCAGCTTACTATAAGGGTGTCAACTCAACATTTTGCTTAGGTGGATGAGAGAAAAATAAGAGAGAGATATAGACTGACTACTAACTTATAGTCAGGCTATAGCTGATTCCAAGGCATTTATCACCTCTTACATATGAGCATATATTTAATTTTGTAGACAATGCTATAGCTAGTCCATTGGAGAGGTTGTCTATTAGCTATCTATAGATGACATGTACATTTTTTATAGCTAGTAGTTGACTACACCATTGCAGATGCCCTTAGGTAGCTTATCCAGAAGCTTAGTCAAAAAGTTTGGAAAACTCCTGTCGTGATTTCGCGATTTCGCCCTTCATTTAATTGGCCTTAGCCGGCTGTTAGGAGGAAGCAAATGCATTGAACTTCTTTGTCTCTCTCTCCTGTCACCTACACATGGGGCCCGCGCGCGTAATGGCTAGCTGAACGACTTTGTGTGAAGTGTGACGCTGCCAGAAGGTCCCATTTCAATACGCACGTCATTCACCGGTACTGTTCCCCTTTTCTTTTCCTTCTGCAACTCAATTCCCTTAACCATTCTTTCTTCCTAGCGGTAGGGAAACGTCAATTCGGCCAATTGCGGTAGGGCTTGCTGCAAGTCCTTAAAGTTTACGCATCCTTAGGTACTATGAACCTAATGCACTCATTCCTTGTAGCCCAGACCTTCTCGAGCACCGCCGCACCGAAGAGCTCCGCCGCGGCCGCCGTGTGCACGGTGAGAACCCTATTGCGCAGCTATTTCCTTTCTTCTAAGCCGTGTTTTAGCATCACTGGAACCCACTGAATCTCGTGCGCTTGTTAATTAGACCTAGTTTGAGCTGTAGCGCCGCCGCGTCGACTACTATCATAGAGCTGCCGCTAGTTGCCGGTGAGCCCTATGCTTCGATTACCCCTAAGGTTAATAAAGGTGCCCACTCGGTTCGCCTGAAGATGCTGATCACGATTATGAAACTCATTCACCTGCTCCAGCCGTGCCTCACCGCCGGCGAGCTCAAAGCCGAGGTGCTCTGCTTGGATTGACTGGGCGCTGGGGCCCGAGCGTCAAGCCTCACGTGCGCCCCACCCTTCTACTGACCAGCCGGACCTACTGGTCAGCCACCGGTCGCACCAGCGCGTGCAAGAGGTTCAGACGCCGACGGTTGGGCCCCGAACGTCAGAGACTCCGGTTCGGTTCAAATGAAAAATGTGCGTAAAGCAGCGAATACGTTTTCAGCTTGATGAAAGCGTATTTATCAATTTCTTTGAATTAACTCAAACCGAATGGATTCAAACCTAAGTAACTTTTGAACCGTAAGTCCAAATGAAGTGGGACAACTTTCTAAATTTGTATAAAATCATGAAATTTTATATTCTGCAAAAATAATTGAAATTTATTTAGTACTTTAAATTAGAACTTAAACTTAAATGGTATGTTTGCAATATGCTTTAAATAGAAATTTTGCAAACTAAGTCCAAATTGAGTGAAACTAATTTTGTTTGAATCCTCTTGTCAAATACTGTCCAAATATGTAATTATATTTGAATTTGAAGTTATTTTGTGAAAACTTCCTATTAGGGTTGAATTCAATGCATAGAATTAATATAATTGCTATAACTTGTTCAAAAATCATTCAAATTGAGTGAAACTTGTTTTGACATGTTAATGATGTTATTTAGAACAAGATTATGAAATAAAAGTATGGGTGTACCATGCATCTTTTTATCAAAAATAATTAGTCTGCCACATGTATTAAGTAACATTAGTACGAGTAGCTCTATAACCTGAAAATGAAACTTTATAAGTTAAATCTTACGATCTTAGCTTTTTGAATTCGTAAATTAAAAGAAAATAATACACAAGAGAAAAGTAGTTGGGTTGTATATCCCTAAGCTACTATCTTTAGGACAAAATCTTACAACTTAGTGACCACATGAAATGATGAAGTTTGATTGTCGTTTCGTTTATCCATGTAATAATTTCGTTTTGTTCTTTTATTTGCTTCATTTCGCCGATATTGAAATTATTTCATTTTCCATGTTATTTTATCAACGCGTAGACGTTGACACTACCGACGTCTAGGGCTGGAAAAAAGCTCATTTATGGGGCTTGTTGGCTCGGTTCAAAATTGCTCCAATTACACTCGTTTTTTTTATTAATCATTGAATGAGTTAATTTTGAATGAAATTGGTTTTTGCTCTGGCTCGGCTCGTTGGCTCCATTCTAAAAATACTTCCAAATTGTAAATAAAATTATATTAAATCAAACTGTGTCAATTTTGAAAAAGCTCGAAAAAACGATGACTTGGCTCGATTTCCACCCCTACCGACGTCGCCATTGACGACATCGATCCTGCTTACTCCATCGAAGAGCAAGGCTGTAACACCCCAAAATTTTGCTTGTCTTAAATTTATGTGTGATTTGGCACTTTGGTGAATTTTTGGAATTTTCTGGAATTTATTTGGATTTATTTGGAATTTATTTGAATTTATTCCATTTTGAAATAATTAAAGAATTAAACTTTGCAAATAAAATTTTGTTGGAAATATTTTATTTGAGTCCAAAATGATCCAAAGTATTTTCCAGAATTTTTCCGAATTTTTCGAAGTCTTTTGCTATTTTTAATGAATTAAATGAATTACTGGGAATTATTTTAATTATTAAATCGCTGGAAATTCGAGTTGGGTCAAGTACTATTCATCCGACCGAGTCGGAACCCGAGTCGGACTCGAGTCCGACCCGAGCCACGTGACTTGATCGAAACACGTCCAAACCCTAACCGTTGTGGACCGTTGGATCAAGATCCAACGGTCAGGATTTTACCGTACCGGTTCGAGCCGCGTCCGACCCGAACCCGGTTACGCCCGTGCGATCGTGGCCGTTGATCGTGCCACGTGTACGGCCCTCCGTCATCGTCTTCGTCCGAATCCGAGCCGAAGAGCGCCGCCGCGTAGCCGCTGGCCCGATTAGGTTTTCGCTTTAGGCGCGCGCATGCCGAGGCCATTTAAGGCGTGGATCATCGCCGAGGACCGCCATTTGTGTGCGCACCTTTTCCTCAAGTCTCCGAGCCCGAGGCGCCACGGCTAGTCGCAATCGCCGCCGTAGTTGGATCACTCCTCCGCCGCGACTATTGCCTTTTCCGCCGCCGACAGCCTCCGCCGCGCTCGAGCCCTGATTCGAGACCCCTGTGTCAAGGCGCATCGGATTGGACCACGACTTCACGGATTCGCCCCGAGGCGCCGTCCGTGTCGCCGTCCTCAAGTCCGGCCAGATCCCGTCGACCGCCGCGATCCCGCTGAAGCTCGTCGGCCACCGTCCGATCCCGATCAGACGCGACGAGTGAGGCCACGTGAGCCCTTTACTGCTCCAACCCCAGATCTCGTATCACCCGTTGGATCTAGATCGTGCGGTCCAGGTTAGATCACGTGATATAGATTGGATCCTTTAGCGCCGTTAGATCTTGATCCTAGGGCCGAGATTGTGCCACGTGGCTCACCGAATCAAGACTGCGTGCTCAAGACGTGAGCCGCCGACATACGGGCCCGCATGTCGCTGACCGCGGCGCTATGGACCGGATCCACCGTGGACCCGTGCCGCGTGGACCCGACCCATGGACCGGACACGTGGCAACACCTGAGTGGTGCCACGTGTCATGCTGACGTCAGCATGACGTCATCACGGGATCCGTTTGGTGATGACGTCAGCCGACCAATCACAGGATGACACGTGTCCTCGCTGACGCAATAATTAATTTCCGAAAAAGAAAATGATTTATTAATTCGAAATAATGATTTCAGATTTTGTTTCAAACTTCAAACGCTTATAACTTTTGCGTTTCAACTCCGATTTGAGTGATTCAAATTTCTAAATTTGTATAAAATTGAGATCTATCTAATTATGAATTTTATTTAATTTTTGGACTAAAGTTTTTCTCTGTAAAATTATTTAATTGATTATTTAAACTTTAAATAATCATAACTTTTGCATTTTAACTCCAAATTTGACGATTCCAGTTTCTAAAAATTCATAAAATTATGTTCTCTCTATTTATGGATTTTATTTGGATGTTTGGATACTTTTTGCCTATTATTTATTCGTGTTTTGCTATTTGCACGCTTTACGAGTAGACGTTGAAGTGCCGGAAGGATTCGAAGGAGAAGTATTGACTCAGGATCCAACTCAAGACCAAGAACAAGTACTTTTTGAAGGCAAGTTGTGCTTTGACCATGTTGATCCTATTTTGAAATCTATTTTGATTTAACCTATTGCATGCTAGTTCAATTAGAAAATACTTTATTTAAATATGGGGGATTAGATAAATACCAATTTGCTGTATGACACCTTGATTATTTAAGTATGTGCCATGACCCCTTGTCACCCTAGTTGTGGTTTACTAGTTGGACATTATTAAATTGCCAACATGGGTTTTAGACCGTTGTAGTATACTGCTTAGACCTGCTACGTGCTCATGACATGATTTTGGACAATCAAATGTTAATATTGACTAAATGATATATTGAACCTGTTTTGGAAAGGTGTCATGTGATGTTGATGGCACGTGGTGCATGGTAATCAACTGGGGTTTGATAAATAGTTTTTCGACCGGGGCATGTGGTAAGAATAATCTGGTGGGCCAGTTGTGGCATTGGGGATGTTGATTTGGTTCTTCGGGTAGTCTTGCCCTGGTCACCCTAAGGACTTAACCTTGCAAGCCTTTGAACTGGGTCTAACGTGCAACCACATGTCTGTAATGGGACGGACCTAGTTGATTAAGTTGCTAATAACGTACCTGTGGGACCTCAGGAGGTCAACTACACCCTTTGTGTAAGTTGTACGGGGGAGCGTACCGGGGTTGAGGCCAGGTACCCATCTAACGGTTGATTGGCCTAAACTTCGCCTTAGCTAAGGGAAGGGTTAGTGTGCAATAACCGGGGAGGCTCACTTGTATTGTTAGAAGTTTCCGAAAGACTTTGTTACGGGAACTCGCCTTTGTGGTGTTTGACTGTATCTTGTGTGTAAAGTGCATAACCTCTGCAGAGTGTAGAATCTATTCGAATAGCCGTGTCTGTGGTATTGGACATCGCTCGGGAATTACAGTCAAGGGTTAGATTTTCTCAAAAATAACTTGGATTTGAAAGGTTGGGTTGGTTAATAATGATGTTGATGGAAATGTGGATTAGGATGGGAAAGATGTTTACTAAACTCCTTGAAAAGATATCTATGCTATACTTGTTTCTACTGCTTTCGAATCTACTTATGTTACTTGTCAAATGCTGTTTCATCGCAAATATACCTTGAGCTATTCCTTTGTACCAAGCCATGCATATAGTATATTAGCCTGCATTCGTGCATGACTTGGTCGAGTACCAAGTACTCACCCTTGCCACAATACAACACAGTTGAAGGGGAGACTACACCGGCTTTGGAGGAGGAGCTCCAAGAGGATCCGTCTACTTAGGAGCGAGCCCGATCGATTGCCTGTGGTATACTGGATGGCGCCACGAAGTTATTTGATTTTCCGCTGCTATTATTTCTCTCTTAATAAGTTTCGCCTTGCGAGGCGTATATTTGTAACTTGACCATAAGGTCAAGTAACCAGTTTGACTATTTAATTAAAGTACTTTACTAGTATCGAGTGGTATGACTGTGATATTTACCGATGTTAAGACTGTGTGCACTAGCGCGTTCCTGGACTAGTGTTGAATACACAGAGGGTCCGGATTTGCAAATTCGGGGTCCCGACAGAGGTGGTATCAGAGCATACTGACCGTAGGCTCAACCCTAGCTAGAATGGTCGTAGTGAGGATAAAACATATTTTCTAAAAAGAATAAAATTTGTCAAGATAAGAAATGACATCTCGACTTATCCCCTTCTCTCTTTTCTTGTCTCTTGCTGAATTTTTCCTTACCTTGTCACGATTTAAAAATTTCGAGTTCTTACGTGAGCACTCTTGTGACAGATGGAGGGAGAGTTCAACTACGTCGATCTGGAGGTTGGTCACGCCGCAGAACTTTGGCATATGCTACAGACTCTCGGAGATTTTGAGAAGCCCCAATACCAAGTGGAAGTGATCAGACAAGCAGGATTGATCAAGGCTTGTGACGTAAAGATTGAGGTACCTGCTAGGAAGAAGGGTCCAGTAATCGCTCGATACAACTGACCGCGGAAGGTCTACAATGCAGATGGGTATTCAAGAAGTATCACGACGAGCAATGCGGCACATTACCCGCATCTACGCCAGAGAGTTGGAGAGCACGGTGTTCCGTTATCACCCGCGCAGCAATAACCTTCTTGACCCGAAGGCGATTCAGGATGAGGATGTCATGGTTACACAGTTGGCACGACTTGTTGTCGCCCAGGAGAATGTACTCGATGATACAAGCAAGGAGCTACAGAAGGCCCGCAAGGAGATCACGACAGAGAAGAATAGATGGCGGGAAGCTCAGGAGTATGTGTCCCACCTTCTGCAAAGGATTGGAGAGTTAGAGACGGCATTGTACGGACAAGAACCAGAGCCAGTACTCGAGCTACACGAGCCAGATCCGGAGGAGTCAGATCTCGATGAGGACACTGCTTCTTCGACTACCACAGATGACACAGTTGCTGGACATGGCAATCGTTTCGCGCCTATGCCGCAGCATCCGTACCCAGGCCGTGGAGGTTTTCTCGATGAGTGAGCGTAGGTTCTATAGTGAGACTCCTTCGCCGAGTCGCGTCATAGAATAAAGAGTCACCCTTTAGGCGTTAGACTCCAGTGTTAGTTCGATTTGGATTTTCATTGTTTGCTGAGTGTGCAGTATGTGTTGCAAGGCCCTTAGGCATTGTAAGCAACCATACCAAGTTACTATTGATTAGTTAATAAAGTTGGACCTTAAAGTTACACCTTTCGCCCGCATAAGTTCCATATTACTTGTCTATTCTTGTTTCCCCTCATCTCTAAAACTTAGAGCAAATCAACAGATGGTGAACACCATGAAACTTTGGAAGCAATGGAAGTGGTTCTCGCCAAAGAAAATCCCAATGATGGAGCACCCGGCATCGCCACTTGGATATGCAGAATTTGAGCTTTTCTCGCTGCCTGCACTCGGTTGATGCATGCTATGATGCAACAAATGCAACACGTCCTTTGCTCAGGCCACTTTGCTAATCAAGTTAATCGGGGACAACGCCGTAATACAAGACTGCCGAGTTCATGAGGACTCATCCACCCACTTTCTTCGGGAATGCCAATCCATTGGAGGCCGATGATTGGTTAAGGTCAATCGAGAGGAAGCTACACATAGCTCAATGCATAGGAAATGAGAAGGTACTCTACGCTTCTCATCGCTTGGAAGGAACAAATTGAATGGTGGGAGAACTTCGTGCCACGCAAGAGAACCCTCAAGATATCACTTGGGAAGAGTTCACACTGCGTTTCACAAGATCACGTGCCTGAAGGAATCATGGACCTTAAGAAGGAGGAGTTCAGAGCATCAAGCAAGGTAATCGGCCGGTGGTCGAATACTCCGAACAAGTTCACACAGCCTAGCACGCTACGCACTGAGGATGTAGCAACAGATAAAGCTGCAGTCTCGCTTCATGAAGGGACTTAACTCAGACTACAACTAGGACCGATCACCCACACCTTCCCAGATTTCCAAGAGTTGGTGAATAAGGCGCTTATTCTTGAGGACAAGCGCAAGGAACCGGATGAGAACAGAAGCGCAGGATGCAACAAACAGGGATCACGCCAGGAACGCAATGGCGTCGAGAGTTGCACCAAATCAATTTTTCAGATTCCACCACGAGAATGCTACAAGGACACCGCTACCAAAGACCAAGACCCGTCAATCGAACTACCATACCTCACCCCCGCTTAGAAACGCCGCTCGTGCAACAAGAAGGAACAATGAGACGCTGCTACAACCGCAACGAGCCAGACACTTTGCCAACAAATGCCCAAAGAAGACAGCAGGAGTGACCCTGGCCGCTTAAACTTGGGAACCACCCCAATTAGGACGCCAAAGACAGGAGCCACACCCTGCATCGTGGTGAGAGGCCGAGTCAACCATGTCACCGCAGATGCACCGCAGAATGCTACTGACGTCAGATCGGGTAAGTTACTTGTTAACTCAGTACCTGCAGCAGTTTTGTTTGATTCTGGAGCTTTGCATTCGTTTGTTTCGCAAGGCTTTGCTGCTAGAAACGATTTGGGGATTGCAAGACTTAAGTTCATGCTTTTAGTTCAAACCCCTGGTTCCGAACTCCGAACGAAAGTAGGATGTTCCGCGGTGAGAATACTAATAGATGGAATAGAGTTCCTAGCGAACCTTATAATTTTGGAGACCCAGACCTTAGATGTTATTTTGGGAATGGATTGGTTATCCAAGCACAAGGCCGTATTGGATTGTGGACGAAGAACTATCTCAGTTGAGAGCCCTTGTGGAAAGAAAGTTGAATTTCAAGCCACTGCAGTTAGAGATGGACAGATGATGGTTAACAGCACCAAGGCAATCAGCATAGAGGATGTCTTAGTAGTAAATGAGTACCCAGATGTTTTTCCCGAAGATCTACCTGGTATGCCGCCAGACAGGGACATAGAGTTTGTGATAGAGCTTGTACCTGGTACAGCACCGATAGCAAAGAGACCATATCGGATGTCCACCGAGGAGTTGGTAGAGATGAAGAAACAGCTAGAGGAGTTAAAGGAGAAAGGATTTGTCAGACCGAGTTCGTCGCCGTGGGGAGCACCAGTTTTGTTTGTCAAGAAGAAGGACGGGAGTTTCAGGATGTGCATTGACTACCGTGCACTCAATGAAGTCACCGTGAAGAATAAGTACCCGTTACCCAGGATTGATGATTTGTTTGATCAGCTGAGAGGAGCCGGAGTTTTCTCCAAGATTGATCTGAGATCGGGATACCATCAGCTGAAGATCCGATCGTAAGATATTCAAAATCGCATTCTCGCCAAGATATGGACATTACGAGTTCTGATTATGTCCTTTGGATCGATTTAATGCGCCAAAGATATTTCATGAATATGATGAATAAGGTGTTCATGGAATATTTGGACAAGTTTGTTGTTGTGTTCATAGATGATATCCTAATCTACTCCAAGACAGAGGATGAACATGCCGAACACTTGAGGCGAGTTTTGGAAAAGCTGAGGGAACAGCAACTCTTTGCCAAGTTCAGTAAGTGTGATTTTTGGAAGGACAAGGTGGAGTTTCTTGGACATGTAATGACCGCAGAAGGAGTCGCCGTAGATCCAAGCAAAGTAGAAGCTGTGTTACATTGGGAGCAGCCGAAGACTGTGACCCAGATCCGAAGTTTCCTTGGAATGGCATGATACTATCGCCGTTTCATTGAAGGCTTTTCGACAATTGCGAGACCTCTTACGCAATTGCTGAAAAAGGAGAAGAAGTTTGCATGGACGTCAGAATGTGAGAAAGGATTTCAGGAGCTGAAAAAGCGATTGACATCAGCACCGGTGTTAGTTCTCTGGGATGTTAATCAAAGCTTTGATACTTATTGTGATGCATCGCGCCAAGGACTTGGATGTGTCTTGTCTGCAGAATGGAAAGGTCGTCGCTTATGCATCAAGGCAGTTGAGGCCGCATGAGGAAAATTATCCGACGCATGACCTAGAGTTAGCTGCCGTAGTACATGCCTTGAAGATATGGCGTCACTATCTGATCGGGAACAGATGTGAAGTGTATACGGATCATAAGAGCCTTAAATACATATTCACCCAGTCGGATCTGAACATGAGGCAGAGGAGATGGTTAGAGTTGATCAAGGACTATAATGTTGGAATCCATTACCATCCTGGAAAGGCCAACGTAGTAGCCGATGCTCTGAGTCGGAAAAGCCATACTGTGAGCATGTTGCTAGCCACAAGTCAGGATGAGCTATGTGAGGATTTCCAGAGAATGAAGATTGAGGTGGTACCTAGCGGATTCTTGGCCGCATTGGAAGTAAAGCCTACCCTAGAGGACCAGATCCGGGAAGGACAGAAGGATGATGACAAGATCCGCAGGATTAAGACCATCAAGGAGGAAGGCAAGGCAGAGGACTTCAAGTTGGATGAGCAAGGCACGTTATGGATGAAGGATCGGATTTGTGTGCCCAACAAGAAGGAATTAAAGCAAGCGATTTTGGAGGAAGCCCATGACTCCAAGTATTCAATTCATCCTGGAAGCGCCAAAATGTATCAGGATTTGAAGGAAAGATTCTGGTGGCCAAGCATGAAGCGTGAAGTTGCCGAGCATGTTGCATTGTGCGACGTATGCTAGAGAGTCAAGGCAATGCATCAGAGGCCAGCAGGATTACTACAAATTACAAAATACCTGAGTGGAAGTGGGAGGAAATCGGAATGGATTTCATTACCGGTTTGCCTAAGACTCAAGGAGGTTATGACTCCATATGGGTTATAGTGGATCGCTTGACCAAAGTAGCCCATTTTATCCCCGTGAAGACCACTTACTCGGGAGATAAGTTAGCAGAGTTGTACATGATCAGGATCGTCTATTTGCACGGAGTGCCAAAGAGGATTGTATCGGACAGAGGTACCCAATTTACCTCAAGATTCTGGAATAAGTTGCATGAAGCCATGGGAACCCGTTTGAACTTAAGTACAGCTTATCATCCACAGACGGATGGACAGACCGAAAGAGTCAATCAGATTCTGGAGGATATGTTAAGAGCTTGTGCATTGGCTTATGCTACCTCTTGGGATAAGAGTTTGCCGTATGCCGAGTTCAGTTACAATAATAGTTACCAAGCTAGTTTACAGATGTCACCTTTTGAGGCACTGTATGGTCGACCCTGTCGGACGCCATTGAATTGGAATGAGACCGGCGAGCGCCGTGTCTTCGGGCCTGATATTCTTCAAGAGGCTGAAGAGCAGATTGCCATGATTAGGGAAAGGTTGAAGATCGCCCAATCACGCATGTAAGAGTTATGCTGACAATCATCGCCGGGATTTGAGTTTTGAACCAGAAGACTTTGTATACCTCAGAGTTACGCCTCTCAGGGGAGTTAAGAGGTTCCATGCCAAAGGGAAACTCGCACCCCGTTATGTTGGACCATTTAAGATTTTGAGCCGCAGATGCGAAATTGCTTATCAGTTGGAGTTGCCACAGTCGTTAGCAGGAGTACATGACGTATTCCATGTGTCCCAGTTGAAGAAGTGTCTTCGAGTTCCTGAGGAACAGACACCGCTAGAATTAATTGAGTTGCAAGAAGATTTGACTTACAAGGAGCATCCCGTAAAGATTTTTGACACTATGGATCGAGAGACCAGAAATAAGTCAACCCGTTTCTGTAGAGTACAGTGGAGCAACCACACGGAGAGTGAAGCAACTTGAGAACGCGAAGAGGATTTGAGGAAAGAGTTTCCAAACCTATTCCTTTAGTAAGCCCTGAATCTCGGGGACGAGATTCTATTAAGGAGGGGAGGTTTGTATCACCCCAAAATTTTGCTTGTCTTAAATTTATGTGTGATTTGGCACTTTGGTGAATTTTTGGAATTTTCTGGAATTTATTTGGATTTATTTGGAATTTATTTGAATTTATTCCATTTTGAAATAATTAAAGAATTAAACTTTGCAAATAAAATTTTGATGTAAATATTTTATTTGAGTCCAAAATGATCCAAAGTATTTTCCAGAATTTTTCTGGAATTTTTCTTAGTCTTTTGCTATTTTTAATGAATTAAATGAATTACTGGGAATTATTTTAATTATTAAATCGCTGGAAATTCGAGTTGGGTCAAGTACTATTCATCCGACCGAGTCGGAACCCGAGTCGGACTCGAGTCCGACCCGAGCCACGTGACTTGATCGAACCACGTCCAAAACCCTAATCGTTAGGGACCGTTGGATCAAGATCCAACGGCCAGATTTCACCGCACGGTTCGAGCCGCAGGCCGACCAACCCGTTACGCCGCGGCGATCGTGGGCCGTTGATCGCGTTACGCAGACGCTCCTCCGTCATCGTCTTCGTCCGAATCCGAGCCGGAGAGCGCCGCCGCGTAGCCGCCGCGTCCGATTAGGTTTCTGTTTTGTGCGCGCATGCCGAGGCCATTTAAGGCGTGGATCATCGCCCGAGGACCGCCGTTTGTGTGCGCACCTTTTCCCTCAAGTCTCCGAGCCCGAGGCGCCGCCGGGTGTCGCAATCGCTCGCAGTAGTTGGATCACTCCTCCGCCGCGACTATTGCCTTTTTCCGCCGCCGACAAGCTTCTCCGCCGCTCGAGCCCGATTCGAGACCCCAGGTCAAGGCACATCGGATTGGACCACGACTTCACGGATCTGCCCCGAGGCGCCGTCCGTGTGTCGCTGCCTCAAGTCCGGCCAGATCCGTCGACTGGGCCGCGATCCCGCTGAAGCTCCGTCACCGTCCGATCCCGATCGCGACGCACGAGGTGAGGCCACGTAGCCCTTTATCGTTCCAACCCCAGATCTCGTATCACCGTTGGATCTAGATCGTGCGGTCCAGGTTAGATCACGTGATATAGATTGGATCCTTTAGCACCGTTAGATCTTGATCCTAGGGCCGAGATTGTGCCACGTGGTCGAGCCGAATCAAGCCGTGCTCCTCAAGACGTGAGCCGCCGACATACGGCCCGCATGTCGCTGACCGCGGCGCTATGGACCGGATCCACCGTGGACCCGCGTCGCCTGCGTGGACCCGATCCATGGACCGGACACGTGGCGGCACTGAGTGGTGCCACGCGTGTCATCTTGACGTCGACATGACGTCATCACGGATCCGTTCGGTGATGACGCCACCGACCAATCACAGGATGACACGTGTCCTCGCTGACGCAATAATTAATTTCCGAAAAAGAAAATGATTTATTAATTCGAAATAATGATTTCAGATTTTGTTTCAAACTTCAAACGCTTATAACTTTTGCGTTTCAACTCTGATTTGAGTGATTCAAATTTCTAAATTTGTATAAAATTGAGATCTATCTAATTATGAATTTTATTTAATTTTTGGACTAAAGTTTTTCTCTGTAAAATTATTTAATTGATTATTTAAACTTTAAATAATCATAACTTTTGCATTTTAACTCCAAATTTGACGATTCCAGTTTCTAAAAATTCATAAAATTATGTTCTCTCTGTTTATGGATTTTATTTGGATGTTTGGATACTTTTTGCCTATTGTTTATTCGTGTTTTGCTATTTGCACGCTTTACGAGTAGACGTTGAAGTGCCGGAAGGATTCGAAGGAGAAGTATTGACTCAGGATCCAACTCAAGACCAAGAACAAGTACTTTTTGAAGGCAAGTTGTGCTTTGACCATGTTGATCCTATTTTGAAATCTATTTTGATTTAACCTATTGCATGCTAGTTCAATTAGAAAATACTTTATTTAAATATGTGGGATTAGATAAATACCAAGTTTCTTTATGACACCTTGATTATTTAAGTATGTGCCATGACCCCTTGTCACCCTAGTTGTGGTTTACTAGTTGGACATTATTAAATTGCCAACATGGGTTTTAGACCGTTGTAGTATACTGCTTAGACCTGCTACGTGCTCATGACATGATTTTGGACAATCAAATGTTAATATTGACTTAATGATATATTGAACCTGTTTTGGAAAGGTATCATGTGATGTTGATGGCACGTGGTGCATGGTAATCAAGCGGGGTTTGATAAATAGTTTTTCGACCGGGCATGTGGTAAGAATAATCAGTGGGCCAGTTGTGGCATTGGGGATGTTGATTTGGTTCTTCGGTAGTCTTGCCCTGGTCACCCTAAGGACTTAACCTTGCAAGCCTTTGAACTGGGTCTAACGTGGCAACCACATGTCCAGTAATGGGACGGACCTAGTTGACTAAGTTGCTAATAACGCACTGTGGGACCTCAAAGCGGTCAACTACACCCTTTGTGTAAGTTGTATGGGGAGCGCATCGGCCGAGGCCAGGTACCCATCTAACGGTTGATTGGCCTAAACTTCGCCTTAGCTAAGGGAAGGGTTAGTGTGCAATAACCGGGGAGGACCACTTGTATTGTTAGAAGATTCCGAAAGACTTTGTTACGTGAACTCGCCTTTGTGGTGTTTGACTGTATCTTGTGGGTAAAGTACATAACCTCTGCAGAGTGTAGAATCTATTCGAATAGCCGTGTCCGCGGTATTGGACATCGCTCGGGAATTACAGTCAAGGGTTAGATTTTCTCAAAAATAACTTGGATTTGAAAGGTTGGGTTGGATTAGTAATGATGTTGATGGAAATGTGGATTAGGATGGGAAAGATGTTTATTAAACTCCTTGAAAAGTTACCTATGCTATACTTGTTTCTCTCGCTTTGAATCTACTTATGTTACTTGTCAAATGTCTGCATCGCAAATATACCTTGAGCTATTCCTTTGTACCAAGCCATGCATATAGTATATTAGCTTTGCATTCTGTGCATGACTTGCCGAGTACCAAGTACTCACCCTTGCCACAATACAACACAGTTGAAGAGGAGACTACACGGCTTTGGAGGAGGAGCTCCAAGAGGATCCGTCTCGCTTAGGAGCGAGCCCGATTGCCTGTGGTATACTGGATGGTGCCACGAATTTATTTGATTTTCCGCTGCTACTATTTCTCTCTTAATAAGTTTCGCCCTACGAGGCATACATTTGTAACTTGACCATAAGGTCGAGTAACCAGTTTGACTATTTAAATAAAGTATCGAGTGGTATGATTGTGATATTTACCGATGTTAAGACTGTGTGCACTAGCGTGTTCCTGGACTAGTGCTGAATACACAGAGGGTCCGGATTTGCAAATTCGGGGTCCCGACAAAGCACGAAAGGACCTACAGCTGCTGGGAATCAGGAACGACCTACATCCGGAAATGAGAGCGGAAGGACAACATTACCTCCACCCCGCGAGCTACACTCTGAGCAAGGAAGAGAAGAAAAATATGATTAAGTTCTTGAACAGTGTGAAGGTCCCTTCTGGATACTCCTCGAACATAAGGAGACTCATAAACACAAAAGAGAATAAAATCGTACACATAAAATCCCATGATTGTCACGTGTTGATGACACAGTTGCTCCCAGTGGCGGTGCGAGGTATTCTGCCGGACAGGGTACGAGGGACAATCATAAAGTTGTGCTCGTTCTTCAACGTGTCGCGAGAAGGTCATCGAGCCGAATAAGTTATGTAATCTGCATGACAACATGGTCAATAGTCTAGTTAGCCTTGAGATGATCTTCCCTCCATCATTCTTTGATATTATGGTCCATCTCATGGTCCACATTGTTAAAGAGATACAAATTCTCGGACCGTGTTCCTCCACAATATGTTCCTTTCGAGAGGTACATGGGCATCCTAAAGAAGTATGTTCAGAATCGGTCTCGTCTGAAAGGCTGCATTGCGCAGGTGTCGGCACAGGAGGTGATCGAGTTTTGTGTTAATTACATTGATGATCTGAATCCGATTGGCGTTCTGTATCACGCCATGAGGGAGGCTACTGAGGAAAAGGGACTTTAGGGAGAAAAGAATCCTATAGCCACGATCTACTTTCATTTAAACAAGCACATTTCACAAGATTTAAACAAGCAAATTGTAGTGGCTCCATATATGTATGATTACGAGATGAGTCTACGCGCCCAATACCGGAGAAGTCGATAAGTGGATCGCAATCGAGCAAATGGATCATTTCGGTTGGTTACAAAAGCAAGCTGTTGGGCAACCATACAGATGATGAACAGTTGAAACTCTTGGCTCGGGACCATCCACAATACCATATCATTCCAAGGGTATGAGATAAATGGGTACACATTTTACACAACAGCCTAGGATAGCAAGAGCACCAACCAAAACAGCGGCATCCATATAGATGCCTTGGACAAAAATGGAAAGATGGATACCTATTATGGTTTCATACAGGAGATTTGGGAGCTCGAGTACGGACCTTTAAAAGTCCCTCTGTTTCGGTGCCAATGGGTCAAACTGGCAGCCGTGGAGATCGATGAGTACGGTATGACAACTGTGGACCTCAAGCAAGTGGCCTATAGGGATGAACCATTCGTGCTCGCTAATGATGTGACACAAGTATTCTATGTGATGGACATGGACAGCAAACAGAAAAAGCAGAAGGACAAGCCTACTAAAAGGAAGAGGTAGCATAACAAATCTACCGAAAACATAAATCAAAATGAGAAGACTAGCAGTAGCGATCAACCAAGGCGCCACGTGGTTCTTTCAGGTAAAAGAAGGATTGTCGGAGTTGAGGGCGTCACGAACGAAGAAGGGTATAATAAATTCGATGAGCTGCCTCCTTTCACAGTGGACATAGACATTAGTGACCTGAATGATACAGAGGACTGTCCTTACGTACGCCGCGATCATAATGAAGGATCGCTTGTAAAAACAAAGTAGTTAGCAAATAAGTCCAATCTTGTCTACTGTGTTCCCATGCTACTAAATTGTCTATTGTGATGGATCACTTTGCTTTCTTTTGGTGTAATAGACTACTAACATACTAGTTGTGTATTAATTACCTTTTTTATTTTTTGTAAATCATTTTAGTGTGGAATAATAATGATTTATTATTTTTTATTAAGCAAAGAAGCAATAATTGAATTTAAGCAAAAATTACTTTATTTTTTATATTTTTAATTTATATTAATAACCTTATTTTGTTTATATATTATTGTTGAATTGTAGAAACTATAAAAGGAATTTATAAATGACTAGTAACAAGGATTCCAATTTGCATTGGAATTATAAGAGTGCAAAAAATCATTTTTTCTTTCATTTTATTGTAAATAGAGTTTGAATTTAATTCTAATCAAGATCGGTTGGTGTATTTAACCAAGATCTTGATGTGATCTAATCGATCAGGTTGGATACACCAACCTGCATCGAACTCCTAGGTTTTCCTCATATGTGGAATGATCGGTCCGGTTGGTGTATCCAACCGGTACTGATGTGTATATCAATCCCGGTTGGATACACCAACCGGGACTGATGGTGCCCCTATAAACTTCCTTGCCGCCATTTCCTCCCCACCTTAGTGCTCCTCCCGCCCGATTTTATCCCATTTGCTCCTCTGGCGCCTTGCGCCACGAAACTGTGCGGCGTCGGAAGCCCTCGAGCTTCGCCCCGACAGCGCCGCCCTCCGAGCTCGCCCCTCGCCGTCCGAGCTCGCCCCACCCGAGCCAGTGCCGCCCTCCCCTCGGCGCCGCCCTCCGGACCGCGCCGCCGTCCGAGCTTCGCCCCAGCAGTGCCGCCCCTCCCGACGGCGCCGCCCTCCGAACCAGCGCTGCCGTCCGGACCTCGCCCCAAGCGGTGCCGCCCTCCCAGCCAGCGGCGCGCCCTCCGAGCTTCGCCCCACGGACGGTGCCGCCCTCCCCCCTGACGGTGCTCCCCCTCGCCGCTTCTTGCCTCAAAATATATCTCTGGTGTACATGTATGGTGTAGATTCATGTTGGATTTGCTAATTGGAGGAAAATGTGTAGTATTTCTATTTCGGTTGTGATCTTGTTCAAGAACAGATGTTGAATGAATGTTAACATGATGTTGTACTGATCAATTAGACATTAGCTAGTATTGTTTCAGCAATTATAGCAATTAGACCATTACATTGTCACTTTGCCAGATTGCAACGTTCCCGCCAACGGTGCATTGGCACCTGTATAGAATCGAAACTTTTTGGTATATGTTGCAAACGTAATATATTTGCAATGTCATGCCTTGTATGCAAAATGATGTAAGTTCCAGTTGCAGTAAATGATCTAGAGACCGTCGATTTATGTACCATTGATTACAATGGTGAAGAAATGGTTACTCCAGAGATATATTCTCAATTGTCAATATCTGTTCTTTTCCATGTGGTGGAGGTAATGTTATGTATATGTGAGATGTGTCAGATGAGTAATTATATGTCAAATGTGATGTATATGTGAGATGTGTCAGTATATTTGAAATGTGAAATGTATAAGTAGAGTTGGTCTAATCAGCATTTGTTCCTCGCCGTCTTCCACGCCGTTAATTTGCAGTGCCTTCTTCTAGCCTAAGAAACAACGATGGACGGCGAAGGATTTGATCAAGAAGAATTTATGGAAAATTTGATTGCGGGAGATGGTGGTTATGAGGCCGCAGAGCACGATGAGGCCGCAGAGCACGATGATGCCACAGAGGTAACAATCAATCACGTTAATGATTGTCGATTTCACTATCATGCTAAGCCAACATTTTGACCCGTTCATGATTGTACCATGCTTTCAGATCGATCAACCAAGCGGGCAATCACGACAGCGAGGTCCAACCAAGAAGCCGAAGGCAAGATATGTTGTCACCGAAGTCAACGAGAACGGCCAACCTCAGAAACCCTTGACGGTGATTGGGCCGTTCAATTCGGCATGCGGCGTCCACGTTAGGGACCACGTGCCCATTAGCGTAGCAAAATGGGATCGAGTTCTGAAGATACAAAACATGCTTTGGAACGATGTCAGAGAGACATTCACCTTCCCCCAAGGGACCGAAGAGAAGGTGAAGAGTTACACTCTCAAGAAGATGGCCATCGCATTCCAAACTTATAAAAAGAAGTTGAACATAGAGTATATCAAGGAGAATCGAACGCCTGACTTCAACAAGTTCCCGAAGTTGCAAGATCACTGGGAAGCGTTCGTGAACTACAAGACTTCAGAGGAAGGTCAAAGTTTGAGTGAGAAGAACAAGCTGAATGCACAGAAGAAGAATTACCACCACCGACTCGGCCCTGGTGGTTACCGCCAAGCAATACCCAAATGGGAGAAGAGGGAGCATGACCTGCTAGCGAAGGGTGTCACACTCGCAACAATGGAATGGCTTTGACAGAGCAAAGCATTGGTTCTATGCTCACAGTGGTGGCCTCGATGATAACGGCAATGCGGTGTTTGGGGAGGTGCTGAGAGATGTGGCCAGAAGGCTTGTGCAGTCCATCGAGGAGACTTCCCAAGGTAGCTTCGTGCCAAACAAGGAGAATGATGAGCTAACAAGGGCTCTACAAAACCCGGAGCACCCTGGACGTACACGCAGGCGTTGGCGTGCCCCGTGGAAGGTTGGTTTCGCCAGACGCCGAGACCTATAGGAGTCGGATGAGAAGCAAGGCTCGACATGCACAACAACTTAGTGCGCTTGAAGAACGCATGACTCGAGATAGAGGAACAGTTAGCCCAGAGCCAACAATGAGACGTGCCAGAACCTCCCAAAGAATCCTAACATCATCACCCACCGGCAATGAGCAGTGCGCTCTGGTGCTGCCAGCGGACTTGGACAGGTATCCCGTAGATGACATCAGGCAGTAGACACCTTGTGAGCTGCATGTCGGGGCGCGAAACCTCTCCTTGAAGGCGGCGCATGGCATGGTTCACCCAGTGGAGCCAGGGCAGCTCATCCATGGCCAACAGATACTGTCAAACTACTCCAAGGTCTCGGTGGAGGAGGTTTGCCCAGGGTACGAGGACCTTGAGCTCGAAATTCCCGGAGGTGACGGGAGTACGAAGCTAGGAGAGGCGGTACACACTTTCATCCTATGGCGCAAACGGCACATAATTTTTCGAGATAACATGGATGTGTCCTCTCTGCGAAGAAGCCCGACTCCACCACTTCCCGCACACCCAAGCCCAAGAAGAAGACCGACTCCTACACCACCTCCCGCGCACATAAGCCCTAGGAGAAGCCCATCTCCTCCCAAGAAGGCGCCGACTCCTACACCACCTCCCGCGCACATATGCCCTACGAGAAGCCCGTCTCCTCCCAAGAATGCGCCGACTTCTACACCACCTCCCGTGCACTTAAGCCCCACAAGAAGACCGTCTCCTCCCAAGAAGGCGCCGACCAAAGGAAACAAGCCACCACCAAGAGCCTCCCAAGAAGACGAGGTCCTCCACCCAATCCAAGAAGTTGCGTCCACTTTCGAAGCTGGCGTACGATATGACCGACGAGGAGACCAATAAGATTGTACAAGGTGAGGTAACTGAATTTTTTAGACCAGTCACCAAAGAAGAAGGTTCAACCTGGCACGAAAGAATTTCACAAAGGCTTGACGACTATTACAAATTTGAAGGATCAAAAAGAAATGCCTCGCCAATCAAACTACGAGCGCACATTGCGAAAGGAATGCCACAAGAAGTTGACAGCTGAGGAGAAGGAGAAGGAGAAGGCTAAGGCGATGCTACAATTCTTTGATGAAACTGGGCTTGACCCAAGTCAAATATTAGGCACAACAGAAATTGAGTATGCCCAAGTAAGATGGCCATTTACATTGGGTGGATCATTGGTCAGGCGTGAGGAGCTGCTCCACCTAACGACAAAGATGCGGCAATTCCATGAATGGTACTTGGACGCGATCAAGCATGGTCTACAGTTGTTTGCTGTCAGGTATAAGGATCAAGATTTTTTTCACGGTGACGGTGAATTTTTTATGGAATGGCACGTCATGTATGATCTATACTGCATGACGCCCTCGGGCGTCCTTAGTGGGTTCTTTGGACTCGTAAGTGTCTTATTTACAAAAAAACCATCGTGCGTGCCCTTGTAGAGTACGGACCTTGCAAGCCTAACTAATTTCTTCTTGTGTAGCATGGAGATACAAAGATGCCAAAGGGATCAAATTTTTGACATAGGATTCATGGACCCATTAGTTATCAACGAGACAACAGTTAGATACAGCCCAAGCGAAACACAGACTAACGTATACAATGCGCTAATGGGACATCAATATAAGTCAAGGATATATCTACCCTACGCACATGAGTATGTGTTTTCGTACCGCCTTGTTCTACTCCTTTTTCATAACACTATGTTAGAACTAATTAGTTATCTATGTTGACATATGTACAGTTTTCACTGGATTCTTATTATGATCGAGCTAGATTGTAACACCCCAAAATTTTGCTTTTCTTAAATTATTGTGTGATTTGGCACTTTGGTGAATTTTTGGAATTTTCTGGAATTTATTTGGATTTATTTGGAATTTATTTGAATTTATTCCATTTTGAAATAATTAAAGAATTAAAACTTTGCAAATAAAATTTTGTTGGAAATATTTTATTTGAGTCCAAAATGTTCCAAAATATTTTCCAGAATTTTTCTGGAATTTTTCTGAGTCTTTTGCTATTTTTAATGAATTAAATGAATTTTTGGAAATTATTTTAATTATTAAATCGCTGGAAAATCAATCGGGTCGAGTACTGTTCATCCGACCGAGTCGGAACCCGAGTCGGACTCGAGTCCGACCCGAGCCAGTTGACTCGATCGAACCAACCCTGATCCAGATGGATCCGAACGGTTGGATCAAGATCCAACGGTCAGGATCAATCCGCGCTAGGCACGGCCGCGCCCGAGCCAATCTCGGCCGTCGATTGCGCCACGTGGACGGCCCGCGTGCGTCCACGTCGTCTCGCCGTATCCGGGATGGACTCCGCCGCCCGTACCGGCTCCGCCGCGGAAACCAAGCGAATCTCGACGTCCGCGCCGGTATTTAAGGCGTGGATCGCGTTCGAGGTTCGCCTCGACCTGCGGCGCATCGCTTTCCCCAACTCCCGAGCCCTATCCACCGCCGTCACCTTGCAATTGCTCGCCGAGTCCTCTCTCTCCTCGCGCGGTTGTTGCCTCGCCCCGCCGCCCGCCGTCTTCCGCCGAGTTGGAGCCCGATTCCGAGACCCTCAGGCCAAGGCGCCGAAGGAGGACTCATCTCGCCGGAGAGGCCGCGACTGCCGTCGGCTTGGTCACCGCCTCGCGTCCGGTGAGCTCGCCGCCGCGTTGCCATCGCCGCCGAGCTCGCACAACCGTTGGATCAAGATCTCACCGCCACGGTGAGCCCACGTTCTTCCCCAAACCCTAGAATCCAGTTAGATGCGACCGCTGGATCAAGATCCAACGGCCCACGATCGGCCACGCCGCCTGCATCGTGTGGATAACGTTACGGGTTAGGATCGTTTCCAACCGTTGGATCAAGATCCAACGGCTCAGATTGACTGCGTTCACCCCAAACGCGTGAAGCATAGATCCAATCTGGGCCGTTGATTTTCAAATCAACGGCCGAGATTGTGCCACGTGTACCCAAGCCACGCCACGCGCGCGTGAGCGCGTGTCTCTGACACACGGGGCCCGCGTGTCAGCGGGACAACCGAACCGCACCATGACATCACCGCTGACGTCACGGTGGGGCCCGCATGTCAGCGAGTTGGACCGCACGGGTTAATTGCGTGCGTGACACTGACATGTGGGACCCACATGTCAGCGACATGTGGAGTCGTGGACCGAGTCCACGGTAGACCCGAGCCGAGCGTGGACCAAGTCCATGAGTTTACCGACGCCGCCAGACGAATCAGAGGCTGACACGTGTCCATGCTGACGCAATAAATGATTTTCCGAAAAAGAAAATGATTTATTAATTCGAAATAATGATTCAGATTTTGATTCAAACTTCAAACGCTTATAACTTTTGCGTTTCAACTCCGATTTGAGTGATTCAAATTTCTAAATTTGTATAAAATTGAGATCTACCTAAATATGAATTTTATTTAATTTTTGGACTAAAGTTTTTCTCTGTAAAATTATTTAATTGATTATTTAAACTTTAAATAATCATAACTTTTGCATTTTAACTCCAAATTTGACGATTCCAGTTTCTAAAAATTCATAAAATTATGTTCTCTCTGTTTATGGATTTTATTTGGATGTTTGGGCACTTTTTGCCTATTGTTTATTCGTGTATTGCTATTTGCACGTTTTACAAGTAGACGTTGAAGTGCCGGAGGGATTCGAACGAGAAGTATTGACTCAGGATCCAACTCAAGACCAAGAACAAGTACTTTTTGAAGGAAAGTTGTGCTTTGACCATGTTGATCCTATTTTGAAATCTATTTTGATTTAACTTATTGCACGCTAGTTCAGTTAGAAAATACTTTATTTAAATTTGGGGAATTAGATAAATGCCAAATTGCTGTACGACACCTTGATTACTTAAGTATGTGCCATGACCCCTTGTCACCCTAGTTGTGGTTTACTAGTTGGACATTATTAAATTGCCAACATGGGTTTTAGACCGTTGTAGTATACTGCTTAGACCTGCTACGTGCTCATGACATGATTTTGTACAACCAAATGTCAATATTGACTTAATGATATATTGAACCTGTTTTGGAAAGGTATCATGTGATGTTGATGGCACGTGGTGCATGGTAATCAACTGGGGTTTGATAAATAGTTTTTCGACCGGGGCATGTGGCAAGAATGATCAGGTGGGCCAGTTGTGGCACTGGGGATGTTGATTTGGTTCTTCGGGTAGTCTTGCCCTGGTCACCCTAAGGACTTAACCTTGCAAGCCTTTGAACTGGGTCTAACGTGCAACCACATGTCTGTAATGGGACGGACCTAGTTGACTAAGTTGCTAATAACGTACCTGTGGGACCTCAGGAGGTCAACTACACCCTTTGTGTAAGTTGTATGGGGGAGCGTACCGGGGTTGAGGCCAGGTACCCATCTAACGGTTGATTGGCCTAAACTTCGCCTTAGCTAAGGGAAGGGTTAGTGTGCAATAACCGGGGAGGACCACTTGTATTGTTAGAAGTTTCCGAAAGACTTTGTTACGGGAACTCGCCTTTGTGGTGTTTGACTGTATCTTGTGGGTAAAGTGCATAACCTCTGCAGAGTGTAGAATCTATTCGAATAGCCGTGTCCGCGGTATTGGACATCGCTCGGGAATTACAGTCAAGGGTTAGATTTTCTCAAAAATGACTTGGACTTGAAAGGTTGGGTTTGGTTTACAAATGACGTTAATGGAAATGTGGATTAGGATGGGAAAGATGTTTATTAAACTTCTTGAAAAATTATCTATGCTATACTTGTTTCTACTGCTTTCGAATCTACTCATGCTATTTGTCAAATGCTGTTTTACTGCAAATATACCTTGAGCTATTCCTTTGTATTAAGCCATGCATGTAGTATATTAGCTGCATTCTGTGCATGACTTGCTGAGTACCAAGTACTCACCCTTGCCACAATACAACACCAGTTGAAGAGGAGACTACACCAGCTTTGGAGGAGGAGCTCCACGAGGAACCGTCTACTTAGGGAGCGAGCCCAGTCAGTTGCCTGTGGTATACTGGATGGCGCCATGATGTTACCTTATTTTTCCGCTGCTACTATTTCTCTCTTAATAAGTTCGCCCTGCGAGGCGTATAATTGTAGCTTGACCATAAGGTCGAGCAACCAGTTTTGACTATCTAATTAAAGTACTTTATTAGTATCGAGTGGTATGATTGCGATATTTACCGATGTTAAGACTGTGTGGACTAGCGCGTTCTTGGACTAGTGCTGAATACACAGAGGGTCCGGATTTGCAGATTCGGGTCCCGACATAGATCATAGTCGGATCACAATTATGGACTCGAGAAGGAAACCAGTTCAAACGTATCAAACCTTCATCGATTTGCTCGACCGGTATTAATTCTTGTTCCTTTCATTATTGTATTACTTCTATTTCCTTCCATTTGAAACAAATTCTAATCATGTACAATTGGTAATCACATGTGTAGTGCATTCGCACGGTTAGTGCTAAAAATAGGGCGCATTCATGGAGAAATTCAAATTACAACGACCTCTCAAGTACGTATATCATAAAGCTAGCTTTTGGTTAGTTAAGTTAATTTCCTTGCATTCATTTCACGCTTTCAACTTTTTCAACCGCAGATCTTGAGTCAGTCGGCGGGCAACAATTTATGCGGTTACTACGTATGTGAGTTTTTGCACACCCAAACCGGAGCCGCGACCGCATGCTAAAAGGCGACAAGGGGTGAGTAAATATAATTACTACCTTTAACGATGTATATTACTCCTTACATCTTGTACAAATTCAAGGATTGATTTGTTAATGACTTAACGGCAGTGCCTCAATATTTGGCGGAACAAGGTTGGAACTCTCGGCGCGAGTGAGAGCAATTCAAGAACAACTCGTTGGCTTCATTTACGATGAGGTTGTAAATCCAAAAGGCGAGTTCCACGAACCAAATTTTAATAGGTGGGGCCCTTCGATAAGGACGGTGAACTGTCATTCTCGACATCTACAGCTAGCAAGAGCGATGCACGTAAAAAATCCCAATGAACAGAAGGAAAAGAAATAATGGAGTTGTAATTAAAGTTGTTTTCATATTGTAGTACATTATATGTAATTAAATTTGTTAATGAATGTACAGTGATTTTATTATCAGGCAAATGTGCATGATTGATTATATGTGTTTTAATTCGTTGTGATTTAACACACACATGAAGTCACCGTGATTTGATTATATATATTGTAGTATATTATATATAATAGCCAGTATTGGACACACACATATTTACATATATATTATATACAACCAATCAAGATCTGGTTAGATAAAACAACTCATCTTGATGAGGGCCTCATCGAGCAGGTTGGAGACACCAACCTGCATCGATAAGGTCCACTGGTCTCACGATGCGCTACCACGTGTGACTACCAACCGTCTTGATACTCTATCAAGATGCAGGGTGAAAACCGGATCGATACCCTTGAGCATCGATCCGGATGGCATATCTTAGGTTCAAAAACCGGTACTAAAGGCTCTTTTAAACCGGTACTAAAAGCCCTTTCCGTAGTAGTGTATGCATATACGTTACAAAACGTGTTTTAGGGGAAAAAAATAACGGAGAGGTTCTAAAAATCTGAAAAATTCCTCTGAAATACTAGAAACTATTTGGAACCTAACGAAGTTGGTTTCGTGATTTTTCGACGGGTAGATTTTTCGTAAAAAATCTTTTCCGTAAATCAGACACCTGTACCAATTTTTGTAAAATCAACGACTCAAGTTATATAGCATGTTTTTCGAAAATATTTGAAGCGAACACTCTCGTCTACCAATTATCTTAATTATAAACGAATTTTTAGATTTTATGCTTATGCAAAAATGCATGATCTTTATTTAATTCAATTAGTTCACGCAGGCTTATGTTCAAATAAATTCCAAAATTTCCAATTAAATTCCATAAAATTCTCAAAAATTCAAATAACTTAATAAATGTAAATAAACCAAATTTTGGGATGTTACACACATCTCCTAGAATTGATTTTTTTAAAAAGAATCACATCACCCGTATGTTCTCGTTAATGGTTTTATTACAAGCCTAAATCTATCATCTATTGTGCATCATATGCATGAGCAACATATGATGGATTTATCTGTTGCTCAAGACCCAAGAGGAGGTACCTTCACAAGCCTTGGCTGATCTTTGATGAGGTTGGAGAGCTGTAACGCCCGGCTTCTCCCTCCCCGGCCCGCGCCGCCAACAGCCGCCTCCGCTCTCCCCGCGCCGCGTCGCCGCCGCCGCCATCTCCGGCCGGCGCATAATTCTTGTGCCGTTACGGCCGGCGCCTCTCATCCCTCCTATTTAAAGCCCTGGAGCCCCCCATTTATCCGTGCCCTCCCTTCTCTCTCCCGTGCCCCTCTCCTCCCCATAGCCGCCGCCACCGTCTTCCCCGCCTCCGGTCGCGCCTCGCGCCGCTGTCGCTAAGCCGTCCGGCGCCGCCGAAACTCCTTCTTGCCCGCCGCCAGCCCACAGCTCCGCCTTCTTCCTTGCCCGGTCGCCGCCGCCGAATCCTCCTCGCCGCATTTCCGGCGCCGGCCTGCCATGCCGCGCCCCGCTTCGCCTCGTGCTGGCGCGCCCTCCTCAGCAGCTGCGTTTAGCCTGCGCCGTGCATGGACGTGGTCCACGGTGGGGGGTGGGCCCACCTGTCAGCTTTATAAAAAGAAAAAAATGATTTCAAAAATCCAAAAAATGCCGCTGATGTAACATCCTCACTTTGGCTTTCTGGAGAAAAACCTAATTTAAATAAAGTAAATTCAAATCTTGGAGTTTCATTGGAGTTTATAATAACCTGGCATCCTTTTCCCTCCGAAATCGGGAATTAATTCCCTCCCGGGCGAAAAATCAGATTTTCCAGTCCCGCCGGTACCCGAAAATTCACTCGAGTCCAAAATTGCTCCAAAAATCTCTAAATCACTTCTAAAATGTTCCAAATATTCTGAAATGATTTTAGGAATCATTCCCCGGATTTTTGGACATCCGTTCCTATTTTATCTCGCGCGGCTTTTGTTTAATGCCTGCGATCCGCGCCCGAATATCCAATTCCACAAAAATCATCCAAATTCAGTGGAACCAATTTTATTGAGTCCCAAATAATCTAAAATAGCTCTAGGAATTTTTCCGGAATTTTTAGGCCATTTTTCCTTATTTTTCTCTAGGGCGGAACTTTCGCATATAAGCCAACCAACCGCAGGCCGCCACGTGGCGGTACAGTGTCATCCCTAACCTTGGGATGGTCTGCTCGTGTGTTTGCCTGGGAGGAAGAACAGAGACTTTCCAAACTCATTCATCCACATCCAAATACATGTATCTTCCTCTATACAACTCCAAAACGCGAACCGTCGGATCCATTGGAATTACGGCGGCCTCCTCTTTCCATCCATGGGGTTAATGCACCCGAGATCTCGCCGGATTTTGAACGGTTGCAAGGAAACCGAAATCGGCATTTATGGCATTAATTTGTCCGTTTCTAATTCGTTTCGTGCATCTCCGCCCTCATAATCTCCGTGGGAGAGTTCTCTTTCCGGTGGTATAGCGCTTCTTTAGCCTCTCAAACCCAATCGTCCGCTAGATCGAAGAAACCGCGAAGAACGCCAGAGCTTTCGTGTTTTTCGTGTTCTTGCTCATATCTTCCACTCCGGTGGATCATTCTTCCTCCCATTTGTTTCTTTGTGTTAGCATGGAAGTCTAGCTTCTAACCCGATCGTTGATTTTAGGTTTCATCAACCGTGGGCGACGAATTTGGAGCTTTTGTGCATTCGGCCGAACCACCGTTCGTCGTCGATTTCTCCAATTCCGGTGAGTTTAGGTTCAATTCCTTCCTCCTAGATGTTGCTAAGGATGTTATCTATTGATTCTAGGTTTTTGTTTGGATCAATTCCATGCAAAAATGAGAGAGAAATCACGTTTTTTGAGAAACTTGTGTTCTAGTTTGGTTTTGGAAGTGCTCTGTACATTTTGGTTGGGCTCACTGTGCTTGGGCTGGCCGGCCAGGCCGCCCGCCGCCGCCAGCCATGGCCGCCGTCGCCGCCGCGCCGTCCGCCACCTCGTCGTCCCCGGCCGTAGCCGTCGCCGCCCGCCCGGCCGGCGGCGGCCGCCGCCGATCCCGCCGTCGGCCACCCCCTTCACCAGCCCCTCCCCACCCCAATCTCCACCTCCCTCAAGCTCTCTTTCTTCCTTCATAGCCATGGCATGAACCAAGGTTGAAGACAACCTATACTCAATGACATGTAGGGCACAATTGCCATACACACAAAACCAGTCAAAGTCAAGTCTTCAGTCAACGTTTGACCAGTCAACCAGAGAGGAATATTCTGGGAATATTCTTGGTTTTCCGATTTATTCAAAATTCAAACTTCGGAAGCTCATAACTTTCTCATCCGAACTTCGATTGATCCCGTTCAAATTCCTAAATTCATCATAAATCAAGATCTACCTGCCAGTACTAATTTTATAATTTTTGGATTTTATTTATTTTCTGTTATTTATTTGTTGCCTTGTTTTGCGTGTAGTCGACGATCCCGCCGCGACCGCCGATTCCGCCGCCGAACTTCCCACGTACGAAGACCTACCCGGGACAGAAGGCAAGTCTCCTTGACGCATTTTGCTCCTATGTTTGCGAAATGATTTAAAATTGTTTATAAAGTTGCATGGCTATGCTTAATGAAATATGTCAAATATAAGTGTTAGTTATACCGAAATTGTTGATTCCTATTTGACATTGTTAATCATATCCGTTGTAACCCTAGAACTTTGTTTATACCATGCTTATGTTTATGTGGTACCCCTTTTGCTAAGTAGTGCGCTAGTATTGCTTAGGACCTTTTTCGACGAAAACAACCCATGGGTGGGATTATTCGAAAAGAATGATATTAAATGTGATTTGAAGGTTATTACTATGTTTTTAGTTCTGTTTTTCTAAACTAAAAAGCAAAGGAAAATGTTTTGGACTTGGGCGGTTTGGTTCGTTGGGTGGAGCACATTTTGTCTTGGGCAAGTGCCGCCCCAAGTCATATAAGGACCGACGCTTGTGATTGCCCATTCTAAGCAATACCGTACTACCACATGTCTATAATGGTACGACCTGGCCCACTAATTTGTAGAAGCCTAGTTTAGACTCACCACTCGGTTGTTGTGTGAGAGCCGGAAGGAGGCATTGTTGTTGTTGTGGTTGTTGTTTTTCTCACACGGCGCAAGAGGGGGCTTCTGTACTGGGTAGAGAGAACCCTAATAGCGGTGAAACCTCAGCGGGTGGGTCTAGCTAGGTAGAAACATTGTAACGGCCTTGTCACGATCTCTCTGCCGGCACACCAAAGGAAGTGTGCTAATAGCTTGGCATTAGGAGATGATCGTGTCGTGTGGGTAAAGTTGTACACCTCTGCAGAGTAAAACTATTCGAATAGCCGTGCCTACGGTCAAGGGCAAAGTGAAGAATGCTTTCATATTGGTAGATTTTGATTTTGTTTTTAAAACCGAATAGTGTTTTGTTTTGGGGTTCGGGAGTGGTTAGAACTCTCGGATGTCATCTGGCGGAAAGAGCCAACCAGGTGGATAGAACCTGTTTTACCTTTGACGGATGGAGTCACATGATTAACTTTGATCTTTTAACTGTTGGCGGATAGAGCCTTTATGTTAGTGATGGTGGTTAGAACCTCACTACATTATTAAATAATTCAATTATTAAAAAGATTTGTAAAAGATGCTTTGTGAAATTACTTACTTAAGTATGGTTTAACAAAATGTGGCTTTATGCAAATAAACCCTACTAAGCTTCCTTTGGAAAGCCCCACATGATCATACTTTCCCGACTTGCTGAGTACTTTTGTACTCACGTGCTACACCAACATTGTAATCATCAGAGAATTTCCAAGATGCCGAGGAAGAGGAGGAGTTCTTCGAGGAGGACTGCCAGGAGGACTAGTTGCGTCGCTAGTCGTCGCCTATGGCGTTCGCTTGTTTCGTTTTGCTTTTGTTTCCGCTGCTTTGTGTGTCCGGTCGTTGGACTGAGTATTGTAATAAGTGGCCATGTGGCCCATACTTGACTATTTATATTACAAGTTTCGTTATGTTCGGCAATGAAGTATCACTGTGACTGTGTGTACTAGCTACGGATCTGGGACTAGTACGGAAATACACAGGAGATTCTGGATAGCCGATCCGGGGTCTCACAGCTGACGTCAGCATGACGCGGTAATTCGGTTTTTCTTTTAAAAATAATTTAAAAATTCCAAAAAATTCTAGAAAATCCGTTTTATTTGTTTTTAAACTTCCGGGAGCCCGTTTTCGTCCGTTCAAACTCCGTTTGGCTCCGTTCTTCCTCCTAAATTCATTAAAAATCTTAAATTTCAGTTTAGAGCTAGTTTGAAATTCAATTTGTGTTTATTTGAATTCATTTGGGCTTTATTTGAATTTGGGTGCTTTTTACGCGTAGATTACGGAGAGTCCGAGGAGTTCCCGAACGACGATTTCGAGCAGCAACTCGTCGAACCAGGCACGTCACACCCCCTTGACCATGTTGCTCCCAGTTTTATGAACTTGTATGTTGTATTTACAATTATTGCATGCTTATTTATTATAGACTTTAATTTTCGACCCAGTTTTAAATGATAGTTATATCCAATTTCGACGAGCGACCTTTGACATTGGAATTCTGATACCCTTGTAACCTTAGCAAAAATATGAATTATGACTATGGTAATAGTTAGACATTGCTTAGCCATGCATAGAACTGAGCTTAGGAAATTTTGGGGAACTTTATGCCAAAATGACATCATGTCCAATTGGAAACTTATAGTGATCAATGTTAGTATTAATGTGGAGATTAGTATGGTTAAAATGAAAATGACTTAGACCGGGCCAGAATTGGTTGGAAAGTGGTGAGGTCATGGTTCTGGGTTTGTGGACAGTCTTGCCTAGTCAATTAAGGACCGGTCTGAGTCTCGCTGAATGTAAAGCCTAACCGTACTACCACGAGTCTGGAATGGGACAAACCTGGCTATCCTTATTAAATCATTTCATGGACAGTCATGCCATATGGGGGTAGTGGTGTGGTGAAAGCGAGATGCTGCCACTCTAGCGCAAGAGGGGGCTTCTGAATAGAGGGAGTTTTTCAGCGGTGAAACCTTAGCGGGCATGACTACATGTATGAATTTAACATAGGGGCCTTGTCATAATCTTCTCTGTCACTCACCAAAGGAAGTGTGTTGACATAAAAGGGAAATATTATGTCTTGTGGGTAAAGTTGTACAACCTCTACAGAGTGTCAAACTAATCGATTAGCCGCGCCCGCGGATATGGGCATGCCGAGCAAGCCATTCTCAGATTAGACTTTAGTAAATTAAAATTTGGTTTTCAGAAATCATGATTGGATGGAGGGAGTCCATCATGGGTATAACTTAGCCAAATTCCAGGAGAGATTCCTGAGTAAAATGTATAGATTTGTTTTTGGAATAAAGTATGCCTTTTAAAATTATTGAAAATGTTATTAAACTATTGCTTTATGCTTAAACAAACCATATTGCCATCCTTTGATTACCCGTACATTTATATTGCATTTCCGGTGTGGTTTGCTGAGTACGTATGTACTCACCCTTACTTAATTTATCACTTCAGAGGAAGAGTATCACGATGGTGAGGACCAGTTGGACTAGGCCGTGCCCCCAGTCGATTGCCTGTGGCAAATTAATTGGGCTCTATCTTTTGATCTTCATTTCCGCTGCTTTATTTATTCGTTTATTTATTTGTTGGCATGCGCGCCATTTCCTATGTAACCTTGAATATTTATTATTAATAAAGAACGCTGGATATGCTATGGTTTCATTTCTACTGTGTGTACTAGCATTTTCTGGACTAGTACAGAATACATAGAGGATTTCGGAGGTGTTATTCCGGGGTCCGACAAGAGCCGGGCCCGTGCAAAGACGATCTCGCACAAGATAAATGTGGGCATGTATGTGTGTTCCCGAGCATCGCAAAAGGAGAACTAGATATCACCCAAAAGTGACTAAAACTAAACCCAGCAAAGCTGTAGGCCCCTCGTTTGTGTTTGCCATCTTTATCCAACCCAACCCAAGCAGTTTCTGGTCATCCAGTACTGCTTTATTGCTCTCCATGGATGGGATCATGGGAATACGGGATTCTCTCTCTCTCTCTCTCTGTGTGTGTGTGTGTGTGTTTGTGTGTGTGTACCGTGTCTCATTCTTGTGGAGTAGATTCTCACTGATCCATGGCATGGCCTGTTCGATCGATGGTCTGTTAGCTCTTCGATCGGATAAGGGAACTAGTGTGTTCCATGGAGTGCCCTTAGGGATTCTGAAGATGTATCTGTAACACCCTGGTCTATAAGCATCATATGTTGTTGCTATAAGCATGGGCATCATATGCATGAGCAACAGATAAATCCATCATCTGTTGTGCTAGTTTATCTTGCTTCGCTTATGAACATATGTTGCTTTCAGTATCGAGGAGATGGTGTGCACACTGCGAATTATTTGACCAGGTATTTGGACTGTAGCAAATTAGTAATACTTGACTACTCCAGACAGTGTCGAAATTTGTAAGGTACTCTCTTTCATACTTGTCCTTTCTTAATTATTTTTACCATTTTATGTTCCTTGATTTGGTATATATATCTGATTTGGGCGTGGAAGGACATCATGGATGTGTTGTATTGAGTGACACAATTCAATAGTGTTGTCTGATTTTGGTTTTATTTGGTTGATTATATGCAGCTGTATATGTCTATACTTGTAAACTATATACTGAAATTAGATAGCTTGCCGACATAGCTGGTAAAAATCCTACATGGATAACAGATGGATGGATGAGCCTAGGTACAACACAATTCTTTTATATAGTTATGAGGTGTTAGTAGTAGTCAACATTTAAACTAACTTGCTACATTTATACCATATGTAGGTGTGAGGAGCCTCCCTTTTACAGTACAATGCACCGTAAAAGACAGGTTCTAATGTGCTTCCTGTGCTAGTCCCTGGATCAGTAGCTAGCACGCACATACAAATGGAAATCACAACCATACAAAATATCATTATCGTTAAGATAGCTATTTTACAGGATTGCCTTACAAGTTTGAATAATATTGCAGCGGAAAGAAACAGAAGTCTTGTAGTGTGCCCATCCAATCCCTCAGGCAACTGACAAGGTATAAACTCTAGACAAAATCATCGTCATTACCCCGAAACCTGCGTCAAGTATGATCTGTCGAGGTATTCACCTAAAAACAACAACGATAGCAAGGGTGAGTACATTGCGTACTCAGCAAGACTTTGAGTGTTTGCAAAACCTATGTTATATGCAAGCTGATTCAACAGGATGGCTATTAGGGTTATTTTTGCGTGGAGCCAAATTGAATTGTAAATACTGAATAATAGTTTGAAAGCGAAAATTTGAATAAAGGAAACTAGACAGATAATTAAAATAACAGGTGTGCGAAAATAACTAGTAAAGATCACATAACAGTAGTAAACAACCCACAGTTCACTGTGAGTATCGAATCGTCCATTCCCAACAATATCTAAAATCAATTTATTTTGTCCACACAGGGCACAACAGGTGAATCCAACCTTGCCAACGAATGTCAAGAATTGAATCATCTGTAAGGGTAAGCTCACCAATTCCAAATTTTATCTTCTCAACTAATTTTATAAAAAGACAAGAAGCTTTCTAACTAGTGCAAGTTCACCAAGTGCTCATAACCGAGAGCGCGGCTAATCGATTAGTTTTAACTCTGCAGAGTGGTACAACTTTACCCACAAAGAATGACTTCCCTTTTTGCAAGGCCTTTTTACACACTTCCTTTGGTTTGTCGCCAGGGAAAAATCATATATAACCTTTACATTACTAAATCCTGACTTTGCACTAGCCCGGTAACGACTAACCCCTACTAATGGCGGCAGAAGAACATCGTAGCACGGATCATTTCTCCCCATTAGTAAGGCGTATACCGTTGCATTGGTATGTGTCTAACCCACACCTTTGTGTGGACACCCCTACGAGCAATCCGCGAGAACGGCCGTGCTACTCCGGCCTTTCCACGTGCAAAGCCAGTCCTTAGTAACTTAATTAGTTATAGCCGTCCCATACCGGCATTGTGGTTGTACGGTAATTCTTGGATCATACAACACTGAGTTCGGTCCTTAATCCGACCCGGGCGACAATCTCCCCCTAGCTACGTGTGAGCACACCCTCACACAACCGGCTATTGCCAATAAGTCGCCCGTGTCCAAATCATAGTTTTATTTCCAGAAAAAGAAACATCAATATTCCAACATGTTCATAAACAAAGTTCATCATGTTCATGTTTTTAATCCAATGTGTCAAATATTGAATTCATCACGAACAGTAAACCATCTGTTCGTTTCCCAGTCTAAGCATGGCTAAGCATATGCATGTAATAAACGAATATACCCATCCTAAATTGTCTATCCATTATCTAGGGTTATCAAGGTTCACATGGCAACATTGATTAAGGAAATCCCATAATGAAGGTAATATCTACCATAACCCAAACTAGCATTTTATAAACATAAAGCATGCATGAAAAACTTGACAAAGGAATTTCTGAACATTTGGGTTCAATATGATCAAAGGGGCTTGCCTTGCTATACGTTGTTTACAATTAAATCGAAGTCGCAGCTTGGAGTAGTCGGAGTCGTGTTGTCGTCGAGTACGCGCTTAGACTCGTTAGCGGTAGCGTCAATTACGTCAGGTGCTACTCGTCTTACCGTGAGAGCATAGCAAATAACAATAAACTCCAATAAAATAAATTCCAAAGAGGCAAAAAGAATACAGATAGAAAAACCAGATAGAAATCCAAGTAATAGATCATCACACATAACAAGGATGATTTTCGGGTTTAGGTCATAAGATTTCAAGTATACGCGTTAATCTAACTTTTCTCCTATATCTCTTACTAATGATCTAGTCTACACCATATGAATTGTCTATTCTCGTTTTACGAATTCAAGAAGCTAAGATTGTTTAGATTAATAGAATTAAGACATTAGTTAAGACACTATTGTTTTCCCGGTAATACCGACTCTCGGTCTGCGATACTACTGACTCATAGTAGTACTGCTCTCGAGCTTCGGTAGTACCGACCTTAAGTATTAAAAGGGCGCTAACTAGATTAAAGCTACCGGCTGAACTTATAAGGTTTTCGAATGATTATTACGACATTAATATTTTAGCTAAGGGCCTTCTTACGCTTAACTATTTCTAACAAGCACGTCGAAGAACATAACACTTAGGGTTATTGCTCTAATAGGATTCAGATGCAAAGCAATAAGTACATTAAATATTTTTCCAGATTATGGTAGTCTATATACTGGGGAGTGATTCTAGGCTATTCTTCTTAACATTCTCATTTAGACGAGTTGTTCTACGGGCTACCGAAAAGGCTTAAGCGTTAATAAAATTACGCGATAACAATTCAATTTTCGTTTTACATTTGTGGCTACACTTTAAAGAGTTCTTTAACCATCTTTCACAGATTAGCTGGGGGTATCGGTAAGAGTGTTTTAAAGTGGGTTCCGCGACTTTTCACTTTTATCCGAGACGTTTTTCAACTAAAGGAGCATTACGACTTATGCAAATTTAATCCTACATTGCATGCATGTGAACTATTCTTGCAAGATTAACTAGTATTGGATTGGAGGCATTTAAATACATATTTTACAAATGTTAATACAAATGCTTACTTCTATACCTCAACTCGTATTCTACTCATCTATGTATTAAAAACAAGGTTACTTAAGTACAGGTATTAACTATGAAATGGAACAATCCTCCAAAAACATTACAATACCCGAAGCATTTCCATTTCATTAAGTATCGTACTGTTTTTAAGTGATTCGTGGAGTGGATGCAACAAATTTTAAAGTTTATATTTCTATTTTACATATGCAAAGGTATACTTATGATAAGAACTTTATATAACATACACGTTTCTTTATAATAACAGAAGTATTACATCCTTAGAGCATAGAGTTGGGTTTGACCTGACACGTGCTTACCAAGAGTTGGATCCTAAGTCTTACAAGTACATCATGCATGACAAACTCTTATTTTTGAAACAATATTTACATTGTGATCTTTATGAGGGTACGATATATGTGCTTAAGGGTATAATAGAATAAACATTATTTAGACTAAAGCATTCATTCATTATTTGAGTTTATTAACTACTTCAGATTCCAGCTAGTCTATACATGTTTATGTACTGGAGAAAAACCATGCGTAATGCACTCATTTCCTATGTATTGAACTCTGGATAACAAATTACTCATGCTTAGAAGAAACCGGTCCTACATGCCATAGAGCCAATAAGGTCACTAAACTACCAGCTCACCACCTTCAATGAGGGCCTCCGGACAAAGGCGAAAAACAGGGGAGCACGCCACGCCATGGCCGAAGCTTCGGGCGGCGCAGCCGGCAGCGAGACAGACGCAGGGAGGGGAAGATGAGTTCCCAACGTGGATAGCTGGAGTCCTGTTGGAGCTTTAGAAAGTGGCAGCCGGCGGCGAGACGGCCTGTAGTGGCGGCACGGCGACTCAAGGCGGCGGCGGTAGCAGGCTCTCGTGGCGGCGGCAGCTCGGCAGAGGAGTCTTCAAATTGATTTGGGAATCTAGATTGGTAGTACCTAAAGTTGCTTCCCACAAAATTAATTCGAACATGGTAGCCTGAATCAAGAGTTGGCGGGTGGACTTGAGTGCGGCCAGAATGGGGAACTCGCTGGAATTAGGGAGGATGGCAGGGCTATGGCGTTGGGACTATAGCACAGAGATGGGGAAAGTTTACGGGGCTTGCTTATTTAGAGCTTTAAGGTGGCTGGTGAAATGGAGCTCGGCGGCCGGTCAAAGAAATGGGATTGATTTCCGTGCTTGCTTTGGCTGAAATGGAGAGGAGAGACGTGATGCTTTATAGTGGAGGAAGGCTGTGCACACAAAGGTCTGAACGGGGAGCCTAAATGGCGGCTAGTCTTTTGCAGCTTAACTGAAGAAGCAAAGCATTGGGAGGTGCTGCATCATACGAGTAGCATGAAGTTTCCTCACCGGTGCAATGTGGATTAGGAGCATTAAGTGCTGTGTAGGCTTGGTGGCGTCGGGAATTCGGCTAGGTGGAGGAGCTGGTGGCCGGAGCCGGGCTAGAAGCCAGAGTCCAAACCAAGATAGATTTGTGCGGCAACGGGGAGGTCCTGGGAGAGATGAGGAATGGCATGAAGTGCTTCGACCGGCTTTTAAGGACTGGAGAGTGGAGGCCACAGAGGATCGGACAGAGCAGTGCACGGCGGCTCGGTGAAAGCTTCGGCGGCAGGGCGACGAGACAAAGGATGGGTGTGCTTGTCGCAACAGGGCTCGGCCGACGACAAGTACCATCGAGTGACAGTGCCGACCGATGGAGGAAGCGACAGGGATTCAAGGCCCGGTCGGTCGCGCGAGGAAGACGGAGAGAAGGGAAAGAGAGAGAGAAAGGGAGAAGAATGAAAGGGAAGAGAATGACTGGTGGGGGTTAGGGCCCACGGTCGGTGAGAGAGGAGAAGGAGAATAGCTTCTCTCCCTTTGAACTTCATCTCGGTCAGCAGCACAGCGACCAACAGTTCAAGAGGCAAATCGATTTGAAACATTTTGAGACTTTTAATTTAAAGTCTTGGTGAAGTTTCCTAACCGCTGTAACATTTTCAGGTAAAAACTTCAGGAAATTTATTTTAAATAAAAGTGACAAGGTTGAAATGACATTAAAATTTTATTGTTTTTAAATCCTTTCTTTTAATTAATGCTTTCATTTTTACTTTTGACTTTAGAAAAAAGTTGATATTGACCAAATTTACCTTAGTGTAAATACTTTATTACTCCCTCCGTTTCTTTTTATAAGGCGTATTTGGTTTCGTTAGGACAAGGCTTTAACCAACAATTACTCTATTAGCATATAATTTTTATGACACAAAATTGATATTAGCAAATTTGTATTCAAAAGTACTTATATATAATTATAATTTTGTATTGCATAAATGATATATTAATAAAGTAATCGTTGGTCAAAGTCTTGTCCTAACGAAACCAAATACGCCTTATAAAAAGAAACGGAGGGAGTACTACTTTACTTTTACACTTTCACTTTTACCTCTTTCTTTTTACTTTTTACCAAATTCAATTATTTGTTTTCTATTTGAAACTAAGTCCAAATTAAAGAGCTAAATTTATAAATTTAAGCTTTTGGCTCAAACAAAATTTTGAAATGCACATTTCCTGCTAGGCCCATTTTTGGGATGTTACAGTAGGCACACAAAGACCTATGTTGAAGGGGGTAAACAGGTTCCTAACTTCTGCATTTAGAAATTCAGTAAAAGGAAACAAAATATTGTGCCCTTGTATAAATTGTGTGAACGCCATTTGGAGAGGAGAAAGTGAAGTGTGTGAGCACTTGATATGTGAGGGATTTTTGGAAGAGTACAAAAAACAAATGTTTCATGGAGAAGCCATCTCCTTTTTTGTTAATAGTCATGACCGCGATCGAGCCGAGTTTGTGGAGAAGTCGGACGAAGATGATGATATTTCTTATTTGCTTCATGACTTAGCATGTGGTTTAGATGATGGAGGGGATTTCGAGGATGATGGTGGTTTAGAGCAGCCCCATGAAGATTTAGAACCTCTCCAACAGTTGGCAAATGACTATGGTCAAGAGCTATATCCAATGTGTAAGAACTTCTCAAAGTTGTGTTTCCTAGTTAAACTACTACATGCTAAATTGCTTGGTGGATGGTCTAATAAAAGCTTTGACCGATTACTAAATCTTCTCAAAGATGCTTTTCCCGAAGGGTCAGCACTACCTAAAAACTACAATGAATCTAAGAAAATGGTGAAATGCCTAGGGCTTGGGTATGTAAGTATTCATGCTTGTAAAAATGATTGCATTCTATTTTGGAAGGACCATGCTAATTCTAATTGTTGTCCTACATGTGAAACCTCATGTTGGAAATTAGAAAAGCAGAGTTTAGATGGGAAACGTGTACACAAGGTTCCTAATAAAGTTCTTCGCTATTTTCCAATAAAGAAAAGGCTTCAGAGATTGTTTGTGTCCACTGGAACTGCAATTCACACAAGATGGCACGATGAAGATCGCACTAAAGATGGTTTGCTTAGGCATCCGGTAGATTCTCCTCTTTGGAAGGATTTTGACCATAAGCCTCCAGAGTTTGCTTCAGATAGCCGCAATATTAGACTTGCTCTAGCTACTGATTGTTTTAATGCATTTAGGTCTATGAATGTTGGTTACAACAATTGGCCTATTATTTTAATTTCTTATAACTTTCCACCTTGGATGTGTATGAAGCAACCAAATTTTGTCCTCTCATTGTTGATTCCTGGTCCAAAAGCTCCTGGTAGTGATATGGATGTTTATCTTGAGCCTTTGGTTGATGATCTGTTAGATATGTTTGTTAATGATGTTAGAACATTTGATGCATCCAAGGGTGAGCACTTCCAATTGCGTGCTGCCATATTATGCACAATTACTTATTACCCTGGCATAGGCTATGTGTCTGGTTGCACTACCTCCGATGCAGCAGCATGCCTTGAATGCCACTCATATACATGTTCTCTTCGACTAAAAAATGGTGCCAGGTCTTGCTATATGAGACACCGTAGGTTCTTGCATGCAAACCACAGGTTTAGGTTTGATGCTAACTCATTTGATGGTAAAACTGAGCTTAGGCCAGCACCTGCTCCACTTTCTGGGAAGGAGATTTTGATGTGGACAGAAAATATTCATACAGTTTTTGGGAAGGATCCATCTAGGAAGAAACAGAGAAAAAAAGCAAAAGCACAAGGAGGGTGAGCCATTGATCATTTGGAAAAGGATGTCTATTCTGTTCAAGTTACCGTATTGGAAAGACTTACTGTTGCGACATAATTTAGATGTTATGTACATAGAGAAGAATGTCTGTGATAATATAAATAACGCGCTTTTGGGAATTGATGGGAAATCTAAGGATAATTTGAATTCTAGTTTGGACCTTCAATCTCTAGATAATAGAACTCCTTTCTTCCACATTATTGGCTAAGGATTGGCTGGCAAATGCAATGTGACATTAGACCAGAAAACTTGGCTTCAAGCACATAAATATGTCTTGTTCAACTACGACAAGATAGAACCTTATTTGAAGTAAGATGTCAGGGAGCCGTCCAGACCGTCCTCGGGTTATCGAATGTCCCGTCGTCCACATCGGATTTGGAGGTTAGCAACGGATCGCCGATGGCGCTCGCAGTGCTAACACCCGAGTCCAATCAAGACAACGTCATCTCCATTCGATGAACTCGACAACCGTCCCGGTATTCCCCCGGTATGCGACCCGAACTCGCCCAGGATCGCCCCGCATACCAGTTCCAACACGATATCAACTCAATTTGCATAAAGGGGGCAACAAACTCGAAACTTTCGATCCAACACGCAAGCGGAACACAAACGACACAAAGACAAACTCGACAACCACCAAACCAAGATCAAAAACAACGCCAAGACTCTAAACTAGGCAAGAACGGAAAAAGGACCAAGACTCCGAAAATCAGAAAATTTCGGCATGACCTTTCTAGATTCTACGGACATCCACTCAGCAGACAAGGAAAACACAGTTGATATATATATATGGAAAGTAAAAACGACATCCACAGCACCACAGCAGTACCAACAGCTAAAGAAGACACAAACGAAACCCGACATACGCGTAAGCGTCCGTTACCAAATCCAAAAGCCCAACAACCGCATCTATCTATACAACAAAAGGGATGCATTTAGCAAAAGTAAGACAAATCCCGGAAGTGTTACGCTTTGAACACTCCCGGGCGCAAACGGCGTCGGCAAGCCTCTACTCGGTGCCCCGCCCAGTCACCGAGAGGCAGTACGGGCAGAACTCGCACTCAACCTGATCCTCACCTGAAAAACCACAAAGCAGCAGCATGAGTACGGAAGGTACTCGCAAGACTTACCCGTGGGTCCATATAGGACCGACTCCAAAGGATTATGCATTTAGTTGTAGCAAGGAGTAAGCTTAAGGTAAAAGTGCAGAAAAAGCATTAACATTTGTAATATAAGTGCGACAACGGAACCAATTACAAGTTTAAAGCAGTTATAGACCGCACTTACTTCTAATATGAAATTGAAAGTGACAACAATTAAAGTAGAGCAATACATAACCAATTTAAAGCTCAAGCCCAACGGCGAACCACATGTTCAAGTTGTTTACTACGCAGAAGAAGTTCGGATCAAGCTTGCTCATATCCGAGAGCGCGGCAATTCGAATCGCTTATTTAACCCTGCAGGGAAGCATTGATCGCACGACACGTACCACGAAGGGCCTCGTGTCAACCCCCTCCCATCCATACCCAATCGCTGAAGCGTCCCCCTGCGGTCCGAAAAACTAGCACCCCCTCGAGCTGCCCCAAGCCCGGCTTGGCGCTCGAGAGCCGGCCTAAGCCTCGCCCTCAACCATGTCCAACCACAGGGAGTTACGGTCCATCGATTCAGCATGCGAGGAAGAGTGGCTTACCGTACCATAATCGGGCATGCGACCAACCAGGTGTGCTCGATCTTATTCCACTTACGGATCGGTCCTTAACCGACACAGACGGGGCTACACATTTGAGTCTCCATACTCAAATGAACCAACTCCCCCGCCCGGTCTCCATTTCAACAACTCCAACTCACAATCATATCCATTCCAACCCATCACGTGTGAAATGAACCATTTGTATAATCGCAAGCGGGAGAACCATCCCCCACTTGGCCCAACCCGACATCTAAGCAAAACTAAGCGTGGACACGTTATAATTACCCATATATTCGTTCCCAAGGAAGTGTTCTACAATTATCAAGGAGTGTATGTGCAGCAAATAGGTTCTAACACTGTTCCCACCATTCAACTCCTAATGCATACTTAATCGTCCAAATAAGCAATTTAATTCTCTAAGATAAAACCATAGAAAGGGGTAAATATGCTTAGGTGCTTGCCTGATGCTTCTGCCGGAGTCTCAGTGACAACCTGCTCACCGTGATCACCCTCGATCGCGGCCACGTCACCCTCCACTTGATCGTTCTCTACACGACAACGATGCATATGAAATGAGATGTATGTCATGCACATGAGAGGGAAATGACAATTGAAGACAAAAAGGCCAGCATTCAACAAAGCCAAAATGAGATACAACTCAAGACTCCAAATCATTCGATTAAGCTAGAGGCCAACCGAATCGTTAGAAGGATGCAATTACAACTAATAGCTCAATTTAACAGTTGGTTGTTAGGGAGAAAATGACAACAAAATGGGAACGAACAGAGCGTAACTTGAAAATACCAATGGAGTCTGCCATCCAAGGCTAATAGCTTGACCCACGGTTTGATCATAACCTTCGACACGAACACTTTAATGGTCGTACGAGAAGACTACAAACTCAATCATAAGGTGCCCTCACACCTTTGCTATGCCATAATATGACACCTCCAATGTGCCCCTTTTATTTAGAGGATTGAGATGGATACAAGAATTTGGCAAGAAGCAATTGGATGCACATTGGTCCTAGTTGGCTTTTTAACAAACACCTAGCAACAACCACCTCTATTGAGTTTGTATGAGCCCTCACAATCATCAATTCATCATCTAACATGACAACAATCCTAGAAGGACCACTATTACCCACACATCCATCCTTCTAGTGCTTATAGCCATTTCATCAAACACCTACCATGCACCCAAATTGGAGCAACTATTCCCTAACACCCAAACCCTAACCATGCCTTGGAGAGGTAGAGGGAGAGAGAGAGAGGGAGAGAGGGAGAGGAGGGAGGAGAGGGCCGTACGGGGGGGGTCGCCGGCGTGGAGGGGAGGCGGCCGGCTGGAGGCTGAGCCACAAGGGGCAGTGGAGGGAGGTGGCCTACTGAGGGGCGAGGGGCCGGCGGCGGCCGAGTGGAGGAGGAGAGACCGGCGCGGGCGCAGGCGGCCACGGCCGCCGAGCAGGGCGTCGGCGTCGCCGGTTGGAGGGGAAACCGAGGGGGGGGGGCTCGGGCTGGGGAGGAACCGAACAGAGGGAGGGAGAGATGAGTGGGAAGGGAGAGAGAGAAAGGAAAGGGGTGGGGAAAAATTATAGGGAGGGGAAATTACCTATTTGCCCACCATGACCACACACATAAGAAATCAGGACCATGACAAATCCTCCCCCCTTAGGGGAATCTCGCCCCGAGATTCAAAAATGCATACACATAGTTGGATTGGAACTGATACCGACAAGGATTGCAATGGATAGGCCTGAAGCACTTACATGGTTTGGAAGAATTCAGGATATTCGCCTTTCAAATGATCCTCCCGCTCCCAAGTGGCCTCATCTTCAGTGTGATTGCTCCACTGAACCTTATAGAACTTGAGAGTCTTCCTTCGAGTCTTGCGTTCGGCCTCATCCAAAACTCGAATAGGATGCTCTTGGTATGATAAATCAGGTTCAGGCTGGACTTCGAGGTCATCCACCTCGAGAGATTCAAAGGGAGTACGGAGGCACTTCTTCAACTGTGATATATGGAAAACGTCGTGGACCATCGCTAGAAAGGGAGGAAGCTCCAACTGATATGCCACTTGGCCACATCTCCCAAGGATCCGGAATGGTCCTATGTAGCGAGGTGCCAATTTCCCCTTAACTCCAAAACGACGGGTGCCACGGAGAGGAGAAACCTTCAGATAGACGAAGTCGCCAATGTCGAAGGAGAGGAGTCTCCTACGGCGATCGGCATAACTCTTCTGTCGCGACCGTGCTATCCTCAGATTTTCCTGGATAGTCCTGACCTTTTCTTCCGCCTCCACAACTAACTCAGGCCCAATCAAGGAGCGTTCTCCACTTTCTGACCAATTCAGTGGCGCTCGACAACTGTGACCATAAAGTGCCTCGAACGGAGACATCTGGATACTGGTTTGGTAGCTGTTGTTGTACGCGAACTCGGTGTACGGGAGACACTCTTCCCACTTCTTCCCGTAGGACAAGATACAAGCCCTCAGCATGTCCTCGAGGATCTGATTGACCCTCTCGGTCTGACCGTCAGTTTGAGGGTGGTATGCTGAACTGTGGAGCAACTTTGTGCCCAAAGCTTCATGTAGGCTTCTCCAGAACCAAGAGACAAACTGAGAGCCTCGATCTGACACTATCCGTTTCGGTACTCCATGGAGACACACAATCCGAGAGATATATAGCTCTGCATATCTCTTGGTCGAAAAAGTGGTCCGGACAGCCAGAAAGTGCGCGGACTTCGTCAGTCGGTCGACGATCACCCAAATTGAGTCATGGCCTGAGGAAGTGGTCGGCAGGCTAGTAATGAAATCCATGGTAACATCCTCCCGCTTCCAAACTGGAATAGGAAGAGGCTGAAGAGTACCGGCTGGCTTGAGGTGTTCGGCCTTCACTCGCTTGCAGACGTCGCACTCTGACACATAGTGAGCGACTTCGCGCTTCATGCGAGTCCACCAAAACTGCCGTCTCAGGTCCTGATACATCTTGTTGCTGCCCGGGTGAATGGTAAGCAAGGAGTTATGTGCCTCATCGAGAATCCTTCGCTTCAACTCCTGGTCATCAGGGACAACTATGCGGTCGCCGAACCACAAGGTTCCCTGATCATCCAGGCGAAACTCAGCAGCTTGCCCCAATTTCAACTTATCCCGGATTTGGTCAACCTCTCCATCCTGCATCTGTGCCTCTCGAATCTGATCGAGCAATGTGGATCTCAACTCGATATTAGCTATGAATCCCTGCTCGCCCATTTCCAAACCGAGTCTCTGGAATTCGGCACAGAGAGAGACACTCGGGGACTGGAGAGTAAAGCAGTTGCATTGAGCTTTGCGACTCAACGCGTCAGCTACCACATTCGCCTTTCCCGGGAGGTAGTGTACCTCCAGACTGTAGTCTTTGATCAGCTCAAGCCATCTCCGCTGCCTCATATTCAGATCTGCCTGAGTGAAGATGTACTTGAGACTTTTATGGTCAGTATAGACATTGCACTTGTTCCCCAAGAGATGGTGGCACCAGATCTTCAATGCATGCACCACTGCTGCAAGCTCCAAATCATGGGTGGGGTAGTGCTCCTCGTGATGCTTCAACTGCCGAGATGCGTAGGCGACGACTCGGCCTTCTTGCATAAGCACACAGCCGAGCCCAATGCCTGACGCATCGCAATACACCTCAAAAGGACTGTGGATATCCGGCTGAGTGAGGACAGGAGCCGTAGTCAGACGTTGCTTCAGTGTCTGGAAGGCGCTCTCACAGTCCGCTGACCATCTGAATTCAACCCCCTTCTTGAGCAGCTCAGTCATCGGTTTCGCAATCTTTGAGAAGTCCTGGATGAAACGGCGATAATACCCAGCCAGTCCAAGAAAATCATCGATGTCCGTGACAGTCTTGGGCTGCTCCCATTTGAGTACATCCTGTACCTTGCTCGGGTCAACTGCCACGCCTCGCTCAGAAAGGACGTGTCCCAAGAACGACACTTCCCTCAGCCAGAACTCGCACTTGCTGAACTTCGCATACAGGCGATGCTCCCTGAGTCGCCCGAGAACAATGCGAAGGTGTTTGGCGTGCTCTTCCTCGCTGGCTGAATATATCAAAATATCATCGATGAAGATGAAGACAAAAGAATCCAGCTCTTCCATAAATATGGAGTTCATCAGGTACATAAAGTACGCCGGCGCGTTCGTGAGGCCGAACGACATCACGGTATACTCGTAGAGCCCGTATCTGGTGGAGAAAGCAGTCTTCGGGATGTCCTCGGCTCGGATCTTAATCTGATGGTAGCCGAGCCTCAGATCAATCTTGGAAAATACTCGTGCACGGTCGGTGATCGAACAGGAGGTCGATCCGGGGCAATGGGTACTTGTTCTTGACGGTGACTGCATTCAGGGGACGGTAATCAACGCAGAGGCGCAGAGAACCATCCTTCTTGGTCACAAACAGAGCCGAACAGCCCCAAGGCGAGGAGCTCGGTCGGATGAACCCCTTGTCCATCAATCCCTTTAGCTGGGTCTTTAGCTCAGCCAATTCATTTGGCGGCATCCAGTACGGCCGCTTGGATACCGGAGCAGTCCCTGGCTGAAGCTCAACGACGAACTCAATGTCCCTATCAGGTGGCATTCCCGGTAATTCTGCGGGGAACACATCGGGAAACTTAGACACCACGGGAATCGAGTCCAGCTCTTCAACTTCTGTCCCATTTAGCGAACACAGCTGATGAGAAGCGTAGAGTACCTTCTCATTTCCTATGCATTGAGCTATGTGTAGCTTCCTCTCGATTGATCTTAACCAATCATCGGCCTCCAATGGATTGGCATTCCCAGAGAAAGTGGGTGGGTGAGTCCTCATGAACTCGGACAGTCTTGTGTTCTGGCGTGGTCCCTGGTTAGCTTGGTTGGCTGCGGCCTGGCAAAGGACGCGTGCTGCATTTGTTGCATCATAGCATGCATCAATCGAGTCTGCGACAAGAAATGCTCCAAAATTCTGCATATCAACTGGCGGTGCTGGTGCTCCATCATTGGGGTTTTCTACTGGGCGAGATCCACTCCCATTGCTCCCAAAGTTTCCACGGGTGTTCACCATCTGTCGATGTGCTCTAGGTTTTAGAGATGAGAGGGAAACAAGAATAGACAAGTAACATGGAACTTATGCGGGGCGAAAGGGGGGTAACTTTAGGGTCCAACTTTATTATTAATAACTTGGTATGGCTGCTTACAATGCCTAAGGGCCTTGCAACACATACTGCACACTCAGCAAACAAAGCAAATCCAAATCGAACTAACATCTGGAGTCTAACGCCTAAAGGGTGACTCTTTATTCTATGACGTGACTCGTGAAGGAGTCTCACTATAGATCCTATGCTCACTCATCGAGGAAACCTCCACGGCCTGGTACGGGTCTTTGTGGCATAGGCGTAACGATCGCCATGTCCAAATGACTATGTCCTCTGTGGTAGTCGAAGAAGCGATGTCCTCATCGAGGTCCGACTCCTCCGGATCTGGCTCGTGTAGCTCAAATCTTGGCTCTGGTGCAGTCCGTACAAGGTCATCTCCAACTCGTCAATCCTTCGCGAGAAGGTGTGCCACATACTCTTGAGCTTCCCGCCATCGGTTCTTCTCTGTCGTGATTTCCTTGCGGGCCTTCAGCAGCTCCTTGCTCGTATTATCTAGTACCTCCTCCTGGCGGCGACAAATCGTGCCAAGCTGTGTAACCGTGGCATTCTCATCTGAATCGCCCTTGGGTCGAGAAGGTTATTCTTTGCGGATGATAACGGAACACCGTGCTCTCCAACTCCCTGGCGTAGATCACGGTAATGTGCCGCATTGCTCGTCGTGAAACTTCTTGGATACCCATCCGCATTGTAGATCTCTGGCGGTCTGCGGTGTATCGAGCGATTGCACAGGCCCCTCTTCCTGGCAGTACCTCAATCCTCACGTCACAAGCCTTAATCAATCCCGCTTGTCGATCACTTCCACTTGGTATTGGGGCTTCTCAAAATCTCAGAGTGCAGAGCATGTGCCAAAGTTCCGCAAAGATGACCAACTCCCAGGATCAACGTAGTTGAATTCTTCCTCCATCTGTCACAAGCGTGCTTTACGTAAGAACTTCGGAATTTTTCAATTGTGGCAAGGTAAGGGAAAATTTCAGCAAGAGACAAGAAAAGAGAGAAGGGGATAAGTCGAGATGTCATTTCTTGTCTTCACAAATTTTTAGCTTTAGAAAATAGGTTTTATCCTCACTACGACCATTCTAACTTAGGGTTGAGCCTACGATCAACCTGGCTCGATACCACCTCTGTCGGGACCCGAATTTGCAAATCGGACCCTCTGTGTATTCAGCACTAGTCCAGAGCAGCGCTTAGTGCACACGATCTTTAACATCGGTAAATATCACAATCATACCAATCGATACCATAAAAATACTTTATTAAAGTAATAAAAGCGGTTACTCGACCTTATGGCCAAGTTACAAATATATGCCTCAGGCGCAGACTTATTCAGAGAGAAATAATAACAATAGCGGCGGAAAATCAAATAACCGTGGCGCCATCCAAAGATACCACAGGCAATCGATCGGGCTCGCGTCCCTAGGTAGACGGGTCCTCTTGGAGTTCCTCCTCCATAGTGGCGTAGTCTCCTCTTCAAGCGGTGTTGTGTTGAGGCAAGGGTGAGTACTTGGTACTCAACAAGTCATGCACAGAATGCAAGCTAATATACTATATGCATGGCTTGGTACAAAGGAATAGCTCAAGGTATATTTGCGATGCTTGACATTTGACAAGTAATATAAGTAGATTCAAAGCGAGAAATAAATAACTTTCCAAGCAGTTTAATAAACATTTTCCCCATCCTAAACCATGTTTCCATTGTCTCCATTGTTATGCCAACCCAACTTTCCAAATCCAAGTTATTTTTGAGAAAATCTAACCCTTGATCTGTAATTCCCGAGCATTGTCCAACATCAGTGGACTCGGCTATTTAAATAGATTCTCAACTCTGCAGAGGTTATGCACTTTACCCACAAGATACAGTCAAACACCACAAAGGCGAGTTCAGTAACAAAGCCTTTGGAAGCCTCAAACAACACAGGTGGTCCTCTCAGGTTCGTGCTCTACACCATCCCTTCCCTTAGCCAAGGCGAAGTATGGGACCAACACACCGTTAGATGGGTATCGGCCACGACCACGATACGCCCCGCATAATCACACAAACGGTGTAATCGACACCCTGAGGCTCCACAAGTGAGTCCTTAGCGACTTAGTCAACTAGGGCCGTCCCATTCCGACCATGTGGTTGCAAGTATGACCAGTTCAAAGGCTTGCAAGGTTAAGTCCTTAGGATGACCAGGGCAAGACTACGAAAAACCAAATCAACATTCCCAACGCCACACCGGCCCACGATTACTCTTGCCACATGCCCCTGGCCGAAAGTTGTTTATCAAAACCCAGTTGATTACCATGCACCACGTGCCATCAACATCACATGATACTCTTCCAAAACAGGTTCAATATATCATTAAGTCAATATTAACATTTGATTATCCAAAATCATGTCATGAGCACGAGGTGTCTAAGCAAAGATACTACAACGGTCTAAAACCCATGTTGGCAAATTAATAATGTCCAACTAGTAATCCACAACTAGGGTGACAAAGGGTCATGGCACATACTTAAGTAATCAAGGTGTCATACGACAAATTGGTATTTATCTAACCCCATGTTTAAACAAAGTATCTTTCTAATTGAACTAGCATGCAATAGTTTAAATCAAAATAGATTTCAAAATAGGATCAACATGGTCAAAGCACAACTTGCCTTCAAAAAGTACTTGCTCTTGGTCTTGAGTTGGATCCTGAGTCAAAACTTCTCCTGTGAATCCTTCCGGCACTTCAACGTCTACTCGTAAAGCGTGCAAATAGCAAATACACAAATAAACACTAGGCAAAAACATTCCAAAACTCCAAATAAAATCCATAAACAGAAAGGACATAATTTTGTGGATTTTTAGAAACTGGAATCGTCAAATTTGGAGTTAAAATGCAAAAGTTATGATTATTTAAAGTTTAAATAATCAATTAAATAATTTTACAGAGAAAAACTTTAGTCCAAAAATTAAATAAAATTCATATTCAGGTAGATCTCAATTTTATACAAATTTAGAAATTTGAATCACTCAAATCGGAGTTGAAACGCATAAAAGTTATAAGCGTTTGAAGTTTGAAACTAAATTTGAATCAATATTTCGAATTAATAAATCATTTTCTTTTGGAAATTAATTATTGCGTCGGCATGGACACGTGGCGACCTCGATTGGCCTCTTTGGCGTCGGTAGGCTCATGGGCTTGGTCCACGGTTTGGCTCGGGTCCACCGTGGACTCGGTCCCACGACTCTACGTGAGGCCCGACATGTGGGCCCTCTCGGGTAGCGTCATCGCCGACGTCGTGAGGCTCACCAGTCGGCGGCAGTGGGACCTTTGGCGTCATGGGTGGCGTCGGCTCTTAGGCTGGAGTCGACCAGCGACATGCGGGCCGCCATGACGCGTCGGCGTGGCGTCATGGTGTGGTTTGGCCGGCCCGACACGCGCGGGCCGGCGTGTCGGCGTCACGCAGCGTCTGGCGACCGCGTCGGTCCAACTTCCCGACGCGTGGCTCGATCTCGGCCGATTGATTTGAAAATCAGCGGCGCGGATTAGATCGATGTTGACGCGTTTGGGTTAACGTGTTGATTTTGGACCGTTGGATCTAGATCCGATGGTCAAGATTAGATCTCGAGATCGTAACGCAATCTCACCGTGCGATGGCGTGGCGTGATCTCAAGCGTTGGATCTTGATCGGACGGCCGAGAGTGCTCGCGTCCGGCGATGGCTTGCGGCGGTGCCGCTCACCGGCCACGGAGGACGACGACCTTGCCGACGGCAAGCGTTCGGGCGCGCCCGCTGGCGGCGAGAGATCCTTCGTGCGTCTCGTCGCGGCGAGTCCGGACCTGCTCAACGGGCGCAGAGGGCGGCGACGGCGAACGCAATAAAATCGCGGCGAGCGTTACGGCAACTCCGGCGAGCAATTGTAGCCGAACGGCGCTCGGCGTGGCGTTGTCAGGTCTACGGTGCGCGCTGAAGTCTAGGTCACGGCCGTGGTGGCGGCGCATTAAATAGCGACCTCGGCGTCAGTAAACGCCGCGGAGACCGAGGTCGACACTGATTCGGCCGACGGAGTCCGGCGGCGCGAGAGAGGTGGCGTGGCGCGCGCCGCGGCCGTTGGATATCGATCCAACGGTGCGCGAGTTTGGGTCCGGGTCGTACTCGGGCGAGATGGCTGGCTCGGTCGGCTCGGGCTAGGTGACGTGGCGCAATCACAACCGTTGGATCCTAATCCAACGGTCGGCGTCAACTAGGGTTCGGGGCGAACGGGTTCGGCTCGACCACGTGGCTCGGGTCGGACTCGAACTCGAGTCTGACTCGGGCTCGGTCGGATGAACAGTAACCGACCCGGGTTGATTTTCCAGCGATTTAATATTTAAAATAATTCCCAGTAATTCATTTAATTCATTAAAAATAGCAAATGACTCAGAAAAATTCCAGAAAAATTCTGGAAAATATTTTGGAACATTTTGGACTCAAATAAAATATTTCCAACAAAATTTTATTTGCAAAATTAAATTCTTTAATTATTTCAAAATGGAATAAATTCAAATAAATTCCAAATAAATCCAAATAAATTCCAGAAAATTCCAAAAATTCACCAAAGTGCCAAATCACACATGAATTTAAGAAAAGCAAAATTTTGGGGTGTTACATTACCTATTTGCCCACCATGACCACACACATAAGAAATCAGGACCATGACATAAGATATTCAAATTATTTTAGTGCTATATGATTCATCTCCTTAATTGCTGAAGGGGTCATTTTAACCTTTACAGCAAGCATTTTGACTATCTTTCCTCAATTGGTCTTCGGAATAAACGAGAAATCAACCGTGCACATTATGAGACCTTTCATGAGTGGTTTAGGTTGCATGTAAGTACACAAATGACCCTAGCAACATGAGATTTGACATGGAATTCCATTTTAGTTTAACAATAGTACTCCATATTTATAGGTTGTACAAATGGGTGAGGAAGCATCATAAGAGCTAAAGATTTTAGCAAATGAGCCAAACATGGTTGCACGCAAGTATAGTAGCTACACAATAAATGGGCTTAGTTTCCATACACGGTTCTACGATGAGGGTAGGCTAGTTCAATGTAGTGGAGTGGCTCTAGATGCACAAACTTCATGTTTTGAAAAGGGAAACAATGACAACCTCATAATAGGAAAGAAGACATATTATGAAATTATAAAGGAAATTATTGAGCTGGACTATCACCATAAGGGAAATGTGGTGCTCTTTAAATGTGATTGGGTTGACAATCGCATCCAAGACAAATGGGTGAAAACTGATCAATTTGGGGTCACCACTGTCAATTTTAATGATTTATTCAATACCAGTGAGAAGATATCAAATGAGCCTTTCATTTTTGCTTCCCAGGCAACTCAAGTTTACTATGTTAAAGATCCCATTGATACCCAATGGCTTGCTGTTGTTCAGTCAAAACCACGAGACTTTTATGATATGCATCGAGCTGATGATGAAAATTTAGATGATAGTTATGAAGTAGGTATGCCATTGCCTGATCTACACACCAATTTAACTATGAATGTTGAAGCTGGAGGTATTGATTGTGTTAGGACAGACATAGATAGAACTATTGTTGATGCAAACATACAAAGAAAGTAAGCCTCGCAAAATTTGTCGCACTAATGTCAATTAAGCGATGATTGCTAACTCTTTGTGTTATATTTCAGGAGAAAAAATGGCAAGCGCACAAGAGTAAAGATGGAAAGCTCAATGAGTATGAACAAGAGAGGAATGCAAACATTGCAAGAAACAAACAGGTGATGCAATCTCTTAATATCCAGACTGTCAACACTACAGTGCCGTATCGAACCAATAAATCAGCAAAGGTTTTGTATATATTTCTTAGTTGTCAAATCTGATTTTTGCAGAAAATATATACAATCTCTTAATTTGGAATTAATTTGAATAGAAAAATCAAAATTTTTTAAATAAACGAAATTCACTCGGACTAGTCTGTACTAACGGAACTCATAGAATTTCCAAACAACATAATATGGGAAATAATTCTATAAAATACTAGAACTCAAGATATGATCAAATACGAATTTTATTGAATTTTTGCATAGAATGCGAGAGCTCTAAAAATTAAATCAAAGATTTAAAACCGACAACCTTTGAAGAATTTTAGTTTGAATTCTACACATCCAAACTGAATAAACTAAGTGCATTAAAATCTTCATACATTGACCTACCTACTAAAAAATTTTCAAAAGCTTTTGAATCATTTTAGGCCAGGAAATGATAATTAAAATTTGACCACTTAAAAATCGGGTCCATGTACAAACTAGGAGTTCACTAACTAGCAGCATATGAGCTGTGTGTTGGATTTGCTGGCAAGTCGTTGCATTACTTCCTTGCACCCTTTTTCTCCACGCCACTCAGCCGAGCTCTCTAGAATGCAACCGAGCCAGCCAAAGCATTCACCGCTCTTCCTCTGATCTGTTCCCGACTTCCCGTCGAGACCACGTCGCAAGCCACACGCCCTTATGCATGCACTCCTTGCTCTCCAGAGCTACCACGACGCAGCTGCTCACTTCCCATACCGCCACGACGAGCACTCCACTCGCTCCGAAGCCTGCCACAGCAATGAATCTGCACTGACCGGTTGCCACACACACTGACACACACGCTGAACTTCACCGCTTTAGTCCTCTATGTGCAGCACTACTTCCGCCATATATGGACAACCGAACACTTGTATGAGCTCACTCGCATCATCATTTCATTCCCTGCCCAGCTGAGTTCCTAACTCATTCCCTTGCCGTTGTTGACAGTGAACTGCAAATTTTCGCCAAAGTTCAAGTTGGAGCAACTCGGTAAATCTACTTTCAATTCTTCTGTGCATTAGCATCGAGGATCATTACTGATCTTTCCTTTTCACTTAATTATGGCTGTCTCGCTTGTAGCTTCCCTTGGTCCTCTTAGACGCATGGCTCATTGCATGCAACTCACTACAGGAATCCGTATTATTTTCGTCGGCCTAAATTATTTTCGTCGGCTCTCTCCAAGCCGACGATTATTTACCAAATTTTCGTTGGTTTTAGATTAACCGACGAAAATATTATTATTTTCGTCGGTTTAGTTGGAGCCGACGAATATAACTTTTTATTTTCGTCAACCTAACATTAGCCGACGAAAATACAATTATATTTTCGTCGGTATAGGTAAAGCCGACGAAAATACTTTTATATTTTCGTCAACTTGCGAGCTGGCCGACGAAAATTGCGAAGGGATATAACGTCCTAACAAAATTGCTAAGAGCATCTCCAAGAGGGGCCCTAAATATGGTCCTAACTTGAATTATAGGGTTTTTGGGGAAAAGATTAACTCCAGCAATGGTCCTAAATTGTTAAAATTTAGCAAATTGTTTTAGGGCCTCTAGGAGAGTAGCTATATTTAGCAACTCTGTGATTGAGCCCTATCTTTGTTGGGTTTTAGGGCCTAATTGCTGAAGTGAATATTTCATTGGAGCCCTAAATCTAATTAGTTGAGGTCCTAAATTAAAGTTTAAGGCTCATTTTTAGAGCTCTCTCTTGGAGATGCTCTAAGAGTGTTGCCACCGGATCAATCTAGCCCCCACGCCCTCCACGCCCGCCGCCCCCGACCTCCGCGCCCCGCCCTTCGCGCACGCCGCCCGCCGCCGGCCCTCCGCGCCCACCGCCCGTTGCCCTCCGCGCCTGCAGCCCGCCGAGCCCCGCCCTCTGCGCCCAGCCGCCGTCACCTCCGGCCCGCCGGCACACCGCATCTGCCCCCGTCGCGTTCGGCTCTGCACCCAGCCATCGCCTCCGAAGCCGAGGGCGTGGAACCCCGTGGAGCAGAGCAAATGGACGAGGTTGTTATCGCTGCACTCAAATCCCGCTTGGAGTTTTCGTGCTAGAAACCATTTTTTTGTGCAAGTTTCGGTTAAATCTATGAAGAAGTGATTTATTTTGGCCTTGAAATGTGAGTAAACATAAGCAGATACAGCTATTTGTCTTGTACTCTCTGCTTTCTTTATTGCTTAAGCCGGTGTTAGAACGAAATATTGTCGCCCAGCCAGAAGTTAGAAAATGAATTTCCTGTGTTACAAAGACCATACCTCTTTTGTAGTTTAGATTTTGGAATGATCAACCTAGATAGATGGTTGAGTAGGAGAAATACCCAGCAAATACCAATTTAATGTTGATCTTGTGTGTCTTTAAATCACTGCTGCTTGCTTATACTATTTGTGTTTTTAGCTGGCATGGGCTTGGAAGCATGCCATCAGCGGAGGCAATGCGTCTTTTTGTCAAAATCTTAGAGGTATGACTAATCACATGACTATTCTGGAAGGCCTTAGTACTGTCATTGCTCATGAAGAATGGACTCTGTTATCTGTCAGCGAGCAGCGTCCAAAACCTTGTTATGAGGTGCGCCATATATGCTTCCTTGCCACTTTCATTTAGTAACTTGTAGGACTTGTTTCTTCTATTTACTTTTGTAGTACTAACGTGAATCTTGGTTGCTGCAGCATGGAGCAACTGTGTTGCAAGATAAAATGTATATATTTGGTGGAAACCATAATGGGCGTTATCTTAGTGATCTTTAGGTATGTTAAGCTAAATATAATAACCCAGCAGGCCATATGTATGCATGAGTGTCCTTAAGGCATATGAGCAGAAGTTGTTCCACTACTGGTCATCAAAGCATCCTTAAATGTTTGTGTTTTATATGGGTGGCCTTTTAACTTGGCTTTTTCAAAAGCCATAAGCCTCCTAGGGGCTTTAGATATTGTTCTGTTTGTTTCTTTGCGGTTATAAAATAAAGCTCTTGTTTCCTGACTTTGTATAATTTAGTTGGTATAGGCAAACTGTTGGAGTAATAAAGAACCATTAGATTTGGACACAAGTTAAACTTCATGGCTTGGAAAGGAAAACTACTAAATAGGGATGGGATTCCTTTACATATTTTCTGTCTGTCTCAACTTTGCTCGTCATATAAAGCAGTGATTCTATTTGGAACAATAAAATTTTGAGTATTTAAATTTCTTCAGTTTGATCGCCCTAACATCTAGTTAAATGTTTACTTGGAACTTGCATTACGTGCATGGTGCTATTGGTCACTGGTATTGTTGTAATGATTCTAATATCTCCATCTCAAGCTCTCAGGATGTTGCAGGATGCAAATGGAAATGGACATCCAATTCGTTTGACTAATTTCCAAGAGACCAGTGATGGTAAGGCCACATGTGCTGAACAATATTCTGAACAGTCATCTAGTACTGTTATCTCAACATTGGATAAGAAAATTTATAGTTCGGAAAATTCTAAAAGTTTAGTTTTACACCATGAAGTGTCTGCTAACTTGGTAAAGGATGTGGTGGTTTCAGCCAAGGACAATTCATGCTTGAAACGCCATCTTGAAACGCCATCATTTTGCTCTACTCAACTGAATAATAACTGAAACCTGGAGGTAATATCGATAGTTTGGCATACTCTTGCCAGGTTATATCTATGGCAATAACTATTTTGTCAACTTCTGAGTACATATTGCTATTTATACTTTAATTCAGAAATTACCAAACACGAAGCTTGGAGTAAAGTCAGTCATCTCATTGACTGGAAGTCTTTATTGTGATCAAGCTGATCGTTCACCTTTTTTTGTGCTTAATTACAGGGTACTGATAGCAGTCTAGACGACTGTGTTCTCCATCTCATCTGTCCTTGTTGTACGCTGTGCCAGGTTATATCCATATTAAGTTCTGCAACATCTGCTGCAGCCTCCAGATTGCCATTTGCTGTCCCATCCCCATCACCCTCACTAGACAACGAGGATGTCACTAACTTGAGAAATCTATATCGCCTTCTACTTTTATCTAAGGTTCCTCAGAAGGAAAATTCTTCTCCAGTAAGTAAAATTCTTCTTCAGTAAGTAAACTTTCATTAGAGCATCACTTCTCAATATGTATGGATAGATGGCATAAGATGCTCCCAGGTTATAGCCGAGTTTATTATGTAACAAAGGAAGCTTGATGATGGTAAAACGAATACCATTTTAGACATGCGATATGTAAAATTACTATCTTTGAGCTGAAAACTGATTTAAGAGCTGTGAACTTGGATGGAGCAACTAAATCAAGATTATGTTCAGATTGGGTATTAATTTTTATTAAAAAGCGCTAAAAGTAACAAAAAAAGAATATATTTTCTTAATACAGTCAGCTCAAATCAATATCGGGAGGATGTGTAAAGAGTTTCACATTATTTAACTATACAAGCATTATATTATGAAGTTCAGCAACTTTTTAATTATATATATATGTATTACATTAATAAACTAAAATCACATATACCGTGTGAGTACTTTAAGCATCAAATTTTACATGATTTATTGAAAATAAGCACACACTATATAGCGTGAACTTTCAATACCCCATCTCCTTTGGAGTGAGTAAAATAACTCAGCAGATCTTTTGACATCGCAAGATGTACCACTTGTGTTTTTAGCCTTTGTTTGTTCTGTTTCTCATTCTGTACAAATTTTGCAGATTCCTGGATATAACAACACTGGGGAGAAGGAAGATGATAGCTCAGATGATATTTCTCTTGTGCTATATGAAATGAGGTCTCTGCCAGAGTTCTTGCCAGTTCTTTTTGTCATTCCAGAGGTACGAAGGGACGCAACATTTTGATGAGATTATATATCACAATCCATGTGGCACATAATTTGTAACTTCTGAGCTCCACACTAACGCTCATTTGTGCCCTTCTCCACTGCAGCTTCCAGCAGAGTCCCAACAGCAGTTTCTCCTGCCAGCGGATTTAACTAATCGCGTTATATCTCGTGCTGTTGCAAGAACCATCAGAAGGATGTTCATATGAAGCTAAAGGTACAGTAGCATCTAGGGCAGGTCAGAAATCCAGTATCCATCTAATTATTGGCTTTACCGTGATTAGTTTTGGAAATATTACTTCGTCATGTACATCTTTTTTAATTTGAAACAAAATGAGACCCTGTAAACGGCTTTTTTTTACACGCCCGCATGCCGTAATTGATAAACCTCTGTTTAAACCTATGTTAATACTGCAGTTCGCCTTGAAAGGATGGGTTCATGTAAATTCTGGTTTTGTTTCAAAATATATGAGTAAGAGATCTAGCGACGAGACAGACATTCCTTTAATTGAAGTCTTTTTACTTTTTCATTTACACAAGTAGAAACTCAAATTATCCTATCATATTGGGTGAATAAACAAGCTCAGGCTATGTTAATATGCAAAAGGTACATATACAACAAGAGTCGTTGGTGAACTAGGCTTTTGCTTCTCTACACAACAGTGAAGTGATAGTATTTTTATATTTTTTTTAAATTTAAAAAATGTATTTTCGTCGGCCTAGGCTGACGAAAATAGTAACAATTGCCGACGAAAATAGCACCCAGATATTTTCGTCGTAGCGATTTAAAATCTGACGCCACGTCGAGAGCGGCCACTATTTTCGTAATTTGCTCCCAAGCGAAAATAATTATATTTTCGTCGGTTGCCAACGAAAATAAATGTATTTTCATCAACATAATTTCGTCGGTTAGCTATTTTCGTCGGTTCGGTTTTAGGCCGACGAAAATAAAACGGATTCCTGTAGTGACTGAAGCTAGAGCCAGTAGCCATCGGGAACGATGCAGGCAGTTCCTCCCCAATTGCTAGGGGTGAAAACGGGTCGGTTACGGATCGGGTAGGGGTCTTCCCATATCCTACCCTAATTTATTTTGTCAGATATCGGATCGGATACGGTAAGACTAAAATACAGTCGGGTAGTCGGAACGGGTACGGATATTAACGGTCGGGTAGAAAACGGTAATCGGGTATCATACGGACAGATAGTGAACGGATACCGGATACTAAATCGGGTAGCATATAAAATACATAAATTAAAGCATACGATGAAAATAACCTAACTAACACATTATTGGAGTCATAATCCTAACACAAATACACGAAATACAAATAACTCAAGCATAACGTCCTAACTAATACATAATTGGAGACATAATCCTAACATAAATACACCAAATACAAATAATTCAAACATAAAGTCCATTTACACAAATAGTCAAGATTAGGTTGATTGGTGCAAATTCAAGACATAGTAACATAGTTCACGACATAGTCCACAAACACAAATTAAATTCCAACATACATAATAGATAATGATATAGTCCAACACAAAGATAGATAAATTGTCTGTCTTCATGGCATCCACACACATGTCAAGTTTCAACATTGCATACACCTTCTATTGCTTCATTTCCATTCATGTTCAAACCATTTAATTGGTCACACAAAGCTTCTACTCCACTTTTATTTGAACCTAAATACAATAAATAACAAATTAGAAGGCACAAATAAAGAAATACATAATACATAATACATGAAGGAAGCCATAACTCGTAAGAAAAAAAATTACCTTTACGCGAAGCAATCATCCAATCCTTTGTGCAAACGAAGGCCTCAACAATGTCATCATCAAGTCGACTACGAAATGGATCAGTAACGCGCCCATCGGCACTAAACGCCGACTCTGAAGCAACCGTAGACACTTGAATAGATAAAACATCCCGAGCAAGCATAGAAAGGATAGGATAGGGTGTTGTTTGCCCCTTCCACCATGATAATATGTCAAAAATACCATCACCCTCATCAAACTTCAAGAGATCATCACTCATGTATATATCCAATTCAGACTTCTTGTTTGCATTATTTTTAGGGTGATACAAGTCACTATGTTAACCTCATCCTCATCCTCATCCAATGTGTAATTCTTAGATTTTGAAGCCACATCATGCTTTTTCGAAGTGGATGGTGTACTTGATAAAGATGCATTGTTTAACGAATATGATGCAAATAATTCATTGATCACATTCATTAGTTCCATCTTAGCAAACTCAGCCATATCTTTTTCATATATTTTGGACAAGTACACCTCAACCACCTTTTGCTTGTACCTAGGGTCAAGAAAGGCTGCCACTTGCAAAGCCATATTGCTCATATCCCAATACTTGTCAAACTTTTCTTCCATAGCCTCACCCAAGTTAGAAACAATGATGTCATTACTATCAATCCATTTTCTTATAGCAATCTTTATCTCACAAAATTTTCGAAAGAAAAGATTTGCAGTAGGATAGGATGTTCCAGAGAAAAGTAAGGTGACATCATAGAATTTCTTCATGCACTTGCAAATAGTTGTTGCATTTAACCATTCAGCTCTTGTAGGGGCAACAAATTCATATCTTGTCTCATCTTTGAGAGCAAGACGGTCAAAGGCATCCTTATAATAAATTGCATCTCTAATCATAATATAGGTAGAATTCCACCTTATAGCAACATCTAAAGAAAGAGTCTTTCTAGTGTCCAAGTCACATTCTTTAGCACATATTTGAAATGCTTCCCATTGTTGAGGTGATTTTTTTTATGATTGAAATGAACTCTCTAATGTTTCCAATGGCACTCTGAATTAGTTGCAGTCCATCTCTAGCAACAAGATTCAATATATGATTCGCACATCTCATATGAAAGAATTTACCACCACATACTAGGGAGCTTCTAGCATGGTCAACAATAACATCAACAGCAACATTGTTTGAAAAAGCATTGTCCAATGAAAGAGCAAGCAATTTCTTGTCTAGGTTCCAATTTAATACATTTGTGAAAAATGTATCACCCAATCTAAGTCCTGAATGACTGCCCTCAACATGAATAAAATTGATTATCCTCTTTTGCATGTTCCAATTGTCATCAATCCCATGTGCGGTGACACACATGTAACCTTTGTTTTGAATTGACGTCCACATATCCATGGTAAAACTAAAACGACATGACAGAGATTTGAAATGTTCATACAACAACTTCTTTTCCTCTTCATAAATCTTCATGATTTCTTTACAAACAGTGATGCAAGATTTCATAGGAAAAGTTGGCCTCAAAGATTTAACGAAATCAACAAAGTATTCATGTTGGCAAATATTGAATGGATACTCATGCATAATGATAGCATAATTAAACTTTCTCAAGCTAGCTTTCTCATCATACCGATATGTCGCAATCCCTCCTTCATTTTGATCTAGAAGTTGTTGGCCTTTCAAAACACTGTGCTTGTTCTTCATATGATTTTTGAAAGCCGTTGTACCATTGGTACTTACAGCCCTAGCTGTATGTCTACACCTCTTGCATTTAGCCCATGTCTCCTCCATAGTGCTACCATCATCCATGGATACTATTTTTTCAAACTTTATAAAATGTTCCCACACCCATGAAGTGGTCTTCTTTCCAATCTTGGATTTGTCTTCACCATCATCATCTTGTCCACCTGATCCCACACTTGGACTTGCACTTTTAACTTGTGAAGCTACAACAATGATAATAAAAGCACAATCATCACTATGGCAAAGATATTATTGATTGGATTGAAAGAATTTACCATCATACTATACCTTTGTTCAATGTGATTGGAGAAGCTACAACTATGGCCTTGTCCTTGTCCTTGGCCTTGCTTGTAGTGGTTGCAACATTCTTGGTGTTGGAGGATGTCATTGGACTCTTACTTTTACTCGAAGATCTCATTGGACTCTTGCCCTTGCTCGAGGTCGTGTCATCCTTGCCCTTATTGGTTGTAGGTTGTACTCCTAAAACATCATTAAGACTCCTATGTTTTTTCAACGGACGCGAACATGCATTCACTAGCTTCTTCTTACTACCGGCAACCTTTTTCTTGCAATGGTCAGACCCAACAACCTCTTCTTGCTCTTTCTCCCCTATTGCAGGAGCACAAACTAACTCCTCCTCGGATTGCTCCTCAATTGTTTCATGGCTCTGGCTATTGAAACCCAAGCCTCCACCACCGTCACTGTCTCCCATTGTCTACGATCTACATATAAGAATGAAGCATCAAGTGAATGATTTAGATTAATAAAAGATTGGAAATGAACAAGATTGGACTTTGACACACGAAGCAAATAAATTCTATGAAGTACAGTGAATTGTAGACAAAGGAATATGCCTCATTTTAACGAGTCTTTGTCTTCTTTGTACAAAGTACCATGAAAGTATGAGATCTATAACAGACAGCGAAGTTAAATGACTTAAATCTATCCCAGACATGAGACAGACATCCAGACATGAGACATGTAGACAAAGGAATATGCCACAAACCAACTAGAGTCAGAGTTACAACATCCAGACATGACTTAAATGACTTAAAGCTCAGCTAGTCAGCTCATCATTTCGACATTTCGTCTTCCACAAATTAAGAGCGAAACTCAACTGCAGCTAACCAACAAGCGTTAGCTAGTTATATCAGTGCCAAAAATGTCTTCAGGGGCCAAAAGAAAGAGTGTTGTGATCAAGTCCCTTCATGAAAAATTTGTGTTGTTGCCTACTTATTAACTAGGACGTATTCAAATTTGTTGGTTAGCTGCAAAAACACTATAAATTCTGCTTGGTGCGTACAATATCTACTCTAATGCACAGAGTACTTCAGAGTAATGGAACAGGTTTATGTTATCTAGATACCCGAAACAGAATTTTGAACCTTGGAATTTTACCTTTGGAGTCAGAGTTATATCGACCAAAATAGGCTCACATGTGGAATTTCAAACAACAGTTTTGTGATGTGCTAAATTCCTTGGCATTGTTCAGTGATATGTTGTGCATTGAGAATATTTTTTATAACATGTTAGGCGTTTTGGTTACTAGTGCCAATAGCATGATGCATGAATTAGTTTACGTAGTGTCGAGTGTGATCCACAATTGTTTGTAGTGCACATTGTCTCAAAATGAGATCATATCAGTCAATAGCTAGAGTGGTTGCTTTGATAGATGTATATTATATGTCAACCGTGCTGACTATTAAATTCTAACTATGTAAGTAGCTGACACAAAATTGTCTCGGTTACCTTAGGTACGCTGCTATGAATATTTACTATCTAGGTTTCTAGAAAGTAAGATAGATATCACAGCTGTACATCTATTATTTTTCAAGAATCTTCAAAGTTAGAGCAAGAGAATAATTACCCTGGACAAGTTGGTACTCCTCCAAACAATACTCCCACAATTGCGTTGAGCAATGGTAGTGCTCCAGTCGACAATGTCAAGTCTCCAAATGGGCCAGCTTCTTCTGAACAAAAACCTCAACTGTCTTCTGATGATAAGCGACAGGCTAAAGATGATATGGCGGCGGGCGACGGCCGGCGAACGGCGGCAGGCGACGGTCTGGGGCGTGACGGGCGGTGGCGACGAGGAGGCCGACGGACGGGGCTGCGGGCGGCGATGGGCGATGGGGAGGCCGGGCGCCGACGGACGGACGACGATGGCTCGCAGAGCCACGGCCGACGGCCGCAGTCGGGCAGCGATGGCGGCTAGGGTTAGGGATTGCGAGCTTGGGCCTGGGAGCGGCTACGGGAGTCGGGACTGAGGGCCAGGGGTCAGCGTGTTTGCATCTGGGAATTGGGATCCACCGATCGGTCCGATCCAAGCAGGGAGCCAGGGAGTATTTGATATAGAGCGGGTAGAACTTCGGATACCCGATCGGGTATCCGAACCCGATCCGAAAAATTCGGGTATTACCCTTCCCATATCCGATCCAAATCCGATCGAATGCGAATGGGTAATAACCGAATCTAAACCCGAACCCGACAGGTAGAAAAAAATTCGGATTTTCCTTGACCCAAACTGAACCGGGTCGGGTACCCGTTGGGTAATACCGACCCGTTTTCACCCCTGCCAACTGCGGCCGAACACCACGCGCCGTTCCTGTCGCCTTCGATACGGCCAAGCAACCATCTACCCACCATCTTGCTTCTCCGGCCAAGCGCGCGACTACTTCGTTCAAAGAGCAACAGAAGGTAGGTTCAAATAACTTTGCATGTCCCCGTGCCACAAGTCTCACCGTAGCTCAATGGTAGCACTTGAATACTAGGATCAATCGGTCTCTAGCTAGTTCGAATCACATTTCAGTGGTTCCTGATGCATTTTTCTCCGTGTACTTGTTGCCTCATGCATGTTACCTCAAATAACTTAACATGCTCTCTTCACAACCAACGACATCGTATGTTTCAAAGGTCCAGGGTTTCAAATCCTCACTCAGCCAATTTTTGCCCTTTTTCTCTGTTTATTTCATCTATTTATATCTTTGCTAGAAAGGTCCAAATAAAGTGAAATAAATTTGTAAATTCATATCTTGATCTCTAGTTTCTATTTATGCAAAAATAATGAATATTTGACCTCTATTTGAATTTCGAATTTGAATCTAAAGAATAGGTTTAAAATGAGTTATGAATATAATTTGAGCAAATGAACTCCGATTTGAATGAAATAAATTTTGTTAGAATCCGTGTACTATAAACAACCCAAATATGTAAAAATATTTCAGTTTCTGCTAGTTTTGAATCATTTCCTAAAAAGAAATTTGTTTCTCATGTATGCATAGATTAGAAATATAAACTTTAAAATTTAATACAACCACTTTATAAATAACCTAGAAACAGTAAGATGCTAGTTAGGATGAAAATACTTAGGATAATATGATTGTTTTATATGTTGTTTCATCTAATAGTTAATATCGTGTTCGTAGTTAAATCAGATCTCCTTAGTTTAAGATGAAACATGAAAAGATGATCCTAAAAACCCTACTTGTCATATATAGTGATTTGTTACTTGATGTTCTATTTGTATTCGTTGGATCTTATTTGAGTTTATTATTATTTGCTATGTTCTCGCGGTATGACGGATAGAACTTGACGTAATCGGCGCTACCGTTAACGAGTCTAAGTATGTACTCGACGACAACCCTGATCTCGTCAACAATGCAAGTTACGGCTCCGAGCTTTGACTTCGACTTTGTTGTAAACAACAAAATAGCAAGGCAAGCCCCTTTGATCATATTGAGCCCAAATGTTCAGAAATTCCTTTGTCAAACATTTCATGCATGCTTTATGTTTTATAAAATGTTATTTAGGGTTATGGTAGATATCACCTTCATGATGGGTTTTCCTTAATCAATGTTGCCGTATGAACCTTGATAATCCTAGACATTGGATAGATGATGAAAGATGGGTATAATCGATTATTAGATTGTGATATGAACAGATGGTTTACTGTTCGTAATGAACCTAAATATTTGACATACTGAACACAAATGTCGAACATGATGAACTATGTTTATGAACATATTGGAATATTGATGTTTTCTTTTTCTGAAAATAAAACTATGATTTGGACATGGGCGATTATTGACAATAGCCAGATGTGCGAGAGTATACTTGCACGTAGATAGGGGGAGATTTATCGCCCGGGTCAGATTAAGGACCGAACGTAGTGTTGTATGATCCAAGTAATACCGTGCAACCACGATGCTGGTATGAGACAGCTATAACTAATTAAGTTGTTTAAAATTGACTTTGCATATTGGTAGGCCGTAGTAGCACGGGCTTCCGGATTTAGGTTGCTCGTAGGGTGTCCACACAGAGGTGTGGGTCAAACACATACCAATGCAATGGTGTACACTTTGCTATGGGGAGAAATGGTTTTGCAGGGATATACTGCAGTGTGAAAGATATGTGTGTTATGACTTGGGTGCGTTGTTTCTACCGCCATAGCAAATGTTAACATCACGGTGCTGGTGCAAAACCAGGATTAAGTGATGTAAAGGTTATATATGATTTTCTCTGCGGCACACCAAAAGAAGTGTGTTAAATGGCCTTGCACAAAAGGAAAATCATTCTTTGTGAATAAAGCTGTACAACTCTGCAGAGTAAAAACTAATCGATTAGCCGCGCTCTCGGTTATGAGCACTTGGTGAACTTGCACTAGTTAGAAAGCTTCTTGTCTTTTTATAAAATGAATTGAGAAGGTAAAATTTGGAAATGGTGAGCTTACCCTTACAAGTGATTCAATTCTTGACATTACGTTAACAAGGTTAAGAGAATCAATATTTCTTACAAGACCAATCAATATTGTTCAACAAAGTTCGATAATAATAGGAAGATGTAAATTTGTTTGTGGTGCTCACAGAAATCGGGGAAGTGTGAAGATTTTTGAATCTTCATTCTCAATCACAAATGGGCTAAACTATCAATTAAGCAAATATGTGTTGAAAATCTAGGTATTATTTTAATTTCAGATTTGAATATGAACCACAATTCCAAAATCATAAAAAACAACAGGCTAGACAAAAGAAACCACATGTCTCTGAAAAGTAGATCTATAAACGTTGTGCACGAGATGAACAGTGGGAAAATACGAGAATTCTTACGATGGGCTTGATGATGAAAAGGATGCAGTGCAGTAGCGACTGGCCGTAGAGGAAGTAGTCGACGCAGAGGAAGCTCGAGCGGTCGCGCAGTTGCGCTGCCCAGAAACCTTATTGCTGTCACAGTCCAATCCCAACCAAGCATGCATTGAGATTGAGGGCAAATAGGTAAATGCACTAGATCATTTTTTTTTTCCCACCCTCATTTTTCTTTTCCTTCTCTCTTTCTCCACCTAGCCTCTTTTCCCACGCCTCCTCCTCCTTTCTTCTGTTTCCCTTGACGCCATCGCCTGGGGTGGCCAGCGCCTCGCCCCGTGCTGGCTCGGCCGCCGCCTGCACCGGTGCCCCTCCACCCGGCCGCCCTCCTCCTCGCGCCTTCACCGGCCGCCCTCCCCTCGTCCTCCACGCCTCGGGCCGGCCGGCCGCCTGCCTGCCTGGCCGCCGTCGCCCACCGGGCTCCCCGCCTCCTCCTGTTGCTCGGTGAACCTCCTCCCTCTTGCACTCCCTCCTCCTCTACCTCACCATGGCCGAGCCCTAGCCTCAACCGGCCATGGCTAAGGTTTATGTGCATTTGGGGATTTTGCCCCAAATGGATGCTTGTATTCTCGGATTGTGCATGAATATTAGTATGGGAGTGTGATTCGTTGTTGTCGTTATGTAATTTTGTGGGCAAATTAGATAGGGATGGAGACTGTGCCCTGTTATGCTTGGGTCAGTTGAGGGATTTAGGGATTTAAATTGAAATCTTGTGCACTGGTTTATGGGGTGAATGATTTAGTAGTTGTGGAGGATACCGCTAATGGTTGACCTTTCTTCTTCTTGCTCCTGGTTCCTTGTGCCGTCTCCTGGAGCTCCTGGGGTTAGCTGTGGTGTCGCTCTTCTGATGGAGATACATTGAGGGTTGGCTTGGGGCTCGGTTCTGGCATGAAGTCTATAACCCTTGTCCTGGGTACCACCTTATGTAGCTCAGTTGATTCTAGAGTGGCTGTGGGTTGATGATTCGGGATGGTTGTGAGTTAAATGTTCTGCTAGTTGTGGCTAGTAAGTTCTTTACATAGTAAATGTTGAAGCTTAATCTTTGGGATATAAAGGTGAGTCTTTGTCCTTTGGTCGGTGTTGCGAAGATTTTATTAACGTGTCATCCAAGCTAGGTGGTGTTGTGTGTTCCCAAATTCAGTGCCTTAGGAGTGTATGCGGCTAAATGAATACGTGACGCAACCCTCGCGTTTTCAAATTCGTGAGAACCAGTCCCTATTCTTTCGCTCAACCCTTATTGCTTATGCTCTATGCTAGTTCATTTTCTACGGTAGTGCCTAGAATGGTTGCCTGGTTTTATTTCATGCTAGAAGCCTCTAGTCGATGATAAATGATTTCATTGGGGTGTTTATGATCCGAGTCTTGTGAGTCGTATGGGGAATGTGGGTGTGTTGGGACCGTTATGCTCTGGGTTGTGGTGTACCTTAATAGCTTCTTTGGGGTTGATGTCAATTAAATCACTAGCTAGACAGGCTTGGATCGAAATAGTGTTGATCCATTCTTAATGTGGTTTGGTCATTATTGTGGAATTTCGCAATTGTATGTCATTTTGGCTTGATGAATGCTTACCGTATTGTCTTCCTTTCTCATTCCATGTTCATATGCATCGCATACATCTCATTCCATTTGCATTGTCATCGTGTAGAGAACGATCGCACGGAGGGTGACGTGGCGTGGTCGAGGGTGATCACGGTGAGCGGTGGTTCTTGAGACTCCGTGAAGCATCAGGCAAGCACCTAAGCATGTTCAACCCTTTATATATGTTTATTTTGGTGAATAAAATGCTTATTGAATGATTAGGTTTTTGCATTAGGAGTCAATGGTGGTAAGGGTAGTAGAACCTAATTCTTTGACACTCACTCCTTGACACTTGTTGAACTTTTCCTTTGGAGCTAGCTTATGGGTAAATACAATGTGTCCATGCTTAGTTTGCTTAGAGGTCGGGTTTGGGCCAAGTGGTGGGCGGTTCCATCACTTGAGAGTACTCAATACTACACATGTGCATTATATTGGAAATGGGTTCGATCATGCTACTTGGAGGTAGACCTTAATAATTGGCGGCCAGGCGGGAGAGTAGGATCAATTGGGTATGGAGACTCAATTGGCGTAGTCCCTTTGTGTCAATTAAGGACCGATCCGCTTTGTGTGCCATGTTGATCGAGCACCATTGGGTTGATCGCATGCACGAATATGGTTGGGTAAGCCACTCTTTCATCACATGCCGCTCGATGGATCATGCCCTCATGCGGTTGGACGTGGTTGAGGGCGCAGGCTTAGGCCGACCCTCGAGGGCCAAGCCGGGCTTGGGTCGCTCGAGGGTGCTAGGTGCTCGGACCGCATGAAGATGGTTCAACGAATGGGTATGGATGGGAGGGGTTGACATGAGGTACTTTGTGGCACATGTCGTGCGATCAATGCTTCCTGCAGGTTAATTAAGCGATTCGAATTGCCGCGCTCTCGGATATGAGCACGCTCGCGTCATCCGACACTCAACGTAGTAATAACTTAAATTCCTGGCTCGTCGTTGTACTTGAGCTTTAAAATGGCTGTAAATGCTTTACTTTAGTGTTGTTACCTTTCAACTTCATGTTAGAAGTAGGTGCGGTCAATAACTGCTTTAAATTTTGTAATTGATTTAGCTGTCATACTCATACTACAAATGTTAATGCTTTTCCGACTTTATTACCTTCAGCTTTATTCCTTTCTGTACCCAAATGCATAACCCTTTGGAGTCGGTCATATATGGACCACGGGTAAGTCTTGCGAGTACATTCGTACTCATGCTTCTGCTTTGTGGTTTCAGGTGAGGATCTGGAGGGCTGCGAGTTCTGTCCCTACTGCCTCTCGGTGCCCGGGCGGGACACCGAGTAGAGGTTACTTGCGATGCTGCTCACGCCCGGAAGTGTTCGGGCGTAACACTTCCGGAGTTGTCATATTTTGCTAAATGCGTTGGTTAAACTCCCTTTTGTTGTATAGCTAGCTTTAATACCATGTCCTGAGTGGCTTGTAGACTTGGTATTCCTCCTGTGGACCGTGGTTGTGTGTGATGTCCTTATCATGCTTGGTTGTTGCTTTTATCCTTTCCATATTATCATGCTATATCAACTGCTTTTTCTTGTCTGTGAGTGGATGTCCTAGAATCTAGGAAGGTCATGCCGGATTTAATTTTTGTGCTATCTTGGTTTAGGTTGCATCTTCTTAAGTTTCTAGCATGCTAGTTGAGTTGTTTTAGTTGTGAGGATGTCGGGTTTGTCTTTGTGCTTTGGTTTAGTCTTGTTGTGCTTCCGCGTTGCGTGTCAGGTTGTGGGGTTTGAGTTCGTTGCCCCTTTATGCAAATTGAGTTGTGATAACGGTGGAAACCGGTATGCGGGGCGATCTGGCGAGTTCGGTCGCATCTGGGGAATCTGGAAATTTGTCGAGTTATTCGAAGGGTCCCATTTGTTATCTCATTTGGGTTTGGATGCTAGCATCGCGAGCGCCATCGGCGAATCGTTACTAGCCTCCAAATCCAATGAGGTCAACTGGTGTTCCAATAGCTCGAGGGCGATGCTGGCGGCTCCTCACAAAGCTGGTATCAGAGCAAGGTGCATAAAGACGAACTCTAAACTTGACAACCACTTAGGTGATTGATTGTGGTTTACTAGCCTTCTAGTAGAAATTAACGCTATATTACCCGCCCTATGTTTATAATTCGGTTGCGTGGGTTGAATAATGAGTGTGGGAGAAGCGATCACGTTGGAATCGTGCATTTCATGTCATACCATGCATGCATATGCCTTGCCATGTCATTTTGCATCTTGATCTATGCTTTTATGTATGTTAGATTATGCTACTGTCTAGCTCGTGTTTAAATTAGAGTTTTGGCCGAGTGTAAGAGCTTATTCCTTCCTTGTGGTGTCTAACTCGTGTCGTCTACTTTTGGTTGACGACAGAATGAGGACCCACGGGGATATGGGAGGTGATGAGGGTGCGGGGCGATCGCAGCCTCACGATGGCGATCCGCCTCCTCCTCCCAACCTTTTGGATGTCTTCTTGAGGTCGGAACAAAATCAGCAGACAACCAACCGAATTCTGGAGATGCTTGTCCAGAATCAAGCTCCTCGAGGTGGCCGCGATGGGCGAGACCGCCCCAATGGCTATCTGGATTTCTTGCATACACAGCCACCCACTTTCTCTCGCGCCAGCGAGCCACTTGAGGCTGATGATTGGTTACGCACAATTGAGCAGAAGTTTGCTCTCATCCGCTGCGAAGATCATGAAAAGGCACTCTTTGCTGCTCAACAGCTTCAGGGCCCTGCTGGTGCTTGGTGGGCCAATTTCCTGGTCATGCAGCCCGCCGGTCACCAGGTGACTTGGGCGGAGTTCCGTGAGGCCTTTCGGGCGTATCACATCCCGAAGGGGCTCATGGACATTAAGAGGCAGGAGTTCCTCTCTCTCAAGCAGTGGAACAAGTCTGTGATGGACTATTCCCGAGAGTTCAACTATTTGGCCCAATATGCGCCAGAAGAAGTGAACAATGATCAGAAGAAGCAGGACCGCTTCATGGGTGGGCTGTCAGCAAAGATGCAAGACAAGCTCTCTGTGTGTGATTTCCCGGACTTCAATAACTTGGTGAGTCGGGCGATCACTGTTGAGCATAAGATGAAGAATCACCAAGAAGAGAAGAAACGGAAGAGGACGACACATTTTCCGGTGGCGGCGGTTCGCGGCGTGCTCGGTATCTTTCCTTTACCGAGGGCACTGCTCCTACACTTCCACTACCGGTAGGATGCCCCGTCCTCGCTCGTTCTTTGCTCCTCGGCCTCCACCGCCACCGCCGGAGTGAGCGAGGGCAAGTTCAGTTCGGCCTGCTACAAGCGTGGGCGCGCGGGACACTTCATCGAGATTGCCCTTTTCCCAAGCGGGGCAACAACTCGATGCTCTAAGGCCTCAGGCGCACCGCCTCCACGTCCCCTACGGAAGGCACCTCAAGCGCCGAAGCATGGCCGGGTCCACTACACCGACGCCGAGGCGATTCCAGAGGGCGACCATGTGTTGGTGGTATGTTGTGCATTGATGGGCATCTCGCTAGAGTTCTTTGATTCAGGGCTTCTCATTCATTTATTCGCAAGGATTTTGCTATGCATCATCAAATGAGGGTGAGTTCTGATAACACCCCTTCCTCATTGAAGCACCGGGTTCAAAGATTGTTGCTAATCAAGTGGTCCAAGAAGCAATTGTTCTGATCCAAGGGGTTCCGTTCCTTGTCAACTTGCTACTCCTTGATCTTCGTGGGATAGATGTTATCTTGGGCTTGAATTGGCTAACCCGACAATGAGCCATTACGTATTGTTCTCGCCGCTCCATCTCGCTCAAGGGGCCGAAGGGCGACGATTGACTCTACTTCTCGATGGTGGCAATGCCACTCTTTGCTCCTTGAATGGTGCTGAAATTGAGGAGTTAGAGTCCATTCCGTGGTTTGAGTACCGGATGTGTTCCCAGGCTAGGCCGGATGCCACCGATCGCGACATTGAGTTCGTGGTTGAACTCCAACCCGGATCGCTCCCGTGTCCAAGCGGCCATATAGGATGCCGCCAAATGAATTGGCGGAATTGAAGAAGCGATTAAAGGCCCGATGGACAAGGGGTTCATTCGCCCAAGCTCCTCGCGCCCAGAAATTTGCTCGGCTCTCTTCGTGACTAAGAAGGGCGGTTCTCTTCGTCTATGTGTGGATTATCGTCCTTTGAATGCGATTACTATCAAGAACAAATACCCTCTGCCGCGGATTGATATCCTGTTCGATCGACTTCTTTGGTGCACGGGTATTCTCCAAGATTGACCTGAGGCTCGGGTACCATCAGATTAAGATCCGGGCTGAGGATATTCCGAAGACAGCCTTCTCCACTCGGTATGGGCTGTACGAGTACACCGTCATGTCGTTCGGGTTGACGAATGCGCCGGCATACTTCATGTACATGATGAATTCCATCTTCATGGAAGAGCTTGATTCCTTTGTGGTCATCTTCATTGATGACATCCTTATCTATTCGGCGAATGAAGAAGACCATGCCAAGCATCTTCACATTGTTCTCAGGAGGCTTCGAGAGCATCGCCTTTATGCCAAGTTCAGCAAGTGCGAATTTTGGCTGAAGGAGGTATCGTTCTTGGGGCACGTCCTCTCCGAGCAAGGTGTCATTTGTCGACCCAAGCAAAGTGAGGATGTGCTCAAATGGGAAACGACCAAATGCATCACCGAGATTATGATTTCCTTGAAATTTGGTGGCTATTATCGCCGTTTCATTCAGGACTTCTCCAAGATAGCCAAGCCTATGACGGAGTTCTTTGAAGAAGGGCATCGAGTTCAAGTGGTCCGTGGGTGAGCATGCATTTCAGACTAAGCGGCGCCTGCGCTCTGACTCGATCCTCACTGACCCAATATCCACGAGCCGTTCGACGTCTACTGCGATGCATCCGGCATCGGACTTGGCTGTGTGCTTATGCAGGACAGCCGAGTTGTCGCTTATGCGTCTCGGCAGCTAAAATGTCATGAAGAGCACTACCCCACCCATGATCTGGAGCTTGCAGCAGTGGTCCATGCGTTGAAGATTTGGCGCCACTATCTCCTGGGGAACAAGTGCAACATCTACACCGATCACAAAAGCCTCAAGTACATCTTCACGCAGGCAGACCTGAATATGAGGCAAAGGCGGTGGCTTGAATTGATAAAGGACTACAATTTGGAAGTCCATTACCACCCTGGGAAGGCCAATGTGGTGGCTGACGCATTGAGCCGCAAGATACAATGCCATTGCCTTGCTCTTCCACCACGAAGTGCCACTCTTTGTCTTTGAATTCCGTAAGCTCAACCTGGAAATGATAGAAGAAGGGACCTTGTCTAACGTGGAATTGAAGTCCACGTTGCTTGATCGGTCGGGAGGCACAAGGCGGAGATGCGGGTGTTACGCATTCGCAATAACTTGGAGTTAAGTGGCTCCTGGTTTCGCTTTGGATGAGCAAGGAACCTTGTGGTTCGGCCAACGATAGTTGTCCGGATATCCAAGAGTTGAAGCGGGCGATCCTTGATGAAGCCCACAACTCGTTGCTCACAATTCATCCGGGTAGCAATAAGATGTACCAAGACTTGAAAGCGGCGATTTTGGTGGACCCGCATGAAGCACGAGATTGCTCGTTATGTGTCCGAATGTGATGTTTGCAAAAGGGTGAAAGCGGAACATCTCAAGCCGGTGGCACTCTTGACCATTGCCCGTCCCAAACCGGAAATGGGAGGATATTAGCATGTATTTCATTACCGGCCTACCCACGACTTCTTGGTCATGACTCCATTTGGGTTATTGTCGGCCAGGTTGACAAAGTCGACACATCTTCTAGCCGTTCGCCTGACTTATCAATTCAAGAGGTATGCGGAGTTGTACATCTCTCGGATTGTATGTCTTCATGGAGTACCAAAGCGGATAGTTTGAGGCATCGAGGCTCTCGGTTTGTTTCTCGGTCGGAAAAGCTTGCATGAAGCGTTGGGCACTAAGTTACTTCACGGCTCGACATATCACCCACAAACCGACGGCCAAACCGAGAGGTCAATCGGATACTTGAGGATATGTTGAGGTCTTGTGTTCTATCTTATGGGAAGAAGTGGGATGAGTGTCTTCCGTATGCTTGAGTTTGCCTACAACAACGGCTACCAAACCAAAGATCGAGAATGTCTCCCTTCAAGCACTTTATGGTCGTAGTTGTCGAGCACCTCTGGCCCAGTGCGAGAGTGGGAACGTTCATTCCTTGGGCCTGAACTAGTCATGGAGGCGGAGGATAAGGTGAAGACCATCCAAGAGAATCGAGGGTAGCACAATCACGACGGAAAAGCTATCTTGATCACCGTAGGAGACCTCTCTTCTTTGACATTGGCGACTTTGTCTATCTGAAGGTGTCTCCTCTCCGGCACCGTCGTTTTGGAGTCAAGGGAAAGTTGGCGCCTCGCTACATAGGTCCATTAGGATCCTTAGTAGGCGTGGTCAGTGGCCTATCGGTTGGAGCTTCCTCCTCACTCGAGACGATCCACAATGTCTTCCATGTCTCATGATTGAAGAAGTGCCTCCGTACTCCTTTTGAGGCTCTCGAGGTGGATGACCTCGAAGTTCAGCCTGAACCTGATCTATCTTACCAAGAGCATCCTATTCGGTTTTTAGATGAAGCCGAACGCAAGACTCGAAGGAAGACTCTCAAGTTCTATAAGGTTCAGTGGAGCAATCACACTGAAGATGAGGCCACTTGGGAGCGGAAGGATCATTTGAAAAGTGAATATCCCGAATTCTTCCAAACTATGTAAGTGCTTCGATTCTGTCCCTTCGCAGTCTTTGTCGGTATCCTTTCCTTTCCAACTATGTACTCGTTTTGAATCTCGGGGCGAGATTCCCTTAAGGGGGGAGGATTTGTCACAGTCCAATCCCAACCAAGCATGCATTGAGATTGAGGGCAAATAGGTAAATGCACTAGATCATTTTTTTTTCCCACCCTCATTTTTCTTTTCCTTCTCTCTTTCTCCACCTAGCCTCTTTTCCCACGCCTCCTCCTCCTTTCTTCTGTTTCCCCGCCCGACGCCATCGCCTGGGGGTGACGCCGGCGCCTCCTGCCCCGTGCCTGGCTCGGCCGCCGGCCCTGCACCCGGTGCCCCTCCACCCGGTCGCCCTCCCCTCCTCGCGCCTTCACCGGCCGCCCTCCCCTCGTCCTCCACGCCTCGGGCCGGCCTGTGCCGCCGCCTTCCGGCTGTCGCCCCAGTGGCTCCCGCCTCCTCCTGCTGCTCGGTGAACCTCCTCCCTCTTGCACTCCCTCCCTCCCTCTACCTCACCATGGCCGAGCCCTAGCCTCAACCGGCCATGGCTAAGGTTTATGTGCATTTGGGGATTTTGCCCCAAATGGATGCTTGTATTCTCGGATTGTGCATGAATATTAGTATGGGAGTGTGATTCGTTGTTGTCGTTATGTAATTTTGTGGGCAAATTAGATAGGGATGGAGGCGTGCCTGTTATGCTTGGGTCAGTTGAGGGATTTAGGGATTTAAATTGAAATCTTGTGCACTGGTTTATGGGGTGAATGATTTAGTAGTTGTGGAGGATACCGCTAATGGTTGACCTTTCTTCTTCTTGCTCCTGGTTCCTTGTGCCGTCTCCTGGAGCTCACAGGGTTAGCTGTGGTGTCGCTCTTCTGATGGAGATACATTGAGGGTTGGCTTGGGGCTCGGTTCTGGCATGAAGTCTATAACCCTTGTCCTGGGTACCACCTTATGTAGCTCAGTTGATTCTAGAGTGGCTGTGGGTTGATGATTCGGGATGGTTGTGAGTTAAATGTTCTGCTAGTTGTGGCTAGTAAGTTCTTTACATAGTAAATGTTGAAGCTTAATCTTTGGGATATAAAGGTGAAATTTCTTTGTCCTTTGGTCGGTGTTGCGAAGATTTTATTAACGTGTCATCCAAGCTAGGTGGTGTTGTGTGTTCCCAAATTCAGTGCCTTAGGAGTGTATGCGGCTAAATGAATACGTGACGCAACCCTCGCGTTTTCAAATTCGTAGAACCAGTCCCTATTCTTTTCGTTCAACCCTTATTGCTTATGCTCTATGCTAGTTCATTTTCTACGGTAGTGCCTAGAATGGTTGCCTGGTTTTATTTCATGCGGTAAAGCCTCTAGTCGATGATAAATGATTTCATTGGGGTGTTTATGATCCGAGTCTTGTGAGTCGTATGGGGGAATGTGGGTGTGTTGGGACCGTTATGCTCTGGGTTGTGGTGTACCTTAATAGCTTCTTTGGGGGTTGATGTCAATTAAATCACTAGCTAGACAGGCTTGGATCGAAATAGTGTTGATCCATTCTTAATGTGGTTTGGTCATTATTGTGGAATTTCGCAATTGTATGTCATTTTGGCTTGATGAATGCTTACCGTATTGTCTTCCTTTCTCATTCCATGTTCATATGCATCGCATACATCTCATTCCATTTGCATTGTCATCGTAGAGAACGATCGCACGGAGGGTGACGTGATCGTGGTCGAGGGTGATCACGGTGAGTGTGGTTCTTGAGACTCGGCGAAGCATCAGGCAAGCACCTAAGCATGTTCAACCCTTTATATATGTTTATTTTGGTGAATAAAATGCTTATTGAATGATTAGGTTTTTGCATTAGGAGTCAATGGTGGTAAGGGTAGTAGAACCTAATTCTGCACACTCACTCCTTGACACTTGTTGAACTTTTCCTTTGGAGCTAGCTTATGGGTAAATACAATGTGTCCATGCTTAGTTTGCTTAGAGGTCGGGTTTGGGCCAAGTGGTGGGCGGTTCCATCACTTGAGAGTACTCAATACTACACATGTGCATTATATTGGAAATGGGTTCACCATGCTACTTGGAGGTAGACCTTAATAATTGGCGGCCAGGCGGGAGAGTAGGATCAATTGGGTATGGAGACTCAATTGGCGTAGTCCCTTTGTGTCAATTAAGGACCGATCCGTTTGTGTGCCATGTTGATCGAGCACCATTGGGTTGATCGCATGCCCGAATATGGTTGGGTAAGCCACTCTTTCATCACATGCCGCTCGATGGATCATGCCCTCATGCGGTTGGACGTGGTTGAGGCGAGGCTTAGGCCAGCCCTCGAGGGCCAAGCCGGGCTTGGGTCGCTCGAGGGGTGCTAGGTGCTCGGACCGCATGAAGATGGTTCAACGAATGGGTATGGATGGGAGGGGTTGACATGAGGTACTTTGTGGCACATGTCGTGCGATCAATGCTTCCTGCAGGTTAATTAAGCGATTCGAATTGCCGCGCTCGGATATGAGCACGCTCGCGTCATCCGACACTCAACGTAGTAATAACTTAAATTCCTGGCTCGTCGTTGTACTTGAGCTTTAAAATGGTGTAAATGCTTTACTTTAGTGTTGTTACCTTTCAACTTCATGTTAGAAGTAGGTGCGGTCAATAATCGCTTTAAATTTTGTAATTGATTTATTTGTCATACTCATACTACAAATGTTAATGCTTTTCCTTTGTTACCTTCACTTTATTCCTTCGTACCCAAATGCATAACCCTTTGGAGTCGGTCATATATGGACCACGGGTAAGTCTTGCGAGTACATTCGTACTCATGCTTCGCTTTGTGGTTTCGGTGAGGATCCGGAGAGTCTGCGAAGTTCTGTCCCTATCGCTTCTCGGTGCCGAGGCGGGACACCGAGTAGAGGTTACTTGCGATCTTTGCTCACGCCGGAAGTGTTGAGCGAGAACACTTCGGAGTTGTCATATTTTGCTAAATCGTTGGTTAAACTCCCTTTTGTTGTATAGCTAGCTTTAATACCATGTCCCGAGTGGCTTGTAGACTTGGTATTCCTCCCGTGGACCGTGGTTGTGTGTGATGTCCTTATCATGCTTGGTTGTTGCTTTTATCCTTTCCATATTATCATGCTATATCAATCGCTTTTTCTTGTCTGTGAGTGGATGTCCTAGAATCTAGGAAGGTCATGCCGATTTTCGAATTTTTGTGCTATCTTGGTTTAGGTTGCATCTTCTTAAGTTTCTAGCATGCTAGTTGAGTTGTTTTAGTTGTGTGGTTGTCGGGTTTGTCTTTGTGCTTTGGTTTAGTCTTGTTGTGCTTCGCGTTGCGTGTCAGGTTGTGGGGTTTGAGTTCGTTGCCCCTTTATGCAAATTGAGTTGTGATAACGGTGGAAACCAGGTATGCTGGGCGATCTCGGGCGAGTTCGGTCGCATACACGGGAATACCGGGTCATTGTCGAGTTATTCGAAGGGTCCCATTGTTATCTCATTTGGGTTTGGATGCTAGCATCGCGAGCGCCATCGGCGAATCGTTACTAGCCTCCAAATCCAATGAGGTCAACTGGTGTTCCAATAGCTCGAGGGCGACCTGGCGGCTCCTCACAATTGCCGCCCCGTGCGTGTTCTCGCCGCGGCAATGGTTCGAGATCCCGCCTCTCCTTGCCTCGCGGCACGCCGAGAGGAAAGGTCGGCGAAGAACGAGCAAAGACGAAGACGCAACACAGTCACGATGGATGAACGCGAGTGCGAGCAAAAATCTTCCCATCGATGCGGGCGTCTCGGACCTTATAGCTCGCATCGATAGCCAATAAATTGACCGTTACAAAGACCATTATACACTAGTGCTTCTTGTCATCAAATTACTGTTTCTATTGGAAACTGACGCCATTATCATGGCTGTTTCAATTCTCAGTAAATGACTCAGAGAGAAATCAAAATAAAAGGGTTTAAACGTGTCAGGATTTAATCCACTGCACGGCGACTCGCGACGTCGCAAGTCACAAGTCACGCGGGAAAAATACGCGAAAATACACGGTAATTCGCGAAATACGCGCGCGCGCGTGCGTGTGACTTTAGCCGTGCTCCTCACCCTTCCATATATCTCATTACAAGGCATGGTGGGAGCTCTCCCTTTTAAATTGGTACTCTCCTCTCTCAATTAGCAATATGATACTTTTCTTTGTAGCTTTGGCATTAGAGATTAATGGGCCACACTTGCCTTATTTCTAACAATATGATCTTGAACCCTTACCACCTTATCATGCACATTAAAGAATTGAAATCTTAGCCAAACTATGTAGCATATAAGCACAGATGGAATGGTATTGTGTTTTAATGGCTGTCTTTGCCGATGCATAAAATGAATATTATGTCATTCATACAACGAATCATGTCTTCTATCACAAATTGAATGAAGATTGTATTATATTGCTCTCAGATAAGGATTGGTTGAAGATTTTAAACCTTCAACCTTAATCACGATTGGGCTAATGTAACATCCCACCATTTTCAAAAATTAGAAAAATGAAAATTTAAAATTTAAAAATAAAATTAAATAGAAATTTTAATTGGAATCAAGAATTTAATTCAAAATTTATTATTCTCACACCTTTTTCCTAAATCTCGATAAAGAATAACTTCAGTTTGGAAATTCATTTCCAAAAGAACAAATTATTAAAATGAGATTCGAAGATGATTTTAATTTTGAATAAACATATTTTCTAAATTTCTAAAATAATTTATTGTTTTTTTCCCTTCTTTGAAAAGGGAATTGACAAAAAGATAAGAAGTAAAAGATAAAGAGGCAAAATATAAAATGGTAAAATGGTAAAAGATTAAAATTACCATAGTAAATTTTGGATAACATTGGAATACCCTAGAAATTAACTTTGGCTGGTCAAAAGTAGGTGTGAAATCATTTTGCAAGGTGATATGATAAATTTAATGGAGAAGCTTATCCTTGACCAACCCTTTGCCAGAATTTTGTAGGAAACCTTAGACCTTTCCAGCACCTAGGATTTTTACCATGTGAGCTGAGTTACTTTATACTTGTCCATGAAAATTTACAAAAATAAATAACTGGTTTTACTATTTATTACTATTTATTTATTCCCATTCTGGAAAGCTGCAAAATAGAGTAAAAGATTTGTTAGAAAATAAATACTAATGTTTTAGATTTAGAATTTTTATTGGAGGTTCATTGAACTATTCTAAACCTTTTATAAAAGTTTCAAAAATTTATAAGTTGATTTATGCCCTCAATAAAATCAATTTCCGAATTCAAATTTCTGTACAGTCTTGATTTTCAGAATTTTAATAAAATAAATACAACGAATCATATTCTCAAATTTTTATAGTGGCAATACAACTTAACCAGTATTCTCTACAAAAATCTACTAAAAATCTGGATATGATTTGGCCCCTCAAAGAAATGCGTATGCTCTGTGCTGTACTAGAAGGGAAAACGAAACTGCTTTCACAATAACTTGCTGGTGGGCCCAGCCATTAATTGGGGCTTGCCGACCAAGGACATTTGCTGGCTGCCAGGTGGGCCCTTTTTGCACTATGGTCCCGCATGGTAGTCACTATCTCTTGTTCTCCATTCTTCACTTCTCTCGGAAGAGCAGAGAACTGAGCCACCATGTTTCCTTGCTGCCATTCACGTCTAGCCAAAAGCCACAAAGGTGAACCAATGCAATTAAGTGCCATTAATGAACTGCGTGTCTGTTTGAACGAAGCCACTGGACAGACTCCTCTTGGTTTTCCGCTCTGTGCACAGCCGAGAAGATCAAGTTTGGCCGTCGTTTGCTTCCGAGTTCATACACTGCAGCCACCGTCTCAATTACTTATAAAACTGGCCGAAACTTTTCCTTAGCGCTCGTAGCTCCCCACGTCTTCTTCTCGTCTAGTTCCCTGAGCCCAGGCACCTGATTCAGCCATCATCGCTTCCTCTCCCAATTACGCCCGAACCTCCATCGCAGTCCAACCTCCCCCTCCTCAACGTTATTTTTTCCAATTCCTTTCAACCTGAATAGAACGCCTCAACCAATTTAGTTCTTTATCAACCACAGTTCCTCCACCGCAGTGCTCATTTTCTGGAAATCCGGTGAACTGGTGAGAGCATAGATCGCCACTTCTTATTATTGTTTTGAATGCATAAATGGAATCTTGAGAATGCGCTAGTGCTTGTTCAGTTAGCATCCGAAATCACCAAAGGTATAGTTTACTATTGCAGCGACCATGACCTTAATTTACCGCCGGCCGTTGTGGAGGTCCATATTTTGATCATTAGGGGTGCGTTTGGTTGGCTGTACCAGGGTGAACGGAACGGGATGGTACAGGATGGATGGGATGGTACAGGAAGGGTGTTTGGTTGCCTGAATGGGATGGTACAAAATTTTGTTTGGTTGCTTGGATGGGATAATCCTCGATGGTTCGGGATGCTGTTTGGTTAGAAGGATGAGTATTCTTGTAAATAAAATAGATAGTATTAAAAATTTTCTTTTCGGATGGACCCTTGCACTTCCTCTTGTTGTCGGATGGACTGTGTTGCCGTGTTGATCGGAACCGCCTCGTTAATTTTTACAAGATGGCACGCAAGACCCTGACGCCGCGACTTAAATTGCACATACATACGAAATAATTTTTGTCTACGTAAGAGAAGGTTCCTTACACCTTGCTCCAATGGCAATCACATTTGAAATACCTGCACAGGCTTCCCAATAATAGAGAGAGTCTCTTTACACAGGCAGTGCTTAGGATTCTATGTTGATCTAAACCAACATAAATTGAAAGAAAGAAAAAAGATATGTTGTTTATCTCTGGAACTATCAAGGTGTCACACCCCCTGGAATAAAGGGTTCGAACTTTATCAACAATTGCCTCACATCAGTCACATGATTAACGCATGATGAAAAAAATTCACTAGAACTACATTACTTGAAGCAAGTTTAACTCAATCAAAAGATGTTAACAATACGTTTGGAAGTTTACTCCGAACATCTTACAAGCTCCAGTGTTACATTTTCATATGGTTGGTTTTGACCTCACTGTACTAAATCACCTTACAAGCTCCAGTGTTACATTTGGAAGTTTACTCCAAACAGCAAATCTCCATCAGTTGAGTTAACGAGAAATACATTTTCATAGATCAGATGAACACTCCAGTTGGCACTCCAGTTCTCCAAAGATCTTCATATCCCGCAAATAAAACTACTAAATCAGAAAGGAAGATAACAAACACTAGTTCAGCGATCTGCATCCATTGATCAAGTAAGAAAATAACCTACCAAGTAAGCAAAATCAGTATGGCAGGGGAAACTAGATGCCTGTATTGCTAGCATGAAAGCTACATCATACAAGAGCAACAGGAACAGAAATATGGCATAGAGCAACAGGGGAAACTAGGTGCCTGTCATTATAATGTGAAATGTTGAGTACCAGTTCAAGAGCAGATATTTTACTTGGCATAAAAATTTACATCACATACGAATGCATAAACATTGATTTATGAATACAATCCTGGCAGAGCATGGTAGCTACCCAAGTAGGCATGCAAAAGATTTCTGTAATTACATTGTATGCTGTGCAGGAAAGGAAGCACTAGGAACCTTTGCCAAACATAGAGGTAAAGATTAGCAACTTTGGTAGCAAGTCTGGCTTTTTATTCGCTAGAGACATTCTCATAATAGCAATTTAGTTAGTTCGATATCAACCATTTGAACCCGTGAAGCTATTCTGTTTGTTCCTTTTTCTTCTTTTTCCAATTTGTAATATCAATTGTATTGGACGCCATGCAAGAACAGGAGTTTTGTTGGCCCATTGCTTCTTTCAAAAGAGTAGTAGATTATATACAGAGAGTGGGTTTGATTCCAGGGAAAAAGACCACATGTAAGGAGAATGGCAGAATGAAAGAAAATCACAACAATCATCTAATTAGGTGCAAACTAAATCCAAGGAACTGACCATACGCATGTTGAATCTCAAGTATTGACCATGCAAGAACAGGAGTTTCTCAAGGATCTAACCATTTCATTCGCAAGGAAGTAATACTAGTAAAGCTCCTAAATCTAACTAGGAAGCATATTGAATCTCAAGTGAACTCTCAGATCTAGAGAGAGTATCTTCAGAGAACTTGAGAAAGAACAGCTACAACATGAAACCACACTTCTTGCATGATCAGATACAAAACTACAAATTAATCAAAAGTGATGCATGAGATCAGGAAGAACCTCACCAGATCTCAAGAACTTGGGCAAGATTTTGAGAAGGGCACTGCTAGAGAAGAGAAATGGAGACGACCTCTTGTACGCAGAGAGAGCTTCCTACAAGTTGTATGCAAAGGGAAGTAGATCCAGTGGCGTGAGGTCGCGGTAGAAGGCCTTGGTGACCGCGTGGGGTCCATGGCCTTGGAGACAGCGTGGCGGATGTCGGCGAGGCTGCGGTAGGAGGCCGGCACTGCGAGCAGCCAGGCGGAGTCGGCGAAGTTGAGGCAGGCGCGGGAGCGGCGGAGTGAGGTCGCCCCGAGAGGAAGACCGCGGGGAGAGGCTGGGAACGCGTCGGGGATGAGATGGTTCGGCCAAATCGGGTGAACGGGATGGTACGGGATATCTGAGGAATATTCCTAGAATCTGTACCACTTCATCCTGGATGAGATGGTTCCGTACGTTCAACCAAACGCATGTACCAAAACTTATCCTGTACCATTCCGTTCCGTTCATCCTCGTACCTCCAACCAAACGCACCCTAGAGTACTTAATTAGACTCATCACTGAACGTGTAATAGTGTCATGAAGCTCATCAATATATCGACAAGATCTCCCAGACCCTGGCTAGCCGTCGGCGAGGCTCACCGACCGATTGCTCTGCTCGCTGCCACCGCCAGATGGGACCCGTTAGCCAGCCTCACGCGCATGTGTTCCTCCACTAGCTGGCCGACCCCACCGGCCAGTCGCTCGTCGCACACGCGCGTAACGCGCTGGGTCACTGTCGGGTAGTCCCAGCCCATTAGCAACCCGGCCTGATTTAAATGGTCGCGTGCAAAAGACGCCTTCAACACATCAAAGCGTATTTTTGAATTTTGGGTGGATTTAATCAAACCGAGATAGTTCAAATACTCATAACTTTGAAACTACAAATCGAAATCAAGTGAAACAACTTTATAAATTCATGTAAAATCATGTAGTTTGGTAATATGCAAAAATATTTGAAACTTGTTTAGCAATTCAAATTAAAATTTGAATTTAAAGAAAAGGTTTTAAATATGTTGCATGTACAACTTTTGCAAATCTTGTCCAAATCGAATGAAACCAATTTTGTTAGATTCCTTATGTTATAAGCTCTCTGTTTATACAATTAGATTTGAATTTGAAGTTAATTTGTATTAATTTCCCTTTAATTTTGATTTCAATGCATATATTATTTAAATTGATATAACTTGTTTATTATTCATCCAAATGATATGAAACTTGTTCTGTTATGCTAGTTAAACAATATAGAACATGATTTTACAAAAATACTTAGGGTGTACCATGCATCTTTTATATTTTAATAATTAGTGACCTTAAATATTGTTTTAGATTATAATTGACCATGGTTTGAATAAAATCATAAATAAGCTATTATTTAATACATAGAAATTTAAATAGTTACAACTTAAAATGTTGATGAAAGAAATTCCTAAATCCCTTCTTAGAATCATAATACCTAGCCAGATAAAGATATTTATTTTTGCAACCTAGTCAAAATTAATCATCGATGAATTGAACTCATGCATAGACTAATAATTAGTGCATGGAAATTTGCATAGTCATAGCTTGAGTATATAATCCCCTTTTGGAATTATAGTACTTAACCACGTAAGAATATTATATAGCTGATTAAGTTTGAATTAAGTTAGTACATAGTCTTGCTAATCAAGTATTAGTATGGTTCAAATACACAAATAAGCAGTGATGCATATAGAGCCTATCATGAATGACTCATAGTACAGAACAATTTAATATTATAAGAATAATTAGATTCAACCTTAGTTTGCATTAGTTCAATTGGATCCTAATCATAGTGTACTTTAACCCTTAATTAGGATATGTTTTCATATAGTAAGTATAGTACAATTTAATAGATGAATTAGTATGAAACAAATGCTATAGAACTAATATTGAAATATCCTTAAGGTCAAAACCTTATTAATCTGCAAAAATAATTGCATATCATATTTAGTCGCAAACATAAGGTATAACTATCTATAACTCAAAGAATGATTAGAATATCACCACTAATTACTAGTACCTATAGAGCCAGCTTTAGAATACTTCCTAAAACTAGTCTGTTTCATTCTGTAGAAAGTAATTCTATTATAACATGCTTTGCATCTGAATCCTATTCAAAACATGACCCTGTGCATTATGAGCCCTAAAAGCCCATAATATAAATATATGTCAATAACTTTACTTAGTAACCAATATCATAGGTTAAGCTTTACCTGCGTTAATGATTAATTGTTGAATGCCTGGTGCTTGCTCAAATTGAACCATGCATGCACTAGTAAGTAATTATTAATGTCTGTTATTACCTATATTCAACCGTGCAAGTTATACCTACCCTCACCCTGTTGTTTTATGTATTGATTTATAATAACATATATAATCTTAGCTTCTTGAATTTGTAAAATAAAATAGAATGAATCATAAGGAATAGATGTTGTGTGCGATGCGACCCTCAAACCATTAATCGGTAATAAGACTACGACGTAAAAGTAGTACGTTCGCTTATACAATCTTGAAACCCTAAACCACGACCCATGCCTGTTTTATGTAATGATTGCTTAATTGATTTTTCCATCCAATTTCCTTTTGTCCCTATTGAAAGTGTTATTTGCTATTTGCTATCTTTTCCGTTATGCGACGTGTAGAATCCGACGTCTCGGACTTCGTCGTCAACAACTTCAAGAATCCAACTTCGGCTTTGTCACTTAAAACAACGGATAGCAAGGCAATCACCCCTTGATCATATTGATCCTACTTTTTCATAATCAACTAAAATATTAATTAAAACTTGTATGCATATGCTATATTTTGTATACACTGCTATATTATGGGAAAAATGGTAGATATAACCTTCATTGATGGCTTTCCTTAATCAGTAGTGATATATGAAACCCTAGATTGTTGATGGATACACAAAAGGGGTATATTCGATTATTACTTGCATATGCTTAGCCCTGCTTTAGATTGGGAACACAGACAGATGGTTATATTGTTCGTGATAAACTAAAATTGTTGGACATGATGAACATTAATTTTGAACCTGTTAAAATATTGTGGTTATTGATATTTTCTTTTTCTTGAAAATAAAACTATGATTTCGACGTGGGTAATTATTGGCAATAGCCGGATGTACATGTTTTAACGTGTACGTAGATAGGGTGAAGTATTGCCCATGTCACTTCAAGGACCGAACGTAGTATCCCGTGATCCAAGTATAACCGTACATCCACAAGTACTGGACTGGGACAGTCTTAACTTATTAAATTATTTGGGAATTAGCTTTGCACATTGGTAGGCAGTTGTAGCACGGGCATTCCGGATATAGGTTTGCTCGAGGGAGGTGTCATCACCGAGGTGTTGGCATCTGTCGTTGTAACGGTGTACGCCTGGCTATGATTTGGGGCTGTTATTATTCCTGGTGGGTCACTGTCTCCGGAATAATTTTTACCTTTTTGGCTTCCATCATAGTCAGGGTGAGTCGGCATCGGGCTAGTGCAAAGTTAAGGTCCAAGTAATCGAACGGTTTCGTTATGAACTCTCTGGAGGCACACCAAAGGAAGTGTGTCAAATGCGCTTGCCACAAAGGGAGAACATATCTTCTGGGTAAAGCTGTACAAACTCTGCAGAGTCTAAAACTATTCGAATAGCCGTATCCACGGTCATGGATGACTTGGTGAACCCACACTAGTTAGTTGTTTCTATAAAATGATTTGGTGAGCTTACCCTTACAGATGATTCAATTCTTGACATTTCGTTGACAAGGTTGAATTCAGCTGTTGTGCCTTGTGCTTGGCAAAATTAAATTGATTACAGATATAATGGGAATGGGTGTTTTATCACTCACGAAGGAATGTGGGTATTTTGTTACATTTTATTCACGAAGGGCTGTGAGTTATCTAACTCTTCTTATTACTTTTATGTACATACTTGTTACTTACTTATGTATTTAATTTTACAATTTTCGCTTTCACTCTATTATTCAGTATTTAAATTTCAAATTGGCTCCAAGCAAAGAATAACCGTAGAAGCTTTACTCTAGGATCAGCCTGCATTCCAAACACACAACTCAAGTCTTGCTGAGTACGAAATGTACTCACCCTTGCTATCATTGTCAATTTTAGGTGAAGATGCAAGTATCTCGATGAACTTTACTTTGACGCAGTATTACGGGATTATTAACGACGGTTCTTTCTAAGGCTTTACCTTGTCAGTTGCCTGTGGATTATGTGGCAAACTACAAGACAGTTGTCTCTTTTGCTTTATTTAAGTTGACCTCATCGGTCATAATTGTATCAATACTTCCGCTGTAATAAAATATGAAACTTTTGTATGGTTGTGATTCCAAATTGTGTTTTTGCGTGGTAGCTACTGATCATGGGACTAGCACAGTATGCACATTAGAACCTCTCTTTTATATTATACTATAGCATAAAATGGAGGGTCTCACAGCTAACAATTAATTCAGCGAATAAGGCCTTGAACCCTTTGAAGGGAATGTGCCCTAGATCAATCATGGTGATGATTGTAATACGTCTTTGTTCATGTAATTATGATAACTTTGTTTATCGGTTCCTTGAATAAATGTTGCGATTTTGTCCATTGGGTACGACCTAATTGTGAAACACGTTGTCAAGTGACATTATTCTAAACGGGTCCCTGATCCATATCATTACGAGGAGTGATAATGGTTTGATCAGCACATGTATTGGTTGATGGTAATGTTTCACATACCATAGATATGGAGATATCGAACCAATAATGTGGACACATGTTGGAGAACATGGGTAGTCGGACAAGACCCACTCCGAGAAGCTGTGAGTTGTTATCTATTATAGCGCCATCAGCGTATAGTCTCGAGTGGTACGCCTATATGGTCCTTAGACCTGAGATTGTCATGGATACCTGGCATGTAGACTTGTATGCTTTGGTATCATCAAACGCTACACCGTAACAGGGTAGTTATAAAGATGACTATTGGGTATACCACGATACATCGCCAAGGGTGTGATGATCAAGATGGGATTTGCCCCTCCTAGATAATGGGAGAGATACCTCTGGGCCCCTCGTGTGGATGGATAGGGAAAGTGCACGGCCGTGCCAAGATGACTAAGGAGTTAGTCATGGTTTGTATCCATCACACTATCGAGTGAAGTGGTCGAGCTATCAACAAGGGTGGCGCACATCTCGCCTTGAGCTTGACTGGTATCGTGTGGCAAAGGGATCGGTATGTGAGTGTATCAAGGTTCGGCCGAATATTGATTTTGTGCATTCGGGGATCAATACGTACTGCTAGGTACCACTATTGATCAATGAATTGGAAACGGGTTTCCAGATTCATGTCCGACTTGCACTGAACCTAACTGTTTACACACTTAACGAGTTGGAATTGGTTAATGGGTTTGTGCGTGGATGAGATCCGCGTTGGAGATGGAAACCTAGCGGGCTTCGGCCCACTAGCGTGTCTATAAAAGGCGAGGTTAGGAACAGTGCACGACACGGATTAGAATCCTCACCACGTTCAGCCGCTCCTAGAAAATCTTAAATTCGCATAAAATTATTTGTCATTTTATCAACTTCGGTTCAAATACGGTTTAGCAATCATTCAATTCAACTTGACATGGAAATACCAAATATTTGATTAAGATATATCAGATTCGTTTTTTTCATTAGATCAGTGACAGTACGTGTATATCTAGGACATCTGCTACGTCTCCGCTTGGGGAGCTTCAGAAATATTTCCCACTTCGCCCTAATTTGTTACCACAAGAAGGATAAATGATAAAAATGATAAGTTTGCACAATTAGAGCTATGTAAGTTAAAAATGGTAAATAGTTGTGAAGGAAGATGTAATGAAATACAATTAAGAATCATGGACTATTGACAAAATTATGTTAACATCATGGCTAGGGTGGAATTGAGCGTCGGCTCGGCGGAGCTCGTCAGTTTGCGAGCTGAGCCAGGTTCGGCTTGTTGTCTTGGCCGACCTGAAAACCGAGCTCGGCTCGGGCTCAGTCTAGCCTTGAGCCGGCTCGGCTCGGCTCGTGAGCCAGCCTGACGCGTGGGCCTGGCTATTTGTTGATCTATTGATTTGTAGCATCCATTTCTATTTGGCTATTTGTTGATCTGGAACATGTAGTCATGACTATACATCTTTTGTTATTGGTTTTCAGTTAGTAATATCATTTGGCATGTAGTCTTTTAGTAATAGATTAACATGACATGCATTACTCATATAACTATCGAGCCTAACGAGCTAGCTCGAGCTCGGCTCATTGGCCAAGCGAGCCACGCATTAGGCTCGGGCTCAGTTTGCTATTGCATTGAGCTGAGCCGAGCAGAGCCGAGCCTCGAGCTTAAATTTCACCCCTAATCATGGCCATGCATACACAATGATCAGATTACACAATCAGGTAGTGTTACTTACATATGAAACAAAACAACTTACCTGCAGTGAGAAGGATTAATGTTTGGAGGCAGTGGTATTCCACAGACAGGACACGCCATGGTTTGTCAAGGTGGTAGTAGAACATTTCTTGAACATGACTATAGGAAGAATGAACAACTAAACAATTTGGTATCAGAGCCATGTCATCTCCTACGGCCCGTGGTTCCAGGACTCCTCTGAGGAGGCACCAGGTGCGCTCACCATCACCTCCTCCGCGCCGACCGCGGCACTGCAATGCCGATGGCCTTGAGATCGTTGTGCAACGTGTTGTGAAGGAGGTTGGAGGGTCGACGGCATACCTTACACACAAAGACGAACTACAATGGCTGGTCATTGATGATGAAGGTGATGTTGCAAGCGCGCGGTCTCTGGGATGTTATCGAGACCAGCGATGCAGAACTTCAGGAGGATCAGATGGCACTGGAGGCCATCCTTCGCGCTGTCCCGCCGAAGATGATCGCCACTCTCGCTGTCAAGGAGAGTGCGAAGGAGGCATGGGACACGATCGAGACGATGCATGTCGGCATCGATCGAGTGCGAAAGGCGAAGGCCTAGCAACTCCGGAAGGAGTACGAGAACATTGGCTTCCATGACAGCGAAATGGTGGATGACTTTGCCATGCACCTAACTGACTTTGTGAATCAACTCAGCATCCTCAGCGACCCGGAGCCTCCACACAAGGTCGTCAAGAAACTGCTACGTGTCGTACCCCCAAGGTTTGCCCAAATCGCCTTGTCGATTGAAACCATGCTCGATCTCTCGACTCTTTCCGTGGAGGAGGTGACTGGGCGGCTACGGGTGGTCGAGGACCGCTTCCCAGACGCAGCCACAGCCGGCACGAATGGGAAATTGTTGCTCACCGAGGAGGAATGGCTCTCCCGCATGAAGGAGTGGCAGCAAGGGGATGGATCCTTAGGCGGCTCCAAGTCCAGTAATAGACGGCGTAGACCACCGCGGCGGAAGGTGGAGAACAGTGGCGCATGAGAAAGCAAGGATGGCTCATCCAGCGGTAGCTGCAATGTGGCCAAGGACAAGTGCACAACTGCGGAAAGATGGGCCACTGGGCTAAAAATTGCCGCAAGCAAGCCGAAGTAGGCCGAGCAGGCCCACCTGATCCAGGGTGAGGATCAGGGCGAGGATGATGAACCCACACTTCTAATGACCAAGGCTTAGTCCATCGCATTCTTCACCACCACTCTCCGATGCACCACTGTCACAATGCGCTCCACTCCGGCTAGTCGAGGCCAAGGTCCTCGCCCAACTGGATCGAAAGGAGGAGTGAGATGCCAGTCTATGGTACCTCTATATGGGTGCTACAAACCATATGACTGGGTCTCGCGCTGCTTTCTCCGAGCTCGACTCTGCCGTCCTAGACACCATGAAGTTTGGTGATGGTTCCATCGTCAACATCGAAGGTCGTGGGACCGTGCTTTTCACATGCAAGATGGGGGAGAACCGCGCACTCACAGGGTGTACTATATCCCTCGGCTCACCACCAACAAATCAGCATTGGGCAGCTTGACGAGAACGGCTGCCAGGTGGTGATCAACGGTGGCGTCCTTAGGATCCGAGATGAGGAACAGCAGCTGCTAGCATGAGTCAAGCGCTCACTAAGCCGTCTGTACATGCTCCGCCTCAACATTGCAAAATCGGTGTGTTTTCTGCTAGGAGCACTAAAGAAGCTTGGCGCTGGCATGCGAGGTATGGCCACCTCAACTTCCAGGCATTGCGCAAGTTGGCCCGACACGAAATGGTAAGAGGACTGCCGGTGATCGACCAGGTGGACCAGATCTGTGAAGGGTGCCTTGCTGGGCAGCAGCGACAGACGCTGTTTCCTGATCAAGCCAAGTACCGCGCTGACCACGTCCCTGATCTTGTCCATGGCGATCTCTGTGGACTGATCTCTTGAGGATAAGCTGATCCTCCTGCTTCATGGTCATGGGCTGCAGGCCTAAAGGATTGAGATTCCATTAATCTTGCTGCAGCTGCAAGTCCCTGAAGCTTTTGAATTTCTAGATCTATGTCCCTGTGGGACTCAGAACTCAACACAATGTACGTCTGTTCTTCTTCTTCATGAAGTGCAGTTAAAGGACTTCCTCCTATTACTTCTGTAGCTTCATCTGCTTCAAACTGAGGAGGCACAGTTGGCATTGGTGAGTGGAGAGCAAAAGGATGGCTGTGATAGCTGGGTGTATGGTGGCTAGGGGTATGATGACTAGCGCTATGATGGCTTTGACTGTGATAGCTTGGAACAGGTTGATCACCTTCATCATAATCAGGACTGTCATCACTGTCTCCACTATGATCACTTGGATCATCTTGTGCTGGCAGTACCCTTGGTCCCTGTGCAGCAATCTCAGTGGGAAGCTTGTGTAACTTGTACTTTTTGGGTCGACAGTTAAATGATCTACTTATCTCTTGCTGCGAAATTATCCCTTGTGCTAACAAAATTTGAGATATCTGCTGAGCAAAAGGCAAGGGACTTCCCATTCTCCTATAGATAGCTTCCTCCATTTCTCCAAAAATGTAATATGTTAGATCAATGGGTTGCTTGGAGAGTATTAGATGTAGCAACCATGCCAGTACTGGAGTAACACCTTCTTTATATCCGGACTTTGGAAATATTGTATGCCTCAAAATCAGTAGGAGTATCTTAGCTTCAACAGATAAACTGCTAACTCTATTAGCATTGAAATTGTCTTCTGTGATATCCCTATAGATATGTGCAGAAAGCTGAAGATCGGGCATATCACCAATCTGTCTCCATCTATTTCTAGGGAACATTTTGTCATGAATTCTTGTTCTGTTGACCTGAGGACCTAAAGCTCCAATAGCTGTTTCAAAGTGTGGTGATCTCACTTTTCTGATTTTTCCATCTATAGTGAATAGAATGTAATGCCTTCTTTTGTTTACCAGCAAGGAAGCATAGAATTCTAGGATTCTATCTTCATTCCAAGAGGCATTATTTCCTGACACCATTTCTACTAACCCAGGAGTAGATCTGACACAATCGAGTAAATGATACGAACTAGTTATGGAGCAGATTTGATTCCAATCTACAAACTGGTGTTTACTCAAGGCTGTGATTGATTTCCCTTTTCTGTCACATCTGTTCTTATATCCCAAAAAGATGTTTTTCTGTAGAGGAGTAATAAACTTTTCATCTAGTGGGGGTTTATCAAAAGGGAACCAATTTCTTTCACATACAAGCCTGATTGATCTCAACTTTTTCCTTCCAAGTATTGCTAACTCATTACCAATTATCATATCAATCTTAGGACTAAGGTTTTCTTCTTCAGAACTATAGTCAGCACTTGGCTCATATTCTTGATCATCAGATTCCGAAGCATAAACAGGGTCTTACACAATAGGTTGTTTATCTTTTCTGGGTGGCTTTGAGGTGGTGACTTTAGTAATCCTGCCAGGTGTGTGAGTAACTTCTAAGTGAACTGCCCTTTGAGAAGGCTCATTCGAAACAGTGGACTTTTGTTTCTTCTTTTTCATTATTTCAACCAATCTATCCATTAGACTCCTTTTATCCGTGTCTTTCCTCCTAGGCATTATGTCAAACACCATAGACTCGATTTGCTCTTTGACCCACAGACAAGCGCAAGAACTGACTAGGTCTACAAAGAAGAGAGGAATGACCTTAAGACCAAGATTCCTAAGTCTAGGGTTTGAGCAAAAAGAAAGAGAAAGAGAGAGGACTTGACTGGAAACTCACCAAGGCCTAGAAGCACTTCACCAAGCAGACTGGAGCACCGTCGCCACCACCCGGTTAGGGTTTGCTTCGGTGAGGAAAGAAATGCTGCTTAGGAGATGAAGCACAGAAGAGAATGTGGTAATTTCTGAGAAGACTTAAGAGAGTGGGGAGTTTTGGAAGGAATCTGACAAGAAGTTACTTCTTCAAAGAACAGAAACTGCTTAGGGAACTGGAGCGCCTTTAAGAGATTGGTTGGTAGGTGAAAACGTGCAGCTTCCTCACAATACACTAGTTGGTTAAAACCCAAGAAGAAAGATTCAAGGCAAAAAATGGATTTCCAAAACAAGGATTGATTAGCAGGGATAAGTCAGCAAAAAATGGATTTCCAAAACAAGGATTGATTAACAGGGATAAGTCCTAAATTTAGAAGAGATTTTGAGTAATTTTTCAAATTTAGATAAGCATTTTTTGTCAAATGAGCGAACACTTTTGAATAAAGATAAGGAAAAAGAAACTAAAAGTTGCAAGTGCACGTCGGACCGATTTTCGTGAAGAACAGTAAGTTTTTCATTTGCGCCGGACCAGTTTTGCACGAAGAAACACTTACACCGGACTAATTTTCTTCAGTCCGTCGTAAATGTATCCTGAGAAAAAGGTTGTCTAGCGTAGATGAGAAACTCTCTGTTTTCACTTAGTTCGTCGTGTAAGAGTAAATTTTAGTTAATAAAGTAAGAGATAGCTAAACTCTTAGAGATTTTCAAGATCCTCTTGAAAGAAGCAAATAAGAGCAACTAAGATGGATCTCAGAAGAATCTTAACTTTAAAAGCAAACAATAAACATCAAGAGAGACGGAAGGATTTTGGAACCCTTGATTTGTATGAGTTCTTCCTTTTAAGCATGAATATGGGCAAACTCAAGCTTGTTAATGAAAACTCATGTGCTGAGTGGCTAGATAGTTTTGAGTTTTTGTAAACAATACATTGAGCAGGAACCTATTTTCTAAATATTAGAGAAGATAGGTGTCGACGATTGGGGAACAGGCCCCCGCCAAGCTTACTTGTTGGTGGAGGGACCAACTGTGACCCCTTCTCACGTGAGGGATTACTCAAGGAACGGCTCACCAGATTTCAACGAGCGTGGACACAGCAGTTTACCCTGGTTCGGGCCTCTCAGGAAAGAGATAATAGCCCTACTCCAGCTCTTGTATATTCTTGCAATGTATCTGAGTGTATGTCTCTTGTCTTACAGTCTGTCTGTCCCCTTCACGGTGGGGATGCTTTTATAGCTTACAAAGGGGCGTGCTTGTTCAAACCCACTAACTCCACGTCCGACCAGGTCCAACGTGGTAACTAACGGATCCTACACTCCTGTCACGTCCCTGCGAGGATCGCAACGAACTAGCGGAGGTTACGCTCGGGCGGTTACTCCCACTCCCGCCGACCTCGAGATCACGTTAGGTCGGCCGATAGCCGCACCGAGCTCGTACATCTTACAGAACTCGAGCCGGAATCGGCGGAATACGTGGCATCCCAGGTCCCACCCGAGCCCGAGCTCGGAACAGGCCGAAATACGTAGCCTTCCAGGTTCTAACTAACCCGTCCAGGGTAACGACCTCCTGGTGGCTCGGGCGGGAGCGAGCTTGGTCGTTGGTGGCACCCGAGGTAATTTATGGGAATTACCCGACCCCCCGACAGCTAGCCCCCGAGGTTCAAGTGGGAAAAAGGTCTAAGGAAGGCCTTCCCCTTGGGCCTACCGTTCTACGAGCATATCGGTTCTGCCGCGGCGAACAACTGCCGCGACCAACGAGTTATTAACCTTCTCCGGGAACGAGCTTGTTGCTCCAGCTCGTCGCGTTTCGAGCGAACAGAAGTGGGCCCCTCTCAACGGTTCCTTCTCCCGGAAGCCTCATTCGGGAAGTTCGAACCGTCTTCTCTGGCAGGACGGTTTCGATTTGCGTGCCCACGTGTCATTTCCCGGATGGCGAATGCCTCAACTGCCCTCTGTGCCTCTAGGGCTTCCTCGATCATAACGGCGGGAAGTCCCTTTACTTTCCCGCTCCCTGGAGGAGTTTTTTTTAAAACACTCGAAGAGAATCCTTTAGACTCACTTGGCCATTTTGCGATTGCTGCGCCTCATACTCTTCTGCTTCGGCGCTCATCCTCATGGCAAAGTTCGGCGCCAGCAAGCTCGACAGGCGCAAGCTGGAGATCCTTGAGCGGGCGAAGTACCTCGACGCCGGCACATGGAGAGCCCTTGGCGCCGAGGAGAGCCCGCAGCCGGAGGAGGGGGAGATCGTCTCCACCGAGCTCTACGCCATGAACGGGCTCCGGACGCCCGAAAGCGAGTTCGTCGAGGCCGTACTCGCCTTCTGCGAGTGCGAGATCGTTCACCTCCACCCCAACTCCATTCTCATCATGGTCATCTTCTCCCATCTATGTGAAGGGTTCGTGGGCGTCGAGCCCACTCCCAGCCTCTTTTTCCACTTCTACACCCTCTCGCTGCACGTAAGACGCCTTCGCAGCCAGTGCCTCTACTTCCGCCTTCGACCTACCCGCCCATACGAGTATCCGAGCTTCACGCTCAAGGACTCGGTGTCGGGGTGGGCCGACTCTTGGTTCTACCTGAGGAAAGCAGAGGGCGGCTCGCTTTCCTACTCCGGTGCCAGAGGTCGCGCTATCGAGACACCCCGACCGCCCGTGGAGCCCGAGGAGGAGAAGGTCCTCATGCTAATCAACGAGCTCACGTGCTTGGGGCTGACCGGCCGGGATGTTACCCGGGACTACGTCAGGAACCGGGTATCACCCCTTAGGAGGAGGGAGCATCCCTTCTTCAAGGTCGAGGGGTGGCAGGACATCACCCGCGAGTCGCGTTCAGGTATGTCATCACCCCCGATCTTCTTTTGAGCGAGAGGATGCCCGTTCTCACGACCTCTTCTTTGGCTGGTACGCAGCTCCGCCAGAGGACTGGGTGGACGCGAGGGTGTCCGAGATGTTCGGCACCCCTAAGGGCAAGGAAATCATTGAGGGCCGCCAGATCCCGAACAACGTCCTTAACCGGACCGAGGCGGTAAGTCTCTGATTCGGACTTCTTTCGGAGCTTTTGTCCGGACAGGTTTTTCCGGGGGCCTTCCGACCTCATTCGAGTTTTCTTTTTTTTTCTTTTTTAACAGGAGAAGGTTGCCCTCGAAGTCGCCGTGACCCAGCTGGGATCGCAGTTGGCGGGACGGGGTCGAAAGACCAAGGGACAGGCGGGTCGCAAGCGACGCGCTCGATCTCCGTCGGCCACGCCGTCCCCGCCTAGGCGCACACGCAGGCGTCCCGGCCCGGACGACCGCTCACCCCGCCAAAGACTTGGAGTATGCGGTCGGCGGAGGTGAGTGAACTAAAATTGTGGATGGATGAGTACACCAGGACAACCCCGAGCCGATGGCTCGTTTGCGCCCGACTTGCCGCGCGGCGAAGAAGGAGAGGCACGGCCGCGGTGGTCCGGCGAAAGGTTGAATCGGAGGGCGGATCGCAGCCCTTCCAAGTGAGCTCGCGGGTGATCTAGAGCCCGGCTCCCGGGGACGGCGAGGAGGAGAAGGACGAGCTGGACCCCGCCCCCTTGGTCGCGAGGTCCCGCAGGTCGGCTGCTGCGCCTCAACCGCGCCCAGCGCTGACCATCTCCGAGGTCGGCTTGGGGGAGGCCAACCCCTCGGTCGCCAGGGCCGACAAGGCGCGCGAGGACATGGCCGCCCTCCTTGTCCGCGCCCGAGCTCAGCAAGCAGACGCCGAGCGAGGTCAGTCTCCTATTCCCCTCTCGTCTGTCTCTTTCCCCTCCGGCACCACACTAACCCCACATCGTCTATAGTGGGGGTGGCGGTAGTCTTGAGTTATGGGATTTGAAGCAATGGTGACGATGTTCTTGACCTCGTGCTAGAGAGGAGCTTGCCCGGGCTGCCGAGGCCGTCATGGGCGACGAGGCCGGCGGGGGGCTGAGGCTGGAGGCCCAATCCCCACAGCCGGTGGCATACGACGTCGAGGTGGGGAGTCTCGCTGCCATGAGCCCCGGGACCCGAGGTCGTGTCTCGAAGAGGAGGCATGGAGGAAGATCGCGGCTGCCGATGCAGAGCCGCTGACGGAGGGCATCCCCACATCATAGTTGTGGAGGATGACGGCTCGGGGAGTCGATGGTGGTGAGCAGGCGGCTGAAACTCCCGCGAGGACTCACGCGGCGCCCGGCGACACCAGCACCGCGACTCTTCAGGAGAGTGCCGAGGTCTCTCCCCGGGCGCACGACGTCATGCCGGGTCCCAGCGCCGGCCCTGCGTCAGGGGACCCCAATCCGATCGGGAGCCCGTCCGGCGAGGAAGAGACGGCTAACTTTCTGGTCGGGAGGCGAGCCCGGCCATCGCAGCGGCCGGGGAGCTTCCAGATGAAGGGGATCTGCCGGGCACCGAGGCCACTCCAATCGAGACCGACCTCCCAGCCGCCGACCCGGTGCCCCCAGTCGACCCCGCGTCCGGAGATGCTGCCGCAGTCCAGGGCCTGGATGTCGAGGAGGTGGAGCCCCCGGGCGCAACTTCTGCCCGGGAGGAAGAAGAGCGGGAGGTGATCCTTGCTCTTGAGGCCGTCCCTCTCCAGGAGGCGGAGGTTGTCCCCCAGGGCAAAGGTCCTTCGCCTTCGGGGGACGGGGGAGCTCGGGCTCAAGCCTCCGTGCCCGATCAAGGAGAAGGGACCAAGGCGGGGGATCCCTTGCCTGCCCAGAACGAGGCGGAGGACCCCGCCGAGTTGTTCCATCAGGGGCTGGAGGCTCGGCTTTGTTGGGTAAGTACTCCTGACTCTTATGTGCTTTTACCAAAAACTTCGATCACGACCTGAAAACGCCCTGCTGCGCAGGTGCTGGAGTCCACCATGAAGGACTTCCATGCCGCGACCGTGCCGCCAGAAGTTGTCGCGAAGCACCAAGCCGAGCAGGACGCCAAGATCGCGGAGCTCGAGCGCCGGGTTGCCGAGCTGACATCTTCCGAGGCCGAGATCCGGCGGAAGGTGGAGGAGTCCGTGCATGAGCTCGAGAGTGCCTCGGCCGAGCGAGCAAGCAAGGTCGGGCCTGGAAGCCACGGTGGCGACCTTACGTGGCCATTGCTCGAAGCGCCGAAAGGACAATCGACCCGACAGCGGAGGAGTCCAGCGGCTTCGACGAGCGACAGCGAAGGTCGTGAAGCTTCGCCGGCGGTGCTCGACCTTGAGTCCGAGCTCGACTTCGGTGCGGGACGAGCTCGTCGCTCTGCAGGGCGAAGCGTGCCGGCCTCCTGTAATTTTCTTCTTCTGTCTTTACCGTAAAAAACTTAAGGAGAAACCGCTTGATTGAACATAGAAAGAGCGTTATTTTTAATGGGCGTCTTTTGTTTTTCTCCGAGATGACAACGATTTGTTTCGTCTTGTGGTTCCTTACTCGGCGGAGTTCGGCCTTACGCGACTTAGCGATCAATAAATGCGAGGAGTGACTACTTCGCGCGAAAGCTGCACGAGGTCGTGGCCACATGGTACCCCTATGGCCCCCCGCCGCCAACGGAGGTCGTGGGCGTAGACTGCGAGCATGACCTCTTTGGCGGAGTAGAGTTCTGCGGAGACCGTGTGGCCCTTAGGGTACGGTGCGTTGACGCCGCCCACCGGCCGACCTGAGCTCGGAACCGTTCGGAAGGGTGTCCTGTGCGAATCTTTACTTGCGGCGGAGGTCTACCGCGAAAAAGATGGTCGTCTTACGAGGAAGGAAGCCCTCGAGGTCGAGCTCTTGTCGTACGGTGTTTTGCCCCAACGACCGACCTGCCCCTGACACTTTGTCTGGGTCGAGCTTAATCGTAGAATTTTGCGGAGGTAAAGGAGAAAGAGAGAGAGAAAGAATGGAAGGGTAAGGTGACAAAGTTTATTAAAAAGGTAAAAGCGGGTGTGGTTAGACATGGAACTTACGCAGTTGGTCGATGTTCCAAGTGCTGGCTAGTTCTCGACCATCTTCCATTGCGAGTCGGACAGCCCCCGGGCGTGCTGTAGAGACGACCGTGTAAGGACCTTCCCATCGCGGCGTTAGCTTGTTGGCTTTTGACAGGTCTTGGACCCGTCGTAGAACGAGATCGCCGGTGTGCAAGGTCCTTGGTCGTAACGATTTAGCGGCGTGCCTGCGAAGAGCTTGCAGGTAGACCGCGGATCGCAGCAGAACCCGTTCACGGGTTGCCTCTGCGAGGTCGAGGTCGAGAAGGCGCTCGCCTCCTGTGTCGATGTTATCAGCTAGGTTCACCCTTGGGGACCCCAGGACGATTTCAGCGGGCAGGACGGCCTCCGTGCCATATACGAGCTGAAAGGGGGTCTCACCCGTAGCTCGGCTCGTCGTGGTGCGTATCGACCAGAGGACGGGAGGTAGCTCGTCCACCCAATCTTGACCATGTCGACCTAGGTTCCTGAAGACCCTCTTTTTGATTCCTTGGACGATTTGTCCGTTCGCGCGCTCGGCCGCCCCATTGCTCTGTGGGTGGGCCACAGATGCAAAGCATATCTTGGTCCCGACCTCCTCGCAATAAACCTGAAATAGCTCGCTTGTGAACTGAGTGCCATTGTCTGTGATGAGGCGACTTGGAACGCCGAAGCGGGTCACTATGTTATTGCGGAAGAACCTTTTAGCCGCCTGGGCCGAGATGGTCGACACGGGCTCGGCCTCGATCCATTTAGTGAAAGTGTCGATTGCGACGAACAGGTGTTTGCAACCCTTCCTCCCTCTGGGAAATGGACCGAGGATGTCGATGCCCCAAACCGAGAACGGCCAGGTTAGTGGCATGGTCTGTAGCGCGTATGCCGGCTGATGGACCTTCCGAGCATGGAACTGGCAAGATCGGTAGGAGGTTACCATGGAGCGCGCGTCGGCCAGAGCCGTCGGCCAGTAGTAACCTAACCGGAAGGCTTTGCTTACCAAGGTCCTGAAGGACGAGTGAGCTCCACACATTCCGTCGTGGATATCCTTGAGGAGATATTTGCCTTCCTCTTGGGTGATGCATTTGGAGAGGACTCCGAGTGCACCTTTGCGGTATAAGAGGCCTTCGACCATTTTGTAGGCTGAGGAGCGTCTTATGAGCCGGGATTTCTCGGCTTCTTCCTCGGGCAGTGTCCCGTGTGCGAGGTACTGGATGAATGGCGTCATCCAACTCGCATCCTGCTCGAGGAAGGAGACGGTACCACCCGTCTCGGTTGCCCCCTCCTTGGTGGGTATGGAGGGCTTGTAAAGGTGCTCGACGAGCACCCCCGCCGGGGCGGGAAGGTGGGCGGAACCGACCTTCGATAGATGGTCGGCCAGGGCATTGTCCTTCCCGGGATGTCTGATTACCTCGAAGTTTCAAGTACTTTTCCATCTTCCTTACTTCAGCCAGGTAAAGCGCCATTGAGTCATCGAACGCGATACTCCTTGTTAACCTGGTTGACGACCAGCTGCGAGTCGCCCTTCGCAGTTAGTCGTTGGACTCCGAGCGCTTTGCATGCCCGAAGCCCGGCTAGCAGACCTTCGTATTCTGCTGCGTTGTTTGTTGCGCCGAAATGCAGTTGGAGGGCGTACTGGATCCGCTCCCCCTGAGGGGATTCGAGGACCACTCCAGCCCCCGAGCAATCGTAAGCTCGGGATCCGTCGAAGTGCATGACCCAGCGACCGTGCTCGGCCTGGTTGGGTTCGGGTTCGGGCGGGGCGGGGTTTGTCCATTCGGCTAGGAAGTCCGCTAGGACCTGAGATTTGATCGCGGTTCTGGCCGAGAATTCGATCTCGAATTCGGCGAGCTCCATGGCCCATTTCGCGATCCGCCCGCTTGCGTCCTGATTCCCGAGAATTTCTCTCAGCGGGAAGTTGGTCGGGACTTGGATTTTGTGTGCCTGGAAGTAGTGTCTTAATTTCTTCGAGGCCACGAGGAGCGTATAAAGGAGCTTCTGGACCTCGGGGTAACGCTCCTTTGGTCCGTGCAGCACCTCGCTGATGTAGTAGATCGGGCGCTGTACCCCGTCCCGTTCTACTGTGATGACGGCGCTTACCGCATGGGGTGTGGCGGCCAGGTAAAGCAAGAGGACCTCTCCTACTCTTGGCGTGGTCAAGACCGGGGGTCTCGACAAATATAGTTTAAGCTCTTTGAAAGAGCGATGCTTCATCTGTCCAAGTGAAACCGTCGTGCTTCCGGAGCGCCTTGAAGAAAGGTAGGCCACGTTCCCCGAGCCGCGAGATGAAACGACTTAAGGCCGCCATTCTCCCGGTCAGGGACTGGACCTCCCGCGTGCAAGTCGGTGGTCGCATGTTCTCGATGGCTTCTATCTTCTCTGGGTTGGCCCCGATCCCTTGTGGGCCGATCATGTATCCGAGCACCTTGCCAGCTTTGACCCCGAACACACATTTTTCAGGGTTTAACTTTATTCGATGTTTGTCGAGGTTATGAAAGGTTTCCTCCAGATCGGATACATGGTCCGAGGCCATCTTGCTCTTGACGACTATGTCGTCTACATATACTTCCAGGTTCCGACCTATTTGGTCCGAGAAGGTTTTCTGCATGAGGCGCTGGAAGGTCGCTCCAGCGTTCCTTAGACCGAAAGACATGGTCGTGTAGCAGAATGTGCCAAACGGCGTGATGAAGGAAGTTTTCTCCTCGTCGTCGGGCGATATGCCGATCTGGTGATAGCCTGAGTAGGCGTCCAGAAAGCTCATCGCCTCAGAGCCGGCCGTTGCGTCGACCAACTGGTCTATCCGAGGTAGCGGAAAATTGTCTTTCGGGCATGCGGCATTCAGCCCCGTGTGATCGACACACATGCGCCACTTGCCCCCCTTTTTCATCACAATAACTGGGTTGGCCAACCAATCGGAATGGTCGACCTCCCGAATGAAACCGGCTTTGAGGAGCTTGTCCAGTTCCTCTCTGATGATGGCTTGCTTCTCCGGGGAGAAGCGCCTGAGCTTCACGCCTGCAGGCTTTTTGTCGAGCCGAATCGCTAGCTTTGTGCTCGACGACCTCCTTGGGACTCCGGGCATGTCGGACGGTTCCCGAGCGAACGTGTCCGCGCTTCTCGGAGGAAGGTCACGAGCTCGAGTTCCTATTTAGGATCTAGGAAGCCCCACGTGTACGACCTTATGCGGCTCTGCGTCGCTGCGGGATGGCCTTGGTTTCTCCTCCGGCTTGGAGGCTAGCCTTGGGCGGGAACTCCTCGGCTCTTGCTCGGGCCATGTGAGGCGATTGATCGATCATGTCTAACGCCCTCTCGTCGCTGATTTAGAGCTGCTCGGGCTTTGGACCGTGATCACGCCGCCGGCCGGGACCTTCAAGCATTGGTACCCGTGATGAGTGGCGGCCATGAATTTGGCGAGCTGGTCGGCCCAGGATGGCGTTGTAAGCCGACTGAAATCGACCGCCGAGCGTGATTAGCTCCGTTCGGAAGTTGCTCGGATTGCCGAACGTTACTGGCAGGACGATCTGGCCGAGTGGCCTGACCGACGTTCCGGGTACTATCCCGTAGAACGGGACCACCATGCTTTGATCTTGGAGCGAGGGATCTGCATCTCGTCCAAGACCTTGGCAGATATCAGGTCTAGGGAGCTCCCGCAATCCACAAGGACCCGACCCTCTGCGGTGTTGCGGATCGTTGGGCTAACGACCATCGGAAGCCTTTGGGGTTTCGTCATCCCTGAGGGCGATCGTCCTTGGAGAAGGTGATCGGCGGCTCGGACCACTTGAGGCTGGCCGAGCAGAGGCTTCCTCGAGTGACACGGAGTACCTCGCGTGCGGCCTCCTTTAACTCCGATCGACCCATAGGCGGCGGAGCCCCCGAATATCGCGGCGATGTGGTTTCTCGGCTCTTGGTATTCCATGTCGGTATCTTGCTCCTCGGCGGGCTTCTTGCCCTTGACGTCTCCTTCCATCTCGGGGAGCGTGGGCATGGGACCCTTACCATTGTAGAACTGCTCCAGGCGGGAGGCCCACGTTCTGCAATTCTGAAGGTCATGCCCATGCGCTGGTGGAGCGGGCGAAATAGGCACTAGCCCGTCCGCGTTGGTCGCGCGTTCTTGGTCGTCCGGTTACGCTCGTTGTTCCGCTGAACCGGCCGACCCTTTCCTTTAGGCTCCCCTATACGGCTGCGAGTCGGTCGTTGTCTTCGATAGCTGCCACCATGCTCGGAGACAGAGGGTTTTTTCTTCTTTTGATCTTTTTCGATGGAGCTCACGCTCTTTGGTGACGCCTTGCCGAGCACAGGTTGAGGGCGCTTTCCTTCGTCCAGCAGCCTCTTCCACTGGACCGCTTCGTCCGCGTTGGCATAACGGTCGGCCATGCGGAACAGCTCGTTCGCTGTGATGTCTGGGTGAATCTCGAGGTCTTGAGTAAAGCGGATGTCTCGAACCCCAAACTTGAAGGCCCGGACAACCGCCTCATCTGAGATGCTCGGGATGGAATTCCGCACTTGCATGAAGCGCTGGACGAACTGGCGCAAGGTCTCACCCTCCGTCTGTATCAGACGCTCAAGGTCGCGTTCCTTTCCCGGGCGGACATAGCGACTCACGGAAGTTAGCGGAGAGTCTGCTCGGTATGCTCAGGACCGGATCGAGTTTTCCTTCTGGTTAAATAGCCACGTCCGGGCCGGCCCATCCAGCACTGTAGGCAGAAAGTTGGCCATGACCCTTTCGTCGCCTCCGGCAGCTAGGATGGCCGTGGTGTAGATCGAGAGAAACTCGTCGGGGTTCTGCGTCCCATCGAATCTCTCAACGTGGCCTGGCTTGAACCTTACTGGCCAGGTCACACGTCGTAGTGACGCCGCGAACGCCCTACACCCGAAGACAGGACTGCAGGGGCGGTCGTTGCGAGTGCGGCGGTCGGGGCGATCCCCACTGGTCGAGCCCGAGGTGCGTGGGCCCAGGCGAGAGAATACCTCCCTAGGCCGGTAAGATGGAGAGTGGCCCGAGGAGGAATGTTCGGCCCGGCTCTGCCCGAGGCTCGTACCCCGTCGGTCTCGAGGGGGCGCCCGGGAATTGCTCCGGGTATCCTCTCGGGCCCGATCGCGTTCGCGTCGATAATCCCGGGTACGGCTGCGTGAGCCGTCGGGGTGGAGGCGCACGGCCGCCTGGCGGCGGCGTTCCCAGGAATCACTCCGGGCATCCCTTCCTCGAGAGGCCTCGGCCGCTTTTACGTCTGCGGCGATTTCCTCAAGGTCATCGGCCACGGCCGCACCCATGGCTTCTAGGTCGACTTGCTCAGGGAACTCTCTGAGGTTGCGCACTACTGCGGCCAGGGCATGAAGGCGTTCCCCGCTCGGGGGAACGCGAGGTGACGAGCTTCGTTAAATCGGCGCCAAGACGGGTTCCGGCGTCGTGTGGAAGTTCTCACGAGCTCCGCCCGGCTTTTGTTGGCCGGGCCCTCACGGACTTGCCGGCGCGGTGACCGGCCCCGGTTCGAGATCGTCTGCAGGTGCTCCTTGGCCGCTTCATAGCGGTCAAGGCGTGTCTCGCCCGGGGATTTACCTCCGACATTTCCATCCTCCTTCGCAACGAAGACGTTACGGGATTGGGCGGATCGCGAGGGTGACATCACGGTGTCACCCCGTGATGCGGTCGCCTGATCGAGTTCGAGTATGTCGGGAATGTCCAGGCCATCGTAGAGCCCGTCATACTCGTCGTCCGAGAGGGCGTCGAGCTGGGAGCGAAAGAACTGCTCCGGTGCAGCAGCGGCTTCCAGGGAAAAGCTCCCGGAACCGTCATGATTCTTAATGCCGGCGACGTCGCCAGCCCCATTGTCGAAGAACTGCTTGTCCTCTTCCCCGATCTCGGGGGCGTAGAGGCCCCGGTGGTTCTGGGATTCTGACATTCTTCGGGATTCCTCGCGAAAGGGAAAGTCGGTCCCCACGGACGGCGCCAGCTGTCGACGATTGGGGAACAGGCCCCCGCCGAGCTTACTTGTTGGTGGAGGGACCAACTGTGACCCCTTCTCACGTGAGGGATTACTCAAGGAACGGCTCACCAGATTTCAACGAGCGTGGACACAGCAGTTTACCCTGGTTCGGGCCTCTCAGGAAAGAGATAATAGCCCTACTCCAGCTCTTGTATATTCTTGCAATGTATCTGAGTGTATGTCTCTTGTCTTCTGATCTGTCATCCCCTTCACGGTGGGGATGCTTTTATAGCTTACAAAGGGGCGTGCTTGTTCAAACCCACTAACTCCACGTCCGACCAGGTCCAACGTGGTAACTAACGGATCCTACACTCCTGTCACGTCCCTGCGAGGATCGCAACGAACTAGCGGAGGTTACGCTCGGGCGGTTACTCCCACTCCCGCCGACCTCGAGATCACGTTAGGTCGGCCGATAGCCGGCACCGAGCTCGTACATCTTACCCGAACTCGAGCCCGGAATCGACTGGAATACGTGGCATCCCAGTCCCACCGAGCCCGAGCTCTAACAGCCGAAATACGTAGCCTTCCAGGTTCTAACTAACCCGTCCAGGGTAACGACCTCCTGGTGGCTCGGGCGGGAGCGAGCTTGGTCGTTGGTGGCACCCGAGGTAATTTATGGGAATTACCCGACCCCCCGACAATAGGTTTGAGAGATAGAAAGAAGAGACATTTAGTAGTAGTTTTAGCAAATTCTTGTTTCTAGAAATTATTCTCAAACTAGTTAACTTGCATCAGCACAGCTAATTAATGTGATCACAGGTGGGTAACAAGAGTTGCATTGAAAGACATTCTTGACTCCCCTTTAATGTGAAAAACTCCAAAGACTTCCAATAGGTACCAACAAGCAAACAGTACAAAAAGAGAGACAAGACTTAAGCAACATTAGAAAGATCAATAATATTCAGTTCATTTCTCAGCTTTGAAAAACTAGCCTCATCCAGTGGTTTGGTGAAAATATCAGTCAATTGGTCTTCAGTTCTAACATGACTAAGCATAATGTCACCTTTAGCAACATGATCTCTGATAAAGTGATGTCGGATCTCAATATGCTTAGTACGTGAATGTTGGACCAGATTGTTTGCTATTTTCACAGCACTTTCATTATCACATAGAAGAGGTACATTTTCAAACTTAATGCCGTAATCAAGAAAGGTTTGTTTAATAAACAAAAACTGAGCACAACAACTGCTGGCAGCCACATATTCAGCCTTGGCAGTGGAAAGTGCTACAGAGTTTTGCTTTTTGGAGCACCAAGATACTAAAGACCTTCCAAGCAAATGACAACCCCTAGAGGTGCTTTTTCGATCTATTTTGCAACCGGCATAATCGGAGTCCGAATAGCCAAGAAGTTCAAAAGAAGCACCTTTAGGATACCATAAGCCAATGCTTGGAGTGTGCTTTAAATATCTAAAAATCCTTTTTACGGCACTAAGATGCACTTCTTTAGGTGCAGCTTGAAATCTTGCACACATACAAACACTAAACATGATATCAGGCCTAGATGCTGTCAAGTAAAGTAAAGACACTATCATGGACCTAAAGAGTTTTTGGTCAACAGACTTACCTCCCACATCTTGATCAAGATGTGTGTTTGTTGCCATAGGTGTCTTGAGTGGCTTGCATTCATCCAATTTGAAGCGCTTGAGGAGATCCTTGGTGTATTTTTCTTGTGATATAAAAGTCTCCTTCTTCAATTGCTTGATTTGAAATCCAAGGAAGAAAGTAAGTTCCCCTATCATTAACATCTCAAGTTCCTTTGCCATTAGTTCACTGAATTCCTTGCAAAGAGAGTGATTAGTGCAACCAAAAATGATATCATCAACATAGATTTGGCAAATCATTAATGCACCATTGAAGTCTTTTAAGAACAGTGTTGGGTCAACCTTTCCAATTTTTAAGTTCTTGTCTAGTAGAAAGTTTCTAAGTCTCTCATACCATGCCCTAGGGGCCTATTTCAGTCCATAGAGAGCCTTAGATAACTTATATACATGATTTGGATATTTTAAATCTTCAAAACCAGGAGGTTGCTCAACATAAACAGTTTCTTCAATGATTCCATTAAGAAAAGCACTTTTCACATCCATTTGAAATATAGTTATATTGAAATGACAAGCAAAGGGCAGGAGGAACCGTATAGCCTCAAGTCGAGCAACAGGGGCATAAGTTTCTCCATAATCCAAACCTTCTACTTGAGTAAATCCTTGAGCCACTAATCTTGCTTTATTTCGAGTAACAACTCCAATTTCATCTTGCTTGTTTCTGAATACCCACTTTGTCCCAATGACATTGTGGTCTTTAGGACGATCCACCAAGTCTCATACTTTGTTTCTTTTGAAGTTGTTGAGCTCTTCTTCCATGGCAATGATCCAATCAACATCTTTTAAGGCTTCATCTGCAGTTTTGGGCTCAACACAAGAAACAAAAGAGTAATGTTCACAAAAAGAAGCCTGTCTAGATCTAGTTTGAACACCCTTACTAAAATCCCCAATGATTTGGTCCACAGGATGATCTTTGGCAACGGTATGATGATTTTTTTATCATATTCAATCCTTCTTGATTCTTTTCATCTTCTTCTTGTTGTGATCCATTTTGAGGCATCATGGAAGTTGTTGGTTTCTCATCATTGTCTTCTCTAGGTTTTACTTCACCAACTTCCATCTTCTTCATGGCTTCTATCAAGGCATCTTCACCTGCATCAGCTAGATTCTCATGCTCACCTTGTGAGCCATTAGATTCATCGAATTTTACATCATAGGTTTCTTCAACTAAACCAGTTGAATTATTGAAAACTCTGTAGGCTTTAGATTTAGAAGAATAACCTAACATAATACCAATGTCACACCTTCTTTGAAATTTACCTAAGTGTATCCTCTTTTTGTAGATGTATACCTTGCATCCGAACACACGAAAGTAAGTAACACTTGGTTTTCTTCCAACCAGCAGCTCGTAAGATGTTTTCTTGAGAAGTCGATGAAGATAAAGTCGATTGATTGCATGACATGCTGTGTTGATGGCTTCAGCCCAAAAAGCATCTGGAGTTCCATACTCATACAACATGGTTCTTGCCATTTCGATGAGTGTTCTGTTTTTCCTTTCAACTACACCATTTTGTTGAGGAGTGTATGTTGCTGACAGCTCATGTTTTATTCCTAACTCATCACAAAAGTCAATGACGTTAGTATTAACAAACCCAGTTCCATTGTCACTCCTGATTTTGTTGATGGGGCAATCAAATTCATTTTGGGCCCTTTTTGCAAAACTTTTAAAGATTTTTCCAACTTCACTTCTGTGAAATCATGTGCTGAAAAATTGGCTTAGAATTGAATTTGCAAATATGTTTGTTCATGTGTTTTGTCAATTTGACAAGAAGCAGTAAGTTTCGCTTTTGCGCCGGACCAAGATCTCAAGAAACAGTAAGTTCCCCATCTGCGACGGACAATGTCTTTGGGTCCGTCGTGGACGTGTTTTGAACTCTTTGAGCCAAACTCTTTTTTCCTCAAAACGATCGATTTAAGCACGACGGATAATGTTTTTTGTCCGTCGTGGACTTGCTTTTGAGCGCTTGAATCTAACTCTTTCTCCAAGATTTCAGAAACCTTTGCATGTACAACGGACAGTTTTTCTTGGTCCGTTGTGAACTTGTTTTGAGCTCATGACCGAAGTCATTTTTGCATGTACAACGGACCGATTTTCTTTGTCCGTTGTGAACGTGTTTTTGTCCGTTTGGTTTTCTTCTTGGAACCGAAACTTTCACTTGTACAACGGACCGATTTTGTCTATCCGTTGTGAATGGTTTTTTGAGTGATTTTTCATGTGTACGCCGGACCATATTTCCTTGTCCGTCGTGAATGCGTTTTTGCTGAATTAGGGTTTTGAGCAGAATTGAAATAATTTGAATTTGAGATTATGAAATTTGTGATGATTTCATGATGTTTCTTTTGAAGTGGACTTTATGCAATGCTCGTGTGAGTATTTGCATCGATTGATGTGAGTCAAGTCGTGGACTTGTGCTCGGATTTGTTTTGTGGTTTGTTCATGTGCAGGTATTGCTCGAAGACGAATGTGGTCGATGATGGGACCGGAACTAGGTTCATGGAGGAACTGAGGTTCGGGACTAGGTTCAGGAGGAACTGAGGTCTTGGTGGTCAAGGATGTCATGCGGGACGTTCGGGCTAAGAGAATGGTGCACATGAAGAATGGTTAGTCACGTGAGAATGGCAGGAGGTCATTCGCGTGCAAAGTGTTAGTCACGTGAGTATGGCAGGTGGCCATACGCGTGCAAAGTGTTAGTCACGTGAGTATGGTAGGGTTACCATACGCGTGCAAGAGTTGTACTCGGCCAGGTTGGGCCAAGTAGAGTTGTGTTGGATACGGATTCCTTCTAGGGAATAGGAATCGTATTCAGAACTCTTTGTGGGTTGGTGCTTTAAATAGGTGGGGGGTCTCCTGTTGAAACGCACCAAGTAGAGCTGAGAGCATCAAGCCTTGAGCTTGGTTTTAGGGTTTGTACTCTTTTGATGAGAGTATTTTAGACAAGAAATAAAGATCAATTCTTCCAAGATTTTTGCGTGCTACAGTAACCACGTCGCTACAGTGTTTTCTGTTTTGGTTCTTGTTTGCATGCTTGTTCTAGTTCTAGATTGGTTTTTGTTCTTTAAGTTTTATCTTGATTTGATCCATCAAAAACCGTTCTAGGGTATTGATTTAGAGTTTCTCAAAGTCTAGTTGATTAATCTTTTGAAGATCTTGTTTAATCTTGAAGTTTTGATTAGATTGATTCTCGTCAAGTTCTGGATCAGCAAGTTTGCGAAGCTCATAACTTTTGATCCGTAAGTCCGATCGAGCTGATTCTTTTTGGGTTAGATTCGTACTGGAATCTAGTTTATTGTGTCCAAATTTCAGATCAATCTAACGGTTGGATCTCCGGGAATTCGCGTTTTACCGAACCTCTGTCATTCTGTTTTTGTCGAAAACGAGGCAATTATTTGGTTCTGTTTTGGGGTGAACTTTTAATAGATCAAGAATTTGGTTTTAGCTTCCGCACAATCATTCACCCCCCCTCTGATTGCTATATTCGTATACTTCGATCCTACAAGTGGTATCAGAGCAAGGTTTCTCTAATCGATCTTAACCGGTGATTAGATCAATGGATCGTTATTCGACAAAACCATGTGTGTTCGATGGTGTTGATTTTCAGTTTTGGAAGGCCAAGATGGAGGCGTTCATCCAAGCACAGGGCTTCACAATTTGGGAGAAGGTCTACAAGCCATATGAAGTCCCTGCAAACGACAACGTCAATGACACCAATCGCACACATGTTGAAGCAAATAGCAAGGCGCGCAACTTGATCATCCAAGGTTTGGGACGCAGCGACTTTGATCGTGTGATTCATCTTCGATCTGCATATGAGGTATGGAAATCTCTTTGTGATTACCATGAGGGTTCTAACACTATTAAAGAGGTTCGTCAAGATCTTTACAAAAAAGAATACATGCGATTTGAGATGAAACCCGGTGAGTCGGTAGATGACTTCTTTGCACGTTTTAATAAGATTCTTAGCAATTTGCGTGCTGTTGGAGTTAGCTTTGATGATGCTGCTAATGCTAGACAATTGCTTAGTACTTTGGACATGTCGGTGTGGGAGATGAAAGTAACATCTATACAAGAATCTACTACCATGAGTACACTTACTTTAGATGTTCTTTATTCTAAGTTGAAAACTCATGAATTAGATGTTTTTGCTAGAAAGAATGATCATAAATCAATTGCTTTGACATCTCAATCTAGCATATCTCATAATGGTGCTGCTTCAAGTTTTGCTCTATCTTTCTTGTCTTCACTAACCGATGAACAGATTGAGCAATTCCCAGAAGAAGACTTGTCACTACTCTCTTCTCGCTTTAACAAAGCTTTACAAAATGTGATAAAGAGAAAGAGAGGTGGTGGTGATCCTCCAAGATGCTATGAGTGTGGTGATCTCGACCATATTCGTCCAAACTGTCCCAAAACTTGCAAGTAAAGCATCAAGGGAGGAGAAGGACAACGATGTAAGAAAAGATAAGAAGAAGTTATCTCCAAGTGATATAAAGAAGAAAAAATTCAACAACCGCAAAGTTGTCCATCGAGTTCTTTCCGCTCTTGAACAAGTCAATTTGAGCGATGTGGATTCGGAGAGCAATGAGGATGATGCAACTCCAAGCAAGCATGAGTTGACGGGTTGTGTCTCATGGCCAAAAGCAGCTGACTTCACCGAGGCGATCATGACAGCGAATTCAATTAGGTAGATCCTTATTACGATGATTTTGATATTGCTGTTGCTCGTCTTGGTAAATTGCTTGATAAACGTGACAAGAAAATTAAGAAACATGATTTTGTTGTTGAATCATTGAATGCTGAAATTGCTAGACTTAAAACTTTGATTACTGATGATGATGCTTGCAAATCATGTGACTTAATTTGGAATGAGCTTACTTCGCTTAGGAAAGAACATGCTTCCTTGATTGAGAAAATTAATGCTGAAAGTGAGAAAAATGAGAAACATATTAAACATGCTATTTGTTCCACTGATGATTTGCATGGTTTAACTTCTTGTTCTAAATGCTCAACTCTTGAATTAAAATTAAAAGATACAAATGCTAGGGTTTCTCAATTGACTGATGATCTGCTTACACATGAGGTTCTTTCATGCTCAACTTGTCGTAAGCAAAAAGGAAAAGTGAATGTTCCTTGCAATAATTGTTTAACTCTTTCTCGAAAAGTTGATTACTTGGACAAATCATTAGAACGTTTCACTAAAGGAAAGAAGAACCTAAACATGATTTTGGATCAATCAAAAGTCAGCACTCATAACAAAGGTTTAGGTTTTGATTCTTATGCTCATCATAAATCACATGCTCCCACTGTTGTTAAAACACTTGACGGAGGAAAATTTGAAATTGTCAATGAGCCTAAGAAAACTGTCTTTAAGTCTGGAGTGTTATCTTCTACTATGATGAATGCAAATGTTGCTTCTACTTCTAAAGCCAAACATCCTGTTAAATACACTTGCACTCATTGTGGTAGAGATGGACATTTAGTAGATTTTTGCTTTAGACTAGCCAAACAACAAAAGAAAGAAAGAGCTAAGGCTAGGTCTAATTTCAGAAAGGCACGCTTTGCTTCTCACTACGTGCCTAGGGTGATGCAAGCACCTTTTGTTGCTAGAAACACGGAACAGTGCAAATTTGATTTTGTGCATAAGATCGCTTGTGTTGTGCCCTCTTGTTGTCCGTCGTGGTGTCTCAAGATCGATTCCTAAACATCTTATTTCTAACCCGATCTGAGACCTCGACACTTTCTGCTTCTATGTAGGCTTCTCACGCGAGGAGGGAGAACATGTGGCTAGTGAATTTCGGATGCTCACTTCATACGTTCAGTGATAAGATTTGGTTCTCCTTCACTCGTGCATCTCATGCTGAAAGTGTTGCCTTTGGAGATGCTTCTTCCACTTCTGTTTTCGCAAAAGGCACTAGTTCAAATGATGCAGTACAAGTGCATATGTTCAGGGGAGAGTGTCTTTGTTCATAAAGATGATGATAATCTTTGTTGAGGACGAGATAATTAGAGGTTTACATGAGAGACTCTTCCCACGTGCTTGTGTGTGCTTGTTTTCAAGCTTCCCACGTGCTTCACATCGACAAGCTATCAAAAGGATTTTCAGGTATCTTCATAGAACTCAAGATTTTGGCATTTGGCTTTCTGCTTCCTCATGGATTAGTTTAAGAGCTTTTTCTGATGTTGACTTTGGAGGATGTTGATTTGATTTGGTTCGTGCCACCTCTTGAGTAATCCCTTTTCTTGAGCATATTGATATTGGATTTCACTTTCTTAAAGATCATGTTGAAAAAGAAAAAAATTGTGCTTCACCATGTGGATACTGAACATCAATTGGCAGACATTTTCACAAAACCTTTGTCTTCTTCTCGTTTTGCTTTTATTCGGGGAGAACTTGGAATTGTTCATCCAATGGGATTGTTTTTCTTTGCCAAGTTCTTTCACTTGATGAGCTCACTTTATCATATTTCTTTATATACTATATAATTGAGCTAATATATGATAATCTAATTGTCTCACTTGAACTAAAAATGACATTGCGGAATTCCCTGGACTGATTGCCTATAGCTAAATACTCTGTGATATCTCACTCTTCTAGGCTTGATATTGAATCTTCTTGACAAATTTGGGCTATGAAGCAAGTGTGGTTTCAACTTTACTCTTTCATAAGACCTTTTAATCACTTTTGCATGTTTATAATCAAAGAAAAATGAAAAGAAAAGGGAATAAAAAAGGGGTTGTTAAAAGCAAAAAAGCTTCAAGTTATGTGCTTCAGGCTTGCTTTCCCTAAAAAGATAAGATGTATGCTTCAAGCATGCCATTCCCTCAAAGATAAGATGTATGCTTCAAGCATGCCACTCCTAGAAAATAAAAGAAGTATGCTTCAAGCATGCCACATGCAGTTTACTGTTTAAAGATTAATTTGGTCTACTAGATTGGAGTTGAAATCACTTGCTCGCCCAGAGTTGTTAGTTGTTTCAATTTTTGAGCTTTTGTTCTTCTACTGAGATCTTGCTTAGTACTTGGCTATAGTTGACTGAATTGAGGTTGAGATGCATGTCATTCCCTAACTTGTTAAAATCACATCAAGATCATGTATTTTACATATTATGTGATATATAAGGTTATATGATCGAATGAGCTCATCTTTTCTATTTTGGCACTCCTTTGTTTCTCATTGTGAAATCATTGCTGCAAAAAGAAAAATTTTGAACAAATTCTCTCTTTTGTACTCTTGATGAATCCATTGTCAAAGGGGGAGAAATTTGGAAATCATTGAAAAGTTTAAAGAAAAAGGGAGAGTTGTTAAATTTGAGAATTTTGGGAGAAGTTTGGAGTATTTTTGAAATTTTTGGGCACATTGCACATTCACACACATTTTCCTTCTCAGGGGGAGATTTTGTTTTGCATTTTGGTCAAAGAGGGAATTCTGTGTTTTTGGTCCTTGATCCTTTGGATTTCAAAATCTTTTGTAAAGTGAATGCCAAATGTTCAATTCTAAGTGGTGTTGCCAATGTTTTCATCAAGGGGGAGATTGTGAAATCATGTGCTGAAAAATTGGCTTAGAATTGAATTTGCAAATATGTTTGTTCATGTGTTTTGTCAATTTGACAAGAAGCAGTAAGTTTCGCTTTTGCGCCGGACCAAGATCTCAAGAAACAGTAAGTTCCCCATCTGCGACGGACAATGTCTTTGGGTCCGTCGTGGACGTGTTTTGAACTCTTTGAGCCAAACTCTTTTTTCCTCAAAACGATCGATTTAAGCTTGTACGACGGATAATGTTTATTGTCCGTCGTGGACTTGCTTTTGAGCGCTTGAATCTAACTCTTTCTCCAAGATTTCAGAAACCTTTGCATGTACAACGGACAGTTTTTCTTGGTCCGTTGTGAACTTGTTTTGAGCTCATGACCGAAGTCATTTTTGCATGTACAACGGACCGATTTTCTTTGTCCGTTGTGAACGTGTTTTTGTCCGTTTGGTTTTCTTCTTGGAACCGAAACTTTCACTTGTACAACGGACCGATTTTGTCTATCCGTTGTGAATGGTTTTTTGAGTGATTTTTCATGTGTACGCCGGACCATATTTCCTTGTCCGTCGTGAATGCGTTTTTGCTGAATTAGGGTTTTGAGCAGAATTGAAATAATTTGAATTTGAGATTATGAAATTTGTGATGATTTCATGATGTTTCTTTTGAAGTGGACTTTATGCAATGCTCGTGTGAGTATTTGCATCGATTGATGTGAGTCAAGTCGTGGACTTGTGCTCGGATTTGTTTTGTGGTTTGTTCATGTGCAGGTATTGCTCGAAGACGAATGTGGTCGATGATGGGACCGAACTAGGTTCATGGAGGAACTGAGGTTCGGGACTAGGTTCAGGAGGAACTGAGGTCTTGGTGGTCAAGGATGTCATGCGGGACGTTCGGGCTAAGAGAATGGTGCACATGAAGAATGGTTAGTCACGTGAGAATGGCAGGAGGTCATTCGCGTGCAAAGTGTTAGTCACGTGAGTATGGCAGGTGGCCATACGCGTGCAAAGTGTTAGTCACGTGAGTATGGTAGGGTTACCATACGCGTGCAAGAGTTGTACTCGGCCAGGTTGGGCCAAGTAGAGTTGTGTTGGATACGGATTCCTTCTAGGAATAGGAATCGTATTCGTAACTCTTTGTGGGTTGGTGCTTTAAATAGGTGGGGGGTCTCCTGTTGAAACGCACCAAGTAGAGCTGAGAGCATCAAGCCTTGAGCTTGGTTTTAGGGTTTGTACTCTTTTGATGAGAGTATTTTAGACAAGAAATAAAGATCAATTCTTCCAAGATTTTTGCGTGCTACAGTAACCACGTCGCTACAGTGTTTTCTGTTTTGGTTCTTGTTTGCATGCTTGTTCTAGTTCTAGATTGGTTTTTGTTCTTTAAGTTTTATCTTGATTTGATCCATCAAAAACCGTTCTAGGGTATTGATTTAGAGTTTCTCAAAGTCTAGTTGATTAATCTTTTGAAGATCTTGTTTAATCTTGAAGTTTTGATTAGATTGATTCTCGTCAAGTTCTGGATCAGCAAGCTTGCGAATCTCATAACTTTTGATCCGTAAGTCCGATCGAGCTGATTCTTTTTGGGTTAGATTCGTACTGGAATCTAGTTTATTGTGTCCAAATTTCAGATCAATCTAACGGTTGGATCTCCGGGAATTCACGTTTTACCGAACCTCTGTCATTCTGTTTTTGTCGAAAACGAGGCAATTATTTGGTTCTGTTTTGGGGTGAACTTTTAATAGATCAAGAATTTGGTTTTAGCTTCCGCACAATCATTCACCCCCCCTCTGATTGCTATATTCGTATACTTCGATCCTACAACTTCTATTTGGTAAAAAGAATACCCAAGTGAAGTGAGAGAAGTCATCCACAATGACTAAACAGTATGAGTTGCCACCTAGACTGGCATAAGAGGTTGGGCCAAACACATCCATATGCAACAGCTCTAGAGGCCTGGTGGTGGACATGATATTTTTGGTAGGATGAGAGTTTGCAAATTGCTTGCCGGCTTGACAAGCACTGTACAATCTATCCTTTTTCAAATTTTACATCTTTCAAACCCACCACTAGCTCATTTTTGAAAAGCTTTTTCAGATTAGACATACCTACATGCCCAAGACGTCTATGCCAAAGCCAACCAAGAGAGGATTTTGCTAACAGACAAGTCGAGATGCATGAGGAGTTAGAATTGAAATCAACTAGATAAAGATTTTGATATCTAAAACCTTTGAAAATAAGATTTTCATTTTTGTCAACAACAGTTACTCCATCAAGAGAAAAAATACAATGGAATCCGAGATCACACAACTGTGCTACTGATAAAAGATTAAAGTTCAGGGAATCAACAAGAAGCACATTGTCAATAGAATGATAATTTGAAATAGCAATCTTACCATTACCCTTTACCTTTCTCCTGCTGTTATCCCCAAAGGTGATTTTGTGACTAGGATTACCTTCCTTTTCAACTATGGTGAACATCCTTGATGAGCCGGTCATGTGTTGAGTACATCCACTGTCAATTACCCAATGCCGACCACCACTCTTGTAGTTCACCTATACAGACAGATTCATTTCTTGATCTTAGATACCCAAATGCTTTTTGGGTCCATGGGTGTTAGTTTCAAAAATTTTGGGGCCAAAAGGATTAACAAGCAAAGACTTAGGCACCCAAACAGCTTTAAGCTTCCTATCTAGATTTGAGGGACCAACAAACTTCACATTCATTTTACTCCTGAAATCTTTGAACAACATATAGTGTTCATCAACCATGCAATTTATCTTTACCTTTGCTTCGGATGTGCTAGCAAACATGCATACATTTGAACCATGGTCAAATCTATGACAGTAGTAACACTTAGTGCCTTTCTTGACAAAATTTGTCTTGGGTCTTAGCAGTCCATCTTTCTTGGGCACATTGTCTGTTTTATATCCAATACCTCTTTTTCCCAAGGTGACTTTTTGCTCTCCAAGAATTTTGTCAAGAATGACACTGCCAAGAAAGCATTTTTCTAGTCCTTTGTCAAACTTAGCAATTTTTGTCTTTAATTCATAATTCTCCATCATAAGCTCTTTAGCACGAGAAGCATTATTACAAACATCATCAAGAGTGCAAGAAGAGCTAGAAATAGAAACTTCATCACAAAGCAAATCGCAAGTACTAGAAGCATCACAAGTTGAAACAATCTTTGATTTGCTAGCAGTTAGTTCCTCACTTATTTCTAATTCACAGTGTTTATCAAGCAAATCATCATGATTCTTAACAAGTAAAATATGAGTTGCATTCAAGGAATCATGAGCATTTGTAAGTAAATCATGATTGATGACCAGAGCATTATGAGCAAGAGTAAGATTATCAGGAACAACATTAAGCTCATTATGACTAGTCTCCAAACAGTGAAACTTGTCTTGCACTTCTTCATAGCTAGATTCAAGAATTTTAAGCTTAAAGACAAGCAAGTCATTACTTTCATTCAAACTAGCAATAGTTTTCTTAAGAGCTTTATCCTTAAGAGTCTTAGCACATAAGGCATCATTAAGCTCTTTAATGATCTCTACTAGATCATCATAAGGAGGAGAGTCATTTACCTTGTCCTCATCACTTCTAGCCATAAGGCAAAGTGACAGAGAGGGTGATGGTGGAGTAGACTCATCCAATGCCAGTCCAGCCAGTCCTTTAGATCTTGAGCTTTCTTCATCATCATCATCGGAGGAGGACTCATCACTAGAACTCTCTTTATCAGTGACCCATTCACCAATATGTGCCTCCTTCTTTCCTTTTCTCCAATGCTTCTTAGAGTACTTATTTTTGTGATGAAGCTTCTTGTGACTGTTGCGAGCATTTTTGTGAGGGAGCCGCCCAGACCGTCCTCGGGTTATTTGAGTGCTCAGTCATCCAAATCGGTTTTGGAGGCTAACAACGGACCGCCGAGGGCGCTCGCAGTGTTAGCACCCAAGCCCAATTGAGACAACGGTGAGACCCTTCGAATAACTCGACAACAATCCCGGTATTCCCCTGGTATGCGACCCGAAGCTCGCCTAGGATCCCCGCATACCGGTTTCTATTGCTATATCAGCTCAATTTGCATAAAGGGGGCAACGAACTCGAAACCCCACAACCAAAGTACGCAACGCGGAAGCACAACAACAAACTCGCACACGCACGAAGACAAAACCCGACAAGGAACAAGAACAACACCAAACAACAACCTGACAACCACCAAGCAATACGAATCAACCAGTAAGAAACTACAATAGTATATTTAAAGAGTTGCAACGAAGTAACCAAGTGATTAAACAAGGACATAACAGAGTTTAAGACCAATTTGCACAGCAAAAGAAGGCACACGACTACTAGACTAAAACAAAAGTACAACTCCTCCGGAAGTGTCCAGCCCCTGAACACTCCCTAGCGTAGGCCACACCGCCGGTAGCCTCTACTCGGTGCCCCGCCCGGTAACCGAGAGGCAGTACGGACAGAACTCACATCCGTCCGGATCCTCACCTGAAAACCACAAAGCAGAAGCATGAGTACAGAAGGTACTCGCAAGACTTACCTGTGGTCCATATATGACCGACTTGAAAGAATATGCATTTGGATGTAGCAAGGAATCAAGCTTACGGTAAAAGTGCGGAAAAGCTTAACTTTTGTTATATAATTACCTCCCACTACTCCATTTACAAATTTCATAGTACTTGTGGACAGCACCTATTATTAGAGTGAATTCTGAAACTTTACAGTTTAAAATAAAGCAAGTTCAACATAAACAAGTATCACCACCACATCCAACTATCATTAAGTTCAAGTTATTACTACGTTGAATATGCGATGACCAAGCGTGCTCATATCCGAGAGCGCGGCAATTCAAATCGCTTATTCACCCTGCAGGGGATCATCAATCGCACGACATGTGCCACAAGGATCCTCATGTCAACCCTCCTCCCATCCATACCTACTCGTTGGGCCATCTTCATGCGGTCCGAGCACCTAGCACCCCCTCGAGCGGCCCAAGCCCGGCTTGGCCCTCGAGAGTCGGCCTAAGCCTCGCCCTCGACCACGCCCAACCGCATGAGGGCATGACCCATCGGGCAATATGCGATGAAAGAATAGCTTATCGTCCCATTCTCCATCATGCGACCAACAAAGTGTGCTCGATCAAAGGGCAAACAACGGATCGGTCCTCAACTGACACAGGCGAGACTACAACACTTGGGTCTCCACACCCAAATGATCCAACACTCTCGCCCCGTCCCCATTTCACATTTCCAAACATAGACCTACCCGTTGCATCCCAATTTATCATGAAGTAGTTGATCTCAAGCGATGGAACCATCCACCACTTGGCCCATACACGACATCTAAGCAAAACTAAGCATGGACACAATATACTTACGCATAGACTAGCTCCAAAAGAGGTATTCAACAATCGCAAAGGAGTGTATGTGCAACAAATGGGATTTAATACCTTTCCCACAATTAAACTCCTAATGCATAACTTAGCCAACAAATAACAATTTATTCACAAAATTACAATTACAATAGGTTGAATATGTTTAGGTGCTTGCCTGATGCCTCTGCTTGAGTATCGACCATGAGTTGCTCTTTGGCAATCCCCTCAACCACGGTCACGTTGGTCATCGTGGTCTCGTTCTCTACACGAATATAATGCTTGAATAATATGCATGCAATGCAAATGAAATGAAATACAATTGAAAACCCCCTCCGAAATAGACCAGCCAGCCCGGACAGTCCGCATATTTCATCCGGATAGTCCGGACAACTCAGACATTCTGGACAATTTGTTCGGACACTGCGGACATGGCTCATTTCGCCCAATGACTCAAGGGATTGGAGTGTATCCAAGTCCTACGGCACCGCGAGGACCCGATCTACAACTTTTCTACACGTGGCTAAGCAGGAGAAGCTCCGAGCTAACCCAAAACACGACGAAACGAGGCTCATTTGGGTAGCCCACGTCCAAAACTAAATCCAACGCCTAGAATGGCATCATCTACCCCCGATCTACAAGACCTAGCCCCCAAATGCTCCTAGAACCCAAGAACTAAGGGCCCAACTCCAAGAAGAGGTCTTACCTTCAAGGAGGACGAAGAAGATGGAGGGGAAACCGGGTAGGGGAAGGAGGACGCCAACTTGGAGAGGAGCTTGAGGACGCCGGGGTGAGGAAGTCACCGGGGAGGAGCACGGGAGGACGCCGGCCTGACGGGGAGTCGCTGGAGATGAGCTCGGTGAAGGAGAGCATGGGAGTGGGGAGCAAGAGGTAGGGGAGAAATGAACAAGGAGCCACGAAATGGGACTTTTATACTCAACGCCCGCAAGGTTCAGACTCTCCAAACAATTAGTCCGGATACTCTGGGTTGAGGCCTTCGGTCAACCCAATCCGGACACTCTAGACATTTCATCCGGACATTCCGGGTTAGGGCTTCCGGGTAGACCAAGTTTGGACACTCCGGATACTTCATCCGGATACTCCGGGTTCTATCCGTACATTCCGGATGTTTAATCCGGATACTCCTGGTTACCCAGAATTTCGGCGCAGGATCCAATCACCGCGCGAGTCGAATTTTGAATTGGGGCCTTGACAAACCGTCCCCCCCTTAAAGGAATCTTGCCCCGAGATTCAGAACAAACACATAAGCGGAACAGAACACAGATAGATAGTATAGTCATGCATTAATCGACGTGCCTAGGATTGCGAAGAATTTGCATACTAGCAACTTACATAGTATGGAAGAACTCGGGATACTCGGTCTTTAAACGATCTTCGGGATCCCAAGTGGCTTCGTCTTCGGTGTGATTGCTCCACTGAATCTTGTAGAACTTGAGAGTCCTCCGACGGGTCTTGCATTCAGCTTCATCCAAAACCCGAATAGGATGCTCTTGATAAGTCAGATCAGGTTCAGGCTGAACTTCGAGTTCGTCCACCTCCAGTGACTCGAAGGGAGTACGAAGGCACTTCTTCAATTGAGATATATGGAAGACGTCGTGGACCATTGCCAGAGAGGGAGGAAGCTCCAGCTGATATGCCACTTGACCACGCCTCGCAAGGATCTGAAAAGGACCTATGTAGCGAGGTGCCAGCTTTCCCTTAACTCCGAAACGACGGGTGCCCCGGAGAGGAGACACCTTCAGATAAACATAATCACCAATGTTGAAGGAGAGAGGTCTCCTGCGGCGGTCGACATAGCTCTTCTGTCGTGATTGTGCTACCCTCAGGTTTTCTTGAATGGTCTTCACCTTTTCTTCTACCGTTTTGACCACATCAGGTCCAAAGAATGGTCGTTCCCCACTCTCGGACCAGTTCAGGGGTGTCCGACAGCTTCGACCATAGAGTGCTTCGAAGGGAGACATCTTTATGCTGGTTTGGTAACTGTTGTTGTAAGCAAACTCGGTATAAGGAAGACACTCATCCCACTTCTTCCCATAAGAAAGAACACAAGCCCTCAGCATATCCTCAAGGATCTGATTGACCCTTTCGGTCTGGCCGTCAATTTGCGAATGATATGCTGAGCTGTGCAACAGCTTAGTGCCCAATGCCTCAAGCAATCTTTTCCAGAACCGAGAAACAAACTGGGAGCCTCAATCTGAAACTATCCGCTTTGGCACTCCATGAAGGCATACGATTCGAGAGATGTACAACTCTGCATACCTCATGGCTCGATAGGTGGTGCGAACAGCTAAGAAATGTGCGGATTTTGTCAACCGATCGACTATAACCCATATCAAGTCGTGACCCGAAGCGGTCGTTGGCAGGCCGGTGATGAAATACATCCCAATCTCTTCCCACTTTCAACTCAGAATGGGCAGCGACTGAAGAGTACCAGCTGGCTTAAGATGCTCAGCCTTCACCCTTTTGCATACATCGCATTCAGACACATAGCGAGCAATCTCGCGCTTCATGCGAGTCCACCAAAACTGTTGCTTTAAGTCTTGATACATCTTGTTGCTGCCCGGATGAATTGTGAGCAAGGAGTTGTGGGCTTCATCGAGAATTTCTCTTCTCAATTCTTGGTCTTTGGGGACGACCAAGCGCTTGCCGAACCACAAAGTTCCACAGTCATCAAGATGGAATCCCGTGGCTTGGCCGGAACTGAGTTCGCTACGAATTCGGGCAACGTCCTCGTCCTTCTTTTGAGCCTCTCTAATCTGATCCAACAGCGTGGAATTCAACTCTAGGTTAGCCAGGAACCCTTCTTCGACCATCTCTAAGCCGAGTTTCTGAAATTCGGCACAAAGGGTGGCACTTCGGGGTTGAAGAGTGAGACAATTGCATCGAGCCTTGCGACTCAATGCATCAGCCACCACATTAGCTTTCCCCAGATGGTAATGCACTTCCAGGCTGTAGTCTTTGATCAACTCCAGCCATCTTCTTTGCCTCATATTCAGATCTGCCTGAGTGAAGATGTACTTGAGACTCTTGTGATCGGTATAGATGTTGCACTTGTTCCCAAGAAGATAGTGGCGCCAAATTTTTAAGGCATGGACCACTGCAGCAATCTCCAAGTCATGAGTTGGGTAGTGCTCTTTGTGGCGTTTCAACTGCCGAGACGCATAGGCAAAACCTGGCTTTCTTGCATAAGCACATAGCCAAGGAAGATACTAGATGCATCGCAATAAACATTGAAAGGCTTGTGGATATCAGGTTGGGTGAGGACAGGAGCTGTGGTCAGGCACTGTTTCAAAATCTAAAATGCTCGCTCATGATTTTGTTGACAGTTCAGGCGCTGTGGACAGGAGCAAGAGGTAGGGGAGAAATGAACAAGGAGCCACGAAATGGGACTTTATACTCAACCCCTGCAAGGTTCGGACTCTCCGGACAATTAGTCCGGATACTCCAGGTTGGGGCCTTCGGTCAACCCAATCCGGACACTCCGGACATTTCACCCGGACATTCCGAGTTAGGGCTTTCAGGTAGACCCAGTTCGGACACTCCGGATACTTCATCCGGATACTCCGGGTTCTATCCGGATGTTTAATCCGGATACTCCGGGTTACCCAGAATTTCGGCGTAGGATCCAATCACCGCGCGAGTCGAATTTTGAATCGGGGCCTTGACAATTTTCATCAACTTCTTCATCTTTGCCCTTGCTCTTGCCCTTTTTCTTGCTCTTATTTGGACATCGAGCAACTATGTGTCCCTTTTTATTGCATTCAAAGCAGATGATATTTGAGAAGGGGTTTTTCTTGGAGAACTGGTTATATACCTTCCCTCGATCTCTGGCATTAACTCTTCTCATGATTTTGTTTGCCGATTTCATGAGTAATGCCATCTTCTTGACATCTTCATCCTCTTCAGAGCTTGAATCTTCATCTTCTTCACAAGAGGACTCTTGTACTTTCTCCTTAGCCTTGAATGCAATAGATTTCTTCCTTGGTGCATCCTCTTCGGCCAAGGTGAGCTCATGAGCAGAAATTTTCCCCAATAACTCAGTGGGTGTTAGCTTTTTGAGATCCCACTTTCAAAAATTCTGGGAAATCCGGAATATCCGGATTAAATATCCGGAATATCTGGACGTAACCCGGAATGTCTGGATAAATTACCCGGAGTATTCGGTTTAGCTCGCCCGAGCACCCTAACCCGGAGTATCCGGACTATTGGTCCGGAGTGTCCGAGTTAGTCCTACCGAAGACCCCAACCCGGAGTCTCCAGGTTGAACGTCCGGAGTATCCGGACTTTGCGGGACTTAGGTATAAAATTCCATTTCGTGGCTCCTCACTCATTTCTTCTTCCACCCATTGCTCCCCACTGCCCGTGCGTCTCTCCTCCACCCCGCCCTCGTCTCCGGTGACTCCGGCGTCCTTCCGTGCTCCTCCCCGGCGACACCTTCCATCCCGGTGACCTCAAGCTCCTCCCCAAGCCAGCGTCTCCTTCCTCTACCCGGCTTTTTCTTCCTCCTCTTCATCCTCCTTGAGGTGAGGCCTCTTCTCGGAGCTTGATTTGGGTTCTTGGGGTTTTAGGGCGACCATGGGGTTGGATTTGGGGTTTAGCTTGTAGATTGGGGGTTGGAGTTAACTTTGGGGAATGTTAGGGTTTTGGTGGGTGGTTGGATTTGGGGGTTGGATTAGGCAATGTTGGGTGTTAGGGTTGTAGATCGGGGGTAGATGATGCCGTCCCTAGCATTGGATTGGGTTTTGGTTGGGCCCTTTAGAGGTGAGCCTCGTTCGTCGCGGTTTGAGCTAGCTCGGAGCATCTCCAGCTTGGCCGTGTGTGGTAGGATTGTAGATCGGGCCCTCGCGGTGCCGTAAGATTTGGGAGCACCTCAATCTTGCGCACCATTTTCCATGTCTTGGGCAATCCGGAGTGTCCGGCCAAATGGCTCGGAGTATCCGGTTTATCCGGACTGTCCGGATATTAAACACGGACTGTCCGGGTTTGCCTGATCTGTTCGGTGGGGTTTGCGGTGATGTTTCATTTTCAATTGCATTTGCATGCATCTCATTCATGCATTGTACTCGTGTAGAGAACGAGACCGCGGTGACTGATGTGACCGTGGTTGAGGGGATTGCTGACGAGCAAGTCTCCGTCGATACACCAGCAGAAGTACAAGGCAAGCACCTAAGCATATTCAACCCTAATTGTAATCTTATTTTTGTGAATTAATTGCTTATTGGACGTTTAAGTATGCATTAGGAGTTTAATTGTGGGAATGGTGCTAGATCCTAATTGTTGCACATACAATCCTTCATACTTGTTGAACACCTCCTTTGGAGCTAGTATATGGGTAAATATAATGTGTCCATGCTTAGTTTGCTTAGAAGTCGGGTATGGGCCAAGTGATGGATGGTTCCATCGCTTGAGGTTGTTTTACTTTATAAACATTGGGTTGCAGTGGCAGTGGTTATGGTTATGAGTAGAAATGGAATATGAAATGTGACCGGGCGAGAGAGTTGGATTCACTTAGGTGTGGAGACTCAAATGTGGTAGTCTCGCCTGTGTCGATTGAGGACCGATCCGTTGTTAGCCCTTTGATCGAGCACACCTTGGTTGATCGCATGCCGGAAATGGGACGGTAAAGATTTTCTTTCATCACATGCCGTTCGATGGGCCATGACCTCATGCGGTTGGGCGCGGTTGAGGGCGAGGCTTAGGCCGACCCTCGAGGGCCAAGTCGGGCTTGGGCCGCTCGAGGGGGTGCTAGGTGCTCGGACCGCATGAAGATGCCCCAACGAGTTGGTATGGGTGGGAGGAGGGTTGACATGAGGTTCCTTCGTGGCACATGTCGTGCGGTCAATGCTTCCCTGCAGGGTAAATGAAGCGATTCGAATTGCCGCGCTCTCGGATATGAGCACGCTTGATCTTAGCACACTTCATCGTAGTAACAACTTGAACTGAAGTTCGCCTTTGCGCTTGAGCTCGAAAATGTTATGAGGTCACTTGTTCTGTTAATATTAAATGTTGAACTCCACCCTAGAAGTAGGTGCCGTTACAACTGCTTTAAATTGTGAATTGAATAGCGGTACTAAATAATCAACAAAGTTAAGCTTTCCGCACTTTTAACTTCAGCTGATTTCCTTGCTACTTCCAAATGCATACCCCTTTTTGAGTCGGTCATATATGGACCACGGGTAAGTCTTGGAAGTACCTTTTGTACTCATGCTTCTGCTGTTGTGGTTTTCAGGTGAGGATCCGGACGGATGTGAGTTCTATCCGTACTGCCTCTCGGTGACCGGGCGGGGCACCGAGTAGAGGCTCCCTACGCCGTCGTACACGCTCGGGGGTGTTCAGAGGCAGAACACTTCCGGAGATGTTTTACTTTTGGGCCTAGTTTAATAGATGTGTACCCTTTTGTTGTATAGTTGGTTCAAGCGATGTCTTAGTTGCAGGGAGTACTTGGTTTCTTTGGTAGCTGACTTTTGTTGTATGTCTTTGCCCACGTTATCTTATTGTTCTACTCCTGTCTTTGCCGGCCTTCGTGCCTCGCTATTGTTGTTGTGGGTTGTCGTCGTGGGGTTTTGTCTTCGTGCCGGGTTGTTTGGTTGTTTGGTTAGTTTTGCTTCCGCGTGTGTCTAGTTGTGGGGTCTTCGAGTTCGTTGCCCCCTTTATGCAAATTGAGCTGATATGTCATTAGGAACCGGTATGTGGGGATCCTAGGCGAGTTTTGGGTCACATACCGGCGGAATATCGTGATTGTTGTCGAGTTATTCGAAGGTTTATTGTGTGGTGTCGATTGGGCTTGGGTGCTAACACTGCGAGCGCCTTCAGCGGTCCGCTGTTAGCCTCAAAATCCGATTAAGACGACTAAACCTTCCAATAACACGAGGACGGTTTGGGCGGCTCCCCTCAAGCGCTGGTATCAGAGAAAGGTGCATGAAGACGAACCTGAAACTTGATGACCATTTAGGAAATTGCTTAGGACTGTCATAATGATGGGTTCTAAGCATGGAAAACAAAATTTTTTTCCTACGAATGCAACCAAACACCAAGATCATATCTAGGAGATGCATGCAAACGGTTTCAGAAGGACTCACCCTCGTAGACCGAAAGTGGGAATAACGTTCCCGCAAACAAATGTGGTTGAAGTAGAGGTACACGCCCGACTTCAAAGTCGCGAAGATGAGCGCCACAAACGGCAGCGCCTCCGTACTTGGTCACACGTACGGAACAATGACGACCTCCAATCCCTCGATCCAGCGGGGCAGCGGAAGTAGAGGATCCACGGGAAACTCCAACAACACTACGACTTAGTGGTGGTGGTGGAGAAACTATTTCAGCAGCGCTTCGCTTAAGCTACTGCTTGAAAGGTGGAACAGCAGGAGGAGGGAGAAAGGACCAACCAAAGGGTTATGGAGATTAGTCCATGAGAGAGGAGCTCCACCCTCCCTTTTATAGGAGTGAGTGGACTTTCCACTCTCTCCATGTGAATGGACTCTCCATTCTCTTCATGTGAATGGACTCTCCATTAAATAAATAAACAATTTTATTTCTGTTATTTTAATATTTGTTAATTCTTTTAATTAACAAAAATTAACACATACCCCTTTGAACTATTCTGATATCCCAAAACTATTCCGGTGCTGTCCAAACTTTTCTCTGGTGTTCCGTATCCACTCAAAAGCGTCGATGAACCTTATGTGCGTCACCCTACGGTTCGTGAATAAAATGGACATTATCAAGACACCTCTCTGATCAATAATCATCAGCGGGATCTGGAGATCCATAATGACTCCCACTTACTCAACGATGAACTAGTGATCGTGTGAACCAAAAACAACATAACCAATTCCTTTTGTCTCGCGATATATTACTTATCCGGGATCCGATCATTGGTATCAACTATACCTAGTTCGATCCCGTTACCGACAAATACTCTTTACTCGTTCCGTGATATGACATTCTTGTGACCTAGTCACGTGCTTGCAAGCGATGTCAATGTGATATCACCGAGAGGGCCCAGAGTATATCTCTCCGTCATCTGGATGGACAAATCCCACTCTTGATGCATGAGCCTCAACTAATACTTTCATAGTACCCAAATCCATCTTTATAGTCACCGTGTTACGGAGTGACGTTTGATGTCATCAAAGTACTCTTAGGAGTTAGTGATTGACATCATCTCATGGTCTAAGGAAAAGAGCTATTTTGTATATGTTCAAGACAGCAACAAACTTTAATGACTTGATCGAATTTGCTATACCAACTTGGGTGTGTGTTCATCACATCATTCTTCTAATAATGTGACCCGTTATTAACAACATCCAATGTTCATGATCAGGAAACCTTGATCATCAGTTAATCAACGAGCTAGTTTAAAAGAGAGGCTTTACTAGGAACCTTTTTGTTTATTAAACACACATGTATCAACGTTTCCGGTTAATACAATTTTAGCATGAGAAATAAACATCTATTATAAACATGGAATAAGATAATAAACAATTTATTATTGCCTCTCGGGCATATTCCTTGATCTCCCACTTGCACTAGAGTCAATAATCTAGATTACATTGTGATGAATCTAACACCCATTGAGTTCTCGTGTCGATCATGTTTTGCCCTTGGGAGAGCTTTAGTGAACGCGTCGCCACATTCAGATCCGTGTGCACTTTGCAAATCTTTACATCGCCATCCTTGACATGTTCACGGATGGAGTGAAACCGCGCTTAATATGCTTGGAATTCTTGTGTGACCTTGGTTCTTTAGCATTGGCTATGGCACCATTGTTGTCACAATAGATAACCATTGGGTCCAACGCACTCGGAACCACACCCAGTTCGGATATGAACATCTTCATCCAAATCGCGCTTCCTCGCCGCTTACAAGCGGCAACATATTCCGCCTCTATTGAAGATCCCGCCACCACAGATTGCTTGGAACTCCTCCAGCTCACTGCTCCTCCATTCATTTCAAAAATATACCCGGTTTGTGACTTAGAGTCATCCGGATCAATGTCGAAACTAGCGTCGACGTAACCTTTTGCGACGAGCTCTTCTTCACCACCATATATGAGAAACATATCCTTAGTTCTTCTTAAGTACTTAAAGATATTCTTGACCGCTGTCCAGTTGTTCCAAACCTGGATCAGATTGGTACCGCTAGTCAAACTAATAGCATGTGCCACATCCGGTCTTGTACACAACATAGCATACATGATAGAGCCTATGGTGAAGCATAGGGAATCTTATTCATTACTTCTCTATCTTACGCTATAGCTGGACTCTGAGTCTTACTCAACGTCTTGCCTTGCAACATAGGTAAGAACCCTTTCTTACTTTCGTCCATTCTAAACTTCTTTAGAATCTTGTCAAGGTATGTACTTTGCGATAACCCAATCAAGCGTCTCGATCTATCTCTATAGATTTTGATGCCTAAAATATAAGCCGCTTCACCAAGGTCCTTCATTGAAAACTTCTTGTTTAAGTAATCTTACGCTTTTCAAAAGTTCTATATCATTTCCAATCAACAATATGTCATCCACATATAATATCGAAATGCTATAGAGCTCCCACTCACTTTCTTGTAAATACAAGCTTCTCCGTAAGTTTGGACAAATCCAAAACCTTTGATTACCTCATCAAAGCGGAGATTCCAACTTCGTGATGCTTGCTTGATCCATAAATGGATCGCTGAAGTTTGCATACCTTATCAAAGATCCTTAGGATCAACAAAACCTTTGGGTTGTATCATATACAACTCTTCCTCAATGTTTCCATTAAGGAACGCGGTTTTACATCCATCCGCCAGATTACATAATCGAAAAATCCAGCAATTACTAACATAATCCTAACAGACTTTAGCATCGCTACGGGTGAGAAAGTCTCATCGTAGTCAACTCCTTGAATTTGTCGAAAACCCTGCGACAAGTCGAGCTTTATAGACGGTCACATTACCATCGGCGTCTATTTTCTTTTGAAAATCCATTTGTTCTCAACGGCCTTACGGTCATTGGGTAGGTCCACCAAAGTCCATACTTGGTTTTCATACATGGATCCCATTTGGATTTCATGGCTTCTAGCCATTTGTCGGAATCTGGGCTGATCATCGCTTCATCATACGTGGCTGGGTCATCATTCTCTTTGACCATGACTTTCTTAGTATTAACTTATAAATCAGGAGCATTACGCGCTCTTGTTGTAATGCGTGGTGTGGTAGTGTTCTCTTTCGGAGTTTCATGATCCTTATCATTAGTTCCCTCTTCATCTGGTGAAGTCAACTCCGAAACAACTTCCGGCGCTACTGCACTTGCCATTCTATGAAGAGAAGGTTCAAAAACCTCGTTGAGTTCTACCTTCCTACTACTCACACCTTTCGAGAGAAACTCTTTCTCCAAAAAGGATCCATTCTTGGCAACGAAAACCTTGCCCTCGGATCTGTGATAGAAGGTGTACCCAATTGTTTCTTTAGGGTATCCTATGAAGACGCATTTTTCCGCTTTGGGTTCGAGTTTATCGAGGTTGAAGTTTCTTCACATAAACATCGCATCCCCAAACTTTTAGAAATGATGACTTAGGTTTGTTGCCAAACCATAATTCATACGGTGTCGTTTTAACGGATTTAGATGGTGCCCTATTTAAAGTGAATGCAGTTGTTTCTAGTGCATGACCCCAAAATGATAGTGGCAAATCTGTAAGGGACATCATAGATCGAACCATATCCAATAAAGTACGATTACGGCTCGGATACACCATTCTGTTGTGGTGTTCCAGCAGGAGTGAGTTGTGAAACTATTCCACATTGTCTCATGTGTGTGCCAAACTCGTAACTAAGATACTCTCCTCCACGATCGGATCATAGAAATTTGATCTTTCTATTACGATGATTTTCTACTTCACTCTGAAATTCTTTGAACTTTTCAAATGTTTCAGACTTGTGTTTCATTAAGTAAATATATCCATATCTACTCAAATCATCCGTGAAAGTAACGAAGTAACGATATCCACCACGCGCTGACACACTCATTGGACCACACACATCGGTATGTATGATTTCCAATAAGTCGGTTGCCCGCTCCATTGTAGGAAAGCGGGGTTCTAGTCATCTTGCCCATGAGGCATGGTTCACATGTCTCAAATGATTCATAATCAAGTGATTCTAGTAGTCCATCAGAATGGAGCTTCTTCATGCGTTTAACAACAATATGACATAAGCGGCAATGCCACATATATGCAGCAATATCATCATTCAACTTAATTCTTTTGGCATTCACATTATGAACATGTGTACTATTATTATCAAGATTCAAAATAAATAAACCATTCTTCTCAGGTGCATGACCATAAAAGATATTATTCATATAAATTGAACAACCATTGTTCTCAGACTTGAATGAATAACCGTCTCGCATTAAACAAGATCCAGATATGATGTTCATGCTCAACGCAGGCACCAAATAACAATTATTTAGGTTCATAACTAATCCTGATGGTAATTGGATAGGTAACGTCCCGACGGCGATCACATCAACCTTTGATCCATTGCCGACGCGCATCATCACCTCATCCCTTGCTAGTTGTTGCCTGTTCCTTAGCTCCTATTTCGAGTTACATATGTTAGCAACCGAACCGGTATCAAATACCCAGGCGCTACTGCGAGTACTAGTAAGATACACATCAATAACATGTATATCATATATACCTTTGTTCACATTCCCGTCCTTCTTATCAGCCAGATATTTTGGGCAGTTGCGCTTCTAGTGCCCAGTGCCCTTGCAGTAAAAACATTAAGTATCTGACTTAGGGCCAGCCTTGGTCTTCTTCTCAGATGTGGCAACAGACTTGCCCTTCTTCTTGAAGTTACCCTTAGCCTTGCCTTTCTTGCCATTCTTCTTGAAACTGGTGGTCTTATGGACCATCAACACTTGATGTTCCTTCTTGATCTCTACTTCAAAGATTTCGGCATTGTGAGCTCGGGGAGAGACTTCTTCATGCCCTGCATGTTGTAGTTCATCACAAAGCTCTTGTAGCTTGGTGGCAGAGACTGGAGAACACGATGAATTCCTAGCTCAATGGGGATCCTTATTCCCAATGCTATGAGTTTATCGGCGTACCGAGACATTTTGAGTACGTGCTCACTAACGGAGCTGTTTTCCTCCATCATGCAGCTAAAGAACTTTTCTGAAGCTTCATAACTCTCTACTGCAGCACGGGTGTCGAAAATCATTTTCAACTCTCCCATTGTATCAAGCATTGCTGTGCTCGAAACGTTTTCGCAGCTCAGGCTCAAGGCCATACAAAATGCCGCAGTTAACTTGTGAATCATGTGATGAAAAATTGGCTTGATCATGTGATGAAAAATTGGCTTGATAATGTGCTGAAAAATTGATTAGGTTTAATCTTGCAAAATTGCTTGCATAAAGGGCCAAACATTCAAACATCCAAAAACAGAGACTTTGCATTTGCGCCAGACCAAACATCCAAAAAACAGTGAGTTTCGCATGTATGACGGACCAAAGTCTTTGGTCTGTCATAAACGTGATTTTGATGCTTTTACGCTTGTTCAAGAACTCGTTTTTTTTCCCATGCATGACGGACCAAATTTTTTGGTCCGCCATACACATGCGTTTTGGCGATCTCGCTTTTCCCATGCATGACGGACCAAATTTTTTGGTCCGCCATACACATGCTTTTTGGCGATCTCGTTTTTCCCATGCATGACGGACCAAATTTTTTGGTCCGCCATACACATGCTTTTGGCGATCTGTCCGGCGTGAATGGCTTTTTGCTCGATTAGGGTTTGTGCAAATTTGGACTTTGAATTTTGATTTGTTTTTGAGATTATGAAATTTGTGAGAATTTCTTGATGCTTGAAGTGGACTTTATGCAATGCTCATGTGAGTAGTTGCATAGATTGACATTGAGTCAAGTCGTGGACTTGTGCTCGGATTTGTTTTGTGGTTTGTTCATGTGCAGGTATTGCTCGAAGACGAATGTGGTCGATGACGGGACCGGAACTAGGTTCATGGAGGAACTGAGGTTCGGGACTAAGTTCAGGAGGAACTGAGGTCTTGGTGGTCAAGGATGTCATGCGGGACGTTCGGGCTAAGAGAATGGTGCACATGAAGAATGGTTAGTCACGTGAGAATGGCAGAAGGTCATTCGCGTGCAAAGTGTTAGTCACGTGAGTATGGCAGGTGGCCATACGCGTGCAAAGTGTTAGTCACGTGAGTATGGTAGGGTTACCATACGCGTGCAAGAGTTGTACTCGGCCAGGTTGGGCCAAGTAGAGTTGTGTTGGATACGGATTCCTTCTAGGGAATAGGAATCGTATTCAGAACTCTTTGTGGGTTGGTGCTTTAAATAGGTGGGGGGTCTCCTGTTGAAAGGCACCAAGCAGAGCTAAGCGCATCAAGCCTTGAGCTTGGTTTTAGGGTTTGTACTCTTTTGATGAGAGTACTTTAGACAAAAGAAATAAAGATCAATTCTTCTAGTTCCCGCATTGCTTCAACGTTCTCTTTTTGGTTCTTGTTTGCATGCTTGTTCTAGTTCTAGATTGGTTTTTGTTCTTTAAGTTTTATCTTGATTTGATCCATCAAAAACCTCTCTAGGGTATTGATCTAGTGTTTCTCAAAGTCTAGTTGATCAATCTTTTGTCGTTCTTGTTTAATCTTGAAGTTTTGATTAGATTGATTCTCGTCAAGTTCTGGATCAGCAAGCTTGCGAAGCTCATAACTTTTGATCCGTAAGTCCGATCGAGCTGATTCTTTTTGGGTTCGATTCGTATTGGAATCTAGTTTCTTGTGTCCAAATTTCAGATCAATCTAACGGTTGGATCTCTGAGAATTCGCGTTTTACCGAACCTCTGTCATTCTATTTTTGTCGAAAACGAGGCAATTATTTGGTTCTGTTTTGGGGTGAACTTTTAATAGGTCAAGAATTTGGTTTTAGCTTCCGCACAATCATTCACCCCCCCTCTGATTGCTATATTCGTATACTTCGATCCTACAAGTGGTATCAGAGCAAGGTTTCTCTAATCTATCTTAACCGGTGATTAGATCAATGGATCGTTATTCGACAAAACCATGTGTGTTCGATGGTGTTGATTTTCAGTTTTGGAAGGCCAAGATGGAGGCGTTCATCCAAGCACAGGGCTTCACAATTTGGGAGAAGGTCTACAAGCCATATGAAGTCCCTGCAAACGACAACGTCAACGACACCAATCGCACACATGTTGAAGCAAATAGCAAGGCGCGCAACTTGATCATCCAAGGCTTGGGACGTTGACTTTGATCGTGTGGTTCATCTTGGATCCAAGCATATGAGGTATGGAAATCTCTTTGTGATTACCATGAGGGTTCTAACACTTGTCAAAGAGGTTCGCCAAGATATTTACAAAAAAGAATACATGAGTTTTGAGATGAAAACTATTGAAACAGAAGATGACTTCTTTGCACGTTTCAATAAAATTCTTAGCAATCTACGTGCTGTTGGAGTTAGCTACACTGATGCTGAAAATGCTCGACAATTGCTTAGTGCTTTGGACATGTCAGTGTGGGAGATGAAAGTAACATCTATACAAGAATCTACTACCATGAGCACACTCACATTAGATGTTCTTTACTCTAAGTTGAAAACTCATGAGTTGGATGTTCTTGCCAGGAAGGGTAACATTAAATCAATTGCTTTGATCTCTAACCCTAACATGTCAAATGCAAATTCTTCTTCTAGCTTTGCCTTGTCTTCCATGTCTTCTTTAACAGATGAGCAACTTGAAGAGTTTCCTGAAGAAGATCTGGCACTACTCTCTTCTCGCTTTAACAAAGCTTTGCAGAATGTGAGAATGAGAAAGAGAGGTGGTCCTCCAAGATGCTATGAGTGTGGTGACCTCAACCATATTCGCAAAAATTGTCCTAAGCTTGCAGGAAAAACATCAAAGGAGGAGAAGGACAACGACAGAAGGAATGAGAAGAAAAGGTTCTCGTCAAATGATAGGAAGAAGAAGAGCTTCATCAACCGCAAGGTGGTTCACCGAGTTCTTTCCACTCTTGAATAAGTTAATTTGAGCGATGTGGACTCGGAGAGCAGCGAAGATGATGCAACTCCAAGCAAGCATGATTTGATGGGATTGTGTCTCATGGCAAGCAGCAAGGATAGCTTCACCGAGGACGGGAATGACAACGACTTCAATGAGGTAGATCCTTCTTATGATGAATTAGCTATTGCTGTTGCTCGTCTTGGTAAATTGCTTGATAAACGTGACAAGAAAATTAAGAAACATGATTTTCTTGTGAAGTCATTGAATGCTGAAATTGCTAGACTTAAGACATTGATTCCTGATGATGATACTTGTAAATCATGTGACTTAATTTACAATGAGCTCACCTTGCTTAGGAAAGAACACGCTCTTCTGTTGCATCTAAATGAGAAAAATGAGAAACATGTTAAACATGCTAGCTGTTCCACTGATGATTTGCATAGTTTAACTTCTTATTCTAAATGCTCAACTCTTGAATTAAAATTGAAAGATGCAAATGCTAGGGTTTCTCAATTAACTGATAATCTGCTTACTCATGAGGTTCTTTCATGCTCTACTTGTCGTAAACAGAAAGGGAAGGTCAATATTCCTTGCAATAATTGTTTAACTCTTGCTAAGAAAGTTGATTACTTGCAAAATTCTTTGGAACGTTTCACTAATGGCAAGAAAAAGTTGAACATGATTTTGGATCAATCTAAGGTTAGCACAAACAAGAGAGGTTTAGGTTTTGATCCTTATGCCACATATGAAACTAAACCTCAGACCGTTGTTCGTGCTCCTTGCAAAATTGAGTTATCTAATGAGCCTAAGAAAATTGCTTTTCAATCTGGGTTTTTTATCTTCTACTATGATGAATGCAAAATGTGCTTCTCTTGTTAAAGCCAAACTTCATGCTAAGTACACTTGCACTCATTGTGGTAGAGATGGACATCTAGTAGATTTTTGCTTTAGACTAGCCAGACAAAGAAAGGAAAGAAATGACTAAGGCTAGGTCTAACTTGAGAAGAGCACACTTTGCTTCTCACTATGCGCCTAGAGTGTTGAAAACACCTTCTGCTCCTATAAACATGAGAAAAGGAAAAGCTGATTTTGTGCATAAAAATTCTCGTGTTGTGCCCTCTTGTTAGCGTCGTGTGTCTCAAGATCGATTCCCAAAAATCTCATTCCTAACCGATCGAGACCTCGACATGTTTTGTTGCTATGTAGGCTTCTCGCGAGGAAGGAGAACATATGGCTAGTGGATTAGGATGCTCACGCCACATGTCCGGTGATAAGAATTGGTTCTCCTCCTCACTCGTGCATCTCGTGGCTTTGAAAGTGTTACTTTTGGAGATGCTTCTTCCTCTTTTGTTGTGGCAAAAGGTACAGTAAAGGTAAGTGACAAGTTTATGTTCAAGGATGTGGCTCTTGTTGAAAACTTGAAATATAACTTGCTTTCTGTCTCTCAAATGCTTGATGAAGATCTTGAGATAAGCTTTAAGAAAAATGAATGCAAAGTGCTAGATGCTTCAGGTGATCTTGTGTTCAAAATTTCTCGTTTTGGAAGAGTCTTTATGTGACACCACGGAATGCCGAGACACCGTAAACAAATGTGAATTAGAGAATGTGACCTTATAAAGTATGAAATCGGAGATTAAAACTTTACGTTATGCGGTTTAATCGCGTTTCCGGGCCGATTTCGGAAGTTTGGGCCTTCCCGGGGGAGTTTGGGCCTTAGGGGGGTGAGTCGTGGGCCTTGGTGGGAGCAAGTTAGGGCCCATGAGGGAGGAGAGGCAGGATTTTGGGGGCTAGGGGCGTCCCTCCCTGCCCTAGCCGCCCCTCCCCCATTCCCCATTTTCTCTTGGGCGCCTCCTCCTCTCCCTCTTGGGCGCCTCCTCCCCTCCCCCCTTGGGTGCGCCCCCAATTCCTCCTCTCCACCTCCTTTGCTGCAAAGAGGAGATCCCCCACCACACAACCTCACTGTCCCCTCCAACGGGAAGCCCCGCGACGAGGAGATCCGGCGATTCTAGCGCGAGGAGGACGTTCGGGAGGCTCGGGAGGATAGATCTCGGCGTTCGTCGTTCGTCAGGAGGAGGTAAGGCACGGGTGATCCTTGGGTTTGGGTCTAGGTACTGTTTTAGGGATGAATTTCATGTTTTTAGATTAAGGGAGGTGCTGCCATGGGTTAGATCTAATGAAAACTAGAGTTGTATTCGCGTTCTGGTTCGGGCAGATTGGGGACCCGAACTAGGGTAGGAGTTTTGGCCAATTTAGAGATTGAATCTGATCGTACGGACTTTTAGGAAGTTGTAGATAATTTCATTATCTTTCCGTGCATATAAAGCACGTTAAAATCCGCCCAGCCGTTTGGGAGATATGGCCGTTTTACCGAGCGCTGTCAAATCTGTGACGAGATTGAGACAGTTCGTGTTCAACATTAGATTAAACAACTTTATAGTCCGAATTAGTCTTTCCCTATAACTAGAAAAAGTTGGGAAATTTCCTAAGCTATGCGGGGATGTACTTGTTTATTCAATTTGGAGTCCTAGAACAGAAGTTATGCCCATTGGAAGTCCGCTGTCCCGAAGGGACAGATTTGCTGTTTTCTGATTTTAGGAGTTGTATGCGAAGTCGGGTAGTGGGATTTATTTGTGTACTGTATTGTGGACCCAATTTGAGTGAGTGGCACGTGTTTGCAGGTGGTGTGCCTCCGGGAGTGCCCTCAACCTCTCGTCACTCCGTTACTCGTGGGTGAAGGCAAGTGTTTTGCGTGGTTTTTATGTTATACGTGCTGCTAGAATTGATTGATGGTATTTGGAATAGTTAACATGTTGTCTTGCCATGCCATGGAATTACATGTTATAATGGATAGGATGTCCTTAGGCCATGATTGAAATAATGTCGATGATATGGGGTCCTCATGCTATGATTAAAATGCTTGTCGTTGATAAAGGATTCATGCCATGTCTTTGAAAGGTTACCGTTGATTGTTGATCACGGTCTTACATGTTGAGAGGCCATACGTTGATATGCAATATTCTATTTATGAATACGTTACTGTCCATTTTGCATGCATGGCATATTTTCATGGCTGGCGGTGAGTTAAGTCATAACTATTCTGGTAGGGGCGGTGAGAACCGTTATGACTAGTCCGGGGCCATTCGTTTGAGTAAGTCCTACCTCGTGATTCCATCACCGAGGTGACTGGAAGCGAGTGATAGGCACCCTCCATCTTCGGGATGGAAGGGGGAAAAGGGTGCATGCCGACGGGTGTGCACTCAACCATACCGGTATGAGTATTCCAGAAGACATGTGCATTGCATTGCATGAATGAAACTATGAATGAGAATGTTGTTGAATTGTTCATGAGTTCATGAGACGAACACCATATTGATCAAGAGATGATTATGATGTTTTTACCATGTCGTGTACGTGAGAATGGTAATGATGTGATATGTAGTGCTTATGAAGATTGAAGTTGATGGTTTGTTGTCTTGCACTCTGTTTTCCATTGTATTACACTTCGCTGAGTTATGAACTCACGCTTGTATTTTCGTTGTTTGTTTTCTTTAGGTACCATGAAATTGGCGCGCGGGAAAGGGTTTTAGCTACACTACTCCACGTAGTATCATAATCTAGCAAATTCACCTGTGGTGGAGACATGACAATAAGCATTACAATAATCTTTAGTGTATGGTCTGTATGTTTGGTTGTCTCCCTCATGTGTATCATGTGGGGCTATGGAGGGAGTTGTTTTAACTTCCTAGATTTAAATTGATGCTTATTATTTTGCTATCGATGCTTATTGATGTTTTAGTTGATGTTTAGCTATCCTTATCGCTGCGTATGGATATCTCGTTTGTCTTACATATTGATATGATGCTATGCTGTTAAGTTTCATGCAAAAACAAAGGAGATGCTGCCAAAATTTCCAATTATTCCAAATGATTACTTGCTGTAATTTACCTTAAATTATGGTATTAAATGTGTTAGGGTCTATGTTTGGTGACATTCTGGGCTTAGTAAAAGCTGGGGTGTTACACTTTAAAGCTGATTTTGATACATCACCTTCTTCTAAGCATAGGTGTCTAATTGCCAATGTTTCTAAAGATTTATTCTTTTGGCATCGTAGACTTGGTCATGTTGGTTTTGATCATCTTACTCGTGTAAGTGGTTTAGATCTTATACGTGGCTTGCCTAAGCTTAAGGGTGATAGCAATCTAGTATGTTCTTCTTGTAGACATGGTAAGATGATTGCAGGTTCACATCCACCTCTTACCATAGTGATGACAAACGCTCCAGGACAGCTTCTACATCTTGATCTGATTGGACCATCTCGAGTCCAATCCTTTGGAGGCAAATGGTATGTGCTTGTGATTGTTGATGATTTTTCTAGATACTCTTGGGTATACTTTATGGCATCTAAGGATGAGGCTTTTAGTCATTTTAGAAGTCTTGTTCTTAGGCTTTCTATTGATCATCCAGGAGCTCTCAAAGCTATTAGAAGTGATAATGGAACTGAATTCAAAAATGCTTCTTTTGATCACTTTTGTACTGAAAAAGGAATTGATCATCAATTTTCATCTCCTAGAGTGCCTCAACAAAATGGTGTAGTTGAAAGGAAAAATAGAACGTTGGTTGAGATGGCTAGAACCATGTTAGATGAACATCACACTCCTAGAAACTTTTGGGTGAAGCGATTTCAATGCATGTTATGTTTCAACCCGTGTGTTTTTGAGATCAAAATTGGGTAAGACTCCATATGAGCTTCGGTTTGGACACAGCTCACTGTTTCTCACTTTAGGGTTTTGGATGCAAATGCTTTGTCTTGAAATCTGGAAATCTTGATAAATTTGAAGCTAGATCAATGGATGGCTTTTTCCTTGGATATCCTGCTCATACTCGTGGCTATCGTGTGCTTGTTTTGGAGACTAACAAAATTGTGGAAACTTGTGAAGTTACTTTTGATGAGGCTAGTCCAGGCACTAGTCCAAGTGATGCAGGTACAGACGCATATGTTCAGGGGGAGAAAATCTTTGAAGATAATGATGATGTTGAAGATGAGGTCTTGACTATTTCTAATGCACAACAAGCTGTAGCACCTTTGGCACCTACTACTACATCACCTACAGCTAACCATCCTCAAGCTACAACATCATCTGTACATGCTGAAAATGAAGAAGGAGAAGGAGAAGTCTCAAAAGCCAATGCTCCCTTGCACATTCAGAAAATGCATCCATCTGAACAAATGATTGGAGACCTAAATGAGAGAGTCACTCGATCCAGGTTTATTCATTCTGACACTCATACTCATTCTGCTTTAGTTGCTTCTTTTGAACCCAAAGATATATCTCATGCATTATCTGACGAATCTTGGATCAATGCCATGCATGAAGAATTAGAGAATTTTGAACGAAATAAAGTTTGAAAACTTATCTCACCACCTCCAGATTTTAATGTTATTGGAACTAGATGGGTTTTCAAAAATAAACAAAGTGAGGATGGTGTTGTTGTTAGAAACAAGGCTAGATTGGTTGCTCAAGGTTACACTCAAATTGAAGGCTTAGATTTTGATGAAACCTTTGCTCCTGTTGCTAGAATTGAAGCCATTAGAATCCTTTTAACTTTTGCTGCATCCAAAGGTTTCAAATTGTATCAAATGGATGTGAAAAGTGCTTTTCTGAATGGCTACATAAATGAGGAGGTTTATGTCAAGCAACCACCTGGTTTTGAAAATCCAAAGTTTCCAAATCATGTGTTCAAACTAACAAAAGCTTTGTATGGTTTGAAACAAGCCCCTAGAGCATGGTATGATAGGCTAAAAACCTTTTTACTTGAAAAGGGCTTTTTAATGGGAAAGGTTGACAAAACTCTCTTTTTACTCAAGCAAGGCAATGATCAACTATTCGCTCAGATTTATGTTGATGATATTATCTTTGGTGGTTCATCTCATGTTTTAGTGTCTGAGTTTGAAACAATGAGGAAGGAGTTTGAGATGAGTATGATGGGTGAGTTGACATACTTTTGGGATTTCAAATCAAGCAAACGAAGGATGGTACTTTTGTGCATCAAAGCAAATATACAAGAGACTTGCTACATCATTTTGGGATGGAAAACGACAAGCCGATCATGACACCTATGGAGAGCACTTGCGCACTTGACCCTGATGAAGATGGTGAGCGGTTGATCAAAAGGAATATAGAAGCATGATAGGTTCACTTTTGTACCTCACTGCATCAAGGCCGGATATACAATTTGCTGTGTGCTTGTGTGCTCGTTTTCAAGCTTTCCCACGTGCTTCACATCGACAAGTCACAAAAGGATTTTCGTGTATCTTCATGGAACTCAAGATTTTGGCATTTGGCTTTCGCTTCCTCATGCATTAGTTTGAGATCTTTTTCGATGCTGATTTTGGAGGATGTAGAATTGATAGGAAGAGCACTTCTGGTTCATGTCACTTCTTGGGAAATTCTCTCATTGCATGGTCATCTAGAAAGCAATCTTACATTTGCACAATCAAGCTATTGAATCTGAATATGTGGCTGCTGCTAGTTGTTGTTCTCAAATTCTTTGGATAGTAGCTACACTTAAAGATTATGGGGTTATTTTGGATAGTGTTCCTCTTATGTGTGATAACACTAGTGCAATTTGCATTGCTAAGAACCCTGTGCAACATTCAAGAACAAAACATATTGACATCAGATTTCACTTTCTTAGAGATCATGTTGAAAAAGGCAACATTGTGCTTCATCATGTGGATACTGAACATCAATTGGCAGACATTTTCACAAAACCTTTGTCTTCTTCTCGTTTTGCTTTTATTCGGGGAGAACTTGGAATTGTTCATCCAATGGGATTGTTTTGAGGGAGTTTCTTTGCCAAGTTCTTTCACTTGATGAGCTCACTTTATCATATTTCTTTATATACTATATAATTGAGCTAATATATGATAATCTAAATTGTCTCACTTGAACTAAGAATGACATTGCGAAATTCCCTGATCTGATTGCCTATAGCTAAATACTCTGTGATATCTTACTCTTCTAGGCTTGTTATTGAATCTTCTTGACAAATTTGGGCTATGAAGCAAGTGTGTTTTCAGCTTTATTCTTTCATAAGACCTCTTAATCACTCTTGCATGTTTTACAATCAAAGAAAAAGAAAAGAAAAGGGAATAAAAAGGGGTAGTTAAAAGCTAAAGCTTCGAGTTATTTGCTTCAAGCATGCTTCCCTTAAAATGGTTAAGATGTATGCTTCAAGCATGCCATTCCCTCAAAAACAAGATGTATGCTTCAAGCATGCCAATCCAAGGAAATAAAAGAAGTATGCTTCAAGCATGCCACATGCAGTTCTTGTTTAAAGATTAATTTGGTCTACTAGATTGGAGTTGAAATCACTTGCTCGCTTGAGTTGTTAGTTGTTTCAATTTTTGAGCTTTTGTTCTTCTACTGAGATCTTGCTTAGTACTTGGCTATAGTTGACTGAATTGAGGTTGAGATGCATGTCATTCCCTAACTTGTTAAAATCACATCAAGATCATGAATTTTACATATTATGTGATATATAAGGTTATATGATCGAATGAGCTAATCTTTTCTATTTTGGCACTCCTTTGTTTCTCATTGTGAAATCATTGCTCAAAAAAGAAAAATTTTGAACAAATTCTCTCTTTTGTACTCTTGATGAATCCATTGTCAAAGGGGGAGAAATTTGGGAATCGTTGAAAAGTTTAAGAAAAAGGGGGAGAAGAAAAAGGGGGATTTGTTTCTGGCATTTTGTGAGAAGCTTGGAGATTTTTAGGAATTTTGGACACATTGCACATTCACACACATTTTCCTTCTCAGGGGGAGATTTTGTTTTGCATTTTGGTCAAAGGGGAATTCTGTGTTTTTCTCTTTTTGGTCCTTGATCTTTTGGATTTCAAAATCTTTTGTAAAGTGAATGCCAAATGTTCAATTCTATTTGGTGTTGCCAATGTTTTCATCAACGGGGAGATTGTGAATCATGTGATGAAAAATTGGCTTGATCATGTGATGAAAAATTGGCTTGATAATGTGCTGAAAAATTGATTAGGTTTAATCTTGCAAAATTGCTTGCATAAAGGGCCAAACATTCAAACATCCAAAACAGAGACTTTGCATTTGCGCGGACCAAACATCCAAAAAGCAGTGAGTTTCGCATGTATGACGGACCAAAGTCTTTGGTGCATCATAAACGTGATTTTGATGCTTTTACGCTTGTTCAAGAACTCATTTTTTTTTCCCATGCATGACGGACCAAATTTTTGGTCCGCCATACACATGCGTTTTGGCGATCTCGCTTTTCCCATGCATGACGGACCAAATTTTTGGTCCGCCATACACATGCTTTTAGCGATCTCGTTTTTCCCATGCATGACGGACCAAATTTTTGGTCCGCCATACACATGATTTTAGCGATCTCGTTTTTCCCATGCATGACGGACCAAATTTTTGGTCCGCCATACACATGCTTTTGGCGATCTGTCCGCGTGAATGGCTTTTGCTCGATTAGGGTTTGTGCAAATTTGGACTTTGAATTTTGATTTGTTTTTGAGATTATGAAATTTGTGAGAATTTCATGATGCTTGAAGTGGACTTTATGCAATGCTCATGTGAGTAGTTGCATGGATTGACATTGAGTCAAGTCGTGGACTTGTGCTCGGATTTGTTTTGTGGTTTGTTCATGTGCAGGTATTGCTCGAAGACGAATGTGGTCGATGACGGGACCGGAACTAGGTTCATGGAAGAACTGAGGTTCGGGACTAAGTTCAGGAGGAACTGAGGTCTTGGTGGTCAAGGATGTCATGCGGGACGTTCGGGCTAAGAGAATGGTGCACATGAAGAATGGTTAGTCACGTGAGAATGGCAGGAGGTCATTCGCGTGCAAAGTGTTAGTCACGTGAGTATGGCAGGTGGCCATACGCGTGCAAAGTGTTAGTCACGTGAGTATGGTAGGGTTACCATACGCGTGCAAGAGTTGTACTCGGCCAGGTTGGGCCAAGTAGAGTTGTGTTGGATACGGATTCCTTCTAGGGAATAGGAATCGTATTCAGAACTCTTTGTGGGTTGGTGCTTTAAATAGGTGGGGGGTCTCCTGTTGAAAGGCACCAAGCAGAGTTAAGCGCATCAAGCCTTGAGCTTGGTTTTAGGGTTTGTACTCTTTTGATGAGAGTACTTTAGACAAAAGAAATAAAGATCAATTCTTCTAGTTCCCGCATTGCTTCAACGTTCTCTTTTTGGTTCTTGTTTGCATGCTTGTTCTAGTTCTAGATTGGTTTTTGTTCTTTAAGTTTTATCTTGATTTGATCCATCAAAAACCTCTCTAGGGTATTGATCTAGTGTTTCTCAAAGTCTAGTTGATCAATCCTTTGTCGTTCTTGTTTAATCTTGAAGTTTTGATTAGATTGATTCTCGTCAAGTTCTGGATCAGCAAGCTTGCGAAGCTCATAACTTTTGATCCGTAAGTCCGATCGAGCTGATTCTTTTTGGTTTCGATTCGTATTGGAATCTAGTTTCTTGTGTCCAAATTTCAGATCAATCTAACGGTTGGATCTCTGAGAATTCGCGTTTTACCGAACCTCTATCATTCTGTTTTTGTCGAAAACGAGGCAATTATTTGGTTCTGTTTTGGGGTGAACTTTTAATAGGTCAAGAATTTGGTTTTAGCTTCCGCACAATCATTCACCCCCCCCTCTGATTGCTATATTCGTATACTTCGATCCTACAGAACTAAACTGTGGTCCTCCTTGCGAGTCAAGAAAACATTTTTCTCCTCCTTGGGGGCATCATCAGCGGGCGGGGCACCCAGCGGCGCATCAAGCACATAGCTCCTTTGAGCAGCGCTGAGGAGAATCCTCAGGTTAAGGGCCTAGTTGGTAAAGTTGCTACCGTTGGTGGCTAGTTTCTCTTTCTCCATGAACAGATTGAAATTGAAAGTAGGTGGTGCCATCTACAACATATTTGCAAAGTTACTTAGACTAAGTTCATAATAGATTAAGTTCAAGTTTAATTCAAAATTACTACGAGAACTCCCACTCAAAAACAACATCCCTCTAGTCATCTTTAGTGATTACACGAACCAAATTCACTATACCGAAACCGATCATCACGTGAGACGGCATAGTTTCAAAGGCGAACATCAATATGTTCATCATATCATCCATATGACTCATGCTTTACCTTTCGGTTTGTGTTCCGAGGCCATGTCTGTACATGCTAGGCTCGCCAAGTAGAACCAAAGTATTTGCTTGTGTAAATCTGGCTTACACCCGTTGTATGCGAACGTAGAGTCTATCACACCCGATCATCATGTGGTGCTTCGAAACGACGAACTTTCTTAACGGTGCATACTATGGAAGAACACATTATTATCTTGATATTAAGTTGAAGGGATCATCTTATAGTGCTAACGACGCGATCACATCCAAGCAAAATAAGATGCATAAAAAGGATTAACATCACATGCATGAATAATGTGATATGATATGGTCCTTCTAGCACTTGATCTCCATCTTGTGCGTCATGGTATGATCTCCATCATTCCACCGGCGTGGCACCAAAGTCCATGGTGCTTCCATCTTGATTGTCTTCCTCCATTACAATATATCACATGGACATATACTTAGCACGCAGGCCATAAAAGAAAAGACAACCAAATGGCTCCTGCCGGTTGTTTAAATTTACAATAAATCTTATTTCATACAACAATCTTTGTATCAATGACCATATCACATCACATGCCCTGCAAAAACAAGTTAGACGCCTCTAATTTATTTTTTTCATATTTTACGTGGTTTTGGGCTTTCTAGGAAAGAACCGTTCTTACCTACGAACAAGAACCACAACGGTGATAAAAACATTATTAGCAAATCGTTGTAAATTACATCATGACTATAGTAGGAGAAACTGACACCCGCAAAGCCACTTATGCAAAGCAAGTTGCATGTCGAGCGTGGAACAAGTCTCATGTGCGAGGACATGTAAGGTTAGTCCAGACCGCTTCAAATCCCACTATGCCACCATGATCCAAAAACACGAAAGTATGCAATAACATGATCATCAACGCCCACATCCATATGTGTTTTAACCGTACATAACATCTAAGCATAGACACGGCTCTGATACCACTGATGGGTTCTAAGCATAGAAAACAAATTTTTTTTCCTACGAATGCAACCAAACACCAAGATCATATATAGGAGATGCATGCAAACGGTTTCAGAAGGACTCACCCTCGTAGACCGAAAGCGGGAATAACGTTCCCGCAAACAAACGTGGTTGAAGTAGAGGTACACGCCCGACTTCAAAGTCGCGAAGATGAGCGCCACAAACGGCAGCGCCTCCGTACTTGGTCACACGTACGGAACAATGACGACCTCCAATCCCTCGATCCAGTAGGCGGAAGTAGAGGATCCACGGAAACTCCAACAACACTACGACTTAGTGGTGGTGGTGGAGAAACTATTTCAGCGGCGCTTAAGCCAAGCTCTTTGCTTGAAAGGTGGAACAGCAGGAGGAGGGAGAAAGGACCAACCAAAGGGTTATGGAGATTAGTCCATGAGAGAGGAGCTCCACCCTCCCTTTTATAGGAGTGAGTGGACTCTCCACTCTCTCCATGTGAATGGACTCTCCATTCTCTCCATGTGAATGGACTCTCCATTCTCTTCATGTGAATGGACTATCCATTAAATAAATAAACAATTTTATTTCTGTTATTTTAATATTTGTTAATTCTTTTAATTAACAAAAATTAACACATACCCCCTTGAACTATTCCGATATCCCGAAACTATTCCGGTGCTGTCCAAACTTTTCTCCGGTATTCCGTATCCACTCAAAAGCGTCGATGAACCTTAAGTGTATCACCCTACGGTTCGTGAATAAAATGGACATGATCAAGACACCTCTCTGATCAATAATCATCAGCGGGATCTGGAGATCCATAATGACTCCCACTTACTCAACGATGAACTAGTGATCGTGTGAACCAAAAACAACATAACCAATTCCTTTTGTCTCGCGATATATTACTTATCCGGGATCCGATCATTGGTATCAATTATACCTAGTTCGATCCCGTTACCGACAAATAGTCTTTACTCGTTCCGTGATATGACATTCTTGTGACCTAGTCACGTGCTTGCAAGCGATGTCAATGTGATATCACCGAGAGGGCCCAGAGTATATCTCTCCGTCATCTGGATGGGCAAATCCCACTCTTGATGCATGAGCCTCAAGTAATACTTTCATAGTACCCAAATCCATCTTTATTGTCACCGTGTTACGGAGTGACGTTTGATGTCATCAAAGTACTCTTCCGGAGTTAGTGATTGACATCATCTCATGGTCTAAGGAAAAGAGCTATTTTGTATATGTTCAGTACAGCAACAAACTTTAATGACTTGATCGAATTTGCTATACCAACTTGGGTGTGTGTTCATCACATCATTCTTCTAATAATGTGACCCCGTTATTAACAACATCCAATGTTCATGATCAGGAAACCTTGATCATCAGTTAATCAACGAGCTAGTTTAAAAGAGAGGCTTTACTAGGAACCTTTTTGTTTATTAAACACACATGTATCAACGTTTCCGGTTAATACAATTTTAGCATGAGAAATAAACATCTATTATAAACATGGAATAAGATAATAAAAAATTTATTATTGCCTCTCGGGCATATTCCCTTCACATAATGCGTTAAGTAGAAGTTAGTACCTATACCCCGCCCTATGTATATGTACAGTGAGTATGGGTTACGTTGGAATCCTGCATTTCATGTCATATCATGCATGTGCCATGTCATCTTTCATTTTGAGTTGGGTTTTGGGTATGTTAGACTTGTTGGGCTCTAGTGTGGAGTGCTACAGTCTGGCTTGGGGGTTGTTTGCGGGTTTACCAAGTTTAGGACTTATCCTATCCGTGTGGAGTCTAACTCTTGTCGTCTGATTTGATTGACGACAGAATGAGGACCCGCGGTGGTATGGGAGGTGATGATGGCGCTGGGCGATCGCAGCCTGGCGGTAGCGATCCGCCTCCTCCTCCCAACCTGCTGGATGTGTTGCTGCATTCAGAGCAGAACCAGCAGACCACCAACAGGATTTTGGAGATGTTGGTCCAGAATCAGGCCGCTCCAGGTAGCCGTGGTGAAGGACAAGGCCGACCGAATGGCTACTTGGATTTCCTGCACACCTAGCCGCCGACTTTCTCCCGAGCTAGCGATCCATTGGAGGCTGACGACTGGCTGCGCACGATAGAGCAGAAGTTTGCTCTCATTCATTGCGAGGATCCTCAAAAGGCACTCTTCGCGGCGTAACAGCTTTAGGGTCCAACCGTTGCTTGGTGGGCCAATTTCTTGGTGATGCAGCCAGCTGGTCACCAGGTGACATGGGCAGAGTTCCGTGAGGCCTTTCGGGCTTATCACATCCCGAAGGGGCTTATGGATATCAAGAAGCAGCAGTTTCTTGCCCTCAAGCAGTTGAGCAAGTCGGTGATGGATTACTCACGGGAGTTCAACTACTTGGCTCAATATGCGCCGGAGGAAGTCGACACTGATCAGAAGAAGCAGGATCGCTTCATGAGTGGATTGATGGCCAAGATGCAGGATAAGCTCTCTGTTTGTGACTTCGCCGACTTCAATGCCTTGGTGAGTCGGGCGATTACTGTGGAGCACAAGATGAGGAGTCATCAAGATGAGAAGAAGCGAAAGAGGGCGGTACAGTTTGCGGTGGGCGGCAGTTCATAGCGGGCTCGGACTGCTCTTCCACCACTGAGGGCCCCTGTTCTTGCGCCTTCCTTGTCTGTTGGAGTGGTCCGACCTCCTGTTGCTGCTCCACGACCTCCACAGCCACAGCCCGGAGTGCGTGTTGTGACGAGCTCTGGACTGGGCCCGTGCTACAACTGTGGGCGTGCGGGGCATTTCACCCATGATTGTCCCTTTCCAAGGAGGGGCAACAATCCCAACGCCCCAAGACCTCAAGGTGCGACTGCACCACCTCCACTTCCTGTGCCAAGCCATGGCCGAGTCAACTATGTGGATACTGAGGCGATTCCTGAGGGCGCCACCGTGCTGACGGGTACGTTATGCATTGAGGGACATGCTGCTATGGTGTTATTTAACTCGGGGGCTTCCCACTCTTTCATTAGCAAGGATTTTGTCGTGCAACATCAAATGAAAGCGAGTTGTAGCCACACTTCCTTCCAAATTGAAGCACTGGGTTCCAAGGTTGTTGTTAGTCAAGTGGTCCCGAAAGCCACTGTGTTAGTCCAAGGGGTTCCGTTCCTTATCAACCTGCTGCTCCTTGACCTTCGTGGGATGGGCATCATCTTGGGCATGAATTGGCTCACAAGGCAGCAGGCCATTCTAGATTGCTCTCGTCGTTCCATCTCGCTTAAGGGGCCGAAGGGCGACTTGCTGACTCTACTCCTTGATGATGTCAAGGCCACTCTTTGTTCCTTGAATGGCACGGAAGCTAAGGAGTTAGAATCCATTCCCGTGATTTCGGAGTACCCGGATGTGTTCCCAGCGGAACTGCCAGGAATGCCGCCCGATAGGGATATTGAGTTCGTAGTCGAGCTTCAGCCCAGGACTGCTCCAGTTTCCAAGCACCCGTATCGGATGCCACCATATGAATTGGACGAGTTGAAGAAGCAAATGAAGGAGCTGATGGACAAGGGATTCATTCACCAGAGCTCCTCACCTTGGGGCTGCTCGGCTCTCTTTGTGACCAAGAAGGACGGCTCTCTTCGACTCTGTGTTGACTATCGACCGTTGAATGCTGTCACGGTCAAGAACAAGTACCCTCTGCCTCGGATCGATATTCGGTTTGATCAGCTTGTTGGTGCGCGGGTATTCTCCAAGATTGACTTGAGGCTCGGGTACCATTAGATCAAGATTCGAGCCGAGGATGTCCTGAAGATAGCCTTCTCTACCCGCTATGGCTTATATGAGTACACCGTCATGTCGTTCGGTCTGACGAATGCACCGGCGTACTTCATGTACCTCATGAACTCTATCTTCATGGAAGAGCTTGATTCTTTTGTGGTCATCTTCATCGACGACATCTTAGTCTATTCAGCTAGTGAAGAAGAGCATGCCAAGCATCTTCATATCGTTCTCGGAAGACTCCGGGAACATCGCCTTTATGCCAAATTCAGCAAGTGCGAGTTTTGGCTGAAGGAGGTATCCTTCTTAGGACATGTCCTTTCTGAGCAAGGTGTCGCTGTTGACCCAAGTAAGGTATAGGATGTCCTCAAGTGGGAGCAACCCAAGACAGTCACCGAGATTCGTAGTTTTCTTGGGCTTGCAGGCTATTACCGTCGATTCATTCAGGACTTCTCGAAGATTGCCAAGCCCATGACGGAGCTGCTGAAAAAGGGTGCTGAGTTCAAATGGTCAACGAGCTGTGAGCAAGCATTTCAGGCCTTGAAACAGCGCCTCACTACAGCTCCTGTCCTCACACAACCAGACATCCACGAACCGTTTGATGTTTATTTGTAGGATCAAAGTATACGAATATAGCAATCAGAGGGGGGTGAATGATTGTGCGAAAGCTAAAACCAAATTCTTGATCTACTAAAAGTTCACCCCAAAATAGAACCAAATAATTGCCTCGTATTCGACAAAAACAGAATGACAGAGGTTCGGTAAAACGCGAATTCTCGAAGATCCAACCGTCGGAACGATCTGAAATTTGGACACAAGAAACTAGATTCCAATAAGAATCGAACCCAAAAAGAATCAGCTCGATCGGACTTACAGATCAAAAGTTATGAACCTTGCAAGATTGCTGTGATAGAAGATGACGAGAATAGATCTAACTAGAATTGTAGCTCGCCGAATGATTTGAAGAACTTGATCTTTATTTCTCCTTTATTTTGTCTAAAGTACTCCAAACAAAAGAGTACAACCCTAAAGATTGTTCAAAGCTTGATGCCCTTCAACAGGAGACAACCCCTCCTATTTAAAGGAGCAAAACACAAGGAGTCATGAATACAATTCCTACTCCTAATCCTAGAAGGAGTCCCACTCCTAATCCTAGAAGGAGTCCCACTCCTAATCATAGAAAGAGTATGTATTCAACACAACTCCTCTTGGCCCAACCTGGCCAAGTACAACTCTTGCACGCGTATGGCAACCCTACCATACTCACGTGACTAACACTTTGCATGTGAATGACCTCCTGCCATTCTCACGTGACTAACCATTCTTCATGTGCACCATTCTCTTAGCCCGAACGTCCCGCATGACATCCTTGACCACCAAGACCTCAGTTCCCCCTGAACCTAGTCCCGAACCTCAGTTCCTCCATGAACCTAGTTCCGGTCCCGTCATCGACCACATTCGCCCTCGAGCAATACCTGCACATGAACAAAACACAAAACGATTCCGAGCACAAATCCGCGACTTGACTCACATTAAACCATGCAACCACTCACAGGAGTGCATTGCATTAAATATTCTAAGAACACGATTTCAAAACACGAACCAAAACCTTTGCAAAAATCAAAAAGCTTTTCAAATAATCAAACTGATTTAAGATCTTTTTCAAATAAAGAAACCAAAAAATAAATCTTGTCGAAATATCAAACTGGTTTCAAATCTTTTTCAAATACTCATCATCAAAATCAAATGGATAAAAAATAACGATCCTTCAATCTCCCCCTTGATGAGTAATTTGACAAAACACAATATAAGATTTGACAAGAGATTGAGCAAGAACCAAAAGACCAAAAAATCCCAATTCAAAAACCTCCTTGACTTGTTCTCCCCCTTTTTGACAAAATAGTCATCAAGATCTCAAAACTCCCCCTTAATGAATGCAGTATCTCAAGCTTTGAAGTATATTCAAGGTATATAATCAAAGTAAAGCATTTGGAGAGTTTTTAGGAGAACTTTCTCATTTTGTATCAATTTATCCAATGAGAAAGCAAATTGTGAGAATATGGAGGCTCTAACACATAGAATAGTTATTGCATAAGCAAATTAGAGCAAACAAGTAAAATGTCATAAACTGATTTTGCCAAAGCGAAAAAAAATCTATCATGAGCATAGAGAGACTTTCAAATTCACTAATATTTGTCTCAAGCCTTTTTCAACCATTTGAATTTCCTTTTTCTCTTTTAGCAAGTTTGACAATTTTGCTTTGTGATCAACAGGGATGACAAGTAACTGCACACTAGCCCATACTTGTGTATGAGTGGGTAGTTCTTTCTTGTATCTTTCTCAATTTAAATTGGCAAGTGGCTTCACATTGTTCTGAACTTTTGTTTAGACAAGTAGGCTTTTCTTGCATCTTTTGCATTTAAATCCCTATCAAGGAAGCTGCACATTGTACTAAACTTGTGTTTAGCCAAGTAGCTTTTGCTTGCATCTTTTTCAACTTGCTTTTAACATTAAAACACTGATTTTGCTTGAGACTCGTAATGATCATTTGAAGTCCAACAAAAAGCTCACACATAGTTTCTAATCAGCTCTAGCCTTTCAACAGATGACAAGAAACTTTTAAGCCTATTTCACAAATGCAATACCATAATGAGCAAAAGCCAAAATATTCTCGAAAAGCATCTCAAATTGAATTATGTTAGCCTTTTAGTGATAAATAAAGCATTGAGCATTAACTTGGCTATATACACAAGAATAATCACCAAAGCTTTGTACTACATGATGCAATGTAAACAGGGGATTTTACTTGAGGTGCAAAGTCAAAATACCACTTATAAAAAAAACACTTGTAGGAACCAAAGTCGAGTAACCCAAAAAGAGATAAACTCAAGACTCCCCCTCAAATCAACCCATGGGGATGAATGATCCCAAGTTCACCGCGTAAGAAAGCAAAACGAGAAGAATCAAGCGGTTTAGTGAAAATATCAGCAAGTTGAGCACCCGAATCAACAAATTTCAGTTCAATTGCTCCTTTTTCAACATGATCTCTAAGAAAGTGAAATCTGATGTCAATGTGTCCAAGAAAGAGAATTACTCAAGAAGTGGCATGAACCAGATGTACTTTTTCTATCAATTCTACATCCTCCAAATTCAGCATCAGAGAAAGCTCTTAAACTAATGAATGAGGAAGCAGAAAGCCAAATGCCAAAATCTTGAGTACCACGGAGATACCTTAAAATCCTCTTGATAGCTTGTCGATGTGAAGCACGCGGGGAAGCTTGAAAACGAGCACACAAGCACACAACAAACTCCAATTATTTCATCCTCAACAGCATCATCATCATCTTCATCAACAAAGATACTCTCCCCCTGAACATATGCACCGGTACCTGCACTATTTGGACTAGTGACTTTTGCGAAAACAGAGGTGGAAGAAGCATCTTGAAAAATAACACTTTTAGCACGAGATGCACGAGTGAAGGAGGAGAACCAATTCTTATCATCGGACATGTGGCGTGAGCATCTGGAATCCACTAGCCATGTGTTCTCCTTCCTCGCGTGAGAAGCCTACATAGAAGCAGAAAGTGTCGAGGTCTCGGTACTGGGGTTAGAAATAAGATATTTAGGAATCCAGTACTAAGACACACGACGCACAACAGTTGGCACAACACGAGCATTCTTATGCATAAAAGCAGATTTGTTTTTTCTCGTGTTCTTAGCAACAAGAGGTGTTTGCATCACCCTAGGCACATAATGAGAAATGAAACGTGCCTGTCTGAAATTAGACCTAGCATTAAACCTTTCTCTCTTTTGTTGTTTAGCTAGTCTAAAGCAAAAGTCTACTAAATGTCCATCTCTACCACAATGAGTGCAAGTGTACTTAACATGATGTTTTGCTTTAACAGTAGAAGCACATTTTGCATTCATCATAGTAGAAGATAAAAGACCAGCAGATTTAAAGACAGTTTTCTAAGGCTCATTGACAATTTCAAATTTTCCACTTTCAAGTGTTTTGACAACAGTGGGAGCATGTGATTTATGATGAGCATAAGAATCAAAACCTAAACCTTTGTTCTGAGTGCTGACTTTTGATTGTTTAGGTTTTTCTTGCCATTAGTGAAACGTTCCAAAGAATTTTGCAAGTAATCAACTTTTTTAGCAAGATTTAAACAATTATCACAAGGAGTGTCAATTTTAGCTTTCTGTTTCTGGCAATATGAACACGAGTTAATTTCATGAGTGAACATGTCATTTGTTAATTGGGTAACTTTACAATTTGCATCTTTTAATTTCAACTCAAGAATTGAACATTTAGAGCAAGCAATTTGATCATGTAAACTATCAGTAGAGCAACCAATATTTTTCATAAGTTTTTCATTTTTCAATTGTTCGGCATAAACTTGTTCTAGTTTAATCACATGTTCCTCTTTTAGAGACTTAATTTCAAATTTGAGATCTAAGCAAGTATCACAAATATTTTCAGAATTTGAATTTCTAAGATCAAAGTTTTCATATTTTAGCATGGATAGATCTTTTTCTAAGTTTTTATTTTTGAGTGAAGATTTTCTTAAAGATTTTCTCAATATGACTAAAACTTCACAAAGCTCATCATACGAAGGCATTACCTCATCAACATCATTGGAGGTCTTTATCGTTGTCACTAGAATCACTAGTGTTCCCTTTTGCCATGAAGCACAGTCCGGTGAAATCCTTCTCATTCAGCTTCGTTTGCTTCGCTTCCTTCTCATCTTCAGTTGAGTCATCAATGTCGCTAAAGTCTAAGCGACCAATTGCCGCGAAGACTTTGTTGAGCATCTTCTTCGTCCGTTGCTTATTTTTATCCTTGCTCTCTCTTGACCGGAAGGACTTGGAGGAGTTGCTTTGCTCCTTCTCCTCTCTATCTTTGTTCTTGAAACAGTTAGCACGGATGTGCCCTGCCTTGCCGCAGTTGTAGCTGTGGATGGAGGTTCCTCTTCTCTCCCTTGATCTCATGTAAGCTGCATTGACACGCTTGGAAAGAAGAGCAAGTGTATCTTCTGGTATTTAATCTAGCTGTTCATCACTAAGAGCACTCAAAGCAGTAATAGAATATGATGATGAAGAACTAGTAGCATTATCATATGAAGAGGAATTAGCATTAAGAGCCATAGAGTTATCATTGAATGTTCTTGAAACAATGTCTATCTCAAAAGTCTTGAGACTAGAATATAGTTTATCCAAAGTCATTTCACTCATCTTGTGAGCTTCCCTAAAAGCAGTCACTTTCATTTGCCAGATTTTAAGATCAAGAGATGATAGGAAATGTCTAGCATTTTTAGAGTCAGTGTACTTTACATCTACAGCTCTAAGATTGTTTAAGATTCTGTTAAAGCGAGCAAAACAATCATCTAGAGATTCTCCAGAGTTCATTTCAAATCTAGTGTATTCCTTTTTAAATTGATCTTGCCTAGCTTCTTTTACAGAGTCAGTGCCCTCATGATAATCTTGAAGAGATTTTCAAATTTCATGAGCAGTAAGTAAATGACAGACTCTATCGAATTCTTTTCTAGCAAGTCCTTGAAGCAATATGTTTCTAGCTCTATTATTGTTTTCAACATCTTTTTCAAACTCGATTTTATCAATATCATCATTTGAAAGAAGCTCGTATGGAATCTTTACCTTGCGCAAAATAGCGTTACCTTGAGCTTGAAGGTATGCAGTCATCCGAATCCGCCAGTGGGGAAAGTCTGTGCCATTCTTCATTCTTCATGTGCACCATTCTCTTAGCCCGAACGTCCCGCATGACATCCTTGACCACCAAGACCACAGTTCCCCCTAAACCTATGAGAGGAGCCGCCCAGATCGTCCTCGAGTTGATGGATGAACAGTTACTCCCGTCGGAATTGGATCCTAGCAACAAACCACCGGAGGTGATCCCGATGCTAATACCCAAGCCCAAACGAGACAACTCCGCAAACATCCGAACTACTCGACGACAACCCCGGTATTCCCTCGGTATGCGATCCGAAACTTGCCCAGGATCCCCACATACCGGTTCCCAATGCCATATCAACATTTAATTCGCACAAAGGGGCATCGAGCCCCAAGCTCACTACCAGAGACACAAAAACGCGGAAGCAAACAAACACACCACACGGCACAAAGAGGCCCAACAAAGACAACCAACAAAGACGACCAACGAAAAGCAGACGAGTCCATTACAGAAATAAAGGTAGCAACTGTTCACAAAAGTAAGACCACCCACTCTGTACAAACAAAAGTAAAACACCTCCGGAAGTGTCATGCCCTGAACACTTCCGGGCGTACAACGTCGACAGCCTCTACTCGGTGCCCCGCCCGGTCACCGATATGCAGTAGGGGCAAAACTCGCACCCCGCTGGATCCTCACCTGCAAAACCACAAAGCAGAAGCCTGAGTACAAAAGGTACTCGCAAGTCTTACCCGTGGTCCATATATGACCGACTCCAAAGGACATGCAATTGGATGTAGCAAGGAATAAGCTAGAGGTAACATTTGCGGAAATGCTTAGGTTTATTATTTAGTCACTCAACTACACAATTCACAAGTTAAGCAGTTGTAACAGCGCCTACTTCTAAAAACGAAGTGCGATCATTAATTCACAATAATTAATCTCATCACCAATTTATTTGGGCTCAAGCTCGACGGCGAACCTCGGTTCAAGTTCTTACTACGTGACTGTGCGATGAAAGAGCTTGCTCATATCCGAGAGCGCGGCAATTCGAATCGCTTAATTAACCCTGTAGGGAAGCATTGATCGCACGACACTTACCACAAGGGCCTAGTGTCAACCCCCTCCCAATCATACCCAATCGCTGAAGCGTCCTCCTGTGGCCCGAAAACCTAGCACCCCCTCGAGCAGCCCCAAGCCCGGCTTGGCGCTCGAGAGTCGGCCTAAGCCTCGCCCTCAACCACGTCCAACCACAGGAAGTTACGGTCCATCGATTCCGTATGAGGGAAAGAGTGGCTTACCGTACCATAATCGGGCATGCGACCAACCGGGGTGTGCTCAATCAAAGGGCAACCATCGAATCGGTCCTTAATCGACTCAGACGGGAACTACCACATCGGGTCTCCTTACCCAATGTCCCAACCTTCCCGCCCAGTCTCCAATTCATCTTTTCTTTTCTTTTCTAACCACCCCTCCATTTCGTCACAAGTAAAGTAATCGACCTCAAGCGGTGGACCATCCACCACTTGGCCCCAAATCCCGACCTCTAAGCAATTCTAAGCTGTGACTCATTTAATACCCATACTAGTTCCAACGGAAGTATTCACAATTCCAAGGGACGAATGTGCAGCAATTAGGATCTAACCCTAACCCAATTCAATTCCTAATGCAGACTTATTTCACCAATTAAGCAGTTTATTCACAAAAATACAATTAATACGGGTTCAAGATGCATAGGTGCTTGCCTTGATCTTCTGCTTGTGGGTCGGCAGTAACTGGCTCTCCGGTCGCACCCTCGGTCACCGCGGCGTCAAGTCCCGTGGGATCGCTCTCTACACGAATACAGTGCATAATAAGATGCATGCAATGCAATGAAAACAATTAGAAAGAAAACCCCCGACGAAACGACGCGATAGGACAGACCCCTCAAGCCGGACAGAACAGGTGAACCCGGACAGTCCGGGTATTTCATCCGGACAGTCCGGCTAACCCAGACATTCCGGACCGGGTGTCCGGATACTCCGGCCTAGGGCGGACACCCCGGGCTTTTAGTCCGGACACTCCGGGCCTGGCGAGTTTTACCCAATGACTCGACGGATCGAGGTGCCGCCAAGTCCCATGACACCGCTAGAACCCGATCTACAACTTTCTACACCATGCAAGCCATGGAGAAGCTCCGAGCTAGCTCGAACCACAACGATGGAGGCTCACTCTTAACATCTCTAACTAAAACCCAATCCAAGGCTAGGGATGACACTATCTACCCCCGATCTACCTCTCTAGTACCCACATTCATCAATCCAAGCCCCAACCAACCCTAGAATCACTACACCCAAAACCCTAGAGCTCAAGATTCAACTCCAAACCCCCAAATCCAAACCCAAACCCTAAACCCACCATGGATGGCCTTATGACCCAAGAACCCACGGATCAATCCCCAAGAGAAAGGCCTACCTCCAAGGAAGATGGAGGAGAACAATGCCGGGTAGAGGAATGAGGATGCCGGCTTGAGGACAAGCTAGAGGACGCCGGGGAGGAGCCACGGGAGGTCGCCGGAGTGGAGTGCTCACCGGAGACAAGGTTGGGGTGAGGGAGACGCACGGGATGGGTGGAGGACAAGTGGAGAAGAAGGAAAGGAGTGAACCCACGAAATGGGACTTTTATACAAAACCCCCCGCACATACCGGACACTCCGGACGCTAACCCGGAGACTCCGAGTTGGGGTCTTCGGTAGCACTAACCCGGACACTCCGGACAATTGGTCCGGACACTCCGGGTTGAGGCGCTCGGTCAGGTTAATCCGGACACTCCGTACAACATGTCCGGACATTCCGGGTTATGTCCGGACATTCCGGATGTTGATCCGGATACTCCGGCTATCCCAGAATTTTGGAACTTGGGGGCCCTGACAACCTAGTCCTGAACCTCAGTTCCTCCATGAACCTAGTTCCGGTCCCGTCATCGACCACATTCGCCCTCGAGCAACACCTGCACATGAACAAACCACAAAACGATTTCGAGCACAAATCAGCGACTTGACTCACATTAAACCATGCAACCACTCACAGGAGTGCATTGCATTAAATATTCTAAGAACATGATTTCAAAACACGAACCAAAACCTTTGCAAAAATCAAAAAGCTTTTCAAATAATCAAACTAATTTCAGATCTTTTCAAATAAAGAAACCAAAAAATAAATCTTGTCGAAATATCAAACTGGTTTCAAATCTTTTTCAAATACTCATCATCAAAATCAAATGGATCAAAAATAACAATCCTTCATTATTGCGATGCGCCAGGCATCGGCCTTGGCTGCGTGCTCATGCAAGAAGGCCGAGTTGTTGCCTATGCATCTCGGCAATTGAAGCATCATGAAGAGCACTACCCAACCCATGACTTGGAGCTTGCTGCAGTGGTCCATGCTTTGAAAATTTGGCGCCACTATCTCCTTGGGAACAAGTGCAATATCTACACCGATCACAAAAGTCTCAAATACATCTTCACTCAGGCAGATCTGAATATGAGGCAGCGAAGATGGCTTGAGTTGATCAAAGACTACAGCTTGGAAGTGCATTACCACCCGGGAAAAGCCAATGTGGTGGCTGACGCGTTGAGTCGCAAGGCTCGATGCAATTGCCTCACTCTTTAACCTCGGAGTGCCACTCTCTGCGAGGAATTTCAGAAGCTCAGCCTGGAGATGGTTGAAGAAGGTTCCTTAGCTAATCTGGAGTTGAATTCCACGCTGATGGATAATATTAGGGAAGCTCAAAAGGGGGACAGTGACGTTGCCCAAATATGCAGCAAACTGAGTTCCGGCCAAGCCACTAACTTCCATCTTGATGATCGTGAGGCTTTATGGTTCGGTGAGCGCTTGGTCGTCCCCGAGAACCATGAATTGCGAAGAAATATTCTTGATGAGGCCCACCACTCCTTGCTCACAATTCATCCGGGCAGCAACAAGATGTATCACGACTTGAAGCAACGATTTTGGTGGACTCGCATGAAGCGTGAGATTGCTCTCTATGTGGCAGAATGCGATGTCTGAAAAAGGGTGAAGGCTGAACATCTTAAGCCAGCTGGTACTCTTCAACCGTTGCCCATTCCAAGTTGGAAGTGGGAAGATATTGGCATGGATTTCATCACCGGGCTGCCGACGACTTCTTCGGGTCACGACTCGATATGGGTTATAGTCGACCGGTTGACGAAGTGCGCGCATTTCTTAGCCGTTCGCACCACCTACCGAGCCATCAAATATGCGGAGCTGTACATATCCCGGATTGTGTGCCTTCATGGAGTGCCGAAGCGAATTGTTCCAGATCGAGGCTCTCAATTTGTCTCCCAATTCTGGAGAAGTTTGCATGCGGCATTGGGCACCAAGCTACTTCACAGCTCAGCATATCATCCGCAAACTGATGGCCAAACCGAGAGGGTCAATCAGATCCTTGAGGATATGTTGAGGGCTTGTGTTCTGTCTTATGGGAAGAAGTGGGACGAGTGCCTTCCATGTGCCGAGTTTGCTTACAATAACAGCTACCAAACCAACTTCAGAATGTCTCCTTTCGAAGCACTCTATGGTCGTAGCTGTCGGACACCCCTGAGCTGGTCCGAGAGTGGAGAATGAGGGGAGCCGCCCAGACCGTCCTCAGGTTATTAGAAGGTTTAGTCGTCCTAATCGGATTTGGAGGCTAACAGTGGACCGCTGAAGGCGCACGCAGTGTTAGCACCCAAGCCCAATCGAGACCACACAAGAACCCTTCAAATAACTCGACAACAATCCTGGTATTCCCCCAGTATGTGACCCAAAACTCGCCCAGGATCCCCACATACCAGTTCCTAATGACATATCAGCTCAATTTGCATAAAGGGGGCAACGAACTCGAAGACCCCACAACTAGACACGCGCGGAAGCAAAACTAACCAAACAACCAAACAACCCGGCACGAAGACAAAACCCCACGACCACAACCCACAACAACAACAACGAGGCACGAAGGCCGGCAAAGACAGGAGTAGATCAATAAGATAACGTGGGCAAAGACATACAACAAAAGTCAACTACAAAAGAAACCAAGTACTCCCTGCAACTAAGACATCGCTTGAACCAACTATACAACAAACATCTATTAAACTAGACCCAAAAGTAAAACATCTCCGGAAGTGTTCTGCCTCTGAACACCCCAGAGCGTGTACGACGGCGTAGGGAGCCTCTACTCGGTGCCCCACCCGGTCACTGAGAGGCAGTTCGGACAGAACTCACATCCGTCCGGATCCTCACCTAAAAACCACAACAGTAGAAGCATGAGTACAGAAGGTACTCGCAAGACTTACCCGTGGTCCATATATGACCGACTCAAAAAGGGGTATGCATTTGGAAGTAGCAAGGAAATCAGTTGAAGTTAAAAGTGCGGAAAGCTTAACTTTGTTGATTATTTAGTACCGCTATTCAATTCACAGTATAAAGCAGTTGTAACGGCACCTACTTCTAGGGTGGAGTTCAACATTTAATATTAACAGAGCAAGTGACCTCATAACATTTTCGAGCTCAAGCCCAAAGGCGAACTTCAGTTCAAGTTGTTACTACGTTGAAGTGTTCTAAGATCAAGCGTGCTCATATCCGAGAGCGCGGCAATTCGAATCGCTTCATTAACCCTGCAGGGAAGCATTGACCGCACGATATGTGCCACGAAGGAACCTCATGTCAACCCTCCTCCCACCCATACCAACTCGTTGGGGCATCTTCATGCGGTCCGAGCACCTAGCACCCCCTCGAGCGGCCCAAGCCCGGCTTGGCCCTCGAGGGTCGGCCTAAGCCTCGCCATCAACCACGCCCAACCGCAAGAGGTCATGGCCCATCGAATGGCATACGATGAAAGAAAAGCTTTACCGGCCCATTTCCGGCATGCGATCAACCAAGGTGTGCTCGATCAAAGGGCAAACAACGGATCGGTCCTCAATCGACACAGGCGAGACTACCACACTTGAGTCTCCACACCCAAGTGAATCAAACTCTCTCACTCGGTCCCATTTCATATTCCATTTCTACTCATAACCATAACCACTGCCACTGCAACCCAATGTTTATAAAGTAAAACAACCTCAAGCGATGGAACCATCCATCACTTGGTCCATACCCGACTTCTAAGCAAACTAAGCATGGACACATTATATTTAACCATATACTAGCTCCAAAGGAGGTGTTCAACAAATATGAAGGATTGTATGTGCAACAATTAGGATCTAGCACCATTCCCACAATTAAACTCCTAATGCATACTTAAACGTCCAATAAGCAGTTCATTCACAAAAATAAGATTACAATTAGGGTTGAATATGCTTAGGTGCTTGCCTTGTACTTCTACTGGTGTATCGACGGCGACTTGCTCGTCGGTAATCCCCTCCACGGTCACGTCAGTCACCGCGGTCTCGTTCTCTACACGAGTACAATGCATGAATGAGATGCATGCAAATGCAATTGAAAACGAAACATCACCGTAAACCCCACCAAACAGATCAGGCAAACCCGGACAGTCCGGTTTTAATATCCTGATAGTCCGGATAAACCGGATACTCCGGGACATTTGGCTGGACACTCCGGATTGCCTAGGACTTGGAAAATGGTGCGCAAGATTGAGGTGCTCCCAAATCTTACGGCACCGCGAGGGCCCGATCTACAACCCTACCACACGCGGCCAAGCCGGAGATGCTCCGAGCTAGCTTAAACCGCGACGAATGAGGCTCACCTCTAAAGGGCCCACCCAAAACCCAATCCAATGCTAGGGGCGGCATCATCTACCCCCGATCTACAACCCTAACACCCAACATTGCCTAATCCAACCCCCATATCCAACCACCCACCAAAACCCTAACATTCCCCAATGTTAACTCCAACCCCCAATCTACACGCTAAACCCAAAATCCAACCCCATGGTCGCCCTAAAACCCCAAGAACCCAAATCAAGCTCCGAGAAGAGGCCTCACCTCAAGGAGGATGAAGAGGAGGAAGAAAAAGCTGGGTAGAGGAAGGAGACGCTGGCTTGGGGAGGAGCTTGAGGTCACCGAGATGGAAGGAGTCGCCGGGGAGTAGCACGGAAGGACGCCGGAGTCACTGGAGAAGAGGGCGGGGTGGAGGAGAGACGCACGGGCAGTGGGGAGCAATGGGTGGAAGAAGAAATGAGTGAGGAGCCACGAAATGGAATTTTATACCTAAGTCCCGCAAGGTCCGGATACTCCGGACGTTCAACCCGGAGACTCCGGGTTCGGGTCTTCGATAGGACTAACTCGGACAATCCGGACCATTAGTCCGGATACTCTGGGTTAGGGTGCTCGGGCGAGCTAATCCGGATACTCCGGGTAATTTATCCGAACATTTCGGGTTACATCCGGATATTCTGGATATTTAATCCGGATATTCCGGATTTCCCAGAATTTTTTAAAGCGGGGCCTTGACACTGATTAAGCTTGAATAGGGTAAAACCCACTCTGATACCACTTGAAAGGATCGGTAAGGCCTAGAGGGGGGTGAATAGGCAAATTTACAAACTTTTTAACTAAATTAAGCAGTTTGTTGACAGTTTAGGACAGATAAAATAGATTAAGCACCAAAAGGCAAAGAACAAGTATCAAGATGCAAAAATAAATGCATAAACAGACAAGTCACAGAGACAAGAGAGTTTTTCACCTAGGTTCAGAGATAAATCTCCTACGTCCCCGTTAGAGCATTTCCTCAGAAGTTTTGCTCCACCAGCAACTGACAGCTGCAGTTCTGGTTTTGTCACTAGCGTGACTCTTTTTCCACTCCGGTGAGGTGAGTCCAAACCTCTCACAATGATAGTGGCCTTCCACAAGCATAGATGGACAGGTCGCACTATAATCACCACCCAACCGTCTAGGAACAGCTAGTTCCAAGAGTAATAGACCATCCACAAGTCCTGTCTCTTGGTTCACTAGACACTTCTGAAACTAGACTGCACTTGGAGCAATGAAAAAATGTTGGATTTTGATTACAGAGTTTAAGCTAGGTCTCTTTCAAGGCTTTTGAGCTTTTGGGATGCTACATATCAAAGAGATGTAAAAGTTCTAATTCTGGTGAGCCATTGAGCTGCTTTTATAGGCTACAGGAAGCAAATAGCCGTTATTGGCAAAAATGTAGCCGTTTGCCAATGTCAGATTGAAAAGACAACTCAAAATGATTGCATCTGACAAGGTTTGACAAAGTTTACAATAAGCTCAATGTACTCTGGACCCAAATCAGCGAAAAATGCATTTGCGCCGGACCAAAAAGAGTTGGTCCGTCGTACACATGCTTTGAGCAAAAACTGGTCCGTTGTGAAACAATGAAAGACACGTTTGCGACAGACCGAAAAAAACTTAGTCTACCGTAGAAGGCAAACTTACTGGTTATGAATCAAGAAGAGAATTGGTGTTAACAGCAAAAACCAGTAAGTTTTACATTTACTCCGGACCAAAGAAATTGGTTTGTTGTGAATAGAAACTTTTGGTTCGTCGTTAACTTTATGCACTCGATTTGGTTTCAAGGGAAAGGCTTACTGCGCCGGACCCAAAAACTTGGTCTAGCGTGAACGAAGAATGCTTGGTTTGAGTTCAGTCAAAGAAGCATTAGCGCTAGACCGAAAAGGAACTTGGTCCGACGTGAAGGAATAACTGAACTTGAGTTCAAAAGACTTTAGAGGAAAACAAAATGGTCTAAGCTCCAAGTAGTCTCAGAAGAAAAAAGGCCTAAGAACCAACATATTGAACTTATGCACAATCCCTCTTTATAGTACAGCTAAAAATTAAAACAACCTATCTACAAGACTTGAATCATCTCCCAAGTCAAAAACTACGAATAAATCAACCTTAGTCTTGGTCCTTCTTTCAATAAATGTATTTGAGTTGATCATCAAACACCAAAACCAAATATCAAATTTTAAATAATCCATTAGGAGGCCTAGATGCTTTCAAAGACTTCAAGGGGGAGAAGCTAGGGCTCAAGAGGATGACCAAGAGCAGTAAATGACTTGAGTGAATGTGTTGTTCTTTTGGTAGGTGACGAAATGAGGTATATATATAGCTCCCCAAAACTAGCCGTTTGGGCTTAGTCACGACTCTGTTCGGACAGTCCGAACATTGGTTCGGATACTCCGAGTAGGTAAAATCAACAATATAGACTTGTGACCGAGAGCCTTACTTCGGATAGTCCGAAGTGTATTCAGATAGTCCGAATATTTCGAATTCTCTAAATAAACTTTCGGATAGTCCGAACATGACTTAGTTCAAGGAATGATTTGCTAGCTATACCGAGATGACCTGCTCGGACACTCCGAGTTGAAACTCGGATACTCCGAATGGGATCGGGTAAAAACTTCTAAAACTTGAAACTTTGACACTTTTGACAACTAAGATTCATCTTTGAGCACATATAGTCATACCAAAGCTATTTCTCGTCAGATCCCTCTTTATAGTACGGTTGTCCTTAGACTCAATAGAAAATAAACTAGATACATGGTATCAAGTCTAACAAATGTATTTTCTTCTTTGTTTTGAGGTTTCTCCATTGCGTTTAGATACATCATCAAGCATAACAATCTGTTCAATAATGCTCACAAAAACCGTTAGTCCCTTAATCGTATTGTCATAATTCACCAAAATCCTTAAAGGGCCTAGATGCACTTTCAACAACACCTGTGATTAGAGCTCTCTCTAACTAAAGAGATGACCAAGGAGCAACAAATGCATCCCAAGGTGCTCTCTCTACTCAACTAGCTCAACCTCTTGTTTAGCCCTTCAACAACAACCTCAACATCAACCACCTCTTTCCTAACCGGCCAAGGGGGGTATTTATACCCCACACCCAAAAACTAGCCATTGGAGTAAGAAAACTAGCCGTTTTACCCACATCGGAACTTCCGATCCCAACATCGGATGTTCCGATCAGGCAAAAACTCCAGAACTCGACTGAGCTCAACATTGGATTTTACACATATCGGAACATCCAATATGCCACATCGGAACATCCGATATGCACGATCGGAACATCCGATCTGCACTATCGGAACATCTGATCCATCCAGAGACGCACCTTTTAATCCAATGTACTAATCGGAACATCCGATCACACAGATCGGAACATCCGATCACATGTATCGAAACATTCGATCACTCAGATCGGAACATCCGATCCTTCTAGAGAGGCATCTTTTTTGCACTAAGCCTAATCGGACTATCCGATCCCAAATATCGAAACTTTCGATCTTTCCAGAGAGTACCTCAATTTCGCCGGACCGAAAAACTTGGTCCAGTGCACACTCGAAAAGCTTCTAAGTCCCGATCGGATTATTGGATCACACAGATCGGAACTTCCGATCCTCACAGAGGAGCACCTGAGACTTAGACAACTTAGCACCTTAAGATAGATTGGACCTTCCGATCCCCTGATCTGAACTTTCGATCAATCCAGAGAGGTCCTAGACTCTCACCAACACACCACCAGACTTACGGATGGATCAGAACATCCGATCCAGACAGAAAGACAAACCATTCCATTGTACGTGATGCGTTTTGTGTCTGTCAACTATTTAAGTAGAGATAACACTTGAGCACAGAGACATTTCTCTGTCATCAAAGTTGCATCCCTCTTAATAGTACGGCAACTGTAACACCCCAAAATTTTGCTTTTCTTAAATTCATGTGTGATTTGGCACTTTGGTGAATTTTTGGAATTTTCTGAAATTTATTTGGATTTATTTGGAATTTATTTGAATTTATCCCCTTTTGAAATAATTATAGAATTTAACTTTGCAAATAAAAATTTGTTGGAAATATTTTATTTGAGTCCAAAATGTTCCAAAATATTTTCCATAATTTTTCTGGAATTTTTCTGAGTCTTTTGCTATTTTTAATGAATTAAATGAATTTCTGGAAAATTGATTTGAATATTAATCGCTGGAAATTCAACTCGGGTCGAGTCCTGTTCATCCGACCGAGTCGAAACCCGAGTTGGACTCAAGTCCGACCCGAGCCACGTGATTGGATCGAACCGCGTCCAACCCTAACCCCGCGGACCGTCGGATCAAGATCCAACGATCAGGATTAGGCCGCACCGTTTCGACCGGATCCGGCTTGGATCCGTGCGCGCCAGGCGATCGTGGCCGTTGATCGGACACGTGGACGACTGTGGGTTGTCGTCTCCGCCGAGTCCGATACGGACTGCGCCGCCGCGCCCTCCGCCGAGTTCGTTAGGGTTTCGGATCTTGCGTGTATGCCTAGACTATTTAAAGCCCAGACCGGTCCCCGAGGTTGCCCTCTTCTGTGCGCCCCGTTTGCCCTAGCTTCTAGCACTCAAGCCGCCGCCGAGCCGTGCCGATTGCTCGCTGAAGTTGGGCGGAGCCGCTACGGTTTCCACGTCTTCTCCGGCACCGATAGCCCTTCCCCGCCGTGTTGGAGCCCGGGTTCGGAACCCTCAAGACAAGGCGCACCCGCAGGACATCTCGAACACACCGGAGACGCACCAAAGCGCCAGCCCGTGCGTCGTCTTCCCCCACTCCGGCCGAACCGCGCCACCGTGCCATCGCCGTCGTTTTCAAGCTCCGTCGACCGTCAGATCTCGATCAAATGGTCCAGGTTAGCCCATGTCATCCCCATAGAAAACCAGATTAGATCTAAACCGTTGGATCGGGATCATGTGACCTAGGTTAGATCTATTTTTAGCCGTCGGATCTGGATTCAATGCACTAGATTAGGCCGCGTAGCCGCTTTACCGTATGGATTGGATGCGTTGGCAGCCGTTGGATTTAGATCTGAGGGCCGATAATGTGACACGTGGCGTGCGCCGGGTCAGTCCGCGTCACGGTCAAACCGCGTCGGTGGATTTGATCTCCGCCGTTGAAATTTGAACGTGCGGGCGGGATTTGGCCGAGCCCGAGCCAATCCGGGCATGCCACGTGGCTCAGCTGAACCGCACCGTGCGGCCGCACGTGAGCCGCTGACATGCGGGGCCCGCATGTCAGTGATGCCGGTCCAGTGGACCAGGGCCACCGTGGACCAGACCTTGCGCGTGGACCGCGTCCGTAGACCGGGACACGTGGCAGCACCCGGGGTGTGCCACGTGTCATGATGACGTCATCTTTGGCGTCATCGAGAGACCGACGATCTTTGATGTCGGCAAAGTGGCGTGGACCAATCAGGAGCTAACACGTGTCATGCTGACGCAATAATTAATTTCCGAAAAAGAAAATGATTTATTAATTCGAAATATGGATTTCAGAATTTGTTTCAAACTTCAAACGTTCATAACTTTTGCATTTTAACTCCGATTTGAGTGATTAAGATTTCTAAATTTGTATAAAATTGAGATCTATCTAATGATGAATTTTATTTAATTTTTGGACTAAAGTTTTTCTCTGTAATATTATTTAATTCATTATTTAAACTTTGGATGCTTATAGCTTTTGCGTTTCAACTCCGAATTTGACGATTCCAGTTTCTAAAAATTCATAAAATTATGCTCTCTCTGTTTATGAACTTTATTTGGGTGTTTGGACACTTTTTGTCTACTATTTATTTATTTATTACTTTTTGCACGCTTTACGAGTAGACGTTGAGGTGCCCGAAGGCTTCGAAGCAGAGGTGTTGACACAGGAGCCAGCTTAGGACCAAGAACAAGTACTCTTTGAAGGCAAGTTGTGCTTTGACCATGTTGATCCCAATTTCAAATTAATTCGATTTAAAACTATTGCATGCTAGTTTAATTAGAAAATACTTTATTTAATTATGGGAAATTAGATAAATGCCAAATTGCTGTATGACACCTTGGTTAATTATATATGTGCCATGATCCCTTGTCACCCTAGTTGTGGATTAAATAGTTGGACATTACTAAATTGCCAACATGGGAATTTAGATCGTTGTAGTATATTGCTTAGACCTGCTACGTGCTCGTGACATGATTTTGGACAATCAAATGTTAATATTGACTAAATGATATATTGAACCTGTTTTGGAAAGGTATCATGTGATGTTGATGGCACGTGGTGCATGGTAATCAACTGGGGTTTTGATAAATAGTTTTCGACCGGGGCATGTGGCAAGAATGATCGGGTGGGCCAGTTGTGGCACCGGGAATGTTGGTTTGGTTCTTCGGGTAGTCTTGCCCTGGTCACCCTAAGGACTTAACCTTGCAAGCCTTTGAACTGAGTCAAGCGTGCAACCACATGTCTGTAATGGGACAGACCTAGTTGATTAAGTTGCTAATAACGTACCTGTGGGACCTCGGGATGTCAACTACACCCTTTGTGTAAGTTGTACGGGGGAGTGTACTGGTCATTTGGCAGTACCCATCTAACGGTGGATTGGCCTAAACTTCGCCTTCGCTAAGGGAAGGGTTAGTGTGCAATCACCGGAGAGGACCACTTGTACTGTTAGAGGTTTCCGAAAGACTTTGTTACGTAAACTCGCCTTTGTGGTGTTTGGCTGTATCTTGTGGGTAAAGTGCATAACCTCTGCAGAGTGAAAAATCTATTCGAATAGCCGTGTCCGCGGCATTGGATATCGCTCGGGAATTACAGTTAAGGGTTAGACTTTCTTGAAAATAACTTGGACTTGAAAGGTTGGGTTTGGTTTAATAATGATGTTGATGGAAATGTGGATTAGGATTAGGAAAAATGTTTACTAAACTCCTTGAAAAGTTATCGATGTTATACTTGTTTCTACTGCTTTCGAATCTACTTATGATACTTGTTAAATGCTCTTACTGCAAATATACCTTGAGCCACTCCTTTGTATTAAGCCATGCATGTAGTATATTAGCTGCATTCTGTGCATGACTTGCTGAGTACCAAGTACTCACCCTTGCCGCAATACAACACCAGTTGAAGAGGAGTCTACACCAGCTTTAGAGGAGGAGCTCCAAGAGGAACCGGCTACTTAGGGAGCGAGCCCAATCAGTTGCCTGTGGTATACTGGATGGCACCACGAAGTTATCTTATTTTCCGCTGCTATTATTTCTCTCTTATTAAGTTTCGCCCTGCGAGGCGTATATTTGTAACTTGACCATAAGGTCAAGCAACCAGCTTGATTATTTGATTAAAGTACTTTATTAGTATCGAGTGGTATGCTTTTGATATTTACCAATGTTGAGACTGTGTGCACTAGCGCGTTCCTGGACTAGTGCTGAATACACAGAGGGTCCGGATTTGCAAATTCAGGTCCCGACAGCAACCCTATAACTAGACACTCTATCTAGTTACCTTTGACGCCGCATGCGATCAATCCCCTTTGGGGTCTTTATGATCTTCAATCATACTGCTTCTCCTGGGGACCATCACCTAGCTCTACTTCTCTTTTCTCAGGATCAACACCCGGCTCTCACAACATCTTATTCATTTCCTCTTGATGAACCTTACCTTTGGGATCTCTTCTTGACGCCCATCACCTCATGATGTCGTCCTTGTCCTGTTTTCATCATCTCAACCATCTTTGGACCTAACCTGGCTCAATCATCACTTATGAAAGTAGTTAGTCCAAGATGCATGGTTTTCTCAATCATCCTTGCACTCCATTAACACATAATTGATGCCTCCATAACGATTGAGCACAACCTAAATCAATTTAATGAATAACTGTATTTGTGTCTTAAGTATATTGATGCAACTAATGCTTCGTTATACTCAAGAGCTATCGATTATCCTTAATCAATCACAAGAATATCATCAACACATGATGAAAAGTTCTTTGATGATTAAGAGATAAACGACCTCAATTTAAATGTTCATTTAAATTGATATGAGTATATAATAACTACACAGGTTTTCATATACTCATATTGATGGAAAGTAATGATCCATAATATGTGGAATGTATGGAAATGATCGTTACTCTAAGCCAACTATAGAATAAACTCCACAAAGATATGTGCATACATATAATTGACTGTGACACCACGGAGTGTCGTATCTTATAAAATGTGAATGTTGAGGTCAAAAACTTTATAAAATGTGAAAATAGAGGTTAAAACTTTAAGTTATGCCGTTTATAGCGTGTTTTTGGGCCGTTTTCGGGTGTTTGGGCCTCTCCGGGGGACTTTGGGCCTTGGGGGTTGAGTTGGGCCTCCGGTGGAAGGGTTTGAGCCCAAGGGGGGACTTTTGGGCAGCCAAATCTGGCCCCCACCCCTTGGTGCGCTCCAAACTCCCTCTCCCAACCCTAGCCGGCACCCCCTAGCCCGCCCATGCGCCTCCACCCTTCCCCTTCCTCTCCATCTTCCCCCATGGCGCCACCACCCCTCTCCTCCCCTCTCCACCTCCCTTGCTGCCCCTAGGGGAGTTCTCCACCTCACCACCCCGCAGATCCATCCATTGGAGCGCTCCGCGACGAGGAGATCCGGTGGATTTGGAGCAAGGAAGGAGATCGCGCGAACCGGGAGGAGATCCGTTGGGTTTTCGTGCGTCGGGCGAAGGTATGGCCATGGGAATCCTTGGGGTTGGTCTAGGATCTGTTCTAAGGGTGATTATCACATTTTTAGATCAATTGGTGGTGCTGGAATTGAGTAGATTAGATGAAATCTAGAAGTTGCCACGTTCTCTGTTTCGGGCAGCATGAGCAGTCGACCTAGGGTTTGGGTTTTCGTCAATTTAGAGTCGGAATTTGGTCGTACGGCTGTTGAAGAAGTTGTAGGTAATTTCAATATCTTTCCGTGGGTATAAAGAACGTCCAATTCCGCCCAGCCGTTTGAAAGTTATGATCGTTTTACCGAACGTATTAAAATCTGTGACGTGATTGGAACAGATCACGGTTTTCTGTAGATTAAACCATTTTAGAGTCCGAATCAGTCTTTCCATATACTTAGAAAAAGTTGGAAAATTTCCTAAGCTACGCGAGGATGTACTCGTTTAATTGATTCGGAGTCTTAGAACCCGAGTTATGCCTTTTGGAAGGCTGCTGTCCCGACGGGACAGAACATCTATTTTTGGGTTTAGCGAGTAGTTTGCGATGTCGGGGTAGAAGAGAGATTGCTTACTGTTTTGTGGACATGATTGTGAGTGTGTGGTACCTATATGCTGGTGGTGTGACCCCGGGAGTGCCTTCTACTTCTCGCCAATCCGTTGCCCGTGGTTGAGGCAAGTGTATTGTAATGGATAGCGGTTTGTAGGTTGCTAGTTGAGACTAGATGAAATTGATTATATGATATGATCACTTGCCATGCTTTAATGATTGCCAATGATATGATGAGTATGCTTATTATGTTATGATGCCATATGTTAATGTACAAGTTAATTATGATGTTGGCATATTTGCATACATGGCATGTTACATGGCCCGGGCGGTGAGAAAGTCATAAGTAGTCCGGGGAAGGTCGGTGAGAAAGTTATGACTATTCCGGAGAGCCAATGGGTGTTTACTGAACCATACCGGTATGAGTTTCCAAGGAGACATGAGCATCGCATCGCATTGCATACATAATGGTGATGATATTGATATGTGATCATGAATGAGATGAAAGACATGATATGAGTTGTTGTAGCCATGTAATTGTTTTTGTGTACCATTGCAATATGCTTGCTGAGTGTTGAACTCACGCTTGTGCTTTCTTGTTGTTTTAGGTACCATGAGATCGACATGCGGGGAAGGGAATTAGTCACACTTCTACATGTAGCGTCACTCAATTGTTCCCACAGTCACTCAATTGGGTCTTGATAATAAATTAAGTGTGATGCATATTGATTTATGGTTTAGTTTTGCGATATGAGAGTCTTATTGTTCGTTTGGCTCATGGAGACATTGAATGCTTGGGATTAGACTTATATTGCTGTCATGCCTATAATTATTGCTGTTTTAGATGCCTCTTATATTGCCATATATTGCTATGCTGTTGATGTTCCTTCAATTCATGTTAAAACAAAGGAGATGCTGCCGAAATTTCGGTTTTTAGCATTTGCTCCTTTGCTGTAATTTACCTTAATTTATGGTATTTAGATGTTGTTTAGCCTATGTTTGGTAGCATTCGGGGCTGCTAGATGCCGGGGTGTTACATTGACCTTGAATCAATATGCACATATTCAATTTTATTGCTTTGCAGCCTATCCTATGATACCATGAGTATACTACAACTATCTGTGTTAAATGTATACTCAAAGATCTAGTTTCAATGTCTTGATCCTTTATATGTGGTAATGATAAATAGATCAATACAATGAAACATTAAATTAGAGTGTGAAATCCCCCTAAATGTGTGCATATATGTAATATATGGATTGGGAAACATGATACACACTTTGTGGTTAAAGCAATGGAGAAATTCATACTTCAACTTAAATCCTAAGCATGCAATAAAATAATGAACATTGATACAATGCATACCTTGGGTTTTCCATTTTCCATCCAAATATAAGGCTACTAAACATAAGCTCAATAAATATGTTAGTCTCATTAAAGATTGGATTTGTCATAAACAATGATTAAGCATTAATCATAAACCAATCATCAAAACCAACAGAGGTTGAACTTACAATTTGCATACTGAAATGCAACGTAAGGTTATGGCTCGATTGATGGGGTTACAATTTCGCATAGTCTATAAGAAAGGGAAAGAACATGTGGTGGTAGATGCTCTTTCCCAGGCCGGGCAACTTAAGAGCGTTCAACTGACTTCCGAAGTGCAGCCAATGTGGATTCAATAGGTGATTAACTGATTTGTTACTGATAAAACAGCACAACAACTACTAGCTCAACTTGTTGTTCAAAGTCCCGATGAAAATGGATTTGAGTTACACAAAGGGATAATCAGACACCAAGGCAGGATATGGGTAGGTAAGAATTCGACAGTACAAACTAAACTGATCCAGGCCTTCCATTCGAGTGCAATTGGTGGGCATTCGGGAATCCATGTTACTTATCAACGACTCAAGAAATTATTTAGCTAGGCTGGCATGAAACAAGGGGTGGAAAGCTTTGTTAAGCAGTGTGAAACCTGTCAAATGGCAAAGAGTTAAAGATCTAAATTATCAAGGTTATTGCAACCTCTCCCACTTTCTCAAGCGGCCTGGCAAGATGTCACAATGGATTTCATTGAAGGACTGCCGATGTCTAAAGGCTATAATGTAATTATGGTGGTGGTAGATCGTTTCACCAAGTACTCCCATTTTCTTCCCCCTACGACATCCTTTCACTGCACAGAAAGTGGCCAAGGTATTCTTGGATCATATAGTCAAATTACATGGCGTACCCAAGACCATTACATCTGATAGAGATAAAATTTTCATCAGTATATTTTGGCGCGATCTCTTCAAAGGACTTGACATCAAACTGCAATTTAGCACTGCGTACCACCCACAGATAGATGGGCAAAGTGAGCGAGTAAATCAATGTTTACATATGTATTTGAGGTGTGCAGTTCATGCGCACCTGGGAAGTGGAAGTCTTGGCTAGCTTTAGCTGAATTTTGGTATAACACGAGCTACCATTCTTCCTTGGGGTGTTCACCCTTTAAGGCGTTATATGGCAGTGATCCACACTATGGCCTCATACCCAAACCGATGACTGGCCGGTCAGAAGAGGTCAATGAAATGCTCTAGGATCGAGAGAAATATACGGACATGATCAAACAACAGTTGGTCCGAGCTCAAAATCGTATGAAGGTTCAAGCTGACAAAAAAGACAGGATCGACAATTCCAAGTTGGTGAAAAAGTGTTGTTGAAATTACAACCTTATGCCCAGAGTTCATTGGTGAATAGGCCCTTCCCTAAATTAGCATAAAAATTTTATGGTCCCTTTGTGATTACTGAACGGATTGGTTCAGCTGCGTACAAGTTGGATTTACCGTGTGATAGTCAGATCCATTCGGTCTTCCATGTCTCATAGTTGAAGCCGTTCACTCCAGATTACTCTCCAACATTTACAGAGTTGCCCAAGCTTGTCGATCTGGACGCACGGTTTACAGAGCCTAAAGAAATACTTGAGTGAAGATTGGTTAAAAAGGGGAGCTCTGCTGTTGCTCAAGGACTAATTAAGTGGATGGGCATACCGATGGAATCTGCAGCTTGGGAGGATTTGACTGTCTTGCGAGCTTGCTATGCAATGGCAATTGCTTCGGGTCAAGCAAATTCTGTAGGGGGAGATACTGTTACCGCTACAAGGGATGGAGAGTCGTTGCTGCCTATTAATACAGGGTCGATACCAAGGGCAATGGACAGACGGACAAAGTTAACTAAGCTAAACTGTAGGTGTAAAGAGATTGTCAAAATAGTAATTACAACATATGAATTAGAAGAGTTACTGGTAATAGATTGAAGGGTAAAAGGGGAATTTTGGAACCGGAATGGACTATATAAAGCTGTTGTACCAGAATGGAAGGTCATCGAAGTAAAGAAACATATTACTTTACCTTTTATGTTGTTATCTCTTTTCCTCTCGCTATTTCTTCCTTTGCTTCTTCTCCAATCCGATCGAACCTCATGCTTTGACGACGTCGGTGGCAAGGGGTGTCACCACGCTGGAGGAAGCAGAGTCGCCAGGCGCGAGTGCAAGTCGAGACGCCAGGGCAATGGAGTGACGGGCAATAGTATTACTGTAGCCGTAAGGCAATTGTCACACAACACTTTCAGTAGAATAGATAGAAAGGGTATTGGGTATATTCTAAAGGCGTAATAGTGGAAATTCAGGTCTGGACAAGAATATATTAGGAGTGGTTGTAACAGAATGGAGTTTCGTCCAAGTAATGAAACAACTTGTTGCTTTCTGTTTCGTCTCTCTGTTCTTCCTTGTTTTGCTTTCTTCTTCCTCAATCCATTCGATCCTCACGTCCTGACTCTGTCAGTGGCCAAGGGGCCTAACATTTGGTATCAGAGCTGACCTTGATCATCCGGACTTTGAGCTGCAAAATCCCTGAAGCTTTGTGGGTTAATGCGGCAACTATGCACATGGAGGGCAATGCTGCCCGTTGGCTGCAAGTATACAAGACAAGACATGGAATTGGAGATTGGGCTCAATTCATTCGAGCGGTGGAGGAAAAGTTTAGGGCATATGATCACCGGAAGCTTTTGGGAGATTTGGTAGAGATCAAACAAATAGGAACAGTGGCTGAGTATATAATAATCATTTTGAGGAACTCATGTATGAGATACTCATGCACAATCCTGTAGGATCGAAGTATACGAATATAGCAATCAGAGGGGGGGTGAATGATTGTGCGGAAGCTAAAACCAAATTCTTGACCTATTAAAAATTCACCCCAAAACAGAACCAAATAATTGCCTCGTTTTCGACAAAAACAGAATGACAGAGGTTTGGTAAAATGAGAATTCCCGGAGATCCAACCGTCGAAACAATCTGAAATTTGGACACAAGAAACTAGATTCCAATACGAATCGAACCCAAAAAGAATCAGCTCGATCGGACTTACGGATCAAAAGTTATGAGCTTCGCAAGCTTGCTGATCCAGAACTTGACGAGAATCAATCTAATCAAAACTTCAAGATTAAACAAGAACGACAAAAGATTGATCAACTAGACTTTGAGAAACACTAGATCAATATCCTAGAGAGGTTTTTGATGGATCAAATCAAGATAAAACTTGAAGAACAAAAACCAATCTAGAACTAGAACAAACATGCAAACAAGAACCAAAACAGAAAAAATCTTGTAGCGACGAGGTTATCAGAGCACGCAAAAATCTTGGAAGAATTGATCTTTATTTCTTGTCTAAAATACTCTCATCAAAAGAGTACAAACCCTAAAACCAAGCTCAAGGCTTGATGCGCTCAGCTCTGCTTGGTGCCTTTCAACAGGAGACCCCCACCTATTTAAAGCACCAACCCACAAGGAGTTCTGAATACGATTCCTATTCCCTAGAAGGAATCCGTATCCAACACAACTCTACTTGGCCCAACCAGGCCGAGTACAACTCTTGCACGCGTATGGTAACCCTACCATACTCACGTGACTAACACTTTGCACGCGTATGGCCACCTGCCATACTCACGTGACTAACACTTTGCACGCGAATGACCTCCTGCCATTCTCACGTGACTAACCATTCTTCATGTGCACCATTCTCTTAGCCCGAACGTCCCGCATGACATCCTTGACCACCAAGACCTCAGTTCCTCCTGAACCTAGTCACGAACCTCAGTTCCTCCATGAACCTAGTTCCGGTCCCGTCATCGACCACATTCGTCTTCGAGCAATACCTGCACATGAACAAACCACAAAACAAATCCGAGCACAAGTCCACGACTTGACTCACATCAATCCATGCAAATACTCACACGAGCATTGCATAAAGTCCACTTCAATACACACATCATGAAATCATCACAAATTTCATAATCTCAAGGTCAAACCATTTCAATTCTTGCAAAACATCCAAACTGAGCAAAACACGTTCACAACGGACAAGAAATAAAAACCCTAGAAAAAGTCCATTCACGACGGACAAGAAATCTCTGTCCGGCGTACATGTGAAACTCTCAGTTCCAAGAAGAAAACATTCCGGTGAAAACACGTTCACAACGGACCCAAAAACTTTGTCCGTTGTACATGCGAAATCAATCCTCAAAAAGCCGTTCACGACAGACCCAAAAACTTTGTCCGTCGTACATGCGAAACTCTTGGATTCTTGGAAAATAGGGTTTGGCTCATGCGCTCAAAAACATGTTCACGACGGACACAAAAACTTTGTCCGTTGTACATAGGAGAAAGAGGTTGTCAAAAAGCATGTTTACAAAGGACCAAGAAAGTTTGTCCGTCGTAGATGGGAAACTTACTGTTTTCTTTAGGATTGGTCCGGCGCCAAGGCAAAACTTACTGTTTCTTGTCAATTGTCAAAACACATGAACAAACACATTTTGCAAATTCAAATCTAAGTTAATTTTTCAGTTCAAAGCCAATTTTTCAGCACATGATTTCACAATCTCCCCCTTGATGAAAACATTGGCAACACCACTTAGAATTGAACATTTGGCATTCACTTTACAAAAGATTTTGAAATCCAAAGGATCAAAGACCAAAGTAAGAAAACACAGAAATCCCCCTTTGACCAAAATGCAAAACAAAATCTCCCCCTGAGAATGAAAATGTGTGTGAATGTGCAATGTGTCCAAAATTCCTAAAAATCTCCAAACTTCTCACAAAATGCCAGAAACAAATCCCCCTTTTTCTTCTCCCCTTTTTTTAAGCTTTTCAATGATTCCCAAATTTCTCCCCCTTTGACAATGGATTCATCAAGAGTAAAAGAGAGAACAGGTTCAAAATTTTTCCTGAAACAATGATTTCACAAAGAGAAACAAGGGAGTGCCAAGATAGGAAAAGATGAGCTCATTCGATCATATAACCTTATATATCACATAATATGCAAAATACATGATCTTGATGTGATTTTAGCATGTTAGGGAATGACATGTATCTCAACCTCAATTCAGTCAACTATAGCCAAGTACTAAGCAAAACCTTTAGTAGAAGAACAAAGGCTCAAAGTTGAAGCAAATAACAAATCAGGGCGAGCAAGTAGTTTCAACTCCAATCTAGTGGACCAATTTAATCTTTAAACAATAAATCGCATGTGGCATGCTTGAAGCATACTTCTTTTATTTTCTAGGAGTGGCATGCTTGAAGCATACATCTTATCTTTGAGGGAATGGCATGCTTGAAGCATACATCTTATCTTTTTAGGGAAAGCAAACCTGAAGCACATAACTTGAGGTTTTTTGCTTTTAACAACCCTTTTTTATTGATTCCCTTTTCTTTTCATTTTTCTTTGATTATAAACATGCAAAAGTGATTAAAAGGTCTTATGAAAGAGTAAAGTTGAAACCACACTTGCTTCATAGCCCAAATTTGTCAAGAGGATTCAATATCAAGCCTAGAAAAGTAAGATATCACAGAGTATTTAGCTATAGGTAATCAGTCGAGGAATTCCACAATGTCATTTTTAGTTCAAGAGAGACAATTAGATTATCATATATTAGCTCAATTACATAACATATAAAGAAATATGATAAAGTGAGCTCATCAAGTGAAAAAACTTGGCAAAGAAACTCCCCTCAAAACAATCCCATTGGATGAACAATTCCAAGTTCTCCCGAATAAAAGCAAAAGCGAGAAGAAGACAAAGGTTTTGTGAAAATGTCCGCCAATTGATGTTCAGTATCCACATGATGAAGCACAATGTTGCCTTTTTCAACATGATCTTTAAGAAAGTGAAATCCAATATCAATATGCTCAAGAAAAGGGATTACTCAAGAGGTGGCACGAACCAAATCAAATCAACATCCTCCAAAGTCAACATCAGAAAAAGCTCTTAAACTAATCCATGAGGAAGCAGAAAGCCAAATGCCAAAATCTTGAGTTCTATGAAGATACCTGAAAATCCTTTTGATAGCTTGTCGATGTGGCCTTGACGTGGGAAGCTTGAAAACAAGCACACACAAGCACGTGGGAAGAGTCTCTCATGTAAACCTCTAATTATCTCGTCCTCAACAGCATTATCATCATCTTTATGAACAAAGACACTCTCCCCCTGAACATATGCACTTGTACCTGCATCATTTGAACTAGTGCCTTTTGCGAAAGCAGTGGAAGAAGCATCTCCAAAGGCAACACTTTCGACATGAGATGCACGAGTGAAGGAGAACCAAATCTTATCCTTTGAACATATGAAGTGAGCATCCGAAATTCACTAGCCACATGTTCTCCCTCCTCGCGTGAGAAGCCTACATAGAAGCGAGAAAGTGTCGAGGTCTCTGATCTTGGGGTTAGAAATAAGATGTTTAGGAATCCAAAGATCGAGACACACGACGCACAATAGTAGGCACAACACGAGTATTCTTATGCACAAAATCAGATTTGCCTTTTCCGTGTTTTTAGCATCAAAGGTGTTTGTTTCACCCTAGGCACATAATGAGAAATGAAACGTGCACTGTCTGAAATTAGACCTAGCCTTAGTTCTTTCTTTCTTTTGTTGTTTGGCTAGTCTAAAGCAGAAATTCACCAAATGACCATCTTTCCCACAATGAGTGCAATTGTACTTAACATATGGTTTGGCATTAAAAGTAACTTTTGCACTTGAAATAGTGGGAGATAGAGTGCCGCCAGATTTAATCAAAGTTCTTTTAGACTCATTATCAATTTTCACATTTTTGCTCTCAACAGGTTTAGTAGAAGCATGAGAGTTAAAACCTAAACCCTGTTTGTTGAAGCTCACTTTAGATTGATCTAAAATCATGTTCAAATTTTTCTTCCCTTTAGTGAACCTAGAAAGAGAATCTTGCAAGTAGTCAACCTTTTTAGCAAGATTTAAACAATTATCACAAGGTGTGTCAATTTTAGCTTTCTGTTTCTGGCAATTTGAACACGAGTTAATTTCATGAGTGAACATGTCATTTGTTAATTGGATAACTCTACAATTTGCATCTTTTAATTTCAACTCAAGAATAGAACATTTAGAGCAAGCAATTTGATCATGTAAACTATCAGTAGAGCAACCAATATTTTTCACAAGTTTTTCATTTTTCAATTGTTCGGCATAAACTTGTTCTAGTTTAATCACATGTTCCTCTTTTAGTGACTTAATTTCAAATTTGAGATCTAAGCAAGTATCACAAATATTTTCCGAATTTGAATTTCTAAGATCAAAGTTTTCAGATTTTAGCATGGATAGATCTTTTTCTAAGCTTTTATTTTTGAGTGAAGATTTTCTTAAAGATTTTCTCAATATGACTAAAACTTCACAAAGCTCATCGTATGAAGGTATTACCTCATCACCGTCATTTGGAGGTCTTTGTCGTTGTCACTAGAATCACTAGTGTTCCCTTTTGCCATGAAGCATAGTCCGGTGAGATCCTTCTCATTCAGCTTCATTTGCTTCGCTTCCTTCTCATCTTCAGTTGAGTCATCAATGTCGCTTAAGTCTAAGCGACCAATTGCCTCGAAGACTTTGTTGAGCATTTTCTTCGTCCGTTGCTTATTTTTGTCCTTGCTCTCTTTTGGCCGGAAGGTTTTGGAGGAGTTGCTTTGATCCTTCTCGTCTCTAACTTTGTTCTTGAAGCAGTTAGCACGGACGTGTCCTGCCTTGCCGCAGTTGTAGCAGTGGATGGAGGCTCCTCTTCTCTCCCTTGATCTCATGTAAGCTGCATTGACACGCTTGGAAAGAAGAGCAAGTGTATCTTCTGGTATTTGATCTAGTTGTTCATCACTAAGAGCACTCAAGGCAGTAATGGAATATGATGATGAAGCACTAGTAGCATTATCACATGAAGAAGAATTTGCATTAAGAGCCAAAGAGTTATCACTGGATGTTCTGGAAACAATATCTATCTCAAAAGTTTTGAGACTAGAATATAATTTATCCAATGTCATTTCACTCATCTTGTGAGCCTCCCTAAATGCAGTTACTTTCATTTGCCAGATTTTAAGATCAAGAGATGATAAGAAATGTCTAGCATTTTCAGAGTCAGTGTATTGTACATCAACAGCTCTAAGATTGTTTAAGATTCTATTAAAACGAGCAAAACAATCATCTAATGATTCTCCAGAGTTCATTTCAAATCTAGTGTATTCCTTTTTAAATTGATCTTGCCTAGCCTCTTTGACAGAGTCAGTGCCTTCATGATAATCTTGAAGAGATTTCCAAATTTCATGAGCAGTGAGTAAATGACAGACTCTATCGAATTCTTTTCTAGCAAGTCCTTGAAGCAATATGTTTCTAGCTCTATTATTACTTTCAACATCCTTTTCAAACTCGATTTTATCAATATCATCATTAGAAGGAAGCTTGTATGAAATCTTTACCTTGCGCCAAATCGCGTTACCTTGAGCTTGAAGATATGCAGTCATTCGGATCCGCCAGTGGGGGAAGTCTGTGCCATCGAAGATTGGCGGCTTGTTCGAGTATTTCTCTGTTGCCATAACTTATCGTTTACTAATCACCTGTTAAGTGGATTAGTAGAACCTTGCTCTGATACCACTTGTAGGATCGAAGTATACGAATATAGCAATCAGAGGGGGGGTGAATGATTGTGCGGAAGCTAAAACCAAATTCTTGACCTATTAAAAATTCACCCCAAAACAGAACCAAATAATTGCCTCGTTTTCGACAAAAACAGAATGACAGAGGTTTGGTAAAATGAGAATTCCCGGAGATCCAACCGTCGAAACAATCTGAAATTTGGACACAAGAAACTAGATTCCAATACGAATCGAACCCAAAAAGAATCAGCTCGATCGGACTTACGGATCAAAAGTTATGAGCTTCGCAAGCTTGCTGATCCAGAACTTGACGAGAATCAATCTAATCAAAACTTCAAGATTAAACAAGAACGACAAAAGATTGATCAACTAGACTTTGAGAAACACTAGATCAATATCCTAGAGAGGTTTTTGATGGATCAAATCAAGATAAAACTTGAAGAACAAAAACCAATCTAGAACTAGAACAAACATGCAAACAAGAACCAAAACAGAAAATCTTGTGAGCGAGGTTCTTGTAGCACGCAAAAATCTTGGAAGAATTGATCTTTATTTCTTGTCTAAAATACTCTCATCAAAAGAGTACAAACCCTAAAACCAAGCTCAAAGCTTGATGCGCTCAGCTCTACTTGGTGCCTTTCAACAGGAGACCCCCCACCTATTTAAAGCACCAACCCACAAGGAGTTCTGAATACGATTCCTATTCCCTAGAAGGAATCAGATTCAACACAACTCTACTTGGCCCAACCAGGCCGAGTACAACTCTTGCACGCGTATGGTAACCCTACCATACTCACGTGACTAACACTTTGCACGCGTATGGCCACCTGCCATACTCACGTGACTAACACTTTGCACGCGAATGACCTCCTGCCATTCTCACGTGACTAACCATTCTTCATGTGCACCATTCTCTTAGCCCGAACGTCCCGCATGACATCCTTGACCACCAAGACCTCGGTTCCTCCTGAACCTAGTCACGAACCTCAGTTCCTCCATGAACCTAGTTCCGGTCCCGTCATCGACCACATTCGTCTTCGAGCAATACCTGCACATGAACAAACCACAAAACAAATCCGAGCACAAGTCCACGACTTGACTCACATCAATCCATGCAAATACTCACACGAGCATTGCATAAAGTCCACTTCAATACACACATCATGAAATCATCACAAATTTCATAATCTCAAGGTCAAACCATTTCAATTCTTGCAAAACATCCAAACTGAGCAAAACACGTTCACAACGGACAAGAAATAAAAACCTAGAAAAAGTCCATTCACGACGGACAAGAAATCTCTGTCCGCGTACATGTGAAACTCTCGGTTCCAAGAAGAAAACATTAGGTGAAAACACGTTCACAACGGACCCAAAAACTTTGTCCGTTGTACATGCGAAATCAATCCTCAAAAGCCGTTCTCACGCAGACCCAAAAACTTTGTCCGTCGTACATGCGAAACTTACTGGATTCTTGGAAAATAGGGTTTGGCTCATGCGCTCAAAAACATGTTCACGACGGACACAAAAACTTTGTCCGTTGTACATAGGAGAAAGAGGTTGTCAAAAAGCATGTTTACAAAGGACCAAGAAAGTTTGTCCGTCGTAGATGGGAAACTTACTGTTTTCTTTAGGATTGGTCCGGCGCCAAGGCAAAACTTACTGTTTCTTGTCAATTGTCAAAACACATGAACAAACACATTTTGCAAATTCAAATCTAAGTTAATTTTTCAGTTCAAAGCCAATTTTTCAGCACATGATTTCACAAATCCATATTATGGAAAAGAATTATTTGTGTCTCATTTTGTGAAAGGGTTAAAGTCAGAATTGAGGGGAGCAGTCCAAGGACAAATTCCCGAGAGTGTTGATCGAGCTGCAATGCTAGCTCGGATACAACAGGATGTGATTGAGCGGGGTAGAAACTGGAAAAACAAGTTGGAAAATAGTAGAGATGGTGATGGAATGAATAAATCAGAATCTCAATCTAACGTGCAGAAGATGAATCAAGGAGGGCTGTGGAAGGCTAGACAGTTAAGGGATTACAGGAGAGCAAATGGACTTTGTTATCAGTGTGGAGATAAGTATGAGCCAAACCATTATTTGAACTGCAAGAAGAAGACACAAGCCCAACTACAAGCTATGGCGGTGGAGGATCAAGGTGAATTACTGTCGGACACACTGCTAGATTTGATGGAGGAAGCTGAATTGTGCAATGAAAAAAAGTATCAATTGTTGGTTAATGCACTGTCAGGGACTGAAGGGGGAGAGATTATGCGTATCCTAGCTTTGGTTAAGAACTAAGTGATGCTTTTCCTTGTGGATTCCGGGAGAACTCATAGCTTTGTGAATGTGAGAGTCTTCAATCGGATTGGTTGCGTTCCTTAAAAGACAAAACCAATTGGAGTGATAGTGGCTAATGGGGATACCGTGCAGTGTGACAGTTGGGTACCCAAGTTTGAATGGTGGGCACAAGGGTATACATTTCAAACCAATTTGAGAGTGTTGGATTTGGGAGCATACGAAGCAATATTAGGTATGGATTGGCTTCGAACACACAGTCCTATGACTTGTCATTGGGAAGACAGGAGAATTGAATTTGTGTACAAGGGGGTTCCCATATAGATGCAGGGAGTAAGAAATGAGAAACAGAGTGAGGTGAAGTCCTTGTCTTCAGACCAGTTTGATAAGTGGAGAAAGGGTAATGAAATTTGGGCGATGGCCATAATTGAACAAGAAGAGTCATCTGCCAATGAAACAATTTCGGACAAAATAGGTGAAGTTATTGATCGATATGCCTCTGTGTTTGCGGAACCAAAGGGCTTACCACCCAAAAGAGAGTACGATCATGCGATATCCTTGGTGACTGGAGCTACCCCGGACAACACAAGGCCATACCGTTACGCCCCATTGCACAAGGATGAAATTGAAAAACAAGTTGCTGAAATGCTTGACTCAGGGATTATTATTCCAAGTGTTAGCCCTTTTGCCTCGCTAGTACTACTAGTGCAAAAGAAGGACGGAACATGAAGGTTCTGTGTGGATTATAGGCGTTTGAATGATTTGACAGTGAAGAACCGGTTTCCTATGCCAGTGATTGACAAGCTTTTAGATGAATTGGCTGGTACTAAATACTTTTCCAAACTAGATTTAAGAGCAGGGTATCATGAAATCAGAATGAGGGAAGAAGATGAACCTAAGACGGCGTTCAAAACCCACCACGGGCATTATCAGTTTAGAATGATGCCATTTGGCCTCACCAATGCACCCGCTACCTTTCTATGTGTGATGAACTCAGTGTTGTCAGCATATCTCAGAAAATTTGTATTGGTGTTCATGGATGACATCTTGATTTATAGCCCGAATATTAATACTCGTATTGAACAATTGGACACTGTTTTGAGAACTTTGGAAACAAACCAATTCTTTGTTAAGAGATCCAAGTGTACTTTTGCTCAAACTCATTTGGAGTATTTGTGACATATCATTTCAGACCAAGGGGTGGAGGCAGATCCACAAAAGACTCAAGCGATGATGCAATGGCCGAGACCTACATGTGTGACTGAATTAAGAGGCTTCTTAGGTCTTACGGGATACTACAGAAAATTTGTGAGAAACTATGGAATTATAGCCTGACCACTGACTAATTTGCTCAAGAAGAAAGCTTTTGAATGGAATGATCAGGCGGAGGAGGCCTTTCTTCAGTTAAAGAAAGCAATGGCGACAACTCCTGTGCTTAAGTTGCCAGATTTTGAGCAAACATTTGAAGTTGAAACTGATGCTTGTGATTTTGGGGTAGGAGCGGTGTTGATGCAACAAGGGCACCCTGTGGCATTTTTCAGTAAGGCATTGGGTCCTGTGCATCAAAAGCTATCGATATATGAAAAGGAGTTTCTTGCTGTGATGCTAGCAGTGAGCAAATGGAGATAGCACTTGCAGTGACAAGAGTTTGTGATTCGAACAGATCATCGCAGCCTTTGTTTTCTTGAGGAGCAACACTTGCAGACTCAAATGCAACGGAAGGCTATGGCTCGGCTAATGGGTTTGCAATACCGCATAGTTTATAAGAGAGGAAAGGAGAACGTAGTGGCAGATGCTTTGTCCCGAGCAGGACATTTGATGAACATGCAAATGACTTCGGTAGTTCAACCACTATGGATCCAAGAGATAATAAATTCTTATGCCACTGATAACACGGCACAACAGCTCCTTGCTCAACTCGCCGTCCACAGTCCAGACGAGAAAGGATTCGAATTACATCAAGGAATCATCAGGCACCGAGGGAGGATTTGGGTTGGTGAGAACTTGGCAATACAAATTAAATTGATCCAAATTTTCCATTCAAGTGCAATTGGGGGACATTCCGGAATACATGTCACATATCAACGGCTCAAGAAATTGTTTAGTTGGTTGGGTATGAAACATGGGGTGGAAAGTTTTGTTAAACAATGTGAAGTTTGTTAGAGAGCAAAAAGTGATAGGTCCAAAGTAGCAGGTTTATTACAACCTCTTCCAATTCCTCAAGCAGCTTGGCAAGATGTTACGATGGATTTCGTCGAAGGTCTACCGATGTCCGAAGGTTATAATGTGATTATGGTGGTAGTCGATCGCTTTTCGAAATATGCCCATTTCCTTCCCTTAAGGCATCCTTTTCCTGCTCAGAAGGTGGCCAAGGTGTTTTTAGAACAGATTGTGCGACTACATGGGTTACCCAAGACAATTATTTCTGACAAGGATAAGATCTTCACAAGTACTCTTTGGCGTGAGCTTTTCAAAGCATTGGATGTGAAATTACAATACAACATGGCTTACCACCCACAAACTGATGGACAAAGTGAACGGGTAAATCAATGTTTAGAGATGTATTTGAGGTGCGCCGTCTAGGACACACTAGGGAAGTGGAAAGCCTGGTTGGCTTTGGCTAAGTTGTGGTACATTTCAAGCTTCCATTCTGCTTTGGGATGTTCGCCTTTTAAGACTCTATACGGCTGTGAACCACATTACAGTTTCATTCCCTCTTCCACAACTGCTCAATCCGAAGAGGTTAATGAATTGCTTCAAAACCGAGAGAAGTATATGGATATGCTCAAGGAACATTTGGCTTGCGCTCAAAATCGCATGAAACTTCAAGCTGACAAACATCGACAAGATCGACAATATCAAATTGGAGAAAAAGTGTTCTTAAAGTTACAACCTTATGCTCAAAGTTCCTTAGTGAACAGATCCTTTCCTAAGTTGGCTTAGAAATATTTTGGCCCCTTTGAGATTACTGAATGTATTGGTACAGCTACTTACAAGTTGAATCTACCACCGGATAGTTTAATCCACCCTATCTTCCATGTTTCGCAGCTGAAACCATTCACTCCAGATTATTCTTCAACATTTACTGCATTACCTAAATTGGTAGATTTGGATGCAACACCAACAGAACCTAAAGAAATATTGGAGAGGAGGCTGGTTAAAAAAGGGAGCTCGGCTATTGTTCAAGGACTGGTGAAGTGGAGGAATATATCGGCTGAATCTGCCACCTGGGAGGATTTGAATGTATTGCAGACTCGATTTCCAATGGCGCTTGCTTGGGGTCAAGCAAGGTCTGAAGGGGGGTACTGTCACCACGCTGGAGGAAGCAGAGTCGCCATGCGCGAGTGCAGGTCGAGACGCCAGGGCAATGGAGTGACGGGCAATGGTATTTACTGTTGCCGTAAGGCAATTGTTACAGAATACTTTCCGCAGAATAGATAGAAAGGGTATTGGGTATATTCTAAAGGAGTAAAGGGGTAATAGTGGAAATTCAGGTCTGGACAGGAGTATATTAGGAGTGGTTGTAACAGAATGGAGTTTCGTCCAAGTAATGAAACAACTTGTTGCTTTTCTGTTTCGTCTCTCTGTTCTTCCTTGATTTGCTTTCTTCTTCCTCAATCCATCCGATCCTCACGTCCTGACTCTATCAGCGGCCAAGGGGGCTAACAAGGGGGCACAACAGCGCCACTCGATTCGGTCGCGGAATCCTCAGTCGGTTCGGCTCCGCTCGTCGCAGCGCGCCAGGTGTTCGACGATACTTCCCGCGAGGGATTTCTGACCTCCGATCGCTCGAATTCTGCAGGAGGTCAACGATGGCGGCGACGGGACCTCTCGGTGACCCGTACGCGCTGCGGTGCGTCTCCGACCTGCCCCCGCCGTTCCGCCCCGTGTTTGGGTTCAGGTGCGCGCGATGTGATGCGGTGCATACGCCGATCAAACTCGGCGATTGCCATGTAAATTATAGTTTATAAGCTGTGTTTCTGCATGATCGCACGGAGATATTCAGTAGTTTGAGATTTTGGGTAGCCTCGTAATGCATGAGGCTGAACTAGTAGGTTCATGGCTCGAATTTATGGCGAACATGAGGCATTATTGTGTTAGGAAATGTGGACCGCTCTGCATCATGAATCATGATAGGTTTCGGATGGGATTTGCAGTTACAATCTGGTTTTTCTGCAGATACTTCAATTCCTTGCAGAGCGAGTGCTTCTCAGCGTGCTTCCTCTCGGATGTTAACATGGTTATCTCCGCACCTACTGGGAGTGGTAAGACCGTGCTGTTTGATCTCTGCATCCTGAGGCTCCTCTCCAGGTTCCTCTCGTCAGAGTGGAGGTTTAATTTGATTAAAGGAAATCTGAAAACAGTACGTGCCGACTAGCTTTTTCTCAAACAACGTTGGGACTAAGATTGGGATTTGAGGATACTGATCGTAAATTTTCACCGTGTGCTTTATTTGGGCCACGCGGCAGATCTACATCGCTCCCATGAAGGCATTGGTGCAGGACAAGATGCGAGACTGGAAGACGAAGCTGGGCTTGTTAGGGATCAATTGATTGGAGATGACCGGTGATAATGAGTTCTATAACAATAAATCCATTAATGATGTTGATTTAATCCTCACTACTCCTGAGGTCTATGTCACTACTCACTACTTGTTTTGCTTCCTACGAGCTGAAAATATGACCAGCACATCTGCTAAGCATTTCACTATTTTTTAAAGCAACATCGTAATACGCGCAGAAGTTCGATTCTATGAGTCGCCATGGAATAAGAGATGGTGGATTGGGTTTCTTCAGTGACATTGCCCTAGTCCTTATTGATGAAGTCCATCTTCTCAATGATCCCCGTGGAGCTGCTCTGGAAGCAGTGGTCATTAGAATAAAAATGCTTTCTCGACTTGGCAACATGAAATCTGGTCCTTTGGCAAATGTTCGATTCATAGCAGTTTCTGCCACTGTCCCTAATATTGAGGACATAGGTTAGTAACTCTGTGCAGTATGTTGTCAATGTACTATTCAGTATTCACATTACCACATTATGCTCTGGTAAATGAACTTATGATTTAACCTTGTGAAATCTCAGCGGAGTGGCTCCTAGCACCCCCTGAAGGAATTAAAAGGTAAATAGAGCAAGTTCCTCAAGGATAATAGATAGTGCTACCAATAATTCTTCCTTATTTGTAGAATGTTCCTTTTGCAGATTTGGAGAAGAAATGAGGCCAGTGCAGTTAACAACTAAGGTTTTTGGTATGGTTCAGATTTCTCATTATACTAGAATCTGGATGAGCATATATCAAGTGTATAAGACAAATGAATGCAATAATTTGCCAACCCATAGGAATGTTTATCGTGAAGCTGCTTGAACTTTGTTATGCTATGGGCCAACTGTTCTGCGGGTCTGGCAGTAATGACTTGATCTATTGTTATACTATCTTGCCTTAAAATATCGTTAACCCTTCGTAGTGATGGCTAGGCTGTTCCTGTTCTTGTGTCAATAATTGTTTGACTGGTTCTCTGTGACATGTTTCAAGTTACATTTGGTTTCGAGTAATAGTCTACTTTGTCATGACTACCTCCATCCTGCACAGAACGGCTGCAACTTTTTAAGTCATGAATTTCCCATAAAAAAAAAACTTATCAGACATGAAATTATGTTAGAATAAACCTTTATTTTTTGTGCTGCTATGTAAAATCATGAACATGTGAACTTGCCATGTTGACTGCTTACCACCCCCTGATGATCTTTCAACACTTTCTGAGCAATTGGTATGTTTGCCCTAATATGTTCCTGTTTACTGTGTTAATTAGGTTATGCTCCAGCAAGAAATGACTTCCTGTTTGAGAAGGTATGCATCTTTACTAATGTGTTCTGCATCTCCTCGAGCTGTATCGCACTGTGCCCAACGTTTGTTCAGAAAAAAAAAGTTGTTGGACTTCATAGTTCATACTGAATCAACTCTGACAAGTTAATTTTGTATTTTGTTTGTTTCTTTCAACTTGTAGAGGCTGAAAAGTTTCATTTTCAGTAAGTAACATCTCCCCATCTGTCAATTGTATTGCATACATTAAATTTACATTGTCAGACTCAAAATGGAAAGTGAATATTGCTTGCAGATATACTGATGCAACATTCAAGAGAGAAGTCTGCACTTGTTTTCTGTTCTACAAGAAAAGGTGCACAAGAAGCAGCACATCACATTTCACAAACTGCAAAGTCTCTTGGCTATGCAAATCCATTTATGAAATCAATGCAGCAGTATGAACATCTAAAGGAGGCCTCCCTAACCTGTAGTGACAAGCAGCTGCAGGCTTGCATTGTACATGGAGGTGATGTTGCATCTTGTTGTCTGGACACCCATGATACCTTCCTAATTTTGCAAACATTTTCAATGTTTCTGTTTTTTGTCTGGATATTCATGTTACGTGTTGCCTAAAGTTACACTGATTGTTTAATTGATGTGATCCTATTTCCAATTTTTTTCAGTTGGTTTTCACAATGGTGGTCTTTGCTTAAAGGATCGGAGTCTTGTTGAGGGGCTTTTCCTGAAGGGTGATCTTTTTTTTTCGAAACTGATGGCAGGAGCTCTGCCTATTCAATTAAGAAGAGAATCAAAGCAAACAACAGAGTGCAAAACACAGCTTAGAACAACAGCCGCTAAGGGCAGTGCCCGGGAAGACCGGGAGCCCACCGTCTAGACTAGACTCCTAGAAGCAAAATTAAATTCAACCACATTTTCCTTGGCTTGAGTGACAACTCGTTGAACATTGTTCTCCGTTTCTTGGAAGATGCGCGCATTTCTTTCCCTCCAGAGGTTCCAAAATCCGAAAAAAATTATGCCATCAAAACTTCGTCTCATAAGTTGCGGCAGGAAGGAGCGAAGACGAAGCCACCAGTCTAGGATTGAAAGTTGCGGACTTTGGGGGAAAATAGTCGGGAAGTTGAGACCTTGAGAAGAAAGGAACAGGGGCCAGAAGTTCCTGGCAAAAAGACAGTTTAACATGAGGTGTGCCGCCGTTTCCTCTTCGACACTGCAAAGGTGACAAACTTGTTCATGGGGCCATCCTCGCCGTGCAAGATTGTCAGCCGTTAGGATGCTATTACGAAGAAGCCAAGCGAAAATTTTGCATTTGTTTTCCGCTTTAGCCTTCCAAATCAGCGAGCCGGCCGTGCCTGTTAGGGCGCCGAAGAATTGGGCCTTGTATGCCGATTTGGTAGAGAAGAAACCGTCTTCTGTCCAACGCCAAACAATTTCATCTTGTGCGTTTTGCTGCAGTTGTACCTGTTGGAGCATCTGCCAAAGATTGAAGAATTGTACCATTTGGGCATTTGAGTGGATGTTGCGTAACGGGATCATCCAGGAATTGTTTGTAAGCTCGTGAAGGACAGAATTGTTTCTTCTTTTCACCAACCGGTAGCAAAGGGGAGCGATATCCATGGGGGCTCTCCCCTGTAGCCAAAGAGAAGTCCAAAACCTTGCTGTCTGACCATCTTTGATGGTTATGCAGGTGTTGGCATTGAAGAGCTCAAGGTCACTGGTGTTTCTTGTGAAGTCATTGCCTACCCAAATCCTGTTACTTTCTTTCCACCGAAACCAAAACCATCTCTGCCTTAGGGCTCTACCGAAGGTCTCCAGGTTAGGGACTCCGAGCCCACCTAGCATCTTAGGTCAGCACACCTTTGACCAGCTAACAAGACAATGTCCCGGGGAGCAATTGTTTTGTCCCTTCCAGAAGAAGTTGCGCCTGAGTTTGTCAATCCTTTTTAGGGCCCAGGCTGGTAAAGGGAAAATGGTCAGGAAGTAAGTTGGGAGGGCCGACAGTACAGAGAGCACCAAGGTTAGTCTTCCTGCCCTAGATAACAGAGCCCCTTTCCAACCTGCCAATCTAGCTTCGATCCTGTCAAGCAGAGGTTGAAAGTCCATGGCATCAAATGGTGATCTTCAAATTCTATGCACGACGAATACTTTGGCACATGGCATCAACCTACCTGCACATACAGTAGTGATAAAGTCAGCACAATTTTAGTGAGAACACATGTTATATCCCCTGGCCGTCGATCGATCGGGACGTGAGATCAAGAAGAACAACAATGAAATAACGAAGAACAGAGGAGAGTTCACAAGAAACAGGAAGAAGCAAAATGGGATTTCTTTTTCATCTTTTCGTCTGTCTTCTTCTGGTTCTGTTACAGGGGTATATAAACCACCTGACACTCACTCTTCATTTACTTTATCTTAGCGTTAACCACTCCATTTAACTCCTAAACACTCTTACTGTCTGTAAACAAAAAACAAAACGACAATAGCCTTACGGCTACAGAAATGCCTCCCTTGCGCTCTCGCCCTAATACTCTGTCCACTGGATGCTCATCGTCCGCTCCTCCCGCATCAACCTGTGCCGTCTGTGACAGGACCCCCCCAGAAAATGTTGCTTGACCCCAAGCAACTGCAGATGGAAAACGGACTTTCAGAATGCTCAAATCTTCCCAAGTGGCAGCTGCCTCTGGAATCCCAGACCATTTGATTAGGCCCTGTGCAACAGCCGAATTGCCTTTTTTGACTAATCGTCTCTCCAACACTTTCTCCGGTTTAGCAGATTGAACATCCAACTCCTAGAATACGGGAGAATAATCAGCAGTAAAAGCTTTCAATTGAGAGACATGGAATACGGGGTGAATTTGGCTTGATGAAGGTAACTCCAAACGATAGGCAGCTTGGCCAATACGTTCCACAACTGTATATGGTCCATAAAATTTATGTGCCAATTTTGGAAACGGTCGGTTGGCCACAGAAGTTTGGGCATATGGCTGCAATTTCAAAAGCACTTGTTCCCCAACTTGAAACTGCCGGTCTTGACGCTTCTTATCAGCTTGGATTTTCATCCTGTTTTGAGCTCGAGCCAAGTGCATTTATAGCAGGGCAGTCTGGAGCTCCCGGTCCTTCAACAGATCGTCCACCTCTAGAACGACGCGACCAGTGACTCGCGGGGTAAGACCATAGTGAGGTTCTCTGCCATATAGAACTTTAAATGGAGAGCAACCGAGAGAAACATGAAAACTAGTATTATACCAAAACTCAGCCATTGCCAACCATGTTTTCCATTTCTTCGGAGAATCATGTACAGCACACCTCAAGAACATTTCAATACACTGATTCACGTGCTCGGTTTGTCCGTCGGTTTGCGGGTGGTACGCGGTACTATATTGAAGTTTGGTATCCAGGGCCTGAAATAATTCCCTCCAAAAACTGCTGAGAAACACCCGATCACGATCCGATGTAAGTGTGCGTGGAACACCATGTAATCTGATAATATTGTCCAGGAATACCTTGGCGACTTTAGGAGCCGTGAAAGGATGTCGAAGAGGAAGGAAGTGAGCGTATTTGGAGAACCGGTCCACGACCACCAAAATCACATTATATCCCTCTGACATCGGCAAACCCTCGATGAAATCCATAGTCAAGTCCTGCCACGCACCATCTGGAATCGGTAATGGTTGTAATGTGCCGGCTTGTTTAAAGTGTTCTCCCTTGGCCAACTGACATATTGCGCACTGTCGAATGAAACTCTCGACATGCTGTTTCATACCAGTCCACATAAACAACTTCTTGAGCCGATGATATGTCGCATTCATCCCAGAATGCCCCCCGAAAGCACCCGAATGAAACACTGAGATTAACTTAGTCTGTAAGGCTGAATTGGCACCAACCCAAATTCGTCCCGAGTTGCGAATTAAACCTTGTTGCAATTCAAACCCATTGCATTCGGGCTGTGGATAGCTAGTTGAGCTAGCAACTGCTGGGTCGAAGAATCAGTGACATACGAGTTGAGGACCTCTTGGATCCATATCGGTTGCATGCCCGACACAGCCTGTACTGACAGAAGATGCCCGGCACGAGACAGTGCATCGGCTGCAATATTTTCCTTCCCCTTCTTATATACAATGCAAAATTGAAGTCCCATAAGACGAGTCATGGCTTTGCGTTAGAGATCCGACTGAAGGTGTTGTTCATCAAGGTAGCACAAACTTTTGTGATCCGTGCGAATCACAAATTCTTGTCTCTGTAAGTACGGTCTTCATTTTTCAACCGCCACTATGAGGGCTAAGAACTCCTTCTCATAGATTGATAATCCTTGATGTACTGGCCCTAAAGCTTTACTAAGGAAGGCAATAGGCTGACCTTGCTGCATTAGCACCGCACCAATCCCCTGATCACATGCATCTGTCTCAACTTCAAAGTGCTGTTCAAAATCCGGTAATCTCAGTACTGGAGTAGTGGTCATGGCCTGTTTAAGCTGAAGAAATGCTGCTTCTGCTTCATTACCCATCCAAAAGCTTTCTTCTTCAACAAGTTTGTCAACGGTCTAGCAATAAGGCCATAATGCCGCACAAATTTGCGATAGTACCCGGTCAACCCGAGAAAACCCCTTAATTCGGACACTGTTGTTGGTCTTGGCCAATTTTGCATTGCTAGAGTCTTGTGTGGATCGGTAGCGACTCCTTTATCCGAGATAAGATGACCCAGATATTCCAATTCCTGTTGGGCAAAGGTACACTTTGATCGTTTGACACACAACTGATGAGTGAGCAAAGTGTGAAGCACCTGTGTGAGGTGTGAGGCATGTGACTTCAAATCTGGACTGTAAATCAGTATATCATCAATGAACACCAAGACGAATTTCCGGAGATATGGGGCAAGAATAGAGTTCATAACACACTGGAATGTGGCCGGGGCATTAGTCAAACCAAATGGCATCACCCGGAAGTGATAATGTCCGTGATGGGTCTTGAAGGCTGTTTTGAATGCATCTTCTTCTCTCATACGAATTTGATGATAGCCGGACTTGAGATCCAATTTGGAAAAATATTTGGTGCCCGATAACTCATCAAGAAGTTCATCAATAACTGGCATGGGAAATTTATTCTTGATGGTTAAATCATTTAATCTTCGATAGTCTACGCAAAATCGCCAAGATCCGTCTTTCTTTTGCACCAATAACACCGGAGATGCAAACGGGCTCATACTAGGCACAATAATCCCGCTGGACAACATCTCAGCCACCTGACGCTCAATCTCAGTTTTATGTAATGGAGAATAGCGATATGGGCGAGAGTTCACCGGTGTGCACCCGGGACAAGTGTGATTGCATGATCGTACTCTCTTTTAGGTGGTAAACCCGTTGGTTCTACAAATACCGCATCAAATTGTTCTAGCACCTTGACAATGTCTGCTGGAATGTGACCTGCCCTGTCCTGTCCTGTTGAACCTCGTCCACAATTGCCATAGCCCAAATATCATTACCACTCTTCCATTTAGCTAATTGGTCCACGGTCAGAACTTGCAGCTCTGCCTGCTTCTTATCCTGAACGCCCTGAATTTTGATCCACTGTCCACAGTGCTCAAATTCAATGAGTTTGTCTTTCCAATGGCAAGTCATTGGGCTATGGATATTAAGCCAATCCATCCCTAAAATAGCATCATATGCTCCCAAATGTAAAACTCTAAAATCTGTACAGAAAGTGTGGCCCTGAGTCCACCACTCTATTTGTGGTACCCAACTATCAGATGTCAACAAATCCCCATTCGCCACCCGCACCTGCATTGATTGTGTTGGTTGCGGTATACCCCCAATGCTCTGCAGAAAGTTGGCATCTATAAAATTATGTGAGCTACCAGAGTCGAGCAAACACAGCATAACTTGGTTCTTTACCATCGCCAAAATACGCACTGTCTCCCCTCCTTCGGTTCCGGACAATGCATTAAGTGATAAGTGAACCGGCAACTCTCCATCTGGATCAGCATTTTCAAGCATGTCTAACACTGCATCGGACAAAACCTCCGTGTGGTCTTCCACTGTCATAGTTTGTAACTGAGCGGGAACCCTCCCTTTGCACTGAAGATGGTGATTGAGCTCATATTTGTCCCCACATTGATAACATAGCCCATTGGCGCGACGATATTCACGCAATTGTCGTGCTCTCCAAAGGTCCCCTTGATTTGTTCTCTGGACATTTTGTTGGTTCTCCTGTCTGGGAACACCTCCTTTTTCTTTTCCCAGACACAATTTTTGTTTCCATGCCTTAGTACGCTCGAGGACATCTTGTTGAATCGTTGCCAGTAATGCAGCCTGATCCACACTGTCAGGTAATTGCCCTTGGACAACTCCTCGCAAATCCGGTTTCAGTCCTTTAACAAAGTGAGACACAAAAAATTCCTCCCCATAATATGGATTGTGTATGGAAATTTCATACATCAATTCCTCAAATTGAGATTTGTACTCGGCAATCGTATTAGTTTGTTTTATGTCAACCAATTCTTCTAACAATCTCCTGTGATCAAACGCTCCAAATTTCTCCTTCACCGCCTGAATAAATTGTGCCCAATCACCTAATCCATGTTTGACCTTGTGCACCTACAACCACCGTGCGGCGTTGCCATCCATATGCATAGTCGCTGCTTGAACCCACAAGGCCTCCGGGATATTAAAGATTTGAAAGTAATCCATACATTTATCATGCCAAAGATGGGGACTATTGCCATCAAACCAGGGAAATGACATTTTGGGTAACGGTTGTCGCGCTTGTCCTCCGCCATCTCTCGGTGGTCGACCGTTCCATCCCGTATCAACTTGTTGACCAACCATCGAACACTTGGTGCGTTGCCCTGCTGCCGATGATGCAGGTGCTTCTTCTCTCCGTGCCCACCGATCGCCCGGCGCTGGAGTAAAGATCGCCTTCGCCATCTCTCCCACAGGATCATCGCCGTCACGACTAACATCACCAATCCGATCGATGGTCAAACGAGCGACCGCCTGCGCCGTAGCCTCGAGCTGCTTGGCCAACATCTGCTGATCTTTCATGCTCTGCTCCACTGCTTGCGCTGTGAGCTCGGTATGCGTCATCAACTGTTGTTGAGTTCTATCAATCATCCCCACTCGAGCAAACAGCAGATCAATACTTTCCTTGATTTGTGTCAACTTCTCCCCCATCTGTCCCATCGCTTCCGGGACAAACAGGGTTTGAGGCGAGGGCTTCGGTGGCGCCGTGTTGCGAAAAAAAAACAACGCCGAGAGACAGGGATTTTACAGGGAAAGATGAGGATCGAGCACTACTGATTCCCCTTTTCACAAACCTTCTCTAGCATGTTGCATATGAACTCAGGATCGACACGAATCTGATACCACTTGTTATATCCCCTGGCCGTCGATCGATCGGGACGTGAGATCAAGAAGAACAGCAATGAAATAACGAAGAACAGAGGAGAGTTCACAAGAAACAGGAAGAAGCAAAATGGGATTTCTTTTTCATCTTTTCGTCTGTCTTCTTTTGGTTCTGTTACAGGGGTACATAAACCACCTGACACCCACTCTTCATTTACTTTATCTTAGCGTTAACCACTCCATTTAACTCCTAAACACTCTTACTGTCTGTAAACAAAAAACAAAACGACAATAGCCTTACGGCTACAGAAATGCCTCCCTTGCGCTCTCGCCCTGATACTCTGTCCACTGGATGCTCATCGTCCGCTCCTCCCGCATCAACCTGTGCCGTCTGTGACAACACATTTCAAATATGGCAGCAATTAAGCTAACCTCTATTCCTTTTTTATGATTCTTTTTTCTGACATTCATTATTTTTCAACAATAGAGAGAATGGCATGTATGTCGAATATGAGAGATCCATGGTGCTTCAGGTATGCTATTTGTTATGAATAGGACTTGTATTCAATATGAGGACCAATGGCCACAATATATAGAGTACATGAGGGAAAAGGAATAGGAATAGGACTCTATCTATAACAGAAACTTATCTATAACTATAAGAGATAATATATCCTTAACACCCCCCACAAATGCAAGGCGTATGCAATAGCATTGCATTTGGAAGGGATGAACTAAAATAGGAAAAATCCAAAGTCATAGTACTGAAGAAGCCGTCGTAGCATGTAACTCTTGAAACATCGAGCTGACGAAGAACAACCAACGAAGAACCCAGTCGATGATGAAAAGTCAACGAAGAAGCCAAATCGACGAACCGAAGTCGAAGGTAGGGCCGAGTTGATGAAGAAAAGTCGACGATGAAGCCAAATCGACAAACGGAAGTCGAAGGTAGGGCCGAGTCGACAACGAAGAGCCGACGGTAGAGCTGAGTCGACAAAGAAGAACCGACAAAGCTGACAAAACGAGCCGAGCCGAGGTAATAAGTGTTGACAGAATGAGTCAAGCCGATAAAAAGAGCCGAGCGACGACAGAATCAAAAAACTAAAGACTTGGATGGACGCAATGGAAGACTTAAGAAAAAACTAGAAATAATAGCCGCAATACTAAAAAGCAGTAACCCGAAAGTCATCGAGCCAGCGAAAGACTTGCATTTAGTCGGACTCCAAGTGCTGTACGTGAAGACTCAAGTCCAGAGTCGGTTCAATCCTCCTTATCTCTTCAGAGTCAGATCTTCAGAGGCAGAAAACGCCCAAAGATGGGCGACGAACGAAGAGATGGTCGACGAACGAGCCAGCCAAGATGAACCGGCGTGCGGCACAGTCCGGAGGTGGCAGAACCCAGGTAGCCGCAAAGAAAAAGCTGGAAGAACGTAGTAGTTGCTCCCGGTGGTGGATCAGTTGAATTCCAAACGTGAGCTTCAGTCAAGACTTGAACCAACAACCCACGGACTTGAACTGGAAAAGGAGACCGGAGAGAATCAAGCAGCCGGAGAACCAAGCGGTCGGCCGGAGTGAGAACGAGTGTTCGCTCGGCCGGACTGGAGACGCTGGAGATCGGTCGATCTGTGGCTGGATCTGGAGGCACGGGAGGTCCTCGCCTCTGGCGAGCAAGAGCGGACGAGAGGAGCCCGTCGGACGGTTGGAGAGCTGTGACACCACGGAGTGTCGTAATCTTATAAAATGTGAATGTTGATGTTAAAAACATGATAAAATGTGGAATTAAGGTTAAAACCCAACGGTATGAGGTTTATTTGCGTTTCCGGGCCGTTTCCGGGGATTTGGGCCTTTCCGGGGGAGTTTGGGCCTAGGGGAAAGGGTCGTGGGCCTTGGTGGGGGAGAGTTTGAGTCCTTTTAGGACTAGGAGACCAGTTTGGGCAGGTAAATAGAGCCCCCCTGCCCTTGCATGCGCCCCCACCCCTTTGGTGCGCGCCCACCCTCCCCCTCCATGCCCTAGCCGCCACCCCCCACCTCCCCCTCTCCCTTGCATGCGCCCCCATTGCCCCCATTGCTCCCCACCTTTCCACCACCTCTCCTCCACCCCTTGATGCCCTAGGGTAGCCTCTCCACCCCTGCGTCTCGGAGATCCGTCCATTGGAGCGAGGAGCGAGGAGCGATCCGGGAGGAGATCTATTGGGTTTTCGTGCGTCGGGCGAAGGTATGGCCATGGGACTCCTTGGGGTTGGGCTAGGTATTGTTATAAGGATCATTATCATGTTTTTAGATCAATTGGTTGTGCTGGAATTGAGTAGATTAGATTAGATCTAGAAGTTGCCACGTTCTCTGTTTCGGGTAGCATGAGCAGTCGACCTAAGGTTTGGTTTTTAGCCAATTTAGATTCGGAATTTGGTCGTACGACTCTTGAAGAAGTTGTAGGTAATTTCAATACCTTTCCGTGGGTATAAAGAACTTTAAATTCCGCCCAGCCGTTTGAAAGTTATGCTTGTTTTACCGAGCGTATTAAAATCTGTGACGTGATTGGAACAGATCACGCTATTTTGTAGATTAAACAACTTTAGAGTCCGAATCAGTCTTTCTGTATACTTAGAAAAAGTTAGGAAATTTCCTAAGCTATGCGAGGATGTACTCGTTTAATTGATTCTGAGTCCCAGAACCCAAGTTATGCCTTTTGGAAGGCTGCTGTCCCGACGGGACATAACCTCTGTTTTTGGGTTTTGCGAGTAGTTGGCAATGTCGGGGTAGATGAGGGTTTGCGTACTGTTTTGTGGACATGATTGTGAGTGTGTTGTACCTATGTGCAGGTGGTGCGACCCCGGGAGTGCCTTCTACTTCCCGCCAATCCGTTGCCCGTGGTTGAGGCAAGTGTATTGTAATGGATAGCGGTTTGTATGTTGCTAGTTGAGACTAGATGAACATGATTATATTATATGATCATTTGCCATGCTTTAATGATTTCCTATGATATGATGAGTATGCTATGGTGCCATGTGTTAATGTACAAGTTAATTATGATGTTGGCATATTTGCATACATGGCATGTTACATGGCCCGGGCGGTGAGAAAGTCATAACTAATCCGGGGAAGGTCGGTGAGAAAGTTATGACTATTCTGGAGAGCCAATGAGTAAGTCCTACATCGTGATTCCATTCACCGCGGTGAACGGAAGCGAGGAGTAGGCACCCTCCATCTTCGGGATGGAAGGGGGGAGAGGGTGCATACCAACGGGTGTGCACTCAACCATACCGGTATGAGTTTCCAAGGAGACATGAGCATCGCATTGCATTGCATACATAATGATGACGATAATGATATGTGATCATGAATGAGATGGTTTACACGATGTGAGATATTATTGCCATGTAATTGTTCTTGTTGTACCATTGCAATATGCTTATGGAGTTTTGAACTCACGCTTGTGTTTTCTTGTTGTTTTAGGTACCATGAGACCAGCATGCGGGGAAGGGAAATAGTCACACTTCCGCACGTAGCTTCACTCATTTGATTCCACAAGTCATTCAATTAGTTTTTGAGAATAAACTGCGTGTGATGATTATTGCTTTAAGGTTTAGCTTTGCTATATGAGAGTCTTATTGTTCGTTTGACTCTTGGAGATATTAAATGCTTGAAAGTAGACTTATATTGTCGTTAAGTCTTTAATTATTGCTGTTTTAGCGGTCTCTCATATTGCCTTATATTGCTTTACTGTTGTTGCTCCTTCAAATCATGTTAAAACAAAGGAGATGCTGCCGAAATCTCGGGTTTTAGCATTTACTCCTTTGCTGTAATTTACCTTAATTCATGGTATTTAGATGTTGTTTAGCTTATGTTTGGTAGCATTCAGGCATATAAAATGCCGGGGTGTTACAGTTGGTATCAAAGCCAGGTTGTAGGTCCTTGGAATGTGTATTTTTAGTGTCATGCTATAGGGTACAACTAAAATGTGATATGGAATAACTTAGAAACATGGCTTAGGTCTTAACTAAAATTTTGTCATAGGATAGCAACATTAAAACTTGCAAAAGTGGTATAACTAATCTAAAATTTGACACACATTGGATGCACAGTAGGAAAGGGTATGGGTATCGTTCCTTTACGCTTAAATGTTGTATTTAAGCTATGATGTTGAATGCTTCATTTGATAAAGCATGTTGCTATGTTTATGAGATAAATGATTGAATTGTTCTTGTTGTTGTGATAAAGTGGGTTTTTGGTGTCGAAGGGTTTCGGCCACCTCTCTTATTTCATAGTAAGGGTGAGGTTTGATGGAGTGACCGGTTAGCGCCATCACCGAAGAACTATTAACCCCTGTAGGAGAAGAGTGCTTACCCTTTCTGTCGTAAATCGGGTAGTTGACTGGAGTCAAATAGAAGAGTTTGGTGGTGGATTCCTTCGTATGCTCTTTACTGTTCTAATGGTCGGTTTCGGTTGGTTTTCTTGGTTTTAGTTGATTGAAATCAAAAGAAAAGTGTTTGGAATTGGTTTTTCACGCAGTGTCCCTTCGGTGTTTCTTGGTTTTGTCTTCTTTGGGTGAAGACAAAGAAGAAGAGTTTTGTGTTACGCGTCTTTTGGTCGCCTTTGCGCTTTTTCACCGGTTTTGTTGGTTGCCTTGCAAAGAAAAGTATAGTTTTGGTTCTTGTGTGTCTTACTCTGAGTTTAAAAGAAGTTATTGAAGCATGTGGGAAAAGTTAAGTTGTGGCGATTTATGTTTTGTGCCTATGTCCGCAAAGGTTTGTTTGATCGCTTGGTTCCCTCCTGTGGGAGTCTTTGAGATTTAAAAGGTTTTGGAGAATTCCATTGCATGACCAAGTTTGGGTTTGTCTCATTGCAATTTTGAGAGTCAAGTTTCCTTATGAATTTGGGATGAGTTTTAAAACTAAAATGCTGCAAACAAAGTAAGTAATCTTTTGACTGAAATATTTGTCCCTAGTAAAAATTGTTGTTTAGCATGTTATGTAGCATGTACCAATGTGGTTTATGGGATGACGTATTGTTAAGTTAATTTGTGAGTTTAAACAATTCAACGCGGTTGTTATCTCTAGCTTGAGAATAAATAGACTCCTAGTGTTGTAGTTTACTCTGTAGCGAGAATGATTAAATGTGTTAATGTACATGCTTAGAATCTGTTGCCTTGCTTTAAAAGTGCTTATGATCCTTGTTAGTGTTAAAAGTTTAAACCTTGATGCATAGTTACAACATTAAGATGATGTAGACTGCTGTTATTGTTAATGAAACTTTGCTGGTTGTTTAAGGTTGTTCTAATCTAACGGGTTAATAGAGAAATTTAATCATGTTGACTAGTGGCTTTAATTTGGAAGTTGATTAGAGTAGCTATTTATGTTGTTGCAAACTACTAGTATATTTAGAAGTATGCAGTTGTGTCTCTACAATGCTAGTTTTGATATCAATTGAGAAGACATAAGACTTATTGCTAATGATGTTGTTAAGAACATTGTGCTGATCTAACTTATTAAATCTAATTTAATAGTTGGAGTATGTTGTGTAGTGACAATTTTGTTGCAACCTATGTGTAAGGTAGCTAAAAGCAATGTTGTTGATTGATGATTATGCAAAGAATTGATATTGATGCCTTGGTAGTGTTGTTAATTGTTGGAAACCATTGATCCAATAGAAGAAAAGTGTAAAACTGTTGTATTATGTCGAGTATATGTTGTGATGGGATGAACAATGGATAATAATCATGATGCAAGATTTTAATCTTAATGATTGCATATCTTAGAATCCTATTTACGAATTTTATCTTGTAGAGATATTACTTATTTGTTGAAGTCATTTTATAGATTGAACAAGTTTCAATTGTCAAGATTTTGACGTATGGATAGTATAAATTGATAGGTTGACCATGCTCAAGTAGCTGTTGAAGTACTATGTTTGAAATATAGAAGACGTGGTTATATGATTTGGTGATCCGTGGGGATCATGTCAATATAGTCTTGGTTGGGTGCCTTTGTGATAAGCATCTTAAACCTTAATTAAAAGTGTTGAGAATGGTAACCAGAGAAAGAAATTGTTATGTAAAACTTTGTTAAATCCGGTTGGACTCTCTTGATGATTAAATAGTGATTATTGAATGCTTAAATGGTAAGTGTAGTGGAATACAAGTTATGGTGGGATTCATGCTGAGCTGGTGTTTAAAACCTTTTGAACTGGTGTGGTTGTTCGCCATTTTGGTTGAATGCCTTGGGTCAAGGTATTCCTTGTGTTGTGTTTTCGAGTTTCCCTAAAACCCGTAGCTATTGTTGCCAATCTTTGGTTTTGGCTATTTTGTTTAATTTGTGCTATGTGTATGGTTTTACACCCAAAAGTCTTTGAGTGGATCGCGCTCCTTCGCGTTCGCACTAAATCATCTTTGGAGTAAATTTTAAAGGAAGCAAAACGTCTTAGTGGGTTGTGTTGAAGATTCTTGAGATTTAATTTGTAACTCTTTTTGACTGGAGATGGATTTATTTGCATAATGTGTGTGATGTTTGCGAGTGCTTCAAAAAGGTGGAATTTATGAATGTTTTATAAAGTGATTTTGTTAGTGAGGTGTTCCCTTTTTGAAATGAGTTTCCCTCTCCTTGAGAAAATTTGTGACGGTTGTGGGAGCAGATGCTCGACTTGAAATTTTGATGCTCTCTTCCAAAAAATGTTGAATTTGGATGAAATGCAATGTTTTGCAAGTTCAGTTTTCAATTGATGTGGGTTCTTTTACGATGTGGTGTTTTGCTGTTATCAGTGTTGCCGTCATAGTTATAAGATTTAGCGCAACCGTCAATGATATGTGTGTTTCAAACATGTGATACCGAGGAAGTAGTCGGTTGGTGAATGATTATTCGATATTGTTGTTACATGAAGAATGAATGGTGAAAAGGAAGCATGACATTGTTTATAGATGTTTAATGATGAAAAAGTCGGTGAGCCAGGTCGGTGAGAAAGTCATACATGGATATATGACTAATCCGGAGTGCTCTTGAAAAGTGTGCATGCATGTCATAAATCGAGATTTCTATTTCTGTCTAGTATGAAAAGAAAGAATGAAGAAATTCGGGTATTTTGGTTGTGGTGTAAGGGATTTATGCTTCCTTTGTGATTTGGCTTGGATGTTGCTGAATTCTTTCCAAAATGGTTGTTAACGCTTTGGGTTTGAGTTGTCGTGTGTACCCTTGGGCTTGATAACTAAGTGTTTTTTTTGTGTGAGGGCGAGACCCTCTTAAGAAAGGAACCAATTGTGGTTTGGTAAGGTTTTATGATTCTAGCTTGGGGCTAGGTGTCGAACCTTAGTGGTATAATGGTGGTTTGTGATGGAGGTTGATGATGTATGGGTTTAACCTTTATTAAGAGTAGCGATGGGTGGAAGTGAAGTTGATGGTAGTTCGGTCATATGTGTCCTGCCGTGAGCAATTGTCTTCACTAGTTGTTTTTGGATTTGAGTCTTGCCTAGGAGAGGATGGAATGAAGTGTTAGCATGATCGTGTATCGGAAGGGCAAGTGTACCTTAATGAGTTATTCCCCTCGATGGAAATTTTCGGGAATGTAGAGAGGTCGTTAAAGGAATTGTGACTCGCTTTGATTGTGTCATGTTGAGTCTAATGGAGTGTGGTAGTTAGGTTGGTTGTGATAGTAGTGTGAAGTGTTTGTCGTGAGGATTCGAGCATTTTGGGTTGATGGAGCCCTTTGTGGTTGAAACGCAGATTCTGTTTGGGAATTGAAGTGAAGGTGGAATCGTGAGAGGTTGCACTCTGTTGAGCTAAATCAACATTTTCTCGCCAAGTGTTGGTTTTGAGAACTCTCTTATCGTTTGTTCCGGTGTGAGTCTTTGTGCGAATGTTTTTGTGCTGCAGAGAAGTCTTTTGTCCCGTGGGGACTTTGTTGTTGATTTTGGCATCATTCGGATTCGAGGTCGAATCCTGTTTAAGGGAGGGAGAATGTGACACCACGGAGTGTCGTAATCTTATAAAATGTGAATGTTGATGTTAAAAACATTATAAAATGTGGAATTAAGGTTAAAACCCTACGGTATGAGGTTTATTTGCGTTTCTGGGCTGTTTCCGGGGATTTGGGCCTTTCCGGGGGAGTTTGGGCCTAGGGGAAAGGGTCGTGGGCCTTGGTGGGGGAGAGTTTGAGTCCTTTTAGGACTAGGAGACCAGTTTGGGCTGGTAAATAGAGCCCCCCTGCCCTTGCTGTAACATCCCGGCATCTAATATGCCTGAATGCTACCAAACATAAGATAAACAACATCTAAACATAAGATAAACAACATCTAAATTCCAGCAAAGGCGCACATGCTAAAAACCGAGATTTCGGCAGCATCTCCTTTGTTTTATCATGATTTGAACGATAGCAATATCATAGCAAAATATTTCATAACATAAGACATCTAAAGCAGCAATATATAATGGATAAAACATCATCATAAACCAATTAAACCAAATTCAACCACACCAACATCTATAGCTAAGCAATGAGGATCAACAACACACTAAAATTATTCCATACACCTAGTTCATGGCATGATTATTATGTTCATGACTCAAAGTGGGTAAAAGTGACTGGGATTACGTGAAGATGTGTAGCTATTGCCCCTTCCCACATGTCGGTGCCATGGTACCTAAAAAAAATAAACAACATAAACACAAGCGTGAGTTCAAAACTCAACAAGCATATCGCAATGGTACAACAAGAACAATTACATAGCAATAATATCTCACATCATGTAAACCATCTCATTCATGATCACATATCATTATCATCATCATTATGTATGCAATGCAATGCGATGCTCATGTCACCTTGGAAACTCATACCAGTACGGTTGAGTACACACCCGTCGGTGTGCACCCTCTCCCCCTTTCCATCCAGAAGATGGAGGGTTCCTACTCCTCGCTTCCGTTCACCGCGGTGAATGGAATCACGATGTAGGACTTACTCATTGGCTCTCCGGTAGTCATAACTTTCTCACCGACCTTCCCCGGATTAGTTATGACTTTCTCACCGCCCGGGCCATGTATCATGTCATGTCATGTATGCAAATATGCCAACATCATAAATCACTTTTACATTAACACAAGGCATCATAACATAGTAAGCATATTCATCATATCATTGGCAATCATTAAAGCATGGCATGTGATCATATCATATATCCAATTTCATCTATTCTCAACAAGCAACCTACAAACCGCTATCCATTACAATACACTTGCCTCAACCACGGACAACGGATTGGCGGGAAGTAGAAGGCACTCCCGGGGTCGCACCACCTGCACATAGGTACCACACACTTACAATCATGTCCACAAAATAGTACGCAAACCCTCATCTACCCCGACATTGCCAACTACTCGCAAAACCCAAAAACAGAGGTTCTGTCCCGTCGGGACAGCAGCCTTCCAAAAGGCATAACTCGGGTTCTAAGACTCCAAATGAATTAAACGAGTACATCCTCGCGTAGCTTAGGAAATTTCCCAACTTTGTTTAGGTATAGGGAAAGACTGATTCGGACTCTAAAGTTGTTTAATCTACAAAATACCATGATCTGTTCCAATCACGTCACAGATTTTAACACACTCGGTAAAACAGCCATAACTTTCAAACGGCTGGGCGGAATTGGACGTTCTTTATATCCACTGAAAGATAATGAAATTATCTACAACTTCTTCAACATCCATACGACCAGATTCCGAATATAAATTGGCGCAAACCTAAGCCGTAGGTCGACTGCTCATGCTGCCCGAAACAGAGGACGTGGCACCTTCTAGATTTCATCTAATCTACTCAATTCCAGCACTACCAATTGATCTAAAAACTTGATAATCATCCTAAGAACAGAACCTAGACCAACCCCAAGGATTCCCATGGCCATACCTTTGCCCAACGCACGAAAACTGAATGGATCTCCTCCCGGTTCGCTCCTCGCTCCTCGCTCCTCGCTCCAATGGGCGGATCTTCGAGGTGCAGGGGTGGGGAGGCTACCCTAGGGCAGCAAGGGGTGGAGGAGAGGTGGTGGAGAGGTGGGGAGCAATGGGGGCAAGGGGAAGGGGCGCACGGCCACAAGGGAGAGGGGAAGGTGGGGGGTGGCGGCTAGGGCAAGGAGGGAGGGGAAGGGGCGCACAAGGAGGGGGGTGGGGCGAATGGCAGCAGGGGGAGCCCCCTTTTTAACAGCCCAAACAGGATTCCCAATCCTAAATGGACTCATACTCCATCCCACCAAAGCCCACATCCCTTTCCCCTAGGCCCAAAACTCCCCGAAAAGGCCCAAACTCCCGGAAACGCTATTAAACCTCCTACCATATGGTTTTAACCTCCAATACCATATTTCATAAAGTTTTTGACCTCATTATTCACATTCAATAATGTCACACCATTCCGTAGTGTCACACTTGCATGCGCCCCCCACCCCTTTGGTGCGCCCCCTCCCTCCCCCTCCATGCCCTAGCCGCCACCCCCACCTCCCCCTCTCCCTTGCATGCGCCCCCATTGCCCCCATTGCTCCCCACCTCTCCACCACCTCTCCTCCACCCCTTGCTGCCCTAGGGTAGCCTCTCCACCCCTGTGCCTTGGAGATCCGTCCATTGGAGCGAGGAGCGATCCGGGAGGAGATCTATTGGGTTTTCGTGCGTCGGGCGAAGGTATGGCCATGGGACTCCTTGGGGTTGGGCTAGGTACTATTCTAAGGATCATTATCATGTTTTTAGATCAATTGGTGGTGCGAATTGAGTAGATTAGATTAGATCTAGAAGTTGCCACGTTCACTGTTTTGGGCAGCATGAGTAGTCGACCTAGGGTTTGGTTTTTCGCCAATTTAGATTCGGAATTTGGTCGTACGGCTGTTGAAGAAGTTGTAGGTAATTTCAATACCTTTCCGTGGGTATAAAGAACTTTAAATTTCGCCCAGCCGTCTGAAAGTTATGCTTGTTTTACCGAGCGTATTAAAATCTGTGACGTGATTGGAACAGATCACGGTATTTTGTAGATTAAACAATTTTAGAGTCCGAATCAGTCTTTCTGTATACTTAGAAAAAGTTAGGAAATTTCCTAAGCTACGCGAGGATGTACTCGTTTAATTTATTCCGAGTCCCAGAACTCAAGTTATGCCTTTAGGAAGGCTGCTGTCCCGACGGGACAGAACCTCTGTTTTTGGGTTTTGCGAGTAGTTGGCAATGTCGGGGTAGATGAGGGTTTGCGTACTGTTTTGTGAACATGATTGTGAGTGTGTGGTACCTATGTGCAGGTGGTGCGACCCAGGGAGTGCCTTCTACTTCCCGCCAATCCGTTGCCCGTGGTTGAGGCAAATGTATTATAATGGATAGCGGTTTGTAGGTTGCTAGTTGAGACTAGATGAACTTGATTATATGATATGATCACTTGCCATGCTTTAATGATTGCCTATGATATGATGAGTATGCTATGATGCCATGTGTTAATGTACAAGTTAATTATGATGTTGGCATATTTGCATACATGGCATGTTACATGGCCCGGGCAGTGAGAAAGTCATAACTAATCCGGGGAAGGTCGGTGAGAAAGTTATGACTATTCCGGAGAGCCAATGAGTAAGTCCTACATCGTGATTCCATTCACCGCGGTGAACGGAAGCGAGGAGTAGGCACCCTCCATCTTCGGGATGGAAGGGGGGAGAGGGTGCATACCGACGGGTGTGCACTCAACCATACCGGTATGAGTTTCCAAGGAGACATGAGCATCGCATTGCATTGCATACATAATGATGATGATAATGATATGTGATCATGAATGAGATGGTTTACGCGATGTGAGATATTATTGCCATGTAATTGTTCTTGTTGTACCATTGCAATATGCTTGCTGAGTTTTGAACTCACGCTTGTGTTTTTTTGTTGTTTTAGGTACCATGAGACCGGCATGCGGGGAAGGGAAATAGTCACACTTCCGCACGTAGCTTCACTCATTTGATTCCACAAGTCATTCAATTAGTTTTTGAGAATAAACTGCGTGTGATGATTATTGCTTTAAGGTTTAGCTTTGCTATATGAGAGTCTTATTGTTCGTTTGACTCTTGGAGACATTAAATGCTTGAAAGTAGACTTATATTGTCGTTAAGTCTTTAATTATTGCTGTTTTAGCTGTCTTTCATATTGCCTTATATTGCTTTACTGTTGTTGCTCCTTCAAATCATGTTAAAACAAAGGAGATGCTACCGAAATCTCGGGTTTTAGCATTTACTCCTTTGCTGTAATTTACCTTAATTCGTGGTATTTAGATGTTGTTTAGCTTATGTTTGGTAGCATTCAGGCATATTAAATGCCGGGGTGTTACAAGAGCGAGCCAGCGGAGCCGGCGGACGGTCGAACGCCGACGGGAAGAGCCAGCGGACAGTGGAGAGGAGCCGACGGACAGTGGACAGTGGGAGGTCTAGAACGGAGGAGCCGACAGCGTCCATGCTCTGCCTGATCTCGTCGATGCCGTACGCGTGGAAGAGGCCTTAACCGGAGGCCGACTTGAAGAGCAGGTAGAGCGCCATCTCGCCGGCGCAGGCACAGGCGGCGGATTGAGTTTTGGTGGGTGGCGGATGCAGTGTTGCCGTGCAGGTGCCGCCTCGGGAGTCTCTTCCTACCGTGGCAACAGATTAGAGCTAAAAACCTAGGGCTCTGATACCATGTTATGAATAGGACTTGTATTCAATATGAGGGCCAATGGCCACAATATATAGAGTACATGAGGAAAAAGGAATAGGAATATGACTCTATCTATAATAGAAACTTATCTATAACTATAAGAGATAATATATCCTTAACACTATTAAGTCTCAGTTGCTCGTGTAAAATCATCATCATTGATATACAGACATATGCTCCGTTTTGCTTCATGCATTTATTTGATGTTGTATTTTTTACATGTAGCCTTAATGCTGTATGCTGTTGCTGAAGATTTTTTACTTGTTTATCTGAGTAACCAAAATGTGCGATTCGAATCTATTGTGGCCCTCACCGCAATGATCATATCATTGTATGTTAAAATTTCAGTTTTATCGAGAGATATTAAGTTAGTTCGACATACTTATTCCCTCAAATTCACATCACCGAATTTCTGTTCACAAATAAGGAGTATTGGATATGATAAATTCTTTCTCATGCATACAAGTTCAATTGTTTATCATGTAATGTGTTAAATACTATAGTTAATTGAAATTAACATGTATTTAAACCCAACGACCAAAGTTGTGCACATTTAGTAATTCAAATAGAAAACCATACTACATATGGTTCTTCCCTTGCTTACGACAAAGCCTTTGTTTTTGGTTGTCCAAAGATGTGTGGGAGGGCTGGTCGCCCACCGTTTGATAATATCGAACAGTTATAATTATGACAAGAAGAGACACGGTAATATATTTGTGTTTTCCACTCTTCTTAACTCACGAGAAATATTTTTACGAAAATATTTCTGGTTTATTGGTCTAACTTTGTTGTGAGTTTGTCTTGTAGGTTGATCTATATGAGAACCTTCTCAATGGATGTGAAATGGTAGAGTCTCGGTAAGTGCTTGATGTACAATTGAAACCTAGTGTTCTCATGTGATATTTCATCTAGAAGTTAAATTGTGACACGCACTGCATACTATTTGAAAATTTTGGCTGAGGATAGATCCTATGACCAGGTTACTGCCATGTGCAGTGGAGCATCTAAATGCAGAGATCGTTCGACTACGATTATGCGATATAACTTTGGCAATTGAGTGGTTCAAGTGCTCATATTTGTACATCAGGATAAAGAAGGCATGGACGCATCAATCTTGTTAAATCTTTAAATCTCTGTTTAAATGCATGAACTAACTTAATAATGAAATAAATTAACAGAATCCTGAGCACTATGGAATTAAGAGCGGGATTCCTCGTGATTTCCTTGAAAAGCAAATGAAAGGTATCTTCTTGGACTTTGTGGAATTCATGGTTTTATTATGAGCCTTTGATCCATATGAATTATATTCACAGATATATGTGTTGATAAGATCCATGAATTGGGGGAATTTGGACTAATTTGGACAGATGAAGATGGTTTCCTTCTAAAACCATTAGGTAAAATTTCCATTTTTTTGTAAAGAAAATTGCAATCACATGACGCCGTAATGCAATATTGTTCAATCTATTGTAGAAAAATAATGTTTTTTTCATTTAACTAAATCCCTTGCGTGTTAAGACATATGTGCACCTAACCTATATCGTGCAAAGTAGGTCATAGTCTCAAATTATCTATAATAGAATATTGCTTATATGCTTTCCCTAAAAGTGAAAGGCACTTGTTTAAAGCATATTGATGGTCTAATTTGTAGTCACCCACTGCTTTTCTACTTAACAACAGCTTTAGTATGTGTGCAATTCAGTTTTTGGCATAGCATGGAAGCACTATTATCTAGAACATTGTGCATATCTAGCCTTCTGTACATCATTTTTTTTTTTTGCAAATTTAGACCTTCAACGTATTTTTTATTTTTGCAAAAATAGCCTCCTCCCTCACTGCGGAAGGTGCGTCAGGTGACACGTGTTCCCTATCGCTCCCAGGGAGCGTGGAGGAGGCTGGCCCCGTGGCTGCAGGTGGGAGCATGGGAGGACATGCTACCATGCATGGGGAGCGCGGAAGCCATCCTCCTGCGCTACCCCAGCGCGGAAGCTATCATGATGAACAATGTTGTGCGTGTGTGCTACAACGCTACAATGACAAGTGTCTGCATAGCGCGCTGCTACATCCCTCGCACATTGCCGCACTCACGTGCGTAGCCGCGGGGTCGGTCTCGCGCTCCCCGGTGAGGTAGGGGAGAGGGTTATTTTTGCAAAAAAAAAGTGTTAAGAGGGGCTAAATTTGCAAAAAAAAAGGACAAGGGGCTCGATATCCACCGTAATCTATTATCTATAACTAGTAAGGTGGCCATCACATTTGCGCGGGTATCATTCTTAAAGCATATTTAAATCACTTTGCAATATATATATATAGACTCTCTCTCTCTCTCTCTCTCTCTCTCTCTAGATATATATATATATATATATATATATATATATATATATATATATATATATATATATATGAAGCCTTTTCTGTACTCTTGGGAGTAATGCATTCCACATCCAAAGATACCACTTAAACGAATGTGTTATACTTTTTATCACTTTTAGTATACTCCAATAATAATTCTAAGATACTACAATGCGATATTGTTGAAAAAAATTCATCGGAGCCATTTATTTCTAGGTATATACCGTTTTTCATGTATAAAAAGAGTATATAAACAAATTGTGCTATAAAGTGTGGGTTTTGATGAAATTTTTCGTGAAACTCACTTTGGAGTATCTTATAATTAGTATTAGAGTATACTCAAAAGGATAAAGAAGTATAATAACATCATTTATGCAGTATATTGAGAGTGGGAGTACATACTCCCAGGTGTATGCAACCATTTTCCTATATATATATATATATATATATATATATATATATATATTAAGAGAAACATACTCACTCTGTTTTGTTATACTTGTCCCCTGTGACCAAACTTTCTTCCTCAAATACTTGCATAGCATAACAATAAACATAGTATAGCATAACATTTTTCATTTATATTAGTACCATCTCGTTCTTTCATTATTGCAATATTTGTCTATACTGCATGCTAATAATATGCATCACATAGCTTATACTGGTATGGTCGAGTGAACACCCGTCAATGAATCACTCTCTTAATCCCTCCATCTCGTGGAGGCCTACCAAATAAATGTTCAGAATGTTTTGTTTTTGGTGAGAATTTTTTGCACATTCTCTTTTTACTTGGCAACTGTAAACCATGTCATAGACTTTTATTACGTAATAGATTTCGAATCCTAATTTGTATATATACAATCAAATTCCTTATTTTATTTTATTTTATGGAATTTTAATCTGAATTAAAGCAAAAAGTTTTACTTTTCACTTAGTATGAAATTTAGAACAATCACTAATTCTTTTGTTTTTTATTGTGAATTTGCATATTTTTTGGACTGTACTTCTTGTAGACTTTCTTTTTCAATTTTAGCTTGGAATTCACACATAAATCAAATTGCTAATTTTTATTTCGAACATATGTTATTTTTTAATTGTACCTCACACACTCTTTCTATGTAAAATTATTTTTATTTAATTTTGAATATATGTTATTTTTTGTACTTGACATGGACTCTTTCTTTTAATCTAAATTTTGTTTTTTTATTTAATTTTGAATATTTGTTATTTTTCATTGTACGTGACATGGACTCTTTCTTTTATTTGTTTCTTTAAATATTGAATTTCTATTGTAGGTTTGGATTCGTATACAAATCCAACCTCGAATATTTAATCTAAATTTTATTTTTTATTTAATTTTGAATATTTGTTATTTTTCATTGTACGTGACATGAACTTTTTCTTTTATTCTTTTTTTTGAATTTTTTTTTAATTACTGTTGTAGGTTAGTATTCGTATACAAATCCAACAGCGAATATCCATGTAATTTTTATTCCGAACTATGTAGGGGTTTTAATTTAGAGTTCGTATGAAAATAAATTTTCTATTTTCCTTTTATTTTTCATTCAAAAATTCTGTTTTTTTTGTTATTCTTTATTTAATTTTGAATTCCATTTTTAGGTTAGAATTCATTTACAAATCAATTGCTAATTTCATCTAATTTTTCTTCCGGATTTCAGAATGAAAATCACATTCCAAATTCTTATTATTTTTATTTTTAATTTATATAAATTTTTGTTAGTTTTTATTGAATTTTAAATATTAATTTTATGGTAGAATTCGGTTAAAAGTCCAACTACTATTTTTGTTTTTATTCCAAATTTCAGCTATGTATGGTTTTAATTTGGTGTTAGTAAGAAAAGCAAATGGCTGATTTTTTATTTGTTTTTGTTATTTTGTTATTATATTTGGCATGAACTCTTTCTTTTATTTTATTTTTTAGTACGAAATTTTGTTATTTTTTATTGTACTTGGCATGGACTCATCCTTTTAATCTAAGCCGATATAACTTTGTCCCGCAAGATAGACGGCTATATGTTTTTCTTTAAATAATAATTCCAATGGCTTTTATAGTTCAACTTAGGGTCCAAGATTAGGGGCCAAATATTTTGCTTTTTTGTAAGAATTTTTAGCCTATTTCTTTTTTTTCTTAGCAACTCCCATGTGTAACACCCCGGCATTTAATATGCCCGAATGCTACCAAACATAAGCTAAACAACATCCAAATATCATATTTAACATAAAATTCCAGCAAAGGCGCATAGGCTAAAAACCGAGATTTCGGCAGCACCTCCTTTGTTTTATCATGAATTTAAGGAGCAACAACGATATAGCATTATATGGCAATAAGGGAAACATCTAAAACAGCAATAAATAGAGTCTTAACGACAATATAAGACTAACATCAAGCACTTAATGTCTCCAAGTGTCAAAAGAACAAATAAGCTCTCAAATAGTAAAGCTAAACACTAAAGCAATGATCATCACACGCAATTTATTATCAAACTAATAGAATGACTTGTGGAATCATTAAGGTGAAGCTACGTGTGGGCGTGTGACTATTTCCCTTCCCCGCATGCCGATCTCAAAGTACCTAAAAAAACAACATAAAACACAAGCGTGAGTTCGAAACTCAGCAAGTATATTGTAATGGACAACAAGAACAATATCATGGCAATAACATCACCCATCATGTATATCATCTCATTCATGAACACTTAACAGTATCATCATCATTATGTATGCAATGTAATACAATGCTCATGTCTCCTTGGAAACTCATACCGGTATGGTAGAGTACACACCCGTCGGTGTGCACCCTCTCCCCCCTTCCATCCCGAAGATGGAGGGTGCCTAGTCCTCGCTTCCGTTCACCACGGTGAATGGAATCACGATGTAGGACTTACTCATTGGCTTTCCGGATTAGTCATAACTTTCTCACCGACCTTCCCGGACTAGTTATGACTTTCTCACCGCCCGAGCCATGTAACATGTCATGTATGCAAATATGCCATCATCATCATAAACTTGTATATTTAACACATGGCATCATAGCATACTCATCATATCATAGGAAAACATTAAAGCATGGCAATTGATCATATCATGAAATCCATCTTTCATCTAGTCTCAACAAGCAACATAACATTCGTTATTCATTACAACACACTTGCCTCAACCACGGGCAACGGAAAGGCGGGAAGTAGAAGGCACTCCCGGGGTCACACCACCTGCACATAGGTATCACACACTCACAATCATGCCCACAAAACAGTACGAAAACCCCCATCTAACCCGACATTGCCCACTACTCGCAAAACCTAAAAACAGAGGTTCTGTCCCGACGGGACAGCAGCCTTGCAAAAAGTATAACTTGAGTTCTGGGACTCCGAATCAATTAAACGAGTACATCCTCGCGTAGCTTAGGAAATTTCCCAACTTTCTCTAGGTATATGGAAAGACTGATTCGGACTCTAAAGTCGTCTAATCTACAGATTACCGTGATCTGTTCCAATTACGTCACAGATTTTAACACGCTCGGTAAAACAGACATAACTTTCAAATGGCTGATCGTATTTTAACGTGCTTTATGTCCACAGAAAGATAATTAAATTATATACAACTTCTTTTAAGTCCGTACGGACAGATTCGGATTCTAAATCGACAAAAACTCGAACCCTAGCCTGACTGCTCAATCTGCCCGAAAACAGAAACGTGGCAACGTTTAGATCTAACCCAAAGAACTCCAACCCAGCACTACCAATTGATCTAAAAACTTCATAAACACCCTAAGAACAGTACCTAGATCAAACCCAAGGATCCCCATGATCATACCTATGCCCGACGAACGAAAACTCCAATCGATCTCCTCGCGGATCGCTCCTCGCTCCACGCTCCTTGTTCCTCGCTCCTCGCTCCTCGCTCCAACGGATGGATCCACAAGGTGCAGAGGTGTGGAGACCACCCTAGGGCAGCAAGGGGGTGGAGGAGAGGTGGTGGAGAGGTGGGGCAATGGAGGAGAGCAAGGGGGAGGCGCAAGGCTCAAAGGGAAGGGGCGGCTAGGGCTTGGCAAGTGGGGGGAGGTGAGGGGGTCGCACCAAGGCCTCAAGGGGCGCAAAGGCAGCAGGGTGGATGCCCCAAAGGGGCAGGGAAACCCCCTTTTACCAGCCCCCACACCCAATTCTAGTCCGTTACGGAGACCTAATCCATGCCACCAAAGCCCACCAAGGCCCAAAACTCCCCCGGGAAGGCCCAAAACCCCGAAAACGGCCCGGAAACGGCCCGAAAAAGCTATTAACCTCCATACCTTATGGTTTTAACCTGCCATACCATATTTCATAAAGTTTTTGACCTTAACATGCACCATTTAAAAGGTTACGACACTCCGTGGTGACACATCACTTCAAACGGCCCAAAAACGCGAGTAAACCTCAAGCCGAAAGGTTTTATTCTCTAATTTCACATTCTATAATGTCACACCATACCGTAGTGTCACATTCTTCCCCCCTTCAACAGGATTCGACCTCGAATCCGAAGGACGCCATAATCAACAACAAAGTCCCCAAGGGACAAAAGGCTTCTCTCCAGCTCAAAACATTCACACAACGACTAAAACCGGAACAAACAACAAACGAGTTCCCAAAACCAACACATAGAGAAAAAGTGTTGATCTAGCTCAACTAAGGGCAACCCCTCACAAATCGACCTTCACTTCAATTCCCCATCAGAATCTGCGTTTCAACCACAAAGGGCTCCATCAACCCAAAACGCTCGAATCCTCACGGCAAACACTTCATACTTCTATCACAACCACCCTGACTACCATACTCCATTAAACTCAACATGACATAATCAAAGGAAGTCACAATTCCTTTAACGACCTCTCTTCATTCCCGAAAGTTTCCATCGAGGGAATAACTCATTAAGGCACACTAGCCCTTCCGATACACGATCATACTAACATTTTATTCCATCCTTTCCTGTGCAAGACTCAAACCCAAAAACAACTAGTGAAGACAATCGCTCACGGCAGGCAATTATCACCGATCTACCGTCAACTTCACTTCCACCCATCGCTACTCTTAGTAAAGGTTAAACCCATACATCATCAACCTCCATCACAAACCACCCTTATACCACTAAGGTTCGACACCTAGCCCAAGCTAGGATCGAAAACCTTACCAAACCACAATTGGTTCCTTTCTTAAGAGGGTCTCGCCCTCACACAAAAACACTTAGCTATCAAGCCCAAGTGTACACACAACAACTCAAACCCAAAGCGTTAACAACCATTTTGGAAAGAATTCGGCAACATCCAAGCCAAATCACAAAGGAAGCATAAATCCCCTACATCACAACCAACATACCAGAAATTGTTCATTGCTTCTTTTCATACTAGAAAGCAAGGGAAATCTCGTTTCATGACATAAATGCACACTCTTCAGGAGCACTCCGGATTAGTCATATCTCCATATATGACTTTCTCACCGACCTGGCTCAACAACTCCTTTATCATTTAACATGTAAAAACGATGTCATGTTTACTTTTCACCATTCATTCATCATGGAACAACGGTACCGAATAGTCATTCACCAAATAACTTCTTCCTCGGTATCAAATGATTGAAATACCCATAACACTGACGGTTGCGCTAAATCATATAGACTATGACGGCAACATAATTAACAGTAAGGCACCACATCAAATCAGAACCCACCAATGATAGATAGCTAAACTTTGCAAAACATCGCATTTTAACCAAGATCAACGTTTTGGAAAAGAACATTGACTCCAAAGTTAGACATCTGCACAAACAACTGCCATAAATTTTATCAAAAGAGAGGGAAACTCAATCCCAGAAGAAAACTCTTCTCTAACCAAATTCACTTATGAAACATTCATAAAAATCCAGACTTGTGAAACATCCGCACACCAGACACATTTTCCAAATGACTCCAACTCTAGCCGAACAGAGTTACACATCAAGGGCTTAACTCAAAAGTTTCCAACACAACCCTTTATGACCATCTGCTTCCTTTTAAAATTAATTTCAAAGATAAATCGGTCTAACGCGAAAGGGCGCGATCCACTCAAAAACTTTTGGATGTAAACTCAAACTCACAACACGAACTAAACAAATTCGCCAAAATCAAAGGTCGACACCAACCACTACGAGTTTTGGGGAAACTCTGAAACTCAACATAAGGAACACCTCAACCGAAAGCATTCAACCGAGATGGCAAACAACCAAACCAGTTTCAAAGGTTTTTAGACAACAGCTCAGCATGAAAGGAACCATCTCTAGTACTCCACTACGCTTTCCATTAAAGACTTCAATAATCACTATTTACTATCTGAGGAGCCCCAACACAATTCAACCGAAAGTTTCACAACAAATTCTTCCTCTAGTTACCATTCCCAACATTTCTTAATAAGGGTTTATGATGCTTATCAAAAAGGCACCCAACCAAGACTATAATGACATGACCCCACGGATCACCGAATCATAATACATCTTATTCTAAATTTGAAACATAGTACTTCCACAAATCTTTCAGCAAGATCAACATATAAATTTCATACCTCCTATCTATTCACGTCTCGACAACCGAACCTTATTCAGTTAAACAACGACTTCAACATGTAAATATTATCTCTACAAGACAAAGTTCATAGCTAGGATTCCAAGGCATACATTCATTAAGGATAAAACTCTACATCAGGTTAATTATCCATGGTTCACTCCATCACCACAGGTTACAATACCCTCCATTTAATCAATGTTTTCCAACAAGTATTCTACACAACTACCACCACTTACTAAGTCATCAATATCAAAAATTTGATTATCATCAATCAACACATTGCTTTTAGCTATCCTATACATAGGTGATAACCAAATTACCACCACACAACATACTCCAACTATTTAAAATAGATTGAATACTAGTATTGACACTGCCCTTAACAACATCATTAAGAATAAGTATTATGTCTTCTCAATTGATATTAATACTAGCATTGAAGGGACACAACTGCATACTTCCAAATATACTAATGGTTTGCGACAACATAAATAGAAACTCTAATCAATTTCCAAATTAAAGTCACTAGTCAACACGATTAAATCTCTCTATTAATCCATTAGATTAGAACATCTTTAGACAACCAGCAAAGTTTCTTTAACAATATCGGCAGTCTACATCATCTTAATGTTTTAACTATGCATCCGGGTTTAAAACTTTTAAACATGATCGGGGGTCATAAGTACTTTTATGACAAAGCAACAGATTCCAAGCATGTACATTAACGCATTCAATCAATCTCGCTAAGAGTAAACTACAACACTAGTAGTCTATTTATTCACAAGCTAGAGATATTAATCACATTGTTACCTACTACATAACATGCTTAAACATCAATTCTTACTAGGGACAAACGATTTCAGTCAAAAGACTACTTTCTTTGTTTGCAACATTTTAGTTTTAAAACTCACCCCAAATTCATAAGGAAACTTGACTCTCAAAATTGCAATGAGACAAACCCAAACTTGGTCATGCAAAGGAATTCTCCAAAACACTTTTCAATCTCCAAGACTCCCACTGGAGGGATCCAACCAATCAAATAAACCTTTGCAAATAAAACCTTAGCACCAAACCCCAATCTTTCACGAAACAAGAAGGGTTTTTTTTTTCAAAGATGATTTCTTAAACCAGTAAAATAATGGAATCAAACACCACGTACTACTACAAAGCCACAGAACTTCAGCCCTGATAGCAGTGTCGGCACAACTCATAATAACTCCTTTAACCTCAGAGAAAGACAAACACAGGGATTAATTGAATGCTTGTTCCCCATAATGCAATCAATAGGCATCAAAACTGGAAAGGCGCCCAAAAGAAGCGCAACACTAGTCTCCTCTTCTTCGTCTTCAACCAAGGAAGACAAAACCACACACCGCATACGGAACGATCCGCGAAAACCCAACACTTTTCATTTGATTCAAATCTACTAAAGCTAAGAAAAGCAAAGAACACCGACCGTCAGAACGGCAAAGAACATACGAAGGAAACCACCATTAATTCTTCTATTTGACTCCAGTCAACTACCCGATCAACGACAGAAAGGATAAGCACTCTTCTCCTACAGGGGTCAATAGTTCTTCGGTGGTGGCGCTAACCGGCCACACCGTCAAACCTCACCCTTACTATGAAATAAGAGAGGTGGCTGAAATCCTTCGGCACCAAAACCCCACTTTTACCACCACAACAGGAATAATTCAATCATTTATCTCATAGACATAGCAACGTACTATATCAAATATAGCATTTAGCAACAAGGCTTAAATACAACATTTAAGCGTAAACAACGATACCCATACCCTTCCTACTGTGCATCCATGTGTGTCAAATTTCAGATTAGTTATACCACTTTTGCAAGTTTTAATATTGCTATCCTATGACAAAATTTTAGTAAAAACCTAAGCCATGTTTCTAAGTTATTCCACATCACATTTTAGTTGTACCCTATAGCATGACACTAAAAATACACATTCCAAGGACCTACAGCCCGCTCTGATACCAACTGTAACACCCCGGCATTTAATATGCCCGAATGCTACCAAACATAAGCCAAACAACATCCAAATATCATATTTAACATAAAATTCCAGCAAAGGCGCATAGGCTAAAAACCGAGATTTCGGCAGCACCTCCTTTGTTTTATCATGAATTTAAGGAGCAACAACGATATAGCATTATATGGCAATAAGGGAAACATCTAAAACAGCAATAAATAGAGTCTTAACGACAATATAAGACTAACATCAAGCACTTAATGTCTCCAAGTGTCAAAAGAACAAATAAGCTCTCAAATAGTAAAGCTAAACACTAAAGCAATGATCATCACACGCAATTTATTATCAAACTAATAGAATGACTTGTGGAATCATTAAGGTGAAGCTACGTGTGGGCGTGTGACTATTTCCCTTCCCCGCATGCCGATCTCAAAGTACCTAAAAAAACAACATAAAACACAAGCGTGAGTTCGAAACTCAGCAAGTATATTGTAATGGACAACAAGAACAATATCATGGCAATAACATCACCCATCATGTATATCATCTCATTCATGAACACTTAACAGTATCATCATCATTATGTATGCAATGTAATGCAATGCTCATGTCTCCTTGGAAACTCATACCGGTATGGTTGAGTACACACCCGTCGGTGTGCACCCTCTCCCCCCTTCCATCCCGAAGATGGAGGGTGCCTACTCCTCGCTTCCGTTCACCACGGTGAATGGAATCACGATGTAGGACTTACTCATTGGCTTTCCGGATTAGTCATAACTTTCTCACCGACCTTCCCGGACTAGTTATGACTTTCTCACCGCCCGAGCCATGTAACATGTCATGTATGCAAATATGCCATCATCATCATAAACTTGTATATTTAACACATGGCATCATAGCATACTCATCATATCATAGGAAAACATTAAATCATGGCAATTGATCATATCATGAAATCCATCTTTCATCTAGTCTCAACAAGCAACATAACATTCGTTATTCATTACAACACACTTGCCTCAACCACGGGCAACGGAAAGGCGGGAAGTAGAAGGCACTCCCGGGGTCGCACCACCTGCACATAGGTATCACACACTCACAATCATGCCCACAAAACAGTACGCAAACCCCCATCTAACCCGACATTGCCCACTACTCGCAAAACCTAAAAACAGAGGTTCTGTCCCGACGGGACAGCAGCCTTGCAAAAAGTATAACTTGAGTTCTGGGACTCCGAATCAATTAAACGAGTACATCCTCGCGTAGCTTAGGAAATTTCCCAACTTTCTCTAGGTATATGGAAAGACTGATTCGGAATCTAAAGTCGTCTAATCTACAGATTACCGTGATCTGTTCCAATTACGTCACAGATTTTAACTCGCTCGGTAAAACAGACATAACTTTCAAACGGCTGATTAGATTTTAACGTGCTTTATGTCCACGGAAAGATAATTAAATTATCTACAACTTATTTTAAGTCCGTACGGACAGATTCGGATTCTAAATCGACAAAAACTCGAACCCTAGCCCGACTGCTCAATCTGCCCGAAAACAGAAACGTGGCAACGTCTAGATCTAACCCAAAGAACTCCAACCCAGCACCACCAATTGATCTAAAAACTTCATAAACACCCTAAGAACAGTACCTAGATCAAACCCAAGGATCCCCATGATCATACCTTTGCCCGACGAACGAAAACTCCAATCGATCTCCTCGCGGATCGCTCCTCGCTCCACGCTCCTCGCTCCTCGCTCCAACGGATGGATCCACAAGGTGCAGAGGGTGTGGAGACACCCTAGGGCAGAAAGGGGGTGGAGGAGAGGTGGTGGAGAGGTGGGGCAATGGAGGAGAGCAAGGGGGAGGCGCAAGGCTCAAAGGGAAGGGGCGGCTAGGGCTTGGCAAGTGGGGGGAGGTGAGGGGGGGCGCACCAAGGCCTCAAGGGGCGCAAAGGCAGCAGGGTGGACGCCCCAAAGGGGCAGGGAAACCCCTTTTACCAGCCCCCACACCCAATTCTAGTCCGTTACGGAGACCTAATCCATCCCATCAAAGCCCACCAAGGCCCAAAACTCCCCCGGGAAGGCCCAAAACCCCGAAAACGGCCCGGAAACGGCCCGGAAAAGCTATTAACCTCCATACCTTATGGTTTTAACCTGCCATACCATATTTCATAAAGTTTTTGACCTTAACATGCACCATTTAAAAGGTTACGACACTCCGTGGTGACACATCACTTCAAACGGCCCAAAAACGCGAGTAAACCTCAAGCCGAAATGTTTTATTCTCTAATTTCACATTCTATAATGTCACACCATACCGTAGTGTCACACCATGAGCTTTTAATATATAATTGAAACAACCCAAAATTTAAATAAGAAGATAAAAATCATTAGGTGGTTAACCAATCCAATAATCAACGAACATGCTTATGTAAATCATAACATGAGTAGAGGGAATAGTTGAACTTTCGAGAATTGCCGTCAGACCCGCAAGCGAGGGTATCGCTCACCAAGATACTAGATCTGTCCAGGGCCAGGTCAGCGCCTCGCTATTTTTCGGGTGTCATCACATGGCAAATTATAAAAACTAGGTAGGATTGCGGGTGTTCTTTGCCAAATTGTGAATAATAGCAAATACCCTTTAGTAAAACAGTGAAAAGGGTAGGGGTAAAAAGGTGGTTTAACCATCATAACTTCGGATAAGACCAAGTCACAGCCAGCACAGCTCATACATCCCCTTTTCTCACTCCCAACCGAGAGCCAGCCAGTGCAACGCCATTTTCCCCACATCCCCAACCGAGAGCCAAATATAGGGGTGGGCATTTTTAAACCAAAACCAAATTACCAAACCGAACCAAATTAATCAATTATTTCGGTTTTTTCAGTTTTTGGTTTTCGGTTCGGTTTTTATTTTGGTATAATTCGATTTTCGGTATTCGGTTCGGTTTTTTGCTTCTGGAAACCGAAATAACCGAATAGTCCATGTACAATACTATTATAATATTCTTCATGTAGCTACCAAACAATTCTCATGTTCTAATATCTTTATGCATATTTTGTGATATGTTCATATGTTATACTATGCTTATAGTGTAATGACTTATCAATATTGTGTGGGTTTTTCTCTACTTTGTATTGCGACATGAGAAAATCAAATGTAATGTACCTAGTGTTTATTTATATTTTGGTTAACCAAAAAACTGAATTAACCGAAATATTTCGGTTAATTCGGTTCGGTTTTTCATTTTGGTCCGAGAAATTCGATTGCCAGTTTCTAAAAAATGAATTATTTTAAAACCGAAAAAACCTAACCGATTAAACCAAAAAAACCGAATGCCCACCCCTAGCCAGAGAGAGCAAACCAGTCAACCAGAGTACACAGCCAGGAGGAGCACCAGCCAAAGCCAAGAGAGTAGGAGCCAAGGGAAGGCCGAGCCAAGCCAGGAGAAGGTCTAGGAGGAGAAGGCCACAAGCAAGGAGGGCCAAACCTTGAGCCATCTTCCTCGCCGGCACCTCCATCCCACACCATCAGCGATCTTCACCATTAGACCATCCCATGGGGTGCACAATCAAAGTAGTAGCAATACTAGCAATGTAGGATGCATGGATGAATAGATCGGGGGAAAACATTAGTGGTCTCAGTAGGGGAGGCAACCCTAGGGGTTGCGAGGAGCGTGCGGGCGGTGTTGGTGTCGTCACCTCACCTTAGATTCTAGGATCCCGCCCCCAAATCATTATAGACCGAATCCTTGCCAAATCAAAGTTTGAGCAAAAAGGAGAAATCCAAATCCATCAAGAGAACTCCCTTAAAGTAAATCGGTTCTTAGGAACCATATATTGCTAAGGGACCGTAGGGGGACTGAGCCGGATGCCGCAGGGGAGGGAGGAGGAGCGGCTAGGCCGACAAGCTGGCAAACAGAGGCAGGGAGAGGAGGGGGAATAGAGAGAGCAAAAAGGGGGAAAAGGAAGAAAGGAGGAGGCAGCCAGATTAGAGGCCAGCAGGGGGAAGGGAGGAGGTGGCTAGGTTTGGGTCGGCCAGAGAAGAGGGTAGGGATTAGAGGGAGGAGAGAGGGAGAAGAAGGGTGGAGAGGAAGAAGAACTGAGAGAGAGCCAGGGAGTTTGGCCAGAGAGAAGAAAAAGGAGGAGAGGGAGAAAAGAAAAGAAAAAGGGAAGGAAGAATAGAAAGAAAAGGAGGGAAGAAGATGGTGGGGAAAATAGAAAATGTGTACATCATCGCAAACCGCGTTAAAATTAATCAAATATCCTAAGTCCGTCAGAATATCTAATTAGAGGACAAACAACTGTGATTTATTGAATATAGTTATATAAATTTTACTAACACATTAATAACTAACAATGGGAAATAATGCCGGTATTAAATTGACATTCAACCAAGGATTTAATAATCCTCATAAAATAAAATGTTGTGCTAAATTAAAATGCCGACAATGAAATTAGTATAAACTAGTTGTGGCAACTTAATAAATATTAATTCTAAATGAACAACGTACCTTGCTACTTACAACTGTTCGAAAAGGTTGGACACCATCGAACACATTATAATTAATTGCTATATAAATTTAATATTTTATGACCAGAACCGAACCCAATAGTCAGTCAATTCCAGAATTCGAGTGAGGCCGAACATTTCGATTCTATACCAGGCAAGCTCCCTTCGGGCCATTTTTATTAAATATTTTTAAATGATTTTAGTTACATACACATATATGTCATTCATGCATTGGAAAATATGTTTCATTTGAAAATCTTAAATCGGACACACATGGAAAGTATGGTTTGAGGAAATGAATTGATGAGTTGATAATGGATGTGGATATAATAAATTGGCTCATGCATTGAAAGGAGCCGTTGGCGTATGATTATGTATGGTGGGTAGAGGGCGCCGATGAGAAGGGTTTATTTGCCAGTGGGGCCCTCTACATAGGCTATAATATAAGAATAAACAACTACATTCGGGTAATGAGCCGTAATTACAGTACCAACCATAGTGTGTGAAATCTGTCAGAAAAGGTTGTCCTATGAAGGCATTATGATCTCCACATTGGGTAAGAATAAAATACTGCACCAATCTGGGATATGCCGAGAGGCCCAGAGAGACGTGATTGTAAATGCGGTATATGTGAAGCCATGGGTAGAGTTACTTCTGACACAAGGTCAGATACAATTGTTAGTACAAATATGGTGGGACAACCTAAGTAACAGGGTTGGAGATCTAATGCTAGATTAGTGATAAACGTTCCAGGGCCTCACATGATGGGGTCACTATGGGTAAATGATACAAACCTATGAGGGTTAAAATCATGAATTCATGCCTGTCTCTTGGATTGGAGGCTACGTAAGTTAAGTCTGCCTCATATAAGAGTGCTAGCAGTCAATTTTATAATTAAAATATCCAACCTTTAAAGAAAACAAAAAAAAACCTAATTTATGTAAAAATTAGAATTTGAGGGAAAGTGAGTTTCAGATGAAAATGAGAGAAAAATTCATATATTGCATTTGTTATTAATGATTATTGAGTACATCTATACTCTTAATCCCCCTCTTCTTAGAAGGTGAGTCCTATGAATCCACCTATGAGGAGTGGGATGAGGGTTATGCGCAGGATCAGTACCTACAGGAGGACAACCACCACTACTAATACTAGGACTAGGGGGTTTGGTAGTCCGTATTCTGGTCTTGGACGGTCATCAGGGTAATTAGACCGTTGTAATATATTTTTGTTGTACTTGGATCATATGTATAATTATGTACTGGACTTATAGCCATGCGTGGCTTAGAATGTAATATATTTCCATTCGGTCTCTAATTATTGTTCTGCTATAACACTCTGAACACGGTATAGCAACTAATAAAGTGTCGGGCCGTCCGATGTTTTGTTAGGTACTATGCCGAGATTCATGTAATTAACTCAGTGTGATGATAGTGTGAAAACCCTAGAATATTAACTAAGCAAATAAGAGTATTAAGTAGCTAATTAGTAGTAATCAGCGTATCTTGCTTCTATAAAAATTTAAAATGCGAGTAGAACGAATAGAATTAGAAGTGGAGATTGCCGTCAGACCCGCGGGCAAGGTATCAGTCACCGAGATATCAGACCCGTCGGGGGCCAGGTCGGCACCTCTCGCTAGATACGGGGTTCATCAGTCGGCAATCTTTACAAACCTGGTAAGGATTGCGGGTATCCTTAGCAATAGAGACTGAATAGTAACCCCAGCATGCTGTAACTCAGTAAAAAGAGACCCTTAAGGCTAGCCATTAAAGACCAGCCAGCCGAGCCATCTCCCCGAGGCAAGCACGTCGATCGAGGCAGGGCAAGGGAGGCCATGCCTTCTTTACTGCCAAAGGGAGCAAAGGCAGTGCATCTCCTTTTCTTTAGCCAAAACTGAGCCAAACCTTTTCCTCTCAAACCAAGAGCGAACCAAAAGCCATCGAGAGCCCAACTAGAGAGCAAATCGATAGCACAAGGAGCCTGGAAGAACTCCAACCAAACAGGAGCAAGGAGCCAGAAGAGAAGACTGCAGCAAGGAGGAGATCCCCAAAACAGAAGGAGGAGCAGACCTCAAGCAAGGAGATCCCCAAGCAATGAGGAGCCAACCCCAAGCAAGAGGACCTCCACGAGTCCACTGACCACCCCATCTTCATCCCTGACAACCACCACCTCAACCCCAAATTTAACCAGCTGCACAACCATAGTGGTAGCCCTACTAGCAGTAGTAGTACTACCTTGTAGAAGTGCATAGCTAGGTAGATTGGTTGTGTAGCCAGTAGATCTAGCCTCAGTAGGTTTGAGCACCCTAGGGGTTGCTTAGCTTGTCCCCATGACTCCTATTGCTCCCTGGTGCAATAAGAACAGTGGGTATCGCAGCCGAGCCCTCCAACCTAGAGCACCCGAAATCATCGTCGGCTAATCCATGCCAAATCCAAAGTTTAAGCAAAGCGAAAGGCATTCAAATCATCTAGAGGACCCATTAGAGTAGAACGGCTCTTAGGGACCTCCTTTTTCTAAAAAACAATAGAAATGGGGAGGATTAGAGAAGTAGTGAGGTAGGGGACAGAGGGAGGAGTTAGCTGCCGAGAGAAGGGTGGCGGCCAGGCTAGAGCCAGTCGTCCACTAAGGAAGGAGAGAGAATAGGGAGCAGAGGGAGTAGGAGAAGGGGTAGAGTAGAAGAGAGGAGACAACGACGCTTGGTCATGGAGGGGCATCAGCCAGTAAAGAAGAGGGGAGAGGCAGCTAGGCTAGGGTTAGGCTTGTTAGACAATATCCCTTTATATCCGTGTATAGATATTGCCTAATATAGGTTTCCCCTTTATACCCTCATGTATGTCGGGACCCCGAATTTGCAAATCCGGACCCTCTGTGTATTCAGCACTAGTCCAGGAACGCGCTAGTGCACACAGTCTTAACATTGGTAAATATCACAATCATACCACTCGATACTAATAAAGTACTTTATTTAAATAGTCAAACTGGTTACTTGACCTTATGGTCAAGTTACAAATGTATGCCTCGCAGGGCGAAACTTATTAGGAGAGAAATAGTAGCAGCGGAAAAATAAGATAACATCGTGGCGCCATCCAGTATACCACAGGCAACTGACTGGGCTCGCTCCCTAAGTAGACGGTTCCTCTTGGAGCTCCTCCTCCAAAGCTGGTGTAGTCTCCTCTTCAACTGGTGTTGTATTGAGGCAAGGGTGAGTACTTGGTACTCAGCAAGTCATGCACAGAATGCAAGCTAATATACTATATGCATGGCTTGGTACAAAGGAATAGCTCAAGGTATATTTGCAGTAAACAGCATTTGACAAGTAACATAAGTAGATTCGAAAGCAGTAGTAACAAGTGTAGTATAATTAACTTTTCAAGGAGTTTAATAAACATCTTTCCCATCCTAATCCAGGTTTCCATCAACATCATTATTAATCCAACCCAACCTTTTAGATCCAAGTTATTTTTGAGAAAATCTAACCCTTGACTGTAATTCCCGAGCGATGTCCAATACCGCGGACACGGCTATTCGAATAGATTGTACACTCTGCAGAGGTTATGCACTTTACCCACAAGATACAGTCAAACACCACAAAGGCGAGTTCCCGTAACAAAGTCTTTCGGAAACTTCTAACAATACAAGTGGTCCTCCCCGGTTATTGCACACTAACCCTTCCCTTAGCTAAGGCGAAGTTTAGGCCAATCAACCGTTAGATGGGTACCTGGCCTTAGCCCCGGTACGCTCCCCCGTACAACTTACACAAAGGGTGTAGTTGACCTCCAGAGGTCCCACAGGTACGTTATTAGCAACTTAGTCAACTAGGTCCGTCCCATTACAGACATGTGGTTGCACGTTAGACCCAGTTCAAAGGCTTGCAAGGTTAAGTCCTTAGGGTGACCAGGGCAAGACTACCCGAAGAACCAAATCAACATCCCCAATGCCACAACTGGCCCACCTGATTATTCTTGCCACATGCCCGGTCGAAAAACTATTTATCAAACCCCAGTTGATTACCATGCACCACGTGCCATCAACATCACATGATACCTTTCCAAAACAGGTTCAATATATCATTAAGTCAATATTAACATTTGATTGTCCAAAATCATGTCATGAGCACGAAAGTGTGTCTAAGCAAAGATACTACAACGGTCTAAAACCCATGTTGGCAATTTAATAATGTCCAACTAGTAAACCACATCTAGGGTGACAAGGGTCATGGCTCATACTTAAGTAATCAAGGTGTCATACAGCAATTTGGCATTTATCTAATTCCCATATTTAAATAAAGTATTTTCTAATTGAACTAGCATGCAATAAGTTAAATCAAAATAGATTTCGAAATAGGATCAACATGGTCAAAGCACAACTTGCCTTCAAAAAGTACTTGTTCTTGGTCTTGAGTTGGATCCTGAGTCAATACTTCTCCTTCGAATCCTTCCGGCACTTCAACGTCTACTCGTAAAGCGTGCAAATAGCAATACACGAATAAACAATAGGCAAAAAGTGTCCAAACATCCAAATAAAATCCATAAACAGAGAGAACATAATTTTATGAATTTTTAGAAACTGGAATCGTCAAATTTGGAGTTAAAATGCAAAAGTTATGATTATTTAAAGTTTAAATAGTCAATTAAATAATTTTACAGATAAAAACTTTAGTCCAAAAATTAAATAAAATTCATATTTAGGTAGATCTCAATTTTATAAATTTTTAGAAATTTGAATCGTTCAAATCGGAGTTGAAACGCAAAAGTTATAAGCGTTTGAAGTTTTGAAATTCAAATCAATTATTAAACCGAATTATTAAATCATTTTCCTTTTCGGAAATTATTTATTGCGTCAGCAGTGACACGTGTCAGCATCTGATTGGTCCACGTGGACTTGCTGGCGTCAGCGCCGGCCGAACCCACCGATGACGTCAGCATGACGTCATCGGCCACGTGGCACCACCCAAGTGCTACCACGTGTCCTGGTCCATGGACACGGCCCACGCGCGGCTCGGGTCCATGGTGGATCCGGCGCACGGCTTGGTGCGACTGACATGCGGGCCCGCACTCAGCGGCCCACGTGCGCTCGCACGGTGCGGCGCTAAAGCTACGTGGCATAATCAGGGCCGTTCGATTCGGATCGGACGGTCCAGATCTATCTAAACGCGTGACAGAAGAAACCACGAGGCTCAATCACCACCGTTGGATCTAGATCCAATGGTCCTTAGTAGATCCAACCGTTTGAGCTGAATCTAATCTACACCGCCCGATTTAGATCCGACGGACAGGATTAGATCCGGCGCTAGGAACAGTAACGGCGACGTGGCCTCACCTCAACCGACAGATGGAGATCGAACGGGCGAGGCAGCTCCCGAGCGTCGATGGCGAGGTGGCGGCGCCGGCTGACCGGGACCGAGGAAGACGACCACGGCAACGGCGTTCCACGCGCTCTCCGGCGAGGTGAGTGATCCCGGTGTGCCTCGCGAGGGGGTTTTGGATCCAGGCTTGGTGTCGACGGAGCGGCGCTGGATACGGCGGAAGACAGCGGAAACCACCGTGGAGACCCAACCAACTCCGGTGAGCAATCGGGCACGAACGGCGGCGGCTAGGGTTTCGGGAGGTGGGGAAAAAGGTGCGCACGGTTGAAGCGGACCTCGGAGGCGGCGCGGAGCTTTAAATAGCCTCGGCATGCGCGCGTAGGGCGGAACCCTATGCCCACACGGCGGAGCAGTCCGAGCCGGATCCGGCCGGGGAAGACGATGCCTCCACCGTCCACGTGGCGCGATCCACGGCCACGATGGCCTGGCGCCAGACGGATCCGGATCGGATCCGATCGAGCAATGCGGCGCGGATCTCCGACCGTTGGATCTTGATCCGACGGTCCACAATGGTTAGGGTTTGGACGCGGTTCGACCGAATCACGTGGCTCGGGTCGGACTCGAGTCTGACTCGGACTCGAGTCCGGTCGGATGAATAGTACTTGACCCGACTCGATTTTCCAGCAATTTAATAATTAAAATAATTTCCAGTAATTTATTTAATTCATTAAAATAGCAAAAGACTCAGAAAAATTCCAGAAAAATTCTGGAAAATATTTTAGGGCATTTGGGACTCAAATAAAATATTTCCAACAAAACTTTATTTAAAAAAATAAATTCTTTAATTATTTTAAAATGGAATAAATTCAAATAAATTCCAAATAAATCCAAATAAATTCCAGAAAATTCCAAAAATTCACCAAAGTGCCAAATCACACATGAATTTAAGAAAAGCAAAATTTTGGGGTGTTACAATGTACAAGTATATATACTGGCCCATTGGCCCCATGTTGAATACAAGTGTTATTCATAACATGGTATCAAAGCATTAGAGTTAGGGTTAGGCTTCCTGGGCGTTGTACTTGCTCTCCCATCTTTCTTCTAGTTTTTCTTCGTCGGATTGCCTCCTCCGGCCGGGATCGACAGCCTCCGCTCCGGTTGTCTCCTCATCTTGTGCGCCCGAAGTCCACGGCTGAGCCCGCCTCATCTCGACGGCGTATTGCCTCCTCCGGCCGGGAACGACTCGAGCCACATCGGTGCCACCCTCCGCTGGCTCGCGCTTGAGCCGACCGCCTCCAGCCCGGTCACAGTCAGCCTGGCCACTACTTTCGCCGCACCGCTCTTCCGTGCGAGTGACCACGTCTTCTCTCGGTGCTTCGGCCACCGACTTGCGCTTCGCTGGCTCGTGCCCAAGGGCCAGCCTCTAGCTCTGCCTTCATCGTCGTCTTCACCCGCGCCGTCGTCACCTCGGTTCGAGCCTCCTCCTGGCGCTCGCCCGCGTCCGCGAGCTTCGGCCGCCTTGCGTCGTCATCGCTCGTCCGAGTTAGCTGAAGAAGTCTGATCGGACTTGAAACCGATCCTAACCTCTATTTGAGGCTAGTTTGATCTGTCCCGGTCGACTGGCTTGGTCAGTAGTTTGGTCGGTTTTGGTTCGACCTAGTTTCGCTGTTTAAAAAAAATTCATCTTCAGGCTTTTCTTCGAGGACTGATTTTGTTTCTCGCTGCCATGTTACTTTCGATGGTCTCAATTATCGAGACTAGGTTCTTCATATGCGCCTTCACATGCGTGGTCAACGCCTGTGGGAGTTTCTTACCGGCGAGCTATCATGTCCACCTCATCCTGCTCCCCCTGCCACGCTTGTTATTCCCAAGGAGGCCAATGATGCTGCTCGCCAGAAGGCCTCTAATGATTATGCTGATGCTGTGGAGTCTTTTTAGACTCAGTTTACTGCTCACAAGACATGGATTGATGAAGATGCTCGTGCCTCTACTATTTTGGTTGCCAGCACGGATATGCATCTTACTGGTGACATTGTTGTTTTGTCTTCGGCACAGTTGATGTGGGCGCATCTTCACGACCGCTATGAGCCTGCTGGTGACTCTATGTACCTTTCTGTTGTGCGACAGGAGCAGTCACTACAGCAGGGTGATTCGACTGTGGATGAGTTCTATGCGCAGCTGTCTCTCTGTTTCATCCACCTCTTCAGCATCTGTTGCTTCTTCTACTGGGTCTTTTGCTCAGTGGCATCACCGTTTGGGATATCTTTGTGGTTCCCGTCTGTCTTCTTTAGTTCGTCGTGGTCTTTTAGGCTTTGTGTCTAGTGATGTCTGTTTACATTGTACGGGTTGTAAGCTTGGTAAACAGCTACGACTCCCTTATTCTTCTAGTGAGTCTGTATCCTAGCGTCCTTTTGACCTTATTTATTCTGATGTTTGGGGTCCGGCTCCTTTTGTTTCAAAAGGGGGTCATAAATATATATTCTTTTTATAGATGATTTCTCTCGCCACACTTGGATATATTTTATGTCCTTGTAGTGAGGTTCTATCCATCTAGAAGACTTGCCACTATGATTCACACTCAGTTTGATTCTCATTCGTGTTCTTCTTGCCAACTCGGCAGGGGAGTATCTATCAGGAGCTCTTCGAGCTTTTCTCGCTACGCATTGCACTCTTTCCCAGTTTTCATGTCCTGGTGAGCATGCTCAGAATGCTATGGTTGAGCGCAAGCATTGTCATCTTCTTGAGACAGCTCGTGCTCTTATGATTGCTTCCGCTATTCCACCTCACTTCTTTTGCTAAGGCTGTTTCCACTGCCACCTACTTGGACAATATCCAGCCTTCTTCTGCTCTTAAGGGTGGGATTCCAGTAGAACGTCTTTGTGGCATGCCTTCTGATTATTCTGAACTTCGCCTTTTTAGGTGTGTGTGCTATGTTCTTCTTGCATCTCGTGAACGCACCAAGCTAACTGCTCAGTCTATTGAGTGCGTCTTTCTGGGATACAGTGCTGAGCATAAGGGATATCGTTGTTGGGATCCTGTTGGCCGATGGATGCAGATCTCATGCGATGTCACTTTTGATGAGTCGTCCCTTCTACCCTCGTTCTTTTTCTCCTACATCTCCTGTTGAGTCACTATCTTTCCAGACTTTTCCTGATACTCTAGTTGTCACTTTTCCTCTTTTCACAATTGGCGTCTCCTTTATCACCGATTTCTTCACCACTGACCTCTCTTCCAAAGGTTTCTTCATATATTGTTCCTTCCTATCCTCTATACTACACTCGTCGTCTGCGAGCTGAGGAATCTTCTGATGAGACATCTTCTTCAGTGTCTCCTCGTTATGCTCTTTGCGATCGATAGTCTACTCGGCCTCCTGAGCGCCTTGGCTTTGTTGGTGCAGATCTGGCCGAGCCGACTTCTTACCGTGATGCTGTTATTCATCAGGAATGGTAGCATGCGATGGCGGAGGAGCTTGCTGCCCTTGAGCGCACTAGCACATGGAATCTTGTATCACTTCCTCCACGTGTCCGTCCTATTACATGCAAGTGGGTCTATAAGATTAAGACTCGCTCTGATGGTTCTCTTGAGCGCTACAAGGCTCGTGGTTTGTGGATTTCAGCAGGAGCATGGTCGTGATTATGATGAGACTTTTGCACATGTGGCTCACATGATCACTATTCGCACTCTGCTTGTTGTGGTCCCTGTCCGTGAGAGGTCCATCTCTCAACTTGATGTCAAGAATGCCTTTCTTAATGGTGAGCTGCATGAGGAGGTCTATATGCAGCCACCACCGGGGTATTCTGTTCCTGAGGGCATGGTTTGTCGGCTTCGTCGCTCTCTTTATGGGCTTAAGCAAGCCCCTCGTGCTTGGTTTGAGCGTTTTTCTTTTGTGATCACTGTAGCTGGTTTTTCTGCAAGTGCTCATGATCCTGCGCTCTTTGTTCACACTTCCTCTTAAGGTTGGACTATTCTCCTTCTATATGTCGATGACATGATCATTACTGGAGATGATTCTCAGTATATTGCCTTTGTAAAGGCTCGTCTCAGTGAGCAGTTTCTCATGTTCGATCTAGGTCCTCTTAGCTATTTTCTTGGGATTGAGGTTTCTTCTACATCTGAGGGCTTCTTTCTCTCCCAAGAAAAGTATATCCAGCATCTTCTTGATCGTGCTTGTCACTGATCAGTGTATAGCTGAGACTCCCATGGATCTCAATGTTCACCTTCGATCTACCGATGGTGAACCTCTTGAGGATCCTACTCGCTATCGCCGCTCAATGTTTAACTTGGTGTCACTCGTCCTGACATTTCGTATCCAGTCCATATATTGAGTTAGTTTGTTTCTGCCCCCACTCAGCTCCACTATAGTCATCTTCGTGTTCTACGATATCTTCGTGGAACTATCTCTCGTCGTCTTTTCTTTCTATGCTTCAGCTCTTTACAGCTCCAAGCATACTCTGATGCTACCTGGGCTAGTGATCACTCTGATCGTTGGTCTTTTTCTGCTTACTGTGTTTTTCTTCGTGGTTCTCTCATTGCTTGGAAGACTAAGAAGCAGACAACAGTTTCTCGTTCGAGTGCTGAGGCTGAGTTGCGAGCTATGGCTCTTTTGACAGCAGAGGTTACTTGGCTACGGTGGTTACTTGAGGATTTTGGTGTTTTTGTTTCTACACCGACTCCTCTTTTATCTGACAGTACGGGTTCTATCAGCATTGCTTGAGATCCAGTGAAGCTTGAACTCACCAAGCATATTGGTGTTGATGCTTCTTATATGCGATCACAGGTACAAGATCAGGTTGTGGCTCTTCAGTATGTGCCTTCAGAGCTCCAGTTGGCAGATTTCTTCACGAAGACACAGACTAGAGCTTATCATAACTTTTATCTCTCCAAACTCAGTGTTGTAGATCCACCATGAGTTTGAGGGGGGGGGGTGTTAGACAGTATCCCTTTATATCCTTGTATAGATATTTCCTAATATAGGTTTTCGCTTTATACCCTCATATACATGTATATATACTGGCCCATTGGCCCCATGTTGAATACAAGTGCTATTCATAACAAGGCTGAAGTAGAGGCCGACGGGAGGAGCTGCCGGAGGGGTGGCCGAGTAGAGAGGGCCGGCGAGGAGTAAGGTCAGAGGGAGGAGGTGGCTGGAGTAGAGGGGGTAGAGGGAGATATCAGAGGGAGAAGAAACCGAGAGCTAGGACGAGGAAGGAAGTGGAGGGGAACAGAAAAGAAAAGAAAAGAATGGAAGGGGGAGAAAAAGAAAGAAAAAGAAAAGGGAAAACAGGGAAAAGATTAGAAATTTGGTCTCCGTCTTGCGAATCACAGAGGTTAAATTGCCGTATATATTCGTCGTAGGAAAATTTTTAATTAAATTCTAAAAGGCCTCAATTAAATGGGTAGTAAGGGTATAAGTTTGCAAATATTGTATTAGTTAAATTGTTGTTGTTATTACTGTTAAAATACTAAATTGTGGGGTCAAATTAGCGTATTTTAGTTAAAGTGGCAGGACCCCTTTTTGTTGTCGTTAGCCTTCCCAAAAAGGTTAGACGCTATAAAAACACAATAATTTAATTGTCCCGTGAACCTTTGGTATTCCTTGATTCCAGGAATTGAATTAAATCCATCGAGAGACCACCTTCAGATTCCGAGTGAGGCCAAGTATTACAACCCTATTTTAGGCACGCCTTCCTTTGAGCAAGTTTTAATAAAATGTCTTTAATTGATTTTAGTATATACATATGTGTATCATACATGCATGGGAAAACCTATATTTAAATTTGAAAATCTTAAATTGGACTTGGGTGGATTGTGGATTGATTATTGAGTGAGGAGTTGATATTTGGATTGATTGGGGGAAATGATATTTGGATGTGGCGTATGGCTATTAATATGGTGGGTAGAGGGTACCGATGAGAAGGGTCTGTTCGCTGGTAGGGCCTTTTACATAGGCTATGAATAAGGATAAACAATTACACTCGGGCAATGAGTCGTATTTTCAGTATCAACCAGTGTGTGGAATCGGCTAGAAAAGGTTGTTCTAGGATGGTATTATGATCTCCACATTGGATAAGAGTAGATAAATATGCATGTGAAGTTGGGTATGCCGGAAGGCCCAGTGAGACGACACTGAAACCAGCTACGGTTGATTCTTTCAGGCTATATATGTATAGTCTTGGGTTGAGTATTAGTGCTGCTGCGGTAGCCTGATACAACTGTTAGCTGCGAGTCTGGTGGGTCTACCTGGTATAGGCGTCCCCCACTCAAGTAATAGGGTTGGAGATCTAATACTAGGCTAGTGATAAACATTCCGGGGCCTCACAGGATGGTGTCACTATGGGTAAAGTGATATAAGCTAGCGCAAGGTCAAATCAGGAATCCATACCTATCTCCTTGATTGGAGGCTACGGAAGCTAAGTCTGTGTCTCATATACGATTACTGGCAGCAATTTCAAGAATTAAAATTTGAAACCCACGGTTTTCCTAATAAAACCAAGTTTTCCTGAAAATGGATTTGAGAGAGATGGATATGTGGTGAGTACTAGAAAAACTCATAATATGCATTTTACTATTAATGCTTGCTGAGTACTTTTGTACTCACTCTTGTTAAATCCCTCTTTGCTAGAGAATTGTCATGATGGACAAGTGCTTGGTGGGGATATGGATCCCAATGGACTCGCCTACTAGACATGGGGTGAGGAACACCCGCAAGATTTGGGTTATGAGATTGGAGGCTATCGGGATGATTAGTTCGTTGGTTAGACTGTACATTAGCTTCGATAGTCTATGGAATAGTTAGTACTTTTGGTATTGTATTTTTGTTGTACTTGGTTCCTATGTATAATTATTGTACTGAACATGTAGCCGTGCGTGGTATGGAATGTAATAAAGTTCCATTTTAGTCTCTAATTATTGTTCAGTTGCAACACTCTGAACACGGTACACTAATTGATAAAACATCGGGTGTGCTTGATGTTTTGATTAGTTAGTATGCCAAGATTCATGTAATTATCGTATTGTAATGGCAGTTGTTACTGTCATTCCCTGGGCTAATTATGCGGGTTACCACACAGTGTTACTGTCGTTACCCTGGGCTAATTGCGCGGGTCACCATAATAATAGATGTTCAGAGTGTTATTGTCCATATTGAACGATGGTTGAGATATCGTTTTGTGATTGAGCTCCTTTGTGATGTTTATCTCTTTAATTTCACTTCTTTGCAATGTTACCAAGCTTAGCTGATCTCCCTAGAATACATGCCTTCTATCCCACATTATAATGGGGTTTTTCCTGGCCAATTTTTCCATAAGTTCTGCTAGCAAAGATGTAAGGTACTCGGAGAAACTTCCGAGGTTGGCCATGCAAACTTGGAGCCTAGCCTTGTAGCATAACTCTGTTATTAGTTTCCTGGTGTTTCTGAATCTGTTCGCCCTCAAATGTTCTACTTCCTTGCTATATATGTGACACCACGGAGTGTCGTAATCTTATAAAATGGGAATGTTGATGTTAAAAACATTATGAAGTGTGAAATTAAGGTTAAAACTATATGGTATGGGGTTTATTTGCGTTTTCGGGCCGATTCCGGGAGTTTGGGCCTTCCCGGGGGAGTTTGGGCCTAAAAGAAGGGGTCGTGGGCTTTGGTGGGATGGAGTTTGAGTCCTTTTAGGAGTAGGAGACCAGTTTGGGCTGGTAAAAGGAGCCCCCTGCCCTTGCCCTGTGCCCCCACCTCTCTTTGTGCGCCCCCTCCTCTCCCTCCTTGCCTTAGCCGTGTCGGGACCCCGAATTTGCAAATCCGGACCCTCTGTGTATTCAGCACTAGTCCAGGAACGCGCTAGTGCACACAGTCTTAACATCGGTAAATATCACAATCATACCACTCGATACTAATAAAGTACTTTTATTTAAATACCCAAACTGGTTACTCGACCTTATGGTCAAGTTACAATATACGCCTTGCAGGGCGAAACTTATTAAGAGAGAAATAGTAGCAGTGGAAAATCAAATAACTTCGTGGCGCCATCCAGTATACCACAGGCAACTGACTAGGCTCGCTAACTAAGTAGACGGATCCTCTTGGAGCTCCTCCTTCAAAGCTGGTGTAGTCTCCTCTTCAATTGGTGTTGTATTGTGGCAAGGGTGAGTACTTGGTACTCAGCAAGTCATGCACAGAATGCAGGCTAATATACTATATGCATGGCTTGGTACAAAGGAATAGCTCAAGGTATATTTGCAGTAAACAGCATTTGACAAGTAACATAAGTAGATTCGAAAGCAGTAGAAACAAGTATAGCATAGATAACTTTTCAAGGAGTTTAGTAAACATCTTTCCCATCCTAATCCACATTTCCATCAACATTATTATTAATCCAACCCAACCTTTCAGATCCAAGTTATTTTTGAGAAAATCTAACCCTTGACTGTAATTCCCGAGCGATGTCCAATACCGCGGACACGGCTATTCGAATAGATTGTACACTCTGCAGAGGTTATGCACTTTACCCACAAGATACAGTCAAACACCACAAAGGCGAGTTCCCGTAACAAAGTCTTTCGGAAACTTCTAACAATACAAGTGGTCCTCCCCGGTTATTGCACACTAACCCTTCCCTTAGCTAAGGAGAAGTTTAGGCCAATCAACCGTTAGATGGGTACCCGGCCTCAGCCCCGGTACGCTCCCCCGTACAACTTACACAAAGGGTGTAGTTGACCTCCTGAGGTCCCACAGGTACGTTATTAGCAACTTAGTCAAGTAGGTCCGTCCCATTACAGACATGTGGTTGCACGTTAGACCCAGTTCAAAGGCTTGCAAGGTTAAGTCCTTAGGGTGACCAGGGCAAGACTACCCGAAGAACCAAATCAACATCCCCAATGCCACAACTGGCCCACTGATCATTCTTGCCACATGCCCCAAATAAAAACTATTTATCAAACCCCAGTTGATTACCATGCACCACGTGCCATCAACATCACATGATACCTTTCCAAAACAGGTTCAATATATCATTAAGTCAATATTAACATTTTATTGTCCAATATCATGTCATGAGCACGTGAAAGGTGTCTAAGCAAAGATACTACAACGGTCTAAAACCCATGTTGGCAATTTAATAATGTCCAACTAGTAATCCACAACTAGGGTGACAAGGGTCATGGCACATATTTAAGTAATCAAGGTGTCATACAAAGAATTTGGTGTTTATCTAATCCCCATATTTAAATAAAGTATTTTCTAATTGAACTAGCATGCAATAGGTTAAATCAAAATAGATTTCAAAATAGGATCAACATGGTCAAAGCACAACTTGCCTTCAAAAAGTACTTGCTCTTGGTCTTGAGTTGGATCCTGAGTCAATACTTCTCCTTCGAATCCTTCCGGCACTTCAACGTCTACTCGTAAAGCGTGCAAATAGCAAATACACGAATAAACAATAGGCAAAAAGTGTCCAAATATCCAAATAAAATCCATAAACAGAGAGAACATAATTTTACGAATTTTTAGAAATTGGAATCGTCAAATTCGGAGTTAAAATGCAAAAGTTATAGCATTTTGAAGTTTAAATAGTCAATTAAATAATTTTACAGAGAAAAACTTTAGTCCAAAAATTAAATAAAATTCATAATTAGATAGATCTCAATTTTATACAAATTTAGAAATTTGAATCACTCAAATCGGAGTTGAAACGCAAAAGTTATAAGCGTTTGAAGTTTGAAACAAAATTTGAAATCATTATTTCGAATTAATAAATCATTTTCTTTTTCGGAAATTAATTATTGCGTCCACCGACACGTGGCAGCCTTCGATTGGTCTGGCGACGCCACCGGTCCATGGACTTGGTCCACGCTCGGCTCGGTTCTACCGTGGACTCGGTCCACGACTCCGCGTGTCGGCGGTGGGACCACTCGGGTGACGTCATTGGCGTCGGCGGGGCTCGGCCACGGTGGCGACAGGTGGGACTCCACCGATGACGCCATGGGTGACGCCACGGTCTTTATCGGCCGACACGCGGGCGACATGTCGCTGACCCACGCCGCGCCCGCGTGGCGCGGCGGTTCGGCTCCCTGGACACGTGGCGCGATCGTGTCCGTTGATTTGAAAATCAACGGCCGTGATTAGATCCAGGGTTAACACGTGGAAAACTACACGGTGATCGTGGGCTGTTCGATCTAGATCGGACGGTCCAGATCTAACCCTACGCTAACATCGTTACGCGACGTGGCGATCGTGGGCCGTTGGATCTTGATCCAACGGTCGGACCGACCGTTCCTGGGTTTGGGGAAAAACGTGGGCTCACCGTGTGCGTTCGATCTTGATCGGACGGCTGTCCGAGCTCGCGAGGTTGATGGCGACACGGCGGCGCTGGCCTGGCCGGAGACGAAGACGGTAACCTCCCGAATGGCGTTCGGACGCGATTCCGGCGAAGTGAGTTGGCCTCCCGGGTGCGCCTTGGCCTGGGCTTCTCGGATCTGGACTCAACGATGACAGGAGACGGCGGATGACGACGGAGAGGACGAAAAACCGCGGCGGAGGAGTGCTACAACTCCGGCGAGCGATTGGGGGCGCGTCCGGGGCACTGCGGCGGCGACGGCTAGGGCAACGGCTGCGCAAGGTCAAGGTGGTCCTCGGGGTGTGATCCGGGCATTAAATAGCCTCGGCTTCCGCGTGGAATCCGGAAACCTAGAACCACATGGCGGCGGGCGCGGTGGCGGAGTCCGGCTCGGATCCGGCGGGGACGACGACGGTCGACCGTCCACGTGGCGCGATCAACGGCCACGATCGCACGATCGAAACCGGATTCGGTCGATTGCTATTTGAACCAGACGGACGATCTTGACCGTTGGATCCCGATCCAACGGTCGGGATCGATTAGGGTTAGGAATAGGTTTGGTCGAGTCAACTGGCTCGGGTCAGACTCGAGTCGGACTCGGACTCGGGTCCGGTCGGATGAACAGTACTTAACCCAACTCGAATTTCCAGCGATTTAATATTTAAAATAATTACCAGAAATTCATTTAATTCATTAAAAATATCAAAAGACTCAGAAAAATTCTAGAAAAATTCTGGAAAATACTTTGGATCATTTTGGACTCAAATAAAATATTTCCAACAAAATTTTGTTTGCAAAGTTTAATTCTTTAATTATTTCAAAATGGAATAAATTCAAATAAATTCCAAATAAATCCAAATAAATTCCAGAAAATTCCAAAAATTCACCAAAGTGCCAATTCACACATGAATTTAAGAAAAGCAAAATTTTGGGGTGTTACAAGCCGCCACCCCACCTCCCCCTCTCCCTTGCATGCGCCCCCACCTCCCCCTTGCTCCCCATTGCACCACCACCTCTCCACCACCTCTTCACCTCCCTTGCTGCCCCAAGGGGAGTTCTCCACCTCAGCACCTCGAAGATTCACCCGTTGGAGCGCTCCGCGACGAGGAGATCCGGCCGAATTGGAGCGAGGAAGGAGATCGCGCGAACCGGGAGGAGATCCGGTTGGTTTTCGGTCGTCGGGCGAAGGTATGACCACGGGGATCCTTGGGGTTGGTCTAGGATCTGTTCTAAGGGTGATTATCATGTTTTTAGATCAATTGGTGGTACTGGAATTGAGTAGATTAGATTAGATCTAGAAGTTGCCACGTTCTCTGTTTCGGGCAGCATAAGCAGTCGACCTAGGGTTTGGTTTTTCGCCAATTTAGAGTCGGAATTTGGTCGTACAGCTGTTGAAGAAGTTGTAAGTAATTTCAATACCTTTCAGTGGGTATAAAGAACTTTAAATTCCGCCCAGCCGTTTGAAAGTTATGCTTGTTTTACCGAGCGTATTAAAATATGTGACGTGATTGGAACAGATCACGGTATTTTGTAGATTAAACAACTTTATAGTCCGAATCAGCCTTTCTGTATACTTAGAAAAAGTTAGGAAATTTCCTAAGCTACGCGAGGATGAACTCGTTTAATTGATTAGGAGTCCCAGAACCCAAGTTATGCCTTTTGGAAGGCTGCTGTCCCGACGGGACAGAACCTCTGTTTTTGGGTTTTGCGAGTAGTTGGCAATGTCGGGGTAGATGAGGGTTTGCGTACTGTTTTGTGGACATGATTGTGAGTGTGTGGTACCTATGTGCAGGTGGTGCGACCCCGGGAGTGCCTTCTACTTCCCGCCAATCCGTTGCCCGTGGTTGAGGCAAGTGTATTGTAATGGATAGCGGTTTGTAGGTTGCTAGTTGAGACTAGATGAACTTGATTATATGATATGATCACTTGCCATGCTTTAATGATTGCCTATGATATGATGAGTATGCTATGATGCCATGTGTTAATGTACAAGTTAATTATGATGTTGGCATCTTTGCATACATGGCATGTTACATGGCCCGGGCGGTGAGAAAGTCATAACTAATCCGGGGAAGGTCGGTGAGAAAGTTATGACTATTCCGGAGAGCCAATGAGTAAGTCTTACATCGTGATTCCATCCACCGCGGTGTTTGGAAGCGAGGAGTAAGCACCCTCCATCTTCGGGATGGAAGGGGGGAGAGGGTGCACACCGACGGGTGTGTACTCAACCATACCAGTATGAGTTTCCAAGGAGACATGAGCATCGCATTGCATTGCATACATAATGATGACGATAATGATATGTGATCATGAATGAGATGGTTTACACGATGTGAGATATTATTGCCATGTAATTGTTCTTGTTGTACCATTGCAATATGCTTGCTGAGTTTTGAACTCACGCTTGTGTTTTCTTGTTGTTTTAGGTACCATGAGACCGGTATGCGGGGAAGGGAAATAGTCACACTTCCGCACGTAGCTTCACTCATTTGATTCCATAAGTCATTCAATTAGTTTTTGAGAATAAACTGCGTGTGATGATTATTGCTTTAAGGTTTAGCTTTGCTTTATGAGAGTCTTATTGTTCGTTTGACTCTTGGAGACATTAAATGCTTGAAAGTAGACTTATATTGTTGTTAAGTCTTTAATTATTGCTGTTTTAGCTGTCTCTCATATTGCCTTATATTGCTTTAATGTGTTGCTCCTTCAAATCATGTTAAAACAAAGGAGATGCTGCCGAAATCTCGGTTTTTAGCATGTGCGCCTTTGCTGGAATTTATTTTTAATTGTGGTATTTAGACGTTGTTTAGCTTATGTTTGGTAGCATTCAGGCATATTAAATGCCGGGGTGTTACAATATAGAAGTCTCAGTATTCCAGTTAGTCACTTCATTTGCATATGTGTCTGGCAATTTTATATCAAAGGGTTCTTTTGAGATCTAACTTTTTCACTCAGAACCTGGGAGGCTGATGACAAAATACTATCTGAAGTTTGACACCATGAAGATTATTGTCAAAGCTTCTGCCTGTTGCAATTTGGAAGATTTATTGCATATCATATGTCACTCTGCAGAGATTACTTGTAGGTAGCTGTAAATATTTGATTTAATAATAAGTTTAAAAGTATAGTGAATTGGTGATTTGATTTATTTTCTGGGATATCAAGGGGATCCAACTACGCCAAAATGAGAAGAAGATTCTAAATGACATAAACTCTAACAAAGAGGGAAGGCTCCGATTCCATGTTGTCACAGGGAATGGAAAAAAGAAAAAGCGTATCCAGACAAGAGAAGAGAAAATATTTATACTAATAAATGACTGTTTAACTGGGGACCCCCAAATCCATGATTTATCCCTCAACCAGGTTTGTTTGTCTAGTTTAAAGCATGTTTTGATTTCGTTACCTGTTCTTTTGACTTTCTTTGAACTCCTATATGCAGGAAACAAGTTCAATATGCTCAAATGGATGTAGGATTGCCAAATGCATGAGAGAATATTTTATATACAAAAAAGTTACAGATCTGCCATATATTCCATGCTCCTTGCAAAATGTCTACACCAAAAACTTTGGGACAAAGACCCATTTTCTTTGAAACAATCGCCTGGAATTGGAATTGTTACGGCAAAGGTTATTAATTTTCTTACCTTTATTATGCCGTACCTCAGTATCTCAAGATCGCATAATTAACTCTTGAGTTGGTCACTCACCATCCTGTGCAATCAAGACTGCTGAATTGATTCCTTTGAGAGCTTGGCACCGGTGATGCTAGAAAGATAGAAATTGCAACGGGGCGCAATTATCCATTTGGAAATCATATAAAACAATCCTTGTTATCATTACCTGCAAAAATTGACGTACACATAGAGGATGCTGGAAACAGACTCGGAAAATCAATTATTACTGTAACATTAACTCGTCTATCACTGACAGTGCAATCTAGCAAACAGGATTATGCTGACATGGTACTTTCTTTATCTTTGTTTTGGACCTTCCACTGCTCCTTAAACATACAAAATCTTATATTGTTCTTTCTCAGGTTGTGGGCTCAGAGGAAGATAATGCAATAATCTTTCACGAGAAAATAAAGTCAATGATTGTATTCTCTCAATTTGATGTCCATTAGGATCTTTTTCTTCTCTTGATGGGTTGTTGTGTGTTGTTTTTGGTATTGTGGCCATCATTTCCAACTCTTCTTTAAAGGGCTCATGAATTTTCCAGGTAATACTTCTGAAGGTCTGTTATTTTAGCGAATGTTTGAACCATTCTTACACAGATTCACAAGCAAATGAACTTTGACTGTTCCAGTATAAATTGTGGGGGGAAAGGGACTTGGAGTGATTAGACTGTGGGTTGTGGGTTCTTTTTTGCTGCACCAAGGAAGATAATCTTTTCATTCGATTAGTATCTTCTTTAAATAAATTATTCTAGCATAGTAGCATGGTAAGCTTATTTTTCATTAGGCTATTAGCTGCTGTGTTAAGCAGCAAAAAAGAGAAAGCACCATTGTTTCGCACAAATGATGAACACATCACAACGATAGTAGAGATGAATAGAATTGCTCAGCCAAATATCATTATAGAAGGATCTTGCTGCACTCTCAGACACATAGGTTGAACCTAAGTTGTCAAGAAATACTCTCACTGGCCAATTTATTAAATGCAGCCCATATTCTATAAAGCTCTATGTGCGATGCCCTCGACATGCCAGGGTGACTCTGAAGGTTAATCTCATTTTCGAAGAATACGGTAATAGCACTAAAAGAGAATTATTGTTCATCAAATAAAGAGGTATCTATAATGTGTACAATTTTTTTTTGCTGACGTAGTCTATGTTTGTAAATTTATGGTGAAGTTGGTCTTGATATCCACAAGAAGCATGTGGTAAGCAGGGAAGATTATTTCCAAGTGACCAAAGTGCATGGGATAGATAAGCCAGAACCCCTGTACAATCTTCCTGCAGATATTTGTTTGGTTAGCTCCAGAACAACTCGAACAAGTCAATCTCAATCTCATAATGGACGGAGCTTGGTTTCCAAAGAGGTATATGTTACAGAAGACGATGATGGTGTCAACTTTCCAGAGAAAGCTGATAGTATTCCGGGAACGAGAAAGTTTAACAACCTAGCTTCACTGTAAATGCTTAACCTACTTTATGTTCTGGAATTAGCTGGCATACATCAGCATGCACACATGCGCGCGCGCACACACACACTCATCTGATTGGGCATTACACTACCTGCAGTTGCCAAAATATCTGCAAGGATGGCATTAGGTCGCCAAGGAATTACTATAGTTCACAGCTATTAGTGAATTTTCCACCATCTGTCAAGCAGGGTTCAGCTTTTCATTCGAATTTCGCAAATTTTATCCATTTCGTTCCAACTCGAAAAAGAATTTCATTCCGTTTTTCGCTTAAATTGAAATTTAAATTCAAAAAAATTGAAAATTTTAACAAAATTTATCCAAAATTTTCCTATAATTAGTATTAATAGCCTTATGACCTATGGTGTGAATAAAAAATGAAGTATTTTTAGTAGCAATTAGAATACTTAAATATATCTTAGTAACAATATTTATTCGGTAGAAAAAGCAAAAATAAGAGAAGAAATTAGAAGTATTTTTAGTAGCAATATTTGTTCAATTATGTCAAGTAGCAATATTTACTTCAATATATTTTAATAACAATATTTGTTCAATTATATTTAGTAGCAATATTTGTCGAAGTATATTTAGTAGTAACGGACCACACCGGGAAATGGTACTACTTGTTCAAGTAGCGATATTTGTATGCACAAAAATTATCTTGCTATGGTATATTTTAATATATTAATGCTAAAATATTAAAGCATGAATGAAAGGTAGATGGTGAGTACTTACCTCTTTGCTTGCTTCAAGATTCATGCAATTTGTATTAGAAGGAAAAGCATAGGGCCTGTTTGGATCCATGCAGCTAATAGTTAGCTGCTAAAAATTAGTTGGAGTGGATCCAAACATCTCTAGCTAATAGATCAGCTAACTATTAGCTGGGCACCCAGCTAATGGTTATCTCATTAGCTAGCCAAACCCAGCTAATAGCAGCTAATAGATGGCATTTAACCAAAATACCCTTCACATCTACCACCAATAGCATTTAATAGCATGGGTATTCTGGACAATATCATCTATTAATCACATATTAGCTGGTGGATCCAAACACCCTCCAACTAATAGTTAGCTAGCTAATAGTTAGCTGGCTAATATTAGCTAGCTAACTATTAGTAGCTAATGGATCTAAACACGCCCATAGAAGCATTGCTCTTAATGCTATCCAATATTGAAAAGCTTACTACTCGTTATATGCATGCATGAACTACCAAAATTTCCATTTTAAATTTACGTTGATTTTTATCCTTACCCATCTATTAGTATTTGACGTGTCTATTAATAACATGATATGGCTATATTAGTAAGTGATCCAATTATATTGATTGATTTCCTAACGGATAGCCGATCTTTAAATGATATTAGTAAGTGATCCAATTATGTGAATGGTATTTGTATGTGATTATGTGAATGCCTATTTTTACACTTGTATTGATATGGGACAACTTGCAATTATCTTAAATATAGCAAAGGTCATACCGAAATTTTTTCATATTTACAAAAGATTATGCCAGAATTTTTTTGTGTTTCCATTTTTTATATATATTTCTAACATGTTTCCAATTTTTTGGGACTCCAATGGCCTTTTACAAATTTTAAAATATTCTTGCAATTTTGTCCTCTCTTTTTTTTACATTTTTTCTCAATTTTTTTCACCTATCACCGATTTTCGAGAAAAGCAATCATCTTTTTGAGAGAAATTCACTGCTTTTTGAGAGAAATTCGACCTTTTTGTTGTCGCCGATTTTTGAGAGAAAGCAAACTGCTTTTCGAGCGAAATTCGTTGCTTTTCGTGTGAAATTCGACCTTTTCGTTCTAATTTCGCTCATCTGTTTGACCAGTTATCAAATCAGTTTGACTTTTGAAACCCTTCGGTTTTTCTTGAATTTCGAACGAAATTTTGAGAATCGCTACGGCCGGCGGAGCGAAAAACAAGGTCGAAACGAAATGTTTAACCCTGCTATCAAGATTTTCATTTGCGTATTTACTATTTAATAGTTATTCTATGACCATGCTCTCTGAGCCTTCTCGTTTGGGTAAGACTTTCCTAAGGTAGTATTTTGTTGACTACAGGGAGGTCCCCAGCTTTAATCTACTGCCCGAAGAAGGCAATGGAGGTAACATTGTGCTACACGACAGTATATACATCTGTTATGTTTAGGGGTGTTCAAACCCAGGTTTCCGGTTTTACCAAAACCGTAGACCGGGTCAAATGCACCACCCACACAACACAGCTACATGCATGCGTTTACTACCCTATCGGGCATTGGCCGGGTTTCACCGTTTTGGAAAACCGTTTTTGGACACCCCTAGTTATGTTTAGTTGGACTCCTGTCATCAAAATCTGGATTATCTTATTTGCTAACCAAAGAGTGTATTGTCAGGCTTAGATATGCAAGATTCTTCGGTTTCTGAACCAGCAGAGGCAGAATGCAAAAGTGCCACCAGCAACACAATTTTTGATCACATACGCAAGAAATCCAGAGATTTTCCCACTCTAATGCTGTCCAAGTCCATGGATAGCTCTTATGAACCTTTGATACTGAAGAAGATGAAGACATCTAGGGACCAATTTTCGCGTACAAGGGACAGCCTATCTGAGCAAAGAAAGTTCCAGCCGCAGTTCAACCTCACTGGGTTCAGGATTATTGCAGGGATATATCGCTGAATGCAAAGGGCAGTGAGAGCGGTGCCTCTTTTCTTGGTTTCAAGAGTGTCTTTTCCTTCCTCAAATCTTGTAAAGATCCTGTACGGTACAAGGCAGCTTAATATTGTGCCGAAGATAACATCACTGAAACGCACACGAAGATAACGTGAAAAACTTGGCAAATACTAGCTCTTCTTCCGACCATAACGAGAGAGACTTGAAAGAGAAGAAAGGAAACAGAAGCGAAGAACATTTGTTCATTTCATTTTTCTTTTCTTGTCTCTTTTCCAGTCTGTTAAAGGCTTATATACTGCTGTTCGCGCAAAAAACGTGAAGGAGGGTTTTCGGCTTCGAACACACAAGACAAACGCTGGGTTTGAAGAGCGTGCCAGTCAATTTGACCTGAAATTGACAAGGTAGAATTTGTGATTTGATCAAAGCCGATAAACAAGGATCTATTGGCTTTTCGCTAGTCGGCTAGAACCGATTAGGAGAGCTTGATCAATCGGTTACGATCGATCAAGATACAAGGTAAAAATCGGCTTCGAGAAGGCGATGCGCAACAAAACGAAGCAGATCAAACCTGAGTGAAATCGGCAAAAATCAACAATCGGCGATGCGCAACTATGTTGATTCCGTCGACTTGCAGAGAGATCTATGAAACTAAAGCAACGTAAAAGACAAACTTGTAAAAAGTAGATGTGTGTGGTTGAATTGATTGATGTTGGTTTTGCTTGACGTTTACCTTCTTTTATAACACACCTGGCCGACCCGAGTTGTATATGGATACGGTGCGTTTACCCGTATCGGCCTCTGGTCCGATTTCTTTTTCCTTTTTAGAAACGGATTCCTTTTCCGAGTTGTTTACCGATTCCTTTTTATACGATACTTCTTTTCCATTTTTAGACCGATTTCATGCCGAATTTTGGTGCAAACATATGCCCCCTGTTTTTGGAAGATAACTTGTTATTTTCCAAAAAGAATATATCGGCTTTTTCATTCGTATCGGCTTTTACAGAAGAATCCTTTTTTGGGAACCACCCCATTAACCGCGCCGTAAAAATCTCGGTGCGTTTTAAATGCTCAACTGCTCCCGCCTGCTCGCCTTCTTTCATCGCGGTATAAATATGGGGTTCCCCCCCACTGTCATTTTCAAGCTTTCAAGCTCTCGGATCACGCATCATCGGCTCTCGTCATCTTTCTCTTGCTCTTTCAAAATCGGCTGAAATGGACCCTTCGCAGGTATTCATCCCGATTCCTCAAAGTTCAGATCAATTTTACTTAGGACCGATAGGTAGCATGTCGGCAGACACCGTTATCAATACCGAGGTCCCTAGACTCCCCTTGTCGGCTGCTGGGTATAATATCTCTGAGTGGGGAAAAAGCTTTAGGGCCTGGCCCACCAGCCTGAAGGGATGGAGATCTTGGTTTATTAGAGTATCGGCTCAGAAGAGGGTAGAATGGGAGAGGATGGGTATAGCCGAGTCTCTATCTTTGAGCCTAGCCGATCCTGAAGCCAATGAACCCTTGGTAGCTGCAGCATGTTATTTTTGGTCGGATTCTTTGAATGCCTTTCTATTCCCGTCCGGCCCAATCGGCCCTACTTTGCTTGACGTGGCCCAATTGTGTTGCCTTAGGCCAGATGGTGACCAGCTATCGGCTTTTAGCGGAAAACCTTCTTTCAAATTAATCCGCAAGAAAGGCGAGGGCTGGCACAAATATATCCAGAATAACAATAGGGTTACTGGTCTGGTATCGGCCGAAGAGCATGTCGCTTTTCTCAATCTTTGGTTAGACCGATATCTTTTCTGCGGTGCTTCCCTTGGTCCCACCCAAACCTTTCAGTTAGTGGCGGAACGTTTGGTAGAGGGGCGTCGGCTTTCTCTCGGCAAGATGTTCCTTGGGGCTGTATATCAAATGATGTATGTGATTCGTAGTCGGCTTTTTTCTGGCTTCGCAAAACATGTCGTCGGCAACATAGGGGGCCCTTTGTGGTTTATCCAGACGTGGCTCCATTGCATGTTTAGCCGATCCATCTTATCTGAGCCTTCGGGGAGTTCAACTTTCCCTCGGGAAGATTATCTAGAACACGTAGTCCCCCAGTATAGAGTTAGCCGATCTTATGGTGAGAGATTCATCATGTCTTCAGCTGGAGAGCTAAAAATGGACCCAGTCGGCTTGCACAAATACCTCAGCTTCTTCCTTACCCTAGATAGGACTTCCTTCGGCCAACAAGACTTTTTCCGATATACTGATGTAGCCGATTGCCCCTACCCAACATTTCTTCACCTAGATGCTGATAGTTCCTTGATGCCCCAATCTACTCTAGATTTGTACAAAATCATCCTCACCCCTTGCATCTTTCATGTCGGCTTGAATACCCGCAATCGGACATTTCAGCCATCTTACGAGTTCTACCACCCCTCGGTTTACGCCCGTCAGCTAGGTTTTGGGCAAACCATTCCATCCTTCCCCCTACTATCCTGTGTCGAGCCCCGATCTCGAGTGACCAACAGCGTCGCCGCGGAGGTTATTCTTGAAGTAGCCGACGGGTTGCAAATTCTTTCAATGCCGCATTTTGTTCTTAATTCCCGTCGGTCAGCTGCATTCTCGCAGTGGTGGACCAGAATATCGGAAGCCGTACTTATGGACAGGACTCCGTCGGCCATAATTCACTTATTTCTTCCCAACTTTCATGAGCCGACGGTAGTTTCTGGTTCCAGCACGAGCTCGGGTTATAGCGACTCCTCAGTAGCTGTAGAGGTACTGTTTTATATCCTTCTGTCCTTTACGCTGATAATCGACATTTTTTTTATTTAAATCGTCTTTGACCTTTCTAGGGCGGCACGGATGCTGGTGGGCGAACAGCCGATCCCCACGCTTCTGCGAGTAGTGGCCGACAGCGACGTCCAGGTCAATCTGTCGGCACCACGGGGTATACTTCAGGCAACTTAGATATTCAAGGTCCATCCTTATCGGACTTAGCCCGTCAGCGCGCTCCAAGTAAGTTACTCTTACATTAGCCATTATATCCCTTGCTTTGATAACTGCTAACCCGAAGTTACTGCAGAGAGGAAGAAGAAGTCAGCCAGGCGCTCGCCCAGACCCGTGAGGCATCAACCCGATGGTTCCCCGGAACATTCAGCCACTGATGTGAGTCTGTAGTCATTGCTTCACGTTTGTCTTGTTGCTGACTTGTTTGTTTTTCTAGCTGACTTGTTTGTTTTTCTAGCAATCTCCATCGGTACAAATAGCGGGGGTTATAGCCGATCCCCAAGGTGCTACATCGGCTATCCCTTCATCACTCTCTCCCACACCGCCGGCCGTACCGCCCCCGACGATTGATATTTCCGATCATGACCCCAAAGCACCATCAGCTGATCTGGCCGATTTGCTAGGCTTCACTCTGGACGAGCTTGACGACCCGGAGGTTATGGCCACTGATGACTATCCAGCCGATATTCAACGCATAATAGCGGCTTTCGCGCCAGCATCGGCTGCCGTCACTGCCGAGCCGGGCATGCAAGAGCGACTCAATCGTCTTTTGGACGAGGTGATGCAACCAGAGGCGGCTCTACTGGCCAATACGCAACCACTGAGGGATGCTATGGCGGTCGTGCAAGCCGATCTTCCCCCTGCTGCCATGAATGCACCGGGCCGAGGTATGCCACTTGGGCTAAATCGGTGGGCGTGGAATCACCAAGCTAAGAGTTGAACAGAGGAAAGCCCAACAAGCCGACCAAGAGGTCTTGGACAAGCTCATAGCGGATGCCAAATCTCGAAAGAGTACATTTGACCAGGGTGCTGCTATACTTAGAACGGCTAAGAACAGAGCTCAAGAGCTGGAGTCGACCAAGATCAAACTTGAAGAACAGCTGGCTTTAGTTACGAAAGAACTTGCAGAATGCCAGCTCGGCATTACCGACTCGACGTCTTCACTGGCCGTTCAGAGGCGGCAAATTGGCGAGGTTTTTGCTCAAGTCAAGAACCAATCAGCCAAGATAGTTCCAGTTCCTGGTGATGCAGGAGTCGATCAACAATTGATAGACAGTGTTCAAGCTACCATCGGTAGGGCGGCAGCGGCACTATCGGCTTTGGGAGCCCACTTGCCTGGTTCTGGGCTTCACTGACTTTTAATGAACTGATTTGTAGTACTGGCTGTATAGCCGATTTTTTGTAAACAATATTTTCACCTTGGGATGACGTTTGGAAAACTTGCTTGATCGGCTATGTAACCGATCTTTGTAAACTGTTTAATCCGTGGATGTTTGCTTAACTGACTCGGTCGGCTGTATGACCGTTTTTATATGCATGTGTTTTTGTAATCGATCCTGATGTTTTCCTTCCTGTAGTTAGGACCCAACCCATATGCTTGGGTGATACGCTTTTAGATATTTTCCATTGATCGCTTTAGGTAGGACGAACCCGCCTAAGGACTCCAGTATATACGAATTCCCATCAATCGGCCGATTGATCTTATAAGGCCCTTCCCATGTTGGAGACCATTTGCCGAATCGATTATCCTTAGACCCAATCGGCAACACGGTTTTCCATACCAAATCGGCTTGATTGAACGATTTTAAAATCACTTTTTTATTATACGACCTGGCAACCCTCTCTTTATTCCTTTTAAGCCGATCTAGCGTGATCAGCCTTAGTTCAGCCAGATCATCCAGATTGTCAAGCACCGCCTGTTTGTATTCATCGGCTGATACCTTATCTTGCTCATATATCCTTACTGAGCCGATGTTGATTTCCACGGGCAAGACGGCTTCTTGTCCGTATACCAACTGAAAAGGTGACAATTTAGTTGATCCGTGCTGAGATAGCCGATAAGCCCATAAAGCCTCCGATAGCGTTGAATGCCATTTCCTCGGCTCTTCCTCAATTTTTCTTTTTATCAGTTTTATCAATGTCTTGTTTGACGACTCGGCCTGTCCATTGGCCTGAGCGTAGTAAGGGGAAGAGTTGAGTAATTTTATCCCAAGACTTTCCGCAAAACCTTTGAATTCGTTGGACATGAACACAGTCCCTTGATCAAGAGTAATTATGCGTGGAATTCCAAACCGATGGATTATGTGTTCATTTACAAAGTCGATCAGCTCTTTACTAGTAACCTTCTTGAGAGGTACAGCCTCAACCCACTTTGAGAAATAATCTGTGGCTGCAAGGATCAATTTATGTCCTTTGCTGGATGACGGAAATATTTGGCCGATTATGTCTATACCCCATCCTCTAAATGGCCATGGCTTGATGATCGGATGCAAAGCCGATGCTAGTGCTGACTGTATGTTACCAAACTTTTGGCACGTTTGGCATCCTTTATAATATTTGAAGCAATCTTCTAACATCGTCGACCAAAAATATCCTGTTCGTCTCAGCATCCATTTCATCTTATGGGCCGATTGATGTGATCCACAAATGCCTTCATGGACTTCACCCATCGCTACTTTGGCTTCCTCGGTTCCCAGACATCTTAACAACAAACCTTCCATAGTCCGAAAGTACAATACATCTTCTAGTAGAACATATTTGAGTGCTTTGCGCCTGACCTTCTGCTCGGTCGGCTTGGCTGGATCTGACAAATAATCCCTTATCTCTGTTCTCCAGTCGACAGGGTGAACACATAAAATCGGCCAAACGTTTAGCTCGATTGGTCCCTGTCGGCTTTCAATCTTATACCCTGATGCACATTGTGCCAATCGGTTTGCTTTATTATTAGCTTCTCTGGGGATATGTTTTATAGAAAATGTAGTTAACATCTCGATGATCTGGAGGCATTGACGCAAGTACTGAGTTAGCACACCATCGTTGCATCGGTATTCCCCTTTGACTTGCTGTACAATTAACATCGAGTCTCCAAAAGCTTCGACGTCTTTTACCCCGATGCTATCTAGCAATTGTAGGCCTCTTAGCAATGCTTCGTATTCTGCTTGGTTATTCGAACATCGACTATTTAGCCGATACATGAAGTCATACTCCTGTTTTCTAGGTGAAATCAATATCACGTCGATGCCTTCGCCTTCCTGGCAAACGGATCCATCAAAATACAGCTGCCAAGGAGTTACATCAGCTGTTCCTGCTAATGTTTCACTCCCTGTGATAAAATCGGCCACAGCTTGTCCTTTCACAGATTTAGCCGACTCATAGGTTAACTCGAACTCTGTTAAGGCGTATGCCCATTTACCAAGCCGACCCCGCAGAATTGGCGCTGATAATATGTATTTGATTACATCGGTTTTGCATATTATAATGCATTTGGAAGCCAGCATATAATGTCTTAATTTGGTGCAGACAAAATACAATGATAAGCATAATTTTTCTACTAGGGGATACCTGGTTTCTGCATCTAAAAGACGTCGGCTTAAGTAAAATATTGCTCGTTCCTTCCTATCGGCTTCTTGTGTTAAAAGCGCCTAATCGAATCACCTTCAGCCGATATATATAGTCTAAAAGGTATACCATGTTTTGGTGCGGTCAATACTGGTGGACTCATCAGATAACCTTTTATGTCGTCGAAGGCTTTTTGTTGATCGGCTTCCCATTTGAACTCTTGGTTGTCTTTAATTTTCAGCAGCGGTGTGAAGGCCCGAATCGCATACGACAAGTTTGAGATAAAACGTCGCAAGTAGTTGATTTTCCCAATCAATACCTGCAACTCCTTTTTGCTTGTCGGCGGTTTAGTATCGGCTATGGCTTTTACTTTGGCTTGGTTTACTTCAATTCCTCCTTCATGCACCGTAAACCCAAGAAATTGTCCAGCCGATACTCCGAAAGCACATTTGAGAGGGTTCATTTTTAACCCATGTAACCTTGTGCTTTCGAACATCTTTTCCAGATCGGCTAAATGTTGCCAGTCTTCTTTGGATTTTACCACTACGTCGTCAATGTATATTTCCATGGTATTGCCGATCAAATCATGGAAAATATGGTTCATGGCACGCTGATAAGTAGCACCGGCATTTTTTAAACCGAAGGTCATAACTTTCCACTCATATAGCCCTAAAGCCCCCGGACATCTGAAAGCCGTTTTGGGTATATCGGCTTCGGCCATGAATATCTGATTGTATCCGGCGTTCCTGTCCAAAAAGCTTATGATTTTATTCCCAGATGCAGCATCGATAAGCATATCGGCTATGGGCATCGGGTACTCGTCTTTTGGTGTAGCTTTATTTAAATCTCTAAAATCGACACATACCCTAAGTTTGCCATTTTTCTTCTTCACAGGGACGATGTTTGAGACCCACTCAGCGTATCGGCAAGGCCGGATAAACTTTGCCTCTAGCAATCGTCCTACTTCTTCCTTTATAGCGTCATACAACGTAGGATTAAACCGCCTAGGGTACTGTTTGAATGGTCGATACCCAGGTTTTATAGGTAGCCGATGTTCGACTAGCTGTCGGCTTAAACCTGGCATCTCATAATACTCCCACGCAAAGCAATCTTTATACTTCTTGAGTATTTTGACCAACTTTGCTTTATAACTGGGTTCTAATTTAGCACTTACAAACGTTGGTCTTTTGCTATCACCTTCCCCAATATCGATCTCTTCGAGCAAATCGGCAGAAGTAAATCCTAACTCTTTTCTTTCTTCATCAAAATCCTCAACAGCTTCTTCGTATTCTTCTTGCCGATAGCTTCTTGCCTTTTCCTGCAGCTTTGCTAGTGTCTTGTGCTCCATCTTCTTATCACTTCGTTTGTCCGATCAAACGTGTTGGGTTTAACGCTGATCGGCTTGAATCCTGATTTCTCAACGCAGATGAAATCATAATTATCCAAGGCTTTTCCTGATATACATTCGGCTTCTTCGTGTGGCCAATTAGTGTCAGGGCTAGCCATGGCGATATGAGCCGATGTATCGGCTGGTACGACTTCTACTGTATCGTCGTTCCACTTCACCAATTTTTGGTGCATAGTTGATGGTATACAGCAATTGGCATGGATCCAGTCCCGCCCAAGGAGCACGCTATAATTGCCTTTGGCTTCAATCACAAAAAATGCAGTCGGCAGAGTTTTATTACCGACTGTCAATTCTGACACCATTACGCCTTTAGCCTCAGTTGGGTCTCCCATGAAGTCATTTAGCACCATATTGGTCTTGATCAAGTCTTCATCGACTTTACCTAATTTTCTGAAAGTGCTTAATGGCATTAGATTAACTGTCGCCCCGCCATCGACCAACATGCGAGATATTGGTCGGCCATTAATGTACCCTTTTAGATATAGTGGTTTTAGATGCCGATGCATGTCTTGTGGTTTTTCGAACACAGCGTCTGGTGCTCCGAGGCATAATTGGGCGAACACCTCTTCAGCCGATTCTTCGGTTTTGAACTCGGCAGGTAGAGTGAATACCATGTTTATATCCATTGGTGGCGTATCATCTCGGATCATCGGAGAACCGGATTCGATCGATTGATCTGAATCACTATCGATCTGCTCCTTCTTTCTCCACTCCTTTTTCAAAACCGGTACTGGTCTTAACTTATTGAACATCCGATCCCTTTCGCTCTCCTTTTCAGCTTCCCTTTCTTCTTGTGTCTTCAATCATTTGAAGCCTTCTGCGTTGTGATTTGCTGAGACCCGAGGGGCACCATCTAGGCTTAGGTTCTATCGGCTTTCTTATTTTTCCAGCTAAATTGCTCATCTCGCCGTCGGATTCTATTCTACTTGTATTAGCCGATAGTTCCTGATTTCGTGAGGACTCGCCTTGCTCTGATGCTGACAACCTCTCATGGACTGGCCTCTTGTTTCTTACTTCTGGATGATTGTATATCGGTCTAGTCAGCCTATCTTTTACAGATCGGTTTGGCCGATATGCAGACGAGTGTTGCATAGGACAAGATACAACTGTTGGTAAGGTCATCCCTCTTTCCCAGCAAAACTTCCAAAAGGGACATTGCCGATGTTTCTCTTCTTCAGTAGTTGGCCGACACGGCATATCTGGCTGCCAACGTTCGTTCCTCTTTTGCCCTAGCCGATGAAAACTCTGGTGTTGTTGAGCGTTACATCTCCGACTTATCCTTTCATACTTCCCCAGGAGCTGTGAGAAGGTCGGCTTTGGTTTGAAATCGACTTTTCTTGGAGCCCTCTCAGCCCGATACCATTTACCGACTTCCAAGTCCCCTCTTGGCTTTACCGTTCTTGAGTTTTGTCCATTCCTATCGGCTTCTATCTGTATAGAACCGATAGTAATCTGTACTGTCTCGTCTCGTGATACAATTCCTTTAGTCGGTTTATCTTCTTCTGAAGGCCTCTTTCCTTTTCGTGAACATTGAACCATGTTGACTTGAAAAGGGCTCATATCTATCTGCATAGCCGACTCTTCCGCAAATTTTAACCTGCCATCGGCGATGGCCGATTGAATCTGTTGTCGAAAAATATTGCAATCGTTAGTGTTATGTGAGAATGAATGGTGCCATTTACAATACCTTCGCTTTTTAATTTCCTCGGCCGATGGGATGACGTGTCCTTCAGTAACCTTATGAGTTTTTCTTGTAGTAATAAATCAAATATCTTGTCACATTTTGACACGTCATATGAGTACTTGACTTCCGCCTTATTTTTCGTTGGCTTAAGTAGAGAGCATACGAGTGGCTTTTTAGAACCTTTGGTCCACTCGGCTATGTTCACCTCTGCTTCGTCCTCAGAGGTATCGCTTGAATTGTACTCTATCATGTTTATTTTGGCTTTTTCACTACTGTTTAGCTTAAATCTATCTTTAAACCCTTTGCTCTCTGCATATCGGCTTTCATGTGCCGATACGCGGTGGAGTAAGTGGCCTAAATCTGGAAACTCTTGGCCCGATAGCTTCTCTTTTAATGGCAAGATTAGCCCTTGGAATGCTAAATCGGCCAATTGATCATCGGGTAATGTTACACTAAAGCATCTATTCCGTATGCCTCTAAATCTTCTGATATAATCGGAAACCGATTCGCCGTACTTCTGTCGGACTGAACTAAGATCAGAAATCCTAAGCTCCATAGTTCCTGAAAAAAAGTATTCATGGAATCGGCTTTCTAAATCATTCCACACGTGAACTGAATTTGGGGGTAGATTAGTGAACCAAGTGAATGCAGCACCAGACAATGATAAAGGAAACAGTCTAATTTTCAATCCATCGGACTGTGCAGCCTCTCCGTACTGAGCCATAAACCATCCGATATGCTCAATTGTGGTGATGGAATCATCACCTGAGAATTTGGCAAAGGCTGGTATTCGAAAGTTGTGTGGGTATGGCATTCGATCTATGTAATCGGGGTACGGCTTCCTATAGCCGATCACTCTTCCTCTAAGCTGTAAACCGAACTGTTCTCTTAAAACATTAGCAATTTGTTCCGCCCAATTGACATTGTCTGTGGAATTCCAAACCGATGGATTATGTGTTCATTTACAAAGTCGATCAGCTCTTTACTAGTAACCTTCTTGAGAGGTACAGCCTCAACCCACTTTGAGAAATAATCTGTGGCTGCAAGGATCAATTTATGTCCTTTGCTGGATGATGGAAATATTTGGCCGATTATGTCTATACCCCATCCTCTAAATGGCCATGGCTTGATGATCGGATGCAAAGCCGATGCTAGTGCTGACTGTATGTTACCAAACTTTTGGCACGTTTGGCATCCTTTATAATATTTGAAGCAATCTTCTAACATCGTCGGCCAAAAATATCCTGTTCGTCTCAGCATCCATTTCATCTTATGGGCCGATTGTTGTGATCCACAAATGCCTTCATGGACTTCACCCATCGCTACTTTGGCTTCCTCGGTTCCCAGACATCTTAACAACAAACCTTCCATAGTCCGAAAGTACAATACATCTTCTAGTAGAACATATTTGAGTGCTTTGCGCCTGACCTTTTGCTCGGTCGGCTTGGCTGGATCTGACAAATAATCCCTTATCTCTGTTCTCCAGTCGACAGGGTGAACACATAAAATCAGCCAAACGTTTAGCTCGATTGGTCCCTGTCGGCTTTCAATCTTATACCCTGATGCACATTGTGCTAATCGGTTTGCTTTATTATTAGCTTCTCTGGGGATATGTTTTATAGAAAATGTAGTGAACATCTCGATGATCTGGAGGCATTGATGCAAGTACTGAGTTAGCGCACCGTCGTTGCATCGGTATTCCCCTTTGACTTGCTGTACAATTAACATCGAGTCTCCAAAAGCTTCGACGTCTTTTACCCCGATGCTATCTAGCAATTGTAGGCCTCTTAGCAATGCTTCGTATTCTGCTTGGTTATTCGAACATCGACTATTTAGCCGATACATGAAGTCATACTCCTGTTTTCTAGGTGAAATCAATATCACGCCGATGCCTTCGCCTTCCTGGCAAACGGATCCATCAAAATACAGCTGCCAAGGAGTTACATCAGCTGTTCCTGCTAATGTTTCACTCCCTGTGATAAAATCAGCCACAGCTTGTCCTTTCACAGATTTAGCCGACTCATAGGTTAACTCGAACTCTGTTAAGGCGTATGCCCATTTACCAAGCCGACCCCGCAGAATTGGCGCTGATAATATGTATTTGATTACATCGGTTTTGCATATTATAATGCATTTGGAAGCCAGCATATAATGTCTTAATTTGGTGCAGGCAAAATACAATGATAAGCATAATTTTTCTACTAGGGGATACCTGGTTTCTGCATCTAAAAGACGTCGGCTTAAGTAAAATATTGCTCGTTCCTTCCTATCGGCTTCTTGTGTTAAAACTGCCCCAATCGAATCACCTTCAGCCGATATATATAGTCTAAAAGGTATACCATGTTTTGGTGCGGTCAATACTGGTGGACTCATCAGATAACCCTTTATGTCGTCGAAGGCTTTTTGTTGATCGGCTTCCCATTTGAACTCTTGGTTGTCTTTAATTTTCAGCAGCGGTGTGAAGGCCCGAATACGCCCTGACAAGTTTGAGATAAAACGTCGCAAGTAGTTGATTTTCCCAATCAATACCTGCAACTCCTTTTTGCTTGTCGGCGGTTTAGTATCGGCTATGGCTTTTACTTTGGCTTGGTTTACTTCAATTCCTCCTTCATGCACCGTAAACCCAAGAAATTGTCCAGCCGATACTCCGAAAGCACATTTGAGAGGGTTCATTTTTAACCCATGTAACCTTGTGCTTTCGAACATCTTTTCCAGATCGGCTAAATGTTGCCAGTCTTCTTTGGATTTTACCACTACGTCGTCAATGTATATTTCCACGGTATTGCCGATCAAATCATGGAAAATATGGTTCATGGCACGCTGATAAGTAGCACCGGCATTTTTTAAACCGAAGGTCATAACTTTCCACTCATATAGCCCTAAAGCCCCCGGACATCTGAAAGCCGTTTTGGGTATATCGGCTTCGGCCATGAATATCTGATTGTATCCGGCGTTCCCGTCCAAAAAGCTTATGATTTTATTCCCAGATGCAGCATCGATAAGCTTATCGGCTATGGGCATCGGGTACTCGTCTTTTGGTGTAGCTTTATTTAAATCTCTAAAATCGACACATACCCTAAGTTTGCCATTTTTCTTCTTCACAGGGACGATGTTTGAGACCCACTCAGCGTATCGGCAAGGCCGGATAAACTTTGCCTCTAGCAATCGTCCTACTTCTTCCTTTATAGCATCATACAACGTAGGATTAAACCGCCTAGGGTACTGTTTGAATGGTCGATACCCAGGTTTTATAGGTAGCCGATGTTCGACTAGCTGTCGGCTTAAACCTGGCATCTCATAATACTCCCACGCAAAGCAATCTTTATACTTCTTGAGTATTTTGACCAACTTTGCTTTATAACTGTGTTCTAATTTAGCACTTACAAACGTTGGTCTTTTGCTATCACCTTCCCCAATATCGATCTCTTCGAGCAAATCGGCAGAAGTAAATCCTAACTCTTTTCTTTCTTCATCAAAATCCTCAACAGCTTCTTCGTATTCTTCTTGCCGATAGCTTCTTGCCTTTTCCTGCAGCTTTGCTAGTGTCTTGTGCTCCATCTTCTTATCACTTCGTTTGTCCGATCAAACGTGTTGGGTTTAACGCTGATCGGCTTGAATCCTGATTTCTCAACGCAGATGAAATCGCAATTATCCAAGGCTTTTCCTGATATACATTCGGCTTCTTCGTGTGGCCAATTAGTGTCAGGGCTAGCCATGGCGATATGAGCCGATGTATCGGCTGGTACGACTTCTACTGTATCGTCGTTCCACTTCACCAATTTTTGGTGCATAGTTGATGGTATACAGCAATTGGCATGGATCCAGTCCCGCCCAAGGAGCACGCTATAATTGCCTTTGGCTTCAATCACAAAAAATGCAGTCGGCAGAGTTTTATTACCGACTGTCAATTCTGACACCATTACGCCTTTAGCCTCAGTTGGGTCTCCCGTGAAGTCATTTAGCACCATATTGGTCTTGATCAAGTCTTCATCGGCTTTACCTAATGTTCTGAAAGTGCTTAATGGCATTAGATTAACTGTCGCCCCGCCATCGACCAACATGCGAGATATTGGTTGGCCATTAATGTACCCTTTTAGATATAGTGGTTTTAGATGCCGATGCATGTCTTGTGGTTTTTCGAACACAGCGTCTGGTGCTCCGAGGCATAATTGGGCGAACACCTCTTCAGCCGATTCTTCGGTTTTGAACTCGGCAGGTAGAGTGAATACCATGTTTATATCCATTGGTGGCGTATCATCTCGGATCATCGGAGAACCGGATTCGATCGATTGATCTGAACCACTATCGATCTGCTCCTTCTTTCTCCACTCCTTTTTCAAAACCGGTACTGGTCTTAACTTATTGAACATCCGAACCCTTTCGCTCTCCTTTTCAGCTTCCCTTTCTTCTTGTGTCTTCAATCGCTGAAGCCTTCTGCGTTGTGATTTGCTGAGACCCGAGGGGCACCATCTAGGCTTAGGTTCTATCGGCTTTCTTATTTTTCCAGCTAAATTGCTAATCTCGCCGTCGGATTCTATTCTACTTGTATTAGCCGATAGTTCCTAATTTCGTGAGGACTCGCCTTGCTCTGATGCTGACAACCTCTCATGGACTGGCCTCTTGTTTCTTACTTCTGGATGATTGTATATCGGTCTAGTCAGCCTATCTTTTACAGATCGGTTTGGCCGATATGCCATTTAGTGTTGCATAGGACAAGATACAACTGTTGGTAAGGTCATCCCTCTTTCCCAGCAAAACTTCCAAAAGGGACATTGCCGATGTTTCTCTTCTTCAGTAGTTGGCCGACACGGCATATCTGGCTGCCAACGTTCGTTCCTCTTTTGCCCTAGCCGATGAAAACTCTGGTGTTGTTGAGCGTTACATCTCCGACTTATCCTTTCATACTTCCCCAGGAGCTGTGAGAAGGTCGGCTTTGGTTTGAAATCGACTTTTCTTGGAGCCCTCTTAGCCCGATACCATTTACCGACTTCCAAGTTCCCTCTTGGCTTTACCGTTCTTGAGTTTTGTCCATTCCTATCGGCTTCTATCTGTATAGAACCGATAGTAATCTGTACTGTCTCGTCTCGTGATACAATTCCTTTAGTCGGTTTATCTTCTTCTGAAGGCCTCTTTCCTTTTCGTGAACTTTGAACCATGTTGACTTGAAAAGGGCTCATATCTATCTGCATAGCCGACTCTTCCGCAAATTTTAACCTGCCATCGGCGATGGCCGATTGAATCTGTTGTCGAAAAATATTGCAATCGTTAGTGTTATGTGAGAATGAATGGTGCCATTTACAATACCTTCGCTTTTTAATTTCCTCGGCCGATGGGATGACGTGTCCTTCTGGTAACCTTATGAGTTTTTCTTGTAGTAATAAATCAAATATCTTGTCACATTTTGACACGTCATATGAGTACTTGACTTCCGCCTTATTTTTCGTTGGCTTAAGTAGAGAGCATACGAGTGGCTTTTTAGAACCTTTGGTTCACTCGGCTATGTTCACCTCTGCTTCGTCCTCAGAGGTATCGCTTGAATTGTACTCTATCATGTTTATTTTGGCTTTTTCACTACTGTTTAGCTTAAATCTATCTTTAAACCCTTTGCTCTCTGCATATCGGCTTTCATGTGCCGATACGCGGTGGAGTAAGTGGCCTAAATCTAGAAACTCTTGGCCCGATAGCTTCTCTTTTAATGGCAGGATTAGCCCTTGGAATGCTAAATCGGCCAATTGATCATCGGGTAATGTTACACTAAAGCATCTATTCCGTATGCCTCTAAATCTTCTGATATAATCGGAAACCGATTCGCCGTACTTCTGTCGGACTGAACTTAGATCAGAAATCCTAAGCTCCATAGTTCCTGAAAAAAAGTATTCATGGAATCGGCTTTCTAAATCATTCCACACGTGAACTGAATTTGGGGGTAGATTAGTGAACCAAGTGAATGCAGCACCAGACAATGATAAAGGAAACAGTCTAATTTTCAATCCATCGGACTGTGCAGCCTCTCCGTACTGAGCCATAAACCGTTCGATATGCTCAATTGTGGTGATGGAATCATCACCTGAGAATTTGGCAAAGTCTGGTATTCGAAAGTTGTGTGGGTATGGCATTCGATCTATGTAATCGGGGCACGGCTTCCTATAGCCGATCACTCTTCCTCTGGGCTGTAAACCGAACTGTTCTCTTAAAACATTAGCAATTTGTTCCGCCCAATTGACATTGTCTGTGGAATTCCAAACCGATGGATTATGTGTTCATTTACAAAGTCGATCAGCTCTTTACTAGTAACCTTCTTGAGAGGTACAGCCTCAACCCACTTTGAGAAATAATCTGTGGCTGCAAGGATCAATTTATGTCCTTTGCTGGATGACGGAAATATTTGGCCGATTATGTTTATACCCCATCCTCTAAATGGCCATGGCTTGATGATCGGATGCAAAGCCGATGCTAGTGCTGACTGTATGTTACCAAACTTTTGGCACGTTTGGCATCCTTTATAATATTTGAAGCAATCTTCTAACATCGTCGGCCAAAAATATCCTGTTCGTCTCAGCATCCATTTCATCTTATGGGCCGATTGATGTGATCCACAAATGCCTTCATGGACTTCACCCATCGCTACTTTGGCTTCCTCGGTTCCCAGACATCTTAACAACAAACCTTCCATAGTCCGAAAGTACAATACATCTTCTAGTAGAACATATTTGAGTGCTTTGCGCCTGACCTTCTGCTCGGTCGGCTTGGCTGGATCTGACAAATAATCCCTTATCTCTGTTCTCCAGTCGACAGGGTGAACACATAAAATCGGCCAAACGTTTAGCTCGATTGGTCCCTGTCGGCTTTCAATCTTATACCCTGATGCACATTGTGCCAATCGGTTTGCTTTATTATTAGCTTCTCTGGGGATATGTTTTATAGAAAATGTAGTGAACATCTCGATGATCTGGAGGCATTGATGCAAGTACTGAGTTAGCGCACCATCGTTGCATCGGTATTCCCCTTTGACTTGCTGTACAATTAACATCGAGTCTCCAAAAGCTTCGACGTCTTTTACCCCGATGCTATCTAGCAATTGTAGGCCTCTTAGCAATGCTTCGTATTCTGCTTGGTTATTCGAACATCGACTATTTAGCCGATACATGAAGTCATACTCCTGTTTTCTAGGTGAAATCAATATCACGTCGATGCCTTCGCCTTCCTGGCAAACGGATCCATCAAAATACAGCTGCCAAGGAGTTACATCAGCTGTTCCTGCTAATGTTTCACTCCCTGTGATAAAATCGGCCACAGCTTGTCCTTTCACAGATTTAGCCGACTCATAGGTTAACTCGAACTCTGTTAAGGCGTATGCCCATTTACCAAGCCGACCCGTGAATTGGCGCTGATAATATGTATTTGATTACATCGGTTTTGCATATTATAATGCATTTGGAAGCCAGCATATAATGTCTTAATTTGGTGCAGACAAAATACAATGATAAGCATAATTTTTCTACTAGGGGATACCTGGTTTCTGCATCTAAAAGACGTCGGCTTAAGTAAAATATTGCTCGTTCCTTCCTATCGGCTTCTTGTGTTAAAACTGCCCCAATCGAATCACCTTCAGCCGATATATATAGTCTAAAAGGTATACCATGTTTTGGTGCGGTCAATACTAGTGGACTCATCAGATAACCTTTTATGTCGTCGAAGGCTTTTTGTTGATCGGCTTCCCATTTGAACTCTTGGTTGTCTTTAATTTTCAGCAGCGGTGTGAAGGCCCGAATACGCCCTGACAAGTTTGAGATAAAACGTCGCAAGTAGTTGATTTTCCCAATCAATACCTGCAACTCCTTTTTGCTTGTCGGCGGTTTAGTATCGGCTATGGCTTTTACTTTGGCTTGGTTTACTTCAATTCCTCCTTCATGCACCGTAAACCCAAGAAATTGTCCAGCCGATACTCCGAAAGCACATTTGAGAGGGTTCATTTTTAACCCATGTAACCTTGTGCTTTCGAACATCTTTTCCAGATCGGCTAAATGTTGCCAGTCTTCTTTGGATTTTACCACTACGTCGTCAATGTATATTTCCACGGTATTGCCGATCAAATCATGGAAAATATGGTTCATGGCACGCTGATAAGTAGCACCGGCATTTTTTAAACCGAAGGTCATAACTTTCCACTCATATAGCCCTAAAGCCCCCGGACATCTGAAAGCCGTTTTGGGTATATCGGCTTCGGCCATGAATATCTGATTGTATCCGGCGTTCCCGTCCAAAAAGCTTATGATTTTATTCCCAGATGCAGCATCGATAAGCATATTTAACAATGAACCCTCTGATACCACCGCTGTGATGTGAGACCCTCACTTTTATGCTACAGTGCAAACATAAAAGCAAGGTTCTAATGTGCATACTGTACCATTCCCATGATGAGTGGCTGGCACGCACAAAACACAATTTGGAATCACAACCATACGAAAGTTTCATATTTTATTACAGCGGAAGTAATGATACATTATGACCGACAAGGTCGACTAAACGTAGCAAAAGAATCAGATGTCTTGTAGTTTGCCACATAATCCACAGGCAACTGACAAGGTAAAGCCTTAGAAAGGAACGTCGTTAATAATCCCGTTTTCTGCGCCGCGAGCACTGCCGAGGATTCTGTCTAAAAACAACAATAATAGCAAGGGTGAGTACGCTATGCACTCAAAGAAGACTTGTAGTGTTTGCAATACTGAAATATATGCAGCTGAATAGAAAGTGGGTTTCTATGGTTGTTTTGCATAAAGCGAAAGTTTTGAATGAAGTAATACTGAATAATAATGGAAAGCGTAACTAGAAATTTAAAACAGTTTAATAAGTAATTTAAATAACAAGTAGTAAGATGAAATATAACAATCTACTCACGGCCCTTTGTGAGTAAATTAACGAAAAAGACCCTCCATGGTCTTATATGAACAAATGTAACAATAAGTGACATTAAAGGGTGTAAACCATTTCCCAAATCATTTAATCAAAGATTTTGAAAACAGAAACAGCTAACTAGTGTCAATTCGCCAAGTCGTCCATGACCGTGGACACGGCTATTCGAATAGTTTTAGACTCTGCAGAGTTTGTACTGCTTTACCCACAAGATATGTCCTCCCTTTGTGCAAACGTTATAAGACACACTTCCTTTGGTGTGCCCGCAAGGAGTTCATAACGAAACTGTTCGATTACTTGAACCTTAACTTTGCACTAGCCCAATGACGTTACCCCTGACTATGATGGAAGCAAACAAACAGTGAAGCAATAGTATTCAGGAGCCCGCGGCTCAAATGGTACAACAACAGCCCCAATTCATAGCCAGGCGTACATCGTTACAACGGCAGATGCCAACACCTCGGTGATGACACCTCCCTCGAGCAAACCTATATCCGGAATGCCCGTGCTACAACTGCCTACCAATGTGCAAAGCTAATTCCCAAATAATTTAATAAGTTAAGACTGTCCCACTCCAGTACTTGTGGATGTACGGTATACTTGGATCATGCAACACTACGTTCGGTCCTCAAAGTGACATGGGCGATACTCCACCCTATCTACGTACACATTAAAACATGTACATCCGGCTATTGCCAATAATCACCCACGTCAAAACAGTAGTTTTATTTTCATTTTTATCAAACTACCAGTATCCTTTACTGCTTAAATAAACCATAAAAGATTTCATAAAGAAAAGTGTGGGTGTAAACATTTCCAACTTTGACCTAAAGCAGTGCTAAGCATATGCAGGTTAATAAGCGATTATACCCAGTTCAATGAACTTAACCATTCCTATGGTTTTTCATGGATCGTATGTCAATATGATTAAGGGAATCCATCAATTTGGGTTATAACTACCAATTAACGCAAAAATAAGGATTTATCAAAATATAAGCATGCAGGAAGATTCTTACTCATATTTTAGTTGATTATGAAATCTGGGTTCAAAATGCTCAAAGGGGGTGCTTGCCTTGCTATCATTGTTTTCGGTGACGGAGTCGAAGACGTAATCTTGAGATTGTTGACGACGAACTCCGAGACGTCGGATTCTACACGTCGTATAACGGAAAATAACAAATAGCAAATAATACTTTCAATAAGGGCAAAAGGAAATCAGATGGAAAAACCAAATATAAAACATACATAAAACAAGCATGGTTGTAGTTAGGGTTTCGAGACCGCATAAGCAAACGTATTACTTTTACATTGTATTATTGCAACCGATTAATGGTTTGAGGGTTGCATCGCGCATGACACCTATTCCTTATGATTCGTTCTATTTTAATTTACGAATTCAGGAAGCTAAGATTATTTAAATTATTACAATTAAAGCACTAATAAGATATTAGTTAAAGTGCTATCGTTTTTCCGGTAATACCGACTCTCAAACAGCAGTATTACCGATCTTTGGTGGTACCATTCTCGAGCTCCGGTAGTACCGATCTTTAGTATTAAAAGGCATTTACTGGACTACAGTTTACCGACTGAACCTACATGGTTTCCGGTTGGTTATTGCGACATGAGCATACTTTAGCTAAGGACCAATCTACGCTTAATTATTCATAGCATGCGTTGCCGAATCCCATGACATTTAGGGTTTGTGTTCTAATAGGATTCAGATGCAAAGCATGTTGTAAATAGTATTTCTGGGCCATTCTTCTTAATATTCTCATTTAGACGAGATATTCTACGGGTTACCGAAAAGGCTTAAAAGATCACAAAGGTAACGCTAATCAGATCAAGTTTCATTCTGAGTTTGCAACTATACTATACATGTTCTTTTACTCATTTTTCCGGCATTAGCTGGGGATGTCTTTAAGAGTGTTTTAAATTTGGTTTTGCTACATTTCGTTTTTATTTGCGATGTTGTTCATATAAAGAGGATTAGGGCCTTTAATAGATTAAGTCTTACATTGCGTACAAGTGATATATTTTTACATAAATAGGAAGGGTACTACTTTTAAATGTCCTAGGATTTGGTTTCATCGAATTTCGAGTTCGTTGCAAAAGTTACCAACTATTTAAACTATTCTAGCATTGAAACTTCAGCTATCGGACAAATAATGCTTACCAAGGTGAAACTTAAATATTTTTCTATATTTGGGATCCTCGTGACCTTCGGAACACAACTAAATTTGATTTACCAGATTTCGTATTCATTTGACCTATATTTTAACTAGTTGAATTTGCCTGTAAGAGGGGCTTCCTACAACCATTTTCTTTATTCAAAAGAGTTCGTCTCCTAAATGTTTTTGCAATAATAGGTCATCTAAGATCCACTGTAACAAGTGAGATTCGTTTCATGATCTTTGAAATCATGGTTTATATAGTTTCTTCATAGTGCATAAAAGGGACTTCGATAAACTTGATTTAAAGGATTCAAACTGCATTGAACAAATAACCTTTTATAATATAATCTGAATCCTTTGGACTTAACACAAATTTAGAAGTTTATTTCATTGGATTTGGAGTTTCCAAAGAAAAGATATAAAAAGAATGAAGTAAATACGACAAAAGAGAGAAGTAATTGGTGATCCAAAGACTTGAACTCACGATCTGTTGCATAGCGCGGCTAAGCGCTACCACCAGGTTGTTACTTTGTAGCTTGCGACAAGAATGCTAACAAGCGTATTGTTGACCATATTCTAGGCTGTGCTATCTTTTAATTAAGGATGCTAATCGAAATAGGTAGTTCCCTAACGCACAATCTTGCCCTTCCGCTTTTGGACCAATCAGATAGACACATACAGATTCGGTTTGTGTACTCAAGTATCATTTTAAAGTTGTGAAATTTGCATGAGAACTCCTACAGGCAAAAGGATACACATGTATACTCAGAATACTAGGTCTGAATCACATTACACTTAGTTACGTTTGATTTTGAGGGTGTACACTTTACGTACTGGACTTTATAAGCGCATAAATATAGAAGTCTACGACTCCATGATCTGCTCAGAGAGCCTCTTTACCTTATTGCTAGACCTTGGTCAGTTAAGTTTTCAAGCATAACCAGCTGGTCCCACCTGCCATGGAACCAAAAGAAGACTACTGAAGTCACTTAATTGCTATAAGCTACCACACAAAAATATATATATATATATATATATATATATATATATATATATATGAAAGAAACAGAGAGGAAGATACTGGAAAATAGGAGACAGAGCAGAGAGTGCGCACGCAGGGGCTTACGGCGATGGCTCTAGTGCGCATGGCCGGGATGAGAAGAACCAAGGAAGAAGATAATGGTATGGTGGTGCTACGGTTTGAAAGGTCTACAATTAAGCTTGTGTATTATACTCAGGAACATACGTGAGTGCTGTGGAAACATCAAATTTAAGGAAGCTTACCGAATTTCTTGAACCGGGTTTTACCACTTTTCTTGATGGCCAACGAATTTGGAAAGGAAAACAGAAGGGGCTTGGTCTGCATCTTGTGGCGCCTTAGCCGAGCTCCAAGCAAAGATGACTATTGGCAATGCAAGCATAGAGGGCTACATGTGATCACCGAACGGAACCATGGGACTCCATGGGAGCCGTAAGGGCTACAATGAGGCTTCGGCCGATTTTATAGGCAATTAAGTCGGTGGCTACAGGGTCTAGACACGGGAGGCAAATGGCGGTGTGAAATTAGGCTCCAGCGCATGGAGAAAGAAGGGAGTAGAAGGTTGAAGAAAAAGAGAAATGAAAGAGGGAAAGAGGGAATGGCATGTGGGCCATGGGATAAGGATGGGTCCCACCATGGCTTCGGCAGGAGAGTAAAAATCCCAGCTTGGTCGGTTGGATTGAATAATGGGGGCTCCACTTGGAAGTGACACAAGGAAGGCCAAAGTGATTCGGTTTTCCACACAGCACCGACCACATGTATTTAAATGCGTGGCCAAACCTCCTCCAGAATTTTGATAGATTTTTATGGAGAGTCCTGGATAGGTTATATTGCTACTGTAAAAATTTGAGAAGCTAATTCGTTTTAATTATTTAATTAAAATTCTGACAATCAAGACTGTACAGAATTTCTATTTCGGAATTTGATTTTATTGAGGGACTAATTCAACTGATAAATTTTTGAAACTTTTAAAAAAGGTTTAGAATGTTGTCAGGGACGTTACATAAAAATTTCAAATCTTAAACTTCAGTATTTATTTTCTAATAATTCTTTTACTCCATTTTGCTGATTTTCAGGATGGGAATAAATAAATAGGAATAAATAGTAAAACTAGTTATTTATTTTTGTAAATTTTTGTGGACGAGGATAAGGTTACTGATCTCACATGGTAAAAATAATAGGTGCTGGAGATCTCTACACTTTTCTCCAAAATTCTAACAAGGGACTGGTCAAAGATAAGGTTCTCCAATTATTTTATCTTATCATCTTGCAAAATGATTTCACACCTACTTTTGACCAGCCAAGGTTGTTTCTACGGTATTCTAAGGTTATCTAAAATTTACTATGGTAATTTTAATCTTTTACCATTTTACCATTTTATCTTTTACCTCTTTATCTTTTACTTCTTATCTTTTTATCAATTCCCTTTTCAAAGAAGGAAATCAATAAATGATTTTACAAATTTAGAAAAGATGTTTATTAAAAATTAAGATCATCTTTGAATCTCATTTTAATAATTTGTTCTTTTGGAAAAGAATTTTCCAAATTGAATTTACTTTTTGTCAAGTTTTAGGGAAAAGATATGAGGATATCAAATTTCAAATTAAATTCTTGATTCCAATCTAAAATTGCTATTTGATTTTATTTTCAAATCTTAGATTTTCATTTTTCTAATTTTTGAAAATGTTGGGATGTTACAGACTACCCCCCTTAACAGGAATCTCGTCCTCGAGATTCGCAGGGTTAAAAGGGTGAGTGGAAGTTGGGTGTTAAATTGATTTGCCTACTTATTCGGAAAGATACAATGATCAATTTGCACATCAAGAATTTTCTGAATTGATGAGATTTGAGGGTAGGCAAAGATCTTTATTAATTTGAGATATAAAGAAGATAATACTGACTTCGAATGGATGAGGTGGCAATTTAGCTTATATGCCATCTCACCTAGCTTTTAGTAATCGGATATCGTTCAATAGGTCGAAGGAACATATCTTTGCGGATTTTGTCAATAACCAACTGTGCAATCAGGAAAACATTTAAGTTTACATGATTACTGAGTTTGTGTTGATGATGGTTGACATAACTCAGTCGGGGTTGAGCTTTCCTCAATTATCCCTTGATCATGTCAACTTACTTTTAGGTTTCCTAAATAGAATTTAATCTAAAGAACTTTTATTTACTTCAGACCAAAGAAAAGGGTTAGGTTATGCACTTTTCTTTTGTAAAGTGCTTCAAAAGGCAAAATTTTGAAGGCTTGGTTGAAAACCATTTTGTAGGAGATGAAAGCATAACTTCTCCTTGTTAGTGCTATATGATAGCACACAAGTTTTCAACATGTCCTCCAATACTTCGGTTTACTTTATTTGCTTGTCTATTAGAGGGTGATAAGTTGTTCTGGGATTCAGCTTAGCCCCTAACAATTTTCGCAAACTTTTTCGAAGTTATGTTATGAATTAGAAATAATTGTCTATGGAAATCCTAAGAAGACGGCAATATTTTCTAGATAAGGTTCTGAAAACTTTGTCATTTTGATGTATGGTTTTGATCGGTATAAAATAAACTTTATTTATCCGATCAGCGATAACTAATATGGAATTATGCCTTTTTCTAGCCCTGGAAGGCCAGTAATAAAATCCATATAAGTATCATTCCACTTCTATTCAAAAACCTAAAGGGGTTGTGAAAGATTAGCAGTAAATTGATGTTTGACTTTAATTTGCTGACATATGTTACATCTTGCAACATAGTTAGCAATATCCTTTGTTATGTCGGGTCACCAATTTACCTGTAGTAGGCTTTCTATGCAGAAATGTCTTATCTGGACTTTTGTCATCCTGGATTCAACTTTCTGCTTAAGCTCTTCAAATTTTTTTTTTTATTTTTTTTTTTTGGATATTGATCCATCCTTAAGCTTGCTTTAATTTGAGTTTTAGGATTTAGCTACACCTAAAGGTTAGTAGCAAATCCTCCTTTGGCTACTCCCAAATTAAGCTTCTGGAATTCTTTTATCAATTCAGACTGATCGGTAGGAGTTAATACGAAAATGCAATGAGATTTACGGTTTAGAGCATTAGTTACGACATTAACCTTACCAGATAGTGATAACCATTAAGGCCGTAACCTTTTATTTGCTCCAACCACCCTCCTTGCTTGAGATTGAGGTCTGATTTAGTGAAGGATTGTTTCAAGCTCTTTATAATCTGTTTAAAAACTGCATCAATTACTGACAAGGTAATGATGCCAAATTTTAAGAGCGTGAACAATTGCAACTAGTTCCAGATCATGAGTAGGATGGTGGAGCTCATGAAGTCAGGGTTGACAAAAAGCGTTCGTAAGCTCGAATGGCATTACGATCGAACAAGTTGTCGATGCTAGGGAAGAAGTATTTGATAGCGACGTCATTCAGAGTATGATAATTCACGCATAAGCGTAAACTACCATTCTTTTTATTGACAAAAAGAATAGGGATATCTCAGGGAGAAAGTTCAGACGAACAAACTTTGTTGCCAATTATTCCTTAGGTTACTTCTGGTGTACAATGAGTTTACCAGGTTTGGATAAAATAAGTTTAGGAACTTGATGCCCTTTTAGATTCGTGGAAATGACTTTGGGGATTGTGGTAAAATTTCTTGAAGTTGAGGATAGTGTAGAGCATGAGTCCACCTGGGATAGGTAATGCTATTGATGTAAATGAAACTGGTTAACATGTTTGAAATAGCAAGAGGTTGCTTGTCAAACTTATTGATCTAATGAGCAAAGAATGACTATGTTTGAGATGCTTGTTCATTGGAACTATTGAGGAATGGGTGGATAGTTAGGGTAAAAAGGATAAGACAAGATTTGGTGTGGTTATATGGCAACATTTTGTTCCCTAAAAATTTTATTAAATAAAATTTCTACAATTTAGAAGGAATGGTAGTTATAAGGAGTGACTTAATTTAGGGCCTACTCTCCATTTGATAACAATGTTATTGTTTATTGAGATCATCTCGTCGTGAATTTTCAATCCGAAGGTTTAGTATTCGCGAGAGCAATCTTTTCACAGAATTTCATCACAATGAATAACAACACACAAGATTGCACTTAAAACCAATACACAAAGAAATATTTAAGTTTCCAATAAATTTTTTTTCTCTCTCTATTTTTAAGCACTTTTATTTGACCAAAGTATTTGATCCTACACAAATTGACTTAGCACTTGTGGTTCTACTTTTAAGTAAGGCGATAAGGTGAATATTCTTTAGGTTTAGTGGCATATTCAATTGTTACTTGTAGGGGAAGTTGAATAGCAACTAGCTTATTTTAGTTTAGGTACTTTCCATAGTTACCGGTATGGCGAAGTCTCGGTTTTGTTTCTTCTATAGGTAGCATAGGCTCAAGCATCATTGGGATGATGACGAAGACCGTGGTAACAGTTTTTCTACGGCTAGATTCTAAGAAGGTTCTTGCTATCTAGCATGAGTAGGATAGGAATGAAGGAGGGCGGTATTAACAATGAGGTGGTGTTTGCATAAGTGGTAAAATAGTTCTCGGCACATCTCCTTAGCTATGGTATGATTATGGAGGTCCCAATGCTTCTAGCTAGACATTGGCTTTGTTTATAAGAGAAGATTAGTAACTAGAATAATATAGAGGTGGAAAGTCCTACAAAAAGAAGAGGTAAGTTATATGAGAATATTTTATCCCAAAGTTGCTTGTCTAAAAGTTCAAGTTACCTTATTTTAGACAACATTACTTTCCTTAAAGGTTTTATTTAGAATGTCTATACGAGGGAAGAGACAAATAGGTATAAAGAGAGAATTAAATTCTAAGTCTACTTTTTATTTGATACAAGATAACTTTTTGTTTAAAATTTCTTAATTATAATTTCTTATTAATTTAAGGGTTGCGACATCGTGAAGCTTTTAACTTTATGCCAAACATTCACGAGTGCATCCCGAGGAGCAATACAGAAAGTGAACAATGGAACTTCGACAAGAAAACGCGTACTTAACTGTAACGCATGGAAGTGCTAGGTTTTTCCTATTCACTTAGTCCTATGCAAAAGTTTTATGTATCACCAAACCTACTTATAGTTTAGATGATATTGTCTTTCAAAGTACACTACTTGACATAGGTTTCTTCAAACTTTTGTATCACTTGTTGGGGATGACAATCCGAAGTTTCCACGGCATGAAGAAGTTGACGGAATGTTGCATTCGTCTTCCTGGTTGTATAGAGAGGAGAATAGCGATATATTACTGACATTCTAAAGCTAGTGGCAGCGATGCACTATATGTTTTAGCAGTTTAACAGAGACCGTTAAATTATTTTCAAAAGGATTTATTAGCAGCATTTAACATGAAGTTAGATGAAAGGAAGAATCCTTATAGAAAGAATGAGAATATGTAGAGGTGAGGAAAGAAAATGTTATAGGAAAGAAAAAGTATATAGAGATAGGAAATGTAATTTCCTATGGGAGGGAAGAATATATATAGATATTCCAATTGGAGAGGAAAGAATTGATAACAAATAATATGAGACAAGAGAAGATTAATAATAGATATAGCAATCTTTCATTCCTAAATATAGAATTGTCTATTTTAAATTTTAAAATTTTATCTAACGACCATTCTAACTAAGGTTTATCCTGCAGTCAGCATGGCTCTGATACCAAACTGTGAGACCCTCACTTTTATGCTACAGTGCAAACATAAAAGCAAGGTTCTAATGTGCATACTGTACCATTCCCATGATGAGTGGCTGGCACGCACAAAACACAATTTGGAATCACAACCATACGAAAGTTTCATATTTTATTACAGCGGAAGTAATGATACATTATGACCGACAAGGTCGACTAAACGTAGCAAAAGAATCAGATGTCTTGTAGTTTGCCACATAATCCACAGGCAACTAACAAGGTAAAGCCTTAGAAAGGAACGTCGTTAATAATCCCGTTTTCCTGCGTCGCAGTACCTGTCGAGGATTCCTGTCTAAAAACAACAATAATAGCAAGGGTGAGTACGCTATGCACTCAAAGAAGACTTGTAGTGTTTGCAATACCTGAAATATATGCAGGCTGAATAGAAAGTGGGTTTCTATGGTTGTTTTGCATAAAGCGAAAGTTTTGAATGAAGTAATACTGAATAATAATGGAAAGCGTAACTAGAAATTTAAAACAGTTTAATAAGTAATTTAAATAACAAGTAGTAAGATGAAATATAACAATCTACTCACGGCCCTTTGTGAGTAAATTAACGAAAAAGACCCTCCATGGTCTTATATGAACAAATGTAACAATAAGTGACATTAAAGGGTGTAAACCATTTCCCAAATCATTTAATCAAAGATTTTGAAAACAGAAACAGCTAACTAGTGTCAATTCGCCAAGTCGTCCATGACCGTGGACACGGCTATTCGAATAGTTTTAGACTCTGCAGAGTTTGTACTGCTTTACCCACAAGATATGTCCTCCCTTTGTGCAAACGTTATAAAACACACTTCCTTTGGTGTGCCCGCAAGGAGTTCATAACGAAACTGTTCGATTACTTGAACCTTAACTTTGCACTAGCCCAATGACGTTACCCCTGACTATGATGGAAGCAAACAAACAGTGAAGCAATAGTATTCAGGAGCCCGCGGCTCAAATGGTACAACAACAGCCCCAATTCATAGCCAGGCGTACATCGTTACAACGGCAGATGCCAACACCTCGGTGATGACACCTCCCTCGAGCAAACCTATATCCGGAATGCCCGTGCTACAACTGCCTACCAATGTGCAAAGCTAATTCCCAAATAATTTAATAAGTTAAGACTGTCCCACTCCAGTACTTGTGGATGTACGGTATACTTGGATCATGCAACACTACGTTCGGTCCTCAAAGTGACATGGGCGATACTCCACCCTATCTACGTACACATTAAAACATGTACATCCGGCTATTGCCAATAATCACCCACGTCAAAACAGTAGTTTTATTTTCATTTTTATCAAACTACCAGTATCCTTTCATCGCTTAAATAAACCATAAAAGATTTCATAAAGAAAAGTGTAGGTGTAAACATTTCCAACTTTGACCTAAAGCGATTGCTAAGCATATGCAAAGTTAATAAGCGATTATACCAGTTCAATGAACTTAACCATTCCTATGGTTTTTCATGGATCGTATGTCAATATGATTAAGGAATCCATCAATTTGGGTTATAACTACCAATTAACGCAAAAATAAGGATTTATCAAAATATAAGCATGCAGGAAGATTCTTACTCATATTTTAGTTGATTATGAAATCTGGGTTCAAAATGCTCAAAGGGTGCTTGCCTTGCTATCATTGTTTTGATGACGGAGTCGAAGACGTAATCTTGAGATTGTTGACGCATTTAACTCCGAGACGTCGGATTCTACACGTCGTATAACGGAAAATAACAAATAGCAAATAATACTTTCAATAAGGGCAAAAGGAAATCAGATGGAAAAACCAAATATAAAACATACATAAAACAAGCATGGTTGTAGTTAGGGTTTCGAGACCGCATAAGCAAACGTATTACTTTTACATTGTATTATTGCAACCGATTAATGGTTTGAGGGTTGCATCACAAGATGACACCTATTCCTTATGATTCGTTCTATTTTAATTTACGAATTCAGGAAGCTAAGATTATTTAAATTATTACAATTAAAGCACTAATAAGATATTAGTTAAAGTGCTATCGTTTTTCCGGTAATACCGACTCTCAAACAACAGTATTACCGATCTTTGGTGGTACCATTCTCGAGCTCCGGTAGTACCGATCTTTAGTATTAAAAGGCATTTACTTGGACTACGATTTACCGACTGAACCTACATGGTTTCCGGTTGGTTATTGCGACATGAGCATACTTTAGCTAAGGACCAATCTACGCTTAATTATTCATAGCATGCGTTGCCGAATCCCATGACATTTAGGGTTTGTGTTCTAATAGGATTCAGATGCAAAGCATGTTGTAAATAGTATTTCTGGGCCATTCTTCTTAATATTCTCATTTAGACGAGATATTCTACGGGTTACCGAAAAGGCTTAAAAGATCACAAAGGTAACGCTAATCAGATCAAGTTTCATTCTGAGTTTGCAACTATACTATACATGTTCTTTTACTCATTTTTCCGGCATTAGCTGGGGATGTCTTTAAGAGTGTTTTAAATTTGGTTTTGCTACATTTCGTTTTTATTTGCGATGTTGTTCATATAAAGAGGATTAGGGCCTTTAATAGATTAAGTCTTACATTGCGTACAAGTGATATATTTTTACATAAATAGGAAGGGTACTACTTTTAAATGTCCTAGGATTTGGTTTCATCGAATTTCGAGTTCGTTGCAAAAGTTACCAACTATTTAAACTATTCTAGCATTGAAACTTCAGCTATCGGACAAATAATGCTTACCAAGGTGAAACTTAAATATTTTTCTATATTTGGGATCCTCGTGACCTTCGGAACACAACTAAATTTGATTTACCAGATTTCGTATTCATTTGACCTATATTTTAACTAGTTGAATTTGCCTGTAAGAGGGGCTTCCTACAACCATTTTCTTTATTCAAAAAGAGTTCGTCTCCTAAATGTTTTTGCAATAATAGGTCATCTAAGATCCCAGTAACAAGTGAGATTCGTTTCATGATCTTTGAAATCATGGTTTATATAGTTTCTTCATAGTGCATAAAAGGGACTTCTGATAAACTTGATTTAAAGGATTCAAACTGCATTGAACAAATAACCTTTTATAATATAATCTGAATCCTTTGGACTTAACACAAATTTAGAAGTTTATTTCATTGGATTTGGAGTTTCCCAGCAAAAGATATAAAAAGAATGAAGTAAATACGACAAAAGAGAGAAGTAATTGGCTGATCCAAAGACTTGAACTCACGATCTGTTGCATAGCGCGGCTAAGCGCTACCACCAGGTTGTTACTTTGTAGCTTGCGACAAGAATGCTAACAAGCGTATTGTTGACCATATTCTAGGCTGTGCTATCTTTTAATTAAGGATGCTAACTGAAATAGGTAGTTCCACTAACGCACAATCTTGCCCTTCCCAGTTTTGGACCAATCGAGATAGACACATACAGATTCGGTTTGTGTACTCAAGTATCATTTTAAAGTTGTGAAATTTGCATGAGAACTCCTACAGGCAAAGGATACACATGTATACTCGAGAATACTAGGTCTGAATCACATTACACTTAGTTACGTTTGATTTTGAGGGTGTACACTTTACGTCTTGGACTTTATAAGCGCATAAATATAGAAGTCTACGACTCCATGATCTCGCTCGAGAGAGCCTCTTTACCTTATTGCTAGACCTTGGTCAGTTAAGTTTTCAAGCATAACCAGCTGGTCCCACCTGCCATGGAACCAAAAGAAGACTACTGAAGTCACTTAATTGCTATAAGCTACCACACAAAAATATATATATATATATATATATATATATATATGAAAGAAACAGAGAGGAAGATACTGGAAAATAGGAGACAGAGCAGAGAGTGCGACGTTAGGCTTACGGCGATGGCTCTAGTGCGCATGGCCGGGATGAGAAGAACCAAGGAAGAAGATAATGGTATGGTGGTGCTACGGTTTGAAAGGTCTACAATTAAGCTTGTGTATTATACTCAGGAACATACGTGAGTGCTGTGGAAACATCAAATTTAAGGAAGCTTACCGGAATTTCTTGAACCGGGGTTTTACCACTTTTCTTGATGGCCAACGAATTTGGAAAGGAAAACAGAAGGGGCTTGATGCATCTTGTGGCGCCTTAGCTGAGCTCCAAGCAAAGATGACTATTGGCAATGCAAGCATAGAGGGCTACATGTGATCACCGAACGGAACCATGGGACTCCATGGGAGCCGTAAGGGCTACAATGAGGCTTCGGCCGATTTTATAGGCAATTAAGTCGGTGGCTACAGGGTCTAGACACGGGAGGCAAATGGCGGTGTGAAATTAGGCTCCAGCGCATGGAGAAAGAAGGGAGTAGAAGGTTGAAGAAAAAGAGAAATGAAAGAGGGAAAGAGGGAATGGCATGTGGGCCATGGGATAAGGATGGGTCCCACCATGGCTTCGGCAGGAGAGTAAAAATCCCAGCTTGGTCGGTTGGATTGAATAATGGGGGCTCCACTTGGAAGTGACACAAGGAAGGCCAAAGTGATTCGGTTTTCCACACAGCACCGACCACATGTATTTAAATGCGTGGCCAAACCTCCTCCAGAATTTTGATAGATTTTTATGGAGAGTCCTGGATAGGTTATATTGCTACTGTAAAAATTTGAGAAGCTAATTCGTTTTAATTATTTAATTAAAATTCTGACAATCAAGACTGTACAGAATTTCTATTTCGGAATTTGATTTTATTGAGGGACTAATTCAACTGATAAATTTTTGAAACTTTTAAAAAAGGTTTAGAATGTTGTCAGGGACGTTACATAAAAATTTCAAATCTTAAACTTCAGTATTTATTTTCTAATAATTCTTTTACTCCATTTTGCTGATTTTCAGGATGGGAATAAATAAATAGGAATAAATAGTAAAACTAGTTATTTATTTTTGTAAATTTTTGTGGACGAGGATAAGGTTACTGATCTCACATGGTAAAAATAATAGGTGCTGGAGATCTCTACACTTTTCTCCAAAATTCTAACAAGGGACTGGTCAAAGATAAGGTTCTCCAATTATTTTATCTTATCATCTTGCAAAATGATTTCACACCTACTTTTGACCAGCCAAGGTTGTTTCTACGGTATTCTAAGGTTATCTAAAATTTACTATGGTAATTTTAATCTTTTACCATTTTACCATTTTATCTTTTACCTCTTTATCTTTTACTTCTTATCTTTTTATCAATTCCCTTTTCAAAGAAGGAAATCAATAAATGATTTTACAAATTTAGAAAAGATGTTTATTAAAAATTAAGATCATCTTTGAATCTCATTTTAATAATTTGTTCTTTTGGAAAAGAATTTTCCAAATTGAATTTACTTTTTGTCAAGTTTTAGGGAAAAGATATGAGGATATCAAATTTCAAATTAAATTCTTGATTCCAATCTAAAATTGCTATTTGATTTTATTTTCAAATCTTAGATTTTCATTTTTCTAATCTTTGAAAATGTTGGGATGTTACAGACTACCCCCCTTAACAGGAATCTCGTCCCCGAGATTCGCAGGGTTAAAAGGGTGAGTGGAAGTTGGGTGTTAAATTGATTTGCCTACTTATTCGGAAAGATACAATGATCAATTTGCACATCAAGAATTTTCTGAATTGATGAGATTTGAGGGTAGGCAAAGATCTTTATTAATTTGAGATATAAAGAAGATAATACTGACTTCGAATGGATGAGGTGGCAATTTAGCTTATATGCCATCTCACCTAGCTTTTAGTAATCGGATATCGTTCAATAGGTCGAAGGAACATATCTTTGCGGATTTTGTCAATAACCAACTGTGCAATCAGGAAAACATTTAAGTTTACATGATTACTGAGTTTGTGTTGATGATGGTTGACATAACTCAGTCGGGGTTGAGCTTTCCTCAATTATCCCTTGATCATGTCAACTTACTTTTAGGTTTCCTAAATAGAATTTAATCTAAAGAACTTTTATTTACTTCAGACCAAAGAAAAGGGTTAGGTTATGCACTTTTCTTTTGTAAAGTGCTTCAAAAGGCAAAATTTTGAAGGCTTGGTTGAAAACCATTTTGTAGGAGATGAAAGCATAACTTCTCCTTGTTAGTGCTATATGATAGCACACAAGTTTTCAACATGTCCTCCAATACTTCGGTTTACTTTATTTGCTTGTCTATTAGAGGGTGATAAGTTGTTCTGGGATTCAGCTTAGCCCCTAACAATTTTCGCAAACTTTTTCGAAGTTATGTTATGAATTAGAAATAATTGTCTATGGAAATCCTAAGAAGACGGCAATATTTTCTAGATAAGGTTCTGAAAACTTTGTCATTTTGATGTATGGTTTTGATCGGTATAAAATAAACTTTATTTATCCGATCAGCGATAACTAATATGGAATTATGCCTTTTTCTAGCCCTGGAAGGCCAGTAATAAAATCCATATAAGTATCATTCCACTTCTATTCAAAAACCTAAAGGGGTTGTGAAAGATTAGCAGTAAATTGATGTTTGACTTTAATTTGCTGACATATGTTACATCTTGCAACATAGTTAGCAATATCCTTTGTTATGTCGGGTCACCAATTTACCTGTAGTAGGCTTTCTATGCAGAAATGTCTTATCTGGACTTTTGTCATCCTGGATTCAACTTTCTGCTTAAGCTCTTCAAATTTTTTTTTTTATTTTTTTTTTTTGGATATTGATCCATCCTTAAGCTTGCTTTAATTTGAGTTTTAGGATTTAGCTACACCTAAAGGTTAGTAGCAAATCCTCCTTTGGCTACTCCCAAATTAAGCTTCTGGAATTCTTTTATCAATTCAGACTGATCGGTAGGAGTTAATACGAAAATGCAATGAGATTTACGGTTTAGAGCATTAGTTACGACATTAACCTTACCAGATAGTGATAACCATTAAGGCCGTAACCTTTTATTTGCTCCAACCACCCTCCTTGCTTGAGATTGAGGTCTGATTTAGTGAAGGATTGTTTCAAGCTCTTTATAATCTGTTTAAAAACTGCATCAATTACTGACAAGGTAATGATGCCAAATTTTAAGAGCGTGAACAATTGCAACTAGTTCCAGATCATGAGTAGGATGGTGGAGCTCATGAAGTCAGGGTTGACAAAAAGCGTTCGTAAGCTCGAATGGCATTACGATCGAACAAGTTGTCGATGCTAGGGAAGAAGTATTTGATAGCGACGTCATTCAGAGTATGATAATTCACGCATAAGCGTAAACTACCATTCTTTTTATTGACAAAAAGAATAGGGATATCTCAGGGAGAAAGTTGAGACGAACAAACTTTGTTGCCAATTATTCCTTAGGTTACTTCTGGTGTACAATGAGTTTACTGTGTTTGGATAAAATAAGTTTAGGAACTTGATGCCCTTTTAGATTCGTGGAAATGACTTTGGGGATTGTGGTAAAATTTCTTGAAGTTGAGGATAGTGTAGAGCATGAGTCCACCTGGGATAGGTAATGCTATTGATGTAAATGAAACTGGTTAACATGTTTGAAATAGCAAGAGGTTGCTTGTCAAACTTATTGATCTAATGAGCAAAGAATGACTATGTTTGAGATGCTTGTTCATTGGAACTATTGAGGAATGGGTGGATAGTTAGGGTAAAAAGGATAAGACAAGATTTGGTGTGGTTATATGGCAACATTTTGTTCCCTAAAAATTTTATTAAATAAAATTTCTACAATTTAGAAGGAATGGTAGTTATAAGGAGTGACTTAATTTAGGGCCTACTCTCCATTTGATAACATTGTCATTATTTATTGAGATCGTCTCGTCGTGAATTTTCAACCCGAAGGTTTAGTATTCGCGAGAACAATCTTTTCACAGAATTCATCACAATGAATAACAACACACAAGATTGCACTTGAAACCAATACACAAAGAAATATTTAAGTTTCCAATAATTTTTTTCTTTCTTTCTATTTTTAAGCACTTTTATTTGACCAAATAGTATTTGATCCTACACAAATTGACTTAGCACTTGTGGTTCTACTTTTAAGTAAGGCGACAAGGTAAATATTTTCTAGGTTTAGTGGTGTATTCAATTATTACTTGTAGGGGAAGTTGAATAGCAACTAGCTTATTTTAGTTTAGGTACTTTCCATAGTTACCGGTATGGCGAAGTCTCGGTTTTGTTTCTTCTATAGGTAGCATAGGCTCAAGCATCATTGGGATGATGACGAAGACCGTGGTAACAGTTTTTCTACGGCTAGATTCTAAGAAGGTTCTTGCTATCTAGCATGAGTAGGATAGGAATGAAGGAGGGCGGTATTAACAATGAGGTGGTGTTTGCATAAGTGGTAAAATAGTTCTCGGCACATCTCCTTAGCTATGGTATGATTATGGAGGTCCCAATGCTTCTAGCTAGACATTGGCTTTGTTTATAAGAGAAGATTAGTAACTAGAATAATATAGAGGTGGAAAGTCCTACAAAAAGAAGAGGTAAGTTATATGAGAATATTTTATCCCAAAGTTGCTTGTCTAAAAGTTCAAGTTACCTTATTTTAGACAACATTACTTTCCTTAAAGGTTTTATTTAGAATGTCTATACGAGGGAAGAGACAAATAGGTATAAAGAGAGAATTAAATTCTAAGTCTACTTTTTATTTGATACAAGATAACTTTTTGTTTAAAATTTCTTAATTATAATTTCTTATTAATTTAAGGGTTGCGACATCGTGAAGCTTTTAACTTTATGCCAAACATTCACGAGTGCATCCCGAGGAGCAATACAGAAAGTGAACAATGGAACTTCGACAAGAAAACGCGTACTTAACTGTAACGCATGGAAGTGCTAGGTTTTTCCTATTCACTTAGTCCTATGCAAAAGTTTTATGTATCACCAAACCTACTTATAGTTTAGATGATATTGTCTTTCAAAGTACACTACTTGACATAGGTTTCTTCAAACTTTTGTATCACTTGTTGGGGATGACAATCCGAAGTTTCCACGGCATGAAGAAGTTGACGGAATGTTGCATTCGTCTTCCTGGTTGTATAGAGAGGAGAATAGCGATATATTACTGACATTCTAAAGCTAGTGGCAGCGATGCACTATATGTTTTAGCAGTTTAACAGAGACCGTTAAATTATTTTCAAAAGGATTTATTAGCAGCATTTAACATGAAGTTAGATGAAAGGAAGAATCCTTATAGAAAGAATGAGAATATGTAGAGGTGAGGAAAGAAAATGTTATAGGAAAGAAAAAGTATATAGAGATAGGAAATGTAATTTCCTATGGGAGGAAGAATATATATAGATATTCCAATTGGAGAGGAAAGAATTGATAACAAATAATATGAGACAAGAGAAGATTAATAATAGATATAGCAATCTTTCATTCCTAAATATAGAATTGTCTATTTTAAATTTTAAAATTTTATCTAACGACCATTCTAACTAAGGTTTATCCTGCAGTCAGCATGGCTCTGATACCAAACTGTGAGACCCTCACTTTTATGCTACAGTGCAAACATAAAAGCAAGGTTCTAATGTGCATACTGTACCATTCCCATGATGAGTGGCTGGCACGCACAAAACACAATTTGGAATCACAACCATACGAAAGTTTCATATTTTATTACAGCGGAAGTAATGATACATTATGACCGACAAGGTCGACTAAACGTAGCAAAAGAATCAGATGTCTTGTAGTTTGCCACATAATCCACAGGCAACTGACAAGGTAAAGCCTTAGAAAGGAACGTCGTTAATAATCCCGTTTTCCTGCGTCGCAGTACCTGTCGAGGATTCCTGTCTAAAAACAACAATAATAGCAAGGGTGAGTACGTTGCGTACTCAGCAAGACTTGTAGTGTTTGCAATACCTGAAATATATGCAGGCTGAATAGAAAGTGGGTTTCTATGGTTGTTTTGCATAAAGCGAAAGTTTTGAATGAAGTAATACTGAATAATAATGGAAAGCGTAACTAGAAATTTAAAACAGTTTAATAAGTAATTTAAATAACAAGTAGTAAGATGAAATATAACAATCTACTCACGGCCCTTTGTGAGTAAATTAACGAAAAAGACCCTCCATGGTCTTATATGAACAAATGTAACAATAAGTGACATTAAAGGGTGTAAACCATTTCCCAAATCATTTAATCAAAGATTTTGAAAACAGAAACAGCTAACTAGTGTCAATTCGCCAAGTCGTCCATGACCGTGGACACGGCTATTCGAATAGTTTTAGACTCTGCAGAGTTTGTACTGCTTTACCCACAAGATATGTCCTCCCTTTGTGCAAACGTTATAAAACACACTTCCTTTGGTGTGCCCGCAAGGAGTTCATAACGAAACTGTTCGATTACTTGAACCTTAACTTTGCACTAGCCCAATGACGTTACCCCTGACTATGATGGAAGCAAACAAACAGTGAAGCAATAGTATTCAGGAGCCCGCGGCTCAAATGGTACAACAACAGCCCCAATTCATAGCCAGGCGTACATCGTTACAACGGCAGATGCCAACACCTCGGTGATGACACCTCCCTCGAGCAAACCTATATCCGGAATGCCCGTGCTACAACTGCCTACCAATGTGCAAAGCTAATTCCCAAATAATTTAATAAGTTAAGACTGTCCCACTCCAGTACTTGTGGATGTACGGTATACTTGGATCATGCAACACTACGTTCGGTCCTCAAAGTGACATGGGCGATACTCCACCCTATCTACGTACACATTAAAACATGTACATCCGGCTATTGCCAATAATCACCCACGTCAAAACAGTAGTTTTATTTTCATTTTTATCAAACTACCAGTATCCTTTACTGCTTAAATAAACCATAAAAGATTTCATAAAGAAAAGTGTGGGTGTAAACATTTCCAACTTTGACCTAAAGCAGTGCTAAGCATATGCAGGTTAATAAGCGATTATACCCAGTTCAATGAACTTAACCATTCCTATGGTTTTTCATGGATCGTATGTCAATATGATTAAGGGAATCCATCAATTTGGGTTATAACTACCAATTAACGCAAAAATAAGGATTTATCAAAATATAAGCATGCAGGAAGATTCTTACTCATATTTTAGTTGATTATGAAATCTGGGTTCAAAATGCTCAAAGGGGGTGCTTGCCTTGCTATCATTGTTTTCAGTGACGGAGTCGAAGACGTAATCTTGAGATTGTTGACGACGAACTCCGAGACGTCGGATTCTACACGTCGTATAACGGAAAATAACAAATAGCAAATAATACTTTCAATAAGGGCAAAAGGAAATCAGATGGAAAAACCAAATATAAAACATACATAAAACAAGCATGGTTGTAGTTAGGGTTTCGAGACCGCATAAGCAAACGTATTACTTTTACATTGTATTATTGCAACCGATTAATGGTTTGAGGGTTGCATCGCGCATGACACCTATTCCTTATGATTCGTTCTATTTTAATTTACGAATTCAGGAAGCTAAGATTATTTAAATTATTACAATTAAAGCACTAATAAGATATTAGTTAAAGTGCTATCGTTTTTCCGGTAATACCGACTCTCAAACAACAGTATTACCGATCTTTGGTGGTACCATTCTCGAGCTCCGGTAGTACCGATCTTTAGTATTAAAAGGCATTTACTGGACTACAGTTTACCGACTGAACCTACATGGTTTCCGGTTGGTTATTGCGACATGAGCATACTTTAGCTAAGGACCAATCTACGCTTAATTATTCATAGCATGCGTTGCCGAATCCCATGACATTTAGGGTTTGTGTTCTAATAGGATTCAGATGCAAAGCATGTTGTAAATAGTATTTCTGGGCCATTCTTCTTAATATTCTCATTTAGACGAGATATTCTACGGGTTCTGAAAAGGCTTAAAAGATCACAAAGGTAACGCTAATCAGATCAAGTTTCATTCTGAGTTTGCAACTATACTATACATGTTCTTTTACTCATTTTTCCGGCATTAGCTGGGGATGTCTTTAAGAGTGTTTTAAATTTGGTTTTGCTACATTTCGTTTTTATTTGCGATGTTGTTCATATAAAGAGGATTAGGGCCTTTAATAGATTAAGTCTTACATTGCGTACAAGTGATATATTTTTACATAAATAGGAAGGGTACTACTTTTAAATGTCCTAGGATTTGGTTTCATCGAATTTCGAGTTCGTTGCAAAAGTTACCAACTATTTAAACTATTCTAGCATTGAAACTTCAGCTATCGGACAAATAATGCTTACCAAGGTGAAACTTAAATATTTTTCTATATTTGGGATCCTCGTGACCTTGAACACAACTAAATTTGATTTACAGATTTCGTATTCATTTGACCTATATTTTAACTAGTTGAATTTGCCTGTAAGAGGGGCTTCCTACAACCATTTTCTTTATTCAAAAAGAGTTCGTCTCCTAAATGTTTTTGCAATAATAGGTCATCTAAGATCCCTGTAACAAGTGAGATTCGTTTCATGATCTTTGAAATCATGGTTTATATAGTTTCTTCATAGTGCATAAAAGGGACTTCTGATAAACTTGATTTAAAGGATTCAAACTGCATTGAACAAATAACCTTTTATAATATAATCTGAATCCTTTGGACTTAACACAAATTTAGAAGTTTATTTCATTGGATTTGGAGTTTCAAAGAAAAGATATAAAAGAATGAAGTAAATACGACAAAAGAGAGAAGTAATTGGTGATCCAAAGACTTGAACTCACGATCTGTTGCATAAGCGCGCTAAGCGCTACCACGAGTTGTTACTTTGTAGCTTGCGACAAGAATGCTAACAAGCGTATTGTTGACCATATTCTAGGCTGTGCTATCTTTTAATTAAGGATGCTAACTGAAATAGGTAGTTCACTGAACGCACAATCTTGCCCTTCCAGCTTTTGGACCAATCGATAGACACATACAGATTCGGTTTGTGTACTCAAGTATCATTTTAAAGTTGTGAAATTTGCATGAGAACTCCTACAGGCAAAGGATACACATGTATACTCGAGAATACTAGGTCTGAATCACATTACACTTAGTTACGTTTGATTTTGAGGGTGTACACTTTACGTCTTGGACTTTATAAGCGCATAAATATAGAAGTCTACGACTCCATGATCTCGCTCAGAGAGCCTCTTTACCTTATTGCTAGACCTTGGTCAGTTAAGTTTTCAAGCATAACCAGCTGGTCCCACCTGCCATGGAACCAAAAGAAGACTACTGAAGTCACTTAATTGCTATAAGCTACCACACAAATATATATATATATATATATATATATATATATATATATATATATATGAAAGAAACAGAGAGGAAGATACTGGAAAATAGGAGACAGAGCAGAGAGTGCGCACGCAGGGGCTTACGGCGATGGCTCTAGTGCGCATGGCCGGGATGAGAAGAACCAAGGAAGAAGATAATGGTATGGTGGTGCTACGGTTTGAAAGGTCTACAATTAAGCTTGTGTATTATACTCAGGAACATACGTGAGTGCTGTGGAAACATCAAATTTAAGGAAGCTTACCGGAATTTCTTGAACCGGGGTTTTACCACTTTTCTTGATGGCCAACGAATTTGGAAAGGAAAACAGAAGGGGCTTGATTCTGTCTTGTGGCGCCTTAGCCGAGCTCCAAGCAAAGATGACTATTGGCAATGCAATCATAGAGGGCTACATGTGATCACCGAAACGGAACCATGGGACTCCATGGGAGCCGTAAGGGCTACAATGAGGCTTCGGCCGATTTTATAGGCAATTAAGTCGGTGGCTACAGGGTCTAGACACGGGAGGCAAATGGCGGCTGTGAAATTAGGCTCCAGCGCATGGAGAAAGAAGGGAGTAGAAGGTTGAAGAAAAAGAGAAATGAAAGAGGGAAAGAGGGAATGGCATGTGGGCCATGGGATAAGGATGGGTCCCACCATGGCTTCGGCAGGAGAGTAAAAATCCCAGCTTGGTCGGTTGGATTGAATAATGGGGGCTCCACTTGGAAGTGACACAAGGAAGGCCAAAGTGATTCGGTTTTCCACACAGCACCGACCACATGTATTTAAATGCGTGGCCAAACCTCCTCCAGAATTTTGATAGATTTTTATGGAGAGTCCTGGATAGGTTATATTGCTACTGTAAAAATTTGAGAAGCTAATTCGTTTTAATTATTTAATTAAAATTCTGACAATCAAGACTGTACAGAATTTCTATTTCGGAATTTGATTTTATTGAGGGACTAATTCAACTGATAAATTTTTGAAACTTTTAAAAAAGGTTTAGAATGTTTTCAGGGACGTTACATAAAAATTTCAAATCTTAAACTTCAGTATTTATTTTCTAATAATTCTTTTACTCCATTTTGCTGATTTTCAGGATGGGAATAAATAAATAGGAATAAATAGTAAAACTAGTTATTTATTTTTGTAAATTTTTGTGGACAAGGATAAGGTTACTGATCTCACATGGTAAAAATAATAGGTGCTGGAGATCTCTACACTTTTCTCCAAAATTCTAACAAGGGACTGGTCAAAGATAAGGTTCTCCAATTATTTTATCTTATCATCTTGCAAAATGATTTCACACCTACTTTTGACCAGCCAAGGTTGTTTCTACGGTATTCTAAGGTTATCTAAAATTTACTATGGTAATTTTAATCTTTTACCATTTTACCATTTTATCTTTTACCTCTTTATCTTTTACTTCTTATCTTTTTATCAATTCCCTTTTCAAAGAAGGAAATCAATAAATGATTTTACAAATTTAGAAAAGATGTTTATTAAAAATTAAGATCATCTTTGAATCTCATTTTAATAATTTGTTCTTTTGGAAAAGAATTTTCCAAATTGAATTTACTTTTTGTCAAGTTTTAGGGAAAAGATATGAGGATATCAAATTTCAAATTAAATTCTTGATTCCAATCTAAAATTGCTATTTGATTTTATTTTCAAATCTTAGATTTTCATTTTTCTAATTTTTGAAAATGTTGGGATGTTACATGTGAGACCCCAGATTGGCTACCCAAAATCTTTGCCATTCTATCTAGGTCACGTCATACAGTCCTTAAGTCTTTGCCATTCTATCTTGGTCACGTCCTACAGTCCTTAAGTCTTTGCCATTCTATCTAGGTCACGTCCTACAGTCGTCCAGGCTCTGATACCACCGCTGTGAGACCCCAGATTGGCTACCCAAAATCTCCTGTGTATTTCTGTACTAGTCCCAGATCAGTAGCTAGTACACACAGCCAACAGTGATGAATTATTGACAAAAATAACGCAATTGTAACATGAATATAAAGTATTAGCCACATGGCTATTTATTACATCATATGATCGTACATGACCAAAGTTCATGGCAGCGGAATAAAAACAACAAGTAATAAAACCCAAATAACTCCATAGGCGACGACTAGGAACGCGCTTAGTTGTCCTGGCGATCTTCCTCAAACTCGGCGTAGAACTCACTGTCTTCAGTGGCGTCCTGATAGTTTTCTGATTACAACAATTATGTAGCATGTGAGTACAAAAGTACTCAGCAAGTTTGGGAAAGTATGCACGTGTAGGGCTTTCCAAGGAAGGCTTATTATGGCTCTTTTGCATAAAGCTGAGTTTCATCAAATCATACTTAAAAATAATTTTCATAAAGCACATTTTAACAATTATTTTAACAATTGAATTATTTAATAGTCTAGTGAAGGTTCTTTCTACCAACACAAGTATAAAGGCTCTATCCGCCACATTTTAAAAGATCGAGGTAATCCACACATGACTCCATCTATCATGAAATGATAACAGGTTCCATCTACCTGGTTGGCTCAATCCGCCAATTAAACATCCGAGAGTTCTAACTACTCCCGAATCTCAAAACAGTTATTTTTAAAACTGAAACCAAAGTCTACCAATATGAAAGCATTCTTTGCTTTGCCCTTGACAGTAGGCACGGCTATTCGAATAGTTTTAACTCTGCAGAGGTGTACAACTTTACCCACAAGACATGATATTCTCTTGATGCCAACCTATTAGCACACTTCCTTAGGTGTGTCGGTAGAGATATCATGATAAGGCCTTTACAATGTATACGCCTAACCCGACCCACCCGCTGAGGTTTCACCGTTGTTAGGGTTCCATCTGCCCAGTACAGAAGCCCCCTCTTGCGCCGTGTGGGGAGTACGACTTGACTCCATCTGGCACCCACATTCCACCATCAGGTGAGTCTAAGTTAGGTTTCTACAAATTATTCAGCCAGGTCGTACCCATTATAGACATGTGGTTGTACGGTAATGCTTAGAATGAGAACAGTCATAAGCATCGGTCCTTAATTGACTTGGGGCGGTACTTGCACATTGAAAACTAGTGCTCCAACCGCACCCGCCCGACATTCCATTCCGCCCAAGTACAAACCATTTTTATTTTATTTTTATTTTATAAAAATAGTAGCAAATACTTTGCTTAATTTCTCAAATCATACTTTAAATCATACTTTTGATATAATCCCACCCGTGGGTCATTTAATCAATTTTGCAACTAAGCATACTACCGTACTAATCAACATGTGTCACAATATAGATTAGGCATGACATAGCAAAGTATCCTAGGGTTACAATTAAACATGGATATCAACAATCAAGGGGATGATAGCAATTTGGAATAACTAACAGTCTATGTTTGACATACGATTATAAACATAACAATGCATGTTGTAAAACATTTGCAAACATGGGATCGAAATGCATCAAGGAGACTTGACTTCAGTCGCAGCAGGGACATCGAAGTCTTGAAGTCCGACGGCGGGGTCGGGGGACTCGGCGAGATCCTCGGCTACGCGCAAAACGATACACAAAATAAATACAAGAAAATAAAATAAAATCCAAAAATTATAAAAGTTATACTGGCTGGTAGATCTTTAGATGAATTTAGGAATTTGAACGGAGTGAATCGGAGTTCGGACGAAAAAGTTATGAGCGTCCGAAGTTTGGAAATCATGGAAAATAGAAAACCCGAGAATATTCCTCAGAATCTTTATTTTTGGCTGAATTTCCAATTGTTGGAGTCAATGGATGCTGGGCCATCCATGTCATTGGCTTGGGGTTCTTCCCCATTAGCCTCCAAGGTTAAGAAACAGAGGAGCATAGGCTCCTCATGGCGCCAGCGAGAGGGAGCTTGCCGGTGGCGGCGGGCGGCGGGGTGGAGGCGGGGCGGCCGGCTGTGCCAGAGGGAGGCGGCGGGAGAGGCAGCGGCGAGGATCATGGCGCGCGGCGACGAGAGTCCACTGGGCGGGCCGGCAAAGGTCGTCGAGCGGCGCCGGGGCGCGAGGGTGTCGGCGCGGGCTTGGCCTCGCGAGGGGGCCGAGGCGGCGGGGCTGCGACGGCCGGAGCGGTGGTTCGGCGGCGCGGTAGGGGGACCGGCTGGTGGCAACGGTCCCAGCCGGCGTGCGGGGCAAGACCGGCGGGGCGGCGGGGAGCCGGCGAGATAGCCGGAGGGGGCGCAACGGTGGTGAGCCATGCGCACGGGCGCACGAACATAGGAAGCCCCAAAACTTCCAAAATTCCACGAAATTAAAGAACGAAAATGAAGAATGAACTACCGAAAATGATGAATTTAACAACTTTTCTGTGTGAAAAATCTTCCTTTTCTTGTATACACATGATACCTGAGACTCAACAATCTCAGTGTGTGTTACTATTTACTTTTAGCATTTCTTAACTAATAAAACGAGTTCACTCCTCCTTTTAGTGGATTGTCCAACCCCAATAGTGATTGAGGGTGTTTCACCCTCTTTTGGTTAGTTGATTCGCTTAATATGTGTGTGAAATAAAAATACTATATGGCATCGCACGGGCACCCTACTAGTATATATATACTCAAGCAGTGTTCGGTGTAACACCCCGGCATCTAGCATGCCTGAATGCTACCAAACATAGGCTAAACAACATCTAAATACCATAAATTAAGGTAAATTACAGCAAAGGAGCAAATGCTAAAAAACAAAATTTCGGCAGCATCTCCTTTGTTTTAACATGAATTGAAGGAACATTAACAGCATAGCAATAAATGGCAATATAAGAGGCATCTAAAACAGCAATAATTATAGGCATGATAGCAATATAAGTCTAATCCCAAGCAATCAATGTCTCCATGAGCCAAACGAACAATAAGACTCTCATATCGCAAAACTAAACCATAAATCAATATGCATCACACTTAATTTATTATCAAGACCCAATTTGGTGACTGTGGGAACAATTGAGTGACGCTACGTGTAGAAGTGTGACTAATTCCCTTCCCCGCATGCCGATCTCATGGTACCTAAAACAACAAGAAAGCACAAGCGTGAGTTCAACACTCAGCAAGCATATTGCAAGGGTACACAAAAACAATTACATGGCTACAACAACTCATATCATGTCTTTCATCTCATTCATGATCACATATCAATATCATCACCATTATGTATGCAATGCGATGCGATGCTCATGTCTCCTTGGAAACTCGTACCGGTATGGTTGAGTACACACCCGTCGGTGTGCACCCTCTCCCCCCTTCCATCCCGAAGATGGAGTGTGCCTACTCCTCGCTTCCAAACACCGCGGTGGATGGAATCACGATGTAGGACTTACTCATTGGCTCTCCGGAATAGTCATAACTTTCTCACCGACCTTCCCCGGACTAGTTATGACTTTCTCACCGCCCGGGCCATGTAACATGCCATGTATGCAAATATGCCAACATCATAATTAACTTGTACATTAACACATGGCATCATAACATAATAAGCATACTCATCATATCATTGACAATCATTAAAGCATGGCAAGTGATCATAACATATAATCAATTTCATCTAGTCTCAACTAGCAACCTACAAACCGCTATCCATTTCATCTAGTCTCAACTAGCAACCTACAAACCGGAAAGGCCCAAACTCCCGGAAACGTCCTGGAAACGCAAATAAACCTCATAGCGTATGTTTTCAACCTCCAATTTCATATTTCATAAAGTTTTTGACCTCAATATTCACATTATATAAGGTTACGACACTCCGTGCTGTCACATTCGGAGTATGAGAATACTAAACTCGGTGTTCAGGTGCTCTGTGAGGTTAAAGGAAGGGGGTGCGGTATATTTCAAATGCGATCATACCAACACCAAAGGAAGTTAAATGTGCTTAGGGAGAGTAGTATTATGATGAGTGACAATTTGGGAAGTGCTCATATTGTGTTAAAATCGTCTCGTGTTTTGTTAAAACCGTTAGAATATTAAATTAATTATTATCTGTGGCGGTTTTTGGAACACTATTATCTTCTTTCTATGAGATACAAACACACCTCTTCGACCCACGTGAGAATGCATACCTTGTATACGCATGGACATCTCACATTCAAGCAATTCCCAAAAACGGATGTCTTACAGTACCCGAAGAAACAATTCAAGGGAGGCTTCTTCTTACATACCCAATAGAATACAGAACAACATAATTTCATGAACCACCAAAAGCAAATGACAATCCTGAGTAGGGGTGCAATCGGCTCGGATTCGGTCGGATATCACTCTTTCCATATCCTAAACCATATTTTTTGTCGGATTCGGATAGTGTCGGATACGAATACGGAACAGATAATATCGGTCACGGATTCGAATCGAATATGGATCGAAATCGTTACGGTACCAGATAATTTTTCTTGGATAACGCACGAAAATAGATACTACATAAAGCACATATATGTTATTGTCGGGACCCGAATTTGCAAATCCGGACCCTCTGTGTATTCAGCACTAGTCCAGGATCACGCTAGTGCACACAGTCTCAACATCGGTAATTATCAGAATCATACACATCGATAGCAATAAAGTACTTTAATTAGGATAACCAAACTGGTTGCTCGACCTTATGTTCGAGTTACAAGAGTACGCCACACAGGGCGAAAACTTATTAAGGAACAAACACCACAAAGGCGAGTGATCGTAACAAAGCATTTCAGAGACCGCAAACTATACAAGTGAACCTCTCCAGCTTTTGTCATACACCATCCCTTCCCTTAACAGAGGTTAAGTATGGGACCGACATACCGTTGGACAAGTACCATGCCATAGCACTGGTACACTCCCTTTCAAGCTACACAAAAGGTGTAATTGACACCCCGAGGAACCACATGTAAGTTATTAGTAACTTACTCAACTAGGTCCGTCCCATTACAGACATGTGGTTGCACGTTTGACTCAGATCAAAGGCTTACAAGGTTAAGTCCTTAGGATGACCAGGGCAAGAAAATTCAAATAAATCAATAAACTGAATTAATTCATTTCTTTTTCTATTGAAAAATCCATTTATTGCGTCGGCATGACGTCAGCACGGGATTTGAATTTCCACCGAATTATTTTTCTATTCAAAAATCGAATTATGACATCATCATTGTGTCAGCCGGCCCATGGACTCGGTCCACGGCACGGGCAGGGTCCACCGTGGACCCAGTCCACGGGTTCACGTGTCACTGACACGTGGGACCCACTGCTGACATCAGCACGGCCCGGCCGAAGGACGGCTGACACGAGGGCCCCACCGTGACGTCACGCTGACGTCAGGGATGACGTCACGGTGCAGTTGGGCAAGCCACTAACACGCGGGCCCCTCACTGACGTCAGCGACAACCGAGCGCGTCCGCGTGGACCGCGCCGGTCCGGCTTCTGTACACGTGGCACGATCTGGGCCTTTGATTTGAGTGGTCACAGGAACAGGAACAGGAAAGACGTATGCATCTTCGCGTATGGGCAAACAGGAACAGGAAAGACCTTCACCGTGGAAGGGACTTCAGAGAATAGGGGTGTTAACTATAGGGCTTTGGAAGAATTATTAAGGATGTCTGAAGAGAAGCTCGTCTGTGGCATACACATTATCGGTGAGCATCTTGGAAGTCTATAATGGAAAAATCAGGGACCTTCTTGATGACAGCTGTGAACAAACAGCAAAAAGGTATATTTCTTTTCTTTCTAATTTATCTTGACTTGATAGTAGATTTTTTTGAAGCATAATATATTTTTACATCCAATGGTTGGACATAAAGCAAAGTGCTGATGGGACACATGAGGTTTTTGGTTTCGTTGAGGCTTCAATTATACCTATATATCAATCCAGAGGTTTACTGGGCTCGAAGGGCGTCCGCATGTAGCTTCCTGGTTCGCTGCCTACGAGCGGCTTTGCTTCCTTCTCCATCCTTCGTCTGCTCTCGCCTGCTCCTCCTCCAAAGACACGGCGCCGCCTCCTTCTTCGTCCTCTCGACTCGCGCCGCGCTGCGTCCGCCGCTTCTCCCCTGCCCACGTCCCCGAACTTTCCATCCAGTATCCCCAACGCTCCCCTCTTCTTCTTCTTCTTCTTCTTCTTCTTCTTCTTCTTCTTCTTCTTCTTCTCGATTTAACACGCGCCGCCGCCACTCTTCCGAACCCATCACATCGTGCATTGTCTTCCCTCCTTCCTTGCTTTCTTGATCCAACCCAGGCCAGCCCCGCCCTCTTCATCTCCGTCGAGAGGAGAGGCGCACCGACCCCCTTGCCTCTCCTCTCCGGCGACCATCTCCGTGATGCAGACGGCGCTGTACGCGACGGGGTCCCCCTCGGCCACCTCCCTCTGCGGCAGGGCACCGATGGCCGCCTCGTCCAGGCCCCTCCCGTGCACCCTTGCCTCCCCTCCCCGGCGGCCATCTCCGTGATGCAGACGGGGAAGTCCTTGGCGGGTTCTCCCTCGGCCACCTCCCTCTGCGACAGGGCTCTACCTCCTGCCCCAATCCCTTCCAAACCAAATCTTAGGTTTCTTCCTGGAATTTGTGCGCAGGCCCAGGCCTCCATCTCCTCCTTCGATCTCTTCCTTCCCCTCACCGTTGAGGTTGCCACGCCGGTAAGCGACTGCTCGGAGCTCCTCCACCAAGCTCCTCGAGAAGGCCACCCCCACCACGCACTTCCCTCCCCTCCTGGTGCGGCATCGTGCCATCCCGCGCTCTCCTCTTTGCAACGCTCGATTTGTTCTCTTCTTTTAGCTAGGTTTCAGCCCCTTCTGTTCGTGTGTTGTTCTGTACTTCTTTCGTGATTAGTGGATCATGATTTTGCTAGATGACTGCGTAGCTCACGAGGCATCTTCTCCTCCATTTCCTGTCTTCTTCGTGCATAGGTGTGTTCTCGCTGCTCGGTCATCCGTATTCATGGCAGAGCTCTTTGGCCCAATGGAGGAGAAGATAGGAAATTGCGTTTAGATCAATGACATGGAAGCGAGAGTGTTCAAACTGATGTCGGTGCATGCCGGACGGTGGCACCACGACAAGTTACCCAAGTAAGTTTCTTACCTACTATAAAAATTTCAGGTTAAAATATTTAATAGTTTATTTTATAAAAATTCTCGCAAGTGGGACCGCTCAATTTTCCCTTTTTGGAAAATGATTTATTTTAGGGGTTAAAATGCATTATTAATTTTTGATAAATTTATATAGTGTCTAAAATTGTATTACTGATCTCCAGTAAAAATTTTAGAATTATTTGATGCGTATTTATTTTAGAACAATTCATTTTTTTAAATCCTATCTTTGCTGTTTTTGAATTTTTAAAAAATAATAAAATTTATTATTATTTTCAAATATTTTTACCACAAGTATACATTACTAAGGGGAGTAGTTGGTAAAATTTGCAGCCTTCAAAAAGTTGCATAAATTTTTAATTAAATCTGACATTGCTGTCAAATCAATAAATAAGAAACTATTTCACTCCATTTAATGCTCCAACTCCAGTTTTTGACTTTGGCAAAAGTTTTTACAGGTCAAAATTACTTTAGTAAAAACTTTTGTTACCCTTTTACTTTTACTCTTTTACTTTTTACCTCTTTACTATTTTACTAATTGATTTTCTTTTTTAAATCATTCCAAAATAAAGAGTAAAAATTATAAATTTTGATTTTTGCCTCAAACATGATTTTGAAATGCACATTTTCTTTTAGACCACTTGTTGGGATGTTACACCATTCTACACCAAATCAAGCCATTCTACACCTGATTGTACACGTGGCACGAAGATTTGATGGATGGTTTCAACGTATGCATCTTCGCGTATGGGCAAACAGGAACAGGAAAGACCTTCACCGTTCTACACATGAGCTCCTCCACACCTCCACCAAGCTACTCGAGCAGGACGCCCCCACCATGCACTTCCCTCCCCTCCAGGTGCGGCATCGTGCCATCCCACGCTCTCCCCTTTGCAACGCTCGATTTGTTCTCTTCTTTCAGGTTTCAGCCCCTTCTATTCGTGTGTGGTTCTGCACTTCTTTAGTGATTAGTGGATCTTGATTTCGCTAGATGACTGCGCAGCTCACGAGACGTCTTCTCCTCCATTTCCTGTCTTCTCCGCGCATAGGTGTGTTCTCACTGCTCGGTCGTCTGTATTCATGGCAGAGCTCTTTTGCCCGATGTAGAAGACATGAAATTTCGTTCAGATCAATGACATGGAAGCGAGAGTATTCAAACTGATGCCGGTGCATGTCGGACGGTGGCACCACGACGAGTCACCTAGTGACCTCAGTGCGGATCTCCTTCTTGACGGTGACATACAACTGACACTGAAACAATCATCTCTTAGATAGGTCGACTCCTCCAAGGTCTTCGTTTCGATGAATCTTTTATATCCCTAGAACTGTTTGGTCGAGAATGTGAGTTTCACCTGGCTTGATTTGGTGTAGAATGGTGTAACATCCCAACAAGTAGTCTAAAAGAAAATGTGCATTTCAAAATCTTGTTTGAGGCAAAAATCAAAATTTATAATTTTTACTCTTTATTTTGGAATGATTTCAAAAAGAAAATCAATTAGTAAAATAGTAAAGAGGTAAAAAGTAAAAGGGTAACAAAACTTTTTACTAAAGTAATTTTGACCTGTAAAACTTTTGCCAAAGTCAAAAAGTGGAGTTGGAGTATTAAATGGAGTGAAATAGTTTCTTATTTATTGATTTGACACCAATGTCAGATTTAATTAAAAATTTATGCAACTTTTGGAAGGCTGCAAATTTTATCAACTACTCCCCTCAATAATGTATACTTTTAGTAAAAATATTTGAAAATAATAATCAATTTTATTATTTTTTAAAAATTCAAAAACAGCAAAGATAGGATTTAGAAAAATGACTAAAATGAATTGTTCTAAAATAAATACTCATCAAATAATTCGGAAATTTTTATTGGAGATCAGTAATAAAATTTTAGACACTATATAAATTTATCAAAAATTAATAATGCATTTTAACCCCTAAAATAAATCATTTTCCGAAAAGGGAAAAAATACCACTTGCGAGAATTTTATAAAATAAACTATTAAATATTTTAACCTGAAATTTTTATAGTAGGTAAGAAACTTACTTGGGTAACTTGTCGTGGTGCCACTGTCCGACATGCATCGGCATCAGTTTGAACACTCTTGCTTCCATGTCATTGATTTGAACGCGCATAGGTGCGTTCTCGCTGCTTGGTCGTCCGTATTCATGGTAGAGCTCCCAATCCTGTCTTCTTTGCTTCATTTTTCTGCCATGACGGAGTCAAACGACGGCGCAGGAGGGCTTCCATGGCGACGACGATCAAGCTAAGGTTTGAATCCATGGAGGAAGAAAGGCAGATGGCTCAGGAACAAGGCTCTGATACCATGCAGAATAATATGCGTAGAGAATTGGAGAAGTGCTCACGTAGACAATTGTATTGATGCTGCCTAATATAGGCTGATGTACAGTAGCAGTTTACAAGGAATGAACAAGCGCAATTACAGGGCACGAGCTATGCATGCAGATCCTGATGACCCGGGCGTTCTGATGTGGTTGTTCTCACCATAGCCACCTCCCAGTCCTAGCCCATCCACCAACTTGATGTCCAAAATGCATTCCTTCATGGTTCTCTCTCTTAAACCGTCTATTGTTCCCAACCTTCTGGATTTCTTGACCCCGCTCACCCGGTCTCAAACAGGCCCCTCGCACATGGTTTCTCCGATTTGCATCTTTTCTTCTTACGATTGGCTTTCATTCCTCCAAAGCCGATTCCTCCCTTTTTATCTACCATCATGGCAATGACATAGCCTATCTTCTCTTGTATGTTGATGATATTATTCTTATAGCCAATAACACACGCTTCCTTTCTCACATTATTTCTCTTCTTCGTAAGGAATTTGCCATGACTGACCTTGGTCGTTTCCATCACTTTCTTGGCATATAGAGAGCTGAATCATAAATCTTACTCTTGGATGTGGATGCAGTGTACTATCCTAAATCTTACGAGTTTCCACAGTACACTAGCCAAAAGATTCAGCCAAAATCGTTAGTGTTTTCACACGGATTAGCAGTAATATGTGTCTAGAAGATGCTCAATGAGCCCTTCTCTTCCCCTAACATAAAGTCTTTAACGTGCTTGTTGACAACAAAGGACACACATTACATGACATGAAAACATATATGGGAACATATCTAGTGCTAATGGATCATTGGATGCTAACATGCTAACTCTTAATACCAGCAGTCGGATAAAGAATCTGCGATCCAGAATCGCCGCCGTGGGGAGGACGCGATTGGGAGTTGGAGAGGAAAAGAACAGATTGAGGTGGGAGGAGTATCAGCGAGAGGAGCTAATTTTTAGGGGGTTTTGTGTAAAATGGTTTAAGTGGTAAAGGGGGTTTCCACTTTGATAGATCTGGATCGCAGATTCTTTATCCGACGGCTGGTATTAAGAGTTAGCATGTTAGCACCTAATGATCCATTAGCACTGGATATGTTCCCTATATATATATATATATATATATTTCTCTGAATTTTAAATAATAAAACCATTTACAGGGCCATTTTATATGGTAAAAAGTGAGGTAATCGTTTGTCGTTCACCGTTATATTAGAACATTGCACTGGATTTTTAACCAAGCGCTTGTCCAGCATATGCAGAACCGAATGCCTATCTGGTACAGTGCTACAACCACCCATCGTATCTGAAAATAGGAGTGACCAATAACAAACCGAAGCACATATGCAAACTGGCAAAACATTATTCTCTACTGCGTTGGTGTGGATTCTAATTTCTACTCGTACGCTTCGTTCCGGTCATCAGGTGAAAGCAACCAGATAATTGTTGATAATTGAGGTACTAACAATAATCTGACTGCGAGTGCGGGCGAGGTATAGTGGAGAAAACTCAAAATTAATTTGCCACGATGCAACGCGGATAGAAAAAGTGAGTACCTCGGACTTGTCGCTGAGAGCTCCATGTCGGCCTCCGGTTGCTCGGCCGGCAAGAAACCACCACCACTCCTCCAACTAGAAAACACACACCCATGTGTTAGGAAACCCGGCCCAGGAAGGCCCATGTGGACTTTTACCGAAACCATAGATGTAGGTTATAAATAGGAGGCAGGGGGTCACCCCATTGTATACAGAAACAAGCAATAAAGAACAGCAGATCCGTTCCTCCTTATATTTGTGTCATGCCCTCTCTCTCTCTCTTTGTTCTCCACTTTAGATCTATTAGGCAACCCCGGACTATTCGATAGCGAGGTTGTCTAACATGTTATCAAGACGAAGCTCTACCCGGCGAATAGATCGAAAGGTGAGAAAGGTGAGAATCGAGGATTGAATATAATAGCTCGTTGAATCTATACAAGCATCTAATCTATGCATCTATGTGGCACGAAGCTACGATATGAAGTGATTTTGCAGTCTGTGGCACGAAGTCATGTGGTATGGAGCTACAGTACATGCTCTAATCTAAAGTACAGGGCCCTTTGGCCGAAGCACGAAGCCGTGGTGGCACATACTAGTGGAATCCGCGAGGCCGGTCACTGGCGCCCGACCGGACTCGAAGTCCAATGCAGCTGCAAAGCCACTGGCCTGAGCTTGAAATTGCCGCCGCCCCTGGCTCCAAAGGCCACCACCGGATCGCAAGGGCCAAAATCGGTGCGTATGGCACCGGCTTGAAGCTGCATAGCCTGCTCCAGCCCAGACCACCGAGCGCCACTCCCCGCCTGCAGTAACTCAGCCGCCGGCACCTCGACCGCAGCCCGGCTCAAAGCCGCGCGTGCGCTGGACCCACAAGCCGCCGACCCGACCGCTAGCACCATGCACCGGCTTGCCTCCCTGGCCCCAGGAGCGAAGCCTCTAGCCACCACCGGCCTCGCAGGCCTGGCTCGTCGCGATGCATCAGCTGCCGTCGCGCCCTCCCAGCCTCCGCTGGTCTCGTATCGCGACCCCGCGCGATGAACACTCCTGCTCCCTACGCGCACCATTGGGCCTAGAGCATGTGGCTCCGTCCTCCGCCTGACGCCGGCTGGGCTCTCCGTGTGCATCCCTGGCCGCCGTACCCTGCTGCGCCGCGCGGCTCCCGGCCGACGCCTCGCCACCGCAACCACCGGTGCAGCCCGGCCGCTATGGCCGCCTCGTCGCGCACTCCAGCCCGACTGCCTTGCCGCAAGATCGCCGCTTCGACTCCGAAGTTCCTTGGTCCGCTGCCGTCGCAAGACTTGCGTGCTTGCCGCCCAACCGGCGCTGACGCCGGCCTAACGCCCTGTGCCGCCGCCCCTCAGCTGCCACTCGAACCGATCTGGAAATGATGTCCAATAGCACTTGGACATGAAGTCCACTGTTTTCAATACGGTTTTGAAACCGATTGGCGCACGGGGAGGGCACGGGAAATTACCCCTTTGCCCTCCCCCAATTTCTTTATATCTTTTATTATTCCTTTTCTGAAAAATACCATCTTAAGAGAGTATAAATACTTCCAAACAATCACAGGCAGCGATACTCATATAATAGGCTCAGGAAGAGCCACAATTATATTGCCAATGAGTACAACTTTGGTAATTGAAGAAACCCTTTTGTACCCTGAATCAACACGCACTCTCTTAAGTTTTAAAGACATCCACGCCAATGGGTTTCACCTAGAAACCAATGAAGAAAATGGCAAAGAGCATTTGTGCATTGTGAAGCACGCGGAATATGGATAAATGGTATTAGAAAAATGTCCCTCATATGAATCTGGGTTGTACTACACGAGAATCAATGCATCCACAGTGTATACTTCTTTGAAGACTGTCTTTAGAAGCTTTGAATAATTTTCTTTATGGAATTGTAGATTAGGTCATCCTGGTCTTAGAATGATGAGAAATATAGTTAACAACTCACAAGGTCATGGCATTAATGTTAAAAATTTCGCGAATCATGAATATTTTGTGTGCATGCATGTGCCACCGGGGAATTAATAACTAGACGCTCTGTTATGAAAGTGCAAAATGAAATCCCTGCATTCCTGGAACGCATTCAGGGGGATATTTACGGCCCGATTCAGCCCTTGATGGGGCCGTTTTGGTACTTCATGGTGCTCATTGATGCTTCCTCGAAATGGTCGCATGTATGTTTGCTATCAACAAGGAATCATGCATTCGCAAAGTTGATCTCCCAGATCATCAGAATTAAGAATGTTTTTCCTGATCATCGCATGAAGTCCATTCGAATGGACAATGCCGGTGAATCTGCTTCCAAGGCATTTGATGATTATTGCACAGCAACTGGAATAACTATTGAGCACTCTGTACCGCACGTCCATACGCAAAATGGACTAGCTGAAGCACTCATAAAGAGGGTTAAGTTCATAGCTCCACCGCTTTTGCAGAGTTGTAACTTGCCTAACACTTGTTGAGGACACGCAGTCCTGCACGCAGCAGCACTCATCAATTATAGACCATCGGCCTACAACATCCATTCACCTATGCAATTAGTGCAAGGGGTCATCCCGAAGATTTCCAATCTTAAAAAATTTCGTTGTATGGTATATATGTACCTATACCACCCCCACAACGGACTGCAACGGGCCCTCTCTACAAGTCTGGAATATACGTTGGTTGTGAGAGTGCATCCATAATCAGGTATTTGGAACCCATGACTGGAGTCTTGCATACAGCTCGATTCACTGATTGTATCTTTGACGAGGACTATTTCCCCTCATTAGGGGGAGAGAATCAACCATTTGACGAAAAATACCAGGAAATCATATGACATTCCACTGGGATCCCCGCGCATGACCCTCGCACTAATGAAGCAAATCAAGAAGTCCAGAAGATAATTGATTTGCAGAATTTAGCAAATGAACTGCCTGATCATTTGTGATCTGAAGAACGTGGTTAAGTCGCATGTACCAACAAAAAATGCACCAGAGAGGGTTGAAATACCAAAGAAAACATAAGGTATCCCTCATCCTGTTCAGAGGCCTCAAAGAAAAAGAACAGGAAATCTGGCTTCTCAAACCCAAAGTACCCGGAGACATCTGGGAAAAACTGGGCAAGAGGACTTACCACAGCCAATCACGAAAATGCCCCAGTTGAGACCTAGCATTGGAAAGAAGACTTTGGAAAAGGCCATTCCAGATTTGAATCTACCATTGGAAGAAGCCACCGGAAAGAATGTGTGTGCACACATTGGCGATGAAAAACTAAAGGAACTTGCTCCTGTAATGGGAAATAGCAGTGAAGAGCAAGTAGAAGTGCATGAAGCACCCCATGATGAAATGGCCATAAACTTTGTAATAACAGGAGAATCGATGAATAGAGCAACAGCCAATGTCGATGCATACTTTGCAAAGAAGATTGCTATGATCATTGATCATGGTCCTGAGCCTGCATCTCTCGCAAATTGTAAGAAAAGGCTCGATTGGGAAGAATAGAAGAAGGCAATCACAGCAGAGTTAGTCTCTCTGAACAAAAGAGAGGTGTTTGGGCCTGTGTGCCGCACTCCTCCCCATATAAACCCCGTAGGTCACAAATGGATTTTTGTTCGGAAGAGGAATGAAAACAATGAAGTTGTAGGGTACAAGGCAAAGCTTATCGCTCAAGGTTTCACTCAACATCCTGGGGTTGATTATGAAGAAACCTATTATCTGGTCATGGGAGGAATTACCTTTAGATACTTGATCTCAATGGCAGTCAACTTGAAGTTGAGAATGAAGCTAATGGATGTTGTCATAGCATATTTGTATGGAAACTTGGATTCAGAGATATACATGACAGTACAGGAAGGTATACCTATCCTGAACCAAGATAGAGCAAACAGAAATCTATACAGTGTGAAATTGGAGAAATCACTGTATGGGCTAAAGTAGCCAGGAAGAATGTGGTACAATCGCTTGAGTCACTTTCTCTGCAAAAAATGCTAAACGAACAGTGAAGATTGTCCATGTGTGTTTATACAACGATCCCCGAATGGATTTTGTATAATCTCCGTCTATGTAGATGACTTGAACATCATTGGGACAGATGAAGAAATTGAAGAAGCATGCTCATACTTGAAGTATGAATTTGAAATGAAAGACTTGGGTAAAACCAAGTTCTGTTTAGGCTTACAGCTTGAACATGTCCAAGGTGAAATCTTGGTACACCAATCATCCTACAGGCAGAAAGTGTTGGAGAGATTTGGTTTTGAAAAAGCATACCCTGCAAAGACCCCAATGGTTGGAAGGTCACTCCAAGCAAACCTAGATCCATACAGACCTAGAGAAGAGGGGAGGAAGTCCTGGCAGCAGAATTCCCATATTTAAGTGCAGTTGGAGCGCTCATGTACCTTGCGAATAGCACTCGGCCGGACATTGCGTTCGCCGTGAATTTGCTAGCACGGTCCAGTGCAGAACCCAACAAAAGGCATTGGAAAGTGGTCAAGGACATCTTCCGTTACCTCCAAGGAAGCAAAGATCTCAGCTTGTTCTAGAGAAGAAACAATAGATTGAATTTGGTTAGCTATGCTGATGTTGGGTACCTATCGGATCCGCATACTGGCAAGTCACAAACCGGGTATGTTTTTCTTTGTGGTGGAACAGCAATCTCTTGGAAGTCGTCTAAGCAGACACTTGTCTCGACGTCAACAAACTACTCAGAGATTATTGCCTTGTATGAAGCCTCTTGAGAATGTGCATGGCTTCGAAGAATGGTTCACACATCCAGAAGTCATGTGACTTGAACATGGAACAAACCCCCACTATCATCTATGAAGACAATGCAGCTTGTGTTGCTCAAGTGCAAATGGGATATGTTAAAAGTAAATGTGAAATCATGTGCTGAAAAATTGGCTTAGAATTGAATTTGCAAAATGTGTTTGTGCATGTGTTTGACAAATTGACAAGAAACAGTAAGATTCGCATAAGCGCTAGAACAGAGTTTCAGAAAACAGTAAGTTTCCCTTTTACGCTGGACCGATTTTCGCTACTGCGCCGGACTAAACTTTTAGTCTGGCGTGAACGTGTTCTCGAGGTACTTTATGCCGGACCAAATTTTCCTATTGGCGCCGGACCAAAAGTTCCAAAGCAAATTGCGCCGAACCAAATTAGGGTTTCTTTCGCATCTACGCCGGACCAAATTTTTGGTCTGTCGTGAATGGTTTTGTGACACCACGGAGTGTCGTAACCTTATTTAATGTGCTTGATAAGGTCAAAAACATTATAAAATGTGGAATTAAGGTTAAAACCATACGCTATGAGGTTTAATCGCGTTTCCGGGCCGTTTTCGGGGTTTTGGGCCTTTCCGGGGGAGTTTGGGCCTAGGGGAAAGGGTCGTGGGCCTTGGTGGGGGAGAGTTTGAGTCATTTTAAGAGTAGGAGACCAGTTTGGGCTGGTAAAAAGGGCTGCCCCTGCCCCTTCCCTACGCCCCCACCTCCCTCCTCCATGCCCTAGCCGCCACCCCCACCTTCCCCTCTTCCTCCTTGGCCGTGCGCCCCCACCCCCTTTGCCCCTTGCCTCTCCACCTCTCCTCCACCCCCTTGCTGCCCTAGGGTGGCCTCCCCACCCCTGCACCTCGAGGATCCATCCATTGGACCGAGGAGCAAGGAGCGAGGAGCGAACCGGGAGGAGATCTGTTCAGTTTTCGTGCGTTGGGCAATGGTATGGCCATGGGAATCCTTGGGGTTGGTCTAGGTACTGTTCTAAGGATGTTTATCAAGTTTTTAGATCAATTGGTGGTGCTGGATTTGATTAGATTAGATGGATTATTGAGTTGGTCACGTTCTCTGTTTCGGACAGCATGAGTAGTCGACCTAGGGTTCGGTTTTTCGCCAATTTAGATTCCGAATCTGGTCATACGTATGTTTAAGAAGTTGTAGATAATTTCATTATCTTTCCGTGGATATAAAGAACGTCCAAATCCGATCAGCCGTTTAAAAGTTATGACTATTTTACCGAGCGTGTTAAAATCTGTAACGTGATTGGAACAGATCACGGTATTTTGTAGATTAAACAACTTTAGAGTCCGAATCAGTCTTTCCATATACCTAGAAAAAGTTGGGAAATTTCCTAAGCTACGCGAGAATGTACTCGTTTAATTGATTTGGAGTCTTGGAACCCGAGCTATGCCTTTTGGAAGGCTGCTGTCCCGACGGGACTGAACCGCTGTTTTTGGGTTTTGCGAGTAGTTGGCAATGTTGGGGTAGATGAGGGTTTGCGTACTGTTTTGTGGACATGATTGTGAGTGTGTGGTACCTATGTGCAGGTGGTGCGACCCCGGGAGTGCCTTCTACTTCCCGCCAATCCGTTGCTTGGGGTTGAGGCAAGTGTATTGTAATGGATAGCGGTTTGTAGGTTGCTTATTGAGAATAGATCAAATTGGATATATGATATGATCACATGCCATGTTTTAATGATTGCCAATGATATGATGAATATGCTTACTATGTTATGATGCCATGTGTTAATGTAAGAGTGATTTATGATGTTGGCATATTTGCATACATGACTTGGCATGATACATGGCCCGGGCGGTGAGAAAGTCATAACTAATCCGGGGAAGGTCGGTGAGAAATTTATGACTATTCCGGAGATCCAATGAGTAAGTCCTACATCGTGATTCCATTCACCGCGGTGAACGGAAGCGAGGAGTAGGCACCCTCCATCTTCGGGATGGAAGGGGGGAGAGGGTGAACACCGACGGGTGTGTACTCAACCATGCCGGTATGAGTTTCCAAGGAGACATGAGCATCGCATTGCACTTCATACATATTGATGATGATGATAATATGTGACCATGAATGAGATGGTTTACATGATGTGAGATATTATTGCTATGTAATTGTTTATGTTTGTACCATTGCAATATACTTGCTGAGTGATGAACTCACGCTTATGTTTATGTTGTTTTCTGTTAGGTACCATGAATCCGACATGCGGGAAAGGGAGCTAGTCACACGTCATCACTTAGCATCACACTTTTAAATAATGACATGTTCCTTCCCTTATGGTTATGGTTAATTCATTGAACTAAACTATGGTTTCGATGATTCATTGGTCGTTATGAGTAATTGATTAGTCCATATTTGTCATGTGATGGATAGAATTTATATCCTTAGTGGTATGGTGGCTGTTTTTCCGTTTGATCATGTTATTGCTATCGTTCGTTATGCCACATTGACATGTTATTATTGTTGTTGCTTCAATTCATGTTAAAACAAAGGAGATGATGCCGAAATCTCGGTTTTTAGCATGTGCGCCTTTGCTGGAATTTATGTTTAATTATGGTATTTAGATGTTGTTTAGCTTTTGTTTGGTAGCATTTAGGCATAGTAAATGCCGGGGTGTTACAGTTGGTATCAGAGCCAGGTTGTAGGTCCTTGGAATGTGTATTTTTAGTGTCATGCTATAGGGTACAACTAAAATGTGATGTGGAATAACTTAGAAACATGGCTTAGGTTTTTACTAAAATTTTGTCATAGGATAGCAACATTAAAACTTGCAAAAGTGGTATAACTAATCTAAAATTTGACACACATGGATGCACAGTAGGAAGGGTATGGGTATCGTTGTTTACGCTTAAATGTTGTATTTAAGCCTTATTGCTAAATGCTATATTTGATATAGTATGTTGCTATGTCTATGAGATAAATGATTGAATCGTGCTTGTTGTGGTGATAAAGTGGGGTTGTGGTGCCGAAGGGTTTCGGTCACCTCTTTTGGTTCATAGTAAGGGTGAGGTTTAACGGTATGGCCGGTTAGCGCCATCACCGAAGAAATATTAACCCTTGTAGGAGAAGAGTGTTTACCCTTTCTGTCGTAGAACGGGTAGTTGACTAGAGTCAAATAGAAGAGTTTGGTGGTGGATTTTCCTTCGGAGGTTCTTTATCGTTCTGTGGTCGGTCTTGGTTGGTTTTCTTGGTTTTAGTTGATGGAAACCTAAAGAAAAGTGTTTGGTATTGGTTTTTCGCGGATAGTTCCGTATGCGGTGTGTGGTTTTGTCTTCCTTGGTTGAAGACGAAGAAGAGGAGTCTAGTGTTGCGCTTCTTTTGGGCGCCGTTCCAGTTTTGATGTTTAGTTTGTTAATTGCTTTATGGGGAAGAAGCATTCAATTTATTTCTGTGTTTGTCTTTCTCCGAGGTTAAAGGAGTTATTGAGGTGCTATGCCAGACCTGGTTGTCAGGGTTGAAGTTCTGTGGCTTTGTAGGAGTAAGTGGTGTTTGATTTCATCATTTTTCTGGTTTGAGAAATCATCTTTGAAAACCCTTCTTGTTTCGTGAAAGTTTGGGGTTTGGTGTTAAGGTTTTATTTGAAAAGGATTACTAAATCGCTTGGTTCCCTTTTAAGAAAATTGTCTTTCAACCATTTTCCTCTATGGGAGCCTTTGAGATTGAAAAGTGTTTTGGAGAGTTCCTTTTGCATGACCAAGTTTGGGTTTGTCTCATTGCAATTTTGAGAGTCAAGTTTCCTTACGAATTTTGGGATGAGCTTTAGAACTAAAATGCTGCAAACAAAGAAAGTAGTCTTTTGACTGAAATCGTTTGTCCCTAGTAAGAATTGTTGTTTAGCATGTTATGTAGCATGTACCAATGTAGTTTATGGGATGACTTATTGTTAAGTTAAATTGTGAGTTGAAACGATTCAATGCGGTTGTTACCTCTAGCTTGAAATTAAATAGACTACTAGTGTTGTAGTTTGCTCTTAGCGAAAATGATTAAATGTGTTAATGTATATGCTTAGAATCTGTTGCTTTGTTATAAAAAATGCTTATGACCCCCGATTATGTTTAAAGTTTTAAACCCTGATGCATAGTTGAAACATTAAGATGATGTAGATCATTGTTATTGTTAAAGAAACTTTGCTGGTTGTTTAAAGATGCTCTAATATAATGGATTAATAGAGAAATTTAATCGTGTTGCCTAGTGACTTTAATTTGGAAGTTGATTAGAGTTGCTATTTACGTTGTTGCAAACTACTAGTATATTTGGAAGTATGCAGTTGTGTCTCTACAATGCTAGTATTGATATCAATTGAGAAGACATAAGACTTATTGCTAATGATGTTGTTAAAGGCAGTGTTAATGCTAGTATTCAATCTATTTTAAATAGTGGGAGTATGTTGTGTGGTGGTAATTTTATTATCACCTTTGTATAGGGTAGCTAAAAGTAATGTTGTTGGTTGATGATTATGCCCTTTTGTTGTTATTGATGACTAAGTAGTGGTGGTAACTGTTTAGATTACTCGTTGGAAAACCATGGTTAAAATAGAGGAAAATTTTAACATGTTGCGATGGAGTGAGCTTTGGATAATTAACATGATAAATGATCTTATCCTTAATGAAAGTATAACTTAGAGTCTCACTTACAATTTCTTCCCTGTGGAGATAATATTTACATGTTGAAGCCATTGTTTAACTGAATAAGGTTCGGTTGTCGAGACGTGAGTATATAGGAGGTATGAAATTTATATGTTGATCTTGTTGAAAGATTTGTTGAAGTACTATATTTCAAATGTAGAATAAGATGTATTATGATATGATGATCCGTGGGGATCATGTCGATATAGTATTGGTTGGGTGCCTTTTTGATAAGCATCATAAACCCTAATTAAAAGTGTTAGGAATGGTAACTAGAGGAAGAATTTGTTGTGAAACTTTTGGTTTAATTGTGTTGGGGCTTCTCAGGGAGTAAATAGTGATTATTGAAGTCTTTAATGGAAAGCGTAGTGGAGTACTAGAGATGATTGTATTTATGCTGAGCTTGTGTTCAAAAGCTTTTGGACTGGTTTGGTTGTTTGTCTTTTTGGTTGAAGGGTTTTCGGTCAAGGTGTTCCATATGTTGTGTTTCAGAGTTTCCCTAAAACTCGTAGAAATTGGAGCAAATATTTGGTTTTGGCTAATGTGTTTAGTTGGTGCTATGAGTATGGATTTACACCCCAAAAGTTTTTTTTTTGAGTCGCTCGCGCCCTTTCGCGTTCGCACTAAATTATCTTTGGAATTAATTTTAAATGGAAGCAAATGGTCATGAAGGGTTGTGTTGGAAACTTTTGAGTTAAGCCCTTGATGTGTAACTCTGTTTGTCTAGAGCTGGAGTCATTTGGAAAATGGATCTGGTGTGCGGATGTTTCACAAGTCTGGATTTTTATGAATGTTTCATAAGTGAATTTAGTTGGTGAAGAGTTTTCTTTTGGGATTTAGTTTCCCTCTCTTTTGATAAAATTTATGGCGGTTGTGTGTGCAGATGTTTGACTTTGGAGTCGATGTTCTGTTCCAAAGGGTTGAGTTTGATTTTGCGAGGTTTTGCAAGGTTAGTTTTAAATGGATGATGGGTTTTCACACGATGTGGTGTTTTGTTGTTAACGATGTTGCCGTCATAGTCTATATGATTTAGCGCAACCGTCAGTGTTATGTGTATTTCAATCATGTGATACCGAGGGAGAAGTCTTTTGGTGAATGACTTTTTCGGTATTGTTGTTATATGATGAATGAATGGTGAAAAGTAAACAAGACATCGTGTATAGATGTTAAATGATAAAAGAGTCATTGAGCCAGGTCGGTGAGAAAGTCATATATGGAGATATGACTAATCCGGAGTGCTCTTGAAGAATGTGCATTCATGTCATGAAACGAGATTTCCCTTGCTTTCTAGTATGAAAAGAAAAGAATGAATAATTTCTGGTGTTGGTTGTGGTGAAGGGATTTGTGTTTCCTTTGCGTTTTGGCTTAGGAAATTAAAATGAATACTGTCTGGTTGTTGTCGAATCCTTTCCAAAAGTGGTTTAAGCGCTTTGTGGTTTGAGTTGTTGGATGAGGGCCACTTGGGTTCATGTTTATGGTTGAGCTCACTCAATGATTGTGCTCTTTATCGTGGTCCATTGAGGGGAAGGTTGTGTTTGACTCAATGCAAACCTTCTTGGAGAATTATGTCGTTGAGATGTTCCTCGGTAGGGTTGATTAGAGCATTAGTGGACCACTTGGTGGTTGCTAGTAATTGTTTTCCTTTACAGAGTGTATTGGACCTTTCTGTTGCTAAGGTTGAATGAGGTTGTGTCAACCGTAGCTATTTTGTTTGGTTGTTACATTTTTTTCTTGCGAGTTTAAGGACCCTGATTGTAAGGTGGGCCTTTTCCTTTAGGCGGTAGTGTTGGGTATTGGTCTTTTGTAAAAGAGCAATCCTTTGCAAGGTCTTAACCTCGTTTGTTCAAATAGTTGGTGGTCTTGGAGTATTTGTCTCACTTGGTTCGTCGTCGTTTTGAATATGGCGAACCACAGTAGAGAGGTTGAGGTGTGAAAACATGTTTGTGCGTGGGAGATGAAGAGGGTTCTAGAGGTTGGTACCGTGCCCTTCTGGAGAGTAGTTTCAATTAAAGGGATCGGGCACATTAGTGCCAATGAGGGATGGATGGAGGAGTGTGAGAATGTTCTTCTTTCGTGGTCTATTTGGGAATTGAGGTGAAGAGGGAATCATGAGAGGTTGCACTCTGTTGAGCTAAATCAACACAAGGGTTGGTTTTGGGAGCTCGCTTGTCGTTTGTTCCGGTTTGAGTCGTTGTGCGAATGTTGTGTGCTGCAGAGAAGTCTTTTGTCCCTTGGGGACTTTGTTGTTGTTTTTGGCGTCTTTCAGATTCGAGGTCGAATCCTGTTGAAGGGGGGAAGAGTGTGACAACACGGAATGTCGTAACCTTATTTAATGTGCTTGATAAGGTCAAAAACATTATAAAATGTGGAATTAAGGTTAAAACCATACGCTATGAGGTTTAATCGCGTTTCCGGGCCATTTCCGGGGTTTTGGGCCTTTCCAGGGGAGTTTCGGCCTAGGGGAAAGGGTCGTGGGCCTTGGTGGGGGAGAGTTTGAGTCATTTTAGGAGTAGGAGACCAGTTTGGGCTGGTAAAAAGGGCTGCCCCTGCCCCTGCCCTGCGCCCCCACCTCCCTCCTCCATGCCCTAGCCGCCACCCCCACCTTCCCCTCTTCCTCCTTGGCCGTGCGCCCCCACCCCCCTTTGCCCCTTGCCTCTCCACCTCTCCTCCACCCCCTTGCTTCCCTAGGGTGGCCTCCCCACCCCCTGCACCTCGAGGATCCATCCATTGGAACGAGGAACAAGGAGCGAGGAGCGAGGAGCGAACCGGGAGGAGATCCGTACAGTTTTCGTGCGTTGGGCAAAGGTATGGCCATGGGAATCCTTGGGGTTGGTCTAGGTACTGTTCTAAGTATGTTTATCAAGTTTTTAGATCAATTGGTGGTGCTGGATTTGATTAGATTAGATGGATTCTTGAGTTGGTCACGTTCTCTGTTTCGGACAGCATGAGCAGTCGACTTAGGGTTCGGTTTTTCGCCAATTTAGAATCCGAATCTGGTCGTATGGATGTTTAAGAAGTTGTATATAATTTCATTATCTTTCTGTGGATATAAAGAACGTCCAAATCCGATCAGCCGTTTGAAAGTTATGACTGTTTTACCGTGCATGTTAAAATTTGTGACGTGATTGGAACAGATCACGGTATTTTGTAGATTAAACAACTTTAGAGTCTGAATCAGTCTTTCCATATACCTAGAAAAAGTTGGGACATTTCCTAAGATACACGAGAATGTACTCGTTTAATTGATTTGGAGTTTTAGAACCCGAGCTATGCTTTTTGGAAGGCTACTGTCCCGACGGGACAGAACCGCTGTTTTTGGGTTTTGCGAGTAGTTGGCAATGTCGGGGTAGATGAGGGTTTGCGTACTGTTTTGTGGACATGATTGTGAGTGTGTGGTACCTATGTGCAGGTGGTGCGACCCCAGGAGTGCCTTCTACTTCCCGCCAATCCGTTGCTTGTGGTTGTGGCAAGTGTATTGTAATGGATAGCGGTTTGTAGGTTGCTTGTTGAGAATAGATGAAATTGGATATATGATATGATCACATGCCATGCTTTAATGATTGCCAATTATATGATGAATATGTTTACTATGTTATGATGCCATGTGTTAATGTAAGAGTGATTTATGACGTTGGCATATTTGCATACATGACTTGGCATTATACATGGCCCGGGCGGTGAGAAAGTTGTAACACCCCGGCATCTAATACGCCTGAATGCTACCAAACATCGATTATGTATCATCTAAAACTACAAATAAAAGAAACTTACAGCAAAGGACCAATTGCTAGAACCGAAAATTTCGGCAGCATCTCCTTTGTTTAATCATGATCTCGCGCAACCATAATAGCATAGCAGAATATGACATAATATGAAACATCTAAAACAGCAATAATAAGCGGCACGGAAGCAATATAAGTCCACTTTAAGCATTCCAAAGTCATCATTAGCCAAATGAAACGAATAAGGCAATACTAGCACACATCTAAACCATAAACATCAATGGTATCACATTCAGTTTATTGTCATGACTCCAAATGATTCCATTGTGGAATCAATTACGTGAACTACGTGGAGATGTGTGACTATTCCCCTTTTCCCTCATGCCGATCTCAAGGTACCTAAAAACAACATAAAACACAAGCGTGAGTTCAAAACTCAGCAAAGTGTATTGTAATGGAAAAACAAAGATCAAGTCAACAAACCATCATCACCAATCTCCAAAAGCACATCATAACACAACATGGTTAGCATTCCAAACATCTTTTAAGCATCCATGTACTCATCTCATGAGTAACCCATAAGTATTCACATCGTCATCTCATAAGCATCATCATATACATATTTCATTAATGCAATGCAATGCAATGCAATGCACATGTCTCCTTGGAAACTCATACCGGTATGGTTGAGTGCACACCCGTCGGCATGCACCCTTTCCCCCTTCCATCCCGAAGATGGAGGGTGCCTATCACTCGCTTCCATTCACCTCGGTGAAGGAATCACGATGTAGGACTTATTCGAAAGAATAGCCGGACTAGTCATAACAGTTCTCACCGACCCTACCGGAATAGTTATGACTTATCTCACCGGCCGACCATGAAAAATATGCCATGTGTGCAAACGGACAGCAACATATACATGAATATAACTATTGCATATCAACACTTGGCATCGAAACATGTAGGTCCGTACTCAACAATCGACGGTAACCATTCAAAACATAGCATGTGATTCATTCATCAACAACAAACATTTTTAATCATGGCATGTGGACACCATATCATAGATAACCTTTAAATCATGGCCTAAGGACGTCATATCAATTATAACATGTAATTCGTGGCAAGACAACATGTTATCTATTCCGAATGCTATCTAGCAAATCTAGCAACGCATATAACATACAATCCACGCAACACACTTGCCTTCAACCACGGCAACGGAGTGACGAGAGGTCGAGGGCACTCCCGGGGGCACACCACCTGCAAACACGTGCCATACACTCAAATCGAGTCCACAAAACAACACACAAAAATCCCACTACCCCGACTTAAACACAACTCCTAAAACCAGAAAGCAGCAAATCTGTCCCTTCGGGACAGCAGTCTTCCAACGGGCATAACTTCTGTTCTAGGACTCCAAATTGAATAAACGAGTACACTCTCGCGTAGCTTAGAAAATTTCCCAACTTTTTCTAGTTATATGGAAAGACTGATTCGGACTCTAAATTAGTTTAATCTAATGTTGAACACGAACTGTCTCAATCTCGTCACAGATTTGACAGTGCTCGGTAAAATATCCATAACTTCCAAACGGCTGGGCGGAATTTCAATTTCTTTATGTCCACGGAAATATAATGAAATTATCTACAACTTCCTAAAAGTCCGTACGGTCAGATTCAATCTCTAAATTGGCCAAAACTCCTGCCCTAGTTCGGGTTCCCAATCTGCCCGAACCAGAACGTGAATACAACTCTAGTTTTCAACAAATCTACCCCATGGCAGCACCTCCCTTGATCTAAAAACATGGTAATGATCCTTAGAACAACACCTAGACCTAACCCACAGATCACCCATGCCATACCTCGCCAAGAAGATCCGAAACCTGAAGCCTTCCTTCCCGCCGGCGCTCCTTCCTCCCGATCCATAACGGTTCGCCGGAGATTCTCGAATTCCGGCGATCCTCCGAGCGGGACAGCGAGGAGCACCATGAGAGGGGATGCCGTGGGGCTGCTAGGAGAGGGGTGGATGGCTTGGGAAGGGAGGGGAAGGGTGGAGGCGCAATGGGGAAAGATGGGGGTGGCTAGGAGAGGGAGATGGGGAGGAGGAGGTGGCGGCTTGAGGGGGGAAGAGGAGAGGGCGCCTAGGGCAAGGGGAGGGCGCCCCCAAGGCAGGGTATGCTGCCCCCCACTCCCTCATGGGCCCAAAAATCCTCCCACTAAAGCCCACGACTCAACCCCCTTAGGCCCGAACTCCCCCAGAGAGGCCCAAACTCCCGAAATCGGCCCGGAAACGCGATTAAAATTCATGCCGTAAAGTTTAATACCTCCATTTCACATTCTATAATGTCTTTGCCATCCCGTGGTATCACATTCTCCCCCCCTTCAACAGGATTCGACCTCGAATCCAAGACACCACTAGACAATCCAGCAAAACAAAAGATAGCTAGGATTTGCAGCTCACACCAGATCGGAAATAACTCTGGATATTGCTTGCACACGCGAGACTTCAATATCCCCGGTCACTGCTCTCTCTAACTAAAATCACGGGAACTACACTGATCAAGACTCGATGACCAAACTCTCAGGTTTGAAGACCAAAGGCATTAACGATATTTCACAGTAAAAACTTGCAAGAACTTTACTTAACATTGAAACACAAGTACTCACACAAGGCCTCAGCACGACCCAAGCGATAGGATAAATTCCCAAACAGACCACCAAAGAAAACGGTCTCACCGTCCTCAAACTATACATTCCTTAGCACTAAAGTGCCCAATTCTTTTAACCAACACTACTCCCCAGAAGACCACGGCTTCAACCGCTAGAACCCTCTCTACTGAGGTTTGCCGTATTCAAGACGACGACGACCCAAACGAGACACTACACTCCAAGACAACCCACTGTTTGAACAAACGGGGTTAAAACCATGCAAAGGATTGATCTTTTACAAAAGACCAATACACACCACTAACATAAAAAAAAAACTTTCTTTAAAACCAAGGTTCTTAAAACCCGCAAGAACAATAACAACCAAACAAAACCACTACGGTTGACTCAACTCGCTCATAGATCAGCGACAAAGATCCAATACACTTCGAAAAGGAAAAGCAATTACTAGCAACCACCAAGTGGTCCACGAGTAACTTAATCAACCCTACCGAGGAATACATCAACGACACAATACCCCAAGAAGGTTTGCATTGAATCCAACACAACCTTCCTTTACTCTTCACTTTTAAACTATTTTCGATTAACTACTAGTAACACTTAATAACTGAGGTCATTAACAACCCACACTGGATTTCTCTCTCTAAGAAGGTCTCGCCCTCAGGCTCTTCCACTCAAAGGACTAGAACAAAGAATACAATCATTGAGTAAGCTCAACCAAGACCCATGAACCCAAAATGATCCACATACAACAACTCGAGCTCCAAAGCGCTAAAAGCCACTTTGGAAAGAATTCGGCATCAACCAAAAAGTACTCATTCTATTTTTCCTAAGCCAAGATGCAAAGAAAGCTCATATCTCTTACATCACAACCAACATACCAGAAGGTATTCATTCTTACTCCTCATACTAGAAGGCAATTGAAATCTCGACTCAGAACATGCATGCGACTTCCCAAGAGCACTCGGATTAGTCATATATCCATATATGACTTTCTCACCGACACTGGCTCAACAACTCTTTTATCATTAATTATGCATAAACAATGTCTCGTTGTTCCCTTTCACCATTCATTCATCATGTAACAACGATGCGAATAGTCATTCACCAAATGACTTCTTTCTCGTATCAAATAATTGAAATACAATTAACATCGAAGGTTGCAGAAATTCATATAGAATATGACGGCAGCATAGTTAACAATAAAACACCACGTCGCATCACATCCCACAACAATTGAAAACTGAACTTGCAAAACATTGCATTTCAACCAAATTCAACATTTTGAAAGAGAACATCAAAACTTCAAGTCAAGCATCCGCTTCCACAACCGTCATAAATTTCTCAAAGAGAAAGGGAAACTCATTTCCAAAAAGAACACTTTACCAACAAAATCACTTATGAACATTCGCAAAAACCACCTTTGTGAAGCACTGCATAAACACAGACACATTTTCCAATTAACTCCAACTCTAGCCAAATAGGGTTACCCATCAAGGGCTTAACTCAAAAGTTCCCAACACAACCCACTATGACCATCTGCTTCCTTTTAAACATTTATACCAAAGATAATTCAGTGTGAACGCAAAGGAGCGCGATCCACTCACAGACTTTTGGGTCTAAATCCATACTCATAGCACAAACTAAACAAATTAGCCAAAATCAAAGATTGGCACCAATCACTACAAGTTTAGGGAAACTCTGAAATATGACATAAGGAATACTTTGCCCGAAAGCATTCAACCAAACTAGCAAACAACCAAACCAGTCAAAAAGGTTTTAAACACCGGCTTAGCATAAATACAACCATCTCTAGTGTTCCACTACGCTTTCCATTAAAGACTTCAAAATTCACTACTTACTCATTGGGAAGGTCCAACCGGATTTAACAAAATTTACATAACAAATTCTTTCTCTAGTTACCATTCCCAACACTTTTAATTAAAGTTTATGATGCTTATCAAAAGACATCCAATTAAGACTGCGTCAACAAGATCCCCACGGACCAACATATCGTAATACATCATTTTATATATTTAGAATACGATTACTTCAACAAATACCGAGCATGGTCAACCTATCCATTTTATACCACCCATACGTCAACATCTTGACAATTAAAACTTGTTCAATCAATAAAATGACTTCAACAAATAAGTATTATCTCTACAAGATAAACTTCGTAAATAGCATTCTAAAATATGCATTCATTAAGATTAAAATCTTACATCATGATTATTATCCATTGTTCATCCCATCACAACATGTACTCGACATAATTTTCACAGTTTTACACTTTTCTCTATTGGATCAATGGTTTCCAACAATTAACAACACTACCAAGTCATCAATATCAATTGTTTGCATAATCTTAAAAACTGCAACATTACTTTTAGTTATCCTATCCAAAGGCTATAGCAAATTGTCACTACTCAACATGCTCGAACTATTTAAAACAAATTAAATGAGTTAGACCATCACAAAGCTCTTACCACAACCACTAAACCTATGTCTTCCCAACTGACATCGGTGCTAGCATTAAAAGAACACATATGCAAACTTCCAAATATACTAACAGTTTGCAACATCATAAATAACAAGTCTAATCAACTTCCAAGTTAAGGTCACCAACACGATTAAATCTCTCTAATAACATGTAAAATTAGAGCATCTTTAACAATATCAGCAGTCCACATCATCTTAATGTTTTAACTATGCATCAGGATTTAAAACTTTAAACATTATCAGGGGTCAAAAGCACTTTTAAAGTAAACAACAGAATCTGAGCATGTATATTAACACCTTTAATCATTCTCGCTATAGAGTAATCTACAACATTAGAAGTTCATTTAATCTTAAGCTAAAGATAACTATTACATTAAATTGATTCAGCTCACAAATTAACTAAGGAGTACATCATTTCCATTAACCACATTGTTACATACCACATAACATTCTAAACATCAATTCTCACTATTTGACAAATAATTTCAGTCAAAAGACTACTTACTCCGTTTACAGCATTTTCTTTTAAAACTCATCCAAGACTCACAAAGAAACTTGACTCCCCAAAAGTTGCAATGGAACATGACTCACACTTGATCAAGCAAAAGTTCTCCAAATCACCTTTAAATCTTAAAGACTCCCACGGGAGGGAACCAAGCGATCAAGTAACCTTTGCGGACAAAGGCACAAAACATAAATCGACACATCTTAAATTCTTGTACACAACTTCAAGAACCTCTTTTAAACTCAGAGTAAGACACGCAAGAGCAAAATGATACTTTTCTTTGCAAGGCAACCAACAAAACCGACGTCAAAACCAAACGTTGCTACCAAAAGACACGCACACATAACTCTTCTTCTTTGCCTTCTACCGAAGAAGTCAAAACCACAAACCGCCTACGGAACAATCCGCGAAAACCCAATACTTTTCATTTGATTTCACTCAACTAAAGCCAAGAAAAACAACCAAAACTGACCGTCGAGCGGTACACGACATCTGAAGGAATCCACCACTAACTCTTCCTTTTGACTCAATCAACTACCCAAATCATGACGAGAAAAGGTAAGCACTCTTTCCCCACAAGGGTTAATAGTTCTTCGGTGATGGTTTTAATCGGCCATACCGTTAAACCACAACCTTACTATGAACAAAAGGTGACCGAAACCCTTCGCACCACAACCCCACTTTATCACGATAGCAAGAGCAATTCAATCAATTATCTCATACGCATAGCAACATACTTTATCACATAAAACATTCAACATTAAGGCTTAAATATAACATTTAAGCGTAAAGTAACGATACCCATACCCTTTCCTACTGTGCATCCATGTGTGTCAAATTTTAAATTAGTTATTCCACATACACAAGTTTTAAGGTTGCTATCCTATAGCAAAATTTTAGTTATAACCTAAGCCATGTTTCTAGGTTATCCCACATCAAAGTTTTAGTTAACCCTATGGTATTTCACTAAATTCATACACCACGGACTGAAGCCCGCTCGATACCAAGCTGTAACACCCGGCATCTAATACGCTGAATGCTACCAAACATCGATTATGTATCATCTAAAACTACAAATAAAAGAAACTTACAGCAAAGGACCAATTGCTAGAACCGAAAATTTCGGCAAAGATCTCCTTTGTTTAATCATGATCTCGCGCAACCATAATAGCATAGCGAGAATATGACATAATATGAAACATCTAAAACAGCAATAATAAGCGGCACGGAAGCAATATAAGTCCACTTTAAGCATTCCAAAGTCATCATTAGCCAAATGAAACGAATAAGGCAATACTAGCACACATCTAAACCATAAACATCAATGGTATCACATTCAGTTTATTGTCATGACTCCAAATGATTCCATTGTGGAATCAATTACGTGAACTACGTGGAGATGTGTGACTATTCCCTTTTCCCTCATGCCGATCTCAAGGTACCTAAAAACAACATAAAACACAAGCGTGAGTTCAAAACTCAGCAAAGTGTATTGTAATGGAAAAACAAAGATCAAGTCAACAAACCATCATCACCAATCTCCAAAAGCACATCATAACACAACATGGTTAGCATTCCAAACATCTTTTAAGCATCCATGTACTCATCTCATGAGTAACCCATAAGTATTCACATCGTCATCTCATAAGCATCATCATATACATATTTCATTAATGCAATGCAATGCAATGCAATGCACATGTCTCCTTGGAAACTCATACGGTATGGTTGAGTGCACACCCGTCGGCATGCACCCTTTCCCCCTTCCATCCCGAAGATGGAGGGTGCCTATCACTCGCTTCCATTCACCTCGGTGAAGGAATCACGATGTAGGACTTATTCGAAAGAATAGCCCCGGACTAGTCATAACAGTTCTCACCGACCCTACCGGAATAGTTATGACTTATCTCACCGGCCGGCCATGAAAAATATGCCATGTGTGCAAAACGGACAGCAACATATACATGAATAGAACTATTGCATATCAACACTTGGCATCGAAACATGTAGGTCCGTACTCAACAATCGACGGTAACCATTCAAAACATAGCATGTGATTCATTCATCAACAACAAACATTTTTAATCATGGCATGTGGACACCATATCATAGATAACCTTTAAATCATGGCCTAAGGACGTCATATCAATTATAACATGTAATTCGTGGCAAGACAACATGTTATCTATTCCGAATGCTATCTAGCAAATCTAGCAACGCATATAACATACAATCCACGCAACACACTTGCCTTCAACCACGGCAACGGAGTGACGAGAGGTCGAGGGCACTCCCGGGGGCACACCACCTGCAAACACGTGCCATACACTCAAATCGAGTCCACAAAACAACACACAAAAATCCCACTACCCCGACTTAAACACAACTCCTAAAACCAGAAAGCAGCAAATCTGTCCCTTCGGGACAGCAGTCTTCCAACGGGCATAACTTCTGTTCTAGGACTCCAAATTGAATAAACGAGTACACTCTCGCGTAGCTTAGAAAATTTCCCAACTTTTTCTAGTTATATGGAAAGACTGATTCGGACTCTAAATTAGTTTAATCTAATGTTGAACACGAACTGTCTCAATCTCGTCACAGATTTGACAGTGCTCGGTAAAATATCCATAACTTCCAAACGGCTGGGCGGAATTTCAATTTCTTTATGTCCACGGAAATATAATGAAATTATCTACAACTTCCTAAAAGTCCGTACGGTCAGATTCAATCTCTAAATTGGCCAAAACTCCTGCCCTAGTTCGGGTTCCCAATCTGCCCGAACCAGAACGTGAATACAACTCTAGTTTTCAACAAATCTACCCCATGGCAGCACCTCCCTTGATCTAAAAAACATGGTAATGATCCTTAGAACAACACCTAGACCTAACCCACAGATCACCCATGCCATACCTCGCCAAGAAGATCCGAAACCGACGAAGCCTTCCTTCCCGCCGGCCGCTCCTTCCTCCCGATCCGCAACGGTTCGCCGGAGATTCTCGAATTCCGGCGATCCTCCGAGCGGGACAGCGAGGAGCACCATGAGAGGGGATGCCGTGGGGCTGCTAGGAGAGGGGTGGATGGCTTGGGAAGGGAGGGGAAGGGTGGAGGCGCAATGGGGAACGATGGGGGTGGCTAGGAGAGGGAGATGGGGAGGAGGAGGTGGCGGCTTGAGGGGGGAAGAGGAGAGGGCGCCTAGGGCAAGGGGAGGGCGCCCCCAAGGCAGGGTATGCTGCCCCCCACTCCCTCATGGGCCCAAAAATCCTCCCACTAAAGCCCACGACTCAACCCCCTTAGGCCCGAACTCCCCCAGAGAGGCCCAAACTCCCGAAATCGGCCCGGAAACGCGATTAAAATTCATGCCGTAAAGTTTAATACCTCCATTTCACATTCTATAATGTCTTTGCCATCCCGTGGTATCACAAAAGTCATAACTAATCCGGGGAAGGTCGGTGAGAAAGTTATGACTATTCCGGAGAGCCAATGAGTAAGTCCTACATCGTGATTCCATTCACCGCGGTGAACGGAAGCGAGGAGTAGGCACCCTCCATCTTCGGGATGGAAGGGGGGAGAGGGTGAACACCGACGGGTGTGTACTCAACCATACCGGTATGAGTTTCCAAGGAGACATGAGCATCGCATTGCACTTCATACATATTGATGATGATGATAATATGTGACCATGAATGAGATGGTTTACATGATGTGAGATATTATTGCTGTGACACTACGGTATGGTGTGACATTATAGAATGTGAAATTAGAGAATAAAACCTTTCGGCTTGAGGTTTACTCGCGTTTTTGGGCCGTTTGAAGTGATGTGTCACCACGGAGTGTCGTAACCTTTTAAATGGTGCATGTTAAGGTCAAAAAATTTATGAAATATGGTATGGCAGGTTAAAACCATAAGGTATGGAGGTTAATAACGTTTCCGGGCTGTTTCCGGGCCGTTTTCGGGGTTTTGGGCCTTCCTGGGGGAGTTTGGTCCTTAAGTGGGCTTTGGTGGGATGAAGTAGGTCTCCGTAACGGACTAGGATTGGGTGTGGGGGCTGGTAAAAGGGCTCCCCACCAGCCCTTGGGCGTTCACCCCTGCCCCTTGTGCGCCCTTCCCCCCCCACTTGCCCTTGCCCTAGCCGCCTCCCTCCTCCCTTGGCCGTGCGCCTCCCCCTCCCTTGCCCCTTTGCTCCCCACCTCTCCACCACCTCTCCTCCACCCCTTGCTGCCCTAGGGTGGCCACCCCACCCCTGCACCTCGTGGAATCATCCCGTGGAGCGAGGAGCGATCCGCGAGGAGATCGATTGGAGTTTTCGTTCGTCGGGCAAAGGTATGATCATGGGGATCCTTGGAATTGATCTAGGTACTGTTATTAGGGTGTTTATCAAGTTTTTAGATCAATTGGAGGTGCTGGATTGGAGTAATTTAGGTTAGATCTAGATGTTGCCACGTTTCTGTTTTCGGGCAGATTGAGCAGTTGGGATAGGGTTCTAGTTTTCGTCGATTTAGAATCCGAGTCTGTCCGTACGGATGTTGAAGAAGTTGTAGATAATTTAATTATCTTTCCGTGGACATAAAGCACGTTAAATTCCGATCAGCCGTTTGAAATTTATGTCTGTTTTACCGACCATGTTAAAATCTGTGACGTAATTGGAACAGATCACGGTAATATGTAGATTAGATGACTTTAGAGTCCGAATCAGTCTTTCCATATACCTAGAGAAAGTTGTGAAATTTCCTAAGCTACGCGAGGATGTACTCGTTTAATTGATTCGGAGTCCCAGAACTCAAGTTATGCTTTTTGCAAGGCTGCTGTCCCGTCGGGACAGAACCTCTGTTTTTAGGTTTTGCGAGTAGTGGTTAATGTCGGGTTAGATGGGGGTTTGCGTACTGTTTTGTGGGCATGATTGTGAGTGTGTGATACCTATGTGCAGGTGGTGCGACCCCGGGAGTGCCTTCTACTTCCCGCCTTTCCGTTGCCCGTGGTTGAGGCAAGTGTGTTGTAATGAATAACGAATGTTATGTTGCTTGTTGAGACTAGATGAAAGATGGATTTCATGATATGATCAATTGCCATGCTTTAATGTTTTCCTATGATATGATGAGTATGCTATGATGCCATGTGTTAAATATACAAGTTTATGATGATGATGACATATTTGCATACATGACATGTTACATGGCTCGAGCGGTGAGAAAGTCATAACTAGTCCGGGAAGGTCGGTGAGAAAGTTATGACTAATCCGGAAAGCCAATGAGTAAGTCCTACATCGTGATTCCATTCACCGTGGTGAACGGAAGCGAGGAGTAGGCACCCTCCATCTTCGGGATGGAAGGGGGGAGAGGGTGCACACCGACGGGTGTGTACTCAACCATACCGGTATGAGTTTCCAAGGAGACATGAGCATGGCATTACATTGCATACATAATGATGATGATACTGTTAAGTGTTCATGAATGAGATGATATACATGATGGGTGATGTTATTGCCATGATATTGTTCTTGTTGTCCATTACAATATACTTGCTGAGTTTCGAACTCACGCTTGTGTTTTATGTTGTTTTTTTAGGTACTTTGAGATCGGCATGCGGGGAAGGGAAATAGTCACACGCCCACACGTAGCTTCACCTTAATGATTCCACAAGTCATTCTATTAGTTTGATAATAAATTGCGTGTGATGATCATTGCTTTAGTGTTTAGCTTTACTATTTGAGAGCTTATTTGTTCTTTTGACACTTGGAGACATTAAGTGCTTGATGTTAGTCTTATATTGAGAGCTTATTTGCCATGATATTGATATTGTGTTAATTCATGGAAAAACAAAGGAGATGCTGCCGAAATATCGGTTTTTAGCCTATGTACCTTTGCTGGAATTTTATGTTAAATGTGGTATTTAGATGTTGTTTAGCTTGTGTTTGGTAGCATTCAGGCATATTAAATGCCGGGGTGTTACAATTGCTATGTAATTGTTTATGTTTGTACCATTGCAATATACTTGCTGAGTGATGAACTCACGCTTGTGTTTATGTTGTTTTCTGTTAGGTACCATGAATCCGACATGCGGGAAAGGGAGCTAGTCACACGTCATCACTTAGCATCACACTTTTAAATAATGACATGTTCCTTCGCTTATGGTTATGGTTAATTCATTGAACTAAACTATGGTTTCGATGATTCGTTGGTCGTTATGAGTAATTGATTAGTCCATATTTGTCATGTGATGGATAGAATTTATATCCTTAGTGGTATGGTGGCTGTTTTTCCGTTTGATCATGTTATTGCTATCATTCGTTATGCCACATTGACATGTTATTATTGTTGTTGCTTCAATTCATGTTAAAACAAAGGAGATGCTGCCGAAATCTCGGTTTTTAGCATGTGCACCTTTGCTGGAATTTATGTTTAATTATGGTATTTAGATGTTGTTTAGCTTTTGTTTGGCAGCATTCAGGCATAGTAAATGCCAGGGTGTTACAGGGTTCTCGAGTGCTTTTTCATGTGTACGCTGGATCATATTTTTGGTCCGTCGTGAATGCATTTTGCTCGGTTAGGGTTTTGCAAGAATTGGAATTGAACTTTGGTTTGAATTTGAGATTTGTGAGAACTTCATGATGTTTGTTTTTAAGTGGACTTTATGCAATGCTCGTGTGAGTATTTGCATGGACTAATGTTGAGTCAAGTCGCGGACTTGTGCTCGGATTCATTTTGTGGTTTGTTCATGTGCAGGTATTGCTCGAGGGCGAATGTGGTCGATGACGGGACCGGAACTAGGTTCATGGAGGAACTGAGGTTCGGGACTAGGTGTAACACCCCAAAATTTTGCTTTTCTTAAATTCATGTGTGAATTGGCACTTTGGTGAATTTTTGGAATTTTCTGGAATTTATTTGGATTTATTTAGAATTTATTTGAATTTATTCCATTTTGAAATAATTAAAGAATTAAACTTTGCAAATAAAATTTTGTTGGAAATATTTTATTTGAGTCCAAAATGATCCAAAGTATTTTCCGGAATTTTTCTGGAATTTTTCTGAGTCTTTTGATATTTTTAATGAATTAAATGAATTTCTGGGAATTATTTTAAATATTAAATCGCTGGAAAATCAAGTCGGGTCAAGTACTGTTCATCCGACCGGACCCGAGTCCGAGTCCGACTCGAGTCCGACCCGAGCCAAGTGACTTGACCGAACCCTATTCGATCCCGACCGTTGGATCGAGATCCAACGGTCCAGATTGGATCGCACCGGTTGGGCTGAGTCCGGGCCGGATCCGATCTCGCGCGCGCATCGTGGCCTCTGATCGTGCCACGTGGACGGTCCTCCGTCGTCGTCTCCGCCCGAGTCCGAGCCGGACTCCGCCGCCGCGCCCGCCGCCGTGAGGATTTAGGTCTCCGTTTTGTGCGCGCATGCCGAGGCTATTTAAGGCGTGGGTCATCGCCCGAGGACCGCCGTTTGTGTGCGCACCTGTTGCCCTAGTTTCCAACGCCCGAGCCGCCGCCGCCTGCCCGCAATCTTTCACCGGAGTTCATGAAGCACCACCGTGGTTTCTTCCTCTCCTCCGGTGCCGGTAGCTCGTTCCGCGCCGCGTGAGTCCCAGATCTGGAACCCCCATCGCGTGACGCGCCCGAGGGACACCTTCGTTTCGCCGGATCTGCCCCGAGTCGCTGTCCCGTGGGTCGTCTTCCTCGGTTCCGGTGACCAAGCCCCGCCGCGACGCCATCGTCACCCGCGAAGGTCCTCAGCCGTCCGATCAAGATCCGACAGTCACGGTGAGCCCACGTGCAACCCAAACCCCTTAAACTAGATCGGATCTGGACCATTGGATCAAGATCCAACTGCCCACGATCGCCACGTGCTGGATACTGCGTTAACCTAGGGTGGATCTAGACCGCTGGATCTAGATCCAACGGCCGTGATCATGCCACGTAGCCGCCGCCGCGCCGTGCGTTGAGTCACTAACAGGCTGGGCCCGCGTGCCAGCGGCCGAGCCTGGGCGTGACTGCGCGTCACTGACATGCGGGGCCCGCATGTCAGTGTCTCGCCCGAGAGTCGCACCGTGCACGTGACCCACTGACGGGTGGGACCCGCGTGTCAGCGACCTGAGCCGTGGACCGGGTCCACGGTGGACCGAGCCAAGCCGTGGGCTGAGCCCATGGACCGGCTGACGTCAGCCGCCCAATCAGAGGCTGACACGTGTCCAGGCTGACGCAATAATTAATTTCCGAAAAAGAAAATGATTTATTAATTCGAAATAATGATTTCAAATTTTGTTTCAAACTTCAAACGCTTATAACTTTTGCGTTTCAACTCCGATTTGAGTGATTCAAATTTCTAAATTTGTATAAAATTGAGACCTACCTAAATATGAATTTTATTTAATTTTTGGACTAAAGTTTTTCTCTGTAAAATTATTTAATTGATTATTTAAACTTAAAATAATCATAACTTTTGCATTTTAACTCCAAATTTGACGATTCCAGTTTCTAAAAATTCATAAAATTATGTTCTCTCTGTTTATGGATTTTATTTGGATGATTGGATACTTTTTGCCTATTGTTTATTCGTGTATTTGCTATTTGCACGCTTTACGAGTAGACGTTGAAGTGCCGGAAGGATTTGAAGGAGAAGTATTGACTCAGGATCCAACTCAAGACCAAGAGCAAGTACTTTTTGAAGGCAAGTTGTGCTTTGACCATGTTGATCCTATTTTGAAATCTATTTTGATTTAACCTATTGCATGCTACTTCAATTAGAAAATACTTTATTTAAATATGGGAATTAGATAAATGCCAAATTGCTGTATGACACCTTGATTACTTAAGTATGTGCCATGACCCCCTTGTCACCCTAGATGTGGTTTACTAGTTGGACATTATTAAATTGCCAACATGGGTTTTAGACCGTTGTAGTATACTGCTTAGACCTGCTACGTGCTCATGACATGATTTAGGACAATCAAATGTTAATATTGACTTAATGATATATTGAACCTATTTTGGAAAGGTATCATGTGATGTTGATGGCACGTGGTGCATGGTAATCAACTGGGGTTTGATAAATAGTTTTTCGACCGGGGCATGTGGCAAGAATGATCAGGTGGGCCAGTTGTGGCATTGGGGATGTTGATTTGGTTCTTCGGGTAGTCTTGCCCTGGTCACCCTAAGGACTTCACCTTGCAAGCCTTTGAACTGGGTCTAACGTGCAACCACATGTCTGTAATGGGACGGACCTAGTTGACTAAGTTGCTAATAACGTACCTGTGGGACCTCAGGAGGTCAACTACACCCTTTGTGTAAGTTGTACGGGGGAGCGTACTGGGGCTGAGACCAGGTACCCATCTAACGGTTGATTGGCCTAAACTTCGCCTTAGCTAAGGGAAGGGTTAGTGTGCAATAACCGGGGAGGACCACTTGTATTGTTAGAAGTTTCCGAAAGACTTTGTTACGGGAACTCGCCTTTGTGGTGTTTGACTGTATCTTGTGGGTAAAGTGCATAACCTCTGTAGAGTGTAGAATCTATTCGAATAGCCGTGTCCGCGGTATTTGACATCGCTCGGGAATTACAGTCAAGGGTTAGATTTTCTCAAAAATAACTTGGATATGAAAGGTTGGGTTGGATTAATAATGATGTTGATGGAAATGTGGATTAGGATGGGAAAGATGTTTACTAAACTCCTTGAAAAGTTATCTATGCTATACTTGTTTCTACTGCTTTCGAATCTATTTATGATACTTGTTAAAATGCTCTTACTGCAAATATACCTTGAGCCACTCCTTTGTACCAAGCCATGCATATAGTATATTAGCCTGCATTCTGTGCATGACTTGCTGAGTACCAAGTACTCACCCTTGCCACAATACAACACCAGTTGAAGAGGAGACTACACCAGCTTTGGAGGAGGAGCTCCAAGAGGAACCGTCTACTTAGGGAAGCGAGCCCAGTCAGTTGCCTGTGGTATACTGGATGGCGCCACGAAGTTATTTGATTTTCCACTGCTACTATTTCTCTCTTAATAAGTTTCGCCCTGCGAGGCATACATTTGTAACTCGACCATAAGGTCGAGTAACCAGTTTGACTATTTAAATAAAGTACTTTACTAGTATCGAGTGGTATGATTGTGATATTTACCGATGTTAAGACTGTGTGCACTAGCGCGTTCCTGGACTAGTGCTGAATACACAGAGGGTCCGGATTTGCAAATTCGGGGTCCCGACAGAGGTGGTATCAGAGCCATACTGACCGTAGGCTCAACCCTAGCTAGAATGGTCGTAGAGAGGTTAAAACCTATTTTCTAAAAGCTAAAAGGTTGTCAAGACAAGAAATGATATCTCGACTTATCCCCTTCTCTCTTTTCTTGTCTCTTGCTGAATTTTTCCTTACCTTGTCACGATTTAAAAATTTCGAGTTCTTACGTGAGCACTCTTGTGACAGATGGAGGGAGAGTTCAACTACGTCGATCTGGAGGTTGGTCACGCCGCAGAACTTTGGCATATGCTACAGACTCTCGGAGATTTTGAGAAGCCCCAATACCAAGTGGAAGTGATCAGACAAGCAGGATTGATCAAGGCTTGTGACGTGAAGATTGAGGTACCTGCTAGGAAGAAGGGCCCAGGCAATCGCCCGATACACTGCACTGCCAGGAGGTCTACAATGCATATGGGTATCCAAGAAGTATCACGACGAGCAATGCGGCACATTACCCGTATCTATGCCAGAGAGTTGGAGAGCACGGTGTTCCGTTATCACCCGCGCAACAATAACCTTCTTGAACCGAAGACGATTCAGGATGAGGATGCCATGGTTACACAGTTGGCACGACTTGTTGTCGCCCAGGAGGATGTACTCGATGATACAAGCAAGGAGCTACAGAAGGCCCACAAGGAGATCACGACAGAGAAGAATAGATGGCGGGAAGCTCAAGAGTATGTGTCCCACCTTCTGCAAAGGATTGGAGAGTTAGAGACGGCATTGTACGGACCAGAACCAGAGCTAGTACTCAAGCTACACGAGCCAGATCCGGAGGAGTCAGATCTCGATGAGGACACTGCTTCTTCGATTACCACAGATGACACAGCGGCTGGACACGGCAATCGTTTCGCGCCTATGCCGCAGCATCCGTACCCAGGCCATGGAGGTTTTCTCGATGAGTGAGCGTAGGTTTTATAGAGAGACTCCTTTGCCGAGTCGCGTCATAGAATAAAGAGTCACCTTTAGGCGTTAGACTCCAGTGTTAGTTCGATTTGGATTTTCATTGCTTGCTGAGTGTGCAGTATGTGTTGCAAGGCCCTTAGGCATTGTAAGCAACCATACCAAGTTATTGATATCAATAATAAAGTTGGACCTTAAAGTTACACCTTTCGCCCCGCATAAGTTCCATATTACTTGTCTATTCTTGTTTCCCCCTCATCTCTAAAACCTAGAACAAATCGACAGATGGTGAATACCCGCGAAAACTTTGGAAGCAATGGAAGTGGTTCTCGCCCAGCAGAAAACCCCAACGATGGAGCACCAGCACCGCCAGTTGATATGCAGAATTTTGGAGCATTTCTTGCTGCTCAGACTCAGTTGATGCATGCTATGATGCAATAAATGCAACACGTCACTGCTCAGGCCACAGCTAATCAAGTCAATCAGGGACAACGCCAGAATACAAGACTGTCAGAGTTCATGAGGACTCACCCACCCACTTTCTCTGGGAATGCCAATCCATTGGAGGCCGATGATTGGTTAAGGTCAATTGAGAGGAAGCTACACATAGCTCAATGCATAGGAAATGAGAAGGTACTCTACGCTTCTCATCAGTTGGAAAAACATTGCATTGAATGGTGGGAGAACTTCTATGCCACGCAAGAGAACCCTCAAGATATCACTTGGGAAGAGTTCACGGTGCGTTTAAATCGATTATCACGTGCGAGAAGGAATCATGGACCTTAAGAAGGAGGAGTTCAGAGCATCAAGCAAGGTAATCAGCCGGTGGCCGACTACGAACAAGTTCACACAGCTAGCACGCTACGCACCTGATGATGTATCGACAGATACAGCCATACAGTCTCGTTTCATGAAGGGACTTAACTCAGGATTGCAGGTGGGATTTATCACCCACACCTTTCCAGATTTCCAAGAGTTGGTGAATAAGGCGCTTATTCTTGAGGACAAGCGCAAGGAACCGGATGAGAACAGAAGCGCAGGATGCAACAGCAGGATCACGTCAGGGAACGCATAAAGGCTCGAGAGTTGCACCAAATCAATTTTAGATTCCAGCCACGAATCGCTACAAGGACGCCGTCACGGCACCAAGACCCGTCAATCGAACTACTGCACCCACTTCGCTAGAAACGCTGCCTGTGCAACAAGAAGGAACGATGAGACGCCGCTACAACCGCAACGAGCCAGGACACTTTGCCAACAAATGCCCAAAGAAGACAAATGGAGTGACCCCGATTCGCTTCAATCTAGGAACCACCCAGCTAGGACGCCAAAGATCAGGAGCCACACCCTGCATCGTGGTTAGAGGCTGAGTCAACCATGTCACCGCGGATGCACTGCAGAATGCTACGGACGTCGTACTGGGTAAGTTGCTAGTTAACTCAGTACCTGCAACAGTTTTGTTTGATTCTGGAGCTTCGCATTCGTTTGTTTCGCAAGGCTTTGCTGCTAGAAACGATTTGTGGATTGCAAGGCTTAAATGCATGCTTTTAGTTCAAACCCCTGGTTCCGAACTCCGAACGAAAGTAGGATGTTCCGGGGTGAGAATACTAATAGATGGAATAGAGTTCCTAGCGAACCTTATAATTTTGGAGACCCAGACCTTAGACGTTATTTTGGGAATGGACTGGTTATCCAAGCACAAGGCCGTATTTGATTGTGGACGAAGGACTATCTCAGTTGAGAGCCCGTGTGGAAAGAAAGTGGAATTTCAAGCCACTGCAGTTAGAGATGGACAGATGTTGGTTAACAGTACCAAGACAATCAGCATAGAGAATGTCTCCGTAGTGAATGAGTAGCCAGATGTTTTTCCCGAAGATCTACCTGGTATGCCGCCAGACAGGGACATAGAGTTTGTGATAGAGCTTGTACCTGGTACAGCGCCGATAGCGAAGAGACCTTATCGGATGTCCACCGAGGAGTTGGTAGAGATGAAGAAACAGCTAGAGGAGTCAATGGAGAAAGGATTTATCAGACCGAGTTCGTCGCCGTGGGGAGCACCAGTTTTGTTTGTCAAGAAGAAGGATGGGAGTTTCAGGACGTGCATTGACTACCGTGCACTCAATGAAGTCACCGTGAAGAATAAGTACCCGCTACCCAGGATTGATGATTTGTTTGATCAGCTGAGAGGAGACAGAGTTTTCTCCAAAATTGATCTGAGATCGGGATACCATCAGTTGAAGATCCGATTAGAAGATATTCCGAAGACTGCATTCTCCTCAAGCTATGGACATTACGAGTTTACAGTTATGTCCTTTGGACTGACGAATGCACCAGCATATTTCATGAATATGATGAATAAGGTGTTCATGGAATATTTGGACAAGTTTGTCGTCGTGTTCATAGATGATATCCTAATCTACTCCAAGACAGAGGATGAACATGCCGAACACTTGAGGCGAGTTTTGGAAAAGCTGAGGGAACAGCAACTCTTCGCCAAGTTCAGTAATTGTGATTTTTGGAAGGACAAGGTGGAGTTTCTTGGACATATAATGACAGCAGAAGGAGTCGCCGTTGATCCAAGCAAAGTAGAAGCCGTGTTACATTGGGAGCAACCAGAGACCGTGACCCAGATCCGGAGTTTCCTTGGAATGGCAGGATACTACCGCCGTTTCATTGAAGGCTTTTCGACAATTGCGAAACCTCTTACGCAATTGCTGAAAAAGGAGAAGAAGTTTGCATGGACGTCAGAATGTGAGAAAGGATTTCAGGAGCTAAAGAAGCGATTGACATCAGCACCGGTGTTAGTTCTACCGGATGTTAATCAAAGCTTTGATATTTATTGTGATGCATCGTGCCAAGGACTTGGATGTGTGCTGATGCAGAATGGAAAGGTCGTCGCTTATGCATCAAGGCAGTTGAGGCCGCATGAGGAGAATTATCCGACGCATGACCTAGAGTTAGCTGCCGTAGTGCATGCCTTGAAGATATGGCGTCACTATCTGATCGGGAACAGATGTGAAGTGTATACGGATCATAAGAGCCTTAAATACATATTCACCCAGTCGGATCTGAATATGAGGCAAAGGAGATGGTTAGAGTTGATCAAGGACTACAATGTTGGAATCCATTACCATCCCGGGAAGGCCAACGTAGTTGCCGATGCCTTGAGTCGGAAAAGCCATACCGTGAGTATGTTGCTAGCCACAAGTCAGGGTGAGTTATGTGAGGATTTTCAGAGAATGAAGATTGAGGTGGTACCTAGCGGATTCTTGGGCGCATTGGAAGTGAAGCCTACCCTAGAGGATCAGATCCGGGAAGGACAGAAGGATGATGACAAGATCCGCAGGATTAAGTCCATCAAGGAAGAAGGCAAGGCAGAGGACTTCAAGTTGGATGAGCAAGGCACGTTATGGATGAAGGATCGCATTTGTGTACCCAACAAGAAGGAATTAAAGCAACTGATTTTGGAAGAAGCCCATGACTCCAAGTACTCAATTCATCCTGGAAGCGCCAAAATGTATCAGGATTTGAAGGAAAGATTCTGGTGGCCGAGCATGAAGCGTGAAGTTGCCAAGCATGTTGCATTGTGCGACGTATGCCAGAGAGTCAAGGCAATGCATCAGAGACCAGCAGGATTACTACAGCCACTGAAAATACCTGAGTGGAAGTGGGAGGAAATCGGAATGGATTTCATTACCGGTTTGCCTAAGACTCAAGGAGGTTATGACTCCATATGGGTTATAGTGGATCGCTTGACCAAAGTAGCCCATTTTATCCCCGTGAAGACCACCTACTCGGGAGATAAATTAGCAGAGTTGTACATGATCAGGATCGTCTGTTTGCACGGAGTGCCAAGGAGGATTGTATCGGACAGAGGTACCCAATTTACCTCAAGGTTCTGGAATAAGTTGCACGAAGCCATGGGAACCCGTTTAAACTTCAAGATCTGACCTATCATCCACAGACGGATGGACAGACCGAAAGAGTCAATCAGATTCTGGAGGATATGTTAAGAGCATGTGCATTCGCTTATGCTACCTCTTGGGATAAGAGTTTGCCGTATGCCGAGTTCAGTTACAACAATAGTTACCAGGCTAGTTTACAAATGTCACCTTTTGAGGCACTGTATGGTCGACCCTGTCGAACGCCATTGAATTGGAATGAGACCGGCGAGCGCCGTGTCTTCGGGCCTGATATTCTTCAAGAAGCTGAAGAGCAGATTGCCATGATTAGGGAAAGGTTGAAGATCGCCTAATCACGACAGAAGAGTTATGCTGACAATTGTCGCCGGGACTTGAGTTTTGAACCAGAAGACTTTGTATACCTCAGAGTTACACCTCTCAGGGGAGTTAAGAGGTTCCATGCCAAAGGGAAACTTGCACCCCGTTATGTACGACCATTTAAGATTTTGAGCCGCAGAGGCGAAGTTGCTTATCAGCTGGAGTTGCCACAGTTGTTAGCAGGAGTACATGACGTATTCCATGTGTCCCAGTTGAAAAAGTGTCTCCGAGTACCTGAGGAACAGACACCGCTAGAGTCAATTGAGTTGCAAGAAGATTTGACTTACAAGGAGCATCCCGTGAAGATTTTGGACACTATGGATCGAGAGACCACAAATAAGTCAACCCGTTTCCGTAGAGTTCAGTGGAGCAATCATGAAGAAAGCGAAGCGACATGGGAACGCGAAGAGGATTTGAGGAAAGAGTTTCCGAACCTATTCCTTTAGTAAGCCCTGAATCTCGGGGACGAGATTCTGTTAAGGGGGGGAGGTTTGTAACACCCCAAATTTTCTTAAATTCATGTGTGAATTGGCACTTTGGTGAATTTTTGGAATTTTCTGGAATTTATTTGGATTTATTTGGAATTTATTTGAATTTATTCCATTTTGAAATAATTAAAGAATTAAACTTTGCAAATAAAATTTTGTTGGAAATATTTTATTTGAGTCCAAAATGATCCAAAGTATTTTTGAATTTTTCCGAATTTTTCGAGTCTTTTGATATTTTTAATGAATTAAATGAATTTCGGGAATTATTTTAAATATTAAATCGCTGGAAAATCAAGTCGGGTCAGCATCGTTTCATCCGACCGACCCGAGTCCGAGTCCGACTCGAGTCCGAATTCGAGCCAAGTGACTTGACCGAACCCTATTCGATCCCGACCGTTGGATCGAGATCCAACGGTCCAGATTGGATCGCACCGGTTGGGCTGAGTCCGGGCCGGATCCGATCTCGTGCGCGCATCGTGGCCGCTGATCGTGCCACGTGGACGGTCCTCCGTCGTCGTCTCCGCCCGAGTCCGAGCCGGACTCCGCCGCCGCGCCCGCCGCCGTGAGGATTTAGGTCTCCGTTTTGTGCGCGCATGCCGAGGCTATTTAAGGCGTGGGTCATCGCCCGAGGACCGCCGTTTGTGTGCGCACCTGTTGCCCTAGTTTCCAACGCCCGAGCCGCCGCCGCCTGCCCGCAATCTTTCACCGGAGTTCGTGAAGCACCACCGTGGTTTCTTCCTCTCCTCCGGTGCCGGTAGCCCGTTCCGCGCCGCGTGAGTCCCAGATCTGGAACCCCCATCGCATGACGCGCCCGAGGGACACCTTCGTTTCGCCGGATCTGCCCTGAGTCGCCGTCCCGTGGGTCGTCTTCCTCGGTTCCGGTGACCAAGCCCCGCCGCGACGCCATCGTCACCCGCGAAGGTCCTCAGCCGTCCGATCAAGATCCGACAGTCACGGTGAGCCCACGTGCAACCCAAACCCCTTAAACTAGATCGGATCTAGACCGTTGGATCAAGATCCAACGGCCCACGATCGCCACGTGCTGGACACTGCGTTAACCTAGGGTGGATCTAGACCGCTGGATCTAGATCCAACGGCCGTGATCATGCCACGTAGCCGCCGCCGCCGCGGCGTTGAGTCATCGACAGCCGGGCCCGTGCGCCGCCGAGCCTGGCGTGATCGCGTCATCGACATGCGGGCTCGCATGTCAATGTCTCGCCCGAGTCGCACCGCGCACGTGACTCCACCGACGGTGGGACCCGCGTGTCAGCGACCTGAGCTGTGGACCGGGTCCACGGTGGACCGAGCCAAGCCGTGGGCTGAGCCCATGGACCGGCTGACGTCAGCCGCCCAATCAGAGGCTGACACGTGTCCAGGCTGACGCAATAATTAATTTCCGAAAAAGAAAATGATTTATTAATTCGAAATAATGATTTCAAATTTTGTTTCAAACTTCAAACGCTTATAACTTTTGCGTTTCAACTCCGATTTGAGTGATTCAAATTTCTAAATTTGTATAAAATTGAGACCTACCTAAATATGAATTTTATTTAATTTTTGGACTAAAGTTTTTCTCTGTAAAATTATTTAATTGATTATTTAAACTTAAAATAATCATAACTTTTGCATTTTAACTCCAAATTTGACGATTCCAGTTTCTAAAAATTCATAAAATTATGTTCTCTCTGTTTATGGATTTTATTTGGATGATTGGATACTTTTTGCCCATTGTTTATTCGTGTATTTGCTATTTGCACGCTTTACGAGTAGACGTTGAAGTGCCGGAAGGATTTGAAGGAGAAGTATTGACTCAGGATCCAACTCAAGACCAAGAGCAAGTACTTTTTGAAGGCAAGTTGTGCTTTGACCATGTTGATCCTATTTTGAAATCTATTTTGATTTAACCTATTGCATGCTACTTCAATTAGAAAATACTTTATTTAAATATGGGAATTAGATAAATGCCAAATTGCTGTATGACACCTTGATTACTTAAGTATGTGCCATGACCCCCTTGTCACCCTAGATGTGGTTTACTAGTTGGACATTATTAAATTGCCAACATGGGTTTTAGACCGTTGTAGTATACTGCTTAGACCTGCTACGTGCTCATGACATGATTTTGGACAATCAAATGTTAATATTGACTTAATGATATATTGAACCTATTTTGGAAAGGTATCATGTGATGTTGATGGCACGTGGTGCATGGTAATCAACTGGGGTTTGATAAATAGTTTTTCGACCGGGGCATGTGGCAAGAATGATCAGGTGGGCCAATTGTGGCATTTGGGATGTTGATTTGGTTCTTCGGGTAGTCTTGCCCTGGTCACCCTAAGGACTTCACCTTGCAAGCCTTTGAACTGGGTCTAACGTGCAACCACATGTCTGTAATGGGACGGACCTAGTTGACTAAGTTGCTAATAACGTACCTGTGGGACCTCAGGAGGTCAACTACACCCTTTGTGTAAGTTGTATGCGGAGCGTCGGGCCGACGCCAGTACCCATCTAACGGTTGATTGGCCTAAACTTCGCCTTAGCTAAGGGAAGGGTTAGTGTGCAATAACCGGGGAGGACCACTTGTATTGTTAGAAGTTTCCGAAAGACTTTGTTACGGGAACTCGCCTTTGTGGTGTTTGACTGTATCTTGTGGGTAAAGTGCATAACGTCTGCAGAGTGTAGAATCTATTCGAATAGCCGTGTCCGCGGTATTGGACATCGCCGAATTACAAATAAGGGTTAGATTTTCTCAAAAATAACTTGGATATGAAATGTTGGGTTGGATTAATAATGATGTTGATGGAAATGTGGATTAGGATGGGAAAGATGTTTACTAAACTCCTTGAAAAGTTATCTATGCTATACTTGTTTCTCGCTTTGAATCTATTTATGATACTTGTTAAAATGCTCTTACTGCAAATATACCTTGAGCCACTCCTTTGTACCAAGCCATGCATATAGTATATTAGCCTGCATTCTGTGCATGACTTGCTGAGTACCAAGTACTCACCCTTGCCACAATACAACACCAGTTGAAGAGGAGACTACACCAGCTTTGGAGGAGGAGCTCCAAGAGGAACCGTCTACTTAGGGAAGCGAGCCCAGTCAGTTGCCTGTGGTATACTGGATGGCGCCATGAAGTTATTTGATTTTCCGCTGCTACTATTTCTCTCTTAATAAGTTTCGCCCTGCGAGGCATACATTTGTAACTCGACCATAAGGTCGAGTAACCAGTTTGACTATTTAAATAAAGTACTTTACTAGTATCGAGTGGTATGATTGTGATATTTACCGATGTTAAGACTGTGTGCACTAGCGCGTTCCTGGACTAGTGCTGAATACACAGAGGGTCCGGATTTGCAAATTCGGGGTCTCGACACTAGGTTCAGGAGGAACTGAGGTTCGGGACTAGGTTCAGGAGGAACTGAGGTCTTGGTGGTCAAGGATGTCATGCGGGACGGTCGGGCTAAGAGAATGGTGCATATGAAGAATGGTTAGTCACGTGAGAATGGCAGGTGGCCATGCGCGTGCAAAGGGTTAGTCACGTGAGTATGGTAGGGTTGCCATACGCGTGCAAGAGTTGTACTCGGCTAGGTTGGGCCAAGTGGAGTTGTGTTGAATACATACTCCTTCTAGGATTAGGAGTGGGACTCCTTCTAGGATTAGGAGTAGGAATTGTATTCAGGACTCTATGTGTTTGCTCTGTATAAATAGTGGGAGGCGCCTCCTGTTTATGCATCAAGTTTTGGGCAAGATTTAGGGTTATACTCTTTTGTTTCGAGTACTTTAGACAAAAGAAAGGAGAAATAAAGATCAAGTTCTTCAAATCTTTTGGCGAGCTACAATTCTAGTAAGATCTATTCTCGTCATCTTCTGTCACAGCAAGCTTGCAAAGTTCATAACTTTTGATCCCTAAGTCCGATCGAGCTGATTCTTTTTGGGTTCGATTCGTATTGGAATCTAGTTTCTTGTGTCCCAATTTCAGATCGATCCGACATTTGGATATCCGGGAATTTGTGTTTTATCAAAGCCCTATCATTCTGTTTTTGTCGAATACGAGGCAATTATTTGGCTCTGTTTTGTGGTGAACTTTTAGTAGATCAAGAATTTGGTTTTAGCTTCCGCACAATCATTCACCCCCCCTCTAATTGCTTTATTCATATACTTCGATCCTACAAGTGGCATCAGAGCAAGGTTTTTCTAATCTATCTTAACCGGTGATTAGATCAATGGATTGTTATTTCACAAAACATGTGTGTTCGATGGTGTTGATTTTCAGTTTTGGAAGGCCAAGATGTAGGCGTTCATCCAAGCACAGGGCTTCACAATTTGGGAGAAAGTCTACAAGCCACATGAAGTCCCTGCAAATGACAACGTCAATGACGCCAATCGCGCACATGTTGAAGCAAACAGCAAGGCGCGCAACTTGATCATCCAAGGTTTGGGACGTAGTGACTTTGACTGTGTGATCCATCTCAAATCCGCATATGAGGTATGGAAATCTCTGTGATTACCATGAGGGTTCTAACACTATCAAAGAGGTTCGTCAAGATCTTTACAAAAAGAAATACATGCGATTTGAGATGAAGCCTGGTGAGTCACTAGATGATTTCTTTGCACGCTTTAATAAAATTCTTAGCAATTTGCGTGATGTTGGAGTTAGCTTTGATGATGCTGCTAATGCTAGACAATTGCTTGGTGCTTTAGACATGTCAATTTGGGAGATGAAAATAACATCCATTAGAGAATCTACCGTCATGAGTACACTTACCTTAGATGTGCTTTATTCTAAATTGAAGACTCATGAGTTAGATGTTCTTGCCAGGAAGGGTAATTTTAAATCGATTGCTTTAATCTCTAACCCTAACATGTCGAATGTAAATTCTTCTTCTAGTTTTGCTTTGTCCTCTTTTTCGTCTTTAACAGATGAGCAAATTGAAGAATTTCCTGAAGAAGATTTGGCACTACTCTCTTCTCGTTTTAATAAAGCCTTGCAGAATGTGAGAATGAGGAAGAGAGGTGGTGGTGGCGGCCCTCCAAGATGCTATGAATGTGGTGACCTCAACCATATTCGCACAAATTGTCCTAAGCTTACAGGAAAAGCATCAAAGGAGGAGAAGGACACCGACAGAAGAAAGGAGAAGAGAAGGTTCTCCTCAAATGACAGGAAGAAGAGCTTCATCAACCGCAAGGTGGTTCACCGAGTTCTTTCCGCTCTTGAACAAGTCAATTTGAGCGATGTGGACTCGGATAGCAGCGAGGATGATGCAACTCCAAGCAAGCATGATTTGACGGGGTTGTGTCTCATGGCCAAAAGCAGCGACAACTTCACCGAGGATGATCATGATAGCAACTTCAATGAGGTAGACCCTTCATATGATGAATTGGCTATTGCTGTTACTCGTCTTGGAAAATTGCTTGACAAACGTGACAAGAAAATTAAGAAACATGATTTCATTGTTGAATCATTGAATGCTGAAATTGCTAGACTTAAGACTTTGATTCCTAGTGATGATACTTGCAAATCATGTGACTTAATTTACAATGAGCTCACTGTGCTTAGGAAAGAACATGCTCTTTTGTTACAACAAAATAAGGAAAATGAGAAACATGCTAAACATGGTAGTTGTTTTACTAATGATTTGCATGATTCAACTTCTTGTTCTAAATGCTCAACTTTGGAATTGAAATTGAAAGATGCAAATGCTAGGGTTTCTCAATTGACTGATGATCTACTTACTCATGAAGTTCTTTCATGCTCAACTTGTCGCAAGCAAAAAGGAAAAGTAGATGTTCCCTGCAATAATTGTATAACTCTTGCTAATAAAGTTGATTACATGCAAAACTCTTTGGAACGATTCACTAATGGCAAGAAAAAGTTGAACATGATTTTGGATCAATCTAAGGTTAGCTCAAACAAGAAAGGTTTAGGTTTTGATCTTCATGCTTCATATGAAACTAAACCTCGCACTGTTGTTTATGCTTCTTGCAATGACAAACTTGAGATTTCAAATGAGCCTAAGAAAATTGTCTTTAAATCTGCTGGTCTTTTACCTTCTACTATGATGAATGCAAATGTTGCTTCTACTTCCAAAGATAAACATACTGTTAAGTACACTTGCACTCATTGTGGTAGAGATGGACATTTAGTAGATTTTTGCTTCAGACTAGCCAAACAGCAAAGGAAAGAAAAGACTAAGGCTAGGTCTAACTTCAGAAAGGCACATTTTGCTTCTCACTATGTGCCTAGAGTGAAGCAAACACCTTTTGTTGCTAGAGACATGAGAAAAGGCAAATCTGATTTTGTGCATAAGAATACTCGTGTTGTGCCTACTTTGTTGCGTCGTGTGTCTCAGTACTGGATTCCCAAAAATCTGATTTCTAACCCCAGCACTGAGACCTCGACATGTTTTGCTATGTAGGCTTCTCGCGCGAGGAAGGAGAACATATGGCTAGTGGATTCCGGATGCTCACGCCACATGTCCGGTAATAAGAATTGGTTCTCCTCCCTCACTCGTGCATCTCGTGCTGAAAGTATTACTTTTGGAGATGCTTCTTCCTCTTCTGTTGTGGCAAAAGGTACAGTGAAAGTAAGTGACAAGTTCATGTTCAAGGATGTGGCTCTTGTTGAAAACTTGAAATATAACTTGCTCTTTGTTTCACAAATGATTGATGAAGATCTTGAAATAAGCTTTAAAAAAATGAATACAAAGTGCTAGATGCTTCAAGTGATCTTGTTTTCAGGATTTCTTTCTTTGGAAGAGTATTTAAAGCTGATTTTGATGCATCACCTTCTTCTAAGCATAGGTGTCTAGTTGCCAATGTTTCTAAAGTTTTATTCTTTTGGCATCGTAGATTTGGTCATGTTGGTTTTGATCATCTTACTCGTGTAAGTGGTTTAGATCTCATACGTGGCTTGCCTAAGCTTAAGGGTAATAGCAATCTAGTATGCTCTTCTTGTAGACATGGTAAGATGATTGCAGGTTCACATCCACCTCTTACCATGGTGATGACAAACGCTCCAGGACAGCTACTACATCTCGACACGGTTGGACCATCTCGAGTTCAATCTTTTGGAGGCAAATGGTATGTGCATGTGATTGTTGATGATTTTTCTAGATACTCTTGGGTGTACTTTATGGCATCTAAGGATGAGGCTTTTAGTCATTTTAGAAGTCTTATTCTTAGGCTTTCTGTTGACCATCCAGGAGATCTTAGAGCGATTAGAAGTGATAATGGAACTGAGTTTAAAAATTCTTCTTTTGATCACTTTTGTGCTGAAAAGGGAATTGATCATCAATTTTCATCACCTAGAGTGCCTCAATAGAATGGTGTAGTTGAAAGGAAAAATAGAACGTTGGTTGAGATGGCTAGAACCATGTTAGATGAACATCACACTCCTAGAAACTTTTGGGCTAAAGCGATTTCAACTGCATGTTATGTTTCAAACCGTGTTTTTGAGATCAAAATTGGGTAAGACTCCATATGAGCTTCGGTTTGGGCATAGGCCTACTGTTTCTCACTTTAGGGTTTTTGGATGCTAATGCTTTGTCTTGAAATCTGGAAATCTTGATAAATTTGAAGCTAGATCGATGGATGCCATTTTTCTTGGATATCCTGCTCATACTCGTGGCTATCGTGTGCTTGTTTTGGAGACTAACAAAATTATGGAAACTTGTGAAGTTACTTTTGATGAGGCTAGTCCAGGCACTAGTCCAAGTGATGCAGGTACAGGCGCATATGTTCAAGGGGAGAAAATATTTGAAAATAATGATAATGATGATGTTGAAGATGAGGTCTTGAATCTTCCTAATGCACAACAAGCTGTAGCACCTTTGGTACCTACTACTACATCACCTACAGCTAATCATCCTCAAGGTACAACATCATCTGTACATGCTGAAAATGAAGAAGGAGAAGAAGAAGTTTCAAAAGCCAAAGCTCCCTTGCATATTCAGAAAATGCATCTATCTGAACAAATGATTAGAGACCTAAATGAGAGAATCACCCGATCCAGGTTTATTCATTCTGACACCCATGATCATTCTGCTTTAGTTACTTCTTTTGAACCCAAAGTTATATCTCATGCATTATTTGACGAATCTTGGATCAATGCCATACATGAAGAATTAGAGAATTTTGAACGAAATAAAGTTTGGAAACTAGTCTCACCACCTCCTGATTTTAATGTCATTGGAACTAGATGGGTTTTCAAAAATAAACAAAGTGAGGATGGTGTTGTTGTTAGAAACAAGCCTAGATTGGTTGCTCAAGGTTTTACTCAAGTTGAGGGCTTAGATTTTGATGAAATTTGCTCCTGTTGCTAGAATTGAAGCCATTAGAATCCTTTTAGCATTTGCTGCATCCAAAGGTTTCAAATTGTATCAAATGGATGTGAAAAGTGCTTTTATTAATGGCTACATAAATGAGGAGGTTTATGTCAAGCAACCACCTGGTTTTGAAAATCCAAAGTTTCCAAATCATGTGTTCAAACTATCAAAAGCTTTGTATGGTTTGAAACAAGCCCCTAGAGCATGGTATGATAGGCTAAAAACCTTTTTACTTGAAAAGGGGTTTTCAATGGGAAAGGTTGACAAAACTCGCTTTTTACTCGGCAATGATCAACCATTCGTTCAGATTTATGTTGATGATATTATCTTTGGTGGTTCCTCTCATGTTTTAGTGTCTAAGTTTTCAGAAACCATGAGGGACAAATTTGAGATGAGTATGATAGGTGAGTTGACATACTTTTTGGGACTGCAAATCAAACAAACAAAGGATGGTACTTTTGTGCATCAAAGCAAATACACAAAATACTTGTTGCATCGATTTGGGATGGAAAACAGCAAGCCGATCATGACACCCATGGAAAGCAGTTTCACACTTGATCCGGATGAAGATGGTGAGCCGGTTGATCAAAAGGAATATAGAAGCATGATAGGTTCACTTTTGTACCTCACTGCATCAAGGCCGGATATACAATTTGTTGTGTGCCTGTGTGCTCATTTTCAAGCTTCCCCACGTGCTTCACATCGACAAGCTGTCAAAAGGATTTTCAGGTATCTTCATGGAACTCAAGATTTTGGCATTTGGCTTTCTGCTTCCTCATGCATTAATTTAAAAGCTTTTTCTGATGCTGATTTCGGGGGATGTAGAATTGATAGGAAAAGTACATCAGGTTCATGCCATTTCTTTGGTAACTCTCTCATTGCATGGTCATCTAGAAAGCTATCCTCTGTTGCACAATCAACTACTAAATCTGAATATGTGGCTACTGCTAGTTGTTGCTCTCAAATTCTTTGGATAGTAGCTACACTTAAAGATTATGGGGTTAATTTGGATAGTGTTCCGCTTTTGTGTGATAACACTAGTTCAATTTGCATTGGTAAGAACCCTGTGCAACATTCAAGGACAAAACATATTGACATTAGATTTCACTTTCTTAGAAATCATGTTGAAAAAGGAAATATTGTGCTTCACCATATGGATACTGAACATCAATTGGCAGATATTTTCACAAAACCTTTGTCTTCTTCTCGTTTTGTTTTTATTCAGGGAGAACTTGGGATTGTTCATCCAATGGGTTTGTTTTGAGGGGAGTTTCTTTGCCAAGGTCTTTCACTTGATGAGCTTACTTTATCATATTTCTTTATATATTATGTAATTGTGCTAATATATGATAATCTAAATTGTTCCACTTGAACTAAAAAATGACATTGCGGAATTCCCTTGTCTGATTGCCTATAGCTAAATACTGTGTGATATCTTACTCTTCCAGGCTTGATATTGAATCTTCTTGACAAATTTGGGCTATGAAGCAAGTGTGTTTTCAGCTTTACTCTTTCATAAGACCTTTTAATCACTTTTGTATGTTTACAATCAAAGAAAAAGGAAAAGAAAAGGGAATCAGTAAAAAAAAGGTTGTTAAAAGTAAAAGCTTCAAGTTGTGTGCTTCAGGCATGCTTTCCCTAAAAAGTTAAGATGTATGCTACAAGCATGCCATTCCCTCAAAGACAAGATGTATGCTTCAAGCATGCCACTCCTAAAAAATAAAAAAAGTATGCTTCAAGCATGCCACATGCAGTTTACTGTTAAAAGATTAAACTGGCCTACTAGATTGGAGTTGAAACCACTTGCTCGCCCTAACTTGTTAGTTGCTTCAATTTTGAGCCTTTGCTTTTCTACTAAGGTCTTACTTAGTACTTGGCTATAGTTGATTGAAATGAGGTTGAGATGCATGTCATTCCCTAACTTGTTAAAATCATATTAAGATCATGTATTTTGCATATTATGTGATATATAAGGTTATATGATCGAATGAGCTCATCTTTTGCTATCTTGGCACTCCTTTTGTTTCTTCTTGTGAAATCATTGCTACAGGGAAATTTTTGAACATGTTCTCTTTTTTGTACTCTTGATGAATCCTTTGTCAAAGGGGGAGAAGTTTGGGAATCTTTGAGAAGTTTAAGGAAAAAGGGGAAGAAGTTTAGAGAATTTTGGACCTTTTGGGCACATTGCACATTCACACACATTTTACTTCTTAGGGGGAGTTTTTCAGTTTTTTTTCACTTTGCATATTTGTCAAAGGGGGAGATTTTGTGTTTTTACGGTCTTTGTTTTTAATCCTTTGGTTTTCAAAATCTTTTGTGAAGTGAATGCTAAATGTTCAATTCTAAGTGATGTTGCCAATGTTTTCATCAAGGGGGAGATTGTGAAATCATGTGCTGAAAAATTGGCTTAGAATTGAATTTGCAAAATGTGTTTGTGCATGTGTTTGACAAATTGACAAGAAACAGTAAGATTCGCATTAGCGCCAGACCAGAGTTTCAGAAAACAGTAAGTTTCCCTTTTGCGCCGGACCGGTTTTCGCTACTGCGCCGGACTAAACTTTTAGTTTGGCGTGAACGTGTTCTCAAGGTACTTTATGCCGGACCAAATTTTTCTATTGGCGCCGGACCAAAAGTTCCAAAGCAAATTGCGCCGGATCATTCCTTTGCATCAGCGCCAAACCAAATTAGGGTTTCTTTCGCATCTACGCCGGACCAAATTTTTGGTCCGTCGTGAATGGGTTCTCGAATGAATTTTTCATGTGTACGCCGGACCATATTTTTGGTCTGTCGTGAATGCATTTTGCTCAGTTAGGGTTTTGTTAGAATTGGAATTGAACTTTGGTTTGAATTTGAGATTTGTGAGAATTTCATGATGTTTGTTTTTAAGTGGACTTTATGCAATGCTCGTGTGAGTATTTGCATGGACTAATGTTGAGTCAAGTCGCGGACTTGTGCTCGGATTCATTTTGTGGTTTGTTCATGTGCAGGTATTGCTCGAGGGCGAATGTGGTCGATGACGGGACCGGAACTAGGTTCATGGAGGAACTGAGGGTCGGGACTAGGTTCAGGAGGAACTGAGGTCTTGTTGGTCAAGGATGTTGTAACACCCCAGCATTTACTATGCCTGAATGCTACCAAACATAACGTAAACAACATCTAAATACCATGAATTAAGGTAAATTACAGCAAAGGAGTAAATGCTAAAACCCGAGATTTCGGCAGCATCTCCTTTGTTTTAACATGATTTGAAGGAGCAACAACAATATAGCAATATAAGGCAATAAGAGAGATAGCTAAAACAGCAATAATTAAAGGCTTAACGACAATATAAGTCTACTTTCAAGCATTTAATGTCTCCAAGAGTCAAACTAACAATAAGACTCTCATATAGCAAAGCTAAACCTTAAAGCAATAATCATCACAAGCAGATTATTCTCAAAAACTAATTGAATGACTTGTGGAATCAAATGAGTGAAGCTACGTGCGAAAGTGTGACTATTTCCCTTCCCCGCATGCCGGTCTCATGGTACCTAAAACAACAAGAAAACACAAGCGTGAGTTCAAAACTCAGCAAGCATATTGCAATGGTACAACAAGAATAATTACATGGCAATAATATCTCACATCGTGTAAACCATCTCATTCATGTTCACAAATCATTATCATCATCATTATGTATGCAATGCGATGCGATGCTCATATCTCCTTGGAAACTCATACCGGTATGGTTGAGTACACACCCGTCGGTGTGCACCCTCTCCCCCTTCCATCCCGAAGATGGAGGGTGCCTACTCCTCGCTTCCCCACACCGCGGTGGATGGAATCACGATGTAGGACTTACTCATTGGCTCTCCGGAATAGTCATAACTTTCTCACCGACCTTCCCCGGATTAGTTATGACTTTCTCACCGCCCGGGCCATGTAACATGTCATGTATGCAAATATGCCAACATCATAATTAACTTGTACATTAACACATGGCATCATAGCATACTCATCATATCATAGGCAATCATTAAAGCATGGCAAGTGATCATATCATATAATCAAGTTCATCTAGTTTCAACTAGCAACCTACAAACCGCTATCCATTATAATACACTTGCCTCAACCACGGGCAACGGATTGGCGGGAAGTAGAAGGCACTCCCGGGGTCGCCCCACCTGCACATAGGTACCACACACTCACAATCATGTCCACAAAATAGTACGCAAACCCTCATCTACCCCGACATTGCCAACTACTCGCAAAACCCAAAAACAGAGGTTTTGTCCCGTCGGGACAGCAGCCTTCCAAAAGGCATAACTTGGGTTCTGGGACTCCGAATCAATTAAACGAGTACATCCTCGCGTAGATTAGGAAATTTCCTAACTTTTTCTAAGTATATAGAAAGACTGATTCGGACTCTAAAGTTGTTTAATCTACAAAATACCGTGATCTGTACCAATCACGTCACAGATTTTAATACGCTCGGTAAACCAAGCATAACTTTCAAACGGCTGGGCGGAATTTAAAGTTCTTTATACCCACTGAAAGGTATTGAAATTACCTACAACTTATTCAACAGACGTACGACCAAATTCCGATTCTAAATTGGCGAAAACCCAAACCCTATGTCGACTGCTCATGCTATCCGAAACAGAGAACGTGGCAGCTTCTAGATCTAATCTAATCTACTCAATTCCAACACCACCAATTGATCTAAAAACATGATAATAACCCTTAGAATAGTACCTACATCAACCCCAAGGATTCCCATAGCCATACCTTCGCCCAACGCATGAAAACACAACGGATCTCCTCCCGGATCGCTCCTCGCTCCTCGCGCTATGAACGGATCTTCGAGGTGTGGAGGTGGGGAACTCCCCTAGCGGCAGCAAGGGAGGTGGAGAGGTGGTGTAGAGGGTGGTGGTGCAAGGGGAGAGCAAGGGGAGGTGGGGGCACACGCAAAAGGGAGAGGGAGAGGTGGGGGGCGGCTAGGGCACAAAAGTGGGATGTGGGGGCGCACAAACAGCAGGGGAGGCGCAATAAGGGGCTGGGGGAGGCCCCCAACCAGGACTCCTACTCCTACATGGACTCATACTCCATCCCACCAAAGCCCACAACCCTTTCCCCTAGGCCCAAAACTCCCCGGAAAGGCCCAAACTCCCGGAAACGGCCCGAAAACGCTATTAACCTCCATACCCTATGGTTTTAACCTTAATTCCACATTTCATAAAGTTTTTGACCTCAACATTCACATTTTGTAAAGCCATAATCTCTAATTTCACATTTTATAAAGTCTCGGCATTCCGTAGTGTCACATTCTCCCCCCTTAAACAGGATTCGACCTCGAATCCTGTCGGGACCCCGAATTTGCAAATCCGGACCCTCTGTCTATTCAGCACTAGTCCAGGAACGCGCTAGTGCACACAGTCTTTAACATCGGTAAATATCACAATCATACCAATCGATATCATAAAAGTACTTTATTAAAGTAATAAAACTGGTTACTCGACCTTACGGCCAAGTTACAAATATATGCCTTGCAAGGCGAAACTTATTCAGAGAGAAATAATAGCAGCGGAAAATCAAAGAACTTCGTGGCGCCATCCAGTATACCACAGGCAACTGACTGGGCTCGCATCCCTAAGTAGACGGGTCCTCTTGGAGTTCCTCCTCCAAAGCTGGCGTAGTCTCCTCTTCAACTGGTGTTGTGTTGAGGCAAGGGTGAGTACTTGGTACTCAGCAAGTCATGCACAGAATGCAAGCTAATATACTATATGCATGGCTCGGTACAAAGGAATAGCTCAAGGTATATTTGCAGTAAACAGCATTTGACAAGTAATGTAAGTAGATTCGAAAACAGTAGAAATAAGTAAAGCATAAATAACTTTTCAAGCAGTTTAGTAAACATTTTCCCCATCCTAAACCACATTTCCATCTTCCTCATTATTAAACCAACCCAACTTTCCAAATCCAAGTTATTCTTGAGAAAATCTAACCCTTGACTGTAATCCCCGAGCATTGTCCAGTACCGTGGACTCGGCTATTCGAATAGGTTTTACACTCTGCAGAGGTTATACACTTTACCCACAAGATACAATCCACTCACCACGTCAGCCGTGAATCGCCATACAAGAGTATGCGAATGAGCGATCATAACAAAGTCTTTCAGAAGCCTCTAACTACACAAGTGGTCCTCCCCGGTTATTGCGCACTAGCCCTTCCCTTCGCTAAGGCGAAGTCTAGGCCAATCAACCGTTAGATGGGTACCTGGCCTCAGCCCCGGTACGCTCCCCCTTCAAGCTACACAAACGGTGTAGTTGACACCCCGAGGTACCACAAGTAAGTCATTAGCAACTTAATCAGCTAGGTCCGTCCCATTCCGGACATGTGGTTGTACGTTTGACTCAGTTCAAAGGCTTGCAAGGTGAAGTCCTTAGGGTGACCAGGGCAAGACTACCCGAAAAACCAAATCAACATCCCCAATGCCACAACTGGCCCACCTGATTACTCTTGCCACATGCCCCGGTCGAAAACTGTTTATCAAACCCCAGTTGATTACCATGCACCACGTGCCATCAACATCACATGATACTTTTCCAAAACAGGTTCAATATATCATTAAGTCAATATTAACATTTGATTATCCAAAATCATGTCATGAGCACGAAAGGTGTCTAAGCAAAGATACTACAACGGTCTAAAACCCATGTTGGCAAATTGATAATGTCCAACTAGTAATCCACAACTAGGGTGACAAAGGGTCATGGCACATACTTAAGTAATCAAGGCGTCATACAGCAAATTGGTATTTATCTAATCCCCAGGTTTAAACGAAATATTTTTCTAATTGAACTAGCATGCAATAGTTTGAATCAAAATTGATTTCGAAATAGGATCAACATGGTCAAAGCACAACTTGCCTTCAAAAAGTACTTGCTCTTGGTCTTGAGTTGGATCCTGAGTCAATACTTCTCCCTCGAATCCTTCCGGCACTTCAACGTCTACTCGTAAAGCGTGCAAATAGCAAATACACGAATAAACAATAGGAAAAAACATCCCAAAACTCCAAATAAAATCCATAAACAGAGAGAACATAATTTTGTGGATTTTTAGAAACTGGAATCGTCAAATTTGGAGTTAAAACGCAAAAGTTATGATTATTTAAAGTTTAAATAATCAATTAAATAATTTTATAGAGAAAAACTTTAGTCCAAAAATCAAATAAAATTCATATTTAGGTAGATCTCAATTTTATACAAATTTAGAAATTTGAATCACTCAAATCGGAGTTGAAACGCAAAAGTTATAAGCGTTTGAAGTTTGAATCTAAATTTGAATCAATATTTCGAATTAATAAATCATTTTCTTTTTCCGGAAATTAATTATTGCGCAAAGATGGACACGTGGCAGCCTCGATTGGTTGGCTGGCGTCAGTGGTCCATGGACTCGGTCCACGCTTCGGCTCGGGTCTCACAGTGGACTCGGTCCACGACTCTGCGTGTCGGCCCGACATGTGGGCCCACTCGGGTAGCGTCATCGGCGACGTGAGGCTCGGCCGCAGTCGGCGGCAGTGGGACCTTTGTGACGTCATGGGTGGCGTCGGCGCTTAGCGAGGTCGACCAGCGACATGCGGGCCCTCGACACGCGGGCCGAGCGTGTCGGCGTCCTACCTGCCAGCGTGGGCCAGCGGCCCGACGCGTCGGTCCAACTTCCCGACACGTGGCGCAATCTCGGCCGTTGGTTTGAAAATCAACGGCGCGGATTAGATCCAGGGTTAACACGTTGAAACTACTCGTTGATCGTGGGCCGTTCGATCTAGATCGGACGGTCCAGATCTAATCCTATAATCACACTGCTACGGCACGTGGCGATTGTGAACCGTTGGATCTTGATCCAACGGTCCAGATCTAATCGGGTTTGGAACACGTGAACTCACCTCAACCGTCCGATCTGGATCTGACGGTCCTCCGAGCTCGCGGACGGCGATGGCTTCACGGCGGCGCTGGCTTGACCGGAGACGGGGACGACGACCAAGGGCGCGGCGCTACGGGGCTTCTCCGGCGAGATGAAACCTCCCTTCGGGTGCGTCTCGTCGCGGGGACTCCGGATCTGGGCTCCTTCTCGGCGGAAGACGACGGACGGCGGCGGAAAACGGCGCAAACCGCGGAGGGAAGAGACAACTCCGGCGAGCGATTGCGGCTCAACGGCGGCTCGGCGAGATGGCTCGGGGGAACGGGTGCGCAAGGATGAGGGCAACCTCGGGGGACGTCTCACGCTTTAAATAGCCTCGGCGTTCGTGCCCTAGACGGAAACCTAGTTCGTTACGGCGGCGGGCGCGGCGGCGGAGTCCGGCTCGGACTCGGCGAAGACGACGAAATCGCGGCCGTCCACGTGGCACGATCAACGGCCACGATCGCACGGGCGCACTCGGATCCGGCGATTCTGGCTCGAGCCGTCTGGCGGATCTCAGCCGTTGGATCTTGATCCAACGGTTGGGATTGATTAGGGTTAGGAGTGGGTTCGGTCGAGTCACGTGGCTCGGGTCGGACTCGAACTCGAGTCTGACTCGGGCTCGGTCGGATGAACAGTACTTGACCCGAGTTGGATTTTCCAGCGATTTAATATTTAAAATAATTCCCAGTAATTCATTTAATTCATTAAAAATAGCAAATGACTCGGAAAAATTCCAGAAAAATTCTGGAAAATATTTTGGAACATTTTGGACTCAAATAAAATATTTCCAACAAAATTTTATTTGCAAAATTAAATTCTTTAATTATTTCAAAATGGAATAAATTCAAATAAATTCCAAATAAATCCAAATAAATTCCAGAAAATTCCAAAAATTCACCAAAGTGCCAAATCACACATGAATTTAAGAAAAGCAAAATTTTGGGGTGTTACAAACCTCCCCCCCTTAATAGAATCTCGTCCCCGAGATTCGTGGCTCACTCTGAGAATAGGTTTGGAAACTCTTTCTTCAAATCCTCTTCGCGCTCCCAAGTCGCTTCGCTTTCCTCATGGTTGCTCCACTGAACTCTACAGAAACGGGTTGACTTGTTTCTAGTTTCTCGATCCATTGTGTCCAGAATCCTCACAGGATGTTCCTTATAAGTCAAATCCTCTTGCAACTCAATTGACTCTAGCGGTGTCTGTTCCTCAGGAACTCGGAGACACTTCTTCAACTGGGACACATGGAATACATCATGTACTCCTGCTAACGACTGTGGCAACTCCAGCTGGTAAGCAACTTCGCCTTTGCGACTCAAAATCTTAAATGGTCCAACATAACGGGGTGCGAGTTTCCCTTTGGCATGGAACCTCTTAACTCCCCCGAGAGGCGTAACTCTGAGGTATACAAAGTCTTCTGGTTCAAAACTCAAGTCTCGGCGACGATTGTCAGCATAACTCTTCTGTCGAGATTGGGCGATCTTCAATCTTTCCCTAATCACGGCGACCGCTCTTGACCTTACAAGAATATCAGGCCCAAAGACACGGCGCTCGCCGGTCTCATTCCAATTCAATGGCGTCCGACATGGTCGTCCATACAGTGCCTCAAAAGGTGACATCTGTAGACTAGCCTGATAACTATTGTTGTAACTGAACTCGGCATACGGCAAACTCTTATCCCAAGAGGTAGCATAAGCTAACGCACAAGCTCTCAACATATCCTCCAGAATCTGGTTGACTCTTTCGGTCTGTCCATCCGATGCAGGGATGATAAGGTATCTTGAAGTTCAAACGGGTCCCCATGGCTTCATGCAACTTATTCCAGAACCTTGAGGTAAATTGGGTACCTCTGTCCGATACAATCCTCTTTGGCACTCCGTGCAAACAGACAATCCTGATCATGTACAACTCTGCTAACTTATCTCCCGAGTAGGTGGTCTTCACAGGGATAAAATGGGCTACTTTAGTCAAGCGATCCACTATAACCCATATGGAGTCATAACCCCCTTGAGTCTTCGGCAGACCGGTAATGAAATCCATTCCGATTTCCTCCCACTTCCACTCAGGTATCTTCAGCGGCTGTAGCAATCCTGCTGGTCTCTGATGCATTGCCTTGACTCTCTGGCATACGTCGCACAATGCAACATGCTCGGCAACTTCACGTTTCATACTCGGCCACCAGAATCTCTCCTTCAGATCCTGATACATCTTGGCGCTTCCAGGGTGAATTGAGTACTTGGAGTCATGGGCTTCTTCCAGAATCAGTTGCTTTAACTCCTTTTTGTTAGGCACACAAATGCGAGCCTTCATCCATAACGTGCCTTGCTCATCCAACTTGAAGTCTTCTGCCTTGCCTTCTTCCTTGATGGACTTAATCCTACGGATCTTGTCATCATCCTTTTGTCCTTCTCGAATCTGATCCTCCAGGGTAGGCTTTACTTCTAATGCGGCCAAGAATCCGCTAGGTACAACCTCAATCTTCATTTTCTGAAAGTCCTCACATAACTCATCCTGACTTGTGGCTAGCAACATACTCGCGGTATGGCTCTTCCGACTCAGAGCATCGGCAACTACGTTGGCCTTCCCGGGATGGTAATGGATTCCAACATTGTAGTCCTTGATTAACTCTAGCCATCTCCTTTGCCTCATATTCAGATCCGACTGGGTGAATATGTACTTAAGGCTCTTATGATCCGTATACACTTCACATCTGTTTCCAATCAGATAGTGGCGCCATATCTTCAAGGCATGTACTACGGCAGCTAACTCCAGGTCATGTGTCGGATAATTTTCCTCATGCGGCCTCAACTGCCTTGATGCATAAGCGACGACCTTTCCATTCTGCATCAGCACACATCCAAGTCCTTGGCGCGATGCGTCACAGTAAATATCAAAGCTTTGAGCAACGTCCGGTAGAACTAACACCGGTGCTGATGTCAATCGCTTCTTCAGCTCCTGAAATCCTTTCTCACATTCTGGCGTCCATGCAAACTTCTTTTCCTTCTTCAGCAATTGCGTAAGAGGTTTCGCAATTGTCGAAAAGCCTTCGATAAAACGGCGGTAGTATCCTGCCATTCCAAGGAAACTCCGAATCTGGGTCACAGTCTTTGGCTGTTCCCAATGTAACACAGCTTCTACTTTGCTTGGATCTACGGCGACTCCTTCTGCGGTCATTACATGTCCAAGGAACTCCACTTTGTCCTTCCAAAAGTCACACTTGCTGAACTTGGCGAAAAGTTGCTGTTCCCTCAGCTTTTCCAAAACTCGCCTCAAGTGTTCGGCATGTTCATCCTCTGTCTTGGAGTAGACTAGGATATCGTCTATGAACACGACGACGAACTTGTCCAAATATTCCATGAACACCTTATTCATCATATTCATGAAATAAGCTGGCGCATTCGTCAGTCCAAAGGACATAACCGTAAACTCGTAATGTCCATATCTTGACGAGAATGCAGTCTTCGGAATATCCTCCGATCGGATCTTCAACTGATGGTATCCCGATCTCAGATCAATCTTGGAGAAAACTCCGGCTCCTCTCAACTGATCGAACAAATCATCAATCCTGGGTAGCGGATACTTATTCTTCACGGTGACTTCGTTGAGTGCACGGTAGTCGATGCACATCCTGAAACTCCCGTCCTTCTTCTTGACAAACAAAACTGGTGCTCCCCACGGCGACGAACTTGGCCTGATAAATCCTTTCTCCATTAACTCTTCTAGCTGTTTCTTCATCTCTACCAACTCCTCGGTGGACATCCGATAGGGTCTCTTTGCTATCGGTCTTTGTGCAGTACAAGCTCTATAACAAACTCTATGTCCCTGTCGCGGCATACCGTAGATCTTCGGGAAAAACATCGGGTACTCATTCACTCTTGGGACGTCATCTATGCTGATTGCCTTGGTATCGTTAACCATCAAGCTGTCCGTCTCTAATCATGCGGTGGCTTGAAATTCCACTTTCTTCCCACACGGGCTCTCGACTGAGATAGTCCTTCGTCCACAATCCAATACGGCCTTGTGCTTGGACAACCAATCCATTCCCAATATGACGTCTAAGGTCTGGGTCTCCAAAATTATAAGGTTTGCTAGGAACTCTATTACATCTATTAGTATTCTCACCGGAACATCCTACTTTCGCTCGGAGTTCGGAACTGTGGGTTTGAACTAAAAGCATGCACTTAAGTCTTGCAATCCTCAAATCATTTCTAGTAGCAAAGCCTTGCGAAACAAACGAATCTGAAGCTCGAGAATCAAACAAAACTGCAGGTATCGAGTTAACAAGTAACTTACCCAAGACGACGTCCGTTGCATTCTGCAAAGGCATCCGAGGTGACATGGTTGACTCGGCCTCTCACCACGATGCAGGGTGTGGCTCCTGCCGGGCGTCCTAGCTGGGTGGTTCCTAGGTTGAAGCGAATCGGGTCACTCCTGCTGTCTTCTTGGACAAGCTGTTGGCAAAGTGTCCTGGCTCGTTGCGATTGTAGCGTCACCTTGTTCCTTCTTGTTTGCCTCGAGTAGCGTTTCTAAGCGGGGCTGGGTGCAGTAGTTCGATTGGCAGGTCTTGGTCGGAGGTGGTGTCCTTGTTGCATTCTCGTGGTTGGAATCAAGAATTGATTTGGTGCAACTCTTAGACGCATTTATGCGTTCCCTGGCGTGATCCTTCTTTGTTGCATCTGCGCTTCTGTTCTCATCCAGTTCCTTGCGCTTGTCCTCAAGAATAAGCGCCTTATTCACCAACTCTTGGAAATCTGGAAAGGTGTGGGTGATCAACCCTACTTGCAATCCTGAGTTAAGTCCCTTCATAAAACGAGACTGTCTGGATTTATCTGTCGCTACATCCTCAGTGCGTAGCGTGCTAGCTGTGTGAACTTGTTCAGTAGTCGACACTGGCTGATTACCTTGCTTCAGTGCTCTGAACTCCTCCTTCTTAAGGTCCATGATTCCTTCAGGCACGTGATACTGTCGGAATGCAGCTGTGAACTCCTCCCAGGTGATATCTTGAGGGTTCTCTTGCGTGGCACAGAAGTTCTCCCACCATTCGGCGGCTGTTCCTTCCAACTGATGAGAAGCGTAGAGTACCTTCTCATTTCCTATGCATTGAGCTATGTGTAGCTTCCTCTCGATTGATCTTAACCAATCATCAGCCTCCAATGGATTGGCATTCCCAGAGAAAGTGGGTGGGTGAGTCCTCATGAACTCGGACAGTCTTGTGTTCTGGCGTGGTCCCTGGTTAGCTGGGTTGGCTGTGGCCTGAGCAGTGACGTGCTGCATTTGTTGCATCATAGCATGCATCAACTGAGTCTGAGCAGCAAGAAATGCTCCAAAATTCTGCATATCAACTGGGCGGTCTTTGGTGCTCCATTATTGGGGTTTTCTGCTGGGCGAGAGCCACTCCCATTGCTTCCAAAGTTTCCACGGGTGTTCACCATCTGTCGATTTGCTCTAGGTTTAGAGATGAGAGGGAAACAAGAATAGACAAGTAATATGGAACTTATGCGGGGCGAAAGGGGTAACTTTTAAGGTCTAACTTTATTATTGATAACTTGGTATGGTTGCTTACAATGCCTAGAGGCCTCGCAACACATACTGCACACTCAGCAAAACAAAGCAAATCCAAATCGAACTAACATCTGGAGTCCAACGCCTAAAGGGTGACTCTTTATTCTATGACGCGACTCGGCGAAGGAGCCTCACTATAGATCCTATGCTCACTCATCGAGGAAACCTCCACGGCCTGGTGCAGGTCTTTGTGGCATAGGCGTAACGATCGCCATGTCCAGCGACTATGTCCTCTGTGGTAGTCGAAGAAGCGATGTCCTCATCGAGGTCCGACTCCTCCGGATCTGGCTCGTGTAGCTCGAAAATCTTGGCTCTGGGTGCAGTCCGTACAAGGTCATCTCCAACTCGTCAATCCTTCGTAGTAGGTGTGCCACATACTCCTGAGCTTCCCGCCATCGGTTCTTCTCTGTCGTGATCTCCTTGCGGGCCTTCTGTAGCTCCTTGCTTGTATTATCTAGTACATCCTCCTGGGCGACGACAAATCGTGCCAGCTGTGTAACCGTGGCATTCTCATCCTGAATCGTCTTTGGGTCAAGAAGGTTATCGCCGCGGATGATAACGAACACCGTGCTCTCCAACTCCTGGCGTAGATGGGTAATGTGCCGCATTGCCGTCGTGAAACTTCTTGGATACCCATCTGCATTGTAGATCTCTGGCGGCAAAGGTGTATCGGCGATTGCCTGGGCCCTTTTTCCTAGCAGGTACCTCAATCCTCACGTCACAAGCCTTGATCAATCCTGCTTGCCTGATCACTTCCACTTGGTATTGGGGCTTCTCAAAATCTCCGAGAGTTTGTAGCATGTGCCAAAGTTCTGCGGCGTGACCAACTCCTAGATCAACGTAGTTGAACTCTTCCTCCATCTGTCACAAGAGTGTCTTACGTAAGAACTCGGATTTCTTTTTAAATTGTGACAAGGTAAGGGAAAATTTCAGCAAGAGACAAGAAAAGAGAGAAGGGGATAAGTCGAGATGTCATTTCTTATCTTGACAATTTTTTTTTTTGCTTTTAGAAAATAGGTTTTATCCTCACTACGACCAATCTAGCTAGGGTTGAGCCTACAGTCAAGTATGGCTCTGATACCACCTCTGTCGGGACCCCGAATTTGCAAATCCGGACCCTCTGTGTATTCAGCACTAGTCCAGGAACGCGCTAGTGCACACAGTCTTTAACATCGGTAAATATCACAATCATACCAATCGATATCATAAAAGTACTTTATTAAAGTAATAAAACTGGTTACTCGACCTTACGGCCAAGTTACAAATATATGCCTTGCAAGGCGAAACTTATTCAGAGAGAAATAATAGCAGCGGAAAATCAAAGAACTTCGTGGCGCCATCCAGTATACCACAGGCAACTGACTGGGCTCGCATCCCTAAGTAGACGGGTCCTCTTGGAGTTCCTCCTCCAAAGCCGGGCGTAGTCTCCTCTTCAAGCGGTGTTGTGTTGAGGCAAGGGTGAGTACTTGGTACTCGACAAGTCATGCAGAATGCAAGCTAATATACTATATGCATGGCTCGGTACAAAGGAATAGCTCAAGGTATATTTGCGAAATGACATTTGACAAGTAATGTAAGTAGATTCGAAAGCATGAGAAATAAGTAAAGCATAAATAACTTTTCAAGCAGTTTAGTAAACATTTTCCCCATCCTAAACCACATTTCCATCTTCCTCATTATTAAACCAACCCAACTTTCCAAATCCAAGTTATTCTTGAGAAAATCTAACCCTTGATTTGTAATCCCCGAGCATTGTCGATCACAGTGGACTCGGCTATTCGAATAGGTTTTACACTCTGCAGAGGTTATACACTTTACCCACAAGATACAATCCACTCACCACGTCGGTAGTGAATCGCCATACAAGAGTATGCGAATGAGCGATCATAACAAAGTCTTTGAAGCCTCTAACTACACAAGTGGTCCTCCCGGTTATTGCGCACTAGCCCTTCCCTTCGCTAAGGCGAAGTCTAGGCCAATCAACCGTTAGATGGGTACTGGCCTCGGCCCGATGACGCTCCCCTTCAAGCTACACAAGCGGTGTAGTTGACACCCCGAGGTACCACAAGTAAGTCATTAGCAACTTAATCAGCTAGGTCCGTCCCATTAGGACATGTGGTTGCACGTTTGACTCAGTTCAAAGGCTTGCAAGGTGAAGTCCTTAGGGTGACCAGGGCAAGACTACCCGAAAAACCAAATCAACATCCCCAATGCCACAATGGCCCACTGATTACTCTTGCCACATGCCCGGCCGAAATCGTTTATCAAACCCCGCTTGATTACCATGCACCACGTGCCATCAACATCACATGATACTTTTCCAAAACAGGTTCAATATATCATTAAGTCAATATTAACATTTGATTATCCAAAATCATGTCATGAGCACGAAAGGTGTCTAAGCAAAGATACTACAACGGTCTAAAACCCATGTTGGCAAATTGATAATGTCCAACTAGTAATCCACAACTAGGGTGACAAAGGGTCATGGCACATACTTAAGTAATCAAGGCGTCATACAGCAAATTGGTATTTATCTAATCCCCAGGTTTAAACGAAATATTTTTCTAATTGAACTAGCATGCAATAGTTTGAATCAAAATTGATTTCGAAATAGGATCAACATGGTCAAAGCACAACTTGCCTTCAAAAAGTACTTGCTCTTGGTCTTGAGTTGGATCCTGAGTCAATACTTCTCCCTCGAATCCTTCCGGCACTTCAACGTCTACTCGTAAAGCGTGCAAATAGCAAATACACGAATAAACAATAGGCAAAAACATCCCAAAACTCCAAATAAAATCCATAAACAGAGAGAACATAATTTTGTGGATTTTTAGAAACTGGAATCGTCAAATTTGGAGTTAAAACGCAAAAGTTATGATTATTTAAAGTTTAAATAATAAATTAAATAATTTTATAGAGAAAAACTTTAGTCCAAAAATCAAATAAAATTCATATTTAGGTAGATCTCAATTTTATACAAATTTAGAAATTTGAATCACTCAAATCGGAGTTGAAACGCAAAAGTTATAAGCGTTTGAAGTTTGAATCTAAATTTGAATCAATATTTCGAATTAATAAATCATTTTCTTTTTCCGGAAATTAATTATTGCGTCAGCATGGACACGTGGCAGCCTCTGATTGGTTGGCTGACGTCAGCCGGTCCATGGACTCGGTCCACGCTCGGCTCGGGTCTACCGTGGACTCGGTCCACGACTCTGCGTGTCGCTGACATGTGGGCCCACTCGGGTGACGTCATCGCTGACGTCAGCGGGGCTCACCGCAGTGGCGGCAGTGGGACCCACTGTGACGTCATGGGTGACGTCAGCGCTTGGCGGGGTCAACCACTGACATGCGGGCCCTCTGACACGCGGGCCCGCGTGTCGGCGTCCTACCTGCCAGGCGTGGACGGCGCTGACCGCGTCGGTCCAACTTCCCGACACGTGGCGCAATCTCGGCCGTTGGTTTGAAAATCAACGGCGCGGATTAGATCCAGGGTTAACACGTTGAAACTACTCGTTGATCGTGGGCCGTTCGATCTAGATCGGACGGTCCAGATCTAATCCTATAATCACACTGCTACGGCACGTGGTGATTGTGAACCGTTGGATCTTGATCCAACGGTCCAGATCTAATCGGGTTTGGAACACGTGAACTCACCTCAACCGTCCGATCTGGATCTGACGGTCCTCCGAGCTCGCGGACGGCGATGGCTTCACGGCGGCGCTGGCTTGACCGGAGACGGGGACGACGACCAAGGGCGCGGCGCTACGGGGCTTCTCCGGCGAGATGAAACCTCCCTTCGGGTGCGTCTCGTCGCGGGGACTCCGGATCTGGGCTCCTTCTCGGCGGAAGACGACGGACGGCGGCGGAAAACGGCGCAAACCGCAGCGGAGGGAAGAGACAACTCCGGCGAGCGATTGCGGCTCAACGGCGGCGGCTCAGGCGAGATGGCTCGGGGGAACGGGTGCGCAAGGATGAGGGCAACCTCGGGGGACGTCTCACGCTTTAAATAGCCTCGGCGTTCGTGCCCTAGACGGAAACCTAGTTCGTTACGGCGGCGGGCGCGGCGGCGGAGTCCGGCTCGGACTCGGCGAAGACGACGAAATCGCGGCCGTCCACGTGGCACGATCGACGGCCACGATCGCACGGGCGCGATCGGATCCGGGCCGGTTACGGCTCGAACCGGTACGGGCGGATCTCAGCCGTTGGATCTTGATCCAACGGTTGGGATTGATTAGGGTTAGGAGTGGGTTCGGTCGAGTCACGTGGCTCGGGTCGGACTCGAACTCGAGTCTGACTCGGGCTCGGATGATGAAACGATTTGACCCGAGTTGGATTTTCCAGCGATTTAATATTTAAAATAATTCCCAGTAATTCATTTAATTCATTAAAAATAGCAAATGACTCGGAAAAATTCCAGAAAAATTCTGGAAAATATTTTGGAACATTTTGGACTCAAATAAAATATTTCCAACAAAATTTTATTTGCAAAATTAAATTCTTTAATTATTTCAAAATGGAATAAATTCAAATAAATTCCAAATAAATCCAAATAAATTCCAGAAAATTCCAAAAATTCACCAAAGTGCCAAATCACACATGAATTTAAGAAAAGCAAAATTTTGGGGTGTTACAAATCCGAAGAACGCCCAAATCGACAACAAGTTCGCCAAGGGACAAAAGACTTCTTTGCAACGCAAAACATTCACACAGAGACTAAAATCGGAACAAAGGGCAAACGAGTTCTCAAAACCAACACTTGCGAGAACTTTACTCAACATTGAAACACAAAGTACTAACACATGGTCTCAGCACGACCCCAAGCTATAAGATAAATCCTCAAACAGCCCACAAAAGAAAACGGTCTCATACTCCTCGTTCTAAGTATTCCTCGGCACTGAAGTGCCTGATCCCTTTAACTAAAGCTACTCTCCAGAAGAACACGGTATCAACCTCCCTTCTGTGGTTCCTTGTACTCAAGACGACGAGAAACAGGAGAGACACCACTCTAAGATTACCACCAGAAGGAACAACCTACTTTACATCCAGGATCCTCAAGACCCGCTCAACAGAAATGACCGAACGTTCCTCTGCGGTTGACACAACTCGCTTCTTGCCCAACGACAAAAGATCCGATACACTTCAAAAGGAAAAGCGATTACTAGCAACCACCAAGTGGTCCACTAATAATTTAATCAACCCTACCGAGGAACATCTCAACGACACAATTCTCCAAGAAGGTTTGCATTGAGTCATACACAACCTTCCACTCAATGGATCACGATAAAGAGTACAATCATTGAGTGAGCTCAACCATAAACATGAACCTATTTGGTCCACATACAACAACTCAAAACCCAAAGCGTTAAAACCACTTTGGAAAGGATCCGGCAACATCCAAAGAGCACACATTTTAATTTTCTATGCCAAGACACAAAGGAAACGCAAATCCCCTACACCACAACCAACATACCAGAAATTTTTCAATATTTCTTTTCATACTAGAAAGCAAGGGAAATCTTGTTTCATGACATAAATGCACACTCTTCAAAAGCACTCCGGATTAGTCATATCTCCATATATGACTTTCTCACCGACCTGGCTCAACGACTCTTTTATCATTTAACATCTAAAAACGATGTCATGTTTACTTTTCACCATTCCTTCATCATGTAACAACACTACCGAATAGCCATTCACATGACGACTTCTTCCTCAGCATCACATGAATAAATCTCGAATAGCATCGAAGATCGCGCTAGTTCATATAAACTATGACGGCAGCATAGTTAACAGTAAGGCATCACATCGTATCATAACCCACCAACGATAGATAGCTAAACTTGCAAAACATCGCATTTTAACCAAAATCAACATTTTTTTTTGGAAAAGAACATCGACTCCAAAGTCAAACATCTGCACACACAACCGCCACAAAATTGTATCAAAAAAGAGGGAAACTCAATCCCAAAAGAAAACTCTTCGCTAACCAAATTCACTTATGAAACATTCATAAAAAAAATCCAGACTTGTGAAACATCCGCACACCAGACACATTTTCCAAATGACTCCAACTCTAGCCAAAAAGAGTTACACATCAAGGGCTTAACTCAAAAGTTTCCAACACAACCCTTTATGACCATCTGCTTCCTTTTAAATTTAATTCCAAAGATAATTCAGTGCGAACGCGAAAGGGCACGATCGACTCGAAAACTTTTGGGGTGTAAATCCATACTCATAGCACCAACTAAACAAATTAGCCAAAACCAAAAATTTGCACCAATTTCTACGAGTTTTAGGGAAACTCTGAAACATAGCATATGGAACACCTTGACCGAAAACCCTTCAACCAATATGGCAAACAACCAAACCAGTCCAAAAGCTTTTAAACACAAGCTCAGCATAAAAAGAACCATCTCTAGTACTCCACTACGTTTTCCATTAAAGACTTCAATAATCACTATTTACTCATCGAGAAAGTCCAACCGGATTTAACAAAATTTACATAACAATTTCTTTCTCTAGTTACCATTTCCAACTCTTTTAATTAAGTTTTATGATGCTTATCCAAAAAAAACACCCAACCAAGACTATATAGACATGATCCCCACGGATCAACGAATCATAATACTTCTTATTCTAAATTTGAAACATAGTACTTCAACAAATCTTTCAACAAGATCAACATATAAATTTCATACCTCCTATATGTTCACGTCTCGACAACCGAACCTCATTCAGTTAAACAACGAATTCAACATGTAAATATTATCTCCACAGGGAAGAATTCATAAGTGAGACTCTAAGTTATACTTTCATTAAGGATAAAATCATTCATCATGTTAATTATCCAAAGCTCATTCCATCGCAACATGTTAAAATTTTCCTCTATTTAACCATGGTTTTCCAACGAGTAATCTAAGCAGTTACCACCACTACTTAGTCATCAATACAACAAATGGGCATGATCATCAACCAACAACCTTACTTTTAGCTACCCTATACAAAGGTGATAACAACATTACCACCACACAATATACTCCAACTATTTAAAATAGATTGAATACTAGCATTAACACTGCCCTTAACAACATCATTAACAATAAGTCTTATGTCTTCTCAATTGATATCAATACTAGCATTGTAGAGACACAACTGCATACTTCCAAATATACTAGTAGTTTGCAACAACGTAAATAGCAACTCTAATCAACTTCCAAATTAAAGTAACTAGGCAACACGATTAAATTTCTCTATTAGTCCATTAGATTCGAACATCTTTAAACAACCAGCAAAGTTTCTTTAACAATAACAGCAGTCTACATCATCTTAATGTTTTAACTATGCATCAGGGTTTAAAACTTTAAACATAATCGAGGGTCATAAGCACTTTTAAAGCAAAGCAACCGATTCTAAGCATGTACATTAATACCTTTAATCATTCTCGCTATAGAGTAATCTACAACACTAGAAGTTCATTTAATCTTAAGCTAAACATAAATATTACATTTAACTAATTCAACTCACCAATTAACTTAAGAACAATTCATTTCCATAAACCACATTGTTACATACTACATGACATGCTAAACAACCATTTACACTTTTGACAAACAGGATGCAACTCCACATTTTAAAGATAACCACAACTCAAGAACCAGAACGAACACCGATATACAATTTCTCCTTTTCCAAGCAAGGAAGAAAAACAAAACTCCGACAGAAATGCAGGAGAGCTCAACTCTCAAAATCCCAAATTTGCCCACAAAACTCTTCAAGCAATCTCAAGATCTATACTTCCAAGAAGGAAGAAGGATGCACTAGGGAAAACCAAATGTTCAACCAAATCTTTTCCGATAAAGATTCAAAACTTAGCTCCACCCAACCTAAGGTCGGCACTAGGAGAACTTCATCTCTTTTCTTAGATAGGGAGGACAACAACCACATATGTTTCCTCCCCAAGACAATCCACAATAACCAGCAAAACCGGGTGTCAAAGCAAAAATTATGACCAACAGACGCGCAACTGAAAACTCTTCTTCTTCGTCTTCAACCAAGGAAGACAAAAACCACAAACCGCCTACAGAACAATCAGCGAAAATCCAATACCAAACACTTTTCTTTTGGTTTCCATCAACTAAAACCAAGAAAACCAACCAAGACCGACCACAGAACAATAAAGAACATCCGAAGGAATCCACCACCAAACTCTTCTATTTGACTCCAGTCAACTACCCGATTTACGACAGAAAGGGTAAGCACTCTTCTCTTACAGGGGTTAATAGTCCTTCGGTGATGGCGCTAACCGGCCACACCGTCAAACCTCACCCTTACTATGAAATAAGAGAGGTGGCCGAAACCCTTCGGCACCAAAACCCCACTTTATCACCGCCACAAGAACAATTCAATCATTTATAGACATAGCAACATGCTTTATCAAATGAAGCATTCAACATCAAAGCTTAAATACAACATTTAAGCGTAAAGAAACGATACCCATACCCTTTCCTACTGTGCATCCATTGTGTGTCAAATTTTAGATTTAGTTATACCACTTTTGCAAGTTTTAATGTCGCTATCCTATGACAAAATTTTAGTTGGAACATAAGCCATGTTTGTAAGTTATTCCACATCACATTTTAGTTGTACCCTATAGCATGACACTAAAAATACACATTCCAAGGACCTACAGCCCGCTCGGATACCAACTGTAACACCCCGGCATTTACTATGCCTGAATGCTACCAAACATAAGCTAAACAACATCTAAATACTATGAATTAAGGTAAATTACAGCAAAGGAGGAAATGCTAAAACCCGAGATTTCGGCAGCATCTCCTTTGTTTTAACATGATTTGAAGGAGCAACAACAGTATAGCAATATAAGGCAATAAGAGAGATAGCTAAAACAGCAATAATTAAAGGCTTAACGACAATATAAGTCTACTTTCAAGCATTTAATGTCTCCAAGAGTCAAACTAACAATGAGACTCTCATATAGCAAAGCTAAACCTTAAAGCAATAATCATCACACGTAGATTATTCTCAAAAACTAATTGAATGACTTGTGGAATCAAATGAGTGAAGCTACGTGCGGAAGTGTGATTATTTCCCTTCCCCGCATGCCGGTCTCATGGTACCTAAAACAACAAGAAAACACAAGCGTGAGTTCAAAACTCATCAAGCATATTGCAATGGCACAACAAGAACAATTACATGGCAATAATATCTCACATCGTGTAAACCATCTCATTCATGTTCACAAATCATTATCATCATCATTATCTATGCAATGCGATGCGATGCTCATATCTCCTTGGAAACTCATACCGGTATGGTTGAGTACACACCCGTCGGTGTGCACCCTCCCCCCCTTCCATCCCGAAGATAGAGGGTGCCTACTCCTCGCTTCCCCACACCGCGGTGGATGGAATCACAATGTAGGACTTACTCATTGGCTCTCCGGAATAGTCATAACTTTCTCACCGACCTTCCCCGGATTAGTTATGACTTTCTCACCGCCCGGGCCATGTAACATTCATGTATGCAAATATGCCGACATCATAATTAACTTGTACATTAACACATGGCATCATAGCATACTCATCATATCATTGGCAATCATTAAAGCATGGCAAGTGATCATATCATATAATCAAGTTCATCTAGTTTCAACTAGCAACCTACAAACCGCTATCCATCAACCACGGGCAACGGATTGGCGGGAAGTAGAAGGCACTCCCGAGGTCGCACCACCTGCACATAGGTACCACACAATCACAATCATGTCCACAAAACAGTACACAAACCCTCATCTACCCCGACATTGCCAACTACTCGCAAAACCCAAAAACAGAGGTTCTGTCCCATCGGGACAGCAACATTCCAAAAGGCATAACTTGGGTTCTGGGACTCCGAATCAATTAAACGAGTACATCCTCGTGTAGCTTAGGAAATTTCCTAACTTTTTCTAAGTATACAGAAAGACTGATTCAGAATCTAAAGTTGTTTAATCTACAAAATGCCGTGATCTGTACCAATCACTTCACAGATTTTAATACGCTCGGTAAAACAAGCATAACTTTCAAACGGCTGGGCGGAATTTAAAGTTCTTTATACCCACTGAAAGGTATTGAAATTACCTACAACTTATTCAAAAGCCGTACAACCAAATTCCGAATCTAAATTGGCGAAAACCCAAACCCTAGGTCGACTGCTCATGCTGTCCGAAACAGAGAACGTGGCAACTTCTAGATCTAATCTAATCTACTCAATTCCAGCACCACCAATTGATCTAAAAACATGATAATAACCCTTAGAACAGTACCTAGATCAACCCCAAGGATTCCCATGGCCATACCTTCGCCCAACGCACGAAAACCCAACGGATCTCCTCCCGGATCGCTCCTCGCTCCAATGAACGGATCTTCGAGGTATGGAGGTGGGGAACTCCCCTAGGGGTTGCAAGGGAGGTGGAGAGGTGGTGGAGAGGTGGTGGAGAGGGTGGTGGCGCAAGGGGAGAGCAAGGGGTGGTGGGGGCACACGCAAAAGGGAGAGGGAGAGGTGGGGGTGGCTAGGGCACAGAAGTGGGAGGTGGGGGCGCACAAACAGCAGGGGAGGCGAATAAGGGGCTGGGGAGGCCCTCAACCAGGACTCCTACTCCTACATGGACTCATACTCCATCCCACCAAAGCCCACAACCCTTTCCCCTAGGCCCAAAACTCCCCGGAAAGGCCCAAACTCCCGGAAACGGCCCGGAAACGCTATTAACCTCCATACCCTATGGTTTTAACCTTAATTCCACATTTCATAAAGTTTTTGACCTCAACATTCACATTTTGTAAAGCCACAATCTCTAATTTCACATTTTATAAAGTCTCGGCATTCCGTAGTGTCACAGATGTCATGCGGGACGTTCAGGCTAAGAGAATGGTGCATATGAAGAATGGTTAGTCACGTGAGAATGGCAGGTGGCCATGCACGTGCAAAGGGTTAGTCACGTGAGTATGGTAGGGTTGCCATACACGTGCAAGAGTTGTACTCAGCCAGGTTGGGCCAAGTGGAGTGGTGTTGAATACATACTCCTAGGATGAGGAGTGGGACTCCTTCTAGGATTAGGAGTAGGAATTGTATTCAGGACTCTATGTGTTTGCTCTGTATAAATAAGGGGAGGCGCCTCCTGTTTATGCATCAAGTTTTGGGCAAGATTTAGGGTTGTACTCTTTTGTTTGTACTACTTTAGACAAAATAAAGGAGAAATAAAGATCAAGTTCTTCAAATCTTTCGGCGAGCTACAATTCTAGTAAGATCTATTCTCGTAATCTTCTGTCATAGCAAGCTTGAGAGGTTCATAACTTTTGATCCGTAAGTCCGATCGAGCTGATTCTTTTTGGGTTCGATTCGTATTGGAATCTAGCTTCTTGTGTACAAATTTTACATCGATCCGACGGTTGGATCTCCGGGAATTTTCATTTTACCGAACCTGTGTGGATAATATCGGTCACGGATTCGAATCGAATACAGATCGAAATCGATACGGTACCGGATAATTTTTCTCGGATAACGCATGAAAATAGATACTACATAAAGCACATATATGATATATAGCACTGATTAACCAATTGTACGAGTTTAACACGTAACAAGATTATCAGTCAAACAAGTCGTTTTATCACGAAAAATTATGAAACAGATCTATTTCTAGCGCCAGCTTTTAGCTTCTCCCACACACCATCTATTGTATAAACTAGGTACGGATGCGTGGCAGCACGCCGCGCAACGATAACGCCTTCTAAAATGCTATCTAGAGATGATCAACAGTCCAAGTATACAATTTTGCAGTTCTAGGCTAAGAAGCTCCATCTTTAGGCGTTTGCAATTTTGATAATTTAGATCAATTTGCTTATCAAGAGTAGTTAAGTCTATAACACAGATGAGAAAACTCCAGTGGAAACACTTTTTTAAAAAAATACAGAAAACTCTAATGGATGCACCATTTTTTTGAAAGAGAATTGAAATTTAAGAAAGGCTTAAAACTATATCAACCTAATGACATTGTGCCAGAGACTACTGAAACACAAGGCATGGTCCATAAATATTTGGCAAGCTGATTGGAGGCACCATAAGTCTACCTTGATTGGACGCTACGGAAGCAAATATAGCTGCCTTGTGTTCCCCGCATGGTCCGTAAATATTTATTTACAACATCGATACAAACTTATTAGCTTTCCTGAACTAACGTGTAAATATATATAAAAAAAGGTAATAAGAAGACCAAGCAGTTGGGAAGTACCTCATGAGGGTCTGCTTTATTGTTGTACGGTCAAGCCAAGATGATTGAGATGTTTGGTTCAGCCGAAAACCAAGCTCATAAAGCCCAAATACTACCAGTGAAATAAGGGGAACAGTTGACAATGGACTTAAAAATCTGTACCAAAAAACATGCGGGACATTTTTCACAGCACAAGAAGCGAAATTGCTTGTATTCTCTTAAAACTTTCAGAGATGACTGAAATGCTCAATACAATGAATCGGCAATGTCTTTCACAATGATAAGCTCTGCTCTACCACATTTCAAGGAAAGTGTCACACACTTTTTGTTTTTGAATTCCATTGTTACAGCACTTAACATGGCGTGGTCCCTCACACTGTAGAGGGAAATAGCGAATAATCGTGAAGTAAGCAATCAAATCATGAAAGGCAACACATAGGAAAAAGCACTAAGAAGAACAAACTTGATTATAGAAGAAATCATGTCTGCACTGATTATTCCAACCGTCGTATGGCCATCTCTGTCAAATTTTAGAGGTGCCAAAATAGATAGCACTCTTTGCAACTGACTTTTGGGATTTTGTCAGCAACTTAATAGACTTTCCTTTCTTAAATAATTTCAAGGAATGGCAACAAGGGAAAATAAGATTGAGAGTAGGGGTTAATAAAAAGTGCAGTGCTACAACAATCAGTAAATGTAGATAATTTACATCACGACCAAGCAATCAATAGGTGGCTTTGGAGAAAAAAAAGAGATTCTCTAATAAACAAATTGGAAAGGTTAGACTGGAACTTCCAAAACATTTAGCAAAAGTTTAGAGATCATAAGAAACTAACCATTCCAATTCAACTAAGGTAGATGAAACAATGTTTTGCTAGTCCAGGGTGGTAAGCATCACTGATTCGTTTCTAAAAAGTGATAAATTTGATCAGGAAGCGAAAAATTTGCAATCTGTATACAACTTTGATATGCATGCATATAGTTAATGAGTTTGGCAAGCTGAAGGTATATAAGTAAATAATCTAAATGGAAACTGCTAAGCCCAGCTCAAAATGGTAGCATAGGAACAGTTCCACCAAGGAGCATACAAATTTGCAAAGTTAGGGATGGGATTCACACACCATGTATGCGGCTGCAAAGCATAGTATGGTTACTTAGCCAATCGTGTATGGTAAAGTACATAAGAGTAAGGCAAGTATGCATGCCTGTAACACCCCGGCATCTAGTATGCCCGAATGCTACCAAACATAGACTAAACAACATCTAAATACCATAAATAAAGATAAATTACAGCAAAGGAGTAAATGCTAAAAACCGAAATTTCGGCAGCAACTCCTTTGTTTTAACATGAATTGAAGGAAACACAATAGCATAGCAATATAAGGCAATATGAGAGACATCTAAAATAGCAATAATTAAAGGTATGACGACCTTAAAAGTCTAATTCCAAACATTTAATGTCTCCATGAGCCAAACGAACAATAAGACTCTCATATCGCAAAGCTAAACCATAAAACAATAGGCATCACACTTAATTTATTATCAAGACCCAATTGAGTGACTGAGGGAACAATTGAGTGACGCTACGTGTAGAAGTGTGACTAATTCCCTTCCCCGCATGCCGATCTCATGGTACCTAAAACAACAAGAAAGCACAAGCGTGAGTTCAACACTCAGCAAGCATATTGCAATGGTACACAAAAACAATTACATGGCTACAACAACTCATATCATGTCTTTCATCTCATTCATGATCACATGTCAATATCATCACCATTATGTATGCAATGCGATGCGATGCTCATGTCTCCTTGGAAACTCATACCGGTATGGTTGAGTACACACCCGTTGGTGTGCACCCTCTCCCCCCTTCCATCCTGAAGATGGTGGGTGCCTACTCCTCGCTTCCGTTCACCGCGGTGAATAGAATCACGATATAGGACTTACTCATTGGCTCTCCGGAATAGTCATAACTTTCTCACCGACCTTCCCCGGACTAGTTATGACTTTCTCACCGCCCAGGCCATGTAACATGCCATGTATGCAAATATGCCAACATCATAAATAACTTGTACACTATCCCATGGCACCATAACATAATAAACATATTCATCATATCATTGGCAATCATTAAGGCATGGCATGTGAGCATATCATGTATTCAAATTCAATCTCAATCAATCTAGCAACTACAACCCGCTACCCATTCCAATACACTTGCCTCAACCACGGGCGACGGATTGGCGAGAAGTAGAAGGCACTCCCGGGGTCACACCACCTGCACATGGGTACCACACACTCACAATCATGTCCACAAAACAGTAAGCAAACCCTCTTCTACCCCGACATCGCAAACTACTCGCTAAACCAAAAAACAGAGGTTTTGTCCCGTCGGGACAGCAGCCTTCCAAAAGGCATAACTCGGGTTCTAAGACTCCGAATCAATTAAACGAGTACATCCTTGCGTAGCTTAGTAAATTTCCCAACTTTTTCTAAGTATATGGAAAGACTGATTCGGACTCTAAAATGGTTTAATCTACAGAAAACCGTGATCTGTTCCAATCACGTCACAGATTTTAATACGTTCGGTAAAACGATCATAACTTTCAACTGGGTGGAATTGGACGTTCTTTATACCCACGGAAAGATATTGAAATTACCTACAACTTTTTCAACAGCCGTACGACCAAATTCCGACTCTAAATTGACGAAAACCCAAACCCTAGGTCGACTGCTCATGCTACCCGAAACAGAGAACGTGGCAACTTCTAGATTTCATCTAATCTACTCAATTCCAGCACCACCAATTGATCTAAAAACATGATAATGACCCTAAGAACAGTACCTAGGCCAACCCCAAGGAGTCCCATGCCCATACCTTCGCCCGACGCATGAAAACCCAATAAATCTCCTCCCGGTTCGCGCGATCTCCTTCCTCGCTCCAATCCCGCCGGATCTCCTCATCACGGAGCACTCCAACGGATGGATCTTCGAGGTGCTGGGGTGGAGAGGCTACCCTAGGGAAGAAAGGGGTGGAGGAGAGGTGGTGGAGAGGTGGGGAGCAATGGGGGGCAATGGTGGGGCGCACGGCAAGAGGGAGAGTGTAACACCCCGGCATTTAATATGCCCGAATGCTACCAAACATAAGCTAAACAACATCCAAATATCATATTTAACATAAAATTCCAGCAAAGGCGCATAGGCTAAAAACCGAGATTTCGGCAGCACCTCCTTTGTTTTATCATGAATTTAAGGAGCAACAACGATATAGCATTATATGGCAATAAAGGAAACATCTAAAACAGCAATAAATAGAGTCTTAACGACAATATAAGACTAACATCAAGCACTTAATGTCTCCAAGTGTCAAAAGTACAAATAAGCTCTCAAATAGTAAAGCTAAACACTAAAGCAATGATCATCACACGCAATTTATTATCAAACTAATAGAATGACTTGTGGAATCATTAAGGTGAAGCTACGTGTGGGCGTGTGACTATTTCCCTTCCCGCATGCCGATCTCAAAGTACCTAAAAAAACAACATAAAACACAAGCGTGAGTTCGAAACTCAAAGAAATATATTGTAATGGACAACAAGAACAATATCATGGCAATAACATCACCCATCATGTATATCATCTCATTCATGAACACTTAACAATATCATCATCATTATGTATGCAATGTAATGCAATGCTCATGTCTCCTTGGAAACTCATACCGGTATGGTTGAGTACACACCCGTCGGTGTGCACCCTCTCCCCCCTTCCATCCCGAAGATGGAGGGTGCCTACTCCTCGCTTCCGTTCACCACGGTGAATGGAATCACGATGTAGGACTTACTCATTGGCTTTCCGGATTAGTCATAACTTTCTCACCGACCTTCCCGGACTAGTTATGACTTTCTCACCGCCCGAGCCATGTAACATGTCATGTATGCAAATATGCCATCATCATCATAAACTTGTATATTTAACACATGGCATCATAGCATACTCATCATATCATAGGAAAACATTAAAGCATGGCAATTGATCATATCATGAAATCCATCTTTCATCTAGTCTCAACAAGCAACATAACATTCGTTATTCATTACAACACACTTGCCTCAACCACGGGCAACGGAAAGGCGGGAAGTAGAAGGCACTCCCGGGGTCGCACCACCTGCACATAGGTATCACACACTCACAATCATGCCCACAAAACAGTACGCAAACCCCCATCTAACCCGACATTGCCCACTACTCGCAAAACCTAAAAACAGAGGTTCTGTCCCGACGGGACAGCAGCCTTGCAAAAAGCATAACTTGAGTTCTGGGACTCCGAATCAATTAAACGAGTACATCCTCGCGTAGCTTAGGAAATTTCCCAACTTTCTCTAGGTATATGGAAAGACTGATTCGGACTCTAAAGTCGTCTAATCTACAGATTACCGTGATCTGTTCCAATTACGTCACAGATTTTAACACGCTCAGTAAAACAGACATAACTTTCAAACGGCTGATCGGAATTTAACGTGCTTTATGTCCACGGAAAGATAATTAAATTATATACAACTTCTTCAACATCCGTACGGATAGACTCGGATTCTAAATCGACGAAAACTAGAACCCTAGCCCAACTGCTCAATCTGCCCGAAAATAGAAACATCTAGATCTAACCCAAATTACTCCAATCCAGCACCTCCAATTGATCTAAAAACTTGATAAACACCCTAATAACAGTACCTAGATCAATTCTAAGGGTCCCCATGATCATACCTTTGCCCGACGAACGAAAACTCCAATCGATCTCCTCGCGGATCGCTCCTCGCTCCACGCTCCTCGCTCCTCGCTCCTCGCTCCTCGCTCCACGCTCCACGCTCCTCGCTCCACGGGATGATTCCACGAGGTGCAGGGGTGGGGTGGCCACCCTAGGGCAGCAAGGGGTGGAGGAGAGGTGGTGGAGAGGTGGGGAGCAAAGGGGCAAGGGAGGGGGAGGCGCACGGCCAAGGGAGGAGGGAGGCGGCTAGGGCAAGGGCAAGTGGGGGGGGGGGAAGGGCGCACAAGGGGCAGGGGTGAACGCTCAAGGGCTGGTGGGGAGCCCTTTTACCAGCCCCCACACCCAATCCTAGTCCGTTACGGAGACCTACTCTATCCCACCAAAGCCCACTTAAGGCCCAAACTCCCCCGGGAAGGCCCAAAACCCCGAAAACGGCCCGGAAACGGCCCGGAAACGTTATTAACCTCCATACCTTATGGTTTTAACCTGCCATACCATATTTCATAAAGTTTTTGACCTTAACATGCACCATTTAAAAGGTTACGACACTCCGTGGTGACACATCACTTCAAACGGCCCAAAAACGCGAGTAAACCTCAAGCCGAAAGGTTTTATTCTCTAATTTCACATTCTATAATGTCACACCATACCGTAGTGTCACAGAGAGGGGAGGTGGGGGCGGCTAGGGCACAAGGGGAGGTGGGGGCGCACAAGGGCTGGGTGGGGGCGCAATAAGGGGCAGGGGGAGCCCCTTTTTACCTGCCTAAACAGGAATGCTAATCCTAAATGGACTCATACTCCATCCCACCAAAGCCCACAAACCCTTCTCTTAGGCCCAAACTCACCCGGAAAGAACCAAACTCTCGGAAACGTCCCGGAAACGCAAATAAACCTCATAGCGTATGGTTTCAACCTCCAATTTCATATTTCATAAAGTTTTTGACCTCAATATTCACATTATATAAGGTTACGACACTCCGTGGTGTCACAATGCCTGTAGCGTTTGAATTGTTCCTCACAAGCACAGTTGCGAGCAACAACAGCAAACCAAATGCAGATAATTGATATCAGTGCAGGAAGTGTAATGCAGAAACTTTCCAATCGCATGTTAGCAGTTAACTGGTAGAAACAAGCATATACATATTACCTTAAGAAAAGTAGATGGGAAGATGGATCTGAAAGCAATATGGAGGAGGAGAGGCTTCCGGTCATATTCATCAGCTAGCTGGCCCATTGGAGGAGATCGTATTGCCCTAGAAATTCCTCCCATCTGCAAGTATGCAACCAAATGGTGAAGAAATTAAAAGAAGTTTTCGCTTCGTTTGACATCATTTTTGTTTTTCTTTAAGAAATTACAATAACCAAGATAAAAAGGCACCTATATTTGCTTTCAGTATCTACCTATGTACTGAATCTGTTTCCTTAAATGCACACTTAAATTCTTTAGCCTCGATGGAACAATAAAAAATCCTAACATCGGGTACTCCTCCTGTTCACAACGGTAAAAGAGAAGTTTGAATGCCGATTGCACCATGTCTTCACCAAATTGCTTCTCCTCAGGTGTGGATTGCACAATGGTAGTTATGTTGTGCAGTCCCAGAGGATCTTAAATGAGGTAGTGAAAATGAAGAGAAGGTGAGCTCATAATATTCTTGAGTGTACAATTACCTATTTCTGGAAGAATGAGCGCTTCTCTGGATAATGTGAGAACAGTAGCGGCTTTCCAATTGGGATCACGTGCAAGTTAACCAAAAGTCCCAAAATAGATTAAGGAGATGACGAAGGGAGGCTCACACCGGTGCGACGGTGGTGTCCAAAGTGGAGGCTGTCATCGGCGATGCCTCATGAGTTGTGCAGTCATCTAGCGTAACCATGATCCACTAATCACGAAAGAAGTGCAGAACCACACATGAACAGAAGGGGCTGAAACCTGAAAGAAGAGAACAAATCGAGCGTTGCAAAGAGGAGAGCGCGGGATGGCACGGCGCCGCACCTGGAGGGGAGGGAAGTGCGTGGTGGGGGCGGCCTGCTCGAGGAGCTTGGTGGAGGTGTGGAGGAGCTCCGAGCAGTCGCTTACCTGCGTGGCAATCTCAACGGTGAGGGGAAGGAAGAGATCGGAGGAGGAGATGGAGGTGCCTGGCATGGCGGCTAGGTCTGGGCCTGCGCACAAATTCAGAGAAGAAACCTAAGATTTGGTTTGGAAGGGATTGGGGCAGGAGGTAGAGCCCTGCCGCAGAAGGAGGTGGCCGAGGGAGAACCCGCCGAGGACTGCCCCGTCTGCATCACGAAGCTGGCCGCCAGGGAGGGGAGGCAAGGGTGCACGGGAGGGGCCTAGACGAGGCGGCCATCGGTGCCCTGCCGCAGAGGGAGGTGGCCGAGGGGGACCCCGTCGCGTACTGCGCCGTCTACATCATGGAGATGGTCGCCAGAGAGGGGAGGCAAGGGGGTCGGTGCGCCTCTCCTCTCGATGGAGACGAAGAGGGTGGGGCTGGCCTGGGTTGGATCGAGAAGGCGAGGGTGGAGGGAAGACGATGCACGGCGTGAGGGGTTCGAAAGAGCGGCGACGGCGCGCGGTGTGTAGGATCGAAGCATACGAATATATCAATCAGAGGGGGGTGAATGATTGTGCAGAAGCTAAAACCAAATCTTTGATCTATTAAAAGTACACCCCAAATCTGAACCAAAAAGGTACTTCGTATTCGACAAGAATAGATTGATAGACGTTCGGTAAAAAGCGAATTCCTAGAGATCCAACCGTCAGATCGATCTGAAATTTGGACACAAGAAACTAAATTCCAGTAAGAATCGAACCCCAAAAGAATTAGCTCGATCGTACTTACGGATCAAAAGTTATGAACCTCGCAAGCTTGCTGTGACAAAAGATGACGAGAATCAATCTAATCAAAACTTGTAGATTAAACAAGAACGTCAATGGATTAATCAATAGAACTTTGAGGAACGCTAAATTGATGCCCTAGAAAGCTTTTGGATGGATCAAAACAAAGAGAAACTCAAGGAATCAAAGACCCAAAACAGAGATTACTATAGCACGCATGTACTGTAGCTACGAGGTTACTGTAGCACGCAAAAAATCTGGAAGAATTGATCTTTATTTCTTTTTGTCTAAAGTACTCCAATCAAAAGAGTACAAACCCTAAAGCTCTAACTGATGCCCTTCAACAGGAGACAACCCCTCCTATTTAAAGGAGCAAAACACAAGGAGTCCTGAATACAATTCCTACTCCTAATCCTAGGAGTCCCATTTCTAATCCTAGAAGGAGTATTATATATATAAATATATATATATAAATATATATATATAAATATATATATATAAATATATATATATAAATATATATATATATTACTTCTTTGATGATGATCTGTTATTAATTGATCATCAAGTTGTTTAGCCACAACTGTATCGGACTCGCGTATACCTGAGCTATGATTTTTTTATCAATATATATACATGTATATTTGCATGTAGCCGACTGTACTTTAATTAAGTCGTGCCTACTTGCATGGGCCTCACCAATTAGCCTTCTTAATAAACACTAGTAGAGTGCCCGCGCGTTGCAACGGAACCTCAAATTTTACACAAAAATATCAATATTTCCATTTAACACTTGGTACACCTTACTAATTTGAGCCAATTTAGACGATTTCAACGATTTTAGACGAAATAACATTACCAACAGATGTATCAGATGTATGTGCTATCTATAGCTATCTGTTGACTTCTAGTGATTGCTCCTACCATTACTGCCATAGGAAAGCTACACAGGATATACTGATTGCATTTTAGATTTCAATCAGTTCATCTGGTCAGCTAATACATAGTACTCGATACAACGATTTCCTATACTATACTATAAATTCATGGTTAATTCAGATACAAAATATTCGGAATAGCTAAATACATCCATTTACAGTGAGTGCATCATGCTCCATTTGTGACACCCACTCGTTATGTTAGGGCTTGTTGCATCACCGTGGTTCTAGAGGTTGTAGCATTGTTGCCATCACTGTGGCCATCATAAATCAAAAAGAACAAATGTGCATCCTTCTGAGCAAACAACCAACACCTGCATGCATCTAAAAAACCAACGGTAAGCCATACTTCTTCAAAAATCAGCGGAGATAGAGAACAAGCAAGAGGAATTGAAAATTGCCAAGAATAAAATTGATTAGGAATGAAGCTCTTGAACCTAGGATATGGATGCCACCTCTTTAAATATCGAATAAATATTTAGTGTCCGTAAAGTTAAAATTCTATAAGACAGATGATAAATGTAGAATATCTTTATCTTGGCCATGTAGTTAATTTATTTTTGAAGCAAAGAAAGAAAAGAAGTGGCTAACTCCATGACATTTTCACTTGCACTGCAAGAAAAAGGAAGGATATAGAGAGGAGGCGAAAGTAAACTGAAAACAACTGGCTTGTAGCCTTGCACAACAATATTGTAATATGAGTTAGCTAGTTAACCTAGATTGCTAGGTCAAAACAAGAGATGTTGTGACACCACGGAGTGTCGTATCTTATAAAATGTGAATGTTGAGGTCAAAAACTTTATAAAATGTGAAAATGGAGGTTAAAACTTTACGTTATGCCGTTTATAGCGTGTTTTTGGGCCGTTTTCGGGTATTTGGGCCTCTCCGGGGGACTTTGGGCCTTGGGGGTTGAGTTGGGCCTCCGGTGGAAGGGTTTGGGCCCAAGGGGGGGACTTTTGGGCAGCCAAATCTAGCCCCCACGCCTTGGTGAACCCCCCACTCCCTCTCCCAACCCTAGCCGCCACCCCCTAGCCCCCCCATGTGCCTCCACCCTTCCCCTTCCTCTCCATCTTCCCCCATGGCGCCACCACCCCTCTCCACCTCCCTTCCTGCCCCTACGGGAGTTCTCCACCTCACCACCCTGCATATCCGTCCATTGGAGCGCTCCGCGATGAGGAGATCCGGTGGATTTGGAGCAAGGAAGGAGATCGCGCGAACCGGGAGGAGATCCATTGGGTTTTCATTCATCGGGCGAAGGTATGGCCACGGGGATCCTTAGGGTTGGTCTAGATTCTGTTCTAAGGGTTAATATCATGTTTTTAGATCAATTGGTGGTGCTGGAATTGAGTAGATTAGATGAAATCTAGAAGTTGCCACATTGTCTATTTGGGGCAGCATGAGCAGTCGACCTTGGGTTTGGGTTTTCACCAATGTAGAGTCGGAATTTGGTCGGCCTCCTGTTGAATAAGTTGTAGGTAATTTCAATACCTTTCAGTGGGTATAAAGAACGTCCAATTCCGCCCATCCGTTTGAAGGTTATGCTAGTTTTACCGAACGTATTAAAATCTGTGACGTGATTGGAACAGATGACGGTATTCTGTAGATTAAACCACTTTAGATTCCGAATCAGTTTTTCCATATACTTAGGAAAAGTTAGGAAATTTCCTAACCTACGCGAGGATGTACTCGTTTAATCGATTCGGAGTCGTAGAACCCGAGTTATGCTCGTTGCAAGTCTGCTATCCCGACGGGACAAAACCTCTGTTTTTGGGTTGTGCGGGTAGTTTGCGAAGTCGGGGTAGAAGAGTGTTTGTGTAACACCCCGGCACCTCACGTGCCCGAAGTGCTACCAAAACCTATCTAATTTTCACTAAAAAATTTTCGCAAGACCTCCCCTACTAAGTGGACATCCACTCAGCAGGCAAAAGAGATCACAATTATCAATATAGCAATAATAATTTCAACATGTCATGGAATCAATCAACCATCATGACATGTAGGCAATTAACAACTACCAAAAATCCATTCATTAACAACTCAATTTAAATACCACATGATTACACAAATGGATTAACTAGTTACAAATTTACTAATTGATTCCAAAAGTCTGAAACATGTCGTGAGACACAGTGGAGGTGCAGCTACGCCCCAAACCCGGCAAGTCGCTCTTCCGAGTACCTAAAAATATTAACAAACAAGCGTGAGTTCGAAAACTCAGCAAAGTGCATCAAATCAATAAGAATAACAAATTAGCAATTCCAACCGATCATTAAGAATGTAACTCTTACAAGATTCAACCAATACATAAACAATTGTACCGCTACCACTTACCTCATTGCCCTTTTTATACACATACCTCATTGAATCTTTTTGGGTGAGTCCACGACTCGATCCCAACTCTTCACAACTCCATTTAACACACAAAACTCAATCGTTAGCGATGCAATGCACATGTATGCTCTTTTTTTTTTTTGATGCACGTACCGGTACTGCCGAGTGCACGCCCGTCGGTGTGCACCCTCACGTCCCTTCCATCCCGTGGAAGGTGCCTACTCTTACTGTCTCGCTCCCATTCACCTCGATGAATGGGACTACGAGGTAGGACTTTCGTGTTCACTACGTGTGAACACAGAGGCCCGCATCAGAATGGGTCGCCTCTTCTTTTATGAATGCACAAATGCAATTAACACAATTAAATTGCATAAACAAACATTTCTATCCTTCCACATGGACATAAGTGAATACACACATGGCGATCCATTCTTATATTCATCAATATAATCATCAAATCAACCAAAGCACTAACAAATACTTAACCTTCATATGCCTCTAGTCGATTCACACACACAAGGGACAAATGAATAAATTTATGAACTTAACATTTGCATCAACATAAATATCAACATAATGAAAATCACCAAGCAAAGCGTGATTCATTCCTTTTTAGCACTTAATCGAAATGACACACTTGCCTTCTCTCGAGAGGAATGGAGTGGCGGGAAGAAGAGGTCACTCCCGAAGCTACTCCATCTGGAAACATAATCACATACTCAATTACACAAGTTCTAGAGTCAACAACCAACAACAAACCGCATAAATACTCCCCAAGTCAAACTTGCCCAAATCTGAAATTTCATCCAAAACTGGTTTGGGTAGCCCACTTTGCCAAAGCAAAACTATTGATAAACAACTCCAAATTGAGCAACCAAAGACATTTTAAGCATCTACTCAGAAAGTTCTAGCTATCTCTAGGCAAAATTAAATTCAAATTCTGCCTATAACTTGCTCAAAATCACAACTCAAAATTGAATCTACTAATAGTTGCAATTTGGACAGCAAAGAGGTAAAACTTGCACAACTTTCTAATAGTTCAACCAAAATTCAAGTTCTTGGACTCTAAATGAGCACAAAATGATAAACTACAGTTACCCCATAGCCATTTATTCAACCATTGATTTTAAAGTCCTCAAACTAAAGTCTGAACTTTAGTTTAAAGTCTGAACATTTCAGAAGTTCAAGTTTTAATATAGCAATTTTCAACAAAGCATAACTTTTGCTTCAATTGACCAAATTGAGTAAACTTAGACTCTAATTAACCACAAAAGGGTTACCTTTCATTATTACAAACCCATTTATGTTGGTTCTTCATCCAACAATCCCAGATTTCAAAAGAATACGTGTCATTTGCATTGAGTTCAATTCCGGACAGCTTTCATTCAAATTATCATATCTTTTAATTGGCTAAACCAAAATTAGAGTTCTTGTGCTCTAATCGACCATGAGACAACCATCTATCCATACATCAAACCCATACAAGCTAGTTCTTCTCCAATCACTACCAGATTTCAAAAGAGTGGCTTACCCGAAATAACTTCTTCTCTGAATTTCAGACAGAAAAACAGTTTCGGGTATCCCACTTCAACAATCCATAACTTTTGATTCCCGACTCCAAATCAATAAAAGAGGTACAGTTTATGAAACTAGAGAAAATTTCCTACAACTCTCTAGGCAAACGGAAAAGCTCAATCGGTCTGCAGATATGTCTAAAACGCAGTTGAACATTTCAGCTCACAAAACAATCTACTCGGGACAGCAAACACTAAAAATGGCATAACTTTTAATTGGCTTCATGGATTTTCGACTTCTTGTACTCCATTTAAAGATAATTCGATTACCTACAACTTTCGCAACATACGGACATCCAGAAAATGCCTCTAACTAGATCGAATCGCAGCTCAAAGAACAACACAAAATCTGCTCGAAAACTGCACAGATTTCCCTCCACTTCTAAAGCCATTTCCCTCCAAAATTTCACATCTAGCAACCCTAAAACTCCACCAACCAGGGAGTATACCTCAAAACTCAGCTCACCCAAGAAAAAGAAGAAGCTTTGCTCACTTACCAAGTGAGTGGAGAGGGAGGAGAGGAGGAGGGTGGCTGCTGCTTGAAGCTGCTGCAAAGAGGGGGGAGGCGCCGGCCAACCTTGGGGTGGGAGCCCCCTAGCTGCAGCTGGGAAGGAGGGAGGCGCCCTAGCTGCTCCCTGGGAGCTGCTCCACACGAAAAAGAAGGTGGAGGAGAAACCAAGAAGGGGTTGGCTCGGTTTGGGGCTGGTTCAGCCAAATGAAGGGGGAAAAAGGAGGAGAGAAGTGAGGGGAGGGATTAGGTGGAGTGGGGGAAAAGAAATGCTAGATATTTGTCTCACACACACACAAGAATGACTACCCTGCAGAACAGCAGGTGGTCCACTGATTTCCCAGACGAGCAAGCTCTGAAACTTGGAAACAACACTCAGTGTTATTACATTCTCCCCCACTTAAAGGAATTCGACCTCGAATTCGAAGAACACCAACTCCAACACAAAGTCCACGAGAGACTTAAAACTCTTTGCAGCTCAAAACATCCACGCAAAGATTTAAACAGAAGTAAACGATAAACCAAATTCCAAATTCAACTAATAATGAAGTGATTTGACTTAGCTCAACTAAGTACAACCTCTCACGATTCCATAAGCACTCCAATTTCTACTTTAATTTGCAAGGGACAAAATTCCCTAGCAATCTGGATTCCAACGAATTTCCCGAACCATAAACCTCAGAAGAATTTTCTTAATCATAATCCTCAATCTCACTCACAAAAGGGCTCAATCATAAAATTGATAAGCCCTATATCCATATCCAACATATCATACCATTATCTTAATAATCAGTAAACTCAGACTAGACTCTCCTTTAGAGCTAAAACACACTAAGCCTTTTTTTTTTTTCCGATTATTCTTCTCAACAGAAGAGGTTATTAACTTCTAAACTCAACTGAACTATAACCCCCTCTTTCTACCGCTCTATCATGTTTCATCAACTCAAGATGACACAATCATCGCGAGACACATCCCTTTAACAAGCATTTAACCATTTTCACCATTAGTATTTGAACGGTCAGCTAGGGTTCCAAACTTGAACTCCTAGAGAATCAATTACACAAAATCCCATCTTTTCTAATTTGATTGATCTTTTTTTTTTTTTTTTTTTTTTTTTTTAACAAAAGGGTCATAACCAACTAATGCCATTGAAAGAATTAGCTTGCTTGGGCATGATTTCCTTTCCAATCACAAACCACAATCAAATCTTTACACTTAACCCAATTAGGGTTGCAATTCTTACCAAATCACAATCTGGTTCTTTTCCTAAGAGGGTTTCGCCCTCAAAATCTTTCATTCAAACAACCAATTCCAAGAGTATAAATTTCCATTATACTCTACAATTTCATAAACATTCTATTCTTATCTCAAGCTAAAATGCCAACAATTAGCAATTCTCTTTAGCCAAAAGAATTACGTTCATCAACTTGTACCCACGTGCTACAAATCACATTGGAAGTAATTCGATAACATCCAAAGATCACTCTTTTCTTTTCCTAAGTCAAGTCACACAGGAATGTCAAACCTCTTAAGACTCCAAAAACAAACACCTTTTTTTTTCACTTTCTAAACAATGCGATAGAACTCTCATCGGGGAGCACTCAACTAGAAGAGAGACTCCACACAAATCTTGAAAGGAGCTTTCAACAACCAAAGACAATTCACTTGCTTACCAAAGCCAAACAACTTACTTTAACCCGAATCAACACTTTGGAAAAGAGAAAACCGATTCGCACAACTGCCACAAAATCTCCCAAAGAGAAAGGGAAACTCCATTCTCTTACAACGCAAAGCCAAAAGCCAGAAATTACTCATTCTTGCTTCTCAAGCTAGAAAGCAAAGGAAATCTTGATTTCCTTTAACCACTCGATCCAGATCCAACACATTAAAACACAGCACATTTAGAAGAGAAAAGCCGCATGAAACCTTAACAAGGCAACTTATTTTCACGAAAGCAACATCAAGCTTTTTACCAAACCAAAACAGCTTTTAAACAACCACAGAGCACTTATGAACCGATCATAAGTTCCAACTTTATAAACAATCGCAAATGACAACCATTCTTTAAGAGTAGGAAACTCAAGTCCCTTATAATTACCAAAGTCACTTTAACAATTCCCAATCAATGCGATAAAGGTTGCATCGGGAAGAAATTCAAATTACAAGAGAACTCCACACGAAGCATTGCCAGAAGCTCTCGAAAATAACCACCACAACTCAGCTTGCTTTTGGAAAACAAAACCTCTCGCGATTAACCGAAATCAACATTTTGGAAAGAGAAAATCGATTCTCAAACCAAGCATCTGAACCCACAACTATCACATTTTCGATTAAGTCCAACTCTCGTCAAAAGTAGCGTCACAGAGACTTCTCAATTAATGATTTCCAACACAACCCATTGTGTCGGTTTGATTCCTTTAACTACCGATTCCAAAGATAATTCAATTTGCATGCTAAGAAGTGCGATCAACTCATGCACTCTTGGGTATAAAACCCACTCTTCCTTTAATTACCTTTTTCCTATTCATATAACCATCACTTATCATAACCTCAAACACTAACCCAAGTTTATCTCTTGACAATCAACGAAGAGAACCACGTTCTCGCTTCCTTTGTGCAATTAACCGATTAGATAATTCAACACAAACATGTGTCATCAATTTCCTTTGGTCTACTAATCATGACAAACAATCATTCATATATTTGTTTATTCCAAACTTAGAACACAACACTTCAACATTTATCTCAATAGAAACAACAAGTACCCTTAGTACAACCCCGAAGTCATCATTTTGGCATCCCCATTTCACTCCACCGATACATACTTCTAACAACTCAATATCATTTCCACAAGGCTTATTTCACAAATAAAGTCTGAAGACAAACATTTGTCCAGGACAACTCAACCTATCACACGATCATTCCATACCCCTATTCCTTGATTACACATCGATCAAGTCATTATGTCAATCCACCGTCTAATTGTCCCATAACAACACAAACCAAAAATCCCCCTGACGTTACACCATCCTCTTGCTATCGCAAGTTCCTCAACCAAAACATTCTCAACCTTCTCAGTCGTGATCAATACTCACCGCACAGGAATACAAATCCTGAATTTCATATTAACTCCATGACTCGCAACATTTTGCACAAAACAATAATTAATCTTCAATTTAGATCACTTACAATCTCTATTATTCCTTCTCTAACAATACTATAATTTAGATTGTCTCTAAACAACCCACATCATCTGAAACTCTAACTCCCCATCATACCCTTAACCTCTTGAACAACCACATGGGTCACACACCCAACCCTTAAGGAAACCACCGTTTCTCAAGAAAAGAACAACATCGAAAACATCGGAAAGACCCAACCAAAAATTACATGAGAACTCGACTCTCGAATTCCCCAAATTTCGATGTGCAAAAGCCTTTCGAACAAACCTCAAGATTACCAACCCCCATCAGGGACGATGGATACAATAATGTTTTTCCACACGACTAAGGTTTTACACTAAAAACTTTAGTAAACTCTTTCAAATCCAAAGAACGATAAACACGAGACAAAATCACTTTTCTCCACAAAAGGACTAACCAAATCGAATACCAAGACGGTAGCAAAAGAAATCCAAAAGGATTCAATACTAAACCTTGCTCTTGACTCCAACCAACAAAGTCAAAGGAAACCACAACTTCATCCACACTCTAAACTTTGTCGCAAAAAGGCGACGAGTCAAACCTACGAAAGGCTCTAGACTTCCGGTTGTGGCTTTACCCAACCACAACCCCCACCACAGTCTCGACCATGGCCACACCACAACAGAAGGTGACCGAAACCCTTCGGCACTACAACTCACTTAAACACAATACTCCTTTAGCTCTTACACAAAATAATAACATTATACATCATGCATAATCAAAGCAATAAGCATCTTTAACTTTAACATTCAGCATCAAAGCTTAGATACAAAATTTAAGCGCGACGCAAGGATACCCATACCCTTTCCTACTGTGCATTAGAGTGTGTCAAGTTTTAAATTAGTTAACCACACTATTTCAAATTTTAAGGTTATTGCCCTAAGGCCAAGTTTTAAAAGTTGATACCTATGCCATGTTTCTACTTTTCCAAGTCAACATTTTTAGTTTACTCTAGAGTAATTTTCTACGTTCACATTCCACGGACCTAAAGCCCGCTCTGATACCAACTGTAACACCCCGGCACCTCACGTGCCCGAAGTGCTACCAAAACCTATCTAATTTTCACTAAAAAATTTTCGCAAGACCTCCCCTACTAAGTGGACATCCACTCAGCAGGCAAAAGAGATCACAATTATCAATATAGCAATAATAATTTCAACATGTCATGGAATCAATCAACCATCATGACATGTAGGCAATTAACAACTACCAAAAATCCATTCATTAACAACTCAATTTAAATACCACATGATTACACAAATGGATTAACTAGTTACAAATTTACTAATTGATTCCAAAAGTCTGAAACATGTCGTGAGACACAGTGGAGGTGCAGCTACGCCCCAAACCCGGCAAGTCGCTCTTCCGAGTACCTAAAAATATTAACAAACAAGCGTGAGTTCGAAAACTCAGCAAAGTGCATCAAATCAATAAGAATAACAAATTAGCAATTCCAACCGATCATTAAGAATGTAACTCTTACAAGATTCAACCAATACATAAACAATTGTACCGCTACCACTTACCTCATTGCCCTTTTTATACACATACCTCATTGAATCTTTTTGGGTGAGTCCACGACTCGATCCCAACTCTTCACAACTCCATTTAACACACAAAACTCAATCGTTAGCGATGCAATGCACATGTATGCTCTTTTTTTTTTTTGATGCACGTACCGGTACTGCCGAGTGCACGCCCGTCGGTGTGCACCCTCACGTCCCTTCCATCCCGTGGAAGGTGCCTACTCTTACTGTCTCGCTCCCATTCACCTCGATGAATGGGACTACGAGGTAGGACTTTCGTGTTCACTACGTGTGAACACAGAGGCCCGCATCAGAATGGGTCGCCTCTTCTTTTATGAATGCACAAATGCAATTAACATAATTAAATTGCATAAACAAACATTTCTATCCTTCCACATGGACATAAGTGAATACACACATGGCGATCCATTCTTATATTCATCAATATAATCATCAAATCAACCAAAGCACTAACAAATACTTAACCTTCATATGCCTCTAGTCGATTCACACACACAAGGGACAAATGAATAAATTTATGAACTTAACATTTGCATCAACATAAATATCAACATAATGAAAATCACCAAGCAAAGCGTGATTCATTCCTTTTTAGCACTTAATCGAAATGACACACTTGCCTTCTACCGAGAGGAATGGAGTGGCGGGAAGAAGAGGTCACTCCCGAAGCTACTCCATCTGGAAACATAATCACATACTCAATTACACAAGTTCTAGAGTCAACAACCAACAACAAACCGCATAAATACTCCCCAAGTCAAACTTGCCCAAATCTGAAATTTCATCCAAAACTGGTTTGGGTAGCCCACTTTGCCAAAGCAAAACTATTGATAAACAACTCCAAATTGAGCAACCAAAGACATTTTAAGCATCTACTCAGAAAGTTCTAGCTATCTCTAGGCAAAATTAAATTCAAATTCTGCCTATAACTTGCTCAAAATCACAACTCAAAATTGAATCTACTAATAGTTGCAATTTGGACAGCAAAGAGGTAAAACTTGCACAACTTTCTAATAGTTCAACCAAAATTCAAGTTCTTGGACTCTAAATGAGCACAAAATGATAAACTACAGTTACCCCATAGCCATTTATTCAACCATTGATTTTAAAGTCCTCAAACTAAAGTCTGAACTTTAGTTTAAAGTCTGAACATTTCAGAAGTTCAAGTTTTAATATAGCAATTTTCAACAAAGCATAACTTTTGCTTCAATTGACCAAATTGAGTAAACTTAGACTCTAATTAACCACAAAAGGGTTACCTTTCATTATTACAAACCCATTTATGTTGGTTCTTCATCCAACAATCCCAGATTTCAAAAGAATACGTGTCATTTGCATTGAGTTCAATTCCGGACAGCTTTCATTCAAATTATCATATCTTTTAATTGGCTAAACCAAAATTAGAGTTCTTGTGCTCTAATCGACCGCGAGACAACCATCTATCCATACATCAAACCCATACAAGCTAGTTCTTCTCCAATCACTACCAGATTTCAAAAGAGTGGCTTACCCGAAATAACTTCTTCTCTGAATTTCAGACAGAAAAACAGTTTCGGGTATCCCACTTCAACAATCCATAACTTTTGATTCCCGACTCCAAATCAATAAAAGAGGTACAGTTTATGAAACTAGAGAAAATTTCCTACAACTCTCTAGGCAAACGGAAAAGCTCAATCGGTCTGCAGATATGTCTAAAACGCAGTTGAACATTTCAGCTCACAAAACAATCTACTCGGGACAGCAAACACTAAAAATGGCATAACTTTTAATTGGCTTCATGGATTTTCGACTTCTTGTACTCCATTTAAAGATAATTCGATTACCTACAACTTTCGCAACATACGGACATCCAGAAAATGCCTCTAACTAGATCGAATCGCAGCTCAAAGAACAACACAAAATCTGCTCGAAAACTGCACAGATTTCCCTCCACTTCTAAAGCCATTTCCCTCCAAAATTTCACATCTAGCAACCCTAAAACTCCACCAACCAGGGAGTATACCTCAAAACTCAGCTCACCCAAGAAAAAGAAGAAGCTTTGCTCACTTACCAAGTGAGTGGAGAGGGAGGAGAGGAGGAGGGTGGCTGCTGCTTGAAGCTGCTGCAAAGAGGGGGGAGGCGCCGGCCAACCTTGGGGTGGGAGCCCCCTAGCTGCAGCTGGGAAGGAGGGAGGCGCCCTAGCTGCTCCCTGGGAGCTGCTCCACACGAAAAAGAAGGTGGAGGAGAAACCAAGAAGGGGTTGGCTCGGTTTGGGGCTGGTTCAGCCAAATGAAGGGGGAAAAAGGAGGAGAGAAGTGAGGGGAGGGATTAGGTGGAGTGGGGGAAAAGAAATGCTAGATATTTGTCTCACACACACACAAGAATGACTACCCTGCAGAACAGCAGGTGGTCCACTGATTTCCCAGACGAGCAAGCTCTGAAACTTGGAAACAACACTCAGTGTTATTACAGTTTGCGTATTATTTTGTGAGAAATATTTTGAGTGTGTGGTGCCTATGTGCAGGTGTTGTGACCCCGGGGGTGCCCTCTACGTCTCGCCAATCCGTCGCCTGTGTTTGAGGCAAGTGTATTGGAATGGGTAGCGGGTTGTAGTTTTCTATATTGGTTGAGATTGAAGTTGAATATATGATATGTTCACATGCCATGCTTAATTGTTTTCCATTGATATGATGAATATGCTTATTATGTTTTGATGCCATTTGTTAATGTACAAAGTTATTTATGATGTTGGCATGTTTGCATACATGGCATCATACATGGCCCGGGCGGTGAGAAAGTCATAACTAGTCCGGGGAAGGTCGGTGAGAAAGTTATGACTATTCCAGAGAGCCAATGAGTAAGTCCTACATCGTGATTCCATCCACCGCGGTGTATGGAAGCGAGGAGTAGGCACCCTCCATCTTCGGGATGGAAGGGGGGAGAGGGTGCACACCGACGGGTGTGTACTCAACCATACCGGTATGAGTTTCCAAGGAGACATGAGCATCGCATTGCATACATAATGATGATGAAAATGATATGTGATCATGAATGAGATTATAGACATGATGTGAGTTGTTGTAGCCATGAAATTGTTTCTTTTGTACCATTGCAATATACTTGCTGAGTGATGAACTCACGCTTGTGTTTATGTTGTTTTTTTAGGTACCATGACATGGGCATGTGGGAAAGGGCATTAGCTACACATCTTCACGTAGTTCCAGTCACATTTACCAAATTTTGAGTCATGACCTTAATAATAGTGCCATGAATCTTGGTGTATGGATTAAATTGTGGTCGGGTCCCTTATTTGCTTCGTTATAGTTTATGGAGTGGTTGAACTTGATATTATTGCCTTATGTTGATGCTATATCCATTTACATTGCTTCTTTAGATGTCTTATGATATGATATTACTTGCCTGTTATTGCTATTGTCTCAAATCATGTTAAAACAAAGGAGATGTTGCCGAAATTTTTGGTTTTAGCTTTTGCTCCTTTGCTGTAATTTGTCTTTATTAGTGGTATTTAGGTGTTGTTTAGCTTATGTTTGGTAGCATTCGGGCATACTAGATGCCGGGGTGTTACAGTTGGTATCAGAGCAGGCTGTAGGTTCTTGGAATGTGTATTTTTAGTGTCATGCTATAGGATACAACTAAAATGTGATGTGGAATAACTTAGAAACATGGCTTAGGTTTTAACTAAAATTTTGTCATAGGATAGCAACATTAAAACTTGCAAAAGTGGTATAACTAATCTAAAATTTGACACACATGGATGCACAGTAGGAAAAGGGTATGTGTATCGTTGCTTACGCTTAAATGTTGTATTTAAGCTTTGATGTTGAATGCTAAAGTTGGTAATGTATGTTGCCATGTTATTGAGAGATTTGATTGTATTGTTCTTGGTATTGTGATAAAGTGGGGTTGTGGTGCCGAAGGGTTTCGGTCACTTCTTTTTGTTCATAGTAAGGGTGTGGTTTGACGGTGTGGCCGGTTAGCGCCATCACCGAAGAATTATTAACCCCTGTAGGAGGAGTGCTTACCCTTTCTGTCGTAGATCGGGTAGTTGACTGGAGTCAAATAGAAGAGATTGGTGGTAGATTCCTTCGGATGCTCTTTACCGTTCTAAGGGTCGGTTTCGGTTGGTTTTCTTGGTTTTAGTTGATTGAAATCAAATGAAAAGTGTTTGGAATTGGTTTTTCGCGGAGTGTCCCTTTGGTGTTTCTTGGTTTTGTCTTCTTTGGGTGAAGACAAAGAAGAAGTGTTTTGTGTTGCGCGTCTTTTGGTCGCCTTTTTGCTTTGACACCGGTTCTGTTGGTTGCCTTGCAAAGAAAAGTATAGTTTTGGTTCTTCTGTGTCTTACTCCAAGTTTAAAAGAAGTTATTGAAGCGTGTGCAAAAAAAAAGGGTAAGTTGTGTCGATTTATGTTTTGTGCCTTTGTCCGTAAAGGTTTACTTGGTCGCTTGGTTCCCTCATGTGGGAGTCTTTAAGATTTAAATGTGCTTTGGAGTCATGTCCCATTGCAACTTTGAGAGTCAAGCTTCTTTGTGAGCTTTGGTTGAGTATTAAAAGAATAATGCTGCAAATAAAGTAAGTATTCGTTTGACTGAAATTACTTGTCAAAAGTGAAAATTGTTGTTTAGCATGTTATGTAATATGTAACAATGTGGTTTATGGAAATGATGTGCTCCTTAGTTAAATTGCGAGTTGAATCAATTAAATGTAATTGTTATCTTTAGCTTAAGATTAAATGAACTTCTAGTGTTGTAGATTACTCTATAGCAAGAATGATTAAAGGTGTTAATGTACATGTTTAGAATCTGTTGCTTTGCTTTAAAAGTGCTTATGACCCCCGATTATGTTTAAAGTTTTAAACCCTGATGCATAGTTAGAACATTAAGATGATGTAGACTGTTGTTATTGTTAAAGAAACTTTGCTGGTTGTTTAAAGATGTTCTGATCTAACGGGTTAATAGAGAAATTTAATCGTGTTGGCTAGTGGCTTTAACTTGGAAGTTGATTAGAGTTGCTATTTTTTGTTGTTGCAAACTACTAGTATATGTGGATGTATGCAGTTGTGTCTCTACAATGCTAGTATTGATATCAATTGAGAAGACATAAGACTTATTGTTAATGATGTTGTTAAGGGCAGTGTTAATGCTAGTATTCAATCTATTCTCAATAGTTGGAGTATGTTGTGTGGTGGTAATTTTGTTATAACCTATGTATAGGGTAGCTAAACGTAATGTTGTTGGTTGATGATTATGCCGTTTGTTGATATTGATGGCTTAGTAGTGGTGGTAATTGCTTAGATTAATGGTTGAAAATCCTTGTTAAAAATGGAGGTTACTGTAACATGTTATGATGGAGTGGACCATGGATAATTAATATGATGTAGAATTTTATCCTTAATGAATGTATGTCTTAGAATCATAGTTACGAGCTTTGCCTTGTGGAGATAATATTTATTTGTTGAAGTCATTTATTGATTGAACAGGTTCCAATTGTCAAGATGTTGACTTATGGATGGTATAAAATTGATAGGTTGATCATGCTAAAGTATTTGTTGAAGTATTATGTTTTAGAATGAGAATAGGATGTTGTATGATGTGTTTGTCTTTGGGGAACAGGATGAAGTAGTATTGGTTGGATGTTTTTTTGTATAAGCACCGCAAACTTTATTTATAAGTGTTGGGAATGGTAACTAGAGAAAGCAATTGTTATGTAAATTTTGTTAAATCCGGTTGGACTTCCTCAATGAGTAAGTAGTGAATTTTGAAGTCTTTAATGGAAAGCGTAGTGGAACACTAGAGATGATTGTATTTATGCTAAGCTGGTGTTTAAAACCTTCTGCACTGGTTTGGTTGTTTGCTATCTTGGTTGAATGCTTTTGGTCAAAGTATTCCTTATGCTGTGTTTCAGAGTTTCCCTAAAACTCGTAGAAATTGGTGCGTATTTTTGGATTTGGCTAATTTGTTCAGTTTATGCTATGAGTATGGTTTTACACCCAAAAGTCTTTGAGCAGATCGCGCTCATTCGCGCTCACGCTGCATCATATTTGGAGTAAATTTTAAAGGAAGCAGAAGGTCTTAGTGGGTTGTGTTGGAGATTCTTGAGATTCAATTTGTAACTCAATTTGGCTAGAGTTGGAGTTATTTGAAAATGTGTGCGGTGTTTGAAAATGCTTCACAAGGTGGATTTTATGAATGGTTCATAAGTGATTTTGTTAGTAAAGTGTTCCCTTTTGAAATGAATTTCTCTTTCTCTTTGAAAAAAAATTGCGGTGGTTATGTGTGCAGATGTTTGACTTTGGAGTTGATGTTCTGTTCCAAAATGTTGATTTTGGTTAGAATGTGAGGTTTTGCAAGGTTAGCTTTAAATGGTGTAACATCCTCAAATTTATAAAAGCTTAAAAATTAACTATTACAATGTGAAATAACTTTCTCATGCATTTCTTAACTTTCTGTGCTTTATTGAATTGATTGTTGCTTGTAAAGATTTTTAGATTATAGAAAAGAAAAGGAAAAGAGAAAGTATAGAATGGTTAAATGGTAAGAAATGAAAAATTACCTTAGTAAATTTTACACCTGACTTTGGACAGCCCTAGAATCATCCTTAGCTGGTCAAAAGACCATGTGAAAGCACTTAAGTGTTGAGAAAACCATTTTTAACTAGCAACTCTATCTCTGTCCAGATCAATGTCAGAATTTTGGAGAAAATTGTGGTACATTCTAGACCTCAGGATTTTTACCATGTAATATTATCTGCCTTACCTTCATCCACAAAAATTTACAAAAATTATTAAGTAGTTTAACTATTTATTTGCATTTAAATAAAGCAGATCTAAAATTCTGCAGGAATCAGTAAAAGAATTTTAGTAAAATAAATACTGGGAATTTAGTGATAAAATTTTTATGGTAGAGCCATTGTATGGAACCCCACCTTCAGTAAAAATTTGAAAAATAAATATGTTGATTGAGTTCCTTAACCAATGCAAAAACCGAATTTAAATTTTAGTGCAGTCGGCAGTGTCAGAATTGTAATAAATAAATGGCAAATCTTTTTAATCCCAAAATTTTACCTGAGGTAGATAACTTACCCCTACACTTAGTAAAAAAGTTTAGAAAAATCTTGAGGTGAAGTGGACCGTGAATTAATTGGGTTTCTGCGCTATCAAGGGGAAGAAACTAGAGACCTCCTCCCCTTTTCTTACGTGTGGGGCCACGTACCCAGTGTCCCTTTGGCCGGTCCAAGTGCCAGGGTCGCTGCCGACGGGACCCAGAAGCTTCGTTGGCCCACGCGTCCTACCCTCATCCCTTCTCTCTCTGTCACTCTTCTCTCTCTCTGCCGGTGGCCCCGGGACCCCCTTGTCGGCTCCTTCGTCTCCCTTTGCACGCCCTTGCTTCCCTCGCTCCCGTGCATAGCCACCAGGGATAAACCTCCTAACCGCCTCGCTTATTTGTCATATCTGGCCGCCCCTTGAGCCAACCGAGGTCATCCTGCCATACCGCAGCCACCGCAAACCTCGCCCATACCTCACCCCTGTTCGGCATCGCGACGTGGTCAAGAGAACCCGAGAACATTTGACTAGCCGCCATTTTCACTCCCCTGACCAACCCTGTTCCCTACCGCCTCCCGTGTCTATTTAAGGGAATGGATAGCATTCTTACACCCAACCGAACTGGGAATACCTACTCATTCGCCCCCTCACGCCTGAAACCGCCCAGTTCAAACCTTTCTTCTTCGTTGCCGGCGAAACCCGATTTGGGGGTAACCTCAAATTCGTGCATCTCGGTAAGAAAACGACCAAATTGGGTGATCCTAAAGCGTTCATGGATACTCACGAAGCTATTGCGCATCTTCTTCCAGTTTGGAACGACCCGAGGAGTCTCTACACCGTGCGCCCTACTCATCTGTAATATCCTGAGTATTTCTATACTCGAGTCACTGTACATTTGTACTCAAACACTGTTCAATAATACACTGTCCTTGTGTACTTCTGCAATTTGAGCTGTATATACTTAAATGGGATCAAAAAAGAACCCTTCAACTTAATTAACTTCACTCAAAATCAATTTCCCATTTAATCGCCGACAAGTGTTTTCGGTGATTGAATTCAGTTTTCGAGCTCTTGCCATAATGTCTTAGCCTTTGATCCAAATACTCACTCCTCTGTCCTTTTGAAGTACAAATTACCTAGTTTACTGGGGAACTTAAAAATCTTCAAAAGGAGTTAGGGATCTATTTAATCGGAGCTCGTGAACTTTGATCGTGGTCACGTTTAACCGTCCGACTTAATTAATTGCAAATTGAGTTGGAAAAGTGTTTAATTGACCTAAAAACCTTCCTAAATATCTTAGAATCGATAAAAATCAACTTTGGAAGGTTTAATCTTCAAAAGCTGCCACTTGACCAAAATGCCCTCCATAAGTGCATAGTGCCCACATGTGTTTTAAGCCATCTCCAAGCCTCAAACCAGCCCACCCTCATTTCCTCCATCCCACACGTCTCAAGCAAGGGGGAAGGAGAAAGAGAAGAAGAAGGCCACCCAAATCCGCGGATTAAGGCGATTCAACCGACTAAAATCGAATCGAGGTCGGATTTGGCGCCCTCATCGCCTCCCCATCTTCTCAACCCCTTCAAGTGAGTATTCCATCGAGATTCATCGATGTCTCTTGGAGTTCCCGTGGAGCTTTTATGATCCGACTTGATTTCTCGGCTCCGGACGTCCTCGTCGCGTAGCTACGAAGTTTCCTCCTCGTAGCTCCGCATTTCATCATGTCCCTCAAACCCTAGCCTAGGTCAAAACTAGGTTCCATGTGTTAGACACATTGCATGGCAATTGTGCTTTAGAATCTAGACTCAGGTCATCGTTAGGTCCATTTAACTCTACTGTTGACCTAGCTTTTGGCCATCTTCGAAATCTAGCAAACTATCGCTAGGTTTTCGATTTGTCGGAGTTTTAGTGGTACAAAGCATGGGTAGTATTTTTTGTTAGCACTTCTGGTAGCTGGAGCTGCTATCAGAAGAATCGGAATTCAATTCTGTTAAGCCGGATTTTATTTTATTTCTTTAGGTATTGCTTGTTTTTACAAAATACCAAGAGTCCGTAGCTTGTATCGACAGTTCTATTAGCTCTTCTGGTAGCCGTAGTCGAGATCAGAAGAGTCAGAATTCCATTTTGATGAATTCTGCGGCAAGTTGTTAGCTCTAGGTCACTCTATTTGTGAAAAATCCTAGAGGTCCGATGAGCGAATGGATAGTCCCGATAGCTTCCTTGCTAGTTGAAACCCCGATTAGAAAAGTCGGATTTTAGTTTTGACCATTTTTCAATGTACTTTGCAGCTCTAGGTCTCATTTATTTTTGTAAAGTCCTAGAGCTCCGAGGCATGTATTGACTTTACCATTAGTCCCCTTAGAGGCTAGAAAAGCAGTTAGAATCGCTAGATTTGCATTTTAGCACTTTACATTTTGTTTTAATAATTATAGGCCTCACAAGCTGTTTAAGGCATTTAGCTTTGTTTAGCTTCGTTTAAGGTCACTAAGGTCGATAGCATGCTTCCCGCGTGTTTTGGATCGCATTCAAGTCACTTTTCGGACTTTTGCCGTTTCTCGGGTAATTACCGGAGTTAAGCGGGCAATTGATCAAAAGTCAGAGAAGATTAAGTCATCCATGCTGGGGAATGGCTCCGATAGGTCGTAAGTATCCCTAAGCAACTAGCCGAGGGCTTAAAACAAGTCTCGCGGCATTTCAGCTCAAAACGGCCCTTTTGGGCGAGATTGCTCGTTTTCGAGCAAAATAGCCATTTTGGCCATATTCCACATTTAGGGGTTTCTTCGCCAGTTAGCTGTCGGAATGAGTCATTTAGGGTCATTTAGACTTAGGAGAGTCGAAAACGTGCTCCTCGCAAGTGGAATCGAGTTTGAGCCGCTGGACCTGCGAATCGAGGCGTAAACCTCGGCTTAATTTGCGCTTTCGATCGGATTTCGATGCAAATTAAGTGAATTTTCAAGGGGCAAGGTCCAGATAGGTCCTAGACATCCTAAAGTACCTAGTGGAGTCACTGGAATCGGTCGCAAGTCGTTCGAATGGATTCTGGACAGAAATGGCTCTTGCGTTACGGTGAATAGTGCCGTTTTTCTTTTTTCTGATTTTTCAGCATTTTGTGTATTGATTTTCACTGTTTTGGCTTCCGTTTGTTCGTTTTAAATCCAAACGAGTTCCCGTAAGTTCCATTAGGTGTATTATACCTAATTCTAGGTGTTTAACAAAATTTAGTTGAATTTTAAATTATTTTGCGCATTTTGTTCAAGTTGGCGAAATTATTAAATCGCCAGCTTCGAATCGCGATTTCGCCATTTTTCTCGCTTGTTTCGTTTCTTTGCTTTCTTAGTGTCTAGATGAGTTCTATTTGATGTTAAGTTGGTGTTTATGCTTCTAAAGTCACTTTTTGCTAATTTATTTCTCTGTCATTGCTTTTGATGTTTTTATTCGATTAGAGGCGAGTGAGTCTGGAGTCGCCTCGAACAATCCTGAGTTCGTCCCGGATCCATCAGAGCAGCAGCAGACAGGCAAGCACCTCCATTGATCATCTTGATCCAATATTTTACGATGTTTACTTTGATTTATCAAACTATATGCATGCGTTTAATTTCAGTAAATGTGCTAGTTTGTGGGAATTGTAGATATAACCCAAATTGGTGGTTTTCCTTAATCTATTTCCCATGGTCACATTGATAGCCCTAGTAGAGGTTAGGCAACTTAATAAATGTCACTTGGGTATAAAATGTTAATAAATGCATATGCTTAGTCAATGCAATAGATTTGAGTCTAGTCCTTGGCAGTTACACTCATCAATCAAAATATGATTTCAAAATGAATTGAGTCAAAATGGTTAATGGTTAATTGATAAAAATGAGTGGTGTGAATGACTCGGGGAGGAGGTATAGAATGTGAAGGTGATGGTGCGGTTAGGATTGGAGTCCTTGCCCGAGTCAACAAAAATATAAGGACCGAACTCAAAGTTAATGCTGGGTGAGTCTCGCGCAACCACATGAACTGAATCGCGAGAATGCCTATGTACCGACTTCGGGGATAGCCGATTTGTTGGTAGGCCGAAGAGCAAGATGAGAACTTGCGCAGCTTGATGTGTCTGCAATCGGGCGGGTTCTCGGAAGGGACTTCTGTCATCCATTGGACAGAGGAAGGGGTGTTGTGGGTTCATTGCAACAATAGTGCCACTCGTGGGGTAATGGGGCCGGGGCAAGGGATACCCCGTGTTGCGATGCAGTCAGACGGCCTCCTAAATCCGCCAGGGTGGGATCACGCTATTGTCGATGTCCGGCCGACACCGATGATGGGAACGGCATGGTCAATCTGCAAGAGTCTGCATCGAAAAGTATCGCGTGTCGTGGCAACACGCTTGCTAGATAGACCCATGTGGGGAATGTGTGCAACTTCTGCGAAGTGTTAAGTAAAACTAATCGATTAGCCGTGCTCACGGTTAAGAGCATCTAGCCAGATAAGTATGGAGAGTATAGAAGTTTGGTTTTGTGTCTTCTTACGAAAAGTGTGAGTCTCGAGCGGAAAGGAAGTGTTTGATGGATAGAGTCGACAATCTAGCCCATCGGTTGCATTCGGCGGGAATGGCGAACCGGTTGGGATAATATACATTATACATATCTTGTGAAATATGTTTTATGTCAAATGCTCTTTCAATTACTAATGCTATCGGTTGTTAAATGTTGTTTACAAATAAATGTCGCTTTATGCAATCAACCTAGTATAGAAGCTTATTCTGTTGAAATAGCCTGCATTTAACTATATTTCCATACACTAAAGACTTGCGAGTACATACGTGTACTCACCGTTGCTTTGCTTTGTTGTTTACTAACCTTGTCTCGGAGGATGGTTCGATGGTGATCCGGATGGCTCAGGTGGTCCTGGCTCTGCGAGTGTGCGGCGGTTGTGGTCCTTCCTCGATCAAGAGCTTTGTGGGGTTGTCGGGCCATTGGGTTTAGTGTTTCTTTTGCTTCCGCTATTATTCCACTTTTGGATTTTGTAATGTGTACGTACAAGATTTACCCCCAGATATGTAATTTAACTTTAGTTCATTACTTTGTGCATTGATACTCGTGTTGTTGGTACGCGATACTGGGCTACTGATCCAGGGAACCGTTATCGGATGCGTACAGGCACCGGGTCTGAAGCTAAGGGTTCGATCCCGTCGATCGAATTTTTTTTAGATTCAGATTTTCGGTGTCGAGGCTTCTGTTGCTATACGGTGCTATACGCCACAGTAGACGGCGTACAGTATGGTATAGGAAGAGGGGTCCTCACATCCTCCATCGCCGCCGCACGGTGAGAATACCACCAGGCCACCCATTCTTCAGTTCAAGTACATGGATAGTATCCTTATATCCCCTTAGAGCTTATGCGCATGATCATTCGGCCCAAGATAGTTCGTAGCGCTACCAAATCAAACTCCACCGTGTGTTTCCGCCGTCCACTGTCGCGCGCACAAATTCCCCAAATACCACTCACGTTCGAGCAGTCCCTTAAGCTTGCCTTATCCTCCTGATGCCGTAGGTGCCAACCAAGCTCCAGAGACGCCGTCGGACAGCCGCCGGCAAGCTTGGCTTTGGTCTCCTCTGCCTTGAGTCACTGCCGTGTGGGACCCTCGAGCGACGCGTCATCTACCCTCATGGCGGGCTAACGCGATCGATCTCACGCGCTTTGCATGTCGCTGCCAACCCGGTCCCACGGGTCAGCCCAAGCCCTTCGCGCACGCACAAAATACAGACGCTGACGATGCGGGCCCAGCTATCAGCGACTGCGACCCGAGTTCAAAACCAACCCGCGCAAACGCTAAGAATACGCTTTCCCCTAAGGAAAACGTATTTTCCGGTTTCTTGAATTTTAATGAACCGATTAGATTCAAATTGCTGTATCTTTTGAACTATAGCTCCAAATAGAATGAAACAAATTTCTAAATTCATATTAAATCATCTAGTTTTATAATATGCAAAAACATTTGAAACTTGTTTAGGAATTTGAATCTGAATTTGAATTTAAAGCTTAAAATTTTAATATGTACCATATGGAATTTTTGCAAACTAAGTCCAAATTGAGTGAAACCAATTTTGTTTGAATTCTTAGGTCAAATACTGTCCAAATTTGTGATTAGATTTTAATTTGGAGCTAATTTGTGAAAATTCCTTATTAGAGTTGAATTTAATGCATAAGATTAATATAGTTACCATAACTTAATCAAAAACTATCCAAATGGATTGAAACTTGTTTCTTTGTGCTAATTACATTAATTAGAATCAGTTAGTAAGATAAAAGATAGGGTGTATCATATTTCTTTTGTTTAACATGATTAAGGATGCTTTATGAACTAATCCATATTAGTACAACTGATCCTACACCCTGAAAATGAACTTTATTAAATTCAATTTTACAATCTTAGCTTCCTGAATTCGTAAATTAAAATAAAATAATACATAAAGAAAAGTAGTCGTGTTGTGTACCCTTATACCTTTATCCTTAGGACCAAAACCTTATGACTTGGTTAATACATGAATTGATGATCGATGTTGATGTCTTGATTGTTTTGGAATGATTTCATTTGAATCTTTCAATTGCTATTTTTATCATTTGTGTATTGCCTCCTTTTATCAATATTGAAGTTTCTTATTTGCCATGTTCTTAATCGACGTATAAGATGCTGAGACTACCGACTTCACTGTCGACAACATTGATCCAGCCTATACCACTAAGAAGCAAGGCAAGCACTCCCTTGATCATCTTGATCCCAGATTTCATAATCCACTAAAATGTGATTAAGAATCTTCCTGCATGCTTATAATTTGATAAACTATTATTTTGTGTTACTTGGTAGATATTAACCCAAATTGATGGATTCCCTTAATCATATGGACATACGATCAGTAAAAACCCTAGGATTGGTTAAGTTCATTGAACTGGGTATAATCGTTTATTAATCTGCATATGCTTAGAACTACTTTAGATTAATGTCAGAAACATTTTACACCCACACACTTTTCTTTATGAATCTTTTTATGGTTTCTTTAAACAGTAAAGGATACTGGTAGTTTGGTAAAAATGAAAATAAAACTACTGTTTTGACGTGGGTGATTATTGGCAATAGCCAGTTGTACATGTTTTAACGTGTACGTAGCTAGGGTGGAGTTATTGCCCATGTCACTTTAAGGACCGAACGTAGTGTTGCATGATCCAAGTATAACCGTACATCCACAAGTACTGGACTGGGACAATCTTAACTTATTAAATTATTTGAGAATTAGCTTTGCACATTGGTAGGCAGTTGTAGCACGGGCATTCCGGATATAGGTTTGCTCGAGGGAGGTGTCATCACCGAGGTGTTGGCATCTGCCGTTGTAACGGTGTACGCCTGGCTACGAATTTGGGGCTGTTATTATTCCTAGTGGGTCTTTGACTCTGGAATGGTTCTCTTTACTTTTTAGCTTCCATCGTAGTCAGGAGTAACGTCATTGGGCTAGTGCAAAGTTAAGATTCAAGTAATCGAACGGTTTCGTTATGAACTCCTCGCGGACATACCAAAGGAAGTGTGTCTTATAGCTTGCAAAACGGGAGAACGTATCTTATGGGTAAAGCTGTACAACTCTGCAGAGTCTAAAACTAATCGATTAGCCGTATCCACGGTCACGGATGACTTGGCTAACCAGCACTAGTTAATTGTTTTCTATCTTCGAAAAACCTGTTTAAATGGTTTGGAAATGATTCATATCCGTTTAAATGTCACTTATTGTTATATGGAATTATTAAGACCATGGAGGGTCTTGTTCGTTATCTTACTCACAAAAGGGCCGTGAGTAGATTGTTATCATCTATTTCATTACCTGTTATTTCAAGTACTTATCAAATTGTTTTAAATTCTATTTACGCTTTCCATTACTATTCAGTAATACTTCCTTCAAGTTTTTGCTTTACGCAAAACAACCGTAGAAACCCACTTTCTATTCAGCTTGCATATATTCCAGGAATTGCAAAACACTAAAAAGTCTTGCGAGTACCAATGTACTCAACTTGCTTCAACAATGTTTTTAGGTGATGAGCAAGAATTTCCCGTTGACGATAACGATAACGAAGAACACATTATTTATGGTGACGACTGTCCTCTTGTAACACCCCGGCATCTAATACGTCTGAATGCTACCAAACATAGATTACGTATCATCTAAATACTACAAATAAAAGAAAATTACAGCAAAGGAACAATTGCTAGAACCGAAAATTTCGGCAGCATCTCCTTTGTTTAATCATGATCTCGAGCAACCATAATAGCATAGCAGAATATGACATAATATGAAACATCTAAAACAGCAATAATAAGCGACACGGAAGCAATATAAGTCCACTTTAAGCCTCACAAGGTCATCATTAGCCAAATGAAACGAATAAGGCAATCCTAGCACACATCTAAACCATAAACATCAATGGTATCACATTAAGTTTATTGTCATGACTCCAAATGATTCCATTGTGGAATCAATTGCGTGAACTACGTGGAGATGTGTGACTATTCTTTTTTTCCCTCATGCCGATCTCAAGGTACCTAAAAACAACATAAAACACAAGCGTGAGTTCAAAACTCAGCAAAGTGTATTGTAATGGAAAAACAAAGATCAAGTCAACAAACCATCATCACCAATCTCTAAAAACACATCATAACACAACATGGTTAGCATTCCAAACATCTTTTAAGCATCCATGTATTCATCTCGTGAGCAACTCATAAGTATTCACATCGTCATCTCATTAATATCATCATATACATATTTCATTAATGCAATGCAATGCACATGTCTCCTTGGAAACTCATACCGGTATGGTTGAGTGCACACCCGTCGGCATGCACCCTTTTCCCCCTTCCATCCCGAAGATGGAGGGTGCCTATCACTCGCTTCCATTCACCACGGTGGATGGAATCACAATGTAGGTCTTACTCAAGAATAGCCCCGGACTAGTCATAACGGTTCTCACCGACCCTCCCGGAATAGTTATGACTTATCTCACCGGCCGGCCATGAAAATATGCCATGTATGCAAAATGGACAACAACGTACACATATATAGGAGTATTGCATATCATCACATGGCATGTAATCCACTTATCAACAATAAGTACATTTAAATCATGGCATAATGGCTTCATATCAAGAAATACATGTAATTCATGGCAAGACGACATGTTATCTATTCCAAATACTATGAAGCACAACTAGCAACACATATAGCATACAATCCACACAACACACTTGCCTTCAATTGCGGGCAACAGAGTGACGAGAGGTTGAGGGCACTCCCGGAGGCACACCACCTGCAAACACGTGCCACACACTCAAATCAAGCCCATAAAACAGTACACATACATCCCACTACCCCGACTTCGCTTACAACTCCTAAAAATCAGAAAACAGCTCAATCTGTCCCTTCGAAACAGCAGGCTTCCAAAGGGCATAACTTCTGTTCTAAGACTCCAAATTGATTAAACGAGTACACCAACGCGAAGCTTAGGAAATTTCCTAGCTTTTCATAAGTATTGAGAAAAGCCAGATCGGCCTCTAAAATTGTTTAATCTAACGTTGAACACGAACTGTCCCAATCTCGTCACAGATTTGACAGCGCTCGGTAAAACGAGCATAACTACCAAACGGCTGGGTGGAATTTCGACTTCTTGTACTCCAATTAAAGATAATTCAATTATCTACAACTTTCTCAACAGGCGGCCATCCAAATTCGGAATCTAAATTAGTTTAATCTAATGTTCAACACAGACTATCCCAACCTTGTCACAGATTGGACAGCGCCCACCAAAACGGCCATAACTTTCGGACCGTAACTCCAAAAATTCGAAAAAAAATACAAAAAATAGGTCTTGACAGTACCTAAAACTTCGTCAACAGGCGGTCGGCCAAATTCCGAAGCTAAAATTGCGAAGCACCCCCTAAAACGGACTCCAAATCTGCCCGAAACTGAGTACAATACGAACTCTAGTTCTTTTCAGATCTACTCCATGGCAGCACGTCCTCTTGATCTAAAAACTCCAAATCTACCATGAGAACAGCACCTAGACCTTCCCCAAGGTTTCCCCATAGACATACCTTAGTCCAACGAACGACGAACACGAAGAATGTCTCTCGATCACCCGATCTCGCTCCCACGCGCCAAATCCTTCGGGATCCCTCGTCGCGGTTCTTCCAAACAGCGAGGGCAGCACGTAGACGTGTCGTGGCAGCGAGGGGAGGGGTTGGATCACAGCCAAGGTCTTTGGCTAAAGGTGGAGGCGCCACAAGGGGAAGGAGATGGGGCGGCTAGGAGGGGAGGGAGTGGGGCGGCGGCTTGGGGAGGAGAGCAAGGGGGTGGGGCGCCCTAGGGCATGGGGAGGGGGCGCATGGGCAGGTATTTGCTGCCCCCCTCCCCCACATGGGCTAATAACTCCCCCCTTTGGCCCAAGTGGGTTCCCCCAAAAGGCCCAATTCGCCCCGGAAAGGCCCAAACTCCCGAAATCGGCCCGGAAACGCGATTAAACTGCATACCGTAAAGTTTTATTCCCTAATTTCACACTTTATAAAGTCACACTCTCTAATTTCACCTTTTACGGTGTCTCGACATTCCGTAGTGTCACACCTCTCTAAGTTCATCTCGTCTGTTGCCTGTGGAGTTTTGGGCTAGTTGGCAAACAATGAGATGTGGTTTTATTTCTGCTACTTTTGGTTATGTAATATTACTATCAAACATATGATGTAATAAAAGTTTGAACTTGTGTATGGCTGTAATTCCAAATTGTGTTTGTGCGTGCCAGCCACTGATCATGGGAATGGCACAGAAAGCACTTAAGAGCCTCATATTTATGTTACTTAGTGGCATAAAAATGAGGGTATGACAAATGGATGGTGGGTTTTGACACGACGTGGTGTTTTGCTGTTAACTATGCTGCCGTCATAGTTTATATGAATTAGCGCAATCCTCGATGTTATTCGAATTTTATTCATGTGATACAGAGGAAGAAGTCGTCTTGTGAATGACTATTCGGTAGTGTTGTTACATGATGAATGAATGGTGAAAAGTAATCATGACATCGTTTATAGATGTTAAATGATTAAAGAGTCGTTGATCCAGGTCGGTGAGAAAGTCATATATGGATATATGACTAATCCGGAGTGCTCTTGGAAAGCTGCATGCATGCCTTGAATCGAGATTTCAATTGCCTTCTAATACGAGAAGTAAGAATGAATATCTTCTGGTATGTTGGTTTGTGGTGTAAGAGATCTGAGATTTCTTTGCATCTTGGCTTAGGAAAAATAAAATGAGTACTCTTTGGTTGTTGCCAAACTCTTTCCAATGTGGCTTTTAGCGCTTCGGAGTTCGAGTTGTTGTATGTGGACCAATTGGGTTCATGTTACGGTTGGGCTGACTCATCAATGGTACTGTTTGTCCTGGTCCTTTAAGTGGAAGGATGTGAGAGCGAGGCTTTTTTAGTAAGAGAAATTTGGTGTGGCTAGTAGTTGATCGTAAATGGTGTAGAAGTGAAGAGTAAAGGAAGGTTGTCTATGTCCCAATTCAATCCTTCTTGGAGAATTGTTTCCGTTTATGTGTCCCTCGGTAGGGTTGATCAAATTATTAGTGGACCACTTGGTGGTTGCTAGTAATTGCTTTCGGTTTTCGAAGAGTATTTGATCTTTTTGTCGCCGGGCTATTGAGTGTGTTGTGCCAACCAAAGTGGAATGTTCGGTTATTGATTTTGCGGGTTTTCAGAACCCTGGCCATAAAGTAGGCTTCTACTTTCGGTGGTAGTGGGGTGGGTGTTGGTCTTGTTGTAAAAGATCAGAATGTAACCCCGATGGTTCAAGCAGTTAGTAATCTTAGAGTATTGTGTCTCACTTGGTTTGCGTCGTCGCGAATACGATGAACCACAGTTGAGAGGTTGAGACGTGATTCACTGTTGTGCGTGGGAGCGGAAGATGGATCTAGAAGTTGGTACCATGTCCTTCTGGAGAGTGGCTTTGGTTAAAGGGATCGGGCACTTTAGTGCCAAGGGATGTATCGAAGGAGGAGTGTGAGACCGTTTCCTTTCGTGGTCTGTTTGGGATTTTATCCTATCGCTTGGGTCATGCCGAGGCCTTGTATGGGTGCTTTGGGTTTCAATGTTGAGTAAAGTTCTTACAAGAGGTTGATCGTGGGTTATCGTTAGAACTGTGGGTCTTCGAGCCTAAGCATCTTACCATCGGGTCTCGATCAGTGTAGTTCCAGTGGCTTTAGTCAGAGAAAGAAGCGGTTTGGGAACAAGAGTCTCGCATGCGCGAGAAGTACCCCGAGCTTTTCGCCTCAGGTATGAGATGTGAAACCTAGCTATCGTTTGCTTTGCTGGGTTGCGTATTGGTGTGTCTTGGATTCGAGGTCGAATCCTGTTGAAGGGGGGAGAATGTGACACCACGGAGTGTCGTATATTATAAAATGTGAATGTTGAGGTCAAAAACTTTATAAAATGTGAAAATGGAGGTTAAAACTTTACGTTATGCTGTTTATAGCGTGTTTTTGGGCCGTTTTCGGGTGTTTGGGCCTCTCCGGGGGACTTTGGGCCTTGGGGGTTGAGTTGGGCCTCCGGTGGAAGGGTTTGGGCCCAAGGGGGCACTTTTGGGCAGCCAACTCTGGCCCCCACCCCTTGGTGCGCCCCCCACTCCCTCTCCGAACCCTAGCCGCCACCCCCTAGCCCCCCCCATGTGCCTCTACCCTTCCCCTTCCTCTCCATCTTCCCCCATGGCGCCACCACCCCTCTCCTCCCCTCTCCACCTCCCTTGCTGCCCCTACGGGAGTTCTCCACCTCACCACCCCACAGATCAGTCCATTGGAGCACTCCGCGATGAGGAGATCCGGTGGATTTGGAGCAAGGAAGGAGATCGCGCGAACCGGGAGGAGATCCGTTGGGTTTTCGTTCGTCGGGCGAAGGTATGGCCACGGGGCTGCTTGGGGTTGGTCTAGGTTCTATTCTAAGGGTTAATATCATGTTTTTAGATCAATTGGTGGTGCTGCAATTGAGTAGATTAGATGAAATCTAGAAGTTGCCACGTTCTCTGTTTCGGGCAGCATGAGCAGTCGACCTAGGGTTTGGGTTTTCGCCAATTTAGATTTGGAATTTGGTCGGCCTCCTGTTGCAGAAGTTGTAGGTAATTTGAATACCTTTCAGTGGGTATAAAGAAAGTCCAATTCCGCCTAGCCGTTTGAAAGTTATGCTAGTTTTACCAAACGTATTAAAATCTGTGACGTGATTGGAACAGATCACGGTATTCTGTAGATTAAACCACGTTAAAGTCCGAATCAGTTTTTCCATATACTTAGAAAAAGTTAGGAAATTTCCTAACCTATGCGAGGATGTACTCGTTTAATCGATTCGGAGTCGTAGAACCCGAGTTATGCTCGTTGCAAGTCTGCTGTCCCGACGGGACAGAACCTCTGTTTTTGGGTTGTGCGGGTAGTTTGCGAAGTCGGGGTAGAAGAGTGTTTGCGTATTGTTTTGTGGGCATGATTTTGAGCGTGTGGTGCCTATGTGCAGGTGTTGTGACCCCGGGGGTGCCCTCTACGTCTCGCCAATCCGTCGCCCGTGGTTGAGGCAAGTGTATTGGAATGGGTAGCGGGTTGTAGTTTTCTAGATTGGTTGAGATTGAAGTTCAATATATGATATTTTCACATGCGATGCTCATGTCTCCTTGGAAACTCATACCGGTATGGTTGAGTACACACCCGTCGGTGTGCACCCTCTCCCCCCTTCCATCCCGAAGATGGACGGTGCCTACTCCTCGCTTCCGTTCATCGTGGTGAATGGAATCACGATGTAGGACTTACTCATTGGCTCTCCGGAATAGTCATAACTTTCTCACCGACCTTCCCCAGACTAGTTATGACTTTCTCACCGCCCGGGCCATGTAACATGCCATGTATGCAAATATGCCAACATCATAATTAACTTGTACATTAACACATGGCATCATAACATAATAAGCATATTCATCATATCATTGGCAATCATTAAAGCATGGCAAGTGATCATATCATATAATCAATTTCATCTAGTCTCAACTAGCAACCTACAAACCGCTATCAATTACAATACACTTGCCTCAACCACGGGCAACGGATTGGCGAGAAGTAAAAAGCATTCCCAGGGTCACACCACCTGCACATGAGTACCACACACTCACAATCATGTCCGCAAAACAGTAAGCAATCCCTCTTCTAGCCCGACATCACAAACTACTCGCTAAACCCAAAAACAAAGGTTCTGTCCTGTCGGGACAGCAGCCTTCCAAAAGGCATAACTCGAGTTCGAAGACTCCGAATCAATTAAACGAGTACATCCTCGCGTATCTTAGGAAATTTCCCAACTTTTTTTAAGTATATGGAAAGACTGATTCGGACTCTAAAATGGTTTAATCTACAGAAAACCGTGATCTGTTCCAATCACGTCACAGATTTTAATACGTTCGTTAAAACGATCATAACTTTCAAACGGCTGGGCAGAATTGGACGTTCTTTATACACACGGAAAGATATTGAAATTACCTACAACTTCTTCGACAGACGTACGACCAAATTCCGAATCTAAATTGACCAAAACCCAAACCCTAGGTCGACTGCTCATGCTGCCCGAAACAGAGAACGTGGCAACTTCTAGATTTCATCTAATCTACTCAATTCCAGCACCACCAATTGATCTAAAAACATGATAATGACCCTAAGAACAGTACCTAGGCCAACCCCAAGGAGTCCCATGGGCATACCTTCACCCGACGCACGAAAACCCAATAGATCTCCTCCAAGTTCGCGCGATATCCTTCCTCGCTCCAATCCCACCGGATCTCCTCGTCGCGGAGCGCTCCAACGGATTGATCTTCGAGGTGTTGAGGTGGGGATCTCCCCTAGGGGTAGCAAGGGAGGTGGAGAGGTGGTGGAGGGGTGGTGGAGCAATGGGAAGGAGGGAGGAGGAGGGAGGCGCACAAGGGGGAGGGTGGCGGCTATGGGAGGGAGAGGAGGAGGTGGGGCGGATAGGGGGAGGGTTTGGGGAGCCCTAGGGCTGGTTGGCTGCCCCCTCCTCCCCTCATGGGCCCAGAAGCCTCCACTTAAGGCCCGAAAAGACCCTCCCAAGGCCCAAGTTTCCCCGGAAAGGCCCAGAACACCCGAAAACGGCCCGAAAACGCGAATAAACCCCATACCGTATGGTTTCAACCTCTAATTCCATATTTCATAATGTGTTTGACCTCAACATTCACATTATATAAGGTTACGACACTCCGTGGTGTCACATTCTCCCCTCCTTAAACAGGATTCGAAATCGAATCCGAAGAATGCCAAAATCAACAACAAAGTCCCCAAGGGACAAAAGACTTCTTTGCAGCACCAAAACATTCACACAGAGACTAAAACCAGAACAAATGACAAGCGAGTTCTCAAAACCAACACTTGGCGAGAAAATGTTTTTTTTTAGCTCAACAGAGTGCAACCTCTCATAGTTCCACCTTCACTTCAATACCCAAAAAGAATCTGCGTTTCAACCACAAAGGAATCCATCAACCCAAAACGCCCGAAACCTCACAACAAACACTTCACACTACTATCACAACCAACCTGAATACCACACTTCATTAAACTCAACATGACACAATCAAAGCGAGTCACAATTCCTTTAACGACCTCTCTACATTCCCGACAACTCCATCGAGGGGAATAACTCATTAAGGCACATTTGCACTTCCGATACACGATCATGCTAACATTTCATTCCATCCTCTCCCAGGCAAGACTCAAGCCCAGAAACAACTAGTTAAGACAATTGCTCAAGGTAGGACAATTACCACCGAACTACCGTCAACTTCACTTCCACCCATCGCTACTCTTAAAAAAAACTAAACCCCTACGTCATCAACCTCCATCACAAACCACCCTTATACCACTAAGATTCGACACCTAGCCCCAAGCTAGGATCGTAAAACCTTACCAAACCACAATTGGTTCCTTTCTAAAGAGGGTCTCGCCCTCACACAAAAACACTTAGTTAACAAGCCCAAGTGTACACATATTTCGCATATTCAACCATAAACCAAGAACATTTATATCCTCACTCCCATCTATAGAGCAAGAGAAGTACAATTCTTTTGAACCCAAGTGGACCACACACGACAACTCAAACCCAAAGCGTTAACAACCATTTTGCAATGAATACGGCAACATCCAAGCCAAATCACAAAGGAAGCATAAATCCCCTACACCACAATCAAAATACCAGAAATTCTTCATTCTTTCTTTTCATACTAGAAAGAAATGGACATCTCGATTCATGACATGCATGCACACTTTTCAAGAGCACTCCGGATTAGTCATATATCCATATATGACTTTCTCATCGACCTGGCTCATCGACTCCTTTATGATTAATTATGCATAAACAAAGTCTCGTTTTCCTTTCCACCATTCATTCATCGTGTAACAATGGTACCGAATAGTCATTCACCAAATGACTTCTTCCTCGGTATCAAATAATGGAAACACAATTAACGTCGAAGGTTGCGGAAATTCATATAGACTATGACGGCAGCATAGTTAACAGTAAAACACCACGTCGCATCACATCCCACATCAATTGAAAACTGAACTTGCAAAACATTGCATTTCATCCAAATTCAATATTTTGGAAGAGAACATCAAAATTTCAAGTCGAGCATCTGCTCCCACAACCGTCACAAATTTTCTCAAGGAGAGGGAAACTCATTTCCAAAAGGGAACACCTCACTAACAAAATCACTTTATAAAACATTCATAAAATCCACCTTTTTGAAGCACTCGCAACCATCACACACATTATGCAAATAAATCCAACTCCAGTCAAAAAGAGTCACAAATTAAATCTCAAGAGTTTCCAACACAACCCACTATGTCCATCTGCTTCCGTTAAAATTTATTCCAAAGATAATTCAGGGTGAATGCGAAGGAGCGCGATCCACTAAAAAACTTATGGGTGTAAAAATCCATACTCATAGCACAAACTAAACAAATTTGCCAAAACCAGAGATTGGCACCAATTTCTACGAGTTTTAGGGAAAACTCTGAAACTCAACATAAGGAACACTTTGACCAAAAGCATTCAACCAAGATAGCAAACAACCAAACCAGCCCAGAAGGTTTTTAAACACCAGCTTAGCATAAATGCAATCATCTCTAGTATTCCACTACACTTTCCATTAAAGACTTCAAAATTCACTACTTACTCATTGAGAAAGTCCAACTGGATTTAACAAAATTTACATAACCATTTCTTTCTAACTATGATTCTAAGACATACATTCATTAAGGATAAAATTCTACATCATGTTAATTATCCATGGTTCACTCCATCGCAACATGTTACAATAATCTCCATTTTAACAATGGTTTCCAAAAAGTAATCTACACAATTACCACCACTACTAAGTCATCAATATCAATAAACGGCATAATTATAAACAACAACATTGCTTTAAGCTACCCCATACATAGGTTATAACAAGTTGCTGCTACTCAACATACTCCAACTATTAAAATGAATTTAATAAGTTAGACCATCACGACACTCTTAAAGCAACAATAAAACCTATATCTTTCCAATTGACATCGAAATTAGCAATATTGGAACACCACTGCATACTTCCAAATATACTAATAGTTTGCAACATAACAATAACGACTCTAATCAACTTCCAAATTAAGGTCAAAAACCGACATGATTAGATTTCTCTACTAACACGTTAAATTAAAACGTCTTTAATTAACCAACAAGGTTTCCTTAACAATATCAGTAGTTTAAAATTTTAAACATTAACAATGTTCAGCTACACATTTAATAAATAGGGCGTACTACCTCACTTCAAAATAAAGCAACAAACTCTAAGCATGTTCATTAACACATTTGATCATTACTCGCTATAGAAATAAATCTACGGCACTAGAAGTTCATTTAATCTTAAGCTAAAGATAAAAAAATTACATTGATTCAACTCACAAATTAGCTTAGGAGTACAACATTTCCATAAACCACACTGTTACATACTTCATAATATGCTAAACAACAGTTTTCACTTTTGACAACTACTTTCAGTGAAATGACTACTTACTTTATTTGCAGCATTTTCTTTTTATCACTCAACCAAAAATTCACAAAGAAACTTGACTCTAAAATTTGCAATGAGACAAACCCAAACTTGGTCATGTAAAAGGAAATTCTCCAAAACACTTTTCATTCTCAAGACTCCCATGGAGGAAAATGGTTGAAAGACAATTTTCTTAAAAGGGAACCAAGCGATCCAGTAATTCTTTGCAAATAAAACCTTAACACCAAACCCCAAACTTTCACGAAACAAGAGGGGTTTTCAAAGATGATTTCTCAAACCAGTAAAATGACGAAATCAAACACCACTTCTACAAAGCCATAGAACTTCAGCCCTGACAACCAGGTCTGGCAAAACGCCGCAATAACTCTTTTGACCTCGGAGAAAGAAAAACACAGGAATATATTGAATACTTCTCCCCCATAAAGCAAATAACAAACTAAGCATCAAAGCTGGAAAGGCGACCAAAAGAAGCGCAACACTAGACTCTTCTTCTTCGTCTTCAACCAAGGAAGACAAAACCACACACCGCATACGGAACGATCCGCGAAAATCCAATACCAAATACTTTATCAACTAAAACCAAGAAAACCAACCAAGATCGACCACAGAACGATAAGGAAGCTTAGAAGGAATCCACCACCAATCTCTTCTATTCGACTCCAGTCAACTACCCAATCTACGACAGAAAGGGTAAGCACTCTTCTCCTACAGGAGTTAATAATTCTTCGGTGATGGCGTTAACCGGCCACACCGTCAAACCACACCCTAATTATGAACAAAAAGAGGTGACCGAAACCCTTCGGCACCACAACCCCACTCTATCACAACAACAAGAACAATTCAATCATTTATCTCATTGACGTAGCAACATGCATTATAAAATGAAGCATTCAACATCAAAGCTTAAATACAACATTTAAGCGTAAAGAAACGATACCCATACCCTTTCCTACTGTGCATCCATGTGTGTCAAATTTTAGATTAGTTATACCACTTTTGCAAGTTTTAATGTTGCTATCCTATGGAAAAATTTTAGTTAAAACCTAAGCCATGTTTTTAAGTTATTCCACATCACATTTTAGTTGTACCCTATAGCATGAAACTAAAAATACACATTCCAGGGACCTACAGCCCGCTCTGAGACCAACTGTAACACCCTGGCATCTAGCATGCCTGAATGCTACCAAACATAGGCTAAACAACATCTAAATACCATAAATTAAGGTAAATTACAGCAAAGGAGCAAATGCTAAAAACCAAAATTTCGGCAGCATCTCCTTTGTTTTAACATGAATTGAAGGAACATCAACAGCATAGCAATATATGGCAATATAAGAGGCATCTAAAACAGCAATAATTATAGGCATGACAGCAATATAAGTCTAATCCCAAGCATTCAATCTCTCCATGAGCCAAACGAACAATAAGACTCTCAAATCGCAAAACTAAATCATAAATCAATATGTATCACACTTAATTTATTATCAAGACCCAATTAAGTGACTGTGGGAACAATTGAGTGAAGCTACGTGTAGAAGTGTGACTAATTCTCTTCCCCGCATGCCGATCTCATGGTACCTAAAACAACAAGAAAGCACAAGCGTGAGTTCAACACTCAGCAAGCATATTGCAATGGTACACAAAAACAATTACGTGGCTACAACAACTCATATCATGTCTTTCATCTCATTCATGATCACATATCAATATCATCACCATTATGTATGCAATGCGATGCGATGCTCATGTCTTTTGGAAACTCATACCGGTATGGTTGAGTACACACCCGTTGGTGTGCACCCTCTCCCCCCTTCCATCCTGAAGATGGAGGGTGCCTACTCCTCGCTTCCGTTCACCGCGGTGAATGGAATCACGATATAGGACTTACTCATTGGCTCTCCGGAATAGTCATAATGTAGGATCGAAGTATACGAATATAGCAATCAGAGGGGGGGATGAATGATTGTGCGGAAGCTAAAACCAAATTCTTGATCTATTAAAAGTTCACCCCAAAACAGAACCAAATAATTGCCTCATTTTCGACAAAAACAGAATGACAGAGGTTCGGTAAAATGCGAATTCCCGAGGATTCAACTGTCGGAACGATCTGAAATTTGGACACAAGAAACTAGATTCCAATACGAATCTAACTCAAAAAGAATCAGATCGATCGGACTTACGGATAAAAAGTTATGAACCTCGCAAATTTGCTGTAACAGAAGATGACGAGAATTGATCTAACGTAAACTTGAAGGTTTAACAAAAACGACAAAAATTTAATCAACTAAACTTAGAGAAACCCTAAATCAATTCTCTAGAAAGGTTTTGATGGATCAAATCAAGATAAAACTAAAAGAACAAAAACCAATCTAGAAAAGAACAAGCATGCAAACAAGAACCAAAACAGGAAACACTGTAGCAACGCGGTTACTGTAGCACGCAAGGATCTAGAAGAATCGATCTTTATTTCTTTTGTCTAAAGTACTCTCATCAAAAGAGTACAAACCCTAAAACTGAGCTTGAGGCTCTCAATGCGCTCAGCTCCAATTGATGCCCTTCAACAGGAGACACCCCTCCTATTTAAAGGAGCAAAACACAAGGAGTTCTGAATACAATTCCTAATCTAGAAGGAGTATGTATTCAACTCAACTCGTCTTGGCCCAACCTGGCCGAGTACAACTCTTGCACACGTATGGCAACCCTACCATACTCACGTGACTAACACTTTGCACGCGTATGGCCACCTGCCATACTCACGTGACTAACACTTTGCACGCGAATGACCTCCTGCCATTCTCACGTGACTAACCATTCTTCATGTGCACCATTCTCTTAGCCCGAACGTCCCGCATGACATCCTTGACCACCAAGACCTCAGTTCCTCTCTGAACCTAGTCCCGAACCTCAGTTCTTCCATGAACCTAGTTCCGGTCCCGTCATCGACCACATTCGCCCTCGAGCAATACCTGCACATGAACAAACCACAAAACGAATCCGAGCACAAGTCCACGACTTGACTCAATGTCAATTCATGCAACTACTCACATGAGCATTGCATAAAGTCCACTTCAAAAGAAGCATCATGAAATTCTCACAAACTTCATAATCTCAAAAACGAATCAAACACAATTCCAATTTTGCTCAAAACCCTAATTCAGCAAAAACGCATTCACGACGGACAAGGAAATATGGTCCGGCGTACACATGAAAAAGCACTAAAAAAAACATTCACAACGGACAAACAAAATCGGTCCGTTGTACAAGTGAAAGTTTCGGTTCCAAGAAGAAATCATTCCGGCGAAAACACGTTCACGACGGACAAACAAAATCGGTCCGTCGTACATGCGAAATCAAACCTCAAAAAGCCATTCATGACTGACCAAAGAAGTTTGTCCGCCGTACATGCAAAACTTACTGGTTTCTTGGAAGATTGAGTTCGACTCATGAGCTCAAAAACACGTTCACGACAGACCCAAAAACTTTGTCCGTCGTACATGGGAAAATGAGGTTGCCAAAGCATGTTTACGACAGACCAACAACCTTTGTCCGTCGTAGATGGGAAACTTACTGTTTTCTTTAAGTTTGGTCTGGCGCCAAAGCGAAACTTACTGTTTCTTGTCAAATTGACAAAACACATGAACAAACACATTTGCAAATTCAATTCTAAGCCAATTTTTCAGCACATGATTTCACACATAACTTTCTCACCGACCTTCCCCGGACTAGTTATGACTTTCTCACCGCCCAGGCCATGTAACATGCCATGTATGCAAATATGCCAACATCATAAATAACTTGTACACTATCCCATGGCACCATAACATAATAAACATATTCATCATATCATTGGCAATCATTAAGGCATGGCATGTGAGCATATCATGTATTCAAATTCAATCTCAATCAATCTAGCAACTACAACCCGCTACAAATTACATGGCAATAATATCTCACATCGTGTAAACCATCTCATTCATGTTCACAAATCATTATCATCATCATTATGTATGCAATGCGATGCGATGCTCATATCTCCTTAGAAACTCATACCGGTATGGTTGAGTACACACCCGTCGGTGTGCACCCTCTCCCCCCTTCCATCCCGAAGATGGAGGGTGCCTACTCCTCGCTTCCCCACACTGCGGTGGATAGAATCACGATGTAGGACTTACTCATTGGCTCTCCGGAATAGTCATAACTTTCTCACCGACCTTCCCCGGACTAGTTATGACTTTCTCACCGCCCGGGCCATGTAACATGCCATGTATGCAAATATGCCAACATCATAATTAACTTGTACATTAACACATGGCATCATAACATAATAAGCATATTCATCATATCATTGGCAATCATTAAAGCATGGCAAGTGATCATATCATATAATCAATTTCATCTAGTCTCAACTAGCAACCTACAAACCGCTATCCATTACAATACACTTGCCTCAGCCACGGGCAACGGATTGGCGAGAAGTCGAAGGCACTCCCGGGGTCACACCACCTGCACATGAGTACCACACACTCACAATCATGTCCGCAAAATAGTAAGCAATCCCTCTTCTACCCCGACATCGCAAACTACTCGCTAAACCCAAAAACAGAGGTTCTGTCCCGTCGGGACAGCAGCCTTCCAAAAGACATAACTCGGGTTCTAATACTCCGAATCATTTAAACGAGTACATCCTCGCGTAGCTTAGGAAATTTCCCAACTTTTTCTAAGTATATGGAAAAACTGATTCGGACTCTAAAATTGTTTAATCTACAGAAAACCGTGATCTGTTCCAATCACGTCACAGATTTTAATACGTTCGGTAAAACGATCATAACTTTCAAACGGCTGGGCGGAATTGGACGTTCTTTATACCCACGGAAAGATATTGATATTACCTACAACTTCTTCAACAGCCGTACGACCAAATTCCGATTCTAAATTTACGAAAACCCAAACCCTAGGTCGACTGCTCATGTTGCCCGAAACAGAGAATGTGGCAACTTCTAGATTTCATCTAATCTACTCAATTCCAGCACCACCAATTGATCTAAAAACATGATAATGACCCTAAGAACAGTACCTAGGCCAACCCCAAGGAGTCCCATGGCCATACCTTCACCCGACGCACGAAAACCAAATAGATCTCCTCCCGGTTCGCGCGATCTCCTTCCTCGCTCCATTCCCGCCGGATCTCCTCGTCGTGGAGCGCTCCAACGGATTGATCTTCGAGGTGTTGAGGTGGGGATCTCCCCTAGGGGCAGCAAGGGAGGTGGAGAGGTGGTGGAGGGGTGGTGGAGCAATGGGAAGGAGGGAGGAGGAGGGAGGCGCACAAGGGGGAGGGTGGCGGCTATGGGAGGGAGAGGAGGTGGGGCACATGGGGGTAGGGTTTGGGGAGCCCTAGGGCTGGTTGGCTGCCCCTCCTCCCCTCATGGGCCCAGAAGCCTCCACTTAAGGCCCGAAAAGACCCTCCCAAGGCCCAAGTTTCCCCGGAAAGGCCCAAAACACCCGAAAACGGCCCAAAACGCGAATAAACCCCATACCGTATGGTTTCAACCTCTAATTCCATATTTCATAATGTGTTTGACCACAACATTCACATTATATAAGGTTACGACACTCTATGGTGTCACAGCTTAAATGTTTGCCATTGATATGATGAATATGCTTATTATGTTATGATGCCATGTGTTAATGTATAAAGTTATTTATGATGTTGGAATGTTTGCATACATGGCATGATACATGGCCCGGGCGGTGAGAATGTCATAACTAGTCCGGGGAAGGTCGGTGAGAAAGTTATGACTATTCCGGAGAGCCAATGAGTAAGTCCTACATCGTGATTCCATCCACCGCGGTGTATGGAAGCGAGGAGTAGGCACCCTCCATCTTCGGGATGGAAGGGGGAGAGGGTGCACACCGACGGGTGTGTACTCAACCATACCGGTATGAGTTTCGAAGAAGACACGAGCATCGCATCGCATCGCATTGCATACATAATGATGATGAAAATGATATGTGATCATGAATGAGATGATAGACATGATGTGAGTTGTTGTAGCCATGAAATTGTTTCTTTTGTACCATTGCAATATACTTGCTGAGTGATGAACTCACGCTTGTGTTTATGTTGTTTTTTTTTTTAGGTACCATGACACTGGCATGTGGGAAAGGGCATTAGCTACACATCTTCACGTAGTTCCAGTCACATTTACCAAATTTTGAGTCATGGCCTTAATAATAGTGCCATGAATCTTGGTGTATGGATTAAATTATGGTCGGGTCCCTTATTTGCTTCGTTATAGTTTATGGAGTGGTTGAACTTGATATTATTGCCTTATGTTGATGCTATATCCATTTACATTGCTTCTTTAGATGTCTTATGATATGATATTACTTGCCTATTATTGCTATTGTCTCAAATCATGTTAAAACAAAGGAGATGCTGCCGAAATTTTCGGTTAAATTATGGTCGGGTCCCTTATTTGCTTCGTTATAGTTTATGGAGTGGTTGAACTTGATATTATTGCCTTGTGTTGATGTTATATCCATTTACATTGCTTCTTTAGATGTCTTATGATATGATATTACTTGCCTGTTATTGCTATTGTCTCAAATCATGTTAAAACAAAGGAGATGCTGCCGAAATTTTCGGTTTTAGCATTTGCTCCTTTGCTGTAATTTGTCTTTATTAGTGGTATTTAGGTGTTGTTTAGCCTATGTTTGGTAGCATTCGGGCATACTAGATGCTGGGGTGTTACAAATGTAGACTTGTAGAGATTCAAATGCATATAAAGAAAAATTTATCAACCTCACAAAACAAGGTGACAACTCAATAAAATTGCAGCTAAGTTTAAGGAAATCATAATCAAGTTTAGGAATGGATATATGCAAAAATCCTTTAGCTTCAAAATCTCTGCTAAAATCAATACTCAGTTTGTAGTCCAGCACAAGAGCAGGAATCTGCGTTATATACATATGTTAGTTACCATGTGTTGAATAACAACCTCTCTCACAGGAATGGAAATACATGATGCTTACTTTCTGGATACTTGAATGCATCTGATTTCCTTCTAGATAGAATATTCGGTCTCTGATATCAGGGTTCAAGGAATGGTCCATGTTTAGGGCAATTGACTTAATGACAACAATATGGGATTCCCATGTTGAGAAGGTAATAACCAACACTTATGCTTCTCATGCAAATCTCGTAGATACTGCAAGGTGACACCTCCTTCTTCAGGTATCCTTCGAAGCATCATTCTCTTGTGACATGTATCAGCGGTAGCTCCAAGATAGATAAACTGTGACACCCTGCTCCTTCGCGTCCAGCGCGCCGCCGCCAAACCTCGCCTTCGCCCTTCCCGCCCGCCGTCGCCCGCCCGCAACCACCGCCCGCCGCCGCCGTCGCCATTCTTGTGGCCGTTGTGCCGCTGCGCTTCTATAAAGCACCCCCGAGTCCCCATTATCCGTGCCTCCTCACCTTCCTCTGCTCCCCTCTCCTCCCACCAAGCCTTGCGTCGTCTTCCTCGGCTCCGGCGAGCAGCGCCCGTCGGCCGCCCTGCCTCTCCGGTTCCCTCGGCCGCCTCGCCGCCAGCTCACTTCGTCCCGCCGCCCGGTGCGCCGCTGCCCCCTCCTTCCTCCGCTCCGGCCGGCTGGCCTCGCGCCGCCACTTCGCCTGCCTCGCCGCCTTGCGCTGCTCTGGCGTCGCCCGTGCGTGCACGGGTTGCGCGTGGACCCGGTCCACGCCGACTGGGGGCCCACCTAACAGCTGTTAAAAAAAAGGATTTTAAAAAACCTTTATGACGTCATGCTGATGTCATAAAGCGGGTTTTTCTTTTTAAAAAAAATCCAAAAATCCGATTTGACTGCTGACGTCAGCATGACGCAGTAAATTCGGATTTTCTTTTAAAAATAATTCCAGAAAATCCCGTTTTATTCGTTTTAAACTTCCGGGAGTCTGTTTTCGCCCGTTCGAACTCCGTTTGGCTCCGTTCTTGTTCCTAAATCCATTAAAAACCTTAAATTTTAGTTTAGTGCTAGTTTGAATTTCAAATTCGTATTTATTTGAATTCATTTGGATTTTATTTGAATTTGGGTGCTTTTTACGCGTAGATTACGGAGAGTCCGAGGAGTTCCCGAGCGACGATTTCGAGCAGCAACTCGTCGAACCAGGCAAGTCACACCCCCTTGACCATATTGCTCCCAGTTTATGAACTTGTATGTTGTATTTAAAATTATTGCATGCTTATTTGTTATAGACATTAATTTTTGACCTAGTTTTAAAAGATAGATATGACCATGATTTATGTGCCACCCTTGACATTGAAATTCCGATATCCTTGTAATCCCTAGGAAAAATATGGTTTATGACTATGGTAATATTTAGACATTGCTTAGATATGCTTAGAACTGAACTTAGGAAGTTTTTGGGGAATTTTATGCCAAAATGATGACATGCTCAAATGGAAACTTATGTTGATCAATGCTAGTAATAGTGTGGAGATAGTATGGTTAAAATGAAAATGACTTAGACTGGGTGAGAATTGGTTGGAAAGAGGTGAGGTCATGGTTCTGGGTTTGTGGACAGTCTCGCCTAGTCAATTAAGGACCGGTCTGAGTCTCGCTGAATGTAAAGCCTAACCGTACTACCACGAGTCTGGAATGGGATAGACCTGGCTATCCTTATTAAATCATTTCATGGACAGTCATGCCATATGGGGGTAGTGGTGTGGTGAAAGCGAGATGATGCCACTCTGGCGCAAGAGGGGGCTTCTGAATAGAGGGAGTCTTTCAGCGGTGAAACCTTAGCGGGCATGACTACATGTATGATTTATTAATGGGGCCTTGTCATGATTTTCTCTGTCACTCACCAAAGGAAGTGTGCTGACACTAAGGGAAATATTATGTCTTGTGGGTAAAGTTGTACAACCTCTGCAGAGTGTCAAACTAATCGATTAGCCGCGCCCGCGGATATGGGCAAGCCGAGCAAGCCATTCTCAGATTAGACTTTAGTAAATTAAAATTTGATTTCCAAAAAATGATGATTGGATGGAGGGAGTCCATCATGGGTATAACTTAGCCAAATCCAGGAGAGATTCCTGAGTTAAATTGTATAGATTTGATTTTTGGAATAAAGTATGCCTTTTAAAATTATTGAAAATGTTATTAAATTGTTGCTTTATGCTTAAACAAACCATATTGCCATCCTTTGATTACCCGTACATTTATATTGCATTTCCGGTGTGGTTTCTTTGATGCGTATGTACTCACCCTTGCTTAATTTACCACTTCAGAGGAGGAGTACCACAATGGTGAGAGCAGTTGGACTAGGCGCGTCCCGATCGATTGCTGTGGCAAATTAATTGGGCTCTATTTATTATTCTTTAATTCATTGCTTTTATTTATTCGTTGGCCTGCGCGCCATTTCATTTGTAACTTTGAATATTTATCTTTAATAAAGAACGACGGATATGCTATGGTTTCATTTCTACTGTGTGTACTAGCATTTCCTGGACTAGTACATAATACACAGAGGATTTCGGAGGTGTTATTCCGGGGTCCGACAGAGATGGTATCAGAGCCATATCGACTGTAGGAGTGGCCTTAGTTAGAATGGTTTAACCTTAAGAACTTATTTTGGAATAAAAATAATATTTTGAATAAACTCCACTCTCATCTTATGCTATCTTGTCCTTATCTAAACTCTTATTTAAATGTTTTATCTACTTCATCCCCACTCTCAAAATATAAGACGGAGCTTCCAGCAAAACGATGAATTGACAAGATTCTTCCGAAAACATGGCGACTCGTTCCGTACCTGAAGATCAAGAATGTCAAGACCAGAAGAATACCCTAATTAAAGTCTAGAGTAAGCTATCCATTTTTAGTAGACGGTGATTGTGGGCTGTCCTTTTCCTCTTTTGTTGGCAGCCACAACAGTTTTTCTTTAAAAAAAAGTTGTTGGAGTTTATTGCTTCTTTGGGTGCGAATCCTTACCCTCTTTTGTTCCCAGTCTTCTCCTTCCTAAACCTTGTTCCCAACTGTCAGATGGTGAACACTCGCCGTAACACCGACAGTCCACCTCCACCCGGTCTGCCACCTCCTCCTGTAGATGGACCCAATTGGCAGCAAATGATGGACAATTAGAACCAACTCATCCAACTCCTAGCTCAGTCCATCAACAATAATCAGACCGTTCAAGCTACTCAACAAGCTTATACACCTCCTCAGTCCAAACTATCAGAGTTTATGAGAACAAGACCTCCAACCTTCTCCAGCAGCACAGAGCCAATGGACGCCGATGACTGGCTCAGAAACATTGAGAAGAAGCTGGACATCATTCAGTGCAGCGACCGAGAGCGAGTCTTGTTCGCTTCTCACCAGCTGAGTGGACACGCTGCAGAGTGGTGGGACAACTTCCGTGTCACCCACCAAAACACCCAAGCCATCATCTAGGATGAGTTCGTGGTAGCTTTCCGTAGAGCTCACATTCCATCTGGCTTGATCGCATTAAAGAAGAAAAAATTCCGCGGTCTACGTCAAAGAGGCCATACGGTGACGGAGTATCTACACAAGTTCAACCAGCTAGCCCGCTACGCACCAGAAGATGTGGCCACATATGAAGCCAAGCAGGAGAGATTCCTAGACGGACTCAATGACGAACTGTCAATTCAACTGATCTCCCACGACTACTCCGACTTCCAACAACTGGCCAACAAGGCACTTCTCCAGGAAGGCAAGCACCTGGAAATGGAAAACCGCAAGCGAAGAATGACTACCCAACGGTTCAATCCTGGAGCTTTCCCCAAAACTCGGATAAATCCATCATTATCTCCCAAGTTTGAGCTGACAGAAGTAACCAAGAAGCCAGTAATGGTGAACCATCCCAACAGCCTGACAATTAACAAAGTAGATCAGGGAGGGCCAACACAACAAAATTCAAAACCCCAGTCCAAAGTCACATGTTACGAGTGCCATGGAATTGGACACTTCGCCAGAAATTGCCCCAAGAAGCAGCAGAATGCAAGTCCAAGTGTGAACAACTCCGAAGCCTTCCGCAATGCAGCAAGGAAGCAACAGAACTATGGCAAAGGACTCCTGAAGAATATCAAGGCTCAAGACTCGCAGCATGGTACGTTTGAGAAATAAATTGAAGGATCTATAACCTATTCTCTTGCCAGCCTTTCCGAATCTCGGGGTCGAGATTTCTTTTTAAGGGGGATAGATTTGTGACGCCCTGCTCCTCCGCGTCTAGCGCGCCATCGCCAACGGTCGTCTCCGCCCTTCCCACACGTCGCCGCCCGCCCGCAACCACCGCCCGCCGCCACCGCCCGCCCGCAACCATCGCCCGCCGCCACCGCCGCCATTCTCGCGGCCGTTGCGCCGCCGCTTCGCTTCTATAAAGCACTCCCGAGCCCCCATTATCCGTGCCTCCTCACCTTCCTCTCGCTCTCTCCTCCCACCGACGGAGCCAGACGCCTGCCGCTGGCCGCCCTCGCTTTCAGTTCCCTCGGCTCTAACTCCGCGCCACTCCGCTCCTCACCGCCGCCGCACTGCCGCTCCTTCCTCCGCTCCGACGGCTGCCGCGCGGCCGCCTCAGCTTCGCCGGCCCGCTTTGCGCCGCCTCGTCTGCTTACGCAGACGCACGCGTGCACGAGTTGCGTGTGGACCCGGTCCACGCCGGCTGGGGGCCCACCTGACAGTTGTTAAAAAAAAAGGATTTTAAAAATCCTTTATGACGTCATGCTGATGTCATAAAGCGGGTTTTTCTTTTTAAAATAAATCCAAAAATCCGATTTGACTGCTGACATCAGCATGACGCAGTAAATTTGGATTTTCTTTTAAAAATAATTCCAGAAAATCCCGTTTTATTCGTTTTAAACTTCCGGGAGTCCGTTTTCGCCCGTTCGAACTCCGTTTGGCTCCGTTCTTGTTCCTAAATCCATTAAAAACCTTAAATTTTAGTTTAGTGCTAGTTTTAATTTCAAATTCGTATTTATTTGAATTCATTTGGATTTTATTTGAATTTGGGTGCTTTTTACGCGTAGATTACGGATAGTCCGAGGAGTTCCCGAGCGACGATTTCAAGCAGCAACTCGTCGAACCAGGCAAGTCACACCCCCTTGACCATATTGCTCCCAGTTTATGAACTTGTATGTTGTATTTAAAATTATTGCATGCTTATTTGTTATAGACATTAATTTTCGACCTAGTTTTAAAAGATAGATATGACCATGATTGATGTGCCACCCTTGACATTGAAATTCCGATATCCTTGTAATCCTTAGGAAAAATATGGTTTATGACTATGGTAATATTTAGACATTGCTTAGATATGCTTAGAACTGAACTTAGGAAGTTTTTGGGGAATTTTATGCCAAAATGATGACATGCTCAAATGGAAATTTATGTTGATCAATGCTAGTAATAGTGTGGAGATAGTATGGTTAAAATGAAAATGACTTAGACTGGGTGAGAATTGGTTGGAAAGAGGTGAGGTCATGGTTCTGGGTTTGTGGACAGTCTCGCCTAGTCAATTAAGGACCGGTCTGAGTCTCGCTGAATGTAAAGCCTAACCGTACTACCACGAGTCTGGAATGGGACAGACCTGGCTATCCTTATTAAATCATTTCATGGACAGTCATGCCATATGGGGGTAGTGGTGTGGTGAAAGCGAGATGATGCCACTCTGGCGCAAGAGGGGGCTTCTGAATAGAGGGAGTCTTTCAGCGGTGAAACCTTAGCGGGCATGACTACATGTATGATTTATTAATGGGGCCTTGTCATGATTTTCTCTGTCACTCACCAAAGGAAGTGTGCTGACACTAAGGGAAATATTATGTCTTGTGGGTAAAGTTGTACAACCTCTGCAGAGTGTCAAACTGTGATACTACGGAATGTCGAGACTTTCTAATTTATGATAATAGGTTTTAAAATGTGGTAAAATGGGATAAGTTGGGGATTTTGCAACTAAAACCCTGAGATTTCATTTTTTAACGCGTTTCGGGCCATTTTCGGGTGTTTGGGCCGCTCCGGGGAGGTTTTGGGCTTGAGGGAAACTTCGCGGGCCGGATGGTGGGATCCACTTGGCCCATGTGGGGGTGAGGGGGGGCAGCAAACCCTGCTGCCCTAGCTCTCCCCACCCCCCATGCGCAGCCCCCATCTCCTCTCCCCTCATTCCCCATTTTTCCCCTCATCTCCCCTCACCTCACCTCTCCTCTCCCTTCCCAACCGCCCCTTCCCTAGGTGCTGCCGCCCCACCCCTCTCCTCCCTTGTGGGCGCATCCCAAGGTCTCCTCCTCGCTGCCATGGCGCTGTCCAAGTTGTTAGGAGGGGCTGCGACGAGGAGGATTGGTGGAAACGGCGCGTGGAAGGAAGTCGGGGGAGGAACGCGAAGGTTGGATCGTCGATTGGTGATTCTCCAAGAAGGTAATGGGGGGATCTTGTGGGGTAGATCTCTTGCTGCTGTAGAGGGGGATTATCATGTTTTTAGATCAAGGGAGGTGCTGCCATGGGTTAGATTTGATGAAAAACTAGAGTTGTATTCGCGTTCTGGTTCGGGCAGATTGGGAACCCGAGCTAGGGCAGCCGTGTTCGCCAATTTAGAGTTGGAATCTGGCCGTACGGACTTCTAAGAAGTTATAGATAATTTCATTATCTTTCCGTGGACATAAAGAAATTGAAATTCCGCCCAGCCGTTTGGAAGTTATAGCTATTTTACCGAGCGCTGTCAAATCTGTGACGAGATTGAGACAGTTCGTGTTCAACGTTAGATTAAACAATTTTAGAGGCCGAATTGGCTTTCCCCAATACCTAGAGAAAGCTAGGAAATTTCCTAAGCTTCGCGATGGTGTACTCGTTTAATCGATTTGGAGTCTTAGAACAGAAGTTATGCCCATCGGAAGGCTGCTGTCGAAGGGACAGATTTGCTGTTTTCTGATTTTTGGAGGTAAGCGAAGTCGGGTAGTGGGATTCTTATGTGTGCTGTTTTGTGGACTCTATTTGAGTGTGTGGCACGTGTTTGCAGGTGGTGTGCCTCTGGGAGTGCCCTCAACCTCTCGTCACTCCGTTGCCCGTGGTTGAAGGCAAGTGTTTTGCGTGGTTTTTATGTTATACGTGCTGCTAGAATTGATTGATAATATTTGGAATAGATAACATGTTGTCTTGCCATGCCATGGATTACATGTTATAATGGATAGGATGTCCTTAGGCAATGATTGAAATAATGTCGATGATATGGGGTCCTCATGCTATGATTAAAAATGCTTGTCGTTGATAAAGGATTCACATGCCATGTTTTTGAAAGGTTACCGTTGATTGTTGATCACGGTCTTACATGTTGAGAGGCCATATGTTGACATGCAATATTCTATTTATGAATACGTTACTGTCCATTTTGCATGCATGGCATATTTTCATGGCTAGCCGGTGAGTTAAGTCATAACTATTCGGTAGAGCGGTGAGAACCGTTATGACTAGTCCGGGCCATTCGTTTGAGTAAGTCCTACCTCGTGATTCCATCACCGAGGTGACTGGAAGCAGTGATAGGCACCCTCCATCTTCGGGATGGAAGGGGAAAAGGTTGCATGCCGACGGGTGTGCACTCAACCATACCGGTATGAGTATTCCAGAAGACATGTGCATTGCATTGCATGAATGAAACTATGAATGAGAATGTTGTTGAATTGTTCATGAGTTCATGAGACGAACACCATATTGATCAAGAGATGATTATGATGTTTTTACCATGTCAGGTAATGCGTGAGAATGGTAATGATGTGATATGTAATGCTTATGAAGATTGAAGTTTATGGTTTGTTGTCTTGCACTCTGTTTCCATTGTATTACACTTCACTGAGTTATGAACTCACGCTTGTATTTTCGTTGTTTGTTTTCTTTAGGTACCATGAAATCGGCGCGCGGGAAAGGGTTTTAGCTACACTACTCCACGTAGTATCATAATCTAGCAAATTCACCTGTTTTGGAGACACGACAATAAGCATTACAATAAGTATGTTTGGTTGTTTCCCTCATGTGTATCATGTGGGGCTATGGGAGGGAGTTGTTTTAACTTCCTAGATTTAAGATGATGCTTATTATTTTGCTATCGATGCTTATTGATGTTTTAGTTGATGTTTAGCTATCCTTATCGCTGCGTATGGATATCTCGTTTGTCTTACATATTGATATGATGCTATGTTAAGTTTCATGCAAAAACAAAGGAGATGCTGCCAAAATTTCCAATTATTCCAAATGATTACTTGCTGTAATTTACCTTAAATTATGGTATTAAATGTGTTATGGTCTATGTTTGGTGACATTCAGGCTTAGTAAAAGGGTGTTATTCTGATTGGTATCAGAGCGGGCTGTAGGTCCCTGGAATGTGTATTTAGTGTCATAACTATAGGTTCAACTAAAATATGAAGTGGGATAACCTAGAAACATGGCTTAGGTTTTACTTAAAACTTTGCCATAGGATAGCAACATTAAAACTTGTGTAAGTGGAATAATTAATTTAAAACTTGACACTCTGTTGCACAGGAGGAATGGGTATGGGTACTGTTGCTTTACGCTTAAATGTTGTATTTAAGCTTTGATGTTGAATGTTACATTTGGTAATATATGTTGCTATGTTTATGAAAGAATTGATTGTGTTGATACTTTTGAGATTATGTGGGTTGTGGTGCCGAAAGGGGTTTCGGTCACCTTCTGTTGTTTGTAGTAATGTTGGGTTTGACGGTGTGGCCGGTTAGTGCCATCACCGATGGACTTTTAACTTCCTGTTGGGAGAGTGCTTATCCATTCCGTAGATTGGGTAGTTGGTTGAGTCGAGTAGTAGAGTTGTGGAATGACCCTCCGAATTTCCTTTGCCGTTTTGACGAATGGTTTTGGTTGGTTGAAATAAAAGAAAAAAGTGTTCGGTTTTGGATACTCACCGATGGTTCTTTTGGTGGTTTTGGTTTTGTCTTCTTTGGTTGAAGGCAAAAGAAGAATTTCGGGTTGCGCCTCTTTTGGTTGCCTGGTCAGCTTTGACGCCCGATTTGTTGTTTGCCTTGTAGAGAAACTTATAGATTGATTCTTGGGTTACCATTCTCCAATTTGAAAAAAGAATTTATTGAAGTTCCGATGAAAAATCTAAGTCGCATGGATTTAGGTGTCAAGGTTTTGTCGGAAAGAATGTGGTTGATCGGTTGCTTTACGGAGAAAGTTTTCAATTTATTCTTGTGGTTGTCTTTTTCCGAGGTTTAAAAGAGTTATTGCGGTGTTGTGCCAAATCTTGTTGTCGGGGCCTAAGTCGTGTGTGATTGCAATGATGACTTGCTTGGGAATTCATCTTTGAAAAACCGTTTGTTTCGTGAAAGTTTGAAGTTTGGGGTTATGGCCTAAAATTTTTTTTTGGTTAATCGCTTGGTTTTCCCTCTTGCAACCATCTTCCTTCGTGGAAGTTGTTGATCTCGAGAGTTGGGGAATAGTTGCGTGTCGGCATTTGGGAATTTAAGAGTTGACTTCTCTTGTGGTTTATGGATGAGCTTTAGGAAGGAAAGGTGTTTTGGGTGTTGTTCTTTTCTGGAGCAATTATGGTTTCCTTAAGAGTTGGGTGCGTGATTCACGCGAATGTTTAAGAAGTTAAGTGTATGACGAGAAGTTAGAGTTTTCGGTTGATATGAGCTAGTGGTTCGGTTAAAGTGAATTGGTTGTTGATTTAAAGATAAACTAAAATATTGTGTTGATAAGAGATGATTAAACGAGACGGGTGATCCAAAGTGAAAGTTGATTAGTGGTGTGTGCAAAGTGATGCGGGTTAAGGAATCTAATGGATGTATGAGATTCGTTAGCATAGAATGTCTCGGCTGATGAACTTGTTATAGCAAGAAGATGGTGTGAAATTCTGCCTATTGTAGCTGGTGGGTCAGTTAATATTGTGGGTCGACAATATAACTTAAAATTCGTGTAATCAATTAATGGGGATATATGGAATGATTGTAGGAAAGGTTGAATTATTCTTGACAGAGGTCTGTCTGGGATCCGTATTTATGAGGAATGTCTAGTGGAGATCGTGTCGCATGGGTAGTATTATTATTGGTGGAATGAACTGGTGAGATGGAATATGTGACTTAGGGATTATATCCAGGGTAATTGTTGATTACGCCGGAATAATTGTAAAGAGATGTGTGCTACGCTTGGGATAATAAGTTGCATGAATAATGGTTCGTCATGGTTAGTAGACCAAAAGAAGTTGTTGATATGCGTCTTATGTTGGATTAACTGATAAGGTAATTGTGCTGGAGTTGTGAGAACGTGGTTCTCCTTGTTGGTTGTCATACGGTAGATATGGTCTACGGTTCGTTGGTGATATAATCAATTGTGGTTATATGAACAGTGAAAAGTGATTTTTATTAAGAGCAGATGTTGTAGCTTGTGTGCAACAGTGTTGGACTTCTTGGGATTTGAGTCGAACTTTCTTTTGAAGGTTTACGGATTCAAATGAATGTATAAATTTTCTGGGAGTGCCTGCCTCTTTGTTTAGGCGTCTTGATTAGTGTGCAATAAAATCTCCCCTGATTAAGTGGCATTTTGTCAAGTTACAAACTTGACTCCGATGATTGGAAATATGGATGAAAGAGTAGTATTTGAAGTAACCGGCTAATGAGTTCCAAATGTGGTGGGGTATTGAACCATGCCAATCATTGGATTTGGGTTAATCTGTTTAGTCTATGCTATGAGTTTGGGTTAACACCCAAAGCGTTGGAGTGGGACGCTCTCTTTAGCGTTCAACTGATTTATCTTTGGTAACACTGGAGTTAAGCGCTTAAATTGTAATTTTATCGTGACTAGAGTTGGATTTATTTGGGAAAGCGTGTGTGGTTTTGCGTAGCGTTTCAAAAGGTGAGTTTTATGATTGTTTCATAAGTGATTTTGTTGGTAAAATGTTCCTGCTTTGGGAATGTGTTTCCTTTCTCTTTAAGAGAATTGGTAGCGGTTATTAGACGTAGATGTTTGATTTGAGAGTTGATGCTATCTTACATTATTGGCTTTGGTTAAAATGCGATGTTTTGCACGCATTGCGTCAAAGATGGTTGTTGGGTTGTGATGCAATATGGTATTTTTCGGTTAACGCCGTAGTAGTTTATGCGATTTTGAGCAACCATCGATGTTGTTGGGTGTCAATCACGTGACAAAGAGAATGAAGTCTCTTTGTGATTGGTTAATGGGTATCGTGGTTACATGACGAATAAATGGTGAAAAAGATTCATGACATCGTTTTATAAGCATAAAATAGTTGTTGAGCCAGGACGGTGAGAAAGTCATATAGAGATATATGACTAATCCGGAGTGCTCTTGAAGAATTTGCATTCGTGTTATGAATCGAGATTTCCATTGCTCTCTAGCATGAAAAGGAATGAATGGATAAATGCTGGTATTTTGGTTATGTTATGCAAGGGATTTGAGTTTCCCTTTCTCTTCGAGAGTTTTCGTGGCAGTTCTCTTCCAAGATGTTGATTTTGGTTAAAATGAAAAGTTTGGCTGTGGTGAAAGCGAGTCGAGAAAGGGAAACTCTGTCAAGAGAATTGTGTGGAGTCTCTATTTGTTTGGGTGCTCCCCGATGCGAATTGTATCACATTGATTGGAGATTTGAGTTTTCCTTTGTGGCTTGACTTAGGAAAAGCAAAAGGGTGGTCTTTCAATGTTATCGGGTTCTTTTCAAAGTGATTTGTGGCGCTTTGAGGTTCGAGTTGTTGTATGTGGTCTACTTGGATTCAAAAGAATCGTACTTCTTTTGCACTATTGATAGGAGTGAGAATAAGAAGGGTCTCGGGTTATTGTTGAGTATAATCTAAGAGCTATACTCGTGGGTTTCGTTGTTTGTGTGAATTGTTTGTGAGGGCGACATCCTCTTGGGAAAAGTGCTAATTGAGTTTTGGTAATGAGTTACGGTCCTAGCTTGGGCTAGGTGCTGGACATTAGTGGTATGAGGGTGGATGATGATGGAGGTTGATGATGTCGTGGTTTGTATTTGGTTGAAGGTATCGTTGGGTGGAAGCAAATGTTATAGAAATTGTGATGTAAAATGCTTTGTCGTGGACATTGTCTTAGCTAGATGTCCCTGGGTGTGCGTTATGCCTGGGAGAGTATAGAATGAAAAGTGTAACGTGGTTGGCAGTCGAAAAGAAAGTATGGTCGATGTAGGCTATGAACGAAGATGACATTAGTAAATTTTGATTCCTTGTGAAAAGGGGTCAAATAATTGGAAGAGATGGGGTTTTGCGTAAATGGTCTTTTGGGGGGTTCAAGTTTGGAACCTCGGTTGACCGTTTTAATGCTAATGGTAAAAAGGGATGTGTTTCATGATGATTGTGTCATTCTGAGTTTATGAATCATGATAGCGATTGAAGTAAATGAGGAATCATGTCAAGTTGTGCTTAGTTAAGCTAAGTCAAGTTACTCTTGTTAATAGATGGATTTGGAGAATTGCGTTGTCGTTGCCACTGTTTGAGTCTTTGCGTGGGTGTGTGGAGTTCGTAAAGAAGATGAGTCCCTAGTGGACATTGTTTTAGAGTTGAAGTGTAAGATTCGAGGTCGAATCCAGTTAAGGGGGGTAGAATGTGATACTACGGAATGTCGAGACTTTCTAATTTATGATAATAGGTTTTAAAATGTGGTAAAATGGGATAAGTTGGGGATTTTGCAACTAAAACCCTGAGATTTCACTTTTTAACGCAGCGTTCGGGCCATTTTCGGTGTTTGGGCCGCTCCGGGGAGGTTTTGGGCTTGAGGGAAACTTCGCGGGCCGGATGGTGGGATCCACTTGGCCCATGTGGGGCTGAGGGGGGGCAGCAAACCCTGCTGCCCTAGCTCTCCCCACCCCCAGGCGCAGCCCCCATCTCCTCTCCCCGCCTTCCCCAGTTTTCCCCTCATCTCCCTCACCTCACCTCTCCTCTCCCTTCCCAACCGCCCCTTCCTAGGTGCTGCCGCCCCACCCCTCTCCTCCCTTGTGGGCGCATCCCAAGGTCTCCTCCTCGCTGCCATGGCGCTGTCCAAGTTGTTGGGAGGGGCTGCGACGAGGAGGATTGGTGGAAACGGCGCGTGGAAGGAAGTCGGGGGAGGAACGCGAAGGTTGGATCGTCGATTGGTGATTCTCCAAGAAGGTAATGGGGATCTTGTGGGGTAGATCTCTTGCTGCTGTAGAGGGGATTATCATGTTTTTAGATCAAGGGAGGTGCTGCCATGGGTTAGATTTGATGAAAAACTAGAGTTGTATTCGCGTTCTGGTTCGGGCAGATTGGGAACCCGAGCTAGGGCAGGCGTGTTCGCCAATTTAGAATTGGAATCTGGCCGTACGGACTTCTAAGAAGTTATAGATAATTTCATTATCTTTCCGTGGACATAAAGAAATTGAAATTCCGCCCAGCCGTTTGGAAGTTATAGCTATTTTACCGAGCGCTGTCAAATCTGTGACGAGATTGAGACAGTTCGTGTTCAACGTTAGATTAAACAATTTTAGAGGCCGAATTGGCTTTCCCCAATACCTAGAGAAAGCTAGGAAATTTCCTAAGCTTCGCGATGGTGTACTCGTTTAATCGATTTGGAGTCTTAGAACAGAAGTTATGCCCATCGGAAGGCTGCTGTCCCGAAGGGACAGATTTGCTGTTTTCTGATTTTTGGAGTTAAGCGAAGTCGGGTAGTGGGATTCTTATGTGTGCTGTTTTGTGGACTCTATTTGAGTGTGTGGCACGTGTTTGCAGGTGGTGTGCCTCCGGGAGTGCCCTCAACCTCTCGTCACTCCGTTGCCCGTGGTTGAAGGCAAGTGTTTTGCGTAGTTTTTATGTTATACGTGCTGCTAGAATTGATTGATAGTATTTGGAATAGATAACATGTTGTCTTGCCATGCCATGGATTACATGTTATAATGGATAGGATGTCCTTAGGCAATGATTGAAATAATGTCGATGATATGGGGTCCTCATGCTATGATTAAAAATGCTTGTCGTTGATAAAGGATTCACATGCCATGTTTTTGAAAGGTTACCGTTGATTGTTGATCACGGTCTTACATGTTGAGAGGCCATATGTTGACATGCAATATTCTATTTATGAATACGTTACTGTCCATTTTGCATGCATGGCATATTTTCATGGCTGGCGGTGAGTTAAGTCATAACTATTCGGTAGGGGCGGTGAGAACCGTTATGACTAGTCCGGGGCCATTCGTTTGAGTAAGTCCTACCTCGTGATTCCATCACCGAGGTGACTGGAAGCAGTGATAGGCACCCTCCATCTTCGGGATGGAAGGGGAAAAGGGTGCATGCCGACGGGTGTGCACTCAACCATACCGGTATGAGTATTCCAGGAAGACATGTGCATTGCATTGCATGAATGAAACTATGAATGAGAATGTTGTTGAATTGTTCATGAGTTCATGAGACGAACACCATATTGATCAAGAGATGATTATGATGTTTTTACCATGTCGGGTAATGCGTGAGAATGGTAATGATGTGATATGTAATGCTTATGAAGATTGAAGTTGATGGTTTGTTGTCTTGCACTCTGTTTCCATTGTATTACACTTCGCTGAGTTATGAACTCACGCTTGTATTTTCGTTGTTTGTTTTCTTTAGGTACCATGAAATCGGCGCGCGGGAAAGGGTTTTAGCTACACTACTCCACGTAGTATCATAATCTAGCAAATTCACCTGTTTTGGAGACACGACAATAAGCATTACAATAAGTATGTTTGGTTGTTTCCCTCATGTGTATCATGTGGGGCTATGGGAGGGAGTTGTTTTAACTTCCTAGATTTAAGATGATGCTTATTATTTTGCTATCGATGCTTATTGATGTTTTAGTTGATGTTTAGCTATCCTTATCGCTGCGTATGGATATCTCGTTTGTCTTACATATTGATATGATGCTATGCTGTTAAGTTTCATGCAAAAACAAAGGAGATGCTGCCAAAATTTCCAATTATTCCAAATGATTACTTGCTGTAATTTACCTTAAATTATGGTATTAAATGTGTTATGGTCTATGTTTGGTGACATTCTGGGCTTAGTAAAAGCTGGGGTGTTACACAAACTAATCGATTAGCCGCGCCCGCGGATATGGGCAAGCCGAGCAAGCCATTCTCATATTAGACTTTAGTAAATTAAAATTTGATTTCTAGAAAATGATGATTGGATGGAGGGAGTCCATCATGGGTATAACTTAGCCAAATCCAGGAGAGATTCCTGAGTTAAATTGTATAGATTTGATTTTTGGAATAAAGTATGCCTTTTAAAATTATTGAAAATGTTATTAAACTGTTGCTTTATGCTTAAACAAACCATATTGCCATCCTTTGATTACCCGTACATTTATATTGCATTTCCGGTGTGGTTTGCTGAGTACGTATGTACTCACCCTTGCTTAATTTACCACTTCAGAGGAGGAGTACCACGATGGTGAGGAACAGTTGGACTAGGCCACGTCCCCAGTCGATTGCCTGTGGCAAACTAATTGGGCTCTATTTATTATTCTTTAATTGCGCTGCTTTTATTTACTCGTTGCCCTACGCGCCATTTCATTTGTAACTTTGAATATTTATCTTTAATAAAGAACGACGGATATGCTATGGTTTCATTTCTACTGTGTGTACTAGCATTTCCTGGACTAGTACAGAATACACAGAGGATTTCAGAGGTGTTATTCCGGGGTCCGACATAAACCCATCAGTGATAAGGCCCAAAAGAGATTATAATACAGGGTCAAACCAAGAATCGTAAATGCTGAGCTCCATTCCATTCATCCAATTAGCTTCACGAACAGCACGGACGAACACCTACAAAAGACAGGGTACAAAATAATGGAAAAAATTGATGATTTGCCCTCACTTACTTATGTCATTGATCATTTGTCCCGTGATGTCTCACTAACATGCAGGGCCTAGGGCCATATGTCAGTGAGACATATGAGGCAAATGATCAATTGCACCAAATAAAATGGGGGTAAATAATCAATTCCCACAAAAATAATTAGTACATGAGTACATGATAGAACAGAAAACAACTATCTAAATACTTCTACCAGTAGTTGATCTTGGGGAGGACTGCATGTTGCATATTCATTTAATTAGATATTTTTTTAATAATGGGTAGTAAAAACTTACAGGACAGAAGAGCACCTAACACTTAACCTCACTGAAAAATTTGTAATGTTGCTGGTTACAAGCCTACAACATCAAAACAAGAAGCAAACGAGAACGCATGGCTTTATTCCACAAGCAAACTCCTTTTCTTGCATGATACTTGTAACAAACGCATAGTTTTGGAAGGTGTAGGTATACCTCTGCGGCTCAGAATAAACTGCACCTAAAATATTGAAATGATCTGGTCAGAATAAACTGCACCTAAAATATTGAAATGATCTGGGCCAAAATCCTGCCATTTTGAGACTGGCTCAGGTACTATCCCCACAAAGTCACACAGTTCAAGTGTTTCATTAGCAATACTCTGTAGTAAGGTCGACTTCTCTACACTGATGTTCCCCTCAACACAGAAGGTGATTCTCTTGACCCTGGTCGATTGCATATCAGATTCCTTGTTATCCTCTTTTATTTCTCCATCCACGTTCTCTTTCATGAAGGATGTTATGTTCTCCATCCATGCTCTCTTGCTTAATGCCAATCCATAGAAGAGGTTAACGAAACTCAATGTTTGGCATTAAGCAAGATACAAAGGGGTGGCACTTCTTCAATCTCCTATTGATCGACTTAGCCTTCAGTGCTGCCCATGTAAACTTAATCAAAGAAAAAACAAGGAATAAAATAAAAGAACAGAAATTAATTTTTCCACTCCAATATCTCTATCATATAGTAAGGTGCCTGTGCTCTGCAACGGAATATTAAAAGAGGGTGATACATATCAGTAAAATATGATTCTAAATTGCATATAGATGTACACTTAAATACAAAACAAAATATTTCGTCTCGCAAAGCTACATATTAGTTCAACAACAATACCCTACAACTATGTTGTCCTAAATCCTAAAGGCAATGCATCCGGTCCTTCTCAGGGGGCCAATGCATTTGCTGCAATAAACCCACAATCACATGTAAACTCGCCTCGGGAGATTTGGGTGAAAAGAAATCCATAATGTCTTGGCAAAACAAGACGTTTTTTCTTTCAGAAGCTAAATGTGAGAATTTGAAACTTCTACTACCTCAACACGGCTGAAGCCTACATAGCAAATGGATTAGTAAAGAAAGATTCTCAGACTACATTGTGATGTGAAATCATTTCCATTTTGTACATGACTTGACATCACAAATTGTAGTCCAAGTGTCTGCTCATCGTGTTAGAAATTGGCCCATGGCCCATTTCCTTTAATTCCATAGCATGCATGATTTAGTACTATATTGCCTAGCCAAGTGGAGGAAGGGCAATTTAAAAGGTGGAGTCTTTCCCACCTCTTGATTAATGTGACACTTGGCATGGGGATGGCATAGGGTGAATACTGGCTAAACACGCACGCGCGCGTAATCGCGTATTTTCGTGTGACTTGTGACTTGCGACGCGTCGTGTGTCTCTGGGCACTATGAATTCACCTTTTATTTTGCTGAATCATGCAACTATTTAGCTTTTTGTACTGGTCAGGAGACTGCATAATTACCATTATTTTGTTTGAATTAGCAGTTACCAGTGCATTAAGCCTGTTTAAATTCAGTCAGTTACCAGTGCTTAGTGCTGTCAGTTACTAGTGAGTAATGGAGACAGTTACTGGTTAAAGGCTATATAAGACCTGGAGACGTCCAGGCTTTGGCCAACTGTAAGTCATTAATATAAAATCTTCTGCGCATCGTCCTATTCTTCATCAAGCCCAACTGTAAGTCATTAGCTATCGTTCAACTTGATCATATTCTTGAAGTATACATGTTTGGAAGTACAATGTGTAGCCTGCTATTAGATTTTCTGTGTGCATCACTATTTATCTGTTGTATTTGCCTTAATATAAAATCTGGAATTAAAATATTACGCATGTTTCCAACACATCGATCCCCCAATCCAACAACTACAACACAAGATCAAATGTATCTCCGCAGCAAGATCTCCCACGTCCCAGTTCTACATCTAAAAGCAGAATATGTCTACATTAATAGCAGTGACATAAAATTCATCATACACCACATTTGAGGGGATTTGGAGCAACAAACCTCATAAACTTGCTTGAACACAGGGATTACGACGAGGAGGAATCGGCTGCAGTATTTATGATGAATCATGTATACCTTTGGGTTGCACTGCATCAATTTCAAAAAGGAATGGGGCAGGTCTAGGGTCTCCCATACCTCTCGGTCGACTATACATAGCGTCGGAAATGGGCTGGAGCTGGGCTTTACTGGTTTGGACGATCCATTTGACACGGTAAACTCCTCTTTTTATTTAGTTAAGATAAGATAAGAAATGAAGAGAGTAATTAACATACGTACACCGTAATACTTTGATTTATTTATTGAGAATGGCTAAGTAACACTCGAATATTTTTTTGTTTTATGAGCTCTCAGCTTGGGGACCTATAAAGAGGAGGGTGGTGGGGAGAGATGGCAAATTGATTGGATTAATGGATCTAGATCCAAAGGCTATAAATTTGAGTGCTCACAAACTAAAAAACACTTAGGTGCTCCCTAGACACCCTCTTATTTATTTGCAGTCTACACGTACGGGGATGCAGGCCGTGGATGGTAGTTTGTATGATTTTTTTTTTTATCACAGCTACCAGCGGCAATACAAGACTTCAGTCTTTTTTTTTTCCGGGATGCAAGTTCTGTACGAACTACCGACTAGTTTTCCTCTTGGTTTATTTTTTTTTATACTTTAAATGCTACCCTTTCCGTATTGAAAAGTGCCCATACGAACTACCCTTGACGTGGGCTAGTGGGAGATTTCAGCAAAAAAAAATTTACTGGCACTTTACCTTGACGTGGGCATGCGCACGATTGCTATATAGCAGTTTCTACTTCCCTGTTCCCTCTTTGTTGACTGCGTGCATGTATGAAGGAAGACCACTATGCATTTATCTTCCGTGGTCATGAGAGTTTACAAAGCCTGTTGCTTGCTATATAGCAGTTTCTACTTCCCTCTTTGTTGACTGCGTGCATGTATGAAGGAAGACCACTATGCATTTATCTTACGTGGTCATGAGAGTTTACAAAGCCTGTTGCTGATCTCTTCCTGTTGTTGACAAGAGATTCCGGTAATATTTTTAAACTCTTCTTCTTCTATTCATCGAAAGATATTATTATTATTATACTATTATTTTGTACGTACAGCCTTTCCTCTTTGGCTCCCCCGGCACTATGCTCTCTGTATTATTCACTGCGGTTGATCAGCACTAATCCTATCGATCGGCTTACACAAAGCGACCCTGGCCAGTTCATTTTGTTATTGGTTGGATGGGCGTATATTTAAAGGGGATCTTTGGCAGCAAGGCGAAGGCTCTGCATTTCCCATCCTATAGGCTTTCGGTGGAAAAACCGCTCATGGCAAACACTATGTTTTGGATCCCTCGTCATTTTTGTCCTAAAAATGCCCATGATTTTTTACATAGATCTGACATTAAATCCTATGGTACCCATACAATTTGTCAAAACCACAAGGTGTCAGTCAAAGAAGAAGGGCCTTCCTGCTTTCTATTCGTCGTGGAATGCTTCGATCCATGGAGGCGTGCATGCCACCTTATCCTCTGATCTATGCATAGCCGAACAGTATCATCCATGGAGTTGTGCCTTTTTTACTCCATTGCCAAGCTTGTACGCCAGGGATGATATTGGGATTGCTTACGCTTATTGGGCACACTTACTGGCTGCGTCCAGTCCAAGAGGAATTACATCACTTCCCGGATGACACTCATATCGATCGGGAGTATTTCCGTAGCTTGGGCTAGTTGGTGGCATGAGTTTACAAGGCCTTTCACTTCAATTTTGGGCAAACTTCGTAATGGCAATGCTCTTGGTCGGGTTCCTTACGATGACAAGGTAAATGACTCAACTCAACAACTCACTTTGGTTGAAATGCCCCAAAAATTTGCAAACCCTAATCAAAACCCTAAATTGCTATTAACCGGTTTTTAATCGCATTTTTGTTCTTAATCGTGTTCTTCCCGTTCTTGAGCATGTTCTTGGAGTTTGAGGATGACTGGATGGGATGGGAGTGGTTGAGACTTACCGTTGCTCCCGCTCGAACCGTCGGTCCTTCGCCTGCATCCGCGCTCGCCCGGTCCGTTGCCGCCGTCGCATCGGCCGCCTGCTCCTGTCGCCTCCGTGCGGTCGTCACCGCCTCCCCCTGCCGCTCCCGCGTCAGCCCTTCATCATCCTCGCCTTGCGCGCCGCCCGTTTCTCCTCTACCGGGTCGTCGCCCCCTCGGGACCCCGCGCAACTACTCCCGTCGCCTTCGTCACGCTCGTGTCACCATCTTGGATTCCCGAACCTCGCGCTACCCGCTCCGGTCACCTCGGCCGCGTCACGCCCTAGGTTGGCTTGACCATAGATTAAGACCCTAGGTTGGCGTAGGAAAAACCTTTTTTGCAAAAAATTACTTAACCTACAAACAACATGAGTTATAAAAAATTATAAGTATTACTGTTGTCTTCTCCTACCTCCTCTACCTTACCTATCTTAGTGCTTTGCTTTCTTACTGTCTTGTTTTAGTTTCTCTCTCTCCACTGATTTCAAAACTTTGTGCGCAGATGGTTCAGCACTCGTTCCCCGACCCCGACGCCCTCGGCGAGTGGGCCTCGACTTTCTGGAGGATGCTCCAGTATCTGCAGGTTGGAGACCAGCACCGTCCAGTGTTTACCACGGACGAGGAGTTCCACGGCGCCGTCCGGTGCCAGTGGAGGGCGACAGTGACCCTTCACCCACTGCTGCTTCGTCCCGACGCGCTTCGCCGCTTCATCGCGAGTCGTGACCGCGAGTACGACGCCATCCAGGACGCTGCCAGGAGGGCAGTGCACTACCTTAGGGGCTACTACCTAAGGGAGTTTAACCGTAGCCCCTTTCAGCTCATACCGCATGATGCAGATGTGCCTGGTGGACTGATCATCTCTGTACCTCACGGGGAGCCAGACCCGCGTGTTTCGGAGATAGCTAGCCACGTCCTCGATCTTGATCAGTTGTATAGTCGCGCTATCCGTGAGCGCGATCACCTTCACCTTCAACTTTACCACGCCTGGGACGACATCCGCGACCTCCAGGAGGAGCTGGAGCAGTTTGCTCCACCAGACGTGCAGATGGAGGAGGAGTCCGTTGATGGACCGTCTGCAGTCTTTGACCCGCCCCTGCCACCCCAGCCGATGGTGGTGGACTACGACGCCGACGAGGAGCCGATGGAGGAGGACCCCGAGGAGTTTCCGCTTGTTCCGCCTGGCTTCGAGCCACTGTAGTTAGGGCGTAGTAGTAGTGTTGTACCCCTTTTTCTTTATGTTATCTTTTGTAATGTAAAATAGGTTGTACCAAACCTTAAAACGGTATTGTGTACAATCTATGCTTAATATAAGTTGCCTATGTTCTCTTTTAAGCTGTTATTTTGTTTTGCTTAATTATCTGCTTAATTCTATCTAAAATCAAAGCTATTCTTTCCTTTCATCTTGGCCCTTACCTATTCTTTCTATCTCGACCCAAAATTCTAACTCTCACTCACCTTCTGATTACCCTAAAACCTGCAGCAAGTCCGACAAGGGACAGTCATGATGACAAGAGTTGGGCAAGGAACGCAGTGATGAGGAAGAATCAGCAGGAAATCCCACCAACTTGGCACAAGTTTTAGCTATTATGGAAAGGAACCGTTACCAAGCGGAAATGCATCAGACGCAGCTCATGCAGCGCGTTTTGGAACAGCTAGTCACAAGACCCCAAGGTTACACATAGGGGAATCCTGACAGACAAGATGGTAATAATGGAGGATCCAGATGGGCAGATTTTCAACGCACCCGGCCGCCAGTCTTCTCAACCTCAACTGAGCCCTTGGCCGCAGATGACTGGATAAGAGATATCCAATGGAAGTTAGACACCATCCAGTGCACTAAAAGAGAGCGTGTATTGTATGCTTCACACCAATTGGAAGGACCTGCAGCAGCATGGTGGATGACATATCAAGCCACACGCAACGGATGAGAAACCACTTGGCCAGAATTTGAGGATGCCTTCAGGAAGGCCCATATCCCTGCAGGACTATTAGCGGCCAAAAGAAGGGAGTTCTTGTCCCTCCATCAGGGAGGAAGGACCGTGATGGAGTACCTACAACAGTTTAATCAGTTGGCACGCTACGCGCCCCAAGATGTGGACACAGAGGAAAAGAAGATCGAGAGATTCTTCGAAGGGCTGCAAAAGAATCTCAAATTCCACATATCCGCCGTGTAGTTTCCGGACTTGGCATCCATGGTTAATAAATTGCTTATCTCAGAAGAAATGCGGAATGACTTAGAGGATACACGGAAGAGGAAGGCCCAACAACAACGGCTGCAGACCTCCGGATCATACCGAGGAAACTTCGCAGCTACCGCCAACCGTTCCCCCTTCAAAAGACAAGCCACCGGAGGACAGCGCCCCGCCCCATACAACCGTCAACCTGGGGCAGTGAGATGTTTTGCATGCAACAGGAACCATTACGCCAAAGATTGCCCTAAGAAGACCACAGGATGTTTTCACTACGGACAGCACGGGCACTTCCGACTGCAATGCCCAATGAGGCACCTGCCGAGTGATGCGGCCAAAACACACAGACCAGCGTCAGCCTCCAACAGCAGACAGATGGTCCCTTACCAGCCCCCACCACAGCAGCAGCAGCCACAGCCACAGCCTCAAGGTTTACTCTAAGGACCAATGCCAATAAGGACCAAGCACCCCAGAACAGTCAAAGCCATGTCAGTTCACGGAACGTCCAGGGGCGTATCAATCACGTCTCTGCAGAAGAAGCAGCGATCGCTACCGACGTCATCATCGGTAAGTTTGCAATCCAATCCCAACCTGCATTAGTACTGTTTGACCCTGGTGCAACACACTCCTTTATTGCCTTATCTTTTGCCTGCAAAAATGGATTTCGGTATATTCCCTTACCACACTCTTGCACATTCCAAACAACTGGAAGTCGATTAACGGCTCGGTTTGAATGTAAGGACCTAGAGTTAGACATTCAAGGAGTTAAGTTCAAAGCCGACTTGCTACTATTGGAAATGGGGAGCCTGGATATCATTTAGGGAATGGATTGGTTATCCAGACATAAAGCGAGGTTAGACTGTGCACGCAAAATGGTAGCACTTGAGAATGCCCAAGGACGGCAAGTGACCATGCAAACGGACCCAGGATTAGTAAAGAATAACAAAAAGATCATTAGCCTCATTACAGCAGATATACGAGGAGTGCCAGTGGTTCAGGAGTACCCGGACGTCTTCCCGGAAGAACTACCAGGAAGGCCACCAGATAGAGACATAGAGTTGGAAATATAATTGATTCCGGGAACCGCATCGATAACAAAGCGTCAATATCAGATGGCACCTTCGGAATTGAAGAAACTCAAGAAACAGCTAGACGAGTTGTTGGAGAAGGAATTTATCTGTCCAAGCATCTCGCCTTGGGCCTCACCTATTTTGTTTGTGAGAAAGAAGGACGTAAGTGCAAGACTCTGCGTGGATTACTGAGCGTTGAACGTTGTGACCATCAAGAACAAGTATCCATTGCCACGGATAGATGATTTATTTGATCAGCTCAAGGGAGCCCAGATCTTCTCCAAAATAGATCTGAGGACAGGATACAACCAGTTGAAAGTGAGAAAACAAGACAGGGAAAAGACCGCATTTACAACCAGATATGGATTATACGAGTTTTCAGTGGTCCCGTTTGGACTCACCAACGCCCCGGCATACTTCATGAACCTGATGAACAAAGTGTGCATGGAGTTTCTAGACCAGTTCATCGTGGTATTCATAGACGACATTCTGGTATATTTGAAGAATGAAGAAGAGCACGCCAAGCACCTATATCAACTATTACAAAAGCTTAGAGAGCATCAGTTATATGCCAAGTTCTCTAAATGCGATTTTTGGAAGAGCGAGATCGCATTCCTAGGGCATATCGTCACTAAGGATGGAGTTAAAGTGGACCCAGCAAAGGTGGAAGCAGTTAAAGAATGGAAACAGCCGACATCAGTGACAGAGGTCAGGAGTTTTCTTGGACTAGCAGGATATTACCAAAGGTTCATTGAAGGATTTTCAGAAATTACTAAGCCTCTGACGCATCTTCTAAAAAAGGATAGCCCTTACAAATGGACCAAGAAATGCGAAGAAAGTTTTTAGGAATTAAAGACAAGACTGACATCAACACTAGTGCTCATTCTACCTGACACAAGTAAGGATTTCCAGATATATTGTGATGCATCCAAGAGAGGACTAGGTTGTGTACTCATGCAGGATAAGAGAGTAGTTGCTTATGCTTCTCAGCAGCTAAGACCACACGAGGAGAATTATCCGACACATGATCTAGAGCTAGCAGTAGTGGTTCATGCTCTGAAGATTTGGGGGCACTACCTACTGAAAATCATTATGAAGTATTCTCTGACCATAAGAGCTTGAAGTATGTATTCACTCAACCAAACTTGAACATCCGACAAAGAAGATGGTTGGAATTGATCAAAGATTATGACTTAGATATCTAGTACCACCCAGGGAAGGCTAACGTGGTAGCCGACGCTTTAAGTAGGAAGGCGTGCCACCACTTAGCATTAACTACAGACTGCTCCCCGCAATTAGAGACTGAAATGCAACAATTGAATCTACAAGTGGTAACAGAAGGATCAATTTCTCTACTATTCTAAATCACCAGTTGGTGGCAGTGGTGCATTCTACCTTCCCGCTCTCCAGTCATTTTGAAATGAAACAAACACACTTAATTGCCTTGGTAATTGACGCAAGAAACAAAGCTTAGCGTGCATTCTACCTTCCCGCTCTCCAGTCATTTTGAAATGAAAGAAACACACTTAATTGCCTTGGTAATTGACGCAAGAAACAAAGCTTAACCTTGGTAAATTGCCCAGCTTAATTAGCCAGCTTTCGCATTAAAACAGCAAGACGCAACCAGTTCCCGCCAGGGAACATTTTGAAAAAAAAATTTCAATAGTGCCAGGGAACAAGAAACTAAGCGTCATATACATATCTCTATCTCTACTCTCTACTATATATAAAGTGACAGTCAGTTTCTACTCAATCTCTACTATATAAAGCGGGAGTTTCTTCCCACGTCACATTAATTGCCCTGCTTAATTGCCCTACTTAATTGCCCTACGCAAGAAACGAAGCGTTGCTTTAATTAGCCAGCTTTTACAAGAAACGAAGCGTTAAAGATAGATGTTTGATCTTATGAAATAGTATTTTTTTTTATTTTTTAATCTTTATTTTTCGTAGCAACGCACGGGCATATAACTAGTCTACTCTCACAATTCAATCAGACCTCCTAGATCAGATTAAGTTAGCACAACAGACAGATGTGGAAGTTCAGCCCGAGCCACAAGAGCTTGTATTGTGCTCAGGATGGCTGGCGCAGGTTAAATAGGCATGGAGTGATCGACTTTGGTAGTTGGCTCATGAATTCGATTCGCCGGTCAGCTAGAAGCAGGCGGTGTTAGCAAGAATCAAGGGCTTTCGGCGGGTGGTAGGGGACACAGGCAGCGTGGCTACTAAGTTCCAAGGGCTCGGCATTGATGAGTCAGGGCTGTGGTAGAACAAATCAGCATCCTAAGTGATCACGAACGACGCTGGCGGAGTCCATGGCGGCCTCGACAGAGAGAAAAAGGGAAAAACGGTCGCCACTGCAGAGAAACAACGCAACATGGTGGAAGTATCCTGCAGTGCAAGCATGGGCGAGGACCGGCTGCCGTGGCAGCGAAATCGGAAGAGAACCATCGCCGCGGCAGCGATTCGGCAGAGCACGCGCGTGAGGGTGCTGTCGCGGCAGAGAAAAGAGGGGAAGGAATGGCTGCCGTGGCAAATGGCTGCCACAACGTGGTGGAGGAGGCCTGAGCGAATGAGCACGAGTGGCGTGACCGCTGCCACGGCAAGGAATCACAAGAAAATGGTCACTGCAGCAGAGTTTCGGCAGGGACGCCACACGTTGAGAGAAAGAAGAGGACAATAGTGAAGGGAAAAGGGGGGTGACTGTCAGTGGGCCATGGGGTCCACGGGCAAAGGGTAAGAGTTGAATGCACACTGCCAGGTTGGGGCTACATGGCTAGGGCCCACATGGCAGTGAAAAGGAAAAAAGGGGGAATTTCAATTATCTGTTTTTGTGGACAGCAAGCACATTCTAATTTATTTGAGGCACTAAATCACATTAGAAATTTTTGTAAATTTTTGTGGAGGATCTTGGAGACATACTTGAACAAAAATTTCAAGTCAAAACGATTCATAATTATGTTTATAAAATTCTAACATTGCTCTAGGTCCAAATAACAATATGTTGTTTTTGACTTGTTGAGGGAAGCAAAATGAATCACCAGAGCGTCATAGCTGCGCATTGTTTTTGCCCGTTCATACAACGCTTCTCCGTTCGACACATCAGCGCCTTCATGACCCACGCGATCGATTAAGCTGTTGGAACCAAGCCAGGAAAAACCACGAAATCAATCAAACCCAGTTAAACTTTACGACAGGCCGATACTGAACTTTCGTCGGCAAAGCAAGTTCTGAACCTTGCCGGACGAGAAACAGTACAATGGCTAACCCGATCGCAGAGCAACAATAGCGGACATCACACAGATTTGCCTGGCGATAATACGGCCAGCTTTTCTGGGTTCTATTTATAGTCTTCTAACAAGCAAAACTAACTATTCCATCAAAACTCCAAGGTCTGTTCCGTCCGGCCGGAAGACTTCCTGGAGTTTGATTACATGCACGCATACTTCTGAACTAAACTCGGTTAACTAACTAACATAAGCGAGTCAGCGACGCCTGAACCCAAACAGCTGGGGCGAGCGACGGCAGCGTTTGCTTGGTATTTTGGGTGTTGCGGTTGTTGGCAAAACGAGAACCAACCAAGTTAGCGTTTCTTCCTTGTTTTTCGCTTTAGGTTGTTCCAGGAGTAGTTGGGCACGAACTTTACCTCCCTTGTAGCGGTCAGTGTGGCGCTAGTTAGCCGGTGTGAGTGCGTGGTGTGATGTCTAACTCGGGCAGGTTGTTGCCGAGAGTTAAGGGTGTGTTTGCTCAATAAAGATGATGGGAAAAAACCAGAAAAGTGTAGCAGTTTCGAGCAGCACAAAACTCTCGCGTTCCTCTGTTCTGCGTACTCTGAATTTAGTCTTAATTCTTAAGGTTATTGTAGTCCTTCAGGCAAGCGCATTTTTCTTGAGAGATCGCAGTGCTCGTGAGGCTGCCAGAAGAAGCAATCAGGATGGAGCAAGTTTTGTCTTCATGAAGAAGCTCTATGGGCTGCTTCACAGCGGCGGGGCAGATGAAAATGTAAGATCGATCAGCATTTATGCATAGATTGTTTTCTTCTAGTTACTTCAACTGTGTTTGGAATCATAACTTTTGTCTCTAAAGGATGAACATTAGGCACAGTATAACCGAAAATAGAATTCTGATGCTTCTCACTCTAAAGACGATTACAATTCGTTACCGTCTTCAGTTGCAATGCTAATTCTGTTCCAACATTTTGTATAGTTAGATGAGGCATCGAGGACTCTTTTGATGAGGATGCTAGATGATGCCACCCAGAAGGCTCTCCTGAGGCAGGCAAAGGTAATTCATTTCGTGCAATGGCAAAGTGCAGCAATAATCACTTCAACCTCGTTTGTTATGGACAAATGCTGATCAACAGAAAGGTCGTCTATTTGCAGCTAATATCTCCAGCGCTGGAGAGGAAGCTCTCCATCCAATCAGATCGCCTGACACGTGACGACAAGCCACGCCTAAGGCTCCATGCCAGCGAGAAATCCCGTCGGCTTACGTTGCAAAGCTCGGTGCGAAGTCGAGACGGCCACAACGTCCACGACCATCGCCGTGCAAGAGACGAACGTCTCCTTGCTCGCGTCGCATCCAACCGCTCGTCAAGAATGGGAATGCCACTACACCATCCCTATCCAGAGGAACGCCTCAGCCCCCGCCGTTCATCCAAAGCCGCAAGGACGCGTTGCTGCGGCATGTTGGAACAAAACAGTAAAAAAATTTGGAGCAATTTCCCCCTGGGGACGGAGATGAGGATGACTGTCCTACCATAGAGATGTTGTGGTGTCGCCCAAGTGTTAGTACAATAACATTTATCGTGAACTATATAATTATTGGAGCAATTATTGAGGTTACTGTAGTCCGCCAGCCAAGCGCATTTTTCTTGAGAGATCGCAGTGCTCGTGCGTGTGTGTGTGTTCCAACAGTTTTGGTATAAAAAAATGTTGCGTTGATCTTTCGGGACGTTGTCGAACCTGTTCTTAGGCATATGGAAACCACGCTTATCCTGAAGGGAAAAAAATGTAAATATCAAAAGGAAACAATTTTGGTTCATAGTATGATCGATTGAGTAGCTCTGTATTAGAAACCAGTTTTCATGTGGACGCTCAATTTCGGAGCTATCAAGTTAGGATATAGACTTAATTACCTGTTGTTTTGTTGCCTAAGCAAACCGTATTATTTTGGTTTCTCACTACTCTGATGCGTTCAACAGTACAAGGGAGCAATTGTTGATGTTCTAATGGAGTCAAAAGGTGGCAAGAAGTCTAGCAGTAGTAGTTCCATGTACGAATCTCCCCTAGAATACAACATTGAGGACGTACGTCGACCTCTTCAGCTCACCGTAACCATGGTTAGTTTCCGTTCAACGCCAGCTAATTTCCCATGCTTCCTGTTTCCTTTCTTGAAAGAAAGAAAGAAAGAAAGGAAGAACAACTTCGACTCAGAAAAGCAACAGTAGGCAAGTTTTTGGTACTGACGATCTGATGGTGTTGTTCATCTTTCTTCGGTTATATCTTTCTATTTCATGCACCTTCGAAGTGAGGCTGCCAGAAGAAATTGGGATGAAGCAAGTTTTGTCTAATCTGCAGACGTTGAAGAAGCTCTATGGGCTGCTTCACAGCGGCCGGGCAGATGAAAATGTAAGATCGATCAGCATTTTGCCTACAGGGCTGTCTCCATAAATTTGGGGCTCCGGAGCGAAATGCAAATTAAAGCTCTAAAATTTAAAAAATTCATATGTATTATAAATAAGGCATACTTTCAGACAATTATATAACTTCAATATGTGCTTTTTCTTACAAAATTTAGGAACATATCAAATATCAATGCTAAAAGAGTCAAGATAGTACTGACCTCATGTTCTACTAAAAAGCATCATCCGCCTAGTATTTCTTGAAATAAAATCTTCAATTATATCTTCATAATTAATCTTCTTGAAAACATCATTTTCAAGTGTTATCATTGCTAACCTATTGAGTCTTTCTTGTGTCATAGTAAAACGCAAGTAGGACTTCAACAACTTGAGTTTAGAAAAACACCTTTCCGCAGATGCAACAGTAACTGGAATGGTTAACAAAATTCAATATGCAATAATAGCATTAGGATAAAAGGGACGCTTTTTCAAAAACTGCAGAATATCAAGAGGACCTATAGATTCCTTCAGTAAATCTTGGATGAAAATACATATAATATAAACTTAGGCAGACAAAGTATAATATCAGACCAAGAACAAGTATGAATGATGTTAATTAAGATACATAATCTTTTTCTAGATGAAGGCGAACCATCCAATTACGTACTGTAGGGTGGGAGGTCCTAAGAGGAAATTGCAGTCTTCTTTTTTTGCCTGAGAACAAGAGGAAATTACAATCTTCTCTTGCCATTTTCTTTCTTAAAAGGTCCCTTCATAAATCATGATATCGGGGGCAGAATGTAGTTTCTGAAATCCTGGCAAATAATCCTGCGTTTTGAGATAAATGCAAATCATGCGAAGTCTGAGTATTGGTGTGTAATTATCAATGCAAGCTTAAGGGTCAATATGTAAACAAGTCCAAGTGCTTGAACACCAATGCTTACGCAGCCTTTTGATTTGGGGGCCCTGTGCCATTGCCCATACGGCACTTGGCCATCGACGGGGCTATTTGCCTAGATTGTTTTCTTCTAGTTACTTCAACTGTGTTTGGAATCATAACTTTTGTCTCTAAAGGATGAACATTAGGCAGAGTATAACCGAAAACAATGACTATTTTTTTTATCAAAAGGACATCAAATATTTGATGCCCCAATTCTATTGAAGAAACTGAGATGTTACAGCAACATGGTTCAAAACAAAGACATTGAAGAAACCTTCTCCAGCAACAGACCACAATACCAAACCTAAAACAGACAGCAGAACATCCAGGAAAAATTATTACAGTACAATCATTTGCTATTCCAGACAACCAACAACAAACACTAAAGAAACATTCCAAATAAACTCCATAACAACCTGCTGCCACTTGACATCAACCGGCTCTTTTGAAGAAATCAGACCATGAGACCAGCACCTCCGGGATTGTCTCCTCTGAGCAAGCTTTGTCTACCAAGTCATCCTTCCTCGTTAATTTCCTCCCGAAGCCAACTGCAAAGGGGCTTGAATCTTTGCCTCCAGATTTTTGCAAAAAAGATTCACCTGAACCTCCATGTCCTCCTTGTATAAAGGGCTCCAATCCTTCAGCAAAGCGAGCACTTTCCTCCAAGCTGTTTTTATGTTCGACCAATTCTGGGATTGAAAAACAAAGTTATTTCTATTATTCCACAGACTCCATAAGGTAGCAGCACAAATAGTATTCAAGATAGCCTTCTTCTTGTTACTTATCAAAAAACGCACAACGGATTCAAAATTGTAACCAATGCTCAAATCAAAGAAATCACCCACCACGTCCTAAATGTTTTTGGCTACAACACAATCAAAGAAAAGGTGAAAAACTAATTCATCCTCATTACAGAGGCTACACAGTCCCTCTATCCATCCCTCTTTTCAATAAATTATCTCTAGTCATAATTTTATTATAAGAAAGAAGCCAAAGAAACAACTGAACTCTAGGAGGAACAATCAATTTCCTAAAAGAAGGGACAAAAACCAGCAACACACCCCTGAAATTGATAATAGCGTAAAGAGATTTAACGGAGTAAACCCCATTGCTATTATACTGCCAAATAAGAGAATCATCATCATCCACTAAATTTATGCTGCTGGCCACTTCTGCCAACTCAAAGCATATACTCATCATCCTTTCAGAGAAAGTTCTCCTAAAAGTACATTTAAGATTCGAACCATCCCAAATACCAGCAATCGAAATTCCTTTTTCATTGACTAACACATACAGATCCCAAAATTGAATAGCTAAGCAAGACGAGCCAAACCAAAGATCCTCCCAAAATCTAATCTTCTTACCATTACCCACATTCCATTTATAACCAAACTTAATAGCCTGCATAGCCCAAAGAATCCTTTTCCAGAAAACAAAAGCATGATCTGGGACGCACCGAAAAATATTAGGACAATCAGTGTTGTACTTGAATTTAATTAAATCTTTCCACTGTCTGTTCTCACTAGAGCAGAACCTTTTAATCCAAGAAGCCAAAAGGCACAAGTTAAGGTCCCTAAGATTAAGTAAACCAAGCCCACCATAATTTTTCTCCATACTCACCAACTGCCAATTAGCTAAGTGAAGTTTGCTATTACCTTCAAAATCATTCCAAAGGCAGTTAGCCATGCGAGAATTAATAAGATCCAGTGCCCATTTAGGAAATTTAAAAAATGAAAGAATATATATGTGGATTTTTTTGTTGGCGGCGAAAAATGATGCACCCACCACAATCAAACGCCTTAAAGCCGGGGTTGAAGTTGAGACGGGATGCAAGCTGCGAGTCCTCCACACTGATTGTGGAGGGGAATTTACCTCTGTGGAGTTGGCCATGTACTGTTGTCGGGACCCCGAATTTGCAAATCCGGACCCTCTGTGTATTCAGCACTAGTCCAGGAACACGCTAGTGCACACAGTCTTAACATCGGTAAATATCACAATCATACCACTCGATACTAATAAAGTACTTTATTTAAATAGTTAAACTGGTTACTCGACCTTATGGTCAAGTTACAAATGTATGCCTCGCAGGGCGAAACTTATTAAGAGAGAAATAGTAGCAGCGGAAAATCAAATAAGGTAACATCGTGGCGCCATCCAGTATACCACAGGCAACTGACTGGGCTCGCTCCCTATGTAGACGGATCCTCTTGGAGCTCCTCCTCCAAAGCTGGCGTAGTCTCCTCTTCAACTGGTGTTGTGTTGAGGCAAGGGTGAGTACTTGGTACTCAGCAAGTCATGCACAGAATGCAGCTAATATACTACATGCATGGCTTAATACAAAGGAATAACTCAAGGTATATTTGCAGTAAATAGCATTGGACAAGTAATATAAGTAGATTCGAAAGCAGTAGAAATAAGTAAAGCATAAATAACTTTTCAAGAAGTTTAGTAAACATCTTTCCCATCCTAAACCACATTTCCATCAACTTCATTATTAATCCAGCCCAACCTTTCAAACCAAAGTTATTTTTGAGAAAATCTAACCCTTGACTGTAATTCCCGAGCGATGTCCAATACCGCGGACACGGCTATTCGAATAGATTCTACACTCTGCAGAGGTTATGCACTTTACCCACAAGATACAGTCAAACACCACAAAGGCGAGTTCCCGTAACAAAGTCTTTCGGAGACTTCTAACAATACAAGTGGTCCTCCCCGGTTATTGCGCACTAACCCTTCCCTTCGCTAAGGCGAAGTCTAGGCCAATCAACCGTTAGATGGGTACCTGGCCTCGGCCCGATGCGCTCCCATACAACTTACACAAAGGGTGTAGTTGACCTCCCGAGGTCCCACAGTGCGTTGTTAGCAACTTAGTCAACTAGGTCCGTCTCATTCTGAGACATGTGGTTGCACGTTAGACCCAGTTCAAAGGCTTGCAAGGTTAAGTCCTTAGGGTGACCAGGGCAAGACTACCCGAAGAACCAAATCAACATCCCCAATGCCACAAGCGGCCCCACTGATTACTCTTGCCACATGCCGGCCGAAATCAGCGTTTATCAAACCCGCTTGATTACCATGCACCACGTGCCATCAACATCACATGATACCTTTCCAAAACAGGTTCAATATATCATTAAGTCAATATTAACATTTGATTGTCCAAAATCATGTCATGAGCACGCAGCAGTCTAAGCGATACTACAACGGTCTAAACCCATGTTGGCAATTTAATAATGTCCAACTAGTAATCCACAACTAGGGTGACAAGGGGTCATGGCACATACTTAAATAATCAAGGTGTCATACAAAGAAATTGGTACTTATCTAATTCCCATTTTTAAATAAAGTATTTTTCTATTTGAACTTAGCATGCAATAGGTTAAATCAAAATAGATTTCAAAATAGGATCAACATGGTCAAAGCACAACTTGCCTTCAAAAAGTACTTGTTCTTGGTCTTGAGTTGGATCGTGAGTCAATACTTCTCCTTCGAATCCTTCCGGCACTTCAACATCTACTCGTAAAGCGTGCAAATAGCAAATACACAAATAAACAATAGGCAAAAAGTGTCCAAACATCCAAATAAAATCCATAAACAGAGAGAACACAATTTTATGAATTTTTAGAAACTGGAATAAATCAAATTTGGAGTTAAAGCATAAAAGTTATGATTATTTAAAGTTTAAATAATCAATTAAATAATTTTATAGAGAAAAACTTTAGTCCAAAAATTAAATAAAATTCATATTTAGGTAGATCTCAATTTTATACAAATTTAGAAATTTGAATCACTCAAATCGGAGTTGAAACGCATAAAAGTTATAAGCGTTTGAAGTTTGAATCAAAATCAAATCATTATTTCGAATTAATAAATCATTTTCTTTTCGGAAATTAATTATTGCGTCGGCCTGGACACGTGTCATCCTGTGATTGGTCCACGGTGACCTGCCGACGCCAGCACCGAACGGCCTCCATGATGACATCGGCATGGCGTCATCATGCCACGTGGCACCACTCAGGTCTTTGCCACGTGTCGGTCCATGGATCGGGTCCGCAGGCGGCACGGTCCACGGTGGTGGCGCCGCGGCTTGGTGCGGCCGACATGCGGGCCGCATGTCGGCGGCCACGCGCGCTTGCGATGCGGCGCGCCTAGGCTACGTGGCAAGATCGTGTCCGTTGATTTGAAAATCAACGGCCGCGATTAGATCCAGGGTTAACACGTTGAAAACTACTCGATGATCGTGGGCCGTTCAATCTAGATCGGACGGTCCAGATCTAACCCTACGATAACGCTGCTACGGCCTGAGGTGATCGTGGGCCGTTGGATCTTGATCCAACGGTCCAGATCCAATCGGGTTTGGAAGCACGTGACTCACCGCTACCGTTCGATCGGAATCGGACGGTCCGAGCTTTCCTTGCTTGGTGATGGCGGCGGCGGGGCTCGGGCTCACGGAGACGAGGACGGCGACCTTCCGCGGCGGCGTTCCGAGGGTCTCCGGCGAGGTTGATGGTGCGGTCCGATGCGCCTTGCTCGTGCGGTTCCAGATCTGGGCTTCAACACGGCGGAGACGGCTTGACGGCGGCGGTGTGCGCACGAACCCGAAGCGAAGCCCTAACCCTACTACGGCGAGCAATTCCTCGGCCAAGATGGCGGCTCGGGCGGTGTGGCTTGGGAAAAAAGCGGCGTCGAGCAGCGATTCGAGGGCGGGTCCACGCCTTAAATCTTGCCTCGGCGTGCGCGCCAAATCGGAACCCTAACCGTGTCCCGCTTGGTCACGGCGGAGCTCTCCGGTGGGATTCGAATGGAGGCGATGGTGGGGACCGCCCACGTGTCGCGATGAGCGGCTACGATTGCTCACGCCGCGAACGGATCCGGCCGGACTCGGGCTCGAGCGGTCGCGGTCCAATCCGGACCGTTGGATCCGATCCAACGGTCGGGATCGATGAGGTTAGGAGTGGGTTTGGTCGAGTCGATGGCTCGGTCGGACTCGAGTCCGACTTCGGGTTCCGACTTCGATCGGATGAAACGATACTCGACCGAGTTGAATTTCCAGCGATTTAATATTTAAAATAATTCGATAATTCATTTAATTCATTAAAAATAGCAAAAGACTCAGAAAAATTCCAGAAAAATTCTGGAAAATATTTTAGGGTATTTGGGACTCAAATAAAATATTTCCAACAAAATTTTATTTGCAAAGTTTAATTCTTTAATTATTTCAAATGGAATAAATTCCAAATAAATCCAAATAAATTCCAGAAAATTCCAAAAATTCACCAAAGTGCCAAATCACACATGAATTTAAGAAAAGCAAAATTTTGGGGTGTTACAAACCTCCCCCCTTAATAGAATCTCGTCCCCGAGATTCAGGGCTTACTACAGAATAGGTTTGGAAACTCTTTCTTCAAATCCTCTTCGCGCTCCCAAGTCGCTTCGCTCTCTGCATGGTTGCTCCACTGCACTCTACAGAAACGGGTTGACTTGTTTCTAGTTTCTCGATCCATTGTGTCTAGAATCCTCACGGGATGCTCCTTACAAGTCAAATCCTCTTGCAACTCAATTGACTCTAGCGGCGTCTGTTCCTCAGGAACTCGGAGACACTTCTTCAACTGGGACACATGGAATACATCATGTACTCCTGGTAACGACTGTGGCAACTCCAGCTGATAAGCAACTTCGCCTCTGCGGCTCAAAATCTTAAATGGTCCAACATAACGGGGTGCAAGTTTCCCTTTGGCATGGAACCTCTTAACTCCCCTGAGAGGCGTAACTCTGAGGTATACAAAGTCTTAGGTTCAAAACTCAAATCCTGCGACGATTGTCGGCATAACTCTTCTATCGAGATTGGGCGATCTTCAACCTTTCCCTAATCATGGCGTCTGCTCTTGACCTCTTGAAGAATATCAGGCCCAAAGACACGGCGCTCGCGGTCTCATTCCAATTCAATGGCGTCAGGCGAGTCGACCATTGATGCCTCAAAGGTGACATCGTAAACTAGCTTGGTAACTATTGTTGTAATCGAACTCGGCATACGGCAAACTCTTATCCCAAGAGGTAGCATAAGCCAATGCACAAGCTCTTAACATATCCTCGAATCTGATTGACCCTTCTGCATCCATCCGTCTGTGGATGATAAGTCAGATCTTGAAGTTCAAACGGGTCCCCATGGCTTCATGCAACTTATTCCAGAATCTTGAAGTAAATTGGGTACCTCTGTCCGATACAATCCTTTTTGGCACTCCGTGCAAACAGACAATCCTGATCATGTACAATTCTGCTAATTTATCTCCCGAGTAAGTGGTCTTCACGGGGATAAAATGGGCTACTTTAGTCAAGCGATCTACTATAACCCATATGGAGTCATAACCTCCTTAAGTCTTAGGCAAACCGGTAATGAAATCCATTCCGATTTCCTCCCACTTCCACTCAGGTATTTTCAGCGGCTGTAGCAATCCTGCTGGTCTCTGATGCATTGCCTTGACTCTCTGGCATACGTCGCACAATGCAACATGCTCGGCAACTTCACGTTTCATACTCGGCGACCAGAATCTCTCCTTCAGATCCTGATACATCTTGGCGCTTTCAGGATGAATTGAGTACTTGGAGTCATGGGCTTCTTCCAAAATCAGTTGCTTTAACTCCTTTTTATTAGGCACACAAATGCGATCCTTCATCCACAACGTGCCTTGCTCATCCAACTTGAAGTCCTCTGCCTTGCCTTCCTCCTTGATGAACTTAATCCTGCGGATCTTGTCATCATCCTTCTGTCCTTCTCGGATCTGGCCCTCTAAAGTAGGCTTTACTTCCAATGCGGCAAAGAATCCGCTAGGTACAACCTCAATCTTCATTTTCTGAAAATCCTCACATAACTCATCCTGACTTGTGGCTAGCAACGCACTCACGGTATGGCTTTTCCGACTCAGAGCATCGGCTACTACGTTGGCCTTCCCGGGATGGTAATGGATTCCAACATTGCAGTCCTTGATTAACTCTAACCATCTCCTCTGCCTCATGTTCAGATCCGACTGGGTGAATATGTATTTAAGGCTCTTATGATCCGTATACACTTCACATCTATTCCCGATCAGATAGTGACGCCATATCTTCAAGGCATGCACTACGGCAGCTAACTCTAGGTCATGTGTCGGATAATTTTCCTCATGCGGCCTCAACTGCCTTGATGCATAAGCGACGACCTTTCCATTCTGCATCAGCACACATCCAAGTCCTTGGCGCGATGCGTCACAATAAATATCAAAGCTTTGATTAACATCCGGTAGAACTAACACCGGCGCTGATGTCAATCGCTTCTTCAGCTCTTGAAATCCTTTCTCACATTCTGGCGTCCATGCAAACTTCTTTTCCTTCTTCAGCAATTGCTAAAAGGTTTCGCAATTGTCGAGAAGCCTTCGATGAAACGGCGGTAGTACCCTGCCATTCCAAGGAAACTCCGAATCAGGTCACGAGTCTTGGTTGCTCCCAATGTAACACACTTCTACTTTGCTTGGGTCTCTGGCGACTCCTTCTGCGGTCATTACATGTCCAAGAAACTCCACCTTGTCCTTCCAAAAATCACACTTACCGAACTTGGCGAAGAGTTGCTGTTCCTCGGCTTTTCCAAAACTCGCCTTAAGTGTCCGGCATGTTCATCCTCCGTTTTGGAGTAGATTAGAATATCATCTATGAACACGACGACAAACTTGTCCAAGTATTCCATGAACACCTTATTCATCATATTCATGAAATATGCTGGCGCATTCGTCAGACCAAAAGACATAACTGTAAACTCGTAATGTCCATATCTTGACGAGAATGCAGTCTTCGGGATATCTTCTGATCGGATCTTCAACTGATGGTATCCCGATCTCAGATCAATCTTGGAGAAAACTCCGGCTCCTCTCAGCTGATCAAACAAATCATCAATCCTGGGTAGCGGATACTTATGCTTCACGGTGACTTCATTGAGTGCACGGTAGTCAATGCACATCCTGAAACTCCCGTCCTTTTTCTTGACAAACAAAACTGGTGCTCCCCACGGCGACGAACTCGGTCTGATAAATCCTTTCTACATTAACTCTTCTAGCTGTTTCTTCATCTCTACCAACTCCTCGGTGGACATCCGATAGGGTCTCTTTGCTATCGGTCTTTGTGCAGTACAAGCTCTATCACAAACTCTACGTCCCTGTCTGGCGGCATACCAGGTAGATCTTCAGGAAAAACATCTGGGTACTCATTCACTACTGAGACATCCTCTATGCTGATTGCCTTGGTATTGTTAACCATCAACTGTCCATCTCTAACGGCAGTGGCTTGAAATTTCACTTTCTTTCCACAAGGGCTCTCAACTGAGATAGTCCTTCGTCCACAATCCAATACGGCCTTGTGCTTGGATAACCAATCCATTCCCAATATGACGTCTAAGGTCTGGGTTTCTAGAATAATAAGGTTTGCTAGGAACTCTATTCCATCTATTAGTATTCTCACCCCGGAACGTCCTACTTTCGTTCGGAGTTCGGAACCAGGGGTTTGAACTAAAAGCATGCATCTAAGTCTTGCAATCCTCAAATCATTTCTAGTAGCAAAGCCTTGCGAAACAAACGAATCTGAAGCTCGAGTCAAACAAAGCATTGCAGGTGTTGAGTTAACAAGTAACTTACCCGACTGACGTCCGTAGCATTACGTAGTGCATCTGCGGTGACATGGTTGACTCGGCCTCTCACCACGATGCAGGGTGTGGCTCTGGTCTGGCGTCCTAGCTGGGGTGGTTCCTAGATTGAAGCGGCCAGGGTCACTCTGCTGTCTTCTTTGGACAAGCTGTTGGCAAAGTGTCACGGCTCGTTGCGATTGTAGCGGCGTCTCACTGTTCCTTCTTTGCACAGAGTAGCGTTTCTAGCGGGGCTGGGTGCAGTGGTTACGATTGACAGGTCTTGGTCTTTGAGGATGGTGTCCTTGTTGCATTACGTGGTTGGAATCGAAGAATTGATTTGGTGCAACTCTCGGTATTTATTGCGTTCCACTGGCGTGATCCTTCTTTGTTGCATCCTGCGCTTCTGTTCTCATCCAGTTCCTTGCGCTTGTCCTCAAGAATAAGTGCCTTATTCACCAACTCTTGGAAATCTGGAAAGGTGTGGGTGATCAATCCTACTTGCAATCTGAGTTAAGTCCCTTCATAAAACGAGGCTATGCGGATTTATCGGTCGCTACATCCTCGGTGCGTAGCGTGCTAGCTGTGTGAACTTGTTCAGTAGTCGGCCTTGGCTGATTACCTTGCTTGGTGCTCTGAACTCCTCCTTCTTAAGGTCCATGATTCCTTCAGGCACGTGATCTTGTCGAATGCAGCTGTGAACTCTTCCCAAGTGATATCTTGAGGGTTCTCTTGCGTGGCACAGAAATTCTCCCACCATTCGGCGGCTGTTCCTTCCAACTGATGAGAAGAGTAGAGTACCTTCTCATTTCCTATGCATTGAGCTATGTGTAGCTTCCTGTCAATTGACCTTAACCAATCATCGGCCTCCAATGGATTGGCATTCCCAGAGAAAGTGGGTGGGTGAGTCCTCATGAACTCTGACAGTCTTGTATTCTGGCGTGGTCCCTGATTAACTTGATTAGCAGTGGCCTGAGCGGTGACGTGTTGCATTTGTTGCATCATAGCATGCATCAATTGAGTCTGAGCAGCAAGAAAAGCTCCAAAATTCTGCATATCCAGTGGCGGTGCTGGTGCTCCATCATTGGGGTTTTCTGCTGGGCGAGAACCACTCCCATTGCTTCCAAAGTTTCCGCGGGTGTTCACCATCTGTCGATTTGCTCTAAGTTTTAGAGATGAGAGGGAAACAAGAATAGACAAGTAATATGGAACTTATGCGGGGCGAAAGGTGTAACTTTAAGGTCCAACTTTATTATTAATAACTTGGTATGGCTGCTTACAATGCCTAAGGGCCTTGCAACACATACTGCACACTCAGCAAACAATGAAAATCCAAATCGAACTAACTCTGGAGTCTAACGCCTAAAGGGTGACTCTTTATTCTATGACGCGACTCGGCGAAGGAGTCTCACTATAAAACCTATGCTCACTCATCGAGAAAACCTCCACGGCCTGGTGCGGGTCTTTGTGGCATAGGCGTAACGATTGCCATGTCCAAAGAATCGTGTCTTCTGTGGTAGTCGAAGAAGCGATGTCCTCATCGAGATCGACTCCTCTGGATCTGGCTCGTGTAGCTCAAATCTTGGCTCTGGTGCAGTCCGTACAAGGTCATCTCCAACTCGTCAATCCTTCGCAGAAGGTGTGCCACATACTCTTGAGCTTCCCGCCATCTGTTCTTCTCTGTCGTGATCTCCTTGCGGGCCTTCTGTAGCTCCTTGCTTGTATCATCTAGTACATCCTCAAAGCATATACTCATCATCCTTTCAGAGAAAGTTCTCCTAAAAGTACATTTAAGATTCGAACCATCCCAAATACCAGCAATCGAAATTCCTTTTTCATTGACTAACACATACAGATCCCAAAATTGAATAGCTAAGCAAGACGAGCCAAACCAAAGATCCTCCCAAAATCTAATCTTCTTACCATTACCCACATTCCATTTATAACCAAACTTAATAGCCTGCATAGCCCAAAGAATCCTTTTCCAGAAAACAAAAGCATGATCTGGGACGCACCGAAAAATATTAGGACAATCAGTGTTGTACTTGAATTTAATTAAATCTTTCCTTTATGCATTTCTCACTAGAGCAGAACCTTTTAATCCAAGAAGCCAAAAGGCACAAGTTAAGGTCCCTAAGATTAAGTAAACCAAGCCCACCATAATTTTTCTCCATACTCACCAACTGCCAATTAGCTAAGTGAAGTTTGCTATTACCTTCAAAATCATTCCAAAGGCAGTTAGCCATGCGAGAATTAATAAGATCCAGTGCCCATTTAGGAAATTTTAAAAATGAAAGAATATATATGTGGATTTTTTTGTTGGCGGCGAAAAATGATGCACCCACCACAATCAAACGCCTTAAAGCCGGGGTTGAAGTTGAGACGGGATGCAAGCTGCGAGTCCTCCACACTGATCGCGGAGGGGAATTTACCTCTGTGGAGTTGGCCATGTACTGTTGTCGGGACCCCGAATTTGCAAATCCGGACCCTCTGTGTATTCAGCACTAGTCCAGGAACACGCTAGTGCACACAGTCTTAACATCGGTAAATATCACAATCATACCACTCGATACTAATAAAGTACTTTATTTAAATAGTTAAACTGGTTACTCGACCTTATGGTCAAGTTACAAATGTATGCCTCGCAGGGCGAAACTTATTAAGAGAGAAATAGTAGCAGCGGAAAATCAAATAAGGTAACATCGTGGCGCCATCCAGTATACCACAGGCAACTGACTGGGCTCGCTCCCTATGTAGACGGATCCTCTTGGAGCTCCTCCTCCAAAGCTGGCGTAGTCTCCTCTTCAACTGGTGTTGTGTTGAGGCAAGGGTGAGTACTTGGTACTCAGCAAGTCATGCACAGAATGCAGCTAATATACTACATGCATGGCTTAATACAAAGGAATAACTCAAGGTATATTTGCAGTAAATAGCATTGGACAAGTAATATAAGTAGATTCGAAAGCAGTAGAAATAAGTAAAGCATAAATAACTTTTCAAGAAGTTTAGTAAACATCTTTCCCATCCTAAACCACATTTCCATCAACTTCATTATTAATCCAGCCCAACCTTTCAAACCAAAGTTATTTTTGAGAAAATCTAACCCTTAACTGTAATTCCCGAGCGATGTCCAATACCGCGGACACGGCTATTCGAATAGATTCTACACTCTGCAAAGGTTATGCACTTTACCCACAAGATACAGTCAAACACCACAAAGGCGAGTTCCCGTAACAAAGTCTTTCGGAGACTTCTAACAATACAAGTGGTCCTCCCCGGTTATTGCGCACTAACCCTTCCCTTCGCTAAGGCGAAGTCTAGGCCAATCAACCGTTAGATGGGTACTGGCCTCGGCCAGCACGCTCCCGCACAACTTACACAAAGGGTGTAGTTGACCTCCTGAGGTCCCACAGGTACGTTATTAGCAACTTAGTCAACTAGGTCCGTCCCATTACAGACATGTGGTTGCACGTTAGACCCAGTTCAAAGGCTTGCAAGGTTAAGTCCTTAGGGTGACCAGGGCAAGACTACCCGAAGAACCAAATGAACATCCCCAATGCCACAACTGGCCCACCTGATTACTCTTGCCACATGCCCCGGTCGAAAACTGTTTATCAAACCACAGTTGATTACCATGCACCACGTGCCATCAACATCACATGATACCTTTCCAAAACAGGTTCAATATATCATTAAGTCAATATTAACATTTGATTGTCCAAAATCATGTCATGAGCACGCAGCAGGTCTAAGCAGTATACTACAACGGTCTAAACCCATGTTGGCAATTTAATAATGTCCAACTAGTAATCCACAACTAGGGTGACAAGGGGTCATGGCACATACTTAAATAATAAAGGTGTCATACAGCAAATTGGTACTTATCTAATTCCCCATTTTTAAATAAAGTATTTTTCTATTTGAACTTAGCATGCAATAGGTTAAATCAAAATAGATTTCAAAATAGGATCAACATGGTCAAAGCACAACTTGCCTTCAAAAAGTACTTGTTCTTGGTCTTGAGTTGGATCGTGAGTCAATACTTCTCCTTCGAATCCTTCCGGCACTTCAACATCTACTCGTAAAGCGTGCAAATAGCAAATACACAAATAAACAATAGGCAAAAAGTGTCCAAACATCCAAATAAAATCCATAAACAGAGAGAACACAATTTTATGAATTTTTAGAAACTGGAATAAATCAAATTTGGAGTTAAAGCATAAAAGTTATGATTATTTAAAGTTTAAATAATCAATTAAATAATTTTACAGAGAAAAAATTTAGTCCAAAAATTAAATAAAATTCATATTTAGGTAGATCTCAATTTTATACAAATTTAGAAATTTGAATCACTCAAATCGGAGTTGAAACGCAAAAGTTATAAGCGTTTGAAGTTTGAATCAAAATCAAATCATTATTTCGAATTAATAAATCATTTTCTTTTCGGAAATTAATTATTGCGTCGGCTGGACACGTGTCATCCGGTGATTGGTCCACGGTGACCTGGCGTCAGCACCGAACGGCCTCCATGATGGCGCCAAAGATGGCGTCATCATGCCACGTGGCACCACTCGAGTCTTTGCCACGCGTGTCCGGCCCATGGATCGGGTCCACGGGCGGCACGGTCCCACGGTGGATCGGGCGCCGCGGCTTAGTGCGGCTGACATGCGGGCCCGCATGTCGGCCGCCCACGCGGCGCTGCACGATGCGGCGCGCCTAGGCTACGTGGCAAGATCGTGGTCCGTTGATTTGAAAATCAGCGGCGCCGCGATTAGATCCAGGGTTAACACGTTGAAAACTACTCGATGATCGTGGGCGTTCGATCTAGATCGGACGGTCCAGATCTAACCCTACGATAACACCGCTACGGCCTGAGGTGATCGTGGGCGTTGGATCTTGATCCAACGGTCCAGATCCAATCGGAGTTTGGAAGCGCGTGACTTCACCGCTACCGCTCGATCGAATCGGACGGTCGTAAGCTTTCGCGATCGGTGATGGCGGCGGCGGGGCTCGGCTCACGGAGACGAGGACGGCGACCTTCCGTGCGGCGTTTCCGAGGGTCTCCGGCGAGGTGGATGGTGCGGTCCGATGCGCCTTGCTCGTGCGGTTCCAGATCTGGGCTTCAACACGGCGGAGACGGCTTGACGGCGGCGGCGTGCGCACGAACCCGAAGCGAAGCCCTAACCCTACTACGGCGAGCAATTCCTCGGCCAAGACGGCAACTCGGGCGGTGTGGCTTGGGGAAAAAGGGGCGGCGTCGAACGACGATTCTCGGGGACGGGTCCACGCCTTAAATACTGCCTCGACGTGCGCGCAAATCGGAACCCTAACCGTGTCCCGCTTGGTCACGGCGGAGCTCTCCGGCTGGGATTCGGAACGGAGACGATGGCTGGGGACCGTCCACGTGTCGCGATGAGCGGCTACGATTGCTCACGCGCGAACGGATCCGACCGGACTCGGGCTCGAGCCGGTGCGGTCCAATCCGGACCGTTGGATCCCGATCCAACGGTCGGGATCGATTGGGTTAGGAGTGGGTTTGGTCGAGTCGACTGGCTCGGGTCGGACTCGAGTCCGACTCGGGTTCCGACTCGGTCGGATGAACAGTACTCGACCCGAGTTGAATTTCCAGCGATTTAATATTTAAAATAATTCCCAGTAATTCATTTAATTCATTAAAAATAGCAAAAGACTCAGAAAAATTCCAGAAAAATTCTGGAAAATATTTTAGGGTATTTGGGACTCAAATAAAATATTTCCAACAAAATTTTATTTGCAAAGTTTAATTCTTTAATTATTTCAAATGGAATAAATTCAAATAAATTCCAAATAAATCCAAATAAATTCCAGAAAATTCCAAAAATTCACCAAAGTGCCAAATCACACATGAATTTAAGAAAAGCAAAATTTTGGGGTGTTACAACTGTGCAGATGAGGGAGTCGCACGACACTTGATGGCGCCGTACTCGCCACAGCAAAACGGCGTCATTGAGCGCCGAAATCAAACTATTGTGGCCATGGCACGCTGCATGATGAAGACGAAGGGAATGCCCGGGGAGTTTTGGGGTGAGGCAGTTACCACATTGTTTACATCTGAGCGTGAGTGACCGGAGTGTCCACGGCAAGACGATGTTTGAGGCATGGCATGGTCGAACACCTGCTGTGCACTACTTCCGGACATTCGGTTGTATTGTCTACGTAAAGAACATGCAGCCACACTTGAAGAAGCTGGTAGACAGAAGCATGCCCATGGTGTTCCTCGGTTATGAGCCTGGCTCCAAGGCTTACCGAGCATTCAACCCCGTCACCAAGCGTGTGCATGTTACTAGGGACGTTGTGTTCAATGAAGCCGCGAAGTGGGATTTGGGGGTTTCGGGGGAGCGCAGTGGCATCCTCCGGAGACTCTTTTGTTGTTCACTACAAGCTGGCTCCTTCATCATCTGCACCGAGCGGTGGCGCACCAAGAGGACGTCATGAAACACCGTTGTACGCGGTGGATTCTGCGCCCATGACTGATCCTACTACACCGAGCCCTGTGGCACCGGCAGTTGAGTTTGTCACAATATATTAATGAAGCAAGGAAAAGAATAGTCCACTTTTCAGTTTTTTTCTTCCTCAGAACAGTCTAATTTTCAACTACATCATAGTACATTTGTTCTTTTTGCAAACAAAAAACCTAGCGCTTGTGTTGCTTTAAAACCTAGGCCACACTGCCTTGTTTTCAGTATACTTATTTTCTAATTTTTTATTTTAACAAAATTCATATGCGCATCCTCTTCTTTCTTCCCCCTCTTTCTTTATCTTCTCCTCTTCTTTTTGCTTGCAGTGCTCTCTGTCGTCATTTGGAATGATGATAGAGAGTTACGATAACTCTCTATTGCCACAAAGCATGCACATTTAAATAAATTTAGAGTTAAAAACTCAAAATTATTAGTACCAAAAATCATTGTTCAAAACATGTAGCATGTACAATGTTCTAAAATTATGGACTATTTGTGATGGTTTTAACTAAAAACCGTCACAAATAGTTTAAAAGTATCTGTGACGGTTCTACGAAAAAATCATCACAAAAAAGAATTATTTGTGATTGTTTTAAACAAAAACCGCCATAGAAAATTAAGTATTTATGATGGTTTTTGTTTAGAACCACCACATAAAATGTTTCCGCCACAGAAAGCAAGAAGAATGTAGGTGCATCATCCCTACTAGCAAAGCTTCACTTTACCGGTTCACCTTCCCCTCCAGCCTGCAGATACTCAAGGCAATTCAAACTTGTACCATTAGCAGCAAAAAAAAACTTTTGGACCACTGGAACCAGCACTAGTGACACAAACATGCTTGGCTCACTACATTATATTTACAACTACTTCACAACGACTTAATTTCGTGTCGTGTATTTTGCAGCCACACAGAGAGAGAGAGAGACGCTGTAAGAACGCGAAGTGACATACGTGTGTGGGTGCTGATCGGAGTGGTAAACTGTGCGACATGTATTGCTCATGATCATCTTTTATTACCCTTCATACATTTAGAGCTATTACCGTTTTCTTCGAGATGATGTATAAATCTTCACATTGGGTAAGAAAGGGACATTTTTTTCTACTAGGATGAAAAGCGCGCTACACTGCGCCGAGCTGGTGTGCTATTTGATTTAGTACAGATTGGAAGCATGGTTAATATACGATCTATAGTTATTTAAAATGATAGCACGGAGAGAGTAACAACATTTACAGCCCTAACAATACAAAGTGCAGTACAACATTATCTTTCAAGTATAACAACTCAAAACACAAAATAATTAGATTGAAATAGCATAAGCAATGCACATAGTCACAAGCATGCCCCCAAACTCTAATCAAGCGTTATAATATTTGCTTGGGAATAGACATAATAAAATGAAATCCGTCTAAAATTGCTATAAAACACTAAAATACAGTAATAACAAAATACCGATATGATAATTATTCTTCATTTTTTTTCTCCGGCCCATTCAAAGGTTTCAACAGTAAGCCACCTGCAAAATTCAATCCTAGGACAAAACTCGAAGCAACCAAATATGGCATAGATAGAAACACCAAAAATGTAGAAATCAGAGAAAAGAGAAAAATACAACACATGCACAGAATCTAGTGCCACCTACAAGCAAATTGTAACACCACGGAGTGTCGTAATCTTATAAAATGTGGATGTTGAGGTCAAAACATTACAAAATATGCAAATGGAGGTTAAAACATTACGTTATGCCGTTTATATCGTGTTTTTGGGTCGTTTTTGGGTGTTTGGGCCTCTCCGGGGGACTTTGGCCCTTGGGGGTTGAGTTGGGCCTCCGGTGGAAGGGTTTGGGCCCAAGGGGGGGGGGGACTTTTGGGCAGCCAAATCTGGCCCCCACCCTTGGTGCGCCCCAAACTCCCTCTCTCAACCCTAGCCGCCACCCCCTAGCCCCCCCATGCGCCTCCACCCTTCCCCTTCCTCTCCATCTTCCCCCATGGCGCCACCACCCCTCTCCTCCCCTCTCGACCTCCCTTGCTGCCCCTAGGGGAGTTCTCCACCTCAACACCTCGAAGATCCGTCCATTGGAGCGCTCCGCGATGAGGAGATCCAGTGGATTTGGAGCGAGGAAGGAGATCGCGCGAACCGGGAGGAGATCCGTTGGGTTTTCGGTCGTCGGGCGAAGGTATGGCCATGAGAATCCTTGGGGTTGGGCTAGGTACTGTTCTAAGGATCAATATCATGTTTTTAGATCAAGTGGTGGTGCTGGAATTGAGTAGATTGGATTAGATCTAGAAGTTGCCACGTTCTCTGTTTTGGACAGCATGAGCAGTCGACCTAGGGTTTAGTTTTTCGACAATTTAGATTCCGAATTTGGTCGTCCGCCTGTTGAAGACGTTGTAGATAATTTCAATATCTTTCTGTGGGTATAAAGAACGTCCAATTCTAATCTGCCGTTTGAAAGTTATGACTGTTTTACCGAGCGTGTTAAAATCTGTGACGTGAATGGAACAGATCACGGTATTCTGTAGATTAAACCACTTTAGAGTCCGAATCAGTCTTTTCTTATACTTAGAAAAAGTTGGGAAATTTCCTAAGCTACGCGTGGATGTACTCGTTTAATTGATTCGGAGTCCCAGAACTATAGTTATGCCTTTTGGAAGGCTGCTGTCCCGACGGGACAGAACCTCTGTTTTTGGGTGTTGCGAGTAGTTGGCAATGTCGGGGTAGATGAGGGTTTGCGTACTGTTTTGTGGACATGATTGTGAGTGTGTGGTACCTATGTGCAGGTGGTGTGACCCCGGGAGTGCCTTCTACTTCCCGCCAATCCGTTGCTCGTGGTTGAGGCAAGTGTATTGTAATGGATAGCGATTTGTAGGCTGCTTGTTGAGAATAGATGAAATTGACTATATGATATGATCACTTGCCATGCTTTAATGATTGCCAATGATATGATGAGCATGTTTATTATGTTATGATGCAATGTGTTAATGTACAAGTTAAATATGATGTTGGCATAATTGCATACATGGCATGTTACATGGCCCGGGCGGTGAGAAAGTCATAACTAGTCCGGGGAAGGTCGGTGAGAAAGTTATGACTATTCCGAAGAGCCAATGAGTAAGTCCTACATCGTGATTCCATTCACCGCGGTGAACGGAAGCGAGGAGTAGGCACCCTCCATCTTCGGGATGGAAGGGGGGAGAGGGTGCACACCGACGGGTGTGTACTCAACTATACCGGTATGAGTTTCCAAGGAGACATGAGCATAGCATTGCATTGCATACATAATGATGATGATAATGATATGTGATCATGAATGAGATGGTTCACATGATGTGAGATATTATTGCCATGTAATTGTTCTTGTTGTACCATTGCAATATACATGCTGAGTTTCGAACTCACGCTTGTGTTTTCTTGTTGTTTTAGGTACCATGAGACCGGCATGTGGGGAAGGGAAATAGTAACACTTCCGCACGTAGCTTCACTCATTTGATTCCACAAGTCATTTAATTAGTTTTTGATAATAAATTGCGTGTGATGATTATTGCTTTAAGGTTTAGCTTTGCTAAATGAGAGTCTTATTGTTCGTTTGACTCTTGGAGACATTACATGTTTAAAACTAGACTTATATTATTGCTAAGTCGTTAATTACTGCTGTTTTTAGTTGTCTCTCATATTCAATATATTGCTATACTGTTGTTGCTCCTTCAAATCATGTTAAAACAAAGGAGATGCTGCCGAAATTTCGGGTTTTAGCATTTACTCCTTTACGTTATCTTATAAAATGTGGATGTTGAGGTCAAAACATTATAAAATATGTAAATGGAGGTTAAAACTTTACGTTATGCCATTTATAGCGTGTTTTTGGGCCGTTTCGGGTGTTTTGGGCCTCTTTGGGGGACATTGGGCGTTGGGGGTTGAGTTGTGCCTCCGGTGGAAGGGTTTGGGCCCAAGTGGGGGGGACTTTTGGGCAGCCAAATCTGGCCCCCACCCCTTGGTGCGCCCCAAACTCCCTCTCCCAACCCTAGCCGCCACCCCCTAGCCCCCCCATGCGCCACCACCCTTCCCCTTCCTCTCCATCTTCCTGCATGGCGCCACCACCCCTCTCCTCCCCTCTCCACCTCCCTTGCTGCCCCTAGGGGAGTTCTCCACCTCAACACCTCGATGATCCGTCCATTGGAGCGCACCGCGACGAGGAGATCCGGTGGATTTGGAGCGAGGAAGGTGATCGCGCGAACCGGGAGGAGATCCGTTGGGTTTTCGGTCGTCGGTCGAAGGTATGGCCATGGGAATCCTTGGGGTTGGTCTAGGATCTGTTCTAAGGGTGTTTATCATGATTTTAGATCAATTGGTGGTGCTGGACTTGAGTAGATTGGTTTAGATCTAGATGTTGCCACGTTTCTGTTTTGGGACAGCATGAGCAGTCGACCTAGGGTTTAGTTTTTCGCCAATTTAGAATTGGAATCTGGTCGTACGGACGTTGACGAAGTTGTAAATAATTTAATTATATTTCCGTGGACATAAAGAACGTTAAATTCCAATCAGCCGTTTGAAAGTTATGACTGTTTTACCGAGCGTGTTAAAATCTGTGACGTGATTGGAACAGATCACGGTATTTTGTAGATTAAACAACTTTAGGGTCCGAATCAGTATTTCCCTATAACTAGAAAAAGTTGGTAAATTTCCTAAGCTACGCGAGGATGTACTCGTTTAATTGATTTGGTGTCTTAGAACTCAAGTTATGGCCGTTGGAAGTCTGCTGTCCCGGCGGGACAGAGCCTCTGTTTTTGGGTTTTGCAAGTAGGGTGCGAAGTCGGGTTAGATGAATGTTGTGTAATGTTTTGTGGGCATGTTTGTGAGTGTGTGATTCCTATGTGCAGGTGGTGTGACCCCGGGAGTGCCCACTACTTCTCATCAATCCGTCGCCGGAGGTTAAGGCAAGTGTATTGGAATGGGTAGCGAGTTGTAGATCGCTAGTTTTGATGAGTTGAAATTGAATTTATGATGCGATAACATGCCATGCTTTAATGCTTGCTATTGGTATGATGAAAATGATCCATTATGATTCTATGCCATGATTGGTTTAAGTAAATGTGCAGATTATTTTATGATGTTGGCATCTTTGCATTCATGGCATGAGACATGGCGAGGGCAGTGAGAAAGTCATAACTAGTCCGGTAAGGTCGGTGAGAAAGTTATGACTAGTCCGGAACGCCATTGAGTAAGACCTACATCGTGATTCCATCCACGTGGTGAATGGAAGCGAGGAGTAGGCACCCTCCATCTACGGGATGGAAGGGGGGAGAGGGTGCACGCCGACGGGTGTGCACTCAGCTATACCGGTATAAGCTTCCAGGAGATATGAGCATTGCATTGCATCGCATTGCATACATGATGATGATGATATGTGAACAATGATTTTGAGACATGAATATGATGTTGAATATGAGATTATGACTTGACCATGAAGTTGAGCATGGTATGTAGTGATGTTACATTGAATTGTTTTTTTTTTGGCCCATTGCAATATACTTGCTGAGTGATGAACTCACGCTTGTGTTTTATGTTGTTTTTAGGTACTTTGAGACCGGCATGCGGGAAAGGGGTTTAGCTACACTTCTACACGTAGCTCCACATTCATAGTCTATGTTTAATCACTTGGAGACATGATAATAAGATTTGTGCCATGAAACTTGGTGCTCGGCTTGGTTTTGAGCTTAAGTTCATCTTTTGCTTCACTATAATTGGTGAAATGGTTGAATTCGCTGTTTGTAGATATTTGCCATATCAATTGTTATTGCTGTTTTAGTTGTCATTTACCAAGCTATATCTTGTCTTACTATTGTTGTTGCTTCGAAACATGAGAAACAAAGGAGATGCTGCCGAAATTTTCGGTTTTAGCATTTGCTCCTTTGCTGTAATTTATGTTAATTTGTGGTATTTAAATGTTGTTTAGTCTATGTTTGGTAGCATTCAGGCATACTAGATGCTGGGTGTTACAATTCAATATTCATTTTTTTCTCATCGAGAAACCCCTCAGGTTACAACAAGAGCTTCAAAACAAATTCATTCTCTTATTATCTTCCCCAATACTTATGTCGGGACCCGAATTTGCAAATCCGGACCCTCTGTGTATTCAGCACTAGTCCAGGAACGCGCTAGTGCACACAGTCTCAACATTGGTAAATATCACAATCATACTCAACGAAATAATAAAGTACCTTAAATAGTTAACCAAACGGGTTGCTCGACCTTATGGTTAAGTTACAAATATACGCCTCGCAGGGCGAAACTTATTAAAAGAGAAATAACTGCAGCGGAATATAAGATAACTTCGTGGCGCCATCCAGTATACCACAGGCAACTGACTGGGCTCGCTCCCTAAGTAGACGGTTACTCTTAGAGCTCCTCCTCCAAAGCTGGTGTATTCTCCTCTTCAACTGGTGTTGTATTGCGGCAAGGGTGAGTACTTGGTACTCAGCAAGTCATGCACAGAATGCAATCTAATATACTATATGCATGGCTTGATACAAAGGAATAGCTCAAGGTATATTTGCAGTAAAGAGCATTTAACAAATAATATAAGTAGATTCGAAAGCAGTAGAAACAAGTATATCATTAATAACTTTTCAAGGAGTTTAGTAAACATCTTTCCCATTCCTAATCCACATTTCCATCAACATCATCGTTAAACCCAACCCAACCTTTCAAGTCCAAGTTGTTTTTGAGAAAGTCTAACCCTTGACTGTAATTCCCGAGCGATGTCCAATACCGCGGACACGGCTATTCGAATAGATTTTACACTCTGCAGAGGTTATGCACTTTACCCACAAGATAGAGTCAAACACCACAAAGGCGAGTGCCCGTAACAAAGTCTTTCGGAAACTTCTAACAGCACAAGTGGTCCTCCCCGGTGTTGCACACTAACCCTTCCCTTAGCGAAGGCGAAGTCTAGGTCAAGCCACCGTTAGATGGGTACAGCGCAGCCGATGACGCTCCCGTACAACTACACAAAGGGTGTAGTTGACATCTGAGGTCCCACAGTGCGTTATTAGCAACTTATTCAACTAGGTCCGTCCCATTACAGACATGTGGTTGCACGTTTGACCCAGTTCAAAGGCTTGCAAGGTTAAGTCCTTAGGGTGACCAGGGCAAGACTACCCGAAGAACCAAACCAACATTCCCGGTGCCACAACTAGCCCACCCGATCATTCTTACCACATGCCCCGGTCAAAAACTATTTATCAAAATCCCAAGTTGATTACCATGCACCACGTGCCATCAACATCACAACACATGATACCTTTCCAAAATAGGTTCAATATATCATTAAGTCAATATTAACATTTGATTGTCCAAAATCATGTCATGAACACGTAGCAGGTCTAAGCAATATTCTACAACGATCTAAATTCCCATGTTGGCAATTTAATAATGTCCAACTAGTAATCCACAACTAGGGTGACAAGGGGTCATGGCACATATTTAAATAATCAAGGTGTCATACAGCAATTAGGCATTTATCTAGTTTCCCATAATTAAATAAAGTATTTTCTAATTAAACTAGCATGCAATTTATTGAATCAAAATAGATTTCAAAATGGGATCAACATGGTCAAAGCACAACTTGCCTTCAAAAAGTACTTGTTCCTGGTCCTGAGCTGGCTCCTGGGTCAACACCTCTCCTTCGAAGCCTTCGGGCACTTCAACGTCTACTCGTAAAGCGTGCAAATAGCAATAAATAAATAAATAGTAGACAAAAAGTGTCCAAACATCCAAATAAAGTTCACAAACAGAGAGAGCATAATTTTATGAATTTTTAGAAACTGGAATCGTTAAATTCGGAGTTTAAATGCAAAAGATACAAGCATTTAGAGTTTAAAATAACCAACTAAATAATATTACAGAGAAAAACTTTGGTCCAAAAATTAAATAAAATTCATAATTAGATAGATCTCAATTTTATACAAATTTATAAATTTGAATCACTCAAATCGGAGTTAAAATGCAAAAGTTATAAGCATTTGAAGTTTGACTCAAATTCTGAAATCATTAAATCGAATTAATAAATCATTTTCTTTTTCGAAAATTAATTATTGCGTCAGCAAGGACACGTGTCAACCTCTGATTGGGCGGCTGACATCAGCCGGTCCACGGGCTCAGCCCACGGCTCGGCTCGGGTCCACCGTGGACCCGGTCCACGGTTCACGTGTCTCTGACATGTGGGACCCTACGGGTGACGTCACTGCTGACGTCAGCGGGGACTCAGCGCACTGCGCTGACAGGTGGGACCCACTGGTGACATCATTGCTGATGTCACCGCACGGCTGGGGTGGCCGCTGACAGGTGGACCCCCCATGACATCAGCGTGACGTCAAGGTGCGGTTTGGCCGCGCCGCTGACCGCACCGGTCCAACTTCCTCCCACGTGGTGCAATCTCGCCCGTTGATTTGAAAATCAACGGCGCGGATTAGATCTAAGGTTTACGCATTTGGAATAACGCGGTGAATTTGGGCCGTACGATCTAAATCGGACGGTCGAGATTGGATCTAGTGCGGTGCAACGCGTGCTACACGATTGGATCTAAGCCGTTGGATCTAGATCCAACGGTTGAGAATAGATCTAGGATTTGCAACATAACTATCGCACGGCGACGTGGCCGAACGTGGGCCATTGGATCTTGATCCAACGATCCAGATCTAATCTGGAGGGTTCGGGTTTTGGGAACACGTGGCTTACCGTGGCCGTTCGATCTTGATCCGATGGTGCACGGAGCTCGCGGGCGGTTATGGCGTTGCGGCGGGGCTGGGTGGCCGGAGGCGGTGACGAAGACGAGCCCGACGGCGCTTGGGGGCGTCTCCGGCGAAGTGAGTTGACTCCATGGGTGCGGCTTGACCTGAAGACTCCGGATCTGGGCTCAACGGCGGCGGGGCGAGGCAAAAACCGTGGCGGAGGAGGAAGCTAACTACGGCGAGCAATAGCGGGTCGACGGCGGCGGGTAGGGCTAGGGCACTTGGGGCAAACGACACGGACAGCAAAGGCGAACCTCGGGCACGCATCCGGGCAATAAATACCGGCCCGGACGCCGAGATCCCCGCGGAATCCGCGGCGAAGCTTCTGGCGGCGAGTCCGTCCGGACCGACAGCGGCGGCGGCGTGACGCAGCTCGGCCGTTGGATCAAGATCCAACGGTCGCACGGGTTCGGGCTCGGGTCTGGCTCGGGCGAGCTGGCTGGCTCGGTCGGAGCTGGGCTCGGTGACGTGGCTCAATCGTGGCCGTTGGATAAAGATCCAACGGTCATGCGGTTAGGGTTCGGGTAGGACTCGGGTTCGGGCTCGGTCAGTTGAACAGTAAAACCCACTCGCATTTTCCAGCGATTAAATAATCCAAGAAATTCCCAGAAATTCATTTAATTCTTTAAAAATAGCAAAAGACTCAGAAAAATTCCAGAAAAATTTTGGAAAATATTTTGGAACATTTTGGACTCAAATAAAATATTTCCAACAAAATTTTATTTGCAAATTTAAATTCTTTAATTATTTCAAAAGGGAATAAATTCAAATAAATTCCAAATAAATTCCAGAAAATTCCAAAAAATTACCAAAGTGCCAAATCACACATGAATTTAAGAAAAGCAAAATTTTGGGATGTTACACTCACTGGAGACGACGAATTCGACGATGAATGGAGCTCTGGCCGAAATGACAAAAACGCGAAATTCGTTGAACACGGTCACAAGGAACCAAATCTTGAGGTATCCTAAAATTGATTGAAAGATTAGATACTAGACTCCCCCACGGTCACAAGGAACCAATCGGAGTTGAGAATGACCCACCGGAGAGGGAGGAATAAGGATGAACACGAAGAACTCTGAAAATGGCGACCTGGCGCCAGTTTTCTCGATCTTGCGTATGAACGAGCAGAAGAGGCAAGGAGTGAGGGCTACCACCGGGAAGAGGACGTCCACACGGAGATATGGGAAGTGGAAGCACGTCGTTTAGAGTTGAAACGGTCGAGTCAATGACAATTAAAGCCATTTTGGTTTTTGGCTGACGGTTTCAATTCCGGCGAGATCCCGGGCTATTGATGGTGAGGAATGGAGAGAGGACGTCGTTGTGCTTCCAACGGATCCGGCCGTGATTGATTTGGGGCATTATTGAAGGACATATGGTTGATTAAAGAGAGATGCCACCATTGAAGGGAGCTTGATGCTCTTCTCTGTACATGGCCTTCCCAAGGTTGAAGAAGGCACTGTAGCGCCACGTGGCAGTGCGTGATTGGCCGGTAGTTACGTAAATGAACCGCCCTAGGAAAAAATTAGGAAAAATGGCCTAAAAATTTCGGAAAAATTCCTAGAACCATTTTGGAATATTTGGAACCCAATAAAATTAGTTTCGCGGAATTTGGATGAAATTTGTGGATTTGAATATTCAGGCGCGAATAGCGGGCATTAAACAAAAGCCGCGCGAGATAAAATAGGGGTGAAGGTCCAAAAATCCGGGGAATCGTTCCAAAAATCATTTTGGAATATCTGGACCTAATTGAAGTGATTTTGGGATTTTTGGAGCATTTTTGGACTCGGGTGAAATTTCGGGTATCGGCGGGAATCTGGAAATTCGATTTTTCGAACGGAAGGGAATTAAATCCCGATTTTGGATGGGAAAGGTTGCCAGGTTAACATAAACACCAAGGAAACTCCAATTTTTGAATTTAATTAGTTTAAATTAGATTTTTCCCAGAAAGCGAAACTGAGGATGTTACAAACCTACCCCCCTTAGAGAGAATCTCGTCCCCGAGATTCGTACGGAGAAAGAAAGAGATGAGGAAACTCCGCTCGAAGATCTTCTTCTCGCTCCCAGGTAGCTTCCTTCTCAGAATGATTGCTCCACTGAACCTTGCAGAATTTGATCACATGGCTTCGGGTTCGGCGTTTAGTTTCATCCAAAATATTGATTGGATACTCCGGATACGACAGGTCTTCCTTTAGTTCCATTTCTTCCAATGGCATCTGATGCTCGGGTACTCGGAGACATTTCTTCAGCTGAGACACATGGAAGACATCATGTACCCCGGACAGCTGTGGAGGCAACTCCAACTTATATGCGACTTCTCCTTTTCTAGCCACCACTGGGAAGGGTCCGATGTAGCGAGGCGCTAACTTTCCACTAACTCGAAACTGTTTCATTCCTTTCATTGGGGAAACCTTCAGATACACATGATCACCAGGTGCAAAGCTTAATTCTCGTCGACGGTTGTCAGCATAGCTTTTTTGTCTCGAGTGGGCCGTCTTCAAATTCTCTCGAATCTGTCTGACCTGCTCTTTGGCTTCTTTCAGAATATCAGGTCCAATAATTTGTCCTCCCTCGGTCTCTTTCCAGTACAACAGCTTTCTGCATTTTCTTCCGTACAGAGCTTCAAATGGTGCCATCTTCAGACTGGCTTGATATCTGTTATTATATAAAAACTCAGCATAGGGCAAATTCTGATCCCACGAACCTTGGTATGTCAAAGCACAAGCTTTCAACATATCCTCTAGGATTTGATTTATTCTTTCCGTCTGTCCATCTGTCTGCGGATGGTAAGCAGTACTGAAGTTCAAATTCGTGCCCAAAACCTCATGTAACTTCTGCCAAAATCTCGAGGTGAACTGAGATCCCCGATCAGACACAATCTTCTTCGGCACACCATGCAAACACACTATCTTAGCCATATATAACTTGGCAAGCTTGTCACCGGAATAAGTCGTTTTCACCGGAATGAAATGAGCCACTTAGGTTAATCTGTCCACAATGACCCAGATGGAATCATATCCAGATTTGGTCTTGGGTAGTCCAGTTATAAAATCCATTCCAATTTTTTCCCATTTCCAAACAGGAACTTGCAAAGGCTGCAATAGCCCGGCGGGTCTCTGATGTTCGGCCTTAACCAACTGGCAAACATCACACCGAGCTACAAACTCAGCCACTTCTTTCATCATATTGGACCACCAATATTTTTCTTTCAATTCCGCATACATCTTGGTACCTCCCGGATGAATGGAATATACTGAATCATGAGCTTCTTTCAAGACCACATCCTTGATTCCTTCTTGGTTGGGGACTACTATTCTTTTCCCAAACCAGACATTACCTTTCTCATCTTCCGAAAATCCAGGGTGTTTCCCTTTCTTCAAGCCATCTTTTAGGTCAGCAATACCCTTATCATTCTTCTGAGCCTCTCTGATCTGATCTTCCAAGGTGGATTTTACCTCCACATTGAAAATGCAGCCCTCATTCACCAATTCCAAGTTAAGACACCAGAATTCTTCATGAAGAGCTGGATGGCTTTCCTGTACCATAATGTTGTTGCAGTAGCTCTTCCTGCTTAATGCATCCGCAACAACATTAGCCTTTCTAGGGTGGTAATGGATTCCCACATTATAATCTTTTACCAATTCCAACCATCTTCTTTGCCTCAGGTTGAGATCGAACTGAGTGAAGATATACTTCAAACTCTTGTGTGATCCGTATAAATCTCACACCTATTCCCAATCAAATAATGCCTCCAAATCTTGAGTGCATGCACCACTGCGGCTAACTGGTGGGAAAATTATTGCGCCGCCCATGCTGATCCTCCGAATATCGCTTGGGATGAATTCGTTGAAGCCTTTCGAGCCACCCACATCCCGAAGGGCATCATGGAGATGAAACGACGGGAGTTTCATAAGCTACAATAGGGGAACTTGTCAGTGTCAGAATACCTGAACCGGTTTACCCAGCTTTCTCGCTATGCGGCTGCTGATGTCGCAACTGATGAGGCCGAGATTTGGCATTTTATGCAGGGCCTTGACCCTAACTTGAAGATCCAGCTGGTCTCGAATGACTTTCTGTCGTTCCAGCATATGGTGAACAAGGCTCTGATTCAGGAGGATGCTCAGCGCCAACTGTTTGACTCAAGGAAGAGAAAGATGATGTTCCAGAGCCAGCGAGGTGCCAGTAGCTCCAGGCCCCGCACGTTCCAGCAGCAGCCCAGCAGGCCCGCGACCTCCAATGCACCAAGGACCCCAATGTCCACCCCTCGCCCAGTTGGTCAAGCCCCTGCCGGTAGTGCAGGCAATAAAGCTAAGAAGAGTGGAACTGCGATGGTAGGAGTTCAGTGCTTCAACTGCAGGGAGATGGGGCACTATGCCAACAATTGCCCGCAGAAGCGTCAGCCCATCACCCCAGTGAGGTTTAACTTGGGATCAACACCGGCCCGTGCTCCAGCGCCAGCTCAAGGAAGAGGAACCCCGCAGACCCCGCGCACGCCAAGGACTGCTGGAAGAGGGCGCGTGAACCATATCACTGCTGAGGAGGCTCAAGATATGCCAGACGTGGTCTATGGTAAGTTCTATGTCAACTCAGTACCTGCTTCAGTTCTGTTTGATTCGGGTGCAACACATTCCTTCATATCAGAATACTTGGTTAAAAAGCATGCTTGGGATACAGTACAGTTAAGAAACCCTTTATTAGTGCAATCCCTTGGTAAAGAACTAAGAACAACTGCTGTTTGTCCGAAAATGGATATAGTAATAAAAGGGGTAAAGTTTCTAAAGAACTAAGAACAACTGTTGTTTGTCCGAAAATGATACCACCGCTGTAAGACCCCGGATCAGCTATCCGAAATCTCCTGTGTATTTCCGTACTAGTCACAGATCATGTGACACTACGGAATGGTGTGGCATTATTTAACATGAATGTTAAGATCAAAAACTTTATGAAATATGAAATTGGAGGTTGAAACCATATGGTATGAGGTTTAATTGCGTTTCCGGGCCGTTTCCGGGAGTTTGGGCCTTTCCGGGAGAGTTTGGGCCTAAAAGAAGGAGTTGTGGGCTTTGGTGGGATGGAGTATGAGTCCATTTAGGACTCGGAGTCTTGTGTGGGCTGGTAAAAGGCCCCCCTGCCCTCCTTGAGCCCACACCCCCCTTGGGCGCCCCCACCTCTCCCTCCATGCCCTAGCCGCCACCCCCACCTCCCCCTCTCCCTTGCATGCGCCTCCACCTCCCCCATTGCTCCCCTTTGCTCCACCACCTCTCCACCACCTCTCCTCCACCCCCTTGCTTCCCTAGGGTGGCCTCCCCACCCCTGCACCTCGCGGATCCATCCGTTGGAGCAAGGAGCGAGGAGCGATCCGGGAGGAGTTTCGTTGGGATTTCGGTCGTCGGGCGAAGGTATGGCCATGGGGCTCCTTGGGGTTGGGCTAGGTACTGTTCTAAGGGTGTTTATCATGATTTTAGATTAATTGGTGGTGCTGGACATGAGTAGATTGGATTAGATCTAGATGTTGCCACGTTTCTGTTTTGGGACAGCATGAGCAGTCGACCTAGGGTTCAGTTTTTCACCAATTTAGATTTGGAATTTGGTCGGCCGCCTGTTGAAGAAGTTGTAGGTAATTTAATTATCTTTCATTTGACATAAAGAACGTTAAATTCAGATCAGCCGTTTGAAAGTTATGACTGTTTTACCGAGCGTGTTAAAATCTGTGACGTGATTGGAACAGATCAAGGTATTTTGTGGATTAAACAACTTTAAAGTCCGAATCAGTCTTTCCCTATAACTATAAAAAGTTGGGAAATTTCCTAAGCTACGCGAGGATGTACTCGTTTAATTGATTCGGAGTCCCAGAACTCAAGTTATGCCTTTTGGAAGGCTGCTGTCCCGACGGGACAGAACCTCTGTTTTTAGGTTTTGCGAGTAGTTGGCAATGTCAGGGTAGATGAGTGTTTGCGTACTGTTTTGTGGACTTGATTGTGAGTATATGTTTCCTATGTGCAGGTGGTGCGACCCCGGGAGTGCCTTCTACTTCCCGCCAATCCGTTGCCCGTGGTTGAGGCAAGTGTGTTGTAATGGATAGCGATTTGTAGGTTGTTTATTGAGAATAGATGAAGTTGACTACATGATATATGATCACTTGCCATGCTTTAATGATTGCCAATGATACGATGAGCATGTTTATTATGTTATGATGCCATGTGTTAATATACAAGTTAAATATGATGTTGGCATAATTGCATACATGGCATGTTACATGGCCCGGGCGGTGAGAAAGTCATAACTAGTCCGGGGAAGGTCGGTGAGAAAGTTATGACTAATCCGGAGAGCCATTGAGTAAGTCCTACATTGTGATTCCATACACGTGGTGTTTGGAAGCGAGGAGTAGGCACCCTCCATCTTCGGGATGGAAGGGGGGAGAGGGTGCACACCGACGGGTGTGTACTCAACCATACCGGTATGAGTTTCCAAGGAGACATGAGCATTGCATTGCATTGCATACATAATGATGATGATAATGTTATGTGTTCATGAATGAGATGATATACATGATGTGAGACATTATTGCCATGTTATTGTTCTTGTTGTCCATTGCAATATACTTGCTAAGTTTCGAACTCACGCTTGTATTTTCTTGTTGTTTTAGGTACCATGAGACCGGCATGAGGGGAAGGGGAATAGTCACACTTCCACACGTAGCTTCACTCTTTTGATTTCACAAGTCATTCAATTAGTGTTGATAATAAATTGTGTGTGATGATCATTGCTTTATGGTTTAGCTTTGCTAAATGAGAGTCTTTTCGTTCGTTTGACTCTTGGAGACATTATATGATTGGAACTAGACTTATATTGTGGCTAGGTCGTTAATTATTGCTGTTTTTAGTTGTCTCTCATATTCCATATATTGTTATACTGTTGTTGTTCCTTCAAATCATGTTAAAACAAAGGAGATGCTGCCGAAATATCGGTTTTTAGCATGTGCGCCTTTGCTGGAATTTATGTTTAATTGTGGTATTTAGATGTTGATTAACTTATGTTTGGTAGCATTCAGGCATATTAGATGCCGGGGTGTTACAGTTGGTATCAGAGCAGGCTGTAGGTCCTTGGAATGTGTATTTTTAGTGTCATGCTATAGGGTACAGCTAAAATGTGATGTGTAATAACTTAGAAACATGGCCTAGGTTTTAACTAAAATTTTGTCATAGGATAGCAACATTAAAACTTGCAAAAGTGGTATAACTAATCTAAAATTTGACACACAATGGATGCACAGTAGGAAAGGGTATGGGTATCGTTTGTTTACGCTTAAATGTTGTATTTAAGCTATGATGTTGAATGCTTCCTTTGATAATGCATGTTGCTATGTCTATGAGATAAATGATTGAATTGTTCCTGTTGTGGTGATAAAAGTGGGGTTTTGGTGCCGAAGGGTTTCGGTCACCTCTCTTATTTCATAGTAAGGGTGAGGTTTGACGGTGTGGCCGGTTAGCGCCATCACCGAAGAACTATTAACCCCAGTAGGAGAAGAGCGCTTATCCTTTCTGTCGTAGATCGGGTAGTTGACTGGAGTCAAATAGAAGATTTGATGGTGGTTTCCTTCAGATGCTTTTTCACCGTTCTGACGGTCGGTTTTGGTTGGTCTTCTTTGTTTTTAGTCGATTGAAATCAAAAGAAAAGTGTTTGGTCTTGGATTTTCGTGGATTGATCCACATGCGGTTTGTGGTTTTGACTTCCTTGGGTGAAGACGAAGAAGAAGAGTCTAGTGTTGCGCTTCCTTTGGTTGCCTTTCCAGTTTTGATGCCTAGTTTGTTGGTTGCTTTATGGGAAAGAAGCATTCAATTTATTCCTGTGTTTGTCTTTCTCCGAGGTTAAAGGAGTATTGCGGAGTTGTGCTAGACCTGGCTGTCAGGGCTGAAGTTTTGTGGCTTTGTAGTAGTACGTGGTGTTTGATTTCGTTATTTTACTGGTTTAAGAAATCATCTTTGAAAAACCCTTCTTGTTTCATGAAAGATTGGGGTTTGGTGCTAAGGTTTTATTTGCAAAGGTTTATTTGATCGGTTGGTTCCCTCCTATGGGAGTCTTTGAGATTGAAAAGTGTTTTGGAGAATTCCTTTGCATGACCAAGTTTGGGTTTGTCTCATTGCAATTTGGAGAGTCAAGTTTCCTTATGAATTTGGGATGAGTTTTAAAACTAAAATGCTGCAAACAAAGTAAGTAGTCTTTTGACTGAAATCGTTTGTCCCTAGTAAGAATTGATGTTTAGCATGTTATGTAGTAGGTAACAATGTGGTTTATGGATTGATGTGTTGCTAAGTTAAATTTTGAGTTGAATCAATTCAATGTGATTATTATCTCTAGCTTGAGAATAAATACACTACTAGTGTTGTAGTTTACTCTTAGCGAGAATGATTGAATGGGTTAATGTACATGCTTAGAATTTGTTGCCTTGCTTTAAAAGTGCTTATGATCCGCGTTAATGTTAAAAGTTTAAACCTTGATGCATAGTTAGAACATTAAGATGATGTAAATTAATGATACTGTTAAAGAAACCTTGCTTAGGTTGTTTAAAGATGTTCTAATCTAGCGGGTTAATAGAGAAACTTAATCAGGTTGACTAGTGGCTTTAATTTGGAAGTTGATTAGAGTTGCTATTTATGTTGTTGCAAAATATTAGCATGGTTGGAAGTATGCAGTCGTGTTCCTAAAATGCTAGTGTCGAGGCCAATTGGAAAGATATGGGTTTTGTAGTTTGATAATATTGCAAGAACTTTGTGCTGGTCTAACTTATTAAATTTAATTTAATAGTTGGAGTATGTTGTGTAGTGACAATTTTGTTGTAACCTATCTATAGGGTAGCTAAAAGTAATGTTGTCGTTTGATGATTATGCTCGTTGGTTGTTATTAATAACCTAGTAGTGGTGGTAATTGTTTAGATTACTTGTTGAAAACCATGGTTAAAATAGAGGAAAATTTTAACATGTTGCGATGGAGTGAGCTTTGGATAATTAACATGATGTACAATTTCATCCTTAATGAATGTATGTCGTAGAATCATATTTACGAACCTTGTCTTGTGGAGATAATATTTACATGTTGAAGTCGCTTGTTAACTGAATAAGTTTCGATTGTCGAGACGTTTACATATAGGTGGTATGAAATTTATTGGTTGGTAACGCTGAAAGTTTTGTTGGAGCACTTGTTTCAAATCTAGAATATGATGTTATTTGTTATGTTGGTCAGTGGGGATCTTGTTGACTTAATCTTCGTGGGATGTCTTTTCGTAAGCATCATAAACTTTATTTATAAGTTGTCACATCCCAAAATTTTGCTTTTCTTAAATTCATGTGTGATTTGGCACTTTGGTAAATTTTTGGAATTTTCTGGAATTTATTTGGATTTATTTGGAATTTATTTGAATTTATTCCCATTTGAAATAATTAAAGAATTTAACTTTGCATATAAAATTTTGTTGGAAATATTTTATTTGAGTCCAAAATGTTCCAAAATATTTTCCAAAATTTTTCTGGAATTTTTCTGAGTCTTTTGCTATTTTTAATTAATTAAATGAATTTCTGGGAATTTATTAGATTATTTAATGCGGGAAAATGCGAGTGGGTTTTACTGTTCAACCGACCGAGCCCGAACCCGAGTCCGACTCGAGTCTGACCCGAACCCTAACCGCGTGACCGCTGGATCTTGATCCAACGGCCACGATTGAGCCACATCACCGAGCCCAGCTCCGACCGAGCCAGCCGCCGAGCTGCATTCGAGCCCGAACCCGCGCGACCGTTGGATCTTGATCCAACGGCTGAGCGCGTGCCACGTCGCCCTCGCCGTGTCCGGGACAGACTCCGCCGCCCGTACCGGCTTCGCTGCGGATTCCGCGGGGATCTCGGCATCCGGGCCAGTATTTAATGCCAAGATGCGTGCCCGAGGTTCGTCTTTGCTGTCCGTGCCGTTTTCCCCAAGTGCCCTAGCCCTAGCCACCGCCATCGACCCGCTATTGCTCGCCGTAGTTAGCTTCCTCCTCCGCCACGGTTCTTGCCTCGCCCCGCCGCCGTCCGCCGTCCTCCGCCGCCGTTGAGCCCAGATCCGGAGTCTTCAGGTCAAGCCGCACCCATGGAGTCAACTCACTTCGCCGGAGACACCCCCAAGCGCCGTCGGGCTCATCTTCGTCACCGCCTCCGGCCACCCAGCCCCGCCGCAACGCCATCACCGCCCGCGAGCTCCGTGCACCGTCGGATCAAGATCGAACGGCCACGGTAAGCCACGTGTTCCCAAAACCCGAACCCTCCAGATTAGATTTGGACCGTTGGATCAAGATCCAACGGCCCACGTTCGGCCACGTCACCGTGCGATATTTCTGCTGCAAATCCTAGATCTATTCTCAACCGTTGGATCTAGATCCAACGGCTTAGATCCAATCATGTAGCACGCGTTGCACCGCATTAGATCCAATCTCGACCGTCCGATTTAGATCGTACGGCCCAAATTCACCGCGTTATTCCAAACGCGTAAACCTTAGATCTAATCCGCGCTGTTGATTTTCAAATCAACGGGCGAGATTGCGCCACGTGGGAGGAAGTTGGACCGGCGCGGTCAGCGCCAGACGTCTGGCGTGACGCCGACACGCCGGGCTGCGTGTCGGGCCGGGCGCGCCAAACCGCACCATGACGCCACGCCGACGTCATGGGGGTCCACTGTCGCCGCCACCCAGCTGCGGCGTGACGCCAAGAATGACGTCTCTGGAGTCCCACTGTCGACAAAGGCGCTGAGTCCCCGCTGACGTCAGCAGTGACGTCACCCGTAGGGTCCCACATGTCAGAGACACGTGAACCGTGGACCGGGTCCACGGTGGACCCGAGCCGAGCCGTGGGCTGAGCCCGTGGACCGGCTGACGTCAGCCGCCCAATCAGAGGTTGACAAGTGTCCTTGCTGACGCAATAATTAATTTTCGAAAAAGAAAATGATTTATTAATTCGATTTAATGATTTCAGAATTTGAGTCAAACTTCAAATGCTTATAACTTTTGCATTTTAACTCCGATTTGAGTGATTCAAATTTCTAAATTTGTATAAAATTGAGATCTATCTAATTATGAATTTTATTTAATTTTTGGACCAAATTTTTTCTTTGTAATATTATTTAATTGGTTATTTTAAACTCTAAATGCTTGTATCTTTTGCATTTAAACTCCGAATTTGACGATTCCAGTTTCTAAAAATTCATAAAATTATGCTCTCTCTGTTTGTGAACTTTATTTGGATGTTTGGATACTTTTTGTCTACTATTTATTTATTTATTGCTATTTGCACGCTTTACGAGTAGACGTTGAAGTGCCCGAAGGCTTCGAAGGAGAGGTGTTGACCCAGGAGCTAGCTCAGGACCAGGAACAAGTACTTTTTGAAGGCAAGTTGTGCTTTGACCATGTTTATCCCATTTTGAAATCTATTTTGATTCAACAAATTGCATGCTAGTTTAATTAGAAAATACTTTATTTAATTATGGGAAACTAGATAATTGCTGTATGACACCTTGATTATTTAAATATGTGCCATGACCCCTTGTCACCCTAGTTGTGGATTACTAGTTGGACATTATTAAATTGCCAACATGGGAATTTAGATCGTTGTAGAATATTGCTTAGACCTGCTACGTGTTCATGACATGATTTTGGACAATCAAATGTTAATATTGACTTAATGATATATTGAACCTGTTTTGGAAAGGTATCATGTGTTGTGATGTTGATGGCACGTGGTGCATGGTAATCAACTTGGGATTTTGATAAATAGTTTTTGACCGGGGCATGTGGCAAGAATGATCGGGTGGGCCAGTTGTGGCACCGGGAATGTTGGTTTGGTTCTTCGGGTAGTCTTGCCCTGGTCACCCTAAGGACTTAACCTTGCAAGCCTTTGAACTGGGTCAAACATGCAACCACATGTCTGTAATGGGACGGACCTAGTTGAATAAGTTGCTAATAACGTACCTGTGGGACCTCAGGATGTCAACTACACCCTTTGTGTAGTTGTACGGGGGAGCGTACCGAGGCTGCGGCCAGGTACCCATGTAATGGTGGCTTGACCTAGACTTCGCCTTTGCTAAGGGAAGGGTTAGTGTGCAACACCGGGGAGGACCACTTGTGCTGTTAGAAGTTTCCGAAAGACTTTGTTACGGGCACTCGCCTTTGTGGTGTTTGACTGTATCTTGTGGGTAAAGTGCATAACCTCTGCAGAGTGTAAAATCTATTCGAATAGCCGTGTCCGCGGTATTGGACATCGCTCGGGAATTACAGTCAAGGGTTAGACTTTCTCAAAAACAACTTGGACTTGAAAGGTTGGGTTGGGTTTAACAATGATGTTGATGGAAATGTGGATTAGGAATGGGAAAGATGTTTACAAAACTCCTTGAAAAGTTATTAATGATATACTTGTTTCTACTGCTTTCGAATCTACTTATATTATTTGTTAAATGCTCTTTACTGCAAATATACCTTGAGCTATTCCTTTGTATCAAGCCATGCATATAGTATATTAGATTGCATTCTGTGCATGACTTGCTAAGTACCAAGTACTCACCCTTGCCGCAATACAACACCAGTTGAAGAGGAGAATACACCAGCTTTGGAGGAGGAGCTCCAAGAGAAACCATCTACTTAGGGAGCGAGCCCAGTCAGTTGCCTGTGGTATACTGGATGGCGCCACGAAGTTATCTTATATTCCGCTGCAGTTATTTCTCTTTTAATAAGTTTCGCCCTGCGAGGCGTATATTTGTAACTTGACCATAAGGTCGAGCAACCCGTTTGGTTAACTATTTAAGGTACTTTATTATTTCGTTGAGTATGATTGTGATATTTACCAATGTTGAGACTGTGTGCACTAGCGCGTTCCTGAACTAGTGCTGAATACACAGAGGGTCCGGATTTGCAAATTCGGGTCCCGACAGTGAGTTTTGATCCAATTCCTCCCTCCTATAGATCCCTTAGGATGTCCTCTAGATGATTCATGAATTTATTGGGGCAAGTTTCATGCAAATTTGCGCGAAAATTCGGATTTTTGAGAAAAAACGGGGGCTCTGTTTTTTTGGGGGCTCTCTACCCGTGCGTGCGTCCGGCCGCCGCTGCGCCCGCCGCCACGCCACCCGCCGGCGCCAGAGTCCCGCCCGCACGCCCGCCGAAGACTTCGATGAAGTAGCGCTTCTTGTCGTCGCCTATGGTGTTTTTGATGTTCGCTTGTTGTCGCTTTTGTTTCCGCTGTAGTGTCTGTCAAGGCCCCAAACTTCAAAAATTCTAGGACATCCGGAGTATCCGGATCAACATCCGGAGTGTCCGGATACAACCCGGAATGTCCGGATGAATTGTCCGGAGTATCCGGATTGGGTTGACCGAACACATCAACCCGGAGTATCCGGACTAATTATCCGGAGTGTCCGGGTTAATCTGACCAAAGGCCCCAACCCGGAGTCTGGTTAAACGTCCGGAGTATCCGGACCTTGCGTGGGTTGAGTATAAAAGTCTGATTTTTGTGGTCCCCTCTCCATTTCTTTCCTCCACCTTGCTCCCTACTCCCGTGCGCTCCACCTTGGGCTCTTCTCCGGCGAGCTCCCCACCGGCCGGCGACCTCCCGTGGTCCTCCCCGGTGGCTTCTCCATCCCGGTGACCTCAAGCTCCTCCCCAAGCCGGCGTCCTCTTCGCGCAACCCGGCTTCCCCTTCCTCTCCTTCGTCCCCATTGAAGGTGAGACCTCCTTTGGAGCTTGATTCGTGGGTCCTTGGTTCTAGGGATTTCTTAGGGGTTGGTTTTGGGGCTAGGGTTGTAGATTTAGGGTTGGGGGTAAACCTTGGAGTGTTAGGGTTTTTGGGGTTGGTTGGATTGGGGTTGGAGTAGGTAAGGTTGGGTGTTAGGGTTATAGATCGGGGTTAGATGGTGCCGATCTAAGCTTTGGATTAGGATTTGGTTTGGGGTCTTAGTTGTGAACGTCCTTTCCACCCATTTGGGCTAGCTTGAAGTATCCCTGGCCCAACCGCGTGTAGGAAAGCCGTAGATCGGGTCCCCGCGGTGCCGTGGGACTTGGGAGCGCCTCCACATCAAGCACCATCTTCCGTGTGCTGGGCAATCCGGAGTGTCCGGACAAACAGTCCGGAGTGTCCGCCTTGTCTGCAGTGTCCGGACCGAATGGGCCGGAATGTCTGGGTTAGCCGGAGTATCCGGACATTTAATCCGGAATGTCCGGGTTCACCTGGTCTGTCCGGGTTACGTTGGTCATTCCGGTTGCATCGTTTCGTCGGGGGTTTTCGTTCTAGTTGTTTCATTGCATTGCATGCATCTTATTGTTGCATTATATTCGTGTAGAGAACGAAACCGCGGAGGGTGATACCGCCGTCGTCGAGGGAGTTGCCGAGGGGCAAGTCGCTGTTAGTCCACGAGAAGAAGATCAAGGCAAGCACCTAAGCATATTCCACCTTATATTTATTTGTATTTTGGAGAATGAATTGCCTATTGGATGCTTAAGTTATGCATTAGGAGATGAATTGTGGTATTTGTACTAGATCCTATTTGTTGCACATACAACCCTTCATACTTGTTGAACACCTCCCTTGGAGCTAGTGTATAGGTAAATATAATGTGTCTATGCTTAGTTTGCTTAGATGTCGGGGATGGGCCAAGTGGTGGACGGTTCCCCCGCTTGAGTTTTGTAACACCCCGGCATCTAATATGCCTGAATGCTACCAAACGTAAGTTAATCAACATCTAAACACCACAATTAAACATAAATTCCAGCAAAGGCGCACATGCTAAAACCGAGATTTCGGCAGCATCTCCTTTGTTTTAACATGATTTGAAGGAACAACAACAGTATAGCAATATATGGAATATGAGAGACAACTAAAAACAGCAATAATTAATGACTTAGCCACAATATAAGTCTAGTTCCAATCATATAATGTCTCCAAGAGTCATACGAACGAAAAGACTCTCATTTAGTAAAGCTAAACCGTAAAGCAATGATCATCACACGCAATTTATTATCAACACTAATTGAATGACTTGTGAAATCAAAAGAGTGAAGCTGCGTGTGGAAGTGTGACTATTCCCCTTCCCCTCATGCCGGTCTCATGGTACCTAAAACAACAAGAAAACACAAGCGTGAGTTCGAAACTCAGCAAGCATATTGCATTGGACAACAAGAACAATAACATGGCAATAATGTCTCACATCATGTATATCATCGCATTCATGAACACATAACATTATCATCATCATCATTATGTATGCAATGCAATGCAATGCTCATGTCTCCTTGGAAACTCATACCGGTATGGTTGAGTACACACCCGTCGGTGTGCACCCTCTCCCCCCTTCCATCCCGAAGATGGAGGGTGCCTACTCCTCGCTTCCAAACACCACGTGTATGGAATCACGATGTAGGACTTACTCAATGGATCTCCGGATTAGTCATAACTTTCTCACCGACCTTCCCCGGACTAGTTATGACTTTCTCACCGCCCGGGCCATGTAACATGCCATGTATGCAATTATGCCAACATCATATTTAACTCGTATATTAACACATGGCATCATAACATAATAAACATGCTCATCATATCATTGGCAATCATTAAAGCATGGCAAGTGATCATATATCATGTAGTCAACTTCATCTATTCTCAACAAACAACCTACAAATCGCTATCCATTACAACACACTTGCCTCAACCACGGGCAACGGATTGGCGGGAAGTAGAAGGCACTCCCGGGGTCGCACCACCTGCACATAGGCATCACATACTCACAATCAAGTCCACAAAACAGTACGCAAACCCTCATCTACCCCGACATTGTCAACTACTCGCAAAACCTAAAAACAGAGGTTTTGTCCCGTCGGGACAGCAGCCTTCCAAAAGGCATAACTTGAGTTCTGGGACTCCGAATCAATTAAACGAGTACATCTTCGCGTAGCTTAGGAAATTTCCCAACTTTTTCTAGTTATAGGGAAAGACTGATTCGGAAACTAAAGTTGTTTAATCTACAAAATACCGTGATCTGTTCCAATCACGTCACAGATTTTAACACGCTCGGTAAAACAATCATAACTTTCAAACGGCTGATCAGAATTCAACAGGTGGCCGACCAAATTCCAACTCTAAATTGGCAAAAAACTGAACCCTAGGTCGACTGCTCATGCTGTCCCAAAACAGAAACGTGGCAACATCTAGATCTAATCCAATCTACTCATGTCCAGCACCACCAATTGATCTAAAATCATGATAAACACCCTTAGAACAGTACCTAGCCCAACCCCAAGGAGCCCCATGGCCATACCTTCGCCCGACGACCGAAATCCCAACGAAACTCCTCCCGGATCGCTCCTCGCTCCTCGCACCTCGCTCCTCGCTCCTCCCTCCAACGGATGGATCCACGAGGTGCAGGGGTGGGGAGGCCACCCTAGGGTAGCAAGGGGGTGGAGGAGAGGTGGTGGAGCAAAGGGGAGCAATGCGGGAGGTGGAGGCGCATGCAAGGGAGAGGGGGAGGTGGGGTGGCAGCTAGGGCATGGAGGGAGAGGTGGGGGCGCCCAAGAGGGGGTGTGGGTGCAAGGAGGGCAGGGGGGCTTTTTACCAGCCCACACAAGACTCCTAGTCCTAAATGGACTCATACTCCATCCCACCAAAGCCCACAACCCCTTCTTTTAGGCCCAAACTCCCTCGGAAAGGCCCAAACTCCCGAAAACAGCCCGGAAACGCAATTAAACCTCATAACATATGGTTTCAACCTCCAATTTCATATTTCATAAAGTTTTTGACCTTAACATTCACGTTAAATAATGTCACACCATTCCGTAGTGTCACAAGTTTATTCGCTTTTCAAATGTCGTAAGGAAATAATTATGTTTTTGAGTAGTAAAGGAAATATGAATGGAGACCGGGTGAGAGTGTTGGATCGCTTGGGTAAGGAGAATAAAGTGAGGTAGTCTCGCCCGTGTCGATTGAGGACCGATCCGTTGTTTGCCCATTGATCGAGCACAAATTGGTTGATCGCATGCCCGATTATGGTACGGTAAGCCGCTCTTTCATCGCATGCCGTTCGATGGACTGTGACCTCTTGCGGTTGGACGTGGTTGAGGGCGGGGCTTAGGCCGGCTCTCGAGCGCCAAGCTGGGCTTGGGGCCGCTCGAGGGGGTGCTAGGTTTCCGGGCCGCATGAAGACGCTTCAACGAATTGGTATGGCTGGGAGGGGGTTGACATGAGGTTCCGTCGTCGCACATGTCGTGCGGTCAATGCTTCCCTGCAGGGTTAATTAAGCGATTCGAATTGCTGCACTCTCGGATATGAGCACGCTCGTTCTTGCACATTCAACGTAGTAATAACTTGAACTGAAGTTCGCCGTTGGGCTTGAGCTCGAAATGAATGTGGTTAATTCTTGTGGATTATTAAATGTTAACTTCACCTAGTGGTAGGTGCTGTTAAAACCGCATTAAAATTGTGAGCTGAGTAGTTTAAGTAACTAAACAACAAATGATAAGCCTTTCGGCAAAAGTTTACCTTCGGTTTCTTCCTTGCTATATCCAAATGCATACCCTTTGGAGTCGGTCATATATGGACCGCGGGTAAGACTTGCGAGTACCTTCTGTACTCGGGCTACTGCTTTTGTGGTTTTGCAGGTGAGGATCCAGCGGGGTGTGAGTTTTGCCCCTACTGTCTGTCGGTGACCGGGCGCGGCACCGAGTGGAGGCTGTCAACGCTTGTACGCCCGGAAGTGTTCAGGGCATGACACTTCTGGAGGAGTTTTACTTTTGTTGTATAGGATAGGGTTGGATCTTTTGTTGTACAGCTACGCTTGTGTCTTGTAATGTCAGTTCGTCCCTTTTCGCTTTGTCTATGTGCTCTTCCGTTTGGTCATTCTTTGGGCTTCCGTGTGCCGTGTTGAGTGTCGGTTTGCTTCCGCGTTTTTGCGCCTCTGGTAGTGTGGTTTGGGGCTCGATGCCCCTTTGTGCGAATTGATTGTTGATATGGCAATGAGAACCGGTATGTGGGGATCTTGGGCGAGTTTCGGATCGCATACCGGGGGAATACCGGGATGGTCGTCGAATTGCTTGGATGTCCTTAGAGCTGTCTCGATTGGGCTTGGGTGTTAGCACCGAGATCACCTCCGGTGATTTGTTGCTAGGATCCAAATCCGATGGGAGTAACTGTTAATCCAACAACTCGAGGACGATCTGGGCGGCTCCTTTCAGGGCTGGTATCAGAGCAAGGCGCACAAAGACGGACCCCAACTTGACGACCAGTTAGGAGATTGTTTAGGAGTGTCATAATGCATTAGGTAGAAGGCAATACTTATCCCCGCCCTAGGTTATAGTGGTCAGTGTGAGGGTTACGTTGGAATCGTGCATCTCATCTCATATCATGCATGTGCGTGGCCATCTGCATCGTGTGTTGTGTTTTGGTGTGTTAGACTTGTGGGACTCCATTGTGGAGTGCTACAGTCTAGAGTGGGGGTCAGTTCGGGGTTTTCTACGTTTAGGATTTGTCCTTTCTGTGGGGGTTCTAACTCTTGTTGTTTGACCTTGGTTAATGACAGAAATGAGGACCCGTGGAGGTATGGGCGATGATGATGGTGCTGGGCGATCACAGCCTAGCCATGGTGATCCGCCCCCTCCTCCCAATGTGCTGGATATCTTGTTGCGGTCAGAGAGGAACCGGGAGACCACCAACCAAATTCTCGAGATGCTGGTCCAGAACCAAGCTGCTCAAGGTGGCCGCGGTGACGGACGAGGCCGGCAGAATGGCTATCTAGATTTCCTCCATACCCAGCTGCCGATTTTCTCTTGGGCTAGCGACCCCTTGGAGGCTGATGACTGGCTGCGTACTATAGAGCAGAAGTTTGCTCTTATCTAGTGCGAGGACCTCCAGAAGGCTCCTTTCGCAGCACAGCAGCTTCAAGGTCCTGCCGGTGCTTGGTGGGCCAATTTCTTGGTGATGCAGCCTGCTGGACACCGAGTTACATGGGCGGAGTTCCGTGAGGCTTTCCGGGCATACCATATCCCGAAAGGTCTCATGGACATCAAGAAGCAGCAGTTCCTTGCTCTCAAGCAGCTGAGCAAGTCCGTGATGGACTATTCGAGGGAGTTCAATTATCTGGCTCAGTATGCTCCGTAGGAAGTGGATACCGACCAGAAGAAGCAGGGTCGGTTCATGAATGGGATGTCCGCCAAGATACAGGACAATCTATCGGTGTGCGACTTCACCGACTTCAATGACTTGGTGAGTCGGGCGATTACAGTCGAGCACAAGATGAGGGGCCATCAAGAGGAAAAGAAGCGGAAGAGGGCGGTGCAGTTTTAAGCGGGCAGCAGTTCGCAGCGGGACCGCATGGTCCCTCCACCACCGAGGGCAACTGCTCCTGCACCTCCCCTGCCGACCGTGATGGCCCGACCTCCTGTGGTTGCTCCTCGGCCTTCACCACCACAGTCGGGGACACGGGCCGTAGCGACCGCTGGAACGGGCCCATGCTACAACTGCGGGCGTGCGGGGCACTTCATCCGCGAATCGCCCATTTCAAGCGGGCAACAACTCCAACGCCCCACGGCTTCAGCCATGACGGCACCACCTCCACTTCAGCGCACAAATTTCATGGCCGAGTCAACTACGTCTGTGCTGAGGAGATTCCAGAGGATAACACCGTGCTGACGGGTATGTTATGCATTAATGGGCATTCTGCCAAAGTATTGTTTGACTCGGGGGCATCTCATTCTTTCATTCGTAAGGAGTTTGCCATGCACCATCAGATGAGCGTGAGTAGCTGTAGGATCGAAGTATACGAATATAGCAATCAGAGGGGGGGTGAATGATTGTGCGGAAGCTAAAACCAAATTCTTGATCTATTAAAAGTTCACCCCAAAACAGAACCAAAAAATTGCCTCGTTTTCGACAAAAACAGAATGACACAGGTTCGGTAAAATGCGAATTTCCGGAGATCCAACCGTCGGATCGATCTAAAATTTGGACACAGGAAACTAGATTCCAGTACGAATCGAACCCAAAAAGAATTAGCTCGATCGGAGTTACGGATCAAAATTTATAAGCTTCGCAAACTTGCTGTTCCAGAACTTGACGAAAATCAATCTAATCGAAACTTGTAGATTGATCAAGAACAATTTTATCAACAAAACTTTGAGGAACACTAGATCAATACCCTAGAGAGGTTTTTGATGGATCAAATCAAGATGAAACTCAAAAAACAAAAACCAATCTAGAACTAGAACAAGTATGCAAACAAGAACCAAAAGAGAATATTGTAGCACACAAGGAACTAGAAGAATTGATCTTTATTTCTTTTGTCTAAAGTACTCCCATCAAAAGAGTACAAACCCTAAAACCAAGCTCAAGCTCCCTTGCGCCTGTTCTGCTACTTGGTTCGATTGATGCCCTTTAACAGGAGACACCCCTCCTATTTAAAGGACCAACCCACAAGGAGTTCTGAATACGATTCCTATTCCCTAGAAGGAATCTGTATCCAACATAACTCTACTTGGCCCAACCTGGCCGAGTACAACTCTTGCACGCATATGGCAACCCTACCATACTCACGTGACTAACACTTTGCACGCGTATGGCCACCTGCCATACTCACGTGACTAACACTTTGCACGCGAATGATCTCCTGCCATTCTCACGTGACTAACCATTCTTCATGTGCACCATTCTCTTAGCCCGAACGTCCCGCATGACATCCTTGACCACCAAGACCTCAGTTCCTCCTGAGCCTAGTCCCGAACCTCAGTTTCTCCATGAACCTAGTTCCGGTCCCGTCATCGACCACGTTCGTCTTCGAGCAATACCTGCACAAGAACAAACCACAAAACAATTCCGAGCACAAGTCCACGACTTGACTCACATCAATCCATGCAAATACTCACACGAGCATTGCATAAAGTCCACTTCAAAAGAAGCATCATGAAATCATCACAAATTTCATAATCTCAAATTCAAATCATTTCAATTCTTGCAAAAACATCCAAACCGAGCAAAAACGCATTCACGACGGACCAAAAAATATTGTCCGGCGTACACATGAAAAAGTCACTCAAAAAACCATTCACAACGGACCAATAAAATATATCCGGTGTACAAGTGAAAGTCTCGGTTTCAAGAAGAAATCATTCCGGCGAAAACACGTTCACGACAGACTAAAAGAAATCAGTCCGTTGTACATGCGAAATCAATCCTCAAAAAGCCGTTCACGACTGACCAAAGAAATTGGTCCGACGTACATGCAAAACTTACTGTTTCTTGGAAAATTGAGTCCGGCTCATGATCTCAAAAGCACGTCCACGACAGACCCAAAAACTTGGTTTGTCGTACATGGGAAAATGAGGTTGCCAAAGCATGTTTACGACAGACAAACAAATTTGGTCCATTGTAGATGAGAAACTTACTGTTTTCTTTAAGTTTGGTCCGGCGCCAAAGCTAAACTTACTGTTTCTTGTCAAATTGTCAAAACACATGAACAAACACATTTTGCAAATTCAATTCTAAGCCAATTTTTCAGCACATGATTTCACAATCTCCCCCTTGATGAAAACATTGGCAACACCACTTAGAATTGAACATTTGGCATTCACTTTACAAAAGATTTTGAAATCCAAAGGATCAAAGACCAAAGTAAGAAAACACAGAATTCCCCCTTTGACCAAAAAGCAAAACAAAATCTCCCCCTGAGAAGGAAAATGTGTGTGAATGTGCAATTAGCCCAAAAATTTCAAAATTCTCCAAACTTCTCCCAAAATTCTCCTAACTTCTCCCAAAATTCTCAAATTTCCAAAAACAACTCCCCCTTTTTCTTCTCCCCCTTTTTCCTTAAACTTTTCAATGATTCCTAAATTTCTCCCCCTTTGACCATGGATTCATCAAGAGTACAAAAGAGAGAACATGTTCAAAATTTTTCTGAAACAATGATTTCACAAAGAGAAACAAGGGAGTGCCAAGATAGGAAAAGATGAGCTCATTCGATCATATAACCTTATATATCACATAATATGCAAAATACATGATCTTGATGTGATTTTAACAAGTTAGGGAATGACATGCATCTCAACCTCAATTCAGTCAACTATAGCCAAGTACTAAGCAAAACCTTTAGTAGAAAAACAAAGGCTCAAAGTTGAAGCAAATAACAAATCAGGTCGAGCAAGTAGTTTCAACTCCAATCTAGTGGACCAATTTAATCTTTAAACAAGAATGCATGTGGCATGCTTGAAGCATACTTCTTTTATTTCCTTGGAGTGGCATGCTTGAAGCATACATCTTGTCTTTTGAGGGAATGGCATGCTTGAAGCATACATCTTATCTTTTAGGGAAAGCATCCTGAAGCTCATAACTTGAGGCTTTTGCTTTGAACAACCCTTTTTTATTGATTCCCTTTTCTTTTCATTTTTCTTTGATTATAAACATGCAAAAGTGATTAAAAGGTCTTATGAAAGAGTAAAGTTGAAACCACACTTGCTTCATAGCCCAAATTTGTCAAGAGGATTCAATATCAAGCCTAGAAGAGTGAGATATCACAGAGTATTTAGCTATAGGCAATCAGTCCATGGAATTCCACAATGTCATTTTTAGTTCAAGTGAGACAATTATATTATCATATATTAGCTCAATTACATAACATATAAAGAAATATGATAAAGTGAGCTTATCAAGTGAAAGAACTTGGCAAGGAAACTCCCCCTCAAAACAAACCCATTGGATGAACAATCCCAAGTTCTCCCCGAATAAAAGCAAAACGAGAAGAAGACAAAGGTTTTGTGAAAATGTCTACCAATTGATGTTAAGTATCCACATGATGAAGTACAATGTTGCCTTTTTCAACATGATCTCTAAGAAAGTGAAATCTGATGTCAATGTGTTCAAGAAAGAGAATTACTCAAGAAGTGGCATGAACCAGATGTACTTTTTCTATCAATTCTACATCCTCCAAATTCAGCATCAGAGAAAGCTCTTAAACTAATGCATGAGGAAGCAGAAAGTCAAATGCCAAAATCTTGAGTACCACGGAGATACCTTAAAATCCTCTTGATAGCTTGTCGATGTGAAGCACGTGGGGAAGCTTGAAAACGAGCACACAAGCACACAGCAAACTCCAATTATCTCATCCTTAACAGCATCATCATCATCTTCATCAACAAAGATACTCTCCCCTTGAACATATGCACCTGTACCTGCACTATTTGGACTACTGCTTTTTGCGAAAACAGAGGTGGAAGAAGCATCTTGAAAAATAACACTTTTAGCACGAGATGCGCGAGTGAAGGGGGAGAACCAATTCTTATCATCGGACATGTGGCGTGAGCATCCGGAATCCACTAGCCATATGTTCTCCTTCCTCGCGTGAGAAGCCTACATAGAAGCAGAAAGTGTCGAGGTCTCGGTACTGGGGTTAGAAATAAGATATTTAGGAATCCAATACTGAGACACACGACGCACAACAGTAGGCACAACACGAGTATTCTTATGCACAAAAACAGATTTGCCTTTTCCCGTGTTTTTAGCATCAAAAGGTGTTTGTTTCACCCTAGGCACATAATGAGAACTAGAGTGTGCCTTTTTGAAATTAGACCTAGCATTAAACCTTTCTCTCTTTTGTTGTTTAGCTAGTCTAAAGCAAAAGTCTACTAAATGTCCATCTCTACCACAATGAGTGCAAGTGTACTTAACATGATGTTTTGCTTTAACAGTAGAAGCACATTTTGCATTCATCATAGTAGAAGATAAAAGACCAAATAGATTTAAAGACAGTTTTCTTAGACTCATTGACAATTTCAAATTTTCCACTTTCAAGTGTTTTGACAACAGTGGGAGCATGTGATTTATGATGAGCATAAGAATCAAAACCTAAACCTTTGTTATGAGTGCTAACTTTTGATTGATCCAAGATCATGTTTAGGTTTTTCTTTCCTTTAGTGAAACGTTCTAATGACTTTTCCAAGTAATCAATTTTTCGAGAAAGAGTTAAACAATTATTACAGGGAACGTCCACTTTTCCTTTTTGCTTGCGACAAGTTGAGCATGAAAGAACCTCATGTGTAAGCAAATCTTCTGTCATTTGAGAAACCCTAGCATTTGCATCATGCAACTTCAATTCTAGTATGGAGCATATAGAACATGGAGTTGTATCATGTAAATCAATGGTAGAACAACTAGCATGTTTAACAAGTTTCTCATTTTTCTCATTTTCAGCATTGATTTGCTCTAACAAGGTAACATGTTCTTTCCTAAGCAAAGTAAGCTCATTGTAAATTAAGTCACATGATTTGCAAGCATCATCATCGGGAGTCAAGGTTTTAAGTCTAGCAATTTCAGCATTCAATGACTCAACAACAAAATCATGTTTCTTAATTTTCTTGTCACGTTTATCAAGCAATTTACCAAGTCGAGCAACAGCAACAGCTAATTCATCGTAAGAAGGATCTACCTCATTGAAGTCGCTGTCGTGGTCATCCTCAGTAAAGCTGTTGCTGCTTTTAGCCATGAGACACAACCCCGTCAACTCATGCTTGCTTGGAGTTGCATCGTCCTCACTGCTCCCTGAATCTACATTGCTCAAATTTACTTGTTCAAGAGCGGAAAGAACTCGGTGGACAACTTTGCTGTTGATGAAGCTCTTCTTCTTTCTATTACTTGAAGAGAACTTCTTCTCTTTTCTTCTGTCGTTGTCCTTCTCCTCCCTTGATGCTTTACCTGCAAGTTTAGGACAGTTTGGACGAATATGGTCGAGATCACCACACTCATAGCATCTTGGAGGGCCACCACCACCTCTGTTTCTCATTCTCACATTTTGTAAAGCTTTGTTAAAGCGAGAAGAGAGTAGTGACAAGTCTTCTTCTGGGAATTGCTCAATCTGTTCATCGGTTAGTGAAGACAAGAAAGATAGAGCAAAACTTGAAGCAGCACTATTATGAGATATGCTAGATTGAGATGTCAAAGCAATTGATTTATGATCATTCTTTCTAGCAAGAACATCTAATTCATGAGTTTTCAACTTGGAATAAAGAACATCTAAGGTAAGTGTACTCATGACAGTAGATTCTCTAATGGATGTGACTTTCATCTCCCAAATAGACATGTCTAAAGCACCAAGCAATTGTCTAGCATTAGCAGCATCATCAAAGCTAACTCCAACAAAGACGAAGATTACTAAGAATTTTATTGAAACGTGCAAAGAAGTCATCTAGCGACTCACCGGGTTTCATCTCAAATCGCATGTATTCTTTTTTGTAAAGATCTTGACGAACCTCTTTAATAGTGTTAGAACCCTCATGGTAATCACAAAGAGATTTCCATACCTCATATGCGGACTTGAGATGGATCACACGGTCAAAGTCGCTGCGTCCCAAACCTTGGATGATCAAGTTGCGCGCCTTGCTGTTTGCTTCAACATGTGTGCAATTGGTGTCGTTGACGTTGTCGTTTGCAGGGACTTCATATGGCTTGTATACCTTCTCCCAAATTGTGAAGCCTTGTGCTTGGATGAACGCCTCCATCTTGGCCTTCCAAAACTGAAAATCAGCACCATCGAACACACATGGTTTTGTCGAATAACGATCCATTGATCTAATCACCGGTTAAGATAGATTAGAAAAACCTGGCTCTGATACCACTTGTAGGATCGAAATATACGAATATAGCAATCAGAGGGGGGGTGAATGATTGTGCGGAAGCTAAAACCAAATTCTTGATCTATTAAAAGTTCACCCCAAAACAGAACCAAAAAATTGCCACGTTTTCGACAAAAACAGAATGACATAAGTTCGGTAAAACGCGAATTTCCGGAGATCCAACCGTCGGATCAATCTAAAATTTGGACACAAGAAACTAGATTCCAGTACGAATCGAACCCAAAAAGAATCAGCTCGATCGGACTTACGGATCAAAAGTTATAAGCTTCGCAAACTTGCTGTTCCAGAACTTGACGAAAATCAATCTAATCGAAACTTGTAGATTGATCAAGAACAACAAAAGATTTATCAACAAAACTTTGAGGAATACTAGATCAATACCCTAGAGAGGTTTTTGATGGATTAAATCAAGATGAAACTCAAAAAACAAAAACCAATCTAGAACTAGAACAAGTATGCAAACAAGAACCAAAAGAGAATATTGTAGCACACAAGGAACTAGAAGAATTGATCTTTATTTCTTTTGTCTAAAGTACTCCCATCAAAAGAGTACAAACCCTAAAACCAAGCTCAAGCTCCCTTGCGCTGTTACGCTACTTGGTTCGATTGATGCCCTTTAACAGGAGACACCCTCCTATTTAAAGGACCAACCCACAAGGAGTTACGAATACGATTCCTATTCCTAGAAGGAATCAGATTCAACATAACTCTACTTGGCCCAACCTGGCCGAGTACAACTCTTGCACGCATATGGCAACCCTACCATACTCACGTGACTAACACTTTGCACGCGTATGGCCACCTGCCATACTCACGTGACTAACACTTTGCACGCGAATGACCTCCTGCCATTCTCACGTGACTAACCATTCTTCATGTGCACCATTCTCTTAGCCCGAACGTCCCGCATGACATCCTTGACCACCAAGACCTCAGTTCCTCCTGAACCTAGTCCCGAACCTCAGTTTCTCCATGAACCTAGTTCCGGTCCCGTCATCGACCACGTTCGTCTTCGAGCAATACCTGCACATGAACAAACCACAAAACAATTCCGAGCACAAGTCCACGACTTGACTCACATCAATCCATGCAAATACTCACACGAGCATTGCATAAAGTCCACTTCAAAAGAAGCATCATGAAATCATCACAAATTTCATAATCTCAAATTCAAATCATTTCAATTCTTGCAAAAACATCCAAACCGAGCAAAAACGCATTCACGACGGACCAAAAAATATTGTCCGGCGTACACATGAAAAAGTCACTCAAAAAACCATTCACAACGGACCAACAAAATCTGTCCGGTGTACAAGTGAAAGTCTCGGTTTCAAGAAGAAATCATTCCGGCGAAAACACGTTCACGACAGACTAAAAGAAATCAGTCCGTTGTACATGCGAAATCAATCCTCAAAAATCCGTTCACAACTGACCAAAGAAATTGATCCGACGTACATGCAAAACTTACTGTTTCTTGGAAAATTGAGTCTGGCTCATGATCTCAAAAGCACGTCCACGACAGACCCAAAAACTTTGTTTGTCGTACATGGGAAAATGAGGTTGCCAAAGCATGTTTACGACAGACAAACAAATTTGGTCCGTTGTAGATGAGAAACTTACTGTTTTCTTTAAGTTTGGTCCGGCGCCAAAGCTAAACTTACTGTTTCTTGTCAAATTGTCAAAACACATGAACAAACACATTTTGCAAATTCAATTCTAAGCCAATTTTTCAGCACATGATTTCACAGTAGCAGTGCCACTCCATTTCTTATTGAGGCGCCGGGGTCAAGGTTTGTGGTAGATCAAGTAGTTCAGAAGGCGTTGGTGCTAGTTCAAGGGGTTTCCTTCATTGCCAGTTTGTTGCTCCTTGACCTTCGGGGAATGGATGTCATCCTAGGTATGAACTGGCTAACGCGACAACAAGCCATCCTTGATTGTTCTCGCCGCACCATCTCGCTTAAGGGACCGAAGGGCAGCTGGCTGATGTTACTTCTTGACGAGGACAGGGCCACCCTTTGCTCCCTGAATGGTGTCGATGTGGGAGAAATTGAGGTTGTGCCTGTGGTGTCAGGGTACCCCGATGTGTTTCCAGCGGAACTGCCAGGGATGCCACCTGATCGAGACATTGAGTTTGTAGTGGAACTGCAGCCTGGAACTGCTCCAATATCCAAGCAGCCATACCAGATGCCACCCAATGAATTAGCCGAGTTGAAGAAGCAACTGAAGGAGTTGATGGATAAGGGCTTTATTCGCTCGAGCTCCTTGCGTTGGGGCTGCTCGGCTCTGTTTGTGACCAAGAAGGACGGATCACTTCGCCTTTGCGTGGATTACCGTCCCTTAAATGCCGTCACTATAAAGAACAAATACCCTCTGCCTCAGATTGATATCCTGTTCGATCAGCTTGCTGGTGCACGGGTGTTCTCCAAGATTGACCTGAGGCTCGGGTACCATCAGATTAAGATTCGGGCTGAAGATATCCCAAAGACTGCCTTCTCCACTCGGTACGGGTTATACGAGTACACTGTCATGTCGTTTGGACTGACGAATGCACCGGCATACTTCATGTACCTTATGAACTCCATCTTCATGGAGGAGCTGGATTCCTTTGTTGTCATCTTCATCGATGACATCCTCATTTATTCAGCCAACGAGGAAGATCATGCCAAGCACCTTCGCGTTGTTCTCGGGAGACTTCGAGAACACCGCTTGTATGCGAAGTTCCGCAAGTGCGAGTTCTAGCTGAAGGAGGTATCTTTCTTGGGGCATGTCCTTTCCGAGCAAGGTGTAGCCGTTGACCCAAGCAAGGTGCAGGATGTGCTCAAATGGGAACAGCCCAAGTCTGTCACGGAGATTCGCAGTTTCCTTGGGTTAGCTGGCTATTATCGTCGTTTCATTCAGGACTTCTCTAAGATAGCCAAGCCCATGACTGAGTTACTGAAGAAGGGCACTGAATTCAAATGGTCAGTGGGCTGTGAGCAGGCATTTCAAACTTTGAAACAGTGCCTCACTACAGCTCCAGTTCTTACCCAGCCTGATATTCACAAGCCGTTTGATGTGTATTGCGATGCATCTGGCATCGGACTCGGCTGTGTGCTTATGTAGGACAGTCGGGTTGTCGCTTACGCGTCTCGGCAACTAAAGCGTCATGAATAGCACTACCCGACCCATGATTTGGAGCTTGCAGCCGTGGTCCGTGCTTTGAAGATTTGGCGCCACTATCTCCTGGGGAACAAGTGCAACGTCTATACCGATCACAAAAGCCTCAAGTACATCTTCACTCAGGCAGATTTGAATATGAGGCAAAGACGGTGGCTTGAATTGATCAAGGACTACAATTTAGAAGTCCATTACCACCCTGGGAAGGCCAATGTGGTGGCTAACGCATTGAGTCGCAAGGCTCGATGCAATTGCCTCACTCTTTAACCCTAGAGTGCCACCCTTTGTGCCGAGTTTCAGAAGCTCAACTTGGAAATGGTGGAAGAAGGTTTCCTCGCTAATGTGGAGTTGAAATCCACATTGATGGATCAGATAAGGGAGGCGCAAGGCAGAGATGTGGGTGTTAACCACATTCGCAATAGCTTGAGTTCTGGTCAAGCTCCTGGCTTCCGTTTAGATGATCAAGGGACCTTGTGGTTCGATCAGCGCATAGTTGTCCCGGATGACCAAGAGTTGAAACGGGAGATCCTTGATGAGGCCCACAACTCCTTGCTCACAATCCATCTGGGCGGCAACAAAATGTACCAAGACCTGAAGCGACAATTTTGGTGGACTCGCATGAAGCGTGAGATTGCTCGTTATGTGTCAGAGTGCGATGTCTGCAAGCGGGTGAAGGCTGAACACTTTAAGCCAGCCGGTACTCTTCAACCGCTACCCATTCCGAGCTGGAAGTGGGAAGACATTAGTATGGATTTCGTTACCGGCCTGCCGTTGACTTCTACCGGTCATGACTCAATCTGGGTTATAGTCGATCGGCTGACCAAATCCGCACATTTTCAGGCCGTTCACACTGCTTATCGATCCAAGAAGTATGCGGAGTTGTATCTCTCCCGGATCGTGTGCCTTCATGGAGTGCCAAAGCGGATAGTTTCAGATCGGGGCTCATAGTTTGTCTCCCAGTTCTGGAAGAGTCTGCACGCGGTGTTGGGCACGAAGCTACTCCACAATTCAGCGTATCACCCTCAGACTGATGGACAGACCGAGAGGGTAAATTAGATCCTCGAGGACATGTTGAGGGCATGTGTCCTATCCCATGGGAAGAAGTGGGAGGAATGTCTTCCCTATGCCGAGTTTGCATACAACAATAGCTACCAAACCAGCATCCAAATGTCCCCTTTTGAGGCATTGTATGGTTGTAGCTGCCGAGCACCTCTCAATTGGTCTGAGATTGGGGAACGATCAATTCTTGGGTCGGAACTGGTCATGGAGGCAGAAGAGAAGGTGAGAACCATTCGAGAAAATCTGAGGATAGCCCAATCGCGGAAAAAGAGTTATGCTGATCGTCGTCGGAGGTCTCTCTCCTTTGAGGTTGGCGACTTTGTCAACCTGAAGGTGTCTCCTCTCTGGGGCACCCGTCGTTTTGGAATCAAAGGAAAGTTGGCACCTCGCTACATAGGACCATTCCGGATCCTAGCAAGACACGGTCAAGTGGCCTATCAGCTGGAGCTACCTCCCTCACTGGAGATGGTCCACAACGTCTTCCACGTCTCGCAGTTGAAGAAGTGCGTTCGTACTCCGTTTGAAACTCTTGAAGTGGACAACATCGAAGTTACACCTGAGCCTAACCTAACTTATCAAGAACATCCTATTCGGGTATTGGATTAAACTGAACGCAAGACTCGCCGGAGGACTCTCAAGTTCTACAAAGTTCAATGGAGCAATCACACTGAAGACGAAGCCACTTGGGAGCCCGAAGACCGTTTGAAGACCGAGTATCCCAAGTTCTTCCAAGCCATGTGAGTACCGGTGTGCAGTTCTTCGCAAATTCCAGGCATGTCGATTAGAGTGTAACTACGCTGTCTATCCGTAATCCACTCTGTCTATGCGCTTATTCTGAATCTCGGGGCAAGATTCCTTTAAGGGGGGAGGGTTTGTCAAGGCCCCAAACTTCAAAAATTCTAGGACATCCGGAGTGTCCGGATACAACCCGGAATGTTCGGATGAATTGTCCGGAGTATCCGGATTGGGTTGACCGAACACATCAACCCGGAGTATCCGGACTAATTGTCCGGAGTGTCCGGGTTAATCTGACCGAAGGCCCCAACCCGGAGTCTCCGGGTTAAACGTCCGGAGTATCTGGACCTTGCGTGGGTTGAGTATAAAAGTCTGATTTTTGTGGTCCCCTCTCCATTTCTTTCTTCCACCTTGCTCCCTACTCCCGTGCGCTCCACCTTGGACTCTTCTCTGAGGAGCTCCCCACCTGCCGGCGACCTCCCGTGGTCCTCCCCGGTGGCTTCTCCATCCCGGTGACCTCAAGCTCCTCCCCAAGCCGGCGTCCTCTTCGCGCAACCCGGCTTCCCCTTCCTCTCCTTCGTCCCCATTGAAGGTGAGACCTCCTTTGGAGCTTGATTCGTGGGTCCTTGGGTTCTAGGGATTTCTTAGGGGTTGGTTTTGGGGCTAGGGTTGTAGATTTGGGGTTGGGGGTAAACCTTGGAGTTTTAGGGTTTTTGGGGTTGGTTTGATTGGGGTTGGAGTAGGTAAGGTTGGGTGTTAGGGTTATAGATCAGGGTTAGATGTTGACGATCTAAGCTTTGGATTAGGATTTGGTTTGGGGTCTTAGTTGTGAACGTCCTTTCCACCCATTTGGGATAGCTCGAAGTTTCCCTGGCCCAACCGCGTGTAGGAAAGCCGTAGATCGGGTCCCCGTGGTGCCGTTGGACTTGGGAGCGCCTCCACATCGAGCACCATCTTCCGTGTGCTGGGCAATCCGGAGTGTCCGGATAAACAGTCCGGAGTGTCCGCCTTGTCCAGAGTGTCTGGACCGAATGGGCCAGAATGTCTGGCTTAGCCGGAGTATCCGGACATTTAATCCGGAATGTTCGGGTTCACCTGGTCTGTCTGGGTTACGTTGGTCTATCCGGTTGCGTCGTTTCGTCGGGGGTTTTCGTTCTAGTTGTTTCATTGCATTGCATGCATCTTATTGTTGCATTATATTTGTGTAGAGAACGAAACCGCAGAGGGTGATACCGCCGTGGTCGAGGGAGTTGCCGAGGGGCAAGTCGCTGTCAGTCCACGAGCAGAAGATCAAGGCAAGCACCTAAGCATATTCCACCTTATATATATTTGTATTTTGGAGAATGAATTGCGTATTGGATGCTTAAGTTATGCATTAGGAGCTGAATTGTGGGAATTGTACTAGATCCTATTTGTTGCACATACATCCCTTCATACTTGTTGAACACCTCCCTTGGAGCTAGTGTATGGGTAAATATAATGTGTATATGCTTAGTTTGCTTAGATGTCGGGGATGGGCCAAGTGGTGGACGGTTCCCCCGCTTGAGTTTATTCGCTTTTCAAATGTCGTAAGGAAATAATTATGTTTTTGAGTAGTAAAGGAAATATGAATGGAGACCGGGCGAGAGTGTTGGATCGCTTGGGTAAGGAGACTCAAGTGAGGTAGTCTGGCCCGTGTCGATTGAGGACCGATCCGTTGTTTGCCCATTGATCGAGCACAAATTGGTTGATCGCATGCCCGATTATGTTACGGTAAGCCGCTCTTTCATCGCATGTCGTTCGATGGACCGTGACCTCATGCGGTTGGACGTGGTTAAGGGCGGGGCTTAGGCCGGCTCTCGAGCGCCAAGCTGGGCTTGGGGCCGCTCGAGGGGGTGCTAGGTTTCCGGGCCGCATGAAGACGCTTCAACGAATTGGTATGGCTGGGAGGGGGTTGACATGAGGTTCCGTCGTCGCACATGTCTTGCGGTCAATGCTTCCCTACAGGGTTAATTAAGCGATTCGAATTGCCGCGCTCTCGGATATGAGCACGCTCGTTCTTGCACATTCAACGTAGTAATAACTTGAACTGAAGTTCGCCATTGGGCTTGAGCTCGAAATGAATGTGGTTAATTGTTGTGGATTATTAAATGTTAACTTCACCTAGTGGTAGGTGCTATTAAAACCGCATTAAAATTGTGAGCTGAGTAGTTTAAGTAACTAAACAACAAATGATAAGCCTTTCAGCTAAAGTTTACCTTCGGTTTCTTCCTTGCTATAACCAAATGCATACCCTTTGGAGTCGGTCATATATGGACCGCGGGTAAGAATTGCGAGTACCTTCTGTACTCAAGCTTCTGCTTTTGTGGTTTTGCAGGTGAGGATCTAGCGGGGTGTGAGTTTTGCCCCTACTATCTGTTGGTGACCGGGCAGGGCACCGAGTAGAGGCTGTCGACGCTTGTACGCCCGGAAGTGTTCAGGGCATGACACTTTCGGAGGAGTTTTACTTTTGTTGTATAGGATAGGGTTTGATCTTTTGTTGTACAGCTACGCTTGTGTCTTGTAATGTCAGTTCGTCCCATTTCGCTTTGTCTGTGTGCTCTTCCGTTTGGTTGTTCTTTGGGTTTCCGTGTGCCGTGTTGAGTGTCGGTTTGATTCCGCGTGTTTGCGCCTCTGGTAGTGCGGTTTGGGGCTCAATGCCCCTTTGTGTGAATTGATTGTTGATATGGCAATGGGAACCGGTATGTGGGGATCCTGGGCGAGTTTCGGATCGCATACCGGGGGAATACCGTGATGGTCGTCGAATTGCTTGGATGTCCTTAGAGCTGTCTCGATTGGGCTTGGGTGTTAGCACCGAGATCACCTCTGGTGATTTGTTGCTAGGATCCAAATCCGATGGGAGCAACTATTCATCCAACAACTCGAGGACGATCTGGGCGGCTCCTTTCAGTGTCTCCGGTCTCGAGACCGAGTAATGTAATAAGTGGCCATGTGGCCCATACTTTATGAATTATGTTACAATTTCGTTATGTTCGGCAATGAGGTATCACTGTTGACTGTGTGTACTAGCTACTGATATGGGACTAGTACGGAAATACACAGGAGATTTCGGATAGCTGATCCGGGGACTCACAAAGGTTGAGCCCTAGGAGAGGAAGCCGATGTCGGTGATTGCAGCTGAACTAATTTCGTGCTTTATTTTTGCCGGAGCTGCAGCAAAGGATGATCTGCTGGGCACGGGGAAGAGCGCCAAGCTATAGGTGAAGGAAGCTTTACAGTAATTTAACAGCCACTACCTCCACCTTGTGCAGGTCGCGTTTGAGTTAGAGAAGTGCATCCCTGTTTGAGTTCTTTATTTTTTGTTGACCTAATCATACATGTCCAAATCCTAGATGCAAGAATCCAATGCTGTGCTTTAGCCTGATAAGAGGATAGGACATTTATTTGGTTAGTGTTGTTATGAATAGCACTTGTTGTTTTCAGTATGAGCCCAATGGCCAGAATATATAGAGTACACGAGGATACAAAAAGAAAGCCTATGTAAAGCAATACCTAAACAAGGAAAATTTATGTAAGGAAAACCTATATATGGAGTCTATATAAGACAATCTTTATATCCTTAACACCCCCCACAAATGCAAGGCGTATGCAATAGCATTGTAATTGGAAAGGGTTGACACTAAAATAGGAAAAAACCAAAGTCTTTGTCTAGAAGTCATCATCATAGTACCCAACTCTTGAAAATCGAGCTGATGAAGAACCGGGTCGACGAAGAAAAGCCGACCGTGAGGCTGAGTCGATGAAGAAAAGTCGACAAAGAAGCCAAATCGACGAACAAAAGTCGATGGTAGGGCCGAGTCGACGAAGAAGAGCCAATGAAGGAGGCCAAGTTGACGAAGTGAAACCGACAAAGGTGCCAAGTCGGCGAAGGAGCCGAGTCAAGGTAATCGGAGTAGACAGAATGAACCAAACTGCAGAAAATCGAAGAGCCAGAACTGGCAAAAAGAACCATGCTGAAGAAGCTGGCCGAAAAAGAGCTGAGCGCCGAAAAACCATTTAAAAGAGATGGAGCCGAGCAGAAAAACTAAAGCCTAGTCAATAACCGAGCCGTAGAGCCGGAGCTAAGAGCTGATCAAAAGAGCCGGAGATATGCCAAGACGATAAAGTCGAAGCCAAAACAGACAATCGGAGCCAAAAGCCGAGCTGAATAAGCTCGAGCCGGAGCCAAGACTGGAAGCTACAGCCGCTTGGAAAAGCAAAAAAAAGCCAGAACTTGAGAAGCCAGAATTATGGGTGGGCATTTTTAGACTGAAACTGAATTACCGAACCGAATTAACCAATTATTTTGGTTTTTTCGGTTTACGATTTTCGGTTCGGTTTTTATTTTGGTATAACTCGGTTTTCGATGTTCGGTTCGGTTTTTGGTTTTCAAAAACCAAAATAACCGCATAGCCTATGTACAATTCCATTTTTATAATGTTGTTCCTAAATCTACCAAACAATTATTATGTTCTAACATCTTTATGCATACGTGTGGTATGTTCATATGTTCTACTATACTTATACTATAATGACCTATGCTATTGTGTGGGTTTATGTAGGGATGGCAACGGGACATTCCCCGCCTGGGAGTGCTCCCCCGTCTCCGTCTCTGCGAGACTAACCATTCCCCGCTCCCCGTCCCCGTCCCCGACCGCGGGGAGAGTTTTTCCCCCGTTCCCGTCCCCGTACGGGTATACAGGGACCCGACGGGGAAAAATCCCCGCCAAAAACCCGAATAGAGACTAGAGAGCATTACTTTAGCAACATATTAAATTGCAAACAAATAAACATATTGATTTCTTAACATAACGAGATGGAACCGGAGAAGAGAGAGGCGACGGACGTAGGCGAGCGCGTCATCGACGATCATCGGAGCGCCTTCCTCCATTCGCCACCTCAGGGGTCTTCCTTCCCCCGATCGCCGACACTTGGGCAAATCCGGAATGCCTATGATCATCAGAGGGCTCTCCAGCGAGGGTACGTATTTTTGCATCCTGCGCTTGGATCGTCGCCACCTGGATCATCGCCCTTGGTGAAGGGGCAATCTCGGAAGTTCACCAATGCTCTCACGGATGAAGGGGATGAGGACGATGTGGAGATTTTTTTTGGCCAGCTTTGGGAAGTTCCTGCCCCTCGCCAAGCTAGGGTTAGGGCGTCGCGCTCGGTGCTCGTCTGGATCTGGCGGGATTTAGTGTCTTCTGGAAATTTCAATATATCTGATTGCTTTCCTGTCTTCTCCAGTGATTTCCTTGTTCATAATCCATGCTCCTTACATTTTGCTAGTAATTTCTGCGGAGGTGCAAAAGGGAATCCATCGTTTGCCTCGGTGTCGAAGATGGTGGATGGATGGAATCAGTGGGGTCGCGGTGGAGGAGGTTTAGGACGAGGATGGTGGCCTCCACCTCCGGCTTCGTTCAGAGGTCACCGGGGATTGAGGGGGCGATTTCCTCAGAGGCATCAGTGGACTCCTCCAGTTCGTCCTCCTCTGCATCAGCCAACTCAGCCGCCTCAGCCCCCTCAGAAACAACAAGGTCAGGTTTCGTCTGACACTACTGCTAAAGATCAACCGAAAATTCCTACTATCTCAGATCCTGTTGATGTTGAACAATCATTTGTGAACTCTATCTTCTATAATTGTGGGGAACCGGGACATCTAGTGGGGAGCTGTAGAAATCCGAAATTCTGCTTTATCTGTGAAGAAGCAGGTCATCAAGTAGATCTTTGTCCTGCTCGGCTTAAGCCTCAGAAAATTGCTAGGTTTATTGGCAGTGCAACGGGTGGTTTAGGTTTCTATCATTTGGAAATTCCTGAGTCTAGCATGAGTACTGCTTTCAGGTTTAAAAACTGTGGGATATTTACCATTGATCAGGGAGAAATTTCTTTGGCTGAGCTTGAAAAGAATTTGGTTGACATTTTTGATTCTAAGTGGCCGTGGCAGATTAGACAATTGGAAAACTTTAGGTTTCTTGTTCGTTTTCCCCCTCAAAAAAGTTGCTGATCTAGCTCTCCTTCCTAGTTTTAATCTTAATAAGCGGGGGGTTACAATTTATATAGAAGCTTGGAAAGGTGATCTGGATATTTTTAATGAGCTACAGGAAGTGTGGATTCAAGTTAGGGGGGTCCCTCCAAAATGGTGTTCTTGGAAAATTTTCGAACAAGTTGCGTCCTGTTTTGGTATTCTTCTAAATGTGGACTGGACTAGAATATTTAAGAGTTTTTTTGAAGTTGTTAGGATGAAAATTGCTTGTAGAGATCCAACAAAGATTCTTCAACAACGGGTTATGGGGGCAGAGAAAATTTTGTTCTTGATCAAAATTCTTGTTGAGAGTGGTGAGACTAGTCATATTGGAGATGTTAATGATCAAGATGATGATAATAATGAAGATTTTGATGATTTGGATGATGATGGGAAGAATTCTGAGGATAAGAGAGATAAGATGGACACTGAGCACAATACTGGATCTGGTTCTTGTACTTCTGGAGGTGCTTCTAGAAATACTAACACTATGGTGGGGGATAGGTCAGTAGATACTAAAGGTAAAAAGGTGGAGGTTGGTGTCTTGAATAGTGATTATAAAACTTTATCTACTACCTCTTCAACTGGAAATAGAAAGTCTTGGTTGAATGTTTTTCATGAGAATGCTAGTAAGGTTTATGAGGATGAGACTTCTATCAATGAGAATTGCTATAGAATCCTTAGAGAATTGGAGATGATTGGCCCTAATGAGGAAATGGGAGTTTTATTGGATAATGAGATAGAACAACAGGAAGCCTCGGAGGAATTGGAACTGTTTCATCATAAAGATCCTTTTAGAGAAGTTTCTTTTGACTGTCTTTTACCTCATTCTCAAGAGCAAAAAAGTGCAGGCTGTAGTACAGAAGAGCTGACAGGGGGAGACCTAGTTGATAAAATTTCAGGGGATGAATAAAATATACTTGTGACACTACGGAAGGTTGTAATATTATAAAATATGAAGTTTGAGGGCAAAACATTATAAGATGTGAATATGGAGGTTGAAAACTTTATGTCTTGTAGTTTTAACGCGTTTCCGGGCCGTTTTCGGGAGTTTGGACCTTTCCGGGGGAGTTTTGGCCTAAGGGGGGATGAGCCGTGGGCTTTAGTGGAAAGGGTATGGGCCATGGGGGGAACCTGGCTAAGCGGGGGCTTGGTGTGCCCCTCCCTACCCTAGCCGCCGCTCCCCCCACACGCCCTCTCCTCCCCTTGTGCGCCTCCCCCACCTCCTCCCTAGCCGCCACCCCTAGCCGCCTCCTGCCTTGCGCTCCACCCCTCCCCATCCCTCTCCACCACCCCTTGCTGCTCCTAGGGGAATTCTCCACCTCACCACCCCACAGATCCGTCCATTGGAGCGCTTCGCGACGAGGAGATCTGGTGGATTCAGAGCGAGGAAGGAGATCACGCGAACAGGGAGGAGATCCGTTGGTTCTTCGTTCGTCGGGCGAAGGTATGGCCACGGGAATCCTTGGGGTTGGTCTAGGACTGTTATAAGGGTTGATATAATGCTTTTAGATCAATTGGTGGTGCTGTAATTGGGTAGATTAGATGAAATCTAGAGTTTGCCGCGTTCTCTGTTTCGGGCAGATTGTGCAGTCAACCTAGGGTTTGAGATTTTGCCAATTTAGATTCGGACTTTGGTCGGCCGCCTGTTGAAGAAGTTGTAGGTAACTTTAATACATTTCAGTGGGTATAAAGAACGTCCAATTCCGCCCAGCCGTTTGAAACTTACGCAAGTTTTACCGAACATGTTAAAAACTGTGACGTGATTGGAACAGATCACTGTATTCTGTAGATTAAACCACTTTAGTGTCCGAATCAGTTTTTCCATATACTTAGAAAAAGTTAGGACATTTCCTAAGATACGCGGGGATGTACTCCTTTAATCAATTCGGAGTCTTAGAACCCAAGTTATGCCCTTTGGAAGTCTGCTGTCCCGACGGGATAGAACCTCTGTTTTTTGGGTTTTGCGAGTAGTTTGCATAGTCGGGGTAGAAGAGTGTTTAAGTATTGTTTTGGGGGCATGATTTTGAGTGTGTGCTACCTATGTGCAGGTGGTGTGACCCCGGGAGTGCCCTCTACTTCTCGCCAATCCGTCGCTCGTGGTTGAGGCAAGTGTATTGGAATGGGTAGCGGGTTGTAGATTGCAAGTTTTGTTGAGTTGAAATTGAATATATGATATGTTCACATGCCATTCTTTAACGCTTGCCATTGATAGGATGAATACGGTTTATTATGTTGTGATGCCATGTGTTAATGTACAAGTTATCTATGATGTTGGCATGTTTGCATACATGGCATGATACATGGCCGGGTCGGTGAGGAAGTCATAACTAGTCCGGTAAGGTCGGTGAGAAAGTTATGACTAGTTCGGAGCGCCATTGAGTAAGTCCTACATCGTGATTCCATCCACCGCGGTGAATGGAAGCGAGGAGTAGGCACTCTCCATCTTCGGGATGGAAGGGAGGAGAGGGTGCACACCGACGGGTGTGTACTCAACCATACCGGTATGAGTTTCCAGGAGACATGTGCATCGCATCGCATTGCATAAATCATGATGATGATATGTGAAAAATGATATGTGAGTATGAATAAGATGATAGGCATGATTGAGGTGTTGAAGACATGTAATTATTCTTTTGTACCATTGCAATATACTTGCTGAGTGTTGAACTCACGCTTGTGCTTTCTTGTTGTTTTAGGTACCATGAGACCGGCATGCGGGGAAGGGAACTAGTCACACTCCTACACGTAGCTTCACACATTTGTTCCCACAGTTTTTCATTTGGAGTCTTGATAATAAATTTAGTGTGATGCATATCGGTTTATGATCTAGTTTTGCGTTATGAGAGCATTATTGTTCGTTTGGCTCATGAAGACTTTGAATGCATGAGATTTGACTTATATTGCCGTCATGCCATTATTTATTGCTATTTTAGATGTCTCTTATATTGCCATATATTGATATGCTATTGTTGTTGCTTCAATTCATGGAAAAACAAAGGAGATGCTGCCGAAATTCTCGGTATTAGCATTTGCTCCTTTGCTGTAATTTACTTGTATTTGTGGTATTCAGAGGTTGCTTAGTCTATGTTTGGTAGCATTCGGGCATATTAAATGCCGGGGTGTTTGTAACACCCCAATTTTTGCTTTTCATGAAATTAAAATATTATTTTGCACATTTGTGAATTTTTGGAATTTTATGGGATTTATTTGGAATTTATTTGAATTTATTCCATTTTGAAATAATTAAAGAATTAAACTTTGCAAATAAAGTTTTGATGGAAATATTTTATTTGAGTCCCAAATGCCCTAAAATATTTTCCAGAATTTTTCTGGAATTTTTCTGAGTCTTTTGCTATTTTTAATGAATTAAATGAATTACTGGAAATTATTTTAGATATTAAATCGCTGGAAAATCAAACCGAGTCGGTTACTGTTCATCCGACCGTGTCGGAACCCGAGTCGGGCTCGAGTCCGACCCGAGCCACGTGACTCGACCAAACCCGCTCCTAACCCAATCGATCCCGACCGTTGGATCGAGATCCAACGGTCGGGATTGGGCCGCACCGGTTCGAGCCCGATTCCGGTCGGACCCGTTCGCGCGCAAGCAATCGTAGCCGCTCATCATGACACGTGGACGGCTGCTAGCCTTCGTCTCCGCCCGAGTCCGGATCGGACTGCGCCGCCGCGTCCTCCGCCGCATCCGTTAGGGTTACGGATTGAGCGCGGAAGCCGAGGTTATTTAAAGCCCGGGTCCTGCCCCGAGGACCGCCTTGACCCCGCGCTGCTTTTGCCCTAGCTCGCTAAACCCTAGCCGCCGCCGCTTGCCCGGGATTGCTCGTCGTAGTTGCTTAGGGCCTTGCTTTGGTTTTTCTCACCTTCCGCCGCCGTCCGCCGTCGCCCGTGAAGAAGGAGGCCAGATCCGGGATCCCCGAGCCAGGACGATTCGAACGTGACCACGCACGTCGCCGAAGGAGCCCCGTAGCGCCGCGCCCTTGGTCGTCGTCCCCGTCTCCGGTGCACTCCGCTCCACCGCGCGCCATCGCCGCCCCGCGAGCTCCGTGAACCGTACGATCAAGATCCGACATCCCGGATTACGCCACATCATCCCACGGTGAGAACCACGTGTGATTTTTAGATCCAATCTCAACCGTTGGATCTAGATCCAACGGCCCGGATTGACCACGTTCACCCCAAACGTGCGTCATTAGGTCCGATCAGGACCGTTGATTTCCAAATCAACGGCCCGGATCATGCCACGTAGCTCTAGCCGCCGCACCGTGCGCGTGGGAGCACGCCACTGACATGTGGGGCCCCCGTGTCAGCCGCGCCGCGCCTGCGTGAGCCCGAGAGCCGAGCATGGACGGGCCCTCCTGTCAGCGACCGTGAGCCGTGGACCGGGTCCACGGTGAACCCGAGCCGAGCATGGACCGAGTCCGTGAACCGGCTGACGTCAGCAAACCAATCAGAGGCTGACACGTGTCCAGGCTGACGCAATAATTAATTTCCAAAAAAGAAAATGATTTATTAATTCGAAATAATGATTTCAGATTTTGATTCAAACTTCAAACGCTTATAACTTTTGCGTTTCAACTCCGATTTGAGTGATTCAAATTTCTAAATTCGTATAAAATTGAGATCTACCTAATTATGAATTTTATTTAATTTTTGAACTAAATTTTTCCTCTGTAATATTATTTAATTGATTATTTAAACTTCAAAATGTTATAACTTTTGCATTTTAACTCCGATTTGAACGATTCCAGTTCCTAAAAATTCATAAAATTATGTTCTCTCTGTTTATGGACTTATTTGGATGTTTGGACACTTTTTGCCTATTATTTATTCGTGTATTGCTATTTGCACGCTTTACGAGTAGACGTTGAAGTGCCGGAAGGATTCGAAGGAGAGGTGTTGACTCAGGATCCAACTCAAGACCAAGAACAAGTACTTTTTGAAGGCAAGTTGTGCTTTGACCATGTTGATCCTATTTTGAAACCTATTTTGGTTCAAATTATTGCATGCTAGTTCAATTAGAAAATACTTTATTTAAATATGGGAAACTAGATAAATGCCAAATTGCTGTATGACACCTTTATTAATTAAATATGTGCCATGACCCTTGTCACCCTAGTTGTGGTTTACTAGTTGGACATTATTAAATTGCCAACATGGGAAATTAGATCGTTGTAGTATGTTGCTTAGACACACTACGTGCTCATGACATGATTTTGGACAATCAAATGTTAATATTGACTTAATGATACATTGAACCTGTTTTGGAAAGGTATCATGTGATGTTGATGGCACGTGGTGCATGGTAATCAAGCGGGTTTGATAAATAGTTTTCTAGGGGCATGTGGCAAGAATGATCGGTGGGCAGGTTGTTTGGGGATGTTGATTTGGTTCTTCGGGTAGTCTTGCCCTGGTCACCCTAAGGACTTAACCTTGCAAGACTTTGAACTGAGTCAATCTTGCAACCACATGTCTGTAATGGGACGGACCTAGTTGATTAAGTTGCTAATAACGTACCTGTGAGACCTCAGGAGGTCAACTACACCCTTTGTGTAAGTTGTACGAGGGAGCGTCTGAAGTGAGGCCAGGTACCCATCTAACGGTTGATTGGCCTAAACTTCGCCTTAGCTAAGGGAAGGGTTAGTGTGCAATAACCGGGGAGGCTCACTTGTATTGTTAGAAGTTTCCGAAAGACTTTGTTACGGGAACTCACCTTTGTGGTGTTTGACTGTATCTTGTGGGTAAAGTGCATAACCTCTGCAGAGTGTACAATCTATTCGAATAGCCGTGTCCGCGGTATTGGACATCGCTCGGGAATTACAGTCAAGGGTTAGATTTTCTTGAAAATAACTTGGACTTGAAAGGTTGGGTTTGGTTTACGAATGACGTTAATGGAAATGTGGATTAGGATGGGAAAGATGTTTACTAAACTCCTTGAAAAGATATCTATGCTTTACTTGTTACTACTGCTTTCGAATCTACTTATGATACTTGTTAAATGTTGTTTTCTGCAAAAATACCTTGAGCCACTCCCTTGTATTAAGCCATGCATGTAGTATATTAGCTGCATTCTGTGCATGACTTGCTGAGTACCAAGTACTCACCCTTGCCACAATACAACACCAGTTGAAGAGGAGACTACACCAGCTTTGGAGGAGGAGCTCCACGAGGAGCCGTCTACTTAGGGAGCGAGCCTAGTCAGTTGCCTGTGGTATACTGGATGGAACCACGAAGTTATCTTATTTTCCGCTGCTATTATTTCTCTCTTAATAAGTTTCGCCCTGCGTGGCGTATATTTGTAACTTGACCATAAGGTCGAGTAACCAGTTTGACTATTTAGTTAAAGTAATTTATTAAGTATCGAGTTGTATGATTGTGATATTTACCGATGTTAAGACTGTGTGCACTAGCGCGTTCCTGGACTAGTGCTGAATACACAGAGGGTCCGGATTTGCAAATTCGGGTCCCGACAGAGGTGGTATCAGAGCCATACTTACTGTAGGCTCACCCATAGTTAGAATGGTCGTAGTGAGGATAAAACCTATTTTCTAAAAAGAATAAAAAAAAATTGTCAAGATAAGAAACAACATCTCAACTTATCCCATTCTCTCTTTTCTTGTCTCTTGCTGAATTTTTCCTTACCTTGTCACGATTTAAAAATTTCGAGTTCTTACGTGAGCACTCTTGTGACAGATGGAGGGAGAGTTCAACTACGTCGATCTGGAGGTTGGTCACGCCGCGGAACTTTGGCGTATGCTACAAACTCTTGGAGATTTTGAGAAGCCGCAATACCAAGTGGACGTGAGCAGACAGGCAGGATTGATCAAGGCTTGTGACGTGAAGATTGTGGTACCTGCTAGGAAGAAGGGCCTAGGGAATCGCTCGATACACTACACTGCAAGGAGGTCTACAATGGAGATGGGTATCCAGGAGGTGTCACGACGAGCAATGCGGCACATTACCCGTATCTACGCCAGAGAGTTGGAGAGCACGGTGTTTCGATATCATCCGTGCGGCAATAACCTTCTTGACCCAAAGGCGATTCAGGATGAGAATGCCATGGTTACACAGTTGGCACGACTTGTTGTCGCCCAGGAGGATGTACTCGATGATACAAGCAAGGAGCTACAGAAGGCCCGCAAGGAGATCACGACAGAGAAGAACAGATGGCGGGAAGCTCAAGAGTATGTGTCACACCTTCTGCAAAGGATTGGAGAGTTAGAGACGGCATTATACGCACCAGAGCCAGAGCCAATGCTCGAGCTGCACGAGCCAGACCCGGAGGAGCCGGAGCTTGAGGAGGACACTGCTTCTTCGACTACCACAGATGACACAGTTGCTGGACATGGCGATCGTTTCGCGCCTATGCCGTAGCATCCGTACCCAGGCCGTGGAGGTTTTCTCGATGAGTGAGCATAGGTTCTATAGTGAGACTCCTTCGCCGAGTCGCGTCATAGAATAAAGAGTCACCCTTTAGGCGTTAGACTCCAGTGTTAGTTCGATTTGGATTTTCATTGCTTGCTGAGTGTGCAGTATGTGTTGCAAGGCCCCTAGGCATTGTAAGCAACCATACCAAGTTACTATTGATTAAAATAATAAAGTTAGACCTTAAAGTTACACCTTTCACCCTGCATAAGTTCCATATTACTTGTCTATTCTTGTTTCCCTCTCATCTCTAAAACCTAGAGCAAACCACAGATGGTGAACACTCGTGGAATCCTTGGAGGCAATGGAAGTGGTTCTCGCCCAGCAGAAGACCCCAATGATGGAGCACCAGCACCGCCACTGAACATGCAGAATTTTGGAGCATTTCTTGCTGCTCAGACTCAGTTGATGCATGCTATGATGCAACAGATGCAACACGTCACTACTCAGGCCACTGCTAACCAAGTTAATCAGGGACAACGCCAGAATACAAGACTGTCAGAGTTCATGAGGACTCATCCACCCACTTTCTCTGGGAACGCCAATCCGTTGGAGGCTGATGACTGGTTAAGGTCAATTGAGAGGAAGCTACACATTGCTCAATGCATAGGAAATGAGAAGGTACTCTACACTTCTCATCAGTTGGAAGGAACAGCCGCCGAATGGTGGGAGAATTTATGTGCCACGCAAGTGAACCCTCAGGACATCACTTGGGAGGAGTTCACATCTGCATTCCGTCAGTATCACATGCCTGAAGGAATCATGGACCTCAAGAAGGAGGAGTTCAGAGCACTGAAGCAAGGTAATCAGCCAGTGGCGGAATACCTGAACAAGTTTACACAACTTGCTCGCTACGCACCTGAGGATGTAGCGACAGATAAAGCCAGACAGTCTCGCTTTATGAAGGGACTTAACTCAGGACTACAGGTGGGACTGATCACCCACACCTTTCCAGATTTCCAAGAGTTGGAGAATAAGGCGCTTATTCTTGAGGACAAGCGCAAGGAACTGGATGAGAACAGGAAGCGCAGGATGCAGCATCAGGGATAGCGTCAGGGAGCGCAGCAACGATTGAGAGTTGCACCAAATCAATTTTTCAGATTCCAGCCACAGAATGCAACCAGGACACCGTCACCAGCACCAAGACCCGTCAATCAGAACTACCAGACCCCAGCTAGAAATGCCGCTCCAGGCAGTCAACAAGGGACAGTGAGACGCTGCTACAACTGCAACGAGCCAGGACACTTTGCCAACAGTTGCCCAAAGAAGACAGTAGGAGTGTCGGGACCCGAATCTACAAATCCGGACCCTCTATGTATTCAACACTAGTCCAGGAACGCGCTAGTGCACACAGTCTTAACATCGGTAAATATCACAATCATACCACTCGATACTAATAAAGTACTTTTAATTAAATAGTCAAACTGGTTACTCGACCTTATGGTCAAGTTACAAATATACGCCTCGCAAGGCGAAACTTAATAAGAGAGAAATAGTTGCAGCGGAAAAATAAGATAACTTCATGGCGCCATCCAGTATACCACAGGCAACTGACTGGGCTCGCTCCCTAAGTAGACGGTTCCTCTTGGAGTTCCTCCTTCAAAGCTGGTGTAGTCTCCTCTTCAACTGGTGTTGTATTGTGGCAAGGGTGAGTACTTGGTACTCAGCAAGTCATGCACAGAATGCAGCTAATATACTACATGCATGGCTTAATACAAAGGAATAGCTCAGGGTATATTTGCAGTAAACAGCATTTGACAAGTAGCATAAGTAGATTCGAAGGCAGTAGAAGCAATTAAAGCATAACTAACTTTTCAAGGAGTTTAATAAACATCTTTCCCATCCTAATCCACATTTCCATTAACATCATTATTTAACCAAACCCAACCACTCAAGCCCAAGATATTTTCATGAAAGTCTAACCCTTGACTGTAATTCCCGAGTGATGTCCAATACCACGGACATGGCTATTCGAATAGATTCTACACTCTGCAGAGGTTATGCACTTTACCCACAAGATACAGTCAAACACCACAAAGGCGAGTTCCTGTAACAAAGTCTTTCGGAAACTTCTAACAATACAAGTGAGCCTCCCCGGTTATTGCACACTAACCCTTCCCTTAGCTAAGGCGAAGTTTAGGCCAATCAACCGTTAGATGGGTACCTGGCCTCAGCCTCGGTACGCTCCCCCGTACAACTTACACAAAGGGTGTAGTTGACCTCCTGAGGTCCCACAGGTACGTTATTAGCAACTTAATCAACTAGGTCCGTCCCATTACATACATGTGGTTGCAAGATTGACTCAGTTCAAAGACTTGCAAGGTTAAGTCCTTAGGGTGACCAGGGCAAGACTACCCGAAGAACCAAATCAACATCCCCAGTGCCACAACTGGCCCACCTGATCATTCTTGCCACATGCCCCGGCCGAAAACTATTTATCAAAACCCCAGTTGATTACCATGCACCACGTGCCATCAACATCACATGATACTTTTCCAAAACAGGTTCAATATATCATTAAGTCAATATTAACATTTGATTGTCCAAAATCATGTCATGAGCACGTAGCAGGTCTAAGCAACATACTACACGATCTAATTTCCCATGTTGGCAATTTAATAATATCCAACTAATAAACCACAACTAGGGTGACAAGGGTCATGGCACATATTTAATTAATCAAGGTGTCATACAGCAATTTGGCATTTATCTAATTTCCCATATTTAAATAAAGTATTTTTTTCTATTTGAACTAGCATGCAATAAGTTAAATCAAAATAATTTTCAAAATAGGATCAACATGGTCAAAGCACAACTTGCCTTCAAAAAGTACTTGTTCTTGGTCTTGAGTGGGATCCTGAGTCAACACCTCTCCTTCGAATCCTTCCGGCACTTCAACGTCTACTCGTAAGGCGTGCAAATAGCAATACATAAATAAAAAATAGGCAAAAACATCCCAAAACTCCAAATAAAATCCATAAGCAGAGAGAACATAATTTTATGAATTTTTAGGAACTGGAATCGTTCAAATCGGAGTTAAAATGCAAAAGTTATAATTATTTAAAGTTTTAATAATCAATTAAATAATTTTACAGAGAAAAACTTTAGTCCAAAAATTAAATAAAATCCATCATTAGGTAGATCTCAATTTTATACAAATTTAGAAATTTGAATCACTCAAATCGGAGTTGAAACGCAAAAGTTATAAGCGTTTGAAGTTTGAAACAAAATCTGAAATCATTATTTCGAATTAATAAATCATTTTCTTTTTCGAAAATTAATTATTGCGTCAGCCTAGACACGTGTCAGCCTCTGATTGGTTTGCTGACATCAGCCGGTTCACGGACTCGGTCCACGCTCGGCTCGGGTTCACCGTGAACCCGGTCCACGGCTTAGGTCGCTGTGAAATCATGTGCTGAAAAATTGGCTTAGAATTGGCTTAGAATTGAATTTGCAAAATGTGTTTGTGCTTGTGTCTGACAATTTGACAGCAAACAGTGAAGTCTCTTTTGTGCCGGACCAAACTTTCAAGAAACAGTAAGTTTCCCTTGTACGCCGGACCGCTTTTCTTTGGTCCGCCGTGAACGTGTTTTCAAACGTTTTTGAGCCGGACTGAAACTTCCAAAACCAGTAAGTTTCGCGTGTACGACGGACTCTCCCCTCCACAAGCAAGGTGGATTTTTTACAGCTGTTTTCACGTTTGCGCCGAACCGGATTTTTGGTCCAGCGTGAATGGTTTTTTGCTCGATTAGGGTTTTGAGCAATTTTGGAATTGAATTCCGGTTTGAATTTGAGATTATGAAATTTGTGAGAATTTCATGATGCTTGTTTTCAAGCGGACTTTATGCAATGCTCGTGTGAGTATTTGCATGGACTAATGTTGAGTCAAGTCGCGGACTTGTGCTCGGAATCGTTTTGTGGTTTGTTCATGTGCAGGTATTGCTCGAGGGCGAATGTGGTCGATGACGGGACCGGAACTAGGTTCATGGAGGAACTGAGGTTCGGGACTAGGTTCAGGAGGAACTGAGGTCTTGGTGGTCAAGGATGTCATGCGGGATGTTCGGGCTAAGAGAATGGTGCACATGAAGAATGGTTAGTCACGTGAGAATGGCAGGAGGTCATTCGCGTGCAAAGTGTTAGTCACGTGAGTATGGCAGGTGGCCATACGCGTGCAAAAGTGTTAGTCACGTGAGTATGGTAGGGTTGCCATACGCGTGCAAGAGTTGTACTCGGCCAGTTTGGGCCAAGTAGAGTTGTGTTGGATACAGATTCCTTCTAGGGAATAGGAATCGTATTCAGAACTCCTTGTGGGTTGGTGCTTTAAATAGGAGGGGTTGTCTCCTGTTGAAGAGCATCGAATTGAGGAGAGCTAGGCGCATAGAGCCTTGGGCTCAAAGTTTAGGGTTTGTACTCTTTTGATGGGAGTACTTTAGACAAAAGAAATAAAGATCAATTCTTCTAGTTCCCGCATTGCTTCAACGTTCTCTTTTTGGTTCTTGTTTGCATGCTTGTTCTAGTTCTAGATTGGTTTTTGTTCTTTAAGTTTTATCTTGATTTGATCCATCAAAAACCTCTCTAGGGTATTGATCTAGTGTTTCTCAAAGTCTAGTTGATCAATCTTTTGTCGTTCTTGTTTAATCTTGAAGTTTTGATTAGATTGATTCTCGTCAAGTTCTGGATCAGCAAGCTTGCAAAGCTTATAACTTCTGATCCGTAAGTCCGATCGAGCTGATTCTTTTTGGGTTCGATTCGTACTGGAATCTAGTTTCTTGTGTCCAAATTTCAGATCGATCCGATAGTTGGATCGCCGGTAATTCGCGTTTTACCGAACCTCTGTCATTCTATTTTTGTCGAAAACGAGGCAATTATTTGGTTCTGTTTTGGGGTGAACTTTTAATAGATCAAGAATTTGGTTTTAGCTTCTGCACAATCATTCACCCCCCCTCTGATTGCTATATTTGTATACTTCGATCCTACAAGTGGTATCATAGCAAGGTTTTTCTAATCTATCTTAACCGGTGATTAGATTAATGGATCGTTATTCGACAAAACCATGTGTGTTCGATGGTGTTGATTTTCAGTTTTGGAAGGCCAAGATGGAGGCGTTCATCCAAGCACAAGGCTTCACAATTTGGGAGAAGGTCTACAAGCCATATGAAGTCCCTGCAAACGACAACGTCAACGACACCAATCGCACACATGTTGAAGCAAACAGCAAGGCGCGCAACTTGATCATCCAAGGTTTGGGACGCAGCGACTTTGACCGTGTGATCCATCTCAAGTCCGCATATGAGGTATGGAAATCTCTTTGTGATTACCATGAGGGTTCTAACACTATTAAAGAGGTTCGTCAAGATCTTTACAAAAAAGAATACATGCGATTTGAGATGAAACCCGGTGAGTCGTCAGATGATTTCTTTGCACGCTTTAATAAGATTCTTAGCAATTTGCGTGCTGTTGGAGTTAGCTTTGATGATGCTGGTAATGCTAGACAATTGCTTGGTGCATTAGACATGTCTATTTGGGAGATGAAAGTTACATCCATTAGAGAATCCACTATCATGAGTACACTTACTTTAGATGTTCTTTATTCTAAGTTGAAAACTCATGAATTAGATGTTTTTGCTAGAAAGAATGATCATAAATCAATTGCTTTGACATCTCAATCTAGCATATCTCATAATGGTGCTGCTTCAAGTTTTGCTCTATCCTTCTTGTCTTCACTAACCGATGAACAGATTGAGCAATTCCCAGAAGAAGACTTATCACTACTCTCTTCTCGCTTTAACAAAGCCTTGCAAAATGTGATAAAGAGAAAGAGAGGTGGTGGTGTTCCTCCAAGATGCTATGAGTGTGGTGATCTCGACCATATTCGTCCAAACTGTCCTAAACTTGCAGGTAAAACACCATGGGAGGAGAAGGACAACGACAGAAGAAAAGAGAAGAAGAAGTTCCCTTCAAACTACAGGAAAAAGAAGAGCTTCATCAACCGCAAAGTGGTTCATCGAGTTCTTTCCGCTCTTGAACAAGTCAATTTGAGCGATGTGGATTCGGAGAGCAGCGAGGATGATGCAACTCCAAGCAAGCATGAGTTGACGGGGTTGTGTCTCATGGCCAAAAGCAGCAACAGCTTCACCGAGGACGATCATGACAGCGACTTCAATGAGGTAGATCTTTCTTACGATGAATTAGCTATTGCTGTTGCTAGACTTGGTAAATTGCTTGATAAACGTGACAAGAAAATTAAGAAACATGATTTTGTTGTGGAGTCATTGAATGCTGAAATTGCTAGACTTAAAACCTTGATTCCTGATGATGATGCTTGCAAATCATGTGACTTAATTTACAATGAGCTTACTTTGCTTAGGAAAGAACATGTTACCTTGTTAGAACAAATCAATGCTGAAAATGAGAAAAATGAGAAACTTGTTAAACATGCTAGTTGTTCTACCACTGATTTACATGATACAACTCCATGTTCTATATGCTCCATACTAGAATTGAAGTTGCATGATGCAAATGCTAGGGTTTCTCAAATGACAGAAGATTTGCTTACACATGAGATTCTTTCATGCTCAACTTGTCGCAAGCAAAAAGGAAAAGTGGATGTTCCCTGCAATAATTGTTTAATTCTTGCTAATAAAGTTGATTACTTGCAAAACTCTTTGGAACGATTCACTAATGGCAAGAAAAAGTTGAACATGATTTTGGATCAATCTAAGGTTAGCTCAAACAAGAAAGGTTTAGGTTTTGATCTTCATGCTTCATATGAAACTAAACCTCGCTCATTGTTTATGCTCCTTGCAATGACAAACTTGAGATTTCAAATGAGCCTATGAAAATTGTCTTCAAATCTGCTGGCCTTTTATCTTCTACTATGATGAATGCAAATGTTGCTTCTACTTCCAAAGCTAAACATAATGTTAAGTACACTTGCACTCATTGTGGTAGAGATGGACATTTAGTAGACTTTTGCTTTAGACTAGCTAAACAACAAAAGAGAGAAAGGTTTAATGCTAGGTCTAATTTCAGAAAGGCACACTCTACTTCTCATTATGTGCCTAGGGTGAAACAAACACCTTTTGTTTCTAAAAACACGGAAAAAGGCAAATATGTTTTTGTACATAAGAATACTCGTGTTGTGCCCTCTTGTTGTGCGTCGTGTGTCTCAAGATCTTGGATTCCTAAACATCTTATTTCTAACCCCAGTACCGAGACATCAACACTTTCTGCTTCTATGTAGGCTTCTCACGCGAGGAGGGAGAACGTGTGGCTAGTGAATTTCGGATGCTCACTTCATATGTTCAGTGATAAGATTTGGTTCTCCTTCACTCGCGCATCTCGTGCTAAAAGTGTTATTTTTCAAGATGCTTCTTCCACCTCTGTTTTCGCAAAAGGCACTAGTCCAAATAGTGCAGGTACAGGTGCATATGTTCAGGGGAGAGTATATTTGTTGATGAAGATGATGATGATCTTTGTTGAGGATGAGATAATTGGAGTTTGCTGTGTGCTTGTGTGCTTGTTTTCAAGCTTCCCACGTACTTCACATCGACAAGCGTTCAAGTGAACTTTCAGGTATCTCCATGGTACTCAAGATTTTGGCATTTGGCTTTCTGCTTCCTTATGCATTAGTTTAAGAGCTTATTCTGATGTTGACTTTGGAGGATGTTGAATTGATTTGGTTCGTGCCACCTCTTGAGTAATCCCCTTTCTTGAGCATACTGATACTGGATTTCACTTTCTTAGAGATCATGTTGAAAAAGAAAATATTGTGCTTCATCATGTGGATACTGAACATCAATTAGCAAACATTTTCACAAAACCATTTGTCTTCTTCTCGTTTTGCTTTTATTCGGGGAGAACTTGGGATTGTTCATCCAATGGGTTTGTTTTGAGGGGGAGTTTCCTTGCCAAGTTCTTTCACTTAATGAGCTCACTTTATCATATTTCTTTATATATTTTGTAATTGTGCTTATATATGATAATCTAAATTGTTCCACTTGAACTAAAAATGACTTTGCGGAATTCCTTGGTTTGATTGCCTATAGTTAAATACTCTGTGATATCTCACTCTTCTAGGCTTGATATTGAATCTTCTTGACAAATTTGGGCTATGAAGCAAGTGTGTTTTCAGCTTTACTCTTTCAAAAGACCTTTTAATCACTTTTGCATGTTTACAATCAAAGAAAAAGTAAAGGAAAAGGGAATCAGTTTAAAAAAAAGGGATTGTTTAAAAAAACCTCAAGTTATGTGCTTCAGGATGCTTTCCCTAAAAGATAAGATGTATGCTTCAAGCATGCCATTCCCTCAAAAGACAAGATGTATGCTTCAAGCATGCCACTCCAAGGAAATAAAAGAAGTATGCTTCAAGCATGCCCACATGCAGTTTACTGTTTAAAGATTAAATTGGTCCACTAGATTGGAGTTGAAACTACTTGCTCGACTTGATTTGTTATTTGCTTCAACTTTGAGCCTTTGTTTTTCTACTAAAGGTTTTGCTTAGTACTTGGCTATAGTTGACTGAATTGAGGTTGAGATGCATGTCATTCCCTAACTTGTTAAAATCACATCAAGATCATGTATTTTGCAAATTATGTGATATATAAGGTTATATGATCGAATGAGCTCATCTTTTCCTATCTTGGCACTCCCTTGTTTCTCCTTGTGAAATCTTTGCTACAGGAAAAATTTTGAATCTATTCTCTCTTTTGTACTCTTGATGAATCCATTGTCAAAGGGGGAGAAATTTGGGAATCGTTGAAAAGTTTAAGGAAAAAGGGGGAGAAGAAAAAGGGGGAGTTGTTTTTGGAAATTTGAGAATTTTGGGAGAAGTTTGGAGAATTTTGAAATTTTTGGGCACATTGCACATTCACACACATTTTCCTTCTCAGGGGGAGATTTTGTTTTGCATTTAGGTCAAAGGGGGAATTCTGTGTTTTCTCTTTTTAGTTTTTGATCCCTTGGATTTCAAAATATTTTGTAAAGTGAATTCCAAATGTTCAATTCTAAGTGGTGTTGCCAATGTTTTCATCAAGGGGGAGATTGTGAAATCATGTGCTGAAAAATTGGCTTAGAATTGGCTTAGAATTGAATTTGCAAAATGTGTTTGTGCTTGTGTCTGACAATTTGACAGCAAACAGTGAAGTCTCTTTTGTGCCGGACCAAACTTTCAAGAAACAGTAAGTTTCCCTTGTACGCCGGACCGCTTTTCTTTGGTCCGCCGTGAACGTGTTTTCAAACGTTTTTGAGCCGGACAGAAACTTCCAAAACTAGTAAGTTTCGTGTGTACGACGGACTCTCCCCTCCACAAGCAAGGAGGATTTTTTACGGCTGTTTTCACGTTTGCGCCGAACCGGATTTTTGGTCCAGCGTGAATGGTTTTTTGCTCGATTAGGGTTTTGAGCAATTTTGGAATTGAATTCTGGTTTGAATTTGAGATTATGAAATTTGTGAGAATTTCATGATGCTTGTTTTCAAGCGGACTTTATGCAATGCTCGTGTGAGTATTTGCATGAACTAATGTTGAGTCAAGTCGTGGACTTGTGCTCGGAATCGTTTTGTGGTTTGTTCATGTGCAGGTATTGCTCGAGGGCGAATGTGGTCGATGACGGGACCGGAACTAGGTTCATGGAGGAACTGAGGTTCGGGACTAGGTTCAGGAGGAACTGAGGTCTTGGTGGTCAAGGATGTCATGTGGGATGTTCGGGCTAAGAGAATGGTGCACATGAAGAATGGTTAGTCACGTGAGAATGGCAAGAGGTCATTCGCGTGCAAAGTGTTAGTCACATGAGTATGGCAGGTGGCCATACGCGTGCAAAAGTGTTAGTCACGTGAGTATGGTAGGGTTGCCATACGCGTGCAAGAGTTGTACTCGGCCAGGTTGGGCCAAGTAGAGTTGTGTTGGATACAGATTCCTTCTAGGGAATAGGAATCGTATTCAGAACTCCTTGTGGGTTGGTGCTTTAAATAGGAGGGGTTGTCTCCTGTTGAAGAGCATCGAATTGAGGAGAGCTAGGCGCATAGAGCCTTGGGCTCAAAGTTTAGGGTTTGTACTCTTTTGATGGGAGTACTTTAGACAAAAGAAATAAAGATCAATTCTTCTAGTTCCCGCATTGCTTCAACGTTCTCTTTTTGGTTCTTGTTTGCATGCTTGTTCTAGTTCTAGATTGGTTTTTGTTTTTTAAGTTTTATCTTGATTTGATCCATCAAAAACCTCTCTAGGGTATTGATCTAGTGTTTCTCAAAGTCTAGTTGATCAATCTTTTGTCGTTCTTGTTTAATCTTGAAGTTTTGATTAGATTGATTCTCGTCAAGTTCTGGATCAGCAAGCTTGCAAAGCTTATAAATTTTGATCCGTAAGTTCGATTGAGCTGATTATTTTTGGGTTCGATTCGTACTGGAATCTAGTTTCTTGTGTCCAAATTTCAGATCGATCCGATAGTTGGATCTCCGGTAATTCGCGTTTTACCGAACCTCTATCATTCTATTTTTGTCGAAAACGAGGCAATTATTTGGTTCTGTTTTGGGGTGAACTTTTAATAGATCAAGAATTTGGTTTTAGCTTCTGCACAATCATTCACCCCCCTCTGATTGCTATATTTGTATACTTCGATCCTACAAGTGGTATCAGAGCAAGGTTTTTCTAATCTATCTTAACCGGTGATTAGATTAATGGATCGTTATTCGACAAAACCATGTGTGTTCGATGGTGTTGATTTTCAGTTTTGGAAGGCCAAGATGGAGGCATTCATCCAAGCACAAGGCTTCACAATTTGGGAGAAGGTCTATAAGCCATATGAAGTCCCTGCAAACGACAACGTCAACGACACCAATCGCACACATGTTGAAGCAAACAAAGAAGGCGCCGCAACTTGATCATCCAAGGTTTGGGACGCAGCCGACTTTGACCGTGTGATCCATCTCAAGTCCGATATGAGGTATGGAAATCTCTTTGTGATTACCATGAGGGTTCTAACACTATTAAAGAGGTTCGTCAAGATCTTTACAAAAAGAATACATGCGATTTGAGATGAAACCGGTGAGTCGTTAGATGATTTCTTTGCACGCTTTAATAAGATTCTTAGCAATTTGCGTCGTTGGAGTTAGCTTTGATGATGCCGGGTAATGCTAGACAATTGCTTGGTGCATTAGACATGTCTATTTGGGAGATGAAAGTTACATCCATTAGAGAATCCACTGTCATGAGTACACTTACTTTAGATGTTCTTTATTCTAAGTTGAAAACTCATGAATTAGATGTTTTTGCTAGAAAGAATGATCATAAATCAATTGCTTTGACATCTCAATCTAGCATATCTCATAATGGTGCTGCTTCAAGTTTTGCTCTATCCTTCTTGTCTTCACTAACCGATGAACAGATTGAGCAATTCCCAGAAGAAGACTTATCACTACTCTCTTCTCGCTTTAACAAAGCCTTGCAAAATGTGATAAAGAGAAAGAGAGGTGGTGGTGTTCCTCCAAGATGCTATGAGTGTGGTGATCTCGACCATATTCATCCAAACTGTCCTAAACTTGCAGGTAAAACACCATGGGAGGAGAAGGACAACGACAGAAGAAAAGAGAAGAAGAAGTTCCCTTCAAACTACAGGAAAAAGAAGAGCTTCATCAACCGCAAAGTGGTTCATCGAGTTCTTTCCGCTCTTGAACAAGTCAATTTGAGCGATGTGGATTCGGAGAGCAGCGAGGATGATGCAACTCCAAGCAAGCATGAGTTGACGGGGTTGTGTCTCATGGCCAAAAGCAGCAACAGCTTCACCGAGGACGATCATGACAAATGACTTCAATGAGGTAGATCCTTCTTACGATGAATTAGCTATTGCTGTTGCTAGACTTGGTAAATTGCTTGATAAACGTGACAAGAAAATTAAGAAACATGATTTTGTTGTGGAGTCATTGAATGCTGAAATTGCTAGACTTAAAACCTTGATTCCTGATGATGATGCTTGCAAATCATGTGACTTAATTTACAATGAGCTTACTTTGCTTAGGAAAGAACATGTTACCTTGTTAGAGCAAATCAATGCTGAAAATGAGAAAAATGAGAAACTTGTTAAACATGCTAGTTGTTCTACCACTGATTTACATGATAAAACTCCATGTTCTATATGCTCCATACTCGAATTGAAGTTGCATGATGCAAATGCTAGGGTTTCTCAAATGACAGAAGATTTGCTTACACATGAGATTCTTTCATGCTCAACTTGTCGCAAGCAAAAAGGAAAAGTGGATGTTCCCTGCAATAATTGTTTAATTCTTGCTAATAAAGTTGATTACTTGCAAAACTCTTTGGAACGATTCACTAATGGCAAGAAAAAGTTGAACATGATTTTGGATCAATCTAAGGTTAGCTCAAACAAGAAAGGTTTAGGTTTTGATCTTCATCCTTCATATGAAACTAAACCTCGCTCTGTTGTTTATGCTCCTTGCAATGACAAACTTGAGATTTCAAATGAGCCTATGAAAATTGTCTTCAAATCACGGCCTTTTATCTTCTACTATGATGAATGCAAATGTTGCTTCTACTTCCAAAGCTAAACATAATGTTAAGTACACTTGCACTCATTGTGGTAGAGATGGACATTTAGTAGACTTTTGCTTTAGACTAGCTAAACAACAAAAGAGAGAAAGGTTTAATGCTAGGTCTAATTTCAGAAAGGCACACTCTACTTCTCATTATGTGCCTAGGGTGAAACAAACACCTTTTGTTTCTAAAAACACGGAAAAAGGCAAATATGTTTTTGTACATAAGAATACTCGTGTTGTGCCTACTGTTGTGCGTCGTGTGTCTCAGTACTGGATTCCTAAACATCTTATTTCTAACCCCAGTACCGAGACATCAACACTTTCTGCTTCTATGTAGGCTTCTCACGCGAGGAGGGAGAACGTGTGGCTAGTGAATTTCGGATGCTCACTTCATATGTTCAAAGGATAAGATTTGGTTCTCCTTCACTCGCATCTCGTGCTAAAAGTGTTATTTTTCAAGATGCTTCTTCCACCTCTGTTTTACTTAAAAGGCACTAGTCCAAATAGTGCAGTGCAGTGCATATGTTCAGGGGGAGAGTATCTTTGTTGATGAAGATGATGATGATCTTTGTTGAGGATGAGATAATTGAGTTTCTTGTGTGCTTGTGTGCTTGTTTTCAAGCTTCCCACGTACTTCACATCGACAAGCGTTCAAGTGAACTTTCAGGTATCTCCATGGTACTCAAGATTTTGGCATTTGGCTTTCTGCTTCCTTATGCATTAGTTTAAGAGCTTATTCTGATGTTGACTTTGGAGGATGTTGAATTGATTTGGTTCGTGCCACCTCTTGAGTAATCCCCTTTCTTGAGCATATTGATACTGGATTTCACTTTCTTAGAGATCATGTTGAAAAAGAAAATATTGTGCTTCATCATGTGGATACTGAACATCAATTGGCACACATTTTCACAAAACCATTTGTCTTCTTCTCGTTTTGCTTTTATTCGGGGAGAACTTGGGATTGTTCATCCAATGGGTTTGTTTTGAGGGGGAGTTTCCTTGCCAAGTTCTTTCACTTAATGAGCTCACTTTATCATATTTCTTTATATATTTTGTAATTGTGCTAATATATGATAATCTAAATTGTTCCGCTTGAACTAAAAATGACTTTGCGGAAATCCTTGGTTTGATTGCCTATAGTTAAATACTCTGTGATATCTCACTCTTCTAGGCTTGATATTGAATCTTCTTGACAAATTTGGGCTATGAAGCAAGTGTGTTTTCAGCTTTACTCTTTCAAAAGACCTTTTAATCACTTTTGCATGTTTACAATCAAAGAAAAAGTAAAGGAAAAGGGAATCAGTTTAAAAAAAAGGGATTGTTTAAAAAAACCTCAAGTTATGTGCTTCAGGATGCTTTCCCTAAAAGATAAGATGTATGCTTCAAGCATGCCATTCCCTCAAAAGACAAGATGTATGCTTCAAGCATGCCACTCCAAGGAAATAAAAGAAGTATGCTTCAAGCATGCCACATGCAGTTTACTATTTAAAGATTAAATTGGTCCACTAGATTGGAGTTGAAACTACTTGCTCGACTTGATTTGTTATTTGCTTCAACTTTGAGCCTTTGTTTTTCTACTAAAGGTTTTGCTTAGTACTTGGCTATAGTTGACTGAATTGAGGTTGAGATGCATGTCATTCCCTAACTTGTTAAAATCACATCAAGATCATGTATTTTGCATATTATGTGATATATAAGGTTATATGATCGAATGAGCTCATCTTTTCCTATCTTGGCACTCCCTTGTTTCTCCTTGTGAAATCTTTGCTACAGGAAAAATTTTGAACCTATTCTCTCTTTTGTACTCTTGATGAATCCATTGTCAAAGGGGGAGAAATTTGGGAATCGTTGAAAAGTTTAAGGAAAAAGGGGGAGAAGAAAAAGGGGGAGTTGTTTTTGGAAATTTGAGAATTTTGGGAGAAGTTTGGAGAATTTTGAAATTTTTGGGCACATTGCACATTCACACACATTTTCCTTCTCAGGGGGAGATTTTGTTTTGCATTTAGGTCAAAGGGGGAATTCTGTGTTTTCTCTTTTTAGTTTTTGATCCCTCGGATTTCAAAATCTTTTGTAAAGTGAATTCCAAATATTCAATTCTAAGTGGTGTTGCCAATGTTTTCATCAAGGGGGTGATTGTGAAATCATGTGCTGAAAAATTGGCTTAGAATTGGCTTAGAATTGAATTTGCAAAATGTGTTTGTGCTTGTGTCTGACAATTTGACAGCAAACAGTGAAGTCTCTTTTGTGCCGGACCAAACTTTCAAGAAACAGTAAGTTTCCCTTGTATGCCGGACCGCTTTTCTTTGGTCCGCCGTGAACGTGTTTTCAAACGTTTTTGAGCCGGACTGAAACTTCCAAAACCAGTAAGTTTCGCGTGTACGACGGACTCTCCCCTCCACAAGCAAGGTGGATTTTTTACGGCTGTTTTCACGTTTGCGCCGAACCGGATTTTTGGTCCAGCGTGAATGGTTTTTTGCTCGATTAGGGTTTTGAGCAATTTTGGAATTGAATTCTGGTTTGAATTTGAGATTATGAAATTTGTGAGAATTTCATGATGCTTATTTTCAAGCGGACTTTATGCAATGCTCGTGTGAGTATTTGCATGGACTAATGTTGAGTCAAGTCGCGGACTTGTGCTCGGAATCGTTTTGTGGTTTGTTCATGTGCAGGTATTGCTCGAGGGCGAATGTGGTCGATGACGGGACCGGAACTAGGTTGTCGGGACCCCGAATTTGCAAATCCGGACCCTCTGTGTATTCAGCACTAGTCCAGGAACGCGCTAGTGCACACAGTCTTAACATCGGTAAATATCACAATCATACCAATCGATACCATAAAAGTACTTTATTTAAATAATCAAACTGGTTACTCGACCTTATGGTCAAGTTACAAATATATGCCTTGCAAGGCGAAACTTATTCAGAGAGAAATAATAGCAGCGGAAAACAATCAAATAACTTCGTGGCGCCATCCAGTATACCACAGGCAACTGACTGGGCTCGCTTCCCTAAGTAGACGGATCCTCTTGGAGTTCCTCCTCCAAAGCTGGCCTAGTCTCCTCTTCAACTGGTGTTGTGTTGAGGCAAGGGTGAGTACTTGGTACTCAGCAAGTCATGCACAGAATGCAAGCTAATATACTATATGCATGGCTTGGTACAAAGGAATAGCTCAAGGTATATTTGCAGTAAACAGCATTTGACAAGTAATATAAGTAGATTCAAAGCAAAGAGAAATAAGTAAAGCATAAATAACTTTTCAAAAAGTTTAATAAACATTTTCCCCATCCTAAACCACATTTCCATCATCTCCATTATTAAACCAACCCAACTTTCCAAATCCAAGTTATTTTTGAGAAAATCTAACCCTTGACTGTAATTCCCGAGCGATGTCCAATACCGCGGACACGGCTATTCGAATAGATTCTAAACTCTGCAGAGGTTATGCACTTTACCCACAAGATACAAATCAAACACCACAAAGGCGAAGTTCCGTAACAAAGTCTTTCAAAACCTCTAACAATACAAGTGGTCCTCCCGGTTATTAAGACTAACCCTTCCCTTCGCTAAGGCGAAGTCTAGGCCAATCAACCGTTAGATGGGTACTGGCCTCGGCCCAGACGCTCCCCGCACAACATACACAAAGGGTGTAGTTGACCTCCTGAGGTCCCACAGGTACGTTATTAGCAACTTAGTCAACTAGGTCCGTCCCATTACAGACATGTGGTTGCACGTTAGACCCAGTTCAAAGGCTTGCAAGGTTAAGTCCTTAGGGTGACCAGGGCAAGACTACCCGAAGAACCAAATCAATACTCCCAATGCCACAACTGGCCCACCTGATTACTCTTGCCACATGCCCCGGTCGAAAACTGTTTATCAAACCCCAGTTGATTACCATGCACCACGTGCCATCAACATCACATGATACTTTTCCAAAACAGGTTCAATATATCATTAAGTCAATATTAACATTTGGTTATCCAAAATCATGTTATGAGCACGTAGCAGGTCTAAGCAGTATACTACAACGGTCTATAACCCATGTTGGCAATTTAATAATGTCCAACTAGTAAACCACAACTAGGGTGACAAGGGGTCATGGCACATACTTAAATAATCAAGGTGTCATACAGCAAATTGGTACTTATCTAATCCCCAAGTTTAAACAAAGTATTTTTCTAATTGAACTAGCATGCAATAGGTTAAATCAAAATAGATTTCGAAATAGGATCAACATGGTCAAAGCACAACTTGCCTTCAAAAAGTACTTGTTCTTGGTCTTGAGTTGGATCCTGAGTCAATACTTCTCCCTCGAATCCTTCCTAAGACTTCAACGTCTACTCGTAAAGCGTGCAAATAGCAAATACACGAATAAACAATAGGCAAAAAGTGTCCAAACATCCAAATAAAATCCATAAACAGAGATAACATAATTTTATGGATTTTTAGAAACTGGAATCGTCAAATTTGGAGTTAAAACGCAAAAGTTATGATTATTTAAAGTTTAAATAATCAATTAAATAATTTTACAGAGAAAAACTTTAGTCCAAAAATTAAATAAAATTCATATTTAGGTAGATCTCAATTTTATACAAATTTAGAAATTTGAATCACTCAAATCGGAGTTGAAACGCAAAAGTTATAAGCGTTTGAAGTTTGAATCTAAATTTGAATCAATATTTCGAATTAATAAATCATTTTCTTTTTCGGAAATTAATTATTGCGTCAGCATGGACACGTGGCAGCCTCGATTGGCCTGGCCGACGTCACCGGTCCATGGACTTGGTCCACGCTTGGCTCGGGTCTACCGTGGACCCGGTCCACGGCTCCATGTGAGGCCGACATGTGGGACCACTCGGGTAGCGTCATTCTTGGCGTCGGCGGGGCTCGGCCACGGTGGCGACAGTGGGTCCACCGATGACGTCATGGATGACGTCCGCGGTGCGATCGGCCGACACGCGGGCCCAGCGTGTCGGTACCTGCCACGCAGCGTCTGGCCCGACCGCGTCGGTCCAACTTCCCGACACGTGGCGCAATCACGGCCGTTGGTTTGAAGTTCGACGGCCGCGATTAGATCCAGGGTTAACACGTTGAATCTACTCGATGATCGTGGGCCGTTCGATCTAGATCGGACGGTCCAGATCTAATCCTATAATAACACTACTACGGCACGTGGCAATTGTGAACCGTTGGATCTTGATCCAACGGTCCAGATCCAATCGGGTTGGGGACACGTGAACTCACCTCAACCGTCCGATCTGGATCTGACGGCTCACCGAGCTCGCGAAGTCCAGCGATGGCGCGGCGAGGCTTGGGCACCGAGACGAACGACGACGAGCCCGACGGGCGTTCGGGTTGCTCGGCGAGATGAATCCTTCCTTCGGTGCGTTTACGTCACGGTGGTTCCGGATCTGGGCTCCTTCGGCGGAAGGCAGCGACGGCGGCGGAATCGGCGTTCAACCGCCGCCGCAGGGCTCCAACTCCGGCGAGCACGCACGGGCAAACGGCGACGGCTCGGCGAGACGGCTCGGAACGGTGCGCAAAGATGAGGGCAACCTCGAGGAACGTCTCACGCTTTAAATAGCCTCGGCGTTCGTGCGAGACGGAAACCTAATTCTACACGGCGTGGCGCGGGCGGCGGAGTCCGGCTCGGACTCGGCGGAGACGACGACGCCACCGGCCCACGTGGCACGATCAACGGCCACGATCACACGGGCGCAATCGGATCCGGGCCGGATACGGCTCGAACCGGTACGGGCGGATCTCAGCCGTTGGATCTTGATCCAACGGTTGGGATTGATTAGGTTTAGGAGTGGGTTCGGTCGAGTCACGTGGCTCGGTCGGACTCGAACTCGAGTCGACTCGGGCTCGATCGGATGAACAAGAATCGACTTCGGTTTGATTTTCCAGCGATTTAATATTTAAAATAATTCCCGATAATTCATTTAATTCATTAAAAATAGCAAAAGACTCGAAAAATTCGGAAAAATTGGAAAATATTTTGGAACATTTTGGACTCAAATAAAATATTTCCAACAAAATTTTATTTGCAAAATTAAATTCTTTAATTATTTCAAAATGGAATAAATTCAAATAAATTCCAAATAAATCCAAATAAATTCCAGAAAATTCCAAAAATTCACCAAAGTGCCAAATCACACATGAATTTAAGAAAAGCAAAATTTTGGGGTGTTACAAACCTCCCCCCCTTAATAGAATCTCGTCCCCGAGATTCAGGCTCACTCTGAGAATAGGTTTGGAAACTCTTTCTTCAAATCCTCTTCGCGCTCCCAAGTCGCTTCGCTCTCTGCATGGTTGCTCCACTGAATCCTACAGAAACGGGTCGACTTATTTCTGGTTTCTCGATCCATTGTGTCTAGAATCCTCACAGGATGTTCCTTATAAGTCAAATCCTCTTGCAACTCAATTGACTCTAGCGGTGTCTGTTCCTCAGAAACTCGGAGACACTTCTTTAATCGGGACACATGGAATACATCATGTACTCCTGCTTAACTTATTTGTGGCAACTCGGTGATAAGCGGCTTAAGCCTCTGCGACTCAAAATCTTAAATGGTCCAACATAGCGGGGTGCAAGTTTCCCTTTGGCATGGAACCTCTTAACTCCCGAGAGGCGTAACTCGAGGTATACAAAGTCTTCGGTTCAAAACTCAAATCCTCGCGACGATTGTCAAGATAACTCTTTTGTCGAGATTGGGCGATCTTCAATCTTTCCCTAATCATGGCGACCTGCTTCTTGACCTCTTGAAGAATATCAGGCCCAAAGACACGGCGCCACGGTCTCATTCCAATTCAATGGCGTCCGGCGAGTCGACCATACAAAGGCCTCAAAAGGTGACATCTGTAAACTAGCCTCGATAACTATTGTTGTAATCGAACTCGGCATACGGTAAACTCTTATCCCAAGAGGTAGCATAAGCTAATGCACAAGCTCTCAACATATCCTCCAGAATCTGGTTGACTCTTTCGGCCTGTCCATCCGTCCTGTGGATGATAAGTCAGATCTTGAAGTTCAAACGGGTTCCCATGGCTTCATGCAACTTATTCCGTAACCTTGAGGTAAATTGGGTACCTCTCGTCTGATACAATCCTCTTTGGCACTCCGTGCAAGCAGACAATCTGATCATGTACAATTCTCGCTAATTTATCTCCCGAGTAAGTGGTCTTCACGGGATAAAATGGGCTACTTTAGTCAAGCGATCCACTATAACCCATATGGAGTCATAACCCCTTGAGTCTTCTAAGAAACCGGTAATGAAATCCATTCCGATTTCCTCCCACTTCCACTCGGTATTTTCAGGTATGTAGCAATCCCGCTGGTCTCGATGCATTGCCTTGACTCTCCGGCATACGTCACACAATGCAACATGCTCGGCAACTTCACGTTTCATACTCGGCCACCGTAATCTCTCCTTGAGATCTGATACATCTTGGCGCCTGTGGTGAATTGAGTACTTGGAGTCATGGGCTTCTTCCAAAATCAGTTGCTTTAACTCCTTTTGTTAGGCACACAAATCCGATCTTTCATCCATAACGTGCCTTGCTCATCCAACTTGAAGTCTTACGCCTTGCCTTCTTCCTTGATGGACTTAATCCTGCGGATCTTGTCATCATCCTTTCGTCCTTCTCGAATCTGATCCTCTAGGGTAGGTTTTACTTCTAATGCGGCCAAGAATCCGCTAGGTACAACCTCAATCTTCATTTTCTGAAAGTCCTCACATAACTCATCTTGATTTGTGGCTAGCAACATACTCACGGTATGGCTCTTCCGACTCAGAGCATCGGCAACTACGTTGGCATTCCCGGGATGGTAATGGATTCCAACATTGTAGTCCTTGATCAACTCTAGCCATCTCCTTTGCCTCATATTCAGATCCGACTGGGTGAATATGTACTTAAGGCTCTTATGATCCGTATACACTTCACATCTGTTTCCGATCAGATAGTGACGCCATATCTTCAAGGCATGCACTACGGCAGCTAACTCTAGGTCATGTGTCGGATAATTTTCCTCATGCGGCCTCAGCTGCCTTGATGCATAAGCGACGACCTTTCCATTCTGCATCAGCACACATCCAAGTCCTTGGCGCGATGCGTCACAATAAATATCAAAGCTTTGAGCAACGTTCGGTAGAACTAACACCGGTGCTGATGTCAATCGCTTCTTCAGCTCCTGAAATCCTTTCTCACATTCTGGCATCCATGCAAACTTCTTTTCCTTCTTCAAAGAGCCATTGCGTAAGAGGTTTCGCAATTGTCGAGAAGCCTTCGATGAAACGGGCGGTAGTATCCTGCCATTCCAAGGAAACTCCGAACTGGGTCACGCCTTCTACGCTCCCAATGTAACACGCCTTCTACTTTGCTTGGATCTACGGCGACTCCTTCATGCGGTCATTACATGTCCAAGGAACTCCACTTTGTCCTTCCAAAAATCACACTTGCTGAACTTGGCGAAAAGTTGCTGTTCCTCGCCTTTTCCAAAACTCGCCTCAAGTGTTCGGCATGTTCATCCTCCTGTCTTGGAGTAGATTAGGATATCGTCTATGAACACGACGACAAACTTGTCCAAATATTCCATGAACACCTTATTCATCATATTCATGAAATAAGCTGGCGCATTTGTCGATCCAAAAGACATAATCAGAAACTCGTAATGTCCATATCTTGACGAGAATGCAGTCTTCGAATATCCTCTCGATCGGATCTTCAATCGATGGTATCCCGATCTCGAGATCAATCTTGGAGAAAACTCCGGCTCCTCTCAACTGATCAAACAAATCATCAATCCTGGGTAGCGGATACTTATTCTTCACGGTGACTTCATTGAGTGCACGGTAGTCAATGCACATCCTGAAACTCCCGTCCTTCTTCTTGACAAACAAAACTGGTGCTCCCCACGGCGACGAACTCGGTCTGATAAATCCTTTCTCCATTAACTCTTCTAGCTGTTTCTTCATCTCTACCAACTCCTCGGTGGACATCCGATAGGGTCTCTTTGCTATCGGGGCTGTACTGTACAAGCTCTATCACAAACTCTATGTCCTGTCGCGGCATACTGTAGATCTTCGGGAAAAACATCTGGGTACTCATTCACTCTCGGGACATCCTCTATGCTGATTGCCTTGGTACTGTTAACCATCAATCGTCCGTCTCTAATCATGTGGCTTGAAATTCCACTTTCTTCCCACACGGGCTCTCAACTGAGATAGTCCTTCGTCCACAATCCAATACGGCCTTGTGCTTGGATAACCAATCCATTCCCAATATGATGTCTAAGGTCCAGTACGACATCCGTTGCATTCTGCAGGGCATCTGCGGTGACATGGTTGACTCGGCCTCTCACCACGATGCCTGGTGTGGCTCTCGTGCCGGGCGCCCTAGCTGGGTGGTTCCTAGGTTGAAGCGAATCGGGTCACTCCTGCTGTCTTCTTCGGACAAGCTGTTGGCAAAGTGTCTGGCTCGTTGCGATTGTAGCGTCTCACTTCCTTCTTGTTGTGCTCGAGTAAGCGTTTCTAGCGAAGTGAAGTGCAGTAGTTCGATTGATGTGTCTTGGTGCCGGGGTGGCGTCCTTGTTGCATTCTCGTGGTTGGAATCAAGAATTGATTTGGTGCAACTCTCGGTATGTTGCGTTCCCTGGCGTGATCCTTGCTGTTGCATCCTGCGCTTCCTGTTCTCATCCAGTTCCTTGCGCTTGTCCTCAAGAATAAGCGCCTTATTCACCAATTCTTGGAAATCTGGGAAGGTGTGGGTGATCAATCCTACTTGCAATCCTGAGTTAAGTCCCTTCATAAAACGAGACTGTCTGGATTTATCTGTCGCTACATCCTCAGGTGCGTAGCGTGCTAGCTGTGTGAACTTATTCAGGTAGTCGGCCACTGGCTGATTACCTTGCTTTAGTGCTCTGAACTCCTCCTTCTTAAGGTCCATGATTCCTTCAGGCACGTGATACTGTCGGAATGCAGCTGTGAACTCTTCCCAAGTGATATCTTGAGGGTTCTCCTGCGTGGCACAGAAGTTCTCCCACCATTCGGCGGCTGTTCCTTCCAGCTGATGAGAAGCGTAGAGTACCTTCTCATTTCCTATGCATTGAGCTATGTGTAGCTTCCTCTCGATTGATCTTAACCAATCATCGGCCTCCAATGGATTGGCATTCCCAGAGAAAGTGGGTGGGTGAGTCCTCATGAACTCTGACAGTCTTGTATTCTGGCGTTGTCCATGATTAACTTGATTAGCAGTGGCCTGAGCGGTGACGTGTTGCATTTGTTGCATCATGGCATGCATCAACTGAGTTTGGGCAGCGAGAAAAGCTCCGAAATTCTGCACATCCAGTGGCGGTGCTGGTACTCCATCATTGGGGTTTTCTGCTGGGCGAGAACCACTACCATTGCTTCCAAAGTTTCCACAGGTGTTCACCATCTGTCGATTTGCTCTAGGTTTAGAGATGAGAGGGAAGCAAGAATAGACAAGTAATATGGAACTTATGCGGGGCGAAAGGGGTAACTTTAAGGTCCAACTTTATTATTAATAACTTGGTATGGTTGCTTACAATGCCTAAAGGCCTTGCAACACATACTGCACACTCAGCAAACAAAGCAAATCCAAATCGAACTAACTCTGGAGTCTAACGCCTAAGGGGTGACTCTTTATTCTATGACGTGACTCGACGAAGGAGTCTCACTATAGAACCTATGCTCACTCATCGAGAAAACCTCCACGGACTGGGTACGGGTGCTGCGGCATAGGCGCGAAACGATCGCCATGTCCAGCGACTATGTCCTCTGTGGTAGTCGAGGAGGCAGTGTCCTCAATCTTCACGTCACAAGCCTTGATCAATCCCGCTTGTCTGATCACTTCCACTTGGTATTGGGGCTTCTCAAAATCTCCGAGAGTCTGTAGCATATGCCAAAGTTCTGCAGCGTGACCAACTCCCAGATCAACGTAGTTGAACTCTTCCTCCATCTGTCACAAGAGTGCTTTACGTAAGAACTCGGAATTTTTAAATTGTGACAAGGTAAGGGAAAATTTCAGCAAGAGACAAGAAAAGAGAGAAGGGGATAAGTCGAGATGTCATTTCTTATCTTGACAACTTTTTAGCTTTTAGAAAATAGGTTTTATCCTCACTACGACCATTCTAGCTAGGGTTGAGCCTACAGTCAAGTATGGCTCTGATACCACCTCTGTCGGGACCCCGAATTTGCAAATCCGGACCCTCTGTGTATTCAGCACTAGTCCAGGAACGCGCTAGTGCACACAGTCTTAACATCGGTAAATATCACAATCATACCAATCGATACCATAAAAGTACTTTATTTAAATAATCAAACTGGTTACTCGACATTATGGTCAAGTTACAAATATATGCCTTGCAAGGCGAAACTTATTCAGAGAGAAATAATAGCAGCGGAAAAGAATCAAATAACTTCGTGGCGCCATCCAAAGATACCACAGTAACCGATCGGGCTCGCTTCCCTAAGTAGACGGATCCTCTTGGAGTTCCTCCTCCAAAGCTTTCGTAGTCTCCTCTTCAACTTGTGTTGTGTTGAGTCAATGTTGAGTACTTGTTACTCAGCAAGTCATGCACATAATGCAAGCTAATATACTATATGCATGGCTTGGTACAAAGGAATAGCTCAAGGTATATTTGCAAAGAAACAGATTTGACAAGTAATATAAGTAGATTCAAAGCGGTAGAAATAAGTAAAGCATAAATAACTTTTCAAAAGTTTAATAAACATTTTCCCCATCCTAAACCACATTTCCATCATCTCCATTATTAAACCAACCCAACTTTCCAAATCCAAGTTATTTTTGAGAAAATCTAACCCTTGACTATAATTCCCGAGCGATGTCCAATACCGCGGACACGTTTATTCGAATAGATTCTAAACTCTGCAGAGGTTATGCACTTTACCCACAAGATACGTCAAACACCACAAAGGCGAGTTCAGTAACAAAGTCTTTCAAAACCTCTAACAATACAAGTGGTCCTCCCCGGTTATTGGCAAGACTAACCCTTCCCTTCGCTAAGGCGAAGTCTAGGCCAATCAACCGTTAGATGGGTACTGGCCTCGGCCCAGACGCCCCCGCACAACATACACAAAGGGTGTAGTTGACCTCACGAGGTCCCACAGTGCACGTTATTAGCAACTTAGTCAACTAGGTCCGTCCCATTACAGACATGTGGTTGCACGTTAGACCCAGTTCAAAGGCTTGCAAGGTTAAGTCCTTAGGGTGACCAGGGCAAGACTACCCGAAGAACCAAATCAATACTCCCAATGCCACAACTGGCCCACCTGATTACTCTTGCCACATGCCTGGCCGAAAACTGTTTATCAAACCCCAGTTGATTACCATGCACCACGTGCCATCAACATCACATGATACTTTTCCAAAACAGGTTCAATATATCATTAAGTCAATATTAACATTTGGTTATCCAAAATCATGTTATGAGCACGTAGCAGGTCTAAGCAGTATACTACAACGGTCTATAACCCATGTTGGCAATTTAATAATGTCCAACTAGTAAACCACAACTAGGGTGACAAGGGGTCATGGCACATACTTAAATAATCAAGGTGTCATACAGCAAATTGGTACTTATCTAATCCCCAAGTTTAAACAAAGTATTTTTCTAATTGAACTAGCATGCAATAGGTTAAATCAAAATAGATTTCGAAATAGGATCAACATGGTCAAAGCACAACTTGCCTTCAAAAAGTACTTGTTCTTGGTCTTGAGTTGGATCCTGAGTCAATACTTCTCCCTCGAATCCTTCCGGCACTTCAACGTCTACTCGTAAAGCGTGCAAATAGCAAATACACGAATAAACAATAGGCAAAAAGTGTCCAAACATCCAAATAAAATCCATAAACAGAGAGAACATAATTTTATGGATTTTTAGAAACTGGAATCGTCAAATTTGGAGTTAAAACGCAAAAGTTATGATTATTTAAAGTTTAAATAATCAATTAAATAATTTTACAGAGAAAAACTTTAGTCCAAAAATTAAATAAAATTCATATTTAGGTAGATCTCAATTTTATACAAATTTAGAAATTTGAATCACTCAAATCGGAGTTGAAACGCAAAAGTTATAAGCGTTTGAAGTTTGAATCTAAATTTGAATCAATATTTCGAATTAATAAATCATTTTCTTTTTCGGAAATTAATTATTGCGTCAGCATGGACACGTGGCAGCCTCTGATTGGCCTGCTGACGTCAGCCGGTCCATGGACTTGGTCCACGCTTGGCTCGGGTCTACCGTGGACCCGGTCCACGGCTCCATGTGAGACTGACATGTGGGACCACTCGGGTGACGTCATTCTTGGCGTCGGCGAGGCTCGGCCACGGTCGGCGGCAGTGGAGTCCACCGATGACGTCATGGATGACGTCACGGTGCAGTCGCTGACACGCGGGCCGGCGTGTCGCTGGCCATCTGCCAGCAGCGTCTGACGGCCCGACCGCGTCGGTCCAACTTCCCGACACGTGGCGCAATCACGGCCGTTGGTTTGAAATTCGACGGCCGCGATTAGATCCAGGGTTAACACGTTGAATCTACTCGATGATCGTGGGCCGTTCGATCTAGATCGGACGGTCCAGATCTAATCCTATAATAACACTACTACGGCACGTGGCAATTGTGAACCGTTGGATCTTGATCCAACGGTCCAGATCCAATCGGGTTGGGGACACGTGAACTCACCTCAACCGTCCGATCTGGATCTGACGGCTCACCGAGCTCGCGAAGTCCGGCGATGGCGCGGCGAGGCTTGGGCACCAGAGACGTGAACGACGACGAGCCCGACGGCGCGTTTCGGGTTGCTCGGCGAGATGAATCCTTCCTTCAGTGCGTCTCGTCACGGTGGTTCCGGATCTGGGCTCCTTCGGCGGAAGACGACGGACGGCGCGGAATCGGCGTTCAACCGCTGCGCCGCAGGGCTCCAACTCCGGCGAGCACGCACGGGCAAACGGCGACGGCTCAGCGAGACGGCTCGGGAACGGTGCGCAAAGATGAGGGCAACCTCGAGGAACGTCTCACGCTTTAAATAGCCTCGGCGTTCGTGCGAGACGGAAACCTAATTACACACGGCGGGCGCGGGCGGCGAGTCCGGCCGGACTCGGCGGAGACGACGACGCCACCGCCCACGTGGCACGATCAACGGCCCGCGATCACGCGGCGCGATCGGATCCGGGCGGATACGGCTCGGCCGTGCAGGCGGATCTCAGCCGTTGGATCTTGATCCAACGGTTGGGATTGATTAGGTTTAGGAGTGGGTTCGGTCGAGTCACGTGGCTCGGGTCGGACTTGAACTCGAGTCTGACTCGGGCTCGGTCGGATGAACAGTAACCGACTCGGTTTGATTTTCCAGCGATTTAATATTTAAAATAATTCCCAGTAATTCATTTAATTCATTAAAAATAGCAAAAGACTCAGAAAAATTCCAGAAAAATTCTGGAAAATATTTTGGAACATTTTGGACTCAAATAAAATATTTCCAACAAAATTTTATTTGCAAAATTAAATTCTTTAATTATTTCAAAATGGAATAAATTCAAATAAATTCCAAATAAATCCAAATAAATTCCAGAAAATTCCAAAAATTCACCAAAGTGCCAAATCACACATGAATTTAAGAAAAGCAAAATTTTGGGGTGTTACATAGGTTCATGGAGGAACTGAGGTTCGGGACTAGGTTCAGAAGGAACTGAGGTCTTGGTGATCAAGGATGTCATGCGGGATGTTCGGGCTAAGAGAATGGTGCACATGAAGAATGGTTAGTCACGTGAGAATGGCAGGAGGTCATTCGCGTGCAAAGTGTTAGTCACGTGAGTATGGCAGGTGGCCATACGCGTGCAAAAGTGTTAGTCACGTGAGTATGGTAGGGTTGCCATACGCGTGCAAGAGTTGTACTCGGCCAGGTTGGGCCAAGTAGAGTTGTGTTGGATACAGATTCCTTCTAGGGAATAGGAATCGTATTCAGAACTCCTTGTGGGTTGGTGCTTTAAATAGGAGGGGTTGTCTCCTGTTGAAGAGCATCGAATTGAGGAGAGCTAGGCGCATAGAGACTTGGGCTCAAAGTTTAGGGTTTGTACTCTTTTGATGGGAGTACTTTAGACAAAAGAAATAAAGATCAATTCTTCTAGTTCCCGCATTGCTTCAACGTTCTCTTTTTGGTTCTTGTTTGCATGCTTGTTCTAGTTCTAGATTGGTTTTTGTTCTTTAAGTTTTATCTTGATTTGATCCATCAAAAACCTCTCTAGGGTATTGATCTAGTGTTTCTCAAAGTCTAGTTGATCAATCTTTTGTCGTTCTTGTTTAATCTTGAAGTTTTGATTAGATTGATTCTCGTCAAGTTCTGGATCAGCAAGCTTGCAAAGCTTATAACTTTTGATCCGTAAGTCCGATCGAGCTGATTCTTTTTGGGTGCGATTCGTACTGGAATCTAGTTTCTTGTGTCCAAATTTCAGATCGATCCGACAGTTGGATCTCCGGTAATTCGCGTTTTACCGAACCTCTGTCATTCTATTTTTGTCGAAAACGAGGCAATTATTTGGTTCTGTTTTGGGGTGAACTTTTAATAGATCAAGAATTTGGTTTTAGCTTCTGCACAATCATTCACCCCCCTCTGATTGCTATATTCGTATACTTCGATCCTACAGTCGCTGACAGGTGGGTCCACTCGGGTGACGTCATTGCTGACGTCAGCGGGGCTCAACCCACGGTGCTGACAGGTGGGACCCCCTGGTGACGTCATGGGTGACGTCACATACGGCCGACAGACGGCCACGACATGCGGGCCCGTGCTGACGTCATGGTGCGGTTCAGCCGCGTCACTGACAAGCGGGCCCGGCGTGTTAGTGACGCGCGCGGGTGCGCTGGCTGTGCTGACCGCGGCGGTCAGCCTTCCCGGACGCGTGGCGCAATCTCGGCCGTTGGTTTGAAAATCAACGGCCCAGATTAGATCTGGCTCTCACGCGTTTGGGTTATCGCGCTTGATCTGGATCGTTGGATCTAGATCCAACGGTCGAGATTGGATCTGGGGTTTTGGATTGGGATCTCACCGTGAGATGACGTGGCGTGATCTGGGACGTTGGATCTTGATCGGACGGCTGAGAAGCTTCGAGCGACGGCGATGGCGTGCGGCGGAGCTGGGGACGGCGACACGGGCAACGGCGTTTGCGGGCTCCTCCGGCGAGGTGAGTTCTCCCTTCGGGTGCGTCTCGTCGCGGTGAGTCCGGATCTGGGGTCAACGGCGGCGGGGGACGGCGGACGGCGGCGGAACGAAGCAAAAACCGCGGCGGCTCCTTAGATCAACTACGGCGAGCTCTAGCGGGGTGACGGCGGCGCTTCGGCGTGGGTTAGGCTACAGTGCGCATTTAAAACGGGCTACCCGATGGCGGCGGCGGCGCAAGATTAAATAAGCGGCCTCGGCTCGTGAATCACGCGGAGACCGAGTCGAAACGGCCGCGGCGGCGGATTCGACGGCGACACGGAGAGGTCGGCGTGGCGCCAGCGTGAGCCGTTGGATCTCGATCCAACGATCGCGTGAGTTGGACTCGGTCGGTTCGGTGGTGGTGGCTCGGTCGGACTCGGGCTCGGTGACGTGGCTCAATCGTGGCCGTTGGATCTGAATCCAACGGTCACGCGGTTAGGGCTCGGCCGAGCGGGTTCGGTCGAGTCACGTGGCTCGGGTCGGACTCGAGTCTGACTCGGACTCGGGTCCGGTCGGATGAACAGTACTCGACCCGACTTGATTTAATTAATCCAATTAAATTCTCAGAAATTCAAATAAATCATTAAAAATAGGAAAAGACTCAGAAAAATTCCAGAAAAATTCTGGAAAATATTTTGGAACATTTTGGACTCAAATACCCTAAAATATTTTATTTGAGTCCCAAATACCCTAAAATATTTTCCAGAATTTTTCTGGAATTTTTCTGAGTATTTTGCTATTTTTAATAAATTAAATAAATTACTGGGAATTATGTTAAATATTAAATCGCTGGAAATTCAATTAGGGTTTGTACTATTCCTCCGACTCGAACGGACCAGTCCGACGAGTCGGACCCGCGCCACGCGACTTGGTTCAACCGCGTCCCCGAACCCAAACCCTAACCCTAATTGCGCACCGTCCGATCCCGATCGAACGAATGCCGTTCGGCCGCGTCGCGCACGTGCTTGGGCCGTTGGATCCTGTCACGTGTGCGGTCGCGCTATCGTCTCCCCCGACGAGTCCGAGCCGGACTCCTCCGCCGTGGGCCGCCGCGTCCGTTAGGGTTTCCGCGATTCGCACGGAAGCCAGGGGCAATAAATACCCCCACGTGATCGCTCGGGTCTGCTGAGCACGCACGTCTAGGTCCCAAGCCCAGCGCCGCCACCCGTAGCGCGCAATCGCTCGCCGACGCTAAGAACCGCCGCCGAGGGTTTTGCGTTGTTTCCGTCCTCGCCGAGGACTCTCCGCCGCCGTGAGACCCGGATCCAAACTCCTCGCACCGAGCCGCGTCCGGGAAGTGCACTCACATCGCCGGAGCGTGCTCCAAACGCCGCTTCATAGGTCGTCATCCCCAACCCCGGCAGCCTGCACCACCGACCTCCATCGCCGGACTCGCGAGCTCCACGGACCGTTCGATCCCCATCCGACGATCACGGTGAGTCCACGTTTCCTTGAAACTTTAGAAAACCAGATTGGATCTGGACCGTTAGATCAAGATCCAACGGTCCAGATGTAGCCACGTAAGCCAGTCGCACCAAGCGCTGGATAAGGTTCAACCGTTCGATCAAGATCGAACGGCGTAGGTAGCGCCATGCGTCATCCGTCGGATCGTGCCACGCCACCCACGGTGAGGCAAAAATCCGATCCAATCTGGACCGTTCGATCTGAATAGAACGGCTCGGATCGTGCCACGTAGCCTAGGCGCGCCGTACCGTGCGAGCGCACGTGGACCGCTGACATGCGGGCCCGCATGTTAGTCGTACCAAGCAGTGCGCCAGTCCACCGTGGACCCGTGCCGCCCGTGGACCCAGTCCGTGGACCGGACACGTGGCAGCACCTGAGTGGTGCCACGTGTCATGCTGACGTCAGCATGACATCATCACAGGAGCCGTTCGGTGATGACGTCAGCCGACCAATCCAGTGCTGACACGTGTCCAGGCTGACGCAATAATTAATTTCCAAAAAAAGAAAATGATTTATTAATTCGAAATAATGATTTCAAATTTTGTTTCAAACTTCAAACGCTTATAACTTTTGCGTTTCAACTCCCATTTGAGTGATTCAAATTTCTAAATTTGTATAAAATTGAGATCTACCTAAATATAAATTTTATTTAATTTTTGGAGTAAAGTTTTTCTCTGTAAAATTATTTAATTGATTATTTAAACTTTAAATAATCATAACTTTTGCATTTTAACTCCAAATTTGACGATTCTAGTTTCTAAAAATTCATAAAATTATGTTCTCTCTGTTTATGGATTTTATTTGGATGTTTGGACACTTTTTGCCTATTGTTTATTCGTGTATTGCTATTTGCACGCTTTACGAGTAGACGTTGAAGTGCCGGAAGGATTTGAAGGAGAAGTATTGACTTAGGATCCAACTCAAGACCAAGAACAAGTACTTTTTGAAGGCAAGTTGTGCTTTGACCATGTTGATCCTATTTCGAAACCTATTTTGATTTAACTTATTGCATGCTAGTTCAAATAGAAAATACTTTATTTAAATATGGGGGATTAGATAAATACCAATTTGCTGTATGACACCTTGATTATTTATATATGTGCCATGACCCTTGTCACCCTAGTTGTGGATTACTAGTTGGACATTATTAAATTGCCAACATGGGTTTTAGACCGTTGTAGTATATTGCTTAGACACCTTTCGTGCTCATGACATGATTTTGGACAATCAAATGTTAATATTGACTTAATGATATATTGAACCTGTTTTGGAAAGGTATCATGTGATGTTGACAGACGTGGTGCATGGTAATCAATCAAGTTTGATAAATAGTTTTCGATCGGGCATGTGGCAAGAATGATCAGTGGGCGGTTGTGGCAATCGGGGTGTTGATTTGGTTCTTCGGGTAGTCTTGCCCTGGTCACCCTAAGGACTTCACCTTGCAAGCCTTTGAACTGGGTCTAACGTGCAACCACATGTCTGTAATGGGACGGACCTAGTTGACTAAGTTGCTAATAACGCACTGTGGGACCTCGGGAGGTCAACTACACCCTTTGTGTAAGTTGTGCGGGGAGCGTGTCTGGCCGAGGCCAGTACCCATCTAACGGTTGATTGGCCTAAACTTCGCCTTAGCTAAGGGAAGGGTTAGTGTGCAATAACCGGGGAGGACCACTTGTATTGTTAGAGGTTTCCGAAAGACTTTGTTACGGGAACTCGCCTTTGTGGTGTTTTACTGTATCTTGTGGGTAAAGTGCATAACCTCTGCAGAGTGTAGAATCTATTCAAATAGCCGTGTCCGCGGTATTGGACATCGCTCGGGAATTACAGTCAAGGGTAAGATTTTTCTCAAAAATAATTTGGATTTGAAAGGTTTGGTTGGATTAATAATGATGTTGATGGAAATGTGGATTAGGATGGGAAAGATGTTTATTAAACTCCTTGAAAAGTTACCTATGCTATACTTGTTTCTACTGCTTTCGAATCTACTTATGTTACTTGTCAAATGCTGTTTACTGCAAATATACCTTGAGCTATTCCTTTGTACCAAGCCATGCATATTGTATATTAGCCTGCATTCTGTGCATGACTTGCTGAGTACCAAGTACTCACCCTTGCCACAATACAACACTAGTTGAAGAGGAGACTACACCTGCTTTGGAGGAGGAGCTCCAAGAGGATCCGTCTACTTAGGGAGCGAGCCCAGTCAGTTGCCTGTGGTATACTGGATGGCGCCACGAATTTATTTGATTTTCCGCTGCTACTATTTCTCTCTTAATAAGTTTCGCCCTGCGAGGCGTGCATTTGTAACTTGACCATAAGGTCAAGTAACCAGTTTGACTATTTAATTAAAGTACTTTACTAGTATCGAGTGGTATGATTGTGATATTTACCGATGTTAAGACTGTGTGCACTAGCGCGTTCCTGGACTAGTGCTGAATACACAGAGGGTCCGGATTTGCAAATTCGGGGTCCCGACAGAGGTGGTATCAGAGCCATACTGACCGTAGGCTCAACCCTAGCTAGAATGGTCGTAGAGAGGTTAAAACCTATTTTCTAACGCTAAAAGTTTGTCAAGACAAGAAATGACATCTCGACTCATCCCATTCTTTCTTTTCTTGTCTCTTGCTGAATTTTTCCTTACCTTGTCACGATTTAAAAATTTCGAGTTCTTACGTAAGCACTCTTGTGACAGATGGAGGGAGAGTTCAACTACGTCGATTTGGAGGTTGGTCACGCCGCAGAACTTTGGCATATGCTACAGACTCTCGGAGATTTTGAGAAGCCCCAATACCAAGTGGAAGTGATCAGACAAGCAGGATTGATCAAGGCTTGTGACGTGAAGATTGAGGTACCTGCTAGGAAGAAGGGCCCAGGCAATCGCCCGATACATCAGACCGCCAGGAGGTCTACAATGTAGATGGGTATCCAAGAAGTATCACGACGAGCAATGCGACACATTACCCGTATCTACGCCAGAGAGTTGGAGAGCACGGTGTTCCGTTATCACCCGCGCAGCAATAACCTTCTTGACCCGAAGGCGATTCAGGATGAGGATGCCATGGTTACATAGTTGGCACGAATTGTTGTCGCCCAGGAGGATGTACTCGATGATACAAGCAAGGAGCTACAGAATGCTACAAGGACACCGTCACCAGCACCAAGACCCGTCAATCGTAACTACTGCACTTCACCCGCTAGAAACGCTTACTCGTGCAACAAGAAGGAACAGTGAGACGCTGCTACAACCGCAACGAGCCGTGATATTTTGCCAACGATTGTCCAAAGAAGACAGCAGGAGTGACCCGGCCGCTTTAACTTGGGAACCACCCAGCTAGGACGCCAAAGACCAGGAACCACATCCCAAACCGTGGTGAGAGGCCGAGTCAACCATGTCACCGCAGATGCACTGCAGAATGCTACGGACGTCGTACTGGGTAAGTTACTTGTTAACTCAGTACCTGCAACAGTTTTGTTTGACTCTGGAGCTTCGCATTCGTTGTTTCGCAAGGCTTTGCTGCTAGAAACGATTTGGGGATTGCAAGACTTAAGTGCATGCTTTTAGTTCAAACCCCTGGTTCCGAACTCCGAACGAAAGTAGGATGTTCCGGGGTGAGAATACTAATAGATGGAATAGAGTTCCTAGCGAACCTTATAATTTTGGAGACCCAGACCTTAGACGTTATTTTGGGAATGGACTGGTTATCCAAGCACAAGGCCGTATTGGATTGTGGACGAAGGACTATCTCAGTTGAGAGCCCGTGTGGAAAGATAGTGAAATTTCAAGCTACTGCCGTTAGAGAAGGACAGTTGATGGGTAACAGTACCATGGCAATCAGCATAGAGGATGTCTCAGTAGTGAATGAGTACCCAGATGTTTTTCCCGAAGATCTACCTGGTATGCCGCCAGACAGGGACATAGAGTTTGTGATAGAGCTTGTACCTGGTACAGCACCAATAGCAAAGAGACCCTATCGGATGTCCACCGAGGAGTTGGTAGAGATGAAGAAACAACTGGAAGAGTTAATGGAGAAAGGATTTATCAGACCGAGCTCGTCGCCGTGGGGAGCACCAGTTTTGTTTGTCAAGAAGAAGGACGGGAGTTTCAGGATGTGCATTGACTATCGTGCACTCAATGAAGTCACCGTGAAGAATAAGTACCCGTTACCCAGGATTGATGATTTGTTTGATCAGCTGAGAGGAGCCGGAGTTTTCTCCAAGATTGATCTGAGATCGGGATACCATCAGCTGAAGATCCGATCAGAAGATATTCCGAAAACTGCATTCTCGTCAAGATATGGACATTACGAGTTTACAGTTATGTCCTTTGGACTGACGAATGCGCCAGCATATTTCATGAATATGATGAATAAGGTGTTCATGGAATATTTGGACAAGTTTGTCATCGTGTTCATAGATGATATCCTAATCTACTCCAAGACAGAGGATGAACATGCCGAACACTTGAGGCGAGTTTTGGAAAAGCCGAGGAACGACAACTCTTCGCCAAGTTCAGCAAGTGTGATTTTTGGAAAGACAAGGTAGAATTCCTCGGACATGTAATGACCGCATGAGGAAGGAGTCGCCGTAGATCCAAGCAAGGTAGAAGCCGTGTTACATTGGGAGCACCAAGACTGTGACCCAGATCCAGAGTTTCCTTGGAATGGCAGGATACTACCGCCGTTTCATTGAAGGCTTTTCGACAATTGCGAAACCTCTTACGCAATTGCTGAAAAAGGAGAAGAAGTTTGCATGGACGCCAGAATGTGAGAAAGGATTTCAGGAGCTGAAGAAGCGATTGACATCAGCACCGGTGTTAGTTCTACCGGATGTTACTCAAAACTTTGATATTTATTGTGACGCATCGCGCCAAGGACTTGGATGTGTGCTGATGCAGAATGGAAAGGTCGTCGCTTATGCATCAAGGCAGTTGAGGCCGCATGAGGAAAATTATCCGACACATGACCTAGAGTTAGCTGCCGTAGTGCATGCCTTGAAGATATGGCGTCACTATCTGATTGGAAACAGATGTGAAGTATACACGGATCATAAGAGCCTTAAGTACATATTCACCCAGTCAGATCTGAACATGAGGTAGAGGAGATGGTTAGAGTTGATCAAGGACTACAATGTTGGAATCCATTACCATCCTGGAAAGGCCAACGTAGTAGCCGATGCTCTGAGTCGGAAAAGCCATACTGTGAGCACGTTGCTAGCCACAAGTCAGGATGAGCTATGTGAGGATTTCCAGAGAATGAAGATTGAGGTGATACCTAGCGGATTCTTGGCCGCATTGGAAGTAAAGCCTACCCTAGAGGACCAGATCCGGGAAGGACAGAAGGATGATGACAAGATCCGCAGGATTAAGACCATCAAGGAGGAAGGCAAGGCAGAGGACTTCAAGTTGGATGAGCAAGGCACGTTATGGATGAAGGATCGCATTTGTGTGCCGAACAACAAGGAGTCAAGCAGTTGATTCTAGAAGAAGCCCATGACTCCAAGTATTCAATTCACCCTGGAAGCGCCAAAATGTATCAGGATTTGAAGGAAAGATTCTGGTGGCCGAGCATGAAGCGTGAAGTTGCCGAGCATGTTGCATTGTGCGACGTATGCCAGAGAGTCAAGGCAATGCATCAGAGACCAGCAGGATTGCTACAAATTACTGAAAATACCAGAGTGGAAGTGGGAGGAAATCGGAATGGATTTCATTACCGGTTTGCCTAAGACTCAAGGAGGTTATGACTCCATATGGGTTATAGTGGATCGCTTGACCAAAGTAGCCCATTTTATCCCCGTGAAGACCACTTACTCGGGAGATAAATTAGCAGAATTGTACATGATCAGATCGTCTGCTTGCACGGAGTGCCAAAGAGGATTGTATCGCATGCAGGTACCCAATTTACCTCAAGGTTACGGAATAAGTTGCATGAGGCCATGGGAACCCGTTTGAACTTCAAGATCTGACCTATCATCCACAGACGGATGGAGAGACCGAAAGAGTCAATCGATTCGGAGGATATGTTAAGAGCGTGTGCATTGGCTTATGCTACCTCTTGGGATAAGAGTTTGCCGTATGCCGAGTTCGATTACAATAATAGTTACCAAGCTAGTTTCTGAGATGTCACCTTTTGAGGCCTTTGTATGGTCGACTCGCCGACGCCATTGAATTGGAATGAGACCGGCGAGCGCCGTGTCTTCGGCCTGATATTCTTCAAGAGGCTGAAGAAGCAGATTGCCATGATTAGGGAAAGGTTGAAGATCGCCCAATCACGCATGTAAGAGTTATGTCGACAACCGTCGCGAGACCTGAATTTCGAACCGTAAGATTTCGTGTATCTCAGAGTCACGCCGTAGAGGAGTTAAGAGGTTCCATGCCAAAGGGAAACTTGCACCCTGCTATGTTGGACCATTTAAGATTTTGAGCCGCAGAGGCGAAGTTGCTTACCACCTAGGACTACCGCGATCGTTAGCGTGAGTACATGACGTATTCCATGTGTCCCAGTTGAAGAAGTGTCTCCGAGTACCTGAGGAACAGACACCGCTAGAGTCAATTGAGTTGCAAGAAGATTTGACTTACAAGGAGCATCCCGTAAAGATTTTGGACACTATGGATCGAGAGACCAGAAATAAGTCAACCCGTTTCTGTAGAGTTCAGTGGAGTAATCATGAAGAGAGCGAAGCGACTTGAGAGCGCGAAGAGGATTTGAAGAAAGAGTTTCCAAGCCTATTCTGTAGTAAGCCCTGAATCTCGGGGACGAGATTCTATTAAGGGGGGGAGGTTTGTAACACCCCAAAATTTTGTTTTCTTAAATCTATGTGTGATTTGGCACTTTGGTGAATTTTTGGAATTTTTTGGGATTTATTTGGATTTATTTGGAATTTATTTGAATTTATTCCATTTTAAAATAATTAAAGAATTTAATTTTTCAAATAAAGTTTTGTTGGAAATATTTTATTTGAGTCCCAAATACCCTAAAATATTTTCCAGAATTTTTCTGGGATTTTTCTGAGTATTTTGCTATTTTTAATGAATTAAATGAATTACTGGGAATTATGTTAAATATTAAATCGCTGGAAATTCAATTAGGGTTAGTACTATTCCTCCGACTCGAACCAGACCCGAGTCTGACCCGAGTCGGACCCGCGCCACGCGACTTGGTTCAACCGCGTCCCCGAACCCAAACCTAACCCTAATTGCGCACCGTCCGATCCCGATCGAACGAATGCCGTTCGGCCGCGTCGCGCACGTGCTTGGGCCGTTGGATCCTGCCACGTGTGCGGTCGCGCGATCGTCTCCCCCGACGAATCCGAGCCGGACTCCTCCGCCGTGGGCCGCCGCGTCCGTTAGGGTTTCCGCGATTCGCACGGAAGCCGGGGGCAATAAATACCCCCACGTGATCGCTCGGGTCTGCTGAGCACGCACGTCTAGGTCCCAAGCCCTGCGCCGCCACCCGTAGCGCGCAATCGCTCGCCGACGCTAAGAACCGCCGCCGAGGGTTTTGCGTTGTTTCCGTCGTCGCCGAGGACTCTTCGCTGCCGTGAGACCCGGATCCAAACTCCTCGCACCGAGCCGCGTCCGGGAAGTGCACTCACATCGCCGGAGCGTGCTCCAAACGCCGCTTCATAGGTCGTCATCCCCAACCCCGGCAGCCTGCACCACCGACCTCCATCGCCGGACTCGCGAGCTCCACGGACCGTTCGATCCCCATCCGATGATCACGGTGAGTCCACGTTTCCTTGAAACTTTAGAAAACCAGATTGGATCTGGACCGTTAGATCAAGATCCAACGGTCCAGATGTAGCCACGTAAGCCAGTCGTACCAAGCGCTGGATAAGGTTCAACCGTTCGATCAAGATCGAACGGCGTAGGTAGCGCCACGCGTCATCCGCCGGATCGTGCCACGCCACCCACGGTGAGGCAAAAATCCGATCCAATCCGACCGCTCGATTCGAATCGAACGGCTCGGATCGTGCCACGTAGCCTAAGCGCGCCATACCGCGGCGAAGACGTGGGCGCCGACATGCGGGCCCGCATGTCGATCGTACCAAGCCGTCGCGCGATCCACCGTGGACCTGCGCCCGTGGACCCAGTCCATGGGCCGGACACGCGTGGCAAAGACCTGAGTGGTGCCACGTGTCATGCTGACGTCAGCATGACATCATCACGGGAGCCGTTCGGTGATGACGCCACCGACCAATCCAAAGGTCGACACGTGTCCAGGCTGACGCAATAATTAATTTCCAAAAAAAGAAAATGATTTATTAATTCGAAATAATGATTTCAAATTTTGTTTCAAACTTCAAACGCTTATAACTTTTGCGTTTCAACTCCGATTTGAGTGATTCAAATTTCTAAATTTGTATAAAATTGAGATCTACCTAAATATAAATTTTATTTAATTTTTGGAGTAAAGTTTTTCTCTGTAAAATTATTTAATTGATTATTTAAACTTTAAATAATCATAACTTTTGCATTTTAACTCCAAATTTGACGATTCTAGTTTCTAAAAATTCATAAAATTATGTTCTCTCTGTTTATGGATTTTATTTGGATGTTTGGACACTTTTTGCCTATTATTTATTCGTGTATTGCTATTTGCATGCTTTACGAGTAGACGTTGAAGTGATGGAAGGATTTGAAGGAGAAGTATTGACTCAGGATCCAACTCAAGACCAAGAACAAGTACTTTTTGAAGGCAAGTTGTGCTTTGACCATGTTGATCCTATTTCGAAACCTATTTTGATTTAACTTATTGCATGCTAGTTCAATTAGAAAATACTTTATTTAAATATGGGGGATTAGATAAATACCAATTTGCTGTATGACACCTTGATTATTTATATATGTGCCATGACCCTTGTCACCCTAGTTGTGGATTACTAGTTGGACATTATTAAATTGCCAACATGGGTTTTAGACCGTTGTAGTATATTGCTTAGACCTGCTACGTGCTCATGACATGATTTTGGACAATCAAATGTTAATATTGACTTAATGATATATTGAACCTGTTTTGGAAAGGTATCATGTGATGTTGACGGCACGTGGTGCATGGTAATCAACTGGGGTTTGATAAATAGTTTTCGACCGGGGCATGTGGCAAGAATTATCAGGTGGGCCAGTTGTGGCACTAGGGGTGTTGATTTGGTTCTTCGGGTAGTCTTGCCCTGGTCACCCTAAGGACTTCACCTTGCAAGCCTTTGAACTGGGTCTAACGTGCAACCACATGTCTGTAATGGGACGGACCTAGTTGACTAAGTTGCTAATAACGTACCTGTGGGACCTCAGGAGGTCAACTACACCCTTTGTGTAAGTTGTACGGGGAGCGCATCGGGCCGAGGCCAGTACCCATCTAACGGTTGATTGGCCTAAACTTCGCCTTAGCTAAGGGAAGGGTTAGTGTGCAATAACCGGGGAGGACCACTTGTATTGTTAGAGGTTTCCGAAAGACTTTGTTACGGGAACTCGCCTTTGTGGTGTTTGACTGTATCTTGTAGGTAAAGTGCATAACCTCTGCAGAGTGTAGAATCTATTCGAATAGCCGTGTCCGCGGTATTGGACATCGCTCGGGAATTACAGTCAAGGGTTAGATTTTTCTCAAAAATAACTTGGATTTGAAAGGTTGGGTTGGATTAATAATGATGTTGATGGAAATGTGGATTAGGATGGGAAAGATGTTTATTAAACTCCTTGAAAAGTTACCTATGCTATACTTGTTTCTACTGCTTTCGAATCTACTTATGTTACTTGTCAAATGTCAAGCATCGCAAATATACCTTGAGCTATTCCTTTGTACCAAGCCATGCATATAGTATATTAGCTTTGCATTACGTGTGCATGACTTGCTGAGTACCAAGTACTCACCCTTGCCACAATACAACACCAGTTGAAGAGGAGACTACACCAGCTTTGGAGGAGGAGCTCCAAGAGGATCCGTCGACTTAGGGAGCGAGCCCAGTCAGTTGCCTGTGGTATACTGGATGGCGCCACGAATTTATTTGATTTTTCGCTGCTACTATTTCTCTCTTAATAAGTTTCGCCCTGCGAGGCGTGCATTTGTAACTTGACCATAAGGTCAAGTAACCAGTTTGACTATTTAATTAAAGTACTTTACTAGTATCGAGTGGTATGATTGTGATATTTACCGATGTTAAGACTGTGTGCACTAGCGCGTTCCTGGACTAGTGCTGAATACACAGAGGGTCCGGATTTGCAAATTCGAGGTCCCGACAGTGGTCTTCACGGAGATAAAATGGGCTACTTTGGTCAAGCGATCCACTATAACCCATATGGAGTCATAACCTCCTTGAGTCTTAGGCAAACCGGTAATGAAATCCATTCCGATTTCCTCCCACTTCCACTCAGGTATTTTCAGTAATTTGTAGTAATCCTGCTGGTCTCTGATGCATTGCCTTGACTCTCTGGCATACGTCGCACATTGCAACATGCTCGGCAACTTCACGCTTCATGCTCGGCCACCAGAATCTTTCCTTCAAATCCTGATACATCTTGGCACTTCCTGGGTGAATTGAATACTTGGAGTCGTGGGCTTCTTCTAGAATCAACTGCTTCAGCTCCTTTTTGTTCGTTACACAAATGCGATCCTTCGGCCATAACGTGCCTTGCTCATCCAACTTGAAATCCTCTTCCTTGCCTTCTTCCTTGATGGACCTGATCCTGCGGATCTTGTCATCATCCTTCTGTCCTTCTCGGATCTGATCCTCTAGGGTAGGCTTTACTTCCAATGCGGCCAAGAATCCGCTAGGTACCACCTCAATCTTCATTCTCTGAAAATCCTCACATAACTCATCCTGACTTGTGGCTAGCAACATACTCACGGTATGGCTTTTCCGACTCAAGGCATCGGCAACTACGTTGGCCTTCCCGGGATGGTAATGGATTTCAACATTGTAGTCCTTGATCAACTCTAACCATCTCCTCTGCCTCATGTTCAAGTCTGATTGGGTGAAGATGTACTTAAGAGTCTTATGGTCCGTGTATACTTCACATCTGTTTCCAATTAGATAGTGACGCCATATCTTCAAGGCATGCACTACGGCAGCTAGCTCTAGGTCATGCGTCGGATAATTTTCCTCATGCGGCCTCAACTGCCTTGATGCATAAGTTTACTTACCTTTCCATTCTCGTGACAAAGACACATCCAAGTCCTTGGCGCGATGCGTCACAATAAATATCAAAGCTTTGAGTAACATCCGGTAGAACTAACACCGGTGCTGATGTCAATCGCTTCTTCAGCTCTTGAAATCCTTTCTCGCTTCGTCAGACCAAAGGACATAACTGTAAACTCGTAATGTCCATATCTTGACGAGAATGCAGTCTTCGGAATATCTTCTGATCGGATCTTCAACTGATGGTATCCCGATCTCATATCAATCTTGGAGAAAACTCCGGCTCCTCTCAATTGGTCAAACAAATCATCAATCCTGGGTAGCGGATACTTATTCTTCACAGTGACTTCATTGAGTGCACGGTAGTCAATGCACATCCTGAAACTCCCGTCCTTCTTCTTTGACAAACAAAACTGGCGCTCCCCACGGCGACGAACTCGGTCTGATAAATCCTTTCTCCATTAACTCTTCAAGCTGCTTTTTCATCTCTACCAATTCTTCGGTGGACATTCGATACGGTCTCTTTGCTATCGGTGCTGTACCAGGTACAAGCTCTATCACAAACTCTATGTCCCTGTCTAGCGGCATACCAGGTAGATCTTCAGGAAAAACATCTGGGTACTCATTCACTACTGAGACATCCTCTATGCTGATTGCCTTGGTACTGTTAACCATCAACTGTCCATCTCTAACGGCAGTAGCTTGAAATTCCACTTTCCTTCCACACGGGATCTCAACTGAGATAGTTCTTCGTCCACAATCCAATACGGCCTTGTGCTTGGATAACCAATCCATTCCCAAAATGACGTCTAAGGTCTGGGTCTCCAAAATAATAAGGTTCGCTAGGAACTCTATCCCATCTATTAGTATTCTCACCCCGGAACATCCTACTTTTGTTCGGAGTTCGGAACCAGAGGTTTGAACTAAAAGCATGCATTTAAGTCTTGCAATCCCCAAATCATTTCTAGCAGCAAAGCCTTGTGAAACAAACGAATGCGAAGCTCCAGAATCAAACAAAATCAAGCAGGTGCATCGAGTTAACAAGTAACTTACCCAGTACGACGTCTGTAGCATTCTGCAGTGCATCTGCGGTGACATGGTTGACTCGGCCTCTCACCACAATCTGGGGTGTGGTTCCTGGTGCTGGCGTCCTAGCTAGCGTGGATCCCAGATTAAAGCGAACTGGGGTCACTCCTGCTGTCTTCTTTGGGCAACTGTTGGCAAAGTGTCCGGGCTCGTTGCAATTGTAGCAGCGTCTCACTGTTCCTTGTTGACTGCCTGGAGCAGCGTTTCTAGTGGGGGCTGGGGTCTGGTAGTTCTGATTGACGGGTCTTGGTGCTGGTGATGGTGTCCTAGTTGCATTCTGTGGCTGGAATCTGAAAAATTGATTTGGTGCAACTCTCAGGCGCTGTTGCGTTCCCTGGTGTGATCCCTGCTGTTTCATCCTGCGCTTCCTGTTCTCATCCAGTTCCTTGCGCTTGTCCTCAAGAATAAGCGCCTTATTCACCAACTCTTGGAAATCTGGAAAGGTGTGGGTGATCAATCCCACCTGTTACTCGACCTTATGGTCAAGTTACAAATATACGCCTCGCAAGGCGAAACTTAATAAGAGAGAAATAGTAGCAGCGGAAAAATAAGATAACTTCGTGGCGCCATCCAGTATACCACAGGCAACTGACTGGGCTCGCTCCCTAAGTAGACGGTTCCTCTTGGAGTTCCTCCTCCAAAGCTGGTGTAGTCTCCTCTTCAACTGGTGTTGTATTGTGGCAAGGGTGAGTACTTGGTACTCAGCAAGTCATGCACAGAATGCAGCTAATATACTACATGCATGGCTTAATACAAAGGAATAGCTCAGGGTATATTTGCAGTAAACAGCATTTGACAAGTAGCATAAGTAGATTCGAAAGCAGTAGAAGCAAGTAAAGCATAACTAACTTTTCAAGGAGTTTAATCCACATTTCCATCAACATCATTATTTAACCAAACCCAACCTCTCAAGCCCAAGATATTTTCATGAAAGTCTAACGCTTGACTGTAATTCCCGAGCGATGTCCAATACCACGGACACGGCTATTCGAATAGATTCTACACTCTGCAGAGGTTATGCACTTTACCCACAAGATACAGTCAAACACCACAAAGGCGAGTTCCCGTAACAAAGTCTTTCGAAAACTTCTAACAATACAAGTGAGCCTCCCTGGTTATTGCACACTAACCCTTCCCTTAGCTAAGGCGAAGTTTAGGCCAATCAACCGTTAGATGGGTACCTGGCCTCAGCCCCGGTACGCTCCCCCGTACAACTTACACAAAGGGTGTAGTTGACCTCCTGAGGTCCCACAGGTACGTTATTAGCAACTTAATCAACTAGGTCCGTCCCATTACAGACATGTGGTTGCAAGATTGACTCAGTTCAAAGACTTGCAAGGTTAAGTCCTTAGGGTGACCAGGGCAAGACTACCCGAAGAACCAAATCAACATCCCCAGTGCCACAACTGGCCCACCTGATCATTCTTGCCACATGCCCCGGCCGAAAACTATTTATCAAAACACCAGTTGATTACCATGCACCACATGCCATCAACATCACATGATACTTTTCCAAAACAGGTTCAATATATCATTAAGTCAATATTAACATTTGATTGTCCAAAATCATGTCATGAGCACGTAGCAGGTCTAAGCAACATACTACACGATCTAATTTCCCATGTTGGCAATTTAATAATGTCCAACTAATAAACCACAACTAGGGTGACAAGGGTCATGGCACATATTTAATTAATCAAGGTTTCATACAGCAATTTGGCATTTATCTAATTTCCCATATTTAAATAAAGTATTTTTTTCTATTTGAACTAGCATGCAATAAGTTAAATCAAAATAATTTTGAAAATAGGATCAACATGGTCAAAGCACAACTTGCCTTCAAAAAGTACTTGTTCTTGGTCTTGAGTGGGATCCTGAGTCAACACCTCTCCTTCGAATCCTTCCGGCAATTCAACGTCTACTCGTAAGGCGTGCAAATAGCAATACACAAATAAACAATAGGCAAAAACATCCCAAACTTCCAAATAAAATCCATAAGCAGAGAGAACATAATTTTATGAATTTTTAGGAACTGGAATCGTTCAAATCGGAGTTAAAAAGCAAAAGTTATAATTATTTAAAGTTTTAATAATCAATTAAATAATTTTACAGAGAAAAACTTTAGTCCAAAAATTAAATAAAATTCATTATTAGGTAGATCTCAATTTTATACAAATTTAGAAATTTGAATCACTCAAATCGGAGTTGAAACGCAAAAGTTATAAGCGTTTGAAGTTTGAAACAAAATCTGAAATCATTATTTCGAATTAATAAATCATTTTCTTTTTCGGAAATTAATTATTGCGTCAGCCTGGACACGTGTCAGCCTCTGATTGGTTTGCTGACGTCAGCCGGTTCACGGACTCGGTCCACGCTCGGCTCGGGTTCACCGTGAACCCGGTCCACGGCTTGGGTCGCTGACAGGTGGGTCCACTCGGGTGACGTCATTGCTGACGTCAGCGGGGCTCAGCCCACGGTGCTGACAGGTGGGACCCCCTGGTGACGTCATGGGTGACGTCACCGCACGGCTGGGACAGCCGCTGACATCTTGAGCCCGTCTTTGGCGTCATGGTGCGGTTGATCGGCGTCATCGACCGCAGCGGGCGGCGTGTCGGCGACACGCAGCGTGGAGTCTTGTGTGTCTTGTGCATGGCGGTCATCCTTCCCGGATGCGTGGCGTAATCTCGGCCGTTGGTTTGAAAATCAACGGCCCAGATTAGATCTGGCTCTCACGCGTTTGGGTTAACGCGTTTGATCTGGACCGTTGGATCTAGATCCAATGGTCGAGATTGGATCTGGGGTTTTGGATTGGGATCTCACCGTGAGATGACGTGGCGTGATCTGGGATGTTGGATCTTGATCGGACGGCTGAGAAGCTTCGAGCGACGGCGATGGCGTGCGGCGGAGCTGGCTGGCCGGAGCTTGGGACGGCGACACGGGCAACGGCGTTTGCGGGCTCCTCCGGCGAGGTGAGTTCTCCCTTCGGGTGCGTCTCGTCGTGATGAGTCCGGATCTGGGGTCAACGGCGGCGGGGAACGGCGGACGGCGGCGGAACGAAGCAAAAACCGCGACGGCTCCTTAGATCAACTACGGCGAGCTCTAGCGGGGTGACGGTGGCGGCTCCGGCAGCGTGGGTTAGGGCTACGGGTGCGCATGAAAACGGGCTACCCGATGGCGGCGGCGGCGCATTAAATAGCGGCCTCGGCTTCCGTGAATCACGCGGAGACCGAGGTCGACACGGCTGCGGCGGCGGATTCCGACGGCGGCACGGAGAGGTCGACGTGGCGCAACGTGAGCCGTTGGATCTCAATCCAACGGTCGCGTGAGTTGGACTCGGGTCCGGCTCGGTGAGCTGGCTGGCTCGGTCGGACTCGGGCTCGGTGACGTGGCTCAATCGTGGCCGTTGGATCTGAATCCAACGGTCACGCGGTTAGGGCTCGGCCGAGCGGGTTCGGTCGAGTCACGTGGCTCGGGTCGGACTCGAGTCGACTTCGGACTTCGGTCGGTCGGATGAAACGATGCTCGACCCGACTTGATTTAATTAATCCAATTAAATTCTCAGAAATTCAATTAAATCATTAAAAATAGCAAAAGACTCAGAAAAATTCTGGAAAATATTTTGGAACATTTTGGACTCACATAAAATATTTCCAATAAAACTTTATTTGCAAAGTTTAATTCTTTAATTATTTCAAAATGGAATAAATTCCAAATAAATCCAAATAAATCCCAGAAAATTCCAAAAATTCACCAAAGTGCCAAATCACACATGAATTTAAGAAAAGCAAAATTTTGGGGTGTTACAAGGAGTGACCCCAGTTCGCTTCAATCTAGGATCCACCCCAGCTAGGACGCCAGCACCAGGAGCCACACCCCAGACTGTGGTGAGAGGCCGAGTCAACCATGTCACCGCAGATGCACTGCAGAATGTTACGGACGTCGTACTGGGAAAGTTACTTGTTAACTCAGTACCTGCAACGGTTTTGTTTGATTCTGGAGCTTCGCATTCGTTTGTTTCACAAGGCTTTGCTGCTAAAAATGATTTGGGGATTGCAAGACTTAAATGCATGCTTTTAGTTCAAACCCCTGGTTCCGAACTCCGAATGAAAGTAGGATGTTCCGGGGTGAGAATACTAATAGATGGGATAGAGTTCCTAGCAAACCTTATTATTTTGGAGACCCAGACCTTAGACGTCATTTTGGGAATGGATTGGTTATCCAAGCACAAGGCCGTATTGGATTGTGGACGAAGAACTATCTCAGTTGAGAGCCCGTGTGGAAAGAAAGTGGAATTTCAAGCTACTGCCGTCAGAGATGGACAATTGATGGTTAACAGTACCAAGGCAATCAGCATAGAGGATGTCTCAGTAGTGAATGAGTACTCAGATGTTTTTCCTGAAAATCTACCTGGTATGCTGCCAGACAGGGACATAGAGTTTGTGATAGAGCTTGTACCCGGTACAGCGCCGATAGCAAAGAGACCTTATCGGATGTCCACCGAGGAATTGGTAGAGATGAAGAAACTACTTGAAGAGTTAATGGAGAAAGGATTTATCAGACCGAGTTCGTCACCGTGGGGAGCACCAGTTTTGTTCGTCAAGAAGAAGGACAGGAGTTTCAGGATGTGCATTGACTACCGTGCACTCAATGAAGTCACCGTGAAGAATAAGTACCCGCTACCCAGTATCGATGATTTGTTCGATCAGCTGAGAGGAGCCGGAGTTTTCTCCAAGATTGATCTAAGATCGGGAAACCATCAGTTGAAGATCCGATCAGAGGATATTCCGAAGAACGCATTCTCGTCAAGATATGGACATTACGAGTTTACAGTTATGTCCTTTGGTCTGACGAATGCGCCAGCATATTTCATGAATATGATGAATAAGGTGTTCATGGAATATTTGGACAAGTTTGTCGTTGTGTTCATAGATGATATCCTAATCTACTCCAAGACAGAGGATGAACATGCCGAACACTTGAGGCGAGTATTGGAAAAGCTGAGGGAACAGCAACTCTTCGCCAAGTTCAGTAAGTGTGATTTTTGGAAGGACAAGGTGGAATTCCTCGGACATGTAATGACAGCAGAAGGAGTCGCTGTAGATCCAAGCAAGGTAGAAGCTATGTTACATTGGGAGCAGCCGAAGACTGTGACCCAGATCCGGAGTTTCCGTGGAATGGCAGGTTACTATCGCCGTTTCATTGAAGGCTTTTCGACAATTGCGAAACCTCTCACGCAATTGCTGAAAAAGGAGAAGAAGTTTTGTCGGGACCCGAATCTGCAAATCCGGACCCTCTGTGTATTCAGCACTAGACCAGGAACGCGCTAGTGCACACAGTCTTAACATCGGTAAATATCACAATCATACCACTCGATACTAATAAAGTACTTTAATTAGATAGTCAAAACTGGTTGCTCGACCTTATGGTCAAGCTACAATTATACGCCTCGCAGGGCGAACTTATTAAGAGAGAAATAGTAGCAGCGGAAAAATAAGATAACTTCGTGGCGCCATCCAGTATACCACAGGCAATGGTGGGCTCGCTCCTAAGTAGAGCGGTTCCTCGTGGAGCTCCTCCTCCAAAGCTGGTGTAGTCTCCTCTTCAACTGGTGTTGTATTGTGGCAAGGGTGAGTACTTGGTACTCGGCAAGTCATGCCTGTAATGCAGCTAATATACTACATGCATGGCTTAATACAAAGGAATAGCTCAGGGTATATTTGCAGTAAAACAGCATTTGACAAATATCATAAGTAGATTCGAAAGCAGTAGTAACAAGTAAAGCATAGATAACTTTTCAAGGAGTTTAATAAACATCTTTCCCATCCTAATCCACATTTCCATTAACGTCATTTGTAAACCAAACCCAACCTTTCAAGTCCAAGTCATTTTTGAGAAAATCTAACCCTTGACTGTAATTCCCGAGCGATGTCCAATACCGCGGACACGGCTATTCGAATAGATTCTACACTCTGCAGAGGTTATGCACTTTACCCACAAGATACAGTCAAACACCACAAAGGCGAGTTCGTGAACAAAGTCTTTGGAAACTTCTAACAATACAAGTGGTCCTCAGGTTATTGCACACTAACCCTTCCCTTAGCTAAGGCGAAGTTTAGGCCAATCAACCGTTAGATGGGTACCTGGCCTCAGCCCCGGTACGCTCCCCCATACAACTTACACAAAGGGTGTAGTTGACCTCCTGAGGTCCCACAGGCACGTTATTAGCAACTTAGTCAACTAGGTCCGTCCCATTACAGACATGTGGTTGCACGTTAGACCTAGTTCAAAGGCTTGCAAGATTAAGTCCTTAGGGTGACCAGGGCAAGACTACCCGAAGAACCAAATCAACATCCCCAGTGCCACAACTGGCCCACCTGATCATTCTTGCCACATGCCCCGGTCGAAAAACTATTTATCAAACCCCAGTTGATTACCATGCACCACGTGCCATCAACATCACATGATACCTTTCCAAAATAGGTTCAATATATCATTAAGTCAATATTGACATTTGATTGTCCAAAATCATGTCATGAGCACGTAGCAGGTCTAAGCAGTATACTACAACGGTCTAAAACCCATGTTGGTAATTTAATAATGTCCAACTAGTAAACCATAACTAGGGTGACAAGGGGTCATGGCACATACTTAAGTAATCAAGGTGTCATACAACAATTTGGCATTTATCTAATTCCCCATAATTAAATAAAGTATTTTCTAACTAAACTAGCATGCAATAAGTTAAATCAAAATAGATTTCAAAATAGGATCAACATGGTCAAAGCACAACTTGCCTTCAAAAAGTACTTGCTCTTGGTCTTGAGTTGGATCCTGAGTCAATACTTCTCCTTCGAATCCTTCCGGCACTTCAACGTCTACTCGTAAAGCGTGCAAATAGCAATACACGAATAAACAATAGGCAAAAAGTGTCCAAATATCCAAATAAAGTCCATAAACAGAGAGAACATAATTTTATGAATTTTTAGAAACTAGAATCGTCAAATTCGGAGTTAAAATGCAAAAGTTATAGCATTTTGAAGTTTAAATAATCAATTAAATAATTTTACAGAGAGAAACTTTAGTTCAAAAATTAAATAAAATTCATATTTAGGTAGATCTCAATTTTATACAAATTTAGAAATGTGAATCACTCAAATCGGAGTTGAAACGTAAAAGTTATAAGCGTTTGAAGTTTGAAACAAAATCTGAAATCATTATTTCGAATTAATAATTCATTTTCTTTTTCGGAAATTATTTATTGCGTCAGCCTGGACACGTGTCAGCACTGGATTGGTCGGCTGACGTTAGCCGGTCCATGGACTTGGTCCATGCTCGGCTCGGGTCTACCGTGGACTCGGTCCACGACTCCACGTGTCGCTGACAGGTGGGACCAATCGGGTGACGTCACTGGCGGCGTCGGCGGGCTCAACCCGCAGTGCGGCGGTGGGACCTTTGTAGCGTCATTCTTGGCGTCGGCGCTCGGCTGGGACGGCCCGTGACATCTTGAGCCCGCCATGGCGTCAGCGTGACGTCATGGTGCGGTTTGGTCAAGTCGCCGACACGCGGGCGGCGTGTCGGCGTCTACCTGAGTGCTTGGCCCGGCGGTCAGGCTTCCCGACACGTGGCGCAATCTCGGCCGTTGATTTGAAAATCAACGGCCCAGATTAGATCTGGACTCATGCGTTTGGGTTAACGCGTTTGATCTGGACCGTTGGATCTAGATCGGACGGTCAAGATTGGATCTGGTGGTTTTGGACGGAATCTCACCTTGAGATGACGTGGCGCAATCTGAGACGTTGGATCAGGATCGGACGGCTGAGAAGCTTCGAGTGACGGCGATGGCGTGCGGCGGAGCTGGCTGGCCGGAGCTGGGGACGACGACACGGGCAACGGCGTCTGCGGGCTCCTCCGGCGAGGTGAGTTCTCCCTTCGGGTGCGTCTCGTCGCGGTGAGTCCGGATCTGGGGTCAACGGCGGCGGGGGACGACGGAGATGGCGGCAATCGGCATAGAACCACGGCGGAGGGAAGAGGCAACTCCGGCGAGCGATTGCGGCTCAACGGCGGCGGCTCAGGCGACATTGTCTAGAGCTACGGGTGCGCAATGAAGTGGCGGTCATGATGGCGGCGACAGTGCAATAAATAGAGCCCTCGGCGTCCGTGAAACGCACGGAAACCGAGACCTGCTCCGTTGCGGCGGCGGAGTCCGGCGAGGACTCGTACTGGGCTACGTGGCTAACGCACAGCCGTTGGATCGAGATCCAACGGTGCGTGAGTTTGGGTTCGGGTCGGACTCGGGTGAGCTGGCTGGCTCAGTCGGACTCAGGCTCGGTGACGTGGCTCAATCGTGGCCGTTGGATCTTGATCCAACGGTCACACGCGTAGGGTTAGGCCGAGTGGGTTCGGCTCAACCACGGACTCGGGTCGGACTCGAGTTAGACTCGGACTCGGGTCCGGTCGGATGAACAGTACTTGACCCGACTTGATTTTCCAGCGATTTAATATTTAAAATAATTTCCAGTAATTCATTTAATTCATTAAAAATAGCAAAAGACTCGGAAAAATTCCAGAAAAATTCTGGAAAATATTTTGGAACATTTTGGACTCAAATAAAATATTTTCAACAAAATTTTATTTGCAAAGTTTAATTCTTTAATTATTTCAAAATGGAATAAATTCAAATAAATTCCAAATAAATCCAAATAATTTCCAGAAAATTCCAAAAATTCACCAAAGTGCCAAATCACACATGAATTTAAGAAATGCAAAATTTTGGGGTGTTACAAACCTCCCCCCCTTAATAGAATCTCGTCCCCGAGATTCAGGGCTTACTACAGAATAGGCTTGGAAACTCTTTCTTCAAATCCTCTTCGCGCTCCCAAGTTGCTTCACTCTCCGCGTGGTTGCTCCACTGAATTCTACAGAAGCGGGTTGACTTATTTCTAGTTTCTCGATCCATAGTGTCCAAAATCTTCATGGGATGCTCCTTGTAAGTCAAATCTTCTTGCAACTCAATTGATTCTAGCTGTGTTTGTTCCTCAGGAACTCGGAGACACTTCTGCAACTGGGACACGTGGAACACGTCATGTACTCCTGCTAATGACTGCGGTAACTCTAGCTGGTAAGCAACTTCGCCTCTGCGGCTCAAAATCTTAAATGGTCCAACATAACGGGGCGCAAGTTTTCCTTTGGCATGGAACCTCTTAACTCCCCTGAGCGGCGTGACTCTGAGATACACGAAATCTTCTGGTTCGAAATTCAGGTCTCGGCGACGGTTGTCAGCATAACTCTTCTGTCGTGATTGGGCTATCTTCAATCTCTCCCTGATCATGGCAATCTGTTCTTCAGCTTCTTGAAGAATATCTGGCCCAAAGACACGGCGTTCACCTGTCTCATTCCAGTTCAATGGCGTCCGACAGGGTCGACCATACAGTGCCTCAAAAGGTGACATCTGTAAACTAGCCTGGTAACTATTATTGTAACTGAACTCGGCATACGGCAAACTCTTATCCCAAGATGTAGCATAAGCCAATGCACACGCTCTTAACATATCCTCCAGAATCTGATTGACTCTTTCGGTCTGTCCATCCGTCTGTGGATGATAGGTTGTACAGAAGTTCAAACGGGTTCCCATGGCTTCATGCAACTTATTCCAAAACCTTGAGGTAAATTGGGTACCTCTGTCCGATACAATCCTCTTTGGCACTCCCAATGTAACACAGCTTCTACCTTGCTTGGATCTACGGCGACTCCTACTGCGGTCATTACATGTTCGAGGAATTCTACCTTGTCCTTCCAAAAATCACACTTACTGAACTTGGCGAAGAGTTGCTGTTCCCTCATGTCGGGACCCCGAATTTGCAAATCCGGACCCTCTGTGTATTTAGCACTAGTCCAGGAACGCGCTAGTGCACACAGTCTTAACATTGGTAAATATCACAATCATACCATTCGATACTAATAAAGTACTTTTATTTAAATAACCAAACTGGTTACTCGACCTTATGGTCAAGTCACAAATGTACGCCTCGCAGGGCGAAACTTATTAAGAGAGAAATAGTAGCAGCGGAAAATCAAATAACTTCGTGGCGCCATCCAGTATACCACAGGCAACTGACTGGGCTCGCTCCCTAAGTAGACGGATCCTCTTGGAGCTCCTCCTCCAAAGCTGGTGTAGTCTCCTCTTCAACTGGTGTTGTATTGTGGCAAGGGTGAGTACTTGGTACTCAGCAAGTCATGCACAGAATGCAGGCTAATATACTATATGCATGGCTTGGTACAAAGGAATAGCTCAAGGTATATTTGCAGTAAACAGCATTTGACAAGTAGCATAAGTAGATTCGAAAGCAGTAGAAACAAGTATAGCATAGATAACTTTTCAAGGAGTTTAATGAACATCTTTCCCATCCTAATCCACATTTCCATCAACATCATTATTAATCCAACCCAACCTTTCAGATCCAAGTTATTTTTGAGAAAATCTAACCCTTGACTGTAATTCCCGAGCGATGTCCAATACCGCGGACACGGCTATTCGAATAGATTCTACACTCTGCAGAGGTTATGCACTTTACCCACAAGATACAGTCAAACACCACAAAGGCGAGTTCCCGTAACAAAGTCTCTCGGAAACTTCTAACAATACAAGTGGTCCTCCCCGGTTATTGCACACTAACCCATCCCTTAGCTAAGGCGAAGTTTAGGCCAATCAACCGTTAGATGGGTACCCGGCCTCAGCCCCGGTACACTCCCCCGTACAACTTACACAAAGGGTGTAGTTGACCTCCTGAGGTCCCACAGGTACGTTATTGGCAACTTAATCAACTAGGTCCGTCCCATTACAGACATGTGGTTGCACGTTAGACCCAGTTCAAAGGCTTGCAAGGTGAAGTCCTTAGGGTGACCAGGGCAAGACTACCCGAAGAACCAAATCAACATCCCCAATGCCACAACTGGCCCACCTGATCATTCTTGCCACATGCCCCGGTCGAAAAACTATTTATCAAACCCTAGTTGATTACCATGCACCACGTGCCATCAACATCACATGATACCTTTCCAAAACAGGTTCAATATATCATTAAGTCAATATTAACATTTGATTGTCCAAAATCATGTCATGAGCACGAAAGGTGTCTAAGCAGTATACTACAACGGTCTAAAACCCATGTTGGCAATTTAATAATGTCCAACTAGTAAACCACATCTAGGGTGACAAGGGGTCATGGCACATACTTAAATAATCAAGGTGTCATACAGCAAATTGGTATTTATCTAATCCCCCATATTTAAATAAAGTATTTTCTAATTGAACTAGCATGCAATAGGTTAAATCACAATAGATTTCAAAATAGGATCAACATGGTCAAAGCACAACTTGCCTTCAAAAAGTACTTGTTCTTGGTCTTGAGTTGGATCCTGAGTCAATACTTCTCCTTCGAATCCTTCCGGCACTTCAACGTCTACTCGTAAAGCGTGCAAATAGCAATACACGAATAAACAATAGGCAAAAAGTGTCCAAACATCCAAGTAAAATCCATAAACAGAGAGAACATAATTTTATGAATTTTTAGAAACTGGAATCGTCAAATTTGGAGTTAAAATGCAAAAGTTATGATTACTTAAAGTTTAAATAATCAATTAAATAATTTTACAGAGAAAAACTTTAGTCCAAAAATTAAATAAAATTCATATTTAGGTAGATCTCAATTTTATACAAATTTAGAAATTTGAATCACTCAAATCGGAGTTGAAATGCAAAAGTTATAAGCGTTTGAAGTTGGAAACAAAATCCGAAATCATTATTTCGAATTAATAAATCATTTTCTTTTTCGGAAATTAATTATTGCGTCAGCGAGGACACGTGTCATCCTGTGATTGGTCGGCTGACGTCATCACCGAACGGATCCCGTGATGACGTCATGCTGACGTCAGCATGACACGTGGCACCACTCAGGTGCTGCCACGTGTCCGGTCCATGGACTGGGTCCACGGGCGGCACGGGTCCATGGTGGATCCGGTCCATAGCGCACGGTCACTGACATGCGGGCCCCGTATGTCAGCGGCTCACGTGCGGGCGCACGATGCGGTTCAGCTGAGCCACGTGGCACAATCTCGGCCCTAGGATCAAGATCTAACGGCTACTAAAGGATCCAATCTATATCACGTGATCTAACCTGGACCGCACGATCTAGATCCAATGGGTGATACGAGATCTGGGGTTGGAACAGTAAAGTGCTACGTGGCCTCACCTCGTGCGTGCGATCGGGATCGGACGGCTAACGGAGCTCGCGGGATCGCGGCGGCGCTGGTCGACGGGATCTGGCTGGACTTGAGGACGGCGACACACGGGACGGCGCCTCGGGGCAGATCCGGCGAAGTGCGTGGTCCAATCCGATGCGCCTTGACCTGGGGGTCTCGAATCCGGGCTCAGGCGCGGCGGAGGGTCTTGTCGGCGGAAAAAGGCAATAGTCGCGGCGGAGGAGTGATCCAACTACGGCGAGCGATTGCGACTAGCCGGCGGCGCCTCGGGCTCGGAGACTTGAGGGAAAAGGTGCGCACACAAACGGCGGTCTCGGCGATGATCCACGCCTTAAATGGCCTCGGCATGCGGCGACAAAGCGGAAACCTAATCGACGCGGCGGCTTACTGGCGGCGCTCCGGCTTCGGATTCGGACGAAGACGATGGCGGAGGGTCAGACACGTGCACGATCAACGGCCATGATCGCGCGGGCGTAACCGGGTTCGGTGACGGCTGGCTCGAACCGATGCGGTGAAATCCTGGACCGTTGGATCTTGATCCAACGGTCCACAATTAGGGTTTGGGCGTGGTTCGATCAAATCACGTGGCTCGGTCGGACTCGAGTCCGACTTCGGAGTTCCGACTTCGGTCGGATGAATAGTACTTGACCCAACTCGAATTTCCAGCGATTTAATAATTAAAATAATTCCCAGTAAGTCATTTAATTCATTAAAAATAGCACAAGACTTCGAAAAATTCGAGAAAAATTCTGGAAAATATTTTGGATCATTTTGGACTCAAATAAAATATTTCCAACAAAATTTTATTTGCAAAGTTTAATTCTTTAATTATTTCAAAATGGAATAAATTCAAATAAATTCCAAATAAATCCAAATAAATTCCAGAAAATTCCAAAAATTCACCAAAGTGCCAAATCACACATGAATTTAAGAAAAGCAAAATTTTGGGGTGTTACAAACCTCCCCCCCTTAATAGAATCTCGTCCCCGAGATTCAGGGCTTACTAAAGGAATAGGTTTGGAAACTCTTTCCTCAAATCCTCTTCGCGTTCCCAAGTTGCTTCACTCTCCGTGTGGTTGCTCCACTGTACTCTACAGAAATGGGTTGACTTATTTCTGGTCTCTCGATCCATAGTGTCCAAAATCTTTACGGGATGCTCCTTGTAAGTCAAATCTTCTTGCAACTTAATTGACTCTAGCGGTGTCTGTTCCTCAGGTACTCGGAGACACTTCTTCAACTGGGACACATGGAATACGTCATGCACTCCTGCTAACGACTGCGGCAACTCCAATTGATAAGCAACTTCGCCTCTGCGACTCAAAATCTTAAATGGTCCAACATAATGGGGTGCAAGTTTCCCTTTGGCATGGAACCTCTTAACTCCCCTGAGAGGCGTAACTCTGAGGTATACAAAGCCTTCTGGTTCAAAACTCAAGTCTCGGCGACGGTTGTCAGCATAACTCTTTTGTCGTGATTGGGCTATCTTCAACCTTTCCCTGATCACGGCAATCTGCTCTTCAGCTTCTTGAAGAATATCAGGCTCGAAGACACGGCGCTCGCCGGTCTCATTTCAATTCAATGGCGTCCGACAGGGTCGACCATACAGTTCCTCAAAAGGTGACATCTGTAAACTAGCTTGGTAACTATTGTTGTAACTGAACTCGGCATACGGCAAACTCTTATCCCAAGAGGTAGCATAAGCCAATGCACAAGCTCTTAACATATCCTCCAGAATCTGATTGACTCTTTCGGTCTGTCCATCCGTCTGTGGATGATAAGCTGTACTGAAGTTCAAACGGGTTCCCATGGCTTCATGCAACTTATTCCAGAATCTTGAGGTAAATTGGGTACCTCTGTCCGATACAATCCTCTTTGGCACTCCGTGCAAACAGACGATTCTGATCATGTACAACTCTGCTAACTTATCTCCCGAGTAAGTGGTCTTCACGGGGATAAAATGGGCTACTTTGGTCAAGCGATCCACTATAACCCATATGGAGTCATAACCTCCTTGAGTCTTAGGCAAACCGGTAATGAAATCCATTCCGATTTCCTCCCACTTCCACTCAGGTATTTTCAGCGGCTGTAGCAATCCTGCTGGTCTCTGATGCATTGCCTTGACTCTCTGGCATACGTCGCACAATGCAACATGCTCGGCAACTTCACGCTTCACGCTCGGCCACCAGAATCTTTCCTTCAAATCCTGATACATTTTGGCGCTTCCAGGATGAATTGAGTACTTGGAGTCATGGGCTTCTTCCAAAATCAGTTGCCTTAGCTCCTTTTTGTTCGGCACACAAATGCGATCCTTCATCCATAACGTGCCTTGCTCATCCAACCTGAAGTCCTCTTCTTTGCCTTCCTCCTTGGTGGACTTAATACTGCGGATCTTGTCATCATCCTTCTATCCTTCTCGGATCTGGTCCTCTAGAGTAGGCTTTACTTCCAATGCGGCCAAGAATCCGCTAGGTACCACCTCAATCTTCATTCTCTGAAATTCTTGGCATAGCTCATCCTGACTTGTGGCTAGCAACATGCTCACAGTATGGCTTTTCCGACTCAGAGCATCGGCTACTACGTTGGCCTTTCCGGGATGGTAATGGATTCCAACATTATAGTCCTTGATCAAGTCTAACCATCTCCTCTGCCTCATGTTCAGATCCGACTGGGTGAATATGTACTTAAGGCTCTTATGATCCGTATACACTTCACATCTGTTCCCGATCAGATAGTGACGCCATATCTTCAAGGCATGCACTACGGCAGCTAACTCTAGGTCATGCGTCGGATAATTTTCCTCATGCGGCCTCAACTGCCTTGATGCATAAGCGACGACCTTTCCATTCTGCATCAGCACACATCCAAGTCCTTGGCGCGATGCGTCACAATAAATATCAAAGCTTTGAGCAACATCCGGTAGAACTAACACCGGTGTTGATGTCAATCGCTTCTTGACTCACAAATCCTTTCTCACATTCTGGTGTCCATGCAAACTTCTTCTCCTTTTTCAGCAATTGCGTAAGAGGTTTCGCAATTGTCGAAAAGCCTTCAATGAAACGGCGGTAGTATCCTGCCATTCCAAGGAAACTCCGGATCTGGGTCACGATCTTGGTGCTCCCAATGTAACACAGCTTCTACTTTGCTTGGATCTACGGCGACTCCTTCTGCGGTCATTACATGTCCAAGAAACTCCACCTTGTCCTTCCAAAAATCACAATTACTAAACTTGGCGAAGAGTTGCTGTTCCTTCAGCTTTTCCAAAACTCGCCTCAAGTGTTCGGCATGTTCATCCTCTGTCTAGGAGTAGATTAGGATATCATCTATGAACACGACGACAAACTTGTCCAAATATTCCATGAACACCTTATTCATCATATTCATGAAATATGCTGGCGCATTCGTCAGTCCAAAGGACATAACTGTAAACTCGTAATGTCCATATCTTGACGAGAATGCAGTTTTCGGAATATCTTCTGATCGGATCTTCAGCTGATGGTATCCCGATCTCAGATCAATCTTGGAGAAAACTCCGGCTCCCCTCAGCTGATCGAACAATCATCAATCCTGGGTAGCGGATACTTATTCTTCACGGTGACTTCATTGAGTGCACGGTAGTCGATGCACATCCTAAAACTCCCGTCCTTCTTCTTGACAAACAAAACTGGTTCTCCCCACGGTGACGAACTCGGTCTGATAAATCCTTTCTCCATTAACTCTTCCAGCTGTTTCTTCATCTCTACCAACTCCTCAGCGGACATCCGATAGGGTCTCTTTGCTATCGGTCTTTGTGCAGTACAAGCTCTATCACAAACTCTATGTCCTCGTCTGCGGCATACCGTAGATCTTCGGAAAAACATCCGGGTACTCATTCACTCTTGAGACATCCTCTATGCTGATTGCCTTGGTGCCGTTAACCATCAGCTGGCCATCTCTAAGCTTGATGGCTTGCAATTCCACTTTCTTTCCACACGGGCTCTCAACTGAGATAGTCCTTCGTCCACAATCCAATACGGCATTGTGCTTGGATAACCAATCCATTCCCAAAATAACATCTAAGGTCTGGGTCTCCAAAATTATAAGGTTCGCTAGGAACTCTATTCCATCTATTAGTATTCTCACCCCGGAACATCCTACTTTCGTTCGGAGTTCGGAACCAGGGGTTTGAACTAAAAGCATGCATCTAAGTCTTGCAATTCTCAAATCGTTTCTAGCAGCAAAGCTTTGTGAAACAAACGAATGCGAAGCTCCAGAGTCAAACAAAACTGTTGCAGGTACTGAGTTAACAAGTAACTTACCCAGTACGATGTCCGTAGCATTCTGCAGTGCATCTGCGGTGACATGGTTTACTCGGCCTCTCACCACGATGCAGGATGTGGCTCCTGTGTCGGGCGTCCTAGCTGGGGTGGTTCCCAAGTTAAAGCGGCAGGGTCACTCCTGCTGTCTTCTTTGGACAAGCTGTTGGCAAAATGTCCTGGCTCGTTGCGCTTGTAGCAGCGTCTCATCGTTTCCTTCTTTGCTCGAGCAGCGTTTCTAGCGGGGCTGGGGTCTGGTAGTTCTGATTGACGGGCCTTGGTGCTGGTGACGGTGTCCTTGTTGCATTTTGTGGCTGGAATCTGAAGAATTGATTTGGTGCAACTCTCAGGCGCTGTGGCGTTCCCTGGCGTGATCCCTGCTGTTGCATTCTGCGCTTCCTGTTGTCATCCAGATCCTTGCGCTTGTCCTCAAGAATAAGCGCCTTATTCACCAACTCTTGGAAATCTGGGAAGGTGTGGGTGATCAGTCCTACTTGTAGTCCTGAGTTAAGTCCCTTCATGAAGCGAGACTGTCTGGCTTTATCTGTCGCTACATCCTCAGGTGCGTAGCGTGCTAGCTGTGTGAACTTGTTCAGGTAGTCGGCCACTGGCTGATTACCTTGCTTCAGTGCTCTGAACTCCTCCTTCTTAAGGTCCATGATTCCTTCAGGCACGTGATACTGACGGAATGCAGCTGTGAACTCTTCCCAAGTGATATCTTGAGGGTTCTCTTGCGTGGCACAGAAGTTCTCCCACCATTCAATTTGTTCCTTCCAACTGATGAGAAGCGTAGAGTAACTTCTCATTTCCTATGCATTGAGCTATGTGTAGCTTCCTCTCAATTGACCTTAACCAATCATCGGCCTCCAATGGATTGGCATTCCGAGAGAAAGTGGGTGGATGAGTCCTCATGAACTCTGACAGTCTTGTATTCTGGCGTTGTCCGTGATTAACTTGATTTGCAGTGGCCTGAGCAGTGACGTCTTGCATTTGTTGCATCATAGCATGCATCAACTGAGTCTGAGCAGCAAGAAAAGCTCCGAAATTCTGCATATCCAGTGGCGGTGCTGGTGCTTCATCATTGGGGTTTTCTGCTGGGCGAGAACCACTTCCATTGCTTCCAAAGTTTCCGCGGGTGTTCACCATCTGTCGATTTGCTCTAGGTTTTAGAGATGAGAGGGAAACAAGAATAGACAAGTAATATGGAACTTATGCGGGGCGAAAGGTGTAACTTTAAGGTCCAACTTTATTATGATATCAATAACTACTTGGTATGGTTGCTTACAATGCCTAAGGGCCTTGCAACACATACTGCACACTCAGCAAACAATGAAAATCCAAATCGAACTAACACTGAAGTCTAACGCCTAAAGGGTGACTCCTTATTCTAAGACGCGACTCGGCGAAGGAGTCTCTCTATAAAACCTACGCTCAATCATCGAGAAAACCTCCACGGCCTGGGTACGGATGCTGCGGCATAGGCGCGAAACGATTGCCATGTCCAAAGAATCGTGTCATCTGTGGTAGTCGAAGAAGCGATGTCCTCATCGAGATCTCGACTCCTCCGGATCTGGCTCGTGTAGCTCGGAAATCGGCTGCAGTTCCGTCCGTACAAAGCCATCTCCAACTCGTCAATCCTTCGCAGAAGGTGTGACACATACTCTTGAGCTTCCCGCCATCTGTTCTTCTCTGTTGTGATCTCCTTGCGGGCCTTCTGTAGCTCTTTGCTTGTATCATCGAGTACATCCTCCTGGGCGACAACAAGTCATGCCAACTGTGTGACCATGGCATCCTCATCCTGAATCGCCTTCTGTTCAAGAAGGTTATTGCTACGCGGATGATAACGGAACACCGAGCTCTCCAACTCTCTGGCGTAGATACGGGTAATGTGCCGCATTGCTCGTCGTGATACTTCTTGGATACCCATCTGCATTGTAGACCTCCTGGCAGTGCAGTGTATCGGGCGGTTGCCTGGGCCCTTCTTCCTAGCAGGTACCTCAATCTTCACGTCACAAGCCTTGATCAATCCTGCTTGTCTGGTCACTTCCACTTGGTATTGGGGCTTCTCAAAATCTCCGAGAGTTCGTAGCATATGCCAAAGTTCTGCGGCGTGACCAACCTCCAGATCAACGTAGTTGAACTCTCCCACCATCTGTCACAAGAGTGCTTACGTAAGAACTCGGAATTTTTAAATTGTGACTAGGTAAGGAAAAATTCAGCAAGAGACAAGAAAAGAGAGAAGGGATAAGTCGAGATGTCATTTCTTGTCTTGGCAAATTTTTAGCTTTAGAAAATAGATTTTATTCTCTCTACGACCTTTCTAGCTAGGGTTGAGCCTACGGTCAGTATGGCTCTGATACCACCTCTGTCGGGACCCCGAATTTGCAAATCCGGACCCTCTGTGTATTCAGCACTAGTCCAGGAACGCGCTAGTGCACACAGTCTTAACATTGGTAAATATCACAATCATATCATTCGATACTAATAAAATACTTTTATTTAAATAACCAAACTGGTTACTCGACCTTATGGTCAAGTCACAAATGTACGCCTCGCAGGGCGAAACTTATTAAGAGAGAAATAGTAGCAGCGGAAAATCAAATAACTTCGTGGCGCCATCCAAAGATACCACAGTGCAACCGATCGGGCTCGCTCCCTAAGTAGACGGATCCTCTTGAAGCTCCTCCTCCAAAGCTGGTGTAGTCTCCTCTTCAACTGGTGTTGTATTGTGGCAAGGGTGAGTACTTGGTACTCAGCAAGTCATGCACAGAACGCAGGCTAATATACTATATGCATGGCTTGGTACAAAGGAATAGCTCAAGGTATATTTGCAGTAAACAGCATTTGACAAGTAGCATAAGTAGATTCGAAAGCAGTAGAAACAAGTATAGCATAGATAACTTTTCAAGGAGTTTAATGAACATCTTTCCCATCCTAATCCATATTTCCATCAACATCATTATTAATCCAACCCAACCTTTCAGATCCAAGTTATTTTTGAGAAAATCTAACCCTTGACTATAATTCCCGAGCGATGTCCAATACCGCGGACACGGCTATTCGAATAGATTCTACACTCTGCAGAGGTTATGCACTTTACCCATAAGATACAGTCAAACACCACAAAGGCGAGTTCCCGTAACAAAGTCTTTCGGAAACTTCTAACAATACAAGTGGTCCTCCCCGGTTATTGCACACTAACCCTTCCCTTAGCTAAGGCGAAGTTTAGGCCAATCAACCGTTAGATGGGTACCCGGCCTCAGCCCCGGTACGATCCCCCGTACAACTTACACAAAGGGTGTAGTTGACCTCCTGAGGTCCCACAGGTACGTTATTGGCAACTTAATCAACTAGGTCCGTCCCATTACAGACATGTGGTTGCACGTTAGACCCAGTTCAAAGGCTTGCAAGGTGAAGTCCTTAGGGTGACCAGGGCAAGACTACCCGAAGAACCAAATCAACATCCTCAATGCCACAACTGGCCCACCTGATCATTCTTGCCACATGCCCCGGTCGAAAAACTATTTATCAAACCCCAGTTGATTACCATGCACCACGTGCCATCAACATCACATGATACCTTTCCAAAACAGGTTCAATATATCATTAAGTCAATATTAACATTTGATTGTCCAAAATCATGTCATGAGCACGAGTGTGTCTAAGCAATATACTACAACGATCTAAAACCCATGTTGGCAATTTAATAATGTCCAACTAGTAAACCACATCTAGGGTGACAAGGGGTCATGGCACATACTTAAATAATCAAGGTGTCATACAGCAAATTGGTATTTATCTAATCCCCCATATTTAAATAAAGTATTTTCTAATTGAACTAGCATGCAATAGGTTAAATCAAAATAGATTTCAAAATAGGATCAACATGGTCAAAGCACAACTTGCCTTCAAAAAGTACTTGTTCTTGGTCTTGAGTTGGATCCTGAGTCAATACTTCTCCTTCGAATCCTTCCGGCACTTCAACGTCTACTCGTAAAGCGTGCAAATAGCAATACACGAATAAACAATAGGCAAAAAGTGTCCAAACATCCAAGTAAAATCCATAAACAGAGAGAACATAATTTTATGAATTTTTAGAAACTGGAATCGTCAAATTTGGAGTTAAAATGCAAAAGTTATGATTATTTAAAGTTTAAATAATCAATTAAATAATTTTACAGAGAAAAACTTTAGTCCAAAAATTAAATAAAATTCATATTTAGGTAGATCTCAATTTTATACAAATTTAGAAATTTGAATCACTCAAATCGGAGTTGAAATGCAAAAGTTATAAGCGTTTGAAGTTGGAAACAAATCCGAAATCATTATTTCGAATTAATAAATCATTTTCTTTTTCGGAAATTAATTATTGCGTTAGCGAGGACACGTGTCATCCTGTGATTGGTCGGCTGACGTCATCACCGAACGGATCCCGTGATGACGTCATGCTGACGTCAGCATGACACGTGGCACCACTCAGGTGCTGCCACGTGTCCGGTCCATGGACTGGGTCCACGGGCGGCACGGGTCCACGGTGGATCCGGTCCATAGCGCACGGTCACTGACATGCGGGCCCCGTATGTCAGCGGCTCACGTGCGGGCGCACGGTGCGGTTCAGCTGAGCCACGTGGCACAATCTCGGCCCTAGGATCAAGATCTAACGGCTGCTAAAGGATCCAATCTATATCACGTGATCTAACCTGGACCGCACGATCTAGATCCAACGGGTGATACGAGATCTGGGGTTGGAACAGTAAAGGGCTACGTGGCCTCACCTCGTGCGTGCGATCGGGATCGGACGGCTGACGGAGCTCGCGGGATCGCGGCGGCGCTGGTCGACGGGATCTGGCCGGACTTGAGGACGGCGACACACGGGACGGCGCCTCGGGGCAGATCCGGCGAAGTGCGTGGTCCAATCCGATGCGCCTTGACCTGGGGGTCTCGAATCCGGGCTCAGGCGCGGCGGAGGGCTGCTGTCGGCGGCGGAAAAAGGCAATAGTCGCGGCGGAGGAGTGATCCAACTACGGCGAGCGATTGCGACTAGCCGGCGGCGCCTCGGGCTCGGAGACTTGAGGGAAAAGGTGCGCACACAAACGGCGGTCCTCGGGCGATGATCCACGCCTTAAATGGCCTCGGCATGCGCGCACAAAACGGAAACCTAATCGGACGCGGCGGCTACGCGGCGGCGCTCTCCGGCTCGGATTCGGACGAAGACGATGACGGAGGGCCGTACACGTGGCACGATCAACGGCCACGATCGTGCGGGCATAACCGGGTTCGGGTCGGACGCGGCTCGAACCGGTACGGTGAAATCCTGACCGTTGGATCTTGATCCAACGGTCCACAACGGTTAGGGTTTGGACGTGGTTCGATCAAGTCACGTGGCTCGGGTCGGACTCGAGTCCGACTCGGGTTCCGACTCGGTCGGATGAATAGTACTTGACCCAACTCGAATTTCTAGCGATTTAATAATTAAAATAATTCCCAGTAATTCATTTAATTCATTAAAAATAGCAAAAGACTCAGAAAAATTCCAGAAAAATTCTGGAAAATATTTTGGATCATTTTGGACTCAAATAAAATATTTCCAACAAAATTTTATTTGCAAATTTTAATTCTTTAATTATTTCAAAATGGAATAAATTCAAATAAATTCCAAATAAATCCAAATAAATTCCAGAAAATTCCAAAAATTCACCAAAGTGCCAAATCACACATGAATTTAAGAAAAGCAAAATTTTGGGGTGTTACACCTCAGCTTTTCCAATACTCGCCTCAAGTGTTCGGCATGTTCATCCTCTGTCTTGGAGTAGATTAGGATATCATCTATGAACACGACAACAAACTTGTCCAAATATTCCATGAACACCTTATTCATCATATTCATGAAATATCTTTGGCGCATTAAATCGATCCAAAGGACATAATCAGAAACTTGTAATGTCCATATCTTGACGAGAATGCGGTCTTCGGAATATCCTCTGATCGGATCTTCAACTGATGGTATCCCGATCTTAGATCAATCTTGGAGAAAACTCTGGCTCCTCTCAGCTGATCAAACAGATCATCGATCCTGGGTAACGGGTACTTATTATTCACGGTGACTTCATTGAGTGCACGGTAGTCAATGCACATCCTGAAACTCCCGTCCTTCTTCTTGACAAACAAAACTGGTGCTCCCCACGGCGATGAGCTCGGTCTGATAAATCCTTTTTCTGTTAACTCTTCAAGCTGTTTCTTCATCTCTACCAACTCCTCGGTGGACATCCGATAGGGTCTCTTTGCTATCGGTGCTGTACCAGGCACAAGCTCTATCACAAACTCTATGTCCCTGTCTGGCGGCATACCAGGTAGATCTTCGGGAAAAACATCTGGGTACTCATTCACTACTGAGACATCCTTTATGTTGATTGTCTTGGTACTGTTAACCATCAACTGTCCATCTCTAACGGCAGTGGCTTGAAATTCCACTTTCTTTCCACACGGGCTCTCAACTGAGATAGTCCTTCGTCCACAATCTAATACGGCCTTGTGCTTGGATAGCCAATCCATTCCCAAAATAACATCTAAGGTCTGGGTCTCCAAAATAATAAGGTTTGCTAGGAACTCTATTCCATCTATTAGTATTCTCACCCCGGAACATCCTACTTTCGTTCGGAGTTCGAAACCAGGGGTTTGAACTAAAAGCATGCACTTAAGTCTTGCAATCCCCAAATCGTTTCTAGCAGCAAAGCCTTGCGAAACAAACGAATGCGAAGCTCCAGAGTCAAACAAAATCAAGCAGGTGCTTGAGTTAACAAGTAACTTACCCAGTACGACGTCCGTAGCATTCTGCAGTGCATCTGCGGTGACATGGTTGACTCGGCCTCTCACCACGGTCTGGGATGTGGTTCCTGGTGCTGGCGTCCTAGCTGGTGTGGATCCCAGGTTGAAGCGAACTGGGGTTACTCCTGCTATCTTCTTTGGGCAACTGTTGGCAAAGTGTCCTGGCTCGTTGCAGTTGTAGCAGCGTCTCACTGTCCCTTGTTGACTGCCTGAAGTGGCGTTTCTGGTTGGGGCTGGGGTCTGATAGTTTTGATTAACGGGTCTTGGTGCTGGTGACGGTGTCCTTGTTGCATTCTGTGGCTGGAATCTGAAAAATTGATTTGGTGCAACTCTCAGACGCTGTTGCGTTCCCTGGCGTGATCCCTGCTGTTGCATCCTGCGCTTTCTGTTCTCATCCAGTTCCTTGCGCTTGTCCTCAAGAATAAGCGCCTTATTCACAAGCTCCTGGAAATCTGGAAAGGTGTGGGTGATCAGTCCCACCTGCAATCCTGAGTTAAGTCCCTTCATGAAACGAGACTGTCTGGCTTTATCTGTCGCTACATCCTCAGGTGCGTAGCGAGCAAGCTGTGTGAACTTGTTCAGGTATTCGGCCACAGGTTGATTACCTTGCTTCAGTGCTCTGAACTCCTCCTTCTTAAGATCCATGATTCCTTCAGGCACGTGATACTGACGGAATGCAGCTGTGAACTCTTCCCAAGTGATGTCGTGAGGATTCTCTTGCGTGGCACAGAAGTTCTCCCACCATTCGGCGGCTGTTCCTTCCAACTGATGAGAAGCGTAGAGTACCTTCTCATTTCCTATGCATTGAGCGATATGTAACTTCCTCTCAATTGACCTTAACCAATCATCGGCCTCCAATGGATTGGCATTCCCAGAGAAAGTGGGTGGGTGAGTCCTCATAAACTCTGACAGTCTTGTATTCTGGCGTTGTCCCTGATTGACTTGATTAGCTGTGGCCTGAGCAGTAACGTTTTGCATCTGTTGCATCATAGCATGCATCAACTGAGTCTGAGCAGCAAGAAAAGCTCTGAAATTCTGCATGTCCAGTGGCGGTGCTGGTGCTCCATCGTTAGGGTTTTCTGCTGGGCGAGAACCACTCCCATTGCCTCCAAAGTTTCCGCGGGTGTTCACCATCTGTCGATTTGCTCTAGGTTTTAGAGATGAGAGGGAAACAAGAATAGACAAGTAATATGGAACTTATGCGGGGCGAAAGGTGTAGCTTTAAGGTCCAACTTTATTAACTAATGATATCAATAACTTGGTATGGTTGCTTACAATGCCTAAAGGCCTGCAACACATACTGCACACTCAGCAAACAATGAAAATCCAAATCGAACTAACACTAGAGTCTAACGCCTAAAGGGTGACTCGTTATTCTATGACGTGACTCGGCGAAGGAGTCTCACTATAAAACCTACGCTCACTCATTGAGAAAACCTCCACGGCCTGGGTACGGATGCTGCGACATAGGCGCGAAACGATTGCCATGTCCAGCAACTGTGTCATATGTGGTAGTCGACGAAGCAGTGTCCTTATCGAGATCTGACTCCTCCGGATCTGGCTCGTGCAGCTCGAGTACTGGCTCTGGTTCTGGTCCGTACAATGCTGTCTCTAACTCTGCAATCCTTTGCAGAAGGTGTGACACATACTCTTGAGCTTCCCGCCATCTGTTCTTCTCTGTCGTGATCTCCTTGCGGGCCTTCTGTAGCTCTTTGCTTGTATCATCGAGTACATCCTCCTGGGCGACAACAAGTCGTGCCAACTGTGTGACCATGGCATTCTCATCCAGAATCGCCTTCAGGTCAAGAAGGTTATTGCTGCGCGGATGATAACGGAACACCGTGCTCTCCAACTCTCTGGCGTAGATGCGGGTAATGTGCTGCATTGCTCGTCGTGATACTTCTTGGATACCCATCTACATTGTAGACCTCCTAGCAGTGCAGTGTATCGGGCGATTGCCTGGGCCCTTCTTCCTAGCGGGTACCACAATCTTCACGTCACAAGCCTTGATCAATCCTGCTTGTCTGATCACTTCCACTTGGTATTGCGGCTTCTCAAAATCTCCGAGAGTCTGTAACATACGCCAAAGTTCCGCGGCATGACCAACCTCCAGATCGACGTAGTTGAACTCTCCCTCCATCTGTCACAAGAGTGCTCACGTAAGAACTCGAAATTTTTAAATTGTGACAAGGTAAGGAAAAATTCAGCAAGAGACCAAGAAAAGAAAGAATGGGATAAGTCGAGATGTCATTTCTTATCTTGACAAAGTTTTAGCTTTTAGAAAATAGGTTTTAACCTTTCTATGACCATTCTAGCTAGGGTTGAGCCTACGGTCAGTATGGCTCTGAAACCACCTCTGTCGGGACCCGAATCTGCAAATCCGGACCCTCTGTGTATTCAGCACTAGTCTAGGAACGCGCTAGTGCACACAGTCTTAACATCGGTAAATATCACAATCATACCACTCGATACAAATAAAGTACCATATGGTCAAGCTACAATTATACGCCTCGCAGGGCGAACTTATTAAGAGAGAAATAGTAGCAGCGGAAAAATAAGATAACTTCGTGGCGCCATCCAGTATACCACAGGCAACTGACTGGGCTCGCTCCCTAAGTAGACGGTTCCTCGTGGAGCTCCTCCTCCAAAGCTGGTGTAGTCTCCTCTTCAACTGGTGTTGTATTGTGGCAAGGGTGAGTACTTGGTACTCAGCAAGTCATGCACAGAATGCAGCTAATATACTACATGCATGGCTTAATACAAAGGAATAGCTCAGGGTATATTTGCAGTAAAACAGCATTTCACAAATATCATAAGTAGATTCGAAAGCAGTAGTAACAAGTAAAGCATAGATAACTTTTCAAGGAGTTTAATAAACATCTTTCCCATCCTAATCCACATTTCCATTAACGTCATTTGTAAACCAAACCCAACCTTTCAAGTCCAAGTCATTTTTGAGAAAATCTAACCCTTGACTGTAATTCCCGAGCGATGTCCAATACCGCGGACATGGCTATTCGAATAGATTCTACACTCTGCAGAGGTTATGCACTTTACCCACAAGATACAGTCAAACACCACAAAGGCGAGTTCCCTTAACAAAGTCTTTCGGAAACTTCTAACAATACAAGTGGTCCTCCCCGGTTATTGCACACTAACCCTTCCCTTAGCTAAGGCGAAGTTTAGGCCAATCAACCGTTAGATGGGTACCTGGCCTCAGCCCCGGTACGCTCCCCCATACAACTTACACAAAGGGTGTAGTTGACCTCCTGAGGTCCCACAGGTACGTTATTAGCAACTTAGTCAACTAGGTCCGTCCCATTACAGACATGTGGTTGCACGTTAGACCCAGTTCAAAGGCTTGCAAGGTTAAGTCCTTAGGGTGACCAGGGCAAGACTACCCAAAGAACCAAATCAACATCCCTAGTGCCACAACTGGCCCACCTGATCATTCTTGCCACATGCCCCGGTCAAAAAACTATTTATCAAACCCCAGTTGATTACCATGCACCACGTGCCATCAACATCACATGATACCTTTCCAAAACAGGTTCAATATATCATTAAGTCAATATTGACATTTGATTGTCCAAAATCATGTCATGAGCACGTAGCAGGTCTAAGCAGTATACTACAACGGTCTAAAACCCATGTTGGTAATTTAATAATGTCCAACTAGTAAACCACAACTAGGGTGACAAGGGGTCATGACACATACTTAAGTAATCAAGGTGTCGTACAGCAATTTGGCATTTTCTAACTGAACTGGCATGCAATAAGTTAAATCAAAATAGATTTCAAAATAGGATCAACATGGTCAAAGCACAACTTGCCTTCAAAAAGTACTTGCTCTTGGTCTTGAGTTGGATCCTGAGTCAATACTTCTCCTTCGAATCCTTCCGGCACTTCAACGTCTACTCGTAAAGCGTGCAAATAGCAATACACGAATAAACAATAGGCAAAAAGTGTCCAAATATCCAAATAAAGTCCATAAACAGAGAGAACATAATTTTATGAATTTTTATAAACTGGAATCGTCAAATTCGGAGTTAAAATGCAAAAGTTATAGCATTTTGAAGTTTTAATAATCAATTAAATAATTTTACAGAGAAAAAACTTTAGTTCAAAAATTAAATAAAATTCATATTTAGGTAGATCTCAATTTTATACAAATTTAGAAATTTGAATCACTCAAATCGGAGTTGAAACGTAAAAGTTATAAGCGTTTGAAGTTTGAAACAAAATTTGAAATCATTATTTCGAATTAATAATTCATTTTCTTTTTCGGAAATTATTTATTGCGTCAGCCTGGACACGTGTCAGCACTGGATTGGTCGGCTGACGTCAGCCGGTCCATGGACTTGGTCCACGCTCGGCTCGGGTCTACCGTGGACTCGGTCCACGACTCCACGTGTCGCTGACAGGTGGGACCAATCGGGTGACGTCACTGCTGACGTCAGCGGGGCTCACCACGGTCTTGGCAGTGGGACTGTCAGCGTCATTCTTGGCGTCGGCGCTCGGCTGGGACGACGGCCCGACATGCGGGCCCGCCATGACGTCAGCGTGACGTCATGGTGCGGTTTGGTCACGTCGCTGACACGCGGGCCCGGCGTGTCAGCGTCACACGCACGGGTGCGCTGACCGCGGCGGTCAGGCTTCCCGACACATGGCGCAATCTCGGCCGTTGATTTGAAAATCAACGGCCCAGATTAGATCTGGACTCACGCGTTTGATCTGGACCGTTGGATCTAGATCGGACGGTCAAGATTGGATCTGGTGGTTTTGGACGGAATCTCACCGTGAGATGACGTGGCGCAATCTGAGACGTTGGATCAGGATCAGACGGCTGAGAAGCTTCGTGTGACGGCGATGGCGTGCGGCGGAGCTGGCTGGCCGGAGCTGGGGATGGCGACACGGGCAACGGCGTCTACGGGCTCCTCCGGCGAGGTGAGTTCTCCCTTCGGGTGCGTCACGTCGCGGTGAGTCCGGATCTGGGGTCAACGGCGGCGGGGGACGACGGAGATGGCGGCAATCGGCAAAGAACCACGGCGGAGGGAAGAGGCAACTCCGGCGAGCGATTGCGGCTCAACGGCAGCGGCTCAGGCGACGTTGTCTAGAGCTACGGGTGCGCAATGAAGTGGCGGTCATGATGGCGGTGACGGCACAATAATTAGAGCCCTCGGCGTCCGTGAAACGCACGGAAACCGAGACCTGCTCCGTTGCGGCGGCGGAGTCCGGCGAGGACTCGGACTGGGCTACGTGGCTCACGCACAGCCGTTGGATCGAGATCCAACGGTGCGTGAGTTTTGGTTCGGGTCGGACTCGGGTGAGCTGGCTGGCTCGGTCGGACTCAGGCTCGGTGACGTGGCTCAATCGTGGCCGTTGGATCTTGATCCAACGGTCACACGCGTAGGGTTCGGCCGAGTGGGTTCGGCTCAACCACGGGCTCGGGTCGGACTCGAGTCGGACTCGAACTCGGGTCCGGTCGGATGAACAGTACTTGACCCGACTTGATTTTCCAGCGATTTAATATTTAAAATAATTTCCAGTAATTCATTTAATTCATTAAAAATAGCAAAAGACTCAGAAAAATTCCAGAAAAATTCTGGAAAATATTTTGGAACATTTTGGACTCAAATAAAATATTTCCAATAAAATTTTATTTGCAAAGTTTAATTCTTTAATTATTTCAAAATGGAATAAATTCAAATAAATTCCAAATAAATCCAAATAATTTCCAGAAAATTCCAAAAATTCACCAAAGTGCCTAATCACACATGAATTTAAGAAAAGCAAAATTTTGGGGTGTTACAAGTTTGCATGGACGTCAGAGCGCGAGAAAGGTTTTCAAGAACTGAAGAAACGATTGACATCAGCGCCGGTGTTAGTCCTACCGGACGTCAATCAAAGCTTTGATATTTATTGTGACGCATCGCGCCAAGGACTTGGATGTGTGCTGATGCAGAATGGAAAGGTCGTCGCTTATGCATCAAGGCAGTTGAGGCCGCATGAGGAAAATTATCCGACGCATGACCTAGAGTTAGCTGCCGTAGTGCATGCCTTGAAGATATGGCGTCACTATCTGATCGGGAACAGATGTGAAGTGTACACGGATCATAAGAGCCTTAAGTACATATTCACCCAGTCAGATCTGAATATGAGGCAGAGGAGATGGTTAGAGTTGATCAAGGACTATAATGTTGGAATCCATTGCCATCCTGGAAAGGCCAACGTAGTAGCCGATGCTCTGAGTCGGAAAGGCCATACTGTGAGCATGTTGCTAGCCACAAGTCAGGATGAGCTATGTGAGGATTTCCAGAGAATGAAGATTGAGGTGGTACCTAGCGGATTCTTGGCCGCATTGGAAGTGAAGCCTACCCTAGAGGACCAGATCCGGGAAGGACAGAAGGATGATGACAAGATCCGCAGGATTAAGACCATCAAGGAGGAAGGCAAGGCAGAGGACTTCAAGTTGGATGAGCAAGGCACGTTATGGATGAAGGATCGGATTTGTGTGCCCAACAAGAAGGAATTAAAGCAATTGATTCTAGAAGAAGCCCATGACTCCAAGTATTCAATTCATCCTGGAAGCGCCAAAATGTATCAGGATTTGAAGGAAAGATTCTGGTGGCCGAGCATGAAACGTGAAGTTGCCGAACATGTTGCATTGTGCGATGTATGCCAGAGAGTCAAGGCAATGCATCAGAGACCAGCAGGATTGTTGCAGCCGCTGAAAATACCTGAGTGGAAGTGGGAGGAAATCGGAATAGATTTCATTACCGGTTTGCCTAAGACTCAAGGAGGTTATGACTCCATATGGGTTATAGTGGATCGCTTGACCAAAGTAGCCCATTTTATCCCCGTAAAGACCACCTACTCGGGAGATAAATTAGCAGAGTTGTATATGATCAGGATCGTCTGTTTGCACGGAGTGCCAAAGAGGATTGTATCGGACAAAGGTACCCAATTTTCCTCAAGGTTCTGGAATAAGTTGCATGAAGCCATGGGAACCCGTTTGAACTTCAGTACAGCTTATCATCCACAGACGGATGGACAGACCGAGAGAGTCAATCAGATTCTGGAAGATATGATAAGAGCTTGCCGTATGCCGAGTTCAGTTACAATAATAGTTACCAGGCTAGTTTACAGATGTCACCTTTTGAGGTACTATATGGATGACCCTGTCGGACGCCATTGAACTGGAATGAGAAAGGTGAACGCCATGTCTTTGGGCCAGATATTCTTCAAGAGGCTGAAGAACAGATTGCCATGATCAGGGAGAGATTGAAGATAGCCCAATCACGACAGAAGAGTTATGTTGACAACCGTCGCCGAGACCTGAATTTCGAACCAGAAGATTTCGTGTATCTCAGAGTCACGCCGCTCAGAGGAGTTAAGAGGTTCCATGCCAAAGGGAAACTCGCACCCCGTTATGTTGGGCCATTTAAGATTTTGAGCCGCAGAGGCGAAGTTGCTTACCAGCTAGAGTTGCCGCAGTCATTAGCAGGAGTACATGACGTATTCCATGTGTCCCAGCTGAAGAAGTGTCTCCGAGTGCCTGAGGAGCAGGCACCGCTAGAGTCAATTGAGTTGCAAGAAGATTTGACTTACAAGGAGCACCCCGTGAAGATTTTGGATACTATGGATCGAGAGACTAGAAATAAGTCAACCCACTTCTGTAGAGTTCAGTGGAGCAACCACGCGGAGAGTGAAGCAACTTGGGAGCGCGAAGAGGAATTGAAGAAAGAGTTCCCGAACCTATTCCTTTAGTAAGCCCTGAATCTCGGGGATGAGATTCTGTTAAGGGGGGGAGGTTTGTAACACCCCGATTTTTTCTTTTCATGAAATTAAAATATTATTTTGCACATTTGTGAATTTTTGGAATTTTTTGGGATTTATTTGGATTTATTTGGAATTTATTTGAATTTATTCCATTTTGAAATAATTAAAGAATTAAACTTTGCAAATAAAGTTTTGATGGAAATATTTTATTTGAGTCCCAAATGCCCTAAAATATTTTCCAGAATTTTTCTGGAATTTTTCTGAGTCTTTTGCTATTTTTAATGAATTAAATGAATTACTGGAAATTATTTTAAATATTAAATCGCTGGAAAATCAAACCGAGTCGGTTACTGTTCATCCGACCGAGTCGGAACCCGAATCGGGCTCGAGTCCGACCCGAGCCACGTGACTCGACCAAACCCGCTCCTAACCCAATCGATCCCAACCGTTGGATCGAGATCCAACGGTCAGGATTGGGCCGCACCGGTTCGAGCCCGATTCCGGTCGGACCCGTTCGCGCGCAAGCAATCGTAGTCGCTCATCGCGACACGTGGAAGGCTGCTAGCCTTTGTCTCCGCCCGAGTCCGGATCGGACTGCGCCGCCGCGTCCTCCGCCGCATCCGTTAGGGTTACGGATTGAGCGCGGAAGCCGAGGTTATTTAAAGCCCGGGTCCTGCCCCGAGGACCGCCTTGACCCCGCGCTGCTTTTGCCCTAGCTCGCTAAACCCTAGCCGCCGCCGCTTGCCCGGGATTGCTCGCCGTATTTGCTTAGGGCCTTGCTTTGGTTTTTCTCACCTTCCGCAGCCGTCCGCCGTCGCCCGTGAAGAAGGAGGCCAGATCCGGGATCCCCGAGCCAGGACGATTCGAACGTGACCACGCACGTTGCCGGAGGAGCCCCGTAGCGCCGCGCCCTTGGTCGTCGTCCCCGTCTCCGGTGCACTCCGCTCCACCGCGCGCCATCGCCGCTTTCGCGAAGCTCCGTGAACCGTCCGATCAAGATCCGACGTCCCGGATTGCGCCACGTCATCCCACGGTGAGAACCACGTGTGATTTCCAGATCCAATCTCAACCGTTGGATCTAGATCCAACGGCCCGGATTGACCACGTTCACCCCAAACGTGCGTCATTAGGTCCGATCAGGACCGTTGATTTCCAAATCAACGGCCCGGATCATGCCACGTAGCTCTAGCCGCCGCGACCGCGGCGCGTGGGAGCACGTCACTGACATGTGGGGCCCCCGTGTCAGCCGCGCCGTGCCGGCGTGAGCCCGTGCCACTGACAGGGCGGGCCTGCCTGTCAGCGACCGTGAGCCGTGGACTGGGTCCACGGTGAACCCGAGCTGAGCGTGGACCGAGTCCGCGAACCGGCTGACGCCGAACCAATCGAGGTCGACACGTGTCCAGGCTGACGCAATAATTAATTTCCGAAAAAGAAAATGATTTATTAATTCGAAATAATGATTTCAGATTTTGATTCAAACTTCAAACGCTTATAACTTTTGCGTTTCAACTCCGATTTGAGTGATTCAAATTTCTAAATTCGTATAAAATTGAGAACTACCTATTGCTATTTGCACGCTTTACGAGTAGACGTTGAAGTGCCGGAAGGATTCGAAGGAGAGGTGTTGACTCAGGATCCAACTCAAGACCAAGAACAAGTACTTTTTGAAGGCAAGTTGTGCTTTGACCATGTTGATCCTATTTTGAAACCTATTTTGGTTCAAATTATTGCATGCTAAATACTTTATTTAAATATGGGAAACTAGATAAATGCCAAATTGCTGTATGACACCTTGATTAATTAAATATGTGCCATGACCCTTGTCACCCTAGTTGTGGTTTACTAGTTGGACATTATTAAATTGCCAACATGGGAAATTAGATCGTTGTAGTATGTTGCTTAGACCTGCTACGTGCTCATGACATGATTTTGGACAATCAAATGTTAATATTGACTTAATGATACATTGAACCTGTTTTGGAAAGGTATCATGTGATGTTGATGGCACGTGGTGCATGGTAATCAACTGGGGTTTGATAAATAGTTTTCTGCCGGGGCATGTGGCAAGAATGATCAGGTGGGCCAGTTGTGGCACTGGGGATGTTGATTTGGTTCTTCGGGTAGTCTTGCCCTGGTCACCCTAAGGACTTAACCTTGCAAGCCTTTGAACTGAGTCAATCTTGCAACCACATGTCTGTAATGGGACGGACCTAGTTGATTAAGTTGCTAATAACGTACCTGTGGGACCTCAGGAGGTCAACTACACCCTTTGTGTAAGTTGTACGGGGGAGCGTACCGGGGCTGAGGCCAGGTACCCATCTAACGGTTGATTGGCCTAAACTTCGCCTTAGCTAAGGGAAGAGTTAGTGTGCAATAACCGGGGAGGCTCACTTGTATTGTTAGAAGTTTCCGAAAGACTTTGTTACGGGAACTCGCCTTTGTGGTGTTTGACTGTATCTTGTGGGTAAAGTGCATAACCTCTGCAGAGTGTACAATCTATTCGAATAGCCGTGTCCGCGGTATTGGACATCGCTCGGGAATTACAGTCAAGGGTTAGATTTTCTTTAAAATAACTTGGACTTGAAAGGTTGGGTTTGGTTTACGAATGACGTTAATGGAAATGTGGATTAGGATGGGAAAGATGTTTACTAAACTCCTTGAAAAGATATCTATGCTTTACTTGTTACTACTGCTTTCGAATCTACTTATGATACTTGTTAAATGCTGTTTTCTGCAAAAATACCTTGAGCCACTCCATTGTATTAAGCCATGCATGTAGTATATTAGCTGCATTCTGTGCATGACTTGCTGAGTACCAAGTACTCACCCTTGCCACAATACAACACCAGTTGAAGAGGAGACTACACCAGCTTTGGAGGAGGAGCTCCACGAGGAACCGTCTACTTAGGGAGCGAGCCCAGTCAGTTGCCTGTGGTATACTGGATGGCGCCACGAAGTTATCTTATTTTCCGCTGCTATTATTTCTCTCTTAATAAGTTTCGCCCTGCGTGGCGTATATTTGTAACTTGACCATAAGGTCGAATAACCAGTTTGACTATTTAGTTAAAGTACTTTATTAAGTATCGAGTGGTATGATTGTGATATTTACCGATGTTAAGACTGTGTGCACTAGCGCGTTCCTGGACTAGTGCTGAATACACAGAGGGTCCGGATTTGCAAATTCGGGTCCCGACAGTGTTACAGTTGGTATCAGAGCGGGCTGTAGGTCCTTGGAATGTGTATTTTTAGTGTCATACTATAGGAAACAACTAAAATGTGATGTGGAATAACTTAGAAACATGGCCTAGGTTTTAACTAAAATTTTGTCGTAGGATAGAAACATTAAAACTTGTGTAAGTGGAATAACTAATTTAAAATTTGACACACATGGATGCACAGTAGGAAAGGGTATGGGTACCGTTGTTTTCCGTTTAAATATTGTATCTAAGCTTTGATGTTGAACGCTACTTTTGATGATGTATAATGATATATTTATGATAGACTTGATTGAGTTGCTTCATTTGTGATAAAGTGGGGTTGTGGTGCCGAAGGATTTCGGTCACCTCTTTTTGTTCATAGTAGGGGTGTGGTTTGACGGTGTGGCCGGTTAACGCCATCACCGAAGAATTTTAACTCCTGTAGGAGAAGAGTGCTTACCCTTTCTGTCGTAGATCGGGTAGTTGACTGGAGTCGAATAGAAGAGATTGGTGGTGGATTCCTTTGGATCTTCTTTATCGTTCTGTGGTCGATCTTTGTTGGTTTTCTTGGTTTTAGTTGACTGAAACCAAAAGAAAAGTGTTTGGCATTGAATTTTTCGCGGATTGTTCCGTATGCGGTGTGCGGTTTTGTCTTCCTTGGTTGAAGGCGAAGAAGAAGAGTCTAGTGTTGCGCTTCTTTTCGTCGCCTTTCCAGCTTTGATGCTTAGTTTGTTGATTGCTTTATGGGGGAAAAGTATTCAATCTATTCCTGTGTTTGTCTTTCTCTGAGGTCAAAAGAGTTATTGCGGCATTATGCCAGACCTGGTTGTCAGGGCTGAAGTCCTGTGGCTTTGTAGGAGTAAGCGGTGTTTGATTTCGTCATTTTACTAGTTTAAGAAATCATCTTTGAAAACCCTTCTTGTTTCGTGAAAGTTTGGGGTTTGGTGTTAAGGTTTTATTTGAAAAGGATTACTTGATCACTTGGTTCCCTTTTAAGAAAAATTGTCTTTCAACCATTTTCCTCTATGGGAGTCTTTGAGATTGAAAAGTGTTTTGGAGAATTTCCTTTTGCATAACCAAGTTTGGGTCTGTCTCATTGCAATTTTGAGAGTCAATTTTCCTTGTGAATTTGGGTTGAGTTTTAAAAATAAAATACTGCAAACAAAGTAAGTAATCTTTTGACTGAAATTGTTTGTCACTAGTGAGAATTGTTGTTTAGCATGTTATGTAGTATGTACCAATGTGGTTTATGGAAGGATGTATTGTTAAGTTAATTTGTGAGTTGAAATAATTCAATGCGGTTGTTATCTTTAGCTTGAGAATAAATAGGCTACTAGTGTTGTAGAGTACTCTATAGCGAGAATGATTAAATGTGTTAATGTATATGTTTAGAATCTGTCGCTTTTCTTTAAAAGTGCTTATGATCCTCGTTAATGTTTAAAGTTTAAAACCCTGATGCATAGTTAGAACATTAAAATAATGTAAATTACTGATATTGTTAAAGAAACCTTGCCGGTTGTTTAAAGATGTTCTAATCTAATGGGTTAATAGAGAGATTTAATCGTGTTGGCTAGTGGCTTTAACTTCGAAGTTAATTAGAGTTGCTATTCATGTTGTTGCAAAATATTAGCATGATTGGTAGTACGCAGTCGTGTTGCTAAAATGCTAGCATCAAGGCCAATTGGAAAGATATAGGTTTTGATGTTTGATGATATTGTAAGAGCTTCCTGAAGGTCTAACTTATTAAATTTAATTTAATAGTTGGAGTATGTTGTGTAGTAACAAATTTGTTGTAACCTATGTATAGGGTAGCTAAAAGCAATGTTGTTGATTGATGATTATGCAAATTATTGATATTGATGACTTAGTAGTGGTGGTAATTGCTAAGATTATTTGTTGAAAATCCTTGTTAAAATGGAGGTTACTGTAACATGTTGTGATGGAGTGGACCATGGATATTTAACATGATGTAGAATTCTATCCTTAATGAATGTATGTCTTAGAATCATAGTTACGAACTGTGTCTCGTACAGATAATATTTACTTGTTGAAGTCATTTATTGATTGAACAAGTTTCATTTGCCAAGATGTTGATGAATGGATGGTATAAAAAAAATTTTTGATAGGTTGATCATGCTTAAGTATCTTGTGACACCACGGAGTGTCGTATTTTACAAAATGTGAATGTTGAGGTCAAAAACTTTATAAAATGTGAAAATGGAGGTTAAAACTTTACGTTATGCCGTTTATAGCGTGTTTTTGGGCCGTTTTCGGGTGTTTGGGCCTCTTTGGGGGACTTTGGGCCTTGGCGGTTGAGTTGGGCCTCCGGTGGAAGGGCTTGGGCCCAAGGGGGGACTTTTGGGCAGCCAAATCTGGCCCCCACCCCTTGGTGCGCCCCATACTCCCTCTCCCAACCCTAGCCGCCACCCCCTAGCCCCCCCAATGCGCCTCCACCCTTCCCCTTCCTCTCCATCTTCCACCATGGCGCCACCACCCCTCTCCTCCCCTCTCCACCTCCCTTGCTGCCCCTAGGGGAGTTCTCCACCTCAACACCTCGAAGATCCGTCCATTGGAGCGCTCCGCAACGAGGAGATCCGGTGGATTTGGAGCGAGGAAGGAGATCGCGCGAACCGGGAGGAGATCCGTTGGGTTTTCGGTCGTCGGGCAAAGGTATGGCCATGGGAATCCTTGGGGTTGGTCTAGGATCTGTTCTAAGGGTGATTATCATGTTTTTAGATCAATTGGTGGTTCTGGAATTGTGTAGATTAGATGGAATCTTGAGTTTGCCACGTTCTCTGTTTCGGGCAGCATGAGAAGTCGACCTAGGGCTTGGGTTTTCGTCAATTTAGATTTAGAATTTGGTCGTACCGCTGTTGAAGAAGTTGTAGGTAGTTTCAATATCTTTCCGTGGGTATAAAGAACGTCAAATTCCGCCTAGCCGTTTGAAAGTTATGATCGTTTTACCGAGCGTGTTAAAATCTGTGACGTGATTGGAACAGATCACGGTATTTTGTAGATTAAACAACTTTAGAGTCCGAATCAGTTTTTACATATACTTAGAAAAATTTGGGAAATTTCCTAAGCTACACGAGGATGTACTCATTTAATTGATTCGGAGTTTTAGAACCCGAGTTATGCCTTTTGGAAGGCTGCTGTCCCGACGGGACAGAACCTCTGTTTTTGGGTTTAGCGAGTAGTTTGCGATGTCGGGGTAGAAGAGGGTTTACTTACTATTTTATGGACATGATTGTGAGTGTGTGGTACCCATGTGCAGGTGGTGTGACCCCAGGAGTGCCTTCTACTTCTCGCCAATCCGTTGCCCGTGGTTGAGGCAAGTGTATTGTAATGGATAGCGGTTTGTAGGTTGCTAGTTGAGACTAGATGAAATTGATTATATGATATGATCACTTGCCATGCTTTAATGATTTCCATTGATATGATGAGTATGCTTATTATGTTATGATGCCATATGTTAATGTACAAGTTAATTATGATGTTGGCATGTTTGCATACATGGCATGATACATGGCCCGGGCGGTGAGAAAGTCATAACTAGTCCGGGGAAGGTCGGTGAGAAAGTTATGACTATTCCGGAGAGCCAATGAGTAAGTCCTATATCGTGATTCCATCCACCGCGGTGTTTGGAAGCGAGGAGTAGGCACCCTCCATCTTTGGGATGGAAGGAGGGAGAGGGTGCACGCCGACGGGTGTGTACTCAACCATACCGGTATGAGTTTCCAAGGAGACATGAGAATCGCATCGCATTGCATACATAATGGTGATGATATTGATATGTGATCATGAAGGAGATGAAAGACATGATATGAGTTGTTATAGCCATGTAATTGTTTTTGTGTACCATTGCAATATGCTTGCTGAGTGTTGAACTCACGCTTGTGCTTTCTTGTTGTTTTAGGTACCATGAGATCGACATGCGGGGAAGGGAATTAGTCACACTTCTACACGTAGGGTCACTTAATTGTTCCCACAGTCACTCAATTGGGTCTTGATAATACATTAAGTGTGATGCATATTAATTTATGGTTTAGTTTTGCGATATGAGAGTCTTATTGTTCGTTTGGCTCATGGAGACATTGAATGCTTGGGATTAGACTTATATTGCTGTCATGCCTTTAATTATTGCTGTTTTAGATGCCTCTTATATTGCTATGCTGTTGATGTTCCTTCAATTCATGTTAAAACAAAGGAGATGCTGCCGAATTTCGGTTTTTAGCATTTGCTCCTTTGCTGTAATTTACCTTAATTTATGGTATTTAGATGTTGTTTAGCCTATGTTTGGTAGCATTCAGGCATGCTAGATGCCGGGGTGTTACATATCTGTTGAAGTACTATGTTTGAAATATAGAATATGTTGTTATATGAGGTGTTGGTCTGTGGGGATCACGATGAGGTAGTCTTGGTTGGATGTCTTATGATAAGCATCATAAACTTTATTTATAAATGTTGGGAAATATAATTACAGAGAGAATTTGTTGTGTGGTTTTTGTTAAGTCCTGTTGGGCCTTCTCGATGAGTAAATAGTGAATATTGAACGCTTAAATGGTAAGTATAGTGGAATACTAGATATGGTGGGTTTCATGCTGAGCTTGTGTCTAAAACCTTTTGGTATAGTTTGGTTGTTTGCTATCTTGGTTAAATGTTTTCGGTCGAGGTGTTCTTTACGTTGAGTTTCAGAGTTTCCCTAAAACTCGTAGAAATTGGTGCCAATCTGTGGTGTTGGCTAATTTGTGCAGTTTATGCTATGAGTATGGTTTTACACCCAGAAGTCTTTGAGTGGATCGCGCTCTTTTGCATTCACACTGAATCATCTTTGGAGTAAATTTTAAAGGAAGCAGAAGGTCTTAGTGGGTTGTGTTGGATATTCTTGAGTTTCAATTTGTAAATCTATTTGGCTAGAGTTAGAGTTATTTGGAAAATGAGTGTGGTGGTTGCAAATGCTTCAAAAGTTGGATTTTTTATGAATGTTTCATAAGTGATTTTGTTAGTGAAGTGTTCCGTTTTGAAATGAGTTTCCCTTTCTCTTTGAGAAAATTTGTGGTGGTTGTGTGTGCATATGTTTGACTTGGAGTTGATGTTCTTTTCCAAAAGGTTGATTTTGGTTAGAATGCAAGGTTTTGCAGGTTAGTTTTCAATTGATGGTGGGTTCTGACACGACGTGGTGTTTTGCTGTTAACGGTGTTGCCATCATAGTTATCAGATTTAGCGCAACCGTCAATGCTATGTGTGTTTCAAACATGTGATACCGAGGAAGTGGTCGATTGGTGAATGATTACTCGGTATTGTTTGTTACATGGTGAATGAATGGTGAAAAGGAAACATGAAATCGTTTATGTTTATTCAATCATAAAAGGGTCGATGAGCCAGGTCGGTGAGAAAGTCATATATGGAGATATGACTATTCCGGAGTGCTCTTGAAGAATGTGCATTCATGTCATGAAACGAGATTTCCCTTGCTTTCTAGTATGAAAAGAAAAGAATGAATAATTTATGGTGTTGGTTGTGGTGAAGGAGATTTACGTTTCCTTTGCGTCTTGGCATAGTAAATTAAAATGAGTACTCTTTGGTTGCTGCCGAATTCTTTCCAAAGTGGCTTTTAACGCTTTGAGGTTTGAGTTGTAATGTGTGGATCAATTGGGTAGATGGTTTATGGTTGAGCTCACTCAATGATTGTACTATTTATCGTGGTCCTTTGAGTGGCAGGTCGTGTATGACTCAATGCAAACCTTCTTGGAGAATTGTGTCATTGAGGTGTTCCTCGGTAGGGTTGATTAAATTATTAGTGGACCGCTTGGTGGTTGCTAGTAATTGCTTTCCCTTTTCGGAGTGTATTGGATCTTTTTGTCGCCGATCTTTGAGCAAGTTGTGTCAACCGAAGTGGATTGCCCAGTTGCTTTTGTTTTTGCGGGTTTTAAAGACCCTGGTTTTAATTTAGGCTTTTCCTTCAGTTGTAGTGGCGGGTATTGGTTTTGTTGTAAAAGATCAATCTTTTGCAAGGTTTTAGCCCCAATTGTTCAAGTAATTGGTAGTAGCTGGTAGTCTTGGAGTGTAGTGTCTCACCTGGTTCGCGTCGTCTTGAATACGACGAACTATAGTAGAGAGGTAGAGGTGTGAAGACACTTTTGTGTGTGGGAGCTGAAGAGGGTTCCAAAGGTTGGTGCCGTGTTCTTCTGGATGTAACATCGGTTAAAGGGATCGGGCACTTTGGTGCCAAGCAATGCATAGAATAGGGAGTGTGAGACAGTTGTCTTTTGTTGTCTTTTTCGGAATTGATCCTATTTCTCGGGACGTTCTGAGTCCTTGTGTTAGCGCTTTTGTGATTCAATGTTGAGTAATATTCTGGCAAGCTTTGATTGTGAGTTATCGTTAGAGCAGTTAGTCTTCGAGCCTTAGCTCCCTTTGATTTGTATGTTTGCGTAGTGGTGTGTCTCGGATTCGGGGTCGAATCCTGTTGAAGGGGGGAGAATGTGACACTACGGAAGGTTCTAATCTTTTAAAATATGAATTTTGAGGCAAAACATTATAAGATGTGAATATGGAGGTTGAAAACTTTACGTCTTGCAGTTTTAACGCGTTTCCGGGCCGTTTTCGGGAGTTTGGGCCTTTCCGGGGGAGTTTGGGCCTAAGGGGAGATGAGCCGTGGGCTTTAGTGGAAGGGGTATGGCCCATGGGGGGGGGGAAAACCTGGCTAAGGGGGGGCTTGGTGCACCCCTCCCTGCCCTAGCCGCCCCCCACACGCCCTCTCCTCCCCTTGTGCGCCTCCCCCACCTCCTCCCTAGCCGCCACCCCTAGCCGCCCCCTCCCTTCTGCTCCACCCCTCCCCATCCCTATCCACCACCCCTTGCTGCTCCTAGGGGAGTTATCCACCTCACCACCCCGTAGATCCGTCCATTGGAGCACTCCGCGACAAGGAAATCTGGTGGATTTGGAGCGAGGAAGGAGATCGCGCGAACTGGGAGGAGATCCGTTGGTTCTTCGATCGTCGGGCGAAGGTATGGCCACGGGAATCCTTGGGGTTAGTCTAGGTACTGTTCTAAGGGTTGATATCATGCTTTTAGATCACTTGGTGGTTCTGTAATTGGGTAGATTAGATGAAATCTAGAGTTTGTCACGTTCTCTGTTTCGGGCAGATTGTGCAGTCGACCTAGGGTTTGAGATTTCGCAAATTTAGAGTAGGAATTTGGTAGGCCGCCTGTTGAAGAAGTTGTAGGTAACTTCAATACCTTTCAGTGGGTATAAAGAATGTCTAATTCCGTCCAGCCTTTTGAACGTTATGCTCAATTTACCGAACGTGTTAAAAACTATGACGTGATTGGAACAGATCACGGTATTCTGTATATTAAACCACTTTAGAATCCAAATCTGTTTTTACATATACTTAGAAAACGTTAGGAAATTTCCTAAGATACGCGAGGATGTACTCGTTTAATCGATTCGGAGTCTTAGAACCCAAGTTATACCCTTTGGAATTCTGCTGTCCCGACGGGACAGAACCTCTATTTTTGGGTTTTGCGAGTAGTTTGCAAAGTCGGGGTAGAAGAGTGTTTGCGTATTGTTTTGGGGGCATGATTTTGATTGTGTGCTACCTATGTGCAGGTGGTGTGACCCCGGGAGTGCCCTCTACTTCTAGCCAATCCGTCGCCCGTGGTTGAGGCAAGTTTATTGGAATGGGTAGCGGGTTGTAGATTGCAAGTTTTGTTGAGTTGAAATTGAATATATGATATGTTCACATGCCATGCTTTAACGTTTGCCATTGATAGGATGAATACGGTTTATTATGTTGTGATGCCATGTGTTAATGTACAAGTTATCTATGATGTTGGTATGTTTGCATACATGGCATGATACATGGCCGGGTCGGTGAGGAAGTCATAACTAGTCAGGTAAGGTCGGTGAGAAAGTTATGACTAGTCCGGAGCGCCATTGAGTAAGTCCTACATCGTGATTCCATCCACCACGTTGAATGGAAGCGAGGAGTAGGCACCCTCCATCTTCGGGATGGAAGGGAGGAGAGGGTGCACACCGATGGGTGTGTACTCAACCATATCGGTATGAGTTTCCAGGAGACATGTGCATCGCATCGCATTGCATAAATGATGATGATGATATGTGAAAAATGATATGTGAGTATGAATAAGATGATAGGCATGATTGAGGTGTTGAAGCCATGTAATTGTTCTTTTGTACCATTGCAATATACTTGCTGAGTGTTGAACTCACGCTTGTGCTTTCTTGTTGTTTTATGTACCATGAGACCGGCATGCGGGGAAGGGAACTAGTCACACTCCTACACGTAGCTTCACATATTTGTTCCCATAGTTTTTTATTTGGAGTCTTGATAATAAATTTAGTGTGATGCATATCGGTTTATGATCTAGTTTTGCGTTATGAGAGCCTTATTGTTCGTTTGGCTCATGAAGACTTTGAATGCATGAGATTTGACTTATATTGCCGTCATGCCATTATTTATTGCTATTTTAGATGTCTCTTATATTGCCATATATTGCTATGCTTTTGTTGTTGCTTCAATTCATGGAAAAACAAAGGAGATGCTGCCGAAATTCTCGGTATTAGCATTTGCTCCTTTGCTGTAATTTACTTGTATTTGTCATATTTAGAGGTTGCTTAGTATATGTTTGGTAGCATTCGGGCATATTAAATGCCGGGGTGTTACAATTCTTTTGCGCAGTAAAGTTACTAACAAAAGGCAGCAACAGTGGGGTCCTATCCCTTGTCAGCGGAGGAGTAAAAGGGTGGATGACCAGGGAAAGACTATTCTGCAAAAAACACAAGAACTTTAGAAACAAAGAAATTTGGAGAACTGCCTCAAGCCTAAAGGTATATCTTCTACTAGCTCTTTCGATTCTTACAGTTTTCATGATTTAAATGATCTTTCTGAACAAGTTGATCTCATGATGGGTGAAACTGATAGGGAGAAAATGGAGAATGTTATGTTATGTAAGGAAATTGATGCTCTGCGGATTTTGAAGTTTAAAGAAAGTAATTCTACTAGTATTGTGCATAATTTAAAAGATAGTGTTTCAGTCAGGACTAACATATCTCATGGTGAAAATGAGAGTTTATTTGTTTCTTCCCCTGCTTGTTTGAAGGAGAAGGAGGAGGAAGCTAATAATGAGTCTGATTTAGAGGGTTGGACCACAGTAGGGAAATTTAAACGGGGCAAGCACCCCAGGAAAATAAGGAGAAAATGAGAGGTATTTTTTGGAATATTAGAGGTTTAGGTCAACCCGGAAAAACACAATGCTTGATAGATATGATTAGAAACTACAAAGTGGATTTTGTAGGTTTCCAAGAGACTATGAAAGAAAATTTTAATGTTTCGTTTCTTAATTGTATCAGTGGCTCTAAGAATTTTGTTTGGCATTGGCTCCCAGCTAAAGCCACTGCAGGTGGTATTTTGGCTGGTTTCAATGTTGATATACTGGAGGTTATGAATGTTGATTTAAAGGCTTTCTCTATTCAGTGTTTACTTAAGCATAAAGAGAAGGATTTTGTTTGGAAATTAGTTATAGTTTACGGATCTCCGTATGAGGAGGGGAAACAAGCTTTTATTTCGGAGCTTCATGAAATTTTTATTAATGATGATAATACCCCGATTATGTTGGGAGGAGATTTCAATTTAGTTAGATCTGCTTCGGAGAAGAGCAATGGAAGAGTAGAAGTTAAATGGTGTGAGAAGTTTAATTATTGGATAAATATGTGGGGCCTTATGGAGATGAAATTGTCTGGAAGACATTTTACTTGGTCTAATAATCAGGAAAATCCAATTATGTCAATGATCGATAGAGTATTTTGTAGCACCTCTTTTGATGAAAAGTTTCCGATGGGCTTTGTGTCCTCTCTTCCTAGGGTTGGAAGTGATCACACTCCTCTAATCTGGGATTCTGGATGCATTGTGCCTTTTACTAAACCTGTGTATAAATTTGAGAAATGGTGGCTGTTACATGATGATTTTGATAATATTATCAAAAAGGTTTGGACATCCCCGGTTAGAGGGGGAACTGCTATTGATATTTGGCAATACAAAATTAGAAAAATTAGGAAAGTTACTAAAGGGTGGAGTATAAATGTTGAGTCCGAGAATAAAAAAAGGAAGAAATTACTTCTTGAATGCTTTGATGAATTAGATATTCTTCTTGAATATAATCAGAGTAAACTAGAAGAGAGAAAAAGGATGTTAGATATAAAAGGAGAGTTGAAGAAAATATGGGCTATGGAGGAAACTAAATTGAGGCAAAGAGCTAGAGAGAGGGATATTAAAGAAGGTGATAGAAATACGAGATACTTCCATGCAGTGGCTAATCAAAGAAGAAGAAAAAAATACTATTACTATCCTTGATGGGTCTGAAGGACCGGTTTATGATAATAATAATATGATTAAGATTTGTTGTGACTATTATAAAACTTTGTTTGGTTTTGAGGCCAAACCCAACATTAACCTAGGAGATAGTTTTTTCAACTTAGATGAGATTATCACTAATGATGAAAATTTTCTTCTGGAAGCGCCTTTTACGGAGGAAGAGTTGAAAAAAGCTGTGTTTGATTCTTATGCGGATGGTGCCCCTGGTCCGGATGGCATCCCTTTCTTCTTTTATCAAAGATACTGGACCATTATCAAAAAGGATTTAATGAATTTGTTTCGTGATCTGGAAAAGGATGAGCTTGACCTCTTTAGACTTAATTATGCCATGATCTCTTTGATCCCTAAAGAAAACAATGCTAGAAGCATAAGACAATATCGACCTATCAGTCTTTTGAACTGTAGCTATAAGATTGTTACTAAGGTTCTCACAAATAGGATTGGTGTCATTTGTAATAGAATTATCTCACAAAATCAGACTGCTTTCATCAAAAATAGATTTATCTTGGAAAGTGTGGTTACTGCTCATGAGGTTATTTATAAAATTCATAAAGACAAAGATAAAGGCCTTGTTTTTAAACTTGACTATGAGAAGGTTTATGACATAGTCAATTGGCATTTTTTATTAGATATCCTTTCTAAAAGAGGCTTTGGAGCGAAATGGCGTTCTTGGATTTTCTCTATCCTCAGTAGAGGTTCTGTTGGAATTAAAATAAACAATGTTGAGAGTGCTTTTTTCCATACAGGTAGGGGTTTGAGATAAGGTGACCCTCTATCCCCAATTCTTTTCAACTTGGTGGCGGATGTCTTTGCTAGAATGTTAAACAAAGCTGCTGGCGCTGGTTTAATCAAAGGGCTTTGTGACAGTTTCTGCCCTGGCGGTATTATTAGTCTTCAATATGCGGATGACACCCTTTAGTTCATTAAAAATGTGGATAAGATTGTATTGCATCTTAAGTGGTTTTTAACCTGCTTTGAGCAAATGTCTAGGATGAGGATTAATTTTCATAAGAGTGAGTTAATAGCTATTGGGTGTGATGAATCTGAAACTAAAAGATATGCTAGTTACTTTTGTTGTAAAATTGGGTCCCTTCCCATTAAATATCTTGGCATTCCTCTCCATCATGATAAGATTAGAAGGGAGGATTTTCAACCTATTATTGATAAAATTTTGAAAAGGATTGCAGGTTGGAGGGGTAAACTTCTGTCTTACAGTGGTCGTTTAATTCAGATTAAATCTTGTCTTGCTAGTATTCCTATTTACCTCCTCTCTTTTTTCAAGTTCCCCATTGGGCTTTAGATCTCATCAACTCCCACATGGCGAATTGCCTTTGGAATAGTTTCGAGGGCCATAATAAACTTCACTTAGCTAATTGGCAGTTGGTTTGTATGGAGAAGATTTTTGGTGGTCTTGGGATCCCCAATATAAAAGATTTGAATCTGTGTCTTTTGGCATCCTGGGTTAAGAGATTTTGTTCTAAAGAGTCCAGGCAATGGATAGACTTGATAAAATTTAAATATAAAACTGATAGACCGAATATTTTCCTCTGCGATTCGGCTCATGCTTCCAATTTTTGGAAGGGTGTTGTGTGGGCTATGCATGCCACTAAGTTTGGTTATAAATGGAAGGTTGGAAATGGTAATAAGATTAGATTTTGGGAAGACATTTGGTTCGGAGACTCTTGTTTAACTACTCAATTTTGGGATCTGTATGTTATTACTAATGAGAAAGGTTTAACGATTGCTGAGATTTGGGATGGCATTAATCTTAAATGCTCTTTTAGAAGGAATTTTTCAGAAAGTCTGATAATTAAATGGATGGAATTGAGGGAAGTGGTAAAAATATTAGTTTTGTGGACGAAGATGATGAATTGATCTGGCAATATAATAGCAATAGTGTTTACTCTGTCAAATCTCTTTATGCCATTATTAATTTTCGGGGGTTATGCCTGTATTTAGTCCCTCAATCTGGACTTTAATTGTTCCCCCTAAGATCCATCTTTTCCTTTGGCTCCTTTCCAATAACAAGATCATGACTAAGGATAATTTGATAAAGAGAGGGATTGATAAAGGTGTTTTGTGTAGCTTTTGTAATGAAAGTGAGTTTGTTACTCATCTGTTTTTTTATTGCGTGGTTGCCAAGAATTCTTGGGAGATAGTCAATAATTTCTTTGGTTTGAATGTTGGTTTCAGCTTTGAATCTATCGCTCGTTTTTGGGTTAATAATAAGAAGAATGCTGCTTTGAACACCATTTGTGCAGCCATTATGTGGAGCTTATGGACATTGAGAAATAACATGATTTTCTTGGAGCAGAACTGGACAAGTATAAAGAGTATTTGGAGGAAAACTCTCATGTTAATAAGGGAGTGGAAACCGCTGTACAGGAAAGAAATGTTGATTTTGATGAACTCTTTTTGCGCAAAGCTAGAGAAGAAGCTTCGGGCGCCTTTGGCCTTGGGTCTTGAATGTCTGGACAATATAGTTACTACTAAACTCGAAGTTGAGGAAGTTCCAGAAGTTCTGTTTTTCTAGTTCCTTGGAGACCTGTTGAGTTGAATGTTTGTTTTGGCTCTGTGGTTTGAGTACTAGTTTCTAATGTCTTGTTATCTATAATGAAGGTTTAAGTTTTTTTGTTGCTTCTCGGGGAGATATGTTGAACATTGTAATATATATGTGTTTCTACATGAAACCGGGGCATTCTGTTGCCCTTTCTGATCAAAAAATTTCTGAACATAACAACATCTATAATTCATCATTTATCGACATGATAACATTCATCTCACATAATTTGAATGATAAGTCAAACCACAAATAGTCTCCAGACTCCACATAAGTATGACATGATAAGTTCACAACACAACATGAAAATGCACGGTACAAGCTAAAGTCCAAGATCAAGTCCAAGTTCACAACACTACATGGCAAGTGATGCCGGGGTTGGTGACAAAACGGCGGGTGGCCGCGGGAGACAAGGTGGCTGCCGCGGCCAAGAGTGGCGGGTGGCCGCGAGAGCCGAATGAGGTCCATGGCTGGAGATGGAGTCGGGCCGGTGCGGAGGCCGTGGCTGCCGAGCGCGACGGGCGGCTCGGAGGGCGCGGTGGCGGAGAGCCTAGGGGCACAGGTAGGTGCGGTGGCTGGCGGCCAAGCCGAAACGGCGAGGCTGGGAGGAGCCGTGCCAAGGTGGACGGCGTCGACAGGGAGAAGCAGTAGTAGGCGGCGAGCGCGCCTCCTCGGCACGAGCGGAGATGAGAAGTTGACCGCCTCAACACAAATGAAGGATTCTCCACGAATCCAGCCGTGGGCGACATGAATCTGAAGCTTGAGGAGCGAGAGCCAGCTCCTCCTTGAAGATCCGGCTCGGCGAGCGCCACCGTGGCCTAGTCCTTCTTCTCCTGCCAAATCCTCGTGCTCCTTTAGCTTGGCCGGCGCCCTGGAGAACGCGCGACGGAGATGGTGGCAGAGAGGGGCAGAGGGCAGTGGGGAATGGGGAGAGGGACTGACTGGCTCAAGGAGTGGGGCAAGCTCAGGGAGCACGAGGAGTGGGCCAAGCTGCAGGAGAAAAACGACTAGGCCGCGGCGGCGCCCACGTCACCGACAGCGGCGGCACCCACATCGCCGACAGCGGCGACGCCCGCCAAGAAGAGCAGCAAGGCCAAGGTGCCGAACTGGATCTTCAAGAAGGAGCTAGCGCTCGCTTGCCTCCTCACCGCCACCACGCGCAGCCTGCTGTCGGTGCAGGGCTTGGCGCTTGCACTTCTACTTCCTGCTCTTCCAGGGCGTGACGTTCCTCGCCGTCGGCCTAGAGCTCCAGCAAGGGTACAAGTCCAGAGCTCCAGCAAGGGTTTCTATGCCAATTAATTGGGAAGGAAGGTAAACTCTCACTTGTTTTGTCAACCGAACCTCTAGTCTGGTCACTTGTGATTGTCTTCACCTAATATATTGGCTCCGTGCTGTCTAAGCATTTTATTGAATCCTTTTGGACGACATCTGCATAATATTTTCTCAAGACACTTTGATCTTCTCCTTCCCTTTTAACTTTAGGCTCATATTTGACATGGGATTTGTGGAGATGGTAGTCTGAGGTTAATTCTTCGTAAAATTAGAATGAATTAACTCATCTCATTTTTATGCCTTGTATCATGCCTTAGCTTAATTTGTCATGTCTACCTGCCATGTCTAATTGCCGAACTGGTTGCACATACTGCAGTCTTGCAGACTATGTTTGGTACGTTAACAAGTCTTGCTAAAAATTATGAGATCATATCAGGGATGGATGCAGCCAAATTAGTTGAATACCCTCATCATTTTCAAACCAAGACGAATCTCCATTTGCACAATTGATTCCTGAAAAAGTTTGTTGTTAGAGAATACCAAATCTAGTAGTAAAGTGCTATATGCATTATTTATAACAGCATTTGATCTATTGATGACATGCAGTTGCATGTTTCAATTTCAGTAATTCAGTTTATAACTAACCACGGTGCTTTCTGCTGTCTTCTTACCACTTGGTTCCTATGGAAAGATATTTCTGAAATAATGTAGAAGAAGTCCTGTATGGGTAGTTTCAGGATTGCACTTGCATCCAGGAACTACAAATAATGTAGAAGAAGTCCTGTATGGTTACTATGATTTCTAAATATTAAAGTTGCTATTGCTATTTTTTTTCTGGGTAGTTCTTGTGTGACTTACTATGGATTATGGTCTATCACATTTTTTAGCTCATACTAGTAAGTTGCCCATGCGTTGCAATGGAAAAAAGATATGTACAAAGCGCACGTGATTTTTCATTTGCATCATTACGAGAATAAATGTAATATTCACACTTGGTACACAATCATGTAGAATAGTAGTTGTTAAATATCTAAATGAAGATTATTTAAGTGCAACATACTTTAATACATAAATAACTGTGAAACCATGTTGTGAAATAACAACATACCAAATGATAAATTTGAATGACAAATCAAATACATAAGGCATCTAGGATGTTAGAACATCTTTGTAGATAATGTTCTTAGTAAATGTGCCAGCGGAATTGAAGCTCCCAGTTTTTGTTGGCGCAGTAAGTATTATGATACTGCTCCTAGCGGTAGCTCGTGAAAGGGCAACATATAGTTGTCCATGGGAGAAAACTGAATTTGGGAGGTAGATACCCATATGCGGTATTGTCCGCCCTTGTGCCTTATTGATGGTCATTGCAAAACTCAGTCTTATAGGAAACTGCTTCCTCTTGAACTTAAATGGGAACAATTCGTGTGACACTACGGAATGGTGTGACATTATAAAATGTGAATTTTGAGGTTAAAAACATTATGGAATGTGGAATTTGAGGTGGAAACCATATGGTATGAGGTTTATTTGCGTTTCCGGGCCGATTTCGAGAGTTTGGGCCTTTCCGGGGGAGTTTGGGCCTAAGGGAAGGGGTCGTGGGCTTTGGTGGGAGGGAGTTTGAGTCCAAATAGGAGTAGGAGACCTGGTTGGGGGCTTACCCCAGCCCTTATTGCGCCCCCACCCCTGCCCATGCGCCCCATCTCTATGCCCTAGCCGCCACCTCCACCTCCCCCTCTCCCTCTTGCATGCGCCTTCCCCCTTGGGCTCTCCCCTTGCGCCACCACCCTCTCCACCACCTCTCCACCTCCCTTGCTACCCCTAGGGGAGATCCCCACCTCAACACCCCGAAGATCCATCCATTGGAGCGATCCGCGATGAGGAGATCCGGTGGATTTGGAGCGAGGAAGGAGATAGCGCGAACCGGGAGGAGATCTATTGGGTTTTCATGCGTCGGGCGAAGGTATGGCCATAGGAATCCTTGGGATTGGTCTAGGTACTGTTATTAGGGTCATTATCATGTTTTTATATCAATTGATGGAGCTGGAATTGAGTAGATTAGACGAAATCTAGAAGTTGCCACGTACTCTGTTTCGGGCAGCATGAGCAGTCGACCTAGGGTTTGGGATTTCGTCAATTTAGAGTTGGAATTTGGTCGGCCGCCTGTGGAAGAAGTTGTAGTTAATTTCAATACCTTTCAGTGGGTATAAAGAACGTGTAATTCTGATCAGCTGTTTGAAAGTTATGGCTGTTTTACCGAGCGTGTTAAAATCTGTGACGTGATTGAAACAGATCACGGTATTTTGTAGATTAAACAACTTTAGAGTCCGAATCAGCTTCTCCATATATTTAGAAAAAGTTAGGAAATTTCCTAAGCTATGTGAGGATGTACTCGTTTAATTGATTCGGAGTCTTAGAACCCAAGTTATGCCTTTTGGAAGGCTGCTGTCCCGACGGGACAGAACCTCTATTTTTGGGTATTGCGAGTAGTTGGCAATGTCGGGGTAGATGTGGGTTTGCGTACTGTTTTGTGGACATGATTGTGAGTGTGTCGTACCTATGTGCAGGTGGTGTGACCCCGGGAGTGCCTCCTACTTCTCGCCAATCCGTCGCCCGTGGTTGAGGCAAGTGTATTGGAATGGGTAGCGGGTAGCTTGCTAGATTGGTTGCAAATTGAAATTGAATATATGATATGTTCACATGCCATGCCTTAATGATTGCCAATGATATGATGAATATGTTTATTATGTTATGACATCATGTGTTGATATACAAGTTATCTATGATCATGCCATGTATTAATGTACAAGTTTTTTCATGATGTTGGCATGCTTGCATACATGGCATGATACATGGCCCGGGCGGTGAGAAAGTCATAACTAGTCCGGGGAAGGTCGGTGAGAAAGTTATGACTATTCCGGAGAGCCAATGAGTAAGTCCTACATCGTGATTCCATCCACCGCGGTGTGGGGAAGCGAGGAGTAGGCACCCTCCATCTTCGGGATGGAAGGGGGGAGAGGGTGCACACTGACGGGTGTGTACTCAACCATACCGGTATGAGTTTCCAGGAGATATGTGCATCGCATTGAATCGCATTATATGAGGATGTGATATGATGATGATATATGATGATGTCAATGATATGCTTACGCTATGAATATGAGATGTGTATGATGTTGTATGTGAAAAGTGGTGATGAAGGTATTAGAATGTATTTTCTTGTTCCATTGCAATATACTTGCTGAGTGATGAACTCACGAAGAAGAGGAATTTAGCGTTGCGCCTTTTTAGTCGCCTTTTGGCTTTGACACCAGTTTTGTTGGTTGCCTTGCAAAGAAAAGTATAGTTTTTGTTCTTGTGTGTCTTACTCTGAGTTTAAAAGAAGTTTTTGAAGCGTGTGCAAAAAGTTAAGTTGTGTCGATTTATGTTTTGTGCCTTTGTCCGCAAGGGTGTATTTGATCGTTTGGTTCCCTCCTGTGGGAGTCTTTGAGATTGAAAAGTGTTTTGGAGAAATCCTTTTGCATGACCAAGTTTGGGCTTGTCTCCTTGCAATTTGAGAGTCAAGTTTCCTTATGAATTTGGGATGAGTTTTAAAACTAAAACGCTACAAACAATGTAAGTAGTCTTTTGACTAAAATCGTTCGTCCCTAGTAAGAATTGTAGTTTAGCATGTTTTGTAGCATGTACCAATGTGATTTATGGGATGACGTATTGTTAAGTTAATTTGTGAGTTGAAACAATTCAATGCGGTTGTTATCACTAGCTTGAGAATAAATAGACTAACTAGTGTTGTAGTTTACTCTTAGCGAGAATGATTGAATGTGTTAATGTACATGCTTAGAATCTGTTGCTTTTCTTTAAAAGCGCTTATGACCCCCGATTATGTTTAAAGTTTTAAACCCTGATGCATAGTTAAAACATTAAGATGATGTAGACGGCTGTTATTATTAAAGAAACTTTGCTGGTTGTTTAAAGATGTTCTAATCTAATGGAATAATAGAGAAATTTAATCGTGTTGCCTAGTGACTTTAATTTGGAAGTTGATTAGAGTTGCTATTTATGTTGTTGCAAACTACTAGTATATTTGGAAGTATGCAGTTGTGTCTCTACAATGTTAGTATTGATATCAATTGAGAAGACATAAGACTTATTGTTAATGATGTTGTTAAGGGCAGTGTTAATGCTAGTATTCATTCTATTTTAATAGTTGGAGTATGTTGTGTAGTGACAATTTTGTTGTAACCTATGTATAGGGTAGCTAAAAGCAATGTTGTTGATTAATGATTATGCAAATTATTGATATTGATGACTTGGTAGTGTTGTTAGTTGTTGGAAACCATTGATCCAATAGAGAAAAGTGTAAAACTGTGGTATTATTGTCGAGTGCATGTTGTGATGGGATGAACAATGGATAATAATCATGATGTAGAATTTTATCCTTAATGAATGCATGTCTTAGAGTCAAATTTACGAACTTTGTCTTATGGAGATAATATCTACCTGTTGAAGTCATTTATTGATTGGACAAGTTTCAATTGTCAAGATGTTGACGTATGGATGGTATAAAATTGATAGGTTAATTATGCTAAAGTATTTGTTGAAGTATTATGTTTTAGAATGAGAATAGGATGTTGTATGATGTGTTTGTCTTTTGGGATATGAGTTTCCCTTTCGTTTGAGAAAATATGTGGCGGTTGTGTGTACAGATGTTTGACTTTGGAGTTGATGTTCTTTTCCAAAATGTTGATTTTGGTTAAAATGCGATGTTTTGCAAGTTTAGTTTTCAATTTACGTGGCTTCCCATACGATGTGGTGTTCCTATTAATGGTGTTGCTGTCATAGTTTATATGAATTTCGCAGCCATCGATGTTAATTGTGTTTCAATCATGTGATACCGAGGAAGAAGTCTTTTGGTGGATGACTATTTGGTATTGTTGTTACATGAAGAATGAATGGTGAAAAGGAAGCATGAAATTGTTATAGATGTTTAATGATGAAAGAGTCGATGAGCCAGGTCGGTGAGAAAGTCATATATGGATATATGACTAATCCGGAGTGCTCTTGAAAAATGTGCATGCATGTCGTAAATCGAGACTTCTATTTCTTTCTGGTATGTTGGTTGTGGTGTAGGAGATTTGTGTTTCCTTTGCATCTTAGCTTAGAAAAAAAATAAGATGAGTACTCTTTGGTTGTTACCGGATTCTTTCCAAAGTGGCTTTTAGCACTTTGGAGTTCGAGTTGTTGTTTGTGGATCATTTTGGGTTCATGGGTTTTGGTTGAGCTTACTCAATGATTGTACACTTTGTTCTGATTCTTTGAAAGGAAGAATGCGAGGGCGAGACCTTCTAAGAAAGGAAAATTTAGTGTGGGTTGGTAATGACCAAAGATATTAGGCGTTGCTAGTGGTTGATCGTAACTAGTTGGAAGTGAAGAGTAAAGGAAGGTTGGGTATGACCCAATTCAAATTTTCTTGGAGAATTGTCATTGAGGTGTTCCTCGATAGGGTTGATCAAATTATTAGTGGACCACTTGGTGGTTGCTAGTAATTGCTTTCTGTTTTTGAACAGTATTGGATCTTTTGTCGCCGATCTTTGAACGTGTTGTGCCAACCGAAGAGGAATGTTCGGTTGTTGTTGAATTTGCGGGTTTTCAAAACCCTGGTCATATCGTAGGCTTCTCCTTTCGGTGGTAGTGGGGTGGGTGTTGGTCTTGTTATAAAAGATCAGCATGTAACCCCATTGGTTCGAGCAGTTAGTAATCTTAGAGTGTTGTGTCTCACTTGGTTTGCGTCATCTTGAATACGACGAACCATAGTTGAGAGGTTGAGACGTGAATCATTTTTGTGCGTGGGAGCAGAAGATAGATCTAGAAGTTGGTACCATGTCCTTCTGGAGAGTGGCTTTGGTTAAAGGGATCGGGCACTTTATTGCCAAGGAATGCATGGAATGAGGAGTGTGAGACCGTTTTATTTCGTGGTTTGTTTGGGACCTTAACCTACCGCTTGGGTTGTGCTGAGGCCGTATGTGAGTGCTTTTGTGTTTCAATGTTGAGTAAGAATTTTGGCAAGTTTTGAATGTGAGTTATCTTTAGAGCTGTCAGTCTTTGATCCCTAGCTCCTTGCCTCTGAGTGCTAGCTGGTGCAAATCGTAGGGGCTTCTAAGCGGGTTCTGAGGCGTGAACCATTACTCCCTTTGATTTGGTTGTTTGCGAAGTGGCGTGTCTCGGATTCGGGGTCGAATCCTGTTGAAGGGGGGAAGAATGTGACACTACGGAATGGTGTGACATTATAAAATGTGAATTTTGAGGTTAAAAACATTATGGAATGTGGAATTTGAGGTGGAAACCATATGGTATGAGGTTTATTTGCGTTTCCGGGCCGATTTCGGGAGTTTGGGCCTTTCCGGGGGAGTTTGGGCCTAAGGGAAGGGGTCGTGGGCTTTGGTGGGAAGGAGTTTGAGTCCAAATAGGAGTAGGAGACCTGGTTGGGGGCGTCCTCCAGCCCTTATTGCGCCCCCACCCCTGCCCATGCGCCCATCTCTATGCCCTAGCCGCCACGTCCACCTCCCCCTCTCCCTCTTGCATGCGCCCTCCCCCTTGGGCTCTCCCCTTGCGCCACCACCCTCTCCACCACCTCTCCACCTCCCTTGCTGACCCTAGGGGAGATCCCCACCTCAACACCTTGAAGATCCATCCATTGGCGCACTCCACGACGAGGAGATCCGGTGGATTTGGAGCGAGGAAGGAGATCGCGCGAACCGGGAGGAGATCTATTGGGTTTTCGTGCGTCGGGCGAAGGTATGGCCATGGGAATCCTTGGGGTTGGTCTAGGTACTGTTCTTAGGGTCATTATCATGTTTTTAGATCAATTGATGGTGCTGGAATTGAGTAGATTAGACAAAATCTAGAAGTTGCCACGTTCTCTGTTTCGGGCAGCATGAGCAGTCGACCTAGTGTTTGGGTTTTCGTCAATTTAGATTCGGAATTTGGTCAGCCGCCTGTGGAAGAAGTTGTAGGTAATTTCAGTACCTTTCAGTGGGTATAAAAATGCATAATTCCGATCATCCGTTTGAAAGTTATGGCTGTTTTACTGAGCGTGTTAAAATCTGTGACGTGATTGGAACAGATCACGGTATTTTGTAGATTAAACAACTTTAGAGTACGAATTAGCTTTTCCATATATTTAGAAAAAGTTAGGGAATTTCCTAAGCTATGCGAGGATGTGCTCGTTTAATTGATTCGGAGTCTTAGAACTCAAGTTATGCCTTTTGGAAGGCTGCTGTCCCGACGGGATAGAACCTCTGTTTTTGGGTATTGCGAGTAGTTGGCAATGTCGGGGTAGATGATGGTTTGCGTACTGTTTTGTGGACATGATTGTGAGTGTGTGATACCTATGTGCAGGTGGTGTGACCCCGGGAGTGCCTCCTACTTCTCGCCAATCCGTCACCCGTGGTTGAGGCAAGTGTATTGGAATGGGTAGCGGGTAGTTTGCTAGATTGGTTGCAAATTGAAATTTAATATATGATATGTTCACATGCCATGCCTTAATGATTGCCAATGATATGATGAATATGTTTATTATGTTATGACATCATGTGTTGATGTACAAGTTATCTATGATCATGCCATGTGTTAATGTACAAGTTTTTCATAATGTTGGCATGCTTGCATACATGGCATGATACATGGCCCGGCCGGTGAGAAAGTCATAACTAGTCCGGGGAAGGTCGGTGAGAAAGTTATGACTATTCCGGAGAGCCAATGAGTAAGTCCTACATCATGATTCGATCCACCGCGGTGTGGGGAAGCGAGGAGTAGGCACCCTCCATCTTCGGGATGGAAGGGGGGAGAAGGTGCACACCGACGGGTGTGTACTCAACCATACTGGTATGAGTTTCCAAGAGATATGTGCATCGCATTGCATCGCATTATATGAGGATGTGATATGATGATGATATATGATGATGTCAATGATATGCTTAGGCTATGAATATGAGATGTGTATGACGTTGTATGTGAAAAGTGATGATGAAGGTATTAGAATGTATTTTCTTGTTCCATTGCAATATACTTGCTGAGTGATGAACTCACGCTTGTGTTTATGTTGTTTTTCTTAGGTACCATGAAACCGGCATGCGGGAAAGGGGGCTAGTCACACGTCATCACTTAGCATCACACATAGAAACAATGACATGTTCCTTCCTTTAAATTATGATGGTTAATTTGTGTGCTTGGTTTCCTCATTTACTTCGTTTGGCTCATGAGATGGTTGGAATCTTTATTCTAGTTTACTGCTGCTAGAACCTTTATTATTGATGATTTAGATGTCATTCTTTATACTATATCCTGTGATCATATTGTTGTTGCTTCAATTCATGGAAAAACAAAGGAGATGCTGCCGAAATTTTCGGTTATAGCATTTACTCCTTTGCTGTAATTAATCTTAATTTATGGTATTTAGATGTTGTTTAGTCTATGTTTGGTAACATTCGGGCATACTAGATGCCGGGGTGTTACAATTCGTCATCAGACGGACACAAATGTATGCGAGGAAGAAAAACCCTCTTTCCAGCATGTTGTCCTAACACAATTTTAGCATCTACGATGTTCCTTTGGAATGTACGGATTACCAACCTCGTCCCGTTACACAACCCATTTGCTGGATCTAGGTTCCTTAACAAAATCACAGGGCAATTGACCTTCAGCTTGAGGATGTGCGCAGCAATCCATTAGTTGTGAGAGTTCAAGAATTCAGAGGGGTAGTAGTTGTGAGGGTCGTCTTCCGCACGATCAAAACTGTGATAGATCATCTCCTCCCTGGGAAATTGTTCGATTAGCTTCATGTTTATCCTATCAACGAACTCATTTTCTCGTCGATAGAATAGCTCGAGAAGTAATGTAGCTTGGATCGGAGATGTTTGCTGTTAGCATTGGAAAGATACAATCTACAAGGTCATCAATATTAGAGCCCTCACCGGTATACGGCACACATATCTTGTCGGGAAGCTGCACAAAATCATCTTCGACGGATTCTACAGTGTCGTTCCCAACATGTAGAAGGTAGTCAGAAAACCATGGATCAGATTGAGCCCTCATGTTACGAACAAGCTTCAGCTGCTCCATGTAATCCCATACTCCCTCCGTCCCACAAAGAGTGCATTTCTAGTTTTTTTAAGACAGATTAGTGTGCAAGGTAAATGACTAATGTGACCCTTATTACTCCATGCATAAGCGTGCTGGTGCTTTTGTTTCCACTGGCACTTAAATGCACATGCATACATTTATAGCTCTGCATGCAGAAGATTAGTGGGATATATTACTCCACGCCAAGTCACTAAGCATGCAAAGGAGCCAAAAATTTTCAAATCTTAGAGTGGAGTTATAAATGGGCTTTGGGTGGGCCCTACGGACTAAAGATGCACTCTTTGTGGGAAAAATTTTGAACGTTAGAAATACATTCTTTGTGGGACAGAGGGAGTTGGTAAGATTTATGCAATGTTGCATCCATTATCTGCCCTCTTGTCCCCTTCCTTACCACAAGAAGAACTTGTCTAAAGTCTCCCCCAAACACGACCGTCTTTCCCCTAAACGGTAGATCCGGTTGCTCCAGTATGTTCCTCATGGTCTTGTCGAGTGCCTCAACGGCCTGCCTCTTTGTCATGGATGCTTCATTCCATATTATAAGAGATGCACTTCGAAGAAGCTTGGATGTCCCACTCTGCTTGGTGAAGGCACAGACCCCACTGTCTTGAATACTCAATGGTATTTTGAATCTTGAGTGTGCAGTCCTGCCTCCAGGCATGATGGAGGCAGCAACACCTGATGTTGCAGTTGCCACAGCTATTTTCCCTTCAGCACGAATAGTTGCTAGCAATGCTTTGTATATGAAACAGATGCTCGATCGTTGACAGAAATAGATGCTCGATCATGCCCTTTGTATATGTATTTGTAGAGGTATTTGACAGCCTTAATACTGGAGCAAACCTTGGCATTGATGTGGCAATTATACCTCCGTAAAAGATAAGGATTATACGGCACCACCCACCTATTGTCCAACATCTGACCTTGTACATTTGCGTTGCAGCCATCATCCCTTCTCCCGTAGATGGGGTATGAGTCCTTTCCCTGGATAGTTATCTCGGCAAACTGACGTGGGTAGTGATTCTTGCGGTTACCCTCCGACATGCATACATTTCTGGGATTCAAAGCTCCACACAGCTTGTGCATCATATGCTTCACAACCATCTCATAAAGTTCTGGGTACTTCTCTTTGTCTGGGAGCTCCGCCGAGATGACACAATCATACTGCTCTGGACATGTCAACTTATATCCCGATTCCATGATAAGTAGGAAGTGTACATGCGGTAGACCCCTTTTCTGGAACTCAATAACGTACACACATTCAGCTACAACCCCAAGAATGTGTTTCTTGAATAGTTGTGTCTTGAGATATTCAAGCTTGGCTCTAAACACGCGCACCACGAGATCATGAAGATCATGTGGGGTCTGGCCTGGCTCAAGCTCCCTAACTATCTCCTCCCACTAAGGATTGCAAGTCATGGTTAGGAAGATGTCTGGTTTACCATACTTCTGCACTAAGGCCATGGCAAGCTCACCATTCCTGTGCTCGGCAATCACCGCTTTAGCTCAGCTACAGATTCACCCAAGACCAACCGAGCTCCTCACTGCCTTCCTACGCCTCCCCTAATTCCTCCCTTGCTCCAATTCCCAGTCAAGCTGCCCCATTTCAGCTATGGCCGTGCCTCTCCTACCCAGCCAAAAATTCTCACACAAGACTTCATTGTCCAATCAAACTGGTAGGAAGCATCCTCAAGCGCTACCATATAAAATCCCCATGTCAATTTGATGATTCTTCTACCGGTGAACCGCCGCCACAGAGCTCTGTTTCCACCGCCGCTGGTCGACGAGGAGCCACCTCCTTAGCGTTCATCCGAGCTCTGTTTCAACGACCAGATGATTGTACCTCAGGCCACCTCGGGTTGTACCTCAGGCCACCTCGGGTCCAGCCGAGTGCTTCCTTGGGATCCCCTCGGTCCCCTCCAGCTCCGCCGATGGTCGGTCGGCCAGCTCTGGCCCTCCTCCGGCAGTTCGACTGTGGCCCTGTGCCGCCGCCTCCTCAGGTTGACGTGCCATCTCTACGGGCTGCCTCGCCACCAGCAGTCACCTCCCGCGAGCTCACCATCGTCTCCTTCCATTTTGTTCTTCGGCTGCGACTTCCTCCAATTGCCTTGGCCATTGGCAGAGCTCTAGAGAGCATCAATGGTGGCGCAAGCACTGTAGTGGTCTACTGTAGCAGCCGAATTCACTCGGTTCAGTTCGCTTTGGATCTCTGACCGCCTGGTGGTCCACTCCAAACTGAAAGGATGAATGGCATACAATCCTATTGATTATTATTTGTTCCTCTAATTGGTGGCTCCAACCAAAGTATAAAACTTTAACCCCTTTTGCTGATTGGTGGCTCCAATCAAAGGTATAAAACTTTAATCCCTTTTTGCTAATCGTTCATGGTTCAAGTAACAGGAGGTGCTAGTTTCATGTGGGTTGGGTAGAACCGTGGGTAAAAGCATGAATATTTTAATTGAAAATTTAATTAGATATAGCCATAATAATATCCAGTTTACCTGAATAATCATAATTGGTTCAACCTATATGTCTCAAATCAAGACCATAAAGGGTAATTGAGCAAACTTAAATAATCTCTATACATACATACGTACATACATATATATATTTAATTAAATACTCTAGTGCAAATATTACAATTTAAAATAATGCCTTGAATATAAAAATGTGTCTTGCATGGCCTCTGGTATAATTAGACAATTCAATCAATCTTCAAATTCAAAGTATTAGGAGTATAACTTGATAACCTCGGTTAGTTTAAATAATAATTAAAACTATATTAACGCTTTAAAATTAAGCAAGCTTAAGTAAGATAAATAATCTTTACCTCAGATATATAGATGTACCTATATATCACATAAGATCCTCATATGAATCTTTGCCTTTAAAGAAATGTGAAATAAGAATGTAAAATTCTTGGCTAAGTTAAGTAACCTTGATCTCCTCACACAAATACAAAGATAAAAATTCAATAAATAGTAATAATAAAGTATTAAAAAGTGAATTTAATTTATTATTGTATTTCTTGAATTTATGTGCTTTTTATTGGATATCTGGTTAACGGATAATTGAATTTTCATACGAGAAAAAGGAAATGGTAAAAAGATAAAAAGTAAAGAAAAATCTCCAAAAATATTATAAAAAATACTTGGAGACCTTTAGAGCCCTGAGGTGGCAGTCAATGTCCCATGTGAACAATTTATTATGAGGAATGATTATTTTTAATTAATGGATGTGACATTGAATAATGCAAGATATAATTTTATAAATTTTTATATAGCTTCAACGTGGCTCAGCTTTTGACCATAAGACCCTTATCATCCAGTAAATTTTGTAAAAATTAATAATAAAATTTAGTATTTATTCTAATTTAATTATCCCAATCATGAAAATATGAAAAATAGAGTAAAAGATATCTTAGAAAAGAAATATTAAATTATTAGAATTGAAATTTTTATGTGAGGTCCCTGATATTATTATAAATATTTTGTAAAAGTTTCAAAAATTTATAAGTTTATTTGATCCTTTAATGAAATTATTTTCCGAATTGAAATATCTGAATAGTATGTAATGTCAGAATTTTAGTAATTAATTTACAATGAATTTAACCTCAAATTTTTACAGAAGGTATAAAAATTAATCAGGTTATTAAATAAAAAGTTACAAGAAATTGTGGGCAGGGTTTCGTTGCTAACTAATTGCTCCATCATGCTGTCTGAACAACCAAAGTAGAGTTTGCCTTCTTCTTGTTGTTACGTTTTTTATGCTTCTACCTGTTAGGAAACTGATTCCGTATCCTATATGGACTCTTCCTTATCTCTAGCAGAACCGCTATATATAGGAGGCAGGGGCTACCCCTTTATACAGACAAGCATACAGAATAATAAAGCAGGCCTGGTTCCTCCTCATATTGTGTCTCTCTTTCTCCCTGTCTATTCTCCACTTGAGATCTATTAGGCAACCCCGGACTATTCGATAGCGAGGTTGTCTAACACGTTATCAGCACGAAGCTCTACCGGAGAAAGATTGAAAGGTGAGAAAAGACAAGAAGCGAAGGATCATCGACGACGACGAACGTCTACTACCGGCGATTGATCGCCCGATCCGATCTGCAATCAACTCGCCATCAAGCCGGCATCCACTCGGATTGCCGAAATAAAAGTCCTACGCGACTCTATCCTACGCGATAGTCTACCGGAAAGCAGATTGAAAAAGTGAAAAAGGTGAGAATATGAGGATTAAATTTGATCGCTCGCTTGGATTTGCATCTAATCTGCGTATCAAGTAGCACGAAGCTACGATTTGAAGCAACATTACAGATTGGCACGAAGCCATTGTTCTACGAATCTAGCACGAAGCTACACCCTCATCTGCCACGGCCATGAAGTGTCGTCGGCACCACAAAGCCGTTGGATGGCAGGCGCCCGAAGCGCCGACCCCTGCGGCCGTCGGCTCGCCGGCCTTGGCCTCGCAAGGCACGAAGCCGCGCTCGCCTCCACCGGATCCGCAGTGCGTCGCGGGACCGGCCGCCACCCCGATCCAAACGCCGCCGCCCGGCCCGCATGCTCCCGGCCCGGAGCCCCGGCTCGAAGCCGGCTGGCAGCAACCACGGCCGACCGATGTCACCCATTGCAGCCCAAACGGCATGCAGCCGTCACGGTCCGCTCGGTGCCACTCGGCCTCGTCGCGCGACTTACCAGAAAAATATGAAAATTATCAGGAAAATCCAGAAAATTTTTATGGCTCTGTTTGAATTTGTACTCAGCCTTATTTTCTGCATTTATGAATTTTTGTATGAATTTTTGCAATAATTGCCCCGTTTAGAATATCGGAAATTCTTGAGAATTTATTTTCCGAATTTATGAATTTATGAATTATGTCATGTTGATATTTGCTGAAATTCAATTTCCTGTTCTGAAAAATGCTTGGAAATTAGCAGAAATTATGAAAAGTGTTAGGAAAATTCCAGAATTTCTTATACAGCAGTTTATGAGAACATGAGTGGTTGGGATTTGATTTTGGTAATGAATAAACAGATATGAGACAATTGGTGTCTAGGAAAACACACATGAGGCTTGGTTCTTTAATTGGCACCCGGAAACGGGAAGTGCTCCCTCCTCATGTGAGCCCTAGGGCAAAGTTGACCTGCCAAGAGTCAAATTGACAGAGATATTCATTACCTGTTTCGTTCGACCAACAAGAATTATATAAGTTGTAATTAGACTTATGCCATGTTTAATTCATGTTGCAATTTATTTTCTGTTATCAAGTGATGCTGGAAAATTGCTGTATGATTAACAGAAAATTGCCAAATACTAAGAAAAATTCGGAAATTTCTGAGAATTTATTTCCGCATTTATGAATTTATGAATTGTGCAATTATTGTTTATTCTGAATTTATGAATTGTGCAATTATTGTTCTGTTCCATGCATTGTATTTATTGCTTTAATATAATTTATTATGAAATTCAAGCACGCCGCACGAAGCGGCCACCGTCGCGCCAGGAAGGCCGACGCGCATGGAACTGAATGCACCACGCGCATGAAGCCGCGTTAAAATCGATCGCACGAAGCCGATCGTGCATATGAATCTGATCGTTTGCACGAAGCCGATCACCTACATGCACGTAGTTGTATTTCTGAATACTTATGAATACTGTATTTATGAATCCTGCACTTATGAATCTTGCACTTATGAATTTTGCATTTATGAATTCCGTACTTATGAATCTTGTACTTATGAATTTTGCATTCATCTTTGAATATATGAATCTTGATATTATTGCTTTCTTTTAGTTTGCTGGAAACTCATGAGAATTCAATTATGCATTTTATTGAATCTAGCAGCCATCTCCTATTAGATTACACGTAGTAATCTAATGGAAGAACCCTTATGAATGTGCAAAGGTGTGGCATTATCTAACGTGAGTTTTTGAAGAGCTGACATGAATTGTCAGAATTATCTCACATAGACATCAGATTGCATAATGAATAGTAAGCTCTCGAAGAGCATACTTTTTCTCATGAATAGAATTACAATTTATTCTTTATTCCAGTATTCTTTATTTACAAGCAATGTTTGAATTACTTTGCCACTGTATGATTAGAATTATATTTCTTTTCATTGAGAAATTATGTAGCGCCCAAATAGAGGAGATATGCATTGTTGATAGTAGCACAACAAATACCATCTTAAGAGAGTCGAAATACTTCCAGACGATCACGAAGAACGCTGGAAGGATTACGACTATCGCAGGAAGCGATACGCATATAATAGGCTCAGGAAGAGCCACAATTATATTGCCAATGGGTACAACTTTGGTAATTGAAGAAGCCCTCTTGTACCCTGAATCAACCTGCACTCTCTTAAGTTTCAAAGATATCCGCGCCAATGGGTTTCACGTAGAAACCAATGAACAAAATGGCAAAGAACACTTGTGCATTGTGAAGCACGCGGAATATGGAAAGATGGTACTAGAAAAATGTCCCTCATATGAATCTGGGTTGTACTACACGAAAATCAATGCACACGCAGTGTATATTTCTTTGAAGACTGTCTTTAGAAGCTCTGAATTATTTGCTTTATGTCATTGTAGATTATGTCATCCTGGTCTTAGATTGATGAGAAATATAGTTAACAACTCACAAGGTCATGGCATTAATGTTAAGAATTTCCCGAATCACGAAGATTTTGTGTGCCATGCATGTGCCACCGGGAAATTAATAACTAGACCCTCTGTTATGAAAGTGCAACATGAAATCCCTGCATTCCTGGAATGCATTCAGGGGGATATTTGCGGTCCGAATCAGCCCTTGTCAGGCCGTTTCGATACTTTATGGTGCTCATTGATGCTTCCTCGAAATGGTCGCATACATGTTTGCTGTCAACAAGGAATCATGCATTCGCAAAACTGATCTCGCAGATCATCAGAATTAAGAATGCTTTTCCTGATCATCGCGTGAAGTCCATTCGATTGGACAATGCCGGCGAATTTACTTCCAAGGCATTTGATGATTATTGTACAGCAACGGGAATAACTGTTGAGCACTCTGTACCGCACGTCCATACGCAAAATGGGCTAGCTGAAGCACTAATAAAGAGGATTAAGTTCATTGCCAGACCGCTCTTGCAGAGTTGTAACTTGTCCAACAATTGTTGGGGACACGCAGTCCTCAGGCGGCAAAGACTCATCAATTATAGACAATCGGCCTACAACATCCATTCAACCATGCAAACTAGTGCATTGGGTCAACCTGAAGAATTGAATGTATGGTATATGTACCTATACCACCCCCACAGCAAACTGAAAGGGTCCTCTCCGCAAGTCTGGGATATACATTGGTTATGAAAGTGCATCCATAACCAGGTATTTGGAACCCATGACTGGGGATTTGAATACTGCCCGATTCGCTGATTGCATCTTTGACGAGGATCGTTTTCCCGTCATTAGGGGGAGGAAATGAACCATTGGATGAAAAATGCCGGAAAATCATATGGCATTCCATTGGGATCCCCGTGCATGACCCTCGCACTAATGAAGCAAATCATGAAGTCAAGAAGACAATCGATTTGCAGAATTTAGCAAATGAACTGCCTGATCATTTTTGTGATCTGAAGAGCGTGGTTAAGTCGCATATACCAGCAAGAAATGCACCAGAGAGGGTGGAAATACCAAAGAAAGCAGAAGGTATCCCTCATCCTGTTCAGAGGCCTCAAAGAAAAAGAACAGGAAATCTGGCTTCTCAAACCCAAAGTACCCGGAGACGTCTAGGGAAAAATGGGCAAGAGGACTTACCATAGCCAATCACAAAAATGCCCCAAAGCAAGAAGGGGAGCCAGTTGAGACCTGGCACTGGAAAGAAGCCTGTGGAAAAGGCAATTCCAGATTTGAATCTTCAATTGGAAGAAGCCGCCGGAAATAATGTGTGCGCACACATTGGCGGAGAAAAACTAAAGGAACTTGCTCCTGGAATGGGAAATAGCAATGAAGAGCAAGTAGAAGTGCATGAAGCACACCATGACGAAATGGCCATAAATTTTGTAATAATAGGAGAATCTATGAAAAGAGCAACAACCATTGCAAGGCTTGTTGTTCAAGGTTTCACTCAACGTCCTAGGGTTGATTATGAAGAAACCTATTCTCCGGTCATGGGTGGAATTACCTTTAGATACTTGATCTCAATGGCAGTCAACTTGAAGTTGAGAATGAAGCTAATGGATGTTGTCACAGCATATTTGTATGAAACTTGGATTCGGAGATATACATGAAAGTACCGGAAGGTATCCCTATCCCGAACCAAGACAGAGCAAACAGAAACCTATACAGTGTGAAATTGGAGAAATCACTGTATGGGCTGAAGCAGTCAGGAAGAATGTGGTACAATCGTTTGAGTGACTTTCTCTGCAAGAAAGGCTACACGAACAGCAAAGATTGCCCATGTGTGTTTATACAACGATCCCCGAATGGATTTTGTATAATCTCCGTCTATGTAGATGACTTGAACATCATTGGGACGGATGAAGAAATTGAAGAAGCATGCACATACTTGAAGTCTGAATTTGAAATGAAAGACTTGGGTAAAACCAAGTTTTGTTTAGGCTTGCAGCTTGAACATGTCCAAGGCGGAATCTTGGTACACCAATCTTCCTACACGCAGAAAGTGTTGGAGAAATTTGGTTTTGAAAAGGCATACCCCGCAAAGACCCCAATGGTCGGAAGGTCACTCCAAGCAGACCTAGACCCGTACAGGCCTAAAGAAGAGGGGGAGGAAGTCCTGGGAGCGGAATTCCCATACTTGAGTGCAATTGGAGCACTCATGTACCTTGCGAATAGCACTAGGCCGGACATTGCGTTCGCCGTGAATTTGCTAGCGCGGTACAGTGCAGAACCCACCAAAAGGCATTGGAAATGGGTGAAGGACATCTTTCGTTACCTTCAAGGAAGCAAAGACCTTGGCTTGTTTTACATAAGAAACAATGAATTGAATTTGGTTGGCTATGCCGATGCTGGGTACCTATCAGACCCACATACTGGCAAGTCACAAACTGGGTATGTTTTTCTTTGCGGTGGAACAGCAATTTTGTGGAAGTCATCTAAGCAGACTCTTGTCTCAACGTCGACAAACCACTCAGAAATAATTGCCTTATATGAAGCATCTCGAGAATGTGCATGGCTTCGAAGAATGGTTCACCACATCCAGAAGTCATGTGGTTTGAACATGGAACAAACCCCCACTATTATCTATGAAGATAATGCAGCTTGTGTTGCTCAAGTGCAAATGGGATATGTGAAAAGCAATCTTACGAAGCATATCAACCCCAAGTTCTTTTATGCCCATGAAATGCATAAGATGAACGAGATAAAGATACTGCATACTAAGTCGTGTGAAAATCTCGCAGATTTATTCACTAAGTCACTCCCGGCATCTTCCTTTGAAAGATGCATTAGAGGAATCGGGATGATGAGACTTAGAGAAGTGCAGATTTCAGGGGGAGAATTTTCACATACTCCTACATAAATCTCGAACATGAAGTTTGAGTACCCAACATGAAATCTAGAAGATTAACATTGAAGTTTGGGTGGATTGTACTCTTTTCCTTAAGTAAGTTTTTCATTGAAGTTTTCTTACATAAGGTTTTTGATGAGGCAATCTGTGCAACACAGCAAGCGTGTGCTATGTACTCTTTCTCCAATTATTTTTCCCACTGGGTTTTTATGGAGTTTTAATGAGGCATATGCATCTCGCGGTGAAGAGTCCAAGGGGGAGTGTTAGGAAACTGATTCCGTATCCTATATGGACTCTTCCTTATCTCTAGCAGAACCGCTATATATAGGAGGCAGGGGCTACCCCTTTGTACAGACAAGCATACAGAATAATAAAGCAGGCCTGGTTCCTCCTCATATTGTGTCTCTCTTTCTCCCTGTCTATTCTCCACTTGAGATCTATTAGGCAACCCCGGACTATTCGATAGCGAGGTTGTCTAACACTACCGACCTTCTCGCACGCACAGCCATCGGCTGAACCGCAATGATCAACTGCCATCTTTCCTCCATTCAAACTCTGTTGAAAACCGCCTTGACCAGCCGCTGCCGTGAAGGACCTTGCCCATGCCCTGCATTGATTGAGATCGAGAGAACTCCCGAATACCCTTGAGCTCAAAAGTCGCCGACTTCTTTGGCTAAAGCTCTGCCTGAACACGCCCATCTTCCTCACTGCCAGTGGAATGAAAAAAAATCCGGCTAGCAAATCCCAGTGAACCATAGTGCAATTAAAAGGAGCCAAAGCAATCTTACTACACCGTGAACAAGCACACTTGTATATTCTTGCGCTTAGCTCTCCGAGAACAAACACATTTGTATATCCTTGCACTTAGCTCTCCGAGAATATAAGGAACACACACTTGGAGACGTCTCCTGACTCAAGATTACAACGAACTTGAGTTAGCGCCGTTCTTCTGGTTTCCTAGCTACTCTCATTGCCTGAGCGTCCTGCGTACAATAATATATAGACACTGCCTCGACCAACTGAGAGCTGCGCGTGGCACTGCAAGTTCACCCGACTCGGCCACTCCGCTGCAGCACGTAGAACCTGTTAGACAACCTTTAATTCTAGTATTAAGAAAAAGATAACGCAAAACTAGAATCTTCTATTTTAATTGGAGCAAAATAAGAAAATAAATTTGAACCTGATTCTATTTCGGAATATCTGACCCTTGGGAATAATTCTTGAATTCCGGTCAGTAAGGAAATTTTAAATTAATCACTTCTCTTTAATAATAATAATAATAATATGGTATTCCAGTAAAAATTTTGAAACCCATGTAGCCCTAGATCAGAGCCTACACTTACATGTGGGTTCCATCCAGCTGGAATTAGTTTCCTCTCCTATCCTCTCCTGCCTTGGTCCCACCTGTCATTGCTTCCATTTCTTAGGGTATGTACAATGGTACATGTCAGCTGTCTATAAGGGTACGCCACATCATATTTTGGATGATGTGGAGGAGAGAGAGGGAAGAGAGAGAAATATGCTGTCTACTATTTAACAGACGGCCTTATAGACAATTTTATAGTGCGTATACCATTGTACAGACAGTCTATTAATTATATGAGAGAGCATTACAGACAGCTATATAGACAGTCTATTGTATAAGTTATCTTTAGTACTGTCTATAAATAATATGGAGGTATACTATAGACAGCTACCGTCTATACCACTGTAGATGCCCGAGATCCAGCTACAGTCTTTTGTAAGGAATTTCGTGTCGCGGGAGTGACAGAAGTATGGAAATAGGATAAGGTAGCGTATCCTCTGCTTTCTCTTCATCGGAGCATACCGAACCGACCGCCTCCTTTCTCCCACGTCGGCCAGGCACCGCTGAAGCTTCTCCCTGCCACCGATTTCTCCTCAGCCAAGCCACCGCGGAAGCCAAGCCTACGTGCCTCTAGGGATGTAAGTGGGATGTGATATGGGTTGATTGTATATTGTCTACATGGACCACAAATATTTATGCGGGATATTGCGGCAACCCGCGAAAGGTTTATGCGGGCAATGCGGCGCCCACAAAACCCACAAAAAGAAAAGATGATATAGAAATCTATTAAGTTTCGATGTTTAGAAGAAAAAACATGTTTAGCATGCAAGTTAATTGGAGTTCCAATTCACAAAAATCAAGGATACAGACCATGATCGCTGTACAAGATGAAGGTAATAGAAAATAAATGATGTCCTTGACCTTTTCTTCATTCTTGTTTTCATAAAAAATTACCTCTCATATTGATTATAAATACACCTCAGCAGCCATCACCGTCATCCATATCCTCTGTTAGCGTGTTCTTTTGATGAGAAGAGCCTGAAACATTGAAAAGTCCGAAATCGACATATAATTATCATCAAGTAAACTAAAAAGTTAGAAGCAATTAAAAAAGAGCTTACTAGTTGCTTTATGTCAATCTTGAAAACAAATCAAAGCCTTTCCTCGCCGAGTGCAATGTCGAGCGGGATGAGAGGAAGATAGGAGGAATAGGTAAAGGAGAGGCAGCACCTCGGCATCATCGAGAGGAGAGGCGGGCGGCGGGCGTGGGCGTGGCGAGACGGCGGCGGCAAAGATGTGGCCGACGTGTGAGGATTCTTTTGCTCTTCGTGTGACCGGCGACCCGACGTGCGGGAGGCGGGCGACACCCTCTTGTGGCCGTCGTAGACTCGGTTGAGGAGGAACAATGCGGGCGTGATGCGGACATGATGCGGGCTACGTGTGACGACCGCAAAACCCGCAAGCGCCACCAAAGTGGGTTGTGGGCGTCCGCTTTAGGTTTTATGCGGGCTAAATTAAGTGGGTTGGCGGACATCCCGCATCCACTTTCATCCCTACGTGCCTCCTTGCCTATTCCTCCTCTCGACTCGCGCTGCCACGCCGTGCTGCATGTGCTGCTCGCCCTCGTGTTGCCACGGCAACGATTTCGCACCAAATTCCGGCCGCCCTCACCGCTTCACCGGCTGCCCTCCAAGGCTATAAGCGCCGGCCAAGCCATCCTCCAACCTTTAGTGCTTTTCCCTACCCTTCGTTACACACGCTGGGCAGTCTTCAGAGTGGTATCGCCAAACTAAAGCAGAGTTTCGAATGTTACTGTAGCCATAATATTTTTGTCGACACCGTGTCTTTACTGATGTAATGAGAACATTAAAGAATTGTCATTACAGAGACTAGTAGCAAAGTAAGTGGTCCCAGTTAAAGGGGTATATATACCCATGTAATGATCTGGATGCACCAACTTGGAGAAAAAGAAAACCCCCTTTGTTCTTTCCATTTGCTTTTCTGTTTTTCTGCTTTTCTATTCCTCTACCCTGTTCCGGCAGAAAGGGGATTGGAGTTCTTCATCTCACGCCTTCATCCTTTCTGGAGGCAAGGGGATAATTAAAAGTTCATGCTAATCAGAAATTAAAAGTTACAAGCGAATCAGCTTGATTAAATATTTAAACATCAAATATCGAAACCTTAGTTTGAGTAGTGTTTAAATAATCCCTGGATGTACCTACCTATGTGCTTACTGTAATGATCTTTACCGGGATAGAGTGAGATGGGGGAAGGGATCATTAGATTGTCTTGAGGAAGGGGAAGAACAAGAACATGGGGAAAGCAATAGTTCTGTCGTCGTTGGTCACCGCCAGGAGTTCCGCCTGGCTCCTTTAAGCCAGGTCTGGTGTTCCCTCCAAAACTACTCCCATTACCTATTACATGGGCTTGGCCCACCCCTTTCCGACGCACGCACACATACTCAGCCAAGTTGGTGTTGTCGTCGCGTCGTAGCCCGGTCATGACATTCCCCCGCCCTTAGCGACGGCTTGTCCCCAAGCTGGTGCCATCGGAAAACGGCGACAGAGATCAGCTGCCGACTCCCATGTGGTGAGGTCTTCAGGGAATCCGTCCCATTTGATTAATTCGCGCAATGAAGTAGTCCCCCCACAAAGCACCAGTGCTCTATCCAGAACAGCCGCAGGTACCAGAGAGTTAGATGTAGTACAGCCAATGGAAGCAAGATCTTGGCTGACCGGTGTTTCAGGCGGAATATGACATTTTAACTGGGAAACATGCACTACTGGGTGTATTTTGCTGGTATCAGGGAGGTCCAATTTATAAGCCACTGTACCAATGCGCTATAGGATTTTATAGGGGCCGAAGAATCTGAAAGCCAGCTTTTGACAATGTCGAGTTGCCACAGAGGTTTGAATGTATGGCTGGAGCTTCAGGTAAACCAAATCACCCACTTCAAAAGAGCGCTCAGAACAACCCTTATCTGCCTGGACCTTCATGCGTTGTTGAGCACGCAACAATTGCTGCTAGAGTAGTCTAGTCAACAACTCTCTTTCTTGGAGCCAGCCTTCCAAATCCGGCACGGCACAGGCCTGAAGATCAGTAATACCGAAGTGTCGTGGTGTATGTCCATACAAGACTTCAAATGGAATCTTTCCCAGAGCGGAATGGTTACTGGTATTATACCAATATTCTGCCAACGGAAGCCATTTTCGCCCATTGAGTTGGTTTGGAATAGACGGAGCAACGAAGGTACCCTTCTAAACACTGATTCAACCTTTCTGTTTGCCCATTCGACTGTGGATGGTATGCCGAACTCATGTGCAGCAGAGTGTCGGTTAATCTGAAAAGTTCTTGCCATACATTACTAGTAAAAATCCGGTCGTGATCTGAAATCAGTATTTGGGGCATACCATGGAGCTTGTAGACTGTCAAGGCCCCAAGTTCCAAAAGTTCTGGGACATCCGGAGTGTCCGGATCAACCTCCGGAATGTCCGAACTTAATCCGGAATGTCCGGACATATTGTCCGGAGTATCCGGATTAGCCTGACCGAGCGCCTCAACCCGGAGTGTCCGGACCAAACGTCCGGAGTGTCCGGGTTAGTGTTACCGAAGACCCCAACCCGGAGTCTCCGGGTTAGCGTCCGGAGAGTCCGGTATTTGCGGGGGTTTAGTATAAAAGTCCCATTTCGTGGCCCCCCTCCATTCTTTCTCCTCCATGTTGTTTCCCCACTCCTTGGTGCTACTCCCCTCCACCCTAGCTTCACTCCGGTGAGCTTCCCACCGGCCGGTAACCCTCCGTGGCTCCTCCCCGGTGACTCCTCCATCCCCGGGAACTCCTCCTCACGCCGACTTCTCCTTCCTCCATCCGGCATTGTTCTCCTCCATCGTCCTTGGAGGTAGGTCTTCCTCTTGGGGGTTGATTCGTGGGATTCTTGGGTTCTAAGACTATCCATGGTGGGTTAGGGTTTAGGTTTGGATTGGGAGTTTGGATTTGGATCTTGAGCTCTAGGGTTTTGGGTGTAGTGATTCTAGGGTTGGTTGGGGCTTGGATTAAATGAATGTGGGTACTAGTGAGGTAGATCGGGTAGTGGAAATGCCGATCCGATGGTCGTTTGGAGTTGGCTAGTGATCTCATAGATTAGTGTCATTCCTCGTGGAGTTGGGTTTGCTATAAGCTTCTCCGGCCTCGCCGCGTGTAGGAATGTCATAGATCGGGTCCCCGCGGTGCCGTGGGACTTGGCGGCACCTCGGTCCGTTGAGTAGTAGGGTGAGATGCGCCAGGTTCGGAGTGTCCGGACACCCAGTCCGGAGTATCCGCCCCAGGCCGGAGTATCCGGACACAAGGTCCGGAGTATCCGGGTTATCCGGACTGTCCGGATCAAATAACCAGACTATCCGGGTTAGGCTATTCTGTCCGGTTTCGTTAACCTGTTCGGTCGCGTCGTTTCGTCGGGGTTTTTCTTTCTAATTGTTTTCATTGCATTGCATGCATCTTATTATGCATTGTACTCGTGTAGAGAGCGATCCCGCGGGGACTGACGCCGCGGTGACCGAGGGTGCGACCGGAGAGCCAGTTACTGCCGACCTACAAGCAGAAGAACAAGGCAAGCACCTATGCATCTTGAACCTGTATTAAATTGTAGTTTTGTAAATAACTTGCTTAATTGGTGAATTAAGTTTGCATTAGGAGTTGAATTGGGATAGGACTAGATCCCACTTGCTGCACATCCATCCGTTGAAATTGTGCATACTTCCGTTGGAACTAGCTTGGGGTAATACTATGAGTCCATGCTTAGTCTTGCTTAGAGGTCGGGGTTCGGGCCAAGTGACGGAGGGTTCTATCACTTGCGGTTGAGCTTCAACCAGGGACTGCTCCGGTATCCAAGCGGCCGTACCGGATGCCGCCAAATGAATTGGCTGAGCTGAAGATTCAGCTGAAAAGGTTGATGGACAAGGGTTTCATTCGCCCGAGCTCCTCACCTTGGGGTTGCTCGGCTCTCTTTGTGACCAAGAAGGATGGTTCTCTGCGCCTCTGTGTGGATTACCGTCCCTTGAATGCTGTCACTATCAAGAACAAGTACCCTCTGCCTCGGATTGATATCCTGTTCGATCAGCTTGCTGGTGCACGGGTATTTTCTAAGATTGACCTGAGGCTTGGGTACCATCAAATTAAGATCCGGGCCGAAGACATCCCGAAGACAGCCTTCTCCACTCGGTATGGGCTGTATGAGTACACCGTCATGTCGTTCGGTCTGATGAACGCGCTGGCATACTTCATGTACCTCATGAACTCCATCTTCATGGAGGAGCTGGATTCTTTTGTCGTCATCTTCATTGACGACATCCTGATATATTCAGCCAATGAAGAAGAGCATGCCAGACACCTTCGCATTATTCTCGGGCGACTCAGGGAGCATCGCCTGTATGCGAAGTTCAGCAAGTGCGAGTTCTGGCTGAGGGAAGTGTCATTCTTGGGACACGTCCTTTCTGAGCGAGGCGTGGCAGTTGACCTGAGCAAGGTACAGGATGTGCTCAAATGGGAGCAGCCCAAGACTGTCACGGACATCCGCAGTTTTCTTGGACTGGCTGGGTATTATCGCCGTTTCATCCAGGACTTCTCAAAGATTGCGAAGCCGATGACTAAGCTACTCAAGAAGGGAGTTGAGTTCAGATGGTCAGCGAATTGCGAGAGCGCCTTTCGCATAATCAAGCAACGCTTGACTACGGCTCGCCCTCACCCGACCCGGATATCCACAGCCGCTCGATGTGTATTGCGATGCGTCGGGCATTGGGCTCCTACTGTGTGCTTATGCAAGAAGGCCGAGTCGTTGCTCACGCATCTCGGCAGTTGAAGCATCATGAGGAGCACTACCCCACCCACGATTTGGAGCTTGCAGCAGTGGTGCATGCCTTGAAGATCTGGCGCCACTATCTCCTGGGGAACAAGTGCAATATTTATACTGATCATAAAAGTCTCAAGTACATCTTCACTCAGGCAGATCTGAATATGAGGTAGCGGAGATGGCTTGAGCTGATCAAAGACTACAGTCTGGAGGTACACTACCACCCGGGGAAGGCGAATGTGGTAGCTGACGCGTTGAGTCGCAAAGCTCAATGCAATCGCTTTACTCTCCGATCCTCGAGTGTCTCTCTCTCAGGCCGAATTCGGAGACTCGGTTTGGAGATGGGCGAGCAGGATTCATAGCTAATCTCGAGTTGAGATCTACATTGCTCGATCAGATTCGAGAGGCAGCACAAAGGATGAAGAAGTTGCTCAAATCCGGAATAAATTGAATTTGGGGCAAGCCGCCGAAGTTTCGCCTGGATGACCAGGGAACCTTGTGGTTCGGCAACCGCATAGTTGTCCCTGATGACCAGGAGTTGAAGCGAAGGATTCTCGATGAGGCGCATAACTCCTTGCTTACCATTCACCCGGGCAGCAACAAGATGTATCAAGACCTGAGGCGGCAGTTTTGGTGGATTCGCTTGAAGCGCGAAGTCGCTCGCTATGTGTCAGAGTGCGACGTCTGCAAGCGAGTGAAGGCCGAACACCTCAAGCCAGCCGGTACTCTTCAGCCTCTTCCTATTCCAGTTTGGAAGTGGGAGGATGTTACTATGGATTTCACATCGCCTGGCCGACCACTTCCTCAGGCCATGACTCAATCTGGGTGATCGTCGATCGACTGACGAAGTCCGCACACTTTCTGGCTGTCCGGACCACGTATTCGACCAAGAGATATGCAGAGCTATATATCTCTCGGATCGTGTGTCTCCATGGAGTGCCGAAACGGATAGTGTCAGACCGAGGCTCTCGCTTGTCTCTCTGCTCGAGAAGCCTGCATGAAGCTTTGGGCACGGTTGCTCCACGATTCAAAGATACCACCCTCGGGATCGATGGTCAGACCAAGAGGGTCAATCAGATCCTCGAGGACATGTTGAGGGCTTGTATTTTGTCCTACGGGAAGAAGTGGGAAGAGTGTCTCCCGTACGCCGAGTTCGCGTACAACAACAGCTACCAAACCAGTATCCAGATGTCTCCGTTCGAGGCACTTTATGGTCGCAGTTGTCGAGCGCCGCTAAACTGGTCAGAAAGTGGGGAACGCTCCTTGATTGGGCCTGAGTTGGTTATGGAGGCGGAAGACAGGGTCAGGACTATCCAGGAAAATCTGAGGATAGCGCGGTCGCGACAGAAGAGTTACGCTGATCGCCGTAGGAGACCCCTCTCCTTCGACACTGGCGACTTCGTCTACCTAAAGGTTTCTCCTCTCCGTGGCACCCGTCGATTCGGAGTTAAAGGAAAGCTGGCACCTCGCTACGTAGGGCCGTTCAAGATCCTTGGAAAGCGCGGCCAAGTAGCATATCAGCTAGAGCTTCCTCCTTCGCTCGGAATGGTTCACGACGTGTTTCACGTCTCCCAGCTGAAGAAGTGTGTTCGTACTCCCTTCGAGCAGATTGCAGTGGATGAACTCGAGGTTCAGCCTGAACTGGATCTGTCCTATCCAGAGCATCCAATTCGGGTTTTGGAAGAAGCGGAACGCAAGACTCGAAGGAGAACTCTCAAGTACTATAAAATTCAGTGGAGTAATCATACTGAGGATGAGGCTACTTGGGAGCCCGAAGATCGTCTAAAGGCCGAGTACCCTGAATTCTTCGATGCCATGTAAGTGCGAGCGTACAATTCCCAAGGTTTAGAGCATGTCCGTTAGGGTCCTAACCCGTGTATGTGTTTGTTCTGAATCTCGGGGCGAGATTCCCTTAAGGGGGGAGGATTTGTCAAGGCCCCAAGTTCCAAAAGTTCTGGGACATCCGGAGTGTCCGGATCAACCTTCGGAATGTCCGGACTTAATCTGGAATGTCCGGACATATTGTCCGGAGTATCCGGATTAGCCTAACCGAGCGCCTCAACCCGGAGTGTCCGGACCAAACGTCCGGAGTGTCCGGGTTAGTGTTACCGAAGACCCCAACCCGGAGTCTCCGGGTTAGCGTCCGGAGAGTCCGGTATTTGCGGGGGTTTAGTATAAAAGTCCCATTTCGTGGCCCCCCTCCATTCTTTCTCCTCCATGTTGTTTCCCCACTCCTTGGTGCTACTCCCCTCCACCCTAGCTTCACTCCGGTGAGCTTCCCACCGGCCGGTAACCCTCCGTGGCTCCTCCCCGGCGACTCCTCCATCCCCAGGAACTCCTCCTCACGCCGACTTCTCCTTCCTCCATCCGGCATTGTTCTCCTCCATCGTCCTTGGAGGTAGGTCTTCCTCTTGGGGGTTGATTCATGGGATTCTTGGGTTCTAAGACTATCCATGGTGGGTTAGGGTTTAGGTTTGGATTGGGAGTTTGGATTTGGATCTTGAGCTCTAGGGTTTTGGGTGTAGTGATTCTAGGGTTGGTTGGGGCTTGGATTAAATGAATGTGGGTACTAGTGAGGTAGATCGGGTAGTGGAAATGCCGATCCGATGGTCGTTTGGAGTTGGCTAGTGATCTCATAGATTAGTGTCATTCCTCGTGGAGTTGGGTTAGCTATAAGCTTCTCCGGCCTCGCCGCGTGTAGGAATGTCATAGATCGGGTCCCCGCGGTGCCGTGGGACTTGGCGGCACCTCGGTCCGTTGAGTAGTAGGGTGAGATGCGCCAGGTTCGAGTGTCCGGACACCCACCCGAGTATCCGCTTCAGCCGAGTATCCGGACACAAGGTCCGAGTATCCGGTTATCCGGACTGTCCGGATCAAATAACCAGACTATCCGGTTAGGCTATTCTCGTCCGGTTCGTTAACCTGTTCTGGTCGCTGCTTCGCTGGGTTTTTCTTTCTAATTGTTTTCATTGCATTGCATGCATCTTATTATGCATTGTACTCGTGTAGAGAGCGATCCCGCGGGGACTGACGCCGCGGTGACCGAGGGTGCGACCGGAGAGCCGCCATCGCCGACCTACAAGGTAAGAACAAGGCAAGCACCTATGCATCTTGAACCTGTATTAAATTGTAGTTTTGTAAATAACTTGCTTAATTGGTGAATTAAGTTTGCATTAGGAGTTGAATTGGGATAGGACTAGATCCCACTTGCTGCACATCCATCCGTTGAAATTGTGCATACTTCCGTTGGAACTAGCTTGGGGTAATACTATGAGTCCATGCTTAGTCTTGCTTAGAGGTCGGGGTTCGGGCCAAGTGACGGAGGGTTCTGTCACTTGCGGTTGTTATTATTACACACATACTACATTATGTTGGACTTGGAATTGGGAAAGGTTTTGGAAAGAAATGAATTGTGGACCGGGCGGGGAGTTGGTTCATTTGGGTATGGAGACTCAAATGTGTAGCCCCGTCTGTGTCAGTTAAGGACCGATCCGTAAGTGGAATAAGATTGAGCACACCCCGGTTGGTCGCATGCCCGATTATGGTACGGTAAGCCACTCTTTCTCTCATATGGAATCGATGGACCGTAACTTCCTGTGGTTGGACGTGGTTGAGGGCGAGGCTTAGGCCGACTCTCGAGCGCCAAGCCGGGCTTGGGGCGGCTCGAGGGGGTGCTAGGTTTTCGGACCGCAGGAGGACGCTTCAGCGATTGGGTATGATTGGGAGGGGGTTGACACTAGGCCCTTGTGGTAAGTGTCGTGCGATCAATGCTTCCCTGCAGGGTTAATTAAGCGATTCGAATTGCCGCGCTCTCGGATATGAGCAAGCTTGATCCGAACTTCTTCTACGTAGTAAGAACTTGAACCGAGGTTCGCCGTCGAGCTTGAGCCCAAATAAATTGGTGATGAGATTAATTGTTGTGAATTAATGATTGCACTTCGCTTTTAGAAGTAGGCGCTGTTACAACTGCTTAACTTGTGAATTGAGTAGTTGAGTGACTAAATAATAAACCTAAGCATTTCCGCAAAAGTTACCTCTAGCTTATTCCTTGCTACATCCAATTGCATGTCCTTTGGAGTCGGTCATATATGGACCACGGGTAAGACTTGCGAGTACCTTTTGTACTCAGGCTTCTGCTTTGTGGTTTTGCAGGTGAGGATCCAGCTGGGTGCGAGTTTTGCCCCTCGCTTATCGGTGACCGCAAGGGCACCGAGTAGAGGCTGTCGACGTTGTACGCCCGGAAGTGTTCAGGGCATGACACTTCTGGAGGTGTTTTACTTTTGTTTGTATAGAGTGGGTGGTCTTACTTTTGTGAACAGTTGCTACCTTTATTTCTGTAATGGTCTCGTCTGCTTTTCGTTGGTCGTCTTTGTTGGTTGTCTTTGTTGGGCCTCTTTGTGCCGTGTGGTGTGTTCGTTTGCTTCCGCGTTTTTGTGTCTCTGGTAGTGAGCTTGGGGCTCGATGCCCCTTTGTGCGAATTAAATGTTGATATGGCATTGGGAACCGGTATGTGGGGATCCTGGGCAAGTTTCGGATCGCATACCGGGGGAATACCGGGGTTGTTGTCGAGTAGTTCGGATGTTTGCAGAGTTGTCTCGTTTGGGCTTGGGTATTAGCATCGGGATCACCTCCGGTGATTTGTTGCTAGGATCCAATTCCGACGGGAGTAACTGTTCATCCAACAACTCGAGGACGATCTGGGCGGCTCCTCTCATAGACATTGTCTAAATATGCCTGAGCCACTTGTAAGGCAATAAAGGGATGTGCTAATGGTATAAAGTGACCATACTTGGTGAATTTGTCAATTACAACCAGAATTGCATTGTATTTGTTGGAATTGGGGAGACCTTCGATGAAATCAAGACTGACAACCGTCCAAGCTTGTGATGGAATAGGTAAAGGTTGGAGGAGGCCTGGCAACTTCACATGCTCAATTTTAGCCTTTTGACATATCTCACAACTCTGGACAAATTTGGTAATACTTTGCTTCATATTCGGCCATGCAAAAAGACCCTTAACACGATGGTAAGTAGCCTGAATTCCAGAGTGACCACCAATCCCACTCTGATGTAAAGCCTGCATAATATGGTTTTGGGCTAATGCATTGTTACCCACCCACACTCGCCCTTTGTAACGAATAATGCCGTCGTGTATGGTGAAATGCTTGTTACCTTCGCCTGATATACTGAGTTCAGTGAGTAATTTTTGCGTTTGGGTGTCATCCTGATAGCCTGACACCAAGCTTTCCATCCAAGTTGGTGTGCTGCATGAAATGGCTTAGATCTCCTGATCGGACTGTCGCCTAGAGAGAGCATCCGCTGCGGCATTAGAGCTGCCTTTCTTATATTGGATGGTATAATTGAGACCCAACAACTTAACAAATGCTTTATGTTGGATTCCCGTGCTCAAGCGTTGATCCGACAAATGGACAAGACTGCGCTGATCTGTACGGATTATGAACTGCGAATGTTGCAAATAAGAGTGCCACTTCTCAACTGCCATGATGATTGCCAAACATTCCTTTTCATAGGTGGACAATGTTTGATTGTGTGCATTTAATGCCTTGCTGAGGTATGCCACCGGATGATTGTCCTGCATAAGAACATCCCCTATTCCATATTTGCAAGCGTCGGTTTCAACGACAAAAGGTTTGGAAAAATCCGGAAGAGCTAGTACTGGGGCTTGCACCATAGCTTGCTTTAATAGCTCAAAAGCTTGGTGCACTTCTGGATGCCAATGAAAGGAAACTCCCTTTTTTAATAATTCAGTGAGTGGGCGAGCAATCAATCCATACTTCTTGATGAATTTTCGATAGTATCCTGTGAGACCAAGGAACCCACGAATTTCTTTCAAATTTTTCGGAACCGGCCACTGCACTACTGCTTGAATTTTGGAAGTATCAGTGGAAACTCCTTGAGGCCCAATAATGTGACCCTGCTGAGCAAACAAGCATTTTGACAGTTTGACCGAGAGGTTATGACGGTGGAGGAGTTGGAATACTTCTTGAAGGAGCTGCACATGCTCTGTGAGAGTCACGCTATATAATAAGATATCATCCATGAACACAAAGATTCCTTTCCGAAGATGTTCCTCAAAGATTTGATTCATGATGCTCTGAAAAGTGGCCGGGGCATTAGTTAGCCCGAACGGCATTACCAAGAATTCATACAAGCCTTGATGAGTTTTGAATGCTGTTTTGTGTTCATCTCCCTTAGCTACTCTTATTTGGTGATAGCCCGATCGCAAGTCCAGCTTAGAAAACCAACAAGATCCCGCTAACTCATCTAACAACTCATCCACAATAGGCAGAGGGTGTTTATTTTTAATAGTAATCGCATTCAACTGCCGATAATCCACACATAGCCGCCACGTCCCATCCTTCTTCTTTACTAAAAGAACGGGAGAAGCGTAAGGGCTATTGCTTCGTTGAATAATGCCCGACTTAAGCATTTCACAGACTTGCCGCTCAATTTCAGTTTTTTGCTGTGGAGAGTAGCGATAGGGTCGGACATTGACCGGTGGTGCACCCACTATTGTTGGGATCTGATGATCATTCAAGCACCGAGGTGGTAGCCCGTGAGGTTCTTGAAACAGATGAGCAAACTGATGAACGAGCTGTCGAACCGGCTCTGGCAATGTATCTATTGCCGGATAATCTACAGTGTATGCACTGTCCGCACTCGATCCATGGCAGACCGTGACACAATGGGATAATGCTCCTCGCCTGATCAAGCCTTGCAATTTTTGAACTCCAATTTGGTGACACGGTACCGTTGTATCTCTGACCCCCCATAGTTTGATCTCTATACCCTTATACTTAAACTGAATAATTTTGAGGCGCCAATCAATCCACATTGGGCTGTGATCCTCAAGCCAATCAGCTCCTAAAATGATGTCATAATTGCCTAATGGAATCACCCTAGCTCGGTGAGTAAACGTATACCCTTGAACAAACCACTCCAAAGCTGATACTTCCTGATTACAAGTGATAAGTCCTCCATCCGCTACAACATAACGCACTTCTGCTACTTGCTGAACTGGAAGTTGGAGCTGCTGAACCAGTTGTTGATTGATAAATGTGTTTGTGGCTCCCGAATCCACCAATACGAGCACTTCTGTTTTACCAATCTTCCCTGCTAGTTTCAGAGTATGGCGCCTTTTGGGTTTATCCTGTGGGGTTTTCGATATAGCCATCAGTGCCCCACTTGGTTCTCCATCCGATTCACTACTATACTCCTTTTGTTCCATATCTATTTGCAAAGCTTCTAATAGTTCTTCAATGACGTTGATTGATACTTTATCAGGACATTGATGCCCGGTCCGACTCCATTTTTCTCCGCATGTAAAATAGAGCCCGTTAGTCCTTCTGTAATTCCGGAGAGTAGTCAATTTGGCATCCAATTTACTCATTTCCTGTTTCTTGAGGTCTTCACTCTTCTTTGTGTCTTCCATCTTATCACTCCATTTTTGTTTGTCAAGATTTGATGTGAACTTGGAAACTCCTTTATGGGACTCCTTCATCTCTGTTTTATTCAGAGAATTTCTCTATCGGGACTCTTGCTCTTCTTCATATAACTGAGCTAATGCGCTCGCTGTATCGACATCTGGAGGTCGATGCAGCCAAATAGCCGACCGAATTGTATTGTGTAAACCTTCAAAATATTCATGCACAAAAAAAATCTCACCTAAAGTAGGGTTATATAGCCACAAATGGTGTCAGATCTCTTCAAACTTATCAGTATACTCACTCACAGTTCCAGTCTGCCTCAAATTCCTCAGCTGTCTCCTGAAAAACTGGTATTTGTCTCGTGTGAACTTGTCATTGACAAGCTGACATAACTCTTTCCAATCCTCCACTCTTCCTTTTGCCTCTACTTTCTGAAGCCAGAGAGCTGCGGAACCGCTGAAGTGTAATGCTGCAAAGTGAGTTTTCAAACTCTCCTGCACTCCAAACACGTCAAAGTATATTTCACATCTTTCCTGCCATAATTTGGGATTATCACCATCAAACCGAGGAAACTCCATTTTAGGCAAATGGCTTTGCCCTGTGCGTGTGGTTGCTGGAATCTGATTGCGCATCTCACCTCGCCCTTCTTCCAGGATCTGAAGATTGGGGTGGGAGGAGAATGACATCCCCTTACTAGGGCCCAATGGCGGAACTCTGAAAATGCCCTCTGCATTCCTTCTCTGTAACAATTCCCCTCAGCGATCATGTGGCCCCATGCCCGGGTCACTCCTCACCGACCCCGTCGGTGACTCCAGGGCTATTTGCGTTGTGCCCGACGGCGGTAATCGGTGGCTTGATTCCTCCTGTGGGTTCGGGGTCTTTGATGTAGCCGCCTTTACTTCTAACGCACCCAGTCTCTCCTGGAGACGCTCTTGATTTTCTTTCACTTCGCCAATCTTCTCCTGGAACTGCTTGAACTGATCGCATAATTCCTTCAACATTGCGGCTGTTGCATCACCTTGGGCTTCATCACTGATAATGTCTTTGTTGTCTGCTCTTCGAACTGATTTGGTCTTTTCCGCGGTGCCAGCGCGATCGATCACCAAGTCGAGCCAACCGGATTTAGGATTTTTTTACAGGAATCTCCAGTTGATCTACGATCAACCAGTTTTTCCCAACCCTCTTCCGTGATTCTACAGCTCAAGACCGAGTCTACCCGATCACGCCTGGCTCTGATACCAATTGTAATGATCTTTACCGGGATAGAGAGAGATGGGGGAAGGGATCATTAGATTGTCTTGAAGAAGGGGATGAACAAGAACATGGGGAAAGCAATAGTTCTGTCGTCGTTGGTCACCGCCAGGAGTTCCGCCCGGCTCCTTTAAGCCAGGTCTGGTGTTCCCTCCAAAACTATTCCCGTTACCTATTACATGGGCTTGGCCCACCCCTTTCCGACGCGCGCACACATACTCAGCCCAGTTGGCGTTGTCATCGCGCCGTAGCCCGGTCATGACACTTACCTTCATACTAAGATACAAATTAACATAGTGCTGTGATTATAAGATTACGAGATGGCACAGGAGACCGACTTTGGAAGTCTAGTGGTCTGATGTGAGCCTAGGAGTATATAAGGGTTAATTCCTTTCCTAAAAATTTATATTCAAATGTCAGAAGCAAATGTTTAAATACTTCAATTGTTTTCCAATTTAAATGTCAAAAATTGATTAGTTTGTACTTATGTACTTCTCTGCTTCCCATCCTCCTTGCAAACTATTGGTTGTTCCAATTCCTGATGATTTCCCTTTTGTGTTGCTTGAACATGGGTCCTTGTGCCCAGAGGCGGAACTGCCGGTGGGGCACAGGTGGGCTGAAGCCCCACCCGTGGCCCCACCGGCCTCTTATATGTGTATGCAGCGTCGCGGCCCATGAACGAGGAATCGCTGGCTATGCTGTCTGTTGCCCTCCTCGTGTACGCTGCCATCCACTGCCCTCCTCGCGTACGCGGCCGTCTGTGGTCCGAACTCTGGCTGCTCCTCTACGCGAGGTCAATCTAGCCAGTTTGTGCAACAACAGAGGCATTGCTTCGATCAATATTCAGTAGGAGAGAGGTAACTTTTCTTGAATCTTCAGTTTCCCAATTCTAACACTAACCTTTCACTTTTTATCTTTATAGTGCAGCAAAGTATACATTTCACCTTCTACATAACTTAGCGTCTTAGCCATAAGTTTTACTAATCAAGATGGCATTTTCCCTATGACCTATAGTGAAACAAAATCAGTTATCACTACCGTCGGTTTGACCCAGTGACCCCATCGCCCGTCGCTGCTGAGCCCTGAGACCAATCTCCCCCTCATTGGCTGTTATGTTTCCTAGTAAGCACTAATATATAGACATGGAAGATATTTTGCAGCGTTTTCAGAACATGAAAACCCGTAAATATCAACTATCAACTCTTCAGAAGTAATGATCGGTACATTTTTTTTATTGTTATATACTTACATTATATGCGACTGTTCTATGTTTTGGAAAAATTATATTACATATATTAATATATTATATATATTAGCTTTGGGGGTCTCAGTTTTAGCCCCCCTCATTCAAATTTTCTGGATACGCCACTGCTTGTACCAATCTGCTAGTTCTATAAGATATGCGTGCTATGATGGTTTGACAAGCTAAAAGATCTTTAACCCTAATGGGTCTATACATTGTATCCTTAAGGTAAAACCTAAATCATAGCTCTTTAGGTGACATGCAGGTAATCAGGATTATTTGGAGAAAAATTGGTATACCATTACTAAACAATGAACTGTTGCTTTATTAGATATTAGAACAAATCCTTTATAACCTCAGTCCACTGGTCTAGCTCTATAATGAATTATAGAGGAAATAGGAGGCAGCCGTGCTGCATGTAAAGCTTCATATTTTCTAAATCTAACCGGGCAATTAAGAAGTAAGCACTCTAATTTAGTTCCATCCTTGAAAATCAACTTGCAATCCAAAGGAACATCAGTAAACCGATTGCTCCACCTGGGCTAAATAATCAGATCGTGTAGACCTTCATCTTAACAGTGCTAATTGATGCCCGAAGAATTATTAAATAATCCTTTAAGGTGCATCCGGAAAACTAAAATGTTGTCGCGTAGACTTGTTAACACTTAAGCTTTTTCAGCAGCCCGTAGATTATCTCGTCTAAATGAGAAGGTTAAGAAGAATGGCCTGGAATCACTCTTTAACCTACAGACTACCATATTATGAGAAAATATTTAATCCATATATTGCTTTGCATCTCAATCCTATTAGAGCAAAAAACCCTAAGTGTTATAATCATCAACCAGGCATGTTGTGATTAGCCAAGCATAGTACAGCCTTTGGCCAAGATGCTTATATCGTAAGATTCATTCGAAGCCCATGTAGGTTTAGCCGATAACCCTAATCCAGTAAACGCCATCTTAATACTTAAAAGTCGATACTGCCGGGAAACAGTAACACTTTAATTATATCTTAATTTTATCAATTTAAACAATCTTAGCTTCTTAAATTCATAAAATAAAAATAAACAATTCATAAAAAAGTGAGTAACGGTGTAGCCTAAACCATTAGTAAGAAATAAAAATGATAAGATAGATTATAACGCAATTGAATCCTAAATCACTCTTGCTTTTTGTTACGGATTTATATTTGATTCTTCTGTCTGTATTCTTTTTTGCCTCGTTGGAGTTTACCTTGTTGGAGTTCATTATTGTTTGCTATGTTCTCGTGGTATGACGGATAGAACCTGACGTAATCGATGTTACCATTAGACGATCCCGAACGAGTACCCGACGACAACTCCGACTACTCCAAGCCGCAACTTCACTTTCATCATAAACAACGTATAGCAAGGCAAGCACCCTCTTGAACATATTGATTTTAGTTTTCAAAAATATTTTCATAATTGTTTTTCATGCATGCTATATATTCTATCATGTTATTTTGTGGGATACGGTAGTTAGACCCTTCAATATGGATTTCCTTGATCAACTTTGCAATGTGATCCATTGAAACCCTAGCTTATGGAATGACACATGACATCAAAAATGGGTATAATCGCTGTATAATGACACATGCTTAGTCGTGCTTAGAATGGTTAACTTGAACTTTTATAAGATTTAAAAAGGTTGGATATGGCAATAAAGGATAACGATATGTTGGTAAAAATGAAAATAAAACTATGATTTGGACGCGGGCCATTATTGGCAATAGCTGGATGTGCGAGAGTGTACTTACACGTAGTTAGGGGGAGATTATCGCCCGGGTCAGATTAAGCACCGAACATAGTGTTGTATGATCCAAGATTAACCATGCAACCACAAGTGCTGGAATGGGACAGCCTTAACTTATTAAATTATTTAGAACTAGCTTTGCACATTGGAAGGCCGTAGTAGCACGGGCTTCTGGATTTAAGTTGCTCAAAGGGTTTCCCTCACCGAGGTGTTGGGAATAACGCCTGCCGATGCAACGGTGTACGCTTTGCTATGGAGAGAAATGGTTTTGGCAGGGATATACTACCATGTGAATGAGAGATGTATGTTATGACTTGGGTGCGTTGTTTCTGCCGCCATAGCAAAGGGTAACGTCACTGGGCTGGTGCAAAGTTAGGTTTGAATAATTGAACGGTTCCGTTATGAACTCACTGCAGGAACACCAAAGGAAGTGTGTCAACTACGTGTTGCATAAAGGGGGAACATATCTTGTGGGTAAAGCTGCACAACTCTGCAGAGTAAAAACTAATCGATTAGCCGCGCTCTCGGTTATGAGCACTTGGTGAACTTGCACTAGATAGATGTTTTTGAAGTTTTCATATAAATGGAAAGAAATAAAGATTTTGGCAATAGAAGTTACCCTACAGATGACTTAATGCTTGACATTCGTTGGCAAGATTGAGTTCAACTGTCGTGCCTTGTGTTGGTAGTTAAGAAAAATTCTTGCCACGTGCTGGCAATGGTTCTATGCCATGTATTGGCATTGGTTATATTGATTCTCACATTCATGGAGGAATGGTGAGATGTTTCTTATTCGTTCACCAGTTCATTATTTTATATACCTGTTAAAACTTTTATTCAATTTCGCTTTTAATTTATTATTCAATATTTAAATTCAATTTAGCTTTATGCAAAATAACTGTAGAAACCCATTTTCTATTCAGCTTGCATATATCAAAGGTTTTGCAACCACCTCAAGTCTTGCTGAGTACGCAACGTACTCACTCTTGCTATCGTTGTTGTTTTTAAGTGAACATCTCGACAGATCGTACTTGACGCAGGTTATGGGTTAATGGCGATGATTTTATCTAGAATTTATACCTTGTCAGTTGCCTGAGGGACTGGATGGGCATACTACAAGAGTTCTATTTCTTCCGCTGTATATTTCTGACTTGTAAGATTTTAGCTTTTGTAACAATAATTGTATAGTTGTGATTTTCATTTGTATATGCGTCCCAGCTACTGATCTAGGGACTAGCACAGAAAGCGCATTAGAACCTTTCTTTTACGGTACATTATGCTGTGAAAGGGAGGGTCTTCACAAAAAGAAGTATTTATGTAGTTCAATAATAGGATGCAATGTAGCAGTCTGTTATATGCAAAGGGGTTGAGAATTAATTAAAACGATAAAATGGGCTACTTTAATTCACCTTATCAATTATGCTCTCTATAATTTAATCAGAAAGATTCATTCCTAACTCAGCAAGTGTGGCAACAACCATCTGCTTAACCTGATAACCAAATAAGGGAAGAGTCCAACCAAAAGAATGACATTCTCAGCAAAATTATTAAACTTCAAAAATAGCATAGCTATTTACGTCGGCTTTTACGCTATTTATGTCGGCTTCTGGCCGACGTAAATAGATCGGATTCCTGTAGTGTAGCAGATGTTGAAAGCTCAACAGATATAAATCCTCATTTCCGAGCAATACGCCCCAATGCAATATGTTGGGAACAAAACCAAGAATTCACCTATATTTTATCAAAAATCCAAATAGAATGATTAAGCTATCGCTGCTCCCCCATGATCTAAAACTGTATGTCCCATCAATGACGTTGGCATGTTGAAGTCTTTCTCTCTATGTAAAAGCTAACTCCTGACTTGCATAACTCTTCAACAGCACTACCCAGAGGCTGCCTCTATATCCATGTTGTTCCACCACTTAACTCTTGTAAACCCTCACTTAACCAGTGATCCAGCTTTACTTATGAAAGACTTGACACTTTCTTTCACCAATAGCGTAGCATACACGGTCACCACCACCAACCAAAACAACCAATAAGGGCCATCGAGTACAAAAATATTAACTTGAATAAAACCATGATTTCATGTATTGGAGACAATCAAAGAAGATTTTGAATTATTTACACTTTGTGTAAGCCATATATTTAGCCAACATGCTAGCTTGATGGAGCACACTCAGGGTTCAAAATCTCGCCGAAATCTCGTGAAATTTCGGATTTCGGACCCCCCCCCCTCGAATTCCATAATCTCGGTAAAATTAAAAAAACCGTAAAAAATTTGAAAGTGCAACAATAACCTATAATTTTGGTGAATTTGACCGAGATCTCGGTTTTTGACCAGATTGGATTCTTCACGTCGTTTTCTATGTGGGACAGTTGATAGATCATGGAAACATTAATGATGTATCATTTGTTAATATTTCAAGAATCTCTCTTGAACTCTACCTGATGTTGCCATATTGCGTGAAGTTTGTTGTCTTACCATAGTGCTCTGGTTGGCAACGAGACTACGGGATAGTTGGAACTTGGAAGTTCTTAGAAGTGATCAGGTTTGTCGGAACCCTCCCTTTAATAGCGTGGAATACCAAGAGGGGTTCCTATGTGCATACAGTACTAGTCCTATGATCAATGGCTAGTACGCACATGTACAACATTGTCATCACATCCAAACAAATTCATGATACATCAATAGAAATAGAGTCTTACAACATGGCCAATTGACCGGATTTAAAAGTTTGCAGCGGAAGATACCTTGCTCGATAGTATGCCTTCTACCCAAAATACCACAAGCAACTGACAAGGGTAAACCTTAGTAAGATTCGTTAGCAAAGTCCTCGTATTCTGCGTCAGGGTCGGGAAACTTGGTTCTCTTCGTTCTCTGAATATCAACAATAGTAAGGTTGAGTACACGTATGTACTCGCAAGACTTGTAGTGTATCACAATTATATAATAAATGCAGGCTATGTCATGGAGAAAGCTGCTAAGTCCTTTTGCATAAAGCGAAAATTGAATTGTAAATACTGAATAGTAGACTGCAAGCGTGATATTATGTAAATAACAAGTATGAATAAAAGTAACAACCCACAATCCTCCATTATCGTGAGTAGAATATTGTTCATTTCTACACCATTGGTAACAAAATTGGATTAAAGATTATTCTCAACTACCGTTTTAAATTCCAATCCACTTTATGACAATAGCAAAACTCTAACTAGTATCAGTGCACTAAGACTCCCATAACTACGGGGACGGCTTTTCAAAAAGTTTTAGACTCCGCAGAGATGTACAACTTTACCCACAAGGAATGATTAACTCTTTTGCATTCAAAATTAACACACTTCCTTTGGTGTGCCATAGAGAGATCATACACAACCGTTACATTATTTAACCCCAGCTTTACACCAGCCCGGCAACGTCAAACCCTTACTATGGTAGGAACAACATTTTCATGAACATAATAATTCTCATTGAGCAAAATAAACAACACCCGTTCCTCCCCATAGATAGGCGTACACCGTTACACCGGTATGCATTTACCCACAAATCCATGTGGAAGCCCCTTACAAGCAAACTCGATAGGATTTACTGCTTATGCTACTCCAGCCTTCCAATGTGCAAAGCCAGTTTTAAATAACTTAATAGGTTAAGGCTACCCCATAAAAGCACTTGTGGTTGTACGGTAATTCTTGGATTATACAACACTATGTTCGGTCCTTAATCCAACCCGGGTGGAAACTCCCCCTATACTACGTAAGTTAAAGCTTACACACCCGGCTATTGCCATAATCCGCCCGTGTCAAAGCATAGTTTTATTTCCATTTTTATCAAAATATCGGTATCCTTTACTGTCATATCCAACCTTTTAAAATTATAAGACAACACATGTCTTTCTCAACTCTAGCAAAATTTTCAGTATTTATCACAAACAACATAACCAATCGTTTGAGATCCCATTCCTAGAGCATACTGAGCATGTGCAATTAATAATCGTGTATACCCAGTTGATATTACCTTATGTCTAACCAGAACCTAAGGTTTTCAAATGTTCTCATGTCAGCAATTATTCAAGGGAATGCCACAAGCTAGGTATAGCTCTACCGCATCCCATAATATAGCAAATTTAACAAACATAGCGCATGCATAATAGTTTTGATAAAACAAAGTAAACTAGTTGAAATAGTAGGGTCAATATGGTCAAAGGAGGGTGCTTGCCTTGGTCAGTGACTTCCTAGGTGGAGTCGGGGACGTCGGTGATGGTATCCGAAATGTTAGTGTCTACACGTCGTATTTTAAGAAGCGAAGCAACATCCAAATCCAGAAAAGAAAGAATGGCAGGTAAACATACATGTGACAAAAAGAAGTCAAGTATATTCATAATAAAATCATTCATGAAAAACAAGCGTGAGAGTGTGTAAAGGGCGAAGTTTTAGGGTTTGGGCCCAACTACTAGTGCAGAGCACAACATCGCCATTTACGAAAGTTAAAATTTTACTTTACGAATTCAAGAGGCCAAATTTGTACATACAATTATATTTATTTTCAAATTCAAGAAGCTAAGATTGTTTGGATTTATGAAATTAGGATAGGTTAAAAGGTAGCACGATTGATCGAAACTCTAAATAAATAATTGAGCACAATTAAGTAGTTAACTAAAGTACAAAAGGTGGCAAGTTAAGCTATTGTTAGAAGTGTAGGTTCTGAATTTTTGAGTTAAATGAAACTTATCATTCATTAACCATACATCTACACTATATATACTCTACCTGAAATAACCCTATAGCACATTTCAAGGTTAAACATGGGTTAAATCTAAATATTTTCACATAGACAGAAAGAGTGCCATTTCAAGAGAGTATAGGAACTATCTTCACAAATTTTGAAGTTCATTCGCACTAGTACAAGCATTTCAAATTTAAACATATTAAAATTATTCTAATTAAGCATTTGATACAAACTAAGTCCAAAATTAAATATTTTTGCATAAATGGAATCCTAATGACATCAGGAACATAATAAAATTAGTCTCATCAATTTTGGAGATAATTTGCAAAAGTTTTATATTAAGCAAAGTTTCGGCCTAGGGCTTAAATTCAAAATTTAAATACTGTACAGAGAGTAAATTTGAAATATTTTTCTATATTTCGAAACTACATGATTTAACAAAATTTTAGAAACTGATTTGACCTAATTTGGAGTTATAATGCAAAATTTATTGACATTTGAATCGGCTTGGGTCTGGAAAAATAAACTAAAATGAGAAATACGCTTTCCTAAAGTGAAAACGCACTTTGCCTCGGTCTAGCTCTGTGCTTGGGCGATGCGTTCGGCTGACAGGGCATCCCCATTGTCAGTGGGTTGGCTCGGGTTCAAGCGGCTGGGACGTGCGTGTGGGTGACATGGTGGGACCGATTGTCAGTGAGGGAGAGCAGGGGAGTGGTGGAGGTGGCCTCGCCGGTGGCGGAGCATGGCCAGAGGCGACCGGAGGTGGGCAGGGTGAGCTAGAGCGGAACGCGACGAGTCTAGGGCATGGCTCAATCGAGCTCAAGAACGACCGAAGCTAGGGGCGGCGCTACAGGGGCGTCGAAGCACAAATGAGGGGTCAGCGAGCATCAGTGGGCTATGGTGAGTCTATTTCTGTACCTGGGTTTGGCAGGGAGTCATGGAGAAGGTCGGCACCGCAAGGCCGGAGCCGAGGAAGAAGAAAATGGTCGCGGCGGCGATTGAAGTGGAACTAGCTGAAATTGGGCATCAGGTAAGGTCAGTAGGGACCAATGATGCTGAGTATGAGAGGAATTTGGTCCATGCTTACCGAGATGACTCAATTCGCTTGTTTGCAATCTCGGCTCCTTTGAAGCCCTCGGGGAGTGGTAATGGCGCTTCAGCCAGGAAAGGAACAGGGAGCGCGAGGTTGAGGATCTCGGGTAAAGCTTAAGTAAGCAAGGGAGGAAAGAAGGAGAAGGCAAGCCCCGGGCGAGCCTGATTCGGTGCCATTGGGAAGAACACAACGGCCAAGTTCGGCGAGGTTCACGTGCACGGCAGTCGAGCAGGGAGAGAGTGAATTGATAGAGTAGAGTGGAGGTGAGTAGCGCAATCCAAGTCCCAAAGATTTGGCTGTGACAAGTCGAGGCCGCGGCAGAAGAGAAAGAGGGCGGTCGGCTGCAGCAGCAGGGAAAAGCTGGGCAAACGGCTGCCACGGCGAAGGTGCGGCTGCAACATGGCGAAGGGTTCCTGGAACACGAAAGTTGGGTCGCTGCCAAGGCATTGATTCATGGCCGGATTCATTGCCGCTGCAAAGAAGGGCGAGGATTGGCCCTCGCGGCGGTGAGCTTCAGAGCTCTGCGCGAGAGGGAGAGGGAGAGAGAGAGAGGGTGACTGACCGGTGGGGTCTGGGACCACGTGACAGAGAGCATAAGCAGAGAGGCCATGCTGTCAGGTGGGGCTTGGTGATGGGGCGGGCCTGCTTGGCAGTCAAAAGGAAAAATGATTTTATGTCTTTGCTTTTCCTGATTTTGGACATTTCAATTTAATAGAGCTACTAAAACGTGTTAGTAATTTTTGATAATTTTTATGAGAAATCCTGACGATGTATAAGATCTACCATAAAAATTTCAGACGAAAATACCAAGCCTATATTTTTATAAAAAATCTGACAATGCCCCTATCTGGAAATGCACTTTTTTGAAAATGATTTTTCTGAGGATACAAAATAAGTAAAATGATTTTGAAAATTTCACTGTATTGTCCTGTAATCATTTGCAATCTTGGGTAAAAATTTCAGATTAAGGAAATTTATATTTATTTTTATAAAATTCTGACATTGATCTAGGTCTAAAATTCTAATTACTGTTTTTGATTTTCTAAAATTTGTAAATCAATTCAAAACTTAACAAAAAAATTTTCAGAGATGACAATTAAATGATTTGGGACTTAGCAGTAGTTTCCTTAAATTTAACATTCACAAATTTTGGGGTTTTGGAATGAAGACTCTTTTCGTCTAGGTCAACTGAGAGAAAGATAATGCAATAGAAATTCCAAATGAATCCACAAAATGATTGAAATTCAAATTGAACCTACAGGCTCTGGATATAACTTAGAGCCTGGATATAACTTGCATAGTTGAGAACCAAATTCTCTAGCTACCAGATGACTGAACTCACATTCAATTTTCTCATCAAGGGAAGCATTGGTATGAAATACTGAGAGTGCACGAGCAAATTCTTCAAATCCTAAAATTCCATTGAGTTTTGTGTCAAACAAATCAAATACCTTTTAGAGAATTTTCATGCAGCTATTTTTTTTTTATAGAATATGGTTCTCAATGTCAGTGGCTTCAATTGATAGATGCATCATGATAATTGTTAGTCATTCAACAGCACCAATGTGTAGGAACCAATGATTTGAAAAAGTTCTAAGTAGCAAAAGATATTTACAGATCATGCATTAATCATCGACTTGTAGGAACCATGCATAAAGGAACTACCCAAATGTTCGATAACAGCAAGAACACAACTCAAATGCAGATGCACACTGAGTCTCAATAGTCAATACAAAAGATATATGTTCTTGTGGATTGGGTTAGGTTCGGGCTGGTTTTGAAATCATTAGCAGGCCTTAAGTCCTATACCACATATCCAGCACGCACTCGATCGGCACCCCAGAAAACAAAACAACTCTGATGATTAAGCTAGCTTACAGGCACATGCAAACAAGAAAGAGAAATTTCGATAAAAATCAGGAAGCTATTGTCATCTCCTATACGTACGTACGCTCGCTACGATACGAGACCATGTCTGTCATATTCCAGCTCTACCAGCTATATATTACCACCTCGATCCATCACTGCAAATGTAACGTAAGTGTGTGTCAACCAGAGTTAATGGGAGAGGAGGAAGAAAGAGGAGGGAGAAATAAGATGGATCGATAATGAGGATGCGGCAGACATATGGCATTTACATCAGCGAAAGCTGGACATAGGCTAAAACCATGGTGGTTTAGGATGAAGGGGGTGTTAATTTGCAAGGTTTTGACATTTGAAGGGGGACGGTTATTCCCCGGTTAATTTGTGGTTGAGGCCAGGTTGATTTCTGGACAAATGCAATAGTTGATGGTTGTCAAATGGAATTATTCTAGTAAACATTAATTAAACAGAGGAATAGAGATGGCGATGCAGAAATAATTTGATGGCAAAACTCCTCAAATAACATCAAGTAGGAGGATAATTTAGTTTTTGCTGAAGTAGGGAATTGAGCGAGTATCTTCAGCCATAAGAGTTACATCGGAGATAATAAGTATAGCTGCAGTGCGTTAACATATCTCTCTTTATTCTATCTAGCACAATATATAGGAGGCAGATCAAGCCTGGCACAAGCTTGCAACATCACAAGAGCGTTGGTTCCTTTTCCTTAAGCTGTAGTTGTACCGTCTGCATTTGGAAAAAACAACTTCAATAGCAAGCAGATAACAACGGCTAGTTGGCTATTAGTAAAAAAACACATTGCAAAGTTCAAAATACCTTCATGGTTGCAGGAAGGTACATTGACCGCCACCCACATGTTGTCACTGAAGGGGAGAGCGGTCGTGCCTTTCGGTAATACCATGCCAGGGCGGCGAGGGTAGACCTGAACTCGGTTAGTAAACAACGAGCAATCGCATCCAGCATAAGTAACAGTCGATGTAGTTGTTGTCACTGCAGGGTTGGAAGTATTGGTTGTGGAACTTGAGGCTAAGGGGAGCGATGTGCGTTCCTGAGCCGAGTTCATTACTTCATCCTTAGTTGTTGACTCTGGAAGGACCGGTTTGTCACCTTTCAAGTCGGCAGGTTGGATATGTTCATCAAGAGATTGGGTTGGTTTAGCAATAGCAGGACCATGAGAGCGAGAATCATTATCCACTGCAAGATGACCATCACATATGGATGAGTGGATGGAAATCAAGATAGATGTAGACAGAGAAAGCACAACCATAAGGGACAAATACACACGAAAAGAAACTTACAAATGTTGCAGAATGTAGACATGCTATATATAAAGATGATGTACAATATTAGAGGCAGAACTATAGCCATCCAAGAGTCAAATGGAAAGCAATATGTTTTCTGAAAAATGCTTATTACCCCTAAAGCCCAACCTTTCCCACCATCAATTTACTGGTCTTGGTGCCTAAAGGTTAAGGATAGAATACATACTTGGGGCCGATCAGTGGATGCATCCAAAACAGCAAGTCAAGATCCGGAGAATAAAGCACAAAGCCAAAGATTTCAAGAATAAGCAAATGAGATTGGAAATTGTCTTTGTAAGGAGCTCGACAACCACCAATATATCTTCATTCAAAGGTTAGTATGTTAACAGGAAAGGAATACAAAATCCGTATCACCATTTACAAGTCTTAATGCTCTAGTTTTAAATAAGAAGTCTCTAAGCTTAGACAAATCAGATTGCTATTGATATTAAGACTAGGAATTTCATAATCAGGACGTACATCACTATGACATTCTCCCAAAATCAGCGGCCCTACTATATATAATATTAGGACATGTGCATGGGTTGGGCTTTGGTTTGAGGGGATTTCTGTTTTAATGCTTGGCCTTATTGGGAAGTATTGGCAATCAGGTCATGTTATGAATTTTTTTTAAGAAAAATAATATGATACACCATCAATATGCATCGGAAAGCTAATAAGGAAAGCTACTAGCAAATTTACTACTCTGGTTGGCAAGTTTGTTCCTAGACTGAAGCTCATTGTTTCAGTAGTTTAAATGACTTACTATCTTGGAAATGTTGAAAAGCAAACTTAGCAGCAATCATCTCTGCTTGCTTCTTAGTGTTCGCTGGTTCTCCCTTAAAACTTTTGCCTTGAATCTCCACAGTTGATCTGAAGACAGAAGAAGAGCCATCTAAAACTGTATTGTAGACAGGCAAGTTAAAGCCCTTTTTCTGTGCTAATTCTTGCAGAAGATTCTTATATGAGATTGCTTGAACCTACAAAAGGTAGAACAATTCATCAAATTAGAACTACCAAATTCAGCACATACCTTACAAAAATATTTTTAATCCCCTTCCATTACTATTCTATGTAAAAGCTATTGTCCTACTTAAAAAAATTCATTTTCCTAAAGTTTCAATGTAAAAGCCAAGTCATCAAATAGACCAAACTTCACAGTTCCAATATGTACCAGTGAAAAGTAATTAGTTATCATAAATAGATGAGGCAATGGTAAATAAATACTACACAAAAAAATATTAAACCAACCGGCAACTGCTCTGGTGGGTTTGCTGCTGCTTGAGGTAATGAGATCAGAGCAAGTTTTGCAGCAGCGGATTCCGCCTCCTTTTTTGTGTGACAAAATTGTGGACTTTGAAATATTTGCCCATCTATGGTCACTATTGACTTGTACATAGGCGCATGAGGTGGACCGTCCCGAATTGGTTGATACGAAGGCAGCTCCTTGCCTCTCTTCTGAGCATAAATTTGCAATTTATTCTTGTAATTAAGTTGGGAATCTACAATAAACAAAATAGTGAGTATAACGAATATATATGAAAAAACAAAAGTGAAAAAACAGTAAGAACCTTTCTGATGGCACGCAAAAGACCTGCATAAGAACATGAGAGAGAGAAAACATCCAAATAATTGCGAGGGACATACATATAATAACTACGTAAGTACATCGGCAATCTAAAGAAGAAATCAAGACAATAGTGGATAGAAAGAACAAAAGGAATAATTTTCAAGAAAGTACATGTTGATAAGATGATAGGGAGTCCTGAAACACAAATGTGTAAGCACTTTACTAAACTTAAAGAAACAACTTCTCATGCATTAATTTGGTAACATTAATTAGCTAGCCAAATGGTAGCGCCTACCACTTTGCTCATGCCCCAGACGAAATGCATATTAATAAACGCACTCTTCATTTGCTACAAGAATCTCTCAATAGCTAGCCAAATGGCTTAAACCTCGATACAGTTCCTAGCTACCACTTTGTTTCATGCCCCAGACGAAAAGAAAAAAAATGCACACCTGACTTGGACGTACGTAAACTAGATGTAACACCCACCAAGACACTAACCAACACCCGACCACCCTTCTCTTGATGTTCTTATATGATTTCAAATCGAAAACATGATATGCATATTATTGTTCGTAAATATCAATAAGTGAGTAGAGATGCTTGTCCCGGCTGCGCGCCTTGTCTTTTTTCTTAAGTTCCTTAGGTTCTAAGCGAGCAATGTTGTTTTTCAACGATCATAAAAATGGATCTTGCTTGCCTTGACTCTATGGTAACATAACTTTTTGACTTTGGACAGAAAGTGATTGCCGACTTTGTTGGAAATCGAATAACACACACACTATATAGACAATCTTTCTGGTACTGCACACCGCAGCCTTTTCCTTTTTCTTACTCGATAAAAATCATGATACTAAGTACATGTTTAAATAGATGCACTAGCAGCATACAAATGCATGCGTAACTGAGCACTACTCCCATTAACTGCATGCATATGTGCTGTGTGAACCAAACAACAACTAGCCACTACTATTCTTGCATGCACACACGTACGTCCCACGAGATCCTGCATGCAAGCAACCACTACTGACCCAGCCATACTTGACCAAGTGTATCCTTATTACTTGCTTTAATCAAAAAAACTAATTAATCTAGTCTAGCATGCACTTTTGGCTGCGCGCTCCACGCTTGCCTGGACCTTTACAGTGCCGCACCTTTTGTCCTGAATCCTCAGGTCCGAAACATACCGCTACTTGATCGGTACGTCTACACGATCCAATTTTCCTGCTTCAGAAACACTCCATGCAACACTTCTGGTACAACTCATGCATCCCGCCGATTGCACCATACATATGCAAATATGCTAAAGCAAAAAACTAATTCTAGATTATTTGCTAACAGACTTAATTTAGGTCTTGATAGCGACTCTCTTGACTTCACTGAGGAAAATCAAATCCGAGGAGGACTCGCTGATCGAATGTAAAGTACAAAGCGATCAAGTGGAAGTAGTGCCATCGATAACCAAACCCCACGACCACCCAAGTAATTAAGGCGCTACTCGAAAAGAAAATTAACCTGAAGGATCTAAGATGCACATAAACCTGAAGGATCTAATAAGCAAGCGGATGGGATTCCTTGCACGAAATATCTGAAAGGATTCTTCAAGGATTCATCGAGCCAAGTAATTAAGGGCTTATTTTTACTCACCGGACGGCGGCGGCGGAGGAGGAGGAGGGGGCGGGGGGGCGGAGAGGCGATCGAAGGCGGCCATGGCAGCGAGGTTCTGGGCCTCCTTGGCCGACCGCGCGGCGGCGTTCGGCGAGTGGAACTCGGCGCCGTTGACGGCAACGGTGGCACGGAAGAGGGGGGAGTGCTCCAGGCCCAGGCGCTGGTGGGTGTAGTTGGGCGGCGGCCACCGCCGCTGGTGGCACAGCTCCAGCAGCCGCGACTTGAACATGCTCACGGATTGGGATTCTGCAGCCACCGGGTGCCCTTCTCTGCGTGAGTTTGTTTGGTTCCTAGCTCCTTAATTCCAATTCACGTCCACCGGGTGGGTGCCCTTCTCTGCGTGAGTAGTTTGTTTGGTTCCTACCTCCTTATATTCCAATTCACGTCCACCGGGTGCCCTTCGCTGCGTGAGTAGTTTGTTTGGTTCGTTCCCTGACTTTCCGTGCATGGCGCGGATCTCGGGCAGGTTGTTGCCGCGAAAAACCAGATCTACAACGGATTCAGCTCAGCTCATTCTTCGTTCCTAGTTTTTTTCTTTAATTTGGCTGCGTTGCTGGACTTCGAACGGTTCCAGGTGATCGCGTGTGTTCCATATAATTTCTGATTATCTAGATCCTACGATCACCTGACATTCAATTTCTGGCTTCACTACTACAAAACTGCAAATAGGAGACGCCCTATTAGTGGCGGTTTGTTTGGAACCGCCACTAATAGGAGTATCAGTGGCGGTTCTTGAGTGGAAACCGGTGCCAGGATCATTAGTGACGGTTTTTATTCCAAACCGCCACAGATAGTGGACTATCAGTGGCGGTTTGTGGTTATAACCGCCACAAATACTGCGACAACTATCAGGGGCGGTTTTAACCCTAAACCGCCACTGATAGTCCACTATCTGTGGCGGTTTTTGTTTAGAACCGCCACAAATAAAACCCCCTATATATACAGGAGCTCATGGTCATCTTCCTCCCCGAGAAGAAAAGCAAAATTTCAGATCTGAGATTTTGTTTGCAAAGAAACTTGAGTTTTTACTTCGTAGGGTTGTTCTAAGGTGAGTAATTTGTTCTCCACTCTTCAATTGTAGTGATGTAGTTGCAATTTAATGGCTAGATCTAGTTTATTTAAGATTTTCCTTTCTTCAATGGCAAAGCTTAGATTCAAATTTTTTTTATTTACATAGCATTTTTTAGATTAATTTATATTTAGATGATGAATTTATTACCTTGCTCCATTAGATTATTTGTTGTCTACCTTTTTTAGATGACAAAATATGGCAAGCATATATTAAATTTATTTAATTAAGATTGTTGGATATTAATACACATTAAATTTAATGTATATGGTATAGAGGTGATCATGAAGTTGCCTTGCATTTTGAGATGATGAATTATCTACCTCTTTGAGAGGATAAATTTAATTTTGACTATGCATAGTACTTAAGATTTGTTTCTAATTACCATTAATTTTCTTACCGTTAGTGAGATGATGAATTTACTACCTTGCTCTATTAGATTAAGTTGTCTACCTTTTTTGGATGATAAATTATGATTGAGAGCATATATTAAATTTATTTAATTAAGGTTATTGGATAGTAAGAAATAATGGATTAATGATTTATGTAATTAAGATTATTGCATATTATTAATTGTTACATTAATTAATTGTAGATGGATCGGAGATGGATGTACAATGCGAACCGTTGCAGCGGAGAATACATCGACGGCGTATCTGCTTTTCTACGAGCAGCCGAGGAGAACAGATTGCAAAAGAAGACGGAGTACATACATTGTCCATGCATTGATTGCAAGAATGAGAAGATGTTTTCGGACAAAGACCAAATCCACTTGCACTTGATTCGGAGGGGCTTTGTACCTAGCTATACCTGTTGGACAAGGCACGGTGAAGAGGAGATCATACTTCAATGTGATAATGTCGACGACGACGAAGCCGCCAATACGGCAGCTGACATCGGGTATGGAACCGATGAGGATAGGTTGGTCGTTGATGATGACAATAATCTGGCTCAAATGTTGCGTGATGCAGAAGGAAACTACAGTAGTGAGAGAGAGTTTAATCAGTTCAAGGGTTTGATAGAGGACTCGAAGAAACCTTTGTTCCCGGGTTGCAAGAAGGAATACACAAAGTTGCACACTGTGCTTTCACTACTGAAATTGAAGGCAAGCAATGGTTGGTCCGACAAGAGTTTCACGGAGTTGCTACGTCTCTTAGCGGACATGCTTCCAGAGGGCAACCTGTTGCCTAAGACCACGTATTTTGCCAAGAAGGTTGTATGTCCCTTGGGATTGGAGGTAGAAAGAATACACGCGTGTCCAAACGATCAGATACTCTATCGCAAAGACTATGCAGACACGCATGTATGTCCGGTGTGCAAAGCATCGCGATACAAGCGTAAGGGCGAGGAAAACGAAGGCATAGAAGTGAAGAATGGAGCTCCCGCTAAAGTGGTGTGGTATTTGCCAGTAATACCTCGTCTAAAGCGTTTATTTGCAAATAAAAAGCATGCCAAGCTGATGCGATGGCACTCAGAAGAGCGAAAGAGGGATGGAAAGTCGAGGCACCTGCCGATTACGCCCAAAGTGGAGAACCATCGATAGGATCTTTAGGGAGAACTTCGGAAATGAGCCAAGGAATATAAGGTTTGGGTTGAGTACGGATGGAATGAATCCGTTCGGTAACATGAGCAGTATTCATAGCACTTGGCCCGTGACTCTCTGTATCTACAACCTTCCTCCTTGGCTGTGTATGAAGCGAAAATACATTATGATGTCGCTGCTTATCCAAGGGCCGAGACAACCTGGAAACGATATTGATGTATACCTACAACCATTGGTGGAAGATCTTGTGCTACTGTGGAATGAAGGTGTACAGGTATGGGATGAGTACAAGCGGGAGTACTTCACTCTACGCGCAATGTTGTTCTGCACCATCAATGATTTTCCAGCCCTAGGTAACCTGTCTGGCCGTACTATAAAAGGAGCTAAAGCTTGCCCCCAATGCCTGGATGAAACTAGTAGCGTGTGGCTTAACAATTTGAGGAAAATAGATCTACATGCGCCACCGTCGGTTCCTTCGAAGAATCATCCGTACCGTAATATGAAAAAACAATTTGACGGTACAAAGGAGGACGGTTCAGCTCCAAGGCCTCTTACTGGGGAAGAGGTATATGATATGGTTAAGGATATTAATGTTGTACTTGGAAAGGGGGATACCTCGAGGTCCCGTACTGAGAAAACCACGTGGAAGAAGAGATCCTTATTTTGGGATTTGCCCTATTGGAAGGATTTAGAAGTTCGACATTGCATCGACGTCATGCATGTAGAAAAGAATGTATGTGACAGCGTGCTTGGTCTTTTACTGAATATTCCTAGCAAAACAAAGGATAGACTGAAGGCACGAAGGGACCTTGAAGATATGAAGATCAGAGCCGAGCTACATCCTCAAGACACCGGGAAAGGCCGACTTTACCTTCCCCAGCCTTGCTATACTGGCCCAAGAAAGAAAACAGACCTCTGCAAGTGCTTGCGTAGTGTGAAAGTTCCGTCCGGTTACTCCGCAAACATCAAGAAACTGGTATCGATGAAAGATTTGAAGTTAACTGGTATGAAGTCTCATGATTGTCATGTGATGATGACACAAATGCTCCCTATTGCAATTAGAGGTATTTTGCCTGACAAGGTTCGAGAGGCAATCATGAGGTTGTGTTTCTTCTTTAACGCGATTTCACAGAAGGTCATCGATCCCGTTGGACTTTATGAATCGCAGTCGATGTGGTCAACACTCAGTGTCGCCTAGAGATGTATTTTCCTCCATCATTTTTCGATATCATGGTTCATCTCATTGTTCACCTTGTGAATGAGATAAATATTTGTGGGCCAAGATTCTGCATCGATGTACCCGCTCGAAAGGTACATGGGTGTTCAAGAAATATGTACGTAATCGATCGCGACCGGAAGGTTCCATTGTAGAAGGTTATGCAACTGAGGAGGTTATTGAGTTCTGCGTCGATTACATGGACGAGGTTGAACCGGTAGGAGTGCCTGTATCACGCCATGAGGGGAGGCTAGCTGGCAAAGGAGTAATCGGAAAGAAATCCACAAATTCTTACGATCATTTTTTGTTCGAACAAGCTCATTTCACAGTCTTGCAAAGATCCAATGAGGTATCCCCGTTTATGGACATGCACAAGGAAAAGCTACAGAGGGAAAATCGTGGACGATCAGAGGTTTGGATAACAAAAGAGCACAATCGTGTGTTTAATCATTGGTTCAAGGAGCACATGTCTGGTGAAGAAACGAGTGTTACGTTGAGGTGGTTGGCAAAAGGGCCATCAGGTACAATCGTGACATGGCAAGGATACGACATAAATGGATATACATTTTACACGAGAGCTCAGGATAGCAAAAGTACTTACCAAAACAGTGGTGTCCGTATAGATGCCTACGACAATACAGGCAGTAAGAAGAGCAGCTTCTATGGGTTTATAGAGGAGATTTGGGAGCTCGACTAATGCATTTTCAAGATCCCGGTGTTTCGGTGTCGTTGGGTCCAACTCCCAAAGGGTGTCAAGGTGGACAAATATGGCTTCACTACTGTGGACATCGAGCTAGTCGGATATAGAGACGAACCATTCGTACTTGCGAAGCAAGTTGCACAGTTCTTCTATGTAATCGACCTTACAGATAAGAAGCGCCATGTAGTTCTTCAAGGAAAACAAAGGATCGTCGGAGTTGAGAATGTCGTGGATGAGGAAGAGTACAACCAGTTTGATGAGTTGCCTCCTTTCGTAGATGGCAGCATCGTGCTCGAGGAAGCAACCACTCAGAAGCCACCTATCATCGTGATGATCATGAAGAAGGCCAAATTGTGAAAGAAAATAATTAGCTAGGAGTAATGGCAAAATGTGTGTATTTATGTGGGGTAATGGAAATGTAATGTCAGAAATATGCATTTATGTGGAGTAATGGCATTTTTTTGTTAAAAAATATGCTTTATATTAATTCATGGCTTTATGTTAATAGAAGGAAATCTGAAAAATATGCTTTATATTAATTTATATTAATCAGGGATTCAAATTTCATAAGAATATAAATTTATATATCCTAGATAAATTAGTTATGAATAATTAGTAGTTAATATGTATGATAGGTTCACTAATACATTAATTCATGGCTTTATATTAATAGAAGGAAATCTTAAAAATATGCTTTATATTAATTTATATTAATCAGGGATTCAAATTTCATAAGAATATAAATTTATATATCCTAGATAAATTAGTTATGAATAATTAGTAGTTAATATGTATGATAGGTTCACTAATACATTAATTCATGGCTTTATATTAATTGAAGGAAATCTTAAAAATATGCTTTATATTAATTTATATTAATCAGGGATTCAAATTTCATAAGAATATAAATTTATATAGCATAGATAAATTAGTTATGAATAATTAGTAGTTAATATATATGATAGGTTCACTAATACATTAATTCATGGCTTTATAATTGAAGGAAATCTGAAAAATAGTATTAGTGGCGGTTGTTAATTAAAACCGCCACAGATAAGGTTTATCAGTGGCGGTTTTTAATTACAACCGCCACTGATAATTTTATCTGTGGCGGTTTTAATTAACAACCGCCACTGATAATTTTATCTGTGGCGGTTTTTAATTACAACCGCCACTGATAAACCTTATCTGTGGCGGTTTTAATTAACAACCGCCACTGATAGGTCCCCCTATATAAACCACGCCAAAGTGGTCAGTCCTCAGCAGTAGCTTTGAACCCTACACCGCCGCCTTCCCGCGCCGGCGACCCGCCGCCTCCTCCTCGCCCGGTGACCCGCCGCCTCCCTCCCTCGCCCGGTGACCCCGCCGCCTCCCTCCCGCGCCCGGCGACCCCGCCGCCGCCCTCCCTCGCCCGGTGACCCCGCCGCCTCCCTCCCGCGCCCGGCGACCCCGCCGCCTCCCTCCTGCGCCCGGCGACCCCGCCGCCTCCCTCCCTCGCCCGGTGACCCCGCCGCCTCCTTTTGTGTAAGAAAATGCCATACTCCTGTTGAATTGCGAATGTTGCATATGCCATACTCCTCTAATTTCAATTTGTTGATCGATAACTATTCTTACTTGTGAATTGAGATAATTGTGTGCTTTTGTTTCTTCTGATTCTTGACCAAATCGTAAAATGTCACAGTTGTAGTCCTGTTTCATCATAGATTCATTTTGGGTTGATAAATTAGAATGCATGAACATCCTTGCATAGCTTGCTGACATGTATATAGCAAGGATATATTTATCAAGACATAAACCATACCATTGCAGTGACTTTATCTATTGTCCTTAACCATGTTATATGCTAAGGTTAGTACTGCTTGATTAGTGCACTAACTAGATGTCTAAAATGCTAAGTGTTGCTATCATTTACTATCCGTGCATGTCAAAAGGAGAATAGAGACATTTAAGCTAATGCCTTTCACCTTGCTGATTTGTCTTTTCACTCTTTGTACATTATGGGTGTAATGGATTGGAGTTGAGGTTCTTGAATAGTGTATTAATTAGATGCTTAATTGTGTGGATGTGGCAATATATACGTGATTTGTGCTGAAAATTTGTATGTATATGTGTACATATACATTGTTGAAAATTGGGTATATGTGTGTAATGTACTTTGGTTGTGTTGCATTTGTGAGTGCTCATGTTTATAAATTTACGTATGGCCACAAGACACACACACATATATATACATATAGTCTCTTGAATGAAATGCATTTGTGTAGCTAGCAACACTACATTGGCTTCCACATTACATGAGGCGATTTCGAGACGTCATCCTCCTAAGTTGATGTGGAAAGAAAACGAGTCAAACACCATCTTGAGTAACAAATATGTTGAAAAGAAATTTAAAACAGCAAGCTGCTTAACAGTATGACAGGGGGAAAAACAATAACGCTGAGTTCTTGTCAAATATACTTCAAATAAAATTGAATCTGTCACAAACAGGAAAGTATCAGCACCTTTGTTTTTAAATTAAATATGATCTGATTGTTTGCTTCATCAAATTGTCCCTCTCTTCCCTGGTTCCTTGAGCTGCCCAGCAGCAGCATTTAGTGATATAAGGACCCGCAAAAGAGAAATATCTTCACAAAAGAAAATAATTCTGAGGATGGTATGGGGCGTTAAAATCAGAAATTTCAGAGTGTATTAGAGAAACAACCTCTACCAGGCTGTTCAGATTTTCATAAATATGAAAATTGAAATAGGAAGTTTAATTAGTATACACAATTAATTAGTATACACAACCTCTACCAGGCTGTTCAAATTTCGACTCTAAAATACATATAGTCTCTTGAATGAAATTCATTTCAATATGGTTAAGTTTTAAATTAGGCCTTAGTGTATTAACGAAAATAAGATGGCTTATTAATGATCATAATAATTTATTATCAGTAGGTTGTTGGTGGTCTTAGACTTTCGGCAGATCTTTATACAATGCACACTCATTGATCTTTTGAGTATTAGGATGCTATGCGTGTGACTCTATACTATGTAGAGTTTATTGGTTTAAACTAATTATCTAGCATATAGGTAAAACATAAATAATTAGTGAGGAGTCGATTAACAATCCTAACAATTATATTCCAACCTAATAAGGTTGTCGGCGTACTAGCCAACAGGCACCCTAAGATTGGGTGCTTGAGAGATTCGGACTGGGGGCTTTTGTGGCAACCGCTCCAAAGATGGGAAGAACGGGATGCTGGGAGCAAGCAAGAAGACAGTCGAGTTTACCCAGGTTCGGGCCCTCCAAAGGAGTAATAACCCTAGTCCTGCTTGGTGGTTTCCTCTGAGTTCAAGGTTCTTACAAGGCTGAGGAAGAAGACCCCCAGAGGTTCTGCCAACCAAAAATCAACAACCTTCTCCCATGCATCCTAGCTCCCTTTTATACTCGGGCTGGCTGAGGCGCATGGGGCTTACAAACTTGCGTAAAGCAAGCGTCTGACACGTTACTACAGTGCATTTAATGCACCCGTCATACTCTCTTACATCACATTTAATGTCTGTCCTAGCTGACTTAGACTTCGCCTTGGGCCCCGCCTGTCTGTCACCCCTGCAGGCTCCTCCAGGAGAGAGGGGATGTCGATTCGGCGCCACCCATCATTAATGCGCGCCTGGGGAAGACGCGCCGCCATACCACAGCTTACATATCCTGCAATTAATGCGCACGTCTCGCAGTAAATACACGTTTCGCATTAAATACCCTTGACCCTTCGCCTCAGAGCACGATTACGGGGTTGATTCTTGGGAACTACGCTCGAGGAGTGGCCCGAACGCCACCTCGCCCTCTTGGCGAGCACCTTTGCTGGTCGCCGAGGAGTGGCCTGAACGCCACTGCCCTTCTTGGCGAGCACCTTTGCTGGTCGCTCGGGAGTGGCTCAACGCCACTGCCCCTGGCGAGCACCTTTGCTGGTCGCCCGAGGAGTGGCTCAACGCCACTCGCCCCTGGCGAGCACTTTGCTGGTCGCCCGGAGCGCCTGAACGCCACTCGCCCCTGGGCGAGCACTTTGCTTTGGTCGCCGGGAGTGGCTCAACGCCACTCGCCCCTGGGCGAGCACTTTTGCTGGTCGCCCCGGGGAGCGGCCTGAACGCCACCTGTCCCCTGGGCGAGCACCTTGGCTGGTCGCCCCGGGGAGTGGCCTGAACGCCACCTGTCCCCTGGGCGAGCACTTTGGCTGGTCGCCCCGGGGAGTGGCCTGAACGCCACCTGTCCCCTGGGCGAGCACTTTGGCTGGTCGCCCCGGGGAGTGGCCTGAACGCCACCTGTCCCCTGGGCGAGCACCTTTGCTGGTCGCCCCGGGGAGTGGCCTGAACGCCACCCGTCCCCTTGGCGAGAGTACTTAATGCGGCTGCGTGGGTACCCCAGCGCTTAATACGCTGACAGTAGCCCCCGGGCCCACCCAGGAGTGTCTTTATTCTTTCTTTTTCTTCGTCGAACGGTTCAATCTCCCGGGTGGGGCCCATAAATGCCCACGCACGCCGCGGTCTTTAAAAACTTGCCTCTTTTTCCGGTCCCGAGGTGGATACTGCGGCCGTTTCCGTGGCTTCGTGGGACGTGCCCACTTCCTTGAAAAACGCTTTGGTTTTCCCGCATCCGAACTGCCGCGTCTCTTCGACTTTTTCCCGCCAGGCTCTCCCTTAAATTCTTATAAATAAGCAGGCGACGGGGGAGGGCATGTTCCCGTTTTCGCTTTTCGCCTCTGCTCCTTCCTGCCTTAGCTTCCTTTCTGCCTTAGCTTTCTTTCGGCCTTAGCTGATTCTGATGGCCTCTCCGACTCCTGTCCTCCCTCCTTCAACTGTGGAAGGGAACGCCGCCGCTAAATGCTCCAAGGTGATCGCCCGCGGCGCTCTCCGCATGCGGGCCGGGACTGTCGCTCCTCATGGCCAGCCCGGGGAAGTCATCTTCTTTGTCTGGGCGATGATGGCGGGCTTGGTCCCGCCCATCTCGGACTTCTACATCGCCGTCCTCAACTTCTACGACATTCACAACATCCACCTTCCCCCTAACTCCATTGTGCTCCTCTCCGTCTTTGCCCACTTCTGTGAGATGTTCATAGGGGTAATGCCCAATCTTCTCCTTTTCCGCTACTTCTTCTCGCTCGCGTCGCCAGGGCTCCAGCATCTCCGGTGCTGCCATCCGCGACTTAGAGACGGGGCCGCTATGCGCGCTACATTCCAATGGAGACCCGATCCACCGGAAAATGTGGCGCCACGAATGGTTGTACGTTGAAGACGACAATGCATTGAAGCCTCAGGGGCTTCCACCGAGCGGTGGGCAGCAAATCTGATCGGGATCTCCGGTCGCCGATACGCCCGAGCTACTTGCAATGTTGGCTCGGGTTGATCGGCCGCGATGACAGGTCGACCGGAGGCATGGTTCTCCGGGACTTCGTGTCCCGGAGGATTAGTCCTTTGCGCCGCCGCCACCGTCCAGCCTGGCACTATCTGGGCATGGATGACGGGACTCGGACGATTCCTGGAGGTAAGCTTTTATACCTTCCTTCTTCATCATCATCATTCTTTCATATTTTTTTTTTTTTTAACATCGCCTTCTTCTTCTTTTTTTTTGTGTCAGCCGTGGGAGAGCTGGACGCCGCGCAGATCGCTTCCTGGATGGGGCGACTGGGCCAGTTGAGCGACGTTCCACCCTTCCCCGAGGCTGCGCTTCCACTCTGCGACATGCAGCCTCTGGATCGGGCGGAGATCGTCAAGGCGATGCCCAAGATGGACGCCATGGGGACGCCCATCATCGCCCATCAAGGGCCTCGATAATCCGCGGCACTCCTATACCGGCGACTGTGGAGGAACAAGCGCCCCGCCGACGACATCGCTTCATCGAACGCCACCGACCACGGCTATCGGGGCCATCTTCGCCGGCCGCCGGATCTTCACAGCGATCCCGCCACCGGGACTTCTCTCACCGCGGGGGTTCTTCATCAACGGTCGCGACGCTTCCGCCTCCGCCACCACCGCCGCGAATCGTTCAGCTGGCGCCGGCCGACTACCGCCGGCGCGCCTTCCACCGCCACCGCCACCGCCGCGGCCGACCCGCCACGGCTATTGGCGGATCGACCGGCGCGCAGCTCCGCCGCCATCACCGCCGGGCGGTTGATCCGCCGGCGCGCTATGGCGGACCACCGGCCAAGAAGATCTCCGCCGCCACCGCCATCGCCGACCGCCAATAGCGCTGGCGATTCCACCGGCCGTTGACCCGCCGGCGCTTCCGGTGAGCGGTTCCTCGCCACCGCCACCGAGGCCGCCGGTGCCTCGAGGGGGGCTGGTTCTCGCTCCGGGAGTGCCTCGGTTTCCGAGGCCTCAGCCCAGGTACCAGAATCCTTGAAACACAAAAAAAAAGGACGGTAAAACTTTTTAACCTTCGAATGGAGCCTTACCTTTGCTTGCTTTTGCTTGTTCCAGGGCACCCGCCGCACTTCACCGCCTCGCTCAAGCGACTGGGGGCTGAGGTGGCGGACGGAGCTGCAGCTGATCCGCCAGGACAAGAAGAAGCCGGCGATCAGCATGCGGTCGGCCCAGCGGCTGCCGCTGTGCAGCCCCAGGAGGCGCTGGGGCCACAGCCCACTCCTGATCCTCCAGCGGATTCTGTTCCTTCGGCGGACGCAGACGCACCGGCCGTCGCTTGACAGCTCTACTCCCACACCGCCACCGCTTACGCCGAGCAAGCAACGGCCGCCGACGCCGCCATCGAGATCGGCCGCCTCGGCAGAGGTGGCTGATTTACATGACCGGATGGAGAGGCAGGAGCGGAGCCGGTGGGGAGCGGAGCGGGGCCGCCATGCCGAACTCATGGAAGAGCTCGAGGCGCAGCGGACAAACCGCATTCAGTCCGAAGCAGACACTCTGCGGATGCTGAGGTATGCCTTCGACCGGATGGAGGCGACCTCGCTCGGCGGGGTTGGTGCAGCAAGCGCCCGGAAGCGGCCGGCGCCTCGCCTATACGCGCCTCGGTCGGATCGCGGACTTCACCGCCCGGCTTCCCGCCGCCCTGGCCGACCGGTCCACCCAGGAAGGACGCGCAGTAGCGGCTGCTACTGCGACGTACGTTTTGGCGTGCTGCGCGTCCAAGGACGCCAACTTTGACCCTCCGCCGCCGCCCAGGGATTGAAGGAGATCAAGTGAGGCGGAGGCGCTGGTGCAGCGGCCGCCGACCACGCCGCCGCCACCGAGATGGTCAACCCTGCGCTTAGAGGCCGCAGCAGAAGACGTGGCATCGGGCGCCGACGTCGGGCCCTCGCGGAAGACCTGCGAGTAGCAGCTTGATGGCGGGACGAGGAGGAAGAAGGATAGGATAACCTAGACCCTTCTTCCCTTTCTCCTTTTTCTTTTTCCTTTTAACTTGCTGTCCCGCAACAACTTTTGTAAAGCACTTTCATGGAATAGACATGACATTTTTAGACTTATTCAGCAATGTTTAACTTGTCTTCTTAGCCTTCCACCTTCTTGATTGCACATTAACTTGAGTGCTACCGCTCGGCTTAAGGCTTAGAAGGAAAAAGAAGGGAGTAAAGCACCCCTTGTGTCCGGCGATTCTTTTCTCGTTGCTTTACTGATCCTGCAAACAACACGCACTTGTGGCCTCGCTGGGCGGACACGATGTAAGACGTGACAGGATGTAGGCTTTTGATAGCGATGTTTAAATCGCCACCCCACGGGACACCCGAGTGTCATGACTGCGTGCGGAGCCGAGTTCAAACCACCGCCCAATTGCCCAATCCTCGCTCGCCGCACTTACAGAGTGGTCCCGCCTTTGCCACTGGCGCCACAGGATCGAGCGGACTAGAGTGATCGCCGAACACTTTGCCACAAAACGACGAACTGTAAAGGCATGAAGTAATCGCTAAAAATAACGGAACTTAACACTTAATTTACGAACAACAGTCGTTCCCCGGCTAGTCGAGCAGACAGACATGATTCGACCGGCGAGGAACAAAACCTGAAACTTACAACCGTTCAAGGGTAGAACTTGCGCGAGTTCTCTATATTCTGCGAGTTCGCGGTTCCTCCCCACCCTCATGGCCAACCCGACCGCCGGTCGAGAGGAAAACCACCTTAAAGGGGCCCTCCCACTGGGAGACGGTTTGTGCAACCCACCGCGATCGAATCTTCGCGAAGACCAGGTCGCCCACGCGATGTTCTCTCATTGACCGGGTGGCGTGGTACCTCCCGAGGCTTTGCCGACTGAAGCGGCGCAGGCCGCACGATCCGGGCTTCTTCCAGGAGATTGACGTCGTCTTGGCGCATCTCTTCCTGATCTTCTTCCGCGAACGCAAGCAACGCGCGGCGACCCAAATGTCAATTCGAAGGGAGGACAGCCTGCGCTCCGTAAACCGTAAAGAATGGAGTCTCTCCAGAGTCTTACCGGGAGTGGTTCGGAGTGACCACAAAGATCGCCGGAGTTCTTCAACCCACCGTGAGCCACGCTGGTGAAGTCGATCAAACGCCCGAGTCTTGAGGCCCTTCAAAGACTAAAGGCATTGGCTCGCTCAACTTGGCCGTTGCTTCTTGGATGGGCAACGGAGGCAAAGCAGACCTTCGTGCCCATTTCTTCGCAAAGTCCGTAAAAGCGGCGCCAGAATCGGGCGCCATTGTCGGTGATGATACGGTTGGCGACCCCGAAGCGGGCGAAGATCCCTCGCATGAACTTGACAGCGGCTGCGGCGGTAATGGTTCTCACGGCTTCAGCTTCCACCCACTTGGTGAACTTGTCAATGGCGACGAACAGATGAGTGTAGCCTCCTGTGGCCCGCGGGAACGGACCCAGGATATCCAGCCCCCAGACCGCGAAGGGCCATGAGAGCGGGATGGTTTGCAGAGCTTGGGCTGGTTGGTGGATTTGCTTGGCGTGGAATCGCACGCCTCGCATCTCCTCACCGGCTCGCAAGCATCCTGGAGGCGGTTGGCCAATAGAACCCGTGGCGGAAAGCTTTTCCCACCAGGTTCGATCGGAAAAATGGCTCCCGGACACGCCTCCATGGATATCGAAAGCAAAATGCTTCCCTCTTCCCGAGTGATGCACTTGGAAGAACTCCGTTTCCACCCGGCGTACAGGTCCCCATCCACCAGGGTGTAGCGCTTGGCCTTCGCGCTATCTTCTACGGTGACGCATCATCGTCGGGGCATACTTGATCCCGCAGTAGGCCAGGATCGGGTCCATCCATGTGCCTTCCTGGTCAAGCACGGCGACCATAGAGTGATCGTCGGGTACTCCGCTGGCCAAGCGTTTCCACCGGTGCCACTTTTCCTCCTCGCAGCGTGGGGCGGCGCCACCATCGCCCCCACCGTAAACGGGGTTGCGATAGGCAGCGTCGCCTTCCCATCTCGAGGTGAGGGCTGAAGCAAAGATCACCATCTTCCCACCAGAGACGGGGCTGAGATGGACGGTCGCGGAAGCCTTTCTTCAAAAACTCCGACCGGAACAGGGGCTCTTTTAGAGGCGAGCTGTGCGAGCTCGTCCCCCAAGTAAATTTCGCGCCCGGGGATGTGTGTATACCCTAGCCCTTCGAAGTGTCTCTCCATCTTTCTAACCTCCGCCAGGTAAGCTGCCATGACGGGATCAGAGCAGGTGAAGTCCTTCCTTGCCTGGTTGATGACCAGCAAAGAATCGCCTTTAATCTGTAGGCGCCGTATGCCGATGGCCGCGGCAGCTCGGAGCCCAGCCAGCAATCCTTCGTATTCCGCAACGTTGTTGGTAGCTTTAAAGTCCAGGATGACTATATATTTGAGGGGGTCCCCGGTCGGGGAGACCAGGAGGAACCCAGCCCCCGCGCCTTCGAGCCTGAAGGATCCATCGAAGAGGAGCGTCCAAGGCGTGGGCACGGGGACTTCCTTATCTTCCTCATCTGCCGGAGTCCATTCAACAACGAAGTCCGCCAGTCTTTGACTCTTGATAGCAGTGCGGGGGGCAAATTTGAGGCCAAATTCCCCCAGCTCGACAGACCACTTGGCGATACGACCTTCAGCTTCACGATTGTGGAGGATCTCCCGCAGAGGATACGAGGAGACCACAGTGATCTCCCTTCCTTGGAAATAATGTCGCAGCTTTCTTGATGCCACCAAAGACAAAGATACACCATTTTACGGGCCTGGGATACCTAGTTTCACATCATGCAAAGACCTTGCTCACATAATAGGCGGCCGTTGCACGCACTCTCTGTCTGCTAATAGTGCTGAACTCACCGCCGAGGGGGTTTCCGCTACATTGAGGAGAAGCGGCTCACTGTGCCTGGGGGCGACCAAAGACAGAGGCGCAGGAGAGATACTTCTTGAGATCTTCAAGTTACTGCTGGCTTCCGGGTCCACTCAAGGAATTAGTTTTCTTCATCGCCTTGAATAATGGGAGACTTTTCTCCCCACCGGCTATGAACCTACGAGGAGGCCAGCGACCACCTAAGCTAATCAAGTCGCTTGAGCCGGACAGTGGCTTCATTCGCTCAATTGCTTCAATCTTGTCCGGATTGGCTTCGATCCCACTACCGGAGACCGTAAAGCCAAGCAACTTCCTGTGATGACACCCCGAACACGCACTTCTCAGATTCACTTTAAGCAAGAGTGCCGAGGTGGGAGAAAGTTTCCTCCAGATCTTTAACCAACCCATCGGCCTTAGCTTTTATCACCAAGTCATCAACATATACCTCCGTGTTCTTCCCAATTTGTGACTTGAATACAATATGCATGGCTCATTGGTAGGTAGATCCGGCATTCTTCAACCCAAAGGGCATTCGAACATAACAAAGATACACCAAAAGAGGTTACAAAGGCCGTCTTTTCTTCGCCTTCTGCGCCATTCTAACTGATGATATCCTGAGTATGCGTCTAGGAAACATAGAGCTTCACATCCTGCCGTAGAATCGACAACGAGGTCAATCCTTGGCAGAGGGTAAGGGTCCTTAGGGCAGGCTTTATTGAGGTCGGTAAAGTCTATACACATTCGCCACTTCCCATTGGACTTCTTCACGAGTACGGGGTTAGCCAGCCACTCAGGGTAGGCGGCTTCCCGCACAACTCCGGCTTGCAATAGCTTCTCCACTTCTTCCCGAATGGCCTCTTGTCGCTCTGGCGCCTGCCTCCGGATCTTACAGCCGGTTTGGAGTGCGCTCCAGGTAGCGTTGCCAATCGGTGCTCGATCACCTCCCTAGGGACCCCGGTCATTTCAGATGGTTCCCAGGCGAACACATCTAGATTAGACCGGAGGAAGGTGACGAGCGCGCCTTCCTAGTTGGCGCTGAGATCAGCGCCAATTCTCACAGCCTTGCCCGAGCCTTCCTCGCCCACGGGGACCACCTTCACCTCACCCAAGGGACTGGGTGAAGCGCGGGCCTTGGCCGGGGGAGCGCTCGAGGGATCTTCTGTGCCACGCGCCGAACAGGCGGCTCCAGCGAAGTCTTGCACTTGCTTACTGAGGCGCAAGGCTTCGAGCTTGTCCACCTTTACCACAATTGGGCCCTCTGGCCCAGGGATCTTCATCAGCAAATAAGCATGATGCGAATCGCCATGAATTTGACTAGCGCCGGCCAAGCGGGCGTATGCTAAGGGAGGTCGAAGTCGGCGACCTCGGTTGATGAGTTCCGTCCGGAAGTTTTCAGCGCTGAACGTGACGGGCAGCTGGACTTGTCCTGTGGGCATTAGGCCCATCCCGGGCAATTCCATAAAAGCGGTGGGCGCAGCTTCTTCATAAGGTATTTGGAGTGCTTGATACGCCCGATCGACAAAGAGGTTGATGGCACTTCCTCCATCAACGAGTACTCGCCAAGCTTCGCATTCCTCGATCGTAGGGGCGACTCACGATCGGGAGATGGTTTGGGCCTGAAGTGTTCGCCGGGTGGTCGGCCCGACCAAAGTGATCGATTGATCCGACCACTTCAGCAGCCGACTCGCCCCGGCTCGCATGGTGGCACACACTGTCTCATCTCTCGCTTGTCTGCGAGTTGGAAGAGTAGGTGGTCGAACCCCCATGAATGTATGCCACCGTGTGCTCGGCTTGTTGGAAAGCCGGTGGGTGTCATCTTCGCCGTCATCATCTTCGCGATCCTTTTCGCGGCGCTTGAGCCGCTTTTCCACCAACTTGGACACAACCTGGCAATCTTCCAAGTCGTGCCCATTTGTGCGGTGGATGGGGCAGTATGGCTTGCCCTCGCTGCCTTCACGGCGGGAGAACGGGCGGTCCTCGCGATTGTCTCGCCGGGTCCCGGCGATCTCTCCTTCGCTTCCTCGATCGTCGCTACCGAGGCTTGGCTTCGGATCGGCCACCAAAACCTCTCGGCGACGGCCTCCTTGGCGCTTCTTCTTTACGGTCGGAGGACTTCGACGTTCTGGCTTTGTCAGGGTTTGAGGGCCCTGCTGCACCCTTCCGAGCCTCCGCTGCCCGGGCACACTTGTGAGCCAGGGAGAAAAGCTCGGAAGTGGTAGCGACAGTGCGGGTAGCCATCTTCTCCCGCATCTTCCGATCCCTAACCCTCCGAACGCAATAATAACCGATCGCGAGAGATCCGGGGATCGTGTTGCGGCAATGGCTAAACCGCCGAATAAACCCCTCAGGGACTCCTCCTTCGCTCCAAAGCGTGGAGGTCGCCCTCCACACCCGGTTGAGCGTAGGAGCCCTGAAAGTTGGCGACAAAATGTCGCACGCTTCCTCCCACGAGTGTACCGAACCCCGAGGAAGGTTCAAGACCAGAGCGGGCGGAACTGTCGGCGACATCGGGAAGTAGTTGGCCATAACTCTATCTCGACTTCCGGCAAAGACGCACCACCGTCGTATAAATCTGCAGGAATTCTTCAGGGTTGGTGGTGCCGTCATACTTCTCGATGGGCGCGGGACGAAATCTTTCTGGCCACGCCGATTGGCGTAGACGGAGGGAAAACGCCTGGCACCCAACATTATACGGGGAGTGGTGTCGCCCACCAGCCCCCTGACCCTGAGATGGGGTCGAGGAGTGCGAGTCTACACTCTCCCCAGAGTCGGAAGGGGAAGCCCCCTTCTGACTGACCGGCAGCGGGGGTTCGGCGCGTCGTTGCGGATGACGCCTCCGAAGAACTTGACGCAGATCGTCTCCCTGCTGGAGCCGCCCCTCATTGAGGCGTGCCCTTAGATCCCCGCGGTTCTCCTCCGGCATGGGAGTACCGCGGGAAGATGCGGAAGCTTGTGCACGTCCCTCATTGCAGGGGCTGCAGCCAAGATTCTTCCCTTTATCCCGGCTCCTGCGGCCGGGAGAGGTCGCCAAAGAGCGACTGGAAGCTTGTGCATCCACCATACGGACCCCTTGGCGGGGGACGCCGGAAGCCCCCGGCTGAATTGCCACAGCAACCTGCTGCTGGGCTGAGTCCACTAGACGGGCAATGTCCTGAAGCCAAGGGGCGGCTGGGGTATCGCCTGGCCGCTTGACCGGAGGATGATCCAGAGCAACCGGCCGCATGAAGGCTTTGCATTGGGGTATCTTCCCCAAAGAAGCGCTACCGACCGGTGAACTCCGGGCTTGATGTGGCTCGCGCCCCTCCCCGCATGAAGGACCGGCTGACCCGACTCCTTACCGGAGCCGAGATCGGCCGCGCCGCTTTCCTCGGGAGGGCGCTACGCTGGCGATGAGATTCCGCCATACCGGATGATCTTCGGATTCTTGCAAACTCCTCAAAAAGGAATGGAAGAAAGGAACGATCTAACCACTAAGCCCCTACCTGGCGCGCCACTGTCGGCGTACTAGCCAACAGGCACCCTAAGATTGGGTGCTTGAGAGATTCGGACTGGGGGCTTTTGTGGCAACCGCTCCAAAGACGGGAAGAACGGGATGCTGGGAGCAAGCAAGAAGACAGTCGAGTTTACCCAGGTTCGGGCCCTCCAAAGGAGTAATAACCCTAGTCCTGCTTGGTGGTTTCCTCTGAGTTCAAGGTTCTTACAAGGCTGAGGAAGAAGACCCCCAGAGGTTCTGCCAACCAAAAATCAACAACCTTCTCCCATGCATCCTAGCTCCCTTTTATACTCGGGCTGGCTGAGGCGCATGGGGCTTACAAACTTGCGTAAAGCAAGCGTCTGACACGTTACTACAGTGCATTTAATGCACCCGTCATACTCTCTTACATCACATTTAATGTCTGTCCTAGCTGACTTAGACTTCGCCTTGGGCCCCGCCTGTCTGTCACCCCTGCAGGCTCCTCCAGGAGAGAGGGGATGTCGATTCGGCGCCACCCATCATTAATGCGCGCCTGGGGAAGACGCGCCGCCATACCACAGCTTACATATCCTGCAATTAATGCGCACGTCTCGCATTAAATACACGTTTCGCATTAAATACCCTTGACCCTTCGCCCTGTAGCACAGATTACGGGGTTGATTCTTGGGAACTACGCCCCGAGGAGTGGCCCGAACGCCACCTGTCCTCTTGGCGAGCACCTTTGCTGGTCGCCCCGAGGAGTGGCCTGAACGCCACCTGTCCTCTTGGCGAGCACCTTTGCTGGTCGCCCCGGGGAGTGGCTCAACGCCACTCGCCCCTGGCGAGCACTTTGCCGTCGCTTCAGGAGTGGCTCAACGCCACCTGCCTCTGGCGAGCACTTTTGCTGGTCGCCGGGAGCGGCTCAACGCCACTCGCCCCTGGCGAGCAATTTGCTTTGGTCGCCGGGAGTGGCTCAACGCCACTCGCCCCTGGCGAGCACTTTTGCTGGTCGCCTGGAGCGCTCAACGCCACTCGCCCCTGGCGAGCACCTTGGTGGTCGCCCGGGAGTGGCTCAACGCCACTCGCCCCTGGCGAGCACTTTGCTGGTCGCCCGGGAGTGGCTCAACGCCACTGCCCCTGGCGAGCACTTTGGCTGGTCGCCCCGGGGAGTGGCCTGAACGCCACCTGTCCCCTGGGCGAGCACCTTTGCTGGTCGCCCCGGGGAGTGGCCTGAACGCCACCCGTCCCCTTGGCGAGAGTACTTAATGCGGCTGCGTGGGTACCCCAGCGCTTAATACGCTGACAAAGGTTACATGGGCATACATTAATTTAAATATTCAGCTAATTAAAAGTATTTTACATAAGAAATCATCATGGTGAATATTTAGTTACCGAGCCTTAACGAGCTAATGAGCGGCTCTTGAGTTAGTTCAAGCTCGAGGAAAAGCACATTATCTCTACACAATAAGACCTCTTGTTCACATTATCTTTGAAATGACTATGTTTACTTTCGAAATGTAGTTCTTATGGAGCCTGAGGCCCAGCCTGGGTTGGAGGATGCTTCCAACCCATCCCCGAACTCAAGCCCGAGCAGATACCTGTTGGACCATCCAACCACCGAAGGTGCCGAGGCTTCCATCGCTGCCGGAGATGCTGATGCTCCCGTTGCAAGACGTCGAGGCCGAGGGAAAACTAAGAAGCCTGAAGGCCGGCATACCATCTCAGAGGTCTCAGATGATGGAGCCCCGGTTAAACCGGCAAAAACAGCAGCAAAATATAGGTCAACATGCAGGTACATCGCAAGGGATAAAGTGCCAATCACCTATTTGGATTGGCACAAAGTGCCCGACGCCATCAAAATGGATCTATGGACAGAGCTGAAAGAAACTTTCGAATTCCCTGAAGGAGCTGAAGAGCTCGTAAGGCCGCAATGCATTGATGTCAATGGATGTCGATGGAGGAACTTCAAGTCCAAGCTGAATACGCAATATGTGATGAAAAATCGGTCACCATCGAGATTATCCTAAAGTAGAGCCATATTGGGATGAATTTATTGCGATGAAGCAAGACGGCAAGCAGCAATAAAATCCAGTGAGGACCACCGCCGATCGCAAGGAAGAACACTCACCCCCACAGACTAGGCACGAGTGGGTACGCGGGTAAGATTCCTCACTGGGAGAGGCAAGAATTGGATGCAATCCGATCGACTGGCACAAGTCCCTTGGCCGGACTACCGGACCGAGTTAAGCATTATGTGCTAGCAAGGGCATCTGTCATGCCTAGTGGGGGCTTATCATTCAAAAGCAACGATGATGAAGCAATCTCCTAACGAATTCAGGAGCTGCACGCCGAGTCCACCCAAGGAAATTTTCACGCAGATAGGGAGAAGGACGAACTAACAGCAGCCTTGGGAAATAAAGAGCATCCTGGTCGGACACGAGGCGTAGGGGTCAAGGTTCCCTAGAAGATTGGTTTCCCAGAGCACGGAGACTGCACAGAGTCGCAAGAGAGCGAAAGAAGAGCGTATGAACGGGCTATGGAGGAGATGAAGCAAAAGATGCTTCAAGAATTACAAAGCACCATAGAACAACAAGTTCAACAAAAAGTACAAGAAGCCATGAGCCGCCGCAAGGACACAACATCGTTTCTCGCCAAATTTCTACGAATCGCCAGAGGGGCTTGCGCTGGCCCACACCATTGGTACAACCAGATAACACGCATTATCCTCGTGGACGACATACAAGACCCCACAACCTCGCCAGGCTCAATGTGCCTGTCATGAACATATTTTTACAGTCGCTACAGGATAGCTTATCCATACCAACAAGGGAATGTTTTGCACAACTCTCCGATAGCTCCAGGTTATGCAAAGGTCCAGTGGACACGGTGCTTCCACAGCTTGTCGAGGTTGGACTGGAAATGCCTTGCAATGATGAGGTCACAACTCTAGGAAGTGCCGCTCACACTTTCATCCATGGCGTAAAGCGTGACATCGTCTTGGATCATGAACCGCCAGCCTCTCTGCAGTACAACCGCCACCTCTCTCGCAGTACAACTCGCCCATTCATCACCAACACCGAAAGCGCGTCAAATGGCTAGTGCGCCCACTATAAAGGAGCCTCGCTCTAGGAGCCCATTCGTCACCGGCACCTCAACATCAAAAGCTTAGAGTGACCACTAAAAAAGACCAATGTACAACACTGATCCAAGAAATGGCCCGTTAGACAAGCCATATCGCTTAGATCAGCGGCTGCAAGCAGTATGATGTCATCAGAGGAAAAGGAAAGGGCAAAGCGAAATCTCAAGTACAAGATAATCACGAAAGGCTGAAATACGAGCTTGGAAAGCCATTAGTCACCGAATCGAAGTTGAAGAGCCTAACACTCATGATGCCGATTACATGACTGGTACATGATGCGATCCAATCAACATTTACTCCCGAAGATGATCACTGCCATTTACGGAGAGGAACATTTTCACCATGAGGGGGTTGGCTACTTCATGATAGAATTCGATAACTTGCACAACTTGTTCTATCACGACGCCCTCGACGTGTCTTTTTGCGATCTTTGGACAATCGTAAGTGTCTACTATATAAATCATGGTTTACATTCATGTAATACCGATAAATGTGTTGTCTAACTTTTTCCTTATCTAGATACGAGACTATTGAATTGAGAAGAACCAAGGGCCCAGTGGGATTCCTCGACCAGAACGGTGTGCCGATCGAAATCTTAAGAGCACCAAATGTGGTTGATTAATACATATAAAGTGCGTATCTAAAACTACAAGACAATGAATTCATACTTGTTCCAAAAAATTTTAAGTAAGTTTCTCCTTTGGCTAGTTAAATCACTTGTTGAATTCGCTCATTTCTCTTATCCTAGGGTTAATGACTATAGAATCATACATTTATATGTATGTTCAAATTGTTTCTTTTAGTAGTGACTCGAGAAAAGAGCAAGTTGCTGGTCATGGATTCGATGGACAAAGATAAAAAGACTACGAAGAGCTGCTAAGTGTAATGAATGCGGCGTTCAAAAGATATTGTAAAAAGAGAATGAGATACCTCCCATTCCAGAAATCCCTTTCATCCGAACTAAATTTCGATGCATACGCAAGAAATATTCTTATATCGCATTTCATAGTAAATAACTCCTTCCATGACATTTTAGTTTATTCAATTTTTGTAGTGTCACAAGCGATGCAAGGCACAAATTTATGTGGGTACTTCGTGTGCCAATACATGCGTGAAATCTTATCTTCTACAATAATAGACAATGACGTAGAGGTTTGTCATGCTAACATTACACATTTATTCACAACACTCAATTTCTATATATACTCTTAGATTTATTTTTCGTACTTGTAGCGCCTCAAATTGACTACGACAGGACTACATCCTCTTGACATTCAAGCCATTCAGGGACAGCTAAACACTTCCTCATGAAGGAAGTCATCAACAAAAAGGGCGAGTTTTATTATGAAGACAACAATGATCAATTGCTACTTGGTGATTTTATACTTCATTAGCCTCCAAAGAATCCCTAAAGGCTCGTAGGCTTAAGATTGTGTGGGAAGATACTAGGTCTTAGATGTGGACTTGTAAATTGTAAACGAGAGCATGACAAACTTTAGAAACGAGAAGATACTCTACTGCTCAATATGACTAATCTTATTTATTATCGATCTATTACAATGTGTGTGATATAATAGTTTTGCTTGTGATATAATTATCGATCTATTACACCGGAATGTTGTAATGCTGATTGTTTTTTGCAATGCTGATTGGTTTCTTGTTCCTCCATATAAAACATTACTAGTTGAATTCTTTACCTTTATTTCAGACACAAATCATGATGGAACAGGTGGACGAGCTTCGCCGGAAGGTATATCTTAGTTGAGCCAGCTTGTTCTAAGAAAGTGGCAGTATATTGAGTTAATGCGATAGTATTGTTATTTCAAATGATAACTACATCGATCTTGCATTTTAAGACAATTTCATCCTGATTCAAAAAGCAAATTGTTGAATCATTAATACAACACTGTACTATTGCATCATTCGATTCCCTTTTAATATCTGTACTTTGGTTGCAAATAATTAAGATTGACGCAGTTTGCAAGTTTTTCTGGTTTAATTTTAGCAGTAAAGTTCATTAATATCGCTAGTTTGTGTAACATATATCACATTATACGTATATATGGACTTTCAAGCTTAAGCAAAACATAGTATGCATGAGACTGAATTGATGCACATGCGGTATCAATAGATTCACACATATCATTGCATCACATCGTCCTGAAAATTGATTCTAGTATAATTTAAATCTTCTAGTACTAGTTGATTGATTATTTGACTAAGCATCCGATATTCACTATATCACACTCGCTTTGGGCTGCTTGCAGGAGCTCCAGCTTGGGGAACTTAACAAGCAACTGAAAACCAACGTCCTGTTTCAAACAAAAAAATAGGTAAGCCAGTAACTAGACATGATTCGTGGTATTACCTCCATATTGTCAATTCATAAAGTTCACAGGTTGTACAAACTAGAATGACTGACATGTAGTTTAGCGAAATCTTAGCGAGATCGTTCTACCCAGCTACAACAGTGCCTTTCAAAATCTTAGCTGGGATGGGGTAGGCTAGGGTGGGGACATGTGTGTGTTATAGGATTGGAGCGGATTGTTGTTGATAGAGAAGGTTGGATTGATCTATACCATTGGATGAAGATTCGATCGCCTGAAAATCTGACTGGTTTTTGAGATTAAAACATAGACATTCTCTATGCATTATCATATTTCTAAACATGGCCTATTATCATAAAAGAGAATTAATACTTTGTATGCTCTTTTTTTTATTTCATTCTAAACATGTTCTATTATCATAAAATAAAAATAATACTCTGTATGCTCTTTTTATTCCACGTTTTCGACTATTGCACGCATATTAAGAAAAAGCAAAAAACGACTACATGGACCTATATATTAAATTTGTTTGTCTCCTAGACCATACGCTAATAATAATTTGACTTTGAGAGCATAAAAGCACCAATGTTACCAAATCGTGTCACAAAATGATCAAATAGTTGATTTCAATGCTTTACAACCGGTGGAAAGAGAAGTTTTTTTGCTTGGTTTATCCCTAGCTACCTAACTAACACATTAAACGCAAAATAGAAATATAAAATAATCATTGAAAGTTGAGCCCCAGACCCATGCATGCATGCATGGGCTTAATTAGAAGGATGGCCATACCTTCAACGGAACTAGGAGGATGTCTTCGTGAAAAAAACAAAAGCTTCGATTCACATGTGATTGGAAGAATCTTCTTCTAAGAAAAAGATTAATAGCTCATATGTCATTGGAATTTAGAGAAATTTACAAATTTGTCACTGATAAGTGTCACTGGAATTTACAAGAGATAGAATTAAATTTCAGTAGCATATAAAAAATTGCTTCGAAAAGAAAAGTCATATATTGCATGCTTCAGGTGACAAGTCAAGAATGGTATATACAAACTAATTAAGACTAACGAACGCGCGGTCAAGTCTTGTAGAATGTATAAAATATGTCGTGGAAAATTGGGTACCGTACAGATTAACCATGCAAGCATGTGTAAACACATGTTGTGGAAAATTGGTGATCATAGTATGTTCTTGTTCGGGAAGTTTATTTATTCCATTGTCTATGCTTTAACGATTAAGAATCATCAATTGGTGGGACAATAATTGCCATGCACCTTCCAGGAAACCAACAATGGTTTGACATGCATGATGCACCATTCTGGATTTTGAAAAATAAATAGAAAACATTATGTCATGTACATCACATTTTCACAAGCGCATGCGGTTAGCAAAGAGCGACCTATATATGTACGTAACTTCACTTGTATCTTTCATGTAGAGAAACTTCATTTTACTGCGTGATGTGCACGACGCCAAGGACGACGGTGGCTGTGATGACCTTCATGTAACCGCGCTGAGGTTCTATTTGCTTAGGAAGCATGGGTACCATGTCTCTACTGGTAAGATCGCGATGGCAGGGCAACTCCTAGCTAGACAGATCAGATATTGCGTGTACCATACCTCTAAGTTCACAGGTTGTACAAACTAGAATGACTGACATGTAGTTTTGATACTATATCTGTAGTTCATTTTAAAATGAGTATAGATTTCTGCCTTGCTCGCATAGATTGTTTACTCTGTAAATCTACTTGATACCCATAGATTTCTGGCTATGTTATTTGTGTGCTGTTTTAGAGGGCATGGCTAGCACTTTCCTGAGGCTAGCATGAAATGCGGGTTTTTTTATTGTCGGACGGGGTTATCAGTGGCGGTTCCAACTAAAAACCGCCACTAATAATGCCATACCAGTGGCGGTTCCAACTAAAAACCGCCACTGATAATGATAATATCCTTGGCGGTTTTTAGTTGGAACCGCCACTGATATGGAATTATCAGTGGCTGTTTTTAGTTGGAACCGCCACTGATATTATCATTATCAGTGGCGGTTTTTCTTTCCAACCGCCACTAATGAGTATTATCAGTGGCGGTTTTCAAACCGCCACTGAAAATCTCCGATTATCAGTGGCGCTTAATCTGTGGCGGTTCAAAAACCGCCACTGATGTCTCTTCCGAACCGCCACTGATGTCTCTTCCGAACCGCCACTGATGTCCCTCTCCATAGTAGTGCTTTATGTAACAAATAATTTGTTTTCCTTTTAAGCGGAAGCTGTTCCAAACGATCGAGACTATACGTGGTCCCAAACATTCATTAAAGTGCTGCGTAGAACCATTAATGTAATACAACCGATTAATCAAAATTTAACAAGAGCTGTATGCTCTTAATTACTAATATATTTATTTACATTTATAATTAATTAAAAATATTTTCGTTATTGTAAATTATCACTTTTATGAAACATGTTTTATATTTTTTTTGTTTATACTTCGCCCAAAAGATACATACTATGAACAGTATGACACAATATTATAAACTAATTTATCGTACTCGGTGAATAAAACAAGTTATTTTTGTGATTAAACAGGAAAGAGGATGATTAAATCGGAAAAGGGTTGATTAACCAGATTATCCTGCCAATTATTATTTAACGCATTGAAATCAAACCTAATTAGGTAATGGTACGAACTAAATTGAAATTCAGAGAGCTTATGACATAAGGATACTAAAGAATATTGTCTCATTCTTTTTGAATTTCAGTTGCACAAAATTTGTATTGAGCTAGTTTCAAACCTACACTTTGAATTTGAATTCTATTTTAAATCAGAAATCAAACTTCAATTTTTTTTTGCATATTCTAATACTACACGATTTAACATGAATTTTCAAACTTGTTTCATTCAATTTGGAATAATGGTTCAAAAGTTATGACCATTTGAATATATTCGGTTTAAATAATTGAGGAGAAAGTATTTTTCCATGTGTGCTGCAATATTTAGTTCATACCCTGACAATATTTGCATAATAACTTTGAAATATCATACTACATTTTAGTTGGCACGCTCCACAATTTTTCGGTGTGTGCTACAATTTTCCTGTCCTTTTCTACATTTTCTACAAATATCATCTTCCTTTTTAGTGTAAACCTACGTTTTAAGTCTCGTAAATAATTACTAGCTACTATGTTTATTTTGTCCTACCAACAACATATTTTTCCTCTAATAAATTAATATTGCAACTCATATATTTCTGGGCCAATATTATATTATGTACCAACATTATTTGTAGATATACATCATTATCCACAATAATTTTATAAATTATGCGTAAAACAAAATTATTTGCGTACTACATTTGTTTAGACTACTCTAACAGTTTTTGAGACTACCTATATTTTTCTACGTATATATCAATTATACCGATAAAAAAATAATTATAAAAAATACTAACCGACGAACGAAGAACGATCGACGAACGAAACATGAACAAGCACGAAAAAATTCTTCTCCTCCTCCCCTTTTTTCTCTTCTTCTTCTTTCTTTTCTTTTCTTCTTTTCTTCTTCTTCTTCTTTCTTTTCTTTTCTTTTCTTCTCCTTCTCCTTCTTTCTATTCTCTGGCTCTGGTTCTTTGGCGGCGCTCTGTTGTTCGCTCGTTCGCTGGCGGCGGGCGCTCGGTCCTTTTCTACCGTGGCCTTGCCCGCTTTGCCCGCCGCTTGATCCGCCATCTCCTCGCGCTTGCGTGGCGCGATTCGCGCCGGGCCCTCCACGTCAGCCCGTCGCGCTTGCGTGGCGCGATCGCCGCCCCGCGGCACGCTAGCGCGACCACGCCCCACCACCACGTCAGCCGGCCACGTCCTCCCGTCGCACGCGCGTGGCGCGACTGGCCTCTATTCGCTCTGCCCTGGCGCAATTCGAGCTACTTTTGTAAAAAAAATTATATGTATATTATTGTAATAAACCAATAAAAAAGATTATTTATAAAGAAAATTCCGAGCTGGGCCGGAACTCCCAGGAAAACCGAGCGACGCCTTGAGGCCACGGCGGTGACCCTCGGTGCTGGCGAGCGCGCGATGCACAAAGGCAGGTGTTATAAATCTAGGTATTATTTTAATTTCAGATTTGAATATGAAACATAATTCCAAAATAATCAAACACAACAGGCTAGATAGAAGATACCACATATTTCTGAAAAGTAGATCTAGAAATGATGTATATGAGATGAACAGAGGGAAAATAGGAGAATTCTTACGATGGGCTTGATGACGAAAAGGATGCAGCGCACTAGCGAACAGCCGTAGTGGAAGTAGTCGACGTCGTGGATCGTTCGCAAGATCAAGAGCTCGAGCAGTCACGCAGTTGCACTGCCCAGAAACCTTATTGCTGCCCCTGTGCAGGTTCTCGCTGCGGTAACGGTTCGGAGATCCCGCTCTCCTTGCCTCACGGTTGTAACGCCCGTGTTTGTAATTAAGCTTAATTAGGCTAACTAAGTGTGGATTAGTGCTCAGTAAAGTTTCCAGTTTGAATTTGGAGTTATTTGCCCTTGAATTCGGTTTTGTCGTTTCATTTGATTGTTTTCCCCGATTGGAGTCTCAGAATCCGAAATCGGGTGAAATTTAAAATCGTGAGAGCTAGATCCCAAACCTAAGTTTTAAAACCTTTATTAGGACCCCTCGAACCTATTCCAATAGTCCTCAAGTTAGTCGATTGGAGAACCATCGCAAAAACTATAAAAATCCCCAAGTTTTCTGCTGCCGGGCGGCAGTATCGCACTTTTGCCAGCGGTACTACCGGCCGAGCGGCAAGATCTGGCCGCCTGAGCCAGATCGCTGCCACGAGCGGCTGTGTTTTGTCCTGTGAATGTATTTATCTCTTTGCCTCGGTATGCGTGCACGTCTCAGCCTCTAAAAGCACCAGGGAGCACCTCCTCTCCCTCTCCTCTCTCATTTCTCCTCCTCTCCTCCTTCTTCCTCTCTTCTCCTTCCTCTCTCTCCATTGGAGCTTTCTCCTCCTCCTCACCATCTCCAGCCGGTTGAAGCTCCAGGAGGCTGTGTGGGAGCAGAAGCAAGGGTGGAGAAGCGTCTCTAAGCTGTCAAGGAGCTCCACAAGAGGTAGGGCTTGAAGCTAAACCTAAACCCTAGGTGCAGATGCAAACCCTAGCTCTTCCTTGACTTGTAATCGTTCTTTACGTCCTAGTTAAACTCTAGAAACCCTAGTTCTTGTGGTGCATAGTCATTTTCCGAGTAGTTAAACCTAGGTCAAGGGTAGAAGAATCCTTCCGCGTGATCGAGTAGTTTCTGTACTTAGAGCCTCGTAAGTCGTTTCTTGTGGGAGAATCGAGTTTGAACTCGATTCGGGACGAAAGTTGGATTCGGAAAGTATATTTGGGTTTTCGGGTATTAGAAGTCTAATAGTGTCTTTCGGAGGTTCCAGTCAGTATTTAGATCTCGAAGGACCCTAGTGTTCTATTGGGCCTAGTGCGCGTGTTGCGAAATCCGTTTTTGCGTCTTTATCGGGAGAGAAAGGATCCGAAAAGTGAGATTTTGAGCGAACGAGCTCGAAACTTGACGAAACCTGCGTGAATAAGTCCCATGGGTCCCCAGGGACCTATCCATGCACTTACGTCGAAGTTCCGGGGGTTAATGCGTAAAATCTCAATTTTTTGATTTTGGTCTCGAAGTGACCAAGCACTACTCAGGTGAGGGTGGTGCTTGGGAGGGTCGGCACTCTGGGACTTAAGGCGTCGGCTGTTATTTTCTAGAGAGCAACCCCTTTCGATCCCCGGACAGCGGCACTACCGGGCAATTCAGCCGGTACTGCCGGAGTGACCTACGGCACTACCGGGCTACAGTAGCCGGTACTGCCGGCCTCTGGGAGAAAGTTTAGAATCTCTTTTTCCTGTCTAGGTTCTCATTTTCCGTTTTCGCTTCTTTTTGGATTTCGATTGCTTCTTCGCCTATTTTGATCGATGATTTTGGTCTCGTTGCTTTTCGTGTAAACGTAGACACTTCGAACGTCGCCGACGATCCCGACTACGTCCCGGAGACCGATTTCACCGAAGAGCAGACAGGCAAGCACCTCCTTGACCATTTTGAATCCCGTATTTGCAAATTCTTATTTTTGATTGCCAAAACTATTATGCATGCTCATAAGTTTATTAAAAGTGATAATTTGTGGGAAGCAGTAGTTAAACCAGAAATTGTTGGATTACCTCAATGCAATCCGAATATGCAATCCTTGATAGACTTAGGAATAATTTAGATACGTTAGTAAGTGTTAGAGGGTATTAAAGAATAATAGTCGCATGTGCTTAGTTCAGTAGTAGAATTGGTTGAAGGAGATCATGACGTTCTTATTCATAAACTCCTGGAACTATTAGGATAGGTGATTGGTGTCAGGTTGGAATCAGTGGATATGGGGTTTTGTTTGAAAAAAAGGAAATGGTTGTGTGAGTAAAATGGAAAAACTTGGAGAGTTTAGACCGGGCGAGATGTTTGGTGGTTCGGAGTTGGTGGTATTTGGCCGGGTAGTGGTTCCGGTTGGTAGGCTGGTTTCAGGTTCGGATTGGTTGTCAGGCCGTTGGCTGGTTTGGAGTGGTTTGGTCTCAGTTGGTCCCTTGCTATGGGGAGGTTGAAGGCTAGTGTGTGCTCGGTGGGGCCGCTAGTGTCGATCCTCTGTGGCCATAGCAAGTGGGTTTGGAAGATCTCGCCTGAGTCACCCTAAGGACCGAACTTGGTGCTATTTACTGGGTGTAATACGTGCAACCACATGTGCGGTGTGGGATGGCCTCGGCCTGAAATGCGGGGAAAAGGGATCTGACCCTGCATTATTGGAGGGCAAAGAGGATTGGATGCACTTGTGGTGTCGGTGCATTCTAGGGACTTTCTTGTCGAGGCATCAAAGGAAAGTTTACCCAATACAACGGTAATGCCTACTACAGGGAGGTCGTGGGCTAGTGGGTGCCTATGGGAACCACTGGCGGCCTCTGTGGCTGTAGTTAGGAATGCACGTTACCGGGCCGGAGCAGGATTAGAACTCCAATCTCTCGAAAGGTTCCGTCACTGTCTAGCAAATCGGGTACTTCGGTATCGCGAGGCATGGAGGACATGATTGCTAGAACGTGTCATGTGGGTATGATGTCTGATCTCTGCAGAGATAAATTAACTAATCGATTAGCCGTGCTCACGGTTATGAGCAGCTTGGAAAGTATTATCAAGTATAGATTTTGGGTCTGGGTTGACTTCTGGGAAAATGGGTTTCAAGGTTAGATTGTGTTGGTCGGGTGTGTGTTTGGATCTTGGATTCGGATAAGGTGCAGGTGGTTGGTTGTTTTGGTGAAAGGAATGGTTGGATGGTTGATTTGGTGAATGGTTTATCTATTATTAATTGTTTGAAATGTTTTCTTCAGCTTCGTTTGTAAAAATGCGAATGTGAATCTATTATCATATTGCAAGCAAAATCTGCTTTTTGCTCAAAAGACTAGTGTAGTAACCTATTATTCATTGATTTAACCTACATTTTATATGTATACATTCCATACACTAAAGTCTTGCGAGTACATACGTGTACTCACCGTTTGCTCTAACGGACTTTCGTCAGAAGGAGAAGAAGCAGGTAATGATGCAGATGTTCCAGACGAGTCGCAGTTCGCTGATGACGCTGACGATAATGCTGGGGCTTAGCTGGGTTTCCTTCCAGTCAGTTGCCTGAGGGTGGAGGCACACTGCGTGTTTTTTTTTTGGAGTTTCCGCTGGCGTTGGATGATTCTTTTGGACTTGTGCTGGCTGTAAGCCGAGACTTGTAAAGTTAAACTAATGTAATAACATTACCTTTCATGTGTAATATATTTACTCTTGCATAGTTGAGACCTATCTTGTATGACAACGCGTGGGTACTGGGCTACTGATCCAGGGAACCAGTACAATGCACGCGGTTGCGGGAAGCTCGAGTTGGGATCAATCAGTTGGCATGTACACTCCTCACGAGTTTTGTCGATTAATTGGCCCCAATCCGAGTACGGAGTTGGTTTAGCGGTCAGGAGACGTTACGGGTTGCATTAATCTTCTGACCGATGCAACAGTAATGACCTGCATCGCTAATCTGATTCCGGAGCCCCCACAAGAGGTGGTATCAGAGCTATGCTAAAACTGAAAGGATAAATTAGATCGCCAGATAATAGAACTTAGGAATCAGTTTTCCCCTGGTGAGCTATTGTGATGCCCTAGGTCTGAGAGCGATCCTAGTTCTTTTCCGTCGTGGTTGTTTCGAAAAGAGAGAAGTTTGGTCGGGAATTGATTAACTAAAGTTCATGCGACGTTTTAATATTTTTTTTGGAGAGTCGGGCTAGAATCAGTGGGCCGAGGACAACCTGGGCCGAGGCCGGGATTTCCCTCCCCACCTCTGCCTCCCCCTTCCCCTAAGTGGGCCGGCCCACTAGCCAAGGGGGGCGCCACCCCTTTTCCCCTAACCCTAGGCGCCTCCTCCCTCTCCCTCTCCCTCTCCTAGCAGCCACCTCTCCCTCCCCTTCCTTCCCCTACGTGGTGGCTCAAGATCCGCCGCGAATCGCGAAGGAGAAGGCGAGGAGCGACTCCGTGGAGGCGTGGAGGACGAGCAGATCGCCGATTCGGGGTTCATCGCGTGTTCTTCGTGGGTTCGCAAGGGAGAACACTAGGTAAAATTCCCAAACTTTTACCTCTCTTTTACCTATGGATTAGGAGTGTATTAGATCGGGTGGTGAGGGTTTTGGATGGATCTTGTTGGGGGAGAAGGGTAGATGTTCACGTGGTGCTGTTTCTGGAAGGGGGGATTGTGCAGCGCGGATTGTTTCGCATTTTACGTGGTATAGATGATTTTTCCTGCCAAAACCTATAACTAGAAAGTTGTAGATAACGTCGATACCTAGTTTATGTAATTTTTTCAGAATTTTTGGGGAAGTGTTCTGAGAGTTATCGCTGTTGCAAACCGACGAACAGAATCTGGGAACAGATTTCATCCACTGTGTTGGACGACTGTTTAGGCATATTTAACAGAGGAATTAGAATTTATGATCTTCTGGAAAGTTGTAGATCTCGTCAATATCTAGCTCCTGTAATTTTTTCATATTTTTATGTTCTGTAGAAAAAAAGATACGAAAAAGAGAATGGGGGTTGCTGCTGTTCGATCCGGACAGATCGGGGTTTCGGTGTTGGAAAAGGGGAACGGGTTGTAGGAATTGCGTGTTTGAGTTGTGTGATCAATTGTGGTGTTATTGCATACTGAAAATATGCTTGTACAGGTGGTGCCCCTTCTGGACGCAACTAGATCCGTCGTCTACGTCGGTAAAGGCAAGTGGAAGTAGTGTTATGGTTGAGCTATACATCGTTGTTTGCATTGCCTTCGTTATATTTTCCGATGACATTAATCATACATGGTTTGATCATTTGCTAGGAAGATTGCAATAATTAGATTAGCAATGTGATGATGTGCTTTGGCTTTGAACCATGAGTAAAGAGAAGAATGATGTTGCCTATTGGTTGAACTGTCTAAATAGTTCATCTCAATGTTATTTGTTTTTCTATCCATGTTATATGATGGCATGCAAATATGTGGACTCAATGTGGAAAATTATGAATGAATTCATGCATGAAGCATTAACTGCATAATCATGCATTGGAAGTTTGTCGACGCTAGCGTGCGCGACCGTACCGGTACAACACCGTGTGTTCCTGAGAAAGGGCACGGTGAAGAGGATCATGGCATAAGCATATGCACAAGCATGAGCATTTTACTGAGGTTGTGGTAGTCGATGTTGTGGTGTTGAATGTAAAGCATGTGGTGTGTTAAATTCTTGATGGATGTGATTATGTGTTAATTGTTCCGCTTGCTGAGATTACCCAATCTCACTGCTTGTGTTTTGTTGTTTTCAGGTAGCGTGCAAGAGACATAAGCATGAGGGGTGGGCTAGCAACACAATAAACCTTCGAATGTCTTCACAACTCCCATGAACTAGTGTTTATTTAATACATTAGCTTGCTGAATTTTATTTACACTTAGACTATTTGTTGTTATGACTAAACTTATTCTTGCTTATGGTTGGTTTAGACTTGTTGTCGCTAGTATTGTTGAATTGCTTATTTTCCTGTTTGAATTGCTTATCATGAAATGCTTCCGTAATGTCCTGTTTTTAGGGAGATCTTTGTCGAAATTTTCTTGTTCTATAGTTTAGTTTTAAGGGTGTTACTGATTGGTATCAGAGCGGGCTTTAGGTCCTTGGTGTATGAATTTAGGAGAGATATTCTAACATGAACTAAAACTTTACTGTGTGAAATTAGTAACATTGCTTAGGTATAACTCTTAAAATTGCCTTAGGGTAATAAACTTTTAATACTGAATAGGATTGTTAATCAACTTTAAAATTGACACACTTGCACTATTAGGATGGGATGGGCTGCATTGCATGGCATGCGTATGTTCGACTATATTTATTGTTTGATTGTGGGTGATTTTGTTATGCTTTTGTTGTTGTTGTGATTGTTTGCTTGCGGCTTGTTGGGTGCAGTATGCCACCAAAGACGCGTGCGGTAGGCCGTTCGGGGGGCCTCGCTCCCGAGCCGTCGGAGGCAGCTGAACCTACCCAGGCTGAGGGTGGGGTTTCGGCAGAGATAGTGGCCACCATGAGGGCGATGCAGGAGGAGTTGCGGAGTCCGAGGAGGCGACAGCCGCCGCCGTGGGCGCGGCCGGCGCTGTGCCGGCCGCGGCGCGGCGGTGGCATCAAGCCGATGGAGTGGGTTGGATGATGGATAGCTTTGATGGGGTGGGCAATCCGATCCAGGCAGCGGATTGGTTGTCCTATGTGGAGATGCAGCTGGACACTTTTGAGGTGGCGGCGCAGGAGCGTGTCCGCTTCGTGGCGCAGCTCTTGAAGGGGGAAGCCCAGATCTGGTGGAGGGGTGCACTGACCTTGAGGGGCGCGCCGGGTGACTCCTCTTGGGAGGAGTTTGTCCGGCAATTTGAGAGGAGGTTCTACCCCGCCACCTTCCTCGACAAGATGCAAATTGACTTGGGACAGTATGCCCAAGACAAGAAGACTGTGGCAGAGTACGAGGTTGGCTTCAACCAGATCGTACGTTTTGTGCCCCATGTGGCACGTGACGAGGTGGAGAAGGCAAGGCGGTTCCGGCACGGACTCCGTCCTGCCATTCGCCATATGCTGGGCGCTTTCCCCATTGTCGATTTCCGGACAATGGTGGAGCAAGCTCTGGGTGTAGAGCTGCAGCTGAACTACACCGAAGAGCATCGCAAACCTGCCACGGGAGAGCAGGTTAAGGGCCCTCCAGAGAAGAAGGGCCAATCCTTTGGTACTTGGAATAAGAAGGGGAAGAATTTTCGTCACCAGCCCTATGGTGGCCGTCCTACTCAAAGAAGACACCTCGGGGAGGTGCACCCGATGATCGTGCCATAGTCGCTCCCGGCATGGGGATGGTATGTTTCCGTTGTGGCGATTCCCATCGCCGGCCGAGTGCTCGTGGAAGGGAAGGTGCACCATCGTGGTCGGGAGGATCACAAGAATGTGGTGTGCCGTAAGAACCCCAACAAAGAAGCTGCGTTGGGAGCCGGTGACATCCTCTCCAGTGGGCGACAGTGGGGCGTGATGCATATGTTGCCATCGGCTCCTACTCTGCAGCACCTCCGGCGCCTACTCCGACTTCCTCGTTCTACCCGGCGCCACTCTCAAGGACTTACTGGATGCCCCAGCTTCCACCGCCACCTTCCTCCGGGACTTCGCCGTGGGTCCCTGCGCTGACATATCCAGATGCGAGGGCTGCACCATCTCGCCTACCCCGGAGTCCACGCTTTGCCCTCTTCGGGGATGCGGATCGTGGCAATGTGGTGACAGTACTATTTCGCATTCTGTGGTTGCCGGTGTGTTGTTCGACTCGGCGCTAGCTACTCGTTTGTCTCTGTGGATTTTGTTGTTCGGGCTGGTCTGCGTGAAGAGTTTGGGTGATGCCGTGGTGGTTAGTGCACCGCAAGGCTTGATTTCTAGTTCGAGAGTGCAGTGGCTGTCACTTTCTGTTAGGCGATGAGGAGTTCATGGAGAATCTGGTGGTGATTTCCTTGGAGCCATTTGATGTTATCCTTGGCATGGATCGGCTATCCCAAAGCACCAGGAGGTGATTGATCGCGCTTGGAGGGCAGTCACCTTGCATGCTCCGTCTGGGCAAGAAATAACTTTCCAGGGAGTGCTATGCGGTACTCCCTCTCCTTTTGTGTAAGCTGTTCCCAAACTCCCGGATGTTGAAATCAGGGGTCCTCTGGTCCATGGTTGAGGGTCGAGAGGAGGAGAAGAGTTTGGAGGGCATTGCTGTAGTTTGCCGATATCCAGATGTGTTTCCCAGTGAGCTTCGGGATTGCCTCGGAGCGGAGACTATCTTCCGCATTGATCTTGTTCCTGCATGCGAGGCCGATTTATAAAACCTCTTAGGATGGCTCCGATAGAGCAAGTTGAGTTGAAGAGGCAATTGGACGAACTCCTAGCTAAGGGGTTTATTAGAGTGAGCTCATCTCCTTGGCGGCTCGGTCTTGTTTGTGGTGAAGAAAGATGGCACCAAGCGACTATGTGTGGACTACCGGGCGCTTAATCAAGTTACCATTAAGAACAAGTATCCATTGCCTCGCATTAATGACCTTTTTGATCAATTGAGGGGTGCCAAAGTATTCTCCAAGATCGATTTGCAATCTGGGTATCATCGATTCTGCGGATTAAGGAGGAGGATATTGAAAAGACGGCTTTCAACACGAGGTATGGGCATTTTGAGTTTGTAGTCATGTCTTTTGGACTAACGAATGCTCCTGCCGTCTTTATGGAAGCCATGAACAGGATGCTCCATGAATATCTTGATGTCTTTATTGTCGTCTTCATTGACGACATTCTTGTCTACTCGAAGTCCAAGGAGGAGCACGCCGTGCATCTCGGTCTAGTTTTGGAGGCTCTTCGTAGAAATCAATTCTATGCCAAACTCAAGAAGTGCGCCTTCTGGTTGTCGAAGGTGAGTTTCCTTGGGCATGTCATCAACCAAAGTGGTATCACTGATTGACCCAAAGAATGTTCTTCTTTGTGGTTGGATGGCGAAGACCGTCTAGTGTGACGGAAATCAGGAGTTTTCTTGGGTTGGCAGGTTATTACCGCGCCGTGCATAATTTCTCTATCATAGCTAAGCCGATGACAAGGCTCACTCGTAAAGGGGTTCCTTTCATCCGGATGTAAGAGTGTGAGACTAGTTTCCAGACGCTAAAGAACAAACTGGTCAATGCACCTATTCTATCTTTACCTCGGCTGGCAAGCGATATACGGTGTATCTGCAGATGCCTCGAGGATTGGTTTGGGTTGTGTGCTCATGCAAGAAGGCTGTGTCATTGCTTATGCTTCAAGACAGTGAAGACTCATGAGCAATTATCCCACCCATGATCTCGAGTTAGCCATTGTGGTTTTTGCCTTGAAATTGTGGAGGCACTATCTTTATGGGGAATCTTGTGATATTTTCACCGATCATAAGAGCCTCAAATATATATTCACCCAGCGAGAGCTGAACTCGCGACAGCGTAGATGGTTGGAATTGATAAAGGACTTTGATGTGTCGATCCGGTATCATCCCGGCAAGGCTAATGTCGTGGCGGATGCCTTGAGTAGAACGGGTGTCCCCAAGACCGCTATGCCCTTGGTTGCGGAGTTGGAAAGAGGACAGGTCACTTACTGTTTTGCTTTGGGGTTGCGCAAGAGGAGACTCGGATGATCATTCGATCTTGCATACCCGAGCGGTTGTATGAGGCTCAGTGCAGGATCGTTTGCTTCAGGAGGTTCGGCGGAGGATTTCAGAGGGGAAACATCGGGATTTCAGCATAGATGAGCATGGTTCCATCCGGTTTAGAGGCCGTCTTTGTGTGCCTCAGAAATCGGATGTGAAGATGGACATTCTAAGGGAAGCCCATAGGACTCCGTATTCCGTTCACCCTGGCGAGACCAAGATGTATCGGGATCTGAAACAGAGTTTCTGGTGGAAGAGGATGAAGGTGGATATCGCCAAGTATGTGGCTTCTTGTGGAGTGTGCCAACAGATAAAAGCTGAGCATAAGAGGCTTGCCGGTCTGTTACAGCCATTGGAAATTCCGTAATGGAAGTGGGAGCACATCACTATGGACTTTGTGATTGGGTTACCTCGCTCGCCGCGAGGTAGAGATGCCATTTGGGTGGTGGTGGATAGACTCACTAAGTCCGCACATTTCATTCCAATGAAGACGACCAATTCGGCACCAGATCTAGTTCCCTTATACATGAAGGAAGTGCTTAGGCTCCATGGCGTGCCTAAATCGATTATCTCCGATCGTGACACTAGATTTGTGTCCCTGTTTTGGCAGAGTTTGCATAGTGCTCTGGGAACAAAACTCTCTCTCAGCACATCTTTTCATCCCCAGACAGATGGCCAGTCTGAGCGGACCATCCAGACTCTAGAGGACATGCTTCGAGCGTGTGTTCTTTCTTGGAAAGGAAGTTGGGAAGATCACTTGGCCTTGGTAGAGTTTGCTTATAATAACAGTTACCAGGCTAGCATTCGAATGGCCCCATTCGAGGCGCTTTATGGGCGAAAGTGTGTCTCCCCACTTTGCTGGGATGCAGTTGGTGGAAATTCTTTGCAGTGGTCGGATTGGGTTCAGGGACCTTTGAGAAAGTGCAGAGATACGGCAGAATCTCTGGCCGCCCAGAGCCGTCGGAAGAGTTATGCCGATAACAGGAGGCGGGATTTGGAATTTTCAGTGGGTGATCAAGTCCTTCTCAAGGTATCTCCAACAAAGGGTGTCGTCTGCTTTGGTACCACCGCAAGCTTAGCCCGAGGTACATTGGTCCGTTCGGTGGTGGCACGGGTGGGCGGTTTGGCCTACCGTCTGGAGTTGCTTAGGACTCTTTGAGGGAGTACATGATGTCTTCCATGTCTCTATGTTATGGAAGTATCTTCATGACCCGAGCACAAGATTGACCTGGAGCCGACATAGCTTGAGCAAGACCTGACGTTGGAGTGTCGTCCACTTCGTATACTAGACTCCTCGGAGCGGGTCATGAGGAGGAGAACCATCAGGTATGTGAAAGTTCTGTGGACAAATCAGTCCGAGCGGGAGGCAACTTGGGAACTGGAGGACCAGATACGGAAGAAGTATCCTGCGCTTTTTGAGAATACTGAAGGTAAAATGTTGTTTACTTTTTTTTTTTAGCGCCGTAGCTAAAAGGAGTAGATTCGGGGACGAATCCTTTTAAGGAGGGGAGAATGTGATGCCCTAGGTCTGAAAGCGATCCTAGTTCTTTTCCGTCGTGGTTGTTTCGAAAAGAGAGAAGTTTGGTCGGGAATTGATTAACTAAAGTTCATGCAACGTTTTAATATTTTTTTTGGAGCGTTGGGCTAGAATCAGTGGGCCGAGGACAACCTGGGCCGAGGCCGGGATTTCCCTCCCCACCTCTCCCTCCCCCTTCCCCTAAGTGGGCCGGCCCACTAGCCAAGGGGGGCGCCACCCCTTTTCCCCCTAACCCTAGGCGCCTCCTCCCTCTCCCTCTCCCTCCCCTAGCAGCCACCTCTCCCTCCCCTTCCTTCCCCTATGTGGTGGCTCAAGATCCGCCGCGAATCGCGAAGGAGAAGGCGAGGAGCGACTCCGTGGAGGCGTGGAGGACGAGCAGATCGCCGATTCGGGGTTCATCGCGTGTTCTTCATGGGTTCGCAAGGGAGAACACTAGGTAAAATTCCCAAACTTTTACCACTGTTTTACCTAGGGATTAGGAGTTTATTAGATCAGGTGGTGAGGGTTTTGGATGGATCTTGTTGGGGGAGAAGGGTAGATGTTCACGTGGTGCTGTTTCTGGAAGGGGGGATTGTGCAGCGCGGATTGTTTCGCATTTTACGTGGCATAGATGATTTTTCCTGCCAAAACATATAACTAGAAAGTTGTAGATAACGTCGAGAACTAGCTTCTGTAATTTTTTCAGAATTTTTGGGGAAGTTTTCTGAGAGTTATCGCTGTTGCAAACCGACGAACAGAATCTGGGAACAGATTTCATCCACTGTGTTGGACGACTGTTTAGGCATATTTAACAGAGGAATTAGAATTTATGATCTTCTGGAAAGTTGTAGATCTCGTCAATATCTAGCTCCTGTAATTTTTTTCATATTTTTATGTTCTGTAGAAAAAAAGATACGAAAAAGAGAATGGGGGTTGCTGCTGTTCGATCCGGACAGATCGGGGTTTCGGTGTTGGAAAAGGGGAACGGGTTGTAGGAATTGCGTGTTTGAGTTGTGTGATCAATTGTGGTGTTATTGCATACTGAAAATATGCTTGTACAGGTGGTGCCCCTTCTGGACGCAACTAGATCCGTCGTCTACGTCGGTAAAGGCAAGTGGAAGTTGTGTTATGGTTGAGCTATACATCGTTGTTTGCATTGCCTTCGTTATATTTCCCGATGACATTAATCATACATGGTTTGATCATTTGCTAGGAAGATTGCAATAATTAGATTAGCAATGTGATGATGTGCTTTGGCTTTGAACCATGAGTAAAGAGAAGAATGATGTTGCCTATTGGTTGAACTGTCTAAATAGTTCATCTCAATGTTATTTGTTTTTCTATCCATGTTATATGATGGCATGCAAATATGTGGACTCAATGTGGAAAATTATGAATGAATTCATGCATGAAGCATTAACTGCATAATCATGCATTGGAAGTTTGTCGACGCCTTGGCGTCTTGCGATCAGATCGGTACAACACCGTGTGTTCCTGAGAAAGGGCATGGTGAAGAGGATCATGGCATAAGCATATGCACAAGCATGAGCATTTTACTGAGGTTGTGGTAGTCGATGTTGTGGTGTTGAATGTAAAGCATGTGGTGTGTTAAATTCTTGATGGATGTGATTATGTGTTAATTGTTCCGCTTGCTGAGATTACCCAATCTCACTGCTTGTGTTTTGTTGTTTTCAGGTAGCGTGCAAGAGACATAAGCATGAGGGGTGGGCTAGCAACACAATAAACCTTCGAATGTCTTCACAACTCCCATGAACTAGTGTTTATTTAATACATTAGCTTGCTGAATTTTATTTACACTTAGACTATTTGTTGTTATGACTAAACTTATTCTTGCTTATGGTTGGTTTAGACTTGTTGTCGCTAGTATTGTTGAATTGCTTATTTTCCTGTTTGAATTGCTTATCATGAAATGCTTCCGTAATGTCCTGCTTTTAGGGAGATGTCGAAATTTTCTTGTTCTATAGTTTAGTTTTAAGGGGTGTTACAGTTGGTATCAGAGCGGGCTTTAGGTCCTTGGTGTATGAATTTAGGAGAGATATTCTAACATGAACTAAAACTTTACTGTGTGAAATTAGTAACATTGCTTAGGTATAACTCTTAAAATTGCCTTAGGGTAATAAACTTTTAATACTGAATAGGATTGTTAATCAACTTTAAAATTGACACACTTGCACTATTAGGATGGGATGGGCTGCATTGCATGGCATGCGTATGTTCGACTATATTTATTGTTTGATTGTGGGTGATTTTGTTATGCTTTTGTTGTTGTTGTGATTGTTTGCTTGCGGCTTGTTGGGTGCAGTATGCCACCAAAGACGTCATGGCGGTAGGTCGCTCGGGGCCTCGCTCCCGAGCCGTCGAGGCAGCTGAACCTACCAGCCGAGGGTGGGGTTTCGGCAGAGATAGTGGCCACCATGAGGGCGATGCAGAGGAGTTATGCGGGTGCCGAGGAGGGCGCGACAGCCGCCGCTGTGGGCGCTGGCAAGCGCCAGGCTGGCCGCGGCGCTGGCGTGTGGCATCAAGCCGATGGAGTGGGTTGGATGGCTGGATAGCTTTGATGGGGTGGGCAATCCGATCCAGCAAATGGATTGGTTGTCCTATGTGGAGATGCAATGGACACTTTTGAGGTGGCGGCGCAGAGCGTGTCCGCTTCGTGGCGCAGCTCTTGAAGGGGAAGCTCAGATCTGGTGGAGGGGTGCACCGACCTTGAGGGGCGGCCGGTGACTCCTCTTGGGAGGAGTTTGTCCGGCAATTTGAGAGGAGGTTCTACCCGCCACCTTCCTCGACAAGATGCAAATTGACTTGGGACAGTATGCCCAAGACAAGAAGATCGTGGCAGAGTACGAGGTTGGCTTCAACCAGATCAGACGCTTTGTGCCCCATGTGGCACGTGAGGAGGTGGAGAAGGCAAGGCGGTTCCGGCAGGACTCCGCCCTGCCATTCGCCATATCTTTGGCGCTTTCCCCATTGTCGATTTCCGGACAATGGTGGAGCAAGCTCTGGGTGTAGAGCTGCAGCTGAACTACACCGAAGAGCATCGCAAACCTGCCACGGAGAGCAGGTTAAGGGCCCTCCAGAGAAGAAGGGCCAATCCTCCGGTACTTGGAATAAGAAGGGGAAGAGTTTTCGTCACCACCCTATGGTGGCCGTCCTACTCGGCAGAAGACACCTCGTGGGGAGGTGCGCCTCAAGACCGTGCCATAGTCACTCCTGGCATGGGGATGGTATGTTTCCGCTGTGGCGATTCCCATCGCCGCAGCGAGTGTTCGTGGAAGGAAGGTGCACCATCTGTGGTCGGGAGGATCACAAGGATGTGGTGTGTCAGAAGAACCCCAACGGCAAGTCGCTGCGTTGGGAGCCGGTGACATCCTCTCCAGGTGGACAGCGGCAGGGGCGTGATGCATATGTTGCCATCAGCTCCTACTCGCAACACCTCCGGCGCCTACTCCGACTCCCTCGTTCTACCGGCGCCACTCTCGAGGACTTCTTGGATGCCCTAGCTTCCACCGCCACCTTCCTCAGGGACTTCGCCGTGGGTCCCTGTGGCGACATATCCAGATGCGAGGGGCTGTACCATCTCGCCTACCTCGGAGTCCACGCTTTGCCCTCTTCGGGATGCGGATCGTGGGCAATGTGGTGACAGTACTATTTCTGTTAATTCTGTGGTTGACATGTGTTGTTCGACTCGGCGCTAGCTACTCGTTTTCTCTGTGGATTTTGTTGTTCGGGCTGGTCTGTCTGCGTGCAGAGTTTGGGTGATGCCGTGGTGGTTAGTGCACCGCAAGGCTTGATTTCTAGTTCGAGAGTGCAGCCGAGCTGTCACTACTGTTAGGCGATGAGGAGTTCATGGCGAATCTGGTGGTGATTTCCTTGGAGCCATTTGATGTTATCCTTGTCATGGACTTGCTATCCCAGCACCAAAGCGGTGATTGATCGCGCTTGGAGGACAGTCACCTTGCATGCTCCGTCTGGGCAAGAAATAACTTTCAGGGGAGTGCTATGCGGTACTCTCTCCTTTTGTGTAAGCTGTTCCCAAACTCCCGGATGTTGAAATCAGGGTCCTGCAGTCCATGGTTGAGGGTCGAGAGGAGGAGAAGAGTTTGGAGGGCATTCTTTGTAGTTTGCCGATATCGGATGTGTTTCCCGGTGAGCTTCCGGATTGCCTCGAGGCGGGAGACTATCTTCCGCATTGATCTTGTTCCTGCACGAGGCCGATTTATAAAACCTCAGACTGGATGGCTCCGATAGAGCAAGTTGAGTTGAAGAGGCAATTGGGCGAACTCCTAGCTAAGGGGTTTATTAGAGTGAGCTCATCTCCTTGGGCGGCTCCGGTCTTGTTGGTGGGGAAGAAAGATGGCACCAAGCGACTATGTGTGGACTACCGGCGCTTAATCAAGTTACCATTAAGAACAAGTATCCATTGCCTCGCATTGATGACCTTTTGATCAATTGAGGGTGCCAAAGTATTCTCCCAGATCGATTTGCAATCTGGGTATCATCGATTTGGATTAAGGAGGAGGATATTGAAAAGACGGCTTTCAACACGAGGTATGGGCATTTTGAGTTTGTAGTCATGTCTTTTGGACTAACGAATGCTCCTACCGTCTTTATGGAAGCCATGAACAGGATGCTCCATGAATATCTTGATGTCTTTATTGTCGTCTTCATTGACGACATTCTTGTCTACTCGAAGTCCGAGGAGGAGCACGCCGTGCATCTCGGTCTAGTTTTGGAGGCTCTTCGTAGAAATCAATTCTATGCCAAACTCAAGAAGTGCGCCTTACGGTTGTCGGAGGTGAGTTTCCTTGGGCATGTCATCAACCAAAGTGGTATCACAGATTGACCCAAAGAATGTTGTCTTTGTGGTTGGATGGCGAAGACCGTCTAGTGTGACAGAAATCAGGAGTTTTCTTGGGTTGGCAGGTTATTACCGGCGCTTCGTGCATAAATTCTCTATCATAGCTAAGCCGATGACAAGGCTCACTCAGAAAGGGGTTCCTTTCATCTGGACAGAGGAGTGTGAGACTAGTTTCCAGACGCTAAAGAACAAACTGGTCAATGCACCTATTCTATCTTTACACTCGGTGGCAAGCGATATACGGTGTATGCAGATGCCTCTAGGATTGGTTTGGGTTGTGTGCTCATGCAAGAAGGCTGTGTCATTGCTTATGCTTCAAGACAGTGAAGACTCATGAATGTAATTATCCCACCCATGATCTCGAGTTAGCCATTGTGGTTTTTGCCTTGAAATTGTGGAGGCACTATCTTTATGGGGAATCTTGTGATATTTTCACCGATCATAAGAGCCTCAAATATATATTCACCCAAATGAGAGCTGAACCTGCGACAGCGTAGATGGTTGGAATTGATAAAGGACTTTGATGTGTCGATCCAAGATCATCCGGCAAGGCTAATGTCGTGGGCGGATGCCTTGAGTAGAACGGTGTCCCCAAGACCGCTATGCCCTTGGTTGCGGAGTTGGAAAGAGGACAGGTCACTTACTGCTTTGCTGGGTTGCGCAAGAGGAGACTCGGATGATCATTCAGTCTTGCATACCCGAGCGGTTGTATGAGGCTCATTTGCAGGATCGTTTGCTTCAGGAGGTTCGGCGGAGGATTTCAGAGGGAAACATCGGGATTTCAGCATAGATGAGCATGGTTCCATCCGGTTTAGAGGCCGTCTTTGTGTGCCTCGAAATCGGATGTGAAGATGGACATTCTAAGGGAAGCCCATAGGACTCAGTATTCCGTTCACCCTGGCGAGACCAAGATGTATCGGGATCTGAAAGCGAGTTTACGGTGGAAGAGGATGAAGGTGGATATCGCCAAGTATGTGGCTTCTTGTGGAGTGTGCCAACAGATAAAAGTCGAGCATAAGAGGCTGCGGCCTCATTCTGACCATTGGAAATTCCAGAATGGAAGTGGGAGCACATCACTATGGACTTTGTGATTGGGTTACCTCGCTCGCCGCGAGGTAGAGATGCCATTTGGGTGGTGGTGGATAGACTCACTAAGTCCGCACATTTCATTCCAATGAAGACGACCAATTCGGCACCAGATCTAGTTCCCTTATACATGAAGGAAGTGCTTAGGCTCCATGGCGTGCCTAAATCGATTATCTCCGATCGTGACACTAGATTTGTGTCCCTGTTTTGGCAGAGTTTGCATAGTGCTCTGGGAACAAAACTCTCTCAAAGACATCTTTTCATCCCAGACAGATGGCCGGTCTGAGCGGACCATCCAGACTCTAGAGGACATGCTTCGAGCGTGTGTTCTTTCTTGGAAAGGAAGTTGGGAAGATCACTTGGCCTTGGTAGAGTTTGCTTATAATATGATTACCAGGCTAGCATTCGAATGGCCCCATTCGAGGCGCTTTATGGGCGAAAGTGTGTCTCCCCACTTTGCTGGGATGCGATTGGTGGAAATTCTTTGCAGTGGTCGGATTGGGTTCAGGGACCTTTGAGAAAGTGCAGGAGATACTAGAATCTCCTGGCCGCCCAGAGCCGTCGAGAAGAGTTATGCCGATAACAGAGGCGGGATTTGGAATTTTCAGTGGGTGATCAAGTCCTTCTCAAGGTATCTCCAACAAAGGGTGTCGTCTGCTTTGGTACCACCGGCAAGCTTAGCCCGAGGTACATTGGTCCGTTCGGTGGTGGCACGGGTGGGCGGTTTGGCCTACCGTCTGAGTTGCCGGACTCTTTGAGGGGAGTACATGATGTCTTCCATGTCTCTATGTTGCGGAAGTATCTTCATGACCCAGAGCACAAGATTGATCTGGAGCCGATTCTGATTGAGCAAGACTCGACGTTGGAGTGTCGTCCCACTTCAGTATACTAGACTCCTCGGAGCGGGTCATGAGGAGGAGAACCATCAGGTATGTGAAAGTTACGTGGACAAATCAGTCAGCGGGAGGCAACTTGGGAACTGGAGGACCAGATACGGAAGAAGTATCCTGCGCTTTTTGAGAATACTGAAGGTAAAATGTTGTTTACTTTTTTTTGCCTTTTTTTTAGCGCCGTAGCTAAAAGGAGTAGATTCGGGGACGAATCCTTTTAAGGAGGGGAGAATGTGATGCCCTAGGTCTGAGAGCGATCCTAGTTCTTTTTCGTCGTGGTTGTTTCGATAAGAGAGAAGTTTGGTCGGGAATTGATTAACTAAAGTTCATGCGATGTTTTAATATTTTTTTTGGAGCGTCGGGCTAGAATCAGTGGGCCGAGGACAACCTGGGCCGAGGCCGGGATTTCCCTCCCCACCTCTCCCTCCCCCTTCCCCTAAGTGGGCCGGCCCACTAGCCAAGGGGGGCGCCACCCCTTTTCCCCCTAACCCTAGGCGCCTCCTCCCTCTCCCTCTCTCTCCCCTAGCAGCCACCTCTCCCTCCCCTTCCTTCCCCTACGTGGTGGCTCAAGATCCGCAGCGAATCGCGAAGGAGAAGGCGAGGAGCGACTTCGTGGAGGCGTGGAGGACGAGCAGATCGCCGATTCGGGGTTCATCGCGTGTTCTTCATGGGTTCGCAAGGGAGAACACTAGGTAAAATTCCCAAACTTTTACCTATGTTTTACCTAGGGATTAGGAGTGTATTAGATCAGGTGGTGAGGGTTTTGGATGGATCTTGTTGGGGGAGAAGGGTAGATGTTCACGTGGTGCTGTTTCTGGAAGGGGGGATTGTGCAGCGCGGATTGTTTCGCGTTTTACGTGGCATAGATGATTTTTCCTGCCAAAACCTATAACTAGAAAGTTGTAGATAACGTCGAGACCTAGCTTCTGTAAGTTTTTCAGAATTTTTGGGGAAGTGTTCTGAGAGTTATCACTGTTGCAAACCGACGAACAGAATGTGGGAACAGATTTCATCCACTGTGTTGGACGACTGTTTAGGCATATTTAACAGAGGAATTAGAATTTATGATCTTCTGGATAGTTGTATATCTCGTCAATATCTAGCTCCTGTAATTTTTTCATATTTTTATGTTCTGTAGAAAAAAAGATACGAAAAAGAGAATGGGGGTTGCTGCTGTTCGATCCGGACAGATCGGGGTTTCGGTGTTGGAAAAGGGGAACGGGTTGTAGGAATTGCGTGTTTGAGTTGTGTGATCAATTGTGGTGTTATTGCATACTGAAAATATGCTTGTACAGGTGGTGCCCCTTCTGGATGCAACTAGATCCGTCGTCTACGTCGGTAAAGGCAAGTGGAAGTTGTGTTATGGTTGAGCTATACATCGTTGTTTGCATTGCCTTCGTTATATTTCCCGATGACATTAATCATACATGGTTTGATCATTTGCTAGGAAGATTGCAATAATTAGATTAGCAATGTGATGATGTGCTTTGGCTTTGAACCTTGAGTAAAGAGAAGAATGATGTTGCCTATTGGTTGAACTGTCTAAATAGTTCATCTCAATGTTATTTGTTTTTCTATCCATGTTATATGATGGCATGCAAATATGTGGACTCAATGTGGAAAATTATGAATGAATTCATGCATGAAGCATTAACTGCATAATCATGCATTGGAAGTTTGTCGACGCCAGCGTGCGCGACCGTACAACACCGTGTGTTCCTGAGAAAGGGCACGGTGAAGAGGATCATGGCATAAGCATATGCACAAGCATGAGCATTTTACTGAGGTTGTGGTAGTCGATGTTGTGGTGTTGAATGTAAAGCATGTGGTGTGTTAAATTCTTGATGGATGTGATTATGTGTTAATTGTTCCGCTTGCTGAGATTACCCAATCTCACTGCTTGTGTTTTGTTGTTTTCAGGTAGCGTGCAAGAGACATAAGCATGAGGGGTGGGCTAGCAACACAATAAACCTTCGAATGTCTTCACAACTCCCATGAACTAGTGTTTATTTAATACATTAGCTTGCTGAATTTTATTTACACTTAGACTATTTGTTGTTATGACTAAACTTATTCTTGCTTATGGTTGGTTTAGACTTGTTGTCGCTAGTATTGTTGAATTGCTTATTTTCCTGTTTGAATTGCTTATCATGAAATGCTTCCGTAATGTCCTGTTTTTAGGGGAGATGCTGTCGAAATTTTCTTGTTCTATAGTTTAGTTTTAAGGGGTGTTACAGCTATTTTAACTTAGTATTCTTAATTGTGAAATGGTAGAATGCTAGCTTTTTCCCCTCTATAGCTTCTTTTTCTGATTTCGAATCTTCAAAGTGAATTTCATCTTAGCTGATTTTCAAACCTTGTTTTCTGGGACAGGAGTGAAGTAGGAAAATGGGATTCATTCTATTCCCTTTCTCACTCAAAACCTAAAGATAGAGTTTGGGGAAGTATTACCTATTCAACAGTTAGTTACTCGTTGTATAAGGACAGGATTAAGGCTTTGGGCTGTGTCTTTTGCAATTGTTTTGTGTGGTAGTTGCTTGGTTTCCTCTCCTTTGGTTTGTCTCCGTTAAGGTTTTGCTAACTAGTTCTTTTCTTGCTTTTAGATGTCGGGACGCTGGGAACCTCGTTTCTACACGCGTGCTATCCTAGAGGGTTCTGTTCAGGCCACCCTTTGGGAGATGATGCGCCGTGTTGGGTTCATTGAGCCACCAGAGTACATGATCTCAAGCGTTGGACTTAGCCCAACATCCTCTCTCTATGTGGCAGAGGTCACTATTCGAGGTCGTCTTGCAGGAGAGCAGACATGTCTCTACTATGGCACAGCTCCGAGTCCTCTCGCAGCGTTGCTAGATGGGGCGTATGTGGCAATCCTTCGACTCCGTTTCGACCTTCCCGAGCTGTCACAGATGTTTCTGAGTTGTCCCTCTCATGAGCCGGACGGCCAGGTAAACCTCTATGCACAGGTGAATCCACTGATGGATATAGTGGAAGCTTGGCAGGTTGGGTACGTGCGAGCTATTGACAGGTACCTGCTTTGCCTTCGGGACGAGTTCCTGGTCGTTTGCCGTCGTATTTCCGAGCTAGAGAGCCATATGGCACCGTTCGTCAACCATGGCTTCTTCACCACCGAGATGATCTACGGGGAGCACGATGAGCTTGAGCCGGCAGAGGATCTTCCTCGCCCTTACGGGTCCTACCATCGGGTCTCCCGCAATGCCAGGATGTCCGTGCGAGGCAGCAGCCACCGTCGCGTCTCAGCTGTGCGCCCTGGAGCCTCGTCGAGTGTAGCACCGGGTCGTAACCTCGTCTTTAGCGGTCGTGAGTACGAGCTGATGTACCCGGTGGAGTCATCTACTTCTTCTGCAGCTCCAGGCCCTTCCGATGCTCCTGCCGAGAATGGTGGGGATGTGTAGACCTGGATCTTAGGAGTCCTCTGTGTAATAGGTAGTACTGAAGCTCGTTTTTGTCGTAGATACGAGCTGGCTGGTGATGTACTTTTGCTGTACAGAGGTTTGGTGGGAACTTGTGTTAAGTGGGAGTGATGATGTAATATGAATCAGCTGTAGCGCGCAAGGACGTGCTTTGTCATCGTCCATAAATCTATCGTGTATGCAATCCTTTCGCTGCAATGCGTGCTTCATTTTCTTGTGTTGCTGCGAATATTATTAAATGCATATGAATCCTGCAGTAATCCCGTTGTGTCGTCTCATTTCTGGTATGGCACTTATTGTTCACGTTGTTGAACCTTGTGTTAAGCAGGATGCCGAGGAGACGGTCAGTCCGTGCGATTATGGCCGAGGGTACGACGCGAGATGAGCCGAACCCCTCACTTCGTGATCCGCCGCAGCAGGGATCCCATAGCCATGTTTCGCGGCATTCTAATGATCCAGTGGCATCAGCACATGGACGTCAGGAAGCGCAGAGTGAGGAATTACCTCCTCCTCCGTCCATGGCCCAAGTACTGGTGATGCAGACTCGTTTACTTGAGAGATTGGTGCAGAATTCGGAGAATCTGGGTGCCGTTACTTTTGGCGGTGTGGCAGCGATGCAACCCCAGACTCGGCTGGCAGAGTTCCAACGGACTCGCCCACCGAATTTCTCCACGGCTACTGATCCTTTGGACGCGGACGACTGGCTCAACAACACTGAAGATAAACTTGAGTTGGCTAGATGCACGGATGACGAGAAAGTCCAGTATGCTGCACATTATCTCCAAGGAGCGGCAGCAGCATGGTGGAACAGTTTTAAGACTATTCGCCCTGTTGGACAAGTTACCACTTGGGCAGATTTCAAAGAAGCTTTTAAATGCGATCCATATTCCCTCCAGCTTGATGGAGATAAAGAAGAGGGAATTTTATAATTTGAAGAAAGGGTCCATGTCCGTTATGGACTATCTGCATAAGTTCAATTACCTAACTCGTTATGTCGCTGATGAGATTCCGAGCGAGGCCCGGATAACTGCTTGGTTCCGGGAGCATTTGAATGATGAAGTTAAGCATTCGCTCGCAGCTCTTGATTTCCCAAACCTCCAGGAGTTAGTGGATAAGGCGATTCGAGTGGAAGATAGTGCGAAGGCAGTTGCAGAAAATCGAAAACGGAAGTGGCTGGCCCAAAAAGCAGCCGGTGCGGGCCCGTCAAGGTCTCGCCCTGGGAAGGCTGTGAGTGTTCAGTCAATCACTTCTCCTCCAAAACCTCAACGACCTGTTCCTCGTGCCTCTCAATCTGCGGTTCAATCCCATAACCGCGGTGGGCAGATGCAAGGAGGACAACAAAGGGGGATGCCGCTTTCATGCTTTGCATGTGGACAGGTTGGCCATTTTGCCAATGTTTGCCCTCATCGTCGACCCCTACCGACTCGCCCTTCAGCTCAAAGCGCTCCGGTTCATCCTCAAGCTCCTATTAGTGGACGTGGTGGTCATCAGGTTGGCCGAGCGGGTTCTCGTTCTGCGCAAAGTCCTGCTCAGGGTCATCTTAATTTGGTAACAGCGGAGGAAGCAAGTAATGCACCAGATGTGGTCCTCGGTACGTTTCTTGTGCATTCAGCTCCTACTGTGGTTTTGTTTGATTCGGGAGCTTCCCATTCCTTTGTGTCTTCAAGGTTCGTTAAGGATCAAGGGATTAGGACTAGTTTGCTAGGCAGTTACATGTTAATTCATTCCCCTGGCTCAGTCCTTCGGGCTCAGTGTATTTGCCTAGGAGTCCCGATTGAGATTGAAGGAGTGCGATTTAGTGGAGATCTGATTCAGATCGATACACCTGGACTTAATGTAATCCTAGGGATGGATTGGTTATCTAAGAACCAAGGACGCATCGATTGTGCCGAACATTCCATTTCCTTGGTGAATCCAGATGGCATCCAAGTCAAATTTAACTCCAGCCCGTTATCGGTGCAAAAGCCCTCTCTTCATTCCTTGTCTATTCTTGAGATGGGACAAGTACCGGTTGTCTATGAGTATCCCGATGTTTTTCCTGAAGAATTGCCGGGATTGCCTCCAGACAGAGACTTGGAGTTCGTTATAGATTTGCTACAGAATAAAGACCAATATCCAAGCGCCCTTACCGGATGCCCTCGGATGAGTTGATCGAACTCAAGAAGCAACTCAAGGAGCAGCTAGCAAAGGGTTTTATCCATCCTAGCTCTTCGCCATGGGGTAGTCCAGTGCTCTTCGTTAAGAAGAAGGACGGCAGTCTTCGCATGTGCGTCGACTATCGTTCGTTGAACGAAGTCACCATTAAGAATAAGTATCCCCTTCTGCGGATCGATGATCTGTTTGATCAACTGAGCGGGGCTCAGATCTTTTCCAAAATCGATTTGAGGCTTGGGTACTTCCAACTTAAAATCCGATCGGAGGACGTTCAGAAAACTGCGTTTACTACTCGCTACGGATTCTACGAGTATACAGTGGTTTCCTTTGGTCTTACCAATGCCCCTGCCACTTTCATGAACCTCATGAACAAGGTATTCATGGAATACCTGGACAAATTCGTGGTGGTGTTCATTGATGACATCCTCATCTACTCCAGAAGTGAAGAAACGCATGAGCTCCATTTGCGGTTAGTGCTCGACAAACTCCGCGAGCACCAGCTTTACGCAAAATTCAGCAAGTGTGAGTTCTGGCTCAAAGAAGTTGCATTCTTAGGGCATGTTCTTTCTGGAGGTGGAGTTGCAGTTGATCCAAGTAAGGTGCAGGATGTAATTGCTTGGGAGCAGCCACGGACTGTTCCTGAGATCCGAAGTTTCCTCGGTCTTGCCGGTTACTACCGACGGTTCATCGAGAACTTCTCCAAAGTCGCTAAACCGTTGACAGAACTACTCAAAAAAGAAAAGAAATTTGAGTGGTCATCAACTTGTGAGGCAAGTTTTCAAGAATTGAAGCGAAGACTTACCTCTGCCCCAATTCTTGTTTTGCCAGACATACATAAGAGCTTTGACATTTACTGTGATGCTTCGCGTCAGGGTCTCGGTTGTGTGCTGATGCAAGACGGCAAGGTGGTAGCTTATGCTTCACGACAACTGAAACCTCACGAAGCCAACTATCCAACCCATGATTTGGAATTAGCAGCAGTCATTCATGCTCTAAAACTGTGGCGTCATTATCTCATTGGAAACAGATGTGAGATATTTACCGATCACAAGAGCCTGAAATATTTCTTCACCCAACCAGATCTGAACTTGAGGCAGCGCAGATGGTTGGAGCTAATCAAGGATTATGATCTGGGAATCCACTATCATTCGAGCAAAGCTAATGTGGTTGCAGATGCCCTCAGTCGCAAACAGCACGCCATTAGTGCATCGACTTTTGTTAGTCAACCTCAACTGATGGATGAGTTTCGGAGGCTCAACCTAGAAGTGGTTCAAGAAGGGTTTGTGGCAGCCCTAACCTTAGAGCCCACTCTTGAGTCCCAAATTCTAGCCGCGCAAATCGTTGATGAGAAAGTGGTTGAAATTAAGCGCAGCTTGAAGGAAAGCGCGCCTTTGGAGTTTTTGGAAAGAGCGGATGGGATGGTCATGCGTGGACGGTGATTGTACGTTCCGAATGACCAGGAGATCAAACAATTGATCTTGAAGTAAGCTCACAATACTCCTCTTTCGATCCACCCTGGAAGTACGAAAATGCACCAGGATCTCCGTGTAAGTTTCTGGTGGCCTGGTATGAAAAAGGAGATCGCTGAATTTGTCGCTAATTGCGATGTGTGTCAGCGAGTGAAGGCAGAGCATCAACGCCTCGCGATTGCTCCAGCCTTTAAAAATTCCAGAGTGGAAATGGGATGAAGTCGGCATGGATTTTATTATCGGGTCTCAAATCATCGGTGGTCATGATTCTATTTGGGTAATCGTGGATCGATTGTCCAAAGTGGCTCATTTTATTCAGTCCATACCACCTACAATGGGCCTAAACTTGCAGAACTTTACGAACCATATAGTCCGATCGCATGGTGTTCCTAAGGTCATTGTGTCGGGCAGTAGGGACCCAATTTACGTCGCGATTCTGGAAAAATCTGCATGAACTCCTTGGTACTAAGTTGTTTTTCAGCACAGCGTACCATCTTCAGACCGATGGCCAAACCGAAAGGACAAACCAAGTCCTGGAGGATATGCTGAGAGCTTGTGTGTTGGCCTACAACACGAAGTGGGAGAAATGCTTAGCTTTTGCTGAATTCTCCTACTACAACAGCTATCAAGCAAGTCTCCAGATGTCGCCGTTCGAGGCACTTTACGGAAGAAAGTGCCAGACACCTCTGTTCTGGTCTGAAGTCGGCGAAAGACAATTCTTCGGCCCTGTTGTGATCCAAGAAGCCGAAGATCATGTCAAGCTGATTCGGGACCGACTAAAGGAAGCTCAGTCGAGGCAGAAAAGTTATGCCGATACTCGTCGTCGCGAGCTGAGTTTTGATGTAGACGATTTTGTCTATCTCAAAGTGTCGCCGCTACGTGGCACTCGTCGCTTTCAAGTTCGTGGGAAATTAGCGCCGCGTTACGTCGGACCGTACCGCATTCTTGCGAGGAAAGGTGAAGTTGCTTATCAGATTGAACTTCCCCCTCAGCTTTCCGAGGTACACGATGTATTCCACGTATCGCAGCTGAAGAAATGTCTTCGGAAGCCCACAGAACTTACCCCATTGGAAACGATTGATCTTCAGCCTGATCTATCGTATCGCGAGCATCCGATCCAAGTACTTGAAGAAGCTGAGCGCCTTACTCGCAATCAAGTCATCAGAATGATCAAAGTCCAGTGGAGTAACCATACCCAGGACGAAGCTACTTGGGAACGAGAAGATCGTCTTAGAATTGAGTTTCCCTCTTTCTTCGCAGAGTCTAGCTAATCTCGAGGACGAGATTATTCCAAGGGGGTAGGATTGTAACGCCCGTGTTTGTAATTAAGCTTAATTAGGCTAACTAAGTGTGAATTAGTGCTCTGTAAAGTTTCTAGTTTGAATTTGGAGTTATTTGCCCTTGAATTCGGTTTTGTCGTTTCATTTGATTGTTTTCCCCGATTGGAGTCTCAAAATCCGAAATCCGGTGAAATTTAAAATCGTGAGAGCTAGATCCCAAACCTAAGTTTTAAAACCTTTATTAGGACCCCTCGAACCTATTCCAATAGTCCTCAAGTTAGTTGATTGGAGAACCATCGCAAAAACTATAAAAATCCCCGAGTTTTCTGCTGACGGGCGGCAGTACCGCACTTTTGCCAGCGGTACTACCGGCCGAGCGGCAAGCCGGCCGCCTCGAGCAGATCGGGCCCGAGCGGCTGTGTTTTGTCCTGTGCACGTATTTATCTCTTTGCCTCGGTATGCGTGCACGTCTCAGCCTCTAAAAGCACCAGGGAGCACCTCCTCTCCCTCTCCTCTCTCATTTCTCCTCCTCTCCTCCTCCTTCTTCCTCTCTTCTCCTTCCTCTCTCTCCATTGGAGCTTTCTCCTCCTCCTCGCCATCTCCAGCCGGTTGAAGCTCCAGGAGGCTGTGTGGGAGCAGAAGCAAGGGTGGAGAAGCGTCTCTAAGCTGTCAAGGAGCTCCACAAGAGGTAGGGCTTGAAGTTAAACCAAAACCCTAGGTGCAGATGCAAACCCTAGCTCTTCCTTGACTTGTAATCGTTCTTTACGTCCTAGTTAAACTCTAGAAACCCTAGTTCTTGTGGTGCATAGTCGTTTTCTGAGTAGTTAAACCTACGTCAAGGGTAGAAGAATCCTTCCGCGTGATCGAGTAGTTTCTGTAACCCTGATCTACGCTTCGTTGGACTCATTCGCTGCAAGAAGCCATTTCTCGAATTCTCGGAGCCCTTTCCTTTCGAAACCCTAACTCCAGGAAGTTGGGGAAATGACCTGCGGATGTTTTCTTAGAGCCTCGTAAGTCGTTTCTTGTGGGAGAATCGAGTTTGAACTCGATTCGGGACGAAAGTTGGATTCGGAAAGTATATTTGGGTTTTCGGGTATTAGAAGTCTAATAGTGTCTTTCGGAGGTTCCAGTCAGTATTTAGATCTCAAAGGACCCTAGTGTTCTATTGGGCCTAGTGCGCGTGTTGCGAAATCCGTTTTCGCGTCTTTATCGGGAGAGAAAGGATCCGAAAAGTGAGATTTTGAGCGAACGAGCTCGAAACTTGACGAAACCTGCGTGAATAAGTCCCATGGGTCCCCAGGGACCTATCCATGCACTTACGTCGAAGTTCTGGGTGTTAATGCGTAAAATCTCAATTTTTGGATTTTGGTCTCGAAGTGACCGGCACTACCGCTGGGTGAGGCGATGCTCGGGAGGGTCCGGCACTATCGGACTTAAGGCGTCGGCTGTTATTTTCCAGAGAGCAACCCCTTTCGATCCCCAGACATCGGCACTACCAGGCAATTCAGCAGATCGCGGAGTGACTGTGGCACTCTTAGAGACTCTGATGGCCGTCTTCTAGGCCTCTGGGAGAAAGTTTAGAATCTCTTTTTCCTGTCTAGGTTCTCGTTTTCCGTTTTCGCTTCTTTTTGGATTTCGATTGCTTCTTCGCCTATTTTGATCGATGATTTTGGTCTCGTTGCTTTTCGTGTAGACGTAGACACTTCGAACGTCGCCGACGATCCCGACTACGTCCCGGAGACCGATTTCACCGAAGAGCAGACAGGCAAGCACCTCCTTGACCATTTTGAATCCCATATTTGCAAATTCTTATTTTTGATTGCCAAAACTATTATGCATGCTCATAAGTTTATTAAAAGTGATAATTTGTGGGAAGCAGTAGTTAAACCAGAAATTGTTGGATTACCTCAATGCAATCCGAATATGCAATCCTTGATAGACTTAGGAATAATTTAGACACGTTAGTAAGTGTCAGAGGGTATTAAAGAATAATAGTCGCATGTGCTTAGTTCAGCAGTAGAATTGGTTGCAGGAGATCATGACGTTCTTATTCATAAACTCCTGGAACTATTAGGATAGGTGATTGGTGTCAGGTTGGAATCAGTGGATATGGGGTTTTGTTTGAAAAAAAGGAAATGGTTGCGTGAGTAAAATGGAAAAACTTGGAGAGTTTAGACCGGGCGAGATGTTTGGTGGTTCGGAGTTGGTGGTATTTGGCCGGGTAGTGGTTCCGGTTGGTAGGCTGGTTTCAGGTTCGGATTGGTTGTCAGGCCGTTGGCTGGTTTGGAGTGGTTTGGTCTCAGTTGGTCCCTTGCTATGGGGAGGTCGAAGGCTAGTGTGTGCTCGGTGGGGCCGCTAGTGTCGATCCTCTGTGGCCATAGCAAGTGGGTTTGGAAGATCTCGCCTGAGTCACCCTAAGGACCGAACTTGGTGCTATTTACTGGGTGTAATACGTGCAACCACATGTGCCAGTGTGGGATGGCCTCAGCCTAGTACGGGGAAAAGGGATCTGACCCTGCATTATTGGAGGGCAAAGAGGATTGGATGCACTTGTGGTGTCGGTGCATTCTAGGGACTTTCTTGTCGAGGCATCGAAGGAAAGTTTACCCAATACAACGGTAATGCCTACTACAGGGAGGTCGTGGGCTAGTGGGTGCCTATGGGAACCACTGGCGGCCTCTGTGGCTGTAGTTAGGAATGCACGTTACCGGGCCGGTGCAGGATTAGAACTCCAATCTCTCGAAAGGTTCCGTCACTGTCTAGCAAATCGGGTACTTCGGTATCGCGAGGCATGGAGGACATGATTGCTAGAACGTGTCATGTGAGTGCGAGTGTCTGATCTCTGCAGAGATAAATTAACTAATCGATTAGCCATGCTCACGGTCATGATCAGCTTGGAAAGTATTATCAAGTATAGATTTTGGGTCTGGGTTGACTTCTGGGAAAATGGGTTTCGAGGTTAGATTGTGTTGGTCAGGTGTGTGTTTGGATCTTGGATTCGGTTAAGGTGCAGGTGGTTGGTTGTTTTGGTGAAAGGAATGGTTGGATGGTTGATTTGGTGAATGGTTTATCTATTATTAATTGTTTGAAATGTTTTCTTCAGCTTCTTTTGTAAAAATGCGAATGTGAATCTATTATCATATTGCAAGCAAAATCTGCTTTGTGCTCAAAAGACTAGTGTAGTAACCTATTATTCATTGATTTAACCTACATTTTATATGTATACATTCCATACACTAAAATCTTGCGAGTACATACGTGTACTCACCGTTTGCTCTAACGGACTTTGGTCAGAAGGAGAAGAAGCAGGTAATGATGCAGATGTTCCGCATTTAGTCGCAGTCAATGATGACGCCGATTCACTGGGCTTAATCGGTTTCCTTCGATCGATTGCACGAGGGTGGAGGCACACTGCGTGTTTTTCTTTTAGAGTTTCCGCTGGCGTTGGATGATTCTTTTGGACTTGTGCCGGCTGTAAGCCCAGACTTGTAAAGTTAAACTAATGTAATAACGTTACCTTTCATGTGTAATATATTTACTCTTGCATAGTTGAGACCTGTCTTGTATGACAACGCGTGGGTACTGGGCTACTGATCCAGGGAACCAGTACAATGCACGCGTTATGGAAGCTCGAGTTGGGATCAATCAGTTGGCATGTACACTCCTCACGAGTTTTGCCGATTAATTGGCCCCAATCCGAGTACGGAGTTGGTTTGGCGGTCAGGAGACGTTACGGGTTGCATTAATCTTCTGACCGATGCAATAGTAATGACCTGCATCGCTAATCTGATTCCGGAGCCCCCACAACAGTGCACGCCGAGAGGAAGGTCGGTGAAGAACAAGCGCAGCACGAAGATGCAACACATGTCACAGTGGATGAACGCAAGTGCTCGAGGATGAGCCTCTTTCAGTCTGGACGTCTCCAGATTTTATAGCCTCGCACCAGTAACAGTCAATAAATTGATCATTACAGCACCATTAAACACTAGTAACTGATGTCATCAAATATTCATTCAAACGGACTTTCAATTGAAATTGATGCCATAACGTTGTTTGAATGCTTAGTTAATGACCATGGTATTGAAGAGAAATCGAAGATTAAAAGGAATTTAATTCACGGCACGGCGATGTCGCAAGTTACAAGTCATGCGGAAAAACACGCGAAAATACGTAGTAATTCGCGAAATATGCGCGCGCGCGTGTGACTTTAGCCGTGCTCCTCACCCTCCATATGCCTCATTACAAGGCATGGTGGGAGCTCTCCCTTTTAAGTTGGCATTCTCTTCTCTCAATTAGCAATATGGTATAATTCTTTGTAGCTTTGGCATTAGAGATAAATAGGCCACTTGGGCCTTATTTCTAATAGCAGGTACCAGAATCCCTCTAATGCCATTTAGGGTTCCTGATTTGAATTGGGATTTTGGGGAAATTTGGGAAATAGGCTTCAAATCCGATGGGATTTGGGGGCTAGGGTTCGGCTTTGACTCATCGCTTCCTTCTATTGCTGAATCAAGGCTAATTAAGTGCTAAACTGACAAATCAAGAACCAATCCGAGCTAAGAGGAACATGAGTAGACTTGTTTTTGTCAGGACCCGATTTGAATCCGAGTCGAACAAGGATACTGACGAGTATGGATTAAATAGAGGAAAGGAAATCAAGAACAAACTAGGGCTACTTCTATCATAACATAAGTAAGAAACATAATTTCATTCCAGATGCCTTCCCATTCCTCCATCACTTGAGTTTTATACCCAGTCTTTACATTCAGTTTACCCATAACAGAAAAGATTCGCTGCAAAGATTAAAAGTAAGCAATAAAGTAAATATAGATGTTGACACTATTCCTTTATCTATTGCCGGTAATTTTGCTGACAGCCTCCAGGTTCTTGGATGATCTCTCCCTTGCAATGATTAATATCCAGCCGTTGATGTTCATTAAACGAGCTTGCCAAAACGGTATCCAAATCTGCTGAATTCTCAGTTTCTCTTCATTTCTTGTTAGCAGCTCTGACAGTTTTGCTCTGAGACCAAATGTTAGAGTTTGCTAGGGCTAAGCCTAAGTCATTATCTAGTCTAAGCATGATCACAAATTTGTGGAAATTAAGGACTAACCCGGAATCGAAGAACACACAGCCATTAGGGGGTCTCGGTTAGGGTTCTTGAGTGTCGGTGAAGCAATAGTGGTGAGGAAGAAGAGCACCGAGACAAACCGATGAAGGTAGAAGTCTTCGTCGATCTCGCGCTAGTAGCCAGATCGGATGGTATTTTTTGGGCAGAGAACGAACTCGTAAGTAATCGAACCAATCCACAAGTGCCGGTCTCCCCTATTTAATTTGGCGCTAGTTGATGAGACCAAAACCAAAAATAGTTGGTACGCTCCCGATCATTGCACGTACGTGAGTGGTGGCCCTTTAGTTCCACGACTATCGATTCATCAGTTGAAGCCGAGATCACCACTAACAATATTTGATAATGCATGTCAGCCCATAAAAAGTTGAGAAAATTTAGTGTCTGCCACTAAGACTTCGCCTTTTTGTGCGTGTGTCATCACATAATCTATGCTTTTGTGTGTGCCACCAAAAGGATTGACCTTGCTGCTCAACGCCATTTATGACTGGCTGAGGTCAACTTTGGGTGTTTTGGCATCGTGAAAGTCTAGGCTGAGTCATTGACACTAAAAGTCATGCCTTTACCATCTCAGGGATGTTCTTGGAATAACATAGTTATATAAAGAGAGCAATTTGTGTGCCTGTGTAATATAATCTTATTTGAACTCATGTTAATTACCTCTATTTGTCTTGTTTTATGGTAAAGCTTCTGTAAGATTTCAGTGAATGTAATTTATAAAAGGGCACTACAATGCCATTCGATTTTTATACGTGCATTGAGCCATCTGCTTAAATGTGAAATGCATAAGAAATTACTATAGTTTTGTGGAAGTGGAATACTGAATGTGCGCTTATAGTAGGGTGAAGGATGATATAAATTATAGGTACTCTTTTTTACAGGAAGTTAAAATTAAGCTACTAAATGTATATGCAACACATAGAGTGCAGATAATATTTGATGCAAAGTTTGGTTCCGTTGCAATGTAGGGGCACCCTACTGGTATATATACCCAATAAGCAAGTGTGAACCCAATAGGCAAGTGTGAGGAGTTGATGCTAAAAAACCATGATGAAGTCAGCTTAATGAGATCATTTATGCATCTAGTCATTTCTGCTATCTTTGCTCCTGGAAAAGACAATTGTTGTTCTCTAGATTTCCTATATTCTCTGGTGGACATCTCTAAGATAGCAGGTTACAACTGGGCTGGTATGATTCTAAATAGCGTGCTACTTCTATTTACATATTATTTTATTTTAATTTACGAATTCAAGAAGCTAAGATTGGAAGATTTAATATACTAAGGCCCCGTTTGGCAACTTGGAACCTAGCTGTTTCTACTAGAATCTGGGAGAAACCCAGCCAAATGGGTTAAAACTCGGAACGATTCTCCTCGGAACGTTTCTTCTTTTTCCACACTGTGGTTGAATCACCCTCAACCCTGTTTCACTAGTTTCTACTAGAATCTGGAACCGTACCAAATGATTTGCAGAAAGTGATTCTGATTCTACCTGAAACGTTTCTACCAAGAATCTGGAACCGTTTCCGTTTCTACTAGAATCTGGAACCGTACCAAACGGGGCCTAAAATTCATTTTCAAGGTGTGAAGCTACTTGTACTAATACCAAGTAGTACATAAAGTCACTCGACTATTTTCAAACAATTATATGATTAAACTTAAGGATATGCATCAGTATTACGGGTCTTAGAATTGGTTTCACGTAGGGGCATGTCTTTAATGGGATTCAGATGCAAAGCATGTTATAAATTAAATATTTTCTTAGAATATGGTAGTCCATATACTAGAGAGCAAGTCTGAGCTATTCATCCTAAAATTCTCATTTAGACGCGATATTCTACGGGTTGTCGAAAAGGCTTAAGTATTACTAAACTTTACACGATAACGGTTTGTCTTTGTTTTATACTTGCGGCTGCACCTTAAAGAGTCATTTAATGATTCTTTAGGAAATGATGGGGGATATCTCTAATAGCGTTTTAAAGTTAGTTCCGTGACATTTCATTTTATCCATGAGGTTTTTCAACTAAAAGAGCATTAAGATCTAATATAATCTTAACCCTACATTGCATGCATATAAATTATTTTTACAAGATTAACTAGTACTGAACTAGGGGTATTTAAACACAGATTTTATCAGTGTTAGTACTTAATACTTATTTCTACACCTTAACTTATACTCTAATCATAGGTGTAATAAAGGTAGGGTTATGAGCAAAATTAGTTTAAGTCTAACTAAAGTTTATTTTACTTTGATTGTGATAGTTCATGTCGGAATCCTGATTATTACTGTAGGGTCACAAATACCTGTAGGATCGAAGTATACGAATATAGAAATTAGAGGGGGGGTGAATGATTGTGCGGAAGCTAAAACTAAATTCTTGATCTATTAAAAGTTCACCCCAAAATAGAACCAAATAATTGCCTCGTTTTCGACAAAACAGAATGACAGAGGTTCGGTAAAACGCGAATTCCTGGAGATCCAACCGTTGGCTCGATCTAAAATTTGGACACAAGAAACTAGATTCTAACACGCATCGAACCCAAATAGAATTAGCTCGATCGGACTTACGGATCAAAAGTTATGAACCTCGCAATCTTGCTGTGATAGAAGGTGACGAGAATTAATTTAACCAAAACTTCAAGATTAAATAAGAACGACAAAAGTTTAATCAACTAAACTTAGAGAAACCCTAAATCAATTCTCTAGAAAGGTTTTGATGGATCAAATCAAGATAAAACTCAAAGAACAAAAAACAATCTAGAACGAGAACAAGCATGCAAACAAGAACCAAAACAGAGACACTGTAGCAACGCGGTTACTGTAGCACGCAAGGATCTGGAAGAATTGATTTTTATTTCTTTGTCTAAAGTACTCCCATCAAAAGAGTACAAACCCTAAAAACTGAGCTCAAGCTCTCAATGCACTCAGCTCTGCTTGATTCGATTGATGTCCTTCAACAGGAGACACCCCTCCTATTTAAAGGAGCAAAACACAAGGAGTTCTGAATACAATTCCTAATTCTAGTAGGAGTCCCACTCCTAATCCTAGAAGGAGTATGTATTCAACACAACTCCTCTTGGCCCAACCTGGCCGAGTACAACTCTTGCACACGTATGGCAACCCTACCATACTCACGTGACTAACACTTTGCACGCGAATGACCTCCTGCTATTCTTACGTGACTAACCATTCTTCATGTGCACCATTCTCTTAGCCCGAACGTCCCGCATGACATCCTTGACCACCAAGACCTCAGTTCCTCCCTGAACCTAGTCCCGAACCTCAGTTCCTCCCTGAACCTAGTCCCGAACCTCAGTTCCTCCATGAACCTAGTTCCGGTCCCGTCATCGACCACATTCGCCCTCAAGCAATACCTGCACATGAACAAACCACAAAACCATTCCGAGCACAAGTCCGCGACTTGACTCAACATTAGTCCATGCAACCACTCACATGAGTGCATTGCACCAAGAAAACCTTCATTATGAAATCCACACTAATTCCATAATCAACAACTCAAATTCAAACCCAAAATTCAATTCCAATTCTTGCAAAACATCCAAACCGAGCAAAACACGTTCACAACGGACCAAAATTAAAAATACCTAGAAAAAGGTCCATTCACGACAGACCAACAAAATCGGTCCGTTGTACACGTGAAAGTCTCTGTTCCAAGAAGAAATCATTTCGGCGAAAACACGTTCACGACGGACTAAAAGAAATCAGTCCGTCGTACATGCGGAATCAATCCTCAAAAAGGCCGTTCACGACTGACCAAAGAAATTGGTCCGACGTACATGCAAAACTTACTGGTTTCTTGGAAAATTTAGTTCGACTCATGAGCTCAAAAGCACGTCCACGACAGACCCAAAAACTTGGTCTGACATACATGGGAAAATGAGGTTGCCAAAAATATGTTTACGACAGACCAACAAAATTGGTCCGTCGTACATACGAAAAACGATCTGACGCAGATGGGGAACTTACTGTTTCTTGAGAGCTTGGTCCGGCGCAAAAGCGAAACTTACTGTTTCTTGTCAAATTGTCAAACACATGCACAAGCACATTTTGCAAATCCAATTCTAAGTTAATTTTTCAGTTCAAAGCCAATTTTTCAGCACATGATTTCACAATCTCCCCCTTGATGAAAACATTGGCAACACCACTTAGAATTGAACATTTGGCATTCACTTTACAAAAGATTTTGAAATCCAAAGGATCAAAGACCAAAGTAAGAAAACACAGAATTCCCCCTTTGACCAAAAAGCAAAACAAAATCTCCCCCTAAGAATGAAAATGTGTGTGAATGTGCAATGTGTCCAAAAGATTCCAAAGTTCTCAAAAAGCCAAATTCAAAAGATTCCAAAGTTCTCAAAATGCCAAATTCCAAAAACTTCTCCCTCTTTTTTCTTTAAGCTTCTCCCCCACAATTCAATTCTCCAGACTTCTCAAATTTCCAAAAAATTTCCCCCTTTTTTTAACTTCTCCCCAAACTTCTCAAAAATTCTCCCCCTTTGACAATGGATTCATCAAGAGTACAAAAGAGAGAACATGTTCAAAATTTTTCTGAAACAATGATTTCACAAAGGGAAACAAGGGAGTGCCAAGATAGGAAAAGATGAGCTCATTCGATCATATAACTTATATATCACATAATATGCAAAATACATGATCTTGATGTGATTTTAACAAGTTAGGGAATGACATGCATCTCAACCTCAATTCAGTCAACTATAGCCAAGTACTAAGCAAAACCTTTAGTAAAAAAACAAAGGCTCAAAGTTGAAGCAAGTAACAAATCGTATGAGCAAGTAGTTTCAACTCCAATCTAGTGGACCAATTTAATCTTTAAACAGTAAACTGCATGTGGCATGCTTGAAGCATACTTCTTTTATTTCCTTGGAGTGGCATGCTTGAAGCATACATCTTGTCTTTTGAGGGAATGGCATGCTTGAAGCATGCATCTTATCTTTTAGGGAAAGCACCCTGAAGCACATAACTTGAGGTTTTTTGTTTTTAACAACCCCTTTTTTTAAACTAATTCCCTTTTCCTTTACTTTTCCTTTAATTGTAAACATGCAAAAGTGATTAAACGGTCTTATGAAAGAGTAAAGTTGAAACCACACTTGCTTCATAGCCCAAATTTATCAAGAGGATTCAATATCAAGCCTAGAAGAGTGAGATATCACAGAGTATTTAGCTATAGGCAATCAGTCCAGGGAATTCCGCAATGTCATTTTTAGTTCAAGTGAGACAATTATATTATCATATATTAGCTCAATTACATAACATATAAAGAAATATGATAAAGTGAGCTCATCAAGTGAAAGAACATGGCAAAGAAACCACCCCTCAAAACAAACCCATTGGATGAACAATCCCAAGTTCTCCCCGAATAAAAGCAAAACGAGAAGAAAACAAAGGTTTTGTGAAAATGTCTGCCAATTGATGTTCAGTATCCACATGATGAAGCACAATGTTGCCTTTTTCAACATGATCTCTAAGAAAGTGAAATTTGATGTCAATGTGTTTTGTTCTAGAGTGTTGCACGGGGTTTTTAGCAATGCAAATTGCACTAGTGTTATCACACAAAAGAGGAACACTATCCAAATTAACCCCATAATCCTTAAGTGTAGCTACTATCCAAAGAATTTGAGAACAACAACTAGCAGCAGCCACATATTCAGATTCAGCAGTTGATTGTGCAACAGAAGATTGTTTTCTTGATGACCATGCAATAAGAGAGTTACCCAAGAAATGGCATGTACCAGATGTGCTTTTTCTATCAATTCTACATCCTCCAAAATCAGCATCAGAATAAGCTCTTAAACTAATGCATGAGGAAGCAGAAAGCCAAATGCCAAAAACTTGAGTACCATGGAGATACCTGAAAATTCGCTTGACTGCTTGTCGATGTGAGGCACGTGGGGAAGCTTGAAAACGAGCACACAAGCATACAGCAAATTGTATATCTGGCCTTGATGCAGTGAGGTACAAGAGTGAACCTATCATGCTTCTATATTCCTTTTGATCAACCTGCTCACCATCTTCATCCGGATCAAGTGTGCAAGTGCTCTCCATGGGTGTCATGATCGGCTTGCTGTTTTCCATCCCAAATCGATGCAACAAGTCTTTTGTGTATTTGCTTTGATGCACAAAAGTACCATCCTTTGTTTGCTTGATTTGCAGTCCCAAAAAGTATGTCAACTCACCCATCATACTCATCTCAAATTCGTCCCTCATAGTTTCTGAAAACTTAGACACTAAAACATGAGAGGAACCACCAAAGATAATATCATCAACATAAATCTGAACGAATAGTTGATCATTGCCTTGCTTAAGTAAAAAGAGAGTTTTGTCAACTTTTCCCATTGAAAACCCCCTTTCAAGTAAAAAGGTTTTTAGCCTATCATACCATGCTCTAGGGGCTTGTTTCAAACCATACAAAGCTTTTGACAATTTGTATACATGGTCCGGAAACTTGGGATTTTCAAAACCAGGTGGTTGCTTGACATAAACCTCCTCATTTATGTAGCCATTGAGAAAAGCACTTTTCACATCCATTTGATACAATTTGAAACCTTTGGATGCATCAAATGCTAAAAGGATTCTAATGGCTTCAATTCTAGCAACAGGAGCAAAGGTTTCATCAAAATCTAAGCCTTCAATTTGAGTGTAACCTTGAGCAACCAATCTAGCCTTGTTTCTAACAACAACACCATCCTCACTTTGTTTATTTTTGAAAACCCATCTAGTTCCAATGACATTAAAATTAGGAGGTGGTGAAACTAGCTTCCAGACTTGATTTCGCTCAAAATTCTGTAATTCCTCATGCATGGCATTGATCCAAGATTCGTCAGATAATGCATGAGATATATCTTTGGGTTCAAAAGAAGCCACTAAAGCAGAATGAGCATGAGTGTCAGAATGAATAAACCTGGACCGGGTGATTCTCAAATTTAAATCTCCAATCATCTGTTCAGGTGGATGTCTCTTCTGAATGTGCAGGGGAGCTGTAGCTTCAGAAACTTCTTCTCCTTCTCCTTCATTTTCAGCATGTACAGAAGATGATGTAGCTTGTGGATGTTCAGTTGTAGGTAGAGTAGAAGTAGGCGCAGAAGGTGCTAGAACTGGTTGTGCATTGGGAAGAGTCAACACCTCATCCTCAATCTCATCATCATTGTCTTCAAAGATTTTCTCCCCCTGAATGTATGCGTATGTACCTTCATCACTTGGACTAGTGTCTGGACTAGCCTCATCAAAAGTAACTTCGCAAGTTTCCACAATTTTGTTAGTCTCCAAAACAAGCACACGATAGCCACGAGTATGAGCAGGATATCCAAGAAAAATGCCATCCATTGATCTAGCTTCAAATTTATCAAGATTTCCATATTTCAAGACAAAGCATTTGCATCTGTAGGATCGAAAGACACAAATATAGCAATCAGAAGGGGGGTGAATGATTGTGCGGAAGCTAAAACCAAATTCCTAATCTACTAAAAGTTCACCCCAAAACAGAACCAAATAATTGCCTCATATTCGACAAAAACAGAATGATAGAGGTTAGGTAAAACGAAAATTCCCAGAGATCCAACAGTCAGAACGATCTGAAATTTGGACACAAGAAACTATATTCCAATATGAATCGAACCCAAAAAGAATCAACTCGATCGGACTTACGGATCAAAAGTTATGAACCTCGCAAGCTTGCTGTGATAGAAGATGACGATAATAGATCTAACTAGAATTGTAGCTCGCCGAAAGATTTGAAGAACTTGATCTTTATTTCTCCTTTCTTTTGTCTAAAGTACTCCAAACAAAAGAGTACAACCCTAAAGCTTGCTCAAAGCTTGATGCCCTTCAACAAGAGACAACCCCTCTTATTTAAAGGAGCAAAACACAAGGAGTTATGAATACAATTCCCACTCCTAATCCTAGAAGGAGTCCCACTCCTAATCCTAGAAAGAGTATGTATTCAACACAACTCCTCTTGGCCCAACCTGGCTGAGTATAACTCTTGCACGCGTATGGCAACCCTACCATACTCACGTGACTAACACTTTGCACGCGTATGGCCACCTGCCACACTCACGTGACTAACACTTTGCATGCGAATGACCTCCTGCCATTCTCACGTGACTAACCATTCTTCATGTGCACCATTCTCTTAGCCCGAACTTCCTGCATGACATCCTTGACCACCAAGACCTCAGTTCCTCCCTGAACCTAGTCCCGAACCTCAGCTCCTCCATGAACCTAGTTCCGATCCCGTCATCGACCACGTTCGTCATCGAGCAAAACCTGCACATGAACAAACCACAAAACAATTCCGAGCACAAGTCCACGACTTGACTCACATCAATCCATACAAATACTCACACGAGCATTGCATAAAGTCCACTTCAAGCATCATGAAATTCTCACAAATTTCATAATCTCAAAAACAAATCAAACACAATTCCAATTTTGCTCAAAACCCTAATCGAGCAAAAACGCATTCACGATGGACCAAAAAATATGGTCCGGCGTACACATGAAAAAGTCACTAAAAAACCATTCACGACGGACCAACAAAATCGGTCCGGTGTACAAGTGAAAGTCTCGGTTTCAAGAAGAAATCATTCCGGCGAAAACACGTTCACGACAGACTAAAAGAAATCAGTCCGTCGTACATGCGAAATCAATCCTCAAAAAGCCGTTCACAACTGACCAAAGAAATTGGTCCGACGTACATGCAAAACTTACTGGTTTCTTGGAAAATTGAGTCCGGCTCATGAGCTCAAAAGCACATCCACGACAGACCCAAAAACTTGGTCCGACGTACATGGGAAAAAGAAGTTGCCAAAAACATGTTTACAACAGACCAACAAAATTGGTCTGTCGTACATACGAAAAATGATCTAGCGCAGATGGGGAACTTACTGTTTCTTGAGAGCTTGGTCCGGCGCAAAAGCGAAACTTACTGTTTCTTATCAAATTGTCAAACACATGCATAAGCACATTTTGCAAATCCAATTCTAAGTTAATTTTTCAGTTCAAAGCCAATTTTTCAGCACATGATTTCACAGCATCCAAAAACCCTAAAGTGAGAAACAGTAGGCCTATGCCCAAACCGAAGCTCATATGGAGTCTTACCCAATTTTGATCTAAAAAACACACGATTTGAAACATAACAAGCAGTTGAAATTGCTTCAGCCCAAAAGTTTCTAGGAGTGTGATGTTCATCTAGCATGGTTCTAGCCATCTCAACCAACGTTCTATTTTTCCTTTCAACTACACCATTCTATTGAGGCACTCTAGGTGATGAAAATTGATGATCAATTCCTTTTTCAGCACAAAAATGATCAAAAGAAGCATTTTTGAATTCAGTTCCATTATCACTTCTAATAGCTTTGAGAGCTCCTGGATGATCAATAGAAAGCCTAAGAACAAGACTTCTAAAATGACTAAAAGCCTCATCCTTAGATGCCATAAAATACACCCAAGAGTATCTAGAAAAATCATCAACAATCACAAGCACATACCATTTGCCTCCAAAGGATTGAACTCGAGATGGTCCAACTGTATCAAGATGTAGAAGCTATCTTGGAGCGTTTGTCATCACCATGGTAAGAGGTGGATGTGAACCTGCAATCATCTTACCATGTCTACAAGAAGAACATACTAGATTGCTATCACCCTTAAGCTTAGGCAAGCCACGTATGAGATCTAAACCACTAACACGAGTAAGATGATCAAAACCAACATGACCAAGTCTACGATGCCAAAATAATAAATCTTTAGAAACATTGGCAATTAGACACCTATGCTTAGAAGAAGGTGATGCATCAAAATCAGCTTTAAATACTCTTCCAAAACGAGAAATCTTGAACACAAGATCACCTGAAGCATCTAGCACTTTGCATTCATTTTTCTTAAAGCTTATCTCAAGATCTTCATCAAGCATTTGTGAGACAGAAAGCAAGTTATATTTCAAATTGTCAACAAGAGCCACAACTTTGAACATAAACTTGTCACTTACCTTTATTGTACCTTTTGCCACAACAGAAGAGGAAGAAGCATCTCCAAAAGTAACACTTTCAGCACGAGATGCACGAGTGAGGGAGGAGAACCAATTCTTATCACCGGACATGTGGCATGAGCATCCGGAATCCACTAGCCATATGTTCTCCTTCCTCGCGCGAGAAGCCTACATAGCAACAAAACATGTCGAGGTCTCGATCTTGGGGTTAGGAATGAGATTTTTGGGAATCGATCTTGAGACACACGCACAAGACAACAAGAGGGCACAACACGATAATTTTTATGCACAAAATCAGATTTGCCTTTTCCCATGTTTCTAGGAACAAAAGGTGTTTTCATCACTCTAGGCGCATAAAAATGTGCTTTGTTGAAATTTGTCCTAGCCTCAGTTCTTTCCTTCTTTTGCTGTTTGGCTAGTCTAAAGCAAAAATCTACTAAGTGTCCATCTCTACCACAATGAGTGCAAGTGTACTTGACATGATGTTTAGCTTTAACAGTAAAAGCACATTTTGCATTCATCATAGTAGAAGATAAAAAACCAGCAGATTGAAAAGCAATTTTCTTAGGCTCATTAGATAACTCAATTTTACAAGGAGCCTGAACAACAGTGCGAGGTTTAGTTTCATATGTGGCATAAGGATCAAAACCTAAACCTCTCTTGTTTGTGCTAACCTTAGATTGATCCAAAATCATATTCAACTTTTTCTTGCCATTAGTGAAACGTTCCAAAGAATTTTGCAAGTAATCAACTTTCTTAGCAAGAGTTAAACAATTATTGCAAGGAATATCGACCTTCCCTTTCTGTTTACGACAAGTAGAGCATGAAAGAACCTCATGAGTAAGCAGATTATCAGTCAATTGAGAAACCCTAGCATTTGCATCTTTCAATTTTAATTCAAAAGTTGAGCATTTAGAACAAGAAGTTGAACCATGCAAATCATCAATGGAACAGCTAGCAAATTTAACATGTTTCTCATTTTTTCTCCTTTAGATGCAACAGAAGAGCGTGTTCTTTCCTAAGCAAGGTGAGCTCATTGTAAATTAAGTCACATGATTTACAAGTATCATCACCAGGAATCAATGTCTTAAGTCTAGCAATTTCAGCATTCAATGACTCCACAAGAATATCATGTTTCTTAATTTTTCTATCACGTTTGTCAAGTAATTTTCCAAGGCAGACAAGATTGGCTAATTCATCATAAGAAGGATCTACCTCATTGAAGTCGCTGTCATTGCCGTCCTCGGTGAAGCTATCCTTGCTGCTTGCCATGAGACACAATCCCATCAAATCATGCTTGCTTGGAGTTGCATCATCTTCGCTGCTCTCCGAGTCCACATCGCTCAAATTGACTTGTTCAAGAGCGAAAAGAACTCGGTGAACCACCTTGCGGTTGATGAAGCTCTTCTTCTTCCTATCATTTGACGAGAACCTTTTCTTCTCATTCCTTCTGTCGTTGTCCTTCTCCTCCTTTGATGTTTTTCCTGCAAGCTTAGGACAATTTGTGCGAATATGGTTGAGGTCACCACACTCATAGCATCTTGGAGGACCACCTCTCTTTCTCATTCTCACATTCTGCAAAGCTTTGTTAAAGCGAGAAGAGAGTAGTGCCAGATCTTCTTCAGGAAACTCTTCAAGTTGCTCATCTGTTAAAGAAGACATGGAAGACAAGGCAAAGCTAGAAGAAGAATTTGCATTTGACATGTTAGGGTTAGAGATCATAGCAATTGATTTAACATTTCCCTTCCTGGCAAGAACATCTAATTCATGTGTTTTCAGTTTAGAATAAAGAACATCTAATGTAAGTGTGCTCATGACAGTAGATTCCTGTATAGATGTTACTTTCATCTCCCACACGGACATGTCCAAAGCACTAAGCAATTGTCGAGCATTTGCAGCATCAGTGTAGCTAACTCCAACAGCACGTAGATTGCTAAGAATTTTATTGAAACGTGCAAAGAAGTCATCTACAGATTCACTAGGTTTCATCTCAAAACGCATGTATTCCTTTTTGTAAATATCTTGGCGAACCTCTTTGACAGTATTAGAACCCTCATGGTAATCACAAAGAGATTTCCATACCTCATATGCGGATCGAAGATGAACCACGCGGTCGAAGTCACTCCTTCCCAATCCTTGGATGATCAAGTTGCGTGCCTTGCTATTTGCTTCAACATGTGCGCGATTAGCGTCGTTGACGTTGTCGTTTGCAGGAACTTCGTATGGCTTGTAGACCTTCTCCCAAATTGCGAAGCCCTGCGCCTGGATGAACGCCTCCATCTTGGCCTTCCAAAACTGAAAATCAACACCATCGAACACACACGGTTTTGTCGAATAACGATCCATTAATCTAATCACCGGCTAAGACAGATTAGAAAAACCTCGCTCTGATACCACTTGTAGGATCGAAGTATACGAATATAGCAATCAGAGGGGGGGTGAATGATTGTGCGGAAGCTAAAACCAAATTCTTGATCTAATAAAAGTTCACCCCAAAACAGAACCAAATAATTGCCTCGTTTTCGACAAAACAGAATGACAGAGGTTCGGTAAAACATGAATTCCTGGAGATCCAACCATTGGCTCGATCTGAAATTTAGACACAAGAAACTAGATTCTAACACGCATCGAACCCAAAAAGAATCAGCTCGATCGGACTTACGGATCAAAAGTTATGAACCTCGCAAGCTTGCTGTAACAGAAGGTGACGAGAATTAATTTAACCAAAACTTCAAGATTAAACAAGAACGACAAAAGTTTAATCAACTAAACTTAGAGAAACCCTAAATCAATTCTCTAGAAAGGTTTTGATGGATCAAATCAAGATAAAACTCAAAGAACAAAAACCAATCTAGAACGAGAACAAGCATGCAAGCAAGAACCAAAACAGAGACATTGTAGCAACGCGGTTACTGTAGCACGCAAGGATCTGGAAGAATTGATCTTTATTTCTTTGTCTAAAGTACTCCCATCAAAAGAGTACAAACCCTAAAAACTGAGCTCAAGCTCTCAATGCGCTCAGCTCTGCTTGATTCGATTGATGCCCTTCAACAGGAGACACCCCTCCTATTTAAAGGAGCAAAACACAAGGAGTTCTGAATACAATTCCTAATCATAGTAGGAGTCCCACTCCTAATCCTAGAAGGAGTATGTATTCAACACAACTCCTCTTGGCCCAACCTGGCCGAGTACAACTCTTGCACGCGTATGGCAACCCTACCATACTCACGTGACTAACACTTTGCACGCGAATGACCTCCTGCCATTCTTACGTGACTAACCATTCTTCATGTGCACCATTCTCTTAGCCCGAACGTCCCGCATGACATCCTTGACCACCAAGACCTCAGTTCCTCCCTGAACCTAGTCCCGAACCTCAGTTCCTCCATGAACCTAGTTCCGGTCCCGTCATCGACCACATTCGCCCTCAAGCAATACCTGCACATGAACAAACCAAAGAAATTCCATAATCAACAACTCAAATTCAAACCCAAAATTCAATTCCAATTCTTGCAAAACATCCAAACCGAGCAAAACACGTTCACAATGGACCAAAATTAAAAAAACCTAGAAAAAGGTCCATTCACGACAGACCAACAAAATCGGTCCGTTGTACACGTGAAAGTCTCTATTCCAAGAAGAAATCATTTCGGCGAAAACACGTTCACGACGGACTAAAAGAAATCAGTCCGTCGTACATGCGAAATCAATCCTCAAAAAGGCCGTTCATGACTGACCAAAGAAATTGGTCCGACGTACATGCAAAACTTACTGGTTTCTTGGAAAATTGAGTTCGACTCATGAGCTCAAAAGCACGTCCACGACAGACCCAAAAACTTGGTCTGACGTACATGGGAAAATGAGGTTGCCAAAAACATGTTTACGAAAGACCAACAAAATTGGTCCGTCGTACATACGAAAAACGATCTGGCGCAGATGGGGAACTTACTGTTTCTTGAGAGCTTGGTCCGGCGCAAAAGCGAAACTTACTGTTTCTTGTCAAATTGTCAAACACATGCACAAGCATATTTTGCAAATCCAATTCTAAGTTAATTTTTCAGTTCAAAGCCAATTTTTCAGCACATGATTTCACAATACCCTATTTTATTCTCAAGATATCAACACACACGAGGTTCCTTATATGGCTTACATATGAGTAGGTATATTTGAAATCATGGTTTAAATTGAGTTATATGTCATTTATCATTACAGGATAGTTGTCTTAGTCCTATAGCATGTTAAATTAAGACTATACATGTTTAATGACATAATAAAGTTAAAGATTGGTTTAATTAGGGTCCCTACTTAGACTGCTCACATCTGATTAAATCTTTACTAAGGATATGATTTATTAAACCAACTAAAGCTTGCTTTAAATTGGTGTTTGACATTTCAAACCTAAGGAACAATCAAATCAATCGAGTTTGCTTATGATTCAAGTGGTTAATTAAACTAAGAATATAAATTGCACTGAATGTAATCATATTCTTTATGCACTTTACTCTCTCTCTCTCTCTCTGCTTTGAGCCAATTAGCTAGACACCATCTAACTTGGTCTCACCTAACAGGGAGTAAAGGGATTAGAGCTAGCTTAGTAGGTGAGGAAGTTCTAGTGCAGTTTGCTGTTGCTTTGGTTGGCCTTCTATTGGTACTTAAAAGTGGTGTGAGCTTGGTTGTTTGGACGGGGAACAAAGGAGCTAGTTTGGCTATTTGACTTTGAGATCATTGGTTAGTCATTCAAGAATCAAACAGAGCACATCAAGCAGCCAAAAAAACTGATTAGTGATTACTGAAAGATATAATCACCATGTAATAGGAACAGACAAAGCTCATGATTGAAATTTAGGTGCTATAGACTAGCTTAATACTAAATAACTTGGTTCCCTTGTCAGGATTTAAATGAATCTGTGCTAGTTGTTTATACCTTGGCTGAAGGATAGAGTAGTTCTTCGCGTAGCTACAGTAGCCGTGCTATGGAAGTGCTCTGAACATGCACAGCCGGCTACAGTGCACGAGCGGAAAGCTTCAGGCAAAGCAAGAAATGGAAGGAGACGACGTCGGTGAGGCTATGGAGGGCGATGGCTAAGGCTGAGATGGGCTATAATGGTGGCACGGCAATAATAGTGGCTGGCGAACTAGAGCTTACGGTGACAGAGTTCTTCAGCCAGTGGAACAAGCAATTGGGTTGGGGTTTTTAATCGGTGAGGTTACAACGGAAAAGGTGTAGTCTGCGGGGAGCTCTAGCTGTGCTTAAATAAACCATGGAAATGGTATGAGCAGGGTTTAAATGGAGGTATGATGGCGGCTTGATATTGCGGCGGCTCGGTTCTACGCCATGCGAGAAGTTGCATGAAGTTTCCTCACCGGTGCAACGTGGATTAAGAGCATTAAGTGCTGTGCAGGCTTGTTGGAGAGAGGCATTGTCAGGGCAGAAAATTTTGGCGCAGAAGAAACAATGAACAAGGGTTACAAGGCGGTAGCTTGATGTGTGTCCCGCGCAGAGAAATGCATAGCAAAGAAGCAGCTTTGACTGAATTCTTGCCGTGGCAGGCCTTGGTCTCAAGCAAAGGTTTAGCAAGTGGGCATTAATTCTTTATCATGGCATGGCAGCAAGGTCGGCTGACGAAAAAGCATGGTGATGAGGCCTTTCATTGATGGCTGGCCCCACTTGGAAGGGACTCAAAAGACTACAATTCCAATTTCCTTTGCTCAGACAGCACGGTCAAACAATTAATTGGGGAACCAAAGCATGGTAAAAATTTTTGTTACTTTTTACTTGGCGTCCATGATAAGTTTTCTCCTAATAGTAAAAATCTTAGTTAAATATTCCCAGTAAATTAATTACAATAATTCTGACAACATGCACCGTACAGAATTCCTACTTCAAAATTTGATTTATTTAAGGGCATAAATCAACTTATAAATTTTTATAACTTTTACTGAAGATTTATATCCATGTCAGAGTTATCTCTACTATTATAAAGCAACAGTTGGTGGCAGTGGTGAGTTCTACCCACGTCATTAATTGCCCTGCTTAATTGCCCTACTTAATTACCCTGCTTAATTACCCTACGCAAAAAACGAAGCGTTGCTTTAATTAGCCAGCTTTCACAAGAAACGAAGCGTTAAAGATAGATGTTTGATCTTGTAAAATAATTTTTTTATTTTTTAATCTTTATTTTTCGTAGCAATGCACGGGCATGTAACTAGTACCATAAAAATTGCAGATTCATAACCTAAGTATTTATTTTCTTAAAATTCTTTTTACTACATTTTTCAGATTTTCAGGATGGGAATAAATAAATAGGAATAAATAGTAAAACCAGTTATTTATTTTTGTAAATTTTTGTAGATCCGGGTAAGATCACTGATCTCTCATGATTTATTTTTGTAAATTTGATTTTCCATCTGATTTTCTTTTGCCCTTATTGAAAGTGTTATTTGCTATTTGTTATTTCTTCTATTATACGACGTGTAGAATCCGACGTCTCGGACTTCATCGTCGACGACTTCAAGATCACGTCTTCGACTTCGTTACTGAAAACAACAAATAGCAACGCAAGCACCCCTTGATCATATTGATCCTACTTTTTCATAATCAACTAAAATGTTAATTAAAATTTGCATGCATGCGCTATGTTTTATAAAGTTGTTATTTTATGGGTACTAGTAGATATACCTTGTCATGGATAAATTTCCTCAATTGGCATTGATAGTTGAACCTTGATAACTCTAGCTCGTGGATAGACACTTGATGTCAAAATGGGTATATTCTATTATTACATGCATATGCTTAGCCCCGCTTTAGATTGGGATACGAACAGATGGTTTACTGTTCGTAATGAACTTAAATACTTGATATATTGAATTAAGTATTGAACATCATGAACTTTAATCTTGAACCTGATGGAATATTGTGGTTTTAAAGTTTTATCCTTTATGAAATTAAAACTATGATTTCGACGTGGGTGATTATTGGAAATAGCCGAAAGTGCAATTAATAATGCACGTAGATAGGGTGAAGTATCGCCCATGTCACTTTAAGGACCGAACGTAGTGCTACATTGTAACGCCCTAGTTTTCGCCTTTTGGAGAATATCTAATTTAAATTGATTAAATTCCAGATTTGGAGTTTCCTTGGTGTTTATGTTAACCTGGCATCCTTTCCCATCCAAAATCAGGATTCAATTCCCTTCCGTTCGAAAAATCGAATTTCCAGATTCCCGCCGGTACCTGAAATTTCACTCGAGTCCAAAAATGCTCCAAAAATCCCAAAATCACTTCAATTAGGTCCCAAATATTCCAAAATGATTTTTGGAACGATTTCCCGGATTTTTGGACCTTCGCTCCTATTTTATTTCGCGCAGCTTTCGTTTAATGCCCGCAATTCACTCCTGAATATTCAAATCCATAAATTACATCCAAATTCCACGAAACCAATTTTATTGGGTTCCAAATATTTCCTAATATTTTTAGGAATTTTTCTGAAATTTTGTAGAACATTTTTGCTATTTTCTAAAAAGACTTTACAGTTTTTGTAGCTCTTTAAAATAAAAAAATGTATAAATGTAAATTATAAATAATTTTAATAATCTCAAAAGTCTCTAGTTAAATTCTCGGGATTTTTCTAGAATTTTTGGAGCTGTTCTATTATTTTTCCAAATTAAAAAGTGTTATTAGTATTTAAAAATTAATTACTACTTTAAAAATAATAATATTATATTATTTAAAAATATTTATTCGTGCTTTTATTGCTGAAACCATTGTCTCTTCATTTTCCCAAATTTATGAGAATTTATTTGCCATTTTTCCGATTTAATTTGGACTTTAATGAAGAAATTAATTATTTTCGGAATTAAAAAAACGGTTACTATTCCGATCATAACTCCGGCGAGCGTTTCCCGGCGATCCGCTGGTCCGATCGTCCTATAAATTGAACCCCAGAATCCTCTCACCATTCCCCACACAACCCAATTGGAATTTCTCCAATCCAAGCTACGGATCTTCCTTAGAAGCCGTTCTTTCCGAAATCCGGCAAACGTTCCCGAGCTCTCCCGGTCACTCCCGACCTCCGTTTGGTCTGAAATTTTTACTAGAGCTTCCTCTTGCTGTGCTCTACGTCCAGTAAAATAAGATTTTGCAAATTCCCTTTGGAGAAGCCCCGGCCTCCGATTTCTTCTACAACTCCGGCGAGCGTTTGCCATTGAACCGTTGCTCCTTTTCAGGTATAAATTGAACTCCAGATTCCTCGCCTCATGACCCACATCATACTCAAATTTCTTCATTAGAATCGCAGCGGAGCTCCCTCGGCAACCCTTCTTTCCTAACTCCGGCGAGAACTTCCGCGAGCTCCACCGTGCGCTCCCGAACTCCGTTCGTCCTCCAATTTTTTCTGGAGTATCCCCACTCCGGTCTCTACACTGTCGTGAAACAGTTTTGGGTAATTCCCACCGGAGCACTGCCGGCAACCATTTTATTCTACAACTTTGATGAGCTCTCTCGACCAATCCGCTACTCCGTTGGACCTCAAATTTTTACTGTAACATCCTCTCATCATCCTCTATAGCCCATATAAACAGTTTTACTTGATTCACTTTGTAGCACAGTCAGCCATCCTTTTTCTCTAGGACCGACGATAACTCCAGCGAGCCCGTTCTCCTTCATTCGAACTCCAAATTCCTCCGTTAAAATTCCTAAATTCATATAAATTCAAGATCTACCTGTCAGTACTAATTTTGTAATTTTTAGATTTTATTTATTTTATTTTTATTTATTTGGTTGTACCGTTTTGCGCGTAGCGGAAGAGTTCGTTGGAGTCGTCGACGCCGTTGCCGACCCGCAAGACTTCGACGCCCTCGCTACGACCGAAAGCAAGTCTCCTTGACGCATGTTGATCCTACAATTTATAAATGTTTTACCATGTTTTACAAATTGCATTGCTATTTATATAAAAGGATGATGTTGACGTTAGGCTATTAGTTAAACCTGTTGTTCATACCTCCTTGTTCTTGTTATCCATGATCCGTTGTCGCCCTAGTACAGTAATCCACCCTAATAACTACTTTCGATAAAATATTCTTTGATTAGGGGAAAAGACTATTTGGAAGACATTTTAGATGGAACAAATGGTATGGAATGCAAATTGGAGTTAGACGAATATCAGTGATGATGTGGGGGTAGTCATTATGGAATTGATCTTTGAATGATGATAGTTGAAATATTGAGGAGTTGGATTGTGATAGCAGTTCGCAGTATAATTAGTATAGATTGGGGGAATATTGAAAAATGTAGGGTATTAAGAATAATAGTCGGTAAAATTAAATAAATCAGTTTGAGAGTTGTGCTTGTGGATCAAATAGATTAAGTAGTGAATTATATTTCGGTGGATTTTAGCAGGCATACTATGTGATTTAGAAATGACAGTGTGAAGGGTTCCAATATGTGATATTGAGAAGGTTACTCGATGATTTAGTCAATAATATTATCAAATATACTCGATGGAGTAAGTGGAGGATATCGAGAATCATACTCGGTGGTTTCGTGGATGATTTTATGAAATATAGTCTCGCGATAACCATTTAGGTGGAATTATGAATACTGTGGATTACGTATGATTTGTGTAGTCGATCTGGTGTCACTGTGTGTGGAAATCATTGTAGTCGATAAACTAATAAAATCTTGGTTTAAGGAATCTTTGTTAAAAGATGCTTGGGGATGAGATTATGAATTATTCTTGGTGGATCCAGTAGATTACAGATTAATCGATGTTTGGCTGATGGATAATCAATAGGGTGACTTATATTTTGAGGAGATGGTATCTTATACAATTATAATCGTAGCTTAGCCTGATTTCTGGAGGCATGATGGCACATGACATAGACTTTACTTGTTGGAGTACCAAATTGGACTGAATTATATAGTATCATGGTAGTATTGGGGGAATCTTGGTGATCTCATGAATTTTGGAGATTATAGGATAGATTATAACAATTTTTATCAACACTGCTATTTGAAAATTATAAAAAAACTAACGGTGGAATAGGATAGTTCGGTAGAAATGCTTAGACTCGCAATCAGTCAGTATTCACCTATGGGTGGGAATTTCATTTATCTCCTGAAAACTTGTGTTCGAAGTTATAGGCGAAGAGTATGGCCGTTGGTTTATAAAATAAAAATAAAATGAAAAATGGTTTGGACTTGGGCGGAATGGTTTGTCTGGTGGGTGCGGAAAGAGCACTAGCTTTCACTATGCAAGTACCGCCCCAAGTCAGTTAAGGACCGACGCTTATGATTGTCTCCATTCTAAGCATTACCGTACGACCACATGTCTATAATGGTACGACCTGGCTAAATAATTTGTAGAAACCTAACTTAGACTCACCAAATGGTGGAATGTGAGTGCCGGATAGAGGCAAGACTATTTTTCTCACACGGCGCAAGAGGGGGCTTCTGTACTGGGCGGATGGAACCCTAACAGTGGTGAAACCTCAGCGGGTGGGTCAGGTTAGGCATATACATTGTAAAGGCCTTGTCATGATATCCCTGCCGGCACACCCAAGGAAGTGTGTTAATTGCATGGCATCAAGGGAATGCCTTGAGCTGTGACACATGAAAAACTGGGTGGATCAAGCTGTCCTCCGGCAGGTCCAACTGATAAGCAGCATGTCCAATTCTCGCCTTCACTGCATACGGTCCATAGTACTTGTATGCTAATTTTGGGTAGGGCCTATTAGCAAGAGAAGTTTGGGCATAAGGCTGCAGCTTTAACAGGACCTTCTCACCCACTTGAAACTGCCAGTCTTGCCGATGTCGATCTGCCTTCAATTTCATGCGATTTTGTGCTCTTTCCAGCTGCTGCTTGATCAGCTCGTTGTATCTTCCCCGATCTTGAATTAGCTCGGTCACCTCTTCCGACTCCCTGGCAGCTGAAGGGGTTAGAGCGCCATAGTTTGGCTCCACTCCATACAGAGCCTTGAACGGAGAACATCCCAACGAAGAATGGAAGCTAGTGTTGTACCAGAATTCGGCCCATGCAAGCCAACTCTTCCATTTTCCCGGCGTTTCATGAATTGCACAACGGAGGTACATCTCCAAGCACTGGTTCACGCGTTCTCTCTGGCCGTCAGTTTGGGGATGGTACGCGGTACTGTACTAGAGTTTGGTGCCCATAGATTTGAATAGCTCTCGCCAAAACTGACTAGTGAAGATTTTGTCCCTATCAGAGGTGATTGTTCTCGGTACTCCGTGCAATTTCACCACATGGTCCAGAAATGTTTTCGCCACTCCTTGGGCAGTGAACGAATGCTGAAGAGCAACAAAATGAGCATACTTTGAGAAGCGATCAACCACCACCATAATAGTGTTATAGCCTTCAGATAGCGGCAAACCTTCTATGAAATCCATGGTTACATCTTGCCATGCTGAATCAGGTACAGGGAGGGGTTGAAGGAGCCCAGCTGGTTTCACTCGTTCACTCTTTGCCCTCTGACAGACCTCGCATTGTTTAACAAACTCCACTTGTTGCTTCATCCCAGCCCAACAAAACAGTTTCTTCACCCTTTGATGTGTCGCATGAATTCCTGAATGGCCCCCTATTGCTTCGGCATGGAACGCGCAATCAATTTCGTTTGGAGAGCCGAATTGTTGCCGATCCAAATCCTGCCCTTATACTTGATTATCCCGTGCTGAAGCTGGTATCCATGTTCGTCTGGGCTATGCACCGCCAGTTGTTGTAGACGTTGCTTAGCTGCTTCATTAGTGGCGTATGAATTAACCACCTCTTGTATCCACATGGGCTGTAGTCCGGATATAACCTGCAACTCTGAAGAATGATTCACCCGTGACAAAGCATTTGCCACCACGTTCTCCTTCCCCTTTTTGTATACGATCTTGAAGCTCAATTCCATCAAGCGGGTCATGGCCTTGCGCTGCATTTCTGACTGGAGTTGTTGCTCGTCCAAATAACATAAGCTCCTATGGTCAGTCTTGATTGTAAATTCTTTGCGCTGCAAATAAGTCCTCCATCTCTCGACGGCTAGCATCAAAGGCAAGAATTCTTTTTCATATATGGATAGCTTTTGATGGACTGCGCCAAGAGCTTTACTGAAATATGCGATGGGATGCCCTTGTTGCATTAATACAGCCCCTACTCCGTGTTCACATGCATCGGTCTCTACCTCAAAATCCTGTTCAAAATCTGGCAACTTTAACACCGGAGTCATTGACATTGCTTCCTTTAATTTCATGAAGGCCCTTTCTGCCATTTCCTCCCATTCGAATGACTTCTTCTTCAGTAAATTTGTCAAAGGTTTCGCCAAAACTCCGTACCCTTTTACGAATTTCCTGTAGTAACCTGTTAATCCAAGAAATCCCCTTAACTCAGTTACGTTCCTCGGTCTTGGCCACTCCACCACCGCCTGAGTTTTTCTGGGGTCCGTGGCAACCCCTTGATCTGAGATGATGTGGCCCAAGTACTCCAACTGCCTCTGAGCGAAAGTGCATTTAGATCTTTTGAATACAAACTGATGCTCTCGAAGGACTTGCAAGACCAGTCTGAGATGCTGCACATGGGCCTCCAAAGTGGGACTATACACCAAGATGTCATCGATAAAAACCAATACAACTTTCCTGAGGAATTCGGCTAGCAGGGAATTCATTACACACTGGAAGGTTGCGGGCGCATTCGTCAACCCGAAAGGCATGACTTTGAATTGGTAATGTCCGTGGTGTGTCTCGAAAGCCGTTTTAACCTCATCTTCCTCTCTCATCCGTATTTGGTGCTATCCCGACCTCAAATCCAGTTTAGAGAAGTATTTTGTGCCAGCTAACTCATCCAATAGTTCATCAATCACGGGCATGGGAAATTTGTTCTTGATGGTGAGATCATTAAGTCGACGGTAATCTACACAAAACCTCCACGTACCGTCTTTCTTCTGTACCAATAGTACTGGAGATGCAAAGGGGCTCACGCTTGGAGAGATGATTCCTGCCTTGAGCATCTCAGTTACTTGCCTTTCGATCTCGTCTTTGTGCATTGGTGAATACCGATAGGGTCTTGCATTCATCGGAACTGCCCCAGGAACCAAAGGTATAGTGTGGTCATACTCCCGTTTTGGTGGCAACCCTATAGGCGCCAAAAATATATCCTGATACGCCCTTAGTACCTCCCGCACCTCCTCTGGTATTTGGTCTTTGGTCTTCATCACTCTCGGTATCAATTTCTAGCACTGCCATAGCCCACACATCGTTTCCTTGTTGCCATTTGTGCAGCTGCTCTGCCGTCAAGGACTGTATCTCAGATTTTCTTCTCATCTTTACACACTGAATCTGAATTTTCTTCCCTTGATGAGTGAACTCCACCGTTTTCTCGTTCCAATTGCAAGTCATTGGGATACATGTTTCCAGCCTGTAAGACCCTCACTTTTATGCTACAGTGCAAACATAAAAGCAAGGTTCTAATATGCATACTGTGCTAGTCCCATGATCAGTAGCTAGCACGCACAAACACAATTTGAAATCACAACCATGCAAAAGTTTTATATTTTATTTCAGCGGAAGTATTGATACAATATGACCGATGAGGTCGACTAAATACATAACTAAAGAATCAGAAGTCTTGTAGTTTGCCACATAATCCACAGGAAACTGACAAGGTAAAGCCTTAGAAAGAACGGTCGTTAATAATCCCGTTTTCCTGCGTCAAAGTAATTATCGATGTTCCTGTCTAAAAACAACAATAGTAGCAAGGGTGAGTACATTGCGTACTCAGCAAGACTTGTAGTGTTTGCAAAACCTAGAATATATGCAAGCTGAATAGAAAGTGGGTTTCTACGGTTGTTTTGCATAAAGCGAAGATTTGAATTGTAAATACTGAATAGTAATGGAAAGCATAAACTGAATTTAAAACAGTTTGATAAGTAATCAAAATATCAAGTATTGACAGAAATAACAATAAGTTACTCACGGCCCTTTTGTGAGTAAAGATAACGGAAAAGACCCTCCATGGTCTTATACGAGTAAATATACCAATAAGTGACATTTAACAAATGTGAATCATTTTCCAAATCATTTTATCAAGAGTTTTAGAAAATAGAAAACAACTAACTAGTGTCAGTTTGCCAAGTCGTCCATGACCGTGGACACGGCTATTCGAATAGTTTTAGACTCTGCAGAGTTGTACAGCTTTACCCACAAATAATGACTTCCCTTTTTGCAAAGCTTATTAACACACTTCCTTTGGTGTGTCGCCAGGGAAAAATCATATATAACCTTTACATTACTAAAATCTGACATTGCACCAACCCAGTATATAAACACCCTTGTTGCGACGCCAAGGGTCCACAGAGGAATTGAACATCTCTGCCCTTGATCTCTCATAGTAAGGCCTTTGCCATGACGCCAAGGGTCCATAGAGGAATAATAAAGGAATAACGCCTCTGCCCTTGATCTCCCATGGTAAGGAATATACCGTTGCATCGGAATGCTTCCACAGACAGAGCCAAGTGGGAATGTTTGTGGCAGCCCCTTACAAGCAGAGCCTTAAAAGGAATACTTGTGCTACTTCAGCCTACCAAAATGCAAAGTCAGTTTTTAGTAACTTAATTAGTTATAGCCGTCACCATACCAGCATTGTGGTTGTACGGGGAATCTTGGATCATGCAACACTACGTTCGGTCCTTAAAGTGACATGGGCGATAACTCCACCCTAGCTACGTACACGTTAAAACATGTACAACCGGCTATTGCCAATAATCACCCACATCGAAACAGTAGTTTTATTTTCATTTTTAACAAACTACCAGTATCCTTTACTGCTCAAATAAACCATAAAAGATTTCATAAAGAATAGTGTGTGGGTAAACATTTTCAATCTTGATCTAAAGCAGTGCTAAGCATAAGCAGATTAATAAGCGATTATACCCAGTTTAATGAACTTAACCATTCCTAGGGTTTTTACGGATCGTATGTCCATATGATTAAGGGAATCCATCAATTTGGGTTAATATCTACCAAGTACCGTAGAATAGGGATTTATCAAAACATATGCATGCAGGAAGATTCTTAATCATATTTTAGTGGATTATGAAATCTGGGATCAAGATGATCAAGGGGGTGCTTGCCTTGCTCCTCAGTGGTATAGGCTGGATCAGTGTCGTCGACGGCGAAGTCGGTAGTCTCAGCGTCTACGCGTCAATAGAAGAACATAGCAAATAGAATACTTCAATATTAACATAAGAAGCAAATACATAAATGACGAAGACAGAAGTTGGAAGATTCAAATGAAATCAATCCAAATCAATCAATAATGGCAATTACTTCATCATTTCATATATTAACCAAGTTATATGGTTTCGGTCCTAAGGATAAAGGTATAAGAGTATACAGCACGACTACTTTTCTTTATGTATTATTGCATTTTAATTTACGAATTCAGGAAGCTAAGATTGTAAGATTAAACTTACAAAACTCATTTGAAGGTTGTACTGTTATTTTTACTAACACTACTACAGATCCGTACATCACAATCCATTCTTTTTGGTCATCACAATCGGTTTTGGTGGCGATACAAAGTCCAACGACAGTGATAAGGTAGATATATCACAGTCGGTTTTTAACCGACAGTAATAATACATTATCACTGTCGGTTCTTTTTAGCAACCGACTGTGATATTACACTTATCACAATCGGTTTCCACTTAGAACCGATTGCGATAAGTATAATATCACAATCGGTTCTTTTTTACAACCGATACAAATAATTACATTATCACAATCGGTTTTGTGTTGAAACCGATGGGGATAAGTATAATATCACAATCGGTTCTTTTTTAGAACTAATTCAAATTATTACATTATCACAATCGGTTTTTTCTTGAAACCGATGGGGATAAGAATATTATCAAAATTGGTTCTTTATGCAAACCGATTGTGATACTGAAAATATCCCAAGCGGTTCCAGTATGAACCGATTGTGATACTGTACCTATCCCAATCGGTTGCAACAAATAACCGATTGTGATGATGTTACTGTCCATCGTCCGAAAATGGCCTCGCATTGACAATATGACACATTCATCACAATCCACAATATCACAAAACATATACATCACAATCTACACACATTACATTCAAATTAATATTGTTTACAATCTGTAACAGTTCACATTCACATTCAGATAAATTTTGTTTACACTTTATGGACTAGTATTTGCTTGAATGGTCTCTATATCTACCATCATCCATTATAACTTCTGTCCAGTACCACTGGCATAAATGGTCTCGTAATTTCTTGAGATCAGCGTTGGTTAGGCTCTTCCGGAAGATATCAAGGTCCTGCAAAATAGATAGTAGTGCACTAATATATTTAAGTCTTAAATTGGTATTGTAACATGCTGATAGTATTATGCTTGTAAACAAATATCACATAGACAGTAGTGCAAATAATCTGCTCTATACCTTAGGGAAAAGATGTGAGCGACCAACCAAAATCAGCATGTGATGCATCACGTAAAAGCCACACAGATCATCGCACCCTTGTTGATGACACTGTGAACAAAGAAACTTAAATTAGGAGACGAATTAAAAATAGGTGTGAGAAAAAAATCCTATGATAGACACTTGTACCTTGAAGCGCTTCCACTCGAGTTTGGTGCCTTGTTTATCATTGTGTCGGCCACGTTCAGCAACGTAAGACATGAAAGCCCTATACATTGGAGAGATGCCATTGAGGTTGAAAATACCTAACGTAGTTCAATATGTAAAGTGTTAGGTTAGAGAAATGTACTTACTTCTGCAAAACAGGCTCGATCGCATAGTCCATCGGTCTATTTTCGAGTGAGTTCAACGTGTAGACCTTGTTTTGACTCGGAACAACCACAAGTAGAACCCAATGGTTGCTTATTAAACGGTACACAATGCAAGAGAATAAGTTAATACATGGTTGAAGTGTGTACATGTAATTGAATTATATAGTAGTACATACTCCTGGTGGTATGGGAAGAGAATGAAGTCCTTTTTTGCCTCGTCATGCAATGCCTGCTTGATGTATCCTGCAAGGAACTCCGATTGATACTTAGCCATGGTCGCAGACACCATCTCGGGGTCGACAAACCCGACAGGGTGTCGACCCGTCACGGCTCGCTACCTCATGATCCTGCAATTCATGTCAATTGTTAAAAAATATAATACAAAATCAGTAAATAGTCATCTGATTGAGTATGGTGCGAGACTCACAGCATCCAGGATCGTATGGTAGAAATATCGACGGCTTTCAAGCTGTACATAAAGTACAGATCCTCAAATCGATCGAAGGTCCCATCCCCGTTGCGATGGAATTGGCCCGCTCGATACTTCACTACGAAATCGTGGCAAGGCTCGTCCTCATGTGACCTATCGATGTACCATCCATGTAGGTGGCGAGTGAACAAGCCCAAAGAATTCAATTCTTGGCTTGGGAGAAAGGGCTTTCCATGTATGTACCGCTTGTGATCATCAGGGTGCTCTGTGTCCTCTGACAACTTTGCCTTCTTCACGGATGGACTCTCTGAACTCTGCTTTGTATCTTTCGTCAGCGTGGTAGAAGTCCTTTTGCGCACCACCTGCGCACCAGCATTTGTAGCTGCAGGCGTTGGTGCAGGAGGTGCAGCTGCAGGCGTAGGTGCAGGTTGTGTAGCAGGGGCAGGAGCATGTGCAGCAGGAGCAGGAGCAGCAGTAGTAGGAGTAGGAGCAGCAGCAGCAGCAGGAGTAGGAGCAGGAGCAGCAGCAGCAGCGATGAGGTGCGATGCTTGAGAAGCAGGCGATACCAGCGATACTTGATAATAGGAGCAGTGCATCAACAATAGTAGCAGGAGCAGTGCAGCACCGATGATGCAAGATACTAGCGATAGCAGTGCAGTGAGCAGCGATAATACCAGCCGAGTACCAGCAGTAGCGATGAGTGGTAGCGATGAGCAGTAGCAGGAGGAGGTGCTTGCACTACGACACCCGTCGCGGGCCACTTGATGAACGACATCCGTGCTTGCCCGAGAGTGGTGATATCTTCGTTCGGGGGGAACTCCAGGGCATGAGACATGTAAACATCGTGGACATAGTCCACCTGCACCCTCATGTAGCCCATCCCCAAAGGTATACCATGCACCGTGTCATCCTCCTTGCTTGGAAATGCAACCTGCGCGCAGCCTCAATGTATATTCCGTCGTCGATCAGGACTAGCTGGCACTTGGCAGGACCCTGCAAGAAGTGATCAGCATCTTCATCATAATCTTTGTTAAGCTTACTCATCTACCTTTTGGTCCGAAACAGTTATTACCTTGAGGTGTGAAATGCACAGTTCCTTATTGGAAGCGCAGCTGCTAGGGCGTAGCATAGGCGATGGTTGAGGAATCTGATTCTGGGAGAACATCGCCATCATCTCAGCCATCATCTCATCCTTTAAATCCTCCTTCAACTCCTCCTTCATCTGCGCCCTAATCCACGCCTCACGTGCTTCCCATGATCTTGCCCTGGCACTGGAAGCGCTCTCCTCTACAAAGAAGGACCTCTTCGTATACCCCGCACCTGCGGCAAGCACCCGCACCTTATGATCGGGCTTCCCGATTGCCGAACACAGGATGTCCCTTGACCCTTGGCTTTCAAATGCTCCTTGCTCTTTCTGCAGGCTTACCTCCTCCTGCAGGTCGCAAATATAAATTATTGCTAAAATACAATGGGAATATAATATGCAATTAATGTACTATGTTAGATATCTTACGATGGTCGTGACGATCTGTGCGGTCGAGGGGTTTGGAATGACAATCTGACCGTCAGAGGTTTTCTTCGTCCTCGCTAATACCCAGTCGCGTGCCCGCTCCTCGCATATGTGGGAGTAAGGCATCGTTGTCCCAGAGGTTGCACACTCCTCCGCTAGTCGCGCCCACTCTGCCTTCTTCCCGACATACCCACCGAAACTGAGGTGGTGCGCATGTGTGTTACGCCTCTGTATAGCGATATTCTTCTCTCTCAGCTCATCCGCCTCGGGCGTATTCCTCATCCTTGTGAACTCCTCCCAAACCTCAGGTGTAACAAATGGATACCTTTGGAAGGGAGTACGGTTTTTCAACACGAACTCGGCATGCATGGTCACCTTGAAATGCCTCAAAGCCACACCCATTCTCTTCAAGGCGTACCGTCTCGCATTGATTTCATTTTCCTCTGGTATAATCCATTTTCCCTTAACTTCGTCCCACAGTCGGTTCTTCTGCTCGTCGCTTACTTCCTTCCTCCAGTCCTTAATTGTGATCGGCACTCGCTCCCTCACCAATTGGCCGAGAAAAGAGGAGTAGCGCCCCTTAAACTTGATAGGACCCGTGCAAACCCCCATGGCATTGAAGTGGAGCACTTGCGGCGTTCTCCTTGTGGCTCCTTTATTCGGTCCTCTGCCCTTTCTAACCTTCCTCGATGGGGTAGCAGGACCATCTTTTCTCTCTGGCGTTGAGCCGGTGCTCTCTCTTTGCGACATTTCGAAGTAAGTACGTATATGTCAAACCTAAACTTCATGAGAGAAAGCAATTCAAATTTCACATAATAGAAAGCAATTCACATGTCTATCTGTAGACCGACTATGTACGTACGTACCAACGATGACTCCTAATCTCTAATTAGGTTAGGTCCTAATCCCATTCGAGGATATGTGGTTCGAGCAAGTTCCTAAGCTTTTGTACAACTCTAGAGAAAATTTCGGCAGCATCTCCCCACTGTTCTCCAAATACACGTCTCGACAACAGGTCAAGAGGGTCTGTATTCAAAGAACACCAGGGAGATGCTGCCGAAACTTTCTCTAGAGTTTGTACAACAGCTTAGGAACTTGCCCGAGCCACATATCCTCGAACTGTCCAAAAAACGTGGACAATTCGAGACTGCTTATTTATAAATATGCCATTTTAGCATACTTATAAACAAGCACCCTCGAACGGGAGACGCATAGGTTACGCAACTAAACTCGATAATAAAGTGCGATAATATAGCATGTGTTACAAGTTTCAAATTGCAATGAGAATATAATCTGCACATATTACTATAGAAGGGTTGCTAAATTAATTAGCCGAGGTGGATTGCTCTCAGATTGCTATAGAAGGGTTGCTAAATTAATTAGCCGTCCAACTTCTAGATGGCCAATATATCACCGGCTATTACATCTGAAAATTTCAGGATTACAACCCTAGAACAAAGACCTTGCTCTAGCACGTAAAACAACAAGTACAAAGATAGCCTGAGAATAAATATAGCACTGCTCTAACCCTACCACAATGCATTAAGAGCAAGTGCCACCAAATTGCCAGCTAAGAGCATAAAGGAATAAGCACAACACTGCTCTGACCCTAGAAAAATGCATTAAGAACAAGTGCCACCAAATTGTCAGCTAAGAGCATAAAGGAATAAGCATAGCACTGCTCTGACCCTAGAACAATGCATTAAGAACAAGTGCCACCAAATTGTCAGCTAAGAGCATAAAGGAATAAGCACAGTACTGCTATGACCCTAGAACAATGCATTAAGAACAAGTGCCACCAAATTGCCAGCTAAGAGAAGTGCTTATCTAGGTCTAGCAAGTTCCTTTAATGATCAGATTAATCAAGCCTCAATTTCAAGCAACCATCATCGAGCTATTTACAACCAATTACAACCCATAGTCCGATAGTTCTTACAGTGCGCCGAACCGAGTCAGCAATGGGGGAGGAGCCGATGGGGGACGCGCCGATGGGGGGGGAGGAGCCGGAGGGGGAGGCGCCGGAGGGGGAGGAGCCGGAGGGGGAGACGCTGGAGGGGGAGGCGCTAGAGGGGGAGGAGCCGGTGGGGGAGGAGCCGGAGGGGGAGGCGCCCACGGGGTACCCGCCGGGGGGTTGTGGGAGGAGCCGGAGGGGGAGGCACCCACGGGGTACCCGCCGATGGGGGAGGCGCCGGGGGGGAGGAGCCGGTGGGGGAGGTGGTCGAGCTAGGGTTGTGGAATGAATTGAAAGCGAAATCGGTCTTGGCGTGAAATGAACTGAGTGTACGCGCCGAAATGAAAATGCTCTTGGGTTTTATCACGGTCGGTTAAACAAAGAGACCGATCGCAATATTTACTATCTGTGTCGGTTCTTTAAAAGAACCGATCACAATATGTACACTATCTGTGTCGGTTCTTTCAAAGAACCGATCGCAATATGTTCACTATCTGTGTCGGTTCTTGCAAACAACCGATCGCAATATGTTCACTATCTGTGTCGGTTTCCTAAACGAACCGATTGTGAAGACTATGATCCAATTTCTAATTTTTTAAAACAGAGTCTTCATTCAAAAGAGTCGAAAAGTCAAATCTATTTCAGGTTTGCTATACTATAAGATCCATTTGACATATATATTCTACAAAATGCTACATTACACAGGGAATTCTTACAACTTAATTTATTTACAATACAACCCTTCTTGATGATCTACACGCATGTAATGTGTTCCATGTGTGCCGTCGTCACCGCTAAGACATGCCCCATCTGCAAACGGAGGTGTTTCATCAAATTGGTTGTACTCTTCTTCATCTACGACATTTTCAACTCCAACAATCCTCCTCTTGCCATGAAGTACGACGTGCAACCTCGGATTGGCCGGATCACGCACGTAGAAAACTTGAGTTGCTTGCTTTGCGAGGACGAACGGTTCATCTCTATAGGCCAGTCTATTCAGATCAACAATTGTAAAACCTGTCTTATCGACCTTAACTCCGTGAGGAAGTCTCACCCACTTACATCGGAACAATGGAATTTGGTATATTTCGTAGTCGAGCTCCCATATTTCTTCGATCATCCCGTAGTAACAGTTCATTGCAGTTGAGGATCCTCTAATTGAGTGATCATCGGACAAAGCATCTATGCTCACAAAGACTGCTTTTGCCTTTGTACTCTTTGCATCTTGACTTTCAGTATAAAATGTGTAGCCATTAATATCGTAACCTTGCCATGTCTGTATATTAAATCTTGGTCCGTCAGCCAACCATTTGACATCCTCGGTACTAACGGAGACCTTCACCTTTTCTTTGAACCATGTGAGGAATCGATCGTTGTGCTCTCGTGTGATGGAAAGCTCATCCATAAGTGGATTCTCTTCCCGTAATATCAACTTGTGCTGTAGGATGTATGGATGAACTTCTGCACTGTGTTGCAAGACTGTGAAATGCGCTTTACAGTACATATCAAATTGTGGGCTCATTAGATTTGACCCAATGGTTCCTTTCCCACCAAGTCTGCCCTCATGACGAGATATAGGAACACCAATCGGTTGTCTTTTACCTAGATAGTCCACGCAAAACTCAATAACCTCTTCAGTCCCATAACCTTCAATAATACTACCCTCAGGCTTCGACCTATTCCTCACGTATGACTTTAATATACCCATGTACCTCTCGAACGGATACATGTAACGCAGGAATGCGGGTCCACAAATCTTAATCTCTCTAACAAGGTGAACAACGAGGTGGACCATGACGTCGAAGAACGACGGGGGAAATGCATCTCAAGCTGATAAAGAGTCTGCACCACCTCACTCTGTAAGTTGTCCAGTATATCGGGATCAATAACCTTGCATGAAATCGCATTGAAGAAATAGCATAGCTTCGTGATTGCCAACCTGACGTCATCTGGTAGGATATTTTTGATTGCAACAGGGAGCATTTGGGTCATTAAGACATGACAGTCGTGGGACTTCATACCGAACAACTTCAAATCATCCATAGACACAAGCTTCTTAATGTTTGCGGAGTAGCCCGATGGAACTTTAATATCGTGGAGACACTTGCAGAGGTCTTCTTTCTCTTTCTTGGATAAGGTGTAGCATGCAGCGGGGATGTACGGCCCTTTTCCATCCTCCTCCATCACTGCAAGCTTGGGCCTGATCCCCATGTAGGTCATATCGCGGCGAGCATTCACACCATCCTTGGTCTTCCCAGGTATGTTCAGCAGGATGCCTACCAAATTATCACAAACATTTTTCTCAACGTGCATGACATCAATACATTGACGGACATCTAACTCCTTCCAATATGGTAAGTCCCAAAATATCGACCTCTTTTTCCAAATGGTCCTGGGATGAACAGATTTACGGCTCTTACCATACTGAACATCGATATACTCTACGCGTGAATATACTTGCCTTCCAGTCATAGGCTGCGGGGCTGCACGAACTTCCCTCTTTCCATCAAATTTGTCATCCATCTTACGATATCGATGACTTCGGGGTAGAAACCTACGGTGACCCATGCACACCGTTTTCCTCGAATTCGGCAGCCACAAGCTATCAGTGTCCTCTTCACAAACTGGACAAGCTTTGGCTCCCTTCGTGCTATAGCCCGCCAAATTACCAAGGGCTGGAAAATCATTTATGGTGCAAAATATCATAGCCCGTAGGGTGAAGTTCTCTCTTTTGTATGCATCCCACACCTCAACCCCCACATTCCACAATTTTACCAAATCCTCAATTAGTGGTGATAGGTACACATCAATATCATTACCCGGCTATTTGGGTCCTGAGATTAGCAACGACATCATGATATACTTCCGTTTCATGCATAACCAAGGAGGCAAATTGTAGATACACAACAAAGCGGCCAGAAATCTTGTGTCAACTGCTCATATTACCAAACGGATTCATACCATCCGTACTCAATCCAAATCTTATGATCCTCATCTCAGCACCAAACTCCTCATGTTGCCAATTAATGTTTCTCCATTGAGCCGAATCAGCGGGATGTCTCAACTTGCCATCTTCCTTTCGAGATTCATAATGCCAACGCAACAATTTTGCCTCTTTAGGATTTGCAAATAACCACTCTAAACGGGGAATGATGGGCAAATACCACAACACCTTGGCTAGTGTCCCTTTTTTCACATCTTCACCATCGTCAATTCGGTTCTTACGCTTCTTGTCATTACGCTTCTCATTTTGTTTGTATCGGGGTACACCACAAACTGGACAAATGCGCAGTTCCTTATGGACGTTGCGGTATAGTATGCAATCATTTGGACATGCATGTATCCTTTCTATTTCCATTCCCATGGGACATAATAGCTTCTTCGCTTCATAAATACTTGTTGGCAACTCGTTTCCCTCTGGAAGCATATCCGATAGAAGTATTAAAAGTGCATTGAAACTTGTATCTGTCCAACGGTGCTTTACCTTCAGTTCAAACAATGCAAGGACCGAACCCAACTTGGTGTATTCCCCTTTGCAACCTAAAAACAATGGTTTGGCATCGTCATCCATCAAGCTTTTAAATTTTTCGAACTCTCTTTCCGTGTAATTTCCCTCCACATCCCGCAACATTTGATCTAAATTATCGTCATCAAACATATCACGCTCCAACTCGTGATCGGCTTCCAAAGATGTCTTCGTTGCGTAGCATGCAGGTACTACCTATCTCCCCATGATGGATCCAACACGTGTAATTCCTCACGAAGCCACGTCGAATCAAATGCCCTTCAATTTGAGCTGAGTTGTTAAATCTCCTGAGATTGGTGCAATCAATACAAGGACAATATATGAACTTTACACCCCTCATAACCATATCTTCTTCTGCAATTCTTATGAACTCCTTAACTCCCCTCTGAAATTCAGCACTCACACGGCTTTTGTGATACATCCATTCTTCACGGTCCATCTACAAGTAAACCACAAACAATAAATTAATAATGCCCTAATCAATGAAATAAAAGAAGGGTTGAACCCGAAAACAAAGTTTTTTTTGTTGAATGATCTTAAAGAAACGTATATCTATAGACCGACTAAGTACGTACGTACGAACGATGACTCCTAATCTCTAATTAGGTTAGGTCCTAATCCCATTCGAGGATATGTGGTTCGAGCAAGTTCCTAAGATGTTGTACAAACTTTAGAGAAAATTTCGGCAGCATCTCCCCGCTGTTCTCCAAATACACGTATCGACAACATGTCAAGAGGATGTGTATTCGGAGAACACTGGCCAGGGAGATGCTGCCGAAACTTTCTCTAGAGTTTGTACAACAGCTTAGGAACTTGCCCGAGCCACATGTCCTCGAACTGTCCAAAAAACGTGGACAATTCGAGACTGCTTATTTATAAATATGCCATTTTAGCATACTTATAAACAAGCACCCTCGAACGGGAGAAGCATAGGTTACGCATCCTAATTAACTACTATATAATTGATCATATTAATTATATTAAAACAATTATGACATGTAATTTACACATTCACCAAATAAAAAAAATTAATTTAAGTCCTACTGCAATATTGAAGAGATTTCTAAGAATTAATGCTGGTCACCTTTCAAGAAAAACCACAAACGAGGGGAAATTTAGCTCCTGATCAAGCTAGCTAGGGTTTCAATTAACGGAGACCTTCAACGCACTGATCTCCTCCACCATACACTCTGCTAATGAGACCAAATCAAAATCGAATAATGTACGTTAATACAAAATTGAAGGGATTCGAAGGAATGGGGCCCACCTTTTGAATAAAGCCACAGGTAAGATAGGCTGGAAAATAGAGAAATCGCCTAGCAAACCAACTCGACGAGAGTTAATAAGTTCATTCCCGAGTCCAGACGATACATATAAAACCTAGCGAGCCTCATCACAATCGGTTCTATAGAAGAACCGTTTGTGATTAATTAGTTATCACCATCGCTTATATGTAAAACCGACTGTGATAATTTGGATCCTCAACACTGTCGGTTTCTTTATAGAACCGACACAGATAATGTATCTGTGTCGGTTCTCAAAAAGAACCGACTGCAATAACTTAAGTCATAACAGTCGGTTCGGGATATGAACCGACACGGATATTAATCCACCCCCTCGGCTTCCCCGCCAATTTGACCGTTCAAACATATAACTCCTTTCATATAGCTCCTTTCTGATCATCGGTAGTACTCTTCCAAGGTCTGATCGCGTTCCATTCCTCCGGCAAGGTCTGATCGCGTTCAAACATATAACTCCTTTCATATAGCTCCTTTCTTCTCTGCTGCAAGGTCTGACTCCTTCGGCAATGGCAGCAATGGCTCCTTTCTTCTCTTTCATATAGCTCTTCCATGCATATAGCTCCTTTCTTCTCTTTCATATAGCTCCTTTCTTCTCTGCAAGGTCTGACTTCTCCTTTCGACCGCAGCAATGGCAGCGCACCCTCCTTCTCCGGCAAGGTCTGACTCCACCGTGGAGTCACCGTACGATCCTCCACCGCCGCCGGCAGCGCCGCCTCAACCTCCGGCGCCTCACTCCGGCGTGGCGCTAGCGCCCCACCTGTCTCCCGACGTCCCTCCCGGCGCCTCACCCCATCCAGGTGCCTCCAAAGGCAGCAGGAAGCGCCCCAGAGATGGCGATCAAGACGACGATGACGAGGAGGAGGAGGAGGACGACGACGACGACGAGGACGAGGAGGAGAAGGAGGAGGAGGCGGAGTACTACGCGCCGATCACCATAGGGACCGGCGCCTTGTCTAGATCGGGTTCATCATCGGAGGATGAACCATCACTAGTCCGTGTAGTCTCCAGCGACACCGACTCTGGCGACTCTGGCGACTCGGGTGACTCGGTTGACTCGGGTTACTCAGGCGAGAGCCGCGAGTCGTAAATTTAATATATTAGGTGTAATGCAGTCCCCCTTTATATGTTTAATAATTATAAACAATGGATGTGGTGATATATTGTAATGAAGTACTGTCGACGATTGGAGAACGGGCTCCCGCCGAGCTTACTTGTCGAACGAGGGATCAACCAAAGCCCCTTTTTGCCAAAGGTTGTAGCATCGAAGACGCGGAAGATGGTCCATTAGAACAGACAGGAACACAAGGATTTTATCCTGGTTCAGGCCTCTCATGATCGAGATAATAGCCCTACATCCAGTCGCCTGGTGGCGTTTTTCTCTATTGAAATGATGGATACAAGTACACGGATCTCACCCCGGGATCCTCTTTCACGTGTGTTTTCGGGGGGATTAAATACAGAGCCTCACACTGTACACAAGGTAACTACCCCCTACATTTACGCCACGTTTCCATAACGTAGCGCCCACGATCCGGGGCCCTTGATCTGCGCAATTAATTTGAATTTCCGGTGGATTGATTGCCATCTTCCTTTCTAGTGGCATGACCGGGTCCCCCGACCATCCACCCGGGTAACGGCGTGGCCTTCACGAGCATGGTTGCTCGTGATCGTCCGGTATGGTCGTAGGCGAATGGGTAGACACACATGCTCGGGAGTTATGTTGCTCGGATGGTTTCCCGAGCATCTTCTGCTGGTGCTGTATGGTCGGTAGCTTCAGGATCTTCTGGGGGTACAACGGTCTTTTAACAGATAGTTAATCCCCGACAGCTTGAGAATGCTTGGGGCTCGCGCTCGGGTATCGCATCTGAGCTCATGGTTGGGAGTTACTCGGCCGTCGGGGCAGAATGGTCCTTATAGAAAATAGTCCAATCCCCGACAGCTAGTTCCCGAGGCTCAAGTGAGATGGGTTATCTCCTTGAGACTGAGAAGTCCAAGGAGGGATTGAATTCTTGATGGTGAAGCACCTACCTCAGCATCTGGGCATGAAATGACTAGAAAAAGGAATTGATAGATGAGGCAGGCTCATACTATCATATCCCAAGCAAACCATGCTCGGGGAAAAGGTCAGCACAAACTGCGCCGAGCGGGAAAACGAGACGCGACCGAAACTGGAAAAAAAGAAACAAACAGGCCAAAAAACATGAAAAAGGATGGAAAAGGATTAGTGGGTTGTGAAGAAACGCGTATAACCTCATCCCGAGCATGGATCAGATGCCAAGGGAAACTAGGCATGGATCAGACACCTAGCATAAAGGTAACTAGCAGGCTGTGAACAAACACATGCTGTCGCATCCCATGCACGGATCAGATGCACGGGGGAACTAGGCATGGATCAGACACCTAGCATAAAGGTAACTAGCAGACTGTGAATAAACACATGCTGCCACATCCCATGCATGGATCAGATGCACGGGGGAACTAGGCATGGATCAGACGCCTAGGCTACTAGCGGATTGCGAGCGGACTCACATTGCCACATCCCGAGCATGGGTCTAATGCTCGAGGAACTGACAGACGAGCCGGGCTCGAGCTGCCGCATCCTGGACATGGACCAGACGTCCAGGGAAATAAACTGGGAGGACCTGCGCTCAAACGCAGAGTGTACTCAGCGTGGAACACGAATAGTCTCCGAGTGAAACGCGTGCTCGGAGGAAGAGACTCGCGCCCGAGCGTAGTGCCTGCTCGGCGCGGAACACAAACAGTCCCCGAGCGAAACGCGTGCCCGGAGGAAGAGACTCGCGCCTGAGCGCAGTGCGTGCGCGGCGCGGAACACGAACAGTCCCTGAGCGAAACGCGTGCCCGGAGGAAGAGACTCGCGCCCGAGCGTATTGCGTGCTCGGCGCGGAACACCGATCGTTTCCGAGCGAAACGCGTGCCCGGAGAAAGAGACTCGCACCCGAGCGTAGTGCCTGCTCGGCGCGGAACACCCATCGTCTCTGAGCGAAACGCGTGCTCGGAGGAAGAGACTCGCGCCCGAGCGAAGTGCCTGCTCGGCGCGGGACACGAACAGTCCCCGAGCGAAACGCGTGCCCGGAGGAAGAGACTCGCGCCCGAGCGTAATCCGTGTTCGGCGCGGAACACCGATCGTCTCCGAGCGAAATGCGTGCTCGGAGGAAGAGACTCGCGCCTGAGCGAAGTGCCTGCTCGGCGCGGAAAACGAAGAGTCCCCGAGCGAAACGCGTGCCCGGAGGAAGAAACTCGCACCCGAGCGAAGTGCCTGCTCAGCGCGGAACACGAACAGTCCCCGAGCGAAACGCGTACCCGTAGGAAGAGACTCGCACCCGAGCGTAGTGCCTGCTCGGCGCGGAACACGAACAGTCCTCGAGCGAAACGCGTGCCTGGAGGAAGAGACTCGCGCCCGAGCGTAGTGCTTGCTCGGCGCGGAACACCGATCGTCTCCGAGCGAAACGCGTGCTCGGAGGAAGAGACTCGCGCCCGAGCGAAGTGCCTGCTCGGCGTGGAACACGAACCGTCCCCTAGCGAAACGTGTGCCCGGAGGAAGAGACTCGCGCCCGAGCGTAGTGCGTGCTCGGCGCGGAACACCGATCGTCTCCGAGCGAAACGCGTGCTCGGAGGAATAAGAGCAATTTTCAAGATATAACAAGATTAATTCCCGAGTGTAATGCCCGTCCGGTGTGAAGAAATACGCGTCCGAGCTAAAAATTTACTCAGTATAGATTCGAGCGAAAAGCCTGCTCGTGCAAGGGGATGAAATTTGCGCCTGAGCGAAGAACTTGCTCGACGCAAAACATGAACGACTCGCCTAAGCACAGTTTGCTTTAGGTAAAGAACTTTTTTTTACGTAACTTATCTCATCACAATTTGTGCAGTATCGGTCATCAGATGTGGAAGATGACGCCTTCGGGATTCCTTTGGCAAAGAATCTGTCGATCCCCACGGACGGCGCCAGCGGTCGACGATTGGAGAACGGGCTCCCGTCAAGCTTACTTGTTGAATGGGGGATCAACGGAGCCCCGTCGTACGGACCGAGGAGGTCGTTCGAGCGATGCAAGGTCGGGAGAGAGGGGGACACGACGTTTATCCTGGTTCGGACCTCTCTCTGCCGAGATAACAGCCCTACTCCAGTGTATTGTATTCTATCTCTTCGTCCCCTCCTCTGTTACAGATCTCCAGCGGGGGTTTAAATACTACGACTATATGTACAAAGAAGGCAACTACCTCCTGGGATCATGCTATGTAACCATATTTGTGATCCGCCGTCCTTGATTCGTGCGCTGTTTGAATTTCAGGTAGGATTTCCCTTGATCTTCGGCTGATTGGTTGTCTCCTTCCCTCCTCGTAGCGCTTGCCGGGCCCACCGACCAAACACCTGAGTAGGTCATGGTCTCCACGAGCATGCTTGCTCGTTGGGGTGTTTGGTATTGCCGCGAGTAAAGGCGTGGACGCTTATGCTCGGAGGAAGGGGAGGGATGCTCGTTTCATTCTCCCGAGCATCTTCTTTCAGAACTGCCTGGTCGGTGGTACTCAACTTTTCACGGGGGTACCGTGGTCTTTTGCCAGATAGCCAATCCCCGACAATTAGAATGTAGCACGTGAGTACATAAAGTACTCAGCAAGTCTGGGAAATTATGCAAAATGTAGGCTATCTAAAGATAGCTTAATATGGTTCTTTTGCATAAAGCCAAGTTTCATCAAATCATACTTGTTAATAATTTTCACAAAGCATATTTGAGCAATTCTTTTTAATAATTGAATTATGTAATATTGTAGTGAAGGTTCTAACCACCACTCACTAATATACAGGCTCTATCCGCCACATCTCAACAAGATCAAGGTTCAATCCATTCACATGGCTCTAACTGCCACAGTTCACAAAATCAGGTTCCTTCCACCTACCTGGCTTTAGCCACCAGAAGCACACCCGAGAGTTCTAACCGCTCTCGGATCCCAAAACAAACCATTGTTTAGTTTGAAACCAAAAACCAAAGTCTACCAATATGAAAGCATTCAGCAAGCTTTGCCTTTGACCGTAGGCACGGCTATTCAAATAGTTTTAACTCTGCAGAGGTGTACAACTTTACCCACAAGACATGATATTCCCTTGATGCTATCATGACAAGGCCTTTACAATGTATACGCCTAACCTAACCCACCCGCTGAGGTTTCACCGCTGTTAGGGTTATATCCACCCAGTACAGAAGCCCCCTCTTGCGTCGTGTGAGAAAAACAACAATGCCTCTTTCCGGCTCCCACATTCCACCGAGTGGTGAGTCTAAGTCAGGTTTCTACAAATTAGTTAGCCAGGTCGTGCCCACTTTGACATGTGGTTGTACGGTTATGCTTAGAATGGAGACAGTCATAAGCGTTGGTCCTTAACTGACTTGGGGCAGTACTTGCGCAATGAAAGCTAGCACTTCCTCCGCGCCCACCAGACAAACCATTCCGCCCCAGTCCAAAACCATTTTTCATTTTATTTTAATTTTGTAAACCATTGGCAATACTCCTTGCCTATAACTTTCAACACAAGGTTTCAGGAGATAAATGAAATTCCCACCCATCGGTGAATACTGACCATTAGCGAGGCTAAGCATTTCTACCGTACTATTCTATTCCACCAATAGTTTATTTTATAAAAATTACAAAGCTCAGGGTTTGATTACAATCCCTATAATCAATTTTATAATCTCCAATAATCCTTTTATTGCCATAATTAGATAATCATAAGAATAATCCAATCCAATATAGTATCCAACAAGTAAGAAGTATATCATGGTACCACCATCACTCCAAAATCATATTAAACCACAATCATGTTGGTATATGAAATATTTCCCTTGAACTATAACTTGTTTTATTGGCTTATCCATCATTCATACGGCGATCAATCCGCTAAGAATATTTCGTCCAAGCACTTACTAAACCACCGAGAATACTTCACAATATCCCCTTTAATCATCTAGAATACAATCCACTGATAATACTGCACAATATTATCTCTAATAATCTAGAACACAATCCACCGATAATACTTCATAATGTCGTATATTTAATCCTTCACATCATCACCTCAAAATAATCTACTTTAACACACCAAGAATACGTAATGTCATCATTTACTAAACCACCAAATATCTTGGATTATTCACAATTCTTCATAAATGATTATCACATATCTATATTTTCATAATCATCTATTTCTTAATAGTAATTCCCAACAACCACTAATAATCCAACTATCTCTGATTCTTATTTGATCAACCCAGGAAATCCAATTCAACATATTATCTACTTGCAATGATCTATTTAATCCAACATGAATACTTCACAATACCATCCATCCTCCAAAATTTCCCCCAATCCATTATAATGTGAACTATTATAACAATCCAACTGCACAATATTTCAATCATCAACGTTCATAGATCAACTTCATAATTAATAATCTCCAACAACACAAATTTTCACCTAACTCCAACTCTCATTCTATACTATAGGATCCATTCAAAATGTCTTCCAAATAGTCATTTCCCTAATCAAAGAATATTTTATCAAAAGTATTTATTATGGTGGATTATGGTACTAGGGCGACAAAGGACCATGGATAACAACGTCAAGAAGGTATAAGCAACAGGTATAACTAACAGCCTAACGTTAACATCATCATTTTATATAAACAGCAATGCAATTGGTGAAACATTATAAAACATTTATAAATCATGGGTTCAACATGCGTCAAGGAGACTTGCCTCGGTCACAGCGAGAGTGTTGAACACTTGAAGTCCGGCGGCGGAAACGGCGATCGCGTCGGGATCGTCGACTACACGCAAATCGAGGCAAATAAATAAATAATGGAAAATAAATAAAATCTAAAAATTACAAAATTAGAACTGGCAAGTAGATCTTGATTTTAGATGAATTTAGAAATTTGAATGGAGTCAAACGGAGTTCGGACGGAAAAGTTATGAGCTTCCGAAGTTTGAAATTCGAAAAATCAGAAAACCGGGAATATTCTCAGAATATTCCGCGTTTGACTGGTCAACCATTGACTTAGCTTTGACTAGGCTTGTCTCTATGGCATGTGGGCCCTAGTTGTCATAGAGTGGAGGGCTTTCTTCAAGCTTGGTCTCTCTATGGATGCCATGGATGGCAAGGAGCTTGAGGGGGAAGGTGGAGGAAGGGGGCTCGGCGGCGAGAAGGGGCGGCGGCGGCGGGGAGGTTGCCGGGCGCTGGCGCCACAAGACGGGAGTGCAGCGTCGTGCGGTGGGGCGGGGCGGCAGCGGCCGGCCGGCCATGGGCCCACACGCAGGAGCAAAGCTCCATGGCCAAAATAACAAAGGCAACCCAAAAAGAAAAAAAAACACCCCACCTCTAAAAACTTGATTTTTAACCCAAATTTGCATGGAATTGATCCAAACAAAAGCCTAAAACCTCTAGATTACATCCTTAGGGACATCTAGGAGAAAGGAATCGAGTTGAACCTCACCGGAGACGATGAATTTCGCGACGAACGGAGCTCCGGCTGGAATGAGAAAAACTCGAAATTCATCGCCAACTCTTGATCAAACCTAAAATTGATGATTGGGTTAGACTCTAGACTCATCCACGGTCACAAGGAACCAAGTGGCATGAAGAATGGCTCACCGGAGAAGGAGCTACAAGCACGAACTCGACGAACACCGAAAAAGTGCGACACAACGTCGGTTTTCTCGATCTCCGAGGCACACGATTGGAGTAGAGGGAAAGGGGAGCACACTCCCGGAAAGGGGACTCTTATACGAAGAGAATGGAGGCGATGGTGCGGCGTTTGGAGTAGTAACGCCCGAGTTAATGGCATTTGAATGGATTTCGGTTTTTCTTGAATGGTGCCATTTCCGTTGAGATTGGCGGCGAGTGAAGGTGGGGAATGGCAAGAGATCGTCGTTGCGGATCCAACGCAACCGACCGTTCGCGTTTTGGAGTTGAATTGAGGGAGTTATGGCCATTTGAATGCAACCCTAGCCATTGTTGCACTTGCAAGCTTCTCTGTTATTTTCCCTTGGCTGGAGGTTGAAGAAGGCCACTATTCCCTTGCCACGTGGCGCGTCCCCATTGGTTCTCCTTTACGCAAACGATTCGCCCTAGAGAAAAATAAGGAAAAATGGTCTAAAAAATTCCGAAAAAATTCCTAGAACCATTTTAGAATATTTGGGACCCAATAAAATTGGTTCCGCTGAATTTGGATGATTTTTGTGGAATTGAATATTCGGGCGCGAATCGCAGGCATTAAACAAAAGCCGCGCGAGATAAAATAGGAACGGAGGTCCAAAAATCCGGGGAATGATTCCTAAAATCATTTTGGAATATTTGGAACACAATTGAAGTGGTTTGGGGATTTTTGGTGCATTTTTGGACTCCGGTGAAATTTCGGGTACTAGCGGGAACTGGAAAATCGATTTTTCGACCGGAGTGGAATTAAATCCCGATTTTGGTTGGGAATGGATGCCAGGTTAATATAAACACCAAAGAAACTCCAAATTTTTGAATCTACTTAATTTAAATTAGATTTTTCTCAAGAAAGCGAAAACTAGGGTGTTACATTAGCCCCTGGATTGTGTTAGCTATGCGTGTGTGTTTTATTTAAAGCACTATAGTCAGTCCCAAAATAAGAAAGGCAATAGAGGAAAGAGGAAAAAGGACGTTGGCTGTGTGAGACAGCACGTTGCAATTTTCTCAGTTGAGCTTTTGTTGATACAGATATGCAATTTTCTCTTGTATTATTTTTTATTTTCTTGTTTACAAAATTTAGAACTATATCTGAATTTTCTCTTGTATTATTTTTTATTTTCTTGTTTACAAAATTTAGAACTATCTCCGAATTTATACCCAAACTACAACCCTGTTCATGCTAAAAACATGATGTAGGGTTCTTAGCTTTGAACACACAAGACAAACGCCGGGTTTGCAGAGCGTGCCAGTAAATTTGACCTGGAATTGACAAGGTAAAGATTGTAGGATCGATCAGAGCCGATAAATGAACGATTATCGGATTAACACCGGTCAGCTAATAGCCGATTAGGAGATAAGTAGATCAACCAGTTACGATTAATCTGAGGGTAAAGGCAGATCGACTTTGGAAGGCGATACGCAACAAACAAAGCAGATCGAACCTGAAAAACAAGTCGACGAGAACAACAAATCGGCGATGCATAACTATTATTGATCTCGAGGACTTACAGAGGAAAGTTTGCTACGAACTAAAAACAGAGAAAATTGTAAATAGGGTTGTGTTGATTGATTGGCTGATTGTTTTTTTCGCCTCATGGTCCGTCCCCTTTTATACTGCTTCGGCCAATCCGAGTCCTGCATGGACACGACAACTATATCCGTATTGGCTCTTGATCCGATTCCCTTTTCTTGTTGGCGACAGATTCCTTGTTGGCACCAGTTTATCTTTTCCATAAAAACTCTCCATATTTGAATTGGGCCGATTTTATCTCACGCCGAATTTTGGTGCAAACATATGCCCCCCATTTTTGGAAGATGACTTGTCGTTTTCCAAAAATCATGCCCCGATTACATCGGCTTATCAATCGGCTTCCAGGAAGTGCCTCCTCGATACCTGCCCCATTAACGGCGCCGTCAAAATCTCGGTGCGCTTTAAATGGAAAAACTTTTCCCGCCGTTCGCCTTTTTACTTCAGTATAAATATGCTGGTCCCCCCACGGTCATTTTCACGCTTCTGAGCTCCCAACTCACTAGTAATCGGCTTCCTCCATCTTTTCACATCAAGTCTTCCCTTTTTCACATCGGCCGCTATGGACCCTTCTCAGGTATTTATCCCGATTCCTCATAGCAACGATCAATTTTTCCTTGGGCTGGTAGGAACTGTAGAAGCCAATGCGGTAATGAACCAAGAAATCCCTAGGATCCCCCTATCGGCTTCTGGATATAATATCACGGAATGGGGAAAAAGCTTTAGGGCTTGGCCTACACACCTGAAAGGATGGTGGTCCTGGTACATCAGGGTATTGGCTCAAAAAAGGGTAGAGTGGGAAAGAATGGGAATAGACGAATGCCTCCCCTTGTGCTTAGCCTATCCGGAAGCTAATGAGCCGTTAGTAGCCGCGGCTTGTTACTTTTGGTCGGACTCTTTTAATGTCTTTCTCTTCCCGACTGGTCCAATTGGCCCTACTCTGCTTGACATAGCTCAACTCTATTGCCTTAGGCCGGATGGTGATCAGATATCGGCCTTTAGTGGTAAGCCTAGCTTTAAACTGATCCGGACCAAAGGGGAAGGTTGGCATAAGTATATCCAGAATAACAACAAGGTCAATGGCCCAGTGTCGGCTGAGGAGCATGTTGCTTTTCTTAACTTGTGGTTAGATCAGTTTTTGTTCTGCGGGGCATCCCTCGGTCCTACCCAAACCTTCCAATTAATAGCCGAACGATTAGTGGAGGGCTGTCGCCTTGCACTTGGCAAAATTTTCCTAGGAGCTGTCTACCAAATGATGCATATTATCCGTAGCCGACTTTTCTCAGGTTTCGCAAAGTTCGTAGTCGGCAATGTAGGGGGACCTCTGTGGTTTATCCAAATCTGGCTACACTGCCTGTTTAGCCGATCCATTCTCTCTGAACCCTTAGGGAGCTCGGCCTTTCCAAGAGAAGATTACCCCGAAACCGCTCAACCCCAATACAGAGCTAGTCGATCTTATGGAGAGAAATTCATCATGTGTTCTGCTGGTGAACTAAAGATGACCCCAGCTGGCTTCCATAAATACCTAAGTTTCTTCTTGCATCTAGATAGGTATTCCTTTAGTCAGCAAGATTTTTTCAGTTATACCGATGTGGCTGGCTTCCCATGGCCTTCCTTCCTCCAGCTAGATGCGGATAGTTCCTTGGTGCCTCAATCTACCTTGGATTTGTACAAACTTTTCATTTCTCCTAGCGTGATCCATGTTGGTATGAACAACCGGAATCACACATTTCAACCATCTTATGAATTTTATCATCCTTCGGTCTATGCCCGTCAGTTGGGCTTTCGGCAAGCTATCCCTAGCTTTCCTTTGCTTTCTCGCATTGAGCCCCGATCTCGGGTTACCAGTAAAACTACCACGAAAATCGTGCTTGAGGTAGCCGATGAACTCCAAGTCTTCTCGACACCGCGTTTTTTTCCTCAACTCCCGTCGGTTGGCCGCTTTCTCGCAGTGGTGGTCTACCATAGCAGAAGCGCTACTTTTGGACAGAGCTCCGTCGGCTATAATCCTTTTGTTTTTACCTGATTTCCATGAGCCAACAGTAGCTTCTGATTCCAGCGAGAGTTCTGGTTATACCAACTCTTCAGTAGTTGTAGAGGTACCGGTGCCTATATTCTTCCTTTGAATTTTTGCACTTACGTTTGGTCCTTTGTTCTGTTTTACCGATCTCTGGCTTTTGCAGGGGAGGATAGTGATGTACACTGGCGAGCAATCGGCTGGACCAGATGCTTCTGTTGGCAGTAGCCGACTGAGACGGCCAGGACAAACGACAGGGACAACGGGCTACACGTGGGTACCCTAGGTATCAGGAGTCCATCCCTGTCGTATCTCGCTCATCAACAACGACCTGCCAGTAAGTTGTTTTCATTGCATCGGCTTCTGTCTTCCATTTTATTGTTTTTGCCAATGCTTGCTTTGTGATTCAGAGAGGAAAAAGAAGTCTACCAGGCGATCGCCCAATCCTGCGAGACGCTCAGCCGACCACTCCCCAGATCATTCTGCTACCGATGTAAATCTGGTCCTTTTCCTTCCATCTTAAATGAGGTACCCTACTTTACGCAGTGCTGACCATCTTCTTATTTCAGCAATCGCCGTCAGTGCAAGTGGCCGGGGTTCTAGCCGACCTCCAGGGCACTTCATCGGCTATTCCGCCCTTGCTGTCTCTGATGCTTCCCGACGTGCCACCTCTGATAATTGATGTCACTGCTTCTCCGGATTTATCGACGAATCCAGCCGATCTTTTGGGTTTCACCTTGGACGAACTGGACGACCCAGAAGTGGTGGCCACAGATGATTACCCAACCGACGTCTGGAGGATTATTGATGCATCCGTCATTGCATCGGCTGCTGTAACCTCTGCGCCAGGCATGCAGGAGCACCTTAACCGCCTACTTAACGAGGTGATGCAGCCCGAAGCCCAGCTTTTGGCGAACACTCAACCTCACGAAGCGCTATGGCACAGTGCAAGCCGATCTCGGTAGAGGCTATGGCGGCTTGTAACATCCCAAAATTTTACTTTTCCTAAATTCATGTGTGATTTGGCACTTTGGTGAATTTTTGGAATTTTCTGGAATTTATTTGGATTTATTTGGAATTTATTTGAATTTATTCCATTTTGAAATAATTAAAGAATTTAACTTTGAAAATAAAATTTTGTTGGAAATATTTTATTTGAGTCCAAAATGTTCCAAAATATTTTCCAGAATTTTTCTGGAATTTTTCTGAGTCTTTTGCTATTTTTAATGAATTAAATAAATTACTGGAGATTATTTTAATTATTAAATCATTGGAAAATCGAATTGGGTCAAATCTTGTTCATCCGATCGAGCCCGAAGTCGACTTCGAGTCCGAGTCCGACCCGACTCGACCGAAGTCGCATTGAGCCCAACCGCTGCCGGACGCATTCCTAATCTCGCGGAACCGTTGGATCAAGATCCAACGGCCCACAAGGTGCCACGTAGCCCACGTGCGACCGCACCACTAACCCAAAGAACTCACTCGATCTCAGCCGTTGGATCGAGATCCAACGGCCAAGATTCACTCGGACCCAACCGAGCCGTGTCCGAACCGAACCCGTTCGCCCGCATGATCGTGGCCGTCGATCGCGCCACGTGGACGGCGGCGATTCATCGTCTCCATCTCAGTCGCGGTCGGACTCCGCCGCCGCGTAGATCTAGGGTTCCGCCTCGGGCACGAACGCTGAGGCTATTTAAAGCCCGAGTCACGCCCCGAGGTCAGCCCTGACTTTGCGCACCCATAGCCCCTACTCACCAAGGCAGAGCCGCCGTCGTTTAGCCGCGATAGCTCGCCGTAGTTGCGCGCCGCTCCGCCACGGTTTTTGCTTCATTCCGCCATCAACCGCCATCCCTAGCCGCCGTTGAGCCCAGATCTAGAACCCCCAGACCGAGACGCGCCTGTGGAGCCAACTCACCTCGCCGGAGCCCCTCGGAAACGCCGCGTGGGGAGTCGTCGTCTTCATCCCCGGTACCCTAGCCTCGCCGCGCCATCGCCGGACCTCGCGAGCTCTATCAACCGTTCGATCTTCATCCGACGCACGAGGTGAGGCCACGAGCCGTTCTTGTTTCAACTCCGGATTCTTTGGCGGTAGTTAGATCTTGATCAGAAGTGAGATTGAGCCACGTAGGAGCCGTAGGGCAGATTAGATGCGTTTGGAGCCGTCCGATCCAAAGCGAACGGCTCGGATCGAGCCATGTGTGCCACCGCACCGTCTTGCCAGCGTGGCGCGTGTCTCGACACGGGGCCCGCATGTCGGCGGCCCGACCAAACCACACCATGGCGCCACGGACGTCATGGCGAACCACTGCGTCGGCCGCCACCCGGTAGTGTAGTGGCGTCGGCGATGAGCGTCACCGATGGGTACCACCCGTCAAGACCGTGGTGAGCCCCGCTGACGTCAGCAATGACGTCACCCGAGGGGGGGCCACCTGTCAGTCGCACACGTAAGCCGTGGACCGAGTCCACGGTGGACCAAGCCAAACCATGGACCACGTCCATGAACCGGCTGACGTCAGCACACCAATCAGGGGCTGCCACGTGTCCTCGCTGACGCAATAAATAATTTCCGAAAAAGAAAATGATTTAATAATTCGGTTTAATAATTGATTTGAATTTCAAAACTTCAAACGCTTATAACTTTTGCGTTTCAACTCCGATTTGAGTGATTCAAATTTCTAAATTTGTATAAAATTGAGATCTACTCAAATATGAATTTTATTTAACATTTGGACTAAAGTTTTTCTCTGTAAAATTATTTAATTGATTATTTAAACTTTAAATAATCATAACTCTTGTGTTTTAACTCCGATTTGAGCGATTACAGTTCCTAAAAATTCATAAAATTATGTTCTCTCTGTTTATGGATTTATTTGGATGTTTGGACACTTTTTGCCTAGTGTTTATTTGTCGGGACCCCGAATTTGCAAATCCGGACCCTCTGTGTATTCAGCACTAGTCCAGGAACACGCTAGTGCACACAGTCTTAACATCGGTAAATATCACAATCATACCACTCGACAGTAATAAAGTACTTTATTTAAATAGTTAAATTGGTTACTCGACCTTATGGTCAAGTTTACAAATGTATGCCTCGCAGGGCGAAACTTATTAAGAGAGAAATAGTAGCAGTGGAAAATCAAATAAATTCGTGGCGCCATCCAGTATACCACAGGCAACTGACTGGGCTCGCTCCCTAAGTAGACGGATCCTCTTGGAGCTCCTCCTCCAAAGCTGGTGTAGTCTCCTCTTCAACTGGTGTTGTATTGTGGCAAGGGTGAGTACTTGGTACTCAGCAAGTCATGCACAGAATGCAGGCTAATATACTATATGCATGGCTTGGTACAAAGGAATAGCTCAAGGTATATTTGCAAAGAAACAAAGATTTGACAAGTAACATAAGTAGATTCGAAAGCAGTAGAAACAAGTATAGCATAGGAAACTTTTCAAGGAGTTTAATAAACATCTTTCCCATCCTAATCCACATTTCCATCAACATCATTATTAATCCAACCCAACCTTTCAAATCCAAGTTATTTTTGAGAAAAAATCTAACCCTTGACTGTAATTCCCGAGCGATGTCCCATACCGCGGACACGGCTATTCGAATAGATTCTACACTCTGCAGAGGTTATGCACTTTACCCACAAGATACAGTCAAACACCACAAAGGCGAGTTCCCGTAACAAAGTCTTTCGGAAACTTCTAACAATACAAGTGGTCCTCCCCGGTTATTGCACACTAACCCTTCCCATAGCTAAGGCGAAGTTTAGGCCAATCAACCGTTAGATGGGTACCTGGCCTCAGCCCCGGTACGCTCCCCCATACAACTTACACAAAGGGTGTAGTTGACCTCCTGAGGTCCCACAGGTACGTTATTAGCAACTTAGTCAACTAGGTCCGTCCCATTACAGACATGTGGTTGCACGTTAGACCCAGTTCAAAGGCTTGCAAGGTTAAGTCCTTAGGGTGACCAGGGCAAGACTACCCGAAGAACCAAATCAACATCCCCAATGCCACAACTGGCCCACCTGATTATTCTTGCCACATGCCCCGGTCGAAAAACTATTTATCAAACCCCAGTTGATTACCATGCAACACGTGCCATCAACATCACATGATACCTTTCCAAAACAGGTTCAATATATCATTAAGTCAATATTAACATTTGATTGTCAAAAATCATGTCATGAGCACGTAGCAGGTCTAAGCAGTATACTACAACGGTCTAAAACCCATGTTGGCAATTTAATAATATCCAACTAGTAAACCACATCTAGGGTGACAAGGGGTCATAGCACATACTTAAGTAATCAAGGTGTCATACAGCAATTTGGCATTTATCTAATTCCCATATTTCAATAAAGTATTTTCTAATTGAACTAGCATGCAATAAGTTAAATCAAAATAGATTTCGAAATAGGATCAACATGGTTAAAGCACAACTTGCCTTCAAAAAGTACTTGTTCTTGGTCTTGAGTTGGATCCTGAGTCAATACTTCTCCTTCAAATCCTTCCGGCACTTCAACGTCTACTCGTAAAGCGTGCAAATAGCAAATACATGAATAAACAATAGGAAAAAAGTATCCAATCATCCAAATAAAATCCATAAACAGAGAGAACATAATTTTATGAATTTTTAGAAACTGGAATCGTCAAATTTGGAGTTAAAATGCAAAAGTTATAATTATTTAAAGTTTAAATAATCAATTAAATAATTTTACAGAGAAAAACTTTAGTCCAAAAATTAAATAAAATTCATATTTAGGTAGGTCTCAATTTTATACAAATTTAGAAATTTGAATCACTCAAATCGGAGTTGAAACGCAAAAGTTATAAGCGTTTGTAGTTTGAAACAAAATCTGAAATCATTATTTCGAATTAATAAATCATTTTCTTTTTCGGAAATTAATTATTGCGTCAGCCTGGACACGTGGTAGCCTCTGAATGGTCTGCTGACGTCAGCCGGTCCATGGACTTGGTCCACGCTCGGCTCGGGTCTACCGTGGACTCGGTCCACGACTCCACGTGTCGCTGACATGTGGGCCCCACATGTTATTGTCACGCACGCAATTAACCCGTGCGGTCCAACTCGCTAACATGCGGGCCCCACCGTGACGTCAGCGGTGACGTCATGGTGCGGTTCGGTTGTCCCGCTGACACGCGGGCCCCGCGTGTCAGAGACACGCGCACACGCGCGCGTGGCGTGGCTTGGGTACACGTGGCACAATCTTGGCCGTTGATTTGAAAATCAACGGCCCAGATTGGATCTATGCTTCACGCGTTTGGGGTGAACGCGGCCAATCTGAGCCGTTGGATCTTGATCCAACGGTTGGAAACGATCCTAACCCGTAACATTTTCCACGATGCGGGCGGCGTGGCGATCGTGGGCCGTTGGATCTTGATCCAACGGTCGGATCTAATCTGGATTCTAGGGTTTGGGGAGGGCGTGGGCTCACCGCTGCTCGATCGGGATCGGACGGTCCGTAAGCTTTCCAGCGGTTGATGGCGGCGCGGGCTCAGCACGGAGACAAGGACGGCGACCTTCCGCGGCGTTCCGAGGGCCTCCGGCGAGATGAAGTACGCGCCCAGGTTCGCCTCGTCGCGGGGGTTGCGGATCTGACCACGGAGGCGGCGGAGCGCGGCTGGTTTGCGGCGAAGAACGAAGAACACACGGCGGCTGTTCTTAACTACGGCGAGGAATTGCGGTGGCGCTAGGGTTTCCCTGCATGCGTGGGTTAGGGCAACGGGTTGCAGCGTCAAACGACGGTCCTCGGGAGGGGGTCCACGGCTTTTATAGCGCGGAATCCGAGTTCGACGCGGCGGCGGAGGGCAACGGCCGCGGCGAGGTCTCTGGATCGGGGACGATGACCCCGGACCGTCCACGTGGCGTGATCAACGGCCACGATGGCTTGGCGCGAACGGGTCCGACCCGGATCCAGTCGGATCGGGCTCGCGTGACGTGGCGCTGTCACGGCCGTTGGATCTCGATCCAACGGTCACGTGGCTAGGGTTCAGCCGAGTGGGTTCGGCTCGACCACGTGGCTCGGGTCGGACTCGGGTCCGGTCGGATGAACAGTACAAACCCACTCGCATTTTCCAGCGATTTAATATTTAAAATAATTTCCAGTAATTCATTTAATTCATTAAAAATAGCAAAATACTCAGAAAAATTCCAGAAAAATTCTGGAAAATATTTTAGGGTATTTGGGACTCAAATAAAATATTTCCAACAAAACTTTATTTGCAAAATTAAATTCTTTAATTATTTTAAAATGGAATAAATTCAAATAAATTCCAAATAAATCCAAATAAATCCCAGAAAATTCCAAAAATTCACCAAAGTGCCAAATCACACATAGATTTAAGAAAACAAAATTTTGGGGTGTTACAAACCTCCCCCCTTAATAGAATCTCGTCCCCGAGATTCAGGGCTTACTACAGAATAGGCTTGGAAACTCTTTCTTCAAATCCTCTTCGCGCTCTCAAGTCGCTTCGCTCTCTTCATGATTGCTCCACTGAACTCTACAGAAACGGGTTGACTTATTTCTAGTCTCTCGATCCATAGTGTCTAGAATCTTCACGGGATGCTCCTTGTAAGTCAAATCTTCTTGCAACTCAATTGACTCTAGCGGTGTCTGTTCCTCAGGTACTCGGAGACACTTCTTCAACTGGGACACATGGAATACGTCATGTACTCCTGCTAACGACTGTGGCAACTCCAGCTGATAAGCAGCTTCGCCTCTGCGGCTCAAAATCTTAAATGGTCCAACATAATGTAACACCCCAAAATTTTGCTTTTCTTAAATCCATGTGTGATTTGGTACTTTGGTGAATTTTTGGAATTTTCTAGAATTTATTTGGATTTATTTGGAATTTATTCCATTTTAAAATAATTAAAGAATTTAATTTTGCAAATAAAATTTTGTTGGAAATATTTTATTTGAGTCCAAAATGATCCAAAATATTTTCCAGAATTTTTCTGGAATTTTTCTGAGTCTTTTACTTTTTTTAATGAATTAAATGAATTACTGGGAATTATGTTAAATATTAAATCGCTGGAAATTCAATTAGGGTTAGTACTATTCCTCCGACTCGAACCAGACCCGAGTCTGACCCGAGTCGGACCCACGCCACGCGACTTGGTTCAACCGCGTCCCCGAACCCAAACCCTAACCCTAATTGCGCACCGTCCGATCCCGATCGAACGAATGCCGTTCGGCCGCGTCGCGCACGTGCTTGGGCCGTTGGATCCTGCCACGTGTGCGGTCGCGCTATCGTCTCCCCCGACGAGTCCGAGCCGGACTCCTCCGCCGTGGGCCGCCGCGTCCGTTAGGGTTTCCGCGATCGCCGCAGGCGGGGCAATAAATACCCCCACGTGATCGCTCGGGTTTGCTGAGCACGCACGTCTAGGTCCCAAGCCCTGCGCCGCTACCCGTAGCGCGCAATCGCTCGTCGACGCTAAGAACCGCCGCCGAGGGTTTTGCGTTGTTTCCGTCGTCGCCGAGGACTCTCCGCCGCCGTGAGACCCAGATCCAAACTCCTCGCACCGAGCCGCGTCCGGGAAGTGCACTCACATCGCCGGAGCGTGCTCCAAACGCCGCTTCATAGGTCGTCATCCCCAACCCCGGCAGCCTACACCACCGACCTCCATCGCCGGACTCGCGAGCTCCACGGACCGTTCGATCCCCATCCGACAATCACGGTGAGTCCACGTTTCCTTGAAACTTTAGAAAACCAGATTGGATCTGGACCGTTAGGTCAAGATCCAACGGTCCAGATGTAGCCACGTAAGCGATCGCGCAAAGCGGCTGGATAAGGTTCAACCGATTCGATCAAGATCGAACGGCGAGGTAGCGCCACGCAGCGTCATCCGCCGGATCGTGCCACGCCACCCACGGTGAGGCAAAAATCCGATCCAATCTGGACCGTTCGATCTGAATCGAACGGCTCGGATCGTGCCACGTAGCCTAGGCGCGCCGTACCGTGCGAGCGCACGTGGGCCGCTGACATGCGGGCCCGCATGTCAGTCGTACCACGCCGCGCCCGATCCACCGTGGACCCGTGCGCCCGTGGACCCGATCCATGGGCCGGACACGTGGCGGCACTGAGTGGTGCCGCGTGTCATCTTGGCGTCAGCATGACATCATCACGGGAGCCGTTCGGTGATGACGTCAGCCGACCAATCCAGTGCTGACACGTGTCCAGGCTGACGCAATAATTAATTTCCAAAAAAGAAAATGATTTATTAATTTGAAATAATGATTTCAGATTTTGTTTCAAACTTCAAACGCTTATAACTTTTGCGTTTCAACTTCGATTTGAGTGATTCAAATTTCTAAATTTGTATAAAATTGAGACCTACCTAAATATGAATTTTATTTAATTTTTGGACTAAAGTTTTTCTCTGTAAAATTATTTAATTGATTATTTAAACTTTAAATAATCATAACTTTTACGTTTTAACTCCAAATTTGACGATTCCAGTTTCTAAAAATTCGTAAAATTATGTTCTCTCTGTTTATGGAGTTTATTTGGATGATTGGATACTTTTTGCCTATTGTTTATTCGTGTATTGCTATTTGCACGCTTTACGAGTAGACGTTGAAGTGCCGGAAGGATTCGAAGGAGAAGTATTGACTCAGGATCCAACTCAAGACCAAGAGCAAGTACTTTTTGAAGGCAAGTTGTGCTTTGACCATGTTGATCCTATTTCGAAATTTATTTTGATTTAACCTATTGCATGCTAGTTCAATTAGAAAATACTTTATTTAAATATGGGAGATTAGATAAATACCAATTTGCTGTATGACACCTTGACTACTTACATATGTGCCATGACCCCCTTGTCACCCTAGTTGTGGTTTACTAGTTGGACATTATTAACTTGCCAACATGGGTTTTAGACCGTTGTAGTAAACTGCTTAGACCTGCTACGTGCTCATGACATGATTTTGGACAATCAAATGTTAATATTGACTTAATGATATATTGAACCTGTTTGGGAAGGTATCATGTGATGTTGATGGCACGTGGTGCATGGTAATCAACTGGGGTTTGATAAATAGTTTTTCGACCGGGGCATGTGGTAAGAATAATCAGGTGGGCCAGTTGTGGCATTGGGGATGTTGATTTGGTTGTTCGGGTAGTCTTGCCCTGGTCACCCTAAGGACTTCACCTTGCAAGCCTTTGAACTGGGTCAGGAGGTCAACTACACCCTTTGTGTAAGTTGTACGGGGGAGCGTACCGGGGCTGAGGCCAAGTACCCATCTAACGGTTGATTGGCCTAAACTTCGCCTTAGCTAAGGGAAGGGTTAGTGTGCAATAACCGGGGAGGACCACTTGTATTGTTAGAAGTTTCCGAAAGACTTTGTTACGGGAACTCGCCTTTGTGGTGTTTGACTGTATCTTGTGGGTAAAGTGCATAACCTCTGCAGAGTGTAGAATCTTTTCGAATAGCCGTGTCCGCGGTATTGGACATTGCTCGGGAATTACAGTCAAGGGTTAGATTTTTTCTCAAAAATAACTTGGATTTGAAAGGTTGGGTTGGATTAATAATGATGTTGATGGAAATGTGGATTAGGATGGGAAAGATGTTTATTAAACTCCTTGAAAAGTTACCTATGCTATACTTGTTTCTACTGCTTTCGAATCTACTTATGTTACTTGTCAAATGCTGTTTACTGCAAATATACCTTGAGCTATTCCTTTGTACCAAGCCATGCATATAGTATATTAGCCTGCATTCTGTGCATGACTTGCTGAGTACCAAGTACTCACCCTTGCCACAATACAACACCAGTTGAAGAGGAGACTACACCAGCTTTGGAGGAGGAGCTCCAAGAGGATCCAACTACTTAGGGAGCGAGCCCGATCGATTGCACTGTGGTATCTTTGGATGGCGCCACGAATTTATTTGATTTTCCGCTGCTACTATTTCTCTCTTAATAAGTTTCGCCCTGCGAGGCGTGCATTTGTAACTTGACCATAAGGTCAAGTAACCAGTTTGACTATTTAATCAAAGTACTTTACTAGTATCGAGTGGTATGATTGTGATATTTACCGATGTTAAGACTGTCTGCACTAGCGCGTTCCTGGACTAGTGCTGAATACACAGAGGGTCCGGATTTGAGCCGTTGGATCTTGATCCAACGGTTGGAAACGATCCTAACCCGTAACATTTTCCACAGTACGGGCGACGTGGCCGATCGTGGGCCGTTGGATCTTGATCCAACGGTCCAGATCTAATCTGGATTCTAGGGTTTGGGGGAGAACGTGGGCTCACCGCTGCCGTTCGATCGGGATCGGACGGTCCTAAGCTTTCAGCGGTTGATGGCGGCCTTGGCGGGGCTCGAAGCACAGGAGACAAGGACGGCGACCTTCCGCACGGCGTTTCCGAGGGCCTCCGGCGAGATGAAGTACGCGCCCAGGTTCGCCTCGTCGCGGGGGTTGCGGATCTGACCACGGAGGCGGCGGAGCGCGGCTGGTTTGCGGCGAAGAACGAAGAACACACGGTGGCTGTTCTTAACTACGGCGAGGAATTGCGGCGGCGCTAGGGTTTCCCTGCAGGCGTGGGTTAGGGCAACGGGTTGCGGCGTCAAACGACGGTCCTCGGGAGGGGGTCCACGGCTTTTATAGCGCGGAATCCGAGTTCGACGCGGCGGCGGAGGGCAACGGCCGCGGCGAGGTCTCCGGATCGGGGACGATGACCCTGTATCGCCCACGTGGCGTGATCAGCGGCCCACGATGGCCTGGCGCGAGCAGGTCGACCCGGATCCGGTCGGATCGGGCTCGCGTGACGTGGCGCCGTCACGGCCGTTGGATCTCGATCCAACGGTCACGTGGCTAGGGTTCGGCCGAGTGGGTTCGGCTCGACCACGTGGCTCGGGTCGGACTCGAGTCGGACTCGGACTCGGGTGCGGTCGGATGAACAGTACAAACCCACTCGCATTTTCCAGCGATTTAATATTTAAAATAATTTCCAGTAATTCATTAAAAATAGCAAAATACTCAGAAAAATTCTGGAAAATATTTTAGGGTATTTGGGACTCAAATAAAATATTTCCAACAAAACTTTATATGCAAAATTAAATTCTTTAATTATTTTAAAATGGAATAAATTCAAATAAATTCCAAATAAATCCAAATAAATCCCAGAAAATTCCAAAAATTCACCAAAGTGCCAAATCACACATAGATTTAAGAAAACAAAATTTTGGGGTGTTACATTATTCGTGTATTGCTATTTGCACGCTTTACGAGTAGACGTTGAAGTGCCGGAAGGATTCGAAGGAGAAGTGTTGACCTAGGAGCCAGCTCCGGACCAAGAACAAGTACTTTTTGAAGGCAAGTTATGCTTTGACCATGTTGATCCCATTTTGAAACCTATTTTGGTTCAAATTATTGCATGCTAGTTTAAATTAGAAAATGCTTTACTTAATTACGGGTAATTAGATAAATGCCTAATTGCTGTATGACACCTTGATTACTTAAATATGTGCCATGACCCTTGTCACCCTAATTGTGGATTATTAGTTGGACATTACTAAATTGCCAACATGGGTTTGTAGATCGTTGTAGTATATGGCTTAGACCTGCTACGTGCTCATGACATGATTTTGGACACTCAAACGTTAATATTGACTTAATGACATATTGAACCTGTTTGGAAAGGTATCATGTGATGTTGATGGCACGTGGTGCATGGTAACCAACTGGGGTTTGATAAATAGCTTTTGACCGGGGCATGTGGCAAGAATGATCAGGTGGGCCAGTTGTGGCATTGGGAATGTTGTTTTGGTTCTTCGGGTAGTCTTGCCCTAGTCACCCTAAGGACTTCACCTTGCAAGCCTTTGAACTGAGTCAATCTTGCAACCACATGTCTGTAATGGGACGGACCTAGTTGATTAAGTTGCTAATAACGTACCTGTGGGACCTCAGGAGGTCAACTACACCCTTTGTGTAAGTTGTACGGGGAGGCGTCTGGGGCTGCGGCCAGGTACCCATCTAACGGTTGGTTGGCCTAGACTTCGCCTTAGCTAAGGGAAGGGTTAGTGTGCAACAACCGGGGAGGACCACTTGTATTGTTAGAAGTTTCCGAAAGACTTTGTTACGGGAACTCGCCTTTGTGGTGTTTGACTGTATCTTGTGGGTAAAGTGCATAACCTCTGCAGAGTGAAAAATCTATTCGAATAGCCGTGTCCGCGGTATTGGACATCGCTCGGGAATTACAAAATAACTTGGTCTTGAAAGGTTGGGTTGGATTAATAATGATGTTGATAGAAATGTGGATTAGGATGGGAAAGATGTTTACTAAACCCCTTGAAAAGTTATTTATGCTTTACTTGTTTCTACTGCTTTCGAATCTACTTATGCTACTTGTCAAATGCTGTTTACTACAAATATACCTTGAGTTATTCCTTTGTATCAAGCCATGCATGTAGTATATTAGTTGCATTCTGTGCATGACTTGCTGAGTACCAAAGTACTCACCCTTGCCACAATACAACACCAGTTGAAGAGGAGACTACACCAGCTTTGGAGGAGGAGCTCCAAGAGGAACCGTCTACTTAGGGAGCGAGCCCAGTCAGTTGCCTGTGGTATACTGGATGGCGCCAAGAAGTTATCTTATTTCCGCTACTATTATTTCTCTCTTAATAAGTTTCGCCCTGCGTGGCGTATATTTGTAACTTGACCATAAGGTCGAGCAACCAGTTTGACTATTTAATTAAAGTACTTTATTAGTATCAAGTGGTATGATTGTGATATTTACCGATGTTAAGACTGTGTGCACTAGCGCGTTCCTGGACTAGTGCTGAATACACAGAGGGTCCGGATTTGCAAATTCGGGTTCCGACACGGCTTTACTAGATGTCTATCATTTGGACGACCGGAGGGAAGAAGTTGAATCGGCTCGGTCTCGGATAGCCAGAAGGCAATCACAACAAGCCGACTAGCTCCTTTTAGATCGGATGGTGGCTGACGCCAAGCTCAAGAAGAAGGAATACGATCAAGGGTCCGCAACCCTAAAATTAATCAAGGGGCGAATACAAGAGCTGACGTTGGCCAAGAAGAATCTTGAAGAGCAGTTGGCCCTGGTCACCAAAGAACTTGCCGACTGCCATGTGAAAACCGCCGAGTGGACTTCTTCCCTGGCGGACCAGAAGCGGCAAATTGGCGAGGTGTTTGCAAAAGTGAAGCTCCAATCGTCCAAGGTGACTCCCATCCCCGGCAACGCAGCAGCTGATGAACGGTTTGTGGATTGTGTCCAAGCAACCATCGGTAAAGCAGCGGCAGCACTCTCAGGCTTAGGAGCCCATTTGCCCGGATCGGGGTTGTAATCTCTAAGTTTAACTCATTTATTTGTTGCCCGTGGTCGGATACTGGTTGAAACTTGTGGTTGTAACTTTTGAATAGTTGGGGTGTGACAGTCTTATCATCGGCTTGTGTAGCCGATTGTTTTAATGCCTTTCGCCTTATCTATAGACTGGATGTGTCTATGCCCCGATCCATACGCTAGGATAGTACGGCTTCAAGTATTTCCCGTTGATTGCTTTTGGCAACACGTATCCTTCGAGAGTTTCGAGTATGTACGAGTTACCATCGTTTAGCCGATTTATTTTATATGGGCCCTCCCACGTTGGAGACCACTTACCAAATCGACTAACTTTAGAACCGACAGGCAACACAGTTTTCCACACTAAATCGGCTTGGTAGAAAGATTTCGGCACCACCTTCTTGTTGTAAGATCTGGCGACTATGTCCTTGTTCCTTTTAAGCCGATTCAGCGTGGTCAGCCTTAATTCCGCCAAGTCATCCAAATTATCCATCATCAAGTGTTTGTATTCATCAGCCGATAAATTATCTTGCTCAGATACCCTGACTGAGTTGATGCTAATTTCCACGGGAAAAACGGCCTCTTGTCCATATACTAGCTGAAAGGGTGACAACTTAGTTGATCCATGGTAAGATAGCCGATAGGCCCATAAAGCTTCCGATAACGTTGAGTGCCAGTTCCTTGGTTTTTCCTCGATTTCTTTTTATCAGCTTTATCAATGTTTTGTTTGATGACTCGGCTTGCCCATTGGCATGAGCGTAATAGGGCGAAGAGTTGAGTAATCTGATACCCAAGCTTTTCGCGAAGTCTTGCAATTCTTTTGACATGAATACCGTCCCCTAATCGGTCGTGATTGTTTGTGGGATTCCAAATCTGTGGATGATATGTTCGTTGACAAACTTGATTACTTCTGCACTTGTTATCTTCTTGAGTGGTATGGCCTCCACCCACTTTGAGAAATAATCCGTTGCTGCAAGAATAAACTTATGACCCCTGCTAGATGTTGGGAATATTTGGCCGATTGCGTCTATACCCCATCCCCTGAACAGCCATGGTTTGATGATCGGATGTAGAGCCGATGCTGGCACTGGCTGTATATTACCAAACTTTTGACATGTTTGGCATCCTTTGTAATACTTGAAACAATCCTCCAACATTGTCGGCCAAAGTATCATGTCCGTCTTAGCATCCATATCATTTTATGAGCCGATTGGTGTGACCCACAAATCCCTTCGTGTACTTCCCCCATTGCTACTTTGGCTTCCTCAGTCCCAAGGCACCTTAGCAGTAGGCCCTCCATAGTTCGAAAGTACAAGGTACCCTCCAGTACAACATATTTTAATGCTTTGCGCCGGACTTTCCTCTCAGTCAGCTTATTCGGATCTAGCAAGTAATCTCTTATCTTTGTTCTCCAGTCGACAGGTTGAGCACACATAATCGACCCATCGTTCAACTTGGTCGATTCCTGTCGGCTTTTATCTTTGTACCCTGATGCCCACTGTGCCAGTAGGTTCGCTTTACCGTTGGCTTCTCTAGGGATATGTTTTATTGAGAAAGTTGTGAACGTCTCGATGATTTGGAGGCATTGATGCAGATACCGAGCCAGTACCTCATCGTTGCATCAGTATTCCCCTTTGATCTGTTGTACGATCAACATCGAATCCCCAAAGGCTTCTACATCGCTTACTCCCATGCCTTCTAGCAGCTGTAACCCCTTGAGTAACGCTTCATACTCGGCTTGATTGTTTGAACATCGATCATTAAGCTGATACATGAATTCAAATTATTGTCCTTTGGGTGAGATCAATACTATGCCGATGCCCTCACCTTCTTAGCAAACCGATCCGTCAAAGTAAAGTTGCCAGGGAGTGACATCGGCCATTCCAGTTAACGTGGCACTTCCTATGAGGAAATCGGCTATAACCTATCCCTTGACAGATTTAGCCGATTCGTACGTTAGGTCGAACTCGGTTAAAGCATACGCCCATTTGCCGAGTCGACCTCGCAGGATTGGTGCGGACAGTATGTACTTAATAATATCGGTTTTACATACTATAGTGCATCTCGATGTTAGGATGTAGTGCCTTAGTTTTGTGCAAGCGAAATACAAAGACAAGCATAATTTTTCCACAAAGGGGTACCTGGTTTCGGCATCCAGAAGTCGTCGGCTTAAATAAAATATGACTCGTTCTTTGCCATCAGCCTCTTGCGTCAGCCTCTTGCGTCAGGACAGCCCCTACTGCTTCTTCTTCAGCCGATATATACATTTTGAAGGGTAAACCACTTTCTGGTGCAACTAAAACCGGAGGTTTCATCAGATAGCCTTTTATGTCATCAAAAGCTTTCTGCAGAACGAGTCCCCATCAAAAGGTTTCATCAGATTTCTATAGTATGGCCGATTAAGTTGTGAAAAATATGGTTCATAGCACGTTGGTATGTGGCCCTAGCATTTTTCAAGAAAAATGTCATGACGGTCCATTCGTAGAGCCCTAAAGACCCTGGGCATCGAAAGGCCGTTTTGGGTATATCGGCTTCAGCCATAAATATTTGGTTGTACCTGGCATTCCCATCAAGAAAGCTTATGATTTTATTCCCGATGCAGCATCGATAAGCATATCGGCTATTGGCATCGGGTACTCGTCTTTTGGCGTGGCTTTATTCAAATCCCTAAAATCTACGCACACCCGTAGCTTACCATTTTTCTTTTTTACGGGAATGATGTTTGAGACCCATTCAGCATACCGGCAAGGCCTGATAAACTTGGCCTCTAGTAATCGTTCTACTTATTCTTTTATGGCATCGTATAGTGTAGGGTTAAATCGCCTCGGATATTGTTTAAATGGCTGATACCCAACCTTATAGGTAGCCGATGCTCGACAAGCTGTCGGCTTAAACCTGGCATTTCATAGTATTCCCATGCAAAACAATCCTTATACTTTCTAAGTATGTCGACCAACTTTGCTTTATATTCTGGATCTAGTTTAGCACTCACATAAGTTGGCCTTTTCCTATCGCCTTGTCCAATGTCAACTGCTTCGAGCGGATCGGCGGAGGTAAATCCTTGCCCTCATCTCTCTACTTCGAAGTCTTCGGTAGCTTCTTCGTAATCTATTTTTCGCCGATAGCTCCTCATCTTCTCCTGTAACTGTGTCACTATTTTGGACTCCATCTTCTCACTACTTCATTCGTCCGATCAAACGTATTGGGTTTGACGCTGATCGGCTTTAAACCTAATTTCCCAATGAAGATAAAATCGCAATCATCCAAAAACTTTCCTGATATGCATTCGTCTTGTTCGTGTTGCCACTTAGCATCAGGGCTGGCCATGGCTATGTGAGATGATGTATCGGCTGATACGACTTTAGCCTCAATCACAAAGAACGCAGCAATTAGCGTGGATCCAATCTCGCCCAAGGAGCACGCTGTAACTGCCTTTAGCCTCAATCACAAAGAACGCAGTCGGCAGTGTCTTATTACCGACAGTTGACTCTATCATCATCACCCTTTTCGCTTCGGTGGGATCCCCTGTGAAATCGTTCAACACCATGTTGGTTTTGATTAGGTCTTCATCGGCTTTACCCAACTTTCTGAACGTGCTTAAGGGCATCAGATTTACTGTGGCTCCTCCGTCGACTAACATGATATCGGTCGGCCATTGATATACCCTTTGAGATACTACGACTTCAAATGCCGATGCATGTCCTGAGGTTTCTCGAATACAGCATCCTGCGCACCAAGGCATAACTGGGCGAACACCCCCTCAGCTGATTCCATCTCAGTCCTGAATTCTGCGGGTAATGTGAATACCATGTTGATATCCATCGGTGGCATACCGTCTCTAATCATCGGAGATCCAGAATCGACCGATTGGTCTGAATCGCTATCGGCTTGATCTTTTATCTTCCATTCTTGTCTTATGACGGGTATTGGCCGAAGCTTATTGAAAATCTGATCCCGTTCTATCTCTGCTTTGGCCTCTCTTTCTTCCTGTGTCTTTAGTCATTGGAGACGTCTGCGCTGTGATTTGCTGAGGCCTGAGGGACACCACCTCGGTTTGGGTTTAATTGGCTTTCGGATCTTTCCAGCCAGATTACTCACTTCGCTGCCGGATTCTGGCTTGATAGTAATGTCGAGAATTGGTGCTTGGATGCCTTTGGAGGATTCACCCTTTTCCGGCATTGATAACTTCTCATGGACTGGCCTTTTGTCTCTTGGCCCTAGCCGGTCATGTACTGATTTGGACAACCTATCCTTCACCGACTGGATCGACCGATCTCTGAATGGATGTTGCATGGGGCATGACTGTACTGTGGGTAGAATCATCCCCTTTTCCAAGCCAAATTGCCAGAAAGGACATTGCTTGTGAGTCTCTTCTTCGCTGCTTGGTCGATAATAACCACCCGGCTGATAACGCTTGCTTGGTCGGTAAGTTTTTGGCCGATGGAAATAGCTTGGCCGATGGTAGCTTTGCCGCCGATAGCTTATCTTTTCATATTTTTCCAAGAGTTGGGAGAAGGTTGGTTTTTGTTTGAGATTGGGTCTTCTCGGCGAAGTTATCTCTACCTTGTACCATCTCCCAATTTCCAACTCTCCCTTTGGCTTCACAGTCCTTGAGCTTCGACCACTGCGGTCGGCTTCTATTTGTATTGAGCCGATGGTGATCTATACTGTTTCGTCCCCATTAGTACTGGACTGAACTTCAACTTTCTGCGTTGGTCTGGTGTCCTCTTTCATAGGTTCTTTCCCTTTTTCCGAGCATTGGACCATGTTGAGTTGGAAAGGATTCACATCTATTTGCATAGTTGATTCATCTACAAACTTCAATCATCCATCAGAAATAGCCGATTGAATCTGTTGCCGAAAGTTATTACAATCATTAGTATTGTGCGAAAAAGAATGATGCCACTTGCAATATCTTCGCTTTCTAATCTCATCGGCCGATGGAATGACGTGCCCTTCTGGTAGTTTTATAAGTTTTTCTTGCAACAACAAATCAAACATCCTATCGCACTTGGACACGTCAAAGGAATATTTAACCTCAGTTTTATTCTTTGTCGGTTTAAGCCAAGAACAAACGAGTGGTTTTTTCGGACCCTTGGTCCACTCGGCTATATTCACGTCCGCTTCGTCGTCTTCGGATGTTTCGTTTGAGCTATACTCGACCATGTTTACTTTACCCTTTTCACCACTATTATCCCTAAACTTGTCCTTAAACCCTTTGTCTAAATATCGACTTTCTTGTGCCGATAAACGATGGAGCAAATGGCCCAAGTCGGTGAACTCCTGCCCCGCGAATTTCTCCCTCAGAGGCGGGATCAACCCTTGAAACACCAAATCGGCCAATTGATCGTCGGGTAACATGACACTAAAGCATTTATTTCGCACATCTCTAAACCTCCTAATGTAATCGGAAATGGACTAGCCAAATTTCTGTCTGACCGAACTTAGATTAGAGATCCTCAGTTTAGTAGTCCCGGAGAAGAAGTATTGTGAAATCGGCTTTCCAAATCGTTCCAAACATGGACCGAATTTGGTGGTAAATTAGTGAACCATGTAAATGCTGTTCCCGACAAGGACAATGGGAATAATCTAATTTTTAATCCGTCGAACTGGGCTGCTTCGCCGCATTGAGCAATGAATCGTTCGACGTGTTCTAAAGTGGTTATAGCATCGTCGCCCGAAAACTTCGCTAAATCTGGGACCCTATAGTTATGTTGGTAAGCCATGCGGTCGATGTAATCTGGGTATGGTTTCCTATATCCGATGACCCTTCCCCTGGGCTGCAAACCAAACTGCTCCCTCAAAATAGCAGCGATCTGCTCTGCCCAGTTGATATTATCGGCTTGTGGCGCTACATGCCCTGGCCAGTTATCGTAGTTTACGCCCTGCCCCCCGAGTGCAAACTCAGGCTATCGTCCGAACCATGTTGCCGGACACCTGGGCAATTGATCATAATCATTATCTCTTATAGCCGATACTTCAGGTGCAGGTGGATAAGGTCCATCATATGAGACAACCTTGTGTGGGGCCTGATGTCTGGGTATAATCCTTTGGACTGGAGGGACCCTGCTTACGTCAATTGGCCTAGAAGCCGATTGACCGAACCCGCTGGCCGAGGGCATGTTGGGTAGGTTCATGTTTAGTTTAGCCCCATCAGTGTGACCGTGATAATGTGCAACTCCATCTATATGGGCGCTGGGTTTCAACACAGTAGGTTGGGTCGGCATCATTTGGGGTATTGGAGCTGATGCATTTACTGTATCTGTTTTCAGTGGTATTGAGTACACTGGGTACATTGGTAGGGACTGTAACGGATCTAACAGACTCCCAGATATGGCCAACTCCTGAGCAATTATTTTGACACTATTCTCGATCATCGGCTTTAGCGTGGAGACTGGAGCCGATGATTGATTTATCAATGCATGATGTACTAATTGCTCAATCATACTTGATAAATCAGCTTGGCCAGGTATATATCGGCTTACCGGGTCAGTAGGGGAATCGCCGATAGAATTGATAGTTGGGAGCACAACCTTTTGCGTGACCCCTCGCCGTGTTTTTTGGAAGCACTTCAACATCATCTCTTCCATTGCTGTCTTCCGATCTTCAATTTCTTTTTGCTGCTCGGGAGTTAAATCGGCTAGTGTAAGCGCGATTATTGCATCTGCATTGATGTCGGTGGTAGCTGTGGATTTTCCAGTTGACGACAAGATTGACTCCCTTGGTCCCACCGGGCATGCCAAAATATGTTCGTGCTAAAAACGTGATGCAGGGTTCTTAGCTTCGAACACACAAGACAAACGCCGGGGTTTGCAAAGCGTGCCAGTCAATTTCACTTGGAATTGACAATGTAAAGATTGTAGGATCAATCAGAGCTGATAAATGAACGATTATCGGCTTAACACCGGTCGGCTAATAGCCGATCAGGAGATAAGTAGATCAACCAGTTACGATTAATCTGAGGGTAAAGGCAGATCAACTTTGGAAGGCGATACGCAACAAACAAAGCAGATCGAACCTAAAAACAAGTCGACGAGAACAACAAATCGGCGATGCGCAACTATTATTGATCTCGAGGACTTACAGAGGAAAGTTTGCTACGAACTAAAAACAGAGAAAATTGAAAATAGGGTTTTGTTGATTGATTGGCTGATTGTTTTTTTCGCCTCATGGTCCGTCCCCTTTTATACTGCTTCGGCCGATCCGAGTCTTGCATGGACACGACAACTATATCCGTATCGGCTCTTGATCCGATTCCCTTTTCTTGTTGGCGTCGGATTTCTTGTTGGCACCGGTTTATCTTTTCCATAAAAACTCTCCATATTTGAATTTGGCCGATTTTATCTCACGCCGAATTTTGGTGCAAACAAACCCTAAGAAACGAAATAGGATTCTACAATTCAAATATGAAAATGACACTTTCCTTCTAGGATTTGGACTTCTCTCTTGTTCAAGATTAACTTTAAAATTTACCCCTTTAATCTTGTAACTCTAACGCACACCTTAATTTTGACACACCTCTTCGCAAGTTGATATCCGATCTCTTGATGCATCTTCAAGGAGTTTTGTCTCCTTCTAGCTAGCCATACCACTAGTGACGTAACTTGCTGGCGATTATGACCTTTTGCTTAAGCTCCAATTGTCTTTTCATCAGTAATCCAACCTGATGGTGACACGCAGACTCGCATTAGAGCTTACCAGCTCTAATTTTCTTTTCACTGGTAACCCAACTTGACATGGCGATGCATACTCGCATTAGAACATATCTATAAGAGAACTTAGACGCACCTACAAGAACTCTCGTGCACAGACTTAACAAGGAAACGACGATGACACAGCTTCTCTGCTCTTTCTTTTTCTTTTCTCCTGGCTGCTTGCGCACATACAACCTCCAGGAACTTCCTTCTGGTTTGCTACTGTATGTGACTTTCACAACCTCGACTGGGTTCATTGTCTCCACAATGCAACTTGGCATAGGCCTTGAACACCCATGTACACAGTCTAGTTAATTAAATATCCCAAAGATCGCAAGATCTCAGTTGAGCTTTTGTTGATACAGATATGCACCATTAGAGTTAAATTAAATTGTTAACTGTGGTGCGTACCAAACCAAGAACAATCAGTGGATCGTTGATTCATAGCAAAATATCGAGGGTCGAGGGAGCTTTAAAATAAATATGTTTAAACTAGTACAGTAGTTATACAACACAGTGACATAGGTATTGTTCCTAACTGCTGATGTTAATATTCAGGACTATATTGTAAATTTTGAACTGGGAATTACTCCCTCTTTCCTGCAATACAAGTTCATTTTGGAATCCGTCCGCCAGCTGCCAAGGTTTCAAAGCATTGACCATTAATACGTGTTACACGTATATAAATTGATTACATGAAAATAATGCCATTGGATTTGTCTTACTAAATGCTTTCATAATATATAATTTTTATTATTTTTTGCTAGTATAGCACGATACAAAATCACAGTCAAAGTGTTACGTGTTAGAGACCGTGAAGAGTCAAAATGGACTTATATATTGGGACGGAGGGAGCAGTTAAAGCCTTTATGCTCAAACTCCAGTTCAGGAACCTATTGATTCTAATTTATATCACTCATAATTTTAGGCCCCGTTTGGTACGGTTCCAGGTTCTAGTAGAAACGGAAACGGTTCCAGATTCTTGGTAGAAACGTTTCAGATAGAATCAGAATCACTTTCTACAAACCGTTTGGTTCGGTTCCAGATTAGTAGAAACTAGTAGAAACGGGGTTAAGGGTGATTCAGCCACGGCATGGAAAAAGAAGAAACGTTCCGAGGAGAATCGTTCCAAATGTTAGCTTGTTTGGCTGGGTTTCTCCTAGATCCTAATAGAAACACTTCGGTTCCAAGTTGCCAAACGGGGCCTTAATATCCTAAAGAACAAACCCACTCTACAGGTTGGAAAGCCGAGGCATGAGAAGAGCCAAAATAAGCTATTCACCGTAATAAGTAAAGATAACGTTTCACAAAAGGAATTAAGTTCATGAGCCACACAATGAAGATTTGGGAGCGAGTGATTGAGCACCGATTAAGAAAAGTGGCTAGCATGACAAAAAACCAATTTGGTTTTATGCCTGGGAGGTCGATCACAAAGGCAATCTTGTTGATGCAACGGTTGATGGAGAGGTATAGGGAGGAACAAAAGGATATATTCATGGTGTTTATCAACTTTGATCTTATGACAGTGTGCTAAGAAAGGTCACGTGGTGGGTGCCTGAAAAGAAAAAAGCCCCAACAAAGTATGTTAACATAATCAAGGATATGTACGACAATGTTGTGACTAATGTCAAAGCATGTGATAGCTATACCAGTGACTTTCCTATTAAGATACATCAAGGGTCAGCATTGAACCCCTACATTTTTACTCTCTAGTGATGGACGAAGTCATGCAGGACATACAAGGAGAGATTACTTGGTGTATGCTTTTTGTTGATGATTTGGTGCTAATTGACAGGAGTAGGGTATGTGTTGATAGGAAACTAGAGCTGTGGAGGAAGACTTTAGAATTGAAGGGATGTAAAGTTTCTACACCATATATTCACTTAGAGTTTTATACAGTCTTAATAATTTTAAAATCAGTTGTGCATACCGGCTGTAATTACCAGCTGCTAATCTCCCTTCAACTTTCTTAGCACCAGCTGCAGGAGTACATGATTCAAGTTAGGAACCATGGTTCACCATAAGGTCGAAGGTAAATAAATTACAAATTTCCTAGAGCAGAATTTAGTGCCCTACAAATTAACCTGATTCATTTCACAATGAACAGTCTCTCTACAAGTTTAATAAAAAAAACAGAAATGTAATCTGGTAAAGCCTTTAATAGGAGTACAACTTTACGTGCAGTCATGGGGTTAATTTTCAATGTACATCGATGCAAGTAACTTATAGAAGCTCTGCCTCATAATAATTGTATAAACAATCAACCAGCAATTGTACCTCAAGCCCCAAACAGTTTAAAGTGGAAAAGGTATTCAGGGTATCACTCAAATGAAATTTATCAGTTCAACGGTTAAAAGCAGATCCTTGATTGTGTAAATTGTATAGTACCAAAAAAAACCGTCTACATTTTATGATATTATAGAAAGAAGCAGCAAATTGTATATGCATGATAAATGATGTATATAACTACAAGGAACGAAAAATATGATTATCCGTTTGATAAATGATGCATCTATCGCGGAAGATCATCTTGGCGCTCGGCCAAGGCATATGAGGCCGTGGCGTAGCGGTCTGGTAGGGAGAACATCTCCCTCACCATGATCGGTGGCTTCTGGGACATCTTCCTGATCAGATCAGGATCGCTGACTCCTTTCTGAAAAGCTGCTATGACGACCGCATCTGAGACGTCCCGAATCGTGTTCTTCTTTTGCGTGAAGCATCTGATGAATTCCCGAAGAGACTCATTCTTCTTTTGATGAAGTTGGTACAAATCCCACGAGGTCCCAAGCCTCTCGTAAGTGCCCTGGAAGTTCACGATGAACTGCTCACAAAGATCTCCGCAGGAATCTATTGAATTCCTCGGAAGTCCTCTGAGCTAGGTTTGAGCCGACGGGGCGAGCATGACCGGAAAGTAGTTTGCCATCATGTTGCGGTCGCCTCTGGCTACCTTGACTGCAAGGGCGTAAACCTGCAACCAAGCTTCTGGATCTTTTTCGCTGTCAAACTTGACAATGCCCTTGGGGTTGAAGCCGTCAGGCCATACCACTCGGCGGAGTCAAGGGTAAAAGCGCGGACCCCATCAATGGGTTCCTCATTGCGGCGTGGTGGAGATCGGTGCAGCGGAGATCCAACTCAGCGGTCATCATTATTGCACTGGCCAGGGTGGCATTGGTTCCTTCGCTCACCACGATCTGTGCTCTGATCACCATGGTTGTCTCGACCGCCGCCACGGTAGCCGACTGCCTCGGTCGTGGTCGATACTGAAGCACTCATAGTCATCATTGCGCTGGTGCTGCTCTTCATCTTCTTGCTCCCGTCTCTTGGTATTGAGGTCCTGGTGGAGGTCGTGATTGATGGTTGAGCATGCGTCCTTGTCATAAGGGGACTTGTGCTGACTGCGCTCAGTCCTACTGCTAGCGGTCTGAGCGACCGCATGAGTGCGAGGGGGCGTCGTCACCGCCTGATCTCGTTGGTTATGCTGAATTGCCATCGCCGTCACCATGGATTTAACTTGGGCCATGATTGGGGCGACCGGGCTATTGAGCTCAAGCATTGGGCCTAAGGTGTTAGGGAGTGTCTTGGAGGCGACGATGTTCTGTCGCGGCGTGCGCAAAATGGGTTGGCTCCCCATTCTTGCATGCAGGATGTCCTCGTTGACGTTGCGGGCTCGGGTTTGGAAAGACCGAGTGCACTTCTTGGGCCATGTGACGAAGACATTCTGCTTCCGTCGCTTCTTCTGCATATCATCGGCATTGCGATTCAGTCCACTCGTCCTCGATCACGCAAATCCTGTGAAAATCATGGCGGTTCTCCATGTTGATCTCTAGTTCGGTCTCCAAACCAGAGGAGTGAAAAGGAGATTCGTCCCTGACCGGGCCCTCACCGTATCTGTGAAATCATGTGCTGAAAAATTGGCTTTGAACTGAAAAATTAACTTAGAGTTGGTTTTGCAAAATGTGCTTGTGCATGTGTTTGACAATTTGACAAGAAACAGTAAGTTTCGTTTTTACGCGCGGGACCAAGTTCTTAAAAGACAGTAAGTTTTACATGTACGCCAGACCAAATTTTTTGGTCCGTCGTGAATGGCTTTTTGCTCGATTAGGGTTTGTGCAAATTTGGACTTTGAATTTTGATTTGTTTTTGAGATTATGAAATTTGTGAGAATTTCATGATGCTTGAAGTGGACTTTATGCAATGCTCATGTGAGTAGTTGCATGGATTGACATTGAGTCAAGTCATGGACTTGTGCTCGGATTTGTTTTGTGGTTTGTTCATGTGCAGGTATTGCTCGAAGACGAATGTGGTCGATGACGGGACAGGAACTAGGTTCATGGAGGAACTGAGGTTCGGGACTAGGTTTAGGAGGAACTGAGGTCTTGGTGGTCAAGGATGTCATACGGGACTTTCGGGCTAAGAGAATGGTGCACATGAAGAATGGTTAGTCACATGAGAATGGCAGGAGGTCATTCGCGTGCAAAGTGTTAGTCACGTGAGTATGGCAGGTGGCCATACGCGTGCAAAGTGTTAGTCACGTGAGTATGGTAGGGTTGCCATACGCGTGCAAGAGTTGTACTCGGCCAGGTTGGGCCAAGTAGAGTTGTGTTGGATCTGATTCCTTCTAGGAATAGGAATCGTATTCGAACTCCTTGTGGGTTGGTCCTTTAAATAGGAGGGTGTCTCTGTTAAAGGGGATCAATCGAACCAAGTAATGTGAGCAGCGCAAGGGAGCTTGAGCTTGGTTTTAGGGTTTGTACTCTTTTGATGGGAGTACTTTAGACAAAAGAAATAAAGATCAATTCTTCTAGTTCCTTGTGTGCTACAATATTCTCTTTTGGTTCTTGTTTGCATACTTGTTCTAGTTCTAGATTGGTTTTTGTTTTTTGAGTTTCATCTTGATTTGATCCATCAAAAACCTCTCTATTGTATTGATCTAGTGTTCCTCAAAGTTTTGTTGATAAATCTTTTGTTGTTCTTGATCAATCTACAAGTTTCGATTAGATTGATTTTCGTCAAGTTCTGGAATAGCAAGCTTGCGAAGCTCATAACTTTTGATCCGTAAGTCCGATCAAGCTGATTCTTTTTGGGTTCGATTCATACTGGAATCTAGTTTCTTGTGTCCCAATTTCAGATCGATCCGACGGTTGGATCTCTAGGAATTCACGTTTTACCGAACCTCTATCATTCTATTTTTGTCGAAAACGAGGCAATTATTTGGTTCTGTTTTGGGGTGAACTTTTAATAGATCAAGAATTTGGTTTTAGCTTCCGCACAATCATTCACCCCCCCCTCTGATTGCTATATTCGTATACTTCGATCCTACAGTATCCGAGTCGGAAGTAGGCCCCTAGTGTACTACCCGTGGGTAAATGGCCGCAGCCTTCCCCGTCACAAACGGGAGTCCAGAAGAAGCACCATTGAAGTCCCTCTAGGATCGTATCTGGTCTGAGTCCGAAAGGGTAAGCGTGTGGAGCTTGTCGGCGATGAAGCTCAGGCCCTCGAAACAGAAAACCTGGGTGGGAGCAAAGGTGGCGTTGATTCCATTGAAGGAAGTCATCGAGCTTGTCGAGATTGATCTTCGTGATTCCCCTACCTGGCGCGCCAACTGTCGACATTTGTTATCAGCAATAATGAATACGGGGCTATGGGCTGGATCCAGATCCTAACTCGATGGAAACACAATACAAGGGTTTATACAGGTTCGGGCCCTCAGCTGTGGAGGTAATACCCTAGTCCTGTGCCCTGGAATTATGTGTAGCTTGATCTTTTTCTCTCGTGTGCTCTCTAGGGTCCCCCGCGCCCCTTATATAGAAAAGGGGCAGAAGAGTCAGAGTCGGTTACAGGGCGGGGATTCTATCTTTGATCTTTTTCTTTAGGTACGCTATCCCCTGGGATTACGATCCTATCTTTCTTAACAAGAGTCGGTTACCATCTCCTGCCTTTCCTTATTAGGTACGATGGTGACAGTATAGATGGCACCCGACCTTGCGTGGCTGGTTCAGCCCGTCTCCTTTTGGTTGGTTCGTGCGGCCCGCCATGAAAATACCCGGGGTCCATGTACCCCACACTCGAGAAGAGCAAAATGGTTGTCCTGGATCCCCTTAACAAAGATGAAGAACTTCACAAAGACATGACCGATATACTCCAAATGCCTTTAAAAGATACTGTTAAAAGAGTACAAGATACCACCCATTCCAGAAGAACCTCTCAATGCGTACTAAAGTCCCGGTACGCACATATTATTTCTATATCGCATTTTGTAGTAAATAACTCATTTCGTGACATTGCAGTTTATTTATTCTTTGCAGTGTCACAAACAGTTGAAAGGCACAAATTTATGTGGGTATTTTGTCTTCCAATACATGCGGGAAATCTTAGGTTCAATATTAATAGACAATGACGTAGAGGTTTGTCATGCTAACAACGCAAATTGATTCTTACCTAACGATATCTACAAAAGCTTACATTAATTTTTTTTCTACTTATAGCGCCTCAAATTGCCTACGGAAGGACTGCACCATAAAGAAATCAAAGCCATTCAAGGACAACTCGTCTGGTTCATCATGAGTCAACTCATCAACAAGAATGACGAGTTTTGATGATCCTCTACTTGATGGACATGTATGTGCCTAAACTTATCGTAATTTCTAATTTCTTCTTTTTTTTTATTCGCTGAATCTAATCAGTTAATATTATCTATAGCTTCATACAACATTTTAGTAAACAAATTTTAAAAATTGGAATAATCCATCTTATATACTGTTCATTGTGATTTTCTATTTCTTTTTCGCTTAGTTAGTTTTTGCCAATTTAGTTAGGACTTGAAAAACTTTGTAGAGATTATTTTTCAAATATGGATCATTTGTAGAATCTTTTATGCCTTTGCGAAGTCCAAGTATTGTGCTTAAAGGTAGTTTAGACTGGATATTTCTCTTATGTACATATACATATTACATGTTGATTGACATTGTTCCTCTTATGCATGATTCAGACCGATACAGCATCAGTCCTATATGAGGCGATTACTTACATCAAGTGGCTGCATGAGCAAGTGCAGGTAACTTACTAAACATTTTCCCCCTATTATTATTTCTTCTCAAACGCAATATATCAATCGATTTATAATTACTTGGTACCGCTTGTAGAAGCTGTTTTGAACCGCTTGTGACAGGTTATTCCCTAGTAGTGAATAAAGTAATTTTGAATATTTAATTCTAGATGGTAACTATACGGGAAATAATTTGGATTAACTCTAAACTGGGGTTTGTCGCTTCGGCCAGCCCATCCTTTGGCTTGCACTTCTCCATCTCTGATTGGTGACACCATTGCCGTTCGGCATCGTCAAAGGTGGCTGGCCGAGATGCGGATGGCACGATTATTTACGGCTTCTGGAACCTGTGGAAGGAACGCAATGCCCGTATATTCCTTAACAGGCAAAGCTCTTTCCAACACGTCGCACAGAGAGCTTTGGAAGAGTATGCTAACTATGATGTGGCCAGGGAAGCATGCTTCTGACAACGAGACCCTTTGCTAGGGCCAACAACTGTCTGTTAGAATCCCCTTAGCCCCCCCTCCCCTGTTCTGACGCTAGGCCTTTCTGGGTGCCGGTGTTGAATTCTTTTATTTTCAGCCTTGTTGTTTGAACTCTTTATTTCCTTCAATGAATCGGCAGAGCTCCTACCACTAATTTCAAAAAAATAATTTGGATTAACCTTGAGTAGTATCAATAGCTTATGTTGCCCTTTATATAAGCACACGCTAATTTAGATTGTACCCCTAACTTCTTATATATATTAACTATACTAGGGAGTATAGCGCGCTACGCCGCGCGGCAGGCTTGGAAAGCTGTGAGCCGTCGCTGGAATGAGTTATTATTTGTTCCTGGAAGTTTCGGGTTATATATCTGTTATTGTTAGAGATAAAAAAGGCGTAGGATGGTTTGAAATCAAGGAGTGTGCCTGAGCTATCTGGGTGTATATGTAATCTAGGGAGAAAAGGTCATCGCTGGATATAATATTCTGTAATAGCGTAGTATATCTTCATATGATAGCTATCTACAGCAGTTTTGTTATGTTCAACAAGAGCGATATCTGTAGTATATACGTAAGTAGTTTAATGTAGTCATAGAGGTAAAGAGGACAGTATTAGAGTTGAGCAGACATTCATATCTAGTACCATATACAGAATATGTAAACCGATACATGGAACTGATGTTTTAGAACGGCCAGGCACATACATAAGGTTCTGACTGAGAGCAAAAGATAGGATAAGTTCCATACTGGTTAAACAGCAAAAGGCTTATGGCTGCTAGCTTTGTTGGTCCAAAAGAAACATGTCTAGTAAAGCTAGGCACGTAAGGATAAGAAACATGCGCTTGGACACATACATACATACATATATCCATACAGATACATACAGACATATATATAGATAACCAGAACTTGGAATACGTCAGTTAAATATCATGAGCTGAGGAAGGCAAGACAGCATGGATGAGTGCTTGGTCCCTGGCGTTTTGCCGGCCTGAGTAAAGGGTCCTAGAATAAATCGTTTGCTGTTAGTGAGGTCTAATACAGTGAGAAATGATGTTAAGTACAGAAGGGAAGCATAGCGAAAAGGAGCGTCGTCATCAGTATAAGAACCTTTTGTTAATGTGAGCTGGTTTCTTCGTCCAGAGGCAGTTTCCTTTTAGCCGAAGCTTTCTTGACAGTGCGACTGTAAGTGTTTGATATAAAAGTATAAGTACGTTGGCATCTTGCTGTAAATAAGACTGCCATGAAAAAAAAAACTGGCTATTCACCCTTTGCCAGTTTCAGGAACTGTTATATCAGACCGTGTAGCAGATGACGCCTGGTCCTGTGTAGAGTCTTTTTCTGGTTGTGCCTGTAACGTATAGAAATGAGCCTTTACATAAAATCTGATGCGTAGATTTGCATATAGAAAGCCATTAAAAGGGGTAGTATCTTAGAGCTTTGTGCTAGCGGTGTATTTTCAAGGGCAATAGTGTCTGCGCTGCTGGTTTTTTTTAGGCTATTCAAACGTACATAGTAGGGAAAAAGGGATGTTTTTAGACTGGAATCACCAAAAAAAGTCATATGATACATGTGCAAATCGCTAAGGTATATAATTTAATAGCAGAAAAATCTGAAGATGGTGTAAACATGTTTAGCTATAGGAATGTATGTAGGGGAATCATAAATGTTCATAGACTAATACACACACACATATGTATACATGTATAAGTGATATCATTTGTTTGACTATAGCAATCAATTTTCTTCTAAAAAACGTACCTTTTTAGTCTGATGTGCTTCTGTAATCGTATCCATGGAGGTGGCTGGAGTGGATACCATAGTGACAGGGCTTTCAAGGTGCGGGATCTTTTTAGGGCTACCTGGCTGTTCATGATGATTATAGACAGGTAAGTATTTTTCATGTAGAGTATTACGTAACAGAGATGCTTTTGATCCAATACCGGTAATGATAGAAGTATAGTATGTTTATTGGATTCTCACCGTTGGCTGATTAAGTTTGTCGGGCATCAATATGACACTACTACCAACATTGGTGGTATCAGTTTTTTCGTGTATGTCTGGGTCGGCAGAAGTTGATCCCGGTGAACATAAGAAAGGTGATAAAGAGCCAACCTGGTATGAGATCTTTGTCCGTTGCAAGGCTCTGCGTGTGACCGATACTTTTAAGTCATATTGTCTTCCATAAAGTCTTGTTATTTGCGGTGGAATGAAGCCGTCGACACCCTTAGCAGCTGTGATAAGAGGAAGTACTGGACATTCAATTAATTGTTCCGCTATTTCTGCAAAAAAGGTAAATTCCGCTATTTCTGCATTCGGTTTATCTATGTCTTCTGGGTCAACGCCATAGATAGCAACGCGATACTTGACATAAGAAATAGCCTTGATAAGTAAAGTGTATATGGTAATAGTAAAACACAGGAACGAAACACTGTTAATATTGATAGAAGCATTAATACTGGAAACTAAGCTATACCTTCTGGATCACATGTGCCAACCGTAGCCTCCATATAGACCTGCCAAGGCCGTTTTATAAAATCGGCATCCAGTAAACTACAGGCCAAGCATGATGAATGGATCCAACGGATGGCACCAATATAAGATCACGTTAATAGATAAAGACAAGACTATCAAATAAGTATTGTAAAACGAAAAGGCACACAACAGCCAAAAAAACGAACAGAACAACGAACTGAATAGCATGAACAGAACAATGAACAGAACGTGAATCGATATCAGCCATAAAAGCAAGCCCTCGATATACAAAAGTACCGAAACACGGAGACAAAACATGAAAGCGAAGGTAAAAAAACAAGAACGGCTGGACACATGATCATCAAACAACAACTTCACTATAAACAAATAACCTGTATGAGGCGCAGTCTACTGTGCGCTTTTATCCTCATCCTAGATAAACACTAACGATTCTAGTAATACGTAAACTAAAATAACGCATAGATCAAAAGGCTATATCTATAAGTAAGATGAAACAGTACGGAAATAAAAATAAAGGCTATAGCTTTCAAATCGTCTCCTCTTCCATCTCTTCCGTATCTATTTATGCTTGCCTTCCTTACCCATTTTTCCAACCAAAACCTAGGAAATCCAACCCTGGTAAGTTTTTTTCTCTTCAGCGATTCCACTCATATCACCCAACATCCACCGGCGCTTTTACAGGCACTACCATCATAGGCAGAGAACTCTCTCACCCAAGACACATAAAACAAAATCTGAATACGAAATAAAGGAAACGATTTTGCTGGCACCTAAAAACCACTGTCTTATAACCGAAAGGGCGGGAAAAATCCTATTCCGCAGCAATTTTGCTAACACCAAAAACCACTGTCTCGTAACTGAAAGAGCGGAAAAAATCCTAATCCCTAAGGAAGCTGCTAAGCACTACGTCACAAATAAATAGTACAAAGACCAGTGGTTGCATATGTAGAAATCCCCTATAGTATCGGTCACTAATATACTTCGAATTGATCATAACCAATCAACAGTACGTAAGCAACCAACCAAATAAGACCCTGCATAACCGCCTTCCACCTTCATCAATTAATAATCACAATCTAGTTTTACTGACTTCATCAGCCGGCTCTATCTATAACGTTGATCAGAAGCCTAAAGGAAAGCACCAAACAAAGTACAAAGCGTCCAGGCGGTTTATACGATAAAACTATATCTCCAAAGCCGCAATCAACGCCGCTAATAACACAGGCCTGCATCACAAACGAAAACGCAGCGTCAGAAAAATGGATCTCCCTAAATCGTGATGCAAAAACGCACAGGAACGTGGTGAAAAAAAGGACGTATCAAACAACCAAACGGACAGCAATTTGTATTGAACACCAACCAGAAAAAGCCTACAGAGCAAACCAACGGTCACGAAAGTGTAACAGAAACTAAAAGTCCGCATCGGAAAAGGGGGAAAGCTTACGCCGTAAAGAAATAGGCCCCAAACGAATAGACCCCAACAGAAGCTCCCAAAGTTGATAGCAATAACAAGCAGAACCGAAGAAAAGCGTGAGGAAGCTAAAACAAAACCAACACTAAAAAACAATCCATCAAGAGTAAAAGGGCTATTCAGGCAAAGAGACCAAGCATGAACGAACCACAAAAAATCAGAGCAATCCAAGCAACCTACTACAAACCACAACACGTGACAGGAGAACAGATACCTGGGAGAGGCAACCAACCCAAAAGAACAAGGAACAGCAACGGGAAAAAGGCACAATCGGCGAGCACCAAGCCAAGAAGAACACAGAGAAAAGAAACAGGCAGGCTCACGGGCGGAGAGGCGGAGGAGAACCATCCGAAACAGCACCGTTTACGGCAAACATCGAAACGCCCCTATTTACAAATGAATCGAAACCTCGAACAGTGCCAACTAAGCGATGCTTGGTAGCACCGCCGAGCGCCGCCCGAGGAGCGGAGACCACAACGAAGGGCGAACACAACGGACGAGGCCATCGCACCAAACCGGGTAAATCAACGGCCACAACAGCGCTCCGGCCACGCGCACGCACAGCAATCGCGCGTAGCGGACCTAGGCCTCATTACTGGATCCATCGAGGGCCCAAACGCAAAAAACAACACGTGGGTTCACCGGAGGCCGGCATTCTCTCCCGCTTTAATAGAGTTAATATTACAGGGAAGAGATTACCGGGATTTCAGCGATGCCACGTAGTCCTCCCTCGGCTTCTTCCGTTTGGCTTCGTTTCCCGTTCTAGCAGGAGAGGCTTCGCTTGCCGTTCCGGCTCGCTTACGTCGTGCCAGCCCGTTTGTTCGGCTGCGGTGCGCGGCCCGCGGCCCACGTGTGGCGCGATGCGCTGTGCCTGGTGTGTTCCTCATCGTCTTGGCTTGCATGCTCACGCCGTTCGTTCCGTCGTGTCCTCCTCGTTTCGTCCGCCTCGTTCCTTCGAATCATTGCCGGCCGCGTGCGCCCTCGACGTTGTTCATTCTGTGGCGCCGTGAATGGTCTCCGTTCAGCCTCTTCCATTCACTGTGATTCTTGCCCCCACCGGTCGGTGCCTTCGATAACCTGGCCGATAAAGGCTCATGGTTTTGGGCTTCGTTTCGTTTAGGGGGTGCTTCCGGTTCTGTTTAGTACCCAATCGTCCTCTCCGCCGCCGCCGTTGGGTCGTCATTGTGCTTGCTGCTCGTCGGTTTCAGGTTCTATGATCGATTCCTCTTTCGTTGTTGCGTGGCTTGCTTGATTTTGCTGTGCGTATTTATCTGCTTGTTTCTGCCTTTTCCGTGTCGCGGATCTGTTCGTTGCGCCTTCGAAAATGCGGATGCTATGCTCGCTTGTTGTATTGGATGGCGCCTGTTCGTTGCCTTTCAGTGCGTTCCGTCGTCCCCCTGCGCTTCCCCTCCGCCGCTCTTCGTCCTTGCCACATTGCCTCTACGGTTCTAGAACACAGGTATTGGGGTTAATCCCTCTATTGGGTTTTTGGGTCTTCGATTTAGCTTGTCTTTTGTTCTGACTTATTTCTTTGTGGTTTTCCCGTCTCCTGCATCGTTTGCCTGTACCGTCCAAAACGCCGGTGCTATGCTCGGTCGATCTGTTGGGCACCGCCTGCCTGTACCGTCCAAAACGCCGATGCTTTTGCGGTTCCAGAGCACAGGTATTGCGATTCGTTCTCCTTTTAGGTTTTCGTTCGGCCGATTTCGCCTGCCGTCTGTTCTGCCGTATCTTCTATTCTTGATTGCCTCTTCCTTTCTTGTTATTTATTCCTGTTTTGCCGCTTTTATTCTTCGTGAGCTCTTCCTTTTATGTCATCTATTTCATTTATTGTGTTTACTAATGTGCTTTTCATGCTTCTGTGCAGTGCTTAGCTCCTTGCCTGCTCCGTTATGTCCGCGCTGCTATTTCCCGGGTCCTATTTCCAGGTTAGCTAGCTAATTTATGTCGCGCTCTCGGTTGTTTGTGCTTGTTGCTGTCGTGGCCGTTTGTCTGCTGTATGTTTATACGTGGCTACTGCGCTCTTCTAGATCACAAATATAGCCTTCCTCTTTCACGGATACATTTTTTGGGTAGTAATCCCCTTACTGTGTATGACGTTTATTCATATACGTATTGGGGTGGCGTGTTTTGATTACTTCTTCATGTCAGTTGGTTCGTTTTTTTTTTGCGTTTTTATCGTTCGTGTCCCGATTGTTATGTTATAACGCCTGCCCTTATGGTGGTCTGTGTGTGATTAACAAGGTTTCCGTAGCCGTCCTGTAAGAGGGTGAACGGAAAACAACGGAGATGGTTCTTTGCATGTGCTTAGGAGGGTTTTTGTAGTGCCACTTCTGCTTACAGTACTTGGTTGTTCTTCCTTTCATTACAACAATATACCGACATATTTACGTTTCCACAAAACAGATTATATAGCATGCTAAAAATGATATGTTTCTATTCAGTATTCCGTATTTCTATTCATTATAGTCTTGCTCCATCGCTCTAATTCTATGATTGCTACTGTTATTAATATCTTCTTTTTCCGTATTCACACTTGCATAGACTGTTAGCTTATTTATAGCACCGCAAAAAAAACCTCTTTTTTTTTTTTGCCAGTGCCATCCATTTACCATTACAGACCAAAAAACTCTTTTACTTAATGCTTTCCTATTGTTTATTCACAGCTAAACTAAACGTATCCTCAGGAAACAGCATATGACGAAGCTATGGCGCCTACTGATCCTCAACTGCTTTCCTCAATCCAACACCCCTACGAAAGGTGCTACTGTTTCGCTCACTTTTAAATACCTTACAACACCGACTCAGCCTACTGAAATAGCATAACTACATATCATTCCTGATTCATCATTTATCTAACCATCCTCTATTTGTGCAGCACATCAAGCATCGCCAAAAAATTGAAAACGACAAAACAGCTCTTCCCCGATGCTGACAATACCCAACCATCAGAGGTACACAAGTGCATATGTGTAAACTAAATACCTCCATCCTTCCTGCACATCTATGCCTGAAAAATCACATATACTAATTTAACTCACAAATGTATACATTGCAGTGATTGCTGCCAGCAGACTCAACAACAAAAGAAGATTTCAGCCTACGTTGCAAACGCCAATAACTAAAAGCTTTTGTTGTAGCACGCTTTGTGCTGCCCTATACCCTGTAGACAAGATCCATAAACACCTAAACGCTTTTACCTCCCTACTTAGTACGGTTCTAACAACCCTGCTAAACGATCCTTTTGCCTGTAATTTACTTCGTTTGCTTCCTTTCCATATACACCTATGCAACCATAGCTGTTGATTACCCTCCAGTAGACTTGAGTGTAATGCTAGATTTGAAGTGAACATGTGGCTTGTGCTAACAAAGCTTGTGCTTACTGTGTTTCTGCAGGTTGAGCTGATAAGGTGATAAGGTGCATGTTGTTGCCCAACATTTGACTTACTTCCAAATTTTATTTAGTTAGTACTCCTTGCAATGGAATAAAGCATGATATGTACTGCTCTGAACTTGTTTTGATGATTTTTATGGATACCTCAGTTGCACAACATTTGACTTGCTTTCAAATTTTATTTAGTTAGCACTCCTTGTGATGGCATAAAGCATGATATGTACTGCTCTGAACTTGGTTTGATGATTTTCATGGAGACCTCAGTGCTGCGTGTGCTTTTGCTACTTGTGATTACTAAATATGAACTTCATTTAAATCAAATTCGAAATACCTTCAACTGGATCCCATTACGATCAAAAGAAATGGCAAATTATTCTTAAATATTCAGATCATGCTTGTTATTTGATGAGAGTTTTGTGATGATAGCCTCATATAGATGTTCGTGCTTATGTGTACATGTTAGGCCACATATTTACTTCATTGTTATGTTCTTGCTTCTCTCCACCTAAACAAACATGTACTTAGGTATAGGTTGATAATCTTTTATCCAAAGATTCCTATAACGGTTTGCTTCTGACGAATAGGAGACCAGCCTACAATGCACTAATCTCTTTTAAGATTTCTTGTTGCTATGAAGTTCTATTTTGCGAGTAGATAGAAAACATACCAGATTATTTTGCTATGCACTAATCTCTTTTATATTACTCCTTTTGCAGACCATTTGAAAAGGCTGTTATTGAGAAAAACAAGAAGCTTTTGGACTGAGTGTTGAATGAGCGATCTGATATTAGACAGATGGACCATGAAAGGTGCCGGGTGAATCTAAACTTATTCTTTGGGGCTTTATCCGGATGTATCCTGTATTTAAAGTGTGTTTTTTTGGTTGAGTAGATATGCAACATATTCAGACCTTCTTCAGGACGTTGACGGTGGCCTTACCATAGTGTGTTCGGTTGCTACCTTTCCTACTACTGAAGGTGGGCCTGTGTAGTTGCGACAAATTCAGAGTTGCTGCAGGTATGTTCGTCTGAAACCGCCATCATTATAATCACTATATTGCATTTCTGTCTCTATCCTTAGCTTTGTGATGTTTCCGGAAATCCATTGCTTTTATCAAATTGCCTGTTGTTAACATGAATGCTAACATAATCCTATCAAATCGCCTGTTGTTAACATGAATGCTAACATAATACTATCAAACAGTCCTTTTATCCATGTGCTATTGTAGGATATCTAAAGTACTATTCTTCATTTTGTGTTCCAATTTGGTGCGGATAGTGCTTTTAGCAAGAAATGATGCAGGGAGAACCTCTTTGCCTTTACTAAAGATACAATCTATAGTTTATTAAACATTGTGCTTTCCCTTCGGGTGTGAAATGTTTACCTAAATACTATATTTCTCCTTTACTTCTGTTTTAATTATGTACAAATGTATTACGGCCTACCATTGTACAGCCTTTTGCCCTTGCTTATTCTATACAGCTATACCTAATGTATGCGCGTTGTTACAATATTTCCTTTTTATGTTCTGTGCATCTTACATTTCCTATTTCATATCGGTGTCATACATTTATAATTATTGCTCTATCTGTATTATTATATAATTTCTGCTTCTTATGGTTATTATTCCTGCCAATTGCGTATATCATACCTATTTACAAGTAATCCAAACAAATATATTTCTCTATAGACTGAAAGCTTTATCGAATCACCTGCTATTAACATGGATGCTAACATAGTTCTGTCACACAGTCCTTTTATCCAATATGCTATTGTAGGATACTAAAATACTATTCTTGGTTTTCTGTCCCTATTAGGTTCGAATAGTGCTTTTAGCACGAAATGATGCAGGGAGTAGCTCTCTTGGCTATAAATACAGTCTATAGTTTATTAAAAGTTGTGTTATTACGTACCTATTAGATAGGAATAGTGCTTTTAGCAAGGAATGATGCAGAGAGAGCCTCTTTGCCTTGGCTACAGATAGTCTATAGTTAGTTAAACATTGTGCTTTTTGGGTGTGACATGTTTAGCTAAATACTATATTTCCCCTTTACTTCTGATTTAATTATGTACATATATATTACGACCTACCATTGTACAATCTTTTGCCTTGCTTATTCTATACAGCTATACCTAATGTATGCGCGCTGTTACAGTGTTCCCTTTTTGTGTTCTGTGCATCTTAGATTTCCTATTTCGTATCAGTGTGATACATTTATAGTTATTGCTCTATTTGTTTTCTTACAGAATTCCTGTTTCTTATGATTATTATTCTACATTAGTAAATATTTACACCTGCAGATTACCATCTATTATAGTGCCTATTCGTTGACAATTTCATGCTATCCCTGATATGCAGTTGCCACCAATATTAACGCCAGCTTTGGAACAATCATCGTTTTTAACCAGCGCGCCACAGTTTGTTGTTCCAGATGTTGGCAGGTAATCTTTCTTACCGTTCCTATGGACTGATTGCTGCTGAAAGCCTAGGTGCTATGGTTATGATAGAATTTTTTCCCCATTGTGTATAATTCCGCCATTGCTCAACAAAAGACTTCGGCTAAGAGAAAGCTATTTGAAGATACAACAGAAGAGCATCCATGAATAGACTTCTATAGAGTACGGAAATTTCAATATGATTCCTTTTATGACTCTTAAAACAGATCTAGCCTTTTCGTCACATAAACATCTCAAGCCTCTAAAATTAGGGGGCCCCTAAATTTGCCTCCTCAGCCCCAATTCCCAGGGGCCCCAACTCAAGCCCCTAAAATTAGGAGGCCTCTAAATTTGCCTCCTCAGCCCCAATTCCCAAGGACACGAGTACAACCAATATTATTGAAGATAGGGAAATACATGAGAGGCTTCGAAAATTTTATCATGTTTTGAAAATTTTAAATTTAAATTTGAAATTTCATGTTTTTAAATTGTAAATGTTAACATGCTTATGTTTTATGTATTACAAATATTTTTGATTGAATTTTAGTGGTGTCAAATGAAGATTATACGTAGCGGATATGTCAAAATAGGAGAAAAAGTAAAATAGGCGCTGAGATTTAGAGGCTGTTGCTAGACTTGTATTCTGAAAACAGGGCCTCAAAAAATAGGGGGAGTCTCTAAATCCAAAATAGGGACCCTGTTTTAGGGACCCTTGCTGGAGATGCTCTTATAATCAGGCTGTTTATATCCACGTTATTGTAACCTGTAAAAAATCCTTAGCTGCAGTTCGTTTCTAATGTCTAGCTTTGTGTGACCGCTGTTTATATCCATGAAGAACTTATAATCAGGCTCTTACACAGTCTATCTTCTCTGTGATATGAAACCTCTAATCCATATCTATTCGTCTGAACAACAGACCTCTAGAGTAAACTGCATTGTTTCTGCTGCTGTATATATTTATAGGATTGTTTATCCGTTATTTCCCTACCAAGACGTGCTTTATCTTTACAAAATTGGCGATACCTCTGTCGACGCAGCGGAGCGCGTTTTTCTCCCTAGTGATTAATGAAAGCTCTCAGCTTCCCCTAAAACAAAGCACACGCTACTAAAAGATTTCAATCAATATGAGAAAAAGAATGTGGAAGCTTTCTGTCATTGGCACACTTTGATAATGCAGAACTTTTCACAATCTTTTTCTGATGTGTGATATAATCAATGCAATTATTGATTTGTCAAAAAGGCTCTAAACCCCAACATGAGTGTTATAGCATAGCCTTCCTTTGTTCGTATTTACACAACATGAGTGTTTCTAGTGCTGCTGCTTTTTGTGTAATGGAATGCATGGTCATGGCCCCGTTACGCCCACTTTTTTGTAGTTTGGCACTATCATTTCATAATATGTAACATGGAAAACTTTCTCCAAATATATGTGAGAAACCTATATTATATTTTAGTTTAATTTGACTCCTCTATTTCTTGTTTGTTGCAGCTGCTGAGCGAATAGTTTGGACATTGGTGAATTGAGGCAATTTATATTGCATAGTTGTTAGTTGTAACTGTTAGGAATATATGTATATATTTGCATTAACTCTTTGTATAGGATGTTTTCTGCTTATTGCTATGCCTTGTACATGAATATACTTTGGTCATTGTGGCATATCAGTTTGTCATTTGATTGAAGAGTCTTATGATCAGAAAAGTACTGGTGTATAAATATAATGACCATTTGTGATCTATTGATTTTAAGAAGTATGCTTTCAAAGCAGATGCCTTTTAAGCTTACTCTTATTTGGCCAATACTGTAACATATCAAAATATAATATTTGTAATACAATGATATATATGATATTTTGACACATCATGTTATTCCAGAGAGTATTCCTGAGGCTAGCCAAAATGCCGATTTTTATTTTTTTGGTCTGGCATCATTTGTGTCGGTTCTTAGTAGAAACTGACACTGATACGTTGTCTATTTCTGTCGGTTCTTGTGGTAAACTGACACTGATATGTAGTCTATTTGAGTCGGTTCTTGGCTTGAACCGACACTGATATGTAGTCTATTTGTGTCGGTTCTTTGCTTGAACCGACACTGATATGCTAACTATTTGTATCGGTTCTTGGTGTGAACCGACACTGATATGAATATTTGTGTCGGTTTGTGTTTAGAACCGACACTGATAATGTTACTTGTGTCAGTTTGTAAACCGACACTGATAATGTTTGATTATTACTGTCGGTACATCTGTGTCGGTTGGAAAACCAACACTAATATCGGTTCCGAACCGACACGAATGAGCATGTCCTTAGTAGTGGCATGGTGCTTAAATAAGCAAAAAGGCAATGCGCCAGTATTTAGACACGGCAAGGTTTTGCGGCCGAAAAGGAGCTAGCACTACAAGAAACAGGAAAAAATTCGTGGGTTTTTTTAAATTCGTGGGCCAAAAAAAAATCCACGAATTTATATATTTAAATTCGTCGGTTCAAAAAAAAACCCACGTATTTAATTAAATTCGTGGGTCCAAAAAAAACCCACGAATTTATACTTTAAATTCGTCGGTTTTTACACTAGCGCACGAATTTATTTAAATTCGTCGGCTGTCTGGCCCACGAAATTAAGGGTGTGGTTTTAACCTATCCCGCGGCCGCGCGTCCCTCTGTGTCTCTTCCCACGGTCGTCTCTCTCTTCGCTCCTCTCACCCACACGCCCGCCCGCCAACCGGCGCCGCCGCCCCCATCCCCGCCCCCCCCCCCCCCCCCCGCCGGCCCGCCCGCCAGCCAACGTCGCCGACCCCCTCGTCGGCCCGCCCGCCAGCCCGCGCGGCCGCCCCCATCCCCGACCCCCGCCGGCCCGCACGCTCGCCCGCTCGCGCCGCCGGCTCGCACCGCGCGCCCTCTGCTCCTCCCCGAGGCCACCGCGCGCCGCCTCCTCCCTCGGCCAGCCGTCGTCGCCGTCTGGCCCGGTCGTCGCCTCCCCGGCCTCTCCCTGCCCGAGCAGACGCCGCGCCGCCCGCTCCTTCCTCCGGCCGCCAGCGCCCTCCCCGAGCCGGTGAGCGCCACCTCCGCCCTCGGCTGACCTCCTCCGCCTCCACCCCCGGCTGGCCTCATCGGCGGCGGGCGTGCGGATCCCCCGCAACTCCTACCCCAGCCTCTAAGCCCTCCGCAATGACGCCTCCATCAGACTCGCCGATGCCTCGTACGTCAAGATTTCTGAGGGCACCTTCGGCTACGTCCTCAACGACGTGCCGCACCTCACCGACTACCTCCCCGACGTCCCCATGAGCACCCCCTTCTCTCGCCTCGTTGTTTGGTAGCCAGGTTCTAGTGTTGTGGTGTTGGCGCCATCGTTTCGGTTTCGTGGTAGTTTGTGTGTGCTATGCAATTTTTACCTGTGAGGTGCTGCTTTAGCTAACCAAGTAATCCGGGCGGGGGATTTCCGATTTGGAGAGGCTTCACGCGACGTTTGCGGCATTTGGTGGATTGGGATCTCTGTTCTCGATATCCATTTTTGGATAAAAGGATGTGGTGGATACTGTAGAATTTGAGCTCAAGCGTGCAGTGAGCTGATCAATTAGTTACGATCAGAGGGCCAAATACAACAAAGTGACTCTGATTCTCTGTTGAATACTATGAAAATTCCGGCTATTCTGTGGATTCATTATGCCATTTAAGTTGGTGTCGTTGTATCTGCTTTTGGGGACGGCGAATTTGATTGGGTTGAATGAGGATATCTTCGCTGGAGGAAGTAATCTGTAACTATTGGATGGTTGCTTCTCCCTGCTAAAGGTTAGTTACTTGTCAAACGATTCACGAAAAGATGTTAAAAATGGCCTTTTATATCAGCGATGTTGGTCAATTTTTATCCAAGCGTGCTGGATTGAATTGATTTTTGAAAGGTGGAACCGTGATCGTGAGAGCTGATAGTTTATTATTTTATTATTGTTTGCAGACCCATCCTAACCCCTTACAAGATCCCACAGCCTATTCAACTGTCAAGTAAGTCCTTTTCTTCCTTATATATTTGATCTTCAAATTTTTGGTGAGCCTCTGAGAATGCTTGATGTGCAATATGTATAGCTACCTTTTGCTCTTATCATTACCAAGCAATATTTTGTCAATGAAGATGATATATATTGTACCACAAAAGGTAAAACAAATGTTAATCGTGTTTCAAACTGTGATGTTGTAGTCAATGGTGAATTTACAAGTAGCTCTCTCTCCTCTTACAGGTGGTTCTTCAGAAGAATATCCAGCGGGGGGTTCACTTCCGTCATGCTGGACCACATTAGAAGGTAGGATATACTGGCCGCCTCCTTTAATTAATACAAGTTTGGAACACATCACTTGCGTCTTGGCTGATAGAAGCATTTGTACTTGAACCTTGTTAGGTTTATTTTGAGTCAGATGAAGTGAAAGCATGCATTGTAACTTGTGGAGGTCTGGTGTGTGGCTTGTCGCACATGTCCAATGTCAACAAAATCTATGGAGTACAGGTTTCTGCCCTGTTCTAAATGGCTATATACCCCTGCAATAGATACTTGTTAAATGTTACTTGCTCTGACCCCAAAGATTGTCAATAACATTCATAAAAGGGGTGATACAGTTCTTGGAACATCGCGAGGTGGTCATGATACAAAAAAGATCGTTGACAATATTCAGGATAGTGGAATTAATCAGGTAAAGATGATTGTTTAGATTGCACCCTTGTAATATAGCCATTTTCATTGGATGTTGACTGATGTGTTACTACACCTTATCCAGGTGTATATCATTGAAGGAGATGGAACTCAGAAGGGAGCATATGAGATCTTTATAGTTATTATCTTTGATAGTAGTACAAATATCATTGTTATATTGTGGTATTACCATCCTATACATTAATGCATTGTAGCAAAAGGAAGATATGTAGTGATCAGGCACCTTTTCTTCTTAACATGTGTTTATCCAAATAATAATAAGTAATAACTCTACATGAATGCATTGTAGCGGTGGGAAAATAATTCATCTTTTTAAATATGTTCTTTATTATACTTTATTGCTTCTGAATTACAGATACCATATTGGTTATCAACTTAAATCATTGGTACAGATTGTGGACACATCGAAGTTGTAGTTTAGCTATTACAAAAACATAAACTTTAGAGAGGATGGTAGTCCTTATTTATTTCCTCAGATATATATTGCCATTAGCTCAAGAACCGAAAATTTCGTTTCCTTTATTATCTTAGTTTTTTTAAACCTAGCATCAAATGCATAGACAAATGCGTTCGTACCTAGTACTAATTACTAGTTGGCAACTTTTTATTTTGTTTGGTACATGAATGTCCAATTGGTATCTCATAATTGCCACTGTGCTGCACTTCTAGCTACCAGTATATTATTGTTTACATTGTGTCATCCATTATTCACACTTATGGGTCCATTGCGGGACAGTGCATGTGGCCTATATAAGGATATGAGTGTGATATCGATATGAATATATATATATTTTTGTATAAATGTCAGATAAATTCGTGAGCCATTTAAAACCCACGAATTTAACTGTTAAATTCGTGGGTACCCATGAATTTAAGTTAAATTCGTGGGTTTCTTCAGCCCACGAATTTAGAAGTTAAATTCGTGGGTTTCTTCAGCCCACGAATTTAGAAGTTAAATTCGTGGGTTTCTTCAGCCCACGAATTTAGCAGTTAAATTCGTGGCTTTCTTCAAATTTAATTTCGTGATTAAATTCGTGGTTTTTTCAAGAACCACGAATTTAATTTAAATTGCAAGTACCTACAATTTAATTGATTAATTTCGTCGAGTTAAATTCGTGAACTAAATTCGACGGTTTGCCCACGAATTTAACTTAAATTCGTGGGTTTTGGCTTAAATTCGTGGGTTTTTGGCCCACGAATTTTTCCCTGTTTCTTGTAGTGTAGGTGGCTATGCGCAAAAATCCGGCCGTGGCAGTACAACGCACGAAGAAATCTTGTCGTGGCAGGAGTGTATCGGTTGTTGTCCAAATACGGTGCAGTAAAGCCATGCATGTGTTGCGGCATGGACTGGAGAAGCGAAGAAGTGGCTGAAAAGTGCTCTGCCGCAACGTTTCAAATTTCGTTTTCGGACTCTATCTCGGGAGGGATTGAAATTCGAAATTTTGGCGAGATTCAAAAATTTCAGACAAAATTCGGACGAAATTCACAAATCAAAATTCAAATCCGTTTTGTTTTAATCGAGAAATATAAAATTTTGCCAAAAAAAATCTAAAATTTCCGAAATCTCAGTAAAATTCAAATGAACAAAAAATGATGCAAACGATGTCAAAAAGTTTTGAAAATTTTTTTGGATGGTCTTGACACATCATTAATGTACCCATAAAAAAATTAGATAATGATCAAGCATGAAGAATTTTTTAAAAATCTAACAGTGCCATTGTCCTGATAAAATGCTGACCGGCAAATTTCAACCGAATGAAAAATAGTGCAAACCACGTTAAAAACTTTTGAAAATTTTTGTACATCATCCTAACACATTCATAATATTCTCATAAATTTTTAGATGATGATAAATTTTCAGGAATTTTCCAAAATTCAAATAGTGCTACTAAAGACGGACTGACAAATTTCTCCTGAATGAACAATAGTCCAAACCACTTTAGAAAATTTTGAAAATTTTTGTGAATTGTTCTAACACATCCATAATATTCTCATAAAAATTTCAAATGATGATCAATCTTGAGTAATTTTGAAAAATTCGGACAGTGCTATAGTCGCGAACAAACATGACAACTTAAGCCTTTTCGGCAGGCCGTAGAGTATCACGTTTGAGTCTAATTTTTTTGAATAACAAAGCTGATTTGCTCTCCGGTATACGGAGTACCATATTCTGGAAAAATATTGTAATTACACCCTGCGTTGCATGTAAATTCTGCTAGTGCAAAAGCCCTAGGTATTATAGTCGCGGACAAAGATGACAACTTGATACTTTTCGACAGGCCGTATAGTATCACGTTTGAGTCTAATTTTTTGTAATAATGAAGCTGATTTGCTCTCCGGTATACGGACTACCATATTCTGAAAAAATATTGTAATTACACCCTGCGTTGCATGTAAATTCTGCCAGTGCAAAACCCTAAGTATTATAGTCGCGAACAAACATGACAACTTAAGCCTTTTCGGCAGGTGTGGTGATATTGCACCACAGGGTTGTTCTTCTTCATTCTTTTTTGTCGTGGAGTTTTCAGGGGTTGTGTGTCTTCTCTTTTTTTTCTCCCCCCGGTAGGTAGTGGTTTTTTCTTTTTATAGGGAGGGCCAGGGAACATGCATGCATTGGTCGGCCCCTTTTTCTCTCGGCTATATCCTCGGGGTACAGGCCTTTTTTAAATTGTCTTTTAACCCTTTTCTTCCACCTGTCTCGACCAAGAAATGGAATTAGCCCTATGTGGTGTCTTTTTACTCGTGTTTTACATTTTTACCCTTTATTTTTACGCCTTCTATAAGGGTTCCACGGGAATTTCACTCATTTTAGGGTCCCAGGCTGGTCTAACATATCCTGGTGTTCCCAAGGGGCTGTCATTAGGTGTCAGGCGTTGGCAGCCCATACTATATTTGTGTCGACAGGAGATGGGGCGGAGGGGAGTTCCCTCCGTTCTCCTCCCTCGCTAGCGAGGGGAGTCCCCCCGCTACGAAGGGGAGTGGTTCTTATTCTTTTCTACCTTTCCCGAGGGATGAATTCCCAAGGTTTGTGGCCCTTGCTTCTCCAGCGGGAGGAGGATTAAATATTACAAGTGGGCCTTTATAAATAGTAGAGAGGCACAAGCCTTGCTTCGCTTGTCAAGGAAAGATGAGTCCATTTGATCCACAACAGTAGCCCCGCATGACGGCGGGTTGGTATTGTTCCACCCACTGGGATGTTATAAAGAAGGTCCAAATCATTTTTCATCCTGCTTACTCGGCATGCGAAGGGAGGTTTGTTTTTTATTTTTGTTCCTAGGCAGGTTGGTGGGAGTAGTTGACAGTCTTGTCTTTTCTAGCCGAGTGTCAAGGCTCTTTGTGGCGTCTTGGCCCAAATATCGGAGCCATACAGCTTTTTGATGATACGTTCATGCTTTTCCTTATTTCTCCCTTCTTTCCTTTTTATATATATATAGCAGGTGGGGACAGGGGTTCCCCAGCTTTTTGGTATCTCATTTGCTTCGTGTCCCTTCGTTTTCCTTACTTGTTCGTGTTTTCTTTTCTCTCCGTCCTCTCTTGTTCGCCATTGATCCACTTCTTCATGGGTCCTCGGCGCGCTCCTAAAATGAAATCGGTTTTGAGTAGAGAAGATGTTGCAAAATTGTCTCCCGTTTTTGGGCGGTCGATCTTGAGCTCCGTTGACCTTGACATACTGGCGATGGACTTTGGAGTAGCGCGCTCTTCCATGCGTCTTCCTGGTGACGAGGAAACCCCCCGGCCTCAAGCAAACGAAGCGGTGGTGTTTGCGGCGTTTCTAGAGGCGGGTCTTTAGTTTCCCTCCGTGCTTCGGGCTTATCAAGCAGAGCTTTCGCAACTCACACCCAATGCTATCATGCGGTTAGCAGTATTGGAATGGGCATTCCGTCCTGCCAAGATCAGATTGACAGGGCGCTTGTTTTCTCTTATCGAAGATGCATTCTGGCAGCCGAAACAGCAGAAGACGGGGAATGAAGGTCGCAGATCGTGCTTTGGCTCTTTGAATTTTCAGACAAAGAGGTCCCTTGTGAAAGAAATCCCGGTAGCGGCTGCCAAAGGAAAATGGGATTCGGGGTGGATGCAACGATGGTTTTACCAGATACTTGATGGCCCAGATTCTTCTCTTCGTACCTCGATGGGTCTGGTTCGTGCTGTTCGGTCCCCAAATTGGAGCGCAACGACGGAAGAAACTAGGTGTCTTGATTATTTGAAGGCTCTTCGTGCTCAGAGTACCATGCGGGACTTGGTTGAAGAGTATTGTCTTTGCCGTGTTGAGCCTTTGGCTAGAGATGCTGTTGTGACCTTGAAGTGGTCGTCGGAGGGTTCAGTTTTCCGTGGATTTGCCGGAGGGGGTTCAGATCCTCGGGCGTGGCGCGGCTGAGAAGTTGGCGAGGGGATTACTTGGACCCTACAAACAGGGTGAGTATGAAGCGGCCATGGAAGCGGTGGGGGCTGCTAGAAATTCTCGGTTTGCGGAGTGGGGGCCCCGTGTGGTTCCTACTCCCTGGGGAGTGACTGGCTCTGTTCGTCCGTCAAAGCGAGCCAGGCTGACTCGCCCGATTCCACCTCGAGCAACTGTTTCTGCCGAAGAGAGTGAAGAATTAGGTGAGGATGAAGATGACACTTGGAGTGATGAGGAGACAAGTGACGAGGGTGATTCGTCAGCTTCTGTGGCGATTGTCTCTCCCGTTCCTTTGTCTACTCATGTGGCAGATACATCGGGGTGTGACACTACGGTATGGTGTGACATTATAGAATGTGAAATTAGAGAATAAAAACTTTCGGCTTGAGGTTTACTCGCGTTTTTGGGCCGTTTGAAGTGATGTGTCACCACGGAGTGTCGTAACCTTTTAAATGGTGCATGTTAAGGTCAAAAAATTTATGAAATATGGTATGGCAGGTTAAAACCATAAGGTATGGAGGTTAATAACGTTTTCGGACCGTTTCCGGGCCGTTTTCGGGGTTTTGGGCCTTCCCGGGGGAGTTTTGGGCCTTGGTGGGCTTTGGTGGGATGGATTAGGTCTCTGTAACGAACTAGAATTAGGTGTGGGGGCTGGTAAAAGGGGTTTCCCCGCCCCTTTGGGGCATCCACCCTGCTGCCTTTGCGCCCCATGAGGCCTTGGTGCGCCCCCCTCACCTCCCCCCACTTGCCAAGCCCTAGCCGCCCCTTCCCTTTGAGCCTTGCGCCTCCCCCTTGCTCTCCTCCATTGCCCCACCTCTCCACCACATCTCCTCCACCCCCTTGCTGCCCTAGGGTGGTCTCCACACCTCTGCACCTTGTGGATCCATCCGTTGGAGCGAGGAGCGAGGAGCGATCCGCGAGGAGATCTATTGGAGATTCGTTCGTTGGGCAAAGGTATGATCATGGGGATCCTTGGGTTTGATCTAGGTACTGTTCTTAGGGTGTTTATGAAGTTTTTAGATCAATTGGTGGTGCTGGGTTGGAGTTCTTTGGGTTAGATCTAGACGTTGCCACGTTTCTGTTTTCGGGCAGATTGAGCAGTCGGGCTAGGGTTCGAGTTTTCGTCGATTTAGAATCCGAATCTGTCCGTACCGACTTAAAAGAAGTTGTAGATAATTTAATTATCTTTCCGTGGACATAAAGCATGTTAAAATCCGATCAGCCGTTTGAATGTTATGGCCATTTTACCGAGCGTGTTAAAATCTGTGACGCAATTAGAACAGATCGTAGTAATCTGTAGATTAAACAATTTTAGATTCCGAATCAGTCTTTCCGTATAACTAGAAAAAGGTAGGAAATTTCCTAAGCTTCGCGATGGTGTACTCGTTTAATCGATTTGGAGTCCCAGAACTCAAGTTATGGCCTTTGCAAGGCTGCTGTCCCGCCGGGACAGAACCTCTGTTTTAGGTTTTGCGAGTAGCGGGCAATGTCGGGTGAGATGGGGATTTGTGTACTGTTTTGTGGGCATTATTGAGAGTATGTGATGCCGTTGTGCAGGTGGTGTGACCCCGGGGGTGCCCTCTACTTCCCACAATCCCGTCGCCCACGGTTGAGGCAAGTGTGTTGTAATGTATAGCGGATTGTAGGTTGTTTGTTGATATTGGGTGAAATATTGAACACTTGCTATGCTCACTTGCCATGCTTGCTGTTTTCCAATGAAATATTGTGTATGATTATCATGATTCGATGCCTTGTGTTAATATTTGTCATGATGAGATGCCATATGTTTATGTACATGTGAAATATGATAATTGGCATAGTTGCATGCATGACATGAGATAGGGCGAGGGCGGTGAGAAAGTCATAACTAGTCCGGCAAGGTCGGTGAGAAAGTTATGACTAGTCCGGAATGCCATTGAGAAAGACCTACATCGTGATTCCATCCACGTGGTGAATGGAAGCGATGAGTAGGCACCCTCCATCTTCGGGATGGAAGGGGGGAAAAGGGTGCACACCGACGGGTGTGTACTCAACCATACCGGTATGAGTTTCCAAGGAGACATGAGCATTGCATTACATCTCATACATATTGATGATGACAATGTTAAGTGTTTATGAATAAGATGATTTACATGAAGGGAGATGCTATTGCCATATTGTTGTTCTTGTTGTCCATTGCAATATGCTTGCTGAGTTTCGAACTCACGCTTGTGTTTTTTTCTTATTGTTTTAGGTACCATGAGAACGGCATGCGGGAAAAGGGAATAGACACACGCCCACACGTTGCTTCACCTTAATGTTTCTCCATGTCAATTCTTTTAGATTGATAATAAATTGCGTGTGATGGTCATTAAATTAAGGCTTAGCTTGGTTAATGAGAGTTTTATTGTTCGTTTGATACTTGGAACTTTAAGTGCTAAATGTTAGTCTTTTATTGTCGTTAAGACTCTATTTATTGCTGTTTTAGATGTTTCCCTTATTGCCATATAATGCTATATCGTTGTTGCTCCTTAAATTCATGATAAAACAAAGGAGGTGTCGCGAAATCTCGGTTTTTAGCCTATGCGCCTTTGCTGGAATTTTATGTTAAATATGATATTTGGATGTTGTTTAGCTTATGTTTGGTAGCATTCGGGCATATTAAATGCCGGGGTGTTACAGTTGGTATCAGAGCGGGCTGTAGGTCCTTGGAATGCGTATTTTTAGTGTCATGCCATAGGGTACAACTAAAATATGATGTGGAATAACTTAGAAACATGGCTTAGGTTTCAACTAAAACTTTGTCATAGGATAGCAATATTAAAACTTGCAAAAAATGGTATAACTAATCTAAAATTTGACACACACTGGATGCACAGTAGGAAAGGGTATGGGTATCGTTTCTTTACGCTTAGATGTTGTATTTAAGCTTTGATGTTGAATGCTTCTTTTGGCAATGCATGTTGCTATGTCAATGATATATGTTGTGGTGATAAGAGTGGGGTTGTGGTACCGAAGGGTTTCGGTCACCTCTTGTTGTTTATAGTTAGGGTGAGGTTTGACGGTGTGGCCGGTTAGCGCCATCACCGAAGAATTGTTAACCCCTGTAGGAGAAAAGCGCTTACCCTTTCTGTCGTAAATTGGGTAGTTGATTGGAGACGAAAAGGAAGAGTTAATGGTGGTTTCCTTCGGATGTTCTTTGTCGTTCTGACGGTCGGTGTTTGTTGCTTTTCTTGGCTTTAGCTGTTTTGAACCAAATGAAAAGGTGATGGGCTTTCGCGGATCGTTCCGTATGTGGTGTGTGGTTTTGTCTTCCTTGGGTGAAGACGAAGAAGAGGAGTCTAGTGTTGCGCTTCTTTTGGGCACCTTTCCAGTTTTTGATGCCTGTTAATTGCTTTATGAAGAACAAGCATTCGATTTATTCCTGTGGTTGTCTGTCTCCAAGGCTAAAGGAGTTTTGTTCGGAGTTGTGCGGACTTTGTCGGGGCTGAAGTTACGTGGTCGTAGTAGTAAGTGGTGTTTGATTTCATCATTTTACTGGTTTGAGAAATCATCTTTGAAAGCCCCTCTTAAGTCATGAAAGTTAGGGGTTTGGTGTTAAGGTTTTGTTTGAAAAGGTTAATGGAGCACTTGGTTCCCTTTCGAGAAAAGTTGTCTTCCAACCAGTTTCCTCTATGGAAGTCTTTGAGATTGAAAAGTGTTTTGGAGAATTCCTTTGCATAACCAAGTTTGGGTTTATCTCATTGCAATTTTGAGAGTCAAGTTTCCTTATGAATTTGGGATGAGTTTTAAAACTAAAATGCTGTAAACAAAGTAAGTAGTCTTTTGACTTAAATCGTTTGTCCCTAGTAAGAATTGATGTTTAGCATGTTGTGTAGTAGGTAACAATGTGGTTTATGGATTGATGTGTTGCTAAGTTAAATTTTGAGTTGAATCAATTCAATGTGAGTAAAATCTCTAAGTTTGAGAATAAATAGACTACTAGTGTTGTAGTTCACTCTTAGCGAGAATGATTGAAAGTGTTAATGTTCATGCTTAGAATCTGTTGCCTTGCTTTAAAAGTGCTTATGATCCTCGTTAATGTTAAAAGTTTAAACCTTGATGCATAGTTAAAACATTAAGATGATGTAAACTGCTGATATTGTTAAGAAGCTTTGCTTGGTGTTTAAAGATGTGCTAATCTAACGGATTAGTAGAGACTAGTGACTTTAATTTGGAAGTTGATTGGAGTGGTTATTTATGTTGTTGCAAACTACTAGTATATTTGGAAGTATGCAGTTGTGACCCTTCAATGCTAGTTTTCAATCTATTTTAAATAGTTGGAGTATGTTGTAATTTTGTTATCACCTATGTATAGGGTAGCTAAAAGTAATGTTGATCGGTTGATGATTATGCCCATTTGTTTTTATTGATGACTTAGTAGTGGTGGTAGTTGTGTAGAATACTTGTTGGAAACCATTGACTAAATGGAGGGTGTTGTAACCTGTGGTGATGGAGTGAACCATGGATAATTAACCTGATATAGAGTTTTATCCTTAATGAATGTATGCCTTGGAATCCTAGCTATGAACTTTGTCTTGTAGAGATAATATTTACATGTTGAAGTCGTTGTTTAACTGAATAAGGTTCGGTTATCGAGACGTGAATAGATAGGAGGTATGAAATTTATATGTTGATCTTGCTGAAAGATTTGTGGAAGTACTATGTTTCAAATTTAGAATAAGAAGTATTATGATTCGGTGATTCGTGGGGATCATATCATTATAGTCTTGGTTGGGTGCCTTCTTGATAAGCATCATAAACACTTATTAAAAGTTTTGGGAATGGTAACTAGAGGAAGAATTTGTTGTGAAGCTTTTGGTTGAATTGTGTTGGGGCTCCTCAGGAGTAAAGTGATTATTAAAGTCTTTTAATGGAAAGCGTAGTGGAATTCTAGAGATGGTTCTTTTTATGCTGAGCTTGTGTTTAAAAGCTTTTGGACTGGTTTGGTTGTTTGCCATTTTGGTTGAAGGGTTTTCGGTCAAGGTGTTCCTTATCTTTGTGTTTGAGTTTCCCCAAAACTCGTAATGTTTGGTGTCGACCTTTGGTTTTGGCGAATTTGTTTAGTTCGTGTTGTGAGTTTGGATTTACATCCAAAAGTTTTGAGTCGATAGCGCCCTTCGCGTTCAAGACTGGATTATCTTTGGAATTAATTTTAAAAGGAAGCAGATGGTCTTAAAGGGTTGTGTTGGAAACTTTTGAGTTGAGCCCTTAATGTGTAACTCTTTTTGGCTAGAGTTGGAGTTGTTTTGAAAATGTGTGTGATGTTGCGAGTGCTTCAAAAAGGTGGACTTTATGAAAGTTTTACAAAGTGATTTTGTTAGTGAGGTGTTCCCCTTTTGGGAATGAGTTTCCCTCTCCTTGAGGAAGTTCGTGATGGTTGTGGGAGCAGATGCTCAACTTGAAATTTTGATGTTCTTTTCCAAAATGTTGAATTTGGATGAAATGCAATGTTGTGCAAGTTCAGTTTTCAACTGATGTGGGGTCTTTTACGACGTGGTGTTTCTTGTCAACTATCGCCGTCATAGTCTATATGAATTTCCGCAACCTTCGATGTTAATTGTGTTTCCATCATTTGATACCGAGGAAGAAGTCATTTGGTGAATGACTATTCGGTGCCGTTGTTACATGATGAATGAAGGGTGAAAAAGGAAAATGAGACATTGTTTATGCATAATTAATCATAAAGGAGTCGACGAGCCAGGTTGGTGAGAAAGTCATATAAGGATATATGACTAATCCGGAGTGCTCTTGAAAAGTGTGCATGCATGTCAAGAATCGAGATGTCCATTTCTTTCTAGTATGAAAAGAAAGAATGAAGAAATTATGGTATTTTGGTTGTAGTGTAGGGGATTTATGCTTCCTTTGTGATTTGGCTTGGATGTTGCCGAATTCTTTCCAAAATGGTTGTTAACGCTTTGGGTTTGAGTTGTCGTGTGTACACTTGGGGTTGATACCTAAGTGTTTTTGTGTGAGGGCGAGACCCTCTTAAGAAAGGAACCAATTGTAGTTTGGTAAGGTTTTTCGGTCCTAACTTGGGGCTAGGTGTTGAACCCTAGTGGTATAAGGCTGGTTTGTGATGGAGGTTGATGATGTATGGGTTTAACCATTATTAAGTGTAGCGATGGGTGGAAGTGAAGTTGACGGTAGTTCGGTGATATTTGTCCTGCCGTGAGCATTTGTCGTCACTAGTTGTTCTTGGATTTGAGTCTTGTCTGGGAAAGGATGGAATAAAATGTTAGTATGATGGTGTATCGGAAGGGCAAGTGTGCCTTAGGGCCTGTTTGGATCCATTAGCAGCTAATAGTTAGCTAGCTAATAGGTCCTAGCTAATATTAGCTAGCTAACTATTATCTAGCTAACTATTAGTTGGAGGGTGTTTGGATCCACCAGCTAATATGTGGCTAATAGATGCTATTGTCCATAATACCCATGCTATTAAATGCTATTGGTGGTAGACGCGAAGGGTATTTTGGTTAAATGCTACCTATTAGCTGCTATTAGCTGGGTTTGGCTAGCTAATGAGATAACCATTAGCTGGGTGCTCAGCTAATAATTAGCTGATCTATTAGCTGGGGGTGTTTGGATCCACTCCAGCTAATTTTTAGCAGCTAACTATTAGCTGCATGGATCCAAACAGGCCCTTAATGAGTTTTCCCCTCGATGGAAATTTTCGGGAATGTAGAAAGGTCGTTAAAGGGATTGTGACTTCCTTTGATTATGTCATGTTGAGTTTAATGGAGTATGGTAGTTAGGTTGGTTGTGATAGAAGTATGAAGTGTTTGCCGTGAGGATTCGAGCGTTTTGGGTTGATGGAGCCCTTTGTGGTTGAAACGCAGATTCTGTTGGGGAATTGAAGTGAAGGTCGATTTGTGAGGGGTTGCCCTTAGTTGAGCTAGATCAACACTTTTTCTCTATGTGTTGGTTTTGGGAACTCGTTTGTTGTTTGTTCCGGTTTTAGTCGTTGTGTGAATGTTTTGTGCTGCAGAGAAGCCATTTGTCTCTTGGGGATTTTGTCATTGATTTTGGCGTCCTTCGGATTCGAGGTCGAATCCTGTTGAAGGGGGGGAGAATGTGACACTACGGTATGGTGTGACATTATAGAATGTGAAATTAGAGAATAAAACCTTTCGGCTTGAGATTTACTCGCGTTTTTGGGCCGTTTGAAGTAATGTGTCACCACAGAGTGTCGTAACCTTTTAAATGGTGCATGTTAAGGTCAAAAACTTTATGAAATATGGTATGGCAGGTTAAAACCATAAGGTATGGAGGTTAATAACGTTTCCGGGCCGTTTCCGGGGTTTTGGGCCTTCCCGGGGGAGTTTTGGGCCTTGGTGGGCTTTGGTGGGATGGATTAGGTCTCCGTAACGAACTAGAATTGGGTGTGGGGGCTGGTAAAAGGGGTTTCCCTGCCCCTTTGGGGCATCCACCCTGCTGCCTTTGCGCCCCTTGAGGCCTTGGTGCGCCCCCCTCACCTCCCCCCACTTACCAAGCCCTAGCCACCCCTTCCCTTTGAGCCTTGCGCCTCCCCCTTGCTCTCCTCCATTGCCCCACCTCTCCACCACCTCTCCTCCACCCCCTTGCTGCCCTAGGGTGGTCTCCACACCTCTGCACCTTGTGGATCCATCCGTTGGAGCGAGGAGCGATCTGCGAGGAGATCTATTGGAAATTCGTTCGTTGGGCAAAGGTATGATCATGGGGATCCTTGAGTTTGATCTAGGTACTGTTCTTAGGGTGTTTATAAAGTTTTTAGATCAATTGGTGGTGCTGGGTTGGAGTTCTTTGGGTTAGATCTAGACGTTGCCACGTTTCTGTTTTCGGGCAGATTGAACAGTCGGGCTAGGGTTTGAGTTTTCGTCGATTTAGAATCCGAATCTGTCCGTACGGACTTAAAAGAAGTTGTAGATAATTTAATTATCTTTCCGTGGACATAAAGCACGTTAAAATCTGATCAGCCGTTTGAATGTTATGGCCGTTTTACCGAGCGTGTTAAAATCTGTGACGCAATTAGAACAGATCGTAGTAATCTGTAGATTAAACAATTTTAGATTCCGAATCAGTCTTTCCATATAACTAGAAAAAGGTAGGAAATTTCCTAAGCTTCGCGATGGTGTACTCGTTTAATCGATTTGGAGTCCCAGAACTCAAGTTATGGCCTTTGCAAGGCTGCTGTCCCGCTAGGACAGAACCTCTGTTTTAGGTTTTGCGAGTAGCGGGCAATGTCGGGTGAGATGGGGATTTGTGTACTTTTTTGTGGGCATTATTGAGAGTATGTGATGCCGTTGTGCAGGTGGTGTGACCCCGGGGGTGCCCTCTACTTCCCACAATCCCGTCGCCCACGGTTGAGGCAAGTGTGTTGTAATGTATAGCGGATTGTAGGTTGTTTGTTGATATTGGGTGAAAGATTGAACACTTGCTATGCTCACTTGCCATGCTTGCTGTTTTCTAATGAAATATTGAGTATGATTATCATGATTCGATGCCATGTGTTAATATTTGTCATGATGAGATGCCATATGTTTATGTACATGTGAAATATGATAATTGGCATAGTTGCATGCATGACATGAGATAGGGCGAGGGCGGTGAGAAAGTCATAACTAGTCCGGCAAGGTCGGTGAGAAAGTTATGACTAGTCCGGAACGCCATTGAGAAAGACCTACATCGTGATTCCATCCACGTGGTGAATGGAAGCGATGAGTAGGCACCCTCCATCTTCGGGATGGAAGGGGGGAAAAGGGTGCACACCGACGGGTGTGTAGTCAACCATACCGGTATGAGTTTCCAAGGAGACATGAGCATTGCATTACATCTCATACATATTGATGATGACAATGTTAAGTGTTTATGAATAAGATGATTTACATGAAGGGAGATGCTATTGCCATATTGTTGTTCTTGTTGTCCATTGCAATATGCTTGCTGAGTTTTGAACTCACGCTTGTGTTTTTTTCTTATTGTTTTAGGTACCATGAGAACGGCATGCGGGAAAAGGGAATAGACACACGCCCACACGTTGCTTCACCTTAATGTTTCCCCAAGTCAATTCTTTTAGATTGATAATAAATTGCGTGTGATGGTCATTAAATTAAGGCTTAGCTTGGTTAATGAGAGTTTTATTGTTCGTTTGACACTTGGAACTTTAAGTGCTAAATGTTAGTCTTTTATTGTCGTTAAGACTCTATTTATTGATGTTTTAGATGTTTCCCTTATTGCCATAAAATGCTATATCGTTGTTGCTCCTTAAATTCATGATAAAACAAAGGAGGTGTTGCCGAAATCTCTGTTTTTAGCCTATGCGCCTTTGCTGGAATTTTATGTTAAATATGATATTTGGATGTTGTTTAGCTTATGTTTGGTAGCATTCGGGCATATTAAATGCCGGGGTGTTACAGTTGGTATCATAGCGGGCTGTAGGTCCTTGGAATGCGTATTTTTAGTGTCATGCCATAGGGTACAACTAAAATATGATGTGGAATAACTTAGAAACATGGCTTAGGTTTCAACTAAAACTTTGTCATAGGATAGCAACATTAAAACTTACAAAAAATGGTATAACTAATCTAAAATTTGACACACACTGGATGCACAGTAGGAAAGGGTATGGGTATCGTTTCTTTACGCTTAAATGTTGTATTTAAGCTTTGATGTTGAATGCTTCTTTTGGCAATGCATGTTGCTATGTCAATGATATATGTTGTGGTGATAAGAGTGGGGTTGTGGTACCGAAGGGTTTCGGTCACCTCTTGTTGTTTATAGTTAGGGTGAGGTTTGACGGTGTGGCCGGTTAGCGCCATCACCGAAGAACTGTTAACCCCTGTAGGAGAAAAGCGCTTACCCTTACTGTTTATTGATAAAGACTGGGTACATTTTTTGCCTTCGTATCTCATCATCTATGGGTAAAATTTCTTGAGTGCGTCAGTATTCCATGTTCTTGGTATCTCCTCGCCATCTAGAGTGATGAGCTTGTGTGCTCCCTTCGCCGTTGACTCTCGGCTAATGTATGGTCCTTCCAATGTTGTTTCCAGTTTCGCAAAGGCCGGAGCAGCTTTCTTGAGCACCATATCTCCGGGATGTAGCTCGCGTTTTTTTACCTTCTTGCTGAAGCTTCGTGTTGAGGCCTTCGCATACGCTTTCATAGTCTCCAAGGCTTGAAGTTTCTGTTCTTCCGGCAAATCACACATGATATCGACTTCCTCGTAGATTTGAGTTTTAATCACTCGTAAGGATTTTGCAAGAACTTTTGTAGGTGAGACAGCTTCTTCTCCGAAAATGAGCCGAAATGGGGAGAACCCGGTTGCTCTTGAGGCTGAGGTACGAGTTGCCCACAAAACATGGTCGAGCTCGTCGGACCAAGATCCTTTTGCAGAGTTATAGAGCCTCTTCTTGATGCCATCAAGGAGCAATCCATTCGCTCGTTCCACCGCCCCGTTTGACTGAGGGTGACCCACTGAGGTGAAGCAAATCTTTGTCCCAATATTTTCACAGTAATCACGAAATTTCCTGGAGTCAAATTGGGATCCATTATCGGTCACGATCTGGAAAGGGACCCTGTATCTACAAATGATCATTTTCCACAGAAACTTGATGGCAGCGTCAGCGGTTATCTTTGCTACCAGCTCTGCTTCGATCCAGCGAGAGAAGTAGTCGATGGCGACGATTACGAATTGAAGATTTGCCCGGGCTTTGGGAAGCGCTCCAACAATGTCCATCCCCCATTTGACGAAGGGCCAAACCGAGGGCACCGCGTGCAGTTCGTTGGGCTGTGCCTTTTTTTGCTTGGTCATCCATTGGCACGCATGACAGTATCGAACTATCTGCTCGGCATCTTGTACCGTCGTGGGCTAGTAGAGTCCCATTCGGAACACTTTTCCTGTAAGATTCCTAGGAGCCTGGTGTGCTCCACAATCTCCTTGGTGTGCTTCGCGCAGGGCCTGCATCCCATCCTCACGTGAAATGCAGCGGAGCCATGGGGCGCAGAGGCCACTACGGAATAAAAACCCATCAATGATGGCATATTTCTTCGCTCACCTCTCGAGGCGTCTTGCTTGTGCTTCATCATCTGGTGAAGTTCCCTCGAGGAGATAGTCGTATATCTCACTCCTCCAGTCCTCGCTGGTCGCTCGAGCAATGAGGTTTATCTGGGAAGGAATGGAGGCGGTGCGAAGTATCTCAAAGAATACTGTCGAAGGTAGACTCCCTTCGGTGGCGGCGATCTTCACCAGCTCGTCGGCTCGTTCATTTTGGGCTCTGGGTATTGCATCAATGGTGAACCCGATGAAGCCCTTCTCCATTGTCCGGACCGCTTCGACGTACTTATGGAGTTATTCATCCTTTACTTGATATTGTTTGGAGATATGCCCCTGAATAAGTTTCGAATCGGTGTATAAAATAGCCCTTCTCGCTCCCATGGTTTTCGCCATCGAGCCCGCAGAGCGCCAGATTCGGCTATATTATTGGTCGAGGGAAATTCCAGCCTTGCTGCGAACTCAACCTTTTCACCACTAGGCGCCATTATCACTGCAGCTATCCCCGCTCCGCTTGCTCCCCACGATCCATAAGAATTGATGAACCATACCGCTGAAGCATCATTATCTTCGAACACTGGAGAAGTTCATTCTACCATAAAATCAGCTAGGGCTTGACTCTTGATGGCGGTGCGAGGCATTATAGTTAACTCGAAGGGCGCCAGCTCGACCGCCCATTTGCTGATGCGGCCAGTACTTTCTTTGTTGGATAGCATAGACCCAAGAGGGTACGTGGTTGGTACTTTGATGTGATTAGCTTGAAAATAATGGCGGAGTTTTCGAGAGTCCATCAACAAAGCGTATGCCAATTTCTCCATTTCTGAGTATCGTAGATTTGCTCTTTGGAGGGCTTTGGAGACGAAGTAAATCGACTGTTGTTTTACACCTTGTGGCCGCACCAGTACAGCGCTGACGTCCGAAGGGCTGGCCGCCAAATATAGTAGAAGCTCTTCACCTTGCTTTGGACTTTGCAGGATAGGGACCTCCATGAGGCTTTGCTTCAGATTATCGAAGGCGCGTGGCACTCCTTTGTCCAAGTAAAGGCATTACTTGAACGTAAGGCTTTAAAGACCGGCAGGCTTCGCTCCGCGGATTTTGGCAGGAATCGGCTAAGTGCTGCTACCCGCCCCGCCCACCGTTCTACTTCCTTTAGATTTCTTAGTGGAGCCATGTCTTGGATGGCCCTTATCTTTTCCGGGTTCACCTCAATGCCTCGTTGGGAGCCATGTCTTGCAGCTTTCCTGCGTCTACACCAAAGACGCATTTGGACGGGTTGAGCTTTACTTTCCCCGCCATCAAGTTTTCGAAGGTTTCCCGGAGATCAGCGACATGGTTTTCTTTCTTCTCGCTCTTAACAATGATGTCATCGAAGTAGGCTTCCACGTTCCTTCCTAATTGGCAGGCGAAGATCTTGGTGATGAGCCGCGCGAAGGTAGCACCCGCGTTCTTGAGCCCGAAGGGCATTCGTACGAAGCAGTAGGTGCCGAAGGGGGTAATGAACGCCGTTTTATCTTCGTCTTCCTTTTGCATGTATACTTGGTGATAGCCAGAGTATGCGTCGAGGAAACTCATCCTTTCTGACCCAGAGGTAGAGTCGACAAGTTGATCAATGCGGGGCAAGGGGAAGTCATCTTTTGGACATGCTTTGTTCAAATCAGTGAAATCGGTGCACATCCTCCATGCCCCGCTAGCCTTCTTGACTAGGACTATGTTGGCCAACCACTCCGTGTGGCGAGCTTCGCGGATGATCCCTGCTTGAAGCAATTTGGTCACCTCCGTCTTCGCAGCCATTTGTCTTTCCGCTGCAAGTTTTCTGAGTTTTTGCTTCTTCGGCTTCGCGTCTGGGCTAATGGCGAGGACGTGTTCGATGGTTTCCCTACGGACTCCAGGGAGGTCTTCGGGCCCATGCGAACACGGTTTCATATTCTTGAAGGAGTTGCATCATATGTTTCTCCTCATCGGGGAGCAGGATGGCGCCGAGAATCACTACCTTACTCCCTCCTGGCCTAAGCAACACTTGTTGTGTTTCTCCTTGAGGCTGTGGTTTAGGGAGCCACCGACTGCGATTCATAGGTATAACAGAGTCCAGCTCTGTGGTACAAACATGCTTGACCTGGGAAGGGTTTTCCATGTCTATCTTCCTTGCAAGGGCTTGATCCCCTCGCACTGTGACGATACCGTCAGCGGAGGGAATCTTCATACATAAGAATCCATGATGAATTATGGCCCCCATGGTCGTCAGCGAACCCCTGCCTAGGATAGCATTGTAATGGAATGGCATGTCTACCACATCAAATGTTACACGACTCGTGGCGTTGGCTTGTGGCGTTGTGAAGGTGACTTCTAATTCCAATTGACCCAGGGTGTTGACCATGCTTCCTCCAAAACCCATCAGTGGCACCTCCGATTTCTTCAATCGATCTTGTGGAATCATCATCTGCCGGAAAGCCTTCATGGACAAAATATCCGCCGCGCTTCCCCCGTCTATCAACATGCGACGTACTTCACAATCAGCAATTATAGCGGTTACTACTAAAGAGTCTTTATGTGGGAAGTGCACCCCCACGGCGTCCTCTTGTGTGAAGGTGATTGGCTCAAACTTTAATGGAGGAGGGGTAGTCGGGTTAATCACAACGTGGTTAATCTGTCGGGCATAAGCCTTCATCTGCCTTTTTGACGAGAGATGCGATGAGGAGCCCCCAACAATGACATTGATGATGCGACGGAGATGATTTACTCCCACCCGAGGGGGGGATGTTGACGTTCGACTACGGGTGCCTCAGGCGGTGTAGGGTGCGTCCCAACTTCTCTTTGTTTAGCTTCAAATCGTCGGTATCCATTAATCACTTTGTAATGGATTGTGTCATGGGTGTTATTTTCACCGTGATATTTGCAGAGGTACCGCCTGGGCTCTGGTCCTTCCCTTTTGATAATTCGACTTCCTTCGTCCTGCCTCCCTCGGCTCAGGGGTGGACCTCACCTCTGTTGCTCCGCTAGTCTATTGCCCATGATTCGTCGATTGCTTGGCTCATCAATGTGATGAATCCTCCTTCTTTCGTCTCTTCTCCCAAACTCAGGGTATCGTTCCTTCGTTTTGGTATTAGGTGGGGGATCTTTCCCTCGCCCTCTCTTGCGTGGAATAAACTCTTGGATCTCTTGTCGTGGCCTATCTTCCCTACGGAGGTTGTCTTCCTCCGCTCGCGCATATTCCCTCATCTTCACAAAGAGTTCTTCCACTGTACGCACCTCTTTACGAGCGAGCCTTTCTGCCAACGGGCCCCTTCGCAGGCCACAGCGTGCCGTGTTGATGATAGTGGTATCACTAACACCTAGGATTTGGCACTTAACCCAGGAGAAGCGCTGGAAATAACTCTTAAGAGTTTCTCCTTCGCGCTGCCTGACCGCAAATAAATCACTTTCCTCTTTCATCCCGTCGAAGTTGCCCTGGAAATTGCCTTCTAGCTTGCGGCGGAGTTGCGACCAGCAGGTGATCGATCTGGGCTCCAGCAAAGAGTACCAGGACAGGGCAATACCTTCGAGTGCCAATAGGAGCCCCTTCGCTTTAATATCATCATCTCCCCCGGCGGCCTCAACCGCCGTGTCGTAAACGCGGAGGAACTCTCTTGGGTCTGTCCGGCCATCATACGGCTTAATGGTAGGAAACTTGAAGCTTCCTGGAGAAGGCCATTTTTTAGCTCGTAGGCGGATCCTGAGGGGGTTCGGATCGTCGTCCTCCCTGTTTGCAGCCGTAAGCGCTGGGGATAGCACTTCGCGGCTTGGGCTTTCATCTTGTGACTCGTCTCGCCCCCCATCTTGTTGTTCTTGTAGGCGTTTCACCTCCTCCATGAGTTGCTCGTTAGCTTCCATCAATGCCCGCACGTTGGGGTCAAGCTCCTCCTAAGCCCTGGTCCCTTCTTCGAGGATCTCATCCCCATGGATCACTCGGCGATGGGTCGGATGTGTCAACGTTTCTACCACATCTCCCCCTGGTGTTGAAACCGTTCGGCCTGCCGCCGGAGGTCGTCGTTTGGGAGCTCGCTTGCGCGCTGCTGCCGGGGTCTATGGAGGCAATGCTCCCACCATATCCCGGGCTTCTGTTGGGGCCGGTAACTGAGTCTCACCATCCAGAAGTTGGGGTGGATCTCGAGATTGGCTCCTCGTATGTTGTCTCGATTCTTCTGCTCCTGCCGTCGTTGCCGCCTCCTTGGATGCTGTCGCTTTTCCCTTCCTTGGTGGCATGGCTACAGAAAATTTACCTCTCGTCCTGGTCAGAGAGCAGTGGTCATACCCACGGATGGCACCAGTGTGGTGATATTGCACCACAGGGTTGTTCTTCTTCGTTCTTTTTTTGTCGTGGAGTTTTCAGGGGTTGTGTGTCTTCTCTTTTTTTCTCTCCCCCGGTAGGAAGTGGTTTTTTCTTTTTATAGGGAGGGCCAGGGAACATGCATGCATTGGTCGGCCCCTTTTTCTCTCGGCTGTGTCCTCGAGGTACAGGCCTTTTTTAAATTGTCTTTTAACCCTTTTCTTCCACCTGTCTCCAGCCAAGGGCTGGATTAGCCCTATGTGGTGTCTTTTTACTCGTGTTTTACATTTTTACCCTTTATTTTTACGCCTTCTATAAGGGTTCCACGAGAATTTCACTCATTTTAGGGTCCTAGGCTAGTCTGACATATCCTGGTGTTCCCAAAGGGGCTGTCATTAGGTGTCAGGCGTTGGCAACCCGTACTATATTTGTTTCGACAGGAGATGGGGCGGAGGGGAGTTCCCTTCGTTCTCCTCCCTCGCTAGCGAGGGGAGTCCCCCCGCTACGAAGGGGAGTGGTTCTTATTCTTTTCTACCTTTCCTGAGGGATGAATTCCCAAGGTTTGTGGCCCTTGCTTCTTCAGCGGGAGGAGGATTAAATATTACATGTGGGCCTTTATAAATCGTAAAGAGGCACAAGCTTTGCTTCGCTTGTCAAGGGAAGATGAGTCCATTTGATCCACAACAGCAGGCCGTAGAGTATCACGTTTGAGTCTAATTTTTTCGAATAACGAAGCTGATTTGTTGTACAACAAACGATAACGCTTAAGTATTATTGCTGACAACAACTTTATTTTGCAATCCCCCCCCCCCGGATTAATATCCGAATACATTTTAGAAGATAGTATTATCTTTAAAAAATTCCAGTAATTACACATATGAACTCCCAATATAGACAGCTTTATGAGCAATAGAACTTCCAGTTAAAACAGAATAGTTATTTTATCAAGATGGTTGTTCCAGAAATGCATAAAAGCACTATACAGTCCATCACACACAATTATTGAACGTTCTAGTGTGAACAAAAGAAGGGTACTACCGGCCCAGACTAAGTACTGCCCTCGCTACTACCGCGAACTGCACCTGCAGCCTGGGAAGGTCCTGGCTCCCCCTGAGCGGCCAAGAACTCCTCGAATGACTCTGACTGCTCAACACGGCGCACAGACTTCCGTGCAGTTACTCTGAGCAGCGGACCTCGGCGACGCTTGACCCTCACGGCGTCTGGGGTCAAGCCTCTAGGTGGAAGGTCCTCCTGGACTGGGTCTGGCAGTGGTGGTGCTGTCTGCTGCGCCTCTTGCACACGGCCGGGTGGAGGTGGAGCGGCTCCACGCTGCAACTCCTTGAGCTGAAGGAGCTCCAGCCTCGCCGCAGCAAGATCCCTGTAAACATCCTCAAGCTCACAAGAAATGTGGACATAGGCTTCGTCCTACGCCCGGATGAGTGAACCCATGTGCACAATGGTGGGGTCTGACTCCAACTCTAAGCTCCGGAACCGGTTGTGACTCCTCCCCACCTGATGGGAGGGAAAGAGCCGGTACGGAGTGTCCAACTGGTAGCAGTAGCTCTCGCCGAAGTGAAGGAGAGCCTGCCTGGCCGCATCCTGCATAGCATCACCAAGATTTAGCCGCTCCATCATGAAGTACCAGGGCCGGTCATTTTCCTGATGACCCTTGGCGAAGATGAGCAATCTCACTGTCCAAAAGTTCTGGCCAAAGCGGGGCACAGAAACGCAATGGTACTCCGGGCGACGAGTGTAGCCCAGCTCCTGGAGCATCAAAGATAGCTCCTCACAAAATCCTCCCTCCGTCGTGGCAAACGAGGTGAAGACAGGCATCTACAAATTTTTTAAACAAGACAAGGTCAGTAAAACATTTTAAATAGAATATAGGAGAAGAGCAAGATACTATGACAGAAAAGGTAGAAGTGAAGAAGCTTATAAGTGCGTAAGTATGTCTTACAAAAAAATTCATCGTTAAGGCTTTGCCATTCTAACTAGGTCACGTCCTACAGTATTAACTTTCAAAAATCGTGTTAGAGCAATTATTCGAATAGTACACATTATTTCTAACTGTAGTGAAGGTTCTAGCCACCAACATCATGCAATATGGAAAATAGACAGCACTTAGTCCAATCTACAAAAATCTTTAGTACGTACAATTAGTAATTACATGAGACGGAGGCCCTACATGAAGTGATTTTACATTATTAACGGCCCCCACGGCGACGTCCACCTTGCCTTCTCATGAATTCCTCAGGGGTGTAGGCATCTGGGGGATTTGTGATCCTCTGTCCTGCGGCCTATGATGGCCCCTGCCTACTCGGACCTGGGCTGTCGTCCAAATCTTCCTCAGGGGGCGGTGCACCCGACTCAAAGGTATATTGTCGCGAGGCTTGGTGGTAATAGTTGTACCACGCAGATGGATTGGTCGTTTGTAGTGGACCTGCATGCAGTATGTCTGCTACCGGTTGCGGTTGCGAGATGCCCGCTTGCCCGCCTAGTAGAGTAGTAAAGGTAGTATGTCCCGATATCAACTCGAAGTCGAAAGCACCAGGCTCGCTCCACTGCTGTACTTGACTGTAGTCCATCGCGTAGGACTGCGAGAAATGTGGCGCTTCCGGCGCAAGCGGTGGGGCAGACGTGCCAGGTCTGTCGTCCCATGGTGACCACTGTTCTATTGGGCCCAACGTAACAAGCTCCTCCTGCTCCCATTGTGCCCACGGATCAGTTGGGACTTCAACACGGGGCTTGGATGATGGTGCGCTGACTGGCTTCCCACATGGGAGGTGGACACACGTCCTGGGGTGTCTTGTCATTCTCCACTGTAGGGACGGACGCTGACGGATCGCCTGGCGTGTGAGGTATGAGCTGGATCCATGCCAGGCGAGCCGTAGTTGCGTGGCTGTCGTGCAGAGCCTCCAAGGCCATTGATCGCCGAGAGTAATCTGGCCCCCTGAGACGCGAAGTAACGTCTCATTTGATTGGCTGCCGACGTTGAGCCAAAGGTCCCCGGAGGATGGGCCACCATTTCATCGGCATGGGCAATTATGTGCGATGCCTTCTGAGTCTGCGTTGCAGTAAGTATGTATTAGGAATTTTAACATAAAATTTATGATAAATATTACTACTACGATGGGAGTACCAAAGTCTGCGCATGACGTGACTTTTCTTCTGGTTATGCCATGGCGCGTGGTTGGATCTCCTGGCTAAGCAACATGGCACGCGTGCGGCCGCGGTACCATGCAAGGTAGCTGTCGTACTCATAGGGGTCGTACTACCCAATGGGATCGACCACCTCCTGCAATGCTAACTCGATCCATCGCGTGATGTGCGTAGCGTGGACTACGGTCCAATCGACTGCTCCCGCACTACCCATAGCACTTCTCCTGTTATGGTCAATACATTATAAAGGCAATTTTTTGACGAAGATGACAATAATGACACAAATGAAATATGTACCCATGCGACCTCCTAGCATCCCGCGATGGTGGAACCGGGATTATCTGCCGCCACCCGAACTGTCGTTGGACGCGTTCGGGCGAATAGACCTCCACCGCGTTCATGTACACGACGAAGCATGTGGTCATCCATAATGACATGTCCACCAGGCAACAACCAGAGATGAGCCCGTCGATGGCAATTTCTGCGGCTCGTTGCGGCGTCCATGGATCCCATGTCACATTGTCAGTGGTTAGTAGGTCCATATCTGCTACAACCCGTCTATAGCTCGCCTGGTCATCAAGCGGCGACCATCTAAGCCGTGCGTGCATCCAACAGTGATCCATAGTAGGGCGAGAGAGCTCTGGCTTCTACAGATTGTAGGCCAGGATATCGGAAGCTACTCCCAACGCCACATCTGCAGCATTTGCACACATCCAGTAATTGTGCCCATAGCAGTATGTCGTACGCATGCATCGCACAACCCACGGTATGTGTCAGCTTGGACCGCGGATGCCCAGCTATATGTCGTCATGTTCTCATGGTTTGCGGCCAACTCTCGAGCTATCCAAACTATGCGCAGGGAGATGGTGTCACTGTTCGTGGTCGTGAACATCAAACCGCCAAGCAAGCAATACAGATAAACTTCGTAATGCCGTTTTATGGTAGCTTCGTCTGCATGCTGTGGGCATGGTTGGTACTCTTGTAATGCTTGTAGCCAGCTCATTGACACTCCAGTATCCTTATGTGTGTACGGCACCCCAAACCTGCAGGTACTTCGGATTAATGAGGTACATCGTATCGTTATCATTTTAAACATTACATAACAAATACTCTCAATGTACCTGGCCGTCACGTATTGCTGCCACAGGCCTCTTCTGGGCTAGGCTAGCACCACAGATTGGCCCCTAATGGGGAGGCCGGTGAGCATGGCTACGTCTCTTAGAGTGATGGTCATCTCACTGAATGGAAAGTGAAATGTATGCGTCTCCGGCCGCCATCGATCGATCAGACCAGTAAGAAGTGCCCGATCAAGGCCTGACATCGGCGTGGTCATGCCCCCTTCCATCATAGCCCCGTCCATGAGAAGCGCGAAGGGTAGTAGTCCTGCACGGACGAGTGGAATATGGAACCGGCCGTCCAACTTCGGTATTTTGTGCAACGACCGGTAGGACAGAGGATGCAACTGAAACGTGCACGCAATTAAGGTTAGAGGCATCGCAAATATTGCATGACATGTAACATACAATTGTGTCATACCTCAGATCCTGAACAAATCACCCTCGCACGGTGTTTCGCATCAACCGACTCACTGAGTAGCTCTGGAAGTCCAATGCCCGCCATTGCCTGCAATGTCAACGCGCAGTACAAGGAATACACGCCAAGTATACAATACTAAGTACCCAATATGAAGGAAGGTATGCACTAGTAAGTACACAATTTGAAAGTACACATTACTGAGTACACAATCTGAAAGTATGCACTACTTAGTACACAATATGAAATGCATTGCTAATTAAGTACTGCGTGGATTGGGGCACCTCCTACGGTCATGTCCAGGTTGTTTGCATAATGTGCACTTTCGCAAACCATCTACCGCATCAGCCGCATCCATGTCACCTTGCAATCTGGTGCCCCTTGGCCTTCCTTGCTTTGTGCGTCTAGTCACGGGGTACGGTTTCCAGGTGGGGCCCTCCATCAGCTTGTAGTTCGCTCCAACTGTGAATGAACTCAACTTTGGACGCCAAGTGTTCTTCAAAGCATGCACGGTGTAGTATGGTGAGATGAACGGTGATGCATCGTTCCCACCCATGTCGCGACATGCGGCCAACACATGGGAGCACGGGATGTGATGCAGCTTCGGCTTGTTACACGTGCAAGTAGCCTCCTCCGCCCCCAACTGGCACTGCAGCATAGTGTCCCACGCGAGATACCCAGATTGGTATTTGCACTTGCACATCACCTCGAATTTATTCGTGCCTAGGTCATAAATTGTAGTGCGGTGGAAGTGTGCCTTCTGCCTTCTCGATTGGAGGATCTTCTCCACTCTTGGTGCGTACATAGTGACGTACGCCTCGGCCGTGTTCCCGCGATCACGAAAGTAATCAGCCGCCCGGTAAAAGCTGAGCTCAATGATTGAACACAACAGAAGGCCGCGAACACCCTTCAGTACGTTGTTGAAAGCCTCCGCAATGTTCATGGTCATGACGTTGTACCTAAAATGGTTTATGTTAGCTTCAACGGGAATTCACCTAAACACTGCGGTAATTACCATGAACTACTGGTTTGTCCATACCTCGCTCCGTTCGTGTCGTGGAGTAGCGGCCACCGCTCAGCTGGCTTCCCCGCAATCCACTAGCTGAAGGTAGGCCGCGTGTAACACCCCGGCATCTAATACGCCCTGGATGTCACCAAACATAGACTAAACATAATCTAATAACCACATCTAAAGGTAAATTACAGCAAAGGAGTACATGCAAAAACCGAAAATTTCGGCAGCATCTCCTTTGTTTTCCATGGTACGGAGCATCAACAATAATATCACAAGTTATATCATAATGGGAAGCATCTAAAGCAGCAATAACAAGCGATATAGCTACTATTTAAGTCTAGCATAATGAATTTAACCACTCCATGATCTAAAACGAAGTAAATAAGATGACCAAGCACACAAATAAGTCATACTCCAAGTTCTCAACGCATTAACTTATAATTACGACTACGAATAGCAAAATTGCATATATCTTAATGAGTGAAACTTTGTGAAGATGTGCCACTAAGCCCTTTTCCCTCATGTCGGTTTCATGGTACCTAAAAACAACATAAAACACAAGCGTGAGTTTATCACTCAGCAAGTATATTGCAATGGTACAAAAGAACAATTACATGGCTACAACACCTCACATCATGTCTATCATCTTATTCATGCTCACATATCATCATTCACATATCATCATCATCATGTATGCAATGCGATGCGATGCACATGTCTCCTCGAAGCACATACCGGTATGGCTGAGTGCACACCCGTTGGTGTGCACTGTAACACTCAAAAATTTTGCTTTTCTTGAATTTAAATAAGATTTGGCACTTTGGTGAATTTTTGGAATTTTCTGGAATTTATTTAGATTTATTTGGAATTTATTTGAATTTATTCCCTTTTGAAATAATTAAAGAATTTAACTTTGCAAATAAAATTTTGTTGGAAATATTTTATTTGAGTCCAAAATGTTCCAAAATATTTTCTAGAATTTTTCTGGAATTTTTCTGAGTATTTTGCTATTTTTAGTGAATTAAATGAATTTCTGGAAATTAATTAGATTATTTAATCGCTGAAAATCGAGTTGGTTTTACTGTTCCACCGACCGAGCCCGAGTCTGACTCGAGTCCGAGTCCGACTCGAACCCAACCTAACCCTAACCATCTCGACCGTCCGATCAAGATCGAACGGCCGAGATTGAGCCACGTCACCCGAACCCAAGCCCGACCCAGCCAGCCAAGTCGCCCGAGCCAGACCCGAGCCCAAACCCCACACCGTTGGATCTTGATCCAACGGCTCGCGTTGAGCCACGTCACCCCTCTCCGAATCCTCGTCGGACTACGCCGCCGCCCGCGTGTGGGCCTCGGTCTCCGCGCTTTTCACGGAAGCCGAGGCCCCTATTTAAAGCGCCGCCGCCGCCACCAGGTTGCCGACTTCCGTGCGCACCCGTGGCCCTAGCTCACGTCACCTGAGCCACCGCCGTTTGCCCGCTAGAGCTCGCCGTAGTTGGTCTAGCGCCCCGCCGCGGTTATTCGCCGTTTCCGCCGCCGTCCGCCGTCCTCCGCCGCCATTGAGCCCAGATCCGGAACCGCAAGGACCAGCCGCATCGAAGGGGACCTTTCACTTCGCCGGAATCATGCCCAAACGCCGTCGGGCGTGTTGCCGTCCCCGTCTCCGGCGAAACAACTCCGCCGCAAGCCATCGCCGGACCCCGAACTCCCTCAACCGTCCGATCCAGATCCAAGGGCCCATAATCGTCCACGTCACCCACGGTGAGATCCCACGTGCTAATCCCCAGATCTATTTCCAATTGTTGGATCTAGATCCAACGGTTTAGATTGTGCCACGTAGCCTTAACTACACCGTACTAGATCCAATCTCAGCAGTTAGATCTAGATCAAACGGCTAGTGTTAACCCACGTGATAACGTTAGATTAGATCTTGACCGTCCGATCAAGATCGAACGGTCCATATCAACCGAGTAGTTTCCTAACGCGTTAAGCCAGATCCGGTCTGGGCCGTTGATTTTCAAATCAACGGCCGAGATCTAGCCACGTGGGCGGAAGTCTGACCGCCATGGCCGGCCGCCGCTGCCGCCGCCGACGCCACGCTGCGTGACGTCAGCGTGGGGCCCGCGTGTCAGCGTCCCAGCTAACCGCACCATGACGTCACCGCTGATGTCACGGTGGGGCCCAGCTGTCAGCCGTCCCTTAGCCGTGCGTGATGACGTCACTGCTAACGTCATCCGAGGGGCCCACCTGTCAGTGAGACACGTGAGCCGTGGACCGGGTCCACGGTGGACCAAGCCAAACCGTGCGTCGGGTCCATAGACCTGGGGCGACGTGGTGGCCCCTGATTGGTCCACGTGTCATGCTGACGCAATAAATTGATTTCTAAAAAAGAAAATGATTTATTAATTCGGATTATTGATTTCAAAAATGGATTCAACCTTCAAACGCTTATAACTTTTGCGTTTCAACTCCGATTTGAGTGATTCAAATTTCTAAATTTTCATAAAAATGAGACCTACTCAAATATGAATTTTAATTAAATTTTGATTATGAATATTACTCTGTTTTTATTTAATTAATGCTTTCTTTAAACCTTAAACGATTATAACTTTTGCATCTAAACTCCGAATTTGACGATTCCAGTTTCTAAAAATTCATAAAATTATTCTCTCTCTGTTTGTGGACTTCATTTGGATGTTTGGACACTTTTTGTGTACTGTTTTATTCATTTGTTTCTATTTGCACGCTTTACGAGTAGACGTTGAAGTGCCCGAAGGCTTCGAAGGTGAAGTATTGACTCAGGAGCCAGCTCAGGACCAAGAACAAGTACTCTTTGAAGGCAAGTTGTGCTTTGACCATGTTGATCCCAATTTCAACTTAATTTGGTTTAAATTATTGCATGCTAGTTTAATTTGAAAATACTTTATTTAAATATGGGAAATTAGATAAATGCCAAATTGCTGTATGACACCTTGGTTAATTAAATATGTGCCATGAACCCCTTGTCACCCTAGTTGTGGATTATTAGTTGGACATTATTAAATTGCCAACATGGGAATTTAGATCGTTGTAGTATATTGCTTAGACCTGCTACGTGCTCATGACATGATTTTGGACAATCAAATGTTAACATTGACTTAATGATATATTGAACCTGTTTTGGAAAGGTATCATGTATTGTGATGTTGATGGCACGTGGTGCATGGTAATCAACTGGGGGTTTGGTAAATAGTTTTCGACCGGGGCATGTGGCAAGAATGATCGGGTGGGCCAGTTGTGGCACCGGGAACGTTGTTTTGGTTCTTCGGGTAGTCTTGCCCTAGTCACCCTAAGGACTTAACCTTGCAAGCCTTTGAACTGAGTCAACCGTGCAACCACATGTCTGTAATGGGACGGACCTAGTTGATTAAGTTGCTAATAACGTACCTGTGGGACCTCAGGATGTCAACTACACCTTTTGTGTAGTTGTACGTGGGAGCGTACCAGGGCTACGGCCAGGTACGCATCTAACGGTTAAATAGCCTAGACTTCGCCTTTGCTAAGGGAAGGGTTAGTGCTCAATAACCGGGGAGGCCCACTTGTGCTGTTAGAAGTTTTCGAAAGACTTTGTTATGGACACTCGCCTTTGTGGTGTTTGGCTGTATCTTGTGGGTAAAGTGCATAACCTCTGCAGTTATTTCTCTCTTATTTAGTTTTCGCCCTGCGTGGCATATATTTGTAACTTGACCATAAGGTCGAGCAACCCGTTTGGTTAACTATTTAAGGTACCTTATTATTTCGTTGAGTATGATTGTGATATTTACCAATGTTGAGACTGTGTGCACTAGCGCGTTCCTGGACTAGTGCTGAATACAAAGAGGGTCCGGATTTGCAAATTCGGGTCTCGACATGCACCCTCTCTTCCCTTCCATCCCGAAGATGGAGGGTGCCTACTCCTCGCTTCCATTCACCGCGGTGGATGGAATCACGATGTACGTCTTACTCAATGGCGCGTCGGACTAGTCATAACTTTCTCACCGACCTTATCGGACTAGTTATGACTTTCTCACCGACCCAGCCATGTATCATGCCATGTATGCAAACATGCCAACATCATAAATAACTTGTACATTAACACATGGCATCACAACATAATATACCGTATTCATCATATCAATAGCAAACATTGAAGCATGGCATGTGAACACATCATAAATTCAATTGCAACTCATCAAAACTAGCAGCCTACAACCCGCTACCCATTCCAATACACTTGCCTCAACCACGGGCGACGGATTGACAAGAAGTAGAGGGCACTCCCGGGATCACACCACCTACACATACATATCACACACTCAAAAACATGCCCAGAAAACAATACGCAAACACTCTTCTACCCCGACTTCACAATCTACTCGCAAAACACAAAAACAGAGGTTCTGTCCCTACGGCACAGCAGACTTCCAACGAGCTTAACTTGAGTTCTAAAACTCTAAATCGATTAAACGAGTACATCCTTGCGTAGCTTAGGAAATTTCCTAACTTTTTCTAAGTATATAGAAATGCTGATTCGGATTATAAAGTGGTTTAATCTACAGAATACCGTGATCTGTTCCAATCTTGTCATAGTTTTGAACACGTTCGTTAAATTGAGCATAACTTTCAAATGGGTGGGCGGAATTGGACGTTGTTTATACCCACTGAAAGGTATTGAAGTTACCTACAACTTCTTCAACAGGCGGCCGACCAAATTCCTAATCGAAAATCGCAAAAACTCAAATCCTAGGTCGACTGCACAATCTGCCCGAAACAGAGAACGTGGCAAACTCTAGTTTTCATCTAATCTACCCAATCACAGCACCACCACTTGAGCTAAAAGCATCAAATATACCTCTATAACAGTTCCTAGACCATCCCCAAGGATCACCCATGCCATACCTCAACCCGAAGAACGACGAACGCCGAATTCCTTCCTCCCGGGCTCCCCGATCGCTTTCCTCGCGCCGGAACCGCCGGATCTCCTCGTTGCGGAGCTTTCTGAGGGGAAGATCAGCGGGATGGTGAGGTGAGGGGCTCCCCAAGGGTAGCAAGGAGGGTGGGGAGGTGGTGGAGGGGGTGGTGGCGCAAGGGGAGGGGGGAGGGGGGAGGCGCACGGCAAGGGGCAAAAGGGGTGTGGCGGCTATGGGAGGGAGAGGAGGAGGTGGGGCGCATGGGGGAGGGTATGGGGGCGCCCTAGGCCAGGTTGGCAGCCCCCTCCTCCCCACATGGGCCAAGGAGGCTCCACCTAAGGCCCAAAAAGATCCCCCAAGGCCCAAGTTTCCCCGGAAAAGCCCAAACTCCCGAAATCGGCCTGGAAACGCGATTAAACGGCATAACGTAAAGTTTTAACCTTCATTTTCACATTTTATAAAGTCACATTCTCTAATTTCACCTTTTTACAGTGTCTCAACATCCCGTAGTGTCACATTCTCCCCCCCTTAAACAGGATTCGACCTCGAATCCGAAGAACGCCAAAATCAACAACAAAGTCCCCAAGATAACAAAGACTTCTCTGCAGCACAAAACATTCGCACAAAGACTCAAACCGGAACAAACGACAAGTGAGTTCTCAAAACCAACACTTGGCGAGAAAATGTTGATTTATCTCAACAGAGTGCAACCTCTCACGGTTCCACCTTCACTTCAATTCCCAAACAGAATCTGCGTTTCAACCATAAAGGGCTCCATCAACCCAAAACGCCCGAATCCTCACGACAAACACTTCACACTACTATCACAACCAACCTGACTAACACACTCCATTAAACTCAACATGACACAATCAAAGTGGGTCACAATTCGTTTAACGACCTCTCTACATTCCCGAGAATTTCCATCGAGAGGAATAACTCATTAAGGCACATTTGCCCTTCCGATACACGATCACGCTAACATTTCATTCCATCCTCTCCCAGGAAAGTATCAAACCCAGAGACAACTAGTTAAGACAATTGCTCACGGCAGGATAATTATCACCAAACTACCGTCAACTTCACTTCCACCCATCGATACTCTTAATAAAGGTTAAATCCATACATTATTAACCTCCATCACAAACCACCCTTATACCACTAAGGTTCGACACCTAGCCCCAAGCTAGGATCGTAAAACCTTACCAAACCACAATTGGCTCCTTTCTTAAGAAGGTCTCGCCCTCACACAATAACACTTAGTAATCAAGCCCAAGTGTACACATATTTCGCATACTCAACCATAAACCAAGAACATTCATATCCTCACTCCCATCTAAAGAGCAAAAGAAGTACAATTCTTTTGAACCCAAGTGAACCACATACGACAACTCAAATCCAAAGCGTTAACAACCACTTTGGAAAGAATTCGGCAACATCCAAGGAGCATTCATCATTTTTTTTCCAAGCCAAATCGCAAAGGAAGCACAAATCCCCTACACCACAACCAAAATACCAGAAATTCTTCATTCTTTCTTTTCATACTAGAAAGAAATGGACATCTCGATTCATGACATGAATGCAAACTTTTCAAGAGCACTCCGGATTAGTCATATATCCATATATGACTTTCTCACCGACCTAGCTCAACGACTCCTTTATGATTAATTATGCATAAACAATGTCTCGTTTTCCTTTTCACCATTCATTCATCATGTAACAACAATACCGAATAGTCATTCACCAAATGACTTCTTCCTCGGTATCACATAATCGAAACACAATTAACATCGAAGGTTGCGGTAACTCATATAGACTATGACGGCAGCATAGTTAACAGTAAAACACCATGTCGCATCACATCCCACATCAATTGAAAACTGAACTTGCAAAATATTGCATTTCAACCAAATTCAACATTTTGGAAGAGAACATCAAAATTTCAAGTCAAGCATCTGCTCCCACAACCGTCACAAATTTTCTCAAGGAGAGGGAAATTCATTTCCAAAAGGGAACACCTCACTAACAAAATCACTTTGTAAAACATTTATAAAATCTGCCTTTTTGAAGCACTCGCAAACATCACACACATTATGCAAATAAATCCAACTCTAGTCAAAAAGAGCTACAAATTAAATCTCAAGAGTTTCCAATACAACCCACTATGTCCATCTGCTTCCTTTAAAATAATGATTCCAAAGATAATTCAGTGCGAACGCGAAGAAGCGCGATCCACTCAACAACTTTTGGGTGTAAAAATCCATACTCATAGAACAAACTAAACAAATTCGCCAAAACCAGAGATTGGCACCAATTTCTACGAGTTTTAGGGAAAAATCTGAAACTCAACATAAGGAAGACTTTGACCAAAAGCATTCAACCAAGATAGCAAACAACCAAACCAGCCCAGAAGGTTTTTAAACACCAGCTTAGCATAAATGCAATCATCTCTAGTATTCCACTACGCTTTCCATTAAAGACTTCAAAATTCACTACTTACTCATTGAGAAAGTCCAACCGGATTTAATCAAAATTTATATAACAATTTTTCTCTAGTTACCATTCCCAACACCTTTAATTAAGGTTTATGATGCTTATTAAAAAGGCACCCAACCAAGACTACATTGACATGATCCCCACTGATCACCAACTCATAATACATCTTATTCCAAGTTTGAAACATAGTATTTCAACAAATCTTTCAGCATGATCAACCTATAATTTTTTTATACCATCCATTCATCAACTTTTCGACAATCGGAACTGATTCAATTAATCAATGACTTTCAACATGTAAATATTATCTCTACAAGACATAGTTCATAACTATGATTCTAAGACATACATTCATTAAGGATAAAATTCTTCTTCATGTTAATTATCCATGGTTCACTCCATCACAACATGTTACAATAATCTCCATTTTAACAATGGTTTCCAACAAGTAATCTACACAATTACCACCACAACTAAGTCATCAGTATCAATAAACGGCATAATTATAAACAACAACATTGCTTTAAGCTACCCCAAACATAGGTTATAACAAGTTGCCTCTACTCAACATACTTCAACTATTAAAATGAATTTAATAAGTTAGACCATCACGACGGTCTTAAAGCAACAATAAAACCTATATCTTTCCAATTGACATCGATACTAGCAATATAGGAACACCGCTGCATACTTCCAAATATACTAATAGTTTGCAACATAAAAATAACGGCTCTAATCAACTTCCAAATTAAGGTCACAAACCGACATGATTAAATTTCTCTACTAACACGTTCAATTAAAACGTCTTTAATCAACCAACAAGGTTTCCTTAACAATATCAGTAGTTTAAAATTTTAAACATTAACAATGTTCAGCTACACATTTAATAAATGGGGCGTACTACCTCACTTCAAAATAAAGCAACAAACTCTAAGCATGTTCATTAACACATTTGATTATTACTCGCTATAGAAATAAATCTACGGCACTAGAAGTTCATTTAATCTTAAGCTACAGATAAAAATTACATTGATTCAACTCGCAAATTAGCTTAGGAGTACAACATTTCCATAAACCACATTGTTACATAATTCATAATGTGCTAAACAACAGTTTTCACTTTTGACAACTACTTTTAGTTAAATAACTACTTACTTTATTTGCAGCATTTTCTTTTTATCACTCAACCAAAAATTCACAAAGAAACTTGACTCTCAAAGTTGCAATGAGACAAACCCAAACTTGGTCATGCAAAAGGAAATTCTCCAAAACACTTTTTAATCTCAAGACTCCCATGGAGGAAAATGGTTGAAATACAATTTTCTTAAGGGGGAACCAAGCGATCAAGTAATCCTTTGCAAATAAAACCTTAACACCAAACCCCAAACTTTCACGAAACAAGAAGGGTTTTTCAAAGATGATTTCTTAAACCAGTAAAATGACGAAATCAAACACCACTTACTCCTACAAAGCCACAGAACTTCAGCCCTGACAGCCAGGTCTGGCATAACACCGCAATAACTCTTTTGACCTTAGAGAAAGACAAACACAGGAATAAATTGAACGCTTCTCCCCATAAAGCAATCAACAAACTGAGCATCAAAGCTGGAAAGGCGACCAAAAGAAGCGCAACACTAGACTCTTCTTCTTCATCTTGAACAAAGAAGACAAAACCACACACCGCATACGGAACAATCCCGAAAATCCAATACCAAACACTTTTTTTTCTTTTGGTTTCAATCAACTAAAACCAAGAAAACCAACCAAGACCGACCGTTAGAACGGTAAAGAGCAATTGAAAGAATCCACCACGAACTCTTCTATTCGACTCTAGCCAACTACCCGGTCTACGACAGAAACGATAAGCACTCTTCTCCCACAGGGGTTAATAGTTCTTCAGTGATGGCGCTAACCGGCCACACCGTCAAACCACACCCTTGCTATGAACAAAAAGTGGTGACCAAAACCCTTCGGCACCACAACCTCCCTTAATCATTATCACAGGAACAACTCAATCAATTATCTCATAAACATAGCAACTTACATTATCAAATATAGCATTCAACAATAAGGCTTAAATACAACATTTAAGCGTAAGTAACGATACCCATTCCCCTTTCCTACTATGCATCAGAGTGTGTCAAGTTTTAAATTAGTTAACCAAACTATTTCAGATTTTAAGGTTATTGCCCTAAGGTCAAATTTTAACAAGTAATCCTATGCCATATTTCTATTTTTCCAAGTCAATATTTTAGTTTACTCTAGAGTAAATTACTACATTCACATTCCACGGACCTGAAGCCCGCTCTGATACCAACTGTAACACCCCGGCATCTAATATGCCCTGGATGTCACCAAACATAGACTAAACAACATCTAATAACCACATCTAAAGGTAAATTACAGCAAAGGAGTACATGCAAAAACCGAAAATTTCGGCAGCATCTCCTTTGTTTTCCATGGTACGGAGCATCAACAATAATATCACAAGTTATATCATAATGGGAAGCATCTAAAGCATCAATAACAAGCGATATAGCAACTATTTAAGTCTAGCATAATTAATTTAACCACTCCATGATCTAAAACGAAGTAAATAACATGACCAAGCACACAAATAAGTCATACTCCAAGTTCTCAAGCATTAACTTATAATTACGACTACGAATGGCAAAATTGCATATATCTTAATGAGTGCAACTTTGTGAAGATGTGCCACTAAGCCCTTCTCCCTCATGTCGGTTTCATGGTACCTAAAAACAACATAAAACACAAGCATGAGTTTATCACTCAACAAGTATATTGCAATGGTACAAAAGAACAATTACATGGCTACAACACCTCACATCATGTCTATCATCTTATTCATGCTCACATATCATCCGTCACATATCATCATCATCATGTATGCAATGCGATGCGATGCACATGTCTCCTGGAAGCACATACCGGTATGGTTGAGTGCACACCCGTCGGTGTGCACCCTCTCTTCCCTTCCATCCCGAAGATGGAGGGTGCCTACTCCTCGCTTCCATTCACCGCAGTGGATGGAATCACAATGTAGGTCTTACTCAATGACGCCCCGGGCCAGTCATAACTTTCTCACCGACCTTACCGGACTAGTTATGATTTTCTCACCGACCCAGCCATGTATCATACCGTGTATGCAAACATGCCAACATCACAAATAACTTGTTCATTAACACATGGCATCACAACATAATATACCGTATTCATCATATCAATGGCACACATTGAAGCATGGCATGTGAACACATCATAAATTCAATTGCAACTCAACAAAACTAGCAACCTACAACCCGCTACCCATTCCAATACACTTGCCTCAACCACGGGCGACGGATTGACAAGAAGTAGAGGGCAATCCCGGGGTCACACCACCTGCACATAGATATCACACACTCAAAAACATTCCCACAAAACAATACGCAAACACTCTTCTACCCCGACTTCACAATCTACTCGCAAAACCCAAAAACAGAGGTTCTGTTCCGACGGGACAGCAGACTTGCAACGAGCATAAATTTTGAACACATTCACAATCTACTCGCGTAGCTTAGGAAATTTCCTAACTTTTTCTAAGTATATGGAAAAGCTGATTCGGACTATAAAGTGGTTTAATCTACAGAATACCGTGATCTATTCCAATCTCGTCACAGTTTTGAACACGTTCGGTAAATCGAGCATAACATTCAAATGGCTGGGAGGAATTGGACGTTCTTTATACCCACTGAAAGGTATTGAAGTTAACTACGACTTCTTCAACAGGCGGCCGACTAAATTCCGATTCTAAAATCGCGAAAAATCAAACCCTAAGTCGACTGCACAATCTGCCCGAAACAGAGAACGTGGCAAACTCTAGTTTTCATCTAATCTACCCAATTACAGCACCACCACTTGATCTAAAAGCATAAAATAGACCTATAGAACAATACCTAGACCATCCCCAAGGATCACCCATGCCATACCTCAGCCCGAAGAACGACCAACGCCGAATTCCTTCCTCCCGGGCTCCCCGATCGCTTTCCTCGCGCCGGAACCGCCTGATCTCCTCGTCGCGGAGCTTTCCGAGGGGACGATCAGCAGGATGGCGAGGTGAGGGACTCCCCAAGGGCAGCAAGGAGGGTGGGGAGGTGGTGGAGGGGGTGGTGGCGCAAGGGGAGGGGAGGGGAGGCGCACGGCAAGGGGCAAAAGGGGTGTGGCGGCTATGGGAGGGAGAGGAGGAGGTGGGGCGCATGGGGGAGGGTATGGGGGCACCCTAGGGCAGGTTGGCAGCCCCCTCCTCCCCACATGAGTCAAGGAGGCTCCACCTAAGGCCCAAAAAGATCCCCCCCAAGGCCCAAGTTTCCCCGGAAAGTCCCAAACTCCCGAAATCGGCCTGGAAACTCGATTAAATGGCATAACGTAAAGTTTTAACCTTCATTTTCACATTTTATAAAGTCACATTCTCTAATTTCACCTTTTACTGTGACACTACGGAAAGTCGTAACAATATAAAATATGACATTATATATATTTTGGATTTTCGGTACGACTTTATAGCGCTTTTCCGGGCCATTTTCGGTCGTTTGGGTCTTTCCGGGGAAACTTGGGCCTTGGGGGGATCTTTTTGGGCCTGAGGTGGGGGCTTCTTGGCCCATGTGGGGAGGAGGGGGCAGCCACCGTGCCCCAGGGCGCCCCCAAAACCACCCCATGCGCCCCACCTCCTCCTCCTCCCCCTCCCATAGCCGCCGCCCCCTTGCCCCTTGCCATGCGCCACCATCTCACCTTCCCCTTGCACCACCACCTCTCCACCTCCCTTGCTGCCCCTAGGGGAGTTCTCCACCTCAACACCTCAAAGATCCATCCGTTGGAGCGCTCCGCGACGAGAAGAACCGGCGGGATTGGAGCGAGGAAGGAGATCGCGCGAACCGGGAGGAGATCTATTGGGTTTTCGTGCGTCGGGCGAAGGTATGGCCATGGGAATCCATGGGGTTGGTCTAGGATCTGTTGTAAGGGTGATTATCATGTTTTTAGATCAATTGGTGGTGCTGGAATTGAGTAGATTAGATTAGATCTAGAAGTTGCCACGTTCTCTGTTTCGGGCAGCATGTGCAGTCGACCTAGGGTTCGGGTTTTCACCAATTTAGATTCGGAATTTAGGCGTACGGCTGTTGAAGAAGTTGTAGGTAATTTCAATATCTTTCCGTGGGTATAAAGAACGTCCAATTCCGCCCAGCTGTTTGAAAGTTATGGCTGTTTTACCGAGCGTGTTAAAATCTGTGACGTGATTGGAACAGATCACGGTATTTTGTAGATTAAACAACTTTAGAGTTCGAATCAGCTTTTCCATATACTTAGAAAAAGTTAGGAAATTTCCTAAGCTACGCGAGGATGTACTCGTTTAATTTATTCGGAGTCTTAGAACTCAAGTTGTGCCTTTTGGAAGGCTGCTGTGCCGACGGGACAGAACCTCTGTTTTTGGGTTTAGCGAGTAGTTTGCGATGTCGGGGTAGAAGAGGGTTTGCTTACTGTTTTGTGGACATGATTGTGAGTGTGTGGTCCCTATGTGCAGGTGGTGTGACCCCGGGAGTGCCTTCTACTTCTCGCCAATCCGTCGCCGTGGTTGAGGCAAGTGTATTGGAATGGGTAGTGGGTTATCGTTTGCTTGATCGGTTGTGATTGAAATTTAATATATGATATGTTCACATGCCATGCTTTAATGATTTCCAATGATATGATGAATATGCTTACTATGCTATGAAGCCATGTGTTAATGTACATGTGATTTACGATGTTGGCATGTTTGCATACATGGCATGATACATGGCCCGGGCGGTGAGAAAGTCATAACTAGTCCGGGGAAGGTCGGTGAGAAAGTTATGACTATTCCGGAGATCCAATGAGTAAGTCTTACATCGTGATTCCATCCACCGCGGTGTGGGGAAGCGAGTAGGCACCCTCCATCTTCGGGATGGAAGGGGGGAGAGGGTGCACACCGACGGGTGTGTACTCAACTATACCGGTATGAGTTTCCAGGAGATATGTGCATCGCATTGCATTGCATTATATGAGGATGTTATATGATGATGATATATTATGATGTCAATGATATGCTTACGCTATGAATATGAGATGTGTATGATGTTGTATGTGAAAAGTGGTGATGAAGGTATTAGAATGTATATTCTTGTTCCATTGCAATATACTTGTTGAGTGATGAACTCACGCTTGTGTTTATGTTGTTTTTCTTAGGTACCATAAAACCGACATGCGGGAAAAAGGGCATTAGCTACACATCTACACGTAGCTTCACATTATTATACAGTTTAATCAGTGGGAACCATGATAATAATGATTAGTGCCATGAATCTTGGTGTATGGGCTTGAGTTCATCGTTTGGTTGGTTATATTTGTTGGAATGGTTGAATTCCTTATTTTAGACATAAGTGATGCTTTACTCATTGTTATTGCTGTTTTAGATGTCTTATGCTATGATATAACTTGCATTGTTATTACTCTTGCTCCAATTCAGGTTAAAACAAAGGAGATACTGCCGAAATTTTGGTTTTTAGCATTTACTCCTTTGCTGTAATTTATCTTAGTTTATGGTATTTAGATGTCGTTTAGACTATGTTTGGTAGCATTCGGGCATATTAAATGCCGGGGTGTTACAGTTGGTATCAGAGCGGGCTGTAGGTCCTTGGAATGTGTATTTTTAGTGTCATGCTATAGGTTACAACTAAAATGTGATGTGGAATAACTTAGAAACATGGCTTAGGTGTTAACTAAAATTTTGTCATAGGATAGCAACATTAAAACTTGCAAAACTGGTATAACTAATCTAAAATTTGACACACATGGATGCATAGTAGGAAAAGGGTATGGGTATCGTTTCTTTACGCCTAATTGTTGTATTTAAGCTTTGATGTTGAATCCTTCATTTGATAATGCATGTTTGCTATGTCTATGAGATAAATGATTGAATTATTCTTGTTACTTGTGATATAGTGGGGTTGTGATGCCGAAGGGTTTCGGTCATCTCTTTTTGTTCATAGTAAGGGTGAGGTTTGACGGTGTGGCCGGTTGTAACACCCCGACATTTAATATGCCCGAATGCTACCAAACATAGACTAAGCAACCTCTAAATACCACAATTACAAGTAAATTACAGCAAAGGCGCACATGCTAAAAACCGAGATTTCGGCAGCATTTCCTTTGTTTTAACATGAATTGAAGGAGCAACAACAGTATCACAAGTTATATTATAATGGAAAAGCATCTAAAATAGCAATAACATGTGACATAGCAACACTATGTCCAGGATAAAGCATTCAACCACTTCATGAGCTAAACGAATCAAATAGTAAGACCGAGCACACAATTAAGCAATTCTCCAAGTTTCATGGCAATACTTTCATTATCATGACTCCAAGTGGTAACACTGTCTAATTTGTGTGGAGCTACGTGTAGATGTGTAGCTAACCCCTTTTTCCCGCATGCCGGTTTCATGGTACCTAAGAAAAACAACATAAACACAAGCGTGAGTTCATCACTCAGCAAGTATATTGCAATGGTACAAACATAAACAAATACATGGCTTCAACAACTCACATCATGTATCATCTCATTCATAATCACAGATCCGTTTCATCTTCATTATGTATGCAATGCAATGCGATGCTCATGTCTCCTTGGAAACTCATACCGGTATGGTTGAGTACACACCTGTCGGTGTGCACCCTCTCCCCCCTTCCATCCCGAAGATGGAGGGTGCCTACTCCTCGCTTCCGTTCACCACGGTGAATGGAATCACGATGTAGGACTTACTCATTGGCTCTCCGGATTAGTCATATCTTTCTCACCGACCTTCCCGGATTAGTTATGACTTTCTCACCGTCCGGGCCATGTAACATGTCATGTATGCAATTATGCCAACATCATATTTAACTCACATATTAACACATGGCATCATAACATAATAAACATGCTCATCATATCATTGGCAATCATTAAAGCATGGCAAGTGATCATATATCATGTAGTCAATTCCATCTATTCTCAACAAGCAACCTACAACTCGCTATCCATTACAACACACTTGTCTCAATCACGGGCAACGGATTGGCGGGAAGTAGAAGGCACTCCCGGGGTCGCACCATCTGCACATAGGTACCACACACTCACAATCATGTCCACAAAACAGTACGCAAACCCTCATCTACCCTGACATTGCCAACTACTCGCAAAACCTAAAAACAGAGGTTCTGTCCCGTCGGGACAGCAGCCTTGCAAAAGGCATAACTTGAGTTCTGGGACTCCGAATCGATTAAACGAGTACATCCTCGCGTAGCTTAGGAAATTTCCCAACTTTTTCTACGTATATGGAAAGACTGATTCGGACTCTAAAGTTGTTTAATCTATAGATTACCGTGATCTGTTCCAATCGCGTCACAAATTTTAACATGCTCGGTAAAACAGTCATAACTTTCAAACGGATGATCGGAATTTAACGTTCTTTATGTCCACTGAAAGATAATGAAATTATCTACAACTTCTTCAACATCCGTACGACCAGATTCCAACTCTAAATTGGCGAAAACGTGAACCCTAGGTCGACTGCTCATGCTGTCCCAAAACAGAAACGTGGTAACATCTAGATCTAATCCAATCTACTTGATTCCAGCAACACCAATTGATCTAAAAACTTTATAAACACCCTTAGAACAGTACCTAGACCAATCCCAAGGATTCCCATGGCCATACCTTTGCCCAATGCACGAAAACTGAATGGATCTCCACCCGATTCGCTCCTCGCTCCTCGCTTCCAATGGAGGGATCCTTGAGGTGCAGGGGTGGGGAGGCAACCCTAGGGAAGCGAGGGGGTGGAGGAGAGGTGGTGGATAGGTGGGGAGGCAAGGGAGCAAAGGGAGGTGGGGCGCACGGCCAAGGGGTGAGAGGGGGAGGGAGGTGGTGCGGCTAGGGCACCAAGGAGGTGGGGGGGGCGCACAAACCAGGTGGGGGCAGCAAGGGGCAGGGGGGAGGCCTTTAACCAGCCCCCACACCTAATCCTAATCCTAAATGGATTCCCACTCCATCCCACCAAAGCCCACAACCCCCACTTTTAGGCCCAAACTCCCCTGGGAAGGCCCAAAACCCCGGAAACGGCCCGGAAATGCTATTAACCTCCATACCCTATGGTTTTAACCTTATTTCCACATCTCATAATGTTTTTGACCTCATCATGCACCATTTATAAGGTTCCGACACTCCGTGGTGACACAACACTTCAAAAGGCCCAAAAACGCGAGTAAACCTCAAGCCGAAAGGTTTTATTCTGTAATTTCACATTCTATAATGTCACACCATACCGTAGTGTCACACCGGTTAACGCCATCACCGAAGAACTATTAACCCCTGTAAGAGAAGAGTGCTTACCCTTTCTGTGGTAGATCGGGTAGTTGACTGGAGTCAAATAGAAGAGTTTGGTGGTGGATTCCTTCGTATGTTCTTTACTGTTCTGACGGTCGGATTTGGTTGTTTTTCTTGACTTTAGTTGATTGAAATCAAAAGAAAAGTGTTTGGAATTTGATTTTCGTGGATTGTTCCGTATGCGGTGTGTGGTTTTGTCTTCCTTGGTTGAAGACGAAGAAGAAGAGTCTAGTGTTGTCTTTCTCCAAGGTCAAAAGAGTTATTGCGGCGTTATGACAGACCTGGTTGTCAGGGCTGAAGTTCTGTGGCTTTGTAGGAGTAAGTGGTGTGTGATTTCGTTATTTTACTGGTTTGAGAAATCATCTTTGAAAAAAACCCTTCTTGTTTCATGAAAGGTTGGGGTTTGGTGTTAAGGTTTTATTTGAAAAGGTTTACTTGATCGCTTGGTTCCCTTTCGAGAAAATTGTCTTTCAACCATTTTCCTCTATGGGAGTCTTTGAGATTGAAAAGTGTTTTGGAGAATTTCTTTTGCATGACCAAGTTTGGGTTTGTCTCATTGCAATTTTGAGAGTCAAGTTTCCTTATGAATTTGGGTTGAGTTTTAACACTAAAATGCTGCAAACAAAGTAAGTAGTCTTTTGACTGAAATCGTTTGTCCCTAGTAAGAATTGTTGTTTAGCATGTTATGTAGCATGTACCAATGTGGTTTATGGAAATGATTTGTTCTTAAGTTAATTGGTGAGTTGAATTAGTTAAATGTAATATTTGTGTTTAGCTTAAGATTAAATGAACTTCTAGTATTGTAGATTACTCTTAGCGAGAATGATTGAATGTGTTAATGTACATACTTAGAATCTGTTGCCTTGCTTTAAAAGTGCTTATGATCCTCGTTAATGTTAAAAGTTTAAACCCTGATGCATAGTTAAAACATTAAGATGATGTAGACTCATCATATCAAGTTAAAGAAATTTTGCTGGTTGTTTAAAGATGTTCTAATCTAATGGATTAATAGAAAAATTTAATCGTGTTGACTAATGACTTTAATTTGGAAGTTGATTAGAGGTGCTATTTACGTTGTTGCAAACTACTAGTATATTTGGAAGTATGTAGTTGTGTCTCTACAATGCTAGTATTGATATCAATTGAGAAGATATAAGACTTATTGTTAATGATGTTGTTAAGCACATTGTGCTGATCTAACTTATTAAATCTAATTTAATAGTTGGAGTATGTTGTGTAGTGACAATTTTGTTGCAACCTATGTGTAAGGTAGCTAAAAGCAATGTTGTTGATTGATGATTATGCAAAGAATTGATATTGATGCCTTGGTAGTGTTGTTAATTGTTGGAAACCATTGATCCAATAGAAGAAAAGTGTAAAATTGTGGTATTATGTCGATTACATGTTGTGATGGGATGAACAATGGATAATAATCATGATGCAAGATTTTAACCTTAATGAATGCATATCTTAGAATCCTAATTACGAATTTTATCTTGTAGAGATATTATTTATTTGTTGAAATCGTTGTTTAACTGAATAAGTTTCGATTGTCGAGACGTGGACATATAGGTGGTATGAAATTTTATAGGTTGATCATGCTGAAAGATTTGTTGAAGTACTATGTTCCAAATTTAGAATAAGAAGTATTATGATTTGGTGATCCGTGGGGATCATGTCAATATAGTTTTGGTTGGGTGCCTTTCTGATAAGCATCATAAACCTTAATTAGAAGTGTTGGGAATGGTAACTAGAGAAAGAAATTGTTATGTAAATCTTGTTAAATTCGGTTGGACTCTCTTGATGAGTAAATAGTGATTATTGAATGCTTAAATGGTAAGTGTAGTGGAATACAAGTTTTGGTGGGATTCATCTTTGAAATGGTGTTTAAAACCTTTTGAACTGGTGTGGTTGTTTGCCATTTTGGTTGAATGCCTTCGGTCAAGGTATTCCTTGTGTTGTGTTTCAGAGTTTCCCTAAAACTCGTAGAATTTGGTGCAAATATTTGGTTTTGGGCTAATTTGTTTAGTGGGTGCTATGAGTATGGATTTACACCCAAAGGTTTCGAGTGGATTGCGCTCCTTCGTGTTCACCCTAACTTATCTTTGGAACAAACTTTAAAGGGAGCAGATGGACATAGTGGGTTGTGTTGGAAACTCTTGAGATTTAATTTGTAACTCTTTTTGACTGGAGTTGGATTTATTTGCATAAGGTGTGTGATGTTTGCGAGTGCTTCAAAAAGGTGGATTTTATGAATGTTTTATAAAGTGATTTTTTTAGTGAGGTGTTCCCTTTTGGAAATGAGTTCCCCCTCCTTGAGAAAATTTGTGACGGTTGTGGGAGCAGATGCTCGACTTGAAATTTTGATGTTATCTTCCAAAATGTTGAATTTGGATGAAATGCAATATTTTGCAAGTTCAGTTTTTAATTGATGTGGGTTCTTTTACGACGTGGTGTTTTGCGGTTATCGATGTTGTCATCATAGTTATAAGTTTTAGCGCAACCGTCAATGTTATGTGTGTTTCAAACATGTGATACCGAGGAAGTAATCGATTGGTGAATGATTATTCGATATTGTTGTTACATGAAGAATGAATGGTGAAATGGAAGCATGGCATTGTTTATAGATGTTTAATGATGAAAGAGTCGATTAGCCAGGTCGGTGAGAAAGTCATATATGGATATATGACTAATCCGGAGTGCTCTTGAAAAGTGTGCATGCATGACATAAATTGAGATTTCTAGTTCTTTCCGATATGAAAAGAAATAGTGAAGAATTTCTGGTATGTTAGTTGTGGTGTAGGAGATTTGTGTTTCCTTTGCGTCTTGACTTAGGAAATTAAAATGAATACTCTTTGGTTGTTGTCGAATTTTTTTTCCAAAGTGGCTTTTAGCGCTTAGGGGTTCGAGTTGTTGTGTGTGGATCAATTGGGTCATGGCCTATGTTTGAGCTTACTCAACGATTGTACCCTTTGTTCTGATCCTTTCAGTGGAAGAATGTGAGGACGAGACCTTCTAAGAAAGAGAAATCTATTGTGGGTTTGCAATGACCTAAGATATTAGGCGTTGCTAGTGGTTGATCGTAACTAGTTTGGATGTGGAGAGTAAAGGAAGGTTGGGTATGACCCAATTCAAACTTTCCTGGAGAATTGCTTCGTCAATGCGTCCCTCGGTAGGGGTCTTCTCCTTGTTGATTAAAAGTATTAGTGGACTACTGAGTGGTTGCTAGTAATTGTTTTTCCTTTTCAGAGTGTATTGGATCTTTCTGTCGCTGAGGTTGAGCGAGGTTGTATCAACCGTAGCAATTTTGTTGATACTGTTTCTTGCGGGTTTAAGGACCCTGGTTGTAAAGTAGGTCTTTCCTTTCGGTGGTAGTGTTGGGTATTGGACTTTTGTAAAAGATCAATCTTTTCCAAGGATTTAACCTCGTTTGTTCAAATAGTTGGTGGTCTTGGAGTGATTGTCTCCCTTGGTTCCCGTCGTCATCAATACGACGAACCATAGTAGAGAGGTTGAGGTGTGGAAGCACTTTTGTGCATGGGAGCTGAAGAGGGTTCTAGAGGTTGGTGCCGTGTTCTTCTGAGGAAAAATATCGGTTAAAGGGATCGGGCAGTTTAGTGCCAAGGAATGTATGGAATGTGGAGTGTGAGACCGTTTTCTTTCGCAGTTTGTTTGGGGAGCTTATCCTATCTTTGGTTGTTTTGAGTCTTTCTGTAAGTGCTTTGTTTTGTTGATGTCGAGTAAGTTCTGGCAAGTTTTGAATATGAAGTTGTCTCTAGAGCCGTCAGTCTTCGAGCCTTAGCTCCTTGTTATGAGTGTTGGCTGGTGCAAATCGTAGGAGTTTCTGAGCGGGTTCAGAGAAGTGAACCTTAGCTCCCTTCGATTTAGTTGTTTTGCGTAGTGGTGTGTCAAGGATTCGAGGTCGAATCTTGTTGAAGGGGGGGAGAATGTGACACTACGGAAGGTCGTAACGATATAAAATATGACATTATATATATTTTGGCTTTTCGGTATGACTTTATAGCGCTTTTTCGGGCCATTTTCGGTCGTTTGGGTCTTTCCGGGGAAACTTGGGCCTTGGGGGGATCTTTTTGGGCCTTAGGTGGGGGCTTCTTGGCCCATGTCGGGAGGAGGGGGCAGCCACCCGTCCCTAGGGCGCCCCCAAAACCTCCCCATGAGCCCTACCTCCTCCTCCTCCCCCTCCCATAGCCGCCGCCCCCTTGCCCCTTGCCATGCGCCACCATCTCACCTTCCCCTTGCACCACCACCTCTCCACCACCTCTCCACCTCCCTTGCTTCCCCTAGGGGAGTTCTCCACCTCAACACCTCGAAGATCCATCCGTTGGAGCGCTCCGCGACGAGGAGATCCGGCGGGATTGGAGCGAGGAAGGAGATCGCGCGAACCGGGAGGAGATCTATTGGGTTTTCGTGCGTCGGGCGAAGGTATGGCCATGGGAATCCTTGGGGTTGGTCTAGGACCTGTTCTAAGGGTGATTATCATGTTTTTAGATCAATTGGTGGTGCTGGAATTGAGTAGATTAGATTAGATCTAGAAGTTGCCACGTTCTCTGTTTCGGGCAGCATGTGCAGTCGACATAGGGTTCGGGTTTTCACCAATTTAAACTCAGAATTTGGTCGTACGGCTGTTGAAGAAGTTGTAGGTAATTTCAATATCTTTCCGTGGGTATAAAGAACGTCCAATTCTGCACAGCCGTTTGAAAGTTATAGCTGTTTTACCGAGCGTGTTAAAATCTGTGACGTGATTGGAACAGATCACGGTATTTTGTAGATTAAACAACTTTAGAGTCCGAATCAGCTTTTCCATATACTTCGAAAAAGTTAGGAAATTTCCTAAGCTACACGAGGATGTACTCGTTTAATTGATTCGGAGTCTTAGAACTCAAGTTGTGCCTTTTGGAAGGCTGCTGTCCCGACGGGACAGAACCTCTGTTTTTGGGTTTAGCGAGTAGTTTGCGATGTCGGGGTAGAAGAGGGTTTGCTTACTATTTTGTGAACATGATTGTGAGTGTGTGGTCCCTATGTGCAGGTGGTGTGACCCCGGGAGTGCCTTCTACTTCTTGCCAATCCGTCGCCGTGGTTGAGGCAAGTGTATTGGAATGGGTAGCGGGTTATCGTTTGCTTGATCGGTTGTGATTGAAATTTAATATATGATATGTTCACATGCCATGCTTTAATGATTGCCAATGATATGATGAATATGCTTACTATGCTATGAAGCCATGTGTTAATGTACAAGTGATTTACGATGTTGGCATGTTTGCATACATGGCATGATACATGGCCCGGGCGGTGAGAAAGTCATAACTAGTCCGGGGAAGGTCGGTGAGAAAGTTATGACTATTCCGGAGAGCCAATGAGTAAGTCCTACATCGTGATTCCATCCACCGCGGTGTGGGGAAGCGAGGAGTAGGCACCCTCCATCTTCGGGATGGAAGGGGGGAGAGGGTGCACACCGACGGGTGTGTACTCAACCATACCGGTATGAGTTTCCAGGAGATATGTGCATCGCATTGCATTGCATTGCATTATATGAGGATGTTATATGATGATGATATATGATGATGTCAATGATATGCTTACGCTATGAATATGAGATGTGTATGATGTTGTATGTGAAAAGTGGTGATGAAGGTATTAGAATGTATATTCTTGTTCCATTGCAATATACTTGCTGAGTGATGAACTCACGCTTGTGTTTATGTTGTTTTTCTTAGGTACCATGAAAACGACATGCGGGAAAAAGGGCATTAGCTACACATCTACACGTAGCTTCACATTATTATACAGTTTAATCAGTGGGAGCCATGATAATAATGATTAGTGCCATGAATCTTGGTGTATGGGCTTGAGTTCATCGTTTGGTTGGTTATATTTGTTGGAATGGTTGAATTCCTTATTTTAGACATAAGTGATGCTTTACTCATTGTTATTGCTGTTTTAGATGTCTTATGCTATGATATAACTTGCCTTGTTATTACTCTTGGTCCAATTCAGGTTAAAACAAAGGAGATGCTGCCGAAATTTCGGTTTTTAGCATTTACTCCTTTGCTGTAATTTATCTTAGGTTATGGTATTTAGATGTCGTTTAGAAGACTATGTTTGGTAGCATTCGGGCATATTAAATGCCGGGGTGTTACATTTACGGTGTCTCGACATCCCGTAGTGTCACACTGTGTGCGACTAACCAAAGTCTGGCCTGCCACCACTTGAGAGCGTAGTTGTTGTTCCTGTGATTGGTCGTCTGCCATCATCTTCCGTGTGGTGTCGTTCAGCTGCGTCCATATCGTGTTGAACTTGTGAGGTTTGTTTTGAAGGCACATAGCTTTGAACCTCTTCACCAGCGCCTTGTTCTTGTAGCTTGAATACAAGTTCGCACCTAGGTGTCGCATGCACCATCTTCTCTCCACATCAGGCCAGTTCACCGAGGAGCTTGTGCTGTTGTGCATGACATCCAACGCATGGAGAAGGCCTTTGTTGCTGTTGGACACAAAGCAAACACGCTCCCTCGCACCCACGACCCGGCTCTTAAGTAGTGCCAAGAAACACAGCCAACTGTCATTGTTCTCACTCCACATGAGAGCGAACGCCAATGGGATGATCTGGTTATTTGCATCTGCAGCAAGTGCAGTGAGCAGTGCCCCACGGAACTTCCCACTCAGCAATGTCCCGTCGACGCAAATAACTGGTCTGCAATACCTAAAAGCTTTGATGCATTGTCCAAACGACCAGAATAGCCTGAGGAGGTACCGGTCCACCGAGCTCAAAGACCCATCCTCCATCCTTACATTCTCATCCCCCAGTGCAAACTGAGTGCCTGGGTTTGTCATGGCTATCTTCTGTAATAATCTAGGAGCTAAGTTAAAAGACTCCTCTGTAACACCTCGGCATCTAGCATGCCTGAATGCTACCAAACATAGGCTAAACAACATCTAAATACCATAAATTAAGGTAAATTACGGCAAAGGAGCAAATGCTAAAAACCGAAATTTCGGCCGCATCTCCTTTGTTTTAACATGAATTGAAGGAACATCAACAACATAGCAATATATGGCAATATAAGAGGCATCTAAAACAGCAATAATTAAAGGCATGATAGCAATATAAGTCTAATCCCAAGCATTCAATGTCTCCATGAGCCAAACGAACAATAAGACTCTCATATTGCAAAACTAAACTATAAATCAATATGCACCACACATAATGTATTATCAAGACCCAATTGAGTGACTGTGGGAACAATTGAGTGACGCTACGTGTAGAAGTGTGACTAATTCCCTTCCCCGCATGCCGATCTCATGGTACCTAAAACAACAAGAAAGCACAAGCGTGAGTTCAACACTCAGCAAGCATATTGCAATGGTACACAAAAACAATTACATGGCTATAACAACTCATATCATGTCTTTCATCTCATTCATGATCTCATATCAATATCATCACCATTATGTATGCAATGCGATGTGATGCTCATGTCTCCTTGGAAACTCATACCGGTATGGTTGAGTACACACCCGTCAGCGTGCACCCTCTCCCCCCTTCCATCCCGAAGATGGAGGGTGCCTACTCCTCGCTTCCAAACACCACGGTGGATGGAATCACGATGTAGGACTTACTCATTGGCTCTCCGGAATAGTCATAACTTTCTCACCGACCTTCCCCGGACTAGTTATGACTTTCTCACCGCCCAGGCCATGTATCATGCCATGTATGCAAACATGCCAACATCATAATTAACTTGTACATTAACATATGGCATCATAACATAATAAGCATACTCATCATATCAATGGCAATCATTAAAGCATGGCAAGTGATCATATCATATAATCAATTTCATCTAGTCTCAACTAGCAACCTACAAACCGCTATCCATTACAATACACTTGCCTCAACCACGGGCAACAGATTGACGAGAAGTAGAAGGCACTCCCGGGGTCACACCACCTTCGCCCGACGACCGAAAACCCAATGGATCTCCTCCCGGTTCGCGCGATCTCCTTCCTCGCTCCAAATCCACCGGATCTCCTCATCGCGGAGCGCTCCAATGGACGGATCTTCGAGGTGTTGAGGTGGAGAACTCCCCTAGGGGCAGCAAGGGAGGTGGAGAGGGGAGGAGAGGGGTGGTGGCATCATGGGGGAAGATGGAGAGGATGGGGAAGGGTGGAGGCGCATGGGGGGCTAAGGGGTGGCGGCTAGGGTTGGGAGAGGGAGTTTGGGGCGCACCAAGGGGTGGGGGCCAGATTTGGCTACCCAAAAATCCCCCCTTGGGCCCAAACCCTTCCACCGGAGGCCGAACTCAACCCCCAAGGCCCAAAGTCCCCCGGAGAGGCCCAAACACCCGAAAATGGCCCAAAAACACGCTATAAACAGCATAACGTAAAGTTTTAACCTCCATTTACAAATTTTATAATGTTTTGACCTCAACATCCACATTTTATAAGATTACGACACTCCGTGGTGTCACATTCTCCCCCCCTTCAACAGGATTCGACCACGAATCCGAGACACGCCACTTCGCAAACAACCAAATCGAAGGGAGCTATGGTTCACACCTCAGAAGCCGCTTAGAAGCCCCTACGATTTGCATCAGCCAGCACTCAGAAGCAAGGAGCTAAGGATCAAAGACTGACAGCTCTAAAGATAACTTACATTCAAAACTTGTCAGAATTCTTACTCCACTTTGAAACACCAAGTACAAACATCAGGATTCAGAACGTCCCAAGCAAAAGGATAACTTCCTAAGCTGACAATGAAGGGAAACGGTCTCATATTCCTCATTTTTATGCATTCCTTGGCACTAAAGTGCCCGATCCCTTTAACCGATGTTTCTCCTCAAAAGAACACGGCACCAACCTCTAGAACCCTCTTCAGCTCCCACGCACAAAAGTTCTTTCACATCTCAACCTCTCTACTGTGGTTCGTCGTATCCTAGACGACGCGAACCAAGAAAGACACAACACTCCAAGACTACCAACTGCTTGAACAATCGGCTAACACCTTGCAAAAGATTGACCTTTGTAACACCCCAAAATTTTGCTTTTCTTAAATTCATGTGTGATTTGGCACTTTGGTAAATTTTTGGAATTTTCTGGAATTTATTTGGATTTAATTGGAATTTATTTGAATTTATTCCATTTTGAAATAATTAAAGAATTTAATTTTGCAAATAAAATTTTGTTGGAAATATTTTATTTGAGTCCAAAATGTTCCAAAATATTTTCCAGAATTTTTCTGGAATTTTTCTGAGTCATTTGCTATTTTTAATGAATTAAATGAATTACTGGGAATTATTTTAGTTATTAATTCGCTGGAAAAGGACCGACCGGGTCGGTTACTGTTCCTCGGGTCTGAGTCGGACTCGAGTCCGACCCGAGCCACGTGGTCGAGTCGAACCCGCTCGCCCCGAACCCTAGCCACGCGACCGTTGGATCAAGATCCAACGGTTGTGATTGCGCCACGTCACCCCGAGCCGAGACCGAGTCGAACCCGTGACGCGTTCGTGCGATCGTGGCCGTCCGTCGTGCAGCGTGGGCGGCTAGGATTGAGCGCGTCGCCTCGCCGTGTTCGAGCGGACTCGCCGCCCGTCACCGGCTCGCTGAAACCGAGCGAATCTCGGCGTCTGCCGGTATTTAAGGCGTGGAGTGCGTGCGAGGATCGCCGTCACCGCGGCGCACCTTTTGCTCTAGCCGCCACTCGAAGAGCTCCTCCGTGCTCGCGATTCCTCGCCGGAGTTGATTAGGGTTATTTAGGTTTTGGCATCGTTCCGCCGCCGCCCACCGCTTCTCCGTCGTGTTTGTGGCCAGATCCGAGACCGCAAGGACGCAGGCGCGTCTGGAGTGGCCTTCACTTCGCCGGATTCGCCTGTGTGGCGCCGTCCCGTGTGTCGTCGTCTTCAAGTCCGGCCAGACCTCGACAACCAGCGCCGCCGCAACCCCGCGAAGACTGTCCGCCGTCTGATCTTCATCCGACGATCACGGTGAGTCCACGTTTCCTTGAAACGGTAGAAAACCAGATTGGATCTGGACCGTGAGATCAAGATCCAACGGTCCAGGTTAGCCACGTGCGCCCCAACCCTGTAGAACCCGGGATAGATCTCAACCGTTGGATAAAAATCCAACGGCCCTCGTTCGTCCACGTCACTGCAGCGAAATCCACGTTGCGGTGGATTGGATCCAACCTCAACCGTTCGATCCGAATCGAACGGCTCGGATCGTGCCACGTAGCCAGGTCACCGCACGCGACCCACTGACGGGTGGGACCCGCGTGTCAGCCGCACCGGTCCGGTGGACCAGATCCACCGTGGACCCGAACCGAGTCCGTGGATCGGCGCCACCGACCAATCCAGAGCTGACACGTGTCCATGCTGACGCAATAATTAATTTCCGAAAAAGAAAATGATTTATTAATTCGAAATATTGATTCAAATTTAGTTTCAAACTTCAAACGCTTATAACTTTTGCGTTTCAACTCCGATTTGAGTGATTCAAATTTCTAAATTTGTATAAAATTGAGATCTACCCAAATATGAATTTTATTTAATTTTTGGACTAAAGTTTTTCTCTGTAAAATTATTTAAATGATTATTTAAACTTTAAATAATCATAACTTGTGCGTTTTAACTCCAAATTTGACGATTCCAGTTTCTAAAAATCCACAAAATTATGTTCTTTCTGTTTATGGATTTTATTTGGAGTTTTGGAATGTTTTTGCCTAGTGTTTATTTGTGTATTTGCTATTTGCACGCTTTACGAGTAGACGTTGAAGTGCCGGAAGGATTCGAAGGAGAAGTGTTGACTCAGGATCCAACTCAAGACCAAGAGCAAGTACTTTTTGAAGGCAAGTTGTGCTTTGACCATATTGATCCCATTTCGAAATCTATTTTGATTCAAACTATTGCATGCTAGTTCAATTAGAAAGATACTTTGTTTAAACATGGGGGTTAGATAAATACCAATTTGCTGTATGACACCTTGATTACTTAAGTATGTGCCATGACCCTTTGTCACCCTAGTTGTGGATTACTAGTTGGACATTATTAATTTGCCAACCGGGGTTTTAGACCGTTGTAGTATACTGCTTAGACCTGCTACGTGCTCATGACATGGTTTTGGATAATCAAATGTTAATATTGACTTAATGATATATTGAACCTGTTTTGGAAAAGTATCATGTGATGTTGATGGCACGTGGTGCATGGTAATCAACTGGGATTTGATAAACGATTTCGGCCAGGGGCATGTGGCAAGAGTAATCAGGTGGGCCAGTGTGGCACTGGGGATGTTGATTTGGTTTTTTGGGTAGTCTTGCCCTGGTCATTCTAAGGACTTAACCTTGCAAGCCTTTGAACTGGGTCATACTTGCAACCACATGGCTGGAATGGGACGGCCCTAGTTGACTAAGTCGCTAAGGACTCACTTGTGGAGCCTCAGGGTGTCAGTTACACCGTTTGTGTGATTGTACGGGGGAGCGTATCGTGGTCGTGGGCCGATACCCATCTAACGGTGTGTTGGTCCCATACTTCGCCTTGGCTAAGGGAAGGGATGGTGTAGAGCACGAACCTGAGAGGACCACCTGTGTTGTTTGAGGCTTCGAAAGGCTTTGTTACGAGGAACTCGCCTTTGTGGTGTTTGACTGTATCTTGTGGGTAAAGTGCATAACCTCTGCAGAGTTGAGAATCTATTTAAATAGCCGAGTCCACTGTGATCGACAATGCTCGGGAATTACAAATCAAGGGGTAGACTTTCTGAAAATAACTTGGTTTTGAAAGTTGGGTTGGTTTAACAATGAAGATGATGGAAATATGGTTTAGGATGGGGAAAAATGTTTATTAAACTGCTTAGAAAGTTATTTATGTTTTACTTATTTCTATTGCTTTCGAATCTACTTATATTACTTGTCAAATGCTGTTTACTGCAAATATACCTTGAGCTATTCCTTGTACCAAGCCATGCATATAGTATATTAGCTTGCATTCTGTGCATGACTTCTTTGAGTACCAAGTACTCACCCTTGCCTCAACACAACACCGCTTGAAGAGGAGACTACGCCCGGTGGAGGAGGAACTCCAAGAGGACCCGTCTACCTAGGGACGCGAGCCCAGTCAGTTGCCTGTGGTATACTGGATGGCGCCACGAAGTTATTTGATTTTCCGCTGCTATTGTTATTATTTCTCTCTGAATAAGTCTCGCCTTGCGAGGCATATATTTGTAACTTGGCCATAAGGTCGAGTAACCAGTTTTACTACTTTAATAAAGTACTTTTATGGTATCGATTGGTATGATTGTGATGTTTACCGATGTTAAGACTGTGTGCACTAGCGTGTTCCTGGACTGGTGCTGAATACACAGAGGGTCCGGATTTGCAAATTCGGGGTCCCGACAGAGGTGGTATCAGAGCCATACTTGACTGTAGGCTCAACCCTAAGTTAGAATGGTCGTAGTGAGGATAAAACCTATTTTCTAAAGCTAAAAATTTGTGAAGACAAGAAATGATATCTCGACTTATCCCCTTCTCTCTTTTCTTGTCTCTTGCTGAAATTTTCCCTTACCTTGCCACAATTGAAAAATTCCGAGTTCTTACGTAAAGCACTCGTGTGACAGATGGAGGAAGAGTTCAACTACGTTGATCTGGGAGTTGGTCACGCTGCGGAACTTTGGCATATGCTACAGACTCTCGGAGATTTTGAGAAGCCCCAATACCAAGTGGAAGTGATCAGGCAAGCAGGATTGGTCAAGGCTTGTGACGTGAGGATTGAGGTACCTGCCAGGAAGAGGGGCCCAGGCAATCGCCCGATACACCGTGACCGCCAGAGATCTACAATGCAGATGGGTATCCAAGAAGTTTCACGACGAGCAATGCGGCACATTACCAAAGATTTACGCCAGGGAGTTGGAGAGCACGGTGTTCGTTATCATCCGCAAGAAGAATAACCTTCTGGACCCAAAGACGATTCAGGATGAGAATGCCACGGTTACACAGTTGGCACGATTTGTCGTCGCCCAGGAGGAGGTACTAGATAATACAAGCAAGGAGCTACAGAAGGCCCGCAAGGAAATCACGACAGAGAAGAACCGATGGCGAGAAGCTCAAGAGTATGTGGCACACCTTCTACGAAGGATTGACGAGTTGGAGATGACCTTATACGGACCAGACCCAGAGCCAGTACTCGAGCTACACGAGCCAGATCCGGAGGAGTCAGACCTCGATGAGGACACTGCTTCTTCGACTACCACAGATGACATAGTCGCTGGACATGGCGATCGTTTCGCGCCTATGCCACAAAGACCTGCACTCAGCCGTGGAGGTTTCCTCGATGAGTGAGCATAGGATCTATAGTGAGACTCCTTCGCCGAGTCGCGTCATAAAGAGTCACCCCTTAGGCGTTAGACTCCAGATGTTAGTTCGATTTGGATTTGCTTTGTTTGCTGAGTGTGCAGTATGTGTTGCAAGGCCCTTAGGCATTGTAAGTAGCCATACCAAGTTATTAAATAATAAAGTTGGACCTTAAAGTTACCCCCTTTCGCCCCGCATAAGTTCCATGTTACTTGTCTATTCTTGTTTCCCTCTCATCTCTAAAACCTAGAGCAAATCGACAGATGGTGAACACCCGTGGAAACTTTGGAAGCAATGGAAGTGGTTCTCGCCCAGCAGAAAACCCCAATAATGGAGCACCAGCACCGCCAGTTGATATGCAGAATTTTGGAGCATTTCTTGCTGCTCAGACTCAGTTGATGCATGCTATGATGCAACAAATGCAGCACGTCACTGCTCAGGCCACAGCTAACCAAGCTAACCAGGGACCACGCCAGAACACAAGACTGTCCGAGTTCATGAGGACTCACCCACCCACTTTCTCTGGGAATGCCAATCCATTGGAGGCGGATGATTGGTTAAGATCAATCGAGAGGAAGCTACACATAGCTCAATGCATAGGAAATGAGAAGGTACTCTACGCTTCTCATCAGTTGGAAGGGACAAATTACGAATGGTGGGAGAATTTACGTGCCACGCAAGAGAACCCTCAAGAGATCACTTGGGAAGAGTTCACGGTGCATTCCGACAGATCACGTGCTGAAGGAATCATGGACCTTAAGAAGGAGGAGTTCGTGAGCATCAAGCAAGGTAATCAGCCGGTGGCCGATTATCTGAACAAGTTTACACAGCTAGCACGCCACGCACTGAGGATGTAGCGGCCAGATAAGGCCGCATACCTCGCTTTTATGAAGGGACTTAACTCGGGATTGCAAGTAGGGTTGATCACCCACACCTTCCGGATTTCCAAGAGTTGGTGAATAAGGCACTTATTCTTGAGGACAAGCGCAAGGAACTGGATGAGAACAGAAGCGCAGGATGCAACAAAGAAGGATCACGCCAGTGGAACGCAATACCGAGAGTTGCACCAAATCAATTCTTGATTCCAACCACGAGAATGCAACAAGGACACCATCCCCGCACCAAGACCTGCCAATCGAACTACGGACCCGACCCGCTAGAAATGCTACTCCAGGTAGTCAGCAAGGAATGGTGAGACGCTGCTACAACTGCAACGAGCCAGGACACTTTGCCAACAGTTGTCCGAAGAAGACATCAGGAGTGACCCCAGTTCGCTTCAACCTAGGAACCACCCCAGCTAGGACGCCAAAGACCAGAACCGCACCCTGCACCGTGGTGAGAGGCCGAGTCAACCATGTCACCGCAGATGCACCTGCAGAATGCAACGGACGTCGTCTTGGGTAAGTTACTTGTTAACTCGCACTGCAATGCTTTGTTTGACTCTAGAGCTTCGCATTCGTTTGTTTCGCAAGGCTTTGCAACTAGAAATGATTTGAGGATTTCAAGACTTAAGTGCATGCTTTTAGTTCAAACCCCTGGTTCCGAACTCCGAACGAAAGTAGGATGTTCCGGGGTGAGAATACTAATAGATGGAATAGAGTTCCTAGCAAACCTTATGATTTTGGAGACCCAGACCCTAGACGTCATATTGGGAATGGACTGGTTATCCAAGCACAAGGCCGTATTGGATTGTGGACGAAGGACTATCTCAGTTGAGAGCCCGTGTGGGAAGAAAGTGGAATTTCAAGCCACCGCAGTTAGAGATGGGCAGTTGATGGTTAACAGTACCAAGGCAATCAGCATAGAGGATGTCCCAGTAGTGAATGAGTACCCCGATGTTTTCCCCGAGGATTTACCTGGTATGCCGCCAGATAGGGACATAGAGTTTGTGATAGAGCTTGTACCTGGTACAGCACCTATAGCAAAGAGACCCTATCGGATGTCCACCGAGGAGTTGGTAGAAATGAAGAAACAGCTAGAAGAGTTAATGGAGAAAGGATTTATCAGACCGAGTTAAATCGCCGTGGGGAGCACCAGTTTTGTTTGTCAAGAAGAAGGACGGGAGTTTCAGGATGTGCATTGACTACCGTGCACTCAATGAAGTCACCGTGAAGAATAAGTATCCGCTACCCAGGATTGATGATTTGTTTGATCAGTTAAGAGGAGCCGGAGTTTTCTCCAAGATTGATCTGAGATCGGGATACCATCAGTTGAAGATCCGATCAGAAGATATTCAAGATCGCATTCTCGTCAAGATATGGACATTACAAGTTCTGATTATGTCTTTTGGGTGACAAATGCGCCACTTATTTCATGAATATGATGAATAAGGTGTTCATGGAATATTTGGACAAGTTTGTCGTCGTGTTCATAGACGATATCCTAGTCTACTCCAAGACAGAGGATGAACATGCCGAACACTTGAGGCGAGTTCGAAAAGGCGAGGAACAAAGCAACTTTTCGCCAAGTTCAGCAAGTGTGATTTTTGGAAGGACAAAGTGGAGTTTCTTGGACATGTAATGACTGCGGAAGGAGTCGCCAGTAGATCCAAGCAAAGTAGAAGCTGTGTTACATTGGGAGCACCAAGATCGTGACCTGCATTCGGAGTTTCCTTGGAATGGCAGGATACTACCGCCGTTTCATTGAAGGCTTCTCGACAATTGCGAAACCTCTTACGCAATTGCTGAAGAAGGAAAAGAAGTTTGCATGGACGCCAGAATGTGAGAAAGGATTTCAGGAGCTGAAGAAGCGATTGACATCAGCACCGGTGTTAGTTCTACCGGATGTTGCTCAAGGCTTCGATATCTATTGTGACGCATCGCGCCAAGGACTTGGATGTGTGCTGATGCAGAATGGAAAGGTCGTCGCTTATGCATCAAGGCAGTTGAGGCCGCATGAGGAAAATTATCCGACACATGACTTAGAGTTAGCTGCCGTAGTGCATGCTTTGAAGATATGGCGCCACTATCTGATTGGAAACAGATGTGAAGTGTATACGGATCATAAGAGCCTTAAGTACATATTCACCCAGTCGGATCTGAATATGAGGCAAAGGAGATGGCTAGAGTTAATCAAGGACTACAATGTTGGAATCCATTATCATCCCGGGAAGGCCAACGTAGTAGCCGATGCTCTGAGTCGGAAGAGCCATACCGTGAGTATGTTGCTAGCCACAAGTCAGGATGAGTTATGTGAGGATTTTCAGAAAATGAAGATTGAGGTAGTACCTAGCGGATTCTTGGCCGCATTAGAGGTAAAACCTACCCTGGAGGATCAGATTCGAGAAGGACAGAAGGATGATGACAGGATCCGTAGGATTAAGTCCATCAAGGAAGAAGGCAAGGCAGAGGACTTCAAGGTGGATGAGCAAGGCACGTTGTGGATGAAGGATCGCATTTGTGTGCCCAACAAAAAGGAGTTGAAGCAACTGATTTTGGAAGAAGCCCATGACTCCAAGTACTCGATTCACCCTGGAAGCGCCAAGATGTATCAGGATTTGAAGGAGAGATTCTGGTGGCCGAGTATGAAACGTGAAGTTGCCGAGCATGTTGCCTTGTGCGACATATGCCAGAGAGTCAAGGCAATGCATCAGAGACCAGCAGGACTGCTTCAGCCACTGAAAATACCTGAGTGGAAGTGGGAGGAAATAGGAATGGATTTCATTACCGGTTTACCGAAGACTCAAGGAGGTTATGACTCCATATGGGTTATAGTGGATCGTTTGACTAAAGTAGCCCATTTTATCCCCGTGAAGACTACCTACTCGGGAGATAAATTAGCGGAATTGTACATGACCAGAATTGTCTGTTCGCACGGAGTGCCAAAGAGGATTGTATCGGACAGAGGTACCCAATTTACCTCAAGGTTCTGGAATAAGTTGCATGAAGCCATGGGAACCCGTTTGAATTTCAGTACAGCTTATCATCCCCAGACGGATGGACAGACCGAAAGAGTCAACCAGATTCTGGAGGATATGTTGAGAGCTTGTGCATTGGCTTATGCTACCTCTTGGGATAAGAGTTTGCCGTATGCCGAGTTCAGTTACAACAATAGTTATCAGGCGAGTCTGCAGATGTCACCTTTTGAGGCACTGTATGGACGACCATGTCGGACGCCATTGAATTGGAATGAGACCGGCGAGCGCCGTGTCTTTGGGCCTGATATTCTTCAGGAGGCTGAAGAGCAGATCGCTATGATCAGGGAAAGACTGAAGATCGCCCAATCTCGACAGAAGAGTTACGCTGACAATCGTCGCCGAGATTTGGGTTTTGAACCAGAAGACTTTGTTTATCTCAGAGTTACGCCTCTCAGGGGAGTTAAGAGGTTCCATGCTAAAGGGAAACTCGCACCCCGTTATGTTGGACCATTTAAGATTTTGAGTCGCAAAGGCGAAGTTGCTTACCAGCTGGAGTTGCCACAGTCGTTAGCAGGAGTACATGATGTATTTCATGTGTCCCAGTTAAAGAAGTGTCTCCGAGTTCCTGAGGAACAGGCACCGCTAGAGTTAATTGAGTTGCAAGAGGACTTGACTTATAAGGAGCATCCCGTGAGGATTCTGGACACAATGGATCGAGAAACTAGAAACAAGTCAACCCGTTTCTGTAGAGTTCAGTGGAGCAACCATGAAGAAAGCGAAGCGACTTGGGAGCGCGAAGAGGATTTGAAGAAAGAGTTTCCAAACCTATTCTGTAGTGAGCCCTGAATCTCGGGGACGAGATTCTATTAAGGGGGGGAGGTTTGTAACACCCCAAAATTTTGCTTTTCTTAAATTCATGTGTGATTTGGCACTTTGGTAAATTTTTGGAATTTTCTGGAATTTATTTGGATTTAATTGGAATTTATTTGAATTTATTCCATTTTGAAATAATTAAAGAATTTAATTTTGCAAATAAAATTTTGTTGGAAATATTTTATTTGAGTCCAAAATGTTCCAAAATATTTTCCAGAATTTTTCTGGAATTTTTCTGAGTCATTTGCTATTTTTAATGAATTAAATGAATTACTGGGAATTATTTTAGTTATTAATTCGCTGGAAAAGGACCGACCGGGTCGATTCTATGTTCCTCAGTGCAGTCGGACTCGAGTCCGACCCGAGCCACGTGGTCGAGTCGAACCCGCTCGCCCCGAACCCTAGCCACGCGACCGTTGGATCAAGATCCAACGGTTGTGATTGCGCCACGTCACCCCGAGCCGAGACCGAGTCGAACCCGTACGTGCCCGTGCGATCGTGGCCGTCCGTCGTGCCGCGTGGACGGCTAGGATTGAGCCGCGTCGCCTCGCCGTGTTCGGAACGGACTCCGCCGCCGTACCGGCTCCGCCGCGGAAACCGAGCGAATCTCGACGTCTGTGCCGGTATTTAAGGCGTGGGTGCGTGCCCGAGGATCGCCGTCACCGTGCGCACCTTTTGCTCTAGCCGCCGCCACTCGAAGAGCTCCTCCGTGCTCGCGATTCCTCGCCGGAGTTGATTAGGGTTATTTAGGGTTTTGGCATCGTTCCGCCGCCGTCCACCGTTCTCCGTCGTGTTTGTGGCCAGATCCGAGACCGCAAGGACGAGGCGCGTCTGGGAGTGGCATTCACTTCGCCGGATCTGCCCTGTGGCGCCGTCCCGTGTGTCGTCGTCTTCAAGTCCGGCCAGACCTCGACAACCAGCGCCGCCGCAACCCCGCGAAGACTGTCCGCCGTCTGATCTTCATCAAGCGATCACGGTGAGTCCACGTTTCCTTGAAACGGTAGAAAACCAGATTGGATCTGGACCGTGAGATCAAGATCCAACGGTCCAGGTTAGCCACGTGCGCCCCAACCCTGTAGAACCCGGGATAGATCTCAACCGTTGGATAAAAATCCAACGGCCCTCGTTCGTCCACGTCACTGCAGCGAAATCCACGTTGCGGTGGATTGGATCCAACCTCAACCGTTCGATCCGAATCGAACGGCTCGGATCGTGCCACGTAGCCAGGTCACCGCACGCGACCCACTGACGGGTGGGACCCGCGTGTCAGCCGCACCGGTCCGGTGGACCAGATCCACCGTGGACCCGAACCGAGTCCGTGGACGGGCGCCACCGACCAATCCAGAGCTGACACGTGTCCATGCTGACGCAATAATTAATTTCCGAAAAAGAAAATGATTTATTAATTCGAAATATTGATTCAAATTTAGTTTCAAACTTCAAACGCTTATAACTTTTGCGTTTCAACTCCGATTTGAGTGATTCAAATTTCTAAATTTGTATAAAATTGAGATCTACCCAAATATGAATTTTATTTAATTTTTGGACTAAAGTTTTTCTCTGTAAAATTATTTAAATGATTATTTAAACTTTAAATAATCATAACTTTTGCGTTTTAACTCCAAATTTGTGATTCCAGTTTCTAAAAATCCACAAAATTATGTTCTTTCTGTTTATGGATTTTATTTGGAGTTTTGGAATGTTTTTGCCTAGTGTTTATTTGTGTATTTGCTATTTGCACGCTTTACGAGTAGACGTTGAAGTGCCGGAAGGATTCGAAGGAGAAGTGTTGACTCAGGATCCAACTCAAGACCAAGAGCAAGTACTTTTTGAAGGCAAGTTGTGCTTTGACCATATTGATCCCATTTCGAAATCTATTTTGATTCAAACTATTGCATGCTAGTTCAATTAGAAAGATACTTTGTTTAAACATGGGGGTTAGATAAATACCAATTTGCTGTATGACACCTTGATTACTTAAGTATGTGCCATGACCCTTTGTCACCCTAGTTGTGGATTACTAGTTGGACATTATTAATTTGCCAACCGGGGTTTTAGACCGTTGTAGTATACTGCTTAGACCTGCTACGTGCTCATGACATGGTTTTGGATAATCAAATGTTAATATTGACTTAATGATATATTGAACCTGTTTTGGAAAAGTATCATGTGATGTTGATGGCACGTGGTGCATGGTAATCAACTGGGATTTGATAAACAGTTTTCGACCGGGGCATGTGGCAAGAGTAATCAGGTGGGCCAGTGTGGCACTGGGGATGTCGATTTGGTTTTTCGGGTAGTCTTGCCCTGGTCATTCTAAGGACTTAACCTTGCAAGCCTTTGAACTGGGTCATACTTGCAACCACATGGCTGGAATGGGACGGCCCTAGTTGACTAAGTCGCTAAGGACTCACTTGTGGAGCCTCAGGGTGTCAGTTACACCGTTTGTGTGATTGTACGGGGGAGCGTATCGTGGCTGTGGCCAGATACCCATCTAACGGTGTGTTGGTCCCATACTTCGCCTTGGCTAAGGGAAGGGATGGTGTAGAGCACGAACCGGAGAGGACCACCTGTGTTGTTTGAGGCTTCCGAAAGGCTTTGTTACGGGAACTCGCCTTTGTGGTGTTTGACTGTATCTTGTGGGTAAAGTGCATAACCTCTGCAGAGTTGAGAATCTATTTAAATAGCCGAGTCCACGGTACTGGACAATGCTCGGGAATTACAGTCAAGGGGTAGACTTTCTGAAAATAACTTGGTTTTGAAAGTTGGGTTGGTTTAACAATGAAGATGATGGAAATATGGTTTAGGATGGGGAAAAATGTTTATTAAACTGCTTAGAAAGTTATTTATGTTTTACTTATTTCTATTGCTTTCGAATCTACTTATATTACTTGTCAAATGCTGTTTACTGCAAATATACCTTGAGCTATTCCTTGTACCAAGCCATGCATATAGTATATTAGCTTGCATTCTGTGCATGACTTGCTGAGTACCAAGTACTCACCCTTGCCTCAACACAACACCAGTTGAAGAGGAGACTACGCCAGCTGTGGAGGAGGAACTCCAAGAGGACCCGTCTACCTAGGGACGCGAGCCCAGTCAGTTGCCTGTGGTATACTGGATGGCGCCACGAAGTTATTTGATTTTCCGCTGCTATTGTTATTATTTCTCTCTGAATAAGTCTCGCCTTGCGAGGCATATATTTGTAACTTGGCCATAAGGTCGAGTAACCAGTTTTACTACTTTAATAAAGTACTTTTATGGTATCGATTGGTATGATTGTGATATTTACCGATGTTAAAGACTGTGTGCACTAGCGTGTTCCTGGACTAGTGCTGAATACACAGAGGGTCCGGATTTGCAAATTCGGGGTCCCGACAACCTTTTACAAAAGACCAATACCCACCACTACCACCGAAGGAAAAACCTACTTTATAACCAGTGTCCTTAAAACCCGCAAAAACAATATCAACCGAGAATTCCACATCGGTTGACACAACTCGCTCAGAGCTCGGCGACAAAAGATCCAATACACTTCGAAAAGGAAAAGCAATTACTAGCAACCACCAAGTGGTCCACTAATAATTTAATCAACCCTACCGAGGGACACATCAATGACACAAGTCTCCAAGAAGGTTTGAATTGAGTCCTACACAACCTTCCTTTACTCTTCACATCCAAACTAGTTACGATCAACCACTAACAACGCCTAATATCTTAGGTCATTACAAACCCACACTAGATTCCTCTTTCTAAGAAGGTTTAGCCCTCGCATTCTTCCTTTCAAAGAATCGGAACAAGGGTACAATCATTGAGTAAGCTCAACCAAGACCCATGAACCCAAAATGATCCACATCCAACAACTCGAACTCCAAGGCGCTAAAAGCCACATTGGAAAGAGTTCGGCAACAACCAAAGAGTACTCATGTCATTTTTCTAAGCCAAATCGCAAAGAAAACTCAAACCTCTAACACCACAGTCAAAACACCACAAATTATTCATTCTTTCTTTTCATACTAGGAAGAAATGGAAATCTCGATACATGACAAGAATGCACACTTTTCAGGAGCACTCCGGATTAGTCATATATCCATATATGACTTTCTCACCGACCTGGCTCACCGACTCATTTATCATTGAACATTTATAAACGATGCCATGCTTCGTTTTCACCATTCACTCATCATGTAACAACAATACCAAAAAGTCATTCACCAAAAGACTTCTTCCTCGGTATCACTTGATTGAAACACACATAACATTGACGGCTGCGCTAAATCATATAGACTATGACTGCAACACCGTTAGCTGGAACACACCACGTCATGTCAGAACCCACCATTTCTCGAAAGCTAAACTTGCAAAACCTCACATTTTAACCAAAATCAGCATTTTGGAAAAGAACATCAACTCCAAAGTTAAACATTAGCACACACAACCACCACAAATGTTCTCAACAAGAAAGGGAAACTCATTTCCAAGAAGGGAACACTTCACTAACAAAATCACTGATGAAACATTCATAAAATCCACCCTTTTGAAACACTTGCAAACACCACACACATTTTCCAAATAACTCCAATTCTAGCCAAAAAGAGTCACAAATTAAATCCCAAGAAACTCCAACACAACCCACTATGTCCAACTGCTTCCTTTAAAATTTATTCCTAAAGAAAATTCAGGGCGAACGTGAAGGAGCGCGATCCACTTAAAACTTTTGGGTGTCAATCCATACTCATAGCACAACTAAACAAATGGGCCAAACCCAAAGATCAACACCAATCCCTACGAGTTTAGGGAAACTCTGACACACAACATAAAAAAAACGCCTTGATCGAAAGCATATGACCAAGATAGCAAACAACCAAACCAGTCCAAAAGGTTTTAAACACAAGCTCAGCATGAAACCCTATACTTATCTTTTAAACATTCAATATTCACTATTTATTCATCGAGAAACCCCTCAGGTTACAACAAGATCTACAAAATAAATTCTTTCTCTTATTACCTTTCCCAATACTTATAAATAGAGTTTATGATGCTTATCCAAAGACATCCAACGAAGACTACGTCAACAAGATCCCCACAGACCAACATATCATATAACATCATATTCTAGATTGAAACAAATGCTCCAACAAATCTTTCAGCATGATCAACCAATGAATTTCATACCACCTATATGTAAACGTCTCGACAATCGAAACTTATTCAGTTAACAAGCGACTTCAACATGTAAATATTATCTCCACAGGGAAGAATTCGTAAGTGAGATTAAGTTGTACTTTCATTAAGGATAAAATCATTCATCATGTTAATTATCCAAAGCTCACTCCATCGCAACATGTTAAAATTTTCCTCTACTTTAACCATGGTTTTCCAACGAGTAATATAAACAGTTACCACCACTACTTAGTCATCAAGAACAACAAATGGGCATAATCATCAACCAACAACATTACTTTTAGCTACCCTATACATAGGTGATAACAAAATTACCACCACACAACATACTCCAACTATTTAAAATAGATTGAATACTAGCATTAACACTGCCCTTAACAACATCATTAACAATAAGTCGTATGTCTTCTCAATTGATATCAATACTAGCATTGTAGAGACACAACTGCATACTTCCAAATATACTAGTAGGTTGCAACAACATAAATAGCAACTCTAATCAACTTCCAAATTAAAGCCACTAGTCAACATGATTAAATTTCTCTATTAACCCGTTAGATTAGAACATCTTTAAACAATCGGCAAGGTTTCTTTAACAGTATCATTAATTTACATCATCTTAATGTTCTAACTATGCATCAAGGTTTAAACTTTTAACATTAACAAGGATCATAAGCACTTTTAAAGCATGGCAATAGATTCTAAGCATGTACATTAACCCATTTAATCATTCCCACTATTGGGTACTCTACATCACTAGAGGTTCACCTAATATTAAGCTAAAGGTAACAATTACATTTAATTGTTTCAACTCGCAAATTAACTTAACAATACGTCATTCCATAAACCACATTGGTACATACTACATAACATGCTAAACAACAATTTTCACTTTTGACAAGTAATTTCAGTCAAACGAATACTTACTTTATTTGCAGCATTTTTTTTTCTTTTAATACTCAACCAAAACTCACAAAGAAGCTTGACTCTCAAAGTTGCAATGAGACAAACCCAAACTTGATCATGCAAGAGGAAATTATCCAAAACACTTTTCAATCTCAAAGACTCCCATAGAGGAAAATAGTTGAAACATAATTTTCTTAAAAGGGAACCAAGCGATCAAGTAATCCATTTTAAATAAAACCTTAACACCAAACCCCAAACTTTCATGAAACAAGAAGGGCTTTCAAAGATGATTTCTCAAACCAGTAAAATGATGAAATCAAACACCATTTACTCCTACAAAGCCACAGAACTTCAGCCCTGACAACCAAGTTTGGCATAACTGTAACACCCCGGCATTTAATATGCCTGAATGCTACCAAACATAAGCTAAACAACATCTAAATACCACATTTAACATAAAATTCCAGCAAAGGTGCATAGGCTAAAAACTGAGATTTCGGCAGCACCTCTTTTGTTTTAACATAAATTTAAGGAGCAACAACAATATAGCATTATAAGGCAATATGAGATACATCTAAAACAGCAATAAATAGAGTCTTAGCGACAATATAAGACTATCATCAAGCACTCAAAGTCTCCAAGTGTCAAACGAACAATAAAACTCTCATAAACCAAGCTAAGCCTTAAATCAATGATCATCACACGCAATTTATTATAAAACTAATGGAATGACTTGTGGAATCAAAATAAGTGAAGCTACGTGTAGGTGTGTGACTATTCCCCTTTCCCGCATGCCGTTCTCATGGTACCTAAAACAACAAGAAAACACAAGCGTAAGTTCGAAACTCAGCAAGCATATTGTAATGGACAACAAGAACAATATCATGGCAATAACATCACCCATCATGTATATCATCTCATTCATGAACACTTAACAGTATCATCATCATTATGTATGCAATGTAATGCAATGCTCATGTCTCCTTGGAAACTCATACCGGTATGGTTGAGTACACACCCGTCGGTGTGCACCCTCTCCCCCCTTCCATCCCGAAGATGGAGGGTGCCTACTCCTCGCTTCCGTTCACCGCGGTGAATGGAATCACGATGTAGGACTTACTCATTGGCTTTCCGGATTAGTCATAACTTTCTCACCGACCTTCCCGGACTAGTTATGACGTTCTCACCGCCCGAGCCATGTAACATGTCATGTATGCAAATATGCCATTATCATCATCATAAACTTGTATATTTAACACATGGCATCATAGCATACTCATCATATCATAGGAAAACATTAAAGCATGGCAATTGATCATATCATGAAATCCATCTTTCATCTAGTCTCAACAAGTAACATAACATTCGTTATTCATTACAACACACTTGCCTCAACCACGGGCAACGGAAAGGCAGGAAGTAGAAGGCACTCCCGGGGTCGCACCACCTGCACACAGGTATCACACACTCACAATCATTCCCACAAAACAGTATGCAAACCCCCATCTAACCCGACAATGCCAACTACTCGCAAAACCTAAAAACAGAGGTTCTGTCCCGGCAGGACAGCAGCCTTGCAAAAGGCATAACTTGAGTTCTGGGACTCCGAATCAATTAAACGAGTACTTCCTCGCATAGCTTAGGAAATTTCCCAACTTTCTCTAGGTATAAGGAAAGACTGATTCGGACTCTAAAGTCATCTAATCTACAGATTACCGAGATCTGTTCCAAACGCGTCACAGATTTTCATACACTCGGTAAAACAGTCATAACTTTCAAACGGCTGGGCGGAATTTAACGTTCTTTATATGCACGGAAGGATAATAAAATTATCTACAACTTCTTAAACGTCCGTACAGTCAGAATCGAAATCTAAATTGGTGAAAAAAGGAACCCTAGGTCGACTGCTCATGCTGTCCCAAAACAGAAACGTGGCAACGTCTAGATCTAACCCAAATTACTCCAATCCAGCACCACCAATTGATCTAAAAACTTGATAATCACCCTAAGAATAGTACCTAGATCAATTCCAAGGATCCCCATGATCATACCTTTGCCCGACGAATGAAAACTCCAATCGATCTCCTCGCTCCTCGCTCCTTGCTCCTCGCTCCTCGCTCCTCGCTCCTCGTTCCTCGCTCCTCGCTCCTCGCTCCTCGCTCCTCGGATGGATCCATAAGGATGCAGGAGTGGGGAGGCCACCCTAGGGTAGCAAGGGGGTGGAGGAGAGGTGGTGTGCAATAGGGAGCAATGGGGAGCAATGGGGGAGGTGGAGGCGCAAGGAAGGGAAAGGGGAAGGTGGGGGTGGCAGCTAGGGCTTGGAGGGAGAGGTGGGGGCGCCCAAGGGCAGGGGGAGCACGCCCAAAAGGCTGGTAGGGAGCCCTTTTACCAGCCCCCAGACCCAATCCTAGTCCGTTACGGAGACCTACTCCATCCCACCAAAGCCCACCAAGGCCCAAACTCCCCCGGGAAGGCCCAAAACCCCTAAACGCTTGAAAAGCTATTAACCTCCATATCCTATAGTTTTAACCTTAATTCCACATCTCATAATGTTATTAACCTTATCATGCACGTTAAATAAGGTTACGACACTCCGTGGTGTCACAACGCTTCAAAAGGCCCAAAAACGCGAGTAAACCTCAAGCCGAAAGGTTTTATTCTCTAATTTCACCTTCTATAATGTCACACCAAACCGTAGTGTCACATTCTTCCCCCCTTCAACAGGATTCGACCTCGAATCCGAAGGACGCCAAAAACAACAACAAAGTCCCCAAGGGACAAAAGGCTTCTCTGCAGCACAAAACATTCGCAGACAACGACTAGAACCGAAACAAGCGACAAACGAGTTCCCAAAACCAACACTTAAAGAAAAAGTGTTGATCTAGCTCAACTAAGGGCAGCGCTCACAATTCGACTTTCAATTCAAATCCCAAACAGAATCTGCGTTTCAACCTCGAAGGGCTTCAACAACCCAAAACGCTCGAATCCTCACGACAAACACCTCACACTTCTATCACAACCTACCTGACTACACACTGCAATAAACTCAACATGACATAATCAAAGGAAGTCACAATTCCTTTAACGACCTCTCTTCATTCCCGAAAGTTTCCATCGAGGGGAATAACTCATTAAGGCACACTAGCCCTTCCGATACACGATCATACTAACATTTTATTCCATCCTTTCCCAGGCAAGACTCAAACCCAAAAACAACTAGTGAAGAAAACTGCTCACGGCAGGGCAATTATCACCGATCTACCGTCAACTTCACTTCCACCCATCGCTACACTTAGTAAAGGTTAAACCCATACATCATCAACCTCCATCACAAACCACCCTTATACCACTAAGGTTAGACACCTAGCCCAAGCTAGGATCGAAAACCTTACCAAACCACAATTGGTTCCTTTCTTAAGAGGGTCTCGCCCTCACACAAAAACACTTAGCTATCAAGCCCAAGTGTACACACAACAACTCAAACCCAAAGCGTTAACAACCATTTTGGAAAGAATTCGGCAACATCCAAGCCAAAACACAAAGGAAGCATAAATCCCCTACATCACAACCAACATACCAGAAATTGTTCATTGCTTCTTTTCATACTACAAAGCAAGGGAAATCTCGTTTCATGACATAAATGCACACTCTTCAGGAGCACTCCGGATTAGTCATATCTCCATATATGACTTTCTGACCGACCTGGCTCAACGACTCTTTTATCATTTAACATGTAAAAACGATGTCATGTTTACTTTTCACCATTCCCTCATCATGTAACCACACTACCGAATAGTCATTCACATGATGACTTCTGCCTCGGTATCATATGAATAAATCTCGAATAACATCGAGAGTTGCGCTAATTCATATAAACTATGACGGCAACATCGTTAATCAACAAAACACCACATCGTGTGAAAACCCATCTTCGATTTAACACTAGCTTTGCAACACCTCGCAAAATCAAACTCAACCCTTTGGAACAGAACATCGACTCCAAAATCAAACATCTGTAGACACAAGCACCATAAATTTTTATCAAAAGAGAGGGAAACTCAATCCAAAAAGAAAACTCTTCACTAACCAAATTCACTTATGAAACATTCATAAAAAAATCCAGACTTGTAAAACACCCGCACACCAGACCCATTTTCCAAATGACTCCAACTCTAGTCAAATAGAGTTACACATGAAGGGCTTAACTCAAAAGTTTCCAACACAACCCTTTATGACCATCTGCTTCCTTTTAAAAATTAATTCCAAAGATAAATCAGTGCGAACGCGAAAGGGCGCGATCCACTCAAAAACTTTTGGATTAAACTCAAACTCACAACACGAACTAAACAAATTCGCCAAAACCAAAGGTCGACACCAACCACTACGAGTTTTGGGGAAACTCTGAAACTCAACATAAGGAACACCTCAACCGAAAGCATTCAACCGAGATGGCAAACAACCAAACCAGTTTCAAAGGTTTTTAGACAACAGCTCAAAGATGAAAGGAACCATCTCTAGTACTCCACTACGCTTTCCATTAAAGACTTCAATAATCACTATTTACTATCTGAGGAGCCCCAACACAATTCAACCGAAAGTTTCACAACAAATTCTTCCTCTAGTTACCATTCCCAACATTTTTTTAATAAGGGTTTATGATGCTTATCAAAAGGCACCCAACCAAGACTATAATGACATGATCCCCACGGCTCAACGAATCATAATACATCTTATTCTAAATTTGAAACATAGTACTTCCACAAATCTTTCAGCAAGATCAACATATAAATTTCATACCACCTATATATTCACGTCTCGACAACCGAACCTTATTCAGTTAAACAACGATTTCAACATGTAAATATTATCTCTACAAGACAAAGTTCATAACTAGGATTCCAAGGCATACATTCATTAAGGATGAAATTGTACATCATGTTAATTATCCAAAGCTCACTCCATCGCAACATGTTAAAATTTTCCTCTATTTTAACCATGGTTTTCCAACGAATAATCTAAACAGTTACCACAACTACTTAGTCATCAATAACAACAAATGGGCATAATCATCAACCAACAACATTACTTTTAGCTACCCTATACATAGGTGATAACAAAATTACCACCACACAACATACCCCCACTATTTAAAATAGACTGAATACTAGCATTAACACTACCATTAACAACATCATTAACAATAAGTCTTATGTCTTCTCCATTGATATCAATACTAGCATTGTAGCGACACAACCGCATACTTCCAAAGATACTAGTAGTTTGCAACAACATAAATAGCAACTCTAATCAACATCCAAATTAAAGTCACTAGTCAACACGATTAAATTTCTCTATTAATCCATTAGATTAGAACATCTTTAACAACCAAAGAAAGTTTCTTTTACAATAACAGCAGTCTACATCATCTTAATGTTTTAACTATGCATCAAAGTTTAAACTTTTAACATTAACAAGGATCATAAGCACTTTTAAAGCAAGGCAACAGATTCTAAGCATGTACATTAACACATTTAATCATTCTCGCTAAGAGTAAACTGCAACACTAGTAGTCTATTTATTCTCAAGCTAGAGATATTAATCACATTGAATTGATTCAACTCAAAATTTTAACTTAGCAACACATCAATCCATAAACCACATTGTTACCTTATACATAACATGCTAAACAGCAATTCTTACTAGGGACAAACGATTTTAGTCAAAAGACTACTTACTTTGTTTACAACATTTTAGTTTTAAAACTCACCCCAAATTCATAAGGAAACTTGACTCTCAAAATTGCAATGAGACAAACCCAAACTTGGTCATGCAAAGGAATTCTCCAAAACACTTTTCAATCTCCAAGACTCCCCTTTGGAGGGAACCAACCGATCAAATAAACCTTTGCAAATAAAACCTTAGCACCAAACCCCAATCTTTCACGAAACAAGAAGGGTTTTTCAAAGATGATTTCTTAAACCAGTAAAATAACGAAATCAAACACCACGTACTACTACAAAGCCACAGAACTTCAGCCCTGACAGCCAGGTCTGGCACAACTCCGCAATAACTCCTTTAACCTCAGAGAAAGGCAAACATAGGGATAAATTGAATGCTTGTTCCCCATAATGCAATCAACAGGCATCAAAACTGGAAAGGCGCCCAAAAGAAGCACAACACTAGTCTCCTCTTCTTCGTCTTCAACCAAGGAAGAGAAAACCACACACCGCATACGGAATGATCCGCGAAAACCCAACACTTTTTATTTGATTCAAATCTGCTAAAGCCAAGAAAAGCAAAGAACACCGACCGTCAGAACGGCAAAGAACATACGAAGGAAACCACCATTAACTCTTCTATTTGACTCCAGTCAACTACCCGATCAACGACAGAAAGGATAAGCACTCTTCTCCTACAGGGGTCAATAGTTCTTCGGTGGTGGCGCTAACCGGCCACACCGTCAAACCTCACCCTTACTATGAAATAAGAGAGGTGGCCGAAACCCTTCGGCACAAAAACCCCACTTTTACCACCACAACAGGAATAATTCAATCATTTATCTCATAGACATAGCAACGTACTATATGAAATATAGCATTTAGCAACAAGGCTTAAGTACAACATTTAAGCGTAAACAATGATACCCATACCCTTCCTACTGTGCATCCATGTGTGTCAGATTTTAGATTAGTTATACCACTTTTGCAAGTTTTAATGTTGCTATCCTATGACAAAATTTTAGTAAAAACCTAAGCCATGTTTCTAAGTTATTCCACATCACATTTTAGTTGTACCCTATAGCATGACACTAAAAATACACATTCCAAGGACCTACAGCCCGCTCTGATACCAACTGTAACACCCCGGCATTTAATATGCCTGAATGCTACCAAACATAAGCTAAACAACATCTAAATACCACATTTAACATAAAATTCCAGCAAAGGTGCATAGGCTAAAAACTGAGATTTCGGCAGCACCTCCTTTGTTTTAACATAAATTTAAGGAGCAACAACAATATAGCATTATAAGGCAACATGAGATACATCTAAAACAACAATAAATAGAGTCTTAGCGACAATATAAGACTATCATCAAGCACTCAAAGTCTCCAAGTGTCAAACGAACAATAAAACTCTCATAAACCAAGCTAAGCCTTAAATCAATGATCATCACACGCAATTTATTATAAAACTAATAGAATGACTTGTGGAATCAAAATAAGTGAAGCTACGTGTTGGTGTGTGACTATTCCCCTTTCCCGCATGCCGTTCTCATGGTACCTAAAACAACAAGAAAACACAAGCGTAAGTTCGAAACTCAGCAATCATATTGTAATGGACAACAAGAACAATATCATGGCAATAACATCACCCATCATGTATATCATCTCATTCATGAACACTTAACAATATCATCATCATTATGTATGCAATGTAATGCAATGCTCATGTCTCCTTGGAAACTCATACCGGTATGGTTGAGTACACACCCGTCGGTGTGCACCCTCTCCCCCCTTCCATCCCGAAGATGGAGGGTGCCTACTCCTCGCTTCCGTTCACCACGGTGAATGGAATCACGATGTAGGACTTACTCATTGGCTTTCCGGATTAGTCATAACTTTCTCACCGACCTTCCCGGACTAGTTATGACTTTCTCACCGCCCGAGCCATGTAACATGTCATGTATGCAAATATGCCATCATCATCATAAACTTGTATATTTAACACATGGCATCATAGCATACTCATCATATCATAGGAAAACATTAAAGCATGGCAATTGATCATATCATGAAATCCATCTTTCATCTAATCTCAACAAGCAACATAACATTCGTTATTCATTACAACACACTTGCCTCAACCACGGGCAACGGAAAGGCGGGAAGTAGAAGGCACTCCCGGGGTCGCACCAACTGCACACAGGTATCACACACTCACAATCATGCCCACAAAACAGTACGCAAACCCCCATCTAACCTGACATTGCCAACTACTCGCAAAACCTAAAAACAGAGGTTCTGTCCCGGCAGGACAGCAGCTTTGCAAAAGGCATAACTTGAGTTCTGGGACTCCGAATCAATTAAACGAGTACATCGTCGCGTAGCTTAGGAAATTTCCCAACTTTATCTAGGTATAAGGAAAGACTGATTCGGACTCTAAAGTCATCTAATCTACAGATTACCGAGATCTGTTCCAATCGCGTCACAGATTTTAATACGCTCGGTAAAACAGTCATAACTTTCAAACGGCTGGGCGGAATTTAACATTCTTTATATGCACGGAAAGATAATAAAATTATCTACAACTTATTAAACGTCCGTACAGTCAAAATAGAAATCTAAATTGGCGAAAACAGGAACCCTAGGTCGACTGCTCATGCTGTCCCAAAACAAAAACGTGGCAACGTCTAGATCTAACCCAAATTACTCCAATCCAGCACCACCAATTGATCTAAAAACTTGATAATCACCCTAAGAATAGTACCTAGATCAATTCCAAGGATCCCCATGATCATACCTTTGCCCGACGAACGAAAACTCCAATCGATCTCCTCGCTCCTCGCTCCTCGCTCCTCGCTCCTCGTTCCTCGCTCCTCGGATGGATCCATGAGGATGCAGGGCTGGGGAGGCCACCCTAGGGAAGAAAGGGGGTGGAGGAGAGGTGGTGTGAAATAGGGAGCAATGGGGAGCAATGGGGGAGGTGGAGGCGCAAGGAAGGGAGAGGGGAAGGTGGGGGTGGCGGCTAGGGCTTGGAGGGAGAGGTGGGGGCGCCCAAGGGCAGGGGGAGCACGCCCAAAAGGCTGGTGGGGAGCCCTTTTACCAGCCCCCACACCCAATCCTAGTCCGTTACGGAGACCTACTCCATCCCACCAAAGCCCACCAAGGCCCAAACTCCCCCGGGAAGGCCCAAAACCCCGGAAACGGCCCGGAAACGCCCCGGAAAAGCTATTAACCTCCATATCCTATAGTTTTAACCTTAATTCCACATCTCATAATGTTATTAACCTTATCATGCACGTTAAATAAGGTTACGACACTCCGTGGTGTCACAACGCTTCAAAAGGCCCAAAAACGCGAGTAAACCTCAAGCTGAAAGGTTTTATTCTCTAATTTCACCTTCTATAACGTCACACCAAACCGTAGTGTCACAATAACGCCGCAATAACTCTTTTGACCTCGGAGAAAGACAAACACAGGAATAAATTGAATGCTTCTCCCCATAAAGCAATCAACAAACTAAGCATCAAAGCTGGAAAGTCGACCAAAAGAAGCGCAACACTAGACTCTTCTTCTTCGTCTTCAACCAAGGAAGACAAAACCACATACCGCATACGGAACAATCCGCGAAAATCCAAGACCAAACACTTTTCTTTTGATTTCAATCGACTAAAAACCAAGAAGACCAACCAAAACCGACTGTCAGAATGGTGAAAAGCATTCGAAGGAAACCACCATCAACTCTTCTATTTGTCTCCAGCCAACTACCCAATCTACAATAGAAAAGGTAAGCACTCTTTCCCCACAAGGGGTTAATAGTTCTTCGGTGATGGCTTTAACCGGCCATACCGTCAAACCACACCCTTACTATTAACAAAAGTGGTGACCGAAACCCTTCGGCACCACAACCCCACTTTATCACCACAACAAGCACAATTCAATCATTTATCTCATAGACATAGCAACACGCATTATCAAATGAAGCATTCAATATCAAAGCTTAAATACAACATTTAAGCGTAAAGGAATGATACCCATACCCTTTCCTACTGTGCATCCATGTGTGTCAAATTTTAGATTAGTTATACCATTTTTTTTGCAAGTTTTAATGTTGCTATCTGTTTGCACCAAAATTCAGCGTGCATTGAAATCGGTCTGAATCGGAAAAGAAGTATTCATATAATAAGGAATCGATAAATGACTCGGAAAAGGAAACCGTTTCTAAAAAGGAAAGGAAATCAGATAAGAAGCCGATACGGGTAAATGCACCGTATCCATGTACAACTCGGATCGGCCAGGCGTGTTATAAAAGGAGGAGGGCGTCAAGCAAAGAGAATCAATCAATCCAACAACACACACATCTACTTTTACAAGCTTTTCTTTTACATTGTTTTAGCCTCATAGATCTCTCTGCAAGTCGACGGAATCAACATAGTTGCGCATCGCCGATTGTTGATTTTAGCCGATTTCACCCAGGTTTGATTTGCTTCGTTTTGTTGCGCATCGCCTTCCGGCCGATTTTACCTTGTATCCGGATCAATCAGAACCGGTTGATCTAGTTATCTCCTAATCGGTTCTTGCCGACTAGCGAAAAGCCGATAGATCCTTGTTTATCGGCTTTGATCAAATTACAAACTCTACCTTGTCAATTTCAGGTCAAATTGACTGGCACGCTCTACAAACCCGGCGTTTGTCTTGTGTTATCGAGGCCGAAAACCCTCCTTCACGTTTTTTGCGCGAACATATTTTGGCACGCCCGGTGGGACCACAAGGAAAATCAAACATGTCAACTGACAAGCCTGCGGTTACCGCCGATATCAACACTGATGCTATAATCGCGCCTCAAATGGCCGATTTAACCCCTGAGCAATGGAAAGAAATCGAAGACCGAAAGGCGGCTCTGGAGGAAATGATGCTACGGTGCTTCCAGAAAACACGCCGTGGCGTTACTCAAAAGATTGCACTCCCAAGCATCAACCCTATCGGAGATTCGTCATCTAAATCGGTAAGCCGATACGCACCCGCTCAAGCCGATTTATCAAGTATGATCGAGCAATCTGTCCATCACGCATTGATTAACCAGTCATCAGCTCTAGTATCCACATTAAAGCCGATGATAGAAAATAGTGTGAAAACAATTGCTCAGGAATTAGCTGCGTCTGGAAGCCTGCTAGATCCACCACAAACCATCCCTACGTACCCAGTATATTCCATAACACCTAACACCAACACAGTAAACGTGTCGGCTCAAGCGCCTATTATGGTACCAACTCAACCTACGGTTTTGAAACCAAGCATACAGAAAGATGGATTCACACACTACCATGGGCACACGGATGGGGCCAAGATAAGCGCATCAAATCAGTCAAATGGGCCCTCCAATAGCATCGGATTATCGGCTTATCAGCCGATCGAAAAGGGTCAGGTTCCGCAGTCACGGGGAACCACAACCATGAAACAAGCGCCGTATAGGGTGGTGCCGTACGTCGAACCTTTCGCGCCCGTACCCGATGTATTAGGTTTTAATCATGATTATGACACAGTGCCAAGACCTCCTGAGGTGCGATTTGGACAAAGACCCGAGTTTGCACTCGGGGGGCAGGGCACGAACAATGAAAATTGGCAATGTCCGGCTGCACCACAGGCCGACAATGTTAATTGGGCAGAACAAATCGCCAATGTTTTGAGAGAATAGTTTGGTTTACAGCCCAGAGGAAGGGTAATCGGCTACAGGAAGCCGTATCCCGATTACATAGACCGAATGCCATACCCCCACAACTTTAGGATACCAGACTTTGCTAAATTCTCAGGTGATGATTCTGTTACCACAATTGAGCATATCGGACGGTTCATGGCTCAATGTGGGGAGGCTACACAGTCCGATGGGTTAAAAATTAGATTGTTCCCTTTATCATTGTCTGGTACTGCATTCACTTGGTTCACAAATCTACCACCTAATTCAGTTCATATATGGAACGATTTAGAAAGCCGATTCCATGAGTACTTCTTTTCGGGAACTATGGAGCTTAGGATTTCTGATCTTAGTTCAGTCTGACAGAAGTACGGCGAATCGGTCTCTGATTATATCAAGAGGTTTCGGGGCGTACGGAATAGGTGCTACAGTGTAACATTACCCGATGATCAATTGGCCGATCTAGCGTTCCAAGGATTAATCCCTCCATTGAAAGAGAAATTATCGGGCCAAGAGTTCCCCGACTTAGGCCACTTACTCCATCGCGTATCGGCACATGAAAGCCGATATGCAGAAAATAAAGGATTTAAAGATAGATTTAAGCCAAACGGTAATGAAAAGGCCAAAGTAAACATGGTAGATTACAATTCAAGCGACACCTCCGAGGACGAAGCAGAAATAAACATAGCCGAGTGGACCAAGGGTTCTAAAAGCCACTCGTATGCTCTGCTCAAACCGACGAAAAATAGGGCGGAAATCAAGTATTCATATGACGTGTCAAAATGTGACAAGATATTTGATTTATTACTGCAAGAAAAACTCATAAAGTTGCCGGAGGGACACGTCATACCATCGACCGAGGAAATTAAGAAGCGAAGGTATTGCAAATGGCACCATTCGTTTTCACATAATACTAACGACTGCAATATTTTTCGACAACAGATTCAATCGGCCATCACTGATGGCAGGCTAAAATTTGCGGAAGAATCGGCTATGCAGATAGATATGAGCCCTTTTCAAGTCAACATGGTTCAATGTTCACGAAAAGAAAAGAGGCCTGCGGAAGAAGATAAGCCGACTAAGGGAATTGTATCACGAGACGAGACAGTGCAGATTACTATCGGTTCTATACAAATAGAAGCCGATAGGAACGGACAAAACTCAAGAACGGTAAAACCAAGAGGGGACTTGGAGGTCGGTAAATGGTATCGGGCTGAGAGGGCTCCAAGAAAAGCCGATTTCAAACCAAAGCCGACCTTCTGACAACTCCTGGGAAAGTATGAAAGGATAAGTCGGAGGTGTGACACTCAACACCACCAGAATCCTCATCGACTAAGGCAAAAGAGGGACGAGCGTTGGCGGCCAGATATGTCATGTCGGCCAACTACTGAAGAAGAGAAACATCGACAATGTCCCTTTTGGCGCTTTCTTTGGGAGAAAGGGATGACCTTACCATGATTATGTCTTGTCCTATGCAACACTCATCGTATATCGGCCAAACCGGTCTCAGAAAAGATAGGTTGTCTAGACCGATATACAATCATCTAGATATGAGGAGCGATGGGCCGATCCATGAAAGGTTGTCAACATCGAGCAAGGCGAGTCCTCGAAATCAGGAACTATCGGCTAACACAAGTAGAATGGAATCGACAAATGAGATAAGCAATTTAGCCGGGAAAAATACGGCCGATAGAACCTAAACCTAGGTGGTGCCCCTGTGTCTCAAAGAAATCACAACGCAGAAGGCTTCAGCGATTAAAAACACAAGAAGAAAGGGAGACCGAAAAGGAGAGCGAGAGGGATCGGATGTTCAACAAGTTAAGACCGGTACCAATTTTGAAAAAGGAGTGGAGAAAGAAGGAACAGATCGATAGTGATTCAGACCAATCGATCGAATCCGGTTCTCCGATGATCCGGGATGATACACCACCGATGGATATAAACATGGTATTCGCTCTACCTGCCGAGTTCAAAACCGAAGAATCGGCTGAAGAAGTGTTCGCCAAATTATGCCTCGGAGCACCAGACGCTGTGTTCGAAAAGCCACAAGACATGCATCGGCATCTGAAACCATTATATCTGAAAGGGTATATTAATGGCCGACCGATATCTCGTATGTTGGTCGATGGCGGGGCGACGATCAATCGATGCCGTTAAGTACTTTCGTAAAACGGGTAAAGCCGATGAAGACTTGATCAAAACCAATATGGTGCTAAATGACTTCACGGGAGACCCAAGCGAGGCTAAAGGCGTAATGGTGTCGAAGCGGCGATCGGTAATAAAACTTTGCCGATTGCATTTTTTGTGATTGAAGCCAAAGGCAATTACAGCGTGCTCCTCGGCGGATCGATCCATGCCAATTCTTGTATACCATCAACTATGCACCAAAAATTGGTGCGGTGGAACGATGATCTGAGAGAAGTCGTACCGGCCGACACATCGGCTCATATCGCCATGGCTAGCCCTGACACCAATTGGCCACACGAAGAAGCCGAATGTATATCAGGGAAAGCCTTGGACAATTGCGATTTTATCTGCGTTGAGAAGTCAAGATTCAAGCCGATCAGCGTTAAACCCAACACGTTTGATCGGACAGACGAAGTAGTAAGAAGATGGAGCACAAGGCACTAGCAAAGCTGCAGGAAAGGGCAAGAAGCTATCGGCAAAAAGAATACGAAGAAGCTGTTGAGGATTTTGAAGAGGAAAGAAAAGGGTTAGGATTTACTTCTGCCGATTTGCTCGAAGAAGTCAACATTGGGGAAGGTGATAATAAAAGACCAACGTTTGTAAGTGCCAAACTAGAACCCAATTATAAAGCAAAGTTGGTCGAAATACTCAAGAAATATAGAGATTGCTTCGCGTGGGAGTATTACGAAATGCCAGGCTTAAGCCGACAGCTAGTTGAGCATCGGCTACCAATAAAACCTGGGTATCGGCCATTCAAACAGTACCCTAGGCGATTTAATCCTACATTGTATGACGCTATAAAGGAAGAAGTAGGACGATTGCTAGAGGCAAAGTTTATCCGGCCTTGCCGATACGCTGAATGGGTCTCAAATATCGTCCCTGTAAAGAAGAAAAATGGCAAACTTAGGGTATGTGTCGATTTTAGAGATTTAAACAAAGCTACACCAAAAGACGAGTACCCGATGCCTATAGCCGATATGCTTATCGATGCTGCATCTGGGAATAAAATCATAAGCTTTTTGGACGGGAACGCCGGATACAATCAGATATTCATGGCCGAAGCCGATATACCCAAGACGGCTTTCAGATGTCCGGGAGCTTTAGGGCTATATGAGTGGAAAGTTATGACCTTCGGTTTAAAAAATGCCGGTGCTACTTATCAACGGGCCATGAACCATATTTTCCATGATTTGATCGGCAATACCGTGGAAATATACATTGACGACGTAGTGGTAAAATCCAAAGAAGGCGGCAACATTTAGCCGATCTGAAAAGATGTTCGAAAACACAAGGTTGCATGGGTTAAAAATGAACCCTCTCAAATGTGCTTTCGGAGTATCGGCTGGACAATTTCTTGGGTTTACGGTGCATGAAGGAGGAATTGAAGTAAACCAAGCCAAAGTAAAAGCCATAGCCGATACTAAACCGCCGACAAGCAAAAAGGAGTTGCAGGTATTGATTGGAAAAATCAACTACTTGCGACGTTTCATCTCAAACTTGTCAGGGCGTATTCGTGCCTTCGCACCGCTACTGAAAAATAAAGACAACCAAGAGTTCAAATGGGAAGCTGATCAACAAAAAGCCTTCGACGACATAAAAGGTTATCTGATGAGTCCACCAGTATTGACTGCGCCAAAACATGGTATACCTTTTAGACTATATATATCGGCCGAAGGTGATTCGATTGGGGCAGTTTTAACACAAGAAGCCGATAAAAAGGAGCGAGCAATATTTTACTTAAGCCGACGTCTTTTAGATGCAGAAGCCAGGTATCCTCTAGTAGAAAAATTATGTTTATCATTGTATTTTGCTTGCACCAAGTTAAGACATTATATGCTGGCTTCCAAATGCGTTATAATATGCAAAGCCGATGTAGTTAAGTACATATTATCGGCGCCAATCCTACGGGGTCGGCTTGGTAAATGGGCATACGCCTTAACAGAGTTCGAGTTAACCTATGAGTCGGCTAAATCTGTGAAAGGACAGGCTGTGGCCGATTTTATCACAGGAAGTGAAACATTAGTAGGAACAACTAGTGTAACTCCTTGACAGCTGTATTTTGATGGATCTGTTTGCCAAGAAGGCGAAGGCATCGGTGTGATACTAGTTTCACCTAGGAAACAGGAGTATGACTTCATGTATCGGCTAAATAGCCGATGTTCAAATAATCAAGCAGAATACGAAGCATTGCTAAGAGGTCTACAATTGTTAGATAGCATCGGAGTGAAAGACGTCGAAGCTTTTGGAGACTCGATGTTAATTGTACAGCAAGTCAAAGGAGAATACCGATGCAACGATGATGCGCTAACTCAGTACTTACATCAATGCCTCCAGATCATCGAGATGTTCACTACATTTTCTATAAAGTATATCCCCAGAGAAGCTAATGATAAGGCAAACCAATTGGCACAATGTGCATCAGGGTACAAGATTGAAAGCCGACAGGGGTCGATCGGACTAAACGTTTGGCCGATTCTATGCGTTCACCCTGTCGACTGGAGAACAGAGATAAGGGATTATTTGTCAGATCCAGCCAAGCCGACCGAGCAGAAGGTCAGGCGCAAAGCACTCAAATATGTTCTACTAGAAGATGTATTGTACTTTCGGACTATGGAAGGTTTGTTGTTAAGATGTCTGGGAACCGAGGAAGCCAAAGTGGCGATGGGTGAAGTCCATGAAGGCATTTGTGGATCACATCAATCGGCCCATAAGATGAAATGGATACTGAGGCGAACAGGATATTTTTGGCCGACGATGTTAGAAGACTGCTTCAAATATTATAAAGGATGCCAAACGTGCCAAAAGTTTGGTAACATACAGTCAGCACCAGCATCGGCTTTGCATCCGATCATCAAGCCATGGCCATTTAGAGGATGGGGTATAGACGTAATCGGCCAAATATTTCCGTCATCCAGCAAAGGACATAAATTCATCCTTGCAGCCACAGATTATTTCTCAAAATGGGTTGAGGCTGTACCACTCAAGAAGGTTACTAGTAAAGAGCTGATCGACTTTGTAAATGAACACATCGTCCATCGGTTTGGAATTCCACAAACAATTACTACTGATCAGGGTACTGTGTTCATGTCCAACGATTTCAAAGGTTTTGCGGAAAGGCTTGGGATAAAATTACTCAACTCTTCCCCTTACTACGCTCAGGCCAACGGACAGGCCGAGTCGTCAAACAAGACATTGATAAAGCTGATAAAAAGAAAAATTGAGGAGGAGCCAAGGAAATGGCATTCAACGCTATCGGAGGCCTTATGGGCTTATCGACTATCTCATCACGGATCAACTAAATTGTCACCCTTTCAGTTGGTATACGGACAAGAAGCCGTTTTGCCCGTTGAAATCAACATCGGCTCAATAAGGCTACACGAACAAGATAAGGTATCAGCTGATGAATACAAACAGGCGATGCTTGACAATCTAGATGATTTGGCTGAACTAAGGCTGATCACACTAGATCGGCTTAAAAAGAATAAAGAGAGGGTTGCCAGGTCGTACAATAAAAAAGTGATTTCAAAGTCGTTCAATCAAGCCGATTTGGTATGGAAAACCGTGTTGCTGATTGGGTCTAAGGATAATCGATTCGGCAAATGGTCTCCAACATGGGAAGGGCCTTATAAGATCAATCGGCCAATTGACGGGAATTCGTATATACTGGAATCCTTGGAAGGGTTCGTCCTACCTAAAGCGATCAATGGAAAATATCTGAAGGCATATCACCCAAGCATATGGGTTATCACCCAAGCATATGGGTCCTAACTACAGAGGAAAATATCAGGATCAATTACAAAAGCACATGCATATAAAATCGGTCATACAGCCGACCGAGACACCCATCCAGATTAAACAGTTTACAAAATCGGTTACATAGCCGATCAAGCCAAGTGTTCGAAGGACGTCATCCCAAGGTTTAAAGCAATATTACAAAAAGACTGGCCACACAAACTGATATCAATAGATCAAATCAGTGAAGTCCGGAACCAGGCAAATGGGCTCCCAAAGCCGATAGTGCTGCAGCCGCCCTACCAATAGTAGCTTGAACACTATCAATTAGTTGTTCATCGGCTTTTGCATCACCCGGAATTGGGATCATCTTAGCTGATTGATTCTTGACTTTGGCAAAAACTTCGCCGATTTGCTGCCTCTGAACCGCTAGTGAAGATGTCGCATCAGTAATGCCGAGTTGGCAATCTGCAAGTTCTTTTGTAACTAGGGCCAGCTGTTCTTCAAGTTTTTTCTTGGATGACTCCAGCTCTTGGGCCTTAGTCTTGGCCGATTTCAGCACAGCAGCACCTTGGTCAAATGCACTCTTTCGAGATTTGGCATCTGCTATGAGTTTGTCCAAGATCTCTTGGTCGGCTTGCTGGGCCCTCCTCTGTTCAACTCTCGCTTTGGCCAATTCCACGTCCAGTCGACGAGCATCTAGATGACACACTTCTAGCAGAGCATTCATGGCCGCAGGGGGAAGATCGGCTTGCATGGCCGCCATAGCATTCCTCAAGGGCTGGGTGTTGGCCAGAAGAGCTGCCTCCGGCTGCATTACTTTGTCCAGGAGGCGATTGAGTCGCTCCTGCATGCCCGGCTCGATGGATTCTGGCCCGGTAAGCCAGCGTTGAAGCAGCAATTATGCGTTGGATGTCGGCCGGGTAGTCATCGGTGGCCACAATCTCCGGGTCGTCAAGCTCGTCCAGAGTGAATCCCAGCAAATCGGCCAGATCAGTTGATGGCACTTTGGGGTCATGATCAGAAATATCGATCGTCGGGGGCGGTACGGCCGACGGTGTTGGAGAAATAGCCGATGCGACACCTTGGAGATCGGCTAAAACCCCCGCTACTTGCACCGACGGAGATTGCTAAGGATTAGAGAATAAAAATCAGCAATGCAAGATAAGCGTAAAAATGATATTAAGCAAAGAATAAAGAATAAAACTTACATCAGTAGCCGTGTGCTCCGGAGAGTCATCGGGTTGCTGCCTCACGGGTTTGGGCGAGCGCCTGGCCGATTTCTTCCTCCTCTCTGCAGTGACCTCGGGTTAGCAGTTATCAAAGCAAGGGATATAATGGCTAATTGTGACACCTCGGAGTGTCGCAACCTTATACAATGTGAATGTTGAGGACAAAAACTCTATGGAATGTGGATTTTAGGTTAAAACCTTTCGGCTTGAGGTTTACTCGCGTTTTTGGGCCGGTTGAAGTGTTATGTCGCCACGGAGTGTCGTATCCTTAATTATTGAGCATGATGAGGCTATAAACATTATGAGATGTGGAAATAAGGTTTAAACCATAGGAATTGGAGGTTAATAGCTTTTCCGGGCCGTTTTCGGGGTTTTGGGCCTTCCCGGGGGAGTTTTGGGCCTTGGTGGGCTTTGGTGGGATGGATTAGGTCTCCGTAACGGACTAGAATTGGGTGTGGGGCTGGTAAAGGGTTTCCCTGCCCTTTGGGGCGTTCACCCTGCTGCCTTTGCCCCTTGAGGCCTTGGTGCGCCTCACCTCCCCCACTTGCCAAGCCCTAGCCGCCCCTTCCCTTTGAGCCTTGCGCCTCCCCCTTGCTCTCCTCCATTGCCCCACCTCTCCACCATCTCCCCTCCACCCCTTGCTGCCCTAGGGTGGCCACCCCACCCCTGCACCTCGTGGATCCATCCCGTGGAGCGAGGAGCGAGGAGCGAGGAGCGAGGAACGTGGAGCGAGGAGCGATTCGCGAGGAGATCCGCGGAGATTGATTGGAGTTTTGTCCTTTGGGCAAAGGTATGAACATGGAGATCCTTGGAATTGATCTAGGTACTGTTATTAGGATGTTTATCAAGTTTTTAGATCAATTGGAGGCGTTGGTTTGAAGTAATTTGGGTTAGATCTAAACTTGTCCACGTTTCTGTTTTCGGGCAGATTGAGCAGTCGAGTTAGGGTTCGAGTTCTTGTCAATTTAGAGTTCGAATCTGACCGTACGGACTTCTAGGAAGTTGTAGATAATTTAATTATCTTTCCGTGGACATAAAGCACGTTAATTTCCGATCAGCCGTTTGAAAGTTATGGCTGTTTTACCGAGCGCCTAAAAATCTGTGACGTAATTGGAACAGATCTCGGTAATCTGTAGATTAAACAACTTTAGAGGCCGAATCAGACTTTCCTTATACCTAGAGAAAGTTGGGAAATTTCCTAGGCTACGCGAGGGTGTACCCGTTTAATTCATTCGGAGTCCCAGAACTCAAGTTATGCCTTTTGCAAGGCTGCTGTCTCGCGGGACAGAACCTCTGTTTTAGGTTTTGCGAGTAGTTGGCAATGTCGGGTTAGATGGGGGTTTGTGTACTATTTTGAGGTTATGATTGTGAGTGTGTGATGCCTATGTGCAGGTGGTGTGACCCCGGGAGAGCCCTCTTCTTCCCGCCAATCCGTTGCACGTGTTTGAGGCAAGTGTGTTGTGATGGATAGCGAGATGTAGGTTGCATGTTGAGATTAGATGGAATTGATTACATGATATATGTCCACTTGCCATGTGTTAATGAATGATATGATATGATGAGCATGTTTAACATATTATGATGCCATGTGCTAATATGTGAATTAAATATGATAATTGGCAATGGTTGCATGCATGTCATGAGATAGGGCGAGGGCGGTGAGAAAGTCTTAACTAGTCCGGCAAGGTCGGTGAGAAAGTTATGACTAATCCGGAACGCCATTGAGTAAGTCCTATGTCGTGATTCCATCCACGTGGTGTTTGGAAGCGAGTAGGCACCCTCCATCTTCGGGATGGAAGGGAGGAAAGGGTGCACACCGACGGGTGTGTACTTCCCATACCGGTATGAGGTTCCAGAGGGTCAGGAGCATTGCATTACTTCGCATACAAATTGATGATGATATTGATAAGTAATCATGAATGAGATGATATACATGATGGAAGATGTTATTGCCATGTTGTTATGCTTGTTGTCCATTGCAGTATGCTTGCTGAGTTTTCGAACTCACCCTTGTGTTTTCTTGTTGTTTTAGGTACCATGAGAACGGCATGCGGAAAGGGAATAGTCACACGCTCACACGTTGCTTCACCTTAATGTTTCCCCAAGTCAACTCATTTAGTTTGATAATAAATTGCGTGTGATGGTCTTTAAAATTAAGTCTTAGCTTGGTTAATGAGAGTTCTATTGTTTGTTTGACACTTGGAACCTTAAGAGCTTAATGCTAGTCTCTTATTGTCGTTAAGACTTTATTTATTGCTGTTTTAGATGTTTCTCTTATTGCCATATAATGCTATATTGTTGCTGTTCCTTAAATTCATGATAAAACAAAGGAGGTGCTGCCGAAATCTCGGTTTTTAGCCTATGCACCTTTGCTGGAATTTTATGTTAAATGTGGTATTTAGTTGTTGTTTAGCTTGTGTTTGGTAGCATTCGGGCATATTAAATGCCAGGGTGTTCTGATTGGTATCGAGCTGGTCAGAGGTCCTTGGAATATGTATTTTTAGTGTCATACCTTAAGTTGCAACTAAAATATGATGTGGAATAACTTAGAAACATGGCTTAGGTTCTAACTAAAACCTTGTTATAGGATAGCAACGTTAAAACTTGTAAAAGTGGTATAACTAATCTAAAATCTGACACACTTGGATGCACTGAGGATGGGTTTTGGTTCGTCATTGCATCGTGCTTGATTATGTGATAAGGATTATGCTTATGATGATGTTTGATCTATGATCTTGATTGTGTGCTTTCGTGTTTGGGTGGTTGTCTGTCTAAAGCAGCCATGCCGAGGGTAGAGGCCGTGGACGCCGTGGTCGTGGAGGCCAGGGGCGAGGCTCCAGGGAGTTGAGGAGTCTGCTTTCGAGGGTAGCGCCGCTTAATGCTCGTGGGCCAGCTCGGGAGGAGCTTCCACCTGCACGGTCGGGGCGGGGTGCCCACGCAAATGAAGATTTAGTTCAGGCTCTGCAGAGGGAGATTCAGGAGCTGCGCCAATAGCGGGCAGCCCTCGCTGTTGTGCCTCCCTCGCAGTGGCCTGTTGTTGCCCCGCTGCACCGGAGCCGAGGATGAGTCTCCGGAGTGGATGTCCCTTCGTCTTGACACTTTCGACGGAGCAGCACGCTAATCCAGTCCGCAGATTGGCTGCGGTACATGGAGAGGCGCTTTGAGGTCCTAGATTTGACCTCGGTTCAGAGGACTCGCTTTGTGGCTTTTCACCGAAGGGCCAAGCCGATATCTGGTGGGAGGGGTTCTGGCCGCTAGAGCCCCGATCTGGGTCCAAAGTGACTGGGAGGACTTTGTGGCTCGCTTCCGAGCCAAGTTCCATCCAGAGTCTTTCCTTGAGAGGATGGAGCTTACTCGACCACTCTTTCCCAGGAAAGAGGTCGGTGGCAGTATGAGAAGGAGTTCAACAGCGTGGTGCGCTTCAGACGTACCGTGGCAAATGACGATCGGGAGAAAGCTAGGAGGTTCCGTAGGGGCCTCAACCAGGAGTTCAGAGTTGTCATGGGGCGCGTCCCTCGTGACTTCTCGCTCTGTGGTGGAGCAAGCGAAGGGCATGGAGCTCGAGTTGGAGCTCTCCGGGACAAGCGAGAACCCGGAGGTTCAGGGGTTCCTGCGGCCCAGGCGGGCGAAGAGAACCTTTGGTGGAGGAGGTGGGTCCTCTCGACCCACCTTCAAGAAGTTCAAGGGAGGACAGGGCTCCTCCTCGGGGGCTAAGATGGGGCCGCCTGCCGTCTTCTTCGCGAGCGATCGTTCGCCCTGTGCAGGCAGGGCATGAAGTGCTTCAAGTGCGGTGGCGAGCACCGTGCTTCAGAGTGTGGTTGGACCGGAGTTGCAACCACTGTGGGCAAGCCCGCCATATGGGGCGAAGAGCCGGATGAACCCCGGTAGCATCATCAAGTGGGAGACGGTGCCTTCTCCTCCCACTCGGCGGCGTCTTCCAGAGGATCGGTGCACATGATGGCTGCCCTCGTATCTCAGCCACCCTTTGCGTGGCGCCACCAGTGGCGTCTTGGTGCCCACCGGCCGTCTGCTCCTCCTCGATTGCCTCCTCCGCCCCAGCCTTGTTGGGGCATCACCTGAGTCGGGCTCCTTCGTCCCGGCGCCACCAGAGTGTACGCTTTGCCGACCGCCGAGTCACCGGCATCCAGAGGTGGTTTCGTGTACTCTGCTCGTGGATTCCGTTGATGCCTTTGTTCTATTTGATTCCGGAGCATCCTACTCTTTTGTGTCGTCGGAGTTTGCTAGTAGAGCTAAGTTGGGAGTTCGTGGATTTACGAGTCCGTGTTAGTCGATTCTCCTGGGGTTGATTGCTAGTTCTTGGGTTTGCCCTGGTTGCACCATTGCCATTGATGATGAGGTTTTCTTTGCCAATCTCATGGTGATCGATTGGCTCCTTTTGATGTCATTTTGGGCATGGACTGGCTGCATCGATGCCGTGCTAAGATCTGTTGTTTCGGAAGACAGCTGTTTTGCAGCCCCGTCCGGAAGAGTTGACCTTCAGGGTGGTATACCCTCGATTCCGTCTTTGCTTTGACTAGTTTGTTTTCTCGGGCGTTTGAGGCTGTTGGGTTTCCTCATGACTTTGTCTCGAGAAACCATCTTCCTCGATTCCCATTGAGGAGATTTCTGTAGTGAAGGAGTTCGTTGATGTGTTCCTGACGAGTTGCCTGGTCTACCTCCCGTGAGGAATGTGGAGTTTCGTATTGATCTTGTTCACGGCACTCGACCTATTTCTATCTCTCCATACCGCTTGGCTCGTCCTTTTCAAGACGAGTTGAAGAAGCGATTGGAGGATCTGCTGGCCATGGGCTTCATTCGGCATAGCGTTTCGCCATGGGGAGCACTCCGTCCTCTTCGTCTCGAAGAAGGATGGAAGTTGGCGTATGTGCATTGATTATCGTGCTCTTAATCAAGTGACAGTCAAGAACAAGTATCCTTTGCCTCGCATCGAGGATCTGTTTGACCAATCAAGGGAGCAAAGGTGTTCTCCAAGATTGATCTTGATCGGGTACAATCAGATCCGTGTGAGGGAGCAGGACATTGAGAAGATCGCTTTCTCCACTAGGTATGGGCATTATGAATTTAAAGTTATGTCTTTTGGACTAACTAATGCTCCTATTTGTCTTTATGGAGGCGATGAACCGTATGCTACACAAGTACCTTGATGAGTTTGTAGTAGTGTTCATCGATGACATTCGATTTACTCTAAATCGAAGAGGAGCATGAGCGGCACTTGAGGCTTGTGCCGAGTACCTTGAGGGAGAATCGCTTTTTGCTAAGCTGAAAAAGTGCGAGTTACGGATTTCAGAGGTGGGTTTTCTTGGCCACATCATCAATCCAGAGGGCATATCGGTAGATCCTAGCAAAGTCTCGTAGTTTTGGATTGGAAGAGGCCTTCCAATGTCAAAGAGGTGCGTAGTTTCCTTGGGTTGGCTGGCTACTATCGGCGTTTTGTGCAGGATTTCTCTATCATTGCCAAGCCACTCTCGGTGACTCGAGAAGGGGATGAAATTCCAGTGGATCGCAGAATGTGAGCACAGTTTACGCACTTTGAAGGAGAAGTTAGTGATCGCCTCGTTCTTACCCTTCCCGAGCCGGAAAGCGCTTCACTGTTTATTCGATGCTTCTCGGTTGGGACTTGGGTGTGTGCTCATGCAAGAGGGCAAGGTGATTGCTTATGCTTCGAGGCGCTTGAAAAGTATGAGCAGAATTATCCCACGCATGATCTTGAGCTAGCCGCCGTGGTGTTTGCATTGAAGATATGGAGGCATTACTCAGACGGTGAGTCTTGTGATTTTTTTCATCGATCACAAGAGCCTCAAGTACATCTTTACTCGTAAAGATTTGAACTTGAGGCAGAGGAGGTGGCTAGAGTTGATAAAGGATTATGACCTCACTATCCAAAGATCATCCGGGAAGGCAAATGTGGTGGCCGATGCTCTTAGTCGCAAGACAATGCCCCTGTTGTTGATTGTCTTGTTGCTGATTTTGAGCGTTTAGGAGTCTCCTACCGCTTATGGGGACCGTGCAGGCTGAAACTCAAATGATTCTTGAGTCACGATTCCTCGAACGTGTGCGAGAGGCACAACAAAGATGATCGCTTGCTCCAGCAGTGAGGAAACGCCTTGAGGATGGCAAGTCCGGAGACTTTATCGTTGATGATGCGGGAGCTTTGAGGTTTCAGGGCCGTCTGCGTGCCCGTAAATCTCAAGTGAAAGAAGACATCCTGAAAGAAGCTCATCGCACCAGACACGGTCCATCCTGGAGAGACCAAGATGTACAGGGACTTGAAGAAGAATTTCTGGTGGAAAAGGATGAGAGTGGATATTGTCAAGTATGTGGCGTCTTGTGGGATTTGCCAGAAGATCAAAGCTAAGCATAAGCGTCCCGCCTCATTCATGACCTTTGGAGATTCCTGTGTGGCCATGGGATGACATCTTCATGGATTTTGTGGTTGGTTTACCTCGTTCTCCACGAGGGAAGGATGCTGTTTGGGTTGTGGTGGACCGTCTCAGCAAGTCTGCGCATTTCATTCCCATCCGCACGACCAATTCAGCGAGCGAGTTGGCTCCCATCTTTGTGCGGGAGATTGTGAGATTGCATGGTGTACCCAGGACCATCATTTCTGATCGGGATGCGAAGTTCGTCTCCAAGTTCTGGGAGAGTTTGCAGAGTGCATTGGGTACGCATCTTCGCTTTAGTACCGCTTTTCACCCTCAGACAGATGGGCAGTCTGAGCGTACCATCCAAACTTTGGAGGACATGCTCAGGGCCTGTGTGATGGCTTGGAAGGGTAGCTGGGAAGACCATTTGCCCCTTGCAGAGTTTGCTTACAATAACAGCTATCATTCCAGCATCCGGACTGCTCCTTATGAGGTACTGTACGGCCGAAAGTGCAGATCGCCACTTTGTTGGGATGCTGTGGGCGAGAGAGCTATTCTTGGACCGGATTGGGTGCAGCAGGCTATTGATCGCGTGTCGGAGGTTCGGCAGAACCTTCTCGCGGCACAGAGCACCAAGGATGTGAGGCGGCGAGACTTGGAGTTTGAGGTGGGTGATAGCGTACTCTTGCGAGTATCTCCCACCAAGGGTGTGGTGCGTTTTGGCACGAAAGGAAAGCTCAGTCCAAGGTATGTTGGGCCTTTTCCTATCCTCGTCCGAGTTGGCAGGTTGGCCTATCGCCTGGAGCTACCGGAAGCCATGCAAGGTGTGCGCAATGTGCTCCATGTCTCGATGTTGAGGAAATACTTGCATGATCCGGAGTTGGTGGTTCCGTTGGAACCATTAGTGCTTCAGCAGGACCTCACCTTCGAGTCCCGTCCTGTGGATATTCTGGGGACTTCAGAGCGAGTGATGAAGAACAGGACGCTTAAGTTTGTCAAGGTCCTGTGGTCACATCAGACCGAGAGAGAAGCGACTTGGGAGCTGGAATCTCGCATGCGCGAGAAGTATCCCGAGCTTTTCGCCTCAGGTATGTGACGTGAAAACCTAGCTATCTTTGGTTTTGCTGAGTTTCGTGTTGGTGCGTTTAGATTCGAGGTCGAATCCTGTTGAAGGGGGGAAGAATGTGACACCTCGGAGTGTCGCAACCTTATACAATGTGAATGTTGAGGACAAAAACTCTATGGAATGTGGATTTTAGGTTAAAACCTTTCGGCTTGAGGTTTACTCGCGTTTTTGGGCCGGTTGAAGTGTTATGTCGCCACGGAGTGTCGTATCCTTAATTATTGAGCATGATGAGGCTATAAACATTATGAGATGTGGAAATAAGGTTTAAACCATAGGAATTGGAGGTTAATAGCTTTTCCGGGCCGTTTTCGGGGTTTTGGGCCTTCCCGGGGGAGTTTTGGGCCTTGGTGGGCTTTGGTGGGATGGATTAGGTCTCCGTAACGGACTAGAATTGGGTGTGGGGGCTGGTAAAAGGGGTTTCCCTGCCCTTTGGGGCGTTCACCCTGCTGCCTTTGCGCCCCTTGAGGCCTTGGTGCGCCCCCTCACCTCCCCCCCACGTGCCCAGCCCGAGCCGCCCCTTCCCTTTGAGCCGTGCGCCTCCCCCGGGCTCTCCTCCAGTGCCCCACCGCTCCACCATCTCCTCCACCCCTTGCTGCCCTAGGGTGGCCACCCCACCCCTGCACCTCGTGGATCCATCCCGTGGAGCGAGGAGCGAGGAGCGAGGAGCGAGGAACGTGGAGCGAGGAGCGATTCGCGAGGAGATCCGCGGAGATTGATTGGAGTTTTGTCCTTTGGGCAAAGGTATGAACATGGAGATCCTTGGAATTGATCTAGGTACTGTTATTAGGATGTTTATCAAGTTTTTAGATCAATTGGAGGCGTTGGTTTGAAGTAATTTGGGTTAGATCTAAACTTGTCCACGTTTCTGTTTTCGGGCAGATTGAGCAGTCGAGTTAGGGTTCGAGTTCTTGTCAATTTAGAGTTCGAATCTGACCGTACGGACTTCTAGGAAGTTGTAGATAATTTAATTATCTTTCCGTGGACATAAAGCACGTTAATTTCCGATCAGCCGTTTGAAAGTTATGGCTGTTTTACCGAGCGCCTAAAAATCTGTGACGTAATTGGAACAGATCTCGGTAATCTGTAGATTAAACAACTTTAGAGGCCGAATCAGACTTTCCTTATACCTAGAGAAAGTTGGGAAATTTCCTAGGCTACGCGAGGGTGTACCCGTTTAATTCATTCGGAGTCCCAGAACTCAAGTTATGCCTTTTGCAAGGCTGCTGTCTCGCCGGACAGAACCTCTGTTTTAGGTTTTGCGAGTAGTTGGCAATGTCGGGTTAGATGGGGGTTTGTGTACTATTTTGAGGTTATGATTGTGAGTGTGTGATGCCTATGTGCAGGTGGTGTGACCCCGGGAGAGCCCTCTTCTTCCCGCCAATCCGTTGCACGTGTTTGAGGCAAGTGTGTTGTGATGGATAGCGAGATGTAGGTTGCATGTTGAGATTAGATGGAATTGATTACATGATATATGTCCACTTGCCATGTGTTAATGAATGATATGATATGATGAGCATGTTTAACATATTATGATGCCATGTGCTAATATGTGAATTAAATATGATAATTGGCAATGGTTGCATGCATGTCATGAGATAGGGCGAGGGCGGTGAGAAAGTCTTAACTAGTCCGGCAAGGTCGGTGAGAAAGTTATGACTAATCCGAACGCCATTGAGTAAGTCCTATGTCGTGATTCCATCCACGTGGTGTTTGGAAGCGAGTAGGCACCCTCCATCTTCGGGATGGAAGGGAGGAAAGGGTGCACACCGACGGGTGTGTACTTCCCATACCGGTATGAGGTTCCAGAGGGTCAGGAGCATTGCATTACTTCGCATACAAATTGATGATGATATTGATAAGTAATCATGAATGAGATGATATACATGATGGAAGATGTTATTGCCATGTTGTTATGCTTGTTGTCCATTGCTGTATGCTTGCTGAGTTTTCGAACTCACCCTTGTGTTTTCTTGTTGTTTTAGGTACCATGAGAACGGCATGCGAAAGGGGAATAGTCACACGCTCACACGTTGCTTCACCTTAATGTTTCCCCAAGTCAACTCATTTAGTTTGATAATAAATTGCGTGTGATGGTCTTTAAAATTAAGTCTTAGCTTGGTTAATGAGAGTTCTATTGTTTGTTTGACACTTGGAACCTTAAGAGCTTAATGCTAGTCTCTTATTGTCGTTAAGACTTTATTTATTGCTGTTTTAGATGTTTCTCTTATTGCCATATAATGCTATATTGTTGCTGTTCCTTAAATTCATGATAAAACAAAGGAGGTGCTGCCGAAATCTCGGTTTTTAGCCTATGCACCTTTGCTGGAATTTTATGTTAAATGTGGTATTTAGTTGTTGTTTAGCTTGTGTTTGGTAGCATTCGGGCATATTAAATGCCAGGGTGTTACACTAATGCAAGAGTAGCTTACTTGGGGCACGCTGGCGGGCCAAGTCCGATAAAGATGGACCTTGGATATCCAAGTTGCCTGAAGTATACCCCGTAGTGCCGACAGATTGACCTGGACGTCGCTGTCGGCCACTGCTCGCGGAAGCATGGGGATCAGCTGTTTGCTCACCAGCGCCCGTACCGACCTGAGGAGATCGGAGGCATTTTAGTAAAAGTCGATAACCAATGTAAAAACAGAAGGATACAAGACAACGGTACCTCTACAGCTACTGAAGAGTCGCTATAACCCGAACTCGTGCTGGAACCAGATACTACCGTCGGCTCATGAAAGTCGGGAAGAAATAAGTGAATTATGGCCGACGGAGTCCTGTCCATGAGTACGGCTTCCGATATTCTGGTCCACCACTGCGAGAATGCAGCTGACCGACGGGAATTAAGAACAAAATGTGGTGTCGAAAGAATTTGCAATCCATCGGCTACTTCGAGAATAACCTCAGCGGCAACGCTGTTGGTTACCCGAGCTCGGGGCTCGACGCAAGATAGCAGAGGAAAGGATGGGATGGTTTGCCCAAAACCCAGTTGACGAGCGTAAACCGAAGGGTGGTAGAACTCATAAGATGGTTGAAATGTTCGATTGCGAGTATTCAAGCCGACTTGAATGATGCAAGGGGTAAGGAAGATTTTGTACAAATCTAAGGTAGATTGGGGCATTGAAGAACTATCGACATCAAGGTGAAGGAACGATGGGTAAGGGCAATCGGCTAAATCAGTATATGGGAAAAAATCTGGCTGGCCGAAGGAAGTCCTATCTAGGGAAAGGAAGAAATTGAGGTATTTATGAAAGCCGACTGAGTCCATTTTTAGTTCCTCAGCCGAAGACATAATAAACCTCTCGCCATAGGATTGGCTAGCTCTATACTGTGGGACAACATGCTCCAGGTTGTCCTCCCGAGGAAAAGTGGAACTCCCCGAAGGTTCGGATAAAATGGATCGACTAAACATGCAATAAAGCCATGTTTGAATGAACCACAGAGGGCCCCCTATGTTGCCAACGACGTGTTTGGCAAAACCGGAAAAAAGTCGGCTACGAATCACATACATCATTTGGTATACCGCCCCTAGGAACATCTTGCCAAGAGAAAGCCGACGCCCCTCTACTAAACGTTCCGCCACTAGCTGAAAGGTTTGAGTGGGGCCAAGAGAAGCACCGCAGAAGAGATATCGGTCTAACCAAAGGTTGAGAAAAGCGATATGCTCTTCGGCCGATACCGGACCGGTGACTCTATTGTTATTCTGGATATATTTGTGCCAGCCCTCGCCTTTCTTACGGATTAGTTTGAAAGAAGGTTTTCCACTGAAAGCCGATAGCTGATCCCCATCTGGCCTAAGGCAGCACAGTTGGGCCACGTCAAGCAAAGTAGGGCCGATTGGGCCGGACGGGAATAAAAAGGCGTTCAAAGAATCTGACCAAAAGTAGCATGCCGCAGCTACCAAGGGCTCATTGGCTTCAGGGTCGGCTAGACTCAAAGATAAGGATTCGGCTATACCCATCCTCTCCCATTCTACCCTCTTCTGAGCCGACACCCTGATAAACCAAGATCTCCATCCTTTAAGGCTAGTGGGCCAAGCACTAAAACTTTTCCCCCACTCAGAGATATTGTACCCAGCAGCCGATAAGGGGAGTCTAGGGATCTCGGTATTGATAACTGTTTCTGCCGACATGCTACCTATCGGTCCTAAGTAGAACTGATTTGAACTTTGAGGAATCGGAATGAATACCTGAGAGGGGTCCATTTCAGCCGATTTTGAAAGAACAAGAGAAAAGATGAAGAGCCGATTGTGCGTGATCTGAGAGCTTGAAAGCGTGAAAATGACCGTGGGGGGACCCCCATATTTATACCGCGATGAAAGAAGGCGAGCAGGCGGGAGCAGTTGCTGCATTAAAAACGCACCGAGAGCATTGCGGCGCCATTAATGGGGAAGTTACCGAGGTAAATCTTAAACGTTAAGCCGATCACGGAGAAAAGCGAAGGATTTTTGAAAGATAGCAAGCTACCTTTCAAAAATGGGGGGCATATGTTTGCACCAAAATTCAGCGTGCATTGAAATCGGTCTGAATCGGAAAAGAAGTATTCATATAATAAGGAATCGGTAAACGACTCGGAAAAGGAAACCGTTTCTAAAAAGGAAAGGAAATCAGATAAGAAGCCGATACGGGTAAATGCACCGTATCCATGTACAACTCGGATCGGCCAGGCGTGTTATAAAAGGAGGAGGGCGTCAAGCAAAGAGAATCAATCAATCCAACAACACACACATCTACTTTTACAAGCTTTTCTTTTACATTGTTTTAGCCTCATAGATCTCTCTGCAAGTCGATGGAATCAACATAGTTGCGCATCGCCGATTGTTGATTTTAGCCGATTTCACCCAGGTTTGATTTGCTTGCTTTGTTGATCGCCTTCCCGGCCGATTTTACCTTGTATCCGGATCAATCAGAATCGGTTGATCTAGTTATCTCCTAATCGGTTCTTGCCGACTAGCGAAAAGCCGATAGATCCTTTTTTATCGGCTTTGATCAAATTACAAACTCTACCTTGTCAATTTCAGGTCAAATTGACTGGCACGCTCTACAAACCCGGCGTTTGTCTTGTGTGTTCGAGGCCGAAAACCCTCCTTCACGTTTTTTGCGCGAACACTATCCTATGACAAAATTTTAGTTAAAACCTAAGCCATGTTTCTAAGTTATCCCACATCACATTTTAGTTGTAACCTAAGGTATGACACTAAAAATACACATTCCAAGGACCTACAGCTCGCCTCGATACCAATCAGTAACACCCGGCATCTAGCATGCCTGAATGCTACCAAACATAGGCTAAACAACATCTAAATACCATAAATTAAGGTAAATTACAGCAAAGGAGCAAATGCTAAAAACCAAAATTTCGGCAGCATCTCCTTTGTTTTAACATGAATTGAAGGAACATCAACAGCATAGCAATATATGGCAATATAAGAGGCATCTAAAACAGCAATAATTAAAGGCATGACAGCAATATAAGTCTAATCCCAAGCATTCAATGTCTCCATGAGCCAAACGAACAATAAGACTCATATTGCAAAACTAAACCATAAATCAATATGCACCACACTTAATGTATTATCAAGACCCAATTGAATGACTGTGGGAACAATTGAGTGACGCTACGTGTAGAAGTGTGACTAATTCCCTTCCCTGCATGCCGATCTCATGGTACCTAAAACAACAAGAAAGCACAAGCGTGAGTTCAACACTCAGCAAGCATATTGCAATGGTACACAAAAACAATTACATGGCTATAACAACTCATATCATGTCTTTCATCTCATTCATGATCACATATCAATATCATCACCATTATGTATGCAATGCGATGCGATGCTCATGTCTCCTTGGAAACTAATACCGGTATGGTTGAGTACACATCCGTTGGCGTGCACCCTCTCCCCCCTTCCATCCCGAAGATGGAGGGTGCCTACTCCTCGCTTCCAAACACCGCGGTGGATGGAATCACGATGTAGGACTTACTCATTGGCTCTCCGGAATAGTCATAACTTTCTCACCGACCTTCCCCGGACTAGTTATGACTTTCTCACCGCCCGGGCCATGTATCATGCCATGTATGCAAACATGCCAACATCATAATTAACTTGTACATTAATATATGGCATCATAACATAATAAGCATACTCATCATATCAATGGCAATCATTAAAGCATGGCAAGTGATCATATCATATAATCAATTTCATCTAGTCTCAACTAGCAACCTACAAACCGCTATCCATTACAATACACTTGCCTCAACCACGGGCAACGGATTGGCGAGAAGTAGAAGGCACTCCCGGGGTCACACCACCTTCGCCCGAAGACCGAAAACCCAACGGATCTCCTCCCGGTTCGCGCGATCTCCTTCCTCGCTCCAAATCCACCAGATCTCCTCGTCGCGGAGCGCTCCAATGGACGGATCTTCGAGGTGTTCAGGTGGAGAACTCCCCTAGGGGCAGCAAGGGAGGTGGAGAGGGGAGGAGAGGGGTGGTGGCGCCATGGGGGAAGATGGAGAGGAAGGGGAAGGGTGGAGGCGCAAGGGGGGGCTAGGGGGTGGCGGCTAGGGTTGGGAGAGGGAGTTTGGGGCGCACCAAGGGGTGGGGGCCAGATTTGGCTGCCCAAAAGTCCCCCCCCTTGGGCCCAAACCCTTCCACCAGAGGCCCAACTCAACCCTCAAGGCCCAAAGTCCCCCGGAGAGGCCCAAACACCCGAAAACGTCCCAAAAACACGCTATAAATGGCATAACGTAAAGTTTTAACCTCCATTTACATATTTTATAATGTTTTGACCTCAACATCCACATTTTATAAGATTACGACACTCCGTGGTATACGTGATTACCATCCCGCTTTTTGTTTGCACCTCCACCATAATTCTATGGGGGGTCATCGCGATGTCGGTTCCAATGATGTTCACGATGCTCTGCGCTACCTACCTCGTGTCCACAATATGGCTCATGTTCTTTATGGATTTCTCGGTGCACGTATGAGGACTATGTATACCAACCTTAAAGTAATCCTTGTGCTTTGGTTTGTGAACTCGTACAAAGAAGGGACAATCGGGGTACTTTGTGCACCTAACCTCGTACGCGGATGGCTCCGACCGGTGACGAGCGTGCTCCCGTCTTGTCATGATGGCGTAGGTGCTTAGGAAGTGCATTGCCTCCTTTTTGTTACGGAAACATTGCCCAACTCGTATGTCGTTCTGGGTGTACCCCCATGCGGACATGTTACTGTAATCCGCGAGGGTACAATCCAGCAGACTAATGGCTAAAAAGTACTGTATAGCAGGTGCTGGGTCATCATCGTCCATCGCTGCTTCATCCCCGCTACCGCCACCTTCACCAACCTCCGCCGCATCAACTTGTTTTTCGCTATGCCCCGAGGTCCACTCCTCCACAGTTGGTGGATCCTGTGGTCTATGCGACATATCATGGTCTACTGCTTCAGAAGTAGACCCGGCCCCCTCGGATTGGTGTCGTGCCAATACCTCTACATACACTCCTAACTCAAAATTCTCTTCATTCGCTTTGCGGGCATACAAATCCCACGAACTATTATTTCTCAGCTGGAAGAGTGTGTACACAACCATAGAGCTGTTTGGAATGTATCATGGATGAACCCCTTCTAGACGAACCCTATGCGTATCACGGTTCACACGTAGTAGGGCAACAACATGTGATTTTAGCTAGCCCAATTCACTCGGGATGGCTATTGTGCTGTCTATGTGCATGCAGTTGTCCATGGTCACCAATCTTCCGTGCAAAACAGAGGGTCGTTGTCCAAAATATATTTTCAAAAATGTGTCCATCTGTTGCACAAATATTAAACTTTTAGTCATTACAAATTTATTCCAGTGAATTTTAATCAAATTTGCACCAAATTTACCGCACCAGTTTACTGTAGCAATTTATTCCACTGATCCAATTAGAATTAAATCCTAAAATTACCTAAATTGATTGAATTGATCGATCGACTGCACTCCGCATTTTTAACCCATATCTAATTTTCAATACTATATCATAATTTTTCAGCATGAAATAAGCAGGTTATAGCGAATTTTTTGCTTCCTATGTTGAACAACTACTAAATTAGAAATTACTAAAAATTAACTACAAATTCAAATTTCTTTGCCCAACTACCTTATCGTATTATTTTAGTATTTATAAATTTTACTTTCGGATTTTTAAGGCTTTACATAATTTTATATCATTAATTTAACTTTTTCCCATTTGAATATTATTACATATGTACAAGTTTTGAGGTGTTACGATTAATTCCTAAATTCTTCGGGTACACGAACATAAACTGAGAAATGGAACATTAGTAGATGTCTAACCCAATCTTGAAGCTATCAACGATGTCATGTCAAATTTTTATGGAATGCGGGGAATATATCTACAAAGTTCGCAATATTGGAAGCTTACGGAAATTACATCATGCATACATACATTTCTTCAAAACAACTGGATCTAAGTAAAATAATAGGAACAACATGATCGAAGGAGGTGCTTACCTTGCTCGGAGTTTTCTACAACGGAGTCGAGGTCGACGAGTGCGTTCTCTACAACTTCAATAGCTACACGAAGCAAAAACAGGAGAAAGAAGTAAGAGAAGTAATAATGCAAAATAACTTACCAAGGTCCAGATGTTCGGTGTACCAATATTTAAGTCAGATTAAGCAGCTACGTTGGTTCGAGTTGTTTAGTTGAGAAAGGAGATCAACTCCTTTCGGGTGCAAGTGGTGATTACGTCCAAAACATAAAAAATAGTCCTTCGCTCAAAGCGAATAATCGTCCAAAATTAAAATAGTCAATTTTCCGAAATAAAAATAGTCCTTCGCTCAAGGTTGTTACTTTACGCGATAAGGGTTAATTTAACTTTTTGTTCCATTCGAATGTAATTACATACGTACAACTTTTTTGGTGTAAGGATTATTTCGTCAATTCTTCGAGTTCAAGAATAGAAACAGAGAAATGGAACATTAATAGATGTCAAATTTTAATGGAATGCGGGGATGTATCTACCAAGGTCGCAATATAGGATGCTTACGGAGATTAACGCATGCATACATACATTTGTTCAAAACAACATAATCTAAGTAAAATTGTGGGAACAACATGACTGAAGGAGGTGCTTACCATGCTCGGAGTTTTCTGCAATGGAGTCGAGGTCAACGGGTGCGGACTCTGCAACGTCGATATCTACACGAAGCAAAAACGTCAATAAGAAGCAAAAGAAGTAATACTAAAAAATCACTTACCAAGGTCCCGAACTTTGGCGCACCAATATTTAGATTAGATTAAGCAGCTACGTTGCTTCGAGTTGTTAAGTTGGGAAAGGAGGTCAACTCCTTTCGGGTCCAAGTGGTGATTACGTCCAAAAATAAAAACGATCCTTCGCTATCGCACTTTATTAAATTTATTGACCGGCTGCACACCGCATTATTAACCCATTTAAATTATCCTAACCGATTCTACAAGTCTCGCACAGCCTAAGATTCGTACTTCCCAATACTCTCTTAAATGGAATGTTTTTCTTGTTTTTCTCTTTTCTTTTCTCTTCTTTTCTTTCTCTTGTTATTTCTCATGAATTACGGCATTACGGTATACTTTAACTGTATCGCGGCTCCCGATATGAGCTACCGTATAAAAGCCAATTGGTACACCCAAAGTTTTTTTTACGAATTCATGTTCTTAACTGCCTACTGAGAATAACAAAAGTGGCTTCATAATTTGTAATGGTGAAATAACCAGGTTATACCACATTGATTATTTCTTACGTTTAACACCTAATTAATTACAAACTACTAAAATTATCTACGAATTCAAATTCCTTTGCCCAACTCGCTTATCATATTATTTTAGGATTTATAAAATTTACCTTGACATTTTTAAGGCTTTACTAGATTTTATATGGTCGCGCTTTATTAAATTGATCGACCGGCTACGATGATTATTTTTAACCCATTTAAATTATCCTGACCGATTCTACAAGTCTCGCACAGCCTAAGATTCATATTTCCCAATACTCTTTCAAATGGAATGTTTTTCTTGTTTTTCTCTTTTCTTTCTCTTGTTCTTTCTCATCAATTACGGCATTACGGTATACTTTAACTGTGTCGTGGCTCCCGATATGAGCTACTGTATAAAAGCTAATTGGTACATCCTAAGTTTTTTTACGAATTCATGTTCTTTACTGCCTACTAGGAATAACAAAAGTGGCTTCATAATTTGTAATGGTGAAATAATAAGGTTATACCGCATTGATTATTTCTTACGTTTAACACCTAATTAATAACAAACTACTAAAATTATCTACAAATTCAAATTCCTTTGCTCAACTCACTTATCATATTATTTTAGGATTTATAAATTTTACCTTGACATTTTTAAGGCTTTACTCGATTTTATATGGTCGCGCTTTATTAAATTAATCGACCGGCTGCGATGATTCTTTTTAAACCATTTAAATTATCCTGACTGATTCTACAAGTCTCGCACAGCCAAAGATTCGTACTTCCCAATACTCTTTCAAATGGAATGCTTTTCTTGTTTTTCTCTTTTTTTTCTCTTCTTTTCGTTCTCTTGTTCTTTCTCATGAATTACGGCATTATGGTATACTTTAACGGAGTCGTGGCTCCCGATATGAGCTACCGTATAAAAGCTAATTGGTACACCCTAAGTTTTTTTACGAATTCATGTTCTTTACTTCCTACTAGAAATAACAAAAGTGGTTTCATAATTTTTAATGGTGAAATAACCAGGTTATACCACATTGATTATTTCTTACGTTTAACACCTAATTAATTACAAACTACAAAAATTATCTACAAATTCAAATTCCTTTGCCCAGCTTGCTTATCATATTATTTTAGGATTTATAAATTTTACCTTGACATTTTTAAGGCTTTCCTCGATTTTATATGGTCGCGCTTTATTAAATTGATCGACCGGCTGAGATGATTATTTTTAACCCATATAAATTATACTGACCGATTCTAGAAGTCTCGCACAGCCTAAGATTCGTACTTTCCAATACTCTTTCAAATGGAATGTTTTTTTGTTTTTCTCTTTTCTTTTCTCTTCTTTTCTTTCTCTTGTTATTTCTCATGAATTACGGCATTACGGTATACTTTAACTGCGTAGTGGCTCCCGATATGAGCTACCGTATAAAAGCTAACTGGTACACCGTAAGTTTTTTACGAATTCATGTTCTTTATTGCCTACTGAGAATAACAAAAGTGGCTTCATAATTTGTAATGGTGAAATAATGTGAGACCCCGGATCGGCTATCCAGAATCTCCTGTGTATTTCCGTACTAGTCCCAGATCAGTAGCTAGTACACACAGTCACAGTGATACTTCATTGCCGAACAAAACGAAACTTGTAATATAAATATTCAAGTGTGGGCCACAAGGCCACTTATTACAATACTCGGTCCAACGACCGGACACAAAACAGCGGAAGCAAAAGAAAGCAACAAGCGAACGCCACAACGCCACAGTCGACGACTAGGAACGCAACTAGTCCTCCTGGCAATCCTCCTCGAAGAACTCCTCCTCCTCCTCCTCGGCAGCATCTTGAAAGTTCTCTGATGATGACAATGTTGATGTAGCACGTGAGTACAAAGGTACTCAGCAAGTCGGGAAAGTATGATCATGTGGGGCTTTCCAAAGGAAGCTTAGTAGGGTTTATTTGCATAAAGCCACATTTTATTAAACCATACTTAAGTAAATAATTTCACAAAGCATCTTTTACAATTCTTTTTAATAATTGAATTATTTAGTATTGTAGTGAGGTTCTAACCACCATCACTAGCATAAAGGCTCTATCCGCCAACAGCTAAAAGATCCAGGTTAATCAGGTGTTCCATCCGTCAAATGTAAAACAGGTTCTATCCACCTGGTTGGCTCTATCCGCCAAACAACATTCGAGAGTTCTAACCACTCCCGAACCCCAAAACCAAACACTTTTCCGTTTTTAAAAACAAAATCAAGGTCTACCAATATGAAAGCATTCTTCGCTTTGCCTTTGACCATAGGCACAGCTATTCGAATAGTTTTACTCTGCAGAGGTGTACAACTTTACCCACACGACACGATCATCTCTTAATGCCAAGCTGTTAGCACACTTCCTTTGGTGTGCCGGCAGAGAGATTGTGACAAGACCGTTACAATGTATCTACCTAGCTAGACCCACCCGCTGAGGTTTCACCGCTGTTAGGGTTCCCTCCACCCAGTACAGAAGCTCCCTCTTGCGCCGTGTGAGAAAAACAACAACAACAACAACAATGCCTCCTTCCGGCTCTCACACAACAACCGAGTGGTGAGTCTAAACTAGGCTTCTACAAATTAGTGGGCCAGGTCGTACCATTATAGACATGTGGTAGTACGGTTATGCTTAAAATGGCAATCATAAGCGGTCCTTATATGACTTGGGGCGGTACTTGCACAATAGGACCAAGGCTTGATCCGCTCCCACCCGACATTCCATGCCGCCCAAGTCAAAATCATTTTCCTTTTCTTTTTATTTTAGCAAAACAGGACCAAAACCATAATAATAACTTTCAATTCACATTTAATATAATTCTTTTTGAATAATCCCACCCCTGGGTTGTTTTCATCAGAAAAGATCCTAAGCAATTCTACCGTACTACATAGCAACGGATACCATATAAGCCTAAGCATGGTATAAACAAGGTTCTAGGGTTACAATGGATATGATTAACAATGTCAAGGAGGAATTAATAATTTCGGTATAACTAACACTTATATTTGACATATTTCATTAAACATAGCCATGCAAATTTATAAACAATTTTAAATCAGTTTGCAAACATAGGAGCAAAGTGCATCAAGGAGACTTGCCTTCTGTCCCGGGTAGGTCTTCGTACGCGGGAAGGTCGGCGGCGGAATCGGCGGTCGCGGCGGGATCGTCGACTACACGCAAAACGAGGCAATAAATAAATAACAGAAAATAAATAAAATCCAAAAATTATAAAATTAGTACTGGAAGGAAGATCTTGATTTTAGATGAATTTAGAAATTTGAATGGAGTCAAACGGAGTTCGGATGAGAAAGTTATGAGCTTCCGAAGTTTGAATTCTGAATAAATCGGAAAACCGAGAATATTCCCAGAATATTCCGCGTTTGACTGGGTCAATGTTTGACTGAATTTTGACTGGACTTTGACTGAGCTTTGACTCTACGGCAAGTGGGGCCCATGTGTCAATGAGATGGGGTTGCTTCTCATAGAAGCTTGCCATGGCCATGGCATGGAGAAGAGAGAGAGAGAGAGAGAAAGAGAGAGAGGGCTCACGGCCGTAGTGGCGGCGTGGGGGGGGTGGCGGCCGGCGAGACGGGGCTGGCGAGCGGCGACGGCGGCATGGCGGGCGGGCGCGCCGACGGCGGGCGGGCGGCGCCGACGGCGGGCGGCGATGGCGGCGTGGCCATGGCGGCGCGAGCACAGTGAAGGAAAAACAAAAAAACAGAGAAGGCACGTTTCCAAAAATCCGGATTTTTCACTCATTTTTGCATGGAATTGATCCAAATAAAAGCATGGAATCAATAGATAACATCCTTATGGACATCTAGGAGGAAGGGATTGAACCAAAACTCACCGGAATCGGAGAAATCAACGAAGAACGGAGGTTCGGCCGAATTTGGAAAAACGCGAAATTCGTCGCCACCACTTGATGCAACCTAAAACCAATTGAAGGATTAGAAAGTAGACTCGTCCACGGTCACAAGGAACCAAGTGGCATGAAGAATGGCTCACCGGAGACAGAGAAATAAGGATGAACACGACGAACGATGAAAAAGTGTGACCCGTCTTCGGTTTTCTTGATCTTGAGAACAAACGGAGAGGAGATACCAAAAGAGGATCATACCACCGGAAAGAGGGCTTTTATACGGAGAGAATGGAGGTGGTGGTGCGCCGGTTGGACGAGAAACGGCCGAGTAAATGAGGATTGAATGCATTTGGACGGTTTTCGGTTTTTGCCCGATCGTACGCACTCCGGCGAGTTTTCCGGTGAGAGGTGGTGGGGGATGTGAAGAGGACGACGCTACGAATCCAACGCAACCGGCCGTTCGTCGTTTGGAGTTGCGTGGAGGGAGTTACAAGCATTTAAAGAAGGTCTCCCTCCATTGTTGCTTGCTTGAGCTCCACCAACCATGCATGGCTAGAGGTTGAAGATGACACTATTCATGCGCCACGTGTCACCACGCCATAGGTCCTCCTTTACGCAAACGTTCCACCCTAGAGAAAAATTAGGAAAAATGGCCTAAAAATTCCAGAAAAATTCCTAGAGCCATTTTAGAATATTTGGAACTCAATGGAACTGGTTTGTTCGAATTTGGATGAAATTTGTGGAATTAAATATTCCGGAGCGAATTGCGGGCATTAAACAAAAGCCACGCGCGATAAAATAGGAATGGAGGTCCAAAAATTTGGGGAATGATTCCTAAAATCATTTTGGACTATTTGGAACATATTAGAGGTGGTTTGGGGATTTTTGGAGCAGTTTTGGGACTCGGGTAAATTTTCAGGTACCGGCGGGAACTGGAAAATCCGATTTTTCGACCGGAAGGGAATTGAATCTCGATTTTGGGTTGGAAAGGATGCCAGGTTAATATAAACACCAGAGAAACTCCAACTTTTGAATTTACTTTATTTAAATTAGGTTTTTCTCCAGAAGGCGAAAATGAGGATGTTACAAATAATCAGGTTATACCACATTGATTATTTCTTACGTTAACACCTAATTAATTACAAACTACTAAAATTATCTACAAATTCAAATTCCTTTGCCCAACTCGCTCTAAGTAAAATAATGGGGAACAACATGATCGAAGGAGGTGCTTACCTTGCTCGCAGTTTTCTGCAACGGAGTCGAGGTCGACGGGTGCGATCTCTACAACAGCGGTACCTACATGAAGCAAAAATATCAGTAAGAAGCAAAAGAAGTAATAAGGCAAAATAACTTACCAATGTCCAGAGGTTTGATGCACCATTTTTTAAGTCAGATTAAGCAGCTACGTTTGGTTTGAGTTATTTAGTTCAAAAAGGAGGTCAACTCCTTTCGGGTCCAAGTGGTAATTACGACAAAAAAACAGTCCTTCGCTCAAAGCGAATTATCATCCGAAGTATAACACAATCCTTCGTCCGAAATAAAAACAGTCCTTCGATCAAGCGAATAATCATCCAAAATTAAAACAGTACAATGGTCATCAAAGGGTCCAGCCCTCCGAGATAGTTCAATGTTCGAGTGCAAGCTTGCTAGAGGGTCCTGACCTCTCGAAAGACTCGTACTCCCAAAAGAAGGTTGTTATTTCATGCGAGAAGAGTTAATTTAACTTTTTATTCCATTTGAATATTATTACAGGCGTACAAGTTTTTAGGCGATACGATTATTTCGTAAATTCTTCGGGTCCAAGAACAGAAATCGAGAAATAGAACATTAATAGATGTCTAACCCAATCTTGAAGCTATCAAGGATGTCATCTATTATTATTTTTATTAATGCGGGGATATATCTGCTAAGTTCGCAATATAGGATGCTTACGGAAATTAACGTATGCATCCATCGATTTGTTCAAAACAACATAGTCTAAGTAAAATAATGGGAACAACATGATCGAAGGAGGTGCTTACCTTGCTCGGAGTTGATGCATCACCGGTTTTTGGGGAACCATACTTGAGTGATTTTTTTGTACATACGCCAAAATGTTGTACCGTTTCGTAAATACGAGCTAACTGTTGTATGAAATACGATTTTTTCCTGTTGTTTCATGAAATTTGTCACGTACATACGTGCATGAATTAAGTGCTTGCTAATAAAATAATCTATTAGTAGCAAATAAAACATAGTAGGGGCCACATGCCCTCATCTAGTTCAGGCGCCCATCAAACTCATACTAAACCAATAAAAATAGAGGGGGGGACCTGATGTCCACGTCAGAGATTGAAGCTGAAACGACCGGAGATGTCGCCTAGAGGGGGGGTGAATAGGCGAATTAAAAATTACGCAGCGGAATTAAACTGCCCGAGCAGGTCAACTCGGAGTCTCCGGGTATTTTGTCCGGATACTCCGGGTTGTCTGGACTGTCCACAAACGACCGGGGCACACCACAATCCTTGGTTGCTCCCGGTAACTCCTAGCCGTCTAGGAGACCTTCAACCTCCAAGAGTAACAACACCACGAGAGATCGCTTGGAGGATGAACTAGTGCTCAAGGACTTTGAATTAATGCACCTAGCACTTTACTTCTTCATCTCCTCACCAAGAATGGATAAACAACCAAATCAAGAGGTGGGAGGAAGAGAGGGCTCTATTGAATGCTTGGAGTATGTTAGGAATGGCTTGAATGCTGCTATGAATGAGCTCAATAGAGATTCTGGCCGTTGGGGAGGAGTGGAGGCTTTAAATACTCTTTTGGAAAACTAGCCGTTACTCCCAATTTTGAACTGTTCGGACACTCCGGACAATTTAACCCGGACACTCCGGATGATCCGGACTATCTGGACAAAATGTCCGGATACTCCGGATAGACTGGAATGTGACTTTTTGGCCGAATGGGTTAACCCGGATACTCCGGACTGAGTCCGGACACTCCAGACTAAATGTCCGGATACTCCGGGTTGGATGGCTCGGTTGGAAATTGCTGTTTTTGGGAAATGCAAGTATTTTAGTGCTAGTTTGTATGCAAGACTTGACCTTGAGCACATGCACATCCTAAAAACGATTTTCCGTCGTATCCTCTTAATAGTACGGCTATCCTTAAGACTCAAGATAAAAAAGAAATTACAAATCTCATCTTGATGCCGTTCTTTTGAATTCTAACGTACGTAGAAGCGTCCAATTTCATTCCAAGCTTGATATGTTCTCGAGATCTGCATTATTCTTAGTTAAAACATTAGATCTCTTTAATTGTGTCATCATTAATCACCAAAATAAATTGAGGGGCCTAGATGCACTTTCAGAAGCTTAATTTCACATAGAGATTAGGCAATCCTGTAATAAACTACTAATTAAAAAATAATTAGTAGGCCCATATACTAGTCAAATTAATGCATGGGTGACATCCCTTCCATGTCCTGCATGCATAAACATGCAGCGAGCATGACCAAAAGAGGTGCCAAAATTAGTGCATGCGTGCATCAAGAGGATGATCATTATTTCAATTACTCAAATTAATTAACAAAAGATAATGGCCACTAACCCTTGTCCTGTATAGTCGCATCCTAAATACATGCATGCATGCATGCAACGAAGCAGTAAATGGCATACACATATGCTGTATCTATATGTAATACAATATATGATACGCCATACGTATATGGTGTAATTTTGTATATATGGCTGCTATTGTCGTGCGCATGCATACACGAGCTAATTACTCGGCTAGCCAAACCATCAAATGAAGAAAGAAAGCAGGAAAGGAAATAAAAGGTTAAGAAATCCACTTGCCCACGTAACAAACAAGGTTGTACAAAAAGAAAAGGTGAAATAAAAGAAAAGAAGAAATGATAAAATAGATTGAGCTTATATCATGTCGCGTGTATAAATTCTCTAAAAATGAATGCTATGCACGAAACAATAAAATTGATTACTGTGACAACAATTAACATCAAAACTGAAGACTATATATATATATATTTTTTGTAATTCTCATGTGTTGCAATTTGATGTAAATTTTTATGTTGGAATTCTGTTTGCACCAAAATTCGGCGTACGTGGCAAAAGCGGCCCAATTCAAAATATGGAGAGTTTATGAAAAGTACAAACCGGTACCAACAAGGAATCCGTCGCCGACAAGGAAAAGGAAATCTAGAGCCGATGCGGATATAATTGCCGTGTCCATGCAAGACTCGGATCGGCCGAGGTAGTATAAAAGGGGACGGACCATGAGGCGAAAAGAAGAATCAGCCAACCAATCAACACAAACCTATTTACAATTTTCTGTTTCTACTTCTCGTAGCAATCTTTCCTCTGTAAGTCATCGAGATCAATAAAAGTTGCGCATCGCCGATTTGTTGCTCTCGTCGACTTGTTTTTCAGGTTCGGTCTGCTTTGTTTGTTGCGCATCACCTTTCAAAGTCGATCTACCTTTACCCTCGGATTAACATCTACCTTTACCCTCGGATTAACATCTACCTTTACCCTCGGATTAACCGTAACTGGTTGATCTAGTTATCTCCTGATCGGCTATTAGCCGACCGGTGTTAAGCCGATAGTCATCCATTTATCGGCTCCAATTGATTTTTCGACTTTTACCTTGTCAATTCCAGGTCAAATTGACTGGCACGCTCCGCAAACTCGGCGTTTGTCTAGTGTGCTCGAGGCTAGGGACCCTACCTTACGTTTTTAGCGCGAACATATTTTGGCACGCCCGGTGGGACACAAGGAAGTCAATCATGTCGTCGACTGGAAAATCTGCAGCTACCGCCGACATCAACACGGAGGCAATAATCGCGCTTACACTGGCCGATTTAACTCCTGAGCAGCAGAAGGAAATTGAAGATCGAAAAGCAGCAATGGAAGAGATGATGTTAAAGTGCTTCCAGAAAACACGGCAAGGAGTCACCCAAAAGGTTGCGCTCCCAACCATCAATTCTATCGGCGATTCTCCTGTGGACCTAGTAAGCCGATATATACCTGGCCAAGCTGATTTATCTAGTATGATTGAACAGTCTGTACATCATGCATTGATAAATCAATCATCGGCTCTAGTCTCCGCGCTAAAGCCGATGATCGAAAATAGCGTCAAAATAATTGCCCAGGAGTTGGCCGTATCTGGTTGTCTGCTAGACCCGTTACAATCCCTACCAACGTACCTAGTGTACTCGATACCACTGAATACAAACACAGTAAATGCGTCGGCTCCAATACCCCTAATGATGCCGACCCAACCTACTGTGTTAAAACCTAGCACCCATGTAGATGGAGTTGCACATTATCACGGGCACACGGATGGGGCTAAACTAAACACGAACCTACCCAATGTGCCCTCGGCCAGTGGGTTCGATCAATCGGCTTCTAGGCCAATTGAAGCAGGCAGGGTCCCTCCGTTCCAAAGGACTATGCCTAGACACCAAGCCCCACACAAGGTGGTCTCGTATGACGAACATGATCCACCCGCACCTAAAGTATCAGCTATGAGAGATAACGATTATGACCAATTGCCCAGGTGTCCGGCGACGCGGTTCGGCCGACAGCCCAAGTTTGCACTCGGGGGGCAGGGCGTGAACTACGATAACTGTCCAGGCCATGTAGCACCACAAGCCGATAATATCAACTGGGCAGAGCAGATCGCTGCTGTTTTAAGGGAGCAGTTTGGTTTGCAGCCCAGGGGGAGGATCATCGGGTATAGGAAACCATACCCAGATTACATCGACCGCATGGCCTACCCACATAACTATAGGATCCCTGATTTCGCGAAGTTTTCGGGCGACGATTCCGTAAACACTTTAGAACATGTTGGATGATTTATTGCTCAATGCGGTGAAGTAGCCCAGTCCGACGGATTAAAAATCAGATTGTTCCCGTTGTCCTTATCGGGAACAACATTTACATGGTTCACCAATTTACCACCAAATTCAGTCCACGTTTGGAACGATTTGGAAAGCCGATTTCACGAATACTTCTTCTCCGGGACTATTGAACTAAGGATTTCTGATTTAAGTTCGGTCAGACAGAAATTCGGCGAGTCCATTTCCGATTACATTAGGAGGTTCAGAGATGTGCGAAATAAATTCTTTAGTGTCATGTTACCCGACGATCAATTGGCCGATTTGGCGTTTCAAGGGTTAATTCCACCTCTAAGGGAGAAATTCGCGGGGGAGGAGTTCACCGACTGAGGCCATTTGCTCCATCGTTTATCGGCACAAGAAAGCCGATATTCAAACAAGGGGTTTAAAGACAAGTTTAGGGCTAATAATGGTGAAAAAGGTAAAGTGAACATGGTCGAGTGTAGCTCAAACGAAACATCCGAAGGCGACGAAACGGACGTGAATATAGCCGAGTGGACCAAGGGTCCGAAAAAACCACTCGTTTGCTCTTGGCTTAAACCGATGAAGAATAAAACGGAGGTTAAATATTCCTTTAACGTGTCCAAGTGCGATAGGATGTTTGATTTGTTGTTGCAAGAAAAACTTATAAAATTACCAGAAGGGCACGTCATTCCATCGGCCGATGAGATCAGAAAATGAAGATATTGCAAGTGGCATCATTCTTTTTAGCACAATACTAACGATTGTAATATCTTTCGGCAACAGATTCAATCGGCTATTACTAATGGACGATTGAAGTTTGCGAATGAATCAACTATGCAAATAGATGTGAATCCTTTCCAAGTCAACATGGTCCAATGCTTAGAGAAAGGAAAAGAACCTATGGACGAGGACACCAAGCCGACGCAGAAAATTGGAGTCCGGTCCGACACTAATGGGGACGAAACAGTACAGATCACTATCGGCTCAATACAAATAGAAGCCGACCGTAGTGGTCGGAGCTCAAGGACCGTAAAGCCGAAGGGAGAGTTGGAGATTGGAAAATGGTACAAGGCAGAGAGAACTTCGCCAAGAAGACCCAATCTCAAACCTAAACCAACCTTCTCCCAACTCTTGGAAAAATATGAAAAGATAAGCTATCGACGGCAAAGTTACCATCGGCCGAGCTATTTCCATCGGCCAAATACTTACCGATCAAACGAACGTTATCGGTCGGATGGCTGTTATCGACCAAGCAGCGAAGAAGAAGCTTACTGGCAATGTCCTTTCTGGAAATTTTGCTGGGAGAAGGGGATGACCCTACCCACAGTACAGTCATGTCCCATGCAACACCCCTTCAGGGATCGGTCAAACCGGTCAGCCAAGGACAGGTTGTCCAAACCATTACGTGATCGGCTAGGGCTGAAAAACAGAAGGCCAGTCCACGAGAGGTTGTCAATACTAGAAAAGGGCGAATCCTCCAAAACACCCCCAAGCGCCAATTTTCGACACTACTGCTGAGCCAGAATCTAGCGGCGAAGTGAGTAATCTAGCTGGAAAAATCTGAAAGCCGATTAAACCCAAGCCGAGATGGTGTCCCTCGGGCCTTAGCAAATCACAGCGCATACATCTCCAACGACTAAAGACACAGGAAGAAAGAGAGACCAAAACAGAAAGAGAACGGGATCAGATTTTCAATAAGCTTCGGCCAATACCCACCATAAGACAGTAATGGAAGAAGAAAGATCAAGCCGATAGTGATTCAAACCAATCGGTTGATTCTGTATCTCCAATGATTATAGACGACGCACCCCCAATGGATATCAACATGGTATTCACATTACCCGCAGAATTCAGGACTGAGGTCGAATTGGCCAAAGGGGTGTTCGCCCAGTTGTGCCTTGGTGCGCATGACGCCGTGTTCGAAAAACCTCAGGACATGCATCGGCATTTAAAGCCATTGTATCTCAAAGGATACATCAATGGCCGACCGATATCAAGGATGTTAGTCGACGGCGGAGCAACAGTGAACCTAATGCCCTTAAGCACGTTCAGAAAGTTGGGTAAAGCCGACGAAGACCTGATCAAAACCAATATGGTGTTGAACGATTTCACTGGAGATCCCACCGAAGCGAAAGGGGTGATGATGACAGAATTAACTGTTGGTAATAAAACACTGCCGACTGCGTTCTTTATGATTGAGGCTAAAGGCAGTTACAGCGTGCTCCTTGGGCGAGATTGGATCCACGCTAATTGCTACATTCCGTCAACTATGCATCAGAAGCTTGTGAAGTGGAATAATGACGAAGTTGAAGTCGTATCGGTCGATATATCAGCTCATATCGCCATGGCCAGCCCTGATGCTAACTAGCAACACGAATAAGCCGAATGCATATCAGGAAAGTTTTTGGATGATTGCAATTTCATCTGCATTGGGAAATCAGGTTTAAAGCCGATCAATGTCAAAACCAATACGTTTGATCGGACGGATGAAGTTGTGAGAAGATGGAGTCCAAAATGGTGACAAAGTTACAGGAAAAGATGAGGAGCTATCGGCGAGAAATAGAATACGAAGAAGCTATCGAAGACTTCAAAGAAGAAAGACGAGGGCAAGGATTTACCTTCGCCGATCTGCTCGAAGAAGTTGACATTGGAAAAGACGATAGGAAAAGGCCAACTTATGTAAGTGCTAGACTAGATCCAGAATATAAAGCAAAGTTGGTCGACATACTCAGAAAGTATAAGGATTGTTTTGCATGGGAATACTACTAAATGCCAGGTTTAAGCCGACAACTTGTCGAGCATCGGCTACCCATAAAAGCTGGGTATCAGCCATTTAAACAGTATCCGAGGCGATTTAATCCTACACTATATGATGCCATGAAAGAGGAAGTAGAACGATTACTAGAGGCCAAGTTTATCAGGCCTTGCCGATACGCTGAATGGGTCTCAAATATCGTTCCCGTAAAAAAGAAAAATGGTAAGCTATGGGTATGCGTAGATTTTAGGGATTTTAATAAAGCCACGCCAAAAGACGAGTATCCGATGCCAATAGCCGATATGCTTATCGATGCTGCATCCGGAAATAAAATCATAAGCTTCCTTGATGGGAATGCCGGATATTGTGGCGGTGTTGAACCACCGGGTCTCTCTTTCTTTTCTTTGAGGAATTTTTTCTTGTTTTTCGGGGAACCCCCCTCTTCTCTTTCTTCTTCTCCTCTTTATAGGGCAGGCTTGGGAACATGCACGTATTGGTCGGCCCTCTTTTTCCTTCCTGTCTCTTGCCAAGGGCTAACTTGACTTTTCCTAGAGTCATGTCTCTCATGTATTGGGTTTTTGCCCTCTATTAGTACACCTTTTATAGGGGTTCGACGGGGATTTCACTTATGTTGGGGTCTCAGGTTAACCTGACACGTCCTTGCGTGCTCGGGTGGGGTTGTTAGGGGATGTCAGACCTTGGTAGGTCGTGCTATGTTTGCGCTAGTAGGAGATGAAGCCGAGGGGAGTTTCCTCCATTTTCCTCCCTCGCTACGGAGGGAAACTCCCCCTCGTCGCGGAGGGGAGTGGTCTTTATTCTTTTTTACCCTTTTCCGAGGGATGGACTCCCAAGGTTTGTGCTCATTACTTCGTCAATGGGAGGGATTGACTGCCACGGACACATTTATATGAGTCGCAAACTAGTGTAAGCTTCACTTCGCTGGTTGGGGGAAGATGAGTCCGTTTGATCCACAACACTAGCCCCGCATGTCAGCGGGTAGACGTCGCTCTGCCTGCTGGGATGTCATAGCAAACGTCCAAGTCTTCCTTTTGTGTATATTCGGTGGGGACAAGGTTTTCCGACTGTTGGAGGACTTATTTGCTTCGTGTTCCTTCACCTCTTTTACTCGTTCGTGTTCTCCTCTGGTATCGTCTTCCTAATTCACCACTGATTTAGATCTCCATGGGGCCTCGGCGCGCTCCCAAGATAAAGCCGGTTTTGAGTAGGGAGGATGCTGCGGGATTATCCCCCGTTTTAGGGCGGTCGACCTTGAGCTCTGCCGACCTCGACATATTAGCAGGGGACTTCAGGGTGATGCGCCCTTCCATGCGTCTTCCTAGTGATGAGGAAACCCCTCGGCCCCAAGCAAATGAAGCAGTGGTATTTGCGGCGTTTCTTTAAGCGGGTCTCCATTTTCCGTCCGCTCCTCTATTGGCATCAGTACTCCGGGCTTTCCAGGCAAAGCTTTCGCAACTTACCCCCAATGCTATTGTGCGATTAGCAGTACTGGAATGGGCATTTCGTCCGGCCGAGATCAAATTGACGGGGCGCTTGTTTTCCCTTATAGAAGATGCATTCTAGCAATCGAAATAGCAGAAAGCAGGGAGCGAAGGCCGCAGATCGTGTTTTGGTTCTCTGAATTTTCAGACGAAGAGGTCCCTTGTAAAAGAAATCCCAGTAGCGGCTGCCAAGGGGAAATGGGATTCGGGGTGGATGTTACGATGGTATTACCAAATTCTCGAGGGCCCAGACTCTCCCCTCCATACCTCGATGGGTCCAGTTCGTGCAATCCGATCCCCTAATTGGAGCGCAACTGCAGAAGAAGTTAGGTGTCTTGATTACTTGAAGGCTCTTCGCGCTCAGAGTACGATGCGAGACTTGGTTGAAGAATATTGTTTGTGTCGTATTGACCCTTTAGCCAGGAGCTCCGCTGTTATTCTGCAGCGATCGTCGAGAGGTACGGTGTCCGTGGTTCCACCTGAGGGGGTCCAAGATCTAGGGCACGGGGCAGTTGAAAAATTGGTTCGTAGACTTCTTGGTCCTTGCCAGGCAGTTGAGTACGAGGCCGCTATGAGTGCTATTGGGGCCATACGATGTTCTCGTTTCACTGACTGGGGTGCCGAGTGGTTCCTCATCCTAGAGGGTTAATCGGTTCTCCTCGCCCTACTAAACGGGCGAGGTTGGCTCGTGTGGCTCTGCCCCAGGCTGCAGCTACTTCTGGCGGGAGCGAAGATCTGGAAGGTGACGACGATGAGGATGAAGATTGGGATGAAGAGGAGTCCAGCGACGAAGGTGATTCTTCCAGCTCAATTGCGGCTACGTCTCTCCTGCCGCCGCCCCTTTCTGATCCTGCTGGCGCTGTGGGGTCTTCTGAAGCACTACCCTCAGCTATCCTGGAGTGGAAACTATTGATTTGGGTGATGGAGATGACAATGATTCTGTAGCCTCAGGGAGTGCGCAGGAGCAGCCTGGAGGCATGGCCGGCCCCGTGATAGGGGAAACTCGTGGTCTTCGACTAAACGTTTCCACTCCTGATACCCCCATCGGGGCAGAAAGTCGTACTCCTGACACCTTTCCTGCCAGGTTGTTAGGATGTGATGTCCTTTCAGGTTTTGACGAAGTCGATGCAGGAGGTGATAATGCGGAGGCGGCGGAAGCATTAAAACCGTTGGAGCAGGTCCAAACTGGAACATTGCTGCTCCTTCGCCTGTCGCGGAGGAGGGGAATTGGGGGCCTCCGATCCTTATTCCTCAAGATGTTTTCCTTTCGGGCGGGGGAGCTTTGCCTTCAGGCCAACAGACTCCCGCGGGTGGCGCTGGTTCCTCTTTTTCGCCGACCTTTGCGGTTACTCTCCAACTCTATTTTCTCTTGTTTCATCGATGGCCAACATTCCGTGGGACTTCCCGGAGGAAGACATCTTTTTCGCCGACCTTGGTGAGGAGTTGCCAATGGCGGACGGCCCGCCGATGCCTGGTGAGGAGGAAGCCCCTGTCCTCGTCTTTGACTTTGGAGATGATGCCCCAGTTCTTGAAGACCTTCCAGCGCCCGGTGATCATGAAGCCTTTATCGAGGAGCTGTGGGCAGACTTTGACATGATTATGGCCGAAGAAGAAGCTCTTGCCCGTGATCTCGCCAACCTCGACGTGTTGATCGGGATTGTCCCGAGGTTGCTGGAGGCCAAGGATGCTCTCGTTGAAGCCGTAACCCGTGCCCGTCCTGTTTAAATACAGTTTAGTACGTATAGAAACTTTTGTTAGATTGTTTTATCATATATGACTGGGATGGCATTATGTAGCCCTCTGCTATGAGTTTTTACCGAAGTTTATTTCTCCTCTTATCTTCTTGAATTCTGTTTGAACATGCATTCTTAGCCCCCTACTGAATTTCAATTAGCAACGTGAAACAGTCCTGATCCTTCACTCGGCCCCATACTGGGTTAGAATATGGGGACGGGAATGGCCACGTTTGGGGTTGTCAAGACGCGTAACTTGGCATACGGGATTTAGTAGAGCGCCGACTCAAATCTACGTTTTAAAGCGGCAGATTGTTTCGTCGTGATATTTCAGGTTTCCTTACTTAAATTCAGGTCACGTAATGCGCGAGTACCCTCTCCTTCATAGCCGAAGGATGCATAAGATATTGGCCCGGTTGTGTGCTCACAACTGTACATATAGCGCAATGCGGTGTGTTCTCGGGGCTGAGGGGTAACTGAGGTTTTTTAGCCTGCATAAGCACCTTGCTAAAACCCTACATGGAGCGGAGCCCCTAGTCTTCGGAGCGAACGGGAGGGTGGGGCGTTAGCCCGACAAATCATTTCGCTAAGTTGTACCCGGGGCAGAGGATGGGTGGGACGTTGCATCCGCGAACTCCTGCATCCGCGAACTCCTACCCGGCACGAGGCAACGGGTCTCTGGAGCGAAGGATGGGTGGGACGTTAGCCCGACCAAGCATCCGCGAACTCCTACCCGGCACGAGGCAACGGGTCTCCGGAGCGAAGGATGGGTGGGACGTTAGCCCGACCAAGCATCCGCGAACTCCTACCCGGCACGAGGCAACGGGTCTTCGGTTTAAATATCGGGGAATATAGAGATGACCTCCGTTCGCAATGTCTTCTCACTGTTTTATTGATAAAGACCGGTACATTCTTTGCCTTCATATCTCATCATCTACGGGTAAAATTTCTTGAGTGCGTCGGTATTCCATGTTCTTGGTATTTCCTCGCCATCTGGAGCGATGAGTTTATGCGCTCCCTTCGCTGTTGACTCTCTGATAATGTATGGTCCTTCCCACGTTGTTTCCAGCTTCGCAAAGGCCGGAGCAACTCTCTTGAGCACCATATCCCCAGGATATAGCTCGCGTTTCTTTACCTTCTCGCTGAAGCTTCGTGTTGAGGCCTTTGCATAGGCTTTCATGGTCTTCAAGGCTTGAAGTTTCTGTTCTTCCTCCAGATCGCACGTGATGTCGACTTCCTCGTAGGTTGGAGTTTTGATTACTAGCAAGGATTTAGCGCGGATTTCTGCAGGTGAGACGGCTTCTTCTCCGAAGAGGAGCCGAAATGGAGAGAATCCAGTCGCTCTTGAGGTTGAGGTGCAGGTTGCCCATAAAACATGGTCAAGCTCGTCGGGCCAGAGTCCCTTTGCAGAGTTGTAAAGCCTTTTCTTGATGCCATCAAGATGCACCCCGTTCGCTTGTTCCACAGCCCCATTTGATTGGGGGTGACCCACAGAGGCGAAGCAAATGTTTGTCCCGATATTCTCACAATAATCGCGGAATCTCCTGGACTCAAACTGGGACCCATTGTCGGTCACAATCTGAAAAGGGACCCCGTATCTACAAATGATCGTTTTCCACAGGAACTTGATGGCAGCGTCAGCGGTTATCTTTGCTACCTGCTCTGCTTCGATCCAGCGGGAGAAGTAGTCGATGGCAACGATCACAAATTGAAGGCTTGCCCGGGCTTTGGGAAGTGCTCCTAAGATATCCATCCCCCATTTGGCGAAGGGCCAAACTGGGGGAACTGCGTGCAGTTCATTGGGCGGGGCCTTTTTTTGTTTGGTCATCCATTGGCATGCATGATAGTGCCGAACCACCTGCTCGGCATCTTGCAATGATGTGGGCCAGTAAAGTCCCATTCATAATACTTTTCTGGTAAGGTTCCTGGGGGCCTAATGTGCTCCGCACCCTCCCTGGTGTGCTTCGTGCAGAGCCTGCGTCCCCTCCTCTCGTGAAATGCAGCGGAGCCATGGAGCGCAGAGGCCGCTGCAGAATAGGAATCCATCAATGATGGCATATTTTTTCGTTCGCCTTTCGAGGTGTCTTGCTTGAGCTTCATCATCTGGTAAAGTTCCCTCGAGGAGATAGCTGTATATCTCGCTCCTCCAGTCTTCGCTAGTTGCCCGGGAAATGAGATTTATACGGGCGGGGATGGAGGCCGTATGAAGCACCTCGAAAAATACTATCGAAGGTAGACATCCCCCGGTGGCGGCGATCCTCGCCAGCTCGTCGGCCCGTTCGTTCTGGGATCTGGGTATTGCATTAATGGTGAACCCGATGAAGCCCTTCTCCATTGTTTGGACCACCTCGACATATTTCTGGAGCTGTTCATCCTTCACCTGATATTCTTTGGTGATATGCCCCTGAATAAGCTTCGAGTCAGTGTATAAAATTGCCCTTTTCGCTCCCATGGTTTTCCCTTTCCTGAGCCCCAACAGGAGCGCTTCATATTCGGCTATATTGTTAGTTGAAGGAAACTCCAGCCTTGCTGAGAACTCAACTTTTTCGCCGCTAGGCGCTCGTATCACTGCGGCTATCCCCGCTCCGCTCGCTCCCCATGACCCATCGGAATTGATGAACCATATCGCTGAAGTTTCGTTATCCCCAGCGATTGGAGAAGTCCATTCCACCATAAAATCAGCGAGGGCTTGGTTCTTAATGGCAGTGCGAGGCATTATAGTTAACTCGAAGGGGGCTAGCTCGACCGCCCACTTGCTGATGCGGCCAGTGCTTTCCTTGTTGGATAGCATAGATCCAAGAGGGTACGTGGTTGGTACTTTGATGTGGTTGGCCTGAAAATAATGTCGGAGCTTTCGGGAGGCCATTAACAGAGCGTATGCCAACTTTTCCACTTCCGAGTATCGTAGCTTCGCTCCTTGGAGAGCTTCAGAGACGAAGTAAATCGGCTATTGTTTAACGCCTTGGGGTCGCACTAGTACAGCACTAACAGCCGAGGGGCTAGCTGCTAGGTATAGCAGAAGCTCCTCACCTTGCTTCGGACTTTGCAGAACAGGGATCTCCATAAGGCTTTGCTTCAGATCATCGAAGGCGCATTGGCACTCCTTGGTCCATACAAAAACATCATTCGAGCGTAAGGCTTTAAAGACTGGCAAGCTTCACTCTGCGGATCTTGGCAGGAATCGACTAAGCGCTGCTATCCGCCCTGCCAGCCGTTGTACTTCTTTTAGATTTCTTGGTGGAGCCATGTCTTGGATAGCTCTTATCTTTTCCGGATTCGCCTCTATGCCTCGTTGGGAGACCAGGAAGCCTAGCAGCTTTCCCGCGTTTACACCGAAGATGCATTTGGATGGGTTGAGTTTCACTTTCCCCTTTATCAAGTTGTCGAAGGTTTCCCGGAGGTCCCTGACATGGTCTTCTTTCTTTTCGCTTTTGACAATGATATCATCTACATAGGCTTCCACGTTTCTTCCTAACTGGCCGGCGAAGATCTTCGTGATGAGCCGCGCGAATGTAGCGCCCGCGTTCTTGAGCCCGAAGGGCATCCGCACGAAGCAATAGATACCGAAGGGAGTAACAAACGCCGTCTTGTTTTCGTCTTCTTTTTGCATGTATACCTGGTGATAGCCAGAGTATGCGTCGAGGAAACTCATCCTTTCTGACCCGGAGGTAGAGTCGACAAGTTGGTCAATGCGGGGCAGGGGGAAGTCGTCTTTTGGGCATGCTTTGTTTAAGTCAGTAAAGTAGATGCACATCCTCCACGCCCCGCTGGCCTTCTTGACTAGGACAATGTTGGCCAACCACTCCGTGTATCGGGCTTCGCGGATGATCCCCGCATGAAGCAGTTTAGTCACCTCCGTCTTCGCGGCTTCTTGTCTTTCTACCGCAAGTTTTCTTAGTTTTTGCTTCTTAGGCTTCGCATCCGTGCTAATGGCGAGGACGTGTTCGATGGTTTCCCTTGGGACTCCGGGAAGGTCTTCAGGCCCCCAGGCGAACACAGTCTCATATTCTTGGAGGAGCAGCATCATGCGTTTCTCCTCCTCGGGGGGCAGCATGGTACCGAGGATCACTGCCTTACTACCTCCTACCCTGAGCAATACTCGTTAGGTTTCTCCCTAAGGCTGTGGTTTAGGGAGCCACCGACTACGATTCATGGGTACAACGGGGTCCAACTCCGTGGTGCGGACATGCTTGACCTGGGGTGGGTTTTCCATGTCTATCTTCCTTGCCAGGGCTTGATCTCCTCGCACCGTGACAACACCATCCGCGGAGGGAATCTTCATACATAAGAACCCGTGATGAATTATAGCCCCCATGGTCGTCAACGAGCCCCTGCCCAGGATCGCATTGTATTGAAACAGCGTGTCTACCACGTCGAATGTTACACGCCTCATGACGCTGGCTTGTGGCGTTGCGAATGTGACTTCTAGATCCAATTTCCCCAGGGTGTTGACCATGCTTCCTCCAAAACCCATCAGTGGCACCTCTGATTTTTTCAATCGGTCTTGTGGAATCATCATTTGCCGGAAAGCCTTCATGGACAGAATGTCCGCTGCACTTCCCCCATCTATCAATACGCGATGTACTTCGCAATCGGCGATTACAGAGGTTACTACTAAGGAGTCTTGATGCGGGAAGTGCACCCCCGTGGCATCCTCTTACATAAAGATGATTGGCTCAAACTTTAGCGGAGGAGGGGTAGCGGGGTTAATTGCAATGTGGTTAATTTGCCGGGCATAAGCCTTCCTCTGCCTTTTCGACGAGAGATGCGATGAGGAGCCCCCCGCAATGATGTTGATGATGCGATGGAGATGATTTATTCCCACATGAGGGGGGATGTTGTCGTTCGACTGAGGGTGCTTCCGGCAGTGTAGGGTGCGTCCCAACTTCTCTTTGTTTAGCCTCGAACCGATAATATCCATTAATTACTTTGCACTGGGTAGTGCCGTAGGTGATATTTTCTCCATGATATTCACAAAAGTACCGCCGGGGTTCTGTCCCTTCCCTTTTGTTAACTCGACTTCCTTCATCTTGCCTTCCTCGGCTTGGGGTTGGTCCTCATCTCTGTTGCTCCGCTTGCCTATCGCCCATGACTTGCCGATTGCTTGGTTCGTCAATGTGATGAATTCTCCTCCTGTCGTCTCTTCTTCCGGGCTCTGGGTACCGTTCCTTCGTTTTAGTGTTGGGTGGGGGATCTTTCCCTCGCCCTCTCTTGCGTGGGATGAATTCTTGGTTCTCTTACTGGGGCCTATCTTCTCTTCGGAGGTTGTCTTCCTCCGTTCGCGCATATTCCCTCATCTTCGCAAAGAGTTCTTCCACTGTACACACCTCTTTACGAGCAAGCCTTTTTGCCAACGGTCCCCTGCGCAGGCCACAGCGTGCAGCATTGATGATAGTGGTATCGCTAACCCCTTGTATTTGGCACTTAACCCGGGAGAAGCGCTGGAAATAACTCTTAAGGGTTTCTCCTTCGCGTTGCCTGATCGCAAATAGGTCACTTTCCTCTTTCATTCCATCGAAGTTGCCCTGGAAATTGCCTTCAAGCTTGCAGCGGAGTTGCGACCAACAGGTGATCGACCTAGACTCCAGCGAAGAGTACCAGGACAGGGCTATACCTTCAAGTGCCAGAAGGAGCCCCTTCGCCTTGATATCATCATCTCCTCCCGCGGCTTCAATCGCCGTGTCGTAAACGCGAAGGAACACCCTTGGGTCTGTCCGACCATCATACGGCTTAATGGTGGGAAATTTGAAGCTTCCCGGGGAGGACCATTTTTTGGCCCGTAGGCGGGTGTTGAGGGGGTTTGGATCATTGTCCTCCCTGTGTACCGTCGCAATCGCTGGGGATAGCACCTCGCGGCTCGGGCTTTCGTCTTGTGACTCGTATTGCTCCCCATCTTGTCGTTCTTGCAGGCGCTTCAACTCCGTCATGAGTTGCTCGTTAGCTTCCATCAGCGCCCGCACGTTGGGGTCAAGCTCCCCCTGAGTCCTGGTCCCTTCTCCAAGGGCCTCTTCGTTCCCATAGGTCTCCTGGCGACGGGTCGGATGTGTCGACGCTTCTGCCACATCTCCTCCTGGTGTCGAAACCGTTCGGCCTGTCGCCGGAGGCCGTCGTTTGGGGGCTCGCTTGCGCACGGCTATCGGGGTCTGTGGAGGTAAAGTTCCCACCACGTTTCGGGCTTCTGTTGTGGCTGGCTGTAACACCCCAAAATTTTGTTTTTCTTAGATTCATGTGTGATTTGACACTTTGGTGAATTTTTGGAATTTTCTGGAATTTATTTGGATTTATTTGGAATTTATTTGAATTTATTCCATTTTGAAATAATTAAAGAATTAAACTTTGTAAATAAAATTTTGTTGGAAATATTTTATTTGAGTACAAAATGATCCAAAGTATTTTCCAGAATTTTTCTGGAATTTTTCTGAGTCTTTGGATATTTTTAATGAATTAATTGAATTTCTGGGAATTATATTAATTATTAAATCGCTGGAAAATGCGAGTGGGTTTGTACTGTTCATCCGACCGGACCCGAGTCCGATTCCGACTCGAGTCCGACCCGAGCCACGTGGTCGAGCCGAACCCACTCGGCCGAACCCTAGCCACGTGACCGTTGGATCGAGATCCAACGGCCGTGACGGCGCCACGTCACGCGAGCCCGATCCGACTGGATCCGGGTCGGACCCGTTCGCGCCAAGCCATCGTGGCCGTTGATCATGCCACGTGGACGGTCCGGGGTCATCGTCCCCGATCCGGAGACCTCGCCGCGGCCGTTGCCCTCCGCCGCTGGCTGACGACTCGGATTCCGCGCTTATAAAAGCCGTGGACCCCCTCCCGAGGATCGCTGCTTGACGCCGCGCTGCCCTAACCCACGCCTGCAGGGAAACCCTAGCGCCGCCGCAATTCCTCGCCGTAGTTAAGAACAGCCGCCGTGTGTTCTTCGTTCTTCGCCGCAAACCAGCCGCGCTCCGCCGCCTCCGTGGTCAGATCCGCAACGAGGCGAACCTGGGCGCGTACTTCATCTCGTCGGAGGCCCTCGGAAATGCCGCGCGGAAGGTCGCCGTCATTGTCTCCGGTAGCCTGAGTCCCGATCGAACGGCAGCGGTGAGCCCACGTTCTCCCCCAAACCCTAGAATCCAGATTAGATCTGGACCGTTGGATCAAGATCCAACGGCCCACGATCGGCCACGTCGCCCGTACTGTGGATAACGTTACGGGTTAGGATCGTTTCCAACCGTTGGATCAAGATCCAACGGCTCAGATTGACCGCGTTCACCCCAAACGCGTGAAGCATAGATCCAATCTGGGCCGTTGATTTTCAAATCAACGGCCGAGATTGTGCCACGTGTACCCAAGCCACGCCACGCGCGCGTGAGCGCGTGTCTCTGACACGCGGGGCCCGCGTGTCAGCGGGACAACCAAACCGCACCATGACGTCACCGCTGATGTCACCGTGGGGCCCACATGTCAGTGACACAAGGAGCCGTGGACCGAGTCCACGGTAGACCCGAGCTGAGCGTGGACCAAGTCCATGGACCGGCTAAACGTCAGCCAACCAATTAGCGGCTGCCACGTGTCCAGGCTGACGGAATAATTCATTTCCGAAAAAGAAAATGATTTATTAATTCGAAATAATGATTTCAGATTTTTATTCAAACTTCAAACGCTTATAACTTTTGCGTTTCAACTCCGATTTGAGTGATTCAAATTTCTAAATTTGTATAAAATTGAGATCTACCTAAATATGAATTTTATTTAATTTTTGGACTAAAGTTTTTCTCTATAAAATTATTTAATTGATTATTTAAACTTTAAATAATTATAACTTTTGCATTTTAACTCCAAATTTGACGATTCCAGTTTCTAAAAATTCATAAAATTATGTTCTCTCTGTTTATGGATTTTATTTGGATGTTTGGACACTTTTTGCCTATTGTTTATTTGTGTATTGCTATTTGCACGCTTTACGAGTAGACGTTGAAGTGCCGGAAGGATTCGAAGGAGAAGTATTGACTCAGGATCCAACTCAAGACCAAGAACAAGTACTTTTTGAAGGCAAGTTGTGCTTTGACCATGTTGATCCTATTTCGAAATCTATTTTGATTTAACTTATTGCATGCTAGTTCAATTAGAAAATACTTTATTTAAATATGGGAATTAGATAAATGCCAAATTGCTGTATGACACCTTGATTACTTAAGTATGCGCCATGACCCCTTGTCACCCTAGTTGTGGATTACTAGTTGGACATTATTAAATTGCCAACATGGGTTTTAGACCGTTGTAGTATCTTTGCTTAGACACACTTTCGTGCTCATGACATGATTTTGGACAATCAAATATTAATATTGACTTAATGGTATATTGAACCTGTTTTGGAAAGGTATCATGTGATGTTGATGGCACGTGGTGCATGGTAATCAACTGGGGTTTGATAAATAGTTTTCGACTGGGGCATGTGGCAAGAATGATCAGGTGGGCCAGTTGTGGCATTGGGGATGTTGATTTGGTTCTTCGGGTAGTCTTGCCCTGGTCACCCTAAGGACTTAACCTTGCAAGCCTTTGAACTAGGTCTAACGTGCAACCACATGTCTGTAATGGGACGGACCTAGTTGATTAAGTTGCTAATAACGTACCTGTGGGACCTCAGGAGGTCAACTACACCCTTTGTGTAAGTTGTACGGGGGAGCGTACCGGGGCTGAGGCCAGGTACCCTTCTAACGGTTGATTGGCCTAAACTTCGCCTTAGCTAAGGGAAGGGTTAGTGTGCAATAACCAGGGAGGACCACTTGTATTGTTAGAGGTTTCCGAAAGACTTTGTTACGGGAACTCGCCTTTGTGGTGTTTGACTGTATCTTGTGGGTAAAGTGCATAACCTCTGCAGAGTGTACAATCTATTCGAATAGCCGTGTCCGCGGTATTGGACATCGCTCGGGAATTATAATCAAGGGTTAGATTTTCTCAAAAATAACTTGGATCTGAAAGGTTAGGTTGGATTAATAATGATGTTGATGGAAATGTGGATTAGGATGGGAAAGATGTTTATTAAACTCCTTGAAAAGTTATTTATGCTTTACTTGTTTCTACTGCTTTTAAATCTACTTATGATACTTGTTAAATGCTGTTTACTGCAAAAATACCTTGAGCCACTCCTTTGTATTAAGCCATGCATGTAGTATATTAGCTGCATTCTGTGCATGACTTGCTGAGTACCAAGTACTCACCCTTGCCACAATACAACACCAGTTGAAGAGGAGACTACGCCAGCTTTGGAGGAGGAGCTCCAAGAGGATCCGTCTACTTAGGGAGCGAGCCCAGTCAGTTGCCTGTGGTATACTGGATGGCGCCACGAAGTTATTTGATTTTCCGCTGCTACTATTTCTCTCTTAATAAGTTTCGCCCTGCGAGGCATACATTTGTACCTTGACCATAAGGTCAAGTAACCAAGTTTGACTATTTAATTAAAGTACTTTACTAGTATCGAGTGGTATGATTGTGATATTTACCGATGTTAAGACTGTGTGCACTAGCGCGTTCCTGGACTAGTGCTGAATACACAGAGGGTCCGGATTTGCAAATTCGGGGTCCCGACACTGGCAGCCGCGTCTCATCATGCAGAAGTCGAGGTGGGTCTCCAGATTGGCTCCTTGCACGCTGTCTTGATTCTTCTGCTCCTACCGTAGTTGCCGCCCCCTTGGATACTGGCTCCTTTCCCTTCTTTGGTGGCATGGCTACAGAAAACTTACCCTTAGTCTTGATCAGCGGGCGGCGGTTTTACCTTGCGGTTAGGGTTCCCCACGGACGGCGCCAGTGTGGCGGTGTTGAACCACCGGGTCTCTCTTTCTTTTCTTTGTGGGATTTTTTCTTGTTTTTCGGGGAACCCCCCTCTTCTCTTTCTTCTTTTGCTCTTTATAGGGCAGGCTTGGGAACATGCACGTATTGGTCGGCCCTCTTTTTCCTTCCTGTCTCTTGCCAAGGGCTAACTTGACTTTTCCTTGAGTCATGTCTCTCATGTATTGGGTTTTTGCCCTCTATTCGTACACCTTTTATAGGGTTTCGACGGGGATTTCACTTATGTTGGGGTCTCAGGTTAGCCTGACACGTCCTTGCGTGCTCGGGTGGGGTTGTTGGGGGATGTCAGACCTTGGTAGGTTGTGCTATGTTTACGCTAGTAGGAGATGAAGCCGAGGGGAGTTTCCTCCGTTTTCCTCCCTCGCTACGGAGGGAAACTCCCCCTCGTCGCGGAGGGGAGTGGTCTTTATTCTTTTTTACCCTTTTCCGAGGGATGGACTCCCAAGGTTTGTGCTCATTGCTTCGTCAATGGGAGGGATTGACTGTCACGGACACATTTATATGAGTCGCAAAGTAGTGTAAGCTTCACTTTGCTGGTTGGGGGAAGATGAGTCCATTTGATCCACAACAGATATAACCAAATATTTATGGCTGAAGCCGATATACCCAAAACGGCCTTTCGATGCCTAGGGGCTTTAGGGCTCTACAAATGGACCGTCATGACATTTGGTTTGAAAAATGCTGGGGCCACATACCAACGTGCTATGAACCATATTTTCCACAACTTAATCGGCCACACTATAGAAATCTACATCGATGATGTTGTAGTGAAGTAAAAAGAAGACTAGCAACATTTAGCCGATTGGGAAAAGATGTTTGAAAGCAGAAGAGCACATGGGCTAAAGATGAATCCGCTCAAATGCGCTTTTGGAGTATCGGCTGGACAATTCCTCAGGTTCACGGTGCATCAGAAAGGAATTGAAGTGAATCAAGCAAAAGTCAAAGCTATAGCCGACACTAAATCACCAATAAATAAAAGAGTTACAGATATTGATCGGTAAGATCAATTACCTGCGGCGCTTCATTTCAAACTTGTCTGGTCGGATTCACGCCTTCACCCCATTGTTGAAACTAAAAGGCAACCAAGAGTTTGTGTGGGGAGCCGATCAGCTGAAAGCTTTTGATGATATAAAAGGCTATCTGATGAAACCTCCAGTTTTGGTCGCGCCAAAAAGTGATTTACCCTTCAGAATGTACATATCAGCTGAAGAAGCAGTAGGAGCCGTCCTGATGCAAGAAGCTGATGGCAAAGAACAAGTCATATTTTATTTAAGCCGGCGACTTTTGGATGCTGAAATCAGGTACCCCCTTGTGAAAAAGTTATGCTTGTCTTTATATTTCGCTTGCACAAAACTAAGGCACTACATCCTGACATCAAGATGCACTATAGTATGTAAAACCGATATCATTAAGTACATACTGACCGCACCAATTCTACGAGATCGACTCGGCAAATGGGCGTATGCTTTAACCGAGTTCGACCTAACGTACGAATCGGCTAAGTCTGTCAAAAGACAGGTTATAGCCGATTTTCTCACAGGGAGTGCCACGCTAACTGGGATGGCCGATATCACTCCTTGGCAACTGTACTTCGACGAATCAGTCTGCCAGGAGGGTGAAGGCATTGGCATAATACTAATATCACCAAAAGGGCAGGAATTTGAATTCATGTATCGGCTTCATAGCCGATGTTCTAACAATCAAGCAGAGTACGAAGCGTTACTCAGAGGGTTACAACTTCTAGAAAGTGTGGGGATAAGTGATGTAGAAGCCTTTGGGGATTCGATGTTGATCATACAACAGGTCAAAGGGGAATACCGATGCAACAATGCGGTACTAGCTCAGTATTTGCATCAATGCCTCCAAGTTATCGAAACATTCACAACATTCTCCATAAAACATATCCCCAGAAAAATCAATGATAAAGCAAACCTACTGGCACAGTGGGCATCAGGGTATAAAGGTAAAAGCCGACGGGAATCGACCAAGTTAAGCGATGGGTCAGTTATGTGTGCTCAACCTGCCGACTGGAGAACATAGATAAGGGATTATTTGTTATATTCGACTAAGCCGACTGAGAGGAAAGTCCAGCGCAAAGCATTAAAGTATGTAGTACTGGAGGATACATTGTACTTCCGAACCATGGAAGGTTTACTGCTAAGATGTCTTGGGACTGAGGAAGCCAAGATAGCAATGGGGGAGGTCCATGAGGGGATTTTTGGGTCACATCAATCGGCTCATAAAATGAAATGGATGCTAAGGCGGACAAGATACTTTTGGCCAACAATGTTGGAAGATTGTTTCAAGTATTACAAAGGATGCCAAACATGCCAAAAGTTTAGTAATATATAGTCAGTATCAGCATCGGCTTTACATTCGATCATCAAACCGTGGCCGTTTAGGGGATGGGGTATAGACGCAATCGGCCAAATATTCCCGACATCCAGCAGGGGTCATAAGTTTATTCTTGCAGCAACGGACTATTTTTCAAAGTGGGTGGAGGCCATACCACTAAAAAAGGTCACAAGTACAAAAGTAATCAAGTTTGTCAATGAACATTTCATCCATAGATTTGGAATCCCGCAAACAATCACGACCGATCAGGGGACAGTATTCATGTCAAAAGAATTCCAAGACTTCGCAAAAAGCTTGGGTATCAGATTACTCAACTGTTCGCCCTACTACGCTCAGGCTAATGGACATGCCGAGTCATCAAACAAAACTTTGATAAAGCTGATAAAAAGAAAAATCGAGGAAAAACAAAGGAACTGGCACTCAACGTTATCGGAAGCTTTATGGGCCTATCGGCTACCTTACCATGGATCGACTAAGCTGTCACCTTTTCAGCTAGTGTATGGACAAGAAGCCGTTTTGACCGTGGAAATCAACATCGACTCGGTCAGAGTATCTGAGCAAGATAATTTATCGGCTGACGAATACAGACACTTGATGCTGGATAATTTAGATGACTTGGCATAATTAAGGTTGACCACGCTGGATCGGCTTAAAAGGAACAAGGAAATAGTCGCCAGATCTTACAACAAAAAGGTTATGCCGAAATCCTTCTATCAAGCCGATTTAGTGTGGAAAACTGTATTGCCCGTCGGATCTACAGATAGTCGATTTGGTAAGTGGTCTACAACGTGGGAGGGCCCATATAAAATAAATCGGCTAACCAAAGGTAACTCGTACATACTCGAAACTCTCGAAGGGTACGTATTGCCAAAAGCGATCAATGGAAAATACTTGAAGCCGTACTATCCTAGCATATGGATCGGAGCATAGACGCATCCAGTTAATAATGCTTAAGATGAGGCAAAAGCATTAAAACAATCGGCTATTTAAGCCGATGATAAAACTTACATCCCAACCATCCAAAATAGTTACAACCACAAGTTTCAACCAGTATCCGACCACGAGCAACAAATAAACATCAGTTAAACTTAGAAATTACAACCCCGACCCAGGCAAATGAGTTCCTAAGCCTGACAGTGTTGCCGCTGCTTTACCGATAGTTGCTTGGACGCTATCCACGAGCCGTTCGTCAGCTGCTGCATTGCCGAGAATGGGAGTTGTGGCGGTGTTGAACCACCGGGTCTCTCTTTCTTTTCTTTGTGGGATTTTTTCTTGTTTTTCGGGGAACCCCCCTCTTCTCTTTCTTCTTCTCCTCTTTATAGGGCAGGCTTGGGAACATGCACGTATTGGTCGGCCCTCTTTTTCCTTCCTGTCTCTTGCCAAGGGCTAACTTGACTTTTCCTTGAGTCATGTCTCTCATGTATTGGGTTTTTGCCCTCTATTCATACACCTTTTATAGGGGTTCGACGGGGATTTCACTTATGTTGGGGTCTCAGGTTAGCCTGACACGTCCTTGCGTGCTCGGGTGGGGTTGTTGGGGGATGTCAGACCTTGGTAGGTCGTGCTATGTTTGCGCTGGTAGGAGATGAAACCGAGGGGAGTTTCCTCCATTTTCCTCCCTCGCTACGGAGGGAAACTCCCCCTCGTCGCGGAGGGGAGTGGTCTTTATTCTTTTTTACCCTTTTCCGAGGGATGGACTCCCAAGGTTTGTGCTCATTGCTTCGTCAATGGGAGGGATTGACTGTCACAGACACATTTATATCAGTCGCAAAGTAGTGTAAGCTTCACTTCGCTGGTTGGGGGAAGATGAGTCCGTTTGATCCACAACACTAGCCCCGCATGTCAGCGGGTAGACGTCGCTCTGCCTGCTGGGATGTCATAGCAAACATCCAAGTCTTCCTTTTGTGTATATTCGGTGGGGACAAGGTTTTCCGACTGTTGGAGGCTTTATTTGCTTCATGTTCCTTCACCTCTTTTACTCGTTCCTGTTCTCCTCTGGTATCGTCTTCCTAAGTCACCACTGATTTAGATCTCCATGGGGCCCCGGCGCGCTCCCAAGATAAAGCCGGTTTTGAGTAGGGAGGATGCTGCGGGATTATCCCCTGTTTTAGGGCGGTCGACCTTGAGCTCTGCCGACCTTGACATATTAGCAGGGGACTTCGGGGTGATGCGCCCTTCCATGCGTCTTCCTGGTGATGAGGAAACCCCTCGGCCCCAAGCAAATGAAGCAGTGGTATTTGCGGCGTTTCTTTAAGCGGGTCTCCGTTTTCCGTCCGCCCCTCTATTGGCATCAGTACTCCGGGCTTTCCAGGCAGAGCTTTCGCAACTTACCCCTAATGCTATTGTGCGATTAGCAGTACTGGAATGGGCATTTCGTCCGGCCGAGATCAAATCACGGGGCGCTTGTTTTCCCTTATAGAAGATGCATTCTGGCAACCGAAACAACAGAAAGCAGGGAGCGAAGGCCGCAGATCGTGTTTTGGTTCTCTGAATTTTCAAACGAAGAGGTCCCTTGTAAAAGAAATCCCAGTAGCGGCTGCCAAGGGGAAATGGGATTCGGGGTGGATGTTACGATGGTATTACCAAATTCTCGAGGGCCCAGACTCTCCCCTCCATACCTCGATGGGTCCAGTTCGTGCAATCCGATCCCCTAATTGGAGCGCAACTACGGAAGAAGTTAGGTGTCTTGATTACTTGAAGGCTCTTCGCGCTCAGAGTACGATGCGGGACTTGGTTGAAGAATATTGTTTGTGTCGTATTGACCCTTTAGCCAGGAGCTCCGCTGTTATTCTGGAGCGATCGTCGGGAGGTACAGTGTCCGTGGTTCGACCTGAGGGGGTACAAGATCTGGGGCGCGGGGCAGCTGAAAAATTGGCTCGCAGACTTCTTGGTCCTTGCCAGGCAGTTGAGTACGAGGCCGCTATGAGTGCTATTGGGGCCATACGATGTTCTCGTTTCACTGACTGGGAGCGCCGAGTGGTTCCTCATCCTAGAGGGTCAATCGGTTCTCCTCGCCCAACTAAACGGGCGAGGTTGGCTCGTGTGGCTCTGCCCCAGGCTGCAGCTACTTCTGGCGGGAGCGAAGATCTGGAAGGTGACGATGATGAGGATGAAGATTGGGATGAAGAGGAGTTTACCGACGAAGGTGATTCTTCCGGCTCTATTGCGGCTACGTCTCTCCTGCCACCGCCCCTTTTTGATCCTGCTGGCACTGTGGGGTCTTCTGAAGCACTACCCTCAGCTATCGCGGACGAGCCCACAGGTGCGCTTATTGTTTCCGAGGAGGGTCCGCCCGAGGCTACTCCGGTCCCAACTTTAATGGAGGTGGCTCCCTCGGCCCTTATACTTGATTCCTCCGTGGATACGCGCGTTGGCAGGGGGCAATCCCCAGGATATTCGTTTTTAGCGATTCCTGGAGTGGAAACTATTGATTTGGGTGATGGAGATGACAATGATTCTCTAGCCTCGGGGAGTGCGCAGGAGCAGCTTGGAGGCATGGCCGGCCCCGTGATAGGGGAGACTCGTGGTCTTCGACTAAACGTTTCCACTCCTGATACCCCCATCGGGGCAGAAGGTCGTACTCCTGACACCTTTCCTACCAGGTCGTTAGGATGTGATGTCCTTTCAGGTTTTGACGAAGTTGATGCAGGAGGTGATAATGTGGAGGCGGCGGAAGCATTAAAACCGTTGGAGCAGGTCCAAACTGGAACATCTGCTGCTCCTTCGCCTGTCGCGGAGGAGGGGAATCGGGAGCCTCCGATCCTTATTCCTCAAGATGTTTTCCTTTCGGGCGGGGGAGCTTTGCCTTCAGGCCAGCAGACTCCCGCGGGTGGCGTTGGTTCCTCTTTCGTCCGGTTTGATTTGTCCGATTTTTCAACTTTAGATTTTGAGAGGGGGGCCGCTGCAGGCCCGACTTTAAGAAAAATGCGCGCAGCCTTTTCTCCCTATAGCAAATCTGTGGCTCTGTTCGATGGAATTAATGATCTTTCTCTTTGTGAAATATCCATGGACCATTATTTGAAGGTACTTCCCCTTTTGAGCTTATATTACTGATCTCTTTGTATTTCAACATTTTTCTTCTTCTTTTTTAGGGGGCTGTCGTTCCTTCGGAAGTATCCCGCCGATTTCGGGCGTATTTTGACAAGTTTACCAAGGGGATCCAGGATTGTGAGGCAGCGAAGGAACGGGTGGCAGAATTAGAAACAGAGAAAGCTAATCTTTCAGAGGCGCTCCGAGACTCTAAGGAATCGTTGGCTAAGGTACAGGCCGAAGCATCTCAGAGTCAAGATTTAGCAGCAAAAAATGCAGAGCTTGAGGGAGTAGTTTCCTTGATGCGGAACCGTCTTGCCGAAGAGGAACGGGCTCGCCTAGAAGCTGAGCGAAACGAAAAGAAGAAAGATGACCATATAGAGGAATTGAAAAACCTGTTGGCGGTTGCAGAGGGTAAGAATATATTGAAGAAGCAAGTGGAAGAATTCCCTTCTCAAATTGCAACGGCGCGGAGCGAGGTTCAAATGCATCTTTGTAATACTCAACGAGCGGAGGAGCGCTATGAGACGGTCCGGAAGGAATTAGAATCCATTATCTCTGGGGTTCACGGAGCTACGGAAGCCTTTCTGCAGCAGCTCCCCCGGTTCGGCATCGAAGCAGCCCCGAGTCGTATTCCTTCATCCAGCTTGGAAGCTGTCTCCTTTCTTGAGAAATCAACTAAGGTATTCGGGGATTCGGCGCTGACTTTCGGTAATTACTGCGCGAGACTGGGCTCCGTTAAGACTGCTCAATTATTGGAGGCGAAGGGATGCACACACATTCGCGAGCACTTCGGTTTTTCTTCTATTGCTCCGTCGCTACCACGGTTTGGAGATATTCCCCCTTCTGGGAAGCCTTCCTCTGCCGCCTCCCGATTATCATCAAGCTTCATGTCAGATTTCTGAAAGCACCACGGTGATTCTACTGCGAGGGAGGCAGTGCGTTGAGCTCGTGCCGTAATGCGTGACTCAGCGAAGGGCAAAGAGAAAACACCCCCATCTTAGCTCGTTTATTTTTGTGTATGGAATCCTTATGAGCACCTGAATTGGATTATTCATCCTATTAAATGCTTATGTACATTAGTTCATCCTGTGTGTATTTTCGCCTGAGGAATGTTCAGGTGCTCCTGACAGGGACCAGGTTGTCAGTGGCGAGTATTGAGGGAATTAAGGATCTAACGTTTCTTGGGGGACGCGGGGACGCCTTGGCTTCCCGCGTCCGTATTTAACCCAGGCCCTTCGCCTTTCTTGCTTTGACGTATGTCAATGTTGATGGTTTCAAAGTAAACGGTTACTCTCCAACTCTATTTTCTCTTGTTTCTTTGATGGCCAACATTCCGTGGGACTTCCCGGAGGAAGACATCTTTTTCGCCAACCTTGGTGAGGAGTTGCCAATGGCGGACGGCCCACCGATGCCTGGTGAGGAGGAAGCCCCTGTCCTCGTCTTCTACTTTGGAGATGATGCCCCAGTTCTTGAAGACCTTCCAGCGCCCGGTGATCATGAAGCCTTTATCGAGGAGCTGTGGGTAGACTTTGGCATGATTATGGCCGAAGAAGAAGCTCTTGCCCGTGATCTCGCCAACCTCGACGTGTTGATCGGGATTGTCCCGAGGTTACTGGAGGCCAAGGATGCTCTCGTTGAAGCCGTGACCCGTGCCCGTCCTGTTTAAATACAGTTTAGTTCGTATAGAAACTTTTGTTAGATTGTTTTATCATATATGACTGGGATGGCATTATGTAGCCCTCTGCTATGGGTTTTTACCGAAGTTTATTTCTCCTCTTATCTTCTTGAATTCTGTTTGAACATGCATTCTTAGCCCCTACTGAATTTCAATTAGCAACGTGAAACAGTCCTGATCCTTCACTCGGCCCCATACTGGGTTAGAATATGGGGACGGGTATGGCCATGTTTGGGGTTGTCAAGACATGTAACTTGGCATACGGGATTTAGTAGAGTGCCGACTCAAATCTACGTTTTAAAGCGGTAGATTGTTTCGTCGTGATATTTCAGGTTTCCTTACTTGGATTCAGGTCACGTAATGCGCGAGTACCCTCTCCTTCACAGCCGAAGGATGCATAAGATATTGGCCCGGTTGTGTGTTCACAACTGTCCATATAGCGCAATGCGGTGTGTTCTCGGGGTTGAGGGGTAACTGAGGTTTTTTAGCCTGCATAAGCACCTTGCTAAAACCCTACATGGAGCGGAGCCCCTAGTCTTCGGAGCGAAGGGGAGGGTGGGGCGTTAGCCCGACCAATCATTTCGCTAAGTTGTACCTGGGGCAGAGGATGGGTGGGACGTTTCATCCGCGAACTCCTACCCAGCACGAGGCAACGGGTCTCCGGAGCGAAGGATGGGTGGGACGTTAGCCCGACCAAGCATCCGTGAACTCCTACCCGGCACGAGGCAACGGGTCTCCGGAGCGAAGGATGGGTGGGACGTTAGCCCGACCAAGCATCCGTGAACTCCTACCCGGCACGAGGCAACGGGTCTCCGGAGCAAAGGATGGGTGGGACGTTAGCCCGACCAAGCATCCGCGAACTCCTACCCGGCACGAGGCAACGGGTCTCCGGAGCGAAGGATGGGTGGGACGTTAGCCCGACCAAGCATCCACGAACTCGTACCCGGCATGAGGCAACGGGTCTCCGGAGCGAAGGATGGGTGGGACGTTAGCCCGACCAAGCATTCGGTTTAAATATCAGGGAATATAGAGATGACCTCCGTTCGCAATGTCTTCTCACTGTTTTATTGATAAAGACCGGTACATTCTTTGCCTTCATATCTCATCATCTACGGGTAAAATTTCTTCAGTGCATCAGTATTCCATGTTCTTGGTACTTCCTCGCCATCTGGAGCGATGAGTTTGTGCGCTCCCTTCGCTGTTGACTCTCTGATAATGTATGGTCCTTCCCACGTTGTTTCCAGCTTCGCAAAGGCCGGAGCAGCTCTCTTGAGCACCAAATCCCCGGGATATAGCTCGCGTTTCTTTACCTTCTTCCTGAAGCTTCGTTTTGAGGCCTTTGCATAGGCTTTCATGGTCTTCAAGGCTTGAAGTTTCTGTTCTTCCTCCAGATCGCACGTGATGTCGACTTCCTCGTAGGTTGGAGTTTTGATTACTCGCAAGGATTTAGCGCGGATTTCTGCAGGTGAGACGGCTTCTTCTCCGAAGAGGAGCCGAAATGGAGAGAATCCAATCGCTCTTGAGGTTGAGGTGCGGGTTTCCCATAAAACATTGTCAAGCTCGTCGGGCCAGAGTCCCTTTGCAGAGTTGTAAAGCCTTTTCTTGATGCCATCAAGAAGCACCCCGTTCGCTCGTTCCACAGCCCCGTTTGATTGGGGGTGACCCACAGAGGCGAAGCAAATGTTTGTCCCGATATTCTCACAATAATCGTGGAATCTCCTGGAGTCAAACTGGGACCCATTGTCGGTCACAATCTGAAAAGGGACCCCGTATCTACAAATGATCGTTTTCCACAGGAACTTGATGGCAGCGCCAGCTGTTATCTTTGTTACCGGCTCTGCTTCGATCCAGCGGGAGAAGTAGTCGATGGCGACGTTCACAAATTGAAGGTTTGCCCGGGCTTTGGGAATTGCTCCGACGATATCCATCCCCCATTTGGCGAAGGGCCAAACTAGGGGCACTGCGTGTAGTTCGTTGGGCGGGGCCTTTTTTTGTTTGGTCATCCATTGGCATGCATGACAGTGCCGAACCACCTGCTCGGCATCTTGCAATGCTGTGGGCCAGTAAAGTCCCATTCGGAATACTTTTTCGGTAAGGTTCCTGGGGGCCTGATGTGCTCCGCACCCTCCCTGGTGTGCTTCGTGCAAAGCCTGCGTCCCCTCCTCTCGTGAAATGCAGCGGAGCCATGGAGCGCAGAGACCGCTGCGAAATAGGAATCCATCAATGATGGCATATTGTAGGATCGAAAGACACGAATATAGCAATCAGAGGGGGGATGAATGATTGTGCGGAAGCTAAAACCAAATTCTTGATCTACTAAAAGTTCACCCAAAACAGAACCAAATAATTGCCTCGTATTCGACAAAAACAGAATGACAGAGGTTCGGTAAAATGCGAATTCCCGGAGATCCAACCGTCAGAACGATGGATCAAAAGTTATGAACCTCGCAAGCTTGCTGTGACAGAAGATGATGAGAATGGATCTAACTAGAATTGTAGCTCGCCGAAAGATTTGAAGAACTTGATCTTTATTTCTCCTTTCTTTTGTCTAAAGTACTCCAAACAAAATAGTACAACCCTAAAGCTTGCTCAAAGCTTGATGCCCTTCAACAGGAGACAACCACTCTTATTTAAAGGAGCAAAACACAAGGAGTCATGAATACAATTCCTACTCCTAATCCTAGAAGGAGTCCCACTCCTAATCCTAGAAGGAGTCCCACTCCTAATCCTAGAAAGAGTATGTATTCAACACAACTCCTCTTGGCCCAACCTGGTCGAGTACAACTCTTGCACGCGTATGGCAACCCTACCATACTCACGTGACTAACACTTTGCACGCGAATGACCTCCTGCCATTCTCACGTGACTAACCATTCTTCATGTGCACCATTCTCTTAGCCCGAACGTCCCGCATGACATCCTTGACCACCAAGACCTCAGTTCCCCCTTAACCTAGTCCCGAACCTCAGTTCCTCCATGAACCTAGTTCCGGTCCCGTCATCGACCACATTCGCCTCGAGCAATACCTGCACATGAACAAACCACAAAATGATTCCGAGCACAAGTCCGCGACTTGACTCAACATTAGTCCATGCAAATACTCACACGAGCATTGCATAAAGTCCGCGTGAAAACAAGCATCATGAAATTCTCACAAATTTCATAATCTCAAATTCAAACCAGAATTCAATTCCAAAATTGCTCAAAACCCTAATCGAGCAAAAAACCATTCACGCCGGACCAAAAATCCGGTCCGGCGCAAACGTGAAAATAGCCGTCAAAAATCCACCTTGCTTGTGGAGGGGAGAGTACGTCGTACACGCGAAACTTACTGGTTTTGAAAGTTTCAGTCCGGCTCAAAAACGTTTGAAAACACGTTCACGGCGGACCAAAGAAAAGCGGTCCGGCGTACAAGGGAAACTTACTGTTTCTTGAAAGTTTGGTCCGGCACAAAAGAGAACTTCACTATTTCTTGTCAAATTGTCAGATTCATGCACAAAACACATTTTTCAAGTTCAAATCTTAGCCAATTTTTCAGCACATGATTTCACAATCTCCCCCTTGATGAAAACATTGGCAACACCAATTAGAATTGAACATTTGGCATTCACTTTACAAAAGATTTTGAAATCCAAAGGATCAACGACCAAAAAGAGAAAACTCAGAATTCCCCCTTTGACCAAAATGCAAAACAAAATCTCCCCCTAAGAAGGAAAAAGTGTGTGAATGTGCAATGTGCCCAAAAATTCCAAAATTCTCCAAACTTCTCCCAAAATACTCAAAATTCCAAAAACAACTCCCTCTTTTTCCTTAAACTTTTCGAAACAACTCCCCCTTTTTCTTCTCCCCCTTTTTCCTTAAACTTCTCAACGATTCCCAAATTTCTCCCCCTTTGACAATGGATTCATCAAGAGTACAAAAGAGAGAACATGTTCAAAATTTTTTTTGAAACAATGATTTCATAAGGAGAAACAAGGGAGTGCCAAGATAGGAAATGATGAGCTCATTCGATCATATAACCTTATATATCACATAATATGCAAAATACATGATCTTGAATGTGATTTTAACAAGTTAGGCAATGACATGCATCTCAACCTTAATTCAGTCAACTATAGCCAAGTACTGAGCAAGACCTTAGTAGAAAAAACAAAGGCTCAAAATTGAAGCAACTAACAACTCAGGGCAAGTGTAACACCCCAAAATTTTGCTTTTCTTAAATTATTGTGTGATTTGGCACTTTGGTGAATTTTTGAAATTTTCTGGAATTTATTTGGAATTATTTGGAATTTATTTGAATTTATTCCATTTTGAAATAATTAAAGAATTAAACTTTGCAAATAAAATTTTGTTGGAAATATTTTATTTGAGTCCAAAATGTTCCAAAATATTTTCCAGAATTTTTCTGGAATTTTTCTGAGTCTTTTGCTATTTTTAATGATTTAATTGAATTTCTGGGAATTTAATTGGATTATTTAAATGCGAGTGGGTTTTATCGCTCATCCGATCGACCCGAAGTTCGAGTCGACTCGAGTCCGACTTCGCGCTTGGTCCAAATTAACCCGGCCTACCGAACCCAAACCCGTGTGATCGTTGGATCAAGATCCAACAGCCACGTCACCGAGCCCGAGTCCGACCGAGCCAGCCAGCTCGTCCGAGTCCGACCCGAACCCAAACTCACGCACCGTTGTGCGCGTGCCACGTCATCCAATCCGAGTCGCCGCCGGACTCCGCCGCCGCAACGGAGCAGGTCTCGGTTTCCGTGCGTTTCACGTACGCCGAGGGCTCTATTTATTGCGCCGTCACCGCCATCGTGACCGCCACTTCATTGCGCACCCATAGCCCTAGACAACGTCGCCTGAGCCGCCGCCGTTGAGCCGCAATCGCTCGTCGGAGTTACCTCTTCCCTCCGCCGTGGTTCTTTGCCGATTGCCGCCATCCCCGCTGCCCTTCCGCCCGTTGTGCCCAGATCCGGAACTGGGAGGCCACGACGCGAGAGGGCGTCCAACTCACCTCGCCGGAGGAGCCCCGCAACGCCGTGCCCTAGGTCGTCGTCCCCAAGACGGCCACCGCCACAGACGCCATCACCGCCCTCGAGCACCGCCAGCCGTCCGATCAGCATCCGACGCCCCAGATCTCGCCACGTCACCCGCCGGTGAGATCCCGTTCCAAATCCCAGATCCAATCTCAACCGTTGGATCTAAATCCAATGGTCCAGATCAAAACGCGTTAACCCAAACGCGTGGGTCCAGATCTAATCTGGGCCGTTGATTTTCAAATCAACGGCCGAGATTGCGCCACATGTCGGGAAGCCTGACCGCCGCAGCTCAACAAGACTCCGCAGGACGCCGACACGCCGCCCGCTGCGGTCGGGCCGACGCCGATTAAACCGCACCATGACGCCACGCCGACGCCATGGCGGGCTCAAGATGTCGGGCTGTCCCAGCCGAGCGCCGACAGCAATGACGCCTGATGGGTCCCACCTGTCAAGACCGTGGCCGAAATACCGGGCGTCAGCAGTGACGTCACCCGAGTGGTCCCACCTGTCAGTGACTCGTGGAGTGTGGACCGAGTCCACGGTAGACCCGAGCCGAGCGTGGACCAAGTCCATGGACCGGCTGACGTCAGCAGACCAATAAGAGGCTACCACGTGTCCTCGCTGACGCAATAATTAATTTTCGAAAAAGAAAATGATTTATTAATTCGAAATAATGATTTCAGATTTTGTTTCAAACTTCAAACGCTTATAACTTTTGCGTTTCAACTCCGATTTGAGTGATTCAAATTTGTAAATTTGTATAAAATTGAGATCTACCTAATGATGAATTTTATTTAATTTTTGGACTAAAGTTTTTCTCTGTAAAATTATTTAATTGATTATTTAAACTTCAAAATGCTATAACTTTTGCATTTTAACTCCGAATTTGACGATTCCAGTTTCTAAAAATTCATAAAATTATGTTCTCTCTGTTTATGGACTTTATTTGGATATTTGGACACTTTTTTCCTACTGTTTATTTGGGTATTGCTATTTGCACGCTTTACGAGTAGACGTTGAAGTGCCGGAAGGATTCGAAGGAGAAGTATTGACTCAGGATCCAACTCAAGACCAAGAACAAGTACTTTTTGAAGGCAAGTTGTTCTTTGACCATGTTGATCCTATTTTGAAACCTATTTTGATTTAACCTATTGCATGCTAGTTCAATTAGAAAATACTTTATTTAAATATGTTGAGGTAGATAAATGCCAAATTGTTGTATGACACCTTGATTAATTAAATATGTGCCATGACCCCTTGTCACCCTAGTTGTGGTTTACTAGTTGGACATTATTAAATTGCCAACATGGGTTTTAGACCGTTGTAGTTTACTGCTTAGACCTGCTACGTGCTCATGACATGATTTTGGACAATCAAATGTTAATATTGACTTAATGATATATTGAACCTGTTTTGGAAAGGTATCATGTGATGTTGATGGCACGTGGTGCATGGTAATCAACTGGGGTTTTGATAAATAGTTTTCGACCGGGGCATGTGGCAAGAATGATCTGGTGGGCCAGTTGTGGCACTGGGGATGTTGATTTGGTTCTTCGGGTAGCCTTGCCCTGGTCACCCTAAGGACTTCACCTTGCAAGCCTTTGAACTGGGTCTAACGTGTAACCACATGTCTGTAATGGGACGGACCTAGTTGATTAAGTTGCTAATAACGTACCTGTGGGACCTCAGGAGGTCAACTACACCCTTTGTGTAAGTTGTACGGGGGAGCGTACCGGGGCTGAGGCCAGGTACCCATCTAACGGTTGATTGGCCTAAACTTCGCCTTAGCTAAGGGAACGGTTAGTGTGCAATAACTGGGGAGGACCACCTGTATTTTTAGAAGTTTCCGAAAGACTTTGTTACGGGAACTCACCTTTGTGGTGTTTGACTGTATCTTGTGGGTAAAGTGCATAACCTCTGCAGAGTGTAGAATCTATTCGAATAGCCGTGTCCGCGGTAATGGACATCGCTCGGGAATTACAGTCAAGGGTTAGATTTTCATGAAAATAACTTTGACTTGAAAGGTTGGGTTTGGTTTACAAATGACGTTAATGGAAATGTGGACTAGGATGGGAAAGATGTTTATTAAACTCCTTGAAAAGTTATCTATGCTATACTTGTTTCTACTGCTTTCGAATCTACTTATGCTATTTGTCAAATGCTGTTTTATTGCAAATATACCTTGAGCTATTCCTTTGTATCAAGCCATGCATATAGTATATTAGCTTGCATTCTGTGCATGACTTGCTGAGTACCAAGTACTCACCCTTGCCACAATACAACACCAGTTGAAGAGGAGACTACACCAGCTTTGGAGGAGGAGCTACACGAGGAACCGTCTACTTAGGGAGCGAACCCAGTCAGTTGCCTGTGGTATACTGGATGGCGCCACGATGTTATCTTATTTTTCCGCTGCTACTATTTCTCTCTTAATAAGTTTCGCCCTGCGAGGCGTATAATTGTAACTTGACCATAAGGTCGAGTAACCAGTTTGACTATTTAATTAAAGTACTTTATTAGTATCGAGTGGTATGATTGTGATATTTACCGATGTTAAGGCTGTGTGCACTAGCGCGTTCCTGGACTAGTGCTGAATACACAGAGGGTCCGGATTTGCAAATTCGGGTCCCGACAGAGGTGGTATCAGAGCCAGGTTGACCGTAGGCTCAACCTTAGCTAGAATGGTCGTAGAGAGGTTAAAACCTATTTTCTAAAGGCTAAAAGTTTGTCAAGATAAGAAATGACATCTCGACTTATCCCATTCTTTCTTTTCTTGTCTCTTGCTGAATTTTTCCTTACCTTATCACGATTTAAAAATTTCGAGTTCTTACATGAGCACTCTTGTGACAGATGGAGGGAGAGTTCAACTACGTCGATCTGGAGGTTGGTCACGCCGCGGAACTTTGGCGTATGTTACAGACTCTCAGAGATTTTGAGAAGCCGCAATACCAAGTGGAAGTGATCAGACAAGCAGGATTGATCAAGGCTTGTGACGTGAAGATTGTAGTACCTGTTAGGAAGAAGGGCCCAGGCAATCGCCCGATACACTGCACTGCCAGGAGGTCTACAATGCAGATGGGTATCCAAGAAGTATCACGACGAGCAATGCGGCACATTACCTGCATCTACGCCAGAGAGTTGGAGAGCACGGTGTTCCGTTATCTTCCGCGCAGCAATAAACTTCTTGACCCAAAGGCGATTCAGGATGAGGATGCCATGGTCACACAGTTGGCACGACTTGTTGTCGCCCAGGAGGATCTACTCGATGATACAAGCAAGGAGCTACAGAAGGCCCGCAAGGAGATCACGACAGAGAAGAACAGATGGCGGGAAGCTCAAGAGTATGTATCACACCTTCTGCAAAGGATTGGAGAGTTAGAGACGGCATTGTACGCACCAGAGCTGGAGCCAATGCTTGAGCTGCACGAGCCAGACCCGGAGGAGCCAGAGCTTGAGGAGGACACTGCTTCTTCGACTACCACAGATGACACAGTTGCTGGACATGGCAATCATTTCGCGCCTATGCCGCAGCATCCGTATCCAGGCCGTGGAGGTTTTCTCGATGAGTGAGCGTAGGTTCTATAGTGAGACTCCTTCGCCGAGTCGCGTCATAGAATAAAGAGTCACCCTTTAGGCGTTAGACTCCAGTGTGAGTTCGATTTGGATTTTCATTGCTTGCTAAGTGTGCAGTATGTGTTGCAAGGCCCTTAGGCATTGTAAGCAACCATACCAAGTTATTGATATCATTAGTTAATAAAGTTGGACTTTAAGTTACACTTTTCCCCCGCATAAGTTTCCCTGTTACTTGCCTATTCTTGTTCCCTCTCATCTCTAAGCCTTGGAGCAACCGACAGATGGTGAACACCCGCGGAAACTTTGGAGGCAATGGAAGTGGTTCTCGCCCAACAGAAAACCCCAATGATGGAGCACCAGCACCACCACTGGATATGCAGAATTTCGAAGCTTTTCTCGCTGCTCAGACTCAGTTGATGCATGCTATGATGCAACAGATGCAAAACGTCACTGCTCAGGCCACAGCTAATCAAGTCAATCAGGGACAACGCGTAATACAAGATCCGCCGAGTTTATGAGGACTCACCCACCCACTTTCTCTGGGAATGCCAATCCATTGGAGGCCGATGATTGGTTAAGGTCAATAGAGAGGAAGCTACACATTGCTCAATGCATGGGAAATGAGAAGGTACTCTACGCTTCTCATCAGTTGGAAGGAACAGCCGTTGAATGGTGGGAGAACTTCTGTGCCACGCAAGAGAACCCTCAGGACATCACTTGGGAAGAGTTCACAGCTGCATTCCGTCAGTATCACGTGCCTGAAGGAATCATGGATCTTAAGAAGGAGGAGTTCAGAGCACTGAAGCAAGGTAATCAGCCAGTGGGCGACTACCTGAACAAGTTTACACAGCTTGCTCGCTACGCACCTGAGGATGTAGCGACAGATAAAGCCAGACAGTCTCGCAAAATTTTGCTTTTCTTAAATTCATGTGAGATTTGGCACTTTGGTGAATTTTTGGAATTTTCTGGAATTTATTTGGATTTATTTGGAATTTATTTGAATTTATTCCATTTTGAAATAATTAAAGAATTTAATTTTGCAAATAAAATTTTGTTGGAAATATTTTATTTGAGTCCAAAATGTTCCAAAATATTTTCCAGAATTTTTCTGGAATTTTTCTGGTCTTTTGCTATTTTTAATGAATTAAATGAATTATTGGGAATTATTTTTAATATTAAATCGCTGGAAAATCAACTCGGGTCGAGTACTGTTCATCTGACCGAGTCGGAACCCGAGTCGGACTCGAGTCCGACCCGAGCCAGTTGACTCGACCAAACCAGCTCCCAACCCTAAGCGATCCCGACCGTTGGATCAAGATCCAACGGCTGAGATCCGCCTGCACGGCCGAGCCAGATCCGGCCCGATCCGATCAAGGCCCACGCCGATCGCGGGCCGCTGATCGTGCCACGGACGGCCGCGGCGTCGTCGCTCTCCGCCCGACTCCGAAGCCGGAGAGCTCCGCCGTGACCGAGCAGACACTCCGCTTAGGGTTCCGATTTGCACGCACGCCGAGGCCGTGATTTAAAGCGTGAGACGCCCCCGAGGTTGCCCTCATCCGTGCGCACTCCGTTCCCCAAGCCATCTCGCCGAGCCGCCGCCGCTTTGCCGTCTGAGCTCGCCGGAGTTGGAACCCTGTTGCGCGGATTTCTGCGCCGATTCCGCCGCCGTCCATCGTCTTCCGCCGAGAAGGAGCCCAGATCCGGAATCCCGTGACGAGACGCACAGAAGGAAGGACTCATCTCGCCGAGCAACCCAAACGCCGTCGGGCTCGTCGTCGTTCTCATCTCCGGTGGTCTTGCTCCGGCGTCACCATCGACCTCGCGAGCTCGGTGAACCGCCGATCCAGATCGGACGGTTGAGGTGAGCCCACGTTCTATTCCAAACTCCTGGAAACCGGATCGAATCCGGACCGTTGGATCAAGATCCAACGGCTCAGATCCGCCGCGTTAACCTAAACGGCGTGAAGCCTAGATCCAATGCGGGTCGTTGATTTTCAAATCAACGGCCGAGATTGCGCCACGTGTGCCTAGCCGCACTCCACGCTGCGTGTGGGCGTGTCCTCGACACGCGGCCCCGCAAGTCGAGGGCCCACGTCGGCCACCGCTTATGCGTGAGACCGCGACCGACAGTGGGTCCCACTGCCGGGCCTCACCCGAGCCGTGGACCGGGTCCACCATGGACCGAATCGCGCCGTGGGCTGAGCCCATGAGCGGCTGACGCCACCAGCCAATCAGAGCCGAGCGTGTCCTCGCCGACGCATGATAATTAATTTCGGAAAAAAAGAAATAATTTATTAATTCGAAATATTGATTCAAATTTAGATTCAAACTTCAAACGCTTATAACTTTTGCGTTTCAACTCCGATTTGAGTGATTCAAATTTCTAAATTTGTATAAAATTGAGATCTACCTAAATATGAATTTTATTTAATTTTTGGACTAAAGTTTTTCTCTGCAAAATTATTTAATTGATTATTTAAACTTTAAATAATCATAACTTTTGCGTCTTAACTCCAAATTTGACGATTCCAGTTTCTAAAAATTCATAAAATTATGTTCTCTCTGTTTATAGATTTTATTTGGGTGTTTGGACACTTTTTGCCTATTGTTTATTTGTGTATTTGCTATTTGCACGCTTTACGAGTAGACGTTGAAGTGCCAGAAGGATTCGAAGGAGAAGTATTGACTCAGGATACAACTCAAGACCAAGAACAAGTACTTTTTGAAGGCAAGTTGTGCTTTGACCATGTTGATACTATTTCGAAATCTATTTTGATTTAAACTATTGCATGCTAGTTCAATTAGAAAAATACTTGGTTTAAACATGGGGGTTAGATAAGTACCAATTTGCTGTATGACACCTTGATTATTTAAGTACGTGCCATGACCCTTGTCACCCTAGTTGTGGATTACTAGTTGGACATTATTAAATTGCCAACATGGGTTTAGACCGTTGTAGTATCTTTGCTTAGACACACTTTACGTGCTCATAACATGATTTTGGATAATCAAATGTTAATATTGACTTAATGATATATTGAACCTGTTTTGGAAAAGTATCATGTGATGTTGATGGCACGTGGTGCATGGTAATCAAGCGGGGTTTGATAAACGATTTTCGGCCAGGGCATGTGGCAAGAGTAATCAGGTGGGCGGTTGTGGCATTGGGAGTGTTGTTTTGGTTCTTGGGTAGTCTTGCCCTGGTCACCCTAAGGACTTAACCTTGCAAGCCTTTGAATTGGGTCTAACGTGCAACCACATGTCTCGTAATGGGACGGACCTAGTTGACTAAGTTGCTAATAACGCACTGTGGGACCTCGGAGGTCAACTACACCCTTTGTGTAAGTTGTGCGGGAGCGTCTGGGCTGAGGCCAGTACCCATCTAACAGTTGATTGGCCTAAACTTCGCCTTAGCGAAGGGAAGGGTTAGTGCGCAATAACCGGGAGGACCACTTGTATTGTTAGAGGTTTAGAAAGACTTTGTTACGGGAACTCGCCTTTGTGGTGTTTGACTGTATCTTGTGGGTAAAGTGCATAACCTCTGCAGAGTTTAGAATCTATTCGAATAGCCGTGTCCGCGGTATTGGACATCGCTCGGGAATTACAGTCAAGGGTTAGATTTTTCTCAAAAATAACTTGGATTTGGAAGGTTGGGTTGGATTAATAATGATGTTGATAGGAATATGGATTAGATGGGAAAGGTGTTTACCAAACATTTTTGAATAGTTACTTATGCTTTACTTATTTCTACTGCTTTCGAATCTACTTACATTACTTTTCAAATGCTGTTTACTGCAAATATACCTTGAGCTATTCCTTTGTACCAAGCCATGCATGTAGTATATTAGCTTGCATTCTGTGCATGACTTGCTGAGTACCAAGTACTCACCCTTGCCTCAACACAACACCAGTTTAAGAGGAGACTACACCAGCTTTGGAGGAGGAACTCCAAGAAGATCCGTCTACTTAGGGAAGCGAGCCCAGTCAGTTGCCTGTGGTATACTGGATGGCGCCACGAAGTTATTTGATTTTCCGCTGCTATTATTTTTCTCTGAATAAGTTTCGCCTTGCGAGGCATATATTTGTAATTTGACCATAAGGTCAAGTAACCAGTTTAACTATTTAAATAAAGTACTTTATCGGTATCGAGTGGTATGATTGTGATATTTACCGATGTTAAGACTGTGTGCACTAGCGCGTTCCTGGACTAGTGCTGAATACACAGAGGGTCCGGATTTGCAAATTCGGGGTCCCGACAGACACTTTTCCAACAGTTGTCCAAAGAAGACAGCAGGAGTAACCCCAGTTCGCTTCAACCTGGGATCCACACCAGCTAGGACGCCAGCACCAGGAACCACATCCCAAACTGTGGTGAGAGGCCGAGTCAACCATGTCACCACGGATGCACTGCAGAATGCTACGGACGTCGTACTGGGTAAGTTACTAGTCAACTCAGTACCTGCAACAGTTTTGTTTGACTCTGGAGCTTCGCATTCGTTTATTTCGCAAGGCTTTGCTGCTAGAAACGATTTGGGGATTGCAAGACTTAAGTGCATGCTTTTAGTTCAAACCCCTGGTTCCGAACTCCGAACGAAAGTAGGATGTTCCGGGGTGAGAATACTAATAGATGGGATAGAGATCCTAGCGAACCTTATTATTTTAGAGACCCAGACCTTAGACGTCATTTTGGGAATGGATTGGTTATCCAAGCACAAGGCCGTATTGGATTGTGGACGAAGAACTATCTCAGTTGAGAGCCCGTGTGGAAAGAAGGTAGAATTTCAAGCCACTGCCATTAGAGATGGACAGTTGATGGTTAACAGTACCAAGACAATCAGCATAGAGGATGTCTCGGTAGTGAATGAGTACCCAGATGTTTTTCCTGAAGATCTACCTGGTATGCCGCCAGACAGGGACATAGAGTTTGTGATAGAGCTTGTACCTGGTACAGCACCGATAGCAAAGAGACCGTATCGGATGTCCACCGAAGAATTGGTAGAGATGAAAAAGCAACTTGAAGAGCTAATGGAGAAAGGATTTATCAGACCGCGTTCATCATTTGTGGGGAAGCGCCAGTGTTGTTTGTCAAGAAGAAGGACGGGAGTTTCAGGATGTGCATTGACTACCGTGCACTCAATGAAGTCACCGTGAAGAATAAGTATCCGCTACCCAGGATTGATGATTTGTTTGATCAGCTGAGAGGAGCCGGAGTTTTCACCAAGATTGATCTGAGATCGGGATACCATCAGTTGAAGATCAGATCAGAGGATATTCCGAAGACCGCATTCTCGTCAAGATATGGACATTACGAGTTTACAGTTATGTCCTTTGGTCTGACGAATGCACCAGCATATTTCATGAATATGATGAATAAGGTGTTCATGGAATATTTGGACAAGTTTGTTGTCGTGTTCATAGATGATATCCTAATCTACTCCAAGACAGAGGATGAACATGCAGAGCACTTGAGGTGAGTTTTGGAAAAGCTGAGGGAACAGCAACTCTTCGCCAAGTTCAGTAAGTGTGATTTTTGGAAGGACCAGGTGGAATTCCTCGGGCATGTAATGACCGCAGAAGGAGTCGCTGTAGTCCAAAGCAAGGTAGAAGCTGTGTTACATTGGGAGCAGCCGAAAACCGTAACCCAAATCCAGAGTTTACTTGGAATGGCAGGATACTATCGCCGTTTCATTGAAGGCTTTTCGACAATTGCGAAACCTCTCACGCAATTGCTGAAAAAGGAAAAGAAGTTTGCATGGATGCCAGAGTGCGAGAAAAGATTTCAAGAACTGAAGACGAGATTGACATCAGCACCAGTGTTGGTTCTGCCGGACGTTAATCAAAGCTTCGATATCTATTGTGATGCATCGCGTCAAGGACTTGGATGTGTGTTAATGCAGAACGGAAAGGTCGTCGCTTATGCATCAAGGCAGTTGAGGCCGCATGAGGAGAATTATCCGACGCATGACCTAGAGCTAGCTGCCGTAGTGCATGCCTTGAAGATATGGCGTCACTATCTAATTGGAAACAGATGTGAAGTATACACGGACCATAAGAGTCTTAAGTACATCTTCACCCAATCAGACCTGAATATGAGGCAGAGGAGATGGTTGGAGTTGATCAAGGACTACAATGTTGGAATCCATTACCATCCAGGAAAGGCAAACGTAGTTGCCGATGCTCTGAGCCGGAAAAGCGATACCGTGAGTATGTTGCTGGCCACAAGTCAGGATGAGCTATGTGAGGATTTCCAGAGAATGCAGATTGAAGTCGTACCAGAAGGGTTCATAGCAGCATTGGATGTGAAGCCCACCCTAGAAGATCAGATTCGAGAAGGACAGAAGGACGATGACAAGATCCGCAGGATTAAGTCCATCAAGGGAGAAGGCAAGGCAGAGGATTTCAGGTTAGATGAGCAAGGCATGTTATGGATAAAGGATCGGATTTGTGTGCCCAACAAGAAGGAATTAAAACAGCTGATTTTGGAGGAAGCCCATGACTCCAAGTATTCAATTCACCCAGGGAGTGCCAAGATGTATCAGGATTTGAAGGAGAGATTCTGGTGGCCGAGCATGAAGCGTGAAGTTGCCGAGCATGTTGCATTGTGCGACGTATGCCAGAGAGTCAAGGCAATGCATCAGAGACCAGCAGGATTGTTGCAGCCGCTGAAAATACCTGAGTGGAAGTGGGAGGAAATCGGAATGGATTTCATTACCGGTTTGCCTAAGACTCAAGGAGGTTATGACTCCATATGGGTTATAGTGGATCGCTTGACCAAAGTAGCCCATTTTATCCCCGTGAAGACCACTTACTCGGGGGATAAGTTAGCAGAGTTGTATATGACCAGGATCGTCTGTTTGCACGGAGTGCCAAAGAGGATTGTATCGGACAGAGGTACCCAATTTACCTCAAGGTTCTGGAATAAGTTGCATGAAGCCATGGGAACCCGTTTGAACTTCCGTACAGCTTATCATCCACAGACGGATGGCCAGACTGAAAGAGTCAATCAGATTCTGGAGGATATGCTAAGAGCGTGTGCATTGGCTTATGCTACCTCTTGGGATAAGAGTTTGCCGTATGCCGAGTTCAGTTACAATAATAGTTACCAGGTTAGTTTACAGATGTCACCTTTTGAGGCACTGTATGGTCGACCTTGTCGGACGCCATTAAACTGGAATGAGACAGGTGAACGCCGTGTCTTTGGCCCAGATATTCTTCAAGAAGCTGAAGAACAGATTGCCATGATCAGGGAGAGATTGAAGATAGCCCAATCACGACAGAAGAGTTATGCTGACAACCGTCGCCGAGACCTGAATTTCGAACCAGAAGATTTCGTGTATCTCAGAGTCACGCCGCTCAGGGGAGTTAAGAGGTTCCATGCCAAAGGAAAACTTGCACCCCGTTATGTTGGACCATTTAAGATTTTGAGCCGCAGAGGCGAAGTTGCTTACCAGCTGGAGTTACCGCAGTCATTAGCAGGAGTGCATGACGTATTCCACGTGTCCCAGTTGAAGAAGTGTCTCCGAGTTCCTGAGGAACAAACACCGCTAGAATCAATTGAGTTGCAAGAAGATTTGACTTACAAGGAGTATCCCGTGAAGATTTTGGACACTATGGATCGCGAGACTAGAAATAAGTCAACCCGCTTCTGTAGAGTTCAGTGGAGCAACCACGCGGAGAGTGAAGCAACTTGGGAGCGCGAAGAGGATTTGAAGAAAGAGTTTCCAAACCTATTCTGTAGTAAGCCCTGAATCTCGGGGACGAGATTCTATTAAGGGGGGGAGGTTTGTAACATCCCAAAATTTTGCTTTTCTTAAATTATTGTGTGATTTGGCACTTAGGTGAATTTTTGGAATTTTCTGGAATTTATTTGGAATTATTTGGAATTTATTTGAATTTATTCCATTTTGAAATAATTAAAGAATTAAACTTTGCAAATAAAATTTTGTTGGAAATATTTTATTTGAGTCCAAAATGTTCCAAAATATTTTCCAGAATTTTTCTGGAATTTTTCTGAGTCTTTTGCTATTTTTAATGATTTAACTGAATTTCTGGGAATTTAATTGGATTATTTAAATGCGAGTGGGTTTTACTGTACATCCGACCAGACCCGAGTCCGAGTCAGACTCGAGTCGACTTCCGTTGGTCCAAATTAACCCGCTCGGCCAACCCAAACCTGCGTGTGACCGTTGGATCAAGATCCAACGGCCACGATTGAGCCACGCCACCGAGCCCGAGTCCGACCGAGCCGCCACGGCCCGAGTCCGACCGAACCCAAACTCACGCACCGCTGGATCTCGACATAACGGCCGCGGCGCGTGCCACGTCATCCACCCGAAGTCGCCGGACTCCGCCGCCAAGAACGGAGCAGTCTCGGTTCGTGGCGTTTACGGACGCCGAGGGCTTTATTTATTGCGCCGTCACCGCCATCGTGACCGCCACTTCATTGCGCACCCGTAGCCCTAGACAACGTTGCCTGAGCCGCCGCCGTTGAGCCGTAATCGCTCGCCGGAGTTACCTCTTCCCTCCGCCGTGGTTCTTTGCCGATTGCCGCCATCCCCGTCGTCCTCTGCCGCCGTTGTGCCCAGATCCGGAACTGGGAGGCCACGACGCGAGAGGGCGTCCAACTCACCTCGCCGGAGGAGCCCCGCAACGCCGTGCCCTAGGTCGTCGTCCCCAGCACCGGTCAGCTGCGCCGCCGCACGCCATCACCGTCCCCGCGAGCACCGCCAGCCGTCCGATCAGCATCCGACGCCCCAGATCTCGCCACGTCACCCGCCGGTGAGATCCCGTTCCAAATCCCAGATCCAATCTCAACCGTTGGATCTAAATCCAACGGTCCAGATCAAAACGCGTTAACCCAAACGCGTGGGTCCAGATCTAATCTGGGCCGTTGATTTTCAAATCAACGGCCGAGATTGCGCCACGTGTCGGGAAGCCTGACCGCCGCAGCCAGCGCACCCGCGCGCGTGACGCTGACACGCCGGGCCCGCGTGTCAGCGACGCGACCAAACCGCACCATGACGTCATGGCGGGCCCGCATGTTAGCGGCTGTCCCAGCCGAGCGCTGACGTCAGCAATGACGTCACAGTGGGTGCCACCTGTCAGCACCGTGGGCTGAGCCCCACTGACGTTAGCAGTGATGTCACCCGAGTGGTCCCACCTGTCAGCGACACGTGGAGTCGTGGACCGAATCCACGGTAGACCCGAGCCGAGCGTGGACCAAGTCCATGGACCGGCTGATGTCAGCAGACCAATCAGAGGCTGCCACGTGTCCTCGCTGACGCAATAATTAATTTTCGAAAAAGAAAATGATTTATTAATTCGAAATAATGATTTCAGATTTTGTTTCAAACTTCAAACGCTTATAACTTTTGCGTTTCAACTCCGATTTGAGTGATTCAAATTTCTAAATTTGTATAAAATTGAGATCTACCTAATCATGAATTTTATTTAATTTTTGGACTAAAGTTTTTCTCTGTAAAATTATTTAATTGATTATTTAAACTTCAAAATGCTATAACTTTTGCATTTTAACTCCGAATTTGACGATTCCAGTTTCTAAAAATTCATAAAATTATGTTATCTCTGTTTATGGACTTTATTTGGATATTTGGACACTTTTTGCCTACTGTTTATTTGGGTATTGCTATTTGCACGCTTTACGAGTAGACGTTGAAGTGCCGGAAGGATTCGAAGGAGAAGTATTGACTCAGGATCCAACTCAAGACCAAGAACAAGTAATTTTTGAAGGAAAGTTGTGCTTTGACCATGTTGATCCTATTTTGAAACCTATTTTGATTTAACCTATTGCATGCTAGTTCAATTAGAAAATACTTTATTTAAATATGGGGAGGTAGATAAATGCCAAATTGTTGTATGACACCTTAATTAATTAAATATGTGCCATGACCCCTTGTCACCCTAGTTGTGGTTTACTAGTTGGACATTATTAAATTGCCAACATGGGTTTTAGACCGTTGTAGTTTACTGCTTAGACCTGCTACGTGCTCATGACATGATTTTGGACAATCAAATGTTAATATTGACTTAATGATATATTGAACCTGTTTTGGAAAGGTATCATGTGATGTTGATGGCACGTGGTGCATGGTAATCAACTGGGGTTTTGATAAATAGTTTTCGACCGGGGCATGTGGCAAGAATGATCAGGTGGGCCAGTTGTGGCACTGGGGATGTTGATTTGGTTCTTCGGGTAGTCTTGCCCTGGTCACCCTAAGGACTTCACCTTGCAAGCCTTTGAACTGGGTCTAATGTGCAACCACATGTCTGTAATGGGACGGACCTAGTTGATTAAGTTGCTAATAACGTACCTGTGGGACCTCAGGAGGTCAACTACACCCTTTGTGTAAGTTGTACGGGGGAGCGTCTGGGCCGAGGCCAGTACCCATCTAACGGTTGATTGGCCTAAACTTCGCCTTAGCTAAGGGAAGGGTTAGTGTGCAATAACCGGGGAGGACCACCTGTATTGTTAGAAGTTTCCGAAAGACTTTGTTACGGGAACTCGCCTTTGTGGTGTTTGACTGTATCTTGTGGGTAAAGTGCATAACCTCTGCAGAGTGTAAAATCTATTCGAATAGCCGTGTTCGCGGTAATGGACATCGCTCGGGAATTACAGTCAAGGGTTAGATTTTTATGAAAATAACTTGGACTTGAAAGGTTGGGTTTGGTTTACAAATGACGTTAATGGAAATGTGGACTAGGATGGGAAAGATGTTTATTAAACTCCTTGAAAAGTTATCTATTCTATACTTGTTTCTACTGCTTTCGAATCTACTTATGCTATTTGTCAAATGCTGTTTTATTGCAAATATACCTTGAGCTATTCCTTTGTATCAAGCCATGCATATAGTATATTAGCTTGCATTCTGTGCAAGACTTGCTGAGTACCAAGTACTCACCCTTGCCACAGTACAACACCAGTTGAAGAGGAGACTACACCAGCTTTGGAGGAGGAGCTCCACGAGGAACTGTCTACTTAGGGAGCGAGCCCAGTCAGTTGCCTGTGGTATACTGGATGGCGCCACGATGTTATCTTATTTTTTCGCTGCTACTATTTCTCTCTTAATAAGTTTCGCCCTGCGAGGCGTATAATTGTAACTTGACCATAAGGTCGAGTAACCAGTTTGACTATTTAATTAAAGTACTTTATTAGTATCGAGTGGTATGATTGTGATATTTACCGATGTTAAGACTGTGTGCACTAGCGCGTTCCTGGACTAGTGCTGAATACACAGAGGGTCCGGATTTGCAAATTCGGGTCCCGACAGCGAGCAAGTAGTTTCAACTCTAATCTAGTAGACCAATTTAATCTTTAAACAATAAATTGCATGTGGCATGCTTGAAGCATACTTCTTTTATTTCCTTGGAGTGGCATGCTTGAAGCATACATCTTATCTTGAGGGAATGGCATGCTTGAAGCATACATCTTATCTTTTTAGGGAAAGCATGCTTGAAGCATATAACTTGAAGCTTTTGCTTTTAACAACCCTTTTTTTATACTGATTCCCTTTTCTTTTATTTTTTTTCTTTGATTGTAAACATGCAAGGAGATTAAAATGTCTTTTGAAAGAGTAAAGCTGCAAACACACTTGCTTCATAGCCCAAATTTGTCAAGAAGATTCAATATCAAGCCTAGAAGAGTAAGATATCACAGAGTATTTAGCTTATAGGCAATCAGTCCAAGGAATTCCGCAATGTCATTTTTAGTTCAAGTGAGACAATTAGATTATCATATATTAGCTCAATTACATAACATATAAAGAAATATGATAAAGTGAGCTCATCACGTGAAAGAACTTGGCAAAGAAACTCCCCCTCAAAACAAACCCATTGGATGAACAATCCCAAGTTCTCCCCGAATAAAAGCAAAACGAGAGGAAGACAAAGGTTTTGTGAAAATGTCTGTGTTGACGATCGGTTTCGCCGGCAATGAGATTTGTGATTCTAGGGGATTCGTGCGGGATCAGAGCTAGATGGTAACACAGGATGCGAGGACGATCTCTTTTTAGACAGGTTCGGGCTCTCACGGTTGGTTGGTTCGAGGCCGAGTGGTACCCGTGCCCGTTTACGGTGCGCGGCGATCGGCTTGCAAAGCTCGACCGACCCTCATGGGGCGTACCTTGAATGAGTTGTTTGGCTCGTGGCCGAGTGGCACCCGCGCCCGTTTACAGTGCGCGGCAACTGGCTTGTCGCTCAGCTGACCCTCATGGGGCATACCATAGTCTTTTGGCTCGTGGCTGAGTGGTACCCACGCCCATTTATGGTGCGCGGCAACTGGCTTGTCGCTCAGCTGACCCTCATGGGGCGTACCATAGTCTTTTGGCTCGTGGCCGAGTGGTACCCGCGCCCGTTTACGGTGCGCGGCAACTGGCTTATCGCTCAGCTGACCCTCGTGGGGCGTACCATAGTCTTTTGGCTCATGGCCGAGTGGTACCCGCGCCCGTTTACGGTGCGCGGCAACTGGCTTGTAAAGCTCGATCGACCCTCATGGGGCATACCTTGGTCATATAGAGTAATGCTCGTGTTCGCTGATCGCGATCGCTTCAAACTCTCATGGAGCGCATTCTCAAGACCGTGTTAGTAAAAATCCTCCCACGATACCCGATCCCGCTATACAGCAGTGACCGGCAGTTGACCCCAAATTATGGAGCATACCGCTGGAGGATGTTCGAAAAATGCCCGGCCGCAATCTTCCGTGGCGGCCGGCGTTCAGGCCCATCATGGGGCGCACTTTATCCCAAACTTCGAACCAGACTTGACACCTGGTCACGTTTTGCGCGACACAGCTCTTGGCCCAACATGGGGCGTGCCCTAGATCCGGCCCAGAATCGAGCATGGAAGCCCTTGCTTTTCCCGCCGTATGGCGAAAATTGAGGCTCATTTCTTATAAATGAGGAAAACCTTGCTGGGGTAAAGACATCTTTGCCCCTCCCCCACCACGGCTGAGAAATCTTCGAATCTCCTTTGGCGATCTGGGTGACCTAGGGTTTCTAGTTTCGCGCCCAAGACTCTCGGTGGTTGCTCCCACAGGGTCTCCTTCGTCGAGATGTCTTCTTCTTCTTCCTCTTCTTCGTCGTCGTCGGAGGATGGCGCTGGTCCGGCGAGCACGGGGTGGGAGACCTCCATTACTACGGAGTCCCGCTTGGAGGAGTTGGTCGCGGCCGGCGTTATCCCTCCGCTGGAGTTGATCTCCGCCCGTCCCGCCGCAGGTGATCCTTACCCCCTACCCCTGGATAATGAGATCGTGGTTTTCGAGTCCTTTTGGTGGGGATTTAGCGTTCCTGGGAGCGCCTTTTTCCGAGGGCTCCTTCACTTTTACGAGATCGAGCTGATCAATTTGAATCCCAACTCCATTCTTCACATTGCTCTCTTCGTTCAACTTTGCGAGGCGTATCTTGGGATACATCCTCATTTTGACTTGTTCCGCTCCCTATTCCTGCTCAAGCCTCATCCGAACCGGGCTGCTCCCAGCGTCATTGGGGGCACCGGACTTCAGCTGCGAGAGGGCCTGAAGAAACATTACTTCGCCATCCCCCTCAAGACTTCCCTTAAAGGTTGGAGGCGGGAGTGGTTCTATTATGCAAATGTTGATCCTTTTCTCGCCCCTTTCACTGGCCGCACCCCTAAAGCTTCTCGATGCTGGAGTGATGCCCCAGATGGCGGCGGGTTGAACCAAGTCGCCGAGCTTCTGGCGTTGATTAATGATCTGAAAAGTCAGGGGTTGTCTGGCCCCGGGATCGCGATCAGCTTTGTGAAGCGCGGGGTGCAACCCTTAAAGGAGAGAATCCACTTGGGGTTCCAGTACGGCGGGACTCAGGATCCCACCCGGGAGACAAGCATGTCCCTATCAAGAGATTCAATGGCGGCGCGGGTGGTTGATTTCTTCGCGCCTGGCACTGAGATTACCAACAAGGGCTGCCCTCACAAATTTTCGGCGGCGAACCCTCCCCCTCCTGTGAGTGTCCCACTCTCTCGAGAAGCTATCCCATGATTTTTGCCTAATGTGTGATTCTGACAACGTGCAATCGTTCATCTTTCAGGAACGTGAGTCCTTATTTTCTAACGCTCCGGTCGTCGGCCTCTCTCAGCTGAGGAATGTTCAGGCCAAGCGAGCGGCTGACACTTCGGCCGATGAGCTGCGCCGGCAATCTGCGAAGGAGGCTGCTGATCCCTCGCCGGCCGGGCCTTCGACCTCCAGTGTCCCCGGGTCACAAGGCGCAGAGCCGCAGCCCTCTGTCTCAGGGGCAGCCCCGATTTGGTCTTGGTCGGGCTCCTCTCCGAGCGGTGCTGGGACTCGGATGAAGCCTGGGATGAAGTTTAAAAAATCCAGGAGGTATTCTTTCGGGCAATCCTTGTCTTTTTGTTCTTACCTGTGCTGAGACGTTTCCTTTTTGTCAATTCAAGACTCCTACCATGGACGTCCCAGTGGAGGGGTCTCCTGAAAAGGAGCCCCCGGAGCCGGCTTCTCCAAGGGGGACCCTCCCCTCGTCGGCTAGGTCACCGTCTCCTTCGGTAGCTGGGGTGTCGCCACCTCGTGCTGCTGGCCCGACCGCTGAGCTGTCGAGTGGTCCAGCAGTCGATGAGCTTGACCCGGCTTCGCCTCCCGAAGTGGAGGAGGTGCATCGAGAGCCACCGCTGCTCGGTTCTCTGACGAAGCCCCCGAATCGGACCGTGTGGTGCGAGGGGCGTTCCGACTGGAAAGGGATGGAGGAGGACGAGGAAGCGGAGATAGCGGCTCGGACGGAGCTTTACGAGCTCACCATCAGGCGTAGCACGCTCGTCAGGGTGAGTTTTCTGTCTTTCTTTAGTCTGTTATCATCAGGGAATGCTGGCCCCCACCTGAGACTCTGCCATGTCGTCTAGGACAAGGGAGAGCGCTCGGAGCAGAGGTCGCAGTTTTTTCGAAAGGTGCTCCCCAAGCTCAAGGAGCACCAGAAGTATCAGGACAAGGTCAACGAGATCAGCGGCGACAGATGGAGAGAGGTCCACGGGCTGGAGACCCAGTGCATGACGCTCCGATAGGCAAAAGCGGAGCTTGAGCATACGCTCGAAGGTAAGATTCCTCCCTAGATTTTTTATGGATACTTTCTTAAGTAGCTGGGAAAAATGACGGCGACCTCGTGTTTCAGAACGCGACTCGACTATCGCTGAGTTGAGGGCACGACTGGAGGCTTCAGAAAGCTCTAACCTCGAAACTCGAGCTGGCTTGGAGAAGACACAGCGAGAGTTGGAGGGTAAGCTCCCTTGGCTTGAATTGAACGTGCTTGGCGCTGGGTGTGTTCTTTAGCGACAGCTTGTCTTTGGTGCAGAATACAAGGGGAAGATAGCCGCTGTCGAACGAAGCCACACGAAGCTGCGCGTCGCCTGCGAGCCAGTTCTGCATCTTTTGCATATCGAAGGAGCCGAACCAGGCCAGGAGGATGACGCCATTCCGCTTCTCTCGGGTGGAGCCGACAGGATCAAAGCTTATGCAAAGGAGTCGGCGACCATGAGTGCGAACCAGGCGTTGGCGGTGATCAAATCTCACTATCCAAGGGTTGACCTTGAAGCTGTCAAAGAGGGTTTCGCCTGTGATGAAGACAAAGCCAACGCACTGCTCGAAGAGGTCTCCGGTACATCGTAGGCCTTGTTAGAGAATCTTGAATTTTGACTTTGATGTACCCCTTCGTGTCAAACGTTGACTCATGTGTGAGGCGCTGTTCGAAGTTTTCATATGGCTTGCCTCATTTGTACTTTGTTGGGTTAAATAGCTTTTGCTACCCTTCTGGCTGAGTGGTTCTGCCCTCGAGCATCGGTACTTTGAGTAGCACTCGGGACAGCATTTGCTACCCTTCTGGCCGAGTGGTTCAGCCCTCGAGCGTTGGGACTTAGTTTGTGACCTTCTCGCCCCAGGCACGCTTTTTCGAGTGGCTGGTGTCCGAAATGTCCTCGTCCTCGAGTGTCGGGAACCACGTTGCGGCTTCCTGGCTGAGTGGTTTCGCCCCCAAGCTCACGTGGTCACCTTCCGCTTAATTGGGCCCACTCCGCGGGAAGGCCAACTTAAGTTGAACCGCGCCTGACACGTGCCTGGCGATATGTCCCTTCGTTCCGTTCAGATTACGTCGGAACGGCGCCTGACACATGTTGATCTTCTTCGTGCTTCGAGGACATTGGCAGCATCGCGGCGTCGCTTCGTCTTCTGTGGCCTCGACTCCAGAGCCATGCACAGCCTATAAATGGGACATCACCGCTCTTGAGTGATCGTCCCTCTCTTTGAGTCTCCTTCCCCTCCTTCGTCCCAACTTTCCTCCATGTATAACACGAGGAGGTTTGTTGGCCCCTACGCGGCGTTTTTTCGCCAGCGGTTCTTCGGACTGCTCCACAGCTGGGAGGAGGCAGAGTCCTGGGAGGAACACGACTTCGCCTTTCTGGAGGCGGAAGAAGAGGACGGGGCCGCCAGGGACGCCGCCGCCATGGCCGCCTTGCTGGAGGTGGCCCCGGGGCTCCACGAGGTGGCCGAGATTATCACAGAGATGGTCGGGCGCGAACGCCGCGACGACCTAGCCGTTAGGGCTCTCGTTCGCCTTATACCACCCCTTTGGGTGGTTGAGGACGAAATCCTGGCAAGATCGGGTCGCGCACCGCTGCCTCGACCTCGACGACTCGCCTCTGCCTCTGGGCAAAGACTCCGCAGCAGAAGAAGCAGAGCAGCTCCAGGCTCCACCAAAGAAGACCACCAAAGAATGTAGCAAGATCGGCGACAGGAGCCGCCCTTCTTTTTTTTTAATACGAGAAAATGAAAAAAGTTAGTAATGTAAATTACTGTCGTTATGGAATACTAATCTGCGCTCTTTTGCCCCTCTAAGTTTGATCGTTTTTCTTTGGGTAGTTTACACTAGTCGACAGCCCCAGCCTCCCGGCAAATGAGGTGCCGAGGGTCAATTTTCATCGACTACAGTCTAGTGACCCCGATCTCTGTTCAACGAAATTCCTGGAGTATCGATCGTTATTCCCGAGTGGTTGGTAGCTTCTTTTAGCTTAGTCTTTTCTAACTCGTGCGATAGTACATACGTTCGGATATTGCCGCTTGATGCGATCTCATATCGAACGTGCATCTTCGTGTATTCTGTATCGGCACGGCTCGGATCAGACAATACACTAGTAGGGTGATAACCACTCGGGATTAATCGAGTCACTAGTCAAAACTGATCAAAGTACTAGACAATCGGGAGCTTTATTTAATGCATGGGAGTGAGATACATAACTTATGCGTAGAAGCGACGCAGCTGTTCGGCGTTCCAAGTATTCGCCAGGACCTCGCCATCTTCCCGTCTGAGTCGATAGGCACCCGGCCGGACCGTCTCCTCCACAATGTACGGACCTTCCCAAATTGGAGAGAGCTTGTGCACACTTTTCTGGTTCCTCCTGAGGACCAGATCTCCTTTTGAAAAGGCTCTACTTCTGACATTGCGAGAATGGTAACGCCGAAGTCCCTGGAGGCACTTGGCCGACTAGATGGCTACAACGTTTCGAGCCTCCTCGAGCTGATCAAGCTCTACCATTCGGCTCCCCTCGGACTCGACTTCCTTGTAATTCCGAACCCTCGTGGATTCGAATTCTAGTTCAGTCGGCAGAACCGCCTCTGCACCGTAAACTAGGAAAAAGGGAGTTTGCCCAGTTGCCCGGCTGGGAGTGGTTCTGAGTCCCCAGAGTACCGACGGTAACTCTTTCACCCATCGGGCAGCGTATGGTTTGAGGCGATCGAAGACCCTGGCCTTGAGGCCCCGGAGGACTAAGCTATTAGCCCGCTCCACTTGCCCATTGCTTCGTGGATGAGCTACCGAGGTGAAGCAAATCTTGATTCCGACGCCTTCGCACCACTCTTGAAATTCTTCACTCCTGAATTGGGTACCGTTGTCTGTAATGATCCAATTGGGAACTCCGAATCTGACCACGATATCCTGGAAGAACTCCTTGGCCTTAAGCGCAGTGATCGTGGCGACTGGTTTAGCTTCGATCCACTTGGTGAACTTGTCAATGGCTACGAAAAGGTAGGAGAAACCACCTTGCGCCTTCTTGAGTGAGCCGACTAAGTCGAGCCCCCACACCGCAAAGGGCCAAGAGATGGGGATAATTTGCAGCTCCTCTGCCGGCAAGTGTGTCTCCCTTGCATAGAACTGGCAGCCCTCGCAAGTTCGAACGATCTCCTTAGCATCCGTCACCGCCGTAGGCCAAAAGAAGCCCTGGCGATAGGCTTTCCCAACCAAGGCTTTGACGCCGCATGATGGCCGCACATCCCCGAGTGGATTTCTTTCAGCAGGTCTCTTCCCACTTGTTCCGAAATGCACCGCCTGAGGACACCTGAGGTGCTCTTCCTAAAGAGCTCCTCGCCAATCACCACATAGGATTTGGCTTGTCGGGAGATGCGCTCGGCCAGAGCGGTTGCCTCTGGAAGTCTGTCCTTCAAGAGATAATCTAGATATGGGGCCGTCCAGTTGGGGTTAATGAGCAGGACTCCGGTCTCAGGATCCTTGGCTCCCGTCGTTTTGCAACAGTTGGCTTGTAAAGATCCTGGACGAAGATACCACTCGGGACCTCTGCCCGAGTGGCTCCCATTTTAGCCAACTCGTCGGCTGCTTCTTTATTGCGACAGAGGACACGGACCAGCTCCAGACCATCAAACTTGCCTTCCAATTCTCGGACTTGCTGGCAATACGCCGTCATAGTCTGATCGATGCACGACCAGTCCTTCTGTACTTGGCTCACCACCAACTGGGAGTCATCGCGAACCGCCAGTCGTCGGATTCCGAGCGATGTGGCGATGCGAAGCCCGTGGATGAGTGCCTCGTACTCTGCGGCATTGTTCGAGGGCGGGAAGTGAATCCGAAGGACGTACTTCAACCTATCGCCTTTCGACGAGACGAGGAGAATTCCTGCCCTGGCCCCGCCGAGCATGAGAGATCCATCGAAGTGCATGGTCCAATACTCCGGCTCTTCTTCCATGCGGGGAGCTTGGGATTCAGTCCACTCGGCCGTAAAGTCGGCCAAAGCTTGGGACTTGACGGTAGTGCGCGGCTTGAACGAGATGTCGAAGGCTCCAAGCTCGGCCGCCCACTTTGAGATTCTCCCAGAAGCTTCTCGATTATGGAGGACCTCTCCCACGGGGAAGAAGTCACTACTGAAATTGAGTGCCCTTGGAAATAATGCTTGACTTAGTGGCGAGATCAAAATTGCGCATGCAGCCTTCGAACTTGAGGATATCGCGTCTTGGATTCGCCCAGTACTTCGCTGACAAAATAAACCGGGCGTTGTACGCCGTAGTGGTGTCCAGACTCTTCCCGCTCCACAACTATCGCGGCACTGACTTGAGTTCTTCGAAGGATTGCTGTGCCTCTGCCGTCCATTCAAAACTGTCCTGCTTCTTAAGGAGCTTGAAGAAAGGCATCCCCTGAACCCCCAACCGGGAGATAAACCTGCCAAGCGCTACCATGCAGCCAGTAAGTTTTTGAACATCTTTCTGGCTGGTAGGTGGGGTCATCCTCATGATGGCCCCGATTTTCTCCGGGTTTGGCTCAATCCCGCAATGAGAGACAATGAACCCAAGTAGTTTCCTGGAAGAAACTCCGAAAACGCACTTCTCAGGGTTTAGCCTCATCCGGAACACCCTTAGACTTGCGAACGTCTCGGCCAGATTGGAGGTGAGACTGTCCTCGGTCTGCGTTTTAACCACTACATCATCCACATATGCCTCTACGTTGCGTCCGAGCTGATGGTGGAAACACCGCTATATCGCGCGCTGATAAGTTGCGCCAGCGTTTTTCAGCCCAAACGGCATGGTGACATAGCAATATGCTCCGAATGGAGTGATAAACGAAGTCTTCTCACAATCCTCCTCTCGAAGCCGGATTTGGTGATAGCCTGAGTAGGCGTCCAGGAAACTGAGTAGTTGAGATCCAGCAGTGGACTCCACCACTTGATCGATGTGGATATCTACCGGGGAATGGGACTCGATCTGGGTGATCCGAGCGGTCGTAAGTTATCGCGACCTCGGACCACCATACGTACTGGGGGGTCTCCGGCTCTATTGCGTTGATGTCTCGGGGGGTAAGCTTTTGCTTCCGCTTGGACTCATACGCAACCGAACCCCCGAATATGTAGTTAAGCTCGAGATCGACTTCCTGATAGTCTTCCTCGGCTTCAGGGGGAGGCGGCTTGGTGGCATGTCCACTCGGACCTTGTCCAGCCTGCTTCTTGCTCTCCCGGGCAAATCTCTTCAAAGCGAAGCAGTCCTTGGCGGCATGTCTCCCCTTTGGATGGAAGGGGCAAAGCGAGATCATCACCTTGTCATACCCGTCCTCTTTGAGGGCGCGAGGGTGAGCAGGTTCAGCGACTGCCACTAGCTCTTCACCCTTGCGCTCCTTTTCCTTCCGTCGGGGGGGCTCGGCCTGATCCTTCCCCTCGTCATGCCGTTTCGCCAAGACCTTGGAGGCTGAAGCGTAGCGGTCCGCTAGGGCGAACAGCTCACGAACCGACGTTGGTGGCTTCCGAGACATCTTCTTGATGAGATCAGGGTCGCTAACTCCCTTCTGGAAGGCAGCTATCACAACCGCATCCGTGACATCCCAAACAGTGCTTTTCCTATGCATGAAGCGCTTGACGAACTCCCAGAGGGACTCGTTCCTCTTTTGGTGCAGCTGATAGAGGTCCCAGGGGGTGCCCGGGCGCTCGTACGTGCCTTGGAAGTTTGAAATGAATTGCTCACACAGATCTCCCCAGGAATCTATAGAGTTCGCTGGGAGTCTAGTGAGCCAGGCTTGGCCCAGGGGCGAGAGGGTAACCGGTAAGTAATTTGCCATTACTTTCTGATCCCCCCCGGCAGCCCTGACCGCCAGAGCATACACCTGTAACCAAGCCTCCGGGTCCCTCTCACCGTCAAACCTAGTGATGCCCTTGGGATTAAACCCATCAGGCCAAACCACTTGGTGTAGGTGAGGGGTAAACGCGCGAACCCCTTCCATGACCCCGCGGCAACCCCCTAGAATCACAAATCTATAGAGTTCGTGGAAGGATGCCGTAACGTTCATACTCCTCGGCACGGCGGTGTTGCTCCTCCCTTTCTTGGTCGCGGCGCCTGGCGTCGAGGTCGGAACGGAGGTCGCGGTTGATGCTGTGTCGCAAGTCGTCTCCGCGGGGAGGAACATGACATCCCTGGCGGGGGGTTTCCCGACTTTGGCCAGGCTTGGCCGTCAGGTCCTCGCCGGACCAGCGACCGCTCCTTTGCTTTGGTCGATGCAGGCTCTTTGGATCACTGCCGCCGTCACCATGGCCTTTACTTGGGCCACGATCGGGGCGGCTGGATCGCCCACCCCCAGCATAGGGCTCAAGGTATCCAGGAGTGTCTTGGAGGCGACGATATTCTGCTGTGGAGTACGGAAGACCGCTTGGTCCCCCATCTTGGCTTGCAGAATGTCTTCATTGACACCACGGGCGCGGTCCCACAGAGCACGCGCCTGCGCGTCCAGTTCTGTAGTTCGGCCACCTTCCAAGTCGGCGGCGGCCGAAGTGTCGAGATGTTGCTGCGAATCCGCCCGCGAGCCCTCGATTACGCAGACTCTACGGAAATTCCAGCAACTCTCTAGGCTTTCTTCTGACTCGGGCGGTGAGCTGGGCGAGCCTGAAGAGGATAGCTCCAGGCGCTCGATAGTGCCAAGTGGTTTGGCGGTGAGAACCCCCACCATTCGTGTATCGGCGCCCATGAGTCTGACTCCCTGGAAGGATCGGACCTTCGGTCCCCTACTCGGTGCTTTAGAGTACGAGATAGGGGGACCTCCCGATCGGCGCGGAAGTCGTGACGATGGCTCACCGGAGACCTCGCCATGCTGCAGTGCGGCCTCCTCAGAGAGGGAAAGGTTCCCGAGGCTGTTGGAGATGAAGGTCAGGCTTTCGAAGCGGAAAACCTGACCCGGGAAGAAGACTATGGAGACTCTGCTCGTTGCAGCCATCAAGCTCGACGAAGACCTTGACACAATCCCCTACCTGGCGCGCCAACTGTCGACGATCGGTTTTGCCGGCAATGAGATTTGTGATTCTAGGGGATTCGTGCGGGATCAGAGCTAGATGGTAACACAGGATGCGAGGCCGATCTCTTTTTAGACAGGTTCGGGCTCTCACGGAGGAGATAATACCCTAGTCCTGTGTTCTTGGATATATGAGCGTGATCTCTTTTTTCTTCCCCCCTTTATATACTAGGGGAAGGATATGCCACAAAATGGGCGCCACCTGGCCCTGAACATGGTGGCTTCATGAGTACGTACTTTGTCTCTTATCGACTGGGCCCCACTACGTCCAGGGGATGCGGTCGTGCCTTCCCCGACCCGCACCTGCCACTCCGCCAGGTTCCGGCGCCTGCAGGCTCTGCCGATGTCAGGCCGCATGCTTCGCTTTTGACGGGTTGTTTGGGCGTGGCACGAAGCTTCGCTGAAGGATCTGCGAGCTGCCTTGGGGAAGAAGTCGGGCCATCCCCCGGGCCCATCATGGCGCTTCCAGGCTCTGGGCCTACTGCTCCGCCTTCGGCCCAGTCGGGTGTAGGCCCCACTTGCGGGACCCCCATCTCAGGCATCCCACAGTCTGCCAATTGATGTTCAGTATCCACATGATGAAGCACAATGTTGCCTTTTTTAACATGATCTCTGAGAAAGTGAAATCTGATGTCAATATGTTTTATTCGAGAGTGTTGCACAGGGTTCTTAGCAATGCAAATTGCACTAGTGTTATCACACAATAGAGGAACACTATCCAAATTAACCCCATAATCTTTAAGTGTAGTTACTATCCAAAAAATTTGAGAACAACTACTAGCAGCAGCTACATATTCAGATTCAGCAGTTGATTGTGCAACAGAAGATTGTTTTCTAGATGACCATGCAATAAGAGAATTTCCCAAGAAGTGACAAGAACCAGATGTACTTTTCCTATCAATTCTACATCCTCCAAAATCAGCATCAGAAAAAGCTCTCAAACTAATGAGGAAGCAGAAAGCCAAATGCCAAAATCTTGAGTACCATGGAGATACCTGAAAATTCTTTTGACAGCTTGTCGATGTGAAGCACGTGGGGAAGCTTGAAAACGAGCACACAAGCACACAACAAACTCCAATTATCTCATCCTCAACAGCATCATCATCATCTTCATCAACAAAGATACTCTCCCCCTGAACATATGCACCTGTACCTGCACTATTTGGACTAGTGCCTTTTGCGAAAACAGAGGTGGAAGAAGCATCTTGAAAAATAACACTTTTAGCACGAGATGCACGAGTGAAGGAGGAGAACCAATTCTTATCATTGGACATGTGGCGTGAGCATCCGGAATCCACTAGCCATATGTTCTCCTTCCTCGCGTGAGAAGCCTACATAGAAGCAGAAAGTGTCGAGGTCTCAGATGCGGGGTTAGAAATAAGATGTTTAGGAATCCAGTACTGAGACACACGACGCACAACAGTAGGCACAACACGAGCATTCTTATGCACAAAGATAGATTTGTCTTTTCCCGTGTTCTTACCAACAAAAGGTGTTTGCATCACCCTAGGCACATAATGAGAAACAAAGCGTGCCTGTCTGAAATTAGACTTAGCCTTAGTTCTTTCTTTCTTTTGTTGTTTGGCTAGTCTAAAGCAAAAATCTACTAAATATCCATCTCTACCACAATGAGTGCAAGTGTACTTAACAGGATGTTTGGCTTTAGAAGTAGAAGCATCATTTGCATTCATCATAGTAGAAGATAACACTCCAACAGACTTAAAGACAATTTTCTTAGGCTCATTGACAATTTCAAATTTTCCTCCTTCAAGTGACTTAACAACAGTGGGAGCATGTGATTTATGATGAGCATAAGAATCAAAACCTAAACCTTTGTTATGAATACTGACTTTTGATTGATCCAAGATCATGTTTAGGTTTTTCTTTCCTTTAGTGAAACGTTCTAATGATTTTTCCAAGTAATCAATTTTTTGAGAAAGAGTTAAACAATTATTACAGGGAACGTTCACTTTTCCTTTTTGCTTGCAACAAGTTGAGCATGAAAGAACCTCATGTGTAAGCAAATCTTCTGTCATTTGAGAAGCCCTAGCATTTGCATCATGCAACTTCAATTCTATTATGGAGCATTTAGAACATGGAGTTGTATCATGCAAATCAATGGTAGAACAACTAGCATGTTTAACAAGTTTCTCATTTTTCTCATTTTCAGTATTGATTTGCTCTAACAAGGAAACATGTTCTTTCCTAAGCAAAGTAAGCTCATTGTAAATTAAGTCACATGATTTGCAAGCATCATCATCAGGAATCAAGGTTTTAAGTCTAGCAATTTCAGCATTCAATGACTCCATAACAAAATCATAATTCTTAATTTTCTTGTCACGTTTATCAGGCAATTTACCAAGTCGAGCAACAGCAATAGCTAATTCATCGTAAGAAGGATCTACCTCATTGAAGTCGCTGTCGTGGTCGTCCTTAGTGAAGCTGTTGCTGCTTTTAGCCATGAGACACAACCCCGTCAACTCATGCTTGCTTAGATTTGCGTCATCCTCACTGCTCTCCGAATCCATATCGCTCAAATTGACTTGTTCAAGAGCGGAAAGAACTCAGTGGACAACTTTGCTGTTGATGAAGCTCTTCTTCTTTCTATTACTTGAAGAGAACTTCTTCTTCTCTTTTCTTCTGTCGTTGTCCTTCTCCTCCCTTGATGCTTTACCTGCAAGTTTTGGACAGTTTGGACGAATATGGTCGAGATCACCACACTCATAGCATCTTGGAAGATCACCACCACCTCTCTTTCTCTTTATCACATTTTGCAAGGCTTTGTTAAAGTGAGAAGAGAGTAGTGACAAGTCTTCTTCTGGGAATTGCTCAATCTTTTCATCGGTTAGTGAAGACAAGAAAGATAGAGCAAAACTTGAAGCAGCACCATTATGAGAGATGCTAGATTGAGATGTCAAAGCAATTGATTTATGATCATTCTTTCTAGCAAGAACATCTAATTCATGAGTTTTCAACTTGGAATAAAGAACATCTAATGTAAGTGTACTCATGACAGTAGATTCTCTAATGAATGTAACTTTCATCTCCCAAATAGACATGTCTAATGCACCAAGCAATTGTCTAGCATTAGCAGCATCATCAAAGCTAACTCCAACAGCACGCAAATTGCTAAGAATTTTATTAAAGCGTGCAAAGAAATCATCTAGTGACTCACCAGGCTTCATCTCAAATCGCATGTATTCTTTTTTGTAAAGATCTTGATGAACCTCTTTGATAGTGTTAGAACCCTCATGGTAATCACAAAGAGATTTCCATACCTCATATGCGGATTTGATATGGATCACACGGTCAAAATCGCTGCGTCCCAAACCTTGGATGATCAAGTTGCGCGCCTTGCTGTTTGCTTCAACATGTGTGCGACTGGTGTCGTTGACGTTGTCATTTGCAGGGACTTCATATGGCTTGTAGACCTTCTCCCAAATTGTGAAGCCTTGTGCTTGGATGAATGCCTGCATCTTGGCCTTCAAAACTGAAAATCAACACCATCGAACACACATGGTTTTGTCGAATAACGATCCATTGATCTAATCACCGATTAAGATAGATTAGAAAAACCTTGCTCTGATACCACTTGTAGGATCGAAAGACACGAATATAGCAATCAGAGGGGGGTGAATGATTGTGCGGAAGCTAAAACCAAATTCTTGATCTACTAAAAGTTCACCCAAAACAGAACCAAATAATTGTCTCGTATTCAACAAAAACAGAATGACAGAGGTTCGGTAAAATGCGAATTCCCAGAGATCCAACCGTCAGAACGATGGATCAAAAGTTATGAACCTTGCAAGCTTACTGTGACAGAAGATGACGAGAATAGATCTAACTAGAATTGTAGCTCGCCGAAAGATTTGAAGAACTTGATCTTTATTTCTCCTTTCTTTTGTCTAAAGTACTCCAAACAAAAGAGTACAACCCTAAAGCTTGCTCGAAGCTTGATGCCCTTCAACAGGAGACAACCCCTCCTATTTAAAGGAGCAAAATACAAGGAGTCATGAATAGAATTCCTACTCCTAATCCTAGAAGGAGTCCCACTCCTAATCCTAGAAAGAGTATGTATTCAACACAACTCCTCTTGGCCCAACCTGGCCGAGTACAACTCTTGCACGCGTATGACAACCCTACCATACTCACGTGACTAACACATTGCACGCGAATGACCTCCTGCCATTCTCACGTGACTAACCATTCTTCATGTGCACCATTCTCTTGGCCCGAACGTCCCGCATGACACCCTTGACCACCAAGACCTCAGTTCCCCCTGAACCTAGTCCCGAACCTCAGTTCCTCCATGAACCTAGTTCCGGTCCCGTCATCGACCACATTCGCCCTCGAGCAATACCTGCACATGAACAAACCACAAAACGATTCCGAGCACAAGTCCGCGACTTGACTCAACAATAGTCCATGCAAATACTCACACGAGCATTGCATAAAGTTCGCTTGAAAACAAGCATCATGAAATTCTCACAAATTTCATAATCTCAAATTCAAACCAGAATTCAATTCCAAAATTGCTCAAAACCCTAATCGAGCAAAAAACCATTCACGCCGGACCAAAAATCCGGTCCGGCGCAAACGTGAAAACATCCGTCAAAAATCCACCTTGCTTGTGGAGGGGAGAGTCCGTTGTACACGCGAAACTTACTGGTTTTGAAAGTTTCAGTCCGGCTCAAAAACGTTTGAAAACACGTTCACGGCGGACCAAAGAAAAGCGGTCCGGCATACAAGGGAAACTTACTATTTCTTGAAAGTTTGGTCCGGCACAAAAGAGAACTTCACTATTTCTTGTCAAATTGTTGGACTCATGCACAAAACACATTTTTCAAGTTCAAATCTTAGCCAATTTTTCAGCACATGATTTCAAACATATTTTTTCGCTCGCCTTTCGAGGCGTCTTGCTTGAGCTTCATCATCTGGTAAAGTTCCCTCGAGGAGATAGCTGTATATCTCGCTCCTCCAGTCTTCGCTAGTTGCCCGGGAAATGAGATTTATACAGGCGGGGATGGAGGCCGTACGAAGCACCTCGAAAAATACTGTTGAAGGTAGACATCCCCCGGTGGCGGCGATCCTCGCCAGCTCGTCGGCCCGTTCGTTCTGGGATCTGGGTATTGCATTAATGGTGAACCCGATGAAGCCCTTCTCCATTGTTAGGACCAACTCGACATATTTCTGGAGCTGTTCATCCTTCACCTGATATTCTTTGGTGATATGCCCCTGAATAAGCTTCGAGTCAGTGTATAAAATTGCCCTTTTCGCTCCCATGGTTTTCGCTTTCCTGAGCCCCAACAGGAGCGCTTCATATTCGGCTATATTGTTAGTCTAGGGAAACTCCAGCCTTGCTGCGAACTCAACCTTTTCGCCGCTAGGCGCTCGTATCACTGCGGCTATCCCCGCTCCGCTCGCTCCCCATGACCCATCGGAATTGATGAACCATATCGTTGAAGTTTCGTTATCCCCAGTGATTGGAGAAGTCCATTCCACCATAAAATCAGCGAGGGCTTGGCTCTTAATGGCAGTGCGAGGCATTATAGTTAACTCGAAGGGGGCTAGCTCGACCGCCCACTTGCTGATGCGGCCAGTGCTTTCCTTGTTGGATAGCATAGATCCAAGAGGGTACGTGGTTGGTAGTTTGATGTGGTTGGCCTGAAAATAATGTCGAAGCTTTCGGGAGGCCATTAACAGAGCGTATGCCAACTTTTCCACTTTCGAGTATCGTAGCTTCGCTCCTTGGAGAGCTTCAGAGACGAAGTAAATCGACTGTTGTTTAACGCCTTGGGGTCGCACTAGTACAGCACTGACGGTCGAGGGGCTAGCTGCTAGGTATAGCAGAAGCTCCTCACCTTGCTTCGGACTTTGCAGAACAGGGATCTCCATAAGGCTTTGCTTCAGATCATCGAAGGCGCATTGGCACTCCTTGGTCCAGACGAAAACATCATTCGAGCATAAGGCTTTAAAGACCGGCAAGCTTCGCTCTGCAGATCTTGGCAGGAATTGACTAAGCGCTGCTATCCGCCCTGCCAACCGTTGTACTTCTTTTAGTTTTCTTGGTGGAACCATGTCTTGGATAGCTCTTATCTTTTCCGGATTCGCCTCTATGCCTCGTTGGGAGACCAGGAAACCTAGCAGCTTTCCCGCGTTTACACCGAAGATGCATTTGGATGGGTTGAGTTTCACTTTCCCCTTTATCAAGTTCTCGAAGGTTTCCCGGAGGTCCCTGACATGGTCTTCTTTCTTTTCGCTTTTGACAATGATATCATCTACATAGGCTTCCACGTTTCTTCCTAATTGGCTGGCGAAGATCTTCGTGATGAGCCGCGCGAATGTAGCGCCCGGGTTCTTGAGCCCGAAGGGCATCCGCACGAAGCAATAGGTACCGAAGGGAGTAACAAACGCCATCTTGTTTTCGTCTTCTTTTTGCATGTATACCTGGTGATAGCCAGAGTGTGATGCCCTAGGTCTGAGAGCGATCCTAGTTCTTTTCCGTCGTGGTTGTTTCGAAAAGAGAGAAGTTTGGTCGGGAATTGATTAACTAAAGTTCATGCGACGTTTTAATATTTTTTTTTGGAGCGTCGGGCTAGAATCAGTGGGCCGAGGACAACCTGGGCCGAGGCCGGGATTTCCCTCCCCACCTCTCCCTCCCCTTCCCCCAAGTGGGCCGGCCCACTAGCCAAGGGGGGCGCCACCCCTTTTCCCCCTAACCCTAGGCGCCTCCTCCCTCTCCCTCTCCCTCCCCTAGCAGCCACCTCTCCCTCCCCTTCCTTCCCCTACGTGGTGGCTCAAGATCCGCCGCGAATCGCGAAGGAGAAGGCGAGGAGCGACTCCGTGGAGGCGTGGAGGACGAGCAGATCGCCGATTCGGGGTTCATCGCGTGTTCTTCGTGGGTTCGCAAGGGAGAACACTAGGTAAAATTCCCAAACTTTTACCTCTGTTTTAACTAGGGATTAGGAGTGTATTAGATCAGGTGGTGAGGGTTTTGGATGGATCTTGTTGGGGGAGAAGGGTAGATGTTCACGTGGTGCTGTTTCTGGAAGGGGGGATTGTGTAGCGCGGATTGTTTCGCGTTTTAGGTGGCATAGATGATTTTTCCTGCCAAAACCTATAACTAGAAAGTTGTAGATAACGTCGATACCTAGCTTCTGTAATTTTTTCAGAATTTTTGGGGAAGTTTTCTGAGAGTTATCACTGTTCCAAACCGACGAACAGAATCTGGGAACAGATTTCATCCACTGTGTTGGACGACTGTTTAGGCATATTTAACAGAGGAATTAGAATTTATGATCTTCTGGAAAGTTGTAGATCTCGTCAATATCTAGCTCCTGTAATTTTTTCATATTTTTATCTTCTGTAGAAAAAAAGATACGAAAAAGAGAATGGGGGTTGCTCCTGTTCGATCCGGACAGATCGGGGTTTCGGTGTTGGAAAAGGGGAACGGGTTGTAGGAATTGCGTGTTTGAGTTGTGTGATCAATTGTGGTGTTATTACATACTGAAAATATGCTTGTACAGGTGGTGCCCCTTCTGGACGCAACTAGATCCGTCGTCTACGTCGGTAAAGGCAAGTGGAAGTAGTGTTATGGTTGAGCTATACATCGTTGTTTGCATTGCCTTCGTTATATTTCCCGATGACATTAATCATACATGGTTTGATCATTTGCTAGGAAGATTGCAATAATTAGATTAGCAATGTGATGATGTGCTTTGGCTTTGAACCATGAGTAAAGAGAAGAATGATGTTGCCTATTGGTTGAACTGTCTAAATAGTTCATCTCAATGTTATTTGTTTTTCTATCCATGTTATATGATGGCATGCAAATATGTGGACTCAATTTGGAAAATTATGAATGAATTCATGCATGAAGCATTAACTGCATAATCATGCATTGGAAGTTTGTCGACGCCAGCGTGCGCGACCGTACCGGTACAACACCGTGTGTTCCTGAGAAAGGGCACGGTGAAGAGGATCATGGCATAAGCATATGCACAAGCATGAGCATTTACTGAGGTTGTGGTAGTCGATGTTGTGGTGTTGAATGTAAAGCATGTGGTGTGTTAAATTCTTGATGGATGTGATTATGTGTTAATTGTTCCGCTTGCTGAGATTACCCAATCTCACTGCTTGTGTTTTGTTGTTTTCAGGTAGCGTGCAAGAGACATAAGCATGAGGGGTGGGCTAGCGACACAATAAACCTTCGAATGTCTTCACAACTCCCATGAACTAGTGTTTATTTAATACATTAGCTTGCTGAATTTTATTTAGACTTAGACTATTTGTTGTTATGACTAAACTTATTCTTGCTTATGGTTGGTTTAGACTTGTTGTCGCTAGTATTGTTGAATTGCTTATTTTCCTGTTTGAATTGCTTATCATGAAATGCTTCCGTAATGTCCTGTTTTTAGGGGAGATGCTGTCGAAATTTTCTTGTTCTATAGTTTAGTTTTAAGGGGTGTTACACAGAGTATGCGTCGAGGAAACTCATCCTTTCTGACCCGGAGGTAGAGTCGACAAGTTGGTCAATGCGGGGCAGGGGGAAGTCATCTTTTGGGCATGCTTTGTTTAAGTCAGTAAAGTCGATGCACATCCTCCACGCCCCGCTGGCCTTCTTCACTAGGACAATGTTGGCCAACCACTCCGTGTATCGGGCTTCGCGGATGATCCCCGCATGAAGCAGTTTAGTCACCTGCGTCTTCGCGGCTTCTTGTCTTTCTACCGCAAGTTTTCTTAGTTTTTGCTTCTTAGGCTTCGCATCCGGGCTAATGGCAAGGACGTGTTCGATGGTTTCCCTTGGGACTCCGGGAAGGTCTTCAGGCCCCCAAGCGAACACAGTCTCATATTCTTGGAGGAGCAGCATCATGCGTTTCTCCTCCTCGGGGGCTAGCATGGTACCGAGGATCACTGCCTTACTACCTCCTGTCCTGAGCAATACTCGTTGGGTTTCTCCCTGAGGCTATGGTTTAGGGAGCCACCGACTACGATTCATGGAAACAACGGGGTCCAACTCCGTGGTGCGGACATGCTTGACCTGGGGTGGGTTTTCCATGTCTATCTTCCTTGCCAGGGCTTGATTTCCTCACACCGTGATGACACCATCCGCGGAGGGAATCTTCATACATAAGAACCCGTGATGAATTATAGCCCCCATGGTCGTCAACGAGCCCCTGCCCAGGATCGCATTGTATTGAAACGGCGTGTCTACCACATCGAATGTTACACGACTCATGACGCTGGCTTGTGGCGTTGCGAATGTGACTTCTAGCTCCAATTGCCCCAAGGTGTTGACCACGCTTCCTCCAAAACACATCAGTGGCACCTCTGATTTTTTCAATCGGTCTTGTGGAATCATCATTTGCCGGAAAGCCTTCATGGACAGAATGTCCGCCACACTTCCCCCATCTATCAATACGCGACGTACTTCGCAATCGGCGATTACAGCGGTTACTACTGAGGAGTCTTGATGCGGGAAGTGCACCCCCGTGGCATCCTCTTGCGTAAAGATGATTGGCTCAAACTTTAGCAGAGGAGGGGTAGCGGGGTTAATTGCAATGTGGTTAATTTGCCGGGCATAAGCCTTCCTCTGCCTTTTCGACGAGAGATGCGACGAGGAGCCCCCCACAATGACGTTGATGATGCGATGGAGATGATTTATTCCCACACGAGGGGGGGATGTTGTCGTTCGACTGAGGGTGCTTCCGGCGGTGTAGGGTGCGTCCCAACTTCTCTTTGTTTAGCCTCGAACTGACGATATCCATTAATTACTTTGCACTGGGTAGTGCCGTGGGTGATATTTTCTCCATGATATTCACAAAAGTACCGCCAGGGTTCTGTCCCTTCCCTTTTGTTAACTCGACTTCCTTCATCTTGCCTTCCTCGGCTTGGGGGTGGTCCTCGTCTCTGTTGCTCCGCTCGCCTGTCGCCCATGACTTGCCGATTGCTTGGTTCATCAATGTGATGAATTCTCCTCCTTTCGTCTCTTCTTCCGGGCTCTGGGTACCGTTCCTTCGTTTTAGTGTTGGGTGGGGGATCTTTCCCTCGCCCTCTCTTGCGTGGGATGAATTCTTGGTTCTCTTGCTGGGGCCTATCTTCTCTTCGGAGGTTGTCTTCCTCCGCTCACGCATATTCCCTCATCTTCGCAAAGAGTTCTTCCACTGTACGCACCTCTTTACGAGCAAGCCTTTCTGCCTTAGCGGTCCCTGCGCTTGAGCCACAGGCGTCTGGCGTTTATGATAGTGGTATCGCTAACCCCTCGTATTTGGCACTTAACCCGGGAGAAGCGCTGGAAATAACTCTTAAGGGTTTCTCCTTCGCGTTGCCTAATCGCAAATAGGTCACTTTACTCTTTCATTCCGTCGAAGTTGCCCTGGAAATTGCCTTCAAGCTTGCGGCGGAGTTGCGACCAACAGGTGATCGACCTGGACTCCAGCGAAGAGTACCAGGATAGGGCTATACCTTCAAGTGCCAGAAGGAGCCCCTTCGCCTTGATATAATCATCTCCTCCCGCGGCTTCAATCGCCGTGTCGTAAATGCAGAGGAACTCCCTTGGGTCTGTCCGGCCATCATATGGCTTAATGGTGGGAAATTTGAAGCTTCCTGGGGAGGGCCATTTTTTGGCCCGTAGGCGGGTGCTGAGGGGGTTTGAATCATTGTCCTCCCTGTGTACCGTCGCAATCACTGGGGATAGCACCTCGCGGCTCGGGCTTTCGTCTTGTGACTTGTATTGCTCCCCATCTTGTCATTCTTGTAGGCGCTTCAACTCCATCATGAGTTGCTCGTTAGCTTCCATCAGTGCCCGCACGTTGGGGTCAAGCTCCCCCTGAGTCCTGGTCCCTTCTCCAAGGGCCTCTTCGTTCCCATAGGTCTCCTGGCGACGGGTCGGATGTGTCGACGCTTCTGCCACATATCCTCCTGGTATCGAAACCGTTCGGCCTGTCGCCGGAGGCCGTCGTTTGGGGGCTCGCTTGCGCACGGCTACCGGGGTCTGTGGAGGTAAAGTTCCCACCATGTTTCGGGCTTCTGTTGTGGCTGGCAGCCGCGTCTCATCATTCAGAAGTCGAGGTGGGTCTCCAGATTGGCTCCTTGCACGCCGTCTTGATTCTTCTGCTCCTACCGTCGTTGCCGCCCCCTTGGATACTGGCTCCTTTCCCTTCTTTGGTGGCATGGCTACAGAAAACTTACCCTTAGTCTTGATCGGTGGGCGACGGTTTTACCTTGCGGTTAGGGTTCCCCACGGACGGCGCCAATGTGGCGGTGTTGAACCACCGGGTCTCTCTTTCTTTTCTTTATGGGATTTTTTCTTGTTTTTCGGGGAACCCCCCTCTTCTCTTTCTTCTTCTCCTCTTTATAGGGCAAGCTTGGGAACATGCACGTATTGGTCGGCCCTCTTTTTCCTTCCTGTCTCTTGCCAAGGGCTAACTTGACTTTTCCTTGAGTCATGTCTCTCATGTATTGGGTTTTTGCCCTCTATTCGTAAACCTTTTATAGGGGTTCGACGGGGATTTCACTTATGTTGGGGTCTCAGGTTAGCCTGACACGTCCTTGCATGCTCGGGTGGGGTTGTTGGGGGATGTCAGACCTTGGTAGGTCGTGCTATGTTTGCGCTGGTAGGAGATGAAGCCGAGGGGAGTTTCCACTGTTTTCCTCCCTCGCTACGGTGGGAAACTCCCCCTCGTCGCGGAGGGGAGTGGTCTTTATTCTTTTTTACCCTTTTCCGAGGGATGGACTCCCAAGTTTTGTGCTCATTGCTTCGTCAATGGGAGGGATTGACTGTCACGAACACATTTATATGAGTCGCAAAGTAGTGTAAGCTTCACTTCACTGGTTGGGGGAAGATGAGTCCGTTTGATCCACAACAGGAGTCACCTTGGCTGACTGGAGCTTGACCTTCACAAATATTTCGCCGATCTACCATTTTTTGTCCTCCAGGGAAGAAGTTGACTCAGCAGTTTTCACCTGGCAGTCGGCGAGTTCCTTGGTAACCAAGGCCAACTGTTCTTCAAGTTTTGTCTTGGCCGACACCAGCTCTTGGATGCGCCCCTTGGCCAGTTTTAGGGTTGCGGATCCTTCGTCATATTCCTTCTACTTGAGCTTAGCATCGGCTACTAGTTCATCCAAAAGCCGTTGATCAACTTGTTGAGGTTCCCTTTGGGCAATTCTGGATCTAGCCGCTTCCACCTCCTCCCTCTGGTCATCCAAATGACAGACATCCAGTAAGGCCTTCATGGCCTCCGGGGGGAGATCGGCTTGCATGGTGGCCATGGCAGTTCTTAAAGACTGAGTGTTCTCCAAGAGCCGGGCCTCAAGTTGCATCACTTCATGAAGAAGGCGGTTAAGCCGATCCTGCATACCCGGCGCCGAGGTAACAGCAGCAGACACTCCAGCTGATGCATCGATGATGCGGCGAATATCGACCGGATAATCATCGGTGGCCAATATCTCTGGATCGTCCAATTCGTCTAAGGAAAATCCCAGCAGATCGGCTGGATTTGTAGATAAAGCAGGAGAGGAGGGTGTCGCAGTCAGTGCCAGAACTCGTGGAAGTGAGGCCGCAGCGTCGCCGACCGGATCTGATATCAAGGTCAGAGCCAGCACCAGAGCCTGAGGTGGCATAGCCGTTGTATCCCTTTGGAGATCGGCCAGAACAGTGGCCACTTGGATCGACAATGACTGTTAAGGAAATAATCAATCACCAAAAAATAGAAGGCACCAAGGAGAGCAACCCGGTCAGAAGAACATACCTTAGCAGCCGATCCACTCGGAGAGTTCTCGGCGTGTCCTTCTGTAGCCTGGACAGGTTTCTTCACAGTGACTCTGTACTTTTTGGTCCGCTCTGAAAGGATAAATCGGTTAGTGCTAAAATACAACTCGAAAGGACGCATCCAGTCAAGTCACCTACACGAGGGGCGTCGGTTCGCAATATCGGACAATGAGGGGTTGTCCATTCCCAAAGTACCAGAAGCGTATCCGGTGAGGCCTGTCGATTGGCCTGGCCTCCTAGTAGATTGGACGCCACCAGATGGAACCGACGAATTAAGCTGCCCTCTTGCTTCCCGTCTTCTTGGATGATTGAGCCTGGAAAAGAGATATAGTGCGGATAAGCCGATGTAGAGATGCAAGGGGAAAAGTTGTATTCAAATATGAAAAATTAGTACCTCTACAGCTATCGACGAGTTAGTGTAGCCTGAAGAGCTACTTTCTTCATGTGAAGTACTGGGAATTACTGTCGGCTCATTATATTCAGGCAATAAAAGAGAAAGGATGGCCGATGGAGTTCTGTCAAGGAGGAGAGCTTCAGCCACGGAAGACCACCAGGTTGTGTATCGGCTAGATCAGCGAGTGTTAAGGACAAAATGTTGAAGCCTTGATACTTGAAGCTCATCGGCTAATTCAAGAACCACCTTAGCAGCCGTTGAGTTAGTTACCCTAGTCCTAGGCTGGACACGATCAAGGAGGGGAAGGCTAGGAATAACTTGACCAAAGCCCAGTTGGCGGGCATAAACCGAGGGATGGTAAAACTCGTAGGATGGTTGAAAAGTCCTATTTCTCGTGCTCAGCCCTGCGTGAAGGATGCTGGGAGAAATAAAAAACCTGAAGAGATCGAGAGAAGATTGGGACATAGAAGAACTGTCGGCTTCCAAATGAAAAAGGTCGGGCGAGGAAAATCGGCTACGTTTGAATAGCTGAAAAAATCTTGCTAGCCGAAATCGACACGGATCAAGTTTAAGAAAAAGGACATGTACTTGTAAAAACCAGCAGCTGACATTTTCACTTCTCCAGCAGAACACATCATGTATTTCTCCCCATAAGATTGGCTAGCTGTGTACGTGGGGTTTGATTCTTCGGGGTAATCTTCTCGAGGGAATCCTGGATCCTCCAAAGGGTCAGGGATTAGAGATCGGCTAAACAAACAGTGCAACCACAGTTGTATAAACCACAGGGGCCCTCCGATGTTACTGATGACGAACTTGGAGAAACCAGAGAAGAGTCTGCTTCGGATCACATGCATCATTTGGAAAACTGCCCCTAGCAAAGTCTTCCCCAAGGCAAGCCAACCACCTTCTACTAATTACTCTGCTATAATTTGATAGACTTGTGTCGACCCGAGGGAAGCTCCACAAAACAAGTATCTATCCAACCACAGGTTAAGAAAATCTACGTACTCCTCGTCCGATACAGGCCCGGCGACTTTGTTATTATTCTAAATGTATTTGCGCCATCCCTCGCCCTTCTTTTGGATAAGTTTGTATACGGGCTTGCCACTGAAAGCCTATAGCTGTTCCTCGTCGGGTCTGAGGCAACACAAATGTGCTATATCCAAAAGAGTCGGGCCGATAGGACCAGTTGGGAAAAGGAAAGCATTGAAAGAATCCGACCAAAAATAACAGGCCGTGGCCACCAAGGGCTCGTTGGCTTTTGGATCGGCTAAGCTTAGCGGAAGGCACTCGGATATTCCCATTCTACCCCCATTCTGTTCGCTTCTGGGCCGAAACTCTTATGTACCAAGACCTCCATCCCTTTAGTGGAGTCGGCCAAGCTCTAAAACTCTTGCTCCATCCTTCTACATTATAACCAGCGGCCGATAAAGCAATATGGAGAATCTCTTGATTAATGACTGCATTGGCTCCTAGGCTGCCTACCGGGCCCAAGTAAAACTGATCATCACTATCAGGAATTGGGATAAGTACCTAAGAAGAGTCCATTCAGTCGACTCGGAAAGATGAACAGATGAAGAGGAAGGAAGCCGATTGCTATCAATTCGAGAGCGTGAGTGTGTACCAATGACTGTGGAGGGACCCGCATATTTATACCGCAATGAAAGAAGCGAACGAGCGGGAACAGTTTTTGCATTTAAAGCGCACCAAGATTTTGACGGCGCCATTAACGGGGCAGGTATCAAGGAGACATTACCTAAAAGCCGATTGAAAAGCCGATGTAATCAGGGCATGATTTTTGAAAAATAACAAGTTATATTCCAAAAATGGGGGGCATATGTTTGCACCAAAATTCGGCGTACGTGGCAAAAGTGGCCCAATTCAAAATATGGAGAGTTTATGGAAAGTACAAACTGGTACCAACAAGGAATCCGTCGCCGACAAGGAAAAGGAAATCTAGAGCCGATGCGGATATAATTGCCGTGTCCTTGCAGGACTCGGATTGACCGAGGTAGTATAAAAGGGGACGGACCATGAGGCGAAAAGAAGAATCAGCCAACCAATCAACACAACCTTATTTACAATTTTTTGTTTCTAGTTCTCGTAACAATCTTTCCTCTGTAAGTAATCAAGATCAATAAAAGTTGCGCATCGCCGATTTGTTTCTCTCGTCGACTTGTTTTTCTGGTTTGATCTGCTTTGTTTGTTGCGCATCACCTTTCAAAATCGATCTACCTTTACCCTCGAATTAACCGTAACTGGTTGATCTAGTTATCTCCTGATCAGCTATTAGCCGACCGGTGTTAAGCCGATAGTCATCCTTTTATCGGCTGCAATTGATTTTTCGACTTTTACCTTATCAATTCCAGGTCAAATTGACTGGCACGCCCCGTAAACCCGGCATGTCTAGTGTGTTCGAGGCTAGGGACCCTACCTCACGTTTTTAGCGCGAACAAATTCTTAATCAGGGCTTTTCTCACAAAGAGATGTAATTAACATAATTTTTATGTAAATGTATGAATTCTGGAAGTAATGTACCTGCAATACTTGATTCTCTTAGTCCTATTTTAGATTAAATTTAATCAACTTGTCTCTAATGATGTGGAGGCGGGTTCACGCCCATTTTTTCCCGTCATCATACATAAAGCACTCAACAAGTTGTGCGCAGAATGCAAGCTATTATTATATGCATGGCTCATTCCAAATGACAGGCTAAATGGTTATTTTGCAGTAAAGCAGCATTCCGTATGAGCAAAAACAACCAATTTGAAGTTTGAAAATAAATTAAAATGAATAAACCGAATTAAATGAATTATTTTTATACGGGAAAACTGATTTATTATGTCACGCTTGCATCAGCTAGACACGTGGCGTGCTTTGGTGCAGCCACGTCACCTCCGGCGCATGGACCCGGTCCACGCCCGGCACTGGTCGACGGTGGACCTGGTCCACCCGTCCTACCTGATGCTGATGTGTGGGCCCGCTAGGGATGACATCATGCTGATGTCAGCACAACCGCTTGGCTCGACTGATAGATGGACCCAACCATGATGTCACTGATGCTGTCATGTCGACCTCGCACATGCACGTCTACAGCGGTCGACAGGTGGGCCTACTACTGACGTCATTGCTGACGTCAGTGACGATCAAACCGCTCACCACATGGATGCATCTAAGCCCTTGGTTCAAGATCGAACGGCTACGAACCACTCCCAGCGATATTACGCAAAATGATCTGAACCGCTCAATCCAGAATGGATGGCCAAGATCAGATCTAACCCGCGCCACTGTGAAGCTACGTGGCATATCCCAGTCGTTGACACGTGGTTGCATCTCTGCCATTCAAATCAAATCCTACTGCTACAAATCAATCCAACCCAACCTTCATGATTCGATCCTAGCCCTTCAATCCAAAATTAACAGCCCGGATTCGATCTCCTATGTGGCGAAACAGCACTATGTGACAACCCATCCTGGTGTCTACGTGGTTCAATCTAGATCGCACATCTAGAGATCTAATGGACTAGATTGGTTTGATCTACGGTACTAGAAAGCATCCATGTGGACTTACCTGGATGGTCAGATGTGAATCGGACGGCTGATCAAGCTCGCGAGCTTCGGCGATGGAGCGGTGAGGCTGGCTGGCTGGAGGTGAAGACGATGACCCAAGGCATGATGATGCAGCACCTCTCCGGCAAAGTGAACTATGCTCCCAGGTATGTCTCGTCACGGCGGTTCTAGAACCGGGCTCACATGCAACTGAAATTGCTCACCGGTGGCGAAAACTTCCAAAGAAAGCGGCGAATCCCCATTGAAACTTGCAAAGAAATCGCAGAAAGGTGACGGTGGCTCTAGCGCTAAATCCTATGGCAAACAACACGGGACAAAGCGGCCGGCACAATGCGCGTGATGGCGCTTTAAATAGGCCCTCGACGTGCGTGAAATCCTCGGCGGCCGTTGCGTGGTGGTGGACTCCGACAGAGACTCGGACGTGGCGACGTGGTGTGATCCCATCCGTGCACACGTACATGATCCGACCACTCCAATCCGTTCGCAACACGGCGTGATCCCAACCATTAGATCTCGATCTGACGGCTGACGAGGTTAGGGTTAGGGTTAGCAGCGTGGCACAGTGATGGACATTCCTGCGATTTTCCATTTAAATAATTCCCAAAATTCAAATAATTTAATTAATGCTGTTAAAATACCAGAAAAATTCTAGAAAATATTTTAAGACATTTTGAACTTAAATAAAATATTTGCAACAAAACTTTATATGAATTTTCGAATGATTAAATAATTCAACAACTTAATTCAAAATAAATCCAAATAAATTCCAAAAATTCAAATAACTCAATAAATTCAATTAAAGCAAAAAATTTGGATGTTACAACCAACCACTCAGAGTTTATACCTTTATATAAAGCCTTGCATGAGTGTTTTTGGTGAAGACATGTAATTAACCATATCCAGAAGTCATGTGGTCTTAATACCGTTGATACCCCCACTATTATCTATGGGGATAATGCTACTTGTGTTTCACAAATACAAATGGGTTATGTAAAAAAGCAATATGACGAAGCATATTGCCCCTAAATTTTTCTATTCTCATGAACTACAGAAGAATGATGAGGTAAAGATATTAGAAGCTAAGTCATGTGAAAATCTAGCAGATTTGTTCACTAAGTCCTTACCAAAATCTATTTTCAAAGATGTGTTATGACATTGGAATGAGACGACTTAAAGATTTGTAGAGTTCAGGGGGAGTAAAAACCTGAACCATGGCCCTTTACATGATCCTGAAGATCTTATTATAAGTTGTGCTCTTTTTCCCTTTAGTAAGTTTTTATGAAATTTCTCACATAAAGGTTCTTAATGAGGCAACTAGTGCAAACACGGAGTGCGAGTGTTATGTACTCTTTTCTCCATCATTTTTTTCCACTAGGTTTTGGGAGTAGTTTTTAATAAGACATGTGCATTACGCGGTATTCACCCAAGGGGGAGTGTTATGATATGGATAGAATCTCTGTCCCAGTATGGAAGGACTCTATCAATTGGTGGGCGAATCCAAAATGATCTCCAGGGTTTTTCTCCTATATATTGGGCATTGCCTTGTACAGAAAAATAAAACTAATAAAGAGAGCTTTTCCCCTTATATTGTGTGTGGTTCTACTTGCGCCTCTGTAACACCCCGGCATTTAATATGCCCGAATGCTACCAAACATAGGCTAAACAACATCTAAATACCATAAATTAAGATAAATTACAGCAAAGGAGTAAATGTTATAACCGAAAATTTCGGCAGCATCTCCTTTGTTTTTCCATGAATTGAAGCAACAACAATATGATCACAGGATATAGTATAAAGAATGACATCTAAATCATCAATAATAAAGGTTCTAGCAGCAGTATAAGACTAGAATAAAGATTCCAACCATCTCATGAGCCAAACGAAGTAAATGAGGAAACCAAGCACACAAATTAACCATCACAATTTAAAGGAAGGAACATGTCATTGTTTATATGTGTGATGCTAAGTGATGACGTGTGACTAGCTCCTTTTCCCGCATGCCGGTTTCATGGTACCTAAGACAAACAACATAAACACAAGCGTGAGTTTATCACTCAGCAAGTATATTGCAATGGAACAAGAAAATACATTCTAATACCTTCATCACCACTTTTCACATACGACATCATACACATCTCATATTCATAGCATAAGCATATCATTGACATCATCATATATCATCATCATATAACATCCTCATATAATGCAATGCAATGCAATGCGATGCGATGCACATATCTCCTGGAAACTCATACCGGTATGGTTGAGTACACACCCGTCGGTGTGCACCCTATCCCCCCTTCCATCCCGAAGATGGAGGGTGCCTACTCCTCGCTTCCATATACCGCGGTGGATGGAATCACGATGTAGGACTTACTAATTGGCTCTCTGGAATAGTCATAATTTTCTCACCGACCTTCCCCGGACTAGTTATGACTTTCTCACCGCCCGGGCCATGTATCATGCCATGTATGCAAACATGCCACCATCATAAATAACTTGTACATTAACACATGGCATCATAACATAATAAGCATATTCATCATATCAATGGCAATTATTAAAGCATGGTATGTGAACATATCATATAGAAATGCTTATATTAGACGCACCATCACAGACGGTTTTCAAAAACCGTCTGTAATATATAATATCACAGACGATTCTATAAACCAACCGTCAGTAAAACTATCACAGACCATTATTAATTAAACCCGTCTGTGATTAGATAAATATCGCAGACAGTTTTGTATTCCAACCGTCTGTGATATTATCACAAACGGTTCTATAAAAAAACCGTCTGTGATATAAGCACAGACGGGTTGTGTTTATAAACGTCTCTGATATTGCTTATATCACAGACGTTTTGTGTTTATAACCGTCTGTGTACTGCATTGTAATATTTTGATGTTTTTATCGAACTACGTATTTTCATCGAAGGCCATAATTCGTTGATAGATAGGACGAAAAATGGTAACAGCCATTTTATAACATAATGAAATTCAAAATTGCTAGTGATCGGACGTCAGTTTTTTTCGCAACATTTTCTTTCTACGTGTGAAACATTTTTCTTCGACAAACAGTAAAAAAAAATGTATGTTTCATATGTTACAAAAAAATGTTTCATAACGTTAAAAAAATGTTTCATACATTCAAAAAAAATCTTGCAATGCGTCCGAAAAAAAAACGAGAATCGGACGTCCGGGTGTAAGTTTCTCCTAATGAAATTTGATAACCACTGTAACAGCCATTTTATAGCATAAAACATTTCATTACATTACTACATTATATATATATTATTACTTATAAATTAAAATAATCATCGTCGTCCGGAGGCGGTGGCGAGCTGCCATCGTCGTAAATGCCGCCGCTTCCACGATGAGCTGCCATCGTAAGTAAATGCCGTCGCGCCACGGTGGGCTACCATCGTCGTTGTCGTCGTCATCTGAGCTCCCCCAGTGCATGACGTTGTCGTCTTCCTCTGACTCTTCCTCGTCCTCCTCCCGCTCCTCCTCCTCCTCGTCCTCCTCCCGCTCCTCCTCCTCCTCTTCCCGCTTGCGTTTTCCGCATAGCGGCGACGCCGGGGGAGGTGATGGTGGAGCGGCGCCGGACGAAGGAGAGCTTGCGGGAGATGCCATTAGCTGACGAGCGAGAGAAGGAGATGCCATTAGCAGTAATGTGTTGATCGAATTCGATCAATAGCGGTGATTTAATAGTTCTCATTCAAAGGCGCGCAGGAGACAAAGAGACGAAGACGGACCGTCGCTATCACAGACGATTCTATAAACCAACCGTCAGTAAAACTATCACACACCATTCCTCGTCTGCCATCACGGACGGTTTTTGAAATAACCGTCTGTGATATACCTATATATCACAGACGGTTTAGTTTACATAACCGTCTGTATAATATCACCGACGGTTGGTACACATCGCCGTCTGTAATCTTACTATATGACAAACGGTTATTACATAGAACCGTCTGTGATAAAGCTTGCCTATATATAGGCCCGAGCGCAAGTTCGATGTTGTGGTCACCTGCTGGGATAGAATGCTAAGACCGTTATATCACCGACGGTTTGGCAATACAACCGTCTGTAAGCCTATATAATAGGTAATTCTTGTGATGTAATTAAGGTTAGTAATGGATAATTGCATTATATATATTAATTCAGATCTAAGGTTAGTATTGGATATAAAATTGCCTTATATATATTAATTCAATATCTAGCTTGGTTATGTAAGAAATTTAAGATTGTTTAGATCTAGCTTGTAGATCCATGTTTTGGTGGTGATCTAAGCTAGCTAGTAATTGGACGTTATAATTGCAATATTATTTTGAAGCTCTAACTTGTTAAGGAAAGTGTACTTAATCAGTTGAAAAGAGGGTTCTAATTGGATCAAATATTACATGTGTAGCATAGATGGATCGAAGCTGGATGTACGCTGGGGACCGTACGAGTGTGGAGTACATTAATGGCGTCTCCACTTTTAGAAGAGCTGCAGAGGAGGACATGTTTAATAAGGGAGTGCAATATATGTCTTGTCCATGCATCGATTGCGAGAATATGATGACGTTTCGAAACTCAGCGCAGATCAAAGCACACTTGATTATGCGAGGTTTCAAAAAGGGATATACATGTTGGACGATCACGCGAAGCGAGAATATACAAGAAGCGTGTGGTACTGTTAACATCTTCGACGAAGTCAACGATATCTTAGGATGATCACATTGATTACGCTTAAGCGAGGATATGTTGCATGATGACAATCTGGAGCAGATGCTGCGCGACGCAGAAGGGAACCGTGATGAAAGGGAATATGAAAAATTCGTGGGTTTGATGGAGGACTCGAATAAACCTTTGTTTGCTGGTTGCAAGGTGAAATACACAAGGTTGTCATCCGTGCTTGAACTGCTAAAATTGAAGGCAAGCAATGGTTGGTCAGACAAGAGTTTCACAGCGCTGTTACATCTATTGGCAGACATGCTTCCAGAGGGAAACGAGTTGCCGACAACAACCTACAAAGCCAAGAAGGTTCTTTGTCCCTTGGGAATGGAGGTAGAGAGAATACATGCATGTCCGAACGATTGTATCCTATACCGCAAAGAGTATGCAAACTTGCATGTATGTCCGGTGTGCAACGCATCCTGGTACAAGCGTAAGAGTCATTCCGATGAGGAGGTGAAGAATGGAACTCCTGCTAAGATGGCATGGTATCTGCCTCTAATTCCCCAATTGAAGCATTTGTTCGCTAACCCAAAGGAGGCCAAACTGCTGTGTTGGCATTCCGAGAAGCGTAAGAACGATGGAATGCTAAGACACCCTGCTGACTCCACCCAGTGGATAAACATCGATAGGAGGTATGAAGAATTCGCTGCGGAGATGAGGAATATAAGGTTTGGACTGAGTACAGATGGAATGAATCCTTTCGGTAACATGAGCAGCCGGCATAGCACTTGGCCCATGAATCTCTGTATCTACAACCTTCCTCCTTGGTTGTGTATGAAGCGAAAGTACATTTTATTGTCTGTGCTTATCCAAGGATCGAAACAACCTAGGAACGATATTGATGTGTACCTAGCTCCATTGGTGGAAGATCTAAAAACATTGTGGGTTCCTGGGGTACAGGTTTGGGATGCATACAAACGAGAGAACTTCACTTTACACTGCTTGTTGTTCTGCACCATAAATGATTACCCTGCACTTGCTAACCTGTCGGGCCAGAGTACAAAAGGTGCCAAGGCTTGCACTCACTGCCTAGACGATACTGAGAGTGTGTGGCTGAATCACTCGCGTAAAACCGTGTACATGCGTCACCGTAGGTTCCTTGGGAGGAAACACCCATACCGCAAGATGAAGAGACTATTCGATGGGACGAACGAAAACGGTTCAGCTCCAAGGCCTTTTAGCGGGAGAGATGTTCATGACTTTGTTAAGGATTTGGATGTTACACATGGAAAGGGACGTAACGCAAGGTCGACCCGTGAGAAGAGCTTGTGGAAGAAGAGATCAATCTTTTGGGACCTACCTTACTGGGAGCACCTAGAAGTTCGCCACTACATCGATGTCATGCACATGGAGAAGAATGTCTGTGATAGCCTGATTGGTCTCCTACTAAACATTAAGGGCAAAACAAAGGATGGTATCAACGCACGACTTGACTTAGTCGATATGGGCATAAGACCTGAGTTAGCACCAAAAGAGACCGTTAAAGGTGGTACGTATTGCGAACCAGCTTGTTACACTCTGTCAAAGGCCGAAAGAACTGAACTGTGCCAGTGCTTGCATGGTGTGAAAGTTCCGTCCGGCTACTCGTCCAACATGAAGAGACTTGTTTCAATGCAAGATTTAAAATTAATTGGCATGAAGTCTCATGATTGTCATGTGTTGATGACTCAAATGCTCCCTATTGCAATTAGAAGTATTTTGCCAGTCAAGGTCCGAGAGACAATCACGAGGCTGTGTTATTTATTTAACACAATCGCTCAGAAGGTCATCGATCCCGAAGGACTGGATGCTCTGCAGGCCGAGGTGGTGATGACTCTATGTAATCTTGAGATGTATTTCCCTCCGTCATTTTTCGATATCATGGTCCATCTCATTGTTCACCTTGTAATAGAGATAAAGATGTGCGGGCCTGTGTTCCTACGTAGCATGTACCCGTTCGAGAGGTATATGGGAATTCTTAAGTCTTACGTACGAAATCGATCCCGTCCGGAGGGTAGCATTGTCGAAGGTTATGCAATCGAAGAGGTCGTCGAGTTCTGCGTCGATTACATGGCTCAGGCCCAACCAATAGGTGTGCCTCGATCTCGCCATGAGGGGAGACTCCAGGGTATCGGGACCATCGGAAGGAAAGCAATCACGCCTGATCCAGTTGCGTGTGCTCAAGCCCATTTCACAGTTCTACAACACATGACTGTAGTGTCCCCATACATCGTCGAGCACAAGCAATGGCTAAGGCAAGAGAATCCAGCACGACAGGAGTCTTGGATCATAAGACAACATAACCTTCAGTTTAACAATTGGTTCAAAGAGCGACCCATCACTGGGAGCTCGTCATATGACACCCTGAAATGGTTGGCAAAAGGTCCAGCTTTTACAGTTGTCACGTGGAAAGGATACGACTTAAATGGATACACATTTTACACGATAGATCAGGATTTGAAGAGCACAAACCAGAACAGTGGGGTCCGCATAGATGCGTTCAGTACCGCTGGGTCAACGAGGAGCTCCTACTATGGGTTCATAGAGGAGATTTGGGAGCTTGACTACGTACTTTTCAAGATCCCACTATTTCGGTGTCGTTGGGTCCACCTCCAGCACGTGAAGGTTGACAAGTACGGCATCACTATTGTGGACCTCGAACGTGTCGGATACCAAGATGAACCATTCGTGCTCGCAAACCAAGTTGTTCAAGTCTTCTATGTTACCGACCCGTCCAACAAGAAGCGCCACGTAGTTGTTCAGGGAAAAAGGAGGATTGTCGGAGTTGAGAATGTAGTAGATGAGGAAGAGTACAATCAATTTGATGCTTTGCCTCCTATCGGAAATGCCAAAGATGGTCCAAGAAGAACAAGCGAGGAAGTCACTACACACGTCGATCATCGTGAAGGGATAATTTTCACTGTATAATTACAATGTTAACTTGTAAGCAAGTGCATGCATGTATGCATAATAAAGTAATATTTCTGTACTTCTGTGATATTTATCTGTAATATTTTGTGTGCTTTGGAAAAACAATATTCTGCAATGTATATAATAAGAACTAAAACTAATTTTTTGTGTCCTTTAAAGACGGTTCTTTATGAGCACCGTCTGTGATATCTATTTCACAGACGGTTCGTACACACAACCGTCTTGAATATTTATCTATTACAGACGGTTATATTGAAGGACCGTCTGTGGTAGTTGCCTCTATATAACTTCTACACTGAAAACGTTTCGATCAGACTGAAAACCCTACGCACACTTCAAACCCTAACCACACTGATGGAGACTGCCGCCGCCTCCCCGAGCCCCGCCGCCGCCTCCCCGAGCCCCGCCGCCGCCTCCCCGAGCCGCGCCGGCGCCTCCCCGAGCCCCGCCGCGGCGTTGGCGCCTCCTCCCCCGGCGAACGCGCCTCCTCCTCCCCCGACTGCTGCATCTCCTCCTCCCCCAGCGACGTCTCCTCCTCCATCACAAGGTTGGTCTCCTCCTCCCCCGTGGTAGAACAATAGATTTGTGGATGTGTGTGCTAAGGTTGAAACTGTGAAATCAAAGGAAACATTGCATAAGAAGGGCACCTCAAAGAGAAGATTGTGGCCTTTTGGATGGTTTGTAAAGCAAACTGAGAATGAACTCTGTTCCTATATTATTCATTGCCTCTGTTTTGTAGATTGTAGGTGCTACTAACAATTGAATAATATTCATTGCCTCCGTTCCTATATTATTCTCTGCATATATTTTATTGCCTCTCTCTATATTTTTTTTATTTGTATGTTTTGCAAGTCTTTCTGTACCATTTCTCCTTCCATGCCTTCTCTATAAATTGTATAAATTAGTTAGAATGAAAATAGTGCAAGCTCTGCAGAGGTCTAGATTCCGAATTTTAACAGGAGTTAATACATACAAATATAACATATTGTGAATTAGTATATTGTGAACTGTCATTCTAGTGTTGTTCTTTAAAATATCATCAACAAAGATCATAAATAACAACCAAAGCCAATCCATACACTCTAATAATAATCTGGTTCTTAGATTGCTACCAAATGCGATTGCTTAACAGAAGAATAAAGTATTCATATGAAAATAGAGCTAATTGGAAATAGTAGCTGTCAACAGTTCATAGCAATGCTAGTACACATCCCATTTAACAAAAACCACAAAATAACATTCATTCTAACCTACCACACAAATAGAATATCAAGGCTTTACGCAACACAAACAACTTTAGAGAATTGAGCGCATATCAACAGGTCTGTATGTCAAGGCTTTACACGACTAAATTGCAGAAAATGGAAAACTTGTTGCTCACGTCATGGAGGACTGTGATTTGTTATATTTATGCTTGCATGCTTGTTATTTTATATCTGTTAAATTGCTTTTACTAAATTCGACTTTCTATTAATACAACCTACATATATTTATGCAAAATAACCGCAGTAGCCTTTCTATTAATACAACCTACATATATTATATGTTTTGCAAAAGTCTTGTGAGTACATTTTTGTACTCAACACTCTGATCTGTGTTAATTTTGACTGCCTAGCGTCATTTTTTTTGGAACTTACGGCAAGATCAATGTCGATGCATCGGTGGCGCTACAGGCTGACGTGACAGTTTGGAGGACTTTTCAAGCTGCCATCTGCTCGAGGAGGTCCTCCCCTGGATTGCCCGTGTCATTTTCACGCACTTACCAGGAACAAGAGTCAAGAGCTATCTCTCCTGTCTAATTTCTGATCTGTCCATCTATTCCATCGCGTCAACATTAAAGCCTGCACTGCATAGTGCAGTGCAGGCTTTAATGTTGACGCGATGGAATAGATGGACAGATCAGAAATTAGACAGGAGAGATAGCTCTTGACTCTTGTTCCTGGTATACTAAGTGAAAATGACACGGGCAATCCAGGGAGGACCTCTCGAGCAGATGGCAGCTTGAAAAGTCCTCCAAATCACACGCCACCAGAGCGCCACCGATGCATCGACATTGATCTTGCCGTAAGTTCCAAAAAAATGACGCTAGGCGTCAAAATTAACACAGAATCAGAGTGTTGAGTACAAAAATGTACTCACAAGACTTTTGCAAAACATATAATATATGTAGGTTGTATTAATAGAAAGGCTATCATGTTATTTTGCATAAATATATGTAGGTTGTATTAATAGAAAGTCGAATTTAGTAAAAGCAATTTAACAGATATAAAATAACAAGTATGCAAGCATAAATATAACAACTCACAGTCCTCCATGACGTGAGCAACAAGTTTTCCATTTTCTACCAACACATGGCATAAAACCAATCTTTGCTTACACATGACACAACAGTTGAAAACAATCTTGCCAACACATAGCAAAGTATTGAATAATCTGTAGGGTAAACTTTTCAATACCAAAATTTCCAATTGCAAACCATTTTATGAAAAATATGAAAACATCTAGCTAGTGCTAGTGCACCAAGACTTTCATGACTGTGGAAACGGCTTTTGAAAAAGATTTTCACTCTGCGGCTTTACCCACAAGACGTTTGGTGAATAACATTATTTCAATATTTTCTGTCCACCTTAGGCCCAACTGATGAGCCGAGTCAAGTCAAACCAACTCGCACTCCAAGAAAAGCAAACAAAAGGCCAACAGGCCGATATAGCATCACGGCGATCGATCCGAAAGATGGGTCCCCTACCGGAAGTAAAAAGGTAGTGAATGCATTACGAATAATGTGCGGGATAGTTGCACGCGAACGGGTCGCCATCACATGTACATCCTGGAAGTCGCTGACTGACGATGGCCGCAACGACCTACTTACAGAAATCCTTTCCTCCTTCGATCTCCCAGAAGAACTCGAGGACCCTGTGCGACGGTATGCACTGCTAGTGGCAGGAAAGGCGTGGAAGACCTTTAAGAGCACACTTGTCAAGAAATACGTCAATAAGGATAGGACTCCCTACTCTAAGTACGGGTTCATTAGTGAGGATTCATGGCGACGTTTTGTTCAGCTGAAGACGATATATCAATTCTTGATTGAAAGCGAAGCACACAAGGCCCTGCAGGCAAGGAACACCCACCCCCACAGACTCGGCACAGCTGGCTACGCGGGGAAGAGGATGCAATGGGACAGGGAGGACGAGGGGGACTCCGCGCCATTTGCATCGATTGTCGACTGGCCAGAGATCGGCTAAGAGCGAGGTCATGTGCCACACCATCTGGCACCATCTCCTTTACAAACCCTGCGGACGAGGAAGTCTGCCAACGTTTGGTAAGATATCGAACCACCATTTTGGTACGTATTTAGTTCCTAACTTCATAAGTCAAATAACTTGCTGCGATCTTGCAGGCAGAGTTGAGTGCACAATCTTCCGGTGGATCTTTTGTCCCAAACAGGGAGAGAGATGCACTCTCCACGGCATTGGGAAACAAGGAACACCCTGGTCGCACGCGAGGCAAAGGGGTTTTCGTTCCCTGGAAAACGGGCTTCGAAGACACTCACATGTACCGGAGTAAGAAGAGAGGTAGAGACGAGCGCGAGAAATAGATCGTGAAGGATCTTGAGGACAGGCTGAGAGGAGAATTCGATGATAGGATAAGAAGCCTTGAGGAAAGGCTCAATGCTCAAAACACACAGCCTGTGGAAGGCCAAGGGTTCAGCCCCACTACACGTAAGAGCAGCTGTGCGTCCGCCCCTGACCAGGGTAAACACGTCGGCAAATTCCCTGTCTGTGACATCAAGGTATACTATTTAGATCTCTTGAATGCTCCATAGATATATCTTTTGGGCACATTAGCTAATTGGGTACCGTTGTGTAGGAGCCCACGCGGTGCAATCTCCAGGTGAGAGTGTGACACTATGGTTTGGTGTGACGTTATAGAAGGTGAAACTAGAGAATAAAACCTTTCGGCTTAGGGTTTTCTCGCGTTTTTGGGCCGGTTGAAGTGTTATGTCGCCACGGAGTGTCGTAACCTTATTTAACGTGCATGATAAGGTTAATAACATTATGAGATGTGGAATTAAGGTTAAAACTATAGGATATGGAGGTTAATAGCTTTTCCGGGCCGTTTTCGGGGTTTTGGGCCTTCCCGGGGGAGTTTGGGCCTTGGTGGGCTTTGGTGGGAAGGAGTAGGTCTCCGTAACGGACTAGGATTGGGTGTGGGGGCTGGTAAAAGGGCTCCCCACCAGCCTTTTGGGCGTGCTCCCCATGCCCTTGGGCGCCCCAACCTCCCCCTCCTAAGCCCTAGCCGCCACCCCCTCTCCCTCTCCCTCTTGTGCGCCTCCACCTCCCCCTTTGCCCCATTGCTCCCCACCTCTCCACCACCTCTCCTCCACCCCCTTGCTGCCCTAGGGTGGTCTCCACACCTCTGCACCTTGTGGATCCATCCGTTGGAGCGAGGAGCGTGGAGCGAGGAGCGATCCGCGAGGAGATCTATTGGAGATTCGTTCGTTGGGCAAAGGTATGATCATGGGGATCCTTGGAATTGATCTAGGTACTGTTCTTAGGGTGATTATCAAGTTTTTAGATCAATTGGTGGTGCTGGATTGGAGTTCTTTGGGTTAGATCAAGACGTTGCCACGTTTCTGTTTTCGGGCAGATTGAGCAGTCGGGCTAGGGTTCGAGTTTTCGTCGATTTAGAATCCGAATCTGTCCGTACGGACTTAAAAGAAGTTGTAGATAATTTAAATATCTTTCCGTGGACATAAAGCACATTAAAATACGATCATCCGTTTGAAAGTTATGGCCGTTTTACCGAGCGTGTTAAAATCTGTGACGCGATTGGAACAGATCTCGGTAATCTGTAGATTAGATGACTTTAGAGTCCGAATAAGTCTTTCCATATACCTTGAGAAAGTTAGGAAATTTCCTAAGCTACGCGAGGGTGTACTCGTTTAATTCATTCGGAGTCCCAGAACTCAAGTTATGCCTTTTGCAAGGCTGCTGTCCCGACGGGACAGAACCTCTGTTTTAGGTTTTGCGAGTAGGGAGCAATGTCGGGTTAGATGGGGGTTTGCGTACTGTTTTGTGGTTATGATTGTGATTGTGTGATACCCCTGTGCAGGAGGTGTGACCCCGGGAGTGCCTTCTACTTCCCGCCAATCCGTTGCACGTGGTTGAGGCAAGTGTGTTGTGATGGATAGCGAGTTGTAGGTTGCATGTTGAGATTAGATGGAATTGTTTACATGATATATGTCCACTTGCCATGTGTTAATGATTGCTATGATATGATGAGCATGTTTAAGATGTTATGACGCCATGTGTTAAAATATGAGTTTTATATGATGTTGGCATGCTTGCATACATGACATGTTACATGGCCCGGGGCGGTGAGAAAGTAATTAACTAATCCGGGAAGGTCGGTGAGAAAGTTATGACTAATCCGGAGAGCCAATAGAGTAAGTCCTACATCGTGATTCCATCTACCGTGGGTTGTGGAAGCGAGGAGTAGGCACCCTCCATCTTCGGGATGGAAGGGGGGAGAGGGTGCACACCGACGGGTGTGTACTCAACCATACCGGTATGAGTTTCCAAGGAGATATGAGCATTGCATTGCATTGCATACACAATGATGATGATTTTGTTAAAGTGTTCATGACTGAGATGATATACATGATGTGAGATGTTATTTTCTATGATATTGTTATTGTTGTCCATTACAATATGCTTGCTGAGTTTCGAACTCACGCTTGTGTTTTGTGTTGTTTTTAGGTACTTTGAGATCGGTATGCGGGAAAAAGGGGTTTAGCTACACTTCTACACGTAGCTCCACCATCATAGTCTATGATTAATCACTTGGAGACATGATTTTAAGAGTTGTGCCATAAAGTTAATGTATGGTTTAATCTAGCATGCTTGTGATCCCTTATTTGCTTCGTTATAGTTTATGAAGTGGTTGAGCGTGGTATTATTGGCGTAGTTTGATGATACATCCATTTATGTTGATGTTTTAGATGTCGTGTGCTATGATATATCTTGCCATGATATTGATATTGTGTTAATTCATGAAAAAACAAAGGAGATGCTGCCGAAATATCGGTTTTTAGCATATGTACCTTTGCTGGAATTTATGTTTAAATGTGATTTTTAGTTGTTGTTTAGCTTATGTTTGGTAGCATTCGGGCATATTAAATGCCGGGGTGTTACAGAGAGTTGCCAATTGCTCCCTTCCTATACAGGCTGCTTGGGGCCTCGCGTATCCATCCATTGAAGGGGCGATGGTGCACGGTACCCTGCTAGCGCCGGGTTTCACGAAGGTCAATGTGGACGGCGTTCATGACATTTTCAAGATTGTCACGCTACAATTGCCTCCAAATGACGAGCTTCAGACACTGGGGGATGTCATCGGCACATTCATCCAGTGGCCCAGCAGCGACATATCTCTAGACATCCATCCTCCACCAGAAGTACCTCTACTTCCTCCGCCAGAAGTTGATCCAATTCCCCCCAAATCGGTTATCGTGCCCTCCCCACCCAAAAACATTGACAGTGAGTTTGATATTGACTTTGACTATGATTGCTCTCTACTCCCCTCGTCTCCCCCGAAGATTTCCGTTCCAACAAAGAAAGGGAAGGGCAAATCGAAAAAGATAGCGAAGGCCTTGGAGTACTATCCGATGGCCCCGTTGGCCCGGGTATTCAAGCTAGGAGAGCCTTTATTAACGGAAGATCGCATGAAGACATTGACTTACTGCTGCAAAAGCCTGCATACATACTACATGAGACAAGCTAACAAGCCAGAGAACGAACGTACAACAAGTATCATGGTCCGCTACAAGCCTAAGCATCTGTTCAACGAGTCAGCGGGGGGCTACTTCGCGGTCGGCTTCCAGGACCTGTTCGATCTCTTCAACCTCGACGCCCTCGACGCCTCGCTCTTAAGATGCTGGACATTGTGAGTGTGTCTTCCCTGTAATACGGATAAATGTCATATATATATATATATATTTGAAGTGACCCCTTTGCCTAACTTTTGTATATATAGATTCATGATACGCGAAGCGAGAACGAACAATACATCGGTGGGTTTCCTCGACCCACTCTTAGTCTCGCAGCCAACAATGAACCAAGATGCAAAAGCAGTAGAGGAATACGTACGACATGCCTTGGATGCTCAGAAAGATAAAAGTTTCATACTTTTACCCTTTGACCCAGGGTAAGTGCTGCCCGACTTGGTATACTCTCATTTGTAATGTGCACACAATACTTTGGTGCTAATTGACCATGGCAACATACCTATGCAGATTTCACTGGGTTCTAATTGTAATTCATCTGGCCAAGAACCGGGTTATTTACGTTAATTCCTCACATACCGGCAACCACGACTTGAACCCTATCGCACGGTTAATCACCAGGTAACCACGTTGTTTAAGGTGCTTATTGCTCCTGGAATAGCTGAGGCTAACCTTTCGAAATCACGTAGGACGGTCAAAGCTTTGCGAGATCCTTCTGTTCAAGGCAGGGATAAGGCGTTGCAGCACGATTTCAAGTTTCCGGTATCCTCTATACAGTATAATCCTATTTCAAACTCCGTAGCCATGATTCTGGAACTAAGCAATTCTATTTTTGCAGTGCCACCAACAGGGACAGGGCAATAACCGATGTGGATTTTACGTTTGCCATAACATGCATCTCCTCGTCAATGCAACACAAATGAGTAAGGATAAAACTTCATTGCAAGACAAGGATCTGGCGTCAATTCGAGGAAAACTTTGTTTTTTCCTAGCCACTGAAGTCATTAATAAAAAAGGCGAGTTCTACGCAGGTGCCTAACTGTAAGAGTTAGGTTTTTCTCTGTATTGCCACTTGTACTGTTTTAATTTGTGAAGATTGTGGACTTGTAGTAGTTGAATTGCTTAGGAAAAAAATATCATTCTTAGTCAATTCTTTTTCTTGAGAGGAGAGCATTTCGAAATAGTAACACCGTGATGTAGTAGCCATGTACATATTAGGCAGCTGGAATGATGCCTTAGTAAATTTTGTAGATATCTTCCTGATACAATTGATGTGGGGGGTGCTGGAAGGCAACAACGTTCGTCAGGCTGTGATGGATCAAGTTATATCCTTCGTTGGTTTTATTGGATCGATGCTGCTTGCCATTCTCTTTCCATGTTTGATATATTTAGTTTGAAAGCTGCTATTTGTGTCAATTGCTACGTATGGTTGTTTAGTGTTTACTTCTCCAATAACGTGATTGGAGAAAATTCATTTGTAACTTCTGTTTCCTTGCATGAGCGCTAGATGATAATAGAGTTGGGATTCTTTTAGTCTTTATACGCATTTGATATATTGTTTGCGATCTGATATGTCTGTGTTATGTGATCTGTGTGTGTTATGTCTATGATCTGTGTTATGATCAATTGTTTGTGATCTTATGTCTGTGTTATGTCTGTTTCAGAGGGCATGGCTAGCATTTCCTGAGGCTAGCCAATAAACAGAAAAATGTCGATGTATGAAAACCACATCACAGACGGTTCTTATTTGTGAACCGTCTGTGATACAATACATCACAGACGATGTTATTTGTGAACCGTCTGTGATAGGTCATATAACATAGACGGTTCGTACAATAAACCGTATGTGATATCTATACTATCACAGATGGTTCGTACAATAAACCGTCTGTGATATCCATACTATCACAGACGGTTCGTACAATAAACCGTCTGTGATATCCATACTATCACAGACGGGTCTTTTGTCAAACCGTTTGTGGAAGAAATATATCACTAACGGTTCTGAATAAGAACCGTTTGTAATATTATTATCACAGACGGTTGTTGAAACCGTCTGTGATGTGGCTCTATTATTACTGACCTATTGTTAGAGATGGTTCACAAAGCCGTCTCTGATGATATTTGTGAACCGTCTCTGATAGGGTTTTCTGTAGTAGTGTTAGTCACGTGAGAATGGCAGGAGGTCATTCGCGTGCAAAGTGTTAGTCACGTGAGTATGGTAGGGTTGCTATACGCGTGTAAGAGTTGTACTCGGCCAGGTTGGGCCAAGAGGAGTTGTGAGAATGGTGCACATTAGGAGTGGGACTCCTTCTAGGATTAGGAGTAGGAATTGTATTCATGACTCCTTATGTTTTGCTCCTTTAAATAGGAGGGGTTGTCTCCTGCTGAAGGGCATCAAGCTTTGAGCAAGCTTTAGGGTTGTACTCTTTTGTTTGGATTACTTTAGACAAAATAAAGGAGAAATAAAGATCAAGTTCTTCAAATCTTTCGGCGAGCTACAATTCTAGTTAGATCTATTCTCGTCATCTTCTGTCATAGCAAGCTTGCGAGGTTCATAACTTTTGATCTGTAAGTCCGATTGAGTTGATTCTTTTTGGGTTCGATTCATATTAGAATCTAGTTTCTTGTGTCCAAATTTCAGATCGTTCCGACGGTTGGATCTCTGGAAATTCATGTTTTACCGAACCTTTGTCATTCTATTTTTGTCGAATACGAGGGAATTATTTGGTTCTGTTTTGGGGTGAACTTTTAGTAGGTCAAGAATTTGGTTTTAGCTTCCGTACAATCATTCACCCCCCCTTTGATTGCTATATTCGTATACTTCGATCCTACAAGTGTTATCAGAGCAAGGTTTTTCTAATCTATCTTAACCGGTGATTAGATCAATGGATCGTTATTCGACAAAACCATGTGTGTTCGATGGTGCTGATTTTCAGTTTTGGAAGGCCAATATGGAGGCATTCATCCAAGTCCCTGCAATTTGGGAGAAGGTCTACAAGCCATACGAAGTCCCTGCAAACGACAACGTCAATGACGCCAATCGCGCACATGTTGAAGCAAACAGCAAGGCGCGCAACTTGATTATCCAAGGCTTGGGACGCAGCGACTTTGATCGAGTGGTTCATCTTCGATCCGCATATGAGGTATGGAAATCTCATTGTGATTACCATGAGGGTTCTAACACTGTCAAAGAGGTTCGCCAAGATATTTACAAAAAGGATTACATGCGATTTGAGATGAAACCCGGTGAGTCGCTAGATGACTTCTTTGCACGTTTTAATAAAATTCTTAGTAATCTTCGTGCTGTTGGAGTTAGCTTTGATGCTGCTGCTAATGCTAGACAATTGCTTGGTTCATTAGACATGTCTATTTGGGAGATGAAAGTTACATCCATTAAAGAATCTACTATCATGAGTTCACTTACATTAGATGTTTTGTATTCTAAGTTGAAAACTCATGAATTAGATGTTCTTGCTAGAAAGAATGATCATAAATCAATTGCTTTGACATCTCAATCTAGCATATCTCATAATGGTGTTGCTTCAAGTTTTGCTCTATCTTTCTTGTCTTCACTAACCGATGAACAGATTGAGCAATCCCTAGAAGAAGACTTGTCACTACTCTCTTCTCGCTTTAATAAAGCTTTGCAAAATGTGATAAAGAGAAAGAGAGGTGGTGGTGATCCTCCAAGATGCTATGAGTGTGGTGATCTCGACCATATTCGTCCAAACTGTCCAAAACTTGCAAGTAAAGCATCAAGGGAGGAGAAGGACAACGACAGAAGAAAAGAGAAGAAGAAGTTCTCTTCAAGTAATAGAAAGAAGAAAAGCTTCATCAACAGCAAAGTTGTCCACCGAGTTCTTTCCGCTCTTGAACAAGTCAATTTGAGCGATGTGGATTCGGAGAGCAGTGAGGACGATGCAACTCCAAGCAAGCATGAGTTGACGGGGTTGTGTCTCATGGCTAAAAGCAGCAACAGCTTCACTGAGGATGACCACAACAACGACTTCAATGCGGTAGATCCTTCTTACGATGAATTAGCTATTGCTATTGCTCAACTTGGTAAATTGCTTGATAAATGTGACAAGAAAATTAAGAAATATGATTTTGTTGTGGAATCATTGAATGCTGAAATTGCTAGACTTAAAACCTTGATTCCTAGTGATGATGCTTGCAAATCATGTGACTTAATTTACAATGAGCTTACTTTGCTTAGGAAAGAACATGTTTCCTTGTTAGAGCAAATCAATGCTGAAAATGAGAAAAATGAGAAACTTGTTAAACATGATAGTTGCTCTACCATTGATTTGCATGATACAACTCCATGTTCTAAATGCTCCATACTAGAATTGAAGTTGCATGATGCAAATGCTAGGGCTTCTCAAATGACAGAAGATTTGCTTACACATGAGGTTCTTTCATGCTCAACTTGTTGCAAGCAAAACGGAAAAGTGAACGTTCCTTGCAATAATTGTTTAACTCTTTCTCGAAAAATTCATTACTTGGAAAAGTCATTAGAACGTTTCACTAAAGGAAAGAAAAACCTAAACATGATCTTGGATCACTCAAAAGTTAGCACTCATAACAAAGGTTTAGGTTTTGATTCTTATGCTCATCATAAATCACATGCTCCCACTGTTGTTAAATCACTTGAAGGAGGAAAATTTGAAATTGTCAATGAGCCTAAGAAAATTGTCTTTAAGTCTACTGGAGTGTTATCTTCTACTATGATCAATGCAAATGATGCTTCTACTTCTAAAGCCAAACATCCTGTTAAGTACACTTGCACTCATTGTGGTAGAGATGGACATTTAGTAGATTTTTGCTTTAGACTAGCCAAACAACAAAAGAAAGAAAGAACTAAGGCTAGGTCTAATTTCAGACAGGCACGCTTTGTTTCTCATTATGTCCCTACGGTGATGCAAACACCTTTTGTTGGTAAGAACACGGGAAAAGACAAATCTATCTTTGTGCATAAGAATGCTCGTGTTGTGCCTACTATTGTGCGTCGTGTGTCTCAGTACTGGATTCCTAAACATCTTATTTCTAACCCCAGTACCGAGACCTCGACACTTTCTTCTTCTATGTAGGCTTCTCACGCGAGGAAGGAGAACATATGGCTAGTGGATTCCGGATGCTCACGCCACATGTCCGATGATAAGAATTGGTTCTCCTCCTTCACTCGTGCATCTCATGCTAAAAGTGTTATTTTTCAAGATGCTTCTTCCACCTCTGTTTTCGCAAAAGGCACTAGTCCAAATAGTGCAGGTACAGGTGCATATGTTCAGGGGGAGAGTATCTTTGTTGATGAAGATGATGATGATCCTGTTGAGGATGAGATAATTAGAGTTTGCTGTGTGCTTGTGTGCTCGTTTTCAAGCTTCCTCGCGTGCTTCACATCGACAAGCTATCAAGAGGATTTTAAGGTATCTCCGTGGTACTCAAGATTTTGGCATTTGGCTTTCTGCTTCCTCATGCATTAGTTTAAGAGCTTTCTTTGATGCTGAATTTGGAGGATGTAGAATTGGTAGAAAAAGTACATCTGGTTCATGCCACTTCTTGAGTAATTCTCTTTCTTGGACACATTGACATCAGATTTCACTTTCTTAGAGATCATGTTGAAAAAGGCAACATTGTGCTTCACCATGTGGATACTGAACATCAATTGGCAGACATTTTCACAAAACCTTTGTCCTCTTCTCGTTTTACTTTTATTCGAGGAGAACTTGGGATTGTTCATCCAATAGGTTTGTTTTGAGGGGGAGTTTCCTTGCCAAGTTCTTTCACTTAATGAGCTCACTTTATCATATTTCTTTATATATTATGTAATTATGCTAATATATGATAATCTAAATTGTTCCACTTGAACTAAAAATGACATTGCAGAATTCCTTGGTCTGAATGCCTATAGCTAATTACTCTGTGATATCTTACTCTTCTAGGCTTGATATTGAATCTTCTTGACAAAATTTGGGCTATGAAGCAAGTGTGTTTTCAGCTTTACTCTTTCAAAAGAACTTTTAATCTCCTTGCATGTTTACATTAATCAAAAAATAAAGGAAAAGGGAATCAATTAAAAAAAAGGGTTGTTAAAAGCAAAAACCTCAAGTTATGTGCTTCAGGATGCTTTCCCTAAAAGATAAGATGTATGCTTCAAGCATGCCATTCCCTCAAAAGACAAGATGTATGCTTCAAGCATGCCACTCCAAGGAAATAAAAGAAGTATGCTTCAAGCATGCCACATGCTGTTTACTTTTTAAAGATTAAATTGGTCTACTAGATTGGAGTTGAAACTACTTGCTCGCCCTGATTTGTTAGTTGCTTCAACTTTGAGCCTTTGTTTTTTCTACTAAAGGTTTTGCTTCGTACTTGGCTATAGTTGACTGAATTGAGGTTGAGATGCATGTCATTTCCTAACTTGTTAAAATCACATCAAGATCATGTATTTTGCATATTATGTGATATATAAGGTTATATGATCGAATGAGCTCATCTTTTCCTATCTTGGCACCTCCTTGTTTCTCCTTGTGAAATCATTGTTTCAGAAAATTTTTGAACATGTTCTCTCTTTTGTACTCTTGATGAATCCATTGTCAAAGGGGGAGAAATTTGGGAATCGTTGAAAAGTTTAAGAAAAAGGGGGAGAAGAAAAAGGGGGATTTGTTTTTGGAATTTTGGGAGAAGTTTGGAGATTTTTGGAATTTTTGGGCACATTGCACATTCACACACATTTTTCTTCTCAGGGGGAGATTTTGTTTTGCATTTTGGTCAAAGGGGGAATTCTGTGTTTTTTCTCTTTTTGGACATTGATCCTTTGGATTTCAAAATCTTTTATAAAGTGAATGCCAAATGTTCAATTCTAATTGGTGTTGCCAATGTTTTCATCAAGGGGGAGATTGTGAAATCATGTGCTAAAAAATTGGCTAAGATTTGAACTTGGAAATTGTGTTTTGTGCATGAGTTCGACAATTTGACAAGAAACAGTGAAGTTCTCTTTTGTGCCGGACCAAACTTTCAAGAAACAGTAAGTTTCCCTTGTACGCCGGACCGCTTTTCTTTGGTCTGCTGTGAACGTGTTTTCAAACGTTTTTGAGCCGGACTGAAACTTCCAAAACCAGTAAGTTTCGCGTGTACGACGGACTCTCCCCTCCACAAGCAAGGTGGATTTTTTACGGCTGTTTTCACGTTTGCGCCGGACCGGATTTTTGGTCCGGCGTGAATGGTTTTTTGCTCGATTAGGGTTTTGAGCAATTTTGGAATTGAATTCTGGTTTGAATTTGAGATTATGAAATTTGTGAGAATTTCATGATGCTTGTTTTCAAGTGGACTTTATGCAATGCTCGTGTGAGTATTTGCATAGACTAATGTTGAGTCAAGTTGCGGACTTGTGCTCGGAATCGTTTTGTGATTTGTTCATATGTAGGTATTGCTCGAGGGCAAATGTGGTCGATGACGGGACCAGAACTAGGTTCATGGAGGAACTGAGGTTCGGGACTAGGTTCAGGGGGAACTAAGGTCTTGGTGGTCAAGGATGTTATGCGGGACATTCGGGCTAAGAGAATGGTGCACATGAAGAATGGTTAGTCACGTGAGAATGGCAGGAGGTCATTCGCGTGCAAAGTGTTAGTCACGTGAGTATGGTAGGGTTGCCATACGCGTGCAAGAGTTGTACTCGGTCAGGTTGGGCCAAGAGGAGTTGTGTTGAATACATACTCTTTCTAGGATTAGGTGTGGGACTCCTTCTAGGATTAGGAGTAGGAATTGTATTCATGACTCCTTGTGTTTTGCTCCTTTAAATAGGAGGGGTTGTCTCCTGTTGAAGGGCATCAAGCTTTGAGCATGCTTTAGGGTTGTACTCTTTTGTTTGGAGTACTTTAGACAAAAGAAAGGAGAAATAAAGATCAAGTTCTTCAAATCTTTCGGCGAGCTACAATTCTAGTTAGATCTATTCTCGTCATCTTTTGTCATAGCAAGCTTGCGAGGTTCATAACTTTTGATCCGTAAGTCCGATCGAGCTGATTCTTTTTGGGTTCGATTCGTATTGGAATTTAGTTTCTTGTGTCCAAATTTCCGATTGTTGTAACGGTTGGATCTCTAGGAATTCGCGTTTTACCGAACCTCTTTCATTCTGTTTTTGTCGAATACGAGGCAATTATTTGGTTCTGTTTTGGGGTGAACTTTTAGTAGATCAAGAATTTGGTTTTACCTTTCGCACAATCATTCACCCCCCCTCTAATTGCTATATTCGTATACTTCGATCCTACACACAGCGTAATGGAATTTTATATTCCGTAAAAAAGAAAGGCAACATGATACGGATACGTTGGGATCAACTAGGATCATTCTCAATATGGATAGAGTTACGATCCTTACAACAAGCTACTCCTTTGTTTTCAAATATGTTGGGACCCTAATATATAAATTTAGACCCTCTATTCAGTATCATGCTAGTACACACAATAGCAATATAGATATAATATTAACTTCATACACAGGGAAATAATAATAAATAACTAAATTTATTAAATAAACAAATAGTGTGATAACCTTATGATCGACTTTACATTTATTAGGCCTCATAGGAGTTATTTACTAAATAAACTACAGTGGAGTAGAAACTTCAGTGAACAACCTATCGACCTGTCGCAAGCAATCAATAAGTCTTGACTCCTAATAACTCGATTTCTCTTGATAATCCTCCTTTAGAGCTGATGTTGATTTCTCTTCAACTGATTAATTTATTATTGCAATGGTGGGTACATAAAGTACTTAACAAATTATGTATAGAATACAAGTCTAATACAACTATATGCAAGACTTAATCCAAAGAAATAGCTATCATGGCTAATTTACAACAAAGTAGTATTTATAATTGACCACAATAAATAGATTTGAATAAAATGTAAGAACAAATAATAGTAATAACAGTATTCTCATATATTTCTCAAGCTAAACTGACAGACAATCTAATCGAATTCATTTACTTTTATTGGCACACAACCTTCATTCTCAAGTTTAGTTCTTAATAAAATATAACTCTTTTGTGAAATTCTCGAATATTGTCCATAACCCGGGACATGGCTATTTGAATATGTTGTACAGTCTAGTAAAGTTATACACTTTACCTACAAGATATGATCAATCTAGTAAAGTTATACACTTTACCTACAAGATATGATCAATCTTATAATATTAGCCATTACACATACCCATCGACGTACAATTAAAAAGATCATAATAAAATCTTTCGAAAACTCTATCTGAACATATACTCTCAATAAGCATGGTCTCACTATTCCACCCTCATAAAGCAGAAGAATAGGAGATACTCAACGTTGGACCAAGAACAATCATTGCTTAATATGTGGAGCCACTGCGACATACCCCTTCTCCAAACCTTGTACACAGCTTAGTCTACCACTCGAAATATCATATGTCAATACTTGGTAAATTACTAAGCTAGATCTATCCCATTTCAGAATGTGGTTGTATGTTTTAGCCCAGTTCAATGGCTTACAAGGATAAATCCTTAAATGATCGAGCCAATACTTCCAATTATTTTCACTAACCATTATTAATACATTCACATATAATCATCAACCAAATATCACACTAACCCACCATAACCTTTTGTCACTTGCCCCAATCTAAATTATTTACCACCCCCGTTGATTATCATGCATCTCATGCCATCAACAATTCTATGAAACACATGACACCCTTTTACAAATATGTTCCATAGACATTTAGTCACGTTTGAATTTACACTTTCAAAATATAACAATTATTCGTGGCATGGCTAGGCAAACTACTTCACGATCTATCCAACCTACATTAGTATATATTAGTAATCAATTAATAATTATTCATCCTAGGGGGACAAATAATCATGGCATATCAGATGGCAATGTAACTATAATTCAAATAGGTTGAATAACTAATTTCCAAACAATTTAAACAATTTGTAATTTAAACTTTCATGCAATAGGTTAAAATAAAATAATATTTATAAAATTGAGTTTAACATGATCAAAGTACAAATTAATTTGGAATTAATCTTGATCTTAATCTTGACTTTGAATCAACTCTTCACCCTCGAACGCTCCTGGTAGTTCAACATCTAAGCGAAACAAACGATAAAAAAATAAATACAAAATAGAAACAAAAATAACTCCAAAAATAAAATAAAATATACTGAAATGTAGGACTTGATTTTAGATGAATTTAAAAAATTTAATGGACTCAATCAGAATTCGTATGAAGGATAACAGACTCTTGGAAGATTTATCAGACAAATAAATTCTGAAAATTGGGAGATAAAGGAGAATATTCAACTTGTGTGAATTTCTAATCTTCTAATTAATTTTAGAAATTCTAAAAATTAATTAGAGGATGATATGTAGGCCCTTGGTCTTTAAACCAAGTCCACCGACACAGTGCATAGTCCACGTTGGACATGGCACATGAGTTTTGACTTTGTGATATGTGCATACCTGTCGGGACCTGAATATGCAAATTCGGACTCTCTGTGTATTCAACACTAGTCCAAGATCACACTAGTGCACATAGTATCAACATAGATAAAATATCACAATCATACACAGTAGAATAATAAATAAAAACTTCATCTATTAATATAACCTATTTGGTCAACCTTATGGTCAACTTATAATAATATGCCACGCAGGGAAAAGACTCAGAATAAAGAAAACTGTAGCGGAAAAAAGACTCATAGTAACCCATCAACTTGCCACGGGCAACTAACAAGGCTCGCACCCTAATTATTCGACTCCTCCTGTAATTCCTTCTCAAGAGCTGGCGTAGACTCCATCTCAACTGGTATTTGGATTGTTGCAGGAGGTGAGTACATAAAGCACTCAGCATGTCATGCACAGAATGCAAGTATATTAACTACATGCATGGCTTATTCCAAGTGAATGGCTAAAGTGGTTATTTTGCACAAATCAACATTTACAAATGATTAACAAGTATAGATTGAAATGATTAAAAATCAAATATCATTACTATAGATTGAAATGATTAAAAATCAAATATCATTACTAAGTAAATTTTTCATTTATTTTACAAGACTCACTGGCACGCAGTCTAAACAAAATTCATTACTTCCAGTGGCACACAGCTGTCGGGACCCGAATATGCAAATCCGGACCCTCTATGTATTCAGCACTAGTCCAGGATCACGCTAGTGCACACAGTCTCAACATAGATGAATATCACAATCATACACAGCGGAATAATAAAAATAACTCAACTATAAAATATAAACTATTGAACGACCTTAAGGTCAACCTTACACCTGCGAGGCCTAGATGGCTTCAACTCCAAATAAGCAGCAGCGGAACGAAGAACACCGGTGAATCCCATCAATACGCCACAGGCAATTGACAGGGTTCGACTCCTAGATAATCGCCTTCTCACGGAACTTCTTCTTCTTCGACGATGTAGACTTCTCTTCAACTGGGGATTATTTGTTACATGGGGTGAGTACATAAAGCACTTAGCAAGTCATGCACAGAATGCAAGTCTAATAACTATATGCATGGCTTATTCCAAATGACAGGCTGAAGGGGTTATTTTGTAATAAACAGCATTCACAAATATTCATAATAGATTGTAAAGCGGTAAAACAAATAACAATAGTAATAAAATTTCACAGTTGTTTCACAAGTAAATCATTCCATCTCCTTAACCAGTTATCACTTTTCCACAGGCAAATTGCCTCCAAGCCCAAGTTCAATTTTATGAAAAGCTAACCCTTGACTGTAATCCCCGAGCGTTGTCCAGTACCGCGGACACGACTATTCAAATAGATTTTACACTCTGCAGAGGTTATACACTTTACCCACAAGATACAATCAACTCATCACGTCAGCCGTGAATCGCCATACAAGAGTATACGAATGAGTGATCATAACAAAGCCTTTTGGAAACTTCTAACTATACAAGTGAACCTCTCCGATTTTTGCCATACACCATCCCTTCCCTTAGCAAAGGCGAAGTATGGGACCGACATACCGTTGGACGGGTACCATGCCATAGCCCTGGTACGCTCCCCCTTCAAGCTACATAAAAGATGTAGTTGACACCCAGAGGTACCACATGCAAGTTATTAGTAACTTACTCAATTAGAACCGTCCCACTCCAGTCATGTGGTTGTATGGTTGACTCAGTTCAAAGGCTTGCAAGGTTAAGTCCTTAGGGTGACCAGGGCAAGACTACTCGAAGAACCAAATCAACCTTCCCGGTGCCACACCTGGCCCACCCGATCATAATTTTGCCACTTGCCCCGGTCTAAATCATTTTATCACCCCAGTTGATTATTGCGCAACACAAAGCCAATAACAACTCAACATCCTTGAAGAAGTACAAAGACCTCCACATATCAACTTCATCGTGTTGGCAACCTCACACCGTTCCAAAATACATTGCATATTCCATTAGTCAATATTGAGCTTTTGTATTTCCAAAATGATGTCAATGGTACGTTGCATGGCTAAGCAAACTACTGATGGTTTAAATAACCCTTGTTGGCAAAGTATTTAGCTACCAATTATTAATCAACAATCCTAGGGTGACAAATGAATCATGGCATACAATCATTATAAGCAAGGTGGCGATAACAAGTAGGTTGATTATCTAATCCCAAATTAATTGAAATCAGTTTAACTCAAACTAGCATGCAATAATTTGAAACAACATAATTTTTTAAAATGGGATCAACATGGTCAAAGCACAATTTGCCTGGCCCTTGCAACTTTTACTGTGCTTTACTCTTTATCTTCGATTCTTGATCTTCGATCTTCAATCTTCGCTTCCTTGACCTTTAGCTCCGTAGAACGATTTCTGGATGACGCATCTAACGATTAAAGAAGAAGCAAATACAAACCCACTCAAAAGACAATCAAGTAAAACTCCAAATTAAGAACAAATAGCAGTGGGCACAACGGCTTGGAAGAATTTAGGGACTCGAACAGATTAGATTGAAGATTAGACAAAAGAGAACGGGCTTTCGGAAAATCACCGAAAAGGGGAATATTAATAACTGGGAGAGAAATAATAATATTCCGAAGAATATTTCTTCTGAAGTTATTATCTTGATTGAACAGACATTGACATATGGGCTCTCGATCTATAGATCGGGTCCATAAGGATATGTTAGTTCACAATGAACTAAACTGATTCTCGAATAAAGGCAGATCAGATTTTTAGGGTTAAGACAAGGACAAGTGTCTTACCACGATTGAAACAACGGGAAAGATTGCAAAGATAACAACGCGGCTCACAATGAACTTAGTCCATCGAGCCGGTCTTAGGTTAGAGTTTTGATTCAGCTTTGAAGATGATGTGACGATGAGGCTAGGCTCACATCACGATGATAGAACAGATGAGGACATCGCACTAGGTTTCTTGCATGAATGCACGCATGCGATGACAACGAAGCGATGAGAGCCAAGCGTTAACGATGAAGCGTTAACAGCGGAACGTTATCGGTGGAACGTTAACAGCGTAACGATAACGGCGGAGTATTAACGGTGGAGCATTAATGGAAAAACGTTAATGGTGGAACATTAACGGCGGAACGTTAACGACGGAGCGTTGACGGTGGAACATTAACGGCAAAACGTTAACGGCGGGACGTTAACGGCGAACGCGAAGAGATGGCAAGATGCGCATGAAACAAGATATCGGCCGTTGGTGCAACGACATGACCGCGATAAAGCGCTACCAAGGATGGATCACCGAGACGCGAACCGATAACAACGGCTAGGTTGAAAGACGACGGTTTTAGGTCGGAATTGGGCTCCGACGGCGAACGGAGGCCAAAAGAATTCTAAGGATGGTCCAAAACAGTACACGATGATCCACCGGACGTGGCGACATGGCCGGAGAGAGCTAAAATAGCCGGCGTCAAAAGACAGCGCGCGGCGGTGGCGGCAAAAGACGGCCTAATTATATATAAAAAAAATTCCGGAGGATGGGATGGAAAAGGGGGAATGTCCACCATGTAGAACGCGGCGATACGAACTCAACGGTATAGGCGGCATTTGCGGCGACGTGACAGATTGATCACAATCTGCCGATTAACGGGTTTCAGAGCTAAACTTTGGACAGCCATAACTTCTAGAATAATGATCGGAACTTAACGAAATTTGACCGAGAGCTAGATGTGACCTAGAGGAACACTGTGACATAGGTGGCTCAGAGATTTACCTTCTGGATCAGCGGGGAACGCGCGAGGATGATTGTCGCTGTTTGGAACGTAGTCTAATCGGAGAAAAGAATTTTCTGCACAAAATCCAGAGGGAAAAACCATGAGACAGGATGTGCATCATGTAGAGGACATCCCCAGGAGTCTACACAAAATATTTCACGGTCATACTCAAAAAATTGAGGGAGATATGGCCTCGGCAAGATTCGAGATTGAAACGGCCATAACTTTTGATTCCTTGGGCTAACTTGGATGAAATTTGGAGGGGAAACAGATGGGACATCATGTCTCACCATGGCCAAGACAGATCTCGAAAAACATCAACAAGATGATGGCAGTCGAGCTCCAAAATTCGGCCATTGTCAGGCAGCATCCGGACTTCTCGGCGGCGGCTCGGATGTTTTGGAGATGATCTGGAGGTGGCTCTTGCATGGGAGAGGGTCTAGGGAGGCCTAAAAGGTCTTGAGAGGTGGCTAGGTCAAGAAAAATCAAGTTTGGAGGAGTTTGGGTCGTATTGGGCATTTAACCTAACACCTTGTGTGCACAACCGGAATCGGGGCGACGTGGCTCAATGTGGGCACTCGGATCGCGATCCAGCGGCTGCAGCGAGGCGGTGACATGGTCGCCCGGATGCGTGACGCGCGGGCGGTGGCCTGGCCCAACTCGGCGCTGGCGTGCTGGTCAGCTTGGCCGACCTAAGCGGGGCGAAGTGAGCGGGCTGCGCGGCGGTGGGCCAAGGCAGGCGGAAAGGACGCCGGCGGCTGGGGCGCAGGCCCGGCTAGCTAGCGGGATGGCGGGAGGAGAGAGGAAGATTAGGCCCACAAAGCGAACTCCGAATTTCCACAATTTTTCGAATAAAAATAAATCCAAGAAAATCAAATAAATCATTTGAGGCAATAAAAATACCAGAAAAATTCTAAAAAAATTCTATAAAATATTTTGAGACATTTTGAACTTAAATAAAATATTTTCAACAAAAATTTATATAAATTTTTCCAAATAATTAATTAATCTTATTAAGAGGCTTAATTCAAATCAATTCCAAATAAATTCGATAAATGGCAAACGAGCTCCGAAAGAACGCAAAAATTACAGAAGAATTTCTTGAAGCACAAGGAACCCAAATAAAATTAAATTTCTTTTATTTGAAGTATAAAATAATTAAATTAATTTTTTTTAGCTTTTTAGAAAATTCAAATCAAGCTTTATAAACGCGAGAAAATCAACGAAAATTTTTAGGAAGCTAAACTAAACCAGAAATTTTTGAAAACCCAAATTTTGGGATGTTACAACAGCAACTCATTCCCAAGTTTTATTTTTCAAGATCTAACTCTTGGTTGTAATTCCTGAGCATTGTCTAATACCGTGGTCATGGCTATTCGAATAGGGTTGACAGACACTACAGTGATTATACACTTTACCAAGGGATTTTACCAACTCACCACGTCTGCCGTGACTGGCCATATAAGAGTATGCGAATGAGTGATCATAACAAAGCCTTTCAGAAACTTCTATCTTAACACATGAACCTATGCAATATTGCCTTTTCTATCCCTTCCCTCACACAGAGCCGAGGTATAGGACCAACATACCGTTGGATCAATAGCAAGCATAAACACAAACGTTTTCCTCCATAACCACACCCATGTGTGACTATCACTCTGAGGTATCACATGCCAATACATAAGTAACTTATTTAACTAGGTCTGTCACATTCTAGACATGTGGTTGTATGTTTGGGCCAGTTCAAAGGCTTACAAGGATAAGTCCTTAATTGACAAAGACAAAACTTCTAAACTCTCAACATTTGGCATACAGCCCTCACCTACACGCATCAACCCATTGCCACACAAGCCCACCATGACATACAGTGTGGGCCCCCGGATCGGCTATCCGGAGTCCTCTGTGTATTTATGTACTAGTCCCAGATCAGTAGCTAGTACACATAGTCAAAAGTGATGAATCAACAACCATATCACGAATACAAATAAGTAAATAAGAATAATACCGCATAAAAGCAAAGACCTTATGGTCAAGGTTTACCATTACGGCCTGAGCAGGCTGAACAACTGCAGCGGAAGACGAAAACGCCAATGCGACCCATCCAAATGCCCACAGGCAATCGAGTGGGGAGCGCGCCCTAGTCGTTGGAAATCTTGAACAGCTTCTTTCACTTCTGAGATATGATTAGAATGTAGCACGTGAGTACATAAAGTACTCAGCAAGTCTGGGAAATTATGCACAATGTAGGCTATCCAAGGATGGCTTAATATGGTTCTTTTGCATAAAGCAAAGTTTCATCAAATCATACTTGTTAATAAGTTTCACAAAGCATATTTGAGCAATTCTTTTTAATAATTGAATTATGTAATATTGCAGTGAAGGTTCTAACCACCACTTACTAATATACAGGCTCTATCCGCCACAATCCAAAAAGATCAGGGTTTAATCCAATCACATGGCTCTGTCCGCCATGGTTCACAAAATCAGGTTCCTTCCACCTACCTGGCTTTAGCCGCCAGAAGCACACCCGAGAGTTTTAACCGCTCCCGGATCCCAAAACAAACAATTGTTTAATTTGAAACCAAAAACCAAAGTCTACCAGTATGAAAGCATTCGACAAGCTTTGCCTTTGACCATAGGCACGGCTATTCGAATAGTTTTAACTCTGCAGAGGTGTATAACTTTACCCACAAGACATGATATTCCCTTGATGCCAAGCTATTAGCACACTTCCTTGGATGTGCCGGCAGGGATATCATGACAAGGCTTTTACAATGTATACGCCTAACCCGACTCACCCGCTGAGGTTTCACCGCTGTTAGGGTTCTATCCGCCCAGTACAGAAGCCCCCTCTTGCGCCGTGTGAGAAAAACAACAACAACAACAATGCCTCTTTTCGGCTCTCACATTCCACCGAGTGGTGAGTCGAAGTCAGGTTTCTACAAATTAGTTAGCCAGGTCGTGCCCACTTTGACATGTGGTTGTACGGTTATGCTTAGAATGGAGACAGTCATAAGCGTCGGTCCTTAATTGACTTGGGGCGGTACTTGCGCAATGAAAGCTAGCACTCCCTCCACGCCCACCAGACAAACCATTCCGCCCCAGTCCGAAACCAGTTTTCATTTTATTTTATTTTGTAAACCATTGGCAATACTCCTTGCCTATAACTTCCAACACAAGTTTTCAAGAGATAATTGAAATTCCCACCCATGGGTGAACATTGACCGTTTGCGAGTCTAAGCATTCCTACTATACTATTCTATTCCACCAATAGTTTCTTTTTTTAAAAAATAAGTTGTAGGGTTTGGTTACAATTCTTATAATCAATTTTGTAACCCCCAATGACCTTTAAATTGTCATACTCTTACAATCATATGAATAATCCAATCCAATATAGTATCCACAAATAGGAAGTATATCCTGGTACTATCATAACTCCAAAATCCTACTAAACCACAATCATATTTGTATATGAAATATTACCCTTGAACTATGACCTGTATTATTGATTTATCCACCAATCATACGGCGATCAATCTTATCCTCCACGAAGAATATTTCACAAGGTCATATACTAAACTACAGAGAATACTTCACAATATCACACCTCTAAACATCTAGAATACAATCCACCGATATTACTTCATAATATTATATATTTAATTCTTCATATTATCATCTTTAAATCACCAACTTTAATCCACCAGGAATATGTTCTATTATCATTTACTAGACCACCGAATATCATGCCGTAAAACCATGACGTTATTAATTCATCAACAATAGTAGTTTCCATAGCCTCTGATACCAAGTTATTTAAATAAACCACACATATTCTGCGTTGTTCAAAATTCTCCACAAATGGTTATTGCGAGACCATATTTCAAAAGTCATCTACTAACTCACCGAATATGATTCTCAATACTATCCATTTAATCCATCGAGTATGTTGGATAATAACATTTACCAATCACCGATTGTCATTCTCGATATTATCTAACTAACCCTTCACATTATTACAACTATTCATCCACCTTCAAATACATTCCACACTATTGGTTCTACTCAAACTATCCTCCAAATAGTCATTTCCCTAATCAAAGAGTATTTTATGAAAAATATTTAATATGGTGGATCACTGTCCTAAGGCGACAAAGGATTACGGACAACAACATCAAGGAGGTATACGCAACAGGTATAACTAACAGCCTAACGTTTGACATCATCAATTTAGGTAAATAGCAATGCAATTGATAAAACAGTGTAAAACATTTATAAATCATGGAATCAACATGCGTCAAGGAGACTTGCCTCGGTCACAGCGAGAAGGTTGAACTTTTTAACGCCCGTCGGCGGGATCGGTGGACTCGGCGGAATCGTCGACTACGCGCAAAACGAGACAACAAATAAATAAAAGAAAATAAATAAAATCCAAAAATTACAAAATTAGTACTGGCAGGTAGATCTTGATTTTAGATGAATTTAGAAATTTGAATGGAGTCAAACGGAGTTCGGATGAGAAAGTTATGAGCTTCCAAAGTTTGAATTTTGAATAAATCGGAAAATCGGGAATATTCCCGGAATATTCTCTCTCGGGTTGACTGGTCAAATGGGGACTTTGACTTGACTTTAACTGGGAATGGCTAGTGTCTATGGCATGTGGGGCCCATGTGAAAGGCCATGGCTACCATGAATGGAGAAAGGAGCTTGGAAAGGAGGGGATGGAGGGGCTCGGCCGTGAGGCGGCACGTGGCGAGGTGGGGTCGCCGGCAAGGGCGCTGGCCAGAAGGAAGACAAGCCTGCTGGCACGACGGCTCGGGCGGCGGCGCCAGCAAGGGCGGCGGGCCGGCGACGCCCGGCAGCGGGCCGACCGGCCATAAGCCCAACCACAGAAGCCAAGTTCCATGGCCAAAAGAACAGAGGCCACCCCAAAAAGAAAAACAAAACACCCCACCTCTAAAAACTTGAGTTTTGACCCAAATAAAAGCCTAGAACCTCTAGATTACATCCTTAGGGACATCTAGGAGAAAGGAATTGAGCCAAACCTCACCGGATTCGGAGAAATCGACGACGAACGGAGTTTCGGCCAGAGGAACCAAAACTTGGAATTCATCACCAACTCTTGATTAAACCTAAAATTGAGGATTGGGTTAGCTTCTAGACTCATCCACGGTCACAAAGAACCAAGTGGCATGAAGAATAGCTCACCGGAGAAGGATCTATGAGCAAGAACTTGAAGAACACCGGAAAAGGGTGACACACCGTCGGTTTTCTTGATCTCACGGGCAAATGGGCGGAGTAGAGGGAAAGGGGAGCACACTCCCGGAAAGGGGATTCTTATACGGAGTGAATGGAGGTGGTGGTGCGACGTTTGGACGAGAAACGGCCGAGTTATGGCCATTTGAACGGTTTTTGATTTTTCATGAATATGGCCGTTTCCGGCGAGATTAACGGCTAATCAAGGCGGGGAATGGCAAGAGCTCGTCACCGCGGATCCAATGCAACCGACCGTTCGTGTTTCGAAGTTAATTTGGTGGAGTTATGAGTGTTTGAATCCAAGCCCTAGCCATGGAAGCAAAATGGAGCTCTCTGTTATTTCTCCCTTGGCTGGAGGTTGGGGACGACACTGTTCACGTGCCACGTGTCACGCTCCAGTTGGCCCTCCTTTACGCAAATGATTCGCCCTAGCGAAAAATAAGGAAAAATGGCCTAAAAATTCCGGAAAAATTTCTAGAGCCATTTTAGAATATTTGGGGACCCAATAAAATTGGTTCCACTGAATTTGGATGATTTTTGTGGAATTAAATATTCGGGCGCAGATCGCAGGCTTTAAACAAAAGCCGCGCGAGATAAAATAGGAATGGGGGTCCAAAAATCCGGGGAATGATTCCTAAAATCATTTTGGAATATTTGGAACACAAATGAAGTGGTTTGGGGATTTTTGGAGCATTTTTGGACTCGGGTGAAATTTCGGGTACCGGCGGGAACTGGAAAATCGATTTTGCGACCGGAGGGAAAATAAATCCCGATTTTGGAGGGGAAAGGATGCCAGGTTAATATAAACACCAAAGAAACTCCAACTTTTGAATTTACTTCATTTAAATTAGGTTTTTCTCCAGAAAATGAAAACTAGGGTGTTACAAACCTACCCCCCTTAGAAAGAATCTCGTCCCCGAGATTCGGACGGAGAAAGAGAAAGATCGGGAAACTCTGCTCGAAGATCTTCTTCACGCTCCCCGATAGCTTCCTTCTCAGAATAGTTGCTCCACTGCACCTTGCATAACTTGATCACTCGGCTTCTGGTTCGACGCTCGGCTTCCTCCACAATCCTGGCGGGATACTTCAGACACGACAGGTCTCTTTCGGGTTCCATATTTTTAAACAGCCTCTGATGCTCAGGCACTGCGCTACACTTGATTCCTGATGGCAGTTATCAGCATAGCTCGTCTATCTCGACTGGGCAGTCTTCGGATTTACCCGGATCTGTCTGACTTGCTCTTCGTTTTTTTTTCTTCTTTTCTTTTTTTAGAATATCAGGTCTACTGATTTGTCTATTATCGGTCTCCTTCCAATACAAGGGTATTCTGCCTTTTCTTGCATAGAGAGCTTCAAAAGGCGCCATCTTCCAACCTAACGGGGCTGTTGTTGTAAAACAACTCTACAACTGATAATTGTGGACCCCAAGAACCTTTGTTAAAGCCCAAGTTTTCAACATATCTTCCACTATTTGGTTTACTCTCTCTGTCTGGCTATCGGTCCGGGGATGGTAAGCAACACTGGAATTCCCATTCGCACCCCAAAACTTTATACCACTTCTGTCAAAACCTCGAGGGGAACTTAGAACCTCGATTTGACACGTCCTCCTTGGGCGCACACTGAAAATGCACCGTTTTAGCCACGCAAAGTTCCACAAGTTTATCACCAACTAGGGGTTATCCTTCACTGAACAAAGTGTGCAACTTTTGTCAATTTGTCCACACTACCCCCCCTTAGAAAAAAAAATCATATCCGGACTTAGTTCCAAGGGGTTCATGGGTGAAATTCCTTCTTCTTTCTTCCCATTCCCAACCAAAATCTGCAAGAGTTATAGCATTCCAATTGGTCTCCGATGTTCGGCTAATCTGTTCAAAGTTTGCTGGCATGGCCTCTTGCCTGACGCTTCTAATACTGGAGACTTTAGTCTTTCTTACAAACATAGTCAACACACACCACGCACAGTGAAGGCCATTGTTTTCAGACTATACCGATTGATTCCTGTCAATATGGTACTTTCAATTCAACAAATCTTCCCATGGTTTATATGAAAATTATGGCTCTCCGGCCCTCCGTTAGTTATCCCATGACTGGTGCCCAAATACACTTATGTTTCAAGAATTAACAATAGAATTCCTCAGCCACAACTGTACTCCTTTCAACTTTTATTGATAGTATTACTGATAATTACATCTTACAGACTGAGTCAGTACATAAACTCTTTTATTTTATTCCTTAAAAGAGGTAGGGTACTACTGAAGGTACCATACATTATCACTTACTGACAACATCAAGTTTCAGGTGTCTCTTCTTCAACTCCAGGGATCATGGGCAGACCTGATGTCCTATATCGCAGAACCTGTGACAGAAATTGCCGATTGCGTCTCCCGCCTGCTGCTGGGGTTATAGTCTGAAGAAGAACAGCATCCGGGATGTTGGGATTGGAAGTAGATGCCTGGCATCCTTGCATTACTGGTTGCACTTCTGATCCTGGGGTCTTGATTAAGGTTGCTTCTTGTGCTTGGTTGAGTTGAGATTGGTCCACCCGAAGCCGAGACTTACTGGCAACATACTGCTCCTGAGTTACTCCCTTCCTTTTGCGAGAATGATGTTGATGACAGTTGTCTTCCAGGGAGACTGCTTTGCCTTTGCCAGCTTGAGGACTCTTCGATACTTGATGCAGCTTATGAGGTACTTCCACACAGACTTCTGATGCTGGAACTGTTGGTGGTGCTGCACCCTTTTGTTTTCCCAAGGGACATTGTTTCACATAATGCCCTTCCTTGCCACAAAGGTTACAGACCTTAAACTGAATCTTTTTCCTTCGAGGGCACCTGCGGAATTGGTGTCTATTTCTGTTGCAGTGCCTACAATGGGTATCTTCTTTGGCCTTACCCTTTTGGGGACATTCAGAGGCAACATGTCCTTTTTCACCACATCGATAACAGATGACAAATTCCCCTGAGTGAAGGTCTACCAGAGGGGTATTGCTAAAGCCATCGTCTCCACGTAATACTGCTGGAGGGTTGGTCTTCAGTAACTCATCAGAAGGGTACTGCTGAGGAGTTGTAGGTGAAATGACCATCGGGGCTTGGTTGTTCAGTTGTTGTATCATCAATTGCATGAGCTGAGTCTGAGTCACCATGAACTGATTCATATTCTGAAGAAATGTTGTTATCACCTCGGATGGTTGCTGGTTGAGCTCGGTAGCAGCCCTGACGTTGATAACTGGAACTTCACTGGGGTTACCATTGACGTTGACCGAAGGATTGGGACTTGATGCACCAGCTTCTTTGTTGAGGTTAGCACTGCAATTCTTCTCCATCTGACGACAGAACAAGGCTTCCAGATGAGAGGGAAAAGCATAGACGAGCGAGAAAGGGGAGGTTCTAACAACACCAGAAACAAACTACCCCGGCAAAGGACAACACCACACACGAAAATCAAAACATTTTTAACACCAAGCAAATCAACTCGTCTACTCGATCAAACTACGCACTCTAACAGGACAAGGCGGCTCCAACACAGAACGAATCTTGGCCACTTAACCTATAGGGTTAGTCTAAGGTCAACCTTGCTTCTTTGGTCTTCGACGATCAACGGTTGGATCCTCACCATGAAGACGCACACTTCAGTAGCAACTTTCCGTGTTGCTCCTCTTGAGTCGTCAAATCTTGAAGTCGGACGTGGGAATTCGATTACCCTAATATAGAAGCTTTTAAGGGGGGGTATAGTCCAATTTATATTCCAAAACGGTGAAGAAGCAATTGATACGGGGAAGATAAGAATAGAAAGAGAGAAAAGACGGGAATAGCACATTATTTGATTTCTTTCTTTATAAATATAAGTTTTGAAGCTTCCTAAAAATGACCATTCTAACTAAGGGCACGTCCTACAGTCGATATGGCTCTGATACCACCTTTGTGGGCCCCCGGATCGGCTATCCGGAGTCCTCTGTGTATTTCTGTACTAGTCCCAGATCAGTAGCTAGTACACACAGTCAAAAGTGATGAATCAACAACCATATCACGAATACAAATAAGTAAATAAGAATAATACCGCATAAAAGCAAAGACCTTATGGTCAAGGTTTACCATTACGGCCTGAGCAGGCTGAACAACTGCAGCGGAAGACGAAAACGCCAATGCGACCCATCCAAATGCCCACAGGCAATCGAGTGGGGAGCGCGCCCTAATCGTTCGAAATCTTGAACAGCTTCTTTCACTTCTGAGATATGATTAGAATGTAGCACGTGAGTACATAAAGTACTCAGCAAGTCTGGGAAATTATGCACAATGTAGCCTATCCAAGGATGGCTTAATATGATTCTTTTGCATAAAGCCAAGTTTCATCAAATTATACTTGTTAATAAGTTTCAGAAAGCATATTTGAGAAATTCTTTTTAATAAATGAATTATGTAATATTGCAGTGAAGGTTTAACCACCACTCACTAATATACAGGCTCTATCCGCCACAATAAAAAAGATCAGGGTTTAATCCAATCACATGGCTCTGTCCGCCATGGTTCACAAAATCAAGTTCCTTCCACCTACCTGGCTTTAGCCGCCAGAAGCACACCCGAGAGTTCTAACCGCTCCCGGATCCCAAAACAAACCATTGTTTAATTTGAAACCAAAAACCAAAGTCTACCAGTATGAAAGCATTCAGCAAGCTTTGCGTTTGACCGTAGGCACGGCTATTCGAATAGTTTTAACTCTGCAGAGGTGTACAACTTTACCCACAAGACATGATATTCCCTTGATGCCAAGCTATTAGCACACTTCCTTGGGTGGGCCGGCAGGGATATCATGACAAGGCTTTTACAATGTATACGCCTAACCCGACTCACCCGCTGAGGTTTCACCGCTGTTAGGGTTCTATCCGCCCAATACAAAAGCCCCCACTTGCGCCGTGTGAGAAAAACAACAACAACAACAATGCCTCTTTCTGGCTCTCACATTCCACCGAGTGGCCGGGGCGGCGGGCGCCGGCGGCAAGGGTGGCGGGGCGGTGGCGCTTGGCGGCGGCGCCCGGCGGCAGGCCGGCCAGCCATAAGCCCTACCACAGAAGCCAAGTTCCATGGCCAAAAGAACAGAGGCCACCCCAAAAAGAAAAACAAAACACCCCACCTCTAAAAACTTGATTTTTGACCCAAATAAAAGCCTAGAACCTCTAGATTACATCCTTAGGGACATCTAGGAGAAAGGAATTGAGCCAAACCTCACCGGATTCGAAGAAATCGACGACGAACGGAGTTTCGGTCGGAGGAACCAAAACTTGGAATTCGTCGCCAACTCTTGATTAAACCTAAAATTGAGGATTGGGTTAGCTTCTAGACTCATCCACGGTCACAAAGAACCAAGTGGCATGATGAATAGCTCACCGGAGAAGGATCTATGAGCAAGAACTTGAAGAACACCGGAAAAGGGTGACACACCGTCGGTTTTCTTGATCTCACGGGCAAATGGGTTGAGTAGAGGGAAAGGGGAGCACACTCCCGGAAAGGGGATTCTTATACGGAGTGAATGGAGGTGGTGGTGCGACGTTTGGACGAGAAACGGCCGAGTTATGGCCATTTGAATGGTTTTTGATTTTTCGTGAATACGGCCGTTTCCGGCGAGATTAGCGGCTAATCAAGGCAGGGAATGGCAAGAGCTCGTCACCGCGGATCCAACGCAACCGACCGTTCGTGTTTCGGAGTTAATTTGGTGGAGTTATGAGTGTTTGAATCCAAGCCCTAGCCATGGAAGCAAAATGGAGCTCTTTGTTATTTCTCCATTGGCTGGAGGTTGGGGACGACACTGTTCACATGCCACGTGTCACGCTCCGGTTGGCCCTCCTTTACGCAAATGATTCGCCCTAGAGAAAAATAAGAAAAAATGGCCTAAAAATTCCGAAAAAATTCCTAGAGCCATTTTAGAATATTTGGGACCCAATAAAATTGGTTCCACTGAATTTGGATGATTTTTGTGGAATTAAATATTCGGGCGCGGATCGCAGGCATTAAACAAAAGCCGCGCGAGATAAAATAGGAACGGAGGTCCAAAAATCCGGGGAATGATTCCTAAAATCATTTTGGAATATTTGGAACACAAATGAAGTGGTTTGGGGATTTTTGGAGCATTTCTGGACTCGGGTGAAATTTCGGGTACCGGCGGGAACTGGAAAATCGATTTTGCGACCGGAGGAAAAATAAATCCCGATTTTGGAGGGGAAAGGATGCCAGGTTAATATAAACACCAAAGAAACTCTAAGTGTTGAATTTACTTCATTTAAATTAGGTTTTTCTCTAGAAAACGAAAACTAGGGTGTTACATACAGTCACTTGATACTTGCCCTAGTCTAAATCATTTCCCACCCTAGTTGATTATTGTGCAACACATGTCAGCAACAATTCAACATCCATGTAGAATAACACGTGCCTCTACATATCAACATCATCGTGTGGCAACAAATAACACACTATTTTAGAAACACGTTGAATATTCCATTAATCAATATTAACTTTGTATTTCCAAAATGGTATCAATAACACGTTGCATGTCTAAGCATACTAGCCACGATCTAGCAACCCATGTTGGTAATTTAATAGCATCCAACTAACATTAAATCAACTTAAAGTGACAAATAAACATGGCATACAAATGAAAAGGTTTATATACAACAATTAGGTTGATTAACTAATCCCAAATTAATTAAAATTATTTTAAATTGAATTAGCATGCAATAATTTGAAACAATGTAAATTTTGAAACATAGGATCACTATTGTCAAAATACAACTGACCTTAGAAAAGCTCTTTCTGCTGCTCTCGACCATACTCTTGAATTAGCACTTCACTCTCAAACCGATCTAGCACTACAACGTCTACACGTAACGAATAAATAAACAATACATACAAAAAGCTGATAGCAAAATCAACTCCAAAAATTAAACAAAATTCACCATTAAATAGAGCATAATTTTACAAATTTTTAGGCTCTAGAATCACTAAATCAGAGTTCTATGAGAAAACACGAGCTATTTTAAGTTTGAAAATACATTAAAAAGAATAAACCAAATTTCTTGAATTGTTTTCATACTGAAAACTCGAAATTATGACATCAGCAATTATTTAGGGTTTCGACCGACATAAATTTTCGAATAAAATGTCATGCTGATGTCAGCACCAAATTTGATTTTTGGCCCAATAAAATTCCTATGGTAAAACCTATTTATGATGTCATCGTTGACGTCATAAATCTAATTAACCGAATAAAAGAAAATCTAAAATTGACTATACAAGCAGACATGTGGGCCCACTATGATGACATCATCATTGACACCACTAATGATGTCGGCACGAACGGCAGTACGGGATTGGTGCACTACGCAGCAGAATCTCAGACGTACGATTCGAATAGGACAGTCAAGATCGCTTGAATCAGCCGCAACAGCGAGACGTAGCAGAGTAACACCTAGGCCACATGGCTCAATCTAGAACACTGATTCTAGATCTAACGGTTGAAATCTATTTGAATCTACGGCTAAATGCGACATTCGCTATGGCTTAGATTGAAACACTTGGCTTTACCAATTTCGCTCGATGAGGATCCGATGGTTGAGGTGCTCACAAAGTGTTGGTGGTGCTTGATGGTGAACTCTTTACCGGGCACGAAGACAAAGACCAAAGGCACGGAGTTCTAGGGTTCCTCCGGCAATCAAGTGGCACGAACCTAGCGCAACTCGACGAGGTGAGCTCACATTTGTGGTTGGACACGGTAGGGATGGCTCAACAACAGCGCAATCTCATAAGGAAAATGGCAGCGGCCTCGAACTTCGGCGAGCAATCATGGGCGCTGTAAGACCCCCACTTTTATGCTACAGTGCAAACATAAAAGCGAGGTTCTAATGTGCATACTGTACCATTCCCATGATCAGTGGCTGGCACGCACAAAACACAATTTGGAATCACAACCATACAAAAGTTTCATATTTTATTACAGCGGAAGTATTGATACGATATGACCGAGAAGGTCAACTAAACATAGCAAAAGAATCAGATGACTTGTAGTTTGCCACATAATCCACAGGCAACTGACAAGGTAAAGCCTTAGAAAGAACTGTCGTCAATAATCCCGTTTTCCTGCGTCGGAGTAATTGTCGAGATATCCTGTCTAAAAACAACAATAATAGCAAGGGTGAGTACGTTGCGTACTCAGCAAGACTTGTAGTGTTAGCAAAACCTGAAATATATGCAAGCTGAATAGAAAGTGGGTTTCTACGGTTGTTTTGCATAAAGCGAAATTTGAATTGTAAATACTGAATAGTAATGGAAAGTATAAATTGAATTTAAAACAGTTTGATAAGTAATCAAAATATCAAGTATTGACAGAAATAACAATAAGTTACTCACGGCCCTTTTGTGAGTAAAGATTACGGAAAAGACCCTCCATGGTCTTATATGAACAAATGTAACAATAAGTGACATTAAAGGGTGTAAACCATTTTCCAAATCATTTAATCAAAGATTTTTGAAAACAGAAATAGCTAACTAGTGTCAATTCGCCAAGTCGTCCATGACCGTGGACACGGCTATTCGAATAGTTTTAGACTCTGCAGAGTTGTACAGCTTTACCCACAAGATATGTCCTCCCTTTGTGGCAGATCATTAGCACACTTCCTTTGGTGTGCCGCCAGAGAGTTCATAACGAAACTGTTCGTTACTTGGACCTTAACTTTGCACTAGCCCGATGACGTTACCCCTGACTATGATGGAAGCAAACAAACGGTGAAGCAATAGTATTCAGGAGCCCGCGGCTCAAATGGTACAACAACAGCCCCAATTCATAGCCAAAGGCGTGACACGCATACAACGGCAGATGCCAACACCTCGGTGATGACATCTCCCTCGAGCAAACCTATATCCGGAATGCCCGTGCTACAACTGCCTACCAATGTGCAAAGCTAATTCCCAAATAATTTAATAAGTTAAGACTGTCCCATTCCAGTACTTGTGGATGTACGGTTATACTTGGATCATGCAACACTACGTTCGGTCCTTGAGTGACATGGGCGATAACTCCACCCTAGCTACGTACACGTTAAAACATGTACAACCGGCTATTGCCAATAATCACCCACGTCAAAATCAATAGTTTTATTTTCATTTTTATCAAACTACCAGTATCCTTTACTGTTCAAATAAACTATAAAAGATTTCATAAAGAAAGGTGTGTGGGTGTAAACATTTCCAACATTGATCTAAAGAAGTGCTAAGCATATGCAGATTAATAAACGATTATACCCAGTTCAAAGAACTTAACCATTCCTATGGTTTTCATGGATCGTGTGTCAACATGATTAAGGGAATCCATCAATTTGGGTTATAACTACCAAGTAACACAAAATAAGGATTTATCGAAATATAAGCATGCAGGAAGATTCTTAATCACATTTTAGTTGATTATGAAATCTGGATTCAAAATGCTCAAAGGGGGTGCTTGCCTTGCTATCCGTTGTTTTTAGTGACGAGTCGAAGACGTAATCTTGCAGTTGTCGACGACGAAGTCCGAGACGTCGGATTCTACACGTCGTACAATGGAAAAGATACAAATAGCAAATAGCACTTTCAATAAGGGCAAAAGGAAATCAGATGGAAAATCAAATAACAAACATTACTTTAAACAAGCATGGGAGTGAGTTTCTTTCATGTTGTAGTCTTTTGTTGTCGATTAATGGTTTAGGGGTCGCATTGCACACGATACCTTATTTTTTTATGATTCATTCTATTTTAATTTACGAATTCAGGAAGCTAAGATTGTAAGATTAACTATATTAAAATTCATTTTCAGGGTATGCAGCTGTTTGTACTGATACCAATCGGTACATAGGACCGTAGGGATGAGAATAGCTATAAATTGCAGGGTTAAGCTTTGACATATGCGTTGACACTACAGATATTGGGGTTCAACTCTTGTAGGGTCATATTTTAATAGGATTCAGATGCAAAGCAATATATATAAAAACGCTTATATAGTTAAAGTCAGTCATGCATTAGGGGACAATTTAAGGTTGATCTTACGGGTGTTAGTGCCTATTGCTAGTATTCTTTTTATCAAATGTGATTATAATTCAATTAAGGACTAGAGATATAATAGGCATAAGGTGTAATTTATATATGAGAATAATGGACTAATATTGAGTTTAATCATCTTTGTAGTATGGAATAACCATGTTTTATAGATCGTATACGAAATAAGTCAATTAAGTATATTTATATATATATATATATATATATATGTATCGTGAATCAAGGAATCATATCTGGGTCTATAACACATGAATAACATATAGGTACGCATTGGATATGAACGATACGTCGATTGACTAAGTTTTAATTACTTAGAATGATTTCAACCCTAAATACATTTTATTATTATTTATTAATTAATTTATTTTTCTCCTCCCCTTTTCTTATTTCTTTCTTTCTTCCCTTTTTCCTTATTTCATTTCTCTCTCTTATCTCTTCAGTTCGACTTCGACTGGACTCCCCCCTTCTAGCGTCTTCCTTTCCCCTTTTCTTCCTGTTCCTTCGACTGTAACGATCCCCTGGCTCTCCTCGAGTTGCCAATTGGCTCGGCGCCGCTGCTCGCTGGTTTCTCCGCCGGATCCTCCACTTGAGCGGCGCCGCCCCAGACCTCAGGCGTCGCCGGTCGCCTCTGCCCTAACCTCACCGACGGCTTGCCCTCATGGATGGTTCATGCGCCCAGGCCTACGCCGTCCTTGTGCGAGGTACTCCCTTCTTTTCCCCCCTCCTATCTTCCTCACTTTCTACTCAATCTCTCCTTTTTTTCTCATTTGCCCTAGGCCGGTTTCAGTACTGCGGCTTCGAGGGTTTCCGCCCATTCTAGTAGCTCCGTCGTGGCTAGGGTTCACCCCTCCCTTCCATGAGCTGAGTACTCTTCTTCCCTTTGAATTTTTATCTCAGTAGTCTAGTTGATCTGCTAAATTTGCTTTTTAGGAATAGGTAGTGTATATATTGATATTGCTTACCTGGAATGCAAATATTCCCATATGAAACATTGTCTGGATGCACAAAGCTATGATATGCTATTTCATAGTATACTTAATCTTGTATTAGGTCCTTTATGAATGTATAGATGAGAGTGTCAATTGAATCAATATATATATAGTTTTCACTCACAATGGATGCTTAAGCGACTGAGAGCGTTAATCAGATATGCACTACTAAATTAATAAATGGCTAACATGTCTTTTAGTGTTGGATCATATTGAGCTTCCGAGGGCAATACGTATTAGACATTATTGGTCTGCTTGATGTGTGAAATCTTAAAACCGGGAGTGATGTTTATGTTTGCTAATTACGTGCTTGAGCTTTGGGACAGGGAAGGGCTACAGCTAAACAATTAAAATATATGAGATTTCTATATACTTATCATTAGCTCCACTGATTGACTAATTGTGATGTGCACTAAAGATTTGGGAATTTCTTAATTCCTTAGTTGACTGTGGGTGCTATGATACTGTTTATTAATTTATAACGATTGCTATGCACTGATGCGTTGGAAATCGGTTATATGTATAGTTGGCTTACATGGTTTGATTAATTGCCAGGTCCTGGATGATTCTCAAGTATGGGTCTAGGGCCTGTTAATAGTGGCTTTGGATAGTTTACATGATAGATGATCCTAATGCCGTTAATTATATATTGATGGATCATAAATGGATTAGCTTAGCAAATGATAGATTGATTGATGCTAGGCTATGTTTGAAAGTCTTTGAATGCTTAGATAAAGCATAATGACAGAGACTTTCTAATATCTTATTTATATGGTAAATGATGAAATAGATACCATATCTTGCGAGTGGGCTATTACTCTTTGGTCTGTGATGATTCATGTACTTTCAAATTTACGGGTTGGATGGCGTCGTAGTGACGACCTTGATTTGCAATATGCCGGGGGAGTATTCGCAATTCAAGGGGACATATGACGCAACCCTCATAAATTTGTTGTGCATAAAAACTGAGGCCACTTCTCCCATATTTCTCCTTTGTCTTTCTACTGCCCCCTTACAGCCCTAGCTTATTTTCAATCCTTCTGGGTATAACATGATACTTCCAATGGAATCAAATTCGTGGGAACTTACTTGTGTAAAAGGGGATGATCAGGCGTTTATATAGCTGGAGGTTTGATATCTCCTTCTTGCTCCTGAGATTTGGCTCTCGCAGCTCACCTTCATTTGGTTTGTCCTTTGATTGGGCTTTGCCCTGGACAGGGGAGTCTTGGGTGGTGTACTTCTTTGTCTTGGGTGACTCTGAAAAGGATCTACTTTGTGTGAAGGGGTTGGATGGAGTTTCTTGATCTTCTAGCTCCTATTTCGACGTTGAACTCTTATGGTTTGCTCTGATGTCAAGTATTCCTGGGAGCTCTATTTTGGAGTCCTTGTTCTTGGCACATGGTTTGCTTGGCCTGCTTTTGGGTGGCTTACTGAAATTGGCTGGTTGGGCTTGAAGCTTATGTGACTTTGAATGAGCCTTGGTTGGTCTTTATAGCGTGGCTATGGCGGTGTGAGCAGGGTTTGAAAGAGGGCCCCGGTCCAATGGTTTTTGCGGCCGGGATGATTGCACATATTAATTTTCCTGGTCAGTGCATTCATCTAAGTTTTGTGACCCATGCTTGGCCTACCGGGTTAGGTTGGTCTAGAGCTTTCTTATGTGGTCTGGTGATTAGCTTTGGTGGCTTAACTAGCCGGCTAGCTGTTTACCTTGGACTTGACTGGAGATTGCCCTGGAGGGTTCGGCTGGGTTGTTTAAGAATTCTTGGTCATCATCCTCTCCTTGCCTCCATAGTTATCTTTTCTTGAGTGGTTTACTCCGGCCTACTGGCTTTGCCCTGTTGCTTTGCTTATTCTAGTCATGGTTGAAATGAATGCACCTACTTGTGGTCAGCTTGTCTGGCCTCGAGTAGCGAGGTATACTCTAGTTGCTTTCGCCCCAAGTGGATAACTCGAGATTTAATTTGACTTGATGTTGTAGTCGGTTCTCGACAGAATCTGCATTCGTTATCAGGCACTGTTGCTTGGCTTTATCCCAATTCACTGAGGTTTCACTCTTTTACTGTGGTAAAATATTTCTATCTCGTGATATTTTCTAAATACTCGCATCTACGGCTTAACAGGTTTGTAAATTGCCGAATGATGCAAATACTGAATCGCGAGAGGAGCCAGATTGGCCCCCGGACAATCTAGGGTACCTCACTGAGCGATCAAATAACTAATTGGCTGACGGCAATTCTTTTCTTTTTCATTTAATGTATCTAATTTTAATGCATTTAGTTCATTCTTTTACTGATACAAATGCAATCGAATATGCAGGTCTACAGAAGCGGATCAAGACAGCATAGAGGCCAAAGCTTATAGCTTTGTAATTTACTTCTTAGAATGTAATCATTTATGTAGTTGTGATTTTCATATGTAATAGAATCATTTGTATGAGTTGTAACTCCTGTGACTTGTATGACGTTACAAATATTTTTGTATTTCCTATTTATTGTAATTGCAGACTACAATGTATCAATAAAATTGAGTGTTGTATCTTGTTCTCATGTAATGAATGTTTTTCTGATTATGAATAATAATTGATTCACTTTATTTGTGTACGTACCATTTCCAGTATGTCTTGTTAAATAAATTTCTCATCATAATTCTAACGTCCAATTATCTTTTAGCAAAAAGATCTTTATCTTCTACTTCTATTTCTTTACTTCATATCTTTTCCCCCAATTCTCTTTGAGTAAATCCTTTATCAACAAGGATTTGAAAGATGATAATTCATAACATGATTTGTTAAACTTTTATTTTCTACTATCAATCTCTTGTCCCTAAAATCTATAATTTAAATATTCTTTAAGTAAGATATCTATTAAAAGCTTCTAAAGTTTGGGGAAAACAATAATAAATCAAATTTGTACTTTAATATTTTATTTTTACTATTTAGTAAATTCTGGGATGTTACAGACTACCCCCCTTAACAGGAATCTCGTCCCCGAGATTCGCAGGGTTAAAAGAGGTGAGTAAGAGTTGGATGATTATGCGATATGTAAGATTATTCTGGAAGAATAGATTATCGAGTATAAATTTAGGTTGTACGGATGATCATGAAATTCAATTATCGGTGCAAGGTGGATTCAAGGTAAATTTAACGAGACAGGATGATTTAAAATTGTAAACTAAGTTCTGATAGAGACTATATTTATGAGGAATGTACCTGGCATTTCATTAGGTATGCCACGGTTGATGTCTTGAGTTGAAGTGGATGCAGACTTAACTTGTTGGTCCTCAAATTCTTGAGGTTGTCCACATGTTCGCGGTGTAGCTTCACAGAGCTGAAGTAAATTTTGTTTCTTCCTCTTTGGGCATTTATTGGAATAGTGTCCACGTTCAAAACAGCGGTAGCGGGTAACATGAGTTGCCTGATTTGGAGGATCAGAAAACTGTTCATTGATTTCATTGAATGGTTGATCAAACGATGGTTGGAGTTGAGAATGGAATTGCGTAGAATTCTTCTTGGAATAAGCATCTTTGTTCGGACGCCTCTTCATTCCTTGATTCTTTGGAAAGATTGTTTCAGATTTTGTTTTTCCTGTTCTCGGGGTTATCATCTTGACGGAAGTGATTTCTGGCAAGGCTATTGTGTTAGAAGAGGTTTGGGTTTCTTTGGGGGCATTGTTTAGCAATACGATCTGTTTTGTGACAGACAAAGCACTTAGGTACCTTTCGTGACGCTTTGCTGGGTATAAGAGGGGGTCCTATACTTTTGCCATTCTGAGTTTTAACTTGTTGCTTAGGACAATTTCTAGCCCAGTGGCCCTCTTTATCACATAAGAAACAGGCTGTTGGTGATTGCCAATTACTACTTTCTTGATGATGGCTGATAGAGTAGGAATGCTGATTTTTCATTTCTTCTTCCGCCATTTCTTGTGCAGTTTCTTTTCTACATGAAAATTTTTGGGCAATTAAGGCTCGAAGATTTTCTTGTTGAAGTCGAACTATAGTGGTGACTATTGGATCGAGAGGACATTGAGATGGGCAATGATCTTTACTTTCACAAAGATAGCAAGTAATATCGTTCATAGGACATTTTCCTGGAGAATGGTTTCCTTCACAACTGGAGCAATTTATTGCATGTTCATCAGCGGTATGACCTATTTCTCCGCAGCGAATGCATGCACGGTCTTCAATTTGATTTGGTTGGCAACATTTCAAGGAGCAGCTTTTAGACTTTGAATAAGATGTAAGAGTGGCATTTTGAGCTGAATATTTTCTTTTTCTGGTGTGAGCTACGTTCATATTGGCAGAGTTCTGCCCCATTGGTTGGCTGATAAGGGTGGAATTTTGATAATTTTGTTCCATCATAGAGAATGTTTGGATTCCGGTTTGGGATACCGGCAAAGTTTTTTTTTTTTTTTCTGGGTTGGTTTCTTGTGGTTTAAGGAGGGATTGTAAACTATGCCTGGTTTCTCCTTCAGGTATTTTACTGAAGGATCTTGTCATAGGCATTCTGCAGTAATGACTATAAAACTGTTTAGATAAGATCTATCGGGTTACAAGGCAACATTTCGTTCCCTAAAAATTTTATTATTTAAAATTTCTACAAATTAGAAAGTATGAAGTTATAAGGAATGACCTAATTTAGGGTCTATTTTCCATTTGTTAACATTGCCATTGTTTATTAGGATCGCCTCGTCGTGAATTTTCAACCCAAAGGTTTAGCATTCGCGAGAGCAATCCTTAAACTGAATTTCATCACAATGAATAACAATACAAAAGATTACATTCAAAATTAACACACAAAGAAATATTTAAGTTACCCATTCATCATTCTATTTTAAGTACTTTTATTAGACCAAATAACATCTAGTCTAATGAGGTGACTTCACATTGTGGTTCCTTTCCGAAGTAAGGTGACAATGTGGAGATTCTTTAGTTCAGAGACTGGGGTAATGCCTAGCTTATAGCAGCTTAAATATTTTCCTATGGTTACCAGTACAGTCAAGTCTTGGTTTTAAATTCTTCTATAAGTAGCATAGGTTCAAGCATAGTTGGGATGATAATGAAAATTATAATATTAATTCCTTTGTAGCTATGTTCTGAGAAGGCTTTTGCTGTCTAGAGTGAGTAGTATGGGAATAAGAGGGCATTATTATCTATGCGGTGGAGTTTGCATAAGCGGTAAAAATATTCTTTCAACACAATCCTACGGTTAAGGAATGTTTATGGAGGTCACAAAACTTATTTTTAGATATTGGCTTTGTTTAAAGGATCAAGGAAGATTAGTAACTAGGGTAATATACAGGTGAGAAGTCTTACAGAAGAAAGAGGTAAGTTATATGGGAAGGTTTTAAATTCCAATCTATCTTCTGTTTAAAAGTGTCATATTACTTTTAGACAATAGTTTATTTGGTTATGATTCTTACATATTAGAAGAAAAAGATAGCTATAAAGAATAATTTAATTCTGGGACTATCTTTTATTTAGTACAAGATAACATTCCATTCAAAATTTCTTAATCACAACTTTCTTATTGATTTAAAGGTTGCGACATCGTGAAGTTTTCAACTTTATGCCAAACATTCACGAGTGCATCCCGGTGAAGCAAAACAAAAGTAAACAACGAAACATCAATAAGAAAGACGCGCACTTTAACTACAATACATAGAAGTTCTAAGGTGTTCTAAGGTTTCTTCTTAACTTAGTAGTACACGGTCTTAAAACAAGTTTGGATGTATTGTCTAAGCTACTTATAACTTTAGGGGACACTGCCTCTTAAGGTAGACTACTTGGCGTCGATTTTCTTCAAACTCTTGTATCACTTGTTGAGAATAACAATCCGAAGTTTCCACGGCATGGAAGAAGTTGACGGAGTGTCGCATTTGTCTTCCTTGGTTGCATAGAGAATAATAATGATATATCACTGACATCCTAAAGCTGGTGGCAGCGATACCCTATGTGTTTTAGCAATCAATAGACCATTAAATTATTTTCAAAAGGATTCATTAGCAGTATTTAATAAGAACATCGATAAGGGATAGAATTATTAGAGAAAGAATGAGAATATGTAGAGGTGGGGAAAGAAAATGCTATAGGAAAGAAAAATATATAGAGATAGGAAATGAAATTTTCCTATGGAAGGAAAGAATATATAGAGATTCCAATTGGTGAGGAAAGAGTTGATAGCAAATAATATGAGACAAGAGAAGGTTAATAACATATATAGCAAATTTTCATTCCTAAATATAAATTTGTCTATTTCAAACTTTAAGGTTTTATCTAACGACCATTCTAACTAAGGTTTGCCTGCAGTCAGCATGGCTCTGATACAAAACTGTAAGACCCCCACTTTTATGCTACAGTGCAAACATAAAAGCGAGGTTCTAATGTGCATACTGTACCATTCCCATGATCAGTGGCTGGCACGCACAAAACACAATTTGGAATCACAACCATACAAAAGTTTCATATTTTATTACAGCGGAAGTATTGATACGATATGACCGAGAAGGTCAACTAAACATAGCAAAAGAATCAGATGACTTGTAGTTTGCCACATAATCCACAGGCAACTGACAAGGTAAAGCCTTAGAAAGAAATGTCGTCAATAATCCCGTTTTCCTGCGTCGGAGTAATTGTCGAGATATCCTGTCTAAAAACAACAATAATAGCAAGGGTGAGTACGTTGCGTACTCAGCAAGACTTGTAGTATTAGCAAAACCTGAAATATATGCAAGCTGAATAGAAAGTGGGTTTCTACGGTTGTTTTGCATAAAGCGAAATTTGAATTGTAAATACTGAATAGTAATGGAAAGTATAAATTGAATTTAAAACAGTTTGATAAGTAATCAAAATATCAAGTATTGACAGAAATAACAATAAGTTACTCACGGCCCTTTTGTGAGTAAAGATTACGGAAAAGACCCTCCATGGTCTTATATGAACAAATGTAACAATAAGTGACATTAAAGGGTGTAAACCATTTCCCAAATCATTTAATCAAAGATTTTGAAAACAGAAACAGCTAACTAGTGTCAATTCGCCAAGTCGTCCATGACCGTGGACACGGCTATTCGAATAGTTTTAGACTCTGCAGAGTTGTACAGCTTTACCCACAAGATATGTCCTCCCTTTGTGGCAGATCATTAGCACACTTCCTTTGGTGTGCCGCCAGAGAGTTCATAACGAAACTGTTCGTTACTTGGACCTTAACTTTGCACTAGCCCGATGACGTTACCCCTGACTATGATGGAAGCAAACAAACGGTGAAGCAATAGTATTCAGGAGCCCGCGGCTCAAATGGTACAACAACAGCCCCAATTCATAGCCAGGCGTACACCGTTACAACGGCAGATGCCAACACCTCGGTGATGACATCTCCCTCGAGCAAACCTATATCCGGAATGCCCGTGCTACAACTGCCTACCAATGTGCAAAGCTAATTCCCAAATAATTTAATAAGTTAAGACTGTCCCATTCCAGTACTTGTGGATGTACGGTTATAATTGGATCATGCAACACTACGTTTGGTCCTTGAGTGACATGGGCGATAACTCCACCCTAGCTACGTACACGTTAAAACATGTACAACCGGCTATTGCCAATAATCACCCACGTCAAAATCAATAGTTTTATTTTCATTTTTATCAAACTACCAGTATCCTTTACTGTTCAAATAAACCATAAAAGATTTCATAAAGAAAGGTGTGTGGGTGTAAACATTTCCAACATTGATCTAAAGCAGTGCTAAGCATATGCATATTAATAAACGATTATACCCAGTTCAAAGAACTTAACCATTCCTATGGTTTTCATGGATCGTATGTCAACATGATTAAGGGAATCCATCAATTTGGGTTATAACTACCAAGTAACACAAAATAAGGATTTATCGAAATATAAGCATGCAGGAAGATTCTTAATCACATTTTAGTTGATTATGAAATCTGGATTCAAAATGCTCAAAGGGGGTGCTTGCCTTGCTATCCGTTGTTTTTAGTGACGAGTCGAAGACGTAATCTTGTAGTTGTCGACGACGAAGTCCGAGACGTCGGATTCTACACGTCGTACAATGGAAAAGATACAAATAGCAAATAGCACTTTCAATAAGGGCAAAAGGAAATCAGATGGAAAATCAAATAACAAACATTACTTTAAACAAGCATGGGAGTGAGTTTCTTTCATGTTGTAGTCTTTTGTTGTCGATTAATGGTTTAGGGGTCGCATTGCACATGATACCTTATTTTTTTATGATTCATTCTATTTTAATTTACGAATTCAGGAAGCTAAGATTGTAAGATTAACTATATTAAAATTCATTTTCAGGGTATGCAGCTGTTTGTACTGATACCAGTCGGTACATAGGACCGTAGGGATGAGAATAGCTATAAATTGCAGGGTTAAGCTTTGACATATGCGTTGACACTACAGATATTGGGGTTCAACTCTTGTAGGGTCATATTTTAATAGGATTCAGATGCAAAGCAATATATATAAAAACGCTTATATAGTTAAAGTCAGTCATGCATTAGGGGACAATTTAAGGTTGATCTTACGGGTGTTAGTGCCTATTGCTAGTATTCTTTTTATCAAATGTGATTATAATTCAATTAAGGACTAGAGATATAATAGGCATAAGGTGTAATTTATATATGAGAATAATGGACTAATATTGAGTTTAATCATCTTTGTAGTATGGAATAACCATGTTTTATAGATCGTATACGAAATAAGTCAATTAAGTATATTTATATATATATATATATATATATGTATCGTGAATCAAGGAATCATATCTGGGTCTATAACACATGAATAACATATAGGTACGCATTGGATATGAACGATACGTCGATTGACTAAGTTTTAATTACTTAGAATGATTTCAACCCTAAATACATTTTATTATTATTTATTAATTAATTTATTTTTCTCCTCCCCTTTTCTTATTTCTTTCTTTCTTCCCTTTTTCCTTATTTCATTTCTCTCTCTTATCTCTTCAGTTCGACTTCGACTGGACTCCCCCCTTCTAGCGTCTTCCTTTCCCCTTTTCTTCCTGTTCCTTCGACTGTAACGATCCCCTGGCTCTCCTCGAGTTGCCGATTGGCTCGGCGCCGCTGCTCGCTGGTTTCTCCGCCGGATCCTCCACTTGAGCGGCGCCGCCCCAGACCTCAGGCGTCGCCGGTCGCCTCTGCCCTAACCTCACCGACGGCTTGCCCTCATGGATGGTTCGTGCGCCCAGGCCTACGCCGTCCTTGTGCGAGGTACTCCCTTCTTTTCCCCCTCCTATCTTCCTCACTTTCTACTCAATCTCTCCTTTTTTTTCTCATTTGCCCTAGGCCGGTTTCAGTACTGCGGCTTCGAGGGTTTCCGCCCATTCTAGTAGCTCCGTCGTGGCTAGGGTTCACCCCTCCCTTCCATGAGCTGAGTACTCTTCTTCCCTTTGAATTTTTATCTCAGTAGTCTAGTTGATCTGCTAAATTTGCTTTTTAGGAATAGGTAGTGTATATATTGATATTGCTTACCTGGAATGCAAATATTCCCATATGAAACATTGTCTGGATGCACAAAGCTATGATATGCTATTTCATAGTATACATAATCTTGTATTAGGTCCTTTTTGAATGTATAGATGAGAGTGTCAATTGAATCAATATATATATAGTTTTCACTCACAATGGATGCTTAAGCGACTGAGAGCGTTAATCAGATATGCACTACTAAATTAATAAATGGCTAACATGTCTTTTAGTGTTGGATCATATTGAGCTTCCGAGGGCAATACGTATTAGACATTATTGGTCTGCTTGATGTGTGAAATCTTAAAACCGGGAGTGATGTTTATGTTTGCTAATTACGTGCTTGAGCTTTGGGACAGGGAAGGGCTACAGCTAAACAATTAAAATATATGAGATTTCTATATACTTATCATTAGCTCCACTGATTGACTAATTGTGATGTGCACTAAAGATTTGGGAATTTCTTAATTCCTTAGTTGACTGTGGGTGCTATGATACTGTTTATTAATTTATAACGATTGCTATGCACTGATGCGTTGGAAATCGGTTATATGTATAGTTGGCTTACATGGTTTGATTAATTGCCAGGTCCTGGACGATTGCTATGCACTGATGGATGAACGTTGGGAATCCTTAAAGGTGAGCCTTGATTTGATTGTAGAGAAGATCAAACCGATCGAGACGATTCCAGTCCTTCAGGCACAGATAGAGGAGCATTGTACAGCCATACAAGGGTTGATCGAGCGTTTTCCAGATCATGGTAAAGTTTCGCAACCACACGAAGAAATGGGTACCTTCACTACGTCAGTTGTTCCAGCAACAACAGCATCAAAGCAAGCAGGGGTGTTGGCGGCGACACCAGCAGGCTTATTGGGATGGTGTCCTTTAACACCTCTGCCAGGCCATCATCATCATCAGAAATCGGATGGATTAATGTCATCTCAGACATGGGACTCAGGGTGTGGGGAGAAGAGACCACCGATGCCCAAAGTTTCATTTCCAAGATTCGATGGTGAGGAACCACGAATTTGGAAGAACCGTTGTTTGAAGTATTTTCGGATGTATAATGTGGATGAATCGTTATGGGTGACAGCTGCGGCGATGCACATGGAAGGAAATGCAACATTGTGGCTACAACTTTATCAGGAAGAACACCCTATGGGAACTTGGGAACATTTTATGGAGGCAGTAGATTTGGAATTTGGTACATATGATTACCGTCGGTATATTCGGGAGTTGATTCAAATGAAGCAATCTGGCAGTGTTATGGACTACAAAACAAGTTTTAATTTGGTAATGTACAAAGTCAAAGCATACAGTAAGGCTTGCACTGAGGAATTTTTTGTGAATCATTTCATCACGGGGCTTAAGGAGGAGTTGCGTTATGAAGTTGAAATTCAGTTACCTGAATCTGTTCGTAAAGCATTTTTGTTGGCCTAGATTCAGGAAGAAAAGTGGGAAAGAATGAAAGCAAAACCATCGAAGTCATTCTTTGCATATAAGAGTGGGATGGCCATCTCTAATGAACCTACAGCGGGCAAGACTAAAGCAACTTCAGAGGATTTGGGGAGAGCACGACAACTGAGAGATTATCGGCGTGCTCATGGACTCTGTTTCAAATGTGGTGAGAAGTTTGATAAAGACCATCAATGTAAACCTCAGCCACAGGTTCAGCTTCATGCTATGGAAGTATGTGATGGTCCTGAACATTTGAGTGAGGAAGTATTACAGTTGTTAGAGGAGACTGACAAAGAATTTGAGCAGGAACAGTACAAGTTATCGCTTCACATGTTGGCAGGTACTGAAGAATATGGCACTTTGCGCATACAAGCCAGGGTTGGCAATCTGTTGATGTTGATCCTAGTTGACTCTGGAAGCTCCCATAGTTTTGTTAATGCGGCTTTCCTGGAGCGCACTAAACTGCAATCAATTCCGCTCTCTGCAGTTCAAGTTCAGGTTGCAAATGGAGAAACCTTGTCCTGTGACAGATATGTTCCCCAGATGGAATGGTGGACTCAGGGTTATACTTTCCAGACTGATATGCGTGTATTGGAGTTAGGAGCTTATGACGCGGTGTTGGGGATGGATTGGCTTCAGCTCCATAGTCCAATGACTTGTAATTGGAAGTACAAGACTCTGGAATTCACATATCGGGGGCAACAAGTGAAATTACAAGGTATGGATGCTGCGGAGGCTACATTGGTGAAGGAGATGCCACCGAAACAATTGCAGAAATGGTCATGTGGGAATGAGATCTGGGCAGTTGCGGTTGTCCATGATACTGTTGTTCTTCCGACAACAGAGCAAATACCACTCGCAGTGCAAGAAGTGCTTCAGCAATACTCATCAGTTTTCTCAGAACCAATGCAATTACCACCCAGTCGCATTTATGATCATGCTATTCCTCTAATTCCTGGGTCTATACCAGTCAATACACGGCCATATCGATATTCCCCGATGCACAAAGATGAAATTGAGCAGCAGGTGGCGGAAATGCTGCACACTGGCTTGATCCAACAGAGTATGAGTCCCTTTGCATCACCTGTATTGCTGGTTCAAAAGAAGGATGGTAGTTGGCACTTTTGTGTGGATTACCGCAAATTGAATAGCATCACCATCAAAAATAAGTTCCCCATGCCGATAGTTGATGAGTTGTTGGATGAATTAGCCGGTACCCAATACTTCTCTAAATTGGACTTGAAATCGGGTTATCATCAAATCCGAATGGTGGAGAGTGACATGGAAAAGACAGCCTTTAAAACACATCACGGGCATTTTCAATTTCGTGTAATGCCGTTTGGATTGACAAACGCGCCCGCAACATTTCAATGTCTTATGAACTCTATCCTTGCTCCATTTCTGCGTAAGTTTGTTCTGGTCTTCATGGATGACATTCTGGTTTATAGTCCTACGTTGGAGGATCATGTTTATCATCTTTCCATGGTACTTCAAACCTTGCAACAACATCAGCTGTTTGTCAAGAGAATAAAATGTGCCTTTGCCCAACACAGTTTGTCTTACTTAGGACACATTATTTCTAAAGATGGGGTTGCAACTGATCCTTTGAAAACTCAAGCGATGATTGAGTGGCCGGTGCCGACCACAATGACTGAACTAAGAGGGTTTTTGGGTCTTACAGGCTACTACAGGAAGTTTGTGCGTCATTATGGAGTCTTAGCTCGACCTCTTACATCACGCCTGAAGAAGAAAGGTTTTCAGTGGACTGCAGTGGCTACACAGGCTTTTGAGAATCTTAAATTAGCAATGACTCAGACCCTGGTCTTAGCAATGCCTGATTTTCATCAACTGTTTGTGGTGGAAACAGATGCCTGTGATGTCGGTATCGGGGCGGTCTTGATGCAATCAGGACATCCTATTGCATTTTTGAGCAAAGCACTCAGTCCACAACATCAGAAGCTCACCATTTATGACAAAGAGTTTTTAGCTATCATTTTGGCTGTGGATCGGTGGCGCCCATATCTGCAACGTGGGGAATTCATTATCAATACAGATCATCGCAGTCTTTGTTATCTTGGGGAACAGCAATTGATCACGGAATTGCAGAGAAAAGCCATGACTAAATTGATGGGTCTTCAATTTAAAATTCAGTATAAGAAGGGTTCTTGCAATCGGGCAGCAGATGCATTGTCGCGCATGCCTCATCTGATGGGTTTACAGGCGATATTAGGTTATCAGCCGCTCCTGATTCAAGAGGTATTGAACTCTTATGCAACAGACAGCAAAGCGCAACAACTGCTGGCAGCACTAGCTCTTCATCGCCCTGATGAGCACGGATTTGAATTGAATCAAGGACTTATTAAACATGAAGGGCGAATTTGGGTTGGTGCAAATTCGGCGTTGCAGACAAAGCTCATCCATGCTTTTCATGCAAGCGCTGTTGGTGGCCACTCGGGGATCACAGCGACATACAATCGTATTAAGAAGTTATTTGAATGGTCTGGTCTTAGGAGAGATGTGCTTACTTTTGTGCAGCAGTGTGCTATCTGTCAACAGGCTAAGCATGAGAATAATAAGTTGCCTGGGTTACTTCAACCATTGCCAGTACCGAATGAAGCGTGGCAGGACGTGACCATGGACTTTATTGAGGGCCTTCCCAAGTCAGAGGGATACAATACAATTTTGGTCGTTGTGGATCGCTTCTCGAAGTATGCGCATTTTATGGCATTGAAACATCCGTTTACAGCGCCTCAAGTCGCTCGGGTGTTTTTGGACAGTATTGTGAAACTCCATGGGATGCCGAGGTCTATTGTCTCCGATCGTGATAAGATCTTCACTAGTGGGTTTTAGCGGGAGCTCTTTACTCTGCTGGGCACAAAGCTTCAATATTCAACGGCATACCACCCGCAAACCGACGGCCAAAGCGAACGTGTTAATCAATGCCTGGAAATGTATTTGCGTTGCGTGGTTCATGCTTCGCCCAGCAGCTAGCGCCGTTGGTTGGCTATGGCGGAATTTTGGTACAATACAAAGTACCACACATCCTTGGGGTGTTCGCCTTTTCAAGCATTATATGGAGTAGAACCTCGCTATGGAGCTATGCCGGTTGCGGATCAAAGTCAGTATGCATAACTGAATGAGTTTCTAGCAGAACGGAAGACTGCTACTGTCTTACTTAAACGGCAATTGGAAGCAGCCCAGAACCGAATGAAGATACAGGCAGACAAGAAACGCGTCGATCGCCAGTTTCAGCAAGGTGAGCAGGTCTATTTGAAGCTCCAGCCATATGCGTAATCTTCAGTTGTCAACCGACCCTTTCCAAAATTGGCATTTAAGTACTTTGGGCCTTACCGAGTCATTGACAAAATCGGCCAGACTGCTTATAAACTGGAACTTCCAGAGGGTAGTCAAATACACCCAGTTTTCCTTGTCTCTCAATTGAAACCCTTTGTGCCAGACTACACTCCGGTGTTTACTCATCCACCAAGTACTATGCTTCCGCCGCTTTAGCTTCTCCGTTTTTTACAGATTTAGGCCCCTTTGGCAACTTGAAATCTGTTGGAATTAATCTTGTAACGTGTGCCTAATCATTTGGTCATTAGGAGTGTCATGGCCAAATGAGGAAGTGCGTGAGTAAGGTAGCTAATTAATTAGTTGGAAGTTAATTAGCCGGTGCTTGTGCACGTTGAGCTAGACGTGCATGCAACTGGGTAATTAGTTGTTGAAGTTAAGTCATGGTGTTGCATGAGATTAGTTTGAGTTGTTAGTGGAGTAGGAATAGCCAGTAGTTGTGTTTGGCCGAGTCTTGTGTCAGTGCATGGTCGTGTAGTGGCAAGAAAATAGGATCTAATGGCTAAGTTGTGCGTGCATGTGCGTCATGGACAAGAGGCTAGTTGTGCGCGTGTTATAAATACCTTGTAACAGTTTGTTCCAGAAGTTGAATAGAGAAGGAAGAAAACGCTCAGGTTGTTGTCGAGAGCACCAAATATCTTGTTTTTGTTGTGTTCATCTTCTTCCTAGAGGGATTGTGTTTGTTCAAGTGAGGTGAGATCATGTGTGCGTTCTCTCCGGGATAGCTTGGGACCTCTATCAAAATCGGGTCATTTCTACTAGATTCTAGAAGAAACTCAACCAAACGGGCTAAAGCTCGGAACGATTCTCCTCGGATCGTTTCTTCTTTTTCCGAATCGGTCTCAACCCCGTTCCACTCGATTCACAGAATCCTACCTGAAACGTTTCTATCAAGAATCTAGAACCGTTTCCGTTTGTACTAGAATCGAGAACCGTACCAAACAGGGCCTTAGCTTCTTCGGTTTCTTAATTAGCCTCGAGTGAGACATCCACATCCCAAATGTGCTAATAACACCCTCTTAACTATCGATCACTTGCCCGAGTGAAAACCGATTTTGTATAACAAAGACCAACGACACACCCTGCCATGACATAACATATTCCAGATCTCATTAAGTCAAAATTATCAATATTCATCATATGATATGAACCCATCGTACAACTAAGTATTTCTAAGCATAGCTATGGTAACCCAATGCTGGTAATACTATTATGTCCAACTATCAATGTTCCAACCTAGGGTAACAATGGACATAGGGTTTTCAATAATCACAGTGGCATAAAGAAAAATAGGTATTTAGCTATTCCCAGTAAATAACATTTGTAAAGAAGTATCATGCAATTGTATGAAACAAAATACTTTTGCAAACATAGGTTCAACATGATTAAAGGTTACGACTTGCCTTGCTTGAATACTGTTGCTGAATCTTGATCTTCCAATCCTTTGCTCGCTCCATCGGGATTAACATCTACCAGAAAAACAAATAAGAATACAAATAAACAATAAATAGAGACTCAAAAAAACTCCAAACTGAAAATAAATGGCTCTGGAGTAAAAATCTTGATTTAAAAACAATTAGAATTTGAATGGGTTTAATCAGAGTTCGTATGGAGAATGAGCTTTCGGAAGATTTAAATCACATAAAATGATAAAGAAAAAGGATTTTTCCAAAAATTTTGGATTTATTTTTCTGAAAAAAATTTGAATTATTGCATCATGACATCAACACTGATTTTCGAATTTTTTATTATTTTTTCTTTTTCCTTTCCTTTTGCTTGGCTTTGCACTGGAGGCTTCCTGGCTGAACACAGCACACGCATGCAGCATAGAAACAAGTAGCTAGCACATGGGAAGGGTGCATAGCCATGGCAAGGGAGGCGGGGCATGGCCAAGCGAAGGGAGCATGGGGAAGCTCGCGACACGACGAACTCGACGAAGGCCACGATGACGACGGGGAGGCATGGATGATGATGTAACGGCGTGACAAACATCGACGAACAAAGATCAGGAAAATATGAAATTCGACACGCACGATGCGGCAAACTTGAAATTGATTGAGGCGTTACCTTCGCGACGATCGAGAACATGTTATGACACGAACGAATCGAGAAGAGATGCTCTGAAGCTCCGAGAAGGTTGCAAGGGCACATTGATCGACATCAACAATGGTCTTCGGACCGCGGCGTTCAGGGCAAAGGAGGGCACCAAAGCAAGGAATGAGAGGTGGAACAGGTTCAGCAAGATGAGATGATCCCAGTGCTCTCCTTAAATAGGCTCAAGAGGGCTCAAAGAGATAGAAACAGACTCGATTCAAGAAGAGTCCGAACCGAAGAAAAGTCAAATTTTTCACGATTAAGGGATTAGGCCGAGAAATTAGAGGAATTGGATAAGGATAAGATGGCACACACACATTGGACACAAATTCAAAGAAGAAAACGTGTTGGATTGAACTTCAAAAAATGGCAATGGAGGGAAGAGGGAGAAACCGTGCGTAGGTTGAAGATGACCGCTGCTGATAGGTGTGCCCCATTTCATTATTTTCTCAAATTTAATTAATGGTTGAAAATAAAAAAGCTTTGAAACAATAGCAAATAAGGTTCAAAAATTCTGAAAAAAATTCTCAAAAATACCCTGAGATATTTGTAGACTAGCTTGATAACTGTTATTGTAGGGGAATTCAGCATATAGTTAACACTTGTCCCACTTAAGACCATAAGTTAAGACATATACTCTTAGCATGTCCTCAAGGATTTGATTTTACACGCTCAGCATATCCATCCGTTTGAGGGTGATAGGCAGTACTAAATCTAAGATGGATGCCCCACCGCGTCGCGCCAGCACGCGCGCGTGCACGCGCTCTGTCCCCGCGCGCGTGGACGCGGTCCACACGTCTGGCCCGGCCCCACTCGTCAGTAAAAAGAAAAAAAAAAGATTTCAAAAATCCGAAAAAGGCCGCGGACGTCAGCATGACGCGAAAATTCGGATTTTATTAAAAAAATGATTTAAAATTCCAGAAAATCCGTTTTATTCGTTTTAAACTTCCGGGAGCCCGTTTTCACCCATTCGAACTCTGTTTGGCTCCGTTCTTCCTCCTAAATTCATTAAAAACATTAAACTTTAGTTTAGTGCTAGTTTGAATTTCAATTTGTGTTTATTTGAATTCGTTTGGACTTTATTTGAATTTGGGTGATTTTTACGCGTAGATTACGGAGAGTCCGAGGAGTTCCCGAACGACGATTTCGAGCAGCAACTCGTTGAACCAGGCAAGTCACACCCCCTTGACCATCTTGCTCCCAATTTATGAACTTGTATGTTGTATTTAATGTTATTGCATGCTTATTTATTATAGACATTAATTTCTGACCTAGTTCTAAATGATAGTTATACCCAATTTCGACATGCGACCTTTGACACTTGAAATCCGATACACTTGTAACCTTAGTAAAAATATGAATTATGACTATGGTAATAGTTAGACATTGCTTAGCCATGCATAGAACTTAACTTAGGAAATTTTGGGGAACTTTATGCCAAAATGATATCATGTTCATTTGGAAACTTATAGTGATCAATGTTAGTATCAATGTGGAGATTAGTATGGTTAAAATGAAAATGACTTAGACCGGGCGAGAATTGGTTGGAAAGTGGTGAGGTCATGGATCTGGGTTTGTGGACAGTCTCGCCTAGTCAATTAAGGACCGGTCTGAGTCTCGCTGAATGTAAAGCCTAACCGTACTACCACGAGTCTGGAATGGGACAGACCTGGCTATCCTTATTAAATCATTTCATGGACAGTCATGCCATATGGGGGTAGTGGTGTGGTGAAAGCGAGATGCTGCCACTTCGGCGCAAGAGGGGGCTTCTGAATAGAGGGAGTCTTTCAGCGGTGAAACCTTAGCGGGCATGACTACGTGTATGATTTTAATACAGGGGCCTTGTCATAATTTTCTCTGTTACTCACCAAAGGAAGTGTGTTGACATAAAAGGGAAATATTATGTCTTGTGGGTAAAGTTGTACAACCTCTACAGAGTGTCAAACTAATCGATTAGCCGCGCCCGCGGTTATGGTCATGCCGAGCAAGCCATTCTCATATTAGACTTTAGTAAATTAAAATTTGGTTTTCTGAAATGATGTTGGATGGAGGGAGTCCATCATGGGTATAACTTAGCCAATTCCAGGAGAGATTCCTGAGTTAAAATTGTATAGATTTGATTTTGGAATAAAGTATGCCTTTTAAAATTATTGAAAATGTTATTAAACTGTTGCTTTCACTACTACAAAACATATCTTCTGTAACACATTTCTGTAACATATTGAACAATGTGTTACAAAGAGATATTGCAGTAACATATAATTTGTGTTACAAAGACATGTTGTAACACATACTTAATGAGATGTGAAAAGTGTTACAAGAAACTACAACAGCAACACATAATATATGTTACAGAGGAACATTGTAACACATGGTAGTAAGGTGTGAATAATAATACTTCAGTAACGCATTTAGAGGCAGATCGTAACGCATGACTTAATTGTAATAAATTAAAACATATACTTTACAATGTTCAGAAGCTATATCAGTCAATAGACGCTATATGCCCCACCCAAACCCGACACCCCTCTCCTCTCCCTCCCCGATCGGCTGGCCCTTCCCTAGCCCCAAATCACCGCTGCCACCCTTGGCTCCCCTCCTGCCCGACTGGCGCTGCTGCCCCTCCCTGGCCAGCTCGGTGCCGCCCCCCTCTGGTTCTCCCCTCCTGGCGCTGCGCCGCCCCTCCACCCGGCTCGGCCCCTAGCTCCTCCTCGCCCGGCTCGGGGCAGCCCGACGCCGCCTCTCCCGCCTGGCCAGCTGACACCGCCCCCTGCTCGTCCTCCCTAGCTCGGCGCTGCTGCCGCCGCCCCCGCCCCCTGCCGGCTGCTTCCCCTCCCGGTTCTCCCTCCAGCCTTTCTCCACCGAGCACAACACCGAACATCGGCCTCCTCAGCCCCGAGCACCAGTGCTACTCGGACCTGGCGCCTTCGCACGCCATCGATCGCCGTCGAGCACCACAGCTGGCCTCCCCCGGCTCCCCAGCTAAGTCATCATCGCTCGGGTGCCATTGAATTTGAGGCCCACAGCGCCGGCGACCAAGATGGTTGCATCGCCCCCGACCATGGCTCAGCCATGGCTAGGGTTCATCCACTCCATGGGCTAAGTACCTTAGACTCAACCCCCTTCTTTCTATTCTATGTATGAGCAGCATGCGATTTGGTGTGATGTATTTTTTTGCATAGATCAAAATGTTTGTGGCATGGTTGTTTTGCTCTTGTTCGGACATGCTCCTCAAACTTGCTCTTAGAACCATTAGAACCTCCACCAGGAACTACTGCTGCTGCTCTGTGCTCAGACTTGATGACTGTTCCTAGCTTACAAAGAAAAATGTAGCTCTATTGTCATGTTGAAGGTTTTGTGATGTTTAAATTTTGATTTCTGAATTGCTTTTTGTTCTATATTTATTTAATCATGAAATGTCGAAGCTTTATTTGCTATACTCTGAGATGCTATATTATCACTGCATGGTATGTGTTGCAAATTAAAAAAATTAGATCATCATACCTATCCATGTTATAAATTAGAATATTATATGATTTTATAGATAACAATATCCTTTATCACTGCATGTTGTATCTTGTAACTTAAAAAAACAGGATAGCTTACTTCTCCCTTCTCCATCTCTGTAGCTGCTATCTTCGTGTCCTCTTCGTATTACTACTTTTTTGTTGCACCTAGGGCCTGCACCAGGTACTGCTCTACGCTTGGACTTGATGAGTGTTCCTGGCTTACGAAGATACGATGTAGCTATATTGTCATGTTTAAGGTTTTCTGATATTTCAATTATGAGTTCTGAATTGATATTTGTTCTATACTTCTTTAGCTATGAAATCTCAAAGCTTTATTTGCGTACTATTACTTTGATCTTTGCATTCTTGATCACTTGAAGGTCTACATAAACCTGAGTTGATTCTCACAGACAACATACATTCCTTGGCAAAAAAAAAAACAATGTGATTAAATTTCTTAGGAAACTTGACACTGGTGCAGTAAGCCATAAGATAAAAAAAATTCAAAAATGAACTTGCTAACTTCTCTATTTTAGTCCAGAACTTCTTCACATCGTTAGAAATATTTATGGGAACTTTTCTTAGGCAGTGTTCTTCCTTCTGTAAAAGAACAGTTACCAAATGAACATTAAAATACATGAATAGTGATACATTATTTGCATTATAAGTTAAGTGATAGGACACCAACAGTAAAACTTCAATGTTTTCTCACCAAAAACGCACTATATGTCTGTAACAGATAGGACTCTAATGAACGAGATGCTAAAGCCTATGAGTTTATCTAGAGATCAATAACAGAGAAGACATGTTTTAGGCTACTGATATAAGCTACATGCAGGGATCTGTCTAACAATCCAAATCTTGGAGGCCCACTTACTCTGAACATTGGAAATCTGAAGCAGCTCAAAACTCTGTAAAAATAGTGAAATATATAATGCCATTTCTCTTTTTTGCACTCCTCAAAGCCCATGGTCGCTGACTGAATACGGTGAGACCTAAATTAGGTAGTTTAGAAGTAGCTGCTACTGCTTTGATCCACACAGATATTCAATTCAAAAAAATTGAAATTAGAATGTTCCCTTTTGAAATTCTTAGTTGAAATTGGAATGTTCCCTTTTGATTGCTGTAAGCACCATTTGTTCAATCATTTTTGTGCTTTTTTTCATTTTCACAATAAGTTTACACAGAATGTTAGTTTCAATTGACTCGGTTTCTAACTTTAGAATGTAGCACAGGTTTGCCAAATTATGGACTGGTTAGCATCACTCTTTATTTGTTCTTTCATGTTGACCTTCTAATGAAGTCATTGTAGTTGAAAGAATGTCATATTATCAGCTGCTCATAGATTTTTAATGGCCAGTAAGCTTGTCTTTGATGCAGATTCTAAACTAGGTAGCAACACAATTAAATCATGATTATTTGTCTTTCTTCACAAGCTGGAGTAATGTTGAAGGACTAACTGATGTTATTTGTGTTTCAACTAAAACATCACTCATTGATTAGTTCCATTCTATTATTTAGTACCTTTCTAAATTCAGAAGAAATAGAATTTAGTTTGCCATACTTGCATTTTGCTACAATTAATTTGTAAATCTATTTATTTGCCGCCCTTTGGGTACTGGTTCTGTGCAATTAATTGTTCTCACTGGTTCTATACTTTGGGTACTATTGTCTTTGATCCTGACACAACAATAATGCTATGAAGCCTTATTTGACTCTTGAACCTTTTGCAGTAAGAATTTTTTTTCTGCCTTTAGCTTCTTTGATGATCGTTTCCTTTTCAATAAACATAGGAAACACCTAGGGGCAGACCTCAATTGGGTTCAGCACCAAGAGCTTCAACATGCTCCTCCAGACAACGTGAGTCCTGCCTCTCACTGCTATTTAGTCTGAATAGTTCACTTTTTATTGGTGGTCTTCAAGCGAACTTGGCATTTCCCATGTTTAACAAAATATCTTCTATTGTTTTGTAGCAGTGTAAATTAAATTGTTTATAACTTGGTCGAAGTAGTTATATGAGTATATATCAAACTCCTAGGTTCTGACAAGGAAAGATCAAACTACATGAAACTCCTAGTTTCCGTGCGTAGCACATGGCTATGTAAGATATAATTGATGTCCATTGTTCCGTTTTGTATCATATATGATGATATGTATCACCATGTTTTTGTACTCCATTGCAACGCACGGGTAACTTACTTTCTTCGGTAAGTGGTTATGAATTATCCTGTTGCGGAAAAAGAGGAGCTAGTAAGGCCAATCAAGCACTACAAGATAATTGGTGATGCCCATGTGGAAGCAAGATCGATTACTTGGCCTTCCTTTTGTGTATGTTAATTGTTTCATGCTTCAATTGTGATGAAGTGCATATATCATATTTTGTAATTGCAATTATAAAGTTTAATACTTTCTTTTGTGCAGGTTGAAAAAAAATCAATGGTTTAAATTCATACATTTGGTTGCTTACCACAAGAAGGGATCTAGAAGCAAAGAATTTCATGAAGATTAGACAATATTAGATATATTTTAGACTCTTTTTATTTAGAACAATGTATTTCAGATTCTTAGACTAAAGACTTGTCTTCTCTAGAAATAAAATCCTTATGTATTGTATCAAACGGTGTGAAGTACTTAATATTTATTTGTTTGATGCAATGCAATATGTTATGATTGTTGCACTTATGGTCATTTGTGTTTTATATTGTACAATGTGCTATGCTTAATTATCAAAGGATATTCTATGAAACAATTTTAATGTGTACATTCACAAAAAATTAATAAAATAATAAAGATATTTAAATTTGTTTTAGGAGCTCAACATTGTGTTGTTGTAGTTAAAAAAGGATGTTACTAAGATCAATTATTGTATTTAAAAATGTGTTACTAAAGTCTATGAAAACACATGCTGCTATGTTGCTTTAGCAAATAAAAGTGTTACTAGGGTCTATACCAACACGCGCTACTATGTTGCTCTTGCTAAAAATGGTGTTACTAGAGTCTATGGCAACACATTTGATACATGTTACTGTAGCATAGTTGTAACATCTTTTCTTATATACAAGGACACTTGTTACATATTACAATAGACCCTTCTATAGCAACATAGGCTATAGTAACACTAATCAAATGTGTTACTATAGGACTCAGTAACTCTTGTTTTGAGCTATAGTAGCACATATGTGTGTTACTATAGGCCCATCCTGACGTAGTGTTTATGCTTAAATAAACCATATTGCCATCCTTGAATACCCGTACATTTATATTGCATTTCCGGTGTGATTTGCTAAGTACGTATGTACTCACCCTTGCTTAATTTACCACTTCAGAGGAGGAGTGCCACGATGGTGAGGAACAGTTGGACTAGGCCGCGTCCCCAGTTGATTGCCTGTGGCAATTAATTGGGCTCTATCTATTTGTCTTCATTTCCGCTGCTTTATTTATTCGTTTATTTATTCGTTGGCCTGCGCACCATTTCCTATGTAACCTTGGATATTTATCATTAATAAAGAACGCTGGATATGCTATGGTTTCATTTCTACTGTGTGTACTAGCATTTCCTGGACTAGTACAGAATACACAGAGGATTTCGGAGGTGTTATTCCGGGGTCCGACAGAGATGGTATTAGAGCCATATCGACTATTGGTCATAGCCATGGTTCAAACATAAGGACTATATTTTAAAAGATAAATAATTTCGAAAACTTTTACTCCTTACTCCCTTTTTCACTCATCCCCTTCGGTTTATGAAAATTTATTTCTAAGTCGTCTCCTTCTCAAAATTTGTAGATGGCTGAGATCCCGACTGCGGTATCGTACGGACTGTGCACGGAGAGCTGGACCAGGATCTTGCTGGATATGGCCCAATTCCTCGGATTCACAAAGAGACCCGTCTACCACGGCTTCTGGACGCGGACGTTCGCACAGGATCAGTGGAGAGTCGAGGTTCACATCTATGCTCAGGACCGCGGCAGGACCATCTCCCATATCTATGAGGCTCCAATAATGAGAGACACCTTCGCCACGGGCATCCAGGACGCAGCTCATGAGGCAGTACGGACGATGGGGAGACTCTATGAGGCGCGGTTGAAGCCCTCTGAGTTTCGCTACTATCCCATCAAGTATCAGTGCAGCTCATATAGTGCCTTTCGCCCGCCTACGACGACCAGCTCCACCGTTTTGCTTCGACAAACAGTGCTCACGGAGGCTATGGACGAAAACTACCAGGACACCCATGACGAGCTGTTGACGACCCAGCAGAAGCTTCGCGAAGTGCAGGAGGAGCTGGCCATGTACAAGGCCGGCAATGAGGGTTCGTCCGTCCAGGGAGAAACTTCAGAGTACTCGGAGCCTGTCCACGTCCCGAAGAAGAGAAAGACCGGCGACAAGAAGACTTATTTAAGCCAGTTTTGTGGACCTCAGCAGGATTAGTTTCCTCTTTAGATAGCTTTAGACGATGATTCTTCGATGTGCGTGCTGTCGTTACTTCTTGTAAACAGGCGTCATCTTTTGCTAGAAGTTTAATAAAGATTTGATTCATTTGTTCGTTTTTATTTGGAGTTATTGGAGTTTTATCGCTTGTGTGTGGGGTTTTTGGGTAGAACTCTATTCCTCCCTTTTTCTAAATCTTGTCATCAACCGTCAGATGGTGAACACTCGTAGCAACGCCAACAGTCCCCCTCCGCCAGGATTGCCCCCTCCTCCCGCAGATGGATCCACCTGGCAGCAGATGATGGAGAATCAGAATCAGCTTATTCAACTATTAGCGCAAAGAATCAACAATAATCAGAATGCTCAAGCCGCCACTCCCCAGCATCACCAGCAGAACAAGTTGCCAGAATTCATGAGAACCCAGCCTCCGGTGTTCTCCAGCAGCGCTGAGCCTCTTGATGCGGACGATTGGCTCAGGGCCATTGAGAAGAAATTGGACATCATTCAGTGTAGTGATCGAGAGCGAGTCTTGTTCGCTTCTCATCAGCTGAATGGACCCGCTGCCGAGTGGTGGGACAACTTTCGAGTTGCTCACCGGGACGCTCAGGCTATCACGTGGGTTGATTTTGTGCGAGCTTTTCACCGAGCTCACATCCCTTCGGGTGTCATTGCACTCAAGAAGAAGGAGTTCCGTTCCTTGCGTCAGGGAGGACGCACTGTGACGGAATACCTATACAAGTTTAATCATCTGGCCAGATATGCTCCAGAAGACGTAGCCACCGATGAGGCGAAGTAGGAGCGCTTCATTGAGGGACTGAATGATGAATTGGCAGTTCAGCTCGTATCTCATGATTATGTTGAGTTTCAGCAGTTAGTCAACAAGGCTATTCGCCAGGAAGGCAAGCATCAGGAGATGGAGAGCCGCAAGAGAAGGATGGCTTTCTAGAGGAACAACCTCGGAGGACACCCCAAGCCTCGCACCGCGATGCCGCAGCCTCCGCAGCATGCCAGACCTCAGGTTCCTTCTTCGTCCAGGGCATGAGTGGCACCGCAGCGCCCCGCCAACCCCAACTTCAGGCCACCACAAGCCCCAGCAGGCAATCAGATCCAGAGGACTACACAGACTGCAGCGGGAGTCCAATGTTACTACTGTCATGAGATGGGACATTTTGCAAATCAGTGCCCTAAGAAGAGAGCCATGCTAGCACCAGCACCGGCCAGACCCAACCCTTCAGCTCTTCCAAAGAAATAAGCCAATGCCAAGAAATCGAGGCCGTGTCAACAATATCACTACAGAGGAAGCCCAGATGCTCGGATGTGGTCGCCAGATGCGTTCCTCGTAAATTCAGTCCCCAAAGATCGCTTTATTTGACTCTGGAGCTTCACATTCTTTTGTTGCTAGTCGATTCGTGGGTAAGCATGGGATAGCCACCTTTCCTCTTGCCAATCCCATGATAGTCAGCTCCCCCGGATTAGAAGTAAGAGTCAGCTCCATTTGCCCAAAAATACCTTTGATCATAGAGGAAGTGACATTCCTAGCAAACTTAATAGTTTTGCCGTCCCAGGATTTGGATGTGATCCTTGGTATGGATTGGTTAACCAAGAATAAGGGCCGAATTAATTGCTTCAACCGGACTATTGAACTCACCAATGAAGACGGGATCAAGGTTGAGTTTGAGTCCAAGAACAGTAGGGAGAAACAAGTCAGCCTCAATAAGCTCAAGGGCTTAAGCATAGAGCAAGTGCCAATCTTACAAGAATATCCGGATGTCTTTCCAGAGGATTTATCCAGTATGCCTCCAGACCGGGATATTGAGTTCATAATCGACCTCGTCCCTGGTACAGCCCCAATTTCAAAGAGGCCGTACAGAATGCCCGCAAATGAATTAGCTGAATTAAAGAAGCAAATTCGTGAGCTGCAAGACAAAGGATATGTCAGACCAAGTTCATCACCTTGGGGTGCACCTGTTCTTTTCGTCAAGAAAAAGGATGGTAGTATGAGAATGTGTGGATTATAGAGCTCTTAATGAGGTCACCATTAAGAATAAGTACCCCTTACCCAGGATCGACGACTTGTTCGATCAGTTAAAGGGAGCAGGTGTCTTCTCCAAAATAGATCTTCGGTCAGGATATCATCAGTTAAAAATCCGACCGAAAGATGTACCCAAGACAGCCTTCACCACTCGGTATGGACTTTATGAGTTCACCGTTATGTCATTTGGGTTGACCAATGCACCAGCCTATTTTATGAATATGATGAATAAGGTGTTCATGGAATTTCTGGATAAATTTGTGGTGGTGTTCATTGATGATATTCTCATCTATTCTAGAGATGAGAAGGAGCATGAGACACACCTGAGATTGATATTGGAAAAGCTCAGGGATCACCAGCTGTACGCCAAGTTCAGCAAGTGTGAGTTTTGGCTGAAGGAAGTAGGATTTCTTGGACATATTGTATCCGCAAGTGGAGTAGCGGTGGATCCAGCCAAAGTAGAAGCAATAATGGGATGGAAACAGCCCAAGTCTGTTTCTGAAGTCAGAAGCTTTCTGGGATTAGCTGGATATTACCAGAGATTTATAGAGAGTTTCTCCAAGCTTGCACGTCCAATGACTTAACTTTTGAAGAAGGAGAAGAAGTTTGAATGGACAGAAGCATGTGAGAAAAGCTTTGAAGAGCTAAAGAAAAGACTTGTCTCAGCACCAGTCCTGATCCTACCCGATATTCATAAGGACTTTGTGATTTATTGTGATGCCTCACGGCAAGGATTAGGTTGTGTGCTGATGCAAGAAGGAAAAGTGGTAGCATATGCATCACGGCAGCTGAAGCCTCATGAGAGCAACTATCCTACTCATGACTTAGAGCTGGCCGCGATTGTGCATGCTTTGAAGATTTGGCGACATTACCTCATCGGTAATCGTTGCGAAATATACACGGATCATAAGAGCCTGAAGTACATATTCACTCAGACCGAGCTCAACTTGAGACAGAGAAGATGGCTAGAGTTGATTAAGGATTATGATATCGGTATCCATTATCATCCAGGGAAAGCCAATGTGGTAGCTGATGCATTGAGTAGAAAAAGCCACGTCAACATGATCAGTGTTAGAGAAGGGTTGCCTGAGCTATGCCAGGAGATGAAGATGTTGAATCTGGAGATTGTCACTCCCGGATCAGTGAATGCACTTGAAGTAAAACCCAAACTTCGAGATCAGATTAGAGAAGCTCAAAAAGAAGATGCTGATATCCAAGAAATTAAGAAGAATATGAGAAGAGGAAAGTCCCCACGATTTTCAGAGGATGAACAAGGTGTTATATGGTTCGAGAATAGGTTGTCTGTGCCGGACCATAAAGAGATAAAGGAGGTACTTCTGCAGGAAGCACACGAGTTGCCATTCTCTATTCATCCCGGCAGTACAAAAATGTATCAATATTTGAAGGAAAAATACTGGTGGGTTAGCATGAAGAGAGAAATTGCAGAGTACATTGCCCGCTGTGATGTTTGTCAGAGGGTGAAAGCAGAACATCAGAGACCAGCAGGCTTGCTATAGCCATTAGCAGTCCCAGAGTGGAAATGGGAAGAAATTGGAATGGATTTCATCACCGGACTCCCTAAAACCCAGATAAACTATGATTCCATTTGGGTAATTGTGGACCGTCTCACCAAAGTAGCCCACTTTATACCGGTGAACACTAGGTATGGTGGAAATAAACTGGCCGAACTATACATAACCAAGATTGTGTGTTTGCATGGAATTCCTAAGAAGATAGTCTCAGATCGAGGTAGTCAGTTTACCTCACGTTTCTGGAAAAGTTTACATGAAGCCATGGGAACCCGACTGAATTTCAGTACAGCTTAGCATCCTCAAACAGATGGACAAACCGAGAGTGTGAATCAGATACTGGAAGATATGTTGCGCGCTTGTGCGTTGGACTATCAAGCCAGTTGGGACAAGTATCTTCCATTCGCCGAGTTTTCATATAATAATAGTTATCAAGCCAGCTTGAAGATGTCACCATTTGAAGCATTGTATGGAAGGAAATGCAGAACTCCGCTCTTGTGGGATCAAGTTGGAGAGCAACAGTTGTTCGGTCCGAGTATTCTGAATGAGGCATAAGAGAAAGTCAAGCTTATACAAGATAGACTCAAGATAGCTCAGTCTAGGCAGAAAAGCTATGCGGACACTCGCCGAAGAGAGCTAGCTTTTGAGCCAGGTGATCATGTGTATCTCAGAGTCACTCCCCTTAGAGGTGTGAGACGCTTTGGAAATAAGGGAAAACTCGCACCACGGTATGTGGGTCCGTACCCCATACTGTCCAGGAAGGGAGAAGTTGCTTATCAGCTGAGTTTACCGCCAGCACTGGCAGGAGTGCATGATGTATTTCATGTGTCGCAGTTGAAGAAATGCCTTCGAGTTCCCACTGAGCAAGCATAGTTGGATGACATTGATTTCAAGGAAGATTTGACCTACAAAGAGCATCCGATCAAGATTCTTGAGACTGCAGAACATGTCATGAGGAGAAAAACCATCCGCTTTTGCAAAAGGTTCAGTGGAGTCATCATTCAGAAAAGAAGCTACTTGGGAGAAAGAAGAGGAACTAAAGTCCGAGTATCCCCAACTCTTTTGCTAGCTAGCCCGAATCTCGGTGTCGACACTCTTTTGCCGCCGCCGCTTCCTCCGCGCAGCGTCGCCGCCGCGTCCCTGCAACCGCCGCCGCTTCATCCACACCGGCCGCGCGAATCCCGTGCGCCGTTGCGCCGCCCCGCGCCGCCCCCCTATAAAACCCCCCCGGACCCCCCTCTCCTCTCGTGCCTCTCCCCATTCCTCTCCCGTGCCCTCTCCTCCCAGCGCCGCCACTCCGCCGCCTTCGTCTCCGCCTCAGCAGCCGAGCAGCTGGCCGTGCCGCCCGGCGCTCCGCTTATCCGTCGCCTCTCCGGCCCCGCCGCCAGCGCCGCCGCCCCTCCTTCCTCCGCCCCGGCGCCAGCGCCGCCGCCCTTCCTTCCTCCGCGCCCGCACTGCCTTGGCCCCACCGTGTCGCGCCAGCAAAATTCCAGAAAATCCGTTTTATTCGTTTTAAACTTCCGGGAGCCCGTTTTCACCCGTTCGAACTCCGTTTGGCTCCGTTCTTCCTCCTAAATTCATTAAAAACCTTAAACTTTAGTTTAGTGCTAGTTTGAATTTCAATTTGTGTTTATTTGAATTCGTTTGGACTTTATTTGAATTTGGGTGCTTTTTACGCGTAGATTACGGAGAGTCCGAGGAGTTCCCGAACGACGATTTCGAGCAGCAACTCGTTGAACCAGGCAAGTCACACCCCCTTGACCATGTTGCTCCCAATTTATGAACTTGTATGTTGTATTTAAAGTTATTGCATGCTTATTTATTATAGACATTAATTTTCGACCTAGTTTTAAATGATAGTTATACCCAATTTCGACATGCGACCTGACACTTGAATTCCGATTCCCTTGTAACCTTAGTAAAAATATGAGTTATGACTATTGTAATATTTAGACATTGCTTAGACATGCTTAGAACTGAACTTAGGAAGTTTTGGGGAATTTATGCCAAAATGATGACATGTTCAAATTGAAACTTATGATGATCAATGTTAGTATCAATGTGGAGATTAGTATGGTTAAAATGAAAATGACTTAGACCGGGCGAGAATTGGTTGGAAAGTGGTGAGGTCATGGATCTGGGTTTGTGGACAGTCTCACCTAGTCAATTAAGGACCGGTCTGAGTCTCGCTGAATGTAAAGCCTAACCGTACTACCACGAGTCTGGAATGGGACAGACCTGGCTATCCTTATTAAATCATTTCATTGACAGTCATGCCATATGGGGGTAGTGGTGTGGTGAAAGCGAGATGCTGCCACTTCGGCGCAAGAGGGGGCTTCTGAATAGAGGGAGTCTTTCAGCGGTGAAACCTTAGCGGGCATGACTACGTGTATGATTTTAATATAGGGGCCTTGTCATAATTTTCTCTGTTACTCACCAAAGGAAGTGTGTTGACATAAAAGGGAAATATTATGTCTTGTGGGTAAAGTTGTACAACCTCTACAGAGTGTCAAACTAATCGATTAGCCGCGCCCGCGGTTATGGGCATGCCGAGCAAGCCATTCTCAGATTAGACTTTAGTAAATTAAAATTTGTTTTTCTGAAATGATGTTGGATGGAGGGAGTCCATCATGGGTATAACTTAGCCAATTCCAGGAGAGATTCTTGAGTTAAAATTGTATAGATTTGATTTTGGAATAAAGTGTGCCTTTTAAAATTATTGAAAATGTTATTAAACTGTTGCTTTATGCTTCAATAAACCATATTGCCATCCTTGAATACCCGTACATTTATATTGCATTTCCGGTGTGATTTGCTTAGTACGTATGTACTCACCCTTGCTTAATTTACCACTTCAGAGGAGGAGTACCACGATGGTGAGGAACAGTTGGACTAGGCTGCGTCCCCAGTCGATTGCCTGTGGCAATTAATTGGGCTCTATCTATTTGTCTTCATTTCCGCTGCTTTATTTATTCGTTTATTTATTCGTTGGCCTGCGCGCCATTTCCTATGTAACCTTGGATATTTATCATTAATAAAGAATGCTGCATATGCTATGGTTTCATTTCTACTGTGTGTACTAGCATTTCCTGGACTAGTACAGAATACACAGAGGATTTCGGAGGTGTTATTCCGGGGTTCGACAGAATACCCCAATAAAAGAGAACTTCCAGCTAGGATGATGCATGCATGCATGCATATATGGTGGAAAGACGAACAAATATGGAGCCCAGGGGTAGTGGTAGATGGCAGTCGGAGACGATTTTGGGCGGCTTTGTTAAGATATAATAAGAGAAAGTGGTAGGTTTAGGTATAAGAGAGAAATCGACAAATATATGACATATCTAAATAGCTAAGTTATCCCATTGTTCTCTCTCTCACCTTAACCACCTCAAATCACCTTGTACTACCATATGAATGGAGCTATTCCTCCTATCATGCTCCATTTTTGTACTTCTTTCCACCATATGTACATGCATGTTTGTTCATGTGGATTACTCTTCTCAGGGCCCTCGATTAGACTCTACATAACAGCAATGGCAAAGGTGATCTCAACTATGAATATGTGTTTTTGTGCATCAGGGAGAAATATAGTGCCCGGTACATATCGATTACCATCTAGAATCGGCCGTTATTGTCCAAAGAACTGTGCAATAGCGAATTGCCCAATTAAATTCGATTCCATAGCCAAAAAAAAAGGTTCAATTCCGTACTCAAAACTGGTAACACCCAAATTTGTTCATAATATTTTGAGCTTCCTCAGTAACCAACTATAAACTGCTACCAGCATGCATGTGTGAACCTGGCCAGTTCTGAGAACTGAAACCGTGCTTGCATCCATCCTCAAGCACGCCCTGATATATTAAAAAAAGCAACAGAGTTCCTGGTTCGCGCTATATTATAGACAACATTCTCGCTTTTTTCTGTGTTTTATGCCTTTTGCACACTTGACCATCCCTTGGATTATTCCTATGATTGGAAAATTACGGCAGTAGAAGGATTATTGGAGAATACACAATTGATTATAAGGATTGTAATCCAACCCGGGGACTTGTATTTTGTAAAATAAACTATTGGTGGAATAGAATAGTTCGGTAGAAATGCTTAGACTCGCAAACGGTCAGTATTCACCTATGGGTGGGAATTTCATTTATCTCCTGGAACCTTGTGTTGAAAGTTATAGGCAAGGAGTATTACCGATGGTTTACAAAATAAAAATAAAATGAAAATTGGTTTTGGACTGGGGCGGAATGGTTTGTCTGGTGGGCGCGGATGGAGTGCTAGCTTTCATTGTGTAAGTACCGCCCCAAGTCAGTTAAGGACCGACGCTTATGACTGTCTCCATTTTAAGCATAACCGTACAACCACATGTCAAAGTGGGCACGAACTGGCTAACTAATTTGCAGAAACCTAACTTAGATTCACCACTCGGTGGAATGTGGGAGCCGAAAAGAGGCACTGTTGTTTTTCTCACACGGCGCAAGAGGGGGCTTCTGTACTGGGCGGATGGAACCCTAACAGCGGTGAAACCTCAGCGGTGGGTCAGGTTAGGCGTATACATTGTAAAGGCCTTGTCGGGATATCCCTGCCGGCACACCCAAGGAAGTGTGCTAATTGCATGGCATCAAGGGAATATCCTGTCTTGTGGGTAAAGCTGTACACCTCTGCAGAGTTAAAACTATTCGAATAGCCGTGCCTACGGTCAAAGGCAAAGCTTGCTGAATGCTTTCATACTGGTAGACTTTGGTTTTTGGTTTCAAACTAAATGATGGTTTGTTTTGGGATTCGAGAGCGGTTAGAACTCTCGGGTGTGCTTCTGGCGGCTAAAGCCAGGTAGTTGGAAGGAACCTGATCTTGTGAACCGTGGCAGACAGAGCCATGTGATTGGATTGAACCCTGATCTTGTTGAGATGTGGCGGATAGAGCCTGTACACTAGTGAGTGGTGGTTAGAACCTTCACTACAATATTACATAATTCAATTATTAAAAAGAATTGCTCAAATATGCTTTGTGAAAGTTATTAACAAGTATGATTTGATGAAACTTGGCTTTATGCAAAAGAACCATATTAAACCATCTTTGGGTAGCCTACATTGTGCATAATCTCCCAGGCTTGCTGAGTACTTTATGTACTCACGTGCTACATTCTAATCATATCTCAGAAGTGGAAGAAGCTGTCAAGGAATTGCAACGACTAGGGCGCGCTCCCCACTCGATTGCCTGTGGGCATTTGGATGGGTCGCTTTGGTGTTTTCGTCTTCCGCTGCGGTTGTTCAAGTCGTTCAGCCTGTTCAGGCCGTAATGGTAAACCTTGACCATAAGGTCTTTGCTTTTATTTGGTATTATTCTTATTTAGTTATATGTGTTCGTGATATGGTTGTTGATTCATCACTTTTGACTGTGTGTACTAGCTACTGATCTGGGACTAGTACAGAAATACACAGAGGACTCCGGATAGCCGATCTGGGGGCCTACAAAGGTGGTATCAGAGCCATATCGACTGTAGGACGTGTCCCTAGTTTGAATGGTCATTTTTAGGAAGCTTCAAAACTTATATTTACAAAGAAAGAAATCAAATAATGTGCTATCCTCGTCTTTTCTCTCTTTCTATTCCTTTTTTTTCCTTGTTGATTGCATATTCACCTTTTTGGAAAATAATTTGGACTATATCCCTCCCTTCACAACTTCTATATTAGGATAATCGAGTTCCCCCTTTTAACTTTAAGGCGGGAAGACTAAAGAAGAGCCATTCGGAAAGTTGCTACTGTAGTGGGCGTCTTCATGGTGAGGATCCAACTGTTGATCGGGGAAGACCAAAGAAGCAAGGTTGACCTTAGACTAACCCTATAGGTTAAGTGGCCAAGATTCGTTCTGTGTTGGAGCCGCCTTGTCCCGTTAGAGTGAGTAGTTTCACCGAGTAGACGAGTGGATTTGCTTGGTGTTAAACATGTTTTGCTTTTCGTCGTTTGTGCTGTCCGTTGCCGGGGCAGTTGGTTTCTGGTGTTGTTAGAACCTCCCCTGCTGCTCTCGTCTGTGCTTTTCCCTCTCATCTGGAAGCCTTGTTTTGCCGTCAGATGGAGAAAGATCGTAGTGCTAACCTCAACCCAGCAGCTAAGGCATCTAATCCCAATGAGATGGAAAACATCAATGGCAACCCCAGGGAAGTTCCAATTGTCAACGTCAGTACTACTACCGAGCTCAACCAGCAACCCTCCGAGGTGATAACAACATTTCTTCAGAATATGAATCAGTTCCTGGTGACTCAGACACAGCTCATGCAATTGATGATACAACAACTGAACAATCAAGCCTCTGGGGTCCCTCCAACTATAACTCCTCAGCAGTACCCTTCTGATGAGTTACGGAAGACCAACCCTCCAGCAGTATTATGTGGAGACGATGGCATTAGCAATACCCCTCTGGTAGACCTTCACTCAGGGGAATTGGTCATCTGTTATCGATGTGGTGAAAAAGGACATGTTGCCTATGAATGTCCCCAAAAGGGTAAGGCCAAAGAAGATACCCATTGTAGGCACTGCAACAGAAATGGACACCAATTCCGCAGGTGCCCGCGAAGGAAGAAGATTCAGTACAAGGTTTGCAACTTTTGTGGCAAGGAAGGGCATTATGTGAAACAATGTCCCTTGTGAAATCAATTGTGCTCAGCACTACAAACAGTCCCAACATCAGAAGTCAGTATGGAAGTACCTCCTGAGCTACACCAAGTAACGAAGATTCATCAACCTAGCAAAGGCAAAGCACTTTCCCTGGAAGACAACTGTCGTCAACCGGATTTCCGCAAAAGGAAGGTAGTAAGTCAAGAGCAGCATGTAGCCAGTAGTTCTCAGCTTCGTGTGCACCAATTGTAACTCAACCAAGCACCGGAAGTTGCCTTAATCAAGACCCCAGGATCAGAAGTGCAACCAGTGACGCAAGGACATCAGGCATTTACTTCCAACCCCAACATTCGAGATGCAGTTCTTCTTCAGACTATAACCCCAGCAGCAGGTGGAAGGCGCAATCGGAAACTTCTGTCACAGATTCTTCGATATAGGATATCAGGTCTGCCTATGATCCAAGAAGTTGAAGAAGAGACACCTGGAACTTGATGTTGTCAATAACTGCTAGGGGGTGGTACATTCAGTAGCACCATACCTCTTCTAAGGAATAAAATAAAAGAATTGTGTAATGATCAGTCTGTAAGATGTAAGCGTCAGTATTGTTATCAATAAAGGTTTGGAAGAATTATAATTATGGAAGTGGATTTCTGTTGATAGTTCTTGAAACATAATTGTATTTGGGCACCAGTACTGGGATGTTTAAACAGTGGCCGTAGAGCCATAGTTCTTATCTAAACCCTGGAAAGATTCGTGGAATTCAAAGTTACCCGGATTGAAAGGAATCAGCTAATACAGTTAAGAAGCAATAACCTCCAGATAAGTGTGGTAGGCTTGCCACGAGAATTTAAGTCTCAAGGTATTAGAAGCTCAAAAGAGAATCACGTAAGTTGAACCTCAGGCAAATACTGAATACCGGTTCGCTCAAACCGGATATTCAAGATTTATTGAGCGTCCGGCAAGAGGCCATGCTAGCACGTTTTGAAAAGATTAGCCGAACATCGGAAACCAATTGGAATGCTATAACTGATATCAGAGCCAATTGCAGATTTGGTTGGGAAATGGAAGAAAGAAGAAGGGATTTCACCATTGAACCCCTTGGAACGAAGTCCGGATACGATTCTTTCTAAGGGGGGTAGTGTGGACAGGTTGACAAAAGTTGCACCCTTTGTTCCGTGGAAGATAACCCCTTTTTGGTGATAAACTCATGGAACTTGGCGTGGCTAAAACGGTGTATTTTTAGTGTGCGCCTGTAACACCCCAAAATTTTGCTTTTCTTAAATTCATGTGTGATTTGGCACTTTGGTGAATTTTTGGAATTTTCTGGAATTTATTTGGATTTATTTGGAATTTATTTGAATTTATTCCATTTTGAAATAATTAAAGAATTTAATTTTGCAAATAAAATTTTGTTGGAAATATTTTATTTGAGTCCAAAATGTTCCAAAATATTTTCCGTAATTTTTCTGAATTTTTCTCGAGTCATTTGCTATTTTTTAATGAATTAAATGAATTATCGGGAATTATTTTAAATATTAAATCGCTTGGAAAATCAACCCGGTCGATTCTTGTTCATCCGATCGAGCCCGAGTCGACTCGAGTTCGAGTCCGACTCGAAACCACGTGGTCGAGCCGAACCCGCTCGCTTCGAACCCTAGTTACGGCCGTTGGATTAGGATCCAACGGTTGTGATCTTGCCACGCCACCGAGCCCGAGCCGACCGAGCCGGCTCGCCGAGTCCGACCGGACCCAAACTCGCGCGACCGTTGGATCGAGATCCAACGGCCAGGCGCGCGCCACGCCACCCTCTCTCAGGCCGCCACGGACTGGCCGAATCGGTTTCGACCTCGGTCTCCGTGGCGTTTACTGACGCCGAGGTCGCTATTTAATGCGCCGCCACCACGGTCGTGACCTAGACTTCAGCGCGCACCCGTAGACCTGGACAACGCCGCCGGAGCCACCGCCGTTCAGCTACAATTGCTCGCCGGAGTTGCCGTAACGCTCCGCCGCAGTTTTCGCTGCGTTCCGTCGCCGTCCGCCGCCCTCTGCCGCCGTTGAGCCCAGATCCGGACTCGCCGCGACGAGACGCACCCGAAGGGATCTCTCACTTCGCCGGAGCGCGCCAGAAACGCCGTCGGCAAGGTCGTCGTCCTCCGCGCCGGTGAGCCAGCGCCGCCGCAAGCCATCGCCGGACCGCGAGCACTCTCAGCCGTCCGATCAAGATCCAACGCTTGAGATCACGCACGTCATCGCACGGTGAGATTGCGTTACGATCTCCAGATCTAATCTTGACCATCGGATCTAGATCCAACGGTCCAAAATCAACACGTTAACCCAAACGCGTCAACACTGGATCTAATCCGCGCCGTTGATTTTCAAATCAACGGTCGAGATCGAGCCACGCGTCCGGGAAGTTGGACCGACGCGGTCAGCTGCCGCTGCGTGGCGACACGCTGAGCGGCGTGTCAGCGGCTCGGCCAAACCACACCATGACGTCACGCTGACGTCATGGCGGGCCCGCATGTCGCTGGTCGACTGCCTAAGAGCCGACGCCACCCATGACGCCACAAAGGGTCCCACTGCCAAGACTGCGGTCGAGCCCCGCCGACGCCGGGCCGATGACGCTACCCGAGAGGGCCCACATGTCGATCTCACGTGAAGTCGTGGACCGAGTCCACGGTGGACCCGAGCCAAACCGTGGACCAAGCCCATGAGCGGCTGGCGTCGGCCAGGCCACTCAGAGGCTGCCACGTGTCCATGCTGACGCAATAAATGAATTTCCGAAAAAAGAAAATGATTTATTAATTCGAAATATTGATTCAAATTTAGTTTCAAACTTCAAACGCTTATAACTTTTGCATTTCAACTCCGATTTGAGTGATTCAAATTTCTAAATTTGTATAAAATTGAGATCTATCTAATGATGAATTTTATTTAATTTTTGGACTAAAGTTTTTCTCTGTAAAATTATTTAATTGATTATTTAAACTTTAAATAATCATAACTTTTGCGTTTTAACTCCAAATTTGACGATTCCAGTTTCTAAAAATCCACAAAATTATGTTCTTTCTGTTTATGGATTTTATTTGGAGTTTTGGAATGTTTTTGCCTAGTGTTTATTTGTGTATTTGCTATTTGCACGCTTTACGAGTAGACGTTGAAGTCTTGGGAAGGATTCACAGGAGAAGTTTTGACTCAGGATCCAACTCAAGACCAAGAGCAAGTACTTTTTGAAGGCAAGTTGTGCTTTGACCATGTTGATCCTATTTTGAAATCTATTTTGATTTAAACTATTGCATGCTAGTTCAATTAGAAAGATACTTTGTTTAAACATGGGGGTTAGATAAATACCAATTTGCTGTATGACACCTTGATTACTTAAGTATGTGCCATGACCCTTTGTCACCCTAGTTGTGGATTACTAGTTGGACATTATTAATTTGCCAACATGGGTTTTAGACCGTTGTAGTATACTGCTTAGACCTGCTACGTGCTCATGACATGATTTTGGATAATCAAATGTTAATATTGACTTAATGATATATTGAACCTGTTTTGGAAGAGTATCATGTGATGTTGATGGCACGTGGTGCATGGTAATCAACTGGGGTTTTGATAAACAGCTTTCGACCGGGGCATGTGGCAAGAGTAATCAGGTGGGCCAGTGTGGCGTTGGGAATGTTGATTTGGTTTTTCGGGTAGTCTTGCCCTGGTCATCCTAAGGACTTAACCTTGCAAGCCTTTGAACTGGGTCATACTTGCAACCACATGGCTGGAATGGGACGGCCCTAGTTGACTAAGTCGCTAAGGACTCACTTGTGGAGCCTCAGGGTGTCAGTTACACCGTTTGTGTGATTATGCGGGGAGCGTATCGTGGTCGTGGCCGATACCCATCTAACGGTGTGTTGGTCCCATACTTCGCCTTGGCTAAGGGAAGGGATGGTGTAGAGCACGAACCGGAGAGGACCACCTGTGTTGTTTGAGGCTTCCGAAAGGCTTTGTTACGGGAACTCGCCTTTGTGGTGTTTGACTGTATCTTGTGGGTAAAGTGCATAACCTCTGCAGAGTTGAGAATCTATTTAAATAGCCGAGTCCACTGTGATCGACAATGCTCGAATTACTGATCAAGGGTTAGATTTTCTCAAAAAAATAACTTGGATTTGGAAAGTTGGGTTGGCATAACAATGGAGACAATGGAAACATGGTTTAGGATGGGGAAAATGTTTATTAAACTGCTTGGAAAGTTATTTATTTCTACTGCTTTCGAATCTACTTATATTACTTGTCAAATGCTGCATCGCAAATATACCTTGAGCTATTCCTTTGTACCAAGCCATGCATATAGTATATTAGCTTGCATTCTGTGCATGACTTGCTGAGTACCAAGTACTCACCCTTGCCTCAACACAACACCAGTTGAAGAGGAGACTACGCCAGCTATGGAGGAGGAACTCCAAGAGGACCCGTCTACCTAGGGACGCGAGCCCAGTCAGTTGCCTGTGGTATACTGGATGGCGCCACGAAGTTATTTGATTTTCCGCTGCTATTGTTATTATTTCTCTCTGAATAAGTCTCGCCCTGCGAGGCATATATTTGTAACTTGGCCATAAGGTCGAGTAACCAGTTTTATTACTTTAATAAAGTATTTTTATGGTATCGATTGGTATGATTGTGATATTTACCGATGTTAAAGACTGTGTGCACTAGCGCGTTCCTGGACTAGTGCTGAATACACAGAGGGTCCGGATTTGCAAATTCGGGGTCCCGACAGCGCCCAAGGAGATCGTGTCAGATCGAGGTTCTCAGTTCCCCTCGAGGTTTTGGCAGAAGTGGTATAAAGTTTTGGGGTACGAATGTGAATTCCAGTGTTGCTTAACATCCCCCGACCGATGGCCAGACGGAAAGAATCAGTCAGATCTTAGAAGATGCGTTGAGAGCATGTGCACTGACAGGTCAAGGTTCGTGGGATCAGAACAACAACAGTCTCCGACGAAGCTGAAGGCGGCACCTTTTGAAGATCTGTATGCAAGAAAAGGCGGAATACCCTTGTATGGGAAAGAGACCGATAATGGACAAATCAGTAGACCTGATATTCTGAAAGGAGCCGAAGAGCAGGTCAGACAGATCCGTGTAAATCTGAAGACTGCCCAGTCGAGATAGAAAAGCTATGTTGATAACCGCCGTCAGGAATCAAGTGCAGCCCAGTGCCCGAGCATCAAAGGCTGTTTAAAGATATGGAACTAGAAGGAGACCTGTCATGTCCGGAGTATCCCGCCAGGATTCTGGATGAAGTTGAGCGCCGAACTCAAAGTCGTGTGACCAAGATCTGCAAGGTTCAGTGGAGCAATCAGGCAGAGAAGAAAGAAGCTACCCGGGAACAAGAAGAAAATCTCCGAGCAGAGTTTCCCGATCTTTCTCTTTCTCCGTCCGAATCTCAGGGACGAGATTCTTTCTAAGGTGGGTAGGTTTGTAACACCCTAGTTTTCGCTTTCTGGAGAAAAACCTAATTTAAATAAATTAAATTCAAAACTTGGAGTTTCTTTGGTGTTTATATTAACCTGGCATCCTTTCCCCTCCAAAATCGGGATTCAATTCCCTTCCGGTCGAAAAATCGAATTTCCAGATTCCCGCCGGTACCCGAAATTTCACCCGAGTCCAAAAATGCTCCAAAAATCCCCAAACCACTTCAATTGTGTTCCAAATATTCCAAAATGATTTTAGGAATCATTCCCTGGATTTTTGGACTTCCGTTCCTATTTTATCTCGCGTGGCTTTTGTTTATTGCCTACAATCCGCGCCCGAATATTCAATTCCACAAAAATCATCCAAATTCAGCGGAACCAATTTTATTGTGTCCCAAATATTCTAAAATGGCTCTAGGAATTTTTCCGAAATTTTTAGACCATTTTTCCTAATTCTTCTCTAGGGCGGATTGTTCGCGTAAAGGAGGGCCAATGAGACGTTGCCACGTGGTGTCACTATTGGAGCTTCTTCTACCTCCAGCCAACTCCAAAGAACAGAGAGCTCCAACATGCTCCCATGGCTAGGGTTCTATTCAAACACCCATAACTCCTTCATTTCAACTCCAAAATGCGAAGCGCCGGTTCCATTGAATTCGTAGCGGCGTCCTCTTCCCATTCCCCACCATCTTTAATCCCAAAGCTCGCCGGAAGTTGAACAATCGAGCAAAAACCAAAATCCACTCAAATGTCATTTACTCGGCCGTTTCACCTCCAACCGGCGCACCACCACCTCCATTCTCTTCGTATAAGTATCCCCGTTCCGGGAGTGTGCTCCTCTTTCTATCTACTCCACCCTTGTGCCCGTGAGATCAAGAAAACCGACATCTTGTTGAACTTTTTCGGTGTTCTTCGAGTTCGTGCTTGTAGATCCTTCTCCGGTGAGCCATTCTTCTTGCCACTTGGTTCCTTGTGACCGTGGATGAGTCTAGAGTCTAACCCAACAATCAATTTTAGGTTGCATCAAGGATTGGCAAAGAATTTCGCGTTTTCGTTGCTTCGGCCGAACCTCCGTTCTTCGTTGATTTCTCCGATTCCGGCGAGGTTTGGCTCAATTCCTTCCTTCTCTAGGTTCCTAAGGATGTGATCTAGAGGTTCTAGGCTTTTATTTGGTCCAAATCCATGCGAAAATGGGGCAAAAATCCATTTTTTGGAAGAAAAGGGACTATGTAGTTTTTGGCTCTGTTCTGGAACAAAAAAAATCTCGAGTTACTGTAGCAACAATACTTTTTCTTTTTCCTTGATTTTCCAGCAATTTCCAACTTCGGAAACTCATAACTTTTGCGTCCGAACTCCGTTTGACCCCATTCAAATTTCTAAATTCATCTAAAATCAAGATCTTCCCGACAGTATTATTTTTATAATTTTTGGATTTTATTTATTTTCTTTTATTTATTTATTGCCTCAATTTGCGCGTAGCCGGGGACCCCGACGCGATCGCCGATCCCGCCTCGGACTTCAAGTGTTCAACATTCTCGTTGTGGCCGAGGCAAGTCTCCTTGACGCATTTTGATCCCATGATTTATAAATGTTTTACACTGTTTTACAAATTGCATTGCTATTTATATTAAAAGAATGATGTTAACGTTAGGTTATTAGTTATACCTGTTGTTTCTACCACCTTGACATTGTTATCCACGACCCTTTGTCGCCCTAGTATAGTAATCGACCAATATAAATGTTTTTGGAAAAATATTTTGTTAGGGAAATAACTATTTGGAAGACAGTGTGGGTGGAACATATTAGTATAGAATGTAGTTTGAAGCTAGAACCCAATTTGATTGGAGATTGCATGAATATTAGTGTTGATGGGGATTGTTAGTTATGAAATTGATTTATGAACGTTGATGGTTCAAGTATTGTGAAGTTGGATTGTTATAGTAGTTCACACTGTAATGAATTGGGGGAAATTGTGGAAGATATCTGGTGTTGTGAAGTATATATGATGGGTTACATAAATCATTGCAAGTGAATAATATGTTGAATTGGATTCCTTGGGCTGATAAAATAGTATCAAATGTGAATCAGAGTTAGTTGGATTATTAGTGTTTGTGGGAAGTTATTATTAAAGGACTGATTAAGGAATAGTGGATTATGACAATATAAATCCGTGGTAATCAATTATGGAGAATTGTGAATAATCCAGAATGTTTGGTGGTTTAGTAAATGACAATGTTACGTATTCTCGGTGGTTCAGTAGATGATTATTGAATTATGGTATCGCGATAACCATTTATGCGGGATTACGAATAATGTGGATTATGGGTGATTTGTTTAGTAAATGTGGTATCATTGGTTATGGAAATAGCTGTAGTCGATGAATTAATGAAGTCTTGGATTTATAGAATCTTTCTTGAAAGATGCTTGGCGTGAGATTATGATTATTCGTGATGGATTAAAGTAGCTGATTTAGAGGTGACAGTGTGAATAATTAAATATATGGTATTATGAAGTATTATCGGTGGATTGTATTCTAGATGATTAGAGATAGTATTGTGAAGTATTCTCGGTGGTTTAGTAGACGATTTGGTGGAATCTTCCTGGCAAATGAGAAGATGGATCGTCGTATGAATGATGAATAAATATGTAATACAAAGTATAGTTCAAGGGAAATATTTCATATATGAACATGATTGTGGTTCCATAAGATTTTGGAGTTATGATAGTACCATGATGTACTTCCTACTTGTTGGATACTATATTGAATTGGATTATTCGTATGATTGGAAAATTACGGCAGTAGAAGGATTATTGGAGAATACACAATTGATTATAAGGATTGTAATCCAACCCGGGGACTTGTATTTTGTAAAATAAACTATTGGTGGAATAGAATAGTTCGGTAGAAATGCTTAGACTCGCAAACGGTCAGTATTCACCTATGGGTGGGAATTTCATTTATCTCCTGGAACCTTGTGTTGAAAGTTATAGGCAAGGAGTATTACCGATGGTTTACAAAATAAAAATAAAATGAAAAATGGTTTTGGACTGGGGTGGAATGGTTTGTCTGGTGGGCGCGGATGGAGTGCTAGCTTTCATTGTGCAAGTACCGCCCCAAGTCAGTTAAGGACCGACGCTTATGACTGTCTCAATTCTAAGCATAACCGTACAACCACATGTCAAAGTGGGCACGACCTGGCTAACTAATTTGTAGAAACCTGACTTAGACTCACCACTCGGTGGAATGTGGGAGCCGGAAAGAGGCACTGTTGTTTTTCTCACACGGCGCAAGGGGGGCTTCTGTACTGGGCGGATGGAACCCTAACAGCGGTGAAACCTCAGCGGGTGGGTCAGGTTAGGCGTATACATTGTAAAGGCCTTGTCGGGATATCCCTACCGGCACACCCAAGGAAGTGTGCTAATTGCATGGCATCAAGGGAATATCCTGTCTTGTGGGTAAAGCTGTGCACCTCTGCAGAGTTAAAACTATTCGAATAGCCGTTCCTATGGTCAAAGGCAAAGCTTGCTGAATGCTTTCATACTGGTAGACTTTGGTTTTTGGTTTCAAACTAAATGATGGTTTGTTTTGGGATTCGAGAGCGGTTAGAATTCTCGGGTGTGCTTCTGGCGGCTAAAGCCAGGTAGGTGGAAGGAACCTGATCTTGTGAACCGTGGCAGACAGAGCCATGTGATTGGATTGAACCCTGATCTTGTTGAAATGTGGCGGATAGAGCCTGTACACTAGTGAGTGGTGGTTAGAACCTTCACTACAATATTACATAATTCAATTATTAAAAAGAATTTCTCAAATATGCTTTGTGAAAGTTATTAACAAGTATGATTTGATGAAACTTGGCTTTATGCAAAAGAACCATATTAAGCCATCTTTGGATAGCCTACATTGTGCATAATCTCCCAGACTTGCTGAGTACTTTATGTACTCACGTGCTACATTCTAATCATATCTCAGAAGTGGAAGAAGCTGTCAAGGAATTCCAACGACTAGGGCGCGCTCCCCACTTGATTGCCTGTGGGCATTTGGATGGGTCGCTTTGGTGTTTTTGTCTTCCGCTGTGGTTGTTCAAGTCGTTCAGCCTGTTCAGGCCGTAATGGTAAACCTTGACCATAAGGTCTTTGCTTTTATTTGGTATTATTCTTATTTAGTTATATGTGTTCGTGATATGGTTGTTGATTCATCACTTTTGACTGTGTGTACTAGCTACTGATCTGGGACTAGTACAGAAATACATAGAGGACTCCGGATAGCCGATCTGGGGGCCAACAAAGTCACAAACTAGATATGTTTTCCTTTGCGGTGGAACAGCAATTTCGTGGAAGTCGTCTAAGCAGACTCTTGTCTCGACGTCGATAAACCACTCAGAAATAATTGCCTTGTATGAAGCCTCTCGAGAATGTGCATGGCTTCGAAGAATGGTTCACCACATCCAGAAGTCATGTGGTTTGAACATGGAACAAACCCCTACTATTATCTATGAAGATAATGCAGCTTGTGTTGCTCAAGTGCAAATGGGATATGTGAAAAGCAATCTTACGAATCACATCAACCCCTAGTTCTTTTATGCCCATGAAATGCATCAGATGAACGAGATAAAGATACTGCATACTAAGTCGTGTGAAAATCTCGCAGATTTATTCACTAAGTCACTCCCGGCATCTTCCTTTGAAAGATACATTAGAGGAATCGGGATGATGAGACTTAGAGAAGTGCAAATTTCAGGGGGAGAATTTTCACATACTCCTACATAAATCTCGAACATGAAGTTTGAGTACCCAACATAAATCTAGAAGATTAACATTGAAGTTTGGGTGGATTGTACTCTTTTCCTTAAGTAAGTTTTTCATTGAAGTTTTCTTACATAAGGTTTTTAATGAGGCAATCCGTGCAACACAGCAAGCGTATGCTATGTACTCTTTCTCCAAGTATTTTTCCCACTGGGTTTTTCTGGAGTTTTGATGAGGCATATGCATTTCGCTGGGAAGAGTCCAAGGGGGAGTGTTAGAAAACTCGGCCTCGTGGCCCATCTGGACTTTCCCTTATCTCTAAGCAGAACTGCTATAAATAGGAGGCAGGGGGTCACCCCATTGTACACAAGCAATCAGAATAATAAAGCAGACCCGTTCCTCCTCATATTGTGTCTCTCGCTCTCTCTCTCTCTCTCTCTCTCTCTGTTCTCCAGTTTAGATCTATTAGGCAACCCCGGACTATTCGATAGCGAGGTTGTCTAACAGATAGCACAGATAACCGAGCTAGGTATTGGGTTTATGCCTGGACTAGTAACAAGGGCGGTGAGTGGTTGGTTCATTATCCGAAACAGATGGATTCCTATCCGCTTAGTCTTCCCGATCTTCAAGGAATTCGATATCTGCTACCATTGGTCTTGACTTGCCTAGAGAAGCGGGGTTTCGGTGGGCATTATTTTGATTTTTTTTCCTTTTCTTCAGGAGGAGAGAGACGGACAAGGATTGGGAAAGGAAAATGAGAACGACGGAGGTGAGAAGAGGTGCGCTTTTCAAATGAGTTTATTTTTTTCTCGAACTAGGTAATTCTAGATTAGAGTAGAAACGAAACGATTTTGGATTTTGTGAATCGGGTGGAATTGGGTTGAGGCTGATTCAACCACGATGTGAAAGAAGAAGAAATGATCCAAGGAGAATCATTTCGAGCTTTAGCCCGTTTAGTTGGGTTTCTTTCAGAATCTAATAAAAACGGCCCGGTTCCAAATTGCCAAACGGGGCCTAAGTCCATACCAACTCAAAACGAACACCGAATAAAATGGATACTGTATTGAATATTTTTTCACTGAATATCGTGTAAAAATAGATACAATATATAATAATGATTAATTAACTTTATAAGTTTAATATACAATATGATTATCTAATTTAACAAATCATTTTATCTAATAGTCTGACAAAGTTACAAAAGCATCCTTCCTAAAGCATCTAGGCCCCTAAATTTTATTTTATTTTACAAAAGTATCCTTCCTAAATTATTTCTTGCATCATCAAAGTTTCGGGTACTACCGTAGTATATTACGCGGTAGTACCTCAAAGCAGTACTACCGGATTCTCTACAGCGGTGGGCATTTTCCAAAGAAAATTTATTTCAAGTTTATTTCCTTTTCTTCCTCTGGGTTGGAGATAACGCTGTTGTTAATGCGGTACTACCATTTAACGGTAGCACCGAGTTTTTGAGCGATCGTTAATTAACAGGTAGGCACCTTTTTCCAATTTTCTAGAACCGGTACTACCACAGTACAAAAAGTGGTACTACCGGAGGTCGGTAGTACCGAATTTATGAGCGGTAGTTACTTTACAGAAATGAGTGTTTTGGCTCTGTTTTGAGGATCGGTGCTACCGCCGTGAAAACAGCGGTGTTACCTGAGATCGATAGTACCACATATAATGTACCAGTACTTATTTTACAGAGACTCCATTTTGAGCAAATTCTCGATTCAATTATCGGTACTACTGTACATTAGTGCTGGTAGTATCGAACCTTTGCAACGGGCAAAATGTCAGTGCATTTAATGCGCAAAATCGACCGTTGGGGGCAGGTTTTTATAGGCCGGTACTACCAGACTTTAGCCAGCGTAGTACCAGAAATGCTGAATTTTTCAGCACTTTTCCCCCAACGGCTAGATTGGTTGGTGGAGGCTATAAACACCCCCACATCTGCATTCATAGAGCCTTTTGTGACTCATTGAACATTATTGAGCTCTAGCAAGTCTCCTTTTCTATCATTTTCATTAAAGTTATTTCTTGAGAGGAGTTAGAAGCATTTGAATGCATTAAATATTTTGAGCAAATTAGAAACTCGAATCAATCTCAAGTGAGCGTCATTTTCTCTATTCTATTGGAGGTTGCCGCCTCCTAGACCGCTTGAGGCGTGGAACCGGTGATCTTCTCAAAAGAGTTTGTGAGAAGGCCCTGTTAGTTGTGAAGGCACGGAGCTCGCCTACCTAGAGTGGGGAAGAGCTACTCCGACTGATCGAGAAAGGCTCACTTGCGCAAAGAAAATGGCTTGAAGTGAGTCAAGCTACCTCAACGTGAATTAGGGGAGACCGGCAACTCTCCGATACCACGGGATAAATTCTTGTGTCATCATCTTGTGGTTTACTTCTTTTGTCTCAATTTAATTACCAGCAATTATAATATACTTTAGTGTGATCATTTATTTAGAATTGTTAGATTGCTTAGATTTAGCATTGTTGGTATGGTGTACTTTAGCGAAACCTAGAAGATTTAGGCTTTGATAATTAAAATTCTTATTTTTTTTATTATTTGCTTACTTAGTGTAATTAAAGTCGAGAATTTTAAAAACCTCCTATTCGACCCCCTCTAGTCAGTTATTCTTGATCCTACAAGTGGTATCAGAGTTTGGTCTCTCAGTTTAGACTTTACCATCTAGAAAGAAAAGGATGACTAGTGAGAGTGTTTCCATAGGCAAGATACCTTTCTTTGATGGCATAAATTACGTGTATTGGAAAATACGCATGACTGTATATCTTAAGGTCAAGAGCCCAAGCATATAGAGAATTGTAGATGAGGGTTTCGCTATATCACGTGATCCCACTTCCACCATTGATCAAGATGAGCAAAACTCCTATCTTAATGCTCAAGCAATGAATGCTCATTTTGGAGCCTTGAACGCGGATGAGTTCATTTGCGCGAGTAACCTTGAGATCACTCACGAGATTTGGACAGCCCTCTCTGAAATTCATGAAGGCACATCCGCAGTCAAGGAGGCCAAATTGCATATGCTTCGGATCAAATATGAGAGTTTCATTATGTTGCCTCATGAAAACATCATCAAGATGTATTCTATAGTGAATGAGCTCAAGGGCCATGGAGGTTCACTAACTGATCTTGATATTATTCATAAGATGCTTAGGGCTCTACCAGACAAATATGAGACGTTGGTGATGCTCTTCCTCAACTCACCCGAGTTGATAAAAATGAAGCCAACCACTCTCTTGGGCAATCTCATAACAAATGAGTTGTACAAGAAAGATAAAGATGATCTCTTGGAGCAAAGTTCGTCGAAGAAGAAGAATATTGCTTTCAAAGCTAAAGTGGAGTCAAGTGAGAAGACGCTTGATGACTCTGAGAATGACACCGAGGAGAAAATGGCCCTCCTCATGAGAAGAATGAGGAGATTCATGAAGAGGCACTCAAGTTCTAGCGCCCCTCAAAAATACAAGAAAGGGGAGCACTCAAGCAACATTAACAATTTGTAAATGCTCAGTGCTTTGAGTGTAATGAGAAGGATGCCAAGGGCACTTTGCCTCTCATTGCCTCAATAAAAAGGAGAAGGATGACAAGGGCAAGTCATCCAAGAGGAAGCAATTTCATGGTAAGAAGAAGCTCTTTAAGAAGTTTCACAAATATGGTAAGGATGAGGCCCACATCGTGGAGTGGGATTCTAAAGAGGAGTATTCAGATTTCGACTCCTCCGATGAGGACACTCCTTCCAAGAAGAAGGGTCTTGCCGGAATTGCCATCAAGGAGGCATCATCACCCTTCGTCGCTCCTTTATTTCTTGTGGCAAAAGGAGATAAGGTAAAATCTAATGATGATGATGATCTCACTTATAATGAATTGCTAGATATGCTTGAGGACTTAAATGAGTATCTTGGAAGGAGAAGCCAAGCATAAGTGTCGGGCAATGGATAATTTTCATAAGTACCATAGTATCCTGGTAGTTGGTTTTCGGCTGATCAAGCATACCCTCGGATGATGTTCCCTAGGATGACCCGCGCGTGATCTGGCTGGCCGGCCTGTCTAGTCGGACAATGGTCGTTGCTTAGCCTCGAGCATCTGTGTTCGAGGCCCAAGCATACATGCTCGGCTAGGACCAAGCGCGCTCGGCCCAAGCTCACCGCGAGATGTATGGTCAGAAGGTCGTGTTCGGTAGTAACGCTCGAGTAGTGCTAATCACGCCATGATGTGGTGTCATTACGCCCACGATGGGAACGTGGCATAAATCAAGGCTTCGGTTACAGCCACAGTTGATGTGGTCAAATGCCCATTATTCGGCTGTAATTAGGTTGGATATTTCTTAAGAGAGCTATAAATACCTGCTGTACATATAAGGAAAGGAGAGGCTGATCAAAGCTAGTCAATCTAGACACACGCACATACCGTTTGAAACAATCAGTAATAACATTATCATTGGAGTAGGGTTATTATCTCCTCAGCGAAAGGCCCGAACCAGTATAAACCCTTGTGTCCATCTTTTGGGTGTCTTGAGTCAATCGAGCATTCTTTGGATGTAATCCCTTTATCGAAAAAGGGAATCGTGTTGATCCCTAAATCAACAAGTAAGCTCGGTGGGGATCAGTTTCCCAATCGTCGACAATAAGATTTTGAGAAAGGAATTTCACTCTCTAAAAGAATCTTATGAGGACCTAAAAGTAGCTCATGAGTCTCTTCTTATCAATGATCATTCATGACCTCAGAAGGATATAGGAGTCTTTTGCAATATTCTTGATGATACTTCTAAACTAAAAAATGCTTCATATTCAATATCCTAGTCTAGTGTATCTACTTCTTGTGATGATTTGATTGCCATGCCTTCTAGTTCTTGCTCTAGCTTATATTCTACTAATAATGACCATGATTTGATTATTGGGAACTATAAACTCAAGGAGCAAGTTGCCAAGCTAAACAAGAGCTTGGATCGGTATTTCAAAGGTAAGGAAACACTTGACAAAATCTTGAGTAGCCAATGTTGCTCATACAACAAAAAGGGAGTTGGATTTGTCCCGAAGAAAGGTAAGAAAATGAGCAACGAGGCTTCAAGGTTTGTCAAATCCAACGGGAAGTCTTGCTATAAATGTTATGACGTGGGACATATACCAAATGAGTGCCTGTTGTGTAAAGCTCCTATGAATAACATTTATGATTTATGCTATGTTCTTAGGAAGGATATAAATGGTAGAGTAGTAGCTAAATTTGTTGGCACTCCAATACTTGGCCGCAAGAAGAATGCCATTTGGGTGCATAACACTTTAGTTACTAACATCCAAGGACCTAAACAAATTTGGGTACCGAAAAATGCTTAATTTTATTTTGTATGTGAACTACAAGGCCGGTGGATGGCATTGGGTGTTGGATAGCGACTGTACCAAACATATGACAGGAGATCGAAAGATGTTCACCATATTTGAGAATGGAGGTGGAGACCATGACAAAATCACATTTGGTGACAATAGCAAATGAAAGGTATTAGAATTGGGTAAAATTGCTATCTTTAATGACCTTTCAATTTCTAATGTTTCATTAGTTGAGATCTTAAATTTTAATTTGCTATCCGTTGCTCAAGTTTGTGATCTTGATCTTATTTGTACCTTCTCTCAAAATAGAGTTGAAATTTCAAAAGAAAATGATAAATCCTTAGTTTTCGAAGGTTTTCGACTTGGAAATCTCTATTTAATTGACTTCTCATTAAATGAGTCTTATCTTCAAACCTACTTAATTGCAAAGACATCATTGGGATGGTTATGGCATAGAAGGCTAGCTCATGTTAGAATGATTCAACTTAAAAAGTGATGAGGGCATCCCTAACCCTAGATCAAGAACCATACAACAATAGGTGAATCTTCTCTTTCATCGGTTTAATTTATCACATGAGAATTGTATGCTACCTAATAGTGAGTGTTTGCTTGTTATTAGGTATGAAGGTATTGAATAATTTTCAATGGATATCAAGGTCCATAGAACGAACAACCAAAAGAGTGCATAAGGCCTAAAAAGGAGAACAAACATTTGTGCATGTGGTGGGCCACATGCTTGCCTGTTGAGAGAAAAGACCAGGAGGGTCCATGCGCACAAAGAGAAGCTTCAGACCATGAGGCGCTATAGTATTTTTCGTCCTGCTACAGTATCACGCGTTGCTACAGTACCAAACGCTATTTCTTGGGCGCTGCATGTTTCGGATGAACAGTAGGTGCGCAAGGATTAGACGTACGCGTGTGCCGTAACAGAACCAGATTCTATCTCGCGTGAATAGTACCTAGGCCCCCTGCAAACAGTGCCAAACTTATTTTTCCCTTTATATATTTAGATGTATTCCATTGTAACGGGGAGACTCCAGATTAATAAGATAGCTATTTTGCATCTTTTAAGCATTCTTCGTTTGTTCTTCCTTATTGCATACACATAGAGAGGGAGAATTGGGCGACTTCTACCAAAGATCGTTCTACCTTTCCACTGGGAATTGGGAGATCGATATACTTCGCTCGAAGTCCGTGAAGTTCAACGCGTGTGATCTTGGCGAATTGAAAAGTTGCAAGCACATTGCATCTGGCAGCGGGGGATCAACTAGTGTTCATCAAGAGTGCATGCAGGGGCGGAGCCCAATAGACCCACCGGGTGTCACAGGACACAGGGTCCAAACAAATTTTTAATGAGGATGAATTAGCATGGCCCATAGGTGAACCCCCCAACCAAAAATCAGTGCACCCCTGAAGCTGGGGCGAACAACCTGCAGCCCGTTTGCATGCACGTATTGGCTGGAGGCCTGGATGAGATTAATGGCCAACGGGATTATGAGAAGCCAGACAGTCGTAGACTCGGACTCAGCTCGCTCCGCTACCCCGTCGGCCGCAGAGTTTGCCGTCGACGCTGGTGCCAGGACGCCGTGGTGAAGGAGCAGAGAAGAGCTGCCGGACTGCTGCTGTGATGTGCGCCTGTGCTGCAAGCCCACAACGCCTCCTACGCCGGCTGCTCCCACTGCGTGTCTGCGTCCAGTTCCTGCAAAAGCCGAAAGGAGTAGTTCCTGCAAAAGCCAAAAGGTTAGCTCCTTTGTGCCTTCTTTCCTTTGCTTTATCCTACAGACTAGTATATGCCAATCAATTATCAATGCCAATATGCCATTGCCTTTATGTGTTCTAGGCTCTGTTATTCTGTTTGGTTTGACCATAATTAACCTTTGCTTTAAAACACTATTGATTTTTTTCTCTGTTGGATTTTATAGTATGCCATTTCTTGCTTTCATGCATTCATGATGCCTCCCTTTTTTTTCCATTGTGTAGTACTGTAGTTTGCACTTAAAGGTGACAGACTGACAGAAGGCAGAAGCTTAGAGAAGTGTTGTTTTCTAGAAACCACTTTAGTACTCAGACAGACGTACGCGATTTTTCTGCCTGCTGCAACGACTCGCAAGTCGCAACTGGGCACGACTCGTGATTCATCAACTGGAGGCATCGATCAACGATCATCAAACATCACGACGGGCAGCCGGCCACCGTGGCGAGATTTTTCTGGGCTATAGCTTTCATAGTGGTAAGTCAGTAACCTTTAACTATCTTCGTTCAATCGTTCTTTAGCTTTCCAATTCAACAATTCTATAATTTCTATTTATTCCAATCTTGTATAGTTGTATTCTTGATGATATAGATGAGAGCAGTAACAAATATACTATATACCTTAACATGACATATTGTGAATTGTGATGTTGATTATTGACATGAACAGTATATTTGTAAGTTGTAACTAAGTTGCCATATATTATGCAAATGATAGGTAAACTAATGGAAAAATTTTTCAAAAGGAAAGCTCCAGATAGTGCTACAAATGTTGGGAATTCACGGTCTGAAGACATCAATTGGGAAGAGGAAATTAAATTTGATCCAGGTAAAAGGAAAGGGATAGATTGCTATCATCCTAATCACAAAGATGCAGTAAGAAGAAAATACTTGGATAATGGGCCTTGTCAACCCCGGACTTATGATTTTCCATACACACAATTTGGGGATAAAAACAGAAGGTTTAATCCTGAATGGTTTGATGAGTTTGGGAGTTGGCTTGAGTATAGCGAATCCAAAGATAGAGCATACTGCTTTTGTTGTTTCTTATTTAGGGACCGTAACAAGAAGGAAACTGGGTATGATGCATTTGTTATAAATGGTTGAAATAGTTGGAATAAAAAGGCAAAACTAAAAGAGCATGTAGGAGGTGTCAATAGTGTTCACAACAATGCATTGAAATATTGCACTGATTTGTTAAAAAGAGACCAGCACATTGATGTTGCTATCCACACACAGAGTGAAGCTACTAAGATTGCTTATTTCGGTCGACTAAGGGCATCAGTTGATGTTGCTCGTCTGTTATTAAAACAAGGATTACCTTTTCGAGGGCATGATGAGTCAAAGGAGTCCTATAACAAAGGTAACTTCTTAGAAATTCATGAGTGGAAATATAGCAAAGATAAAAATGCCGTTGGGAATAGTCTTATGATATCTCCTCCTATTCAAAAGGAAATTGCTCATTGTTTTGCAAAAGAAATATTGCAGTCGATTCTACGGGAAATTGGACATGATGTATTTTGTTTGCTAGTTGATGAGTCTAGGGATGTCTCAGGTAAAGAGCAGATGGCAGTTGTTTTGTGATATGTTGATAATTGTGGAATTGTGAAAGAGAGGTTTGTTGGTCTAGTTCATGTAAAAGAGACCACTTCTTCCTATCGATCTCAAGTCTTCTATTGACTCTGTATTTGCAGAATATAAGTTAAGCTTGAAGCAAGTTAGGGGCCAAGGTTATGATGGCGCAAGCAATATGCGAGGTGAGTTTAATGGCTTGAAATCATTGATTATGAGAGAAAATAGTACAACATACTATGTCCATTGTTTTGCTCATCAACTTCAGTTAGTGGTTGTGGCTGTTGTAAGAAAGCATAAAGGAATAAGCAACTTCTTTAACATGATCTCTCTCTTGTTGAATGTGGTGGGTGGATCTTCAAAGAGAAAGGATATGGTTCGAGATATCAATCATGAACATGTGCAAAAGGCCTTAGGTTGTGGCCTTCTTCAAACTGGGACAGCGTTAAATCAAGAGCAATGCCTTCAAAGGCCTGGAGATACTCGTTGGAGTTCTCATTATAAAACTGTTAATAGTTTGGTTGACTTGTTCCCAACAATTGTTAAAGTGCTAGAATTTGTGGAAGAAAAGGACAAGGATAGAACAAATAGAGATCAAGCATTGGGTCTTTTAATATACTTTCAGTCATTTGATTTTGTTTTCTATTTGCATCTAATGTTGATTATATTGGCAAGCACAGACACTTTGTCATTGGCACTGCAACGAAAGGACTAAGATATTGTGAATGCTATCAAATGTGTTAAATCAACTAGGTTGCATTTGTACAACCTTAGAAGAGAAGGATGGGAATCTGTCCTAGGTGAAGTATATGCCTTTTGTGAGAAATATGACATCCCTGAGTTAGAAATGGAAGAAACCTACATTAATCCAAAGAAGCAATGACAAAGAACTGGAATTACCAATAAACATCATTATGAAGTGGATTGTTTCAATGATGTTTTTGATTGGCTATGCCAAGAGCTTGACAGTCGTTTCAACGAGACTACATCCAATTTGCTTGTTTGGTCAGCTTCTTTAAGTCCATGAGACTCATTTCATGATTTCAACTTGGAGAATCTGATGAGCTTAGCTAAACTCTATCCAAATGATTTTAATTCTTTGGAATTGAGAGATCTTAACCATAATTTATGTCTCTACATTGCCGATGTGCGAGCCGATGATAGATTCTCCAACATACAAACTATTTGTCAGGTTTCTCAGAAAATGGTGGAGACAAAGAAACATATATGTTATCCTTTGGTTTATCGACTTTTGAAGCTAGTATTGGTATTGCCTGTCGCCACAGCTACTGTTGAGAGATGCTTTTCAGCCATGAGAATAGTAAAAACATATTTGCGTAATCGCATAGGCGATGAGTTCATGAGTGATAGTCTCATTTGTTATGTGGAGAAAGAAGAACTGAAGAAAGTCACCGATGATGCTGTCGTTGATCGTTTTATGAATTTGAAAGAACAAAAATACTAAAAGGTAATGTATCTATTTTATTTGATTACTCTATCTTTTTTGTTCATAACTTTAATTCATATTGCTCCTTTTTTCAGGCTATTGAAATTGGATGATATATTTTAGTATTTTACCAAAGTCCGTCATCTTTTGCCGATGACTCCACTTTTAATTTCTTTCTCTTGCAACAATCATTCACTGTTTTTAGTTGGTTTCTTCATTTTGGTAAGCATTTTCGTATTTTGTTGCTACTTCTTTATAATTGTACATCTTCATTGGTTTTAATGGTAGTATGGTACTAAATTACGATGCTCATAAATAATTATACACGATATTATATGTATACACATATATGCTAGTAAAGTGGTGAACCAGGGTGGTTTTTGCTCTAGTTCCGCCACTGAGTGCATGTGAGTATCCAAATCCTACGCCGTGAAGATCAGGCAAACCCCGTTTCATCTTGGTATCATAACGTCAGGTTGACATGGTAGGATTTTTGTATCCCTAGCTACTATTATAATTATATTTTTTCAGTCCTATAATCCAGAAAATTCTCTCACAAAATTACTCCCATAAACCTAGACCTTTGTGCCTAGATTTATTCTTAGTTTTGTGTTAGCAAATTTTAATCCATGTGTTAGACTGTTCGTAGTTGCTGTCATATGCATCTGTTTAAAAAAAAAATGAGCACGAGGTGCCGTTGGCGCTCCGTTAGAGCGAAGTGAGGCAGTAGCAGGGCACTCTGTTGGAGATGGCGTGAGTGCTTGTAACGTGTGCGTGTTGTTCCCAGCGGTACAGCAAGAAAAGAAAAGGGCCAGCAACAACACTGATTCCTGGCGCACGACCGCAGAAGGCTTGCTCCTGGCAGCAGGCGTGCAAGCAAGAGAGCAGGAAAACAGTACAAGAAAAAGCATTCGGCTGCATATAAATATGCACAGTAGAAGTATCCATGCGTTACTGTGCATGTATTCATTGCTCATAGGACTTGAGTGCTTGCATTAGTAGTTGGGAGAGTTGAAAAAAAATAGAAAGAGAAAGGAAAGAAAAACTAAGGGGCAAAAAAAAAGACAAGAAAAAGAAGCAAAAAAGAGAGAGAACTGGTTGAATTTTTTTTTTTTCCAGATTTTGGTGCATTTTTCTCAGTTGGTGCATTGTATTGATATTCATGTTGTTACACATCTGTTTGCACCAAAATTTGGCATGTATGGAAAGTACGGATTCAACGCGAAATATGGAAAGTTCGGTAAACGTGACAGCTGGGATTTCGAAGTCAAAGATTTAAACGTAACCGACATGGACTCAGCTGTGGAAAATAGAGATCGGATTGTGGATAACGCGGATTCAGTTACCACAAACAGAGTCGTGACCGATATGGACTTAATTGTCGTGTCCAGAGAGGACTCAGATCGGCCAGGGGTTATAAAAAGGAGCAGGCTGCGAGGAGCAAAATCAATCAACCCACACAATCACAAGCATTACTTTTAATCTTCTTTCGTTATTTTAGTCTTGTAATCTTTCTTCTATAAGTCGACGAGATCAATAAAGAGTTGCGCATCGCCAATTTGTTGATTCCGCAGATTTCGCTTCAGGTTTGGTTTGCTTTGTGTTACTGCGCATCGCCTCTCAAAGCCAATCTACCTTTACCCTTGGACTAGTTTTGATTGGCTAGTCTAGTTATCTCCTGATCGGCTTTCAGCCGACTAGAGTTACGCCGATAATCGACCGTTATCGGCTCTGATTGATTTGACGACTTTTCTACCTTGTCAATTTTAGGTCAAATTGACTGGCACGCTCAAACCCAGCGTTTGTCCTGTGTGTTTGAGGCTAAGAACCTCACCTCAAGTTTTTAGCGCAAACATATTTTGGCACGCCTGGTGGGACAAGATCAAAGATGGCCTCAGGAAAAAAAATCATCCAACAGCCGATGTCAATTCCGACGCCATCATCGTCCCCACGTTGGACGATCTGAGCGAAGAACAGAAGAAGGAAATTGAAGACAAGAAGGCTACCTTGGAGGAGATGATGTTGGCATGCTATCAGAAAAACCGACGGGGCATCATCCAAAAGGGAGCATTCCCGGCCATCAATCTTATCGGCGACAAACGCACCGACCCGGTAAGCCGATACATGCCAGGACAAGGCGAGCTATCCAGTATGATTGAGAAATCTGTACATCGTGCACTAATTAATCAATCATCGGTTCTAGTAACAACTTTAAAGCCGATGATTGAGAATAGTGTTAAAAAAATTGCTCAGGTGTTGGCTGTATCTGGAAGTCTATTAGACCCGTTACAGCCTCTTCTGACATACCCGGTGTACTCAGTACCACCAAGTACTAACACAGTGAAAGCGTCGGTTCCAGCACCTTCGATGATGCCGACCCAACCCAGTGTTAACGCCCAGTGCTCGATTCGGTGGGGTTACACATTACCACGCGCACATTGATGCGGCAAAGTTAAACACAACCAACCTACCCATTGCACCGTCGGCCAATGTTTTTGTCCAATCGGCTTATCGGTCGGTTGAAACAGACATGGCCTCTCAATTCCAAGGGGCTATGCCGCCAAGGAATCAAGCCCCACACAAAGTAGTATCTTATACTGAACCATTTATACATGTGCCTGAAGTGTCGGCCGTAAGAAACAACGATTATGATCAATTGCCCAAGCATCAACAGATGCAGTTTGGCTGACAGCTTGAGTTTACACTCGGGGGGCAGGAACGACCCAGGAACTATGTCGGCTGATAACATCATTTGGGCCGACCAAATTTCCACTATATTAAGGGATCAATTTGGCCTCCAACCCAAAGGGAAGGTAATCGGCTATAGAAAGCTATATCCGGATTATATAGATCGTATGGCCTACCCACATAATTATAGGATCCCAGATTTTGCCAAATTTTCAGGCGATGATTCTATAACCACCCTTAAACACGTCGGACGATTCATTGCTCAATGAGGAGAAGCAGCTCAGTCCGACGGGTTAAAAATCAGGTTGTTCTCATTGTCCCTATCAGGAACAGCTTTCACTTGGTTCACAAACTTGCCACCAAATTCGGTCCACTTCTAGAGTGATTTGGAAAGCCGATTTCATGAATATTTCTTTTCCGAAACCACCGAACTTAGGATCTCAGACTTAAGCTCGGTCCGGTAGAAATACGGCGAATCTGTTTCCGATTACATCAGGAGATTTAGGGATGTGCATAATAGATGCTCTAGCATCACATTACCCGATGACCAGTTGGCGGATCTAGCATTTCAAGGATTGATCCCGCCATTGAAGGAGAAATTTGCAGGGCAAGAATTCTCTGACCTGGGTCATCTGCTTCACCGTGTATCGGCACAAGAAAGCCGATATGCAGAAAATAAAGGATTTAAAGAAAAAATTACGTTATAATTCAAGAGATATCTTCGAGGATGAAGAAGTGGAAGTAAATATAGCCGAGTGGACCAAGGGTTCCAAAAAATTGCTTATTTGCTCGTGGTTAAAGCTGACCAAAAACAAAGCAGAAGCTAAATACGCCATTGATGTTTCCAAATGCGATCGGATATTTGATTTATTACTACAGGAGAAATTGATACGATTGCTAGAAGGACATGTTATCCCGTCTGCCGATGAGATCAAGAAACGAAGATACTGTAAGTGGCATCACTCTTTTTCACATAACACTAACGATTGCAATATTTTTCGTCAACAGATACAGTTGGCCATCGAGGATGGACGGCTAAAATTCGCCGAAGGGCTGGCCATGCAGGTGGACGTAAATCCTTTTCCGATCAACATGGTGCAATGCTCTCGAAAAGGAAAAGAGCCAATGGAGAAGCCAATTCGACAGGTCGATGTCCAATCAAGTTTCGGTGGTGGGAGACGTTGAAAATAATGATCGGCTCAGTACAGATAGAAGCCGATCGAGATGGACAAAACTCAAGGCCAATTAAAGTTACAAGTGTAACACCCCGGCATTTAATATGCCCGAATGCTACCAAACATAGACTAAGCAACCTCTAAATACCACAATTACAAGTAAATTACAGCAAATGAGCAAATGCTAATACCGAAAATTTCGGCAGCATCTCCTTTGTTTTTCCATGAATTGAAGCAACAATAATATTAACATGTCAAGATAGCGTAATGAACGATAGCAATAACATGACCAATCGGAAATTCAACCTCCATACAACTAAAGATATAAGTCTATCCATCACATGTCAAATATGGCCTAATCATTTACTCATGACAACCAACGAAGCATCAAAACCACAATTTAGTTCAGTGAATTAACCATCACAACTAAAGGAGAGAACATGTCATTGTTTATGTGTGTGATGCTAAGTGATGACGTGTGACTAGCTCCCTTTCCCGCATGCCGGTTTCATGGTACCTAAGAAAAACACATAAACACAAGCGTGAGTTCATCACTCAGCAAGTATATTGCAATGGAATAAGAAAATACATTCCAATACCTTCATCACCAATTTTCACATACGACATCATACACATCTCATATTCATAGTGTAAGCATATCATTGACATCATCATATATCATCATCATTTAACATCCTCATATAATGCAATGCAATGCGATGCGATGCACATATCTCCTGGAAACTCATACCGGTATGGTTGAGTACACACCCGTCGGTGTGCACCCTCTCCCCCTTTCCATCCCGAAGATGGAGGGTGCCTACTCCTCGCTTCCATACACAGCGGTGGATGGAATCACGATGTAGGACTTACTCATTGACTCTCCGGAATAGTCATAACTTTCTGTGAAATCATGTGCTGAAAAATTGGCTTAGAATTGAATTTGCAAATGTGTTTGTTCATGTGTTTTGTCAATTTGACAAGAAACAGTAAGTTTCACTTTGGCGCCGGACCAAACTTAAAGAAAACAGTAAGTTTCCCATCTACGACGGACAAACTTTGTTGGTCTGTCGTGGACATGCTTTTGAGCGCATGAGCCAAACTCTTTTTTCCAAGGAACCGAGATTTTCACTTGTACAACGGACCGATTTTGTTGGTCTGTCATGAATGGACTTTTCTAGGGTTTTAATTTTGGTCCGTTGTGAACATGTTTTTGCTCGGTTTTGATGGCTTCTTGGAACAGAGACTTTCACGTGTACAACGGACCGATTTTGTTTGTCCGTCGTGAATGGACTTTTTCTAGTTTTTTATTCTTGGTCCGTTGTGAACATGTTTTTGCTCGGTTTGAATGTTTTGCAAGAATTGAAATGATTTGAATTTGAGATTATGAAATTTGTGATGATTTCATGATGCTTCTTTTGAAGTGGACTTTATGCAATGCTCATGTGAGTAGTTGCATGGATTGACATTGAGTCAAGTCGTGGACTTGTGCTCGGATTCGTTTTGTGGTTTGTTCATGTGCAGGTATTGCTCGAAGACGAATGTGGTCGATGACGGGACCGGAACTAGGTTCATGGAGGAACTGAGGTTCAGGACTAGGTTCAGGGAGGAACTGAGGTCTTGGTGGTCAAGGATGTCATGCGAGACGTTCGGGCTAAGAGAATGGTGCACATGAAGTTAGTCACGTGAGAATGGCAGGAGGTCATTCGCGTGCAAAGTGTTAGTCACGTGAGTATGGCAGGTGGCCATACGCGTGCAAAGTGTTAGTCACGTGAGTATGGTAGGGTTGCCATACGCGTGCAAGAGTTGTACTCGGCCAGGTTGGGCCAAGTAGAGTTGTGTTGGATACAGATTCCTTCTAGGGAATAGGAATCGTATTCAGAACTCCTTGTGGGTTGGTGCTTTAAATAGGAGGGGTTGTCTCCTGTTGAAGAGCATCGAATTGAGGAGAGCTAGGCGCATAGAGCCTTGGGCTCAAAGTTTAGTGTTTGTACTCTTTTGATGGGAGTACTTTAGACAAAAGAAATAAAGATCAATTCTTCTAGTTCCTTGTGTGCTACAATATTCTCTTTCGGTTCTTGTTTGCATACTTGTTCTAGTTCTAGATTGATTTTTGTTTTTTGAGTTTCATCTTGATTTGATCCATCAAAACCTCTCTAGGGTATTGATCTAGTGTTCCTCAAAGTTTTGTTGATAAATCTTTTGTTGTTCTTGATCAATCTACAAGTTTCGATTAGATTGATTTTCGTCAAGTTTTGGAACAGCAAGCTTGCGAAGCTTATAACTTTTGATCCGTAAGTCCGATCGAGCTGATTCTTTTTGGGTTAGATTCGTACTGGAATCTAGTTTCTTGTGTCCAAATTTCAGATCGATCCGACGGTTGGATCTCCGGAAATTCGCGTTTTACCGAACCTTTGTTATTCTGTTTTTGTCGAAAACGAGGCAATTATTTGGTTCTGTTTTGGGGTGAACTTTTAATAGATCAAGAATTTGGTTTTAGCTTCCGCACAATCATTCACCCCCCCTCTGATTGCTATATTCGTATATTTCGATCCTACACTTTCTCACCGACCTTCCCTGGACTAGTTATGACTTTCTCACCGCCCGGGCCATGTATCATGCCATGTATGCAAATATGCCAACATCGTAAATAACTTTGTACATTAACACATGGCATCATAACATAATAAGCATATTCATCATATCAATGGCAAACATTAAAGCATGGCATGTGAACATATCATATATTCAATTTCAACTCAACAAAACTAGCAAACTACAACCCGCTACCCATTCCAATACACTTGCCTCAACCACGGGCGATGGATTGGCGAGACGTAGAGGGCACCCCCGGGGTCATAACACCTACACATAGGCACCAGACACTCAAAATCATGCCCACAAAACAATACACAAACACTCTTCTACCCCGACTTCGCAAACTACCCGCACAACCCAAAAACAGAGGTTCTGTTTCGTCGGGACAGCAGACTTGCAACGAGCATAACTCGGGTTCTACGACTCCGAATCGATTAAACGAGTACAACCTCGCGTAGCTTAGGAAATTTCCTAACTTTTTATAAGTATATGGAAAAGCTAATTCGGACTATAAAGTTGTTTAATCTACAAAATATCGTGATCTGTTCCAATCACGTCACAGTTTTTAATACGTTCGGTAAAACGAGCATAACTTTCAAACGGCTCAGCGGAATTGGACGTTCTTTATACCCACGGAAAGGTATTGAAATTACCTACAACTTCTTAAACAGGCGGCCGACCAAATTCCAAATCTAAAATGGCGAATACCGAAACCCTATGTCGACTGCTCAATCTGCCCCAAACAGAGAACGTGACAACTCTAGTTTTCTCCCAAATCTACCCATGGACAGCACCACCACTTGATCTAAAAACATGAAATCGACCTCTAGAACATCACCTAGACCCAACCCATAGATCACCCATGCCATACCTTGGCCCGACGAACGAAAACCCAACGGATCTCCTCTCGGTTCGGGCGATCTCCTTCCTTGCTTCCAAATCCACCGGATCTCCTCATCGCTGAGCACTCCAATGGACGGATCTGCAGGGTGGTGAGGTGGAGAACTACCCTAGGGGCAGCAAGGGAGGTGGAGAGGGGTGGTGGCGCCATGGGGGGAGATGGAGAGGAAGGGCAAGGGTGGAGGCGCATGGGGGGGCTAGGGGGTGGCGGCTAGGGTTGGGAGAGGGAGTGGGGGGCGCACCAAGGGGTGGGGGCCAGATTTGGCTTCCCAAAAGTCCCCCCCTTGGGCCCAAACCCTTCCACCGGAGGCCCAACTCAACCCCCAAGGCCCAAAGTCCCCCGGAGAGGCCCAAACACCCGAAAACGGCCCAAAAATACGCTATAAGCGGCATAACGTAAAGTTTTAACCTCCATTTTCACATTTTATAAAGTTTTTGACCTCAACATTCACATTTTATAAGATACGACAATCCGTGGTGTTACATTCTCCCCCCCTTCAACAGGATTCGATCTCGAATTCAAGACACACCAATACGCAACCTAGCAAAGCAAAAGATAGCTAGGTTTCACATCTCATACCTGAGGCGAAAAGCTCGGGGTACTTCTCGCGCATGCGAGACTCCAGTTCCCAAACCGCTTCTCTCTCTGACTAAAGCCACTGGAACTACACTGGTCGAGACCCGATGGTAAGATGCTTAGGCTCGAAGACCCACAGTTCTAACGATAACCCAGGATCAACCTCTTGAAAGAACTATACTCAACATTGAAACCCAAAGCACCCATACAAGGCCTCGGCATGACCCAAGCGATAGGATAAAATCCCAAACAGACCACGAAAGGAAACGGTCTCACACTCCTCCTTCGATACATCCCTTGGCACTAAAGTGCCCGATCCCTTTAACCAAAGCCACTCTCCAGAAGGACATGGTACCAACTTCTAGATTCATCTTCCACTCCCACGCACAACAGTGGTTCACGTCTCAACCTCTTAACTGTGGTTCGTCGTATTCGCAACGACGCAAACCAAGTGAGACACAACACTCTAAGATTACTAACTGCTTGAACCATCGGGGTTACTGTAACACCCCAAAATTTTGCTTTTCTTAAATTCATGTGTGATATTTGGCACTTTGGTGAATTTTTGGAATTTTCTGGAATTTATTTAGATTTATTTGGAATTTATTCCATTTTGAAATAATTAAAGAATTTAACTTTGCAAATAAAATTTTGTTGGAAATATTTTATTTGAGTCCAAAATGTTCCAAAATATTTCCAGAATTTTTCTGGAATTTTTCTGAGTCTTTTACTATTTTTAATGAATTAAATGAATTTCTGGGAATTTAATTGGATTTTTTTAATCGAGTGGGTTTTACTGTTCCTCCGACCGAGCCCGAGTCAGACTCGAGTCCGAGTCCGACCCGGACCCGACCGCGCCACGCGACTCGATCGAACCGCGTCCAAACCCTAACCCCCGTGGACCGTCGGATCGAGATCCAACGGCCCACGTTGGCCCACGTAGCCCACGTGCGTGAACCGCACTTACCCCTAACCTGGGATCAATCCGAACCGTCGGATTGAGATCCAACGGTCAGGATCAACCCATGCTTTGCACGGCCGCGCCGAGCCGATCTCCGCCGTTGATCGCGCCACGTGGACGGCTCACGTGCGTCCACGTCACCTCGCCGTGTCCAGGACGGACTCCGCCGCCCGTACCGGCTTCGCCGCGGATTCCGCAGGGATCTCGGCGTCCGTGCCGGTATTTAATGCCCGGACCCACGCCCGAGGTTCGCCTTTGCCTCGTGCGTCGATTGCCCCGCGTGCCCTAGCCCTAGCCGCCGCCGTCGACCCGCTATTGCTCGCCGTAGTTAGCTCTCACCACCGCCACGGTTCTTGCCTCGCCCCGCCGCCGTCCGCCGTTCTTCGCCGTAGCGGAACCCAGATCCGGAGTCCTCACGACGAGCCGCACCCGTGGAGCCAACTCACTCCGCCGGAGAAGCCCCGAAGCGCCGTTGGACTCGTCGTCGTCTTCGTCTCCGGTGGCCTCTGCTCCGCCGCGTCGCCATCGCCGTCCGCGAGCACCGCCAGCCGTCCGATCAGAATCCGACGCCCCAGATCTCGCCACGTCTTCCCACGGTGAGATTCCATTCCAACCCCCAGATCCAATCTCGACCGTTGGATCTAGATCCAACGGTCGAGATTAAGCGCGTTCACCCCAAACGCTTGAGACCAGATCCAATCTGGGCCGTTGATTTTCAAATCAACGGCCGAGATCGAGCCACGTGTAAGGAAGTTGGACCGGCGCGGTCAGCGCTGTACGCGTGTGTGACACTGACACGCCGGGCCGGCGTGTCAGCGACGCGGCCAAACCGCACCATGACGTCACGCTGACGTCATGGGGGCCCACCTGTCAGCGGTCACCCCAGCCGTGCAGTGACGTCAGCAATGACGTCACCAGTGGGTCCCACCTGTCAGCGCAGTGTGCTGAGTCCCCGCTGACGTCAGCAATGACGTCACCCGTAGGGTCCCACATGTCAGAGACACGTGAGCCGTGGACCGGGTCCACGGTGGACCCGAGCCGAGCCGTGGGCTGAGCCCGTGGACCGGCTGACGTCAGCCGCCCAATCAGAGGTTGACACGTGTCCTTGCTGACGCAATAAATGAATTTCCGAAAAAGAGAATGATTTATTAATTCGAAATATTGATTTCAGAATTTGATTCAAACTTCAAACGCTTATAACTTTTGCATTTTAACTCCGATTTGAGTGATTCAAATTTCTAAATTTGTATAAAATTGAGATCTACCTATTGATGAATTTTATTTAATTTTTAGACTAAATTTTTTCTCTGTATAATTATTTAATTGATTATTTAAACTTCAAAATGCTATAACTTTCGCGTTTAAACTCCGAATTTGACGATTCCAGTTCCTAAAAATTCATAAAATTATGCTCTCTCTGTTTATGAACTTTATTTGGATGTTTGTACACTTTTTGTCTACTGCTTATTTATTATTTGCTATTTGCACGCTTTACGAGTAGACGTTGAAGTGCCCGAAGGCTTCGAAGGAGAGGTGTTGACCCAGGAGCTAGCTCAGGACCAAGAACAAATACTCTTTGAAGGCAAGTTATGCTTTGACCATGTTGATCCCAATTGGAAACCTATTTTGATTCAATTTATTGCATGCTAGTTTAATTAGAAAATACTTTATATAATTCCGGGGAAATAGATAAATGCGAAATTGCTGTATGACACCTTGGTTAATTAAATATGTGCCATGACCCCTTGTCACCCTAGTTGTGGTTTACTAGTTGGACATTATTAATTGCCAACTTGGGAATTTAGACCGTTGTAGTATACTGCTTAGACCTGCTACGTGCTCATGACATGATTTGAACAATCAAATGTTAATATTGACTTAATGATATATTGAACCTGTTTTGGAAAGGTATCATGTGATGTTGATGGCACGTGGTGCATGGTAAGCAACTGGGGGTTTGATAAATAGATTTGACCGGGGCATGTGGCAAGAATGATCGGGTGGGCCAGTTATGGCACCGGGAATGTTGGCTTGGTTCTTCGGGTAGTCTTGCCCTGGTCACCCTAAGGACTTAACCTTGCAAGCTTTTGAACTGGGTCAAACGTGCAACCACATGTCTGTAATGGGATGGACCTGGTTGATTAAGTTGCTAATAACGTACCTGTGGGACCTCAGGATGTCAACTACACCCTTTGTGTAGTTGTACGGGGGAGCGTACCGGGGCTGCGGCCAGGTATCCATCTAACGGTGGTTTGGCCTAAACTTCGCCTTCGCTAAGGGAAGGGTTAGCGTGCAACACCGGAGAGGACCACTTGTGCTGTTAGAAGTTTCTGAAAGACTTTGTTACGGACACTCGCCTTTGTGGTGTTTGACTGTATCTTGTGGGTAAAGTGCATAACCTCTGCAGAGTGTAAAATCTATTCGAATAGCCATGTCCGCGGCATTGGACATCGCTCGGGAATTACAGTCAAGGGTTAGACTTTCTTGAAAATGACTTGGATTTGAAAGGTTGGGTTTGGTTTATTAATGATGTTGATGGAAATGTGAGTTAGGATTTGGGAAAGATGTTTATTATACTCCTGGAAAGATTATTGATCTTATACTTGTTTCTACTGCTTTCGAATCTACTTATGCTATTTGTCAAATGCCGTTTAATGCAAATATACCCTAAGCTATTCCTTTGTACTAAGCCATGCATGTAGTATATTAGTTTGCATTCTGTGCATGACTTGCTGAGTACCAAGTACTCACCCTTGCCACAATACAACACCAGTTGAAGAGGAGTCTACACCAGCTTTGGAGGAGGAGCTCCCAGAAGATCCGTCTAACTAGGAAGCGAGCCCAGTCAGTTGCCTGTGGTATACTGGATGGCGCCACGAAGTTATCTTATTTTCCGCTGCAGTTATTTCTCTTTTAATAAGTTTCGCCCTGCGAGGCGTATATTTGTAACTTGACCATAAGGTCAAGCAACCAGTTTGGTTAACTATTTAAAGTACCCTATTATTCGTTGAGTATGATTGTGATATGTACCAATGTTGAGACTGTGTGCACTAGCGCGTTCCTGGACTAGTGCTGAATACACAGAGGGTCCGGATTTGCAAATTCGGGTCCCGACAATTACATCTTGATCTTTTACAACAAGACCAACACCCACCCCACTACCACCGAAAGGAGAAGTCTACTTTATGACCAGAGTTCTGAAAACCCGCAAATTCAACAACAACCGAACATTCCTCTTCGGTTGGCACAACAAGCTCAAAGATCGGCGACAAAAGATCCAATACACTTCCAAAAGGAAAAGCAATTACTAGCAACCACCAAGTGGTCCACTCAAGATTTAATCAGCCCTACCGTGGGACACATCAATGACACAAGTCTCCAAGAAGGTTTGAATTGAGTCCTACACAACCTTCCTTTACTCTTCACTTCCAAACTAGTTACGATCAACCACTAGCAATGCCTAATATCTTAGGTCATTACAAACCCACACTAGATTCCACTTTCTAAGAAGGTTTCGCCCTCGCATTCTTCCTTTCAAAGAATCGGAACAAGGGTACAATCATTGAGTAAGCTCAACCAAGACCCATGAACCCAAAATGATCCACATCCAACAACTCGAACTCCAAAGCGCTAAAAGCCACATTGGAAAGAGTTCGGCAACAACCAAAGAGTACTCATCTTATTTTTCCTAAGCTAAGATGCAAAGGAAACACAAATCTCCTAAACCACAACCAACATACTAGAAAGAAATGGAAGTCTCGATTTATGACATGCATGCACACTTTTGAAGAGCACTCCGGATTAGTCATATATCCATATATGACTTTCTCACCGACCTGGCTCAACGACTCTTTTATCATTTAACATCTATAAACGATGTCTTGTTTACTTTTTACCATTCATTCATCATGTAACAACACTACCGAATAGTCACTCACAAGACGACTTCATCCTCTGTATCACATGAATAAAACTCGAATAGCATCGAGGATTGCGCTAGTTCATATAAACTATGACGACAACATAGTTAACAGTAAGGCATCACATCGTATCAGAACCCACCAATGATAGAAAGCTAAACTCGCAAAACATCGCGTTTTAACCAAAATCAACATTTTGGAAAAGAACATCAAAATTTCAAGTCGAGCATCTGCTCCCACAACCGTCACAAATTTTCTCATGGAGAGGGAAACTCATTTCCAAAAGGGAACACCTCACTAACAAAATCACTTTATAAAACATTCATAAAATCCACCTTTTTTGAAGCACTCGCAACCATCACACACATTATGCAAATAAATCCAACTCCAGTCAAAAAGAGTTACAAATTAAATCTCAAAAGTTTCCAACACAACCCACTATGTCCATCTGCTTCCGTTAAAATTTATTCCAAAGATAATTCAGGGTGAACGCGAAGGAGCGCGATCCACTCAAAATCTTTTGGGTGTAAATCCATACTCAGAACACAAATTAAACAAAATAGCCAAAACCAAAGATTGGCACCAATAGCTACGGGTTTTAGGGCAACTCGGAAACACAACACAAGGAATACCTTGACCGAAGGCATTCAACCAAAATGGCAAACAACCACACCAATTCAAAAGGTTTTAAACACCAGCTCAGCATGAAACCCACCATAACTTGTATTCCACTACACTTACCATTTAAGTATTCAATAATCACTATTTACTCATCAAGAGAGTCCAACCGGATTTAACAAAATTTACATAACAATTTCTTTCTCTAGTTACCATTCCCAACACTTTTAATTAAGGTTTAAGATGCTTATCACAAAGGCACCCAACCAAGACTACATGACATGCTCCCCACGGATCACCAAATCATAATTCATCTTATTCTAAATTTGAAACATAGTACTTCAACAAATCTTTCAGCATGATCAACCTATAAATTTCATACCACCTATATGTTCACGTCTCGACAACCGAACCTCATTCAGTTAAACAACGACTTCAACATGTAAATATTATCTCCACAGGGAAGAATTCGCAAGTGAGACTTTAAGTTATACTTTCATTAAGGATAAAATCATGTTAATTATCCAAAGCTCATTTCATCGCAACATGTTAAAATTTTCCTCTATTTAACCATGGTTTTCCAACGAGTAATCTAAACAGTTACCACCACTACTTAGTCATCAATAACAACAAATGGGCATGATCATCAACCAACAACATTACTTTTAGCTACCCTATACAAAGGTGATAACAAAATTACCACCACACAACATACTCCAACTATTTAAAATAGATTGAATACTAGCATTAACACTGCCCTTAACAACATCATTAACAATAAGTCTTATGTCTTCTCAATTGATATCAATACTAGCATTATAGAGACACAACTGCATACTTTCAAATATACTAGTAGTTTGCAACAACAAAAAATAGCAACTCTAATCAACTTCCAAGTTAAAGTCACTAGCCAACACGATTAAATTTCTCTATTAACCCGTTAGATTAGAACATCTTTAAACAACCAACAAAGTTTTTTAACAATAACTTTCTCACCGACCTTCCCCGGATTAGTTAAGACTTTCTCACCGCCCGGGCCATGTAACATGCCATGTATGCAAATATGCCAACATCATAATTAACTTGTACATTAAAACATGGCATCATAGCATACTCATCATATCATAGGCAATCATTAAAGCATGGCAAGTGATCATATCATATAATCAAGTTCATCTAGTCTCAACTAGCAACCTACAAACCGCTATCCATTATAATACACTTGCCTCAACCACGGGCAACAGATTGGTGAGAAGTAGAAGGCACTCCCGGGGTCACACCACCTGCACATAGGTACCACACACTCACAATCATGTCCACAAAACAGTAGGCAAACCCTCTTCTAACCCGACATCGCAAACTACTCGCTAAACCCAAAAACAGAGGTTCTATCCTGTCGGGACAGCGGCCTTCCAAAAGGCATAACTCGGGCTCTACGACTCTGAATCAATTAAACGAGTACATCCTCGCGTAGCTTAGGAAATTTCCTAACTTTTTCTAAGTATACAGAAAGACTGATTCGGAATATAAAGTTGTTTAATCTACAAAATACCGTGATCTGTTCCAATCACATCACAGATTTTAATACGCTCGGTAAAACAAGCATAACTTTCAAACGGCTGGGCGTAATTTAAAGTTCTTTATACCCACTGAAAGGTATTGAAATTAGCTACAACTTCTTCAACAGCCGTAGGACCAAATTCCGAATCTAAATTGGCGAAAAACCAAACCCTAGGTCGACTATCATGCTGCCCGAAACAGAGAACGTGGCAAGTTCTAGATCTAATCCAATCTACTCAATTCCAGCACCACCAATTGATCTAAAAACATGATAATGATCCTTAGAACAGTACCTAGCCCAACCCCAAGGTTTCCCATGGCCATACCTTCGCCCGACGACCGAAAACCCAACGAAACTCCTCCCGGATCGCTCCTCGCTCCTTGCTCCTCGCTCTGACGGATGGATCTTCGAGGTGCAGGGGTGGGGAGGCTACCCTAGGGCAGCAAGGGGGTGGAGGAGAGGTGGTGGAGAGGTGGGGAGCAAAGGGGCAAAGGGGGGGCGCACGGCCAAAGGGAGAGGGAGGGGTTGGGCGGCTAGGGCACAAGGGGGGTGTGGGGGTGCACAAGGGTGGATGGGGGCGCAATAAGGGCAGGAGAAGCCCCTTTTACCAGCTCCAAACAGGATTCCTAATCCTAAATGGACTCATACTCCATCCCACCAAAGCCCACAACCCCTTCTTTTAGGCCCAAACTCCCCCGGAAAGGCCCAAACTCCCGGAAACGGCCCGGAAACGCAATTAAACCTCCTACCATATGGTTTTAACCTCCAATACCATATTTCATAATGTTTTTGAGCTCAACATTCACTTTTTTTAAGGTTACGACACTCCGTGGTGTCATAAAGGGTTTAAAACTTTAAACATAATCGGGGGTCATAAGCACTTTTAAAGCAAAGCAACCGATTCTAAGCATGTACATTAATACCTTTAATCATTCTCGCTATAGAGTAATCTACAACACTAGAAGTTCATTTAAACTTAAGCTAAACATAAATATTACATTTAACTAATTCAACTCACCAATTAACTTAAGAACAAATCATTTCCATAAACCACATTGTTACATACTACATGACATGCTAAACAACCATTTTCACTTTTGACAAAACAGGATGCAACTCCACTTTTTTAAAGATAACCACAACTCAAGAACCAGAACGAACACCGATATACAATTTCTCCTGTTCCAGGCAAGGAAGAAAAACAAAACTCCAATAGAAATGCAGGAGAGCTCAACTCTCAAATTCCCAAATTTGCCCACCAAACTCTTCAAGAAATCTCAAGATCTATACTTCCAAAAAGGAAGAAGGATGCACTAGGGAAAACCAAATGTTCAACCAAATCTTTTCCGATAAAGATTCAAAACTTAGCTCCACCCAACCTAAGGTCGGCACTAGGAGAACTTCAACTCTTTTCTTAGATAGGGAGGACAACAACCACATATGTTTCCTCCCCAAGACAATCCACAATAACCAGCAAAACCGGGTGTCAAAGCAAAAATTATGACCAACAGACGCGCCACTCAAAACTCTTCTTCTTCATCTTGAACCAAGGAAGACAAAACCATAAACCGCCTACGGAACAATCCGCGAAAATCCAATACCAAACACTTTTCTCTTGATTTCAGTCAACTCAAGCCAAGAAAACCAACCAAAACCGACCGCCTACGGAACATACTGTCGGGACCCGAATTTGCAAATCCGGACCCTCTGTGTATTCAGCACTAGTCCAGGAACGCGCTAGTGCACACAGTCTTAACATCGGTAAATATCACAATCATACCACTCGATACTAATAAAGTACTTTAGTTAAATAGTCAAACTGGTTACTCGACCTTATGGTCAAGTTACAATTATACGCCTCGCAGGGCGAAACTTATTAAGAGAGAAATAGTAGCAGCGGAAAAAAAATATGATAACATCGTGGCGCCCTCCAGTATACCACAGGCAACTGTCTGGGCTCGCTCCCTAAGTAGACGGTTCCTCGTGGAGCTCCTCCTCCAAAGCTGGTGTAGTCTCCTCTTCAACTGGTGTTGTATTGTGGCAAGGGTGAGTACTTGGTACTCAGCAAGTCATGCACAGAATGCAAGCTAATATACTATATGCATGGCTTGATACAAAGGAATAGCTCAAGGTATATTTGCAATAAAACAGCATTTGACAAATAGCATAAGTAGATTCGAAAGCAGTAGAAACAAGTATAGCATAGATAACTTTTCAAGGAGTTTAATAAACATCTTTCCCATCCTAGTCCACATTTCCATTAACGTCATTTGTAAACCAAACCCAACCTTTCAAGTCCAAGTTATTTTCATGAAAATCTAACCCTTGACTGTAATTCCCGAGCGATGTCCATTACCGCAGACACGGCTATTCGAATAGATTCTACACTCTGCAGAGGTTATGCACTTTACCCACAAGATACAGTCAAACACCACAAAGGCGAGTTCCCGTAACAAAGTCTTTCGGAAACTTCTAACAATACAAGTGGTCCTCCCCGGTTATTGCACACTAACCCTTCCCTTAGCTAAGGCGAAGTTTAGGCCAATCAACCGTTAGATGGGTACCTGGTCTCACCAGACGCGCTCCCCGCACAACTTACACAAAGGGTGTAGTTGACCTCCTGAGGTCCCACAGGTACGTTATTAGCAACTTAGTCAACTAGGTCCGTCCCATTACAGACATGTGGTTGCACGTTAGACCCAGTTCAAAGGCTTGCAAGGTGAAGTCCTTAGGGTGACCAGGGCAAGACTACCCGAAGAACCAAATCAACATCCCCAGTGCCACAACTGGCCCACCTGATCATTCTTGCCACATGCCTCGGTCGAAAACTATTTATCAAAACCCCAGTTGATTACCATGCACCACGTGCCATCAACATCACATGATACCTTTCCAAAACAGGTTCAATATATCATTAAGTCAATATTAACATTTGATTGTCCAAAATCATGTCATGAGCACGAAAGGTGTCTAAGCAAAGAAACTACAACGGTCTAAAACCCATGTTGGCAATTTAATAATGTCCAACTAGTAAACCACAACTAGGGTGACAAGGGGTCATGGCACATATTTAATTAATCAAGGTGTCATACAACAATTTGGCATTTATCTACCTCCCCATATTTAAATAAAGTATTTTCTAATTGAACAAGCATGCAATAGGTTAAATCAAAATAGGTTTCAAAATAGGATCAACATGGTCAAAGCACAACTTGCCTTCAAAAAGTACTTATTCTTGGTCTTGAGTTGGATCCTGAGTCAATACTTCTCCTTCGAATCCTTCCGGCACTTCAACGTCTACTCGTAAAGCGTGCAAATAGCAATACCCAAATAAACAGTAGGCAAAAAGTGTCCAAATATCCAAATAAAGTCCATAAACAGAGAGAACAAAATTTTATGAATTTTTAGAAACTGGAATCGTCAAATTCGGAGTTAAAATGCAAAAGTTATAGCATTTTGAAGTTTAAATAATAAATTAAATAATTTTACAGAGAAAAACTTTAGTCCAAAAATTAAATAAAATTCATCATTAGGTAGATCTCAATTTTATACAAATTTAGAAATTTGAATCACTCAAATCGGAGTTGAAACGCAAAAGTTATAAGCGTTTGAAGTTTGAAACAAAATCTGAAATCATTATTTCGAATTAATAAATCATTTTCTTTTTCGAAAATTAATTATTGCGTCAGCGAGGACACGTGGCAGCCTCTGATTGGTCTGCTGACGTCAGCCGGTCCATGGACTTGGTCCACGCTCGGCTCGGGTCTACCGTGGACTCGGTCCACGACTCCACGTGTCGACAGCGGTGGGACTACTCGGTGACGCCATCGCCGACGTCGGCCGGGCTCACCACGGTCGGCCGAGTGGGACCCACTGTGACGTCATTGCTGACGTCAGCGCTCGGCTGGGACAGCCGCTGACATGCGGGCCCGCCATGACGTCAGCGTGACGTCATGGTGCGGTTTGGTCGCATCGCTGACACGCGGGCCCGGCGTGTCAGCGTCACGCGCGCGGGTGCGCTAGCTGCGGCGGTCAGGCTTCCCGACACGTGGCGCAATCTCGGCCGTTGATTTGAAAATCAACGGCCTAGATTAGATCTGGACTCACGCGTTTGGGTTAACGCGTTTTGATCTGGACCGTTGGATTTAGATCCAACGGTTGAGATTGGATCTAGGATTTGGAACGGGATCTCACCGGCGGGTGACGTGGCGAGATCTGGGGCGTCGGATGCTGATCGGACGGCTGGCGGTGCTCGCGGGGACGGTGATGGCGTGCGGCGGCGCAGCTGACCGGTGCTGGGGACGACGACCTAGGGCACGGCGTTGCGGGTCTCCTCCGGCGAGGTGAGTTGGACGCCCGGACGCGTCGTGGCTTCCCGGTTCCGGATCTGGGCACAACGGCGGCGGAGGACGACGGAGATGGCGGCAATCGGCAAAGAACCACAGCGGAGGGAAGAGGTAACTCCGGCGAGCGATTGCGGCTCAACGGCGGCGGCTCAGGCGACGTTGTCTAGGGCTACGGGTGCGCAATGAAGTGGCGGTCACGATGGCGGCGACGGCGCAATAAATAGAGCCCTCGGCGTCCGTGAAACGCACGGAAACCGAGACCTGCTCCGTTGCGGCGGCGGAGTCCGGCGGCGACTCGGATTGGATGACGTGGCACGCGCACAGCCGTTGGATCGAGATCCAACGGTGCGTGAGTTTGGGTTCGGGTCGGACTCGGACGAGCTGGGCCGCTCATCGGACTTCGGGCTCGGTGGCGTGGCTCAATCGTGGGCCGTTGGATCTTGATCCAACGGCCACACGAAGTTTGGGTTCGGCCGAGCGGGTTCTACTGACCAACTGCGAAGTCGGACTCGAGTCCGACTTCGGACTCGGTCGATCGGATGAACAGTAAAACCCACTCGCATTTAAATAATCCAATTAAATTCCCAGAAATTCAATTAAATCATTAAAAATAGCAAAAGACTCAGAAAAATTCCAGAAAAATTCTGGAAAATATTTTGGAACATTTTGGACTCAAATAAAATATTTCCAACAAAATTTTATTTGCAAAGTTTAATTCTTTAATTATTTCAAAATGGAATAAATTCAAATAAATTCCAAATAATTCCAAATAAATTCCAGAAAATTTCAAAAATTCACCCAAGTGCCAAATCACACAATAATTTAAGAAAAGCAAAATTTTGGGGTGTTACAAACCTCCCCCCCTTAATAGAATCTCGTCCCCGAGATTCAGGGCTTACTACAGAATAGGTTTGGAAACTCTTTCTTCAAATCCTCTTTGCGCTCCCAAGTTGCTTCACTCTCCGCGTGGTTGCTCCACTGAACTCTACAGAAGCGGGTTGACTTATTTCTAGTCTCTCGATCCATAGTGTCCAAAATCTTCACGGGATGCTCCTTGTAAGTCAAATCTTCTTGCAACTCAATTGATTCTAGCGGTGTCTGTTCCTCAGGAACTCGGAGACACTTCTTCAACTGGGACACGTGGAATACGTCATGCACTCCTGCTAATGACTGTGGTAACTCCAGCTGGTAAGCAACTTCGCCTCTGCGGCTCAAAATCTTAAATGGTCCAACATAACGGGATGCAAGTTTTCCTTTGGCATGGAACCTCTTAACTCCCCTGAGCGGCGTGACTCTGAGATACACGAAATCTTCTGGTTCGAAATTCAGGTCTCGGCGACGGTTGTCAGTATAACTCTTCTGTCGTGATTGGGCTATCTTCAATCTCTCCCTGATCATGGCAATCTGTTCTTCAGCTTCTTGAAGAATATCTGGCCCAAAGACATGGCGTTCACCTGTCTAATTCTAGTTTAATGGCGTCCGACAGGGTCGACCATACAGTGCCTCAAAAGGTGACATCTGTAAACTAACCTGGTAACTATTATTGTAACTGAACTCGGCATACGGCAAACTCTTATCCCAAGAGGTAGCATAAGCCAATGCACACGCTCTTAGCATATCCTCCAGAATCTGATTGACTCTTTCGGTCTGGCCATCCGTCTGTGGATGATAAGCTGTACTGAAGTTCAAACGGGTTCCCATGGCTTCATGCAACTTATTCCAGAACCTTGAGGTAAATTGGGTACCTCTGTCCGATACAATCCTCTTTGGCACTCCGTGCAAACAGACGATCCTGGTCATATACAACTCTGCTAACTTATCCCCCGAGTAAGTGGTCTTCACGGGGATAAAATGGGCTACTTTGGTCAAGCGATCCACTATAACCCATATGGAGTCATAACCTCCTTGAGTCTTAGGCAAACCGGTAATGAAATCCATTCCGATTTCCTCCCACTTCCACTCAGGTATTTTCAGCGGCTGCAACAATCCTGCTGGTCTCTGATGCATTGCCTTGACTCTCTGGCATACGTCGCACAATGCAACATGCTCGGCAACTTCACGCTTCATGCTCGGCCACCAGAATCTTTCCTTCAAATCCTGATACATCTTGGCGCTTCCAGGATGAATTGAATACTTGGAATCATGGGCTTCTTCTAGAATCAATCGCTTCACTCCTTTTGTTCGGCACACAAATGCGATCCTTCATCCATAACGTGCCTTGCTCATCCAACTTGAAGTCCTCCGCCTTGCCTTCCTTCTTGATGGACCTGATCCTGCGGATCTTGTCATCATCCTTCTGTCCTTCTCGGATCTGATCCTCTAGGGTAGGCTTTACTTCCAATGCGGCTAAGAATCCGCTAGGTACCACCTCAATCTTCATTCTCTGGAAATCCTCACATAACTCATCCTGATTTGTGGCCAGCAACATACTCACGGTATGGCTTTTCCGACTCAAGGCATCGGCAACTACGTTGGCCTTCTCGGGATGGTAATGGATTCCAACATTGTAGTCCTTGATCAACTCCAACCATCTCCTCTGCCTCATGTTCAGGTCTGATTGGGTGAAGATGTACTTAAGACTCTTATGGTCCGTGTATACTTCACATCTGTTTCCAATTAGATAGTGACGCCATATCTTCAAGGCATGCACTACGGCAGCTAACTCTAGGTCATGCGTCGGATAATTCTCCTCATGCGGCCTCAAATGCCTTGATGCATAAGCGACGACCTTTTCGTTTTGCATTAACACACATCCAAGTCCTTGACGCGATGCATCACAATAGATATCGAAGCTTTGATTAACGTCCGGCAGAACCAACACTGGTGCTGATGTCAATCTCGTCTTCAGTTCTTGAAATCCTTTCTCGCACTCTGGCGTCCATGCAAACTTCTTTTCCTTTTTCAGCAATTGCGTGAGAGGTTTCGCAATTGTCGAAAAGCCTTCAATGAAACGGCGATAGTATCCTGCCATTCCAAGGAAACTCCGGATTTGGGTTACGGTTTTCGGCTGCTCCCAATGTAACACAGCTTCTACCTTGCTTGGGTCTACAGCGACTCCTTCTGCGGTCATTACATGTCCGAGGAATTCCACCTGGTCCTTCCAAAAATCACACTTACTGAACTTGGCGAAGAGTTGCTGTTCCCTCAGCTTTTCCAAAACTCGCCTCAAGTGCTCTGCATGTTCATCCTCTGTCTTGGAGTAGATTAGGATATCATCTATGAACACGACAACAAACTTGTCCAAATATTCCATGAACACCTTATTCATCATATTCATGAAATATGCTGGTGCATTCGTCAGACCAAAGGACATAACTGTAAACTCGTAATGTCCATATCTTGACAAGAATGCGGTCTTCGGAATATCCTCTGATCTGATCTTCAACTGATGGTATCCCGATCTCAGATCAATCTTGGAGAAAACTCCGGCTCCTCTCAGCTGATCAAACAAATCATCAATCCTGGGTAGCGGATACTTATTCTTCACGGTGACTTCATTGAGTGCACGGTAGTCAATGCACATCCTGAAACTCCCGTCCTTCTTCTTGACAAACAACACTGGCGCTCCCCACAGCGATGAACGCGGTCTGATAAATCCTTTCTCCATTAGCTCTTCAAGTTGCTTTTTCATCTCTACCAATTCTTCGGTGGACATCCGATACGGTCTCTTTGCTATCGGTGCTGTACCAGGTACAAGCTCTATCACAAACTCTATGTCCCTGTCTGGCGGCATACCAGGTAGATCTTCAGGAAAAACATCTGGGTACTCATTCACTACCGAGACATCCTCTATGCTGATTGTCTTGGTACTGTTAACCATCAACTGTCCATCTCTAACGACAGTGGCTTGAAATTCTACCTTCTTTCCACACGGGCTCTCAACTGAGACAGTTCTTTGTCCACAATCCAATACGGCCTTGTGCTTGGATAACCAATCCATTCCCAAAATGACGTCTATGGTCTGGGTCTCCAAAATAATAAGGTTCGCTAGGAACTCTATCCCATCTATTAGTATTCTCACCCCGGAACATCCTACTTTCGTTCGGAGTTCGAACTGTGGGTTTGAACTAAAAGCATGCACTTAAGTCTTGCAATCCCCAAATCGCTTCTAGCAGCAAAGCCTTGCGAAACAAACGAATGCGAAGCTCGAGTCAAACAAAACTGCAGGTGTATCGAGTTGACTAGTAACTTACCCAAGACGACGTCCGTAGCATTCGCAGTGCATCCGCGGTGACATGGTTGACTCGGCCTCTCACCTGATGCAGGATGTGGTTCCCGTGCCGGGCGTCCTAGCTGGTGTGGATCCCAGGTTGAAGCGAACTGGGGTTACTCCTGCTGTCTTCTTTGGACAACTGTTGGCAAAGTGTCCTGGCTCGTTGCAGTTGTAGCGGTGTCTCACTGTTCCTTGCTGACTGCCTGGGGCGGCGTTTCTAGCGGGGGCTGGGGTCTGGTGGTTCTGATTGACGGGTCTTGGTGCTGGTGACGGTGTCCTTGTCGCATTTTTGTGGCTGGAATTTGAAAAATTGATTTGGTGCAACTCTCAGACGCTGTTGCGTTCCCTGGCGTGATCCCTGCTGTTGCATCCTGCGCTTCCTGTTCTCATCCAGTTCCTTGCGCTTGTCCTCAAGAATAAGCGCCTTATTCACCAACTCTTGGAAATCTGGAAAGGTGTGGGTGATCAGTCCCACCTGTAGTCCTGAGTTAAGTCCCTTCATAAAGCGAGACTGTCTGGCTTTATCTGTCGCTACATCCTCAGGTGTGTAGCGAGCAAGCTGTGTAAACTTGTTCAGGTAGTCGGCTACTGGCTGATTACCTTGCTTCAGTGCTCTGAACTCCTCCTTCTTAAGATCCATGATTCCTTCAGGCACGTGATACTGACGGAATGCAGCTGTGAACTCTTCCCAAGTGATGTCTTGAGGGTTCTCTTGCGTGGCACAGAAGTTCTCCCACCATTCAGCGGGTGTTCCTTCCAACTGATGAGAAGCGTAGAGTACCTTCTCATTTCTGTAACACCCCAAAATTTTGCTTTTCTTAAATTCATGTGTGATTTGGCACTTTGGTGAATTTTTGGAATTTTCTGGAATTTATTTGGATTTATTTGGAATTTATTTGAATTTATTCCATTTTGAAATAATTAAAGAATTTAATTTTGCAAATAAAATTTTGTTGGAAATATTTTATTTGAGTCCAAAATGATCCAAAGTATTTTCCAGAATTTTTCTGGAATTTTTCTGAGTCTTTTGCTATTTTTAATGAATTAAATGAATTACTGGGAATTATTTTAAATATTAAATCGCTGGAAAATGCGAGTGGGTTTGTACTGTTCATCCGATCGAAGCTCGAGTCGACTCGAGTTCGAGTCCGACTAACCCGACCGAGCCGCTTGACTCAACCGAACCTGCTCAACCCCAATCGATCCCAACCGTTGGATCCAGATCCAACGGTCGGGATCATTCCGCTGCGTGACAACGGCAAATACCGAGCCATCCTCGCTGCCGATTGCGCCACGTGGACGGCCGCGATTTCGCTGTCTCCGCCGGATCCGAGCCGGAGTTCTCCGCCGCCGTCACGTGTCAACCTCGGTTTCGCGGCTTACACGGGCCGAGGCCCCTTTAAATACGCCGCCACCGCCATCGGAAGCGCACAATCGTGACGCACTGAGCCCCTTCTCACCTCGCTCGAGCCGCTGCCGTTCCCGCAATTGCTCGCCGGAGTAGAGGAAGTCTTCCGCCGCGTTTTTCGTTGATCCTCGCCGCCCGCCGTTCTCCGACGCCACCAAGCCTGTGAATCGAGATCGCCGTGTCGCGCGCTACCGGGAGTGCCAGCCTTCACGCCGGAGTTGCACGGAAATGCCGCACAGGAGGTCGTCGTCTTCGTCTCCGGTCAAGCCAACACCGCCGCGCCGCCATCAGCCCTCGCGAACTCGGACAGCCGTCCGATCAAGATCTGACCGTCACGGTGAGATCACGTTTAGATTCTCGGATCTAATCCCAGCCGTTGGATTTAGATCCAACGGTCCAGATTGGCCACGTTCACCCCAGAACGCGTCGCCACCGATCCAACCGGGCCGTTGATTTTCGAATCAACGGCCGAGATTGTGCCACGCTGTCGGGAAGCTTGACCGCCGCGGCCAGACCCAGCGTGAGACATCGACACGCGGGGCCCGCTGGCCACGGATGGAACCGCACCATGACGTCATCGCCGACGCCACGGGGGGCCCGCTTGTCGCCACTGCCCAAGAGCAGGCCGACGCCAAGAATGACGTCATCTCAGAGGCCCCACTGTCACCGATCGCGTGAGCCATGAACCGAGTCCACGGTGGACCGAGCCAAACAGTGGACCACGTCCATGAGCCGGCTGACGTCAGCAGACCAATCCGGTGCTGACACGTGTCCATGCTGACGCAATAATTAATTTTCGAAAAAGAAAATGATTTATTAATTCGAAATAATGATTTCAGATTTTGTTTCAAACTTCAAACGCTTATAACTTTTGCGTTTCAACTCCGATTTGAGTGATTCAAATTTCTAAATTTGTATAAAATTGAGATCTACCTAAATATAAATTTTATTTAATTTTTGGACTAAAGTTTTTCTCTGTAAAATTATTTAATTGATTATTTAAACTTTAAATAATCATAACTTTTGCGTTTTAACTCCAAATTTGACGATTCCAGTTTCTAAAAATCCATAAAATTATGTTCTTTCTGTTTATGAATTTTATTTGGATGTTTGGACACTTTTTGCCTATTGTTTATTTGTGTATTTGCTATTTGCACGCTTTACGAGTAGACGTTGAAGTGCCGGAAGGATTCGAGGGAGAGGTATTGACTCAGGATCCAACTCAAGACCAAGAGCAAGTACTTTTTGAAGGCAAGTTGTGCTTTGACCATGTTGATGCTATTTCGAAATCTATTTTGATTTAAACTATTGCATGCTAGTTCAATTAGAAAAATACTTTGGTTAAACCTGGGGATTAGATAAATACCAATTTGCAGTATGACACCTTGATTACTTAAGTATGTGCCATGACCCTTTGTCACCCTAGTTGTGGATTACTAGTTGGACATTACTAAATTGCCAACATGGGTTTTTAGACTGTTGTAGTATATTGCTTAGACCTGCTACGTGCTCATGACATGATTTTGGACAATCAAATGTTAATATTGACTTAATGATATATTGAACCTGTTTTGAAAAAGTATCATGTGATGTTGATGGCACGTGGTGCATGGTAATCAACTGGGGTTTGATAAACGATTTCGGCCGGGCATGTGGCAAGAGTAATCAGGTGGGCCAGTTGTGGCATTGGGAGTGTTGATTTGGTTCTTCGGGTAGTCTTGCCCTGGTCACCCTAAGGACTTAACCTTGCAAGCCTTTGAACTGGGTCTAACGTGCAACCACATGTCTTGAATGGGACGGACCTAGTTGACTAAGTTGCTAATAACGTACCTGTGGGACCTCAGGAGGTCAACTACACCCTTTGTGTATGTTGTACGGGGGAGCGCATCGGCCGAGGCCAGTACCCATCTAACGGTTGATTGGCCTAGACTTCGCCTTAGCGAAGGGAAGGGTTAGTGCGCAATAACCGGGAGGACCACTTGTATTGTTAGAGGTTTCCAAAGACTTTGTTACTGAACTCGCCTTTGTGGTGTTTGACTGTATCTTGTGGGTAAAGTGCATAACCTCTGCAGAGTTTAGAATCTATTCGAATAGCCGTGTCCGCGGTATTGGACATCGCTCGGGAATTACAGTCAAGGGTTAGATTTTCTCAAAAATAACTTTGGTTTGAAAGGTTGTGTTGGTTTAAAGATGATGGAAATGTGGTTTAGGATGGGAAAAATGATTATTAAACCTCTTGAAAAGTTATTTATGCTTTACTTATTTCTACTGCTTTCGAATCTACTTATATTACTTTTCAAATGTCAAGCATCGCAAATATACCTTGAGCTATTCCTTTGTACCAAGCCATGCATATAGTATATTAGCTTGCATTCTCAGGCATGACTTGTCGAGTACCAAGTACTCACCCTTGCCTCAACACAACACCAGTTGAAGAGGAGACTACGCCAGCTTTGGAGGAGGAACTCCAAGAGGACCCGTCTACTTAGGGATGCGAGCCCAGTCAGTTGCCTGTGGTATACTGGATGGCGCCACGAAGTTCTTTGATTTTCTGCTGCTATTGTTTCTTTTTTAATAAGTTTCGCCTTGCGAGGCATATATTTGTAACTTGACCATAAGGTAGAGTAACCAGTTTGATTATTTAAATAAAGTACTTTTATGGTATCGATTGGTATGATTGTGATATTTACCGATGTTAAGACTGTGTGCACTAGCGCGTTCCTGGACTAGTGCTGAATACACAGAGGGTCCGGATTTGCAAATTCGGGGTCCCGACAGAGGTGGTATCAGAGCCATACTTGACTGTAGGCTCAACCCTAGATAGAATGGTCGTAGTGAGGATAAAACCTATTTTCTAAAAGCTAAAAATTTGTCAAGACAAGAAATGACATCTCGACTTATCCCCTTCTCTCTTTTCTTGTCTCTTGCTGAAATTTTCCCTTACCTTGTCACAATTTAAAAATTCCGAGTTCTTACGAAGAGCACTCTTGTGACAGATGGAGGAAGAGTTCAACTACGTTGATCTGGGAGTTGGTCACGCCGCAGAGCTTTGGCACATGCTACAGACTCTCGGAGATTTTGAAAAGCCGCAATACCAAGTGGAAGTGATCAGGCAAGCAGGATTGATCAAGGCTTGTGATGTGAGGATTGAGGTACCTGCCAGGAAGAGGGGCCCAGGCAATCGCCCGATACACTGCACTGCCAGGAGATCTACAATGCAGATGGGTATCCAAGAAGTATCACGACGAGCAATGCGGCACATTACCAGTATCTACGCCAGAGAGTTGGAGAGCACGGTGTTCCGTTATCATCCGCGCAGCAATAACCTTCTTGACCCGAAGGCAATTCAGGATGAGGATGCCACGGTTACACAGTTGGCACGATTTGTGGTCGCCCAGGAGGATGTACTGGATAATACAAGCAAGGAGCTACAGAAGGCCCGCAAGGAGATCACGACAGAGAAGAACAGATGGCGGGAAGCTCAAGAGTATGTGGCACACCTTCTACGAAGGATTGACGAGTTGGAGATGACCTTGTACGGACTGCACTCCAGAGCCAAGATTCGAGCTACACGAGCCAGATCCGGAGGAGTCGACTCGATGAGGACACTTCTTCTTCGACTACCACAGATGACATAGTCATTTGGACATGGCGATGCCGTTGCGCCTATGCCACAAAGACCTGCATGTGCCGTGGAGGTTTTCTCGATGAGTGAGCATAGGTTCTATAGTGAGACTCCTTCGCCGAGTCGCGTCATAGAATAAAGAGTCACCCTTTAGGCGTTAGACTCCAGAGTTAGTTCGATTTGGATTTGCTTTGTTTGATGAGTGTGCAGTATGTGTTGCAAGGCCTTTAGGCATTGTAAGCAACCATACCAAGTTATTAATAATAAAGTTGGACCTTAAAGTTACCCCTTTCGCCCCGCATAAGTTCCATATTACTTGTCTATTCTTGCTTCCCTCTCATCTCTAAACCTAGAGCAAATCGACAGATGGTGAACACCCGTGGAAACTTTGGAAGCAATGGGAGTGGTTCTCGCCCAGTAGAAAACCCCAATGATGGAGCACCAGCACCGCCAGTTGATATGCAGAATTTCGGAGCTTTTCTCGCTGCCCAGACTCAGTTGATGCATGCCATGATGCAACAAATGCAGCACGTCACCGCTCAGGCCACTGCTAATCAAGTTAATCAGGGACCACGCCAGAATACCAGACTATCAGAGTTCATGAGAACTCACCCACCCACTTTCTCTGGGAATGCTAATCCATTAGAGGCCGATGATTGGTTAAGATCAATCGAGAGGAAGCTACACATAGCTCAATGCATAGGAAATGAGAAAGTACTCTACGCTTCTCATCAGCTGGAAGGAACAAATTACCGAATGGTGGGAGAACTTCGTACACGCAAGAGGACCCTCAAGATATCACTTGGGAAGAGTTCACACCGCATTCCGACAAGATCACGTGCCTGAAGGAATCATGGACCTTAAGAAGGAGGAGTTCAGAGCACTAAAGCAAGGTAATCACCAAAGGGCCGACTACGAATAAGTTCACACAGCCTAGCACGCCACGCACCGAGGATGTAGCGACAGATAAATCCGCATACCTCGCTTTATGAAGGGACTTAACTCAGATTGCAAGTAGGGTTGATCACCCACACCTTTCCAGATTTCCAAGAGTTGGTGAATAAGGCGCTTATTCTTGAGGACAAGCGCAAGGAACTGGATGAGAACAGAAGCGCAGGATGCAACGCAAGGATCACGCCAGTGAACGCAAGCGTCGAGAGTTGCTCCAAATCAATTCTTCAGATTCCAACCACAGAATGCAACAAGGACACCGTCACCCGGCACCTAGACTCCGCCAATCGTAACTACTGCACCCCAGCCTCGCTGGAAACGCCGCCTGTGCAACAAGAAGGAACAATGTGAGACGCCGCTACAATCAAGAACGAGCCAGACACTTTGCCAACAGCTTGTCCGAAGAAGACAGCAGGAGTGACCCATTCGCTTCAACCTAGGAACCACCCGGCTAGGACGCCAAAGACCAGGAGCCACACCCTGCATCGTGGTGAGAGGCCGAGTCAACCATGTCACCGCAGATGCACCGCAGACGTTACTGACGTCGTCAGATCGGGTAAGTTATTTGTTAACCCAAAGACTGCAATCGCTTTGTTTGACTCGAGCTTCAGATTCGCTTGTTTCGCAAGGCTTTGCAACTAGAAATGATTTGAGGATTGCAAGACTTAAGTGCATGCTTTTAGTTCAAACCCCTGGTTCCGAACTCCGAACGAAAGTAGGATGTTCCGGGTGAGAATACTAATAGATGGAATAGAGTTCCTAGCAAACCTTATAATTTTGGAGACCTGCACCTTAGACGTCATATTGGGAATGGATTGGTTATCCAAGCACAAGGCCGTATTGGATTGTGGACGAAGGACTATCTCGATTGAGAGCCCGTGTGGGAAGAAAGTGGAATTTCAAGCCACTGCAGCTTAAAGATGGACAGCTTGATGGTTAACGGCACCAAGGCAATCGGCATAGAGGATGTCCCAAAGAGTGAATGAGTATCCAGATGTTTTTCCCGAAGATCTACCCGGTATGCCGCCAGACAGGGGACATAGAGTTTGTGATAGAGCTTGTACTGCACAAAGACCGATAGCAAAGAGACCCTATCGGATGTCCACCGAGGAGTTGGTAGAAATGAAGAAACAGCTAGAAGAGTTAATGGAGAAAGGATTTATCAGACCGAGTTCGTCGCCGTGGGGAGCACCGCTTTGTTTGTCAAGAAGAAGGACGGGAGCTTCAGGATGTGCATTGACTACCGTGCACTCAACGAAGTCACCGTGAAGAATAAGTATCCGCTACCCGTGATTGATGATTTGTTTGATCAGTTGAGAGGAGCCGGAGTTTTCTCCAAGATTGATCTCGAGATCGGATACCATCGATTGAAGATCCGATCGAGGATATTCAAGATCGCATTCTCGCCAAGATATGGACATTACGAGTTTACTGCTTATGTCTTTTGGATCGACAAATGCGCCACTTATTTCATGAATATGATGAATAAGGTGTTCATGGAATATTTGGACAAGTTTGTCGTCGTGTTCATAGACGATATCCTAATCTACTCCAAGACAGAGGATGAACATGCCGAACACTTGAGGCGAGTTTTGGAAAAGCCGAGGAACAAAGAACTTTTCGCCAAGTTCAGCAAGTGTGATTTTTGGAAGGACAAAGTGGAGTTCCTTGGACATGTAATGACCGTAGAAGGAGTCGCCAGAGATCCAAGCAAAGTAGAAGCTGTGTTACATTGGGAGCACCAAGATCGTGACCAGCATTCGGAGTTTCCTTGGAATGGCAGGATACTACCGCCCGTTTCATCGAAGGCTTCTCGACAATTGCGAAACCTCTTACGCAATGGCTGAAGAAGGAAAAGAAGTTTGCATGGACGCTTTAATGTGAGGAAGGATTTCAGAGTCAAGAAGCGATTGACATCAAGACCGGTGTTAGTTCTACCGGATGTTGCTCAAAGCTTTGATATATATTGTGACGATCGCGCCAAGGACTTGGATGTGTGCCGATGCAGAATGGAAAGGTCGCCGCTTATGCGCCAAGGCGCTTGAGGCCGCATGAGGAAAATTATCCGACACATGACCTAGAGTTAGCTGCCGTAGTGCATGCCTTGAAGATATGGCGTCACTATCTGATCGGAAACAGATGTGAAGTGTATACGGATCATAAGAGCCTTAAGTACATATTCACCCAGTCGGATCTGAATATGAGGCAAAGGAGATGGCTAGAGTTGATCAAGGACTACAATGTTGGAATCCATTACCATCCCGGGAAGGCCAACGTAGTTGCCGATGCTCTGAGTCGGAAGAGCCATACCGTGAGTATGTTGCTAGCCACAAATCAAGATGAGTTATGTGAGGACTTTCAGAAAATGAAGATTGAGGTTGCACCTAGCGGATTCTTGGCCGCATTAGAAGTAAAACCTACCCTAGAGGGTCAGATTCGAGAAGGACAAAAGGATGATGATAAGATCCGCAGGATTAAGTCCATCAAGGAAGAAGGCAAGGCAGAAGACTTCAAGTTGGATGAGCAAGGCACGTTGTGGATGAAGGATCGCATTTGTGTGCCTAACAAGAAGGAGTTAAAGCGACTGATTTTGGAAGAAGCCCATGACTCCAAGTACTCAATTCACCCTGGAAGCGCCAAGATGTATCAGGATCTGAAGGAGAGATTCTGGTGGCCGAGTATGAAACGTGAAGTTGCCGAGCATGTTGCATTGTGCGACGTATGCCAGAGAGTCAAGGCAATGCATCAGAGACCAGCAGGATTGCTACAAATTACCGAAAATACCTCGAGTGGAAGTGGGAGGAAATCGGAATGGATTTCATTACCGGCTTGCCGAAGACTCAAGGGGTTATGACTCCATATGGGTTATAGTGGATCGCTTGACTAAAGTAGCCCATTTTATCCCCGTGAAGACCACTTACTCGGAGATAAATTAGCGTAATTGTACATGATCAGGATTGTCTGCTTGCACGGAGTGCCAAAGAGGATTGTATCAGACAGAGGTACCCAATTTACCTCAAGGTTTTGGAATAAGTTGCATGAAGCCATGGGAACCCGCTTGAACTTCAAGATGAGCTTATCATCCATGCATCGGATGGACAGATCGAAAGAGTCAACCAGATTGGAAGATATGTTGAGAGCTTGTGCATTAGCTTATGCTACCTCTTGGGATAAGAGTTTGTCGTATGCCGAGTTCAGTTACAACAATAGTTATCGAGGCTAGTTTACGATGTCACCTTTGAGGCATCAGTATGGACGACCATGTCTGACGCCATTGAATTGGAATGAGACCGCGAGCGCCGTGTCTTTGGGCCTGATATTCTTCAAGAGGTCAAGAGCAGTCGCCATGATTAGGGAAAGGTTGAAGATAGACCAATCTCGACAAAAGAGTTATGGCCGACAATCGTCGCGAGACTTGAGTTTTGAACCGTAAGACTTTGTATACCTCAGAGTTACGCCTCGTGGGAGTTAAGAGGTTCCATGCCAAAGGGAAACTCGCACCCTGCTATGTTGGACCATTTAAGGTTTTGAGTCGCAGAGGCGGTTGCTTATCACCGGAGTTGCCACAAATAAGTAGCAGGAGTACATGATGTATTCCATGTGTCCTGGCTTAAAGAAGTGTCTCCGAGTTCCTGAAGAATGCACACCGCTAGAATCAATTGAGTTGCAAGAGGATTTGACTTATAAGGAACATCCCGTGAGGATTCTAGACACAATGGATCGAGAAACTAAAACAAGTCAACTCGTTTCAGTAGGATTCATGGAGCAACCATGCAGAGAGCGAAGCGACTTGGGAGCGAAGAGGATTTGAAGAAAGAGTTTCCAAACCTATTCTGTAGTGAGCCCTGAATCTTGGGGACGAGATTCTATTAAGGGGGGGAGGTTTGTAACACCCCAAAATTTTGTTTTTCTTAAATTCATGTGTGATTTGGCAATTTGGTGAATTTTGGAATTTTCTGAATTTATTTGGATTTATTTGGAATTTATTTGAATTTATTCCATTTTGAAATAATTAAAGAATTTAATTTTGCAAATAAAATTTTGTTGGAAATATTTTATTTGAGTCCAAAATGATCCAAAGTATTTTCCAGAATTTTTCGAATTTTTCTCGAGTCTTTTGCTATTTTTAATGAATTAAATGAATTATCGGGAATTATTTTAAATATTAAATCGCTGGAAAATGCGAGTGGGTTTGTCTTGTTCATCCGATCGAGCCCGAGTCGACTCGAGTTCGAGTCCGACCAACCCGACCGAGCCGCTTGACTCAACCGAACCCGTTCAACCCCAATCGATCCCAACCGTTGGATCCAGATCCAACGGCCAGGATCATTCCGCTGCGGATAACGGCAAATACCGAGCCATCCTCGCCGTCGATTGCGCCACGTGGACGGGCCGCGATTTCGTCGTCTCCGCCGGATCCGAGCCGGAGTTCTCCGCCGCCGTCATCAGTGTCAACCTCGGTTTCGCGCTTACACGGAAGCCGAGGCCCCTTTAAATACGCCGCCACCGCCATCGGAAGCGCACAATCATACGCACCGAGCCCCTTCTCACCTCGCTCGAGCCGCTGCCGTCCCGCAATTGCTCGCCGAGTAGAGGAAGTCTTCGCCGCGTTTTTCGTTGATCCTCGCCGCCCGCTGCTTCTCCGACGCCACCAAGCCTAATCGAGATCGCCGTGTCGCGCCGCGCTGGGAGTGCCGGCCTTCACGCCGGAGTTGCACGGAACGCGCCGCGACGGAGGTCGTCGTCGTCTTCGTCTCGGTCAAGCCAACACCGCCGGCGCCGCCATCGACCCTCGCGAACTCCAGACGGTAGTCCCAATCAAGATCTCGACCGCCACGGTGAGATCACGTTTAGATTCTCGGATCTAATCCCACCGTTGGATTTAGATCCAACGGTCCAGATTGGCCACGCTCACCCCGTAACGCGTCGCCACCCGATCAATCTGGGCCGTTGATTTTCGAATCAACGGCCGAGATTGTGCCACGCTGTCGGGAAGCTTGACCGCCGCGCGGCCGCGACTCCGCTCGTGAGACATCGACACGGCGGGCCCGCTGGCCACGGACAGCGGAACCGCACCATGACGTCATCGCCGACGCCACGGTGGGGCCCGCTTGTCGCCAGCTACCTCGAAGCAGTGCCGACATCAAGAATGACGCCATCTCGTAGGCCCCACTGCCGACCGTGAGCCATGAACCGAGTCCACGGTGGACCGAGCCAAACCGTGGACCACGTCCATGAGCCGACTGACGTCAGCAGACCAATCCGGTGCTGACACGTGTCCATGCTGACGCAATAATTAATTTCCGAAAAAGAAAATGATTTATTAATTCGAAATAATGATTTCAGATTTTGTTTCAAACTTCAAACGCTTATAACTTTTGCGTTTCAACTCCGATTTGAGTGATTCAAATTTCTAAATTTGTATAAAATTGAGATCTACCTAAATATAAATTTTATTTAATTTTTGGACTAAAGTTTTTCTCTGTAAAATTATTTAATTGATTATTTAAACTTTAAATAATCATAACTTTTGCGTTTTAACTCCAAATTTGACGATTCCAGTTTCTAAAAATCCATAAAATTATGTTCTTTCTGTTTATGGATTTTATTTGGATGTTTGGACACTTTTTGCCTATTGTTTATTTGTGTATTTGCTATTTGCACGCTTTACGAGTAGACGTTGAAGTGCCGGAAGGATTCGAGGGAGAGGTATTGACTCAGGATCCAACTCAAGACCAAGAGCAAGTACTTTTTGAAGGCAAGTTGTGCTTTGACCATGTTGATCCTATTTCGAAATCTATTTTGATTTAAACTATTGCATGCTAGTTCAATTAGAAAAATACTTTGGTTAAACCTGGGGATTAGATAAATACCAATTTGCAGTATGACACCTTGATTACTTAAGTATGTGCCATGACCCTTTGACACCCTAGTTGTGGATTACTAGTTGGACATTACTAAATTGCCAACATGGGTTTTTAGACCGTTGTAGTATATTGCTTAGACCTGCTACGTGCTCATGACATGATTTTGGACAATCAAATGTTAATATTGACTTAATGATATATTGAACCTGTTTTGAAAAAGTATCATGTGATGTTGATGGCACGTGGTGCATGGTAATCAACTGGGGTTTGATAAACAGTTTTCGACCGGGGCATGTGGCAAGAGTAATCAGGTGGGCCAGTTGTGGCATTGGGAGTGTTGATTTGGTTCTTCGGGTAGTCTTGCCCTGGTCACCCTAAGGACTTAACCTTGCAAGCCTTTGAACTGGGTCTAACGTGCAACCACATGTCCGGAATGGGACGGACCTAGTTGACTAAGTTGCTAATAACGTACCTGTGGGACCTCAGGAGGTCAACTACACCCTTTGTGTATGTTGTACGGGGGAGCGTACCGGGGCTGAGGCCAGGTACCCATCTAACGGTTGATTGGCCTAGACTTCGCCTTAGCGAAGGGAAGGGTTAGTGCGCAATAACCGGGGAGGACCACTTGTATTGTTAGAGGTTTCCGAAAGACTTTGTTACGGGAACTCGCCTTTGTGGTGTTTGACTGTATCTTGTGGGTAAAGTGCATAACCTCTGCAGAGTTTAGAATCTATTCGAATAGCCGTGTCCGCGGTATTGGACATCGCTCGGGAATTACAGTCAAGGGTTAGATTTTCTCAAAAATAACTTTGGTTTGAAAGGTTGGGTTGGTTTAAAGATGATGGAAATGTGGTTTAGGATGGGAAAAATGATTATTAAACCTCTTGAAAAGTTATTTATGCTTTACTTATTTCTACTGCTTTCGAATCTACTTATATTACTTTTCAAATGCTGTTTACTGCAAATATACCTTGAGCTATTCCTTTGTACCAAGCCATGCATATAGTATATTAGCTTGCATTCTGTGCATGACTTGCTGAGTACCAAGTACTCACCCTTGCCTCAACACAACACCAGTTGAAGAGGAGACTACGCCAGCTTTGGAGGAGGAACTCCAAGAGGACCCGTCTACTTAGGGATGCGAGCCCAGTCAGTTGCCTGTGGTATACTGGATGGCGCCACGAAGTTCTTTGATTTTCCGCTGCTATTGTTTCTTTTTTAATAAGTTTCGCCTTGCGAGGCATATATTTGTAACTTGACCATAAGGTAGAGTAACCAGTTTGATTATTTAAATAAAGTACTTTTATGGTATCGATTGGTATGATTGTGATATTTACCGATGTTAAGACTGTGTGCACTAGCGCGTTCCTGGACTAGTGCTGAATACACAGAGGGTCCGGATTTGCAAATTCGGGGTCCCGACAATTTCCCATGCATTGAGCAATGTGTAGCTTCCTCTCTATTGACCTTAACCAATCATCGGCCTCCAATGGATTGGCATTCCCAGAGAAAGTGGGTGGGTGAGTCCTCATAAACTCTGACAGTCTTGTATTCTGGCGTTGTCCCTGATTGACTTGATTAGCTGTGGCCTGAGCAGTGACGTTTTGCATCTGTTGCATCATAGCATGCATCAATTGAGTCTGAGCAGCGAGAAAAGCTCCGAAATTCTGCATATCCAGTGGTGGTGCTGGTGCTCCATCATTGGGGTTTTCTGTTGGGCGAGAACCACTTCCATTGCCTCCAAAGTTTCCGCGGGTGTTCACCATCTGTCGGTTGCTCCAAGGCTTAGAGATGAGAGGGAACAAGAATAGGCAAGTAACAGGGAAACTTATGCGGGGGAAAAGTGTAACTTAAAGTCCAACTTTATTAACTAATGATATCAATAACTTGGTATGGTTGCTTACAATGCCTAAGGGCCTTGCAACACATACTGCACACTCAGCAAGCAATGAAAATCCAAATCGAACTCACACTGGAGTCTAACGCCTAAAGGGTGACTCTTTATTCTATGACGCGACTCGGCGAAGGAGTCTCACTATAGAACCTACGCTCACTCATCGAGAAAACCTCCACGGCCTGGATACGGATGCTGTGGCATAGGCGCGAAACGATTGCCATGTCCAGCAACTGTGTCATCTGTGGTAGTCGAAGAAGCAGTGTCCTCCTCAAGCTCTGGCTCCTCCGGGTCTGGCTCGTGCAGCTCGAGCATTGGCTCCGGCTCTGGTGCGTACAATGCCGTCTCTAACTCTCCAATACTTTGCAGAAGGTGTGATACATACTCTTGAGCTTCCCGCCATCTGTTCTTCTCTGTCGTGATCTCCTTGCGGGCCTTCTGTAGCTCCTTGCTTGTATCATCGAGTACATCCTCCTGGGCGACAACAAGTCGTGCCAACTGTGTGACCATGGCATCCTCATCCTGAATTGCCTTTGGGTCAAGAAGGTTATTGCTGCGCGGATGATAACAGAACACCGTGCTCTCCAACTCTCTGGCGTAGATGCGGGTAATGTGCCGCATTGCTCGTCGTGATACTTCTTGGATACCCATCTGCATTGTAGACCTCCTGGCAGTGCAGTGTATTGGGCGATTGCCTGGGCCCTTCTTCCTAGCAGGTACCACAATCTTCACGTCACAAGCCTTGATCAATCCTGCTTGTCTGATCACTTCCACTTGGTATTGCGGCTTCTCAAAATCTCCGAGAGTTTGTAACATACGCCAAAGTTCCGCGGCGTGACCAACCTCCAGATCGACGTAGTTGAACTCTCCCTCCATCTGTCACAAGAGTGCTCACGTAAGAACTCGAAATTTTTAAATCGTGACAAGGTAAGGAAAAATTCAGCAAGAGACAAGAAAAGAAAGAATGGGATAAGTCGAGATGTCATTTCTTATCTTGACAAACTTTTAGCCTTTAGAAAATAGGTTTTAACCTCTCTACGACCATTCTAGCTAAGGTTGAGCCTACGGTCAGTATGGCTCTGATACCACCTCTGTCGGGACCCGAATTTGCAAATCCGGACCCTCTGTGTATTCAGCACTAGTCCAGGAATGCGCTAGTGCACACAGTCTTAACATCGGTAAATATCACAATCATACCACTCGATACTAATAAAGTACTTTAATTAAATAGTCAAACTGGTTACTCGACCTTATGGTCAAGTTACAATTATACGCGTCGCAGGGCGAAACTTATTAAGAGAGAAATAGTAGCAGCGGAAAAAAAATAAGATAACATCGTGGCGCCCTCCAGTATACCACAGGCAACTGACTGGGCTCGCTCCCTAAGTAGACGGTTCCTCGTGGAGCTCCTCCTCCAAAGCTGGTGTAGTCTCCTCTTCAACTGGTGTTGTATTGTGGCAAGGGTGAGTACTTGGTACTCAGCAAGTCATGCACAGAATGCAAGCTAATATACTATATGCATGGCTTGATACAAAGGAATAGCTCAAGGTATATTTGCAATAAAACAGCATTTGACAAATAGCATAAGTAGATTCGGAAAGCAAAGAGAAACAAGTATAGCATAGATAACTTTTCAAGGAGTTTAATAAACATCTTTCCCATCCTAGTCCACATTTCCATTAACGTCATTTGTAAACCAAACCCAACCTTTCAAGTCCAAGTTATTTTCATGAAAATCTAACCCTTGACTGTAATTCCCGAGCGATGTCCATTACCGCGGACACGGCTATTCGAATAGATTCTACACTCTGCAGAGGTTATGCACTTTACCCACAAGATACAGTCAAACACCACAAAGGCGAAGTTCAGTAACAAAGTCTTTCAGAAACTTCTAACAATACAAGTGGTCCTCCCCGGTTATTGCACACTAACCCTTCCCTTAGCTAAGGCGAAGTTTAGGCCAATCAACCGTTAGATGGGTACCTGGCCTCAGCCCCGGTACGCTCCCCCATAAAACTTACACAAAGGGTGTAGTTGACCTCCTGAGGTCCCACAGGTACGTTATTAGCAAGTAGTCAACTAGGTCCGTCCCATTACAGACATGTGGTTGCACGTTAGACCCAGTTCAAAGGCTTGCAAGGTGAAGTCCTTAGGGTGACCAGGGCAAGACTACCCGAAGAACCAAATCAACATCCCCAGTGCCACAACTGGCCCACCTGATCATTCTTGCCACATGCCCCGGTCGAAAACTATTTATCAAAACCCCAGTTGATTACCATGCACCACGTGCCATCAACATCACATGATACCTTTCCCAAACAGGTTCAATATATCATTAAGTCAATATTAACATTTGATTGTCCAAAATCATGTCATGAGCACGTAGCAGGTCTAAGCAGTAAACTACAACGGTCTAAAACCCATGTTGGCAATTTAATAATGTCCAACTAGTAAACCACAACTAGGGTTACAAGGGGTCATGGCACATATTTAATTAATCAAGGTGTCATACAACAATTTGGCATTTATCTACCTCCCCATATTTAAATAAAGTATTTTCTAATTGAACTAGCATGCAATAGGTTAAGTCAAAATAGGTTTCAAAATAGGATCAACATGGTCAAAGCACAACTTGCCTTCAAAAAGTACTTGTTCTTGGTCTTGAGTTGGATCCTGAGTCAATACTTCTCCTTCGAATCCTTCCGGCACTTCAACATATACTCGTAAAGCGTGCAAATAGCAATACCCAAATAAATAGTAGGCAAAAAGTGTCCAAATATCCAAATAAAGTCCATAAACAGAGAGAACATAATTTTATGAATTTTTAGAAACTGGAATCGTCAAATTCGGAGTTAAAATGCAAAAGTTATAGCATTTTGAAGTTTAATAATCAATTAAATAATTTTACAGAGAAAAACTTTAGTCCAAAAATTAAATAAAATTCATCATTAGGTAGATCTCAATTTTATACAAATTGAGAAATTTGAATCACTCAAATCGGAGTTGAAACGCAAAAGTTATAAGCGTTTGAAGTTTGAAACAAAATCTGAAATCATTATTTCGAATTAATAAATTATTTTCTTTTTCGAAAATTAATTATTGCGTCAGCGAGGACACGTGGCAGCCTCTGATTGGTCTGCTGACGTCAGCCGGTCCATGGACTTGGTCCACGCTCGGCTCGGGTCTACTGTGGACTCGGTCCACGACTCCACGTGTCGGCGGCGGTGGGACCACTCGGGTAGCGTCGCCGGCGTCGGCGAGGCTCGGCCGCAGTCGGCGGTGGGACCTTTGTAGCGTCATTCTTGGCGTCGGCGCTCGGCTGGGACGGCGGCCCGACATCTTGAGCCCGCCATGACGTCGGCGTGGCGTCATGGTGCGCTTTAATCGCGTCGGCCGACACGCGCGGGCGGCGTGTCGGCGTCACGCACGTAGTGCGCTGGCTGCGTGGTCGAGGCTTCCCGACACGTGGCGCAATCTCGGCCGTTGATTTGAAAATCAACGGCCCAGATTAGATCTGGACTAACGCGTTTGGGTTAACGCGTTTTGATCTGGACCGTTGGATTTAGATCCAACGGTTCAGATTGGATCTGGGATTTGGAACGGGATCTCACCGGCGGGTGACGTGGCGAGATCTGGGGCGCTTGATGCTTGTCGACGGCTGGCGGTGCTTGCGGGGACGGTGATGGCGTGCGGCGGCGCAGCTGACCGGTGCTGGGGACGACGACCTAGGGCACGGCGTTGCGGGGCTCCTCCGGCGAGGTGAGTTGGACGCCCGGACGCGTCGTGGCCTCCCGGTTCCGGATCTGGGCACAACGGCGGCGGAGGACGACGGAGATGGCGGCAATCGGCAAAGAACCACGGCGGAGGGAAGAGGTAACTCCGGCGAGCGATTGCGGCTCAACGGCGGCGGCTCAGGCGACGTTGTCTAGGGCTACGGGTGCGCAATGAAGTGGCGGTCACGATGGCGGCGACGGCGCAATAAATAGAGCCCTCGGCGTCCGTGAAACGCACGGAAACCGAGACCTGCTCTGTTGCGGCGGCGGAGTCGGGCTACGACTCGGATTGGATGACGTGGCACGCGCACAGCCGTTGGATCGAGATCCAACGGTGCGTGAGTTTGGGTTCGGGTCGGACTCGGACGAGCTGGCTGGCTCGGTCGGACTCGGGCTCGGTGACGTGGCTCAATCGTGGCCGTTGGATCTTGATCCAACGGTCACACGAGTTTGGGTTCGGCCGAGCGGGTTCGGCTGGACCAACTGGCGCGAGTCGGACTCGAGTCTGACTCGGACTCGGGTCCGGTCGGATGAACAGTAAAACCCACTCGCATTTAAATAATCCAATTAAATTCCCAGAAATTCAATTAAATCATTAAAAATAGCAAAAGACTCAGAAAAATTCCAGAAAAATTCTGGAAAATATTTTGGAACATTTTGGACTCAAATAAAATATTTCCAACAAAATTTTATTTGCAAAGTTTAATTCTTTAATTATTTCAAAATGGAATAAATTCAAATAAATTCCAAATAATTCCAAATAAATTCCAGAAAATTCCAAAAATTCACCAAAGTGCCAAATCACACAATAATTTAAGAAAAGCAAAATTTTGGGGTGTTACACATACGAAGGAATCCACCACCAACTCTTCCATTTGTCTCCAGTCAACTATCCGATCTACGACAGAAAAGATAAGCACTCTACTCCCACAGGGTTAATTGTTCTTCGGTAATGGCGTTAACCAGCCACACCGTCAAACCACACCCTTACTATGAACAAAAAGGGGTAACCGAAACCCTTCGGCACCACAACCCAAATTTATCACAATACCAAGAACAATACAATCAAATCTCTCAATAACATGGCAACATACATTACCAACTTTAGCATTCAACATCAAAGCTTAAATACAACATTTAAGCGTAAGCAACGATACCCATACCCTTTTCCTACTGTGCATCCATGTGTGTCAAATTTTAGATTAGTTATACCACTTTTGCAAGTTTTAATGTTGCTATCCTATGACAAAATTTTAGTTAAAATCTAAGCCATGTTTCTAAGTTATTCCACATCACATTTTAGTTGTACCCTATAGCATGACACTAAAAAAAATACACATTCCAGGGACCTACAGCCCGCTCTGATACCAACTGTAACACCCCGGCATTTAATATGCCCGAATGCTACCAAACATAGACTAAGCAACCTCTAAATACCACAATTACAAGTAAATTACAGCAAAGGAGCAAATGCTAATACCGAAAATTTCAGCAGCATCTCCTTTGTTTTTCCATGAATTGAAGCAACAATAATATTAACATGTCAAGATAGCATAATGAACGATAGCAATAACATGACCAATCGGAAATTCAACCTCCATACAACTAAAGATATAAGTCTATCCATCACATGTCAAATATGGCCTAATCATTTACTCATGACAACCAACGAAGCATCAAAACCACAATTTAGTTCAGTGAATTTACCATCACAACTAAAGGAGAGAACATGTCATTGTTTATTTGTGTGATGCTAAGTGATGACGTGTGACTAGCTCCCTTTCCCGCATGCCGGTTTCATGGTACCTAAGAAAAACACATAAACACAAGCGTTAGTTCATCACTCAGCAAGTATATTGCAATGGAATAAGAAAATACATTCCAATACCTTCATCACCACTTTTCACATACGACATCATACACATCTCATATTCATAGTGTAAGCATATCATTGACATCATCATATATCATCATCATTTAACATCCTCATATAATGCAATGCAATGCAATGCAACGCAATGCAATGCAATGCGATGCACATATCTCCTGGAAACTCATAACGGTATGGTTGAGTACACACCCGTCGGTGTGCACCCTCTCCTCGCTTCCATCCCGAAGATGGAGGGTGCCTACTCCTCGCTTCCATACACCGCGGTGGATGGAATCACGATGTAGGACTTACTCATTGGCTCTCCGGAATAGTCATAACTTTCTCACCGACCTTCCCCGGACTAGTTATGACTTTCTCACCGCCCGGGCCATGTATCATGCCATATATGCAAATATGCCAACATCATAAATAACTTTGTACATTAACACATGGCATCATAACAAAATAAGCATATTCATCATATCAATGGCAAACATTAAAGCATTGCATGTGAACATATCATATATTCAATTTCAACTCAACAAAACTAGCAAACTACAACCCGCTACCCATTCCAACACACTTGCCTCAACCACGGGCGACGGATTGGCGAGACGTAGAGGGCACCCCCGGGATCACAACACCTGCATATAGGCACCACACACTCAAAATCATGCCCACAAAACAATACGCAAACACTCTTCTACCCCGACTTCGCAAACTACCCGCACAACCCAAAAATAGAGGTTCTGTTCCGTCGGAATAGCAGACTTGCAACGAGCATAACTCGGGTTCTACAACTCCGAATCGATTAAACGAGTACATCCTCGCGTAGCTTAGGAAATTTCCTAACTTTTTATAAGTATATGGAAAAGCTGATTCGGACTCTAAAGTTGTTTAATCTACAAAATACCCTGATCTGTTCCAATCACGTCACAGTTTTTAACACGTTCGGTAAAATGAGCGTAATTTTCAAATGGCTGGGCAGAATTGGACGTTCTTTATACCCACTGAAAGGTATTGAAATTACGTACAACTTCTTCAACAGGCGGCCGACAAAATTCCGAATCTAAAATGGAGAAAACCCAAACCGTAGGTCGACTGCTCAATCTACCCGAAACAGAGAACGTGACAACTCTAGTTCTCCCAAATCTACCCATGGACAGGACCACCACTTGATCTAAAAACATGAAATCGACCTCTAGAACATCACCTAGACCCAACCCATAGATCACCCATGCCATACCTTGGCCCGACAAACGAAAACCCAACGGATCTCCTCCCAGTTCGCGCGATCTCCTTCCTTGCTTCCAAATCCACCGGATCTCCTCATCGCGGAGCGCTCCAATGGACGGATCTGCAGGGTGGTGAGGTGGAGAACTACCCTAGGGGCAGCAAGGGAGGTGGAGAGGGGTGGTGGCGCCATGGGGGGAGATGGAGAGGAAGGGCAAGGGTGGAGGCGCATGGGGGGGCTAGGGGGTGGTGGCTAGGGTTGGGAGAGGGAGTGGGGGGCGCACCAAGGGTTGGGGGCCAGATTTGGCTGCCCAAAAGTGCCCCCCCCTTGGGCCCAAACCATTCCACCGGAGGCCCAACTCAACCCCCAAGGCCCAAAGTCCCCCGGAGAGGCCCAAACACCCGAAAACGGCCCAAAAACACGCTATAAACGGCATAACGTAAAGTTTTAACCTCCATTTTCACATTTTATAAAGTTTTTGACCTCAACTTTCACATTTTATAAGATACGACACTTCGTGGTGTCACAACAAGACCCAGGCCAATGGTATAAAGTCGAAAAAGCCCCACCGAAGCGTGTTACAAGACCCAGTCCAACGTTCTCCCAACTCCTAGAGAAGTATGAGAAGATTAGCCGCCGATATAAACAATGCCCTCGTCGGCCCGATAACATTTATTGGGCCGACGATGAAGAAAGAGCTCACCAACGGTGTCCCTTCTGGCAGTTTTGCTGGGAAAGAAGAATGCCATTGCCGTCAGTACAAACATGTCCAATGGGCCATCTTCCCCAAGATCGGCCATGGCAACCGTTCAGAGAAAGGCTGACTAGGCCGATCCATGATCGGCTAGGACAGCGGATCGAGGTACCATGAGTGAAAATGCCGGCAACAGAACGCATTAAGCCCTCAGAGGAATGACCCGAGTCGTCTGGGTCCGAGGACAAAATCAACAACCTGGCAGGTAAAATCCGTAAGCCGATCGAACCAAAGCCGAGATGGTGTCCTTTTGGACTCAGTTGATCTCAGCGCAGGCAGCTGTAGCAGTTGAGGACACTAGAAATAAGGGAAGAAAAGCAAGAAGAAGAACGAGATCAGATATTTAACGAGTTGTGACCAGTACAAGTCTCAAAGCAAGAGTGGAGATGGAAAGATCCAATCGAAGAGGATTCAGACCAATCAGTCGACTCCGGGTCACTGATGATTCGAGGCGACACCCCCAATGGACATCAACATGGTCTTCACCCTGCCAGTCGAATTCAGAACTGGGACTAAGCCGACCGAGGAAGCCTTGGCTCAATTATGTCTTTGTGCACAGGACGCCGTGTTCGAAAAACCCCAAGACATGCATCGTCATTTAAAGCCATTGTACCTGAAAGGGCATATCAACGGCCGACTCATCTCAAGAATGCTAGTCGATGGCGGAGCCACGGTGAATCTGATGCCATTGAAAACTTTTAAAAAGTTAGGTAAAGCCGATGAAGACCTGATCAAAACAAACATGATGCTAAATAATTTTACAGGCGATCCCACTGAAGCAAAAGGAGTCATGGTCGCGGAATTAACAGTCGACAGCAAAACTTTGCCAACTGTGTTCTTCGTGATTGAAGCCAAAGGAAATTACAGCGTGCTCCTCGGATGGGATTGGATCCATGCTAACTGCTGCATACCATCAACCATGCATTAGAAACTTGTGCAATGGAACGATGATGAAGTGGAGGTCGTATCGGCTGATACATCCGCTCACATTGCCATGGCTAGTCCTGACACCAACTGGCAGCATGAAGAGGCCGAGTGCATATTAGGCAAAGTTTTGGACGATTGTGATTTCATTTGCATCGGGAAGTCAGGTTTTATGCCGATCAGTGTCAAGCCAGGAACGTTTGATCGGACAGATGAAATAGTGAGAAGATGGAGTCCAAAACAATAGCGAGGCTACAAGAAAAAATGAGAAGCTATCGGCAAGAAGAGGAGTACGAAGAAGCCATTGAAGATTTCCAAGTGGAGAGACGGGGACAAGGATTCACCTCTGCCGATTTGCTCGAAGAATTCGATATAGGTGAAGGTGATAAGAAAAGACCAATTTTTGTAAGTGCAAAGTTAGGTACAGATTATAACGCAAAGTTGGTCGACTTACTTAGAAAATATAGAGACTGTTTTGCATGGGAGTATTATGAGATGCCTGGTTTAAGCCGACAGCTTGTCGAACATCAGCTACCTATAAAACCAGGATATCGGCCATTTAAACAAATTCCACGACAATTTAACCCAACTATGTACGATGCCATAAAAGAGGAAATATAACGATTGATGGAGGCCATGTTTATCAGGCCTTGCCGATACGCTGAATGGGTCTCGAACATCGTTCCAGTAAAAAAGAAAATGGCAAACTCCGAGTGTGCGTAGATTTTAGAGATCTAAATAAAGCCACACCAAAAGATGAATATCCGATGCCAATAGCCGATATGCTTATCGATGCTGCATCTGGCAACAAAATTATAAGTTTCCTCGACGGGAATGCCGGATATAATCAAATATTCATGGCAGAAGCTAACATACCCAAGACAGCCTTCAGGTGCCCGGGTGCTTTGGGGCTCTATGAATGGACTGTCATGACATTCAGCTTAAGAAACGCTGGTGCTACGTACCAACGTGCTATGAATCTCATCTTTCACAATCTAATCGGCCATATTATCGAAATCTATATAGATGATGTCGTTGTAAAATCGAAAGACAATTGGCAACATTTAGCCGATTTGGAGAAAGTATTTCAAAGCACAAGAGCTCATGGGCTGAAGATGAACCCTCTCAAATGCGCGTTCGGGGTATCGGCTAGACAGTTTCTCAGGTTCATGGTGCATGAAAGAGGGATCGAGGTTAACAAAGCAAAGGTACAGGCCATAGCCGATACCAAACCGCTGACAAACAAAAATGAGCTGCAAAAGTTGGTCGGCAAGATCAATTACCTACGACGCTTTATTTCAAACTTGTCCGGGCGGATTCGAGCCTTCACCCCATTATTGAAGCAAAAAGATAACCAAGAGTTCGTGTGGGGAGCCGACCAGCAGAAGGTTTTCAAAGATATAAAAAGGTACCTGATGAACCCTCCAGTTTTGGTGGCCACAAAGAAGGGAATTCCATTCAAACTGTACATATCGGCTGAAGAGGAGACTATTAGAGCCGTTCTAACTCAAGAAGCCGATGCAAAGGAATAGGTTATTTTCTATTTAAGCCGACGACTCTTGGATGCTGAAGTCAGGTACTCCTTTGTAGAAAAATTGTGTGTCCTTATATTTAGCTTGCACAAAATTAAGGCACTATATTTTGGCATCAACATGCGCTGTAGTATGTAAAGCTGACGTCATTAAATACATGCTATTTGCACCAATTCTGCAAGGGCGACTTGGTAAATGGGCATACGCCTTAACCGAGTTCGACTTAACTTACGAATCGGCTAAAGCCGTTAAAGTACAGGCAGTGACCGATTTTATTACAGGGAGTAGCACCCCAATTGGAATGGTCAACGCGCCCCTTGGCAATTGTATTTTGACGGATCAGTATGCCAAGAAGGCGAGGGCATCGGCATAGTATTAATCTCAACAAAGAGGCAAATATTCGAATTCACGTATCGGCTTAATAGCCGATGTTCCAATAATCTGGCCGAATATGAAGCATTGCTCAGGGGGTTGCAACTGTTGGAGAGCATCGGGGTAAGCAACGTAAAGGTCTCCGGGGACTCATTGTTGATTGTGCAACAGATTAAAGGAGAGTTCCGATGCAACGATGGAATACTAATGTGACATCATAGGATGTGACATTAGAGAATGTGATTTATCGATAAGAGTTTTTGTGACTTAATGGAATGTGATAATATAGAATATGGCATTACGGTATGACTTTGTATCGTGTTTTGGGCCGTTTCTGGGTGTTTAGTCCTGTTCGGGGGAGTTCGGGCCTTGGGGGATTTAATCTGGGCCTTGAGGGGACCTAATTGGGCCTTAGGTGGAAGTTCCCAGCCCACGAGGGGGAGGAAAGGGGGCAGCAAGCTTGCCATGCCCCCCTTTTTGCCCTAGTGTGGTGCGCCTCCTCTCCCATAGCCGCCGCCCCCCCTTGCCCCTCTCTTCCTAGCCGCACTCCCCTTCCCCCATGGTGCCCCTTCCCCTTGCGCCTATCCTTCCCTCCTCTAGTAGGCCTAGCACCCTCCTCACGCCGCCCTCGCGCAGGTTGGAGGCCTTCTGTCCAAGCAGATCCGATGATTCCACCATTCCCAGAGATTGGAGGGGAGATCGAGCCGCGCGGGGAGAACGATTCGTCGACCGGGTGATCCGCCAACAAGAGGTATGTCTCGGGGAATTGGTTTGTAGATTTTTGGCACTGGTTAGATGGGGGAGATCTTGGTTAAATTTGGTGTTTTAGGTGCTGTGATTAGAAGAGTTTAGGGTGATTACAACTCAATCCTGCGTTCTGTCCTCAAACAGATTAGGTCGTTGGCCTTCAGACACGGTTTTTGCAATTTTAGAGGTGTTTCCTGATTGGCCGGCTGTTATGGAAGTTGTAGATAATTTAATTATATTTTAGTGGACACCAAGAATGCAAACTTTCGTTCAGCCGTTTAAAAGTTATGGATGTTTTACCGAGCGATGTCAAATCTGTGATGAGATTGAGACAGATTGTAACACCCCGACATCTAGTATGCCCGAATGCTACCAAACATAGACTAAACAACATCTAAATACCATAAATAAAGATAAATTACAGAAAAGGAGTAAATGCTAAAAAAACTGAAATTTCGGCAGCATCTCCTTTGTTTTCACATGAATTGAAGGAACACAATAGCATAGCAATATAAGGCAATATGAGAAACATGTAAAATAGCAATAATTAAAGGTATGACGACCTTAAAAGTCTAATTCTAAACATTTAATGTCTCCATGAGCCAAACGAACAATAAGACTCTCGTATCGCAAAGCTAACCCAAAAACAATAGACATCACACTTAATTTATTATCAAGACCCAATTGAGTGACTGTGGGAACAATTGAGTGACGCTACGTGTAGAAGTGTGAGTAATTCCCTTCCCCGCATGCCGATCTCATGGTACCTAAAACAACAAGAAAGCACAAGCGTGAGTTCAACAATCAGCAAGCATATTGCAATGGTTCACAAAAACAATTACATGGCTACAACAACTCATATCATGTCTTTCATCTCATTCATGATCACATATCAATATCATCACCATTATGTATGCAATGCGATGCGATGCTCATGTCTCCTTGGAAACTCATACCGGTATGGTTGAGTACACACCCGTCGGTGTGCACCCTCTCCCCCCTTCCATCCCGAAGATGGAGGGTGCCTACTCCTCACTTCCGTTCACCGCGGTGAATAGAATCACGATGTAGGACTTACTCATTGGCTCTCCGGAATAGTCATAACTTTCTCACCGACCTTCCCTGGACTAGTTATGACTTTCTCACCGCCCGGGCCATATAACATGCCATGTATGCAAATATGCCAACATCATAAATAACTTGTACACTATCCCATGGCATCATAACATAATAAACATATTCATCATATCATTGGCAATCATTAAGGCATGGCATGTGAGCATATCATGTATTCAAATTCAATCTCAATCTATCTAGCAACTACAACCCGCTACCAATTCCAATACACTTGCCTCAATCACGGGCGACGGATTGGCGAGAAGTAGAAGGCACTCCCAGGGTCACACCACCTGCACATAGCTACCACACACTCACAATCAAGTCCACAAAACAGTACGCAAACCCTCTTCTACCCCGACATCGCAAACTACTCGCTAAACCCAAAAACAGAGGTTCTGTCCCGTCGGGACAGCAGCCTTCCAAAAGGCATAACTCGGGTTCTAAGACTCCGAATCAATTCAACGAGTACATCCTCGCGTAGCTTAGGAAATTTCCTAACTTTTTCTAAGTATATGGAAAAGCTGATTCGGACTCTAATGTTGTTTAATCTACAAAATACCCTGATCTGTTCCAATCACGTCACAGATTTTGACACGCTCGGTAAAACAGCCATAACGTTCAAACGGCTGATCGGAATTATGCGTTCTTTATATCCACTGAAAGGTATTGAAATTACCTACAACTTCTTCAACAGGCAGCCGACCAAATTCCGACTCTAAATTGACGAAAACCCAAACCCTAGGTCGACTGCTCATGCTGCCCGAAACAGAGAACGTGGCAACTTCTAGATTTCATCTAATCTATTCAATTCCAGCACCACCAATTGATATGAAAACGTGATAATTACCCTTATAACAGATCCTAGACCAACCCCAAGGATTCCGATGGCCATACCTTCGCCCGACGCACGAAAACCCAACGGATCTCCTCCCGGTTCGCGCGATCTCCTTCCTCGCTCCAATCCCGCCGGATCTCCTCGTCGCGGAGCGCTCCAATGGACGGATCTTCGAGGTGTTGATGTGAAGAACTCCCCTAGGGGCAGCAAGGGAGGTGGAGAGGTGGTGGAGGGGTGGTGGCACAATGGGGAGAGGTGGTGGGGGTGCAGGTAGGAGGAGAATTGGGGGTGGTAGCTAGGGCACACAAGGGGAGGTGGGGGGGCGCACCAAGCAGGGGTGGGGCGCCCAAAAGGGTAGGAGGAGGCCCCCAAATAGGACTCCTACTCCTAAATGGAATCAAACTCCTCCCCACCAAGGCCCACGACCCTTTCCCTTAGGCCCAAACTCCCCCGGAAAGGCCCAAACTCCCGGAAACGGCCCGGAAACGCAAATAAACCTCATACCGTATGGTTTCAACCTCCAATTCCATATTTCATAATGTTTTTAACCTCAACATTCACATTATATAAGGTTACGACACTCCGTGGTGTCACATTCTCCCCACTTCAATAGGATTCGACCTCGAATCGAAGACATGCCACTACGCCAAACCAACAACACACAGAGATCTAATCTTCACGGTTCAAACTTGAAGAAAAGAGCTTTGGGTAAAGCTCGCCTGCCGCGAGACTTCCACTCCCAGGTTGCTTCTCTAAAGAAAACCACTGGAATTTACACTGATCGAGACTCGATGACAGGACGCCTAGGTTCTAAGACCAACAGCTCTAATGATAACTCGCAATCAACACTTGCGAGAACTTTACTCAACATTGAAACACAAAGCACTCAAACAAGGCCTCGGCATGACCCAAGCGATATGATAAAATCCCAAACAGACCACGAAATAATACGATCTCAAACTCCTCATTCCATGCATTCCTTGGCACTAAAGTGCCCGATCCCTTTAACCAAAGCCACTCTCCAGAAGGACATGGTATCAACTTCTAGATCCATCTTCCGCTCCCACGCACAAAAGTGAATCACGTCCCAACGTCTCAACTATGGTTCGTCGTATTCGAGACGACGCAAACCAAGTGAGACACAACACTCTAAGATTACTACCACCGAAAGGAGAAGCCTACTTTATGACCAGGGTTCTGAAAAACCCGCAAAATCAAAAACAACCGAACATTCCACTTCGGTTGGCACAACACGCTCAAGCCCGGCGACAAAATGATCCAATACTCTTCGAAAACTGAAAATAAATTACTAGCAACCACCAAGCGGTCCACTAACAATTTGATCAGCCCCATCGAGGAACACATCGATGACACAATTCTCCAAGAAGGTTTGAATTGAGACATAGACAACCATCCTTTGCTCTAAACTTCTACACCATTTACGATCAACTACTAGCCACACCAGGTTTCTCTTACTAAGAAAGTCTTGCCCTCACATCCTTCCACTTAAAGGACCAAGACAAAGAGTACCATTATTGAGTAAGCTCCACCGTAAAACATGAACCCAATTGATCCACATACAACTCAAACCCCAAAGAGCTAAAAACCACTTTGGGAAGAATCTGGCAACATCCAAAGAGCACACATTTCATTTTTCTAAGCCAAATCGCAAAAAAAAACTCAAACTTCTAACACCACAGCCAAAATACCACAAATTATTCATTCTTTCCTTTCATACTAGGAAGACATGGAAATCTCGATACATGACAAGAATGCACACGTTTCAAGAGCACTCCGGATTAGTCATATATCCATATATGACTTTCTCACCGACCTGGCTCATCGACTCCTTTATGATTAATTATGCATAAACAATGTCTCATTTTCCTTTTTCACCATTCATTCATCATGTAACAATGGTACCGAATAGTCATTCACCAAATGACTTCTTCCTCGGTATCAAATAATGGAAACACAATTAACCTCGAAGGTTGCGGAAATTCATATGGACTATGACAGCAGCATAGTTGACACTAAAACACCACGTCGCATCACATCCCACATCAATTGAAAACTGAACTTGCAAAACATTGCATTTCATCCAAATTCAACATTTTGGAAGAGAACATCAAAATTTTAAGTCGAGCATCTGCTCCCACAACCGTCACAAATTTTTCACAAGGAGAGGGAAACTCATTTAAAAAAGGGAATGCCTCAGTAACAAAATCACTTTATAAAATATTCATAAAATCCACCTTTTTGAAGCACTCGCAAACATCACACACATTATGCAAATAAATCCAACTCCAGTCAAAAAGAGTTACAAATTAAATCTCAAGAGTTTCCAACACAACCCACTATGTCCATCTGCTTCCGTTAAAATTTATTCCAAAGATAATTCAGGGTGAATGCGAAGGAGCGCAATCCACTCAAAAACTTTTGGGTGTAAATCCATACTCATGGCAAAAATTAAACAAAATAGCCAAAACCAAAGATTGGCACCAATAGCTACGGGTTTTAGGGAAACTCGGAAACACAACACAAGGGATACCTTGACCGAAAGCATTCAACCAGAATGGCAAACAACCACCCCAGTTCAAAAGGTTTTAAACAACAGCTCAGCAAGAAATCCATGGAAAAACAAAGGAGATGCTGCTGAAATTTTCGGTATTAGCATTTGCTCCTTTGCTGTAATTTACTTGTAATTGTGGTATTTAGAGGTTGCTTAGTCTATGTTTGGTAGCATTCGGGCATATTAAATGCCGGGTTGTTACAAAGATCGTGTTCATCTGTAGATTAGACAATTTTAGAGGCTGATTCAGTCTTCGTGAATACTTATAAAAAACTAGGAAATTTCCTAAGCTTTGCGAAAATGTACTTGTTTACTTGATTTGGAGTTTTAGAACTTAAGTTATGGTCGTTAGAGCGCTGCTATCCCGGTTGGACAAAGTGCTGTTTTTCGGGTTTCAGGAGTGGGCTGCGAGGTCGATGTAGATGATAGTTGTCGAAACCCGAATCTGCAAATCCGGACCCTCTGTGTATTCTGCACTAGTCCAGGATCACGCTAGCACACACAGTAATAACAGGGATGAAGTACCACAATCATACACTGCGGAATTAATAGTAAAGTATTTCGAACATTAAATAAACTGGTTACAAGACCTTAAGGTCACCTTACAAATAGTCTGCCACGCAGGGCTTACAATAACAAAAGTAAATATTCAGCAGCGGAACGAAGAACGTCGATGACACCCACCAGTATGCCACAGGCAACTGACAAGGTTCCACTCCTAGATAATCGCCACCTCATGGAACTTTACCTCCATCGAAGTTTTAGTCTTCTCCTCAACTGATGATTGTGCTGAAAGCAAGGGTGAGTATACAACATACTCAGCAAGTCATGCACAGAGGTGCAGTTCTATTACTATATGCATGGCTTCTTCTAGAGGAATGGCTTAAGTGGTTATTTTGCATCAAGCAGCATTTTGCTTTTACCAGACAATCTTAATAGATTCAAAAGCAGTGAAACCATATTAGATAATAAGTTATCAATCTCTTTTCAAACAATTTGGCACAAAGCCCTATATCACCTTGGCAATTATCTCTAGCCTACAGCCATCCATTCCCACATTTTTATTTTGGAAAATCTAACACTTGACTGTAATCCCCGAGCGTTGTCCAGTACCATGGACTCGGCTATTCGAATAGTTTTGACACACTCTGCAGAGGTTGTACAATTTTCCCACAAGATATAATCAACTCACCACGTCAGCCATGAATCGCCATACAAGAGTATGCAAATAAGTGATCATAACAAAGCTTTTCGGAAACCTCGATCTCCACCTATGACCCTCTCCGGTATTGCCTTCACTACCTTTTCCCCCACGAAGGATTGAAGTGTAGGACCGACAATCACCGTTGGATAGGGTACCAAGCCGTAGCTCCGGTACGCTCCCCCACATAGTTACCCCGACGTAACTGTCGCCCTGAGGTATCAAAGGTAAGATTTCAGAATCCTACTAAGCTAAGACCGTCCCACTCCAGTCATGTGGTTGTACGTAAGGCCCAGTTCAAAGGCTTGCAAGGTGAAGTCCTTCACTATCCAGGGCAAGACATCCTTCTCATAGTCCCTAACCCAAATCTTCTCACATCACTCATCCCATTGCTGCAAAGGCTGTTATCTCAAAAATCTGTGCCATAAAGGCCCACCTGGCATAAAGCCTCATACCACTTGCCCCAGACTAAATCTTTTCCCACCCCTATTCCATTATTGTGCAACACATGCCAACAATAATATCAGTTAGCATGTAGAACCACAAAGGTACCTACACTTCACATCATCACGTGGCAAGATTACACCATTTCCACAAATTCATTCCATGTATCATTAGTCAATATTATTTTGCTCTTGAAAAATATTTCACGCAAGCATGGCTAAGCAACTATTCACGGTCTAGCCTCCCGTGTTGGCACAATCATATTAACCAACTATATAATCCCAACTTATGGTAACAATGGAATACATGGCATACAAATATTATCATGAAGGGTGGAATTAGCAATTAGGTTGGTTAACTACTTCACCCAAATTAAATTAATTCATTTTAACAACATAGCATGCATAATTGAACTCAAAATATATTTCAAAAATTAGGACCAATATTGTCAAAGCACAATTTGCCTTCAAAGATCAGCTAGCTGTGGTCTAGATCTTGATCTAGGGCTTGAGCTTGGTCTTCAACTTCCGCACTCTCGCACAGTTCAACGTCTACGCGTAGCAAACAATTAATTAAACCCACATCCGGAAAATACTAGTAATCAAACTAGCTCGTAATTTCACAAAAACTTCCAGATAATTAGTCTAGTATTTTCTAAGATTTATAAAATTTATTTTGGAATTTTTGAACATATAGTTTAAGAGCTACAAAATTCATAAGTTTAGACTTTTCGTGAATAATTTAACAGTATAAATTTATTTATAAAATTTCACAAAAAAAAACTATAGAAAGGTATTAATTTCTACTAATTAACAAAATTTGTTGTAGGTGATTTAGACTTAGAACGAATTTCTAGCGAAAAAACAAAATTCGCAATTTAGAGAAAAATGAATTACGTAACATTTTTGCATGGCACTATTCCCCTCTTGTATATGTGTATACTCCTTGGTTGCATATGGGTTTGGTTTGGGTATTTGCTATGTAAGAAAAAAAAACAGAGATCGGCTAGACGACCAGAGTGGGACAGCGAGCACAGTTGGCCGGAGACGGCGACAGCGGCGGCGAACGCGGTCAGCCGGAATCAGTCGGCAGCGACGGCGAATATGGTGCGCAGGCGGCTACGGCGACGGTGTGCTTGTGCATGTAGACTAGAGAGGAGTCGCGATCCGCTACGCCAACAAATATGCGTGTAAAGGCATACGTCTATTATATATTCGTATACTTGCATACGATCCTAGTACTAATAGACATACATGCGTACGTACTACATATACATGCAACGAGACCAACTGATCGGTAGCGATAGAGCGCATACGAAGGAAAAGAAAAACATGTATACTGTCCGGTGCAGGGGAAGGCGACGGCGATGACGGTGACCAACGTAGACGACGACGGCGGCGGCGGCGACGCTGATGGCGGCGGTAGTACACGACGGCCACAACGGCGATGGCAAAGGCGACTACGGCAGAAGCGACGATGACAGCGGCGACGTAACCAGCAGCGGAGGTGACAACGGCAAGACGGCAGCGGCGGCGACGACGGCGGAGACGACGGCGGCAGCTTCAACGACGACAGCGATGGCGACAGCAATGACACAACAGCCAGTGTTGCTAGTTTAAGCGTTGCTAGAGAATGGAAATGGCTGGTAGAAGGAATCGGCTGGAATGAAGGAATGGGAAGAAGGTATTGAAGTAAAAAAAAGAAACTGATCGATGTCCATTACTTAATTGGTGTGCATGCTTCATGGTGTGAGCACCAGCTTGAAACGTAAGGAATGAAATTGATGGATTGATTAAAGAAACATGCGTCATTAAAGAAACGAAAATGAGTGTGCAGGCTTCATGCACATTCACTTGAAACGGTTGGGAGGAAAAAACCATCTAGCTTTCCTGCATGCAAATGTCTCCTAGCTAGTTCTTCCTGCATGAGAAAACGTCCATGCCTGGAGCGAAAACGGCTGGAGGAAAATTAGTGAAAATTAAGTGACTAGAAACTGGTGGAGTGAATGAAGGAAGTAACAGCTTGGAGGAAATGCACACAGAGAAACAGCTGGGAGGAGCAATTCGTGCGTGGGAAAATGGAGAGGCGTGGAACGGCTGAAAGGCAAAGGTCCAAGTATACATACATAATCGTATACGCACACACGTCATGACTAGGAAATGAACCGGCTAACAAAACGTGCAGGACTCAAGCCTAATATACATGTATACCTATGTAGTACATGCACACATGTTCTCCAAACATGCCGTGAAAAAAAATACCGGGAGGTGCTAAAAATATGAAAAATTCCTCTAAAATACTAGGAACTATTTGGAACCTAACGAAGTTGGTTTCGCGATTTTTCAACATGTAGATTTTTGTAAAAAATCTTTTAGTGAATCAGACACTTGTACCGATTTTTATAAAATCAACGACTTACGTTATATATACTTAGGGCTTTTGCACTGGCAGAATTTAAATGCAACGCAGGGTGTAATTACAATATTTTCCAGAATATGGTAGTTCGTATACCGGAGAGCAAATCAGCTTCGTTATTCCAAAAAATTAGGCTCAAACGTGATACTCTACGGCCTGCCGAAAAGTATCAAGTTGTCATGTTTGTTCCCGACTATAATACTTAGGGCTTTTTCACTGGCAGAATTTACATGCAACGCAGGGTGTAATTACAATATTTTTCCAGAATATGGTAGTCCATATATCGGAGAGCAAATCAGCTTCATTATTCCAAAAAATTAGACTCAAACGTGATACTCTACGGCCTGCCGAAAAGTATTAAGTTGTCATGTTTGTCCGCGACTATAATACTTAGGGCTTTTGCACTGGGAGAATTTAAAATATTTTTCCAGAATATGGTAGTCCGTATACCGGAGAGCAAATCAGCTTCATTAATGCAAAAAATTAGACTCAAACGTGATACTCTACGGCCTGCCGAAAAGGAATAAATTCAAATTAAATCCAAATAAATCCTAGAAAATTCGAAAAATTCCCAAAAGTGCAAAATAACATGTAAATTCATGAAAAGAAAAAATTGTTGTGTTACACTACCCATTCTCCATTCCCCATTCGGATGGCTCCCCAGCCTCAACCCGAGCAACTCCCCATCCCCAGCCCGAGCGACGCACAGCCGATCCCGAGCTCCCCACCGTCGCCCTCCAGCCCTCAGAGCCGACGCCCCTCATCACAGCTCGCTGGCACATCTCTTCCCCTCGGCCGACCGCTGTCCCTGGCCTCTTCCCTTCCTTGGCCGCGCCACCCATGGCCTCCCCGCCCACTCCCGGTCAGCGCGCCGCCTTGCGCTCCCCGGCTCGGCGCTGCCCGCACGTCGCCTCCCCCACGCAGACGGGCCCTGATACTCCGAGCGACGCCCGCATCGTCGCCCCTGGTCGCCCTCGGCTTCCCCCTACTCCCTCCCAGATGGCGCCTCCTGCCCCCAAGCGCCGCCGCCCTGGCTTGCTCCGGCGACTCCCGGCCGGCACCTCCTCCTTCCTCTCCCCTTGTGTTAAGTGCATGTGAGGTTCTAGTGTATGGTTAATTTGTGCATGCAAGGTGCTTGGTGAAATGCCTGAGAGATGTTATAAATGGTAACCTTTGTTAGTTTGTGATTAATGGTTGCAATGTGATGTGGGATCTGAGATTTGTGAGATTTGGGCTCAAAGAGCTACATTGAGGTCACATTGCCTTGATCTGTGATGCGCTTGAATGATTTGACAGAAAATTTGCTTATACTGAAATCATCGTGGAGTGATTGAGCTTAGTAACTGATGGATACTACCAGGCAGTGCTTTGATGGTTTGAATGGTTAGCTATAGCTTACGGATAGTGGCTTCCTAATGATTCTTTTTCTTGGACTAATGGTCTATGGTTTAAGATCTTATTGTGCTCTTATTCAATCGCATTTTAGCCAGTTAATCCTTGTGTTTGGTTGTCGGTAGCTTAGCCTGGAAGAGGTATGGGTTGTTATCTATTGAGAAATGCAGGTGTAGGCTTGTTACTTGTGTTCTACATCCTTCCGTGATTAAATGTTATAAGGTCTAGAGGATTGATCTGAGATGGTGCTAAAAGTGGTTGCACTGAGGTCATATTCCTAATCTGTGATTAGAGTTGGTATAATGATGTTTGTGGTGTGCGATTGGCACTTGATGGATTACCCTGAGATCAAACTCTCTGATCTGTGATGCTTGAGGGATTGGTTGAAGATCCCTTGCATTGATTTTACTGAGATGTGGTTGAGCTTAGTAAATGATGAGTAGGTTGATACTAGGCTGAGCTGGATGATCTGTCAATGTTTAAGTAGAGCTTGATGACAATGGCTTCTTATTGCTCTATTTACATGGTAAAGGATGATCATGATTGATGCCATGCTTTAAGGATGAACTATTGTTCCAAGGTCTGGGATGATTCTTGCATGTTCAAAATTAAGAGTTGGATGGTGAGCGTGACTAAAGGTTGCTTATTGTTCGTAATTGTTTCAACTTGATGGATCAATTCAGGCGAAATGGTAGCATATTTGTTATGCTCAACAGCTCAACATGGTGATAAAATGTTGATGCTAGAATAGAGAGTTAGAATTCGGAGACTAAGTAGCCGAAATTGTTTATTATATCACATGGTCGACAAGATCATGCTTCATAAAGAATGGAGATAGTCAACCTAAGTTGAGAGAGCTTGATTAAGTTAGATTGAGTGTGATTATGGAGTGCTTCTTGGTCAAATTTTCAGCTCTTTGATGCTGACCAACAATCAAATGTCAATGACATGTAGAGGTCATGTTTTGTGGAACCAATGGAACCTGCAAACGAACCTTGTACACTTCCTTTAATTGCCCCAAATCCGAATGATGTTAGCTTTTATAAATTTTGCAATCAGACAATGTTTTCATCTTACCTAGCAACCAAAATGTGAGATATAATCAATGATATCTACTGTAGCTGCGACCATCGACTCCTTGGCTGGAAAGACGATTGGAGGTTTCCATTACTGCAAACAGGACGTCGGGATATCGCCGAGGTTAAAGGCAAGTGTATCATGCAGACTAAATGCTAGAAGGATTTGTGACATGTTTACTTTCTGCTTTATACTATGTTGATAATTATGAGTTGATTGCGATGATGTGAATGCTAAGTTCATGGATATATGAATATGTCGATGCGCATAACTATGGTTGCAATTATGATTTGGATTATGGTGAGGTGAAGGTAGAAATTCAACGCTACTTGCAAATTATGCATTTACTTAAGGCTATGTTATTGTTGGGAATGAATGAATGTTGCATTTTATTCATGTCGATTGCATTTTTGCATTCATAAAAGGAAGAGGCGACCCATGATGATGCGGGCCTCTATGTTCACCTGGAAACTTCCAACCACGGCTCGGGAGATGTTCGCCTTGGCCGATCACTATGCGGCTGCATTAGACGCGTTAGCGGAACGCCGAGAAGATCAACCCCCACAAAAGGACAAAAAAGATCATACCGAACCCTCGAAGCAAAAGGAGAAGAAGCGGAAGGGCAAGGAGTTGGTCGCGGCAGCCGAGCGTGGAAGGATGAAACCTCCATAGAACAAAGAATACGATGAAGTAATGAATGCCCAATGCCCTTTCCACCCGAAGGGAAAGCATGCGGCAAAAGATTGATTTACTTTGAAAAGATTTGCACGGGAAAACCGGAATCAGTCGAAGTCCAAAGATAAGAAGGAAGCTGGGAAGAAAGAGGACCCCTCATTGGAAGGCGATTTCCCAGAAATCGAGCACGAGCTCAACTTCATATTCGGGGGCTCAAGCGCGTATGAGTCCAAGCGGAAGCAGAAGCTTATAGCTCGGGGCATCAATGCGATCATGCCAGCGGCCCCCCAATACTTGAAGTGGTCAGAAGTCTCCGTCACCTTCGACCATTCGGGTCATATTGGCCACATTCCCTTTCCCGACAGATATCCCCTGGTATTGGACCCAGTCATCCGCAACGTAAAGCTCAAAAGGGTCTTGATTGACGGAGGAAGCGGGCTCAACATTCTGTTTGCCAAAACCTTTGACGACATGAAGATCCCGTGCTTGGAGCTCAAGCAGAGTCCATCGCCATTTCACGGCATAATTCCCGGGACTTCCTTCGTGCCACTCAGATAGATTGTTTCGCCCGTCATGTTCGGTACAAAAGATAACTACCAGACAGAATGCATGAACTTCGAAGTAATCGATTTCGAGACGGCGTACCACGTCATCTTGGGAAGACCAGGCTTGTCAAAGTTCATGGCTGTGCCACACTACACCTATTCGGTACTCAAGATGCCGGGTCCAAAAGGCATCATCACGGTGCGGGGAGACATCAAGAAGTCTTTCCAGTGCGACAAAGAGAGCTGCGAGTTGGCTGAAACCCTACGTGCATCGGCTGACTTGGAGAGACTCCAGCTAACCGCATTCGCTGGCTGCGAACTCCTAAGCTTTTTGGATGCCTACTCAGGGTATCACCAGATCAGCCTCAAGGAAGAAGACTGCATCAAAACCTCTTTCATCATGCCGTTCGGAGCTTTTTGTTACATCACAATGCCATTCGGGTAAAAGAACACCGACGCGACTTATCAACGCGCAATACAACGGTGCTTTCACAATCAGCTCGGACGCAACGTGGAAGCCAATGTAGATGATGTCGTGGTAAAATCCTGATTGAAATGAGACCTCATCTCCGACATAACCGAGACGTTTGAAAGCCTAAGGGCTTACCGGATGAAACTTAATCCTGAGAAGTGTACTTTCAGAGTCCCTTCGGGAAAGCTTCTTGGGTTCATCGTGTCCCACTGCAGCATTGAAGCAAACCCAGATAAAATCAACGCCATCTTGAAAATGAAGCCGCCAACGAGCCAGAAGGATGTCCAAAAGCTTATGGGGTGCATGGTGGCACTCGGCAGATTCGTCTCTCGCTTGGGAATGCGGGGATCACCGTTCTTCAAACTCCTTAAGAAGCAAGACCAATTCCAGTGGACCTTTGAAGCACAGCAAGCCTTCGAGGATCTGAAGACCTTTTTAGCAAAACCTTCGACACTAGCATCCCCAATGCCAGAGGAACCACTTATGCTCTACATAGCCGCAACTACCCATGTGGTCAGTGCGGCAATCGTTGTAGAGCGAGAAGAAGTGGGACACCTACAAAAGGTACAACGCCGGGTCTACTTCGTCAGCAAAGTGTTGGGCGAATCTAAAGTATGGTACCCTCAGATACAGAAGCTTATTTATGCCGTGCTAATCACTTCTCAGAAGCTCAAACACTACTTCCAAGAACATTCGATTTCGGTAATTACCTCCTTCCCAATCAGAGACATACTCCATAATCAGGAAGCCACCGGGAGAATTGACAAGTGGGTAGCAGAGTTGGGTGCTTTCAAAATTACATTCATGCCCCACACTGCCATAAAATCACAAGCACTCGCCGACTTTACCGTCGAGTGGACGGAACTACAAAGCCCAGCAACCAGCATGGAGCTTGAGTATTGGACGGTGCATTTCGATGGATCCCTCACACTCAGCGGTGCGGGTGATGGAGTTATGCTCACCTCTCTGAAAGGGGAAAGTTAAAATATGTCCTGCAGATTCACTTTCCAGCATCAAATAATGCCGCTGAGTACGAAGCACTCATCCACGGGCTCCGTATCGCCATATCACTCGGTATCCGATGATTAGTGGTTCGCGGGGATTCTCAGCTCGTGATCAACCAGGTACAAAAGGATTGGTCATGTGTTGATGATACGATGACAGCATATTGTCAGGAGGTGCGAAGACTGAAAGACAAATTTGACGGACTAGAGCTGACCCATGTGCTCCGGCGAGACAACGAAGCCGCCGATGAGCTTGCCAAGCTGGGATCTAGTCGGGCCGATGTAGCGTTGGGGGTTTTTACTTTTTATGGAAGAACTTCACAAACCCTCAGCAAGCCTATGCCAAGAAGACAAGAAAACACCTCCTTCAAACAGCACAGAAGTGTTTGTCATCAGCCCCGAATGGACAAAATCTTACTTAAATTACCTGCTGAAAGACGAGCTCCCTGAAGATCGCACAGCGGTAGAGCGCATCACAGGCAGGAGCAAGAGCTACGTGGTCATCGAAGGAGAACTCTTCCGAAAAAGCGCCACCGAAATGCTCAAACGATGTATATCGGAGCAAGAAGGGAAGGGTCTCCTCAAACAAATCCACTCGGGAATATGCGGGCACCACGTGGCCTCAAGAACTCTAGTCGTAAAAGCATATCGTCAAGGTTTCTTTTGGCCAACTGCAGTAACCGACGCGAAGGATATTTTTCGCACTTGTGAAGGTGAGAGGAGCCGCCCAGATCGTCCTCGAGTTGTTGGATGAACGGTTGATTCCATCGGATTTGGATCCTAGCAACAAATCACCGGAGGTGATTTCGGTGCTAATACCCAAGCCCAATCGAAACAACTCCAAGAGCATCCAAACAATTCGACAACCATCCTGGTATTCCCCCGGTATGAGATCCGAACTCGCCCAGGATCCCCACATACCGGTTCCCATTGCCATATCAATCATCAATTCGCACAAAAGGGCATCGAGCCCCAAACCTCACTACCAGAGGCGCAAAAACGCGGAAGCAAAACAACACACAACACGGCACACGGAAGCCCAACAAAAACAACCAACAAAAAGGACCAAGCGAAAAGGTAGACGATTTCCTACTGGGAATTAAAGCAGTTTGCACACCCAAAAGTATCAACGAGCAACAGAAGTATCTTTGACTATCCTATACAACAAAAGTAAAACTCCTCCGGAAGTGTCATGCCCTGAACACTTCCGGCCAAGACAAGCTGCCGACAGCCTCTACTCGGTGCCCTTGGGTCACCGATAGGCAGTAGGGGCAAAACTCGCACCCCGCTGGATCCTCACCTGCAAAACCACAAAAGCAGAAGCCTGAGTACAGAAGGTACTCGCAAGTCTTACCCGGGGTCCATATATGACCGTCTTCCAAAAGGATGTGCATTTGGTTGTAGGAAGGAATAGGCTCAAGGTAAACTGTTGCTGAAATGCTTATCATTTGTTGTTTAGTTACTTAACTACTCAAATTTACGATCTCAGTTACAGCGGTTGTCACTGCACCTACTTCTAATGTGTAGTTGACAATTAACAAATTACAACAAGTAACCACATTCATTTCGAGCTCAAGCCCAACGGTGAACTTCAGTTCAAGTTATTACTACGTGTAGTAACATGTAACCAAGCGTGCTCATATCCGAGAGCGCGGCAATTCGAATCGCTTAATTAACCCTGCAGGGAAGCATTGATCACACGACATGTGCACGAAGGAACCTCATGTCAACCATTTTCCCATCCATACCAATCCGTTGGGGACATCTTCATGCGGTCCGGAAAGCACCCCCTCGAGCGGCCCCAAGCCCAGCTTGGCACTCGAGAGTCGGCCTAAGCCCCGCCCTCAACCACGTCCAACCACATTAGGTGTATGCCCCATCGAACGGCATGCGATGAAAGAATAGCTTTACCAGCCCATTTCCGGCATGCGACCAACCAAAGTGTGCTCGGCTACGGTTAAACATCGGATCGGTCCTTAACTGACTCAGGCGGGACTACCACAGTTGAGTCTCCTTACCCAAATGTCTATCTTTCCCGCCCGGTCTCCAATTTTTACCCTTTTCCACCACAACCACACCCAAACCTTCCCAAAGATTGTAAAGTGTAGCACCTCAAGCAGTGGAACCTTCCACCACTTGACCCAAACCCGGCCTCTAAGCATACTAAGCATGGCACAATTAGTACCTATAATCTAGCTCCAAAGGATGAGTTCAACAAGCAACAATAGGAAGGGTACATGCAGCAAATAGGATCTAGCCTATCCAACATTTCAATTCCTAATGCAATACTTAATCAACCAATAAGAAGTTAATTCGCAAAAATAGATTATAATTATGGTTCAAAATGCTTAGGTGCTTGCCTTGATCTTCTGCTTGCGGATCGGCGGTAGCCGGCTCTCCGATAGTACCCTCAGTCACCGCGGAGTCAAGTCCCGCGGGATCGCTCTCTACACGAATACAATGCATAATAAGATGCATGCAATGTGAAAGAAATGATTACAACGCAAACCCCAACAAAAACACACAACGGGATAGACCAGCCTAACCCGGATAGTCCGGCTTTTACATCCGGACAGTCCGGATAGGCCGGACAGTCCAGGTTGCCTGTCTGGATACTCCGGACCTGGGGCATTCGGCCCAACACGACTTGAGGATGGGGGTCCTACCACTTTCTACGGCTTCACATCGACCCGATCTACGACTTTCCTACACGCGGCAAAGCCGGAGAAGCTTATAGCTAACCCAAATCCACAAGAAACGACGCCAAACCCGAGAACCCTTAGCCAACCCTAACCCACCCTTGGATGGGCATTACCACTACCCAATCTACCACGCTAGTACCCACACTCGCCAAATAAATCCCCAAATCCAAACCTAGAACCACCACATCTCAAAACCCTAGAACTCCGAAGTCCATCCCCAACTCTCAACTCCAAACCTAAGCTCTAAACCCACCATGGATGGCCTTAGAACCCAAGAAACCCACGAACCAACCCCCAAGAGAAAGACCTACCTCCAAGAAAGATGGGGGGTGAAGCAATGCCGGGTGGAGGAAGGAGGATGCCGGCTTGAGGACGAGCTAGAGGACGTCGGGGAGGAGCCACGGAGGGTCACCGGCCGGCGGGAGCTCTCCAGAGTGGAGCTAGGGGCGGAGGGGTCACCGGAGTAGAGGAGAGCCATTGGGTGGGAGTAGAAATGAGACATGGGGCCAAGGAAACGGGCATTTATGTGTTCACCCCGACGAATCCGGACAGTCCGGACAACTAACCCGGAGACTCCGGGTTGGGGTGTTCGGTGGTCAACCCGGATACTCCGGACATTTAGTCTGGACACTCCGGGTTTGAGTGCTCGGTCAGCCCACATCCGGATACTCTGGACATTTATCCGGACATTCTGGGCTGGATCCGGACACTCCGGATATTAAATCCGGATACTCCGGATGTCCCAGAATTTTTGAAACTTGGGGCCCTGACAAACCCTCCCCCCTTAAGGGAATCTCGCCCCGAGATTCAGGACAACGCACGAACAGGGCGGAACACGGATAAAAGGCTAGACACGCGCGGATTAACAAACTTAGGATTGCGGGGAGTTTACTTACTAGTCACTTACATGGTATCGAAGAATTCAGGGTACTCGGTCCTTAGGCGATCTTCGGGTTCCCAGGTAGCCTCATCCTCAGTATGATTACTCCACTGAACTTTGTAGAACTTAAGAGTCCTTCTTCGAGTCTTGCGTTCCGCTTCTTCCAGAACCCGAATTGGATGCTCCTGATAGGATAGATCCGGCTCAGGCGCAACTCCGAGGTCATCCACTTCAAGTGACTCGAAAGGAGTACGGAGACACTTCTTCAACTGGGAGACATGGAAGACATTGTGGACCATCTCGAGTGTGGGAGGAAGCTCTAACTGATAAGCCACTTGACCCTGCCTCGCAAGGACCCGAAATGTTCCTATGTATCGAGGTGCCAGTTTTCCTTTAACCCCAAACCGGCGAGTGCCTCGGAGAGGAGATACCTTCAGATAGACGAAGCCGCCAACATCAAAGGAGAGAGGTCTCCTATGGCGATCAGCATAACTCTTCTGTCGCGATTGCGCTATCCTCAAGTTTTCCCGAATAGTCCTTACTTTTTCTTCAGCCTCCATGACCAGTTCAGGTCCAAGAAATGAACGCTCCCCACTTTCAGACCAGTTGAGGGGTGCTTTGCAGCTACGACCATAAAGTGCCTCAAAAGGGGACATTTTGATGCTGGTTTGGTAGCTGTTATTGTATGCAAACTCAGCATACGGGAGACATTCTTCCCATTTCTTCCCGTAGGACAGTACACACGCCCTCAGCATATCCTCGAGGATCTGATTGACCCTCTTGGTCTGGCCGTCAGTTTGAGGGTGATACGCTGAGCTGTGGAGTAGCTTCGTGCCCAGTGCTTCATGCAGACTTCTCCAGAACTGGGAGACAAACTGTGAGCCCCGATCTGAAATTATCCGCTTTGGGATTCCGTGAAGGCACACAATCCGGGAAATATACAACTCCGCATACTTTCGGGATTTATAGGTGGTGCGAACGGCTAGGAAATGTGCGGACTTGGTCAACCGGTCGATTATCACCCAAATCGAATCATGACTCGAAGAAGTCAGAGGCAAGCCGGTAATGAAATCCATACTGATGTCTTCCCATTTCCAACTAGGGATGGGCAGCGGTTGAAGAGTACCGGATGGCTTAAGATGTTCAGCCTTCACCCTTTTACAGACATCGCACTCAGACACAGCGAGCAATTTTACGCTTCATGCGAGTCCACCAAAATTGCCGCTTCAGATCTTGATACATCTTGTTGCTGCCCGGATGGATTGTGAGCAACGAGTTATGGGCCTCATCAAGGATCGCCCGCTTCAACTCTTGGACATCCGGGACAACTATGCGCTGGCCGAACCACAAGGTTCCTTGCTCATCCAGACGAAAACCAGGGGCCTGACCAGAACTCAAGTTATTGCGAATGCGGGTAACACCCGCATCTCCGCCTTGTGCCTCCCGAACCTAATCAAGCAATGTGGATTTCAACTCCACATTAGCCAGGTAACCTTCTTCTACCATCTCCAGGTTGAGCTTCTGGAATTCAGCACAAAGGGTGGCACTCCGTGGTGGAAGAGTGAGGCAATGGCATTGGGCCTTGCGACTCAATGCGTCAGCCACCACATTGGCCTTCCCAGGGTGGTAATGGACTTCCAAATTGTAGTCCTTAATCAACTCAAGCCACCGTCTTTGCCTCATATTCAGGTCTGCCTGCGTGAAGATGTACTTGAGGCTTTTGTGATCGGTGTAGATGTCGCACTTGTTCCCCAGGAGATAGTGGCGCCAAATCTTCAAAGCATGGACCACTACTGCAAGCTCCAGATCATGGGTGGGGTAGTGCTCTTCATGACGTTTCAGCTGCCGAGACGCGTAAGCGACAACTCGGCTGTCCTGCATAAGCACACAGCCAAGTCCGATACCAGAGGCATCGCAATACACATCAAACGGCTTGTGAATGTCGGGCTGGGTAAGGACTGGAGCTTTAGTGAGGCGCTGCTTCAGAGTCTGAAATGCCTGCTCACAGCCCACTGACCACTTGAACTCAGTGCCCTTCTTCAACAATTCTGTCATGGGCTTGGCTATCTTGGAGAAGTCCCGAATGAAACGGCGGTAATAGCCAGCCAGCCCAAGAAAACTGCGAACCTCGGTGATAGACTTGGGCTGTTCCCACTCGAGCACATCCTATACTTTGCTTGGGTCGACTGCCACGCCTTGCTCGGAAAGAACGTGCCCCAAGAACGACACCTCCTTCAGCCAGAACTCGCACTTGCTGAATTTCGCATACAGGCGATGTTCCCGAAGTCTCCCGAGAACAACGTGAAGGTGTTTGGCATGATCTCCCTCGTTGGCCGAATAGATGAGGATGTCATCGATGAAGATGATGACAAAGGAATCCAACTCCTCCATGAAGATAGAGTTCATGAGGTACATGAAATACGCCAGCGCGTTCGTCAGACCGAACGACATAACGGTGTACTCATACAACCCGTATCGAGTGGAGAAAGCTGTCTTCGAAATATCCTCAGCCCGAATTTTAATATGATGGTACCCAAGTCTCAGGTCAATCTTGGAAAACACCCGTGCACCAGCAAGCTGATCGAACAGGATATCTATCCGAGGCAGAGGGTACTTGTTCTTCATGGTGACAGCATTCAAGGGACGGTAATCCATGCAGAGGCGAAGTGAACCGTCCTTCTTGGTCACGAAAAGAGCCGAACAACCCCAAGGCGAGGAGCTCGGACGAATGAAGCCCTTGTCCATCAATTCCTTCAATTGAGTCTTCAGTTCGGCCAACTCATTTGGCAGCATTCGATATGGCCGTTTGGAGACTGGAGCGGTCCCATGTTGCAATTCCACTACAAACTTGATATCTTGATCAGGTGGCATCCCCGGTAATTCCGCTGGGAACACATCCGGGTACTCCGACACCACGGGAATGGACTCTAGCTCCTCAACTTCGGTGCCATTCAAGGAATAAAGGGCCGCCTCGCCACTTTCGAGAAGCAGGGTTAACCGGTCACCCCGCAGTCCCTTGAGCGAGATGGAACGACGAGAGCAATCAAGAATGGCCTGCTGCTTTGTGAGCCAGTTCATGCCCAAAATGACATCCATTCCATGAAGGTCAAGGAGCAGCAGGTTGACACGGAAGAAAAACACTTGGATTTGCACCGTGGCTTTTTGAACCATTTGATTAGCAGCGATCTTAGAACCCGGTGCTTCAACCAAGAACGAGGTCTTGCTGCAACTCACTTCCAACCGGTGATGCACAGCAAAATCCTTGCGGACGAAGGAATGAGAAGCCCCCGAATCAAACAACACCCTAGCAGTATGCCCCTCAATGCATAACGTACCAGTAAGCACAGTGGTGCCCTCGGGAATCACCTCAGCATCCACGTAGTTGACGCGGCCACGGCTCGGCGCAGGAAGTGGAGGTGGTGCAGTCGTAACCGGAGGCCGTGGGGCGGTGGTGTTGTTGCCCCGCCTTAGGAACGGACAATCGCGGATGAAATGCCCCGCTCGCCCGCAATTGTAGCACGGGCTGGGTCCAGAGTTCGCCACCACACGCACTCCTGGCTGGGGCTGCGAGGTCGAGGAGTAGCCACAGGAGGTCGGGCTATCCCAACTGGGAAAGGAGGCGTAGGAAGTGGAGCCCTCGACAGTGGAAGAGCAGTCCGAGCCCGCTGCGAACTGCCGCCCGCTGAAAACGGCACTATCCTCTTCCGCTTCTTCTCCTCTTGGTGGTTCCTCATCTTGTGCTCAACGGCGATTGCCCGACTCACCAAATCATTGAAATCGGCGAAGTCGCACACCGAGAGCCGGTCTTGCATCTTCGCCGTCAACCCATTCATGAAGCGGCTCAGCTTCTTCTCATCACTATCAACCTCTGGCGCATACTGAGCCAAGTAGTTGAACTCTTGTGAGTAGTCCACCACAGTCTTGCTCAACTGCTTGAGGGCCAGAAACTGCTGCTTCTCGATATCCATGAGTCCTTTCGAGATGTGGTACGCCCGGAAGGCCTCACGGAACTCCGCCCAAGTCACCTGATGACCGGCGGGCTGCATCACCAGGAAATTGGCCCACCATGCTCCAGCAGGGCCTTAAAGCTGCTGCGCTGCGTAGGGAGCCTTCTGAAGATCCCCGCACTGGATAAGAGCGAACTTCTGCTCCATTGTGCGCAACCAGTCGTCTGCCTCCAAGGGATCACTGGCCCGGGAGAACACTGGTGGCTGAGTGTGGAGGAAGTCCAAATAGCCATTTGGGCGGGCTCGCCCTTCACCGCGGCCACCCGGAGCAGCCTGATTCTGGACCAGCATCTCCAGAATCCTGTTGGTGGTCTCCTGGTTCCTCTCCGACCGCAGCATGATATCCAGCACATTGGGAGGAGGAGGCGGATCACCATGGCCAGGCTGTGATCGTCCAGCGCCATCATCACCTCCAATGCCTCCGCGGGTCCTCATTCTGTCGTTTACCAAATGCCAACGACAAGAGTTAGGCTTCAATTGGAAAGGACACGCAGTACTTAACAAGACCTCACCCGACTCCCACTTCGGACTGTAGCACTCCTCAACGGAGTCCCGCAAGTCTAGCACACCCCAAACATACTCATAACGCAGATGGCATGGTACATGCATTAAATGACATGAGATGCACGATTCCAACGCAACTCACACTCACCACTGACAAGCATAGTGCGGGATAAGTATTACTTTCTATCTAATGCAGCATGACAATCCTAAGCAATCACTAACTGGTCGTTAAGTTGGGGTCCGTCTTTGTGCAACATGCTCTGATACCAGCCCTGAGAGGAGCCGCCCAGATCGTCCTCGAGTTGTTGGATGAACGGTTGCTTCCATCGGATTTGGATCCTAGCAACAAATCACCGGAGGTGATTTCGGTGCTAATACCCAAGCCCAATCGAAACAACTCCAAGAGCATCCAAACAATTCGACAACCATCCCGGTATTCCCCCGGTATGAGATCCGAACTCGCCCAGGATCCCCACATACCAGTTCCCATTGCCATATCAATCATCAATTCGCACAAAGGGGCATCGAGCCCCAAACCTCACTACCAGAGGCGCAAAAACGCGGAAGCAAAACAACACACAACACGGCACACGGAAGCCCAACAAAAACAACCAACAAAAACGACCAAGCGAAAAGGTAGACGGTTTCCTACTGGGAATTAAAGCAGTTTGCACACCCAAAAGTATCAACGAGCAACAGAAGTATCTTTGACTATCCTATACAACAAAAGTAAAACTCCTCCGGAAGTGTCATGCCCTGAACACTTCCGGCGCTGCGTCGGCGACCTCTACTCGGTGCCCTTGGGTCCACCGATAGGCGATAGGGGCAAAACTTCGCACCAGCTGGATCCTCACCGCAAAACCACAAAAGCGAAGCCTGAGTATGAAGGTACTGCATAAGTCTTACCCGGGGTCCATATATGACCGACTTCCAAAAGGATGTGCATTTGGTTGTAGCAAGGAATAGGCTCAAGGTAAACGGTTGCTGAAATGCTTATCATTTGTTGTTTAGTTACTTAACTACTCAAATTTACGATCTCAGTTACAGCGGTTGTCACTGCACCTACTTCTAATGTGTAGTTGACAATTAACAAATTACAACAAGTAACCACATTCATTTCGAGCTCAAGCCCAACGGCGAACTTCAGTTCAAGTTATTACTACGTGTAGTAACATGTAACCAAGCGTGCTCATATCCGAGAGCGCGGCAATTCGAATCGCTTAATTAACCCTGCAGGGAAGCAATGATCACACGACATGTGCACGAAGGAACCTCATGTCAACCATTTTCCCATCCATACCAATCCGTTGGGGACATCTTCATGCGGTCCGGAAACCTAGCACCCCCTCGAGCGGCCCCAAGCCCAGCTTGGCACTCGAGAGCCGGCCTAAGCCCCGCTCTCAACCACGTCCAACCACATGAGGTGTATGCCCCATCGAACGGCATGCGATGAAAGAATAGCTTTACCGGCCCATTTCCGGCATGCGACCAACCAAAGTGTGCTCGGCTACGGTTAAACATCGGATCGGTCCTTAACTGACTCAGGCGGGACTACCACAGTTGAGTCTCCTTACCCAAATGTCTATCTTTCCCGCCCGGTCTCCAATTTTTACCTTTTTCCACCACAACCACACCCAAACCTTCCCAAAGATTGTAAAATGTAACACCTCAAGCAGTGGAACCTTCCACCACTTGGCCCAAACCCGGCCTCTAAGCATACTAAGCATGGCATAATTAGTACCCATAATCTAGCTCCAAACGATGAGTTCAACAAGCAACAATAGGAAGGGTACATGCAGCAAATAGGATCTAGCCTATCCCACATTTCAATTCCTAATGCAATACTTAATCAACCAATAAGAAGTTAATTCGCAAAAATAGATTATAATTATGGTTCAAAATGCTTAGGTGCTTGCCTTGATCTTCTGCTTGCGGATTGGCGGTAGCCGGCTCTCCGATAGTACCCTCAGTCACCGCGGAGTCAAGTCCCGCGGGATCGCTCTCTACACGAATACAATGCATAATAAGATGCATGCAATGTGAAAGAAATGATTACAACGCAAACCCCAACAAAAACACACAACGGGACAGACCAGCCTAACCCGGATAGTCCGGCTTTTACATCCGGACAGTCCGGATAGGCCGGACACTCCGGGTTGCCTGTCCGGATACTCCGGACCTGGGGCATTCGGCCCAACACGACTTGAGGATGGGGGTCCTACCACTTTCTACGGCTTCACATCGACCCGATCTACGACTTTCCTAAACGCGGCAAAGCCGGAGAAGCTTATAGCTAACCCAAATCCACAAGAAACGACGCCAAACCCGAGAACCCTTAGCCAACCCTAACCCACCCTTGGATGGGCATTACCACTACCCAATCTACCACGCTAGTACCCACACTCGCCAAATAAATCCCCAAATCCAAACCTAGAACCACCACATCTCAAAACCCTAGAACTCCGAAGTCCATCCCCAACTCTCAACTCCAAACCTAAGCTCTAAACCCACCATGGATGGCCTTAGAACCCAAGAAACCCACGAACCAACCCCCAAGAGAAAGACGTACCTCCAAGAAAGATGGGGGTGAAGCAATGCCGGGTGGAGGAAGTAGGATGCCGGCTTGAGGACGAGCTAGAGGACACCGGGGAGGAGCCACGGAGGGTCACTGGCCGGCGGGAGCTCTCCGGAGTGGAGCTAGGGGCGGAGGGGTCACCGGAGTAGAGGAGAGCAATTTGGTGGGAGTAGAAATGAGACATGGGGCCAAGGAAACGGGCATTTATGTGTTCACCCCGACGAATCCGGACAGTCCGGACAACTAACCCGGAGACTCCAGGTTGGGGTATTCGGTGGTCAACCCGGATACTCTGGACATTTAGTCCGAACACTCCGGGTTTGAGTGCTCGGTCAGCCCACATCCGGATACTCTGGACATTTATCCGGACATTCCGGGCGAGATCCGGACACTCCGGATATTAAATCCGGATACTCCGGATGTCCCAAAATTTTTGAAACTTGGGGCCCTGACAGAAGGCTGCCATTTCTTCGCTCGGCAAACTCGTGTGCTGGCCAAGGAATTAAAAATCATCCCGATCACTTGGTCGTTTGCAGTTTGTGGGCTTGACAGGGTAGGACCCCTAAAGAAGGTGCAAGGCGGGTTCACCCACCTTTTCATCGCTGTAGGCAAATTTACCAAGTGGATCGAAGCCAAGCTAGTCGCCACCGTTACCGCAGCTAAGTCCAAGGAATTCTTCCAGGAAATCGTGGTTCGTTTTGGCACACCCAACAGAATCATAACAGACAATGACACACAGTTCAGAGGAGAAGAGTTCCAAAGCTGGTGCGAGGAACTAGGGATCAAGATCTGTTTCGCATCAGTGGCCCACCCGCGGTGTAACGGTCAGGTCGAACAAGCCAACGGCATGGTCCTACAAGGACTTAAAGCAAGGATCTTTGATCATTTCAACCCGTATGCTACCCGATGGTTGAAGGAATTGCCGTCAGTGCTCTGGGGACTCAGAACCACCCCCAGTCGGGCTACCAAGCAGTCACGCTTCTTCCTGGTGTATGGGTCAGAAGCAGTCCTACCTACCAAGTTGGAATTCGGATCCCCAAGGGTCCGAAGCTACAACGAGGATGGTTCAGAAGAGTGCCAGTGTCGGGACCTGAATCTGCAAATCCGGACCCTCTGTGTATTCTGCACTAGTCCGGGATCACGCTAGCGCACACAATAACAACAGGGATGAAGTACCACAATCATACACAGTGGAATTAATAATAAAGTACTTCAAACATTAAATAAACTGGTTGCAAGACCTTAACGTCACCTTACATTAGTCTGCCATGCAGGGCTTATAATAACACAAGTAGATAAACAGCAACGGAACGAAGAATGTCGGTGACTCCCATCAATATGCCATTGGCAACTGACAAGGTTCAACTCCCAGATATTTTCCTCCTTCGAAGCTATAGTCTTGTCCTCAACTGATGATTTTGTTGAAACCAAGGGTGAGTACACACAGTACTTGGCAATTCATGCACAAAATACAATTCTGTTACTACATGCATGGCTTATTCCAAAGGAATGGCTGAATTGGTTACTTTGCATCAAGCAGTATTTTTAAACAGATAATCCTATTTTGATTTAAAGATAGTAAAACAATATTATAATAGTAAGTTTCTCAATTCTTTTCCAAAGGTCATGGCACACAACCCTAATTCAATTTCACTTGTCTATGGCACACAGTCCCATTCCCACATTTTATTTTAGAGGTTCTAACCCTTGACTACAATCCCCGAGCAATGTCCAGTACCGCGGACACGGCTATTGGGATAGATTTAACACACTCTGCAGAGGTTGTACACTTTACCCACAAGATACAGTCGCACACCACAAAGGCGATTGATCGTAATAAAGTTTTTCAGAAACTTCTATCTCAACCTATGACCCTGTAACACCCCTTAAAACTAAACTATAGAACAAGAAAATTTCGACAGCATCTCCCCTAAAAACAGGACATTACGGAAGCATTTCATGATAAGCAATTCAAACAGGAATATAAGCAATTCAACAATACTAGCGACAACAAGTCTAAACCAACCATAAGCAAGAATAAGTTTAGTCATAACAACAAATAGTCTAAGTGTAAATAAAATTCAGCAAGCTAATGTATTAAATAAACACTAGTTTATGGGAGTTGTGAAGACATTCGAAGGTTTATTGTGTTGCTAGCCCACCCCTCATGCTTATGTCTCTTGCACGCTACCTGAAAACAACAAAACAAAAGCAGTGAGATTGGGTAATCTCAGCAAGCGGAACAATTAACACATAATCACATCCATCAAGAATTTAACACACCACATGCTTTACATTCAACACCACAACATCGACTACCACAACCTCAGTAAAATGCTCATGCTTGTGCATATGCTTATGCCATGATCCTCTTCACCGTGCCCTTTCTCAGGAACACACGGTGTTGTACCTGACGGCACAAGACGCTAAGGCGTCGACAAACTTCCAATGCATGATTATGCAGTTAATGCTTCATGCATGAATTCATTCATAATTTTCCACATTGAGTCCACATATTTGCATGCCATCATATAACATGGATAGAAAAACAAATAACATTGAGATGAACTATTTAGACAGTTCAACCAATAGGCAACATCATTCTTCTCTTTACTCATGGTTCAAAGCCAAAGCACATCATCACATTGCTAATCTAATTATTGCAATCTTCCTAGCAAATGATCAAACCATGTATGATTAATGTCATCGGGAAATATAACGAAGGCAATGCAAACAACGATGTATAGCTCAACCATAACACTACTTCCACTTGCCTTTACCGACGTAGACGACGGATCTAGTTGCGTCCAGAAGGGGCACCACCTGTAAAAGCATATTTTCAGTATGTAATAACACCACAATTGATCACACAACTCAGACACGCAATTCCTACAACCCGTTCCCCTTTTCCAACACCGAAACCCCGATCTGTCCGGATCGAACAGCAGCAACCCCCATTCTCTTTTTCGTATCTTTTTTTCTACAGAACATAAAAATATGAAAAAATTACAGGAGCTAGATATTGACGAGATCTACAACTTTCCAGAAGATCATAAATTCTAATTCCTCTGTTAAATATGCCTAAACAGTCGTCCAACACAGTGGATGAAATCTGTTCCCAGATTCTGTTCGTCGGTTTGCAACAGTGATAACTCTCAGAAAACTTCCCCAAAAATTCTGAAAAAATTACAGAAACTAGATCTCGACGTTATCTACAACTTTCTAGTTATAGGTTTTGGCAGGAAAAATCATCTATGCCACGTAAAATGCGAAACAATCCGCGCTGCACAATCCCCCCTTCCAGAAACAGCACCACGTGAACATCTACCCTTCTCCCCCAACAAGATCCATCCAAAACCCTCACCACCCAATCTAATACACTCCTAATCCCTAGGTAAAACAGAGGTAAAAGTTTGGGAATTTTACCTAGTGTTCTCCCTTGCGAACCCACGAAGAACACGCGATGAACCCCGAATCGGCGATCTGCTCGTCCTCCACGCCTCCACAGAGTCGCTCCTCGCCTTCTCCTTCGCGATTCGCGGCGGATCTTGAGCCACCACGTAGGGGAAGGAAGGGGAGGGAGAGGTGGCTGCTAGGGGAGGGAGAGGGAGAGGGAGGAGGCGCCTAGGGTTAGGGGGAAAAGGGTGGCGCCTCTTGGCTAGTGGGCCGGCCCACTTAGGGGAAGGGGGAGGGAGAGGTGGGGAGGGAAATCCCGGCCTCGGCCCAGGTTGTCCTCGGCCCACTGATTCTAGCCCGACGCTCCAAAAAAATATATTAAAACGTCGCATGAACTTTAATTAATCAATTCCCGACCAAACTTCTATCATTTCGAAACAACCACGACGGAAAAGAACTAGGATCGCTCTCAGACCTAGGGCATCACAGACCCTCTTCGGTATTGCCTTCACTACCACTTCCCTCACACAGATTCAATGTGTAGGACCGACAAACACCGTTGGATGGGTACCAAGCCGTAGCTCCGGTACGCTCCCCCACACAGTTACCCCGATGTAACTGTCGCCCTGAGGTATCAAAGGAGAGATATCAGAACCTTACTAAACTAAGTCCGTCCCACTCCAGTCATGTGGTTGTATGAGTAACTCAGTTCAAAGGCTTACAAGGTGAAGTCCTTAACTGTCCAGGCCAAGACATCCTTCTCTCAGAATTTGGCACACAACCCTCACATCACTCATCCCGTTGCCACAAAGGCCCACCTGGCACAAAGCCATCTTGCCACTTGCCCCGGTCTAAATCATTTCCCACCCCAGTTGTTTATTGTGCAACACATGCCAACAATAACTCAACTTCCATGTAGAACCACACAGGTATCTACATTTCAACTTCATCATGCAGCAACGATACAACATTTCCAAAATGCGTTCCATATCTCATTAATCAATATTATTTTGCAATTAGAAACAACATTCCACGTATAAGCAAGGCTAAGCATCTATTCACAGTCTAGCCTCCCGTGTTGGCACAGCAATATCATCCAACTATTTTAACCAAACTTAAGGTGACAAGGGTACATGGCATATAAATATTAACATCAAGGTGGTATTAACAATTAGGTTGATTAGCTACTTTACCCAAATTAATTTAATCTATTTTAATCAACATAGCATGCATAGTTTAAATAAAAATACATTTCAAAATGTACGAGCAACATGGTAAAAGCACAACTTGCCTTCAAAGAGCAACTGGTCTTGATCTAAGACTTGATCTTCAACTTCCGCACCTTCGCACAGTTCAACGTCTACGCGTAGCAAATAAAGAACTAAATAAACACACAAAAACAACGAATAAACACACATTCGGAAAAATACTACAAACCAAACTAGCTTATAATCTCATGAAAATTTTTAGGTAATTAGTTTAGAATTTTCTAAGATTTATAAAATTTATTTTGACTTTTTTTGATGTATAGTTTAAGAGATACAAAATTCGTAAGTTTGGACTTTCCGCGAATAATTTGTCAATATAAATTTAATTATAAAATTTCATAAAAATACTGTAGAAATGTATTAATTTTTACTAATTAACAAAACTTATTGCAAGTGATTTGGACTTAAAACTAATTTGTAGCGAAATAGACAAAATTCGCAATTCTTGGAAATTAATACGTACAAACTAACTTTCGTTTCTTTTCCTAATGCATGGCACTGTTCATCACATATATGTGTATGCTTCGGCTTGGCAGCTACGATGAGAGAGCGCGCAACCAAATCAAGATAGCCTCACTACAATATGTGTGTATACATGCATACATTCCTAAGATATGAATTTATGTGTTCACGTGTACAGCCTAATATATATGTATATGCGCATGCTTCCTAATATAACTGTATACATGCATATAGAAAATTATACTTGCGAATCGGCCAAATATATATACATGCAGATCAACCGAAAATAACCACAGCTATACATATGTATATGTACAACACAGTGTGTATATACATATATGTATACATGCTACGACTAATATAGAAACATGAATGCACCTATCGGATATTTATATACGTATGTAACACCCCGGCATCTAGCATGCCCGAATGCTACCAAACATAGACTAAGCAACCTCTAAATACCACAAAATCAAGTAAATTACAGCAAAGGCACTAATGCTCAAAACCAACATTTCGGCAACATCTCCTTTGTTTTAGCATGAATTGAAGGAAACACAATAGCATAACAATATAAGGCAATATGAGAGACAACTAAAATAGCAATAATTAAAGACTTGACAACAATATAAGTCTAATTCGAAGCATTCAATGTCTCCATGCGCCAAACGAACAATAAGACTCTCATAACACAAAGCTAAACCATAGAACAATAAGCATCACACTTAGTTTATTATCAAAACCCAATTGAATGACTTGTGAGACGAATGAGTGAAACTATGTGTAGAAGTGTGACTATTTCCCTTCCCCGCATGCCGGTCTCATGGTACCTAAAACAACAAGAAAACACAAGCGTGAGTTCAACACTCAGCAAGCATATTGCAATGGTACAAAAGAACAATTTCATGGCTATAACAAATCACATCATGTAAATCATCTCATTCATGATCACATATCATTATCATCATCATTATGTATGCAATGCGATGCTATGCTCATGTCTCCTTGGAAATTGATACCGGTATGGTTGACTACATACCCGTCGGTGTGCACCCTCTCCCCCTTCCATCCCGAAGATGGAGGGTGCCTACTCCTCGCTTCCAAACACCGCGGTGGATGGAATCACGATGTAGGACTTACTCATTGGCTCTCCGGAATAGTCATAACTTTCTCACCGACCTTCCCCGGACTAGTTGTGACTTTCTCACTGCCCGGGCCATGTATCATGCCATGTATGCAAACATGCCAACATCATAATTAACTTGTACATTAACACATGACATCATAACATAATAAGCATACTCATCATATCATTGCAATCATTAAAGGATGGCAAGTGATCATATCATATAATCAATTTCATCTAGTCTCAACTAGCAACCTACAAACCGCTACCCATTACAATACACTTGCCTCAACCACGGGCAACGGATTGGCGAGAAGTAGAAGGTACTCCCGGGGTCACACCACCTACACATGGGTACCACACACTCACAATCATGTCCACAAAATAGTAAGCAATCCCTCTTCTACCCCGACATCGCAAACTACTCGCTAAACCCAAAAACAGAGGTTCTGTCCCGTCGGGACATCAGCCTTCCAAAAGGCATAACTCGGGTTCTAAGCCTCCGAATCAATTAAACGAGTACATCCTCGCGTAGCTTAGGAAATTTCCTAACTTTTTCTAAGTATATGAAAAAACTGATTCGGACTCTAAAGTTGTTTAATCTACAAAATACCGTGATCTGTTCCAATCACGTCACAGATTTTAACACGCTCGGTAAAATGATCATAACTTTCAAACAGCTGAGCAGAATTGGACGTTTTTATACCCACGGAAATATATTGAAATTACCTACAACTTCTTCAACAGGCGGCCGATCAAATTCCGATTCTAAATTGGAGAAAACCCAAACCCTAGGTCGACTACTTATGCTGCCCGAAACAGAGAACGTGGCAACTTCTAGATTTCATCTAATCTACTCAATTCCAGCACCACCAATTGATCTAAAAATGTTATAATCACCCTTAGAACAGATCCTAGACCAACCCGAAGGATTCCCATGGCCATACCTTCGCCCGACAACCGAAAACCCAACGGATCTCTTCCCGGTTCGCGCGATCTCCTTCCTCGCTCCAAATCTACCGGATCTCCTCGTCGCGGAGCGCTCCAATGGATGGATCTTCGGGTTGGTGAGGTGGAGAACTCCCCTAGGGGAAGCAAGGGAGGTGGAGAGGTGGTGGCGCAATGGGGAGCAAGGGGGAGGTGGGGGCGCAAGCAAGGGAGAGGGGGAGGTGGGGGCGCAAGCAAGGGAGAGGGGGAGGTGGGGGGTGGCGGCTAGGGCACCAAGTGGGGGGTGGGGGCGCACAAGGGGCTGGGGTTGGCCTCCAACCAGGTCTCCTTCCCCCAAAAGGACTCAAACTCCTCCCCACCAAGGAGCACGACCCTTTCCCCTAGGCCCAAACTGTCGGGACCCCGAATTTGCAAATCCGGACCCTCTGTGTATTCAGCACTAGTCCAGGAACGCGCTAGTGCACACAGTCTTAACATCGGTAAATATCACAATCATACCACTCGATACTAGTAAAGTACTTTAATTAAATAGTCAAACTGGTTACTTGACCTTATGGTCAAGTTACAAATGCACGCCTCGCAGGGCGAAACTTATTAAGAGAGAAATAGTAGCAGCGGAAAATCAAATAAATTCGTGGCTCCATCCAGTATACCACAGGCAACTGACTGGGCTCGCTCCCTAAGTAGACGGATCCTCTTGGAGCTCCTCCTCCAAAGCTGGTGTAGTCTCCTCTTCAACTGGTGTTGTATTGTGGCAAGGGTGAGTACTTGGTACTCAGCAAGTCATGCACAGAATGCAGGCTAATATACTATATGCATGGCTTGGTACAAAGGAATAGCTTAAGGTATATTTGCGAAAGAAACATTTGACAAGTAACATAAGTAGATTCGAAAGCAGTAGAAACAAGTATAGCATAGGTAACTTTTCAAGGAGTTTAATAAACATCTTTCCCATCCTAATCCATATTTCCATCAACATCATTATTAATCCAACCCAACCTTTCAGATCCAAGTTATTTTTGAGAAAATCTAACCCTTGACTGTAATTCCCGAGCGATGTCCAATACCGCGGACACGGCTATTCGAATAGATTGTACACTCTGCAGAGGTTATGCACTTTACCCACAAGATACAGTCAAACACCACAAAGGCGAGTTCCCGTAACAAAGTCTTTCGGAAACTTCTAACAATACAAGTGGTCCTCCCCGGTTATTGCACACTAACCCTTCCCTTAGCTAAGGCGAAGTTTAGGCCAATCAACCGTTAGATGGGTACCTGGTCTCAGCCCCGGTACGCTCCCCCGTACAACTTACACAAAGGGTGTAGTTGACCTCCTGAGGTCCCACAGGTACGTTATTAGCAACTTAGTCAACTAGGTCCGTCCCATTCTGAGACATGTGGTTGCACGTTAGACCCAGTTCAAAGGCTTGCAAGGTTAAGTCCTTAGGGTGACCAGGGCAAGACTACCCGAAGAACCAAATCAACATCCCCACTGCCACAACTGGCCCACCTGATCATTCTTGCCACATGCCCCGGTCAAAAAACTATTTATCAAACCCCAGTTGATTACCATGCACCACGTGCCATCAACATCACATGATACCTTTCCAAAACAGGTTCAATATATCATTAAGTCAATATTAACATTTGATTGTCCAAAATCATATCATGAGCACGTAGCAGGTCTAAGCAGTATACTACAACGGTATAAAACCCATGTTGGCAATTTCATAATGTCCAACTAGTAATCCACAACTAGGGTGACAAGGGTCATGGCACATATTTAAATAATCAAAGTGTCATACAGCAAGTTGGAATTTATCTAACCCCCAGATTTAAATAAAGTATTTTCTAATTGAACTAGCATGCAATAGTTTAAATCAAAATAGGTTTCAAAAATAGGATCAACATGGTCAAAGCACAACTTGCCTTCAAAAACTACTTGCTCTTGGTCTTGAGTTGGATCCTGAGTCAATACTTCTCCTTCGAATCCTTCCGGCACTTCAACGTCTACTCGTAAAGCGTGCAAATAGCAATACACGAATAAACAATAGGGAAAAAGTGTCCAAACATCCAAATAAAATCCATAAACAGAGAGAACATAATTTTATGAATTTTTAGAAACTGGAATCGTCAAATTTGGAGTTAAAACGCAAAAGTTATGATTATTTAAAGTTTAAATAATCAATTAAATAATTTTACAGAGAAAAAATTTAGTCCAAAAATTAAATAAAATTCATATTTAGGTAGGTCTCAATTTTATACAAATTTAGAAATTTGAATCACTCAAATCGGAGTTGAAACGCAAAAGTTACAAGCGTTTGAAGTTTGAAAAAAAATTTGAAATCATTATTTCCAATTAATAAATCATTTTATTTTTTCGGAAATTAATTATTGCGTCAGCCTGGACACGTGTCAGCCTCTGATTGGTCTGCTGACGTCAGCCGGTCCATGGACTTGGTCCACGCTCGGCTCGGTCCACCGTGGACCCGGTCCACGGCTCAGGTCGCTGACATGCGGGTCCCACCCGTCGGTGGGTCACGTGCACGGTACGACTCTCGGGCGAGACAATGACATGCGGGCCCCGCATGTCAGTGACGTGCAGTCACGCCCAGGCTCGGCCGCTGGCACGCGGGCCCGGCCTGTCAGTGACTCAACGCACGGCGCGGCGGAGGCTACGTGGCATGATCACGGCCGTTGGATCTAGATCCAACGGTCTAGATCTACCCTAAATTAACGCAGTTTCCAGCACGTGGCGATTGTGGGCCATTGGATCTTGATCCAACGGTCCAGATCCAATCTAAATTCTGGGGTTTGGGAAGGAACGTGGGCTCATCGTGTGCGTTCGATCTTGATCGGACGGCGCACAGAGCTCGCGAGGTCGATGGCGACGCGGCGGCGCTGGCCTGGCCGGAGACGAAGACGGCAACCTCCCGAACGGCGTTCGGACGCGATTCCGGCGAGGTGAGATGGCTCCACGGGTGCGCCTGGCTTCGGGGCTTCCGGATCCGATCTCGGTTGCGGCGGAGACGGCTTGCCGACGGTGACACGAGCAACAAACCGATGCTAACCCTAGAACTAACTTTGGTGAGCTATTCCGGGAAGATGGCGGCGGCTGGGGCGCTAGGATCTTAGGGCTTCGGTGCGGCGCGGAGAGGAGAACCTCAGAGGACAACCCGGTCATTAAATAGCCTCGACGTTTGCGCGGAATTCGGAACCCTAGCCGTGTCCCGCTCGATCACGGCGGAGCTCTCCGGCTTGGATTCGGACGAGGACGACGACTGGATGCCGTCCACGTGTCCCGCATCGGACAGTCCACGCGCTCACGCGACGCGGCGCACGCACGGCCGTTGGATCTAGATCCAACGGTCGGGGTCTAGGGTTAGGGTTGGGTTCGGGGACGCGGTTGAACCAAGTCACGTGGCCCGGGTCGGACTCGAGTCGGTCTCGGACTCGGGTCCGGTCGGATGAACAGTACTTGACCCAACTCGAATTTCCAGCGATTTAATATTTAAAATAATTCCCAGAAATTCATTTAATTCATTAAAAATATCAAAAGACTCAGAAAAATTCCAGAAAAATTCTGGAAAATACTTTGGATCATTTTGGACTCAAATAAAATATTTCCAACAAAATTTTATTTGCAAAGTTTAATTCTTTAATTATTTCAAAATGGAATAAATTCAAATAAATTCCAAATAAATCCAAATAAATTCCAGAAAATTCCAAAAATTCACCAAAGTGCCAATTCACACATGAATTTAAGAAAAGCAAAATTTTGGGGTGTTACACAAACTCCCCCGGAAAGGATCAAACTCCCGGAAACGGCCCGGAAACACAAATAAACCTCATATCGTATATTTTTAACCTCCAATTCCACATTCCATAATGTTTTTAACCTCAATATTCACATTTTATAATGTCACACCATTCCGTAGTGTCACAACGTATGTATACTAACTACGGCTATTATAAAGCAAAAACCCTAAGTGTTATGGTTGCCGACAACAAATGTTACGAATAGATAAGCATAAGATAATAGTCCTTAGTTGAACTGCTCATGTCTTAATAACCATTCAATAACCATGTAGATTCATCCTGTATCCCTAATCCAATTAGCGCCCTTTTTAATACCTAAGGTTGGTAATACCGGAGCTCGAGGGCAGGACTACCGTAAGCCGTAGCACCGTAGACTGAGAGTCGATATTACCGGAAAAACAGTAGAACCTTACATGCATTAGTGATGGATTGTTAGTATATAGTAATCACTTAAGTTTAGCCATGCAACTTTTACCTACCGTCACCCCATTGTTTTATGTAATTATTTATAATAGTATAAACATTTTGGCCTCTTGAATTCGAAAGTAAATATATTTATATTTACAATCTTAGCTTCTTGAATTCGTAAAATAAAATAGAATAAATCATAAAGAATAGATGCCGTGTGCGATACACCCCGTCAAACTATTAATCAGTAGAAAAGACCATAGCCTAGAAATGACACGCTCATATACATACGATCGCGAAACCCTAACTACCACCGTGCTTGTTTTGTATAATGATTGTTATTTGATTTTCCATTTGATTTCCTTTTGCCCTTATTGAAAATGCTATTTGCCATTTGTTCTTTCTCGCTGAACGATGTGTAGGCTCCGACGTTCCGAACTCCGTCATCGACAACTTCAAGATCACGTCTTCGACTTTGTCGCTAAAGACAACAAATAGCAAGGCAAGCACCCCCTTGATCATATTGATCCTAATTTTTCATAATTAACTAAAATGTTAATTAAAACTTGCCTGCATATGCTATGTTCTATAAAATTGTTATTGGGTACTGTTAGATATACCTTTCATTGATGGATTTCCTTAATTGATATTGATATGTGAACCTTGATAACCCTAGCTCGTGGATAGACACTTGATGTCAAAATTACATGCATATGCTTAGCCCTGCTTTAGACTGGGAACACGAACATATGGTTATACTGCTCGTGAAGAACTTAAATTGTAGACATGATGAACTTTGTTCATGGACATGTTGGAATATTGTGATTATTGAAACTTTCTTTTTCTGATAACAAAACTATGATTTTGACTTGGGTGATTATTGGCAAAAGCCGGAAGTGCAATTAATGATGCACGTAGATAGGGGGAGATCTATCGCCCGTGTTTTATAAGAACCGAGCTGATGTGTTGTTTTTAGGCCAAGATAACCGTACATCCACAAGTACTGGACTGGGATAGTCTTAACCTATTAAAATTATTTGGAACTAGCTTTGCACATTGGTAAGCAGTTGTAGCACGGGCATTCCGGATATAGGTTTGCTCGAGGGAGGTGTCATCACCGAGGTGTTGGCATCTGCTGTTGTAACGGTGTACGCCTGGCTATGATTTGGGGCTGTTATTATTCCTAGTGGGTCACTGGCTCCGGAATAATTTTTACCTTTTTGGCTTCCATCATAGTTAGGGTGAGTCGACATCGGGCTAGTGCAAAGTTAGGTTTAGGTAATCGAACAGTTTCGTAATGAACTCTCTGGCGGCACACTAAAGGAAGTGTGTCTAATATGCATTGCCACAAAATGGAAAACGGTTGGCAGAGGAAACTTCTGGGAGAGGAAAGGCTTCAGGTGCATGGAGTAAATCCCGGCGCATCAATGACCTCCACGTGACCATTCAAGTGATTTGGGAACAGCTGAAGAAATGGTTGGAAAGAAAAGCATTGATGCGTGTGTTGCTGGTAAACGTTTCCATTCACATTGCTAGTAAATTAATGCATTCCTTAATTAACATGCATTCAAACCATTGGAAAATGGCTAGAAGCGCAAAAGCTATGAACGGCTGGAATTCAAAGGTCCAAGTATTCATGTATACATGTATACACGTATACGCATATACGTTCTCTAAACGTGTTGAGAAAAAAATAACAGAGAGGTTCTAAAAATATGGAAAATTCCTCTAAAATACTAGGAACTATTTGGAGCTTAACAAAGTTGGTTTCGCGATTTTCCAACATGTAGATTTTTCGCAAAAAAATCTTTGTGAATCAGACACCTATACAGATTTTTATAAAATCAACGACTTAAGTTATATAACATGTTTTTCGAAAATATTTGAAGAGAACACTCTCATCTTCCAATTATCTTTATTTTAAATAAAATTTTAGATTTTATGCTTAGGCAAAACGTATGATTTAAATTTTATATAATTAATTTGATATGGCTGAAATTCCAATTAACTCCAAAAATTCCAAGTCTCGGTCTGGAGGCTATCCCGACAATTCTTCGGGGAAGACATCGGGATACTCACAGACTACCGGCACTTGGCCCATCTCTGGAACAGAAAGGGAATGAAGAGAGGGTTTCCGCACTGTCGACGGGCTAGAGTTAAGCCGAACTTGAATGCCGTCTGGATTCACTAAGGAGATAGAACGATTGGCACAGTCGATGCGTCCTTGGTTCTTGGATAGCCAATCCATTCCCAGGATTACATCGAGTCTAGGTGTATCAATCTGGATCAGATCTCCACTGAACTTCACTCCTTCAATCTCGATCGGGACTCCTAGGGAAATACACTGAGCTCGAAGGACTGAGCCAGGAGAATGAACTAGCATACAATTGCCTAGCAAACTAGTCTTGATCCCTTGGTCCTTACCAAATCTTGAAGACACGAAGGAAAGCGAAGCTCCAGAATCGAACAAAACCGCAGTAGGAGCTGAATGCACAAGGAACATACCAAGAACCACGTCCAGCGCATTGCTTGCTTCCTCCGCAGTCAACAAATTGTGTCGGCCTTGACCAGGAATCTGTGCTGATCGGGGTCCTGCTCGGCCTGCCTGGTGGCCACCGCGTCCACTTGCCGGAGCTTGGGGACGAACTGGAGCACTTTGAGCTGGAGGACCAGTCGGAAGGGGTCGTTGGTGTGGGCAAACATTGGCGCACGCGAAGCACGAAAGCGGTGTCGTCCTATTCTGTCCTCCTTGAAATTGCCTGCCATGATTATATGATTAAACAGCAGATTGAGGGGCACGAGGAGCTGGTCGTTGAGGCCTTGGCGGCGATGAGGTGACTGACTGGGCACTGACTGCCTTTCCGGGGCGCAACCTCAACGGGCGAACGCTAGCTACCTTCTGGGCCAGCCACTTACGCTTCTGGCTCTCTGTTTCTGCTTTAGCACTGTCCTCCACTCAGATCGCCTTGTCAACCAACATTTGGAGGTTGGGAAACTCTAGAGATGCGAGTGAGTGCTTGATCTCCTCGTTCAGTTGTTCCCGGAACAGAGCAGTCCTCCGGGCCTCACTCGAAATCTCATCGGTGACATAGCAAGCCAAGTAGTTGAATTTGTGAAGGTAAGCCATGACTGACATGGATCCCTGCTTGAGATTATAGAATTCCTTTTTTTGATTTCCATCAAACTCGAGGGGATGTGGACTGCACGGAATGCTTCCTTGAAACCTTCCCAGGTTATGACCTGTCCAAGGGACAAATTGCCTTGTAGCTATACCACCATGCCGCAGCTGCTCCTTGGAGGTAATATGCAGCATACTGCACCTTCTCCTCATCGGTGCACCTTGCGAGATCGAGTTTGCACTCAATGTTGCGAAGCCAATCGTCAATGTCTAAAGGGTCTGATGCTGACGAGAAATTGGGTGGGCGAGTCCGCTGGAACTCGGCCAATCGCGATTGGGGTTGTATCGCTGCCATACCACCATAGGCAGCGGCACCAAAGTTCTCTGAATTCTGCACCAATCGCTCCAGCAGATGAGTCTGCATGACTAGCACTTGGGCCATCGACGGAGGAGGAGGCAACTCATCACTCTGAGCATCATGGTGATTCTGCGACGCCTCCAGTCCACCCTCTGGTGCATTGGAATGCTGAGATCCATGGCCGTGGTGGATCAGGGAGTACTGGATTTGGCTCTACACCAGCCAGATTCTGCTCATCCTGAGCTGCACCACCAGCCATGAGTGCACAAACAGTCCGTCTCCTCAGCGTCCTGTTTGACATGGAGTCTCAGCAACACGTACAATAGGCGCATTTCAAGTAATGGGACGAACTAGAATGGATATTGCGGAAACTCATGCATTCCTCAAATTGCGGCAACGCAAGATGATTGAGCATGCATCACAGCAAAGGATTGCAATTACTGTAGATTCAAGGATAACGACTTAGCACGCCTTTTCGCGCTACAGCGGGATTATATTACATCATCATCACAACTACCGCATGTTCCCACACAGATTCTGTACAACAAAAGTACATCACTAGCTAGCTCCTATGCACGGCAAAAGCGAGCTTCAGTACTAACTATTACACAGAGATCTAGGCATCTCCACCATTCTCGGTAGGGGCGTCAGAAGCATCTGGAGCAGTAGGGGGCGTAGCCTGCTCCACGGCGTAAATCAGCTCGTACTCGCGACCGCCAAAGATGAGAATCTGCCCCGGCGCTGAGCTCGAGGAAGCTCCAGGGCGCACGACTGAGACACGGCATCAACTGCCTCGCACCGACATCCTAGCAAGACTAGAGACTCGGCATTAGGATCCGTACGAACGAGGAAGCTCCTTTGCCGGCTCAAGAGCATCGTGCTCCCCGTACACTATCTTAGTGGTGAAGAAGCCATGGTTGACGAACGGTGCCATGCAGGCTTTCCAGTTTGGCGATGCGGCAACGAGCGAGCAACAGCTCAACACAAAGAAGCAGAAGATAGCGATCGAGGGCTTGCACAAGGCCAAGGTGCCAGATCAGTGCAGGACCCGTCAACTCATCTGCTGCCATGTAGGCGTTCACCTGACTATCCAGCTCACTTGAGGGACAGGTAGGAAACAGCTGGGTCATCTCTGGGAGGCCGAAGTGAAGTCGGAGGATCGAGACATACGCCCCATCCAATACAGCTGTGAGAGGACTCGGGCCCGTACCATGGTAGAGGCGAGTCTGCTCCCCATACTGTCGTCCACGAATGGAGACCTCCACAACGAAGAGGCAAGAGGCTGGGCTGAGTCCGGCACGCGAAATCAAATACCCGGTGGCTCAGTGAAGCCAGCACGGCGCATCATGTCCCAATGGGCTGCCTGGACGGTGCCTTCCTAGATCACGCATGTGAAGTAGCAGGGCTCCCAGTGTCCCGACATCTAAGATCAAGAAGAGGAACCGGTTAGCAAAGGCCTTATATGGACAAGAACCAAAATAGGTAGGGAAAACGCAAAAGAACAAGCCAAACCAAGCAAAAACCACGGCCTAGAGCCTTATCCCTACCATCACCCGGTACTCAACTAGCTTTTTTTTGAATTAGGTGACGCTTCCCAAAACACTAACTCAAGCTTTTGAATAAGAAAGGGAAAATAGAGTAACCCGGTTTTCACGCTTCACCCTACCTGAGAAATCGGAAGTTGAAGGTTGGGGTAAGATGAAATTCCTTTTGAAGATTCGACATCAGAGAAGATGCTATAGAGAGGGAAGGATAGCATTCTAAATTTTTACAATTAGGATGTACTATTGAAATAAGTTTTCAGGAAAAAGACTCATTCCTAGTCCTATCAATTAACTACCTAGAGTTTCCTTTTAGTCATGCATAGCTCTGATACCACCTCTTGTGGGGGCTCCGGAATCAGATTAGCGAACCGAGTCATTACTGTTGCATTGGACTGGCAATTAATGCAACCCGTAATAGTCCGATTGCTAAACTAAATCCATACTCAGATAGAGGACAATTGATCGGCAACACTTGGGGAAAGTGCTCATGCCAATCGATTGACCTCGACCCGAGCTTCTCGCTACCGTGTGTCTAGTACTGGTTCCCTGGATCAGTAGCCTAGCACCCACACGTTGTCAATTGAGACAGATCATTTCCATGCAAGAGTAAATACTTTACATCTGAAAGGTAGAGTTGTTACAACTTGCTTAATATTACATGTTACGGCCTCATGGCCTACACAAGTCCAAAAGACAGGATAGAAAATAGAGGAAGTTCAAAAGAGAAACGCGTTGTGTGCCATCCACCCTCAGGCAACTGACTGGAATGGAATCCAGTTAACCCTCGGCAAATTCGTCAAATTCTGACGCGAACTGCGACTCGTCGGGATTGTCCTCATTACTTTCTTCTCCTTCTAGCCAAAATTCGTTAGAGCAAACGGTGAGTACATGTATGTACTCGCAAGACTTTAGTGTATGGAAATGATAATATATATATATGCAGGTTTCAACAAAGGATGCAGGTTTCTACACTAAGTCTATTTGAGCACAAAGCTAGATTTATTTGCAATACAATATTAGATTCCAAATCATCGCAGTTTACAAAGCAATCGAAAAGAGAACATTTTGATGTAACAGTAAACAATAACATTTGATCCATAAACACAATACCATCCAATTCACCTTATTCCATTCCATTCCATGCTCAACCAACCACACCATTTTATGAGACAAGACTAAACCGAAATCAAAACCAAACAATCCCAACCCTTTTTCCTTTGCAAACATTTTCCAAAACAAACCAAACCAAAATCTATACTTGATAGTACTTCCCAAGCTACTCATGACTGTGAGCACGACTAATCGATTAGTTTATTTATCTCTGCAAAAACTTTATACTGTACCCACATGACACGTTCTAGCAATCATGACATCCATGCTACGTGATACTTATCGTACCCGTTTTGCTAGACAGTGACGAAACCTTTCGAGAGATCGGGATTCGCATCTTGCACCGGCCTGGTAACGTGTGTTCCTGGCTACGGCCATAGAGGATGGCCACTAGTGGTCCTACAGGCTCCCACTAGCCCATGACTCTCCGTAGTAGGCATTACCATTGTATTGGGTAAACTCTCCCTCGACGCCTCGACGAGAGAGTCCCTAGAACACACCGGCACCACAGGTGTGTCCATACCGCCTTGCCCTCCTCAATGCAAGACCAGATCCTTCTCATTGTACTAGGATAAGGCCATCCCATATTGGCATATGTGGTTGCACGTTTTTGACTTAGTGATAACATCAAGTTCACGTCCTTAGGGTGACTCAGGTGAGATCTTCCAAATTCACTTGCTACGGCCACAGAGGATCGGCACTAGCGGCCCCACGGAGCACCCACTAGTCCGTAACCTCCCCATAGCAAGGAACCAAACCAAAACAAGCCCCTGGCTTGAAATCCAATCCATAACCATTCCATCCAACCAGTCCAAACCAACCAGACCAAACCAAACCATTTCCAAACCACCAACTCCGCACATCTCGCCCGGGTGTAAACTCTCTGTATTTTCCATTTTACTCACGCAACCATCCCTTTTTCAACCAAACCAAAACACCGTTTGATTTTCCAAACCAGAACCCAAATTCTAACCATAACCCAACCAACCACCATTTTAGTGTTCCAGGAGAATTGTAATTGATTGAGTCACGATCTCCTGTAGCAATTACTTGTAACACCCCGGCATTTAATATGCCCGAATGCTACCGAACATAAGCTAAACAACAACTAAATACCATATTTAACATAAAATTCCAGCAAAGGTGCATAGGCTAAAAACCGAGATTTCGGCAGCACCTCCTTTGTTTTATCATGAATTTAAGGAGCAGCAATAATATGGCATTATATGGCAATAAGAGAAACATCTAAAACAGCAATAAATAGAGTCTTAACGACAATAAAAGACTAACATCAAGCTCTTAAAGTTCCAAGTGTCAAACAAACAATAGAACTCTCATTAACCAAGCTAAGACTTAATTTAAAGGCCATCACACGCAATTTATTATCCAACTAAATGAATTGACTTGGGGAAACATTAAGGTGAAGCAACGTGTGAGCGTTTGACTATTCCCCTTTCCCGCATGCCGTTCTCATGGTACCTAAAACAACAAGAAAACACAAGGGTGAGTTCGAAAACTCAGCAAGCATACTGCAATGGACAACAAGCATAACAACAAGTCAATAACATCTTTCATCATGTATAACATCTCATTCATGAATACTTATCATTATCCTCATCAATTTGTATGCGATGTAATGCATTGCTCCTGACCCTCTGGAACCTCATACCGGTATGGGAAGTACACACCCGTCGGTGTGCACCCTTTCCCCCTTCCATCCCGAAGATGGAGGGTGCCTACTCGCTTCCAAACACCACGTGGATGGAATCACGACATAGGACTTACTCAATGGCGTTCCGGATTAGTCATAACTTTCTCACCGACCTTGCCGGACTAGTTAAGACTTTCTCACCGCCCTCGCCCTATCTCATGACATGCATGCAACCATGCCAATTATCTTATTTAATTCACATATTAACACATGGCATCATAATATGTTAAACATGCTCATCATATCATATCAATCATTAAAACATGGCAAGTGGACATATATCATGTAGGCAATTCCATTTAATTTCAACATGCAACCTACAACTTGCTATCCATCACAACACACTTGCCTCAACCACGTGCAACGGATTGGCGGGAAGAAGAGGGAACTCCTGGGGTCACACCACCTTTGCCCGATGCACAAAACTCCAATCAATCTCCGCGAATCTCCTCGCGAATCGCTCCTCGCTCCACGTTCCTCGCTCCTCGCTCCTTGCTCCTCGCTCCTCGCTCCACGGGATGACTCCACGAGGTGCAGGGGTGGGGAGGCCACCCTAGGGCAGCAAGGGGTGGAGGGGAGGTGGTGTGGAGGTGGAGGAAAGGGAGGGGGGTGCGCACGGTTTGGGGGCTAGGGCTTAGGGGAGGGGGAGGGAGGAGAGGGGCGCAAGAGGGGGAGGTGGGGGCGCAATATGGGGAGGTGGGGGCGCAAGGGGGCTGGGGGGAGCCCCTTTTACCAGCCCTCAACCCAATCCTAGACCGTTACGGAGTCCTAATCCATCCCACCAAAGCCCACCAAGGCCCAAAACTCCTCCGGGAAGGCCCAAAACCCCGAAAACGGCCCGGAAACGGCCCGGAAAAGCTATTAACCTCCGATTCTTATGATTTTAACCCTAATTCCACATCTCATACTGTACTTAACCTTATCATGCTCAATAATAAGGTTACGACACTCCGAGGTGTCACATCCTTCCCCCCTTCAACAGGATTCGACCTCGAATCTAAACGCACCAACACGAAACCCAGCAAAACCAAAAGGTCGAATTTTCACATCACATACCTGAGGCGAACAGCTCAGGATACTTCTCGCGCATGCGAGATTCCAGCTCCCAAGTCGCTTCTCTCTCGGTCTGATGTGACCACAGGACCTTGACAAACTTAAGCGTCCTGTTCTTCATCACTCGCTCTGAAGTCCCCAGAATTTCCACAGGACGGGACTCGAAGGTGAGGTCCTGCTGAAGCACTAATGGTTCCAATGGAACCACCAACTCCGGATCATGCAAGTACTTCTTCAACATCGAGACATGGAACACATTATGCACACCTTGCATGGATTCCGGTAGCTCTAGGCGATAGGCCAACCTGCCAACTCGGGCGAGGATAGGAAAAGGCCCAACATACCTTGGACTGAGCTTTCCTTTGGTGCCAAAACGCACCACACCCTTGGTGGGAGATACTGCGCAAAAATGCGCTATCACCCACCTCAAACTCCAAGTCTCGCCGCCTCACATCAAAGATAGCTCTTACATGCTCGCTGCTGCGAGAAGGTTCTTCAGAACCTCCGACACGCGATCAACGATCTGCTGCACCCAATCTGGTCCAAGAATAGCTCTCTCGCCCACGGCATCCCAACAAAGTGGCGATCTGCACTTCCGACCATACAAGATTACCTCATAAGGAGCAGCCGGATCTTTGGAATGGTAGCTGTTATTGTAAGCAAACTCTGCAAGGGGCAAATGGTCTTCCAGCTACCCTTCCAAGCCATCACACAGGCCCCGAGCACGTCCTCCAAAGTTTGGATGGTACGCTCAGATCGCCCATCTGTCTGAGGGTGAAGCGATACTAAGGCAAAGCTGCGTACCCAAAGCACTCTGCAAACTCTCCCGAGAACTTGGAGACGAACTTAGCATCCCGATCAGAGATAATGGTCTTGGGTACACCATGCAATCTCACAATCTCCCGCACATAGATGGGAGCCAACTCGCTCATTGAATTGGTCGTGCGGATGGGAATGAAATGCGCAGACTTTGCCGAGGCAGTCCACCACAACCCAAACATCATCCTTCCCTCGAGGAGTACGAGGTAAGCCGACCACAAAATCCATAGAGATGTCATCCCATGGCCACACAGGAATCTCCAAAGGTCAGAATAAAGCCGGGACGCTTATGCTCAGCTTTGATCTTCCGGCAAACCCCACAAGACGCCACATACTTGGCAATATCCACTCTCATCCCTTTCCACCGTAAATTCTTCTTCAAGTCCCTGTACATCTTGGTCTCCCGGATGGACCGTGTCTGGGTGCGATGAGCTTCTTTCAGGATGTCTTCTTTCACTTGAGATTTACGGGGCACGCCTGCAGACGGCCTGAAACCTCAAAGCTCCGCATCATCAACAGTAAAGTCTCGGACTTGCCATCCTCAAGGCGTTTCCTCACTGCTTTGGAGCAAGCGATCATGCTTCTTTGTGCCTCTCGCACACACTCAGGAATCGGACTCAAGAATCATTTGAGTTTCAGCCTGCACGGTCCCCGCAAAGCAATAGGAGACTCCCAAGCGCTCAAAATCAGCAACAAGACAATCAACAACAGGGGCATTGTCTTGCGATCGAGGGCGTCGGCCACCACATTTGCTTTCCCGGATGATCTTTTGGATAGTGAGGTCATAATCCTTTATCAACTCTAGCCACCTCCTCTGCCTCAAGTTCAAATCTTTCTGAGTAAAGATGTACTTGAGGCTCTTGTGATCAGTGAAAATATCACAAGACTCACCGTCTGAGTAATGCCTCCATATCTTCAATGCAAACACCACGGCGGCTAGCTCAAGATCATGCGTGGGATAATTACATTCATGCTTTTCAATCGCCTCGAAGCATAAGCAATCACCTTGCCCTCTTGCATGAGCACACACCCAAGTCCCAACCGAGAAGCATCCGAATAAGCAGTGAAGCGCTTCCCGGCTCGGGAAGGGTAAGAACAGAGCGATCACTAACTTCTCCTTCAAAGTGCGAAGTGTGCTCACACTCTGTGATCCACTGGAATTTCCTCCCCTTCTGAGTCAGCTGCGAAAGTGGCTTGGCAATGATAGAGAAATCCTACACAAAACGCCGATAGTAGCCAGCCAACCCAAGGAAACTACGCACCTCTTTGACATTGGAAGGCCTCTTCCAATCCAAAACTGCTGAGACTTTGCTAGGATCTACGGATATGCCCTCTGGATTGATGATGTGGCCAAGAAAACCCACTTCTGAAAATCCAGAACTCGCACTTTTTCAGCTTAGCAAAGAATTGATTCTCCCTCAGGGTACTCAAAGACAAGCCTCAAGTGTCGCTCATGCTCCTCTTCCGATTTAGAGTAAATCAGAATGTCATCGATGAACACTACCACAAACTCATCAAGGTACTTGTGTAGCATACTGTTCATCGCCTCCATAAAGACAAAGAGGAGCATTAGTTAGTCCAAAAGACATAACTTTAAATTCATAATGCCCATACCTAGTGGAGAAAGCGGTCTTCTCAATGTCCTGCTCCCTCACACGGATCTGATTGTACCCGTGAAGATCAATCTTGGAGAACACCTTTGCTCCCTTCAGTTGGTCAAACAGATCCTCGATGCGAGGCAAAGGATACTTGTTCTTGACTGTCACTTGATTAAGAGCACGATAATCAATGCACATACGCCAACTTCCATCCTTCTTCGAGACGAAGAGGACGGGTGCTCCCCATGGCGATACGCTACGCCGAATGAAGCCCTTGGCCAACAGATCCTCCAATTGCTTCTTCAACTCGTCTTGAAAAGGACGAGCCAAGCGGTATGGAGAGATAGAAATAGGTCGAGTGCCAGGAACAAGATCAATACGAAACTCCACATTCCTCACAGGAGGTAGACCAGGCAACTCGTCAGGGAACACATCAACGAACTCCTTCACTACAGAAATCTCCTCAATGGGAACTGAGGAAGATGGCTTCTCAGACAAGGTCATGAGGAAACCCAATAGCCTCAAACGCCGACCAGAAAACCAACTAGTCAAAGCAAAGACGGAACTGGAGGGTATACCACCCTGAAAGGTCAACTCTTCCCCGGACGGGGCCTGCAAGGCAACTGTCTTCCAGAAACAACAGATCTTAGCACTGCATCGATGCAGCCACCCATGCCCAAAATGACATCAAAAGTAGCCAACTGGATCACCATGATATTGGCAAAGAAAACATCATCATCAATTGCAATGGTTCTACCAGGGCAAACCTAATAACTAGAAATCAAACCCCAGGAGAATCGACTAACACGGACTCGTAAATCCGAACTCCCAACTTAGCTCTACTAGCAAACTCCGACGACACAAAAGAGTAGGATGCTCCGGAATCAAATAGAACAAAGGCATCAACGGAATCCACGAGCGAGTACGAAACCACCTCTGGATGCCGGTGACTCGGCGGTCGGCAGCGTACACTCCTGGTGGCGTCGGGACGAAGGAGCCCCGACTCGGTGATGCCCCAACAAGGCAGGGGCGGAGGAGGCAAGCGAGGAGGAAGCAGGCAGCTGCGGGCACCAAGAAGCGGGCCGGTGGCGCCCACGCAAAGGGCGGCTGAGAAACAGGGGCAGCCATCATGTGCACCGATCCTCTAGAAGACGCCGCTGGAGTGGGAGGAGAAGGCACCGTCTCCCACTTGATGATGCTACCGGGGTTCATCCGGCAGACTCGCCCCATATGGCCGGGCTTGCCACAGTGGTTGCAACTCCCGGTCCAACCACACTCTGAAGCACGGTGCTCGCCACCGCACTTGAAGCACTTCATGCCTGCCCGGCACAGACGAACAGTCGCTCGCGAAGAAGACGACTGGACGGCCCCATCTTAGCCCCCGAGGAGGAGCCCTGTCCTCCCTTGAACTTCTTGAAGGTGGGTGTTGAGAGGACCCCCCTCCTCCCCCCAAGGGCCTCTCCTGGCCCCCGCCCGGGGCCGCAGGAACCCCTGAACCTCCCGGGGTCTGCTTGGCCCGGGAGAGCTCCAACTCGAGCTCCATGCCCTTCGCTTGCTCCACCACCGAGCAGAAGTCACGAGGAACAGTCGCCCCCATGACAACTCTGAACTCCTGGTTGAGGCCCCTACGGAACCTCCTAGCTTTCTCCCGATCGTTTACCGCCACAATGCAGACGGGCGCACCACGCTGTTGAACTCCTTCTCATACTCACACCGACCTCTTTCCTCGGGAAAGAGTGGTCGAGTAAGCTCCATCCTCTCAAGGAAAGACTCTGGATGGAACTTGGCTCGGAAGCGAGCCACAAAGTCCTCAGGTCATTGGACCCAGATCGGGGATCTAGCGGCCGTAACCCTCCCACCAGATATCGGCTTGGCCCTTCACCGAAAGCCACAAAGCGAGTCCTGCGAACCGAGGTCAACTCTAGGACCTCAAGCGCCTCTCCATGTACCGCAGCCAATCTGCGGACTGGATCGGCGTGCTGCTCCGTCGAAAGTGTCAAGACGGAGGGACATCCACTCCAGGAGACTCATCCTCGGCTCCGGTGCAATGGGGCAACAACAGGGCCATCGCAGGGGAGGCACAACAGCGGGGCTGCCCGCAGCTGGCCGGGCGCAGCTCCTGAATCTCCCTCTGCAGAGCCTGGACTAAATCTTCATTTGCGGCGGGCACCCCCGCTCCCGACCGTGCAGCTGGAAGCTCCTCCTGAGCTGGCCCACGAGCATTAAGCGAAACGCTACCCTCAGCAACAGACTCCTCAACTCCCTAGGAGCCTCGCCCCTGGCCTCCACGGCCACGGCGTCCACGGCCTCTACCCCCTGGCATGGCTGCTTTAGACAGACAACCACCCAAACACGAAAGCACACACTCAAGATCATAGATCAAACATCATCATAAGCATATTCTTCATTAAATAATTAAGCGCAATGCAATGATGAACCAAAACCCCATCCTACTGTGCAACCAAGTGTGTCAAATTTTAGATTAGTTATACCACTTTTGCAAGTTTTAATGTTGCTATCCTATAACAAAGTTTTAGTTAAGACCTAAGCCATGTTTCTAAGTTATTCCACATCACATTTTAGTTGTACCCTATAGCATGACACTAAAAATTCACATTCCAAGGACCTGCAGCCCGCTCTGATACCAACTGTAACACCCCGGCATTTAATATGCCCGAATGCTACCGAACATAAGCTAAACAACAACTAAATACCATATTTAACATAAAATTCCAGCAAAGGTGCATAGGCTAAAAACCGAGATTTCGGCAGCACCTCCTTTGTTTTATCATGAATTTAAGGAGCAGCAATAATATGGCATTATATGGCAATAAGAGAAACATCTAAAACAGCAATAAATAGAGTCTTAACGACAATAAAAGACTAACATCAAGCTCTTAAAGTTCCAAGTGTCAAACAAACAATAGAACTCTCATTAACCAAGCTAAGACTTAATTTAAAGGCCATCACACGCAATTTATTATCCAACTAAATGAATTGACTTGGGGAAACATTAAGGTGAAGCAACGTGTGAGCGTTTGACTATTCCCCTTTCCCGCATGCCGTTCTCATGGTACCTAAAACAACAAGAAAACACAAGGGTGAGTTCGAAAACTCAGCAAGCATACTGCAATGGACAACAAGCATAACAACAAGTCAATAACATCTTTTATCATGTATAACATCTCATTCATGAATACTTATCATTATCCTCATCAATTTGTATGCGATGTAATGCATTGCTCCTGACCCTCTGGAACCTCATACCGGTATGGGAAGTACACACCCGTCGGTGTGCACCCTTTCCCCCTTCCATCCCGAAGATGGAGGGTGCCTACTCGCTTCCAAACACCACGTGGATGGAATCACGACATAGGACTTACTCAATGGCGTTCCGGATTAGTCATAACTTTCTCACCGACCTTGCCGGACTAGTTAAGACTTTCTCACCGCCCTCGCCCTATCTCATGACATGCATGCAACCATGCCAATTATCTTATTTAATTCACATATTAACACATGGCATCATAATATGTTAAACATGCTCATCATATCATATCAATCATTAAAACATGGCAAGTGGACATATATCATGTAGGCAATTCCATTTAATTTCAACATGCAACCTACAACTTGCTATCCATCACAACACACTTGCCTCAACCACGTGCAACGGATTGGCGGGAAGAAGAGGGAACTCCCGGGGTCACACCACCTTTGCCCGATGCACAAAACTCCAATCAATCTCCGCGAATCTCCTCGCGAATCGCTCCTCGCTCCACGTTCCTCGCTCCTCGCTCCTTGCTCCTCGCTCCTCGCTCCACGGGATGACTCCACGAGGTGCAGGGGTGGGGAGGCCACCCTAGGGCAGCAAGGGGTGGAGGGGAGGTGGTGTGGAGGTGGAGGAAAGGGAGGGGGGTGCGCACGGTTTGGGGGGCTAGGGCTTAGGGGAGGGGGAGGGAGGAGAGGGGCGCAAGAGGGGGAGGTGGGGGCGCAATATGGGGAGGTGGGGGCGCAAGGGGGCTGGGGGGAGCCCCTTTTACCAGCCCTCAACCCAATCCTAGACCGTTACGGAGTCCTAATCCATCCCACCAAAGCCCACCAAGGCCCAAAACTCCTCCGGGAAGGCCCAAAACCCCGAAAACGGCCCGGAAACGGCCCGGAAAAGCTATTAACCTCCGATTCTTATGATTTTAACCCTAATTCCACATCTCATACTGTACTTAACCTTATCATGCTCAATAATAAGGTTACGACACTCCGAGGTGTCACATTACTACTACGAGGCTAAGCGTATGCAATTACTACACTTTATTATCACCTTCACATTTATTGCTATGTCCAATACTGGTCTATAGGTTGACAAGGTTTTCAGTTCAATTCAGATTAAGGAAATCCATCACATCTGGGTTTAACTACCAATTCCCACAAACTAGTGTCATAATTAAACATACACGCATGCATAATAATTTTGATAATCAGAAAATATGATTTGCAATTATGGGAGCAAAATGGTCGAAGGAGGTGCTTGCCTGTTTGCTCTTCAACGAAATCAGACTCTGGAACGAAGTCGGGGTCATCTGCGACGTTCGACACGTCAACGTCTACGCAGAGAACAAATAAAACCGACAACACGATCAACGACAGAGAAAGAAGTAATCAAATACCAATAAGAACCGAAAACAAAAAGCGAGAACTCAGACGGAAAAAGGAAATCAGGCTTTCTTCCTGAGCCCAGCAGTACCAGCTACTGTTGAGCGGTAGTGGCTCCCTAGGCCGACAGTACCGTCCAGCAAGCCCGGTAGTGCCACTGGCCGGGAACCCAAAATGGATGCTCTCTGGAAAAAAAAGTACTGGGTTACCTCCGGTACTACCGTGAAGGCGGTAGTACCAGCCTAATGGCTCGGTAGTGCTGGTCTCCAGAGATCGAAATGGGGACCTCTCTGGAAATTCACTGCCGATGTTGTGGCCACGGTAGTGCTGCTCGGGCGGCAGTACCGGCCCCACAACGGCGGTAGTGCCGGCCTACAGAGAAATCCAAAACCGCAAAAAGTAAAATCGTGCGGTTGAGTTCGAAACTTCGCGGTAATGGCATGGATAGGTTCCTAGCAAAGCCAGGGACCCATTCACGTTGGCCACGGTGAGTTTCGAGCTCATTTGCTCAATTTCTTGCTTTTTGACCTTATGGACCCTAAGAACGACGAGAAAACGGATTTTCACTCAAAACGGATCCAAATCCGATTCTTGTCACGGCAATGGGACCTCTACAGCATTAGGGACCCATACACGTTTGTTTCGAGGATTTTGGGACTTCAGAATGCGAAATTGCACCGAATGCCCAAAATGCATCTTTTTGTAAATCGACCGAAACCGCGGATTTGCAACTCGCGTATTGGTTCCACTAGAGCAATATGGTTCCATACGACCAAGAGCTCGGCTACGATACCGATGCACGATGATCGAACTCCTAGAACTCGAAAACCCTAATAATCCTGAATTCAATTCTAGACTCGAATCGATTTCAAACTCGATTCTTTCGCGAGAATTGATGTTCAGGGCGTGGAATATATTCGCAAGTTGCCATCTTGACTTGTCCAGAGCTGGAGTTTCAAAAGAAGGTCTCCAAAAATTCGAGGGATGAATTTTGAGCGAATAAATCCAACTAGAGGTAGATCAGGGTTTTCGGAACAAATTGATCACACAAAGTAATCCTTCTAACCCTAACCTAGGTCTAGCAACTCAAGGAATCAACGATCTACTACTTGAACTAGGTTTTCTAGGGTTTAACCAAAGGGAAAAGAAAAGAGAAAAGGAAGAAGAGGATAGGGTTTGAGATTGAACCTATGGATTGAGCTCAAACCTTGAATCCACCACTTGTGATGCTTGCTAGGGCCTTGGGGATGCTTCTCCACGCCTTGTCCTTGCCTCCCCTTACTCCAAATGGCCTCCACCCAGCCGGATTTGAGGAGAGGTGGAGCTCATGAGAGAAGAGAAGGGGGAGAGGAAGAACAAGAGGGAGAGGGAGGAGGGGCAAATGAGGGAGAAGGGGAGAAGGAGGAGGCCCTCCCCTGGGGTTTAATGGCGACGTGGGGGCGTGGGAATCGAGAAATGGGAGGAGAAGCCAGCGACGTGCAAAAACATGGCCTGTCCCCCGTTTCTCGATGCTTTGGCCAGCAGTACCGCCCGGGTAGGCCGATACTGCTGCTCTAGCCGGCAGTATCGGGCTTACACCTGCGGTACTGCCGCTCCAGGGCTGAGAGCTCTGGATTCTTCGCGGCTTTCACAACGAAGCTCAACCAAAAACAACAGGGTCCTTTGGAATAGGTTTAGGGTATTGTCGGGACCCGAATTTGCAAATCCGGACCCTCTGTGTATTCAGCACTAGTCCAGGAACGCGCTAGTGCACACAGTCTTAACATCGGTAAATATCACAATCATACCACTCGATACTAATAATGTACTTTAATTAAATAGTCAAACTGGTTGCTCGACCTTATGGTCAAGTTACAAATATACGCCTCGCAGGGCGAAACTTATTAAGAGAGAAATAATAGCATCGGAAAATAAAATAACTTCGTGGCGCCATCCAGTATACCACAGGCAACTGACTGGGCTCGCTCCCTAAGTAGACGGTTCCTCTTGGAGCTCCTCCTCCAAAGCTGGTGTAGTCTCCTCTTCAACTGGTGTTGTATTGTGGCAAGGGTGAGTACTTGGTACTCAGCAAGTCATGCACAGAATGCAGCTAATATACTACATGCATGGCTTAATACAAAGGAGTGGCTCAGGGTATTTTTGCAGTAAACAGCATTTGACAAATATCATAAGTAGATTCGAAAGCAGTAGTAACAAGTAAAGTATAATTAACTTTTCAAAGAGTTTGGTAAACATCTTTTCCCATCCTAATCCACGTTTCCATCATCATCATTATTAATCCAACCCAACCCTTCAAGTCCAAGTTATTTTTGAGAAAATTTAACCCTTGACTGTAATTCCCGAGCAATGTCCAATACCGCGGACACGGCTATTCGAATAGTTTATACACTCTGCAGAGGTTATGCACTTTACCCAAAAGATACAGTCAAACACCACAAAGGCGAGTTCCCGTAACAAAGTCTTTCAAAAACTTCTAACAATACAAGTGAGCCTCCCCGGTTATTGCACACTAACCCTTCCCTTATCGAAGGCGAAGTTTAGGCCAATCAACCGTTAGATGGGTACCTGGCCGCAGCCCCGGTACGCTCCCCCATACAACATACACAAAGGGTGTAGTTGACCTCCTGAGGTCCCACAGGTACGTTATTAGCAACTTAGTCAACTAGGTCCGTCCCATTACAGACATGTGGTTGCAAGATTAACTCAGTTCAAAGGCTTGCAAGGTGAAGTCCTTAGGGTGACCAGGGCAAGACTACCCGAAGAACCAAAACATCATTCCCAATGCCACAACTGGCCCACCTGATCATTCTTGCCACATGCCCCGGTCAAAAGCTATTTATCAAACCCCAGTTGGTTACCATGCACCACGTGCCATCAACATCACATGATACCTTTCCAAAACAGGTTCAATATGTCATTAAGTCAATATTAACGTTTGAGTGTCCAAAATCATGTCATGAGCACGTGTGAGTCTAAGCCATATACTACAACGATCTACAAACCCATGTTGGCAATTTAGTAATGTCCAACTAATAATCCACAACTAGGGTGACAAGGGGTCATGGCACATATTTAAGTAATCAAGGTGTCATACAGCAATTAGGCATTTATCTAATTACCCATAATTAAGTAAAGCATTTTCTAATTTAAACTAGCATGCAATAATTTGAACCAAAATAGGTTTCAAAATGGGATCAACATGGTCAAAGCATAACTTGCCTTCAAAAAGTACTTGTTCTTGGTCTTGAGCTGGCTCCTGGGTCAATACTTCTCCTTCGAAGCCTTCGGGCACTTCAACGTCTACTCGTAATGCGTGCAAATAGCAATACACAAATAAACAATAGGCAAAAGCATCCCAAAACTCCAAATAAAATCCATAAACAGAGAGAACATAATTTTATGAATTTTTAGGAACTGGAATCGTTCAAATCGGAGTTAAAATGCAAAAGTTATAATTATTTAAAGTTTAAATAATCAATTAAATAATATTACAGAGAAAAACTTTAGTCCAAAAATTAAATAAAATTCATAATTAGGTAGATCTCAATTTTATACAAATTTAGAAATTTGAATCACTCAAATCGGAGTTGAAACGCAAAAGTTATAAACGTTTGAAGTTTGAAACAAAATCTGAAATCATTATTTCGAATTAATAAATCATTTTCTTTTTCGGAAATTAATTATTGCGTCATGGGTGACACGTGTCGGCTCCTGATTGGTCGGCTGACGTCAGCCGGCTCACGGACTCGACGCACGGTGCGGCTCGGTCCACCGTGGACCCGGTCCACGGCTCGGGTCGCTGACACGCGGGTCCCACCCGTCAGTGGGTCACATGCACGGTGCGACTCTCGGGCGAGACACTGACATGCGGGCCCGCATGTCGATGTGACGCCCGATCACGCCAGCTCGGCGGCCCGGCGCAGCGGTGGTCCGCTGTCAGTGACTCAACGCACGGCGCGGCGGCGGCTACGTGGCATGATCACGGCCGTTGGATCTAGATCCAACGGTCCGGATCTAATCTAGTTAGTTACTACTACGGTTACGTGGCTCAATACGAAGCGTTAGATCTAAATCCAACGGCTGAGATTGGATCTAGAAATCGAAACGTAGATTTACACGGGATGACGTGGACTCACCGCGACTGTCGGATCCTGATCGGACGGCTGAGAGAGTTCGTGGGTGACGATGGCGTCGCGGCGGGGCTTGGTCACCGGAACCGAAGAAGACGACCCACGGGACAGCGACTCGGGGCAGATCCAGCAAAACGAAGGTGTCCCACGGGCGCATCACGTGATGGGGGTTCCAGATCTGGGACCCACGCGGCGCGGAACGGGCTATCGGCACTGGAGGAGAGGAAGAAACCACGGTGGTGCTTCACGAACTCCGGCGAAAGATTGCGGGCAGGCGGCGGCGGCTCGGGCGTTGGAAACTAGGGCAACAGGTGCGCTCGCAAACGGCGGTCCTCGGGCGATGACCCACGCCTTAAATGGCCTCGACATGCGCGCACAAAACAGAAACCTAACCAGACGCGGCGGCTACGCGGCGGCGGAGTCCGGCTCGGATTCGACGGAGACGACGACGCACGGCCGTCCACGTGGCACGATCGACGGTCACGATCGCGCGGGCGCGGTCGGATCCGGCCCGGACTCAGCTCAACCGGTGCGGTCCAATCTGGACCGTTGGATTCTGATCCAACGGTTCGGATCGAATGGGGTTCGGTCAAGTCACGTGGCTCGGGTCGGACTCGAGTCGGACTCAGACTCGAGTCTGACTCGGGCTCGGTCGGAGGAACAGTAACCGACCCGGTTCGATTTTCCAGCGATTTAATATTTAAAATAATTTCCAGTAATTCATTTAATTCAAGAAAAATAGCAAAATACTCAGAAAAATTCCAGAAAAATTCTGGAAAATACTTTGGGGCATTTGGGACTCAAATAAAATATTTCCAACAAAACTTTATTTGCAAAGTTTAATTCTTTAATTATTTTAAAATGGAATAAATTCAAATAAATTCCAAATAAATTCCAGAAAATTCCAAAAATTTACCAAAGTGCCAAATCACACATGAATTTAAGAAAAGCACAATTTTGTGGTGTTACAGGTATCCTAATGAAAGTTTAGGAACTCATGGTTGGGCTCTAACCTACACGATTCGAGATTTCGCCCGAAGTCGAATCCAGAGGCTCTAATCAGGGAAAACGACCGAACGGAACGACAAAAGGAATTTGAGAACGAATAACTCCCAATGAAAATCCGAAAACAAGTCAGAGCACTAATCAACACTTAATTAGCTTCATTTAGCTTAATTACAGAACACGGGTGATGAAATACAGTGCCCTCCAACTCTGAAGAGTAGGCGCGAGCGATCTGCCGCATCGCCCGACGCGACGTCTATTGGATCCCTGCCTCAAACGAAGACCTCCTCGCTGTGATGTAGATAGGACGACTCGCCTTGGTCTTCTCTCTAGCATACACAGTGATCTTGACATCCCATGCTCGGACCAGTCCTACCTTCACTATGGTGGTTCCCCGGTAGATCGGTCTGTCAAAACCCCAAAGTAGCTGCATCATACGCCACAACTTAGCAGCGTAACCTCTTTCACTCACGTAAGAACGCAACATTTTAAAACAAAGTGAGAATGAGAAAAATTCAGCAAGGGGTATGAACAAGAGAGAGGGGGTAAGTCAAGAGTTCATTCGTTATCATGGCAACTTTTAACTTTAGAAAATAGTTTTATCCTCACTACGACCATTCTAACTATGGGTAGGCCTACAGTCAGTATGGCACTGATACCACCTCTGTCGGGACCCAAATATGCAAACCTGGACCCTCTGTGTATTCAGCACTAGTCCAGGATCACGCTAGTGCACACAGTCCCAACATCGGTAAATACCACAATCATACTCAATGAAATAGTAAAGTACTTTATTAAAAGGGAAATATAACCGGTTACTCGACCTTATGGTCAAGTTACAAAAGTACGCCTCGCAGGGCTTAAGTCTTACTCAATAAACTTGCAGCGGAAAATAAAGAAACACGTGGCGCCAACCAATATGCCGCAGGCAACTGATTGGGCTCACCTCTAGTTCGTCGACTCCTCCTGGAACTCCTCCTCAAATGCTGGCGTCGATTCTTCTTCAACTGATGTTTGTATTGTGGCAAGGGTGAGTACTTAAAAGCACTAAGCAAGTCATACACATAAATGTAGTCTAATAGGTATATGCATGGCTTATTCCAACAATAGGCTAAGAGGTTCTTTTGCAATAAGCAACATTCACAAATAACAATAATAAATTGGAAATCGGTAAAACAGTAATAACAATAATAACTTCGTAAACAATTTCTCAAGTAAAGCATTTATTAACCTAAACAAGTTCATTATTTCCATCATCAAGTATCCATGAACCAAGTTCATTCTCATAAAGTCTAACCCTTGACTGTAATCACCGAGCGATGTCCAATATCGTGGACTCGGTTATTCGAGTAGGTTGTACACTCTGCAGAGGTTATACACTTTACCCAAAAGATACAATCAAACACCACAAAGGCGAGAGATCGTAACAAAGCCTTTCCAAAGCTACTTCTAGACCCGGTACTGCCCGCTAAGGTTTCAACACTGAAGGGATTGGTTACCACACTCAAGGCCCCCCTCTTGCGCCTGTGAAACCACCTGTTAACCCGGGGCTCACACCACCATGACAACATCAAAATATAGACATCACAGTTTACTCGGCCAGGTCTATCCCATTCTAGACTTGTGGCTGTATGTTGCACTCAGTTCAAATTCTTGCAAGGTTAAGTCCTTAAATAACTAGGGCAAGACTACCTAAATGAATTCACAAGTATCCAAAACCAGCAAAAACCAAATACGACCTTCCATGTGCCATTTTTGGCCCACCAGAAACAGTCTTGCCACTTGCCCCAGTCTAAATCATTTTACCACCCCGGTTGATTACTATGCACCACGTGCCATCATCAACATCAATAACACATGTCACATCTTCCGAAAACACATTCCATATTTCATTAAGTCAAGATTAACATTTAACATTCCAAAATGATGTCGTTGACACGTTGCGGGGCTAAGCACACTACATGTGATCTATCTAACCCATGTTGGCAAATTAATAATATCCAACTAATACTCCATAATCTAGGGTGACAAATGATTCATGGCTTACAATTATTATAGACAAGGTGGCATACAACAAGTAGGTCATTTATCTAATTTCCCAAATTAATTGAAAGCATTTCTAATTAAATTAGCATGCAATACTTTAAATAAACATAGTTTCAAAAGTGGTATCAATATGGTCAAAGCATAAATTGCCTTGGAAAAGGTCCTATTCATAGTCTTGAACTTGTTCCTGGGTCAAAACCTCTCCTTCGTACCCTTCGGGCAGTTCAACGTCTACGTGAATCAGATAAATAAACAATAAATAATTAAAAATAGAGAAAAAATCATGTCCAAAAATTAAATAAAATTTACCATCAAGTAGAGCTCAATTTTATAAAAATTTTGAAACTGGAATCACCTTAATCGGAGTTAAAACGCAAAAGTTATAGCCGTTTGAAGTTTGAAAAATCAATTAAAAGAATAAACCGAATTAATTCATTTATTTTTCTATTGAAAAATCCGAAATATGGCATCAGCATGACATCAGCGCGCATTTTGGATTTCAGCCGAATTATTTTTCTAAAGGAAAATCGATTTATTGCGTCATGCTTGCGTCAGCCGGTCCATAGACCTGGTCTACGGTTCGGGTTCGGTCCACCGTGGACTCGGTCCATGGGTGCACGTGTCGCTGACATGTGGGACCCACTAGATGATGTTAGCATGGTTCGGCCGAATGGACTGACACGCGGGCCCCACCGTGACGTTAGCATGATGTCATGGATGACATCATCGCACGGTGCGATAGAGTCGTTGACACACGGGCCCGACGCTGACACCACGGTGACGTCAGCGGTGACCGGCTCTGACCGCGACGGTTTGGCTTCGTGCGACGTGGCATGATATGGACCGTTGGTTTGAAATCCAACGGTCACGATTAGATCTAACCTCACGTATACAAAACCACATGATCTAATCCTATCCGTTCAATTCAGATCAAACGACTGAGATCTAATCGGGTTTAGCCGCATCAAGGGGGTGACGTGGCATGATCCGGCGTTTGACACATGGCATGATCTACACCGTACACTGCGGATCGAACGGCTACGATTACATCAAGTGCTACAACGTGAATCAAATCCAATCGTACGATCTAGATCTAATGGCTGAGATCTAATCTAGCGCTGTGCAATAAGGGGCTACGTGGCTTAATCTGGTGCATTGTATCTAGATCCAACGGTTGCTAATAGATCTAAACAGTAACACGGGATTTTGCACGGGGGTGACGTGGACGAACCTGAGCCCTTGTATCTTGATAGGATGGCTGACAGAGTTTGAGGGCATCGATGTCACAGCGGAGCTAGCTTGCCGAAGCTGGGGACGATGACACTAGCAATGGCGTTTGGGCGCGTCTCCTGCGAAGTGAATGATCCCCTCCGAAACGTCTCGTCACGGGGAACCGAGATCTGGGCTCCAACACGGCAGAGGACAGCGGGTCAACGGCGCACGAGCACAAAACCCTAGCGGCGGCTTCGGGACTTTGGCGAGCAATCGCGGGTCAATGGCGACGGCTTGAGCTCGGTAGGCTAGGGCATCTAACGCGCACGGAAGAGAGGAACACGGCGGCGGGGTCGGGGCATTAAATAGCCTCGACGTCCGCGCTAAACTCAGAACCCTAGGACCACACGGCGACGACGCGGCAGCACAACCTGTATCGGAGACAGAGACAACGTGGCTCAATCGTGACAGCAAATGTGGCGTGGATCCAACGTCCCACATGCGCGCGCGACGTGGATGCACGGTAACTGTTGGATTACGATCTGACGGTTGAGATCCTAGGGTGACCTTGGCGGCGCGGGTCGGGTTGGGCACAGCACGATGTGGTTAACGGGTCTGATTCACGGTCCAGACCCGTTAGGGTTTCTAGAATTTCTTTTTCCCTTTTATTACTTGAAATAATTCCCAGAAATTCATTTAAATCAAGAAAAATAGCAAAAATTCTCAGAAAAATTCTGAAAAATACTTTGAGACATTTTGGACTCAAATAAAATATTTCCAATCAAACTTTATTTGAAACTTTTAAATATTTAAATAATTCAATAAAGGACTTAATTCAAATTAAATCCAAATAAATTCCAGAAAATTCCTAAAATTTAGCTAACCCAATAAATTGAATAAAAGCGCAAATTTGGGATGTTACAACGATCACAATAATCCAACATGTTCGTAAATAGAATTCATCATGTTCAACATTTTAATCCAATATGTCAAATATTTCAATTCACTACGAACAGTAAACCATCTGTTCGTATTCCATTCTAAGCAGGGCTACGCATATGCATGGAATAAGCGATTATACCCATTTTTCATCATCTATCCTATGTCTAGGGTTATCAAGGTTCACATGGCAATATTGATTAAGGAAATCCAACAATGAAGGTAATATCTACCATAACCCAAAATAACATTTTATAAAACATAGAGCATGCATGAAAAACTTGACAAAGGAATTTTTCAACATTTGGGATCAATATGATCAAAGGGGCTTGCCTTGCAGATCATTGTTATGACGAAATTGTAGTTGCAGCTTGAAGTAGTCAGAGACGTGTTGTCGTCGAGATCTGAATTGTCGTCGAGTACTCACTTAGACTCGTTAACGGTAGCATCGATTACGTTAGGTTCTATCCGTCATACCGTGGGAACATAGCAAACAATAATGAACTCCAATAAGGTAAACTCCAACGAGGCAAAAAGAATACAGATAGAAGAATCAAATAACAAATTATCACATAAAGCAAGGACAATTTAAGGTTAGGGTCTTGATTTTGCATGTTATATTGTCTTTTCACCTTTATTTCTTACTAGCAGTTTAGATTATGTTATGACATGGTGACTTTGTTATATGAATTGTTTATTCGTATTTTACAAATTCAAGAAGCTAAGATTGTTTAGAGTAATAGAATTAAGACATTATCTAATGCACTTATCATTTCCCGGCAGTATCGACTCTCAGGCCGCGGTATTACCGATCTTCGATAGTACCATTCTCGAGTTCCGGTATTATCGACTTTTAAGTATTAAAAAGGGCATTAACTGGATTAGAGTTACTACCTGATCCTACATGATTTTTGGATGGTTCTTACGACAAGAGTATTTTAGTTAAAGGTTATTTGATGCTTAACTATTCACAACATGCACAGTCGATGGTCATAACACTTAGGGTTGTTGCACTAATAGGATTTAGATCCAAAGCATGTTGTAAATTAAATATTTTCTCATAATATGGTAGTATATATGTCATAGAGTGTTTATGGGCCATTCTCCCTAAAATTTGCATTTAGACGAGATATTCTACGGGCTGCCGAAATGTGAGACCCTCACTTTTATGCTACAGTATAACATAAAAGAAAGGTTCTGATGTGCATACTGTGCTAGTCCCATGATCAGTACTTGTGGATGTACGGTTATACTTGGATCATGCAACATTATGTTCGGTCCTTAAAGTGACATGGGCGATACTCCACCCTATATACGTACACGTTAAAACATGTACATCCGGCTATTGCCAATAATCACCCACGTCGAAATCATAGTTTTATTTTCAGAAAGAATAAAATATCAAAAATCACAATGTTCCATCAGGTTCAAGATTAAAGTTCAACATGTCCAAAATTTTAGTTTCATTGCGAACAGTATAACCCGCTGTTCGTGTTCCCAATCTGAGGCAGGGCTAAGGATATGCAAGTAATAATCGGATATACCCATTTTGTGTATCCATCATCAATCTAGGGTTTCATCTATCACTAGTGATTAAGGAAAACCATCAATGAAGGTTACATCTACCATTTTTCCCATAATATAGCAGTGTATACAAAATATAGCATATCCATGCAAATTTTATTTTAATTCTTCTTGTTAAAGGAAAAATAGGATCTACATGAGTGCTTGCCTTGCTATCCATTGTTTTCAGTGACGAAGTTGAAGACGTGATCTTGAAGTCGTCGACGATGAAGTCCGAGACGTCGGATTCTACACGTCGCATAATGGAAAAGATAGCAAATAGCAAATAACACTTTCAATAGGGGCAAAAGGAAATCAGATGGAAAATCAAATAAGTATCATTACATAAAACAAGCATGGATCGTGGTTTGGGGGGTTCGAGACCGCATAAGCGAACGTACTACTTTTACATCGTAGTCTTATTACCGATTAATGGTTTGAAGGTCGCATCGCATACAACATCTATTCCTTATGCTTCATTCTATTTTACTTTACGAATTCGAGAAACTAAGATTATATATATTAATATAAATTATTACATAAAACAACAGGGTGAGGGCAGGTATAGCTTGCACTGTTGAATATAAGCAATAACAGACATCATCAATTAATCGCTAGTGTATGCATGGTTCAATTTAAGTAAACACCAGGCATCTTAACAATTATAATTACTAACTTAGGTAGAGCTTAATCTACGACACTTGTTATTAAGCAAAGTTACTTATTTATATATGATGGGCTTTTAGGGCTCCAAATGTGCAGGGCTATGTTTGAATAGGATTCAGATGCAAAGCAAATTGTAATAGAATTACTTCTACATAATGAAACAGTCTAGCTTTAGGAAAACATTCTAGAACTGGTTCTATAGATACTAGCACTTATTGGTGATATCTTAATCATTCTTTAAGTTATGAATAGCTATACCCTAGGTTTGCGACTAAACACGATATGTAATCATTCTTATAGATTAATAGGGTCTTTGACCTTAAGAATATTTCAATAGTAGGTCTATAGCATTTGGGTCATATTAGTTCATCTATTAAATCATGTTACATCTATTATATGAAAACATATGTTAACTAAGGGCCAAAGTTACATTAAGTTTAATTTATACATGAGAACCAACATGACTAGGGTTAAGTCTAATCATGTTTGTAGTATTAAATGGTTCTGTACTAGAAATCATACTAAACAAGTTTTATACGCAGTACTACTTACATCTATATTAGGATTATATTCTAAGCATGAAGGTATAGCTACTTGTTAACTTAGTGTAAACTTAATCATTCATAAAACATTTTTGCATAAATGATATATTCATGACCTCATGACCATTTAAAAATTCAATTCATAATTTAAAGAGTTATAGTTAATTTTAATAGAACATGAATCAACTTGATTAATATTAATTAAAGTTTGCATGGTGCACCCTAAGTATTTTTATAGAATCATTTTCTATATTGTCTAACTAGTATAACAGAACAAGTTCCATATCATTTGGATGAAAAATGGACAAGTTATAGTATTTTGAATAATCTATACATTGAAATCAAACTTATAAAGAAATTAATACAAACTAACCCTAAATTCAAATCTAATTGCATATTCAGAGAGATCATGGAATAAGGATTCTAATAAAATTAGTTTCATTCGATTTGGACAAGGTTTGCAAAAATTGTTCATGCAACCTATTTGAAATCTTCTCTTTAAATTTAAATTCTAATTTAAATTACTAAACAAGTTTCGTATATTTTTGTATATTCTGAAACTAGATGATTTAACACAAATTTAGAATGTTTTACTTGATTCGGATTTATAATGCAAAAGTTATAAAGATTTGAATGTGGGTCGGCCTAAAAAATATACCTTTAATTCAAAAATATGCCTTCTACGATAGCAAGCGTATTTCAAGATTTTGGGTGGCTGGCTCTATAGCTCTGACTGCCAGGGCTGGCCCGTAGCCCGTTGGGTGAGCAGAGAGGGGCGGCTGAATTGCGGGGCCCTTGTGCCATGGAGCCGGAACAGAGGTGCAGCTAGGGCACTTCGCCGGCGAAGCTCCGGTGAGACTTCGACCCGGGCGAGCACACGAGTGGCAAAAGCTCGCCGAGGCACATCAGGTGGTGGGTTCCACACTGGCTGGAGGCGATCGGAGTTGGGAGATCACCGCGGTCGAGCGGCGACGCGAGTAGGGGCCAGCCGGAGAGGTTGAAGGAGGGGCGACCGGGCTCGGGCGAGGCGAGGAGGAGCACCAGCGACGCGAGGGGGTGCCGTGGGCTCACTCGGATAGGCTTCGACGGCGGCGTAGCGACCCGGCGGTGGGACGAGGCGGAGGCGGCAACGGCGGCACGCCGTGCTGGCGGAGGAAAGTCGGAGATCAATAACCAACGGCAAGGCGAACTAGAGGGTAACCTAGGGACTTCTTAGGAGGGCTCAATCGGGTTCACGATGGTCGGAGGTGGATTGTCACCGTGACCGGGTGGAGGTAAGGACGGCGGTGAGCCATGGTGATCGGTGAGGAAGAAGATGAGTTTAGTCTGAGTTCGATTTAGTGTGGTTTGATCATCTAGGGGTTATCAGTTTTCCATTTTATCAATTAATGGCGATGGAGAAAGTCCACGATGTTTTGCCGGCGTGTAATCGTAACCAAGGAACAAGATGATGGTATAGTGGTGCTATGGTTTGAAAGGTCTACAATTAAGCTTCTGTAATATACTCAGGAACATACGTGAGTGCTATGGAAACATCAAATATAAGGAAGCTTACCGGAATTTCTTGAACCGGGGTTTAATTTTACCCCTTTTCTTGGTGGCCAACGAAATTGGAGAGGAAAAACAGGGCTTCGATCTGGTACTGTGGCGCCATAGCTGAGCTCCAGGCAAAAATGACTATCGGCAGTGCAAGCATAGAGGGTTACAGGTGATCACTGGAACGGAACCATGGGACTCCATGGGAGTTGTAGCATGTGACTATTGGTGGTTGCTTATGCAAAGCGGGAAGTGCAGAGGGACTGCAGGGAGCTGTAAGGGCTACGATGAAGCTTCGGTCGATTTTGTAGGCAATTAAGGCGGTGGCTACAGGGTCTAGACAAAGGAGCAAATGGCGGCTGTGCTGGCGTGGGAGGAGACCAGGAGTTTCAGCTGGTTACAAGACTTTACCACTCAAGCTGCTTTATATACTCATCACCAATATATTGCAGGATTCATCATGACGGGGGCTTTTGCTCATGGAGCTATTTTTTTCATTAGGGATTACAATCCGGAACAGAATGAGGATAATGTATTGGCAAGAATGCTAGACCATAAAGAAGCTATCATATCTCATTTAAGTTGGCTAGCCTCTTCCTAGGATTCCATACCTTGGGCCTTTATGTTCATAACGACATCATGTTTGCTTTTCCTCTGTATGAATCGATATTATTCCATTCCAATTTCTTCCCGAAAATTCCCAAGAAAAATCCCGAATTGGATCCAAAATTGACGTGTTAATGTGAGTTTATTCATGCGGTTAGGCACTCTTCGAATAAAAATCCATTTTCTAACTGGCTTTCGTGCTTTGGTGAGTCGTTACAGGGCAATGAAGCAAAGAGTAATGGCGCCGTAAGAAAGGAATTCAGTTCACATGGTGAAGTAAGCAAAATGATGAAGCTTCTCGTGACCTCCTGTCCTTACTTGCCGTAAGAAGGAAATCTTAAGCCATCTCTTTCCACGGCAGAGGAAGCTACGGGAAGCAAGGCTTCGTGCTTTAATAGTTGTGCAATTTTTAAAATGAAGAGCATAGAAGCACCTCTCGAGAGAAAAAGGCAGAGAAAGAGATGAGAGCTCATTCCCATAACAGGTGGCTCATTAGAGGATGGGACCCAAATTGCAGTGACTAAAGAGTAGGACACTCATGCCCTGGTCGGTGGGGTCAATTAATGGGGCGGGCCCACTTAAAAGCAAGGAAGGCTAATCAAATTTTCGGCCAGCATGGGACACATCAAGTTGAGCATTTATCCGAACGGTCTAATCACTTCTAGAATTTTTGAAACTTTTGTGAAGAGTCCTGGATAAGTTTTCGACCCCCAGTAAAATTTTGGGATTAAAATAGTTTATGGTTTATTTATAAAAATTCTGACATTGCCGACTGCACAGGAAAAAGTATTCGGTTTTTGATTTATTCTAAGATCTCAATTAGCATATTAATTTTTAAAACTTTTACTGAAGGTGTGGATCTATATCAGCGTTATACCATAAAAATTTCAAAGTCAAATTCCTAGTATTTATTTTATAATAATTATTTTATTATGTTTTGCAGATTTTCAGGATTGGAATAAACAAATAGGAATAAATAGTAAAACTAGTTATTTGTTATTGTAAATTTTCGTGGACAAGGATCAAGTAACTGAACTCACATGGTAAAAATCCTAGGTGCTGGAAAGGTCTAGGATTTCCTACAAAATTCTGGCAAAGGGTTGGTCAAGGATAAGCTTCTCCATTAAATTTATCATATCAACTTGCAAAATGATTTCACACATACTTTTGACTAGACAAAGTTAATTTCTAGGGCATTCTAAAGTTATCCAAAATTTACTATGGTAGTCTTAATCTTTTACCATTTTACAATTTCTCCTTTTCTTTCTTTTTCTAAACTCCAATGTTCATTTCTAATCAAACAATAATGCACAAAAATCAAGAAATGCAGCAAGAAAAGTAATTTCACATTTTAATATTTGATTTTTAAACTTTTATAAATTTGAGGATGTTACACGAAAAGGGTTAAATGTTTCTAAAGTCTACGCGATAACAGTGAAGTTTTCGTTTTATGTTTGCGGCTTAAAGGGTTGTTTAACCATACTTCATGAACTAGCTGGGGGTATCACTAAGAGTGTTTTAAAGCTGGTTCTGTGACATTTTACTTTTATCCGCAATGCTTTTCAAATAAAAGAGTGTTACAGCTTTATACAATAGTCCTACATTACATACATGTGAATTATTTTTGCAAGATTAACTACTACTGAACTAGAGGCATTTAAATACAGAATTTACCAGCGTTAATACTAATGCCTTTCTTTTTTTTCACCATAACTTAAATTCTAATTATAGTTGTATTAAAGGTAAGGTTATGTGAAAGATTAGTTTAAATCTAACCAATGTATATTTTAATTTGAGTGTGACATTTTATGCTAGAATCTTAATTTGAATGGGAAATCGATATAAACTAAGGTAAATTTTAGTTATCTTTGCCAGATTAAGCAATTTTGTCCTATGGAATGTTTATAAACATGTTTACATGTATTTTACTTTATTTATATGTCTTATCTACATATAAACATAGGATGCAAGGTTATTTAGTAACATGGACTAACTAAGTATAGAATATTTTTCTTAAACATGGTTATCATGGTTTAATCAGTGCCTAATGGTTGTCCTCATCATAATTTTAATCTACATATACTTATTAATTACTATCTAAGTTGTTAATGTATTGAAAGGCAACTTATCGCGAATTTAACTCAAACTAAGTTTAAATCTAAATACTTTCACACAAATGGGTTGTTTGGGAGAGCTCCACTCCAAAAAAATCAGCTCTACTCCACCAACTTCACCATAGAGTAGTTCCACCATAGAGTTGAAGTAGGGAAGGGAGGTGTTTGGCTTGCAAATTAGATCCAGCTTCAAGAATAGATGGTTTTGATGTGGATACCTATTTATGCCCTTGGATGTTGAATGGAGGTTTTGTGAACTTGTTTGAGCCATATGTGTAACCAGTGGCAAAGGTGGGTAATTACCTAGGAACTTCACGAGTGGGTATGAAATGGTGTTTCTTGGAGTACCCCTTGTGGAGCTCCACAAAAACCATGGAGCAGCCCCCTAGATTCGCATTTTTCCTGGAGCCGAAGTTCTGTGGAGGTGGAGTGTTTGGTTACACGAATTTGGAGTGAAGCTGAAAATTGAGGAGCAGAGCTCTCCCAAACACCCCCATAATCTAAGGAACTTCGCAAAATTTGTTTTATTAAATTTGGAGTTCATTTACTGAAATCCTATTTAAAGCATAATTTGAACCTATTCTTTAAATTCAAATTTGAAATTCAAACAGAGGTCAAATAATCAATATTTTCGCATAAACAGAAACTAGAGATCAAAATATGAATTTAGGAATTTATTTTGTTGGATTTGGAGCTTCCTACCAAAAGATATAAAAAGAAGAAATAAAAGAGCAAAAAAATGAGAAAGAAAGAAAAAAATTATTTGGCTGATCTTGGATTCGATACCAGAACCTGTTGGTTCAGGTACAGAGCTCCCTCTAGTATGCCTTAGTATTTCTTATGGCAAGAGGGTATATATAATGTAACATGAAAGGACTATCAACCAAAATGAGGAAAAAAATGCCAACAGTAGCGGCTTGGTGAGGGCTCCATCACCGGTGACTCCACTACCCAGCGATCGTGGCATCATCTTGGGCATATAAGGGTGCAGAACTCAGGCTCTGATACCAAATGTTGGAACCGGATAATTACTCACGCGATCACAGTGGACACAACTGTCACTTTCGCGTGGAACTCAATGAAAGAGAAACACAGAGAAAGTTTTAGCACAACACACCTAGTACCTCTGTGACACCACGGAGTGTCGTAATCTTATAAAATGTGGATGTTGAGGTCAAAACATTATAAAATATGTAAATGGAGGTTAAAACTTTACGTTATGCCGTTTATAGCGTGTTTTTGGGCCGTTTTCGGGTGTTTGGGCCTCTCCGGGGGACTTTGGGCCTTGGGGGTTGAGTTGGGCCTCCAGTGGAAGGGTTTGGGCCCAAGGGGGGGGACTTTTGGGCAGCCAAATCTGGCCCCCACCCCTTGGTGCACCCCAAACTCCCTCTCCCAACCCTAGCCGCCACCCCCTAGCCCCCCCATGCGCCTCCACCCTTCCCCTTCCTCTCCATCTTCCCCCATGGCGCCACCACCCCTCTCCTCCCCTCTCCACCTCCCTTGCTGCCCCTAGGGGAGTTCTCCACCTCATCACCTCGAAGATCCATCCATTGGAGCGCTCCGCGATGAGGAGATCCGGTGGATTTGGAGCGAGGAAGGAGATCGCGCGAACCGGGAGGAGATCCGTTGGGTTTTCGGTCGTCGGGCGAAGGTATTGCTATGGGAATCCTTGGGGTTGGTCTAGGATCTGTTCTAAGGGTGATTATCATGCTTTTAGATCAATTGGTGGTGCTGGAATTGAGTAGATTAGATGGAATCTTGAGTTTGCCACGTCCTTTGTTTCGGGCAGCATGAGCAGTCGACCTAGGGCTTGGGTTTTCGTCAATTTAGAGTCAAAATTTGGTCATACGGTTGTTGAAGAAGTTGTAGGTAATTTCAATATCTTTCCGTGGGTATAAAGAACGTCCAATTCCTCCCAGCCGTTTGAAATTTATGATCGTTTTACCGAGCGTGTTAAAATTTGTGACGTGATTGGAACATATCACGGTATTTTGTAGATTAAACAAATTTAGAGTCCGAATCAGTTTTTCCATATACTTACAAAAAGTTGGGAAATTTCCTAAGCTATGCGAGGATGTACTCGTTTAATTGATTCAGAGTTTTAGAACCCGAGTTATGCCTTTTGGAAGGCTGCTGTCCCGACGGGGCAGAACCTCTGTTTTTGGGTTTAGCGAGTAGTTTGCGATGTCGGGGTAGAAGAGGGTTTGCTTACTGTTTTGTAGACATGATTGTGAGTGTGTGGTACCCATGTGCAGGTGGTGTGACTCCGGGAGTGCCTTCTACTTCTCGCCAATCCGTTGCCCGTGGTTGAGGCAAGTGTATTGTAATGGATAGCGGTTTGTATGTTGCTAGTTGAGACTAGATGAAATTGATTATATGATATGATCACTTGTCATGCTTTAATGATTGCCATTGATATGATGAGTATGCTTATTATGTTATGATGCCATATGTTAATGTACAAGTTCATTATGATGTTGGCATGTTTGCATATATGGCATGATACATGGGCCGGGCGGTGAGAAAGTCATAACTAGTTCGGGGAAGGTCGGTGAGAAAGTTATGACTATTCCGGAGAGCCAATGAGTAAGTCCTACATCGTGATTCCATCCACCGCGGTGTTTGGAAGCGAGGAGTAGGCCCCCTCCATCTTCGGGATGGAAGGGGGGAGAGGGTGCACGCCGACGGGTGTGTACTCAACCATACCGGTATGAGTTTCCAAGGAGACATGAGCATCGCATCGCATTGCATACATAATGGTGATGATATTGATATGTGATCATGAATGAGATGAAAGATGTCGGGACCCCGAATTTGCAAATCCGGCCCTCTGTGTATTCAGCACTAGTCCAGGAACGCGCTAGTGCACACAGTCTTTAACATCGGTAAATATCACAATCATACCAATCGATACCATAAAAGTACTTTATTGAAGTAATAAAACTGGTTACTCGACCTTATGGCCAAGTTACAAATGTATGCCTCGCAAGGCGAAACTTATTCAGAGAGAAATAATAACAGCGGAAAATCAAAGAACAGTGGCGCCATCCAAAGATACCACAGGCAACTGACTGGGCTCGCGTCCCTAGGTAGACGGGTCCTCTTGGAGTTCCTCCTCCATAGCTGGCGTAGTCTCCTCTTCAACTGGTGTTGTGTTGAGGCAAGGGTGAGTACTTGGTACTCAGCAAGTTATGCACAAAATGCAAGCTAATATACTATATGCATGGCTTGGTACAAAGGAATAGCTCAAGGTATATTTGCAAGAAATGACATTTGAAAAGTAATATAAGTAGATTCAAAGCAAGAGAAATAAGTAAAACATTAATAACTTTCCAAGCAGTTTAATAAACATTTTCCCCGTCCTAAACCATGTTTCCATTGTCTTCATTGTTATACCAACCCAACTTTCCAAATCCAAGTTATTTTTGAGAAAATCTAACCCTTGACTGTAATTCCCGAGCGTTGTCCAATACCGCGGACACGGCTATTTAAATAGATTCTACACTCTGCAGAGGTTATGCACTTTACCCACAAGATACAGTCAAACACCACAAAGGCGAGTTCCCGTAACAAAGCCTTTCGGAAGCCTCAAACAACACAGGTGGTCCTCTCCGGTTCGTGCTCTACACCATCCCTTCCCTTAGCCAAGGCGAAGTATGGGACCAACACACCGTTAGATGGGTATCTGGCCACAGCCACGATACGCTCCCCCGTACAATCACACAAACGGTGTAATTGACACCCTGAGGCTCCACAAGTGAGTCCTTAGCGACTTAGTCAACTAGGGCCGTCCCATTCCAGCCATGTGGTTGCAAGTATGACCCAGTTCAAAGGCTTGCAAGGTTAAGTCCTTAGGGTGACCAGGGCAAGACTACCCGAAGAACCAAATCAACATTCCCAAATGCCACACTGGCCCACCTGATTACTCTTGCCACATGCCCCGGTCGAAAACTGTTCATCAAACCCCAGTTGATTACCATGCACCACGTGCCATCAACATCACATGATACTTTTCCAAAACAGGTTCAATATATCATTAAGTCAATATTAACATTTGATTATCCAAAATCATGTCATGAGCACGTAGCAGGTCTAAGCAGTATACTACAACGGTCTAAAACCCAGGTTGGCAAATTAATAATGTCCAACTAGTAATTCACAACTAGGGTGACAAAGGGTCATGGCACATACTTATGTAATCAAGGTGTCATACAGCAAATTGGTATTTATCTAATCCCTGTGTTTAACCAAAGTATTTCTCTAATTGAACTAGCATGCAATAGTTTAAATCAAAATAGATTTCAAAATAGGATCAACATGGTCAAAGCACAACTTGCCTTCAAAAAGTACTTGCTCTTGGTCTTGAGTTGGATCCTGAGTCAATACTTCTCCTGTGAATCCTTCCGGCACTTCAACGTCTACTCGTAAAGCGTGCAAATAGCAAATACACAAATAAACACTAGGCAAAAACATTCCAAAACTCCAAATAAAATCCATAAACAGAAAGAACATAATTTTGTGGATTTTTAGAAACTGGAATCACAAATTTGGAGTTAAAACGCAAAAGTTATGATTATTTAAAGTTTAAATAATCAATTAAATAATTTTACAGAGAAAAACTTTAGTCCAAAAATTAAATAAAATTCATATTCAGGCAGATCTCAATTTTATACAAATTTAGAAATTTGAATCACTCAAATCGGAGTTGAAACGCAAAAGTTATAAGCGTTTGAAGTTTGAAACTAAATTTGAAATCAATATTTCGAATTAATAAATCATTTTCTTTTTCGGAAATTAATTATTGCATCATCATGGACACGTGGCAGCCTCTGATTGGCTGGCTGACGTCAGCCGGCTCATGGGCTTGGTCCACGGTTTGGCTCGGGTCCACCGTGGACTCGGTCCACGACTCTACGTGAGACTGACATGTGGGCCCACTCGGGTGACGTCATCGCTGACGTCACGGGCTCACCACGCAGTCGGCTGTGTGGGACTCCACTGTGACGTCATGGGTGACGTCAGCTCTTGGCTGGGTCAGCCACTGACATGCGGGCCCTCTGACACGCGGGCCCCGCGTGTCAGCGTCACACGCACGCGCGCGTGGACGGCGTTGACCGCGGCGGTCCACCTTCCCGACACGTGGCGCAATCTCGGCCGTTGGTTTGAAAATCAACGGCGCGGATTAGATCCAGGGTTAACACACGTTGAAACTACTCGTTGCTCGTGGCCGCTCGATCTAGATCGGACGGTCCAGATCTAATCCTATAATCGCCTTGCTACAAAGACGTGGCGATTGTGAACCGCTGGATCTTGATCCAACGGCCAGATCTAATCGGGTTTGGAACACGTGAGCTCACCTCAACCGTCCGACCGATCCGACGGTCCTCCGAGCTCGCGGACGGCGATGGCTTCACGGCGCGCTGGCTTGACCGAGACGGGACGACGACGAGCCCGACGGCGTTGGGGCGCGGTTCGGCGAGATGAAGCCTCCTTCGGTGCGCCTCGTCGCGGACTCGGACCGGGCTCCTTCGGCGGAAGACGACGGACGACGGCGAAACCGGCGCAAACCGCGGCGGAGGGAAGAGACAACTCCGGCGAGCGATTGCGGCTCAACGGCGGCGGCTCGGCGAGATGGCTCGGGAACGGTGCGCAAGGATGAGGGCAACCTCGGGGATGTCTCACGCTTTAAATAGCCTCGGCGTTCGAGCCCTAGACGGAAACCTAGTTTGCTACGGCGGCGGCGCGCGGCGGCGAGTCCGGTCGATCACGGAAGACGACGCAATCGTGGCCGCCCACGCGGCACGATCGACGGCCACGATCGCACGGGCGCGATCGGATCCGGGCGATTCTGGCTCGGCCGTGCACGGTGGATCTCGGCCGTTGGATCTTGATCCAACGGTTGGGATTGATTAGGGTTAGGAGTGGGTTCGGTCGAGTCACGTGGCTGGTCGGACTCGACTCGAACTCGAGTCGACTTCGGGCTCGATCGGATGAAACGATACTTGACCCGAGTTGGATTTTCCAGCGATTTAATATTTAAAATAATTCCCAGTAATTCATTTAATTCATTAAAAATAGCAAATGACTCAGAAAAATTCCAGAAAAATTCTGGAAAATATTTTGGAACATTTTGGACTCAAATAAAATATTTCCAACAAAATTTTATTTGCAAAATTAAATTCTTTAATTATTTCAAAATGGAATAAATTCAAATAAATTCCAAATAAATCCAAATAAATTCCAGAAAATTCCAAAAATTCACCAAAGTGCCAAATCACACATGAATTTAAGAAAAGCAAAATTTTGGGGTGTTACAAAAGACATGATATGAGTTGTTGTAGCCATGTAATTGTTTTTGTGTACCATTGCAATATGCTTGCTGAGTGTTGAACTCACGCTTGTGCTTTCTTGTTGTTTTAGGTACCATGAGATCTACAAGTGGGAAGGGAATTAGTCACACTTCTACACGTAGCGTCACTCAATTGGGTCTTGATAATACATTAAGTGTGATGCATATTGATTTATGGTTTAGTTTTGCGATATGAGAGTCTTATTGTTCGTTTGGCTCATGGAGACATTGAATGCTTGGGATTAGACTTATATTGCTGTCATGCTTTTAATTATTGCTGTTTTAGATGCCTCTTATATTGCCTTATATTGCTATGCTGTTGATGTTCCTTCAATTCATGTTAAAACAAAGGAGATGTTGCCGAAATTTTGGTTTTTAGCATTTGCTCCTTTGCTATAATTTACCTTAATTTATGGTATTTAGATGTTGTTTAGCCTATGTTTGGTAGCATTCAGGTATGCTAGATGCTGGGGTGTTACAACCTCTTTCTTGCTTCTCTGCCTTAGGGCATGTTTCGATCCATTAGCATTAACAGTTAGCTGCTAAAATTAGCTAAAGTGGATCCAAACAGCCCAGTTAAAGCCCAGCTAATAGTTAGCCAACAAACCAGCTAATAGCTATCTCATTAGCTGGTTCTCCCCTGCTAATTCCAGCTAATAGATGGTTAAAAGACTAATTTGCCCCTCTACCACAGGCCCTTTTCCACTGTGCTCGGCTTCACCCATTAGCTAATTAATGCAAGGGTACAATGAACATTTCCACTCACAACGAAATTTCCAACCACCTATTAGCTAGTACATCCAAACAGCCCCAGCTAATAATTAGCCAGCTAATAGTTAGCCCCCAGCTAATAATTAGCCAGCTAACTATTAGTGCTAATGGATCTAAACATGCCCTTAGACATACTGAATACATCAGCTTAAATAAGCCACACACGCACCTACTAACCAAGCACTACCTCCAGTAATTAGCCCTTATTACCATGGATCACAGATTCCATTAACTTAATGCATGCGGCCACTCCGCCCGTAATTAACTCACGTATGCATGACCTATTCTAGTGCATATACATGCACACGTTCAACCACTAACACACCCCATGCAGAAATAGAAGCGCACATATCCAAAGACTTGGCAACTAGTGGATGCATATATACATGCTAAGTGTCGCTCCCTCCCCTCGGATACAGTACAGATTTGCCATCGAATCTAACCTGCAATTGGTTTGGTTCGAAGCTTGCGAGGAGGAGAGGGTTCGAGATGTTGGAGTTAATCTTGTACACGGTATGAAGTTTGAGTAGTATACGGAGTATGAGTTCAAATAGGATAAGGAACTGGAATCCTAATCCGTTATTTGGCTATAGTTTTTAGTATAAATATAGAGGTAGGGTTGAGGTTTCTAAGCAAGAAGCAAGAAAGAAAAATAAGAGAATAAAAGAGAGAGTTGTCTCAAAGGTTTTGAGTCTCAATTCCAACAATTGGTATCAGAGCAATCTGGGAGTTATTCTCGCTAGAGAATAGTCGACACGTGGCGGAAAAGATACGGCGCAAGAAGCTGGAGCACTACCAGGCGCAACAGAAGCAACCGTGTTTTCCAACGTGAAGAGCATAAGGCAGTAGAGCTCCCGTGCACGAGGGTGTACAGCAGGCTAGCTTCAGGCGTTGGCTGTGGTAGCAAGAAGAGAAGAAAAGGAGATGTCGAAAGGAGATAGTTCATCAAGTAGTACTGCTACAGGTAGCGACACCGGAGACAAGGTGATGTCGAGGTTACCAATGAGAGAAGGTACGATGTCCCTCCAGTACCCGGTGCTATCCAGGACGAACTATGCCGCATGGGCGATGCGGATGAAGATCCTCATGCGAGCACAAGGAGTATGGGATGTGATTGATCCCAAGAACAAGACTGCGGTCGTTGATGAAAAGAGGGATCAGATGGCCTTGGCAATCATCTCTCAGGCGCTCAACGATGAGACATTGATGCAGGTTGCAGGGAAGGACACCGCTTTTGAAGTTTGGACAGCATTGCGCTCTATGCACTTAGGCGCCGAGCGTGTCAGGGAAGCAAAGATCCAGACTCTGCGCTGGGAGTTTGAAAGTCTTAGCATGCGTGATGATGAATCAGTGGATGATTTCACAAAGAAAATCACGTTGCTTGTTGGTCAAATTCGAGAACTTGGAGATAAGATGGAAGAGAAGTATGTCATCAAAAAGTTGTTACGAGCTGTGTCAGACAAGTTCATCAACATTGCTTCGTGGATGGAGCAATTTGGAGACATTAACAAGATGACCTTGGAGGAAGTCATTGGGTCCCTAAAGGCGCACGAGGAGCGTCTCAAGGCACGAGAGAAGCGCACTGAGGAGCAACTTCTTTTGACAAGGGGATATAACTCATCGCGAGGGCGAGGGCGAGGTCGTGGCTGTGGCCGTGGCCGTGGAGAAGAATGGCGTAAGGATAAAACCAAGGTGCAATGTTACAGTTGTGAGGAGTTTGGACATTATGCGTACGAGTGTCCAAAGAAAGGGAAGGAGGAAAAAGTTCTTCATTGTCAAGCTCATAGTGACGATGAGATACCCCTTATGTGATTTTTGCTGCGAGGAGAGTCGGTGCGACGCCGACGGCAACAACGGTGTGATACCGTTGCAAGGAGAGTCGGTGTGACGCCGGCGGCAATGATGGTGTGATGCCATTACAAGGAGAAGTTGGTGTGACACCGACAACGACGACGGTGCGAGACCGCTACGACAACGATGGTGGTGTGATGCCACTACAAGGTGAAATCGGTGTGAGACCGATGACAAAAACGGTGAGAGGCCGTTAGCTACGAGAAGATAGCGGTGTGAAGCTGCTGGAAACGGTGGTGTGAAACTACCAAGAGATGATTGTGAGAAGTCAACAGTGATGGTGTGAAGCCATTGTCGTAAGAAAAAAATTAGCGTGAATAATTATGAGTAAGAGTCAGTGTTACAAGATTAAGGGGGTGAATGTTGGAGTTAATCTTGTACACGGTATGAAGTTTGAGTAGTATACGGAGTATGAGTTCAAATAGGATAAGGAACTGGAATCCTAATCCGTTATTTGGCTATAGTTTTTAGTATAAATATAGAGGTAGGGTTGAGGTTTGTAAGCAAGAAATAAGAAAGAAAAATAAGAGAATAAAAGAGAGAGTTGTCTCAAAGATTTTGAGTCTCAATTCCAACACGAGATGTCGGCGGCGGCGGGCGAGGAGGACAAGAAGCCGGCGGGCGAGCAGGGCGGCGGCGCCCACATCAATCTCAATGTCAAGGGACAGGATGGCAATGAGGTGTTCTTCCGCATCAAGAGATCAACCCAACCGAAGAAGCTGATGAATGCCTACTGCGACCGCCAGTCTGTGGATATGAACGCTATTGCATTCCTGTTTGATGGTCATAGGCTCCATGGCGACCAGACCCCTGATGAGCTCGAGATGGAAGACGGCGACGAGATCGATGCCATGCTTCAGCAGACTGGGGGCTGTCTGCTGCCTGGTGCATAGGAGAAGCTGTTGCAGCCTTCCTTATTTTCTGCCTAGTACATGGATGAAGTCTAAAGAACTTATGAAGCGTGAAAGCTTTGGACCTGTGCCTTAGCTGTAAGGGCATTAGGAGAGCTTTGTTAAAACAAGATTTGGGACTTTGCCTGCCATGACTCGTTTATCCAGCGATCCTGCTTGTACTCCCAATGATCTGCTAATTGTTTTAGCTCCTCAAAGCGGCATGCGTTGTTTTGCTTTCCTGACCGTTCGTTCTGTCTCCTGTACACGGAGACAACGGTTAGTTTTGTGTTACCTCGGCATCGGAATTCGTGCGCTGCACCTTTTACTCTTGGATTTCCTATGAAAAAAAATTGTTGAGAATAGTCCCACATGTGGGGGCTCCGGTCTTTGTAACAGTGACTCGGGTACTTACTGTTGCATCGGATTGGAATTAACGCAACCCGTCAGTAATCCGATCACTAACTACAAACCGTACCCGGATTGAGGCCAATCAGTCAGCACGACACACCCTGATCGTGGTCATATGCCAATTGACTGATTCCAACTCGAGCTTCCCCGAGATATGTGTCCAGCGCTAGTTCCCTAGATCAGTAGCCTAGCACCCACATATTTTCCACAACAAGTCGCATCAAAACACTCATAATGACAAAAAATGGTTACAATAGTACTGGTTTAATTACAACGAAATAATAATACATGAAAGAAACTCCGTCAATTGGCTACAACAGCAAAAGAAAGAAACCTAGACAGCAGTAACGGCAGCAGTGTGCCTTCCCATACCCAAAGGCATCTGCTCTGACTGAAAAGGAAACCTAATCTATCGCTTCAAAACTCGTCAAGCTCCGAATCGTAGAGATCACAGTCGGGCTCATCTTCTTCACCTTTGGCTCCGTCTTCTGTGCTTGATAATCAATTTTAGAGCAAACGGTGAGTACACGTATGTACTCGCAAGACTTTAGTGTTTGCAAGTGATAATAATAGATGCATGCTTAGTCAAGAATCAGGTTTCTACACTAGTTTCAGTTGCATGAAGCCAAAGTTATTTGCAATAGAGTAATAATTTCTAAATAACACGGAATTTATATTAGCAGTTGTAAAGAAAGTAATTACAGCATACTTAAACATTTGATCATTGAATCCAAATACATACCATCATAATCCAATCCACAACGCTCTCAATACCCAACGTACCTCATTGAACCAATTTAATCATATTGCATCCATCCAAAATCCAACAAGTAGATAACACATAGCTAACTTACCCAACACTCGTAATCCAATTTCCGTATCCATCCAATTTCTTTCCATTCCGAACCAAATTCCAAATCCGAAGTCATCGCTACGCGTGCGAGACTTTCCAACTTCCCACTATGGCCAAGAGGGTAGCTACTAGCGGCCCGCTGGAGCGCAGTCTAGATGCAACCTCCCCATAACGAGGAAAACCACCAAACACTAGCGGCCCCTCAGAGCACACACTAGTACAGATCTGAATTACCAAACCTCACCAGATTCTCACATCTACCCATAATTCCTTTTCTTTCCAAACCATTTTGAAAAACCAAAACTGAAAGCCTATACTTGATACTACTTTCCAAGCTGCTCTTGACTGTGAGCATGGCTAATCAATTAGTTTATTTATCTCTGTAGAGACCGTACACTTTACCCACATGACACATTCTAGCAATCATGTTATCCATGCCACGCGATACTCATCATACCCGTTTTGCTAGATTGCGAAAAAACTCTTCCCTCAGTCAGGGTTTAAAACCTTGCACCAGCTTCGCTAAAGCGCGTCCCTTGCCATGGTAGGATTATACAGCTTGTCCACACAGGACTGCGAACACACACAGGTTCAGCGGTGGCCACCGCGCTGATCTAGACACGACAACCAAGGTCTACGATGGAATGCGCACACCGCGTCTTTTGTCCCATGACAAGGCATCACCGTTGTATTGGGCAAACTCCTACCTCGACGCCTCGAAGAGGGAGTCCCTAGAACATCACCGTTACTGGAGTGTCCATACTACTTCGGCCTTACAACATGCAAGGCTAAATCCAACTTTGGTACTAGGTTAAGTGTAACATCCCAAAATTTTGCTTTTATTGAATTCATGTGTGATTTGGCACTTTGGTGAATTTTTGGAATTTTCTGGAATTTATTTGGATTTATTTGGAATTTATTTGAATTTATTCCATTTTGAAATAATTAAAGAATTTAATTTTGCAAATAAAATTTTGTTGGAAATATTTTATTTGAGTCCAAAATGATCCAAAATATTTTCCAGAATTTTTCTGGAATTTTTCTGAGTCATTTGCTATTTTTAATGAATTAAATGAATTACTGGGAATTATTTTAAATATTAAATCGCTGGAAATTCAACTCGGGTCGAGTACTGTTCATCCGACCGAGTCGGAACCCGAAGTCGGACTCGAGTCCGACCGAGCCACGTGACTCGATCAAACCACTCAAAACCTAATCGATCCCAACCGTTGGATCAAGATCCAACGGCCGAGATCCGCCAGACGGCTCGAGCCGTATCCGCCCGGATCCGATCGCGCCTGCGGCGATCGTGGGCCGCTGATCGTGCCACGCGGACGGCCAGGCGTCGTCGTCTCCGCCGAGTCCGAAGCCGACTCGCCGCCGCGCCGCCGCCGTAGAATTAGGTTTCCGCCTCGGCACGAACGCCGAGGCTATTTAAAGCCCTCGATCACGCCCGAGGTTGCCCTCATCCTTGCGCACTCCGTTCCTCGAGCCATCTCGCCTAAGCCGCCGCCGTTTGCGGCGAGCTCGCCGTAGTTGAGCGCCACTCCGCCGCTGTTTTTGCCTCGCTCGCCGCCGCTGCCTTCCGCCGAGAAGGAGCCGTAACCGAACCCCGGCCAGCGCACCAAGAGACCACTCACTTCGCGGAATGACCCCGAGCGCCGTCGGACTTGTCGCCGCCTCCGTCTCCGGTGGCTGCAGCTCCGCCGCGTCGCCATCGCCCTCGCGAAGCTCGTGGACCGTCCGATCTTGATCGTGCGGTTGAGGTGAGTTCACGTGTTCCAAACCCGATTAGATTCGGACCGCTGGATCAAGATCCAACGGTTCACAATCGCCACGCGCCGTAGTAGTGATTATTATAGGATTAGATCGGGACCGTCCGATCTAGATCGAACGGCCCCACGATCATCGAGTAGATTCAACGCGTGAACCCTGGATCTAATCGCGCCGCTGAATTTCAAATCAACGGCCGAGATTGGCGCCGCGTGTCGGAAGTTGGACCGACGCGTCGGGCCGGCCCACGCCGCTGGCGTGTAGGACGCCGACACGCGGGCCCGCGTGTCGAGGGCCCGCATGTCGCTGGCTAATCCAGCCAAGCGCCGACGCCACCCATGACGCCACGATGGGTCCCACATGTCGCGACTGCGGCCGAGCCTACCGACGCCGGGCCGATGACGCCATCCGAGTGGTCCCACATGTCGGGCCTCACGTGGAGCCGTGGGATCGGGTCCACGGTGGACCCGAGCCGAGCATGGACCGAGTCCATGGACCGGCTGACGTCAGCCAACCAATCAGAGGCTGCCACGTGTCCATGCTGACGCAATAATTAATTTCCGAAAAAGAAAATGATTTATTAATTCGAAATATTGATTCAAATTTAGATTCAAACTTCAAACGCTTATAACTTTTGCGTTTCAACTCCGATTTGAGTGATTCAAATTTCTAAATTTGTATAAAATTGAGATCTACCTAAATATAAATTTTATTTAATTTTTGGACTAAAGTTTTTCTCTGCAAAATTATTTAAATGATTATTTAAACTTTAAATAATCATAACTTTTGCGTCTTAACTCCAAATTTGACGATTTCAGTTTCTAAAAATCCATAAAATTATGTTCTCTCTGTTTATGGATTTTATTTGGGTGTTTGGACACTTTTTGCCTATTGTTTATTTGTGTATTTGCTATTTGGACGCTTTACGAGTAGACGTTGAAGTGCCTAAGGATTCAAGGAGAAGTATTGACTCCGGATCCAACTCAAGACCAAGAGCAAGTACTTTTTGAAGGCAAGTTGTGCTTTGACCATGTTGATCCTATTTCGAAATCTATTTTGATTTAAATTATTGCATGCTAGTTCAATTAGAAAGATACTTTGTTTAAACTTGGGGGTTAGATAAATACCAATTTGCTGTATGACACCTTGATTACTTAAGTATGTGCCACGACCCTTGTCACCCTAGTTGTGGTTTATTAGTTGGACATTATTAAATTGCCAACATGGGTTTAGACCGTTGTAGTATACTGCTTAGACCTGCTACGTGCTCATAACATGATTTTGGATAATCAAATGTTAATATTGACTTAATGATATATTGAACCTGTTTTGGAAAAGTATCATGTGATGTTGATGGCACGTGGTGCATGGTAATCAACTGGGGTTTGATAAACGATTTTCGGCCGGGCATGTGGCAAGAGTATTCAGTGGGCCGGTTGTGGCATTGGGAGTGTTGATTTGGTTCTTGGGTAGTCTTGCCTGGTCACCCTAAGGACTTAACCTTGTAAGCCTTTGAACTGGGTCTAACGTGCAACCACATGTCCAGAATGGGACGGACCTAGTTGACTAAGTTGCTAATAACGCACTGTGGGACCTCAGGAGGTCAACTACACCCTTTGTGTAAGTTGTACGGAGCGCATCTGGCCGAGGCCAGTACCCATCTAACGGTTGATTGGCCTAGACTTCGCCTTAGCGAAGGGAAGGGTTAGTGCGCAATAACCGGGAGGACCACTTGTATTGTTAGAGGTTTCAAAGACTTTGTTACTGAACTCGCCTTTGTGGTGTTTGACTGTATCTTGTGGGTAAAGTGCATAACCTCTGCAGAGTTTAGAATCTATTCGAATAGCCGTGTCCGCGGTATTGGACATCGCCGAATTACAAATCAAGGGTTAGATTTTCTCAAAAATAACTTTGGTTTGAAAGGTTGGGTTGGTTTAATAATGAAGATGATGGAAATGTGGTTTAGGATGGGGAAAATGTTTATTAAACTTCTTGAAAAGTTATTTATGCTTTACTTATTTCTACTGCTTTCGAATCTACTTATATTACTTGTCAAAAGCTGTTTACTGCAAATATACCTTGAGCTATTCCTTTGTACCAAGCCATGCATGTAGTATATTAGCTTGCATTCTGTGCATGACTTGCTGAGTACCAAGTACTCACCCTTGCCTCAACACAACACCAGTTGAAGAGGAGACTACGCCAGCTTTGGAGGAGGAACTCCAAGAGGATCCGTCTACTTAGGGATGCGAGCCCAGTCAGTTGCCTGTGGTATACTGGATGGCACCACTAAGCTATTTGATTTTCATTGCTATTATTTCTCTTTTAAGTTTCGCCTTGCGAGGCATATATTTGTAACTTGGCCATAAGGTCGAGTAACCAGTTTGGTTATTTAAATAAAGTACTTTGATAATATCGAATTGTATGATTGTGATATTTACCGATGTTAAGACTGTGTGCACTAGCGCGTTCCTGGACTAGTGCTGAATACACAGAGGGTCCGGATTTGCAAATTCGGGGTCCCGACAGAGGTGGTATCAGAGCCATACTTGACTGTAGGCTCAACCCTAGCTAGAATGGTCGTAGTGAGGATAAAACCTATTTTCTAAAAAGCTAAAAATTTGTCAAGATAAGAAATGACATCTCGACTTATCCCCTTCTCTCTTTTCTTGTCTCTTGCTGAATTTTCCTTACCTTGTCACAATTCAAAAATTCCGAGTTCTTACGTAAAGCACTCTTGTGACAGATGGAGGAAGAGTTCAACTGCGTTGATCTGGGAGTTGGTCACGCCGCGGAACTTTGGCATATGCTACAGACTCTCGGAGATTTTGAGAAGCCCCAATACCAAGTGGAAGTGATCAGACAAGCGGGATTGATCAAGGCTTGTGACGTGAGGATTGAGGTACCTGCTAGGAAAAAGGGCCCAGGCAATCGCCCGATACACTGCACTGCCAGGAGATCTACAATGCAGATGGGTATCCAAGAAGTATCACGACGAGCAATGCGGCACATTACCAGTATCTACGCCAGAGAGTTGGAGGGTACGGTGTTCCATTATCATCCGCGCAGCGATAACCTTCTTGACCCGAAGGCGATTCAGGATGAGGATGCCATGGCTACACAGTTGGCACGATTTGTCGTCGCCCAGGAGGATGTACTAGATAATACACGCAAGGAGCTACAGAAGGCCCGCAAGGAAATCACGACAGAGAAGAACAGATGGCGGGAAGCTCAAGAATATGTGGCACACCTTCTACGAAGGATTGACGAGTTAGAGATGACCTTGTACGGACTGCACTCCAGCCAAGATTCGAGCTACACGAGCCAGATCCGGAGTCGACCTCGATGAGGACATCGCTTCTTCGACTACCACGGAGGACATAGTCATTGGACATGGCGATCAAGTTACGGCGCCTATGCCACAAAGACCCGCACTCGTGCCGTGGAGGTTTTCTCGATGAGTGAGCATAGGTTCTATAGTGAGACTCCTTCGCCGAGTCGCGTCATAGAATAAAGAGTCACCCTTTAGGCGTTAGACTCCAGAGTTAGTTCGATTTGGATTTTCATTGTTTGCTGAGTGTGCAGTATGTGTTGCAAGGCCCTTAGGCATTGTAAGCAGCCATACCAAGTTATTAATAATAAAGTTGGACCTTAAAGTTACCCCTCTTGCCCGCATAAGTTCCATGTTACTTGTCTATTCTTGTTTCCCTCTCATCTCTAAACCTAGAGCAAACCGACAGATGGTGAACACCCGTGGAAACTTTGGAAGCAATGGGAGTGGTTCTCGCCCAGCAGAAAACCCCAATGATGGAGCACCAGCACCGCCACTGGATATGCAGAATTTCGGAGCTTTTCTTGCTGCCCAGACCCAGTTGATGCATGCTATGATGCAACAAATGCAGCACGTCACTGCTCAGGCCACAGCCAATCAAGTTAATCAGGGACCACGCCAGAATACAAGACTATCAGAGTTCATGAGAACTCACCCACCCACTTTCTCTGGGAATGCCAATCCATTGGAGGCCGATGATTGGTTAAGATCAATCGAGAGGAAGCTACACATAGCTCAATGCATAGGAAACGAGAAGGTACTCTACGCTTCTCATCAGCTGGAAGGAACAAATTACGAATGGTGGGAGAACTTCGTACACGCAAGAGAACCCTCAAGATATCACTTGGGAAGAGTTCACTTGCATTCGACAAGATCACATGCCTGAAGGAATCATGGACCTTAAGAAGGAGGAGTTCAGAGCATCAAGCAAGGTAATCACCGGTGGCCGACTACGAACAAGTTCACACAGCTAGCACGCTACGCACCGAGGATGTAGCGACAGATAAATCCGCATAGCCTCGTTTTATGAAGGGACTTAGCTCAGGATTTCAAGTAGGGTTGATCACCCACACCTTTCCAGATTTCCAAGAATTGGTGAATAAGGCGCTTATTCTTGAGGACAAGCGCAAGGAACTGGATGAGAACAGGAAGCGCAGGATGCAGCAGCAAGGATCACGCCAGGGAACGCACAAATACCGAGAGTTGCACCAAATCAATTCTTCGATTCCAACCGCAGAATGCAACAAGGACACCATCCTCAAAGACCAAGACACACAACCGTAACTACTGCACCCCAACCCCGCTAGAAACACTACCTGTGCAACAAAGAAGGAACAAAGTGAGACGCCGCTACAATCAAGAACGAGCCAGACACTTTGCCAACAGCTTGTCCAAAGAAGACAGCGAGAGTGACTCGATTCGCTTCAATCTAGGAACCACCTGGCTAGGACGCCAAAGACCAGGAACCACACCCTGGCATCGTGGTGAGAGGCCGAGTCAACCATGTCACCACAGATGCACCGCAGAATGCTACGGACGTCAGATCGGGTAAGTTACTTGTTAACTCAGTACACCTGCTTGATTTTGTTTGACTCGAGCTTCAGATTCGCTTGTTTCGCAAGGCTTTGCTACTAGAAATGATTTGAGGATTGCAAGACTTAGATGCATGCTTTTAGTTCAAACCCCTGGTTCCGAACTCCGAACGAAAGTAGGATGTTCCGGGGTGAGAATACTAATAGATGGAATAGAGTTCCTAGCAAACCTTATTATTTTGGAGACCCAGACCTTAGACGTCATATTGGGACTGGATTGGTTATCCAAACACAAGGCCGTATTGGATTGTGGACGAAGGACTATCTCGATTGAGAGCAGTGCGGAAAGAAAGTGGAATTTCAAGCCACCGTTAGAGATGGACAGTTGATGGTTAACAGTACCAAGGCAATCAGCATAGAGGATGTCCCAGTAGTGAATGAGTACCCCGATGTTTTTCCCGAAGATCTACCTGGTATGCCGCCAGACAGGGACATAGAGTTTGTAATAGAGCTTGTACCTGGTACGGCACCGATAGCAAAGAGACCCTATCGGATGTCCACCGAGGAGTTGGTAGAGATGAAGAAACAGCTGGAAGAGTTAATGGAGAAAGGATTTATCAGACCGAGTTCGTCGCCGTGGGGAGCGCCAGTTTTGTTTGTCAAGAAGAAGGACGGGAGTTTCAGGATGTGCATCGACTACCGTGCACTCAATGAAGTCACCGTGAAGAATAAGTATCCGCTACCCAGGATTGATGATTTGTTTGATCAGTTGAGAGGAGCCGGAGTTTTCTCCAAGATTGATCTGAGATCGGGATACCATCAGTTGAAGATCCGATCGTAAGATATTCAAGATCTGCATTCTCGTCAAGATATGGACATTACGAGTTTACGGTTATGTCCTTTGGGCTGACGAATGCGCCAGCTTATTTCATGAATATGATGAATAAGGTGTTCATGGAATATTTGGACAAGTTTGTCGTCGTGTTCATAGACGATATCCTAATCTACTCCAAGACAGAGGATGAACATGCCGAACACTTAAGGCGAGTTTTGGAAAAGTCGAGGAACAACAACTTTTCGCCAAGTTCAGCAAGTGTGATTTTTGGAAGGACAAGGTGGAGTTTCTTGGACATGTAATGACCGCAGAAGGAGTCGCCGTAGATCCAAGCAAAGTAGAAGCTGTGTTACATTGGGAGCAGCCGAAGACTGTGACCCAGATTCGAAGTTTCCTTGGAATGGCAGGATACTACCGCCGTTTCATCGAAGGCTTCTCGACAATTGCGAAACCTCTTACGCAACTGCTGAAGAAGGAAAAGAAGTGTGCATGGTCGCCAGAATGTGAGAAAGGATTTCAGGAGCTGAAGAAGCGATTGACGTCAGCACCGGTGTTAGTTCTACCGGATATTGCTCAAAGCTTCGATATTTATTGTGATGCATCGCGCCAAGGACTTGGATGTGTGCTGATGCAGAACGGAAAGGTCGTCGCTTATGCATCAAGGCAGTTGAGGCCGCATGAGGAAAATTATCCGACACATGACCTAGAGTTAGCAACCGTAGTGCATGCCTTGAAGATATGGCGTCACTATCTGATTGGAAACAGATGTGAAGTGTATACGGATCATAAGAGCCTTAAATACATATTCACCCAGTCGGATCTGAATATGAGGCAGAGGAGATGGTTAGAGTTGATCAAAGACTATAATGTTGGAATCCATTACCATCCCGGGAAGGCCAACGTAGTAGCCGATGCTCTGAGTCGGAAAAGCCATACCGTGAGTACGTTGCTAGCCACAAGCCAGGATGAGTTATGTGAGGATTTTCAGAAAATGAAGATTGAGGTAGTACCTAGCGGATTCTTGGCCGCATTAGAAGTAAAGCCTACCCTAGAGGATCAGATCCGAGAAGGACAGAAGGATGATGACAAGATCCGCAGGATTAAGTCCACCAAGGAGGAAGGCAAGGCAGAGGACTTCAAGTTGGATGAGCAAGGCACGTTGTGGATGAAGGATCGCATTTGTGTGCCTAACAAAAAGGAGTTAAAGCAACTGATTCTGGAAGAAGCCCATGACTCTAAGTACTCAATTCATCCCGGAAGCGCCAAGATGTATCAGGATCTGAAGGAGAGATTCGGTGGCCGAGTATGAAACGTGAAGTTGCCGAGCATGTTGCATTGTGCGACGATGCCGAGAGTCAAGGCTATGCATCGAGAGACCAGCAGGATTGCTACAACCGCTGAAAATACCTCGAGTGGAAGTGGGAGGAAATCGGAATGGATTTCATTACCGGCTTGTCAAGACTCAAGGAGGTTATGACTCCATATGGGTTATAGTGGATCGCTTGACTAAAGTAGCCCATTTTATCCCGTGAAGACCACTTACTCGGGATATAAATTAGCGTAATTGTACATGATCAGATTGTCTGTTTGCACGGAGTGCCAAAGAGGATTGTATCGGACAGAGGTACCCAATTTACCTCAAGGTTCGGAATAAGTTGCATGAAGCCATGGGAACCCGTTTGAACTTCAAGATCTGACTTATCATCCACAGACGGACGGACAGACCGAAAGAGTCAATCAGATTCTCGAGGATATGTTAAGAGCTTGTGCATTAGCTTATGCTACTTCTTGGGATAAGAGTTTACCGTATGCCGAGTTCAGCTACAACAATAGTTATCGAGGCTAGTTCTGAGATGTCACCTTTGAGGCATCAGTATGGTCGACCTGTCGGACGCCATTGAATTGGAATGAGACCAGAGCGCCGTGTCTTTGGGCCTGATATTCTTCAAGAGGTCAAGAGCAGATCACCATGATTAGGGAAAGGTTGAAGATAGCCCAATCTCGACAGAGGAGTTATCTTGACAATCGTCGCAGGATTTGAGTTTTGAACCTAAGACTTTGTTTACCTCGAGTTACGCCTCTAAGGGAGTTAAGAGGTTCCATGCCAAAGGGAAACTCGCACTCTGCTATGTTGGACCATTTAAGATTTTGAGTCGCAGAGGCGAAGTTGCTTATCAGCTGGAGTTGCCACAGTCATTGGCAGGAGTGCATGATGTATTCCATGTGTCCCAGTTGAAGAAGTGTCTCCGAGTTCCTGAAGAACAGACACCGCTAGAGTTAATTGAGTTGCAAGAGGACTTGACTTATAAGGAGCATCCTGTGAGGATTCTGGACACAATGAATCGAGAAACTAGAAACAAGTCAACCCGTTTCTGAAGAGTTCAGTGGAGCAACCATGAAGAAAGCGAAGCGACTTGGGAGCGCGAAGAGGATTTGAAGAAAGAATTTCCAAACCTATTCCTTTAGTAAGCCCTGAATCTCGGGGACGAGATTACATTAAGGGAGGTTTGTAACATCCCAAAATTTTGCTTTTATTGAATTCATGTGTGATTTGGCACTTTGGTGAATTTTTGGAATTTTCTGGAATTTATTTGGATTTATTTGGAATTTATTTGAATTTATTCCATTTTGAAATAATTAAAGAATTTAATTTTGCAAATAAAATTTTGTTGGAAATATTTTATTTGAGTCCAAAATGATCCAAAATATTTTCAATTTTTCTCGAATTTTTGAGTCATTTGCTATTTTTAATGAATTAAATGAATTATCGGGAATTATTTTAAATATTAAATCGCTGGAAATTCAACTCGGTCGAGTATCGTTTCATCCGATCGAAGTCGTAACCCGAAGTCGGACTCGAGTCCGACCGAGCCACGTGACTCGATCAAACCAAATTAAACCCTAATCGATCCCAACCGTTGGATCAAGATCCAACTACCGAGATCCGCCAGTATCGATTCGAGCCGTATCGGCCGGATCCGATCGCGCCCGTCGCGATCGTGGCCGTTGATCGTGCCACGTGGACGGCTGTGCCGTCGTCTCCGCCGAGTCCGAAGCCGGACTCCGCCGCGCCGCCGCCGTAGAATTAGGTTTCCGCTCGCACGAACGCCGAGGCTATTTAAAGCCCTGATCACGCCCGAGGTTGCCCTCATCCTTGCGCACCCGTTCCTCGAGCCATCTCGCCGAGCCGCCCGTTTGCCCGCGGCGAAGCTCGCCGTAGTTGAGCGCCACTCCGCCGCTGTTTTTGCCTCGCCTCGCCGCCGTCCGTCGCCTTCCGCCGAGAAGGAGCCTAACCGAACCCCCGAAGCCAGGCGCACCCGAAGAGACCACTCACTTCGCCGGAACGACCCCGGAGCGCCGTCGGACTTGTCGTCGTCTCCGTCTCCGGTGGCTGCAGCTCCGCCGCGTCGCCATCGCCCTCGTGAGCTCTGTGGACCGTCCGATCTTGATCGTGCGGTTGAGGTGAGTTCACGTGTTCCAAACCCGATTAGATCTGGACCGTTGGATCAAGATCCAACGGTTCACAATTGCCACGTGCCGTAGTAGTGATTATTATAGGATTAGATCTGGACCGTCCGATCTAGATCGAACGGCCCACGATCATCGAGTAGATTCAACGCGTGAACCCTGGATCTAATCGCGGCCGTTGAATTTCAAATCAACGGCCGAGATTGCGCCGCGTGTCGGGAAGTTGGACCGACGCGTCGCTGGCCCACGCGCTGGCAGTGTAGGACGCCGACACGCGGGCCCGCTTGTCAGAGGGCCCGCATGTCAGTGGCTAATCCAGCCAAGCGCTGACGTCACCCATGACGTCACAGTGGGTCCCACATGTCAAAGACTGTGGCCGAGCCTCGCCGACGCCGGGCCGATGACGCCATCCGAGTGGTCCCACATGTCAGTCTCACGTGGAGCTGTGGACCGGGTCCACGGTGGACCCGAGCCGAGCATGGACCGAGTCCATGGACCGGCTGACGTCAGCCAACCAATCAGAGGCTGCCACGTGTCCATGCTGACGCAATAATTAATTTCCGAAAAAGAAAATGATTTATTAATTCGAAATATTGATTCAAATTTAGATTCAAACTTCAAACGCTTATAACTTTTGCGTTTCAACTCCGATTTGAGTGATTCAAATTTCTAAATTTGTATAAAATTGAGATCTACCTAAATATAAATTTTATTTAATTTTTGGACTAAAGTTTTTCTCTGCAAAATTATTTAAATGATTATTTAAACTTTAAATAATCATAACTGTTAAGGCCTTAACTCCAAATTTGACGATTTCAGTTTCTAAAAATCCATAAAATTATGTTCTCTCTGTTTATGGATTTTATTTGGGTGTTTGGACACTTTTTGCCTATTGTTTATTTGTGTATTTGCTATTTGCACGCTTTACGAGTAGACGTTGAAGTGCCGGAAGGATTCGAAGGAGAAGTATTGACTCAGGATCCAACTCAAGACCAAGAGCAAGTACTTTTTGAAGGCAAGTTGTGCTTTGACCATGTTGATCCTATTTCGAAATCTATTTTGATTTAAATTATTGCATGCTAGTTCAATTAGAAAGATACTTTGTTTAAACTTGGGGGTTAGATAAATACCAATTTGCTGTATGACACCTTGATTACTTAAGTACGTGCCACGACCCTTGTCACCCTAGTTGTGGTTTATTAGTTGGACATTATTAAATTGCCAACATGGGTTTAGACCGTTGTAGTATACTGCTTAGACCTGCTACGTGCTCATAACATGATTTTGGATAATCAAATGTTAATATTGACTTAATGATATATTGAACCTGTTTTGGAAAAGTATCATGTGATGTTGATGGCACGTGGTGCATGGTAATCAACTGGGGTTTGATAAACAGTTTCGGCCAGGCATGTGGCAAGAGTATTCAGGTGGGCGGTTGTGGCATTGGGAGTGTTGATTTGGTTCTTCGGGTAGTCTTGCCTGGTCACCCTAAGGACTTAACCTTGCAAGCCTTTGAACTGGGTCTAACGTGCAACCACATGTCCTGTAATGGGACGGACCTAGTTGACTAAGTTGCTAATAACGCACTGTGGGACCTCGGGAGGTCAACTACACCCTTTGTGTAAGTTGTGCGGGGAGCGTCTGGGCTGAGGTCAGTACCCATCTAACGGTTGATTGGCCTAGACTTCGCCTTAGCGAAGGGAAGGGTTAGTGCGCAATAACCGGGGAGGACCACTTGTATTGTTAGAGGTTTCCGAAAGACTTTGTTACGGGAACTCGCCTTTGTGGTGTTTGACTGTATCTTGTGGGTAAAGTGCATAACCTCTGCAGAGTTTAGAATCTATTCGAATAGCCGTGTCCGCGGTATTGGACATCTCTCGGGAATTACAGTCAAGGGTTAGATTTTCTCAAAAATAACTTTGGTTTGAAAGGTTGGGTTGGTTTAATAATGAAGATGATGGAAATGTGGTTTAGGATGGGGAAAATGTTTATTAAACTTCTTGAAAAGTTATTTATGCTTTACTTATTTCTACTGCATTGAATCTACTTATATTACTTGTCAAAAGTCTGCATCGCAAATATACCTTGAGCTATTCCTTTGTACCAAGCCATGCATGTAGTATATTAGCTTGCATTCAGTGCATGACTTGTCGAGTACCAAGTACTCACCCTTGCCTCAACACAACACCGCTTGAAGAGGAGACTACGCCACTTTGGAGGAGGAACTCCAAGAGGATCCGTCTACTTAGGGATGCGAGCCCAGTCAGTTGCCTGTGGTATACTGGATGGCGCCACGAAGCTATTTGATTTTCCGCTGCTATTATTTCTCTTTTAAGTTTCGCCTTGCGAGGCATATATTTGTAACTTGGCCATAAGGTCGAGTAACCAGTTTGGTTATTTAAATAAAGTACTTTGATAATATCGAATGGTATGATTGTGATATTTACCGATGTTAAGACTGTGTGCACTAGCGCGTTCCTGGACTAGTGCTGAATACACAGAGGGTCCGGATTTGCAAATTCGGGGTCCCGACATTAAGGCTACCCCATAAATAGCACATGTGGTTGCACTTTAAGACTTAGTTGGTACTACCAAGTTCAGTCCTTAAGGCGACACAGGCAAGACCTTCAAATATCCACCCGGTCCAAAACACACTTTATTTCCATTTTTTTACCAACATACCCACCCTTTTTACCAAACCTCCATTTTCCAAACCAGAATTTAAATCCATAGAAGTTTTGATTTCATTGTACCACCAAACTGCAATTGATACTCTCAATTTTACAGCGTGGCTAAGCTTATGCAATTACTAACGATTATACCCATTCGACATTTAATACTATGTCTAATCTATTCCTATAGTTCAACAAAGTTCTCATGACAATTTAAATTAACGAAATCCACCAGATTTAGGTTTATCTACCAATTCCCCCACAATTTAGCCATTTTACCAAATGTACACGCATGCATAATAGTTTTGGCAATTCAAAGTAAATTTGCAAATATGGGTTCAATATGATCAAAGGGGGTGCTTGCCTGTTTGCTCTTGATTGATTGTGAGCTCGGGGACGAAGTCGGACTCTTCGGCAACGGTCTCCAGCGCAACGACGTCTACACGCGCAAACGGCAAAGGAACGACAATAAATCAATCAAGCACGAATCCAATAGGACATTTAAGAAGCAAATAAGGCAATAAAGAAGCCAAGACAAAACTAGACAAACCAGAGAAACAACGGAGAAAAAGGACTAAAAGAATCTAACTCTAACCAGGGAAAATGGCACTACCATCGGCAATACAGTGGTAGTGCCACCCTCACGCCCGACAGTACCAGCCAGGAGGCCCGGTAGTGCCGACGGCTAGGGACCGGAAAGGAGGCTCTCTGAAAATTAACTGCCGACGGCTTACGCACGATAGTACCAGCTACCCGGCAGTACCAGCCTCAAGAGGCGGTAGTGCCGGATTTCCAGGGTTCGAGAGAGGGAGCCATTGGAAATTAACTGCCGGTGTTAGGGTTGTGGTACTACCGCAGGGACGGTAGTGCCGGCCTTCTAACGTCGGTAGTGCCGGCCTCAGGTGAAATTAGGGTTTTGCAAAATGGGATTTTGCGCAAACGGATTCGAAACTTCGAGACGATTGCACGGTTAGGTTCCTAGCGATGCTAGGGACCCATCCCCATGAGTCACGCAAAGTTTTGAGTTCGTTTGACCTAACTTTCACCTTCTTGAACTCGATGGCCCTAATTATCGCCAGATTTCGTTTTTTGGCCAGAATCAAATTCAAATTTGATTCTTTTTGCGAGAATCAACCTCTAACAACATTGGATATATTCTAAGGTCATTTTCTTGGCTTTTGGAGCTAGAGACTCAAGGAAAACTCCAAAATCTAAGAATTTGACCCTTTTTGGCGAATAATTCCGGCAAGACTCGAATTAGGACTTTCGATTTGAATCTTTCCGCGAAAATGGAACCTCCGCGGCACGAAGAGCTAATATGAGACATCGTTGTGATTTTTTTTGGAACCTCAGAATTTAGAGTCATCCCAAAAAGCACAAAATGAACTTTTTGCAAATTGAGACAAAACGAAGGATTTGCAACTAGCATATTAATTCTTTTTGCACAAAAGGTTCCACACACCTAAATCGCAACTAAAGGCCCAACACACGACAATGGAACTCTTCGCATGACGATCGGACTCTTCGAGCACGAAAACCCCAATTAGTGTCAAATTCGATTCCAACCCTGAATTAAATTCAAATTCAATTCTTTTGCGGGAATCAAACTTCAACAGTGTTGGATATACTCGAGGGTCGTTCTCTTGACTTTTTGGAGCTAGAGTTCAAAAGATACTCCAAAATTTTGAGAAAATGACTTTCGGGTGAATAAATCCAACAGGAAGCCGATTAAGGTTTTCGGATCGAATCGATCACACCAACTAAATCTTCTGAGCTTGACCTAGGTCCAACAACCCAGGCAATCGAAGATTGAACTCACGAACTAGGGTTTCTAGGGTTAGAATGACATAGAAGAGAAAAGAGAAGAAGGGAAATCTAGCGTTTTGAGATCAAAACCTGACGGATTGACCTCGGAATTGGTTTCACCGGTTGAGAGGCTTGATTAGGGTTTCAACAACTCGATCAATGCCTGAAGATCCAACTTCTAGCACTAGAAATTGAAATAAAAGGAAAAAATAGAGAGGAGAGGAGCTAGGGTTTTCATTGAACCTAAAGGATTGAGCTCCAAATCAAAATCCACCGCTTGAGAAGCTTCTTGAGGGCTTGATGAAGATGCTCCAACCCTTGGATAGCCTCCTCCTTGCTCCACTTGAGCTCCACCGGCCGGGGAAGAGAAGAGGAGAGGAGGAGGTCAGTTGAGGAGGAGGGAACCGAGAGGGAGAGAGGAGGAGAGCTCCTGGGAGAGGGAGAGCGAGTGAGGGAGAGGGTTAATGGGAGGCTGGGGAAGGCTCTAGACCGGGGGAATAGGCGACGTGGGCAAAAAGTCACTGGCATGGCCCGGGTTGTGCGTGCGCTGACCGCACTATCAGCACTACCGCTTCCCTCGAGCGGTAGTGCCGCTCGGCCAGTAGTACCACCCCTGGTCAAGCAGATCGCCGCCAAAGAAGAAACTTCGGGATTTCTTCGCGATTTCTTCTCCAATCTCCGAAATTGATCCTCAGGGATCCAAGGGAAATGTTTTAGGGTTCCAAGGGAAGGTTTTAGGTTTAGGTTCACTAACGATACCGAGAGATTTCGATCGGACTCGAAACTTAGAGTTTCGGGTCAAAATCGATCGAAACGGCTCAAACGAAACGACAAAAGATTCCGAAAACAAATAACTCCAAATTAATAGCCAACAACCAACTCAAGGCACAACTAAACACTCAAATTACTTAATTAATTCTAATTAATCATAATTATGAATTCAGGGTGTCACACCACATTTTTTGTTGGGAGGGCTTGAGCATGGTTTATAAGGGTGACGGAGCACCCCCTCATTGAGCTAGCTTTTGTGGGGAGATGGCCCATGTAACATCCCTGAATTAATTAAACAGTAAAAATAAAATATTTAAATGTGAATTTGATTTATTAATATCTTTCAGCAAATTTAAAAGCTTTTGTTAAAAGATAATTGAATTCCTGAAATTAGAAAAAAAGAAAAAGTTACAGAAGAAAATGGTAAGAAGATAAAATAAACCAATTTCCATTTATTGATCAGAACCAATTGCTACAAAGAATTGAACTGCAACACAAATTTTATTGATATGTCAGAGTTTGCAATTACAATAAAATTTAAAAATCTTTATAATGTCATACAACAATTATATGGAAAACAATTCTTATAATCATTCGATTACATATGCAATCACAGTTACAACTCACATAACTATCCAATTACATATTTGGTTACAAACTACATCTCAAAAAGTAAATTACAAAACTACAGGCTTCAGCTTCTGTGCTGTCTTGATCTGCATTTGTAAACCTGCATATTCAATAGTACACATGTGAGAAAAAGAATAAAATAAATGCATTAAATTGGATACATTAAATAAAAAGGGAAATAATTGCCGTCAGCCAAGTTAGATCGCTCAGTGAGGTACCCTAGATTGTCCGGGGGCCAATCTGGCTCCTCTCGCGATTCAGTATTTGCATCATTCGGCAATTTACAAACCTGTTGAGCCGTAGACGCGAATATTTAGAAAATATCGCGGAGTAAATATTTTACCACAGTAAAATAGTAAGAACACAGTGATAAGAGATAAAGCCTCGTCACTGTACCCATAGGACAGCACAACTCATTCCAGATTCAACCGAAGCAACCCAGAAGCAGCAGCTCTCTCCAGAGCAATCCCAGCCGGTCGCTCAAGACAACCATCCAACCGAAACTCCCAGAACCGGCCACGATGCTAAGCCCAATTCGAACTAGAACAAGTAAAGCAACTAGACTAACTTAATCATTCCAGAAGCAGGTCTAGCCGGCCAAGCCTGGGTCATAGGACCAAGGTGAATGCACTAACAAGGATTAATTAATGTATGCATTCAATTCAGCCGCAAGCAGGGCAAGTTCCAGCTGAGCCCTCCAACACAGTTCCCAGTAGGCCAAGTCCGACTGAAAACTCCAGAAATTAGCCACGATAGTTCAGCCGGTCATATAATCCATACCAGACCCAAAACAAGTGTACTGACAAGATAAGGAGGATGCATTTATTAAAGGTTAGTCCAGCCGCAAGACCAACCTCCATTTTCATACCCTGCTGCATGCCCATCTTGTGGCTATAAAAGCCATATAGACTTCCTAATCCACATCACAAGTATTATTCCCAGAATACGTTGCTTTAGAAGCATGGCCCCAGGCAAAACCACTTGAGCCTCATCAACCACACTATCAGTGAAAGCCCGGAAGAGTAAAGCTTCTATGCAAGGCAAAACCCCAGAAAGGCTACCACCGAACCAGTAAGGAGGAGGAAGCCAGGTAAACGAAACCCCAGAAGCAAGGAGGAACAAAGTTGGAGCAAGGCACAGCTAGAAGCCAGAAGAACAGAGGGGCATCAAGCTGCTCGGATACCCGATCATTTTCTTCTCACACAAGTAAGTTCCCCCACAACACAAATTCCAGACAAAGTAGCATACTAGAGACAACAAGAACAAAAAGTGTGGAAATCAAAATAGAAATCGATAGCAAGAATGAAAATGAGATAGAAACAAGAATAGACAGAAAAGGGCTAGAAGAAGTTTTGGCCTCAGTAATTAGAAGTAAAGCATGCAAGGGTTGCATCATGCCCATCTTTAGCCAAACATACTCCCCCGGCGTACTGACTTTTAGAATGGACATAGATACCATCCAACTTGCAATTAATCAAAAAGAATCTTACATCACAAACCAAGAAAAAGGCAATCAAACCCCATAGCATAGCATCATCCAACCGATGGGATCGCTAATTAGCGAATCATCACAGACCAAAAGAAATAACTCAATCATCAAACATAGTATCAATTTCATCATTTACTATGTAATCTAAGTTGAAACTTATGTCATCCTGTTATAACCAAGTACTAGGATTATCAGAACATAGCATGGCATCAGATCATCATTTGCCATGCAATAAACCTCTTTAAGTCATTGTCATCATGCTTTAAATAAGCATTTAGAGAATCATTCAGTGGCATAGTAGTATCTCATCATTTACCATGTATTACCAATTAATAGAAAGCCACTATCATCATGCCATATCTAAGCGATCAAGGGATCATCAAGCATAGCCAGCTATCATCTGCCAAAGCTCAACCGTTCCACAGTACATCATTCAAGCATATCATAGATCATAATAGAATGATCTCAGCTCAAATACATTTAGCACAACTTCAGAATTATAAGTAAATTGTGCAATCAGTGGTCGTGATCTCCAGTAAAGACTCAGAAATAGGAAAAGAAGTAGGGAGTACCAATCCCTAATAAGAGATGAGAGGAGAGGGAAATAAGAAGATACCAAATCCTAGACCAAATCCGAGCCCCACTCATTTGGCACAAGAAACAGGGGGGAAATCGGCATCCCGAGAAGAGAGGAAGGAGGAGGTAAAGATTTAGGGTTACCAACCCTAATTAAGAAAATGGAGAAGGGGGAGGAAACCAAACCGTAGAGGAGGAAGGAAGGCTGGTGGCGGCGCCGGGTCGAGGGTAGCCAAGCCGGAGGAAGCCCTTTGGCAGCGAGCGGTGGCGGTGGGTGACCGGTGCGGGAACAGATCCCGAGGGCGCAGGCCTTAGGAGAACCCACGAGCGACGCAACCGTGCATGCGGTAGAAGAGAAACCGAGGAAGCTCGGGCGACGGTGACCCAGGGCGGAAGGAGTCGGACCTCGCCTAAGCGCAGGTGCCGCTCGAGCACAACAAGACCGATGGCGACTAGGGCAATAGCAACCTGAGCCTGGCCGAAGCAAGGTAGATGGCTGGATCGACCGAATCGAGGAAGGAACCAACCCATAGGGTAGTCGATTTGGGGAAAAAGGAGAAAGAGCAGAGAATGAGAGAAAAGAATGTAGTCGGTGGACAAGACAAGGAAAGAAGAGAAAAGAAATAAGGAAAAAGGAGAAATAGGAAAATAAATAAATAAATAATATATGTCTCAAGAAAAATGAATATTCCAGTTATACATAAATTTTTGCATGATTAATTAAAAATTGAACTAATTTGTAAATAAACGTGCTTTTAGAATATATGCTTAGAACATAACTACAATACATATATTCACCTTGTTTTAAATGCAATCCATAAAACATGATCATTTAATACCTACAAAGGATGATTAGAACTTAATCCTAGTCTACTCTATTCTTATATATAGATATATATATTAAAACCTTATGCCTGTTATTCTTTTAGCCCACAGCTGGCTAGTGCCCCATTCAAAGAATAGAATAATAGCAACAGGCACTAATACCCGTAAGATCAACCTTAGAATGTTCCCTGACGCACGACTGTCTTAATTAAAATAAGCATCTTCTTTTATAACTTGCTTTGCGTCTGAATCCTATTAAAACATGACCCTGCGAGAGATAAACCCTAAGGTTTGTAATACCAATGCATGTGCATAAGTTGAATCATGTAAATTGTAGTTACTCTCACACCTGTTGTTTTATGAACTAATTCATATTAGTCCAAACAACTTCACACCCTGAAAATGAATTATAGTATATTAAATCATACAATCTTAGCTTCCTGAATTCGTAAAATAAAATAGAATGAATCATAAGGAATATGTGTCATATGCGATGCAACCCTTAAACCGTTAATCAATGATAAAGATTATAGAAGTAACACACTTATACGTTCACAAGCCCTAATCCTCATTCGTGCTTGTTTAATGTAATGGTTGTTATTTGATTTTCCATCTGATTTCCTTTTGCCCTTATTGAAAGTGTTATTTGCTATTTGTTATTCTTTTCCGTTATGCGACGTGTAGAATCCGACGTTTCGGACTTCATCGTCGACGACTTCAAGATCATGTCTTCGACTTCGTCGCTAAAAGCAATGGATAGCAAGGCAAGCACCCCCTTTGAGCATATTGAACCCAGATTTCATAATCAACTAAAATGTGATTAAGAATCTTCCTGCATGCTCATATTTTGGTAAATCTCTATTTTGTGTTATCTGGTAGCTATAACCTATATTGGAGAATTTCCTGAATATTGTTGACATATGCTCCATGATAACCTTAGGTACGGGGAGATTCATATACTTGATGGGATATAACGATTATTAATTGCATTCGCTTAGTTATGCTTAGAAAATGTCAGCGACATTTACACCCACACTTTTCTTTATGAAATCTTTTATGGTTTATTTGAACAGTAAAGGATACTGGTAGTTGATAAAAATGAAAATAAAACTATTGATTTTGACGTGGGTGATTATTGGCAATAGCCGGTTGTACATGTTTTAATGTGTACGTAGCTAGGGTGGAGTTATCGCCCATGTCACTTTGAGGACCGAACGTAGTGTTGCATGATCCAAGTAAACCGTACATCCACAAGTACTGGACTGGGACAGTCTTAACTTATTAAATTATTTGGGAATTAGCTTTGCACATTGGTAGGCAGTTGTAGCACGGGCATTCCGGATATAGGTTTGCTCGAGGGAGGTGTCATCACCGAGGTGTTGGCATCTGCCGTTGTAACGGTGTACGCTGGCTATGAATTGGGGCTGTTGTTGTACCATTTGAGCCGCGGGCTCCTGAATACTATTGCTTCACCGTTTGTTTGCTTCCATCATAGTCAGGAGTAACGTCATCGGGCTAGTGCAAAGTTAAGGTTCAAGTAACGAACAGTTTCGTAATGAACTCTCTGGCGGCACACCAAAGGAAGTGTGTCTAATACATGTTGCCACAAAGGGAGGACATTTCTTGTGGGTAAAGCTGTACCACTCTGCAGAGTCTAAAACTATTCGAATAGCCGTGTCCACGGTCATGGACGACTTGGCTAACCAGCATTAGTTAGCTGTTTTCTATTTTCTAAAACTCTTGATCAAATGACTTGGAAAACGATTCACATTTGTTAAATGTCAGATATTGATATTTTTACTCGTATAAGACCATGGAGGGTCTTTTCCGTTATCTTTACTCACAAAAGGGACGTGAGTAATTTATTGTTATTTCTGTCAATACTTGACATTTTGATTACTTATCAAACTGTTTTAAATTCAATTTATGCTTTCCATTACTATTCAATATTTACAATTCAAATCTTCGCTTTATGCAAAACAACCGTAGAAACCCACTTTCTATTCAGCCTGCATATATTTCAGGTTTTGCAAACACTACAAGTCTTCTTGATGCATAACGTACTCACCCTTGCTATTATTGTTGTTTTTAGACAGGAATCCTCGATGATATCGCGACGCAGGAAAACGGGATTATTAACGACATTTCTTTCTAAGGCTTTACCTTGTCAGTTGCCTGTGGATTATGTGGCAAACTACAAGACATCTGATTCTTTTGGCTATGTTTAGTCGACCTTGTCGGTCATATTGTATCATTACTTCCGCTGTAATAAAATATGAAACTTTTGTATGGTTGTGATTCCTAATTGTGTTTTGTGCGTGCCAGCCACTGATCATGGGAATGGTATAGTATGCACATTAGAACCTTGCTTTTATGTTTGCACTGTAGCATAAAAGTGAGGGTCTCACAGTTTGGTATCAGAGCCATGTTGACTGCAGGCAAACCTTAGTTAGAATGGTCGTTAGATAATGTGACACCACGAAATGCCGAGACACCGTAAACAAATGTGAATTAGAGAATGTGACCTTATAAAGTATGAAATCGGAGATTAAAACTTTACGTTATGCGGTTTAATCGCGTTTCCGGGCCAATTTCGGAAGTTTGGGCCTTCCCGGGGGAGTTTGGGCCTTAGGGGGGTGAGTCGTGGGCCTTGGTGGGAGCAAGTTAGGGCCCATGAGGGAGGAGAGGCAGGATTTTGGGGGCTAGGGGCGTCCCTCCCTGCCCTAGCCGCCCCTCCCCCATTCCCCATTTTCTCTTGGGCGCCTCCTCCTCTCCCTCTTGGGCGCCTCCTCCCCTCCCCCCTTGGGTGCGCCCCCAATTCCTCCTCTCCACCTCCTTTGCTGCAAAGAGGAGATCCCCCACCACACAACCTCACTGTCCCCTCCAACGGGAAGCCCCGCGACGAGGAGATCCGGCGATTCTAGCGCGAGGAGGACGTTCGGGAGGCTCGGGAGGATAGATCTCGGCGTTCGTCGTTCGTCGGGAGGAGGTAAGGCATGGGTGATCCTTGGGTTTGGGTCTAGGTACTGTTTTAGGGATGAATTTCATGTTTTTAGATCAAGGGAGGTGCTGCCATGGGTTAGATCTAATGAAAACTAGAGTTGTATTCGCGTTCTGGTTCGGGCTGATTGGGGACCCGAACTAGGGTAGGAGTTTTGGCCAATTTAGAGATTGAATCTGATCGTACGGACTTTTAGGAAGTTGTAGATAATTTCATTATCTTTCCGTGCATATAAAGCACGTTAAAATCCGCCCAGCCGTTTGGGAGATATGGCCGTTTTACCGAGCGCTGTCAAATCTGTGACGAGATTGAGACAGTTCGTGTTCAACATTAGATTAAACAACTTTATAGTCCGAATTAGTCTTTCCCTATAACTAGAAAAAGTTGGGAAATTTCCTAAGCTATGCGGGGATGTACTTGTTTATTCAATTTGGAGTCCTAGAACAGAAGTTATGCCCATTGGAAGTCCGCTGTCCCGAAGGGACAGATTTGCTGTTTTCTGATTTTAGGAGTTGTATGCGAAGTCGGGTAGTGGGATTTATTTGTGTACTGTATTGTGGACCCAATTTGAGTGAGTGGCACGTGTTTGCAGGTGGTGTGCCTCCGGGAGTGCCCTCAACCTCTCGTCACTCCGTTACTCGTGGGTGAAGGCAAGTGTTTTGGCGTGGTTTTTATGTTATACGTGCTGCTAGAATTGATTGATGGTATTTGGAATAGTTAACATGTTGTCTTGCCATGCCATGGAATTACATGTTATAATGGATAGGATGTCCTTAGGCCATGATTGAAATAATGTCGATGATATGGGGTCCTCATGCTATGATTAAAATGCTTGTCGTTGATAAAGGATTCATGCCATGTCTTTGAAAGGTTACCGTTGATTGTTGATCACGGTCTTACATGTTGAGAGGCCATACGTTGATATGCAATATTCTATTTATGAATACGTTACTGTCCATTTTGCATGCATGGCATATTTTCATGGCTGGCCGGTGAGTTAAGTCATAACTATTCCGGTAGGGGCGGTGAGAACCGTTATGACTAGTCTGGGGCCATTCGTTTGAGTAAGTCCTACCTCGTGATTCCATCACCGAGGTGACTGGAAGCGAGTGATAGGCACCCTCCATCTTCGGGATGGAAGGGGGAAAAGGGTGCATGCCGACGGGTCTGCACTCAACCATACCGGTATGAGTATTCCAGAAGACATGTGCATTGCATTGCATGAATGAAACTATGAATGAGAATGTTGTTGAATTGTTCATGAGTTCATGAGACGAACACCATATTGATCAAGAGATGATTATGATGTTTTTACCATGTCGTGTACGTGAGAATGGTAATGATGTGATATGTAGTGCTTATGAAGATTGAAGTTGATGGTTTGTTGTCTTGCACTCTGTTTTCCATTGTATTACACTTCGCTGAGTTATGAACTCACGCTTGTATTTTCGTTGTTTGTTTTCTTTAGGTACCATGAAATTGGCGCGCGGGAAAGGGTTTTAGCTACACTACTCCACGTAGTATCATAATCTAGCAAATTCACCTGTGGTGGAGACATGACAATAAGCATTACAATAATCTTTAGTGTATGGTCTGTATGTTTGGTTGTCTCCCTCATGTGTATCATGTGGGGCTATGGAGGGAGTTGTTTTAACTTCCTAGATTTAAATTGATGCTTATTATTTTGCTATCGATGCTTATTGATGTTTTAGTTGATGTTTAGCTATCCTTATCGCTGCGTATGGATATCTCGTTTGTCTTACATATTGATATGATGCTATGCTGTTAAGTTTCATGCAAAAACAAAGGAGATGCTGCCAAAATTTCCAATTATTCCAAATGTTTACTTGCTGTAATTTACCTTAAATTATGGTATTAAATGTGTTAGGGTCTATGTTTGGTGGCATTCTGGGCTTAGTAAAAGCTGGGTGTTACTGATTGGTATCAGAGCGGGCTGTAGGTCCCTGGAATGTGTATTTAGTGTCATACTATAGGTTCAACTAAAATATGAAGTGGGATAACCTAGAAACATGGCTTAGGTTTTACTTAAAACTTTGCCATAGGATAGCAACATTAAAACTTGTGTAAGTGGAATAATTAATTTAAAACTTGACACACTCTGTTGCACAGTAGGAATGGGTATGGGTATCGTTGCTTTACGCTTAAATGTTGTATTTAAGCTTTGATGTTGAATGTTACATTTGGTAATATATGTTGCTATGTTTACGAAAGAATTGATTGTGTTGATACATTTGAGATTTTGTGGGTTGTGGTGCCGAAAGGGGTTTCGGTCACCTTCTGTTGTTTGTAGTATTGTTGGGTTTGACGGTGTGGCCGGTTAGTGCCATCACCGATGGACTTTTAACCTCCTGTTGGGAGAGTGCTTATCCTTTCTGTCGTAGATTGGGTAGTTGGTTGGAGTCGAGTAGTAGAGTTGTGGATTGACCCTCCGAGTTTCCTTTGCCGTTTTGATGAACGGTTTTTGGTTGGTTGAAATAAACGAAAAAGGGTTCGGGTTTGGATACTCACCGATAGTTCTTTTGGTGGTTTTGGTTTTGTTTTCTTTGGTTGAAGACAAAAGAAGAATTTAGGGTTGCGCCTGTCTTGATCGCCTTGCCAGCTTTGACGCTCGATTTGTTGTTTGCCTTATAGCGAAATTTATAGATTGATTCTTGGGTTACCCTTCTCCAATTTGAAAAGAAGTTATTGAAGTTTCGATGAAAAATCTAAGTAGCATGGATTTAGGTGTCAAGGTTTTGTCGGAAAGGATGTGGTTGATCGGTTGTTTTACGGAGAAAGTTTTCAATTTATTCTTGTGTTTGTCTTTCTCCGAGGTTTAAAAGAGTTATTGCGGTGTTGTGCCAGACCTTGTTGTCGGGGTCTAAGTGGTGTTTGATCGCAATGATGACTTGCTTGGGAATTCATCTTTGAAAAACCGTTTGTTTCGTGAAAGTTTGAAGTTTGGGGTTATGGCTTTATCTGAAAAAGAAAAAAAAAGATTTGGTTAATCGCCGGGTTTTCCCTCTTGCAACCATCTTCCTTCGCGGAAGTTGTTGATCTCGAGAGTTGTGGAGTAGTTGCGTGTCGGCATTTGGGAATTTAAGAGTTGACTTCTCTTGTGATTTAGGGTTGAGCTTTCCGGAAGGAAAGGTGTTTTGGGTGTTGTTCTTTTCTGGAGCAATTTTGGTTTCCTTAAGAGTTGGGTGCGTGATTCACGCAGATGTTTAAGAAGTTAAGTGTATGACGAGAAGTTAGAGTTTTCGGATGATATGAGCTAGTGGTTCGGTTAAAGCGAATTTGTTGTTTGTTTAAAGATAAACTAAAATATTGTGTTGATAATAGATGATTAAACGAGACGTCAGGTGATCCAAAGTGAAAGTTGATTAGTGGTGTGTGCAAAGTGATGCGGGTTATGGAATCTAATGGATGTTTGAGATTAGTTAGCATAGAATGTCTCGGTTGATGAACTTGTTATAGCAAGAAGATGGTGTGAAATTCTGCCTATTGTAGTTGGTGGGTCAGTTAATATTGTGGGTCGACAATATGACTTAAAATACGTGTAATCAATTAATGAGGATATATGGAATGATTGTAGGAAAGGTTGAATTATTCTTGTGGATATGCATGCAGGATCCGTATTTATGAGGGATGTCTAGTGGAGATCGTGTCGCGTGGTTAGTATTAATTATTGGTTGTATGAACTGGTGATATGGAATATGTGACTTAGGGTTTATACCCAGGGTAATTGTTGATTACGCTGGAATAATTGTAAAGAGATGTGTACTACGCTTGGGATAATAAGTTGCATGAATAATGGTTCGTCATGGTTAGTAGACCAAAAGAAGTTGTTGATATGCGACTTATGTTGGATTAACTGATAAGTTAATTGTGCTGGAGTTGTGAGAACGTGGTTCTCCTTGTTGATTGTCATACGGTAGATATGGTCTATGGTTCGTTGGTAATATAATCAATTGTGGTTATATGAACAGTGAAAAGTGATTTTATTAAGAACATATGTTGTAGCTTGTGTGCAACAGTGTTGGATTTCTCGGGTTTTGGGTGATTTTGACATCCGTATTGGCTAAGAGTATTGGAATGTGAGTAATGGTGGGATTTGAGTCAAACTTTCTTTTGAAGGTTTATGGATTCAAATGAATGTATAAATTTTCTGGGAATGCTTGCCTCTTTGTTTAGGCGTCTGGATTAGTGTGCAATAAAATCTCCCCTGATTAAGTGGCATTTTGTCAAGTTATAAACTTGACTCCGATGATTGGAAATATGGATGAGAGAGTAGTATTTGAAGTAACCGGCTTATGGGTTCCAAATGTGGTGTGGTATTGAACCATGCCAATCTTTGGTTTTGGGCTAATCTGTTTAGTCTATGCTATGAGTATGGTTTAACACCCAAAGCGTTGGGGTGGGACGCTCTCTTTAGCGTTCAACTGGTTTATCTTTGGTAACCCTGGAGTTAAGCGCTTAAATTGTAATTCTTTCGTGACTAGAGTTAGATTTATTTGGGAAACGTGTGTGGTGTTTGCGAGCGTTTCAAAAAGGTGAATCTTACGATTGTTTCATAAGTGATTTTGTTGGTAAGGTGTTCCCTGCTGGGAATGTGTTTCCTTTCTCTTTAAGAGAATTGGTAGCGGTTATGAGGCGTAGATGTTTGATTTGAGAGTTGATGCTATCTTCTGGTATTGGCTTTGGTTAAAATGCGATGTTTTGCACGCATTGCGTGCAGTGGTTGTTGGGTTGTGATGCGATATGGTATTTTCGGTTAACGCCGTCGTAGTTTATGCGAATTTGAGCAACCATCAATGTTGTTGGGTGTCAATCATGTGACAAAGAGAATGAAGTCTCTTTGTGAATGGTTAATGGGTATCGTGGTTTCATGACGAATAAATGGTGAAAAAGATTCATGACATCGTTTTTATAAGCATAAAAGAGTTGTTGAGCCAGGACGGTGAGAAAGTCGTATAGAGATATATGACTAATCCGGAGTGCTCTTGAAGAATTCGCATTCGTGTTATGAATCGAGATTTCCATTGCTCTCTAGCATGAAAAGGAATGAATGGATAAATGCTGGTTTTTTTTTGGTTGTTATGCAAGGGATTTGAGTTTCCCTTTCTCTTCGAGAGTTTTTGTGGCAGTTCTCTTCCAAGATGTTGATTTTGGTTAAAATGAAAAGTTTGGCTGTGGTGAAATTGAGTCGAGTTGTCTTTAGATGTTGAGAACTTATGTCAAGAGAATTGTGTGGAGTCTCTATTTGTTTGAGAGCTCCCCGATGCGAATTGTATCGCGTTGATTGGACATTTGAGTTTTCCTTTGCGGCTTGACTTAGGAAAAGAAAAAGGGTGGTCTTTCAATGTTATCGGGTTCTTCCCAAAGTGTTATGTGGCGCTTTGAGGTTCGAGTTGTTGTATGTGGTCTACTTGGATTCAAAAGAATCGTACTTCTTTTGCACTATTGATAGGAGTGAGAATAAGAAGGGTCTCGAGTTATTGTTGAGTATAATCTAAGAGCTAAACTCGTGGGTTTCGTTGTTTGTGTGAATTGTTTGTGAGGGCGACATCCTCTTGGGAAAAGTGCTAATTGAGTTTTGGTAGTGAGTTACGGTCCTAGCTTGGGCTAGGTGCTGGACATTAGTGGTATGATGGTGGATGATGATGGAGGTTGTTGGCGTCGTGGTTTGAATTTGGTTGAAAGTATCATTGGGTGGAAGCAAATGTTATAGAAATTGTGATGTAAAATGCTTTCTCGTGGATATTGTCTTAGCTAGACGTCCCTGGGTGTGCGTTATGCCTGGGAGAGGATAGAATGAAAAGTGTAATGTGGTTGGCAGTCGAAAGGAAAGTATGGTCGATATAGGCTATGAGCGAAGATGACATTAGTAAATTTTGATTCCTTGTGAAAAGGGGTCAAATAATTGGAAGAGATGGGGTTTTGCGTAAATGGTCTTTTTGGGGTTCAAGTTTGGAACCTCGGTTGACCGTTTTAATACTAATGGTGAAAAAGGGATGTGTTTCATGATGATTGTGTCATTCTGAGTTTATGAATCATGATAGGAGATCGAAGTAAATGAGGAATCATGTCAAGTGGTGCTTAGTTAAGCTAAGTCAGGTCACTCTTGTTAATAGATGGATTTCGAAATTTGGGCTGTCGTTGCTACTGTTTGAGTCTTTGCGTGGGTGTGTTGAGTTCACAAAGAAGATGAGACCCTAGTGGACATTGTTTTAGAGTTGACGTGTAAGATTCGAGGTCGAATCCTGTTAAGGGGGAGAGAATGTGACACCACGGAATGCCGAGACACCGTAAACAAATGTGAATTAGAGAATGTGACCTTATAAATTATGAAATCTGATATTAAAACTTTACGTTATGCGGTTTAATCGCGTTTAGGGCCGATTCGGAAGTTTGGGCCTTCAGGGAGTTTGGGCCTTAGGGGGTGAGTCGTGGGCCTTGGTGGGAGCAAGTTAGGGCCCATGAGGGAGGAGAGGCAGGATTTTGGGGGCTAGGGGCGCCCCTCCTGCCCTAGCCGCCTCCCCATTCCCCATTTTCTCTTGGGCGCCTCCTCCTCTCCCTCTTGGGCGCCTCCTCCCCTCCCCCCTTGGGTGCGCCCCCAATTCCTCCTCTCCACCTCCTTTGCTGCAAAGAGGAGATCCCCCACCACACAACCTCACTGTCCCCTCCAACGGGAAGCCCCGCGACGAGGAGATCCGGCGATTCTAGCGCGAGGAGGACGTTCGGGAGGCTCGGGAGGATAGATCTCGGCGCTCGCTGCTCGTCGGGAGGAGGTAAGGCATGGGTGATCCTTGGGTTTGGGTCTAGGTACTGTTTTAGGGATGAATTTCATGTTTTTAGATCAAGGGAGGTGCTGCCATGGGTTAGATCTAATGAAAACTAGAGTTGTATTCGCGTTCTGGTTCGGGCTGATTGGGGACCCGAACTAGGGTAGGAGTTTTGGCCAATTTAGAGATTGAATCTGATCGTACGGACTTTTAGGAAGTTGTAGATAATTTCATTATCTTTCCGTGCATATAAAGCACGTTAAAATCCGCCCAGCCGTTTGGGAGATATGGCCGTTTTACCGAGCGCTGTCAAATCTGTGACGAGATTGAGACAGTTCGTGTTCAACATTAGATTAAACAACTTTATAGTCCGAATTAGTCTTTCCCTATAACTAGAAAAAGTTGGGAAATTTCCTAAGCTATGCGGGGATGTACTTGTTTATTCAATTTGGAGTCCTAGAACAGAAGTTATGCCCATTGGAAGTCCGCTGTCCCGAAGGGACAGATTTGCTGTTTTCTGATTTTAGGAGTTGTATGCGAAGTCGGGTAGTGGGATTTATTTGTGTACTGTATTGTGGACCCAATTTGAGTGAGTGGCACGTGTTTGCAGGTGGTGTGCCTCGGAGTGCCCTCAACCTCTCGTCACTCCGCTACTCGTGGGTGAAGGCAAGTGTTTTGGCGTGGTTTTTATGTTATACGTGCTGCTAGAATTGATTGATGGTATTTGGAATAGTTAACATGTTGTCTTGCCATGCCATGGAATTACATGTTATAATGGATAGGATGTCCTTAGGCCATGATTGAAATAATGTCGATGATATGGGGTCCTCATGCTACGATTAAAATGCTTGTCGTTGATAAAGGATTCATGCCATGTCTTTGAAAGGTTACCGTTGATTGTTGATCACGGTCTTACATGTTGAGAGGCCATACGTTGATATGCAATATTCTATTTATGAATACGTTACTGTCCATTTTGCATGCATGGCATATTTTCATGGCTGGCCGGTGAGTTAAGTCATAACTATTCCGGTAGAGGGGCGGTGAGAACCGTTATGACTAGTCCGGGGCCATTCGTTTGAGTAAGTCCTACCTCGTGATTCCATCACCGAGGTGACTGGAAGCGAGTGATAGGCACCCTCCATCTTCGGGATGGAAGGGGGAAAAGGGTGCATGCCGACGGGTCTGCACTCAACCATACCGGTATGAGTATTCCAGAAGACATGTGCATTGCATTGCATGAATGAAACTATGAATGAGAATGTTGTTGAATTGTTCATGAGTTCATGAGACAAACACCATATTGATCAAGAGATGATTATGATGTTTTTACCATGTCGTGTACGTGAGAATGGTAATGATGTGATATGTAGTGCTTATGAAGATTGAAGTTGATGGTTTGTTGTCTTGCACTGCTTTTCCATTGTATTACACTTCGCTGAGTTATGAACTCACGCTTGTATTTTCGTTGTTTGTTTTCTTTAGGTACCATGAAATTGGCGCGCGGGAAAGGGTTTTAGCTACACTACTCCACGTAGTATCATAATCTAGCAAATTCACCTGTGGTGGAGACATGACAATAAGCATTACAATAATCTTTAGTGTATGGTCTGTATGTTTGGTTGTCTCCCTCATGTGTATCATGTGGGGCTATGGAGGGAGTTGTTTTAACTTCCTAGATTTAAATTGATGCTTATTATTTTGCTATCGATGCTTATTGATGTTTTAGTTGATGTTTAGCTATCCTTATCGCTTGTATGGATATCTCGCTTTGTCTTACATATTGATATGATGCTATCTTTGTTAAGTTTCATGCAAAAACAAAGGAGATGCTGCCAAAATTTCCAATTATTCCAAATGTTTACTTGCTGTAATTTACCTTAAATTATGGTATTAAATGTGTTAGGGTCTATGTTTGGTGGCATTCTGGGCTTAGTAAAAGCTGGGGTGTTACAGTTGGTATCAGAGCGGGCTGTAGGTCCCTGGAATGTGTATTTAGTGTCATACTATAGGTTCAACTAAAATATGAAGTGGGATAACCTAGAAACATGGCTTAGGTTTTACTTAAAACTTTGCCATAGGATAGCAACATTAAAACTTGTGTAAGTGGAATAATTAATTTAAAACTTGACACACTCTGTTGCACAGTAGGAATGGGTATGGGTATCGTTGCTTTACGCTTAAATGTTGTATTTAAGCTTTGATGTTGAATGTTACATTTGGTAATATATGTTGCTATGTTTACGAAAGAATTGATTGTGTTGATACATTTGAGATTTTGTGGGTTGTGGTGCCGAAAGGGGTTTCGGTCACCTTCTGTTGTTTGTAGTATTGTTGGGTTTGACGGTGTGGCCGGTTAGTGCCATCACCGATGGACTTTTAACCTCCTGTTGGGAGAGTGCTTATCCTTTCTGTCGTAGATTGGGTAGTTGGTTGGAGTCGAGTAGTAGAGTTGTGGATTGACCCTCCGAGTTTCCTTTGCCATTTTGATGAACGGTTTTTGGTTGGTTGAAATAAACGAAAAAGGGTTCGGGTTTGGATACTCACCGATAGTTCTTTTGGTGGTTTTGGTTTTGTTTTCTTTGGTTGAAGACAAAAGAAGAATTTAGGGTTGCGCTGCCTTGATCGCCTTGCCCGACTTTGGCCTTTCGATTTGTTGTTTGCCTTATAGCGAAATTTATAGATTGATTCTTGGGTTACCCTTCTCCAATTTGAAAAGAAGTTATTGAAGTTTCGATGAAAAATCTAAGTAGCATGGATTTAGGTGTCAAGGTTTTGTCGGAAAGGATGTGGTTGATCGGTTGTTTTACGGAGAAAGTTTTCAATTTATTCTTGTGTTTGTCTTTCTCCGAGGTTTAAAAGAGTTATTGCGGTGTTGTGCCAGACCTTGTTGTCGGGTCTAAGTGGTGTTTGATCGCAATGATGACTTGCTTGGCAATTCATCTTTGAAAACCGCTTGTTTCGTGAAAGTTTGAAGTTTGGGGTTATGGCTTTATCTGAAAAAAGAAAAAAGATTTGGTTAATCGCGGGTTTTCCCTCTTGCAACCATCTTCCTTCGCGGAAGTTGTTGATCTCGAGAGTTGTGGAGTAGTTGTGTGTCGGCATTTGGGAATTTAAGAGTTGACTTCTCTTGTGATTTAGGGTTGAGCTTTCCTAAGGAAAGGTGTTTTGGGTGTTGTTCTTTCTGGAGCAATTTTGGTTTCCTTAAGAGTTGGGTGCGTGATTCACGCAGATGTTTAAGAAGTTAAGTGTATGACGAGAAGTTAGAGTTTTCGGATGATATGAGCTAGTGGTTCGGTTAAAGCGAATTTGTTGTTTGTTTAAAGATAAACTAAAATATTGTGTTGATAATAGATGATTAAACGAGACGTCAGGTGATCCAAAGTGAAAGTTGATTAGTGGTGTGTGCAAAGTGATGCGGGTTATGGAATCTAATGGATGTTTGAGATTAGTTAGCATAGAATGTCTCGGTTGATGAACTTGTTATAGCAAGAAGATGGTGTGAAATTCGCCTATTGTAGTTGGTGGGTCGATTAATATTGTGGGTCGACAATATGACTTAAAATACGTGTAATCAATTAATGAGGATATATGGAATGATTGTAGGAAAGGTTGAATTATTCTTGACAGGATGTCCATGCAGGATCCGTATTTATGAGGGATGTCTAGTGGAGATCGTGGTCGCGTGGTTAGTATTAATTATTGGTTGTATGAACTGGTGATATGGAATATGTGACTTAGGGTTTATACCTGTGGTAATTGTTGATTACGCTGGAATAATTGTAAAGAGATGTGTACTACGCTTGGGATAATAAGTTGCATGAATAATGGTTCGTCATGGTTAGTAGACCAAAAGAAGTTGTTGATATGCGACTTATGTTGGATTAATCGATAAGTTAATTGTCTTTGGAGTTGTGAGAACGTGGTTCTCCTTGTTGATTGTCATACGGTAGATATGGTCTATGGTTCGTTGGTAATATAATCAATTGTGGTTATATGAACAGTGAAAAGTGATTTTATTAAGAACATATGTTGTAGCTTGTGTGCAACAGTGTTGGATTTCTCGGGTTTTGGGTGATTTTGACATCCGTATTGGCTAAGAGTATTGGAATGTGAGTAATGGTGGGATTTGAGTCAAACTTTCTTTTGAAGGTTTATGGATTCAAATGAATGTATAAATTTTCTGGGAATGCCTGCCTCTTTGTTTAGGCGTCTGGATTAGTGTGCAATAAAATCTCCTCGATTAAGTGGCATTTTGTCAAGTTATAAACTTGACTCGATGATTGGAAATATGGATGAGAGAGTAGTATTTGAAGTAACCGGCTTATGGGTTCCAAATGTGGTGTGGTATTGAACCATGCCAATCTTTGGTTTTGGGCTAATCTGTTTAGTCTATGCTATGAGTATGGTTTAACACCCAAAGCGTTGGGGTGGGATGCTCTCTTTAGCGTTCAACTGGTTTATCTTTGGTAACCCTGGAGTTAAGCGCTTAAATTGTAATTCTTTCGTGACTAGAGTTAGATTTATTTGGGAAACGTGTGTGGTGTTTATAGCTGCTTTCAAAAAGGTGAATCTTACGATTGTTTCATAAGTGATTTTGTTGGTAAGGTGTTCCCTGCTGGGAATGTGTTTCCTTTCTCTTTAAGAGAATTGGTAGCGGTTATGAGGCGTAGATGTTTGATTTGAGAGTTGATGCTATCTTCCTGGTATTGGCTTTGGTTAAAATGCGATGTTTTGCACGCATGCGTCTGATGGTTGTTGGGTTGTGATGCGATATGGTATTTTCGGTTAACGCCGTCGTAGTTTATGCGAATTTGAGCAACCATCAATGTTGTTGGGTGTCAATCATGTGACAAAGAGAATGAAGTCTCTTTGTGAATGGTTAATGGGTATCGTGGTTTCATGACGAATAAATGGTGAAAAAGATTCATGACATCGTTTTTATAAGCATAAAAGAGTTGTTGAGCCAGGACGGTGAGAAAGTCGTATAGAGATATATGACTAATCCGGAGTGCTCTTGAAGAATTCGCATTCGTGTTATGAATCGAGATTTCCATTGCTCTCTAGCATGAAAAGGAATGAATGGATAAATGCTGGTTTTTTTTTGGTTGTTATGCAAGGGATTTGAGTTTCCCTTTCTCTTCGAGAGTTTTTGTGGCAGTTCTCTTCCAAGATGTTGATTTTGGTTAAAATGAAAAGTTTGGCTGTGGTGAAATTGAGTCGAGTTGTCTTTAGTTGTTGAGAACTTATGTCAAGAGAATTGTGTGGAGTCTCTATTTGTTTGAGAGCTCCCCGATGCGAATTGTATCGCGTTGATTGGAGATTTGAGTTTTCCTTTGCGGCTTGACTTAGGAAAAGAAAAAGGGTGGTCTTTCAATGTTATCGGGTTCTTCCCAAAGTGTTATGTGGCGCTTTGAGGTTCGAGTTGTTGTATGTGGTCTACTTGGATTCAAAAGAATCGTACTTCTTTTGCACTATTGATAGGAGTGAGAATAAGAAGGGTCTCGAGTTATTGTTGAGTATAATCTAAGAGCTAAACTCGTGGGTTTCGTTGTTTGTGTGAATTGTTTGTGAGGGCGACATCCTCTTGGGAAAAGTGCTAATTGAGTTTTGGTAGTGAGTTACGGTCCTAGCTTGGGCTAGGTGCTGGACATTAGTGGTATGACGGTGGATGATGATGGAGGTTGTTGGCGTCGTGGTTTGAATTTGGTTGAAAGTATCATTGGGTGGAAGCAAATGTTATAGAAATTGTGATGTAAAATGCTTTCTCGTGGATATTGTCTTAGCTAGACGTCCCTGGGTGTGCGTTATGCCTGGGAGAGGATAGAATGAAAAGTGTAATGTGGTTGGCAGTCGAAAGGAAAGTATGGTCGATATAGGCTATGAGCGAAGATGACATTAGTAAATTTTGATTCCTTGTGAAAAGGGGTCAAATAATTGGAAGAGATGGGGTTTTGCGTAAATGGTCTTTTTGGGGGGTTCAAGTTTGGAACCTCGGTTGACCGTTTTAATACTAATGGTGAAAAAGGGATGTGTTTCATGATGATTGTGTCATTCTGAGTTTATGAATCATGATAGGAGATCGAAGTAAATGAGGAATCATGTCAAGTGGTGCTTAGTTAAGCTAAGTCAGGTCACTCTTGTTAATAGATGGATTTCGAAATTTGGGCTGTCGTTACTCTTGCTTGAGTCTTTGCGTGGGTGTGTTGAGTTCACAAAGAAGATGAGACCCTAGTGGACATTGTTTTAGAGTTGACGTGTAAGATTCGAGGTCGAATCCTGTTAAGGGGGAGAGAATGTGACACCACGGAATGCCGAGACACCGTAAACAAATGTGAATTAGAGAATGTGACCTTATAAAGTATGAAATCGGAGATTAAAACTTTACGTTATGCGGTTTAATCGCGTTTAGGGCCGATTTCGGAAGTTTGGGCCTTCCTGGAGTTTGGGCCTTAGGGGTGAGTCGTGGGCCTTGGTGGGAGCAAGTTAGGGCCCATGAGGGAGGAGAGGCAGGATTTTGGGGCTAGGGGCGTCCCTCCCTGCCCTAGCCGCCCTCCCCATTCCCCATTTTCTCTTGGGCGCCTCCTCCTCTCCCTCTTGGGCGCCTCCTCCCTCCCCTTGGGTGCGCCCCCAATTCCTCCTCTCCACCTCCTTTGCTGCAAAGAGGAGATCCCCCACCACACAACCTCACTGTCCCCTCCAACGGGAAGCCCCGCGACGAGGAGATCCGGCGATTCTAGCGAGGAGGACGCTCGGGAGGCTCGGGAGGATAGATCTCGGCGCTCGCTGCTCGTCGGGAGGAGGTAAGGCATGGGTGATCCTTGGGTTTGGGTCTAGGTACTGTTTTAGGGATGAATTTCATGTTTTTAGATCAAGGGAGGTGCTGCCATGGGTTAGATCTAATGAAAACTAGAGTTGTATTCGCGTTCTGGTTCGGGCAGATTGGGGACCCGAACTAGGGTAGGAGTTTTGGCCAATTTAGAAATTGAATCTGATCGTACGGACTTTTAGGAAGTTGTAGATAATTTCATTATCTTTCCGTGCATATAAAGCACGTTAAAATCCGCCCAGCCGTTTGGGAGATATGGCCGTTTTACCGAGCGCTGTCAAATCTGTGACGAGATTGAGACAGTTCGTGTTCAACATTAGATTAAACAACTTTATAGTCCGAATTAGTCTTTCCCTATAACTAGAAAAAGTTGGGAAATTTCCTAAGCTATGCGGGGATATACTTGTTTATTCAATTTGGAGTCCTAGAACAGAAGTTATGCCCATTGGAAGTCCGCTGTCCCGAAGGGACAGATTTGCTGTTTTCTGATTTTAGGAGTTGTATGCGAAGTCGGGTAGTGGGATTTATTTGTGTACTGTATTGTGGACCCAATTTGAGTGAGTGGCACGTGTTTGCAGGTGGTGTGCCTCCGGGAGTGCCCTCAACCTCTCGTCACTCCGTTACTCGTGGGTGAAGGCAAGTGTTTTGCGTGGTTTTTATGTTATACGTGCTGCTAGAATTGATTGATGGTATTTGGAATAGTTAACATGTTGTCTTGCCATGCCATGGAATTACATGTTATAATGGATAGGATGTCCTTAGGCCATGATTGAAATAATGTCGATGATATGGGGTCCTCATGCTATGATTAAAATGCTTGTCGTTGATAAAGGATTCATGCCATGTCTTTGAAAGGTTACCGTTGATTGTTGATCACGGTCTTACATGTTGAGAGGCCATACGTTGATATGCAATATTCTATTTATGAATACGTTACTGTCCATTTTGCATGCATGGCATATTTTCATGGCTGGCCGGTGAGTTAAGTCATAACTATTCCGGTAGGGGCGGTGAGAACCGTTATGACTAGTCCGGGGCCATTCGTTTGAGTAAGTCCTACCTCGTGATTCCATCACCGAGGTGACTGGAAGCGAGTGATAGGCACCCTCCATCTTCGGGATGGAAGGGGGAAAAGGGTGCATGCCGACGGGTCTGCACTCAACCATACCGGTATGAGTATTCCAGAAGACATGTGCATTGCATTGCATGAATGAAACTATGAATGAGAATGTTGTTGAATTGTTCATGAGTTCATGAGACAAACACCATATTGATCAAGAGATGATTATGATGTTTTTACCATGTCGTGTACGTGAGAATGGTAATGATGTGATATGTAGTGCTTATGAAGATTGAAGTTGATGGTTTGTTGTCTTGCACTCTGTTTTCCATTGTATTACACTTCGCTGAGTTATGAACTCACGCTTGTATTTTCGTTGTTTGTTTTCTTTAGGTACCATGAAATTGGCGCGCGGGAAAGGGTTTTAGCTACACTACTCCACGTAGTATCATAATCTAGCAAATTCACCTGTGGTGGAGACATGACAATAAGCATTACAATAATCTTTAGTGTATGGTCTGTATGTTTGGTTGTCTCCCTCATGTGTATCATGTGGGGCTATGGAGGGAGTTGTTTTAACTTCCTAGATTTAAATTGATGCTTATTATTTTGCTATCGATGCTTATTGATGTTTTAGTTGATGTTTAGCTATCCTTATCGCTGCGTATGGATATCTCGTTTGTCTTACATATTGATATGATGCTATGCTGTTAAGTTTCATGCAAAAACAAAGGAGATGCTGCCAAAATTTCCAATTATTCCAAATGTTTACTTGCTGTAATTTACCTTAAATTATGGTATTAAATGTGTTAGGGTCTATGTTTGGTGGCATTCTGGGCTTAGTAAAAGCTGGGGTGTTACAGATAAAACCTTAAAGTTTGAAATAGACAAATTTATATTTAGGAATGAAAATTTGCTATATATGTTATTAACCTTATCTTGTCTCATATTATTTGCTATCAACTCTTTCCTCACCAATTGGAATATCTATATATATTCTTCCCTTCCATAGGAAATTACATTTCCTATCTCTATATATTTTTTCTCTCCTATAGCATTTTCTTTCCTCATCTCATATTGTCTGTTATTAATTCATTCCTCGACACATTATATTTGTTGCTACTCTTTCCTTAAATACCTCTGTTGATATTCTCCCCTTATTATATTATCTAATACTCCTTCTCATTGAACATTCTGAATGTTCATTCTTTTCTTTTTCAATAGAACTTTCTTTCTTATTCCTTCTATAAGGATTCTTCCTCTCATCTATCTTTATGTTAAATACTGCTAATGAATCCTTTTCAAAATGATTTAACGGTCTCTGTTGATTGCTAAAACACATAGGGCATCGCTGCCACCAGCTTTAGGATGTCAGTAATATATTGCTATTCTCCTCTCTATGCAACCAAGGAAGACTACTGCATCCACGCCAACAACCTCAGGAAGACGAATGCAACATTCCGTCAACTTCTTCATTGTCGTGGAAGTTTTGGACTGTCATCCCCGACAAATGGTGCAAGAATTCGAAGAAACTTGACGCCAGAGGGCTTACTATGAGAAACAACATCATCCAGGCTACGAGTAGCTCTGGTGATGTATCGAAACTCTCGTAATAAGATCACGTAGGTCTAAGTTAAGAATGAGACCCGTAATTACTATAAATTAGCTTAAGTATTTGTTCTTTTTGAGCTATTGAACTTTTGTCGTTTACTTTTTGTATTGCTTCTCGGGATACACTCGTGAACATTTAGCATGAAGCTAAAAATTTCACGATGTCGCGATCCTTAATTGATAACGAATAATGACAAAGAAATCCTGGTTGATTAAACCTTTAAAGAGTGAAATACTATCTAAAAGTAATATGACAACTTTTTAGCAGAATGTAGATTTGCAATTTAAAACCTTCCCGAATAACTTACCTCTTCCTGCTATAAGACTTCTCACCTGTATATTACCCTAATTACTAATCTTCCCTGATTCTTTTAAACAAAACCAATATCTAACAAGATGTTTTGTGACCCCCATAATCATAGTATGGTCATAGGAGTGTGCCGAAAATTGTCTTGCCACTTGTGCAAACTCTACTGCATAAACAATAATGTCTTATTGTTCCCATGTTATTTACGCTGAACAATAAGGACCTTCTTAAAACATACCTACAAAGGAATGAATACTACGACCTTCATCATCACCCCCAGCGATGCTTGAGCCTATGCTACCCATAAAAGAATTAAAACCAAGACTTCGCTATATTGGCAACCGTGGAAAGTAACTAAGCTAAAATAAGCCAGTCACTATCCAACTTTTCTTGCTAGTAACAATTGAATATGCCACTAAACCTAAAGAATCTCCATCTTATCACCCTACTTCGGAAAGAAACTACAACGTGAAATCACCTCATATAGGATTAAATGTTATTTGGTCAAATAAAAGTGCTTAAAATAGAATAATGACTGGGTAACCTGAATATTTCTTTGTGTGTTAATTTTGAATATGATCTTTTGTGTTGTTATTAATTGTGATGAAATTCTGTGCAAGGATTTCTCTCGCGAATATTAAACCCTTGGGTTGAAAATTCACGACGAGACGATCTTGATCAATAATAACAATGTCAAATTGTATCGAATGGAAAGTAGGCCCTAAATTATGTCATTTCTTATGACTACCTCATCCTTTTTAATTTGTAGAAATTTTAAATAATAAAATTTTTAAGGAACGAAATGTTGCCTTATAACCACACCAAATCTTGACATATCATTTCTATCCTGTCAACCTACTTGTTCTTTAATAACTTTGAGAACAAGCTTCTCGACCTTAGACACTCCTATTTACTAGATTAATAAGCATGGCAAGTAATTTCTTGCTATTCCAATTTGTTGACCAATTTTATCTCCATCTAGTGCATATATATCATCGCGTATCCCAAACAGACTCATGATCAGTGTCATTTCTAATTTCAAGAGATTTAATTGCAATCCCAAGTCACTTTGAAGGATATAAGAATATCAAAATTTCACCCCTTTTAGTCAGCCGATGGGGCAGAACGCTGCCAATATGGACGTAGCTCACGCCAGAAAAAGAAAATTTTCAGCTCAAAAAGCCACTCCTATATCTTATTCAAAGCCTAAAAGCTGCTCTTTGAAATATTGCCAACCAAATCAAATTGAAGACTGCGCATGCATTTGCTGTGGAAAAATAGGTCATACCACTGATGAGTATGCAATAAATTGCTCCAGTTGTGAAGGAAACCATTCTCCGGGAAAATGTCCTATGAACGATATTACCTGTTATCTTTGTGAAAATAAAGATCATTTCCCATATCAATGTCCTCTCGATCCAATAGTTACCACTGTAGTTCGACTTCAACAAGAAAATCTTCGAGCCTTAATTGCCCAAAAATTTTCATGTAGAAAAGAAACTGCACAAGAAATGATGGAAGGAGAAAGGGAAAATCAGCATTCCTACTCTATCAGCCATCATCAAGAAAGCAGTAATTGGCAATCACCAACAGCCTGTTTCTTATGTGATAAAGAAGGCCATTGGGCAAGAAATTGCCCTAAGCAACGACAAGTTAAAATCCAGAAAAACAATATAAAGCACTCGTTGACACCCAATAAAGCGTCACGAAAGGCACCTAAGTGCTTTGTCTGCCGCAAAACAGATCACATTGCTCAGCAATGCCCCCAGAGTAAACAAACCACTTCTAATACCATAGCCCTGCCAGAAATCACTTCAGTCAAAATGATAACCCCGAGAATAGGAAAAACAAAATCTGAAGCTATCTTTCCAAAGAAACATGGAACGAAGAGGCGTCTGAACGAAGATGACAATTCTAAGAGAAATTCTGTGCAAACTTATCCTCAATCTCAAACATCATTCATTCATCCCTCCAACAAAATCAATGGCCAGTTTCCTGATCCTCAAAATAAGGCAACTAATGTTATATGTTTCTGTTGTCTTGAACGTGGACACTATGCCAATAAGTGCCCAAAAAGGAAGCAAAACCCACCTCGTCCTCAACCTTGTGAAGCTGTACCACTAGGACGACTTCAAAGACCTAAAGGTCAGCAAGTCCCTGGATCTGCATCTACTTCAGCTCAAGACATCAACCGTGGCATACCTAATGAAATGCCAAGTACATTCCTCATAAATACAATCTCTACCAGAACTCAGTTTTAATCATCCTGTCTCTTTAAATTTAGCTTGAATCCACCTTGCATCGATAATTGAGTTTCATGATCATTCGTAAAACCTAAATTTATACTCGATAATCTATTCTTTCAGAATATTTGTACAAGTCACTTAATTATCCAACTCCCACTCACTTCTTTTAACCCTGCGAATCTCGGGGACGAGATTCCTGTTAAGGGGGGGTAGTCTGTAACATCCCTGAATTAATTAAACAGTAAAAATAAAATATTTAAATGTGAATTTGATTTATTAATATCTTTCAGCAAATTTAAAAGCTTTTGTTAAAAGATAATTGAATTCCTGAAATTAGAAAAAAAGAAAAAGTTACAGAAGAAAATGGTAAGAAGATAAAATAAACCAATTTCCATTTATTGATCAGAACCAATTGCTACAAAGAATTGAACTGCAACACAAATTTTATTGATATGTCAGAGTTTGCAATTACAATAAAATTTAAAAATCTTTATAATGTCATACAACAATTATATGGAAAACAATTCTTATAATCATTCGATTACATATGCAATCACAGTTACAACTCACATAACTATCCAATTACATATTTGGTTACAAACTACATCTCAAAAAGTAAATTACAAAACTACAGGCTTCAGCTTCTGTGCTGTCTTGATCTGCATTTGTAAACCTGCATATTCAATAGTACACATGTGAGAAAAAGAATAAAATAAATGCATTAAATTGGATACATTAAATAAAAAGGGAAATAATTGCCGTCAGCCAAGTTAGATCGCTCAGTGAGGTACCCTAGATTGTCCGGGGGGCAATCTGGCTCCTCTCGCGATTCAGTATTTGCATCATTCGGCAATTTACAAACATGTTGAGCCGTAGACGCGAATATTTAGAAAATATCGCGGAGTAAATATTTTACCACAGTAAAATAGTAAGAACACAGTGATAAGAGATAAAGCCTCGTCACTGTACCCATAGGACAGCACAACTCATTCCAGATTCAACCGAAGCAACCTGTATAAAGCAGCTCTCTCCAGAGCAATCCCAGCCGGTCGCTCAAGACAACCATCCAACCGAAACTCCCAGAACCGGCCACGATGCTAAGCCCAATTCGAACTAGAACAAGTAAAGCAACTAGACTAACTTAATCATTCTAGAAGCAAGTCTAGCCGGCCAAGCCTGGGTCATAGGACCAAGGTGAATGCACTAACAAGGATTAATTAATGTATGCATTCAATTCAGCCGCAAGCAGGGCAAGTTCCAGCTGAGCCCTCCAACACAGTTCCCAGTAGGCCAAGTCCGACTGAAAACTCCAGAAATTAGCCACGATAGTTCAGCCGGTCATATAATCCATACCAGACCCAAAACAAGTGTACTGACAAGATAAGGAGGATGCATTTATTAAAGGTTAGTCCAGCCGCAAGACCAACCTCCATTTTCATACCCTGCTGCATGCCCATCTTGTGGCTATAAAAGCCATATAGACTTCCTAATCCACATCACAAGTATTATTCCCAGAATACGTTGCTTTAGAAGCATGGCCCCAGGCAAAACCACTTGAGCCTCATCAACCACACTATCAGTGAAAGCCCGGAAGAGTAAAGCTTCTATACAAGGCAAAACCCCAGAAAGGCTACCACCGAACCAGTAAGGAGGAGGAAGCCAGGTAAACGAAACCCCAGAAGCAAGGAGGAACAAAGTTGGAGCAAGGCACAGCTAGAAGCCAGGAGAACAGAGGGGCATCAAGCTGCTCGGATACCCGATCATTTTCTTCTCACACAAGTAAGTTCCCCCACAACACAAATTCCAGACAAAGTAGCATACTAGAGACAACAAGAACAAAAAGTGTGGAAATCGAAATAGAAATCGATAGCAAGAATGAAAATGAGATAGAAACAAGAATAGACAGAAAAGGGCTAGAAGAAGTTTTGGCCTCAGTAATTAGAAGTAAAGCATGCAAGGGTTGCATCATGCCCATCTTTAGCCAAACATACTCCCCCGGCGTACTGACTTTTAGAATGGACATAGATACCATCCAACTTGCAATTAATCAAAAAGAATCTTACATCACAGACCAAGAAAAGGCAATCAAACCCCATAGCATAGCATCATCCAACCGATGGGATCGCTAATTAGCGAATCATCACAGACCAAAAGAAATAACTCAATCATCAAACATAGTATCAATTTCATCATTTACTATGTAATCTAAGTTGAAACTTATGTCATCCTGTTATAACCAAGTACTAGGATTATCAGAACATAGCATGGCATCAGATCATCATTTGCCATGCAATAAACCTCTTTAAGTCATTGTCATCATGCTTTAAATAAGCATTTAGAGAATCATTCAGTGGCATAGTAGTATCTCATCATTTACCATGTATTACCAATTAATAGAAAGGCACTATCATCATGCCATATCTAAGCGATCAAGGGATCATCAAGCATAGCCAGCTATCATCTGCCAAAGCTCAACCGTTCCACAGTACATCATTCAAGCATATCATAGATCATAATAGAATGATCTCAGCTCAAATACATTTAGCACAACTTCAGAATTATAAGTAAATTGTGCAATCAGTGGTCGTGATCTCCAGTAAAGACTCAGAAATAGGAAAAGAAGTAGGGAGTACCAATCCCTAATAAGAGATGAGAGGAGAGGGAAATAAGAAGATACCAAATCCTAGACCAAATCCGAGCCCCACTCATTTGGCACAAGAAACAGGGGGAAATCGGCATCCCGAGAAGAGAGGAAGGAGGAGGTAAAGATTTAGGGTTACCAACCCTAATTAAGAAAATGGAGAAGGGGGAGGAAACCAAACCGTAGAGGAGGAAGGAAGGCTGGTGGCGGCGCCGGGTCGAGGGTAGCCAAGCGGAGGAAGCCCTTTGGCGCAGGCGACTGGCGGTGGGTGACCGGTGCGGGAGCAGATCCCGAGGGCGCAGGCCTTAGGAGAACCCACGAGCGACGCAACCGTGCATGCGGTAGAAGAGAAACCGAGGAAGCTCGGGCGACGGTGACCCAGGGCGGAAGGAGTCGGACCTCGCCTAAGCGCAGGTGCCGCTCGAGCACAACAAGACCGATGGCGACTAGGGCAATAGCAACCAGCGAGCCGGCGAAGCAAGGTAGATGGCTGGATCGACCGAATCGAGGAAGGAACCAACCCATAGGGTAGTCGATTTGGGGAAAAAGGAGAAAGAGCAGAGAATGAGAGAAAAGAATGTAGTCGGTGGACAAGACAAGGAAAGAAGAGAAAAGAAATAAGGAAAAAGGAGAAATAGGAAAATAAATAAATAAATAATATATGTCTCAAGAAAAATGAATATTCCAGTTATACATAAATTTTTGCATGATTAATTAAAAATTGAACTAATTTGTAAATAAACGTGCTTTTAGAATATATGCTTAGAACATAACTACAATACATATATTCACCTTGTTTTAAATGCAATCCATAAAACATGATCATTTAATACCTACAAAGGATGATTAGAACTTAATCCTAGTCTACTCTATTCTTATATATAGATATATATATTAAAACCTTATGCCTGTTATTCTTTTAGCCCACAGCTGGCTAGTGCCCCATTCAAAGAATAGAATAATAGCAACAGGCACTAATACCCGTAAGATCAACCTTAGAATGTTCCCTGACGCACGACTGTCTTAATTAAAATAAGCATCTTCTTTTATAACTTGCTTTGCGTCTGAATCCTATTAAAACATGACCCTGCGAGAGATAAACCCTAAGGTTTGTAATACCAATGCATGTGCATAAGTTGAATCATGTAAATTGTAGTTACTCTCACACCTGTTGTTTTATGAACTAATTCATATTAGTCCAAACAACTTCACACCCTGAAAATGAATTATAGTATATTAAATCATACAATCTTAGCTTCCTGAATTCGTAAAATAAAATAGAATGAATCATAAGGAATATGTGTCATATGCGATGCAACCCTTAAACCGTTAATCAATGATAAAGATTATAGAAGTAACACACTTATACGTTCACAAGCCCTAATCCTCATTCGTGCTTGTTTAATGTAATGGTTGTTATTTGATTTTCCATCTGATTTCCTTTTGCCCTTATTGAAAGTGTTATTTGCTATTTGTTATTCTTTTCCGTTATGCGACGTGTAGAATCCGAAGCGTTCGGACTTCATCGTCGACGACTTCAAGATCATGTCTTCGACTTCGTCGCTAAAAGCAATGGATAGCAAGGCAAGCACCCCCTTTGAGCATATTGAACCCAGATTTCATAATCAACTAAAATGTGATTAAGAATCTTCCTGCATGCTCATATTTTGGTAAATCTCTATTTTGTGTTATCTGGTAGCTATAACCTATATTGGAGAATTTCCTGAATATTGTTGACATATGCTCCATGATAACCTTAGGTACGGGGAGATTCATATACTTGATGGGATATAACGATTATTAATTGCATTCGCTTAGTTATGCTTATAAAATGTCAGCGACATTTACACCCACACTTTTCTTTATGAAATCTTTTATGGTTTATTTGAACAGTAAAGGATACTGGTAGTTGATAAAAATGAAAATAAAACTATTGATTTTGACGTGGGTGATTATTGGCAATAGCCGGTTGTACATGTTTTAATGTGTACGTAGCTAGGGTGGAGTTATCGCCCATGTCACTTTGAGGACCGAACGTAGTGTTGCATGATCCAAGTAAATCGTACATCCACAAATCTTGGATCGACAGTCTTAACTTATTAAATTATTTGGGAATTAGCTTTGCACATTGGTAGGCAGTTGTAGCACGGGCATTCCGGATATAGGTTTGCTCGAGGGAGGTGTCATCACCGAGGTGTTGGCATCTGCCGTTGTAACGGTGTACGCCTGGCTATGAATTGGGGCTGTTGTTGTACCATTTGAGCCGCGGGCTCCTGAATACTATTGCTTCACCGTTTGTTTGCTTCCATCATAGTCAGGAGTAACGTCATCGGGCTAGTGTAAAGTTAAGGTTCAAGTAACGAACAGTTTCGTAATGAACTCTCTGGCGGCACACCAAAGGAAGTGTGTCTAATACATGTTGCCACAAAGGGAGGACATTTCTTGTGGGTAAAGCTGTACCACTCTGTAGAGTCTAAAACTATTCGAATAGCCGTGTCCACGGTCATGGACGACTTGGCTAACCAGCATTAGTTAGCTGTTTTCTATTTTCTAAAACTCTTGATCAAATGACTTGGAAAACGATTCACATTTGTTAAATGTCAGATATTGATATTTTTACTCGTATAAGACCATGGAGGGTCTTTTCCGTTATCTTTACTCACAAAAGGGACGTGAGTAATTTATTGTTATTTCTGTCAATACTTGATATTTTGATTACTTATCAAACTGTTTTAAATTCAATTTATGCTTTCCATTACTATTCAGTATTTACAATTCAAATCTTCGCTTTATGCAAAACAACCGTAGAAACCCACTTTCTATTCAGCCTGCATATATTTCAGGTTTTGCAAACACTACAAGTCTTGCTGAGTACGCAACGTACTCACCCTTGCTATTATTGTTGTTTTTAGACAGGAATCCTCGACAGATACTGCGACGCAGGAAAACGGGATTATTAACGACATTTCTTTCTAAGGCTTTACCTTGTCAGTTGCCTGTGGATTATGTGGCAAACTACAAGACATCTGATTCTTTTGGCTATGTTTAGTCGACCTTGTCGGTCATATTGTATCATTACTTCCGCTGTAATAAAATATGAAACTTTTGTATGGTTGTGATTCCAAATTGTGTTTTGTGCGTGCCAGCCACTGATCATGGGAATGGTACAGTATGCACATTAGAACCTTGCTTTTATGTTTGCACTGTAGCATAAAAGTGAGGGTCTCACAGCCCAAGAGACCTTGGCCCGCTGCTCTGGTTGAGCCTGCGAGTGTAATGCAGCCCAACGACCTAGGATCCGGACACGCTAAGTGTGGCAGTTCGACTGACAAGTGGTATCAGAGCCTAGGTGGTGCTTAGATAATCTTGGCCCGATGTGTGAGGGGGAGATTATTGAGAATAGTCCCACATCGGTTGTTGGGAGGGCTTGAGCATGGTTTATAAGGGTGACGGGGCACCCCCTCATTGAGCTAGCTTTTGGGGGGAGATGGCCCAAGAGACCTTGGCCCGCTGCTCTGGTTGTGCCTGCGGGTGTAATGTAGCCCAACGACCTGGGATCCGGACACTGTTTAATAAAATCACGTACTCAGTAGATGTAGGATTCAGTTAGTTTTTTATCTGCATGTGCTGCATGAGATCGCTAGTTGTGCGAGTCATGCGGCCAAGTTGAGAGTGGCTCTGGCTGGCGCGGTGAAGAATGAGTCGTGGCACAATTCCGTGAGTCTCTCGCGTCCATTCGTTACTTCTACTAGACAAAAAATTTGGTTGGATGCTTGTGTGGAAAGTCTATGTATAACAATCAAGCTATGGTTTGATTAGGGTCTTTTTTGGGGAAATCAGGGGAAAACCTGGAATTCTAGGATTAGATGAATTTTTTTTGAAGCATTTACGAAAAAAGGGGTAATTCTAAGGATCTTTCCGCGAATAAAGAAGCTTCCCGCATAAAACAAAGGACCTTTATGCAATTTCACGTATTCGAAGGGGCTTCTCTGCAAAAAGCCGGATCCAACGCGCGCCCTCGCGCCGGCCCACACGGACGCGTCACACGTCACACGGAGGAAAATCGCGCCCAAGCGAGCGAAGCGCGGGATCGAACCTGTGTTTTTTTCGGAGAAAAAATGGAGCACGAAAACAATTTTTTCGGGAAAACGGACCACGAACACATTTTTTCCGAAAAAAATGGAAAAAAATTTCGGAGAAAAACGGACCATGAAAATAAATCTGGGAAAAACGAGGGAGAGCGGAGCATGAAAACATTTTTTTCGGGCAAAATCGAATTTGCGTTTTTTTCCAGGAGAAAAAGGACCACAAAACATTTTTTCCAGGAAAAACGAGGGAAAACGGAGCACAGGGTGTGCACTCGGCAATACTGGTATGTGCTTTACGGAGATATGTGCATTGCATTGCATACATGGATAATGATGTTATGAGATGAATACTATGCGAATGTAAAATACTTATGATGTCAATTATGAGATGTACACATGGTGTTATTGAAATTTGTTTCTTTGATTCATTGCAATACACTTTGCTGAGTGATGAACTCACTCTTGTGTTTATGATGTTTTTAGGTACCGTGACACCGGCATGCGGGAAAAGGGCTTAGCGGCACTTCATCACATAATTTCCGCACAATTAGATAATATTTACTTTTCAGAGTTGTGATAATAAATTTAATGTGATGAAACTAGGATTATGATTTGTTTGTGTGCTTGGTTACATCCATTACTTCGTTTAAGTTCATGGAGTGGTTAAATTCGTTATGCTAGACTTAAATTGCTGCTATGTCAGCTGTTATTGCTGTTTTAGATGCTTTCCATTATGATATATCTTGAAATATTCTTGTTGTTGCTCCGTACCATGGAAAAAAACAAAGGAGATGCTGCCGAAATTTTTCGGTTTAGCATTTGCGCTCTTGCTGTAATTTATCCTAATTTGTGGTATTTAGATGCTTCTTATGCTATATTTGGTGACATCCAGGGCATACTAGATACCGGGGTGTTACAATTGTATAGACAACCTGTTAATTGAATAAGAGATCATTACATACAGTATGAGTTATTTTTAGTGCTGTATGTAGATAATGTGAAGATGCATTATAGACAGCTGCCGTACCACTGTATATGCCCTAACAGGCATTTGAGTTCTTGTTTCTAGTCTTTCAGTTCGCGTGTAGGAGCTCGAAGTGGAGCGAAGCAGTTCAGGTGAAGGTAGCTCGCCGGCATCTCCAACAGACACGCTGAGTGTGGCAGTTCGGCTGGCTGACAGACAGACGGTGGGAGCACTACAGGATCGAGAGGCGTGAACGTACGGGAGCCTGGTCGGCGGCGCAGTCAAGGCGGCAAAGCGGCGTTGAGCTCTTGGTGTGGCAGCACACGCGTGATGGACCTGTCGTGGCGAGCTCCGGAGTGAGCGTTTCACCGTGGCAGCACAGGAGAGCGAGCACAGCGTGCACGGAGACACGTTGGTTGGTGCGCGTCTCGGCTTGCCCGTCGTGGCTTCGTTTGAGAAGAGCAGCAAGTTTGAGCGCGCGGTGGAGTTTTGGCTGCTTGCCACGCTAGGAAAGAACAGAGGGAGCACTTCGGCTGGGAAGATGAAGTGCTGACAGTGGGTCCATTGCAAAGAACCGGTCCCATAAGGAAGAGTAGTTTAAGTTCTTTATAATACATGAATAATTTATCTAATTCTCAAGTCAAATGAATGATGCGTTTAGTTTTTGTTACTGCATGTTCCAATCCTCTACACTTCTTGTCTGCTAAAATCATCTTAAGGAGTTGATTTGGGATGTTACATCAGAGTAGAAGGGGAAGACTGGAGTCGGTGACGGTCGGCCGGTGCAGCCTCGGGGTGAGACCGCGCTCGCGCGCGTGAGGATGCGGCCGAGGTCAGAAGGAACCTGAGGACCGAGCGCGTCGGGGCCAGCTTTGGCATTCGTCGAAGGCCGACGGAGCTGAAGATTGGGACCGCCGGGCGGAGGCGTAAAGATGGCGACAAGGTCGGAACGAAGAAACCAGAGAATTGGGGAAAAGAGAATAGAATGAGAGAGGGAGTAAGGCAGCCGATGGAGAAGATAAGGGAAAAAAAAAGAGAAAGTAAGAAAAAGAAAAGGAAAATAAAATGAGAAAGAAGGAAATAAGGAAATGGAAGAGAGAAGGAAAGAAAAGAATAAAAAAATATAATAATAATAATAAATAAAAATATATGTTGCTAGGAAAAATGAATGTTCCAAATGAGCAAGAATTTTGTAGAATTTAAGGTTGAACTAAGTTGATAAGTAATCATGCTTTTATAATATGTATGCTTAGAATATAATCACGGTACATATATAGATAAATATTGTGACATAATGTGATGAAAAATTGGCTTAATGATGCATTTGGCATTGCAAAGTGTGTGTGCTCATGGCATGTATGGTGATTGTGCATGTGATGTCTCATATAATCTTTTGATATGCTTGTGATAGCATAGTTAAGTACTTTCAAGCTACAGAGGTTTTTTCTCCTTGCGCCGGACTGATTTTCAAGTTTCAGAGAGTTGGACGTTTACGCTGGACTGATTGTGTTTCAGTTCGCCGTGAACGTGTTTTTGCTGGTCTGATTTCTCGAAGAGAGCGAGTGTTGGACGTTTGCGTCGGACCAACTTTTTGGTCCGTCGTGCACGAAGTCGGACCAGATTTTCAGTCCACCGTGAACGTGAATGGTTCCTTGTTGAAGAGTTGAATCCATGTGTACGCCAGACCAAATTTCTCGGTCCATCGTGAACAGCGTTTTGAGGTTTGATTTTGCATTTGTGCGAGACCACGTTTCTTGAAAAATAGTAAGTTTCGCACGTATGCCAGACCAAATTTTTTGGTGCGTCGTGAACGGCACTTTGAGGTTGATTTCATATATGCGCTGGAGTGATTTTTTACATGTACGTCGGACCAATTTTTTTGGTCTGCCATGAACATGATTTTGATGCTTTTTCCCTGGATCAATTTCTTCATTTAATCGAGAGTTTGACATGTACGCCGGACCAAGTTTTCGGTCTGTCGTGGATTGCGCTGGACCAAGGTTTCGGTCTGGCATGAATGTGATTTTCTAGGGTTAATTTCATGTGTGCGCCAAACCAGGTGTTTTGGTCCGGCGTGAATGGCTTTTTCTAGGGTTTAACTCTTGTGTTTGAATCAAATTGGTTTTGGTTCGATTTTGTGATTATGAAATTCGTGTGGATTTCATAATGCGTGTTTGATTTTATGCAATGCTCGTGTGAGTAGTTGCATGGACTAATGTTGAGTCAAGTCGCGGACTTGTGCTCGGAATTATTTTGTGGTTTGCCCATGTGCATGTGTTGCTCGAGGGCGAACGTGGTCGATGACGGGACCGGAACTAGGTTCATGGAGGAACTGTGGTTCGAGACTAGGTTCAGGGAGGAATCGAGGTCTTAGTGGTCGAGGATGTCATGCTGGACGTTCGGGCTAGAGAACGGTGCACATGAAGACTAGTCAGTCACGTGAGTATGGCAGCTGGGCCGTACGCGTGCACAGTTGTTAGTCACGTGAGTTTGGCAGGTGAGCCATACGCGTGCAGAGTTATAATCGTTTGGGGGTAGCTTGCATGTATTGGGCCATGTTGGACCAAGTGGACATGCATGCGTACTCTATTAGGGTTGCTCATTATAAATAGAGGGAGGTGTGCTCTGTTTATTGTGTGCACAGAGCATGGGCGCAGAGCCAGAGCTAGGCTTTTAGGGTTTGTACTCTTTTTATGGGACTACTTTAGACAAAAAGAAATAAATATCAATTTCCTCAAGATCCTCTGCGTGCTACAGTAATCTCGAAGCTACAGTGCATGCGTTGCTACAGTATTGCCTGTTTTGAGTTTTGCTCTTGCACGTCTTTTGGTTTAGTAGATTGATCCATTGTTTGTTTTGTCTTCTTGAGTTTCTCCTTGATTTGATCCATCCAAAACTTTCCTAGGGATTTAATTAGTGTTCCTCAAATTTTTGTTGGATTATCTTTTGAAGATTTGCTTTAATCTCGAAATTAGGGTTTGATCAATTCTCGTCATATTCTATCAAAGCAAGCTTTCAAGGTTCATAACTTTTGATCTGTAAGTCTGATTGAGATGATTCTTTTTCTATTAGATTCGTATTGTCATATTATTTCTTGTGTTCAAATTTTAGATCAATTAGACGGTTGGATCTCCGAGAATTTGCGTTTTACAGAATGTCTATCAATCTGTTTTTGCTGAACCGAAGCAGTTATTTGACTTCAATTTGGGGTGAACTTTTAGTAGATCGAAAATTTGGTTTTAGCTTCCTCACATTCATTCACCCCCTCTGATTACTATATTCATATATATCGATCCTACAAGTGGTATTAGAGCAAGGTTTTTCTAATCTATCTTAACCGGTGATTAGATTAATGGATCATTATTCAACAAAACCGTATGTGTTCGATGGTATTGATTTTCAGTTTTGGAAGGCAAAGATGGAGGCTTTCATCCAAGCACAAGGCTTCGCAATTTGGGAGAAGGTGTACAAACCATATCAAGTACCCAAGATTGATGAAGTCAACGAAACCAATCAAGCACATGTTGAGGCAAACAACAAAGCACGAAATTTGATCATCCAAGGATTGGGAAGAAGTGACTTCGACCGCGTGATTCACCTCAAGTCTGCATATGAGGTATGGAAATCTCTTTGTAATTATCATAAGGGTTCTAACACTATCAAGGAGGTTTGTCAGGATAAATATAAGAAAGAATACATGCGATTTGAGATGAAGCCTGGTGAGTCGCTAGATGATTTCTTTGCACGCTTTAAAAAAATTCTTAGCAATTTGTGTGCTGTGGAGTTAGCTTTGATGATGCCGCTAATGCTAGACAATTGCTTGGTGCATTAGACATGTCTATTTGGGAGATGAAAGTTACATCTATTAGAGAATCAACTGTCATGAGTACACTTACATTAGATGTTCTTTATTCTAAGCTGAAAACTCATAAATTGGATGTTCTTGCTAGGGAGAATGATCATAAATCAATTGCTTTGACCTCCCAATCTAGCATGTCTCATAATGATGCTTCTTTAAGTTTTGCTTTATCTTTTTTGTCTTCACTAACCGATGAACAGATTGAGCAATTCCCAGAAGAAAACTTGTCACTACTCTCTACTCGCTTTAACAAAGCTTTGCAGAATGTGAGAATGAGGAAGAGAGGTGGTGGTGGCCCTCCAAGATGCTATGAGTGTGGTGACCTCATGTGAGACCCCGGATTGGCTATCCGGAATCTCCTGTGTATTTCCGTACTAGTCTCAGATCAGTAGCTAGTACACACAGTCACAGTGATACTTCATTGCCGAACATAACGAAAATTGTAATATAAATATTCAAGTATGGGCCACATGGCCACTTATTACAATACTCGGTCCAACGACCGGACACAGAGCAGTGGAAACCAAAAGCAAAACGAACGAGCGCCACAACGCCACAGGCGACGACTAGCGACGCAAATAGTCCTCCTGGCAATCCTCCTCGAAGTCTTCAGCGTAGAACTCGCCCTCCACAGCTGCGTCTTGAAAATTCTCTGATGATGACAATGTTGTTGTAGCACGTGAGTACAAAAGTACTCAGCAAGTCGGGAAAGTATGACCATGTGGGCTTTCCAAAGGAAGCTTAGTAAGGTTTATTTGCATAAAGCCATGTTTTATTAAACCATACTTAAGTAATAAATTTCACAAAGCATCTTTCACAATTCTTTTTAATAATTGAATTAGTTAATATTGTAGTGAGGTTCTATCAACCATCACTAACATAAGGGCTCTATCCGCCGATTTTTAAAGGAACAAAGTTAATCATGTGACTCCATCCGTCAATTGTAAAACATGTTCTATCCACCTGGTTGGCTCTATCCGCCAAACAACATCCGAGAGTTCTAACCACTCCTGAACCCCAAAACAAAACACTTTTCAGTTTTAAAAGCAAAATCAAGGTCTACCAATATGAAATCATTCTTCGCTTTGCCCTTAACCGTAGGCACGGCTATTCGAATAGTTTTACTCTGCAGAGGTGTACAGCTTTACCCACAAGACACGATCAACTCATAATGCCAAGCTATTAACACACTTCCTTTGGTGTGTCGGCAGAGAGATCGTGACAAGGCCGTTACAATGTATCTACCTAACTAGACCCACCCACTGAGGTTTCACCGCTGTTAGGGTTCCATCCGCCCAATACAGAAGCCCCCTCTTGCGCCGTGTGAGAAAAACAACATTGCCTCCGTCCGGCATTCACATTCAACCGAGTGGTGAGTCTAAGCTAGGCTTCTACAAATTAGTTGGCCAGGTCGTACCATTATAGACTTGTGGTAGTACGGTTATGCTTAGAATGGACAGTCACAAGCGTCGGTCCTTATATGACTTGGGGCGGTACTTGCACAAGACAAATAGTGCTCCATCCGCACCCACCCGACAAACCAATCCGCCCAAGTCCAAATCATTTTCCTTTTCTTTTTATTTTAGAAAACAGTACTAAAATCATAATAATAGCTTTCAAATCACATTTGATACCATTCTTTTTGAATAATCCCACCCATGGGTTGTTTTCATCGGAAAAGGCACTAAGCATTCCTACCGCACTACTTAGCAAAGGATACCACACAAACATAAGCATGGTATAAACAATGTCCTAAGGTTACAATGAATATGATTAACAATATCAAGGAGGAATCAACAATTTTCGGGATAACTAACTCTTATATTTGACATATTTGATTAAACATAGCCATGCAACTTTATAAACCATTTAAATCATTTCATAAACATAGGAGCAAAATGCGTCAAGGAGACTTGCCTTCTGTCGCGGCGGAAGTGTCGAACTCGGAAGGCTCGATGGCGAAATCGGGGTCGTTGACTACACGCAAAACGAGACAATAAATAAATAACGGAAAATAAATAAAATCTAAAAATTATAAAATTAGTACTGGTAGGTAGATCTTGATTTTACATGAATTTAGAAATTTGAATGGAGTCAAACGGAGTTCGGACGGAGAAGTTATGAGCTTCCGAAGTTTGAATTTTGAATAAATCGGAAAATCGGGAATATTCCCGGAATATTCCTTCTCTGGTTGACTGGTCAAACGTGGACTTTGACTTGACTTTGACTGGGAATGGCTAGTGTCTCTATGGCAAGTGGGGCAACCATGTCATTGAGTATAGGTTGTCTTCAACCTTGGTTCATGCCATGGCTACCATGGGAGAGAAAGGGAGCTTGAGGGGGGGTGGAGGGGCTCGCCGGCGGGGCGGCAGACGTGTGGCGAGGCCGGGCGGCTGGTCCGCTGGCGAGGCAGCGGCTCGTCGGCGGGGCGCGGCGCGGGGGGTGCGGCTGCGACGGGCGGCTCGCCGGCCGGGCATGGGCCCACACGCAAGAGCCAAGTTCCATGGCCAAAAGAACAGAGGCAACCCAAACATACAGAGGACCCAAAAAAAAATTCTAAACCTTGATTTTTCCATCACTTTTGCATGGAATTGATCCAAACCAAAGTCTAAAACCTCTAGATAACATCCTTAGGGACCTAGAGAAGGATGGAATCGAGTCAAACCTCGCCGGAGACGAGGAATTTCGCGAAGAACGGAGGATCGGCCGAAATGAGAAAATCCCGACATTCGTCGCCAACTCTTGATCAAACCTAAAATTGATGATCGAGTTAGAATCTAGACTCATCCACGGTCACAAGGAACCAAGTGGCATGAAGAATGGCTTATCGGGGAAGGATCTAAAAGCATGAACTTGAAGAACACCGAAAAAGTGTGACACCCCATCGGTTTTCTTGATCTCACGAGCACATGCGTGGAGTAGAGGGAAAGGGGAGTACACTCCCGGAACGGTGACTCTTATACGAAGAGGATGGAGGTGGTGGTGCGGCGTTTGGAGGTGAAACGGATGAGTTAATGGCATTTTAATGGAAATCGTTTTTTCTTGAATGGGGCTGTTTCTGGCGAACTTGACGTCTCACCAAGGTGGGGAATGGCAAGAGATCGTCGTCGCGGATCCAACGCAACCGACCGTTTGCGTTTTGGAGTTGAAACGACGGAGTTAGGAGCCCATGAATGCAAGCCCTAGCCATTGTTGCACTTGAGAGCTCTCTGTTACTTCTCCCTTGGCTGGAGGTTGAAGAAGGCTCCTATTCACTTGCCACGTGTCGCTTCCTCATTGGTCCTCCTTTACGCAAACAATTCGCCCTAGAGAAAAATAAGGAAAAATGGCCTAAAAATTCCGGAAAAATTACTAGAGCCATTTTAGATTATTTGGGACCCAATGGAACTGGTTTGGTTGAATTTGGATGACTTTTGTGGAATTGAATATTCGGGCGCGAATCGCAGGCATTAAACAAAAGCCGCGCGAGATAAAATAGGAACGGAGGTCCAAAAATCCGGGAAATGATTCCTAAAATCATTTCAGAATATTTGGGACATAATGGAACTGGTTTGGGGATTTCCGGAGCATTTTTGGACTCGGGTGAAATTTCGGGTATCGGCGGGAACCGAAAATCCGATTTTTCGACCGAGAGGGAATTAATTCCCGATTTTGGAGGGGAATGGATGCCAGGTTAATATAAACACCAATGAAACTCCAAATTTTGAATTTAATTTATTTAAATTAGGTTTTTTTCCAGAAAGCGAAAATGATGATGTTACAAACCTACCCCTCTTAGAGAGAATCTCGTCCCCGAGATTCAGCCGGAGAAAGAAAGAGGTTAGGAAACTCCGCTCGAAGATCTTCTTCACGCTCCCAGGTAGCTTCCTTCTCGGAATGGTTGCTCCACTGAACCTTGCAGAATTTGATCACTCGACTTCGGGTTCGACGCTCGGCTTCATCCAAAATCTTGATGGGATACTCCGGATACGACAGGTCTTCTTTCAGCTCCATTTCCTCCAATGGCATCTGATGCTCAGGTACTCTGAGACACTTCTTCAACTGAGATACATGAAAGGCATCATGTACTCCTGACAGCTGTGGCGGCAACTCCAACTTATAAGCAACTTCTCCTTTTCTGGCAATCACCTTGAACGGTCCAATATAGCGGGGCGCTAACTTCCCACTGACATGGAACCGCTTCATTCCTTTTAACGGGGATACCTTCAGATACACATGATCCCCAGATACCAAGCTTTATTCCCGTCGACGATTATCCGCATAGCTCTTCTGTCTCGACTGAGCTGTCTTCAGATTTGCCCGGATTTGTCTGACTTGCTCTTCGGCCTCCTTCAGAACATCAGGTCCGATTATCTGCCCTCCTTCAGTCTCTTTCCAATACAAGGGTGTCCTGCACTTTCGCCCGTACAGAGCTTCAAAAGGCGCCATCTTCAGAATGGCCTGATAACTGTTGTTATAGGAGAACTCTGCATAGGGCAAATTCTGATCCCACGAACCTTTGTATGTTAGAGCGCAGGCTCTCAACATGTCTTCTAGGATTTGATTGATTCTTTCCGTCTGGCCATCAGTCTGGGGATGGTAAGCAGTACTGAAATTCAGATTTGTGCCCAATACTTCATGCAATTTCTGCCAAAACCTCGAGGTGAACTGGGAACCTCGATCAGACACAATCTTCTTTGGCATACCGTGTAAACACACAATTTTGGCCATATACAACTCGGCAAGCTTATCTCCAGAGTAAGTCGTCTTCACCGGGATAAAGTGGGCCACTTTGGTCAATCGGTCCACGATAACCCAGATGGAATCATAACCGGATTTAGTTTTGGGGAGTTCGGTTATAAAGTCCATCCCAATCTCTTCCCATTTCCAGACAGGCACTTTCAAAGGCTGCAACAGACCGGCTGGTCTCTGATGCTCTGCTTTTACCAGCTGGCACACATCACAATGTGCCACGAAGTCAGCAACTTCCTTCTTCATGTTGAACCACCAATATTTTTCTTTCAAATTAGCATACATCTTGGTGCCTCCTGGGTGAATGGAATACACCGAATCATGAGTTTCCTTCAAGATAACATTCTTGATTTCCTCCTGGTTAGGGATCACTATCCTTTTCCCGAACCAGATAGTGCCTTGGTCATCTTCTGAAAACCCGGGGTATTTTCCTTTCTTCAAGCCCTCCTTTAGGTCGGCAATACCTTTATGACCCTTCTGAGCCTCTCTAATCTGATCCTCCAGGGTGGATTTTACTTCCAAATTGTAAATACCCCCTTCTTTTACCAATTCCAGGTTAAGACGCCGGAATTCTTCGTGAAGCGCAGGTTGGCTTTCTTGTACTATCACATTGTTGCAGTGAGCCTTCCTGCTCAAAGCATCCGCAATAACGTTCGCTTTTCCAGGGTGATAATGAATTCCTACATTATAATCCTTCACCAATTCCAACCATCTTCTCTGCCTCAGGTTGAGATCAGGCTGAGTGAAGATATACTTCAAGCTCTTATGATCCGTATATATCTCACATCGATTGCCAATCAAGTAATGCCTCCAAATCTTGAGCGCATGCACAACTGCGGCTAACTCCAAGTCATGAATGGGATAGTTTTCTTCATGAGGTCGCAGTTATCTTGAAGCATAAGCTATTACCTTTCCTTCTTGCATCAAAACACATCCAAGTCCCTATTTTGAAGCATCACAATACACCTCAAAGTCTTTGTGGATATCCGGCAAAATAAGCACTGGTGCTGAGGTTAACCTCTTCTTCAACTCCTGAAAACTTTGCTCGCAGGCTTTAGTCCATTCAAACTTCTTGTCCTTTTTCAGAAGCAGAGTAAGAGGTCTGGCTATCTTCGAGAAACCTTCAATGAATCTCCGATAATAACCAGCTAATCCAAGAAAACTCCTGATCTCCGGGACTGACTTAGGCTATGTCCAATCCAAAACATCTCGCACTTTCGCTGGATCTACTGCTACTCTTGTAGCCGAGATGATATGACCCAGGAAAGATACTTCTTTCAACCAGAAGTCGCACTTACTGAACTTGGCATACAGCTGATGCTCTCTTAACGTCTCCAGGACTGTCCGCAGATGGTCTTCATGCTCTTTTCTGCTCTTGGAGTAGACAAGAATGTCGTCGATGAAGACTACGACGAACTTGTCTAAATACTCCATAAACACCTTATTCATCAGGTTCATGAAATAAGAAGGAGCATTCGTTAACCCAAAAGACATGACTGTGAACTCGTACAGTCCATATCTGGTTGTGAAAGCTGTTTTCGGAATATCTTCTTTTCTTATCTTCAACTGATGATATCCCGATCTCAAATCTATCTTGGAGAAGACTTGAGCTCCCTTCAACTGATCAAACAGATCATCAATCCGAGGCAACGGATACTTGTTCTTGATGGTAACCTCATTCAAAGACCTGTAGTCTATGCACATCCTCAGACTACCGTCTTTTTTGGTGACAAAGATCACTGGCGATCCCCAAGGTGACGAACTGGGTCTGATGAATCATTTTTCTTGCAGTTCCTCGATCTGCTTCTTCATCTCGACCAACTCGTTGGAAGGCAGTTGGTATGGTCTCTTCGAGATTGGAGCGGTACCTGGTACAAGCTCAATCACAAACTCCACATCTTGATCTGGTGGCATACCAGGCAACTCGTCCGGGAACACATATGGGTACTCCTTGACTATCGGTCATTCTCCAACGATGTACCTTTCAGACGGTTTAGGGTGCTACCCCCCTTAGAGGAAAGAGTAGATAAGAACTCCACTCTAATCCCCTCAGGGCTGGTAAGGTAGATAGCTCTACTGGCACAGTCTATCTGACCCTTGTACTTGGTTAACCAATCCATTCCAAGGATTACTTCTATACCCTTAGTATCCAATAATATTAAGTTCGCTAGGAACTTTACCCCTTTTATTACTATATCCATTTTTGGGCAAACAGCAATTGTTCTTAGTTCTTTTCCAGGGGATTGCACCAACAAAGGGTTTCTTAACGGTATTGTATTCCAGTTATGCTTTTTAACCATGTACTCCGATATGAAAGAATGGGTTGCACCAGAATCAAACAGAATCAAGGTGCATCGAGTTCACATGGAACTTACCATAGACCACGTCTGGCGCATCCTGAGCCTCTTCCGCGGTGATATGGTTCACACGCCCTCTTCCTGCAGTCCTTGGCGTGCGCGAAGTCTGCGGAGTTCCTCTCCCTTGAGCCGGCGCTGGAGCGCGGGCTGGCGTCGATCCCAGGTTGAACCGCACCAGGGTGACGGGCTGACGCTTCTTTATGCAGTTGTTGGCGTAGTGCCCCATCTCTCGGCAGTTAAAGCACTGCACTCCTGCCATGGCAGTCCCAATCTTCTGAGCTTGAGCTCCTGCATTGCCGGCAGGGGCTTGTCCAGTGGGGCGCGGAGTGGACATTGGGGTCCTTGGGGCATTGGCGGCTGGCTTTGAGGCTCTTTCTTTCTTTGAAAAGTCTGGGCCTAGAGGCTGCGGCCTTGTGTGACTCTGGCTGCATCTTCCTCTTGCGCGATTCAGACAGCTGACGCTGGGCCTCCTCTTGGACCAGCGCCTTGTTGACCATATGCTGGAATGACGGGTAGTCGCTTGAAACCAGCTAAACCTTCAGGTTAGGGTCAAGGCCCTCCATAAATCGCCAAATCTTGGCCTCATCAGTGGCGACATCGGCGGTCGCATAGCGTGACAGTTGAGTGAAGCGGTTCAGGTACTCCGATACTGACAAGTTTCCTTGCTGAAGCTTGTGAAACTCACGACGCTTCATTTCCATGATGCCCCTTGGGATATGGGTAGCCCTGAAGGCTTCCACGAACTCATTCCATGGAATATTCTGCAGGTCGGCATGGGCGGCACAGTAATTCTCCCACCAGTTGGCTGCCGTACCTTTAAGCTGATAGGAAGCGAAATGCAGGCTCTCAGTGTCATCGCAGTGAGCCAAGTGCAGCTTCCGCTCAATCTCCTTGAGCCAGTCGTCCGCATCTAGCGGGTCTTCGGATCCAGCAAAGGTCGGGGGTCGCGTCCTCATGAACTCCCCAAACTTGGATTGGGGCGGTTGAACTTGAGCTGGTGCTGCAGCGGCTTGACGTTGGTTCAGGACGTTCTGAGCTAACGCCTGAAGAAGTTGAATCTGCATCGCCATCATCTACTCCAGATTCGGCGGTTGAACTGGCGGTGGGGGCGGTGGCGGATCATGCTGAGTTGCCGGGTGCTGAACTTGCTCTTGTCCCTGCGGCTGAGGGGGCTCCACGTACTCTTCCTCTTGAAAGTGCACTGGCCCTCGGGCACATGCACGGCCTCTGCCGTGGCCTCCAGGTCTTCCACGTCCACGACCATGGCCAACATTCTCCATCTGCAACAAGGGTGGAAAGCAGAGGGCAAGAGGGAACAACACAGGTAAGGGTCAGGGGACTAAACCACATCCTCAACAACACGAGCACAACCACCCAAAAGCACACAACAGAAGGGAAAAACCAACTGAACTTCCATTAAAACAAAATAGTTTTGGAGATGGCTGTATCACAACTGCCTAAGGGCACGATACAATCCAACAGTCACTTATTCATCGTTCTAATCGAAAACAAAACAAAGTAAAGGTCCTCCCGGCTAGACAACTAGTCACTCGCGTCACTCGCAAAGCCACGCGGGGACGGGTCCTCCTCCTCCTCCTCGCTCTTGCTGTGGGAAGGCGTAGCTGCTGAAGACGGTCCTGCTCCTCCGGGGGCAGCCAAGAAGCCCAGGGACACTCCTAACGGCGACTAGGGCCGAACTGACTTGCGCGCCATGCAACGAAGCTTCAGGCCCTGATGACGCTTGGCTGGCGGAGCGTCCATCGGGATGTCGCAGATCGGCGGGTCCTCCAAGACCGGGGCTGGTGGCGGTGGCGCCACGGGCTGTGCCTCCTGCACAGGCGCTGGTGGCGGAGGTGACTGGGTGTTCCTCCTCTCCTCCTCGAGCCGATAGATCGTCTCTCTCGCTGCCGTCAAGTCCCGACGCAGACCCAGCAGCTCGTCGGCCATCAGCACGTAGGCGTCATCCTGCGCCTGGACGAGGGACCCCAAGTGGACCACGGTCGGGTCAGCCTCCTGTGCCAAACTCCTGAACTGGCTGTACATCCGCCCAACCTGGAAGCGGGGAAACAGCCGGTACGGGGAGTCCTCCAACATATCGCGGTAGCTCTGCCCCAGCATGAGGATAGCCTTTCTGGCCGCGTCCTGAAGCGCGTATGCCAGAATCGGTCTCTCGGCCGTGAAGTAGAACGGCTGGTCCTCGACGCGAAGTCGGCTCCTCGCGAAGACTAGCAAGCGAACCTGCCACATGTTCTGGCCAAGACCAGGCATCGACTGGTAGCGATACTCCGGGCGGTGGGGGAAGCCCAACTCCTGGAGCATCAGTGACAGCTCCTCGCAAAAGCCCCCAGCCTGGGCAGCGAAGGTGGTGAAAGTCGGCATCTACAATTTGAAAAACAAGGGGGAATTAGTAACCAAATTTTAAATAAAGGACAGGATAAGCACAAGACACTAAGATAGGGGAGGTAGAGCAAAGGAACTTAAACTTTTGTAAGTACATTTTTATAAACTATAAGTCCTTAAGGCTTTGCCATGCTAACTAGGTCACGTCCTACAGTCGTCCAGGCTCTGATACCACCGCTGTGAGACCTTGGATCGGCTATCCGGAATCTCCTGTGTATTTCCGTACTAGTCCCAGATCAGTAGCTAGTACACACAGTCACAGTGATACTTCATTGCCGAACATAACGAAAATTGTAACATAAATATTCAAGTATGGGCCACATGGCCACTTATTACAATACTCGGTCCAACGACCGGACACAGAGCAGCGGAAACCAAAAGCAAAACAAGCGAGCGCCACAACGCCACAGGCGATGACTAGAGATGCAAATAGTCCTCCTGGCAATCCTCCTCGAAGTCTTCAGCGTAGAACTCGCCCTCCTCAGCTGTGTCTTGAAAATTCTCTAATGATGACAATGTTGTTGTAGCACGTGAGTACAAAAGTACTCAGCAAGTCGGGAAAGTATGACCATGTGGGCTTTCCAAAGGAAGCTTAGTAAGGTTTATTTGCATAAAGCCATGTTTTATTAAACCATACTTAAGTAATAGATTTCACAAAGCATCTTTCACAATTCTTTTTAATAATTGAATTAGTTAATATTGTAGTGAGGTTCTATCCACCATCACTAACATAAGGGCTCTATCCGCCGATTTTTAAAGGAACAAAGTTAATCATGTGACTCCATCCGTCAATTGTAAAACAGGTTCTATCCACCTGGTTGGCTCTATCCGCCAAACAACATCCGAGAGTTCTAACCACTCCCGAACCCCAAAACAAAACACTTTTCAGTTTTAAAAACAAAATCAAGTTCTACCAATATGAAAGCATTCTTCGCTTTGCCCTTAACCGTAGGCACGGCTATTTGAATAGTTTTACTCTACAGAGGTGTACAGCTTTACCCACAAGACACGATCAACTCATAATGCCAAGCTATTAACACACTTCCTTTGGTGTGCCGGCAGAGAGATCGTGACAAGGCCGTTACAATGTATCTACCTAACTAGACCCACCCGCTGAGGTTTCACCGCTGTTAGGGTTCCATCCGCCCAGTACAGAAGCCCCCTCTTGCGCCGTGTGAGAAAAACAACATTGCCTCCGTCCGGCATTCACATTCAACCGTGTGGTGAGTCTAAGCTAGGCTTCTACAAATTAGTTGGCCAGGTCGTACCATTATAGATGTCGGGACCCCGAATTTGCAAATCCGGACCCTTTGTGTATTCAGCACTAGTCCAGGAACGCGCTAGTGCACACAGTCTTAACATCGGTAAATATCACAATCATACCACTCGATACTAATAAAGTACTTTAATTAAATAGTCAAACTGGTTACTCGACCTTATGGTCAAGTTACAAATATACGCCTCGCAGGGCGAAACTTATTAAGAGAGAAATAGTAGCAGCGGAAAAATAAGATAACTTCGTGGCGCCATCCAGTATACCACAGGCAACTGACTGGGCTCGCTCCCTTTGTAGACGGTTCCTCGTGGAGCTCCTCCTCCAAAGCTGGTGTAGTCTCCTCTTCAACTGGTGTTGTATTGTGGCAAGGGTGAGTACTTGGTACTCAGCAAGTTATGCACAGAATGCAGGCTAATAGACTATATGCATGGCATGATACAAAGGAATAGCTCAAGGTATATTTGCAAAGAAACTTGACATTTGACAAGTAACATAAGTAGATTCAAAGCAAAGAGAAACAAGTATAGCATAATTAACTTTTCAAGGAGTTTAATAAACATCTTTCCCATCCTAATCCACATTTCTATCAACATCATTATTAATCCAACCCAACCTTTCAAGTCCAAGTTATTTTTGAGAAAATCTAACCCTTGACTGTAATTCCCGAGCGATGTCCAATACCGCGGACACGGCTATTCGAATAGATTCTACACTCTGCAGAGGTTATGCACTTTACCCACAAGATACAGTCAAACACCACAAAGGCGAGTTCCCGTAACAAAGTCTTTTGGAAACTGCTAACAATACAAGTGGTCCTCCCTGGTTGTTGCACACTAACCCTTCCCTTAGCTAAGGCGAAGTTTAGGCCAACCAACCGTTAGATGGGTACCTGGCCTCAGCCCTGGTACGCTCCCCCGTACAACTTACACAAAGGGTGTAGTTGACCTCCTGAGGTCCCACAGGTACGTTATTAGCAACTTAATCAACTAGGTCCGTCCCATTACAGACATGTGGTTGCAAGATTGACTCAGTTCAAAGGCTTGCAAGGTTAAGTCCTTAGGGTGACCAGGGCAAGACTACCCGAAGAACCAAATCAACATCCCCAGTGCCACAACTGGCCCACCTGATTATTCATGCCGCATGCCCCGGTCGAAAAACTATTTATCAAACCCCAGTTGATTACCATGCACCACGTGCCATCAACATCACATGATACCTTTCCAAAACAGGTTCAATATATCATTAAGTCAATATTAACATTTGATTGTCCAAAATCATGTCATGAGCACGTAGCAAGTCTAAGCAACATACTACAACGGTCTAATTTCCCATGTTGGCAATTTAATAATGTCCAACTAGTAAACCACAACTAGGGTGACAAGGGGTCATGGCACATTTTTAATTAATCAAGGTGTCATACAGCAAATTGGTGTTTATCTATTCTCCCATATTTAAATAAAGTATTTTTCTATTTGAACTAGCATGCAATAGGTTAAATCAAAATAATTTTCAAAATAGGATCAACATGGTCAAAGCACAACTTGCCTTCAAAAAGTACTTGTTCTTGGTCTTGAGTTGGATCCTGAGTCAATACTTCTCCTTCGAATCCTTCCGGCACTTCAACGTCTACTCGTAAAGCGTGCAAATAGCAATACACAAATAAACAATAGGCAAAAAGTGTCCAAATATCCAAATAAAATCCATAAACAGAGAGAACATAATTTTATAAATTTTTAGAAACTGGAATCGTCAAATTCGGAGTTAAAATGCAAAAGTTATAGCATTTTGAAGTCTAAATAATCAATTAAATAATTTTACAGCGGAAAACTTTAGTCCAAAAATTAAATAAAATTCATAATTAGGTAGATCTCAATTTTATACAAATTTAGAAATTTGAATCACTCAAATCGGAGTTGAAACGCAAAAGTTATAAGCGTTTGAAGTTTGAAACAAAATCTGAAATCATTATTTCGAATTAATAATTCATTTTCTTTTTCGGAAATTATTTATTGCGTCAGCCTGGACACGTGGCAGCCTCTGATTGGTCTGCTGACGTCAGCAGGTCCATGGACCTGGTCCACGCTCGGCTCGGGTCTACCGTGGACTTGGCCCACGGCTCCACGTGTCACTAACATGTGGGCCCCATGGGTGACGTCATTGCTGACGTCAGCGCACGGCTGGGACAGCTGCTGACATGCGGGCCCGCCATGACGTCAGCGTGACGTCATGGTGCGGTTTGGTCACGTCGCTGACACGCGGGCCCGGCCAGATCGGCGTCACTGCGCGAAGCGGCCGCGGCGGTCAGGCTTCCCGACACGTGGCGCAATCTCGGCCGTTGATTTGAAATTCAACGGCCCAGATTAGATCTGGCTCTCACGCGTTTGGGTTAACGCGTTTGATCTGGACCGTTGGATCTAGATCCAACGGTCGAGATTGATCTTGAGATTTTTGACGGGATCTCACCGTGGTGACGTGGCGTGATCTTGGACCGCGGCGATGAAGATCCAACGGCTCACGATTGCTTGCGACGGCGATGGCGACACGGGCGGAGCAGGGCCACCGGAGACGGTAACGACGACAAGCCCGACGGCGCCGGGCCTTCTCCGGCGGAGTGGGAGGTACCACGGTGCGCTTTGGCTTGAGGACTCGAATCGGCTCCAACTCGGCGGAAGACGGCGACGGCGGCGGCGAGGCAAGGACCGTGGCGGAGGCTTCTCCAACTACGGCGAGCAATGGCGAAGTCGACGGCGGCGCTAGGGCTAGGGCGCTTGGGGCAACGACGACGAGACAAGGGCGAATTTGGGCGCGGTCCGGCATTAAATGCCGGCCCGAACGCCGAGATCCCCGCGGAATCCGTGGCGGAGCCGGTACGGACGGCGGAGTCCGTTCCGAACACGGCGAGATGACGTGGACGCACGCGGGCCGTCCACGTGGCGCGATCGACGGCCGAGATTGGCTCGGGCGCGGCCGTGCCTAGCGCGGATTGATCCTGACCCTTGGATCTTGATCCAACGGTTCGGATCTGATCTGGGGTTCAGACGCGGTTGGGTCAAGTCAAGTGGCGCAGCTGGCTCGGGTCGGACTCGAGTCCGACTCGGGTTCCGACTCGGTCGGATGAATAGTACTTGACCCAACTCAATTTCCAGCGATTTAATAATTAAAAATAATTTCCAGAAATTCATTTAATTCATTAAAAATAGCAAAAGACTCAGAAAAATTCCAGAAAAATTCTGGAAAATATTTTAGGGTATTTGGGACTCAAATAAAATATTTCCAACAAAATTTTATTTGCAAAGTCTAATTCTTTAATTATTTCAAAATGGAATAAATTCAAATAAATTCCAAATAAATTCCAGAAAATTCCAAAAATTCACCAAGGTGCCAAATCACACATAGATTTAGGAAAAGCAAAATTTTGGGGTGTTACAATAGACTTGTGGTAGTACGGTTATGCTTAGAATGGACAGTCACAAGCGTCGGTCCTTATATGACTTGGGGCGGTACTTGCACAAGACAAATAGTGCTCCATCCGCACCCACCCGACAAACCAATCCGCCTAAGTCCAAATCATTTTTCTTTTCTTTTTATTTTAGAAAACAGTACTAAAATCATAATAATAGCTTTCAAATCACATTTGATACCATTCTTTTTGAATAATCCCACCCATGGGTTGTTTTCATCGAAAAAGGCCCTAAGCATTCCTACCGCACAACTTAGCAAAGGATACCACACAAACATAAGCATGGTATAAACAATGTCCTAAGGTTACAATGAATATGATTAACAATATCAAGGAGGAATCAACAATTTTCGGGATAACTAACTCTTATATTTGACATATTTGATTAAACATAGCCATGCAACTTTATAAACCATTTAAATCATTTCATAAACCTAGGAGCAAAATGCGTCAAGGAGACTTGCCTTCTGTCACGACGGAAGTGTCGAACTCGGAAGGCTCGACGGCGAAATCGGCGGTCGCGGTGGGGTCGTCGACTACACGCAAAACGAGACAATAAATAAATAACGGAAAATAAATAAAATCTAAAAATTATAAAATTAGTACTGGCAGGTAGATCTTCTTTTTAGATGAATTTAGAAATTTGAATGGAGTCAAACGGAGTTCGGACGGAGAAGTTATGAGCTTCCGAAGTTTGAATTTTGAATAAAAATTTTGAATATTCCTTCTCTGGTTGACTGGTCAAACGTGGACTTTGACTTGACTTTGACTGGGAATGGCTAGTGTCTCTATGGCAAGTGGGGCCACTATGTCATTGAGTATAGGTTGTCTTCAACCTTGGTTCATGCCATGGCTACCATGGGAGAGAAAGGGAGCTTGAGGGGGGTGGAGGGGCTCGCCGGCGGGGCGGCGGTGGCGAGGCGGGCGGCCGGCCCGGCGTGGCGGGGGGCGGGCGGCGCTGGGGTGCGCTGCCGCATGGCTGCTCGCCGGCAGGCGGCCGGCCGGGCACGGGCCCACACGCAAGAGCCAAGTTCCATGGCCAAAAGAAAAGAGGCAACCCAAACATACAGAGGACCCAAAAAAAATTCTAAACCTTGATTTTTCCATCACTTTTGCATGGAATTGATCCAAACCAAAGTCTAAAACCTCTAGATAACATCCTTAGGGACCTAGAGAAGGAAGGAATCGAGTCAAACCTCGCTAGAGACGAGGAATTTCGCGAAGAACGGAGGTTCGGCCGAAATGAGAAAATCCCAAAATTCGTCGCCAACTCTTGATCAAACCTAAAATTGATGATTGAGTTAGAATCTAGACTCATCCACGGTCACAAGGAACCAAGTGGCATGAAGAATGGCTCACCGGGGAAGGATCTACAAGCATGAACTTAAAGAACACCGAAAAAGTGTGACACCCCATCGGTTTTCTTGATCTCACGAGCACATGCTTGGAGTAGAGGGAAAAGGGAGTACACTCCCGGAATGGTGACTCATATACGAAGAGGATAGAGGTGGTGGTGCGGCGTTTGGAGGTGAAACGGATGAGTTAATGGCATTTTAGTGGAAATCGGTTTTTCTTGAATGGGGCCGTTTCCGGCGAACTTGACGTCTCACCAAGGTGGGGAATGGCAAGAGATCGTCACCGCGGATCCAACGCAACCGACCGTTCGCGTTTTGGAGTTGAAACGACGGAGTTAGGAGGCCATGAATGCAATCCCTAGCCATTGTTGCGCTTGAGAGCTCTCTGTTACTTCTCCCTTGGCTGGAGGTTGAAGAAGGCTCCTATTCACTTGCCACGTGTCGCTTCCTCATTGGTCCTCCTTTACGCAAACAATTCGTCCTAGAGAAAAATAGGGAAAAATGGCCTAAAAATTCCGGAAAAATTCCTAGAGCCATTTTAGAATATTTGGGACCCAATGGAACTGGTTTGGTTGAATTTGGATGATTTTTGTGGAATTGAATATTCGGGCGCGAATCGTAGGCATTAAACAAAAGCCGCGCGAGATAAAATAGAAACGGAGGTCCAAAAATCCGGGGAATGATTCCTAAAATCATTTCGGAATATTTGGGACACAATGGAACTGGTTTGGGGATTTCCGGAACATTTTTGGACTCGGGTGAAATTTCGGGTACCGGCGGGAACCGAAAATCCGATTTTTCGACCGAGAGGGAATTAATTCCCGATTTTGGAGGGGAATGGATGCCAGGTTAATATAAACACCAATGAAACTCCAAATTTTGAATTTACTTTATTTAAATTAGGTTTTTCTCCAGAAAGCGAAAATGAGGATGTTACACCTCAACCATATTCGCACAAATTGTCCTAAATTTGCTGGTAAAACATCATGGGAGGAGAAGGACAACGATAGAAGAAAAGAGAAGAAGAAGTTCCCTTCAAGTGATAGAAAGAAGAAGAGCTTCATCAACCGCAAAGTGGTCCACCGAGTTCTTTCCGCTCTTGAAAAAGTCAATTTGAGCGATGTGGATTCGGAGAGCAGCGAGGACAATGCAACTCCAAGCAACCATGACTTGATGGGGTTGTGTCTCATGGCCAAAAGCAGCGACAACTTCACTGAGGATGATCATGACAACGACTTTAATGAGGTAGATTCTTCATATGATGAATTAGCTACTGATGTTGCTCGTCTTGGAAAATTGCTTGATAAACGTGATTGTGACACCACGGAGTGTCGAAACCTTTTATAATGTGAATGTTGAGGTCAAAAACTTTATGAAATATGGAATTGGAGGTTGAAACCATACGGTATGAGGTTTATTCGCGTTTTCGGGCCGTTTCCGGGAGTTTGGGCCTTTCTGGGGGGAGTTTGGGCCTAAAGGGAAGGGTCGTGGGCTTTGGTGGGAAAGAGTTTGAGTCCAAATAGGAGTAGGAGACCTGGTTGGGGGCCTCCTCCACCCCTTTTGGGCGCCCCATCCAGCCCCTTGCGCCCCCACTCCCATGCCCTAGCCGCCACCTCCCACCTTCCCTCTCCCTTGCTTGCGCCTCCCCTCCCCCATTGCTCCCCATTGCGCCACCACCCCTCCACCACCTCTCCACCTCCATTGCTGCCCCTAGGGGAGATCCCCATCTCAACACCTCGAAGATAAATCCGTTGGAGCGCTCCGCGATGTGGAGATCCGGCGGGATTGGAGCGAGGAAGGAGATCGCGCGAACCGGGAGGAGATCTATTCGTGCGTCGGGCGAAGGTATGGCCATGGGACTCCTTGGGGTTGGCCTAGTTACTGTTCTTAGGGTCATTATCATGTTTTTAGATCAATTGGTGGTGCTGGAATTGAGTAGATTAGATGAAATCTAGAAGTTGCCACGTTCTCTGTTTCAGGCAGCATGAGCAGTCGACCTAGGGTTTGGGTTTTCGTAAATTTAGAGTCGGAATTTAGTCATACGGCTGTTGAAAAAGTTGTAGGTAATTTCAATATCTTTCCGTGGGTATAAAGAACGTCCAATTCCGCCAAGCCGTTTGAAAGTTATGATCGTTTTACCGAACGTATTAAAATCTGTGACGTGATTGGAACAGATCACGGTTTTCTGTAGATTAAACCATTTTAGAGTCCGAATCAGTCTTTCCATATACTTATAAAAATTTGGGAAATTTCCTAAGCTACGCGTGGATGTACTCGTTTAATTGATTCGGAGTCTTAGAACCCGAGTTATGCCTTTTGGAAGGCGGCTGTCCCGACAGGACATAACCTCTGTTTTTGGGTTTAGCGAGTAGTTTGCGATGTCGGGGTAGAAGAGGGATTGCTTACTGTTTTGTGGACATTGTTGTGAGTGTGTGGTACTCATGTGCAGGTGGTGTGACCCCAGGAGTGCCTTCTACTTCTCGCCAATCCGTTGCCCGTGGTTGAGGCAAGTGTATTTTAATGGATAGCGGTTTGTAGGTTGCTAGTTGAGACTAGATGAAATTGATTATATGATATGATCACTTGTCATGCTTTAATGATTGCCAATGATATGATGAGTATGCTTATTATGTTATGATGCCATGTGTTAATGTACAAGTTAATTATGATGTTGGCATATTTGCATACATGGCATGTTACATGGCCCGAGCGGTGAGAAAGTCATAACTAGTCCGGGGAAGGTCGGTGAGAAAGTTATGACTATTTCGGAGAGCCAATGAGTAAGTCCTACATCGTGATTCCATTCACCGCAGTGAACGGAAGCGAGGAGTAGGCACCCTCCATCTTCGGGATGGAAGGGGGGAGAGGGTGCACACCGACGGGTGTGTACTCAACCATACCGGTATGAGTTTCCAAGGAGACACGAGCATCGCATCACATTGCATACATAATGGTGATGATATTGATATGTGATCATGAATGAGATGAACGACATGATATGAGTTGTTGTAGCCATGTAATTGTTTTTGTGTACCATTGCAATATGCTTGCTGAGTGTTGAACTCATGCTTGTGCTTTCCTGTTGTTTTAGGTACCATGAGATCGGCATGCGGGGAAGGGAATTAGTCACACTTCTACACGTAGCGTCACTCAATTGTTCCCACAGTCACTCAATTGGGTCTTGATAATAAATTAAGTGTGATGCATATTGATTTAAGGTTTAGTTTGGCGATATGAGAGTCTTATTGTTCGTTTGGCTCATGGAGACATTGAATGCTTGGGATTAGACTTATATTGTTGTCATGCCTATAATTATTGCTATTTTAGATGCCTCTTATATTGCCATATATTGCTATGCTGTTGATGTTCCTTCAATTAATGTTAAAACAAAGGAGATGCTGCCGAAATTTCGGTTTTTAGCATTTGCTCCTTTGCTGTAATTTACCTTAATATATGGTATTTAGATGTTGTTTAGCCTATGTTTGGTAGCATTCAGGCATGCTAGATGCCGGGGTGTTACAGTGATAGAAAAATTAAGATACATGATATTCTTGTGGAATCATTAAATGCTAAAATTACTAGACTTAAGACCTTAATTCCTGATGATGATGCTTGTAAATTATGTGACTTAATTTACATTGAGCTTACTTTTCTTAGGAAAGAACATGTTACCTTGTTAGAGCAAATTAATGCTGAAAATGAGAAAAATAAGAAACTTGTTAAACATGCTAGTTGTTCTACCATTGATTTACATGATACAACTCCATGTTCAGAATGCTCCATACTAGAGTTGAAGTTGCATGATGCAAATGCTAGGGTTTCTCAAATGAAAGATGATTTGCTTACTCATGAGTTTCTTTCATGCTCAACTTGTCGCAAGCAAAAAGGAAAAATGGACGTTCCCTGTAATAACTGTTTAACTCTTTCTCGAAAAGTTGATTACTTCGAAAAGTCATTAGAACGTGTCGGGACCCCGAATTTGCAAATCCGGACCCTCTGTGTATTCAGCACTAGTCCAGGAACGCGCTAGTGCACACAGTCTTAACATCGGTAAATATCACAATCATACCAATCGATACCATAAAAGTACTTTATTTAAATAATCAAACTGGTTACTTGACCTTATGGTCAAGTTACAAATATATGCCACGCAAGGCGAAACTTATTCAGAGAGAAATAATAGCAGCGGAAAATCAAAGAAGGTAACATCGTGGCGCCATCCAGTATACCACAGGCAACTGACTGGGCTCGCTTCCCTAAGTAGACGGATCCTCTTGGAGTTCCTCCTCCATAGCTGGCGTAACCTCCTCTTCAACTGGTGTTGTATTGAGGCAAGGGTGAGTACTTGGTACTCAGCAAGTCATGCACAGAGTACAAGCTAATATACTATATGCATGGCTTAGTACAAAGGAATAGCTCAAGGTATATTTGCAGTAAACAGCATTTGACAAATAATATAAGTAGATTCGAAAGCAGTAGAAATAAGTAAAGCATAAATAACTTTTCAAGAAGTTTAATAAGCATTTTCCCCATCCTAAACCTTACTTCCAACATCTTCATTTTTAAACCAACCCAACTTTCCAAATCCAAGTTATTTTAGAGAAAATCTAACCCTTGACTGTAATTCCCGAGCGATGTCCAATACCGCGGACACGGCTATTCGAATAGATTCTAAACTCTGCAGAGGTTATGCACTTTACCCACAAGATACAGTCAAACACCACAAAGGCGAGTTCCCGTAACAAAGTCTTTCGGAAACCTCTAACAATACAAGTGGTCCTCCCGGTTATTAAGACTAACCCTTCCCTTCGCTAAGGCGAAGTCTAGGCCAATCAACCGTTAGATGGGTACCTGGCCTCGGCCCGAGACGCTCCCCCGCATAACTTACACAAAGGGTGTAGTTGACCTCCCGAGGTCCCACAGTGCCGTTATCAGCAACTTAGTCAACTAGGTCCGTCCCATTACAGACATGTGGTTGCACGTTAGACCCAGTTCAAAGGCTTGCAAGGTTAAGTCCTTAGGGTGACCAGGGCAAGACTACCCGAAGAACCAAATCAACATCCCCAATGCCACAACTGGCCCACCTGATTATTCTTGCCACATGCCCCGGTCGAAAACTGTATATCAAACCCCAGTTGATTACCATGCACCACGTGCCATCAACATCACATGATACTTTTCCAAAACAGGTTCAATATATCATTAAGTCAATATTAACATTTGATTGTCCAAAATCATGTTATGAGCACGTAGCAGGTCTAAGCAGTACACTACAACGGTCTAAACCCATGTTGGCGATTTAATAATGTCCAACTAGTAATCCACAACTAGGGTGACAAAGGGTCATGGCACATACTTAAGTAATCAAGGTGTCATACAGCAAACTGGTATTTATCTAACCCCCATGTTTAAACAAAGTATCTTTCTAATTGAACTAGCATGCAATAGTTTAAATCAAAATAGATTTCGAAATAGGATCAACATGGTCAAAGCACAACTTGCCTTCAAAAAGTACTTGCTCTTGATCTTGAGTTGGATCCTGAGTCAATACTTCTCCTTCGAATCCTTCCGGCACTTCAACGTCTACTCGTAAAGCGTGCAAATAGCAAATACACAAATAAACAATAGGCAAAAAGTGCCCAAACATCCAAATAAAATCCATAAACAGAAAGAACATAATTTTATGGATTTTTAGAAACTGGAATCGTCAAATTTGGAGTTAAAACGCAAAAGTTATGATTATTTAAAGTTTAAATAATCAATTAAATAATTTTACAGAGAAAAACTTTAGTCCAAAAATTAAATAAAATTCTTATTTAGGTAGATCTCAATTTTATACAAATTTAGAAATTTGAATCACTCAAATCGGAGTTGAAACGCAAAAGTTATAAGCGTTTGAAGTTTGAATCTAAATTTGAATCAATATTTCGAATTAATAAATCATTTTCTTTTTCAGAAATTAATTATTGCGTCAGCATGGACACGTGTCATCCTGTGATTGGTCCACAGTGACCTGCTGACGTCAGCACCGAACGGGTCCCGTGATGACGTCATGCTGACGTCAGCATGACACGTGGCACCACCCGGGTGCTACCACGTGTCCGGGTCCACGGGCTCAGTCCACGCGTGCTGGCCGTTCCACGGTGGATCTGGTCCACCGGGTCGGGCGGTCGCTGACATGCGGGCCCCGCTTGTCAGTGGCACGTTCCCACGCGCGCGGTGCGGTGGCCTGGGCTACGTGGCACGATCCGAGCCGTTCGGTTTGGATCGGACGATCCAGATCTAACCCTAAGGTTACAACGCAACTAACCCTGGCCGTAGGATCTAGATCTAACGGTCTAGATCTACCGTAGGCTAACACAGTTACCGGCACGTGGCGATCGTGGGCCGTTGGATCAAGATCCAACGGTCCAGATCCGATCTAGGTTCTACGGTTCGGGGAAACACGTGAACTCACCGTTGCCGTCCGATCTGGATCCGACGGTGCACGAAGCTCGGGGACGGCGATGGCACGCGGCGGCGCTGGTTTGGCCGGAGAGGAAGGAGACGACCTTCGCAACGGCGTTTCTTCGCGATTCCGGTGAGATGAAGTGTGCGCCCAGGTTCGTCCTGCTCCTGGGAGTCCAAATCCGTCTTCGGTTTCGACGGAGCGGCGCTGGTTTGCGGCGGAGAACGAAGAACACACGGCGGCTGTTCTTGACTTCGGCGAGCAATAGTGGCTAGACGGCGGGGATCCTAGCGGTGCGAGCTAGGGTTTCGGGACCGGCGTGGGATGGCGATCCTCGGGCACCGATCCACTCTTTAAATAGGCTAGGTTTCCGAATCCAACACGGCGGCGGAGATGAACAGTCGGCACGGAAATTGGAACGAGCACGATGCACAGGAGCCGTACACGTGTCATGATCCACGGTTCCGATTCGATCTGGCGCTACGCACCTACTCGGTCACCCACGGCGACGCTGACCCACGCGGGCCGTTGGATCTTGATCCAACGGTCGCAGAGCTAGGGTTTCGGCCGACTCGGTTGGGTTCAAACGTGGTTCGAGTTGGGTTCGGGTCGGACTCGAGTTCGGGTTCGACTCGGGCTCGGTCGGATGAATAGTACAAACCCACTCGCATTTTCCAGCGATTTAATATTTAAAATAATTCCCAGTAATTCATTTAATTCATTAAAAATAGCAAATGACTCAGAAAAATTCCAGAAAAATTCTGGAAAATATTTTGGATCATTTTGGACTCAAATAAAATATTTCCAACAAAATTTTATTTGCAAAATTAAATTCTTTAATTATTTCAAAATGGAATAAATTCAAATAAATTCCAAATAAATCCAAATAAATTCCAGAAAATTCCAAAAATTCACCAAAGTGCCAAATCACACATGAATTTAAGAAAAGCAAAAATTTTGGGGTGTTACAAACCTCCCCCCCTTAATAGAATCTCGTCCCCGAGATTCAGGGCTCACTACAGAATAGGTTTGGAAACTCTTTCTTCAAATCCTCTTCAAGGCTCCTAAGTCGCTTCTCTGCATGGTTGCTCCAATCGAATCTCAGAGAAACGGGTCGACTTATTTCTGGTTTCTCGATCCATTGTGTCTAGAATCCTCACAGGATGTTCCTTATAAGTCAAATCCTCTTGCAACTCAATTGACTCTAGCGGTGTCTGTTCCTCAGGAACTCGGAGACACTTCTTTAACTGGGACACATGGAATACATCATGTACTCCTGCTAACGACTGTGGCAACTCCAGCTGATAAGCAACTTCGCCTCTGCGACTCAAAATCTTAAATGGTCCAACGTAACGGGGTGCGAGTTTCCCTTTGGCATGGAACCTCTTAACTCCCCTGAGAGGCGTAACTCTGAGGTATACAAAGTCTTCTGGTTCAAAACTCAAGTCTCGGCGACGATTGTCAGCATAACTCTTCTGTCGAGATTGGGCGATCTTCGACCTTTCCCTAATCATGGCGATCTGCTCTTCAGCCTCTTGAAGAATATCAGGCCCAAAGACACGGCGCTCACGGACTCATTCCAATTCAATGGCGTCCGGCGAGTCGACCATACAATGCCTCAAAAGGTGACATCTCAGAACTAGCCTGATAACTATTGTTGTAATCGAACTCGGCATACGGCAAACTCTTATCCCAAGAGGTAGCATAAGCCAATGCACAAGCTCTCAACATATCCTCCAGAATCTGGTTGACTCTTTCGGTCTGTCCATCCGTGTGGATGATAAGTCATCTTGAAGTTCAAACGGGTTCCCATGGCTTCATGCAACTTATTCCGTAACCTTGAGGTAAATTGGGTACCTCTGTCCGATACAATCCTCTTTGGCACTCCGTGCAAACAGACAATCGATCATGTACAATTACGCTAATTTATCTCCGAGTAAGTGGTCTTCACGGGGATAAAATGGGCTACTTTAGTCAAGCGATCCACTATAACCCATATGGAGTCATAACCCCTTGAGTCTTCGGCAAACCGGTAATGAAATCCATTCCGATTTCCTCCCACTTCCACTCGAGGTATTTTCAGTGGTGTAGCAATCCTCGCTGGTCTCTCGATGCATTGCCTTGACTCTCTCGGCATACGCCGCACAATGCAACATGCTCGGCAACTTCACGTTTCATACTCGGCCACGAGAATCTCTCCTTGAGATCCTGATACATCTTGGCGCTCAGTGGTGAATTGAGTACTTGGAGTCATGGGCTTCTTCCAAAATCAGTTGCTTTAACTCCTTTTTGTTAGGCACACAAATCCGATCCTTCATCCATAACGTGCCTTGCTCATCCAACTTGAAGTCTTCTGCCTTGCCTTCTTCCTTGATGGACTTAATCCTGCGGATCTTGTCATCATCCTTTTGTCCTTCTAAAAATCACACTTGCTGAACTTGGCGAAAAGTTGCTGTTCCCTCAGCTTTTCCAAAACTCGCCTCAAGTGTTCGGCATGTTCATCCTCTGTCTTGGAGTAGATTAGGATATCGTCTATGAACACGACGACAAACTTGTCCAAATATTCCATGAACACCTTATTCATCATATTCATGAAATAAGCTGGCGCATTTGTCAGTCCAAAAGACATAACTGTAAACTCGTAATGTCCATATCTTGACGAGAATGCAGTCTTCGGAATATCCTCTGATCGGATCTTCAACTGATGGTATCCCGATCTCAGATCAATCTTGGAGAAAACTCCGGCTCCTCTCAACTGATCAAACAAATCATCAATCCTGGGTAGCGGATACTTATTCTTCACGGTGACTTCGTTGAGTGCACGGTAGTCAATGCACATCCTGAAACTCCCGTCCTTCTTCTTGACAAACAAAACTGGTGCTCCCCACGGCGACGAACTCGGTCTGATAAATCCTTTCTCCATTAACTCTTCTAGCTGTTTCTTCATCTCTACCAACTCCTCGGTGGACATCCGATAGGGTCTCTTTGCTATCGGTCTTTGTGCAGTACAAGCTCTATCACAAACTCTATGTCCCTGTCTGGCGGCATACCAGGTAGATCTTCAGGAAAAACATCGGGGTACTCATTCACTACTGGGACATCCTCTATGCTGATTGCCTTGGTACTGTTAACCATCAACTGTCCATCTCTAACTGCGGTGGCTTGAAATTCCACTTTCTTCCCACACGGGCTCTCAACTGAGATAGTCCTTCGTCCACAATCCAATACGGCCTTGTGCTTGGATAACCAATCCATTCCCAAAATAACATCTAACGTCTGGGTCTCCAAAATTATAAGGTTTGCTAGGAACTCTATTCCATCTATTAGTATTCTCACCCCGGAACATCCTACTTTCGTTCGGAGTTCAGAACCAGGGGTTTGAACTAAAAGCATGCATCCTTGCAATCCTCAAATCATTTCTAGTAGCAAAGCCTTGCGAAACAAACGAATGCGAAGCTCCAGAGTCAAACAAAACCGTTGCAGGTACTGAGTTAACAAGTAACTTACCCAGTACGACGTCTGTTGCATTCTGCAGGGCATCTGCGGTGACATGGTTGACTCGGCCTCTCACCACGATGCAGGGTGTGGCTCCGTGCCGACGCCCTAGCTGGGGTGGTTCCTAGGTTGAAGCGAATCGGGGTCACTCCAGCTGTCTTCTTGGACAAGCTGTTGGCAAAGTGTCTGGCTCGTTGCGATTGTAGCAGCGTCTCACTGTTCCTTCTTGTTGCTCGAGTAGCGTTTCTAGCGAAGTGGGTGCAGTAGTTCGATTGACAGGTCTTGGTGCCGGGGTGGCGTCCTTGTTGCATTCTCGTGGTTGGAATCAAGAATTGATTTGGTGCAACTCTCGGTATTGCGTTCCTGGCGTGATCCTTCTTTGTTGCATCCTGCGCTTCTGTTCTCATCCAGTTCCTTGCGCTTGTCCTCAAGAATAAGCGCCTTATTCACCAATTCTTGGAAACTGGGAAGGTGTGGGTGATCAATCCTACTTGCAATCCTGAGTTAAGTCCCTTCATAAAACGAGGTATGCCTGGATTTATCTATCGCTACATCCTCAGTGCGTAGCGTGCTAGCTGTGTGAACTTATTCGTAGTCGGCCTTTGGTGATTACCTTGCTTGATGCTCTGAACTCCTCCTTCTTAAGGTCCATGACTCCTTCAGCACGTGATACTGTCGGAATGCATTGTGAACTCTTCCCAAGTGATATCTTGAGGGTTCTCTCGCGTGGCACGAAGTTCTCCCACCATTCGGTAATGTTCCTTCGGTGATGAGAAGCGTAGAGTACCTTCTCATTTCCTATGCATTGAGCTATGTGTAGCTTCCTCTCGATTGATCTTAACCAATCATCGGCCTCCAATGGATTGGCATTCCCAGAGAAAGTGGGTGGGTGAGTCCTCATGAACTCTGACAGTCTTGTACTCTGGCGTTGTCCATGATTAACTTGATTAGCAGTGGCCTGAGTGGTGACGTGTTGCATTTGTTGCATCATGGCATGCATCAACTGAGTCTGGGCAGCGAGAAAAGCTCCGAAATTCTGCACATCCAGTGGCGGTGCTGGTGCTCCATCATTGGGGTTTTCTGCTGGGCGAGAACCACTCCCATTGCTTCCAAAGTTTCCACGGGTGTTCACCATCCGTCGATTTGCTCTAGGTTTAGAGATGAGAGGGAAGCAAGAATAGACAAGTAATATGGAACTTATGCGGGGCGAAAGGGGTAACTTTAAGGTCCAACTTTATTATTAATAACTTGGTATGGCTGCTTACAATGCCTAAGGGCCTTGCAACACATACTGCACACTCAGCAAACAAAGCAAATCCAAATCGAACTAACTCTGGAGTCTAACGCCTAAAGGGTGACTCTTTATTCTATGACGCGACTCGGCGAAGGAGTCTCACTATAGAACCTATGCTCACTCATTGAGAAAACCTCCGCGGCCTGGGTACGGGTGCTGCGGCATAGGCGCGAAACGATCGCCATGTCCAGCGATTATGTCCTCTGTGCTAGTCGAAGAAGCAGTGTCCTCATCGAGGTCTGACTCCTCCGGATCTGGCTCGTGTAGCTCGAGTACTGGCTCTGGGTCTGGTCCGTACAAAGTCATCTCCAACTCGTCAATCCTTCGTAGAAGGTGTGCCACATACTCTTGAGCTTCCCGCCATCTGTTCTTCTCTGTCGTGATCTCCTTGCGGGCCTTCTGTAGCTCCTTGCTTGTATTATCTAGTACATCCTCCTGGGCGACGACAAATCGTGCCAACTGTGTAACCGTGGCATTCTCATCCTGAATCGTCTTCGGGTCAAGAAGGTTATCGCTGCGCGGATGATAACGGAACACCGTGCTCTCCAATTCTCTGGCGTAGATACGGGTAATGTGCCGCATTGCTCGTCGTGATACTTCTTGGATACCCATCTGCATTGTAGATCTCCTGGCAGTGCAGTGTATCGGGCGATTGCCTGGGCCCTTTTTCCTAGCAGGTACCTCAATCCTCACGTCACAAGCCTTGATCAATCCCGCTTGTCTGATCACTTCCACTTGGTATTGGGGCTTCTCAAAATCTCCGAGAGTCTGTAGCATATGCCAAAGTTCCGCGGCGTGACCAACTCCCAGATCAACGTAGTTGAACTCTTCCTCCATCTGTCACAAGAGTGCTTTACGTAAGAACTCGGAATTTTTAAATTGTGACAAGGTAAGGGAAAATTTCAGCAAGAGACAAGAAAAGAGAGAAGGGGATAAGTCGAGATGTCATTTCTTATCTTGACAAATTTTTAGCTTTTAGAAAATAGGTTTTATCCTCACTACGACCATTCTAGCTAGGGTTGAGCCTACAGTCAAATATGGCTCTGATACCACCTCTGTCGGGACCCCGAATTTGCAAATCCGGACCCTCTGTGTATTCAGCACTAGTCCAGGAACGCGCTAGTGCACACAGTCTTAACATCGGTAAATATCACAATCATACCAATCGATACCATAAAAGTACTTTATTTAAATAATCAAACTGGTTACTTGACCTTATGGTCAAGTTACAAATATATGCCTCGCAAGGCGAAACTTATTCAGAGAGAAATAATAGCAGCGGAAAATCAAAGAAGGTAACATCGTGGCGCCATCCAGTATACCACAGGCAACTGACTGGGCTCGCTTCCCTAAGTAGACGGATCCTCTTGGAGTTCCTCCTCCATAGCTGGCGTAACCTCCTCTTCAACTGGTGTTGTATTGAGGCAAGGGTGAGTACTTGGTACTCAGCAAGTCATGCACAGAGTGCAAGCTAATATACTATATGCATGGCTTAGTACAAAGGAATAGCTCAAGGTATATTTGCAGTAAACAGCATTTGACAAATAATATAAGTAGATTCGAAAGCAGTAGAAATAAGTAAAGCATAAATAACTTTTCAAGAAGTTTAATAAGCATTTTCCCCATCCTAAACCTTACTTCCAACATCTTCATTTTTAAACCAACCCAACTTTCCAAATCCAAGTTATTTTTGAGAAAATCTAACCCTTGACTGTAATTCCCGAGCGATGTCCAATACCGCGGACACGGCTATTCGAATAGATTCTAAACTCTGCAGAGGTTATGCACTTTACCCACAAGATACAGTCAAACACCACAAAGGCGAGTTCCCATAACAAAGTCTTTCGGAAACCTCTAACAATACAAGTGGTCCTCCCCGGTTATTGCGCACTAACCCTTCCCTTCGCTAAGGCGAAGTCTAGGCCAATCAACCGTTAGATGGGTACCTGGCCTCACCCAGACGCTCCCCGCACAACTTACACAAAGGGTGTAGTTGACCTCACGAGTCCCCACAGTGCGTTATCGACAACTTAGTCAACTAGGTCCGTCCCATTACAGACATGTGGTTGCACGTTAGACCCAGTTCAAAGGCTTGCAAGGTTAAGTCCTTAGGGTGACCAGGGCAAGACTACCTGAAGAACCAAATCAACATCCCCAATGCCACAATGGCCCACTGATTATTCTTGCCACATGCCCCTGGCCGAAATCGCTTTATCAAACCCCGCTTGATTACCATGCACCACGTGCCATCAACATCACATGATACTTTTCCAAAACAGGTTCAATATATCATTAAGTCAATATTAACATTTGATTGTCCAAAATCATGTTATGAGCACGTAGTGAGTCTAAGCAGTACACTACAACGGTCTAAACCCATGTTGGCGATTTAATAATGTCCAACTAGTAATCCACAACTAGGGTGACAAAGGGTCATGGCACATACTTAAGTAATCAAGGTGTCATACAAAGAACTGGGTATTTATCTAACCCCATGTTTAAACAAAGTATCTTTCTAATTGAACTAGCATGCAATAGTTTAAATCAAAATAGATTTCGAAATAGGATCAACATGGTCAAAGCACAACTTGCCTTCAAAAAGTACTTGCTCTTGATCTTGAGTTGGATCCTGAGTCAATACTTTTCCTTCGAATCCTTCCGGCACTTCAACGTCTACTCGTAAAGCGTGCAAATAGCAAATACACAAATAAACAATAGGCAAAAAGTGCCCAAACATCCAAATAAAATCCATAAACAGAAAGAACATAATTTTATGGATTTTAGAAACTGGAATCACAAATTTGGAGTTAAAACGCAAAAGTTATGATTATTTAAAGTTTAAATAATCAATTAAATAATTTTACAGAAAAAAACTTTAGTCCAAAAATTAAATAAAATTCTTATTTAGGTAGATCTCAATTTTATACAAATTTAGAAATTTGAATCACTCAAATCGGAGTTGAAACGCAAAAGTTATAAGCGTTTGAAGTTTGAATCTAAATTTGAATCAATATTTCGAATTAATAAATCATTTTCTTTTTCAGAAATTAATTATTGCGTCAGCATGGACACGTGTCATCCTGTGATTGGTCCACGTGACCTGCTGACGCCAAGACCGAACGGGTCCCGTGATGACGTCATGCTGACGTCAGCATGACACGTGGCACCACCCGGGTGCTACCACGTGTCCGGGTCCACGGGCTCAGTCCACGCGTGCTGGCCGTTCCACGGTGGATCTGGTCCACCGGGTCGGGCGGTCGCTGACATGCGGGCCCCGCTTGTCAGTGGCACGTTCCCACGCGCGCGGTGCGGTGGCCTGGGCTACGTGGCACGATCCGAGCCGTTCGGTTTGGATCGGACGATCCAGATCTAACCCTAAGGTTACAACGCAACTAACCCTGGCCGTAGGATCTAGATCTAACGGTCTAGATCTACCGTAGGCTAACACAGTTACCGGCACGTGGCGATCGTGGGCCGTTGGATCAAGATCCAACGGTCCAGATCCGATCTAGGTTCTACGGTTCGGGGAAACACGTGAACTCACCGTTGCCGTCCGATCTGGATCCGACGGTGCACGAAGCTCAGGGACGGCGATGGCACACGGCGGCGCTGGTTTGGCCGGAGAGGAAGGAGACGACCTTCGCAACGGCGTTTCTTCGCGATTCCGGTGAGATGAAGTGTGCGCCCAGGTTCGTCCTGCTCCTGGGAGTCCAAATCCGTCTTCGGTTTCGACGGAGCGGCGCTGGTTTGCGGCGGAGAACGAAGAACACACGGCGGCTGTTCTTGACTTCGGCGAGCAATAGTGGCTAGACGGCGGGGATCCTAGCGGTGCGAGCTAGGGTTTCGGGACCGGCGTGGGATGGCGATCCTCGGGTACCGATCCACTCTTTAAATAGGCTAGGTTTCCGAATCCAACACGGCGGCGGAGATGAACAGTCTCGCCGGGGAAATTGGAACGAGCACGATGCACAGGAGCCGTACACGTGTCATGATCCACGGTTCCGATTCGATCTGGCGCTACGCACCTACTCGGTCACCCACGGCGACGCTGACCCACGCGGGCCGTTGGATCTTGATCCAACGGTCGCAGAGCTAGGGTTTCGGCCGACTCGGTTGGGTTCAAACGTGGTTCGAGTTGGGTTCGGGTCGGACTCGAGTTCGGGTTCGACTCGGGCTCGGTCGGATGAATAGTACAAACCCACTCGCATTTTCCAGCGATTTAATATTTAAAATAATTCCCAGTAATTCATTTAATTCATTAAAAATAGCAAATGACTCAAAAAAATTCCAGAAAAATTCTGGAAAATATTTTGGATCATTTTGGACTCAAATAAAATATTTCCAACAAAATTTTATTTGCAAAATTAAGTTCTTTAATTATTTTAAAATGGAATAAATTCAAATAAATTCCAAATAAATCCAAATAAATTCCAGAAAATTCCAAAAATTCACCAAAGTGCCAAATCACACATGAATTTAAGAAAAGCAAAAATTTTGGGGTGTTACAGAACGTTTCACTAAAGGAAAGAAAAACCTAAATATGATCTTGGATCAATCAAAAGTCAGCACTCATAACAAAGGTTTAGGTTTTGATTCTTATGCTCATCATAAATCACATGCTCCCACTGTTGTTAAAGCACTTGAAAGTGGAAAATTTGAAATTGTCAATGAGCCTAAGAAAACTGTTTTTAAGTCTGCTGAAATTTTATCTTCTAATATAATGAATGCAAATGATGCTTCTACTTCTAAAGCTAAACATCATGTTAAGTACAATTGCACTCACTGTGGTAGAGATGATCATCTAGTAGATTTTTGCTTTAGGCTATCCAAACAGCAAAAGAAAGAAAGGACTAAGGCTAGGTCTAATTTCAGAAAGGAACACTTTGCTTCTCATTATATGCCTATGGTGAAACCAGCACATTTTGTTGCTAGAAACACGGGAAAAGACAAATCTGTTTTTGTGCATAAGAATGCTCGTGTTGTGCCTACTGTTATGCGTCGTGTATCTCAGTACTGGATTCCTAAACATCTTATTTCTAACCCCAGTACCGAGACCTCGACATTTTCTGCTTCTATGTAGGCTTCTCACCTGAGGAAGGAGAACATATGGCTAGTGGATTCCGGATGCTCACGCGACATGTTCGGTGATAAGTTTTGGTTCTCCTTCACTCGTGCATCTCGTGCTGAAAGTGTTACTTTTGGAGATACTTCTTCCACTTCTGTTGTTGCAAAAGGCACTAGTCCAAATGATGCAGGTATAGATGCATATGTTCAGGGGGAGAGTATCCTTGTTCATGAAGATGATGATGATGATGCTGTTGAGGATGAGGTAATTGAAGGTTTAAATGAGAGACCCCGTCCAAGACTTCAAATCAAACATACGAAGGAATGTTAATTTTTGTACCTCACCGCATCAAGGCCGGATATACAATTTGCTGTGTGCTTGTGTGCTCGTTTTCAAGCTTCCCCGCGTGCTTCACATTGACAAGCTGTCAAGCGAATTTTCAGGTATCTCTACGGTACTCAAGATTTTGGCATTTGGCTTTCTGCTTCCTCATGCATTAGTTTAAGAGCTTTTTCTGATGCTGAATTTGGTGGATGTAGAATTGATAGAAAAAGTACATCTGGTTCATGCCACTTCTTGGGTAATTCTTTTTCTTGGGCATTTTGCGATTAGATTTTCCTTTTTTAGAGATCATGTAGAAAAGGGAAATATTGTGCTTCATCATGTCGATATTGAACATCAATTGGCAGACATTTTCACAAAACCTTTGTCTTCTTCTCGATTTGCTTTTATTCGGAGAGAACTTGGGGTTGTTTATCCAATGAGTTTGCTTTGAGGGGGAGTTTGTGAAAACCTTGCTTTCCTTTGTATCCTGCTTTGTGTTTCTTAAATGAAAAACACAAAATATTGAAAAAGTAATGAGCATTATTTTTTATTCACATATGTTATTTGAAGCCATGATTATGCTACAAGGTCGTTGCAACTTTATCTCTATGCATATGTGGTGTAGTTTATGGCATGACTGTTTAAATGGAATGAAAACTTGAATTAAATCTTGTCATGGTTGAACTTTTTTAGCTATCTTGATCCTGGCTCAAAAAGTGCTCAATGTGAAAATTTTCAAAGTTAAAGAGCTAAAAGCTCAAAAAGTGAAATTTGATAGATGCAAGATCAAGGTTATGCACTGTCGCACTTCCCCTTTACAAGACTGCTTATCATTGCACTTTGATATGAACTTGGAAAAGGTTGTGTATGACCGAAACCATGAAACCTTAAGCTCATTGCTTGGCATGGTTGAAAAGTAAGGCTGATGATGCATATAATTCCTTGCATTTTTGTACTCTGTTGGAATCAAGCAATAAATCTTCTTTTCGAGCACCAATGAAGTGCACAAAAAATTCAATGTTTTCAGGTTTTGAGATAGTTGAGGAAGGGAGATCATGCCATGCAAAAAATCGTTAATATGACTTGATTTCTAGTTATGCTTACTCTACATTGTCTATGTTTAGATTTGAGGGTGCAAGTACTTTTGATAGCATAACTTGGAGATGAATTACATATGTGGTTGATTTATAATGCTCAGTACATAAAAAGATTGACAAACTAAAAAACAAACAAAAAAGATTTTGTTCTCTCTTTTGTATTCTTGATGAATCCATTGTCAAAGGGAGATAAGTTTGGAGAATCTTGGGAGAATTTTGGAAAGTTTTGGGCACATTGCACATTCACTCACCTTTTCTTCTTAGGGGGAGATTTTTTTTTTCTTATTTTCACCTAGGGGAGTTTTCTCTTTGCATTTTTGTCAAAAGGGGAGAATTTGTGTTTTTCTACTTTGGCTTTTCTTTTGTTTACTTCTTGATTTTTTTACAAAATATTTTCTTGCGAAGTGAATGTCAATTGCAAATGTTCAGTTCTAAGCGGTGTTGCCAATGTTTTCATCAAGGGGGAGATTGTGAAATCATGTGATGAAAAATTGGCTTAATGATGCATTTGGCATAGCAAAGTGTTTGTGCTCATGGCATGTGTGGTGATTGTGCATATGCTGTCTCATATGATCTTTTGATATGCTTGTGATAGCATGGTTAAGTGCTTTCAAGCTAGAGAGGTTTTTTCTCCTTGCGCTGGACTAATTTTCAAGTTCCAGAGAGTTGGACGTTTACGCTGGACCGATTGTGTTTCAGTCCGCCGTGAACGTATTTTTGCTGGTCTGATTTCTCGAAGAGACCAAGTGTTGGATGTTTGCATCGGACCAACTTTTCGGTCGGTCGTGAACGACGCCGGACCAGATTTTCAGTCCGCCATGAACGTGAATGGTTCCTTGTTGAAGAGTTGAATCCATGTGTATGCTAGACCAAATTTCTCAGTCCGTCGTGAACAACGTTTTGAGGTTTGATTTTGCATTTGCGCCGGACCAAGTTTCTTGAAAAACAATAAGTTTCGCATGTACGCTGGACCAAAATTTTTGGTGCGTCGTGAACAGCGCTTTGAGGTTGATTTCATATATGCGCCGGACTGGTTTTTTACATGTACGTCGGACCAAATTTTTTGCTCCGCCGTGAACATGATTTTGAGGCTTTTTCGCTGGATCAATTTCTTCATTTAACCGAGATTTTGACGTGTCCGTCGGACTATGTTTTCGGTCCGTCATGGATTGTGTTGGACCAAGGTATCGGTTCGGAGTGAATGTGATTTTCTAGGGTTAATTTCATGTGTGCGCCGGGCCAGGTGTTTTGGTCCGGCGTGAATGGTTTTTTCTAGGGTTTAACTCTTGTGTTTGAATCAAATTGGTCTTGGTTTGATTTTGTGATTATGAAATCTGTGTGGATTTCATAATGCGTGTTTGATCTTATGCAATGCTCGTGTGAGTAGTTGCATGGACTAATGTTGAGTCAAGTCGCGGACTTGTGCACGGAATTGTTTTGTGGTTTGCTCATGTGCAGGTGTTGCTCGAGTGTGAACGTGGTCGATGACGGGACTAGAACTAGGTTCATGGAGGAACTGAGGTTCGAGACTAGGTTCATGGAGGAATCGAGGTCTTAGTGGTCGAGGATGTCATGCGGGACGTTCAGGCTAGAGAATGGTGCACATGAAGACTAGTCAGTCACGTGAGTACGGCAGGTGGGCCGTACGCATGCAGAGTTGTTAGTCATGTGAGTATGGCAGGTGAGCCATACGCGTGTAGAGTTGTAATCGTTTGGGGACATGCATGCGTACTCTGTTAGGGTTGCTCATTATAAATAGGGGGAGGTGTCCTTTGTTTATTGTGTGCACAGAGCAAGGGCGCAGAGCCAGAGCTAGGGTTTTAGGGTTTGTACTCTTTTGATGGGAGTACTCCAGACAAAAAGAAATAAAGATGAATTTCCTCAAGATCCTCTGCGTGCTACAGTAATCTCAAAGCAACAGTGCGCACGTTGCTACAGTATTCTCTGTTTTGATTTTTGCTCTTGCACGTCTTTTGGTTTAGTAGATTGATCTATTGTTTGTTTTGGCTTCTTGAGTTTCTTCTTGATTTGATCCATCCAAAAATTTCCTAGGGCTCTAATTTAGTGGTCCTCAAATTTTTGTTGGATTATCTTTTGAAGATTTGGTTTAATCTCGAAATTAGGGTTTGATGAATTCTCGTCATATTCTATCACAGCAAAATTTGGAGGTCCATAACTTTTGATCCATAAGTCTGATGGAGTTGATTCTTTTTCTGTTAGATTTGTATTGGAATCTAGTTTCTTATGTTCCTATTTCAGATCAATCTGACGGTTGGATCTCCAGGAATTTGTGTTTTACCGAACGTGTGTCAATTTGTTTTTGCTGAACCAAAGCAGTTATTTGACTTCAATTTGGGGTGAACTTTTAGTAGATCGAAACTTTGGCTTTAGCTTCGGCACAATCTTTCACCCCCCATCTGATTGATATATTCATATATATCGATCCTACAAACATACATATTTAACTTGTTCTATATACAATCTATAAAACAAGATCGTTTGATGCTCCAATGATGATTAGACTTAACACTAGTCCATTCTGTTCTCATAAGGTAAATTAACTTTATGCCTATTGTACATTTAGCCTTTGATTGACATATGCTCCCATCCGATAAATAGAACATTAACAATAGACGCTAATACCTATAGGACCATCATTAGATTACTTCTTAACGACTAGATTACTCTTTTAGGAAGAAACATTTGTATTGTAACTTGCTTTGCATCTGGATCCTATTAAAACATGACCCTACAGGAGGTAAACCCTAAAAGATTGTGATACCGATGCATATGTTTAAGTTTAACCATGCACTTTTTATTAAAAATAGCCGAGCTACTTTATGTACTAATTACTATTAGTACAAGCAGCTTCACACCCTGAAAATGAATTTTAGTGTATTTAATCTCACAATCTTAGCTTCTTGAATTCGTGAAATAAAATAAAATGATTCATAAAGAATAGATGTCGTGTGCGACACAACCCTCCAAACGTTAATCAATGAGGAAGATTGTAATGCAAAAGTAGCCCGCTCGCCCATATGCTCACGAAACCCTAATTACAACCATGCTTGTTTTATGTAATGATTTATATTTGATTTTTTCCATCTGATTTCCTTTCGCCCTTATTCAAAGTGTTATTTGCTATTTGCTATTTTTTCCGTTGTACGATGTGTAGAATCCGACGTCTCAGACTTCATCGTCGGCAACTTCGAGAATCCAACTTCGATTTCATCGCTGAAAACAATGGATAGCAAGGTAAGCACCCCTTGATCATATTCATCCCAGTCTTCCGTAATTAACTAAAATTTTGATTAAAACTTGCATGCATGCTCTATGTTTCATAAAATTATTATTTTATGGGTATTGGTAAATATAACCTTCATTGATGGATTTCCTTAATTAACATTGATATGTGAACCATGATAGCCCTATCTCCTGGATAGACATTTGATAATGTTAAAATGGGTATATTCGATTATTACATGCATACGCTTAGCCCTGCTTTAGACTAGGAACACGAACAGATGGTTATACTGGTCGTGATAAACCAAAATTGTTGGACATGATGAACTTTAATCTTGAACCTATTGAAATATTATGATTATTGACATCTTCTTCCTCCGAAAATAAAACTATGTTTTGACGTGGGTGATTAAAGGCAATAGCCGGATGTACATGTTTTAACTTGTATATAGATAGGGGGAGATTATCGCCCATGTCACATCAAGGACCGAACTACTGTGTTGTTTTCATGCCAAGATAACCATACATCCACAAGTGTTGGTATGGGATAGCCTTAACCTATTAAATTATTTGGAACTAGCTTTGCACATTGGTAGATAGAAGTAACAAAAGCAGTAAACCCTTTCGTGTTTGCTTATAAGGGGCTGCCACAAGTGAGTTGTGGGTAAATGCATATTCGGTGCAACGGTGTACGTCTGGCTATGGATTGGGGCTGTTGTTGTTTTATTTGAGCCGCGGGCTCCTGATCATTATTGCTTCACATGAATGTTGGCTTCCATCATAGCTGGGGTTTAACGTCACTGGGCTGGTGCAGAGCTAGGTTCAGATAATCGAACAGTTTCGTTATGAACTCCCTGAAAGCACACCAAAGGAAGTGTGTCAATTGGCCATGTATAAGGGGAGAACATATCTTGTGTGTAAAGCTGCACAACTCTGCAGAGTCTAAAACTAATCGATTAGCCGCGCTCTCAGTCATAAGTACTTGGTAAAGTCATCACATAGTTAGATGTTTTAATAATTTATTGGTGAGTTTACACTTACAGATGATTCAAAGCTTGACATGTGCATTGGCAAGCTTGAATTCAGCACTTTTGCCATGTGTTGGCAAAGTTTGTTTTTAGATATTATTTCATCTATTGGGAATGGACGTCATTTCGCTCACAAAGGGCTGTGAGTAATTGTTATATTTCGCTCACAAAGGGATGCGAGTATCTTATTACATTTATGTCATCCTTAGTTATTACTTTCATATTTACATACTTGTTATTTCGTTTCTTTTACAAATTTTTGCTTTCAATCTATTATTCAGTATTCGCAATTTAATTCAGCTCCATGCAAAGAATGACTCGTTTTGGATCGAACGACTACGATTGGATCTAGTTTTAACACGTGAATCAATCCTAACCGTACAATCTAGATCTAACGGCAGAGAATGGATCTAGCGCACCACAGATCGGATCTACGTGGATCAAAACTGGTGCATTAGATCTAGATCTAATAGCTGGAAACAGATCTAAACAGTAACACTTGATCTAACTCGGACCGTACGATCTAAATCTAATGGTCATAATCCAATCTAATGAAACTAACGGGGCGGCCACGTGGACATGCCTCACACGTCGGATCTTGATCGGACGGCTGTTAGAGCTCGAAGACCTCGGCGATGGCGCGGCGGACTACGTTGGCTGGGGCTGGGGACAACGACCATGGCAGCAGCGTTTCGAGCATCCTTCGGTGAAGTGAGTGATCCCCACGGGTGCGCCTTGACACGGGGGTTCCGGAGCTGGCCTCAGCAGCGGCGGTGCACGGCGGAGAATAGCTGTAGGAGGAAAAACGCGCGGTGGTGCGCAATCCTAACTCCGGCGAGCAATTGCTAGTGCACGGCGGTGGGTTTGGCGGCGCAACCTAGGGCTAAACGCAGAGGATGAAATGGCGGTCATGGCACCCGAGTCCAAGCATTAAATATTGTCACGGACGCCGAGCTAAACCCGGATTCCTCGGAGGCGGTTGGTAGTGGCGGCGGAGTTCGAGCTCGATACGGCGTGGCCTATGTGGTGCAATTGTGACCGTCCACGCGTCCCGGATCGGCGGCTCAACGCGCACGCACACGTGGACGCGCCACGGCCGTCAGATCGAGATCCTTCGGTCGATGGAGTTAGGGTTTGGTTCTGGTATGGCGCAGTTAACGGGTCCGATCCAATAGTGCGACCCATTATGGTTAAACCCATTATGGTTTCCGATTTTCTTTTTCATTTTATTATTTGAAATACTCACAGAAATTCATTTAATTCGGGAAAAATAGCAAAATGCTAAGAAAAATTCCAGAATATGCTTTGAGACATTTTGGATTCAAATAAAATATTTCCAATAAAACTTTATTGAAACTTTTAAATATTTAAATAACTCAAGAAAGGAATTAATTCAAATTAAATCCAAATAAATCCACATAAATTCCAGAAAATTCCAAAAATTCAAATAACGTGATAAATAGATTAAAAGCGCAAAATTTGGGATGTTACACGTCGTCTCATGGATAATTCTATGTTCCGTACAGTACAAGAAAAACTCATTAGAGATGTACTCTCCTCCTCTGTCTAACCTTAGATGTTTGATTTTCTTTTCTAGTTGATTTTCAACCTCAGCTTTATAGATTTTAAAGTACTCCAATGCCTCATCTTTCATTTTAAGTAGATACAATTGATATTATCTAGTAGCATCATCAATAAATGTTATAAAGTATCTTTTTCCTGCCTTAGTTAATACTACATTCATCTAATATAGATCAGAATGAATTAAATATAATGGTGTCAAACTTTTCTCCCCTATAGCCTTGCATGGTTTTCGAGGTTGTTTATATTGCACGCAAGTCGGATACTTAGATCCTCTAACTATGGAAAAGCTTGTAATTAAATTGAGATTAACCAAATGAGCAATTCTATCATAATTAATATGACATAAACGAGAGTGCCAAATTGTGGCATCTACAACATAAATGAGCAATTCTAGCCTGTGTTTTTTGCGCTAAGCAGACCACTATTGTATGTTAATCTTGTTACCGAGTCAAAGTTGCATGCATGCAACATGCATGTAGTTAGTTCGATAGAATAGTGTTCGGTTAGGTGATTGGAATTTGTTATGATAGCTTTTGTTGAAGCAGCGTGACATGCATGGCATGCGAGCAACTTGTTGCTCAGTTAATCTACTATTTTGTTAGTCTATTTAGGGCCTGTTTGGATCCATTAGCAGCTAATAGTTAGCTGGCTAATAGTAGTTAGCTAATATTAGGCCATGTTTGGATGGGCTAAAACTAATTGTTAGTTGGCTAATGGCTAGAGCTAATTGTTAGCCAGCTAATAATTAGCCTATCTAAAATTAGCCTACGACTGTTTGGATACATGGCTAATGGTTGGGCTAATTTCTTAGAAAAGTCAAGTTTGCCCCTCATAACGGATTGGGGAGCGGACGCACGGGTGAGAAGTGAGGATAAGACCAGCGCGAGGGTATTTCAGACTTTTCCAACGTGTTACTTGCTATTAGCCCAAATTAGCTCCCTCCCACCAACTAATGAACTAATTGTTAACTGAGGGGTTGGCTAAAAATTAGTCCACCTATTAGTCTTCCTGTTTGGATAGACTAGGACTAATTTTTAGTCAGCTAACAATTAGTCCTGGGATCCAAACATGGCCTTAGCTAGCTAATTATTAGCTGGCTAACTATTAGCTAGAGGCTGTTTGGATCCACTAGCTAATATGTGGCTAATAGATGTTAAAATTGATAAATTGTCTAAATTACCCCTGTTTTATTGCAGTCATGTCTACTACTCCAGACTATGGCCGCGTCCGTAATGCAGTGATCGCTACGATTCTGGATCTATCAATCAATACGATAGCGCAGGCAATTAAGGGAAAGCAAGCAGCCGAACTCACTGCTCACTCACTTCGTAATTGATTTCAGTGGGAGGGTAATTTCGTCCAATGTAATGTATTAGCTGCTATTAGCTAGGTTTAGCCAGCTAATGAGATAAGCATTAGCTGGGTGCCCAGCTAATAATTAGTTAACCTATTAGCTGGACCTGTTTGGATCCTTAGCAGCTAACTATTAGCTAGGTGGATCCAAACAGGCCCTTAAAGAGCTATGATGTTAAGTCTTATGAAAATGAGGGAGAATAACAGAGGAAAAAAGAAAAACTGATGCAGGTGTTGGGCATCACCAAATTTCTGTGTTCTTCTTTCTCCACATGTTCACGTGAACTATTCCTAGTAGTTCCAACATTTGTTATCTGAGTGAGGTTCCAACATTTGCGCCACACTTGCCCTGGGGGAGGCCACCACTGTTGTACCTTGGGGCAGGCTACTGTAGCCGTCGATGCGATGGCAAGCTCGAGTGGTGCTTGTGGTTGGTGGTGCAAAAACACGCATGGGCAAGGTGCTCATGGCCGGTGCTTCAGGCATGGCTTACGATAGGCGACTGCAGCGGCGCTGGTGGTTACGAGCGTTGTGGCTTGGCTGTGATAGGTAGGTCACGGGTGTGCACTGCGGTGTGTGGGGCCGCGAGCGCGGCAACACCTGAGAGTTGTGGGAGCGGCGTGCCTGCAGGGTGCGCCTGCACACACTACTACAGAACCAGCTTCTAGAAGTGGTTCGGAACCACTTCTAGAAGCGGTTTTACAACCGCTTCTAAGCAACCGGTTGTGATACCTCGAAGGGTATCATAAGCGGTTCTAGGAACCGCTTGTGGTGGTGCGACACCAAGCGGTAAAAGGCAGTAATAATATCGTGGGAACAGGATTCGAACCCACGACCAACACTCTATCCTCGTGACTCACCTCATCCATCTAGCCAACCCACCGACGCGTGCTCTCTGATAGAGTAGGGCACGCATTCCTTTTATTATTTCTAACACTGGACTTCTACAAGCGGTTCGTGATACGAACCCCTTCTGAAGGGGGTCTTTAGAAAGGGTTCGTGTCACGAATCGCTTATGAAGCCCCAGCTTTAGAAGCGGTTCGTGATACGAACCCCTTCTAAAGCTTTAGAAGCGGTTGGGGACACGAACCGCTTGTAAAGATCTTTAGAAGGGGTTCGTGACACGAACCACTTCTAATGGTGGGGCTTTAGAAGGGGTTCATGCCACGAACCGCTTCTAGAGATCCCCTCCGGCATGTTGCCACGAACCGCTTCTGGTGCGAGCATTACAACCGGTTCGCACCAAACCGTTTCTAATAAGCCGGTTGTGATGTCCGATTTTGTAGTAGTGACAGGAGAGCCGCATAGTGGCGATTGCTGGAGAGCAGGGTGCGCAGTGCGCCTGCAGGGTGCGCAGTGCGCCTGCAGGGTGCGCAGTGCGCCTGCACAGGAGAGCCGCATAGTGGCGATGCTAGAGAGCAGGGGGCGCAGTGCGCCTGCAGGGTGGCATCGGGCATGCATGTAGGAAGAGTCCGTGCATGATGCATATGTGTGTGGATGGGAGTTCTTGTAGGTGTGTCCAAGTTCTCTAGTGGTTAAGCTCTAATGCGAGTCTCCGTCGCCGTCAAGTTGTGTCATCGGTGAAAAGACAATTAGAGCTGCGTCAAAAGGTTGTAATCGTCGACATGGTGTGTCACCCCTTGGCGTCAAGAGATTGGGCGTCGATTGGCGAAGATGACATAACAAGATTAAGGGGAGAATGTTGCACGTTAATCTTGTTACCGAGTCTGTTTGCACCAAAGTTCGGCATGGTAAAATCAGTCTGAGACGGATAGAAGCGTTCGTATGGAAAGAAATCGGTGAAACAAATCGGAAGAGGAATCCGTTTCTAACAAGGAAAGGAAATCAGATCAGAGGCCGATATAGATAGACGCCGTATCCATATACAACTCGGATCGGCCGGACATATTATAAAAAGGAGGAGACGTCAAGCGGCGAAATCAATCAATCCAACACAACACATCTACTTTTTACAAGCCCTTTTTATATCGTCTTTTAGCTTCATAGACCTCCCTGCAAGTCGACGGAATCAACATAGCTACGCATCGCCGATTGTTGGTTTTAGCCGATTTCACCAGGTTCGATCTGCTTTGTTTTGTCGCGACGCTTTCTCAAAGCCGATTTTACCTTGTATTCGGATTAACCGTAACTGGTTGATCTAGTTATCCCCTAATCGGTCTTCAGCTGACTAGCGTTAAACCGATAATCTTTGCTTATCGGCTTTGATCAAATTACAAATTCTACCTTGTCAATTTCAGGTCAAATTGACTGGCACGCTCTGCAAACCCGGTGTTTGTCTTGTGTGTTCGAGGCTAAGAATCCTGCTTCACATTTTTAGCGCGAACATATTTTGGCACGCCCAGTGGGATCAAGAAAGTCAGTATGTCATCAACCGATAAATCTGCAGTCACTGCCGATATCAATGCAGATGCTATAATCGTGCCTCAAATGGCCGATTTGACCCCCGAGCAGCGGAAAGAAATCGAAGACCGAAAAGCGGCTTTGGAAGAAATAATGCTGCGATGTTTTCAGAAAACACGCCATGGCGTTACTCAAAAAACCGCACTTCCAAGTATCAATCCTATCGGAGATTCATCCTCTGAACAGGTAAGCCGATACGCACCCACTCAAGCCGATTTGTCAAATATGATTGAGCAATCTGTCCATCACGCACTAATTAACCAGTCATCGGCTCTAGTGTCCACATTGAGGCCGATGATAGAAAATAGTGTGAAAACAATTGCTCAGGAATTGGCTGTGTCTGGGAGCCTGCTAGATCCACCACAAACTATCCCGACATACCCAGTATACTCCATAACGCCCAACACTAATACAGTAAACGTGTCGGCTCAAACACCTGTCATGATGCCGACTCAATCTACTGTTTTGAAGCCTAGCACACAGAAAGGTAGATTCACACACTACCATGGGCACACGGATGGGGCTAAAATAGGCGCACCAAACCCATCGAATGGACCCTCCAGTAGTATCGGTTTGTCGGCTTATCAGCCGATTGAAACAGACCAGGTTCCACATTCTCGAGGAACCGCAACTATGAAACAAGCGCCGTATAAGGTAGTGCCTTATATTGAACCTCTCGCACCTCTACCCGATACATTGGTTTTTAATCACGATTATGACCAAGTGCCAAGACCTCCTGTGGCACGATTTGGACAAAGACCCGAGTTTGCACTCGGGGGGCAGGGCATGAACAATGAAAATTGGCAATGTCCGGTTACACCACAAGCCGACAATGTCAATTGGGCAGAACAAATTGCTAACGTTTTGAGAGAGCAGTTTGGCCTGCAGCCCAGAGGAAGGGTTATCGGCTACAGGAAGCTATACCCCGATTATATAGATCGTATACAATACCCACACAACTTCAGGATACCAGACTTTGCCAAATTTTCGGGTGATGATTCTGTTACCACTATTGAACATATCGGACGGTTTATGGCTCAATGTGGGGAAGCTGCACAATCCGATGGATTAAAAATTAGGTTATTTCCCTTATCATTGTCTGGTACTGCATTCACTTGGTTTACCAATCTGCCCCCAAATTCAGTTCATGTGTGGAACGATTTGGAGAGCCGATTCCATGAGTACTTCTTTTCGGGGACTATGGAACTCAGGATTTCTGATCTTAGTTCAGTCCGACAGAAGTACGGCGAATCGGTTTCCGACTATATCAGAAGATTTAGGGGTATACGAAATAGATGCTTCAGCGTAACCTTACCCGACGATCAGTTGGCCGATCTAGCATTCCAGGGGTTAATCCCGCCATTAAAAGAAAAACTATCTGGCCAGGAATTCCCCGATCTAGGCCACTTACTCCATCTTGTATCGGCACATGAAAGCCGATATGAAGAGAATAAAGGGTTTAAAGAAAAATTTAGATTAAACGGTAATGAAAAGGCCAAAGTGAACATGGTAGGGTATAATTCGAGCGACACTTCCGAAGACGAAGAAGTAGAAATAAACATAGCCGAGTGGACTAAGGGTTCCAAAAAACCACTCGTATGCTCTCTACTTAAGCCGACGAAAAATAAGGCAGAAGTCAAGTATTCATACGATGTGTCAAAATGTGACAAGATATTTGATTTATTACTACAAGAAAAACTCATAAGGTTACCAGAAGGACACGTCATCCCGTCGGCCGAAGAAATTAATAAGCGAAGGTACTGTAAATGGCACCATGCATTTTCACATAACACTAACGATTGCAATATTTTTCGACAGCAGATTCAATCGGCTATCGCCGATGGCAGATTAAAGTTTGCAGAAGAATCGGCTATGCAGATTGGTGTGAATCCTTTTCAAGTTAACATGGTTCAATGCTCACGAAAAGGGAAAGGACCTGCAGAAAGCAATAAGCCGACTAAAAGAGTTGAGGCACGGACAAAAGGGGACGAAACAGTGCAAATCACTATCGGCTCTATACAAATAGAAGCCGATAGAAGCAGACATAACTTAAGAACAGTGAAACCAAAGGGAGATTTGGAAGTCGGAAAATGGTATAGGGCCGAAAGGGCTCCAAGAAAAGTTGATTTCAAAACAAAGCCGACTTTCTCGCAACTCTTAGGGAAGTATGAAAGGATAAGTCGAAGACATAATACTTGGCAACCCCAGAGTTTTCATCGACCGGATCAGAAGACACAGAACTATTGGCGACCAGATATACCACATCGGTCGACTACTAAAGAAGAGAGACACCGGCAATGTCCCTTTTGGCAGTTTTGCTGGGAAATGGGGATGACCTTACTAACAGTTATGTCTTGTCCTATGCAACACTCGTCTACATATCGGCCAAACCAATCGGTAAAAGACAGGTTGTCTAGACCGATACACGATCGACTAGAAGTGAGAGGCAGGAGGCCGATCCATGAAAGGTTGTCAACATCAGAGCAGGGCGAGTCCTCCCGAAATCAAGAATTATCGGCTTCTCATAACACAAGTAGAATGGAATCTGACAGCGAAATAAACAACTTAGCTGGAAAGGTAAGGAAGCCGATAGAACCTAAACCTAGGTGGTGCCCCTTAGGTCTCAGCAAGACACAACGCAGGCGGCTTCAGCGACTAAAGACACAAGAAGAAAGGGAAGCCGAGAAAGAAAGCGAGAGGGATCGGATGTTCAATAAGTTAAGGCCAATACCGGTTTTGAAAAAAGAGTGGAGAAAGAAGGAACAGATCGATAGTGACTTAGTTCAATCGGTCGAATCCGGGTCTCCGATGATCCGAGATGATACACCACCAATGGATATAAACATGGTATTCACTCTGCCTGCCGAGTTCAAAACTGAAGAATCGGCTGAAGAAGTGTTCGCCCAATTGTGCCTCGGAGCACCAGACGCTGTGTTCGAAAAGCCACAAGACATGCATCGGCATCTAAAACCGTTATACCTAAAAGGGTATATTAATGACTGACCGATATCTCGTATGTTGGTCGATGGTGGGACGACAGTTAATCTGATGCCGTTAAGTACTTTCAGAAAATTGGGTAAAACCGATGAAGACTTGATTAAAACTAATATGGTGCTAAATGACTTCACGGGAGACCCTACTGAAGCTAAAGGCGTAACAATGTCAGAATTAACAGTCGGTAATAAAACTTTGCCGACTGCATTTTTCGTGATAGAAGCCAAAGGCAATTACAGTGTGCTCCTTGGACGGGACTGGATCCACGCCAATTGCTGCATACCATCAACTATGCATCAAAAGTTGATACAATGGAACGATGATACAGTTGAAGTGGTACCAGCCGACACATCGGCTCATATCGCCATGGCCAATCCTGATACCAATTGGCCACACAAAGAAGCTGAATGTATATCAGGAAAAGTCTTGGACGATTACGATTTTATCTGCATCGAGAAGTCAGGATTTAAGCCGATCAGCGTTAAACCTAATACGTTTGATCGGACAGACGAAGTAGTGAGAAGATGGAGTCCAAGACACTAGCAAAGCTTCAAGAAAAGGCAAGGAGCTATCAGCAAGAAGAATACGAGGAAGCTGTTGAGGATTTTGAAGAAGAAAGAAAAGGTTTAGGATTTACCTCTACCGATTTGCTCGAAGAGATCAACATTGGAGAAGGCGATAGTAAAAGACCAACATTTGTAAGTGCTAAATTAGAACCAAGTTATAAAGCAAAGTTGGTCGAAATACTCAAGTAATATAGAGATTGCTTTGCATGGGAGTATTATGAGATACCAGGTTTAAGCCGACAACTAGTTGAACATCGGCTACCCATAAAACCTGGATATCGGCCATTCAAACAGTACCCTAGACGGTTTAATCCTACGTTATATGACGCCATAAAAGAAGAAGTGGGACAATTGCTAGAAGCAAAGTTTATCCGGCCTTGCCGATATGCTGAATGGGTCTCGAATATCGTCCCTGTAAAAAAGAAAAATGGCAAACTTAGGGTGTGTGTTGATTTTAGAGATTTAAATAAGGCCACACCAAAAGATGAGTACCCGATGCCTATAGCCGATATGCTTATCGATGCTGCATCCGGAAATAAAATCATAAGTTTTTTGGATGGGAATGCTGGGTACAACCAGATATTCATGGCCGAAGCCGATATACCTAAAACGGCTTTCAGATGCCCAGGAGCTCTAGGGCTATATGAATGGAAAGTGATGACCTTCGGTTTAAAAAATGCCAGTGCCACTTATCAGCGTGCTATGAACCATATTTTCCATAATTTGATCGGCAATACTGTGGAAATATACATTGACGATGTGGTGGTGAAGTCCAAAGAAGACCGGCAACATTTAGCCGATTTAGAAAAGATGTTCGAAAGCACGAGGTTACATGGATTAAAAATGAACCCTCTCAAGTGTGCTTTTGGAGTATCGGCTGGACAGTTCCTTGGGTTTACCGTGCATGAAAGGGGAATTGAAGTAAACCAGGACAAAGTAAAAGCTATAGCCGATACTAGACCGCCGACAAGCAAAAGGGAATTGCAAGTATTGATAGGGAAAATTAACTACTTGCGACGTTTTATTTCAAACTTGTCAGGACGTATTCGGGCCTTCACACCGCTGCTGAAAATTAAAGACGATCAAGAGTTCAAATGGGGAGCCGATCAACAAAAGGCCTTTGACGACATAAAAGGTTATCTGATGAGTCCTCCTGTATTGGCCGCACCAAAGCATGGTATGCCTTTTAAACTATATATATCGGCTGAAGGTGATACAGTAGGGGCAGTCTTAACACAGGAATCCGATAGGAAGGAACGAACGATATTTTATCTAAGCCGACGTCTTTTAGATGCAGAAACCAGGTAACCCCTAGTAGAAAAATTATGTTTGTCTTTGTATTTTGCTTGCACTAAATTAAGACATTATATGCTGGCATCCAAATGCGTCATAGTCTGCAAAACCGATGTAGTCAAATACATATTATCATCACCAATCTTGCGAGGATGACTTGGTAAATGGGCATACGCCTTAACTGAGTTCGATTTAACCTATGAATCGGCTAAATCTATAAGGGGCAAGCTATGGCCGATTTTATTGCAAGAAGTGAAACGTTAATAGGAACGGCCGATGTGACCCCTTGGCAGTTATTTCGATGGATCCGTTTGCCAGGAAGGTGAGGGCATCGGTGTAATATTAATTTCACCCAGAAAACAGGAGTACGAATTCATGTATCGGCTAAATAGCCGATGTTCAAATAATCAAGCAGAGTATGAAGCGTTATTGAGGGGACTACAATTGCTAGACAGCATCGGGGTAAAAGACGTCGAAGCTTTTGGAGACTCGATGTTAATTGTACAACAAGTCAAGGGGGAATACCGATGCAACGATGGTGCGCTAACCTAATATTTGCAGCAATGCCTTCAGATTATTGATACGTTTACTACGTTTTCTATAGAACATATCCCCAGAGAAGCTAATGACAAAGCAAACCGGTTGGCACAATGTGCATCAGGGTACAGGATTGAAAGCCGACAGAAATCAATCGAGCTAAACGTTTGGCCGATCTTGTGTGTCCACCCTGTCGACTGGAGAACAGAAGTAAGGGATTATTTATCAGATCCATCTAAGCCGACTGAGCAGAAGGTCAGGCGCAAAGCACTCAAATATATCCTACTGTAAGATGTATTATACTTTCGAACCATGGAAGGCTTATTACTAAGGTGCCTGGGAAATGAAGAAGCCAAAATAGCAATGGGAGAAGTCCATGAAGGAATTTGTGGATCACATCAGTCGGCCCATAAAATGAAATGGATACTGAGACGAACGGGATATTTTTGGCCGACAATGTTAGAAGACTGCTTCAGATATTATAAAGGATGCCAAACATGCCAAAAGTTTGGTAACATACAGTCAGCACCAGCATCGGCTTTACATCCGATCATAAAGCCATGGCCGTTTAGGGGATGGGGCATAGACATAATCGGCCAGATATTTCCGTCATCCAGTAAAGGACATAAATTCATCCTTGCAGCCACAGACTATTTTTCAAAATGGGTTGAGGCTGTACCACTCAAGAAAGTTACTAGCAAAGAGCTGATCGACTTTGTAAACGAACACATCGTCCATCGGTTTGGAATTCCACAAACGATTACTACTGATCAAGGGACCGTATTCATGTCTAACGAATTCAAAGGTTTTGCGGAGAGTCTTGGGATAAAGTTACTCAACTCTTCTCTTTATTATGCTCAGGCCAATGGACAGGTCGAGTCATCGAACAAGACATTAATAAAATTAATAAAAAGGAAAATCGAGGAGAAACCAAGAAATTGGCATTCAACGCTATCGGAAGCTTTGTGGGCTTATCGGCTATCTCATCACGGATCAACTAAATTATCACCTTTTCAGTTGGTATATGGACAAGAAGCCGTTTTGCCCGTGGAAATCAACATCGGCTAAGTAAGGCTATTTAAGCAAAATAATTTGTCAGCCGATGAATACGAACAGGCAATGCTTGACAATCTAGATGACTTAGCTGAACTAAGGCTGATTACGCTAGATCAGCTTAAAAGGAATAAAGAGAGGGTTGCCAGGTCATATAATAAAAGGGTGATTTTAAAATCCTTCAATCAAGCCGATTTGGTATGGAAAACCGTGTTGCCTATCGGGTCTAAGGATAATCGATTCGGCAAATGGTCTCCAACATGGGAAGGGCCTTATAAGATAAATCGGCCGATTGGCGGGAATTCGTATATACTGGAGTCCTTAGACGGGTTCGTCCTACCTAAAGCCATCAACGGAAAGTATTTAAAGGCTTACCACCCTAGCATTTGGGTCGGATCCTAATAAACAGAGTAAGGTCGATCAAGTGTTGCATAAGATAAAGCCATCGGCCAAATCATGAAACATTTGCATCAGTTCGGTCCATATCGCAAAAGATCGGCTACACAGCCGATAGAATCAGCAATTCCAGTAAGCTAAAGTTTAAACAAAGATTACAGCCCTGATCCGGGCAAATGAGCTCCTAAGCCTGACAATGCCGCTGCCGCCTTCCCAATGGTAGTTTGAATACTGTCAACAAGCTTTTCATCAGCCGTTGCGTCACCCGGGATTGGAACCACTTTGGCCGACTGAAGCTTCACTTGAGCGAAAACCTCAGCGATCTGTTTTTTCTTGGCCACTAGAGAAGAAGCCGATTCAACATTCTTGAATTGACAGTCGGCTAGGTCCTTGGTTACCAGGGCAAGTTGCTCCTCCAATTTGGCCTTGGCTGCCTCCAGTTCTTGAGCCCTGCCTTTACTCAGCTTTAAGGCGGCGGTGCCTTGATCAAACTCCCTTTTCTGAAGCTTTGCATTGGCTACCAGCTCGTCCAAAACCCTCTGATCGGTTTTTTGTGCTTCCCTCCGGGCGATTCTGGATCTGGCCGATTCCACCGCTTCCCTCCGGCTATCCAAGTGACAGACGTCCAGTAAAGCATTCATAGCCTCTGGAGGTAGATCGGCTTGGACGATAGTCATTGCATTCCTAAGCGATTGAGTGTTTTCCAAAAGCTTTGCTTCGGGTTGTAGGACTTCATGAAGAAGGCGGTTAAGTCTTTCTTGCATGCCTGGCTCGGAAGTTACAATGGCCGACGCGGTGATGGAAGCATCAAGAATTCGCCGAACGTCGGCCGGGTAGTCGTCCGTAGCCATCACTTCAGGATCACTCAGCTCGTCCAGGGTAAACCCAAGGAGGTTAGCAGGATCAGCAGAGTCAGGCGAAATTGGCACAACAACTGCAGTTGGTGGCACGACAGGTAGTGTCGGAGGCAGGACAGAGGGAAGAGCCGAAGATGTGCCTTGAAGATCGGCTATGACCCCTGCTACTTGTACCGAAGGCGATTGCTGAAAATCGAAATGACGATCAGCATTATAAGAAAAGCACCATTTAAAAAGGGGGGGGGCGGGCGGGATTAGAAATTACATCAGTAGCCGACTGCTCAGGAGAGTGATCAGCCGAAGGTCTCGCGGATCTAGGGGATGGCCTACTAGACCCCCTCCTCCTCTCTAAAGAAAATACCAGGGGTTAACATTGTGCCAGTTAAGAAAAGGGAAACAAAAAACAGTATGGAAAAGCAACTTACTCGGGCGACGCTGACTAGCTAGGTCCAACAAAGGTGGGCTGCGGATGCCCAGGGTGCCCGAAGCATAGCTTGTGGTACCCACCGACTGTCCCGGTCGCCTCTGTCGGCTGCTTCCGGCGGGTGCAGTCGGATCGGCTGCAGGCTCACCAACATCCGTAATAGTCCGTTCCTGCGAGAACGAGATTAGTAAAAGCCGATCGTAAGGCAGATAACAAGAGGATAGACTCCGGTACCTCGGCTACCGATGAATTGGTATAGCCCGAACTCTCACTTGAGCTGCTGGTGGATACTACCGTCGGTTTATGAAAGTTAGGTAAAAACTGAGAAAGAATTGCCGATGGTGTCCTATCCATCAAAAGGCCATCGGATATCAAGGACCACCAGTTGGAAAATGAGCTTGACCGACGGTTGTTTAGAATGAAATGGGGCATGTGGACGACTTGGAACTCATCAGCAAGTTCAAGAACAACTTCGGCCGCTACCAGATTGGTCACTCTGGTGCGAGGCTCGATACGTTCACGCAGAGAGAAGCTAGGAATAGCTTGACCAAAGCCCAACTGACGGGCATAAACAGAAGGATGGTAGAATTCATATGATGGTTGGAAAGTTCGATTTCTGGTATTCAAACCGGCATAGAAAATACAGGGGGAAAGGAAGATTTTGTACAAGTCCAAAGTCGACTGAGGCATTTGGTCACTATCAGCGGCTAAGTGCTGAAAAGAGGGCCAAGGATAATCGGCTGTGTCAAGATAGCTAAAAAAGTCATGCTGACCAAAAGACAACCGATCTAAGGTCAGGAAGAAAGAGAGGTATTTATGCATACCTGCGGGAGTCATTTTTTGATCATCAGTGGAACACATAATGAACTTTTCTCCGTAAGATCGGCTGGCTGTATAAGTACGGATTGTGTCTTCCGGATAATCTTCACGAGGAAAAGCCGATTGATCTATAGGCTGAGAAAGGAGGGATCGACCGAACATACAGTACAACCAAGTTTGGATGAACCATAAGGGGCCCCCTATGTTGCCGACAACAAAATCGGCAAAACCAGAAAACAATCGACTTCGGATAAAATGCATCGTTTGGAACACGGCCCCCCAGAAATAGCTTTCCTAACGCAAGATGGCGACCCTCTACCAGTTGTTCTGCCACTAGCTGATAGGTCTGGGTCGGGCCAAGGGAAGCACCGCAGAAAAGGAACCTATCCAACCAAAGGTTGAGGAAGGCTACGTGTTCTTCATCCGATACGAGCCCGTTAACCTTGTTGTTATTTTGAATATATTTTGCGCCAGCCCTCCCCTTTCTTATGGGTTAACTTGTAGTGGGGCTTGCCGCTAAAAGCCGACAATTGGGCTCCGTCTGGTCTGAGGCAGCATAGCTGGGCGATGTCAAGGAGAGTTGGCCCAATCGGACCGGTCCTAAAAAGAAAAGCGTTGAAAGAATCGGACCAGAAATAAGAAGCCGATGCTACCAAGGGTTCATTAGCTTCAGGGTTGGCCAGACTCAAAGGAAGACACTCGGCTATGCCCAACCTCTCCCACTCCGCTTGTTTCTGAGCCGAGACCCTGATGTACCATAATCGCCACCCCTTGAGGGCTGTAGGCCAAGCTCTAAAGCTTTTGTCCCATTCTTTTATATTGTAGCCAGCGGCCGACAAAGGAAGCCTAGGGATCTCCTCATTAATCACAGAATCGGAAGTTACGGTTCCTATCGGTCCTAGGAAGAACTGATCAGAACTCTGAGGGATTGGTATAAATACCTGACTTGGGTCCATGATAGCCGATCGGAGATGAAAGGAACTTGACGAGAAAGAGAGAAAAGCCGATCACTTGCGATACGAGGGCTCGAAGATGTGAAAATGACCGTGGGGGACCCCCTATTTATACGACAGTAAAAAGGAGGCGAGCAGGCGGGGACGGTTGTGCATTTAAAACGCACCGAGATTTTTACGGCACGATTAATGTGGCGGTTCCCGAGAAAGATTCCTCTGGAGAGATGATACGGATGTAAAAGCCGATAAAATTTTCCTTGGAAAATAACAAGTTATCTTTCAGAAAAATGGGGGGTATATGTCTGCACCAAAGTTCGGCATGGTAAAATCAATCTGAGACGGATAGAAGCGTTCGTATGGAAAGAAATCGGTGAAACAAATCGGAAGAGGAATCCGTTTCTAACAAGGAAAGGAAATCAGATCAGAGGCCGATATAGATAGACGCCGTATCCATATACAACTCAAATCGGCCGGACATATTATAAAAAGGAGAAGACGTCAAGCGGCGAAATCAATCAATCCAACACAACACATCTACTTTTTACAAGCCCTTTTTATATCGTCTTTTAGCTTCATAGACCTCCCTGCAAGTCGACGGAATCAACATAGCTGCGCATCGCCGATTGTTGGTTTTAGCCGATTTCACCAGGTTCGATCTGCTTTGTTTTGCTGCGCATCGCCTTCTCAAAGCCGATTTTACCTTGTATTCGGATTAACCGTAACTGGTTGATCTAGTTATCCCCTAATCGGTCTTCAGCCGACTAGCGTTAAGCCGATAATCTTTGCTTATCGGCTTTGATCAAATTACAAATTCTACCTTGTCAATTTCTGCAAACCCGGTGTTTGTCTTGTGTGTTCGAGGCTAAGAATCCTGCTTCATATTTTTAGCGCGAACAGAGTCAAAGTTGCATGTACGCAACATGCATGTAGTTAGTATGTTGAATTAGTAGTGCACGTGTGGAGATAGAATAGTGTTCGGTTAGGTGATTGGAATTTGTTAGGATAGCTTCTGTTGAAGCAGCGTGACATGCGTGCCATGTGAGTAGGTTTTTGCTCCGTTAATCTACTATTTTGTTAGTCTATTTAAAGAGCGATGATGTTAAGTCTTATGAGAATGAGAACGGAGACAAAAAAAAAAAAAAAAAAAAAAAAAAAAAAAAACCGATGCAGGTTTTGGACGTCACCAAATTAATTTCTTGATCTTTATGTTGTTCTAATTTCCCACGTATTCGTCTGAGTTATTTTTGATAGTTCCAACAATCACAGAATGATTGAAGAAACACGGGTTCCATCCATCCACGTTCTATGCATCCTGGCTAACCCTCACCACTCATTCATGTACATGTGCCCCTCTCAGCTGCCGTCCCTGAATTCATTACTTACTAAGTTACTAGTTAGTACTACTGCACTCCGTTGCTAAATATTTGTATTTGTACACAACGCATATGCATATATATATGTATATATATATATATGTATATATATATATATAGGAAAATAGTTGCATACTCTTGGGAGTATGTGCTCCCACTCCCAATATACTGCATAAATGATGTTATTATACTTCTTTATCCTTTTGAGTATACTCTAATACTAAATATAAGATACTCCAAAGTGAGTTTCACGAAAGATTTCATCAAAACCCACAATTTATAGCATAGTTTGTTTATATACTTTTTTTGTACATGAAAAAGGTATATAGCAAGAAATAAATGGCTCCGATGAATTTTTTTCAACGTCGCATTGTAGTATCTTAGAATTATTATTGGAGTATACTGAAAGTGATAAAAGAGTATAACACATTCGTTTAAGTGGTATACTGGATGTGGGAGTACGTACTCTCAAGAGTACAGAAAAGGCTTATATATATATCTACTATTCTAAAGCAGCACTTGGTGGCAGTGGTCCGTTCTTTCCACGTCATTAATTGCCCTGCTTAATTGCCCTACTTAATTGCCCTACGCAAGAAACGAAGCGTTAAAGATAGATGTTTGATCTTATGAAATAATTTTTTTTATTTTTTAATCTTTATTTTTTGTTATCAATTTTGTTTTTCGTAGAAACGCACGGGCATGTAACTAGTATATATATATATATATATATATATATATCTACTATTCTAAAGCACCACTTGGTGGCAGTGGTCCGTTCTCTTCCTGTTTAATTTTGAAATGGATCAAAATACCAATTAATTGCCCTACGTTGGTGGCGACCGCTTCGTCCAACGCGCTCACGGCTTCTCCCCCACTATCCACGCTCCCCACCTCCACGCCCCCCAACCTCGTCGCCCCTCGGCCATCGCCCCCCAACCGTGCCCCTTGCCCCTTTGCCCACTGCAGCGCTGGATAGCCTGGATTTGGCAGCGAGCTCGACCGACGGAAGACGGCGCGGGTTCATGCGAGCTTGGTGATTTCAAGAACGGCGGCTCGAGCTCGGCGGCTTCGAGAATGAGCGGCGGCGCTGCTCGAGACCAGCGGAGTAGACATTGGGCGGAGCAGGCCGCCAAGGCCTAGCCGATCGCTTCTCCGTCATCGGGAACACCGTGCCTTCGAGAACCAGTAACCCCAGGTGAGCGACCTCTCCTCTGCTCCTCCATGCGCACCATCTCTGTCCCCAAACCGCTTCCATCCCCACATCCGCCATCTCCAACCGCCACTCCTCAATTATTTTTCCTCTCATGCTTAGCATTGCTTGCCTCGCTACTCCTTCCTTTCCTGTTGTGGCATGATCTCTAGGTTTGGGCATCTGGTTCTTGTCACCCCTTTAATGAATACTGTGGCTTCTTGATTTGCTCTGTCGCATGGGAAATTTGATGTCTTGGTGTAAAACTGCTTTCCTTTTCCTTTGTTGTCGAAGGTTGGATTGTGCAGATTTTCCATTTTTGGGGGAATTCAGGTACTAGACACACCACCGCTTTCTTGGTTTCTCTAATTCCTGCAAATTCTAGGTTTTGTTTGATGGGAACGTTGTTCGGAAAGCTGGTGTCAACTCTTAGAATCATGCAATTGTGTTGATGGGAAAATCAAAATTAAACCCATCGAACATTACGGCAATGCCGGCTCATGGAATTTAGATGACTAGCCGCTTTTGATTTGTTTTTGTGTTGTTGTTTTGTATACATAATTTGTTCCATTGAAAACATGTGAAGAATTATGATTCGAGGCTTAATTAGCACATCTACATGGAGTCATGGATCGACAACTTGACACAAGTTCTTGTTTGGTCCAAAATGATCGATCAAGGATTAGATTGCCCAGATTTTTTCTTGTGCTGGCCCTGTTTTCAGGTAGTTTCGATACAGTGCATACCATTGCAAGGTCAGAGCTGTGTGCCAATTTGTATCCGTATCAGTTGCAATTTCAGTTTGTGGGCGTGGCTTAGATTATTAAAACAATACATTTTGCAGGGCTTATGATCATGCAACGATCAAGTTCAGAGGCCTTGACGCGGGTATCAATTTCAATATGAATGATAATGAGGAGAACTTGAAGTAGGTATAGTAAACCAGAGTGTCATGTGTGCTTCTTTACGTTTTGACAGGATCTTGTGCTGTGTTAGGATGGTGTAGTCTGACACCCATTGATAGGTTGGGTCTTGCCTCTACCATGCTATGCAGAAGACTATGCCATTCACTATGCATTTTGCACTGTCCGATCAAAAATCAGTGCTTGGAAATAAAATTTGTTGGATAGTTGTAGTTTCTTCAGAGAATTTTGTAATTCTAAATTTTCTTGTGCATTTTGGTCTTTTTCCTCTTTGATTGGATGCCTCAAGCCCATTGAGTGACATACTGGCACACCTCTCTCATTTGGACTAAACATGGGGGATAATATTTTAGAGGCTGTGACATGATAAACTTGACTATGGTGGCTTAGCAGTATCAAAAGACCAAAAAAATTGCAGTGATTTAGCTTTGTTGTTTTGTTGTACTGATTGAGATTTTGATGGGACTTTTTCTCGTAAAATTGAGGAGAATGTATTTTAGTATATGCTAACTTTTTCTCACCAGAAAAGAATCTAATATACTTTCTCGAGTGCATGCCTGGACAAATTTGAGTGTAATATTGTAATGTTTACTTTCTAAAGAAGTGTATCAAGACTATTCACAATATGCAGCATACGATTTGGCATTGTGATTCAAATGGAGACATCAGGTGTAAAAATTACAAATTATCAGTTTTGTCCATATGCCATTTAGTAACTCTTTTCACTTGCTACTTTGACTGCTTGTGAAAATCTCAATGCACAATTTGGTAATGATGACAAGGGCATAAAACAATCTTGCCTTGTAATCTTAATTCCTCTCAAGCTCACAACCATGTTTGCAGGTTGCTAAAATGGATAAGCTCTATGGTTCTGCACGTCTTATGATTGTTTCAGATCTCGACCATACAATGGTGTGTGTCTTTCAACATATAGCTTGCATTTTTCTAGAGCTAATTATGGCCTTTTGTATGTCCTGTTACTGTTTAATCTTTTCGAATTCAACCTTGTAGGTTGATCATCATGATGCACAGAACTTGTCCTTGCTTCGGTTTGGTGCCCTGTGGGAGTCTGTTTATTGTCAGGATTCTCTACTGGTCTTTTCGACCAGAAGGTCACCTACTCTGTACAAGGAATTGAGGGAAGAGAAGCCTATGTTAACTCTAAACATCACTATCATGTCTATGGGCACTGAGATAACATATGGTGAGGCAATGGTTCCTGATGATGGCTGGCAAGAATATCTAAATAATAAGTGGGACATGAGTATTACTGTTGAGGAGGCAGCTAAATTTTCTGAGTTGAAGCTTCAGGCATGTTCGATTACTTGCGCGGTTGCTCTATAAATTATATTCATTCTGATAGCTACTAAATAGCATTTTATTGCCCTACATTTGCATGGATATAGTCAGAGACAGAACAGCATCCGCACAAGGTTAGATTTTATGTTGACAAGAAGAGTGCTCAGGATGTGATAAGTTCTCTCTCTGAGAAGTTGGAGAAACGTGGGTAAGGCAGCATGTATTTGATGTTATTGTGTTTCCGTTTTGGGCAATTTCTTGTTAAGAAACGTGCATGTTTTGAGTTCATATTATGATTAACTGCTCTATTTCTTGTAAACAGATAGATGTGAAAATAATATACAGTGGTGACCAGGACCTTGATATAGTACCTCAAGGGGCTGGAAAGGATCAGGCACTTGCATATTTGGTCAAGAAGTTAAGCTCATGTGGAAAACCACCCAACAACACTTGTTTGCGGTGACTCTGGTAATGATGAGAATTATTCAGCATCCTTGGTGTACATGGTGTCATGGTCAGTATACAATACATGGAGTATCTAGCAAAGTTATGCCTGAATGCATGAGTTTACTGCAACTCCAAAGTCTTAAAATGTTTAGGTCAGCAATGCCTAAGAGGAATTACTTCGGTAGTATGAAGAAAATGCAAAGGATAACCCTAAGATGATTCATGCGACTGAGAGGTGGAGTTTCCTTATGTTAAGGACTCTTTCAAGCCTATGGATGCCATTGTTAAGTTATATGTTCTCTATGAGAAGTGGCTTAGGGCTGAGGTTCCAAAGTCTGATTGAGTTATACACTTATACAGTACTTCAAAAACATAACTATAAGTACTTTGCTTCCCACTTTGATTTTATTATTAAATTTCACTTGCTATTCAAAGGCACCATTGGCATTATATTGACCATCTATATCATGAAGCTGCCAGTAGATTATTAAACTCATCTGAGGTTGAGAAGGTGCTTACACTAACCATGGAGGAATGGGAGTGTGCTAGATCTCATGTCAGACGAAACATGAAAAGTGGGTTAACGAAAGAAGTTCAAACTGCTTCATGGGATGATATAGGAGGTTTGAAAGAGGTGAGATATGTCTCATTTTAGGCTTACTTTTAATTGAAACCCGTTGTTATGGTGATTGTTCCTATGCTTCAGAAGAAAAAAAAGGCTCAGTAAGCTATTGAGTGACCAATCAAGCATGCTGCTACATTTGATAAACTTGGTATATCACCAGTTCGTGGTCTGCTTTTGCATGGTCCTCAAGGAGTCAAGGGTGCTCAAAGACCACCCTTGCAAAGGCTGTAGCACATGCTGCCCAAGCTTCTTTCTTCTCTTTGAGGCTCATCATAGCACAGTTACTATGTCCATATTTTGAGTCAAAGTACAACTCACTATTTTGCTATGTGAAAGAGTCCATGAATTTTATTTTATTTGAGTTGTGCTATTTATGCTTTAATACTTCTTAAAAAATTGTTATTTAATAAATGAAAGCCCAGTTAATCCCAAATGAAGTGAGATAGTGGTTACATGAAGGAAAATAACCTGGAGTTTTTATTTCTCCATTCTCATAGTAGTCTGCATAAGCTTAAACTAATGAACTGAACAATTTATTCTTAACAGCTTCAGTTGAGGATGCACTCCTTAATCCTTATCGAAGCGCATCTTGGTTTTCACATATTTTTCTAACCAGTGGTGTAGAATTATACTCCAAGTATGTTGGAGAATGTTAAGCTTTGTAGCAAAGAACATTCCAGATGGCATGACTCGCTGCTTCAAGCATTTATGTTTTGAAGAGGCTAATGCACTTGCCTCTAAAAAGTATTCATTGACATCCTTATGCCTCGTGATATGGAAGGTAAATGTAAATACTTGGGATCTATAGTAAATAATGTGTGATTTTAGTAGAACTGAACTTGTTGATATGTCATGAGAATAGATATGACCTTTTTATAACATTTTTTTACAACTTTATATAATCATGAAACTCGCAATTGGCACCGTGCACATCAATGTACAAACTTGGGCATGTATTAGGATTGTTAATATATTTTCTTAGAAATGGTTTATGAATGTTCTTTGTTTATCAGGAGCGGAATTAGTTTATGTGAACTTTGTTTGTACACTTGTGTATCTTGTTTTCATTGCCAACTTCTGAGAATGCCACTTTTGCAATGAAGTAATTCAGACTGGGACTTGTATAACCTTGCAGAACTGGTCCTGGTAGGAACTCCATTGGAAATGCCACAGTTGGAGAAAGAATCTTAACAACTTTGTTGATCGAAATGGATGGCTACTAAGCATATCTACTTATCTGTTCATGAAAAGGGTATCTTGATATTTTTATTGAAGGGAATTATTGTATTGACTGCTACTAGCTCTTTTGCGTCCAAGGCGCTTTGACATGGTATCTCTATGTCTCTGTTTCTCTCTATCAACATGCACATAATATACAAAATACTTACCATAACTTTTTATTGAGCTATAGGTGCTGTAAATTTGACCACATGATGTGGAAGGTCGACATGAGATACTACGCATCCATACACAAAATGAAGTTGGGGGAGGATGTGGATCTTTGGAAGATAGCAGAGTGTACTGAGCTGTTCACTGCAGCTAATCTTGAAGGAACATGACAAGCACTTCTAGGCTGCACGAAGTTCAATATATATTTTTCTACTTGTCATGGATATGAACAAAAAAAATTAAAGGATTGGCATGCAAACTTAAAATTATGTCATGAGCATGACCTTAGTGTGATGCAATATAGTTATACATGTACTTAAGTATACCGTAGAAAATATTGTTCTCTATGATTGTGCGTGTGTGTGTATATAATTACTTTTTTTGAGATTCCGTTGCAAAGCACGGGTACCCAACTAGTATATATATATAGCAGCAGTTGGTGGCAGTGGTGAGTTCTACCCACGTCATTAATTGTCCTGCTTAATTGCCCTACTTAATTGCCCTGCTTAATTGCCCTACGCAAAAAACGAAGCGTTGCTTTAATTAGCCAGCTTTCGCAAGAAACGAAGCGTTAAAGATAGATGTTTGATCTTGTGAAATAATTTTTTATTTTTTAATCTTTATTTTTCGTTATCAATTTTGTTTTTCGTAGCAACGCACAGGCATGTAACTAGTATATTAAAGCCTCAAGTAGTATGGCATGCACTCAATTACCAAGCAACATTGTAGCGCGCGTAGTGGTTTGAGCCTTGAGCTAGCTAGGGACTCCAATTAAGTAGCGTAGAGTTCGATCCCCATTGTAGCGTAGAGGTAGGCTTGAGATTTGTAAGCATGCTAGAGAAGCAAGTGAGAATAATAAGAGAGAAATAAAGAGAGTTAATTGTTATCAAAGATTTTGAGGAGTTTCTGTTCCAACAATAATATTAAGATACGACTCCGGCCCGCCCATGACAGGAGGAGAGCAGCGTAAGGCTCCTGCAATGCCTCCACCAATGGCATACATAAACCCCACAGTGCAAGACTAGCTAGCTAAATCCTGGCTTAGAGCTGACAGGGCCCAGGGCGCCTCGATCAGCCCCTCCTGCGCTTGTTCGCCGTCTCCATCTGCCCGAAGATGTACTTCAGCACCTCCTTCATCGTCGCCTTCCGGCCTTTCCTGAAGTTCCAGAGTTCGGGCACGACATACCGTCCACTGGGATTGTTGTACTCATTTACCTCGCACAGGGCGGTCTTCACTGCATTGCGCGCACACATCATCTCCATACTCAATCCACAAGTGCCGCAGTTTTGTATCATCGTCATCTACAACTTCCTGCAACATCCCAGGATGATTATGATTTTTCAAACAAACACTAGCCTCTCCATATATATAAAAGGCAAAGATCACACGATTGAGAGTTGAGTAGTGTAAAACTCAGTAAATACCTTATCCTCTCCATCAGCCTGAACACACTTAGGCTGTGTTTGTTTAGGCTGGTGCTGGAGGAGAAGCTGCTGGAGCTGGAAGAAGCTAGCTGGCCTGCTGGAGCTGGAGGCTGGAGCTGGAAGAGACTTGATGAAGGGGATGGCAATTTTTTGTAAATAAGATCAAGTTGCAAGGGTACCAGGGAAGTGGGATTTTCAGAAGCTCCAGCCAGCCCGAGAAGCATCGTTTTCCTTGCTTCTCTCGTGTAGTGCAAATTGGGCTGGAGCTTCTCCTCTCCAGCTAGCTGAAAAATTACTGTTTGTTTTGGCTTGTGACTTATGAAAGCCTATAAGCCAAATAAACCTAAGCAGAAGACTAAACAAACATAGCCTTAAAAGGATGCCAGGATGGCTTCTTTATTTCCTCCTGCCAACTTGAGACCAGCTCCGCAGCTTTGGTCTCGTAATCATCATTTCCATACTTCTTCCTGCATGCATTTTGAAATGGCTTTTCATCAAGTTCTCCCATCCTTTTGATCCCGATAACTGTCCACCCGCTTAGCATGTCCTCCAAACCCTGAGCATTGTGATAATCATTTCATGAATGAAAACCTTTTTATGAACATCTACTATTCAAGAAAAAAATTAGGTGGAAGGCAATTGATAAACATCCTAGAGAAAAAAGGAGCGCCGTACCGCTATCAATTCTTTTCGAGCCTCTTGTAACTCGTCGTTACTTTCACGCTCTTTCCTCTCCAGTTCTCCAGTCAACTCTTCCAACAGTTTCTTTTCATGTGCTAATCTTTCGCTCAGCTTCTCCATCTTGTCATGAATATCTCCATCATCATCCCCCTCCAAATGTTTCATCACTTGAAGTGTGCCATTCAATCGTGTTACTTCGAGCTCAAGTCGTTGTTTCTCATCACTACTACGGAAAGGGCCTTTAGTGCCGGTTTAAAAGAGCCTTTAGTACCGGTTTTTGAACCGGTACAGGCCATCCGGGACTGATGCTCAAGGGCATCAGTCCCGGTTCTCTCACCCGGTACTGATAGCGTATCAGTACCGGTTGGTAGTCACACGTGGTAGCGCATCGTGAGACCCTGTGGACCTTATTAGTACCGGTTGGTGTCTCCAACCGGTTCTGATGATTCCCTCATCAGTACCGGTTGTTTTATCTAACCGGTACTGATGGGTTGTATATAATATATATGTAAATATGTGTGTGTCCAATACTGGCTATTATATATAATATACTACAATATATATAATCAAATCACGGTGACTTCATGTGTGTGTTAAATCACAACGAATTAAAACACATATAATTTAATCATGCACATTTGCCTGATAATAAAATCACTGTACATTCATTAACAAATTTAATTACATATAATGTACTACAATATGTACACAACTTTAATTACAACTCCAGTATTTCTTTTCCTTCTGTTCATTGGGATTTTTTACGTGCATCGCTCTTGCTAGCCGTAGATGTCGAGAATGACAGTTCACCGGTCCTTATCGAAGGGCCCCACCTGTTAAAATTTGGTTCGTGGAACTCGCCTTTTGCATTTACAACCTCATCGTAAATGAAGCCAATGAGTTGTTCTTGAATTGCTCGCACTCGCGCCGGCGAGAGTTCCGAACCTTGTTCCGCCAAATATTGAGGCACCTGCCGTTAAGTCATTAACAAATCAATCCTTGAATTTGTACAAGATGTAAGGAGTAATATACATCGTTAAAGGTAGTAATTATATTTACTCACACCCTTATCGCCTTTTTAGCATGCGGTCAGCGGCTCCGGTTGGGTGTGCAAAAATTCACATACATAGTAACCGCATAAATTGTTGCCCGCCGACTGACTCAAGATCTGCGGTTGAAAAAGTTGAAAGCGTGAAATGAATGCAAGGAAATTAACTTAACTAACCAAAAAGCTAGCATTATGATATACGTACTTGAGAGGCTGTTGTAATTTCAAATTTCTCCTTGAATGCGCCCTATTTTTAGCACTAAATCGTGCGAATGCACTACACATGTGATTACCAATTGTACATGATTAGAATTTATTTCAAATGGAAGGAAATAGAAGTAATACAATAATGAAAGGAACAAGAATTAATACCGGTCGAGCAAATCGATGAAGGTTTGATACGCTTGAACTGGTTTCCTTCTCGAGTCCATAATTGTGATCCGACTATGATCTAGCTCGATCATAATAAGAATCCATGAAAACTGTACATATGTCAACATAGATAACTAATTAGTTCTAACATAGTGTTATGAAAAAGGAGTAGAACAAGGCGATTTAAAACACATACTCATGTGCGTAGGGTAGATATATCCTTGACTTATATTGATGTCCCATTAGCGCATTGTATACGTTAGTCTGTGTTTCGCTTGGGCTGTATCTAACGGTTGTCTCGTTGATAACTAATGGGTCCATGAATCCTATGTCAAAAATTTGATCCCTTCGGCATCTTTGTATCTCCATGCTACACAAGAAGAAATTAGTTAGGCTTACAAGGTCCGTACTCTACAAGGGCACGCACGATGGTTTTATTGTAAATAAGACACTTACAGAGTCCAAAGAACCCACCAAGGACGCTACGAGGGCGCCTGTCTGGTATAGATCATACATGACGTGCCATTCGATAAAAAATTCACCGTCACCGTGATAAAAATCTTGATCCTTGTACTTGACAGCAAACAACTGTAGACCATGCTTGGTCGCTTCCAAGTACCATTCATGGAATTGCCGCATCTTTGTCGTTAGCTGGAGCAGCTCCTCACGCCTGACCAATGATCCACCCAATGTAAATGGCCATCTTACTTGGGCATACTCAATCTCTCTTGAGCCTAATATTTGATTTGGGTCAAGGCCGGTTTCATCAAAGAATTGTAGCATCGCCTTAGCCTTCTCCTTCTCCTTCTCCTCATTGCCCACTCCTTGTGGCATTCCTTTCGCAATGTGCGCTCGTAGTTTGATTGGCGAGGCATTTCTTTTTTATCCTTCAAATTTGTAATAGTCCTCAAGCCTTTGTGAAATTCTTTCGTGCCAGGTTGAACCTTCTTCTTTGGTGACTTGGGTCTAAAAAATTCAGTTACCTCACCTTGTACAATCTTATTGGTCTCCTCGTCGGTCATATCGTACGCCAGCTTCGAAAGTGGACGCAACTTCTTGGATTGGGTGGAGGACGTCTTCTTGGGAGCTGCTGGCTGAGCTGGCTTGTTTCCTTTGGTCGGCGCCTTCTTGGGAGGAGACGGTCTTCTTGTGGGTCTTAAGTGCACGGGAGGTGGTGTAGAAGTTGGCGCATTCTTGGGAGGAGACGGGCTTCTCGTAGGGCATATGTGCGCGGGAGGTGGTGTAGGAGTCGGCGCCTTCTTGGGAGGAGATGGGCTTCTCGTAGGGCTTATGTCTTGTGGCCAGGTGGTGTAGGAGTCGGGCTTCTTCTTGGGCTTGGGTGTGCGGGAAGTGGTGTAGGAGTCGGGCTTCTTCTTGGGCTTGGGTGTGCGGGAAGTGGTGTAGGAGTCGGGCTTCTTCGCAGAGAGGACACATCCATGTTATCTCGAAAAATTATGTGCCGTTTGCGCCATAGGATGAAAGTGTGTACCGCCTCTCCTAGCTTCGTACTCCGTCACCTCCGGGAATTTCGAGCTCAAGGTCCTCGTACCCTGGGCAAACCTCCTCCACCGAGACCTTGGAGTAGTTTGACGGTATCTGTTGGCCATGGATGAGCTGCCCCGGCTCCACTGGGTGAACCATGCCATGCGCCGCCTTCAAGGAGAGGTTTCGCGCCCCGACATGCAGCTCACAAGGTGTCTGCTGCCTGATGTCATCTACGGGGTACCTGTCCAAGTCCGCTTCGGGCAGCCCACCGGAAGCGCAGCTGCTCCGCTGCCCGGTGGGGCTGATGATGTTAGGATTCCTGGGAGGTTCCTGGCACGTCTCCCGTTGTTGGCTCTGGGCTAATTGTTCCTCTATTTGAGTCATGCGTTCTTCAAGCGCACTAAGTTGTTCTGCATGTCGAGCCTTGCTTCTCATTCGACTCCTATAGGTCTCGGCGTCCTGAGCGAAACCAACCTTCCAAGGGACGACGCCAACGCCTCGTGTACGTCCAGGGTGCTCTGGGTTTTGTAGAGCCCTTGTTAGCTCGTCATTCTCCCTGTTTGGCACGAAGCTACCTTGGGAAGTCTCCTCGATGGACTGCACAAGCCTTCTGGCCACATCTCTCAGCACCTCCCCAAACACCGCATTGCCGTTATCATCGAGGCCACCGCTGTGAGCATAGAACCAATGCTTTGCTCTGTCAGGCCATTCCATTGTTGCGAGTGTGACACCCTTTGCTAGCAGGTCATATCTTGCCTTCGGCTTCTTGGTTGGACCTCGCTGTTGTGATTGCACGCTTGGTTGATCGGTCTGAAAGCATGGTACAATCATGAACGGGTCAAAATGTTGGCTTAGCATGATAGTGAAATCGACAATCATTAACGTGATTGATTGTTACCTCCGTGGCCTCATCGTGCTCTGCGGCCTCATAACCACCATCTCCCGCAATCAAATTTGTCATAAATTCTTCCTGATCAAATCCTTCGCCGTCCATCGTTGTTTCTTAGGCTAGAAGAAGGTACTGAAAAGTAACGGCGTGGAAGCCGGCGAGGAACAAATGTTGATTAGACCAACTCCATACTCATGTGCGTAGGGTAGATATATCCTTGACTTATATGTCAATGTACTCCAAATGACAACTAGCTAGGGCTTGTTTTTCTTTGTACGTATTGCTAGTTGTATGATGAAGTATGTGATCCATATAAGAGCAAGCGGCACGAGTTGAGTGGTTCCCTCTTTAGATATTTTTGTCTCACTAATACTCTATGTTAACTCTTGTTTTACAAAATATGAGTTAGGGATTACAGGTAAATGAACAATTAAGTAGTATCAAACCAAGCGTATGTGTAACATGAATACCCCACTATAAAAGACAAGTTTGCTTGGATTAGCCATGACATTATGTAGTTTGTGTTCCATTTATAAAGGAGAACACGTAACAGATACACCATGCAAAATTGATAGCATCTCTCAATAAACTCAATATCATGTACAATAGAAAACGGAATTGTAGCTTGTGCTTCATTTATAAAATTGATAGCATCCAATCCGTGCTCTATCTCAACAAGCTCTATCTCAACAACTATCAAGTAGCAGAAATGAAAGAACTACCTTATTTGTTTATGCGATTACTATACTAGCAACATAGAATTATTTTTGACTCCACATAACCTATCACAGAGACACATCATTCATTCAATATTCGTGAACAAGATCACAACCTCCACGGGACGGCGGCGCGGTCGGGCGAGCTACGGGACGGCGGCGCTCGGGCGAAGCCGAGGGCGGCGCCGCTGTGGCCTTGGTCGGGCGAAGCTCGGACGGCGCGGCGCGTCGGGCGAAGCTCGGAGGGCGGCGCTGCTGCCGAGGGGGGCACGAGCCCGGACGGTGGCGCTGGTCGGCGAGCTCCGGAGGGTGGCGCTGCCGGAGGGGCGAGCCCGGACGGGCGGCGCTTCGGGCGAGCTCCGGAGGGCGGCGCTGCCGAGGGGGGGGCACGAGCTCCGGGACGGCGGCGCGGTCGGGCGAGCTCCGGGACGGCGGCGTCGTCGGAGGGGGGGGCGAGCTCCGGGACGGCGGCGCGGTCGGGCGAAGCCCGGAGGGCGGCGCTGCCGAGGGGGCACGAGCTCGGACGGGCGGCGCTGGTCGGGCGAAGCTCGGACGGGCGCGCTGTCGGAGGGGGGGGCGCGGTCGGAAATGGGAGTAAATCGGGCGGGAGGAGCACCAAAGTGGGGAAGAAATGGCGGCAGCGAGGTTTATAGGGGCCCCATCAGTCCCGGTTGGTTTAACCAACTGGGATTGATATACATATCGATCTGGTTAGATACACCAACCGGGACTGATCGTTCCACATATGACTCACGAAGGAAAACCTAGGTTGGCTATCAGTACCGGTGGGTGTATCCAACCGGTACTGATTATATCACATCAGTACTGGTTAAATACACCAACCGGTACTGATTAGAATTAAATTCAAAATCTCTTTAGAATAAAATGAAAGAAAAATCAATTATTGCTTCTTTGCTTAATAAAAAGTAATAAATTATACTTATTCGGTTATTCCACACTAAAATGATTTTTTTTAAAAAAAAAGATTCCAATTCAAATTTTCACCTTGTTGTGTGTTTCACTCTTATAATTCCAATTCAAATTTTCACCTTGTTACATGCATATCACAAAGCATGGGAACACAGTAGACTAGATTTAACATGAAAAAAGAAAACTAAGCATCCATCAGTGATAGACTATAACTTGTAACAACGGACTATACAACAAGGTTGGACTTATTTGCTAACATACTTTGTTTTTACAAGCGATCCTTCATTATGATCGCGGCGTACGTAAGGAGATTGCTCTGTATCATTCAGGGCACTAATGTCTACGTCCACTGTGAAAGGAGGCAGCTCGTCGAACTGATTATACTCTTCTTCGTCCGTGACGCCCTCAACTCCGACAATCCTTCTTTTACCTGAAAGAACCACGTGGCGCCTTGGTTGATCGCCACTGCTAGTATTCTCATTCTGATTTATGTTTTCGGTAGATTTGTCATGCTGCCTCTTCCTTTTAGTAGGCTTGTCCTTCTGCTTTTTCGGTTTGCTGTCCATGTCCATCACATAGAATACCTGTGTCACATCATTAGCAAGCACGAACGGTTCGTCCCTATAGGCCACTTGCTTGAGGTCCACAGTTGTCATACCGTACTCATCGATCTGCACGGCTGCTAGTTTGACCCATTGGCACCGAAACAGAGGGACTTTTAAAGGTCCGTACTCGAGCTCCCAGATCTCCTGTATGAAACCATAGTAGGTATCCAGCTTTCTATTTTTGTCCAAGGCATCTATACGGACGCCTTGTTTTGGTTGGTGCTCTTGCTATCACAGGCTATCGTGTAAAATGTGTACCCATTTATCTCATACCCTTGGAATGATACGATTGTCGTGGACGGTCCCCGAGCCAAGAGTTTCAACTGTTCATCATCTGTCTGGTTGCCCAGCAGTTGCTTTTGTAACCAACCGCCGAAATGATCCATTTGCTCGACTGCGATCCACTTATCTGACTTCTCTGGGTATTGGGCACGTAGACTCATCTCGTGAGCATACATATACGAGCCACTACAGCTTGCTTGTTTCAATCTTGTGAAATGTGCTTGTTTAAATGAAAGTAGATCGCCGCTATAGGATTCTTTTCTCCCTAAAGTCCCTTTTCCCGGAGCCTCCCTCATGGCGTGATACAGAACGCCGATCGGATTCAGATCATCAATGTAATTAACACAAAACTCAATGACCTCCTCTGTGCCAACACCTGCGCAATGCAGCCTATACAGGCGAGACCGATTCTGAACATACTTCTTTAGGATGCCCATGTACCTCTCGAAAGGGAACATATTGTGGAGGAACACGGGTCCGAGAATTTCTATCTCTTTAACAATGTGGACCATGAGATGGACCATAATATCAAAAAATGATGGAGGAAAGATCATCTCAAGGCTAACGGACTATTGACCATGTCATCATGCAGATTAGATAACTTATTTGGCTCCATGACCTTCTGCGACACGCGTTGAAGAACGAGCACAACTTTATGATTGTCCTCGTACCCGATCCGTGAGAATACCTCGCACCGCCACCGGAGCAACTGTGTCATCAACACGTGACAATCATGGGATTTTGTGTGTACAATTTTATTCTCTTTTATGTTTATGAGTCTCCTTATGTTCGAGGAGTATCCAGAAGGGACCTTCACACTGTTCAAGAACTTAATCATATTTTTTTTCTCTTCCTTGCTCAGAGTGTAGCTAGCGGGGTGGAGGTAATGCTGTCCTTCTGCTCTCATTTCCGGATGTAGGTCGTTCCTCGATTCCCGGTATTTGTAGGTCCTTTCGTGCTTGAAGTGTATCTTTTGATTTGCCATACATATCTAGGAAGCCTAGCAGGTTCACGCAGACATTCTTTGTGATATGCATGAAGTCTAGTGAGTGACGGACCTCTAAGTCTTTCCAGTAAGGTAAGTCCCAAAATATTGACTTCTTCTTCCAAATGGCCTTCGTGTGACCTTGTTCTCTCGGGACAGGTTTGCTACCTGCACCTTTTCCAAATACTACTTTCAGATCCTTCACCAAAGAAAATACAAGAGCCCCACTGCGATGCAGGGGTTTCTTACGTTTCTCTTCTGTCCCATCAAAATTCTCACCCTTCCTCCTTAACGGGTCCTTCGGATGGAGGAATCTGCGGTGGCCCATGTACACAACCTTTCGAGAGTTTTTTAGGTACTTGCTGTCCGTTTCCTCTAAGCAGTGGATGCAGGCTTTATATCCTTTGATAGACATGCCCGAAAGGTTGCCAAGTGCAGGCGATCGTTGATGGTTACGAATAGCAATGCACGCAAAATGAAGTGCTCTCTCTTGTACTCATCCCATACACGTGCACCATCGGTCCACAATGTTAGCAGATCTTCAACCAACGGTTTGAGGTACACATCGATGTCGTTTCCAGGTTGCTTCGGGCCTTCGATAAGCAACGGCATCATAATGTATTTCCGCTTCATACACAACCAAGGAGGAAGGTTGTAGATACATAGGGTCACAGGCCAAATCTTGGATCGCTGCTCATCTCGCCATACGGGTTCATCCCATCATTACTCAACCCAAACCTTATGTTCCTTGCATCCTCAAAGAAAGTCCGGGTATGTTCTATTGACTTTCCTCCACTGGGAGCCATCAGCAGGGTGTCTTAGCCTTCCGTCGTCCTTACGGTCTTCTTTGTGCCAGCGCATCATCTGGGCATGCACTTTGTTCGCACATAAACGCTTCAACCGGGTATTATAGGGAAATACCACATCGCCTTAGCAGGGGCCTCTTCTTCTTACACCGCCTCTACCTCACCGGTCATCATGCCTGGTCTTATACCGAGAAGTTTTGCACACGGACAAGCATCCAAATCCTAGTACTCATTGCGATAAAGGATACAATAGTTACGACATGAATGAATCTTCTGTACATCCAACCCCAAAGGGCGGATAACTTGTTTGGCATCGCACGTAGTTTCGGGCAAGTGTGTTCCCCTCTGGAAGTAACTTTTTCATGAGGCATAACAACTCGTCGAATCCCTTATCAGACAATCCATTGGTCGCCTTCCATTGCATCAGTTCTAGTGTAGTACGCAACTTTGTATGGCCCTGTTGGCAGTTTGGATACAACAATGTTTTGTGGTCCTCCCATAGGCGCTGAAATTTTCCGTAATGTCTTTCATCGATGTATTCTCCCTCTCCATCAAGCAGCATCTGGTCTAGGTCATCATTGCCAAACTCCCCAAATGTATCTTCGTTAGAGCCGGGTTGGCCAGCGTCTAAGATATTGTTCTCCGCCTCTTCTTGTTCACCTTCTTCTTGTATAATCTCTTCTTCACCGTGCTTGGTCCAACAGGTATAATTTGACATGAAACCTCGGGCGAGCAAATGGAAGTGAATGTGACTGGAGTTTGACCACTCCTTCTCATTCTTGCAATCTATGCATGGACAACATATGTAGCCTGACGTCGTGTATTCATCGGCTGCACGAAGAAAATCTTGCAAACCCTGCAAGAACTCCGGGGAGCGTCGGTCCATGTACATCCATCGCCGGTCCATCTACATTATATTCGATCAAGGTAACTTTTAACTCATTTTTCGATAATGAATTATTGAACATTTCCCAAAATCCAAATCAAGACAACTATATTTTTAAAATGGCTTTATTTCATTAAATATTTTTAAAGGCACTATATTTCATTACATATTTTCCCATAAAATGATTATTTACTCCGGTATTCATACCCGACAAGTTTCACGACAGCTTTGCTCAAATTTTTAAAACTTTTTTTGAAAACTTTTTCGCAAAATTTTTGAAAAGTTTTCTCTAATATTTAACTCATTTTATATTTTCTATAAAGCCTTTTATATTGCTGATATTATTTTTAATTCGCAAATGAATTTAAATTTCTTCTTTTTCCACATAACATGCAACATTCTTAATTTCCCCAACTATACATGCACCATTCTTAATTTCCCCAACTATACATGCACCATTCTTAATCTCGCCGTGAGATCAAATGATCTTGGTGCAGCAGAGAGTGGGAGGTGGAAGACGTGTATATTGCGACATAGTCGGTTGAAGGCACAAGCCGGTACTGATAGTCTCACATCAGTACCGGTTCGCCACACATACAATTCGAGCTAAATAATAATGCAAGCAAAATATAAACTTACACAAGTTTTTTCAACCTACAAAAAAAATTGGTCAATCATAGTCTAGATTCAAAATTGTGAACAAATTTAACGACATCTTTGCTCAAATTTTGAAAACTTTTGTCAAATGCACTATTCTTAATTTCCCCAACTACGTGCAACCAATTTTATGAAAACTTTTCTCAAATGCACCATTTTAATTTCCCCAACTACGTGCAACCTAATTTGAGCTAGATCGATGGAACTAAAACATAAAATTGAGCTAGATCCAAACCTTAAATGCGAGCTATATTATAATCCAAGCAAATTATAAGCTTACACAATAAGTTTTTGTATCTTACTTCAATTGATCGAGCTTGATTTATACATTTATAATCCTTCAACGATTAATGGAAAAGATCAAATTTTCTTCATAATTTAAGCAAAGAAGAGGCCCCATTTAACACCAAGTGTAGTGAGGAATGATATTACTAACCTTAGGTATGTCGGTTAAGTAGTAAAATGACAAAAATCGAATTTTTGGCAGCACCTCCCTCCTTCGAGCTCCTTGGCGATGAACTCCTGTTCATCTCTCGCGATCAAATGACTCGGTCTGGCAGAGAGCGGGAGGACGAAGAGTTTAAATTGGTTGGACACTAGTCCCGGTTCAAAGCACAAACCGGTACTAATATCCACCTGCAACCGTAGCTACTAGATAGTACCGGTTCAGAATACAAACCGGTACTGATGTGACTATCAGTACCGGTTGGTACCTTTAACCGGTACTGACGACCCCGAGATAAATGTACACATATGATTTTCATGCATATAATATAAATATTTATAAAGATATTCATCTCGAATCATACTTTCATAATTTTTCTTCCGATTTTCTCCTGATTTTCACTGTCCAATCGAATGTTTCTCAAGCCATTGTTTTGAAACGACAATGCATTGTACCGTAATTTTTTCAACGTTTTTATGTTTTATAATTTTTAATATTTCAATTTAACGGTAAAGGCGGCGGAGCTTCAAGAAGGGGGAGGTAAAACATTATATATTATATTAATAATTCATTACATAAAACATTACATATCATATTAATAATTCATAATATAAAACATTACATATTATATTAATTAATTACAATATATATAATATCCATAGCGGCGCACGGGTGGTGGGTGGCGCGATCACCCATACCACCACTCGTCGTCGCTGCCGGGGGGGCTGTCGTCGCCGGAGTCGTCGTCAGGCGGGGGGCGGTCGTCGTCGTCGTCGTCGTGGATGACGTCTTCATCATCGTCATCCTCGTCCGACGACGTCGCGCTCCTCGAGCGAACCCAACCCTCCTCCTCCTCCTCCTCCTCCTCCTCCTCCTCCTCCCGCTCCTCCTCCTCCTCCTCCTCCTCATGGTCCTCCTCCTCCTCCTCATCCTCCTCCTCCTCCCGCTCCTCCTCGTCCTTCTCCCGAGGTGGTGATGATGGCGCGCCAGAGGGAGAAGAAGGAGAAGCTGCCATAGTTAAAAAATGGGCTTACTACTGATCATCAGTACGTCTCCCTTTACAGTCGATCTGACGGTTTTATAGGAGGCTGGATCGGAAAACAAGAATCCGGATGAACACGAATTAAGAGTTTCATCGTAAAGGCGCGCGGGGGATTGATCAGCGCGGGAGATGAAGCGCATTAGTACCGGTCAAATACAACAACCGGTGCTGATGCTCCATATCAGTACCGGTTGGTTACACCAACCCGTACTAAGCAGCACAGGAGCCGAGGAGGCTGCTTAGTACTGGTTGGTTTAACCAACCGGTCGATAACACTTAACATCGATACGGTTGGTTACATCAACCGGTGCTAAGAACCATCCACGGCTCCTGTGCTGCTTAGTACGGGTTGGTGTAACCAACCGGTACTGATGTGAGAGCATCAGAACCGGTTGGTAGTTACAACCGGTACTGATAATCCCCCCGGACCTGTAGACCGTTGAACCGGGACTGATGTAAATGTTAGTCCCGGTTCATGCATAACCGGTACTATTGGGCCGGTATGGAAGGCCGGATCTGTAGTAGTGCATGCAGCTCCTTTTCCAGCTAAAGCATTCTCACAAGTACATCTTCCTTTTTCCTCTGGTGTTGTCAAGGTGTATTAATTCTTGTCTCCAGAGTACCCATCTGATTTAGGAAACAACATAAGTAAAAAAAGGTAGCAAACCTTCTGGTCCTTGACTAGCTTCAAAACATCTTCATAAGCCCTCTGCTGTTCTATACTTGCCAGCTCAAGTTCACTATTGTCATCTTTTGCCTGTACATGTCAGAAAAGAAACTTAAGATATAAATATATCATAAAATATATTGCAGTATGCACGCTATCACACCATATGGTCAAGTTACAAAGTTTTCAATACATACAAAGTGTCAACTGTTGCTTTATGAGAGACTAGCAAACTCATGGGCATATATAGCACTAAGTACTTATGATATAGAAAGAAGCAGGTCATTATTTAATCTGCTTAGAAACTAAATGTTGAAAAGTAGCATATAATTTAGACAACCCAATATTAACTAATAATATGTACCATGTCAAAGAGAAATCATTGTTATGTTATGTCATTTGAAACGACTTATACAAGTCTCATATGAAATAAATAAAAGAAGTAGGTAACAATTAATCTTGATTTCATTTTGAAGATAGCCACTCAAAATAAACAGGCATTTGATATATATCCTGTAAGTTAAGAATAGTGTATCCTAGGCATAATATTTAGCAAACGGTACATGAGGTCATCAGCATAGCTTATTGCGTAGCATAGATAGTTCATTAACTTACCTTTTGCTTCTCATCATCAAGTTTCTTCCTGTCGCTAGCATTTTCTAGATGCTTAGCACGTGAATTCAGCTCCCTCCTCTTATTTTTGAATTCAAGCTTTGAGTTTTCATTATCCTGGAAAATCCTCACAGCATTGTCACGAGCCTTGTGATGCAGATTGCGCATTTCTGAATGAGACAACGTAAAACATATCATGATGCTGCAGAGTGCATATTGGTGTCAAATAGAGCAACACTGCTTTATTGATTTTGTAACGGCAAAACTAAAGCTAACACCAATGAAAGTTAACGATTGGGAAAAGTGTGTTTGGAGCTGTAACCAACGTTTATCTCATCAAGTTAAGTCTGACAGCTGCCAATTACGATGCTAAATTAAGGACGTACACAAGAGAGAAACGAAGGAACTGCATTCATAATGACGAGAGAAACGAAGGAACTGCATTCATAATGACAGATCAACAGAAGTCGTGCACTCCTGCTACTCATCTAACCAACTGTTCGCGCTAAAAATGTGAAGCAGGATCCTTAGCCTCGAACACACAAGACAAACACCGGGTTTGCAGAGCGTGCCAGTCAATTTGACCTGAAATTGACAAGGTAGAATTTGCAATTTGATCAAAGCCGATAAGCAAAGATTATCGGCTTAACGCTAGTCGGCTGAAGACCGATTAGGAGATAACTAGATCAACCAGTTACGGTTAATCCGGATACAAGGTAAAATCGGCTTTGAGAAGGCGATGCGCAGCAAAGCAAAGCAGATTGAACCTGGTGAAATCGGCTAAAACCAACAATTGGCGATGCGCAGCTATGTTGATTCCGTCGACTTGCAAGGAGGTTGTTCGCGCTAAAAATGTGAAGCAGGATCCTTAGCCTCGAACACACAAGACAAACACCGGGTTTGCAGAGCGTGCCAGTCAATTTGACCTGAAATTGACAAGGTAGAATTTGCAATTTGATCAAAGCCGATAAGCAAAGATTATCGGCTTAACGCTAGTCGGCTGAAGACCGATTAGGAGATAACTAGATCAACCAGTTACGGTTAATCCGGATACAAGGTAAAATCGGCTTTGAGAAGGCGATGCGCAGCAAAGCAAAGCAGATTGAACCTGGTGAAATCAGCTAAAACCAACAATTGGCGATGCGCAGCTATGTTGATTCCGTCGACTTGCAAGGAGGTTGTTCGCGCTAAAAATGTGAAGCAGGATCCTTAGCCTCGAACACACAAGACAAACACCGGGTTTGCAGAGCGTGCCAGTCAATTTGACCTGAAATTGACAAGGTAGAATTTGCAATTTGATCAAAGCCGATAAGCAAAGATTATCGGCTTAACGCTAGTCGGCTGAAGACCGATTAGGAGATAACTAGATCAACCAGTTACGGTTAATCCGGATACAAGATAATATCGGCTTTGAGAAGGCGATGCGCAGCAAAGCAAAGCAGATTGAACCTGGTGAAATCGGCTAAAACCAACAATTGGCGATGCGCAGCTATGTTGATTCCGTCGACTTGCAAGGAGGTCTATGAGGCTAAAAGTACGATGTAAAAGGGCTTGTAAAAAGTAGATGTGTTGTGTGTTGGATTGATTGATTCGCCGCTTGTCGTCTCCTCCTTTTTATAATACGTCCGGCCAATCCGAGTTGTATATGGATACGGCGTCTATCCATATCGGCCTCTGATCTGATTCCCTTTCCCTGTTAGAAACGGATTCCCCTTCCGATCTGTTTCACCGATTTCTTTCCATACGAACGCTTCTATCCATCTCAGACCGATTTTCCCGTAAATACCAAATTTTGGTGCAAACATATGCCCCCCGTTTTTGGAGAATAACTTGTTTTTTTCCAAAAAGAATCTATCGGCTTTATAGAAGAATCCTTTTCGAGATCCACCCCATTAACCGTGCCGTAAAAATCTCGGTGCGTTTTAAATGCACAACTGCTCCCGCCCGTTCGCCTTCTTTTCACCGTGGTATAAATATGGGGGTCCCCCCCATGGTCATTTGCACGCTTTCAAGCTCTCGACGCACGCACCATCGGCTTTCATCATCTTTCTTTCATTCATTTCGAAATCGGCTGAAATGGACCCTTCGCAGGTATTCATTCCGATTCCTCAAAGCTTAGGTCAATTCTACTTAGGGCCGGTAGGTACCATGTTGGCCGACACGGTTATCAATGATGAAATTCCTAGACTCCCATTGTCGGCTGCAGGGTAAAATATCTCCGATTGGGGAAAAAGTTTTAGGGCTTGGCCCACAAATCTGAGGGGGTGGAGATCTTGGTTCATTAGGGTATCGGCTCAAAAGAGGGTAGAATGGGAGAGAATGGGTATAGCTGAATCTCTATCTTTGAGTCTAGCCGACCCTGAAGCCAACGAACCTTTAGTAGCTGCAGCCTGTTATTTCTGGTCGGATTCTTTCAACGCTTTTTTATTCCCATCTGGCCCAATCGGCCCTACTCTGCTTGATGTGACCCAATTGTGTTGCCTTCGGCCAGATGGAGATCAATTATCGGCTTTTAGCGGAAAACCTATATTTAAGTTAATCCGAAAGAAAGGTGAGGGTTGGCACAGATATATTCAGGATAACAATAGAGTCAATGGTCGATTTACCGAGGAGCATCGCTTTTCTCAACCTTTGGCTAGACCGATACCTTTTCTGCGGTGCATCTCTTGGCCCTACCCAATCCTTTCAATTAATAGCCGAACGCTTGGTAGAGGGGCATCGGCTTGCTCTTGGTAAGATGTTTTTGGGAGCGGTATATCAAATGATGCACGTAATCCGTAGCCGACTTTTTTCTGGTTTTGCCAAACATGTTGTTGGTAACATAGGGGGCCCCTTGTGGTTTATCCAGACATGGCTTCATTGTATGTTCAGCCGATCCATTTTATCTGAACCTTCGGGGAATTCAACCTTCCCTAGAGAAGATTATTTAGAACATGTAGTCCCCTAGTATAGAGCTAGCCGATCTTATGGGGAGAGATTTATCATGTCTTCTGCTGGTGAGTTAAAAATGGATCCAGTTGGCTTACACAAATACCTTAGCTTCTTCCTCACCCTGGATAGAGACTCTTTTGGCCAACAAGACTTTTTCCGTTACACTGACGTAGTTGATTATCCGTGCCCATCGTTCCTTCACTTAGATGCCAATAGTTCCTTGATGCCCCAGTCCACTTTAGACTTGTATAAAATCATCCTCTCTCCCTGCATTATTCACGTCGGCTTGAATACACGCAACAAGACATTTCAGCCTTCTTACGAATTTTATCATCCATCGGTTTACGCCCGCCAATTGGGTTTTGGGCAGACCATCCCTTCCTTTCCCTTGTTGTCCTGTATCGAACCCCATTCCCGAGTGACCAACAGTGTTGCTGTGGAGATTGTACCCGAAGTAGCCGACGGATTTCAACTCCTCTCTATGCCACATTTCAATCTTAATTCCCGTCGGTCGGCCGTATTCTCGCAATGGTGGTCTAGGATATCGGAGGCCTTATTGATGGACAGAACTCCGTCGGCTATAATTCTTACCTTTTTTCCTGACTTCCGTGAGCCGACGGTGGCTTCTGGCCCCAGCGAGAGTTCCGGTTATACTGACTCCTCAGTAGCTGTAAAGGTACCAGTGTCTTTTTATCTGTTTCCATGTTGGCTATCGGCTTTCGTTAAGTATGTTTTTGATCTTTCCAGGGCGGCATGGATGCTGGCGAACGAATAGCCGATCCCCATGTTTCTGCCAGTAGTGGCCGACAGAGACGTCCGGGTCAATCTGTCGGCACTACGGGATATACCTCAGGTACTTTGGGTATCCAAGGTCCATCCCTATCGGACCTGGCTCGCCAACGCGCTCCAAGTAAGTCACTTTTTGTGTCGGCTATTATGTTACTCGCGTTATCAAGGTTTAACTGAGTCCATTACAGAGAGGAGGAAGAAATCTACCAGACGTTCGCCAAAACCTGTGAGGCATCCATCTGGTGGTTCTCCGGAGCATTCAGCTACTGATGTGAGTTTCTTTGTGTAGTCATATTGCTTTACATTTGTCTTGTGTTGCTGACTTGCTTTTTGTTCTCTAGCAATCTCCATCAGTACAGATAGCTGGGGTTATAGCCGATCCCCAAGGTGCTACATCGGCTATCCCTCCATCGCTCTCTCCATCGCCACCGGCCGTACCGCTCCCGACGATTGACATTTCCGATCCTGACCCCAAAGCGCCATCAACTGATCTGGCCGATCTGCTGGGCTTCACTTTGGACGAGCTTGACGACCCGGAGGTTATGGCCACTGATGATTACCCAGCCGATATTCAACGCATAATAGCGGCTTCCGCGCCAGCATCGGCTGCCGTTACTGCCGAGCCGGGCATGCAAGAGCGACTCAACCGTCTTTTGGACGAAGTGATGCAGCCGGAGGCGGCTCTACTGGCCAATACGCAACCTCTGAGGGATGCTATGGCGGCCGTGCAAGCCGATCTTCCCCCTGCCGCTATGAGTGCACTGCTAGATGTATGCCACTTGGACGCTCGTCGGCTGGACGTGGAGTCAGCCAAGCTAAGGGTTGAACAGAGGAAGGCCCAACAAGCCGACCAAGAGATCTTGGACAAGCTTATAGCGGATGCCAAATCTCGAAAGAGTGCATTTGACCAGGGTGCTGTTATACTTAAAACGGCTAAGAACAGAGCTCAAGAGCTGGAGTCGACCAAGATCAAACTTGAAGAACAGCTGGCTTTAGTTACAAAAGAACTTGTAGAATGCCAGCTCGGCATCACCGACTCGACGTCTTCACTTGTCGTTCAGAGGCGGCAAATTGGCGAGGTTTTTGCTCAAGTCAAGAACCAATCGGCCAAGATAGTTCTAGTCCCGGGTGATGCAGGAGCCGATCAACAACTGATAGACAGTGTTCAAGCTACCATCGGTAGGGCGGCAGCGGCACTATCGGCTTTAGGAGCCCACTTGCCTGGTTCCGGGCTTCACTGATTTGAGAACAGAGCATCGACTTCTTTTAATGAACTGATTTGTAGTACTGGCTGTGTAGCCGATTTTTGTAAATAATGTTTAATCCGTGTTGTTTGAATGACTGAATCGGTCGGCTGTATGACCGATTTTATATGCATGGTTTTCTTGATGTTTCCCTTCCGGTAGTTAGGACCCAACCCATATGCTTGGGTGATATACCTTTAGATATTTCCCATTGATTGCTTTGGGTAGGACGAACCCGTCTAAGGATTCCAGTATATACGAATTCCCGCTGATTGGCCGATTTATCTTATAAGGCCCTTCCCAAGTTGGAGACCATTTGCCGAATCGATTATCCTTAGACCCGATTGGCAACACGGTTTTCCATACCAAATCGGCTTGATTGAAGGATTTTAAGATTACCTTTTTATTATATGACCTGGCAACCCTCTCTTTATTCCTTTTAAGCCGATCTAGCGTGATCAGCCTTAATTCAGCCAAGTCATCTAGATTGTCAAGCATCGCCTGTTCGTATTCATCGGCTGACAACTTATCTTGCTCACATAGCCTCACTGAGCCGATGTTGATTTCTACGGGCAAAACGGCTTCTTGTCCATATACCAACTGAAAAGGCGATAATTTAGTCGATCCGTGATGAGATAGCCGATAAGCCCATAAAGCTTCTGATAGTGTTGAGTGCCATTTCCTTGGCTCTTCCTCAATTTTTCTTTTTATTAGTTTTATCAATGTTTTGTTCGATGACTCGGCCTGCCCATTGGCCTGAGCGTAATAAGGGGAGGAATTTAGTAGTTTTATCCCAAGACTTCCTGCAAAATCTTTGAACTCCTTTGACATGAACACAGTCCCTTGATCGGTAGTGATCGTTTGCGGGATCCCAAACTGATGGACGATGTGTTCACTTACAAAGTCGATTAGTTCTCTGCTAGTAACTTTCCTGAGTGGTACAGCCTCAACCCATTTTGAGAAGTAATCTGTAGCTGCGAGAATAAATTTATGTCCTTTGCTAGATGACGGAAATATCTGGCCGATTATGTCTACACCCCATCCCCTAAACGGCCATGGCTTGATGATTGGATGCAAAGCCGATGCTGGTGCTGATTGTATGTTACCAAACTTTTGGCATGTTTGGCATCCTTTATAATATTTGAAACAATCTTCTAACATTGTCGGCCAAAAATATCCCGTTCGTTTCAGTATCCATTTCATTTTATGGGCCGATTGATGTGATCCGCAAATTCCTTCATGGACTTCTCCCATCGCTATCTTGGCTTCTTCGGTTCCCAAGCATTTTAGCAATAACCCTTCCATTGTCCGAAAGTATAGTACATCTTCAAGTAGAACATATTTGAGTGCTTTGCGTCTGACTTTCTGCTCGGTCGGCTTAGATGGGTCTGACAAATAATCCCTTATCCCTGTTCTCCAGTCGACAGGGTGAACACATAAAATCAGCCAAACGTTTAGCTCAATTGGTTCCTGTCGGCTTTCGATCTTGTACCTTGATGCACATTGTGCCAATCGGTTTGCTTTATCATTAGCTTCTCTGGGGATATGTTTTATAGAAAATGTAGTGAACATCTCGATGATCTGGAGGCATTGATGTAAGTACTGAGTTAGCGCACCGTGGTTGCATCGGTATTCTCCTTTGACTTGCTGTACAATTAACATCGAGTCTCCAAAAGCTTCGACATCTTTCACCCCGATGCTATCTAGCAATTGTAGACCTCTTAGTAATGCTTCGTATTCTGCTTGATTATTTGAACATCGGCTATTTAGCCGATACATGAAGTCGTACTCCTGTTTTCTAGGTGAAATCAATATCACGCCGATGCCTTCGCCCTCCTGGCAAACGGATCCATCAAAATACAGCTGCCAAGGAGTTACATCAGCTGTTCCTGTTAATGTTCCACTTCCTGTGATAAAATCGGCCACAGCTTGTCCTTTCACAGATTTAGCCGACTCATAGGTTAACTCGAACTCTGTTAAGGCGTATGCCCATTTACCAAGCCGACCCCGCAGAATTGGCGCCGATAATATGTACTTGACTACATCGGTTTTGCATATTATAACGCATTTGGAAGCCAGCATATAATGTTTTAATTTGGTGCAAGCAAAATACAATGATAAGCACAATTTTTCTATTAGGGGATACCTGGTTTCTGCATCTAGAAGACGTCGGCTTAAATAAAATATTGCTCGTTCCTTCCTATCGGCTTCCTGTGTTAAGACTGCCCCAATTGTATCACCTTCAGCCGATATGTATAGTTTAAAAGTTATACCATGCTTTGGTGCAGCCAATACTGGTGGGTTCATCAGATGACCCTTTATGTCGTCAAAAGCCTTTTGTTGGTCATCCCCCCATACAAACTCTTGGTCGGCTTTTAATTTCAGCAATGGTGTGAAGGCACGAATTCGACCAGATAAATTCGAAATGAAGCGCCGCAGATAATTGATTTTGCCGATCAACACCTGTAGTTCCTTTTTATTTGCCGGTGGTTTGGTATCGGCTATTGCCTTGACCCTTGCCTGATTCACCTCGATTCCATTTTCATGCACTGTAAATCCGAGGAATTGTCCAGCCGATACTCCGAAGGCACACTTGAGTGGATTCATTTTTAACCCATGTGTTTTGGTGCTTTCGAACATTTTTTCTAAATCGGCCAAGTGCTGCCAATCTTCTTTGGACTTCACAACGACATCGTCGATGTAAATTTCCACGGAATGGCCGATTAGTTTATGGAAGATGTGGTTCATGGCGCGCTGGTACATGGCACCGGCGTTTTTTAAACCGAAGGTCATAACTTTCCATTCATATAGCCCTAAGGCTCCTGGGCATCTGAAAGCCGTTTTGGGTATATCGACTTCGGCCATGAATATCTGATTGTATCCGGCATTTCCATCCAAAAAACTTATGATTTTATTCCCGGATGCAGCATCGATAAGCATATCGGCTATAGGCATCGGGTACTCATCTTTTGGTGTAGCTTTATTTAAATCTCTAAAATCCACACACACCCTAAGTTTGCCATTCTTCTTCTTTACAGGAACGATATTCGAGACCCATTCAGCATATCGGCAAGGCTGGATAAACTTTGCTTCTAGCAATCGTTCCACTTCTTCTTTTATGGCGTCGTACATCGTAGGATTAAACCGTCTTGGATACTGTTTAAATGGCCTATATCCAGGTTTTATGGGTAGCCGATGTTCAACTAGCTGTCGGCTTAAACCTGGCATTTCATAATACTCCCATGCAAAACAATCTTTGTACTTCCTAAGTAACTCGACCAACTTTGCTTTGTAGTTGGAATCCAACCTAGCACTTACAAATGTTGGTCTTTTCCTATCTCCTTCTCCGATATCAACTTCTTCAAGCAAATCGGCAGATGTGAAGCCTTGCCCTCTTTCTTCTTCGAAATCTTCAATGGCTTCTTCGTATTCATCTTGCCGATAGCCTTTCATCTTCTCTTGCAGCATTGCTATTGTTTTGGACTCCATCTTCTAACAATTCCGTTTGTCCGATCAAACGTGTTAGGTTTGACACTGATCGGCTTGAATCCTGATTTCTCGATGCAAATGAAGTCATAGTCGTCCAACACTTTCCCTGATATGCATTCGGCTTCTTCATGGGGCCAATTAGCATCGGGACTGGCCATAGCGATGTGAGTCGATGTATCGGCCGATACAACTTCTACTGCGTCATTATTCCACTGTACCAATTTTTGATGCATCGTGTAGTTACCTTTAGCATGGATCCAATCCCGCCCAAGGAGCACACTGTAGTTACCTTTAGCTTCTATCACAAAGAATGCAGTCGGTAAAGTCTTGCTACCAACTGTCAATTCTGTCATCATTACACCCTTGGCCTCAGTAGGGTTTCCTGTGAAATCATTTAATACCATATTGGTCTTGATCAGGTCTTCATCGGCTTTTCCTAATTTCCTAAAAATACTTAAAGGCATAAGGTTGACTGTTGCCCCACCGTCGACCAACATCCGTGATATTGGTCGACCGTTAATATAACCCTTGAGATATAACGGCTTTAGATGCCGATGCGCATCTTGAGGCTTCTCGAACACAGCATCTGGTGCACCAAGACACAATTGGGCGAATACCTCCTCGGCCAATTCTTCTCCTTTTCTGAATTCGGCCGGCAAGGTGAATACCATGTTGATGTCCATTGGTGGTGTGTCATCTCGGATCATTGGGGACCCAAAATCGACCGATTGATCAGAATCACTATCGGCCTGTTCTTTTCTTTTCCATTCTTGCCTTCTGGCGGGTATTGGTCTCAACTTATTGAACGTCCGATCTCTTTCCTTTTCCTTGGTGGCTTCCCTTTCCTCCTGGGTTTTCAGTCGCTGAAGCCGTCTTCGTTGCGATTTGCTAAGACCCGAAGGGCACCATCTGGGTTTGGGCTCAATCGGCCTCCTGATTTTCCCAGCCAGGTTGCTTATTTCTCCGTCAGACTCCGTTTTGGTGGTATGGTCGGAGGTGACCATCTCTTGTGTTCTTGGGATCTCCCTTTGTTCTGGCATCGACAATCTTTCATGAACCGGCCTTTTATTGCCTAGCCGATCATGCGCCGATCTTGATAATCTCTCATTGGCCGACCGGTTTTGCTGGAACCTGATTGGATGTTGCATAGGGCACGATGATACTGAAGGTAATATCATTCCTCTTTCCCAGCAAAACTGCCAAAAAGGACACTGCCGATGCTCCTCTTCTTCAGTTCTCATTGGATGAAAGATATTTGACCGATAATGGTTATTTGGTCGATGAGCGTCTTCGTACTTTCGCCTGTGACTAATCCTCTCATATTTTCCCAAAAGCTGTGAGAATGTTGGTTTTGGCTTGAAGGTTGTTCTCCTTGGAATTATCTCTGCTTTGTACCATCGGCCAACTTCAGGATCCCCTTTCGGTTTTATGGTTCTTGAGTTTTGTCCATTTTTATCGGCTTCTATCTGTATTGAGCCGATGGTGATTTGCACCGTATCATCTCCTTTTGATTGAACTTCAACGTTCTTACTCGGCCTGATGTCTTCTTTTATAGGCTCTTTTCCTTTCCGTGAACACTGGACCATGTTAATCTGGAAAGGGTTTGTATCTATCTGCATAGCCGATTCTTCCGCGAACTTCAATCGTCCATCAGAAATAGCCGATTGGATCTGCTGTCGAAAAAGAATGGTGCCACTTGCAATACCTTCGCTTTTTAATCTCATCGGCCGATGGGATGACGTGCCCTTCTGGTAATTTTATAAGTTTCTCCTGTAGTAACAAATCAAATATTTTATCGCATTTTGATACGTCGTATGAGTATTTGACTTCTATCTTATTTTTTATTGGCTTAAGTAGAGAGCATACGAGTGGTTTTTTGGAACCCTTAGTCCACTCGGCTATGTTTATTTCTACTTCTTCGTCTTCGGAAGTGTCGCTCGAATTGTATTCTACCATGTTTACTTTGGCCCTTTCATTACCGTTTAATCTAAATTTTTCTTTAAACCCTTTACTCTCTGCATATCGGCTTTCATGTGCCGATACACGATGGAGCAGGTGGCCTAGATCGGGAAACTCCTGGCCAGATAGTGTAACACCCCAAAATTGTGCTTTTCTTAAATTCATGTGTGATTTGGCACTTTGGTGAATTTTTTGAATTTTCTGGAATTTATTTGGAATTTATTTGAATTTATTCCATTTTGAAATAATTAAAGAATTTAAATTTTCAAATAAAATTTTGTTGGAAATATTTTATTTGAGTCCAAAATGCCCCAAAGTATTTTCCAAAATTTTTCTGGAATTTTTCTGAGTCTTTTGCTATTTTTAATGAATTAAATGAATTACTGGAAATTATTTTAAATATTAAATCGCTGGAAAATCGAGTCGGGTCAAGTACTGTTCATCCGACCGAGTCGGAACTCGAGTTCGACTCGAGTCCGACCCGAGCCATGTGATTCGACCGAATCAAGTCCAAACCCTAACCCTGTGAACCGTTGGATCAAGATCCAACGGCCGAAATCGAGCCGCACCGATCCGACCGGATCCGATCGCGCCCGAGCCAATCGTGGCCGTTGATCGCGCCACGTGGACGGTCCTCCGTCGTCGTCTCCGCCCGAGTCCGAGCCGGATTCCTCCGCCGCGCCCGCCGCCGAGTGGGTCTAGGTTTCCGTTTTCCGCACGGACATCGAGGGTATTTAATGCCCGGGTCGCACCTTGAGGACCGCCTTGACTTCCCGCACCTTTTGCCCTAGCCGCCGCCGCTTGGAACGCCCTGCCGCAGCCGTAATCGCTCGCCGGAGTTGTAGCACTCCTCCGCCGCGGTTTTGCTTGCTCGCCGCCGTCCGTCATCCTCGCCGTTGACCCCAGATCCGGACTCACCGCGACGAGACGCACCCGAAGGACCTCTCACTCGCCGAGCACGCCAAGCGCCGTTCGTGTCGCCGTCCCAGCTCGGCCCGGCTCCGGCGCGCCACGCCATCGCCGTCGCTCGAAGCTTCTCAGCCGTCCGATCAAGATCCAACGTCCCAGATCGCGCCATGTCATCTCACGGTGAGATCCCGTTCAAAATCCCAGATCCGATCTCAACCGTTGGATCTAGATCCAACGGTCCAGATCAAACGCGTTAACCCAAACGCGTGAGAGCCAGATCTAATCTGGGCCGTTGATTTTCAAATCAACGGTCGAGATTGCGCCACGTGTCGGGAAGCCTGACCGCCGCGGTCAGCGCACCCATGCGTGTGACGCTGACACGCCGGGCCCGCGTGTCAGCGACGTGACCAAACCGCACCATGACATCACGTTGACGTCATGGCGGGCCCGCATGTCAGCGGCTGTCCCAGCCGTGCACTGACGTCGACAATAGCGTCACCGGTGGTCCCACACATCGCCACCATGGGCTGAGCCCCGCTGACGTCAGCAATGACGTCACCCGAGGGAGACCCACCTGTCAGTGACACGTGGAGCCGTGGACCGAGTCCACGGTAGACCCGAGCCGAGCGTGGACCGAGTCCATGGACCGGCTGACGTCAGCCGACCAATCCAGTGCTGACACGTGTCCAGGCTGACGCAATAATTAATTTCCGAAAAAGAAAATGAATTATTAATTCGAAATAATGATTTCAGATTTTGATTCAAATTTCAAACGCTTATAACTTTTGCGTTTCAACTCCGATTTGAGTGATTCAAATTTCTAAATTTTGTATAAAATTGAGATCTACCTAAAAATGAATTTTATTTAATTTTTGGACTAAAGTTTTTCTCTGTAAAATTATTTAATTGATTATTTAAACTTCAAAATGCTATAACTTTTGCATTTTAACTCCGAATTTGACGATTCCAGTTTCTAAAAATTCATAAAATTATGTTCTCTCTGTTTATGGACTTTATTTGGATATTTGGACACTTTTTGCCTATTGTTTATTCGTGTATTGCTATTTGCACGCTTTACGAGTAGACGTTGAAGTGCCGGAAGGATTCGAAGGAGAAGTATTGACTCAGGATCCAACTCAAGACCAAGAACAAGTACTTTTTGAAGGCAAGTTGTGCTTTGACCATGTTGATCCTATTTTGAAACCTATTTTGATTTAACCTATGGCATGCTAGTTCAATTATAAAATACTTTATTTAAATATGGGGGATTAGATAAATACCAATTTGCTGTATGACACCTTGATTATTTAAATATGTGCCATGACCCTTGTCACCCTAGTGTGGATTACTAGTTGGACATTACTAAACTGCCAACATGGGTTTGTAGATCGTTGTAGTATACTGCTTAGACCTGCTACGTGCTCATGACATGATTTTGGACAATCAAATGTTAATATTGACTTAATGATATATTGAACCTGTTTTGGAAAGGTATCATGTGATGTTGATGGCACGTGGTGCATGGTAATCAATTGGGGTTTGATAAATAGTTTTTCGACCGGGGCATGTGGCAAGAATAATCAGGTGGGCCAGTTGTGGCACTGGGGATGTTGATTTGGTTCTTCGGGTAGTCTTGCCCTGGTCACCCTAAGGACTTAACCTTGCAAGCCTTTGAATTGAGTCAATCTTGCAACCACATGTCTGTAATGGGACGGACCTAGTTGACTAAGTTGCTAATAACGTACCTGTGGGACCTCAGGAGGTCAACTACACCCTTTGTGTAAGTTGTACGGGGGAGCGTATCGGGGCTGAGGCCAGGTACCCATCTAACGGTTGATTGGCCTAAACTTCGCCTTAGCTAAGGGAAGGGTTAGTTTGCAATAACCGGGGAGGCTCACTTGTATTGTTAGAAGTTTCCGAAAGACTTTGTTCACTGAACTCGCCTTTGTGGTGTTTGATTTGTATCTTGTGGGTAAAGTGCATAACCTCTGCAGAGTGTAGAATCTATTCGAATAGCCGTGTCCGCGGTATTGGACATCGCTCGGGAATTACAGTCAAGGGTTAGACTTTCTTGAAAATAACTTGGACCTGAAGGGTTGGGTTTGGTTTACAAATGACATTAATGTGGACTAGGATGGGAAAGATGTTTATTAAACTCCTTGAAAAGTTATCTATGCTTTACTTGTTACTACCGCTTTGAATCTACTTATGATACTTGTTAAATGTCAAGCATCGCAAAAATACCTTGAGCCACTCCTTTGTATTAAGCCATGCATGTAGTATATTAGCTGCATTACTGCATGACTTGTCGAGTACCAAGTACTCACCCTTGCCACAATACAACACCAGTTGAAGAGGAGACTACACCAGCTTTGGAGGAGGAGCTCCAAGAGGAACCGTCTACTTAGGGAGCGAGCCCAGTCAGTTGCCTGTGGTATACTGGATGGCGCCACGATGTTATCTTATTTTTCTGTTGCTACTATTTCTCTCTTAATAAGTTTCGCCCTGCGAGGCATATATTTGTAACTTGACCATAAGGTCGAGTAACCAGTTTGACTATTTAATTAAAGTACTTTATTAGTATCGAGTGGTATGATTGTGATATTTACCGATGTTAAGACTGTGTGCACTAGCGCGTTCCTGGACTAGTGCTGAATACACAGAGGGTCCGGATTTGCAAATTCGGGTCCCGACAGTGGTGGTATCAGAGCCATACTGACCGTAGGCTCAACCTTAGCTAGAATGGTCGTAGAGAGGTTAAAACCTATTTTCTAAAGGCTAAAAGTTTGTCAAGATAAGAAATGACATCTCGACTTATCTCATTTTTTCTTTTCTTGCCTCTTGCTGAATTTTTTTTTCCCTTACCTTGTCACGATTTAAAAATTTCGAGTTCTTACGTGAGCACTCTTGTGACAGATGGAGGGAGAGTTCAACTACGTCGATCTGGAGGTTGGTCATGCCGCGGAACTTTGGCGTATGTTACAGACTCTCGGAGATTTTGAGAAGCCGCAATACCAAGTGGAAGTGATCAGACAAGCAGGATTGATCAAGGCTTGTGACGTGAAGATTGTGGTACCCGCTAGGAAGAAGGGCCCAGGCAATTGCCCGATACACTGCACTGCCAGGAGGTCTACAAGGCAGATGGGTATCCAAGAAGTATCACGACGAGCAATGCGGCACATTACCCGCATCTACGCTAGAGAGTTGGAGAGCACGGTGTTCCGTTATCATCCGCGCAGCAATAACCTTCTTGACCCGAAGGCGATTCAGGATGAGGATGCCATGGTCACACAGTTGGCACGACTTGTTGTCGCCCAGGAGGATGTACTCGATGATACAAGCAAAGAGCTACAGAAGGCCCGCAAGGAGATCACGACAGAGAAGAACAGATGGCGGGAAGCTCAAGAGTATGTGTCACACCTTCTGCAAAGGATTGAAGAGTTAGAGACGGCATTGTACGCGCTAGAGCTGGAACCAATGCTCGAGCTGCACGAGCCAGACCCGAAGGAGCCAGAGCTTGAGGAGGACACTGCTTCTTCGACTACCACAGATGACACAGTTGCTGGACATGGCAATCGTTTCGCGCCTATGCCGCAGCATCCATACCCAGGCCATGGAGGTTTTCTCGACGAGTGAGCGTAGGTTTTATAGTGAGACTCCTTCGCTGAGTCGCATCATAGAATAAAGAGTCACCCTTTAGGCGTTAGACTCCAGTGTTAGTTCAATTTGGATTTTCATTGCTTGCTGAGTGTGCAGTATGTGTTGCAGGCCTTTAGGCATTGTAAGCAACCATACCAAGTTATTGATATCATTAGTTAATAAAGTCGGACCTTAAAGTTACACCTTTCGCCCCGCATAAGTTCCATATCAATTGTCTATTCTTGTTTCCCTCTCATCTCTAAAACCTAGAGCAAACCGACAGATGGTGAACACCCGCGGAAACTTTGGAGGCAATGGGAGTGGTTTTCGCCCAACAGAAAACCCCAATGATGGAGCACCAGCACCGCCACTGGACATGCAGAATTTTGGAGCATTTCTTGCTGCTCAGACTCAGTTGATGCATGCTATGATGCAACAGATGCAACACGTCACTGCTCAGGCCACCGCTAATCAAGTCAATCAGGGACAACGCCAGATTACCAGACTGTCAGAGTTCATGAGGACCCATCCACCCACTTTTTCTGGGAATGCCAATCCGTTGGAGGCCGACGACTGGTTAAGGTCAATTGAGAGGAAGTTACATATCGCTCAATGCATAGGAAATGAGAAGGTACTCTACGCTTCTCATCAGTTGGAAGGAACAGCCGCCGAATGGTGGGAGAACTTCTGTGCCACGCAAGAGAACCCTCAGGACATCACTTGGGAGGAGTTCACAGCTGCATTCCGTCAGTATCACGTGCCTGAAGGAATCATGGACCTCAAGAAGGAGGAGTTCAGAGCACTGAAGCAAGGTAATCAGCCAGTGGTCGAATACCTGAACAAGTTTACACAGCTTGCTCGCTACGCACCTGAGGATGTAGCGACAGATAAAGCCAGACAGTCTCGCTTTTTGAAGGGACTTAACTCAGGACTACAGGTGGGACTGATCACCCACACCTTTCCAGATTTCCAAGAGTTGGTGAATAAGGCGCTTATTCTTGAGGACAAGTGCAAGGAACTGGATGAGAACAGGAAGCGCAGGATGCAACAGCAGGGATCACGCCAGGGAACGCAACAGCGTATGAGAGTTGCACCAAATCAATTTTTCAGATTCCAGCCACATAATGCAACTAGGACACCGTCACCAGCACCAAGACCCGTTAATCGTAACTACTGCACTTGCCCCGCTAGAAACGCCGCCCAGGCACAAGAAGGAACAGTGAGACGCTGCTACAACTGCAACGAGCCAGGACACTTTGCCAACAGTTGTCCAAAGAAGACAGCAGGAGTAACCCCAATTCGCTTCAACCTGGGATCCACACCAGCTAGGACGCTAGCACCAGGAACCACATCCCAGACTGTGGTAAGAGGCCGAGTCAACCATGTCACCGCGGATGCACTGCAGAATGCTACGGACGTCGTACTGGGTAAGTTACTAGTCAACTCAGTACCTGCAACAGTTTTGTTTGACTCTGGAGCTTCGCATTCGTTTGTTTCGCAAGGCTTTGCTGCTAGAAATGATTTGGAGATTGCAAGACTTAAATGCATGCTTTTAGTTCAAACCCCTGGTTCCGAACTCTGAACGAAAGTAGGATGTTCCGGGGTGAGAATACTAATAGATGGGATAGAGTTCCTAGCAAACCTTATTATTTTGGAGACCCAGACCTTAGATGTTATTTTGGGAATGGATTGGTTATCCAAGCACAAGGCCGTATTGGATTGTGGACGAAGAACTAGCTCAGTTGAGAGCCCGTGTGGAAAGAAGGTAGAATTTCAAGCCACTGTCGTTAGAGATGGACAGTTGATGGTTAACAGTACCAAGACAATCAGCATAGAGGATGTCTCGGTAGTGAATGAGTACCCAGATGTTTTTCCTAAAGATCTACCTGGTATGCCGCCAGACAGGGACATAGAGTTTGTGATAGAGCTTGTACCTGGTACAGCACCGATAGCAAAGAGACCGTATCGGATGTCCACCGAAGAATTGGTAGAGATGAAAAAGCAACTTGAACAGCTAATGGAGAAAGGATTTATCAGACCGAGTTCATCGCCGTGGGGAGCGCCAGTGTTGTTTGTCAAGAAGAAGGACGGAAGTTTCAGGATGTGCATTGACTACCGTGCACTTAATGAAGTCACCGTGAAGAATAAGTACCCGCTACCCAGGATTGATGATTTGTTTGATCAGCTGAGAGGAGCCGGAGTTTTCTCCAAGATTGATCTGAGATCGGGATACCATCAGTTGAAGATCCGATCGAGGATATTCAAGACCGCATTCTCGTCAAGATATGGACATTACGAGTTCTGATTATGTCCTTTGGTCTCGACGAATGCGCCAAAGATATTTCATGAATATGATGAATAAGGTGTTCATGGAATATTTGGACAAGTTTGTTGTCGTGTTCATAGATGATATCCTAATCTACTCTAAGACAGAGGATGAACATGCCGAACACTTGAGGCGAGTATTGGAAAAGCTGAGGGAACAGCAACTCTTCGCCAAGTTCAGTAAGTGTGATTTTTGGAAGGACAAGGTGGAATTCCTAGGACATGTAATGACCGCAGAAGGAGTCGCTGTAGACCCAAGCAAGGTAGAAGCTGTGTTACATTGGGAGCAGCCGAAGACCGTAACCCAGATCAGAAGTTTCCTTGGAATGGCAGGATACTATCGCCGTTTCATTGAAGGCTTTTCGACAATTGCGAAACCTCTCACGCAATTGCTGAAAAAGGAAAAGAAGTTTGCATGGACGCCAGAGTGCGAGAAAGGATTTCAAGAACTGAAGAAGCGATTGACATCAGCGCCGGTGTTAGTTCTACCGGATGTTAATCAAAGCTTTGATATCTATTGTGATGCATCGCGTCAAGGACTTGGATGTGTGCTGATGCAGAACAGAAAAGTTGTTGCTTATGCATCAAGGCAGTTGAGGCCGCATGAGGAAAAATTATCCGACGCATGACCTGGAGCTAGCTGCCGTAGTGCATGCCTTGAAGATATGGCGTCACTATCTAATTGGAAACAGATGTGAAGTATACACGGACCATAAGAGTCTTAAGTACATCTTCACCCAATCAGATCTGAATATGAGGCAGAGGAGATGGTTAGAGTTGATCAAGGACTACAATGTTGGGATCCATTACCATCCCGGGAAGGCCAACGTAGTAGCCGATGCTCTGAGTCGGAAAAGCCATACCATGAGTATGTTGCTAGCCACAAGTCAGGATGAGTTATGTGAGGATTTCCAGAGAATGAAGATTGAGGTGGTACCTAGCGGATTCTTGGCCGCATTAGAAGTAAAGCCTACCCTAGAGGATCAGATCCGAGAAGGACAGAAGGATGATGACAAGATCCGCAGGATTAAGTCCATCAAGGAAGAAGGCAAGGCAGAGGATTTCAAGTTGGATGAGCAAGGCACGTTATGGCTAAAGGATCGCATTTGTGTACCGAACAAAAAGGAGCTGAAGTAGTTGATTCTAGAAGAAGCCCATGACTCCAAGTATTCAATTCATCCTGGAAGCGCCAAGATGTATCAGGATTTGAAGGAGAGATTCTGGTGGCCGAGCATGAAGCGTGAAGTTGCCGAGCATGTTGCATTGTGCGACGTATGCCAGAGAGTCAAGGCAATGCATCAGAGACCAGCAGGATTGTTGCAGCCGCTGAAAATACCTGAGTGGAAGTAGGAGGAAATCGGAATGGATTTCATTACCGGTTTGCCTAAGACTCAAGGAGGTTATGACTCCATATGGGTTATAGTGGATCGCTTGACCAAGGTCGCCCATTTTATCCCCGTGAAGACCACTTACTCGGGAGATAAGTTAGCAGAGTTGTATATGACCAGGATCGTCTGTTTGCAAGGAGTGCCAAAGAGGATTGTATCGGACAGAGGTACCCAATTTACCTCAAGGTTCTGGAATAAGTTGCACGAAGCCATGGGAACCCGTTTGAACTTCAGTACAGCTTATCATCCACAGACGGATGGCCAGATCGAAAGAGTCAATCAGATTCTGGAGGATATGCTAAGAGCGTGTGCATTGGCCTATGCTACCTCTTGGGATAAGAGTTTGCCGTATGCCGAGTTCAGTTACAATAATAGTTACCAGGCTAGTTTACAGATGTCACCTTTTGAGGCACTGTATGGTCGACCCTGTCGGACGCCATTGAACTGGAATGAGACAGGTGAACGCCGTGTCTTTGGGCCAGATATTCTTCAAGAAGCTGAAGAACAGATTGCCATGATCAGGGAGAGATTGAAGATAGCCCAATCACGACAGAAGAGTTATGCTGACAACCGTCGCCGAGACCTGAATTTCGAACCAGAAGATTTCGTGTATCTCAGAGTCACGGCGCTCAGGGGAGTTAAGAGGTTCCATGCCAAAGGAAAACTCGCACCCCGTTATGTTGGACCATTTAAGATTTTGAGCCATAGAGGCGAAGTTGCTTACCAGCTGGAATTGCCACAGTCATTAGCAGGAGTGCATGACGTATTCCACGTGTCCCAGTTGAAGAAGTGTCTCCGAGTTCCTGAGGAACAGACACCGCTAGAATCAATTGAGTTGCAAGAAGATTTGACTTACAAGGAGCATCCCGTGAAGATTTTGGACACTATGGATCGAGAGACCAGAAATAAGTCAACCCGCTTCTGTAGAGTTCAGTGGAGCAACCATGCAGAGAGCGAAGCAACTTGGGAGCGCAAAGAGGATTTGAAGAAAGAGTTTCCAAACCTATTCTGTAGTAAGCCCTGAATCTCGGGGACGAGATTCTATTAAGGGGGGAGGTTTGTAACACCCCAAAATTTTGCTTTTCTTAAATTCATGTGTGATTTGGCACTTTGGTGAATTTTTGGAATTTTCTGGAATTTATTTGGATTTATTTGGAATTTATTTGAATTTATTCCATTTTGAAATAATTAAAGAATTTAAATTTTCAAATAAAATTTTGTTGGAAATATTTTATTTGGGTCCAAAATGCCCCAAAGTATTTTCCAAAATTTTTCTGGAATTTTTCTGAGTCTTTTGCTATTTTTAATGAATTAAATGAATTACTGGAAATTATTTTAAATATTAAATCATTTGGAAAATCGAGTCATGTCAAGTAATCTTGTTCATCCGATCGAAGTCGAACCAGTCGGACTCGACTCGAGTCCGACCCGAGCCACGTGACTCGACCGAATCAAGTCCAAACCCTAACCCTGTGAACCGTTGGATCAAGATCCAACGGCCGAAATCGAGCCGCACCGATCCGACCGGATCCGATCGCGCCCGAGCCAATCGTGGCCGTTGATCGCGCCACATGGACGGTCCTCCGTCGTCGTCTCCGCCCGAGTCCGAGCCGGATTCCTCCGCCGCGCCCGCCGCCGTGTGGGTCTAGGTTTCCGTTTTCCGCATGGACGCCGAGGGTATTTAATGCCCGGGTCGCACCTCGAGGACCGCCTTGACTTCCCGCACCTTTTGCCCTAGCCACCGTCGCTTGGAACGCCCTGCCGCAGCCGTAATCGCTCGCCGGAGTTGTAGCACTCCTCCGCCGCGGTTTTTGCTTCGTTCCGCCGCCGTTGACCCCAGATCCGGACTCACCGCGACGAGACGCACCCGAAGGGACCTCTCACCTCGCCGGAGCACGCCCGAAGCGCCGTTGCCCGTGTCGCCGTCCCGGCTCGGCGGCCCGACTCGCCGCACACCATCGCCGTCGCTCGAAGCTTCTCAGCAGTCCGATCAAGATCCAACGTCCCAGATCGCGCCACGTCATCTCACGGTGAGATCCCGTTCCAAATCCCAGATCCGATCTCAACCGTTGGATCTAGATCCAACGGTCCAGATCAAACGCATTAACCCAAACACGTGAGAGCCAGATCTAATCTGGGCCGTTGATTTTCAAATCAACGGCCGAGATTACGCCACGTGATGGGAAGCCTGACCACCGCGGTCAGCGCACCCGTGCGTGTGACGCTGACACGCCGGGCCCGCGTGTCAGCGACGTGACCAAACCGCACCATGACGTCACGCTGACGTCATGGCGGGCTCAAGATGCCGCTTGTCCCAGCCGTCGGCGCCGACGGCGTCAACAATGAGCGTCACCGGTCCCACTGCCGACACCATGGTGAGCCCGCCGACGTCAAAGCAATGACGTCACCCGAGGGAGACCCACCTGTCAGTGACACGTGGAGCCGTGGACCGAGTCCACGGTAGACCCGAGCCGAGCGTGGACCGAGTCCATGGACGGTGACGCCACCGACCAATCCAGTGCTGACACGTGTCCAGGCTGACGCAATAATTAATTTCCGAAAAAGAAAATGAATTATTAATTCGAAATAATGATTTCAGATTTTGATTCAAATTTCAAACACTTATAACTTTTGCGTTTCAACTCCGATTTGAGTGATTCAAATTTCTAAATTTGTATAAAATTGAGATCTACCTAAAAATGAATTTTATTTAATTTTTGGACTAAAGTTTTTCTCTGTAAAATTATTTAATTGATTATTTAAACTTCAAAATGCTATAACTTTTGCATTTTAACTCCGAATTTGACGATTCCAGTTTCTAAAAATTCATAAAATTATGTTCTCTCTGTTTATGGACTTTATTTGGATATTTGGACACTTTTTGCCTATTGTTTATTCGTGTATTGCTATTTGCACGCTTTACGAGTAGACGTTGAAGTGCCGGAAGGATTCGAAGGAGAAGTATTGACTCAGGATCCAACTCAAGACCAAGAACAAGTACTTTTTGAAGGCAAGTTGTGCTTTGACCATGTTGATCCTATTTTGAAACCTATTTTGATTTAACCTATGGCATGCTAGTTCAATTAGAAAATACTTTATTTAAATATGGGGGGATTAGATAAATACCAATTTGCTGTATGACACCTTGATTATTTAAATATGTGCCATGACCCTTGTCACCCTAGTGTGGATTACTAGTTGGACATTACTAAACTGCCAACATGGGTTTGTAGATCGTTGTAGTATCTTTGCTTAGACACACTTTCGTGCTCATGACATGATTTTGGACAATCAAATGTTAATATTGACTTAATGATATATTGAACCTGTTTTGGAAAGGTATCATGTGATGTTGATGGCACGTGGTGCATGGTAATCAAGCGGGGTTTGATAAATAGTTTTTCGGCCAGGGGCATGTGGCAAGAATAATCAGGTGGGCCTGTTGTGGCACTGGGGATGTTGATTTGGTTCTTCGGGTAGTCTTGCCCTGGTCACCCTAAGGACTTAACCTTGCAAGCCTTTGAACTGAGTCAATCTTGCAACCACATGTCTGTAATGGGACGGACCTAGTTGACTAAGTTGCTAATAACGTACCTGTGGGACCTCAGGAGGTCAACTACACCCTTTGTGTAAGTTATGCGGGAGCGTCATCGGTGAGGCCAGGTACCCATCTAACGGTTGATTGGCCTAAACTTCGCCTTAGCTAAGGGAAGGGTTAGTGTGCAATAACCGGGGAGGCTCACTTGTATTGTTAGAAGTTTCCGAAAGACTTTGTTACGGGAACTCGCCTTTGTGGTGTTTGACTGTATCTTGTGGGTAAAGTCATGCACAAACCAGTTGTTGGATCGGCTCAAAGGAAAATCATGCGATCGGGCTTCCATGAGTATGCGCCTTGATGGTCACGCCTCCAGCCGAAAGAAAATCAACCTACAAAAAACTCGCCGGAAAAATGATGCTTCGACGACTTGAAACACAGGACCTCTCTCAAGACATGCACAAACCAATTGATCTACACGCAGTTTTGTTGATTTCTATTGCCTTGTTCTGTTCTTGCTTACAGGGCCTTATAAAGGCTACGTCTTCTCCGACATGCACACCCATACGGACAACGCACCCAGCTAGGACACGGCTGCCAGGTACAACTCGGACATAGACTCCGTATAGGATACGAATACGGCGAATATACAAAATTAGCTCCAACAATCACCCCTCTAATTTTGTAACGCCTAATTTCTAACTTGTTGAGGCAATCGGTCACAACTACGATTTGCTCAAGTTTTATTCGACACTGGATGGAGAACACATCTCCTGGACATCCCATACTCGACTTACTTAATTCAAGACGGCGGGCACATCTCTTCTACGTCTTGGACGCATCTTCGACGGACTTGAGTTTGGATGGCGAACGCATCTCTTCAACACCCCGGACTCAACTTTGACGGACTTGACTTTGGACGACGAACACATCTTCTCACGTCCCGGAGCCAACTCTCTTACTTGACAGATCATCCAATCAATACTGGTCCCTTCTTACTTTGGACCTCGGCAAGAAGTGCTTTTTCCTCCTCCTTTACCTTGCGGCACTCGGAAGCAAAATGCCCATAATCATTACAATTATAGCATCTCACTTTTGCCTTGTTGAATCTTCGATTCTTGCGGCCTCGTTCACCATCTCCTTTCGAGCCACCGAACGAGCCCTCGCCGTCGCGTCTCGACGATCGGGCCTCCCATTCGGCTCGTGTCAGGAGTAGGTTTTCTTCTTTGCCGCTATCGGATCCCTTAATCCGTTCCTCGTGTGCCTTCAAACGACCGATCACCTCCTTGATCGTCATCACCTTGAGGTCGCCAAACTGCTCAATGGTGGAGACGATTTGTAGGAACCTGCTAGGGACAGCACGAAGGAATTTCCTTACCACGTAGCTTTCCTCCATCTTGTCGCCAAGTGCTTTGATTTTGTTGACGACTGTCGTCAACCGGATGGCGAAGTCGTCGACTGACTCCGTCTCTGTCATGCGCAGCCCTTCGAACTCAGCTTTCAGGGTCTGTACCTTTGCCTCCTTCACACGATCAGCGCCAAGATGCATCGTCTTCAACGTCTCCCACGCAGCTTTGGCTGTCTCCTTTTCAGCCAGTAGGAAGAGCGTTTCTTCTGGGATGCCTACGAAGATGGCCGCCAATGCCATCTGATCCTTACGCACATCAACTTTTTCGATCGCTCCCCACAGGTCTTGAGCCCTCATGTACACCTTCATCTTGATTGCCCATGCTGCATAATTGCTCTTCGTGAGCATCGGATAATGCAGCTCTATAGCGGAACTCTCCTTCGCCATCGCACTTGATATCGCCTGATCACCGGTGTCACCACTTCCCGAAGATTTCGACATCTTCTGGGGCAACAGATCAAGAACTACGGCACCTGCTCTGATACCAATTGTTGGATTGGCTCAAAGGAAAATCATGCGATCGGGCTTCCATGAGTATGCGCCTTGATGGTCACGCCTCCAGCCGAAAGAAAATCAACCGACAAAAAACTCGCCGGAAAAATGATGCCTCGACGACTTGAAACACAGGACCTCTCTCAAGACATGCACAAACCAATTGATCTACACGCAGTTTTGTTGATTTCTATTGCCTTGTTCTGTTCTTGCTTACAGGGCCTTATAAAGGCTACGTCTTCTCCGACATGCACACCCATACGGACAACACACCCAGCTAGGACACGGTTGCCAGGTACAACTCGGACATAGACTCCGTATAGGATACGAATACGGCGACTATACAAAATTAGCTCCAACACCAGTTGCAAATTTTAAATTATGCAATAGTACAAGGCATGATTAAATACCATGTGGTGATTTGCTCCATTTGACAATCAGGTACGACGTACACTTGGGTTTGGGAGTGTATAGGCATCATCCGGATGTTTTTGTCCCAAAAAACATCCAAACTTTGAACCGTACGATTAAAACACACATTCGTAGGATCAACCCACCTTGAATTCAGGGGGCCGTGAAAAGCAAATCCAATGACCAGGAATTTATATGATGGTTGCTAAAGAAAACATGCGGATGAAACTTATCAAAACCCAAGGAAATAATTGCAAAGCGCACCTTCATTATATGCCTCATGTAACCTCCTATTGTCGTCCTCAAGCCGTGCAATGGAGAGTTGTGCCGCATTATTCTTTGTTGCTAAATCGTGCAGGTACCGGTTCTTTGCCTCGATCTGAGCTGCCAGTATCGCCACCATCTCCCCCGACTTATCCGACTCTCTCTTGGAGACCTCACCTACGGTTGTCAGGTTGGCATGCTTCCTCAGGTACCTGCCTACCACACTCCCTGCGTTGTAGTCCCCCTCTCGAGCAACCCACCCGTAGACATTGACCTCCCCACCCTTCGCAGCACCCCCACCACTACTATTCCTTGCCTCCCATTCCTTCTTCCCAAGCTTACCCACGTTGAAATGGTTCTCAAGTGTGAGGGCGTCGCTAAATCCACCCCAACCTTCTGTAAACCTCACAATCGCAAAGCTTCCCGCCCCATCGACAACCAAAGGCACAACACCAACCGAACTAATCAGCGTGCCCACCCTGCCAGCAAAGCCCTCAGCACTGAAACCTGCATCGGCTGCAAGAACCGCAGTCCATGGCCAAGCAAATTTCTCCTCCTCCTTTGGCAGCCCCACGGAACTGGATCCAGCGGTATCACCTACATTGGCACTGGCTTTTCCCTTGGCACCGGCATTAGCATTAGCAGTGGCATTGGGATTACTTACATTGCCATCAAGACTGGCAAGGTCATTCGCGAAGGATGGGTCGGCGCGCACAAAGCGGGCAAACGCGCGGTGGAAGGCGCGCTCTCGGCCGTGGCGACGATGCTTGCTGGAGACGCCGATGCCGTCCGCGTGCTGGAGGAGGTCCTTGAGCTTGTAGTCCTGCTTCTTCTTGCCGGGGCAGAAGGGGCAGCGGAAGGTGCCGTCCGGATTGCGCACCCGGTGGTTGCCGGACTTGAGGAGGTAGTAGGTCTTCTTCTCGTAGTCGCTCTCCGCCTCCGAGTCGTCGGGATCGTCGGAGGACGGCTCCCTCGTGGCGGTGACCAAGCCGGCGGCCTCGGCCTCCGCTTCCTCATAGGGGTCCATGTAGTCGTCCACGTCAAGATCCATTATTGAAGCAGAGTTTCAACAGCACAAGAGCAAGATTTGAGATGATTCCTGAGGGCAAATCTAATCTCCCTAATAAATAACTGAATTGGGAAAAAGCTAACTTCCACGTTGTCCTCTCTACCCCCACGTCGCGCCTTCACCTCCCCACCTCCCCAAGGCCTTAACTCGAAACAAAACAATGATGGCAGCCCACTTTGAATGTTGAAATATGCAATGATGCGTCTTGGGCCTTCTGGCGCGCTGCAGGACAGGTTCGGCGCCTCGGCTTCGACAAGGAGAGCAAGACCGTGGACTGGGCTACAACATCCGCTCGCGACGCAGTCGCCGCTCTTCCTCGCCAACACGGCCATCATCGTCTTCACTGGTGTCGGGGCTATCGGCGCCTTCGCCTCCTTACGGAAGCTCGTGCTCGACGCTGGCCAGTTCAAGCTCTTCAGCAACAAACGTCGTCGACTGATCGAAGTATATATACGCTTTGTTTGTTTCTCCTCACCTCGTAGGCTCGTAGAGAGCTAGCGTGGAACGCACATGCATACTGCGTGTATAGCGCTATACATCTATATGTACGTATGTATTGCATTCCATTAACTGCTGATTTTGCATTCCACTATATGTTGGAACGCACGCATGCATCGAGTATTCGAGTGTATACCAAGTATAGCTATAGTATTACCAGTGATGTAAATTTAGTGTAGTGTATAATTAAGAGCAAATGCAAAATCAGCAGAATATAAGTAAATGTAGAACAAATATGAACATTTCACTTGTAATATTTGTAGTGATGTAAGCCTCCAAGGAAGGACAAGATGTGGCGTTCTTTAGCAGTGCATGTGTCTGTGTTAATATTTGGTCGGTGATATTTTGCAATGAAACTATTCATTTGGCACCTTTGTTGGTGATGTGTGCTTTAAACATGTGACATTTCGAATTGATTATTATTTTGTTCAACCATGCCAATGGACTATGCATTTATCATGACATTGCTACGTTTAGTGTAACGAATCTATATAATGTGCTATGGACTTGTCATGTTGTCTTGTTTTATTGTTGTCCTATGCAATTTGTGACGATTAATTGATTTTGGATCAGTTCTCACAAATTTGTCCAAATTTTTTCAAAAAATTTGAATTTGGTCCGATAAATCCGATACTTCCGATAAATCATGTTTACCGGTGGCCTTCGGTAAATTTTTTAAACCGGTAAGGAAAACCCTGTCCCTGCTAATATAAAAGGACGCGACCAAAAAAACCAAACTGCCTCCTCCATTGGATGACAGCGAGAGGAGGAATCATATATACCGGTTCAGCGACTTCAGTGGAAGGACAATCCACAGCTGAAAATACTCCTGGACAGGCTAAAGAAGACATCCAACGGCGAAAGAAATCATCCAACCCAACCGTTGGAAAGATCTGGGGCTCACTCTGGAAAGATATTCTATTATATCAGGTAACAGAAATCTGGTGACATGGACAATAATTGTGTTAGGATTTGTATGAGTTTTATTTTTAAATAGTGATATCTATGAAACTTACTTTGACTCTTTTTAGATTTTCCGTGCAATCCGGAGAATTTTGTACAGTTTTGTTGCCTTCTTTTCGACATGCAATAGGCATCTGCTCAGGCAATCTTCTTTCTCGCTTGTATGCTCTGCTAGAGTATTAGCATTGTTGCTGCATTTGATGGTTCCATCTAAGATTGCATTATCCGGTGTGATGGGTTGCTATACATCTTCAATCATGTTTTGTTTGTGTTATGCACCTCATACATGATCATAATAATTTTTATGTTCCAATTCATGTATAGATAGACAAAATCCATTTACTATCTACCAATCCTGCTGACAAATGACTAGACATGCTTTGTCATCGTATGATTTAGAGTTGATGATATGTATCACTGTTTTGATACTCCATTGCAACGCACTGGCACCTTACTAGTATTTATCAGCTCGATCCTTGGAGTAATGATAACTTCTCTGTCGAGCCTGGTGAAGACTGTGCAAAAATAGATTAATATGAATTAACTAGGTGCCGCTATTGGTAAGGTGTTGATTGTTGAGCAACCCATGCTGATACAAACTACTGTTGATTGTTGTAACATTAGGGGTGGGCATTCGGTTTATTCGGATTTTTTGGTTCGGTTTTTTCGGTTTTAAATTATTTCGGTTTTTGAAAATCAAAAACCGAACCGAACCGATCACAACCAAGAACCGAACCGTATAAACTGAAAAACTTCGGTTCGGTTTATTCGGTAATTCGGTTAACCGTTGTGGCCGTCGGCGAGCGCGAGGAGGAGGGCATCCTTGAGGTAGGAGGCGGAGCGGAGGAAGGGCTTCCGGCGATCGAGGGAGGTAGCCTCCAAAGAAGATGAGGTCAAGGCCGAGGCGGCCTTCTTTGTTGCCACGGCGTGTGCGACATCACGTCGGAGGACAACAAGTCGACGCGACGCCGCCGAGGTGGTGGTCGGCGAGAAGTCAAGGGTGTTGACGGCGAACGCGAACCACTGCATTCTCAAGAAGGGGCTGCTGGTGCATTGGGAGCGGCGGGCTGCTCCAGTCTCCGGTCGCCCCCATGATCGATTCAAGGACGAAGTAGTAAATTCAAGGATCCTAAACACTCCAATTTGATAGCATAAAAATGTTACATAACCAAAGTAGCAAAAGACGCATACGAATGGCACATAAGAATAAAGATCGCCCACAAAATCAAGAAATCCCCAAAGCACGAACACAAATTCATAGAGGCACAATCCATCTCCGTATGTGCCATCTCCCAGATGCAAAGGTGTGCCAAATGCCACAGATCTTGAGCTAGGCCTTGCTCAGACTAGCACCCCTCGAGCCGAGCTCCGCATGCTTAGCCGCAAGTCTGGATTCAAAGAACGGCGATCCAGCCTGAGAAAGAGACCAAGGATCCGAAAGCGGTGGTCGATTACTGGCCGGTGAAGAGCAGCCAAGGCGTAAGCTCCCGTGCAGAGCTGGTCGATTACCTGCTGGTGAAGAGCGTTGCCGAGCATGGCGTCCCAGCGGGTGGATTGGGATTTGGGAGGAGTCGAGGAGGAGATGCCGAGACTGGGGAATGGGGATCGCGTGCTGCGGGATCGAGATTTAGGAGGAGTCAAGGAGGAGATGCCGAGACTGGGGAATGGGTATCGTGTGCGAGTTTCTTTCTTGCGCCGGGCTCTTCGGTTAATTCGGTTGTTCGGTTGTTAAAAGCTAAAAACCGAACCGAAAATGAAAAACCGAATAGCACTAAAATAAAAACCGAACCGAAAACCGAAAACCAAAAAAACCGAAAAAACCGGTTAATTCGGTTCGGGTCGGTTCGGTTTTTCGGTTTCGGTTTATTTATGCCCACCCCTATGTAACATCCCAACATTTGCTTAAAATGTATTTATGGTATTTTTGAAATATTTAGAATTGTTTGGAATTTATATGGATTTTTTGGAGTTAATTGGAATTTCAGCTTTTTATTAAATTAATTAGATAAAATTTAAATCATGCGTTTTGCCTGAGCATAAAATCTGAAATTTTGTTTAAAATAAAGATAATTGGAAAATGAGAGTGTTCTCTTCAAATATTTTCGAAAAACATTTTATATAACTTAAGTCGTTGATTTTACAAAAATCTGTACAGGTGTCTGATTCACTAAAAGAATTTTTATGAAAAATCTATACGTTGAAAAATCGTGAAACTAACTTTGTTAAGTTCCAAATAGTTCCTAGTATTTTAGAGGAATTTTTCAGATTTTTAGAACCACTCTGCTATTTTTTTTCCTTCCTAAACACGTTTTGAGAACGTATACGCGTATATACATATATGCATGAAGCCTCATGACCTTAATGAATACATGGTCGTCGCATTTCCAGCCATTTACTCTGCCTGCACGTTTCTCATTCCTCTAGTAACCCATGCAACTAGTAATCCAGCTGTGACACTACGGAAGGTCATAATCTTATAAAATATGAAATTTGAGGTCAAAACATTGTAAGATGTGAATATGAAGGCTAAAAACTTTACGGTATGAGGTTTATTTGCGTTTCCGGGCCGATTCCGGGAGTTTGGGCCTTTCCGGGGGAGTTTGGGCCTAAGGGAAGGGGTCGTGGGCTTTGGTGGGAAGGAGTTTGAGTGGTTGGGGGCCTCCCCCAGCTCATATTGCGCCCCAACCTGCTGCTTGCGCCCCTCCCTCCCTCACGCCTCCTCCCCACCTTGTGCGCCTCCCCTCCCCTATCCTCCACCCCTTGCTGCCCCTAGGGGAGTTCTCCACCTTACCAACCCGAAGATCCATCCATTTGAGCGCTCCGCGACGAGGAGATCCGGTGGATTTGGAGCGAGAAAGGAGAACGCGCGAACCGGGAGGAGATCCGTTGGGTTTTCGTTCGTCGGGCGAAGGTATGGCCACGGGGATCCTTGGGGTTGGTCTAGGATCTGTTCTAAGGGTTAATATCATGTTTCTAGATCAATTGGTGGTGCTGTAATTGGGTAGATTAGAGGAAATCTAGAGTTTGCCACGTTCTCTGTTTCGGGTAGCATGAGCAGTCGACCTAGGGTTTGGGTTTTCGCCAATTTAGATTCGGAATTTGGTCGGCCGCCTGTTGAAGAAGTTGTAGGTAATTTCAATACCTTTCAGTGGGTATAAAGAATGTCCAATTCCGCCCAGCCGTTTGAAAGTTATGCTCGTTTTACCGAACGTGTTAGAAACTGTGACGTGATTGGAACAGATCATGTTATTCTGTAGATTAAACCACTTTAGAATCTGAATCAATCTTTCCATATACTTAGAAAAAGTTAGGAAATTTCCTAAGCTACGCGAGTATGTACTCATTTAATCGATTCGGAGTCTTAGAACCCGAGTTCTGCTCGTTGCAAGTCTGCTGTCCCGACGGGACATAACCTCTATTTTTGGGTTTTGCGAGTAGTTTGCGATGTCGGGGTAAAAGATTGTTTGCGTACTGTTTTGTGGACATGATTGTGAGTGTGTGGTACCTATGTGCAGGTGGTGTGACCCCGGGAGTGCCTTCTACTTCTCGCCAATCCGTCGCCCGTGGTTGAGGCAAATGTATTGGAATGGGTAGCGGGTTGTAATTTGCTAGATTGGTTGAGATTGAAGTTGAATATATGATATGTTCACATGCCATGCTTTAATGTTTGCCATTGATATGATGAATATGTTTATTATGTTATGATGCCATGTGTTAATGTACATGTTATTTATGATGTTGTCATGTTTGCGTACATGGCATGATACATGGCCCGGGCGGTGAGAAAGTCATAACTAGTTCGGGGAAGGTCGGTGAGAAAGTTATGACTATTCTGGAGAGCCAATGAGTAAGTCCTACATCGTGATTCCATCCACCGCGGTGTATGGAAACGAGGAGTAGGCACCCTCCATCTTCGGGATGGAAGGGGGGAGAGGGTGCACACCGACGGGTGTGTACTCAACCATACCGGTATGAGTTTCCAAGGAGACATGTGCATCGCATCGCATTGCATACATGAGGATGATGATAATTATATGTGATAATAAATGAGATGATAGACATGATGTGAGTTGTTGTAGCCATATCATTATTCTTTTGTACCATTGCAATATACGTGCTGAGTGTTGAACTCACGCTTGTGCTTTCTTGTTGTTTTAGGTACCATGAATCCAGCATATGGGGAAGGGCATTAGCTACACATCTACACGTAGCTCCACACTTATAGACAATTTATTTCATCTTGGTTATGATAATAAGAGTAGTGCCGAGCAACTTGGTGCAATGGTTAATTTGTGTGCTTGGTTTCCTCATTTACTTCGTTTGGCTCATGAAATGGTTGGAATCTTTATTCTGGGCTTATTCTGCTGCTAGAACCCTTGTTTATTGTTGATTTAGAGGTCATTCTTTATACTATATCATGTGATCATATTGTTGTTGCTTCAATTCATGGAAAAACAAAGGAGATGCTGCCGAAATTTTCGGTTTTAGCATTTACTCCTTTGCTGTAATTTATCTTAATTTATGGTATTTAGATGTTGTTAAGCCTATGTTTGGTAGCATTCGGGCATACTAGATGCCGGGGTGTTACAGTTGGTATCAGAGCGAGGTTGTAGGTCCCTGGAATGTGTATTTTAGTGTCATGCTATAGGGTACAACTAAAATGTGATGTGGAATAACTTAGAAATATGGCTTAGGTTTTAACTAAAATTTTGTCGTAGGATAGCAACATTAAAACTTGCAAAAATGGTATAACTAATCTAAAATTTGACACACATGGCTGCACAGTAGGAACGGGTATCGGTATCGTTTCTTTACGCTTAAATGTTGTATTTAAGCTTTGATGTTGAATGCTTCATTTGATAATGCATGTTGCTATGTCTATGAGATAAATGATTGAATTGTTCTTGTTATTTGTGATAGAGTGGGGTTGTGATGCCGAAGGGTTTCGGTCACCTCTTTTTGTTCATAGTAAGGGTGTAGTTTGACGGTGTGGCCTGTAAACGCCATCACTGAAGAATTGTTAACCGCTGTAGGAGAAGAGTGCTCACCTTTTCTGTCATAGGTCGAGTAGTTGACTGGAGTCAAATAGAAGAGATTGGTGGTTGATTCCTATGGATGTTCTTTACCGTTCTGACGGTCAATTTTGGTTGGTTTTCTTCGTTTTAGTCGATCGAAATCAAAAGAAAAGTGTTTGGTATTTGATTTATCGCGGATTGTTCCATAGGCGATTCGTGGTTTTGTCTTCCTTGGTTGAAGACGTAGAAGAAATGTTTTGTGTTGCAGATTTGTTGGTCGCTATTTTTGCTTTGACACCGGTTTTGTTGGTCATTACGGGCTGTCTTGAGGAGGAAACTTTTGTGGTTGTTGTTCTGCCCATCTAAGAAAAAGTGTTGGAGTCTCCCCTTGTGCAGGACTTGAGTTGGTGGAGCTAAGTTTGAATCTTTTATCGGAAAAGATTTAATGAACATTTGATTTTCCCTGGCGCATCCTTCTTCCTTCTTGGAAGTATATATCTTGAGATTTCTTGAAGAGTTTTGTGGGCAAATTTGGGAATTTGAGAGTTGAGCCCTCCTGCATTTCTGTTGGAGTTTTGTTTTTCTTCCTTGCCTGGAAAGGAGAAATTTTCTATCGGTGTTCGTTCTGGTTCTTGAGTTGTGATTATCATCTCTAGCTGGAGAATAAATAGACTACTAGTGTTGTAGTTTACTCTGTAGCGAGAATGATTAAATGGGTTAATGTACATGCTTAGAATCTGTTGCCTTGCTTTAAAAGTGCTTATGATCCTCTTTAATGTTAAAAAGTTTAAACCTTGATGCATAGTTAGAACATTAAGATGATGTAAATTAATGATACTATTAAAGAAACTTTGCCGGTTGTTTAAAGATGTTCTAATCAAACGGGTTAATAGAGAAATTTAATCATGTTGACTAGTGGCTTTAATTTGGAAGTTGATTAGAGTTGTTATTTATGTTGTTGCAAACTACTAGTATATTTGGAAGTATGCAGTTGTGTCTCTACAATGCTAGTACTGATATCAATTGAGAAGACATAAGACTTATTGTTAATGATGTTGTTAAGGGCAGTGTTAAAGCTAGTACCGATGTCAATTGGGAAAAAAAACATAGGTCTGGTTGTTGTTTTAAGAACATTGTGCTGATCTAACTTATTAAATCTAATTTAATAGTTGGAGTATGTTGTGCAGTGACAATTTTGTTGCAACATATGTGTAAGGTAGCTAAAAGCAATGTTGTTGATTGATGATTATGAAAAGAATTGATATTGATGCCTTAGTAGTGTTGTTAATTTTTGGAAACCATTGATCCATTAGAAGAAAAGTGTAAAATTGTGGTATTATGTCGAGTACATGTTGTGATGGGATGAACAATGGTTAATAATCATGATGCAAGATTTTAACCTTAATGAATGCATATCTTAGAATCCTATTTACGAATTTTATCTTATAGGGATATTACTTATTTGTTAAAGTCATTTTATTGATTCAACAAGTTTCAATTGTCAAGATTTTGACGAATGGATAGTATAAAAATTGATAGGTTGACCATGCTCAAGTAGCTGTTGAAGTACTATGTTTGAAATATAGAATACGTTGTTATATGATTTGGTGATCAGTGGGAATCATGTCAATGTAGTCTTGGTTGGGTGCCTTTGTGATAAGCATCTTAAACCTTAATTAAAAGTGTTGGGAATGGTAACTAGAGAAAGAAATTGTTATGTAAATTTTGTTAAATCCGGTTAGACTCTATTGATGAGTAAATAGTGATTATTGAATGCTTAAATGGTAAGTGTAGTGGAATACAAGTTATGGTGGGATTCATGCTGAGTTGGTGTTTAAAACCTTTTGAACTGGTGTGGTTGTTTGCCATTTTGGTTGAATGCCTTCGGTCAAGGTATTCCTTGTGTTGTGTTTCCGAGTTTTCCTAAAACCCGTAGCTATTGGTGCCAATATTTGGTTTTGGCTATTTTGTTTAATTTGTGCTATGAGTATGGATTTTACACCCAAAAGTTTTTGAGTGGATCGTGCTCCTTCGCGTTCACCCTGAATTATCTTTGGAATAAATTTTAATGGAAGCAGATGGACATAGTGGGTTGTGTTGGAAACTCTTGAGATTTAATTTGTAACACTTTTTGACTAGAGTTGGATTTATTTGCATAATGTGTGTGATGTTTGCGAGTGCTTCAAAAAGGTGGATTTTATGAATGTTTTATAAAGTGATTTTGTTAGTGAGGTGTTCCCTTTTGGAAATGAGTTTCCCTCTCCTTGAGAAAATTTGTGATGGTTGTGGGAGCAGATGCTCGACTTGAAATTTTGATGTTCTTTTCCAAAATGTTGAATTTGGATGAAATGCAATGTTTTGCAAGTTCATTTTTCAATTGATGTGGGATGTGATGCGACGTGGTGTTTTACTGTCAACTATGCTGCCGTCATAGTCTATATGAATTTCCGCAACCTTCGATGTTAATTGTGTTTCCATTATTTGATACCGAGGAAGAAGTCATTTGGTGAATGACTATTCGGTACCGTTGTTACATGATGAATGAATGGTGAAAAGGAAAACGAGACATTGTTTATGCATAATTAATCATAAAGGAGTCGATGAGCCAGGTCGGTGAGAAAGTCATATAGGGATATATGACTAATCCGGAGTGCTCTTGAAAAGTGTGCATTCTCGTCATGTATCGAGATTTCCATTTCTTCCTAGTATGAAAAGAAAGAATGAATAAATTGTGGTATTTTGGCTGTGGTGTTAGAGGTTTGAGTTTTCTTTGCGATTTGGTTTAGAAAAATAAAATGAGTACTCTTTGGTTGTCGCCGAACTCTTTCCAATGTGGCTTTTAGCGCTTTGGAGTTCGAGTTGTTGGATGTGGATCATTTTGGGTTCATGGGTCTTGGTTGAGCTTACTCAATGATTGTACCCTTGTTTCGATTCTTTGAAAGGAAGAATGCGAGGGCGAAACCTTCTTAGAAAGAGGAATCTAGTGTGGGTTTGTAATGACCTAAGATATTAGGTGTTGCTAGTGGTTGATCGTAACTAGTTTGGAAGTGAAGAGTAAAGGAAGGTTGTGTAGGACTCAATTCAAACCTTCTTGGAGACTTGTGTCATTGATGTGTCCCTCGGTAGGATTGTTCCGTAGGCGATTCGTGGTTTTGTCTTCCTTGGTTGAAGACGTAGAAGAAATATTTTGTGTTGCGCATCTGTTGGTCGCTATTTTTGCTTTGACACCGGTTTTGTTGGTCATTACGGGCTGTCTTGAGGAGGAAACTTTTGTGGTTGTTGTTATCCCTATCTAAGAAAAAGTGTTGGAGTTTCCCCTTATGCAGGCCTTGAGTTGGTGGAGCTAAGTTTGAATCTTTTATCGGAAAAGATTTAATGAACATTTGATTTTCCCTGGCACATCCTTCTTCCTTCTTGGAAGTATAGATCTTGAGATTTCTTGAAGAGTTTTGTGGGCAAATTTGGGAATTTGAGAGTTGAGCCCTCCTGCATTTCTGTTGGAGTTTTGTTTTTCTTCCTTGCCTGGAAAGGAGAAATTTTCTATCGGTGTTCGTTCTGATTCTTGAGTTGTGATTATCATCTCTAGCTGGAGAATAAATAGACTACTAGTATTGTAGTTTACTCTGTAGCGAGAATGATTAAATGGGTTAATGTACATGCTTAGAATCTGTTGCCTTGCTTTAAAAGTGCTTATGATCCTCGTTAATGTTAAAAAGTTTAAACCTTGATGCATAGTTAGAACATTAAAATGATGTAAATTAATGATACTATTAAAGAAACCTTGCCGGTTGTTTAAAGATGTTCTAATATAACGGGTTAATAGAGAAATTTAATCATGTTGACTAGTGGCTTTAATTTGGAAGTTGATTAGAGTTGTTATTTATGTTGTTGCAAACTACTAGTATATTTGGAAGTATGCAGTTGTGTCTCTACAATGCTAGTACTGATATCAATTGAGAAGACATAAGACTTATTGTTAATGATGTTGTTAAGGGCAGTGTTAAAGCTAGTACCGATGTCAATTGGGAAAAAACATTGGTCTGGTTGTTGTTTTAAAAACATCGTGCTGATCTAACTTATTAAATCTAATTTAATAGTTGGAGTATGTTGTGTAGTGACAATTTTGTAGCAACCTATGTGTAGGGTAGCTAAAAGCAATGTTGTTGATTGATGATTATGCAAAGAATTGATATTGATGCCTTTGTAGTGTTGTTAATTGTTGGAAACCATTGATCCAATAGAAGAAAAGTGTAAAACTGTGGTATTATGTCGAGGACATGTTGTGATGGGATGAACAATGGATAATAATCATGATGCAAGACTTTAACCTTAATGAATGCATATCTTAGAATCCTATTTACGAATTTTATCTTATAGGGTATTACTTATTTGTTGAAGTCATTTTATTGATTGAACAAGTTTCAATTGTCAAGATTTTGACGTATGAATAGTATAAAAATTGATAGGTTGACCATGCTCAAGTAGCTGTTGAAGTAATATGTTTGAAATATAGAATACGTTGTTATATGATTTGGTGATCCGTGGGAATCATGTCATTGTAGTCTTGGTTGGGTGCCTTTGTGATAAGCATGTTAAACCTTAATTAAAAGTGTTGGGAATGGTAACTAGAGAAAGAAATTGTTATGTAAATCTTGTTAAATCCGGTTGGACTCTCTTGATGAGTAAATAGTGATTATTGAATGCTTAAATGGTAAGTGTAGTGGACTACAAGTTATGGTGGGATTCATGCTGAGCTGGTGTTTAAAACCTTTTGAACTGGTGTGGTTGTTTGCCATTTTGGTTGAATGCCTTCGGTCAAGGTATTCCTTGCATTGTGTTTTCGAGTTTCCCTAAAACCCATAGCTATTGGTGCCAATCTTTGGTTTTGACTATTTTGTTTAATTTGTGTTATGAGTATGGATTTACACCCAAAAATTTTTGAGTGGATCGCGCTCCTTTGTGTTCACCCTGAATTATCTTTGGAATAAATTTTAACGGAAGCAGATGGACATAGTGGGTTGTGATGGAAACTCTTGAGATTTAATTTGTAACTCTTTTCGACTGGAGTTGGATTTATTTGCATAATGTGTGTGATGGTTGCGAGTGCTTCAAAAAGGTGGATTTTATGAATGTTTTATATAGTGATTTTGTTAGTGAGGTGTTCCCTTTTGGAAATGAGTTTCCCTCTCCTTGAGAAAATTTGTGACGGTTGTGGGAGCAGATGCTCTACTTGAAATTTTGATGTTCTCTTCCAAAATGTTGAATTTGGATGAAATGCAATGTTTTGCAAGTTCAGTTTTCAATTGATGTGGGATGTGATGCGACGTGGTGTTTTATTGTCAACTATGCTGCCGTCATAGTCTATATGAATTTCCGCAACCTTCGATGTAAATTGTGTTTCCATTATTTGATACCGAGGAAGAAGTCATTTGGTGAATGACTATTCGGTACCATCGTTACATGATGAATGAATGGTGAAAAGGAAAACGAGACATTGTTTATGCATAATTAATCATAAAGGAGTCGATAAGCCAGGTCGGTGAGAAAGTCATATACGGATATATGACTAATCCGGAGTGCTCTTGAAAAGTGTGCATTCTTGTCATGTATCGAGATTTCCATTTCTTCCTAGTATGAAAAGGAAGAATGAATAAGTTGTGGTATTTTGGCTGTGGTGTTAGAGGTTTGAGTTTTCTTTACGATTTGGTTTAGAAAAATAAAATGTGTGCTCTTTGGATGTTGCCGGATCCTTTCTAAAGTGGTTTTAGCACTTTGGGGTTTATGTTGTTGTATGTGGACCAATTGGGTTCATGTTTATGGTTGAGCTCACTCAATGATTGTACTCTTTATCGTAGTCCTTTGAGTGGAAGGTTGTGTATGACTCAATGCAAACCTTCTTGGAGAATTGTGTCGTTGAGGTGTTCCTCGGTAGGGTTGATTAAATTATTAGTGGACCACTTGGTTATTGCTAGTAATCGCTTTTCCTTTTGAAGTGTATTGGATCTTTTTGTCGCCGGGCTATTGAGCGTGTTGTGCCAACCGAAGTGGAATGTTTGGTTGTTATTGATTTTGCGGGTTTTCAGAACCCTAGCCATAAAGTAGGCTTCTCCTTTCGGTGGTAGTGGGGTGGGTGTTGGTCTTGTTGTAAAAGATCAGAAGGTAACCCCGATGGTTCAAGTAGTTAGTAATCTTAGAGTGTTGTGTCTCACTTGGTTTGCGTCGTCTCGAATATGACGAACCATAGTTGAGAGGTTGAGACGTGAATCACTGTTGTGCATAGGAGCGGAAGATGGATATAGAAATTGGTACCATGTCTTTCTGGAGAGTGGCTTTGGTTAAAGGGATCGGGCACTTTAGTGCCAAGGGATGTATCGAAGGAGAAGTGTGAGGCTGTTTCCTTTCGTGGTCTGTTTCGGTTTTTTTTATCCTATCGCTTGAGGTCGTGCCGAGACCATGTATGAGTACTTTGTGTTTCAATGTTGAGTAATGTTCTCGCAAGTTTTGATTGCGAGCTGTCATTAGAGCCGTTGGGCTTCGAACCTAGGCGCCCTGTCATCGAGTCTCGATCAGTGTAAATTCCAGTGGTTTTATTTAGAGAAGCGACCTAGGAGTTGAAGTCTTGCAGGGCGAGCTTTACCCAGAGCTCTTTTCTTCAAGTTCGAACCGTGAAGTTTAGATCTCTGTGCGTTGTGGTTTAGCGTAGTGGCATGTCTTGGATTCGGGGTCGACTCCTGTTGAAGGGGGGTAGAATGTGACACTACGGAAGGTCGTAATCTTATAAAATATGAAATTTGAGATCAAAACATTGTAAGATGTGAATATGAAGGCTAAAAACTTTACGATATGAGGTTTATTTGCGTTTCCGTGCCGATTCCGGGAGTTTGGGCCTTTCCGAGGGAGTTTGGGCCTAAGGGAAGGGGTCGTGGGCTTTTGTGGGAAGGAGTTAGAGTACAAATAGGAGTAGGAGACCTGGTTGGGGGCCTCCCCCAGCCCTTATTGCGCCCCCACCCCGCTGCTTGCGCCCCCCACTTGGAGAAACCCTAGCCGCCACCCTTGCTCTCCTCCCTTGCGCCCCTCCCTCCCTCACGTCTCCTCCCCACCTTGTGCGCCTCCCCTCCCCTCTCCTCCACCCCTTGCTGCCCCTAGGGGATTTCTCCACCTCACCAACCCGAAGATCCATCCATTGGAGCACTTCGCGATGAGGAGATCCGATGGATTTGGAGCGAGGAAGGAGATCGCGCGAACCGGTAGGAGATCCGTTGGGTTTTCGTTCGTCGGGCGAAGGTATGGCCACGGGGATCCTTGGGGTTGGTCTAGGATCTGTTCTAAGGGTTAATATCATGTTTTTAGATCAATTGGTGGTGCTGTAATTGGGTAGATTAGATGAAATCTAGAGTTTGCCATGTTCTCTGTTTCGGGCAGCATGAGTAGTCGACCTAGGGTTTGGGTTTTCGCCAATTTAGATTCAGAATTTGGTCGGCCGCCTTTTGAATAAGTTGTAGGTAATTTAAATACTTTTCAGTGGGTATAAAGAACGTCCAATTCCGCCTAGCCGTTTGAAAGTTATACTTGTTTTACCGAACGTGTTAAAAACTGTGACGTGATTGAAACAGATCACGGTATTCTGTAGATTAAACCACTTTAGAGTCCGAATCAGTCTATTCATATACTTAGAAAAAGTTAGGAAATTTCCTAATCTATGCGAGAATGTATTCGTTTAATCGATTCGGAGTTTTAGAACCCGAGTTATGCTCGTTGCAATTCTGCTGTCCTGACGGGACAGAACCTCTGTTTTTGGGTTTTGCGAGTAGTTTGCGATGTCGGGGTAGAAGAGTGTTTGCGTACTGTTTTGTGGACATGATTATGAGTGTGTGGTACCTATGTGCAGGTGGTGTGACCCCGGGAGTGCCTTCTACTTCTCGTCAATCCGTCGCCCGTGGTTGAGATAAGTGTATTGGAATGGGGTAGCGGGTTGTAGTTTGCTAGATTGGTTGAGATTGAAGTTGAATATATGATATGTTCACATGCCATGCTTTAATGTTTGCCATTGATATGATGAATATGTTTATTATGTTATGATGCCATGTGTTAATGTACAAGTTATTTATGATGTTGGCATGTTTGCATACATGGCATGATACATGGCCCGGGCGGTGAGAAAGTCATAACTAGTCCGGGGAAGGTCGGTGAGAAAGTTATGACTATCCTACATCATGATTCCATCCACCGCGATGTATGGAAGCGAGAAGTAGGCACCCTCCATCTTCGGGATGGAAGGGGCGAGAGGGTGCACACCGACGGGTGTGTACTCAACCATACCGGTATGAGTTTCCAAGGAGACATGTGCATCACATCGCATTGCATACATGAGGATGATGATAATGATATGTGATCATGAATGAGATGATAGACATGATGTGAGTTGTTGTAGCCATGTCATTGTTCTTTTGTACCATTGCAATATACTTGCTGAGTGTTGAACTCACGCTTGTGCTTTCTTGTTGTTTTAGGTACCATGAAACCAGCATACGGGGAAGGGCATTAGCTACACATCTACACGTAGCTCCACACTTATAGACAATTTATTTCATCTTGGTCATGATAATAAGAGTAGTGCCATGCAACTTGGTGCAATGGTTAATTTGTGTGCTTGGTTTCCTCATTTAATTCGTTTGGCTCATGAGATGGTTGGAATCTTTATTCTGGGCTTATTTTGCTGCTAGAACCCTTGTTATTGTTGATTTAGATGTCATTCTTTATACTATATCCTGTGATCATATTGTTGTTTCTTCAATTCATGGAAAAACAAAGGAGATGCTGCCGAAATTTTCGTTTTAGCATTTACTCTTTTGCTGTAATTTATCTTGATTTGTGGTATTTAGATGTTGTTAAGCCTATGTTTGGTAGCATTCGGGCATACTAGGTGCCAGGGTGTTACACCAGCCGTTACTAGTCATTCACTCCATCAGTTTCTAGTTCCTTAATTCATTCCTGCATGCATGAATTAGCAACGTCATTACTCTCTAGCCGTTTAAGCAATGCATGAATTATTCCATGCGCATGAGCCTTTCCTTCTTTCTTTCTCCATTTACTGCACGCTAGCACTTTGGTTGTAACTCTCATTCCTTGCATGTATGAATCAATGCTACATTATTTCTCTCCAGCCGTTTCCTTGAATGCATGAAGTCTTCTCATTACTCTCCGGCCGTTTCTCATGCAATGCATTGCTAGCAACGTCTCCCATGTCCACACGCATGGAACTCCTCTCCATTGAAGTGTTGTGAGTTACTCCACGCATGGAACTCCCCCCATTGAAACGCCATGAATGCTTTAAAGCATTGAAACGTGCATGAATTACTCCACACGCACATGAATTCTTCCAGCTGTTTCTCCAGGCGCATGAACTTTCCATTTTCTAGCCGTTCCTTCATTCCAAGCGTTTCCATTTTCCATGCACATATGCCTGAAGCCTTTTCATTTTCCATGTGCATGGATTCTTTATTTCTTCCAACCGTTTCATTTCCAATGTTTCTTCTCCCTGTACGCAAGAGCCAGGGAAACTCCTTTATCTTTTTCCGTTCCATTTGTTATTAGCCCTTACTCAACCATTTAATCTCCGTTAGTTACTAGTCTTCAATGCCATCAGTTGCCAATTCTACACGCAAGGCCTTTTTCCCTCCCATTTCTTCCTGTACGCAAGGCATGGTGCTGCTAAACCACCACGAATTACCCCTTAATCTTCCCTCTACACTACTACTTCCACTCCTCCAGATTTTAGATATTTTCTCCTCACATCTTCATGTCTCCCTTCCTTCCTCCCCTGGCTTGGTCGCTTGTCGGAACCCGCAATAGGACACATGCCCAGCTGTGTTTACCTGTACTAGTCCCTGGATCAATAGCTAGTACACACAGATCATAACAGTATGGATCATAACCATGCGATAAATAAAGTTTAATACAGAGTACTAGCCAACAAGGCCCATTATTACAAAACCTGGTGACAACGCAATTTGTCCACCCTTGACCGTGGGTACGGCTATTCGAATAGTTTCAATCTGCAGAGCTTGCATGCTTTACCCGTGAGAGATATTTCACTCTTTTTGGTCATTTTCTTCCTTTGGCATATAACCCAACGTGAAAATCACAAGGCCATTTCCCTAGCTACGTTTTAACTAAGTCACGCCCGCTGAGGTTTCACCGCCAAATGGCCACAACCAAGTTGGAAGCCCCCTCTTGCGCCTGTAGGACTACTGTGGATACAACCACGCCTACTCTGAGAGGAGCCGCCCAGATCGTCCTCAGGCTATTAGAAGGTTCAGTCGTCCTAATCGGATTTGGAGGCTAACAAAGGATCGCTGGAAGCGCTCGCGGTGTTAGCACCCAAGCCCAATTGAGACAGACTTCGGAACCCTTCGAATAGCTCGACGACAACCCCGGTATTCCCCCGGTATGCGACCCAAAACTCGCCCAGGATCCTTGCATACCGGTTTACAAAGCCCGATCGAAACAATTTGCAGGAAGGGGGCAACGAACTCGAGACCCCACAACCAAAAGCGCAACGCGGAAGCAAAACCACCCAAACCACTACGGCACGAAGACAAAACCCATACAAAAAGTACCAACTGCTCGACCCACACCCGACAACCACCAAACCAAAGGAATAACAAAATAACGAGAGCGACACCAATATATAAAAGAGCTGCTCGAAGGCAACCAAGCGTTCAGCAAGCAATAACACAGTTCAATTAGTCTATACAACAAAAGGATCTACGACTATCAACTAAACCCAAAAGCAAAACAATTCTGGAAGTGTTCTGCCTCTGAACACTCCCGGGCGTGCACGATGGCGGTAGCCTCTACTCGGTGCCCCGCCCGGTCACTGATAGGCAGTAGGGGCAAAACTCACACCCCGCTGGATCCTCACCTGCAAAATCAAAAAAGCAGAGGCCTGAGTACGGGAGGTACTCGCAAGTCTTACCTGTGGTCCATATATGACCGACTCCAAGAAGGATGCATTTGGATGTAGCAAGGAAATAAGCTGAAGATAAAAGTGCGGAAAGCTTAGCTTTGTTACTCAATTAATTCCACTACTCAGTTTCACAGTTTATAGCGTTCTTGAACAAGCGCCTATCGCTAAGGTGAACTTTGGAATTTAACACTTCATTAAAACAAGTAGCATTGGGAACAAGTATCCTCGTCAGTATCCTTGTCCACACCAGCTAATCTCAAGTTCAAGTTATTAATACGTTGAATGTGCAATGACCAAGCGTGCTCATATCCGAGAGCGCGGCAATTCGAATCGCTTAATTAACCCTGCAGGGAAGCATTGACCGCACGACACGTGCCACAAAGAACCTCGTGTCAACCATCCTCCTATCCATAGCAATTCGTTGGGGACATCTTCATGCGGTCCGAGCACCTAGCACCCCCTCGAGCGGCCCAAGCCCGGCTTGGCCCTCGAGAGTCGGCCTAAGCCTCGCCCTCAACCACATCCAGCCACATGAAGCGTATGCCCCATCGAACGGCATGCGATAAAAGAATAGCTTTACTGTCCCATACCAGCATGCGATCAACCAAAGTGTGCTCGATCAAAGGGCAAACAACGGATCGGTCCTCAACTGACACAGGCGAGACTACCGCGCTTGGGTCTCCACACCCAAGTGCCCAACTCTCTCGCCCGGTCTCATTTCATTTTTCCATTTCTACTCACCATCATTACCACAGTAACCCGAGTATTGTGTCATAGAACAATCACAAGTGGCGGAACCATCCTCCACTTGGCCCGTACCCGACATCTAAGCAAGACTAAGCATGGACACATTATATTACCCTTATACTAGCTCCAAGGAAGGTGTTCATCAAGTACAAAGGAATGTATGTGCAATAATTAGGATCTAGCCTATCCCACATTTCAACTCCTAATGCAAAACTTAATCATCCAATAAGCAGTTAATTCACAAAAGTAAATTACACAAGTGGTTCAAAATGCATAGGTGCTTGCCTTGGGCTTCTGCTGGTGGATCGACGACAAGTTGCTCGTCGGCAATCCCCTCAACCACGGTCACGTCAGTCACCGCTGTGTCATTCTCTACACGAACATAATGCATGAATAAGATGCATGCAATGCAATGAAACCTAACACAAATGCAAAAACAACGGATTACAACAACTTCCCCCACCGAACAGACCAGGTAAACCCGGACAGTCCGGGTTTAATATCCGGACAGTCCGGATAAGCCGAACACTCCCGGTCATTTGGCCGGACACTCCGGATTGCCCAGGACTTGGAAGATGACGCGCAGTGTGGAGGCGCTCCCAAGTCTTACGGCACCGAGGGGCCTGATCTTCTACTTTCCTACACGTGGCTAAGCCGGATAAGCTCCAATGCTAGCTCAAACCATGACGAACGGCCCGCTCTCGTAGGACCCAACCAAAACCCAAATCCAACGCTAGGGATGACATTATCTACCTCCGATCTCTCACCCTAACTACCTACATTGCTTAAACCACCCCAACACCAACCACCCACCAAAACCCTAACTTTCCCCAAAGTTACCCTAACCCCAAATCTAAAAACCTAACCCCAAATCCAACCCCATGGATTCCCCAGAACCCAAGAATAGACTCCAAGAAGAGGTCTCACCTTCAAGAGGGATGAAGGAGAGGGAGGGGAAGCCGGGTGGAGCGAAGAAGACACTAGCTTGGAGAGGAGCGGCTTGGAGAGGAGCACGAGGTCACCGGGATGGAAGAGACGCCGGGGAGGACCACGGGAGGTCGCCGGGGTGAGGAGCTCACCAGAGACGAGCTTGGGTGGAGGGGAGATGCACCAAAGAGTGGGGAGAAAAAGGGGAGGAGGAGAAATGAGGTGGAGGCCAAAGGAAATGAGTCTTATACTCAACCCCCCCGACAAGTCCGGACTCTCCGGACAATTAACCCGGAGACTCCGGGTTGGGGCCTTCGGTAAAACAAATTCCGAACACCCCGGACACTCCGGACAATTATTCCGGATACTCCGAGTTGAGGTGTTCGGTAGCACTAACTCGGATACTCCGAACATTTTATCCGGACATTCCGGGTTATATCCAGATATTCCGGACGTTTAATCCGGATACTCCGGATGTCCCAGAAATTTGAAGTTGAGGGCCTTGACAAACCCTCCCCCCTTAAAAGAATCTCGCCCCGAGATTCAGGACAAGCGCACAGACAGGGTGGAATACGGATAGATAGCGTAGTTACATGCTAACCGACATGCCAGGAATCGCGAAGAACTGAACACGGGTACTCACATGGCTTGGAAGAACTCGGGATACTCGGCTTTTAAACGATCTTCGGGCTCCCAAGTGGCTTCATCTTCAGTGTGATTGCTCCACTGAATCTTGTAGAACTTGAGATTCCGACGACGGGTCTTGCGTTCAGCTTCATCCAAAACCCGAATAGGATGCTCTTGATAAGACAGATCAGGTTCAGGCTGGACTTCGAGTTCATCCACCTCCAGTGACTCAAAGGGAGTGCGGAGGCATTTCTTCAACTGGGATACATGGAAGACATTGTGAACCATAACTAGAGAAGGAGGAAGCTCTAGCTGATATGCCACTTGACCTCGCTTTTCAAGGATCCGAAATGGCCGTATGTAGCGAGGCACCAACTTTCCCTTGATTCCAAAACGACGAGTGCCCCGGAAGGGAGACACCTTCAGATAGACATGATTGCCAACAGCGAAGGAGAGAGGCCTCCTACGGCGGTCAGCATAGCTCTTCTGCCGGGATTGCGCTACCCTCAGACTCTCCCGAATGGTCTTCACCTTTTCTTCTGCCGATTTGACCACATCCGGTCCAAAGAATGGTCGTTCCCCACTTTCGGACCAGTTCAGAGGTGTCCGACAGCTACGGCCATAAAGTGCTTCAAATGGAGACATTTTGATGATGGTTTGGTAGCTGTTGTTGTAAGCAAACTCAGCAAATGGAAGACACTCATCCCACTTCTTCCCATAAGATAGAACACAAGCCCTCCACATGTCCTCGAGGATCTGATTGACCCTCTTGGTCTGTCCGTCAGTTTGCGGATGATATGCTGAGCTGTGGAGTAGTTTGGTGCCCAATGCCGCTTGCAAACTTCTCCAAAATTGGGAGACGAACTGAGAGCCCCGGTCTGAAACTATTCGCTTCGGCACTCCATGAAGGCACATAATCCAGGACATGTATAGCTCCGCATACTTGATGGCTCGGTAGGTGGTGCGAACGGCTAGGAAATGTGCGGACTTCGTCAACCTGTCGACTATAACCCAAATCGAGTCATGACCCGAAGAAGTCGTTGGCAACCCGGTGATGAAATCCATGCTAATGTCTTCCCACTTCCAACTTGGAATGGGCAATGGCTGAAAAGTGCCAGCTGGCTTAAGATGTTCAGCCTTCACCCTCTTGCAGACATCGCATTCGGCCACATAGAGAGCAATCTCACGCTTCATGCGAGTCCACCAAAACCTCGGCTTCAAGTCTTGGTACATTTTGTTACTACCCGGATGGATTGTGAGCAAAGAATTGTGGGCCTCATAGAGAATCCTTCTCCTCAACTCCTGGTTCTCGGGGATGACCAAGCGCTCACCGAACCATAAGGTCCCACGGTTATCAAGACGGAAGTCAGTGGCTTGGCCAGAATTCAGTTCGCCGCAAATTCGGGCAACGTCATTGTCCCCCTTTTGAGCCTCTCTAATCTGATCCAACAACGTGGAATTTAACTCCAGATTAGCTAAGGAACCCTCTTCAATCATCTCCAGGCCGAGCTTCTGGAATTCCTTGCAGAGAGTGGTACTCCGGGGTTGAAGAGTGAGGCAATTGCATCGAGCCTTGCGGCTTAACGCGTCAGCCACCACATTGGCTTTTCCCGGGTGGTAATGGACTTCCAGATTGTAGTCCTTGATCAGCTCAAGCCACCTTCTTTGCCTCATATTCAAATCTTCTTGAGTGAAGATGTACTTGAGACTTTTGTGATCGGTGTAGATATTGCACTTGTTCCCCTGGAGGTAGTGGCACCAAATTTTCAGAGCATGGACCACTGCAGCAAGCTCCAAGTCATGAGTTGGGTAGTGCTCTTCATGATGCTTCAATTGCCAAGATGCATAGGCAACAATCCGGCCTTCCTGCATAAGCACACAACCAAGGCCGATACCCGATGTATCGCAATAAACATCGAATAGCTTGTGGACATCCGGTTGAGTAAGGACAGGAGCAGTAGTCAGGTGCTGCTTCAAAGTCTGAAACGCTCGTTCACAGCCCCCTGACCATCTGAATTCCACACCTTTCTTCAGTAGCTCTGTCATAGGCTTGGCAATCCTTGAGAAGTTCTGAATGAAAAGGCGATAATAGCCGGCAAGCCCAAGGAAACTACGGATCTCCGTAACTGTCTTGGGTTGCTCCCAATTGAGGACATCTTGTACTTTGCTTGGGTCGACAGCGACACCACGCTCAGAAAGGATGTGTCCCAAGAAAAATACCTTTTTGAGCCAAAACTCGCACTTGCTAAATTTGGCATAGAGACGATGTTCCCGAAGTCTTCCGAGAACGATATGAAGATGCTTGGCATGCTCTTCTTCATTGGCTGAATAGACCAGGATGTCATCAATGAAGATGACCACAAAGGAATCAAGCTCTTCCATGAAGATGGAATTCATGAGGTACATGAAATACGCCGGTGTGTTCGTCAGACCGAACGACATGACGGTGTACTCATATAACCCATATCGGGTAGAGAATGCTGTCTTTGGGACATCCTCAGCCCGAATCTTGATCTGATGGTACCCGAGCCTCAAGTCAATCATAGAGAACACTCGTGCGCCAGCAAGTTGATCAAACAGAATATCGATCCGAGGCAGAGGGTACTTGTTCTTGATAGTGACTGCATTCAAAGGGCGATAATCGACACAGAGGCGAAGAGAACCGTCCTTCTTGGTCACGAAGAGAGCGGAGAAGCCCTAGGGTGAGGAGCTCGGACGAATGAACCCCTTGTCCATCAACTCTTTTAGTTGCTTCTTCAACTCGGTTAATTCGTTCGGCGGCATCCGATACGGCTGCTTGGAAACTGGAGCAGTCCCGGGTTGAAGTTCGACTACGAACTCAATGTCCCGATCGGGCGGCATTCTTGGCAGTTCCGCTGGGAACACATCCGGGTACTATGACACCACGGGAATGGACTCTAAATCCTCAACTTCAGTGCCATTCAGGGAATAGAGAGCGGTCTTGCCATCGTCCAGGAGTAGAGCCAGCAAGTCGCCCTTCGGTCCCTTGAGCGAGATGGAGCGATGAGAACAATCGAGGATAGCTTGCTGCCGTGTGAGCCAGTTCATGCCCAAGATGGCATCTATCCCACGAAGATCGAGGAGCAGCAGGTTGACAAGGTAAGGAACCCCTTGAATTTGTACAGTGGCCTTCTGGACCACTTGACTTGCAACAATCTCAGAATCCGGTGCTTTAATTAGGAATGAGGTACGGCCACAGCTCACTTCCATCCGATGTTGCATGACAAAATCTTTGCTAATGAAAGAATGAGAAGCCCCCGAGTCAAAAAGCACCCTAGTAGCATGCCCCTCAATGCACAACGTACCAGTCAGCACAGTAGCGCCCTTGGGAATCACCTCGGCATCAACGTAGTTGACTCGGCCACGGGTCGGCGCAGGAAGTGGAGGTGGTGCAGTCGCGACTGGAGGACGTGGGGCGTTGGAGTTGATGCCCCGCCTTGGGAAGGGGCAGTCGCGGATGAAATGCCCCGCACGCCCGTAGTTGTAGCATGGGCCCGGTCCAGAGCCTGCCACCACTCGCACTCCGGGCTGTGGCTGTGGAGGTCGAGGAGCAGCAACAGGAGGACAAGCCACTCCGGCCGGTAGGGAAGGCACATGAACAGGGGCCCTTAGTGGTGGGTAAGCAATCCGTGCTCGCTGTGAACTGCCACCTGCTGAGCACTGTACCGCCCTCTTCTGCTTCTTCTCATCTTGATGACTCCTCATCTTGTGCTCCACAGTGATCGCCCGACTCACCAAGGCATTGAAGTTGGGGAAATCACACACCGAGAGCTTGTCTTGCATCTTTGCCGTCAGTCCGTTCATGAAGCGGTCCTGCTTCTTCTGATCGGTGTCGACTTCCTCCGGCGCATATTGAGCCAAGTAGTTGAACTCTCGCGAGTAGTCCATCACTGACTTGCTCAACTGCTTGAGGGCAAGGAACTGCTGCTTCTTGATGTCCATGAGTCCTTTCGGGATGTGATAAGCCCGAAAAGCCTCACAGAACTCTGCCCAAGTCACCTGATGACCGGCGGGTTGCATCACCAGAAAGTTGGCCCACCATGCAACGGCTGGACCCTGAAGCTGCTGCTCCGTAAAAGGAGCCTTCTGAAGATCCTCGCAATGAATGAGCGCAAACTTCTGCTCCATGGTGCGCAGCCAATCATCAGCCTCCAACGGGTTGCTAGCCCGAGAGAACGTCGGCGGCTAAGTGTGCAGGAAGTCCAGGTAGCCATTGGGTCGGCCTCGCCCATCGCCGCGGCCACCTGGAGCAGCCTGATTCTAGACCAACATCTCCAGGATCCGGTTGGTGGTCTGCTGGTTCTGCTCCGACCGCATCGAGACATCCAGCATGTTGGGAGGAGGAGGCGGATCGCCATGCTCGAGCTGTGATCGCCTAGCGCCATCATCACCTCCCATACCACTGCGGGTCCTCATTCTGTCACCAACCAAAGTCAGACAACAAGAGTCAGACCCACACGGAAAGGACATGTCTAAACTTAACTAAACCCGCAAAGTACCTCCAAGTCAGACTGTAGCACTCCGTACTGGAGTCCAACAAGTCTAACACACTCTAAACACAACTCATGATGCAAATGGCATGGCACGTGCATGATATGAGATGAAATGCACGATTCCAACGTAACCCATACGCACAGTACATATACATAGGGCGGGGTATAAGTACTAACTTCTACTTAATGCATTATGACAATCCTAATCAATTCCTTAAGTAGTCGTCAAGTTTCGGGTTCGTCTTCATGCACCTTGCTCTGATACCAGCCTTGAGAGGAGCCGCCCAGATCGTCCTTAGGCTATTAGAAGGTTTAGTCATCCTAATCGGATTTGGAGGCTAACAAAGGATCGCTGGAAGAGCTCGCGGTGTTAGCACCCAAGCCCAATTGAGACAGACTTCGGAACCCTTCGAATAGCTCGACGACAACCCCACTATTCCCCCGGTATGTAACCCAAAACTCGCCCAGGATCCCAGCATACCGGTTTACAATGCCCGATCGAAAAAATTTGCAGGAAGGGGGCAACGAACTCGAGACCCCACAACCAAAAGTGCAACGCGGAAGCAAAACCACCCAAACCACTACAGCACGAAGGCAAAACCTAGACAAAAAGTACCAACTGCTCGACCCACACCCGACAACCACCAAACCAAAGGAACAACAAAATAACGAGAGCGACACCAATATATAAAAGAGCTGCTCGAAGGCAACCAAGTTTTCAACAAGCAATAACACAGTTCAATTAGTCTATACAAGAAAAGGATCTGTGACTATCAACTAAACCCAAAAGCAAAACAATTCTGGAAGTGTTCTGCCTCTGAACACTCCCGGGCGTGCACGACGGCGGTAGCCTCTACTCGGTGCCCTTGCTGGTCAGCGATAAGCGATGAGGCAAAACTCACACCCCGCTGGATCCTCACCTACAAAATCACAAAAGCAGAAGCCTGAGTACGGGAGGTACTCGCCAGTCTTACCCGTGGTCCATATATGACCGACTCCAAGAAGGATGCATTTGGATGTAGCAAGGAAATAAGCTGAAGGTAAAAGTGCGGAAAGCTTAGCTTTGTTACTCAATTAATTCCACTACTCAGTTTCACAGTTTATAGCGTTCTTGAACAAGCGCCTATCGCTAAGGTGAACTTTGGAATTTAACACTGCATTACAACAAGTAGCATTGGGAACAAGTATCCTCGTCAGTATCCTTCTCCACAACAGCTAACCTCAAGTTCAAGTTATTACTACGTTGAATGTGCAATGACCAAGCGTGCTCATATCCGAGAGCGTGGCAATTCGAATCGCTTAATTAACCCTACAGGGAAGCATTGACCGCACGACACGTGCCACAAAGAACCTCGTGTCAACCATCCTCCTATCCATACCAATTCGTTGGGGACATCTTCATGCGGTCCGAGCACCTAGCACCCCCTCGAGCGGCCCAAGCCCGGCTTGGCCCTCGAGAGTCGGCCTAAGCCTCGCCCTCAACCACGTCCAGCCACATGAGGTGTATGCCCCATCGAACGGCATGCGATAAAAGAATAGCTTTACCGTCCCATACCGGCATGCGATCAACCAAAGTGTGCTCGATCAAAGGGCAAACAACGGATCGGTCCTCAACTGATACAGGCGAGACTACCGCGCTTGGGTCTCCACACCCAAGTGCCCAACTCTCTCGCCCGGTCTCATTTCATTTTTCCATTTCTACTCACTATCATTACCACAGTAACTCGAGTATTGTGTCATAGAACAATCACAAGCGGCGTAACCATCCACCACTTGGCCCGTACCCGACATCTAAGCAAGACTAAGCATCGACACGTTATATTACCCTTATACTAGCTCCAAGGAAGGTGTTCATCAAGTACAAAGGAATGTATGTGCAACAATTAGGATCTAGCCTATCCCACATTTCAACTCCTAATGCAAAACTTAATAATCCAATAAGTAGTTTGAAGGATCGTTATTTTTGATCCATTTGATTTTGATGATGAGTATTTGAAAAAGATTTGAAACCAGTTTGATATTTCGACAAGATTTATTTTTTGGTTTCTTTATTTGAAAAGATCTGAAATCAGTTTGATTATTTGAAAGGCTTTTTGATTTTTGCAAAGGTTTTGGTTCGTGTTTTGAAATCGTGTTCTTATAATATTTAATGCAATGCACTCCTGTGAGTGGTTGCATGGTTTAATGTGAGTCAAGTCGCGGATTTGTGCTCGGAATCGTTTTGTGGTTTGTTCATGTGCAGGTATTGCTCGAGGGCGAATGTGGTCGACGGGACCGGAACTAGGTTCATGGAGGAACTGAGGTTCGGGACTAGGTTCAGGGGGAACTGAGGTCTTGGTGGTCAAGGATGTCATGCGGGACGTTCGGGCTAAGAGAATGGTGCACATGAAGAATGGTTAGTCACGTGAGAATGGCAGGAGGTCATTCGTGTGCAAAGTGTTAGTCACGTGAGTATGGTAGGGTTGCCATACGCGTGCAAGAGTTGTACTCGGCCAGGTTGGGCCAAGAGGAGTTGTGTTGAATACATACTCTTTCTAGGATTAGGAGTGGGACTCCTTCTAGGATTAGGAGTGGGAGTCCTTCTAGGATTAGGAGTAGGAATTGTATTCATGACTCCTTGTGTTTTGCTCCTTTAAATGGGAGAGGTTGTCTCCTGTTGAAGGGCATCAAGCTTTGAGCAAGCTTTAGGGTTGTACTCTTTGGTTTGGAGTACTTTAGACAAAACAAAGGAGAAATAAAGATCAAGTTCTTCATATCTTTCGGCGAGCTACAATTCTAGTTAGATCTATTCTCGTCATCTTCTGTCACAGCAAGCTTGCGAGGTTCATAACTTTTGATCCGTTAGTCCGATCGAGCTGATTCTTTTTGGGTTCGATTCTTATTGGAATCTAGTTTCTTGTGTACAAATTTCCGATCGTTCCGATGGTTGGATCTCTGGGAATTCACGTTTTACTGAACCTCTGTCATTCTGTTTTTGTCGAATACGAGGCAATTATTAGGTTCTGTTTTGGGGTGAACTTTTAGTAGATTAAGAATTTGGTTTTAGCTTCTGCACAATCATTCACCCCCCTCTGATTGCTATATTCGTGTCTTTCGATCCTACAAGTGGTATCAGAGCTTGGCTCTACTAATCCATCTTAACAGGTGATTAGTAAACGATAAGTTATGGCAACAGATAAATACTCGAACAAGCCGCCAATCTTGAATGGCACAGACTTTCCCCACTGGCGGATTCGGATGACTGCATACCTTCAAGCTCAAGGTAACGCTATTTGGCGCAAGGTAAAGATTCCATACGAGCTTCCTTCAAATGATGATATTGATAAAATCGAGTTTGAAAAAGATGTTGAAAACAATAATAGAGCTAAAAACATATTGCTTCAAGGACTTGCTAGAAAAGAATTCGATAGAGTCTGTCATTTACTCACTGCTCATGAAATTTGAAAATCTCTTCAAGATTATCATGAGGGCACTGACTCTGTAAAAGAAGCTAGGCAAGATCAATTTAAAAAGGAATACACTAGATTTGAAATGAACTCTGGAGAATCTCTAGATGATTGTTTTGCTCGCTTTAACAGAATCTTAAACAATCTTAGAGCTGTAGATGTAAAGTACACTGACTCTGAAAATGCTAGACATTTCCTATCATCTCTTGATCTTAAAATCTGGCAAATGAAAGTGACTGCTTTTAGGGAAGCTCACAAGATGAGTGAAATGACTTTGGATAAACTATATTCTAGTCTCAAGACTATTGAGATAGACATTGTTTCAAGAACATCCAGTGATAACTCTATGTCTCTTAATGCTAATTCCTCTTCATATGATAATGCTACTAGTTCTTCATCATCATATTCCATTACTGCTTTGAGTGCTCTTAGTGATGAACAGCTAGATCAAATACCAGAAGATACACTTGCTCTTCTTTCCAAGCGTGTCAATGCAGCATACATGAGATCAAGGGAGAGAAGAGGAGCCTCCATCCACTGCTACAATCAAGCGGTAAGGCAGGCACATCCGTGCTAACTGTTTCAAGAACAAAGATAGAGAGGAGAAGGAGCAAAGCAACTCCTCCAAGTCCTTCCGGCCAAGAGAGAGCATGGATAAAAATAAGCAACGGACGAAGAAGATGCTCAACAAAGTCTTCGCGGCAATTGGTCACTTAGACTTAAGCGACTGTAACACCCCAAAATTTTTCTTTTCTTAAATCCATGTGTGATTTGGTACTTTGGTGAATTTTTGGAATTTTCTGGAATTTATTTGGATTTATTTGGAATTTATTGGAATTTATTCCATTTTGAAATAATTAAAGAATTTAATTTTGCAAATAAAAATTTGTTGAAAATATTTTATTTGAGTCCAAAATGTTCCAAAATATTTTCCAATTTTTCTCGAATTTTTCTCGAGTCTTTTGCTATTTTTAATGATTTAATTGAATTTCGGGAATTTAATTGGATTAATTAAATCGAGTTGGTTTCATCGTTCATCCGATCGAGCCCGAGTCGGACTCGAGTTCGAGTCCGACCGAGCCCGACCGCGCTCGTGGTCAAGCCAAACCCGCTCATTTGGAACCCTAGCGTGGCCATTGGATCTTGATCCAACGGCCACGATTGAGCCACGCCACCGAGCCCGAGCCCGACCGAGCCACGGCTACCGCCGAGTCCGACCGGACCCAAACTCGCGCAGACCGTTGGATCTCGATCCAACGGCCGCGCGCTGCCACGCCACCCTACCGTGTCGCCGCCGGACTCGCCGCCAAGCGGAGCAGTCTCGGTTCGCGTGCGTTTACCTGACGCCGAGGGCTCTATTTATTGCGCTGCCGCCGTCGTGACCGCCACTTCATTGCGCGCTGTAGCCCTAGACAACATCGCGGAGCCGCCCGTCTAGCCATGTCGCCGCCGAAGTTGCCGTAGCGTTCCGCCGTAGTTTTTCGCCGATTGCCGCCGTCTCCGTCGTCCTCCGCCGCCGTTGAGGTCAGATCCGGAACCGGGAGGTCAAGCCGCGTCGGAAGGGACCTCTCACCTCGCCGGAGCATGCCCGAAGCGCCGTTGCCGTGGTCGTCGTCCCCAATCCCGGCGAGCCAGCGCCGCCGCAAGCCATCGCCAGACCCCGAGCTCGCTCCGCCATCCGATTCCGATCCAACGTCCCAGATTGCGCCACGTCATCTCACGGTGAGATTCCGTCCAAAATCCTAGATCCAATCTCGACCGTTGGATCTAGATCCAACGGTCGAGATCAAACGCGTTAACCCAAACGCGTGAGAGCCAGATCGACCGGGGCCGTTGATTTTCAAATCAACGGCCGAGATTGCGCCACGCGTCGGGAAGGTGACCGCCGCGTCGGGCGCCCACGCTGGCAGGCGTGTGACGCTGACACGCGGGGCCCGCATGTCAGCGGCCCAGCCACCCTGCACCATGACGTCACACTGACGTCATGGCGGGCTCAAGATGTCGGGCCGTCCCAGCCGAAGCGCCGACGTCAACAATGACGTCCACGCCGGGTCCCACTGTCGGGCCATTGTGGTCGAGCCTCGCTGACGTCAGCAGTGACGTCACCCGAGGGGGACCCACCGGTCAGTGACACAAGGAGCCGTGGACCGAGTCCACGGTAGACCCGAGCCGAGCGTGGACCAAGTCCATGGATCGACCGACGTCGACCAACCAATCGAGGTCGACACGTGTCCAGCCGACGCAATAATTAATTTCCGAAAAAGAAAATGATTTATTAATTCGAAATAATGATTTCAGATTTTGTTTCAAACTTCAAACGCTTATAACTTTTGCGTTTCAACTCCGATTTGAGTGATTCAAATTTCTAAATTTGTATAAAATTGAGATCTACCTAAATATAAATTTTATTTAATTTTTGGACTAAAGTTTTTCTCTGTAAAATTATTTAATTGATTATTTAAACTTTAAATAATCATAACTTTTGCGTTTTAACTCCAAATTTGATGATTCCAGTTTCTAAAAATTCATAAAATTATGTTCTCCCTGTTTATGGATTTTATTTGGATGATTGGATACTTTTTGCCTATTGTTTATTTGTGTATTTGCTATTTGCACGCTTTACGAGTAGACGTTGAAGTGCCGGAAGGATTTGAAGGAGAAGTATTGACTCAGGATCCAACTCAAGACCAAGAACAAGTACTTTTTGAAGGCAAGTTGTGCTTTGACCATGTTGATCCTATTTCGAAATCTATTTTGATTTAACCTACTGCATGCTAGTTCAATTAGAAAATACTTTATTTAAATTTGGGGAATTAGATAAATACCAATTTGCTGTATGACACCTTGATTACTTAAGTATGTGCCATGACCCCTTGTCACCCTAGTTGTGGTTTACTAGTTGGACATTATTAACTTGCCAACATGGGTTTTAGACCATTGTAGTAAACTGCTTAGACCTGCTACGTGCTCATGACATGATTTTGGACAAACAAATGTTAATATTGACTTAATGATATATTGAACCTATTTTGGAAAGGTATCATGTGATGTTGATGGCACGTGGTGCATGGTAATCAACTGGGGTTTGATAAATAGTTTTTCGACCGGGGCGTGTGGCAAGAATAATCAGGTGGGCCAGTTGTGGAATTGGGGATGTTGATTTGGTTCTTCGGGTAGTCTTGCCCTGGTCACCCTAAGGACTTAACCTTGCAAGCCTTTAAACTGGGTCTAACGTGCAACCACATGTCTGTAATGGGACGGACCTAGTTGACTAAGTTGCTAATAACGTACCTGTGGGACCTCAGGAGGTCAACTACACCCTTTGTGTAAGTTGTACGGGGGAGCGTATCGGCCGAGGCCAGTACCCATCTAACGGTTGATTGGCCTAAACTTCGCCTTAGCTAAGGGAAGGGTTAGTGTGCAATAACCGGGAGGACCACTTGTATTGTTAGAAGTTTCCGAAAGACTTTGTTACTGAACTCGCCTTTGTGGTGTTTGACTGTATCTTGTGGGTAAAGTGCATAACCTCTGCAGAGTGTAGAATCTATTCGAATAGCCGTGTCCGCGGTATTGGACATCGCCGAATTACTGATCAAGGGTTAGATTTTCTCAAAAATAACTTGGATCTGAACGGTTGGGGTGGATTAATCATGATGTTGATGGACATGTGGATTAGGATGGGAAAGATGTTTATTAAACTCCTTGAAAAGTTAATTATGCTATACTTGTTTCTACCGCTTTTGAATCTACTTATGATACTTGTTAAATGTCACATCGCAAAAATACCTTGAGCCACTCCTTTGTATTAAGCCATGCATGTAGTATATTAGCTGCATTACGTGCATGACTTGCCGAGTACCAAGTACTCACCCTTGCCACAATACAACACTGGTTGAAGAGGAGACGACACCAGCTTTGGAGGAGGAGCTCCAAGAGGAACCGTCTACTTAGGGAAGCGAGCCCACTGGTTGCCTGTGGTATCTTGGATGGCGCCACGGTTATTTGATTTTCTGCTGCTACTATTTCTCTCTTAATAAGTTTAGCCTGCAAATCATACATTTGTAACTTGACCATAAGGTCGAGTAACCGGTTTGACTATTTAAATAAAGTACTTTATTAGTATCGAGTGGTATGATTGTGATATTTACCGATGTTAAGACTGTGTGCACTAGCGTGTTCCTGGACTAGTGCTGAATACACAGAGGGTCCGGATTTGCAAATTCGGGGTCCCGACAGAGGTGGTATCAGAGCCATACTGACCGTAAGCTCAACCCTAAGCTAGAATGGTCGTAGTGAGGATAAAACCTATTTTCTAAAGCTAAAAATTTGTCAAGATAAGAAATGACATCTCGACTTACCCCCTTCTCTCTTTCCTTGTCTCTTGCTGAATATTCCCTTACCTGGTCACGATTTAAAATTTTGAGTTCTTACGTGAGCACTCTTGTGACAGATGGAGGGAGAGTTCAACTACGTCGATCTGGAGGTTGGTCACGCCATGAACTTTGGCATATGCTTGAGACTCTGAGATTTTGAGAAGCCGCAATACCAAGTGGAAGTGATCAGACAAGCAGGATTGATCAAGGCTTGTGACGTGAAGATTGAGGTACCTGCTAGGAAGAAGGGCCCAGGCAATCGCCCGATACACTGCACTGCTAGGAGGTCTACAATGCAGATGGGTATCCAAGAAGTATCACGACGAGCAATGCGGCACATTACCCGTATCTACGCCAGAGAGTTGGAGAGCACGGTGTTCCGTTATCACCCGCGCAGCAATAACCTTCTTGACCCGAAGGCGATTCAGGATGAGGATGCCATGGTTACACAGTTGGCACGACTTGTTGTCGCCCAGGAGGATGTACTCGATGATACAAGCAAGGAGCTACAGAAGGCCCGCAAGGAGATCACGACAGAGAAGAACAGATGGCGGGAAGCTCAAGAGCATGTGTCACACCTTCTGCGAAGGGTTGACGAGTTGGAGATGGCTTTATACGGACCAGAACCAGAGCCAGTACTCGAGCTACACGAGCCAGATCTGGAGGAGTCAGATCTCGATGAGGACACTGCTTCTTCGACTACCACAGATGACACAGTTGCTGGACATGGCAATCGTTTCGCGCCTATGCCGCAGCATCCGTACCCAGGCTGTGGAGGTTTTCTCGATGAGTGAGCGTAGGTTCTATAGTGAGACTCCTTCGCCGAGTCGCTTCATAGAATAAAGAGTCACCTTTAGGCGTTAGACTCCAGTGTTAGTTCGATTTGGATTTTCATTGTTTGCTGAGTGTGCAGTATGTGTTGCAAGGCCCTTAGGCATTGTAAGCAACCATACCAAGTTATTAATATCAATAATAAAGTTGGACCTTAAAGTTACACCTTTCGCCCCGCATAAGTTCCATATTACTTGTCTATTCTTGATTCCCCCTCATCTCTAAGACTTAGAGCAAATCGACAGATGGTGAACACCCGCGGAAACTTTGGAAGCAATGGAAGTGGTTCTTGCCCAGCAGAAAACCCCAATGATGGAGCACCAGCACCGCCAGTTGATATGCAGAATTTTGGAGCATTCCTTGCTACTCAGACTCAGTTGATGCATGCTATGATGCAACAAATGCAACACGTCACTGCTCAGGCCACAGCTAATCAAGTCAATCAGGGACAACGCCAGAATACAAGACTGTCAGAGTTCATGAGGACTCACCCACGCACTTTCTCCGGGAATGCCAATCCATTGGAGGCCGATGATTGGTTAAGGTCAATTGAGAGGAAGCTACACATAGCTCAATGCATAGGAAATGAGAAGGTACTCTACGCTTCTCATCAGTTGGAAGGAACAGTCGCCGAATGGTGGGAGAACTTCTGTGCCACGCAAGAGAACCCTCAAGATATCACTTGGGAAGAGTTCACATTGCATTCCGCCAAAGATCACGTGCTGAAGGAATCATGGACCTTAAGAAGGAGGAGTTGAGCATCAAGCAAGGTAATCAGCCGGTGGCCGACTACGAACAAGTTCACACAGCTAGCACGCTACGCTTTGAGGATGTAGCGACAGATAAAGCCAGGCAGTCTCGTTTCATGAAGGGACTTAACTCAGGATTGCAGGTGGGATTGATCACCCACACCTTTCAGATTTCCAAGAATTGGTGAATAAGGCGCTTATTCTTGAGGACAAGCACAAGGAACTGGATGAGAACAGAAGCGCGAGAATGCAACAATAGGGATCACGCCAGTGGAACGCATAGCGGCCTGAGAGTTGCACCAAATCAAATTTTCAGATTCCAGCCAGAATGCTACAAGGACACCGTCACGCACCAAGACCCGTCAATCGAACTACGGACCCCAGCCCCGCTAGAAACGCTGCTCGAGCAACAAGAAGGAACAAACGATGAGGCTGCTACAAGCGCAACGAGCCAGGACATTTTGCCAACAGCTTGTCCAAAGAAGACAGCAGGAGTGACTGCTCGCTTAAACTTGGGAACCACCCCAGCTAGGACGCCACACCAGGAACCACATCCTGCATCGTGGTGAGAGGCCGAGTCAACCATGTCACCGCAGATGCACCTGCGAGAATGCTACGGACGTCGTCTTGGGTAAGTTACTTGTTAACTCAAGCACTGCAACAGCTTTGTTTGACTCGAGCTTAGATTCGTTTGTTTCGCAAGGCTTTGCTGCTAGAAACGATTTGGGGATTGCAAGACTTAAGTGCATGCTTTTAGTTCAAACCCTGGTTAGAACTCCGAACGAAAGTAGGATGTTCCGGGGTGAGAATACTAATAGATGGAATAGAGTTCCTAGCGAACCTTATAATTTTGGAGACCCAGACCTTAGACGTTATTTTGGGAATGGACTGGTTATCCAAGCACAAGGCCGTATTGGATTGTGGACGAAGGACTATCTCAGTTGAGAGCCCTTGTGGAAAGAAAGTGGAATTTCTAGCCACTGCAGTTAGAGATGGACAGATGATGGTTAACAGCACCAAGGCAATCAGCATAGAGGATGTCTCAGTAGTGAATGAGTACCCAGATGTTTTTCGCGAAGATCTACCTGGTATGCCGCCAGACAGGGACATAGAGTTTGTGATAGAGCTTGTACCTGGTACAGCGCCGATAGAAAAGAGACCTTATCGGATGTCCACCGAGGAGTTGGTAGAGATGAAGAAACAGCTAGAGGAGTTAATGGAGAAAGGATTTATCAGACCGAGTTCGTCGCCGTGGGAGCACCGCTTTGTTTGTCAAGAAGAAGGACGGGAGTTTCAGGGATGTGCATCGACTACCGTGCACTCAATGAAGTCACCGTGAAGAATAAGTATCCGCTACCTAGGATTGATGATTTGTTCGATCGGTGAGAGGAGCCGAGTTTTCTCCAAGATTGATGCGAGATCGGGATACCATCGATTGAAGATCCGATCGTAAGATATCGAAGATCGCATTCTCGTCAAGATATGGACATTATGAGTTTACTGATTATGTCTTTTGGATCGACGAATGCGCCAAAGATATTTCATGAATATGATGAATAAGGTGTTCATGGAATATTTGGACAAGTTTGTTGTCGTGTTCATAGATGATATCCTAATCTACTCCAAGACAGAGGATGAACATGCCGAACACTTGAGGCGAGTTTTGGAAAAGCCGAGGAACAGCAACTCTTCGCCAAGTTCAGTAAGTGTGATTTTTGGAAGGACAAGGTGGAGTTTCTTGGACATGTAATGACCGCAGAAGGAGTCGCCGTTGATCCAAGCAAAGTAGAAGCCGTGTTACATTGGGAGCAACCGAAGACCGTGACCCAGATCCGGAGTTTCCTTGGAATGGCAGGGTACTACCGCCGTTTCATTGAAGGCTTTTCGACAATTGCGAAACCTCTTACGCAATTGCTGAAAAAGGAGAAGAAGTTTGCATGGACGTCAGAATGTGAGAAAGGATTTCAGGTGCTGAAAAAGCGATTGACATCAGCACCGGTGTTAGTTCTACTGGATGTTGCTCAAAGCTTTGATATTTATTGTGACGCATCGCGCCAAGGACTTGGATGTGTGCTGATGCAGAATGGAAAGGTCGTCGCTTATGCATCAAGGCAGTTGAGGCCGCATGAGGAGAATTATCCGACGCATGACCTAGAGTTAGCTGCCGTAGTGCATGCCTTGATGATATGGCGTCACTATCTGATCGGGAACAGATGTGAAGTGTATACGGATCATAAGAGCCTTAAATACATATTCACCCAGTCGGATCTGAATATGAGGCAAAGGAGATGGTTAGAGTTGATTAAGGACTACAATGTTGGAATCCATTACCATCCCGGGAAGGCCAACGTATTTGCCGATGCCTTGAGTCGGAAAAGCCATACCGTGAGTATGTTGCTAGCCACAAGTTAGGGTGAGTTATGTGAGGATTTTCAGAGAATGAAGATTGAGGTGGTACCTAGCGGATCCTTGGCCGCATTGGAAGTAAAGCCTACCCTAGAGGATCAGATCCGGGAAGGACAGAAGGATGATGACAAGATCCGCAGGATTAAGTCCATCAAGGAAGAAGGCAAGGCAGAGGACTTCAAGTTGGATGAGCAAGGCACGTTATGGATGAAGGATCGCATTTGTGTGCCCAACAAGAAGGAATTAAAGCAACTGATTTTGGAGGAAGCCCATGACTCCAAGTATTCAATTCATCCTGGAAGCGCCAAAATGTATCAGGATTTGAAGGAAAGATTCTGGTGGCCAAGCATGAAGCGTGAAGTTGCCGAGCATGTTGCATTGTGCGATGTATGCCAGAGAGTCAAGGCAATGCATCAGAGACCAGCAGGATTACTACAGCCGCTGAAAATACCTGAGTGGAAGTGGGAGGAAATCGGAATGGATTTCATTACTAGTTTGCCTAAGACTCAAGGAGGTTATGACTCCATATGAGTTATAGTGGATCGTTTGACCAAAGTAGCCCATTTTATCCCCGTGAAGACCACCTACTCGGGAGATAAGTTAGCAAAGTTGTACATGATCAGGATCGTCTGTTTGCACGGAGTGCCAAGGAGGATTGTATCGGACAGAGGTACCCAATTTACCTCAAGGTTTTGGAATAAGTTGCACGAAGCCATGGGAACCCGTTTAAAACTTCAGTACAGCCTATCATCAACAGACGGATGGACAGACCGAAAGAGTCAACCAGATTCTGGAGGATATGTTAAGAGCATGTGCATTGGCTTATGCTACCTCTTGGGATAAGAGTTTGCCGTATGCCGAGTTCAGTTACAATAATAGTTACCAAGCTAGTTTACAGATGTCACCTTTTGAGGCCTTTGTATGGTCGACCACTCGGATGCCATTGAATTGGAATGAGACCGTGAGCGCCGTGTCTTCGGCCTGATATTCTTCAAGAGGTGAAGAGCAGATTGCCATGATTAGGGAAAGGTTGAAGATCGCCCAATCACGGCCAGAAGAGTTATCTTGACAATCGTCGCCGGGATTTGAGTTTTGAACGAGAAGACTTTGTATACCTCGAGTTACGCCTCTCGGGAGTTAAGAGGTTCCATGCCAAAGGGAAACTCGCACTCTGTTATGTTGGACCATTTAAGATTTTGAGTCGCAGAGGCGAAGTTGCTTATCACCGGAGTTGCCACGATCGTTAGCGAGTACATGACATATTCCATGTGTCCTGGGCTTGAAGAAGTGTCTCCGAGTACCTGAGGAACAGACACCGCTAGAGTCAATTGAGTTGCAAGAAGATTTGACTTACAAGGAGCATCCCGTAAAGATTTTGGACACTATGGATCGAGAGACCAGAAATAAGTCAACCCGTTTCTGTAGAGTTCAGTGGAGCAACCACACGGAGAGTGAAGCAACTTGGGAACGCGAAGAGGATTTGAAGAAAGAGTTTCCAAACCTATTCCTCTAATAAGCCCTGAATCTCGGGGACGAGATTCTATTAAGGGGGTGGAGGTTTGTAACACCCCAAAATTTTTCTTTTCTTAAATCCATGTGTGATTTGGTACTTTGGTGAATTTTTGGAATTTTCTGGAATTTATTTGGATTTATTTGGAATTTATTGGAATTTATTCCATTTTGAAATAATTAAAGAATTTAATTTTGCAAATAAAAATTTGTTGAAAATATTTTATTTGAGTCCAAAATGTTCCAAAATATTTTCCAGAATTTTTCTGGAATTTTTCTGAGTCTTTTGCTATTTTTAATGATTTAATTGAATTTCTGGGAATTTAATTGGATTAATTAAATCGAGTTGGTTTCATTGTTCATCCGACCGAGCCCGAGTCAGACTCGAGTTCGAGTCCGACCCGAGCCCGACCGCGCCCGTGGTCAAGCCGAACCCGCTCGCTGGAACCCTAACCGCGTGACCGTTGGATCTTGATCCAACGGCCACGATTGAGCCACGTCACCGAGCCCGAGCCCGACCGAGCCAGCCAGCTCGCCCGAGTCCGACCCGGACCCAAACTCGCGCACCGTTGGATCTCGATCCAACGGCTGTGCGCGTGCCACGTCACCCTACCCGTGTCGCCGCCGGACTCCGCCGCCGCAACGGAGCAGGTCTCGGTTTCCGTGCGTTTCACGGACGCCGAGGGCTCTATTTATTGCGCCGTCACCGCCGTCGTGACCGCCACTTCATTGCGCGCCTGTAGCCCTAGACAACGTCGCCGGAGCCGCCGCCGTCTAGCCTGTCGCTCGCCCGAAGTTGCCGTAGCGTTCGCGTAGTTTTCGCCCGATTACGCCGTCTCGTCGTCCTCGCCGCCCGTTGAGTCGAATCCGAGCAGGAGGTCAAGCCGCGTCGGAAGGGACCTCTCACCTCGCCGGAGCACGCCCGATGCGCCATTGCCGTGGTCGTCGTCCCCAATCCCGGCGAGCCAGCGCCGCCGCAAGCCATCGCCGGACCCCGAGCTCGCTACGCCGTCCGATTCCGATCCAACGTCCCAGATTGCGCCACGTCATCTCACGGTGAGATTCTGTCCAAAATCCCAGATCCAATCTCGACCGTTGGATCTAGATCCAACGGTCGAGATCAAACGCGTTAACCCAAACGCGTGAGCGAGATCTACCGGGCCGTTGATTTTCAAATCAACGGCCGAGATTGCGCCACGCGTCTGGAAGGCCGACCGCCGCGGCCGCTGGCCCACGCCGCAGCGCGCGTGTGATGTCGACACGCTGGCCCGCATGTCACGCCAGCCTACTCGCACCATGACGCCACACCGACGCCATGGCCTCAAGATGTCGCCGGGCCGTCCCACCGAGCGCCGACGCCAAGAATGACGCCAGCCGGTCCCACTCTGCCGCTTATGGGTCGAGCCTCGCCGACGTCACCGTGACGCCACCCGAGGGGACCCACCGTCGCTGACACAAGGAGCCGTGGACCGAGTCCACGGTAGACCCAAGCCGAGCATGGACCAAGTCCATGGACCGGCTGACGTCAGCCAACCAATCAGAGGCTGACACGTGTCCAGGCTGACGCAATAATTAATTTCCGAAAAAGAAAATGATTTATTAATTCGAAATAATGATTTAAGATTTTGTTTCAAACTTCAAACGCTTATAACTTTTGCGTTTCAACTCCGATTTGAGTGATTCAAATTTCTAAATTTGTATAAAATTGAGATCTACCTAAATATAAATTTTATTTAATTTTTGGACTAAAGTTTTTCTCTGTAAAATTATTTAATTGATTATTTAAACTTTAAATAATCATAACTTTTGCGTTTTAACTCCAAATTTGACGATTCCAGTTTCTAAAAATTCATAAAATTATGTTCTCCCTGTTTATGGATTTTATTTGGATGATTGGATACTTTTTGCCTATTGTTTATTCGTGTATTTGCTATTTGCACGCTTTACGAGTAGACGTTGAAGTGCTGGAAGGATTTGAAGGAGAAGTATTGACTCAGGATCCAACTCAAGACCAAGAACAAGTACTTTTTGAAGGCAAGTTGTGCTTTGACCATGTTGATCCTATTTCGAAATCTATTTTGATTTAACCTACTGCATGCTAGTTCAATTAGAAAATACTTTATTTAAATTTGGGGAATTAGATAAATACCAATTTGCTGTATGACACCTTGATTACTTAAGTATGTGCCATGACCCCTTGTCACCCTAGTTGTGGTTTACTAGTTGGACATTATTAACTTGCCAACATGGGTTTTAGACCGTTGTAGTAAACTGCTTAGACCTGCTACGTGCTCATGACATGATTTTGGACAAACAAATGTTAATATTGACTTAATGATATATTGAACCTATTTTGGAAAGGTATCATGTGATGTTGATGGCACGTGGTGCATGGTAATCAACTGGGGTTTGATAAATAGTTTTTCGACCGGGGCGTGTGGCAAGAATAATCAGTGGGCCGGTTGTGGCATTGGGGATGTTGATTTGGTTCTTCGGGTAGTCTTGCCCTGGTCACCCTAAGGACTTAACCTTGCAAGCCTTTGAATCGGGTCTAACGTGCAACCACATGTCCGTAATGGGACGGACCTAGTTGACTAAGTTGCTAATAACGCACTGTGGGACCTTAGGAGGTCAACTACACCCTTTGTGTAAGTTGTGCGGGAGCGCATCGGATCGAGGCCAGTACCCATCTAACGGTTGATTGGCCTAAACTTCGCCTTAGCTAAGGGAAGGGTTAGTGTGCAATAACCGGGGAGGACCACTTGTATTGTTAGAAGTTTCCGAAAGACTTTGTTACGGGAACTCGCCTTTGTGGTGTTTGACTGTATCTTGTAGGTAAAGTGCATAACCTCTGCAGAGTGTAGAATCTATTCGAATAGCCGTGTCCGCGGTATTGGACATCGCTCGGGAATTACAGTCAAGGGTTATATTTTCTCAAAAATAACTTGGATCTGAAAGGTTGGGTTGGATTAATAATGATGTTGATGGAAATGTGGATTAGCATTTAACAAGTATCATAAGTAGATTCAAAAGCAGTAGAAACAAGTATAGCATAATTAACTTTTCAAGGAGTTACTCACCCTTGCCACAATACAACACCAGTTGAAGAGGAGACGACACCAGCTTTAGAGGAGGAGCTCCAAGAGGAACCGTCTACTTAGGGAAGCGAGCCCAGTCAGTTGCCTGTGGTATACTGGATGGCGCCACGAAGTTATTTGATTTTCCGCTGCTACTATTTCTCTCTTAATAAGTTTCGCCCTGCGAGGCATACATTTGTAACTTGACCATAAGGTCGAGTAACCGGTTTGACTATTTAAATAAAGTACTTTATTAGTATCGAGTGGTATGATTGTGATATTTACCGATGTTAAGACTGTGTGCACTAGCGTGTTCCTGGACTAGTGCTGAATACACAGAGGGTCCGGATTTGCAAATTCGGGGTCCCGACAGCGACATTGATGACTCAACTGAAGATGAGAAGGAAGCAAAGCAAATGAAGCTGAGTGAGAAGGATTTCACCGGACTGTGCTTCATGGCAAAAGGGAACACTAGTGATTCTAATGACAACGACAGCACTTCCAGCGACGGTGATGAGGTAATGCCTTCGTATGATGTGCTTTGTGAAGTTTTAGTCATATTGAGAAAATTTTTAAGAAAATCTTCACTCAAAAATAAAAACTTAGAAAAAGATCTATCCATGCTAAAATCTGAAAACTTTTATCTTAGAAATTCAAATTCTGAAAATATTTGTGATACTTGCTTAGATCTCAAATTTGAAATTAAGTCTCTAAAAGAGGAACATGTGATTAAACTAGAACAAGTTTATGCCGAACAATTGAAAAATGAAAAACTTGTGAAAAATATTGGTTGCTCTACTGATAGTTTACATGATCAAATTGCTTGCTCTAAATGTTCAATTCTTGAGTTGAAATTAAAAGATGCAAATTGTAGAGTTACCCAATTAACAAATGACATGTTCACTCATGAAATTAACTCGTGTTCAAATTGCCAGAAACAGAAAGCTAAAATTGACACTCCTTGTGATAATTGTTTAAATCTTGCTAAAAAGGTTGACTACTTGCAAGATTCTCTTTCTAGGTTCACTATAGGGAAGAAAAATTTGAACATGATTTTAGATCAATCTAAAGTGAGCTCCAACAAACAGGGTTTAGGTTTTAACTCTTATGCTTCTACTATCATTAAACCTGTTGAGAGAAAAAATGTGAAAATTGATAATGAGCCTAAAAGAACTTTGTTTAAATCTGCCGGCACTCTATCTCCACTATTTCAAGTGCAAAAGTTACTTCTAATGCCAAACCATATGTTAAGTACAATTGCACTCATTGTGGAAAAGATGGTCATTTGGTGAATTTCTGTTTTAGACTAGCCAAACAACAAAAGAAACAAAGAACTAAGGCTAGGTCTAATTTCAGACAGGCACGCTTTGTTTCTCATTATGTGCCTAGGGTGATGCAAACACCTTTTGTTGGTAAGAACACGGAAAAAGACATATCTATCTTTGTGCATAAGAATGCTCGTGTTGTGCCTACTATTGTGCGTCGTGTGTCTCAGTACTGGATTCCTAAACATCTTATTTCTAACCCCAGTACCGAAACCTCGACACTTTCTGCTTCTATGTAGGCTTCTCACGCGAGGAAGAACATATGGCTAGTGGATTCTAGATGCTCACGCCACATGTCCGATGATAAGAATTGGTTCTCCTCCTTCACTCGTGCATCTCATGCTAAAAGTGTTATTTTTCAAGATGCTTCTTCCACCTCTGTTTTCGCAAAAGGCACTAGTCCAAATAGTGCAGGTACAGGTGCATATGTTCAGGGGGAGAGTATCTTTGTTGATGAAGATGACGATGATGCTGTTGAGGATGAGATAATTGGAGTTTGCTGTGTGCTTGTGTGCTCGTTTTCAAGCTTCCCCACGTGCTTCACATCGACAAGCTATCAAGAGGATTTTAAGGTATCTCCGTGGTACTTAAGATTTTGGCATTTGGCTTTCTGCTTCCTCATGCATTAGTTTGAGAGCTTTCTCTGATGCTGAATTTAGAGGATGTAGAATTGATAGAAAAAGTAAATCTGGTTCATGCCATTTCTTGAATAATTCTCTTTCTTGGACACATTGACATCAGATTTCACTTTCTTAGAGATCATGTTGAAAAAGGAGCTATTGAACTGAAATTTGTTGATTCGGGTGCTCAACTTGCTGATATTTTCACTAAACCACTTGATTCTTCTCGTTTTGCTTTCTTACGCGGTGAACTTGGGATCATTCATCCCCATGGGTTGATTTGAGGGGGAGTCTTGAGTTTATCTCTTTTTGGGTTACTTGACTTTGGTTCCTACAAGTGATTTTTTTATAAGTGGTATTTTGACTTTACACCTCAAGTAAAATCCCCTGTTTACATTGCATCATGTAGTACAAAGCTTTGGTGATTATTCTTGTGTATATAGCCAAGTTAATGCTCAATGCTTTACTTATCACTAAAAGGCTAAAATAATTCAATGTGAGATGCTTTTCGAGAATATTTTGCCTATTGTTCATTATGGTATTGCATTTGTGAAATAGGCTTAAAAGTTTCTTATCATCTGTTGAAAGGCTAGAGCTGATTAGAAACTATGTGTGAGCTTTTTGTTGGACTTCAAATGATCATTATGAGTCTCAAGAAAAATCAGTGTTTTAATGTTAAAAGCAAGTTGAAAAAGATGCAAGAAAAAGCTACTTGGCTAAACACAAGTTTAGTACAATGTGAAGCTTCCTTGCCAGGGATTTAAATGCAAAAAGATGCAAGAAAAGGCTACTTGTCTAAACAAAAGTTCAGAACAATGTGAAGCCACTTGCCAATTTAAACTGAGAAAGATACAAGAAAGAACTACCTACTCATACACAAGTATGGGCTGGTGTGCAGTTACTTGTTATCCCTGTTGATCACAAAGCAAAATTGTCAAACTTGCTAAAAGAGAAAAAGGATATTCAAATGGTTGAAAAAGGCTTGAGACAAATATTAGTGAATTTGAAAGTCTCTCTATGCTCATGATAGATTTCTTTTTTGCTTTGGCAAAATCAGTTTATGACATTTTACTTGTTTGCTCTAATTTGCTTATGCAATAACTATTCTATGTGTTAGAGCCTCCATATTCTCACAATTTGCTTTCTCATTGGATAAATTGATACAAAATGAGAAAGTTCTCCTAAAAACTCTCCAAATGATTTACTTTGATTATATACCTTGAATATACTTCAAATCTTGAGATACTGCATTCATTAAGGGGGAGTTTTGAGATCTTGATGACTATTTTGTCAAAAAGGGGGAGAACAAGTCAAGGAGGTTTTTGAATTGGGATTTTTTGGTCTTTTGGTTCTTGCTCAATCTCTTGTCAAATCTTATATTGTGTTTTGTCAAATTACTCATCAAGGGGGAGATTGAAGGATCGTTATTTTTGATCCATTTGATTTTGATGATGAGTATTTGAAAAAGATTTGAAACCAGTTTGATATTTCAACAAGATTTATTTTTTGGTTTCTTTATTTGAAAAGATCTGAAATCAGTTTGATTATTTGAAAAGCTTTTTGATTTTTGCAAAGGTTTTGGTTCGTGTTTTGAAATCGTGTTCTTAGAATATTTAATGCAATGAACTCCTGTGAGTGGTTGCATGGTTTAATGTGAGTCAAGTCGCGGATTTGTGCTCAAAATCGTTTTGTGGTTTGTTCATGTGCAGGTATTGCTCGAGGGCGAATGTGGTCGATGACAGGACCGGAACTAGGTTCATGGAGGAACTGAGGTTCGGGACTAGGTTCAGGGGGAACTGAGGTCTTGGTGGTCAAGGATGTCATGCGGGATGTTCGGGCTAAGAGAATGGTGCACATGAAGAATGGTTAGTCACGTGAGAATGGCAGGAGGTTATTTGCGTGCAAAATGTTAGTCACGTGAGTATGGTAGGGTTGCCATACGCGTGGAAGAGTTGTACTCAGCCAGGTTGGGCAAGAGGAGTTGTGTTGAATACATACTCTTTCTAGGATTAGGAGTGGGACTCCTTCTAGGATTAGGAGTGGGAGTCCTTCTAGGATTAGGAGTAGGAATTGTATTCATGACTCCTTGTGTTTTGCTCCTTTAAATAGGAGGGGTTGTCTCCTGTTGATGGGCATCAAGCTTTGAGCAAGCTTTAGGGTTGTACTCTTTTGTTTGGAGTACTTTAGACAAAATAAAGGAGAAATAAAGATCAAGTTCTTCAAATCTTTCGGTGAGCTACAATTCTAGTTAGATCTATTCTTGTCATCTTCTATCACAGCAAGCTTGCAAGGTTCATAACTTTTGATCCGTAAGTTCGATCGAGCTGATTCTTTTTGGGTTCGATTCGTATTGGAATCTAGTTTCTTGTATACAAATTTCAGATCGTTCTGACAGTTGGATCTCCGGGAATTCGCATTTTACCGAACCTCTATCATTCTGTTTTTGTCGAATGCGAGGCAATTATTTGGTTCTGTTTTGGGGTGAACTTTTAGTAGATTAAGAATTTGGTTTTAGCTTCCGCACAATCATTCACCCCCCTTCTGATTGCTATATTCGTGTCTTTCGATCCTACACAGTTAATTCACAAAAGTAAATTACACAAGTGGTTCAAAATGCATAGGTGCTTGCCTTGTGCTTCTGCTGGCGGATCGACGACAAGTTGCTCGTCGGCAATCCCCTCAACCACGGTCACGTCAGTCACCGCGGTCTCGTTCTCTACACGAACATAACGCATGAATAAGATGCATGCAATGCAATGAAACCAAACACAAATGCAAAAACAACGGATTACAACAACTTCCACCACCGAACAGACCAGGTAAACACGGACAGTCTGGGTTTAATATCCAGACAGTCCGGGTTTAATATCCGGACAGTCCGGATAAGCCGGACACTCCGGGTCATTTGGTCGGACACTTCGGATTGCCTAGGACTTGGAAGATGGCGCGCAATGTGGAGGTGCTCCCAAGTCTTACGGCACCGAGGGGGCCCGATCTTCTACTTTCCTACACGTGGCTAAGCCGGATAAGCTCCAATGCTAGCTCAAACCATGACGAACGGCCCGCTCTCGTACGACCCAACCAAAACCCAAATCCAACGCTAGGGATGACATTATCTACCTCCGATCTCTCACCCTAACTACCTACATTACTTAAACCACCCCAACACCAACCACCCACCAAAACCCTAACTTTCCCCAAAGTTACCCTAACCCCCAAATCTACAAACCTAAGCCCAAATCCAACCCCATGGACTCCCTAGAACCCAAGAATAGACTCCAAGAAGAGGTCTCACCTTCGAGAGGGATGAAGGAGAGGGAGGGGAAGCCGGGTGGAGCGAAGAAGACGCCGGCTTGGAGAGGAGCTCGAGGTCACCGGGATGGAGGAGACGCCGGGGAGGAGCACGGGAGGTCGTTGGGGTGAGGAGCTCACCGGAGACGAGCTTGGGTGGAGGGGAAATGCACCAAAGAGTGTGAGAAAAAGGGGAGGAGGAGAAATGAGGTGGAGGCCAAAGGAAATGAGTCTTATACTCAACCCCCCCCGACAAGTCCGGACTCTCAGGACAATTAACCCGTAGACTCCGGGTTGGGGCCTTCGGTAAAACAAATTCCGAACACCCTGGACACTCCAGACAATTAGTCCGGATACTCCGGGTTGAGGTGTTCGGTAGCACTAACTCGGATACTCCGGACATTTTACTTGGACATTCCGGGTTATATCCGGATACTCCAGACGTTTAATCCGGATACTCCGGATGTCCCAGAAATTTGAAGTTGAGGGCCTTGACAACTCCACCGTCTAGCGTGCCTTAATTAAGTTTTCACTAGTTACTCAGCCAGGTCCGTCCCACACTGGAACCCGCGGTCGCACTGTTGTACATTGTTTGACAATCACAAGGGATCGATCCTTAGGGTGACTAGGGTGGCACATACTCAAACCCGAGTCTCGTGCATACTGCACTCACCTTGCAACCTTCCACCCTATTCTCATTTTTGAAATTCCAAGTTTCTCTTTTCTTTTGTTTTACCAAACTGGCAGCACCAACTGTACTTTTTAAATTAACATTTTTGCTCAATCATTTGGAATTTCAAATAACAAGCTTTCAATTAAACGTACGAATAGTATTTAGCATAACTAGGCACTACTAGTAGACTAAACAAGGGTGTTAGGCCGTACAATTAATCATTCTAGGGCAACCAAAGGATAGATAGATTAATATGTAGCAAACATACATATTAACAAGGTATATAACTACACTCTATCAAAACATATCATTTTATGTAAACAACCATAGCATACAAGTTAGTAAATCTATAAAACATTTCAAAACATGGATCAACATGCTTCAAGGGTACTTATTGGAAACTTGCGGGGAACTTGCGGAAACTTGTGGGAACTTGCCTTGGTCGGTGAGAAGAGGGTTGTCTTCCTGCGGTTCCGCGACGGAGTCGACGTCTAGCATTTCTATTAAACGAAAAACAACGAATAAACAAACATTCGGAAAATACAAAGAAACAAATTAATTCGTAATCACATGAAAACTTCCAGATAATTAGTTTAGCATTTTATAAGATTTATAAAATTTATTTCAAAATTTTTGGACATATAGTTCAGGAGCTACAAAATTCATAAGTTTAGACTTTCTGCGAATAATTTAATAATATAAATTTATTTATAAAATTTCAGTAAAATTTTCGTAGATAGGTATTAATTTTTAGTAATTAACAAAATTTGTTGCATATAATTTGGACTTAAAACAAATTTGCAACGAAAATGATAAATTTCACAAAAAATGGAAATTATCATGTACATTTTAACTTGCAATGCTCTGTTCGATCTTTACTGTGTTGCACTGTTCACCATTGAGTGTACTCGTATACATGGGGAAACAAAGCAGGAACTTCGGTTTTTTTTAACAGAGAACTTTTGAACCTACGCTCGGTGAGGTGGCCTGAGATGACGACAGCACAGTTGGCGCAGCGGCCAGGAGGACGGCGCAGGTGGCCGGCGATCGGCAGACAGCGACCAACACAGAAATGAGCGAGGCCGGTTGGAAGCAAGAAAATTGGATGTAAAGGAGAAGAGGCAGGAGGATTGGTGCATGCGTTCAGTAGTACAGAAGGCAATTTATAGGAGGTTAGAGGGGAGATGGAAGGACGGATTGGCTATTTAAAATTGGAAACTGCTATACCAGTAATGGCAAGGAAGAGACAGGGGCTGGTTCATGCACCACTAAGGCAAGGAGGAGAAATGAACGTCTGGTACCTTCACACGTACAGGAAACGACGTAATCATCGGAATTTAAATTGGAAGAGGAACGTTCATGAGCTTGGACGCCTCGTCGCATTAGTGCTGGCTTGCACTAGTAACGTCTTGCACTAGTAATTGCATGCATGCACCGTATTTGTGACACTACGGAAGGTCAAAACTTTATAAAATGTGAAAATGGAGGTTAAAACTTTACGTTATGCCGTTTATAGCGTGTTTTTGGGCCGTTTTCGGGTGGGCCTCTCCAGGGGACTTTGGGGCTTGGGGGTTGAGTTGGGCCTTTGGTGGAAGGGTTTGGGCCCAAGGGGGGAGACTTTTGGGCAGCCAAATCTGGCCCCCACCCCTTGGTGCGCCCCCCACTCCCTTTCCCAACCCTAGCCGCCACCCCCTAGCCCCCCATGCGCCTCCACCCTTCCCCTTCCTCTCCATCTTCCCCCATGGTGCCACCACCCCTCCCCTCCCCTCTCCACCACCCTTGCTGCCCTAGGGAAGACTCTCCACCTCACCACCCCGCAGATCCGTCCATTGGAGCGCTCCGCGACAAGGAGATCCGGTGGATTTGGAGCGAGGAAGGAGATCGCGCGAACCGGGAGGAGATCCGTTCGTTGTTCGTTCGTCGGGAAGGTATGGCCACGGGAATCCTTGGGGTTGGTCTAGGTACTATTCTAAGGGTTGATATCAGGTTTTTAGATCAATTGGTGGTGCTGTAATTGGGTAGATTAGATGAAATCTAGAGTTTTCCACGTTCTCTGTTTCGGGCAGCATGAGCAGTCGACCTAGGATTTGGGTTTTCGCCAATTTAGAGTCGGAATTTGGTTGTCCGCCTGTTGAAGAAGTTGTAGGTAACTTCAATACCTTTCAGTGGGAATAAAGAACGTCCAATTCTGCCCAGCCGTTTAAAAGTTATGCTCGTCTTACCGAACGTATTAAAAACTGTGACGTGATTGGACAAATCACGGTATTCTGTAGATTAAACCACTGTAGAGTCCGAATTAGTCTTTCCATATACTTAGGAAAAGTTAGGAAATGTCCTAAGCTACGCGAGGATGTACTCGTTTAATCGGTTCGGAGTTTTAGAACCCGAGTTATGCTCATTGCAAGTCTGCTGACCCGGCAGGACAGAACCTCTGTTTTTGGATTGTGCGATTAGTTTGCGAAGTCGGGGGTAGAAGAGTGTTTGCGTATTGTTTTGTGGGCATGATTTTGAGTGTGTGGTGCCTTTGTGCAGGTGGTGTGACCCTGGGGGTGCCCTCTACTTCTCGCCAATCCGTCGCCCGTGGTTGAGGCAAGTGTATTGGAATCGGTAGCGGGTTGTGGTTTGCTAGATTGGTTGAGATTGAGATTGAATATATGATATGTTCACATGCCATGCTTTAATGTTTGTCATTGATATGATGAATATGCTTATTATGTTATGATGTTGGCATGTTTGCATACATGTCATGATACATGGCCCGGGCGGTTAGAAAGTCATAACTAGTCCGGGGAAGGTCGGTGAGAAAGTTATGACTATTCCGGAGAGCCAATGAGTAAGTCCTACATCGTCATTCCATCCACCGCGGTGTATGGAAGTGAGGAGTAGGCACCCTCCATCTTCGGGATGGAAGGGGGGAGAGGGTGCACACCGACGGGTGTGTACTCAACCATACCGGTATGAGTTTCCAGGAGACATGTGCATCGCATCGCATTGCATACATGATGATGATGATTATGATACGTGATCATGAATAAGATGATAGACATGATGTGAGTTGTTGTAGCTATGTAATTATTCTTTTGTACCATTGCAATATACTTGCTGAGTGTTGAACTCACGCTTGTGCTGTCTTGTTGTTTTAGGTACCATGAAACCAGCATACGGGGAAGGGCATTAGCTACACATATACACGTAGCTCCACACTTATAGACAATTTATTCATCTTGGTCATGATAATAAGAGTAGTGCCTTGCAACTTGGTGCAATGGTTAATTTGTGTACTTGGTTTCATCATTTACTTCGTTTGGCTCATGAGATGGTTGAAATCTTTATTCTAGGCTTATACTGCTACTAGAACCCTTGTTATTGATGATTTAGATGTCATTCTTTATACTATATACTGTGATCATATTGTTGTTGCTTCAATTCATGGAAAAACAAAGGAGATGCTGCCGAAATTTTCGGTTTTAACATTTACTCATTTGCTGTAATTTATCTTAATTAATGTTATTTAGATGTTGTTTAGCCTATGTTTGGTGGCATTCGGGCATGCTAGATGCCGGGGTGTTACAGTTGGTATCAGAGCGGGCTGTAGGTCCTTGGAATGTGTATTTTTAGTGTCATACCTTAGGTTACCACTAAAATGTGATGTGGAATAACTTAGAAACATGGCTTAGGTTTTAAATAAAATTTTGTTATAGGATAGCAACATTAAAACTTGCAAAAGTGGTATAACTAATCTAAAATTTGACACACATGGCTGCACAGTAGGAAAGGGTATGGGTATCATTTCTTTACGCTTAAATGTTTTATTTAAGTTTTGATGTTGAATGCTTAATTTGATAATGCATGTTGCTATGTCTATGAGATAAATGATTGAATTGTTCATGTTATTTGTGATATAGTGGGGTTGTGATGCCGAAGGGTTTCGGTCACCTCTTTTTGTTCATAGTAAGGGTGTGGTTTGACGGTGTGGCCTGTTAACGCCATCACCGAAGAATTATTAACCCCTGTAGGAGAAGAGTGCTCACCTTTTTTGTCATAGGTCGGGTAGTTGACTGGAGTCAAATAGAAGAGATTGGTGGTGGATTCCTATGGGTGTTCTTTACCGTTCTGACGGTCAGTTTTGGTTGGTTTTCTTTGTTTTAGTTGATCGAAATCAAAAGAAAAGTGTTTAGTATTTGATTTATCGTGGATTGTTCTGTAGGCGATTAGTGGTTTTATCTTCCTTGGTTGAAGACGTAGAAGAAAGGTTTTGTGTTGTGCATCTGTTGGTCGCTAATTTTGCTTTGGCACTGGTTTTGTTGGTCATTACGGGCTGTCTTGAGGAGGAAACTTTTGTGGTTGTTGTTCTCCCTATCTAAGAAAAAGTGTTGGAGTTTCCCCTTGTGCAGGCCTTGAGTTGGTGGAGCTAAGTTTGAATCTTTTATCGGAAAAGATTTAATGAACATTTGATTTTCCCTGGTGCATCCTTCTTCCTTCTTGGAAGTATAGATCTTGAGGTTTCTTGAAGAGTTTTGTGGGCAAATTTGGGAATTTGAGAGTTGAGCTCTCCTGCATTTCTGTTGGAGTTTTGTTTTTCTTCCTTGCCTGGAAAGGAGAAATTTTCTATCGGTGTTCGTTCTGGTTCTTGAGTTGTGGTTATCTTTAAAAGTTGAGTTGCATCCTGTTTGTCAAGAGTTCGTGCCCCATGAAGTTGTTTAGAAAAGTTTATGTCCGTGCTATGTGGTAGGTAACAATGTGGTTTATGGAATGATGTGTTGCTAAGTTAAATTTTGAGTTGAATCAATTCAATGTGATTATCATTTCTAGCTGGAGAATAAATAGACTACTAGTGTTGTAGTTTACTCTGTAGCGAGAATGATTAAATGGGTTAATTTACATGCTTAGAATCTGTTGCCTTGCTTTAAAAGTGCTTATGATCCTCATTAATGTTAAAAGTTTAAACCTTGATGCATAGTTAGAACATTAAGATGATGTAAATTAATGATACTATTAAAGAAACCTTGCCGGTTGTTTAAAGATGTTCTAATCTAATGGGTTAATAGAGAAATTTAATCATGTTGACTAGTGGCTTTAATTTCGAAGTTGATTAGAGTTGCTATTTATGTTGTTGCAAACTACTATAATATTTGGAAGTATGCAATTGTGTCTCTACAATGCTAGTATTGATATCAATTGAGAAGACATAAGACTTATTGTTAATGATGTTGTTAAGGGCAGTGTTAATGCTAGTACCGATGTCAATTGGGAAAAAACATAGGTCTGGTTGTTGTTTTAAGAACATTGTGCTGATCTAACTTATTAAATCTAATTTAATAGTTGGAGTATGTTGTGTAGTGACAATTTTGAAGCAACCTATGTGTAGGGTAGCTAAAAGCAGTGTTGTTGATTGATGATTATGCAAAGAATTGATATTGATGCCTTGGTAGTGCTGTTAATTGTTGGAAACCATTGATCCAACAGAAGAAAAGTGTAAAACTGTGGTATTATGTTGAGTACATGTTGTGATGGGATGAACAATGGATAATAATCATGATGCAGGACTTTAACCTTAATGAATGCAATTCTTAGAATCCTATTTACGAATTTTATCTTGTAGAGATATGACTTATTTGTTGAAGTCATTTTATTGATTGAACAAGTTTCAATTGTCAAGACTTTGACGTATGGATAGTATAAAATTGATAGGTTGACCATGCCCAAGTAGCTGTTGAAGTATTATGTTTGAAATATAGAATACGTTGTTATATGATTTGGTGATCCTTGGGGATAATGTCAATGTAGTCGTGGTTGGGTGCCTTTGTGATAAGCATCTTAAACCTTAATTAAAAGTGTTGGGAATGGTAACTAGAGAAAGAAATTGTTATGTAAATTTTGTTAAATCCGGTTAGACTCTCTTGATGAGTAAATAGTGATTATTGAATGCTTAAATGGTAAGTGTAGTGGAATACAAGTTATGGTGGGATTCATGTTGAGCTGGTGTTTAAAACCTTTTGTACTGGTGTGGTTGTTTGCTATTTTGGTTGAATGCCTTCGGTCAAGGTATTCCTTGTGTTGTGTTTCCGAGTTTTCCTAAAACCCGTAGCTATTGGTGCCAATATTTGGTTTTGGCTATTTTGTTTAATTTGTGCTATGAGTATGGATTTTACACCCAAAAGTTTTTGAGTGGATCGTGCTCCTTCGCATTCACCGGGAGTTGCAACCACTGTGGCAAGCCGGGCCACATGGGACGAGTCTGCCGGATGAATCCCGGTAGCATCATGAAGTGGGAGACAGTGCCTTCTCCTCCCACTCCAGCGACGTCTTCCAGAGGATCGGTGCACATGATGGCTGCTCCTGCTCTCAAACGCCCTTTGCGTGGGTGCCACCAGGCCATCGGTGCCCGCACTGCCTCGCTTCCTCCAGCTTGCCTCCTCCGCCCCAGCTCTGTTGGGGCATCACCGAGTCGGGCTCCCTCTTGTCGGCGCCACCAGGAGTGTATGCTTTGCCAACCGCTGAGTCAGCTGGGCATGCAGAGGTGGTTTCAGGTACTCTGCTCGTCGATTCCGTTGATGCCTTTGTTTTATTTGATTCCGGAGCATCCTATTCTTTTGTGTCGTTTGAGTTTGCTAGTAGAGCTAAATTGGGAGTTCAGCGGATTTCTGAGAGTGTGTTAGTCATTTCTCCTGGGGGTTTGATTGCTAGTTCCTTGGTTTGCCCGGGTTGCACCATCGCCATTGATGACGAGGTTTTCTTCGCCAATCTTATGGTGATCCAGTTGGCTCCTTTTGATGTCATTTTGGGCATGGATTGGCTGCATCAGTACCGTGCCAAGATCTGTTGTTTCTGGAAGACGGTTGCCTTGCAAGCCCCGTCAGGGGTAGAGTTGACCTTTCAGGGTGGTATACCCTCCAGTTCCGTCTTTGCTTTGGCTAGTCTATTTTCTGGTCGCCGTTTTAAGCAGTTGGGTTTCCTCATGGCTATGTCAGAAAAGCCATCTTCTTCAGTTTCCATTGAGGAGATTCCTGTAGTGAAGGAGTTTGTTGTTGTGTTCCCTGACGAGTTGCCTGGTTTACCTCCTGTGAGGAATGTGGAGTTTCGTATCAATCTTGTTCCTGGCACTCGACCTATTTCTATCTCTCCATACCGCTTGGCTCGTCCTTTTCAAGATGAGTTGAAAAAGCAGTTGGAGGATTTGTTGGCCAAGGGCTTTATTCGGCGTAGCGTTTCGCCATGGGGAGCACCTGTTCTCTTCGTCTCGAAGAAGGATGGAAGTTGGCGCATGTGCATTGATTATCGTGCTCTTAATCAAGTGACAGTCAAGAACAAGTATCCTTTGCCTCGCATTGAGGATCTGTTTGACCAACTGAAGGGAGCAAAGGTGTTCTCCAAGATTGATCTTCAGTCGGGGTATAATTAGATCCGTGTGAGGGAGCAGGACATTGAGAAGACTGCTTTCTCCACTAGGTATGGGCATTATGAATTTAAAGTTATGTCTTTTGAACTAACTAATGCTCCTGCTGTCTTTGTGGAGGCGATGAACAGTATGCTACACAAGTACCTCGATGAGTTTGTGGTAGTGTTCATCGATGACATTCTGGTTTACTCTAAATCAGAAGAGGAGCACGAGCGGCACTTGAGGCTTGTGCTGAGCACCTTGAGGGAGAATCAGTTCTTTGCTAAGCTGAAAAAGTGCGAATTCTGGATTTCAAAAGTGGGTTTTCTTGGCCACATCATCAATCCAGAGGGCATATCCGTAGATCCTAGCAAAGTCTCAGCAGTTTTGGATTGGAAGAGGCCTTCCAATGTCAAAGAGGTGCGTAGTTTCCTTGGGTTAGCTGGCTACTATCGGCGTTTTGTGCAGTATTTCTCTATCATTGCTAAGCCACTTTCGTAGCTGACTCAGAAGGGGATGAAATTCCAGTGGACTGCAGAGTGTGAGCACAGTTTCTGCACTTTGAAGGAGAAGTTAGTGACTGCTCCTGTTCTTACTGCTTCGAGCCGGGAAGCGCTTCACTGTGTATTCTGATGCTTCTCGGTTGGGACTTGGTTGTGTGCTCATGCAAGATGGCAAGGTGATTGCTTATGCATCGAGGCAGCTGAAAAAGCATGAGCAGAACTATCCCACACATGATCTTGAGCTAGCCGCTGTGGTGTTTGCATTGAAGATATGGAGGCACTATCTGTATGGTGAGTCTTGTGATATTTTCACTGATCAGAAGAGCCTCAAGTACATCTTTACTCAGAAAGATTTGAACTTGAGGCAGAGGAGGTGGCTAGAATTGATAAAGGATTATGACCTCACTATCCAGTACCATCCGGGTAAGGCAAATGTGGTGGCTGACGCTCTCAGTCGCAAGACAATGCCCCCTATCGTTGATTGTCTTGTTGCTGATTTTGAGCGTTTGGGAGTCTCCTACTGCTTTGCGGGGACCGTGCAAGCTGAAACTCAATTGATTCTTGAGTCAGCGATTCCCGAGCATGTGCGGGAGGCACAGTATCATGATCGGTTGCTCCAGCAGGTGAGGAAACGCCTTGAGGATGGCAAGTCTGGAGACTTTACCGTTGATGATGTGGGAGCTTTGAGGTTTCAGGGTCGTCTGTGCGTGCCTCAGAAATCCCAAGTGAAAGAGGACATTCTGAAAGAAGCTCATCGCACCCCGTACACGGTCCATCCTGGGGAGACCAAGATGTACAGGGACTTGAAAAAGAATTTCTGGTGGAAAAGGATGAGAGTGGGTATTGCCAAGTATGTGGCATCTTGTGGGATTTGTCAGAAGATCAAGGCTGAGCACAAGCGTCCTGCTGGTCTGTTGCAGCCATTGGAGATTCCTGTGTGGCCATGGGATGACATCTCCATGGATTTTGTGGTTGGCCTACCTCGTACTCCACGAGGGAAGGATGCTGTTTGGGTTGTGGTGGACCGTCTCAGCAAGTCTGCGCATTTCATTCCTATCTGCACTACCAATTCTGCGAGCGACTTGGCTCCCATCTATGTGCGGGATATTGTGAGACTGCATGGTGTACCCAAGACCATTATTTCTGATCGGGATGCGAAGTTTGTCTCCAAATTCTGGGAGAGTTTGCAGAGTGCTTTGGGTACGTAGCTTCGCCTTAGTACCGTTTTTCACCCTCAGACGGATGGGCAGTCTGAGCGTACCATCCAGACATTGGAGGACATGCTCAGGGCCTGTGTGATGGCTTGGAAAGGTAGCTGGGATGATCTTTTGCCTCTTGTAGAGTTTGCTTACAATAACAGCTATCATTCCAGCATCCGGGCTGCTCCTTATGAGGTACTGTATGGCCGGAAGTGCAGATCACCACTTTGTTGGGATGCTGTGGGCGAGAGAGCAGTTCTTGGACCAGATTGGGTTCAGCAGACTGTTGATCACGTGGCGGAGGTACGGCAGAACCTTCTCGCAGCGCAGAGCAGATAGAAAAGCTATGTTGATGTGAGGCGGCGAGATTTGGAGTTTGAGGTGGGTGATAGCGTACTCTTGCGAGTATCTCCCACCAAGGGTGTGGAGCGTTTTGGCACCAAAAGAAAGCTCAGTCCGAGGTTTGTTGGGACTTTTCCTATCATCGCCCGAGTTGGTAGGCTGGCCTATCGTCTGGAGCTACCGGAATCCATGCAAGGTGTGCATAATGTATTCCATGTCTCGATGTTGAGGAAATACTTGCATGATCCGGAGTTGGTGGTTCCATTGGAACCATTAGTGCTTGAGCAGGACCACACCTTCGAGTCCCGTCCTGTGGAAATTCTGGGGACTTCGGAGCGAGTGATGAAGAACAGGACGCTTAAGTTTGTCAAGGTCCTGTGGTCACATCAGACCGAGAGAGAGGCGACTTGGGAACTGGAGTCTCGCATGCGCGAGAAATATCCCGATCTTTTCGCCTTAGGTATGTGATGTGAAACCTAGCTATCTTCGGTTTTGCTGGGTTGCGTTTTGGTGCATTTAGATTCGAGGTCGAATCCTATTGAAGGGGGGAAGAATGTGACACTACGGAGTGTCGTAACCTTATAAAAAGTGAATGTTGAGGACAAAAACTTTATGAATTGCGGAATTAAGGTTGAAACCATAGGGTATGGAGGTTATTAGTGTTTCCGGGCTGTTTCCGGGGTTTTGGGCCTTTCCAGGGGAGTTTGGGCCTAAAAGAGGGGGTTGTGGGCTTTGGTGGGATGGAGTATGAGTCCATTTAGGACTAGGAGTCATGTGGGGGCGGGTAAAAAGGCCTCCCCCCTGCCCCTCTTGCGCCCCACCTGCCCATTGTGCGCCCCCCACCTTCCCCTTGCCCTAGCCGCCCTCCCCTCCTCTCCCCCTTGTGGCCGTGCGCCCCTCCCCTTGTCCCCCTTTGCTCCCCACCTCTCCACCACCTCTCCTCCACCCCCTTGCTGCCCTAGGGTAGCCTCCCAACCCCCTGCACCTCGAGGATCCATCCATTGGAGCGAGGAGCGATCCGGAAGGAGATCCATTCAGTTTACGTGCGTCGGGCGAAGGTATGGCCATGGGACTCCCTGGGGTTGGGCTAGGTACTGTTCTAAGGATTAATATCAAGTTTTTAGACCAATTGGTGGTGCTGGAATTGAGTAGATTGGATTAGATCTAGAAGTTGCCACGTTCTCTGTTTCGGGCAGCATGAGCAGTCGACCTAGGGTTTGGTTTTTCGCCAATTTAGATTTGGAATTTGGTCGTACGGATGTTGAAGAAGTTGTAGGTAATTTCAATACCTTTCAGTGGGTATAAAGAACTTTAAATTCCGCCCAGCCGTTTGAAAGTTATGGCTGTTTTACCGAGCGTGTTAAATTCTGTGACGTGATTGGAACATATCACGGTATTATGTAGATTAAACCACTTTAGATTCCGAATCAGTCTTTCATTATACTTAGAAAAAGTTGGGAAATTTCCTAAGCTATGTGAGGATATACTCGTTTAATTGATTCGGAGTCCCAGAACTCAAGTTATGCCTTTTGGAAGGCTGCTATCCCGACGGGACAGAACCTCTGTTTTTGGGTGTTGTGAGTAGTTGGCAATGTCGGGGTAGATGAGGGTTTGCGTACTGTTTTGTGGTCATGATTGTGAGTGTGTGGTACCTTTGTTAAGGTGGTGTGACCCCGGGAGTGCCTTCTACTTCCCGCCAATCCGTTGCCCGTGGTTGAGGCAAGTGTATTGTAATGGATAGCGATTTGTAGGTTGCTAGTTGAGACTAGATGAGATTGATTATATCTGATGATCACTTGCCATGCTTTAATGACTGCCATTGATATGATGAGTATGTTTATCATGTTATGATGCCATGTGTTAATGTACAAGTTGATTATGATGTGGCATATTTGCATACATGGCATGATTACATGGCCCGAGCGGTGAGAAAGTCACAACTAGTCCGGGAAGGTCGGTGAGAAAGTTATGACTAATCCGGAGAGCCAATGAGTAAGTCCTACATCGTGATTCCATTCACCGTGGTGATTGGAAGCGAGGAGTAGGCACCCTCCATCTTCGGGATGGAAGGGGGGAGAGGGTGCACACCGACGGGTGTGTACTCAACCATACCGGTATGAGTTTCCAAGGAGACATGAGCATCACATTGCACTTCATACATATTGATGATGATGATAATATGTGACCATGAATGAGATGGTTTACATGATGTGAGATATTATTGCTATGTAATTGTTCTTGTTGTACCATTGCAATATGCTTGCTGAGTTTTGAACTCACGCTTGTGTTTTCTTGTTGTTTTAGGTACCATGAGAACGGCATGCGGGGAAGGGAAATAGTCACACGTCCGCACGTAGCTTCACCCATTTTGATTCCACAAGTCATTCTATTAGTTTTGATAATAAACTGCGTTTGATGATTATTGCTTTAAGGTTTAGCTTTGCTATATGAGAGTTTTATTGTTCGTTTGACTCTTGGAGACGTTAAGTGCTTGATAATAGACTTATATTGTCGTTAAGTCTTTAATTATTGTTGTTTTAGCTGTCTCTCATATTGCCTGATATTGCTATACTGTTGTTGCTCCTTCAATTCATGTTAAAACAAAGGAGATGCTGCCGAAATCTCGGTTTTTTAGCATGTGCGCCTTTGCTGGAATTTATGTTTAATTGTGGTATTTAGATGTTGTTTAGCTTATGTTTGGTAGCATTCAGGCATATTAAATGCCGGGGTGTTACAACGTCGCTGTCATCCCCGGCCTTGCCGCGCCGCCGCCGTTCCGGCCCGCCGCTCGCCGCCGGCCGCGAGGCCTTCCCTCACCGGCGCCCTATGAGGCCATGGCCTTCCTCTGTTTCTTGGCCACGGAGCCCAATGAAGAAGAAGGCAAGAGTCAATGACAGTGGGTCCCACTTGCCATAGACTCTAGCCAAAATCATTAAATGGCAAAATAGAGATGCTCTAGAATATTCCCCAAATTTGTATCTTCCATGATTTTCAAACTTCGGATGCTCATAACTTTTCCGTCCGAACTCCGATTGACCCCATTCAAATTCCTAAATTCATCTAAAATCGAGATCTTCCTGCCAGTATAACTTATAATTTTTGGATTTTATTTATTTTATTGTTATTTATTTTGTGTACCGTTTTGCGCGTAGCCGAGGATCCCGCCGAGTCCGTCGACCTCGCCGCGGGACTTCAAGACTTTGAGACTTCTGCCACACATGAAGGCAAGTCCCTTGATGCATTTCGATCCCATGTTTGCAAATGTTTTACCATGTTTTGAACTTGCATTGCTATGTTTATAATCATATGTCAAATCTAGATAATTAGTTAATCCGAATCGCCGTCCACTCCTTGATTATTGTTATCCATGCTTATTTGTAGCCCTAGGACACTTTGTTATGTCATACCTATTCTGTATTGTGACATTCGTTGAATAGTACGGTAGAAATGCTTAGGGCATAAAGGTGATTAAAATGACCCATGGGTGGGATTATATCAATGATGTGATTTAAAATGTGATTTAAGAATTATTGTAAAGTGTTTGGTACTGTTTTTATAAAATAAAAAAAAATGGAAAAAGATTTGGATTTGGGCGTAATGGAATGTTGGGCGGGTGCGGCTTGAGCACTAGTTTCCAATTTGCAAGTACCGCCCCAAGTCAATTAAGGACCGACGCTTATGACTGTCCATTCTAAGCATAACCGTACAACCACATGTCTATAATGGGTACGACCTAGCTGAATAATTTGTAGAAACCTAACTTAGACTCGCCAGTTGGTGGAATGTGGGTGCCAGATAGAGGCAAGTTGTACTCCCCACACGGTGCAAGAGGGGGCTTCTGTACTGGGTAGATAGAACCCTAACAGCGGTGAAACCTCAGTGGGTGAGTCGGGTTAGGCGTATACATTGTAAAGGCCTTGTCATGGTCTCTCTGCCGACACACCAAAGGAAGTGTGTTAATTGCATGGCATTAAAGAGATGATCATGTCTTGTGGGTAAAGTTGTACACCTCTACAGAGTTAAAACTATTCGAATAGCCGTGCCTACGGTCAAGGGCAAAGTGAAGAATGCTTTCATATTGGTAGACTTTGGTTTTGGTTTTGAAAATAATGATGTTTTGGGATTTGGGACTGGTTAGAACTCTCGGATGTTTAATTTGCGGATTGAGCCAACCAGGTAGATGGAACCTATTTTATTTCATGACGGATAGAGTCATGAGTGGATAACCTTGATCTTTTAAAATGTGGCGGATAGAGCCTTTATAGTAGTGACGCTGGATAGAACCCTCACTAAAATATTAAATAATTCAATTATTTAAATAATTCAATTATTTAAATAATTCAATTATTTAAATAATTCAATTATTTAAATAATTGCAAAAATATGCTTTGTGAAACTTATTATTAAGTATGGTTTGATGAAACTCGGTTTTATGCAAATAAACCTTATTAAGCCTTCCTTGGAAAGCCCTACATGTGCATACTTTCCCAGACTTGCTGAGTACTTTTGTACTCACATACTTCACAAAATGTTGTCATCAGAAAATTATCAGGATGCCGTTGAAGACGGTGAGTTCTACGCCGAGGAGTTCGATGAAGATCGCGAGGACATCTAAGCGCGTTCCTAGTCGTCACCTGTGGATTTGTTTGGGCTTTACTACTTTTCATTTTTATTCTGCTGCCATAACTTTGGTCATGTGACCATTTGATGTAATAAGTAGCCATGTGGCTAATACTTTATGTTTATGTTACAATTTCATTATGTTCAGCAATGATACTTCACTGTTAGCTGTGTGTACTAGCTACTGATCTGGGACTAGTACAGAAATACACAAGAGATTTCGGATAGCCGATCCGGGGTCTCACATCGCTTCCCGGACGAACGCCGCTTGGTCGCCGCCTCCCGCGCTCGTGGACCTGCGCTGCTATCGCCGACTGTACTCCGGCGTTCAAATGACCGACCGTCGCCACCGCCATTCACGTCGCCACCTGCGCACTCTCTGGCCTCGCCTCCTTCTGCGTCGATGGTCTGCGCTACCGCCTGAGCCGATTGGTATCTCTTTTCTCTTTTGTGCACGCTTTATCTTTATCGATCAATTGATCTTGTCTATATTGGTACATGCATACATATATGCTAGTATGTAGTCCTGCATTCGTGGAAGTAACAGGCTTACACACATGAATATACTTAAATATGGTGTACGATTAGGTGTATGTGTGTATATAAATATATCCATGTGTATCCAGCCGAACCAGTACGCTGCGTGTAGAATATGCCAACGCAATGAACAGTGCCATGCATAGGAAGAAAATGAGAGATTAGTTGTACGTGTTCATTTCCGAAAATTGTGAATTTTGTCTTTTTCGCTACAAATTCGTTTTAAGTCCAAATCGCTTGCGACAAATTTTGTTAATTAGTAAAAATGACTACCTTCCTATGATAATTTTACTGGAATTTTATAAATGAATTTATACTACTAACTTATTTGCGGAAAGTCCCAAACTTACGAACTTTGTATCTCTTAAACTATACGTCCCAAAATTCCAAAATAAATTTTATAAATCTTAGTAAATGCTAAAATAATTATCTAGAAACTTGCATGGTACTATAAGCCAGTTTGATTTGTAGTATTTTTCCGAATGTGTGTTTATACGTTGTTGTGAGTGTTTATTTGGTTCTTTGTCTACTACGCGTAGACGTCGAGTTGTGTGACGCTGTCGGAAGTGAAGATCAGGACCAAGATCAAGATCTAGACCAAAGCCCGCTGATCTTTGAAGGCAAGTTGTGCTTTGACCATATTGCTCCTAGTTTTTGAAATGTATTTTGATTAAAATTGTGAATGCTATGTTGTTAAAATGATTTAAATTAATTTGGGATAAAGTAGCTAATTCACCTATTTGTTAATTCCACCCTTGATATTAAAATTTGTACGCCATGTATCCATTGTCAACTTAAGTTGGGTTTAAAATAGTTGGATGTAACAATTGTGCCAACACGGGAGGCTAGACCGTGAATAGTTGCTTAGCCATACTTACGTGAAATATGTTTCAAATGGCAAATAAGATTGACTAATGTTATATGGAATGAATTTTGGAATTAGTGTAATCTTGCCACATGATGATGTGAAGTGTAGGTACCTTTGTGGTTCTACATGGTAATTGATATTATTGTTGGCATGTGTTGCACGATAATCAAACTAGGGTGGGAAAAGATTTAGTCTGGGGCAAGTGGTAAGAGGCTTCATGCTAGGTGGACTCTCGTGGCAACAGTTTTTGGGATAACAGCCTTCGAGGCAACATCCTTTATGGCAATGGGATGAGTGAAGTGAGGGGCTTTATGCCAGGGTTCTGAGAGAAGGATGTCTTGCCTTGGACAGTTAAGGACTTCACCTTGCAAGCCTTTGAACTGGGCCTTTCGTACAACCACATGACTGGAGTGGGACGATCTTAGTTTAGTAGGATTATGAAATCTTATCTTGGTAACTGTGTGGGGGAAAGGCCCAGTTACATCGGGGTAACTGTGTGGGGGAGCGTACTGGAGCTACGGCTTGGTACCCTATTCAACGGTGATTGTCGGTCCTACACTTCGATCCTTCGTGGGGGAAGTGGTAGTGAAGGCAATACCGGAGAGGGTCATAGGTGTAGATGGAAGTTTCTGAAAAACTTCGTTACGGTCAATCGCCTTTGTGGTGTGCGACTATATCATGTGGGGAAAGTGTACCACCTCTGCAGAGTGTGTCAAAACTATTCGAATAGCCGAGTCCACGGTACTAGACAACGCTCGGGGATTACAGTCAAGGGTTAGATTTTCCAAAATAAAAATGTGGGAATGGGTGGCTGTAGGCCAAAGATAATTACCAAAGTGATATAGGGCTTTGTGCCAAACTGCTTCAAAAGAGATTGATAACTTATTATACAATATAATTTAATTGCTTTTGAATCTATTAAGAGTATTTAACAAAAGCAAAATGTTGTTTAGTGCAAAATAACCATTAAACAATTCCTTTGGAAGAAGCCAAGCATATAGTAATAGGATTGCACCTCTGTGCATGACTTGCTAAGAATGTTGTATACTCACCCTTGCCATCAACAAAACATCAGAAGGAGAGTCAACACTTGCTTGGGAGGAGGAGTATGTTGAGGACCAGGAGAACTAGGGTGCAATCCACGTCAGATGCCTGTGGAGTTGCGGAGTGTCACGCCTGGAATTGGAATTCTGAACACTCTGTGTGACACACCAGTCCAGAACCATGCTGGTGCTCATAGATACAACAGAGATGAATACCATTACACATACACAGCGCAAATAATAATAATAAAGTATTCAACTCATATAATAATTGTTAAGACCTTATGGTCAGCCTTACAATTATAAGCCACGCAGGGCTAAGTTCAGAGTAACATTAAAATAGCAGCAGAATGAAATTTATTCATGGCGCCTCAGTTTGCCACAGGCAACTGACATGGCTTGCCACTAGTTGTTCGCCTCTCCGCTCTGCTCCTCTTCATTGGCTTGCAGATCCTCTTCTTCTGGTGTTGTCATTTTGGAGGGGTGAGTACAATGGTACTCAACAAGCTATGCACAGAATGCAACCTAATATACAAATTGCCAAGCTTATTCCAATGGAATGGCTTAACAACTTTATTTTGCAGTGAAGCAGCAATTAACAAGTAACATAAATAGATTCGAAAGCAGAAAAAACAAATAATGTAACAGTAAGTTTTCTAAATGTTAAGTAAAAGTATTCCCACATCCTAATCCATACTTCCAACAACTTCATGTTTTATCCCAACCATATTTTTAATAAAGTCTAACCCTTGACTGTAATCCCCGAGCAATGTCCAATACCGTGTACTCGGCTATTCGAATAGTTTGTACACTCTGCAGGGGTTATACACTTTACCCATACGATATAGTTAAACACCACACAGGCGAGTAACCATAACAAAGTCTTTCCGAAACATCTATCCTCGCATGCGTATCTCCCAGTATAGTCCCCACTGTCCCTTCCCCTTTTGCGGAGCGGAAGTACAGGGCCAACGTATACTGTTGAAGAGATGTAAGACCAATTGGTAAACACTACACCCTTCTTTCCACATTTATAGCTACAAAAACCACATGAGGTTTCACATGCTAAGACTTCGGAATCATACTCAACTAGGTCTGTCCCACTCCAGACATGTGGTTGTATGTTAGGCCCAGTTCAAAGGCTTGCAAGGTTAAGTCCTTAGGTTGACCGTGGCAAGACTACGTAAAGTTCACAAAACCAAATTCAACAACATCTCTCCCATGTGCCACATCGAGCCCCCCATTGATCACTTGCCACTTGCCACAACCTAAACCATTTTCCCACCCAGTTGATTAGCATGCACCATGTGCCAACAACTTATCAACAACACATGTCACATTCTTTCAAAATAGGTTCCATAGTTCAATAGTCAGTGTTCAGCTTACTTCCAAATTTGTGTCACCAGCTCGAATGGCATGGCTAAGCAGAACTACCACCTTCTAACTACCCCATTCTGGTGATTAGTATTAACCAGTATATATAATCCAACCTAGGGTGACAAATGGTTTATTGACATACAAGTATTATGGACAAGGTGACAATATCAAGTGATACTTATCTAACCCCAAATTTAATCGAAAGCATCATAATTAAACTAGCATGCATAATTTAAAGCAAACTAATATTTTAAAACATGGGAACAAAATGGTCAAAGCATAACTTGCCTTCAAATATCAGCTGGTCTTGGTCTTGGTCTTGATCTTGATCTTGAGCTTGCTCCTCGAAATCGACACCCTCACATAGTTCGACGTCTACGTGTAAAAGATAAAGAACCAGATAAACACGCAAAACAACGTACAAACAAACATTTAGGAAAATACTACAAATCAAACCAGCTTGCAACCTAGTGAAAATTTCCAGATAATTACTTTAGCATTTTCTAAGATTTACAAAATTTATTTGGACATTTTTGGGCTTATAGTTTAGGAGCTACAAAATTCGCAAGTTTGGACTTCCCTTGAATAATTTGAAAATATAAATTTGATAAAAAAATTTCAGGAAAATTAGCGTAGCTAGGTATTAATATTTACTAATTAATAAAATTGGTCGCATGCGAGTTGGACTTATAACGAATTTGTAATGAAAAAGATAAGTTTCACAATTTTCTGAAAACAGATTACGTAGTTTCTCATGCATGGTACTATTCATCATGTATATGGGTATACTTCTAGCGTTTCCTTTGTCTTGGTAGTTCGGCTACGTGAGACACGGTTTATTTTCTTCGGTTTTGGCTACGTGACTGAGGCAGAGAGATCGGCTAGGACGACTAGCGTAGGTCGGCCAGAGGACAGTCGGCGGCAACGGCCGGGCGGCAAACTCAGCGAAGGCGCTCGGCGGCGGGGCGAATGGCCTTGTGTACACATGCATCCATCCGTCCATCAAGAAGAGATGGTAACCGATGGCGGCAGCGTGTGTGCGGACTAGAGATCATGTGCTAGATAACAAATATATACGCTAACATATGGCACTACGCGCTTGGCTTCATGGTTGGAAATGAAGACGCAAAAGAGAGAGAGTCACGCTCGGTGGAGCCTAGCCGGCGACGGTGCATCTATGCAACTTACCAAAGGAGAGGCGACGCATACCCCAGGCGGCCAAGTTGAAACCGAGCGGCGGCGCGACAACGACCTACATACCAATTCCATTCGAAGATTCATTGGCGATGCACCACACGCACACGCAGACAGTGAGAGGGAATCGGCTAGGCGAGCGCAGTCGGCCGGAGACAACGCCAGCGGTCATGACAAGAGCAAATTCAGGAGAACCAAAGCAAAACATTGCGACCGTACTATATATACTCAGCTACAAACTAACATATATATGTATATATACATGCGTATAGAAATTTATACATGAATGCAACCTATTATATATTCATATACATGCATACGATCCTAGTATATTAGATATACATGCGTACGTACTACATATACATGCAATGTCCAAAAAAGAAAAAATATATATACCTACAAACTAACAACATGTATATATATAGAAGTGTTCGGCCCAACTTAGATATACGTATACATGCTCAAATACACAAGACGAGATCAACCGATCGAGATAGACAGAGCGAGCGCAAGAGAGATGAGGGAGTACCGATCGGCGGCGACGGCGACGGCGATGACGGCGTCAAGGAAAATGGCAGAGAATGGTGGAACGTACAGGAAGTGGAGAAAAAATGAAGAATCTTATAAGAAATGATGTTGCTAGAAAAAAAATGGAAGTGACTGATGGTGTTAGTTGCGAGTGAAGGAAGGGAATGGCTAGGAGAATGAGGAGACTTCATCGGTGTGTAGCAACCGGCTGGATGTATTGTTAGTAACGGCTAGAAACAAAGCAAAAGATTCATGCTACCAGAAAGAAAAAGGAACGACTAAAGAAATGGAATCGTCATTACGTGGATTAAGGAAGGAAACAGCCTTCACGCACGCACGAGTTGAAACGGCTGGAACAATCCAACACCCAAGTATACATGCATGCTAGTAAGGAAAGACCATGCAGGCGTTACCACGGAAAAAAATGGAAACGGCTAGAGAAAAAAAACAGCTCGAAAAATGAATCAATCAGTCCAGGATTCATGCACGAGAAGGAAAAACGGAAAGAACGGAATCAAAGGAAAGAGATAATGTTACTAAGTCCTCCCTTGCTGAGAAACAGAGAATGGTTGGAAGGAAATCTATACGTCCATGCATTCGTGTGTATAGGTATATACACATATACGTTCTAAGAACGGGTTGAGGAAAAAAATAGAGAGGCTCTAAAAATCTAGAAAATTCCTCTAAAATAGTAGGAACTATTTGGAACTTAACAAAGTTGGTTTCGCGATTTTTCGACGTATAGATTTTTCGTAAAAATTCTTTTCGTGAATCAGACACCTGTACAGATTTTTGTAAAATCAATGACTTAAGTTATATAACATGTTTTTCAAAAATATTTGATGAGAACACTGTCGTCTTCCAATTATCTTTATTTTAAGCAAAATTTTAGATTTTATGCGTATGCGAAAATATAGGATCTTTATTTAATGCGATTAGTTCAACAAGCTTGAATTCGAACTACTCTCGAGGACTTTAAATAATTTCCAAAAAATTTCAAATAAACCCAGAAACACACTGAATATATTAAAAGCATATTTTGGGATGTTACAAACCTCCCTCCTTAACAGAATCTCATCCCCGAGATTCAGGGCTGACTAAAAAATAAGTTGGGAAATTCTTTCTTCAGGTCTTCTTCACGCTCCCAAGTTGCTTTGCTTTCGGAGTGATTGCTCCACTGAACTTTGCAAAAACGAATTGTCTTGTTCCTGGTTTCTCGTTCAGATGTGTCTAAGATCTTGACTGGATGCTCTTTGTAGGTTAGATCTTCTTGCAACTTGATCTCTTCCAGAGGTGTTTGTTCAGCTGGCACCTGAAGGCACTTCTTAAGTTGGGATACATGAAATACGTCATTCACACCTGCCAAGGATTGTGGTAACTCCAACTGATATGCGACTTCACCTTTGAGGCTCAAAATCTTAAATGGACCCACGTATCTTGGGGCGAGTTTTCCTTTAGTGTGGAACCTTTTAACTCTCTTGAGCGGAGTGACCCGGAGATATACATAATCCTCTGGCTCAAAGGTTAGCTCATGGCGTTGGTTGTCAGTGTAACTATATTGTCTTGATTGTGCAGTCTTAAGTCTTTCTCTAATCAAATCAATCTTTTTCTCAGCATCGGTAAGATTGTCGGGCCCAAATATTTGTCGTTCACCAGTCTCGTTCCAATTTAATGGTGTTCGACATGAACAACCATATAAAGCTTCAAATGGAGACCTTCTCAAACTAGCTTGATAACTGTTGTTATAGCTAAATTCTGCGTATGGCAGGCATTTGTCCCATGAGGCGGCATATGACAAAGCACAGGCTCTCAACATATCCTCGAGTATCTAATTTACTCTTTCAGTCTGACCATCTGTCTGCGGATGGTATGCCGTACTGAAATTTAACCAGGTGCCCATTGCTGTATGCAGCTTATTCCAAAACCTTGAGGTAAACTGAGTACCTCGATCCGATACTATCTTCTTTGGTACACCATGCAAGCACACAATTCTGGCCATATACAACTCAGCTAGGCGATCTCCGGAGTAAGTGGTTTTCACCGGAATAAAGTGGGTGACCTTGGTTAGGCGATCAACTATCACCCAAATAGAATCAAATCCTTGTTGAGTTCTGGGTAAACCGGTGATGAAATCCATTCCGATTTCTTCCCATTTCCACTCAGGTACCTGTAAAGGTTGCAACAGTCCTGCGTGCCTCTGATGCATTGCCTTTACTCTTTGACATATATCACACAATGCGACGTGTTCGGCAACTTCTCGTTTCATGTTTGGCCACAAGAATCTTTCCTTGAGATCCTGATACATTTTTGCATTTCCTGGATGAAATGAGTACTTAGAATCATGTGCTTCCTCAAGTATCAGCTTTTTCAATTCTGGTTTATGGGGTACGCAGATTCTATTTTTCATCCACAAGGTACCCCGCTCGTTGACTCTGAAGTCCTTGGCTAAGCCTTCATTCATCTTGGATTTGATCCTGAGAATCTTATCATCATCCTTTTGACCTTCCCTAATCTGCTCTTCTAGAGTTGGATTTACATCCATGGTAGCCAAATATCCGCTAGGTACGACCTCCAATCTTAGCTTCTAAAGATCTTTACACAAGTCATACTGGTTTTCTGCAACCACCAAATTCAAGCTATGGCTTTTCTGACTCAATGCATCAGCCACCACATTTGCTTTTCCTGGATGGTAGTGGATTCCGATGTTATAATCCTTGATTAACTCCAACCATCTTCTTTGCCTCATGTTAAGATCCGATTGGGTGAATATATACTTTAAACTTTTGTGGTCAGTATATATTTCACATCGGTTTCCGATGAGATAGTGGCGCCATATTTTAAGGGCGTGCACTACGGCAGCTAATTCAAGGTCATGAGTTGGGTAATTCCGCTCATGTGGTCTTAACTGTCTCGAAGCGTAAGCCACTACTTTTTCATTTGCATTAGAACACACCCAAGTCCCTGACGCGAAGCATCACAATATATGTCGAAGTTGTTCCTTACATCCGGCAGCACTAAGACAAGTGCCGAAGTTAGATGCTTCTTCAGTTTTTGGAAACTCTTTTCGCACTCTGGCGTCTACGTAAACTTTTTCTCCTTTTTCAACAATTGCGTAAGAGGTCTTGCAATTGATGAAAAACCCTCAATGAACCGGCGGTAATATCCGGCCATTCCAAGAAAACTCCTTAGCTGGGTAACTGACTTTGGTTGCTCCCAAAGTAACACTGCCTCCACTTTCTTCGAATCGATAGCTACTCCTTTGGCAGTCATTACATGACCCAGGAATTCTACCTTCTTTTTCCAGAAGTCACATTTACTAAATTTTGCATATAGTTGGTTTTCTCTTAACTTTTCCAAAACCATTCTTAGGTGTTCTGCATGCTCTTCTTCTGTCCTGGAGTAGACTAGGATGTCATCAATGAATACGACAACAAACCTGTCCAGGTATTCCATGAATACTTTGTTCATCATATTCATGAAATATGCCATGCCATTGGTCAATCCAAAGGACATGACCGTGAATTCATAGTGCCCATACCTTGACAAAAAAGTTGTCTTGGGTATGTCCTCGGTCCGAATTTTCAATTGATGGTATCCGATCGAAGGTCTATCTTAGAGAAGACTCCCGCTCCTCTTAACTGATCAAAAAGATCATCTATCCTGGGCAACCGATATTTATTCTTTATCGTCACCTCATTGAGTGCACGATAATCTATACACATTCTGAAGCTTCCATCTTTCTTCTTGACAAACCTCACCGGTGCTCCCCATGGAGACGAACTGGGTTTGATAAAACTTTCTCCAGGAGTTCTTCCATCTGCTTCTTCATCTCCACTAGTTCTTCTGTGGACATCCTATAAGGCCTTTTCACGATCGGAGTCGTGCCAGGCACCAGCTCGATAACGAACTCAATTTCTCTGTCCGGTGGCATACCAGGCAGGTCTTCGGGAAAAACATCTAGAAAGTCTTTCACCACTAGCACATCTTCTAGACTCACAATCTTCATACTATTGACCATAAATTTTCCATTTCGGAATGTGGTTGCTTGAAATTCCACTATTTCTCCGTTTTGGTTCTCTACAGACACTACTCTGCGGCCACAGTCCAGAACTGCCTTAGCCTTATGCCTCATCAGCCAATCCATTCCAAGGATTACATCCAAGGTTTGGGTATCTAGCAAAATTAGGTTTGCTAGAAACTCTACCTCGTTTATGACCAACTTAACTCCTAACATCCTAGGTTAGATTGAAGTTCTGACCCGGGTGATTGCACTACTAGTGTGCACTTAAGTTTTCTCAATTCCAACCCATTTCCCATAGCAAAGTCTTGAGAAATGAATGAATGTGAAGCACCAGAATCAAATAAAACTAGGGCAGGTACAGAGTTAACCAGAAACGTACCCAATACAACGTCTGTGGCATCTTGAGCTTCCGCGGTCGTGATATGATTCACGCGGCCTTGGACGACTATGGAAGGTACAACTCCTGGTTGGTTGTTTCCACAGCTTGCTGCTGGTGCTGGTGTCTTCGTTGGCGTGGGCCCGAAGTTGAAGCGAACTGGGGTCACATTGCCCCTCTTTGGACACTAATTGGCAAAATGTACCGGTTCGTTGCAGCAATGCAACGCTTCACTGTGCCTTGTTGGTTCGAACCAAGTGTGTTGTTTCTCTGCTCAGGCGTTTTGAAGCCCTGGCTCGAAGATTCGGGTGTAGCAGTTGTCTATTGGCTGGTCAACTGCGGCTTGAACCTTGCAAACTATTGGGGATTTATCCTCAACCTCATCTGATTTGGACGTCCTCCCTGGCTGGTCATCCGGCGCTTACGGTCCTCTCTAATCTCTTTGTGCTTATCCTCTAGGATCAACGCCTTGTTAACCAATTCCTGAAAATCTGGGAATGTGTGGGTGATCAGTCCCACCTGCAACCCAGAGTTGAGTCCCTTCATGAATCGAGACTGCCTCACTTTGTCCGTTGCCACATCCTCTAGTGCATAATGAGCCAACTGAGTAAATTTATTCAGATAATCGACCACTGATTGGCCTCCTTGTTTCAGGGAACGGAACTCTTCCTTTTTGAGTTCCATCATTCCTTCCGGTACATGGTACTGGCGGAAGGCTGCAGTGAATTCCTCCCAAGTAATCTGCTGAGGATGCTCGTGGGATGCACAAAAGTTCTCCCACCACTCTGCAGCAGTCCCCTCAAGCTGGTGTGAGGCATACAGGACCCTCTCATTGGCAGCACACTGAGATATGTGTAGTTTCCTCTAGATGGTCCAGAGCCAATCATCCGCCTCTATTGGATTGGCATTCCTAGAGAATATTGGCGGCCTGGTTCTCATGAAGTCAGACAGTCGGGATTGAAACTGGTTCCCCTGGTGTACATTCTGATGATTGTTATTGTTGGCGACAGCTTGATTCTACATCTGCTGCATAGTCTGCATCACAGTCTGCATCAGTTGAGATTGAGCAGCAAGAAAAGCTCCCAGATTCTGCATCTCAACTGGCGGCGCAGGCTGAGGATTTGGTGCTTCATTCTGGTTGCCTTCCTAGCGCGAACCACTTCCTCCAGCTCCAGTGTTGCCATTGGTATTCACCATCTGCTGTTTGCTCCAACAATTTAGAAAAGAGAGAGAAAAAGAATAGACAAGTAGGAAGAATCTTATGCGGGGAAAATAGGTGTAACTCAAAAACTTATAGAAACATTATTAATAACTTGGTATGGTTGCTTATCCAAGCCTAAAAGCTATGCAACACATACTACACACTCAACAATCAAGGGAACATCCAATATCCTAAGCACACAATAATCTAACGTCTAAAAGAGTGACTTTCCTATCTTAAGAAACGCGACTCTCACACACAAGTCTCAACTAAACACTAAAACACTGGTTCTTCAAGCTTCTGAAATACTTCATCGATCCACTTCTCTTCAAGCTCGATGATTCCTCAATTCACGATCTTCAGGGTCGGGAGCGACCTCCAGTACTTTCTCCTTAAGTGTGAAACATCGTTAACTATTCAGAATGACTCAGGTAAGATTTCCATTTAAACCAGTCGGGAAAGATAAAAATTTCAGCAAAGGGGAGAGAATAGATGAATGAGAAAAATCAAGAACTTATTATTCTTTCAAGTTAAATTTCTCTCTTTAGAAAATAATTTTGAAGCTCCTAAAGATGGCCAATCTATCTAAGGGTAAAAACCTACAGTCAGTATGGCTCTGATACCACCTCCTGTCGCGCCCGGAATTGGAATTCCGAACACTCTGTGTGACACACCAGTCTAGGACAACGCTGGTGCACACAGATACAACAGAGATGAATACCATTACACATACACAGCGGAAATAATAATAATAAAGTATTCAACTCATATAATAATTGTTAAGACCTTATGGTCAGCCTTACAATTATAAGCCACGTGGGGCTCAATTCAGAGTAACATTAAAATAGCAGCAGAATGAAAATTATTCGTGGCGCCTCAGTTTGCCACAGGCAACTGACTTGGCTAGCCTCTAGTTGTTCGCCTCTCCGCTCTGCTCCTCTTCATTGGCTTGCAGATCCTCTTCTTTTGGTGTTGTGATTTTGGAGGGGTGAGTACAATGGTACTCAACAAGCTATGCACAGAATGCAACCTAATATACAACATGGCAGGCTTATTCCAATGGAATGGCTTAACAGGTTTATTTTGTAGTGAAGCAGCAATTAACACGTAACATAAATAGATTCGAAAGTGGTAAAAACAAATAATGTAACAGTAACTTTTCTAGAAGTTAAGTAAAAGTATTCCCACATCCTAATCCATACTTCCATCAACTTCATCTTTTATCCCAACCACATTTTTATAAAGTCTAACCCTTGACTGTAATACCCGAGCAATGTCCAACACCGTGGAATCGTCTATTCGAATAGTTTGTACACTCTGCAGAGGTTATACACTTTACCCACACGATATAGTTAAACACCACACAGGCGAGTAACCATAACAAAGTCTTTCCGAAAACTCTATCCTCGCATCCATACCTCCTAGTATAGTCCCCACTGTCCCTTCCCCTTTTGCGGAGCGGAAGTACAGGGCCAACGTAAACTGTTGAAGAGATGTAAGACCAATCGGTAAAGGCTACACCCCTCATTCCACATTTATAGCTACAAAAACCACATGAGGTTTCACATGTTAAGACTTCGGAATCATACTCAACTAGGTCTGTCCCACTCCAGACATGTGGTTGTATGTTAGGCCCAGTTCAAAGGCTTGCAAGGTTAAGTCCGTAGGTTGACCATGGCAAGACTACCTGTGAGACCCCAGACCAGCTATCCGGAATCTCCTGTGTATTTCTGTACTAGTCCCAGATCAGTAGCTAGTACACACAGTCAACAGTGATACGTCATTGCCGAACAAAACAAAATTGTAACATAATAAGGGCATTTGCAATGCAGTTTCTAGCACCGTTTCTTAGCATGCCAGCAAGGACAAAAAACTGACGTGGAAGGAAATAAATACAGAGAGAGAAGACCATCGTTTCCTTTCTGTGAAACGATCTCTACGCATCTCCCAAAGTACTAGAAACGCAGAAAATTGGTGTTGTGCTACCCTCGTCATTTCTTGCCGTCCCCGCCAGATCTGATGCGCTTGCGCCCGTGCCCGCGCCCCTTTCACTTCTTCGTCCCCGCCTGGCTGCCTGGTGCTCTTCCATCCCCATTCAATCGCCTCCACCCCCAGTCGACGGCGTCTCCCCCGGCCAGCACTGCCTCCCCGATCCGGCTTCCGATCCCGACGAACACCGCGCAAAAAACAATTCGCCCGAGGCCCTGGGATAAATCGCCGCCCCGCTGCGCGATTCCCTCCCTCTTTGCTCGACCCTCCCCACTCTTCTTGCCGTCAACGGCCGAGCGGCAGATCCGGCACACACGGAGGTGGGACTTCTCCGAAAGGTGAGAGTTCGATCTGTTCTCCGGGGTTTCGCCTGTTTCTCCTACAGGTAGGCATCAAATTCCGATCTTGGCTGGTCCATAGTGATTGATGGCTACAGGCGAGGCTTCTTGCGATGCCCTCGGATAGGTTGTCAATTATTTCTTGTGATGTGTTCTGGTTGTGCAACTAGTCTTCCTTGACTTGGACAAAGTGCTTAGATGTTGCCGTAGTATGTGTTGATATTTCTTTCCCATCCCTTGATGCTTACATCTCTGATTTGACTTACTAGAAATTGCTGTGCTTGGAACAAACAACATTGTTGTATGTGTCTACAGTATGCTTGTTCATTGTAACATTCCCATAGACGTTCTAACATTTATGCACACTGAAGAGGTACAATTTTGTTCATAGTGGATTCTGTACCAATATTTTGTCTGATGTTGCTTTCTAATTCTGTAATGGAGCTACCACATGTAACATCGATTCATTCCTTTTGGGATTTTGTAGGTTTATCATTTCACACAACAGAGGAAGTGACTTAGTTGAGCATATTTGGCAAAAGTTTGGGCAAAACTTACATTTGGCTTAAGGTTGTCGGCAAGGGGGAAGAATGCATCATCAGATTGGAAGATAAGGACACATGTGCAATTGTCGCATTAGTGCTATTGGCCAATGCCTGAATGGTTGGTAATATTGATTCCTTGGATTAGTACTTTGCATTGAAGAAAATATAGGTGATGAGCTATCTTTCTCTTGAGTTCTAAGATCTTTCTTGTGTAGTAACATTTTAATTACCGCTGAGTTTGTTATCATAGTATTTGATACTTAGTGTTGAGCTGGTGAGCATAGTTTTTAATATGTAATGTTGAGATGGTGAATGTGGTATTTGATGGTTCATATATAGAAGCATAACAATTCTTAATATGGACTGCAGATGGGAGACAACATCATGCTTTTATAGGTTTAGGCTTCTGTGAAAGACCTCAAGTATATGACTTCCAAGCTGCTCTACATGACCATATGAAGTATCCTTGTGTTCATTACTTGAAACATGATATGTAGCCTGTAATTTGTAAAGTCACATGAATGTTTTCCCATGCAATCACCTCTATGAATAGGGACGGACTATATATGTGGAATTCCATCTGATGAAAGCAATATCATTAGACTAGTCTATATGATTGATATTTTCTATTTAGCACATTTGCATGGTAGATTATTGTTTTAAACATTCATCTGTTTTTTATTACTAAAGGGGTCTGTTAAATGAACCCAATCAGATGCTCTAAGCATACAATCAGATCTTTGTCTGTTTGGTTGTATTAATCTATCATTTGCCGATCTACTCTTCAGGTTTGGTTGTCTGTAACTCTTAAATTCTATTTGGTCTTTCCTGATGATGGTTGAATGAATGGATGAGTGCTTGATGCTATAGAACTGATAGATGATAATATATCATTTGATTGTGGGCTCTTTCATTGCTAGAATTCACTGATGCTATAGACCTTGTTAGAATACATGGACCTTACAGTGTAATCTCGGTGAATTGCTCACATAATGAACTGCTCTGTCTATTCTGCTACTGCTGAATTGCAACTAATTTCTGTGATGTCGTTTGCTTTGATACCGTTTATTTGACATACCAGTTTGTTATTCCATTGGTTGCTTTTCTTGAAATCAACCATCACGGGCTAATTTTATATTGGAATGTTGCGTACATACTACGTTAAAATGCCAATATATGTTGCAATTTCACAATTTTTTTTGTTGATTTGTATCACCGTGTTATTTGCGATTCCATTTGCAGTTGATATAACCGTGTGTGTGGTACTGTGTAAACATGCATGTATAAACATATGGCACAGTAGATCCAATGCAAATTAAACCAACTTGCAACATTAATTACTGTTAGAAACAGTGGATAGAAACTATGCATTGCAGTCTTTGTTTCTAAACCTCCATTTATAACACCTTCTCTCCTCTAAGAAACCATCTAAGAAACTATGCATTGTAACATAATAATAAAGTATGGGCCACCTGGCCACTTATTACAATACTCGGTCACGAGATCGGAGACACGACAGCGGAAGCAAAACGACAAAAAGCGAAAACCAAAAACACCACAGGCGATGACGAGACACGCGACTAGTTTTCTTGGCGATCTTCCTCAAACTCCTCAGCGTAGAACTCACCGTCTTCAACGGCGTCCTTGTAGTTCTCTGATGACAATGGTTATGTAGCACGTGAGTACAAGAGTACTCAGCAAGTCTGGGAAGTTATGCATATGTGGGGCTTTCCAAGAAAGGCTTATTATGGTTCTTTTGCATAAAGCCAAGTTTCATCAAACCATACTTGTTAATAAGTTTGATAAAGCAAATTTTAGCAATTCTTTTTAACAATTGAATTATGTAATATTTCAGTGAAGGTTCTATCCACCATCACTAGTATAAGGGCTCTATCCGCCACAAGCTTAAAAGATCAAGGCTATCCACACATGACTCTATCCGTCATGACATAAAACAGGTTCCATCTACCTGGTTGGCTCGATCCGCCAAATCCACATCCGAGAGTTCTAACCACTCCCGAATCCCAAAACATCCTTTTATTTTCAAAGCCAAAACCAAAGTCTACCAGTATGAAAGCATTCTTTGCTTTGCCCTTGACCGTAGGCACGGCTATTCGAATAGTTTTAACTCTGCAGAGGTGTACAGCTTTACCCACAAGACATGATCAACTCTTAATGCCATGCAATTAACACACTTCCTTTGGTGTGTCGACAGAGAGATCATGACAATGCCTTTACAATGTATACGCCTAACCCGACTCACCCGCTGAGGTTTTACCACTGTTAGGGTTCTATCTACCCAGTACAGAAGCCCCCTCTTGCGCCGTGTGGGGAGTACAACTTGCCGCTATCTGGCCCCCACATTCCACCAACTTGCGAGTCTAAGTTAGGTTTCTACAAATTATTTAGCCAGGTCGTACCATGTTAGACAGGTGGTAGTACGGTTTTGCTTAGAATGGACAGTCATAAGCGTCGGTCCTTAATTGACTTGGGCGGCACTTGCACAATGCAAACTAGTGCTCAATCCGCACCCACTCGACATTCCAATCCGCCCAAGTCCAAACTCTTTTTCCTTTTCTTTTTATTTTGGAAAAACAGTACCAAAATCTTTATAATAATTTCAAAATCACACTTTAAATCATCATTTTTGTATAATCCCACCCATGGGTCATTTTCATCAATATTGGCCCTAAGCAATTCTATCGTACTATTCAACAAAGGTCACCATATAAGGTAAACATGGCATAGCACAAGTCCTAGGGTTACAAGTAAACATGGATGTCAACAGCAAAGGAGGTATTCGCAAATTGGATTAACTATTCATCTAAATTTGACATACGATGATAAACATAGCCATGCAAGTTTATAAAACATGTTAAAACATTTGCAATCATAGGATCAAAATGCGTCAAGGAACTTGCATTCGGTCGCAGCGAGGGGGTCGAATCCTTGGAGTTCGGCGGCGGGGTCGGCGGACTCGGACGGCTCCTCGGCTACGCGCAAAACGGGAAAACAAATAAATAACAATAAAATAAATAAAATCCAAAAATTATAAAAGTAGTACTAGCAGGAAGGTATGGATTTTAGATGAATTTAGGAATTTGAACGTAGTCAATCGGAATTCGGACGGAAAAGATATGAGCTTCCGAAGTTCGAAAACCCTAAAAAATCGAAAATGAGGGAATATTCCTCGGAATATTCTTTTGGCTGAATTTTCTGATTTTTGGATTGGTTTGAGTGTATGGCAAGTGGGGCCCCTTCTCATTGAGATGGTGGTCATCTTCTCCATTGCTCCATCCATGGCAAGAAACAGAGGACGCAAAGCCTCATGGGGCGCCGGCCATGGAGGGCCATAAGGTGGTCGGCACGTGGGGGGAAACAGAGAGGAGGCGTCGGGGGTCCGGCGACCGGCGGTGGTGCGGGCGGAGAAGGCGCAGGGCGGCGGGGCGGCGAGCCATGGCGGCGGCGGTCGGTGACGCGGCGCCGGCCCATGGGCAAGCGGCGGGTCGGGCCAAGGGCACGGGGAAGCCGGCCATGGGCTCGACGGGGCCGGAGGGGCCAGAGATTCGGCGGGCTGCGTTCGAAGCCGGCCATGGGCACGACGCGGGCGGGCGACAGTGGCAGCGGGGGTAGCCGAACGGCGGCGCAGAACCGGGCAGCGGCGGGTGAGCCGGGCGGAGCCAGAGGGGCTGCGACGTGCGGCAGCCGGCCGGCGAGCCCGTGCACGGCCACAACGAACATAGGAGCCCGAAAAAACCTCAAAATTGAGAAATTTCGCGAAAATTTGAACATGACTACACAACTTGAGTATTGAATCATCTAGAGAACATCTAGAGGGACATAAGAATGGAAGGAATTGAAGAATGATGTACCGAAAATGAAGAATTCGACGAGAATCGACGGTTCGACCGGAAGGGCTCCAACCCAAAATTCGTCGCCAAACCTTGATGGAACCTAAAATCGATTGATGGGTTAGAATCTAGACACCCATACAAACACAAGGAAACAAACTGAATGAAGATTGAACCACCGAAGAGGAAACTATGAAGAAAAACGCGAAGAACACGAAGAACGGTTCTCCTCGTCGGTTCCTTCGATCTCCCGGGCGATTCGGTTGGAGAGGCAAGGGAAGGAGATGCGTACTGGAAAGAGGACTCTCACACGAAGCAAATAGAGGTGGAAGTGCAGAAATCAGAGTGGAAACAGCCGATTTATTGCCATAATAGCCCTTTTCGGTTTTGGAAGGATTGAACTATTTTCGGCGCGATCCCAGGCTAATGATGGTGGGGGATGGAAAGAGATCGTCGTCGCGAATCCAACGGATCCGACCGTTCGCGATTTGGAGGTCTAATGGAGGAGTTATGAGCAATTAAGGGAGGATGTAGCCATGGATGAGCTTGAAGTTCCATTCTGACCTTTCCAAAGGTTGAAGGAGCTGAAATAGTGCTGCCACGTGGCGAGCTCCAATTGGCCGAGGAATACGCGAATGAACCACCCGAAGGAAAAATTAGCAAAAATGGTCTAAAAATTCCTAGAACCATTTTGGAATATTTGGAACCCAATAAAATTGGTTTCGTGGAATTTGGATGAAATTTGGAGATTTGAATATTCTGGAGCGAATAGCGGGCATTAAATAAAAGCCGCGCGAGATAAAATGCCAGAGAGTATCCAAAAATCTTCGAAAAATTCCCAAAATGTTTTTAGAATATTTGGGACCTAATGCAATAGTTTCCATGATTTTTGGAGCATTTTCGGACTCGGGTGAAATTTCGGGTACTAACGGGAATCTGGAAATTTGATTTTTCGGGTGAAGGAGAATTGAAGTCCGATTTTGGAAGGAAAAGGATGCTAGGTTAAATTAAACACCAAGGAAACTCCAATCTTTGAATTTAATTTATTTAAATTAAATTTTTCCAGAACACGAAACTAAGGATGTTACAAACCTACCCCCCTTAGAGAGAATCTCGTCCCCGAGATTCAGACGGAGAAAGGAAGAGATCAGGAAACTCTGCTCGAATATCTTTTCGCTCCCAGGTAGCTTCTTTCTCGGAATGATTACTCCACTAAACCTTGCAGAATTTGATCACACGGCTTCGGGTTCGACGCTCAGCTTCATCCAAAATCCTGACTGGATACTCTGGATACGACAGGTCTTCCTTCAATTCCATTTCTTCAAACGACATCTGTTGCTCGGGTACTCTGAGACATTTCTTCAACTGAGACACATGAAAGACATCATGTACCCCTGACAGCTGTGGAGGTAGTTCCAACTTGTACGCGACTTCTCTTTTGGCAATCACTGGGAATGGGCCAATGTAGTAGGGCGCCAACTTCCCACTAACTCTGAATCAAAGCATTCCCTTTAGCGGTGAAACCTTCAGGTACACATGATCACCAGGTACGAAACTTAATTCCCGCCGATGATTATCAGCATAGCTTTTCTGTCTCGACTAGGTTGTCCTCAAATTCTCACGGATCACCTTAACCTGCTTTTGGCTTCCTTCAGAATATCAGGTCCAATGATTTGTCCACCTTCCGTCTCTTTCCAATACAACGGTGTTCTGCACTTTCTCCCGTACAAAGATTCAAAAGGAGCCATCTTCAGACTTCATTGATAGCTATTGTTGTACGCGAATTCAGCATAGGGCAAATTCTGATCCCACGAACCTTTATACGTCAGAGCACAAGCTCTTAACATATCTTCCAGTATTTGATTTACCTTTTCGTCTGACCATCTGTCTGTGGATGTTAAGCAGTACTGAAGTTCAGATTTGTACCCAACACCTCATGCAACTTCTGCCAAAACCGCGAGGTAAACTGAGAGCCTTGATCAGACACGATCTTCTTCGGCACACCATGCAAACACACAATCTTGGCCATATATAACTCTGCGAACTTATCACTAGAATATGTGGTCTTCACAGGAATAAAGTGGGCTACTTTGGTTAATCTATCCACAATGACCCAAATCGAATCATATCCGGATTTGGTTTTGGGTAATCCAGTGATAAAATCCATTCCGATTTCTTCCCACTTCCAGACGGGTACTTGTAAAGGTTGCAACAACCTGGCGGGTCTCGGATGTTCTGCCTTCACCAACTGGCAAACATCACATCGAGCTACAAAATCAGCCACTTCTTTCTTCATATTGGACCACCAATACTTTTCCTTTAAATCTGAGTACATATTGGTACTCCCCGGATGAATGGAATATACAGAATCATGAGCCTCCTTCAACACTATATCTTTGATTTCCTTTTGGTTAGGGACTACTATCCTTTTCCCATACCAGACAGTACCTTTCTCATCTTCGGAAAATCCAGAGTGTTTTCCCTTCTTTAGCTCTTCCTTGAGGTTCACAATATCCTTATCCTTCTTCTGAGCCTCACGGATCTGCTCTTCTAGGGTTGATTGAACCTCTATATTGAAAATGCAGCCTTCATTCACTAATTCCAAGTTAAGGCGTTGGAATTCTTCATGAAGCGCTGGTTGATTTTCCTGTACCATAACATTGTTACAATAGCTCTTCCTGCTTAATGCATCCGCAACAACGTTAGCCTTTCCAGGGTGGTAATGGATTCCAACATTATAATCCTTCACCAGTTCCAACCATCTTATCTGCCTTAAGTTGCAATCGGACTGGGTGAAGATATACTTCAAGCTCTTATGAACCGTATAGATTTCACATCTATTTCCAATTAAATAATGCCTCCAGATCTTGAGGGCATGTACAACTGCGACTAATTCCAAATCATGAGTTGGGTAGTTTTCTTCATGGGGTCGCAGTTGTCTTGAAGCATAAGCTATGATATTTCCTTCTTGCATCAAAACACATCCAAGACCTTGTTTTGAAGCATCACAATAAACTTCAAAATCCTTATGAATGTCCGGCAAGACCAAAACTGGGGCTGAAGTTAACTTCTTTTTCAACTCTTGAAAACTCTGCTCACAGGCTTTTGTCCATTCAAACTTCTTCTCTTTCTTCAAAAGCTGCGTGAGAGGTCTTGCAATCCTTGAGAATCCTTCAATGAATCTTCGATAATAACCAGCTAATCCAAGAAAGCTTCTGATGTCTGGGACCGACTTTGGTTGCATCCAATTCAAAACATCCTTCACTTTCACCGGATCCACTGCTACTCCTCCAGCAGAAATGATATGACCCAGGAAAGACACTTCCTTTAACCAGAAATCACACTTACTGAACTTAGCATAAAGCTGATGCTCTCTTAAAATTTCCAAAAATATCCTTAAATGATCTTCATGTTCTTTTTTGCTCTTTGAATAGACAAGAATGTCATCAATGAAGACTACCACAAACTTGTCCAAATACTCCATGAACACCTTATTCATCAGATTCATGAAATAAGAAGGAGCATTTGTTAATCCAAAAGACATCACTGTAAACTCGTACAGTCCATATCGAGTAGTGAAGGCTGTCTTCGGAATATCTTCTTTCCTTATTTTCAGCTGATGATACCCGGATCTCAAATCTATTTTGGAGAAGACCTGAGCTCCCTTCAGCTGATCAAACAAGTCATCTATCCGAGGCAATGGATACTTGTTCTTTATTGTAACCTCATTCAGTGACCTGTAGTCTATGCACATCCTTAGACTACCATCCTTCTTTGTGACGAAGATTACGGGTGATCCCCAAGGTGATGAACTTGGGCGAATAAACACTTTCTCCTGTAACTCCGTAATCTGTTTCTTCATTTCCACCAACTCATTGGCTGGGAGACGGTAAGGCCTTTTCGAAATCGGAGCTGTACCAGGTACAAGCTCGATGACAAACTCAATATCCCGATCGGGTGGCATACCAGGCAACTCTTCTGGAAACATGTCCGGGTATTCATTCACTATCGGTACACTTTCCAACGATGTACCTTTCAACCGTTTCAGGGTACTACCCCCCTTAGAGGCAAGATTGGACAAGAATTCTACTCGAATTCCTTCAGGGCTGGTAAGAGAAATGGCTCTACTAGCACAATCTATCTGACCCTTGTACTTGGTTAATCAATCCATCCCAAGGATTACCTCTATACCCTTAGTATCCAATAATATTAAGTTCGCTAGGAACATTACCCCTTGTATAACTATGTCCATTTTTGGGCAAATAGCAGTTGTCCTTAATTCTTTACCCGGGGATTGAATGCAACACCCCGGCATTTAATATGCCTGAATGCTACCAAACATAAGCTAAACAACATCTAACTACCACAATTAAACATAAATTCCAGCAAAGGCGCACATGCTAAAAACCGAGATTTCGGCAGCATCTCCTTTGTTTTAACATGATTTGAAGGAGCAACAACAGTATAGCAATATAAGGCAATATGAGAGACAGCTAAAACAGCAATAATTAAAGACTTAACGACAATATAAGTCTACTTTCAAGCATTTAATGTCTCCAAGAGTCAAACGAACAATAAGACTATCATATAGCAAAGCTAAACCTTAAAGCAATAATTATCACACACAGTTTATTATAAAAAACTAATGGAATGACTTGTGGAATCAAATGAGTGAAGCTACGTGCGGAAGTATGACTATTTCCCTTCCCCGCATGCCGGTCTCATTGTACCTAAAACAATAAGAAAACACAAGCGTGAGTTCAAAACTCAGCAAGCATATTGCAATGGTACAACAAGAACAATTACATAGCAATAATATCTCACATCATGTAAACCATCTCATTCATGATCACATATCGTTATCATCATCATTATGTATGCAATGCGATGCGATGCGATGCTCATATCTCCTTGGAAACTCATACCGGTATGGTTGAGTGCACACCCGTCGGTATGCACCCTCTCCCCCCTTCCATCTCGAAGATGGAGGGTGCCTACTCCTCGCTTCCGTTCACCGCGGTGAATGGAATCACGATGTAGGACTTACTCATTGGCTCTCTGTAACATCCCAAAATTTTGCTTTTCCTAAATTCATGTGTGATTTGGCACTTTGGTGAATTTTTGGAATTTTCTGGAATTTATTTGGATTTATTTGGAATTTATTTGAATTTATTCCATTTTGAAATAATTAAAGAATTTAACTTTGCAAATAAAATTTTGTTGGAAATATTTTATTTGAGTCCAAAATGTTCCAAAATATTTTCCAGAATTTTTCTGGAATTTTTCTTAGTCTTTTGCTATTTTTAATGAATTAAATAAATTACTGGAGATTATTTCTATTATTAAATCGCTGGAAAATCGAATTGGGTCAAGTACTGTTCATCCGACCGAGCCCGAGTCAGACTCGAGCCCGAGTCCGACCCAGACCCGACTGAGTCGCGGCTGAGCCCAACCGCGTCGGACGCACCCTAACCCTGTGAACCGTTGGATCAAGATCCAACGGCCCACAAGGTGCCACGTAGCCCACGTGCGACCGCACCACTAACCCAAAGAACTCGCTCGATCTCAGCCGTTGGATCGAGATCCAACGGCCGAGATTCACTCGGACCCGACCGAGCCGTGTCCGACCCGAACCCGTTCGCCCGCATGATCGTGGCCGTCGATCGCGCCACGTGGACGGCGGCGATTCATCGTCTCCATCTGAGTCGCGGTCGGACTCCGCCGCCGCGTAGATCTAGGGTTCCGCCTCGGGCACGAACGCCGAGGCTATTTAAAGCCCGAGTCTCGCCCCGAGGTCGGCCCTGACTGTGCGCACCCATAGCCCCTACTCACCAAGGCAGAACCGCCGTCGTTTAGCCGCGATAGCTCGCCGTAGTTGCGCGCCGCTCTGCCACGGTTTTTGCTTCATTCCGCCATCAACCGCCGTCCCAAGCCGCCGTTGAGCCCAGATCTAGAACCCCCAGACCGAGACGCGCCCGTGGAGCCAACTGACCTCGCCGGAGCCCCTCGGAAACGCCGCGCGGGGAGTCGTCGTCTTCATCCCCGGTACCCTAGCCTCGCCGCGCCATCGCCGGACCTCGCGAGCTCTATCAACCGTTCGATCTTCATCCGACGCACGAGGTGAGGCCACGAGTCTGCCATCTTGTTTCAACTCTAGATTCTTTGGCAGCCATTAGATCTTGATCCTAGGGCTGAGATTGAGCCACGTAGGAGCCGTAGGGCAGATTAGATGCGTTTGGAGCCGTCCGATCCAAATCGAACGGCTCGGATCGAGCCACGTGTGCCACCGCACCGTGCCGGCGCGTGAGCGCGTGTCTCTGACACGCGGGGCCCGCATGTCAGCGGCCCAGCCAAACCACACCATGACGTCACGCTGACGTCATGGCGGGCCCGCACGTCAGCGGCCACCCCAGCCGTGTAGTGACGTCAGCGATGACGTCACCAGTGGGTCCCACCCGTCAAGACTGCGGCCGAGCCTGAGCCGACGCCAAGAATGACGCTACCCGAGGGGCCACTGTCGCCGCACACGTAAGCCGTGGACCGAGTCCACGGTGGACCAAGCCAAACCATGGACCACGTCCATGAACCGGCTGACGTCAGCAGACCAATCAGAGGCTGCCACGTGTCCTCGCTGACGCAATAAATAATTTCCGAAAAAGAAAATGATTTAATAATTCGGTTTAATAATTGATTTGAATTTCAAAACTTCAAACGCTTATAACTTTTGCGTTTCAACTCCGATTTGAGTGATTCAAATTTCTAAATTTGTATAAAATTGAGATCTACTCAAATATGAATTTTACTTAATTTTTGGACTAAAGTTTTTCTCTGTAAAATTGTTTAATTGATTATTTCAACTTTAAATAATCATAACTCTTGTGTTTTAACTCCGATTTGAGCGATTCCAGTTCCTAAAAATTCATAAAATTATGTTCTCTCTGTTTATGGATTTTATTTGGATGTTTGGACACTTTTTGCCGAGTGTTTATTCGTGTATTGCTATTTGCACGCTTTACGAGTAGACGTTGAAGTGCCGGAAGGATTCGAAGGAGAAGTGTTGACCCAGGACCCAGCTCCGGACCAAGAACAAGTACTTTTTGAAGGCAAGTTATGCTTTGACCATGTTGATCCCATTTTGAAACCTATTTTGGTTCAAATTATTGCATGCTAGTTTAAATTAGAAAATGCTTTACTTAATTACGAGTAATTAGATAAATGCCTAATTGCTGTATGACACCTTGATTACTTAAATATGTGCCATGACCCTTGTCACCCTAGTTGTGGATTATTAGTTGGACATTACTAAATTGCCAACATGGGTTTGTAGATCGTTGTTGTATATGGCTTAGACCTGCTACGTGCTCATGACATGATTTTGGACACTCAAACGTTAATATTGATTTAATGACATATTGAACCTGTTTGGAAAGGTTTCATGTGATGTTGATGGCACGTGGTGCATGGTAACCAACTGGGGTTTGATAAATAGCTTTTGATCGGGGCATGTGGCAAGAATGATCAGGTGGGCCAGTTGTGGCATTGGGAATGTTGTTTTGGTTCTTCGGGTAGTCTTGCCCTGGTCACCCTAAGGACTTCACCTTGCAAGCCTTTGAACTGAGTCAATCTTGCAACCACATGTCTGTAATGGGACGGACCTAGTTGATTAAGTTGCTAATAACGTATCTGTGGGACCTTAGGAGGTCAACTACACCCTTTGTGTAAGTTGTACGGGGGAGCGTACCGGGGCTGCGGCCAGGTACCCATCTAACGGTTGTTTGGCCTAGACTTCGCCTTAGCTAAGGGAAGAGTTAGTGTGCAACAACCGGGGAGGACCACTTGTATTGTTAGAAGTTTCCGAAAGACTTTGTTACGGGAACTCGCCTTTGTGGTGTTTGACTGTATCTTGTGGGTAAAGTGCATAATCTCTGCAGAGTGAAAAATCTATTGGAATAGCCGTGTCCGCGGTATTGGACATCGCTCGGGAATTACAGTCAAGGGTTAGACTTTCTCAAAATAACTTGGTCTTGAAAGGTTGGGTTGGATTAATAATGATGTTGATAGAAATGTGGATTAGGATGGGAAAAATGTTTACTAAACCCCTTGAAAAGTTATTTATGCTTTACTTGTTTCTACTGCTTTCGAATCTACTTATGCTACTTGTCAAATGCTGTTTACTGCAAATATACCTTGAGTTATTCTTTTGTATCAAGCCATGCATGTAGTATATTATTTGCATTCTGTGCATGACTTGCTGAGTACCAAAGTACTCACCCTTGCCACAATACAACACCAGTTGAAGAGGAGACTACACCAGCTTTGGAGGAGGAGCTCCAAGAGGAACCGTCTACTTAGGGAGCGAGCCCAGTCAGTTGCCTGTGGTATATTGGATGGCGCCACGAAGTTATCTTATTTCCGCTGCTATTATTTCTCTCTTAATAAGTTTAAGCCTGCGTATGTATATTTGTAACTTGACCATAAGGTCGAGCAACCAGTTTGACTATTTAATTAAAGTACTTTATTAGTATCGAGTGGTATGATTGTGATATTTACCGATGTTAAGACTGTGTGCACTAGCGCGTTCCTGGACTAGTGCTGAATACACAGAGGGTCCGGATTTGCAAATTCGGGTCCCGACAGAGGTGGTATCAGAGCCATACTGACTGTAGGCCCACCCTTAGCTAGAAAGGTCGTAGAGAGGATAAAACCTATTTTCTAAAGCTAAAAGTTTGTCAAGACAAGAAATGACATCTCGACTCATCCCATTCTTTCTTTTCTTGTCTCTTGCTGAATTTTTCCTTAACTTGTCACGATTTAAAAATTTCGAGTTCTTACGTGAGCACTCTTGTGACAGATGGAGGGAGAGTTCAACTACGTCGATCTGGAGATTGGTCACACCGCGGAACTTTGGCGTATGCTACAGACTCTCAGAGATTTTGAGAAGCCACAATACCAAGTGGACGTGATCAGACAAGCAGGATTGGTCAAGGCTTGTGACGTGAAGATTGTGGTACCTGCTAGGAAGAAGGGCCCAGGCAATCGCCCGATACACCTGACCGCCAGGAGGTCTACAATGCAGATGGGTATCCAAGAGGTGTCACGACGAGCAATGCGGCACATTACCCGTATCTACGCCAGAGAATTGGAGAGCACGGTGTTCCGATATCATCCGCGCAGCAATAACCTTCTTGACCCAAAGGCGATTCAGGATGAGAATGCCATGGTTACATAGTTGGCACGACTTGTTTTCGCCCAGGAGGATGTACTCGATGATACAAGCAAGGAGCTACAGAAGGCCCGCAAGGAGATCACGACAGAGAAGAACAGATGGCAGGAAGCTCAAGAGTATGTGTCACACCTTCTGCAAAGGATTGTAGAGTTAGAGACGGCATTGTACGCACTGCAGCCGTGAGCCGCACGAGCTACACGAGCTGCACTCTGCAGGAGCCGGAGCTTGAGGAGGACACTGCTTCTTCGACTACCACAGATGACACAGTTGCTGGAAATGGCAATCGTTTCGCGCCTATGCCGCAGCGTCCGTATCCAGGCCGTGGATGTTTTCTCGATGAGTGAGCGTAGGTTCTATAGTGAGACTCCTTCGCCGAGTCGCATCATAGAATAAAGAGTCACCCTTTAGGCGTTAGACTCCAGTGTTAGTTTGATTTGGATTTTCATTGCTTGCTGAGTGTGCAGTATGTGTTGCAAGGCCCCTAGGCATTGTAAACAACCATACCAAGTTACTATTGATTAAAATAATAAAGTTGGACTTTAAGTTACACCTTTCGCCCCGCATAAGTTCCATACTACTTGTCTATTCTTGTTTCCCTCTCATCTCTAAAACCTAGAGCAAACCACAGATGGTGAACACTCGTGGAAACCTTGGAGGCAGTGGAAGTGGTTCTCGCCAGTGAGAAAACCCCAATGATGGAGCACCAGCACCGCCAGTTGATATGCAGAATTTTGGAGCTTTTCTTGCTGCTCAGACTCAGTTGATGCATGCCATGATGCAACAGATGCAGCACGTCACCGCTCAGGCCACTGCTAATCAAGTCAATCAGGGACAACGCCAGAATACAAGACTGTCAGAGTTCATGAGGACTCATCCACCCACTTTTTCTGGGAATGCCAACCCATTGGAAGCCGATGACTGGTTTAGGTCAATTGAGAGGAAGCTACACATTGCTCAATGCATAGGAAATGAGAAGGTACTCTACGCTTCTCATCAGTTGGAAGGAACAGCCGCTGAATGGTGGGAGAACTTCGGTGCCACGCAAGTGAACCCTCAGGACATCACTTGGGAGGAGTTCACAGCTACATTCCGTCAGTATCACGTGCCTGAAGGAATCATGGACCTCAAGAAGGAGGAGTTCAGAGCACTGAAGCAAGGTAATCAGCCAGTGGCCGAATACCTGAACAGGTTCACACAGCTTGCTCGCTACGCACCTGAGGATGTAGCGACAGATAAAGCCAGACAGTCTCGTTTCATGAAGGGACTTAACTCAGGACTGCAGGTGGGATTGATCACCCACACCTTTCCAGATTTCCAAGAGTTGGTGAATAAGGCGCTTATTCTTGAGGACAAGCGCAAGGAACTGGATGAGAACAGGAAGCGCAGGATGCAGCATCAGGGATCGCGTCAAGGAGCGCAGCAACGTTTGAGGGTTGCGCCAAATCAGCTTTTAAGATTCCAGCCACAGAATGCAACAAGGACACCGTCACCAGCACCAATACCCGTCACTCAGAACTATCAGACCCCAGCCCCAGCCAGAAACGCCGCTTCAGGCAGTCAACAGGGGACAGTGAGACACTGCTACAATTGCAACGAGCCCGGACACTTTGCCAACAGTTGTCCTAAGAAGACAGCAGGAGTGACCCCAGTTCGCTTCAATCTAGGATCCACACCAGCTAGGACGCCAGCACCAGGAGCCACACCCCAGACTGTGGTGAGAGGCCGAGTCAACCATGTCACCGCAGATGCATTGCAGAATGCCACGGACGTCGTACTGGGTAAGTTACTAGTCAACTCAGTACACACTTGATTTTGTTTGATTCCGGAGCTTCGCATTCGTTTGTTTCTCAAGGCTTTGCTGCTAAAAATGATTTGGAGATTGCAAGACTTAAATGCATGCTTTTAGTTCAAACCCCTGGTTCCGAACTCCGAATGAAAGTAGGATGTTCTAGGGTGAGAATACTAATAGATGGGATAGAGTTCCTAGCGAACCTTATTATTTTGGAGACCCAGACCTTGGATGTCATTTTGGGAATGGATTGGTTATCCAAGCACAAGGCCGTATTGGATTGTGGACGAAGGACTATCTCAGTTGAGAGCCCGTGTGGAAAGAAAGTGGAATTTCAAGCTACTGCCGTTAGAGATGGACAGTTGATGGTTAACAGTACCAAGGCAATCAGCATAGAGGATGTCTCAGTAGTGAATGAGTACCCAGATGTTTTTCCTGAAGATCTACCTGGTATGCCGCCAGACAGGGACATAGAGTTTGTGATAGAGCTTGTACCTGGTACAGCACCGATAGCAAAGAGACCCTATCGGATGTCCACCGAGGAATTGGTAGAGATGAAGAAACAACTTGAAGAGTTAATGGAGAAAGGATTTATCAGACCGAGTTCGTCGCCGTGGGGAGCACCAGTTTTGTTCGTCAAGAAGAAGGACGGGAGTTTCAGGATGTGCATTGACTACCGTGCACTCAATGAAGTCACCGTGAAGAATAAGTATCCGCTACCCAGGATTGATGATTTGTTTGACCAGCTGAGAGGAGCCGGAGTTTTCTCCAAGATTGATCTGAGATCGGGATACCATCAGTTGAAGATCCGATCAGAAGATATTCCGAAGACTGCATTCTCGTCAAGATACAGACATTATGAGTTTACTGTTATGTCCTTTGGTCTGACGAATACGCCAGCATATTTCATGAATATGATGAATAAGGTGTTCATGGAGTATTTGGACAAGTTTGTTGTTGTGTTCATAGATGATATTCTAATCTACTCCAAGACAGAGGATGAACATGCAGAGCACTTGAAGCGAGTTTTGGAAAAGCTGAGGGAACAGCAGCTCTTCGCCAAATTCAGTAAATGTGATTTTTGGAAGGACAAGGTGGAGTTCCTCGGACATGTAATGACCGCAGAAGGAGTCGCCGTTGATCCAAGTAAAGTAGAAGCTGTGTTACATTGGGAGCAGCCAAAGACTGTGACCCAGATCCGGAGTTTCCTTGGAATGGCAGGTTACTACCGCCGCTTCATTGAAGGCTTTTCAACAATTGCGAGACCTCTTACGCAATTGCTGAAAAAGGAGAAGAAGTTTACATGGACGCCAGAGTGCGAGAAAGGATTCCAAGAACTGAAGACGAGGTTGACATCAGCACCAGTGTTGGTTCTACCGGACGTCAATCAAAGCTTTGACATCTATTGTGATGCATCGCGCCAAGGACTTGGATGTGTGTTGATGCAGAATGGAAAGGTTGTTGCCTATGCATCAAGGCAGTTGAGGCCGCATGAGGAGAATTACCCGACACATGACCTAGAGTTAGCTGCCGTAGTGCATGCCTTGAAGATATGGCGTCACTATCTGATCGGGAACAGATGTGAAGTGTACACGGATCATAAGAGCCTTAAGTACATATTCACCCAGTCGGATCTGAATATGAGGCAAAGGAGATGGTTGGAGTTGATTAAGGATTACAATGTCGGAATCCATTATCATCCCGGAAAGGCTAATGTGGTGGCCGATGCCTTGAGTCGGAAAAGCGATACCGTGAATATGTTGATAGCCACGAATCAGGATGAGCTATGCCAGGAATTTCAGAGAATGAAGATTGAGGTGGTACCTAGTGGATTCTTGGCCGCACTGGAGGTAAAGCCTACCCTAGAAGATCAGATTCGGGAAGGGCAGAAGGATGATGACAAGATCTGCAGGATTAAGTCCAAAATGGAGGAAGGCAAGGCAAAGGACTTCAAGCTAGATGAGCAGGGCACGTTATGGATGAGGGATCGCATTTGTGTGCCGAACAGAAGGAATCAAGCGATTGATTCTAGAAGAAGCCCATGACTCCAAGTACTCGATTCATCCTGGAAGTGCCAAGATGTATCAAGACTTGAAGGAGAGATTCTGGTGGCCGAGCATGAAGCATGAAGTTGCCGAGCATGTCGCATTGTGCGACGTATGCCAGAGAGTCAAGGCAATGCATCAGAGACCAGCAGGATTGTTGCAGCCGCTGAAGATACCTGAGTGGAAGTGGGAGGAAATCGGAATGGATTTCATTACCGGTTTGCCTAAGACTCAAGGAGGTTATGACTCCATATGGGTCATAGTGGATCGCTTGACCAAAGTAGCTCATTTTATCCCCGTGAAGACCACTTACTCGGGGGACAAGTTAGCAGAGTTGTATATGACCAGGATCGTCTGTTTGCACGGAGTGCCAAAGAAGATCGTATCGGATAGAGGTACCCAGTTTACCTCGAGGTTCTGGAATAAGCTACATGAAGCCATGGGAACCCGTTTGAACTTCAGTACAACCTATCATCCACAGACAGATGGACAGACCGAAAGAGTCAATCAGATTCTGGAAGATATGCTAAGAGCATGTGCATTGGCTTATGCTACCTCTTGGGATAAGAGTTTGCCGTATGCCGAGTTCAGTTACAATAATAGTTACCAGGCTAGTTTACAGATGTCACCTTTTGAGGCACTGTATGGTCGACCTTGTCGGACGCCATTAAACTGGAATGAGACCGGCGAGCGCCGTGTCTTTGGGACAGATATTCTTCAAGAAGCTGAGGAACAGATTGCCATGATCAGGGAGAGATTGAAGATAGCCCAATCACGACAGAAGAGTTATGCTGACAATCGTCGCCGGGATTTGAGTTTTGAACCAGAAGACTTTGTATACCTCAGAGTTACGCCTCTCAGGGGAGTTAAGAGGTTCCATGCCAAAGGGAAACTTGCACCCCGTTATGTTGGACCATTTAAGATTTTGAGCCGCAGAGGCGAAGTTGCTTACCAGCTGGAGTTACCGCAGTCGTTAACAGGAGTACATGACGTGTTCCATGTGTCCCAGCTAAAGAAGTGTCTTCGAGTGCCAGATGAGCAAACGCCCTTGGAGTCGATTGAACTGCAAGAGGATCTGACTTATAAGGAGCATCCCGTGAAGATTTTGGATACTATGGACCGAGAGACTAGAAATAAGTCAACCCGTTTCTGTAGAGTTCAGTGGAGCAACCATGAAGAAAGCGAAGCAACTTGGGAGCGCGAAGAGGATTTGAAGAAAGAGTTTCCAAACCTATTCTGTAGTAGGCCCTGAATCTCGGGGACGAGATTCTGTTAAGGGGGGAGGTTTGTAACATTCCAAAATTTTGCTTTTCCTAAATTCATGTGTGATTTGGCACTTTGGTAAATTTTTGGAATTTTCTGGAATTTATTTGGATTTATTTGGAATTTATTTGAATTTATTCTATTTTGAAATAATTAAAGAATTTAACTTTGCAAATAAAATTTTGTTGGAAATATTTTATTTGAGTCCAAAATGTTCCAAAATATTTTCCAGGATTTTTCTGGAATTTTTCTGAGTCTTTTGCTATTTTTAATGAATTAAATAAATTACTGGAGATTATTTTAATTGTTAAATCACTGGAAAATCGAATTGGGTCAAGTACTGTTCATCCGACCGAGCCCGAGTCAGACTCGAGTCCGAGTCCGACCCGGACCCGACCGAGTCGCGGCTGAGCCCAACCGCGTCGGATGCACCCTAACCCTGTGAACCGTTGGATCAAGATCCAACGGCCCACAAGGTGCCACGTAGCCCACGTGCGACCGCACCACTAACCCAAAGAACTCGCTCGATCTCAGCCGTTGGATCGAGATCCAACGGCCGAGATTCACTCGACGGACCGAAGCCGCGTGTCCGACCCGAACCCGTTCGCCCGCATGATCGTGGCCGTCGATCGCGCCACGTGGACGGCGGTGATTCATCGTCTCCATCTGAGTCGCGGTCGGACTCCGCCGCCGCGTAGATCTAGGGTTCCGCCTCGGGCACGAACGCCGAGGCTATTTAAAGCCCGAGTCACGCCCCGAGGTCGGCCCTGACTTTGCGCACCCATAGCCCCTACTCACCAAGGCAGAGCCGCCGTCGTTTAGCCGCGATAGCTCGCCGTAGTTACGCGCCGCTCTACCACAGTTTTTGCTTCATTCCGCCATCAACCGCCGTTGAGCCCAGATCTAGAACCCCCAGACCGAGACGCGCCCGTGGAGCCAACTCACCTCGCCGGAGCCCCTCGGAAACGCCGCGCGGGGAGTCGTCGTCTTCATCCCCGGTACCCTAGCCTCGCCGCACCATCGCCGGACCTCGCGAGCTCTATCAACCGTTCGATCTTCATCCGACGCACGAGGTGAGGCCACGTAGCCCGTTACTGTTTCAACTCTGGATTCTTTGGCAGCCGTTAGATCTTGATTCTAGGGCTGAGATTGAGCCACGTAGGAGCCGTATGGCAGATTAGATGAGTTTGGAGCCGTCCGATCCAAATCTAACGGCTCGGATCGAGCCACGTGTGCCACCGCACCGTGCCGGCGTGTGAGCGCGTGTCTCTGACACGCGGGGCCCACATGTCAGCGGCCAGCCAAACCACACCATGACATCACGCTGATGTCATGGTGGGCCCGCACGTCAGCGGCCACCCCAGCCGTGTAGTGACGTCAGCGATGACGTCACCAGTGGGTCCCACCCACAAGACTGCGGCCGAGCCCGCCGACGCCAAGAATGACATCACCCGAGGGGGCCACTGTCGGGCCGTGACACGTAAGCCATGGACCGAGTCCACGGTGGACCAAGCCAAACCATGGACCACGTCCATGAACCGGCTGACGTCAGCAGACCAATCAGAGGCTGCCACGTGTCCTCGCTGACGCAATAAATAATTTCCGAAAAAGAAAATGATTTAATAATTCGGTTTAATAATTGATTTGAATTTCAAAACTTCAAACGCTTATAACTTTTGCGTTTCAACTCCGATTTGAGTGATTCAAATTTCTAAATTTGTATAAAATTGAGATCTACTCAAATATGAATTTTATTTAATTTTTGGACTAAAGTTTTTCTCTGTAAAATTGTTTAATTGATTATTTAAACTTTAAATAATCATAACTCTTGTGTTTTAACTCCGATTTGAGCGATTCCAGTTCCTAAAAATTCATAAAATTATGTTCTCTCTGTTTATGGATTTTATTTGGATGTTTGGACACTTTTTTCCTAGTGTTTATTCGTGTATTGCTATTTGCACGCTTTACGAGTAGACGTTGAAGTGCCGGAAGGATTCGAAGGAGAAGTGTTGACACAGGAGCCAGCTCCGGACCAAGAACACTCTTTTTGAAGGCAAGTTATGCTTTGACCATGTTGATCCCATTTTGAAACCTATTTTGGTTCAAATTATTGCATGCTAATTTAAATTAGAAAATGCTTTACTTAATTACGGGTAATTAGATAAATGCCTAATTGCTGTATGACACCTTGATTACTTAAATATGTGCCATGACCCTTGTCACCCTAGTTGTGGATTATTAGTTGGACATTACTAAATTGCCAACATGGGTTTGTAGATCGTTGTAGTATATGGCTTAGACCTGCTACGTGCTCATGACATGATTTTGGACACTCAAACGTTAATATTGACTTAATGACATATTGAACCTGTTTGGAAAGGTATCATGTGATGTTGATGGCACGTGGTGCATGGTAACCAACTGGGGTTTGATAAATAGCTTTTGACCGGGGCATGTGGCAAGAATGATCAGGTGTGCCAGTTGTGGCACTGGGAATATTGTTTTGGTTCTTCGGGTAGTCTTGCCCTGGTCACCCTAAGGACTTCACCTTGCAAGCCTTTGAACTGAGTCAATCTTGCAACCACATGTCTGTAATGGGATGGACCTAGTTGATTAAGTTGCTAATAACGTACCTGTGGGACCTCAGGAGGTCAACTACACCCTTTGTGTAAGTTGTACGGGGGAGCGTCACGGGCCGCTGCCGGTACCCATCTAACGGTTGGTTGGCCTAGACTTTGCCTTAGCTAAGGGAAGGGTTAGTGTGCAACAACCGGGGAGGACCACTTGTATTGTTAGAAGTTTCCGAAAGACTTTGTTACGGGAACTCGCCTTTGTGATGTTTGACTGTATCTTGTGGGTAAAGTGCATAACCTCTGCAGAGTGAAAAATCTATTCGAATAGCCGTGTCCGCGGTATTGGACATCACTCGGGAATTACAGTCAAGGGTTATACTTTCTCAAAATAACTTGGTCTTGAAAGGTTGGGTTGGATTAATAATGATGTTGATAGAAATGTGGATTAGGATGGGAAAACTGTTTACTAAACCCCTTGAAAAGTTATTTATGCTTTACTTGTTTCTACTGCTTTCGAATCTACTTATGCTACTTGTCAAATGCTGTTTACTGCAAATTTACCTTGAGTTATTCCTTTGTATCAAGCCATGCATGTAGTATATTAGTTGCATTCTGTGCATGACTTGCTGAGTACCAAAGTACTCACCCTTGCCACAATACAACACCAGTTGAAGAGGAGACTACACCAGCTTTGGAGGAGGAGCTCCAAGAGGAACCGTCTACTTAGGGAGCGAGCCCAGTCAGTTGCCTGTGGTATACTGGATGGCGCCACGAAGTTATCTTATTTCCGCTGCTATTATTTCTCTCTTAATAAGTTTCACCCTGCATGGCGTATATTTATAACTTGACCATAAGGTCGAGCAACTAGTTTGACTATTTAATTATAGTACTTTATTAGTATCGAGTGGTATGATTGTGATATTTACCGATGTTAAGATTGTGTGCACTAGCGCGTTCCTGGACTAGTGCTGAATACACAGAGGGTCCGGATTTGCAAATTCGGGTCCCGACACTCTCCAGAATAGTCATAACTTTCTCACCGACCTTACCCGGATAAGTTATGACTTTCTCACCGCCCAGGCCATGTAACATGCCATGTATGCAAATATGCCAACATCATAATTAACTTGTACAATAACACATGGCATCATAGCATACTCATCATATCATAGGCAATCATTAAAGCATGGCAAGTGATCATATCATATAATCAAGTTCATCTAGTCTCAACTAGCAACCTACAAACCGCTATCCATTACAATACACTTGCCTCAACCACGGGCAACGGATTGGCGGGAAGTAGAAGGCACTCCCGGGGTCGCACCACCTTCGCCCGACGCACGAAAACCCAATAGATCTCCTCCCAGATCTCTCCTCGCTCCAATGGACGGATCTCCGAGGCGTAGGGGTGGAGAGGCTACCCAAGGGTAGCAAGGGGTGGAGGAGAGGTGGTGGAGAGGTGGGGAGCAATGGGGGCAATGGGGGCACATGCAAGGGAGAGGGGGAGGTGGGGGGTGGTGGCAAGGGCATGGAGAGGGAGGTGGGGGCGCACAAGTGGGGAGGGGGCGCAAGGAGGGCAGGGGGAGGCCCTATTTACCAGCCCTCACATGAATCCTAGTCCTAAATGGACTCAAACTCCATCCCACCAAAGCCCATGACCCTTTCCCCTAGGCCTAAAACTCCCCGGGAAGGCCCAAACTCCCGGAAACGGCCCGGAAACGCTATTAAACCTCCTACCATATGGTTTTAACCTCCAATACCATATTTCATAAAGTTTTTGACCTCAACATTCACATTAAATAATGTCACACCATTCCGTAGTGTCACATTCCTCCCCCCTTCAACAGGATTTGACCCCGAATCCGAGACACGCCACTTCGCAAACAACCAAATCAAAGGGAGTTATGGTTCACGCCTCAGAACCAGCTTAGAAGCCCCTACGATTTGCACCAGCCAGCACTCAGAGGCAAGGAGCTAAGGATCAATGACTGACAGCTCTAAAGATAACTCACAATCAAAACTTGTGAGAACTTTACTCAACATTGAAACACAAAGTACTCACACACAGTCTCAGCACGACCCCAAGCGATAAGATAAAACCTCAAACAGCCCACAAAAGAAAACGGTCTCAAACTCCTCGTTCTAAGCATTCCTTGGCACTGAAGTGCCCGATCCCTTTAACTCATGCTATTCTCCAGAAAAACACGGTACCAACCTCCCTTCTGTGGTTCCTTGTACTCAAGACGACACGAAACAGGAGAGACACAACGCTCTAAGATTACCACCAGAACGAACAACCTACTTTATATCCAGGATCCGTATGACTCACATAACAGAAACGACCGAACGTTCCTCTGCGGTTGACATAACTCGCTCATTGCCCATTAACAAAAAGATCCAATACACTTCAAAAAGGAAAAGTGATTACTAGCAACCACCAAATGGTCCACTAATAATTTAATCAACCCTACCGAGGAACACCTCAACGACACAATTCTCCACGAAGGTTTGCATTGAGTCATACACAACCTTCCACTCAAAGGACCACGATAAAGAGCACAATCATTAAGTGAGCTCAACCATAAACATGAACCCAAGTGGCCCTCATCCAACAACTCAAACCCCAAAGCGCTAAAACCACTTTGGAAAGGATTCGACAATAACCAGAGAGTAATCATTTTAATTTCCTAAGCCAAAACGCAAAGGAAACACAAATCCCTTCACCACAACCAACACCAGAAATTATTCATTCTTTTCTTTTCATACTAGAAGGGAAATCTCGTTTCATGACATGAATGCACATTCTTCAAGAGCACTTCGGATTAGTCATATCTCCATATATGACTTTCTCACCGACCTATCTCAATGACTGTTTTATCATTTAACATAAAAAAAACAATGTCATGTTTACTTTTCACCATTCCTTCATCATGTAACAACACTACCGAATAGTCATTCACATGACGACTTCTTCCTCGGCATCACATGAATAAATCTCAAATAACATCGAGAGTTGCGCTAATTCATATAAACTATGACGGCAGCATAGTTAACAGTAAGGCACCACATCGTCTCAGAACCCACTCATGATAGAAAGCAAAAATCGCAAAACATCGCGTTTTAACCAAAATCAACATTTGGAAAACAAGACATCGACTCCAAAGTTAAACATCTGCACAAACAACCGCCATAAATTTTGTCAACAGAGAGGGAAACTCAATCCCAAAAGAAAACTCTTCACCAACCAAATTCACTTATGAAACATTCATAAAAAAATCCAGACTTGTGAAACATCCGCACACCGGACACATTTTCCAAATGACTCCAACTCTAGCCAAACAGAGTTACACATCAAGGGCTTAACTCAAAAGTTTCCAACACAACCCTTTATGACCATCTGCTTCCTTTTAAAATTAATTCCAAAGATAATTCAGTGCGAACGCGAAAGGGCGCGATCGACTCAAAAACTTTTGGGGTATAAATCCATACTCATAACACCAACTAAACAAATTAGCCAAAACCAAATATTTGCACCATTTTCTATGAGTTTTAGGGAAACTCTGAAACATAGCATAAGGAACACCTTGACCGAAAACCCTTCAACCAAAATGGCAAACAACCAATCCAGTCCAAGAGCTTTTGAACACAAGCTCAGCATAAAAAGAACCATCTCTAGTACTCCACTACGCTTTCCATTAAAGACTTTAATAATCACTATTTACTCCCTGAGAAGCCCCAACACAAATAAACCAAAAGCTTCACAACAAATTCTTCCTCTAGTTACCATTTCCAACACTTTTAATTAGGGTTTATGATGCTTATCACAAGGCAACCAACCGAGACTACAATGACATGATCCCCACGGATCACCAAATCATATAACAACGTATTCTATATTTCAAACATAGTACTTCAACAGTTACTTGAGCAAGGTCAACCTATCAATTTTATACTATGCATACGTCAAAATCTTGACAATTGAAACTTGTTCAATCAATAAAATGACTTCAACAAATAAGTAATATCTCTATAAGATAAAATTCGTAAATAGGATTCTAAGATATGCATTCATTAAGATTAAAATCTTGCATCATGATTACTATCCATTGTTCATCCCATCACAACATGTACTCGACATAATACCCCAGTTTTACACTTTTCTTCTTTTGGATCAATGGTTTCCAACAATTAACAACACTACCAAAGCATAAATATCAAATCCTTGCATAATCATCAATCAACAACATTGCTTTTAGCTACCTTACACATAGGTTGCAACAAAATTGTCACTACACAACATACTCCAACCATTAAATTAGATTAAATAAGTTAGATCAGCACAATGTTCTTAACAACATCATTAACAATAAGTATTATGTCTTATCATTTGATATCAATACTAACATTGTAGAGACACAACTACATACTTCCAAATATAGTAGTAGTTTGCAATAACGTAAATAGCAACTCTAATCAATTTCCAAATTAAAGTCACTAGTCAACACGATTAAATTTCTCTATTAATCCATTAGATTAGAACATCTTTAAACAACCAGCAAAGTTTCTTTAACAATAACAGCAGTCTACATCATCTTAATGTTTCAACTATGCATCAGGGTTTAAAACTTTAAACATAATTGAGGGTCATAAGCACTTTTAAAACAAAGCAACAGATTCTAAGCATGTACATTAACCCATTCAATCATTCTCGCTAAGAGTAAACTACAACACTAGTAGTCTATTTATTCTCAAGCTAGAGATAACAACCGCATTGAATTGTTTCAACTCACAGATTAACTTAACAGTACGTCATAAACCACATTGGTACATGCTACATAACATGCTAAACAACAATTCTTACTAGGGATAAACGATTTTTGTCAAAAGACTACTTGCTTTGTTTGCAGCATTTTAGTTTTAAAACTCACCCCAAATTCAAGGAAACTTTACTCTCGAAATTGCAATGAGACAAACCCAAACTTGGTCATGCAAAAGGAATCCTCCAAAACACTTTTCAATCTCAAAGACTCCCATAAAGAAAAATGGTTGAAAGACAATTTTCTTAAAGGAAACCAAGCGATCAAGTAATCCATTTCAAATAAAACCTTAACCTCAAACCCCAAACTTTCACGAAACAAGAAGGGATTTCAAAGATGATTTCTCAAACCAGTAAAATGACGAGATCAAACACCATTTACTCCTACAAAGCCACAGAACTTCAGCCCGGACAACCAAGTCTGGCATAACGCCGCAATAACTCTTTTGACCTTGAAGAAAGACAAACACAGGAATAAATTGAATGCTTCTCCCCATAAAGCAATCAACAAACTAAGCAACAAAGCTGGAAAGGCGACCAAAAGAAGCGCAACACTAGACTCTTCTTCTTCGTCTTCAACCAAGGAAGACAAGACCACATTCCGCATACGGAACAATCCGCGAAAAACCAAGACCAAACACTTTTGTTTTGATTACAATCAACTAAAACCAGGAAAACCAACCGAAACTGACCCTTAGAACGGTAAAGAGCATACGAAGGAATCCACCACCAAACTCTTCTATTTGACTCCAGTCAACTACCCGATTTACGACGGAAAGGGTAAGCACTCTTCTCCTACAGGGGTTAATAATTCTTCGGTGATGGCGCTAACCGGCCACACCGTCAAACCTTACCCTTACTATGAACCAAAAAGAGGTGACCGAAACCCTTCGGCACCACAACCCCACTTTATCACCACCACAAGAACAATTCAATCATTTATCTCATAGACATAGCAACATGCTTTATCAAATGAAGCATTCAACATCAAAGCTTAAATACAACATTTAAGCGTAAAAACGATAACCATACCCTTTCCTACTGTGCATCCATTGTGTGTCAAATTTTTAGATTAATTATACCACTTTTGTAAGTTTTACTGTTGCTATCCTATGACAAAATTTTAGTTAAGACCTAAGCCATGTTTCTAAGTTATTCCACATCACATTTTAGTTGTACCCTATAGCATGACACTAAAAATACACATTCCAAGGAGCTACAACCCGCTCTGATACCAACTGTAACACCCCGGCATTTAACATGCCTGAATGCTACCAAACATAAGCTAAACAACATCTAACTACCACAATTAAACATAAATTCCAGCAATGGCGCACATGCTAAAAACCGAGATTTCGGCAGCATCTCCTTTGTTTTAACATGATTTGAAGGAGCAACAACGGTATAGCAATATAAGGCAATATGAGAGACAGCTAAAACAGCAATAATTAAAGACTTAACGACAATATAAGTCTACTTTCAAGCATTTAATGTCTCCAAGAGTCAAACGAACAATAAGACTCTCATATAGCAAAGCTAATCCTTAAAGCAATAATCATCACACACAGTTTATTATCAAAAACTAATGGAATGACTTGTGGAATCAAATGAGTGAAGCTACGTGCGGAAGTGTGACTATTTCCCTTCCCCGCATGCCGGTCTCATGGTACCTAAAACAACAAGAAAACACAAGCGTGAGTTCAAAACTCAGCAAGCATATTGCAATGGTACAACAAGAACAATTACATAGCAATAATATCTCACATCATGTAAACCATCGCATTCATGATCACATATCGTTATCATCATCATTATGTATGCAATGCGATGCGATGCGATGCTCATATCTCCTTGGAAACTCATACCGGTATGGTTGAGTGCACACCCGTCGGTATGCACCCTCTCCCCCCTTCCATCCCGAAGATGGAGGGTGCCTACTCCTCGCTTCCATTCACCGTGGTGAATGGAATCACGATGTAGGACTTACTCATTGGCTCTCCGGAATAGTCATAACTTTCTCACCGACCTTACCCGGATTAGTTATGACTTTCTCACCGCCCAGGCAATGTAACATGCCATGTATGCAAATATGCCAACATCATAATTAACTTGTACAATAACACATGGCATCATAGCATACTCATCATATCATAGGCAATCATTAAAGCATGGCAAGTGATCATATCATATAATCAAGTTTAGCTAGTCTCAACTAGTAACCTACAAACCGCTATCCATTACAATACACTTGCCTCAACAACGGGCAACGGATTGGCGGGAAGTAGAAGGCACTCCCGGGGTCGCACCACCTTCGCCCGACGCACGAAAACCCAATAGATCTCCTCCCGGATTGCTCCTCGCTCCTCGCTCCAATGGACGGATCTCCGAGGCGCAGGGGTGGAGAGGCTACCCAAGGGCAGCAAGGGGTGGAGGAGAGGTGGTGGAGAGGTGGGGAGCAATGGGGGCAATGGGGGCGCATGCAAGGGGGAGGGGGAGGTGGGGGTGGCGGCTAGGGCATGGAGGGGGAGGTGGGGGCGCACAAGTGGGGAGGGGGCGCAAGGAGGATAGGGGGAGGCCCTATTTACCAGCCCCAACATGAATCCTAGTCCTAAATGGACTCAAACTCCATCCCACCAAAGCCCACGACCCTTTCCCCTAGGCCCAAAACTCCCCGGGAAGGCCCAAACTCCCGGAAACGCTATTAAACCTCCTACCATATGGTTTTAACCTCCAATAACATATTTCAAAAAGTTTTTGACCTTAACATTCACATTAAATAATGTCACACCATTCCGTAGTGTCACATTGAACTAATAAAGGGTTTCTTAACTGAACTGTACCCCAATCATGCTTTTTAACCAAGTATTCTGATATGAAGGAATGCGTTGCACCAGAATCAAACAGAACTAAAGCAAGTACTGAGTTGACGAAGAACATACCATAGACCACGTCTGGCGCCTCTTGGGCCTCTTCGGCGGTGATGTGGTTCACACGCCCTCGTCCAACAGTCCTTGGTGTACGCGGGGTCTACGGCGTACCTCTCCCTTGCGCTGGCGCTGGAGCACGAGCTGGTGTGGATCCCAGGTTAAACCGGATTGGAGTGACCGGCTGACGCTTCTGAGGGCAGTTGCTAGCATAGTGCCCCATTTCCCTACACTTGAAGCACTGAACTCCTGCCATTGCGGTATTGCTCTTCTGGGCTTGACCTCCGGTATTGCCGGCAGGGGCTTGACTGACTGGGCGATGGGTGGACATTGGGGTTCTAGGCATGTTGGAGGCTGCTGGCCTATTGGGCTGCTGCTGGAAAGTACGAGGCCTCGAGCTGCTAGCACCTCGCTGACTCTGAAACATCATCTTTCTCTTCCTTGATTCAAACAAATGGCGCTGAGCATCCTCCTGAATCAGCGTCTTGTTCACCATATGCTGGAACGAGGGGAAATTGTTCGATACCAGCTGAACTTTCAGATTAGGGTCAAGGCCCTCCATAAATCGCCAGATCTTAGCCTCATCTGTTGCGACATCCACCGTCGCGTAGCGGGACAGCTGGGTGAAGCGATTCAGATACTCTGATGCTGAGAGATTCCCCTGTTGCAACTTATGGAACTCCTGTCTTTTCATCTCCATAATTCCCTTAGGAATATGGGTAGCTCGGAAAGCCTCGGTAAACTCATTCCAAGCAATATTTTGGGCATCCTCATGAGCTGCACAGTAATTCTCCCACCAATTCGCAGCTGTGCCCTTAAGCTGGTGCGAAGCAAACCGCACACTCTCCAGTTCATCACACTGGGCTAAATAGAGCTTCCTTTTAACTTCCTTGAGCCAGTCATCGGCCTCCAAGGGATCCACAGACCCAGCAAAAGTCAGAGGTCGGGTCCTTATGAACTCTCCGAACTTAGACTAAGGTGGCTCCGCTGCGGCCTGAGCTGGTGCATCCTGCGGTTGGTTGAGGACATTCTAAGCTAAAGCTTGCAAAAGCTGAAGCTGCATTGCCATCATTTGTTCCATATTGGGTGGATGAGCCGGGGGTGGAGGTGGTATCGGCTCTTGCTGGGCTGCCGGGTGTTGCACATTCTCTTGTCCATGTTGCTGCTGTTACTCCACAGGTTCTCCCTCTTGGAACTGCACCTGTCCATGACCGCATCCACGGCCTCTTCCTCTTCCACAACCACGGCCTCTGCCTGGGTTCTCCATCTGAAACAAGGGCGGCCAAAGTACAAGGAAAGAGGGAAAAGCAAAGATAAGAGACGGGGAACTACAACATCCACAACGACAAGGCACTCATCAGAAGGAAAACCAACAAACTCTTTATTAAATCAAAATAGTTTGATAACGGTGGCTGGATCACAACTACCCAGGGCACGATCCAGACCAACACAAGCAATTATTAATCGTTCTAATCGAAGCAAAATTAAGGCCCTCCAGACTAGAACATCTAGACGTTCGCGTCACTCCCGTAGACACGTGGGGACGGGTCCACCTCCTCCTCCTCGCTCCTGCTGCGGGACGGGGTAGCTGCTGATGACGGTTCTGCAACTCCAGGGGCTACCAAGAAGCTTAGAGAAACCCCCAAAGGCGACTGGTGACGAACTGACTTGCGCGTGGTCTCCCGAGTCTTTAGGCCACGACAACGCTTTTCTGGTGAAGCATCCGAAGTCAATCCTCTCGCAGGCAGATCCTCGGATCGGGCGCTGGTGCTCTTGGGTCTGCTTTGTCTGGCCGTGGTAGAAGAGCATACTCTTGAGCCTCCTTCAGCTGGCGTATCTCCTCTCGAGCTGCTGCCAACCGCTGGTACACATCCTGAAGCTCGTGTGTGGTGCTGACGTACGCCTGGTCCTGGGCTCGGATGAGCGATCCCATATGCACAATCGTGGGGTCCGCCTCCTGATCCGTACTTCGAAACCTGCTGTGGTACCTCCCTTTCGCATGGCACAGAAACAGGCGGTATGGCGAGTCCTCCAATCTATCGTTGTAGCTGCTGCCCAAGTGGATAATGGCCTGTCTCGCCGCATCTTGCAGCGCATCTCCGATCTTCAGCCTCTCTGAAGTGAAGTAAAAAGGATGATCCTCTGCCAGACTCCAGCTCCTGGCGTGCACCAATAGCCTGACCTTCCACGTACTGTAGCCAAGGCTAGGCACGGAGGTACAGCGGTACTCGGGCCGGTGCGGAAACTCAAGCTCCTGGAGCATCAAGGACAGCTCCGCGCAAAAGCCTCTCGCCAAAGTCGCAAAGGTGGTGCAAGTCGACTTCTACAAATTTTGAAACAAGTTGGGATTAGTAAACAAATTTTAAGTAACAGATAAGATAAGCTCAAGACACTAAGAGAGGAGAGCTAGAAGCAAAGGAACTTAAAATTTTATAAGTATATTTTTATAAAAATATTAGTCCTTAAGGCTTCACCATTCTAACTAGGTCACGCCCTACTGTCGTCCAGGCTCTGATACCACCGCTGTGAGACCCTAGACCAGCTATCTGGAATCTCCTGTGTATTTCTGTACTAGTCCCAGATCAGTAGCTAGTACACACAGTCAACAGTGATACGTCATTGCCGAACAAAACAAAATTGTAACATAATAATAAAGTATGGGCCACCTGGCCACTTATTACAATACTCGGTCACGAGACCGGAGACACGACAGCGGAAGCAAAACGACAAAAAGCGAAAACCAAAAACACCACAGGTGACGACGAGACACGCGACTAGTTTTCTTGGTGTTCTTCCTCAAACTCCTCAGCGTAGAACTCACCGTCTTCAACGGCGTCCTGGTAGTTCTCTGATGACAATGGTTATGTAGCACATGAGTACAAGAGTACTCAGCAAGTCTGGGAAGTTATGCATATGTGGGGCTTTCCAAGAAAGGCTTATTATGGTTCTTTTGCATAAAGCCAAGTTTCATCAAACCATACTTGTTAATAAGTTTCATAAAGCAAATTTTAGCAATTCTTTTTAACAATTGAATTATGTAATATTTCAATGAAGGTTCTATCCACCATCACTAGTATAAGGGCTGTATCCACCACAAGCTTAAAAGATCAAGGTTATCCACACATGACTCTATCTGTCATGACATAAAACAGGTTCCATCTACCTGGTTGGCTCGATCCGCCAAATCCACATCCGAGAGTTCTAACCACTCCCGAATCCCAAAACATCCTTTTATTTTCAAAACCAAAACCAAAGTCTACCAGTATGAAAGCATTCTTTGCCTTGCCCTTGACCGTAGGCACGGCTATTCGAATAGTTTTAACTCTGCAGAGGTGTACAAGTTTACCCACAAGACATGATCAACTCTTAATGCCATGCAATTAACACACTTCCTTTGGTGTGTCGGCAGAGAGATCATGACAAGGCCTTTACAATGTATATGCCTAACCCGACTCACCCGCTGAGGTTTCACCGCTGTTAGGGTTCTATCTACCCAGTACAGAAGCCCCGTCTTGCGCCGTATGGGGAGTACAACTTGCGAGTCTAAGTTAGGTTTCTACAAATTATTTAGCCAGGTCGTACCATGTTAGACATGTGGTAGTACAGTTATGCTTAGAATGGACAGTCATAAGCGTCGGTCCTTAATTGACTTGGGGCGGCACTTGCACAATGCAAACTAGTGCTCAATCCGCACCCACTCGACATTCCAATCCGCCCAAGTTCAAACTCTTTTTCCTTTTCTTTTTATTTTGGAAAAACAGTACCAAAATCTTTATAATAATTTCCAAATCACACTTTAAATCATCATTTTTGTATAATCCCACCCATGGGTCATTCTCATGAATATTGGCCCTAAGCAATTCTATAGTACTATTCAACAAAGGTCACCATATAAGGTAAACATGGCATAGCAAAAGTCCTAGGGTTACAAGTAAACATGGATGTCAACAGCAAAGGAGGTATTCGCAAATTGGATTAACTATTCATCTAAATTTGACATACGATGCTAAACATAGCCATGCAAGTTTATAAAACATGTTAAAACATTTGCAATCATAGGATCAAAATGCGTCAAGGGAGTTGCCTTTAGTCGCAGCGAGGGGGTCGAATCCTTGGAGTTCGGCGGCGGGGTCGGCGGACTCGGACGGCTCCTCGGCTATGCGCAAAACGGGACAACAAAGAAATAACAATAAAATAAATAAAATCCAAAAATTATAAAAGTAGTACTGGTAGGAAGGTATGGATTTTAGATGAATTTAGGAATTCGAACGGAGTCAATTGTAGTTCGGACGGAAAAGATACGAGCTTCCGAAGTTCGAAAACCCAGGAAAATCGAAAACGAGGGAATATTCTTTTGGCGGAATTTTCTGATTTTTGGATTGGTTTGAGTGTATGGCAAGTGGGGCCCCTTGTCATTGAGATGGTGGTCATCTTCTCCATTGCTCCATCCATGGTAAGAAACAGAGGAGGCAAAGCCTCATGGGGGCGTCGGCCATGGAGGGCCATAAGGTGGTCGGCACGTGGGGGAATACGGAGAGGAGGCGCCGGGGGTCCGGCGACCGGCGGTGGTGCGGGCGGAGAAGGCGCAGGGCGGCGGGGCGGCGAGCCATGGTGGCGGCGGTGGGTGACGCGCGCCGCGCGTGGGCAAGCGGTGGGTCGGGCCAAGGGCACGGGAGGACCGGAGGCGCGGGAAGCCGGCCATGGGCTCTGGGCCGGAGGGGGCGAGACGACGGGATGGCGGCGCCGAGCCGACGGCGGGCGGCACGGCGGGCGGCGCGACAGACGGGCGGGGCAGCCGAACGGGCGGCGCTGAATCGGGCAGCGGCGAAGGGGCGACGACGTCATGGCGGCGCCATGAGCGCAAGACGGCCACAACGAACAGAGGAGCCCGAAAAAACCTCAAAATTGAGAAATTTCACGAAAATTTGAACATGATTACACAACTTGAGTATTGAATCATCTAGAGAACATCTAGAGGGACATAAGAATGGAAGGAATTGAAGAATGATTTACCGAAAACGAAGAATTCGACGAGAATCAACGGTTCGACCGGAAGGGCTCCAATCCAAAATTCATCGCCAAACATTGATGGAACCTAAAATCGATTGATGGGTTAGAATCTAGACACCCATATAAACACAAGGAAACTAACGGAATGAAGATTGAACCACCGAAGAGGAATCTATGAAGAAAAACGCAAAGAACACGAAGAACGGTTCTCCTCGTCGGTTTCTTCGATCTCTCGGGCGATTCGGTTGGAAAGGCAAGGGAAGGAGATGCGTACTGGAAAGAGGACTCTCACACGAAGCAAATAGAGGTGGAAGTGCATAAATTGGAGTGGAAACAGCCGATTTATTGCCATAATAGCCATTTTCGGTTTTGGAAGGATTGAACCGTTTCCGGCGCGATGCCCGGCAAATGATGGTGGGGGATGGAAAGAGCTCGTCGCCGCGAATCCAACGGATCCGACCGTTCGCGATTTGGAGGTCTAATGGAGGAGTTATGAGCAATTAAGGGAGGAGGTAGCCATGGATGAGCTTGAAGTTCCATTCTCTGTACGTGACCTTTCCAAAGCTTGAAGGAGCTGAAACAGTGCTACCACGTGGCGAGCTCCAATTGGCTGAGGAATACGCGAATGAACCGCCCTAGGGAAAAAATAGCAAAAATGGTTTAAAAATTTCGAAAAAAATTCCTAGAACCATTTTGGAATATTTGGAACCCAATAAAATTGGTTTCACGGAATTTGGATGAAATTTGGAGATTTGAATATTCAGGAGAGAATAGCGGGCATTAAACAAAAGCCGCGCGAGATAAAATGGCAGAGAGCATCCAAAAATCTTGGGAAAATTCCCAAAATGTTTTTAGAATATTTGGTACCTAATGCAATAGGTTCCATGATTTTTGGAGCATTTTCAGACTCAGATGAAATTTCGGGTACTGACGGGAATCTGGAAATTTGATTTTTTCAGGCGGAGGAGAATTGATGTCCGATTTTGGAACGGAAAGGATGCCAGGTTAAATTAAACACCAAGGAAACTCCAATCTTTGAATTTACTTTATTTAAATTAGATTTTTCCAGAACACAAAATTGAGGATGTTACACTACCCAAAGTTCACAAAACCAAATTCAACAACATCTCTCCCATGTGCCACATCGGGTCCCCCATTGATCACATGCCACTTGCCACAGCCTAAACCATTTTCCCACCCAGTTGATTACCATGCACCATGTGCCAACAACTTATCAACAACACATGTTACATTCTTTCAAAACAGGTTCCATAGTTCAATAGCCAGTGTTCAGCTTACTTCCAAATTTGTGTCACCAGTTCGAATGGCATGGCTAAGCAGAACTACCACGTTCTAACTACCCCATTCTGGTGATTAGTATTAACTAGTATATATAATCCAACCTAGGGTGACAAATGGTTTATTGACATACAAGTATTGTGGACAAGGTGACAATATCAAGTGGTATTTATCTAATGCCAAATTTAATCGAAAGCATCATAATTAAACTAGCATGCATAATTTAAAACAAACTAATATTTTAAAACATGGGAAAAAATGGTCAAAGCATAACTTGCCTTCAAATATCAGCTGGTCTTGGTCTTGGTCTTAATCTTGATCTTGAGCTTGCTCCTCGAAATCGACACCCTCACACAGTTCGACGTCTACGCGTAAAAGATAAATAACCAGATAAACACGCAAAACAACGTACAAACAAACATTCAGGAAAAGACTACAAATCAAACCAGCTTGTAACGTCATGAAAATTTTCAGATAATTACTTTAGCATTTTCTAAGATATACAAAATTTATTTGGACATTTTTAGACCTATAGTTTAGGAGCTACAAAATTCGCAAGTTTGGACTTCCCTTGAATAATTTGAAAATATAAATTTGATAAAAAAATTTCAGTAAAATTATCGTAGCTAGGTTTTAATATTTACTAATTAATAAAATTGGTCGCATGCGAGTTGGACTTATAACGAATTTGTAATGAAAAAGACAAGTTTCACAATTTTCTGAAAACAGATTACGTAGTTTCTCATGCATGGCACTATTCATCATGTATATGGGTATACTTCTAGCATTTCCTTTGTCTTGGTAGTTCGGCTACATGAGACATGGTTTATTTTCTTCGGTTTTGGCTACGTGACTGAGGCAGAGAGATCGGCTAGGACGACTAGCGCAGGTCGGCCAGAGGACACTCGGCGACAACGGCTGGGCGGCAACTCAGCGAAGGCGGGCGGCGGCGGGGCGAATGGCCTTGTGTATACATGCATCCATTCGTCCATCAAGAAGAGATGGTAACCGATGGCGGCAGTGTATGTGCGGATTTGAGATCATGTGCTAGATAACAAATATATACGCTAACATATGGCACTGCGCGCTTGGCTTCATGGCTAGAAATGAAGACGCAAAAGAGAGAGTCACGCTCGGTGGAGCCTAGCCGGCGACGGCGCGTCTGAGCAACTGACCAAAGGAGAGGCGACGCATACCCCAGGCGGCCAAGTTGAAGCCGAGCGGCGGCGCGACGATAACCAACATACCAATTCCATTCGAATATTCATTGGCGATGCACCACACGCACACGCAAACAGTGAGAGGGAATCGGCTAGGCGAGCGCAGTCCGCCAGAGACAACGCCGACGGCCAAGACATGAGCAAAGTCAGGAGAACCAAGGCAAAACATTGCGACGGTACTATATATATACTCACCTACAAACTAACATATATATGTATATATACATGCGTATAGAAATTTATACATGCATGCAACCTATTATATATTCATATACATGCATACGATCCTAGTATATTATATATACATGCGTACGTACTACATATACATGCAACGTCCAAAAAAGAATATATATATATATACCTACAAACTAACAACATGTATATATATATATACAAGCGTTTGGCCCAACTTAGATATACGTATACATGCTCAAATACACAAGACGAGATCAACCGATCGAGATAGACACAGCGCGCGCAAGAGAGATGTGGGAGTACCGATCAACGGCGGTGACAACTGCGATGGCGACGACGGTGACGGCGACGACAGCGTTAAGGAAAATGGCATAGATTGGTGGAACGTACAGGAAGTGGAGAAATGAAGAATCGTATAAGAAATGGTGTTGCTAGAAAATAAATGGAAGTGACTAGTGGTGTTAGTTGTGAGTGAAGGAAGGGAATGGCTAGGAGAATGACGAGACTTCATGGGTGTGCAGCAACCGGCTAGATGTATTGTTAGTAACGGCTGGAAACAAAGCAAAAGATTCATGCTACCAGAAAGAAAAAAGAACGGCTGAAGAAATGGAATCGTCATGACGTGGATTAAGGAAGGAAATAGCCTTCATGCACACACGAGTTGAAACGGCTGGAACAATCCAACGCCCAAGTATACATGCATGCTAGTAAGGAAAGACCATGCAGGCATTACCAGGGGAAAAAATGGAAACGGCTAGAGAAAAAAAAAACGGTCGGGAAAATGAATCAATCCATCCAGGATTCATGCACGGGAAGGAAAAACGGAAAGAACGGAATCAAAGGAAAGAGATAACGTTACTAAGTCCTCCCTTGCTGAGAAACAAAGAACGGTTGGAAGGAAATCTATACGTCCATGCATTCGTGCGTATAGATATATACAATTATACGTTCTAAGAACGGGTTGAGGAAAAAAAATAGATAGGTTCTAAAAATCTAGAAAATTCCTCTAAAATACTAGGACTATTTGTAATTTAATAAAGCTGGTTTTGGGATTTTTCGACCTATAGATTTTTCGTAAAAATTCTTTTCGTGAATCAGACACCTGTATAGATTTTTGTAAAATCAACGACTTAAGTTATATAACATGTTTTTCAAAAATATTTAAAGAGAACACTCTCGTCTTCCAATTATCTTTATTTTAAGTAAAATTTTAGATTTTATGCGTATGTGAAAATGTAGGATCTTTATTTAATGCGATTAGTTCAACAAGCTTGAATTCGAACTACTCTCAAGGACTTTAAATAATTTCCAAAAAATTTCAAATAAACCCATAAACACACTGAATATATTAAAAGCATATTTTGGGATGTTACATGGAACTTGTACTTTTATTTTTCGTTGTCAATGTTTATTTATCTTTGTTTGTGTAAGCCCTGCGTGGCTGTATATTGTAAGGTGACCTTAAGGTCTTGCAACAGTTTATATTAATTTTTTGAAGTACAATATTTATACTTTCGCTGTGTATGGATGTGATATTTAACCCTGTTTGACTGTGTGTACTAGCGTGATGCTGGACTAGTACAGAATACACAGAGGGTTTGGATTTGCAAATTTGGGTCCCGACAATTGTTGAGCAACCCATGCTGATACAAACTACTCGGTATACGACCGCGTATACGTACGAAGACGGAGTACGGCAAAGGACGCAGCACAGGACGCGGAGCCAGGTGAACTGCGCATATCTCGGGCGATCAGCGAGCAGCCGGAGAGTCTGGGCACGCAGAAACAGTAACATGCATATAGATTAGAGTTAGGTTGGCGTGCGTCTATTTTAAGGAATCAGTTTGAAGTTGTTACGTGGGTGTTTGTTACGTGAGTCTATCGTAGAGTTTGCTACGTGAGTCTCGAACTAATTCGGAGAAGTTGTATCCGAGTATAAGTAGAGGGATATAATAAGAAAAGGGTATGCTTGATTTGTCGCACAACTCATACCTTGGTGGTGGCTTCGACAACAGCCAAACTATCTAAGACGCGGGCTGCGACGATGAGTTCTTCGTCGAGTAGCTTACGTTCCGGTATGTGACCGGGAACCCGAGCATACGAACGAGCTCATCCGACATCAGCTCGTATCACATGCCCTGGTATATTCGTGCATTCTATTTTGTTTTATGTATGATTTTTATCTACGCCCTGATATATTTGTGCATTCTATTGCATTGTTTTGCAGGTAGTAGATCACCCTCGGAGCAGTGTTGGTGCTGCTGCATCTAAGTTGTCAACCAATCTAGGTCCTCAAAGCTATTCTTTTCTATCACATGTTAATGTTTTGTTGTATATCTCCAGGTTGTCCATATTTTGCTGCATGGTAGTGTTAATAAATTTGCTCTTCCATTGTTACCTCCGCATTCTAGTTCCTTGTTCTTATGTAGGTGTTTGCACCAAGATTTGGCACGCACGAAAAGTATCGGTCCAATTCAAATATGGAAAATTTGATACGTGCAATGGAAAAGATAGGTTGTAAACACCAAGGAGTCCATCGCCAAAAAGAAAAAGAAATCGGATCAAAGCCGATACGGATTTGGTTGCTGTATCCATGCAGGACTCGGATCGGCAGGAGCGTATAAAAGAAACGTGTGAATCATGTGATGAAAAATTGGCTTGATTTTGTGCTGAAAAATTGGTTAGGATTAATCTTGCAAAATTGCTTGCATGAAGGACCAAACATTCAAACATCCAAAAACAGAGACTTTGCATTTGCGTCAGACCAAACATCCAAAAACAGTGAGTTTCGCATGTATGACGGACCAAATTTTTTGGTCTGTCATACACATGCTTTTGGCGAACTCGTTTTTCCCATGTATGACAAACCAAATTTTTTGGTCTGTCATACACATGCTTTTGGCGAACTCGTTTTTCCCATGTATGACAAACCAAATTTTTTGGTCTGTCATACACATGCTTTTGGCGAACTCGTTTTTCCCATGTATGACAAACCAAATTTTTTGGTCTGTCATACACAAGCTTTTGGCGACCTCGTTTTTCCCATGTATGACAAACCAAATTTTTTGGTCTGTCATACACATGTTTTTTTGGTGCGGAACCTAAGTCTCATAAAACCAAGCGTAGTGCATGTATGACGGACCAAACTTTTAGTCCGTCATAAACGTGCTTTTCGGCATGAACTGATTTCTTTGCCGGGTTCGAAGGCATGTGTGTGACGGACCAAAACTTTGGTCCGTCATGAACGTAAGTTTCTGGAATTTGTGCGCTGGACTGGTTTTTGGTCTGTGCTGGATGTTTTTGTGCACGGTTAAGGGTTTTGAGCTAATGTGGACTTTATGTAATGCTCGTGTGAGTATTTGCATGGACTAATGTTGAGTCAAGTCGTGGACTTGTGCTCGGATTTGTTTTTGCGGTTTGTTCATGTGCAGGTATTGCTTGAAGACGAACGTGGTCGATGAAGGGATCGGAACTAGGTTCATGGAGGAGCTGAGGTTCGGGACAGGTTCAGGGAGGAACTGAGGTCTTGGTGGTCAAGGATGTCATGCGGGACGTTCGGGCTAAGAGAATGGTGCACATGAAGAATGGTTAGTCACGTGAGAATAGCAGGAGGTCATTCGCGTGCAAAGTGTTAGTCACGTGAGTATGGCAGGTGGCCATACGCGTGCAAAGTGTTAGTCACGTGAGTATGGTAGGGTTGCCATACGCGTGCAAGAGTTGTACTCGGCCAGGTTGGGCCAAGTAGAGTTGTGTTGGATACAGATTCCTTCTAAGGAATAGGAATTGTATTCAGGACTACTTGTGGGTTGGTCCTTTAAATAGGAGGGGTTGTCTCCTGTTGAAGGGCATCAAGCCTTGAGCAAGTTATAGGGTTTGTACTCTTTTGATGAGAGTACTTTAGACAAAAGAAATAAAGATCAATTTTTCTAAGATTTTTGCGTGCTACAGTAACCACGTTGCTACAGTGTTTTTCTGTCTTGGTTCTTGTTTGCATGCTTGCTCTAAATCTAGATTGGTTTTTGATCCTTGAGTGTCATCTTGATTTGATCCATCAAAAACCTTTCTAGGGTATTGATTTAGAGTTCCTCAAAGTCTAGTTGATTAAACTTTTGTCGGTTCTGTTAAAACTTTCAAGTTTACGTTAGATCAATTCTCGTCAAGTTCTGGATCAGCAAGCTTGCGAAGCTAATAACTTTTGATCCGTAAGTCCGATCGAGCTGATTGTTTTTGGGTTCGATTCGTATTGGAATCTAGTTTCTCGTGTCCAAATTTCAGATCAATCTAACGGTTGGATCTCCAGGAATTCTCATTTTACCGAACCTCTGTCATTCTGTTTTTGTCGAGTACGAGGCAATTATTTGGTTCTATTTTGGGGTGAACTTTTAGTAGATCAAGAATTTGGTTTTAGCTTCTGCACAATCATTCACCCCCCCTCTGATTGCTATATTCGTATACTTCGATCCTACAAGTGGTATCAGAGCGAGGTTTTTCTAATCTATCTTAACCGGTGATTAGATTAATGGATCGTTATTCGACAAAACCATGTGTGTTCGATGGTGTTGATTTTCAGTTTTGGAAGGCCAAGATGGAGGCGTTCATCCAAGCACAAGGCTTCACAATTTGGGAGAAGGTCTACAAGCCATATGAAGTCCACAAGCGACAACGTCAACGACACCAATCGCACACATGTTGAAGCAAACAAAGAAGGCGCCAAGAACTTGATCATCCAAGGTTTGGGACGCAGCGACTTTGACCGTGTGATCCATCTCAAGTCCGCATATGAGGTATGGAAATCTCTTTGTGATTACCATGAGGGTTCTAACACTATTAAAGAGGTTCGTGAAGATCTTTACAAAAAAGAATACATGCGATTTGAGATGAAACCCGGTGAGTCGCTAGATGACTTCTTTGCACGTTTCAATAAAATTCTTAGTAATCTTCGTGCTATTGGAGTTAGCCTTGATGATGCTGCTAATGCTAGACAATTGCTTGGTGCTTTAGACATGTCTATTTGGGAGATGAAAGTTACATCCATTAGAGAATCTACTATCATGAGTACACTTACATTAGATGTTCTGTATTCTAAATTGCTTGAAAACTCATGAGTTGGATGTTCTTGCAAGGAAAGGTAATATTAAATCAATTGCTTTGATCTCTAACCCTAACATGTCAAATGCAAATTCTTCTTCTAGCTTTGCCTTGTCTTCCATGTCTTCTTTAACAGATGAGCAACTTGAAGAGTTTCCTGAAGAAGATCTGGCACTACTCTCTTCTCGTTTTAACAAAGCTTTGCAGAATGTGAGAATGAGAAAGAGAGGTGGTCCTCCAAGATGCTATGAGTGTGGTGACCTCAACCATATTCGCACAAATTGTCCTAAGCTTGCAGGAAAAACATCAAAGGAGGAGAAGGACAACGACAGAAGGAATGAGAAGAAAAGGTTCTCGTCAAATGATAGGAAGAAGAAGAGCTTCATCAACCGCAAGGTGGTTCACCGAGTTCTTTTCGCTCTTGAACAAGTCAATTTGAGCGATGTGGACTCGGAGAGCAGCGAAGATGATGCAACTCCAAGCAAGCATGATTTGATGGGATTGTGTCTCATGGCAAGCGACAAGGATAGCTTCACCGAGGACGGCAATGACAGCGACTTCAATGAGGTAGATCCTTCTTATGATGAATTAGCCAATGCTGTTGCCCGTCTTGGAAAATTACTTGACAAACGTGATAGAAAAATTAAGAAACATGATATTCTTGTGGAGTCATTGAATGCTGAAATTACTAGTCTTAAGACTTTGATTCCTGATGATGATACTTGTAAATCATGTGACTTAATTTACAATGAGCTCACCTTGCTTAGGAAAGAACACGCTCTTACATTTGCATCTAAATGAGAAAAATGAGAAACATGTTAAACATGCTAGCTGTTCCACTGATGATTTGCATGGTTCAACTTCTTGTTCTAAATGCTCAACTCTTGAATTAAAATTGAAAGATGCAAATGCTAGGGTTTCTCAATTGACTGATAATCTGCTTACTCATGAGGTTCTTTCATGCTCTACTTGTCGTAAATGCAGAAGGGAAGGTCAATATTCCTTGCAATAATTGTTTAACTCTTGCTAAGAAAGTTGATTACTTGCAAAATTCTTTGGAACGTTTCACTAATGGCAAGAAAAAGTTGAACATGATTTTGGATCAATCTAAGGTTAGCACAAACAAGAGAGGTTTAGGTTTTGATCCTTATGCCACATATGAAACTAAACCTCGCACTGTTGTTCAGGCTCATTGCAAAATTGAGTTATCTAATGAGCCTAAGAAAATTGATTTTCAATCTGCTGGTTTTTTATCTTCTACTATGATGAATGCAAAATGTGCTTTTACTGTTAAAGCTAAACATCATGTCAAGTACACTTGCACTCATTGTGGTAGAGATGGACACTTAGTAGATTTTTGCTTTAGACTAGCCAAAGCTTGACAAAAGAAGGAAAGAACTAAGGCTAGGTCAAATTTCAGCAAAGCACATTTTTATGCGGCTAGAGTGATGAAAACACCTTCTGTTCCTAGAAACATGGGAAAAGGCAAATCTGATTTTGTGCATAAAAATTATCGTGTTGTACCTACTGTTTTGCGTCGTGTGTCTCAGTATTGGATTCCAAAAAATCTCATTCCTAACCCCAGTACTGAGACCTCGACATGTTTTGCTATGTAGGCTTCTCGCGCAAGGAAGGAGAACATATGGCTAGTGGATTCCGGATGCTCACGCCACATGTCCGGTGATAAGAATTGGTTCTCCTCCCTCACTCGTGCATCTCGTGCTGAAAGTGTTACTTTTGGAGATGCTTCTTCCTCTTCTGTTGTGGCAAAAGGTATAATAAAGGTAAGTGACAAGTTTATGTTCAAAGATGTGGCTCTTGTTGAAAATTTGAAATATAACTTGCTTTCTGTCTCACAAATGCTTGATGAAGATCTTGAGATAAGCTTTAAGAAAAATGAATGCAAAGTGCTAGATGCTTCAGGTGATCTTGTGTTCAAAATTTCTCGTTTTGGAAGAGTATTTAAAGCTGATTTTGATGCATCACCTTCTTCTAAGCATAGGTGTCTAATTGCCAATGTTTCTAAAGATTTATTCTTTTGATGAGAGTACTTTAGACAAAAGAAATAAAGATCAATTCTTCTAAGATTTTTGCGTGCTACAGTAACCACGTTGCTACAGTGTTTTTCTGTCTTGGTTCTTGTTTGCATGCTTGCTCTAAATCTAGATTGGTTTTTGATCCTTGAGTGTCATCTTGATTTGATCCATCAAAAACCTTTCTAGGGTATTGATTTTGAGTTCCTCAAATTCTAGTTGATTAAACTTTTGTCGGTTCTGTTAAAACTTTCAAGTTTACGTTAGATCAATTCTCGTCAAGTTCTGGATCAGCAAGCTTGCGAAGCTAATAACTGTTGATCCGTAAGTCCTATCGAGCTGATTGTTTTTGGGTTCGATTCATATTGGAATATAGTTTCTCGTGTCCAAATTTCAGATCAATCTAACGGTTGGATCTCCGGGAATTCTCGTTTTACCAAACCTCTATCATTCTGTTTTTGTCGAGTACGAGGCAATTATTTGGTTCTATTTTGGGGTGAACTTTTATTAGATCAAGAATTTGGTTTTAGCTTCTGCACAATCATTCACCCCCCTCTGATTGCTATATTCGTATACTTCGATCCTACAAGTGGTATCAGAGCGAGGTTTTTCTAATCTATCTTAACCGGTGATTAGATTAATGGATCGTTATTCGACAAAACCATGTGTGTTCGATGGTGTTGATTTTCAGTTTTGGAAGGCCAAGATGGAGGCGTTCATCCAAGCACAAGGCTTCACAATTTGGGAGAAGGTCTACAAGCCATATGAAGTCACATAGCGACAACGTCAACGACACCAATCGCACACATGTTGAAGCAAACAGCAAGGCGCGCAACTTGATCATCCAAGGTTTGGGACGCAGCGACTTTGACCGTGTGATCCATCTCAAGTCCGCATATGAGGTATGGAAATCTCTTTGTGATTACCATGAGGGTTCTAACACTATTAAAGAGGTTCGTGAAGATCTTTACAAAAAAGAATACATGCGATTTGAGATGAAACCCGGTGAGTCGCTAGATGACTTCTTTGCACGTTTCAATAAAATTCTTAGTAATCTTCGTGCTATTGGAGTTAGCCTTGATGATGCCGCTAATGCTAGACAATTGCTTGGTGCTTTAGACATGTCTATTTGGGAGATGAAAGTTACATCCATTAGAGAATCTACTATCATGAGTACACTTACATTAGATGTTCTGTATTCTAAATTGCTTGAAAACTCATGAGTTGGATGTTCTTGCAAGGAAAGGTAATATTAAATCAATTGCTTTGATCTCTAACCCTAACATGTCAAATGCAAATTCTTCTAGCTTTGCCTTGTCTTCCATGTCTTCTTTAACAGATGAGCAACTTGAAGAGTTTCCTGAAGAAGATCTGGCACTACTCTCTTCTCGCTTTAACAAAGCTTTGCGAGAATATGAGAATGAGAAAGAGAGGTGGTCCTCCAAGATGCTATGAGTGTGGTGACCTCAACCATATTCGCACAAATTGTCCTAAGCTTGCAGGAAAAACATCAAAGGAGGAGAAGGACAACGGCGAAGGAATGAGAAGAAAAGGTTCTCGTCAAATGATAGGAAGAAGAAGAGCTTCATCAACCGCAAGGTGGTTCACTGAGTTCTTTCCGCTCTTGAACAAGTCAATTTGAGCGATGTGGACTCGGAGAGCAGCGAAGATGATGCAACTCCAAGCAAGCATGATTTGATGGGATTGTGTCTCATGGCAAGCGACAAGGATAGCTTCACCGAGGACGGCAATGACAGCGACTTCAATGAGGTAGATCCTTCTTATGATGAATTAGCCAATCTTTGTTGCCCGTCTTGGAAAATTACTTGACAAGCGTGATAGAAAAATTAAGAAACATGATATTCTTGTGGAGTCATTGAATGCTGAAATTACTAGACTTAAGACTTTGATTCCTCGATGATGATACTTGTAAATCATGTGACTTAATTTACAATGAGCTCACCTTGCTTAGGAAAGAACACGCTCTTACATTTGCATCTAAATGAGAAAAATGAGAAACATGTTAAACATGCTAGCTGTTCCTTGATGATTTGCATGGTTCAACTTCTTGTTCTAAATGCTCAACTCTTGAATTAAAATTGAAAGATGCAAATGCTAGGGTTTCTCAATTGACTGATAATCTGCTTACTCATGAGGTTCTTTCATGCTCTACTTGTCGTAAATGTAAAGGGAAGGTCAATATTCCTTGCAATAATTGTTTAACTCTTGCTAAGAAAGTTGATTACTTGCAAAATTCTTTGGAACGTTTAACTAATGGCAAGAAAAAGTTGAACATGATTTTGGATCAATCTAAGGTTAGCTCAAACAAGAGAGGTTTAGGTTTTGATCCTTATGCCACATATGAAACTAAACCTGATTGTTGTTCAGGCTCATTGCAAAATTGAGTTATCTAATGAGCCTAAGAAAATTGATTTTCAATCTGCTGGTTTTTTATCTTCTACTATGATGAATGCAAAATGTGCTTTTACTGTTAAAGCTAAACATCATGTCAAGTACACTTGCACTCATTGTGGTAGAGATGGACACTTAGTATATTTTTGCTTTAGACTAGCCAAACAAAGAAAAGAAGGAAAGAACTAAGGCTAGGTCAAATTTCAGCAAAGCACATTTTTATGCGGCTAGAGTGATGAAAACACCTTCTGTTCCTAGAAACATGGGAAAAGGCAAATCTGATTTTGTGCATAAAAATTATCGTGTTGTACCCTCTTGTTTTGCGTCGTGTGTCTCGATCGATTCCAAAAATCTCATTCCTAACCTCCAAGATCTTGAGACCTCGACATGTTTTGCTATGTAGGCTTCTCGCAAGGAAGGAGAACATATGGCTAGTGGATTCCGGATGCTCACGCCACATGTCGGTGATAAGAATTGGTTCTCCTCCTCACTCGTGCATCTCGTCTTTGAAAGTGTTACTTTTGGAGATGCTTCTTCCTCTTCTGTTGTGGCAAAAGGTATAATAAAGGTAAGTGACAAGTTTATGTTCAAAGATGTGGCTCTTGTTGAAAATTTGAAATATAACTTGCTTTACATCTCACAAATGCTTGATGAAGATCTTGAGATAAGCTTTAAGAAAAATGAATGCAAAGTGCTAGATGCTTCAGGTGATCTTGTGTTCAAAATTTCGTTTTGGAAGAGTATTTAAAGTGATTTTGATGCATCACCTTCTTCTAAGCATAGGTGTCTAATTGCCAATGTTTCTAAAGATTTATTCTTTTGATGAGAGTACTTTAGACAAAAGAAATAAAGATCAATTCTTCTAAGATTTTTGCGTACTTTCTGATAAGCGTTGCTCTGGTGTTTTTCTGTCTTGGTTCTTGTTTGCATGCTTGCTCTAAATCTAGATTGGTTTTTGATCCTTGAGTGTCATCTTGATTTGATCCATCAAAAACCTTTCTAGGGTATTGATTTTGAGTTCCTCAAATTCTAGTTGATTAAACTTTTGTCGGTTCTGTTAAAACTTTCAAGTTTACGTTAGATCAATTCTCGTCAAGTTCTGGATCAGCAACCTTGCGAAGCTAATAACTTTTGATCCGTAAGTCCGATCGAGCTGATTGTTTTTGGGTTCGATTCGTATTGGAATCTAGTTTCTCGTGTCCAAATTTCAGATCAATCTAACGGTTGGATCTCCGGGAATTCTCGTTTTACCGAACCTCTATCATTCTGTTTTTGTCGAGTACGAGGCAATTATTTGGTTCTATTTTGGGGTGAACTTTTAGTGGATCAAGAATTTGGTTTTAGCTTCTGCACAATCATTCACCCCCCCTCTGATTGCTATATTCGTATACTTCGATCCTACAAGTGGTATCAGAGCGAGGTTTTTCTAATCTATCTTAACCGGTGATTAGATTAATGGATCGTTATTCGACAAAACCATGTGTGTTCGATGGTGTTGATTTTCAGTTTTGGAAGGCCAAGATGGAGGCGTTCATCCAAGCACAAGGCTTCACAATTTGGGAGAAGGTCTACAAGCCATATGAAGTCCACAAGCGACAACGTCAACGACACCAATCGCACACATGTTGAAGCAAACAAAGAAGGCGCGCGCAACTTGATCATCCAAGGTTTGGGACGCAGCGACTTTGACCGTGTGATCCATCTCAAGTCCGCATATGAGGTATGGAAATCTCTTTGTGATTACCATGAGGGTTCTAACACTATTAAAGAGGTTCGTGAAGATCTTTACAAAAAAGAATACATGCGATTTGAGATGAAACCCGGTGAGTCGCTAGATGACTTCTTTGCACGTTTCAATAAAATTCTTAGTAATCTTCGTGCTATTGGAGTTAGCCTTGATGATGCTGCTAATGCTAGACAATTGCTTGGTGCTTTAGACATGTCTATTTGGGAGATGAAAGTTACATCCATTAGAGAATCTACTATCATGAGTACACTTACATTAGATGTTCTGTATTCTAAATTGAAAACTCATGAGTTGGATGTTCTTCCAAGGAAAGGTAATATTAAATCAATTGCTTTGATCTCTAACCCTAACATGTCAAATGCAAATTCTTCTTCTAGCTTTGCCTTGTCTTCCATGTCTTCTTTAACAGATGAGCAACTTGAAGAGTTTCTTGAAGAAGATCTGGCACTACTCTCTTCTCGCTTTAACAAAGCTTTGCAGAATGTGAGAATGAGAAAGAGAGGTGGTCCTCCAAGATGCTATGAGTGTGGTGACCTCAACCATATTCGCACAAATTGTCCTAAGCTTGCAGGAAAAACATCAAAGGAGGAGAAGGACAACGGCGAAGGAATGAGAAGAAAAGGTTCTCGTCAAATGATAGGAAGAAGAAGAGCTTCATCAACCGCAAGGTGGTTCACTGAGTTCTTTCCGCTCTTGAACAAGTCAATTTGAGCGATGTGGACTCGGAGAGCAGCGAAGATGATGCAACTCCAAGCAAGCATGATTTGATGGGATTGTGTCTCATGGCAAGCAGCAAGGATAGCTTCACCGAGGACGGCAATGACAGCGACTTCAATGAGGTAGATCCTTCTTATGATGAATTAGCCAATGCTGTTGCCCGTCTTGGAAAATTACTTGACAAACGTGATAGAAAAATTAAGAAACATGATATTCTTGTGGAGTCATTGAATGCTGAAATTACTAGACTTAAGACTTTGATTCCTGATGATGATACTTGTAAATCATGTGACTTAATTTACAATGAGCTCACCTTGCTTAGGAAAGAACACGCTCTTCTGTTGCATCTAAATGAGAAAAATGAGAAACATGTTAAACATGCTAGCTGTTCCACTGATGATTTGCATGGTTCAACTTCTTGTTCTAAATGCTCAACTCTTGAATTAAAATTGAAAGATGCAAATGCTAGGGTTTCTCAATTGGTGATAATTTGCTTACTCATGAGGTTCTTTCATGCTCTACTTGTAAATGTAACAGAAAGGAAGGTCAATATTCCTTGCAATAATTGTTTAACTCTTGCTAAGAAAGTTGATTACTTGCAAAATTCTTTGGAACGTTTCACTAATGGCAAGAAAAAGTTGAACATGATTTTGGATCAATCTAAGGTTAGCACAAACAAGAGAGGTTTAGGTTTTGATCCTTATGCCACATATGAAACTAAACCTCGCCTTTGTTGTTCAGGCTCATTGCAAAATTGAGTTATCTAATGAGCCTAAGAAAATTGATTTTCAATCTGTTTGGTTTTATCTTCTACAATGATGAAAGCAAAATGAGTTTTTAAAGTTAAAGCTAAACATCAAGTAAAGTACACTTGCACTCATTGTGGTAGAGATGGACACTTAGTAGATTTTTGCTTTAGACTAGCCAAACAACAAAAGAAGGAAAGAACTAAGGCTAGGTCAAATTTCAGCAAAGCACATTTTTATGCGGCTAGAGTGATGAAAACTCCTTCTGTTCCTAGAAACATGGGAAAAGGCAAATCTGATTTTGTGCATAAAAATTATTGTGTTGTACCCTCTTGTTTTGCGTCGTGTGTCTCAGATTGGATTCCAAAAATCTCATTCCTAACCCGATCTTGAGACCTCGACATGTTTTGCTATGTAGGCTTCTCGCAAGGAAGGAGAACATATGGCTAGTGGATTCCGGATGCTCACGCCACATGTCCGGTGATAAGAATTGGTTCTCCTCCTCACTCGTGCATCTCGTCTTTGAAAGTGTTACTTTTGGAGATGCTTCTTCCTCTTCTGTTGTGGCAAAAGGTATAATAAAGGTAAGTGACAAGTTTATGTTCAAAGATGTGGCTCTTGTTGAAAATTTGAAATATAACTTGCTTTACATCTCACAAATGCTTGATGAAGATCTTGAGATAAGCTTTAAGAAAAATGAATGCAAAGTGCTAGATGCTTCAGGTGATCTTGTGTTCAAAATTTCGTTTTGGAAGAGTATTTAAAGTGATTTTGATGCATCACCTTCTTCTAAGCATAGGTGTCTAATTGCCAATGTTTCTAAAGATTTATTCTTTTGATGAGAGTACTTTAGACAAAAGAAATAAAGATCAATTCTTCTAAGATTTTTGCGTGCTACAGTAACCACGTTGCTACAGTGTTTTTCTGTCTTGGTTCTTGTTTGCATGCTTGCTCTAAATCTAGATTGGTTTTTGATCCTTGAGTGTCATCTTGATTTGATCCATCAAAAACCTTTCTAGGGTATTGATTTTGAGTTCCTCAAATTCTAGTTGATTAAACTTTTGTCGGTTCTGTTAAAACTTTCAAGTTTACGTTAGATCAATTCTCGTCAAGTTCTGGATCAGCAAGCTTGCGAAGCTAATAACTGTTGATCCGTAAGTCCTATCGAGCTGATTGTTTTTGGGTTCGATTCATATTGGAATATAGTTTCTCGTGTCCAAATTTCAGATCAATCTAACGGTTGGATCTCCGGGAATTCTCGTTTTACCGAACCTCTATCATTCTGTTTTTGTCGAGTACGAGGCAATTATTTGGTTCTATTTTGGGGTGAACTTTTAGTAGATCAAGAATTTGGTTTTAGCTTCTGCACAATCATTCACCCCCCTCTGATTGCTATATTCGTATACTTCGATCCTACAAGTGGTATCAGAGCGAGGTTTTTCTAATCTATCTTAACCGGTGATTAGATTAATGGATCGTTATTCGACAAAACCATGTGTGTTCGATGGTGTTGATTTTCAGTTTTGGAAGGCCAAGATGGAGGCGTTCATCCAAGCACAAGGCTTCACAATTTGGGAGAAGGTCTACAAGCCATATGAAGTCCCTGCAAACGACAACGTCAACGACACCAATCGCACACATGTTGAAGCAAACAGCAAGGCGCGCAACTTGATCATCCAAGGTTTGGGACGCAGCGACTTTGACCGTGTGATCCATCTCAAGTCCGCATATGAGGTATGGAAATCTCTTTGTGATTACCATGAGGGTTCTAACACTATTAAAGAGGTTCGTGAAGATCTTTACAAAAAAGAATACATGCGATTTGAGATGAAACCCGGTGAGTCGCTAGATGACTTCTTTGCACGTTTCAATAAAATTCTTAGTAATCTTCGTGCTATTGGAGTTAGCCTTGATGATGCTGCTAATGCTAGACAATTGCTTGGTGCTTTAGACATGTCTATTTGGGAGATGAAAGTTACATCCATTAGAGAATCTACTATCATGAGTACACTTACATTAGATGTTCTGTATTCTAAATTGCTTGAAAACTCATGAGTTGGATGTTCTTGCAAGGAAAGGTAATATTAAATCAATTGCTTTGATCTCTAACCCTAACATGTCAAATGCAAATTCTTCTAGCTTTGCCTTGTCTTCCATGTCTTCTTTAACAGATGAGCAACTTGAAGAGTTTCCTGAAGAAGATCTGGCACTACTCTCTTCTCGCTTTAACAAAGCTTTGCAGAATATGAGAATGAGAAAGAGAGGTGGTCCTCCAAGATGCTATGAGTGTGGTGACCTCAACCATATTCGCACAAATTGTCCTAAGCTTGCAGGAAAAACATCAAAGGAGGAGAAGGACAACGACAGAAGGAATGAGAAGAAAAGGTTCTCGTCAAATGATAGGAAGAAGAAGAGCTTCATCAACCGCAAGGTGGTTCACTGAGTTCTTTCCGCTCTTGAACAAGTCAATTTGAGCGATGTGGACTCGGAGAGCAGCGAAGATGATGCAACTCCAAGCAAGCATGATTTGATGGGATTGTGTCTCATGGCAAGCAGCAAGGATAGCTTCACCAAGGACGGCAATGACAGCGACTTCAATGAGGTAGATCCTTCTTATGATGAATTAGCCAATCTTTGTTGCCCGTCTTGGAAAATTACTTGACAAACGTGATAGAAAAATTAAGAAACATGATATTCTTGTGGAGTCATTGAATGCTGAAATTACTAGACTTAAGACTTTGATTCCTGATGATGATACTTGTAAATCATGTGACTTAATTTACAATGAGCTCACCTTGCTTAGGAAAGAACACGCTCTTACATTTGCATCTAAATGAGAAAATGAGAAACATGTTAAACATGCTAGCTGTTCCACTGATGATTTGCATGGTTCAACTTCTTGTTCTAAATGCTCAACTCTTGAATTAAAATTGAAAGATGCAAATGCTAGGGTTTCTCAATTGACTGATAATCTGCTTACTCATGAGGTTCTTTCATGCTCTACTTGTCGTAAACAGAAAGGGAAGGTCAATATTCCTTGCAATAATTGTTTAACTCTTGCTAAGAAAGTTGATTACTTGCAAAATTCTTTGGAACGTTTAACTAATGGCAAGAAAAAGTTGAACATGATTTTGGATCAATCTAAGGTTAGCACAAACAAGAGAGGTTTAGGTTTTGATCCTTATGCCACATATGAAACTAAACCTCGCACTGTTGTTCAGGCTCATTGCAAAATTGAGTTATCTAATGAGCCTAAGAAAATTGATTTTCAATCTGCTGGTTTTTTATCTTCTACTATGATGAATGCAAAATGTGCTTTTACTGTTAAAGCTAAACATCATGTCAAGTACACTTGCACTCATTGTGGTAGAGATGGACACTTAGTAGATTTTTGCTTTAGACTAGCCAAACAGCAAAAGAAGGAAAGAACTAAGGCTAGGTCAAATTTCAGCAAAGCACATTTTTATGCGGCTAGAGTGATGAAAACACCTTCTGTTCCTAGAAACATGGGAAAAGGCAAATCTGATTTTGTGCATAAAAATTATCGTGTTGTACCCTCTTGTTTTGCGTCGTGTGTCTCAAGATCGATTCCAAAAATCTCATTCCTAACCCGATCGAGACCTCGACATGTTTTGCTATGTAGGCTTCTCGCGCAAGGAAGGAGAACATATGGCTAGTGGATTCGGATGCTCACGCCACATGTCCGGTGATAAGAATTGGTTCTCCTCCTCACTCGTGCATCTCGTGCTGAAAGTGTTACTTTTGGAGATGCTTCTTCCTCTTCTGTTGTGGCAAAAGGTATAATAAAGGTAAGTGACAAGTTTATGTTCAAAGATGTGGCTCTTGTTGAAAATTTGAAATATAACTTGCTTTACATCTCACAAATGCTTGATGAATATCTTGAGATAATCTTAAATAAAAATGAATGCAAATTGCTAGATGCTTGAGGTGATCTTGTGTTCAAAATTTCTCGTTTTGGAAGAGTATTTAAAGCTGATTTTGATGCATCACCTTCTTCTAAGCATAGGTGTCTAATTGCCAATGTTTCTAAAGATTTATTCTTTTGATGAGAGTACTTTAGACAAAAGAAATAAAGATCAATTCTTCTAAGATTTTTGCGTGCTACAGTAACCACGTTGCTACAGTGTTTTTCTGTCTTGGTTCTTGTTTGCATGCTTGCTCTAAATCTAGATTGGTTTTTGATCCTTGAGTGTCATCTTGATTTGATCCATCAAAAACCTTTCTAGGGTATTGATTTTGAGTTCCTCAAATTCTAGTTGATTAAACTTTTGTCGGTTCTGTTAAAACTTTCAAGTTTACGTTAGATCAATTCTCGTCAAGTTCTGGATCAGCAACCTTGCGAAGCTAATAACTTTTGATCCGTAAGTCCGATCGAGCTGATTGTTTTTGGGTTCGATTCGTATTGGAATCTAGTTTCTCGTGTCCAAATTTCAGATCAATCTAACGGTTGGATCTCCGGGAATTCTCGTTTTACCGAACCTCTATCATTCTGTTTTTGTCGAGTACGAGGCAATTATTTGGTTCTATTTTGGGGTGAACTTTTAGTGGATCAAGAATTTGGTTTTAGCTTCTGCACAATCATTCACCCCCCTCTGATTGCTATATTCGTATACTTCGATCCTACAAGTGGTATCAGAGCGAGGTTTTTCTAATCTATCTTAACCGGTGATTAGATTAATGGATCGTTATTCGACAAAACCATGTGTGTTCGATGGTGTTGATTTTCAGTTTTGGAAGGCCAAGATGGAGGCGTTCATCCAAGCACAAGGCTTCACAATTTGGGAGAAGGTCTACAAGCCATATGAAGTCCCTGCAAACGACAACGTCAACGACACCAATCGCACACATGTTGAAGCAAACAGCAAGGCGCGCAACTTGATCATCCAAGGTTTGGGACGGCGACTTTGACCGTGTGATCCATCTCAAGTCCAAGCATATGAGGTATGGAAATCTCTTTGTGATTACCATGAGGGTTCTAACACTATTAAAGAGGTTCGTGAAGATCTTTACAAAAAGAATACATGCGATTTGAGATGAAACCCGGTGAGTCGCTAGATGACTTCTTTGCACGTTTCAATAAAATTCTTAGTAATCTTCGTGCTATTGGAGTTAGCCTTGATGATGCTGCTAATGCTAGACAATTGCTTGGTGCTTTAGACATGTCTATTTGGGAGATGAAAGTTACATCCATTAGAGAATCTACTATCATGAGTACACTTACATTAGATGTTACGTATTCTAAATTGAAAACTCATGAGTTGGATGTTCTTCCAAGGAAAGGTAATATTAAATCAATTGCTTTGATCTCTAACCCTAACATGTCAAATGCAAATTCTTCTTCTAGCTTTGCCTTGTCTTCCATGTCTTCTTTAACAGATGAGCAACTTGAAGAGTTTCTTGAAGAAGATCTGGCACTACTCTCTTCTCGCTTTAACAAAGCTTTGCAGAATGTGAGAATGAGAAAGAGAGGTGGTCCTCCAAGATGCTATGAGTGTGGTGACCTCAACCATATTCGCACAAATTGTCCTAAGCTTGCAGGAAAAACATCAAAGGAGGAGAAGGACAACGTGGAAGGAATGAGAAGAAAAGGTTCTCGTCAAATGATAGGAAGAAGAAGAGCTTCATCAACCGCAAGGTGGTTCACTGAGTTCTTTCCGCTCTTGAACAAGTCAATTTGAGCGATGTGGACTCGGAGAGCAGCGAAGATGATGCAACTCCAAGCAAGCATGATTTGATGGGATTGTGTCTCATGGCAAGCAGCAAGGATAGCTTCACCGAGGATGGCAATGACAGCGACTTCAATGAGGTAGATCCTTCTTATGATGAATTAGCCAATGCTGTTGCCCGTCTTGGAAAATTACTTGACAAACGTGATAGAAAAATTAAGAAACATGATATTCTTGTGGAGTCATTGAATGCTGAAATTACTAGACTTAAGACTTTGATTCCTGATGATGATACTTGTAAATCATGTGACTTAATTTACAATGAGCTCACCTTGCTTAGGAAAGAACACGCTCTTCTGTTGCATCTAAATGAGAAAAATGAGAAACATGTTAAACATGCTAGCTGTTCCACTGATGATTTGCATGGTTCAACTTCTTGTTCTAAATGCTCAACTCTTGAATTAAAATTGAAAGATGCAAATGCTAGGGTTTCTCAATTGACTGATAATTTGCTTACTCATGAGGTTCTTTCATGCTCTACTTGTCGTAAACAGAAAGGGAAGGTCAATATTCCTTGCAATAATTGTTTAACTCTTGCTAAGAAAGTTGATTACTTGCAAAATTCTTTGGAACGTTTCACTAATGGCAAGAAAAAGTTGAACATGATTTTGGATCAATCTAAGGTTAGCACAAACAAGAGAGGTTTAGGTTTTGATCCTTATGCCACATATGAAACTAAACCTCGCACTGTTGTTCAGGCTCATTGCAAAATTGAGTTATCTAATGAGCCTAAGAAAATTGATTTTCAATCTGCTGGTTTTTTATCTTCTACTATGATGAATGCAAAATGTGCTTTTACTGTTAAAGCTAAACATCATGTCAAGTACACTTGCACTCATTGTGGTAGAGATGGACACTTAGTAGATTTTTGCTTTAGACTAGCCAAGCGACAAAAGAAGGAAAGAACTAAGGCTAGGTCAAATTTCAGCAAAGCACATTTTTATGCGGCTAGAGTGATGAAAACACCTTACATTCCTAGAAACATGGGAAAAGGCAAATCTGATTTTGTGCATAAAAATTATCGTGTTGTACCCTCTTGTTTTGCGTCGTGTGTCTCGATATTGGATTCCAAAAATCTCATTCCTAACCCGATCTTGAGACCTCGACATGTTTTGCTATGTAGGCTTCTCGCGCAAGGAAGGAGAACATATGGCTAGTGGATTCGGATGCTCACGCCACATGTCCGGTGATAAGAATTGGTTCTCCTCCTCACTCGTGCATCTCGTCTTTGAAAGTGTTACTTTTGGAGATGCTTCTTCCTCTTCTGTTGTGGCAAAAGGTACAATAAAGGTAAGTGACAAGTTTATGTTCAATGATGTGGCTCTTGTTGAAAATTTGAAATATAACTTGCTTTCTGTCTCACAAATGCTTGATGAAGATCTTGAGATAAGCTTTAAGAAAAATGAATGCAAAGTGCTAGATGCTTCAGGTGATCTTGTGTTCAAAATTTCTCGTTTTGGAAGAGTATTTAAAGATGATTTTGATGCATCACCTTCTTCTAAGCATAGGTGTCTAATTGCCAATGTTTCTAAAGATTTATTCTTTTGGCATCGTAGACTTGGTCATGTTGGTTTTGATCATCTTACTCGTGTAAGTGGTTTAGATCTCATACGTGGCATGCCTAAGCTTAAGGGTGATAGCAATCTAGTATGTTCTTCTTGTAGACATGGTAAGATGATTGCAGGTTCACATCCACCTCTTACCATGGTGATGACAAACGCTCCAGGATAGCTACTACATCTTGACACTGTTGGACCATCTCGAGTTCAATCTTTTGGAGGCAAGTGGTATGTGCTTGTGATTGTTGATGATTTTTCTAGATACTCTTGGGTATACTTTATGGCATCTAAGGATGAGGCTTTTAGTCATTTTAGAAGTCTTGTTCTTAGGCTTTCTGTTGATCATCCAGGAGCTCTTAGAGCGATTAGATGTGATAATGGAACTGAGTTTAAAAATTCTTCTTTTGATCTCTTTTGTGCTGAAAAAGGAATTGATCATCAATTTTCATCACCTAGAGTGCCTCAACAAAACGGTGTAGTCGAAAGGAAAAACAGAACGTTGGTTGAGATGGCTAGAACCATGTTAGATGAACATCACTCTCCTAGAAATTTTTGGGCTGAAGCTATTTCAACTACTTGTTATGTTTCAAACCGTGTGTTTTTGAGATCAAAATTGGGTAAGACTCCATATGAGCTTCGGTTTGGACATAGACCTTCTGTTTCTCACTTTCGAGTTTTTGGATGCAAATGTTTTGTCTTGAAATCTGGAAATCTTGATAAATTTGAAGCTAGATCAACTGATGGCATTTTTCTTGGATATCCTGCTCATACTCGTGGCTATCGTGTGCTTGTTTTGGAGACTAACAAAATTGTGGAAACTTGTGAAGTTACTTTTGATGAGGCTAGTCCAGGCACTAGTCCAAGTGATGCAGGTACAAGCGCATACATTCAGGGAGAGAAAATCTTTGAAGATAATGATGATGTTGAAGATGAGGTCTTGACTCTTCCTAATGCACAACAAGCTGTAGCACCCTTGGCACCTACTACTACATCACCTACAGCTAACCATCCTCAAGCTACAACATCATCTGTACATGCTGAAAATGAAGAAGGAGAAGGAGAAGTCTCAAAAGCCAATGCTCCCTTGCACATTCAAAAAATGCATCCATCTGAACAAATGATTGGAGACCTAAATGAGAGAGTCACTCGATCCAGGTTTATTCATTTTGACACTCATGCTCATTCTTCTTTAGTTGCTTCTTTTGAACCCAAAGATATATATCTCATGCATTATCTGACGAATCTTGGATCAATGCCATGCATGAAGAATTAGAGAATTTTGAACGAAATAAAGTTTGGAAACTTGTCTCACCTCCTCCAGATTTTAATGTTATTGGAACTAGATGGGTTTTCAAAAATAAACAAAGTGAGGATGGTGTTGTTGTTAGAAACAAGGCTAGATTGGTTGCTCAAGGTTACACTCAAATTGAAGGCTTAGATTTTAATGAAACCTTTGCTCCTGTTGCTAGAATTGAAGCCATTAGAATCCTTTTAGCTTTTGCTGCATCCAAAGGTTTCAAATTGTATCAAATGGATGTGAAAAATGCTTTTCTTAATGGCTACATAAATGAGGAGGTTTTTGTCAAGCAACCACCTGGTTTTGAAAATCCAAAGTTTCCAAATCATGTGTTCAAACTATCAAAAGCTTTGTATGGTTTGAAACAAGCCCCTAGAGCATGGTATGATAGGCTAAAAACCTTTTTACTTGAAAGGGAGTTTTCAATGGGAAAGGTTGACACTTGATCCGGATGAAGATGGTGAGCCGGTTGATCAAAAGGAATATAGAAGCATGATAGGTTCACTTTTGTACCTCACTGCATCAAGGCTGGATATACAATTTGCTGTGTGCTTGTGTGCTCATTTTTAAGCTTCCCCACGTGCTTCACATCGACAAGCTGTCAAGCGAATTTTCAGGTATCTTCATGGAACTCAAGATTTTGGCATTTGGCTTTCTGCTTGCTCATGCATTAGTTTAAGAGCCTTTTCTGATGCTGATTTTGGAGGATGTAGAATTGATAGAAAAAGTACATCTGGTACATGTCATTTCTTGGGCAATTCTCTTATTGCATGGTCATCTAGAAAACAATCTTCTGTTGCACAATCAACTGCTGAATCTGAATATGTGGCTGCTAGTTGTTGTTCTCAAATTATTTGAATAGTAGCTACACTTAAAGATTATGAGGTTAATTTGGATAGTGTTCCTCTTTTGTGTGATAACACTAGATCAATTTGCATTGCTAAGAACCTCGTGCAACACTCTAGAACAAAACACATTGACATCAGATTTCACTTTCTTAGAGATCATGTTGAAAAAGGCAACATTGTGCTTCATCATGTGGATACTGAACATCAATTGGCAGACATTTTTACAAAACCTTTGTCTTCTTCTCGTTTTGCTTTTATTCGGGGAGAACTTGGGATTGTTCATCCAATGGGTTTGTTTTGAGGGGGAGTTTCCTTGCCAAGTTCTTTCACTTGATGAGCTCACTTTATCATATTTCTGTATATGTTATGTAATTGAGCTAATATATGATAATCTAATTGTCTCACTTGAACTAAAAATGACATTGCGAAATTCCCTGGACTGATTGTCTATAGCTAAATACTCTGTGATATCTTACTCTTCTAGGCTTGTTATTGAAATATAAATCCAAATTTGGGCTATGGAGCAAGTGTATTTTCAGCTTTACTCTTTCATAAGACCTTTTAATCATTTTTGCATGTTTACAATCAAAGAAAAAGAAAAGAAAAGGGGAATCAATAAAAAAAGGGTTGTTAAAAGCAAAAGCTTCAAGTTGTATGCTTCAGGCATGCTTTCCTTAAAAAAATAAGATGTATGCTTCAAGCATGCCATTCCCTCAAAGATAAGATGTATGCTTCAAGCATGCCACTCCTAGAAAATAAAAGAAGTATGCTTCAAGCATGCCACATGCAATTTATTGTTTAAAGATTAAATTGGTCTATTAGATTAGAGTTGAAACTACTTGCTCGCCCTAAGTTGTTAGTTGCTTCAATTTTTAAAGCCTTGCTTTTTCTGCTAAGATCTTGCTTAGTACTTGGCTATAGTTGACTAAATTGAGGTTGAGATGCATGTCATTCCCTAACTTGTTAAAATCACATCAAGACCATGTATTTTGCATATTATGTGATATATAAGGTTATATGATCGAATGAGCTCATCTTTTCCTATCTTGGCACTCCCTTGTTTCTCATTGTGAAATAATTGCTGCAGGAAATTTTTTGAACAAATTCTCTCTTTTGTACTCTTGATGAATCCATTGTCAAAGGGGGAGAAATTTTGGGAATATTTGAGAAGTTCAAAGAAAAAGGGGGAAAAAGTTTTTTTTGGAAATTTGAGCATTTTTGGAGAATTTTGGAATTCTTGGACACATTGCACATTCACACACATTTTCATTCTCAGGGGGAGATTTTGTTTTGCCTTTTTGTCAAAGGGGAGGTTACGTGTTTTGGTGTTAATCCTTTGGATCTCAAAATCTTTTAAAAAGAGAATGCCAATGTTCAAATCTAAAGTGGTGTTGCCAATGTTTTCATCAAGGGGGAGATTGTGAATCATGTGATGAAAAATTGGCTTGATTTTGTGCTGAAAAATTGGTTAGGATTAATCTTACAAAATTGCTTGCATGAAGGACCAAACATTCAAACATCCAAAAACAGAGACTTTGCATTTGCGCCAGACCAAACATCCAAAAACAGTGAGTTTCGCATGTATGACGGCCCAAATTTTTTGGTCTGTCATACACATGCTTTTGGCGAACTCGTTTTTCCCATGTATGACAAACCAAATTTTTTGGTCTGTCATACACATGCTTTTGGCGTTTTTTTGGTGCCGAACCTAAGTCTCATAAAACCAAGCGTAGTGCATGTATGACGGACCAAACTTTTAGTCCGTCATAAACGTGCTTTTCGGCATGAACTGATTTCTTTGCCGGGTTCGAAGGCATGTGTGTGACGGACCAAAACTTTGGTCCGTCATGAACGTAAGTTTCTGGAATTTGTCTTATTTGGGTGGTTTTGGTGCATCTTTGGATATTTTTGTGCACGGTTAAGGGTTTTGAGCTAATGTGGACTTTATGCAATGCTCGTGTGAGTATTTGCATGGACTAATGTTGAGTCAAGTCATGGACTTGTGCTCGGATTTGTTTTTGCGGTTTGTTCATGTGCAGGTATTGCTTGAAGACGAACGTGGTCGATGACGGGATCGGAACTAGGTTCATGGAGGAGCTGAGGTTCGGGACTAGGTTCAGGGAGGAACTGAGGTCTTGGTGGTCAAGGATGTCCTGCGGGACGTTCGGGCTAAGAGAATGGTGCACATGAAGAATGGTTAGTCACGTGAGAATGGCAGGAGGTCATTCGCGTGCAAAGTGTTAGTCACGTGAGTATGGCAGGTGGCCATACGCGTGCAAAGTGTTAGTCACGTGAGTATGGTAGGGTTGCCATACGCGTGCAAGAGTTGTACTCGGCCAGGTTGGGCCAAGTAGAGTTGTGTTGGATACAGATTCTTTCTAGGGAATAGAAATTGTATTCAGGACTATTTGTGGGTTGGTCCTTTAAATAGGAGGGGTTGTCTCCTATTGAAGGGCATCAAGCCTTGAGCAAGTTTTAGGGTTTGTACTCTTTTGATGAGAGTACTTTAGACAAAAGAAATAAAGATCAATTCTTCCAAGATTTTTGCGTGCTACAGTAACCACGTTGCTACAGTGTTTTTCGATCTTGGTTCTTGTTTGCATGCTTGCTCTAAATCTAGATTGGTTTTTGATCCTTGAGTGTCATCTTCATTTGATCCATCAAAAACCTTTCTAGGGTATTGATTTAGAGTTCCTCAAAGTCTAGTTGATTAAACTTTGTCGGTTCTGTTAAAACTTTCAAGTTTACGTTACATCAATTCTCGTCAAGTTCTGGATCAGCAAGCTTGCAAAGCTCATAACTTTTGATCCGTAAGTCCGATCGAGCTGATTCTTTTTGGGTTCGATTCGTATTGGAATATAGATTCTCGTGTCCAACTTTCAGATCAATCTAACGGTTGGATCTCCAGGAATTCTCATTTTACCGAACCTCTGTCATTCTGTTTTTGTCGAGTACGAGGCAATTATTTGGTTCTGTTTTGGGGTGAACTTTTAGTAGATTAAGAATTTGGTTTTAGCTTCCGCACAATCATTCACCCCCCCCTCTGATTGCTATATTCGTATACTTCGATCCTACAAAACGGACCAGGGGAAGAAAAAAGGACCATGAACAAAAACACTACACACATACTTTTTACAGTTCTTTTCGTCGTTTGTGTAGTCTAGCAATCCTTCCTCTGTAAGTCTTCGAGATCAATAAAAGTTGCGCATCGCCAATTTGTTGTTCTCGTCGACTTGTTTTTCAGGTTCGATCTGCTTTGCTTGTTGCGCATCGCCTCTCAAAGTCGATCTACCTTTACCTCGGATTAGCCCTGATCGGCTGGTCTAGTTATCCCCTTATCGGCTCAAAGCCGATCGGTGTTAAGCTAATAATTTTGATTATCGGTTGGTTGTACTCACAATCACTACCTTGTCAATTTCAGGTCAAATTGACTAGCATGCTTCGCAAACCTGGTATTTGCCTTGTGTGTTCGAGGCTAAGAACCCTCCGTCACGTTTTTAGCGCGAACATATTTTGGCACGCCCAGTGGGACTCAAGGAAGTTGATCATGTCGTCGACTGGAAAATCCACAGCTACCGTCGACATCAATACAGATGCAATAATCGCGCTTACGCTGGTCGATTTAACTCCTGAGCAGCAAAAGGAAATTGAAGATCGAAAGGCAGCAATGCAAGAGATGATGTTGAAGTGCTTCCAGAAGACACGACGAGGAGTTACGCAAAAGGTTGCACTTCCAACTATCAATCCTATTGGTGATTCCCCTACAGACCCGGTAAGCCGATACATACCTGGCCAGGCTGATTTATCTAGTATGATTGAGCAATCTATACATCATGTGCTGATCAATCAATCATCAGCTCTAGTCTCCACGCTAAAGCCAATGATTGAAAATAGAGTCAAAACAATTGCTCAGGAGTTGGCTGTATCTAGGAGTCTGTTGGACCCGTTATAGTCTCTCCCAACGTACCCAATATACTCGATACCGCCAAATACTAACACAGTAAACGTGTCGGCTCCAATATCCCTAATGATGCTGACCCAACCTACTGTGTTAAAACCTAGTACCCATGTAGATGGAGTTGCACATTACCACGGCCACACAAACAGGGCTAACCTGAACACAAACTGTAACATCCCAAAATTTGCTTTTAATATATTTAGTGTGTTTCTGGGATTAGTTGTAATTTTCCGAATTTACTTGGAATCCTCGCGAGTCATTTGTATTTAAGTTGTTGGGCTAATCGTATTAAATAAAGATCAGGCATTTTCGAATAAGTATAAAATCTAGAATTCTATTGATAATTAAGATAATGGGTAGACAAGAGTGTTCTCTTCAAATATTTTCCAAAAACATGTTACATAACGTAAATCGTTGATTTTACAAAAATCTGTACAAGTGTCTGATTCACTAAAAGATTTTTTGCGAAAAATCTATACATCGAAAAATCACGAAACCAACTTCGTTAGGTTCCAAATAGCTCCTAGTATTTTAGAGGAATTTTTCAGATTTTTAGAACCTCACTGTTATTTTTTTTCGCAGCATGTTTTTGAAACGTATATATGTATACGTGTATACATGCATGCATGGTATAGAAGTTCCTTACAGCCGTTTCCAATTCATATTCACTAATAGTATACCTAAAGCCATGCATGGCGATTCTTTTTAATGCATGAATACGTGTACTAGCAACACATTTCTCCATTTACTATAGGTTAGTACCATTCCTTTGAATGCATGAAGCACGTAGCAAGACTAATCAACGACACCTCATGCATGTACGTTACTAGTCATAGTAATTGTGCAGGAGCGTTTCTAGTCCTCCATAGTTATTAGCCACTCCTCCAGACATTGCACTTTACCTTAATTTTCTTCCGGGCGTTTCCTACACGTTTCCTCTCCATGCATGTCGTATGGATGGATGCACTAAAGAATTCAACAATTACTCCAGCCGTTTCCCATGTAGTCATCAACGCCAACTAAGGCTCCACTCGTTTCTAATTAACGTCCAAAGTCCTCCAGCCATTTCCATCCTCCCAAGCAACGCATGAAGCATTCCAATGAATGAGCCTTCCATTCTCTAGCCGCACCATTCCAGTGAGTGTTCTCTGTTTGCTATTCCTTCGTCTCCGGTGATGAGCACTTCGGCGGGTCCTGGAACAGCCGTCATCATCGCTGCAGCCGCCGTCGTCGCCGCCGCCGTCTGTGTTGCCGCCGTCGCCGCCGCCGGTAACCTCGCCGTCGACGCACTCTCCGATCTCGCATCCCCTGCACCGAACGGTATCCCTGTTTTTCTTTTCCTTCGTGCGCGCGCTCTATATTTATTAATCGGATGATCTTGTCACGTGTATTATGCATGTATAGACTTATTAGCGTTATATATGCTAGCCCTGATATATAGATATATATTGAATGCATGCATAAGTTTATACATTCGTAGGTATGTTAGGCGAGCACATGTATTAGGCCAAATCATGAATATATATATATATATATATATGTTAGTCTGTATACGTATATAAATACTCACTAGGCGCATGCATATTTCTATATTAGTTGTAGCATGTATACATATATATACACACACTGTGTTGTACATATATATGTATACCTGCGGTTATATTCGATTGATATACATGTGTACATATTCGACCGATTCGCTAGTATAACCTTCTATATGTATGTATACGTATATTAGTCAGATGATCCGCATGTATAAGGTTAGGAAGCATATAAGTATATGTGTGTGTATATATACTTGAACATTTACGTGAAGCAAGTGTGTATACGAGTATGTATATATGAATGTGTATCCAGTCATCCGAGTACGCATGCAAGAAGATTGCTCACGCCGGGAACAGTGCCATGCATAGATTGGAATTGAGAGTTTAGTTGTACATGTTGATTTCCGGAAATTGCGAATTTTGTCTTTTTCGCTACAAATTCGTTCTAAGTCCAAATCGCTTGCAACAAATTTTGTTAATTAGTACAAATTAATACCTTTCTACAGTAATTTTACTAGAATTTTGTAAATAAATTTATACTATTAACTTATTTGCGGAAAGTCCAAACTTATGAATTTTGTATCTCTTAAACTATACGTCCAAAAATAGCGAAATAAATTTTATAAATCTTAGAAAATGCTAAAATAATTATCTAGAAATTTGCATGGGGATTATAAGCTAGTTTGATTTGTAGCATTGTTTTCGAATGTGATTATACGTAGTTCCAAGTGTTTATTTGGTACGCATAGACGTCGAGTTGTGTGACGCTGTCGGAAGTGAAGATCAGGACCAAGATCAAGATCTAGACCATAGCCAGCATATCTTTGAAGGCAAGTTGTGCTTTGACCATATTGCTCCTAGTTTTTGAAATGTATTTTGATTTAAATTATGCATGCTATGTTGTTAAAATGATTTAAATTAATTTGGGATAAAGTAGCTAATACACCTATTTGTTAATTCCACCCTTGATGTTAAAATTTGTATGCCATGTATTCCATTGTCACCTTAAGTTGGTTTATTTAGTTGGATGCTAATAATATGCCAACACGGGAGGCTAGACCATGAAGTTGCTTAGCCATGCTTACGTGGAAATGTGTTTCAAGTGGCAGAATAATATTGACTAATGATATATGGAATGAATTTTGGAAATGGTGTAATCCTGCCACGTGATGATGTGAAGTGTAGGTACCTTTGTGGTTCTACATGGTAATTGATATTATTGTTGGCATGTGTTGCAGAATAATCAAACTGGGGTGGGAAAAGATTTAGTCTGGGGCAAGTGGTAAGAGGCTTCATGCCATGTGGGCCTTCATGGCAACAGTCTTTGGGATAACAGCCTTCGTGGCAACAGCCTTCACGGCCATGGGATGAGTGATGTGAGGGGCCTTGTGCTAGGGTTCTGATAGAAGGATATCTTGCCCTAGACAGTTAAGAACTTCACCTTGCAAGCCTTTGAACTGGGCCTTTCGTACAACCACATGACTGGAGTGGGACAGTCTTAGTTTAGTAGGATTCTAAAATCTTACCTTTGATACCTCAGGGTGTGATTACTTGAATGCTTGTGTGGGAGCGTCTGGGAGCTACGGCTTGGTACCCTATCCAACGGTGATTGTCGGTCCTACACTTCGATCCTTTGTGGGGGAAGTGGTAGTGAAGGCAGTACCGGAGAGGGTCATAGGTGGAGATCGAGGTTTCCGAAAAGCTTTGTTATGATCACTCATTCGCATACTCTTGTATGGCGATTCACGGCTGACGTGGTGAGTTGATTATATCTTGTGGGTAAAGTGTACAACATCTGCAAAGTGTGTCAAAACTATTCGAATAGCCGAGTCCACGGTACTGGACAAAGCTCGGGGATTACAGTCAAGGGTTAGATTTTTGAAAACAAAATGTGGAAGGGTGACTTTGTGCCAGAGATAATTGCTAAAGTGATTTAGGGCTTGGTGCCAAACTGTTTGAAAAGAGATTGATAACTTATTAGATAATATGGTTTTACTGCTTTTGAACCTATTAAGATTATTTAATCAAAGCAAAATGCTGTTTGATGCAAAACAACCACTTAAGCCATTCATTTGGAAGAAGCCATGCATATAGTAATAGGATTGCACCCCTGTGCATGACTTGCTGAGTATGTTGTATACTCACCCTTGCTTCCAACATAATCATCAGTTGAGGAGAAGACTTCAACTTCGGAGGAGAAGTTCCGTGAGGACGCAGTTATCTAGGTGTTGAACATTGTCAGTTGCCTGTGGCATATTGATGGGGGTCACCGACGTTCTTCGTTCCACTGCTGATTATTTACTTTTGTTATTGTAAGCCCTGCGTGGCAGACTATTTGTAAGTTGACCGTAAGGTCGTGCAACTAATTTATATATTGTGTTTGAAGTACTTTATTATATTTCTGCTGTGTATGATTGTGATACTTCATCCCTGTTATTACTGTGTGCACTAGCGTGATCCTAGACTAGTGCAGAATACACAGAGGCTACAGATTTGCAGATTCGGGTCCCAACAGAGGTGGTATCAGAGCCATACTGACTGTAGGTCTTGACCCTATATAGATTGGCCATCTTTTGGAGATTCAAAATTATTTTCTAAAGAGAAAATTTAACTTGAAAGAATAATATGCTCTTGACTTATCTTATTCTTCTATTCTCCCCTCTTTGTTGAAACTTCTATCCTTTCCACCGGTTTAAATAGAAATCTTACATGAGTCATTTCGAATAGTTAACGATATTTCACACTTAAGGAGAAAGTACTGGATTTCGCTGCTGCCCCTGAAATCGTGAAGCAAGGAATCATCGAGCTTGAAGTGAAGTGGATCGATGAAGTGTTCTAGAAGCTTGAAGAACCAGTGCTTTAGTCGTCAGTTGAGACTCGTGTGTGAGAGTGGCGTCTCTTAAGATAGGAGAGTTACCCTTTTAGCCGATAGATTATTGTGCGCTTAGGTTAATTTGGTTTTTCATTGATTGCTAGGTGTGCAGTATGCGTTGCATAGCTTTTAGGCTTTTGTAAGCAACCATACCAAGTTATTAATGTTATGTGTTTGAGTTTTTGGGTTAAATCTGTTCCCCTGCACTAGGATTCTTGAACCTTACCTCTGCTCTCCCATCTCAACTAAACCTTAGTGTGTCAACAGATGGAAGGGACCGACCGCACCGATGTTCCTGAAGCAGTTCAAGTCAATACAGTTGCTGTTACTGTGGCCAATGAGAAAGCGGAGATTGACAAGCAACTATCTACCATACCGGCAATAACTAATCAGTACTTGGATCAGATTCTTATCGCTCAAACCCAGCTTATGCAGATGGTGATGTAATGGATGGAAGCTAATGGTGCCAAAATCAATACCCCTGCAACTGCAGACAACCGACGCAGAGATTTGAGTTTTGAGCCGCGGGATTACGTATATCTCAGAGTTACACCTCATAAAGGAGTCAAAAGGTTTCAAGTCAAAGGAAAGCTCGCATCAAGATACGTTGGTCCATTTAATATTTTAAGCCGTAGAGATAAAGTCGCATATCAATTAGTGTTGCCACAATCTTTAGCGGGAGTGTACGACGTGTTCCATGTATCTCAACTTAAGAAGTGCCTTCGAGTGCCCACAAAACAGACACCTCTGGAGGAGATTGAATTGCAAGAAGATCTGACTTATAGGGAATATCCAGTTAAGATCTTCGACACAGTCGAGTGGAACACCAGGAACAAGAGAATTCGCTTCTGTCGGATTCAGTGGAGCAATCACTTGGAAAGCGAAGCAACCTGGGAACGCGAAGAAGATTTGAAGGAGTTTCCAAACCTATTCTCTAGTTAGCCCTGAATCTTGGGGACGGGATTCTATTAATGGGGGGAGGTTTGTAACATCCCAAAATTTGCTTTTAATATATTTAGTGTGTTTATGGGATTATTTGTAATTTTCCGAGTTTACTTGGAATCCTCGCGAGTCATTTGTATTTAAGTTGTTGGGCTAATCGTATTAAATAAAGATCAGGCCCTTGCCCAGCGGGTTCGGTCAATCAGATTCTCGGCCGATTGATACCGGCAAAGTTTCTCAATTCCAACGGACTATGCCCAGAAACCAAGCACCACACAAAGTGGTCTCATATGTTGAACCTTTTCTACACTACCTGAAGTATCGGCTGTAAGAAACAACGATTATGACCAATTACCTAGTCATCCATTGATGCGGTTCGGCCGACAGCCCGAGTTTGCACTCGGGGGGCAGGGCCTAAACTACGATAATTGGTCAGGTCACGTAGCACCACAAGTCGATAATATTAATTGGGTAGAGTAAATTGCTACTGTATTAAGGGAGCAGTTTGGCTTGCAACCCAAGGGGAGGGTCATTGGTTATAGGAAACCATACCCGGATTACATCAACCGCATGGCCTACCCACATAATTATAGGATCCCAGATTTTGCAATGTTTTCAGGTGATGATTCTGTAACCACTTTAGAATATGTCAGTCGATTTATTGCTCAATGCGGTGAAGCAGCCCAGTCCGATGGATTAAAAATAAGATTGTTCCCGTTGTCCTTGTCAGGAACAGCGTTTACATGGTTCAACAATTTACCACCAATTTCGGTCCATGTTTGGAACGATTTGGAAAGCCGATTTCACAAATACTTCTTCTCTGGGACCACTGAACTAAGGATTTTTTATCTAAGTTCGGTCAGGCAGAAATTCGGCGAGTCTGTTCTGAATTACATTAGGAGGTTCAGAGACTGTAACACCCCAAAATTTTGCTTTTCTTAAGTTCATGTGTGATTTGGCACTTTGGTGAATTTTTGGAATTTTCTGGGATTTATTTGGATTTAATTGGAATTTATTTGAATTTATTCCATTTTGAAATAATTAAAGAATTAAACTTTGCAAATAAAAATTTGTTGGAAATATTTTATTCGAGTCCCAAATGCCCTAAAATATTTTCCAGAATTTTTCAGAATTTTTAAAGTATTTTACTATTTTTCTTGAATTAAATGAATTCTTGGAAATTATTTTAATTATTAAATCGCTGGAAAAATGCGATCGGGTTTCTTGTTCATCCGATCCGAGCCGCGAAGTCGGACTCGAGTCCGACCCGAGCCAGCCGAGTCGGTCGACCACCACCCTAACCCAAGTTGATCCCGACCGTTGGATCGAGATCCAACGGTCCGGATTGGATCGCATCGGTTCGAGCCGAGACCGGGCCGGATCCGGTTTCGACCGTGCGATCGTGGCCGTTGATCGCGCCACGTGGACGGCCGATCGGCCGTCGCCCCGCCGGATCCGGCCGGACTCGCCGCCGCGCCCGCCGCCGTGTGGGTCTAGGTTTCTGTTTTCCGCACGAACGCCGAGGGTATTTAACGCCCGGGTTGCACCTCGAGGACCGCCTTGACCCCGCGCAGCCACTGCCCTAGCTCACCGAGCCCCAGCCGCCGTAGGTTCGCGGAATCACTCGCCCGAAGTTTGAGAAGCCGCCATGTTCTAGCCGTTTTCCGCCGACGCCGCCGTCCTCCGCGCGTCAAGACCGGATCCGGAACCCCGGCCAGCGCACCGTGGGACAACTCACCTCGCCGGAGCGCGCCAAACGCCGAGGCCGTGGTCATCGTCTTCATCCTCGACCAAGCTAAGCGCGCCGCGTGCCCTCGCCGTCATCGAGCTCGGACCGCCGTCCGAGCAGGATCACACGGTCGCGGTCAGCCCACGTGCGCCCTCAGACCCTAGAACCTAGAGCAGATCTGGACCGTTGGATCAAGATCCAGCGGCCACGATCGACCCGTCATCCGTAACGTGGATAACGTTACGGAGTTAAGGTTGTTTTCATCCGTTGGATCAAGATCCAACGGCCCACGATCACCGTGTAGTTTTCAGCGTGTTAACCCCTGGATCTAATCGCGGTGTTGATTTTCAAATCAGCGGACACGCGATCGTGCCACGTGTCACGGGGCCGAGCTGCGTGCCCACGCGGCGTGTGTGGAGTCAGCGACCTGGCTGGGCCAGCGTGTCGTGAGCGCACCATGACGTCATCCATGACGTCACAGTGGGTCCCACATGTCAGCGCAACGGACTGAGTCCCCGCTGACGTCAGCAACGACGTCACCCGAGTGGCCCCACCTGTCAGTCTCACGTGAGCCGTGGACCGAGTCCACGGTGGACCGAGCCGAACCGTGGGCTGAGCCCATGGACCGGCTGATGTCGACCACCAATCGTAAACCGACGCGCGTGTCATCTTTGGCGACGCAATAATTAATTTCCGAAAAAGAAAATGATTTATTAATTCGAAATAATGATTTCAGATTTTGTTTCAAACTTCAAACACTTATAACTTTTGCGTTTCAACTCCCATTTGAGTGATTCAAATTTCTAAATTTGTATAAAATTTAGATTTACCTAATTATGAATTTTATTTAATTTTTGGACTAAAGTTTTCCTCTGTAATATTATTTAATTGATTATTTAAACTTTAAAATGCTATAACTTTTGCATTTTAACTCCGAATTGAGCGATTCCAGTTCCTAAAAATTCATAAAATTATGTTCTCTCTGTTTATGGATTTTATTTGGAGTTTTGGGATGCTTTTGCCTATTGTTTATTTGTATATTGCTATTTGCACGTATTACGAGTAGACGTTGAAGTGCCCGAAGGCTTCGAAGGAGAAGTATTGACCCAGGAGCCAGCTCAAGACCAAGAACAAGTACTTTTTGAAGGCAAGTTATGCTTTGACCATGTTGATCCCATTTTGAAACCTATTTTGGTTCAAATTATTGCATGCTAGTTTAAATTAGAAAATGCTTTACTTAATTATGGGTAATTAGATAAATGCCTAATTGTTGTATGACACCTTGATTACTTAGATATGTGCCATGACCCCTTGTCACCCTAGTGTGGATTACTAGTTGGACATTACTAAACTGCCAACATGGGTTTGTAGATCGTTGAAGTATATGGCTTAGACCTGCTACGTACTCATGACATGATTTTGGATAATCAAATGTTAATATTGACTTAATGATATATTGAACCTGTTTTGGGAAGGTATCATGTGATGTTGATGGCACGTGGTGCATGGTAACCAACTGGGGTTTGATAAATAGTTTTCGACCGGGGCATGTGGCAAGAACGATCAGGTGGGCCAGTTGTGGCATTGGGAATGATGTTTTGGTTCTTCGGGTAGTCTTGCCCTGGTCACCCTAAGGACTTAACCTTGCAAGCCTTTGAACTGAGTCAAGCGTGCAACCACATGTCTGTAATGGGACGGACCTAGTTGACTAAGTTGCTAATAACGTACCTGTGGGACCTCAGGGTGTCAACTACACCCTTTGTGTAAGTTGTACGGGGGAGCGTACCGGGGCTGCGGCCAGGTACCCATCTAACGGTTGATTGGCCTAAACTTCGCCTTCGCTAAGGGAAGGGTTAGTGTGCAATAACCGGGGAGGACCACCTGTATTGTTAGAAGTTTCCGAAAGACTTTGTTACGGGAACTCGCCTTTGTGGTGTTTGACTGTATCTTGTGGGTAAAGTGCATAACCTCTGCAGAGTATAAAATCTATTCGAATAGCCGTGTCCGCGGTATTGGACATCGCTCGGGAATTACAATCAAGGGTTAGACTTTCTCGAAAATAATTTGAACTTGAGAGATTGGGTTTGGATTAATAATGATGTTGATAGAAATGTGGATTAGGATGGGAAAGATGCTTACTAAACTCCTTGAAAAGTCATTTGTGCTTTACTTGTTACTACTGCTTTCGAATCTACTTATGATACTTGTTAAATGCTCTTGCTGCAAATATACCTTGAGCCTCTCCTTTGTATTAAGCCATGCATGTAGTATATTAGCTGCATTCTGTGCATGACTTGCTGAGTACCAAGTACTCACCCTTGCCACAATACAACACCAGTTGAAGAGGAGACTACACCAGCTTTGGAGGAGGAGCTCCAAGAGGAACCGTCTACTTAGGGGCGAGCCCGGTCAGGTTGCACTGTGGTATCTTTGGATGGCGCCACGATGTTATCTTATTTTTCGCTGCTATTATTTCTCTCTTAATAAGTTTCGCCCTGCGTGGCGTATATTTGTAACTTGACCATACGGTCGAGTAACCAGTTTGACTATTTAATTAAAGTACTTTATTAGTATCGAGTGGTATGATTGTGATATTTACCGATGTTAAGACTGTGTGCACTAGCGCGTTCCTGGACTAGTGCTGAATACACAGAGGGTCCGGATTTGCAAATTCGGGTCCCGACAGAGACGTACGGAATAAATACTTTAGTGTTATGTTACCTGATGACCAATTGGTCGATTTGGCATTTCAAGGGTTAATTCTGCCTCTGAAATAGAAATTTGCAGGGCAGGAATTCACTGACTTAGGCCATTTGCTCCATCGTTTATCGGCACAAGAAAGTCGATATTCAGATAAACGGTTTAAGGATAAGTTTAGGACAAATAATAGTGAAAAGGTGTCGGAAACCGAATTTGCAAATCCGGACCCTCTGTGTATTCCGCACAAGTCCAGGAACACGCTAGTGCACACAGTCTCAACATTGGTAAATATCACAGTCATACTCAACGAATAATAAGGTACTTTAATTAGTTAACCAAAACTGGTTGCTCAACCTTAAGGTCAAGTTACAAATATACGCCACGCAGGGTGAAAACTTATTAAAAGAGAAATAACAGCAGCGGAAAATAAGATAACTTCATGGCGCCATCCAGTATACCACAGGCAACTGACTGGGTTCGCTCCCTAGATAGACGATTCCTCTTGGAGCTCCTCCTCCAAAGCTGGTGTAGAATCTTCTTCAACTGATGTTGTATTGTGGCAAGGGTGAGTACTTGGTACTCAGCAAGTCATGCACAGAATGCAACTAATATACTACATGCATGGTCTATTACAAAGGAATAGCTCAGGGTATAATTGCAGTGAAACAACATTTGACAAGTAACATAAGTAGATTCGAAAGCAGTAGAAACATGTATAAGATCAATAACTTTTCCAAGAGTTAAATAGACATCTTTCCCATTCCTAATCCACATTTCCATCAACGTCATTATTAAACCAAACCAAACCTTTCAAGTCCAAGTTATTTTCGAGAAAGTCTAACCCTTGACTGTAATTCCCGAGTAATGTCCAATGCCGCGGACATGGCTATTTGAATAGATTTTACACTTTGCAGAGGTTATGCACTTTACCCACAAGATACAGCCAAACACCACAAAGGCGAGTGTCCGTAACAAAGTCTTTCAGAAACTTCTAACAGCAGAAGTGGGCCTCCCCGGTTATTGCACACTAACCCTTCCCTTAGCGAAGGTGAAGTTTAGGCCAATCAACCGTTAGATGGGTACTGGCGCAGCCAGACGCTCCCCCGTACAACTACACAAAAGGTATAGTTGACACCCCGAAGTCCCACAGGTACGTTATTAGCAACTTAGTCAACTAGGTCCGCCCCATTACAGACATGTGGTTGCACGTTTGACTCAGTTCAAAGGCTTGCAAGGTTAAGTCCTTAGGGTGACCAGGGCAAGACTACCCGAAGAATCAAATCAACGCTCCTGGTGCCACAACTGGTCCACCCGATCATTCTTGCCACATGCCCCGGTCGAAAACTATTTATCAAACCCCCAGTTATTTACCACGCACCACGTGCCATCAATATCATCATCAATAACACATGACACTTCTCAAAACAGGTTCCATATCTCATTAAGTCAATGTTATCATGTAATTATCAAAAACATGTTACGTGGCAAGGCTAAGCATACTACATCGGTCTAATTACTCATGTTGGCAATTTAGTAATGCCCAACTAATAATCCACAACTACGGTGACAAGGGGTCATGGCACATAAATAATAATCAAGGTGTCATAGTGCAACGTTGGCATTTTACTAATCTCCCAAAATTAATTAAAGCATTTTTTTTAATTAAACTAGCATGCAATAAATTAAATCAAAATAATTTCAAAATGGGATCAACATGGTCAAAGCACAACTTGCCTTCAAAGAGTACTTGTTCTTGGTCTTGGGTTGGCTCCTGGGTCAACACTTCACCTTCGAAGCCCTCGGGTACTTCAACGTCTAGTCGTAACGCGTGCAAATAGCAACTAATAAATAAAACAGTACACAAAAAGTATCCGAACATACAAATAAAGTAAATAAACAGAGAGAGCATAATTTTATGAATTTTTAGAAATTTGAATCGGCAAAATCGGTGTTGAAATGCAAAAGTTACAAGCGTTTAAAGTTTAAATAATCAATTAAATAATATTACAGAGAAAAACTTTGGTCCAAAAATTAAATAATATTCACCATTAGGTAGATCTCAATTTTATAAAAATTTAGAAATTTGAATCACTCAAATCGGAGTTAAAATACAAAAGTTATAAGCGTTTGAAGTTTCAAAATTCAAATAAATCAATAATCCGAATTAATCCATTTATTTTTATATTGAAAAATCCGAATATGACGTCAGCATGACGTCAGCGTGGAATTTGATTTTCCACTGAATTATTTTTCTATTGAAAAATCGATTTATTGCGTCAGCTGACGTCATCGGGTCCATGGACGTGGTCCACGGTTCGGTTTGGGTCCACCGTGGACCCGGTCCACGAGTACATGTCTCACTGACATGTGGGCCCCCTCGGATGACATCAGCGGTGATGTCATCACGCTCGGCTGAGGATGGCTGACAGCTGGGCCCTACCGTGACATCAGCGGTGACGTCATGTTGCGGTTCGGCTGAGCCGCTGACACGCGGGTCCCATGCTAACGTCACGCATGACGTCAGCGGCGACCGGGCGGTGACCGTGCTGACCGTGACGGTCAGTCTTCTGGCCACGTGGCTAGATCTCGGCCGTTGATTTGAAAATCAACGGCCCAGATCAGATCTGGGTTTCACGCGTTAGGAAACAACACGGTCGATATGGACCGTTCGATCTTGATCGGACGGTCAAGATCTGATCTAAAGCTACAACGTGGGTTAACCCTAGCTATACAATCTAGATCTAATGGCTGAGATCTATCCAAGCACGGTGCAGTTACGGCTACGTGGCGCGATCTAAAATGTTGGATCTAGATCCAACGGTTGGAAACAGATCTAAAATCTAAAACGTGAAAATTAACCGGGGATGACGTGGACGAATCCTGGCCGCTGGATCTTAATCGGACGGTTGGTGGAGCTCGCAAGACAGTGATGGCGTGTGGCGGCGCTAGAAGACCAGAGTTGGGGACGACGACCAAGCGAACGGCGCTACGGGGCTCCTCCGGTGAGGTGAGTGGTAGTCTCCGACGCGTCTTGTCCTTGCGGTTCCGGATCTGGGCTCGGTGGCGGCGGAGGACGGCGGACGCTGGCGGAAACAACGAAGAACCGCGGTGGAAGCCTAACCCAACTACGGCGAGCGATTGCGGCGCAACCACAGCGGCTGAGGCGTGATGGTCTAGGGCTACGGGTGCGCACGGAAATGGGCTACAAGCTGGCGGCGGCGGCGGAATCCGAATCCATTTCGGATTGGGTGACGTGGCTCAACGTGGACCGTTGGATCAAGATCCAACGGGCACGGGGTTTGGTCTCGGGTCCGGCTTGGCGACCTGGCTGGCTCGGTCGGGTTCGGGCTCGGGTGACGTGGCACAATCGTGGCCGTTGGATCTCGATCCAACGGTCACGCGGTTAGGGTTAGGTTGGGCTCGGGTCCGGCTCAAACGCGGCTCGGGTTGGGCTTGAGTCCGACTCGGTCGGATGAACAGTGAAACCAACTCGATTTTCCAACGATTAAAATAATCTGATTAATTTCTAGAAATTCATTTAATTCAAGAAAAATAGCAAAATGCTTAGAAAAATTCCAGAAAAATTGTAGAAAATGTTTTAGGACATTTTGGACCCAAATAAAATATGTCCAACAAAATTTTAGTTGCAAAATTAAATTCTTTAATTATTTGAAAAGGGAATAAATTTAAATAAATTCTAAATAAATCCAAATAAATCCCAGAAAATTCCAAAAATTCACAAAAGTGCAAAATAACACTTAAATTTATGAAAAGCAAAAATTTGGGGTGTTACAAACCTCCCCCCTTAACAGAATCTCGTCCCCGAGATTTAGGGCTTACTAAAGAATAGATTTGGAAACTCTTTCTTCAAATCCTTCTCGCGCTCCCAAGTTGCTTCACTCTCTGCATGGTTGCTCCACTGGACTCTGTAGAAACGGGTTGACTTATTCCTTGTCTCCTGATCCATTGTGTCCAAAATCTTGACACGGTGCTCCTTGTAGGTCAGATCTTCCTGTAGCTCGATCGATTCCAAGGGTGTTTGCTCGTCTGGCACTCGAAGACACTTCTTTAGCTGGGACATGTGGAACACATCATGTACTCCCGCCAACGACTGCGGCAACTCCAGCTGGTAAGAAACTTCGCCTCTGCGGCTCAAAATCTTAAATAGTCCGACATATCGCGGTGCGAGCTTCCCTTTGGCATGGAATCTTTTGACTCCCTTGAGGGGTGTAACTCTAAGATACACGAAATCCTCCGGTTCAAAGCTCAAGTCTCGGCGACGGTTGTTGGCGTAGCTTTTCTGTCTTGACTGTGCTACCATCAGTCTTTCCCGGATCATGGCAATCTGCTCTTCAGCGTTTTGAAGAATGTCCGGCCCATAGACACGGCGTTCACCTGTCTCATTCCAGTTCAACGGTGTTCGACAAGGTCGACCGTATAGTGCCTCAAATGGTGACATTTGCAAACTTCCTTGATAGCTATTGTTGTAGCTGAACTGAACATACGACAGACTATTATCCCAAGAGGTAGCATAAGCCAATGCACATGCTCTTAACATATCCTCCAATATCTGATTAACTCTTTCAGTCTGTCCATCCGTCTGCGGATGATAGGCGGTGCTGAAGTTCAAACGGGTCCCCATGGCTTCATGCAGCTTATTCCAGAATCTCGAGGTAAACTGGGTACCTCTGTCCGATACAATCTTCTTCGGCACTCCATGCAAACAGACGATCCTGGTCATGTATAACTCGGCTAACTTGTCCCCCGAGTAAGTGGTCTTTACTGGAATAAAATGGGCGACCTTAGTCAAGCGGTCCACTATAACCCATATGGAGTCATATCCACCAGAGTCTTCGGCAAACCGGTAATGAAGTCCATTCCGATTTCCTCCCACTTCCACTCAGGTATCCTTAACGGCTGCAGCAGTCCCGCTGGCCTCTGATGCATTGCCTTGACTCTCTGGCATATGTCGCACAGCGCAACATGCTCAGCCACCAGAATCTTTCCTTCAAATCCTGGTACATCTTGGCACTTCCCGGATGAATTGAATACTTGGAGTCATGGGCTTCTTCTAGGATCAGCTGCTTCAGTTCCTTCTTGTTCGGCACACAAATTCGATCCTTCATCCATAACGTGCCTTGCTCGTCCAGCTTGAAGTCCTTCGCCTTGCCCTCCTCCATCTTGGACTTGACTCGCTGTACCTTATCATCGTCCTTCTGTCCTTCTCTGATCTGGTCCTCCAGGGTAGGCTTTACTTCCAATGCGGCCATGAATCCTTCTGGTACTACTTCCATCTGCATTCTCTGAAACTCCTGGCATAGCTCGTCCTGACTTGTGGCTATCAGTACATTCACAGTATGGCTCTTCCTACTCAAGGCATCAACCACCACGTTAACCTTCCCAGGGTGGTACTGAATTCCAACATTATAGTCCTTGACCAACTCTAACCATCTCCTCTGCCTCATATTCAAGTCCGATTGGGTGAAGATGTACTTAAGACTCTTATGATCCGTATACACTTCACATCTGTTTCCAATCAAATAATGACGCCACAACTTCAAGGCGTGCACTACGGCAGCTAACTCTAGGTCATGCGTCGGATAATTCTCCTCGTGTGGTCTCAACTGCCTCGATGCATAAGCAACGACCTTTCCGTTCTGCATCAGCACACATCCAAGTCCTTGGCGCGATGCATCACAATAGATATCGAAGCTTTGATTAACGTCCGGTAGAACTAACACCGGGGCTGATGTCAATCGCTTCTTCAGCTCTTGAAAACCTTTCTCGCACTCCGACGTCCAGCTGAACTTCTCCTTTTTCAACAATTGCGTAAGGGGTCTCGCAATCGTCAAAAAGCCTTCGATGAAACGGCGGTAGTAACCTGCCATACCAAGGAAACTACGAATCTGGGTCACGGTCTTCGGTTGCTCCCAGTGTAACATAGCTTCTACCTTGCTTGGATCTACGGTGACTCCTTTTGCGGTCATTACATGTCCGAGGAACTCCACCTTGTCCTTCCAAAAGTCGCACTTGCTGAACTTGGCGAAGAGTTGTTGTTCCCTTAGCTTCTCCAAGACTCGCCTCAAGTACTCTGCATGTTCATCCTTTGTCTTGGAGTAAACTAAGATGTCATCTATGAACACAACAACAAACTTGTCCAAATATTCCATGAACACCTTATTCATCATATTCATGAAATATGCTGGCGCATTCGCCAGACCGAATGACATAACTGTAAACTCGTAATGTCCGTATCTGGACGAAAACGCGGTCTTCGGAATATCCTCTGATCGGATCTTCAACTGGTGGTATCCCGATCTCAGATCAATCTTGGAGAAGACTCCGGCTCCTCTCAGCTGGTCAAACAGATCATCGATCCTAGGTAGCGGGTACTTATTCTTCACGGTGACTTCATTGAGTGCACGGTAGTCAATGCACATCCTGAAGCTCCCGTCCTTCTTCTTGACGAACAGAACTGGAGCTCCCCACGACGACAAACTCGGTCTGATGAATCCTTTCTCCATCAGCTCTTCAAGCTGCTTCTTCATCTCTACCAATTCTTCGGTGGACATCCGATAGGGTCTCTTTGCTATCAGCGCTGTACCAGGTACAAGTTCTATCACAAACTCTATGTCTCTGTCTGGCGGCATACCAGGTAGATCTTCAGGAAAAACATCTGGATACTCATTCACTACTGAGACATCTACTATGCTGATCGCCTTCGCACTGTTAACCATCAACTGTCCATCTTTAACGGCGGTGGCTTGAAATTCCACTTTCCTTCCACACGGGCTCTCAACTGAGATAATCCTTCATCCACAATCCAGCACAGCCTTATGCTTGGATAACCAATCCATTCACAAAATAACATCTAATGTCTGGGTTTCCAGTATAATAAGGTTCGCTAGGAATTCTACCCCATCTATTAATATTCTCACCCCAGAACATCCTACTTTAGTTCGGAGTTCGGAACCAGAGGGTTTGAACTAAAAGCATGCATTTAAGTATTGCAATCTCCAAATCGTTTTTAGCAGCAAAGCCTTGAGAAACAAACGAATGCGAAGCTCCAGAGTCAAACAAAACTGTTGCAGGTACTGAGTTGACAAGTAACTTACCCAGCACGACGTCCGTGGCATTCTGGAGTGCCTCTGCGGTGACATGGTTTACTCGGCCTCTCACTACGGTTTGGGGCGTGGCTCCTGGCTGTGCTGTCCTGCGGCTTGCTCTGGGTGCAGGCGTCCTGGCCGGTGTGGATCCCAGATTGAAGCGGACCAGGGTCACTCCTGCTGTCTTCTTGGGGCAACTGTTGGAGAAGTGCCCTGGCTCATTGCATGTGTAGCAGCGTCTCACTGTGCCCTGTTGACTGCCTAAAGCGGCGTTTCTGGCTGGAGCTGGGGTCTGATAACTCTGGTTGACGGGTCTCGATGCTGGTGACGGTGTCCTTGTTGCATTCTGCGGCTGAAATCTGAAAAACTGATTTGGCGCAACCCTCAAGCGTTGCTGCGCTCCCTAACACGACCCCTGCTGTTGCATCCTGCGCTTCCGGTTCTCATCCAGTTCCTTGTGCTTGTCTTCAAGAATGAGCGCCTTGTTCACAAGCTCCTGGAAATCTGGAAAGGTGTGGGTGATCAGTCCCACCTGCAGTCATGAGTTAAGTCCCTTCATAAAGCAAGACTGTCTGGCCTTATCTGTCGCTACGTCTTCAGGTGCGTAACGTGCAAGCTGTGTGAACTTATTCAGATAATCTGACACCGGTTGATTACCTTGCTTCAGTGCCCTGAATTCTTCCTTCTTTAAGTCCATTATTCCTTCAGGCACGTGATACTGACGAAATGCAGCTGTAAACTCCTCCCAAGTGATGTCCTGAGGGTTCTCCCTCATGGCGCAGAAGTTCTCCCACCATTCTGCACCAGTCCCTTCCAACTGATGAGAAGCGTAGAGTACCTTCTCATTTCCCACACATTGGGCAATGTGTAGCTTCCTTTCTATTGACCTTAGCCAATCGTCCGCTTCCAGCGGATTGGCATTCCCAGAGAATGTGGGTGGATGAGTCCTCATGAACTCTGACAACTTTGCTCCCTGTCGCTGTCCCTGATTTGCTTGGTTAGCGGCGGCCTGAGCAATGACCTGCTGCATCTGCTGCATCATTGCATGCATCAACTGGGTCTGTGCGGCAAGGAATGCTCCAAAGTTCTGCATGTCAACGTTCCCAGCTGGGCGAGACCCACTACCATTGCCTCCAAGGTTTCCGCGGGTGTTCACCATCTGTCGATTACTCCAAGGTTTCAGAGATGAGAGGGAACAAGAATAGACAAGTGGTAGGGAACTTATGCGGGGGAAGGTGTAACTCAAAAATCCAACTTTATTATTTAATAATAATAACTTGGTATGGTCGCTCACAATGCCTACGGGCCTTGCAACACATACTGCACACTCAGCAAGCAATGAAAATCCAAATCGACTCACATTGGAGTCTAACGCTTAAAGGGGTGACTCTTATTGATCTAAGACGCAACTTGACATGGGAGTCTCAACGGCTATGTCTAAGCGCTCACTCATCGAGAAAACCTCCACTGCCTCCTCGTGGCGGGTGCGGCGGCATAGGCGCGAAACAATCGCCATGCCCTGCACTGCAGCTGTGGTTGATGACGCGGCGTCCTCCTCTGGCTTGGAATCTGGCCGTTGCTGTGGCTGTGGCGCGGGTGCAGGTGGCGCCTCTTCTGGGTCCTCCTCTAGCTCTGGGGCGTCCAACTTCAAAACTGGATCGGAGCCCTGTTCATATAGTGCGGTCTCCAGCTCTGCGATCTTTCCGCAGCATAGGTGACGTACTCACGAGCATTCTCCAAATGCTTTTTCTATTCCTCAACCTGCTCGCGAGCCTTCATCAACTCCTGAACTGTGTCACCGATAAGCTCCTCCTGGGCGGCGTCGAATCTGGCTAAGTGAGTGACAGTGGCATCCTCGTCCTCTATCCGCCTTCGTTGAGATCTGTTATCTCGGCGTGGGTGGTGATGGAATACTGTGCCTTCCAGCTACCTGGAGTAGGTGCGAGCGATCTGCTGCATTGCTCGACGCAACACCTCTTGGATTCCTATCTCAAAGGTAGACCTCCTGGCGGTGAAGTGGAAAGGGCGGCTGAACTTCATTTTCTCTCGGGCATACACCGTGATCTTGATGTCCCATCCTATGACCAGTCCTGCCTGCACGAGTGTAGTCCCTCGGTAGAGCGGTCTCTCAAAACCTCCAAGAAACTGAAGCATACGCCACAACTCGGCAGCGTAGACTCCCTCACGCTCGGCGTAGTTGTTCTTCATCATCATCTGTCAAGAGACACTCGCGTAAGAACGCAACATTTTAAAATCAAGTGGAAGACAAAAGAACTCAGCAAGGGGTATGAACAAGAAAGAAAGGGGTAAGTTGAGAATTCATTCATTATCTTGACAACTTTTAATTTTTAGAAAATAAGTTTTATCCGTACTACGACCAATCTAACTATGGGTGAGCCTACAGTCAGTATGGCTCTGATACCACCTTTGTCGGGACCCGAATTTGCAAATCCGGACCGTCTGTGTATTCCGCACTAGTCCAGGAACACACTAGTGCACACAGTCTCAACATTGGTAAATATCACAGTCATACTCAACGAATAATAAGGTACTTTAATTAGTTAACCAAAACTGGTTGCTCAACCTTAAGGTCAAGTTACAAATATATGCCACGCAGGGCGAAAATTTATTAAAAGAGAAATAACAGTAGCGGAAAATAAGATAACTTTGTGGCGCCATCCAGTATACCACAGGCAACTGATTGGGCTCTCTCCCTAGATAGATGGTTGCTCTTGGAGCTCCTCCTCCAAAGCTGGTGTAGACTCTTCTTCAACTGATGTTGTATTGTGGCAAGGGTGAGTACTTGGTACTCACCAAGTCATGCACAGAATGCAACTAATATACTACATGCATGGTCTATTACAAAGGAATAGCTCAGGGTATAATTGCAGTGAAACAGCATTTGACAAGTAACATAAGTAGATTCGAAAGCAGTAGAAACATGTATAAGATCAATAACTTTTCCAGGAGTTAAATAGTCATCTTTCCCATTCCTAATCCACATTTCCATCAACGTCATTATTAAACCAAACCAGACCTTTCAAGTCCAAGTTATTTTTGAGAAAGTCTAACCCTTGACTGTAATTCCCGAGTAATGTCTAATGCCGCAGACCCGGCTATTCGAATAGATTTTACACTCTGCAGAGGTTATGCACTTTACCCACAAGATACAGCCAAACACCACAAAGGCGAGTGTCCGTAACAAAGTCTTTCGGAAACTTTTAACGGCACAAGTGGGCCTCCCCGGTTATTGCACACTAACCCTTCCCTTAGCGAAGGCGAAGTTTAGCCAATCAACCGTTAGATGGGTACCTGGCCGCAGCCCCGGTACGCTCCCCCGTACAACTACACAAAAGGTATAGTTGACACCCCGAGGTCCCACAGGTACGTTATTAGCAACTTAGTCAACTAGGTCCGTCCCATTACAGACATGTGGTTGCACGTTTGACTCAATTCAAAGGCTTGCAAGGTTAAGTCCTTAGGGTGACCAGGGCAAGACTACACGAAGAACCAAATCAACGCTCCTGGTGCCACAACTGGCCCACCTGATCATTCTTGCCACATGCCACGGTCGAAAACTATTTATCAAACCCCCAGTTATTTACCACACACCACATGCCATCAATATCATCATCAATAACACATGACACTTCTCAAAATAGGTTCCATATCTCATTAAGTCAATGTTATCATGTAATTGTCAAAAACATGTTACGTGGCAAGGCTAAGCATACTACATCGGTCAACCTTCGATACAATGACAGCCCGAAGCTTCATGCGAAGAAGGTCATGACTCCTGAGCAGATTGAGGCACTGTATGACACCTCCAAGAGTTTCACCGTGGGGACCATCAAGGGTCTGAAGGATGTGCCTGCCGTGCTCAACAGGATGCTCAAGGTCACTCTTTGCCCCAAAGAGGGAGATGCTTCTGCCATCAGTTCCTATGGAAGGAACCTGCTGTACCATCTCGTCAAGCGCACCTACACCTTTGACATTGTCGACTTCATGTGGGAGACAATGAGGCAGAATGCGCAGAGCAATATGGCCAGTTATAGCTACGCTCCTTTTGTGATGGCATTGATCACTCATGTCAGTGGTCTGAAGTTTGTTAGGGATGAGGAGCATCTTTCTTACAAGGTCTGACCTTCGACTGCTCTTGCTGCTCCAGCAGCCCCTGGTCCTGCTACTAGGACTCGCCGGGGTCGCCCTTTGAGTTCTACGTCTGCTCCTGCTGTGCCTCCTGCCGTTCCTTCTGAGCAGACCGAGATCCTGAGCAGCACTCTTCAGAAGATGTTGAAGCACATCTTCTGCCTTTGCCGCGATATCTCCACTAAGCAGAAGGTGATGAGCCAGCAGATCAAGAAGAATGATCATGGCATTCGAAGCATCCGTCGCCACCTTGGTGAGGCAGTCTCTCCCAGTGACTCCTCCGGATCTCCTGAGGAGAGTAGTGATGCTAATTCTGCTGATCAGCTCTTTGGCATCACCTCCTCTGCTCCGCCTGCTCCTGGAGATGACCCTGGCAGCGAGGGCTCGCAGTACTCCACGTCTGACGATGAAGGCGACGATGAGTTATTTCCCGTGTCTTCCTCCTTTTGGTGTCTTGATGCCAAAGGGGGAGTGATATCTTTAGTGTCATCGTTTAGTTGTCTTGGTTTAGGTGGTGGACTCGTTTTCGTTTTTCTCTTGTTTGTCATTTGTGGGCTGGTTATTCGTTGCTTGATGTGTCGTCGTGAACTCTGTTATCTCTGTTATCCATGTTATGACATTGTGTTTATCTTATGCATGGTTTACATTCAGTTATTTGTGATGAATTCTCTCGGATGTAATGTTTTAGGGGGAGCTCTTGGATATTTCTCGTTAAATATGTGCATTTGATTCCACTCATTACTCCTAATGCACACATTTAGGGGGAGCTCCACCTTTATTTTGATATGCTAAGTCAATTTCATATTATATTCCATTGCTTTTAATTGTGTTGTCATCAATTCACCAAAAAGGGGGAGATTGAAAGTGCATCTAGGCCCCTCATTTTGTTTTGGTGATTAATGATGACACAATTAAAGAGATCTAACGTTTCAAACAAGAATAATGCAGATCTTGATATCATATCAAGCTCGGAATGACTTTGGACGCTCCTACGTACTTTAAAATTCAAGAAAATGGCATCAAGACGAAGACTTGTAATTTCTATTTTGATTTGAGTCTTAAGGATAGCCGTACTATTAAGAGGATACTACGGAAAATCGTTTTTAGGATGTGCATGTGCTCAAGGTCAAAACTTGCATATAAACTAGCACTCAATTACTTGCATTTTCGATAAACAGGAATTCCAACCGAGCCATCTAACTCGGAGAGTCCGGACATTTAGTCCGGAGTATCCGGACATTTTGTCCGGAGTATCCGGACATTTTGTCCGGAGTATCCGGACATTTTGTCCGGAGTCTCCGGGTTAACCCCTTCGGCCAAAATTCGAATTCCAGGGAGTCCGGAGTATCCAGACATTTTGTCCGGAGAGTCCGGATCATCCGGAGTATCCGGGTTAATTGTCCGGAGTCTCCAGACAGTTCAAAAAGGGGACAAACGGCTAGTTTTCAAAAATGGTATTTAAAGCCACCACTCCCCTCCAACGGCTAGGATCTCTATTGAGCTCATTCATAGCAGCATTCAAGCCATTCCTAACCTCTTCCAAGCATTCAATAGAGCTCATACTTCCTCCCACCATTAGATTTGTTATTTGATCCTTTTGGTGTGGTGAGGAAGAAGAGAAGTGCTAGGTGCATTCAATTCTAGTCCTTGAGCACTAGTTCATCCTCCAAGCGATTCTTCGTGGTGTTGTTACTCTTGGAGGTTGAAGGTCTCCTAGACGGCTAGGAGTCACCGGGAGCGACCGACGCTTGTGGTGCGCCCCGATCGTTTGTGAAGGCGAGTCTCACCTCCGAAAGGAAAGAGACAAGAAGTGAAGCCGGTGAGTGCATTTGTGCAACACCGGGAGGAAAGCGGGTTGAAAGAGACCCCAGCTCAAGTGCGACCGAGCCACCTCAACGGAGACGTAGGATTCCCTTCCAGAATCCGAACTTCGGTGAAAAATCGCGTCTCTCACTTTCTCTTTTACTCTCTAGCTTAGCTTGTGTAGATTTGTCTTTGTAAAGCTTAGATCTAGCTTGTTTCTTAGCTTTAATTCAAATCCATACTAGCTCTTGATCTAGATCGCTTGTGCTATCCATTTATTGTCATATCTTGTGCTAGTTAGAGTAACTTTAGTTGTGCTCCCGAGCCAGCCAACCCCGAATATCCGGATAAAATACCGGACACTCCGGACAACCCGGAGTATCCGGATAAAATACCCAGAGACTCCGGATTGACCTGCTCGGCCAGTTTTTATTCCGCTGCGATTTTTTAATCCGCCTATTCACCCCCCCTCTAGGCAACATCTTCGGTCCTTTCAGGCACAACCACGACGGCTCAGGCGTGATGGTCTATGGCTACGGGTGCGCACGGAAACGGGCTACAAGCTGGTGGCGACAGCGCAATAAATAGGCCCTCGACATCCATGATAAACACGGAAAACGAGGCCACACCCACGGGCGACGGCGGAATCCGAATCCATTTCGGATTGGGTGACGTGGCTCAACGTGGACCGTTGGATCAAGATCCAACGGGCACGGGGTTTGGGCTCGGGTCCAGCTTGGCGACCTGGCTGGCTCGGTCGGGTTCGGGTTCGGGTGACGTGGTACAATCGTGGCCGTTGAATCTCGATCCAACGGTCACGCGGTTAGGGTTAGGTTGGGCTCGGGTCCGGCTCAAACGCGGCTCGGCTCGGGCTCGAGTACGACTCGGGTTCCGACTCGGTCGGATGAACAGTGAAACCAACTCGATTTTCCAGCGATTAAAATAATCCGATTAATTTCTAGAAATTCATTTAATTCAAGAAAAATAGCAAAATGCTCAGAAAAATTCGAGAAAAATTCTAGAAAATGTTTTAGGACATTTTGGACCCAAATAAAATATTTCCAACAAAATTTTATTTGCAAAATTAATTTCTTTAATTATTTGAAAAGGGAATAAATTTAAATAAATTCCAAATAAATCCCAGAAAATTCCAAAAATTCACAAAAGTGCAAAATAACACATAAATTTATGAAAAGCAAAAATTTGGGGTGTTACAAAAGGGTAAATTAAATATGGACGAGTGTAGTTCAAACGAAACATCAGAAGACGATGAAGCAGATGTGAAACGGAGGTCAAATATTCTTTTGATGTATCAAAATGCGATAGGATGTTTGATTTATTGTTGCAGGAGAAACTTATAAAATTACCAGAAGGGCATGTCATTCCATCGGCTGATGAGATCAAAAAACAAAGATATTGCAACTGGCATCATTCTTTTTCACACAATACTAACGATTGAAATATTTTTAAGTAACAGATTCAATCAGCTATTGCTGATGGACGATTGAAGTTTGCGGACGAATCGACTATGCAGATAGATGTGAATCCTTTCCAAATCAACATGGTTCAATGCTCACGGAAAGGAAAAGGACCTATGGAAGAGGACAGCAAGCCAACACAGAGAGTTGAAGTCCGGTCCAGCACTAATGGGGATGAAATGGTGCAGATCACCATCGGCTCCATACAAATAGAAGCCGATCGGAGTGGTCGAAACTCAAGGACCGTGAGGCCGAAGGGAGAATTAGAGATTGGAAAATGGTAAAGGCAGAAAAAACTCCACCGAGAAGACCCAATCTTAAACCTAAACCAACTTTCTCCCAACTCTTGGAAAAATATGAAAAGATACGCTACCGGGGTAACGTTCCCGTCGACTAGGCTATTTCCACCGGCCATATACCTATCAGCCAAGCGAGTGCTATCGGCCAGATAGCTATTATCGGCCAAGCAGTGAGGAAGAGGCTCATTGGCAATGTCCCTTCTGGCAGTTCTGCTGGGAAAAGGGGATGACCTTACCCACAGTAGAGTCATGTCCCATGCAACACCCAATCAGGGATCGGACAACCCAGTCGGCTAAAGATAGGTTGTCCAGGCCAGTACGTGACCGGCTAGGATCAGAAAACAGAAGGCCAGTCCATGAGAGATTGTCGATGCCAAAACAAGGCGAATCCTCTAAGACCCCAAAAGCACCAATTTCCGACACCGCTGTCGAGCCAGAATCTAGCGGCGAAGTAAGCAATCTGGCTGGAAAAATCCGAAGGCTGTAACACCCTAGTTTTCGCTTCCTGGGGAAAAACCTAATTTAAATAAATTAAATTCAAAACTTGGAGTTTCTTTGGTGTTTATATTAACCTGGCATCCTTTCCCCTCTAAAATCGGGATTCAATTCCCTTTCGGTCGAAAAATCGAATTTCCAGATTCCCGCCGGTACCCGAAATTTCACCCGAGTCCAAAAATGCTCCAAAAATCCCCAAACCACTTCAATTGTGTTCCAAATATTCCAAAATGATTTTAGGAATCATTCCCCGGATTTTTGGACTTCCGTTCCTATTTTATCTCGTGCGGCTTTTGTTTATTGCCTGCAATCCGCGCCCGAATATTCAATTCCATAAAAATCATCCAAATTCAGTGGAACCAATTTTATTGGGTCCCAAATATTCTAAAATGGCTCTAGGAATTTTTCCGGAATTTTTAGACCATTTTTCCTAATTCTTCTCTAGGGCGGATTGTTCTTGTAAAGGAGGGCCAATGAGACGTTGCCACGTGGCGTCACTATTGGAGCTTCTTCTACCTCCAGCCAACTCCAAAGAACAGAGAGCTCCAACATGCTCCCATGGCTAGGGTTCTATTCAAACACCCATAACTCCTTCATTTCAACTCCAAAATGCGAAGCGCCGGTTCCGTTGAATTCGTAGCGGCATCCTCTTCCCATTCCCCACCATCTTTAATCCCAAAGCTCGCCGGAAGTTGAACAACCGAGCGAAAACCGAAATCACTCGAATGTCATTTACTCGACCATTTCACCTCCAATCAGCGCACCACCACCTCCATTCTCTTTGTATAAGTATCCCCGTTTCGGGAGTGTGCTCCTCTTTCCATCTACTCCACCCATGTGCCCGTGAGATCAAGAAAACCGACGTCGTGTTGAACTTTTTCGGTGTTCTTCGAGTTTGTGCTTGTAGATCCTTCTCCGGTGAGCCATTCTTCTTGCCACTTGGTTCCTTGGACCGTGGATGAGTCTAGAGTCTAACCCAACAATCAATTTTAGGTTGCATCAAGGATTGGCGATGAATTTCGCGTTTTCGTTGCTTCGGCCGAACCTCCATTCTTCGTTGATTTCTCTGATTCCGGCGAGGTTTGGCTCAATTCCTTCCTTCTCTAGGTTCCTAAGGATGTGATCTAGAGGTTCTAGGCTTTTATTTGGTCCAAATCCATGTGAAAATGGGGCAAAAATCCGTTTTTTTGCAAGAAAAGGGGGCTCTGTAGTTTTTGGCTCTGTTCTGGAACCAAAAAAAAATCGCGAGTGACTGTAGCAACAGTACTTTTTTCTTTTTCCTTGATTTTGCAGCAATTTCAAACTTCGGAAGCTCATAACTTTTGCATCCGAACTCCGTTTGACCCCATTCAAATTTCTAAATTCATCTAAAATCAAGATCTTCCTGTTAGTATTATTTTTATAATTTTTGGATTTTATTTATTTTCTTTTATTTATTTATTGCCTCGATTTGCGCGTAGCCAGGGACCCCGACGCGATCGCCGATCCCGCCGCCGGACTTCAAGTGTTCAATATTCTCGCTGTGGCCGAGGCAAGTCTCCTTGACGCATTTTGATCCCATGATTTATAAATGTTTTACACTGTTTTACAAATTGCATTGCTATTTATATTAAAAGAATGATGTTAACGTTAGGTTATTAGTTATACTTGTTGTTCCTACCACCTTGACATTGTTATCCATGACCCTTTGTCGCCCTAGTATAGTAATCCACCAATATAAATGTTTTTGGAAAAATATTTTGTTAGAGAAATAACTATTTGGAAGACAGTGTGGGTGGAACATATTAGTATAGAATGTAGATTGAAGCTAGAACCCAATTTGATTGGAGATTGCATGAATATTAGTGTTGATGGGATTGTTAGTTATGAAATTGATTTATGAACGTTGATGGTTCAAGTATTGTGAAGTTGGATTGTTATAGTAGTTCACACTGTAATGAATTGGGGGAAATTGTGGAAGATATCTGGTGTTGTGAAGTATATATGATGGGTTACATAAATCATTGCAAGTGAATAATATGTTGAATTGGATTCCTTTGGCTAATAAAATAGTATCAAATGTGAATCAGAGTTAGTTGGATTATTAGTGTTTGTGGGAAGTTATTATTAAAGGACTGATTAAGGAATAGCGGATTATGACAATATAAATCCGTGGTAATCAATTATGGAGAATTGTGAATAATCCAGAATGTTTGGTGGTTTAGTAAATGACAATGTTACGTATTCTCGGTGGTTTAGTAGATGATTATTGAATTATGGTATCGCGATAACCATTTATGCGGGATTACGAATAATGCGGATTATGGGTGATTTGTTTAGTAAATGTGGTATCATTGGTTATGGAAATAGCGGTAGTCGATGAATTAATGAAGTCTTGTATTTATAGAATCTTTCTTGAAAGATGCTTGGGGTGTGATTATGAATTATTCGTGATGGATTAAAGTAGATGATTTAGAGGTGACAGTGTGAATAATTAAATATATGGTATTATGAAGTATTATTGGTGGATTGTATTCTAGATGATTAGAGATAGTATTGTGAAGTATTCTCGGTGGTTTAGTAGACGATTTAGTGGAATCTTCCTAGCGAATGAGAAGATGGATCGTCGTATGAATGATGGATAAATCAGTAATACAAAGTATAGTTCAAGGGAAATATTTCATATATGAACATGATTGTGGTTCCATAAGATTTTAGAGTTATGATAGTACCATGATGTACTTCCTACTTGTTGGATACTATATTGAATTGGATTATTCGTATAATTGGAAAATTACGGCAGTAGAAGGATTATTGGAGAATACACAATTGATTATAAGGATTGTAATTCAACCCGTGGACTTGTATTTTGTAAAATAAACTATTGGTGGAATAGAATAGTTCGGTAGAAATGCTTAGACTTGCAAATGGTCAGTATTCACCTATGGGTGGGAATTTCATTTATCTCCTGGAACCTTGTGTTGAAAGTTATAGGCAAGGAGTATTGCCGATGGTTTACAAAATAAAAATAAAATGAAAAAATGGTTTTGGACTGGGGCGGAATGGTTTGTCTGGTGGGCGCGGATGGAGTGCTAGCTTTCATTGTGCAAGTACCGCCCCAAGTCAGTTAAGGACCGACGCTTATGACTGTCTCCATTCTAAGCATAACCGTACAACCACATGTCAAAGTGGGCAGGACCTGGCTAACTAATTTGTAGAAACCTGACTTAGACTCACCACTCGGTGGAATATGGGAGCCGGAAAGAGGCACTGTTGTTTTTCTCACATGGCGCAAGAGGGGGCTTCTGTACTGGGCGGATGGAACCCTAACAGCGGTGAAACCTCAGCGGGTGGGTCAGGTTAGGCGTATACATTGTAAAGGCCTTGTCGGGATATCCCTACCGGCACACCCAAGGAAGTGTGCTAATTGCATGGCATCAAGGGAATATCCTGTCTTGTGGGTAAAGCTGTACACCTCTGCAGAGTTAAAACTATTTGAATAGCCGTGCCTACGGTCAAAGGCAAAGCTTGCTGAATGCTTTCATACTGGTAGACTTTGGTTTTTGGTTTCAAACTAAATGATGGTTTGTTTTGGGATTCGAGAGCGGTTAGAACTCTCGGGTGTGCTTCTGGCGGCTAAAGCCAGGTAGGTGGAAGGAACCTGATCTTGTGAACCGTGGGCGCATGTGAGCCATGTGATTGGATTGAACCCTGATCTTGTTGAGATGTGGCGGATAGAGCCTGTACACTAGTGAGTGGTGGTTAGAACCTTCACTACAATATTACATAATTCAATTATTAAAAATAATTGCTCAAATATGCTTTGTGAAAGTTATTAACAAGTATGATTTGATGAAACTTGGCTTTATGCAAAAGAACCATATTAAGCTATCTTTGGATAGCCTACATTGTGCATAATCTCCCAGACTTGCTGAGTACTTTATGTACTCACGTGCTACATTCTAATCATATCTCAGAAGTGGAAGAAGCTGTCAAGGAATTCCAACGACTAGGGCGCGCTCCCCACTCGATTGCCTGTGGGCATTTGGATGGGTCGCTTTGGTGTTTTCGTCTTCCGCTGCGGTTGTTCAAGTCGTTCAGCCTGTTCAGGCCATAATGGTAAACCTTGACCATAAGGTTTTTGCTTTTATTTGGTATTACTCTTATTTAGTTATATGTGTTCGTGATATGGTTGTTGATTCATCACTTTTGACTGTGTGTACTAGCTACTGATCTGGGACTAGTACAGAAATACACAGAGGACTCCGGATAGCCGATCCGGGGGCCTACAAAGGCTGATTGAACCCAAGCCGAGGTGGTGTCCCTCGGGCCTTAGCAAATCACAGCACAGACGCCTCCAACGGCTAAAGACACAGGAAGAAAGAGAGGCCAAAGCAGAAAGGGAAAGAGATTGGGTTTTCAATAAACTACAGCCAATACCAGCCACAAGACAAGAATGGAAGAAGAAAGATCAAACCGATAGTGATTCAGACCAATCAGTTGATTCCGGATCTCCAATGATTAGAGACGACACACCACCAATGGACATCAACATGGTATTTACATTGCCCGCGGAATTCAAGACTGATGCTGAATCGGCTGAGGGGGTGTTCGCCCAGTTATGCCTTGGTGCGCAGGACACCGTATTCGAGAAGCCTCAGGACATGCATCGGCATTTAAAGCCATTATATCTCAAAGGGCACATCAATGGCCGACCGATATCAACGATGTTAGTCGACGGTGGAGCAACAGTAAACCTAATGCTTTTAAGCACCTTCAGGAAATTAGGTAAAGCTGACGAGGATCTGATCAAGACCAACATGGTGTTAAACGATTTCACAGGAGACCCCACCGAAGCGAAGGGTGTAATGATGACAGAGTTGACAGTGGGTAATAAAACACTGCCGACTGCGTTATTTGTGATTGAAGCTAAAGTCAATTACAGCGTGCTTCTCGGACGAGATTGGATCCACACTAATTGCTGTATTCCATCAACTATGCATCAAAAACTTGTGCAATGGAATAATAACGAGGTTGAAGTTGTATCAGCCGACACATCGGCTCATATCGCCATGGCCAGCATTGATGCTAACTGGCAACACGAGGAAGCCGAGTGCATATCAGGAAAAGTTTTGGACTACTACAATTTCATCTGCATCGGGAAATCAGGTTTAAAGCCGATCAGCGTCAAACCCAATACGTTTGATCGGACAAACGAAGTTATGAGAAGATGGAGTCCAAAACAATAGCAAAATTACAAGAAAAGATGAGGAGCTATCGGCGAGAAGTAGAATACAAAGAAGCTATCGAAGACTTCGAAGAAGAAAGACGAGGGCAAGGATTCACCTCCGCCGATTTACTCGAAGAAGTCGACATTGGAAAAGGTGATAGGAAAAGACCAACTTATGTAAGTGCTAGATTAGATCCAGAATATAAATCAAAGTTGGTCGAGATGCTTAGAAAATATAGGGATTGTTTTGCATGGGAGTACTACGAGATGCCAGGTTTAAGCCGACAACTTGTCGAGCATCGGTTACCCATAAAGGCTGGGTATCGGCCATTTAAACAATACCCAAGGCGGTTTAATACTACACTATATGATGCCATAAAGGAAGAAGTAGAACAATTGCTGGAGGCCAAGTTTATCAGGCCTTGCCGATACGCTGAGTGGGTCTCAAATATCGTTCCTGTAAAGAAGAAAAACGGTAAGCTACTAGTATGCGTAGATTTTAGACATTTGAATAAAGCTACGCCAAAAGATGAGTATCCGATGCCAATAGCCGATATGCTTATCGATGCTGCATCCGGAAATAAAATCATAAGCTTCCTCTACGGGAATGCCGGATATAACTAAATATTTATGGCTGAAGCCGATATACCCAAAATAGCCTTTAGGTGCCCAGGGGCTTTGGGACTCTACGAATGGACCATCATAACGTTCGTCTTGAAAAATGCTGGAGCGACGTACCAACGTGCTATGAACCATATTTTCCACAACTTAATCGGCCATACTGTAGAAATTTATATTGACGATGTTGTCGTGAAATCAAAAGAGGATTGGCAACACTTAGCCGATTTGGAAAAGATGTTTGAGAGCACAAGGGCACATAGGCTGAAGATGAATCCGCTTAAATGCGCTTTTGGGGTATCGGCTAGACAATTCCTCGGGTTTACGGTGCATGAAAAGGGGATTGAAGTAAATCATGCAAAAGTTAAAGCTATAGCCAATACTAAGCTACCGACAAATAAAAAAGAGCTACAGATATTGATCGGTAAGATCAATTACCTGCGATGCTTTATTTCAAATCTGTCCGGTCAGATTCGCGCCTTCACCCCATTGCTGAAGCTAAAAGAAAACCAAGAGTTTGTGTGGGGAGCCGATCAGCAGAGAGCTTTTGATGATATAAAAGGTTATCTGATGAAGCCCCCAGTGCTGGATGCTCCAAAGAATGGTCTACCCTTCAGGTTGTACATATCAGTTGAGGAAGAAGTAATAGGAGCGGTTTTGACGCAAGAAGCCAACGGTAAGGAACATACTATATTTTATTTAAGCCGACGGCTTCTAGATGCTAAAACCAGGTACCCCATGGTGGAAAAGTTATGTTTATCCCTGTACTTCGCATGCATGAAATTAAGGCACTACGTATTGGCATCTACGTGCATCGTGGTATGCAAAACAGATATTATTAAATACATGCTATCAGCACCGATCCTGTGAGTACGACTTGGAAAATGGGCATATGCCTTAACCGAGTTCAACCTAACTTATGAATCGGCTAAAGCTGTCAAAGGATAGGCCGTGGCCGATTTCATTATAGGAAGTAACACCCTGACCAGGATGGTCGATGTCTCCCCTTGGCACTTGCACTTCGACGGATCAGTATGCCAGGAGGGCGAAGGCATCGACATAGTGTTGATCTCCCCGAAAGGGCAAGTCTTCGAATTCGCGTATCGGCTTAATAGCCGATGCACTAATAACCAGGCAGAATACGAAGCGCTACTTAGAGGATTGCAACTATTGGAAAGCATAGGAGCAAGCGATGTAAGAGCCCTCGGGGATTCCTTACTAACAATACAACAAATCAAAGGGGAATTCCGATGCAACAATGACGTGTTGATACTGTACTTACAAAAATGCCTTCGAATCATAACCTCGTTCACAACATTCTCTATCGAGAGTATTCCCAGAGAGTTGAACAACAGAGCCAACTTGTTGGCACAAAAGGCATCGGGATACAGAGACCATGGCCCTCAAGGGGTGACTGAGTCGATTGACAACGCAATAATGTGTGCCCATCCTACCGACTGGAGAACTGAGATAAAAGATTACTTATTAGATCCATCTAAGCTTACTAAACGAAAAGTTCGGCAAAAAGCATTAAAATACGTTGTAATGGAGGACACATTATATTTCCGAACCATGGAGGGTTTGTTGCTAAGGTGCCTGGGGGCTGAGGAAGCCAAGGTAGCAATGGGAGAAGTCCATGAAAGAATTTGTGGGTCACATCAATCGGCTCACAAGATGAAATGGATACTAAGACGGACAGGATACTTTTGGCCGATGATGTTGGAAGATTGCTTCAAGTATTACAGGGGATGCCAGACATGTCAAACGTTTGGCAACATACAGTCAGTACCAGCATCGACTTTACATCCAATTATCAAACCATGGCCGTTTAGAGGATGGGGCATAAACATAATCGGCCAAATATTCCCAACATCCAGCAAAGGCCATAAGTTTATTCTCGCGGCAACAGACTACTTTTCAAAATGGGTTGAAGCCATACCTCTCAAAAAACTCACTAGCGTGGAATTGATCGGCTTTATTAACGAACATATAGTCCATCGGTTTGGAATCCCGCAAACAATCATAACTGACCAAGGGACGGTGTTCATGTCTAGGGAATTCCAAGACTTTGCAAAAAAACTTGGGTATCAAACTACTCAATTCCTCACCCTATTACGCTCAACTAATGGACAAGCCGAGTCGTCAAACAAGGCTTTGATAAAGCTGATAAAAAGGAAAGTCGAAGAGAAGTCGAGGAATTGGCACTCAACACTATCGGAAGCCCTATGGGCCTATCGGCTATCTTACCATGGGTCGACTGAACTATCGCCTTTTCAGCTAGTATATGGACAAGAAGTCGTTCTGCCTGTAGAAATCAACATCGACTCGGTCAGAATATCCAAGCAGGGTGAGTTATCGGCCGATGAGTACAAGCATCTGATGTTTGACAACTTGGATGACTTGGCGGAGTTAAGGCTGATTACGTTAAATCGGCTTAAAAGGAACAAGGAAAGAGTCGCCAGGTGTTATAACAGAAAAGTAATGCCGAAATCTTTCAGTAAAGACGATTTGGTTTGGAAGATAGTATTGCCAGTCGAGTCTAAAGATAGCCGATTCGGTAAATGGTCTCCAACATGGGAAGGCCCGTATAAAATAAATCAGCTAATCGATGGTAACTTGTACATACTTGAGACTCTCGAAGGATACGTATTACCAAAAGCAATCAATGGAAAATACTTAAAACCATACTATCCTAGCGTGTGGATCGGAGCATAAGCACATCAAGTCAGTATGCACATCCAGGGATAAGTTAAAGTCGTTAAGACAATCGGCTATTAAAACCGATGGTAAGGCCAAGTTTACAACCACAGTGCAAAACATCCAAACATTCAACAGAGTTTGAGCAAATAGCATTCAACATAAAGTTATTACAATCCTAACCCGGGAAGATGGGCTCCTAGACCCGACAGTGCTGCTGCCGCTTTACCGATAGTTGACTGGATACTGTCCACGAGTCACTCATCGGCTACTGCATTGCCAGGGATGGGAGTCACCTTGGCCGACTGGAGCTTAACCTTTCCAAATATCTCACCGATTTGTCGTTTCTTGTTCACCAGGGAAGAAGTCGACTCGGTGGCCTTCAACTGGATTTGGCAAGCACTTTTGTAACCAAGGCCAACTGCTCTTCAAGCTTTTTCTTAGCCGCTTCCAGCTATTGGACTTTCTCCTTGGTTTGCTTGAGGGCAATAGTATCTTGATCATACTCCTTTTTCTTGAGCTTAGCATCGGCTACTAGTTCGTCTAAAAGCCACGGATCAGCTTGTTGTGCTTTCCTTTGGGCGATTCTGGATTTAGCCGCTTCCACTTCCCCCCTCCGGTCATCCAAATGACAGACGTCCAGTAAGGCCCTCATAGCTTCGGGGAGGAGATCGGCTTGTATGGCGGCCATGGCAGTTCTTAAGGGCTGGGTGTTCACCAGGAGCTGAGCCTCGGGCTGCATCACTTCGGGTAGTAGGCGGTTAAGCTGATCTTGCATACCTGGTGCCGAGGTGACAGCAGCCGATGCTTCAGCGCATGCATCGATGATACGGCGGATATCGGTCGGATAATCGTCAGTGGCCAGTACCTCCGGATCATCCAGCTCATCCAAGGAAAAACCTAGCAGATCGGCTGGATTGGCAAATGAGGCGGGAGAAGAGGGCGCCGCAGTAGGTGCCAGGACTTGTGGAAGTGAAGCTGCAACTTCGGCAACCGGATCTGACGTTAAAAATGGAGCCAGCACCGAAAACTCAGGTGGCATGGCTGTCATGTCCCTTTGGAGGTTGGCCAAAACAATGGCCACTTGGACCGACGATGACTGTTAAAGAAATAATCAATCACCGAAAATGAAAGGAACCAAGAAAATCAATCCAGTAAAAGGGACATACCTTAGTAGCTGATCCTTCCGGAGAATTCTCGGCACTTCCTTCTGTGGCCTGGATGGGCTTCTTCACAGTAACTTTGTATTTTTTGGTCTGCTCTGAAAAACGAACCGGTTAATATTAAAACACAACGCGAAAGAAGGATGCACCCGGTCAGGTTACTTACTCGAAGGGCGCTGTTTCGCAATATCGGACAATGAAGGGTTGTTCACCCCCAAAGTACCGGAGGCATAGCCGGTGAGGCCCATCGATTGGCCCGGTCTTCTAGTGGACTGGGCACCACTAGATGGAACTGACGAAGCTGCCCTCTTGCTTCCCGTCTTCTTGGATGATTGAGCCTGGGGGAAAGGGCGATATGAATCAGCCAAAATTAGGGTGCAAAATATAGATAAAATGGATTCAATGAAAAAGAAATGAAAAAGAAAAAAAGGAAAATCAGTACCTCTACAGCTATTGATGAGTTAGTATAGCCCGAAGATCTATCTTCACTTGAAGTATTGGGAATTACCATCGGCTCATAATAGTCAGGTAAAAATAAAGAAATAATAGCCGACAGGATTCTGTCCAAAAGAAGGGCTCCGGCCATAGAAGACCACCAAGCTGTGTATCGGCTTGATCGACGAGTGTTAAGGATGAAGTGCTGGAGCCTTGTAATCTGGAGGTCATCGGCTAGCTCAAGAACTATTTCGGCTACTGTCATGTTACTTACCCTAGTTCTAGGCTGGACCCGATCAAGGAAAGGTAGGCTAGGGATAACTTGACCGAAGCCCAGTTGGCGAGCATAAATCGAAGGGTGGTAGAACTCATAAGATGATTGAAATGTCCGATTTCTTGTGCTTAGTCTTGCATGAAGTATGCTGGGGGAGACGAAAAACTTGAAAAGGTCGAGAGAGAACCGGGACATGGAGGAACTATCGGCTTCCAAGCGGAAAAAGGTCGGACGAGGGAAATCAGCTAAGTTTGTATAGCTAAAGAAGTCTTGCTGACCAAAGCCGATACGGTCCAAGTTCAGAAAAAAGGACATGTACTTGTAAAAACCAGCGGATGACATTTTCACTTCTCCAGCAGAACACATTATATACTTCTCCCCGTAAGATCGGCTAGCTGTGTATGTGGGGGTTGAATCTTCAGGGTAATCTTCTCGGGGAAATCCTGGGTCTTCCAATGGGTCAGGAATAAGCGATCGGCTAAAAAGACAATGCAGCCACATTTGTATAAACCATAGAGGCCCTCCGATATTACCAACGATAAAACTGGAAAAACCCAAGAAAAGTCTGCTCCAGATCACATGCATCATCTGGAAAACTGCCCCTAGCAAAGTCTTCTCCAAGGCAAGCCGATGACCTTCTACTAAACGCTCCGCTATGAGCTGATAGACTTGTGTCGGCCCGAGAGAGGCTCCACAAAATAGGTATCTGTCCAGTCACAAATTGTGGAAGGCGACGTGCTCCTCATCCGACACAGGCCCATTCACCTTGTTATTGTCCTGAATGTATTTTCGCCATCCTTTGCCCTTCTTTCGAATAAGCTTGTAGATAGGTTTGTCACTAAAAGCTAATATCTACTCTCCGTTAGGCCTAAGGTAGCACAACTGGGCCATGTCCAGAAGGGTAGGATTGATTGGGCTGGTTGGGAAAAGAAAAGCGTTAAATGAGTCAGACCAAAAGTAACACGTCGTGGCCACCAAGGGCTCATTGGCTTCTGGGTCTGCTAAACTCAAAGTGAGGCACTCGGCTATCCCCATTCTGTCCCACTTAGCTCTCTTTTGGGCGGCTACTCTGATGTACCATGATCTCCAACCCTTGAAGGGTGTCGGCCAAGCTCTAAAACTCTTGCCCCACTCTTTTACATTGTAGCCGGTAGCCGATAGGGCAAGGTGCGGGATCTCCTGATTAATAACTACCTCGGCTTCTATGCTCCCTACCGGCCCTAAGTAGAATTGATCATCACTATTGGGAATCGGGATGAGTACCTGAGAAAAATCCATTCTAGCCGACTTCAAGAGATGGATTAGGGTTTGACAAAGAGAGGGAAGGCAGATTGCTATCGATTCGAGAGCTTGAAGACGTGCAAACGACCGTGGGGGTCCCGCATATTTATACTGCGGTGAAAAGGACCAATAGGCGGGAACGGTTATAGCATTAAAAACGCATCGAGATTTTTTACAGCGCCATTAATGGGGCAATTATCGAGGAAATCTTTCTTCACAAGCCAACTGTGAAGAAAAGACGATACGATTTTTGGAAGACAACGCGTTATCTTCCAAAAATGGGGGGCATATGTTTGCACCAAGATTTGGCATGCACAAAAAGTATCGGCCCAATTCAAATATGGAAAATTTGATACATGCAATGGAAAAGATAGGCTATAACCACCAAGGAGTCCGTCGCCAAAATGGAAAAGAAATCGGATCAAAGCCGATATGGATATGGTTGCCGTATCCATGCAGGACTCGGATCGGCAGGAGCGTATAAAAGAAATAGACCAGGGGAAGAAAAAAGGACCATCAACAAAAACACTACACACATACTTTTTACAGTTCTTTTCGTCGTTTTTCTAGTCTAGCAATCCTTCCTCTGTAAGTCATCGAGATCAATAAAAGTTGCGCATCACCGATTTGTTGCTCTAGTCGACTTGTTTTTCAGGTTCGATCTGCTTTGCTTGTTGCGCAACGCCTCTCAAAGTCGATCTACCTTTACCTCGGATTAACCCTGATCGGCTGGTCTAGTTATCCCCTTATCGGCTCAAAGCCGATCGGTGTTAAGCCGATAATTTTGATTATCGGCTGGTTGTACTCACAATCACCACCTTGTCAATTTCAGGTCAAATTGACTGACACGCTCTGCAAACCCGTTGTTTGCCTTGTGTGTTCGAGGCTAAGAACTCTCCATCACGCTTTTAGCGCGAACAATAGGATTAGAACTAGAGGTGGGAGTCATGCCGTGCCGGCCCGGCCCGAGCCCATCGTGCTTCGGGCCGAAACCGTGCCGTGCCACGACGGCCCATCGTGCCCACCATGCCTGGTCGTGCCAGCCTGACTTGCCTTTGGCGAGCCCAGGCCCGGCCCATTTGCGCTTCGTGCCGTGCCGGCCCAGGCTCGACCCATTTTCACTATTGTGACAAGCAAAGAAATAAAACACATCACTACTATTAAACTACCTATTTTAATTACATAAGAGACTAAGCACATCAATGAAATGTCAAACACAAATGCAATGCTTGAAGATGCCCTGAATCAACAATATCTGCCAACTTTTAGGTCTTAATCCATGATTTCGTGCCCGTTCGTGCCGTGCCGGCACGGGCTCGACCCAAACGATCGTGCCGGGCCGTGCCGCCCATCGTGCCCAGTTTTTAGGCCCAGCACGGCCCGTGCTCTGATTCTTGAGCGGCCGGCACCGCGAAACCGTGCCATGCTGGGCTTTGCACCGGGCCATCCCGTCGTGCTTCGGGCCGGCCCAAAAGAGCCCGGCCCAAGTACCCATTGAACTACCTGTTCGTCGAGTGCTTGCTTACTGTGAGTGTGACCAAAGGAGTCCCTTTTCCTCTTTTCGATTTGTGTGCCATGCCAGTATGCCACATCAATCAATCTATGTTTCTGTACTACACATTTGCTCACAATGTGTTATAAGATTTTTCTTTTCGATGAATAAATATTTTTGGTGTACTGATGGTGCGGTTTTTATATTTCCTTCCACCTTTAATTGTACAATGCATACCCATATCCTAGATCATTAGGCCAATTAATAATCTGCTTAATTCGTTGCATCGTCTTATATAGTGAGCTTTTCTTTATTTTCATGTTCCACTGATTTCAGTTGATCATATCATGTAACCTATGCAGGGTTCACAATATCGATCTGGAGATTTTCGGATGAACAGTAATTTTCGATAATCGCATAAATCGAGCCGAAAATCGAAAAAAATCGCATGAATTCAAAACCAGTTTTTTTTTAAAAAAAAAGATTCAAAAATCGTTGATTTTCGTGGAAAATCGACGATTTCGTGGAACTTTTATGTCATCGGTTTTTTGTAGCGATTATTGACGAAAATCGACCGATTTCCACCGATTTTCGACGAGTAAAATTTTTTGAATTTTTTATTTTTTTTTAATTTTTTTTAATCGTATCGGTTTACCAACCGGTTTTTGATATCAGATTGCGGCGATAAGGGCGAAAATCGCACGATAATAGTCGATTTTGTGAACCCTCAACCTATGTAGATGGCTTCAAGGATCCAAATTTGGGTCCAAAATCTGAAATCTCGGCCGAGATTTCGGACCCCCCCCCCGAGATTCAAAATACCGGTTGGTTAAAAAAATTTAAAAAAATTCAAAATGCTACAGTGCATATTCAAATTTCGCCGAGATCTCGGCGTTTTCGGCCGAGATTTTTATTTTTTACCGGATTTCTAATTTTTTCACCGGATATGATTGCATTTAGGTTGAAGATCATCCACAAAAAAATTCAGATTTTTTTGACCATTTTTTGAGCATTTTTTGGTCGGTTCAAACTGGACCGAAATCTCGGTGATTTCAGCCGAAATCTCGGATTTCCCGGTAGAAAAAAAACCGTGTTTTAAATTTGAATTTTAGATTCCGTCCGGATTTGATTTGAATTTCCGATATCTCGCCGAGATTTTGGATTTTTCTTCATGGACTTGTATTTCTAGCAATAAATCCATGTTGGAATGGCTTCCGTTGAGCTCCAGCAATAATGGAGGTGTGACACTACGTTTTGGTGTGACATTACAAATTGCGAAATTAGAGAAGAAAATCTTACGGCTAGAGGTTTACTCGCGTTTTTGGGCCTTTTGAAGTGTTTTGACACCACGGAGTGTTGTAACCTTATTTAACGTGCATGATAAGGTTAATAACATTATGAGATGTGTAATTAAGGTTAAAACAATAGGATATGGAGGTTAATAGCTTTTCCGGGCCGTTTCCGGGGTTTTGGGCCTTCCCGGGGGAGTTTGGGCCTTGGTGGGCTTTGGTGGTATGGAGTAGATCTCCGTAACGGACTAGGTTTGGGTGTGGGGGCTGGTAAAAGGGCTCCCCACCAGCCCTTGGGGCGTCCACCCCTGCCCCATGTGCCCCTAACCCTAGCCGCCACCCTTCCTCATCCCTCCACCTCCTAGACGCCCCATCTCTTGCCCCCATGGCGCCCCCATTGCTCCCCATTGCACACCACCTCTCCTCCACCCCCCTTGCTGCCCTAGGGTGACCTCCCCACCCCTGCATCCTCATGGATCCATCCGAGGAGCGAGGAGCGAGGAGCGAGGAGCGAGGAGCGAGGAGATCGATTGGAGTTTTCGTGCGTCGGGCAAAGGTATGATCATGGGGCTCCTCGGGGATGAGCTAGGTACTGTTATTAGGGAGTTTATCAAGTTTTTTGATCAATTGGAGGCGCTGGATTTGAGTAATTTGGGTTAGATGTTGCCACGTTTCTGTTTTCGGGCAGATTGAGCAGTCGAGCTAAGGTTCGCGTTTTCGCCAATTTAGATTTGGAATATGGCCGCACGGACTTATAGGAAGTTGTATATAATTTCATTACCTTTCTGTGCATATAAAGAAATTGAAATTCCGCCCAGCCGTTTGGAAGTTATGGCGGTTTTACCGAGCGCTGTCAAATCTGTGACGAGATTGAGACAGTTCGTGTTCAATGTTAGATTAAACAACCTTAGAGTCCGAATCAGTCTTTCCCTATAACTAGAAAAAGTTGGGAAATTTCCTAAGCTTCGCGTCGGTGTACTCCTTTAATCGATTTGGAGTCCCAGAACTCAAGTTATGGCCTTTGCAAGGCTGCTGTTCCGCCTGGACAGAACCTCTATTTTTAGGTTTTTGCGAGTAGTGGGCAATGTCGGGTGAGTTGGGGATTTGTGTACTGTTTTGTGGGCATTATTGAGAGTGTGTGATGCCTATGTGCAGGTGGTGTGACATCGGGAGTGCCCTCTACTTCCCACAAATCCGTCGCCCGCGGTTGAGGCAAGTGTGTTGTGATGGATAGCGAGTTGTAGGTTGCATGTTGAGATTAGATGGAATTGTTTACATGATATATGTCCACTTGCCATGTGTTAATGATTGCTATGATATGATGAGCATGTTTAATATGTTATGACGCCATGTGTTAAAATATGAGTTTTATATGATGTTGGCATGCTTGCATACATGACATGTTACATGGCCCGGGCGGTGAGAAAGTCATTAACTAATCCGAGAAGGTCGGTGAGAAAGTTATGACTAATCCGGAGAGCCAATAGAGTAAGTACTACATCGTGATTCCATCTACCGTGGGTTGTGGAAGCGAGGAGTAGGCACCCTCCATCTTCGGGATGGAAGGGGGGAGAGGGTGCACACCGACGGGTGTGTACTCAACCATACCGGTATGAGTTTCCAAGGAGATATGAGCATAACATTGCATTGCATTGCATTGCAATACATATTTAATGATTATGATGTTGTTATGTGCTCAAGTATGAGATGTTATATGTGATGTAAGGTAGTATTGTCTTGTAAATGATCTTGTTGTCCATTATAATATGCTTGCTGAGTTTTCGAACTCACGCTTGTGTTTTATGTTGTTTTTAGGTACTTTGAGATCGGCATGCGGGAAAAAGGGGTCTAGCTACACTTCTACACGTAGCTCCACCATCATAGTCCATAATTAATCACTTGGAGACATGATATTAAGAGTTGTGCCTTAAACTTAATGTATGGTTTAATTTAGCATGCTAGTGATTCCTTATTTGCTTCGTTATAGTTTATGAAGTAGTTGAGCGTAGTATTTTTTGGCGTAATTTGATGTTATGTCCATTTATGTTGATGTTATAGATGTCGTGTGCCATGTTATATCTTGCCATGATTGTGTTATTGTGTTAACTCATGGAAAAGCAAAGGAGATGCTGCCGAGATATCTGTTTTTAGCATATGTACCTTTGCTGGAATTTATGATTAAATGTGGTATTTAGATGTTGTTTAGCTTATGTTTGGTAGCATTCGGGCATATTAAATGCCGGGGTGTTACAGTTGGTATCAGAGCGGGCTGTAGGTCCTTGGAATGTGAATTTTTAGTATCATGCTATAGGGTACAACTAAAATGTGATGTGGAATAACTTAGAAACATGGCTTAGGTCTTAACTAAAACTTTGTTATAGGATAGCAACATTAAAACTTGCAAAAGTGGTATAACTAATTTAAAATTTGACACACATGGAGGCACAGTAGGAAAGGGTATGGGAATCGTTGCTTTACGCTTAAATGTTGTATTTGAGCCTTGATGTTGAATGCTACATTTGTTTATGTATGTTGCTATGTTTATGAAAGAATTGAATTGAATTGTTCGTGTTATTATGTTAAAGTGGGGTTGTGGTGCCGAAGCGTTTCGGTCACCTCTCTTTATTCATTGTAAGGGTGAAGTGTGACGGTGTGGCCGGTTAGCGCCATCACCGAAGAACTATTAACCCCTGTAGGAGAAGAGTGCTTACCCTTTCTGTCGTAGATCGGGTAGTTGACGGGAGTCAAATAGAGGAGTTTGGGGGTGGGTTCCTTCGTATGTTCTTCACCTTTGCTTTGACACCCGGTTTTGCTGGTTATTGTGGATTGTCTTAGGGAGGAAACATATGTGGTTGTTGTCCTCCCTATCTGAGAAAAGAGTTGAAGTTATCCTAGTGCCGACCTTAGGTTGGGTGGAGCTAAGTTTTGTAACTTTATCGGAAAAGGTTTGGTTGAACATTTTGTTTTCCCTAGTGCATCCTTCTTCCTTCTTGGAAGTATGGATCTTGAGATTTCTTGAAGAGTTTTGTGGGCAAATTTGGGAACTTGAGAGTGGAACTCTCCTGCATTTCTGTTAGAGTTTTGTTTTCTTCCTTGCCTGGAAAAGGAGAAATTGTCTAACGGTGTTAGATTACAGTTCATGAGTTGTGGTTGTCCTTAAAAGTGGAGTTGCATCTTGTTTGTCAAAAGTGAAAATGGTTGTTTAGCATGTCATGTAGTATGTAACAATGTGGTTATTGGAAATGATTTGTTCTTAAGTTAATTGGTGAGTTGAATCAGTTAAAAGTAATATTTGTGTTTAGCTTAAGATTAAATGAACTTCTAGTGTTGCAGATTACCCTATAATGAGAATGAATAAATATGTTAATGTACATGCTTAGAATCTGTTGCCTTGCTTTGAAAGTGCTTATGACCCTCGATTATGTTTAAAGTTTTAAACCCTAATGCATAGTTAAAACATTAAGATGATGTAGACTGCCGATATTGTTAAAGAAACTTTCTTTGGTTGTCTAAAGATGTTCTAATCTAATGGATTAATAGAGAGATTTAATCGTGTTGACTAGTGACTTTAATTTGGAAGTTGATTAGAGTTGCTATTTATGTTGTCGCAAACCATTAGTATAATTGGAAGTATGAAGTTGTGTTCCTACGATGCTAGTATCGATGTCAATTGTGAAGACATAGGCTTTCTTTGTTTATGATATTTCTAAAGCATTGGGATGGTCTAATCTATTAAATTTGTTTTAATAGTTGGAGTATGTTGTGTAGTGACAATTTGTTATGGTATATGGATAGTGTAACTAAAAACAATGTAATTGTTTTTATGATTATGCCTATTTATGGATATTGATGATTTAGTAGTGGTGGTAATTGTTTGGATTACTTTTTGGAAGCCATTGTAAAATAGTGGTTATTATAACATGTGGCGATGAAGTGAACCATGGATATTTTAGCATGATATAGAATTGTATCCTAAAGAAGGTATATCTTAGAATCATAATTTTCGACTTTGTCTTATGGAGATACTATTTGTATGTTGAAGTCATTTGTTAATGGAATAAGTTTTGATTGTCAAGATGTTGACGTATTTATGGTATAAAAATTGATAGGATGATCATGCTTAAGTATCTGTTGAAGTACTACGTTTGAAATATAGAATACGTTGTTTTATGACGTGTTGGTTTGTGGGGTTCTTGAGGAGGTAGTATGGATTGATTTAACATAGGTTTTCTCGATAAGTAAATAGTGATTATGGAATGCTTAAATGTTAAGGATAGTGGGACACTGGTTATGGTGAGTCTCATGCCGAGCTTGTGTATAAAACCTTTTGGTCTGGGTTGGTGGTTTGCTATCTTGGTTAAATGTTTTTTTTTGGTCAAGGTGTTCTTTATGTTGCATTTTCGAGTTTCCCTAAAACTCGTAGAGGTTGGTGCCCATCTTTGGTTTTGGCTAAGTTGTTCAGTTTATGCTATGAGTTTGATTTTGCACCCAAAAGCCTTTGAGTGGATCGCGCTCCTTCGGCGTTATGAAGCATACTTGGAGTAAATCTTAAAAAGGAAGCCGATGGACATAGTGGGCTGTGTTGAAAATTCTTGAGATTTAATTTGTAATTCTATTTGATTGGAGCTGGATTTATTTGGAAAAGGTCATGTGGTGTTTGCGAGTGTTTCAAAAGGGTGGATTTTATGAATGTTTATAAGTGATTCGGGTTGGTGAAGTGTTCTCATTTTGGGAAAATGAGTCTCCCATTTCTCTTTGAGAATTGATGTTCTCTTTCAAAATGTTCATTCTGGTTAAAACGCGATGCTTTACAAATTTGGCTTTCAATTGTCGACGGGTTATGTATGACGTGGTGTTTTCCTGTTAATGGTGTTCCCCTCATAGTTTTATGATTGGGCGCAATCATCGATGCTATCCAAGTTTTTAATCATGTGATGCAGAGGAAGAAGTTGTCTTGTGAATGACTATTTGGTAACGTTGTACATGATGAATGAATGGTGAAAAGGAAACATGACATCATTTATAGATGTCTATTGATAAAAGAGTCGTTGAGCCAGGTCGGTGAGTATGTCATATAGGAAAATATGACTAATCCGGTGTGCTCTCGAAAAGCTTGGATTCATGTCATGAATCTAGATTTCCATTTGCTCTTTAGCATGAAAAGAAAGAGTGAAGAGTTCGTGGCATTTGGCTTTGTTGTGAGAGGATTGGGTTTCCTTGTTTCCTTGAGAGTTATTATGGCGGTTGTGGATTCTTTCGATTGGTTTGAGAATCGGTTTTCTCTTCCACAATGTTGTTTTTATGAGATGCTTGGCTGTGGTGAAAGTTAGTCGAGTTGTCATTGATTGTTGAGAATTTCCGACAAAGAATTGTGTGGCGTCTCTCTTTTTGTTTGAGTGGTCCCCGATGCGAGATGTATCGCATTGATTATAGATTGGAGTTTTTCCTTTGCGACTTGACTTAGGAAAAGAGATCGAGTGATCTTTCGAGGTTGTCAAACCTTTGTTCCAAGTGATTTGTTGTGTTTTGGGTTCGAGTTGATGAATGTGGTTCATCCGACTAAGGGAGTTGCTCTTTGTTGGCATTCTCGTTTGAGATGTGAATAGAAATGTCTATGGAATTGTTGAGCATAATGGAGGATTATACTCAAGGGTTTGGTAGTTTTTGAGTGAGAAAGTGTGAGGGCGAGACCCTCATAGGAAAAGAACCAGTTGAGGTTTGGTAATAATTTACAACTCTACCTTGGGCTAGGCGTTGAACTTTGGTTGTGGTTCGAAGGGTGGTCATGTTGGAAGTTGGTGATGTCGGTCCAAACCTTGTTGAGAATATGGTTGGATTGTTAAAAAGTGATGATAATTTGAAATATAGTGATCTGTCGTGAACTTTGTCGTAGCTAGTTGTCCCTGGGTGTGTGTTATGCCACCGGGGGGTAGAATGAAAGTGTAGCGTGGTTTGTGGAAGAAAAGAAAAGTTTTGTCGATGAAGGCTATGTAATGAGTGACATTAGTTAATTTTGATTCTTTGTGAAAAGGGTCAAATAATTGGAAGAGATGGGATTATGTGTCATGATTGAGTTTGATGGAGTGTGGTAGTCAGGTTGGTTGTGATAGAAGTGCGAAATGTTTGTCGTGAGGATTCGAGCGTTTTGGGTTGATGGAGCCTTTGTGCGGCTGAGAAGCCTTTTGTCCCTTGGGGACTTGGTAGTTGTTTTTTGGTGTCCTTCAGATTCGAGGTCGAATCCTGTTGAAGGGGGGAAGAATGTGACACTACGTTTTGGTGTGACATTACAAATTGCGAAATTAGAGAAGAAAATCTTACGGCTAGAGGTTTACTCGTGTTTTTGGGCCTTTTGAAGTGTTGTGACACCACGGAGTGTCGTAACCTTATTTAACGTGCATGATAAGGTTAATAACATTATGAGATGTGGAATTAAGGTTAAAACTATAAGATATGGAGGTTAATAGCTTTTCCAGGCCGTTTCCGCGGTTTTGGGCCTTCCCGGGGAGTTTGGGCCTTGGTGGGCTTTGGTGGGATGGAGTAGGTCTCCGTAACGGACTAGGTTTGGGTGTGGGGGCTGGTAAAAGGGCTTCCCACCAGCCCTTGGGGCGTCCACCCCTGCCCCATGCGCCCCTAACCCTAGCCGCCAGCCTTCCTCCTCCCTCCACCTCCTAGTCGCCCCATCTCTTGCCCCCATGGCGCCCCCATTGCTCCCCATTGCACACCACCTCTCCTCCATCCCCCTTGCTGCCCTAGGGTGACCTCCCCACCCCTGCATCCTCATGGATCCATCCGAGGAGCGAGGAGCGTGGAGCGAGGAGATCGATTAGAGTTTTCGTGCGTCGGGCAAAGGTATGATCATGGGGCTCCTCGGGGATGAGCTAGGTACTGTTATTAGGGAGTTTATCAATTTTTTTGATCAATTGGAGGCGCTGGATTTGAGTAATTTGGGTTAGATCTAAATGTTGCCACGTTTCTGTTTTCGGGCAGATTGAGCAGTCGAGCTAGGGTTCGCGTTTTCGCAAATTTAGATTTGGAATATGGCCGTACGGACTTCTAGGAAGTTGTATATAATTTCATTACCTTTCAGTGCATATAAAGAAATTGAAATTCCGCCCAGCCGTTTGGAAGTTATGGCTGTTTTACCGAGCGCTGTCCAATCTGTGACGAGATTGAGACAGTTCGTGTTCAACGTTAGATTAAACAACCTTAGATTCCGAATCAGTCTTTCCCTATAACTAGAAAAAGTTGGGAAATTTCCTAAGCTTCGCGTCGGTGTACTCGTTTAATCGATTTGGAGTCCCAGAACTCAAGTTATGGCCTTTGCAAGGCTGCTGTCCCGCCAGGACAGAACCTCTGTTTTTTGGTTTTTGCGAGTAGTGGGCAATGTCGGGTGAGTTGGGGATTTGTGTACTGTTTTGTGGGCATTATTGAGAGTGTGTGATGCCTATGTTCAGGTGGTGTGACACAGTGAGTGCCCTCTACTTCCCACAAATCCGTCGCCCGCGGTTGAGGCAAGTGTGTTGTGATGGATAGCGAGTTGTAGGTTGCATGTTGAGATTAGATGGAATTGTTTACATGATATATGTCCACTTGCCATGTGTTAATGATTGCTATGATATGATGAGCATGTTTAAGATGTTATGACGCCATGTGTTAAAATATGAGTTTTATATGATGTAGGCATGCTTGCATACATGACATGTTACATGGCCCGGTCGGTGAGAAAGTCATTAACTAATCCGGGAAGGTCGGTGAGAAAGTTATGACTAATCCGGAGAGCCAATAGAGTAAGTCCTACATCGTGATTTCATCTACCGTGGGTTGTGGAAGCGAGGAGTAGGCACCCTCCATCTTAGGGATGGAAGGGGGGAGAGGGTGCACACCGACGGGTGTGTACTCAACCATACCGGTATGAGTTTCCAAGGAGATATGAGCATAACATTGCATTGCATTGCATTGCAATACATATTTAATGATGATGATGTTGTTATGTGCTCAAGTATGAGATGTTATATGTGATGTAAGGTAGTATTGTCTTGTAAATGATCTTGTTGTCCATTACAATATGCTTGCTGAGTTTTCGAACTCACGCTTGTGTTTTATGTTGTTTTTAGGTACTTTGAGATCGGCATGCGGGAAAAAGAGGTCTAGCAACACTTCTACACGTAGCTCCACCATCATAGTCCATAATTAATCACTTGGAGACATGATATTAAGAGTTGTGCCTTAAACTTAATGTATGGTTTAATTTAGCATGCTAGTGATTCCTTATTTGCTTCGTTATAGTTTATGAAGTAGTTGAGCGTAGTATTTTTTGGCGAAATTTGATGTTATGTCCATTTATGTTGATGTTATAGATGTCGTGTGTCATGTTATATCTTGCCATGATTGTGTTATTGTGTTAACTCATGGAAAAGCAAAGGAGATGCTGCCGAGATATCGGTTTTTAGCATATGTACCTTTGCTGGAATTTATGATTAAATGTGGTATTTAGATGTTGTTTAGCTTATGTTTGCTAGCATTCGGGCATATTAAATGCCGGGGTGTTACAGTTGGTATCAGAGCGGCCTATGGTCCTTGGAATGTGAATTTTTAGTATCATGCTATTGGGTACAACTAAAATGTGATGTGGAATAACTTAGAAACATGGCTTAGGTCTTAACTAAAACTTTGTTATAGGATAGCAACATTAAAACTTGCAAAAGTGGTATAACTAATTTAAAATTTGACACACATGGAGGCACAGTAGGAAAGGGTATGGGAATCGTTGCTTTACGCTTAAATGTTGTATTTTAGCCTTGATGTTGAATGCTACATTTGTTTATGTATGTTGCTATGTTTATGAAAGAATTGAATTGAATTGTTCATGTTATTATGTTAAAGTGGGGTTGTGGTGCCGAAGGGTTTCGGTCACCACTCTTTATTCATTGTAAGGGTGAAGTGTGACGGTGTGGCCGGTTAGCGCCATCACCGAAGAACTATTAACCCCTGTAGGAGAAGAGTGCTTACCCGTTCTATCGTAGATCGGGTAGTTGACGGGAGTCAAATAGAAGAGTTTGGTGGTGGGTTCCTTCGTATGTTCTTCACCTTTGCTTTGACACCCGGTTTTGCTGGTTATTGTGGATTGTCTTAGGGAGGAAACATATGTGGTTGTTGTCCTCCCTATCTGAGAAAAGAGTTGAAGTTATCCTTGTGCCGACCTTAGGTTGGGTGGAGCTAAGTTTTGTAACTTTATCGGAAAAGGTTTGGTTGAACATTTTGTTTTCCCTAGTGCATCCTTCTTCCTTCTTGGAAGTATGGATCTTGAGATTTCTTGAAGAGTTTTGTGGGCAAATTTGGGAACTTGAGAGTGGAACTCTCCTGCATTTCTGTTAGAGTTTTGTTTTCTTCCTTGCCTGGAAAAGGAGAAATTGTCTAACGGTGTTAGATTACGGTTCATGAGTTGTGGTTGTCCTTAAAAGTGGAGTTGCATCTTGTTTGTCAAAAGTGAAAATGGTTGTTTAGCATGTCATGTAGTATGTAACAATGTGGTTATTGGAAATGATTTGTTCTTAAGTTAATTGGTGAGTTGAATCAGTTGAAAGTAATATTTGTGTTTAGCTTAAGATTAAATGAACTTCTAGTGTTGCAGATTACCCTATAATGAGAATGAATAAATATGTTAATGTACATGCTTAGAATCTGTTGCCTTGCTTTGAAAGTGCTTATGACCCTCGATTATGTTTAAAGTTTTAAACCCTAATGCATAGTTAAAACATTAAGATGATGTAGACTGCCGATATTGTTAAAGAAACTTTGCTGGTTGTCTAAAGATGTTCTAATCTAATGGATTAATAGAGAGATTTAATCGTGTTGACTAGTGACTTTAATTTGGAAGTTGATTAGAGTTGCTATTTATGTTGTCGCAAACCATTAGTATAATTGGAAGTATGTAGTTGTGTTCCTACGATGCTAATATCGATGTCAATTGTGAAGACATAGGCTTTGCTGTTTATGATATTTCTAAAGCATTGGGATGGTCTAATCTATTAAATTTGTTTTAATAGTTGGAGTATGTTGTGTGGTGACAATTTATTATGGTATATGGATAGTGTAACTAAAAACAATGTAATTGTTTTTATGATTATGCCTATTTATGGATATTGATGATTTAGTAGTGGTGGTAATTGTTTGGATTACTTTTTGGAAGCCATTGTAAAATAGAGGTTATTATAACATGTGGCGATGAAGTGAACCATGGATATTTTAGCATGATATAGAATTGTATCCTAAAGAAGGTATATCTTAGAATCATAATTTTCGACTTTGTCTTATGGAGATACTATTTGTATGTTGAAGTCATTTGTTAATGGAATAAGTTTTGATTGTCAAGATGTTAACGTATTTATGGTATAAAAATTGATAGGATGATCATGCTTAAGTATCTGTTGAAGTACTACGTTTGAAATATAGAATACGTTGTTTTATGATGTGTTGGTTTGTGGGGTTCTTGAGGAGGTAGTATGGATTGATTTAAGATAGGTTTTCTCGATAAGTAAATAGTGATTATGGAATGCTTAAATGTTAAGGATAGTGGGACACTGGTTATGGTGAGTCTCATGCCGAGCTTGTGTATAAAACCTTTTGGTGCAGGTTGGTGGTTTGCTATCTTGGTTAAATGTTTTTTTTTTGTCAATGTGTTAATTATGTTTCATTTTCGAGTTTCCTAAAACTCGTAGAGGTTGGTGCCCATCTTTGGTTTTGGCTAAGTTGTTCGGTTTATGCTATGAGTTTGATTTTGCACCCAAAAGCCTTTGAGTGGATCGCGCTCCTTCGGCGTTACTGAAGCATACTTGGAGTAAATCTTAAAAAGGAAGCCGATGGACATAGTGGGCTGTGTTGAAAATTCTTGAGATTTAATTTGTAATTCTATTTGATTGGAACTGGATTTATTTGGAAAAGGTCATGTGGTGTTTGCGAGTGTTTCAAAAGGGTGGATTTTATGAATGTTTATAAGTGATTCGGGTTGGTGAAGTGTTCTCATTTTGGGAAAATGAGTCTCCCATTTCTCTTTGAGAATTGATGTTCTCTTTCAAAATGTTCATTCTGGTTAAAACGCGATGCTTTACAAATTTGGCTTTCAATTGTCGACGGGTTATGTATGACGTGGTGTTTTCCTGTTAATGGTGTTCCCCTCATAGTTTTATGATTGGGCGCAATCATCGATGCTATCCAAGTTTTTAATCATGTGATGCAGAGGAAGAAGTTGTCTTGTGAATGACTATTTGGTAACGTTGTACATGATGAATGAATGGTGAAAAGGAAACATGACATCATTTATAGATGTCTATTGATAAAAGAGTCGTTGAGCCAGGTCGGTGAGTATGTCATATAGGAAAATATGACTAATCCGGTGTGCTCTCGAAAAGCTTGGATTCATGTCATGAATCTAGATTTCCATTTGCTCTTTAGCATGAAAAGAAAGAGTGAAGAGTTCGTGGCATTTGGCTTTGTTGTGAGAGGATTGGGTTTCCTTGTTTCCTTGAGAGTTATTATGGCGGTTGTGGATTCTTTCGATTGGTTTGAGAATCGGTTTTCTCTTCCACAATGTTGTTTTTATGAGATGCTTGGCTGTGGTGAAAGTGAGTCGAGTTGTCATTGATTGTTGAGAATTTCCGACAAAGAATTGTGTGGCGTCTCTCTTTTTGTTTGAGTGGTCCCCGATGCGAGATGTATCGCATTGATTTGAGATTGGAGTTTTTCCTTTGCGACTTGACTTAGGAAAAGAGATCGAGTGATCTTTCAAGGTTGTCAAACCTTTGTTCCAAGTGATTTGTTGTGTTTTGGGTTCGAGTTGATGAATGTGGTTCATCCGACTAAGGGAGTTGCTCTTTGTTGGCATTCTCGTTTGAGATGTGAATAGAAATGTCTATGGAATTGTTGAGCATAATGGAGGATTATACTCATGGGTTTGGTAGTTTTTGAGTGAGAAAGTGTGAGGGCGAGACCCTCATAGGAAAAGAACCAGTTGAGGTTTGGTAATAATTTACAACTCTACCTTGGGGTAGGCGTTGAACTTTGGTTGTGGTTCGAAGGGTGGTCATGTTTGAAGTTGGTGATGTCGGTCCAAACCTTGTTGAGAATATGGTTGGATTGTTAAAAAGTGATGATAATTTGAAATATAGTGATCTGTCGTGAACTTTGTCGTAGCTAGTTGTCCCTGGGTGTGTGTTGGGGATTTGTGTACTGTTTTGTGGGCATTATTGAAAGTGTGTGATGCCTATGTGCAGGTGGTGTGACACCGGGAGTGCCCTCTATTTCCCACAAATCCGTCGCCCGCGGTTGAGGCAAGTGTGTTGTAATGGATAGTGAGTTGTAGGTTGCATGTTGAGATTAGATGGAATTGTTTACATGATATATGTCCACTTGCCATGTGTTATTGATTGCTATGATATGATGAGCATGTTTAAGATGTTATGATGCCATGTGTTAAAATATGAGTTTTATATGATGTTGGCATGCTTGCATACATGACATGTTACATGGCCTGGGCGGTGAGAAAGTCATTAACTAATCCGGGAAGGTCGGTGAGAAAGTTATGACTAATCCGGAGAGCCAATAGAGTAAGTCCTACTTCGTGATTCCATCTACCGTGGGTTGTGGAAGCGAGGAGTAGGCACCCTCCATCTTCGGGATGAAAGGGGGGAGAGGGTGCACACCGACGGGTGTGTACTCAACCATACCGGTATGAGTTTCCAAGGAGATATGAGCATAACATTGCATTGCATTGCATTGCAATACATATTTAATGATGATGATGTTGTTATGTGCTCAAGTATGAGATGTTATATGTGATGTAAGGTAGTATTGTCTTGTAAATGATCTTGTTGTCCATTACAATATGCTTGCTGAGTTTTCGAACTCACGCTTGTGTTTTATGTTGTTTTTAGGTACTTTGAGATCGGCATGCGGGAAAAGGGGTCTAGCTACACTTCTACACGTAGCTCCACCATCATAGTCCATAATTAATCACTTGGAGACATGATATTAAGAGTTGTGCCTTAAACTTAATGTATGGTTTAATTTAGCATGCTAGTGATTCCTTATTTGCTTCGTTATAGTTTATGAAGTAGTTGAGCGTAGTATTTTTTGGCGTAATTTGATGTTATGTCCATTTATGTTGATGTTATAGATGTCATGTGCCATGTTATATCTTGCCATGATTGTGTTATTGTGTTAACTCATGGAAAAGCAAAGGAGATGCTGCCGAGATATCGGTTTTTAGCATATGTACTTTTGCTGGAATTTATGATTAAATGTGGTATTTAGATGTTGTTTAGCTTATGTTTGCTAGCATTCGGGCATATTAAATGCCAGGGTGTTACAGGAGGAGGCGGTCCGGTGCTACTTCCACGCCGGCAAGGCCCCGGTGCTCCTCCCCGCGCTGCTCAACCGCCTCCCTCAGAGTCAGAGAGGGGGAGAGTTTGGTTTGGTCTCACAGCTCCACGCCGACGCCGCCTCCAACTCCCTCCTCTCCTACTACCTTAGCCCCGACCTCGCCGTCGCCTATCTCCTCAAGAAGGCCTACATCCACACCCACAACGCCATCCCGAACTCCCTGCTTGCCATGTACGCCGCCTTCGGGGATCCTCTCGCCACAACCAAGGTGTTCGACGAAATGCCCCATTGGGACATCATCTCTTGGACCTCCATGATCAGGGCCTGCCTAGCAGCGGGCTACGCGCCTCCCACGCTGTGCCTCTTTAGAGAGATGCTCGCTGATGCCACGCTGGAGTTGGACGGGGCCGTGCTCGTCGTGGCCCTTCGCACCTGCGCCATGCTCCAGCACCTCGGGGTCGAAAGCTCCGTGCATGCTGTCAAAATCTTTCAGCTGTAGTCCTTCTTCTTTTACTTATAAACGGCTTTCGGCTTGGCATAACTGGAGCGCCAATTTCTACAGTTGCATCCCAATAAGTTTTCTACTAATGCCCAGCTCCACATAAGAGCATCTCCAGCAGAGCCCCTAAACCAGCCCCTAAACCTTAAAATAGGAGGTGTAGTAAAAAAAACAGATCCAGTAGGGCCCCAACTCAAGCCCCTAAAATTAGGGGGCCCCTAAATTTGCATCCTCAGCCCCAATTCCCAGGGGGCCCCAACTCAAGCCCCTAAAATTAGGAGGCCTCTAAATTTGCCTCCTCAGCCCCAATTCCCAAGGACACGAGTACAACCAATATTATTGAAGATAGGGAAATACATGAGAGGCTTCGAAAATTTTATCATGTTTTGAAAATTTTAAATTTAAATTTGAAATTTCATGTTTTTAAATTGTAAATGTTAACATGCTTATGTTTTATGTATTACAGATATTTTTGATTGAATTTTAGTGGTGTCAAATGAAGATTATACGTAGCGGATATGTCAAAATAGGAGAAAAAGTAAAATAGGCGCTGAGATTTAGGGGCTGTTGCTGGACTTGTATTCTGAAAACAGGGCCTCAAAAAATAGGGGGAGTCCCTAAATCCAAAATAGGGACCCTGTTTTAGGGGCCCTTGCTGGAGATGCTCTAATCTGAGTACAGCAAAAATTACGAAAGTCAATAAGACACATTTCATATGAACATGCCAGCAAATTATCTCAGTTTGGTTCCAACATACCATTCATTTATTATAGGCATGTTGCTGAAACAATCAAAGGCAACAACTATTTGTTATTCAACTTTTAAATTTGCCTTTTCCTGATCTGCTTTGTTCTTATTGTATGTTTAAAACTTACAGCAATTCAGCATACATTTAAATTGTAAAAGACATATGTCATTCTGGTTTTGGAGGTACTATGATAGTATTGGTTGTTACTTGTTAGCACATCCTCTGCTATTGTTCCATGCAGTTTATTCATTATATTTTTACCCTTGTCATATTTACAATTAAAAGATAGTGTAATACTCTTAATTTTGGTCTATTGGGAGCCTCATCCTTTTTATAGTTACAATGCCATCTTGTCTCTCCCACACGTCCTAACTTCGTTTCTATTCACAATGTAGGTACATTATTACAATTTTGCTTCTTCGTTCTCTAAGTAAAAGAGCTGTTCTACTTCCTCCAAAGTTGGACAAGTTAGAGTTTAGTGGGTATTTAAAATCTGGTGAGTCTTTGATGCTACTGCCCTATTCCTTCATTATATTCAGTTGTGGTGCATGATAAATTAAAATTCTTTATACACATTTTTCCTGGCCTTCAGAGACTGCATTTTGTTCATTCCGCACTACAGTTTACTAGAATCTGGATTATTTTCAGGGAGCTTTGAGCTATTTTGGTTAATTTGTAGAAGTTTTTCACACTACACATTCCATTTCTGGCTCCATGATTCATTTAATTTGGTCCAACTCGAGTCTAAGTAAATTTCAAAGGAAAAAAAGAGATAGCCACTGATTTGGTATAATTGTCAGATAAGACTACCAAATTGTCATTGATAAAATGATAAAGCTCTCATGCCGGGGCCACTTTACATATTCTATATGACAAATAACCTGTGCGCTAACCAATGGGCATTGAAACAAAAGATCTTTTTGTCCTTATTGTTGTTACTTTGATGCCATTTTAAATATTTAGTCATGTGTTCAGTACTAGGAATACAAGAGCCAACATGTGCTACCATTGGTTGTCCTCTCACCCTCGAACATTCTCGCCTTAGTGATGTGGTACTATGCGATGGCAGCATTGGTTTTCTCTTTTCCTTGTGCGTGATTAGGCCGATGGAGAGATAAAGTTGGGCCATGGCGTGAGACAAGGCCGGCCTAGAGCCAAGCACTGCCATCTACTGTCTTGGCCATGTCGTTGCCGCTGCCATTGCGGTGGAGGAGGAGGAGGGCATTGATGTAGCGATGGGGGGCGAAGAGGCACTGCGTCCTGAATCTGCCGGGGGGGGGGGGGCGGAGATACCGAGGCGAAGGTGAGTTCCGAAGAGGCTTGCATTGGTCTCTCATCAGTGGTTAATTGGTCAGTAGCAGTGATGGCAAACCAACGCAATGGAACTATTGAGGTTACTAATCACTGCCTATGGTATTACTTACAGCTGCATTCCTTGGGGACGACAGATCCTGTCTATACAAATGGCTGCACCACAGTAATGGTATGCTATTTCTTCTCCTTCAGAAACTATATATATAGATGTGCCCATGTACTTTGTTACATATACTTGCGGTACTACTTTTGATCCGATCATCATCTCACTTTCACTCTATTTCCAGTGCCCTCAATGCGGTTAGATGTATGAGCGCAACAGTATTATCGATCACTATTCAATAGAGCATCTATGGAACATAAAAAAAAGGTTTGGCTCCTCTTCTCATTTCTTCTAGCTAGGAAGAATACCACAGTGACCATGATTTATTGATTCCATTATGGCTAGCTTGTCATCAAGGTTGAACTACTTGTTAAGTTGCAGCCCCCAATGAAAGGCTACAAAAAGTGTTAGCAGTATATCTTACAATTTCTAAACTAATAAATGATTGGGTTTACCCTGCATATATGGATCATCCAACCAAATAATTCCAATGGGCCCAAAGCCCATCTCGCACTTGCTGTTCTGGTAATAGTTACAGCACACGTTGCTTCCCTCCCCGCCACGATGCCTCCCTTCCACGACGCAGGCGGTTCCACACAGCCTCACCTCCCCCTATAGGTGCCGCACCCTCCTCACCCCCAATTTCCAGCCACAAAATCGTTCTTTTGAGTGACATTTGCCGTGGCGGGGGTGTGTGTATTGGGGCTCAGAGCGGCGGGGAGGCATCGCTGGTGGCGCAGATGGTGGAGGTAGAAGAGAACGACAGGAAGGCGATGCAAACCATGCGGGATCCCTCCATCATCATCATCAATAAGTCCACCGCTCGCCGACAAAGCCCATGGGATTACGATCCTATCTTTCCTAACAGGAGTCGGTTACCGTGTCATGCATTTCCTTGTTAGATACCTTGCAAGGCAGTGGCGGATACGGGCCCCGGGCTGCCTGTGCTGTAGCCCGGGGTCTGATACCGAAAACCCACTAAAATCCTACGAAAAACTATTGAAAAATTATTAAAAAAATAGAGATTTGGTCTAAGATCAGCGAACCCAGCTCAGAGCTTGGGCCTGGGCTAGTTCCGCCCCTGTTTGAGGGAGTAAGGTGTCAAACGCCAACATTGCATTCAGATCTGATTGAGATATTAGTGGCAGTACCAGCTGACAAGAACGGGATGTTAGGAGCAGCTACTGCTGATGCAGCATATAGCTAAGCAGCATGAGAAGGCAAACCTAATCCAGCTTATGGTGTATCCGAAAAATGTCCCGAATCTATAAAAAAAAGAATATAATTATGTTAATAGAAAAATACAACCAAATAAGACCTTTTAAAGAAATTGAGGTATATGAAACAAGAAAAGAAATGTACTTGTAATGCATTGTCAATGCTGACACATATAGTGAGGTTCTCACACCAACTTGTGATAATGCCGCCAGCAGATGAGAACAGGGGAAATGTAAAAGCTTCGGTTTGTTGCAGGTGCATTAGCCATCCATTCAATTGTCCTAGGTTCACCTTATGAGTGACAATTCTGGTATCGCTCCCCACTCCTCCTTTTGATCTAAGGGTTATCTCGAAGCGATGCTCATTGATGCCCATGCTACAAACCATGTGTTCTACTGCCTTCTCGTTCTTCTTTTGGAAATGTTCCATCATTCGCCTAGCATACGGTGTATGCATTGTTGTACAGTGAATAACAGCAGCGGTGTGCCTCTTTTAGTAGCACGCAATAATGACGTACAATATATATGCCCTCAACGATTGCAACAAGAGGGAGTTCGCGTAGCCCTCTGATAACCTAATTGTAAACCTATGCTATGTTGGTAGTCATGACGCCGTACTTACCAAATTACATAAAAAATAGTTATAAACTATGAAACATGTTTGTTTGTAATACACATTTTTGACAAAGAGTTAGCCTAGTATACAAACCTAGCACCTCCGGTGTCGTAGAGTGAGGACCACTTCTCCTCCGGCTCTGCATCAATCCAGTGCGAGAAACATTTAATGTTTCTTTGCGGCCCTTCTTCTCACATTAGGAGGGTCAATGCCTTCTCCTAGTGGTGGTGGCGCCTGCGGTACAGTGTCATCATCAGTAGGCGGCTTCTTACTTCTCTCCTGCACGTGCGTCCTTGTGCTCTGTAACATCCTCAAATTTATAAAAGTTTAAAAAATTAAATATTAAAATGTGAAAGTTGCTTTCTCAATACATTTCTTGATTTTATGTGCATTTAGTGAGTGCTTGGTTGGGAATGAATATAGGAATTAAGAAAAGAAAGAAAAAGAGAAATAGTAATATGGTAAAATGGTAAAAGATTAAAATTATCATAGTAAATTCTTGGATAACCCTAGAGTACTCTAGAAACCACTTTAATTGGCTGGTCAAAAGGAGTGTGTGAACCCAATTGCAAGTTGATAAAGTTAATTAAATGAGAAACCTTATCCTTGACCAACCCATGTCAGAATTTGTAGGAAAATCCTAGACCTTTCCAGCACCTAGGATTTTTACCATGAGCTCTCAGTAACCTTATCCTTGTCCACAAAAATTTACAAAAATAAATAACTTGTTTTACTATTTATTCCTATTTATTTATTCCCATTCTAAAAATCTGTAAAATGGAGTAAAAGAATTTTAATAAAATACATACTAGGAATTTGACTTTTAAATTTTTATGGTAGTACCCTGATATATATCTACACCTTTAGTAAAAGTTTCAAAAATTAATATGCTAATTTAGACCTTAAAAGAAATCAAAAACCGAAACTGAATTCTTGTGCAGCCCGCGTTGTCAGAATTTTAATAAAATATTGGTAGTGAATTGGTATCCGAAAATTTAACTACGTGCATATAACTCATCCGGGATATTTAGACAAAAATATCAAAAATTCATGCAGAATGTAGACATTTCAATTAATTCATTTATTGCTGCTGTTAGACTAGAAACCCCTAGAGCTCTCTCCTTTCACTTGCACATGGGACCCATTTTTCTTTTTCTTCAAACCGACCAGCCTCCTTAGCCCCATTCACTGATCAGTGGACCCTCCGTTGCATGGGACCCAAGTACCCCATTCGTTTCTCCTTCCCACTGCCCTGCGGGCCCTTTTTCTCGCTCGGCCCCACCTGTCCATCACTCACCGCAGCCCACTCCCCCTCTCTCTGTCGCATGGGACCGGGACCAGCTATTAGAGCCTTCTCCTTCCTCTAGCCTCCCTCTGTTCGTGTGTGGCCAGAGCAACCAAAAGCAATGCACCGCCTCTGGCCTTTCCGCTCAAGCGCCGCATTGCTTGGCCCTGAGACAACCACTGTGACGGCCCGCCTTTTTAGGGGCAGATCCGTACGCCTTGACAGCTACCCAAGATGATTAGCTGCCAGGAACCAAGCATGTTATTGCCAGGCAAAAGTCAAATTCCAACATTTTTATTCAATATAAGGCCTAACGGCCAGGGTTTTTACAGAAGAGGGCGCAGCAGGGCCCGAATAACTTACAAGCAAAACACCGCACAGGCAGGCCTGAGCAAAAGATTAAGACCTCAAAACCAAATTGCTATCTACGCACTCCTGGAACGCTCCAGCTTCTTCAAACTCTGAGAGGGGGGTCGGGGTTGCAAGGGTGAGTACGGGAGTACTCAACAAGTCGTACGGAAAACACTGAATATTACATGCAAGGGTGTAGCACAATATTGGCACAAGGTTAAAGTATTTGTGGATGCAGTTTTATTTGTAACATCATTTTACATTTAAAGCACAATCCATAATAATAGTAATCCAGGGGGGTTCCATTCACAAAGAAATCACCATTAAACCACATTCTCAAAACATGCACCAAGATCTACTTGAGCTAGGTTACGGGATTCACCCCAATTAACTTAGCTTCATTTACCTGAAGCACGGCATATTCGAATACCATTTATTCACTCTGCAGAGGTGTTCAGCTTTACCCACAAGATTCCACGATCGTTAATGCCAACTCGAGTTTAACACGCAACTTAAATGCGTGCGGCCGGATCGAGGTTATCATAGCTTTTCGTTGGACATTTCCCTCTTTAGTCCCTATCCGGTAGAGCTTTGGTCCACATTAACCCGGGGTCCCCACTGGCCAGTGTGGAGTTCTTGGTCCCGCTTACTGTGGACACCTACCGTTGTGAACCCGGAATGCCACAGTTTCCTCCTGCACACTTCCGTTCCACCCCCATAACCTTGGACCATCTCCCACACCTGGGAAGGTAACCCTGCTCCTATAGGTATTCCGAGGGAAAGTACAATGTACCGAGCTATGTTGAGTCAAGCCAACGAAGTTGACCGGCCCAACCTGTGGTTGAACGAGTTCTTAAGTTATTTACTTTGCTCAAGAGGATTATTAACCTTACATTGCCAAAGACCAAGCCTTTTCCGATCCACAACCCCATTCCGATACCCACGGTACCGGCCACCAGACAAACCAAAGCATTAATCATCAGCCGGGGATTGGAACTCATCCACTCCGGGATTTATCCAGTCATCCCCCAAACCGTAGCACTTTTCCAAATGTAACCGACCAAAGGTTCGTGACCTTTCATTTCCATTCTCAAAAAGCATTTGACTAGACTAATAGGATAATAACACTTAATACCGGAATATTAATTAACCTAAGGTTACAAGGTTATAATTAGGTTCAATAATTTTCAAGGAAGTCTCATGAGCAAATCGGCATTAACTAAGAATCATGTCATTCTAAACTAAACAGATTTGCAATATTTCAATATACAGTAAAGTAATGAGATAGAAAATAGTAATTAACTATAATAAGGCATGAATAGGTTCAACATGCTCAAAGGTGTACGGCTTGCCTTGCTGGCGATTGGATCGGACGAAGTGTCGTTGACGCGGTCGAAATCGGCTCTTTGTCGGGTCCGGCTCCTGCTTCGGGAACTGCGGCGGCTTCTGGAATTGTCCAACGTCCGGATCTAACGCGAAAAGATCGAACGATAATAAAGAAACGAAAAACGAAAAGAAACTGAAATGAAAACGGAAACGGAAACTGAAACCGAGAACGAAAACGGGCCGGGAGAGAGAACGGGGGTATTTTTGGCATTTTGGGTTTTTAGAGACTCCGGATTGAGGAACGGAGGGCATTTTTGGACTCAGTGGGTCGAAATGGTTCGGATAGTGTATTTGGTGGGTCTCTAGGGCTCACGGAATTTTTCGGGAATTTTTCTGGCTTTTTCTGGATTCTTAAATCGATTTTTTTTTCGGATTTAAAAACTAATAAAAAAAGAAATCTGAAAAAAGGAAAGCACTGTGGCCGTGGGCTTATTGGGCCGCACGGCCGATTATGGGCGAAGCTGGCTCGGCTCACCGAGTGAAGTATGGGGAATTTAGGGTTTCCCCACCCAGGAAACCTGGCGGCGACGGCACTGAGCCGCGGGGAGAGCTCGAGGGGCGGCGGAGCCGAGGGGAAGGAGGGCACGGGGGCAAGGGCTCACCGAGCGAGGAAGGAAGGAGCGGGGCTAGGGTTAGGGTTCCATGGGGGCGACGGCAGGGTTGCGGCGGCGGCGGCGCGGAGTGGCACAGCGCGGGCGAAGCGGGCTGGCCGCGGGCGGGTGGGCCGACAAGAGGCGGTCGGAGAAGAAGAGAGCGGGGGAGGGGGTGGCTTACCACGGGGAGAAGGCGAGGCGGGGCAAGGGAGTGGAGGAGGCGGCTCGCGGCCTTTATAGCCGGCGCGGAGAGAGAGAGGCGAGCAGGGCACGGCTGTGGCGGGTCACGGGCGCGGCGGCGGCGGAAAGCGACATGCCATGCGGGCGGCAAGGCAGCGCGTGACGCGACGGTGGCAGCGGTGCCGCAGTGGTCACGGGGCGCAGGCAGGTCACGGGTGGCAGGCGCGAGCAAAGAAGACAGCGCGCGGCAACACGAAGCGGCAGCGGTGGAGTCACTGGCGCGCAAGGCGCGGGCAATGGCCAAGAAGAAAGCGGCTGCTTGGCAGCAATGAGCAGGCCGGGTGCGCGGCTGAGGCGGCGCCGGAGGCGGCTGAGACGGCCGGCAAAACGGCCGGAAGGCCCAAAAGGTAAGTGTCCCAAAAACCAAATCAAAAACCTAATTCAAATCCGAAATTTGAATCAAATTTGAATAGATTCTGAAAAAAATTCATTTTGAATTTTTACGGTTGTTTCAACCTACCCCACTTAAAACAAATCTCGTCCCCGAGATTTATTCCTCCTGGGAGAAAGGTTGTGAAACTGCTGCTGCTAACCTGATTCCTTTTTCCAAGGTTTCCTTGAGTACGTGATTCTTCCACGCATTTACTCAGAAATTCTCGATTAGCCTTGAATTCCAAATCTGCTTTGCATGATTTTCAAGATCCTGACCTGTCTCTTATGGAGAATCGTACTGGGAATCCAAATCCTTTGGGTAGCACTTGTCCTGACTGCTGATGGAACTGTCCTCTATTAGGCATAATGTGAATTTCCAGACAAATCCCGAACCAACTGTAACTTGCATGCCATTCCTCTGATTAGCCGAGAATCTTAAATGCAGTCGATCTATCCGGTCTTAGCTCCTTATTTTTCATCCAAAATGGCGTGGGTTTTGATGGTTGATATTTTTCTGATATAATTCCCTTTCGAAGCCAGTGTAACCTTTCTGTTACATTGGAGCTTACACTTAATTCATTTGTGGTGATCCTTTCACGGACTTCTGTATCCTGAACGAGCTGGGTTCCACTGCTGTTTAATCCTAGTCCTTTATTTTGTCCCAAGGGTTTAATATTTCCTTCTGTGATGTCTGGCTGTCTTGGTAACTGAGGTGGTGTGGAGGCTTTTGTGGACAGTAATAGGTAGCCTGATTGGGTCCCAAGTGTTTTTAGAGCGTAGGTTCTCGACATTTTCTTCAGACTTTGGTCGTTTCTTCTCTGCTTGTCTACCTAGCTGAGGATGGAGTACTGTGTCAAAGTTCAAATCTGTTCTTGTAGCCTTATACAGACTTTCCCTGAACATTGAGATAAACTAGTTCACAATCTGTCTCAGGGGATTCTTTGTGATCCGTCAATCTGGGTTGAATCCAATTCTATTAACTTGTTCTTTCAAAAGGTCTTCCTGGTAGGTCAATCCATTAGTGATGTTCCATCTGTCGTCAATCCTTGCTGATTCTTTAGGTAACCTGGTGGCAAAGTCTTTTATTTTCTCTCCCATTTCTATACGGGCACTGTAAGTGGTGGTGGCAGTCTGACTATTATTTTGGTGGTCCATCTTATACTTTACATCCCAATCCAACCACGTGTTTATTCATTACTTTCTGTCAGTATTCCTTTCTTCAACACTGGTAGATTTTTGCGTTCCGTAGAGCGTCGACCATTTGGGTGGGTGAATCTTGTCAAAATCAATCCTCTTATATCCTTTTCTCAATAACCCAGTTTGTCTTTCAAGGAAGCCTTCTGGCCTTTCTGACACTATCTGGCGGTCTAACTGTCGCAACTCAGATTCTAGCTGGGAACGTGTCCTTTTTCTTAAATTATTTAATGGCGTTCCTTCTTGTGCAAACCTTAGCCATCATGTTTACTTTTCCTCTAGGTGATTCCGATTTTTGAGGTTGAAACTCAATGTCCAATTATTTTCCTTTATTGCCTATTCGGACTCTGTTGTGTTCATCTGTAGGGCTGCCATTCTAGAGGTGTTGAGCTAAAGGTTGGTTATTTCTGGAATATTCTTTGGCTAATTCCTTGTCCTATTATTCTCAGAAAACTTCTGACTCCTGTCACTGACATGGGTTGCTTCCATTCCATCATTACTTTGTTGTTGAGATCCATTTTTATTCCACCTCTCGGTGGTGATGTGTCATGGGAATAAATCTTATTTAACTCAGTAGTCACTATTTTTTTTTGTTCATCATTCGCACAGTTCATGTGTCAAAAACAACTGCTTTATTACCAATATATTGTTCAGACCTTACATTCTTGATAGTACAAGTTGATCCTAATCTTTATCCCTTGGATCTCCATATCCAAGTTGCCACATTCAAATCTGGCTATTAGTCTACTTCCGGTTGCTTGGAATTTCTAGTAATTCCTTATTAACGGTACTTGTTGCGATTGTTGTTCCTTTGGTGGTGACATGATTGGACATCTTTGGCTGGTGTCTTTCCTTTGTCCTATCTTGTATCTTATTCCTTGGGTATCTCTGCTTCTGCTATTGCGGTGAACGGGTTACTAGCTGTCGGTTGGTGGAGGTGAGGGTCTATCAGTTGCGTCGTGGCTACCAGGGTCGATAGACTTTTCTTTGGGCAATTGCGTCTGAAATGTCCCATCTGTCTGCAATGATAGCATTTAGCCAACCTCGTGGGACAATTGCGGGCGAAGTGGTCTCCATTGCAGTTGTAGCACTTAACTGATTTGGGCTGAGGTTTCACACGTGTTGGTTGCTCTTTTTCTATTGAATGTTTCTTGTTAGGGAATCCTTGGGTGAGGACTGGGGTCTTTCCTCCGATCTGGGTGGGAGTCGGTATCCATGTCTGTTGAATTTTTTTCTTTCTCTTTTTCATCATTTTTAATTCATTCCGGGCTTCTTCGATTGCTATCCGTTTGTCCATTTCTGACGACATGTCCTTTATAGCTGAGGTGTGGAACTTCAAGCTTCTCTGTAATCCTTCCAAAAATTCTTTCATCCTACTAGCTTGACGGTCCATCTCCTTGGGAATATCACTGGTAAAGTAGTCGGATTCATGCGGATATCCCATCGCTGTACTTTCCTCTTGTCTGTCCAGATTTCCTTGGGTGTGTCCTTGAGGTTTTTCAACTAGCCGTTCGAAAATTCTTTCCAATAATTGCGTATGGTGCCTTTCTGCTTGCTGTCTGTTTCTTTCCATTATGGCGGTAATGGTGAGCAAGGTTGGCTGGGTGATTCTTGACTCTTCATTTCGCTCATTTGTCATGCAGGAATTTTGATCCAAAATCTGCCATGGTCTCAATCTGACTTTCTTTTCGGTCTGCAGCAGGGTTTTGAGGAAAGCGAAAAGACGAGTAAGAATTTAGGGTATGGGGTGAGAATAGCAAGAATAGATGGGGCTCAGATGAATTGAGGGAACCTTTGAATTAGACGGGGATATATAGATAGTTTAAGCAATCAAAATCACAGAAATAGAGAACTTAGCAATTTTTATAAGACACGGATCATGCACAAAACCATTTTAAGGTTCGGCATAACCCATTTTACATTACAAAAGACCTAAAGAAAACGGGCACAACTTCTACGACTAACGATCTAACTATTGCTGACGGCATCATCTCCAAGCTGCTGGCGAAGATCCACGAGGATTTTGAATTTTAGACGGGCAGACGAAACTTTTAAAACAAAACTGAGAGGGATAAGAAGCTTCTAAAGAAGACAAGGTAGCAGGGGAAGAAGGAGACAGCAATAAAACTTGTATTTTCGAAATTCATTTTGTTTGTACGCCGAAGATAATTTTGTAAAATTTTTCCATACCAACCTAAGGTCTTAATCTATGGTCAAGCCAAGGCTCTGATACCACTTGTGACGGCCCGCCTTTTTAGGGGCAGATCCGTACGGCTTGACAGTTACCCAGGATGATTAGCTGCCAGGAACCAAGCATGTTATTGCTAGGCAAAAGTCAAATTCCAACATTTTTATTCAATATAAGGCCTAACGGCCAGGGTTTTTACAGAAGAGGGCGCAGCAGGGCCCGAATAACTTACAAGAAAAACACCGCACAGGCAGGCCTGAGCAAAAGATTAAGACCTCAAAACCAAATTGCCATCTACGCACTCCTGGAACGCTCCAGCTTCTTCAAACTCTGAGAGGGGGGTCGGGGATGCAAGGGTGAGTATGGGAGTACTCAACAAGTTGTACGGAAAACACTGAATATTACATGCAAGGGTGTAGCACAATATTGGCACAAGGTTAAAGTATTTGTGGATGCAGTTTTATTTGTAACATCATTTTACATTTAAAACACAATCCATAATAATAGTAATCCAGGGGGGTTCCATTCACAAAGTCATCACCATTAAACCACATTCTCAAAACATGCACCAAGATCTACTTGAGCTAGGTTATGGGATTCACCCCAATTAACTTAGCTTCATTTACCGGAAGCACGGCGTATTCGAATACCATTTATTCACTCTGCAGAGGTGTTCAGCTTTACCCACAAGATTCCACGATCGTTAATGCCAACTCGAGTTTAACACGCAACTTAAATGCGTGCGGCCGAATCGAGGTTATCATAGCTTTTCGTTGGACATTTCCCTCTTTAGTCCCTATCCGGTAGAGCTTTGGTCCACATTAACCCGGGGTCCCCACTAGCCAGTGTGGAGTTCTTGGTCCCGCTTACTGTGGACACCTACCGTTGTGAACCCGGAATGCCACAGTTTCCTCGTGCACACTTCCGTTCCACCCCCATAACCTTGGACCATCTCCCACACCTGGGAAGGTAACCCTGCTCCTATAGGTATTCCGAAGGAAAGTACAATGTACCGAGCTATGTTGACTCAAGCCAACGAAGTTGACCAGCCCAACCTGTGGTTGAACGAGTTCTTAAGTTATTTACTTTGCTCAAGACGATTATTAACCTTACATTGCCAAAGACCAAGCCTTTTCCGATCCACAACCCCATTCCGATACCCACGGTACCGGCCACCAGACAAACCAAAGCATTAATCATCAGCCGGGGATTGGAACTCATCCACTCCGGGATTTATCCAATTCTGTCCCCCAAACCGTAGCACTTTTCCAAACAGAACCGAACCAAAGGTTCGGCAGCCTTTCATTTCCATTCTCAAAAAGCATTTGACTAGACTAATAGGATAATAACACTTAATACCGGAATATTAATTAACCTAAGGTTACAAGGTTATAATTAGGTTCAATAATTTTCAAGGAAGTCTCATGAGCAAATCGGCATTAACTAAGAATCATGTCATTCTAAACTAAACAGATTTGCAATATTTCAATATACAGTAAAGTAATGCGGTAGAAAATAGTAATTAACTATAATAAGGCATGAATAGGTTCAACATGCTCAAAGGTGTACGGCTTGCCTTGCTGGCGATTGGATCGGACGAAGTGTCGTTGACGCGGTCGAAATCGGCTCATTGTCGGGTCCGGCTCCTGCTCCGGGAACTGCGGCGGCTTCTGGAATTGTCCAACGTCCGGATCTAATGCGAAAAGATCGAACGATAATAAAGAAACGAAAAACGAAAAGAAACTGAAATGAAAACGGAAACGGAAACTGAAACCGAGAACGAAAACGGGCCGGGAGAGAGAACGGGGGTATTTCTGGCATTTTGGGTTTTTAGAGACTCCGGATTGAGGAAAGGAGGGCATTTTTGGACTCAGTGGGTCAAAACGGTTCGGATAGTGTATTTGGTGGGTCTCTGGGGCTCACGGAATTTTTCGGGAATTTTTCTGGCTTTTTCTGGATTCTTAAATCGATTTTTTTTCGGATTTAAAAACTAATAAAAAAAGAAATCCGAAAAAAGGAAAGCACTGTGGCCGTGGGCTTATTGGGCCGCACGGCCCAGCGTGACACCCCAAAATTTTGTTTTCTTAAATCTATGTGTGATTTGGCACTTTGGTGAAGTTTTGGAATTTTCTGAGATTTATTTGGAATTTATTTGAATTTATTCCATTTTAAAATTATTAAAGAATTTAATTTTGCAAATAAAGTTTTGTTGGAAATATTTTATTTGAGTCCCAAATACCCTAAAATATTTTCCAGAATTTTTCTGGAATTTTTCTGAGTATTTTGCTATTTTTAATGAATTAAATGAATTACTGGAAATTATTTTAAATATTAAATCGCTGGAAAATGCGAGTGGGTTTGTACTGTTCATCCGACCGGACCCGAGTCCGAGTCCGACTCGAGTCCGACCCGAGCCACGTGGTCGAGCCGAACCCCCTCGGCCGAACCCTAGCCACGTGACCGTTGAATCGAGATCCAACGGCCGTGACGGCGCCACGTCACGCGAGCCCGGTCCGACCGGATCCGGGTCGGACCCGTTCGCGCCAAGCCATCGTGGCCGTTGATCACGCCACGTGGACGGTCCGGGGTCATCGTCCCCGATCCGGAGACCTCGTCGCGGCCGTTGCCCTCCGCCGCCGCGTCGAACTCGGATTCCGCGCTATAAAAGCCGTGGACCCCCTCCCGAGGACCGTCGTTTGACGCCGCGCCCGTTGCCCTAACCCACGCCTGCAGGGAAACCGTAGCGCCGCCGCAATTCCTCGCCGTAGTTAAGAACAGCCGCCGTGTGTTCTTCGTTCTTTGCCGCAAACTACCGCGCCCGCCGCCTCCGTGGTCAGGTCCGCAACCCCCACGACGAGGCGAACCTGGGCGCGTACTTCATCTCGCCGGAGGCCTCGGAAACGCCGCGCGGAAGGTCGCCGTCCTTGTCTCCGTGCTTTGAGCCTCGCGCGCCGCCATCAACCGCTGGAAGCTTCGGACCGTCCGATCCCGATCGAGCAGCGGCGGTGAGCCCACGTTCTCCCCCAAACCCTAGAATCCAGATTAGATCTGGACCGTTGGATCAAGATCCAACGGCCCACGATCGGCCACGTCGCCCGTACTGTGGAAAACGTTACGGGTTAGGATCGTTTCCAACCGTTGGATCAAGATCCAACGGCTCAGATTGGCCACGTTCACCCCAAACGCGTGAAGCATAGATCCAATCTGGGCCGTTGATTTTCAAATCAACGGCCGAGATTGTGCCACATGTACCCAAGCCACGCCACGCGCGCGTGTGCGCGTGTCTCTGACACGCGGGGCCCGCGTGTCAGCGGGACAACCGAACCGCACCATGACGTCACCGCTGACGTCACGGTGGGGCCCGCATGTCAGCGAGTTTGGACCGCACGGGTTAATTGCGTGCGTGACACTGACTTGTGGGGCCCACATGTCAGCGACATGTGGAGTCGTGGACCGAGTCCACGGTAGACCCGAGCCGAGCGTGGACCAAGTCCATGGACCGGCTGACGTCAGCAGACCAATCAGAGGCTGCCACGTGTCCAGGCTGACGCAATAATTAATTTCCGAAAAAGAAAATGATTTATTAATTCGAAATAATGATTTCAGATTTTGTTTCAAACTTCAAACGCTTATAACTTTTGCGTTTCAACTCCGATTTGAGTGATTCAAATTTCTAAATTTGTATAAAATTGAGACCTACCTAAATATGAATTTAATTTAATTTTTGGACTAAAGTTTTTCTCTGTAAAATTATTTAATTGATTATTTAAACTTTAAATAATCATAACTTTTGCATTTTAACTCCAAATTTGACGATTCCAGTTTCTAAAAATTCATAAAATTATGTTCTCTCTGTTTATGGATTTTATTTGGATGATTGGATACTTTTTGCCTATTGTTTATTCGTGTATTTGCTATTTGCAAGCTTTACGAGTAGACGTTGAAGTGCCGGAAGGATTTGAAGGAGAAGTATTGACTCAGGATCCAACTCAAGACCAAGAACAAGTACTTTTTGAAGACAAGTTGTGCTTTGACCATGTTGATCCTATTTCGAAATCTATTTTGATTTAACTTATTGCATGCTAGTTCAATTAGAAAATACTTTATTTAAATATGGGAATTAGATAAATGCCAAATTACTGTATGACACCTTGATTACTTAAGTATGTGCTATGACCCCTTGTCACCCTAGATGTGCTTTACTAGTTGGACATTACTAAAATTGCCAACATGGGTTTAGACCGTTGTAGTATACTCCTTAGACCTGCTACGTGCTCATGACATGATTTTGGACAATCAAATGTTAATATTGACTTAATGATATATTGAACCTGTTTTGGAAAGGTATCATGTGATGTTGATGGCACGTGGTGCATGGTAATCAACTGGGGTTTGATAAATAGTTTTTCGACCGGGGCATGTGGCAAGAATAATCAGGTGGGCCAGTTGTGGCATTGGGGATGTTGATTTGGTTCTTCGGGTAGTCTTGCCCTGGTCACCCTAAGGACTTAACCTTGCAAGCCTTTGAACTGGGTCTAACGTGCAACCACATGTCTGTAATAGGACGGACCTAGTTGATTAAGTTGCTAATAACGTACCTATGGGACCTCAGGAGGTCAACTACACCCTTTGTGTAAGTTGTACGGGGGAGCGCATCGGAAGTGAGGCCAGTACCCATCTAACAGTTGATTGGCCTAAACTTCGCCTTAGCTAAGGGAAGGGTTAGTGTGCAATAACCGGAGGACCACTTGTATTGTTAGAAGTTTCCGAAAGACTTTGTTACTGAACTCGCCTTTGTGGTGTTTGTTGTATCTTGTGGGTAAAGTGCATAACCTCTGCAGAGTGTAGAATCTATTCGAATAGCCGTGTCCGCGGTATTGGACATCGCTCGGGAATTACAGTCAAGGGTTAGATTTTCTCAAAAATAACTTGGATTTGAAAGGTTGGGTTGGATTAATAATGATGTTGATGGAAATGTGGATTAGGATGGGAAAGATGTTTATTAAACTCCTTGAAAAGTTACCTATGCTATACTTGTTTCTACCGCTTCGAATCTACTTATGTTACTTGTCAAATCTGTTTCATCGCAAATATACCTTGAGCTATTCCTTTGTACCAAGCCATGCATATAGTATATTAGCCTGCATTCATGCATGACTTGTCGAGTCCGAGTACCAAGTACTCACCCTTGCCACAATACAACACCAGTTGAAGAGGAGACTACACCGGCTTTGGAGGAGGAGCTCCAAGAGGATCCGTCTACTTAGGAGCGAGCCCGATTAGTTGCCTGTGGTATCTTGGATGGCGCCACGAATTTATTTGATTTTCGCGCTACTATTTCTCTCTTAATAAGTTTAAGCCCTGCGAAATCATACATTTGTAACTTGACCATAAGGTCGAGTAACCAGTTTGACTATTTAAATAAAGTACTTTATTAGTGTCGAGTGGTATGATTGTGATATTTACCGATGTTAAGACTGTGTGCACTAGCGTGTTCCTGGACTAGTGCTGAATACCTGAGGGTCGGATTTGCAAATTCGGGGTCGGACAGAGGTGGTATCAGAGCCATACTAACCGTAGGCTCAACCTTAGCTATAAAGGTCGTAGTGAGGATAAAACCTATTTTCTAGAAGAATAAAATTTGTCAAGATAAGAAATGACATCTCGACTCATCCCATTCTTTCTTTTCTTGTCTCTTGCTGAATTTTTCCTTACCTTGTCACGATTTAAAAATTTCGAGTTCTTACGTAAGTGCTCTTGCGACAGATGGAGGGAGAGTTCAACTACGTCGATCTGGAGGTTGGTCACGCCGTAGAACTTTGGCATATGCTACAGACTCTCGGAGATTTTGAGAAGCCCCAATACCAAGTGGAAGTGATCAGACAAGCAGGATTGATCAAGGCTTGTGACGTGAAGATTGAGGTACCTGCTAGGAAGAAGGGCCCAGGCAATCGCCCGATACACTGTACTGCCAGGAGGTCTACAATGCAGATGGGTATCCAAGAAGTATCACGACGAGCAATGCGACACATTACCCGTATCTAAGCCAGAGAGTTGGAGAGCACGGTGTTCCGTTATCACCCGCGCAGCAATAACCTTCTTGAACCGAAGGCGATTCAGGATGAGGATGCCATGGTCACACAGTTGGCACGACTTGTTGTCGCCCAGGAGGATGTACTCGATGATACAAGCAAAGAGCTACAGAAGGCCCGCAAGGAGATCACAACAGAGAAGAACAGATGGCGGGAAGCTCAAGAGTATGTGTCACACCTTCTGCGAAGAATTGACGAGTTGGAGATGGCTTTGTACGGACCAGAACCAGAGCCAGTACTCGAGCTACACGAGCCAGATCCGGAGGAGTCAGATCTCGATGAGGACACTGCTTCTTCGACTACCACAGATGACACAGTGGCTGGACACGGCAATCGTTTCGCGCCTATGCCGCAGCATCCGTACCCAGGCCGTGGAGGTTTTCTCGATGAGTGAGCGTAGGTTTTATAGAGAGACTCCTTCGCCGAGTCGCGTCATAGAATAAAGAGTCACCTTTAGGCATTAGACTCCAGTGTTAGTTCGATTTGGATTTTCATTGTTTGCTGAGTGTGCAGTATGTGTTGCAAGGCCCTTAGGCATTGTAAGCAGCCATACCAAGTTATTGATATCATTAATAAAGTTGGACCTTAAAAGTTACACCTTTCGCCCCGCATAAGTTCCATATTACTTGTCTATTCTTGTTTCCCCCTCATCTCTAAAACCTAGAACAAATCGACAGATGGTGAACACCCGCGGAAACTTTGGAAGCAATGGAAGTGGTTCTCGCCCAGCAGAAAACCCCAATGATGGAGCACCAGCACCGCCAGTTGATATGCAGAATTTTGGAGCATTTCTTGCTGCTCAGACTCAGTTGATGCATGCTATGATGCAACAAATGCAACACGTCACTGCTCAGGCCACTGCTAATCAAGTTAATCAGGGACAACGCCAGAATACAAGACTGTCCGAGTTCATGAGGACTCACCCACCCACTTTCTCCGGGAATGCCAATCCATTGGAGGCCGATGATTGGTTAAGGTCAATTGAGAGGAAGCTACACATAGCTCAATGCATAGGAAATGAGAAGGTACTTCTACGCTTCTCATCGGTTGGAAGGAACAAATTGAATGGTGGGAGAACTTACGTGCACGCAAGAGAACCCTCAAGATATCACTTGGGAAGAGTTCACGGCTGCGTTTCGTTAGTATCACGTGCGGAAGGAATCATGGACCTTAAGAAGGAGGAGTTGAGCATCGAAGCAAGGTAATCAGCCGGTGGCCGACTACTGAACAAGTTCACACAGCTAGCACGCTACGCACCGGAGGATGTAGCGACAGATAAAGCCGCAGTCTCGCTTCATGAAGGGACTTAACTCAGGACTACAAGTAGGGTGATCACCCACACCTTTCAGATTTCCAAGAATTGGTGAATAAGGCGCTTATTCTTGAGGACAAGCGCAAGGAACTGGATGAGAACAGAAGCGCGAGAATGCAACAAACAGGATCACGCCAGGAACGCAACAAATGGCCTCGAGTTGCACCAAATCAATTTTTCAGATTCCAGCCACGAGAATGCTACAAGGACACCGTCACCAGCACCAAGACCCGTCAATCGAACTACTGACCCACCGCTTAGAAACGCCGCTCGAGGCAACAAGAAGGAACGATGAGACATCGCTACAACCGCAACGAGCCAGGACATTTTGCCATGATTGTCCAAAGAAGACAGCAGGAGAGTGACCCCGATTCGCTTTAACTTGGGAACCACCCGGCTAGGACGCCTTGACACCAGGAACCACATCCTGCACCGTGGTGAGAGGCCGAGTCAACCATGTCACCGCAGATGCACTGCGAGAATGCTACTGACGTCGTCTTGGGTAAGTTACTTGTTAACTCGATTACACCTGCTTGATTTTGTTTGACTCGAGCTTCGCATTCGTTTGTTTCGCAAGGCTTTGCTGCTAGAAACGATTTGGGGATTGCAAGACTTAAGTGCATGCTTTTAGTTCAAACCCTCGGTTCCGAACTCCGAACGAAAGTAGGATGTTTCGGGTGAGAATACTAATAGATGGAATAGAGTTCCTAGCGAACCTTATAATTTTGGAGACCGGACCTTAGAGCGTTATTTTGGGAATGGGTGGTTATCCAAGCACAAGGCCGTATTGGATTGTGGGCGAAGGACTATCTCGGTGAGAGCCCGTGTGGAAAGAAAGTGGAATTTCAAGCTCTTGCCGTTAGAGAAGGACAGTTGATGGTTAACAGTACCAAGGCAATCAGCATAGAGGATGTCTCAAGAGTGAATGAGTACCCGTGATGTTTTTCCCGAAGATCTACGGTATGCCGAGACAGGGACATAGAGTAAGTTATAGAGCTTGTACATGGTACAAAGACCGATAGCAAAGAGACCCTATCGGATGTCCACCGAGGAGTTGGTAGAGATGAAGAAACAGTGGAAGAGTTAATGGAGAAAGGATTTATCAGGCCGAGGCTCGTCGCCGTCGGGAGCACCGATTTTGTTTGTCAAGAAGAAGGAAGGGAGTTTCAGGATGTGAATTGACTATCGTGCACTCAATGAAGTCACAGTAAAGAATAAGTACCCGTTACCCAGGATTGATGATTGGTTTGATCAGCTGAGAGGAGCCGGAGTTTTCTCCAAGATAGATCTGAGATCTGGATACCATCAGCTGAAGATCCGATCGTAAGATATTCAAAATCGCATTCTCGTCAAGATATGGACATTACGAGTTTACGCTATGTCCTTTGGATCGATTTAATGCGCCAAAGATATTTCATGAATATGATGAATATTGTGTTCATGGATTATTTGTACAAGTTTGTCGTCGTTTTCATAGATGATATCCTAATCTACTCCAAGACAGAGGATGAACATGCCGAACACTTGAGGCGAAGTTTTGGAAAAGGCGAGGAACGACAACTCTTCGCCAAGTTCAGTAAGTGTGATTTTTGGAAGGACAAGGTGGAGTTTCTTGGACATGTAATGACCGCAGAAGGAGTCGCCGTTGATCCAAGCAAAGTAGAAGCCGTGTTACATTGGGAGCAACCAAAGACCGTGACCCAGATCCGGAGTTTCCTTGGAATGGCAGGATACTATCGCCGTTTCATTGAAGGCTTTTCGACAATTGCGAGACCTCTTACGCAATTGCTGAAAAAAGAGAAGAAGTTTGCATGGACGTCAGAATGAGAGAAAGGATTTCAGGAGCTGAAGAAGCGATTGACATCAAGACCGTGTTAGTTCTACCGGATGTTACTCAAAGCTTTGATATTTATTGTGACGCATCGCGCCAAGGACTTGGATGTGTGCTGATGCAGAATGGAAAGGTCGTCGCTTATGCATCAAGGCAGTTGAGGCCGCATGAGGAAAATTATCCGACACATGACCTAGAGTTAGCTGCCGTTGTGCATGCCTTGAAGATATGGCGTCACTATCTGATTGGAAACAGATGTGAAGTATACACGGATCATAAGAGCCTTAAGTACATATTCACCCAGTCGGATCTGAACATGAGGCAGAGGAGATGGTTAGAGTTGATCAAAGGTGTACGGCTTGCCTTGCTGGCGATTGGATCGGACGAAGTGTCGTTGACGCGGTCGAAATCGGCTCATTGTCGGGTCCGGCTCCTGCTCCGGGAACTGCGGTGGCTTCTGGAATTGTCCAACGTCCGGATCTAACGCGAAAAGATCGAACGATAATAAAGAAACGAAAAACGAAAAGAAACTGAAATGAAAACGGAAACGGAAACTGAAACCGAGAACGAAAACGGGCCGGGAGAGAGAACGGGGGTATTTCTGGCATTTTGGGTTTTTAGAGACTCCGGATTGAGGAAAGGAGGGCATTTTTGGACTCAGTGGGTCAAAACGGTTCGGATAGTGTATTTGGTGGGTCTCTAGGGCTCACGGAATTTTTCGGGAATTTTTCTGGCTTTTTCTGGATTCTTAAATCGATTTTTTTTTCGGATTTAAAAACTAATAAAAAAAGAAATCCGAAAAAAGGAAAGCACTGTGGCCGTGGGCTTATTGGGCCGCACGGCCCAGTGTAACACCCCAAAATTTTGTTTTCTTAAATCTATGTGTGATTTGGCACTTTGGTGAATTTTTGGAATTTTCTGAGATTTATTTGGAATTTATTTGAATTTATTCCATTTTAAAATTATTAAAGAATTTAATTTTGCAAATAAAGTTTTGTTGGAAATATTTTATTTGAGTCCCAAATACCCTAAAATATTTTCCAGAATTTTTCTGGAATTTTTCTGAGTATTTTGCTATTTTTAATGAATTAAATGAATTACTGGAAATTATTTTAAATATTAAATCGCTGGAAAATGCGAGTGGGTTTGTACTGTTCATCCGACCGGACCCGAGTCCGAGTCCGACTCGAGTCCGACCCGAGCCACGTGGTCGAGCCGAACCCCCTCGGCCGAACCCTAGCCACGTGACCGTTGAATCGAGATCCAACGGCCGTGACGGCGCCACGACACGCGAGCCCGGTCCGACCGGATCCGGGTCGGACCCGTTCGCGCCAAGCCATCGTGGCCGTTGATCACGCCACGTGGACGGTCCGGGGTCATCGTCCCCGATCCGGAGACCTCGCCGCGGCCGTTGCCCTCCGCCGCTGGCCGAACTCGGATTCCGCGCTAAAAAAGCCGTGGACCCCCTCCCGAGGACCGTCGTTTGACGCCGCGCCCGTTGCCCTAACCCACGCCTGCAGGGAAACCGTAGCGCCGCCGCAATTCCTCGCCGTAGTTAAGAACGACCGCCGTGTGTTCTTCGTTCTGCCGCGAAACTACCGGCCCCGCCGCCTCCGTGGTCGATCCGCAACCCGCGACGAGGCGAACCTGGGCGCAGATTCATCTCGCCGGAGGCCTCGAACGCCGCGCGGAAGGTCGCCGCCCTTGTCTCCGTGCTCGAGCCCGCCGCGCCGCCATCAACCGCTGGAAAGCTTCTGGACCGTCCGATCCCGATCGAACGGCAGCGGTGAGCCCACGTTCTCCCCCAAACCCTAGAATCCAGATTAGATCTGGACCGTTGGATCAAGATCCAACGGCCCACGATCGGCCACGTCGCCCGTACTGTGGAAAACGTTACGGGTTAGGATCGTTTCCAACCGTTGGATCAAGATCCAACGGCTCAGATTGGCCGCGTTCACCCCAAACGCGTGAAGCATAGATCCAATCTGGGCCGTTGATTTTCAAATCAACGGCCGAGATTGTGCCACGTGTACCCAAGCCACGCCACGCGCGCGTGTGCGCGTGTCTCTGACACGCGGGGCCCGCGTGTCAGCGGGACAACCGAACCGCACCATGACGTCACCGCTGACGTCACGGTGGGGCCCGCATGTCAGCGAGTTTGGACCGCACGGGTTAATTGCGTGCGTGACACTGACTTGTGGGGCCCACATGTCAGCGACACGTGGAGTCGTGGACCGAGTCCACGGTAGACCCGAGCCGAGCGTGGACCAAGTCCATGGACCGGCTGACGTCAGCAGACCAATCAGAGGCTGCCACGTGTCCAGGCTGACGCAATAATTAATTTCCGAAAAAGAAAATGATTTATTAATTCGAAATAATGATTTCAGATTTTGTTTCAAACTTCAAACGCTTATAACATTTGCGTTTCAACTCCGATTTGAGTGATTCAAATTTCTAAATTTGTATAAAATTGAGACCTACCTAAATATGAATTTTATTTAATTTTTGGACTAAAGTTTTTCTCTGTAAAATTATTTAATTGATTATTTAAACTTTAAATAATCATAACTTTTGCATTTTAACTCCAAATTTGATGATTCCAGTTTCTAAAAATTCATAAAATTATGTTCTCTCTGTTTATGGATTTTATTTGGATGATTGGATACTTTTTGCCTATTGTTTATTCGTGTATTTGCTATTTGCAAGCTTTACGAGTAGACGCGTTGAAGTCTTAGGAAGGATTTGAAGGAGAAGTATTGACTCAGGATCCAACTCAAGACCAAGAACAAGTACTTTTTGAAGACAAGTTGTGCTTTGACCATGTTGATCCTATTTCGAAATCTATTTTAATTTAACTTTTTGCATGCTAGTTCAATTAGAAAATACTTTATTTAAATATGGGAATTAGATAAATGCCAAATTACTGTATGACACCTTGATTACTTAAGTATGTGCTATGACCCCTTGTCACCCTAGATGTGGTTTACTAGTTGGACATTACTAAAATTGCCAACATGGGTTTAGACCGTTGTAGTATACTGCTTAGACCTGCTACGTGCTCATGACATGATTTTGGACAATCAAATGTTAATATTGACTTAATGATATATTGAACCTGTTTTGGAAAGGTATCATGTGATGTTGATGGCACGTGGTGCATGGTAATCAACTGGGGTTTGATAAATAGTTTTTCGACCGGGGCATGTGGCAAGAATAATCAGGTGGGCCAGTTGTGGCATTGGGGATGTTGATTTGGTTCTTCGGGTAGTCTTGCCCTGGTCACCCTAAGGACTTAACCTTGCAAGCCTTTGAACTGGGTCTAACGTGCAACCACATGTTTGTAATAGGACGGACCTAGTTGATTAAGTTGCTAATAACGTACCTATGGGACCTCAGGAGGTCAACTACACCCTTTGTGTAAGTTGTACGGGGGAGCGTACCGGGGCTGAGGCCAGGTACCCATCTAACGGTTGATTGGCCTAAACTTCGCCTTAGCTAAGGGAAGGGTTAGTGTGCAATAACCGGGGAGGACCACTTGTATTGTTAGAAGTTTCCGAAAGACTTTGTTACGGGAACTCGCTTTTGTGGTGTTTGACTGTATCTTGTGGGTAAAGTGCATAACCTCTGCAGAGTGTAGAATCTATTCGAATAGCCGTGTCCGCGGTATTGGACATCGCTCGGGAATTACAGTCAAGGGTTAGATTTTCTCAAAAATAACTTGGATTTGAAAGGTTGGGTTGGATTAATAATGATGTTGACGGAAATGTGGATTAGGATGGGAAAGATGTTTATTAAACTCCTTGAAAAGATACCTATGCTATACTTGTTTCTATTGCTTTCGAATCTACTTATGTTACTTGTCAAATGCTGTTTACTGCAAATATACCTTGAGCTATTCCTTTGTACCAAGCCATGCATATAGTATATTAGCCTGCATTCTGTGCATGACTTGCTGAGTGCTGAGTACCAAGTACTCACCCTTGCCACAATACAACACCAGTTGAAGAGGAGACTACACCAGCTTTGGAGGAGGAGCTCCAAGAGGATCCGTCTACTTAGGGAGCGAGCCCAGTTAGTTGCCTGTGGTATACTGGATGGCGCCATGAATTTATTTGATTTTTCGCTGCTACTATTTCTCTCTTAATAAGTTTCGCCCTGCGAGGCATACATTTGTAACTTGACCATAAGGTCGAGTAACCAGTTTGACTATTTAAATAAAGTACTTTATTAGTGTCGAGTGGTATGATTGTGATATTTACCGATGTTAAGACTGTGTGCACTAGCGTGTTCCTGGACTAGTGCTGAATACACAGAGGGTCCGGATTTGCAAATTCGGGGTCCCGACAGAGGTGGTATCAGAGCCATACTAACCGTAGGCTCAACCTTAGCTATAAAGGTCGTAGTGAGGATAAAACCTATTTTCTAGAAGAATAAAATTTGTCAAGATAAGAAATGACATCTCGACTCATCCCATTCTTTCTTTTCTTGTCTCTTGCTGAATTTTTCCTTACCTTGTCACGATTTAAAAATTTCGAGTTCTTACGTAAGTGCTCTTGCGACAGATGGAGGGAGAGTTCAACTACAACGATCTGGAGGTTGGTCACGCCGTAGAACTTTGGCATATGCTACAGACTCTCGGAGATTTTGAGAAGCCCCAATACCAAGTGGAAGTGATCAGACAAGCAGGATTGATCAAGGCTTGTGACGTGAAGATTGAGGTACCTGCTAGGAAGAAGGGCCCAGGCAATCGCCCGATACACTGTACTGCCAGGAGGTCTACAATGCAGATGGGTATCCAAGAAGTATCACGACGAGCAATGCGACACATTACCCGTATCTAAGCCAGAGAGTTGGAGAGCACGGTGTTCCGTTATCACCCGCGCAGCAATAACCTTCTTGAACCGAAGGCGATTCAGGATGAGGATGCCATGGTCACACAGTTGGCACGACTTGTTGTCGCCCAGGAGGATGTACTCGATGATACAAGCAAAGAGCTCTGAAGGCCCGCAAGGAGATCACAACAGAGAAGAACAGATGGCGGGAAGCTCAAGAGTATGTGTCACACCTTCTGCGAAGAATTGACGAGTTGGAGATGGCTTTGTACGGACCCGAACGAGCCAAGATTGAGCTACACGAGCCAGATCCGGAGGAGTCAGATCTCGATGAGGACACTGCTTCTTCGACTACCACAGATGACACAGTGGCTGGACACGGCAATCGTTTCGCGCCTATGCCGCAGCATCCGTACCCAGGCCGTGGAGGTTTTCTCGATGAGTGAGCATAGGTTTTATAGAGAGACTCCTTCGCCGAGTCGCGTCATAGAATAAAGAGTCACCTTTAGGCATTAGACTCCAGTGTTAGTTCGATTTGGATTTTCATTGTTTGCTGAGTGTGCAGTATGTCTTGCAAAGCCCTTAGGCATTGTAAGCAGCCATACCAAGTTATTGATATCATTAATAAAGTTGGACCTTAAAAGTTACACCTTTCGCCCCGCATAAGTTCCATATTACTTGTCTATTCTTGTTTCCCGCTCATCTCTAAAACCTAGAACAAATCGACAGATGGTGAACACCGCGAAACTTTGGAAGCAATGGAAGTGGTTCTCGCCAAACAGAAACCCCAATGATGGAGCACCAGCACCGCTTAGTTGATATGCAGAATTTTGGAGCATTTCTTGCTCGCTCAGACTCGATTGATGCATGCTATGATGCAACAAATGCAACACGTCCTTTGCTCAGGCCACGCTAATCAAGTTAATCGGGGACAACGCCGTAATACAAGATCGCCGAGTTCATGAGGACTCACCCACCCACTTTCTTCGGGAATGCCAATCCATTGGAGGCCGATGATTGGTTAAGGTCAATTGAGAGGAAGCTACACATAGCTCAATGCATAGGAAATGAGAAGGTACTCTACGCTTCTCATCGGTTGGAAGGAACATACTGAATGGTGGGAGAACTTCGTGCCACGCAAGAGAACCCTCAAGATATCACTTGGGAAGAGTTCACAATTGCGTTTAGTCGATTATCACGTGCGAAGGAATCATGGACCTTAAGAAGGAGGAGTTCAGAGCATCAAGCAAGGTAATCAGCCCGGTGGTCGACTACTGAACAAGTTCACACAGCTAGCACGCCACGCTTTGAGGATGTAGCGACAGATAAAGCCGACAGCCTCGCTTCATGAAGGGACTTAACTCAGGACTACAAGTAGGACTGATCACCCACACCTTTCCAGATTTCCAAGAATTGGTGAATAAGGCGCTTATTCTTGAGGACAAGCGCAAGGAACTGGATGAGAACAGGAAGCGCAGAATGCAACAGCAGGGATCACGCCAGGGAACGCATAGCAGCGTCTCGAGTTGCACCAAATCAATTTTTCGATTCCAGCCACAGAATGCTACAAGGACACCGTCCACCAAAGCACCAAGACCCGTCAATCGAACTACTGCACCCCACCGCTAGAAACGCTGCTCCAGGCAACAAGAAGGAACAAGTGAGACGCCGCTACAATCGCGAACGAGCCAGGACATTTTGCCAACGATTGTCCAAAGAAGATACCGGAGTGACTGATTCGCTTTAACTTGGGAACCACCCAGCTAGGACGCCAAAGACCAGGAACCACATCCTGCACCGTGGTGAGAGGCCGAGTCAACCATGTCACCGCAGATGCACCGCGAGAATGCTACGGACGTCAGATCGGGTAAGTTACTTGTTAACTCGCACCTGCAATGCTTTGTTTGACTCGAGCCGCATTCGTTTGTTTTGCAAGGCTTTGCTGCTAGAAACGATTTGGGGATTGCAAGACTTAAGTGCATGCTTTTAGTTCAAACCCCTGGTTCCGAACTCCGAACGAAAGTAGGATGTTTCGGGGTGAGAATACTAATAGATGGAATAGAGTTCCTAGCGAACCTTATAATTTTGGAGACCCAGACCTTAGACGTTATTTTGGGAATGGACTGGTTATCCAAGCACAAGGCCGTATTGGATTGTGGACGAAGGACTATCTCAGCTGAGAGCCCGTGTGGAAAGAAAGTGGAATTTCAAGCTACTGCCGTTAGAGAAGGACAGTTGATGGTTAACAGTACCAAGGCAATCAGCATAGAGGATGTCTCAGTAGTGAATGAGTACCCAGATGTTTTTCCCGAAGATCTACCTGGTATGCCGCCAGACAGGGACATAGAGTTTGTGATAGAGCTTGTACATGGTACAGCACCGATAGCAAAGAGACCCTATCGGATGTCCACCGAGGAGTTGGTAGAGATGAAGAAACAGCTGGAAGAGTTAATGGAGAAAGGATTTATCGAGGCCAAGGCTCGTGCCGTCGGGAGCACCAGCTTTGTTTGTCAAGAAGAAGGGCGGGAGTTTCAGGATGTGCATTGACTATCGTGCACTCAATGAAGTCACCGTGAAGAATAAGTACCGTTACCCAGGATTGATGATTTGTTTGATCACCGAGAGGAGCCGGAGTTTTCTCCAAGATTGATGCGAGATCGGGATACCATCGGCTGAAGATCCGATCGTAAGATATTCAAAATCGCATTCTCGTCAAGATATGGACATTACGAGTTCTGATTATGTCCTTTGGATCGATTTAATGCGCCAAAGATATTTCATGAATATGATGAATAAGGTGTTCATGGAATATTTGGACAAGTTTGTCGTCGTGTTCATAGATGATATCCTAATCTACTCCAAGACAGAGGATGAACATGCCGAACACTTGAGGCGAGTTTTGGAAAAGCTGAGGGAACAGCAACTCTTCGCCAAGTTCAGTAAGTGTGATTTTTGGAAGGACAAGGTGGAGTTTCTTGGACATGTAATGACCGCAGAAGGAGTCGCCGTTGATCCAAGCAAAGTAGAAGCCGTGTTACATTGGGAGCAACCAAAGACCGTGACCCAGATCCGGAGTTTCCTTGGAATGGCAGGATACTATCGCCGTTTCATTGAAGGCTTTTCGACAATTGCGAGACCTCTTACGCAATTGCTGAAAAAAGAGAAGAAGTTTGCATGGACGTCAGAATGTGAGAAAGGATTTCAGGAGCTGAAGAAGCGATTGACATCAGCACCGGTGTTAGTTCTACCGGATGTTACTCAAAGCTTTGATATTTATTGTGACGCATCGCGCCAAGGACTTGGATGTGTGCTGATGCAGAATGGAAAGGTCGTCGCTTATGCATCAAGGCAGTTGAGGCCGCATGAGGAAAATTATCCGACACATGACCTAGAGTTAGCTGCCGTAGTGCATGCCTTGAAGATATGGCGTCACTATCTGATTGGAAACAGATGTGAAGTATACACGGATCATAAGAGCCTTAAGTACATATTCACCCAGTCGGATCTGAACATGAGGCAGAGGAGATGGTTAGAGTTGATCAAGGACTACAATGTTGGAATCCATTACCATCCTGGAAAGGCCAACGTAGTAGCCGATGCTCTGAGTCGGAAAAGCCATACTGTGAGCATGTTGCTAGCCACAAGTCAGGATGAGCTATGTGAGGATTTCCAGAGAATGAAGATTGAGGTGGTACCTAGCGGATTCTTGGCCGCATTGGAAGTAAAGCCTACCCTAGAGGACCAGATCCGGGAAGGACAGAAGGATGATGACAAGATCCGCAGGATTAAGACCATCAAGGAGGAAGGCAAGGCAGAGGACTTCAAGTTGGATGAGCAAGGCACGTTATGGATGAAGGATCGGATTTGTGTGCCCAACAAGAAGGAATTAAAGCAACTGATTTTGGAGGAAGCCCATGACTCCAAGTATTCAATTCATCCTGGAAGCGCCAAAACGTATCAGGATTCGAAGGAAAGATTCTGCTGGCCAAGCATGAAGCGTGAAGTTGCCGAGCATGTTGCATTGTGCGACGTATGCCAGAGAGTCAAGGCAATGCATCAGAGACCAGCAGGATTACTACAGCCGCTGAAAATACCTGAGTGGAAGTGGGAGGAAATCGGAATGGATTTCATTACCGGTTTGCCTAAGACTCAAGGAGGTTATGACTCCATATGGGTTATAGTGGATCGTTTGACCAAAGTAGCCCATTTTATCCCCGTGAAGACCACGTACTCGGGGGATAAGTTAGCAGAGTTGTATATGATCAGGATCGTCTGTTTGCACGGAGTGCCAAGGAGGATTGTATCGGACAGAGGTACCCAATTTACCTCAAGGTTCTGGAATAAGTTGCACGAAGCCATGGGAACCCGTTTAAACTTCAAGATGACCCTATCATCCACAGACGGATGGACAGACCGAAAGAGTCAACCAGATTCTGGAGGATATGTTAAGAGCATGTGCATTGGCTTATGCTACCTCTTGGGATAAGAGTTTGCCGTATGCCGAGTTCAGTTACAATAATAGTTACCAAGCTAGTTTACAGATGTCACCTTTTGAGGCCTTTGTATGGTCGACTCGCTTGACGCCAATGAATTGGAATGAGACCGGCGAGCGCCGTGTCTTCGGCCTGATATTCTTCAAGAGGTGAAGAGCAGATTGCCATGATTAGGGAAAGGTTGAAGATCGCCCAATCACGACAGAAGAGTTATCCGACAATCGTCGCCAAGATTTGAGTTTTGAACCGTAAGACTTTGTATACCTCGAGTTACGCCTCTCAGGGGAGTTAAGAGGTTCCATGCCAAAGGGAAACTCGCACCCCGTTATGTTGGACCATTTAAGATTTTGAGCCGCAGAGGCGAAGTTGCTTATCAGCTGGAGTTGCCACAGTCGTTAGCAGGAGTACATGACGTATTCCATGTGTCCCGATTGAAGAAGTGTCTCCGAGCACGAGGAACAGACACCGCTAGAGTCAATTGAGTTGCAAGAAGATTTGACTTACAAGGAGCATCCTGTGAAGATTCTAGACACTATGGATCGAGAGACTAGAAATAAGTCAACCCGTTTCTGTAGAGTTCAGTGGAGCAATCATGAAGAGAGCGAAGCGACTTGGGAGCGCGAAGAGGATTTGAAGAAAGAGTTTCCAAGCCTATTCTGTAGTAAGCCCTGAATCTCGGGGACGAGATTCTATTAAGGGGGGGAGGTTTGTAACACCCCAAAATTTTGTTTTCTTAAATCTATGTGTGATTTGGCACTTTGGTGAATTTTTGGAATTTTCTGGGATTTATTTGGATTTATTTGGAATTTATTTGAATTTATTCCATTTTAAAATAATTAAAGAATTTAATTTTGCAAATAAAGTTTTGTTGAAAATATTTTATTTGAGTCCCAAATACCCTAAAATATTTTCCAGAATTTTTCTGGAATTTTTCTGACTATTTTGCTATTTTTAATGAATTAAATGAATTACTGGAAATTATTTTAAATATTAAATCACTGGAAAATGCGAGTGGGTTTGTACTGTTCATCCGACCGGACCCGAGTCCGAGTCCGACTCGAGTCCGACCCGAGCCACGTGGTTGAGCCGAACCCACTCGGCCGAACCCTAGCCACGTGACCGTTGGATCGAGATCCAACGGCCGTGACGGCGCCACGTCACGCGAGCCCGATCCGACCGGATCCGGGTCGGACCCATTCGCGCCAAGCCATCGTGGCCGTTGATCACGCCACGTGGACGGTCCGGGGTCATCGTCCCAGATCCGGAGACCTCGTCGCGGCCGTTGCCCTCCGCCGCCGCGTCGAACTCAGATTCCGCGCTATAAAAGCCGTGGACCCCCTCCCGAGGACCGTCGTTTGACGCCGCGCCCGTTGCCCTAACCCACGCCTGCAGGGAAACCCTAACGCCGCCGCAATTCCTCGCCATAGTTAAGAACAGCCGCCGTGTGTTCTTCGTTCTTCGCCAAGAAACTACCAAGGCCCGCCGCCTCCGTGGTCGATCCGCAACCCCGCGACGAGGTGAACTCGGGCACGCATTTCATCTCGCCGGAGGCCTCGGAACGCCGCGCGGAAGGTCGCCGTCCTTGTCTCCGTGAGCTCGAGCCCGCCGCGCCGCCATCAACCGCTGGAAGCTTACGACCGTCCGATCCCGATCGAGCAGCGGTGAGCCCACGTTCTTCCCCAAACCCTAGAATCAGATTAGATCCGACCGCTGGATCAAGATCCAACGGCCCACGATCGCCACGTCGCCCGTCTTGTGGAAAACGTTACGGGTTAGGATCGTTTCCAACCGTTGGATCAAGATCCAACGGCTCGATTGGCCGCGTTGACCCCAAACGCGTGAAGCATAGATCAATCCGGGCCGTTGATTTTCAAATCAACGGCCGAGATTGTGCCACGTGTACCCAAGCCACGCCAGCGCGGCGTGCGCGCGTGTCTCGACACGCGGGCCCGCGTCGGTCACGGACAACCGAACCGCACCATGGCGTCACCGCCGACGTCACGGTGGGGCCCGCATGTCGGCGAAGTTGGACCGCGACGGTTAATTGCGTGCGTGACAGCGACATGTGGGGCCCACATGTCGCCGACACGCGGAGTCGTGGACCGAGTCCACAGGTAGACCCGAGCCGAGCGTGGACCAAGTCCATGGACCGTGACGTCGCCAGACCAATCGAGGCTGCCACGTGTCCAGCCGACGCAATAATTAATTTCCGAAAAAGAAAATGATTTATTAATTTGAAATAATGATTTCAGATTTTGTTTCAAACTTCAAACGCTTATAACTTTTGCGTTTCAACTCCGATTTGAGTGATTCAAATTTCTAAATTTGTATAAAATTGAGACCTACCTAAATATGAATTTAATTTAATTTTTGGACTAAAGTTTTTCTCTGCAAAATTATTTAATTGATTATTTAAACTTTAAATAATCATAACTTTTGCATTTTAACTCCAAATTTACGATTCCAGTTTCTAAAAATTCATAAAATTATGTTCTCTCTGTTTATGGATTTTATTTGGATGATTGGATACTTTTTGCCTATTGTTTATTCGTGTATTTGCTATTTGCACGCTTTACGAGTAGACGTTGAAGTGCCGGAAGGATTTGAAGGAGAAGTATTGACTCAGGATCCAACTCAAGACCAAGAACAAGTACTTTTTGAAGGCAAGTTGTGCTTTGACCATGTTGATCCTATTTCAAAATCTATTTTGATTTAACTTATTGCATGCTAGTTCAATTAGAAAATACTTTATTTAAATATGGGAATTAGATAAATGCCAAATTGCTGTATGACACCTTGATTACTTAAGTATGTGCTATGACCCCTTGTCACCCTAGATGTGCTTTACTAGTTGGACATTACTAAAATTGCCAACATGGATTTAGACCGTTGTAGTATACTGCTTAGACCTGCTACGTGCTCATGACATGATTTTTGACAATCAAATGTTAATATTGATTTAATGATATATTGAACCTGTTTTGGAAAGGTATCATGTGATGTTGATGGCACGTGGTGCATGGTAATCAACTGGGGTTTGATAAATAGTTTTTCGACCGGGGCATGTGGCAAGAATAATCAGGTGGGCTAGTTGTGGCATTGGGGATGTTGATTTGGTTCTTCGGGTAGTCTTGCCCTGGTCACCCTAAGAACTTAACCTTGCAAGCCTTTGAACTGGGTCTAACGTGCAACCACATGTCTGTAATGGGACGGACCTAGTTGATTAAGTTGCTAATAACGTACCTGTGGGACCTCAGGAGGTCAACTACACCCTTTGTGTAAGTTGTGCGGGAGCGCATCGGCCGTGAGGCCAGTACTCCATCTAACGGTTGATTGGCCTAAACTTCGCCTTAGCTAAGGGAAGGGTTAGTGTGCAATAACCGGGGAGGACCACTTGTATTGTTAGAAGTTTCCGAAAGACTTTGTTACGGGAACTCACCTTTGTGGTGTTTGACTGTATCTTGTGGGTAAAGTGCATAACCTCTGCAGAGTGTAGAATCTATTCGAATAGCCGTGTCCGCGGTTTTGGATATCGCTCGGGAATTACAGTCAAGGGTTAGATTTTCTCAAAAATAACTTGGATTTGAAAGGTTGGGTTGGATTAATAATGATGTTGATGGAAATGTGGATTAGGATGGGAAAGATGTTTATTAAACTCCTTGAAAAGTTACCTATGCTATACTTGTTTCTACTGCTTTCGAATCTACTTATGTTACTTGTCAAATGTCTTGTTTCGCAAATATACCTTGAGCTATTCCTTTGTACCAAGCCATGCATATAGTATATTAGCCTTGCATTCTCATGCATGACTTGCTGAGTACCAAGTACTCACCCTTGCCACAATACAACACCAGTTGAAGAGGAGACTACACCAGCTTTGGAGGAGGAGCTCCAAGAGGATCCGTCTACTTAGGGAGCGAGCCCAGTCAGTTGCCTGTGGTATACTGGATGGCGCCACGAATTTATTTGATTTTCCGCTGCTACTATTTCTCTCTTAATAAGTTTCGCCCTACGAGGCATACATTTGTAACTTGACCATAAGGTCGAGTAACCAGTTTGACTATTTAAATAAAGTACTTTATTAGTGTCGAGTGGTATGATTGTGATATTTACCGATGTTAAGACTGTGTGCACTAGCGTGTTCCTGGACTAGTGCTGAATACACAGAGGGTCCGGATTTGCAAATTCGGGGTCCCGACACCTAGTTGCGGGCGAGCTGGGCTTCGGCTCAGCCGAGTGAAGCGGAGGGGGGGGGGATTTAGGGTTTCCCCACCCAGGAAACCTGGCGGCGACGGCACTGAGCCACGGGGAGAGCTCGAGGGGCGGCAGAGCGGGCCGGAGCCGAGGGGAACGAGGGCACGGGGGCAAGGGCTCACCGAGCGGGGAAGGTAGGAGCGGGGCTAGGGTTAGGGTTCCATGGGGGCGGCGGAAGGGTTGCGGCGGCGGCAGCGCGGAGTGGCACAATGGTGGGGCGAAGGGGCTGGCGGGCCCAAGGGCTGGGTGAGTAGCCGGGCGGCCGGAGAAGAAGAGAGCGGGGAGGCGGTGGCTCACCACGGGAGAAGGCGAGGCGGGGCAAGGGAGTGAAGGAGACGGCTCGCGGCTTTTATAGCCGGCGCGGAGAGAGAGAGAGGCGAGCAGGCACGGCCGCGTGGTCACGGCGCGGCGGGCGAAAGCGACATGCCACGCGGCGGCGCAAAGGCGTGACGCGACGGTGGCGAAAGCGGTGCCGCAGGTCACGGGGCGAGGCAGTGGTCACGGGTGGCAGGCGGCGAGCAAAGAAGAAAGCGCGCGGCAGCGCCACGGCGGCAATGGTGGAGTCACTGGCGCGGCAAAGGCGCGGCGGCGCTGGCAGTGGAGTCGCAGGCGGCGCGGGCGCGGCGACGCCGGCGGCGGCTTGGGGCAGCGGAGCCAGGCCGAGGCGCGCGACGGAGGCGGCGGAGATGGCCGGCAAAACGCCCGGAAGGCCCAAAAGGTAAGTGTCCCAAAAACCAAATCAAAAACCTAATTCAAATCCGAAATTTGAATCAAATTTGAATAGATTCTGAAAAAAATTCATTTTGAATTTTTACGGTTGTTTCAACCACGTCGCCTTCTCTCTGACACCTGCGCCGCCCCGCCTTGCTGACCCATGCCCTAGCCAGAGAGAACTCCAGAAAGCGCCCAAACCGAGCCGCCATGAACTCCTCCGTTCAAACACTATTCGAGCCATCTCTTTAGCCTATTTAAGCATGTCGGTAGTTTCCTCATTACCTCATCTTTTCCTTAGCCATATCCTAGAAGTTGCTACATCTCTAATTAAGCCTCAACTCGGCGCCTTCTTCAATTCCAGCCGAACCACCGCCACACAAAATTTTCAATCCCATTTCTTCAATACACTGCCATTCCCAAATTCTTTCCGGCCGAAGCACACTCCACTGACTACTGCCATTCTCCCTCTCAGGAGAACTCGTGATCAAGTCATCCTCACATTCGTGTCTTCCCAGCTACCTGAGCTACCCATCTTGTGGTTTGCATGTAGCTGCTACCGTCCAGTTCATCACGCAGTCGTCTTCCTCCTCCGGTTCGGCCAAACTTGGTGCGTGTTAAAAAATACAATAGAAGGAAGCCTCAAGTATCCTGGCATCCATTCACATCATAAGTGAAGGCGTGGTCTAGCAGTGAGAACTCATGTGCTTGACTCAACTGACAGGGACTGACTCACGAACAACAACTCAGCCTGGTGGTGTGTGCACTACGGCTGATTCAGGTAGGTCCCCTGATCAAGCCTATTTTTCTTTCCTTTTGCCCTATTTAATTTTAATCCACCATATCTTTTGCTAATAATGTCCAAATAAAGTAAAACAAATTTATAAATTCGTGTTAAATCATCTAGTTTTAGAATATGCAAAAATATTTGAAATTTGATTAGTAGTTTAAATCAGATTTTGAATTTAAAGAATGGGATTCAAATATGCTTTATATAAAGTTTGTGCTAATCAAGTCCAAATTGAATGAAATAAATTTTGCTAGATTCCTTATGTCTTAAGCGCTCTGTTTGTGCAGTTAGATTTGAATTTGAAGTTAGTTTGTGTGAGCACCATCGAGTAGTGGGGGGATGTGACGGAGATGTCGGTGGCAGAGATTATCGGGCGCCTGTGGGCATTCGAGGAGTTTTCAAAGGGTCGGCGTCGTGACAAGGAGGGAGGTGAGCACCTGCTGGTCGCGCACACCGAGCCACGGCTCACGCACGCCGAGTGGGAGGCCATAGTTGCTTAAGAGAAGCTGAGCGGTGATGGTTTCCGCAGCAGCGTCAACACTAATGGTGAGAAGAAGTTTCGCCGCAAGTTCGAAAAGTCAAAGATCGATTGCCGCAACTATGGTGAGTACGTGCACTTTCCTGATGAGTGTGACAAGCCGAAGAAGGTGAGGAATGCAGTGGCGCAGCTTACCATTGTAGATGTGGATGAAGAGTCCGCACTGCTTTGAAGTTCGGCGTGAATGTGCTCAAATAATGACAACAAAATTAAGGGGGTGATTGTTAGAGCTAATCTTGTTGTCTTACAATTTTAGTATGTGTTAGTGAGTGTTGGGCGAGTTGTGTGGCTCGACGTGTTTGTGTAGTGTGCGTGTACTGGTACATGTGTGCATGTAGATCAACGAGTTATGTTGCAGGACTGTGGACGTGTGACTGACATGCTGGTGTGGTTCAGCGCAAGTGCAGGAGCAGTTGGACCAAGTGTGCATGGGAGTGATCGTAGGTGAGCCTGCTAATGGAGTAAAGATCTGCATGGAGAAAAAATGCGCTGGCTGGGAGGTGTAGTGTGCATGCAAGTGTTCATGGGTGATAGTCTTTTGGACTACGCAAGCACTTGCTTGGTATAAGCGGGATTAGTGGTGATCACCGTGAGCGCTTGCATGCAGCTGTTAGCCTTGTTCAGGTCTTGTGGCTAGATAGAGGACGTGCTCTTGTGTTTAAATACCAGTGTGTGCTGGTGTGAATAAAAAAGTGAGTAGTACTCTGAAAATTCAATAAAAACAAAGTGCTTGTGTGTGCGAGTAATCTTTGTGTTCCACTGTAAGCTTCTTCTGAGTACCAAACAGGGAGAGCGAGTGTTGTGTGTGTGTAGCTAGAGAAGCTGGGTCAACAAAAATAACTCCTCGATGTACGTACCAAAGGAAAAATTTTATTTTTAAAGGTACCTTAAGCTGCCATAGATATCTATTTGTAATAGGGATATGTTGATGCATTAAGGCTGTATACAGAGAATTGTCCATTTTGATGTAGATTCCAACAGAATTTATCTGGTTGTGAAGTTAATTATATATCAACAACCCTAGTAATAAGTTCTTGCAAAATTCGTAGATTTAGTCCCGTAACGACCCTATGAAAAGACACATTAAAAGAATCAGAGTTCAGTACTTCAGCCACTGTAGCATTTTTTTTGTCGTACAATGTTAAAAAGTCAAGGGTATTGTTCACTAAGGAGGTTGTTCCTAGCCAAACGTCTTTCCAAAACCTTATTTGAGATCCATCATGAAAATGAAATGATCCAAATTGGAAAAAGTTATGTTTGACCTTCATTAGACCTAACCAGAAGTGAGAGTCCCCTGGCTTTCCTTCTACTTGAGACAGAATCTTACTTCCCAAATATTTCCTTATAAGGATATTTTGCCAAACACCTTCCTCGTTTAAAAGTTTAAATAACCATTTACTAATCAATCAAATGTTTTGTTTATTAAGATCATGAATGACAAATCCTCCTTGATCTTGGTTTGGCGAAGAGTTCTCCATTTAGCAAGCCTATATTTTGTCTTTTGGTTGTCATTCTGCCAGAAAAATTTGGACCCGAAGTAGTCCACTCGTTTAGGAACCCCAAAAGGTATTCTAAAAAAAGATAACATAAACATGGGTAAACTGCTAAGTACATAGTTTACAAGTACTAATCTACCACCAAATGACAGATTTTTGCCTTTCCAACTACTCAACCTTCTTTCAGATCTTTCTTCTACCCCTTCCACTCATTATTAGTCAATTTTCTATAATGTATCGGTATGCCAAGATATCTGAATGGGAGACTACCTAACTCACAGCCGATTAACTGTGAGTATTGGAGTTCGAAATCCTTAGCAACCCTGAAGCAAAAAATTTCACTTTTGTGGAAATTTATCTTGAGACCCGATAGTTGTTCGAAAGTTGTAACATCCCAAAATTTTGCTTTTCTTAAATTCATGTGTGATTTGGCACTTTGGTGAATTTTTAGAATTTTCTGGAATTTATTTGAATTTATTCCATTTTGAAATAATTAAAGAATTTAATTTTGCAAATAAAATTTTGTTGGAAATATTTTATTTGAGTCCAAAATGTTCCAAAATATTTTCCAGAATTTTTCTGGAATTTTTCTGGGTCTTTTGCTATTTTTAATGAATTAAATGAATTATTGGGAATTATTTTTAATATTAAATCGCTGGAAAATCAACTCGGGTCGAGTACTGTTCATCCGACCGAGTGGGAACCCAAGTCGGACTCGAGTCCGACCCGAGCCAGTTGACTCGACCAAACCAGCTCCCAACCCTAAGCGATCCCGACCGTTGGATCAAGATCCAACGGCTGAGATCCGCCCGTACCGGTTCGAGCCGTATCCGGCCTGGATCCGATCGCGTCCACGCGATCGTGGCCGTTGATCGTGCCACGTGGACGGCCGTGCGTCGTCGTCTCCGCTCCGACTCCGAGCCGGAGAGCTCCGCCGTGACCGAGCAGGACACGGCTAGGGTTCCGATTTGCACGCACGTCGAGGCCGTATTTAAAGCGTGAGACGTCCCCCGAGGTTGCCCTCATCCGCGGCGCACCCGTTCCCCAAGCCATCTCGCCGAGCCGTCGCCGCTTGCCTGCACGAGCTCGCCGGAGTTGGAACCTCTGCGCAGCGGTTTACCGCCGATTCCGCCGCCGTCCGTCGTCTTCCGCCGAGAAGGAGCCCAGATCCGGAATCCCCGTGACGAGACGCACCCGAAGGGAGGACTCATCTCACCGGAGCAACCCCGAAACGCCGTCGGGCTCGTCGTCGTTCTCATCTCCGGTGGTCTTGCTCCGCCGCGTCACCATCGACCTCGCGAGCTCGGTGAACCGTCAGATCCAGATCGAACGGTTGAGGTGAGCCCACGTTCTATTCCAAACCCTGGAAACCAGATCGAATCTGGACCGTTGGATCAAGATCCAACGGCTCAGATCCGCCGCGTTAACCTAAACGCGTGAAGCCTAGATCCAATCTGGGTCGTTGATTTTCAAATCAACGGTGAGATTGCGCCACGTGTGCCTAGCCACACCCACGCGTGTGGGCGCGTGTCCCTGACACGCGGGCCCCGCAAGTCAGAGGGCCCACGCGTCAGCCGCGTTTGCGTGAGACCCGCGACCGACGGTGGGTCCCACTGCCGGGCCTCACCCGAGCCGTGGACCGGGTCCACCATGGACCGAACCGCGCCGTGGGCTGAGCCCATGAGCCGGCTGACGTCAGCCAGCCAATCAGGAGCCGACGCGTGTCCTCGCTGACGCAGTAATTAATTTCCGAAAAAAGAAATGATTTATTAATTCGAAATATTGATTCAAATTTAGATTCAAACTTCAAACGCTTATAACTTTTGCGTTTCAACTCCGATTTGAGTGATTCAAATTTCTAAATTTGTATAAAATTGAGATCTACCTAAATATGAATTTTATTTAATTTTTGGACTAAAGTTTTTCTCTGCAAAATTATTTAATTGATTATTTAAACTTTAAATAATCATAACTTTTAAGGCCTTAACTCCAAATTTGACGATTCCAGTTTCTAAAAATTCATAAAATTATGTTCTCTCTGTTTATGGATTTTATTTGGGTGTTTGGACACTTTTTGCCTATTGTTTATTTGTGTATTTGCTATTTGCACGCTTTTACGAGTAGACGTTGAAGTGCTTGGGAAGGATTCGAAGGAGAAGTATTGACTCAGGATCCAACTCAAGACCAAGAACAAGTACTTTTTGAAGGTAAGTTGTGCTTTGATCATGTTGATCCTATTTCGAAATCTATTTTGATTTAAACTATTGCATGCTAGTTCAATTAGAAAAATACTTGGTTTAAACATGGGGTTAGATAAGTACCAATTTCTTTGTATGACACCTTGATTATTTAAGTATGTGCCATGACCCTTGTCACCCTAGTTGTGGATTACTAGTTGGACATTATTAAATTGCCAACATGGGTTTAGACCGTTGTAGTATCTTGCTTAGACACCTTACGTGCTCATAACATGATTTTGGATAATCAAATGTTAATATTGACTTAATGATATATTGAACCTGTTTTGGAAAAGTATCATGTGATGTTGATGGCACGTGGTGCATGGTAATCAAGCGGGGTTTGATAAACGATTTCGGCCAGGGGCATGTGGCAAGAGTAATCAGGTGGGCCGGTTGTGGCATTGGGAGTGTTGTTTTGGTTCTTGGTAGTCTTGCCCTGGTCACCCTAAGGACTTAACCTTGCAAGCCTTTGAACTGGGTCTAACGTGCAACCACATGTCTGTAATGGGACGGACCTAGTTGACTAAGTTGCTAATAACGCACTGTGGGACCTCGGAGGTCAACTACACCCTTTGTGTAAGTTGTGCGGGGAGCGTGCACTGGTGAGGCCAGTACCCATCTAACGGTTGATTGGCCTAGACTTCGCCTTAGCGAAGGAAGGGTTAGTGCGCAATAACAGGAGGACCACTTGTATTGTTAGAGGTTTAGAAAGACTTTGTTACTGAACTCGCCTTTGTGGTGTTTGACTATATCTTGTGGGTAAAGTGCATAACCTCTGCAGAGTTTAGAATCTATTCGAATAGCCGTGTCCGCGGTATTGGACATCGCTCGGGAATTACAGTCAAGGGTTAGATTTTTCTCAAAAATAACTTGGATTTGGAAGGTTGGGTTGGATTAATAATGATGTTGATAGGAATATGGATTAGGATGGGAAAGGTGTTTACCAAACATTTTTGGATAGTTACTTATGCTTTACTTATTTCTGCTGCTTTCGAATCTACTTACATTACTTTTCAAATGTTGTTTACTGCAAATATACCTTGAGCTATTCCTTTGTACCAAGCCATGCATGTAGTATATTAGCTTGCATTCTGTGCATGACTTGCTGAGTACCAAGTACTCACCCTTGCCTCAACACAACACCAGTTGAAGAGGAGACTACACCAGCTTTGGAGGAGGAACTCCAAGAAGATCCGTCTACTTAGGGAAGCGAGCCCAGTCAGTTGCCTGTGGTATACTGGATGGCGCCACGAAGTTATTTGATTTTCCGCTGCTATTATTTTTCTCTGAATAAGTTTCGCCTTGCGAGGCATATATTTGTAATTTGACCATAAGGTCAAGTAACCAGTTTAACTATTTAAATAAAGTACTTTATCGGTATCGAGTGGTATGATTGTGATATTTACCGATGTTAAGACTGTGTGCACTAGCGCGTTCCTGGACTAGTGCTGAATACACAGAGGGTCCGGATTTGCAAATTCGGGGTCCCGACAGAGGTGGTATCAGAGCCATACTTGACTGTAGGCTCAACCCTAGCTAGAATGGTCGTAGTGAGGATAAAACCTATTTTCTAAAAGCTAAAAATTTGTAAAGACAAGAAATGACATCTCGACTTATCCCCTTCTCTCTTTTCTTGTCTCTTGCTGAAATTTTCCCTTACCTTGTCACAATTTAAAAATTCCGAGTTCTTACGTAAAGCACTCTTGTGATAGATGGAGGAAGAGTTCAACTACGTTGATCTGGGAGTTGGTCACGCCGCGGAACTTTGGCATATGCTACAAACTCTCGGAGATTTTGAGAAGCCCCAATACCAAGTGGAAGTGATCAGACAAGCGGGATTGATCAAGGCTTGTGACGTAAAGATTGAGGTACCTGCTAGGAAGAAGGGCCCAGGCAATCGCCCGATACACTGCACTGCCAGGAGATCTACAATGCAGATGGGTATCCAAGAAGTATCACGACGAGCAATGCGGCACATTACCCGTATCTACGCCAGAGAGTTGGAGAGCACGGTGTTCCGTTATCATCCGCGCAGCGATAACCTTCTTGACCCGAAGGCGATTCAGGATGAGGATGCCACGGTTACACAGTTGGCACGATTTGTTGTCGCCCAGGAGGATGTACTAGATAATACAAGCAAGGAGCTACAGAAGGCCCGCAAGGAGATCACGACAGAGAAGAACAGATGGCGGGAAGCTCAAGAGTATGTGGCACACCTTCTACGAAGGATTGACGAGTTGGAGATGACCTTGTACGGACCAGACCCAGAGCCGATTGAGAGCTACACGAGCCAGATCCAGAGGAGTCGATCTCGATGAGGACATCGCTTCTTCGACTACCACAGAGGACACGATCATTGGACATGGCGATCGTTAGCGCCTATGCCACAAAGACCTGCACTGTGCCGTGGAGGTTTTCTCGATGAGTGAGCATAGGTTCTATAGTGAGACTCCTTCGCCGAGTCGCGTCATAGAATAAAGAGTCACCCTTTAGGCATTAGACTCGAGTTAGTTCGATTTGGATTTGCTTTGTTTCTTTGAGTGTGCATTATGTGTTGCAAGGCCCTTAGGCATTGTAAGCAGCCATACCAAGTTATTAATAATAAAGTTGGACCTTAAAGTTACCCCTTTCGCCCGCATAAGTTCCATATTACTTGTCTATTCTTGTTTCCCTCTCATCTCTAAACCTAGAGCAAACCGACAGATGGTGAACACCCGTGGAAACTTTGGAAGCAATGGGAGTGGTTCTCGCCCAGAAAACCCCAATGAGGGAGCACCAAAGACCGCCAATCTGGATATGCAGAATTTGGAGCTTTTCTCGCTGCCTGCACTCGGTTGATGCATGCTATGATGCAACAAATGCAACACGCCACCGCTCAGGCCATCGCTAATCAAGTTAATCATGGACAACGCCAGAATACAAGACTGCCGAGTTCATGAGAACTCACCCACCCACTTTCTCCGGAATGCCAATCCATTGGAGGCCGATGATTGGTTAAGATCAATCGAGAGGAAGCTACACATAGCTCAATGCATAGGAAATGAGAAGGTACTCTACGCTTCTCATCACTGGAAGGAACAGCCACGAATGGTGGGAGAACTTCGTGCCACGCAAGAGAACCCTCAAGATATCACTTGGGAAGAGTTCACCTGCATTCCGACAAGATCACGTGGCCTGAAGGAATCATGGACCTTAAGAAGGAGGAGTTCAGAGCATCGAAACAAGGTAATCACCGGTGGTCGACTACCTGAACAAGTTCACATAGCTAGCACGCTACGCTTTGAGGATGTAGCGGCAGATAAATCCGCAGCCTCGTTTTATGAAGGGACTTAACTCAGGATTGCAAGTAGGATTGATCACCCACACCTTCCCAGATTTCCAAGAGTTGGTGAATAAGGCGCTTATTCTTGAGGACAAGCGCAAGGAACTGGATGAGAACAGAAGCGCAGGATGCAACAAAGAAGGATCACGCCAGGAACGCAATGGCGCTGAGAGTTGCACCAAATCAATTCTTGATTCCAACCACAGTAATGCAACAAGGACACCATCCTCAGCACCAAGACCTGTCAATCGAACTACCAAACCCCACTTCGCTAGAAACGCTACCTGTGCAACAAGAAGGAACAGTGAGACGCTGCTACAACAAAGAATGAGCCAGGACACTTTGCCAACAGCTTGTCCGAAGAAGACAGCAGGAGTGACTCGGCCGCTTCAATCTAGGAACCACCCAGCTAGGACGCCAAAGACCAGGAGCCACACCCAGGCCGTGGTGAGAGGCCGAGTCAACCATGTCACCGCAGATGCACCGCGAGAATGCTACTGACGTCGTCTTGGGTAAGTTACTTGTTAACTCGATACCTGCAATGATTTTGTTTGACTCGAGCTTCAGATTCGTTTGTTTCGCAAGGCTTTGCTACTAGAAATGATTTGAGGATTGCAAGACTTAGATGCATGCTTTTAGTTCAAACCCTGGTTCCGAACTCCGAACGAAAGTAGGATGTTCCGGTGAGAATACTAATAGATGGAATAGAGTTCCTAGCAAACCTTATAATTTTGGAGACCTGGACCTTAGACGTCATATTTGGAATGGATTTGTTATCCAAGCACAAGGCCGTATTGGATTGTGGACGAAGGACTATCTCGATTGAGAGCCCGTGTGGGAAGAAAGTGGAATTTCAAGCCACCGCATGATTAGAGATGGACAGTTGATGGTTAACAGTACCAAGGCAATCAGCATAGATGATGTCTCAGTAGTGAATGAGTACCCCGATGTTTTTCCCGAAGATCTACCTGGTATGCCGCCAGACAGGGACATAGAGTTTGTGATAGAGCTTGTACCGGGTACAGCACCGATAGCAAAGAGACCCTATCGGATGTCCACCGAGGAGTTGGTAGAGATGAAGAAACAGCTAGAGGAGTTAATGGAGAAAGGATTTATCAGACCGAGTTCGTCGCCGTGGGGAGCACCAGTTTTGTTTGTCAAGAAGAAGGACGGGAGTTTCAGGATGTGCATTGACTACCGTGCACTCAATGAAGTCACCGTGAAGAATAAGTATCCGCTACCCAGGATTGATGATTTGTTTGATCAGTTGAGAGGAGCCGGAGTTTTCTCCAAGATTGATCTGAGATCGGGATACCATCAGTTGAAGATCCGATCATAAGATATTCCTAAGACTGCATTCTCGTCAATATATTTACATTACGAGTTTACGGTTATGTCCTTTGGGCTGACGAATGCGCCAGCTTATTTCATGAATATGATGAATAAGGTGTTCATGGCATATTTGGACAAGTTTGTCGTCGTGTTCATAGACGATATCCTAATCTACTCCAAGACAGAGAGTGAACATGCCGAACACTTAAGGTGAGTTTTGGAAAAGCTGAGGAACGACAACTTTTCGCCAAGTTCAACAAGTGTGATTTTTGGAAGGACAAGGTGGAGTTTCTTGGACATGTAATGACCGCATGAAGGAGTCGCCGTAGATCCAAGCAAAGTAGAAGGCGTGTTACATTGGGAGCGTAGAAGGCGTGACCAGATTCGGAGTTTCCTTGGAATGGCAGGATACTACCGCCCGTTTCATCGAAGGCTTCTCGACAATTGCGAAACCTCTTACGCAATTGCGAAGAAGGAAAAGAAGTTTGCATGGACGCTTGAGAATGTGAGAAAGGATTTCAGAGTGAAGAAGCGATTGACATCAGCACCGGTGTTAGTTCTACCGGATGTTGCTCAAAGCTTCGATATTTATTGTGACGCATCGCGCCAAGGACTTGGATGTGTGCTGATGCAGGATGGAAAGGTCGTCGCTTATGCATCAAGGCAGTTGAGGCCGCATGAGGAAAATTATCCGACACATGACTTAGAGTTAGCTGCCGTAGTGCATGCCTTGAAGATATGGCGTCACTATCTGATTGGAAACAGATGTGAAGTGTATACGGATCATAAGAGCCTTAAGTACATATTCACCCAGTCGGATCTGAATATGAGGCGAGGAGATGGTTAGAGTTGATCAAAGACTATAATGTTGGAATCCATTACCATCCCGGAAGGCCAACGAGTAGCCGATGCTCGAGTCGGAAAAGCCATACCGTGAGTACGTTGCTAGCCACAAGTCGGGATGAGTTATGTGAGGATTTTAAAAATGAAGATTGAGGTTGTACCTAGCGGATTCTTGGCCACATTGGAAGTAAAGCCTACCTTAGAGGATCAGATCCGAGAAGGATGTATGATGATGACAAGATCCGCAGGATTAAGTTCATCGAGGAGGAAGGCAAGGCAGAGGACTTCAAGTTGGATGAGCAAGGCACGTTGTGGATGAAGGATCGCATTTGTGTGCCTAACAAGAAGGAGTTAAAGCAATCGATTCGGAAGAAGCCCATGACTCCAAGTACTCAATTCATCCTGGAAGCGCCAAGATGTATCAGGATCTGAAGGAGAGATTCTGGTGGCCGAGTATGAAACGTGAAGTTGCCGAGCATGTTGCATTGTGCGACGTATGCCAGAGAGTCAAGGCAATGCATCAGAGACCAGCAGGATTGGTACAACCGCTGAAAATACCTGAGTGGAAGTGGGAGGAAATCGGAATGGATTTCAATACCGGTTTGCCGAAGACTCAAGGAGGTTATGACTCCATATGGGTTATAGTGGATCGCTTGACTAAAGTAGCCCATTTTATCCCCGTGAAGACCACTTACTCGGGAGATAAATTAGCAGAATTGTACATGATCAGGATTGTCTGTTTGCACGGAGTGCCAAAGAGGATTGTATCGGACAGAGGTACCCAATTTACCTCAAGGTTCTGGAATAAGTTGCATGAAGCCATGGGAACCCGTTTGAACTTCAGTACAGCTTATCATCCACAGACGGATGGACAGACCGAAAGAGTCAACCAGATTCTGGAGGATATGTTGAGAGCTTGTGCATTAGCTTATGCTACTTCTTGGGATAAGAGTTTGCCGTATGCCGAGTTCAGTTACAACAATAGTTATCAGGCTAGTTCTGAGATGTCACCTTTTGAGGCATCAGTATGGTCGACCTGTCGGACGCCATTGAATTGGAATGAGACCGTGGCGCCGTGTCTTTGGGCCTGATATTCTTCAAGAGGTCAAGAGCAGATCGCTATGATTAGGGAAAGGTTGAAGATAGCCCAATCTCGATGTAAGAGTTATGTCGACAATCGTCGCGAGGCTTGAGTTTTGAACCGTAAGACTTTGTTTACCTCGAGTTACGCCTCTCGGGGAGTTAAGAGGTTCCATGCCAAAGGGAAACTCGCACTCTGCTATGTTGGACCATTTAAGATTTTGAGTCGCAGAGGCGAAGTTGCTTACCACTGGAGTTGCCACGATCGTTGGCGAGGAGTGCATGATGTATTCCATGTGTCCCAGTTAAAGAAGTGTCTCCGAGTTCCTGAGGAACAGACACCGCTAGAGTCAATTGAGTTGCAAGAGGATTTGACTTATAAGGAGCATCCCGTGAGGATTCTAGACACAATGGATCGAGAAACTAGAAATAAGTCAACCCGTTTCTGTAGAGTTCAGTGGAGCAACCATGAAGAAAGCGAAGCGACTTGGGAGCGCGAAGAGGATTTGAAGAAAGAGTTTCCAAACCTATTCCTTTAGTAAGCCCTGAATCTCGGGGACGAGATTCTATTAAGGGGGGGAGGTTTGTAACATCCCAAAATTTTGCTTTTCTTAAATTCATGTGTGATTTGGCACTTTGGTGAATTTTTGGAATTTTCTGGAATTTATTTGGATTTATTTGGAATTTATTTGAATTTATTCCATTTTGAAATAATTAAAGAATTTAATTTTGCAAATAAAATTTTGTTGGAAATATTTTATTTGAGTCCAAAATGTTCCAAAATATTTTCCAGAATTTTTCTGGAATTTTTCTGGGTCTTTTGCTATTTTTAATGAATTAAATGAATTATTGGGAATTATTTTTAATATTAAATCGCTGGAAAATCAACTCGGGTCGAGTACTGTTCATCCGACCGAGTCGGAACCCGAGTCGGACTCGAGTCCGACCCGAGCCAGTTGACTCGACCAAACCAGCTCCCAACCCTAAGCGATCCCGACCGTTGGATCAAGATCCAACGGTTGAGATCCGCCTGCACGGCTCGAGCCAGATCCGCCCGGATCCGATCGCCCACGCGATCGCGGGCCGTGATCGCGCTAATGGACGGCCGCGGCGCGTTGTCGCTCTCCGGCCCGACTCGAAGCCGGAGAGCTCCGCCGCGACCGAGCAGACACGCTTAGGGTTCCGATTTGCACGCACGCCGAGGCCAGTATTTAAAGCGTGAGACGTCCCCGAGGTTGCCCTCATCCGTGCGCACTCCGTTCCCCAAGCCATCTCGCCGAGCCGCCGCCGCTTTGCTGCATCTGAGCTCGCCGGAGTTGGAACCTCGTTGCGCAGCGGTTATCGCCAATTCCGCCGCCGTCCGCTGCCTTCCGCCGAAGGAGCCCAGATCCGGAATCCGTGACAAGACGCACCGAAGGAAGGACTCATCTCGCCGAGCAACCCAAACGCCGTCGGGCTCGTCGTCGTTCTCATCTCCGGTGGTCTTGCTCCGCCGCGTCACCATCGACCTCGCGAGCTCGGTGAACCGTCAGATCCAGATCGGACGGTTGAGGTGAGCCCACGTTCTATTCCAAACCCTGGAAACCAGATCGAATCTGGACCGTTGGATCAAGATCCAACGGCTCAGATCCGCCGCGTTAACCTAAACGCGTGAAGCCTAGATCCAATCTGGGTCGTTGATTTTCAAATCAACGGCCGAGATTGCGCCACGTGTGCCTAGCCGCACCCACGCGTGTGGGCGCGTGTCCCTGACACGCGGGCCCCGCAAGTTAGAGGGCCCGCGCGTCAGCCGCGTTTGCGTGAGAGACTCGCGACCGACAGTGGGTCCCACTGCCGGGCCTCACCCGAGCCGTGGACCGGGTCCACCATGGACCGAACCGCGCCGTGGGCTGAGCCCATGAGCCGGCTGACGTCAGCCAGCCAATCAGGAGCCGACGCGTGTCCTCGCTGACGCAGTAATTAATTTCCGAAAAAAGAAATGATTTATTAATTCGAAATATTGATTCAAATTTAGATTCAAACTTCAAACGCTTATAACTTTTGCGTTTCAACTCCGATTTGAGTGATTCAAATTTCTAAATTTGTATAAAATTGAGATCTACCTAAATATGAATTTTATTTAATTTTTGGACTAAAGTTTTTCTCTGCAAAATTATTTAATTGATTATTTAAACTTTAAATAATCATAACTTTTGCGTCTTAACTCCAAATTTGACGATTCCAGTTTCTAAAAATTCATAAAATTATGTTCTCTCTGTTTATGGATTTTATTTGGGTGTTTGGACACTTTTTGCTTATTGTTTATTTGTGTATTTGCTATTTGCACGCTTTACGAGTAGACGTTGAAGTGCCGGAAGGATTCGAAGGAGAAGTATTGACTCAGGATCCAACTCAAGACCAAGAACAAGTACTTTTTGAAGGCAAGTTGTGCTTTGACCATGTTGATCCTATTTCGAAATCTATTTTGATTTAAACTATTGCATGCTAGTTCAATTAGAAAAATACTTGGTTTAAACATGGGGTTAGATAAGTACCAATTTGCATGTATGACACCTTGATTATTTAAGTATGTGCCATGACCCTTGTCACCCTAGTTGTGGATTACTAGTTGGACATTATTAAATTGCCAACATGGGTTTAGACCGTTGTAGTATCTTTGCTTAGACATTCTACGTGCTCATAACATGATTTTGGATAATCAAATGTTAATATTGACTTAATGATATATTGAACCTGTTTTGGAAAAGTATCATGTGATGTTGATGGCACGTGGTGCATGGTAATCAACTGGGGTTTGATAAACAGTTTTCGACCGGGCATGTGGCAAGAGTAATCAGGTGGGCCAGTTGTGGCATTGGGAGTGTTGTTTTGGTTCTTCGGGTAGTCTTGCCCTGGTCACCCTAAGGACTTAACCTTGCAAGCCTTTGAACTGGGTCTAACGTGCAACCACATGTCTGTAATGGGACGGACCTAGTTGACTAAGTTGCTAATAACGTACCTGTGGGACCTCAGGAGGTCAACTACACCCTTTGTGTAAGTTGTACGGGGGAGCGTACCGGGGCTGAGGCCAGGTACCCATCTAACGGTTGATTGGCCTAGACTTCGCCTTAGCGAAGGGAAGGGTTAGTGCGCAATAACCGGGGAGGACCACTTGTATTGTTAGAGGTTTCCGAAAGACTTTGTTACGGGAACTCGCCTTTGTGGTGTTTGACTGTATCTTGTGGGTAAAGTGCATAACCTCTGCAGAGTTTAGAATCTATTCGAATAGCCGTGTCCGCGGTATTGGACATCGCTCGGGAATTACAGTCAAGGGTTAGATTTTTCTCAAAAATAACTTGGATTTGGAAGGTTGGGTTGGATTAATAATGATGTTGATAGGAATATGGATTAGGATGGGAAAGGTGTTTACCAAACATTTTTGGATAGTTACTTATGCTTTACTTATTTCTCGCTTTGAATCTACTTACATTACTTTTCAAATGTCAAGCATCGCAAATATACCTTGAGCTATTCCTTTGTACCAAGCCATGCATGTAGTATATTAGCTTGCATTGTGCATGACTTGTCGAGTACCAAGTACTCACCCTTGCCTCAACACAACACCAGTTGAAGAGGAGACTACACCAGCTTTGGAGGAGGAACTCCAAGAAGATCCGTCTACTTAGGGAAGCGAGCCCAGTCAGTTGCCTGTGGTATACTGGATGGCGCCACGAAGTTATTTGATTTTCCGCTGCTATTATTTTTCTCTGAATAAGTTTCGCCTTGCGAGGCATATATTTGTAATTTGACCATAAGGTCAAGTAACCAGTTTAACTATTTAAATAAAGTACTTTATCGGTATCGAGTGGTATGATTGTGATATTTACCGATGTTAAGACTGTGTGCACTAGCGCGTTCCTGGACTAGTGCTGAATACACAGAGGGTCCGGATTTGCAAATTCGGGGTCCCGACAAAAGTACATAACAAGAGTTTCATATTTTTGGCTTGCTAAAAATTATGATCCATAAAGATAATAGTATCATCTGCATACTATAAAATTGATAGCCTATTATCCACCAAATGCGGAATTACTCCTTTTATTTGTCCATCTACTTTAGCCCTCTCTAAAAAAATAGCCAACATATCCACCACTATATTGAATAAAATCGGGTACAAAGGATCTCCCTGTCTTAGGCCTTTTTAGGACTGAAAGTATGGACCAATGTCATCATTGACCTTGATGCCAATGCTCTCTCCGGACACAAAGTTCTCAATCCACGAACACCATCGTGGCGAGAAACCTTTCATTGATAAGTTTTGTTGAAGAAAAGGCCATTTGACATTATCATAAGCCTTTTCGAAGTCCACTTTAAAAATGACCACGTCCAATTTTTTCTTGTGCATCTCATGAATAGTTTCATGCAGAATTATTACACATTCCAATACATTCTGCCCTGGCATAAACGCCATCTACATCGGACGTACAACATTTTGAGCGACACTTGTGATTCTGTTAACTCTAACTTTAGCAAAAATTTTAAAGCTGATGTTAAAAAGAAAAATCGGTTTAAAATGTTGTATCCGGTTTGACTCTTTCTCTTTTAGAAAAGCAAAAGCAGATTTTTCAGGAATTGTCCTCACTTGGAGCAGGTGGTTGGTGGATTTCTTGTTGCTCTAAAATTTTTGAGTAATTTTCTCCCTATGAACAACTGAGTTGGTGAAGCACTTCACCAAAAACCACCTCAAAAAGCCTTGTAGAATAATAAAAAAACGTCAAGCATTACTGACAGTCAGGAACTTTGATAAGAAAGTTTAGGGCTGTATTTTCACCTCATAGCGCCCAAATAGTGCAACCAGTGGACTCCCCAAACACCCTGAATGGACTTCATATGCGCCCTATATCATTTCAACTTGCGTTTCTAATCCGTCCGATTCGGTGCTAAATATTCCCCACGATGGTTCCCAATTAGCACTATAAACTCCATGAGTTCGAAAGAAGGTCACATATTGAAATTGTGTACCAAACACCCTGAATAGACTTCATATGTGCCTTATAACATTTTGGCTTCCATTTCAAATCTATCCGATTTGGTGCTAAATATTCCTCACGGCAGTTCCCAATTGGCACTATAGACTCCATGCGTTCAAAAGAAAGTAACAAATTGAAACTGAGTACCAAACACCTTGAATGGACTTCATATGTGACCAATCTCATTTCGGTTTGCGTTTCATATCCGTCCAAGCTGGTGTTAAATATTCCTCACAGTAGGTCCAAATTGGCACTATAGACTCCATGCGTGCCGAAAGAAGGTCACATATTGAAACTGAGTACCAAATGAAGGGATACAGGGGGGCTACACTAGCGCATAATTAAAATTTCTACCTCGTAAACTAGAAATCCTCTCAAGTATATGATCATGGATCGTTACCACTAGGCGCGCAGTGCAGCGAAAAGAAGTTGATGCAGCCCGAATAAACGCATCACGCATCCTGTTACAGTGGTCAATCTTCCTTACGCAGTGGTCGATCCTCCACGTGCGATGGTCGATCATCCCGATCAGCAGCAACACCTCTACTGGCACCAGCGTGCACGGGAAAAGAACGTCGTGCGTTGGTGTGCCAGCACCAGCGTGCCTCCCGATGTAGGTCATGGTGTGCTGCTTGGGATAGGCAGGGGAGTTGCAGGTCCATCTTCACACGCTACAGGCTCCGGTGCCACCATCACGCCGCCGACTGTGAGCAGGTGAGCTGCTGGACATGCTAGTCCTGCCGCTCACACTGGAGGTGAGTACTGAGATGCACTTTTTATGTTTTGCGATCACTTTTTGAATGCTCTCAACAATTCTTCACTTGCTACAGGTACACAGGCATGGTGGTTCCCGCCTGCACCTGACGACTATGAGGGGCAGGCTGATGATCGAGATCAGGAGGACGACGTGTTGAGGTTCCTCGTCAATCCACATCCAGATCAACCTGGGTCATCACAGTGGTAGGGAGCACCACCACCGACGCAGCCTTCTCAGTCGGTGTATGCCACACCTCCAGCTAGACCACATAGGGCCCACCACACGCTGACGCAGTTGACATACTCACAGGGCCAGGTCCAGAGGAGGCCTGCATAGCCGCGAGGAGCCACCCAGAAAAGGCGCCAGCAGTAGTTTCTTATGTTTTTTATTATTGGTAGTTTCAATCTTATGTACTTAGTTAAACCTTCCAAATATGTTGTACGTACTATTGTATTTTGATTGTTGGTACTTTTAATCTTATGGACTTAGTTAATCCTTCTACAACACACTGCACACCACCAAGCAACAAAATACTACCCATCTCAAACCTACGGACATGACTCTGCCGACCTCAGAGCGAAGTGACAACACCCTACCACCCACCACTTTCTCATAGTAAAATGATAACACACTACAACACACTTTTTCGGACTGAGTCGACAACACGCTGCAGCTCGCTTTTTCGGAGTGAAACGACAACACGCTGCACCCTGCTTTTTCATACTAAAGTGGACGATTGGACGATGCACACCACAGCCTTCTCAGTGCGATGTGATAGCACACTGCTATCAACTTTCTCAAACTAATTTGACAACACTCTTCACACCACCAAGCAACAATGACAACACCATTTGACTGAAATGAAACCACGCTGCAGCCCGCTTCTTCAGACGAACGGGCGATAGATAATAAATCAATTATTGGTGGGTGCCCTATATAAGGTAGCACGCTGCCCTTCATACCATCCACCTGCCTTCCTTCTCACCGAGCCAGACCAAGAGGAAAGGCAGAACCGAGAGAAGAGAGAAAAGAAGAGAGAAGGGACGGAGAAGAGAAAAAAAGAGAGGGAGCAAAGAATAAAAACAAGTGGAGGATCAACCGAATATGCCGAGGCGTGCAAATGGAAAGGGAAAGGGGAAAGTAAAGGAAGAGAGAGACGCTTCGGGCTGTCCTCTCAATTCAACGTACCAGGACCTCCTTCTACCACGTGGAGCTATCTTACCGATGTGTTTGTGCGGAGTTTCTTGCAGGCTTGTCCGCTCTTGGGAAATTACAACTTGGAAGAGGAGGTATTGGAAGTGCCTCAACTACGCCTTCGACCCACCAAATGATAATAATCATACGTGTTTCGTAATATTTCTACATAACACTTTGCTAATTTATGTATCATGCAGTCGCCTCCGCCACAATGTGAATTTGAGTAGTGGTTTGACATGGAGATCAACCTTGAGGACCAAAAGCTCCTTGATCAAGCCAACCGGGATGAGGAACTCAGGCGGTAGCTACAAGAGCAGCGTGATGCAGCACATGAGGAGGCACATAGAAAGGAAGAAAAGGAGAAGGAGGCCGAGAGAGAGAGAGAGAGAGAGGAAGTGAGATAGGGCATGTCGTGGCAGAGAAGCCCCACCGGAGGCATGGACGAAGGGGAAGTGGCCTCGATGCACTTATTAGACATCTGATTTCAGAATGTGGCCGACCTTATTTTCCGCAATTTTAAGTCATAATAAAGAATGTGACTGGCCTTATATTTCACAATAACTTCTAATTTCATAATCGTACTCTCACTAATCTCCCTCTCACACACTCGTTTTGCAATAAAGAAAATCGGAAACTGTGGCCAATTAGGGGTTCGCGGGGCAAACCGGATACGGCCCGTAAAATACAGGAAAAATCATGAGCGACCTGCGCAATGCAGGCTACCACTTATATATGGGCGAGCAGGTCGGACGTTGCCCCAGCATGAAGTTGCGAAAATTGGAAAAGGCACACGTGGCTAGCTGTCGATCACTTATGTATTGAGGATTATATTTGAGAAGCATTATCTATGGCTTTTGTAATACTTATCGAGCATTACATTTATTTTTGCAATTTCTAAAAAAATGAATTATTAAAAAAAGTTGAAACTAAATCCTATCGCCCGTTGATTGATCGATTTTTATCCTATCGCCCTACCATCGGGCGACAGAAACTTAGCCTCGTGACATGGTGCTATGTCGCTCATTCATCATGCGATGTGGCCTTCTGTCGCCTGCTGGTTCGACGATATGTTTGTGTCGCCCAACCGACGGGCGACACGTGTATATTTATGTAATTTTTTCATTCGATGTATATTTTTGAAATTTTGAAAAAAATGTATTATTTGTAACAGACCGTCTTTTCAGGTAACATGTTTAAAAACCTCAACAGCTATCCAGGAAGATTAGCTGTCGGGAACCAAGTATACATTGCCAGGCAAGAGATGAATTCAACTGCTTTTATAGAATATAAGGCCTAACGGCCAAGTTTCTTACAAAAGGAGGTGTAGCTGGGCCTTACATCCAAAACACCACACAGGCAGGCCTGAGCAAAAGATTAAGACCTTAAAACCAAACCAAATCGCCATCTACGATTTATTGGTAATCTCCAGCTTCTTAAATCTCTGAAAGGGTGGGTTAAGCAAGGGTGAGTACACAACCGTACTCAATAAGTCGCACAGGAAATTACTGAATACTACATGCAAGGGATTAACAAATGATTGGCACAAGGTTGTGGCTGCAGTTTTATTTGTAATATCATTTTACAATTGAAACACAAACCATAAATAATTAGTAAAGAGGGGGGTATTCACAAAGTTGTCACCATTTAGCCACATTTTCAAAATTCCAAAGAAATACTTGAGCTCGGTTACGGGAGTCACCCCGAATTCAAACTTACCTTCATTAACTGGAAGTACGGCGTATTCGAATACCATTTTATTTGACTCTGCAGAGCTATTCAGCTTTACATACAAGATATCTATGACTATTAATGCCACGTACGAATTACATGCAACTTAAATGCATGCAGCTGGGCCGAGACCATCACAGCCGTTTGATTGAACATCCCCATAGTAGCTCCTACCCGATAGGTACTCGGACCCTACTATTCTTGGGACCCCACTGGCCAACGCAGGAGCTGCGTTCCAATACTGAGAGGGTGACCTATCGTTGTGAGAACCGGGCAATGGCGCTACACAAGCCCATTCCCGTTCCACCAAACCTGCCAATCATTCCCCCACTAGGAATGACTGCACCCCATTCTCCTTCTGAGAATGGTACCACCAAGCATGTAGGTATTCCCAGGGGACGAACAATGTACTAAGCTATGTTGGGAAACATTTCAACTGAACTGAAGTGTCCCAACTTGTGGTTGAGCGGGATCTTATATTGCCAAAGACCAAGCCATTAGACCATCCACAAACCAATCTAATACCAGCTGTACTAGCCACTGAACCACACATGGCTTATGTCATTGGTCGGGGTTCGGACTCACATTCACCTCCTGGCTAGTACAATACTGTCTCCCTGACCGTAGCACATTTAAATACTCTGATGCAACTGCTCGCCAACCTTTTGTTCCTCATTTAAAGATTTTGAGTGAAGCTAATATAATTAATAATTAACTAAGGCATGTATGACCATTGACTAAGGTTATTCAAGGTTTAATAGGGTTCAACAGTACCAAGGAGGCTAATCACGAAACTGGGTATAACTAAGTTGCACGTCATTCTAAACTATCGGTTTCAGTATTTAAACATATAGTTCAAAATAATGCAGTATACATTAAATACTACAATATCATCATGGCAAAGTGGGTTCAACATGTTCAAAGGTGTGCGGCTTGCCTTGCTGGGCTGAGGGGTCGCCTAGGGCGTAGTCGTTGTAGTCGTACTCAGCTCTTGTCTGGTTTGGCTCCGGTTTCGGGAATTGCTCGGGTTTCGGGTACTGCGCGAGCGTCGGGTATAGCGTGAAAAAACAAAAACAATAAGTAAATGAACAAAAATAAAATTGGAAATAAAATGGACAAGGGCCGAAAGAGAGTTAAAGGGCTATTTGGGCATTTTGGAGAATTTGGAGACTTGATCTGGCAGAACGGAGATCATTTTTGGATTCAGTGGCCCATGTAGGGGCGTGCAGCCTCGCGCAGTCGAGTGGGCCGGCCCACTCGCGCGGGATAAAGGTGGGGGTCTAGGGCGAATGGCAGCACGAGCGGCTGGGGGTGGGGGTGGGGGTGGGGAGGGGTGGAGCGGCACCAGCACCGAAGAAGAGGGTGACGACGGGGGAGTCAGTCGGTGAGAGGAAATGGCGAGGGGAGGAGTCAGGGCAGGCGAGCGCGGCGGCGGAGCGAACTTGGCCGGAACCAGGGAAGAAAGGGTGGCTCGTGGGAAACGAAGTGGAGGGGGGCTCACCGAAGAAGGGGATCGAGCGGGGCGGGAAGGCGAGGTCGGGGGGCGGCTATTTATAGCACGCGACGTGAGGGTGAACGGTATGGACGTGGGCGGCAGGCGAGCCACCGGCATGGGGGAGAACGTGGACGGCGTGGGCGGGGGATGGGGGCCTCGTCGGTGATGAAAGCGGCGAGGCGACGCGAAGTGACGCGGCGGGAGGGGACAGCGACGCGACAAGTCCGGGGCATGCGAGGCGAGGCAGGCGCGACAAATGGCCGTGCGTCCGCCGGAGAGGAAGGGGATGGACCAGCAGCCAAGGCAAGGAGGTGAAGATCCAACAGGTAAGATGTAACACCCAGCATTTAATATGCCCGAATGCTACCAAACATAGACTAAGCAACCTCTAAATACCACAATTACAAGTAAATTACAGCAAAGGAGCAAGTGCTAATACCGAAAATTTCGGCAGCATCTCCTTTGTTTTTCCATGAATTGAAGCAACAACAATAACATAGCAATTTATGGCAATATATGAGACATCCAAAACAGCAATAAATAGTGGTATGACAGCAGTATAAGTCAAATTTTTAAGCATTTAGAGTCTTCATGAGCCAAACGAACAATAAGGCTCTCATAACGCAAAACTAGATCATAAACCAACATGCATCACACTAAAATTATTATCAAGACTCCAAATGAATAACTGTGGGAACAAATGTGTGATGCTATGTGTAGGAGTGTGACTAGTTCCCTTCCCCGCATGCCGTTCTCATGGTACCTAAAATGACAAGAAAGGACAAGCGTGAGTTCAACACTCAGCAAGTATATTGCAATGGTACAAAAGAACAATTTCATGGCTACAACACCACACATCATGCATATCATCTTATTCATGCTCACATATCATTATTCTCATATCATCATCATCATGTATGCAATGCAATGCGATGCGATGCACATATCTCCTGGAAACTCATACCGGTATGGTTGAGTACACACCCATCGGTGTGCACCCTCTCCCCCCTTCCATCCCGAAGATGGAGGGTGCCTACTCCTCGCTTCCATACACCGCGGTGCATGGAATCACGATGTAGGACTTACTCATTGGCTCTTCGGAATAGTCATAACTTTCTCACCGACCTTCCCCGGACTAGTTATGACTTTCTCACCGCCCGGGCCATGTATGCAAACATGCCAACATCATAAATAACTTGTACATTAACACATGGCATCATAACATAATAGGCATATTCATCATATCAATGGCCATCATTAAAGCATGGCATGTGAACATATCATATATTCAATTTCAATCTAAACCAATCTAGCAAACCACAACCCGCTACCCATTCCAATACACTTGCCTCAACCACGGGCGACGGATTGGAGAGAAGTAGAAGGCACTCCCGGGGTCACACCACCTGCACATAGGTACCACACACTCACAATCATGTCCACAAAACAGTACGCAAACACTCTTCTACCCCGACATCGCAAACTACTCGCAAAACCCAAAAATAGAGGTTCTGTCCCGTCGGGACAACAGCCTTGCAATGAGCATAACTTGGGTTCTAAGACCCCGAATCGATTAAATGAGTACATCCTCGCGTATCTTAGGAAATTTTCTAACTTTTTAGAAGTATATGGAAAGACTGATTCGGACTCTAAAGTGGTTTAATCTACAGAATACCGTGATCTGTTCCAATCACGGCACAGTTTTTAATACGTTCGGTAAAATGAGCATAACTTTCAAACGGATAGGTGGAATTGGACGTTCTTTATACCCACTGAAAGTTATTGAAGTTACCTACAACTTCTTCAATAGGCGGATGACCAAATTCCGAATCTAAATTGGCGAAAACCCAAACCCTAGGTCGACTGCTCATGCTGCCCGAAACAGAGAACGTGGCAAACTCTAGATTTCATCTAATCTACCCAATTACAGCACCACCAATTGATCTAAAAACATGATATTAACCCTTAGAACAGTAACTAGACCAACCCCAAGGATTCCCGTGGCCATACCTTCGCCCGACGAATGAAAACCCAACGGATCTTCTCCCGGTTCGCGCGATCTCCTTCCTCGCGCCGATTCCGCTAGATCTCCTCGTCGCGGAGCCTCCCAACAGAGAGGACAGCAGGGTGGAGAGGTGGGGATCTCCCCTAGGGCAGCAAGGGGGTGGAGAGGAGAGGGGAGAGGTGGAGGCGCATGGGGGAGAGGTGGAGGCGCATGGGGAAGAGGTAGAGGCGGCTAGGGTTGACGGGGCGCATGTGGGCAGGGGGAGGACGCCCCCAAGACAGGATAACCTGCCTCCCCCTCCCTCATGGGCCCAAAAATCCTCCCACCAAGGCCCACAACACATCCCCCTTGGGCCCGAACTCCCCCGGAGAGGCCCAAACTCCCGAAAACGGCCCGAAAACGCGAATAAACCTCATACAGTTTGGTTTCAACCTCCAATTCCACATTCCATAATGTTTTTGCCCTCAACATTCACCTTTTATAAGGTTACGACGCTCTGTGGTGTCACATTCTCCCCCCTTCAACAGGATTCGACCTCGAATCGAAGACATGCCACTACGCCAAACCAACAACACACAGAGATCTAATCCTCACGGTTCAAACCTAAAGAAAAGAGCTTTGGGTAAAGCTCACCCTCGCGAGAATTCAACTCCCAGGTCGCTTCTCTAAATAAAACCATTGGAATTTACACTGATCGAGACTCGATGATAGGACGCCTAGGTTCGAAGACCAACGGCTCTAATAATAACTCGCAATCAAAACTTGCGAGAACTTTACTCAACATTGAAACACAAAGTACTCACACATGGTCTCAGCACGACCCCAAGCGATAAGATAAATTCTCAAACAGCCCACAAAAGAAAACGGTCTCATATTCCTCGCTCTATGCATTCCTCGGCACTGAAGTGCCCGATCCCTTTAACTAATGCTACTCTCCAGAAGAACACGGTACCAACCTCCCTTATGTGGTTCCTTGTACTCAAGACGACGCGAAACAGGAGAGACACAACGCTCTAAGATTACCACCAGAAGGAACAACCTACTTTATATCCAGGACTGTAGGATCGAAAGACATGAATATAGAAATCAGAGGGGGGGTGAATGATTGTGCGAAAGCTAAAACCAAATCTTTGATCTAATAAAAGTTCACCCCAAAACAGAACCAAATAATTGCCTCGTATTCGACAAAAACAGAATGATAGAGGTTCGGTAAAACGCGAATTCCTGGAGATCCAACCGTCGGAACGATCTGAAAATTGGACACAAGAAACTAGAATCCAATACGAATCGAACTCAAAAATAATCAGCTCGATCGGACTTACGGATCAAAAGTTATGAACCTCGCAAGCTTGCTATAGCAGAAGATGACGAGAATTGATCTAACGTAAACTTGAAGGTTTAACAGAAACGACAAAAGATCAACCTACAGAACTTTGAAGAACTGTAAAACAAATTCCTAGAGAGGTTTTGGATTGATGAAATCACGAAGGAACTCAAAGAAACAAAGTAGACGAAAAATCCATCTACTAAACCTAAAAACCAGAGAGAAAACGAAACCCAAAAACTTGGATAAACAGGACCTCGTGGGTACTGTAGCACGAGATTACTGTAGCACGTAAAGGATCTGAAGAATTTGATCTTTATTTCTCTCTTGTCTAAAGTACTCCAAACACAAGAGTACAAGCCCTAAAACAAAAGCTCTAAGCTTTCAATGCGCTCAGCTCTTTTTGATTACCCTTCAACAGGAGACAACCCCTCCTATTTAAAGGAGCAAACCACAGAGAGTCCTGGATACAATTCCTACTCCTAAAAGGATTCCCACTCCTAATCCTAGAAGGAGTATGTATCCAACATAACTCCACTTGGCCCAACCTGGCCAAGTACAACTCTTGCACGCGTATGGCAACCCTACCATACTCACGTGACTAACACTTTGCACGCGCATGGCCACCTGCCATACTCATGTGACTAACCATTCTTCATGTGCACCATTCTCTTAGCCCGAACGTCCCGCAAGACATCCTTGACCACCAAGACCTAAGTTCCTCCCTGAACCTAGTCCCGAACCTCAGCTCCTCCATGAACCTAGTTCCGGTCCCGTCATCGACCACGTTCGTCTTCGAGCAATACCTGCACATGAACAAACCACAGAACAATTCCGAGCACAAGTCCACGACTTGACTCAAAGTCAATCCATGAAACTACTCACACGAGCATTGCATAACGTCCACCTCAGAACAAGCATCATGAAATTCACACTAATTTCATAATCTCAAATTCAAATCAACATTCAATTTCAAATTTGCTCAAAACCCTAACTGAGCAAAAACACATTCATCACGGACCAAAATCCAGTCCAGCGCACACATGTCTCAAAACCCTAGAAGAATCAGTTCATGGCGGACCAAAAAATTTGTCCGGCATACATGGCGAAAACAAGCATCAAAGATCCCGTTCGTGATGGACCAAAGAATTTGGTATGTCATACATGGAAAAAGCGAGGTTGCCAAAAACACGGTTATGACAGACCAAAGAATTTGGTTTGTCATACACATGAAAAACAAGGTCACCACAAACACGTTTATGACAGACCAAAAAATTTGGTTTGTCATACATAGGAAAAAGCGAGGTTGCCAAAAACACGTTTATGACAGACCAAAGAATTTGGTTTGTCATACACATGAAAAACAAGGTCGCCACAAACACGTTTATGATAGACCAAAAAATTTGGTTTGTCATACACATGAAATTTACTGTTTCTTGGAAATTTGGTTCGGCGCAAAAGATAAACACATGAGCATGCACAAAACACATTTATACAAGTTTAAAATCATCATCAAGCCAATTTTTCATCACATGATTTCACAATCTCCCCGTTGATGAAAACATTGGCAACACCACTTTAGATTTGAACATTGGCATTCTCTTTTACAAATGATTTTGAGATCCAAAGAATTAACACCAAAACCAAAGTGAGAAGGCACAGAAACTCCCCCTTTGACAAAAAAAAGCAAAACAAAATCTCCCCCTAAGAATGAAAATGTGTGTGAATGTGCAATGTGTCCAAGAATTCCAAAATTCTCCAAACTTCTTGCAAAATGCTCAAATTTCCAAAAAAACTTTTTCCCTTTTTCTTTGAACTTCTCAAATATTCCCAATATTTCTCCCCCTTTGACAATGGATTCATCAAGAGTACAAAAGAGAGAATTTGTTCAAAATTTTTCCTGCAGCAATGATTTCACAATGAGAAACAAGGGAGTGCCAAGATAGGAAAAGATAAGCTCATTCGATCATATAACCTTATATATCACATAACATGCAAAATACATGATCTTGATGTGATTTTAACAAGTTAGGGAATGACATGCATCTCAACCTCAATTCAGTCAACTATAGCCAAGTACTAAGCAAAACCTTTAGTAGAAAAACAAAGGCTCAAAGTTGAAGCAACTAACAAATCAGGGCGAGCAAGTAGTTTCAACTCCAATCTAGTGGACCAATTTAATCTTTAAACAATAAACTGCATGTGGCATGCTTGAAGCATACTTCTTTTATTTCCTTGGAGTGGCATGCTTGAAGCATACATCTTGTCTTTTGAGGGAATGGCATGCTTGAAGCATACATCTTATTTTTTAGGGAAAGCATCCTGAAGCACATAACTTGAGGTTTTTTGCTTTTAACAATCCCTTTTTTTTTAAACTGATTCCCTTTTCCTTTACTTTTTCTTTGATTGTAAACATGCAAAAGTGATTAAAAGGTCTTTTGAAAGAGTAAAGCTGAAAACGCACTTGCTTCATAGCCCAAATTTGTCAAGAAGATTCAATATAAAGCCTAGAAGAGTAAGATATCACAGAGTATTTAGCTATAGGCAATCAAACCAAGGAATTCCGCAATGTCATTTTTAGTTCAAGTGGAACAATTTAGATTATCATATATTAGCACAATTACATAATATATAAAGAAATATGATAAAGTGAGCTCATTAAGTGAAAGAACTTGGCAAGGAAACTCCCCCTCAAAACAAACCCATTGGATGAACAATCCCAAGTTCTCCCCGAATGAAAGCAAAACGAGAAGAAGACAAAGGTTTTGTAAAAATGTCTGCCAATTGATGTTCAGTATCCACATGATGAAGCACAATGTTGCCTTTTTCAACATGATCTCTAAGAAAGTGAAATCTGATGTCAATGTGTTTTGTTCTAGAATGTTGCACGGGTTCTTAGCAATGCAAATTGCACTAGTGTTATCACACAAAAGAGGAACACTATCCAAATTAACCCCATAATCTTTAAGTGTAGCTACTATCCAAAGAATTTGAGAACAACAACTAGCAGCAGCCACATATTCAGATACAGTTGATTGTGCAACAGAAGATTGTTTTCTAGATGACCATGCAATAAGAGAATTGCCCAAGAAATGACATGTACCAGATGTACTTTTTCTATCAATTCTACATCCTCCAAAATCAGCATCAGAAAAGGCTCTTAAACTAATGCATGAGGAAGCAGAAAGCCAAATGCCAAAATCTTGAGTTCCATGAAGATACCTAAAAATTCGCTTGACAGCTTGTCGATGTGAAGCACGTGGGGAAGCTTGAAAACGAGCACACAAGCACACAGCAAATTGTATATCCGGCCTTGATGCAGTGAGGTACAAAAGTGAACCTATCATGCTTCTATATTCCTTTTGATCAACCGGCTCACCATCTTCATCCGGATCAAGTGTGCAAGCGCTCTCCATGGGTGTCATGATCGGTTTGCTGTTTTCCATCCCAAATCTATGCAACAAGTCTTTTGTGTATTTGCTTTGATGCACAAAAGTACCATCCTTTGTTTGCTTGATTTGAAATCCCAAAAAGTATGTCAACTCACCCATCATACTCATCTCAAACTCCTTCCTCATTGTTTCTGAAAACTCAGACACTAAAACATGAGAGGAACCACCAAAGATAATATCATCAACATAAATCTGAACGAATAGTTGATCATTGCCTTACTTGAGTAAAAAGAGTTTTGTCAACCTTTCCCATTGAAAACCCCTTTCAAGTAAAAAGGTTTTTAGCCTATCATACCATGCTCTAGGGGCTTGTTTCAAACCATACAAAGCTTTTGATAGTTTGAACACATGATTTGGAAATTTTGGATTTTCAAAACCAGGTGGTTGCTTGACATAAACCTCCTCATTTATGTAGCCATTAAGAAAAGCACTTTTCACATCCATTTGATACAATTTGAAACCTTTGGATGCAGCAAATGCTAAAAGGATTCTAATGGCTTCAATTCTAGCAACAGGAGCAAAAGTTTCATCAAAATCTAAGCCTTCAATTTGAGTGTAACCTTGAGCAACCAATCTAGCCTTGTTTCTAACAACAACACCATCCTCACTTTGTTTATTTTTGAAAACCCATCTAGTTCCAATAACATTAAAATCTGGAGGTGGTGAGACAAGTTTCCAAACTTTATTTCATTCAAAATTCTCTAATTCTTCATGCATGGCATTGATCCAAGATTCGTCAGATAATGCATGAGATATATCTTTGGGTTCAAAAGAAGCAACTAAAGCAGAATGAGCATGAGTGTCAGAATGAATAAACCTGGATCGAGTGACTCTCTTATTTAGGTCTCCAATCATTTGTTCAGATGGATGCATTTTCTGAATGTGCAAGGGAGCATTGGCTTTTGAGACTTCTCCTTCTCCTTCTTCATTTTTAGCATGTACAGATGATGTTGTAGCTTGAGGATGGTTAGCTGTAGGTGATGTAGTAGTAGGTGCCAAAGGTGCTACAGCTTGTTGTGCATTAGGAAGAGTCAAGACCTCATCTTCAACATCATCATTATCTTCAAAGATTTTCTCCCCCTGAACATATGCCTCTGTACCTTGAAGGATCGTTATTTTTGATCCAGTTGATTTTGATGATGAGTATTTGAAAAAGATTTGAAACCAGTTTGATATTTCGACAAGATTTATTTTTTGGTTTCTTTATTTGAAAAGATCTGAAATCAGTTTGATTATTTGAAAAGCTTTTTGATTTTTGCAAAGGTTTTTGTTCGTGTTTTGAAATCGTGTTCTTAGAATATTTAATGCAATGCACTCCTGTGAGTGGTTGCATGGTTTAATGTGAGTCAAGTCGCGGACTTGTGCTCGGAATCGTTTTGTGGTTTGTTCATGTGCAGGTATTGCTCGAGGGCGAATGTGGTCGATAACGGGACTGGAACTAGGTTCATGGAGGAACTGAGGTTCGGGACTAGGTTCAGGGGGAACTGAGGTCTTGGTGGTCAAGGATGTCATGCGGGACGTTCGGTCTAAGAGAATGGTGCACATGAAGAATGGTTAGTCACGTGAGAATGGCATGAGGTCATTCGCGTGCAAAGTGTTAGTCACGTGAGTATGGTAGGGTTGCCATACGCGTGCAAGAGTTGTACTCGGCCAGGTTGGGCCAAGTGGAGTTGTGTTGAATACATGCTCTTTCTAGGATTAGGAGTGGGAATCCTTTTAGGATTAGGAATCCTTCTAGGATTAGGACTCCTTCTAGGATTAGGTGTGGTTGCCTTCTTTAAATAGAGGGGTTGCCTCCTGTTGAAGGCAATCAAGCTTTGAGCAAGCTTTAGGGTTGTACTCTTTTGTTTGGAGTATTTTAGACAAAAGAAAGGAGAAATAAAGATCAAGTTCATCAAATCTTTCGGCGAGCTACAATTCTAGTTAGATTTATTCTCGCCATCTTCTGGAACAGTAAGCTTGCGAAGGTCATAACTTTTGATCCGTAAGTCCGATTGAGCTAATTCTTTTTGGGTTTGATTCGTATTGGAATCTAGTTTCTTGTGTCCAAATTTCAGATCGATCGGACAGTTGGATCTCCGGGAATTCATGTTTTACCAAACCTCTATCATTCTGTTTTTTTCGAAAACGAGGCAATTATTTGGTTCTATTTTGGGGTAAACTTTTAATAGATCAAGAATTTGGTTTTAGCTTCCGCACAATCTTTCACCCCCCTCTGATTGCTATATTCGGTCCTACAAGTGGTATCAGAGCTTGGCTCTACTAATCCATCTTAATAGGTGATTAGTAAATGGTAAGTTATGGCAACAGAGATATACTCAAACAAGCCGCCAATCTTCAATGGCACAGACTTTCCCCACTGGCGGATTCGGATGACTGCATACCTTCAAGCTCAAGGTAACGCTATTTGGCGCAAGGTAAAGATTCCATACGAGCTTCCTTCAAATGATGATATTGATAAAATCGAGTTTGAAAAAGATGTTGAAAACAATAATAGAGCTATAAACATATTGCTTCAAGGACTTGCTAGAAAAGAATTCGATAGAGTCTGTCATTTACTCACTGCTCATGAAATTTGGAAATCTCTTCAAGATTATCATGAGGGCACTGACTCTGTAAAAGAAGCTAGGCAAGATCAATTTAAAAAGGAATACACTAAATTTGAAATGAACTCTGGAGAATCTCTAGATGATTGTTTTGCTCGCTTTAACAGAATCTTAAATAATCTTAGAGCTGTAGATGTAAAGTACACTGACTCTGAAAATGCTAGACATTTCCTATCATCTCTTGATCTTAAAATCTGGCAAATGAAAGTGACTGCTTTTAGGGAAGCTCACAAGATGAGTGAAATGACTTTGGATAAACTATATTCTAGTCTCAAGACTTTTGAGATAGACATTGTTTCAAGAACATCCAATGATAACTCTATGGCTCTGTAACACCCCGGCATCTAATACGCCTGAATGCTACCAAACATCGATTATGTATCATCTAAAACTACAAATAAAAGAAACTTACAGCAAAGGACCAATTGCTAGAACCGAAAATTTCTGACATCTCCTTTGTTTAATCATGATCTCGCGCAACCATAATAGCATAGCAGAATATGACATAATATGAAACATCTAAAACAGCAATAATAAGCGGCACGGAAGCAATATAAGTCCACTTTAAGCATCCCAAAGTCATCATTAGCCAAATGAAACGAATAAGGCAATACTAGCACACATCTAAACCATAAACATCAATGGTATCACATTCAGTTTATTTTCATGACTCCAAATGATTCCATTGTGGAATCAATTACGTGAACTACGTGGAGATGTGTGACTATTCCCCTTTTCCCTCATGCCGATCTCAAGGTACCTAAAAACAACATAAAACACAAGCGTGAGTTCAAAACTCAAGCAAAGTGTATTGTAATGGAAAAACAAAGATCAAGTCAACAAACCATCATCACCAATCTCCAAAAGCACATCATAACACAACATGGTTAGCATTCCAAACATCTTTTAAGCATCCATGTACTCATCTCATGAGTAACTCATAAGTATTCACATCGTCATCTCATAAACATCATCATATACATATTTCATTAATGCAATGCAATGCAATGCACATGTCTCCTTGGAAACTCATACCGGTATGGTTGAGTGCACACCCGTCGGCATGCACCCTTTCCCCCTTCCATCCCGAAGATGGAGGGTGCCTATCACTCGCTTCCATTCACCTCGGTGAAGGAATCACGATGTAGGACTTATTCGAAAGAATAGCCCCGGACTAGTCATAACAGTTCTCACCGACCCTACCGGAATAGTTATGACTTATCTCACCGGCCGGCCATGAAAAATATGCCATGTGTGCAAAACGGACAGCAACATATACATGAATAGAACTATTGCATATCAACACTTGGCATCGAAACATGTAGGTCCGTACTCAACAATCGACGGTAACCATTCAAAACATGGCATGTGATTCATTCATCAACAACACACATTTTTTAATCATGGCATGTGGACACCATATCATAGATAACCTTTAAATCATGGCCTAAGGACGTCATATCAATTATAACATGTAATTCATGGCAAGACAACATGTTATCTATTCCGAATGCTATCTAGCAAATCTAGCAACGCATATAACATACAATCCACGCAACACACTTGCCTTCAACCACGGCAACGGAGTGACGAGAGGTCGAGGGCACTCCGAGGGCACACCACCTGCAAACACGTGCCATACACTCAAATCGAGTCCACAAAACAACACACATAAATCCCACTACCCCGACTTAAACACAACTCCTAAAACCAGAAAGCAGCAAATCTGTCCCTTCGGGACAGCAGTCTTCCAACGGGCATAACTTCTGTTCTAGGACTCCAAATTGAATAAACGAGTACACCCTCGCGTAGCTTAGAAAATTTCCCAACTTTTTCTAGTTATATGGAAAGACTGATTCGGACTCTAAATTAGTTTAATCTAATGTTGAACACGAACTGTCTCAATCTCGTCACAGATTTGACAGCGCTCGGTAAAATATCCATAACTTCCAAACGGCTGGGCGGAATTTCAATTTCTTTATGTCCACGGAAAGATAATGAAATTATCTACAACTTCCTAAAAGTCCGTACGGTCAGATTCAATCTCTAAATTGGCCAAAACTCCTGCCCTAGTTCGGGTTCCCAATCTGCCCGAACCAGAACGTGAATACAACTCTAGTTTTCAACAAATCTACCCCATGGCAGCACCTCCCTTGATCTAAAAAACATGGTAATGATCCTTAGAACAACACCTAGACCTAACCCACAGATCACCCATGCCATACCTCGCCAAGAAGATCCGAAACCGACGAAGCCTTCCTTCCCGCCGGCCGCTCCTTCCTCCCGATCCGCAACGGTTCGCCGGAGATTCTCGAATTCCGGCGATCCTCCGAGCGGGACAGCGAGGAGCACCATGAGAGGGGATGCCATGGGGCTGCTAGGAGAGGGGTGGATGGCTTGGGAAGGGAGGGGAAGGGTGGAGGCGCAATGGGGAAAGATGGGGGTGGCTAGGAGAGGGAGATGGGGAGGAGGAGGTGGCGGCTTGAGGGGGGAAGAGGAGAGGGCGCCTAGGGCAAGGGGAGGGCGCCCCCAAGGCAGGGTATGCTGCCCCCCACTCCCTCATGGGCCCAAAAATCCTCCCACTAAAGCCCATGACTCAACCCCCTTAGGCCCGAACTCCCCCAGAGAGGCCCAAACTCCCGAAATCGGCCCGGAAACGCGATTAAAATTCATGCCGTAAAGTTTAATACCTCCATTTCACATTCTATAATGTCTTTGCCATCCCGTGGTATCACATTCTCCCCCCCTTCAACAGGATTCGACCTCGAATCCAAGACACCACTAGACAATCCAGCAAAACAAAAGATAGCTAGGATTTGCAGCTCACACCAGATCGGAAATAACTCTGGATATTGCTTGCACACGCGAGACTTCAATATCCCCGGTCACTGCTCTCTCTAACTAAAATCACGGGAACTACACTGATCAAGACTCGATGACCAAACTCTCAGGTTTGAAGACCAAAGGCATTAACGATATTTCACAGTAAAAACTTGCAAGAACTTTACTTAACATTGAAACACAAGTACTCACACAAGGCCTCAGCACGACCCAAGCGATAGGATAAATTCCCAAACAGACCACCAAAGAAAACGGTCTCACCGTCCTCAAACTATACATTCCTTAGCACTAAAGTGCCCAATTCTTTTAACCAACACTACTCCCCAGAAGACCACGGCTTCAACCGCTAGAACCCTCTCTACTGTGGTTTGCCGTATTCAAGACGACGACGACCCAAACGAGACACTACACTCCAAGACAACCTCTGTTTGAACAAACGGGGTTAAAACCATGCAAAGGATTGATCTTTTACAAAAGACCAATACCCACCACTAACATAAAAAAAACTTTCTTTAAAACCAAGGTTCTTAAAACCCGCAAGAACAATAACAACCAAACAAAACCACTACGGTTGACTCAACTCGCTCATAGATCAGCAACAAAAGATCCAATACACTTCGAAAAGGAAAAGCAATTACTAGCAACCACCAAGTGGTCCACGAGTAACTTAATCATCCCTACCGAGGAATACATCAACGACACAATACCCCAAGAAGGTTTGCATTGAATCCAACACAACCTTCCTTTACTCTTCACTTTTAAACTATTTTCGATTAACTACTAGTAACACTTAATAACTGAGGTCATTAACAACCCACACTGGATTTCTCTCTCTAAGAAGGTCTCGCCCTCAGGCTCTTCCACTCAAAGGACTAGAACAAAGAATACAATCATTGAGTAAGCTCAACCAAGACCCATGAACCCAAAATGATCCACATACAACAACTCGAGCTCCAAAGCGCTAAAAGCCACTTTGGAAAGAATTCGGCATCAACCAAAAAGTACTCAGTCTATTTTTCCTAAGCCAAGATGCAAAGAAAGCTCATATCTCTTACATCACAACCAACATACCAGAAGGTATTCATTCTTACTCCTCATACTAGAAGGCAATTGAAATCTCGACTCAGAACATGCATGCAGCTTCCCAAGAGCACTCCGGATTAGTCATATATCCATATATGACTTTCTCACCGACCTGGCTCAACAACTCTTTTATCATTAATTATGCATAAACAATGTCTCGTTGTTCCCTTTCACCATTCATTCATCATGTAACAACAGTACCGAATAGTCATTCACCAAATGACTTCTTTCTCGGTATCAAATAATTGAAATACAATTAACATCGAAGGTTGCAGAAATTCATATAGAATATGACGGCAGCATAGTTAACAATAAAACACCACGTCGCATCACATCCCACAACAATTGAAAACTGAACTTGCAAAACATTGCATTTCAACCAAATTCAACATTTTGAAAGAGAACATCAAAACTTCAAGTCAAGCATCCGCTTCCACAACCGTCATAAATTTCTCAAAGAGAAAGGGAAACTCATTTCCAAAAAGAACACTTTACCAACAAAATCACTTATGAACATTCGCAAAACCACCTTTGTGAAGCACACGCAAACACAGACACATTTTCCAATTAACTCCAACTCTAGCCAAATAGGGTTACCCATCAAGGGCTTAACTCAAAAGTTCCCAACACAACCCACTATGACCATCTGCTTCCTTTTAAACATTTATACCAAAGATAATTCAGTGTGAACGCAAAGGAGCGCGATCCACTCAAAGACTTTTGGGTCTAAATCCATACTCATAGCACAAACTAAACAAATTAGCCAAAATCAAAGATTGGCACCAATCACTACAAGTTTAGGGAAACTCTGAAATATGACATAAGGAATACTTTGCCCGAAAGCATTCAACCAAACTAGCAAACAACCAAACCAGTCAAAAAGGTTTTAAACACCGGCTTAGCATAAATATAACCATCTCTAGTGTTCCACTACGCTTTCCATTAAAGACTTCAAAATTCACTACTTACTCATTGGGAAGGTCCAACCGGATTTAACAAAATTTACATAACAAATTCTTTCTCTAGTTACCATTCCCAACACTTTTAATTAAAGTTTATGATGCTTATCAAAAGACATCCAATTAAGACTGCGTCAACAAGATCCCCACGGACCAACATATCGTAATACATCATTTTACGTATTTAGAATACAGTACTTCAACAAATACCCGAGCATGGTCAACCTATCCATTTTATACCACCCATACGTCAACATCTTGACAATTAAAACTTGTTCAATCAATAAAATGACTTCAACAAATAAGTATTATCTCTACAAGATAAACTTCGTAAATAGCATTCTAAAATATGCATTCATTAAGATTAAAATCTTACATCATGATTATTATCCATTGTTCATCCCATCACAACATGTACTCGACATAATTTTCACAGTTTTACACTTTTCTCTATTGGATCAATGGTTTCCAACAATTAACAACACTACCAAGTCATCAATATCAATTGTTTGCATAATCTTAAAAACTGCAACATTACTTTTAGTTATCCTATCCAAAGGCTATAGCAAATTGTCACTACTCAACATGCTCGAACTATTTAAAACAAATTAAATGAGTTAGACCATCACAAAGCTCTTACCACAACCACTAAACCTATGTCTTCCCAAGCGACATCGGTGCTAGCATTAAAAGAACACATATGCAAACTTCCAAATATACTAACAGTTTGCAACATCATAAATAACAAGTCTAATCAACTTCCAAGTTAAGGTCACCAACACGATTAAATCTCTCTAATAACATGTAAAATTAGAGCATCTTTAACAATATCGCAGTCCACATCATCTTAATGTTTTAACTATGCATCGATTTAAAACTTTAAACATTATCAGGGGTCAAAAGCACTTTTAAAGTAAACAACAGAATCTGAGCATGTATATTAACACCTTTAATCATTCTCGCTATAGAGTAATCTACAACATTAGAAGTTCATTTAATCTTAAGCTAAAGATAACTATTACATTAAATTGATTCAGCTCACAAATTAACTAAGGAGTACATCATTTCCATTAACCACATTGTTACATACCACATAACATTCTAAACAACAATTCTCACTATTTGACAAATAATTTCAGTCAAAAGACTACTTACTCCGTTTACGGCATTTTCTTTTAAAACTCATCCAAGACTCACAAAGAAACTTGACTCCCCAAAAGTTGCAATGGAACATGACTCACACTGGATCAAGCAAAAGATCTCCAAATCACCTTTAAATCTTAAAGACTCAAACTGGAGGGAACCAAGCGATCAAGTAACCTTTGCGGACAAAGGCACAAAACATAAATCGACACATCTTAAATTCTTGTACACAACTTCAAGAACCTCTTTTAAACTCAGAGTAAGACACGCAAGAGCAAAATGATACTTTTCTTTGCAAGGCAACCAACAAAACCGACGTCAAAACCAAACGTTGCTACCAAAAGACACGCACACATAACTCTTCTTCTTTGCCTTCTACCGAAGAAGACAACCACAAACCGCCTACGGAACAATCCGCGAAAACCCAATACTTTTCATTTGATTTCACTCAACTAAAGCCAAGAAAAACAACCAAAACTGACCGTCGAGCGGTACCACGACATCTGAAGGAATCCACCACTAACTCTTCCTTTTGACTCCAATCAACTACCCAAACTGCGACAGAAAAGGTAAGCACTCTTTCCCCACAAGGGTTAATAGTTCTTCGGTGATGGTTTTAATCGGCCATACCGTTAAACCACAACCTTACTATGAACAAAAAGGTGACCAAAACCCTTCGGCACCACAACCCCACTTTATCACGATAGCAAGAGCAATTCAATCAATTATCTCATACGCATAGCAGCATACTTTATCTCATAAAACATTCAACATTAAGGCTTAAATATAACATTTAAGCGTAAAGTAACGATACCCATACCCTTTCCTACTGTGCATCCATGTGTGTCAAATTTTAAATTAGTTATTCCACATACACAAGTTTTAAGGTTGCTATCCTATAGCAAAATTTTAGTTATAACCTAAGCCATGTTTCTAGGTTATCCCACATCAAAGTTTTAGTTAACCCTATGGTATTTCACTAAATTCATACACCACGGACTGAAGCCCGCTCGATACCAAGCTGTAACACCCCGGCATCTAATACGCTGAATGCTACCAAACATCGATTATGTATCATCTAAAACTACAAATAAAAGAAACTTACAGCAAAGGACCAATTGCTAGAACCGAAAATTTCGGCAAAGATCTCCTTTGTTTAATCATGATCTCGCGCAACCATAATAGCATAGCAGAATATGACATAATATGAAACATCTAAAACAGCAATAATAAGCGGCACGGAAGCAATATAAGTCCACTTTAAGCATCCCAAAGTCATCATTAGCCAAATGAAACGAATAAGGCAATACTAGCACACATCTAAACCATAAACATCAATGGTATCACATTCAGTTTATTTTCATGACTCCAAATGATTCCATTGTGGAATCAATTACGTGAACTACGTGGAGATGTGTGACTATTCCCTTTTCCCTCATGCCGATCTCAAGGTACCTAAAAACAACATAAAACACAAGCGTGAGTTCAAAACTCAGCAAAGTGTATTGTAATGGAAAAACAAAGATCAAGTCAACAAACCATCATCACCAATCTCCAAAAGCACATCATAACACAACATGGTTAGCATTCCAAACATCTTTTAAGCATCCATGTACTCATCTCATGAGTAACTCATAAGTATTCACATCGTCATCTCATAAACATCATCATATACATATTTCATTAATGCAATGCAATGCAATGCACATGTCTCCTTGGAAACTCATACCGGTATGGTTGAGTGCACACCCGTCGGCATGCACCCTTTCCCCCTTCCATCCCGAAGATGGAGGGTGCCTATCACTCGCTTCCATTCACCTGTGTGAAGGAATCACGATGTAGGACTTATTCGAAAGAATAGCCCGGACTAGTCATAACAGTTCTCACCGACCCTACCGGAATAGTTATGACTTATCTCACCGACGGCCATGAAAAATATGCCATGTGTGCAAAGCGGACAGCAACATATACATGAATAGAACTATTGCATATCAACACTTGGCATCGAAACATGTAGGTCCGTACTCAACAATCGACGGTAACCATTCAAAACATGGCATGTGATTCATTCATCAACAACACACATTTTTAATCATGGCATGTGGACACCATATCATAGATAACCTTTAAATCATGGCCTAAGGACGTCATATCAATTATAACATGTAATTCATGGCAAGACAACATGTTATCTATTCCGAATGCTATCTAGCAAATCTAGCAACGCATATAACATACAATCCACGCAACACACTTGCCTTCAACCACGGCAACGGAGTGACGAGAGGTCGAGGGCACTCCCGGGGGCACACCACCTGCAAACACGTGCCATACACTCAAATCGAGTCCACAAAACAACACATATAAATCCCACTACCCGACTTAAACACAACTCCTAAAACCAGAAAGCAGCAAATCTGTCCCTTCGGGACAGCAGTCTTCCAACGGGCATAACTTCTGTTCTAGGACTCCAAATTGAATAAACGAGTACACCCTCGCGTAGCTTAGAAAATTTCCCAACTTTTTCTAGTTATATGGAAAGACTGATTCGGACTCTAAATTAGTTTAATCTAATGTTGAACACGAACTGTCTCAATCTCGTCACAGATTTGACAGCGCTCGGTAAAATATCCATAACTTCCAAACGGCTGGGCGGAATTTCAATTTCTTTATGTCCACGGAAAGATAATGAAATTATCTACAACTTCCTAAAAGTCCGTACGGTCAGATTCAATCTCTAAATTGGCCAAAACTCCTGCCCTAGTTCGGGTTCCCAATCTGCCCGAACCAGAACGTGAATACAACTCTAGTTTTCAACAAATCTACCCCATGGCAGCACCTCCCTTGATCTAAAAACATGGTAATGATCCTTAGAACAACACCTAGACCTAACCCACAGATCACCCATGCCATACCTCGCCAAGAAGATCCGAAACCGACGAAGCCTTCCTTCCCGCCGGCCGCTCCTTCCTCCCGATCCGCAACGGTTCGCCGGAGATTCTCGAATTCGGCGATCCTCCGAAAGGACAGCGAGGAGCACCATGAGAGGGGATGCCATGGGGCTGCTAGGAGAGGGGTGGATGGCTTGGGAAGGGAGGGGAAGGGTGGAGGCGCAATGGGGAAAGATGGGGGTGGCTAGGAGAGGGAGATGGGGAGGAGGAGGTGGCGGCTTGAGGGGGGAAGAGGAGAGGGCGCCTAGGGCAAGGGGAGGGCGCCCCCAAGGCAGGGTATGCTGCCCCCCACTCCCTCATGGGCCCAAAAATCCTCCCACTAAAGCCCATGACTCAACCCCCTTAGGCCCGAACTCCCCCAGAGAGGCCCAAACTCCCGAAATCGGCCCGGAAACGCGATTAAAATTCATGCCGTAAAGTTTAATACCTCCATTTCACATTCTATAATGTCTTTGCCATCCCGTGGTATCACAGGCTCTTAATGCTAATTCCTCTTCATATGATAATGCTACTAGTTCTTCATCATCATATTCCATTACTTCTTTGAGTGCTCTTAGTGATGAACAGCTAGATCAAATACCAGAAGATACACTTGCTCTTCTTTCCAAGCGTGTCAATGCAGCTTACATGAGATCAAGGGAAAGAAAAGGAGCCTCCATCCACTGCTACAACTGCGGCAAGGCAGGGCACATCCGTGCTAAATGTTTCAAGAACAAAGATAGAGAGGAGAAGGAGCAAAGCAACTCCTCCAAGTCCTTCCGGCCAAGAGAGAGCAAGGATAAAAATAAGCAACGGACGAAGAAGATGCTCAACAAAGTCTTCGAGGCAATTGGTCGCTTAGACTTAAGCGACATTGATGACTCAACTGAAGATGAGAAGGAAGCGAAGCAAACGAAGCTGAAAGAGAAGGATTTCACCGGATTGTGCTTCATGGCAAAAGGGAACACTAGTGATTCTAGTGACAACGACAGCACCTCCAGCGACGGTGATGAGGTAATGCCTTCGTATGATGAGCTTTGTGAAGTTTTAGTCATATTGAGAAAATCTTTAAGAAAATCTTTACTCAAAAATAAAAACTTAGAAAAAGATCTATCCATGCTAAAATCTGAAAACTTTGATCTTAGAAATTCAAATTCTGAAAATATTTGTGATACTTGCTTAGATCTCAAATTTGAAATTAAGTCTCTAAAAGAGGAACATGTCATTAAACTAGAACAAGTTTATGCCGAACAATTGAAAAATGAAAAACTTGTGAAAAATATTGGTTGCTCTACTGATAGTTTACATGATCAAATTGCTTGCTCTAAATGTTCAATTCTTGAGTTGAAATTAAAAGATGCAAATTGTAGAGTTACACAATTAACAAATGACATGTTCACTCATGAAATTAACTCGTGTTCAAATTGCCAGAAATAGAAAGCTAAAATTGACACTCCTTGTGATAATTGTTTAACTCTTGCTAAGAAAGTTGATTACTTGCAAAATTCTTTGGAACGTTTCACTGATGGCAAGAAAAACCTAAACATGATTTTGGATCAATCAAAAGTCAGCACTCAGAACAAAGGTTTAGGTTTTGATTCTTATGCTCATCATAAATCACATGCTCCCACTGTTGTCAAAACACTTGGAAGTGGAAAATTTGAAATTGTCAATGAGCCTAAGAAAAATGTCTTTAAATCTGGTGGTCTTTTATCTTCTACTATGATGAATGCAAAATGTGCTTCTACTGTTAAAGCAAAACATCATGTTAAGTACACTTGCACTCATTGTGGTAGAGATGGACATCTAGTAGACTTTTGCTTTAGACTAGCTAAACAACAAAAGAGAGAAAGGTTTAATGCTAGGTCTAATTTCAGACATGCACTTTTCATTTCTCATTATGTGCCTAGGGTGATGCAAATACCTCTTGTTGCTAAGAACACGAGAAAAGACAAATCTTCTTTTATGCATAAGAATGCTCGTGTTGTGCCAACTGTTGTGCGTCGTGTGTCTCAGTACTGGATTCCTAAACATCTTATTTCTAACTTGATGATCGAGACATCGACACTTTCGCTTCTATGTAGGCTTCTCACGCGAGGAAGGAGAACATATGGCTAGTGGATTCCGGATGCTCACGCCACATGTCCGATGATAAGAATTGGTTCTCCTCCTTCACTTGTGCATCTCGTGCTAAAAGTGTTATTTTTCAAGATGCTTCCTCCACCTCTGTTTGCAAAGGCACTAGTCCAAATAGTGCAGTGCAGTGCATATGTTCAGGGAGAGTATCTTTGTTGATGAAGATGATGATGATCTTTGTTGAGGATGAGATAATTGGAGTTTCTTTGTGTGCTTGTGTGCTCGTTTTCAAGCTTCCCCACGTGCTTCACATCGACAAGCTATCAAGAGGATTTTAAGGTATCTCCGTGGTACTCAAGATTTTGGCATTTGGCTTTCTGCTTCTTCACGCATTAGTTTAAGACCTTTCTCGATGCTGAATTTGGAGGATGTGGAATTGATAGAAAAAGTACATCTGGTTCATGCCACTTCTTGATTAATTCTCTTTTGGACACATTGACATCAGATTTCATTTTCTTAGAGATCATGTTGAAAAAGAGCTATTGAACTGAAATTTGTTGATTCGGTGCTCAGCTTGTCGATATTTTCACTAAACCGCTTGATTTTTCTCGTTTTGCTTTCTTACGCGGTGAACTTGGGATCATTCATCCCCATGGGTTGATTTGAGGAGTCTTGAGTTTATCTCTTTTTGGGTTACTTGACTTTGGTTCCTAGAAGTGATTTTTTTATAAGTGGTATTTTGACATTACACCTCAAGTAAAAACCCTGTTTACATTGCATCATGTAGTACAAAGCTTTGGTGATTATTCTTGTGTATATAGCCAAGTTAATGCTCAATGCTTTACTTATCACTAAAAGGCTAAAATAATTCAATTTGAGATGCTTTTCGAGAATATTTTGGCTCTTGCTCATTATGGTATTGCATTTGTGAAATAGGCTTAAAAGTTTCTTGTCATCTGTTGAAAGGCTAGAGCTGATTAGAAACTATGTGTGAGTTTTTTGTTGGACTTCAAATGATCATTATGAGTCTCAAGCAAAATCAGTGTTTTAATGTTAAAAGCAATTTGAAAAAGATGCAAGCAAAAGCTACTTGGCTAAACACAAGTTTAGTACAATGTGCAGCTTCCTTGCCAGGGATTTAAATGCAAAAGATGCAAGAAAAGGCTACTTGTCTAAAAAAAGTTCAGAACAATGTGAAGCCACTTGCCAATTTAAACTGAGAAAGATACAAGAAAGAACTACCTACTCATACACAAGTATGGGCTAGTGTGCAGTTACTTGTCATCCCTGTTGATCACAAAGCAAAATTGTCAAACTTGCTAAAAGAGAAAAAGGAAATTCAAATGGTTGAAAAAGGCTTGAGACAAATATTAGTGAATTTGAAAGTCTCTCTATGCTCATGATAGATTTCTTTTTCGCTTTGTCAAAATCTGTTTATGACATTTTACTTGTTTGCTCTAATTTGCTTATGCAATAACTATTCTATGTGTTAGAGCCTCCATATTCTCACAATTTGCTTTCTCATTGGATAATTTGATACAAAATGAGAAAGTTCTCCTAAAAACTCTTCAAATGCTTTACTTTGATTATATACCTTGAATATACTTCAAAGCTTGAGATACTGCATTCATTAAGGGGGAGTTTTGAGATCTTGATGACTATTTTGTCAAAAAGGGGGAGAACAAGTCAAGGAGGTTTTTGAATTGGGATTATTTGGTCTTTTGGTTCTTGCTCAATCTCTTGTCAAATCTTATATTGTGTTTTGTCAAATTACTCATCAAGGGGGAGATTGAAGGATCGTTATTTTTGATCCAGTTGATTTTGATGATGAGTATTTGAAAAAGATTTGAAACCAGTTTGATATTTCGACAAGATTTATTTTTGGTTTCTTTATTTGAAAAGATCTGAAATCAGTTTGATTATTTGAAAAGCTTTTGATTTTTGCAAAGGTTTTTGTTCGTGTTTTGAAATCGTGTTATTAGAATATTTAATGCAATGCACTCCTGTGAGTGGTTGCATGGTTTAATGTGAGTCAAGTCGCGGACTTGTGCTCGGAATCGCTTTTGTGGTTTGTTCATGTGCGTGTATTGCTCGAGGGCGAATGTGGTCGATGACGGGACTGGAACTAGGTTCATGGAGGAACTGAGGTTCGGGACTAGGTTCAGGGGGAACTGAGGTCTTGGTGGTCAAGGATGTCATGCGGGACGTTCGGTCTAAGAGAATGGTGCACATGAAGAATGGTTAGTCACGTGAGAATGGCATGAGGTCATTCGCGTGCAAAGTGTTAGTCACGTGAGTATGGTAGGGTTGCCATATGCGTGCAAGAGTTGTACTCGGCCAGGTTGGGCCAAGTGGAGTTGTGTTGAATACATGCTCTTTCTAGGATTAGGAGTGGGAATCCTTTTAGGATTAGGAATCCTTCTAGGATTAGGACTCCTTCTAGGATTAGGTGTGTTTGCCTTCTTTAAATAGAGGGGTTGCCTCCTGTTGAAGGCAATCAAGCTTTGAGCAAGCTTTAGGGTTGTACTCTTTTGTTTGGATTATTTTAGACAAAAGAAAGGAGAAATAAAGATCAAGTTCATCAAATCTTTCGGCGAGCTACAATTCTAGTTAGATTTATTCTCGCCATCTTCTGGTACAGTAAGCTTACGAAGGTCATAACTTTTGATCCGTAAGTCCGATTGAGCTGATTCTTTTTGGGTTTGATTCGTATTGGAATCTAGTTTCTTGTGTCCAAATTTCAGATCGATCGGACGGTTGGATCTTCGGGAATTCGCGTTTTACCAAACCTCTATCATTCTGTTTTTTTCGAAAACGAGGCAATTATTTGGTTCTATTTTGGGGTAAACTTTTAATAGATCAAGAATTTGGTTTTAGCTTCCGCACAATCTTTCACCCCCCTCTGATTGCTATATTCGGTCCTACATACCTGCATCACTTAGACTAGTACCTGGACTAGACTCATCAAAAGTAACTTCACAAGTTTCCACAATTTTGTTAGTCTCCAAAACAAGCACACGATAGCCACGAGTATGAGCAGGATATCCAAGAAAAAGGCCATCCATTGATCTAGCTTCAAATTTATCAAGATTTCCATCTTTCAAGACAAAACATTTGCATCCAAAAACTCGAAAGTGAGAAACAGAAGGTCTATGTCCAAACCGAAGCTCATATGGAGTCTTACCCAATTTTGATCTCAAAAACACACGGTTTGAAACATAACAAGCAGTTGAAATCGCTTCAGCCCAAAAATTTCTAGGAGTGTGATGCTCATCTAGCATAGTTCTAGCCATTTCAACTAACGTTCTATTTTTCCTTTCGACTACACCATTTTGTTGAGGCACTCTAGGAGATGAAAATTGATGATCAATTCCTTTTCAAAGACAAAAGAGATCAAAAGAAGAATTTTTAAACTCAGTTCCATTATCACTTCTAATCGCTCTAAGAGCTCCTGGATGATCAACATAAAGCCTAAGAACAAGACTTCTAAAATGACTAAAAGCCTCATCCTTAGATGCCATAAAGTATACCCAAGAGTATCTAGAAAAATCATCAACAATCACGAGCACATACCATTTGCCTCCAAAGGATTGAACTCGAGATGGGCCAACTGTATCAAGATGTAGAAGCTGTCCTGGAGCATTTGTCATCACCATGGTAAGAGGTGGATGTGAACCTGCAATCATCTTACCATGTCTACAAGAAGAACATACTAGATTGCTATCACCCTTAAGCTTAGGCAAGCCACGTATGAGATCTAAACCACTTACACGAGTAAGATGATCAAAACCAACATGACCAAGTCTACGATGCCAAAAGAATAAATCTTTAGAAACATTGGCAATTAGAAACCTATGCTTAGAAGAAGGTGATGCATCAAAATCAGCTTTAAATACTCTTCCAAAACGAGAAATTTTGAACACAAGATCACCTGAAGCATCTAGCACTTTGCATTCATTTTTCTTAAAGCTTATCTCAAGATCTTCATCAAGCATTTGTGAGACAGAAAGCAAGTTATATTTCAAATTTTCAACAAGAGCCACATCTTTGAACATAAACTTGTCACTTACCTTTATTGTACCTTTTGCCACAACAGAAGAGGAAGAAGCATCTCCAAAAGTAACACTTTCAGCACGAGATGCATGAGTGAGGGAGGAGAACCAATTCTTATCACTGGATATGTGGCGTGAGCATCCGGAATCCACTAGCCATATGTTCTCCTTCCTCGCGCGAGAAGCCTACATAGCAAAACATGTCGAGGTCTCAGTACTGGGGTTAGAACTCAGATTTTTGGGAATCCAGTACTGAGACACACGACGCAACAAAGTAGGCACAACACGAGTATTCTTATGCACAAAATCAGATTTGCCCTTTCTCGTGTCTTTAGCAACAAAAGGTGTTTGGTTCACCCTAGGCACATAATGAGAAATGAAACGTGCCTGTTTGAAATTAGACCTAGCCTTAGTCATTTCTTTCTTTTCTTGTTTGGCTAGTCTAAAGCAAAAATCTACTAGATGTCCATCTCTACCACAATGAGTGCAAGTGTACTTAACATGAGGTTTTGCTTTAATAGTAGAAACACATTTTGCATTCATCATAGTAGAAGAAAGAAAACCAGCAGATTGAAAAGCAATTTTCTTAGGCTCATTAGATAACTCAATTTTGCAAGGAGCCTGAACAACAGTGCGAGGTTTATTTTCGTATGTGGCATAAGGATCAAAACCTAAACCTCTCTTGTTTGTGCCAACCTTAGATTGATCCAAAATCATGTTCAACTTTTTCTTGCCATTAGTGAAACGTTCCAAAGAATTTTGCAAGTAATCAACTTTCTTAGCAAGAGTTAAACAATTATTGCAAGGAATATCGACCTTCCTTTTCTGTTTACGACAAGTAGAGCATGAAAGAACCTCATGAGTAAGCAGATTATCAGTCAATTGAGAAACCCTAGCATTTGCATCATTCAATTTTAATTCAAGAGTTGAGCATTTAGAACAAGAAGTTGAACCATGCAAATCATCAGTGGAACAGCTAGCATGTTTAACATGTTTCTCATTTTTCTCATTTAGATGCAACAGAAGAGCATGTTCTTTCCTAAGCAAGGTGAGCTCATTGTAAATTAATTCACATGATTTACAAGTATCATCATCAGGAATCAACGTCTTAAGTCTAGCAATTTCAGCATTCAACCACTCCACAAAAATATCATGTTTCTTAATTTTTCTATCACATTTGTCAAGTAATTTTCCAAGACGGGCAACAGCATTGGCTAATTCATCATAAGAAGGATCTACCTCATTGAAGTCGCTGTCGTTGTCGTCCTCGGTGAAGCTATCCTTGCTGCTTGCCATGAGACACAATCCCATCAAATCATGCTTGCTTGGAGTTGCATCATCTTCGCTGCTCTCCGAGTCCACATTGCTCAAATTGACTTCTTCAAGAGCAGAAAGAACTCGGTGAACCACCTTGCGGTTGATGAAGCTCTTCTTCTTCCTATCATTTGAAGAGAACCTTTTCTTCTCATTCCTTCTGTCATTGTCCTTCTCCTCCTTTGATGTTTTTCCTGCAAGGTTAGGACAATTTGTGCGAATATGGTTGAGGTCACCACACTCATTGCATCTTGGAGGACCACCTCTCTTTCTCATTCTCACATTCTGCAAAGCTTTGTTAAAGCGAGAAGAGAGTAGTGCCAGATCTTCTTTAGGAAACTCTTCAAGTTGTTCATCTGTTAAAGAAGACATGGAAGACAAGGCAAAGCTAGAAGAAGAATTTGCATTTGACATGTTAGGGTTAGAGATCAAAGCAATTGATTTAACATTCCCTTTCCTGGCAAGAAAATCTAATTCATGAGTTTTCAGTTTAGAATAAAGAACATCTAATGTAAGTGTGCTCATGACAGTAGATTCCTGTATAGATGTTACTTTCATGTCCCACACTGACATGTCCAAAGCACTAAGCAATTGTCGAGCATTTGTAGCATCAGTGTAGCTAACTCCAACAGCACGTAGATTGCTAAGAATTTTATTGAAACGTGCAAAGAAGTCATCTACAGATTCACTAGGTTTCATCTCAAAACGCATGTATTCCTTTTTGTAAATATCTTGGCGAACCTCTTTAACAGTGTTAGAACCCTCATGGTAATCACAAAGAGATTTCCATACCTCATATGCGGATTGAAGATGAACCACGCGGTCGAAGTCACTCCTTCCCAATCCTTGGATGATCAAGTTGCGTGCCTTGCTGTTTGCTTCAACATGTGCGCGGTTGGCGTCGTTGACGTTGTCGTTTGCAGGAACTTCGTATGGCTTGTAGACCATCTCCCAAATTGCGAAGCCCTGCGCCTGGATGAATGCCTCCATCTTGGCCTTCCAAAACTGAAAATCAACACCATCGAACACACACGGTTTTGTCGAATAACGATCCATTAATCTAATCACCGGTTAAGATAGATTAGAAAGACCTGGCTCTGATACCACTTGTAGGATCGAAAGACACGAATATAGCAATCAGAGGGGGGGTGAATGATTGTGCGGAAGCTAAAACCAAATCTTTGATCTAATAAAAGTTCACCCCAAAATAGAACCAAATAATTGCCTCGTATTCGACAAAAACAGAATGACAGAGGTTCGGTAAAACGCGAATTCCCGGAACGATCTGAAAATTGGACACAAGAAACTAGATTCCAATACGAATCGAACTCAAAAATAATCAGCTCGATCGGACTTACAGATCAAAAGTTATGAACCTCGCAAGCTTGCTATAGCAGAAGATGACGAGAATTGATCTAATGTAAACTTGAAGGTTTAACAGAAACGACAAAAGATCAACCTACAAAACTTTGAAGAACTGTAAAACAAATTCCTAGAGAGGTTTTGGATTGATCAAATCACGAAGGAACTCAAAGAAACAAAGTAGACGAAAAATCCATCTACTAAACCTAAAAACCAGAGAGAAAACGAAACCCAAAAACCTGGATAAACAGGACCTCATGGGCATCAGAGCACGAGATTATCAGAGCACGCAAAGGATCTGAAGAATTTGATCTTTATTTCTCTCTTGTCTAAAGTACTCCAAACACAAGAGTACAAGCCCTAAAACAAAAGCTCTAAGCTTTCAATTCGCTCAGCTCTGTTTGATTGCCCTTCAACAGGAGACAACCCCTCCTATTTAAAGGAGCAAACCACAGAGAGTCCTGGATACAATTCCTACTCCTAAAAGGATTCCCACTCCTAATCCTAGAAGGAGTATGTATCCAACATAACTCCACTTGGCCCAACCTGGCCAAGTACAACTCTTGCACGCGTATGGCAACCCTACCATACTCACGTGACTAACACTTTGCATGCGCATGGCCACCTGCCATACTCACGTGACTAACCATTCTTCATGTGCACCATTCTCTTAGCCCGAACGTCCCGCATGACATCCTTGACCACAAAGACCTCAGTTCCTCCCTGAACCTAGTCCCGAACCTCAGCTCCTCCATGAACCTAGTTCCGGTCCCGTCATCGACCACGTTCGTCTTCGAGCAATACCTGCACATGAACAAACCACAGAACAATTCCGAGCACAAGTCCACGACTTGACTCAAAGTCAATCCATGCAACTACTCACACGAGCAATGCATAACGTCCACCTCAAAACAAGCATCATGAAATTCGCACTAATTTCATAATCTCAAATTCAAATCAAGATTCAATTTCAAATTTGCTCAAAACCCTAACTAAGCAAAAAGACATTCATCACGGACCAAAATCCAGTCCAGCGCACACATGTCTCAAAACCCTTGAAGAATCAGTTCATGGCGGACCAAAAAATTTGTCCGGCATACATGGCGAAAACAAGCATCAAAGATCCCGTTTGTGATGGACCAAAGAATTTGGTATGTCATACATGGAAAAAGCGAGGTTGCCAAAAACACGTTTATGACAGACCAAAGAATTTGGTTTGTCATACACATGAAAAACAAGGTCGCCACAAACACGTTTATGATAGACCAAAAAATTTGGTTTGTCATACATAGGAAAAAGCGAGGTTGCCAAAAACACATTTATGACAGACCAAAGAATTTGGTTTGTCATACACATGAAAAACAAGGTCGCCACAAACACGTTTATGACAGACCAAAAAATTTGGTTTGTCATACACATGAAATTTACTGTTTCTTGGAAATTTGGTTCGGCGCAAAAGATAAACACATGAGAATGCACAAAACACATTTATACAAGTTTAAAATCATCATCAAGCCAATTTTTCATCACATGATTTCACAAGGATCCTTAAGACTCGCGCAACAGAAACGACCGAACGTTCCTCTGCGGTTGACACAACTCGCTCATTAAAAGATCCAATACACTTCAAAAGGAAAAGCGATTACTAGCAACCACCAAGTGGTCCACTAATAATTTAATCAACCCTACCGAGGAACACCTCAACGACACAATTCTCCAAGAAGGTTTGCATTGAGTCATACACAACCTTCCACTCAGAGGACCACGATAAAGAGTACAATCATTGAGTGAGCTCAACCATAAACATGAACCCAATTGGTCCACATACAACAACCCAAACCCCAAAGCGCTAAAACCACTTTGGAAAGGATCCGGCAACATCCAAAGAGCACACATTTTATTTTTCTAAACCAAATCGCAAAGAAAAGTCAAACCTCTAACACCACAGCCAAAATACCACAATTTATTCATTCTTTCTTTTCATCCTAAGAAGAAACGAAAATCTCGATACATGACAAGAATGCACACTTTTCAAGAGCACTCCGGATTAGTCATATATCCATATATGGCTTTCTCACCGACCTGGCTCATCGACTCCTTTATGATTAATTATGCATAAACAATGTCTCGTTTTCCTTTTCACCATTCATTCATCATGTAACAACGGTACCGAATAGTCATTCACCAAATGACTTCTTCCTCGGTATTAAATAATGGAAACATAATTAACATCGAAGGTTGCGGAAATTCATATAGACTATGACGGCAGCATAGTTGACAGTAAAACACCACGTCCCATCACATCCCACATCAATTGAAAACTGAACTTGCAAAACATTGCATTTCATCCAAATTAACCATTTTGGAAGAGAACATCAAAATTTCAAGTCGAACATCTGCTCCCACAACCGTCACAAATTTTCTCAAGGAGAGGGAAACTCATTTCAAAAAGGGAACACCTCACTAACAAAATCACTTTATAAAACATTCATAAAATCTACCTTTTTGAAGCACTCGCAAACATCACACACGTTATGCAAATAAATCCATCTCCAGTCAAAAAGAGTTACAAATTAAATCTCAAGAGTTTCCAACACAACCCACTATGTCCATCTGCTTCCGTTAAAATTTATTCCAAAGATAATTAGGGTGAATGCGAAGGAACGCGATCCACTCAAAAACTTTTGGGTGTAAATCCATACTCATAGCACAAATTAAACTAAATAGCCAAAACCAAAAATTGGCACCAATGGCTACGGGTTTTAGGGAAACTCAGAAACACAACACAAGGAATACCTTGACCGAAGGCATTCAACCAAAATGGCAAACAACCACACCAGTTCAAAAGGTTTTAAACACCAGCTCAGCATGAATCCCACCATAACTTGTATTCCACTACACTTACCATTTAAGCATTCAATAATCACTATTTACTCATCAAGAGAGTCCAACCGGATTTAACAAGATTTACATAACAATTTCTTTCTCTAGTTACCATTCCCAACACTTTTAATTAAGGTTTAAGATGCTTATCACAAAGGCACCCAACCAAGACTACATTGACATGATCCCCACGAATAACCAAATCATATAACAACGTATTCTATATTTTAAACATAGTACTTCAACAGATACTTGAGCATGGTCAACCTATCAATTTTATACTATCCATACGTCAAAATCTTGACAATTGAAACTTGTTCAATCAATAAAATGACTTCAACAAATAAGTAATATCTCTACAAGATAAAATTCGTAAATAGGATTCTAAGATATGCATTCATTAAAATTAAAATCTTGCATCATGATTATTATCCATTGTTCATCCCATCACAACATGTACTCGACATAATACCACAGTTTTACACTTTTCTTCTATTGGATCAATGGTTTCCAACAATTAACAACACTACCAAGGCATCAATATCAATTCTTTGCATAATCATCAATCAACAACATTGCTTTTAGCTACCTTACACATAGGTTGCAACAAAATTATCACTACACAACATACTCCAACTATTAAATTAGATTTAATAAGTTAGATCAGCACAATGCTCTTAAAACAACAACCAGACCTATGGTTTTTTTTCCCAATTGACATCGGTATTAGCATTAACACTGCCCTTAACAACATCATTAACAATAAGTCTTATGTCTTCTCAATTGATATCAATACTAGCATTGTAGAGACACAACTACATACTTCCAAATATACTAGTAGTTTGCAACAACATAAATAGCAACTCTAATCAACTTCCGAATTAAAGCCACTAGTCAACATGATTAAATTTCTCTATTAACCCGTTAGATTAGAACATCTTTAAACAACCGGCAAGGTTTCTTTAACAGTATCATTAATTTACATCATCTTAATGTTCTAACTATGCATCAAGGTTTAAACTTTTAACATTAACGTAGATCATAAGCACTTTTAAAGCAAGACAATAGATTCTAAGCATGTACATTAACCCATTTAATCATTCTCGCTACAGAGTAAACTACAACACTAGTAGTCTATTTATTCTCCAATTAGAGATGATAATCACATTGAATTGATTCAACTCAAAATTTAACTTAGCAACACATCATTCCATAAACCACATTGTCACCTACTACATAGCACGGACATAAACTTTTCTAAACACCTTCATGGGGCACGAACTCTTGACAAACAGGATGCAACTCAACTTTTAAAGATAACCACAACTCAAGAACCAGAACGAACACCGGTAGAAAATTTCTCCTTTCCAGGCAAGGAAGAAAAACAAAACTCCGATAGAAATGCAGGAGAGCTCAACTCTCAAATTCCCAAATTTGCCCACAAAACTCTTCAAGAAATCTCAAGATCTATACTTCCAAGAAGGAAGAAGGATGCACCAGGGAAAATCAAATGTTCATTAAATCTTTTCCGATAAAAGATTCAAACTTAGCTCCACCAACTCAAGGCCTGCATAAGGGGAAACTCCAACACTTTTTCATAGATAGGGAGAACAACAACCACAAAAGTTTCCTCCTCAAGACAGCCCGTAATGACCAACAAAACCGGTGTCAAAGCAAAATTAGCGACCACCAGATGCGCAACACAAAACCTTTCTTCTACGTCTTCAACCAAGGAAGACAAAACCACAAATCGCCTACGGAACAATCCACGATAAATCAAATACAAAACACTTTTCTTTTGATTTCGATCGACTAAAACAAAGAAAACCAACCAAAACTGACCGTCAGAACGGTAAAGAACATCCACAGGAATCCACCACCAATCTCTTCTATTTGACTCCAGTCAACTACCCGACTTGTGACAGAAAAGGTGAGCACTCTTCTCCTATAGGGGTTAATAATTCTTCTGTAACACCCCGGCATTTAATATTCCCGAATGCTACCAAACATAAGCTAAACAACATCTAAGTACCACAATTAAACATAAATTCCAGCAAAGGTTCATATGCTAAAAACCGATATTTCGGCAGCATCTCCTTTGTTTTTCCATGAATTAACACAATCTCAATATCATGGCAAGATATATATCATAGCACACGACATCTAAAACAACAAACATAAATGGACATAACATCAAGTTACGCCAATAATACCACGCTTAAACACTTCATAAACTATAACGAAGCAAATAAGGATTCACAAGCATGCTAGATTAAACCATACATTAAGTTTAGGGCACAACTCTTAATATCATGTCTCCAAGTGGTTAATTATGGACTATGATGGTGGAGCTACGTGTAGAAGTGTAGCTAGATCCCTTTTTCCCGCATGCCGATCTCAAAGTACCTAAAAACAACATAAAACACAAGCGTGAGTTCGAAAACTCAGCAAGCATGTTGTAATGGACAACAAGATCATTTACAAGACAATAATACCTCACATCACATATAACATCTCATACTTGAGCACATAACAACATCATCATCATGAAAAAAAAATGTATTGCAATGCAATGCAATGCAATGTTATGCTCATATCTCCATGGAAACTCATACCGGTATGGTTGAGTACACACCCGTCGGTGTGCACCCTCTCCCCCCTTCCATCCCGAAGATGGAGGGTGCCTACTCCTCGCTTCCAAACACCACGTGGATGGAATCACGATGTAGGATTTACTCAATGGCTTTCTGGATTAGTCATAACTTTCTCACCGACCTTCCCGGACTAGTTATGACTTTCTCACCGCCCGAGCCATGTAACATGCCATGTATGCATTTATGCCAACATCATATTTAACTCACATATTAACACATGGCATCATAACATATTAAACATGCTCATCATATCATTGGCAATCCTAAAAGCATGGCAAGTGATCATATATCATGTAGTCAATTCCATCTATTCTCAACAAGCAACCTACAAATCGCTATCCATCACAACACACTTGCCTCAACCACGTACAACGGATTGGCGGGAAGTAGAGGGCACTCCCGGGGTCGCACCACCTGCACATAGGTACCACACACTCACAAACATAACCACAAAACAGTACGCAAACCCTCATGTACCCCGACATTGCCATCTACTCGCAAAACCTAAAAACAGAGGTTCTGTCCCGGCGGTACAGCAGCCTTGCAAAAGGCATAACTTGAGTTCTGGGACTCCGAATCAATTAAACGAGTACATCCTCGCGTAGCTTACGAAATTTCCCAACTTTCTCTAGGTATATGGAAAGACTGATTCGGACTCTAAAGTTGTCTAATCTACAGATTACCGTGATCTGTTCCAATTACGTCACAGATTTTAACACGCTCGGTAAAACGGCCATAACTTTCAAACGGCTGATCGGATTTTAACGTGCTTTATGTCCACGGAAATATAATTAAATTATATACAACTTCTTTTAAGTCCGTACGGACAGATTCGGATTCTAAATCGATTTAAAACTCGAACCCTAGCCCGACTGCTCAATCTGCCCGAAAACAGAAACGTGGCAACGTCTAGATCTAACCCAAAGAACTCCAATCCAGCACCACCAATTGATCTAAAAACTTGATAATCACCCTAAGAACAGTACCTAGATCAATTCCAAGGATCCCCATGATCATACCTTTGCCCAACGAACGAATCTCCAATAGATCTCCTCGCGGATCGCTCCTCGCTCCACGCTCCTCTCTCCAACGGATGGATCCACAAGGTGCAGAGGTGTGGAGACCACCCTAGGGCAGCAAGGGGGTGGAGGAGAGGTGGTGGAGAGGTGGGGAGCAATGGGGCAAAGGGTGGGTGGAGGCGCACAAGAGGGAGAGGGAGAGGGGGTGGCGGCTAGGGCTTAGGAGGGGGAGGTGGGGGCGCCCAAGGGCAGGGGGAGCACGCCCAAAAGGCTGGTGGGGAGCCCTTTTGCCAGCCCCCACACCCAATCCTAGTCCATTACGGAGACCTACTCCATCCCACCAAAGCCCACCAAGGCCCAAACTCCCCCGGGAAGGCCCAAAACCCCGGAAACGGCCCGGAAACGCCCCGGAAAAGCTATTAACCTCCATATCCTAGAGTTTTAACCTTAATTCCACATCTCATAATGTTATTAACCTTATCATGCACGTTAAATAAGGTTACGACACTCCGTGGCGACATAACACTTCAACCGGCCCAAAAACGCGAGAAAACCCTAAGCCGAAAGGTTTTATTCTCTAGTTTCACCTTCTATAACGTCACACCAAACCATAGTGTCACATTCTTCCCCCCTTCAATAGGATTCGACCTCGAATCCGAAGGACGCCAAAAACAGCAACAAAGTCCCCAATGGACAAAAGGCTTCTCTGCAGCACAAAACATTCACACAACGACTAAAACCGGAACAAACAACAAACGAGTTCCCAAAACCAACACATAGAGAAAAAGTGTTGATCTAGCTCAACTAAGGGCAACCCCTCACAAATCGACCTTCACTTCAATTCCCCAACAGAATCTGCGTTTCAACCACAAAGGGCTCCATGAACCCAAAACGCTCGAATCCTCACGGCAAACACTTCATACTTCTATCACAACCAACCTGACTACCATACTCCATTAAACTCAACATGCCATAATCAAAGGAAGTCACAATTCCTTTAACGACCTTTCTACATTCCCGAAAATTTCCATCGAGGGGAAAACTCATTAAGGCACACTTGCCCTTCCGATACACCATCATAGTAACATTTTATTCCATCCTTTCCCAGACAAGACTAAAATCCAAGAACAACTAGTGACGACAAATGCTCACTGCAGGACAAATATCACCGAACTACCGTCAACTTCACTTCCACCCATCGCTACACTTAATAATGGTTAAACCCATACATCATCAACCTCCATCACAAACCACCCTTATACCACTAGGGTTCAACACCTAGCCCCAAGCTAGGATCGAAAAACCTTACCAAACCACAATTGGTTCCTTTCTTAAGAGGGTCTCGCCCTCACACAAAAACACTTAGGTATCAACCCCAAGTGTACACACGACAACTCAAACCCAAAGCGTTAACAACCATTTTGGAAAGAATTCGGCAACATCCAAGCCAAAACACAATGGAAGCATAAATCCCCTACATCACAACCAACATACCAGAAATTGTTCATTGCTTCTTTTCATACTAGAAAGCAAGGGAAATCTCGTTTCATGACATAAATGCACACTCTTCAGGAGCACTCCGGATTAGTCATATCTCCATATATGACTTTCTCACCGACCTGGCTCAACGACTCTTTTATCATTTAACATGTAAAAACGATGTCATGTTTACTTTTCACCATTCCCTCATCATGTAACCACACTACCGAATAGTCATTCACATGATGACTTTTGCCTCGGTATCATATGAATAAATCTCGAATAACATCGAGAGTTGCGCTAATTCATATAAACTATGACGGCAACATCGTTAATCAACAAAACACCACATCGTGTGAAAACCCATCTTCGATTTAACACTAGCTTTGCAACACCTCACAAAATCAAACTCAACCCTTTGGAACAGAACATCGACTCCAAAATCAAACATCTGCAGACACAAGCGCCATAAATTTTTATCAAAAGAGAGGGAAACTCAATCCAAAAAGAAAACTCTTCACTAACCAAATTCACTTATGAAACATTCATAAAAATCCAGACTTGTAAAACACCCGCACACCAGACACATTTTCCAAATGACTCCAACTCTAGTCAAATAGAGTTACACATCAAGGGCTTAACTCAAAAGTTTCCAACACAACCCTTTATGACCATCTGCTTCCTTTTAAAATTAATTCCAAAGATAAATCAGTGCGAACGCGAAAGGGCGTGATCCACTCAAAAACTTTTGGATGTAAACTCAAAACCAAAGGTCGACACCAAACATTACGAGGTTTGGGGAAACTCTGAAACACAGCATAAGGAACACCTTGACCGAAAACCCTTCAACCAAAATGGCAAACAACCAAACCAGTCCAAAAGCTTTTAAACACAAGCTCAGCATAAAAAGAACCATCTCTAGAATTCCACTACGCTTTCCATTAAAAGACTTTAATAATCACTTTTTACTCCCTGAGGAGCCCCAACACAATTCAACCAAAAGCTTCACAACAAATTCTTCCTCTAGTTACCATTCCCAACATTTTTTAATAAGGGTTTATGATGCTTATCAAAAAGGCACCCAACCAAGACTATAATGACATGATCCCCACGGCTCACCGAATCATAATACATCTTATTCTAAATTTGAAACATAGTACTTCCACAAATCTTTCAGCAAGATCAACCTATAAATTTCATACCACATATATATTCACGTCTCGACAACCGAACCTTATTCAGTTAAACAACGACTTCAACATGTAAATATTATCTCTACAAGACAAAGTTCATAACTAGGATTCCAAGGCATACATTCATTAAGGATGAAATTGTACATCATGTTAATTATCTAAAGCTCACTCCATCGCAACATGTTAAAATTTTCCTCTATTTTAACCATGGTTTTCCAACGAATAATCTAAACAGTTACCACAACTACTTAGTCATCAATAACAACAAATGGGCATAATCATCAACCAACAACATTACTTTTAGCTACCCTATACATAGGTGATAACAAAATTACCACCACACAACATACTCCCACTATTTAAAATAGACTGAATACTAGCATTAACACTACCATTAACAACATCATTAACAATAAGTCTTATGTCTTCTCCATTGATATCAATACTAGCATTGTAGCGACACAACTGCATACTTCCAAAGATACTAGTAGTTTGCAACAACATAAATAGCAACTCTAATCAATATCCAAATTAAAGTCACTAGTCAACACGATTAAATTTCTCTATTAATCCATTAGATTAGAACATCTTTAACAACCAGCAAAGTTTCTTTTACAATAATAGCAGTCTACATCATCTTAATGTTTTAACTATGCATCAAAGTTTAAACTTTTAACATTAACAAGGATCATAAGCACTTTTAAAGCAAGGCAACAGATTCTAAGCATGTACATTAACACATTTAATCATTCTCGCTAAGAGTAAACTGCAACACTAGTAGTCTATTTATTCTCAAGCTAGAGATATTAATCACATTGAATTGATTCAACTCAAAATTTAACTTAGCAACATATCAATCCATAAACCACATTGTTACCTACTACATAACATGCTAAACATCAATTCTTACTAGGGACAAACGATTTCAGTCAAAAGACTACTTTGTTTACAAAGATTTTAGTTGTAAAACTCATCCTAAGTTCATAAGGAAAATTTGACTCTCAAAATTCGATGAGACAAACCCAAACTTGGCCATGCAAAGGAATTCTCCAAAACACTTTTCAATCTCCAAGACTCCCCTTTGGAGGGAACCAACCGATCAAATAAACCTTTGCAAATAAAACTTTAGCACCAAACCCCAATCTTTCACGAAACAAGAAGGGTTTTTCAAAGATGATTTCTTAAACCAGGAAAATAACGAAATCAAACACCACTTACTAATACAAAGCCATAGAACTTCAGCCCTGACAGCCAGTGTCCGCACAACTCCGCAATAACTCCTTTAACCTCAGAGAAAGACAAACACAGGGATAAATTGAATGCTTGTTCCCCATAATGCAATCAACAGGCATCAAAACTGGAAAGGCGCCCAAAAGAAGCGCAACACTAGTCTCCTCTTCTTCGTCTTCAACCAAGGAAGAGAAAACCACACACCGCATACGGAACGATCCGCGAAAACCCAACACTTTTCATTTGATTCAAATCTACTAAAGCCAAGAAAAGCAAAGAACACTGACCGTCAGAACGGCAAAGAACATACGAAGGAAACCACCATTAACTCTTCTATTTGACTCCAATCAACGACTCGATCAACGACAGAAAGGATAAGCACTCTTCTCCTACAGGGGTCAATAGTTCTTCGGTGGTGGCGCTAACCGGCCACACCGTCAAACCTCAGCCTTACTATGAAATAAGAGAGGTGGCCGAAATCCTTCGGCACCAAAACCCCACTTTTACCACCACAACAGGAATAATTCAATCATTTATCTCATAGACATAGCAACGTACTATATCAAATATAGCATTTAGCAACAAGGCTTAAGTACAACATTTAAGCGTAAACAACGATACCCATACCCTTCCTACTGTGCATCCATGTGTGTCAAATTTTAGATTAGTTATACCACTTTTGCAAGTTTTAATGTTGCTATCCTATGACAAAATTTTAGTAAAAACCTAAGCCATGTTTCTAAGTTATTCCACATCACATTTTAGTTGTACCCTATAGCATGACACTAAAAATACACATTCCAAGGACCTACAGCCCGCTCTGATACCAACTGTAACACCCCAGCATTTAATATGCCCGAATGCTACCAAACATAAGCTAAACAACATCTAAGTACCACAATTAAACATAAATTCCAGCAAAGGTTCATATGCTAAAAACCGATATTTCGGCAGCATCTCCTTTGTTTTTCCATGAATTAACACAATCTCAATATCATGGCAAGATATATATCATAGCACACGACATCTAAAACAACAAACATAAATGGACATAACATCAAGTTACGCCAATAATACCACGCTTAAACACTTCATAAACTATAACGAAGCAAATAAGGATTCACAAGCATGCTAGATTAAACCATACATTAAGTTTAGGGCACAACTCTTAATATCATGTCTCCAAGTGGTTAATTATGGACTATGATGGTGGAGCTACGTGTAGAAGTGTAGCTAGATCCCTTTTTCCCGCATGCCGATCTCAAAGTACCTAAAAACAACATAAAACACAAGCGTGAGTTCGAAAACTCAGCAAGCATGTTGTAATGGACAACAAGATCATTTACAAGACAATAATACCTCACATCACATATAACATCTCATACTTGAGCACATAACAACATCATCATCATTAAAAAAAATGTATTGCAATGCAATGCAATGCAATGTTATGCTCATATCTCCATGGAAACACATACCGGTATGGTTGAGTACACACCCGTCGGTGTGCACCCTCTCCCCCCTTCCATCCCGAAGATGGAGGGTGCCTACTCCTCGCTTCCAAACACCACGTGGATGGAATCACGATGTAGGACTTACTCAATGGCTTTCCGGATTAGTCATAACTTTCTCACCGACCTTCCCGGACTAGTTATGACTTTCTCACCGCCCGAGCCATGTAACATGCCATGTATGCATTTATGCCAACATCATATTTAACTCACATATTAACACATGGCATCATAACATATTAAACATGCTCATCATATCATTGGCAATCATAAAAGCATGGCAAGTGATCATATATCATGTAGTCAATTCCATCTATTCTCAACAAGCAACCTACAAATCGCTATCCATCACAACACACTTGCCTCAACCACGTGCAACGGATTGGCGGGAAGTAGAGGGCACTCCCAGGGTCGCACCACCTGCACATAGGTACCACACGCTCACAAACATAACCACAAAATAGTACGCAAACCCTCATGTACCCCGACATTGCCATCTACTCGCAAAACCTAAAAACAGAGGTTCTGTCCCGGCAGGATACCAGCCTTGCAAAAGGCATAACTTGAGTTCTGGGACTCCGAATCAATTAAACGAGTACATCCTCGCATAGCTTAGGAAATTTCCCAACTTTCTCTAGGTATATGGAAAGACTGATTTGGAATCTAAAGTTGTCTAATCTACAGATTACCGTGATCTGTTCCAATTACGTCACAGATTTTAACACGCTCGGTAAAACGGCCATAACTTTCAAACGGCTGATCGGATTTTAACGTGCTTTATGTCCACGGAAAGATAATTAAATTATATACAACTTCTTTTAAGTCCGTACGGACAGATTCGGATTCTAAATCGACGAAAACTCGAACCCTAGCCCGACTGCTCAATCTGCCCGAAAACAGAAACGTGGCAACGTCTAGATCTAACCCAAAGAACTCCAATCCAGCACCACCAATTGATCTAAAAACTTTATAATCACCCTAAGAACAGTACCTAGATCAATTCCAAGGATCCCCATGATCATACCTTTGCCCAACAAACGAATCTCCAATAGATCTCCTCGCGGAACGCTCCTCGCTCCACGCTCCTCTCTCCAACGGATGGATCCACAAGGTGCAGAGGTGTGGAGACCACCCTAGGGCAGCAAGGGGGTGGAGGAGAGGTGGTGGAGAGGTGGGGAGCAATGGGGCAAAGGGGGAGGTGGAGGCGCACAAGAGGGAGAGGGAGAGGGGGTGGCGGCTAGGGCTTAGGAGGGGGAGGTGGGGGCGCCCAAGGGCAGGGGGAGCACGCCCAAAAGGCTGGTGGGGAGCCCTTTTACCAGCCCCCACACCCAATCCTAATCCGTTACGGAGACCTACTCCATCCCACCAAAGCCCACCAAGGCCCAAACTCCCCCGGGAAGGCCCAAAACCCCGGAAACGGCCCGGAAACGCCCCGGAAAAGCTATTAACCTCCATATCCTATAGTTTTAACCTTAATTCCACATCTCATAATGTTATTAACCTTATCATGCACGTTAAATAAGGTTACGACACTCCGTGGCGACATAACACTTCAACCGGCCCAAAAACGCGAGAAAACCCTAAGCCGAAAGGTTTTATTCTCTAGTTTCACCTTCTATAACGTCACACCAAACCATAGTGTCACATCTTCGGTGATGGCGTTAACAGGCCACACCGTCAAACCACACCCTTACTATGAACAAAAAGAGGTGACCGAATCTCTTCGGCATCACAACCCCACTATATCACAAATAACAAGAATAATTCAATCATTTATCTCATAGACATAGCAACATGCATTATCAAATGAAGCATTCAACATCAAAGCTTAAATACAACATTTAAGCGTAAAGAAACGATACCCATACCCTTTCCTACTGTGCATCCATGTGTGTCAAATTTTAGATTAGTTATTCCACTTTTGCAAGTTTTAATGTTGCTATACTATGACAAAATTTTAGTTGAAACCTAAGCAATGTTTCTAAGTTATTCCACATCACATTTTAGTTGTACCCTATAGCATGAAACTAAAAATACACATTCCAAGGACCTACAACCTGGCTCTGATACCAACTGTAACACCCCGGCATTTAATATGCCCGAATGCTACCAAACATAGACTAAGCAACCTCTAAATACCACAATTACAAGTAAATTACAGCAAAGGAGCAAGTGCTAATACCAAAAATTTTGGCAGCATCTCCTTTGTTTTTCCATGAATTGAAGCAACAACAATAACATAGCAACTTATGGCAATATATGAGACATCCAAAACAGCAATAAATAGTGGTATGACAGCAGTATAAGTCAAATTTTTAAGCATTTGGAGTCTTCATGAGCCAAACGAACAATAAAGCTCTCATAACGCAAAACTAGATCATAAACCAACATGCATCACACTAAATTTATTATCAAGACACCAAATGAATAACTGTGGGAACAAATGTGTGACGCTACGTGTAGGAGTGTGACTAGTTCCCTTCCCCGCATGCCGTTCTCATGGTACCTAAAACGACAAGAAAGGACAAGCGAGAGTTCAACACTCAGCAAGTATATTGCAATGGTACAAAAGAACAATTTCATGGCTACAACACCACACATCATGCAAATCATCTTATTCATGCTCACATATCATTATTCTCATATCATCATCATCATGTATGCAATGCTATGCGATGCGATGCACATATCTCCTGGAAACTCATACCGGTATGGTTGAGTACACACCCATCGGTGTGCACCCTCTCCCCCCTTCCATCCCGAAGATGGAGGGTGCCTACTCCTCGCTTCCATACACCGCGGTGGATGGAATCACGATGTAGGACTTACTCATTGGCTCTCCAGAATAGTCATAACTTTCTCACCGACCTTCCCCGGACTAGTTATGACTTTCTCACCGCCCGGGCTATGTATCATGCCACGTATGCAAACATGCCAACATCATAAATAACTTGTACATTAACACATGGCATCATAACATAATAGGCATATTCATCATATCAATGGAAATCATTAAAGCATGGCATGTGAACATATCATTTATTCAATTTCAATCTAAACCAATCTAGCAAACCACAACCCGCTACCCATTCCAATACACTTGCCTTAACCACGGGCGACGGATTGGCGCGAAGTAGAAGGCACTCCCGGGGTCACACCACCTGCACATAGGTACCACACACTCACAATCATGTCCACAAAACAGTACGCAAACACTCTTCTACCCCGACATCGCAAACTACTCGCAAAACCCAAAAACAGAGGTTCTGTCCCGTCGGGACAGCAGCCTTGCAACGAGCATAACTCGGGTTCTAAGACCCCGAATCGATTAAACGAGTACATCCACGCGTATCTTAGGAAATTTCCTAACTTTTTCTAAGTATATGGAAAGACTGATTCGGACTCTAAAGTGGTTTAATCTACAGAATACCGTGATCTGTTCCAATCACGTCACAGTTTTTAATACGTTCGGTAAAATGAACATAACATTCAAACGGCTGGGCGGAATTGGACGTTCTTTATACCCACTGAAAGGTATTGAAGTTTCCTACAACGTCTTCAACAGGCGGATCACCAAATTCTGAATCTAAATTGGCGAAAACCCAAACCCTAGGTCGACTGCTCATGCTGCCCGAAATAGAGAACGTGGAAAACTCTAGATTTCATCTAATCTACCCAATTACCGCACCACCAATTAATCTAAAAACATGATATTAACCCTTATAACAGTACCTAGACCAACCCCAAGGATTCTCGTGGCCATACCTTCGCCCGACGAACGAAAACCCAACGGATCTTCTCCCGGTTCGCGCGATCTCCTTCCTCGCGCCGATTCCGCCGGATCTCCTCATCGCGGAGCCTCCCAACGGAGAGGACAGCAGGGTGGAGAGGTGGGGATCTACCCTAGGGCAGCAAAGGGTGGAGAGGAGAGGGGAGAGGTGGAGGCGCATGGGGGAGAGGTGGAGGCGCGTGGGGAAGAGGTAGAGGCGGCTAGGGTTGAGGGGGCGCATGTGGGCAGGGGGAGGATGCCCCCAAGGCAGGATAACCTGCCTCCCCCTCCCTCATGGGCCCAAAAATCCTCCCACCAAGGCCCACGACACATCCCCCTTGGGCCCGAACTCCCCCGGAGAGGCCCAAACTCCCGAAAATGGCCCGGAAACGCGAATAAACCTCATACCGTATGGTTTCAACCTTCCACATTCCATAATGTTTTTGCCCTCAACATTCACCTTTTATAAGGTTACGACACTCTGTGGTGTCACATAAGAACCAAGAACCCTAATTTCAAATTGTAAATTCAATTTTTTCGGAAATTTTGGGGCATTTCATTATTAAAAAAAATTCCCCAAATAATACCTCCCTCGTGTAAGACACGCAAAACCCGAGCCATAGAAGTCTAACTCGGTCAAAACAAGCAAAGGATCCTGGCTTATTTGGTTTCGAACAAATTATTATGCTCCCTAACATGGGAGAGTTTGGTTTCAAACAAATTATTATTGTACACTGTTTGGGTGTGTGTCACTTCACCTCTAGCCCTCTCTACCTTGCAATGTTGGATGGTATGTCGACGATTATAGTGTTGGTTAGTTTTGGATAGGGGATTGGTGTTAATGGCTTAGATGCATTCCTTAAAAAAAATTTCTTAGGTGTAGTACTCGAGCAGAAGATACTATTTTCAAGCTCTTGCAAGTTGCAATGCCCTGAATCTCTGCCTTTTAAAAAGTACACACTCATGTTTCCATCATAGGATCAAGTTTGTTCTTATTTCAGTAGGAAGTTGTTGCAATTTTGTTTTCATCAGCTTGTGTCCCTAATGTTGAAGTGTTGGTTGCGCAAAGCTCGTGTTCTAAATTTGATCAGGCTGACTCATAGCTAGATTTTCCATGGTAATAAATATGGAGCTGAGTTCGAAGGTTTCGAAAAAGTTTCAATATACAAAATATTGGAATGCCATTCAAGATGCTCTGGTACCGCTGGATGGGAACTGGTTTCTAAATGAATGTGTTCGATATTTCTTTATTTTTTACCTGGCGGCACAAGATGCCGTGAAGCCGGGCAGTAAGGCGGCCAAGGTTGAGCCCTAGGAGAGGAAGCCGATGCCGGTGATTGCGGCTGAACTGATTTCGTGTGTTGTTTTTGCCGGAGCTGCAGCAGAGGATGATTTGCTGGGCACGGGGAATAGCGCCAAGCTATAGGTGAAGGAAGCTTTACGGTAATTCAACAGCCACTACATCCACCTTGTGCAGGTCATGTTTTGTGTCTGAATGTTCAAGCTCTTCTCAGTTTAGTGTGTGTTCTGTGTAACATTGTGTGTGGTTGAGTTCAGGAGGAGTAGAAAAGAGCGCAGGCTGCGCCGCAAGAGATTGAGGGTAAGGGAGGTCTAAAGCGGCAGCCTAAGGGTAGCAAAAAAAGGTGTTAATTTCTGAGCAATTTCAAATTCTTATATGATACTTGCTCTTCTCTGCTTTGTTGCCTCAGTAGCTAAGTGTTTGTGTGTTGCGCTACTACTGGTGTCACTGTGGTGAAATGTTGGGAAAATTTGTAAGTTCTTTTCTCCCTATAAATGTATAAGGGTGGCAAGAAATATACTGAAGGTGAGAAGAAAGAGAAGCACCTGTCAAAGCGGCTTGACCTGAAGGCAATTACAAAGGTATCATGTTTATCTTCGATGCTGCTTTTGATCAATCATAGTTTAGAGAAGTGCATCCCTGTTTGAGTTCTTTATTTTTTGTTGACCTAATCATACATGTCCAAATCCTAGATGCAAGAATCCAATGCTGTGCTTTAGCCTAATAAGACGATAGGACATTTACTTGGTTAGTGTTGTTATGAATAGCACTTGTTGTTTTCAATATGAACCCAATGGCCAGAATATATAGAGTACACGAGGGTACAAAAGGAAAGTCTATGTAAGGCAATACCTAAACAAGGAAAACTTATATAAGGAAACCTATATATGGAGTCTATATAAGATAATGTTTATATCCTTAACACCCCCCACAAATGCAAGGCGTATGCAATAGCATTGCAATTAGAAAGGGTTGGCACTAAAATAGGAAAAACCAAAGTCCTGGTCTAGAAGTCGTCGTCATAGTACCCAACTCTTAAAAAATCGATCTGACGAAGAACCGGGTCGACAAAGAAAAGCCGACCGTGAGGCTGAGTCGAAGAAAAGTCAACGAAGAAGCCAAATCGACGAACAAAAGTCGATGGTAGGGCCGAGTCGACGAAGAAGAACCGACGAAGGAGGCCAAGTTGATGAAGTGAAACTGACAAAGGTGCCAAGTCGGCGAAGGAGCCGAGTCGAGGTAATCGGAGTCGACAGAATGAACCAAACTGCTGAAAATCAAAGAGCCGGAACTGGCAAAAAGAACCATGCTGAAGAAGCTAGCTGAAAAAGAGCTGAGCGCCAAAAAACCATTTAAAAGAGATGGAGCTGAGCAGAAAAACTGATGCCTAGTCAATAACTGAGCGGAAGAGCCGGAGCTAAGAGCTGATCAAAAGAGCTGGAGCTAAGCCAAGACGATAAAGTTGGAGCCAAAATAGACAGTCGGAGCCAAATGCCGAGTGGAATAAGCTCGAGCCGGAGCCAAGACTGGAAGCTAGAGCCGCTTGGAGAAGCCAAAAAAAAGGTAGAACTTGAGAAGCCGGAATTAGGGGTGGGCATTTTTAGACTGAAACTGAATTACCGAACCGAACCGAATTAACCGATTATTTTGGTTTTTTCGGTTTATGGTTTTCGGTTTATTTTTTTCGTTTCGGTTTTTATTTTGGTATAATTCGGTTTTCGATGTTTGGTTCGGTTTTTGGTTTTCAAAAACTGAAATAACCGAATAGCCTATGTACAATTCCATTTTTATAATGTTCTTCCTAAATCTACCAAACAATTATTATATTCTAACATCTTTATGCATACGAGTGGTATGTTCATATGTTCTACTATACTTATACTGTAATGACCTATGATATTGTGTGTGTTCATGTACTTTGTTGCAATGTGAGAAGGATAAAATCTAAACTACCTAGTGTTTATTCATATTTCGGTTAACCAAAAAACCGAATTAACCGAACCAAAATATTTCGGTTAATTCGGTTCGTTTTTCATTTTAGTCAGAGAAATTCGGTTCTAACTTTTTAAAAATCCAATTATTTTAAAACCAAAAAATCGAACCAATTTGACGAAAAATCCGAATGCCCACCCTAGCCGGAATTCAATCCGGTTGTTGAGATTTGTTTTAAGTCCGATCTACTCGGCACTTGCTCACCATGGCAGTTGAGTAGATAGGTTTTGTTGGGCGGAGGCGCGTTGCGGGCGAGGCACAAAGTCGGTTGGCCGGCCGAGGCGTTGGCGAACTATGGGCTGGCCAACGGCGGCTGGGCCCGATCGAGGCAAGGTGCTGTAAGGGTGAGCCAGCGCGAGCGGTGGGCGGCTCAAAAGGTGCTAGAGGGCGCGGGTGGCCGCGGTGGCACTAGAGATGGCAACGGGGACCCGAAATCTGACGGGTATTTACTCTATTAGGGGACGGGTATGAACCTTTTTTCATACCCGTGGGTATATTAATGGGCAAAAACTTACCCAGCGGGTAGAACGGGTACGGGTCCATACTACTATTACCCGCACCCATTTACCCGCAGGTATAAAATTTGGCCCATCTGCATCAGCCGGCTCAAGTCAGGCAACGAGCCAAATCAGTCGGCCCATCTACATGAAGGAGCAATAGTCCTTTGGCTAAAGATATTATCCAATATCTCCTGGACTATCCTTTGGTATTATGAGCCCTTTTTCCTCGTATGCTAGAATGTAGCTTATTACTTCATTCGCTAGAACTATTAGCATTTAGTAGAGTTACTTCGCTCTTTGCAGAGCTCAAAATATTTCGTACTCAACATTACCTTTTTTCTCCTATTTGAAAGAATCTGCTATCTTGCTCAGATGAAATATGATTACTATTGTATTGCATAGTCTTGGTGCTTTCGGGTGCGGGTTACTGCGGGTCCCCGTTAACCGCACGGGTACGGGTAAATTTTTTACCCGTATACGGGTATGGGTATTGTAGCGAGTAGATTTTATTACCACGGATACGGGTACGGGGTGGTGATACCCGCTGGGTATATACCCGTTGCCATTCCTAGGTGGCGCCGGGGTTGGTGACAAAGCGACGGGTCGCCGCGGGAGCCAAGGTGGCGGCCGCAGCCAAGAGCGGCGGGTGGCCGCGAGAGCCAAAGGAGGTCCACGGCTGGAGATGGAGTCGGGCCGGTGCGGAGGCCATGGCGGCCGAGCACGACGGGTTCGGAGGCCGCGGAGGCGGAGAGCCGAGGGGTGCAGGCAGGTGCGGTGGCTTGCGGCCAAGCCGAAGCGACGAGGCCGGGAGGAGCCGTGCCAAGGTGGACAACGTCGGCAGGGAGCAGCGGTGGCAGGCGGCGAGCGCGCCTCCTCGGCACGAGCGGAGATGAGAAGTTGACAGCCTCAACACGAACGAAGGATTCTCCACGAATCCAGCCCTAGGCGACACGAATCTGAAGCTTGAGGAGCGAGAGCCAACTCCTTCTTGAAGATCTGCTTCGGCGCCTTGGCCTTGCTGCTCGTCGGGCGCCGCCACTGTCGGCGACGTGGGCGCCGCTGCGGCCTGGTCCTTCTTTTCCTGTAGCTTGGCCAACTCCTCGTGCTCCTTGAGCTTGCCCCACTCCTTGAGCCCGCCCTCGGACACGCAACCACCGAGCTTGGCTGGCGCCCTGGAGAATGCGCGACGAAGATGGCGGCAGAGAGGGGCAGAAAGCAGTGGGGAATGGGGAGAGGGACTGTCTGAATAGGGGTGAAAATGGTTTGAGGAATTTAGGAATTTAGGGTTTTCCCTAAGTCCAGAGCTCCAGCAAGGGTTTCCACGCCAATTAATTGGGAAGGAATGTAAACTCTCACTTGTTTTGTCAACCGAACCTCTAGTCTGGTCACTTGTGATTGTCTTCACCTAATATATTGGCTTCGTGCTGTCTAAGCATTTTATTGAATCCTTTTGGACGACATCTGCATAATATTTTCTCAAGCCACTTTGATCTTCTCCTTCCCTTTTAACTTTAGGCTCATCTTTGACATGGGATTTGTGGAGATGTGTTATGAACATGCGCAGGAATGAGATTTGGGAGAGAAAAGCTTTCAGATAGGAGAAGAGGAATTGTTTAGAATGGAGGATTTTGCTTTCTATCTTTTTCGATGCTCTTCAGAACAAACTTTCCCGGTTATATACTCCAGTTCTCCCGATCTTACAAGTGGGCCAAAGGACCCTATTCCCAACTGAAAACAGCTGTAAAGGTAAAGATTACAATTTCAAACTCACGCGTGCACACCCCACCTATCTCTTCGTTACAAACTTCATGAATACCTTTGCCCATTGTCCTGTTCATCAACCGGCACATGACATTCCCCCCCCCCTTAAGACACGGCTTGCCCCAAGCCGATGCGTCCGAGAACTGGGAGCGAAGAGCAGAGACATTCTCCCATGTTGTTAAGAATGGTGACAACCCAGACCATTGGACAAGCGCCACTGGTACCACATGGTCTCCCTTCTTGATTAGCTTTCTATGTAAGATGGACACTGGAACCTACATTTTCCCCGTACCTTTGTCCTGTATTGCGAGCACTGATCCCATTTGATGCGAAGGCGGAATGTGACGCTTGAGTTGTGAGACATGAACAACAGAGTGTATCTTACTTCCCTCCGGTAACTCCAATTTGTAAGCCACCTGACCAACTCTTGCCAATATTTTGTAAGGCCCATAGAACTTGAAACTTAGCTTTTGGTTGCTGCGAGGAGCCACGGATGTCTGAACATATGGCTGCAATTTTAGATACACCATGTCACCCACATTAAACTCCCGTTCCGACCTATTCTTGTCTGCTTGACTTTTCATCCGGGCCCTTGCCCGCTCCAAATGTAACTTCAACAGATTATTCATCTGTTCTCTTTTGTTCAGCCACTCTTGCACATCTGTTCTGGTGCCAATGTTGGAGCCTATGATACCAAAATGTCGTGGCGGGTAACAATAGAGTACCTCAAATGGAGTTTTACCAATTGCGGTTTGGTATGTTGTATTGTACCAATACTCTGCCAAAGACAACCATTCTGACCATTTCTTTGGACAAGCATGAACAAAACACCTCAAATAAGTCTCCAAGCATTGATTGAGCCGCTCCGTTTGCCCGTCAGTTTGCGGGTGGTAGGACGAACTCATGTTTAACTGGGTATCTGACAACTTGAAGAGTTCTTGCCAAAATAAACTTGTGAATACTTTGTCCCGGTCAGAGATTATTGTCTGAGGCAACACATGTAACTTGTACACATTATCAAAGAAAAGTTGAGCTACTTGTGGAGTAGTAAAGGGGTGAGCTAAGGGTAAAAAGTGAGCATACTTCGAATACTTGTCAATGACCGCCAAAATGGTTGTATACTTATGTGACAAGGGCAAACCTTCGATGAAATCCATACCAATCACCAACCAAGACTGTGTAGGTACGGGTAGTGGCTGTAGCAAGCCAGGGAGTTTCACATGCTCAATTTTTGCCTGCTGACAGATTGAGCACTCCTTCACATATTGCTCCTGTGGGATGTCAGAGACAGGGGTCCCGCAAGAGGGGCCTACACCCGACTGGGCCTGACAGGCGGAATAGAAAGCCCAAAGCCCAGAAGCACCACGACGGGCCCAGAGGAGACCTTCGACTTGCTCCCCAAGACAACTCCTGATCCTTCAAGGAAGCTTCGCGCCCCGCCCCAACAACCCGCCAGGAACGAAGCATGCAGTCTGACACTGCCAGAACCTGCGGATGCTGGAGCCTGACAAGGTGGCAGGCGTGGGTCGGAGAAAGCATAACCACCTCTCCAGGACGTAGAGCGTGAAGGCGGATAAGGACAAGGGACATGTCATCCAGGCCACCATGTTCAGGGCCCGGTGGCGCCCATCTATCATGTATTCTCCCCCCAGTATATAAGGGGAGGAGGGAGAAACAAGAAAGACACACACGATATATCCAAGAACACAGGACTAGGGTATTATATCCTCCGAGAGAGCCCGAACCTGTCTAAAACAGATTGCCCCCGCATCCTGTGTTACCATCAAGCTCAGATCCCGCACAAATCCCCTAGAATCACAAATCTTATTGCCGGCGAAACAGATCGTCGACAGTTGGCGCGCCAGGTAGGGGGCTTGTGTCAAGATCTTCGTCAAGCTTGATGGCTGCGACGAGCGAAGTCTCCACAGTCTTCTTCCCGGGCCAGGTCTTCCGTTTCGGAAGCCTGACCTTCATCTCCAACGACCTCGGAAGCCTTTCTCTCTCTAAGGGAACGCGCTTCTGGTAGCGGTGAGGTTTCCGGCGATCCATCGTCGCGACTTCCGGGCCGATCGGAAGGTCCCCTGCCTCGTACCCTAAAGTACCGAGTGGGGATCCGAAGACCCGTTCACCGCTGAGTCGGGCTCGAGGACGCCGAGGCACGAAGGGTGGGGTTCTCACCGCCAAGCCACTCGGCACCCCGAGCGCCTAGGTTCATCTTCTCAGACTCACCCACCTCGGCCGAGTCGAAGAAAGCCTAGAGAGTCGCTGGAATTTCCGTAGAGTCTGCGGTAATCGAAGGCTCATGGCAGATTCGCAGCAGCCGCCGACACCTCGATCGCCGCCCGATTTGGAAAGAGGCCGAGTGATCGAAGCTCGACGCTGGCGCTGCATTTCTCCGGGACCGCGCCCGGGCTGTCAATGAAGACATTCTGCAAGCCAAGATGGGGGACCAGGCTGTTTTTCGTACCCCACAGCAGAATATCGTCGCCTCCAAGACACTCCTGGATACCCTGACCCCTATGCTGGGGGCGGATGATCCAGTTGCCCCGATCATGGCCCAAGTAAAGGCCATGGTGACGGCGGCAGCTATCCAGCATGCCCAAACCGACCAGCCGGCGAAGGAGCTGTCACGTGGTCCGGCGAGGACCCAGACAGCCAGCAGCCGGTCAGGTCGGGAAGCCCGCCAGACACATCATGTTCTACCCCGCGGAGACGACTTGCGACACAGCATCAGCCGCGACCTCCGTTCAGACCTCGACGCCAGGCGCCGCGACCGAGAAAGGGAGGAACAACGCCGTCAAGCCGACGAATATGAGCGCTACGGCATCCTTCCGCGAGGCCGCGAAGTACGCCAAGCGCGATCCCCTCCGCGTCGATCACCTCCCGGGGGGTATCGCGGGGTCATCGAAGGGGTTCGTGCGTTTACCCCTCACCTACGCCGAGTGGTTTGGCCTGATGGATTTAATCCTAAGGGCATCACTAGGTTCGACGGTGAGAGGGACCCGGAGGCTTGGCTACAAGTATACGCTCTGGCAAATGGGCAGCTGGGGATCAAAGTAATGGCAAACTACTTGCCGGTTACCCTCTCGCCTGGCCCAAGCATGGCTCACGGACTTCCAAATGAACTCTATAGATTCCTCGGGAGATCTGTGTGAGCAGTTCATCTCAAATTTCCAAGGCACTTACGAGCGCCTGTGCACCCCTTGGGACCTATACTAGCTACACCAAAGGAGGAACGAATCCCTCCGGAGTTCGTCAAGCGCTTCATGAACAGGAAAAGCACCGTTCGACGCCACAGATGCGATTGTGATAGCTGCCTTCCGAGAAGGAGTCGGCGACCCGACCTCATCAAGAAGATGTCGGAAGCCACCCACGTCGGTCCGGAGCTGTTCGCCCTAGCGGACCGTTACGCTTCAGCCTCCGAGGCTCTGGCGAACGGGCGTGATGAGGGGAAGGATCGATCTGAACCCCTCGGCGGAAAGAAAAGAAAGCGCAAGGGCGAAGAGCTGGTGGCAGTCGCTGCACCAACTCATCCTCGCGCTCTCAAAGAGGATGGATATGATAAGGTTATGAACTCACCCTGCCCTTTCCATCCGAAGGGGAGGCATGCCGCCAAGGACTGCTTCACCCTAAAGAGGTTCGCCCGCGAAAGCAAGAGGCAGGCTGGACAAGGTCCGAGTGGTCACGCCGCCGGCAAACCGCCTCTCCCTGAAGCTGAGGAAGACTATCAGGAAGTCGACCTCGAGCTCAACTACATATTCGGGGGTTCGGCCGCATATGAGTCCAAGCAGAAGCAAAAGCTCACCGCTCGGGACATCTCAGGCAAGAGAGCCGAGACCCCGATATGTCCGGTGGTCCGAGGTCGCAATAACTTACGACCGCACGGATCACCCAGATCGCGTCCCATTCCCCGGCAGATACCCGCTGGTCTTGGCGCCGGTTGTCCGTGGCATCAAGCTCAAAAGGGTGTTGATTGACGGTGGGAGTGGGCTCAACGTCCTCTTCGTGAAGACACTCGATGATATGGGGATCCCGCGGTCTGACCTCAAACGCGGTTCGTCGCCTTTTCATGGAGTGATACCCGGAATGTCGGCGATACCCCTCGGACAAATCACTCTGCCAGTCACGTTCGGCGCAAGGGACAACTACCGGACTGAGAGCCTTAGCTTCGAGGTGGCAGACTTCGCGACAGCGTATCACGCCATCTTGGGGAGACCAGCGCTGGCCAAGTTCATGGCGGTGCCCCACTACGCGTATCTGATGCTGAAAATGCCGGGTCCGAGTGGTATTATCACTCTGCGCGGCGATGTTAAGCAGTCTTTCTCTTGCAACAGGGAGAGCTGCGAAATGGCCGAGTCTCTGGAGGCGCTGGCGGGTTGGGAAAGGATTCGTCAAGAGGCGGATTTCGACAAGCCGGAAGGCAGTATCCCTACCCGCAAGCCGCAGAACTCCGGGATCGGTCCCGAGGAAGGCACCAAAAGGATTCTCCTCGACCCGTCCGATCCGGCGCAAGCCGTCTCGATCGGGACAAGGCTCGGGGATGAATAGGAAGATGCGCTCGTCACCTTTCTGCGGGCAAACCAAGACGTCTTTGCCTGGAAGCCGTCCGACATGCCCGGGGTCCCCAGGGAGGTGATCGAGCACGCACTGAATGTAAACCAATCCGCCAGGCCCGTCAAGCAAAGGTTACGACGGTTCGCTCAAGATCATCGAGAAGCCATCAGAGAGGAGATCACAAAGCTGCTAGCCGCAGGTTTCATCAAAGAAGTGTATCATCAGTGGTTGGCGAACCTCAGACTCGCCGTGAAGAAGAATAAAAGTCGGGCGCATGTGTGTTGATTACACCGACCTCAACAAGGCTTGTCCGAAAGATCCCTTTGGTCTCCTCGTATTGATCGGGTGGTAGACTCCATCTTGGGATCTCGGCTACTCAGCTTTCTGGACGCCTATTCAGGCTATCATCAAATCCGGCTCCGAGAGGAAGACTGCGAGAAGACTTCGTTTATCACTCCATTCGGAGCATATTGCTATATCTCCATGCCGTTCGGGCTCAAGAATGCCAGCGCAACGTACCAGCGCGCCGTGCAGCGGTGTTTTCACCATCAGCTCGGGCGCAATGTGGAAGCTTATGTGGATGATGTGGTAGTTAAAACGCAGACACGAGACAGCCTTACCTCCGACCTGGCCGAGATGTTCGCAAGTCTAAGGGCGTTCCAGATGAGGCTAAACCCCGAGAAATGTGTTTTCGGAGTTTCTTCCGGGAAACTACTCGGGTTCATCGTCTCTCATCGTGGGATCGAGCCGAACCCGGAGAAAATTGGAGCCATCATGAAAATGGCCCCGCCTACCAGCCAAAAGGAGGTCCAAAAGCTCACCGGATGCATGGTAGCGCTTGGCAGGTTTATCTCACGATTGGGTGTCCGGGGAATGCCTTTCTTCAAGCTCCTTAAGAAGCAGGATCGCTTTGATTGGACGGCAGAGGCACAGCAGGCCTTCGAAGAACTCAAGGTGTTTCTCTCCACTCCCCCAGTCTTAGTCTCGCCGGCGCCAGGTGAACCTCTTCTGCTCTACATAGCGGCAACATCTCATGTAGTAAGTGCCGTGATAGTTGTGGAGCGGGAGGAATCTGGACATCGCTCTGACAGGCAACGCCCGCTTTATTTTGTCGGGCATCGGGCGAATCCAAGACAAGATATCCTCAAATCCAAGCCGCCAGACGCCATTTTGATCTCGTCACTAAGTCAAGCATTATTTCCAAGGACATTCGATTTCAGTAGTCACTTCTTTCCCGTGGGAGAGGTCCTCCGTGTCGGAAGCTCTTGGAAGAATTTCAAAGTGGGCAATCACCGAGCTTGGAGCTTCGACATCTCGTTCAAGCCGCGCACCGTCCAAGTCCTGTGCTTTGGCTGACTTCACGGCCGAGTGGACCGAATCCCAGACTCCCCGCACGGAAGAAGAGCCAGAATATTGGGTCATGCACTTCGACGAATCTCTCATGCTTGGGGGAGCAGGGGCGGGAATCCTCCTTATCTCGCCTAGGGGCGACAGGTTGAAGTATGTCCTTCGGATTCACTTCCCGGCCTCAAACAATGCCGCGGAGTACGAGGCCCTCATCCATGGGCTTCAGATCACCACATCACTCGAATCCGACTACCGTGGCGGTTCGAGTCGACTCGATTGGTGGTGAATCAAGTACGTATGACTGGTCGTGCGTGGATCGTAACATGGCGGCATACCGCCAAAGAAGTCCGAGAATTGGAAGGCAAGTTTGACGGTCTGGAGCTGGTTCATGTCCTCCGCCGCAATAATGAGGCAGCAGACGAGCTGGCTAAGATGGGAGCCACTCGGGCAGATGTCCCAAGTGATATCTTCGTACAGGATCTTCACGAGCCAACCGTTACAAAATGTCAAAAGCCAAGCGAGGGTCCTGGAACCGGGGTCCTGCTCATCGATCCAGACTGGACTACCCCGTACCTTGATTACCTCCTGAAGGACAAACTCCCGGAAGCCACCACTCTGGCAGAGCGCGTCTCCCGACAAGCCAAATCCTACGTGGTGGTGGGCGACGAGCTCTTCCGAAAAAGTGCCTCGGGTGTCCTCAGGCGGTGCATTTCGGGACAAGTGGGAAGAGAGCTGCTCCAAGAAATCCATTCGGGGATGTGATGCCATCACGCGGCATCAAGCGCCTTGGTTGGGAAAGCCTACCGACAGGGTTTCTTCTGGCCAACGGCGGTAACGGACGCCAAGGAGATAGTTCAAACCTGCGAGGGCTGCCAATTCTATGCAAGACAGACACACTTGCCGGCACACGAGCTACAGACTATACCCATTTCTTGGCCTTTCGCAGTCTGGGGGCTCGACTTAGTGGGCCCACTCAAGAAGGCTCAAGGCGGTTTCGCTTACCTCTTCGTGGCCATTGACAAGTTCACCAAGTGGATCGAAGCCAAGCCAGTCGTCACTATCACTGCAGTTAAGGCCAAGGAGTTTTTCCAGGATATTGTGGTCAGATTCGGAGTGCCCAACCGGATCATCACTGACAACGGCACCCAATTCAGGAGTGAAGAATTCCAAGAATGGTGCGAAGGCGTCGGGATCAAGATCTGCTTCGCCTCGGTGGCTCACCCACGAAGCAATGGGCAGGTTGAGCGAGCTAACGGTCTGGTCCTCCAAGGCCTCAAGGCCAGGATCTTCGACCGCCTCAAACCATACGCTGCTCGATGGGTGAAGGAGCTACCGTCGGTACTCTGGGGACTCAGAACCACTCCCAGCCGAGCGACTGGCCAAACCCCCTTTTTCCTGGTCTATGGCGCAGAGGCGGTTCTGCCGACCGAGCTGGGATTCGAATCCCCGAGGGTTCGGAATTACCACGAAGCCGAGTCCGAGGGAAGCCGAATGGTGGAGCTTGATCAACTCGAGGAGGCTCGGAACGTTGCAGCCCTCCAGTCGGCTAAGTACCTCCAGGGACTTCGGCGCTACCACTCTCGCAACGTCAGAAGTAGAACCTTTTCAGAAGGAGATCTGGTCCTGAGGAGGAACTAAAAGCGAGCACAAGCTCTCTCCAATTTGGGAAGGTCCGTACATTGTGCGAAGACAATCGCCAGGTGCTTATCGACTGCAGACGAAGACGGCGAGGTTCGCGAATACTTGAACGCCGAACAACTCCGTCGCTTCTACGCATGAGTTATGTATCCCACTCTTACACATTAAATAAAATGGTGGTCCGTCTTATTTTCTGAAGTTCTGTGTAATGCTAGCCCCGAGTGGTCATTACCCGACTGGTGTGGTGCCAAACCCTGGTCGTGCCAATATAGAGTGCACGGAAATAACAAGCCGCGATGAGCACAAAGCCTCGGCGGTTTACACCAGCGCGCACAACGGAACGGGTACAAAGCACTAACCACTCGGGGACTACAATTCGCAGCACCAGAATCTAACCGAGATTCGCCTGATCGCGAATTTCTAACCGTCAAAAGCTCGAGCCCCAGCGCCTGCTGTCGGGTAATCGAGCAACCGACTAGAATAAGTTGATCAGGCGGAACCACTAAACTCGGATTAAACATGATGGCACAGACTGGACCAAATTTCGCTTTTCATTCCATAATGTTAATAATTTACATTACTGACTTTCTTTTTTTCTTTTTCTCGCGCTAAAAAAAAAAAAAAAAAAAAAAAAACTCTTGGTCTTCTTCTGCTTCTTCTTTGCTCTTAGTGCCGTCTTTAGTCTTGTATTTCTTTGGGAGGCCCGGAGGCGAGATCGTTGAGGTTAGACGCGACCCACGTGACCCAAAGCCGCCAGAATCTCGTCCTCAACCACCCACAAGGGGGGATAAGCCGAACGAGAGTCCTGACGGCAAGGTCGTCGCGGCGATCGCGACCAACCATCTCGAGGATGATCTCCGCCACCTCGTGGAGCCCCGGTGCGGCCTCCAGCAAGGTGGCCACGGCGGCGGCGTCCCTCGCGTCCCCCTCCTCTCCTTCCGCCTCCAGGATGGCAAAATCATACTCCTCCCATGCTTCGGCCTCCTCCCGGGCCAGTGCAACATCCTAAAGAACCGCTGGCGAAAGAACGCCGCGTATGGGCCGACGAACTTCCTCATGATAGACATGAAGGAATGCTGGAAGAGAAGAAGAGGGACGAGGCAAAAGGGAAATGGGTGATCGCTCATCAGCGGTGACGCCCTATTTATAAGCCACCCCACCCCCGGAAATCGAAGCGTCTCCAAAGGCAATCAAATGCGCCACCTCGCAATCAATGAAGCGCGAAAAACAAAGCGGCAGTGCGAATACCGAAGAAGACCAGCACCTTGAACAAAATCAAGGAGAATTTCACCAGACACGTGTCGTAAGCAGTTCAAGCTCGTTCGGCTTTCTCGCTTAATTATACCAAATTAAGCGCAAAAGCCCGGGGGCTGGAGAGCTAGCAAGCGATGCAAGCCTGGGGGCTAAACCACTCAGCCAGGTGGCCACAACGTAAGTCCCGACGCTCGAGTCGCACGCCACCTCTCTAAAAGCGTGTCTGGGGCAAGAAAGCCACGGGCCAACGCCCTGGCGTTTGGAAGCCATACCAGTCGGCTGAAACTCACCCGGAAAGGCGCAACAGGATCCAAAAGGCTACGGGCCTATATTCAGGTCTGGAGACCACTCGTGGAAGACAATACAGGCAAATCATATTGAAGTAAGAAGACACAATATTTCAAACAAGGAGGGCGAGCACTCGGCATCAAGGCCCACATCAAGTCGAATTCTAGATTCTCCAACAAGGCTGCGATGCACCTGACACCTCTTCGAGGAGCGCGTTGGCCTTGTCTTCATCACGAGCAAAACCTTCTTTCACGGCCTTCGAGGTCAACTCTCGGATAATGAGACTTGACCACCGCCAATGCCTGGTTCGCACTCATTGTCGCGGACTCTTTGGCGTAAGCTCGATCTGTCGGCTCCTCCCGAGAGAAGTGGAACAGCATCGTCCCCTGGCCCGGTGTGACTCCTTCAATACGCAGAAGGTGCAGGATCGGCTCGCAGCGACGCCAGCTCAGTCCGGCCCTGCTCGACAATGCCATCTTCTCCTTGCACTCGCAACAAAGTCAAACGGCCATCAAGAGCACACCCGACGCCAAGTATGTTCAACCCAAGTCAAAGAAATTTACCCTTCAGCCTCATTGCATCCTTTCCAAGCCGACTCGAGCTTCGAGGCCGAGTTCTCTGAAGCCTCGGTCGGCCCTCACCAAGAACGCCGAGTCGCGCTCTGAAACACGAGAGTGTCATCATGCTCTCCAACCATCCAAAAAGACATCCAAACCGAATCCAGGGGAGAATATCACCTTCGAGCATATGCTCAAGCTTCGTCTTCTCCTCCCGGATCGTCATACACTCGCCCTGAAGCCCGTGGACTTCTTTCCATCTGTCCGCGCTGATCTCGCTGAGCTTGTCCTGGTACTTCTTCTGCTCCTTGAGCTTCGGGAGCACCTTCCGGAAAAACCGCGACCTTTGCTCCGAGCGCTCCCCCATGTCCTAGGTAACAGGCGTAATCTCGAGGAGAAGTCAAGAGCAACAGATTGAAGACAAGAAGCTCACTCGACGAAGCGTGCTACACCTGACGGTGAGCTCATAAAGCTCCGTCCGAGCCGCTCTTTCCATCTCGCTGCCCTCTTCCATCCCTTTCCAGTCGGAACCCCCTTCCCACCATACGGTCCGATTCGGGGGCTTCGGCAGAGGACCGAGCGGCGGTGGCTCTCGAGGCACTTCCTCCACTCCGGGAGACGGTGCCGGGTCGATCTCGTCGGCGGACGGACCACCGGATGGTTCGACCGTTGGGCGCCCGGTGGCGAAGCCCCGGCAGTCGGCGGCGACGGTGACCTAGCCGACGCGGCGGGGGCTCCCCTTGGGGAAGCCTCCGCCTGGGACTCCTTTTCAGGAGACCCCTCCACAGGGACGTCCATAGCAGGAGTCCTGAATCAGCAAAAAGGGAAGACACCTCAGCACAGGCAGTAACAAAAAGACAAGGATCGCCCAAAAGAATACCTTTTGGATTTCTTGAATTTCATCCCAGGTCTCATCCGAGACCCAGCACCACTCGGAGGGAAGTTAGCGCCTGCGTGGGGGCTACCTCGGGATGAAGGCCGAGGCCTCGCTGCGACCCGGGTGCACCGGAGGTCGAAGGCCCGGCTGACGAAAGACCGGCGATCTCCTCCGCCGACTCCCGGCGCAGCTCGTCGACCGATGTGTCAGCCACTCGCTTCGCCTGAGCGTGTTTCAGCCGAGAGAGGCCGACAACTGGAGCGTCAGAAAGGAAGGACGCGCGTTCCTGAAAAAAGGAACGATCGCACCCTGTTTGAATCACACATCAGTCAAAGAAATCATGGAACAGCCTTTCGAGAGAATAGTGCACTCACAGGAGGGGGAGGCCTTGCCGTCGAAAATTTATGAGGGCAGCCCCTGTTGGTGATTATTGTGCCAGGCACGAAGAGATCAACTACCCGTGCTGCCAGCGCCTCCATCGACAGGGCCACGTCCGACTCCCGCGTGGGGTCCAGAGGCCCGTTGTATTGGAACCCCAAATGGACTCTCTCCTTCAAGGGCTGCACTCGGCGCTTCACAAAACTGATCGCGATCCCGGGACCCGTCAGCCCTCGGTTCTTCAGATCGTCAATCAATGCCAGAAGCTCGGGGATTTGCGCCAAACCTCCTCCGTCCGGCGCCGCCCAAAGATCGGGAAGCTTTAGGAGCACGGCCGGCAAAGGGGCGAGGAAAGGATCAACATTGGCACAATAGAACCATTCCCGCCTCCAACCTTTGAGGGAGGTCTTGAGAGGAACGACAAAATACTGCTTCTTCGAGCCCTCCCGCAGCTGGAGCCCGGCGCCCCCAACGACGTTGGGAGCGGCCCGGTTCGGATGAGGCTTCAGCAAGAAGAAGGAGCGGAACAAATCCAAATGAGGACGTATCCCAAGATACGCCTCGCAGAGCTGGACGAAGATGGCAATGTGAAGAATCGAGTTGGGGTTCAAATTGATCAACTCGATTTCGTAGAAGTGGAGGAGCCCCCGGAAGAAGGCGCTCCCAGGAATGCTAAGTCCCCGCCAGAAGAAGGACTCAAACACCACAATCTCATTCTCTAGAGGTGTGGGGTAAGGGTCACTGATGGACGGGCGGAGATCAACTCAGCGGAGGGAGGACGCCGGCGACCATCCTCCAAGCGGGACGTCGTCGTGATGGAAGTCTCCCACCTGCGGTCGCAGGTCGGCGCCGCCTCCGATGACGAGGAAGAAGACATTGCGAAGAAGAAGACCTGGTGGGAAGAACCGCCGCAAGCCAAGGGCGAAACCGTAAAACCCTAAATCGCCAAAGGAGGTTTGAAGGTTTCGCCGTGGTGGGGAAGGTGCAAGGAGGCCGTTGCTCCAACGAGGGTCCTTCCGACTTATAAGAAATGGGCCCCAATTTCCACCTTACGGTGGGAAGAAACGAGGGCCCTCTGTTCACCTCGGGCCAGATCCAGGCACGCCCCATGACGGGCCAATAGGCTGCGTCACAAGAAAACGCGCCGTGTGTCAAACCTGGTCCAAAGTTTGGGATAAAGTGCGCCCACGACGGGCCCGAACGCCGCCGCCACTAAGCTTGGGGCTGGGCACTTTTCGAACATCCTCCGACGGCACACCCCATAATTTGGGGTCAATTGCTGGTCGCTGTCTCATAATGCGATTGGGTGTCGCGGGAGGATCTACAACCAACACGGTCTTGAGAATGCGCCCCATGAGGGTCTAAAGCAAGGCGCCAGAACGGGCACAGCATTACTCTGTATGACCAAGGTATGCCCCATGAGGGTCACCGAGCGACAAGCCGTTGCGGCTGTCACAGAATCCAAGGCGTGGCACCGCCTCGCCCCGAGCTAAAAGACCAAGGTATGCCCCATGAGGGTCACCGAGCGACAAGCCGGATGTCGCGACCGTGAAACGGGCGCTGGTACCACTCGACCACGAGCCAAAAGACCAAGGTATGCCCCATGAGGGTCACCGAGCGACAAGCCGGTTGTCACAAGACCGTAAATCCGGGCGCTGGTACCACTCGACCACGAGCCAAAAGACCAAGGTATGCCCCATGAGGGTCACCGAGCGACAAGCGGTTGTCGCGCACCATAAGCGGGCGCTGGTACCACTCTGCCACGAGCGAAAGACCAAGGTATGCCCCATGAGGGTCACCGAGCGACAAGCCGGCTGTCGTGGCAATCAGAACGGGCGCGGGTACCACTCGACCACGAGCTAACCAACCACGGTGGCTTCATACTACAAGTTCTTTATGATCTCTCTCCGCATAATCCTCATTACAGGGTAAGGGACGGAAAGTCGATCCTAAAGCACTTGGGGCTTGTGGGATGTCGAGACAGGGTCCCGCAAGAGGGGCCTACACCGACTGGGCCTGACAGGCGGAATAGAAAGCCCAAAGCCCAGAAGCACCACGACGGGCCCAGAGGAGACCTTCGACTTGCTCCCCAAGACAACTCCTGATCCTTCAAGGAAGCTTCGCGCCCCGCCCCAACAACCCGCCAGGAACGAAGCATGCAGTCTGACACTGCCAGAACCTGCGGATGCTGGAACCTGACAAGGTGGCAGGCGTGGGTCGGAGAAAGCATAACCACCTCTCCAGGACGTAGAGCGTGAAGGCGGATAAGGACAAGGGACATGTCGTCCAGGCCACCATGTTCAGGGCCCGGTGGCGCCCATCTATCATGTATTCTCCCCCCAGTATATAAGGGGAGGAGGGAGAAACAAGAAAGACACACACGATATATCCAAGAACACAGGACTAGGGTATTATCTCCTCCGAGAGAGCCCAAACCTGTCTAAAACAGATTGCCCCCGCATCCTGTGTTACCATCAAGCTCAGATCCCGCACAAATCCCCTAGAATCACAAATCTTATTGCCGGCGAAACAGATCGTCGACAGCTCCACTGTGCGTTTCATTCGTGGCCATGCAAATAACGCCTGAACCTTCTGCAGTGTTGCATTTATACCAGAATGGCCACCTATACCACTATTATGCAGTGCCTGTAAGACATGTGCTTGAGCCAAGGCATTGTCTCCAATCCAAAATCTTCCTTTGAAATGAATGACTCCATTGTGCAGGCTGTACCCTTGCTCATTTGTGCCAGACACACACAATTCCTCCCATATTGCTTTGGTCCCTTCATCCTCCAAATACCCAGCCACCAAGTTTTCTATCCACTTCGGAGTACCCACCGATATTGCACAAATTTCTTCCACTTCGGGCTTCCTGGACAGAGCACCGGCTGCAGCATTGCTCTTCCCTTTCTTGTACTGAATCTGGCATTGAAGCCCTAGCAATTTCACAAAAGCCTTATGCTGGATTGGCGTTGATATCCTTTGATCAGCTAAGTGTATCAATGCTTTCTGATCCGTTCTAATAATAAATTCTTGATGTTGCAAGTATGCTCTCCATTTACTGACTGCCATCAAGATTGCTAGACACTCCTTCTCATAAGTTGACAAAGCTTGGTTTCTGGAGCATAATGATTTGCTGAGAAAGGCTATTGGATGACCTTCCTGCAACAAGACTGCTCCTATTCCCTCATTACTTGCATCTGTTTCCAGTACAAACTGCTTGGAGAAACATGGTAGCGCCAAAACAGGAGCCTGTACCAAAGCCTTCTGCAATACCCCGAAAGCTTTCTCTGTACTTGGTGTCCACTGATACTGCACCCCTTTCTTAAGCATAGATGTCAATGGTTTGCACAAGATGCCATAATTCCTGATGAACTTTCTATAATATCCGGTCAACCCTAGAAATCCTCTTAACTCCTTCAAGTTTTTTGGAACTGGCCAATCCAAAACAGCTTTAACCTTATTTGGTTCTGTGGATACCCCTCCTGGTGTAATGACATGACCCAAATACTCCAATCTCTGCTGTCCAAATGTACACTTTTCCTTCTTGACAAATAATTGATGCTGCTCTTATATCTGTAACACCTCTCTTAAATGCTCAGCATGTTCAACCAAGGAATTGCTGAAAACCAATATGTCGTCCACAAACACAAGTACACACCGACGCAGCAATTTGCAGAATATTTGATTCATCACACTCTGAAATGTTGCAGGGGCATTTGTGAGACCAAACGGCATGACTAAGAACTCATACAACCCATGATGAGTGCAAAAGGCCGTCTTATACTCCTCACCCTCCTTCACTCTGATTTGATGATAACCAGAACGCAAGTCTAGCTTGGTGAACCACTGTGCTCCTTCTAACTCATCAAACAACTCATCAATTATTGGCAGTGGTTGTTTGTTTTTAACTGTAATTGCATTCAACCTCCAATAATCCATGCAAAAGCGCCACGAACCATCCTTTTTCTTTACTAGTATCACGGGAGAGGAAAACGGACTAGCACTTTGTTGTCTGATTCCTTTGTCTAGCATCTCCGATACTTGCCTTTCTATCTCATCCTTTTGCTGCAGGGTATATCTATATGCTCTGGACTGCACTAGTTGTGCTCCCTCCATAAGAGGAATTGAGTGATCATACAAACGCCTTGGAGGCAGCTGCATCTTCTCCTGGAACAAATTACTAAACTCTTGTACCAGCTCATTCAGCTCTTGAGGAATTGTGTTCAGATCTCCACTCTCCTCTCTTACAGTCTGATTTTGATGGAGCTATACCAGATGTGTGATTGCTTCTCTTTTCAATAGACCCTGTAACTCCTTTGCACAAATCTGACCCCCATGGACAATTCATTCCTGACTCCTTGTAACTTTACACGGCGCCCTTCATGAGTGAATTTAATACACTTTTCACCCCAATGCACCCACATAGGGCTATGATCTTCTAACCAATCCGCCCCCAAAATCATATCATAGCATCCTAAGGCCAATACTCGCACGTCTCGGGTAAAAGAGTGCCCTTGTATCCACCACTCAAGGGATGGAACCACCTGACAGCACTGCATTGCACTTCCATCTGCAATGGACAAATGAACTGGATCGATTTTCTTTGTCGGGCACTGTAACTTTTCCACCACACTCTCACTGATGAATGAATATGTGCTACCAGAGTCCACCAAAATTAACACCTCTTGTTTACCAATCCAACCCTGCAGTCTCAATGTCCTCCTCTTGACTCCAGGCAATGAGTTCTGAACTGTCACTGACAACAGTTCTTCCCTTGATTCAGTTTCCTCTTCATCATCCAACTGTGCCTACACCTGAAGCACCTCCATCAGCTCTTCAATAACATGGAGAGGAACTCTGTCAGACATCTGTGATTCCTATTCCATTTTTCTCCACAAGTGAAACACAAACCATTAGATTTTCGGTAAGCTTTCAGAGCTTCCAATTTCTCATCCCATTTGTTAGTCTTCCTCAATTCTTCGACATTCTTTCCTTCATCCAGTTTGTTTGCTGGTTTGAATTTATCAGGAGTTCTTCCATACACTTTTCCCATTTCTCTAGTCTCCAATCTGTAATTCTGCCCTCTTCTCTTGTGTTCCAACTCCTCCTCCTGTAATAAGGCCAGATGTATTGCCGACTCCATATCCTCCGGATTATGCAACACAATAGGAGCACAAACTTCTTCACGCAGACCACCCAGGAAGTGCGTAACAAAAAACACATCATCCTGTGAAGGATTGTACAACAGTATGAGATGTTGCAAACTCTCAAACTTCTCTACATATTCCTTCACTAAGTGAGTTTGTTTTAGATTAATCAACTGTCCCATTTGCTTTTTTGTACAGATTCCTTCCAAACCTCCTTTCCACAGCCTCATAAAGAACCTCCCAACTCTCAAATCGCCCTCTGGTCTCCATTTTCTGTAACCAGAGTGCTGCATTTCCTGTAAAATGCAATGACGCCAATCTGGTATACAGTCCTGTACCAATTCCCATGATCTCAAAATATGTCTCACTCCTTTCTCTCCATAATTTTGGATTTTCAACATCAAACTTTGGGAATTCTATTTTTGGGAGTAAGTGTCTAATCTGTGATTGTGCACTACAATTTTGTCCAGTGCCCACCCTCTGATCAAACACCTGCAGGGTATTTCCCCACTCCTGTCTTCCAGGGTTCAGTGGTATAACTGGAGTTCCCAGAATTCCCTTTGTGGTATCTCGCCCTCTTTCAAACACTCGAGATTCCCTCTGTGAATGAGATTCCTCACCTGATGGAGACCCCGTCGCCGATCCTGCGCTTGGATGCACTTCCCCGATGTCTCCCATCAGGTCGCGCCTCCAATATCTCCACCCGTCCCCGCACAGCATTGTCGGGACCCCGAATTTGCAAATCCGGACCCTCTGTGTATTCAGCACTAGTCCAGGAACGCGCTAGTGCACACAGTCTTAACATCGGTAAATATCACAATCATACCATTCGATATTATCAAAGTACTTTATTTAAATAACCAAACTGGTTACTCGACCTTATGGTCAAGTTACAAATGTATGCCTCGCAAGGCGAAACTTATTAAAAGAGAAATAATAGCAGCGGAAAATCAAATAGCTTCGTGGCGCCATCCAGTATACCACAGGCAACTGACTGGGCTCGCTTCCCTAAGTAGACGGATCTTCTTGGAATTCCTCCTCCAAAGCTTGTGCAGTCTCCTCTTCAACTGGTGTTGTATTGTGGCAAGGGTGAGTACTTGGTACTCAGCAAGTCATGCACAGAATGCAAGCTAATATACTATATGCATGGCTTGGTACAAAGGAATAGCTCAAGGTATATTTGCAGTAAACAGCATTTGAAAAGTAATGTAAGTAGATTCAAAAGCAGTAGAAATAAGTAAAGCATAAGTAACTATTCAAGAAGTTTGGTAAACATCTTTCCCATCCTAAACCACATTTCCATCAACTTCATTATTAATCTAGCCCAACTTTTCAAACCAAAGTTATTTTTGAGAAAATCTAACCCTTGACTGTAATTCCCGAGCGATGTCCAATACCGCGGACACGGCTATTCGAATAGATTCTATACTCTGCAGAGGTTATGCACTTTACCCACAAGATACAACAAACACCACAAAGGCGAGTTCAGTAACAAAGTCTTTCAAAACCTCTAACAATACAAGTGGTCCTCCCGGTTATCGCAAGACTAACCCTTCCCTTCGCTAAGGCGAAGTCTAGGCCAATCAACCGTTAGATGGGTACTGGCCTCACCCAGACGCCCCCGTACAACTTACACAAAGGGTGTAGTTGACCTCCTGAGGTCCCACAGGTACGTTATTAGCAACTTAGTCAACTAGGTCCGTCCCATTACAGACATGTGGTTGCACGTTAGACCCAGTTCAAAGGCTTGCAAGGTTAAGTCCTTAGGGTGACCAGGGCAAGACTACCCGAAAAACCAAAACAACACTCCCAATGCCACAACTGGCCCACCTGATTACTCTTTGCCACATGTCTCGGTCGAAAACTGTTTATCAAACCCCAGTTGATTACCATGCACCACGTGCCATCAACATCACATGATACTTTTCCAAAACAGGTTCAATATATCATTAAGTCAATATTAACATTTGATTATCCAAAATCATGTTATGAGCACGAAAGTGAGTCTAAGCGATACTACAACGGTCTAAACCCAGGTTGGCAATTTAATAATGTCCAACTAGTAATCCACAACTAGGGTGACAAAGGGTCATGGCACATACTTAAGTAATCAAGGTGTCATACAGCAAATTGGTATTTATCTAACCCCCATGTTTAGACAAAGTATCTTTCTAATTGAACTAGCATGCAATAGTTTAACTCAAAATAGATTTCGAAATAGGATCAACATGGTCAAAGCACAACTTGCCTTCAAAAAGTACTTGTTCTTGGTCTTGAGTTGGATCCTGAGTTAATACTTCTCCTTGAATCCTTCCAAAGACTTCAACGTCTACTCGTAAAGCGTGCAAATAGCAAATACACAAATAAACAATAGGCAAAAAGTGTCCAAACATCCAAATAAAATCCATAAACAGAAAGAACATAATTTTATGGATTTTTAGAAACTGGAATCGTCAAATTTGGAGTTAAGATTTAAAAGTTATGATTATTTAAAGTTTAAATAATCATTTAAATAATTTTGCAGAGAAAAACTTTAGTCCAAAAATTAAATAAAATTCATATTTAGGTAGATCTCAATTTTATACAAATTTAGAAATTTGAATCACTCAAATCGGAGTTGAAACGCAAAAGTTATAAGCGTTTGAAGTTTGAATCTAAATTTGAATCAATATTTCGAATTAATAAATCATTTTCTTTTTCGAAATTAATTACTGCGTCAGCGAGGACACGCGTCGGCTCCTGATTGGCTGGCTGACGTCAGCCGGCTCATGGGCTCAGCCCACGGCGCTGATTCGGTCCACGGTGGACCCGGCCCACGGCCAGCGAGATCGACAGTGGGACCCATCCGGTCGCGGGGTCTCATAAACGCGGCCGACGCGTGGGCCCTCGACTTGCGGGGCCCGGCGTGTCGTGACACGCTCACATGCGTGGAGTGCGGCTAGGCACACGTGGCGCAATCTCGGCCGTTGATTTGAAAATCAACGGCCCCATTGGATCTAGGCTTCACGCCGTTTAGGTTAACGCGGCGGATCTGAGCCGTTGGATCTTGATCCAACGGTCCAGATTTGATCTGGTTTCCAGGGTTTGGGATAGAACATGGGCTCACCTCAACCGTCTGATCTGGATCTGACGGTTCACCGTGCTCGCGGAGTCCGGCGATGGCGCGGCGAGGCTTGGGCACCGGAGACGTAGACGACGACCTCCCACGCGGCGTGTCCGTGCAGCTCCGGCGTGAAGATTGGCACTCCCAGGCGCGGCGTGACGTGGGGATGTTGGTCCTGGGCTTGGTGTCGTCGGAAAGCGGCGGCAGCGGCGGGGATCGACGAAAAACCGCGGTGGAGAACTTCTCCTACTACGGCGAGCAATAGCGGCTACGCGGCGGCGGCTAGGGCTCAGAGGCTAGGGGCAAAAGATGCGCACGACAACGGGCTTCGCCGGGGTGGCCTCGGGGCTTTAAATAGTGCCTCGGCGTGCGCGCAAAACACGAAACCCTAACGCACACGGCGGCCCACGGCGGAGCTCTCCGGCTCGGATTCGGACGGGAACGATGACGCGCAACCGTTGGATCTCGATCCAACGGCTCGCGTGCGAGCGGGTTTGGCCGAGCCAGCGACGCTGCCGGGTCCGGGTCGGACTCGAACTCGAGTCTGACTCGGGCTCGGTCGGATGAACAGTAACCGACTCGGTTTGAATTTCCAGCGATTTAATATTTAAAATAATTACCAGAAATTCAATTAATTCATTAAAAATAGCAAAAGACTCAGAAAAATTCCAGAAAAATTCTGGAAAATACATTGGATCATTTTGGACTCAAATAAAATATTTCCAACAAAATTTTATTTGCAAAGTTAAATTCTTTAATTATTTCAAAATGGAATAAATTCAAATAAATTCCAAATAAATTCCAGAAAATTCCAAAAATTCACCAAAGTGCCAAATCACACATGAATTTAAGAAAAGCAAAATTTTGGGGTGTTACAAACCTCCCCCCCTTAATAGAATCTCGTCCCCGAGATTCAGGGCTTACTAAAGGAATAGGTTTGGAAACTCTTTCTTCAAATCCTCTTCGCGCTCCCAAGTCGCTTCGCTCTCTGCATGGTTGCTCCACTTGAACTCTCGTAAACGGGTTGACTTGTTTCTAGTTTCTCGATCCATTGTGTCTAGAATCCTCACGGGATGCTCCTTATAAGTCAAATCCTCTTGCAACTCAATTGACTCTAGCGGTGTCTGCATTCCTCGGGAACTCGGAGACACTTCTTCAACTCGGGACACATGGAATACATCATGCACTCCTCGCCAACGATCGTGGCAACTCCACCGGTAAGCAACTTCGCCTCTGCGACTCAAAATCTTAAATGGTCCAACATAACGGGTGCGAGTTTCCCTTTGGCATGGAACCTCTTAACTCCCCGAGAGGCGTAACTCGAGGTAAACAAAGTCTTCTCGGTTCAAAACTCAATTCCTCGCGACGATTGTCAAGATAACTCTTTGTCGTGATTGGGCTATCTTCAACCTTTCCCTAACCATGGCGACCGCTTCTTGACCTCTTGAAGAATATCAGGCCCAAAGACACGGCCACGGTCTCATTCCAATTCAATGGCGTCCGACAGTGGTCGACCATACAAAGGCCTCAAAAGGTGACATCTCAGAACTAGCCTGATAACTATTGTTGTAATCGAACTCGGCATACGGTAAACTCTTATCCCAAGAAGTAGCATAAGCTAATGCACAAGCTCTCAACATATCCTCGAATCTGGTTGACTCTTTCGGTCTGTCCATCCGTCTGTGGATGATAAGTCATCTTGAAGTTCAAACGGGTTCCCATGGCTTCATGCAACTTATTCCGTAACCTTGAGGTAAATTGGATTCCTCTCGTCCGATACAATCCTCTTTGGCACTCCGTGCAAACAGACAATCTGATCATGTACAATTCCGCTAATTTATCTCCCGAGTAAGTGGTCTTCACGGGGATAAAATGGGCTACTTTAGTCAAGCGATCCACTATAACCCATATGGAGTCATAACCTCCTTGAGTCTTCGGCAAACCGGTAATGAAATCCATTCCGATTTCCTCCCACTTCCAATCAGGTATTTTAAGCGGCTTTAGCAATCCTGCTGGGTCTCTCGATGCATTGCCTTGACTCTCCGGCATACGTCGCACAATGCAACATGCTCGGCAACTTCACGCTTCATACTCGCCACCGAATCTCTCCTTCAGATCCTGATACATCTTGGCGCTTCCAGGATGAATTGAGTACTTGGAGTCATGGGCTTCTTCCAGAATTAGTTGCTTTAACTCCTTTTTGTTAGGCACACAAATGCGATCCTTCATCCACAACGTGCCTTGCTCATCCAACTTGAAGTCCTCTGCCTTGCCTTCCTCCTTGATGGACTTAATCCTGCGGATCTTGTCATCATCCTTCTGTCCTTCTCGGATCTGATCCTCTAGGGTAGGCTTTACTTCTAATGCGGCCAAGAATCCGCTAGGTACTACCTCAATCTTCATTTTCTGAAAATCCTCACATAACTCATCCAGACTTGTGGCTAGCAACGTACTCACGGTATGGCTTTTCCGACTCAGGGCATCGGCTACTACGTTGGCCTTCCCGGGATGGTAATGGTTCCAACATTATAGTCTTTGATCAACTCTGACCATCTCCTCTGCCTCATATTCAGATCCGACTGGGTGAATATGTACTTAAGGCTCTTATGATCCGTATATACTTCACATCTGTTTCCAATCAGATAGTGACGCCATATCTTCAAAGCATGCACTACGGCAGCTAACTCTAGGTCATGTGTCGGATAATTTTCCTCATGCGGCCTCAACTGCCTTGATGCATAAGTTTACGACCTTTCCATCCTGCATCAAAGACACATCCAAGTCCTTGGCGCGATGCATCACAATAAATATCGAAGCTTTGAGCAACATCAGGTAGAACTAACACCGGTCGTTGTCAATCGCTTCTTCAGCTCTGAAATCCTTTCTCACATTCTAGCGTCCATGCAAACTTCTTTTCCTTCTTCAGATTGCGTAAGAGGTTTCGCAATTGTCGAGAAGCCTTCGATGAAACGGCGGTAGTATCCTGCCATTCCAAGGAAACTCCGAATCTGGTCACCGTCTTTGGTCGTTCCCAATGTAACACAGCTTCTACTTTGCTTGGATCTCTGGCGACTCCTTCTGCGGTCATTACATGTCCAAGAAACTCCACCTTGTCCTTCCAAAAATCACACTTGCGAACTTGGCGAAAAGTTGCTGTTCCTCGCCTTTTCCAAAACTCGCCTTAAGTGTTCGGCATGTTCACTCTCTGTCTTGGAGTAGATTAGGATATCGTCTATGAACACGACGACAAACTTGTCCAAATATTCCATGAACACCTTATTCATCATATTCATGAAATAAGCCGGGCGCATTCGTCACCCAAAGGACATAACCGTAAACTCGTAATGTCCATATCTTGACGAGAATGCGATCTTGAATATCTTACGATCGGATCTTCAATCGATGGTATCCCGATCTCGAGATCAATCTTGGAGAAAACTCCGGCTCCTCTCAACTGATCAAACAAATCATCAATCCTGGTAGCGGATACTTATTCTTCACGGTGACTTCACCGAGTGCACGGTAGTCAATGCACATCCTGAAACTCCCGCCCTTCTTCTTGACAAACAAAACTGGTGCTCCCACGGCGACGAACTCGGTTCTATAAATCCTTTCTCCATTAACTCTTCTAGCTGTTTCTTCATTTCTACCAACTCCTCGGTGGACATCCGATAGGGTCTCTTTGCTATCGGTGCTGTACCCGGTACAAGCTCTATCACAAACTCTATGTCCCTGTCGCGGCATACCGTAGATCCTCGGGAAAAACATCTCGGGTACTCATTCACTACCGGGACATCCTCTATGCCGATTGCCTTGGTACTGTTAACCATCAATCGTCCATCTCTAACTGCAGTGGCTTGAAATTCCACTTTCTTCCCACACGGGCTCTCAACTGAGATAGTCCTTCGTCCACAATCCAATACGGCCTTGTGTTTGGATAACCAATCCATTCCCAATATGACGTCTAAGGTCTGGGTCTCCAAAATTATAAGGTTTGCTAGGAACTCTATTCCATCTATTAGTATTCTCACCCCGGAACATCCTACTTTCGTTCGGAGTTCGAACTGTGGGTTTGAACTAAAAGCATGCACTTAAGTCTTGCAATCCTCAAATCATTTCTAGTAGCAAAGCCTTGCTAAACAAACGAATGCGAAGCTCCGTGAGTCAAACAAAGCTGCTGCAGGTGTATCGAGTTAACAAGTAACTTACCCAAGACGACGTCAGTAGCATGCGGTGCATCTGCGGTGACATGGTTGACTCGGCCTCTCACCACGGCCTGGGTGTGGCTCACGTCTTTGGCGTCCTAGCTGGGTGGTTCCTAGATTGAAGCGAATCGGGGTCACTCCTGCTATCTTCTTCGGACAAGCTGTTGGCAAAGTGTCTGGCTCGTTGCGCTTGTAGCGGCGTCTCACCGTTCCTTGCCGATCGCTCGAGTAAGCGTTTCTAGCGGGGCTGGGTGCAGTAGTTACGATTGATGTGTCTTGGTGCTGAGGATGGTGTCCTTGTTGCATTCGTGGTTGGAATGTGAAGAATTGATTTGGTGCAACTCTCAGTATTGCGTTCCTGGCGTGATCCTTCTTTGTTGCATCCTGCGCTTCTGTTCTCATCCGGTTCCTTGCGCTTGTCCTCAAGAATAAGCGCCTTATTCACCAACTCTTGGAAATCTGGGAAGGTGTGGGTGATCAATCCTACTTGCAATCTGAGTTAAGTCCCTTCATAAAACGACTGCCTGGATTTATCCGTCGCTACATCCTCGGTGCGTAGCGTGCTAGCCGTGTGAACTTATTCGTAGTCGGCCACCGGCTGATTACCTTGCCTCGATGCTCTGAACTCCTCCTTCTTAAGGTCCATGATTCCTTCAGGCACGTGATAATCGCTTAATGCGTTGTGAACTCTTCCCAAGTGATATCTTGAGGGTTCTCTTGCGTGGCAAAGTTCTCCCACCATTCTGGCGGCTGTCCCTTCGGTGATGAGAAGCGTAGAGTACCTTCTCATTTCCTATGCATTGAGCTATGTGTAGCTTCCTCTCGATTGATCTTAACCAATCATCGGCCTCCAATGGATTGGCATTCCGGAGAAAGTGGGTGGGTGAGTTCTCATGAACTCTGACAGTCTTGTATTCTGGCGTTGTCCATGATTAACTTGATTAGCAGTGGCCTGAGCGGTGACGTGTTGCATTTGTTGCATCATAGCATGCATCAACTGAGTCTGAGCAGTGAGAAAAGCTCCGAAATTCTGCACATCCAGTGGCGGTGCTGGTGCTCCATCATTGGGGTTTTCTGCTGGGCGAGAACCACTCCCATTGCTTCCAAAGTTTCCACGGGTGTTCACCATCTGTCGGTTTGCTCTAGGTTTAGAGATGAGAGGGAAACAAGAATAGACAAGTAACATGGAACTTATGCGGGGCGAAAGGGGTAACTTTAAGGTCCAACTTTATTATTAATAACTTGGTATGGCTGCTTACAATGCCTAAGGGCCTTGCAACACATACTGCACACTCAGCAAACAAAGCAAATCCAAATCGAACTAACCCTGGAGTCTAATGCCTAAAGGGTGACTCTTTATTCTATGACGCGACTCGGCGAAGGAGTCTCACTATAGAACCTATGCTCACTCATCGAGAAAACCTCCACGGCCTGGGTACGGGTGCTGTGGCATAGGCGCGAAACGATCGCCATGTCCAAAGAATCGTCCTCTATGGTAGTCGAAGAAGCGGTGTCCTCATCGAGATCGACTCCTCACGGATCTGGCTCGTAGCTCGAGCATCGCTGCGGTCCGGTCCGCATAAGGTCATCTCCAACTCGTCAATCCTTCGTAGAAAGTGTGCCACATACTCTTGAGCTTCCCGCCATCTGTTCTTCTCTCGCCGTGATCTCCTTGCGGGCCTTCGTAGCTCCTTGCTTGTATTATCTAGTACATCCTCCTGGCGACGACAAATCGTGCCAAGCGTGTAACCGTGGCATCCTCATCCTGAATCGCCGGGTCAAGAAGGTTATCGCTTGTGCGGATGATAACGGAACACCGTACTCTCCAACTCTCTGGGCGAGATACGGGTAATGTGCCGCATTGCTCGTCGTGATACTTCTTGGATACCCATCTGCATTGTAGATCTCCTGGCGGTGTTGTATCGGGCGATTGCCTGGGCCCTTTTTCCTAGCGGTACCTCAATCTTTACGTCACAAGCCTTGATCAATCCCGCTTGTCCGATCACTTCCACTTGGTATTGGGGCTTCTCAAAATCTCCGAGAGTCTCAGAGCATATGCCAAAGTTCCGCGGGCGTGACCAACTCCCAGATCAACGTAGTTGAACTCTTCCTCCATCTGTCACAAGAGTGCTTTACGTAAGAACTCGGAATTTTTAAATTGTGACAAGGTAAGAAAAAAAAATTTCAGCAAGAGACAAGAAAAGAGAGAAGGGGATAAGTTGAGATGTCATTTCTTATCTTGACAACTTTTTAGCTTTAGAAAATAGGTTTTATCCTCACTACGGCCATTCTATCTTAGGGTTGAGCCTACGGTCAAGTATGGCTCTGATACCACCTCTGTCGGGACCCCGAATTTGCAAATCCGGACCCTCTGTGTATTCAGCACTAGTCCAGGAACGCGCTAGTGCACACAGTCTTAACATCGGTAAATATCACAATCATACCATTCGATATTATCAAAGTACTTTATTTAAATAACCAAACTGGTTACTCGACCTTATGGTCAAGTTACAAATGTATGCCTCGCAAGGCGAAACTTATTAAAAGAGAAATAATAGCAGCGGAAAATCAAATAGCTTCGTGGCGCCATCCAGTATACCACAGGCAACTGACTGGGCTCGCTTCCCTAAGTAGACGGATCTTCTTGGAATTCCTCCTCCAAAGCTTGTGCAGTCTCCTCTTCAACTGGTGTTGTATTGTGGCAAGGGTGAGTACTTGGTACTCAGCAAGTCATGCACAGAATGCAAGCTAATATACTATATGCATGGCTTGGTACAAAGGAATAGCTCAAGGTATATTTGCAGTAAACAGCATTTGAAAAGTAATGTAAGTAGATTCGAAAGCAGTAGAAATAAGTAAAGCATAAGTAACTATTCAAGAAGTTTGGTAAACATCTTTCCCATCCTAAACCACATTTCCATCAACTTCATTATTAATCTAGCCCAACTTTTCAAACCAAAGTTATTTTTGAGAAAATCTAACCCTTGACTGTAATTCCCGAGCGATGTCCAATACCGCGGACACGGCTATTCGAATAGATTCTATACTCTGCAGAGGTTATGCACTTTACCCACAAGATACAGTCAAACACCACAAAGGCGAGTTCCCGTAACAAAGTCTTTCGAAAACCTCTAACAATACAAGTGGTCCTCCCCGGTTATCGCGCACTAACCCTTCCCTTCGCTAAGGCGAAGTCTAGGCCAATCAACCGTTAGATGGGTACCTGGCCTCAGCCCAGACGCCCCCCGTACAACTTACACAAAGGGTGTAGTTGACCTCCCGAGGTCCCACAGTACGTTATTAGCAACTTAGTCAACTAGGTTCGTCCCATTACTGAGACATGTGGTTGCACGTTAGACCCAGTTCAAAGGCTTGCAAGGTTAAGTCCTTAGGGTGACCAGGGCAAGACTACCCGAAAACCAAAACAACACTCCCAATGCCACAATGGCCCACTGATTACTCTTTGCCACATGCCCTGGCCGAAATCTGTTTATCAAACCCCAGTTGATTACCATGCACCACGTGCCATCAACATCACATGATACTTTTCCAAAACAGGTTCAATATATCATTAAGTCAATATTAACATTTGATTATCCAAAATCATGTTATGAGCACGTAAGGTGTCTAAGCGATACTACAACGGTCTAAACCCAGGTTGGCAATTTAATAATGTCCAACTAGTAATCCACAACTAGGGTGACAAAGGGTCATGGCACATACTTAAGTAATCAAGGTGTCATACAGCAAATTGGTATTTATCTAACCCCCATGTTTAGACAAAGTATATTTCTAATTGAACTAGCATGCAATAGTTTAACTCAAAATAGATTTCGAAATAGGATCAACATGGTCAAAGCACAACTTGCCTTCAAAAAGTACTTGTTCTTGGTCTTGAGTTGGATCCTGAGTTAATACTTCTCCTTCGAATCCTTCCGGCACTTCAACGTCTACTCGTAAAGCGTGCAAATAGCAAATACACAAATAAACAATAGGCAAAAAGTGTCCAAACATCCAAATAAAATTCATAAACAGAAAGAACATAATTTTATGGATTTTTAGAAACTGGAATCGTCAAATTTGGAGTTAAGACGCAAAAGTTATGATTATTTAAAGTTTAAATAATCATTTAAATAATTTTGCAGAGAAAAACTTTAGTCCAAAAATTATATAAAATTCATATTTAGGTAGATCTCAATTTTATACAAATTTAGAAATTTGAATCACTCAAATCGGAGTTGAAACGCAAAAGTTATAAGCGTTTGAAGTTTGAATCTAAATTTGAATCAATATTTCGAATTAATAAATCATTTTCTTTTTCGGAAATTAATTACTGCGTCAGCGAGGACACGCGTCGGCTCCTGATTGGCTGGCTGACGTCAGCCGGCTCATGGGCTCAGCCCACGGCGCGGTTCGATCCACGGTGGACCCGGTCCACGGCTCGGGTGAGACTGACAGGTGGGACCCATCTGTCAGTGCGGGGTCTCACGCAAACGCGGCTGACGCGTGGGCCCTCTGACTTGCGGGGCCCGCGTGTCAGGGACACGCGCTCACACGCGTGGGTGCGGCTAGGCACACGTGGCGCAATCTCGGCCGTTGATTTGAAAATCAACGGCCCAGATTGGATCTAGGCTTCACGCGTTTAGGTTAACGCGGCGGATCTGAGCCGTTGGATCTTGATCCAACGGTCCAGATTTGATCTGGTTTCCAGGGTTTGGGATAGAACGTGGGCTCACCTCAACCGTCCGATCTGGATCTGACGGTTCACCGAGCTCGCGGAGTCCGGCGATGGCGCGGCGAGGCTTGGGCACCGGAGACGTAGACGCATTTACCTCCCACGCGCGTGTCCGTGCAGCTCGGCGTGAAGATTGGCACTCCCAGCGCGGGCGTGACGTGGGGATGTTGGTCTCCGGGCTTGGTGTCGTCGGAAAGCGGCGGCGGCGGGATCGATTTAAAACCGCGGTGGAGAACTTCTCCTACTACGGCGAGCAATAAGCGGCTCTGGCGGCGGCTAGGGCTCAGAGGCTAGGGGCAAAAGATGCGCACGACAACGGGCTTCGCCGGGGTGGCCTCGGGGCTTTAAATAGTGCCTCGGCGTGCGCGCAAAACACGAAACCCTAACGCACACGGCGGCCCACGGCGGAGCTCTCCGGCTCGGATTCGGACGGGAACGATGACGCGCAACCGTTGGATCTCGATCCAACGGCTCGCGTCTTGGCCGGGTTTGGCCGAGCGGCCGCTGCCGGGTCCGGGTCGGACTCGAACTCGAGTCTGACTCGGGCTCGGTCGGATGAACAGTAACCGACTCGGTTTGAATTTCCAGCGATTTAATATTTAAAATAATTACCAGAAATTCAATTAATTCATTAAAAATAGCAAAAGACTCAGAAAAATTCCAGAAAAATTCTGGAAAATACATTGGATCATTTTGGACTCAAATAAAATATTTCCAACAAAATTTTATTTGCAAAGTTAAATTCTTTAATTATTTCAAAATGGAATAAATTCAAATAAATTCCAAATAAATCCAAATAAATTCCAGAAAATTCCAAAAATTCACCAAAGTGCCAAATCACACATGAATTTAAGAAAAGCAAAATTTTGGGGTGTTACAAGCATCCACCCCTGATCACACATCACCGATCTCTGCCTTCACTCCGTGCACATCATCTAAGATCTGCTTCAACATTGCATTTACACCTTCGAACTGGGCTTCGACTGTTGCCATCGCAGTGCTTATCTTGTTCTCCAGTTGCGATTGCTTCCGCTTGGGCGCCAGATCGATCTTGTGCTCTGATACCAATTGTTATGAACATGCGCAGGAATGAGATTTGGGAGAGAAAAGCTTTCAGATAGGAGAAGAGGAATTGTTTAGAATGGAGGATTTTGCTTTCTATCTTTTTCGATGCTCTTCAGAACAAACTTTCCCGGTTATATACTCCGGTTCTCCCGAGCTTACAAGTGGGCCAAAGGACCCTATTCCCAACTGAAAAGAGCTATAAAGGTAAAGATTACAATTTCAAACTCAGGCGCACACACCCCACCTATCTCTTCGTTACAAACTTCATGAATACCTTTGCCCATTGTCCTGTTCATCAACCGGCACATGACAAGATGGTAGTCTGGGAGGTTAATTCTTCGTAAAATTGGAATGAATTATCATGCCTTAGCTGAATTTGTCATGTCTACCTGCCATGTCTAATTGCCGAACTGGTTGCACGTACTGCAGTCTTGCAGACTATGTTTGGTACCTTGACAAGTCCTGCTAAAAATTATGAGATCATATCAGTGACGAATGCAGCCAAATTAGTTGAATACCCTCATCATTCTCAAACCAAGACGAATCTCCATCTGCACAATTGAAACCTGAAAAAGTTTGTTGTTAGAGAATACCAAATCTACTAGTAAAGTGCTATATGCATTATTTATAACAGCATTTGATCTACTGATGGCATGCAGCTGCATGTTTCAATTTCAGTAATTCAGTTTATAACTAACCATTGTGCTTTCTGCTGTCTTCTTATCACTTGGTTCCTATGGAAAGATATTTCTGAAATAATGTAGAAGATGTCCTGTATGGTTAGTTTCAGGATTGCACTTGCATCGAGGAACTGCATTAAGCTTGCGTGCTGCAAAATTTTGATGCAGATTCTTGATCAGAAACTAATGCAAGTAAATTAAGTGCAGACTGTTTTCAAATCCTTGAAAAATTCAATGTTAAGAGAGAGACTTTTTACTGTTCTTGGGATGCACCAAAATTTACAGTGAGGTAGTACCAAGAAGTGCGGGTTCATTGCTAAGACATAATTTTCGCTGAACTGAACAAGTCAAACTGCCTATCTTATCTTAACTAATAAAAGAAGGAGTTTATCCCTCTCTTTAGTAGATCGTCCACTGTCCAGCCCAAAAATTCGGCCTATTTTGCACGCTCCTCCTAACTGCGCATGTCGCCCGACGCCCCCGCCCCTTTTCACCCCTCACGACGTCGCCCGATCCCCCCACCATCTGCGCAAAGCCGTCCTTGCCCTACACCCCCATGGCGCCGAGCTCCCTGTAACACCCCAATTTTTGCTTTTCATGAATTTAAATAAGATTTGGCACTTTTGTGAATTTTTGGAATTTTCTGGGATTTATTTGGATTTATTTGGAATTTATTTGAATTTATTTCCTTTTCAAATAATTAAAGAATTTAATTTTGCAAATAAAGTTTTGTTGGAAATATTTTATTTGAGTCCAAAATGTTCTAAAATATTTTCTAGAATTTTTCTGAAATTTTTCTGAGTGTTTTGCTATTTTTAATGAATTAAATGAATTTCTAGGAATTAATTTTAATATTTAATCGCTGGAAATCCAAACCGGGTTTTACTATTCACCCGACCGAGCCCGAGTCGAACTCGAGTCCGAGTCCAACCCGAACCCGACCGCGTCACACAGTCGAGCCGAACCCAGTCGGCCGAAACCCTAACGTCGCGACCATTGGATCACGATCCAACGGCTGAGACTGAACCACGTCGCCCGAACCCGAGTCTGACCGAGCCAGCCACGTCGCCCGAGACGGACCCGAGCCCAAACGCCGCAACCGTTGGATCGGGATCCAATGGCTCGCATGCGTCCATGTCACCCAAGCCGTATCCACGCCGGACTCCGCCGCCCGTACCGGCCTCGCCGCGGAATCGGCGCGTATCTCGACGTTGGAGCCGGCATTTAAAGCCCGAATCTGTGCCCGAGGATCGCCTGCTGCTTGCGCGACGTTCGCCCCAACTCACGGTGCCCTAGCCGCCGCCTTGCGCCCACGATTGCTCGCCGTAGTTGATTAGGGCTAAGCTTCGGTTTTGGGGGATTTTCCGCCGTCTTCCGTCGTCACTTACCCCAGATCCGAACTCCTCGCGTCGAGACGCATCTGGGAGTGCTAGTCTTCATGCCGAAGGAGCCCCGCAATGCCATTCGGGTGGTCATCGTCTTCGTCTCCGGTTTGCCCGCGACGCCGCACGCCATCACCAGACTTTGAGCTCGGACAGCCGTTGGATCCAGATTGAACGGCTACGGTGAGTCCACGTTTCCCCCGAAACCGTAGAAAACCAGATTAGATCCGGACCGTTGGATCAAGATCCAACGGCCCACGTTCATCCACGTCACCCCGTAGCGAATCCACGTTGCGGTTTTAGATTCAATCCCAACCGTTGAATCTAGATCCAACGGCGTAGATTGAGCCATGCGTCAGCCACCGGGACATGCCACGCCACCCACGGTGAGGTGAAAATGTGACACTACGGTATGGTGTGACATTATAGAATGTGAAATTAGATATTAAAACCTTTCGGCTTGAGGTTTACTCGCGTTTTTGGGCCGTTTGAAGTGTTGTGACACCACGGAGTGTCGTAACCTTATTTAACGTGCATGATTTGGTCAAAAACAATATGAGATGTGGAAATAAGGTTAAAACCATAGGGTATGGAGGTTTATAACGTTTCCGGGCCGTTTCCGGGGTTTTGGGCCTTCCCGGGGGAGTTTGGGCCTTAAAGAGGGGGTTGTGGGCTTTGGTGGGATGGAGTGGGAATCCATTTAGGATTAGGAAAGGGGCTTAGGGCTGGTAAAAGGGAGGTTTCCCTGCCCCTTGGGATGTCCACCCCCTTGCTGCCCCCTTGTGCGCCCCCTCCCCACCCCCAAGTGCCCTAGCCGCCACCCCTCCCTCCCTCCTCCCTTGGCCGTGCGCCTCCCCCTCCCTTGCCCCATTGCTCCCCACCTCTCCACCACCTCTCCTCCACCCCCTTGCTGCCCTAGGGTGGCCTCCCCACCCCTGCACCTCGTGGATCCATCCATTGGAGCGAGGAGCGAGGAGCGAGGAACGTGGAACATGGAGCGAGGAGCGATCCGGGAGGAGTTTCGTTGAGTTTTCGTTCGTCGGTCAAAGGTATGATCATGGGGTTCCCTGGGGTTGATCTAGGTACTGTTCTTAAGGTGATTATCAAGTTTTTAGATCAATTGGTGGTGCTGGATTGGAGTAATTTGGGTTAGATCTAGACGTTGCCACGTTTCTGTTTTGGGGCAGCTTGAGCAGTCGACCTAGGGTTCCTGTTTTCGCCAATTTAGATTTCAAATCTGACCGTACAGAATTTTAAGAAGTTGTAGATAATTTCATTATCTTTCCGTGCATATAAAGAACGTTAAATTCCGCCTAGCCGTTTGAAAGTTATGACTGTTTTACCGAGCGTATTAAAATCTGTGACGCGATTGGAATAGATCTCGGTAATCTGTAGATTAAACAACTTTAGAGGCCGAATCAGTCTTTCCTTATACCTAGAGAAAGTTGGGAAATTTCCTAAGCTACGCGATGATGTACTCGTTTAATTGATTCGGTGTCCCAGAACTCAAGTTATGCCTTTTGCAAGGCTGCTGTCCCGCCGGGAAAGAACCTCTGTTTTTAGGTTTTGCGAGTCGTTGGCAATGTCGGGGTAGATGAGGGTTTGCGTACTGTTCTATGGTTATGATTGTGAGTGTGTGATACCTATGTGCAGGTGGTGCGACCCCGGGAGTGCCCTCTACTTCCCGCCAATCCGTTGCACGTGGTTGAGGCAAGTGTGTTGTGATGGATAGCGAGTAGTAGGTTGCATGTCGAGATTAGATGGAATTGTCTACATGATATATGTCCACTTGCCATGTTTTAATGATTGCTATGATATGATGAGCATGTTTAAGATGTTATGATGCCATATGTTAATATATGACTTTTATATGATGTTGGCATGCTTGGATACATGACATGTTACATGGCCCGGGCGGTGAGAAAGTCATTAACTAATCCGGGAAGGTCGGTGAGAAAGTTATGACTAATCCGGAGAGCCAATAGAGTAAGTCCTACATCATGATTCCATCTACCGTGGGTTGTGGAAGCGAGGAGTAGGCACCCTCCATCTTCGGGATGGAAGGGGGGAGAGGGTGCACACCGACGGGTGTGTACTCAACCATACCGGTATGAGTTTCCAAGGAGATATGAGCATCGCATCGCATTGCATACATGATGATGATGATGATAAAGATATGTGATTATGAATGAGATGATAAACATGTTGTGTGTTGTTGCAATGTAAGTTGTTCTTTTGTTCCATTGCAATATACTTGCTGAGTGATGAACTCACGCTTGTGTTTTATGTGGTTTTTAGGTACTTTGAGATCAGCATGCGGGAAAAAGGGGTTTAGCTACACTTCTACACGTAGCTCCACAATCATAGTCTATGATTAATCACTTGGAGACATGATATTAAGAGTTGTGCCATAAACTTAATGTATGGTTTAATTTAGCATGCTTGTGATTCCTTATTTGCTTCGTTATAGCTTATGGAGTGGTTGAGCATGGTATTATTGGTGTAATTTGATGATATATCCATTTATGTTGATGTTTTAGATGTCGTGTGCTATGATATATCTTGCCATGATATTGATATTGTGTTAATTCATGTTAAGACAAAGGAGATGCTGCCGAAATTTCGATTTGTAGCATTTGCTCCTTTGCTGTAATTTATGATAAATTGTGGTATTATGTTGTTGTTTAGTCTATGTTTGGTAGCATTCAGGCATTCTAGATGCCGGGGTGTTACAGTTTGTATCAGAGCGGGCTGTAGGTCCTTGGAATGTGTATTTTTAGTGTCATGCTATAGGGTACAACTAAAATGTGATGTGGAATAACTTAGAAACATGGCTTAGGTTTTTACTAAAATTTTGTCATAGGATAGCAACATTAAAACTTGCAAAAGTGGTATAACTAATCTAAAATTTGACACACATGGATGCACAGTAGGAAGGGTATGGGTATCGTGGTTTACGCTTAAATGTTGTATTTAAGCCTTGTTGCTAAATGCTATATTTGATATAGTACGTTGCTATGTCTATGAGATAAATGATTGAATTATTCCTGTTGTGGTGGTAAAAGTGGGGTTTTGGCGCCGAAGGGTTTCGGTCACCTCTCTTTTTTCATAGTAAGGGTGAGGTTTGACGGTGTGGCTGGTTAGCGCCATCACCGAAGAACTATTGACCCCTGTAGGAGAAAAGTGCTTATCCTTTCTGTCGTTGATCGGGTAGTTGACTGGAGTCAAATAGAAGAGTTAATGGTGGTTTCCTTCGTATGTTCTTTGCCGTTCTGACAGTCGGTGTTCGCTGTTTTTCTTGGCTTTAGTAGATTTGAATCAAATGAAAAGTGTTGGGTTTTCGCGGATCGTTCCGTATGTGGTGTGTGGTTTTGTCTTCCTTGGTTGAAGACGAAGAAGAGGAGACTAGTGTTGCGCTTCTTTTGGGCGCCTTTCCAGTTTTGATGTTTAGTTCGTTGATTGCTTTATGGGAAAAAGCATTCAATTTATTCCTGTGTTTGTCTTTCTCCGAGGTTAAAGGAGTTTTTATGAGTTGTGCGGACACTGGCTGTCAGGGCTGAAGTTCTGTGGCTTTGTAGTAGTACGTGGTGTTTGATTCCATTATTTTTACTGGTTTAAGAAATCATCCTTGAAAAACCCTTCTTGTTTCGTGAAAGATTGGGGTTTGGTGTTAGGGTTTTATTTGCAAAGGTTTATTTGATCGGTTGGTTCCCTCCTGTGGGAGTCTTTGAGATTTAAAAGTGTTTTGGAAAATTCCTTTGCATGACCAAGTTTGGGTTTGTCTCATTGCAATTTTGAGAGTCAATGTTTCCTTATGAATTTGGGATGAGTTTTAAAACTAAAATGCTGTAAACAGAGTAAGTAGTCTTTTGATTGAGATTATTTGTCAATAGTGAGAATTGTTGTTTAGCACGTTATGTAGTATGTAACAATATGGTTTACGGATATGATGCACTCCTAAGTTAATTTGTGAGTTGAATCAGTTAAATGTAATTGTTATCTCTAGCTTGAGAATAAATAGACTACTAGTGTTGTAGTTTACTCTGTAGCGGGAATGATTAAATGGGTTGATGTACATGCTTAGAATCTGTTGCATTGCTTTAAAAGTGCTTATGATCCTTGTTAATGTTTAAAGTTTTAAACCCTGATGCATAGTTAAAACTTTAAGATGATGTAGACTGCTGTTATTGATAAAGAAACCTTGCTGGTTGTTTAAAGATGTTCTAATCTAATGAATTAATAAAGAAATTTTATCGTGTTGCCTAGCGACTTTAACTTGGAAGTTGACTAAAATTGCTATTTATGTCGTTGTTGCAAACTATTAGTATAATTTGAAGTATGCAGTTGTGTCCCTACAATGCTAGTATCAATGTCAATTGTAAAGACATAGGATTTGCTGTTTATGACATTGCTAAAGCTTTGGAATGGTCTAACCTATTAAATTTATTTTTAATAGTTGGAGTATGTTGTGTAGTGACAATTTGTTATGATATATGGATAGTGTAACTAAAAACAATGTAGTTGTTTTTATGATTATACCCATTTATTGATATTGATGACTAAGTAGTAGTGGTAACTGTTTAGATTACTCGTTGGAAAGCCATGGTTAAAATAGAGGAAATTTTTAACATGTTGCGATGGAGTGAGCTTTGGATAATTAACATGATGAATGATGTTATCCTTAATGAAAGTATAAATTAGACTCTCCCTTACGAATTCTTCCTCATGGAGATAATATGTACATGTTGAAGTCGTTGTCTAACTGAATAAGGTTCGGTTGTCGAGACGTGAATATATAGGAGGTATGAAATTTATATGTTGATTTTGCTGAAAGATTTGTTGAAGTCATTTTATTGATTGAACAAGTTTCAATTGTCAAGATTTTGACGTATGGATAGTATAAAATTGGTAGGTTGACCATGCTCAAGTAGCTGTTGAAGTATTATGTTTCAAATTTAGAATAAGAAATATTATGATTCGGTGATCCGTGGGGATCATGTCAATGTAGTCTTGGTTGGGTGCCTTCTTGATAAGCATCATAAACCCTTATTAAAAGTGTTGGGAATGGTAACTAGAGGAAGAATTTGTTGTGAAGCTTTTGGTTGAATTGTGTTAGGGCTCCTCAGGAGTAAAAGTGATTATTAAAGTCTTTTAATGGAAAGCGTAGTGGAGTTCTAGAGATGGTTCTTTTATCTTTGAGCTTGTGTTTAAAAGCTTTTGGACTGGTTTGGTTGTTTGCCATTTTGGTTGAAGGGTTTTCGGTCAAGGTGTTCCTTATGCTGTGTTTCAGAGTTTCCCCAAAACTCGTAATGTTTGGTGTCGATCTTTGGTTTTGGCGAATTTGTCTAGTTCGTGTTGTGAGTTTGGATTTACATCCAAAAGTTTTTGAGTCGATCGCGCTTTTCGCGTCAGACCGAATTATCTTTGGAAATAATTTTAAAAGGAAGCAGATGGTCATAAAGGGTTGTGTTGGAAACTTTTGAGTTAAGCCCTTGATGTGTAATTCTATTTGGCTAGAGTTGGAGTCATTTGGAAAATGTGTCTGGTGTGCGGGTGTTTCACAAGTCTGGATTTTTATGAATGTTTCATAAGTGAATTTGGCTAGAGAAGAATTTTCTTTTGGGATTGAGTTTCCCTCTCTTTTGATAAAATTTATGGCAGTTGTTTGTGCAGATGTCTAACTTTGGAGTCAATGTTCTTTTCCAAAACGTTGATTTTGTTTAAAATGCGATGTTTTGCAAAGTTTAGCTATCTATCGTTGGTGGGTTCTGATTTGATGTGGTGCCTTATTGTTAACTATGCTGCCGTCATAGTTTATATGAATTAGCGCAACTCTCGATGTTATTCGAGATTTATTCATGTGATACCGAGGAAGAAGTCGTCATGTGAATGACTTTTCGGTAGTGTGGTTACATGATGAAGGAATGGTGAAAAGTAAACATGACATCGTTTTTACATGTTAAATGATAAAAGAGTCGTTGAGCCAGGTCGGTGAGAAAGTCATATATGGAGATATGACTAATCCGGAGTGCTCCTGAAGAGTGTGCATTTATGTCATGAAACGAGATTTCCCTTGCTTTCTAGTATGAAAAGAAGCAATGAAGAATTTCTGGTATGTTGGTTGTGATGTAGGGGATTTATGCTTCCTTTGTGATTTGGCTTGGATGTTGCCGAATTCTTTCCAAAATGGTTGTTAACGCTTTGAGTTTGAGTTGTTGTGTGTACACTTGGGCTTGATAGCTAAGTGTTTTTGTGTGAGGGCGAGACCCTCTTAAGAAAGGAACCAATTGTGGTTTGGTAAGGTTTTTCGATCCTAGCTTGGGCTAGGTGTCGAACCTTAGTGGTATAAGGGTGGTTTGTGATGGAGGTTGATGACGTTTGGGTTTAACCATTATTGAGAGTGGCGATGGGTGGAAGTGAAGTTGACGGTGGTTCGGTGACATTTGTCCTGCCGTGAGCAATTTTTGTCACTAGTTGTTCTTGGAATTGAGTCTTGTCTGGGAAAGGATGGAATAAAATGTTAGTATGATCGTGTATCGGAAGGGCAAGTGTGCCTTAATGAGTGTTCCCCTCGATGGAAATTTCTGGGAATGTAGAAAGGTCGTTAAAGGAATTGTGACTTCCTTGATTTTGTCATGTTGAGTTTAATGGAGTTTGGTAGTCAGGTTGGTTGTGATAGAAGTATGAAGTGTTTGCCGTGAGGATTCGAGCGTTTTGGGTTGATGGAGCCCTTTGTGGTTGAAACGCGGATTCTGTTTGGGAATAGAAGTGAAGGTCGAACTGTGAGCGGTTACCCTTAGTTGAACTAGATCAACACTTTTTCGCCAAGGGTTGGTTTTGAGAACTCGCTTGTCGTGTGTTCCGGTTTGAGGTTTCGTGCGGTTGTTTTGTGCTGCAGAGAAGTCTTTTGTCCCTTGGGGATTTTGTTGCTGTTTTATTGGCGTCCTTCGGATTCGAGGTCGAATCCTTTTGAAGGGAGGAAGAATGTGACACTACGGTATGGTGTGACATTATAGAATGTGAAATTAGAGATTAAAACCTTTCGGCTTAAGGTTTACTCGCGTTTTTGGGCCGTTTGAAGTGTTGTGACACCACGGAGTGTCGTAACCTTATTTAACGTGCATGATTTGGTCAAAAACAGTATGAGAGGTGGAAATAAGGTTAAAACCATAGGGTATGGAGGTTTATAACGTTTCCAGGCCGTTTTCGGGGTTTTGGGCCTTCCCGGGGGAGTTTGGGCCTTAAAGAGGGGGTTGTGGGCTTTGGTGGGATGGAGTGGGAATCCATTTAGGATTAGGAAAGGGGCTTAGGGCTGGTAAAAGGGGGGTTTACCTGCCCCTTGGGACGTCCACCCCCTTGCTGTCCCCTTATGCGCCCCCTCCCCACCCCCAAGTGCCCTAGCCGCCACCCCTCCCTCCCTCCTCCCTTGGCCGTGCGCCTCCCCCTCCCTTGCCCCATTGCTCCCCACCTCTCCACCACCTCTCCTCCACCCCCTTGCTGCCCTAGGGTGGCCTCCCCACCCCTGCACCTCGTGGATCCATCCATTGGAGCGAGGAGCGAGGAGCGAGGAGCGAGGAGCGAGGAACGTGGAACGTGGAGCGAGGAGCGATCCGGGAGGAGTTTCATTGAGTTTTCGTTCGTCGGGCAAAGGTATGATCATGGGGTTCCCTGGGGTTGATCTAGGTACTGTTCTTATGGTGATTATCAAGTTTTTAGATCAATTGGTGGTGCTGGATTGGAGTAATTTTGGTTAGATCTAGACGTTGTCACGTTTCGGTTTTGGGGCAGCTTGAGCAGTCAACCTAGGGTTCCTGTTTTCGCCACTTTATAATTCGAATCTGACCATACGGACTTTTAAGAAGTTGTAGATAATTTCATTATCTTTCCGTGCGTATAAAGAACGTTAAATTCTGCCCAGCCGTTTGAACGTTATGACTGTTTTGCCGAGCGTATTAAAATCTGTGACGCGATTGGAATAGATCTCGGTAATCTGTAGATTAAACAACTTTAGAGGCCGAATCAGTCTTTCCTTATACCTATAGAAAGTTGGGAAATTTCCTAAGCTACGCGAGGATGTACTCGTTTAATTGATTCGGAGTCCCAGAACTCAAGTTATGTCTTTTGCAAGGCTGCTGTCCCGCCGGGACAGAACCTCTGTTTTTAGGTTTTGCGAGTCGTTGGCAATGTCGGGGTAGATGAGGGTTTGCGTACTGTTCTGTGGTTATGATTGTGAGTGTGTGATACCTATGTGCAGGTGGTGCGACCCCGGGAGTACCCTCTACTTCCCGCCAATCCGTTGCACGTGGTTCAGGCAAGTGTGTTGTGATGGATAGCGAGTTGTAGGTTGCATGTTGAGATTAGATGGAATTGTCTACACGATATATGTCCACTTGCCATGTTTTAATGATTGTTATGATATGATGAGCATGTTTAAGATGTTATGATGCCATGTGTTAATATATGACTTTTATATGATGTTGGCATGCTTGCATACATGACATGTTACATGGCCCGGGCGGTGAGAAAGTCATTAACTAATCTGGGAAGGTCGGTGAGAAAGTTATGACTAATCCGGAGAGCCAATAGAGTAAGTCCTACATCGTGATTCCATCTACCGTGGGTTGTGGAAGCGAGGAGTAGGCACCCTCCATCTTCGGGATGGAAGGGGGGGAGGGTGCACACCGATGGGTGTGTACTCAACCATACCGGTATGAGTTTCCAAGGAGATATGAGCATCGCATCGCATTGCATACATGATGATGATGATGATAAAGATATGTGATTATGAATGAGATGATAAACATGTTGTGTGTTGTTGCAATGTAAGTTGTTCTTTTGTTCCATTGCAATATACTTGCTGAGTGATGAACTCACGCTTGTGTTTTATGTGGTTTTTAGGTACTTTGAGATCGGCATGCGGGAAAAAGGGGTTTAGCTACACTTCTACACGTAGCTCCACAATCATAGTCTATGATTAATCACTTGGAGACATGATATTAAGAGTTGTGCCATAAACTTAATGTATGGTTTAATTTAGCATGCTTGTGATTCCTTATTTGCTTCGTTATAGCTTATGGAGTGGTTGAGCATGGTATTATTGGCGTAATTTGATGATATATCCATTTATGTTGATGTTTTAGATGTCGTGTGCTATGATATATCATGCCATGATATTGATATTGTGTTAATTCATGTTAAGACAAAGGAGATGCTGCCGGAATTTCGATTTGTAGCATTTGCTCCTTTGCTGTAATTTATGATAAATTGTGGTATTATGTTGTTGTTTAGTCTACGTGGGGCCCGCGCGTCAGCGAGATAGCCAACCGCACCATGACGTCAGCCGTGATGTCATGGTGACGTCAGGGCGGGGCCCGTGTGTCAGCCCGCTCGGCCGAACCGCGCGATGACGTCAGCGCTGACGTCACCCGATGCGGCCCACATGTCAGACACGCGTGGAACCGTGGACCGGGTCCACGGTGGACCAAGCCAAACCGTGCGCCGGGTCCATGGACCCGAGGCAACGTGGCGGCCCCTGAATGGTCCACGTGTCATGCTGACGCAATAATTAATTTCCGAAAAAAAAATGATTTATTAATTCGGTTTATTTATTTAAAAAATGGAGTCAAACTTCAAATGCTTATAACTTTTGCATTTCAACTCCGATTTGAATGATTCAAATTTCTAAATTTGTATAAAATTGAGATCTACCTAATGGTGAATTTTATTTAATATTTAGACCAAAGTTTTTCTCTGTAATATTATTTAATTGATTATTTAAACTTTAAACACTTATAACTTTTGCGTTTTAACTCCGATTTCGCCGATTCCAATTTCTAAAAATTCATAAAAATATGCTCTCTCTGTTTATGGACTTCATTAGGATGTTTGGATATTTTCATCTACTGTTTTATTTATTTATTGCTATTTGCACGCGTTACGAGTAGACGTTGAGGTGCCCGAAGGCTTCGAAGGTGAAGTGTTGACCCAGGAGCCACCTTAGGACCAAGATCAAGTATTCTTTGAAGGAAAGTTGTGCTTTGACCATGTTGATCCCATTTTGAAATTAGTTTGATTTAAATTATTGCATGCTAGTTCAATTATAAAATGCTTTAATTAATTTTGGGAGATTAGTTAATTACCTAGTTGATGTATGCCACCTTGACATAGACAATTGAATGCCATGAACCCCTTGTCACCCTAGCTGAGGATTAAATAGTTGGACATTATTAAATTGCCAACATGGGAATTTAGATCGTTGTAGTATATTGCTTAGACCTGCTACGTGCTTATGACATGATTTTGGACAAACAAATGTTAATATTGACTTAATGATATATTGAACCTGTTTTGGAAAGGTATCATGTGTTGTGATGTTGATGGCACGTGGTGCATGGTAATCAACTGGGGGTTTGATAAATGGTTTTCGACCGGGGCATGTGGCAAGAATAATCGGGTGGGCCAGTTGTGGCATCGGGAGCGTTGTTTTGGTTCTTCGGGTAGTCATGCCCTGGTCAACATAACGACTTAACCTTGCAAGCCTTTGAACGGAGTTAATCGTGCAACTACATGTCCGTAATGGGACGGACCTAGTTGAGTAAGTTACTAATAACTTGCATGTGATACCTCGGGTGTCAACTACACCCTTTGTGTAGCTTGAAAGGGGAGCGTACCAGTGCGATGGCATGGTACCCGTCCAACGGTATGTCGGTCCCATACTTCGCCTTTGTTAAGGGAATGGATGGTGTATGGCAAAAACCGGAAAGGTTCACTTGCGTAGTTAACCGTTTCCGAAAGGCTTTGTTACGATCACTCGCCCTTGTGGTGTTTGGCTGTATCTTGTGGGTAAAGTGCATAACCTCTGCAGAGTGTAAAATCTATTTGAATAGCCGTGTCCGCGGTATTGGACATTGCACGGGGATAACATTCAAGGGTTAGACTTTCGTGAAAACAACTTGGACTTGGAAGGTTTGGTTTGGTTAATTGATGATGTTGATGGAAATGTGGACTAGGAATGGGAAAGATGTTTATTTAACTCCTGGAAAAGTTATTGATAGTGTACTTGTCTTTACTGCTTTCGAATCTACTTATGATACTTGTCAAATGCTGTTTTACTGCAATTATATCATGAGCCATTCCCTTGTACTATGCCATGCATGTAGTATATTAGTTTGCATTATGTGCCTGACTTATTGAGTACCAAGTATTCACCCTTGCCGCAATACAACATCAGTTGAAGAAGAGTCTACACCAGCTTTGGAGGAGTTTCAAGAGGAGCCGTCTAACTAGGGATCGAGTCCAGTCAGTTGCCTGTGGCATATTGGTTGGCGCCACGCGTTTTCTTTACATATTTCGCTGCAGATTTTATTTGAATAAGTCTTAGCCCTGCGAGGCGTACTTTTGTAACTTGACCATAAGGTCGAGCAACCAGTTTGGTTATCTTAATTAAAGTACTTTATTATTATCGATGTGTATGATTGTGATATTTGCCAATGTTGAGACTGTGTGCACTAGCACGATCCTGGACTAGTGCTGAATACATAGAGGGTCCGGATTTGCAAATTCGGGTCCCGACAGAGGTGGTATCAGAGCCATACTGACTGTAGGCTCAACCCATAGTTAGAATGGTCGTAGTGAGGATAAAATCTATTTTCTAAAGCTAAAAATTTATCAAGATAATGAATGAATTCTCGACTTATCCCCTTCTCTCTTTTCTTACCCCTCGCTGAATTTTCCCCTTACCCTCATCGCAAATTGAAATCTGTTCTTACGTGAGCATTTTGTGACAGATGGAGGGAGAGATCAACTACGTCGACCTTGAGGTTGGCCATGCCGTAGAACTTTGGCGTATGCTGCAGTTTCTTGGAGGTTTTGAGAAGCCGCAATACCAAGTGAACGTCATCAGACAAGCGAGACTGATTAAGGCTTGTGATGTGAAGATCACGGTACATGCCAGGAAGAAGGGCAAGGGCAACCGTCCGATATACTGCACCGCTAGGAGGTCGACAAAGCAGATGGGAATTCAGGAGGTATCACGACGAGCAATGCGACACATCGCCCGCATCTACGCCAGCGAGCTGGAGGGCGCGGTGTACCGCTACCATCCACACAACAACAACCTACTTGACCCGAAGCTGATTCAGGATGAGAATGCCACGGTCACATAGCTGGCACGACTTGTCATCGCTCAGGAGGATGTGCTCGATGATACGAACCGGGAGCTACAGAAGGCTCGCGAGGAGGTCACGATAGAGAAGAACCGATGGCGGGAGGCTCAAGAGCATGTGTCTCACCTTCTGCGAAGGATTGACGAGTTGGAGATGGCATTGTACGGACCAGGACCAGAGCCAGTACTCGAGCTACATGAGCCGGACCCGGAGGAGCCAGATCTTGAGGAGGACACCGCTTCTTCGACTACCACGGTTGCAGGGCATGGTGATTGTTTCACGCTAATGCCACCGCACCCGCACCCAGGCAGTGGAGGTTTTCATAATGAGTGAGCCTAGGTCTTGTAGTTGAGACTCCTTTGTCGAGTCGCGTTATAGAATAAAGATTCACCCTTAGAGACGTTGGATTTTCATTGCTTACTGAGTGTGCAGTATGTGTTGCAGGCCCTTAGGCATTGTAAGCAACCATACCAAGATATTATTATGGTATAGTTAATAAAGTTGGATTTTGAGTTACACCTCCCCGCATAAGTTACTCTACTACTTGTCTATGCTTGTTTCCCTTTTGTCTTTAAATCTTGGAGCAATCAACTGATGGTGAACACCCGCGGAAACCTTGGAGGCAATGGGAGTGGTTCTCGCCCAGCTGGGAACCCTAATGATGGAGCACCTGCACCTCACCCAGCACCGCCAGTCGACATGCAGAACTTTGGAGCTTTTCTTGCTGCACAAACCCAGCTAATGCATGCCAGGATGCAACAGATGCAGCAGGTCACTGCTCAGGCCACCGCTAACCAAGCAAATCAGGGGCAACGACATGGAGCAAAGTTGTCGAAATTCATGAGGACTCACCCACCCACATTCTCTGGGAATGCCAACCTGTTGGAGGCGGATGATTGTCTAAGGTCGATAGAAAGGAAGTTACACATTACCCAATGCATGGGAAATGAGAAGGTGCTTTACGCATCTCATCAGTTGGAAGGGACCGCCGCTGAATGGTGGGAAAACTTCTGTGCCACGCGGGAGAACCCACAGGACATCACGTGGGAGGAGTTTACGGCTGCGTTTCGTCAGTATCATGTGCCTGAAGGAATAATGGACCTTAAGACGGAAGAGTTCAGGGCATTGAAGCAAGGTAATCAACCAGTGTCAGAATATCTGAACAAGTTCACACAGCTTGAACGCTACGCACCTGAAGACGTAGCGACTGATAAGGCCAGACAGTCTCGCTTTATGAAGGGACTCAACTCATGACTACAGGTGGGACTGATCACTCACACCTTTCCAGATTCCCAAGAGCTTGTGAACAAGGCGCTTATTCTTGAGGACAAGCGCAAGGAACTGGATGAGAACCGGAAGCGCAGGATGCAGCAGCAAGGATCACGTCAGGGAGCACAGCAACGTCTGTGGGTTGCGCCGAATCAGTTTTTCAGATTCCAGCCGCAGAATGCAGCAAGGACACCGTCGCCAGCACCAAGGCCTGTGAATCAGAATTTTCAGACTCCAGCCCCAGCCAAGAACGCCGCTACAAGCAACCAGCAGGGCACAGTGAGGCGTTGCTATACATGCAATGAGCCAGGGCATTTCTCCAACAACTGCCCCAAGAGGACAGCCGGAGTGACCCCAGTTCGTTTCAACTTGGGCTCCACACACCAGACCTCACCAGAGCGAATCATGGAGCAAAGACACCAGAGCCGCACCTGCACTGTGGTGAGAGGCAGAGTCAATCACATGACCGCAGATGCACTCCAGAATGCCACAGACATCATATTGGGTAAGATACTTGTCGGGACCCGAATTTGCAAATCCGGACCCTCTGTGTATTCAGCACTAGTCCAGGATCACGCTAGTGCACACAGTCTCAACATAGATGAATATCACAATCATACACAGCGGAAAAGAGAAATAACACAAATATAGAATATAAACTATTGAACGACCTTAAGGTCAACCTTACACTTGTGAAACCTTGACGGCTTCAACTCCAAATAAGCAGCAGCGGAACGAAGAACATCGGTGAATCCCATCAATACGTCACAGTAAAGCGATGTGGTTCGACTCCTAGATAATCGCCTTCTCACGGAACTTCTTCTTCTTCGACGATGTAGACTTTTGCTCACTGGTGATTGTTTGTTTGCAAGGGGTGAGTACATAAAGCACTCAACAAGTCATGCACAGAATGCAAGTCTAATAGCTATATGCATGGCTTATTCCAAATGACAGGCTGAAGGGGTTATTTTGCAATAAACAGCATTCACAAATATTCATAATAGATTGTAAAGCGGTAAAACAGATAATAATAGTAATAATTTCACAGTTGTTTCAAAAGTAAACCATTCCACATCCTTAACCAATTATCACTTTTCCACAGGCAAACTGCCTCCAATCCCAAGTTCAATTTTGAGAAAAACTAACCCTTGACTGTAATCACCGAGCATTGTCCAGTACCGTGGACTCGGCTATTCGAATAGGTTTTTCACTCTGAAGAGGTTATACACTTTACCCACAAGATACAATCCACTCACCACGTCAGCCGTGAATCGCCATACAAGAGTATGCGAATGAGCGATCATAACAAAGCCTTTCGGAAGCCTCTAACTACACAAGTGGACCTCTCCGGTTTTTGCCCTACACCATCCCTTCCCTTAGCAAAGGCGAAGTATGTGACCGACATACCGTTGGATGGGTACCTGGCCGCAGCCCTGGTACGTTCCCCCTTCAATCTACACAAACGATGTAGTTGACACCCCGAGGTACCACAAGTAAGTTATTAGCAGCTTAATCAACTAGGTCCGTCCCATTACAGACATGTGGTTGTACGTTTGACTCAGTTCAAAGGCTTGCAAGGTGAAGTCCTTAGGGTGACCAGGGCAAGACTACCCGAAGAACCAAATCAACATCCCCAGTGCCACAACTGGCCCACCTGATCATTCTTGCCACATGCCCCGGTCGAAAAACTATTTATCAAACCCCAGTTGATTACCATGCACCACGTGCCATCAACATCACATGATACCTTTCCAAAACAGGTTCAATATATCATTAAGTCAATATTAACATTTGATTGTCCAAAATCATGTCATGAGCACGTAAAGGTGTCTAAGCAAAGATACTACAACGGTCTAATTTCCCATGTTGGCAATTTAATAATGTCCAACCAGTAAACCACAACTAGGGTGACAAGGGGTCATGGCACATATTTAAATAATCAAGGTGTCATACAGCAAATTGGTATTTATCTAATCCCCCATATTTAAATAAAGTATTTTCTAATTGAACTAGCATGCAATAATTTGAATCAAAATAAGTTTCAAAATGGGATCAACATGGTCAAAGCACAACTTGCCTGGCCCTTGCAAACTTTTACTGTCCTTTACTCTTTATCCTTGATCCTTGGTCCTCGATCTTCAACTTCCATTTTCTCGATCCTCAGCTCGTTCGAACGATTTCCGGACGACGCGTCTAACGATTAAAGAAGAAGCAAATACAAACCAATTCAAAAGACAAATCAAGTAAACTCCAAATAACAACGGCTTGGGAGAGATTTGGGAACTCGAACGGATTAGATCGAAGTGTTGACAAAAGAGAACGGGCTTTCGGCAAAACACCGAAAAGGGAAAGACTAATAACTGGGAAAGAAAGAATAATATTCCGAAGAATATTTCTTCCGAAGTTATTATCTTGATTGGACAGATAGCGACATATGGGCTCTCGATCTATAGATCGGGTCCATAAGGATATGTTAGTTCACAGTGAACTAAACTGATTCTCGAAGTTGACTTTTGTTGACCGAACGAACACAGTCAAACAAAAGAGAGACGGATGGATTAGATCGGGCACAAAGGTATGACAGATGGCCAATGGTCTATCGACCAAGTCCACGAAGGAATTCTCGATTAATGGCAGATTAGGTTCTCAGGGATAAGATAAGACAAGTGTCTTACCACGATTGAAACAACGGAAAAGATTGCAAAGATATCAACGCGGCTCACGATAAACTTAGTTCATCGAACCGGTCTTAGGTTAGGTTTTGATTCGGCTTTAAAGATGATATGACGATGAGACTAGGCTCACGTCATGATGATAGAACAGATAAAGGCATCGCACTAGGGTTTGTGCAAGAATGCACGCATGCGATGACAACGAAGCGAAGAGAGCCAATCGTTAACGATGAAACGTTAACGATGGAACGTTAACGACGAAACGTTAACGGTGGAACGTTAACGACGGAGCGTTAACGGCAAAACGTTAACGGAGGAACGTTAACGACGAAACGTTAACGACGGAGCGTTAACGACGGAGCGTGAACGGTGGAACGTTAACGGCAAAACGTTACCGACGGAGCGTTAACGACAGAGCGTTAACGGTGAAACATTGACGGCAAAACGTTAGCGGAGGAACGTTAACGGAACGTTAACGGAAGAACGTTAACGGGGAAACGTTAACGGCGAACGTTAACGGTGGATCGTTAACGGCGAACGTTAACGGTGGAGGTCAACAATGATAGGAGACTTCATGAAGCGAAGTAGCGACCGTCGGTGCAACGACATGGCCGCGGTAGAACGCTACCAAGGACGGCTAACCGGTGCGCGAACCGGCGGCACGGGCTAGGTTGAAAAATAACGATTTAAGGCCGGCATCAGCTCCGACGGCAAACGGAGACCAAAAGAACCTTAATGATGGACCAAAACAGTAAGGGCGACCCACCGGACGCGACAACACGGCCGGAGCGAACCAAAATAGCCGGCGTCAAAAGGCGACGCGCGGCGACGTCAAACGGCGGCCTAAATATATAAAAAAAATTCCGGAGGATGGGATGGCAAAGGGAGAATGTCTACTGCGTAGAACGCGGCGAGACGATCTCAACGGTATAGGCGGATTTTGCGGCGCCCTTCCGGATTAATCACAAACTGGCGATTAACGGGTTTCGGATCAAAACTTTGGACGGCCATAACTTCTAGAATAATGATCGGAACTTAACAAAATTTGACCGAGAGCTATATGGGACCAAGAGGCACACCGTGACGTAGGTGGCTCGAAGAAATACCTTCTGGAACAGCGGGGAACGCACGAGGAAGTTTGCCGCTGTTTGGAACGCAGTCTGAACGGAGAAATTAATTTGCTGCGCCAAATCCAGAGGGCAAAACCTTGGGGAAAGATGTGCATCCTATAGAGGACATCCCCAGTAGTCTACACAAAAAATTTCATCGTCAAACTCGAAAAATTGAGGGAGTTATGACCTCGGCAATATTCGATATTGAAAGGGCCGTAACTTTTGATCCCGTGGGCCAAATTGGCTGAATTTTGGACAGCAAACAGATGGTACCTTGTGGCACACCACGGAGAAGACGGATCTTGAAAAGAGTCGACGATCTGCCCGGGACGCGGCTCCAAAGTTCGGCCGGCGTTGGGCGACGTTCGGGCGACATTGGATGGATCTCGGAGTTTTGGAGAATAATCTGTGGCTAGGGGCATGTGGGAGGAGTCTAGGAACCCTTATATAAGTTTGGGGAAGAGGCTAGATCAAGAAAAATCAAGTTTGGACGTGTTTGGAGGTGTTTGGGTCGGTTTGGGCATTTTATCGAGCACATTCTGTGCAGGACTCGGACACGGGGTGACGTGGCAGCATGTGGGGCGTTTGATCTGCATCCGGCGGCTCTGAGCAGCGGGCGACGCGGCTTGATCCGCGCGCGGACGCGTGGAGGCGGCCCAGGCGAGGCCCAGCCGCGGGCGAGCGGCGTGGGGGGCAGGGCGGCACAAGACCGAGCGGGCTGCTGGCCCGGGCGTGTGGCGCAGGGCGAGGTGGCCAGGTGGGCTGGCGCGGGCGTGGCCCAGCTCGGCCTGGCAGGGGAGGCAGGGAGAGGAGGCTGGCGGTTGAGGCGTGGGCCCGGCTGGCGGGCGGGCCGGCAGGAGAGAGAAAGGGAAATGAGGCCCAATGCCAAAAATCCAATTTTTCGAATTAAATTAATTCGAACAAATCAAATAAATTATTAGAGGCAATAAAAATACCCGAAAAATTCTAAGAAAATTCTAGAAAATATTTTGAGGCATTTGAAACTCAAATAAAATATTTCCAACAAAACTTTATATAAACTTTTCAAATAATTAATTAAATTCAACAAAAGGTCCTAATACAAATCGATTCCGAATAAATCCAATAAATAGCAAACGAGCTCCGAAAAATCTCAAAATTTACAGAATAACTTCTTGAAGCACAAGGAAAAATAAAATAAATTTTATTTGATGTTTAGAATAATCAAATTAGATTGTTTTAGCTTTTAGAAAACTCAAATCAAGTTTTATAAACGCGAGAAAAACAACGAAAATTTTTGGGAAGCTAAACTAAACCAAAATTTTTGAAAACCCAAATTTTGGGATGTTACAAATCTCCCCCCTTAACAGAATCTCGTCCCCGAGATTCAGGGCTGACTATAGAATTAGGTTCAGGGGGACTCAACTCTTGAGCTTCCTCGAACATCCAAGCAACTACACACTGGACAGGGGTCGCTTCTGAACAAACGCTTGGTAACATCCAAAATTTTGCAGGCTGCTCCTTGCTGATGAGGTCCTCTTACAAGTCCACTGACTCCAACTGTGTCTGCTTTTCGGCCACGAGGCACTTCTTCTACGGAAAATCTTGATACTAACTTTGTCGGGAAATCTTGAACATCTCACGCACTCCTACTGACGCTTCTGGCAACTCCATTGATAGGCACGCTTGCTTCTATTCCTGAACATTTGATTCTCTGCTTCTTCTAGAAATTGGACAAGCTGTATCTGACAACAAAGCTTATATGCAATTACGCGGTCTTTAACAGGACTTGGATAGCATTCCGGTTGGTCTGGCACTATCTTTGTCGGCTTGATTCTTCAGCATTGACTGAATCTCTGTATCAACTGAATACTCCTTCACAATTCACTTTCTGTCGCAAGTGTCTCGGTAGGCGAGGGACTAGGGTTGAAGTGGGCAGGTATAACACCTTTTCTCCTAGGACAACTATTGTCAAAGTGTCCCGGCTCATTGCATCTGAAGTAACGCTTGTCTGACATCTGCTGGCTTCCACATGATGTAGCACCAGTCTTGGTATTGGTAGGGGTAGAGCTGAGATTGATGTGATCCGCGGTGATCACTTTCTTCTGAGGGCAGCGGTTAGGAAAATTTCCTGGCTGACGACAAGCATAACAAACTCTAGAGAGCAGGCTTCTTTCTTGAGAACGTTTCACCGGGTTGGTGTTATCAAAATTCTGGCTATCAAGGCGAGGCATAGGTGAAATCGCCTCGAACAAAATCTGAGTAGTATGGCAGCTGAGTTGTTGAGAGGCAATCCTCGTTCGCTGTTGCGGTGGTCCTTCTTGACAAACTTTCTGACGCTTGCGGTGGTCTTCCAATTCCTTGCACTCATCTTTCAGGTTAAGGCCTTTGTTAACCAATTCCTCTTGCTTCAACTGACTCCTTGAGCAGGTTGCTTCCATAGTCTTACCACTCACTTTCTGTGTTATAATCTTTATGATGTAATTTATGGGATGATCATGGCTTTCGGCATTGCTTGATCTTTCTGTGGCATTCCTTAACAAATGACCTGACTCGCCACAGTGGTAACATGAACGTTTGGGTCATCGTGTCGGGTTGATGGGGCATTCTCTGGGCCAATGACCTCATTTATCACACAAGAAACAATTCCATGGTGACCAAGTATTACTGATTTCCTGAGGTAGATGGATAGGGTTGACATGCTTCTTCTTCATTTCTTCACGTGGCATAGCTGGTGCGGATGACAATCCTTCTCTTTTTGCTAACTCTTGAGCAATGACAGCTCGAAAATTCTCTCGCTGATGTCAAGTCACAGCGGTCACTACTGAATCCAGGGAACATGGAGATGGGCAATGATCACGGCCTTCACAAAGATAGCATGTGATGTTGCACATAGGACATTTTCCGGGTAAATGGCTTCCTTCACAGTTGGAACAATTGATTGCATGTTCATCAACAGTGTGTCCTATTTCTCCACATCGGATGCATGCACGATCTTCTGATTTGTTTGGTTGACAACACTTCAAAGAACAACATCTCGGTATGGTATTAGGTGCAGGGGTTGTACTCTTCTCTGAACTTGCGGTAGTCACACTATCTTCTGATGACGCAACAAACTGACGAAGGGTAGTGACAAATTCCAATCAAGTGATAATATGTCCATCCTCAGAGGTGATGTAGAAACCTTTCCTCCAGACTAATGCATCTCCTTTTAACTGGCAAGCAGCATAGGGGACATTCTCTTCATCTTCACATTACACCAAAGCTAGCTTCTCTTCTATGACACGAAGCCATATTTCTGCGTCTTTGAGAGTGGCTAATCCATCAAACACGGGTGGGTTGGTCTTCATGAACAAGTCAAACTTTGACTGTGAACAGGAGGTTGCGACTTCAGTGGTGGAGGGATTGATTTTGGCACTGATAACATTCATCTGTTGCATCATTGTCTGCATAAGCTGAGTTTGAGCAGTGACAAACTGATCCAAGTGTTGAATTGCCTCGATTGGTATGGTGGACGGTTGCTGGTCACTATCTGCTTTGACACTGACACCGGTAGTAGCAACTGAACTGACTTGAACTGTCTCAAAGTCACTGCTGTAGTTGGTCCTTTCCATTTGTTGATCACTCCAAGGTTTAGGTAAGAGGGAAAAAGCATAGATGAGGTTCAAGAATCATAGTGCAGGGGAGCATGTTTAACCCAAGAACTTATACAAACATTATTAAGAACTTGGTATGGTTGCTTATCCAAGCCTAAAAGCTTTGCAACACATACTGCACACTCAGCAATCAAGAAAGATCCAAATTCCTAAGCACACAATAATCTAGCGTCTAAAAGGGTAACACTCCTATCTTAAGAGACGCGACTCTCACACATGAGTCTCAACTTACTACTAAGCACTGGTTCTTCAAGCTTCTAGAACACTTCATCGATCCACTTCTCTTCTAGCTCGACGATCTTCAGGGTTGACAGCGACATCCAACACTTCCTCCTTAAGTGTGAAACATCGTTAACTATTTGGAACAACTCAGGTAAGATTTCCATTTAAATCGAAGGGAAGGATAGAACTTTCGGCAAAGAGGAAAGAATGGAAGAATAAGATAAGTCAAGAATGTATTATTCCTTCAAGTTAAATTTTCTCTTTAGAAAATAATTTTGAAGCTCCTAAAGACGGCCAATCTATCTAAGGTCAAGACCTACAGTCAGTATGGCTCTGATACCACCTCTGTCGGGACCCGAATTTGCAAATCCGGACCCTCTGTGTATTCAACACTAGTCCAGGATCACGCTAGTGCACACAGTCTCAACATAGATGAATATCACAATCATACATAGCGGAAAAGAGAAATAACACAAATATAGAATATAAACTATTGAACGACCTTAAGGTCAACCTTACACTTGTGAAACCTTGACGGCTTCAACTCCAAATAAGCAGCAGCGGAACGAAGAACATCGGTGAATCCCATCAATACGTCACAGGCAACTGACAGGGTTCGACTCCTAGATAATCGCCTTCTCACGGAACTTCTTCTTCTTCGACGATGTAGACTTTTGCTCACTGGTGATTGTTTGTTTGCAAGGGGTGAGTACATAAAGCACTCAACAAGTCATGCAGTAATGCAAGTCTAATAGCTATATGCATGGCTTATTCCAAATGACAGGCTGAAGGGGTTATTTTGCAATAAACAGCATTCACAAATATTCATAATAGATTGTAAAGCGGTAAAACAGATAATAATAGTAATAATTTCACAGTTGTTTCAAAAGTAAACCATTCCACATCCTTAACCAATTATCACTTTTCCACAGGCAAACTGCCTCCAATCCCAAGTTCAATTTTGAGAAAAACTAACCCTTGACTGTAATCACCGAGCATTGTCCAGTACCGTGGACTCGGCTATTCGAATAGGTTTTTCACTCTGCAGAGGTTATACACTTTACCCACAAGATACAATCCACTCACCACGTCAGCCGTGAATCGCCATACAAGAGTATGCGAATGAGCGATCATAACAAAGCCTTTCGGAAGCCTCTAACTACACAAGTGGACCTCTCCGGTTTTTGCCCTACACCATCCCTTCCCTTAGCAAAGGCGAAGTATGGGACCGACATACCGTTGGATGGGTACCTGGCCGCAGCCCTGGTACGCTCCCCCTTCAATCTACACAAACGGTGTAGTTGACACCCCGAGGTACCACAAGTAAGTTATTAGCAGCTTAATCAACTAGGTCCGTCCCATTACAGACATGTGGTTGTACGTTTGACTCAGTTCAAAGGCTTGCAAGGTGAAGTCCTTAGGGTGACCAGGGCAAGACTACCCGAAGAACCAAATCAACATCCCCAGTGCCACAACTGGCCCACCTGATCATTCTTGCCACATGCCCCGGTCGAAAAACTATTTATCAAACCCCAGTTGATTACCATGCACCACGTGCCATCAACATCACATGATACCTTTCCAAAACAGGTTCAATATATCATTAAGTCAATATTAACATTTGATTGTCCAAAATCATGTCATGAGCACGTAGCAGGTCTAAGCAGTATACTACAACGGTCTAATTTCCCATGTTGGCAATTTAATAATGTCCAACCAGTAAACCACAACTAGGGTGACAAGGGGTCATGGCACATATTTAAATAATCAAGGTGTCATACAGCAAATTGGTATTTATCTAATCCCCCATATTTAAATAAAGTATTTTCTAATTGAACTAGCATGCAATAATTTGAATCAAAATAAGTTTCAAAATGGGATCAACATGGTCAAAGCACAACTTGCCTGGCCCTTGCAAACTTTTACTGTCCTGTACTCTTTATCCTTGATCCTTGATCCTCGATCTTCAACTTCCATTTTCTCGATCCTCAGCTCGTTCGAACGATTTCCGGACGACGCGTCTAACGATTAAAGAAGAAGCAAATACAAACCAATTCAAAAGACAAATCAAGTAAACTCCAAATTAAGAACGAACAGCATTGGGCACAACGGCTTGGGAGAGATTTGGGAACTCGAACGGATTAGATCGAAGAGTTGACAAAAGAGAACGGGCTTTCGGCAAAACACCGAAAAGGGAAAGACTAATAACTGGGAAAGAAAGAATAATATTCCGAAGAATATTTCTTCCGAAGTTATTATCTTGATTGGACAGATAGCGACATATGGGCTCTCGATCTATAGATCGGGTCCATAAGGATATGTTAGTTCACAGTGAACTAAACTGATTCTCGAAGTTGACTTTTGTTGACCGAACGAACACAGTCAAACAAAAGAGAGACGGATGGGTTAGATCGGGCACAAAGGTATGACAGATGGCCAATGGTCTATCGACCAAGTCCACGAAGGAATTCTCGATTAATGGCAGATTAGGTTCTCAGGGATAAGATAAGACAAGTGTCTTACCACGATTGAAACAACGGAAAAGATTGCAAAGATATCAACGCGGCTCACGATAAACTTAGTTCATCGAACCGGTCTTAGGTTAGGTTTTGATTCGGCTTTAAAGATGATATGACGATGAGACTAGGCTCACGTCATGATGATAGAACAGATAAAGGCATCGCACTAGGGTTTGTGCAAGAATGCACGCATGCGATGACAACGAAGCGAAGAGAGCCAATCGTTAACGATGAAACGTTAACGATGGAACGTTAACGACGAAACGTTAACGGTGGAACGTTAACGACGGAGCGTTAACGGCAAAACGTTAACGGAGGAACGTTAACGACGAAACGTTAACGACGGAGCGTTAACGACGGAGCGTGAACGGTGGAACGTTAACGGCAAAACGTTACCGACGGAGCGTTAACGACAGAGCGTTAACGGTGAAACATTGACGGCAAAACGTTAGCGGAGGAACGTTAACGGAACGTTAACGGAAGAACGTTAACGGGGAAACGTTAACGGCGAACGTTAACGGTGGATCGTTAACGGCGAACGTTAACGGTGGAGGTCAACAATGATAGGAGACTTCATGAAGCGAAGTAGCGACCGTCGGTGCAACGACATGGCCGCGGTAGAACGCTACCAAGGACGGCTAACCGGTGCGCGAACCGGCGGCACGGGCTAGGTTGAAAAATAACGATTTAAGGCCGGCATCGGCTCCGACGGCAAACGGAGACCAAAAGAACCTTAATGATGGACCAAAACAGTAAGGGCGACCCACCGGACGCGACAACACGGCCGGAGCGAACCAAAATAGCCGGCGTCAAAAGGCGACGCGCGGCGACGTCAAACGGCGGCCTAAATATATAAAAAAAATTCTGGAGGATGGGATGGCAAAGGGAGAATGTCTACTGCGTAGAACGCGGCGAGACGATCTCAACGGTATAGGCGGATTTTGCGGCGCCCTTCCGGATTAATAACAAACTGGCGATTAACGGGTTTCGGATCAAAACTTTGGACGGCCATAACTTCTAGAATAATGATCGGAACTTAACAAAATTTGACCGAGAGCTAGATGGGACCAAGAGGCACACCGTGACGCAGGTGGCTTGAAGAAATACCTTTTGGAACAGCGGGGAACGCATGAGGAAGTTTGCCGCTGTCTGGAACGCAGTCTGAACGGAGAAATTAATTTTCTGCGCCAAATCCATAGGGCAAAACCTTGGGGCAAGATGTGCATCCTGTAGAGGACATCCGCAGGAGTCTACACAAAAAATTTCACCGTCAAACTCGAAAAATTGAGGGAGTTATGGCCTCGGCAAGATTCGAGATTGAAACAGCCGTAACTTTTGATCCCGTGGGCCAAATTGGCTGAATTTTGGACAGCAAACAGATGGTACCTTGTGGCACACCACGGAGAAGACGGATCTTGAAAAGAGTTGACGATCTGCCCGAGACGTGGCTCCAAAGTTCGGCCGGTGTTGGGCGACGTTCGGGCGACATTGGATGGATCTCGGAGTTTTGGAGAATAATCTGTGGCTAGGGGCGCATGGGAGGAGTCTAGGAACCCTTATATAAGTTTGGGGAAGAGTCTAGATCAAGAAAAATCAAGTTTGGACGTGTTTGGAGGTGTTTGGGTCGGTTTGGGCATTTTATCGAGCACATTCCGTGCAGGACTCGGACACGGGTGACGCGGGCAAAGACGTGGGGCGCTTTGATCTGCATCCGCGGCTCGAGCAGCGGGCGACGCTGCCTGATCCACAAGGACGCTGGAGGCGCCCAGGCGAGGCTGGCCCCGCGAAGCGGCGTGAGGGGCCCATGGCGGCGCACAAGACCGAGCGGGCTGCCTCGGGCGCGTGGGCGCAGGGGCGAGGTGGCTGTGGGTCAAGGCGGGCGTGGCTCACCGGCCTACCGGGCAGGGAGGCAGGGAGAGGAGGCTGGCGGTTAAGGCGTGGGCCCGGCTGGCGGGCGGGCCGGCCGGAGAGAGAAAGGGAAATGAGGCCCAATGCCAAAAATCCGATTTTTCGAATTAATTTAATTCGAACAAATCAAATAAATTATTAGAGGCAATAAAAATACCCGAAAAATTCTAGGAAAATTCTAGAAAATATTTTGAGGCATTTGGAACTCAAATAAAATATTTCCAACAAAACTTTATATAAACTTTTCAAATAATTAATTAAATTCAACAAAAGGTCCTAATACAAATCGATTCCGAATAAATCCAATAAATAGCAAACGAGCTCCGAAAAATCTCAAAATTTACAGAATAACTTCTTGAAGCACAAGGAAAAATAAAATAAATTTTATTTGATGTTTAGAATAATCAAATTAGATTGTTTTAGCTTTTAGAAAACTCAAATCAAGTTTTATAAACGCGAGAAAAACAACGAAAATTTTTGGGAAGCTAAACTAAACCAAAATTTTTGAAAACCCAAATTTTGGGATGTTACAATACTTGTCAATTCAGTACCTGCAACAGTTTTGTTTGACTATGGAGCTTCGCATTCGTTTGTTTCTCTAGAATTTGTTTCTAAGAATGATCTGGAGATTGTGGATCTTAAGTGCATGCTTATAGTTCAAACCCCTGGGTCAGAATACTAATAGATGGGGTAGAGTTCTTAGCGAACTTGATTATATTGGGAACCCAGACCCTAGATGTTATTTTGGGAATGGACTGGTTATCCAAGCACAAGGCCGTGCTAGACTGTGGACGAAGAGTCATATCAGTTGAAAGCCCGTGTGGAAGGAAAATGGAATTTTAAGCGACTGCCATTAGGGATGAACAGAACAAGCTGAAGAAACCGTACCGGATGTCCACTGAAGAATTGATGGAGATGAAGAAACAGCTTGAAGAGTTGATGGAGAAAGGATTCATCAGACCGAGTTCATCGCCATGGGGAGCGCCAGTTCTGTTCATCAAGAAGAAGGATGGGAGTTTCAGGATGTGCATTGACTACCGTGCACTTAATGATGTCACCGTGAAGAATAAGTACCCGCTACCCAGGATCGATGACCTGTTTGACCAGCTAAGAGGAGCCGGAGTTTTCACCAAGATTGATCTGAGATCGAGATACCACCAGCTGAAGATCCGATCGGAAGATATTCCAAAGACCGCATTCTCGTCAAGATATAGACATTACGAGTTTACTGTTATGTCCTTCGGTCTGACAAATGCGCAAGCTTACTTCATGAATATGATGAACAAGGTTTTCATGGAGTACTTGGATAAGTTTGTCGTCGTGTTCATAGATGACATTCTCATCTACTCCAAGACAAAGGAAGAACATGCAGAGCACCTGAGGCGAGTTTTGGAGAAGCTGAGGGAACAACAACTCTTCGCCAAGTTCAGCAAGTGCGATTTTTGGAAAGACAAGGTAGAATTCCTTGGACATGTAATGACCGCAGAAGGAGTTGCGGTAGATCCAAGCAAGGTAGAAGCTGTGTTACATTGGGAATAGCCGAAGACCGTGACCCAGATTCGTAGTTTCCTTGGGATGGCAGGATACTACCACCGCTTCATCGAAGGCTTTTCGACAATTGCGAGACCCCTTACGCAATTGTTGAAGAAGGAGATGAAGTTTGCCTGGACGCTAGAGTGCGAGAAGAATTTTCAAGAGTTGAAGAAGCGATTGACATCAGCACCGGTGTTAGTTCTACCAGACGTCAATCAAAGCTTTGATATTTACTGTGACACATCACGCCAAGGACTTGGATGTGTGCTGATGCAGAACGGGAAGGTCGTCGCATATGCATCAAGGCAACTGAGGCCGCATGAGGAGAATTATCCGAGGCATGACCTAGAGTTAGCTGCCGTAGTGCATGCTTTGAAGTTGTGGCGTCATTATTTGATTGGGAACAGATGTGAAGTGTATACGGATCATAAGAGTCTTAAGTACATATTCACCCAATCAGAGTTGAATATGAGGCAGAGAAGATGGTTGGAACTGATCAAGGATTATAATGTGGGAATCCACTACCATCCCGGGAAGGCCAATGTGGTGGCCGATGCCTTGAGTAGGAAGAGCCATACTGTGAACATGTTGATAGCCGCGAATCCGGAAGAGCTATGCAAGGATTTCCAGAAGATGCAGATTGAAGTGGCCCCAGAAGGATTCTTGGCCGCATTAGAGGTGAGGCCTACCCTGGAGGATCAGATCTGAGAAGGACAGAAGGACGATGACAAGATCCGCAGGATTAAGTCCAAAATGGATGAAGGCAAGGCAAAAGACTTCAAACTGGATGAGCAAGGCACGTTGTGGATGGAGGATCGAATTTGTGTGCCAAACAAGAAGGAGCTGAAACAATTGATACTGGAGGAAGCCCATGACTCCAAGTATTCAATCCATCTAGGAAGTGCTAAGATGTATCAGGATTTGAAGGAAAGATTCTGGTGGCCGAGCATGAAACGTGAAGTTGCCGAACATGTTGCGTTGTGCGACATATGTTAGAGAGTTAAGGCAATGCAACAGAGACCAGTAGGATTGCTACAGCCGTTGAAGATACCTGAGTGGAAATGGGAGAAAATCGGAATGGACTTCATTACCGGTTTACCCAAGACTCAAGGAGGATATGACTCCATATGGGTTGTAGTAGACCGCTTGACTAAGGTCGCCCATTTTATCTCGGTAAAGACCACTTACTCGGGGGATAAGTTAGCGGAATTGTACATGACCAGGATCGTCTGTTTGCAGGGGTGCCGAAGAAGATTGTATCGGACAGAGGTACCCAGTTTACCTCGAGATTCTGGAATAAGCTGCATGAAGCCATGGGAACCCGTTTGAATTTTAGTACAGCTTATCACCCTCAGACGGGTGGACAGACCGAAAGAGTTAACCAGATTCTAGAGGACATGTTGAGAGCTTGTGCGTTAGCTTATGCCACCTCTTGGGATAAAAGTCTGCCGTATGCTGAGTTCAGCTACAACAATAGCTATCAAGCAAGTCTACAAATGTCACCATTTGAGGCACTATACGGTCGACCCTGTCGAACACCGTTGAACTGGAATGAGACAGGTGAACGCCGTATCTTTGGGCCAGACATTCTTCAGGAAGCCGAAGGGCAGATTGCCATGATCCGGGAAAGACTGAAGATAGCACAGTCAAGACAGAAAAGCTACGCCGATTCTGTCGCCGAGACTTGAGCTTTGAACCAGAGGATTTCGTGTACCTTAGGGTTACACCACTCAAGGGAGTCAAGAGATTCCATGCCAAAGGAAAACTCGCACCCCGTTATGTCGACCCATTTAAAATTTTGAGCCGCAGAGGTGAAGTCGCTTATCAGTTGGAGTTGCCGCAGTCATTGGCAGGGGTACATGACGTGTTCCACGTGTCCCAACTGAAGAAGTGTCTTCGAGTACCAGACGAGCAGACACCGTTAGAGTCAATAGAACTGCGAGAGGATCTCACTTACAAGGAACATCCCGTCAAGATTTTGGACACCATGGACCGAGAGACGAGAAACAAGTCAACCCGTTTCTGCAGAGTTCAATGGAGCAACCATGCAGAGATTGAAGCAACTTGGGAGCGTGAGGAGGATTTGAAGAAAGAATTTCCAAACCTATTCTTTAGTAAGCCCTGAATCTCGGGGACAAGATGCTATTAAGGGGGGAGGTTTGTAACACCCCAATTTTTGCTTTTCATGAATTTAAATAACATTTGGCACTTTTGTGAATTTTTGGAATTTTCTGGGATTTATTTGGATTTATTTCGAATTTATTTGAATTTATTTCCTTTTCAAATAATTAAAGAATTTAATTTTGCAAATAAAGTTTTGTTGGAAATATTTTATTTCATTCCAAAATGTTCCAAAATATTTTCTAGAATTTTTCTGAAATTTTTCTTAGTGTTTTGCTATTTTTAATGAATTAAATGAATTTCTGGGAGTTAATTTGAATATTTAATCGCTGGAAATCCAAACCGGGTTTTACTATTCACCCGACCGAGCCCGAGTCGAACTCGAGTCCGAGTCCGACCCGAACCCAACCGCGTCACACGGTCGAGCCGAACCCAGTCTGCCGAAACCCTAACGTCGCGACCATTGGATCACGATCCAACAGCTGAGACTGAACCACGTCACCCGAACCCGAGTCTGACCGAGCCAGCCACGTCGCCCGAGCCGGACCCGAGCCCAAACCCCGCAACTATTGGATCGAGATCCAACGGCTCGCGTGCGTCCACATCACCCAAGCCGTATCCACGCCGGACTCCGCCGCCCGTACCGGCCTCGCCGCGGAATCCGCGCGTATCTCGACGTTGGAGCCGGCATTTAAAGCCCGGATCTGTGCCCGAGGATTGCCTGCTGCTTGCGCGACATTCGCCCCAACTCACAGTGCCCTAGCCGCCGCCTTGCGCCCACAATTGCTCGCCGTAGTTGATTAGGGCTAAGCTTCGGTTTTGGGGGATTTTCCACCGTCGTCCGCCGTCTTCCGTCGTCACCGACCCCAGATCCGAACTCCTCGCGTCGAGACGCATCTGGGAGTGCTAGTCTTCACGCCAGAGGAGCCCCGCAACGCCATTCGGGTGGTCATCGTCTTCGTCTCCGGTCTGCCCGCGCCGCCGCACGCCATCGCCGGACTTCGAGCTCGAACATCCGTTGGATCCAGATCGGACGGCTACGGTGAGTCCACGTTTCCCCCGAAACCGTAGAAAACCAGATTAGATCCGGACCGTTTGATCAAGATCCAACGGCCCACTTTCGTCCACGTCACCCCATAGCGAATCCACGTTGCGGTTTTAGATTCAATCCCAACCGTTGGATCTAGATCCAACGGCGTAGATTGAGCCACGCATCGGCCACCGGGACATGCCACGCCACCCACGGTGAGGCGAAAGCCCGATCCAATCTGGACCGTCCGATCCGAATCGAACGGCCCAGATTAGCCGCGTTGTACCGCAATGTGCGGCATTGGATCCAATCGGAACTATTGATTTTCAAATCGATGGTCCAGATCGCGCCACATGTCCGGGAGCCGAATCAGCGCGGTTAGCCGCGGTCGCCGCTGACGTCACGCGTGACGTCACGTGGGGCCCGCGCGTCAGCGGGATAGCCAACCGCACCATAACGTCAGTCGTGACGTCATGCTGACGTCATGGCGGGGCCCGTGTGTCAGCCCGCTCGGCCGAACCGCGCGATGACGTCAGCGCTGACGTCTTCCGATGCGGCCCACATGTTAGAGACGCGTGGAACCGTGGACCGGGTCCACGGTGGACCAAGCCAAACCGTGCGCCGGGTCCATGGACCAGAGGCGACGTGGCGGCCCCTGATTGGTCCACGTGTCATGCTGACGCAATAATTAATTTCCGAAAAAGAAAATGATTTATTAATTCGGTTTATTGATATCAAAAATGGAGTCAAACTTCAAATGCTTATAACTTTGGCATTTCAACTCCGATTTGAGTGATTCAAATTTCTAAATTTGTATAAAATTGAGATCTACCTAATGGTGAATTTTATTTAATTTTTAGACCAAAGTTTTTCTCTGTAATATTATTTAATTTATTATTTAAACTTTAAACGCTTATAACTTTTGCGTTTTAACTCCGATTTTGCCGATTCCAATTTCTAAAAATTCATAAAAATATGCTCTCTCTGTTTATGGACTTCATTTGGATGTTTGGATAATTTTTATCTATTGTTTTATTCATTTATTGCTATTTACACGCGTTACGAGTAGACGTTGAGGTGCCCGAAGGCTTCGAAGGTGAAGTGTTGACCCAGGAGCCACCTCAGGACCAAGATCAATTATTCTTTGATGGCAAGTTGTGCTTTGACCATGTTGATCCCATTTTGAAATTAGTTTGATTTAAATTATTGCATGCTAGTTCAATTATAAAATGCTTTAATTAATTTTGGGAGATTAGTTAATTACCTAGTTGCTGTATGCCACCTTGACATAGACAATTGAATGCCATGAACCCACTTGTCACCCTAGCTGAGGATTAAATAGTTGGACATTATTAAATTGCCAACATGGGAATTTAGATCGTTGTAGTATATTGCTTAGACCTGCTACGTGCTTATGACATGATTTTGGACAAACAAATGTTAATATTGACTTAATGATATATTGAACCTGTTTTGGAAAGGTATCATGTGTTGTGATGTTGATGGCACGTGGTGCATGGTAATCAACTGGGGGTTTGATAAATGGTTTTCGACTGGGGCATGTGGCAAAAATAATCGGGTGGGCCAGTTGTGGCATCGGGAGCGTTGTTTTGGTTCTTCGGGTAGTCATGCCCTGGTCAACATAAGGACTTAACCTTGCAAGCCTTTGAACTGAGTTAATCGTGCAACCACATGTCCGTAATGGGACGGACCTAGTTGAGTAAGTTACTAATAACTTGCATGTGATACCTCGGGTGTCAACTACACCCTTTGTGTAGCTTGAAAGGGGAGCGTACCAGTGCGATGGCATGGTACCCGTCCAATGGTATGTCGGTCCCATACTTCGTCTTTGTTAAGGGAAGGGATGGTGTACGGCAAAAACCGGAAAGGTTCACTTGCGTAGTTAGCCGTTTCCGAAAGGCTTTGTTACGATCACTCGCCCTTGTGGTGTTTGACTGTATCTTGTGGGTAAAGTGCATAACCTCTGCAGAGTGTAAAATCTATTCGAATAGCCATGTCCGTGGTATTGGACATTTCTCGGGGATTACAGTCAAGGGTTAGACTTTCGTGAAAACAACTTGGACTTGGAAGGTTTGGTTTGGTTAATTGATGATGTTGATGGAAATGTGGACTAGGAATGGGAAAGATGTTTATTTAACTCCTGGAAAAGTTATTTATAGTATACTTGTCTTTACTGCTTTCGAATCTACTTATGATACTTGTCAAATGCTGTTTTACTGCAATTATACTATGAGCCATTCCCTTGTACTAAGCCATTCATGTATTATATTAGTTTGCATTCTGTGCATGACTTGCTGAATACCAAGTACTCACCCTTACCGCAATACAACATCAGTTGAAGAAGAGTCTACACCAGCTTTGGAGGAGGAGTTTCAACAGGAGCCGTCTAACTAGGGATCGAGTCCAGTCAGTTGCCTGTGGCATATTGGTTGGCGCCATGCGTTTTCTTTACATATTCCGCTGCAGATTATATTTGAATAAGTCTTAGCCCTGCGAGGCGTACTTTTGTAGCTTGACCATAAGGTCGAGCAACCAGCTTGGTTATCTTAATTAAAGTACTTTATTATTATCGATGTGTATGATTGTGATATTTGCCAATGTTGAGACTGTGTGCACTAGCATGATCCTGGACTAGTGCTGAATACACAGAGGGTCCGGATTTGCAAATTCGGGTCCCGACACTCCCCCTCCTCCACCGCTCGCACACACTCTTCCACCCGCAAGTGGCCCGCCTCCGCCGAGGCCGAGCTTGACCGCCCCGAGCCCACCAAGCATGCCAGCAAGGCGCTTAAACCGGCGAAGGCGCTCGGGAGGAAGAAGAAGAAGGCGGTGCGTTGGGTGAGAGAAAGCTCGAGAGACAGGAGTCGACATCTCCAATGGGGAGGGGTTAGGGGCGAGATTGGCAATGCCGCTTCTTTCCGCGGAGGTGTTTTTGATATCCTTTGAAGGACACTAATGCAACTGCTATCATTACTGTGTCCTCCAGTTCAGTTCTGTTGTTGGTGCCTATTTTAGTTAAACCGTTTTTGCTTCCATAGGCCGACTGATGTGGTACAGGTTTCTATTTTTGGAGTCATAAAGTGGGTGTTTTGGTGCTTCAAGCGATTCTTTTCTGCATTTAGGGACTAATAAGTTAGAATTTTCTGACTACAACTCCATGCTGGCATGGCATGTTGTAACACAGTGAGAGTGGCCCAACATGTGTTGAAATTGGCTTGCTTTGATTCGAGACTATTTGCTTCAATCGTTTTTCGATGGTTTCAGTCTGCGTTGTTAAATATGAACTAATGTTGCAAACTGATGCTGAAATGTTTATGCTTTTATTGCAGCGTGAAAGGAGTGTGTGTTTAACGTGATCCAGCTGGTTAGTAATCAACGGGATGGATGGGAAAGGCGTGTTTGTGGAAATAGGCATGAAAGAGGACGACATTACGACAATGCTGTTTGGAAAGAAAGTTGCTGTGTTGAGAGAAGACGCATTTGATTGTTCCAAGGACGAGAGACAAATCCTTGGAACAAATGCGAGCAATGCATTGGTACCAAGTAGCACACCATCCGGCTCTGCCTCCAAATAGAGGACGGTGCCCTGTCGTATAGTAGAGGCCTTGACATATGGCAACTTATCAAGCTATCATGTTTTCTATCGTACTGCCAATGAACAGATGCAGAAAGCAATTTCTCCTGATGCCGGACTTTCAATGTAACATTGTAGGTGGGATGCACTGTACAATTTTCAGTTAAATTGACATGTTTACATATCAGTTATTGAAACATGAGCTACTTGCTTAAAGAATTAAATAATTGTGAACCAGTTCATGGTGACTTTATATGTTTGCTTGCAGTTGTAGCCACTTCATCTATCAATTCCTCAGCTGTTTACTATTATTTAGCATGATATTTCAGTTTTTTTGTTCGTCTATTTTATTAACGAGACATCAAACGCTATATGGTTATTAATCTGCTCTTTTTGTTTGTGTGTATTTGGTGGAGGTGTTTTGTTAAACTTTTGTTAAAACCCTTATATACTGTTAGGAAAGAGATTGCTGATGAAACTGATCGCATAACTGGGAAAGCGAAGGCTATATCAAATGTTCCCATCCATTTGAGTATATATTCTCCACATGGTAAGTATACTAAAGTATACTTAGATTGGATTTGCTGAGGAGTACCTTGATGTGTGCTTATTCAAATTCAAAACACAAGCTTTATGTTAAAGTGTGTTGCTGCTGCTGCACTATATTGCCTAAAGACTTCTATGTGCTGAGTAGACATATGGTCCTTACCACTTGAACTTTTTGAACTAAATTAATTTGGCAAATTTTTACTTGCAGTTGTTAACTTGACACTTATCGATCTTCCTGGACTGACGAAGGCTGTTGTAGGCAATGTCACAATTTTTGCCTTAGCTGCTTTTGTTTTGTTGACATACTCTTTTTTATTTAACTGCTGGTACCTGCAACTTTTTACTACAGAGGGGCAACCAGAGTCTATTGTCCAAGATATTGAAAACATGGTTCGGTCTTATGTTGACAAGTTAAAAAAATCATTGCTGCTGCTTGCTACTGATTATAGTCCAATATTTATTTGATCTACATTTACTTTATGAATATTATCTGTTATGCTATGCCAATTCTCAGCAATATTCATGTTTTAGCTTGATGGTCCTGTGTAGGCAGTTTTTTTTTCCTCCTGGTGTGTTTTTAATGAAGTTGGAAAGTCTTATTTGTTTTTTCACTCTTGTTATATAACCATGGTATTATAAGATGAGTTCTATTTTATACAGGGCAAAAGATGATTGTTCATCTTCTTGAGTAAAACCTATCATTTTTTTCTGCCTCTATTCTTTTGTCTGGAAACTTTAGCCAAACTGTATCATACTGGCCATCTTTCCTGCTAACCAAGATATAGCAACATCAGACGCTATCAAGCTTGCTAGGGATGTTGATCCTTCAGGTGCAGTTTGAATTTTATTCACCGCGGCATTTCAAATCTCACTCGCATAAGACAATAATTATCAATACATCATTTTTTATATCACATAGTAATCTGTCCAGTTTCATTCCTTTTTATTGACGTCTTATTTCAAAATATTTTTTAGGTGACAGGACCTTTGGAGTCTTAACAAAGCTTGATTTGATGGATAAGGGTACCAACTCTGTGATGTATGTTTTTTTTCAATTGTTCTGAACTCATCTGCTATGGACAGAGCTCTCAAATATCTTCATGGAATCCTAGGTACTCAAAGGGAGGCAGTGTCGCCTACAGCATCCCTGGGTGGGAATTGTCAACCGCTCACAAGCTGATATCAACAAAAATGTTGACATGCTCGTAGCACGACGCAAAGAAAAGGAGTACTTTGAGGGCTTGTTTGGGAGCATCTAATCCCGCCGGGTTCCCCGTCGATTCCCTGGGATGGCGTCCCACGAGGAAAATTGCCCCAATCCAGTTTGAAGCCGCGTTTGGGAGCACTCGTGGTCAGGTTTTTCTGGCCCAATCCGCGTCAAATCCCCGGGGAAGAAAACAACGTCTCCATCCTCGTGAATAATTCTCCCTGCCGCACTCGCGCGACGGCGTGGCCTCTCCCCATCAGGGCCGACTCGCGCGACGGCGAGCCTCTCCCCATCAGCGCCGACTCGCGAGTTTCAACTCCACCTTTCCATCACCGCTCCTCGCGACTCCTCCACCTACAACTCCGGCGACATCTCCTCAGTTAGTTCTATCTCTTCCTCTTCCCAATCTCTCGTCCTTGCTCTTTTTCATCGAACCCTTTTCTCATAGATCTGGTGTAGGGGAGGATGGTTGCTGTTCTTGAGGATTTGTGCTGAGGCGCCAGGGAGGGCGGAGGAAGGAACCGTCAGCTTGGGGTAAGACTTGTTCAACCCGGTTATCAGATCTGGTGTAGGGTTTCATTTTTTACTCTCTTATCAGATCTATTACACCTAGTCTTGTTGAACCCGGTGATACAGGTTTGTAGAGGTGCTGCTGCTCGCATTCTTTACTGAGCCTTGCCTATTTTGCAAGGTATTATCTTGTTTGCTCGCTTGATCTTGTTTGCTTTACTGAGCCCTTCTTGCTTTTGTGTATCCTTGGAGATGTGTGTGAATGTCGGGTGGATGAAATCAGCAGTGCTAGGGTTGATTTTAGTAATGTTGTAGATTTTATGAGTAGAATCAGAAAGGTCTGTTCAACTTCAGTCCATGTAGTTCATTGAGTAGAGTCTAATGTCTTCGACACAAATAGAAGAGCGCAAAACCTATGTTTAACCAAATGGCTTTGTAACTTGTGTGCCCAACTCTCTGCATTTTGAAATCTATATGGTTCTTTGACACTTCTAGATTTATGTAGTATCATCTTAGTTAAGAATTCAATGCACTGTGATATGTTCACTACTTTTGTTCAGCGTTGCTCTTTGCCTCTTTTATTGTGCAAATTGATGGGGAACAAGATAAACTCAGACAATTTATCTGACAACATCCACAGGATCAACTCGTAGTCTAAATCAACAGTGCTAGGGTTGATTTTATGAAATCAGATCTGTGAATGGTAGCTGTTGCAGAAAGCTCAGAGCATCTTCTTACAAGATGTCACCCTTCAGCCTCTTCTGATCGACTGACACCTTTGCTAAAACTGAACAACTCGATCCAGAATTCAGTCCAATTACTTGCGACATTGCATCAGTAATATATAGTGGTTTCAAACTGCACATCTGTTTGACACAAGCCACTTGCTAGCTGCTACAAGATGTGTTATTCATCAGGCACAATGAATTCTTTTTAAGTAGTTCCATACATAAGTTAGCTCATGTTAAAATTCAGAATCTAGACCTCTGCAGAGCTTGCACCATTTTCATGCTAATTAAGTTATCCATTTCTCTAGTCAATGATCCTTTTTTCTTCAGGGCAACTCAATCAATTGCATAGAAGGGGAACAGGTAGCTTCTAGGTTTACAGATTGGCAGGAAAATGCCATGTTCTCAAATATATGCAGCCTGTTGCTATGCCATGCATGAGGAGGAAAAGGGGACAATATAATGACCGATTATGGCAAGAAGTTATCAACACCGACAGTTTATTCTTCATGATTACTCAACAGTTCTAGCATGATTTACTCATAGACATTCCATATGAATCATGTTGAAATAGAAATGGATGTATCTCATTTGAACTTACTGTCTATCATATGAATCATGTTGCCAGTACCTGTATGGGATATCTTTTAGTGAAATGATTATCGATTTGCCCATGGTGTGTCATGTGAAATCATGAAACTATGATTCTTGGTTTGTTGTTTACAATAGTGGGGTGGTAGTTTGGTATTCAAGGATAATCGAATATCATTTTAGTGTATTATTTGCAATTATTCAGAGTTACAACTTACAATATGTTATGTTACTGTATTATTTTAGTGTAGTTGCAGGATATTAAGCTTTGATGCTCAGGTTTTCATATTCCAGTTTGCAAATTCAGTGGACAAGTGTGTTACTTAACTCTAGTCTCGTGTCTTGATAGTTGATACTGAAAGTCTGAAACTAAATAGGTTGTATTGTGCCTTAACTTTCTGTCTAGTGTACGATTCATTTTTATAGTTAAGTAGCAATCGATAGTTATCTTAGATAAGGGTAGTGTATCATGATCACAAATCTTTTGCTTTCATTATGTTCCTGCAGGCTCCGACTGACCTCATGTAGTGATTTAAGCCTTGAAATTGCATCTGGAGATGATGATACAAGTGAATATCCTTTTAATTTGGACGGGAGCTTTTACTCACTAGATTTTCAATATGCCATCAAGCAGTCTTTGAATTTTTTGAATCTCAAGGAATTTTATTCATGTGGCTTCCAAATGGTGGAAGGGAATAAATTTCTCTTGGGGGAAATTGCCATAGGGATTGAGGGGGATTCAAGATGCCATTAAAATCCCTCCATAGGGAAAATTTTCTCTAGTTTTTTTTCCCTAGCATCCAAACAAGCCCTGAAAGTAGTCCCGATTATGGTCACTTGGCACATAAAATGGGTGCAGAGTATCTTGCTAAGCTTCTATCTCTGGTGAGGGCATTTTATTGTTGTGGTGTATTTTGCTCGAACTGAATTGTATAAACTAATTGCTGATGAACTTCCATTTTTTCATCCAGCATTTAGAGGCTGTAATCAGAGCCAAAATTCCAAGTATTGTAGCCATGATTAACAAAACAATTGATGAAATTGAAGCTGAGTTGGATCGACTTGGTAGACCAATTGGAGGTGACGCTGGGGTAAGAATATCTGTACTTCGTTTTTTTATAATCTATGTTATGTTGCTGTGAGGGGTCATGCTCTAGGTGCATGTTGTCCATAAAAAACTAGGAAGTCGTTTGTGTCACAACTTGCAATATTCATTTGCAGCAATGACACCATAGCACATTATATATTTCCAAACATTGTTTATATGACATTTGTATCTCATAAAATTAACGCAATGTACAGGCACATCTGTACACAATATTGGACATGTGTTATGCATTTGACCGTGTCTTTAAAGAGCACTTGGATGGCGGGTAAGATATTCAACTAGCTTTTTTCTTGATGGATTTTGTCTTTCATAATTTTTCCACGTGTTGATACACTGTTATTCTTAGATGTATGGCGAAGAAAATCCGAGCATGCTTTTTTCATTTGAAAGAATGTTTTTTTTGATAATGTACACCTAATTACTCTTTGTTTTGTCAGCCGACCAGGTGGAGATAGGATTTATGGTGTATTTGACCACCAATTACCAGCAGCACTGAAAAAGCTTCCATTTGATAAACATCTTTCTTTGCAAAATGTTCGAAAAGTCATTTCAGAGGCTGATGGTTATCAACCCCACTTGATTGCCCCTGAGCAAGGTTACAGAAGGCTTATAGATAGTTCACTGAGCTACTTTAGGGGTCCAGCTGAAGCTTCAGTTGATGCGGTATGACATTTCATCTGTGGCTCCTCTCCTAGCTCGTATAGCTTACTGGTTAAGCAACTAGCTCATGTTTCAATAACTGAATGTGATATGGGCAAGCCCGTTGTACTTGCAATGTAACATTGTAGGTGGGATGGACTGTACAATTTTCAATCTGTGCAGATGGCAATGGTCTGGTTTTGAGATAATATTTCATGATATTTATCACTTTTTTTTCGTACTCTGTTGCAACGCACGGGCACTTTACTAGTATTATACATAGTTCTGTATAACCTGCAGAAGTTAAGAAACAGACAGCAAGAGCAATAGGGAACATAAACATAATAGAATGAGGCATGCTACGAAGGATAAATACCACTTATTCTAAGTCGGGTCTTTTTTGTACCTGGTTGTGCAACCAATGGTGACTCCAACTTTTGTGCCTTCACTGATAGCTATGAGGTTTTTCTTGTGCACTGCTCCATCTATAGTTACCACATATCTGCAATATTGAACAAATGCAAAATCATCAAGTCCATATCTATGTTGAATGTTTCAAATGTTCATTGTCCAGTCACCATCTTTTAGATCATCTATTATGGGCAACTCTCCACGGAAGAAGAATTTAAGTTCAATACCAATGCTATTGCAATGCTACCTTTTCACAAAAACCACCATATATTGATAATGTCTACCTGAGGGTAGTGCCAAAAAGACATTGCTAAAATTTTCTGCTACAAAAATTTGATAACATCCACAATATTTCAAGTACAGATTACTTTTGCATTGCAGTACGTCAAATGATACGGAACAAGTTGAGCTTACTCCTTTGTTATATTAGTATTTCGGAAATAGCATTGCAGTAATTCGGAAATAGCATTTAGAGATATCACCCAGCTGGACTCATTATGGAGAAAACATTAGTATTTGTATGATTTGGGCATGTCTTATGGATCATTAGTATTTAGTATTTCATTACGGATAATTTCTTTGCTCTTAATCTGAATGTTCAGATTGCTTGAGGTGTAGCTGTGAGTACTCAGTTTTTTTTTGTATAAAATATTGCTCCTGCTTTTTAGTTGTTTGTTCCAGTTTCGTCTTATATGCTAGCACTATAACTTTTCTTTTTGACATCAGTAGCAGATTCCTTTTTCTTTTTTTATACATCTTTTCATATTTCCACTGATGCTACCGGTTGACAGAGCACTTGATGTTGTAGCATTCGTGTAACTCCTCTGTGACACTATGGAATGGTGTGACATTATAAAATATGAAATTAGAGAATAAAACTATATGCTATGCAGTTTAATCGCGTTTCCGGGCCGTTTTCAGGAATTTGGGCCTCTCCGGGGCGAATTGGGCCTTAGGGGGGGACCCCACTTGGGCCAAGGGAGGGTTGCTTTGGCCCATGAGGGGGAGGAGGGCAGCACAAGGCCCCCATGCGCCCCACCTCCTGCCCCTTGTGCACCCTCCCCATGAAACCCTAGCCGCCACCCCCATTGGCCTCCCCTCCCATCTCCTCTCCCCATGGCGCCACCACTCCCCCTCCCTTCCCAAGCCACCCACCCCTCTCCTAGCAGCCCTATGGCGTCCTCTCTCGTAGTGTTCCTCGCTGTCCCGCTCGGAGGATCGCCGGAATTCGGGAATCTCCGGCGAACCGTCGCGGATCGGGAGGAAGGAGCGGCCGGCGGGAAGGAAGACTTCATCGGTTTCGGATCTTCTTGGAGAGGTATGGCATGGTTGATCTATGGGTTGGGTCTAAGTACTGTTCTATAGGTCGATTTTATGTTTTTAGATCAAGTGGTGGTGATGTCCATGGGTAGATTTGGGAGAAAACTAGAGTTGCCACGTTCTCTGTTTCGGGCAGATTGAGCAGTCGACCTAGGGCTTGGGTTTTCGCCAATTTAGAGTCGGATTTTGGTCGGCCGCCTGTTGGATAAGTTGTAGGTAATTTCAATACCTTTCAGTGGGTATAAAGAACGTCCAATTCCGCCTAGCCGTTTGAAAGTTATGCTCGTTTTACCGAATGTGTTAAAAACTGTGACGTGATTGGAATAGATCACGGTATTCTGTAGATTAAACCACTTTAGAGTCCGAATCAGTCTTTCCGTATACTTAGAATAAGTTAGGAAATTTCCCAAGTTATGCTCGTTGCAAGGATGTACTCGTTTAATAGATTCGGAGTCTTATATCCCAAGTTATGCTCGTTGCAAGTCTACTGTCCCGGCGGGACAGAACCTCTGTTTTTGGGTTTTGCGAGTAGTTTGCGATGTCGGGGTAGAAGAGTGTTTGCGTACTATTTTGTGGGCATGATTGTGAGTGTGTGGTACCTATGTGCAGGTGGTGTGACTCCGGGAGTGCCTTATACTTCTCGCCAATCCGTCGCCCGTGGTTGAGGCAAGTGTATTGGAATGGGTAGCGGGTTGTAGTTTGCTAGATTGGTTGAGATTAAAATTGAATATATGATATGTGTTCACATGCCATGCCTTAATGATTTCCAATGATATGATGAATATGCTTATTATGTTATGATGCCATGTGTTAATAGATAAGTTATTTATGATGTTGGCATGTTTGCATACATGGCATGTTACATGGCCCGGGCGGTGAGAAAGTCATAACTAGTCCGGGGAAGGTCGGTGAGAAAGTTATGACTATTCCGGAGAGCCAATGAGTAAGTCCTACATCGTGATTCCATCCACTGCGGTGTATGGAAGCGAGGAGTAGGCACCCTCCATCTTCGAGATGGAAGGGGGGAGTGGGTGCACATCGACGGGTGTGTACTCAACTATACCGGTATGAGTTTCCAGGAGATATGTGCATCGCATTGCATTGCATTATATGAGGATGATATATGATGATGTCAATGATATGCTTACACGATGAATATGAGATGTGTATGATGTCGTATGTGAAAAGTGGTGATGAATGTATTGGAATGTATTTTCTTGTTCCATTGCAATATACTTGCTGAGTGATGAACTCACGCTTGTGTTTATGTGTTTTTCTTAGGTACCATGAAACCGGCATGCGGGAAAGGGAGCTAGTCACACGTCATCACTTAGCATCACACATATAAACAATGACATGTTCTCTCCTTTAGTTGTGATGGTTAATTCACTGAACTAAATTGTGGTTTTGATGCTTTGTCATGAGTAAATGATTAGGCCATATTTGACATGTGACGGATAGACTAATATCTTTAGTTGTATGGTGGTTGAATTTCCGATTGGTCATGTTATTGCTATCGTTCATTATGCTATCTTGACATGTTAATATTGTTGTTGCTTCAATTCATGGAAAAACAAAGGAGATGCTGCCGAAATTTTCGGTATTAGCATTTGCTCCTTTGCTGTAATTTACTTGTAATTGTGGTATTTATAGGTTGCTTAGTCTATGTTTGGTAGCATTCGGGCATATTAAATGCCGGGGTGTTACATCCTCAATGTTCATGATGAACCATTTACTCTATTAAATGGACTAATGCTGTGGTCAACTTACTTAGACCCCGTTTGGCAATTTGGAATCGTTTCTGTTTCTACTAGAATCTGGAACCGTACCAAACAAGGCCTTAGTTTACTACAGATTGTAGAATTGTACTATAGCCTACTTAGTGCAAGGATGAATATTCAAATATATGTGTGATATCTTTTTCGGCAAAACTTGATTCCACGCTGAGGGCCAGGACATGCTTTATTTGAGCGGCAATGAACAAAGCAACTCTTAAATGCTGTGCACTGTGATTTCTAAATATTAAAGTTGCTATTGCTATTTTTTTTCCGGGTAGTTCTTGTGTGACTTACTATGGATTATGGTCTATCACATTTTTTAGCTCATACTAGTAAGTTGCCCATGCGTTGTAATGGAAAAAAGATATGTACAAAGCGCACATGATTTTTCGTTTGCATCATTACGAGAGTAAATGTAATATTCACACTTGGTACACAATCATGTAGAATAGTATTTGTTAAATATCTAAATGAAGATTATTTAAGTGCAATATACTTTAATACATAAATAACTGTGAAACCATGTTGTGAAATAAGAACAGACCAAATGATAAATTCCACTAACAAATCAAATACATAAGGCATCTAGGATGTTAGAACATCTTTGTAGACAATGTTCTTAGTAAATGTGCCAGCGGAATTGAAGCTCCCAGTTTTTTCTGGCGCAGCAAGTATTCTGATACTGCTCCTAGCAGTAGCTCGCGAAAGGGCAACATATAGTTGTCCATGGGAGAAAACTGAATTTGGGAGGTAGATACCTATATGCGGTATTGTCTGCCCTTGTGCCTTATTGATGGTCATTGCAAAACTCAGTCTTATAGGAAACTGCTTCCTCTTGAACTTAAATGGGAACAATTCGTCATCAGATGGACACAAAGGTATGCGAGGAAGAAAAACCCTCTTTCCAGCATGTTGTCCTAACACAATTTTGGCATCTACGGTGTTCCTTTGGAATGCACGGATTACCAACCTCGTCCCGTTACACAACCCATTTGCTGGATCTAGGTTCCTTAACAAAATCACAGGGCAATTGACCTTCAGCTTGAGGATGTGCGCAGCAATCCATTAGTTGTAAGAGTTCAAGAATTCAGAGGGGTAGTAGTTGTGAGGGTCATCTTCCGCACGATCAAAACTATGATAGATCATCTCCTCCCCGGAAATTGTTCGATTAGCTTCATATTTATCCTATCAACGAACTCATTTCGCGTCGATAGAATAGCTCGAGAAGTAATGTAGCTTGGATCGGAGATGTTTGCTGTTAGCATTGGAAAGATGTAGTCTACAAGGTCATCAATATTAGAGCCTTCACCGGTATATGGCACACATATCTTGTCGGGAAGCTGCATAAAATCATCTTCGACGGATTCTACAGTGCCATTCCCAACATTTAGAAGGTAGTCAGAAAACCATGGATCAGATTGAGCCCTCATGTTAGGAACAAGCTTCAGCTGCTGCATGCAATCCCATAGGTAAGATTTACACAATGTTGGATCCATTATCTGCCCTCTTGTCCCCTTCCTTACCATAGGAAGAACTTGTCTAAAGTCTCCCCCAAACACGACCGTCTTTCCCCAAAACGGTAGATCCGGTTGCTCCAGTATGTCCCTCATGGTCTTGTTGAGTGCCTCAACGGCCTGCCTCTTTTTCATGGATGCTTCATTCCATATTATAAGAGATGCACTTCGAAGAAGCTTGGCTGTCCCACTATGCTTGGTGAAGGCGCAAACCCCACTGTCTTAAATACTCAATGGTATTTTGAATCTCGAGTGTGCATTCCTCCCTCCAGGAATGATGGAGGGAGCAACACCTGATTTTGCAGTTGCCACAGCTATTTTCCCTTTAGCACGAGTAGTTGCTAGCAATGCTTTGTATAAGAATGTCTTTCCAGTGCCTCCTAGGCCATCGACAAAGAATACTCCCCCATCATCGCTATAAACTGAGGCCAATATGTTGTCATAAGCGCACCTTTGCTCAGTATTAAGAGATGATGATAGTGAGACATGCTCCTGGTCCACCTCAATGGATGTCTCCTCGACAATCTCTCTAGCCTCACCACTATGGTGTCATGCGACTCATTGATAGCAGGAAGCGAGAACGATGTTATGTCCTTTCCCATTGATTGAAGCATATTCCTAATATCTAACAACAACATTTGCTCAACTTTGTGAGGGCACATTTGGGATCGACGGAAGTCAGTAGACATTGCTTCTAGGTGTTTGTTCCAAAGCCCATGAACATCGTTGGGCTCACAGAAAACAAGTATTGTAGCAAATAACCTGCAAAGCGATGATGGCATCTGGAATACCTCGGCCTCGGCTTGGGACTCATCAATGGTATTATCAGCCTCAATAAGACCTCTTTTTTCGGCACCTTCTTGGAAGGTCGAGAAGACAACACTATCAACTGTCCTCAGGTCTTCAAAGGATGTAGCCCCAGCCTGTGTTCTCCCAAATGTGCCCTTTAGAAGCACCCGTAGGAAGTACCTTTCTCCATCAGATGGATATGTAGAGACGATTCTCCCAACCTGTGTGTGTTGATCTCTCTTTTTCCATTCCTTTATGCTAGGCTGCCAAACTGCAAATTCTGGAAAATTCCTATATAGTTTGTCTCGAGCCCACGGGAAGTCACGGTTTGCCTTAAAATATGCAGTCAGCATAGTCTCGGAGGCACCTTGCCGAGTGATAACTCGATGCAGGTCCTCGTTCTCTCTAAATGACATGAGATGCATGTTTGGGAGATGAAGTTGTAGTTGCAGCATAGATGCAGATATCCTTGATAAATCGAAGCTCAAGATCCTCCAAAGCACTTCTGGTGGGGTAACCCATCTAGCTTCTCTGTAATCCCTTACCTCATTAATTCCACCACTGCTACCCTCATCGTTGACAGAAACAGATGCTCCATCATGCCCTTTGTATATGTATTTGTAGAGGTACTTGACAGCCTTAATACTGGAGCAAACCTCGGCATTGATGTGGCAATTATACCTCTGTAAAGATAAGGATTATACGGCACCACCCACCTATTGTACAACATCTGACCTCGTACATTTGCGTTGCAGCCATCATCCCTTCTCCCGTAGATGGGGTATGAGTCCTTTCCCTGGATAGTTATCTTGGTAAACTGACGTGGGTAGTGATTCTTGCTGTTACCATCCGACATGCATACATTTTTGGGATTCAAAGCTCCACATGGCCTGTGCATCATATGCTTCACAACCATCTCATAAAGTCTGCCGAGATGACACAATCATACTGCTCTGGACATGTCAACTTATATCCCGATTCCATGATAAGTAGGAAGTGTACAGCCGTAGACCCCTTTTCTGGAACTCAATAACGTACACACGTGCAGCTACAACCCCAAGAATGTGTTTCTTGAATAGTTGTGTCTTGAGATCTTCAATCTTGGCTCTAAACACGCGCACCACGAGTTCAGGACGATCCTGTGGGGTCTGGCCTGGCTCAAGCTCCCTAACTATCTCTTCCCATCAAGGATTGCAAGTCATGCTTAGGAAGATGTCTGATTTACCATACTTCTGCACTAAGGCCATGGCATCTAAGAATCTTCGCTTCATATCTCTGTCACCTCCAATAAATGTTGCCGGAAGTATAGTTCGTTCCCCCACCGCGCATGCACGGTTTTCAACAGCAGATAGGCTGTCCACCATGCCTTGATACAGATCGGCGCGTAGTTTATCTTGGTTACAAAGGATGTAGTTAATATAACATCCTGAATTTTTCAAAAATAGAAAAAAATATATTAAAATTTAAAAATAGAAATGAAAAGAAATTTTAATGAAGAATTAAAATTTTATTCAAAACAACAACTTTTCCTTCTTTTTCTTGAATTCAAGCCTTAAGAAAAAAAAATAATCGCAACGTCATGTCTTTTCTTTTAAATTGAACAAACCAAAGAAAATGAAATTGAGCAAACACATATATGCAATCATTTGAATTCTGGAGCTAACATCTTTAGTGCATAATCATTTAAGCCAATTCGCCATCTTTAAATAAGAAGTATCGCAAATCACACTATATACGCCTGTCTTAAGAAGTACAAACTCTGATCATCCATCATTAATTGAACTGGTATACAGGTCAAAAAGGAAAAACTGATGATTTGCCCTGAAGTTGATCAGATCATTTGTCCTACGATATCTCACTGATATGCGGGTCCTGGAGCCACATGTCAGTGAGATATCGTAGGGCAAATCATCAAAGACTGATCAACTTCAGGGCAATTTAGCAAATCCCCCGATCAAAAACGCTTGAATGGGGAACTCGTTATGAGTGGGGTCACAATACTTGACCCCAGCAGATAGTGCCCTGCCGAAGAACTCGTTATGACCAATCGAGCTCAGTTATGAGCAAGGTTACAAATCTTGTTTTTGGAAAAATTTCGAAAGTGGTCGAAATCCGAAATCTCGACGAGATTCGGAAATTTGGGCAAAATCCGGACGAAATGCAAAAACCAAATTTCAAATCCTTTTTTTTCAACCGGGAAATCCGAGATATCGGCCGAAATTACCGAGATCTTGGGCGAAATCACCGAGATCTCGGTCCACATTGAACCATCCAAAAAATGGTCTAAAAAACGTCAAAAAAATTTTAAAGTTTTTTTGCATGGTCCTCAGACATCACTAATGTTCCCATAAAAATTTGAGATGATGATCAAGCATGAGGAATTTTTTAAAAATCTAACAGTGGTAAAGTCGTGATAAAAACCTTATATAAAATCAGTTTTTGATTTTTCAAATGTAACAAATGAACTTCAAGATCCTTTAAGTAGTTACCGATGGAAAGCCATGGCAAGAAAAACAAAGTGATAATATGCATGCTGCAACTCAATGCTGTTTCCAAACATCCTGGCATGCTCATGTTGGAACGCTTTTTGCTATTATTAGGTGGAAAATAACATCACTGTCCAAGAGCAAACATTAATCAACGTATTTAGCAAAATTCCATGAAGTTATCTATAAGTCAATAGCACCCTGAGAATATACACTAATTCTGCTTCAGAAGCATATATTTCACTTAGTGGAATTGACTCAAAAATTCAAAATTCAAAATAAACTGGAACGTACCAGCTATCACAGATGTGTTCAATGCTCCTTTAAAAAAAACCATTCGTCTGCCTTCTCAGAAAAAATTTCCTAGTGTGTATATTTTATCATATCTAAAACCATAGCCCAACCGGATTGAATTGCTTCATCCCAAGGTAAATTATACAAGACTACATCACTACACACATCACATGATACAACCACACACTTTAAGCACTCTGATTCGCACCAAAGATGTCACTATGCCCTAACAACTCTCAATTTAACTACATCACTACAAAGAGGATCACCAAATCCAAGCACATACATGAATTGATTATACCTAAATATCCCGCAACCAACCGGTGGTAATTTTAATATGTCCTAATAAGGTACGGAAGTAACTGGATTTCTATTTTTTGTTTCATTAACATGCCATCTAAGGGCTTCATCAAAATAAAGAAAAGTGCCACCTCCATTATAAGTCATTTCAGATTTCTACTTTGTTTCAGATTATTATTCATAGTTTCATACTACCTCTCCTAACATAAATTTACGACAATCTTTCTATCCAATGCCCTTCACTTAAATGCAACATTGTGCATGTGATTATGTGAATGGACTAGAAAAGTTCCTATGTATTAAAAAAGTTCAAATCACTTTAGAAAATTTTGAAAATTTTTGTGAATGGTCCTAACACATCCATAATATTCCCATAAATTTTCAGAAGATGATCAATCTTGAAAGATTTTAAAAAATTTGAAAAAACCTAACCGACAAATTGAATTGACCAAAAAATGGTCAAAAACATGTTAAAATTTTTTGAAATTTTGAATCTCGGATGGGTCCGATATCTGAAATCTCGGCCGAGATTTTGGATTTCGGTCCGAAATTTGAATCCTTGGTTATGAGTGCCAAAGAGCTCAGCTACAGATTCACCCAAGACCAACGGAGCTCCTCCCTGCCTCCAACGCCTCCCCTAATTCCTCCCTTGCTCCAATTCCCAGTCAAGCTACCCCATTTCAGCTATGGCCGTGCCTCTCCTACCCAGCCAAAAATTCTCACACAAGACTTCATTGTCCAATCAAACTGATAGGAAGCATCCTCAAGCACTACCATATAAAATCCACAAGTCAATTTGATGATTCTTCTACCGGTGAACCGCCGTCACAAAGCTCTGTTTCCACCGCCGCTGGTCGCCGAGGAGGCACCTCCTCAGCGTTCATCTGAGCTCTGTTTCAACGACCGGATGATTGTACCTCAGGCCACCTCGGGTTGTACCTCAGACAGGGCCGGCCCTGAGGGGGGGCAGGGTGGGCGGCCGCCCCGGACCCCCAAAGTCAAGGGTTTCCAGGTGTACAAACCTAAACGTACAAAGAAAAACAAGTATGTATAATGTATAAAGAAAAACTTGCATGCAATTAGCAAATAGCAATTTGGGCTCAAAGTGCCACACACACACACACACACACACACACACACACACACACACACACACACACACACACACACACACATATATATATATATATATATATATATGCTTGGTTGTCTTGGCATTGGACTAGTTGTGCAGCCATGCATGACGTTAGCGAGTTAGCGACTAGTAGAGGAAAGAGGGTTTCCACCAAAGAAAACTGCGTTGCTTCCTAGCGCCTGGCGGCTAGGGCTTCATCCAGGAAAAAACAGGAGGGGTGGCCGAATTCCAATCGTCTGGACGTGGCGCGGTGGCCGATCGCCGATCACCGTGATAGTCCCTAATCCGAGGTATAGAATATTAATCTTCCCTAATCTTTTTTCCCTATTAGTCTTACACTATTTAATCTTTGATACATTTATTATTGTTTTCAGCGCCGTGCGTTATCAACTTATCATGTTGTGAAATCATGTGATGAAAAATTGGCTAGATGATGATTTTAAACTTGTATAAATGTGTTTTGTGCATGCTCATGTGTTTATCTTTTGCGCCAAACCAAATTTCCAAGAAACAGTAAATTTCATGTGTATGACAAACCAAATTTTTTGGTTTGTCATAAACGTGTTTGTGGCGACCTTGTTTTTCATGTGTATGACAAACCAAATTCTTTGGTCTGTCATAAACGTGTTTTTGGCAACCTCGCTTTTTCCCATGTATGACAAACCAAGTTTTTTGGTCTGTCATAAACGTGTTTGTGGCGACCTTGTTTTTCATGTGTATGACAAACCAAATTCTTTGGTCTATCATAAACGTGTTTTTGGCAACCTCGCTTTTTCCATGTATGACATACCAAATTCTTTGGTCCGTCACAAACAGTATGTTTGATGCTTGTTTTCGCCATGTATGCCGGACAAATTTTTTGGTCCGCTATGAACTGATTCTTCTAGGGTTTTGAGACATGTGTGCGCTGGACTGGATTTTGGTCCGTGATGAATGTCTTTTTGCTCAGTTAGGGTTTTGAGCAAATTTGAAATTGAATCTTGATTTGAATTTGAGATTATGAAATTAGTGTGAATTTCATGATGCTTGTTTTGAGGTCGACGTTATGAAATGCTCGTGTGAGTAGTTGCATGGATTGACTTTGAGTCAAGTCGTGGACTTGTGATCGGAATTGTTCTGTGGTTTGTTCATGTGCAGGTATTGCTCGAAGACGAACGTGGTCGATGACGGGACCGAAACTAGGTTCATGGAGGAGCTGAGGTTCGGGACTAGGTTCAGGGAGGAACTGAGGTCTTGGTGGTCAAGGATGTCATGCGGGACGTTCGGGCTAAGAGAATGGTGCACATGAAGAATGGTTAGTCACGTGAGTATGGCAGGTGGCCATGCGCGTGCAAAGTGTTAGTCACGTGAGTATGGTAGGGTTGCCATACGCGTGCAAGAGTTGTACTTGGCTAGGTTGGGCCAAGTGGAGTTATGTTGGATACATACTCCTTCAAGGATTAGGAGTGAGAATCCTTTTAGGAGTATGAATTGTATCTAGGACTCTCTGTGGTTTGCTCCTTTAAATAGGAGGGGTTGTCTCCTGTTGAAGGGCAATCAAACAGAGCTGAGCGCATTGAAAGCTTAGAGCTTTTGTTTTAGGGCTTGTACTCTTGTGTTTCGAGTACTTTAGACAAGAGAGAAATAAAGATCAAATTCTTCAGATCCTTTGCGTGCTACAATAACCTCGTGCTACAGTACCCACGAGGTCCTGTTTATCCAAGTTTTTGGGTTTCGTTTTCTCTTTGGTTTTTAGGTTTAGTAGATGGATTTTTCGTCTACTTTGTTTCTTTGAGTTCCTTCGTGATTTGATCAATCCAAAACCTCTCTAGGAATTTGTTTTACAGTTCTTCAAAGTTCTGTAGGTTGATCTTTTGTCGTTTCTGTTAAACCTTCAAGTTTACGTTAGATCAATTCTCATCATCTTCTGCTATAGCAAGCTTGTGAGGTTCATAACTTTTGATCCCTAAGTCCGATCGAGCTGATTATTTTTGAGTTCGATTCGTATTGGAATCTAGTTTCTTGTGTCCAATTTTTAGATCGTTCCGACGGTTGGATGTCCAGAAATTCGCATTTTACCGAACCTTTGTCATTCTGTTTTTTGTCGAATACGAGGCAATTATTTGGTTCTGTTTTGGGGTGAACTTTTATTAGATCAAAGATTTGGTTTTAGCTTCCGCACAATCATTCACCCCCCCTCTGATTGCTATATTCGTGTCTTTCGATCCTACACATGTCATCTAGAAGGTATCCATCCGGTAGTGAAAAAAGGAAAAGAAAAAGAAAAAACGTGTGGATGACTTCATAGAAACGCAGAGAGGAGCTATGGACAAATTTTAAAGAGTAATACAAGTGTTTCACCGAACCCAAATGATGAGTTGGCGATAGTTGCCGTGGAGGAAGAGGAACCAGCTATGATTACAATTTACATTTGTCATTTCATAAACTTTGAAGTGTTCTATAGAAGTAATTTCTGTGCATCGAATATTAATTTCTTCAATGATGTGTGCATTGAATATATATATATATATATACACATATATATGAGGAGGTGGATGGGGCCTCCTGTAACACCCCGGCATTTAATATGCCCGAATGCTACCAAACATAGACTAAGCAACCTCTAAATACCACAAATACAAGTAAATTACAGCAAAGGCACAAATGCTAAAAACCGAAATTTCGGCAGCATCTCCTTTGTTTTAACATGAATTGGAGGAACAACAATAGCATAGCAATATATGGCAATATAAGAGGCATCTAAAATAGCAATAATTAAAGGCATGACAACAATATAAGTCTAAGTCCAAACATTCAATGTCTCCATGAGCCAAACGAACAATAAGACTCTCATAACACAAAACTAAACCATAAATCAATAAGTATCACACTTAATTATCATCAAGACACAATTGAATGAATTGTGGGGACAAATGAGTGAAACTACGTGTAGAGGTGTGACTATTCCCCTTCCCTCATGCTGGTCTCATGGTACCTAAAACAACAAGAAAGCACAAGCGTGAGTTCAACACTCAGCAAGTATATTGCAATGGTACAAAAGATCAATTACATGGCTACAACAACTCACATCATGTCTATAATCTCATTCATGATCACATATCAATATCATCATCATTATGTATGCAATGCGATGCGATGCTCTGTCTCCTTGGAAACTCATACCGGTATGGTTGAGTACACACCCATCGGTGTGCACCCTCTCCCCCTTCCATCCCGAAGATGGAGGGTGCCTACTCCTCGCTTCCATACACCGTGGTGGATGGAATCACAATGTAGGACTTACTCATTGGCTCTCCGGAATAGTCATAACTTTCACACCGACCTTCCCCGGACTAGTTATGACTTTCTCACCGCCCGGGCCATGTATCATGTCATGTATGCAAACATGCCAACATCATAAATCACTTGTACATTAACACATGGCATCATAACATAGTAAGCATATTCATCATATCATTGGCAATCATTAAAGCATGGCATGTGAACATATCATGTATTCAATTTCAATCTCAACTAATCTAGCATACTACAACCCGCTACCCATTCCAATAGACTTGCCTCAACCACGGGCGACGGATTGGCGAGAAGTAGAAGGCACTCCCGAGGTCACAACACCTGCACATAGGTACCACACACTCACAATCATGTCCACAAAACAATACGCAAACACTCTTCTACCCCGACATCGCAAACTACTCGCAAAACCCAAAAATAGAGGTTCTGTCCCGTCGGGACAGCAGCCTTCCAAAAGGCATAACTCGGGTTCTAGGACACCGAATCGAATAAACGAGTACATCCTCGCGTAGCTTAGGAAATTTCCCAACTTTTTCTAAGTATATGGAAAGACTGATTCGGAATCTAAAGTGGTTTAATCTACAGAATACCGTGATCTGTTGATTTTAGTACGTTCGGTAAAACGAGCATAACTTTCAAACGGCTAGGAGGAATTGGACGTTCTTTATACCCACTGAAAGGTATTGAAGTTAGCTACAACTTCTTCAACAGGCGGACGACCAAATTCCGATTCTAAATTGGCGAAAACTCAAACCCTAGGTCGACTGCTCATGCTGCCCGAAACAGAGAACGTGGCAACTTCTAGATTTCATCTAATCTACTCAATTCCAGCACCACCAATTGATCTAAAAACATGATATTGACCCTTAGAACAGATCCTAGACCAACCCCAAGGATCCCCGTGGCCATACCTTCGCCCGACGACCGAAAACCCAACGGATCTCCTCCCAGTTCGCGCGATCTCCTTCCTCGCTCCAAATCCACCGGATCTCCTCGTCGCGGAGCGCTCCAACGGATGGATCTTCGTGTTGGTGAGGTGGAGAAATCCCCTAGGGGCAGCAAGGGTGGTGGAGAGGAGAGGAGAGGGGTGGTGGTGCAATTGGGAGGAGGGAGGAGGAGGGTGGCGCACAAGGGGGAGGGTGGCGGCTATGGGAGGGAGAGGAGGAGGTGGGGCGCATGGGGGGAGGGTTTGGGGCGTCCTAGGGCTGGTTGGCTGCCCCCTCCTCCCCTCATGGGCCCAGAAGCCTCCACTTAAGGCCCGAAAAGACCCCCCCAAGGCCCAAGTTTCCCCGGAAAGGCCCAAAACACCCGAAAACGCGATAAAAAGTCGTACCGAAAGCTGGATTCTAAATTGTCGCATTTTGTTACGTCACAATCTCTATTGTCACATCCTATGATGTCACACCTCCATTAAGTTTTCGCCCCGGGCCCCTGTCGGGCCCCGAATTGCAAATCCGGACCCTCTGTGTAATCAGCACTAGTCCAGGAACACGCTAGTGCACACAGTCTCAACATTGGTAAATATCACAATCATACTCAACGAAATAATAAGGTACTTTAAATAGTTAATCAAGCTGGTCACTCGGCCTTAGGGTCAAGTTACAAATATACGCCACGCAGGGCGAAACTTAATAAAGGAGAAATAATAGCAGCAGAAAATAAAATAACTTTGTGGCGCCATCCAGTATACCACAGGCAACTGACTAGGCTCGCTCCCTAGTTAGACGGTTCCTCTTGGAGCTCCTCCTCCAAAGCTGGTGTTGACTCTTCTTCAACTGGTGTCGTATTGTGGCAAGGGTGAGTACTTGGTACTCAGCAAGTCATGCACAGAATGCAAGCTAATATTCTACATGCATGGCTTAATACAAAGGAATAGCTCATGGTTCATTTGCAGTAACAGCATTTAACAAATAACATAAGTAGATTCGAAAGCGATAGAAACAGTGTAATATCAATAACTTTTCCAGGAGTTAAATAAACATCTGTCCCATTCCTAATCCACATTTCCATCAACATCATCATTTAACCAAACCAAACCTCTCAAGTTCAAGTTATTTTTAAGAAAATCTAACCCTTGACTGTAATCCCCGAGCAATGTCTAATACCGCGGACACGGCTATTCGAATAGTTTTTACACTCTGCATAGGTTATGCACTTTACCCACAAGATACATCCAAACACCACAAAGGCGAGTGATCGTAACAAAGCCTTTCGGAAACGGCTAACTACACAAGTGAACCCTTCCGTTTTTTGCCATACACCATCCCTTCCCTTAACAAGGCGAAGTATGAGACCGACATACCGTTGGACGGGTACCATGCCATTGCCTTGGTACGTTCCCCTTTCAAGCTACACAAAAGGTGTAGTTGACACCCCAGGTATCACATGCAAGTTATTAGTAACTTACTCAACTAGGTCCGTCCCATTACGGACATGTGGTTGCACGATTAACTTAGTTCAAAGGCTTGCAAGGTTAAGTCCTTATGTTGACCAGGGCAAGACTACCCGAAGAACCAAACCAACGCTCCCGATGCCGCAACTGGCCCACCCGATCATTCTTGCAATATGCCCTGGTCGAAAACTATTTATCAAACCCCCAGTTGATTACCATGCACCACGTGCCATCAACATCACAACACATGATAACTTTCCAAAACAGGTTCAATATATCGTTAAGTCAATATTAACATTTGATTGTCCAAAATCATGTCATGAGCACGTAGCAGGTCTAAGCAATATACTACAACGATCTAAATTCCCATGTTGGCAATTTAATAATGTCCAACTATTTAATCCTCAACTAGGGTGACAAGGGGTTCATGGCATTCAATTATCTATGTCAAGGTGGCATACAACAACTAGGCAATTAACTAGTCTCCCAAAATTTATTTAAAGCATTCTCTAATTGAACTAGCATGCAATAATTTAAATCAAATTAATTTTAAAATGGGATCAACATGGTCAAAGCACAACTTGCCTTCAAAGAATACTTGATCTTTGTCCTGAGTTGGCTCCTGGGTCAACACTTCACCTTCGAAACCTTCGGGCACCTCAACGTCTACTCGTAACGCATGCAAATAGCAATAAATGAATAAAACAGTAGATAAAGAGTGTCCAAACATCCAAATTAAGTCCATAAATAGAGAGAGCATATTTTTATGAATTTTTAGAAATTGGAATCGGCGAAATCGGAGTTAAAACGCAAAAGTTATAAGCGTTTAAAGTTGAAATAATAAATTAAATAATATTACAGAGAAAAACTTTGGTCTAAAAATTAAATAATATTCACCATTAGGTAGATATCAATTTTATACAAATTTATAAATTTGAATCACTCAAATCGGAGTTAAATTGCAAAAGTTATAAGCGTTTGAAGTTTCAAAATTCAAATAAACCAATAATCCAAATTAATTCCTTTATTTTATACTAAAAAATCAATTAATGACGTCAGCATGACATGTGTCTGCACCTCATTGGTCCACGTGGATCCGCTTACGTCAGCACCGGTCGAATCCCCCGATGACGTCAGCATGACGTCACCATGACACGTGGCACCACCCGGGTGCTACCACGTGTCCCGGTCTACGGACGCGGTCTACGCGCATGGCCTAGTCCACGGTGGCCCTGGTCCACCGGACCGGCATCACTGACATGCGGGCCCCCCGGGTGACGTCAGCATGACGCCAGCGCACGGTTCGGCCGAGTGGGCTGACAGCTGGGCCCCACCGTGACGTCACGGTGACGTCATGGTGCGGTTTGGCTGGGCCGCTGACACGCGGGCCCCACGCTGACGTCACGCGTGATGTCAGCGATGACCAGGCGGCGACCGCGCTGATCGCGACGGTCAGCCTTCCGGCCACGTGGCTGGATCTTGGCCGTTGATTTGAAAATCAACGGCCCAGATCGGATCTGGGTTTCACGCGTGTAAAACGGCTCGGTCCATCTGGACCGATCGATCTTGATCGGACGGTTAAGATCCAATCTAAAGTTTACAATGTGGCTAACCCTAACCGTACGATCTAGATCTAACGGCTGAGATCCTCCCTAGCATGGTGCGGTCATAGGCTACGTGGCTCAATCTAAGCCGTTGGATCTTGATCCAACGGTTGGAAACAGATCTAGAAATCGCAACGTGTTTACCTTCGGGCGACGTGGCGCAATCTGGACCGTCTGATGAAGATCCAACGGTGCACCAAGCTCACGGATGACGATGGCGCTGCGGTGGTTCACGGCGGCTGGAGACGGTGACAACGACCTCCCGAACGGCGTTTCTTCGCGCTTCCGACGAGATGAATGGTACCCTCCGACGTGGTTTGTCCTTGCGGTTCCGGATCTGGGCTCAACGGCGGCGGAGGACGGCGGCAGAATCGACGAATAACCGCGGTGGAGACCTAGCGCAACTACGGCGAGCTCTAGCGGGCGAACGACAGCAGCTCAGGCGACGTGGGCTACGGCTACGGGTGCGCACGGGAGTCGGCTACCCGGTGGCGGCAGCGGCGCCTTAAATAGGGGCATCGGCTTCCGTGTATTGCGCGGAGACCGAGGTCCACCCGGTTACGACGGCGGAATCCGAATCCAATTCGGATTCGATGACGTGGCTCAACGTGGATCGTTGGATCAAGATCCGACGGTTGCGGGGTTGAGGCTCGGGTCTGGCTCGGCGACTTGGCTGGCTCGGTCGGAGTCGGGCTCGGGCGACGTGGCGCGTTCGTGGCCGTTGGATCTTGATCCAACGGTCACGCGGTTTAGGTTAGGTTGGAACCGGGTTCGACTCGAACGCGGCTCAGGTCGGACTCGAGTCTGACTCGGGTTTGGGCTCGGTCGGATGAACAGTAAAACCCGGTTTGGGTTTTTCCAGCGATTAAATAATCAATTTAATTCCCAGAAATTAATTTAATTCATTAAAAATAGCAAAACACTCAGAAAAATTCCACGAAAATTCTAGAAAATATTTTGGAACATTTTGGACTCAAATAAATTATTTCCCACAAAATTTTATTTGCAAAATTAAATTCTTTAATTATTTCAAAAGGGAAGAAATTTCAAATAAATTCCAAATAAATCCCAGAAAATTCCAAAAATTCAAAAAAGTGCCAAATCTTATTTAAATTCATGAAAAGCCAAAATTGGGGTGTTACAAACCTCCCCCCTTAACAGAATCTCATCCCCGAGATTCAGGGCTTACTAAAGAATATGTTTGGAAATTCTTTCTTCAAATCCTCCTCACGCTCCCAAGTTACTTCACTCTCTGCATGGTTGCTCCATTGAACTCTGCAGAAACAGGTTAACTTGTTTCTCGTCTCTCGATCCATGGTGTCCAAAATCTTGATGGGATGTTCCTTGTAGGTGAGATCCTCTCGCAGTTCTATCGACTCTAACGGTGTCTGCTCGTCTGGTACTCGAAGACACTTCTTCAGCTGGGACACGTGGAACACATCATGTACCCCTGCCAACGACTGCGGCAACTCTAGCTGATATGCAACTTCACCTCTACGGCTGAGAACCTTGAATGGCCCAACATATCTTGGCGCGAGTTTTTCTTTGGCATGGAATCTCTTGACTCCCTTGAGTGGTGTAACCCTAAGGTACACGAAATCCTCTGGTTCAAACCTCAAGTCTCGGCGACGGTTATCGGCGTAGCTTTTCTGTCTTGACTGTGCTATCTTCATGAAGAATGTCCGTCCCAAAGGCACGGCATTCACCTGTCTCATTCCAGTTCAGTGGTGTTCGACAAGGTCGACCGTATAGTGCCTCAAAAGGTGACATTTGTAAACTTGCTTGATAGCTATTGTTGTAACTGAACTCAGCATACGGCAGACTTTTATCCCAAGAGGTGGCATAAGCTAACGCATAAGCTCTTAACATGTCCTCTAGAATCTGATTGACTCTCTCAGTCTGTCCATCCGTCTGGGGGTGATAAGTTGTACTGAAATTCAAACGGGTCCCCATGGCTTCATGCAGCTTATTCCAGAATCTCGAGGTGAACTGGGTACCTCTGTCCGATACAATCTTCTTCGGCACTCCATGCAAACAGACGATCCTGGTCATGTACAATTTTGCTAACTTATCTCCCGAGTAAGTGGTCTTTACCGGGATAAAATGGGCGACCTTAGTCAAGCGGTCTACTACAACCCATATGGAGTCATATCCTCCTTGAGTCTTGGGTAAACCGGTAATGAAGTCCATTCCGATTTCCTCCCATTTCCACTCAGGTATCTTCAACGGCTGTAGTAATCCTGTTGGTCTCTGATGCATTGCCTTAACTCTCTGGCATATGTCGCACAACGCAACATGCTCGGCAACTTCACGCTTCATGCTCAGCCACCAGAATCTTTCCTTCAAACCCTGATACATCTTAGCACTTCCTGGATGGATTGAATACTTGGAGTCATGGGCTTCCTCTAGTATCAACTGTTTCAGCTCCTTATTGTTTGGTACACAAATTTGATCCTCCATCCACAACGTGCCTTGCTCATCCAGCTTGAAGTCTTTTGCCTTGCCTTCATCCATTTTGGACTTAATCCTGCGGATCTTGTCATCATCCTTCTGTCCTTCTCGGATCTGATCCTCCAGGGTAGGCCTCACTTCTAATGCGGCCAAGAATCCTTCTGGGACCACTTCAATCTGCATCTTCTGGAAATCCTTGCATAACTCTTCCTGACTCGCGGCTATCAACATGTTCACAGTATGGCTCTTCCTACTCAAGGCATCAGCCACCACATTGGCCTTCTCGGGATGCTAATGGATTCCCACATTATAATCCTTGATCAGTTCCAACCATCTCCTCTGCCTCATGTTCAAGTCTGATTGGGTGAATATGTACTTAAGACTCTTATGATTCGTATACACTTCACATCTGTTCCCAATCAAATAATGACGCCACAACTTCAAAGCATGCACTACGGCAGCTAACTCTAGGTCATGCGTCGGATAATTCTCTTCATGCGGCCTCAGCTGCCTCGATGCATATGCGATGACCTTTCCATTCTGCATCAGCACACATCCAAGTCCTTGGCGCGATGCATCACAGTAAATATCAAAGCTTTGATTGACGTCTGGTAGAACTAACACCGGTGCTGATGTCAAATCGCTTCTTCAACTCTTGAAAACCCTTCTCGCACTCTGGCGTCCAGGCAAACTTCTTCTCCTTCTTCAACAATTGCGTAAGGGGTCTCGCAATCATCGAAAAGCCTTCGATGAAGCGGCGGTAGTAACCTGCCATCCCAAGGAAACTACGGATCTGGGTCACAGTCTTCGGCTGTTCCCAATGTAACACAGCTTCTACCTTGCTTGGATCTACCACAACTCCTTCTACGGTCATTACATGTCCAAGGAATTCTACCTTGTCTTTCCAAAAATCGCACTTGCTGAACTTGGCGAAGAGTTGTTGTTCCCTCAGTTTCTCCAAAACTCGCCTCAAGTGCTCTGCATGTTCTTCCTTTGTCTTGGAGTAGATGAGAATGTCATCTATGAACACAACGACAAACTTATCCAAGTACTCCATGAAAACCTTGTTCATCATATTCATGAAGCAAGCTGGCGCATTTGTCAGACCAAAGGATCTGATCCTCCAGGGTAGGCCTCACCTCTAATGCGGCCAAGAATCCTTCTGGGACCACTTCAATCTGCATCTTAAAATCCTTGCATAGCTCTTAGGATTCGCGGCTATCAACATGTTCACAGTATGGCTCTTCCTACTCAAGGCATCGGCCACCACATTGGCCTTCCCGGGATGGTAGTGGATTCCCACATTATAATCCTTGATCAGTTCCAACCATCTTCTCTGCCTCATATTCAAGTCTGATTGGGTGAATATGTACTTAAGACTCTTATGATCCGTATACACTTCACATCTGTTCCCAATCAAATAATGACGCCACAACTTCAAAGCATGCACTACGGCAGCTAACTCTAGGTCATGCGTCGGATAATTCTCTTCATGCGGCCTCAGCTGCCTCGATGCATATGCGATGACCTTTCCGTTCTGCATCAGCACACATCCAAGTCCTTGGCGCGATGCATCACAGTAAATATCAAAGCTTTGATTGACGTCTGGTAGAACTAACACCGGTGCTGATGTCAAATCGCTTCTTCAACTCTTGAAAACCCTTCTCGCACTCTGGCGTCCAGGCAAACTTCTTCTCCTTCTTCAACAATTGCGTAAGGGGTCTCGCAATCATCGAAAAGCCTTCGATGAAGCGGCGGTAGTAACCTGCCATCCCAAGGAAACTACGGATCTGGGTCACGTTCTTCGGCTGTTCCCAATGTAACACAGCTTCTACCTTGCTTGGATCTACCACAACTCCTTCTACGGTCATTACATGTCCAAGGAATTCTACCTTGTCTTTCCAAAAATCGCACTTGCTGAACTTGGCGAAGAGTTGTTGTTCCCTCAGTTTCTCCAAAACTCGCCTCAAGTGCTCTGCATGTTCTTCCTTTGTCTTGGAGTAGATGAGAATGTCATCTATGAACACAACGACAAACTTATCCAAGTACTCCATGAAAACCTTGTTCATCATATTCATGAAGCAAGCTGGCGCATTTGTCAGACCAAAGGATCTGATCCTCCAGGGTAGGCCTCACCTCTAATGCGGCCAAGAATCCTTCTGGGACCACTTCAATCTGCATCTTCTGGAAATCCTTGCATAGCTCTTCCGAATTCGCGGCTATCAACATGTTCACAGTATGGCTCTTCCTACTCAAGGCATCGGCCACCACATTGGCCTTCCCGGGATGGTAGTGGATTCCCACATTATAATCCTTGATCAGTTCCAACCATCTTCTCTGCCTCATATTCAAGTCTGATTGGGTGAATATGTACTTAAGACTCTTATGATCCGTATACACTTCACATCTATTCCCAATCAAATAATGATGCCACAACTTCAAAGCATGCACTACGGCAGCTAACTCTAGGTCATGCGTCGGATAATTCTCTTCATGCGGCCTCAGCTGCCTCGATGCATATGCGACGACCTTTCCGTTCTGCATCAGCACACATCCAAGTCCTTGGCGCGATGCATCACAGTAAATATCAAAGCTTTGATTGACGTCTGGTAGAACTAACACCGGTGCTGATGTCAAATCGCTTCTTCAACTCTTGAAAACCCTTCTCGCACTCTGGCGTCCAGGCAAACTTCTTCTCCTTCTTCAACAATTGCGTAAGGAGTCTCGCAATCATCGAAAAGCCTTCGATGAAGCGGCGGTAGTAACCTGCCATCCCAAGGAAACTACGGATCTGGGTCACGGTCTTCGGCTGTTCCCAATGTAACACAGCTTCTACCTTGCTTGGATCTACTGCAACTCCTTCTGCGGTCATTACATGTCCAAGGAATTCTACCTTGTCTTTCCAAAAATCGCACTTGCTGAACTTGGCGAAGAGTTGTTGTTCCCTCAGTTTCTCCAAAACTCGCCTCAAGTGCTCTGCATGTTATTCCTTTGTCTTGGAGTAGATGAGAATGTCATCTATGAACACAACGACAAACTTATCCAAGTACTCCATGAAAACCTTGTTCATCATATTCATGAAGCAAGCTGGCGCATTTGTCAGACCAAAGGATATAACAGTAAACTCGTAATGTCCATATCTTGACGAGAATGCAGTCTTCGGAATATCTTCCGATCGGAACTTCAGCTGGTGGTATCCTGATCTCAGATCAATCTTGGAGAAAACTCCGGCTCCTCTTAGCTGGTCAAACAGGTCATCGATCCTGGGTAGCGGGTACTTATTCTTCACGGTGACTTCATTGAGTGCACGGTAGTCAATGCACATCCTGAAACTCCCATCCTTCTTCTTAACGAACAGAACTAGCGCTCCCCACGGCGACGAACTCGGTCTAATGAAGCCTTTCTCCATCAACTCTTTAAGATGTTTCTTCATCTCCATCAATTCTTCAGTGGACATCCGGTACGGTCTCTTTGCTATCGGCGCTGTACCAGATACAAGCTCTATCACAAACTCTATGTCTCTGTCGGGCGGCATCCCAGGTAGATCTTCGGTAAAAACATTTGGATACTCATTCACCACTAAGACATCCTCTATGCTGATTGCCTTTGCGCTGTTAACCATCAGCTGTCCATCTCTAACGGCAGTCGCTTGAAATTCCACTTTTCTTCCACACAGGCTCTCAACTAATATGACTCTTCGCCCACAGTCTAGCACGGCCTTGTTCTTGGATAACCAATCCTTTCCCAAAATAACATCTAGGGTCTGGGTTCCCAATATAATAAGGTTCGCTAGGAACTATACCCCATCTATTAATATTCTCACCCCAGAACATCCTACTTGAGATCGGAATTCTGACCGAGGGGTTTGAACTATAAGCATGCACTTAAGATCCACAATCTCCAAATCATTCTTAGAAACAAAATCTCGGGAAACAAACGAATGCGAAGCTCCAGAGTCAAACAAAACTGTTGCAAGTACTGAATTGACAAGTATCTTACCCAGTATGACGTCCGTGGCATTCTGGAGTGCATCTGCGGTCACGTGATTGACTCTGCCTCTCACCACGATTGGGTACGGCTCATTTGTCTTTGCTCATGGTTTGCTCCTGGTGCAGGTGTCCTAGCTGGTGTGGATCCCAAGTTGAAGCGAACTGGGGTCATTCCTGTTGTCTTCTTGGGGCAGTTGTTGGAGAAATGCCCTGGCTCATTGCATGTATAGCAACGCCTCACTGTGCCCTGCTGGTTGCTTGTAGCGGCGTTCCTGGCTGGGGCTGGAGTCTGAAAATTGTGAATAACGGGTCTCAGTGTTGGCGACGGTGTTCTTGCTGCATTCTGCGGCTGGAATCTGAAAAACTGATTTGGCGCAACCCGCAAACGCTGCTACGCTCCCTGACATGATCCTTGCTGCTGCATTATGCGCTTCCTGTTCTCATCCAACTCCTTGCGCTTGTCCTCAAGAATAAGCGCCTTGTTCACAAGCTCCTGAAAATCTGGAAAGGTGTGGGTGATCAGTCCCACCTGCAGTCCTGAGTTGAGTCCCTTCATAAAGCGAGACTGTCTGGCCTTATCTGTCGCTACGTCTTCAGGTGCGTAGCGTGCAAGCTGTGTGAACTTGTTCAGGTATTCTGACACCGGTTGATTACCTTGCTTCAATGCCCTGAACTCTTCCTTCTTAAGGTCCATGATCCCTTCTGGCACATGATACTGACGAAATGCAGCCGTAAACTCCTCCCACGTGATGTCCTGTGGGTTTTCCCGCGTGGCGCAGAAGTTTTCCCACAATTCAGCGGCGGTCCCTTCCAACTGATGAGATGCGTAAAGCACCTTCTCATTTCCATGCATTGGGCAATGTGTAACTTCCTTTCTATTGACCTTAGCCAATCATCCGCCTCCAGTGGATTAGCATTCCCAGAGAATGTGGGTGGATGAGTCCTCATTAATTCCGACAACTTTGCTCCATGTTGTTGCCCCTGATTTGCTTGGTTAGCGGTGGCTTGAGCAGTGACCTGCTGCATCTGTTGCATCATGGCATGCATCAGCTGGGTTTGTGCAGCAAGAAAAGCTCCAAAGTTCTGCATGTCAACTGGCGGTGCTGGGTGGGGTGCAGGTGCTCCATCATCACTACAACACGTTCCACTTCCTAAGGCATCTATAATTGCCCTAGAAGCACTGCAAATGCCCCCAAAAGTTTTTTCCATGGCGTTTACAAAATATCAGGGAAAATGGCGTCGGGAAAAGTAAACCGTGGCGTTTAGACATACCATGGCATTTGTAAATGCCCCCGGTTTTAGACTGTCCACGGCGTCTACAAACGCCCCTCTAAGGTTTCCACGACGTTTGTAAGTGCCCCTGTATATAGGCTTTCCATGGCGTTTATAAACGCCGCCGTTTTTAGAATTTCCACGGCGTTTATAAACGCCCCCATTTTTGTAATTTCCACGGCGTTTATAAACGCCCCGGTTTGTAGAATTTCTACGGCGTTTATAAACGCCCCGGTTTGTAGAATTTCCACGGCGTTTATAAACGCCCCTTTTGTGGAATTTCCACGGCGTTTGTAAACACCCCGTTTGTAGAATTTCCAGGATGTTTATAAACGCCCCCGTTTCTTAGATTGCATGGCGTTTATAAGCACCACCTAATTTGTTTACCATGGCATTTATAAGCACCCTGATTTTGTCACTTCTAATAGCATGATATCGCCAATTTTATGCTGGACCATTTGTAGACGTTGCACCACAATTTATGCATAGAACAATATTTACAAATGACATTAAATCACATTCAATGAGGTGCACACAGATTTTTCCAATAGCCATGACAAGTAGCATGATAAATTTACAATGAGTGAACACTTCGATAAATTTACAATGGCTAGCATGATAAGTTTACAAGTGAACAAAAGATAGTTGTTTTGGTTTGGAGTCAACAAAAGATATATATAATATGTCAACATGTTTTGGGTCATCACAGCATCCCACATGTTTTGGGTCATCACAGCATCCCATTTGAAACTGTGGTACATTGCAAAAGTATATCCATATGTATATAAATATATTTTATAAGTCAATATTTCGCCTTGTAAATCCCAGCAAGCACGACCTCTACATCTTTTTGCGGAAATCTGAAAATATAAGAAGCAAGATACATATAAGATAACTGCATAAGTTTGATGTCATCAACATACGTAAATAAATACAATAGGAAAGTCACAAGAAAGACAGAATAATACATGGATTGTTCAACTGGTATTGTTAATATTCAAGTTCACTTGATGTCTACCTTATGTTTATATTACGTTTCATGGTTGCTTAGCTGACAAATTCTAACAAAACATGCAATATGTGATGGGAGTTTTTTTTCCATCCCTTCTCAACGAGATGTCAGACGTTCTTGGCTGCTTCAATGAGACTTGGTTACATATGCAAAGCGAGTGAGCCATCAGTTGGATAATTCTCCACTCTCTCACAGAGACTCACCCCTACGTCAAAGAGAGAGAGAGAGAGAGAGAGAGAGAGAGAGAGAGAGATTGGAGTTAAAACTTTGGCTGGAACAATCCTAAATGAATCTTCCTCTCATTTTTTTCTTCCTCCATACGCACAACAAATGGTGGCTGAGCCGTCAACAACTTCCTCCCGAAGCTTAAGTCGGCAGAGGACCATTAAACAGTCTAGAATGCGACTATCTGCAGATAAATCTACAATGAATCAAGAACCTGAGAACATAAGTGAAGCTCGCAATGGCTCAAATCTGAAGAGCTTTTTTTACGGTGGATTAAAATCAATATAAGCCGCCCACTCCTTTGAATCTAATGGTTGAAATCAATCTAGATCTAGTTATACTACCACATATAGTATTAGTAGTAAAATTCTATCATATTATTTGTCTTGAAAAGGCCAAGAAGCTTCTCGAATTGCACTTGGCATCAGGTCTCAAGAAATATGCCATGTAGTTCACCAATAAGTGTCACAGGAGCCATGGGACATTGATACAGCAAGGCAAAGACTTGGTTACACATGCAATTATAAACGCCGTGGCCATGAGGAAAATTTTAAAGAAGTATGACAAGGCATGTCCTTAAACTCTCTCTCCTTTTCTTTATATGTGAAAAGCATTAACATTTAAATTATCAATACAATAACAACAAAAGGAAAAATAACTAGATTTTCCTGCATGAGATGGGAAATGTATACAGGTTTCATGAGTTTTAGGCCAAAACAAGCAAATTTGAGTGAAGTCCTAAATGCTAATGCATATAGGTATCACTGGACTATATGATGGTACGTTAGAACTGTACTATCATATTTCTAGCGAGCGCTTTAGCTAGAAATGGGACTAAAGCCATCAAATCCTTAGCTATCTTTGCGTTTCAGATTATCATAACTCGGTATCAATGAGAACTAGAAAGGATTGGCTAAAAATAATTCTTTGCAGATACATTACTCGAAGCAAGGGCAGGAGTTCAAAGCTCAAGCCCAGAGCCTGCACATTGAGATACTTCAATCCCCATGGCTGTGTGAGCTAATGGCTTTCTACATGAATCTGAGAAGGAGCAAGAACAACAAGGCTGCAATGGAGCTCTTTGGGGACTGTTCGCTCACATTTGATGATGAGAACTAGAAAGGATTATAGTGCATGCTTTTTGAATTTGTGCGCCTGCATTACTAGAAAAAACAAAGCAACTTATTGAGGAAATTCACAGTTTAAATAGACAATCATATATGCACCTTTATCCCCAAACAAACAGTAGATGCTAACAATTTGAATTCGACTTTCAGCACACACAAAATGAGTTGAACATGTTCTTCCAACCATGTGTGAAAAGTTGATAAGTCTATATTTAGTGCTAATAGAAGGTAATCCTTTCTAAAACTTACATGCTCTTCCAACCATGTGTGAAAAGTTTCATGATGGATGCGTTCCACATCTCTCTTTCTTAGACGTTTGCCTATAGATAGAAATTGATGGTATTTTCTACACACGTTTGGGCAGTATTAGTGATATGTTGAAATGAAAAGTAAATATGGACATCAATTTTTTAGAACATACTCAGCGTAAGATGCAATGTGTTCATAATTGATCAATACATATCGATGAGCTTGAATCCAAGATATATGATCCAATTCAATGACATAGCGACCCATCAATGGACAACCAACTCTTCTTAGATATGATAATTCACTCGAATATGTGTTATTTTCATCTTTATGTGCTCTACGAGTAAACCTAGTTTGACAGCCATGCAAATAACGTGAACAGAAAGTAATGCTTTCATCAAGCACATATCCTTCGGCTATTGATCCTTCCGGGTGACTTCGAGTTCGAACCATTGATTTTAATTTTGACCAATACCTATGGCATCATTGAATTATACAGTCAGGCCATAATAATTGCATATATTAATTTATCTAGTCATGGTTATGAGTATAAAAATATACCTCTCAATAGGGTACATATTTCGGTACTGAACAGGACCAGCTAGCCTAGCCTCAGTTGGAAGATGGACACACAAATGAACCATGACATCAAAGAAAGCTGGTGGGAAAATCTTCTCAAGGAGGCAAAGTATTTCAGCAATATCAGATTCTAACTTTTGCATGTCACTCACGGAAATAACTGGAGAGTATATTTGCTTGAAGAAATTGCTCAAACGAATCAGTGCTGTGCAAACCTTTTCTGGCAAAATTCTTCTTATAGCTAAAGGGAGCAAGTGCTGCATAATAACATGGAAATCATGACTCTTAAGCCCAACTAGCTTTCTCTGATCAACAAGGACCTTGTTTTGCAAATTAGATGCATAACCATCTGGGAACTTGACTTGTTTTAATGTCTGACAAAACATTTTCTTCTCTGTTGTGCTCATTGTGAAAATTGCTGGAGGTAGATAAGTCTTGTTTCCTTGTGATACAGGATGAAGATCTGGCCTTATACCCATCTTTTGAATGTCAAGACGAGCATTTATGTTGTCTTTGGATTTATCTTTAGTACCGAGGAGTGTGTTCACTACATTATCAAATACTGTAGGATCGAAATATACGAATATAGCAATCAGAGGGGGGGTGAATGATTGTGCGGAAGCTAAAACCAAATTCTTGATCTATTAAAAGTTCACCCCAAAACAGAACCAAATAATTGCCTCGTTTTCGACAAAAATAGAATGACAGAGGTTCGGTAAAACGCGAATTCTCGGAGATCCAACCGTCCAAACAATCTGAAATTTGGACACGAGAAACTAGATTCCAATACGAATCGAACCCAAAAAGAATCAGCTCGATCGAACTTACGGATCAAAAGTTATGAGCTTCGCAAGCTTGCTGATCCATAACTTGACGAGAATCAATCTAATCAAAACTTCAAGATTAAACAAGAACGACAAAAGATTGATCAACTAGACTTTGAGAAACACTAGATCAATACCCTAGAACGGTTTTTGATGGATCAAATCAAGATGAAACTCAACGATCAAAAACCAATCTAGAATTTAGAACAAGCATGCAAACAAGAACCAAAACAGAAAACACTGTAGCGACGTGGTTACTGTAGCACGCAAAAATCTTGGAAGAATTGATCTTTATTTCTTGTCTAAAATACTCTCATCAAAAGAGTACAAACCCTAAAACCAAGCTCAAGGCTTGATGCGCTTAGCTCTGCTTGATGCCTTTCAACAGGAGACCCCCCACCTATTTAAAGCACCAACCCACAAGGAGTTCTGAATACGATTCCTATTCCCTAGAAGGAATCCGTATCGAACACAACTCTACTTGGCCCAACCAGGCCGAGTACAACTCTTGCACGCGTATGGTAACCCTTCCATACTCACGTGACTAACACTTTGCACGCGTATGGCCACCTGCCATACTCACGTGACTAACACTTTGCACGCGAATGACCTCCTGCCATTCTCACGTGACTAACCATTCTTCATGTGCACCATTCTCTTAGCCCGAACGTCCCGCATGACATCCTTGACCACCAAGACCTCAGTTCCTCCTGAACCTAGTCGAACCTCAGTTCCTCCATGAACCTAGTTCCGGTCCCGTCATCGACCACATTCGTCTTCGAGCAATACCTGCACATGAACAAATCACAAAACGATTCTGAGCACAAGTCCACGACTTGACTCAATGTCAATCCATGCAACTACTCACATGAGCATTGCATAAAGTCCACTTCAAAACACACATCATGAAATCATCACAAATTTCATAATCTCAAGGTCAAACCGTTTCAATTCTTGCAAAACATCCAAACTGAGCAAAACACGTTCACAACGGACAAGAAATAAAAACCTAGAAAAAGTCCATTCACGACGGACAAGAAATCTCTGTCCGGCGTACATGTGAAACTCTCAGTTCCAAGAAGAAAACATTCCGGTGAAAACACGTTCACAACGGACCCAAAAACTTTGTCCGTTGTACATGCGAAATCAATCCTCAAAGAGCCGTTCACGACAGACCCAAAAACTTTGTCCGTCGTACATGCGAAACTTACTGGATTCTTGGAAAATAGGGTTTGGCTCATGCGCTCAAAAACATGTTCACGACGGACACAAAAACTTTGTCCGTTGTACATAGGAGAAAGAGGTTGTCAAAAAGCATGTTTACAAAGGACCAAGAAAGTTTGTCCGTCGTAGATGGGAAACTTACTGTTTTCTTTAGGATTGGTCCGGCGCCAAGGCAAAACTTACTGTTTCTTGTCAATTGTCAAAACACATGAACAAACACATTTTGCAAATTCAAATCTAAGTTAATTTTTCAGTTCAAAACCAATTTTTCAGCACATGATTTCACAATCTCCCCCTTGATGAAAACATTGGCAACACCACTTAGAATTGAACATTTGGCATTCACTTTACAAAAGATTTTGAAATCCAAAGGATCAAGGACCAAAAAGAGAAAACATAGAATTCCCCTTTTGACCAAAATGCAAAACAAAATCTCCCCCTGAGAAGGAAAATGTGTGTGAATGTGCAATGTGCCCAAAAATTTCAAAATTCTCCAAACTTCTCCCAAAATTCTCAAATTTCCAAACACAACTCCCCCTTTTTCTTCTCCCCCTTTTTCCTTAAACTTTTCAATGATTCCCAAATTTCTCCCCCTTTGACAATGGATTCATCAAGAGTAAAAGAGAGAACAGGTTCAAAATTTTTCCTGTAGCAAAGATTTCACAAGGAGAAACAAGGGAGTGCCAAGATAGGAAAAGATGAGCTCATTCGATCATATAACCTTATATATCACATAATATGCAAAATACATGATCTTGATGTGATTTTAGCAAGTTAGGAAATGACATGCATCTCAACCTCAATTCAGTCAACTATAGCCAAGTACTAAGCAAAACCTTTAGTAGAAAAACAAAGGCTCAAAGTTGAAGCAAATAACAAATCAGGGCGAGCAAGTAGTTTCAACTCCAATCTAGTGGACCAATTTAATCTTGAAACAGTGAACTGCATGTGGCATGCTTGAAGCATACTTCTTTTATTTCCTTGGAGTGGCATGCTTGAAGCATACATCTTGTCTTTTGAGGGAATGGCATGCTTGAAGCATACATCTTATTTTTTTAGAGAAAGCATGCCTGAAGCATACAACTTGAAGCTTTTGCTTTTAACACCCCTTTTTTTATTCCCTTTTTTTTCTTTGATTATAAACATGCAAAAATGATTAAATGGTCTTATGAAAGAGTAAAGTTGAAACCACACTTGCTTCATAGCCCAAATTTGTCAAGAAGATTCAATAACAAGCCTAGAAGAGTAAGATATCACAGAGTATTTAGCTATAGGCAATCAGTCCAGGGAATTCCGCAATGTCATTCTTAGTTCAAGTGAGACAATTTAGATTATCATATATTAGCTCAATTATATAGTATATAAAGAAATATGATAAAGTGAGCTCATCAAGTGAAAGAACTTGGCAAAGAAACTCCTCAAAACAATCCCATTGGATGAACAATTCCAAGTTCTCCCCGAATAAAAGCAAAACGAGAAGAAGACAAAGGTTTTGTGAAAATGTCTGCCAATTGATGTTCAGTATCCACATGATGAAGCACAATGTTGCCTTTTTCAACATGATCTATAAGAAAGTGAAATCTGATGTCAATATGTTTTGTTCTTGAGTGTTGCACAGGGTTCTTAGCAATGCAAATTGCACTAGTGTTATCACACAGAAGAGGAACACTATCCAAAATAACCCCATAATCTTTAAGTGTAGCTACTATCCAAAGAATTTGAGAACAACAACTAGCAGCAGCCACATATTCAGATTCAGATTGATTGTGCAACAGAAGATTGCTTTCTAGATGACCATGCAATGAGAGAATTTCCCAAGAAGTGACATGAACCAGAAGTGCTTTTCCTATCAATTCTACATCCTCCAAAATCAGCATCGTAAAAGATCTCAAACTAATGCATGAGGAAGCGAAAGCCAAATGCCAAAATCTTGAGTTCCATGAAGATACCTGAAAATCCTTTTGACGACTTGTCGATGTGAAGCACGTGGGGAAGCTTGAAAACGAGCACACAAGCATACAGCAAATTGTATATCCGGCCTTGATGCAGTGAGGTACAAAAGTGAACCTATCATGCTTCTATATTCCTTTTGATCAACCTGCTCACCATCTTCATCAGGGTCAAGTGCGCAAGTGCTCTCCATGGGTGTCATGATGGGCTTGCTGTTTTGCATTCCAAAGCGATGTAGCAAGTCTTTCGTGTATTTGCTTTGATGTACAAAAGTACCATCTTTCGTTTGCTTGATTTGAAATCCCAAAAAGTATGTCAACTCACCCATCATACTCATCTCAAACTCCTTCCTCATTGTTTCTGGATCGAGTGACTCTCTCATTTAGGTCTCCAATCATTTGTTCAGATGGATGCATTTTTTGAATGTACAAGGGAGCATTGGCTTTTGAGACTTCTCCTTCTCCTTCATCATTTTCAGCATGTACAGATGATGTTGTAGCTTGAGGATGGTTAGCTGTAGGTGATGTAGTAGTAGGTGCCAAAGGTGCTACATCTTGCTGTGCATTAGGAAGAGTCAAGACCTCATCTTCAACATCATCATCATCTTCAAAGATTTTCTCCCCCTGAATGTATGTGCCTGTACCTGCATCACTTGGACTAGTGCCTGGACTAGCCTCATCAAAAGTAACTTCACAAGTTTCCACAATTTTGTTAGTCTCCAAAACAAGCACACGATAGCCACGAGTATGAGCAGGATATCCAAGAAAAATGCCATCAGTTGATCTAGCTTCAAATTTATCAAGATTTCCAGATTTCAAGACAAAACATTTGCATCCAAAAACTCAAAAGTGAGAAACAGAAGGTCTATGTCCAAACCGAAGCTCATATGGAGTCTTACCCAATTTTGATCTCAAAAACACACGGTTTGAAACATAACAAGCAGTTGAAATAGCTTCAGCCCAAAAATTTCTAGGAGAGAGATGTTCATCTAACATGGTTCTAGCCATCTCAACTAACGTTCTGTTTTTCTTTCGACTAGACCATTTTGTTGAGGCACTCTAGGAGATGAAAATTGATGATCAATTCCTTTTTTCAGCACAAAAGAGATCAAAGGAAGCATTTTTGAATTCTGTTCCCTTATCACTTCTAATAGCTTTGAGAGCTCTGGATGGTCAACAGAAAGCCTAAGAACAAGACTTCTAAAATGACTAAAAGCCTCATCCTTAGATGCCATAAAATACACCCAAGAGTATCTAGAAAAATCATCAACAATCACAAGCACATACCGTTTGCCTCCAAAGGATTGAACTCGAGATGGTCCAATCTGTATCAAGATGTAGAAGCTGTCTGGAGCATTTGTCATCATCATGGTAAGAGGTGGATGTGAACCTGCAATCATCTTACCATGTCTACAAGAAGAACATACTAGATTGCTATCACCTTTAAGCTTAGGCGAGGCCACGTATAAGATCTAAACCACTTACACGAGTAAGATGATCAAAACCAACATGACCAAGTCTACGATGCCAAAAGAATAAATCTTTAGAAACATTGGCAATTAGACACCTATGCTTAGAAGAAGGCGATGCATCAAAATCAGCTTTAAAGACTCTTCCAAAACGAGAAATTTTGAACACAAGATCACCTGAAGCATCTAGCACTTTGCATTCATTTTTCTTAAAGCTTATCTCAAGATCTTCATCAAGCATTTGTGAGACAGAAAGCAAGTTATATTTCAAATTTTCAACAAGAGCCACATCTTTGAACATAAACTTGTCACTCACCTTTACTGTACCTTTTGCCACAATGAAGAGGAAGAAGCATCTCCAAAAGTAACACTTTCAAAGACGGGATGCACGAGTGAGGGAGGAGAACCAATTCTTATTACCGGACATGTGGCGTGAGCATCCGGAATCCACTAACCATATGTTCTCCTTCCTTGCGCGAGAAGCCTACATAGCAACAAAACATGTCGAGGTCTCAGTACTGGGGTTAGGAATGAGATTTTTGGGAATCCAGTACTGAGACACACGACGTACAACAGTAGGCACAACACGAGAATTTTTATGCACAAAATCAGCTTTTCCTTTTCCCATGTTTATAGGAACAGAAGGCGTTTTCAACACTCTAGGCGCATAGTGAGAAGCAAAGTGTGCTCTTCTGAAGTTAGACCTAGCCTTAGTAATTTCTTTCATTTGCTGTCTGGCTAGTCTAAAGCAAAAATCTACTAGATGTCCATCTCTACCACAATGAGTGCAAGTGTACTTAGCATGAAGTTTGGCTTTAACAGTAGAAGCACATTTTGCATTCATCATAGTAGAAGAAAGAAAACCAGCAGATTTAAAAGCAATTTTCTTAGGCTCATTAGATAACTCAATTTTGCAAGGAGCCTGAACAACAGTGCGAGGTTTAGTTTCATATGTGGCATAAGGATCAAAACCTAAACCTCTCTTGTTTGTGCTAACCTTAGATTGATCCAAAATCATGTTCAACTTCTTCTTGCCATTAGTGAAACGTTCCAAAGAATTTTGCAAGTAATCAATTTTCTTAGCAAGAGTTAAACAATTATTGCAGGGAACATCTACTTTTCCTTTTTGCTTGCGACAAGTTGAGCATGAGAGAATTTCATGTGAAAGCAAATTATCAGTTAATTGAGAAACCCTAGCATTTGCATCTTTCAATTTTAATTCAAGAGTTGAGCATTTAGAACAAGAAGTTGAACTATGCAAATCATCAGTGGAACAGCTAGCATGTACAACATGTTTCTCATTTTTCTCATTTAGATGCAACAAAAGAGCATGTTCTTTCCTAAGCAAGGTGAGCTCATTGTAAATTAAGTCACATGATTTGCAAGTATCATCACTAGGAATCAAAGTCTTAAGTCTAGCAATTTCAGCATTCAATGATTCAATAATGAAATCATGTTTCTTAATTTTCTTATCACGTTTGTCAAGCAATTTTCCAAGACGAGCAACAGCAATAGCTAATTCATCATAAGAGGGATCTACCTCATTGAAGTCACTGTCGTGGTCGTCCTCGGTGAAGCTATCCTTGCTGCTTGCCATGAGACATAACCCTATCAAATCATGCTTGCTTGGAGTTGCATCATCTTCGCTGCTCTCCGAGTCCACATCGCTCAAATTGACTTGTTCAAGAGCGGAAAGAACTCGGTGAACCACCTTGCGGTTGATGAAGCTCTTCTTCTTCCTATCATTTGACGAGAACCTTTTCTTCTCATTCCTTCCGTCGTTGTCCTTCTCCTCCTTTGATGTTTTTCCTGCAAGCTTAGGACAATTTGTGCGAATATGGTTGAGGTCACCACACTCATAGCATCTTGGAGGACCACCTCTCTTTCTCATTCTCACATTCTGCAAAGCTTTGTTAAAGCGAGAAGAGAGTAGTGCCAGATCTTCTTCAGGAAACTCTTCAAGTTGCTCATCTGTTAAAGAAGACATGGAAGACAAGGCAAAGCTAGAAGAAGAATTTGCATTTGACATGTTAGGGTTAGAGATCAAAGCAATTGATTTGATGTTACCCTTCCTGGCAAGAACATCCAACTCATGAGTTTTCAACTTAGAGTAAAGAACATCTAATGTGAGTGTGCTCATGGTAGTAGATTCTTGTATAGATGTTACTTTCATCTCCCACACTGACATGTCCAAAGCACTAAGCAATTGTCGAGCATTTTCAGCATCAGTGTAGCTAACTCCAACAAAGACGTAGATTGCTAAGAATTTTATTGAAACGTGCAAAGAAGTCATCTACTGATTCACTAGGTTTCATCTCAAAACGCATGTATTCTTTTTTGTAAATATCTTGGCGAACCTCTTTGACAAGTGTTAGAACCCTCATGGTAATCACAAAGAGATTTCCATACCTCATATGCGGATCGAAGATGAACCACACGATCAAAGTCGCTGCGTCCCAAGCCTTGGATGATCAAGTTGCGCGCCTTGCTATTTGCTTCAACATGTGTGCGATTGGTGTCGTTGACGTTGTCGTTTGCAGGGACTTCATATGGCTTGTAGACCTTCTCCCAAATTGTGAAGCCCTGTGCTTGGATGAACGCCTCCATCTTGGCCTTCCAAAACTGAAAATCAACACCATCGAACACACATGGTTTTGTCGAATAACGATCCATTGATCTAATCACCGGTTAAGATAGATTAGAGAAACCTTGCTCTGATACCACTTGTAGGATCGAAATATACGAATATAGCAATCAGAGGGGGGTGAATGATTGTGCGGAAGCTAAAACCAAATTCTTGATCTATTAAAAGTTCACCCCAAAACAGAACCAAATAATTGCCTCGTTTTCGACAAAAACAGAATGACAGAGGTTCGGTAAAACGCGAATTCTCGGAGATCCAACCGTCCAAACAATCTGAAATTTGGACACGAGAAACTAGATTCCAATACGAATCGAACCCAAAAAGAATCAGCTCGATCGAACTTACGGATCAAAAGTTATGAGCTTCGCAAGCTTGCTGATCCATAACTTGACGAGAATCAATCTAATCAAAACTTCAAGATTAAACAAGAACGACAAAAGATTGATCAACTAGACTTTGAGAAACACTAGATCAATACCCTAGAACGGTTTTTGATGGATCAAATCAAGATGAAACTCAACGATCAAAAACCAATCTAGAATTTAGAACAAGCATGCAAACAAGAACCAAAACAGAAAACACTGTAGCGACGTGGTTATCAGAGCACGCAAAAATCTTGGAAGAATTGATCTTTATTTCTTGTTTAAAATACTCTCATCAAAAGAGTACAAACCCTAAAACCAAGCTCAAGGCTTGATGCGCTTAGCTCTGCTTGATGCCTTTCAACAGGAGACCCCCCACCTATTTAAAGCACCAACCCACAAGGAGTTCTGAATACGATTCCTATTCCCTAGAAGGAATCCGTATCCAACACAACTCTACTTGGCCCAACCAGGCCGAGTACAACTCTTGCACGCGTATGGTAACCCTTCCATACTCACGTGACTAACACTTTGCACGCGTATGGCCACCTGCCATACTCACGTGACTAACACTTTGCACGCGAATGACCTCCTGCCATTCTCACGTGACTAACCATTCTTCATGTGCACCATTCTCTTAGCCCGAACGTCCCGCATGACATCCTTGACCACCAAGACCTCAGTTCCTCCTGAACCTAGTCCCGAACCTCAGTTCCTCCATGAACCTAGTTCCGGTCCCGTCATCGACCACATTCGTCTTCGAGCAATACCTGCACATGAACAAATCACAAAACGATTCTGAGCACAAGTCCACGACTTGACTCAATGTCAATCCATGCAACTACTCACATGAGCATTGCATAAAGTCCACTTCAAAACACACATCATGAAATCATCACAAATTTCATAATCTCAAGGTCAAACCGTTTCAATTCTTGCAAAACATCCAAACTGAGCAAAACACGTTCACAACGGACAAGAAATAAAAACCCTAGAAAAAGTCCATTCACGACGGACAAGAAATCTCTGTCCGGCGTACATGTGAAACTCTCAGTTCCAAGAAGAAAACATTCCGGTGAAAACACGTTCACAACGGACCCAAAAACTTTGTCCGTTGTACATGCGAAATCAATCCTCAAAGAGCCGTTCACGACAGACCCAAAAACTTTGTCCGTCGTACATGCGAAACTTACTGGATTCTTGGAAAATAGGGTTTGGCTCATGCGCTCAAAAACATGTTCACGACGGACACAAAAACTTTGTCCGTTGTACATAGGAGAAAGAGGTTGTCAAAAAGCATGTTTACAAAGGACCAAGAAAGTTTGTCCGTCGTAGATGGGAAACTTACTGTTTTCTTTAGGATTGGTCCGGCGCCAAGGCAAAACTTATTGTTTCTTGTCAATTGTCAAAACACATGAACAAACACATTTTGCAAATTCAAATCTAAGTTAATTTTTCAGTTCAAAACCAATTTTTCAGCACATGATTTCACAATCTCCCCCTTGATGAAAACATTGGCAACACCACTTAGAATTGAACATTTGGCATTCACTTTACAAAAGATTTTGAAATCCAAAGGATCAAGGACCAAAAAGAGAAAACATAGAATTCCCCTTTTGACCAAAATGCAAAACAAAATCTCCCCCTGAGAAGGAAAATGTGTGTGAATGTGCAATGTGCCCAAAAATTTCAAAATTCTCCAAACTTCTCCCAAAATTCTCAAATTTCCAAACACAACTCCCCCTTTTTCTTCTCCCCCTTTTTCCTTAAACTTTTCAATGATTCCCAAATTTCTCCCCCTTTGACAATGGATTCATCAAGAGTAAAAGAGAACAGGTTCAAAATTTTTCCTGTAGCAAAGATTTCACAAGGAGAAACAAGGGAGTGCCAAGATAGGAAAAGATGAGCTCATTCGATCATATAACCTTATATATCACATAATATGCAAAATACATGATCTTGATGTGATTTTAGCAAGTTAGGAAATGACATGCATCTCAACCTCAATTCAGTCAACTATAGCCAAGTACTAAGCAAAACCTTTAGTAGAAAAACAAAGGCTCAAAGTTGAAGCAAATAACAAATCAGGGCGAGCAAGTAGTTTCAACTCCAATCTAGTGGACCAATTTAATCTTGAAACAGTGAACTGCATGTGGCATGCTTGAAGCATACTTCTTTTATTTCCTTGGAGTGGCATGCTTGAAGCATACATCTTGTCTTTTGAGGGAATGGCATGCTTGAAGCATACATCTTATTTTTTTAGAGAAAGCATGCCTGAAGCATACAACTTGAAGCTTTTGCTTTTAACACCCCTTTTTTTATTCCCTTTTTTTTCTTTGATTATAAACATGCAAAAATGATTAAATGGTCTTATGAAAGAGTAAAGTTGAAACCACACTTGCTTCATAGCCCAAATTTGTCAAGAAGATTCAATAACAAGCCTAGAAGAGTAAGATATCACAGAGTATTTAGCTATAGGCAATCAGTCCAGGGAATTCCGCAATGTCATTCTTAGTTCAAGTGAGACAATTTAGATTATCATATATTAGCTCAATTATATAGTATATAAAGAAATATGATAAAGTGAGCTCATCAAGTGAAAGAACTTGGCAAAGAAACTCCCCCTCAAAACAATCCCATTGGATGAACAATTCCAAGTTCTCCCCGAATAAAAGCAAAACGAGAAGAAGACAAAGGTTTTGTGAAAATGTCTGCCAATTGATGTTCAGTATCCACATGATGAAGCACAATGTTGCCTTTTTCAACATGATCTATAAGAAAGTGAAATCTGATGTCAATATGTTTTGTTCTTGAGTGTTGCACAGGGTTCTTAGCAATGCAAATTGCACTAGTGTTATCACAATGTAAGAGGAACACTATCCAAAATAACCCCATAATCTTTAAGTGTAGCTACTATCCAAAGAATTTGAGAACAACAACTAGCAGCAGACCACATATTCAGATTCAATGATTGATTGTGCAACAGAAGATTGCTTTCTAGATGACCATGCAATGAGAGAATTTCCCAAGAAGTGACATGAACCAGAAGTGCTTTTCCTATCAATTCTACATCCTCCAAAATCAGCATCAGAAAAAGATCTCAAACTAATGCATGAGGAAGCAGAAAGCCAAATGCCAAAATCTTGAGTTCCATGAAGATACCTGAAAATCCTTTTGACAGCTTGTCGATGTGAAGCACGTGGGGAAGCTTGAAAACGAGCACACAAGCATACAGCAAATTGTATATCCGGCCTTGATGCAGTGAGGTACAAAAGTGAACCTATCATGCTTCTATATTCCTTTTGATCAACCTGCTCACCATCTTCATCAGGGTCAAGTGCGCAAGTGCTCTCCATGGGTGTCATGATGGGCTTGCTGTTTTGCATTCCAAAGCGATGTAGCAAGTCTTTCGTGTATTTGCTTTGATGTACAAAAGTACCATCTTTCGTTTGCTTGATTTGAAATCCCAAAAAGTATGTCAACTCACCCATCATACTCATCTCAAACTCCTTCCTCATTGTTTCTGGATCGAGTGACTCTCTCATTTAGGTCTCCAATCATTTGTTCAGATGGATGCATTTTTTGAATGTACAAGGGAGCATTGGCTTTTGAGACTTCTCCTTCTCCTTCATCATTTTCAGCATGTACAGATGATGTTGTAGCTTGAGGATGGTTAGCTGTAGGTGATGTAGTAGTAGGTGCCAAAGGTGCTACATCTTCTTTGTGCATTAGGAAGAGTCAAGACCTCATCTTCAACATCATCATCATCTTCAAAGATTTTCTCCCCGAATGTATGTGCCTGTACCTGCATCACTTGGACTAGTGCCTGGACTAGCCTCATCAAAAGTAACTTCACAAGTTTCCACAATTTTGTTAGTCTCCAAAACAAGCACACGATAGCCACGAGTATGAGCAGGATATCCAAGAAAAATGCCATCAGTTGATCTAGCTTCAAATTTATCAAGATTTCCAGATTTCAAGACAAAACATTTGCATCCAAAAACTCAAAAGTGAGAAACAGAAGGTCTATGTCCAAACCGAAGCTCATATGGAGTCTTACCCAATTTTGATCTCAAAAACACACGGTTTGAAACATAACAAGCAGTTGAAATAGCTTCAGCCCAAAAATTTCTAGGAGAGAGATGTTCATCTAACATGGTTCTAGCCATCTCAACTAACGCTCGCTTTTTTCTTTCGACTACACCATTTTGTTGAGGCACTCTAGGAGATGAAAATTGATGATCAATTCCTTTTTTCAGCACAAAAGAGATCAAAGGAAGCATTTTTGAATTCAGTTCCATTATCACTTCTAATAGCTTTGAGAGCTCCTGGATGGTCAACAGAAAGCCTAAGAACAAGACTTCTAAAATGACTAAAAGCCTCATCCTTAGATGCCATAAAATACACCCAAGAGTATCTAGAAAAATCATCAACAATCACAAGCACATACCGTTTGCCTCCAAAGGATTGAACTCGAGATGGTCCAACTGTATCAAGATGTAGAAGCTGTCCTGGAGCATTTGTCATCATCATGGTAAGAGGTGGATGTGAACCTGCAATCATCTTACCATGTCTACAAGAAGAACATACTAGATTGCTATCACCTTTAAGCTTAGGCAGGCCACGTATAAGATCTAAACCACTTACACGAGTAAGATGATCAAAACCAACATGACCAAGTCTACGATGCCAAAAGAATAAATCTTTAGAAACATTGGCAATTAGACACCTATGCTTAGAAGAAGGCGATGCATCAAAATCAGCTTTAAAGACTCTTCCAAAACGAGAAATTTTGAACACAAGATCACCTGAAGCATCTAGCACTTTGCATTCATTTTTCTTAAAGCTTATCTCAAGATCTTCATCAAGCATTTGTGAGACAGAAAGCAAGTTATATTTCAAATTTTCAACAAGAGCCACATCTTTGAACATAAACTTGTCACTCACCTTTACTGTACCTTTTGCCACAACAGAAGAGGAAGAAGCATCTCCAAAAGTAACACTTTCAGCACGGGATGCACGAGTGAGGGAGGAGAACCAATTCTTATTACCGGACATGTGGCGTGAGCATCCGGAATCCACTAACCATATGTTCTCCTTCCTTGCGCGAGAAGCCTACATAGCAACAAAACATGTCGAGGTCTCAGTACTGGGGTTAGGAATGAGATTTTTGGGAATCGATCGAGACACACGACGCACAACAAGAGGGGCACAACACGAGAATTTTTATGCACAAAATCAGCTTTTCCTTTTCCCATGTTTATAGGAACAGAAGGCGTTTTCAACACTCTAGGCGCATAGTGAGAAGCAAAGTGTGCTCTTCTGAAGTTAGACCTAGCCTTAGTAATTTCTTTCATTTGCTGTCTGGCTAGTCTAAAGCAAAAATCTACTAGATGTCCATCTCTACCACAATGAGTGCAAGTGTACTTAGCATGAAGTTTGGCTTTAACAGTAGAAGCACATTTTGCATTCATCATAGTAGAAGAAAGAAAACCAGCAGATTTAAAAGCAATTTTCTTAGGCTCATTAGATAACTCAATTTTGCAAGGAGCCTGAACAACAAAGGCGAGGTTTAGTTTCATATGTGGCATAAGGATCAAAACCTAAACCTCTCTTGTTTGTGCTAACCTTAGATTGATCCAAAATCATGTTCAACTTCTTCTTGCCATTAGTGAAACGTTCCAAAGAATTTTGCAAGTAATCAATTTTCTTAGCAAGAGTTAAACAATTATTGCAGGGAACATCTACTTTTCCTTTTTGCTTGCGACAAGTTGAGCATGAGAGAATTTCATGTGAAAGCAAATTATCAGTTAATTGAGAAACCCTAGCATTTGCATCTTTCAATTTTAATTCAAGAGTTGAGCATTTAGAACAAGAAGTTGAACTATGCAAATCATCGATTGGAACAGCTAGCATGTACAACATGTTTCTCATTTTTCTCATTTAGATGCAACAAAAGAGCATGTTCTTTCCTAAGCAAGGTGAGCTCATTGTAAATTAAGTCACATGATTTGCAAGTATCATCACTAGGAATCAAAGTCTTAAGTCTAGCAATTTCAGCATTCAATGATTCAATAATGAAATCATGTTTCTTAATTTTCTTATCACGTTTGTCAAGCAATTTTCCAAGACGAGCAACAGCAATATCTAATTCATCATAAGAGGGATCTACCTCATTGAAGTCATTTGTCGTGGTCGCCCTCAGTGAAGCTATCCTTGCTGCTTGCCATGAGACATAACCCTATCAAATCATGCTTGCTTGGAGTTGCATCATCTTCGCTGCTCTCCGAGTCCACATCGCTCAAATTGACTTGTTCAAGAGCGGAAAGAACTCGGTGAACCACCTTGCGGTTGATGAAGCTCTTCTTCTTCCTATCATTTGACGAGAACCTTTTCTTCTCATTCCTTCCTCGTTGTCCTTCTCCTCCTTTGATGTTTTTCCTGCAAGCTTAGGACAATTTGTGCGAATATGGTTGAGGTCACCACACTCATAGCATCTTGGAGGACCACCTCTCTTTCTCATTCTCACATTATGCAAAGCTTTGTTAAAGCGAGAAGAGAGTAGTGCCAGATCTTCTTCAGGAAACTCTTCAAGTTGCTCATCTGTTAAAGAAGACATGGAAGACAAGGCAAAGCTAGAAGAAGAATTTGCATTTGACATGTTAGGGTTAGAGATCAAAGCAATTGATTTGATGTTACCCTTCCTGGCAAGAACATCCAACTCATGAGTTTTCAACTTAGAGTAAAGAACATCTAATGTGAGTGTGCTCATGGTAGTAGATTCTTGTATAGATGTTACTTTCATCTCCCACACTGACATGTCCAAAGCACTAAGCAATTGTCGAGCATTTTCAGCATCGGTGTAGCTAACTCCAACAAAGACGTAGATTGCTAAGAATTTTATTGAAACGTGCAAAGAAGTCATCTACAGATTCACTCGGTTTCATCTCAAAACGCATGTATTCTTTTTGTAAATATCTTGGCGAACCTCTTTGACAGTGTTAGAACCCTCATGGTAATCACAAAGAGATTTCCATACCTCATATGCGGATCGAAGATGAACCACACGATCAAAGTCGCTGCGTCCCAAGCCTTGGATGATCAAGTTGCGCGCCTTGCTATTTGCTTCAACATGTGTGCGATTGGTGTCGTTGACGTTGTCGTTTGCAGGGACTTCATATGGCTTGTAGACCTTCTCCCAAATTGTGAAGCCCTGTGCTTGGATGAACGCCTCCATCTTGGCCTTCCAAAACTGAAAATCAACACCATCGAACACACATGGTTTTGTCGAATAACGATCCATTGATCTAATCACCGGTTAAGATAGATTAGAGAAACCTTGCTCTGATACCACTTGTAGGATCGAAATATACGAATATAGCAATCAGAGGGGGGGTGAATGATTGTGCGGAAGCTAAAACCAAATTCTTGATCTATTAAAAGTTCACCCCAAAACAGAACCAAATAATTGCCTCGTTTTCGACAAAAACAGAATGATAGAGGTTCGGTAAAACGCGAATTCTCGGAGATCCAACCGTCCAAACAATCTGAAATTTGGACACGAGAAACTAGATTCCAATACGAATCGAACCCAAAAAGAATCAGCTCGATCGAACTTACGGATCAAAAGTTATGAGCTTCGCAAGCTTGCTGATCCATAACTTGACGAGAATCAATCTAATCAAAACTTCAAGATTAAACAAGAACGACAAAAGATTGATCAACTAGACTTTGAGAAACACTAGATCAATACCCTAGAACGGTTTTTGATGGATCAAATCAAGATGAAACTCAACGATCAAAAACCAATCTAGAATTTAGAACAAACATGCAAACAAGAACCAAAACAGAAAACACTGTAGCGACGTGGTTACTGTAGCACGCAAAAATCTTGGAAGAATTGATCTTTATTTCTTGTCTAAAATACTCTCATCAAAAGAGTACAAACCCTAAAACCAAGCTCAAGGCTTGATGCGCTTAGCTCGCTTGATGCCTTTCAACAGAGACCCCCACCTATTTAAAGCACCAACCCACAAGGAGTTACGAATACGATTCCTAGTCCCTAGAAGGACTCCGTATCCAACACAACTCCACTTGGCCCAACCAGGCCGAGTACAACTCTTGCACGTGTATGGTAACCCTTCCATACTCACGTGACTAACACTTTGCACGCGTATGGCCACCTGCCATACTCACGTGACTAACACTTTGCACGCGAATGACCTCCTGCCATTCTCACGTGACTAACCATTCTTCATGTGCACCATTCTCTTAGCCCGAACGTCCCGCATGACATCCTTGACCACCAAGACCTCGGTTCCTCCTGAACCTAGTCCCGAACCTCGGTTCCTCCATGAACCTAGTTCCGGTCCGTCATCGACCACATTCGTCTTCGAGCAATACCGCACATGAACAAATCACAAAGCGATTCTCGAGCACAAGTCCACGACTTGACTCAATGTCAATCCATGCAACTACTCACATGAGCATTGCATAAAGTCCACTTCAAAACACACATCATGAAATCATCACAAATTTCATAATCTCAAGGTCAAACTGCTTTCAATTCTTGCAAAACATCCAAATCGAGCAAAACACGTTCACAACGGACAAGAAATAAAAACCTAGAAAAAGTCCATTCACGACGGACAAGAAATCTCTGTCCGGCGTACATGTGAAACTCTCGGCCCAAGAAGAAAACATTCCGGTGAAAACACGCTCACAACGGACCCAAAAACTTTGTCCGTTGTACATGCGAAATCAATCCTCAAAGAGCCGTTCACGATGCACTCCAAAACTTTGTCCGTCGTACATGCGAAACTCTTGGATTCTTGGAAAATAGGGTTTGGCTCATGCGCTCAAAAACATGTTCACGACGGACACAAAAACTTTGTCCGTTGTACATAGGAGAAAGAGGTTGTCAAAAAGCATGTTTACAAAGGACCAAGAAAGTTTGTCCGTCGTAGATGGGAAACTTACTGTTTTCTTTAGGATTGGTCCGGCGCCAAGGCAAAACTTACTGTTTCTTGTCAATTGTCAAAACACATGAACAAACACATTTTGCAAATTCAAATCTAAGTTAATTTTTCAGTTCAAAACCAATTTTTCAGCACATGATTTCACAAATACATTCTTCTCAATATGCATTGCATCTAAATTGTGGCGTACTAGAAGAGTTTCCCAATAAGGTAATTGAAAGAAACAACTTCTTTTCTTCCATTTGGGCTCTAAGTTTTTATCCTCACTTCTCTTCTTCTTTGTAGGTTTCTTGTCACTGGTTTTTCCAAAAACGGTGTGCAAATCTTTTGTTTGCTGTGACACATCATATCCAGTTAGAGGGATAGGCGCCTCTCTCAGCTCTTGAGTACCATCAAATGCATGTGCTTCAAACCTAAACTTATGGTCATGGGGTAGAAATCTACGATGGCCCATGTAGCATGTTTTGCGACCATGCTTTAAATGTAGGGAGGAGGTTCCAAGATAACAATTAGCACAACCAACATTCCCATTTGTTTTCCTTCCAGACAAATATGCATGACCTGGGTAGTCAGTAATTGTCCCAACAAGTGCAGCATGTAGCTGGAACCACTCTGCACGAGACGCATCATATGTTCTAACACCTTTGTGCCAAAATTCTGAAAGGTCATCTATAATCAGCTATAAATAGACATCAATATTATTGCCAGGTGAACTTGGACCAGGGATAAGTATAGAGAGAATGAAATTTGATTGCTTCATGCATTCCCATGGGGGGACATTATATGGAATCAAAATAACAGGCCATGTGCTATGAGAGACACTTAATGTTCGAAATGGGCTGAAGCCATCAGTTGCCAAAGCAAGTCTAATGTTGCGACATTCTGAACTGAACTCTGGAAACCTATAATCAAAGTCTTTCCATGCAGTAGAGTCTATTGTGTGTCGCAGTAACCCATCCTTGGTTCGACCTTCACTATGCCACCTCTGGTTGGCTGCTGTTTTTGAAGACATGAATAGTCTTTGAAGCCTTCTTTTAAGCGGAAAATGACGAACAACTTTCATAGGAACTCTATGGATGCGCTTTCCATCAAGACTTACTTTCTCTGACTTCCACCTAGCAGCTTTACATGTTGGGCAAGAGGTACATTTGGCATATTCTTTCCTATACAATATGCAATCATTTATGCATGCATGAATGTTCTTATAGCCAACACCAACATCTCTAACAAACTTTCTAGCCCCGTGATAGTTTTTTGGCAATTTTTCACCCTCAGGTAATGCTTCCTTTAGAAGCACAAGAAGTTCATCAAAGCAAGCATTACTCATATTCCATAAATTCTTTATGTTCAAGAGTCTCACAACGAATTATAGCCTAGAGAACCTTTGACAACCTGGGTACAATTCTCGGCTAGCTTCATTAGCTAACTTGTAGTATGTTCCTGCATCTACATCCTTGTCATCATCATCATCATTACCGGTTACATCTAAATTAACATCATCAAAAAAACCAAGTCCCTCTCTCAACATAGGATCTATTTCATCAGCTTGATCATTCTGAGTATGAGGAGTTACACTACCATCTGTCGAAGAATACCAATCCTCACCATGATAAATCCATGTAGTATATCTAGGCATAAACCCATCACAAGTTAAGTGATCATACACAATATCTTTCTCTAGCCAATACTGGTTCACACATTTTCTACATGGACAAAGGATTGTATCGCCCCTTGCTGAATTGGAGAAAGCAAACTCTATAAAATTCATAAGACCATTTTGGTAGTCATCTGTGTACCTATAGTAGGAAATATAGATAATTACACTTAACAAGCTAGAATTAACTAACTTTTAAGCATTGCATTTAGAGCTAATTACCTAGGTGAACTCATCCACCCCTTGTCCATGCTTGGATGCTTGCTAATCAATAGCTACTATTGAGAAATGAAAATCACACAACATTCAAAATTACATACAAATCTTCAAGTAAAATCAACTAGGACATGTATTAAATTCAAACATGTGTGAACTTGGCTTGCAACTCACCTAAAAGCAGAGCACAGGAGGGTAGCAGTGAAGCCGCCTAGGCTGGTGGCAGCCAAAAATCATAGAAGGCCAATGGGGGCAAGGATTAACACAAAGTTGTACCCATCCTTAGCTGTCCACAACTACAGAAAAGAAGAATGATATGCAAGACTGTCATGCTCAGAATGTAACAGTGATAAATAGGTTTGGGAGTGAAACACATACGCATGATGTAGCAATACCAAAATGATACAAAATCTCTTTATCCAGGTGAAAGTTGTACACAAGTAAAGTCCAGTTAAGACTAAAAAATATATAGAAGTACACACTAATTATTATGTCCCATTTTACCCCATCCAACTAGTCAAGCTTCAACCACAATTTTGACACTATAGATACTAGCTAGCCATATGTGCAACTTATTCAGGCATACGGGTGGTATATCCTTTCGAAAGGTTATTTCTACAGACCGGTCTAATCTGCTGTAGTTGACGGTGTTATAGAAAGAAAGGAGAGTGAAAGATATGGAAATAGTTTACAATATTATATACAAAGAAAGGAAGAATCTGCTGTACAATCTCATTTCAAAACTGCACTCTTGGCAAAATAGAATGAAGTAATCCTATCAAGGTAAAATACAAGTATAGGAAAACAAAACTTTAAAATAAATGTGCATAGGTACAGATCATATCAATGGGTACGTTACATCAAAGTAACAAATAAACTCAGTTATATCCATGGTTATGTCGCGCTTCAAGAAAATGTGCATAGCTACATATCATATCAATGGGTATGTTACATCAAAGAGGACAAATCAACAGAACAATGTACAACGTTCCTTCTGTAAGAGCAAGAAGTTGGACCTTTCAGTTCTTGTGCGCAATGCGTTTCTTGAGTGACTTCACAAACATCTTTAGCTTGCCTATGAATATAACAATAAAAAGATAATTACCACAAAGTGATAAAAGCGCATAAAAAATGCTTTGGAGGAATGCTGAGCTCACTAAAAGTACCATAATGTGCTCCAGTTTCGTGGAGGTTTTGCATGTCATATATGTCATTAGCTATTACTTAATTAGTACAACAAATACAATGAAATCAATTTCAATTAGCAGTTATATTGCTATAATTTTTTTACTCAAAAAGGCAGGAAACTAATGTACACGCAGATAAAGAGTCCAACCCATTCATATTTCGTACACGCAGGAGATGCAAATACAGTTAGGCATCAAAGGAGATGCAAATACAAGTACATGCAGGATGTGCACATCAAAAGAATAACATGATCAGGAAGCTCAACCATAGTATGACACATCAAAGGATAAGGCATTTCAGTTATTGTTGCATTTCAGTTATAACTAAACCATAGTATGACACATCAAAAGAATAACATTATCAGGAAGCTCAACCATATTCACTCAACAACCATACTAGTTAACCAACCATAGTAACAGGAAGCTCAACCATACTCAGTACTCAACAACCATACTGGTTAACCAACCATAGTAACAGGAAGCTCTCATACACATTAAGGACATTTATACCTTCAGACTTCAGTGCGGGAGAGGAAGAACTTGGGATGGAAGCCGATGCTTGTTGAAACCGATGCTTGCTGGAGCCCAGAGTGTGGAGCAAGGTCAACGCCGGATGGAGTAGGGGTGGAGGACTGGAGGGGGACAAGAGGAGCGGAGGAGGTAGATGGAGCACCGAATGGATGACAGGAGCAGGAGGGAGCTAGGGCGCCGGATGAAGGGGAGCTCAGGCGCCGGATGGAGGGGAGCTAGGGCAGCACCGAATGGAGGGATGCTGGGTCGGATGGAGGGGAGCTGGTGCGGCTTCGGATGGAGGGGACCTGGGGCGGTGCCGGATGGAGTCAAGCTGCGGTGGCACCGCGCCGGATGGAGGGGAGCCGGGGCGGCGCTGGATGAGGGGGGGGGAGCCGGGGCGGCGCCGGATGATGGAGGGGAGGTGGGGTGGCGCCGGATGGAGAGGGGCGGATCAGGGGAGCAGCTGATGGAGGTAGGTGGCGCGAGGGCCTTTGGGGTCGGGCCAGGAAAAACGCGGCGCGAGATGGATCTTTGCTGGGCGCTGGACCAAAAACTCGCGCCTACTGTTTTCCATTGCCGCGCATTTTATCTAAACGCCGTAGTTGGTTTTCACCGGCGTATATATATGCCATCTTGAACTCAATTTTTTCCGATGTTTACAAACGCCAAGGTAAATACTAATAAAGGCATTTATAAACGCCCTACTAGACCAATGTTTCCCGGCGTATATATACACCGTAGTAGGTATATAGCGGCATTTATAAATGTCCCAAATTATTCTAGATAGGATGGCATATAAATATGCCATAGAAAATGCTATGTCGGCATATATATGCGCCATAGAAATTAAATGCCCCGAATAACAATAAATGCCGGCTTAGACTTGTTTTGGAGGCATTTAAGCTATACGCCGGGTTATGTCTAAACGCCATTAAATCCATGATATCTTATAGTGCATTAGGGTTCCCAGCTGGGCGAGAACCACTCCCATTGCCTCCAAGGTTCCCATGGGTGTTCACCATCTGTTGATTGCTCCAAGGTTTAAAGACAAGAGGGAAACAAGCATAGACAAGTAGTAGAGTAACTTATGCGGGAAGGTGTAACTCAAAATCCAACTTTATTAACTATACCATAATAATATCCTGGTATGGTTGCTTACAATGCCTAAGGGCCTGCAACACATACTGCACACTCAGTAAGCAATGAAAATCCAACGACTCTAAGGGTGAATCTTTATTCTATAACGCGACTCGACGAAGGAGTCCCAACTACAAGACCTATGCTCACTCGTCAAGAAAACCTCCTCTGCCTGGGTGCAAGTGTGGTGGTATCGGCGCGAAACAATCACCATGCCCTGCAACCGTGGTAGTCGAAGAAGCGGTATCCTCCTCGAGATCTGGCTCCTCCGGGTCCGGCTCATGTAACTCAAGTACTGGCTCTGGTCCTGGTCCGTACAATGCCATCTCTAACTCGTCAATTCTTCGCAGAAGGTGGGACACATGCTCTTGAGCCTCTCGCCATCGGTTCTTCTCTATCGTGACCTCCTCATGAGCCTTCTGTAGCTCCCGATTCGTATCATCGAGCACATCCTCCTGAGCAATGACGAGTTGTGCCAGCTGCATGACCGTGGCATTCTCATCCTGAATCAGCTTTGGGTCAAGAAGGTTGTTGTTCTATGGGTGGTAGCGGTACACTGCGCCCTCCAGCTCGCTGGAGTAGATGCGGGCGATGTGTCGCATCGCTCGTTGTGATACCTCCTGAATTCCCATCTGCATTGTCGACCTCCTGGCGGTGCAGTATATCGGACGGTTGCCCTTGCCCTTCTTCCTGGCATGTACCGTGATCTTCACATCATAAGCCTTAATCAGTCCCGCTTGTCTGATGACATTCACTTGGTATTGCGGCTTCTCAAAACCTTCAAGAAACTACAGCATACGTGTCGGGACCCGAATTTGCAAATCCGGACCCTCTGTGTATTCAGCACTAGTCCAGGAACGCGCTAGTGCACACAGTCTTAACATCGGTAAATATCACAATCATACCACTCAATACTAATAAAGTACTTTAATCAAATAATCAAACTGGTTGCTTGACCTTATGGTCAAGTTACAAATATATGCCTCGCAGGACGAAACTTAATAAGAGAGAAATAATAGCAGCGGAAAATAAGATAACTTCGTGGCACCATCTAGTATACCACAGGCAAGTGACTGGGCTAGCTCCCTAAGTAGACGGTTCCTCTTGGACCTCCTCCTCCAAAGCTGGTGTAGACTCCTCTTCAACTGGTGTTGTATTGCGGCAAGGGTGAGTACTTGGTACTCAGCAAGTCATGCACAGAATGCAGCTAATATACTACATGCATGGCTTAATAGAAAGGAGTGACTCAAGGTATATTTGAAGTAAGAGCATTTAACAAGTATCATAAGTAGATTCGAAAGCAGTAGAAACAAGTATAGCATCAATAACTTTTCCAGGAGTTAAATAAACATCTTTCCCGATTCTAAACCACATTTCCATTAACATCAACATTAAACCAAACCCAACCTTTCAAGTCCAAGTTAATTTCAAGAAAGTCTAACCCTTGACTGTAATTCCCGAGCGATGTCCAATACCGTGGACACGGCTATTCGAATAGATTTTACACTCTGCAGAGGTTATGCACTTTACCCACAAGATACAGTCAAACACCACAAAGGCGAGTTTCCGTAACAAAGTCTTTCAGAAACCTCTAACAGTACAAGTGGTCCTCTCCGGTGATTGCACACTAACCCTTCCCTTAGCGAAGGCGAATTTTAGGCCAATCCACCGTTAGATGGGTACCTGGCCGCAGCCCCGGTACACTCCCCCGTACAACTTACACAAAGGGTGTAGTTGACATCCTGAGGTCCCACAGGTACGTTATTAGCAACTTAATCAACTAGATTTGTCCCATTACAGACATGTGGTTGCACGCTTGACTCAGTTCAAAGGCTTGCAAGGTTAAGTCCTTAGGGTGACCAGGGCAAGACTACCCGAAGAACCAAACCAACATTCCCGGTGCCACAACTGGCCCACCCGATCATTCTTGCCACATGCCCCGGTCAAATCTATTTATCAAAACCCCCAGTTGATTACAATGCACCACGTGCCATCAACATCACATGATACCTTTCCAAAACAGGTTCAATATATCATTAAGTCAATATTAACATTTGATTGTTCAAATCATGTGATGAGCACGTAGCAGGTCTAAGCAGTATACTACAACGGTCTAAATTCCCAAGTTGGCAATTAATAATGTCCAACTAGTAAACCACAACTAGGGTGACAAGGGGTCATGGCACAAATTTAATTAACCAAGGTGTCATACAGCAATTTGGCATTTATCTATTTCCCCAGAATTATATAAAATATTTTCTAATTAAACTAGCATGCAATAGTTTTAAATCGAATTAATTTGAAATTGGGATCAACATGGTCAAAGCACAACTTGCCTTCAAAAAATACTTGCTCTTGGTCCTGAGCTGGCTCCTGGGTCAATACTTCTCCTTCGAATCCTTCCGGCACTTCAACGTCTACTCGTAACGCGTGCAAATAGCAAATAATAAATAACCAGTAGACAAAAAGTGTCCAAACAACCAAATAAAGTTCATAAACAGAGAGAGCATAATTTTATGAATTTTTAGAAACTGGAATCATCAAATTCGGAGTTGAAACGCAAAAGTTATAAGCATCCAAAGTTTAAATAATCAATTAAATAATATTACAGAGAAAAACTTTAGTCCAAAAATTAAATAAAGTTCATAATTAGGTAGATCTCAATTTTATACAAATTTAAAAATTTGAATCACTCAAATCGGAGTTAAAATGCAAAAGTTATAAGCGTTAGAAGTTTGAATCAAATTCTGAAATCAATAATTCGAATTAATAAATCATTTTCTTTTTCGGAAATTAATTATTGCGTCAGCAAGGACACGTGGCAGCCTCTGATTGGGCGGCTGACGTCACCCGGTCCACGAGCTCAGCCCACGGCTCGGCTCGGGTCGACCGTGGACCCGGTCCACGGTTCATGTGTCTCTGACATGTGGGACCCTACGGGTGATGTCATTCTTGGCGTCGTGAGGACTCACCATCAGCTGTCGGCAGGTGGGACTCCACCGGTAGCGTCATTGTTGACGCCACCGCACTACCGGGTGGCGGCCGACAGGGTTCCCCCATGACGTCAGCGTGACGTCATGGTGCGGTTTGGCCGAGTCGCTGACAAGCGGGCCCGGCGTGTCAGCGTCACACACGCGTACGGCGCTGACCGCGCCGGTCCAACTTCTTTACATGTGGCTCGATCTCGGCCGTTGATTTGAAAATCAACAACCAAGATCGGATATAACCTCACGCAGTAGAAAAACTACTCGGCTGATCTGGACCGTTCGATCTTGATCGGACAGTCAAGATGCAATCTAACGCAAACAACACAGCTAACCCTAACCGTTCGATCTAAATCTAACGGCTGAGAATGGATCTAGTACTGTGCGCTGAAGGCTACGTAGCACAATCTAAGCTGTTGGATCTAGATCCAACGGTTGAAAATAGATCTAGAGGGTTGCACGTGAGATCTCACCATGGCATGACGTGGCGCGATCTGAGCCCTTGGATTTTGATCGGACGGCTGGCGGTGCTCGCGGACGGCGATGGCGACGCGGCGGAGCAGAGGCTACCGGAGACGAAGACGACGACGAGTCCAACGGCACTTCGGGGCTTCTCCGGCGTAGTGAGTGGTACTCCCGAACGCGCCTCGGCCTGGGGAATCCGGATCTGGGCTTGACGGCGGCAGCAAACGCAAGAAACCGCGGCGGAGGAGAGAATCAACTACGGCGAGCTCTAGCGGCTAGACGGCGGCGGCTCAGGCGACGTGAGCTAGGGTTTCGGGTGCGCGCGGAAGAGGCAGTCACGGCCGTGGTAGCGACGCATTAAATAGGGGCCTCGGCTTCCGTGAATCTCACGAAAACCGAGGTCCACCCGCGGGCGGCGGAGGAATCCGATGAGGACTTGGAGAGGGCGACGTGGCACACGCTCAGCCGTTGGATCAAGATCCAACGGTCGCGCGGGTTCGGCTCGGTCTGGCTCGGGCGAGCTGGCTGGCTCGGTCGGAGTCGGGCTCGGTGACGTGGCTCAATCGTGGCCGTTGGATCAAGATCCAACGGTCACGCGGTTAGGGTTCGGGTCGAACTCGGGTTCAGGCTTGGTCGGTTGAGCAGTAAAACCCACTCGCATTTTCCAGCGATTAAATAATCCAATAAATTTCCAGAAATTTATTTAATTCATTAAAAATAGCAAAAGACTCAGAAAAATTCCAGAAAAATTTTGGAAAATATTTTGGAACATTTTGGACTCAAATAAAATATTTCCAACAAAACTTTATTTGCAAAGTTAAATTCTATAATTATTTCAAAAGGGAATAAATTCAAATAAATTCCAAATAAATTCCAGAAAATTCCAAAAATTTACCAAAGTGCCAAATCACACATGAATTTAAGAAAAGCAAAATTTTGGGGTGTTACAAACCTCCCCCCTTAACAGAATCTCGTCCCCGAGATTCAGGGCTCACTACAGAATAGGTTTGGAAATTCTTTCTTCAAATCCTCCTCGCGCTCCCATGTTGCTTCGCTCTCCGCATGGTTGCTCCATTGAATTCTGCAGAAATGGGTTGACTTGTTTCTAGTTTCTCGATCCATTGTGTCCAGAATCTTCACGGGGTGCTCCTTGTAAGTCAGATCTTCTTGTAACTCAATTGACTCTAGCGGTGTCTGTTCCTCAGGTACTCGGAGACACTTCTTCAGCTGGGACACGTGGAACACGTCATGCACTCTTGCTAATGATTGCGGCAACTCTAGCTGGTAAGCAACTTCACCTCTGCGGCTGAGAACCTTAAATGGTCCAACATATCGCGGTGCGAGTTTTCCTTTGGCATGGAATCTCTTAACTCCTCTGAGAGGTGTAACTCTGAGATACACAAAATCTTCTGGTTCAAAACTTAAGTCTCAGTGACGGTTATCAGCATAACTCTTCTGTCTTGACTGCGCGATCTTCAGTCTCTCCCTGATCGTGGCAATTTGTTCTTCGGCTTCCTGGAGAATATCTGGCCCAAAGACACGGCGTTCACCTGTCTCATTCCAGTTCAACGGTGTTCGACAGGGTCGACCGTATAGTGCTTCAAATGGCGATATTTGCAAACTACTTGGTAACTATTATTGTAGTTGAACTCAGCGTACGGCAGACTTTCATCCCAAGAGGTAGCATAAGCCAATGCACAAGCTCGTAGCATGTCCTCTAGAATCTGATTAACTCTTTCGGTTTGCCCATCCGTATGCGGATGATAAGCTGTACTGAAGTTCAAACGGGTTCCCATGGCTTCATGCAGCTTATTCCAGAACCTCGAGGTAAACTGGGTACCTCTGTCCGATACAATCTTCTTCGGCACTCCGTGCAAACAGACGATCCTGGTCATATACAATTCTGCTAACTTGTCTCCCGAGTAAGTGGTCTTCACTGGAATAAAATGGGTGACCTTAGTCAAGCTGTCTATTATGACCCATATGGAGTCATATCCTCCTTGAGTCTTGGGTAAACTGGTAATGAAGTCCATTCCAATTTCCTCCCACTTCCACTCAGGTATTTTCAACGGCTGTAATAATCCTGCTGGTCTCTGATGCATTGCCTTGACTCTCTGGCATATGTCGCACAGCGCAACATGCTCGGCAACCTCATGCTTCATGTTCGGCCACCAGAATCTTTCCTTCAAATCTTGATACATCTTGGCGCTTCCAGGATGAATGGAATACTTTGAGTCATGGGCTTCTTCTAAAATCAACCGCTTCAGCTCCTTCTTGTTCGGCACACAAATGCGACCCTTCATCCATAACGTGCCTTGCTCATCCAACTTGAAGTCCTCTGCCTTGCCTTCATCCATGTTGGACTTAATCTTGCGGATCTTGTCATCATCCTCTTGTCCTTCTCGGATCTAATCCTCCAGGGTAGGCTTCACTTCCAATGTGGCCAAGAATCCTTCTGGTACTACTTCAATCTGCATCTTCTGGAAATCCTCACATAGCTCATCCTGACTTGTGGCTAACAACATGTTCACAGTATGGCTTTTCCGACTTAGAGCATCGACAACTACGTTCGCCTTCCCTGGATGGTAATGGATTCCAACATTGTAGTCCTTGATCAACTCTAACCATCTCCTCTGCCTCATGTTCAGGTCTGATTCGGTGAAGATGTACTTAAGACTCTTATGGTCCGTGTATACTTCACATCTGTTTCCAATCAAATAGTGACGCCACAACTTCAAAGCATGCACTACGGCAGCTAGCTCTAGGTCATGTGTCGGATAGTTCTCCTCGTGTGGCCTCAACTGCCTTGATGCGTAAGCGACGACCTTCTGCTCGTTACGCAAAGACACACCCAAGTCCTTGACGCGATGCATCACAATAAATATCAAAACTTTGATTGACGTCCGGTAGAATTAACACCGGCGCTGATGTCAATCGTTTCTTCAGCTCTTGAAAACCTTTTTCACACTCTGGCGTCCATGCAAACTTCTTCTCCTTTTTCAGCAATTGCGTAAGAGGTTTCGCAATTGTCGAAAAGCCTTCAATGAAACGACGATAGTAACCTGCCATTCCAAGGAAACTCCGGATCTGGGTCACGGTCTTCGGCTGTTCCCAATGTAACACAGCTTCTACCTTGCTTGGATCAACGGCGACTCCTTCTGCGGTCATTACATGTCCGAGGAACTCCACCTTGTCCTTCCAAAAGTCACACTTGCTGAACTTGGCGAAGAGCTGTTGTTCCCTTAGCTTTTCCAAAACTCGCCTTAAGTGCTCTGCATGTTCATCCTCTGTCTTGGAGTAGACCAAGATATCATCTATGAACACAACAACAAACTTGTCCAAATATTCCATGAACACCTTATTCATCATATTCATGAAATATGCGGGCGCATTTGTCAGACCAAAGGACATAACAGTAAACTCATAATGTCCGTATCTTGACGAGAATGCGGTCTTCGGAATATCTTCTGATCGGATCTTCAATTGATGGTATCCCGATCTCAGATCAATCTTGGAGAAAACTCCGGCTCCTCTCAGCTGGTCAAACAAGTCATCGATCCTGGGTAGCGGGTACTTATTCTTCACGGTGACTTCATTGAGTGCACGGTAGTCAATGCACATCCTGAAACTCCCGTCCTTCTTCTTAACAAACAGAACTGGCGCTCCCCATGGCGACGAACTCGGTCTGATAAATCCTTTCTCCATTAACTCTTCAAGCTGTTTCTTCATCTCTACCAATTCTTCGGTGGACATCCGGTAAGGTCTCTTTGCTATCGGCGCTGTACCAGGTACAAGCTCTATCACAAACTCTATGTCCCTGTCTGGTGGCATACCAGGTAGATCTTCAGGAAAAACATCTGGATACTCATTTACCACTGAAACATCTTCTATGCTGATTGCCTTGGTACTGTTAACCATCAACTGTCCGTCTCTAACGGCGGTAGCTTGAAATTCCACTTTCCTTCCGCACGGGCTTTCAACTGAGATGGTCCTTTGTCCACAATCCAATACGGCCTTGTGCTTGTATAACCAATCCATTCCCAAAATAACATCTAAGATCTGGGTTTCCAAAATAATAAGGTTCGCTAGGAACTCTATCCCATCTATTAATATTCTCACCCGAGAACATCCTACTTTAGTTCGGAGTTCGGAACCAGGGGTTTGAACTACAAGCATGCATTTAAGTCTTGCAATCTCCAAATCATTTTTAGCAGCAAAGCCTTGAGAAACAAACGAATGCGACGCTCCAGAATCAAACAAAACTGTTGCAGGTACTGAGTTAACAAGTAACTTACCCAGTACGAATTCCGTGGCATTCTGCAGTGCATCTGCGGTGACGTGGTTGACTCGGCCTCTCACCACGGTCTGGGGTGCTGCTCCTGGCTGTGCTGTCCCTCGGTTGGCTCCTGGTGCTGGCGTCCTGGCTGGTGTGGATCCCAGATTGAAGCGAACTGGGGTCACTCCTGCTGTCTTCTTAGGACAACTGTTGGCAAAGTGCCCTGGCTCGTTGCAATTGTAGCAGCGTCTCACTGTTCCTCTGGATCGCTCAAGCGGCGTTTCGGGTGGTCCGGGTCTCGATAGTTCTGATTGATGGGTCTTGGTGCTGGTGACGGTGTCCTTGTAGCATTCTGCTTTGGAATCTAAAATCGATTGGGCGCAACCCTCAAACGTTCTTTGTGCTCCTCGACACGATCCACGATCCGCATCATGCGCTTCCTGTTCTCATCCAGTTCCTTGCGCTTGTCCTCAAGAATAAGCGCTTTATTCACCAACTCTTGGAAATCTGGAAAGGTGTGGGTGATCAGTCCCACCTGTAGTCCTGAGTTAAGTCCCTTCATAAAGCGAGACTGTCTGGCTTTATCTGTCGCTACATCCTCAGGTGCGTAGCGTGCAAGCTGTGTGAACTTGTTCAGGTATTCGGCCACCGGCTGATTACCTTGCTTCAGTGCTCTGAACTCCTCCTTCTTGAGGTCCATGATTCCTTCTGGCATGTGATACTGACGAAATGCGGCTGTAAACTCCTCCCAAGTGATATCCTGTGGATTCTCTTGCGTGGCACAGAAGTTCTCCCACCATTCGGCGGCTGTCCCTTCCAACTGATGAGAAGCGTAGAGTACCTTCTCATTTCCCATGCATTGAGCAATGTGTAGCTTCCTCTCTATTGACCTTAACCAATCATCGGCCTCCAACGGATTGGCATTCCCAGAAAAAGTGGGTGGATGAGTCCTCATGAACTCTGATAGTCTTGTATTCTGGCGTTGTCCCTGATTGACTTGATTAGCGGTGGCCTGAGCAGTGACGTGTTGCATCTGTTGCATCATAGCATGCATCAACTGAGTCTGAGCAGCAAGAAAAGCTCCAAAATTCTGCATGTCAACTGGCGGTGCTGGTTGGGGTACATGTGCTCCATTGTTGGGGTTTCCAGCTGGGTGAGAACCACTTCCATTGCCTCCAAGGTTTCCGCGGGTGTTCACCATCTGTCGATTGCTCCAAGGTTTAGAGATGAGAGGGAACAAGAATAGACAAGTAGTAGGGAAACTTATGCGGGGGAAAAGTATAACTCAAAATCCAACTTTATTATTAATAATAGTAATAACTTGGTATGGTTGCTTACAATGCCTAAGGGCCTTGCAACACATACTGCACACTCAGCAATCAATGAAAATCCAACGCCTCTAAAGGTGACTCTTATTCTATAACGCGACTCGACGAAGGAGTCTCAACCTCAACGCCTATGCTCACTCATCGAGAAAACCTCCACTGCCTGGGTGGGGGGGCGACGGCATCGGCGCGAAACAATTGCCATGCCCTAAAACTGTGGTAGCCAAAGAAGCGGTGTCCTCATCAAGATCTGACTCCTCCGGATCCGGCTCATGTAGCTCGAGCACTGGCTCGGGTCCTGGCCCGTACAATGCCATCTCCAACTCGTCAATCCTTCGCAGAAGATGAGACACATGCTCTTGAGCCTCCCTCCATCGTTTCTTCTCCACCGTGGCCTCCCCTCGAGATTTCTGTAGCTCCCGGTTCGTATCATCGAGCGCATCCTCCTAAGCGATGACAAGTCGTGCCAGCTGTGTGACCGTGGTATTCTCGTCCTGAATCAGCTTTGGGTCAAGAAGGTTGTTGATCCGTGGATGGTAGCGGTACTCTGCTCCCTCCAGCTCGCTGGCGTAGATGCGGGCGACGTGTCGCATTGCTCGTCGTGATACCTCTTGAATTCCCATCTGCATTGTCGACCTCCTGGCGGTGCAGTATATTGGACGATTGCCCTTGCCCTTCTTCCTGGTATGTACCGTGATCTTCACGTCACAAGCCTTAATCAGTCCCGCTTGCCTGATGACGTTCACTTGGTATTGCGGCTTCTCAAATCCTTCGAGAAACTGCATCATAGGCCAAAGTTCTGCGGCGTGGCCAACCTCAAGATCGACGTAATTGATCTCTCCCTCCCTCCATCATAGGCCAAAAATTTTGGAAAATATTTTGGAACATTTTGGACTCAAATAAAATATTTCCAACAAAACTTTATTTGCAAAGTTAAATTCTTTAATTATTTCAAAAGGGAATAAATTCAAATAAATTCCAGAAAATTCCAAAAATTTACCAAAGTGCCAAATCACACATGAATTTAAGAAAAGCAAAATTTTGGGGTGCTACAATACGCCAAAGTTCTGCGGCGTGGCCAACCTCAAGATCGACGTAGTTGACCTCTCCCTCCATCTGTCACAAAACACTCGCGTAAGAAAGCAGCATTTTTAAATCAAAGTGGGAGACAAAAGAATTCAGCAAAAGGGGTAAGGGAAGAGAGAAGGGGCAAGTCGAGAATTCATTCATTATCTAGACAAACTTTTAGCTTTAGAAAATAGGTTTTATCCTTACTATGGCCATTCTAGCTAAAGGTTGAGCCTACAGTCAGTATGGCTCTGATACCACCTCTGTCGGGCCCCGAATTAGCAAATTCGGACCCTCTGTGTAATCAGCACTAGTCCAGGAACACGCTAGTGCACACAGTCTCAACATTGGTAAATATCACAATCATACTCAACGAAATAATAAGGTACTTTAAATAGTTAATCAAGCTGGTTACTCGGCCTTAGGGTCAAGTTACAAATATACGCCACGCAGGGCGAAATTTAATAAAGGATAAATAATAGCAGCGGAAAATAAAATAACTTCGTGGCGCCATCCAGTATACCACAGGCAACTGACTGGGCTCGCTCCCTAGTTAGACGGTTCCTCTTGGAGCTCCTCCTCCAAAGCTGGTGTAGACTCTTCTTCAACTGGTGTCATATTGTGGCAAGGGTGAGTACTTGGTACTCAGCAAGTCATGACAGAATGCAAGCTAATATTCTACATGCATGGCTTAATACAAAGGAATAGCTCATGGTTCATTTGTAGTAACAGCATTTAACAAATAATTTAAGTTGATTCGAAAGCGATAGAAACAGTGTAATATCAATAACTTTTCCAGGAGTTAAATAAACATCTGTCCCATTCCTAATCCACATTTCCATCAACATCATCATTTAACCAAACCAAACCTCTCAAGTTCAAGTTATTTTCAAGAAAATCTAACCCTTGACTATAATCCCCGAGCAATGTCCAATATCGCGGACAAGGCTATTCGAATAGATTTTACACTCTGCAGAGGTTATGCACTTTACCCACAGGATACAGCCAAAAACCACAAAAGCGAGTGATCGTAACAAAGCCTTTCGGAAACGGCTAACTACACAAGTGAACCCTTCTGGTTTTTGCCACGTGGCACCACCCGGGTGCTGCCACGTGTCCCGGTCTACGGACGTGGTCTACGCGCATGGCCTGGTCCACGGTGGGCCTGGTCCACCGGACCGGCGTCACTGACATGCGGGCCCCCCGGGTGACGCCGATGACGCCAAGACGGTTCGACCGAGCTGGTCGACAATGGTTTCACCGTGACGTCATGGCGACGTCATGGTGCGGTTTGGCTGGGCCGCTGACACACGGGCCCCACGCTGACGTCACGCGTGACGTCAGCGGTGACCGGGCGGCGACCGCGCTGACCGCGACGGTCAGCCATCCGGCCACGTGGCTGGATCTCGGCCATTGATTTGAAAATCAACTGCCCAGATCGGATCTGGGTTTCACGCGTGTAAAACAGCTCGGTCCATCTGGACCGTTCGATCTTGATCGGACGGTCAAGATCCAATCTAAAGTTTACAACGTGGCTAACCCTAACCGTACGATCTAGATCTAACGGCTGAGATCCTCCCTAGCACGGTGCGGTCATAGGCTACGTGGCTCAATCTAAGCCGTTGGATCTAGATCCAACGGTTGGAAACAGATCTAGAAATCGCAACGTGATTACCTTCAGGCGACGTGGTGCAATCTAGACTGTCTGATGAAGATCCAACGGTGCACCAAGCTCGCGGATGACGATGGCGCTGCGGTGGTTCACGGCGGCCAGAGACGGTGACGACGACCTCCCGAATGGCGTTTCTTCGCTCTTCCGGCGAGATGAATGGTACCCTCCAACACGGCTTGTCCTTGCGGTTCCGGATCTGGGCTCAACGGCGGCGGAGGACGGCGGACGGCGGCGGAATCGACGAATAACAGCGGCGGAGACCTAGCGCAACTACGGCGAGCTCTAGCGGGCGAACGGCGGTAGCTCAGGCGACGTGGGCTAGGGCTACAGGTGCGCACGGGAGTAGGCTACCCGGTGGAGGCGGCGGCGCCTTAAATAGGGTCCTCGGCTTCCGTGTATTGCGCGCAGACCGAGGCCACCCGGTTACGACGGCGGAATCAGAATCCAATTCGGATTCGGTGACGTGGCTCAACGTGGATCGTTGGATCAAGATCCGACGGTTGCGGGGTTTGGGCTCGGGTCTGGCTCGGCGACTTGGTTGGCTCGGTCGGAGTCGGGCTCAGGCGACGTGGCGCGATCGTGGCCGTTGGATCTTGATCCAACTGTCACGCGGTTTAGGTTAGGTTGGAACCGGGTTCGACTCGAACGCGGCTCGGGTCGAACTCGAGTCTAACTCGGGTTTGGGCTCGGTCGGATGAACAGTAAAACCCGGTTAGGGTTTTTCCAGCGATTAAATAATCAATTTAATTCCCAGAAATTCATTTAATTCATTAAAAATAGCAAAACACTCAGAAAAATTCCACGAAAATTCTAGAAAATATTTTGGAACATTTTGGACTCAAATAAATTATTTCCCACAAAATTTTATTTGTAAAATTAAATTCTTTAATTATTTCAAAAGGGAAGAAATTTCAAATAAATTCCAAATAAATCCAAATAAATCCAAGAAAATTCCAAAAATTCATAAAAGTGCCAAATCTTATTTAAATTCATGAAAAGCAAAAATTGGGGTGTTACAGCCCCCAAAATGCGAGGACCGGCCCTGACCTTGGGCCACCTCGGGTCCGGCTGAGTGCTTCCTTGGGATCCCCTCGGTCCCCTCGGCTCGTAGATGGCGGTGGCCGCTCCGGCCCTCCTCCGTGATTTGCTTGTGGCCTGTCTGCCGCCGCCTCAGGTTGCCGTGCCATCGCTACGGGCTGCCTCGCCGCCGGTAGTCACCTCCCATGAGCTCACCACCGTCTCCTCCTTCCATTTTGTTCTTCGGCTGCGACCTCCTCCAATTGCCCTGGCCATTGGCAGAGCTCCAGAAAGCATCAATGGTGGCGCAAGCACTGTAGCGGTCTACTGTAGCAGCCGAAGTAACTTGGTTCAGTTCACTTGGTCCACTCCAAACTAAAGGGATGAATGGCATACAATCCTATCTATTATTATTTGTTCCTCTGATTGGTGGCTCCAATCAAAGGTATAAAACTTTAATCCCTTTTGCTGATCGTTCATGGTTCAAGTAACAGGAGGTGCTAGTTTCATGTGGGTTGGGTAGAACCATGGGTAAAAGCATGAATATTTCAATTGAAAATTTAATTAGATATAGCCATAATAATATCCAGTTTACCTGAATGATCATAATTGGTTTAACCTATACATGTCTCAAATCAGGACCATAAAGGGTATTCGAGCAAACTTAAATAATCTCTATACATACATACATACATACATACATACATACATACATACATACATACATACATACATACATACATACATACATACATACATATATATTTAAATAACTACTCTAGTGCAAAGATTACAATTTAAAATAATGCCTTGAATATAAAAATGTGTCTTGCATGGCCTCTAGTATAATTAGCTAATTCAATCAATCTTCAAATTCAAAGTATTAGGAGTATAACTTGATAACCTCGGTTAGTTTAAATAATAATTAAAACTATATTAACACTTTAAAGTTAGGTAAGCTTAAGTAAGATAAATAATCTTTACCTCAAATATATAGATGTACCTGTATATCACATAAGATTCCCATATAAATCTTTGCCTTTAAAGAAATAAAAATGTAAAATTCTTGGCTAAGTTTAATTCATCGTTATAAGTAACCTTGATCTCTTCACACAAATACATAATACAATTAAGACACATAAATATAGAAGAATATATGTAAGACTGCTCTGTATGAACTTCCGACTCCCTAAGTTTAGATCGTTTAATCTTGAAAGAATAACTAATGCTTAGTTTAGCTTGAGTTGAATTCCTTAATACCTTTGCTCCCCATTTACAGAAGTAAAATTTAAATATGTATATGTGCAAATAAATGTTGACACATGAAGAACATTACGGTTAAAAGCAAATTGTCGCAGAACTAACTATTTCGGCAAAAATGATTCGATTTGATCCCAATCTGCATTAGGTTCTATTTGTAAGTTAATTTTAACATCCCAAAATTCAATAAACAGTAATAATAAAGTATTAAAAAGGGAACTTAAATTATTATTGTATTTCCTGAATTTATGTGCTTTTTATTGGATATCTGGTTAACGGATAATTGAATTTTCATATGAGAAAAAGGAAATGGTAAAAAGATAAAAAGTAAAGAAAAATCTCCAAAAATATTATAAAAATACTTGGAGACCTTTAGAGCCCTGAGGTGGTAGTCAATGTCCCATATGAACCACTACGAAGGTCAGCGCGGCGCATGCTATCGGTTAATTGAGGCAGGGAAATGCAATTTTTTTAACGAAAAAAGGAGGAAAAACACTTTTTCCGTTATTTTTGTTTTTTTGCGCTTTTTCGGGCTTTTTGGAGCAATCTTTTTGAATAAAAAAGTTTCCACAGTAAAAATGGATCGAAACAGGAAAAATGGACCAAAACGCATTTTTCCTGATTTTTTGAGGATTTTTTGCTTTTTTTCGGGCCGTTTTTCCGTCAAAGATGGCTTTTTGCAAAAAAAAAAAAACAGGAGTCATAGCCGCACACGACACCGGTTAATTGAGGCGGGAAAACACAATTTTTTTTATGAACGAAAAAACGGAGAAAAACACATTTTTCGGGTTTTTTGTTTTTTTTCCCACTTTTTCGGGCATTTCAGAGCACTATTTTTGAATAAAAAAGTTTTCCCGGTAAAAATGGATCGGAACGAGAAAAATGAACAAAAACGCATTTTTTCAGATTTTTTGAGGTTTTTGGCGTTTTTTCGGAGTGTTTTTCTGGCAAGGAGGGCTTTTTTTGGAAAAAAAAATGTAACACCCCAAAATTTTGCTTTTCTTAAATTTATGTGTGATTTGGCACTTTGGTGAATTTTTGGAATTTTCTGGAATTTATTTGGATTTATTTGGAATTTATTTGAATTTATTCCACATTGAAATAATTAAAGAAATTAAATTTTCAAATAAAATTTTGTTGGAAATATTTTATTTGAGTACAAAATGCCCCAAAGTATTTTCCAGAATTTTTCTGGAATTTTTCTGAGTATTTTGCTATTTTTTCTTGAATTAAATGAATTACTGGAAATTATTTTAAATATTAAATCGCTGGAAAATCGAACCGGGTCGGTTACTGTTCCTCCGACCGAGCCCGAGTCAGACTCGAGTTCGAGTCCGACCCGAACCCGACCCGAGCCCGTGGTTGAGCCGAACCCACTTGGTCGAACCCTACGCGTGTGACCGTTGGATCAAGATCCAACGGCAACGATTGAGCCACGTCGCCGGACCCGAGCCCAACCGAGCCAGCCAGCTCGCCCGAGTCCGACCCGAACCCAAACTCACGCACCGTTGGATCTCGATCCAACGGCTGTGCGCGTGCCACGTCATCCAATGCAAGTCGCCGCCGGACTCCGCCGCCGCAACGGAGCAGGTCTCGGTTTCCGTGCGTTTCACGGACGCCGAGGGCTCTATTTATTGCGCCGTTGCCGCCATCGTGAAGCCCGCTTCATTGCGCACCCGTAGCCCTAACTCACCTCGCCTGAGCCGCCGTGGTTGCGCCGCTAGAGCTCGCCGGAGTTAGGAGAAGGTGCTGCCGCGGTTTTTCGCCGATAGCCGCCGTCTCCGTCGTCCTCCGTCGCCGTTGACCCCAGATCCGGAACCGTGAGAGCAAGCCGCGTCGGTGAGCACCACCCACGTCGCCGGAGCGCGTCCGAACCGCCGTCGGCTAGGTCATCGTCCCCTGTGCCGGTGACCCAGCGCCGCCGCTCGCCATCGCCGGACTTCGAGCTCCCTCAGCCGTCCGATCCAGATCCAACGTCCCAGATCACGCCACGTCATCTCACGGTGAGATCCCGTCCAAAATCCTAGATCCAATCTCGACCGATGGATCTAGATCCAACGGTCCAGATCAAACGCGTTTACCCCAAACGCGTGAGTCCAGATCCAATCTGGGCCGTTGATTTTCAAATCAACGGCCGAGATCTAGCCACATGTGCGGGAGACTGACCGCCGCGTTCAGCGTCGTCCGCAGCTGCGTGTGACGCCGACACGCTGGGCCCGTGATGTCGGCCGCCAGCCACATCGCACCATGACGCCACGACGACGTCATGGCGGGCTCAAGATGTCGCCGGGCCGCCCCAGCCGAGCGCTGATGTCAACAATGACGTCACCAGTGGGTCCCACCTGTCAGCACCGTGGGCTGAGCCCCGCTGACGTCAGCAATGACATCACCCGAGGGGACCCACCTGTCAGCGAGACGTGGAGCCGTGGACCGAGTCCACGGTGGACCGAGCCAAACCATGGACCACATCCATGAACCGGCTGACGTCAGTCGCCCAATCAGAAGCTGCCACGTGTCCTCGCTGACGCAATAATTAATTTCCGAAAAAGAAAATGATTTATTAATTCGAAATAATGATTTCAGATTTTGTTTCAAAATTCAAACGCTTATAACTTTTGCGTTTCAACTCCGATTTGAGTGATTCAAATTTCTAAATTTGTATAAAATTGAGATCTACCTAATTATGAATTTTATTTAATTTTTGGACTAAAGTTTTTCTCTGTAATATTATTTAATTGATTATTTAATCTTTAAATAATTATAACTTTTGCATTTTAACTCCGATTTGAACGATTCCAGTTCCTAAAAATTCATAAAATTATGTTCTCTCTGTTTATGTATTTTATTTGGAGTTTTGGGATGCTTTTGCCTATTGTTTATTTGTGTATTGCTATTTGCACGTATTACGAGTAGACATTGAAGTGCCCGAAGGCTTCGAAGGAGAAGTGTTGACCCAGGAGCCAGCTCAAGACCAAGAACAAGTACTTTTTGAAGGCAAGTTATGCTTTGATCATGTTGATCCTATTTTGAAACCTATTTTGATTTAACTTATTGCATGCTAGTTCAATTATAAAATACTTTATTTAGATTTGGGAAATTTGATAAATGCCAAATTTGATAACCTCTGCAGAGTGCAAAAATCTATTCGAATAGCCGTGTCCGCGGTATTGGACATCGCTCGGGAATTACAGTCAAGGGTTAGATTTTCTCAAAAATAACTTGGACTTGAAAGGTTGGGTTGGATTAATAATGATGTTGATAGAAATGTGGATTAGGATGGGAAAGATGTTTACTAAACCCTTGAAAAGTTATTTATGCTTTACTTGTTACTACTGCTTTCGAATCTACTTATGTTACTAGTTAAATGCTCTTGCTGCAAATATACCTTGACCACTCCTTTGTATTAAGCCATGCATGTAGTATATTAGCTGCATTCTGTGCATGACTTGCTGAGTACCAAGTACTCACCCTTGCCACAATACAACACCAGTTCAAGAGGAGACTACACCAGCTTTGGAGGAGGAGCTCCAAGAGGAACCGTCTACTTAGGGAGCGAGCCCAGTCAGTTGCCTGTGGTATACAGGATGGCGCCACGAAGTTATCTTATATTTTTCAACTGCTATAAGTACTCTCCTAATAAGTTTCGCCCTGCGTGGCGTATATTTGTAACTTGACCATAAGGTCGAGCAACCAGTTTGACTATTTAATTAAAGTACTTTATTAGTATCGAGTGGTATGATTGTGATATTTACCGATGTTAAGACTGTGTGCACTAGCGCGTTCCTGGACTAGTGCTGAATACACAGAGGGTCCGGATTTGCAAATTCGGGTCCCGACAGAGGTGGTATCAGAGCCATACTGACCGTAGCCTCAACCCTAGCTAGAAAGGTCGTAGAGAGGATAAAACCTATTTTCTAAAGCTAAAAGTTTGTCAAGACATGAAATGACATCTCGACTTATCCCATTCCTTCTTTTCTTGTCTCTTGCTCAATTTTTCCTTATCTTGTCACAATTTAAAAATTTCAAGTTCTTACGTGAGCACTCTTGTGACAGATGGAGGGAGAGTTCAACTACGTCGATCTGGAGGTTGGCCACGCCGCAGAACTTTGGCATATGCTACAGACTAACGGAGATTTTGAGAAGCCGCAATACCAAGTGGACGTGATCAGACAAGCAGGATTGATCAAGGCTTGTGACGTGAAGATTATGGTACCTGCTAGGAAGAAGGGCCCAGGCAATCGCCCGATACATTGCACTGCCAGGAGGTCTACAATGCAGATGGGTATCCAAGAGGCGTCACGACGAGCAATACGGCACATTACCCATATCTACGTCAGAGAATTGGAGAGCACGGTGTTCTGATATCATCCGCGCAGCAATAACCTTCTTGACCCGAAGGCGATTTAGGATGAGAATGCCATGGTTACACAGTTGGCATGACTTGTTGTCGCCCAGGAGGATGTACTCGATGATACAAGCAAGGAGCTACAGAAGGCCCGCAAGGAGATCACGACAGAGAAGAACAGATGGCGGGATGCTCAAGAGTATGTGTCTCACCTTCTGCAAAGGATTGGAGAGTTAGAGACGGCATTGTACGCACCAGAGCCGGAGCCAATGCTCGAGCTACACGAGCCAGACCCGGAGGAGCCGGAGCTTGGGGAGGACACTGCTTCTTCGACTACCACAGATGACACAGTTGTTGGACATGGCAATCGTTTCGAGCCTATGCCGCAGCGTCCGTATCCGGGCCGTAGAGGTTTTCTCGATGAGTGAGCGTAGGTTCTATAGTGAGACTCCTTCGTCAAGCCGCGTCATAGAATAAAGAGACACCCTTTAGGCGTTAGACTCCAGTGTTAGTTCGATTTGGATTTTCATTGCTTGCTGAGTGTGCAGTATGTGTTGCAAGGCCCCTAGGCATTGTAAGCAACCATACTAAGTTACTATTGATTAAAATAATAAAGTTGGACTTTAAGTTACACCTTTCGCCCCGCATAAGTTCCATACTACTTGTCTATTCTTGTTTCCCTCTCATCTCTAAAACCTAGAGCAAACCACAGATGGTGAACACTCGTGGAAACCTTGGAGGCAGTGGAAGTGGTTCTCGCCCAGCAGAAAACCCCAATGATGAAGCACCAGCACCGCTAGTCGATATGCAGAATTTCGGAGCTTTTCTTGCTGCTCAGACTCAGTTGATGCATGCCATGATGCAACAGATGCAACACGTCACTGCTCAGGCCACTGCTAATCAAGTTAATCAGGGACAACGCCAGAATACAAGACTGTCAGAGTTCATGAGGACTCATCCACCCACTTTCTCCGGGAATGCGAATCCATTGGAAGCCGATGACTGGTTAAGGTCAATTGAGAGGAAGCTATACATAGCTCAATGCATAGGAAATGAGAAGGTACTCTACGCTTCTCATCAGTTGGAAGGAACAGCCGCTGAATGGTGGGAGAACTTCTGTGCCACGCAAGTGAACCCTCAGGACATCACTTGGGAGGAGTTCACAGCTGCATTCCGTCAGTATCACGTGCCTGAAGGAATTATGGACCTCAAGAAGGAGGAGTTCAGAGCACTGAAGCAAGGTAATCAGCCGGTGGCCGAATACCCGAACAAGTTCACACAGCTTGCACGCTACGCACCTGAGGATGTAGCGACAGATAAAGCCAGACAGTCTCGCTTCATGAAGGGACTTAACTCAGGATTACAGGTGGGACTGATCACCCACACCTTCCCAGATTTCCAAGAGTTGGTGAATAAGGCGCTTATTCTTGAGGACAAGCGCAAGGAACTGGATGAGAACAGGAAGCGCAGCATGCAGCATTAGGGATCGCGCCAGGGAGCACAGCAACGTTTGAGGGTTGCGCCAAATCAGCTTTTCAGATTCCAGCCGCAGAATACGACAAGGACACCGTCACCATCACCAAGACCCGTCAATCAGAACTATCATACCCCAGCCCCAGCCAGAAACGCCGCTTCAGGCAGCCAACAAGGGACAGTGAGACGCTGCTACAACTGCAACGAGCCAGGACACTTTGCCAACAGTTGTCCTAAGAAGACAGCAGGAGTGACCCCAGTCCGCTTCAACTTGGGATCCACACCAGCTAGGACGCCAGCACCAGGAGCCACACCACAGACTGTGGTGAGAGGCCGAGTCAACCATGTCACCGCAGATGCACTGCAGAATGCTACGGATGTCGTACTGGGTAAGTTACTTGTTAACTCAGTACCTGCGACAGTTTTGTTTGATTCTGGAGCTTCGCATTCGTTTGTTTCACAAGGCTTTGCTGTTAAAAATGATTTGGAGGTTGCAAGACTTAAATGCATGCTTTTAGTTCAAACCCCTGGTTCCGAACTCCGAACGAAAGTAGGATGTTCTGGGGTGAGAATACTAATAGATGGGATTGAGTTCCTAGCGAACCTTATTATTTTGGAGACCCAGACCTTAGATGTTATTTTGGGAATGGATTGGTTATCTAAGCACAAGGCCGTATTGGATTGTGGACAAAGGACTATCTCAGTCGAGAGCCCTTGTGGAAAGAAAGTGGAATTTCAAGCTACGGCCGTCAGAGATGGACAGTTGATGGTTAACAGTACCAAGGCAATCAGCATAGAGGATGTCTCAGTAGTGAATGAGTACCCAGATGTTTTCCTGAAGATCTACCTGGTATGCCGCACGAGGGGACATAGAGTTTGTGATAGAGCTTGTACTGCACAAAGACCGATAGCAAAGAGACCCTATCGGATGTCCACCGAGGAATTGGTAGAGATGAAGAAACAACTTGAAGAGTTAATGGAGAAAGGATTTATCAGACCGAGTTCGTCACCGTGGGGAGCACCAGTTTTGTTCGTCAAGAAGAAGGACGGGAGTTTCAGGATGTGCATTGACTACCGTGCACTCAATGAAGTCACCGTGAAGAATAAGTATCCGCTACCCAGGATTGATGATTTGTTTGACCAGCTGAGAGGAGCCGGAGTTTTCTCCAAGATTGATCTGAGATCGGGATACCATCAGTTGAAGATCCGATCGGAGGATATTCCGAAGACCGCATTTTCGTCGAGATATGGACATTACGAGTTTACTGTTATGTCCTTTGGTCTGACGAATGCACCGGCATATTTCATGAATATGATGAATAAGGTGTTCATGGAATATTTGGACAAGTTTGTTGTTGTGTTCATAGATGATATTCTAATCTACTCCAAGACAGAGGATGAACATGCAGAGCACTTGAGGCAAGTTTTGGAAAAGCTGAGGGAACAGCAACTCTTTGCCAAGTTCAGCAAGTGTGATTTTTGGAAGGACAAGGTGGAATTCCTCGGACATGTAATGACCGCAGAAGGAGTCGCCGTTGATCCAAGTAAAGTAGAAGCTGTGTTACATTGGGAGCAGCCGAAGACTGTGACCCAGATCCGGAGTTTCCTTGGAATGGCAGGTTACTACCGCCGCTTCATTGAAGGCTTTTCAACAATTGCGAGACCTCTTACGCAATTGCTGAAAAAGGAGAAGAAGTTTGCATGGACGCCAGAGTGCGAGAAAGGATTCCAAGAACTGAAGACGAGATTGACATCAGCACGGTGTTGGTTACGCGGTAGTCAATCAAAGCTTTGATATCTATTGTGATGCATCGCGCCAAGGACATGGATGTGTGTTGATGCAAAACGGAAAGGTTGTCACCTATGCATCAAGGCAGTTGAGGCCGCATGAGGAGAATTATCCGACGCATGACCTAGAGTTAGCTGCCGTAGTGCATGCCTTGAAGATATGGCGTCACTATCTGATCGGGAACAGATGTGAAGTGTACACGGACCATAAGAGTTTTAAGTACATCTTCACCCAATCAGACCTGAACATGAGGCAGAGGAGATGGTTAGAATTGATCAAGGACTACAATGTCGGAATCCATTACCATCCAGGAAAGGCAAACGTAGTTGCCGATGCCTTGAGTCGGAAAAGCCATACCGTGAATATGTTGATAGCCATGAATTAGGATGAGCTATGCCAGGAATTTCAGAGAATGAAGATTGAGGTGGTACCTAGTGGATTCTTGGCCGCACTGGAGGTAAAGCCTACCCTAGAAGATCAGATTCGGGAAGGACAGAAGGATGATGACAAGATCCGCAGGATTAAGTCCAAAATGGAGGAAGACAAGGCAAAGGACTTCAAGCTAGATGAGCAGGGCACGTTATGGATGAGGGATCGCATTTGTGTGCCGAACAGGAAGGAGCTGAAGCAGTTGATTCTAGAAGAAGCCACTCCAAGTACTCGATTCATCCTGGAAGTGCCAAGATGTATCAAAACTTGAAGGAAAGATTCTGGTGGCCGAACATGAAGCGTGAAGTTGCCGAACATGTTGCATTGTGCGACGTTTGCCAGAGAGTCAAGGCGATGCATCAGAGACCAGCAGGATTGTTGCAGCCGCTGAAGATACCTGAGTGGAAGTGGGATGAAATCGGAATGGATTTCATTACCGGTTTGCCTAAGACTCAAGGGGGTTATGACTCCATATGGGTTATAGTGGATCGCTTGACCAAAGTAGCCCATTTTATCCCCGTAAAGACCACTTACTCGGGGGATAATTTAGCAGAGTTGTATATGATCAGGATCGTCTGTTTGCACGGAGTGCCAAAGAGGATTGTATCAGACAGAGGTACCCAATTTACCTCAAGGTTCTGCAATAAGTTGCACGAAGCCATGGGAACCCGTTTGAACTTCAGTACAGCTTATCATCCACAGACGGATGGACAGACCGAAAGAGTCAATCAGATTCTAGAGGATATGCTAAGAGCGTGTGCATTGGCGTATGCTACCTCTTGGGATAAGAGTTTGCCGTATGCGGAGTTCAGTTACAACAATAGTTACCAGGCTAGTTTACAGATGTCACCTTTTTAGGCACTGTATGGTCGACCTTGCCGGACGCCATTAAACTGGAATGAGACCGGCGAGCGCCGTGTCTTCGGGCCTGATATTCTTCAAGAAACTGAAGAGCAGATTGCCATGATTAGGGAAAGGTTGAAGATAGCCCAATCGCGACAGAAGAGTTATGCTGACAATCGTCGCCGGGATTTGAGTTTTGAACGAGAAGACTTTGTATACCTCAGAGTTACGCCTCTCAGGGGAGTTAAGAGGTTCCATACCAAAGGGAAACTTGCACCCTGTTATGTTGGACCATTTAAGATCTTGAGCCGCAGAGGCGAAGTTGCTTACCAGCTGGAGTTACTGCAGTCATTAGCAGGAGTGCATGACGTGTTCCACGTGTCCCAGTTGAAGAAGTGTCTTCGAGTACCTGAGGAACAGACACCGCTAGAGTCAATTGAGTTGCAAGAAGATTTGACTTACAAGGAGCACCCTGTGAAGATTCTAGACACAATGGACCAAGAGACGAGGAACAAGTCAACCCGTTTCTGTAGAGTTCAATGGAGCAACTATGCAGAGAGCAAAGCAACTTGGGAACGCGAAGAGGATTTGAGGAAAGAGTTTCCGAACCTATTCCTTAGTTAGCCTTAAATCTCGGGGACGAGATCCTATTAAGGGGGGGAGGTTTGTAACACCCCAAAATTTTGCTTTTCTTAAATTTATGTGTGATTTGGCACTTTGGTGAATTTTTGGAATTTTCTGGAATTTACTTGGATTTATTTGGAATTTATTTGAATTTATTCCACATTGAAATAATTAAAGAAATTAAATTTTCAAATAAAATTTTGTTGGAAATATTTTATTTGAGTCCAAAATTCCACAAAGTATTTTCCAGAATTTTTCTGGAATTTTTCTGAGTATTTTGCTATTTTTTCTTGAATTAAATGAATTACTGGAAATTATTTTAAATATTAAATCGCTGGAAAATCGAACCGGGTCGGTTACTATTCCTCCAACCGAGCCCGAGTCAGACTCGAGTTCGAGTCCGACCCGAACCCGACCTGAGCCCGTGGTTGAGCCGAACCCACTCGGTCGAACCCTACGCGTGTGACCGTTGGATCAAGATCCAACGGCCACGATTGAGCCACGTCGCCGGACCCGAGCCCGACCAAGCCAGCCAGCTCGCCCGAGTCCGACCCGAACCCAAACTCACACACCGTTGGATTTCGATCCAACGGCTGTGCGCGTGCCACGTCATCCAATCCGAGTCACCGCCGGACTCCGCCGCCGCAACGGAGCAGGTCTCGGTTTCCGTGCGTTTCACGGATGCCGAGGGCTCTATTTATTGCGCCGTCGCCGCCATCGTGAAGCCCGCTTCATTGCGCACCCGTAGCCCTAACTCACCTCGCCTGAGCCGCCGTGGTTGCGCCGCTAGAGCTCGCCGGAGTTAGGAGAAGGTGCCGCCGCGGTTTTTCGCCAATAGCCGCCGTCTCCGTCGTCCTCCGTCGCCGTTGACCCCAGATCCGGAACCGTGAGAGCAAGCCACGTCGGTGAGCGCCACCCACGTCGCCGGAGCGCGTCCGAAACGCCGTCGGCTAGGTCATCGTCCCCTGTGCCGGTGACCCAGCGCCGCCGCTCGACATCGCCAGACTTCGAGCTCCCTCAGCCGTCCGATCCAGATCCAACGTCCCAGATCACGCCACGTCATCTCACGGTGAGATCCCGTCCAAAATCCTAGATCCAATCTCGACCGATGGATCTAGATCCAACGGTCCAGATCAAACGCGTTTACCCCAAACGCGTGAGTCCAGATCCAATCTAGGCCGTTGATTTTCAAATCAACGGCCGATATCTAGCCACGTGTGCGGGAGACTGACCGCCGCGCCGCTGCCCACGCCAAGGCGTGTGACGCTGACACGCGGGGCCCGCATGTCAGCGGCCCAGCCACACTGCACCATGACGTCACGCTGACGTCATGGCGGGCCCGCATGTCAGCGGCTGTCCCAGCCGTGCGCTGACGTCAGCAATGACGTCACCAGTGGGTCCCACTGCCGACTGCGGTGAGCCTCGGCCGACGCCAAGAATGACGTCACCCGAGGGGACCCACCTGTCAGCGAGACGTGGAGCCGTGGACCGAGTCCACGGTGGACCGAGCCAAACCATGGACCACGTCCATGAACCGGCTGACGTCAGTCGCCCAATCAGAGGCTGCCACGTGTCCTCGCTGACGCAATAATTAATTTCCGAAAAAGAAAATGATTTATTAATTCGAAATAATGATTTCAGATTTCTTTTCAAAATTCAAACGCTTATAACTTTTGCGTTTCAACTCCGATTTGAGTGATTCAAATTTCTAAATTTGTATAAAATTGAGATCTACCTAATTATGAATTTTATTTAATTTTTAGACTAAATTTTTTCTCTGTAATATTATTTAATTGATTATTTAATCTTTAAATAATTATAACTTTTGCATTTTAACTCCGATTTGAACGATTCCAGTTCCTAAAAATTCATAAAATTATGTTCTCTCTGTTTATGGATTTTATTTGGAGTTTTGGGATGCTTTTGCCTATTGTTTATTTGTGTATTGCTATTTGCACGTATTACGAGTAGACATTGAAGTGCCCGAAGGCTTCGAAGGAGAAGTGTTGACCCAGGAGCCAGCTCAAGACCAAGAACAAGTACTTTTTGAAGGCAAGTTATGCTTTGACCATGTTGATCCTATTTTGAAACCTATTTTGATTTAACTTATTGCATGCTAGTTCAATTATAAAATACTTTATTTAGATTTGGGAAATTTGATAAATGCCAAATTGCTGTATGACACCTTGATTACTTAAGTATGTGCCATGACCCTTGTCACCCTAGTGTGGATTACTAGTTGGACATTACTAAATTGCCAACATGGGTTTGTAGATCGTTGTAGTATATGGCTTAGACCTGCTACTTACTCATGACATGAGTTTGGACAATCAAATGTTAATATTGACTTAATGACATATTGAACCTGTTTTGGGAAGATATCATGTGGTGTTGATGGCACGTGGTGCATGGTAATCAACTGGGGTTTGATAAATAGCTTTTGACCGGGGCATGTGGCAAGAATGATCAGGTGGGCCAGTTGTGGCATTGGGAATGATGTTTTGGTTCTTCGGGTAGTCTTGCCCTGGTCACCCTAAGGACTTCACCTTGCAAGCCTTTGAATTGAGTCAATCTTGCAACCACATGTCTGTAGTGGGACGGACCTAGTTGATTAAGTTGCTAATAACGTACCTGTGGGACCTCAGGAGGTCAACTACACCCTTTGTGTAAGTTGTACGGGGGAGCGTACCGGGGCTGCGGCCAGGTACCCATCTAACGGTTGGTTGGCCTAAACTTCGCCTTAGCTAAGGGAAGGGTTAGTGCGCAACAACCGGGGAGGACCACTTGTATTGTTAGAAGTTTTCGAAAGACTTTGTTACGGGAACTCGTCTTTGTGGTGTTTGACTGTATCTTGTGGGTAAAGTGCATAACCTCTGCAGAGTGCAAATATCTATTCGAATAGCCGTGTTCGCGGTATTGGACATCGCTCGGGAATTACAGTCAAGGGTTAGATTTTCTCAAAAATAACTTGGACTTGAAAGGTTGGGTTGGATTAATAATGATGTTGATAGAAATGTGGATTAGGATGGGAAAGATGTTTACTAAACCCTTGAAAAGTTATTTATGCTTTACTTGTTACTACTGCTTTCGAATCTACTTATGTTACTAGTTAAATGCTCTTGCTGCAAATATACCTTGAGTCACTCCTTTGTATTAAGCCATGCATGTAGTATATTAGCTGCATTCTGTGCATGACTTGCTGAGTACCAAGTACTCACCCTTGCCACAATACAACACCAGTTCAAGAGGAGACTACACCAGCTTTGGAGGACGAGCTCCAAGAGGAACCGTCTACTTAGGAGCGAGCGATCGGTTGCCTGTGGTATACTGGATGGCGCCACGAAGTTATCTTATTTTCCGCTGCTATTATTTCTCTCTTAATAAGTTTCGCCCTGCGTGGCGTATATTTGTAACTTGACAATAAGGTCGAGCAACCAGTTTGACTATTTAATTAAAGTACTTTATTAGTATCGAGTGGTATGATTGTGATATTTACCGATGTTAAGACTGTGTGCACTAGCGCGTTCCTGGACTAGTGCTGAATACATAAAGGGTCCGGATTTGCAAATTCGGGTCCCGACAGAGGTGGTATCAGAGCCATACTGACCGTAGGCTCAACCCTAGCTAGAAAGGTCGTAGAGAGGATAAAACCTATTTTCTAAAGGTAAAAGTTTGTCAAGACAAGAAATGACATCTCGACTTATCCCATTCCTTCTTTTCTTGTCTCTTGTTGAATTTTTCCTTATCTTGTCACAATTTAAAAATTTCAAGTTCTTACGTGAGCACTCTTGTGACAGATGGAGGGAGAGTTCAACTACGTCGATCTGGAGGTTGGCCACGCCGCGGAACTTTGGCATATGCTACAGACTCTCGGAGATTTTGAGAAGCTGCAATACCAAGTGGACGTAATCAGAGAAGCATGATTGATCAAGGCTTGTGACGTGAAGATTATGGTACCTGCTAGGAAGAAGGGCCCAGGCAATCGCCCGATACATTGCACTGCCACGAGGTCTACAATGCAGATGGGTATCCAAGAGGCGTCACGACGAGCAATGCGGCACGTTACCCATATCTACGTCAGAGAATTGGAGAGCACGGTGTTCCGATATCATCCGCGCAGCAATAACCTTCTTGACCCAAAGGCGATTCAGGATGAGAATGCCATGGTTACACAGTTGGCACGACTTGTTGTCGCCCAGGAGGATGTACTCGATGATACAAGCAAGGAGCTACAGAAGGCCCGCAAGGAGATCACGACAGAGAAGAACAGATGGCGGGAAGCTCAAGAGTATGTGTCTCACCTTCTGCAAAGGATTGGAGAGTTAGAGACGGCATTGTACGCACCAGAGCCGGAGCCAATGCTCGAGCTACACGAGCCAGACCCGGAGGAGCCGGAGCTTGGGGAGGACACTGCTTCTTCGACTACCACAGATGACACAGTTGTTGGACATGGCAATCGTTTCGCGCCTATGCCGCAGCGTCCGTATACAGGCCGTGGAGGTTTTCTCGATGAGTGAGCGTAGGTTCTATAGTGAGACTCCTTCGCCGAGCCGCGTCATAGAATAAAGAGTCACCCTTTAGGCGTTAGACTCCAGTGTTAGTTCGATTTGGATTTTCATTGCTTGCTGAGTGTGCAGTATGTGTTGCAAGGCCCCTAGGCATTGTAAGCAACCATAACAAGTTACTATTGATTAAAATAATAAAGTTGGACTTTAAGTTACACCTTTCGCCCCGCATAAGTTCCATACTACTTGTCTATTCTTGTTTCCCTCTCATCTCTAAAACCTAGAGCAAACCACAGATGGTGAACACTCGTGGAAACCTTGGAGGCAGTGGAAGTGGTTCTCGCCCAGCAGAAAACCCCAATGATGGAGCACCAACACCGCCAGTCGATATGCAGAATTTCGGAGCTTTTCTTGCTGCTCAGACTCAGTTGATGCATGCCATGATGCAACAGATGCAACACGTCACTGCTCAGGCCACTGCTAATCAAGTTAATCAGGGACAACGCCAGAATACAAGACTGTCAGAGTTCATGAGGACTCATCCACCCACTTTCTCCGGGAATGCGAATCCGTTGGAAGCCGATGACTGGTTAAGGTCAATTGAGAGGAAGCTACACATAGCTCAATGCATAGGAAATGAGAAGGTACTCTATGCTTCTCATCAGTTGGAAGGAACAAATTGAATGGTGGGAGAACTGTGCCACGCAAGTGAACCCTCGTGACATCACTTGGGAGGAGTTCACGGTACATTCTGTCAGTATCACGTGCCTGAAGGAATCATGGACCTCAAGAAGGAGGAGTTCAGAGCACTGAAGCAAGGTAATCAGCCGGTGGCCGAATACCTGAACAAGTTCACACAGCTTGCACGCTACGCACCTGAGGATGTAGCGACAGATAAAGCCAGACAGTCTCGCTTCATGAAGGGACTTAACTCAGGATTACAGGTGGGACTGATCACCCACACCTTCCCAGATTTCCAAGAGTTGGTGAATAAGGCGCTTATTCTTGAGGACAAGCGCAAGGAACTGGATGAGAACAGGAAGCGCAGGATGCAGCATCAGGGATCGCGCCAGGGAGCACAGCAACATTTGAGGGTTGCGCCAAATCAGCTTTTCAGATTCCAGCCGCAGAATATGATAAGGACACCGTCACCAGCACCAAGACCCGTCAATCAGAACTATCAGACCCCAGCCCCAGCCAGAAACGCCGCTTCAGGCAGCCAACAAGGGACAGTGAGACGCTGCTACAACTGCAACGAGCCAGGACACTTTGCCAACAGTTGTCCTAAGAAGACAGCAGGAGTGACCCCAGTCCGCTTCAACTTGAGATCCACACCAGCTAGGACGCCAGCACCAGGAGCCACACCCCAGACTGTGGTGAGAGGCCGAGTCAACCATGTCACCGCAGATGCACTGCAGAATGCTACGGACGTCGTACTGGGTATGTTACTTGTTAACTCAGTACCTGCGAAAGTTTTGTTTGATTCTGGAGCTTTGCATTCGTTTGTTTCACAAGGCTTTGCTGCTAAAAATGATTTGGAGGTTGCAAGACTTAAATACATGCTTTTAGTTCAAACCCCTGGTTCCGAACTTCGAACGAAAGTAGGATGTTCTGGGGTGAGAATACTAATAGATGGGATTGAGTTCCTAGCGAACCTTATTATTTTGGAGACCCAGACCTTAGATGTTATTTTGGGAATGGATTGGTTATCTAAGCACAAGGCCGTATTGGATTGTGGACAAAGGACTATCTCAGTCGAGAGCCCTTGTGGAAAGAAAGTGGAATTTCAAGCTACGGCCGTCAGAGATGGACAGTTGATGGTTAACAGTACCAAGGCAATCAGCATAGAGGATGTCTCAGTAGTGAATGAGTACCCAGATGTTTTTCCTGAAGATCTACCTGGTATGCCGCCAGACAGGGACATAGGGTTTGTGATAGATCTTGTACATGGTACAGCACCGATAGCAAAGAGACCCTATCGGATGTCCACCGAGGAATTGGTAGAGATGAAGAAACAACTTGAAGAGTTAATGGAGAAAGGATTTATCAGACCGAGTTCGTCACCGTGGGGAGCACCAGTTTTGTTCGTCAAGAAGAAGGACGGGAGTTTCAGGATGTGCATTGACTACCGTGCACTCAATGAAGTCACCGTGAAGAATAAGTATCTGCTACCCAGGATTGATGATTTGTTTGACCAGCTGAGAGGAGCCGGAGTTTTCTCCAAGATTGATCTGAGATCGGGATACCATCAGTTGAAGATCCGATCGTAGGATATTCCGAAGACCGCATTTTCGTCGAGATATAGACATTACGAGTTTACTGTTATGTCCTTTGGTCTGACGAATGCACCGGCATATTTCATGAATATGATGAATAAGGTGTTCATGGAATATTTGGACAAGTTTGTTGTTGTGTTCATAGATGATATTCTAATCTACTCCAAGACAGAGGATGAACATGCAGAGCACTTGAGGCGAGTTTTGGAAAAGCTGAGGGAACAGCAACTCTTCGCCAAGTTCAGCAAGTGTGATTTTTGTCAGGACAAGGTGGAATTCCTCGGACATGTAATGACCGCAGAAGGAGTCGCCGTTGATCCAAGTAAAGTAGAAGCTGCGTTACATTGGGAGCAGCCGAAGACTGTGACCCAGAGCTGGAGTTTCCTTGGAATGGCAGGTTACTACCGCCGCTTCATTGAAGTCTTTTCAACAATTGCGAGACCTCTTACGCAATTGCTGAAAAAGGAGAAGAATTTTGCATGGACGCCAGAGTGCGAGAAAGGATTCCAAGAACTGAAGACGAGATTGACATCAGCACCAGTGTTGGTTCTGCCGGACGTCAATCAAAGCTTTGATATCTATTGTGATGCATCGCGCCAAGGACTTGGATGTGTGTTGATGCAAAACGGAAAGGTTGTCGCCTATGCATCAAGGCAGTTGAGGCCGCATGAGGAGAATTATCCGACGCATGACCTAGAGTTAGCTGCCGTAGTGCATGCCTTGAAGATATGGCGTCACTATCTGATCGGGAACAGATGTGAAGTGTACACGGACCATAAGAGTCTTAAGTACATCTTCACCCAATCAGACCTGAACATGAGGCAGAGGAGATGGTTAGAATTGATCAAGGACTAGAATGTCGGAATCCATTACCATCCAGGAAAGGCAAACGTAGTTGCCGATGCCTTGAGTCGGAAAAGCCATACCATGAATATGTTGATAGCCACGAATCAGGATGAGCTATGCCAGGAATTTCAGAGAATGAAGATTGAGGTGGTACCTAGTGGATTCTTGGCCGCACTGGAGGTAAAGCCTACCCTAGAAGATCAGATTCGGGAAGGACAGAAGGATGATGACAAGATCCGCAGGATTAAGTCCAAAATGGAGGAAGACAAGGCAAAGGACTTCAAGCTAGTTGAGCAGGGCACGTTATGGATGAGGGATCGCATTTGTGTGCCGAACAGGAAGGAGCTGAAGCAGTTGATTCTAGAAGAAGCCCATGACTCCAAGTACTCGATTCATCCTGGAAGTGCCAAGATGTATCAAGACTTGAAGGAAAGATTCTGGTGGCCGAACATGAAGCGTGAAGTTGCCGAGCATGTTGCATTGTGCGACGTATGCCAGAGAGTCAAGGCGATGCATCAGAGACCAGCAGGATTGTTGCAGCCGCTGACACGGCGCTCGCCGGTCTCATTCCAGTTTAATGGCGTCCGGCAGGGTCGACCATACAGTGCCTCAAAAGGTGACATCTGTAAACTAGCCTGGTAACTATTGTTGTAACTGAACTCCGCATACGGCAAACTCTTATCCAAAGAGGTAGCATACGCCAATGCACACGCTCTTAGCATATCCTCTAGAATCTGATTGACTCTTTCGGTCTGTCCGTCCGTCTGTGGATGATACGCGACCCGCTTGGGTGAGGAAACGGCGCGCAGTGTCGTTTTATGCTTCGTTCAGTTTGGGGCGATGTGGCATAATCTCGGCCGTCCGACGGCGCGATTGGACGGTCCGAAAACAGAGACGACGTGGACGCCTGAGGAGCTCTCAAACCTCCGGATCTTAATATAGTTATAATTTTTTACGAGAAATTATTATTTTTATTTAATGGATGTGACATTGAATAGTGCATGATGTAATTTTATAAATTTTTATATAGCTTCAACGTGGCTCAGCTTTTGACCATAAGACCCTTATCATCTAGTAAATTTTGTAAAAGTTAATAATAAAATTTAGTATTTGTTTCAATTTAATTATCCTAATGCTGAAAATCTGAAAAATAAAGTAAAATATTTATTAGAAAATAAAGATTAAATTATTAGACTTGAAATTTTTATATGAGGTCCTGATATTATAATAAACATTTTGTAAAAGTTCAAAAATTTATAAATTTATTTGATCCTTTAATGAAACTAGTAAAGTGTCCGTGCGTTGCAACGGATCTCAAATTAATGATGACACCATAAGTTCTAAACTCTTAAAAACAAAAAAAACGAGAATTTAAAACTTGAGCTATCACTTATTTGAGATCCGTTACTGAAGAATCACTGAATAGAAAAACGTGAAGGGCTGACGTGATGGCTACAGTGACTCACCTACTGGGCCTTGGGTCTCTACTGTTCTGGCCCAAGAATGGCCTGGCAGACTCACCATCACCACCAACTCATTCTTATAATAGTTAAGATTATAGATTATTTTCCGAATTGAAATATCTGAACAGTATGTAATGTCAGAATTTTAGTAATTAATTTATAATGAATTTTAACCTCAAATTTTTACAGAAGGTATAAAACTTAATCGGGATATTAAATAAAAAGTTACAAGAAATTGTGGGCAGGGATTCGTTGCTAATTAATTGCTCCATCACGCCGTCTGAACAACCAAAAGTAGAGTTTGGCCTTCTTCTGGTTGTTACGGGCATGTGGACCCACCACGCCCTTACTGCTCCAAGTCTCCAACTTTCTCGTTCTTTCTTCTTTCTTCTGCTCTGTCGGCTGAACACGGGCGAAACGCTGAGAAGAAATTCAGGGAAGAGCCTCAAAGCTACTCCGTTGAACCGCTGCAATTAAGTGCAATCAATGTGCAATCAATTAGCCGGTCCTAATTGCGCAGCCTCGGGGAAGGAAATTTCATGCAGTTTCACACATGGTGTAGAACAAAGCCAGCCACAGCTCCTCCTTAACCGCAATGATCAACTGCCATCTTTCCTCCATTCAAACTCTGTTGAAAACCGCCTTGACCAGCCGCTGCCGTGAAGGACCTTGCCCATGCCCTGCATTGATTGAGATCGAGAGAACTCCCGAATACCCTTGAGCTCAATAGTCGCCGACTTCTTTGGCTAAAGCTCTGCCTGAACACGCCCATCTTCCTCACTGCGCACTGATTAGTGGGCCTATGTTGTCAGTCACTCGGCACAGCCAGTTCGCCCGTGCTCATGGGTCGCTGACCATTGGTCCCGCCTTGTCAGTGGACCGGCCCAATTCCAAAGAAAACGTGCGCGCATTTGGAAATACGTTTTCAGCTATCGAAAACGTATTTTCATATTTGATTCATTTATTCAATTCGAGTAGATTCCAACCTTCCATATCTTTCAAACTATAATTCCAAATCAAGTGAAACAAGTTTCTAAATTTATGTTAAATCATGTAATTTCATAATATACAAAAATATTCGAAATTTGATCAACCGTTTAAATCAGATTTCAAATTTAAAGAATGAGATGCAAATATGCTACATGTAGAATTTGTGCAAATCAAATCCAAATTGAATGATTAGTTTCATTAGAATCTTTATGTCAAATGCTTTCTAATTATGCAAATAAATCCGAACCTGGAGTTAGTTCATATCAATTTCAATTTAGAGATGAACTTAATGTATTAAATGATAAAAATAGCATAACTTGTTCAAATAACGTCCAAATAAGGCGAAACCAATTTGTATATGTTATTTAGATAGTGGAGAACATGATTTTTGAATAATACTTAGGGTGTACCATTGAACTTTATATGTTACTTTATATATCGCTTTAAGTCCTATTATATTCAAATCCCTTATACAGTTACAGCAAACCTTGATTTATTAATTCATGAGATAAATTTTAATAAGTTCCCGAGGTCATGAATATTCCAAATATGCTAAAACATTTCATAATTGATTAAAGTTAAACTGAGTTAATGAAAGACCATATTATGAAAAACATGGGTATTTAGTACATAGTAATAATGCATATAAAACTTGTTATGAATAATCTATAGAATGTGACCATTTAATACCCCAAGAATGTGTAGACTTTACACTAGTCTATTTTTGATCACATGCATAAATTAAACTTTATACATATTGTACACTTAGCCCTTAATTAACAGATGCTTTCATTTGATAAGTAAAACATTATCGATAAACACTAATACCTATAGAATCATCATTAGAATACTTCTTAAAAATTTGACTAGTTTATTTTACGTAAAAACATTTCTATTATATTTTGCTTTGTATCTGAATCTTTTCAAAAAAACATAACTGTGTGCATTATAAGCACCTTAAGAGTCCATAATATAGGTAAATGAACATATTCAATAGCTAGTACCTTAAATTAAATCTTACTTGCATTAGTGATTGATTGTTAGTATTTAGTATTCACTTAAGTTAACCATGCAACTTATATTTGCTTTCAACCCTGTTGTTTTATGTACTAATTTATATTAATATAAATAATCTTAGCTTCTTGAATTTGTAAAATAAAATAAAATGAATCATAAAGAATAGGTGTCGTGTGCAATGCACCCCTCAAACTAATAATCAATAGTAAAAACTGCCATGTAAAAGTAGTACGCTCACATATACGATCACCGAACCCTAGCCAAACCTGCTTGCTTTATGTGTTGCTTTTATTTGATTTTTACATTTGACTTCTTTTTGCCACTATTGAAAGTGTTATTTGCTATTTGCTATTATTTTTTTTTCGTTATTCGACGTTCCGGACTCCATCGTCGACAGCTTCAAATTACGTCTTCAACTTCATCGCTAAAGACAACAAATAGCAAGGCAAGTACCCCTTGATCACATTGATCCCAGTCTTTCGTAATTAACTAAAATGTTGATTAAAGAATTTGCATGCATGCTCTATTTTATAAAATTGTTATTTTGTGGGTATTGGTAGATATAACCTTCAATGATGGATTTCCTTAATTAAAATTGATATGTGAACCTTGACAATCCTAGCTCATGGATAGACACTTGATGTCAAAATGGGTATATTCGATTATTACTTGCATACGCTTAGCCATGCTTTAGACTGGGAACACGAACATACGGTTTTACTGTTCGTGATTAATTAAAATGTTGGACATGATGAACTTTATTCTTGAACCTGTTGAAGAATTGTGAATATTAATACTTTCTTTTTCTGAAAATAAAACTATGATTCTGACGCGGGCGATTATTGGCAATAGCCGGAAGTGCAATTGATAATGCATGTAGATAGGGGGAGATTTATCGTCCGGTCGATCAAGGACCGAACTATTGTGTTGTTTTCATGCCAAGATAACCGTACATCCACAAGTGCTGGTATGGGACGGCCTTAACTTATTAAATTATTTGTAACTAGTTTTGCACATTGGTAGGCTGGAGTAGCAAAAGCAGTAAATCTTGTCGAGTATGCTTATAAGGGGCTGTCACATGAGTCTTGTGGATAAATGCATATTCGGTGCAACGATGTACGTCTGCCTATGGGAAGAAATGTTTACTGTTTCATTGAGCTCAGATTATTTGTGATCCATAAAATTGTTGACCCATGGGGTCGTTTGTTTCTACCATAGTCGGGGTTTAACGTCACCGGGTTGGTGCAAAGCTAGGTTTGGATAATTGAACGGTTCTGTTATGAACTCTCTGCGGCACACTAAAGGAAGTGTGTTAATTTTGCAATGCACAAAGAGAGGACATATCTTGTGGGTAAAGCTGTACAACTCTGCATAGTAAAAACTAATCGATTAGCCGCGCTCTCAATCATGAGCACTTGGTAAAGTCATCACATAGTTAGTGGTTTTATAAAATGATTTGGTGAGCTTACCCCTACAAATGATTCAATGCTTGACATGAGTTGGCAAGCTTGAATTCAGCTGTTGTGCCATGTGTTGGTAAAGTTTGTTTTCAGATGTTATTCCATTTATTGGGAATGGACGTCATTTATTAGGGGTTGAATTGAATTATGGTTGGACTTACAGTCTCATCCACTAAGATAAATTGAAGCATATCACCGTTATCTTAAATAGGGAATTTGATATCTAATAAAACACAGATGCTTCAAAACATGAATATATCCTAGAATTCAATGTTGTCGAACTCCTTGAATCTAATAAAAAAGAGCATATTTATGCTTTTGGTATATGTGTAGTTAGATGGATGAGATAGTGAAGTAAACTCACCTAGGCACCACGGGGCTTTCAGTAAATAGCGCGTACATTCTCTTTCTTATTCGATTAATTGGTGCCATTGAGCTGACACACACATTCAGATGTTACAACCATAAATTTTTTTTTCACAGTGACAGGAGCATTTTTCACATTCATTAATCAATAATTCGCGTAACATTTTAGTAGTACGGGTATTCAGTCGTGGACATGCAACCCAGCTTCAATGTGAGACTGAGCAAAGCAAGTCATCCAATAGGGAATATAAATAAAATTGTAGAAATACAATGCTGCAGCAACAGAACTGCCCAAGTGAAAATAGTGATAAAGGTCAATGACTGATTGATAGCAAAACAGAACTACCCAAGTGAAGAACTTATTCATGGAGAGTATCTTTGTCTTAAAGACGAGCATGTGAGACCCCGGATCCGCTATCCGAAATTTCCTGTGTATTTCTGTACTAGTCCCAGATCAGTAGCTAGTACACACAGTCAAATAGTGATGAATCATTACCGAACAAAGCGACATAATAACATAAATATAAAGTATCAGCCACATGGCTATTTATTACATCTCTCGGTCACATGACCAGAGTTCACGGCAGCAGAATAAAAGCAACAAGTAATAAAACCTAAATAACTCCACAGGCGACGACTAGGAACGCACGCTTAGTTATCTTGGCGATCTCCATTGTACTCCTCCTCGTAGAACTCACCGTCTTCGACTACATCTTGATAATTTTCTGATGACAGTTTGTGTAGCATGTGAGTACAAAAGTACTCAGCAAGTCTGGGAATTATGCAACATGTAGCCTTTCCGAGGAAGGCTTAATATGGTTCTTTTGCATAAAGCTAAGTTTTATCAAACCATAATTAATAATAATTTTCACAAAGCACATTTTAACAATTATTTTAACAATTGAATTATTTAATAGTCTGGTGAAGGTTCTTTCCACCAACACCAGTATAAAGGCTCTATCCGCCGCATTATAAAAGATTAAGGTAAACTAACTCATGACTCTATCCGTCATGATCAAAACAGGTTCCATCTACCTTATTGGCTCAATCCGCCAATTTAAACATCTGAGAGTTCTAACCACTCCCGAATCCCAAAACATAATTTATATTTTTTTTAAAAACCAAAACCAAAGTCTAACAATATGAAAGCATTCTTTGCTTTGCCCTTGACCGTAGACACGGCTATTCGAATAGTTTTAACTCTCCAGAGGTGTACAACTTTACCCACAAGACATGATCTTCTTTTAATTCCTCCGGATTAACACACTTCCTTTGGTGTGCCGGCAGAGAGATCATGACAAGGCCTTTACAATGTATACACCTAACCCGACCCACCCGCTGAGGTTTCACCGCTGTTAGGGTTCCCTCTACACAGTACAAGAGCCCCCTCTTGCGCCGTGTGGGAAAAATGACTCGCCTCCATCTGGCGTCCACATTCCACCAACTGGTGAGTCTAAGTTAGGTTTCTACAAATTATTTAGCCAAGTCGTACCCATTATAGACATGTGGTTGTACGGTTATGCTTAGAATGGACAGTCATAAGCGTCGGTCCTTAATTGACTTTGGGCGGTACTTGCACATTGGAAACTAGTGCTCCATCCGCACCCACCCGACATTCCACTCCGCCCAAGTCCAAATCCTTTTTCATTTTGTTTTTATTTTAGAAAAACAGTACCAAAATTTTTGTAATAATCTTTAAATCACATTTTAAATCACAACTTTGATATAATCCCACCCATGGGTCATTTTCATCAATTTGTACACTAAGCATTTCTACCATTCTAATCAACAATTGTCACAATATAACATAAGTATGACATAACAAAGAGTCCTAGGGTTACAAATAAACATGGATAACAATAATCAAGGTGGTGATCACAATTTGGAATAACTAGTAATCTATATTTGACATACGACGATAAAGATAGCGATGCATGCGATAAAACTTTATAAATCATTTGCAAACATGGGATCAAAATGCGTCAAAGGACTTGCCTTCGTGCGCAGCGAAGGTCTCGGAACCTTAAAGTTCGGCGACGGGGTCGGCGGGATCCTCGGCTACGCGCAAAACGGTACAACAAATAAATAACAATAAAATAAATAAAATCCAAAAATTATTAAAATTATACTAGCAGGTATATCTTGAATTTATATGAATTTAGGAATTTGAACGGAGTGAATCGGAGTTCGGACGCAAAAGATATAAGCGTTCGAAGCTGGAAAATGATGGAAAATCAAGAGAAAAAATAGAAAAGTTACTGTAGCTACAGTAAATTGCGATTTTTGCATCCACAAAGCTAGGGTTTGAACAAGGGAAACTTGCAATGGAAGGGGTGGCGAGATGGAAGAAGGTAAGCCCCGGAAAGTTCTCGACGATGCGAATCCAATGGTTGTGTCGGATTTTGAAGAGGATTACCGGAGATGACGAATTTGGCGATGAACGGCGGTTCGGCCGTTGCGATTCAAACTCAAAATTCGGATTCAAACTTTGAGGAAACTTGAAATTGATTGAGGGGTTATGATCTTGACATCCATACGCACACAATGGTTCAAACGGAATAGAGATTGACTCACCGGAGCGAGAGATACGATGTCAAGAACGAAGAACGGTTGTGGTGGTCGCCGGTTTTCGCAATCTCCCGAGCAAACGATGAGGAGGGGCAAAACAAGAGTGATAGCACCAGGAAGACGATGCCAAGCTGGAGATTTGAGAAGTGGAAGCTTGTGGAAAGGCGGAGTAATGACTGAGATATTAGAGTTTGATTGCATTTCGGTTTTTGGTTGATTGCGTCATTTCCGGCGTGATTGGGAATTAATGGTCATGGGGAATGGGATCTCCTCATCAATATCTTTCCAACGCAACCGACCGTTCGCGATTTGGTAGAGTATTGCAAGAGTTATGGTTGATTGAAGATTGAATGCCATTGAAGGGAGAGAGAGCTGCTCTCTGTAACTGATGGATCGTGAGGAAGAAGGAGATTGAACAGTGCTGCCACGTGGCGACCTCCTATTGGTCTAAGGTAAGTGAGAGATAACGCGCGAGGGAAAAAATAGCAAAAATGATCTAAAAATTCCGGAAAAATTTCTGAAAATCTTAGGGAATATTTGGAACCCAACAAAATTGGTTTCACGTAATTTGGATGAAATTTGGAATTTAGAAAATTCCAGGCGATAAAAGGGCATTTAGCGAAAAGCCGTGAGCGATAAAATACCAGCGGGTTTCCAAAAATCTTGGGAAAATTCTCAAAATGTTTTTGGAATATTTGGAACCTAATGCAATAGGTTTCAGAATTTTTGGAGCATTTTGGAACTCGGGTGGAATTTCGAGTATGGACCGAAATTCGGGAATTCGACTTGTCCAGACGATGACGGAATGAATTCTGAATTTGCATGGATAAGGATGCCAAGTTAAATATAACACCGAATAAAATCCAAATTTTGAATTTAATTAGTTTGAGTTAGCTTTTGGCAAAAGACCGAAATTGGGCATGTTACAGAGCATAAGGTCTTTCAGTTTTCTATTTATTTTACTATATTACCAAATATGTTCATTTTAAAAAAAATCAATTATCGCACTTGAATATGATCGAACTTGCGTCGATCCACTAAAATCATGCAGATGCAAAAAGAAGGAAGAAGATGAATGCAAGTGCTAGAAATCACATGGAAAGAGATGCCAGAGGAAACTATTTACTAATCCCAAATATTGGAGGAGTGTGCTGTTGTTGTACTTGTGTGGAATATGATCTTACTTGCGTCGATCCACTAAAATTTTGCAGATGCAGAAAGAAGGAAGAAAGTTATTCCACATGTACAGTAGAAGACAAGAAAAAGAAAAGATTGGCTTGCAGATGCAGATTTATTATTGACTGGTGCAGTCAATAATTATTAATAAGTTCTAAAAGGTTTGGTTGACGATTTATCCCATGTGTACAGTAGAAAAGAAAAAGAAAAGAGCATTCTAACTTTAAAAAATAGAGAGAAATAATTAATTAAGCAACTTTTCTGAAAGTGATTAATTGACGGAGCTACTTTTCTGAACAAGGTTTGCATGATGACTTATTCGACATTTACAGTAGATGGAGCTAATTGATGGAGCTACTCTTCATGTATGAACTTCTGTGGAAACCAACCAATGAAACATTTTTGGAAAAAAGGCTAGTCTGATATGGGGTTGTGTTTCTTTCTGCCAGAGAAGGAATGTTACACTTATGCATGCTATTCGATAAGAAAAACCACGAAGAATATGCAGCCTAGACAGCGAAAAGTTAATGAGAATGACATAAACTACAGTTTCTAAAAAAAACAAAAATGGACTCTCTCATGAGAAGCTGAAGCTCTCAATTTCTCTTACTTCATACTCAGTCTCAATAATTATTGTTTCATTAAATGATGTTAACAAGCATATCCTATTCCATCTGAATAAGAGGTATTTAGTCAAGAACATAATTGGCACAACCTAAGGTTGTCAATTTGGGATAGTTGTATATATAGATGGAACTGGTTCTTATTTCATTGGCTATTTTTAAGTTGATATTTCATCGGCTCACAAACATAGCATATGAATTTTTTTACATATGCGCTTATGGAGTTTAGACTAATTTGGGTATGTAAGGAACCATCAGTAGCAAACACTATATTTATATATCCCTCTAACCATTCAATATATAGAATTATCACATCATAATCAAATCCGGTAAGATAAGTCATAGAGAGACTGACCAGTAAGTATAGGAAATAATAATTTCTCGTTAAAAGAAGCATTGCACACTTTCCTACAATTTGCACCAGGTATTTTTCATATCTTGGTTGTCATGTAAACCGCATAATCTGTATTGTGGGAATGATCAATTTTGTATTGACATGAATATCCAAAGCACTCTTGAATATTTAAACTGTCATTAACAGACGAATTACTGATAAACAACAATCAATGACAACAATAAAGCATCGAAAACAAGTGTGTGCACATGCAAGAAGAGGGGGAGTTCATTTTGTTTGGCTTGATTCTGAGACCTAGATAGAAAACTAACAGAATACTGGAAATGCAATCTAAAGTCATAACAGAATTTACTGAAGAAATATATTGGATGCTTTCACCACACAGCACATTGCAGTTCAATGATGAAATGATTTGCACAAGCCAAATAAAACAGTTTCAACCGTTCAGCCATGCTTCTGTTAGTTTGGACTGAAGTCACGTAAGCCATCGAACTAAACCAATTTCAAAAATGTTGATGAAACATTGTTCATAAATGGACATGAAAATTATGAATTAAATAGTAGTGCTTGTGTTCAGTTTGTATTGCTCATCAAAGCAAATACAACACAGATATTGCTCATCATGTATCATAGCCCATTTAAGGCTGCCGCATCTACTCTTAGTTATGCAAGAATAAACCAAACTACTATCCCTTTTGTTGAGAAATTAGACAGTTTCCAGATTAAATTCCGAATATAAATCATGAATAGCATCACAAAAACTAGCATGTATTTCTCTAACATACTAGACAGCACGAACATCATGATCATCTTGATAAACATGATTAACCACGAGATTAGGGCAGATCGAACGTACTGAGCAGAAGAAGATGCAGATGCCGCCGCTAGTGCAGTTGCGACGTTGACATGGACGACGTTGTTGGTGGCACGTCGCAGAAGCTGCTGACTGCGCGCCTAGCAGCAGGAACAGGAAGATGACCCGTGGTGAAGATCTTGAGCAGTCGCGCAGAGCGCTTCCCAAAAACCTTATTCGCCCTCTCCCGGTGCAGGATCTCGAAGGCAAAGGGTTCCGGAGACCTGCTCTCCCGATCGCAGATGCACGCCGGCGCTCGGGATGGAGGAGGCTACGGTGGTGGCGTAGCAGCGAGAGGTGGCAAAACCCTAGATCGAGACATGTTCTGGCGGCGGTCGATAGGTCGTCTATATAGAGAGCCGCACGATCTCGTGTCGCGATCACGATCCGCACGATCTCGTGTCACGATCACGATCTCAAATCGTATCGGACTCAAGAAACTAACTTAAAGGCCAAGTCACCAAAAAATAAAATAGCAAAAGGATGGCACGCCTCCGCAAGGTCAGGGACCGAATTTTGGCGGACCATTCACGTAGGTGCCGCGCGGCCACGCCAATTGCCCCGGCCCGGCGAGGCGAGCGAGCGCGCGTGTGGATTCCTTTCTTCTCTCCCCACACCCATGACTTTGTGGGAGAGGAGAACCTCCACTTTTAAGTAGGTGTTCCTCCCCTTCCACTAGCAATATGGGACTAAAGGATTCCACCATCTTCATATGCTCCCACATAGGCCTTTGAGATTTTCTCTAGGAATTAGTTGATCTCGGCCAAGCCCACTCTATTCCAACACCTTTACATGTCTCTCTCTATCTCCCTGCCAAAGGATCCTTCTTCCTTGCTTCTCAATCTATTTCTACAATTCTCTACCCCAACTACCCTCTCCCAAAATCAGTCCATAACAGTCCAAAATAAGTCCAAAACATCTAAATAAATCGTATCCAAATTTGACATTCTAAAAAACCTATGCTCATAAATAGTTAAGTATACTCTCATTGATTCAACTGCCATTACCGAATTTCATTATATCATTACTCATTGTTAGGTGTTCTGTAGGGCCATAGCAGATATTGCCAATCCTCTTCGGTACAAATTGATAATGTCACACAAAGCAAATCATAAATTCCAAAGTAAACCCGTGCGATGCAACAGGTCCCAAGTATGTTTAAGTCTGCTTAACTACACAATTGCTGCAACTTAGGTGAAAGGCAAAGTACAGGAATACACAGTTGTGCATATACGCAAACGTGTGGGCATGATCGAAAATTTACGTGACAAAGTAATGTGGGCACCATTGGAAATCCAAATTAAAGGGAACATTGCTGTACTTCCCATATAACATATTGCAAGTCATTTGTGGTATATGAAAAAATCAAAAAAAAAAAACTACAGACCAAGAGCAATTACTGACAACTGCAACTTCTGATAATAGTTTGCAATTCAAAAAGGCCACGTCACTGGTACCATACCGCAATTTAGAGCAGTCAAGGTGTAACACCCCGGCATTTAATATGCCTGAATGCTACCAAACATAAGCTAAACAACATCTAAATACCATGAATTAAGGTAAATTACAGCAAAGGAGTAAATGCTAAAACCCGAGATTTTGGCAGCATCTCCTTTGCTTTAACATGATTTGAAGGAGCAACAACAGTATAGCAATATAAGGCAATAAGAGAGACAGCTAAAACAGCAATAATTAAAGACTTAACGACAATATAAGTCTACTTTCAAGCATTTAATGTCTCCAAGAGTCAAACTAACAATAAGACTCTCATATAGCAAAGCTAAACCTTAAAGCAATAATCATCACACGCAGTTTATTCTCAAAAATTAATTGAATGACTTGTGGAATCAAATGAGTGAAGCTATGTGCGGAAGTGTGACTATTTCCCTTCCCCGCATGCCGGTCTTATGGTACCTAAAACAACAAGAAAACACAAGTGTGAGTTCAAAACTCAGCAAGCATATTGCAATGGTACAACAAGAACAATTACATGGCAATAATATCTCACATCGTGTAAACCATCTCATTCATGATCACATATCATTATCATCATCATTATGTATGCAATGCAATGCGATGCTCATGTCTCCTTGGAAACTCATACCGATATGGTTGAGTGCACACCCATCGGTATGCACCCTCTCCCCCCTTCCATCCCGAAGATGGAGGGTGCCTACTCCTCGCTTCCGTTCACCGCGGTGAATGGAATCACGATGTAGGACTTACTCATTGGCTCTCCGGAATAGTCATAACTTTCTCACCGACCTTCCCCGGATTAGTTATGACTTTCTCACCGCCCGGGCCATGTAACATGCCATGTATGCAAATATGCCAACATCATAATTAACTTGTACATTAACACATGGCATCATAGCATACTCATCATATCATAGGCAATCATTAAAGCATGGCAAGTGATCATATCATATAATCAAGTTCATCTAGTCTCAACTAGCAACCTACAAACCGCTATCCATTACAATACACTTGCCTCAACCACAAGCAACGGATTGGCGGGAAGTAGAAGGCACTCCCGGGGTCGCACCACCTGCACATAGGTACCACACACTCACAATCATGTCCACAAAATAGTACGCAAACCCTCATCTACCCCGACATTGCCAACTACTCGCAAAACCCAAAAACAGAGGTTCTGTCCCGTCGGGACAGCAGCCTTCCAAAAGGAATAACTTGTGTTCTGGGACTCCGAATCAATTAAACGAGTACATCCTCGCATAGCTTAGGAAATTTCCTAACTTTTTCTAAGTATATAGAAGGACTGATTCGGACTCTAAAGTTGTTTAATCTACAAAATACCGTGATCTGTTCCAATCACGTCACAGATTTTAATACGCTCGGTAAAACAAGCATAACATTCAAACGGCTGGGTGGAATTTAAAGTTCTTTATACCCACTGAAAGGTATTGAAATTACCTACAACTTCTTCAACAGCTGTACGACCAAACTCCGACTCTGAATTGGCGAAAAACCAAACCCTAGGTCGACTGCTCATGCTGCCCGAAACAGAGAACGTGGCAACTTCTAGATCTAATCCAATCTACTCAAATCCAGCACCACCAATTGATCTAAAAACATGATAATGATCCTTAGAACAGTACCTAGACCAACCCCAAGGATTACCATAGACATACCTTCGCCCAACGCACGAAAACCCAAAAGATCTCCCGATGCGCTCCTCGCTCCTTGCTCCTCGCTCCTCGCTCCAATGGACGGATCTTCGAGGTGCAGGGGTGGAGAGGCTACCCTAGGGCAGCAAGGGGTGGAGGAGAGGTGGTGGAGAGGTGGGGAGCAATGGGCGGCAAGGGGGAGGCGTAAACAAAGGGAGAGGGAGGGAGATGGCGGCTAGGGCACCCAAGGGGGGTGGGGGCGCACAAGGGGTGGTGGGGGCGTAACTAGGGGGTAGGGGGAGCCTCTTAAACCAGCCCAAACAGGAATCCTAATCCCAAATGGACTCATACTCCATCCCACCAAAGCCCACAACCCTTTCCCCTAGGCCCAAAACTCCCCGGAAAGGCCCAAACTTCCGGAAACGGCCCGGAAACGCTATTAACCTCCATACCCTATGGTTTTAACCTTAATTCCACATTTCATAAAGTTTTTGACCTCAACTTTCAAATTTTGTAAAGCCACAATCTCTAATTTCACATTTTTTATAAAGTCTCGGCATTTTGTAGTGTCACACAAGGATGCAAGAAAGGCTGAAGTAAAGGGTTAAGTTCTACCATTAGATGATAGTGGCACAATGCATTTAGTTTTGAACAAATGCCAAGTGAGAAGGTATGCCAGCATACATTTAATTGATTATGCATGATTAACAATACCATCCTGTGTTTTGGTACCGCTACTAACGCTTACATCTGAATGTTGCTACTGACGTTGATGACACCGTTGATGCTACTGTGACCTAGCTCTGTTTGAGCTGCAGCTTGGGCACTTGTATTGTTTTGTGAAACTAGCTAATAAAATGAACCGATTAATCAAACTACTTACGATGTTGTAAGCTATGGAGGAGTGGGAGCAGTGTGTTGATTTATAACTTTTGTGTTGAGTGATTTGCCAAGAAATAGAATACGTGTGTGTGTGTGTGTTTGTTTGTGTGTGTGTGTTACATGCGGGCTGAGGAGCGCAGGCGGCTAGGTGGGCCGAGCATGCAAACGGAGCGCAGGCGGTCAAGTGGGCTGAATGCACAAACGGAGCGTAGACGGCCAGGTAGGGTAGGCTGAACCAAGATGTGTTATAAAAAGGGACCAGCAATTTGAGGAGGTAAGGTTAGCACAAGGATTTCCAAAAAGAAAAAAGGGAAGAGGAGCCGGCGGCTGGCGATCGAGTGTAAGGAAGATTTTCGTCGCTACAGTAAATTTGCGCGCCATAGTAAATCACTACAGTGTTCCGTGTTACTGTTCATCTGTGCGAGTGACTGTTCATCACAGAAAACAGAGAGAAGCCAGAAAGAAAAAGAGAGAGATTAGAGAGGAATTTTTTGAGAGATTGGTGCTTCAATTGTAAAAGGAACTAGGTACTGATTTGATCAATGAAGAAGATGGGTTCTGGTAATGCGATCTCTCTCATTCTTAACTTAATGTTCAGATTGGTTTGCTTGTAATCTTGATTAATTTCTGTATTTAGTTAATTTCTTTCGCTGATCGAGTTAATTAGATGTGAGATTAGGGGGCGATTAGCGCATACGATCCTTCAATTGGTATCAGAGCGAGGTTAGCTCTAGATATAATCTTGCGATTAGGAGCTATGGCGCAGTTTAGCACTTTTTCCATGAATAAACCTCCTATGTTTAATGGTGAAGATTATCCGTATTCGAAGGTTCGTATGCAATCTTTCTTGTGGTCTCAGAGTTATGAATTGTGGGAAGTGGTAGATGTTAGTGTTATGCCCTTGAGGCAATCATATGGATGATTGTAACATGACTATGTTTATGAATAATAATATAATTATTGGTCCAATGAATGTATATCATTGTTTTGATCAACAAGTGTGTGACTTGTTTATGAAGCTCTTTACTTATTGATATAATTCGCTAAATATGTCTGATCGGATATCATCGTATAGGACAACGATGAATAGATCAGCACATGTATTGTTTGATGATCATGTTTCATAGATCATGGGATATGGAGATATCATCAATACATTGTGGACGCATGTTGAAGAACATGGGTTAGATAGACCCACAATGGGACACTGCGAGAATGTTACATTCTTATGTGTCATCAGTGTATCTCATACATAGTAGATGTATGATCCTTACATCTGAGATTGTCATATTCCCTACATGTGTAATAGTTTACCTTCGGGTTACCAAACACTATTTCCTAACTGGATAATTATAAAGGTAGCTTTCATGTTTACTATGAAACATGCAGAGGGAAGTGAGCAGTCGAGATGGAATTTGCCACTTCAATGTAACGGAGATATATGTCTAGGCCACTCGTGTGATATGATTAAGGAAGTGCATGGCCATGCCGTGATTGAGAAGTCAATCACAACTTATTAATATATCACGGATACGAGAGATGGATTGAACTGTCAAAGGATGACATGCTTCTCGCCTTGAGTTCGATCTTCATATAGTTTGGCAAAGGGATTATTACATCAGTACTTTAATCATATGCATTTGGGAGTTGGCATGCTCTGCAAGGAGCCGCTACCGACTATTGGATTAGAAAAGGGTTTTCTGAATCCATGTCCAAATGCGCATGAACCTACAGGGTCACACACTTAACGGGCTGGGACACATCAATTCGGATTGGATCCGTAATTAATGGACCTCATGGGCTTAGCGCGTAGATGGGCCCTGACTGCCTAGGGTTTCACCTCGTGGCTATATAAGGAGGGGAGGAGGCTGGACGCAGCACAGACTTTTGTGCGGTTTAGAGCTGTTTCGCCAGAAACCCTAGCCACCTCCTCTCATTGCCCCTGCCGAGCGACCCGGTGCTTGCACACCGACGCACGACGTTCCATCCCCGGACGTGTGGACTGTTGTGGTGACGCTGCTGCTACTGCGGCGTGGAGAGGATGATCCGCGGCGACGATCCGCAGCGAGGACGATCCACGGCGAGGACGATCCACGGTGAGGACGATCCACAGCGAGGACGATCCACGCCGAGAACGATCCACTACAACGACGTGCGAAGGATTCCGCAACTGCGCGTCCAGTGGTAATAGATCTATGATCCCCTTCTTGCGAGTAGCTTTTCTGGTTTGCGATAAAAATTTTAATTTGTGCTAGAGTAGCATACCGCGTTCCCCAACAGTAGAAACTATGTATGTGAAACCTGATAATATTACCACTAAGGAACAAAAGGATCTTTTTACTCTGAATCAAAAAGCAATGAGTTATTTTTATGGTGCTTTGTCTAAGGATGCGTTTAATAAGATTTCTAGTCTGAAAACTGCTCATGAAATCTGGGAATCTTTGAAAGCTACTCATGACGGCACTAATGATGTCAAAAATGCTAAGATTGATGTCAAAAATGCTAAGATTGAATTGTTTACTCATGAGTATGAACTGTTTGCTATGAAAACTGGGGAAACCATTAATGATTTTGCTGCTCGTTTTAACGAACTGGTTAATAAACTTACATCCCTTGGAAAGGTACTTTCTCAGGAAGATCAATGTAGAAAGTTGCTTAGATCTTTAGATCAAAAGGTGTGGCACTTTAAAGTAACTGCAATCATTGAATCTAAGGACTTGAGTACATTGAAATTAGATGCTTTGCTTGGTTATTTAAAAATATATGAGATGGGTCTCAGTCAAATTGATCATAATGCTCATGATGTTCCTATTGTTCTTGCCACTATTGAGAAAAATAAACAAAAGGTTTTTCAAAAGGAAACTCAAAAGAATGTTGATGACATGGATTTTGATGAACTTGTTAGCCTTTCACAGAAAATTTCAAATGTCATGAAAACCAAATTTGAAAAAAAAACAAAAAAGGATCTTATAAAGTGTTTCAATTGCAAAGAATGTGGCCATTATCAAAGTGATTGTCCAAAGATTGCTAACGTTAACAAGAATTCTAGTCCTTTTCGAAAGAAGAAATTTTCAGGTTCCAAGATGAAGAAGTCACTTCAGAAAGCATTCTTGAATATGGTGGAGGAGCTTGATTGTTCAGATGATGATGAGGACGACAATGATCCTTTGGCTACACTTGAAGGGGATGATAATATAGCAGAAATTTGCCTTGTTGGAAGGGATGTTTGTCTTGGAGCGTTGGAAAATGAAGACATTGATGATGAAGATGAAAATGAGGTAAATGATTATGAAACTCATGAAGCTTTTAAATTACAAGAACAAATTTGTCATAGATTGTTGAAAAAGTGCAAAGAGTTGAAGCTAGAAAATGAGAAACTTAAGTTTGTTTCTAATAAAAAGAGTGAAAATTTTGATTATTGTGTAAAACTGAAAAGAAAAATTGCTGATCTTGAGAGTACCACTTGTGATACATGTGAATTTTATAGAAGTGAAAATGCTTTGCTAAAATATAGTTCAACTTCTTGTGACAATTGCACAATTTTACAAAAGAGATAGATTCTTTAAAGAACTCATCTGAAAATAATTCTTCCACTTTGGAGAAACAAGTTTATGTGTTAGCAAAGGAATTTTCTTGTGAGAACCTTACTGGAATTAGGAAGAAATTAATTGAACTGAAGAAGCGTCCTTACGCATATCTTTGTACTCGATGCCCTGATCTAGCCCAACAAAACAATTACTTGAAAGCTACTTTAGATAAGATGACAAATGGTGAGAAAAATCTAAACATGATCTTGGATACCTCTAAATGCTCATTTATGAAGGAAGGTGTAGGATATAAAAAGAACAACACTGATAAAATTCCTGTCGTTAATGAAAAACCTGTTCTTTTGCGCCCTTCTAATAATGTGATGACTAAAAAGAAACTTATGAGATGTTTTGGGTGTGAAAAATTTGGACACATGAAAGTAAATTGTTATGCTAATGTGGGTCCAAAATATTGGGATACTTTTCATCATGTGAACTGCTACAATTGTGGTAAGTTTGGTTATTATGCTAGAAACTGTTATGCTTTTCGTAATCATGGATATAAGTCAAATGAAACAAAATTTCAACAACATTACATTGCTCATTTTGGTATGAATAGACTTGTAAACCAAAGAAAATTGATGCCTTGTGAACCTTCATTTGATAGCAATCAAATAGAAAGCTTTTCTCATGTAAACGGTGTTAAAACTGATTGGATTCGTAAAAATTTGTTAAAAACAGCAACAACACTTCTCAAATTTGGGTGCCTAAACGTGTGTTTCGATCATAGTTTTAAAGCAAAAAAAACTTGAAAGCAAATGGGTAATTGATTCTAGTTGTTCAAGACATTTTGTTTTAACAAACCTTTGTGCTATCTAGAGTTTTCTCGGTTGAGAGGTGAATTAGGTCCCATGCACTCCAATAATATCATGTAGAATAGTCTTGCATATCATATAGTACAAGCATTATTTATTATACTTGTTGAATACTTATTTCTATAGCAGTGAACTTTCACATGACAATTTTTCATGACAAAGCCAACTTAGTTGAGTTGTTTTATTACTAGTAGAGAGTGGGATGTTTATGATCTTACAGTTTTCTACTGGATTGAATAAATTTGTCACAAGGGCTATTTTTCCAAAAATCAAAATTCCTATTGTGTTTGAGTACTGTTTTTGAGCCTCTTTTGTTTAAACCAGATGATCATGATGGGTCCTTGGGATTGCTTATAAAAATGCAGGGCAAAAGATGCAAGATTGACTGTGTAATGTCACTTGCCAAATTAGAAAAAGATGTGAGGTCAACATCTCCATACCTGCACATCATTGATGGTTCTATAGTCTAACCGTCAGTGTACCTATCACAGACAGTTGTTAATTATACCCATCTGTGATGTAAACAATATAACATACAATTTTATATTATAACCGTCTGTGATTATATCACATACAGTTTTATCTTACAATCGTTTGTGATGTAAACCAGTATCACAGACGGCTTTAAACACAAACTGTCTGTGGTTCTATCACAGATGGTTTGTGTTTATAACCATCAGTGATCACTCAAACAGAGTGATATTGACTTTTTATAACTACATTCTCACATTTCTTTTTTTATCTTTTTGAGCGATCGGAAAATGAATGGGATCAGGGAGGCCCATTCATAGGTGTTGAGCACAAGGCCGTGTCGCCCGCATCGGAATAGATGCTCCCCCAAATCCCCAAATCCCTACCCCAAGCCCCTTCATCTCCCCTTCATCTTCCCCGCTTCGACTCCCTCGCTCGCCCCTTGGCCTTGCCTCGCCCAGTCACCGCCGCCGCACTCGTCGCCCCCCCGCAAACCCTAACCCTCCCTCTCTGTGTCTATTGATCGATCGGTTTATCTCGCTGTGCCGCGGACCCACCGGTCAGTCTCCACGCCTGGACCCACCTGTTGGCCTCGCTCTCTCTCCGCCCTGCGGGTCCCGCCTGTCAGGCTAGGGAGCTGCGCGAGCTCGGCTGGCTCGGCTTAGCCCCCACGCCCGTGTGGCCATGGGCCTTCGCCCGAGTGGGCCAAGCCCAGCGCCGGCTTTTCTTTTTGTTTTCCATTTTAGTTTTAAATAAATCCGAAAATCCTTTTTAAATGCCTCCAAAAATCCGAAAAGTCCCCGGAAACTCCAAAAATAGCCGAAATAGCTTTTACCGAATTGTCTCGCCGTCCCTAGTCCAAAAACACTCTCCGTTCCACCATTTGAAATCCACAAAACTTCCAAAATACCTAAAGTGCCCCTGAACCCTCTCCAGCCCTTTCTCTCTCAATTCCCTTTTGTTTCTCCTCTTTCTTGTTTTTCTCTTTTCTTTTCCTTGTTGTTTTATTCGTTTATTTATTGCTCGCCTTTTTGTACGCTAGATCTGACCTTGGAGCCCGTCCCGGAGCAGTACGAGGAGCTGGAGTAGGAGTCGGACGCGACTGGCACCGAGATCGACTACGTCGACGATGACCTAGGGATTCCCTTCGCCTCGCAAGGCAAGCCGCACTCATTGAACATGTTGAACCCATGATAATATTGTAGTATTAATTATTTCAGTATTGCATTATGTTGGTATGTTAAATGCTAGAAATGTTTATTTTAGAATGCCATGATGACATAGTTAGCACCTTGCTTGATTAAAGACCCACTTTGTATTGTTGTGACATATTTCCTTGTTAAGCCTTAGACTTAGCTATTAAACCTCGTATATTGATAGTTAATTAATTAGTCAAACATTAAAAAGCTTTGTGTATTAAAATAAAACCATCAAGCGGGAGGCTTGATGTAGACTATATTCGAAAATGTGCTACGGTGAGAAGACTTTGGCGGGAAAACCACTAGATGGCTACGTGCCCGATGCTCGACTGATGACGAGGCCAATGTGTGTGGTATGGATTGTTGGTTTGGAATTGGCTAAGTCTTAGTCATAATTTAAGTAATCACAACCTTGGGCAAAGTAAATAACTTAGATCCCGCTCAACCACAAGTTGGGTCAGTCGGCCTCGTCGACACGATCCAACCTAGCTCGGTACTTGAACTCTCCCTTGGAATACTTATAGGATGAGGGTTCCATACTGCGGGTGTTGGACAGTATGCCCGCTGAGGGAACGGGGTAGAATATAACGGAGGTTGACCGGTGGTGTCACCTGTCGATTCTCACAACGGTAGATGACCTCACTACCGGATCGTGAATCCCGCTGAGGCCTGTGGGACCCGAGTACTGTGTGGTTTTGAAACTACTGGGTAAGTGCTAAAGAGGGGTAGTTCAACGAAAAGCTTTGATAATGTCAACCCGGCCGCATGCATATAAGTTGCATGTAAGTTCATGTGTGGCATTAACGGTTGTTGATATCTTGTGGGTAAAGTTGAGCAACTCTGCAGAGTCAATTGAATGGTAATCGATTGCGCCGTGCTTCCAGTAAATGAAGCTAAGTTTGAATTGGGGTGAATCCCGTAACCTAACCCAAGTAGGCTTATTAATTTCCAACTTGACGTAACGGTGAACTTGTCAAAACTCAAAATTTGCATAGTTCTATTATGTATGGTTTGTGTTTCAAATGTAAAATGACTTTGAAAATAAAAATGCATCCGCAATCATAATGACCATATTGCCATTTCCTTTGAGAATATCCTCGCATGTAATTTTCAGAATTCCTATGCGGTTTGTTGAGTACCGTTGTGTACTCAGTCTTGCTTTTCAACCTATTTTTGAGATTGAAGACGTTAGAGAATTACAGGAGATCGTAGATGGTAAAGCAGTTTGGTTTTAGGGTCCTTTCTCTATACTCAGGCCTTGCCTGTGTGGTTCTTTTGGTAATGTAATATATTGGAGCTCGCCGCTTCCTTTTGTAAAACTTTGGCCGTTAGGCCTTAATTGTATTAAAAACAGTTGTCTCGTTCTTATGATGGCAATGTATGACTTGGTTCCCGACGGCTAAATCTTCCTGGGTAGCCGTTACGGATTTAAACGCACCCCCTGAAAAGGGCAGTCCATCACAAGTGGTATCAGAGCTCGGCTTGACCATAGATTAATACCCTAGGTTGGCTTAGGAAAAACCCTTTTGCAAAAAAATACTTAGCATACAAATAAAATGAGTTATAAAAACATAAGTATTATTGATGTCTCCTTCTACCTCTTCTACCTCACCTCTCTTAGTGCTTCACTTTCTTACTGTTTTATTTTAGTTTCTCTCTCTCAACTAATTTCAAAAACTTTGTGCGCAGATGGTTAAGCACTCGTACCCCGACCACGACGCCATCGACGGATGGGCCTCGACTTTCTGGAGGATGCTCCAGTACCTGAGGGTTGGAGACTAGTACGGTCCGGTGTTCACCACGGACGAGGAGTTCCACGGCACCGTCTAGTGCCAGTGGAGGGCATCAGTGACCCTTCACCCACTGCCACTTCGTCCCGACGCGCTTCACCGCTTCGTCGCGTGTCGTGACCGTAAGTACGACGCCATTCAGGATGCTGCCAGGAGGGCAGTGCACTACCTTAGGGGCCGCTACCTGAGGGAGTTCGACCGCAGTCCCTTTCAGCTCATCCCGCATGATGCGGATGTGCCCGGTGGACTGATCGTTTCTGTACCTCGCGGGGAGCCAGACCCGCGTGTCTCAGAGATAGCTGACCACGTCCTTGATCTTGATCAGTTGTACTATCGTGCTATCCGTGAGTGCGATCAGCTTCACCTTCAGCTTCACCACACCTGGGATGACATCCACGACCTCTAGGAGGAGCTGGAGCAGTTTGCTTCGCCAGACAAGCAGATGAAGGAGTCGTCAGTTGACGACCCATCTGCAGTGTTTGACCCGCCCCCACCACCCCAGCCGATGGTGGTGGACTACGACGCCGACGAGGAGCCGACGGAGGAGGACCCCGAGGAGTTTCCACTCGTTCCACCTGGCTTTGAGCCGCTGTAGTTAGGTCGTAGTAGTAGTGTTGTACCCCTTTTGCTTTATGTTATCTTTTGTAATGTAAAATAGGTTGTACTGAACCTTAAAACGGTATTATGTACAAACTATGTTTAATATAAGTTGCCTATGTTCTCTTTTAAGCTGTTATTTTGTTTTGCTTAATTATCTGCTTAATTATGTCTAAAATCAAAGCAATTTCCTTCCTTTCATCTTGGCCCGCCCTTGTTCTTTCTATCTCAACCCAAATTCTAACTCTTACTCACCTTCTGATTACCCTAAAACCCGTAGCAAGTCCAACAAGGGACAGTCACGATGACAAGAGTTGGGCAAGGAACACAGTATGATGGCCGCTGTGATGTGGAAGAATCAGCGGGAAACCCCACTAACTTGGCACAAGTCCTAGCAATGATGGAAAGGAACCGTTACCATGCAGAAGTAAATCAGACACAGCTCATGCAGCTCGTTTTGGAACAACTAGCAGTGAGACCCCAAGGTTTTCCCCGGGGGACCCTGACAGGCGAGATGGTTTTCAACACACTCGGCCACCAGTCTTCTCAACCCCAGTTGAGCCCTTGGCCGCAGATGACTGGATAAGAGATATCCACAGGAAGTTAAACACAATCCAGTGCACGGAAAGAGAATGTGTACTGTATGCTTCGCACCAATTGGAAGGACCTGCGGCAGCCTGGTGGATGAACTATCAAGCCACCCGCAATGGACGAGAGGCCACCTGGCTGGAATTTGAGGATGCCTTCAGGAAGGCCCACATCCCTGTAGGACTGTTAGCTGCCAAAAGAAGGGAGTTCTTGTCCCTCCATCAGGGAGGACAGACCATGATGGAATATCTATAGCAATTTAATCAGTTGGCACGCTACGTGCCCCGAGATGTGGACACAGAAGAAAAGAAGATGGAGAGATTCTTCGAAGGGCTGCAAAAGAATCTCAAATTCCACATATCCGCCATAGAGTTTCCGGACTTGGCGTCCATGGTTAACAAGTTGCTTATCTCGGAGGAAATGCGGAATGACCTAGAGGACACACGAAAGAGAAAGGCCCAACAACAACGGATGCAGACCTCCGGATCTTACCGAGGAAACTTCGCAGCTACCGCCAACCGTTCCCCCTTCAAAAGATAGGCAACCGAAGTACAGCGCCCTGCCCCATACAATCGTCAGCCTGGGGCAGTAAAATGTTTTGCATGCAATGGGAATCATTACGCCAATGATTGCCCGAATAAAGCCACCGGATGTTTCCACTATGGGCAGCCCGGGCACTTTAGACAGCAATGTCCAAGGAAGCACCTGCCGAGTGATGTGGCCAAATTGCACGGACCAGCTTCAGCCTCCAACAGCAGGCAGATGGTCCCTTACCAGCCCCCACCACAGCAGAAGCAACCGCAGCCTCAAGGTTTACTCCAAGGACCAATGCCGATAAGTGAGAGATAACGCGCGAGGAATAAAATATCAAAAAGGGCCTAAAAATCCTAGAAAAAATCCTAACAATATTAGGGAATATTTGAAGCCCAAAAAATTGGTTTCGTGCAATTTGGATGAAATTTGGAATTTAGAAAATTCTGGGACGACTAAAGGCATTTAACGAAAGGCCACGAGCGTTAAAATACCAGAGAGGTTCCAAAAATCTTGGGAAAATTCCCAAAATGTTTTTGGAATATTTGGAACCTAATGCAATAGGTTTCAGGATTATTGGAGCATTTTCGAACTCGGGTGGAATTTCGAGCGCGAACCGGTATTCGGGAATTCGATTTTTCGGACGATGGAGAATTGAACTCCAATTTCGGAAGGATAAGGATGCCAGATTAATTTAAACACTGGGGAAAAACTAAATTTTGAATTTAGTTTAATTTAAATTAGATTTTAACAGAAGGCCGAAATTGGGGATGTTACAAATATAAAGAAAACTACAGGGGAAAAGAAATAGGACTCGTAGTGACCAATCAATATGCTACATGCAACTGACTGGGCTCGCACCCTAACTGGACGGCTTCTCATGTAACTCCTCCTCCAAATCTGGTGTAGACTCCTCAACTGGTGTTTGTATTGTTGCAAGGGGGTGAGTACATAAAGCACTCAACAAGTTTTGCATAGAATGGAAATCTATTACTACATGCATGGCTAATTCCAAATGAATGGCTAAAGTGGTTGTTTTGCAATTAAGCAGCAACTTAGTTCAGCCCGTCCCATTCTAGGTCTATGGTTAGCACGGTTTGCGTCGCTTTTGAAGTAAGCGTCAGTTTGATTATGTCCTTAAATAATATCCTATGCAGAGGAGTCCTAACTCATATAAAAACCCTACCTGGGTTGTTCATACCCTGAACTCCTCTACCCACCAAATATCTCAACAACCCTACCTGGTTTATGGTTTTACCATTGGACCTCTCCGATCTAGTATCATCAAAATCATTCGCTGGATCTACCTAATCCACTTGACATGTTTTAATTTATTTAGAAATCAAAATTTTTGGTTCACATGCAAAGATTTCAAAACAATCCACATCCCACAAAATCAGTTCAGAAGAGATGATCGAAGGACAACTTGCTTGAGTGAACTCCGTCCAGCTTGCCAGTGTTGAGAAACATTCATACGTGTCTAAGACTGCTCTTGAGATAACTGTTTACAGTAGCTCAATTTAAGTTCTAACTCGTTTTCTATTAATGTCCTAAGCATGATGCAATATCATAGACAAGCGTGTTCCTCAAAATGTGATGCAAAATATTGGTCATGCATGATGTGTATTTTTCCTATTTGACAGGATTTTAAATGCAATTATTCTGTACATTTTTAGTTATTCATGTTACATAAAGTTATCTAGGGGTGTAAATGTAGTAAGTGATTAGGGCGATTGAACTTAATTATCGGCTATGGATTGGGGCGCGCGTTGAGCAGGAGAGGGTGTGGGCAACGCGGAGCAGCGCGCAGGGGAAGAGACAAGGTGCCCCGCGCAAAAACTGGTGACGTGGCATAGGCGAGGGGCCTCCATTTCCTTCGCTTATAGAGAAAGTTAATATTACTTAAGAGAAAAAGAAAGAGAAAAGGGATTTAATTTCATCTGTCCTAGATTTTTTTCAAAGAAATTTTCCAGAGAGAATTTTAAACATTCTTAACATTTGAAATTTTCTTAGTTATGTCATGAGAGAAGTCTAGGATTTAATTATGAGTAGTGTATATTATTTGCCCTAATGGTTTAAAAGTTGTTTTGCTATTTAGTGCTTGAATTGATAATTTATACGTTTATTTTACTACTTGGAGTTTTTCTCTAGTTGTGTCTTAAATACAATGCATATAAAAGTTGTATTTTAATTATGTGTTATGATATAAATTTCGTTAAGATGTTATTTGCACTTAATTCGGTGATTTAAATTTACTAAATTTCACAAACCTAATTACGGTGAATTAAATTATTTATTAACTGTAGAGAAAATAAAAAGGGAAAACAAGGAGAAAAAGAAAGAGAAAAAACACATATGAATATGTTTTTACTGTTTTTGATCTAATATATTTTTCTTCTGTTTTCGGTCCAGATTATTTTCCTTCTTCTCGACCCAGGCCAACCCATTCGGCCCATTTGGCCCGACGGAGCCCACCCCTTTTTCTTAACCCTAACCCTAGCCCTCATACCCTCTCCATCTCTCTCCCCCATCTACTCCATTTCGAGCCAGCACCCGCTCTCCACTCCCTCTCTCACACACACCCTCTGGCTGAGCACCTCACCCCTCTTTGCCGCCGCCGCCTCCCACAATGCCACTGAGCCCGCCATCGGCTCTCGGCCTACTCTCTCTTCCTGTCTCTGAGCGCCGCCGACTGCCCTCGGCCTCCCAGGCTCCGGGCACCGGCTCTCCCTCGTCTTCCCCGGTGTTGACGCCCCTAGATCCACTGCCCTTGGTGGTCTCCTTCGCCAGATCTAGTGCCCCCGAGGTAATAATCCACCCCCTTCCCTTTCCTTTCCTTTTCTTCCTCTCCCCACTCACCGCTTCTCTTTACTTCCCCTCTTTCGCTCACCCTCCTTTTCTCTTTAGCTAGGTCGCCCTTTCCCGGGTACCATCAGATCCAGCGCTCTCAACGTCAGTTGTGGGGCCCCAACTCGTGGGGTTGCATGCATGGGGGCATGCCGGCCACCCGCGCCGACCACCATCACCTTGGCCATTCCCGGCTTCAATCATCCCTGAGTACCGAAGCTAAGTGCCAGTTCTACCTCCATCTTTCTATTCATTCCTCCCAAGACACACAACTCATGTATTCGGTTATTCATACGCTGCCTATTATGAGTGTAAAAATTAAATCTTACTAGCAAGAATGTGTCCATTTGTGTTTGCTTTTCAGTAATGGAGCCTAGTGAATGTATTGTGCTGTTAATTGTCAAGAAATGCATGTATATATTTGTGTTGTGCATGTTCCTGTGATTATATGGTATAAGGTGTAGAGAGTTAATCTATGTATTTGAAATTAGATGCATACATATATATACTGGTGTCTTTGAATTTTAAGAACTGTGAGTAGTGCATGTGCTTGAGATTTGTATTTTCATGAGCAAGGTATAAAAGGGTGTGGTCGTTGTGTATGGTGGTTACAAGGAATCATTTTAATTCGTGAGATGATTAATTACCGAAAAAGGATGGTAGTGTTTGTGTTCTTGGTCTAAAGACCAATGTTTGTGACTGAGCTTTATCCATTCTTGTTCAAAACCTCAAATGAGTTAAGGCTGCTATGTCGCTGGCCTTAGTCTGATGGTTTTCGGTTTAGCAATATAGATTCTCATTTAACTATATTACTGTTTAGCATGGCATGGTTGTGAAATGTGACTATTGTGAGCTTAATTGGATGGAACTTCATGTGCATCTATAACTCATTTGTTGTTGATTTCTAGTGCAGATAGTTATTCACCAAGACATATAGCTATTGGAGCTCAGTGGCCTCCCTAAGCCACCTTCACCCTCAACTCTGGCTACGGCGAGCTTCTTCAACTTCCTGCTCCTACCCTACCTGATAGATAAGTGTTGCACTCTTCCCTTCCCTTCCCTTCTACTTCTAGTGTGATTCTCCCCAAATACCCAATCAAACAATTAAGTTCAGTGTAATTCATGTCAACCAACTGTGAGGTGATAGCCATTGATCGGTAATATGTGTACTAAATCTTGTTTGAGCTTGAGTAAAATTTTTATGTGTATTGAATCCTGTTGATGATGTTTGTATGTGTTAGTATTGGACCCTCTGGGTGGTTGTGATCAAGAGGAGTATAGATGTGTGTGGTTTACAGTATCTTACATGTACTAGCATGAATAATTTCACACTTTTATCAAATGTACATAAGCTCATCCAGCTAATGGAATTGGTTTACCTATCAAATGTACATATGTATGGAATTGATACTGAAACACCCCAATTATATCTATATATCAATACTAGATTTTTAGTATATGGTTAACGAAAACATGTCATGATTGTGTGATGAACCATGCATAGATTTAGTTTGTTGGGAACAAGGAGTAAAAGCTATATGGGACCAAATAATGTGTGTGCAATGGCATGATTGCCCTCAATCACCATAGCCGCATACTTTTTAATAATAAATAGTTTGAAGTTTTACGCTTCATTATCTGACTGCAGTGTGTTTCTCAATTATTTAAGTTTCCTTGTTTACTAGTCAGGTCATGGAAATTTGACAATGTCAGTTAAGGTTCTTGTTTTTACATATACTTAATTTGGGTTAGCAAATTTAGAATGCCTATGCATCCACTTGATTCCTGCCCACAGTGTGAATAGTAACTGGAATGTGATTGATAACCTCTTTTTAACAATCAATCTATAGCTACTTAATATCACGGGGAACAATTAATATTTACATTCATACTACCCACCATGCATAAGATCGCGCTGTTGTTGTGGGTTGATGGTTCCTTAAGTACCTTTTTATGCTTAAATTATTGTTTCATCTGATTAATAATTATCAGGGCTACACACAATAATTGAATGCTTTCTACTAAATCTCAGAATTAGAAGAAGTGAAATTACTCGACATGCATTCATGTTAAAAGATCAATCTTTAGTCTCTTAGAAGATTCTTTAGTTTATTTGCGATACTATACTTTCACTGAATATGATTGACTATCATTTGCTGCTATTGAATGGTAATGATGAGTAATGTACTCAAACTAAAGATGGTACCTGTTTCTGCAAAAAAAAAAGGGAAGCGAATGTAGAGGTAAAGGGGAGATGAGACATGTGGTTGTACTTCTCCCCTCCCCACTCGGTTTGCTTCCCATCTTCTTAGCAGAAGACAACAGTGGAGAGGGCAGCAAAGAGAGTGGAAGGCAGTTGTAGTCTCTGTGATGGATGAAAAGGTTAAGCTCAACTGTCTACTTATGGTTTTTATACTGCAGTTCTAACCAGGCTGGTTTTGTGAAACCAGGAGGTGGGTAGTCAAAACAATGGGCTTAGGTGAACATGTGGAGGGTATGCGGCTGCCTCCCTTGCCATCTGGCTTAGAACGTAATTTTTGTTATGGGTTTGGCCTGTAATCCTTAGTGTATGTCGGTTGCATGTATGTGTGGATATATGGACATGGATATGTGTATGAATATATGGCTGGCCTTGTGTCTATACAATCATTTGTGTGTGTATATGGATGTATGGATGTGGCCTCTGGTTAATATAATGAACTGTTGGGTGTACTATTGTAGTATGTTTATTTACTTAGTGAATTAACTAAAGAACTTAGATGATCTATTTAGCTGATATCAATTAAAGCATGATGTTACTGTTGTGATTTTCTAACATATGATTGCGCTAGCACTAACTACTACATGCTGATGTTTGGGGGTTACCAAGGGTCAATATTCGGGTGCTAGGCGATATATTCTTCCTAATTTACATGGTCTAGTGATTAGCGAGGTATTGTTGGATGTCGTCACCTGATTGGACGTATAGTTGTCCAAGAGAGGTTTCTCAGATGCTAAGATAGGGATTCTGTTGTGAATTTGTGCTATCCCATGTTTGTTTTCTTTATAGTAATTTTTATATGCTTGTAATTTGAGTGCTCCATTATGTTGGGTCTTATAATGACTTATGTTGGTTTAATTATTCTTCTAGATTATCAATTTCACATACATGTATTAATGAGATAATGGTTTATGTGCTTGGCATTTGGAAATGGTGATGTAAGAAATTTTAGTATTATGCACTTCTAATAATTTTTAATGATTTGTGATGATCTATATGCTTGTGAAATATTTTATTAGGTCTGAGCATCATCAGTCTTATTGTCGTGGTTTACTAGGTTTTATTTTGTCAGGGTGAAGCATTGAGTAGATCAATACTACGATCAGATTTTGGTACCCTTGAGGTCGAGCCTCATCGATTTTGAGTTGATCCTATTGATTCTTTAATGGAAAATAGACAGATGACACTAACATCTCAATTTATTGCAGGTAAAAACAGGTGAGTTTCTACATAATTTAGACCAACAAGCAAAACACACTAAAGACAATTGAGTCCCTTTCTTAGGTCACCACATTCCAGACTTCAGTCATCGATCCCCAATAACGAGCATGTTGATAGAAACAAAAGCTACACTCAAGACAATTCATTCCCCTTTTACATCAATGCTAATTAATCTAGCAATATGAATGTAACACCCCGGCATTTAATATGCCTGAATGCTACCAAACATAAGCTAAACAACAACTAAATACCACAATTAACATAAAATTCCAGCAAAGGCGCACAAACTAAAAACCGAGATTTCGGCAGCATCTCCTTTGTTTTAACATGAAATAAAGGAGCAACAATAGTATAGCAATATAACGCAACAAGAGAGACAGCTAAAATAGCAATAATCAAAGGCTTAACGACAATATAAGTCTAAAATCAAGCACATAATGTCTCTAAGTGTCAAACGAACAATAAACCTCTCACATAGCAAAGCTAAACCTTAAAGAAATAATCATCACACGCATTTTATTATCGAAACTAATTGAATGACTTGTGGAATCAAAAGGGTGAAGCTACGTGCGGACGTGTGACCTATCTCCCTTCCCCGCATGCCGTTCTCATGGTACCTAAAACAACAAGAAAATACAAGCGTGAGTTCAAAACTCAGCAAGCATATTGCAATGGACAACAAGAACAATATCATGGCAATAAAATCTCCCATCATGTATATCCTCTCATTCATGAACACTTATCAATATCATCATCATTATGTATGTAATGTAGTACAATGCTCATGTCTCCTTGGAAACTCATACCGGTATGGTTGAGTACACACCCGTCGGTGTGCACCCTCTCCCCCCTTCCATCCCGAAGATGGAGGGTGCCTACTCCTCGCTTCCGTTCACCGTGGTGAATGGAATCACGATGTAGGACTTACTTATTGGCTCTCCGGATTAGTCATATCTTTCTCACCGACCTTCCCGGATTAGTTATGACTTTCTCACCGCCCGGGCCATGTAACATGTCATGTATGCAATTATGCCAACATCATATTTAACTCACATATTAACACATGGCATCATAACATAATAAACATGCTCATCATATCATTGGCAATCATTAAAGCATGGCAAGTGATCATATATCATGAAGTCAATTCCATCTATTCTCAACAAGCAACCTACAACTCGCTATTCATTACAACACACTTGCCTCAACCACGGGCAACGGATTGGCGGGAAGTAGAAGGCACTCCCGGGGTCGCACCACCTGCACATAGGTATCACACACTCACAATCATGTCCACAAAACAGTACGCAAACTCTCATCTACCCCGACATTGCCAACTACTCACAAAACCTAAAAACAGAGGTTCTGTCTCGTCGGGACAGCAGCCTTGCAAAAGGCATAACTTGAGTTCTGGGACTCCGAATCAATTAAACGAGTACATTCTCGCGTAGCTTAGGAAATTTTCCAACTTTTTCTAGGTATAAGGAAAGACTGATTCGAAGTCTAAAGTTGCTTAATCTACAGATTACTGTGTTCTGTTCCAATCACGTCACAGATTTTAACACGCTCGGTAAAACAGCCATAACTTTCAAACTGCTGGGCAGAATTTAACGTTCTTTATATCCACGGAAATATAATGAAATTATATACAACTTCTTCAACGTCCGTACGACCAAATTAGGAATCTAAATTGGCAAAAAACCTAACCCTAGGTCGACTGCTCATGTTGTCGCAGAACAGAAACGTGGCAACATCTAGATCTAATCCAAATTACTCAATTCCAGCATCACCAATTGATCTAAAAACTTGATAAACACCATTAGAACAGTACCCAGCCAAACCCCAAGGAATCCCATGGCCATAACTTCGCCCGACGACCGAAATCCCAACGAAACTCCTCCCTGATCGTTCCTCGCTCCACGCTCCTCGCTCCTCGCTCCAATGGATGGATCCACGAGGTGCAGGGGTGAGGAGTCCACCCTAGGATAGCAAGGTGGTGGAGGAGAGGTGGTGGAGAGGTGGAGAGGTGCAAGGGGGAGGGCGCACGGCACAAGGGGACGAAAAAAAAGGGGTGCGGCTAGGGCCAAGGGGAAGGTGGGGGGCGCACAAGGGGCTTGTGGGGCGCATGACGGGCAGGGGGGAGGGCTTTTTACCAGCCCCCACAAGGAATCCTAGTCCTAAATGGACTCTTAATCCATCCCACCAAAGCCCACAACCCCCTCTTTAAGGCCCAAAATCCCCCGGAAACGGCCCAAAAACAGCCCGAAAACGTTATTAACCTCCATACCCTATGGTTTTAACCTTATTTCCACATCTCATGCTGTTTTTGACCTTATCATGCACGTTAAATAAAGTTACGACACTCCGTGGTGTCACATTCTCCCCCCCTTCAACAGGATTCGACCTCGAATCTAAAACGCACCAACACGCAACCCAGCAAAACCGAAGATAGCCATGTTTCACAACACATACCTGAGGCGAAAAGCTCGGGATACTTCTCGCGCATGCGAGACTCCAGCTCCCAAGTCGCTTCTCTCTCGGTCTGATGTGACCACAGTACTTTAACAAACTTGAGCGTCCTGTTCTTCATCACTCGCTCCGAAGTCCCCAGAATTTCCACAGGACGGGACTCGAATGTGAGGTCCTGCTCAAGCACTAATGGTTCCAACGGAACCACCAACTCCGGATCATGAATGTATTTCCTCAACATCGAGACATGGAACACATTATGCACACCTTGCATGGATTCTGGTAACTCCAAACAATAGGCCAGCCTACCAACGCGAGCGATGACAGGGAATGGCCCAACAAACCTCGGACTGAACTTTCCTTTGGTGCCAAAACGCACCACACCCTTGGTGGGAGATACTCGCAAGAGTACGCTATCACCCACCTCAAACTCCAAATCTCGCCGCCTCACATCAGCATAGCTTTTCTGCATCGCTTTCTGTGACTGAGAAGGTTACGCCGCACTCCGCCACGCGATCAACAGTCTGCTGAACCCAACCCGGTCCAAGAACAGCTCTCTCTCTCATAGCATCCCAACAAAGTGGCGATCTGCACTTCCGGCCATACAGTACCTCATAAGGAGCAGCCCGGATGCTGGAATGATAACTGTTATTGTAAGGAAACTCTTCAAGGGGCCAATGATCTTCCCAACTACCTTTCCAAGCCATCACACAGGCCCTGAGCATGTCCTCCAAAGTCTGGATGGTACGCTCAGACTGCCCATCCGTCTGAGCGTGAAAAGCGGTACTAAGGCGAAGCTGCGTACCCAAAGCACTCTGCAAACTCTCCCAGAACTTGGAGACGAACTTCGCATCCCGATCAGAAATAATGGTCTTGGGTACACCATGCAGTCTCATAATCTCCCGCACATAGATGGGAGCCAACTTGCTCGCTGAATTGGTAGTGCGAATAGGAATGAAATGCGCAAACTTGGTGAGACGGTCCACCACAACCCAAACAGCATTCTTCCCTCATGGAGTACAAGGTAGGCCAACCACGAAATCCATGGAGATGTCATCCCATGGCCACACAGGAATCTCCAGTGGCTGCAACAGACCAGCGGGATGCTTATGCTCAGCCTTGATCTTCTGACAGATCCCACAAGATGCCACATACTTGGCAATATCCACTCTAATCCTTTTCCACCAGAAATTCTCTTTCAAATCTCTGTACATCTTGGTCTCCCCAGGATGGACTGTGTACGGGGTGCGATGAGCCTCTTTCAAAATGTCCTCTTTCACTTGGGATTTCTGAGGCACGCACAGACGACCCTGAAACCTTAAAGCTCCCACATCATCAACGGTAAAGTCTCCAGACTTGCCATCCTCAAGGCGTTTCCTCACCTGCTAGAGCAACCGATCATGCTGCTGTGCCTCCCACACCCGCTCGGGGATCGCTGACTCAAGAATCAATTGAGTTTCAACTTGCACGGTCCCCGCAAAACAATAGGAGACTCCCAAACGCTTAAAATCAGCAACAAGACAATCAACAACAGGGGGCATTGTCTTGCGACTGAGAGCATCGGCCACCACATTTGCCTTCCCCGGATGATACTGGATGGTGAGGTCATAGTCCTTTATCAACTCTAGCCACCTCCTCTGCCTGAAGTTCAAATCTTTCTGAGTCAAGATGTACTTGAGGCTCTTGTGATCAGTGAAAATATCACAAGACTCGCCGTACAGGTAATGCCTCCATATCTTCAATGCAAACACCACAGCGGCTAGCTCAAGATCATGCGTGGGATAGTTCTGCTCATGCTTTTTCAGCTGTCTCGATGCATAAGCAATCACCTTGCCATCTTGCATGAGCACAACCAAGTCCCAAACGAGAAGCATCAGAATAAACAGTGAAGCGCTTCCCCGGCTCGGGAAGGGTAAGAACAGGAGTAGTCACTAACTTCTCCTTCAAAGTGCAGAAACTGTGCTCACACTCTGCAGTCCACTGGAATTTCATCCCCTTCTGAGTCAGCTGCGAAAGTGGCTTGGCAATGATAGAGAAATCCTGCACAAAACGCCGATAGTAGCCAGCCAACCCAAGGAAACTATGCACCTCTTTGACATTGGAAGGCCTCTTCCAATCCAAAACTGCTGAGACTTTGCTAGGATCTACAGATATGCCCTCTGGATTGATGATGTGGCCAAGAAAACCTACTTCTGAAATCCAGAACTCGCACTTTTTCAGCTTAGCAAAGAACTGATTCTCCCTCAAGGTGCTCAGCACAAGCCTCAAGTGTCGCTCGTGCTCCTCTTCTGATTTAGAGTAAACCAGAATGTCATCGATGAACACTACCACAAAATCATCAAGGTACTTGTGTAGCATACTGTTCATCGCCTCCATAAAGACAGCAGGAGCATTAGTTAGTCCAAAAGACATAACTTTAAATTCATAATGCCCATACCTAGTGGATAAAGCAGTCTTCTCAATGTCCTGCTCCCTCACACGGATCTGATTGTACCCCGACTGAAGATCAATCTTGGAGAACACCTTTGCTCCCTTCAGTTGGTCAAACAGATCCTCAATGCAAGGCAAAGGATACTTGTTGTTGACTGTCACTTGATTAAGGGCACGATAATCAATGCACATGCGCCAACTTCCATCCTTCTTCGAGACGAAGAGAACGGGTGCTCCCCATGGCGAAACGCTACACCGAATAAAGCCCTTGGCCAACATATCCTCCAACTGCTTCTTCAACTCGTCTTGAAAAGGACGAGCCAAGCGGTATGGAGAGATAGAAATAGGTCGAGTGCCCGGAACAAGATCAATACGAAACTCCACATTCCTCACAGGAGGTAGACCAGGCAACTCATCAAGGAACACATCAACAAACTCCTTCACTACAGGAATCTCCTCAATGGAAACTGAAGAAGATGGCTTCTCAAACAAGGTCATGAGGAAGCCCAACAGCCTCAAACGGCGACCAGAAAACAGACTAGTCAAAGCAAGGACGGAACTGGAAGGTAAACCACCCTGAAATGTCAACTCTACCCCTGACGGGGCCTGCAAGGCAACCGTCTTCCAGAAACAACAGATCTTGGCACGATCGATGCAGCCACCCATGCCCAAAATGACATCAAAAGGAGCCAACTGGATCACCATAAGATTGGCAAAGAAAACCTCATCATCAATGGCAATGGTGCAACCCGGGCAAACCAAAGAGCTAGCAATCAAACCCCCAGGAGAACTGACTAACACGGACTCAGAAATCTGCTGAACTCCCAGCTTAGCTCTACGAGCAAACTCAGACGACACAAAGGAATAGGATGCTCCGGAATCAAACAAAACAAAGGCATCAACGGAATCCACAAGCAGAGTACCTGAAACCACCTCTGGATGCCCGACTGACTCGACGGTCGGCAAAGCGTACACTCCTGGTGGCGCCGGGACAGCAGGAGCCCCGACTCCTAGTTGATACCCCAAGAAGGCTAGGGGCGGAGGAGCAGATGGCTGCGGGTACCAGTAAGCTGCTGGTGGCGCCCACGCAAAGGGCGGCTGAGAAGCAGGGGCAGCCATCATGTGCACCGAACCTCTGGAAGACGCCGCTGGAGTGGGAGGAGAAAGCACCGTCTCCCACTTGATGATGCTACCGGGATTCATCCGGTAGACTCGTCCCATGTGGCCAGGCTTGCCACAGTGGTTGCAACTCCCGGTCCAACCACACTCTGAAGCACGGTGCTCACCACCGCACTTGAAACACTTCATGCCCTGCCCAGGCACAAGACGAACAGCCGCTCGTGAGGAAGACGACTAGGGCTGCTTCATCTTAGCCCCTGAGGCGGAGCCCTGTCCTCCCTTGAACTTCTTGAAGGTGGGTCGCTGAGAAGACCCACCTCCTCCACCAAAGGTCCTCTTCTGGCCCCTGCCTGGGGCCACAGGAACTCCTAAACCGCCCGGGTTTTGCTTATCCCGGGAGAGCTCCAACTCGAGCTCCATGCCCTTCGCCTGCTCCACCACGGAGTAGAAGTCACAAGGGACAGTCGCCCCCATGACAACTCTGAACTCCTGGTTGAGGCCCCTACGGAACCTCCTTGCCTTCTCCCGATCGTCAGCTGCCACAGCCGGCACGAAGCGCACCACGCTGTTGAACTCCACCTCATACTCTGCCACTGACCTCTTTCCATGGGAAAGAGTCGTCAAAGTATGCTCCATCCGCTCAAGGAAAGACTCCGGGTAGAACTTGGCTCGGAAGCGAGCCACAAAGTCCTCCCAGGAGACTGAACCAAGATCGGGGGCTCTAGCAGCCAGAACCCCCTCCCACCAGATATCAGCTTGGCCCTTCAGCTGAAAGGCCACAAAGCGAGCCCTCTGGACCGAGGTCAACTCTAGGACCTCAAACTACCTCTCCATGTATCGCAGCCAATCTGCGGACTGGATCGGCGTGCCCGCTCCGTCAAAAGTGTCAAGACAGAGGGACATCCACTCCCGGAGACTCATCCTCGGTTCCGGCACAGCGGGGGCAACAACTGGGGCCGCTGCATGGGGAGGCACAACAGCAGGTGCTGCCCGCAACTGCTGGCGCAGCTCCTGAATCTCCCTCTGCAGAGCCTGAACTAAATCCTCATTGGCGGCAGGTATCCCCGCCCCTGACTGTGCAGCTGGAAGCTCATCCTGAGCTGGCCCGCGAGCATTGAGCGAAACGCTACCCTCAGCAACAGACTCTGCAACTCCCTGAGAACCTCGCCCCTGGCCTCCACGGCCACGGCGACCACGGCCTCTACCCCTCGGCATGGTTGCTACAAACAGACAACCATCCAAACCCATAAACAGAAGCACAACAACATATAATCAAGAACAAAGATCAAACATCATCATAAGCATAGTCTTCATCAAATAATTAAGCGCAATGCAATGATAACCAAAAACCCCAACCTACTATGCAACCAAGTGTGTCAAATTTTAGATTAGTTATACCACTTTGGCAAGTTTTAATGTTGCTATCCTATAACAAAATTTTAGTTAAGACCTAAGCCATGTTTCTAAGTTATTCCACATCATATTTTAGTTGCAACTTAAGGTATGACACTAAAAATACATATTCCAAGGACCTACAGCCCGCTCTGATACCAACTGTAACACCCCGGCATTTAATATGCCTGAATGCTACCAAACGTAAGCTAAACAACAACCAAATACCACAATTAACATAAAATTCCACCAAAGGCACACAAACTAAAAATCGAGATTTCGGCAGCATCTCCTATGTTTTAACATGAATTAAAGGAGCAACAACAGTATAGCAATATAACGCAATAAGAGAGACAGCTAAAACAGAAATAATCAAAGGCTTAACGACAATATAAGTCTAAAATCAAGCACTTAATGTCTCCAAGTGTCAAATGAACAATAAACCTCTCAATAGCAAAGCTAAACCTTAAAGCAATAATCATCACACGCATTTTATTATCGAAACTAATTGAATGACTTGTGGAATCAAAAGGGTGAAGCTACGTGCGGACGTGTGCCTATCTCCCTTCCCCGCATGCCGTTCTCATGGTACCTAAAACAATAAGAAAATACAAGCGTGAGTTCAAAACTCAGCAAGCATATTGCAATGGACAACAAGAACAATATCATGGCAATAAAATCTCCCATCATATATATCCTCTCATTCATGAACACTTATCAATATCATCATCATTATGTATGTAATGTAATGCAATGCTCATGTCTCCTTGGAAACTCATACCGGTATGGTTGAGTACACACCCGTCGGTGTGCACCCTCTCCCCCCATCCATCCCGAAGATGGAGGGTGCCTACTCCTCGCTCCCGTTCACCGCGGTGAATGGAATCACGATGTAGGACTTACTCATTGGCTCTCCGGATTAGTCATATCTTTCTCACCGACCTTCCCGTATTAGTTATGACTTTCTCACCGCCCGGGCCATGTAACATGTCATGTATGCAATTATGCCAACATCATATTTAACTCACATATTAGCACATGGAATCATAACATAATAAACATGCTCATCATATCATTGGCAATCATTAAAGCATGGCAAGTGATCATATATCATGAAGTCAATTCCATCTATTCTCAACAAGCAACCTACAACTCGCTATTCATTACAACACACTTGCCTCAACCACGGGCAACGGATTGGCGGGAAGTAGAAGGCACTCCTGGGGTCGCACCACCTGCACATAGGTATCACACACTCACAATCATGTCCACAAAACAGTACGCAAACTCTCATCTACCCCGACATTGCCAACTACTCGCAAAACCTAAAAACAGAGGTTCTGTCCCGTTGGGACAGCAGCCTTGCAAAAGGCATAACTTGAGTTCTGGGACTTCGAATCAATTAAACGAGTACATCCTCGCGTAGCTTAGGAAATTTCACAACTTTTTCTAGGTATAAGGAAAGACTGATTCGGAGTCTAAAGTTGTTTAATCTACAGATTACCGTGATCTGTTCCAATCACGTCACAGATTTTAACACGCTCGGTAAAACAGCCATAGTTTTCAAACAGCTGGGCGGAATTTAACGTTCTTTATATCCACGGAAATATAATGAAATTATCTACAACTTCTTCAACGTCGGAACGACCAAATTAGGACTCTAAATTGGCGAAAAACCTAACCCTAGGTCGACTGCTCATGCTATCCCAGAACAGAAACGTGGCAACATCTAGATCTAATCCAAATTTCTCATTTCCAGCACCACCAATTGATCTAAAAACATGATAAACACCATTAGAACAGTACCCATCCCAACCCCAAGGAATCCCATGGCCATACCTTCGCCCGACGACCGAAATGCCAACGAAACTCCTCCCGGATCGCTCCTTGCTCCTCGCTCCTCGCTCCTCGCTCCAATGGATGGATCCACGTGGTGCAGGGGTGGGGAGGCCACCCTAGGACAGCAAGGGGGTGGAGGATAGGTGGTGGAGAGGTGGAGAGGTGCAAGGGGGAGGGCGCACGGCACAAGGGGAGGAAAAAAAGGGGTGCGGCTAGGGCCAAGGGGAAGGTGGGGGCGCACAAGGGTCTTGTGGGGCGCATGAGGGGCAGGGGGGAGGGATTTTTACCAGCCCCCACACAGAATCCTAGTCCTAAATGGACTCTTACTCAATCCCACCAAAGCCCACAACCCCCTCTTTAAGGCCCAAAATCTCCCGGAAAGGCCCAAAACCCCGGAAACGGCCCGAAAACGTTATTAACCTCCATACCCTATGGTTTTAATCTTATTTCCACATCTCATACTGTTTTTGACCTTATCATGCACGTTAAATAAGGTTACGACACTCCGTGGTGTCAAATTCTTCCCCCTTTCAACAGGATTCGACCTCGAATCTAAAACGCACCAACATGCAACCCAGCAAAACCGAAGATAGCCAGGTTTCACATCACATACCTGAGGCGAAAAGCTCGGAATACTTCTCGCGCATGCGAGACTCCAGCTCCCAAGTCGCTTCTCTCTCGGTCTGATGTGACCACAATACTTTAACAAACTTGAGCGTCCGGTTCTTCATCACTCGCTCCGAAGTCCCCAGAATTTCCACAGGACGGGACTCGAATGTGAGGTCCTGCTCAAGCACTAATGGTTCCAACAGAACCACCAACTCCGGATCATGCAAGTATTTCCTCAACATCGAGAAATGGAACACATTATGCACACCTTGCATGGATTCCGGTAGCTCCAGACGATAGGCCAGCCTACCAACGCGGGCGATGACAGGGAATGGCCCAACAAACCTCGGACTGAGCTTTCCTTTGGTGCCAAAACGCACCACACCCTTGGTGGGAGATACTCGCAAGAGTACGCTATCACCCACCTCAAACTCCAAATCTCGCCGCCTCACATCAGCATAGCTTTTCTATCTACTCTGCGCTGCGAGAAGGTTTTGCCGTACCTCCGCCTGGTGCTGGCGCGTGGCCCAACGAGGCGGCAGCCCAACGGGGGGGGCGGGGCATTCGAGCGGGAGCGGGTCGGCCTGGCGCGGGATTTGGGCGACGGCCTAGGTGCGGGAGCTGGGGGCGTGGCCCGATTCGGCGGGTGGGCTGGTGGAAGGAAATGGCCCAAAGCATTTTCCAGCTTTTTCAATCATTCCCGAATAAAAATAATTCCAGAGAATAAAAATAATATATTTAGGGCAATAAAAAATACCAGAAAAATTCTAGAAAAATTCTAGAAAATATTTTAAGACATTTTGAACTCAAATAAAATAATTTCAACAAAACTTTATATAAACTTTTCAAATAATTAATTAACCTCAATAAAAGGGCTTAATGCGAATCGAAACCGAATAAATCCAATAAATAGCAAACGAGCTCGGAAAAATCTCAAAAATTACAGAAGAAATCCTTGGAGCACAAGGAACCCAAATAATATTAAATTTCTTTTATTTGAAGTTTTAAATATTCAAAGCAAATTGTTTTAGCTTTTAGAAAATTCAAATCAAGCTTTGTAAACGCGAGAAAAACAACGGAAATTTTTGGAATTGTGAATTAAACCAAAAATTTTTGAAAACCCCAATTTTGGGATGTTACAAACCTCCCTCTCTTAACAGAGTCTCGTCCCCGAGATTCAAGGCTGGCTATAGAAATGGGTTCAGGGGGACTCAACGCTTGTGGCTTCCTCGAACTTCCAAGCAATTGCACACTAGGCAGGGTCGCTTCTGAACGAATGCTTCATAACATCCAAAATTTGGCAGGCCGTTCTTTGCGGATGAGATCCTCTTGCAACTTTATTGACTCCAACAGTGTCTGCTTCTCTGGCACAAGAAGGCACTTCTTAGGAAAATCTTGATACCCCCTTTGTCGGGAAATCTTGAACATCTCAGGCACTCATACTGATGTCTCCAGCATCTCCATTGATAGGCATCCTTACTTTTGTTCCTGAACGCTTGATTATTGGCTTCTCATAGAAATTGAACAAGCTGTATCTGACACAAAGCTTACTTGCAATTACACGGTCTTCAACAAGACTTGAATAGCATTCCGGTTTGTCTTGTACTGTCTTTGTCAGCTGGATTGTCCAGTATTGACTTGAATTCCATATCAACTGATTACTCCCTCACATTGAACTCAAGCTTCAACTATTATTGGGGTAATGGTATTGGCTAGCTAGCGTACACTGCGGTTGCTAGAGTAATTCTTTAGGAACACAATTATCCTTTGTAGTTACTAAGCATATGCGACAACTCTTTATTCTGATGTGATGGCACATCCATCTTCTTAACTCATCCATAACAGAATAGACAGTTCTCCGCTATCCCTAATGCACTGAAGTTAACTTGATCGCAACTTTATCTTAGGAACACTCTAGCTCCTCTTAACTGATTACATCTCCAACCATAAACCAAAACTGCCATTCTCTTGGGTAACTACTTTTCAGTCTTAATGTGGTTGACATGATCTTTTTACTGACGCTTGCGGCATAGCTTCTGTGACACCCCAGAATATGATATTTTAGAATTCGGCATTTTGGTACAACTTTATAGCTTGTTTTTGGGCTGTTTTCGGGTGTTTAGGCCTCTCCGGGGGACTTTGGGCCTTGGGGGTTGAGTTGGGCCCCCGGTGGAAGGGTTTGGGCCCAAGGGGGGACTTTTGGGCAGCCAAATCTGGCCCCCACCCCTTGGTGCGCCCCCCACTCCCTTTCCCAACCCTAGCCGCCACCCCCTAGCCCCCCATGCGCCTCCACCCTTCCCCTTCCTGTCCATCTTCCCCCATGGCGCCCCCACCTCTCCCCTCCCCTCTCCACCCCCCTTGCTGCCCTAGAGGAGATTCCCACCTCGCCATCCCATTGATCCATCCTTGGGGTTGGTCTAGGTGTTGTGCTAGAGGGTATTTGGATGCTTTTAGATCAAGTGGTGGTGCTGTGACTGGGTAGATTAGATAAAAACTAGAGTTTGCCACGTTCTCTGCTTCGGGCAAATTGTGCAGTCGACCTAGGGTTTTAGTTTTCGCGACCTTAGAGTCAGAAATTGGTCGGCCGCCTGTTGAGAAAGTTGTAGGTAACTTCAATACCTTTCAGTGTACATAAAGAACGTCCAATTCCGCCTAGCCGTTTGAAAGTTATGCTCGATTTACCAAGCGTGTTCAAATCTATGATGTAGCTAGGACAGAACGTAGTGTTTTGTAGATTAGACAACTTTAGAGGCTGAATCAGCTTTTCCCAATACTTAGAAAAAGTTAGGAAATTTCCTAAGCTACGCTAGAATGTACTCGTTTAATCAATTCAGAGACCTAGAACTAAAGTTATGCTAGATTGAAGTCTGCTGTCCCGGGAGGACAGATTCTCTGTTTTTCGATTTTGGGAGTAGTTTGTGAAGTCGTGGTAGACGAGCTTTTGCGTACTATTTTGGGGGCACGTTTTGAGTGTGTGGTATGTATGTGCAGGTGGTGTAACCCCGGGAGTGCCCTCATCCTCTCGCCAATCCATCACCCGAGGTTAAGGCAAGTGTATTGTAATGGGTAGCGTTGTATGTTGTTAATTGTGACTAGGTGCAACTTTGTTTACATGATGTGCTATCTTGTCATGATTACATGTTGTGATATCTTGCCATGATTAGTTCCTGCCATGTTATGATGAAAAAAGATTATTATGATGTTATGCCATGTTTAGTTCAGTTTGGTACAAGTTGTTTGTGTTTATGGCATAATCGCATATATGGCATGTGATCTGGCCCAGTCGGTGAGAAAGTCATAACTAGTCCGGCAAGGTCGGTGAGAAAGTTATGACTAATCTGGAGAGCCAATGAGTAAGTCCTACCTCGTGATTCCATCCACCGTGGTGAACGGAAGCGAGGAGTAGGCACCCTCCATCTACGGGATGGAAGGGGGAAGAGGGTGCACGCCGACGGGTGTGCACTCAGCAATACCGGTATATGCTTTCAGGAGACATGTGCATTGCATTGCATTGCATACATGATGATGATTATGAGTTGTGTACAATGTGCTTTGTCATGGCTATGATGTTGTAGATGAGGTTATGGTTTGATCATGATGTTAAAGTATGGTATGTATTGCTGTTGGCGTTGATCTATTCTTTATGATCTATTGCAATATGCTTGCTGAGTGATGAACTCACGCTTGTGTTTATGTTGTTTTTCTTAGATACCTTGACACCGACATGTGGGAAAGGGGCTTAGCGGCACGACATCACATAATTTCCACACAATTATACAATATTTACCTTTCGGATTTGTGATCATGAATCTAGGGTGATGAAACTAGGATTATGATTTGTTCATGTGCCTGTTTACATCCTTTACTTCAATTTGGTTCATGAAGTGGTTAAATTCATTATGTTAGACTTAAATTGCCGCTATATTACCTATTATTGCTGCTTTGGATGTTTTTCCATTATGATATATCATGTGATATTTTGTTGTTGCTCCGAATCATGGATAAACAAAGGAGATGCTGCTGAAATTTTCGGTTCTAGCATTCGCTCCTTGCTGTAATTTATCTCTACTTGAGGTTTTTAGATGTTGTTTAATCTATGTTTGGTAACATTCAGGCACACTAGATGTCGGGGTGTTACAGCTTCATCTTGAAATGCTTCACAATTCACTTTCTGGCGCGAGTGTCTCGGTAGATGAAGGATTAGGATTGAAGTGGGCAGGTATAACACCTTTTTCTCTAGGACAGCTGTTGGCAAAGTGTCCCGGCTCATTGCATCTGAAGCAACGCTTGTCTAACGTTTGTTGACTTCCTCTTGACATGGCACTAATCTTGGCAGGGGCAGAGCTGACATCGATGCGATCCGCAGTGATCACTTTCTTCTGAGAGCAGGTATTAGCAAGATGTCCTGGATGACGACAGGTAAAGCAAACTCGAGAGGACAGGCTTCTCCCTTGTGAACTTTTCATCGGGGTGGTGTTATGAAAACTCTGACTATCACGGCGAAGCACAAGTGAAGATGCCTCGTACAAGGTCTTAGCAGTATGGTAACAGAGTTGTTGAGGGGCACTTGTCGGGACCCGAATTTGCAAATCCAGACCCTCTGTGTATTTAGCACTAGTCCAGGAACGCACTAGTGCACACAGTCTTAACATCGGTAAATATCACAATCATACCACTCAATACTAATAAAATACTTTAATCAAATAATCAAACTGGTTGCTTGACCTTATGGTCAAGTTACAAATATACGCCTCGCATGGCGAAACTTAATAAGAGAGAAATAATAGCAGCGGAAAATAAGATAACTTCGTGGCGCCATCCAGTATACCACAGGCAACTGACTGGGCTCGCTCCCTAAGTAGACGGTTCCTCTTGGAGCTCCTTCTTCAAAGCTGGTGTAGACTCCTCTTCAACTGGTGTTGTATTGCGGCAAGGGTGAGTACTTGGTACTCAGCAAGTCATGCACAGAATGCAGCTAATATACTACATGCATGGCTTAATACAAAGGAGTGGCTCAAGGTATATTTGCAGTAAGAGCATTTAACAAGTATCATAAGTAGATTCGAAAGCAGTAGAAACAAGTATAACATCAATAACTTTTCAAGGAGTTAAATAAACATCCTTCCCGATTCTAATCCACATTTCCATCAACATCATTATTAAACCAAACCCAACCTTTCAAGACCAAGTTATTTTCAAGAAAGTCTAAACCTTAACTGTAATTCCCGAGCGATGTCCAATACCGTGGACACGGCTATTCGAATAGATTTTACACTCTGCAGAGGTTATGCACTTTACCCACAAGATACAGTCAAACACCACAAAGGCGAGTGTCCGTAACAAAGTCTTTCGGAAACTTCTAACAGCACAAGTGGTCCTCCCCGGTGTTGCACACTAACCCTTCCCTTAGCGAAGGCGAAGTCTAGGTCAAGCCACCGTTAGATGGGTACCTGGCCGCAGCCCCGGTACGCTCCCCCGTACAACTACACAAAGGGTGTAGTTGACATCCTGAGGTCCCACAGGTACGTTATTAGCAACTTATTCAACTAGGTCCGTCCCATTACTGGACATGTGGTTGCACGTCGACCAGTTCAAAGGCTTGCAAGGTTAAGTCCTTAGGGTGACCAGGGCAAGACTACCCGAAGAACCAAACCAACATTCCCGGTGCCACAACTGGCCCACCCGATCATTCTTGCCACATGCCCCGGTCAAATCTATTTATCAAAACCCCCAGTTGATTACCATGCACCTCGTGCCATCTACTTCACTTGAGTCCTTTCCACAACAGGGTGAATTTCTCATTATGTCAATATTAACAGTTGATTGTTCAATTCAGGTCATGAGCACGTAAAGGTGTCTAAGCAAAGATACTACAACGGTCTAAATTCCCAAGTTGGCAATTAATAATGTCCAACTAGTAAACCACAACTAGGGTGACAAGGGGTCATGGCACATATTTAATTAACCAAGGTGTCATACAGCAATTTGGCATTTATCTATTTCCCCAGAATTATATAAAGTATTTTCTAATTAAACTAGCATGCAATAAATTGAATCAAAATAGGTTTCCAATTGGGATCAACATGGTCAAAGCATAACTTGCCTTCAAAAAGTACTTGCTCTTGGTCCTGAGCTGGCTCCTGGGTCAATACTTCTCCTTCGAATCCTTCCGGCACTTCAACGTCTACTCGTAACGCGTGCAAATAGCAAATAATAAATAACCAGTAGACAAAAAGTGTCCAAACAACCAATTAAAGTTCATAAACAGAGAGAGCATAATTTTAAGATTTTTTTAGAAGCTGGAATCGTCAAATTCGGAGTTGAAACGCAAAAGTTATAAGCATCCAAAGTTTAAATAATCAATTAAATAATATTACAGAGAAAAACTTTAGTCCAAAAATTAAATAAAATTCATCATTAGGTAGATCTCAATTTTATACAAATTTAGAAATTTGAATCACTCAAATCGGAGTTAAAATGCAAAAGTTATAAGCGTTTGAAGTTTGAATCAAATTCTGAGATCAATAAGTCGAATTAATAAATCATTTTCTTTTTCGAAAATTAATTATTGCGTCAGCAAGGACACGTGGCAGCCTCTGATTGGGCGGCTGACGTCAGCCGGTCCACGGGCTCAGCCCACGGCTCGACTCGGGTCCACCGTGGACCCGGTCCACGGTTCACGTGTCTCTGACATGTGGGACCCTACGGGTGACGTCATTGCAGACGTCAGCGGGGACTTCGGCTCAGCTTTGTCGGCAGGTGGGACCCAGCGGTAGCGTCATTCTTGGCGGCGTCACGCCGCAGCTGGGTGGCGGCGGCGGTGGGCCCACCATGACGTCAGCGTGATGTCTTGGTGCGGTTTGGCCGAGTCGCTGACACGCGGGCCCGGCGTGTCAGCGTCACACACGCGTACGGCGCTGACCGCGCCGGTCCAACTTCTTTACACATGGCTCGATCTCGGCCGTTGATTTGAAAATCAATGGCCCAGATCGGATCTAACCTCACGCAGTAGAAAAACTACTCGGCTGATCTGGACCATTCGATCTTGATCGGACGGTCAAGATCCAATCTAACGCAAACAACACAGCTAACCCTAACCGTTCGATCTAAATCTAACGGCTGAGAATGGATCTAGTACTGTGCGGTGAAGGCTACGTGGCACAATCTAAGCCGTTGGATCTAGATCCAACGGTTGAAAATAGATCTAGAGGGTTGCACGTGAGATCTCAACGTGGCGTGACGTGGCGCGATCTGAGCCCTTGGATTCTGATCGGACGGCTGGCGGTGCTCGCGGACGGTGATGGCGACGCGGCGGAGCAGAGCCTACCGGAGACAAAGACGACGACGAGTCCAACGGCGCTTGGGGGCTTCTCCGGCGGAGTGAGTGGTACTCCCGAACGCGCCTCGGCCTGGGGAATCCGGATCTGGGCTTGACGGCGGCGGAGGACGACGGACGGCGGCAGCAAACGCAAGAAACCGCGGCGGAGGAGAGAATCAACTACGGCGAGCTCTAGCGGCTAGACGGCGGCGGCTTAGGCGTCGTGAGCTAGGGTTTCGGGTGCACGCGGAAGAGGTGGTCACTGCCGTGGTAGCGGCGCATTAAATAGGGGCCTCAGCTTCCGTGAATCTCGCGAAAACCGAGGTCCACCCGCGGACGGCGGCGTAGTCCAACGAGGACTCGGAGAGGGCGACGTGGCACACGCTCAGCCGTTGGATCAAGATCCAACGGTCACGCGGGTTCGGCTCGGTCTGGCTTGGGCGAGCTGGCTGGCTCTGTCGGAGTCGGGCTCAGTGACGTGGCTCAATCGTGGCTGTTGGATCAAGATCCAACGGTCACGCGGTTAGGGTTCGGGTCGGACTCGGGTTCGGGCTCGATCGGTTGAACAGTAAAACCCACTCGCATTTTCCAGCGATTAAATAATCCAATAAATTCCCAGAAATTCATTTAATTCATTAAAAATAGCAAAAGACTTAGAAAAATTCCAGACAAATTTTGGAAAATATTTTGGAATATTTTGGACTCAAATAAAATATTTCCAACAAAACTTTATTTGCAAAGTTAAATTCTTTAATTATTTCAAAAGGGAATAAATTCAAATAAATTCCAAATAAATTCCAGAAAATTCCAAAAATTTACCAAAGTGCCAAATCACACATGAATTTAAGAAAAGCAAAATTTTGGGGTGTTACAGCACTACTCATTCACTGTTACGGTGGTCCTTCTTGACAAACTTTCTAACGCTTGCAGTGGTCTTCCAATTCCTTGCACTCATCTTTTAGGTTAAGGCCTTTGTTAACCAACTCCTCTTGCTTCAACTGACTCCTTACGCAAATTACTCTCGTAGTCTTACCACTCACTTTTGGTGTTACAAACTTTACTGAAGTAATTTCTGGAATGATCATGTCTTCAGAAATTGCTTGATCTTTCTATGGGCATTCCTTAACAAAATGACCTAACTCACCACAGTTGTAACATGAATGTTTGGGTCATTGTGCCGGGTTGATGGGGCATTCTCTAGGCCAATGACCTCATTTATCACATAAGAAACAATTCCATGGTGACCAAGTATTACTGATTTCCTGAGGTAGATGGATAGGGTTGACATGTTTCTTCTTCATTTCTTCACGTGGCACAGCAAGTGCGGATGACAGTCCTTCTCTTTTCGCTGATGTCGAATCACAGCGGTCACTACTGAATCCAGGGAACATTGAGATGGGCAGTGATCACGGCCTTCGCAAAGATAGCATGTGATGTTGCACATAGGACATTCTCCAGGTAAATGGCTTCCTTCACAGTTGGAACAATTGATAACATGTTCATCAGCAGTGTGTCCTATTTCTCCACATCGAATGCATGCACGATCTTCTGATCTGTTTGGTTGACATCACTTCAAAGAACAATGTCTCGGTATGGTATTGGGTGCAAGGGTTGTACCCTTCTCTGAACTTGCGATAGTCACGCTATCATCTGACGACGCAATAGACTGACGGAGGGCTATGGCAAATTCAAGCCAAGTGATGGTATGTTCATCCTCAGAGGTGGCATAGAAACCTTTACACCAGGCTAAAGCATCACCTTCTAACTAGCAAGTAGAATAGGGAACATTCTCTTCATCTTCACATTGCACTAAATCCAGCTTCTCTTCTATGACACAAAGCCAGATTTCTGCATCTTTGAGAGTGGCTGATCCATCAAACGTGGGTGGTTTGGGCTTCATGAACAAGGCAAACTTTGGCTGTGAATAAAAGGTTGTGACTTCAGCTGTCGAGGGGTTGTTTTTAGCACTGATAACATTCATCTGTTGCACCACTGTCTGCATGAGCTGAGTCTGGACGGTGAGTAACTAATCCAAGTTTTGAATTGTCACGGTTGGTACGGTGGACGGTTTTTGGTCACTATCTGCTTTATCACTGACACCAGTAGTAGCAATTGAACTAACTTCAACTGCCTCGGAGTCACTGCTGCAGTTGGTCCTTTCCATTTGTTGATCACTCCAAGGTTTAGGTAAGAGGGAAAAGCATAGATGAAGTTCAAGATTCCTAGTGCAGGGAGAACAGGTTTAACCCAAAAACTTATACAAACATTATTAATAACTTGGTATGGTTGCTTATTAAAGCCTAAAAGCTATGCAACACATACTGCACACTCAGCAATCGAGAAAGATCCAAATTTCCTAAGCACACAATAATCTAGCGTATAAAAGGGTAACACTCCTATCTTAAGAGACGCGACTCTCACACATGAGTCTCAACTTACTACTAAGCACTGGTTCTTCAAGCTTCTGGAACACTTCATCGATCCACTTCTCTTCGAGATCGATGATTCCTTACTTCACGATCTTCAGGGTTGACGGCGACATCCAGTACTTTCTCCTTAAGTGTGAAACATCGTTAACTATGCAGAACGACTCAGGTAAGATTTTCGTTTAAATCGAAGGGAATGATGGAAATTTCAGCAAAAGGGGAAAGAATAGAAGAATAAGATAAGTCAAGAACTTATTATTCTTTCAAATTAAATTTTCTCTTTAGAAAATAATTTTGAAGCTCCTAAAGACGGCCAATCTATCTAGGGTCAAGACCTACAGTCAGTATGGCTCTGATACCACCTCTATCGGGACCCGAATTTGCAAATCCGGACCCTCTGTGTATTCAGCACTAGTCCAGGATCACGCTAGTGGACACAGTCTTAACATAGATGAATATCACAATCATACATAACTCAAATATAGAATATAAACTATTGAACGACCTTAAGGTCAACCTTACATTTTTGAGGCCTTGATGGCTTCAAATCCAAATAAGTAGCAGCGGAACGAAGAATATCGGTGAATCCCATCAATACGCCACAGGCAACTGATAGGGTTCGATTCCTAGATAATCGCCTTCTCACAGAACTTCTTCTTCTTCGACGATGTAGACTTTTGCTCACTGGTGGTTGTTTGTTTGCAAGGGGTGAGTACATAAAGCACTCAGCAAGTCATGCACAGAATGCAAGTCTAATAACTATATACATGGCTTATTCCAAGTAACAGGCTGAATGGTTATTTTGTAGAAAAGCTACAATCACAAATAATCATAATAGATTGTAAAGCAGTAAAACAAGTAATAATAGTAATAGATTCCACAGTTATTTCACAAGTAAACCATTCCACATCCTTAAACAGTTATCACTTTTCCACAGGCAAACTGCCTCCAAACCCAAAATCAATTTTATGAAAAGCTAACCCTTGACTGTAATCCCCGAGCATTGTCCAGTACCGCGGACACAGCTATTCGAATAGATTTTACACTCTGCAGAGGTTATACACTTTACCCACAAGATACAATCAACTCATCACGTCAGCCGTGAATCGCCATACAAGAGTATGCGAATGAGTGATCACAACAAAGCCTTTCGGAAACTTCTAACTACACAAGTGAACCTCTCCGGTTTTTTTACCATACACCATCCCTTCCCTTAACAAAGGCGAAGTATGGGACCGACATACCGTTGGATGGGTACCATGCTGCAGCCCTGGTATGCTCCCCCTTCAAGCTACACAAAAGATGTAGTGGACACCCCGAGGTACCACATGCAAGTTATTAGTAACTTACTCAACTAGGTCCGTCCCATTACAGACATGTGGTTGTATGTTTGACTCAGTTTAAAGGCTTGCAAGGTTAAGTCCTTAGAGTGAACAGGGCAAGACTTACATCAATACTCTCAAAGAAATCCATCTCACCATCACTCATACATATATCATGTTTCAAACATTCCCAACCGCCAAACTGGACCACCATAAATCTTGCCACTTGCCCCAGTCTAAATCATTTTATCACCCCAGTTGATTATTGCGCAACACAATGCCAACAACAACTCAACTTCCTTGAAGAAGCACGAAGGCCTCCGCATATCAACTTCATCGTGTTGGCAACACGTCACACGATTTCAAAATACATTGCATATTCCATTAATCAATATTGACATTTGTAATTCCAAAATGATGGCACTGACTCGTTGCAGGTCTAAGCAGACTAATATGTTCTATCTAATCCATGTTGGCAATTTATTACCTACCAACTATTAATCAATAAACCTAGGGTGACAAATGAATCATGGCATACAATCATTATAGGCAAGGTGGCGATAACAAGTAGGTTGATTATCTAATCTCAAATTAATTGAAAGCTGTTTAACTCAAACTAGCATGCAATAATTTGAAACAACATAATTTTCGAAAATGGGATCAACATGGTCAAAGAACAACTTGCCTGGCCCTTGCAACTTTTACTGTTCTTTACTCTTTATCCTTGATTCTTGATCCTCGACGTTCGATCTTCACTTCCTTGATCTTCAGCCTGTAGAACGATTTCTGGACGACGCGTCTAACGATAAAGAAACACAAATACAACAAAACTCAAAAGACAATTCAAATAAACTCCAAATTAAGAACGAACAGCATTGGGCACAACGGCTTGGATGAATTTAGGAACTTGATTGGATTAGATCGAAGGTTAGACAAAAGACAACGAGCTTTCGAAAAAACACCGAAAATGGAAAGATTAATAACAGGGAAAGAAAGAATAATATTCCGAAGAATATTTCTTCCGAAGTTATTGTCTTGATTGGACAAATGATGACATATGGGCTCTCGATCTATAGATCGGGTCCATAAGGATATGTTAGTTCACAATGAACTAAACTAATTTTCGAAGTTGACTTTTGTTGACCGAACGGACACAGTCAAACAAAAGAGAAGAAGACTGATAGACTAGATCAGACACAAGGTTATGGCACATGGATAATGGTCTATCGACCAAGTGCACGAACGATTCCAGATCGATGGTAGATTAGGTATTCAGGGATAAGACAAGACAAGTGTCTTACCACGATTGAAACAACGGGAAGGTTTGCAAAGATAACAACGCGGCTCACGATGAACTTAGTCCATCGAACCGGTCTTAGGTTAGGGTTTTGATTCGGCTTTGAAGATGATATGACGATGAGACTAGGCTCACATCGTGATGATAGAGAAGATGAGGACATCGCACTAGGGCTCTTGCATGAATGCACGCATGCGATGACAACGAAGTGATGAGAGCCAAGCGTTAACGATGAAGCGTTAACGTCGGAACGTTAACGGCGGAGCGTTAACGGGGAAACATTAACGACAAAACGTTAACGGGGAAACGTTAACAGTGGATCGTTAATGGCGAACGTTAACGGCTAATGTTAACGGTGGAACGTTAACGGCGGAGGTCAAACAATGATAGGATACTCATGAAACAAGGTAGCGACCGTCGGTGCAATGACATGTCCGCGATAAAATGCTACCAAGGATGGCTAACCGAAATGCGAACCGACGGCAACGGCTTGGTCAAAGACGACGGTTTTAGGCCGGAATCGGGCTCCGACAGTAAACGGAGAGCAAAAGAACTTCAATGATGGACCAAAACAGTACATGATGATCCATCGGACGCGACAACACGGCCGGAGCGAACAAAAATAGCCAGCGTTAAAAGGCGTCACGCGGCGACGGCTAAACGGCGGCCTAAATATTTAAAAACAAATTCTGAGGATGGGATGGCAAAGGGGGAATGTCTACCACGTAGAATGCGGTGAGACGAACACAACAGTTTAGGCAGATTTTGCGGCGCCCCTCCGGATTAATCACAAACTGCCGATTAACGGGTTTCGGATCTAAACCACAGATGGTGCCTAGGAGCACACCATGGAGAAAACGGATCTCGAAAAGAGTCGACGAGTTGCCCAAGACGCGGCTCCAAAGTTTGGCCGTCGTTAGGCGACGTCCGGAGGACATGGCGGCGGTTTCGGAGTTTTGGAGATGATCCAGAGGTTGAAGATGCATGGGAGAGGTCATGGGAGGTCTATACTGGGTTGGGGTGGCGGCTAGGTCAAGAAAAATCAAGTTCGAACGCGTTTAGAGCAAAAATGGGCCTCACAAGCATTTAAACGAGCACTTGGTGTGCAACAGCCGGACTGGGCGACCTGGCGCACCGTGGAAGCGACACATGGAAGTGGGGGCTGGCCTGGCCCAGCCGCTCGGGCGAGCACAGTCTTTGACGCGTGGCCCAGCAGGCGGCCCAATGGGGCGCTCGGGCGGGAGCGGGCCGGCCAGGCGCGGGAGGTGGGCGACGGCCCAGGTGCGGGAGCAGGGGGCGTGGCCCGGTTCGGCGGGTGGGCTGGTGGAAGGAAATGGGCCAAAGCATTTTCCAGCTTCTTCAATCATTTTCGAATAAAAAAATTCTAGAAAATCAAAATAATGTATTTAGGGCAATAAAAATACCAGAAAAATTCTACAAGAATTCTAGAAAATATTTTGAGACATTTTGAACTCAAATAAAATAATTTCAACAAAATTTTATATAAACCTTTCAAATAATTAATTAATGTAAATAAAAAGGGCTTAATACGAATCGAACCTGAATAAATCCAATAAATAGCAAACGAGCTCCGAAAATCTTAAAAATTACAAAAGAAATCCTTGGAGCACAAGGAACCCAAATAATATTAAATTTCTTTTATTTGAAGTTTTAAATATTCAAAGCAAATTGTTTTAGCTTTTAGAAAATTCAAATCAAGCTTTATAAACGCAAGAAAAACAACGAAAATTTTTGGAAGGATGAATTAAACCAAAATTTTTTGAAAACCCAAATTTTGGGATGTTACAAGTTAGGCGTATACATTGTAAAGGCCTTATCATGATATCTCTACCGGCACACCTAAGGAAGTGTGTTAATCCGGAGGCATCAAGAGAATATCATGTCTTGTGGGTAAAGTTGTACAACTCTGCAGAGTTAAAACTATTCGAATAGCCGAGCCTACGGTCAAGGGCAAAGTGAAGAATGCTTTCATATTGGTATACTTTGGTTTTGATTTAAAAAATAATAATTGTTTTAGGATTCGGGAGTGGTTAGAACTCTCGGATGTTTAAATGGGCAGATTGAGCCAACCAGATAGATGGAACATGTTTTAAATTCATAACGGATAGAGTCATGTGTGGATGTAACACCCTTGCATTTAGTATGCCTGAATGCTACCAAACATAAGCTAAACATCATCTAAATACCAAGAATTAAGGTAAATTACAGCAAAGGAGTAAACGCTAAAACCCGAGATTTCGGCAGCATCTCCTTTGTTTTAACATGATTTGAAGGAGCAACAACAGCATAGCAATATACGACAATATGAGAGACCATTAAAACAGCAATAAATAACGACTTAACAACCGTGTAATTCTAGTTTCAAACATTTAATATCTCCAAGAGTCAAACGAACAATAAGACTCTCATATAGCAAAGCTAAACCATAAAGCAATAATCATCACACGCAATTTATTATCAAAAACTAGTTGAATGACTTGTGGAATCAAATGAGTGAAGCTACGTGCGGAAGTGTGACTATTTCCCTTCCCCGCATGCCGGTCTCATGGTACCTAAAACAACAGGAAAACACAAGCGTGAGTTCGAAACTCAGCAAGCATATTGCAATGGTACAACAAGAGCAAATATATGGCAATAATACCTCACATCATGTAAACCATCTCATTCATGATCACATATCATTATCATCATCATTATGTATGCAATGCAATGCTATGCTCATGTCTCCTTGGAAACTCATACCGGTATGGTTGAGTACACACCCGTCGGTGTGCACCCTCTCCCCCCTTCCATCCCGAAGATGGAGGGTGCCTACTCCTCGCTTCCCCACACCGCGGTGAATGGAATCACGATGTAGGACTTACTCATTGGCTCTTCGGAATAGTCATAACTTTCTCACCGACCTTCCCCGGACTAGTTATGACTTTCTCACCGCCCGGGCCATGTAACATGCCATGTATGCAAATATGCCAACATCATAATTAACTTGTACATTAACACATGGCATCATAGCATACTCATCATATCATAGGCAGTCATTAAAGCATGGCAAGTGATCATATCATATAATCAAGTTCATCTAGTCTCAACTAGCAACGTACAAACCGCTATCCATTACAATACACTTGCCTCAACTACGGGCGACGGATTGGCGAGATGTAGAAGGCACTCCCGGGGCCACAACACCTGCACATAGGGACCACACACTCACAATCATGTCCACAAAACAGCACGCAAACCCTCATCTACCCCAACATTGCCAACTACTCGCAAAACCCAAAAACAGAGGTTCTGTCCCGTCGGGACAGCAGCCTTCCAAAAGGCATAACTTGAGTTCTGGCACTCCGAATCAATTAAACGAGTACATCCACGCATAGCTTAGGAATTTTCCCAACTTTTTCTAAGTATAGGGAAAGACTGATTCGGACTCTAAAGTTGTTTAATCTACAAAATATCGTGATCTGTTCCAATCACGTCACAGATTTTAATACGTTCGGTAAAACGATCATAACTTTCAAACAACTAGGTGGAATTTAAAGTTCTTTATACCCACGGAAAGGTATTGAAATTACCTACAACTTCTTCAACATCCATACGGCCAAATTCCGAATCTAAATTGGCGAAAAACGAAACCCTAGGTCGACTGCTCATGCTGCCCGAAACAGAGAACGTGGCAACTTCTAGATTTCATCTAATCTACTCAATTCCAGCACCACCAATTGATCTAAAAACTTGATAAACACCCTTAGAACAGTACCTATACCAACCCCAAGGATTCCCATGGCCATACCTTAGCCCAACGCACGAAAACTGAATGGATCTCCTCCCGGTTCGCTCCTTGCTCCTCGCTCCACGCTCCACGCTCCTCGCTCCTCGCTGTAACACCCCAAAATTTTTCTTTACTTAAATTCATGTGTGATTTGGCACTTTGGTGAATTTTTGGAATTTTCTGGAATTTATTTGGATTTATTTGGAATTTATTTGAATTTATTCCATTTTGAAATAATTAAAGAATTAAACTTTGCAAATAAAATTTTGTTGGAAATATTTTATTTGAGTCCCAAATACCCTAAAATATTTTCCAGAATTTTTCTGGAATTTTTCTGAGTATTTTGCTATTTTTAATGAATTAAATGAATTACTGGAAATTATTTTAAATATTAAATCGCTGGAAAATCAAGTCGGGTCAAGTACTGTTCATCCGACCGGACCCGAGTCCGAGTCCGACTCGAGTCCGACCCAAGCCACGTGACTCGACCGAACCAAGTCCAAACCCTAACCCTGTGAACCGTTGGATCAAGATCCAACGGCCGAAATCGAGCCGCACCGATCCGACCGGATCCGATCGCGCCCGAGCCAATCGTGGCCGTTGATCGCGCCACGTGGACGGTCCTTCGTCGTCGTCTCCGCCCGAGTCCGAGCCGGACTCCGCCGCCGCGCCCGCGCCGTGAGGATTAGGTTTCCGTTTTCGCGAAGCCGAGGCTATTTAATGCCGGATCACACCAGAGGATCACCTTGACCTTGCGCAGCCGCGTTCCTAGCCGTCGCCGCCGCAGCGTTCTCGACGCGCCGCAATCGCCGCCGGAGTTGTAGCACTTCTCCGCCGCGGTTTTGCCGTTCGCCGTCGTCGCCGTCCCCGCCGCCGTTGACCCCAGGCCGGACTCACCGCGACGAGGCGCACCGAAGGACCACTCACCTCGCCGGAGGAGCCCGCATAACGCCGTTGCCGTGTCGCCGTCCCGGCTCGGCCCGGCCAGCTCCGCCGCCGCGCCATCGCCGTCGCTCGAAGCTTCTCAGCCGTCCGTTCAAGATCCAACGTCCCAGATCACGCCCCGTCATCTCACGGTGAGATCCCCATCCCAATCCCCAGATCCAATCTCGACCGTAGGATCTAGATCCAACGGTCCAGATCAAACGCGTTAACCCAAACGGCGTGAGAGCGAGATCTAATCTGGGCCATTGATTTTCAAATCAACGGCCGAGATTGCGCCACGCTGCCTCGGGAAGGCTGACCGCGGTCGAGTGCGCCCACGCTGCGGCGTGCGGCGTGACGCCGACACGCGGGCCCGCATGTCACGCCCGGCCAAATCGCACCATGACGCCACGCCGACGCATGGCGGCTCGCATGTCGGCCGTCCCACCGAGCGCCGACGTTAGCAATGACGCCAGCTGGGTCCCACCGCTGGTGGTGAGCCTGACGCCGGCGATGGACGTCACCCGAGGGGGACCCACCTGTCAGCGACCGTGAGCCGTGGACCGTTTCCACGGTAGACCCGAGCCGAGCGTGGACCAAGTCCATGGACCGGCTGATGTCAGCTAACCAATCAGCGGTTGCCACGTGTCCAGGCTGACGCAATAATTAATTTCCGAAAAAGAAAATGATTTATTAATTCGAAATAATGATTTCAGATTTTGTTTCAAACTTTAAACGCTTATAACTTTTGCGTTTCAACTCCGATTTGAGTGATTCAAATTTCTAAATTTGTATAAAATTGAGACCTACCTAAATATGAATTTTATTTAATTTTTGGACTAAAGTTTTTCTCTGTAAAATTATTTAATTGATTATTTAAACTTTAAATAATCAGAACTTTTGCATTTTAACTCCAAATTTGACGATTCCAGTTTCTAAAAATTCATAAAATTATGTTCTCTCTGTTTATGGATTTTACTTGGATGTTTGGACACTTTTTGCCTATTGTTTATTCGTGTATTTGCTATTTGCACGCTTTACGAGTAGACGTTGAAGTGCTGGAAGGATTCGAAGGAGAAGTATTGACTCAGGATCCAACTCAAGACCAAGAGCAAGTACTTTTTGAAGGCAAGTTGTGCTTTGACCATGTTGATCCTATTTTGAAACTTATTTTGATTTAACCTATTGCATGCTAGTTCAACTAGAAAATACTTTATTTAAATATGGGGGATTAGATAAATACCAATTTGCTGTATGACACCTTGATTATTTAAGTATGTGCCATGACCCCTTGTCACCCTAGATGTGGTTTACTAGTTGGACATTATTAAATTGCCAACATGGGTTTTAGACCGTTGTAGTATCTTTGCTTAGACACACTTTCGTGCTCATGACATGATTTTGGACAATCAAATGTTAATATTGACTTAATGATATATTGAACCTGTTTTGGAAAGGTATCATGTGATGTTGATGGCACGTGATGCATGGTAATCAAGCGGGGTTTGATAAATAGTTTTTCGACCAGGGCATGTGGCAAGAATGATCAGGTGGGCGGTTGTGGCAATTGGGGATGTTGATTTGGTTCTTCGGGTAGTCTTGCCTGGTCACCCTAAGGACTTCACCTTGCAAGCCTTTGAACCGGGTCTAACGTGCAACCACATGTCTGTAATGGGACGGACCTAGTTGACTAAGTTGCTAATAACGCACTGTGGGACCTCGGGAGGTCAACTACACCCTTTGTGTAAGTTATGCGGGGAGCGTCTGGTGAGGCCGGGTACCCATCTAACGGTTGATTGGCCTAAACTTCGCCTTAGCTAACGGAAGGGTTAGTGTGCAATAACCGGGGAGGACCACTTGTATTGTTAGAAGTTTCCGAAAGACTTTGTTACGGGAACTCGCCTTTGTGGTGTTTGACTGTATCTTGTGGGTAAAGTGCATAACCTCTGCAGAGTGTAGAATCTATTCGAATAGTCATGTCCGTGGTATTGGACATCGCTCGGGAATTACAGTCAAGGGTTTGATTTTCTCAAAAATAACTTGGATCTGAAAGGTTGGGTTGGATTAATAATGATGTTGATGGAAATGTGGATTAGGATGGGAAAGATGTTCATTAAACTCCTTGAAAAGTTATCTATACTATACTTGTTTCTACTGCTTTCGAATCTACTTACGCTACTTGTCAAATGCTGTTTACTGCAAATATACCTTGAGCTATTCCTTTGTACCAAGCCATGCATATAGTATATTAGCCTGCATTCTGTGCATGACTTGCTGAGTACCAAGTACTCACCCTTGCCACAATACAACACCAGTTGAAGAGGAGACTACACCAGCTTTGGAGGAGGAGCTCCAAGAGGATCCGTCTACTTAGGGAGCGAGCCCAGTCAGTTGCCTGTGGTATACTGGATGGCGCCACGAAGTTATTTGATTTTCCGCTGCTACTATTTCTCTCTTAATAAGTTTCGCCCTGCGAGGTGTACATTTGTGACTTGACCATAAGGTCGAGTAACCAGTTTGGTTATTTAATTAAAGTACTTTACTAGTATCGAGTGGTATGATTGTGATATTTACCGATGTTAAGACTGTGTGCACTAGCGCGTTCCTGGACTAGTGTTGAATACACAGAGGGTCCGGATTTGCAAATTCGGGGTCCCGACACTCGCTCCAATGGATGGATCCTCGAGGTGCAGGGGTGGGGAGGCTACCCTAGGGCAGCAAGGGGTGGAGGAGAGGTGGTGGAGAGGTGGGGAGGCAAGGGGGCAAAGGGGAGGGGCGCACGGCCAAAGGGAGAGGGGAAGGTGGGGGGCGGATAGGGCATGGAGGGAGAGGAGGGGGCGCACAAGAGGGTGGGGGCGCAAGAAGGGCAGGGGGGACGCTCTTTAACCAGCCCACACAAGACTCCTAGTCCTAATTGGACTCATACTCCATCCCACCAAAGCCCACAACCCTTTCCCCTAGGCCCAAAACTCCTCGGGAAGGCCCAAACTCCCGGAAACGGCCCGGAAACGCTATTAAACCTCCTACTATATGGTTTTACCCTCCAATACCATATTTCATAAAGTTTTTGACCTTAACATTCACATTAAATAATGTCACACCATTCCGTAGTGTCACATTCTTCCCCCCTTCAACAGGATTCGACCCCGAATCCGAGACACGCCACTTCGCAAACAACCAAATCAAAGGGAGTTATGGTTCACGCCTCAAAACCAGCTTAGAAGCCCCTACGACTTGCACCAGCCAGCACTCAGAGGCAAGGAGCTAAGGATCAAAGACTGACAGCTCTAAAGATAACTCACAATCAAAACTTGCGAGAACTTTACTCAACATTGAAACACAAAGTACTCACACACGGTCTCAGCACGACCCCAAGCGATAAGATAAAACCTCAAACAGCCCACAAAAGAAAACGGTCTCAAACTCCTCGTTCTAAGCATTCCTTGGCACTGAAGTGCCCGATCCCTTTAACTGATGCTACTCTCCAGAAAAACACGGTACCAACCTCCATTCTGTGGTTCCTTGTACTCAAGACGACGCGAAACAGGAGAGATACAACGCTCTAAGATTACCACCAGAACGAACAACCTACTTTATATCCAGGATCCGTAAGACTCACTCAACAGAAACGACTGAACGTTCCCCTGCGGTTGACACAACTCGCTTCTTCCCCAACGACAAAAGAACCAATACACTTCAAAAGGAAAAGCGATCACTAGCAACCACCAAGTGGTCCACTAATAATGTAATCAACCCTACCGAGGAACACCTCAACGACACAATTCTCCACGAAGGTTTGCATTGAGTCATACACAACCTTCCACTCAAAGGACCATGATAAAGAGCACAACCATTGAGTGAGCTCAACCATAAACATGAACTCAAGTGGCCCTCATCCAACAACTCAAACCCCAAAGCGCTAAAACCACTTTCGAAAGGATTCGACAACAACCAGAGAGTATTCATTTTAATTTCCTAAGCCAAAACGCAAAGGAGACACACATCCCTTCACCACAGCCAACACCAGAAATTATTCATTCTTTTCTTTTCATACTAGAAAGCAAGGGAAATCTCGTTTCATGACATGAATGCACATTCTTCAAGAGCACTCCGGATTAGTCATATCTCCACATATGACTTTCTCACCGACCTGGCTCAATGACTCTTTTATCATTTAACATCTATACACGATGTCTTGTTTACTTTTCACCATTCATTCATCATATAACAACAATACCGAAAAGTCATTCACCAAAAGACTTCTCCCTCGGTATCACATGATTGAAATACACATAACACTGACGGTTGCGCTAAATCGTATAGACTACGACGGCAACATCGTAACAACAAAACACCACATCGTGTGAAAACCCATCATCCAAAAATTAACCTTGCAAAACCTCGCAAAATCAAACTCAACCCTTTAGAACAGAACATCGACTCCAAAGTCAAATATCCGCACACACAACCGCCATAAATTTTATCAAAAGAGAGGGAAACTCAATCCCAAAAGAAAACTCTTCACTAACCAAATTCACTTATGAAACATTCATAAAAATCAGACTTGTGAAACATCCGCACACCAGACACATTTTCCAAATGACTCCAACTCTAGCCAAACAGAGTTACACATCAAGGGCTTAACTCAAAAGTTTTCAACACAACCCTTTATGACCATCTGCTTCCTTTTAAAATTAATTCCAAAGATAATTCAGTGCGAACGCAAAAGGGCGCGATCGACTCAAAAACTTTTGAGGTGTAAATCCATACTCATAGCACCAACTAAACAAATTAGCCAAAACCAAATATTTGCACCAATTTCTACGAGTTTTAAGGAAACTCTGAAACACAGCATATGGAACACCTTGACCGAAAACCCTTCAACCAAAATGGCAAACAACCAAACCAGTCCAAAAGCTTTTGAACACAAGCCCAGCATAAAAAGAACCATCTCTAGTACTCCACTACGCTTTCCATTAAAGACTCCAATAATCACTATTTACTCCCTGAGAAGCCCCAACACAATTAAACCAAAAGCTTCACAACAAATTCTTCCTCTAGTTACCATTCCCAACACTTTTAATTAGGGTTTATGATGCTTATAAAAAAAAGCAACCAACCAATACTATATTGACATAATCCCCACGGATCACCGAATCATAATACTTCTTATTCTAAATTTGAAACATAGTACTTCAACAAATCTTTCAGCAAGATCAACATATAAATTTCATACCTCCTATATATTCACGTCTCGACAATCGAACCTTATTCAGTTAAACAATTGCTTCAACATGTAAATATTATCTCCACATGGAAGAATTCATAAGTGAGACTCTAAGTTATACTTTCATTAAGGATAAAATCATTTATCATGTTAATTATCCAAAGCTCACTCCATCGCAACATGTTAAAATTTTCCTCTATTTTAACCATGGTTTTCCAACGAGTAATCTAAACAGTTACGACCACTACTTAGTCATCAATAATAACAAAAGGGCATAATCATCAGCCAACAACATTACTTTTAGCTACCCTATACATAGGTGATAACAAAATTACCACCACACAACATACTCTCACTATTTAAAATAGATTGAATACTAGCATTAACACTGCCTTTAACAACATCATTAGCAATAAGTCTTATGTCTTCTCAATTGATATCAATACTAGCATTGTAGAGACACAACTGCAGACTTCCAAATATACTAGTAGTTTGCAACAACGTAAATAGCAACTCTAATCAACTTCCAAATTAAAGTCACTAGGCAACACGATTAAATTTATCTATTAATCCATTAGATTAGAGCATCTTTAAACAACCAGCAAAGTTTCTTTAACAATAACAGCAGTCTACATCATCTTAATGTTTCTACTACGCATCAGGGTTTAAAACTTTAAACATAATCGGGGGTCATAAGCATTTTTATAACAAAGCAACAGATTCTAAGCATGTACATTAACAAATTTAATCATTCTCGCTAAGAGCAAACTACAACACTAGTAGTCTATTTATTTTCAAGCTAGAGGTAACAACCGCATTGAATTGTTTCAACTCACAAATTAACTTAACAATACGTCATCCCATAAACCACATTGGTACATGCTACATAACATGCTAAACAACAATTCTTACTAGGGACAAACGATTTTTTGTCAAAAGACTACTTGCTTTGTTTGCAGCATTTTAGTTTTAAAACTCATCCCAAATTCATAAGGAAACTTGACTCTCAAAATTGCAATGAGACCAACCCCCAAACTTAGTCATGCAAAAGGAATTCTCCAAAACACTTTTCAATCTCAAAGACTCCCATAAAGGAAAAAGGTTGAAAGACAATTTTCTTAAAGGAAACCAAGCGATCAAGTAATCCATTTCAAATAAAACCTTAACCTCAAACCCCAAACTTTCACGGAACAAGAAAGGCTTTCAAAGATGATTTCTCAAACCAGTAAAATGACGAAATCAAACACCACTTACTCCTACAAAGCCACAGAACTTCAGCCCTGACAGCCAGATTTGGCACAACTCCGTGAAAACTCCTTTAACCTCGGAGAAAGACAAACACAGGAATAAATTGAATGCTTCTTCCCCATAAAGCAATCAACAAACTAGGCATCAAAACTGGAAAGGCGCCCAAAAGAAGCGCAACACAAGACTCCTCTTCTTCGTCTTCAACCAAGGAAGACAAAACCACACACCACATACGGAACAATCCGCGAAAATCCAATACCAAACACTTTTCTTTTGGTTTCCATCAAGTAAAACCAAGAAAACCAACCAAGACCGACCACATAACGATAGAGAACATCCGAAGGAATCCACCACCAAACTTTTCTATTTGACTCCAGTCAACTACCCGATTTACAACAGAAAGGGTAAGCACTCTTCTCCTACAGGGGTTAATAGTTCTTCGGTGATGGCGCTAACCGGCCACTCCGTCAAACCTTACCCTTACTATGAAATAAGAGAGGTGGCCGAAACCCTTCGGCACCAAAACCCCACTTTATCACAACAACAAGAACAATTCAATCATTTATCTCATAGACATAGCAACATGCATTATCAAACGAAGCATTCAACATTAAAGCTTAAATACAATATTTAAGCGTAAAGAAACAATACCCATACCCTTTCCTACTGTGCATCCAGTGTGTGTCAAATTTTAGATTAGTTATACCACTTTTGCAAGTTTTAATGTTGCTATCCTATGACAAAATTTTAGTTAAGACCTAAGCCATGTTTCTAAGTTATTCCACATCACATTTTGGTTGTACCCTATAGCATGACACTAAAAGAAATACACATTCCAAGGACCTACAGCCCGCTCTGATACCAACTGTAACACCCCGACATTTAGTATGCCTGAATGCTACCAAACATAAGCTAAACATCATCTAAATACCAAGAATTAAGGTAAATTACAGCAAAGGAGTAAACGCTAAAACCCGAGATTTCGGCAGCATCTCCTTTGTTTTAACATGATTTGAAGGAGCAACAACAGCATAGCAATATACGGCAATATGAGAGACCATTAAAACAGCAATAAATAACGACTTAACAACCGTGTAAGTCTAGTTTCAAACATTTAATGTCTCCAAGAGTCAAACGAACAATAAGACTCTCATATAGCAAAGCTAAACCATAAAGCAATAATCATCACACGCAATTTATTATCAAAAACTAGTTGAATGACTTGTGGAATCAAATGAGTGAAGCTACGTGCGGAAGTGTGACTATTTCCCTTCCCCGCATGCCGGTCTCATGGTACCTAAAACAACAGGAAAACACAAGCGTGAGTTCGAAACTCAGCAAGCATATTGCAATGGTACAACAAGAGCAATTATATGGCAATCATACCTCACATCATGTAAACCATCTCATTCATGATCACATATCATTATCATCATCATTATGTATGCAATGCAATGCTATGCTCATGTCTCCTTGGAAACTCATACCGGTATGGTTGAGTACACACCCGTCGGTGTGCACCCTCTCCCCCCTTCCATCCCGAAGATGGAGGGTGCCTACTCCTCGCTTCCCCACACCGCGGTGGATGGAATCACGATGTAGGACTTACTCATTGGCTCTCCGGAATAGTCATAACATTCTCACCGACCTTCCCCGGACTAGTTATGATTTTCTCATCGCCCGGGCCATGTAACATGCCATGTATGCAAATATGCCAACATCATAATTAACTTGTACATTAACACATGGCATCATAGCATACTCATCATATCATAGGAAATCATTAAAGCATGGCAAGTGATCATATCATATAATCAAGTTCATCTAGTCTCAACTAGCAACCTACAAACCGCTATCCATTACAATACACTTGCCTCAACCACGTGCGACGGATTGGCGAGATGTAGAAGGCACTCCCGGGGCCACACCACCTGCACATAGGGACCACACACTCACAATCATGTCCACAAAACAGCATGCAAACCCTCATCAACCCCGACATTGCCAACTACTCGCAAAACCCAAAAACAGAGGTTCTGTCCCGTCGGGACAGCAGCCTTCCAAAAGGCATAACTTGAGTTCTGGGACTCCGAATCAATTAAACGAGTACATCCTCGCATAGCTTAGGAAATTTCCCAACTTTTTCTAAGTATAGGTAAAGACTGATTCGGAATCTAAAGTTGTTTAATCTACAAAATACCGTGATCTGTTCCAATCACGTCACAGATTTTAATACGTTCGGTAAAACGATCATAACTTTCAAACGACTGGGCGGAATTTAAAGTTCTTTATACCCACTGAAAGGTATTGAAATTACCTACAACTTCTTCAACATCCGTACGGCCAAATTCCGATTCTAAATTGGCAAAAAACCAAACCCTAGGTCGACTGCTCATGCTGCCCAAAACAGAGAACGTGGCAACTTCTAGATTTCATCTAATCTACTCAATTCCAGCACCACCAATTGATCTAAAAATTTGATAAACACCCTTAGAATAGTACCTAGACCAACCCCAAGGATTCTCATGGCCATACCTTTGCCCAACGCACGAAAACTGAATGGATCTCCTCCCGGATCGCTCCTCGCTCCAATGGATGGATCCTCGAGGTGCAGGGGTAGGGAGGCTACCCTAGGGCAGCAAGGGGTGGTGGAGAGGTGGGGAGGCAAGGGGGAGGGGCGCATGGCCAAAGGGAGAGGGGAAGGTGGGGGGAGGCTAGGGCATGGGGGGAGAGGAGGGGCGCACAAGAGGGTGGGGGCGCAAGGAGGGCAGGGGGGAGTGTCGGGACCCCGAATTTGCAAATCCGGACCCTCTGTGTATTCAGCACTAGTCCAGGAACGCACTAGTGCACACAGTCTTAACATCGGTAAATATCACAATCATACCACTCGATACCGATAAAGTACTTTATTTAAATAGTTAAACTGGTTACTTGACCTTATGGTCAAATTACAAATATATGCCTCGCAAGGCGAAACTTATTCAGAGAAAAATAATAGCAGCGGAAAATCAAATAACTTCGTGGCGCCATCCAGTATACCACAGGCAACTGACTGGGCTCGCTTCCCTAAGTAGACGGATCCTCTTAGAGCTCCTCCTCCAAAGCTTGTACAATCTCCTCTTCAACTGGTGTTGTGTTGAGGCAAGGGTGAGTACTTGGTACTCAGCAAGTCATGCACAGAATGCAAGCTAATATACTATATGCATGGCTTGGTACAAAGGAATAGCTCAAGGTATATTTGCAGTAAACAGCATTTGAAAAGTAATATAAGTAGATTCGAAAGCAGTAGAAACAAGTAAAGTATAAATAACTTTTCAAGGAATTTAATAAACATCTTTCCCAACCTACTCCACATTTCCATCAACTTCATTATTAGTCCAACCCAACTTTTCAAACCAAAGTTATTTTTAGGAAAATCTAACCCTTGACTGTAATTCCCGAGCGATGTCCAATACCGCGGACACGGCTATTCGAATAGATTCTAAACTCTGCAGAGGTTATGCACTTTACCCACAAGATACAGTCAAACACCACAAAGGCGAGTTCCCGTAACAAAGTCTTTCGGAAACCTCTAACAATACAAGTGGTCCTCCCCGGTTATTGCACACTAACCCTTCCCTTAGCTAAGGCGAAGTCTAGGCCAATCAACCGTTAGATGGGTACCTGGCCTCAGCCCGGTACGCTCCCCCGTACAACTTACACAAAGGGTGTAGTTGACCTCCTGAGGTCCCACAGTGCGTTATTAGCAACTTAGTCAACTAGGTCCGTCCCATTCAGACATGTGGTTGCACGTTAGACACTGTTCTAAGGCTTGCTAGGTTAAGTACTTAGGGTGACCAGGGCAAGACTACGAAGAACCAAAACAACACTCCCAATGCCACAACTGGCCCACTGATTACTCTTGCCACATGCCCCTGGCCGAAAGCTGTTTATCAAACCCCGCTTGATTACCATGCACCACGTGCCATCAACATCACATGATACTTTTCCAAAACAGGTTCAATATATCATTAAGTCAATATTAACATTTGATTATCCAAAATCATGTTATGAGCACGAGTGAGTCTAAGCAAAGATACTACAACGGTCTAAACCCATGTTGGCAATTTAATAATGTCCAACTAGTAATCCACAACTAGGGTGACAAGGGTCATGGCACATACTTAAATAATCAAGGTGTCATACAAAGAAATTGGTACTTATCTAACCCCCATGTCTAAATAAAGTATTTTCTATTTGAACTTAGCATGCAATAGGTTAAATCAAAATAGATTTCAAAATAGGATCAACATGGTCAAAGCACAACTTGCCTTCAAAAAGTACTTGTTCTTGGTCTTGAGTTGGATCCTGAGTCAATACTTCTCCTTCGAATCCTTCTGGCACTTCAACGTCTACTCGTAAAGCGTGCAAATAGCAAATACACAAATAAACAATAGGCAAAAAGTGTCCAAACACCCAAATAAAATCCATAAACAGAAAGAACATAATTTTATGGATTTTTAGAAACTGGAATCACAAATTTGGAGTTAAGACGTTAAAAGTTATGATTATTTAAAGTTTAAATAATCAATTAAATAATTTTGCAGAGAAAAACTTTAGTCCAAAAATTAAATAAAATTCATATTTAGGTAGATCTCAATTTTATACAAATTTAGAAATTTGAATCACTCAAATCGGAGTTGAAACGCAAAAGTTATAAGCGTTTGAAGTTTGAATCTAAATTTGAATCAATATTTCGAATTAATAAATCATTTCTTTTGGAAATTAATTACTGCGTCAGCGAGGACACGCGTCGGCTCAGATTGGTGGTGACATCACCGGCTCATGGGCTCGACCACGGCGCGATTCGGTCCATGGTGGACCCGGTCCACGGCTCGGGTGAAGGCGGCGGTGGGACCCACCTGTCGGTCGCGGTCTCACGCAAACGCGGTGGACGCGTGGGCCCTTCGACTTGCGGGGCCGCGTGTCGAGGACACGCCCACACGCGTGGAGTGCGGCTAGGCACCGCGTGGCGCAATCTCGGCCGTTGATTTGAAAATCAGCGGCCCATTGGATCTAGGCTTCACGCGTTTAGGTTAACGCGGCGGATCTGAGCCGTTGGATCTTGATCCAACGGTCCAGATTCGATCTGGTTTCCAGGGTTTGGAATAGAACGTGGGCTCACCTCAACCGTCCGATCTGGATCTGACGGTTCACCGAGCTCGCGAGGTCGATGGCGACGCGGCGGAGCAAGACCACCGGAAATGAGAACGACGACGAGCCCGACGGCGTTTCGGGGTTGCTCCGGCGAGATGAGTCCTCCCTTCGGGTGCGTCTCGTCACGGGATTCGGATCTGGGCTCCTTCGGCGGAAGACGACGGACGGCGGCGAATCGGCAGAAACCGCTGCGTAATGAGGTTCCAACTCCGGCGAGCTCAGACGGCAAACGGCGACGGCCAGCGAGATGGCTTGGGGAACGGTGCGCACGGATGAGGGCAACCTCGGACGTCTCACGCTTTAAATACGGCCTCGGCGTGCGTGCAAATCGGAACCCTAGCCGTGTCCGCTTTCGGTCACGGCGAGCTCTCCGGCCGGAGTCGAGCGGAGACGACGACGCACGGCCGCCCACGCGTGGCACGATCAGCGGCCACGATCGCGTGGACGCGATCGGATCCGGCCGGACACGGCTCGAACCGCAGACGGCGGATCTCAGCCGTTGGATCTTGATCCAACGGTCGGGATCGCTTAGGGTTGGGAGCTGGTTTGGTCGAGTCAACTTGCTCTGGTCGGACTCGAGTCCGACTCGTGTTCCGACTCGGTCGGATGAACAGTACTCGACCCGAGTTGATTTTCCAGCGATTTAATATTAAAAATAATTCCCAATAATTCATTTAATTCATTAAAAATAGCAAAAGACCTTAAAATTCCAAAAATTACGGAAAATATTTTGGAACATTTTGGACTCAAATAAAATATTTCCAACAAAATTTTATTTGCAAAATTAAATTCTTTAATTATTTCAAAATGGAATAAATTCAAATAAATTCCAAATAAATCCAAATAAATTCCAGAAAATTCCAAAAATTCACCAAAGTGCCAAATCACACATGAATTTAAGAAAAGCAAAATTTTGGGATGTTACAAACCTCCCCCCATTAAAATAATCTCGTCACCGAGATTCAGGGCTTACTAAAGGAATAGGTTTGGAAACTCTTTCTTCAAATCCTCTTCGCTCCCAAGTCGCTTCGCTTTCTTCATGGTTGCTCCAATCGAACTCTGAAACGGGTTGACTTGTTTCTAGTTTCTCGATCCATTGTGTCTAGAATCCTCACGGGATGCTCCTTATATGTCAAATCCTCTTGAAACTCAATTGACTCTAGCGGTGTCTGTTCCTCAGGAACTCGGAGACACTTCTTTAACTGGGACACATGAAATACATCATGCACTCCTCGCCAACGATCGTGGCAACTCCACCGGTAAGCAACCGCCTCTGCGACTCAAAATCTTAAATGGTCCAACATAACGGGTGCGAAGTTTCCCTTTGGCATGGAACCTCTTAACTCCCCGAGAGGCGTAACTCGAGGTAAACAAAGTCTTACGGTTCAAAACTCAAGTCTCGGCGACGATTGTCAAGATAACTCTTCCGTCGAGATTGGGCTATCTTCAACCTTTCCCTAATCATAGCGATCCGCTTCTTCACCTCTTGAAGAATATCAGGCCCAAAGACACGGCGCTCGCGGTCTCATTCCAATTCAATGGCGTCCGATGTGGTCGACCATACTGAGGCCTCAAAAGGTGACATCTATAAACTAGCCTGATAACTATTGTTGTAACTGAACTCAGCATACGGCAAACTCTTATCCCAAGAAGTAGCATAAGCTAATGCACAAGCTCTCAACATATCCTCCAGAATCTGGTTGACTCTTTCGGTCTGTCCATCCGTCTGTGGATGATAAGGTATCTTGAAGTTCAAACGGGTTCCCATGGCTTCATGCAACTTATTCCGTAACCTTGAGGTAAATTGGGTACCTCTGTCAGATACAATCCTCTTTGGCACTCGTGCAAGCAGAGACAATCTGATCATGTACAATTACGCTAATTTATCTCCCGAGTAAGTGGTCTTCACGGGATAAAATGGGCTACTTTAGTCAAGCGATCCACTATAACCCATATGGAGTCATAACCTCCTTGAGTCTTGACAAACCGGTAATGAAATCCATTCCGATTTCCTCCCACTTCCACTCGGTATTTTCAGCGGTTGTAGCAATCCCGCTGGTCTCGATGCATTGCCTTGACTCTCGGCATACGTCGCACAATGCAACATGCTCGGCAACTTCACGTTTCATACTCGGCCACGAATCTCTCCTTGAGATCTGATACATCTTGGCGCTTCCAGGATGAATTGAGTACTTGGAGTCATGGGCTTCTTCCAGAATCAGTTGCTTTAACTCCTTCTTGTTAGGCACACAAATGCGATCCTTCATCCACAACGTGCCTTGCTCATCCAACTTGAAGTCCTCTGCCTTGCCTTCCTCCTTGATGAACTTAATCCTGCGGATCTTGTCATCATCCTTCTGTCCTTCTCGGATCTGATCCTCTAAGGTAGGCTTTACTTCCAATGTGGCCAAGAATCCGCTAGGTACAACCTCAATCTTCATTTTCTGAAAGTCCTCACATAACTCATCCTGACTTGTGGCAAGCAACGTACTCACGGTATGGCTTTTCCGACTCAGAGCATCGGCTACTACGTTGGCCTTCCCGGGATGGTAATGGATTCCAACATTATAGTCTTTGATCAACTCTAACCATCTCCTCTGCCTCATATTCAGATCCGACTGGGTGAATATGTACTTAAGGCTCTTATGATCCGTATACACTTCACATCTGCTTTCCAATCGATAGTGACGCCATATCTTCAAGGCATGCACTACGGCAGCCTAACTCTAAGTCATGTGTCGGATAATTTTCCTCATGCGGCCTCAAGCGCCTTGATGCATAGCGGCGACCTTTCCATCTGCATCGACACACATCCAAGTCCTAGGCTCGATGCCTAAAAATAAATATCAAAGCTTTGAGCAACATCCGGTAGAACTAACACCGGTGCTGATGTCAATCGCTTCTTCAGCTCCTGAAATCCTTTCTCACATTCTGGCGTCCATGCAAACTTCTTTTCCTTCTTCAACAATTGCGTAAGAGGTTTCGCAATTGTCGAGAAGCCTTCGATGAAACGGCGGTAGTATCCTGCCATTCCAAGGAAACTCGAATGGGTCACGCCTTCTACGCTCCCAATGTAACACATCTTCTACTTTGCTTGGATCTACGGCGACACATTCAGCGGACATTACATGTCCAAGAAACTCCACCTTGTCCTTCCAAAAATCACACTTTCTGAACTTTGCGAAAAGTTGCTGTTCCCTCATCTTTTCCAAAAATAGACTTAATTGTTAGGCATGTTAAGTCTCTGTCTTGTATTAGATTATGATATCTTATATGAACACGACTACAAACTTGTCCAAATATTCCATGAACACCTTATTCATCATATTCATGAAATAAGGCGCGTTAAATCGGCCCAAAGGACATAAATCAGTAAACTCGTAATGTCCATATCTTGACGAGAATGCGATCTTGAATATCTTACGATCGGATCTTCAATCGATGGTATCCCGATCTCAGATCAATCTTGGAGAAAACTCCGGCTCCTCTCAACTGATCAAACAAATCATCACTCCTGGGTCGCGGATACTTCGTCTTCGCGGTGACTTCATTGAGTGCACGGTAGTCAATGCACATCCTGAAACTCCGTCCTTCTTCTTGACAAACAAAACCGGTGCTCCCCACGGCGACTAACTCGGTCGATAAATCCTTTCTCCATTAACTCCTCTAGATGTTTCTTCATCTCTACCAACTCCTCGGTGGACATCCGATAGGGTCTCTTTGCTATCGGTCTTGTGCAGGTACAAGCTCTATTACAAACTCTATGTCCTGTCTGCGGCATACCAGGTAGATCTTCGGAAAAAACATCGGGGTACTCATTCACTACTGAGACATCATCTATGCTGATTGCCTTGGTACTGTTAACCATCAACTGTCCATCTCTAACTACGGTGGCTTGAAATTCCACTTTCTTCCCACACGGGCTCTCAACTGAGATAGTCCTTCGTCCACAATCCAGTACGGCCTTGTGCTTGGATAACCAATCCATTCCCAATATGACGTCTAAGGTCTGGGTCTCCAAAATTATAAGGTTTGCTAGGAACTCTATTCCATCTATTAGTATTCTCACCCCGGAACATCCTACTTTCGTTCGGAGTTCGGAACCAGGGGTTTGAACTAAAAGCATGCATCTAAGTCTTGCAATCCTCAAATCATTTCTAGTAGCAAAGCCTTGCGAAACAAACGAATGCGAAGCTCCAGAGTCAAACTAAAGCTGCAGTGTATCGAGTTAACAAGTAACTTACCCGACGACGTCCGTAGCATTCTGCAGTGCATCTCGCGGTGACATGGTTGACTCGGCCTCTCACCACGGCCTGGGGTGTGGCTCATGGTCTTTGGCGTCCTAGCTGGGTGGTTCCTAGATTGAAGCGAATCGAGTCACTCCTGCTGTCTTCTTCGGACAAGCTGTTGGCAAAGTGTCCTGGCTCGTTGCGCTTGTAGCGGCGTCTCACTGTTTCCTTGCCGATCGCTCGAGTAGCGTTTCTAGCGGGGCTGGGTTTGGTAGTTACGATTGATGTGTCTTGGTCCGGGATGGTGTCCTTGTTGCATTACGTGGTTGGAATCGAAGAATTGATTTGGTGCAACTCTCGGTATTTATTGCGTTCCACTGGCGTGATCCTTCTTTGTTGCATCCTGCGCTTCTGTTCTCATCCAGTTCCTTGCGCTTGTCCTCAAGAATAAGCGCCTTATTCACCAACTCTTGGAAATCTGGGAAGGTGTGGGTGATCAATCCTACTTGCAATCCTGAGTTAAGTCCCTTCATAAAACGACTGCCTGGATTTATCTGTCGCTACATCCTCGGTGCGTAGCGTGCTAGCTGTGTGAACTTGTTCGGTAGTCGGCCACCGGCTGATTACCTTGTTTGATGCTCTGAACTCCTCCTTCTTAAGGTCCATGATTCCTTCAGGCACGTGATCTTGTCGGAATGCATTTGTGAACTCTTCCCAAGTGATATCTTGAGGGTTCTCTTGCGTGGCACGAAGTTCTCCCACCATTCGGCAATTGTTCCTTCGGTGATGAGAAGCGTAGAGTACCTTCTCATTTCCTATGCATTGAGCTATGTGTAGCTTCCTCTCGATTGATCTTAACCAATCATCGGCCTCCAATGGATTGGCATTCCCGGAGAAAGTGGGTGGGTGAGTTCTCATGAACTCTGACAGTCTTGTATTTTGGCGTTGTCCATGATTAACTTGATTAGCAGTGGCTTGAGCGGTGACGTGTTGCATTTGTTGCATCATAGCATTCATTAACTGAGTCTGAGCAGCAAGAAAAGCTCCGAAATTCTGCACATCCAGTGGCGGTGCTGGTGCTCCATCATTGGGGTTTTCTGCTGGGCGAGAACCACTCCCATTGCTTCCAAAGTTTCCACGGGTGTTCACCACCTGTCGGTTTGCTCTAGGTTTAGAGATGAGAGGGAAACAAGAATAGACAAGTAATATGGAACTTATGCGGGGCGAAAGGGGTAACTTTAAGGTCCAACTTTATTATTAATAACTTGGTATGGCTGCTTACAATGCCTAAGGGCCTTGCAACACATACTGCACACTCAGCAAACAAAGCAAATCCAAATCGAACTAACTCTGGAGTCTAATGCCTAAAGGGTGACTCTTTATTCTATGACGCGACTCGGCGAAGGAGTCTCACTATAGAACCTATGCTCACTCATCGAAAACCTCCACGGCCTGGGTACAGGTCCGTGGCATAGGCGCCGAAACGATCGCCATGTCCAAATGATCGTGTCCTCTCGTGGTAGTCGAAGAAGCGATGTCCTCATCGAGATCGACTCCTCTGGATCTGGCTCGTGTAGCTCAAATCTTGGCTCGGAGTGCAGTCCGTACAAGGTCATCTCCAACTCGTCAATCCTTCGTAGAAGGTGTGCCACATACTCTTGAGCTTCCCGCCATCTGTTCTTCTCTCGCCGTGATCTCCTTGCGGGCCTTCGTAGCTCCTTGCTTGTATTATCTAGTACATCCTCCTGGCAACAACAAATCGTGCCAAGCTGTATGGCCGTGGCATCCTCATCCTGAATCGCCTTCGGGTCAAGAAGGTTATCGCTGCGCGGATGATAACGGAACACCGTGCTCTCCAACTCTCTGGCGTAGATACGGGTAATGTGCCGCATTGCTCGTCGTGATACTTCTTGGATACCCATCTGCATTGTAGATCTCCTGGCAGTGCAGTGTATCGGGCGATTGCCTGGGCCCTTTTTCCTAGCAGGTACCTCAATCTTTACGTCATAAGCCTTGATCAATCCCACTTGTCTGATCACTTCCACTTGGTATTGGGGCTTCTCAAAATCTCCGAGAGTTTGTAGCATATGCCAAAGTTCCGCGGCGTGACCAACTCCCAGATCAACGTAGTTGAACTCTTCCTCCATCTGTCACAAGAGTGCTTTACGTAAGAACTCGGAATTTTTAAATTGTGACAAGGTAAGGGAAAATTTCAGCAAGAGACAAGAAAAGAGAGAAGGGGATAAGTCGAGATGTCATTTCTTGTCTTTACAAATTTTTAGCTTTTAGAAAATAGGTTTTATCCTCACTACGACCATTCTAGCTAGGGTTGAGCCTACAGTCAAGTATGGCTCTGATACCACCTCTGTCGGGACCCCGAATTTGCAAATCCGGACCCTCTGTGTATTCAGCACTAGTCCAGGAACGCGCTAGTGCACACAGTCTTAACATCGGTAAATATCACAATCATACCACTCGATACCGATAAAGTACTTTATTTAAATAGTTAAACTGGTTACTTGACCTTATGGTCAAATTACAAATATATGCCTCGCAAGGCGAAACTTATTCAGAGAAAAATAATAGCAGCGGAAAATCAAATAACTTCGTGGCGCCATCCAGTATACCACAGGCAACTGACTGGGCTCGCTTCCCTAAGTAGACGGATCCTCTTAGAGCTCCTCCAAAGCTTGTACAATCTCCTCTTCAACTGGTGTTGTGTTGAGGCAAGGGTGAGTACTTGGTACTCAGCAAGTCATGCACAGAATGCAAGCTAATATACTATATGCATGGCTTGGTACAAAGGAATAGCTCAAGGTATATTTGCAGTAAACATCATTTGAAAAGTAATATAAGTAGATTCGAAAGCAGTAGAAACAAGTAAAGTATAAATAACTTTTCAAGGAATTTAATAAACATCTTTCCCATCCTACTCCACATTTCCATCAACTTCATTATTAGTCCAACCCAACTTTTCAAACCAAAGTTATTTTTAGGAAAATCTAACCCTTGACTGTAATTCCCGAGCGATGTCCAATACCGCGGACACGGCTATTCGAATAGATTCTAAACTCTGCAGAGGTTATGCACTTTACCCACAAGATACAGTCAAACACCACAAAGGCGAGTTCAGTAACAAAGTCTTTGGAAACCTCTAACAATACAAGTGGTCCTCCCGGTTATTGCACACTAACCCTTCCCTTAGCTAAGGCGAAGTCTAGGCCAATCAACCGTTAGATGGGTACTGGCCTCACCCAGACGCCCCCCGTACAACTTACACAAAGGGTGTAGTTGACCTCCTGAGGTCCCACAGGTACGTTATTAGCAACTTAGTCAACTAGGTCCGTCCCATTACAGACATGTGGTTGCACGTTAGACCCAGTTCAAAGGCTTGCAAGGTTAAGTCCTTAGGGTGACCAGGGCAAGACTACCCGAAGAACCAAAACAACACTCCCAATGCCACAACTGGCCCACCTGATTACTCTTGCCACATGCCCCGGTCGAAAACTGTTTATCAAACCCCAGTTGATTACCATGCACCACGTGCCATCAACATCACATGATACTTTTCCAAAACAGGTTCAATATATCATTAAGTCAATATTAACATTTGATTATCCAAAATCATGTTATGAGCACGAGTGTGTCTAAGCAGTATACTACAACGGTCTAAACCCATGTTGGCAATTTAATAATGTCCAACTAGTAATCCACAACTAGGGTGACAAGGGTCATGGCACATACTTAAATAATCAAGGTGTCATACAGCAAATTGGTACTTATCTAACCCCCATGTCTAAATAAAGTATTTTCTATTTGAACTTAGCATGCAATAGGTTAAATCAAAATAGATTTCAAAATAGGATCAACATGGTCAAAGCACAACTTGCCTTCAAAAAGTACTTGTTCTTGGTCTTGAGTTGGATCCTGAGTCAATACTTCTCCTTCGAATCCTTCCGGCACTTCAACGTCTACTCGTAAAGCGTGCAAATAGCAAATACACAAATAAACAATAGGCAAAAAGTGTCCAAACACCCAAATAAAATCCATAAACAGAGAGAACATAATTTTATGAATTTTTAGAAACTGGAATCACAAATTTGGAGTTAAGATTTAAAAGTTATGATTATTTAAAGTTTAAATAATCAATTAAATAATTTTGCAGAGAAAAACTTTAGTCCAAAAATTAAATAAAATTCATATTTAGGTAGATCTCAATTTTATACAAATTTAGAAATTTGAATCACTCAAATCGGAGTTGAAACGCAAAAGTTATAAGCGTTTGAAGTTTGAATCTAAATTTGAATCAATATTTCGAATTAATAAATCATTTCTTTTTCGGAAATTAATTATCACACAATGAGGACACGCTGGCTCCTCGATTGGCTGGCTTGACGTCACCGCTCATGGGCTCAGCCCACGGCGCTGATTCGGTCCATGGTGGACCCGGTCCACGGCTCGGTGAGAGATCGACAGTGGAACCCACCGCCAAGGCGGGTCTCACGCAAGCGGTGACGCGTGGGCCTGTGGACTTGCGGGGCCCGCGTGTCGTGACACGCCCACACGCTGCGTGGGTGCGGCTAGGCACACGCGTGGCGCCAATCTCGGCCGTTGATTTGAAAATCAACGGCCCGCATTGGATCTAGGCTTCACGCGTTTAGGTTAACGCGGCGGATCTGAGCCGTTGGATCTTGATCCAACGGTCCCGCATTCGACCGGTTTCCGTGGTTTGGAATAGAACGTGGGCTCACCTCAACCGTCCGATCTGGATCTCGACGGTTCACCGAGCTCGCGAGGTCGATGGCGACGCCGGGCGAGCAAGACCACCGGAAATGAGAACGACGACGAGCCCGACGGCGTTTCGGGTTGCTCGGCGAGATGAGTCCTTCCTTCGGTGCGTCTCGCCACGGATTCCGGATCTGGGCTCCTTCTCGGCGGAAGACGACGGACGGCGGCGGAATCGGCGGTAAACGCCGCGCAACAGGGTTCCAACTCCGGCGAGCTCAGACGGGCAAACGGCGACGGCCAGGCGAGATGGCTTGGGGAACGGTGCGCACAGATGAGGGCAACCTCGGGACGTCTCACGCTTTAAATACGGCCTCGGCGTGCGTGCAAATCGGAACCCTAAGCGTGTCTGCCGGTCACGGCGGAGCTCTCGGCCGAGTCGGGCGGAGACGACGACGCCGCGGCCGTCCAACGCGATCAGCGGCCCGCGATCGCGTGGACGCGATCGGATCCGGGCCGGATACGGCTCGAACCGGTATGGGCGGATCTCAGCCGTTGGATCTTGATCCAACGGTCGGGATCGCTTAGGGTTGGGAGCTGGTTTGGTCGAGTCAACTGGCTCGGGTCGGACTCGAGTCCGACTCGGGTTCCGACTCGGTCGGATGAACAGTACTCGACCCGAGTTGATTTTCCAGCGATTTAATATTAAAAATAATTCCCAATAATTCATTTAATTCATTAAAAATAGCAAAAGACCCAGAAAAATTCTGGAAAATATTTTGGAACATTTTGGACTCAAATAAAATATTTCCAACAAAATTTTATTTGCAAAATTAAATTCTTTAATTATTTCAAAATGGAATAAATTCAAATAAATTCCAAATAAATCCAAATAAATTCCAGAAAATTCCAAAAATTCACCAAAGTGCCAAATCACACATGAATTTAAGAAAAGCAAAATTTTGGGATGTTACAGGGAGGCTCTTTAACCAGCCCACACAAGACTCCTAGTCCTAATTGGACTCGTACTCCATCCCACCAAAGCCCACAACCCTTTCCCCTAGGCCCAAAACTCCCCGGGAAGGCCCAATCTCCCGAAAACGCTATTAAACCTCCTACCATATGGTTTTAACCTCCAATACCATATTTCATAAAGTTTTTGACCTTAACATTCACATTAAATAATGTCACACCATTCCGTAGTATCACAGTGGATTACCTTGATCTTTCAAAATGTGGCGGATAGAGTCTGTATACTTGTGTTGGTGGAAAGAACCTTCACTAGACTTTTAAATAATTTAATTGTTAAAATATTTGAGAAAATGTGCTTTGTGAAAATTATTATTAAGTATGGTTTAATGAAACTCAGCTTGGTACAAAAAAACCATAATAGGCCTTCTTTGGAAAGCCCTACATGTACATACTTTTTCAGACTTGCTGAGTACTTTTGTACTCACATGCTACACAAACTTTGTCATCAGAAAACTACCAGGATGCAATTGAAGATGAAGAATTCTATGCCAATGAGTCTGATGAAAGTCGCCAAGATAACTAAGCGTGCGTTCCTAGTCGTCGCTTGTGGAGTCATTTGGGTTTATCTTTTTGTTAGTTGTTTTCGCTGTTGCTAAACTCTGGTCATGTGGCTGAGAGATGTATAATAAATAGCCATGTGGCTGATACTTTTCATTTATGCTATCATTTCGTTATGTTCAGCAATGATTCATCACTGTTTGACTGTGTGTATTAGCTACTGATCTGGGACTAATACAGAAATACACAGGAGATTTCGGATAGCCAATCCGGGGTCTCACAATAATTGTAAAAAATAAAAAATTCTAGAAATTCTCACATTAATTAATCGAAAGAAAAAGAAAAAGATGTCCAGCACTTATTTTGTTGGAGCCATATCATAACATTGCAGTTTAATCATATATACAAATTAGGGTTACATAAAAAATACAATTGTATTTCAACTATAGAAAGTAGAGTTAATATCAAAAATGATTATATCACTATCTATCTTTCATTTATGTTTTAATATTTGTGCAATTTTTAAAAAATAAAGCATGGAAACATCTCTCGTTCCAAAATGAGGCGAGAATCATATATGTTACTAGGCTGGCCAATCTGATCACAGGCATCACCGCGCAGGGTTTAAATTTATGGGCAAGAAAATGTACAGAGCTCAAAATAAGCCTAGAATTAAGCTTTTTCTTATTGTAAATCGTGGGCTATATTTGTACTCGATTCCTACCAGCAGTGTGCGCGTACTAGCTTTAGTTAATCCTTCCATTCGTCAATCCATTATCTATTAGCTTAATCATGGGATATTACGTACTCGCGATCCAGGGTTATGTAACATCCTCATTTTTGTACAATTAAATCCATGCATGCAGCAATTGAAAAAAAATGAAAATGTTACTTTTCAAATATTTTCCAAAACTTGACTTATAAATTAAGTCTCTTGAATTTATATATAAAAAAAAACTGCGCACAAGAGTCCGATTTACTAAAGGATTTTTTACAGAAAATCTATAAGTCGAAAAAAATCCCAAAACCAATTTTATAAAGTTCCAAATATTCGCTAGTATTTTAGAGAAATTTTCCAAGATTCCCAGACCCTTTTTCCTATTTTATCCTAAACACGTTCTGAGAGCATGTACGAATATATATATATATATATATATATATATATATATATGTATAACTTATACCTACGTGTAAGTCTATTTACCAGCATGCAAGAATCTTGGACGTTTCCATAGTCCAGTCGATTTCTTCATGCATGCCGTTTCCTTCACGCACGCAATGGCATTTCATTCCAGCCGTTTCCATTCCCTTGCATGCACGCATCTATACAAGACTACTCCATGCACTAGTCACTAGTAACGTGAGTTACTACTCAACATGAATACCATTACAAACTGTAACGTTTCTCATTACTCTACACACAATAAATTCTTCCAGCCAATTCCTACGTATCATCGCTACGATGTTTTCTTGTACGCATGAATTACATTAATAAATGTAGCCGTTTCCTTCCTCCCATGAACGCACATGCATGATAATTGAGTCACCTCCATACATGTAGTAACGGAAATTCATTAATGCAGCCACTCCTTCATTCTTGCATGCATGAATTAACAACGTCATTACTTTTCAGCCGTTTCTCTTGCAATGCTTAAACTTTCCACCGTTTCAAGCCTTTCCTTCATTCGTTCCAACTGTTTGCATGCAAGGAAGGATTTTCTCCATGTGCATGAATTTGCTTTAAATGTATTTGTAACGATTTGGAGGTTTCTAGTCACGTAATTTCCTAGTCACGTCATTGAAGCGCCGTGCTCTTCTTCCATACACATGAAGCTTTCCATCTTCCAGCTGTTTCTTACATGCATGAACATTTTCTCTCCAGCCTTTCCATTTTCCATGCGCATATGCCTGAAGCAATTTCTTTAACGTGTGCATGAAGCCATTTCTTTATTATATGCATGAAGCCATTTCCTTTCAGTTTCAGGCGCATGCGTGTATTAACTCTGGCCGTTTCATTCCCACATGCATGGTCTAGTAATGTTCAAGCTCTTTTATTCCGGCATGCACGCGTGAGGTGAAGCTTTTGGAAAACTACACATGCATGCATGTGTGTGTATGTTTCTTCCACTAGCCAACTCATTCAAGCCATGTGGGATGAATGCACGAAGTGGAGTTTCCACTCCTTCCCTTAACTCACGCTTTACTTCCCAGCCGTTTCACCACGTTTCCATGTGCATGCATCATTTCTTTTTCTTCTAGTTCGCAGGAAGCCAGGGAAACTCATGTCTCTTCCCCTCCCATCACTTACTAGTTTTTGGTCTTCCAATTTGCACTATAAAAAGGAAGCACATGTTCCTGTGTCAAAACCAATTGCCAATGGACTCGAGTCCACGTTCTGCTAATTAGAACCTCCATGCCTTAGCCATTAGGCCACGAATTCATTTATCGGCCATTTCCTTACGACCAGCCAACATTGTCCTGTTGCCTGGTTGATCGCCTCCTTTCGCCGTCCGCTTCGTCCGCTGGGTCCACTACTGTGCTTGCCTTCCTTCCCTAGCTTGGTCGCTGCCTGCCGAACGCCGACCGGTCGCCTTCTCTGCGTTCGCCTAGTTCCATCTGAAACGCTAGACGTTGACTCCGTCGCGGAACCGCAGGAAGACAACCCTCTTCTAACCGACCAAGGCAAGTTCCCGCAAGTTTCCGCAAGTCCCCGCAAGTTTTCGATAAGTTCCCTTGAAGCATGTTGATCCATGTTTTGAAATGTTTAATAGATTTACAAACTTGCATGCTATGATTGTTTACATAAAACGATATGTTATGATAGAGTGTAGTTATATACCTTGTTAATATGTATGTTTGCTACATATTAATCTATCTATCCTTTGGTTGCCCTAGAATGATTAATTGTACGGCCTAACACCCTTGTTTAGTCTACTAGTAGTGCCTAGTTATGCTTGATACTATTCGTATGTTTAATTGAAAGCTTGTTATTTGAAATTCCAAATGATTGAGCAAAAATGTTATTTTAAAAAGGCGCTTACGCCGCCACTTGGCAAAACAAAAGAAAAGAGAAACTTGGAATTTCAAAAATGAGAATAGGGTGGAAGGTTGCAAGGCGGGTGCAGTATGCACGAGACATGGGTTTGAGTATGTGCCACCCTAGTCACCCTAAGGACCGATTCCTTGTGATTGTCAAACAATGTACAATAGTGCGACCGCGGGTTCCGGTCTGGGACGGGCCTGGCTGAGTAACTAGTGAAAACTTAATTAAGGCATGCCAAACGGTGGAGTGGGCGTGGTTGTAGCCACAGTAGTCCTACAGGCGCAAGAGGGGGCTTCCAACTTGGTTGTAGCCATTTGGCCGTGAAACCTCAGCGGGCGTGACTTAGTTAAGACGTAGCTAGGGAAATGGCATTGTGATTTTCACTTGGGGTTATATGCCAAAGGAAGCAAATAACCAAAAAGAGTGAAATATCTCTCGCGGGTAAAGCGTGCAAGCTCTGCAGAGTAAACAAACTATTCGAATAGCCGTACCCACGGTCAAGGGTGGACAAAGTGCGCTGTCGCCAGGTAGATTTTCTCTATTTGATTCCAAAATCAGACTTTACAAAAGAAAAGCACGGTTGTAGCCGTGAGTGTTATGATTTGATAAAGTTTGTGGTTGTAGCCACGAGGAAAAGATTTTAAAAGTATTCTTAAAATAAAACCATGGTCGATGCCATGTAGTGTTTTATTTTCCATGGTTGGAGCCATGTTTTGAAAAGTTTAAACTATGATTTCATAAAGGAAAATTCCTTTGAAAACTGCTCTTAAAAATTTTAGGACCAAATCTTCAAAGTTGGCTTTTCGCAAATTAACCAATACCTTCCCTTGAATCAAATTGCATATTGCATTTCTTACCGGACTTGTTGCGTATGTTGCATACTCACCCTCGCTTTTTATTGCGGGGCTGCTTATTCCATGAAGCAGATCAGGAAGATAAAGATAGCTACCCAAGGGCATGCGTTCCACCATTCGATATCTGCAATGAAGACTTTGAAGAGGAAGATTATCAGGACATCTAGGATCACGTTATCTTCAGTCTTTGCCTGTGGTGTTTCTGGACTTCATTCTATCATGTCAACTTGACAGTTTAATATTTTCGCTGCTATATGACCTACAGGTCCAACGTTTGTAATAATGGGCCTTGTTGGCTAGTACTCTGTATTAAACTTTATTTCTCGCATGGTTATGATCCATACTGTTATGATCTGTGTGTACTAGCTATTGATCCAGGGACTAGTACAGGTAAACACAACTGGGCCCGTGTCCTATTGCGGGTTCCGACAGAAGTGGTATCAGAGCCAAGACTGTAGGTCTTGACCCTAGATAGATTGGCCGTCTTTAGGATCTTCAAAATTATTTTCTAAAGAGAAAATTTAACTTGAAAGAATAACAAGTTCTTGACTTATCTTATTCTTATATTCTTTTCCCTTTGCTGAAATTTCTGTCCTTTCCATTGGTTTAAAAGGAAATCTTACCTGAGTCATCCTGAATAGTCAACGATGTTTCACACTTAAGAAGAAAGTACTGGATGCCGCTGTCAACCTTGAAGGTCATGAAGCGAGGGATCATCAAGGTCGAAGAAAAGTAGATCGATGAAGTCTTCCCGAAGCTTGAAGAACCAGTGCTTTAGTAGTCAGTTGAGACTCCTGTGTGAGAGTCGCGTCTCTTAAGATAGGAGTATGTTCTCCCTTTTTAATTAGTACGCCTAGTTGCATTTATTTGGTTTTGTTGATTGTGTGTTTGTTGTGTTGTACACTTGCCTAAGGCATAGTGCTACAGTTGGATTTTATTTGCTTGCTTGGCCTTAGAATGGCTACCTCCCTAGTTTTCTTATCTAGTTCCCTCTCGTCTATTGCTAACTCTCCCTGGTTGTCGCTTCAGATAGAGGTACCCAATTCACCTCAAAGTTTTGGCAAAAGTTGCATAGTTTATTGGGCACAAACCTTAAATTCAGCACAGCATATCATCCGCAAACAGACGGCCAGACAGAAAGGGTAAATCAGATTTTAGAAGATATGCTCAGATCATGTGCTTTGACAAATAAGACAAGTTGGGATAAGAGTTTGCCTTATGCAGAGTTCGCATACTACAATGGATATCAATCAAGCATTCAGATGTCACCTTTCGAAGCATTATATGGACGCAAGTGTCGAACACCACTTTATTGGAAGGAGACTAGAGAAGGAAAAGTGTTTGGACCGGATGTACTTAAGGAGGCAGAAGAACAAGTGAGGAGCATACAACAAAAGTTAAAAACTGCTCAAAGCCGATAGAAAAGCTACGCTGATAACCGACGTCAAGACCTGAAGTTTGCCAAGGGTGACTTCGTGTACCTGAAAGTTTCACCAATGAAAGGAATCAAGAGGTTTTGGGTTAGCGGAAAGCTTGCACCCAGATATATTGGACCCTTTAAAGTTTTGGCCAGAAGAGGCGAGGTGGCGTATCAGTTAGAATTACCACCGCCACTAACCGATGTGCATGATGTGTTTCATATGTCTCAGCTACGAAAATGTCTTCGAGTACCAGAGGAACACATGTCTGTAGAACAGTTGGATTTACTGCAGGATCTTTCTTATAAGGAATATCCAATACAGATTTTGGATGAGGCAGTTCGAAAAACTCGCAGTAAAAGTATCAAATTCTGTAAGGTGCAGTGGAGTAACCATACTGAGAGGGAAGCTACCTGGGAGCGTGAAGAGGACCTACGGGCAGAATACCCATATCTTTTTTCCAGCTCTACCGAATCTCGGGGTTGAGATTCCGTTTAAGGGGGGTAGGTTTGTAACATCCTCATTTTTGTACAATTAAATCCATGCATGCAGCAATTGAAAAAAATGAAAATGTTACTTTTCAAATATTTTCCAAAACTTGACTTATAAATTAAGTCTCCTGAATTTATATATAAAAAAAACTGTGCACAAGAGTCCGATTTACTAAAGGATTTTTTACAGAAAATCTATAAGTCGAAAAAAATACCAAAACCAATTTTATAAAGTTCCAAATATTCCCTAGTATTTTAGAGAAATTTTCCAAGATTCCCAGACCCTTTTTCCTATTTTATCCTAAACACGTTCTGAGAGCATGTACGAATATATATAATATATATATATGTATAACCTATACCTACGTGTAAGACTATTTACCAGCATGCAAGAATCTTGGACGTTTCCATAGTCCAGTCGATTTCTTCATGCATGCCGTTTCCTTCATGCACGCAATGGCATTTCATTCCAGCAGTTTCCATTCCCTTGCATGCACGCATCTATACAAGACTACTCCATGCACTAGTCACTAGTAACGTGAGTTACTACTCAACATGAATACCATTACAAACTGTAACGTTTCTCATTACTCTACACGCAATAAATTCTTCCAGCCAATTCCTACGTATCATGGCTACGATGTTTTCTTGTATGCATGAATTACATTAATAAATGTAGCTGTTTCCTTCCTCCCATGAACGCACATGCATGATAATTGAGTCACCTCCATACATGTAGTAACGGAAATCCATTAATGCAGCCACTCCTTCATTCTTGCATGCAAGAATTAACAACGTCATTACTTTTCAGCCGTTTCTCTTACAACGCTTAAACTTTCCACCGTTTCAAGCCTTTCCTTCATTCGTTCCAACTGTTTGCATGCAAGGAAGGATTTTCTCCATGTGCATGAATTTGCTTTAAATGTATTTGTAACGCCTTGGAGGTTTCTAGTCACGTAATTTCTTAGTCACGTCATTGAAGCGCCGTGCTCTTCTTCCATACACATGAAGCTTTCCATCTTCCACCTGTTTCTTGCATGCATGAACATTTTCTCTCCAGCCTTTCCATTTTCCATGCGCATATGCCTGAAGCAATTTCTTTAATGTGTGCATGAAGCCATTTCTTTATTATATGCATGAAGCCATTTCCTTCCAGTTTCAGGCGCATGCGTGTATTAACTCTGGCCGTTTCATTCCCACATGCATGGTCTAGTAACGTTCAAGCTCTTTTATTCCGGCATGCACGCGTGAGGTGAAGCTTTTGGAAAACTACACATGCATGCATGTGTGTGTACGTTTCTTCCACTAGCCAACTCATTCAAGCCATGTGGGATGAATGCACAAAGTGAAGTTTCCACTCCATCCCTTAACTCACGCTTTACTTCCCAGCCGTTTCACCATGTTTCCATGTGCATGCATCATTTCTTTTTCTTCTAGTTCGCAGGAAGCCAGGAAAACTCCTGTCTCTTCCCCTCCCATCACGTACTAGTTTTTGGTCTTCCAATTTGCACTATAAAAAGGAAGCACATGTTCCTGTGTCAAAACCAATTGCCAATGGACTCGAGTCCACGTTCTGCTAATTAGAACTTCCATGCCTTAGCCATTAGGCCACGAATTCATTTATCGGCCATTTCCTTACGACCAGCCAACATTGTCCTGTTGCCTGGTTGATCGCCTCCTTTCGCCGTCCGCTTCGTCCGCTGGGTCCACTACTGTGCTTGCCTTCCTTCCCTAGCTTGGTCGCTGCCTGCCGAACGCCGACCGATCGCCTTCTCTGCGTTCGCCTAGTTCCACCTGAAACGCTAGACGTCGACTCCGTCGCGGAACCGCAGGAAGACAACCCTCTTCTCACCGACCAAGGCAAGTTCCCGCAAGTTTCCGCAAGTCCCCACAAGTTTCCGATAAGTTCCCTTGAAGCATGTTGATCCATGTTTTGAAATGTTTAATAGATTTACAAACTTGCATGCTATGATTGTTTACATAAAACGATATGTTATGATACAGTGTAGTTATATACCTTGTTAATATGTATGTTTGCTACATATTAATCTATCTATCCTTTGGTTGCCCTAGAATGATTAATTGTACGGCCTAACACCCTTGTTTAGTCTACTAGCAGTGCCTAGTTATGCTAGATACTCTTCGTATGTTTAATTGAAAGCTTGTTATTTGAAATTCCAAATGATTAAGCAAAAATGTTATTTTAAAAAGGGCAGTTGGTGCTGCCAGTTTGGTAAAACAAAAGAAAAGAGAAACTTGGAATTTCAAAAATGAGAATAGGGTGGAAGGTTGCAAGGCGGGTGCAGTATGCACGAGACATGGGTTTGAGTATGTGCCACCCTAGTCACCCAAAGGACCGATTCCTTGTGATTGTCAAACAATGTACAATAGTGCTACCGCGGGTTCCGGTCTGGGACGGGCCTGGCTGAGTAACTAGTGAAAACTTAATTAAGGCATGCCAAATGGTGGAGTGGGCGTGGTTGTAGCCACAGTAGTCCTACAGGCGCAAGAGGAGGCTTCCAACTTGGTTGTAGCCATTTGGCGGTGAAACCTCAGCGGGCGTGACTTAGTTAAGACGTAGCTAGGGAAATGGCCTTGTGATTTTCACTTGGGGTTATATGCCAAAGGAAGCAAATAACCAAAAAGAGTGAAATATCTCTCGCGGGTAAAGCGTGCAAGCTCTGCAGAGTAAACAAACTATTCGAATAGCCGTACCCACGGTCAAGGGTGGACAAAGTGCGCTGTCGCCAGGTAGATTTTCTCTATTTGATTCCAAAACCAGACTTTACAAAAGAAAAGCACGGTTGTAGCCGTGAGTGTTATGATTTGATAAAGTTTGTGGTTGTAGTCACGAGGAAAAGATTTTAAAAGTATTCTTAAAATAAAACCATGGTCGATGCCATGTAGTGTTTTATTTTCCATGGTTGGAGCCGTGTTCTGAAAAGTTTAAACTATGATTTCATAAAGGAAAATTCCTTTGAAAACTGCTCTTAAAAATTTTAGGACCAAATCTTCAAAGTTGGCTTTTCGCAAATTAACCAATACCTTCCCTTGAATCAAATTGCATATTGCATTTCTTACCGGACTTGTTGAGTATGTTGCATACTCACCCTCGCTTTTTATTGCGGGGCTGCTTATTCCATGAAGCATATCAGGAAGATAAAGATAGCTACCCAAGGGCATGCGTTCCACCATTCGATATCTGCAATGAAGACTTTGAAGAGGAAGATTATCAGGACATCTAGGATCATGTTATCTTCAGTCTTTGCCTGTTGTGTTTCTGGACTTCATTCTATCATGTTAACTTGACAGTTTAATATTTCCGCTGCTATATGACCTACGGGTCCAACTTTTGTAATAATGGGCCTTGTTGGCTAGTACTCTGTATTAAACTTTATTTCTCGCATGGTTATGATCCATACTGTTATGATCTGTGTGTACTAGCTATTGATCCTAGGACTAGTACAGAAAAACACAGCTGGGCCCGTGTCCTATTGCGGGTTCCGACACGTTAGATGCCTATGCCTCCGATCATGGAAAGCTACATGCGTAGACAACACACAGCCATTATATGGTGATGCAGATCCCTTTCCGTCAGGAAGCCGGGGAAAGTGTTCCTAGCTACTACTGCTACATCTATATGGCTCTCAGCCATATATCTAATAAGAAAAAAAAACTTCAGTTGGTTACGTGTAGCGAGTGCTCGCTTGCTTAGTTAATGTCTTTGTTTTAGAATTTTCTTTTATCATTTGACTTTTTTTAAATAGTATTTTAAAAATAACTTGTCATCTAACTTATTTTTTAAAAATAACATTTTTAATCACGCCATGACCAGATAAAATAACATCACTACAACGCCATCACTATAACATTTCCTTTGCCACGCAGCCAAAAAGATCATTTTTTTGCAACAAAAAAAAGTAAGCTTGGATTTACCTAACGCGTGGCAATGTTTATTGGGCAAGCATGGAATATTTTTTGAATAAGTTTTGAAATATATATATATATATATATGTATGTATATATAACAAGAGGGTTATTTAATAAAAATTGTTCTATATGGCACGACTATTCTTCAAATAGAAAATCATAGGAATACAGCGTGCATTATCAATGGAAAGCCTTGCTTTATGCTGTACCAGCCACATTCTAGGGCATCCAAAAATTCAGAATGTTTTTTAAATTTTCAAAAAAAATAAAAATTCAGAACGTTTTCTCTTTTAGATCAAAGAGGACATTAACATGCCCCAGATTTTCATTAGTACAGAGTCTGAGGCTGTCCCCACCTCAAAACCAGTTCAAGCACTTGACAACCATATTACAAAAAAAACAACTCTGCGTCAATCCTCTTAGGCAAGAAGAAATAGTCAGGCATAAACCACCAAACTGAAAAACAATGAAACCAGGACTAATCGCAGATTGTCTTCAAAGACCACAACTAACAGAACAAAGCTCTTTTATCAGCGATTTGTAAATTGGCTCAGGTAGTCTGTCCATTTAGTCATCTCCTCCGGAATCGAGGCTTTATCTGAATCATTCTTTGCCGAGTCTTTATCAATTAGCTCGTCCCACTCTCCAACATCAACGGGGATCGAGGTTTGAAAACCAGGACCTCGCAAAATTGATTTAATTTGGTCAGCATTTCCTCCTTGTATATTGGACTCCAATCCCTTAAAGAAACAAGCACCATCCTCCAAACTGTTTTCATATTGCTCCAATTCTGAAATCAAAAAGTCATGTTATTTCTACATCTCCAAATATTCCATAAAACTGCAGCACAGACTGTGTTTAAAACAGCATTTCTCTTATTACTAATCCAAAACCGAGCCATAGATTCAAAATTATAGCCAATATTGATATCAAAGAACTCTCTCACAACTTTCCAAATATCATTAGCAACCACACATTCAAAAAAAAGATGGACAATAGACTCGATTTCCATGCAAAAACTACAAGAAATACCCTTATCAATGCCTCTTTTCAAGAGGTTATCTCTAGTCATTAGTTTATCATGAGATAGCAACCAAAGGAAAAAAATGAATTTTCGGTGGAATAAGAAGATCCCACACAGTCGGCACAAAAACAGGGACCAGTCCTCTAAAATTAATGATCGCATATAAGGATTTAACCGAGTAAACCCCATTACTCTCATATTGCCAAATCAGAGCATCATCATCATCCACCAATCTTATGTTTTTCGCTACTTCCATCAATTCAAACCATCTTAACATCAATTTTTTAGAGAAAGATCTCCTAAAAGTACATTTACAATTACTCCCATCCCAAATCTCGGTAATAACAAGACCTTTTTCATTAACTAAGCTATACAAATCCCAAAATTGGATGGCCAAACAAGAAGAGACGAACCAAACATCTTCCCAAAATCTAATCTTCCTCCCATTACCAACACTCCACCTATATCCAAATTTAGTAGCTTGCATAGCCCACAACGCCCCTTTCCAAAAAAATAGAAGCATGCTTATTATTACTAGCAAAAATGTTAGGATTATTGACATTATAATTGAAGTCTATTAACTCCTTCCAATTTTTTTTATTTATTACAGAATCTTCTAATCCACGAAGCTAAAAGGCACATATTCATATCTCTCAGATTGGGAACACCAAGTCCACCATACTTCTTATCCATGCAAACTAAATGCCAGTTAGCTAGATGAAGCTTATTATGCCCTTCAAAATTGTTCCACAAACACTTTGCCACATGAGAATTGATCAGATCAAGCGCCCATTTAGGGAATTTAAAGAAAGAAAACAAATAAAGCGGAATACTAGCTAAGCAGGATTTAATCAGCACTAAACGGTCACTATACGAAAGTAATTTCCCCCTCCAACCTGCAATCCTTTTCAACATTTTGTCTATAAGCGGCTGAAAATCCTCCCTCTTAATTTTGTCATAATGTTTTCTCTTCCAAAAAGGAAAGAAAAAAGGAACAACTTTTCAGTGCTTTCATCTCATGATATGCCTGAACAAGACTGCATTGCCAGAGTGTGCACGCCTTGGTCGCCAATTTCGTCTTGCTTTCTCTAAAAGAATTGTTTTGCTTTTCTGTGTCCTTTCTCTTTAGGGTCTGTTTGGATCTATGCAACTAACAGTTAGCTGCTAAAAAGTAGTTAGAGTAGATCCAAACATAACCAGTTAATAGATCAGTTAACTATTAGCTTTGCACCTAGCTAATGGTTATCTCATTAGCTAGCCAAACCCAGCTAATAGCAGCTAATATGTGGTATTTAACCAAAATACCCTTCGCATCTGCAAGGAAGCAAGAGTGGACAATTGATCAACCTAAACATCTATTAGCCACATTAGCTGGTGGATCCAAACACCCTCCAGCTAATAGTTAGCTGTAGGCCCCCGGATCGGCTATCCGGAGCCCTCTGTGTATTTCTGTACTAGTCCCAGATCAGTAGCTAGTACACACAGTCAAACAGTGATGAATCAACAACCATATCATGAATACATAATAATAACACCAAATAAAAGCAAAGACCATATGGTCAAGGTTTACCATTACGGCCTGAACAGGCAGAACAACTTGAACAACTGCAGCGGAAGACGAAAACTCCAAGGCGACCCATCCAAATGCCCACAGGCAATCGATTGGAGAGCACGTCCTAGTCGTTGGAAATCTTGGACAGCTTCTTTCACTTCTGAGATAGGATTAGAGTGTAGCACGTGAGTACATAAAGTACTCAACAAGTCTGGGAAATTATGCACAATGTAGGCTATCCAAAGATGGCTTAATATGGTTCTTTTGCATAAAGCCAAGTTTCATTAAATCATACTTGTTAATAATTTTCACAAAGCATATTTGAGCAATTCTTTTTAATAATTGAATTATGTAATATTGCAGTGAAGGTTCTAACCACCACTCACTAATATACAGGCTCTATCCGCCACATCTCAACAAAATCAGGGTTCAATCCATCCACATGGCTCTATCTGCCAAGATTCACAAAATCAGGTTCCTTCCACCTACCTGGCTTTAGCCACCAGAAGCACACCCGAGAGTTCTAACCGCTCCCGGATCTCAAAACAAACCATTGTTTAGTTTGAAACCAAAAACCAAAGTCTACCAGTATGAAAGCATTCAGCAAGCTTTGCCTTTGACCGTAGGCACGGCTATTCGAATAGTTTTAACTCTGCAGAGATGTACAACTTTACCCACAAGACATGATATTCCCTTGATGCCAAGCTATTAGCACACTTCCTTAGGTGTGCCGGCAGGGATATCATGACAAGGCCTTTACAATGTATACGCCTAACCTGACCCACCCACTGAGATTTCACCGCTGTTAGGGTTATATCCACCCAGTACAGAAGCCCCCTCTTGCGCCGTGTGAGAAAAGCAACAACAATGCCTCTGTTCGGCACTCACATTCCACCGTTTGGTGAGTCTAAGTTAGGTTTCTACAAATTATTCAGCCAGGTCGTGCCCACTTTGACATGTGGTTGTACGGTTATGCTTAGAATGGAGACAGTCATAAGCGTCGGTCCTTAACTGACTTGGGGCAGTACTTGCACAAGGAAAACTAGTGCTATATCCGCACCCGCCAAACAAACCATTCCGCCCAAGTCCTAACCATTTTTCATTTTATTTTTATTTTGTAAACCAAACGGCAATACTCCTTGCCTATAACTTTCAACTCAAAATTTTAAGAGATAAATGAAATTTCCCACCCATAGGTGACTACCGACCGATTACGATTCTAAGCATTTCTACCGAACTATTCTATTCCACAAATAGTTTATTTTATAAAATACAAATAGCAGTGTTGATAAAATGCGTTATAATCAATTCTATAATCTCCAACACTCATGAGAGCACCAAGATTTTCCCCAATTCATTACCATGATACAATATAATTCAGTCCAATTTGGTACTCCAATAAGTAAAGTCTATATTAGGTGCCATCATAACTCCAAAATCCTGCCAAGCCGGGCGGCACGCGGCGGCGGCAGGCGGTGGTGACGCCTGGCCAGCCGGCGGCGAGCCCAAGCATGGGCGCAGTGGCTCCCCAAAACGAACAGAGCATGCCCTTTTCCAAAAAAATGATTTTGACCCCATTTTCACATGAAATTGACCCAAATAAATTCATGGATCCTCTAGATGACCACCTTAGGGTTCTATAGGAGCAAGGAATTACATCAACACTCACCGAAGATGATGAATTCGACGAAGAACGGGACTTCGACCAAAATGACAAAAATGCGGAATTCTTCTCCAAATCTCGATGAAACCTAAAATCGATTGAATGGTTAAAGTCTAGACCCCCTCACGGTCATAAGGAACCAAGTAGCATGAAAATTGACCCACCATAGAGAGCTCTATGGCCAAGAACACGAAGAACATCAAAAATAGCTACCCGGCATTAGTTTTCTTGATCTCCCGGGCAAATGAAAGAAAGAGGTGGAGAATGGGTGCTACCACCGGGAAGATCACCTCTATACGGAGAGATGAGAGGTGGAAGTGCACGCATTGATGAAGAAATGCTTGAGTTATGAGCAATCAAAGCCATTTTGGTTTTTGACAGTTCGTACCAACTCCGACGAGATCCCGGGCTCTTTACGGTGGGGAATAGCAAGAGGTCGTCGATACGGATTCAACGGAATCGACCGTTCGCATTTTGGAGTTGATTTGAGGGAGTTATCAGTGTTGGAACCAAGCCCTAGCCATTGGAGCATGAGCTTGCGCTCTCTGTTATTTGCCATGGCCCAAGGTAGAAGAAAGCTACTGTTCATTGACACGTGGCAACACGCGGTTGGCTCTCCTTTACGCGAATAAACCACCCTAGAGAAAAATTAGGGAAAATGGCCTAAAAAATCCAGAAAAATTCCTACAGCCATTTTAGAATATTTCGGACCCAATAAAATTGGTTCCGCTGAATTTGGATGATTTTTGTGGAATTAAATATTCGGGCGCGGATCGTAGGCATTAAACAAAAGCCGCGCGAGATAAAATAGGAACAGAGGTCCAAAAATCCGAGGAATGATTCCTAAAATCATTTAGGAATATTTGAGACATAATTGAAGTGATTTTGGGATTTTTGGAGCATTTTTGAACTCGGGTGAAATTTTGGGTACCGGCGGAACTGGAAAATTCGATTTTTCGACCGGAGGGGAATTAAATCCCGATTTTGGAGGAGAAAGGATGCCAGGTAAATATAAACACCATGGAAACTCAAAATCTTAAATTTAATTTATTTAAATTAGGTTTTTCTCCAGAAGGCGAAAATGAGGATGTTACAAACCTAAGAAAGAAAAAGATCGGGAAACTCTATTCGGAGTTTCAAAAGGCGCCATCTTCAGATTCGACGGAGACTGTTGTTGTAAAACAACTCTACCTCTGGTAATTACTGACCCCAAGAATCCTTGTTCGTTAAATCCCAAGCTTTCAACATAACCTCCACTATTTGATTTATTCTCTCTGTCCGGCCATCGGTATGGGGACGGTGAGCAACACTGGAATTCAAATTCGTACCCCAACACTTCATACCACTTCTGTCCAAACCTCGAGGGAAACTGAGAACCTCGATCTGACACGATCTCCTTGGGCACACAATGAAAATGCACTGTTTTAACCACGCAAAGTTCCACGTGTTTATCACCAAAAGGGGTCATCTTCCACGGAACAAAGTGTGCCACTTTTGTCAACCTGTCCACACTACCCCCCTTAGAAAGAATCATATCCGGACTTAGTTCCAAGGGGTTCAATGGTGAAATCCCTTCTTCTTTCTTCCCATTTCCAAACAAAATCTGCAAGAGTTATAGCATTCCAATCGGTTTCCGATGTTCGACTAATCTTTTCACACGTGCTAGCATGGCTTCTTGCTCGACACTGACCAAGTCTTGCACATTTAGCTTGAATGGACTGGGGCTCAGTATTTGCCTGAGGTTCAACTTACTTGATTTACGTTTGGGGCTTCTAATACCTTGAGACTTTAATTCTCCTGGCAACCATACACCACACTTATCTAGATGTTGTTGTTCCTTAACTATATTAGCTGATTCCTTTCAATTTGGGTAACTTTGAATTCCACAAATCTTTCCAGGGTTTAGATAAGAACTATGGCTCTACGGCCATCCTTTAAACATCCCAGTACTGGTGCCCAATTACAATTATGTTTCAAGAACTATCAACAGAAATCCACTTCCACAATTATAATCCTTCCAAACTTTTATTGATAACAATACTGTCGATTAAATCTTACAGACTGAATCAGTACATAATTCTTTTATTTTATTCCTTAGAAGAGGTATGGTACTACTGAAGGTATCCTCCGCTAGCTCTTACTGAGAACATCAAGTCCCAGGTGTCTCTTCTTCAACTTCCAGGAGCATCGGTAGACCCGACATCCTATATCGCAGAACTTGTGACAGAAGTTTCCGATTGCGTCTCCCACCTGCGGTTGGGGTTATAGCCTGAAGAAGAACAGCATCTGGAATGTTGGGATTTGAAGTAGATGCCTGGCGTCCTTGCGGGCAACGACTGGCAATATGCCCCCTAGCAAGGCAATTGAAACACCGACGATCTGTCTCTGACAACTCGTTCCGTCGAGGTTGATTAGTCTTGTTATGACATCCTTGCAACACTGGTTGTACTTCCGATCCTAAGGACTTGATTAAGGTTGCTTCTTGCGCTTGGTTGAGTTGAAATTGGTCCACACGAAGCCGAGAACTACTGGTAACATATTGATCTTGACTTACTCCCTTCCTTTTACGAGAATCCGGTTGATGACAGTTGTCTTCCAGGGAGACTGTTTCATCCTTGCCAGCTTGAGGAATCTTCGATACTTGGTGCAGCTTAGAAGGTACTTCCACACAGTCTTCTGACGCTGGAACTGCTTGTGGTGATAAGACCTTTTGTTTTCCCAATGGACATTGTTTCACATAATGCCCTTCATTGCCACAAAGGTTGCAGACCTTGTACTGAATCTCCTTCCTTCGCGGGCACTTGCGGAATTGGTGTCCAATTCTGTCACAGTGACTACAATGGTTATCCTCTTTTGCCTTACCCTTTTGGGGACATTCATAAGCAACATGTCCTTTTTCGCCGCATTGATAGCAGATGACATATCTCCATGGGTGGAGACTTACTGGAGGGGTATTGCTAGCGCCAACATCACCCAGTACTTCAGGAGACTTGGTCTTTAGTAGCTCATCAGAAGGATACGACTGAGGAGTTATAGGTGGAGTGACCCCAGAGGCTTGGTTGTTCAATTGTTGTATCAGTACTTGCATGAGCTGAGTCTGAGTCACCATGAACTGATTCATATTCTGAAGAAATGTTGTCATCACCTCGGAGGGTTGCTGGTTAAGTTCGGCAGTAGCACTGACATTGATAGCCGGAACTTCACTGGTGGTAGCATTGTTGTTGACCATAGCATTGGGATTTGATGACTGAGCTTCTTGGTTGAGGTTAGCACTGTAGTTCTTCTCCATCTGATGGTAGAACACGGCTTCCAGATGAGAGGGAAAAGCACAGACGAGAGAAGCAGGGGAGGTTCTAACAACACCAAAAACCAACTGCCCAGGCAAAGGACAGCACAAACGACGAAAAGCAAAACATTTTTAACATCAAGCAAATCAACTCGGCTACTCGATAAAACTACTCACTCTAACAGAACGAGGCGGCTTCAACACAGACTGAACCGGGACCATCTTAACCTATAGGGTTAGTCTAAGATCTGCCTCGCTTCTTTGGTCTTCGACGATCAACGGTTGGATCCTCACCAGGAAGACGCACATTTCAGTAGCAACTTTCCGAATGGCTCTTCTTTAGTCCTCAAGCCTTGAAGTTGAAAGTGGGAACTTGATTATCCTAATATAGAATTTGTTAAGGGAGGTATAGTACAATTTACATTCCAAAACAGTGAAGAAGCAACCACCGGGGAAGATAAGAATAGAAAGAGAGAGAAAAGACAAGAATAGCACATTATTTGATTTCTTTCTTTATAAATATAAGTTTTGAAGCTTCCTAAAAACAACCATTCTAACTAAGGGCACGTCCTACAGTCGATATGTGTAACACCCCGGCATTTAATATGCCCGAATGCTACCAAACATAAGCTAAACAACATCTAAATACCATAATTAAACATAAATTCCAGCAAAGGCGCACATGCTAAAAACAGAGATTTCGGTAGCATCTCCTTTGTTTTAACATGAATTGAAGCAACAACAATAATAACATGTCAATGTGGCATAACGAACGATAGCAATAACATGATCAAACGGAAAAAAAACAGCCACCATACCACTAAGGATATAAATTCTATCCATCACATGACAAATATGGACTAATCAATTACTCATAACGACCAACGAATCATCGAAACCATAGTTTAGTTCAATGAATTAACCATAACCATAAGGGAAGGAACATGTCATTGTTTAAATGTGTGATGCTAAGTGATGACGTGTGACTAGCTCCCTTTCCCGCATCTCGGATTCATGGTACCTAAAAGAAAACGACATAAACACAAGCGTGAGTTCATCACTCAGCAAGTATATTGCAATGGTACAAACATAAACAATTACATAGCAATAATATCTCACATCATGTAAACCATCTCATTCATGGTCACATATTATCATCATCATCAATATGTATGAAGTGCAATGCGATGCTCATGTCTCCTTGGAAACTCATACCGGTATGGTTGAGTACACACCCTCGGTGTGCACCCTCTCCCCCCTTCCATCCCGAAGATGGAGGGTGCCTACTCCTCGCTTCCGTTCACCGCGGTGAATGGAATCACGATGTAGGACTTACTCATTGGCTCTCCGGAATAGTCATAACTTTCTCACCGACCTTCCCCAGATTAGTTATGACTTTCTCACCGCCCGGGCCATGTATCATGCCATGTCATGTATGCAAATATGCCAACATCATAATCACTCTTACATTAACACATGGCATCATAACATAGTAAGCATATTCATCGTATCATTGGCAATCATTAGAGCATGGCATGTGATCATATCATATATCCAATTTCATCTATTCTCAACAAGCAACCTACAAACCGCTATCCATTACAATACACTTGCCTCAACCACAAGCAACGGATTGGCGGGAAGTAGAAGGCACTCCTGGGGTCGCACCACATGCACATAGGTACCACACACTCACAATCATGTCCACAAAATAGTACGCAAACCCTCATCTACCCCGACATTGCCAACTACTCGCAAAACCCAAAAACAGCGGTTCTGTCCCGTCGGGACAGCAGCCTTCCAAAAGGCATAACTCGGGTTCTAAGACTCCAAATCAATTAAACGAGTACATCCTCGCGTAGATTAGAAAATTTCCCAACTTTTTATTGGTATAACGAAAGACTGATTCGGACTCTAAAGTTGTTTAATCTACAAAATACCGTGATCTGTTCCAATCACGTCACAGATTTTAACATGCTTGGTAAAACAGCCATAACATTCAAACGGCTGATCGGAATTTAACGTTCTTTATATCCACGGAAAGATAATGAAATTATCTACAACTTCTTCAACATCCATACGACCAGATTCCAAATCTAAATTGGTGAAAACGTGAACCCTAGATCGACTGCTCATGCTATCCCAAAACAGAAACGTGGTAACATCTAGATCTAATCCAATCTACTTAATTCCACCAACACCAATTGATCTAAAAACTTGATATACACCCTTATAACAGTACCTAGACCAATCCCAAGGATTCCCATGGCCATACCTTTGCCCAATGCACGAAAACTGAATGGATCTCCACCCGATTCGCTCCTCGCTCCTCGCTCCTCGCTTCCAATGGAGGGATCCTCGAGGTGCAGGGGTGGGGAGGCTACCCTAGGGAAGCAAGGGGGTGGAGGAGAGGTGGTGGAGAGGTGGGGAGGCAAAGGAGCAAAGGGAGGTGGGGCGCACGACCAAGGGGTGAGAGGGGGAGGGAGGTGGTGCAGCTAGGGCACCAAGGAGGTGGGGGCGCACAAACCAGATGGGCGGCAGCAAGGGGAAGGGGGAAGGCCTTTAACCAGCCCCCACACCTAATCCTAATCCTAAATGGATTCCCACTCCATCCCACCAAAGCCCACAACCCCCACTTTTAGGCCCAAACTCCTCCGGGGAAGGCCCAAAACCCCGGAAACGGCCCGGAAACTCTATTAACCTCCATACCCTATGGTTTTAACCTTATTTCCACATCTCATAATGTTTTTGACCTCATCATGCACCATTTATAAGGTTCCGACACTCTGTGGTGACACAACACTTCAAAAGGCCCAAAAACGCGAGTAAACCTCAAGCCGAAAGGTTTTATTCTCTAATTTCACATTCTATAATGTCACACCATACCGTAGTGTCACATTCTTCCCCCCTTCAACACGATTCGACCTCGAATCCGAAGGACGCCAATAAAACAACAACAAAATCCCCAAGGGACAAAAGACTTCTCTACAGCACAAAACAACCGCACGAAACCTCAAACCGGAACAAATGACAAGCGAGTTCTCAAAACCAACACTTGGCAAGAAAAGTAATGATCTAGCTCAACTAAGGGCAACCGCTCACAGTTCGACCTTCCCTTCAATTCCCAAACAGAATCTGCGTTTCAACCACAAAGGGCTCCATCAACCCAAAACGCTCGAATCCTCACGACAAACACTTCACACTTCTATCACAACCAACCTGACTACCACACTCCATTAAACTCAACATGACATAATCAAAGCAAGTCACAATTCCTTTAACGGCCTTTCTACATTCCCGAAAATTTCCATCGAGGGGAAAACTCATTAAGGCACACTTGCCCTTCCGATACACGATCATACTAACATTTTATTCCATCCTTTCCCAGACAAGACTCAAATCCAAGAACAACTAGTGACGACAATTGCTCACAACAGGACAAATATCACCGAACTACCGTCAACTTCACTTCCACCCATCGCTACTCTTAATAATGGTTAAACCCATACATCATCAACCTCCATCACAAACCACCCTTACACCACTAAGGTTCGACACCTAGCCCCAAGCTAGGATCGAAAAACCTTACCAAACCACAATTGGTTCCTTTCTTAAGAGGGTCTCGCCCTCACACAAAAACACTTAGCTATCAAGCCCAAGTGTACACACGACAACTCAAACCCAATGTGACACTACGGTATGGTGTGACATTATAGAATGTGAAATTAGAGAATAAAACCTTTCGGCTTGAGGTTTTCTCGCGTTGTTGGGCCTTTTGAAGAGTTGTGTCACTCGGAGTGTCGGAACCTTATATAATGTGAATGATAAGGTCAAAAACAGTATGAGATGTGGAAATAAGGTTAAAACCATAGGGCTTGGAGGTTTATAGCGTTTCCGGGCCCTTTCCGGGCCCTTTCCGAAGTTTTGGGCCTTTCCCGGGGGGGTTTGGGCCTTAAGGGGGGTTGTGGGCTTTGGTGGGGTGGAGTAGGAATCCATTTAGGATTAGGAAAGGGGCTTAAGGCTGGTAAATAGGGGTCTCCCTGCCCCTTTGGGGCGTCCACCCCTGCTGCCCTTGCGCCCCACCTCTCCCCCTCCATTGCCTAGCCGCCCCACCCTTCCTCCTTTGTGCCGTGCGCCCCCCCCCCTTGCACCTCTCCACCTCTCCACTTCTCCACCACCTCTCCTCCACCCCCCTTGCTGCCCTTGGGTGGCCTCCCCACCCCTGCATCCTCGTGGATCCATCCGAGGAGCGAGGAGCGAGGAGATCTATTGGAGTTTTCGTGCGTCGGGCAAAGGTATGATCATGGGGTTTCTTGGGGTTGATCTAGGTACTGTTCTTAGGGTGTTTATCAAGTTTTTAGATCAATTGGTGGTGCTGGATTTGAGTAATTTGGATTAGATCTAGATGTTGCCACGTTTCTGTTTTGGGACAGCATGAGCAGTCGACCTAGGGTTCCTGTTTTCGCCAATTTACATTTCGAATCTGTAACACCCCAATTTTTTCTTTTCATGAAATTAAATATTATTTTGCACATTTGTGAATTTTTGGAATTTTCTGGAATTTATTTGGATTTATTTGGAATTTATTTGAATTTATTCCATTTTGAAATAATTAAAGAATTAAACTTTGCAAATAAAAATTTGTTGGAAATATTTTATTTGAGTCCAAAATGTTCCAAAATATTTTCCAGAATTTTTCTGGAATTTTTCTGAGTCTTTTGCTATTTTTAATGAATTAAATGAATTTCTGGGAATTAATTTGAATATTTAATCGCTGGAAAATCAACTCGTCGAAATCGTTGTTCATCCGATCGAAGTCGAACGAGTCGGACTCGAGTCCGACCCGAGCCACGAGACTCGACCAAACCAGCCCTAAACCCAATCGATCCCGACCGTTGGATCGAGATCCAACGGTCAGGATTGGGCCGCACCGTTTCGATCGGATCCGGCTCGGATCCGTGCGCGCCAGGCAATCGTGGCCGCCGATCGCGCCACGTGGACGACTGCCTGCCTTTGTCTCCGCCCGAGTCCGGATCGGACTGCGCCACCGCGTTCTCCGCCGCATCCGTTAGGGTTACGGATTGAGCGCGAAGCCGAGGCTATTTAAAGCCCGGGTCCTGCCTCGAGGACCGCCTTGACCCCGCGCTGCTTTTTGCCCTAGCTCGCTAAACCCTAGCCATCGCCGCTTGCCCGGGATTGCTCGCTGTAGTTGCTTAGGGCCTTGCTTTGGTTTTCCTCACCTTCCGCCGCCGTCCGCCGTCGCCCGAGAAGAAGGAGGCCAGATCCGGGATCCCCGAGCCAGGGCGATTCGAACGTGACCACGCACGTCGCCGGAGGAGCCCCGTAGCGCCGCGCCCTTGGTCGTCGTCCCTGTCTCCAGTGCACTCCGCTCCACCGCGCACCATCGCCGCCCCGCGAGCTCCGTGAACCGTCCGATCAAGATCCGACGTCCCGGATTGCGCCACGTCATCCCACGGTGAGAACCACGTGTGATTCCTAGATCCAATCTCAACCGTTGGATCTAGATCCAACGGTCCAGATTGACCACGTTCACCCCAAACGTGCGTCATCAGATCCGATAAGGACCGTTGATTTTCAAATCAACGGCCCGGATCGTGCCACGTAGCCTAGCCACCGCACCATGCGCGTGTAAGCGCGCCACTGACACGCCGGGCCCGCATGTCAGCGGCCCAGCCACAACCGCACCGTGACGTCAGCATGGGCCCACCCGTCAGCGGCCACCCCAGCCGTGTAATGACGTCAGCGATGACGTCACCAGTGGGTCCCACCCATCAGCACCGTGGGCTGAGCCCCGCTGACATCAGCAATGACGTCACCCGAGGGGGCCACCTGTCAGTCGCACACGTAAGCCGTGGACCGAGTCCACGGTGGACTGCTGCCGTGGCCGAGCCCATGAGCCGGCTGATGTCAGCCGCCCAATCAGAGGCTGCCACGTGTCACTGCTGACGCAATAAATAATTTCCGAAAAAGAAAATGATTTAATAATTCGGTTTAATAATTGATTTGAATTTCAAAACTTCAAACGCTTATAACTTTTGCGTTTCAATTCCGATTTGAACGATTCAAATTTCTAAAAATTCATAAAATTCAGATCTACTCAAATATGAATTTTATTTAATTTTTGGACTAAAGTTTTTCTCTGTAAAATTATTTAATTGATTATTTAAACTTTAAATAATCACAACTTTTGTGTTTTAACTCTGATTTGAGCGATTCCAATTCCTAAAAATTCATAAAATTATGTTCTCTCTGTTTATGGATTTTATTTGGATGTTTGGACACTTTTTGCCTATTGTTTATTCGTGTATTGCTATTTGCACGCTTTACGAGTAGACGTTGAAGTGCCGGAAGGATTCGAAGGAGAAGTGTTGACCCAGGTGCCAGCTCAGGACCAAGAACAAGTACTTTTTGAAGGCAAGTTATGCTTTGACCATGTTGATCCCATTTTGAAACCTATTTTGGTTCAAATTATTGCATGCTAGTTTAAATTAGAAAATGCTTTACTTAATTATGGGTAATTAGATAAATGCCTAATTGCTATATGACACCTTGGTTAATTATATATGTGCCATGACCCCTTGTTACCCTAGTGTGGATTACTAGTTGGACACTACTAAATTGCCAACATGGGTTTGTAGATCGTTGAAGTATACTGCTTAGACCTGCTACGTGCTCATGACATGGTTTTTGGACAATCAAATGTTAATATTGATTTAATGATATATTGAATCGTTTTGGAAAGGTATCATGTGATGTTAATGGCACGTGGTGCATGGTAATCAACTGGGGGTTTGATAAATAGCTTTTGACCGGGGCATGTGGCAAGAACGATCGGGTGGGCCAGTTGTGGCACCGGGAATGTTGGTTTGGTTCTTCGGGTAGTCTTGCCCTGGTCACCCTAAGGACTTGAAAGGTTGGGTTTGGTTAAATAATGATGTTGATGGAAATGTGGTTTAGGAATGGGAGGGATGTTGATTAAACTTTTGGAAAGGTTATTTACGCTATACTTGTTTCTACTGCTTTCGAATCTACTTATGCTACTTGTCAAATGCTGTTTTACTGCAAATACACCTTGAGCTACTCCTTTGTATCAAGCCATGCATGTAGTATATTAGTTGCATTCTGTGCATGACTTGCTGAGTACCAAAGTACTCACCCTTGCCACAATACAACACCAGTTGAAGAAGAATCTACACCAGCTTTGGAGGAGGAGCTTCCAGAGGAACCGTCTACTTAGGGAGCGAGCCCGATCGGTTACTGTGGTATCTTGGATGGCGCCACGGGTTATCTTATTTTCATTGCTATTATTTCTCTCTTAATAAGTTTCGCCCTGCGTGGCGTATATTTGTAACTTGACCATAAGGTCGAGCAACCAGTTTGACTATTTAATTAAAGTACTTTATTAGTATCGAGTGGTATGATTGTGATATTACCGATGTTAAGACTGTCTGCACTAGCGCGTTCCTGGACTAGTGCTGAATACACAGAGGGTCCGGATTTGCAAATTCGGGTCCCGACAGAATCTGACCGTACGGACTTTTAAGAAGTTGTAGATAATTTCATTATATTTCTGTGCATATAAAGAACGTTAAATTCCGCCAAGCCTTTTGAAAGTTATGACTGTTTTACCGAGCGTATTAAAATCTATGATGTGATTGGAATAGATCTCGGTAATCTGTAGATTAAACAACTTTAGAGGCCGAATCAGTCTTTCCTTATACCTAGAGAAAGTTGGGAAATTTCCTAAGCTATGCGAGGATGTACTCGTTTAATTCATTCGGAGTCCCAGAGCCCAAGTTATGCCTTTTGCAAGGCTGTTATCCCGACGGGACAGAACCTCTGTTTTTAGGTTTTGCGAGAAATTGGCAATGTCGGGGTAGATGAGGGTTTGCGTACTGTTTTGTGGTTATGTTTGTGAGCGTGTGGTACCTATGTGCAGGTGGTGCGACCCCGGGAGTGCCCTCTACTTCCCGCCAATCCGTTGCACGTGGTTGAGGCAAGTGTATTAGAATGGTAGCATGTGGTTTGATTGTTTGCCTTGTTTAAATGCAAATTGTTTCCATGTTATGTGAGCTTGCCATGCTTTAATGATTGCCGTTGGTATGATGAATATGCTCACTATGTTATGATGCCATGTTATCACGTACAAGTTATCTATGTTGTTGGCATATATGCATACATGGCATGACACATGGCCCGGGCGGTGAGAAAGTCATTAACTAATCCGGGAAGGTCGGTGAGAAAGTTATGACTAATCCGGAGAGCCAATAGAGTAAGTCCTACATCGTGATTCCATCTACCGTGGGTTGTGGAAGCGAGGAGTAGGCACCCTCCATCTTCGGGATGGAAGGGGGGAAAGGGTGCACACCGACGGGTGTGTACTCAACCATACCGGTATGAGTTTCCAAGGAGATATGAGCATCGCATCGCATTGCATATTTGATGATGATAAAGATATGTGATTATGAATGAGATGATAAACATGTTGTGTGTTGTTGCAATGTAAGTTGTTCTTTTGTTCCATTGCAATATACTTGCTGAGTGATGAACTCACGCTTGTGTTTTATGTGGTTTTTAGGTACATTGAGATCGGCATGCGGGAAAAAGGGGTTTAGCTACACTTCTACACGTAGCTCCACAATCATAGTCTATGATTAATCACTTGGAGACATGATATTAAGAGTTGTGCCATAAATTTAATGTATGGTTTAATTTAGCATGCTTGTGATTCCTTATTGGCTTCGTTATAGCTTATGAAGTGATTGAGCATGGTATTATTGGCGTAATTTGATCATATATCCATTTATGTTGATGTTTTAGATGCCGTGTGCTATGATATATCTTGCCATGATATTGATATTGTGTTAATTCATGTTAAAACAAAGGAGATGCTGCCGAAATTTCGATTTGTAGCATTTGCTCCTTTGCTGTAATTTATGATAAATTGTGGTATTATGTTGTTGTTTAGTCTATGTTTGGTAGCATTAAGGCATTCTATATGCCGGGGTGTTACAGTTGGTATCAAAGCGGGCTGTAGGTCCTTGGAATGAGTATTTTTAGTGTCATGCTATAGGGTACAACTAAAATATGATGTGGAATAACTTAGAAACATGGCTTAGGTCTTAACTAAAATTTTGTCATAGGATAGCAACATTAAAACTTGCAAAAGTGGTATAACTAATCTAAAATTTGACACACGTTGGATGCACAGTAGGAAAGGGTATGGGAATCGTTTCCTTACGCTTAAATGTTGTATTTAAGCTTTGATATTGAATGCTTCATTTGATAAAGCATGTTGCTATGTCTATGAGATAAATGATTGAATTGTTCTTGTTGTTGTGATAAAGTGGGTTGTGGTGCCGAAGGGTTTCGGCCGCCTCTCTTATTTCATAGTAAGGGTGAGGTTTGACGGTGTGGCCGGTTAGCGCCACCACCGAAGAACTATTAACCCCTGTTGGAGAAGAGTGCTTACCCTTTTCTGTCGTAAAACGGGTAGTTGACTGGAGTCAAATAGAAAAGTTTGGTGGTGGATTCCTTCGGATGTTCTTTATCGTTCTGTGGTCGGTCTTGGATGGTTTTCTTGGTTTTAGTTGATGGAAACCAAAAGAAAAGTGTTGTGTATTGGATTTTCGCGGATCGTTCCGTATGCGGTGTGTGGGTTGTCTTCCTTGGTTGAAGACGAAGAAGAGGAGTCTAGGGCTGCGCTTCTTTCTGGCGCCTTTCCAGTTTTAATGCTTAGTTTGTTGATTTCTTTATGGGGAAGAAGCATTCGATTTATTCCTGTGGTTGTCTTTCTCCGAGGTTAAAGGAGTTTTTATGAGTTGTGCCGCACTGGCTGTCAGGGCTGAATTTCTGTGGCTTTGTAGGAGTAAATAGTGATTGATTTCGTCATTTTACTGGTTTGAGAAATCATCTTTGGAAAACCCTTCTTGTTTCGTGAAAGATTGGAGTTTGGTGTTAGGGTTTTATTTGCAAAGGTTTATTTGATCGGTTGGTTCCCTCCTGTGGGAGTCTTTGAGATTGAAAAGTGTTTTGGAGAATTCTTTTTGCATGACCAAGTTTGGGTTTGTCGATCTCATTGCAATTTTGAGAGTCAAGTTTCGTTATGAATTTGGGATGAGCTTTAAAACTAAAATGTTGCAAACAAAGTAAGTAGTCTTTTGACTGAAATCGTTTGTCCCTAGTAAGAATTGCTGTTTAGCATGTTATGTAGCATGTACCAATGTGGTTTATGGGATGATGCATTGTTAAGTTAATTTGTGAGTTGAAACAATTCAATGCGGTTGTTATCTCTAGCTTGAGAATAAATAGACTATTAGTGTTGTAGTTTACTCTTAGCGAGAATGATTGAATGTGCTAAAGTACATGCTTAGAATCTGTTGTTTTGCTTTAAAAGTGCTTATGACCCTTGATAATGTTTAAACTTTTAAACCCTGATGCATAGTTAAAACTTTAAGATGATGTAGACTGCTGTTATGGATAAAGAAACCTTGCTGGTTGTTTAAAGATGTTCTAATCTAATGGATTAATAGAGAAATTTAATCGTGTTGTCTAGCGACTTTAATTTGAAAGTTGATTAGAGTTGCTATTTATGTTGTTGCAAACCATTAGTATATTTGGAAGTATGCGTATGTGTTCATATAAATGCTAGTATTGATATCAATTGAGAAGACATAAGACTTATTCTTAATGATGTTGTTAAGGGCAGTGTTAATGCTAGTATTCAATTTATTTTAAATAGTTGGAGTATGTTGTGTGGTGGTAATTTGGTTACCACCTATGTATAGGATAGCTAAAAGCAATGTGTTGTTTGATGATAATCAAATTTTTTTTTGATATTGATGACTTAGTAGTGGTGGTAGTTGTGTAGAATACTTGTTGGAAACCATTGATTAAATGGAGGGTATTGTAACCTGTGGTGATGGAGTGAACCATGGATAATTAACCTGATGTAGAGTTTTATCCTTAATGAATGTATGCCTTGGAATCCTAGTTATGAACTTTGTCTTGTAGAGATAATATTTACATGTTGAAGTCGTTGTTTAACTGAATAAGGTTCGGTTGTCGAGACGTGAATATATAGGAGGTATGAAATTTATATGTTGATCTTGCTGAAAGATTTGTGGAAGTACTATGTTTCAAATTTAGAATATGAAGTATTATGATTCGGTGATCCGTGGGGATCATGTCAATATAGTCTTGGTTGGGTGCCTTTTTGATAAGCATCATAAACCCTTATTAAAAGTGTTGGGAATGGTAACTAGGGGAAGAATTTGTTGTGAAGCTTTTGGTTGAATTGTGTTGGGGCTTCTCAGGGAGTAAAAAGTAATTATTAAAGTCTTTTAATGGAAAGCGTAGTGGAGTTCTAGAGATGGTTCTTTTTTATGCTGAGCTTGTGTTTAAAAGCTTTTGGACTGGTTTGGTTGTTTGCCATTTTGGTTGAAGGGTTTTCGGTCAAGGTGTTCCATATGCTGTGTTTCAGAGTTTCCCCAAAACTCGTAGTGTTTGGTGTCGACCTTTGGTTTTGGCGAATTTGTTTAGTTCGTGTTGTGAGTTTGGATTTACATCCAAAAGTTTTTGAGTCGATCGCGTCCTTTCGCGTTCGCACTGAATTATCTTTGGAATTAATTTTAAAAGGAAGCAGATGGTCATAAAGGGTTGTGTTGGAAACTCTTGAGATTTAATTTGTAACTCTTTTTGGCTAGAGTTGGAATTGTTTTGAAAATGTGTGTGATGTTTGCGAGTGCTTCAAAAAGGTGGATTTTATGAATGTTTTACAAGGTGATTTTATTAGTGAGGCGTTCCCCTTTTTGGGAATGAGTTTCCCTCTCCTTGAGGAAGTTTGTGATGGTTGTGGGAGCAGATGCTTAACTTGAAATTTTGATGTTCTCCTCCAAAATGTTGAATTTGGATAAAATGCAATATTTTGCAAGTTCAGTTTTCAATTGATGTGGGTTCTTTTACGACGTGGTGTTTTACTGTCAACGATGTTGCCGTCATAGTCTATACGATTTAGCGCAACCGTCAGTGTTATGTGTATTTCAATCATGTGATACCGAGGAAGAAGTCTTTTGGTGAATGACTTTTCGGTATTGTTGTTATATGATGAATAAATGGTGAAAAGTAAACAAGACATCGTTTTTAGATGTTAAATGATAAAAGAGTCGTTGAGCCAGGTCGGTGAGAAAATCATATAAGGATATATGACTAATCCGGAGTGCTCTTGAAAAGTGTGAATGCATGTCATGAATCGAGATGTCCATTTCTTTCTAGTATGAAAAGAAAGAATGAAGAAATTATGGTATTTTGGTTGTGGTGTAGGGAATTTATGCTTCCTTTGTGATTTGGCTTGGATGTTGCCGAATTCTTTCCAAATTGGTTGTTAACGCCTTGGGTTTGAGTTGTCGTGTGTACACTTGGGCTTGATAGCTAAGTGTTTTTGTGTGAGGGCGAGACCCTCTTAAGAAAGGAACCAATTGTGGTTTGGTAAAGTTTTACGATCGTAGCTTGGGGCTAGGTGTCGAACCTTAGTGGTATAAGGGTGGTTTGTGATGGAGGTTGATGATGTATGGGTTTAACCATTATTAAGAGTAGCGATGGGTGGAAGTGAAGTTGACGGTAGTTCGGTGATATTTGTCCTGCCGTGAGCAATTGTCGTCACTAGTTGTTTTTGGATTTGAGTCTTGCCTGGGAGTGGATGGAATGAAATGTTAGTATGATCGTGTATTGGAAGGGCAAGTGTGCCTTAATGAGTTATTCCCCTCGATGGAAATTTTCGGGAATGAAGAAAGGTCGATAAAGGAATTGTGATTGCCTTTGATTATGTCATGTTGAGTTTAATGGAGTGTGGTAGTCAGGTTGGTTGTGATAGAAGTGTGAAGTATTTGTCGTGAGGATTCGAGCGTTTTGGGTTGATGGAGCCCTTTGTGGTTGAAACGCATATTCTATTTGGGAATGGAAGTGAAGGTCAACCTGTGAGAGGTTACCCTTAGTTGAGCTAGATCATTACTTTTCTCGCCAAGTGTTGGTTTTGAGAACTCGCTTGTTGTTGTTCTGGTTTGAGGTTTCGTGCGGTTGATTTGTGCTGCAGAGAAGTCTTTTGTCCCTTGGGGATTTTGTTGTTGTTTTATTGGCGTCCTTCAGATTCGAGGTCAAATCCTGTTGAAGGGGGGAAGAATGTGACACTACGGTATGGTGTGACATTATAGAATGTGAAATTAGAGAATAAAACCTTTCGGCTTGAGGTTTTCTCGCGTTGTTGGGCCTTTTGAAGAGTTGTGTCACTCGGAGTGTCGGAACCTTATATAATGTGAATGATAAGGTCAAAAATAGTATGAGATGTGGAAATAAGGTTAAAACCATAGGGCTTGGAGGTTTATAGCGTTATCGGGCCGTTTCCGGGCCGTTTCTGGAGTTTTGGGCCTATCCGGGGGGTTTTGGGCCTTAAGGGGGGTCGTGGGCTTTGGTGGGGTGGAGTAGGAATCCATTTAGGATTAGGAAAGGGGCTTAGGGCTGGTAAAAAGGGGTCTCCCTGCCCCTTTGGGGCGTCCACCCCTGCTGCCCTTGCGCCCCACCTCTCCCCCTCCATTGCCTAGCCGCCTGTGACACTACGGTATGGTGTGACATTATAGAATGTGAAATTAGAGAATAAAACCTTTCGGCTTGAGGTTTACTCGCGTTTTTGGGCCGTTTGAAGTGATGTGTCACCACGGAGTGTCGTAACCTTATTTAGCGTGCATGATAAGGTTAATAACATTATGAGATGTGGAATTAAGTTTAAAACTATAGGTTATGGACGTTAATAACGTTTCCGGGCCGTTTTCGGGGTTTTGGGCCTTCCCGGGGGAGTTTGGGCCTTAAGTGGGCTTTGGTGGGATGGAGTAGGTCTCCGTAACGGACTAGGATTGGGTGTGGGGGCTGGTAAAAGGGCTCCCCACCAGCCCTTGGACGTTCACCCCTGCCCCTTGTGCGCCCTTCCCCCCACTTGCCCTTTTCCTAGCCGCCTCCCTCCTCCCTTGGCCGTGCGCCTCCCCCTCCCTTTGCCCCATTGCTCCCCAACTCTCCACCACCTCTCCTCCACCCCCTTGCTGCCCTAGGGTGGTTTCCACACCTCTGCACCTTGTTGATCCATCCGTTGGAGCGAGGAGCGAGGAGCGAGGAGCGTGGAGCGAGGAGCGATCCGCGAGGAGATCTATTGGAGATTCGTTCGTTGGGCAAAGGTATGATCATGGGGATCCTTGGGTTTGATCTAGGTACTGTTCTTAGGGTGTTTATAAAGTTTTTAGATCAATTGGTGGTATTGGGTTGGAGTTCTTTGGGTTAGATCTAGACGTTGCCACGTTTCTGTTTTCGGGCAGATTGAGCAGTCGGGCTAGGGTTCGAGTTTTCGTCGATTTAGATTCCGAATCTGTCCGTACGGACTTAAAGGAAGTTGTAGATAATTTAATTATATTTCCGTGGACATAAAGCACGTTAAAATCCGATTAGCCGTTTGAAAGTTATGGCCGTTTTACCGAGCGTGTTAAAATCTGTGACGCGATTGGAACAGATCGTAGTAATCTGTAGATTAAACAATTTTAGACTCCGAATCAGTCTTTCCGTATAACTAGAAAAAGGTAGGAAATTTCCTAAGCTTCGCGATGGTGTACTCGTTTAATCGATTTGGAGTCCCAGAACTCAAGTTATGGCCTTTGCAAGGCTGCTGTCCCGCCGGGACAGAACCTCTGTTTTTAGGTTTGCAAGTAGTGGGCAATGTCGGGTTAGATGGGGATTTGTGTACTGTTTTGCGGGCATTATTGTGAGTGTGTGATGCCTATGTGCAGGTGGTGTGACACCGGGAGTGCCCTCTACGTCCCACAAATCCGTCGCCCGCGGTTGAGGCAAGTGTGTTGTAATGTATAGCGGAATCGTAGGTTGCTTGTGGAGATTAGATGAAAGATTGAATACTTGCTATGATCACTTGCCATGCTTGCTGTTTTCCAATGATATATTGAGTATGATTATCATGATATGATGCTATGTGTCTATACTTATCATGATTCGATGCCATGTGTTTATGTGTACTATGACATGATGCCATATGTTTATGTACAAATGAGATATGATAATTGGCATAGTTACGTGCATGTCATGAGATAGGGCGAGGGCGGTGAGAAAGTCATAACTAGTCCGGCAAGGTCGGTGAGAAAGTTATGACTAGTCCGGAACGCCATTGAGTAAGACCTACATCGTGATTCCATCCACGTGGTGAATGGAAGCGAGGAGTAGGCACCCTCCATCTTCGGGATGGAAGGGGGGAAAAGGGTGCACACCGACGGGTGTGTACTCAACCATACCGGTATGAGTTTCCATGGAGATATGAGCATAACATTGCATTGCATTGCATTGCAACACATTTTTTTTAATGATGATGATGTTGTTATGTGCTCAAGTATGAGATGTTATATGTGATGTGAGGTATTATTGTCTTGTAAATGATCTTGTTGTCCATTACAATATGCTTGCTGAGTTTTCGAACTCACGCTTGTGTTTTATGTTGTTTTTAGGTACTTTGAGATCGGCATGCGGGAAAAAGGGGTCTAGCTACACTTCTACACGTAGCTCCACCATCATAGTCCATAATTAATCACTTGGAGACATGATATTAAGAGTTGTGCCATAAACTTAATGTAGGGTTTAATTTAGCATGCTTGTGATTCCTTATTTGCTTGGTTATAGCTTATGAAGTGGTTGAGCATGCTTTTATTGGCGTAATTTGATGATATATCCATTTATGTTGATGTTTTATTTGTCGTGTGCTATGACATATCTTGACATGATATTGATATTGTGTTAATTCATGTTAAAACAAAGGAGATGCTGCCAAAATCTCGGTTTTAGCATGTGCGCCTTTGCTGGAATTTATGTTTAATTGTGGTATTTAGATGTTGTTTAGCTTATGTTTGGTAGCATTCAGGCATATTAAATGCCGGGGTGTTACAGTTGGTATCAGAGCAGGCTGTAGGTCCTTGGAATGTGAATTTTTAGTATCATGCTATAGGGTACAACTAAAATATGATGTGGAATAACTTAGAAACATGGCTTAGGTCTTAACTAAAACTTTGTTATAGGATAGCAACATTAAAAGTTGCAAAAGTGGTATAAGTAATTTAAAATTTGACACACATGGATGCATAGTAGGAAAGGGTATGGGAATCGTTGCTTTACGCTTAAATGTTGTATTTAAGCCTTGTTGCTAAATGCTATATTTGATATAGTATATTGCTATGTCTATGAGATAAATGATTGAATTATTCCTGTTGTGGTGATAAAAGTGGGGTTGTGGTACCGAAGGGTTTCGGTCACCTCTTTTTGTTCATAGTAAGGGCAAGGTTTGACGGTGTGGCCGGTTAGCGCCATCACCGAAGAACTATTAACCCCTGTAGGAGAAGAGTGCTTACCCTTTCTGTTGTAGATCGGGTAGTTGACTGGAGTCAAATAGAAGAGTTTGGTGGTGGATTCCTTTGTACGTTCTTTGTCGTTCTGACGGTCGATTTTCGTTGCTTTTCTTGGCTTTAGTTGATTTGAATCTAATGAAAAATGTTGGGTTTTCGCGGATCGTTCCGTATGTGGTGTGTGGTTTTATCTTCCTTGGTTGAAGACGAAGAAGAGGAGTCTAGTGCTGCGCTTCTTTTGGGCACCTTTGCAGTTTTAATGATTAGTTTGTTGATGGCTTTATGGGGAAGAAGCATTCAAATTTATTCCCGTGTTTGTCTTTCTCCGAGGTTAAAGGAGTTATTGCGGAGTTATGCGGACACTGGTTGTCGATGCTGAAGTTCTGTGGCTTTGTAGGAGTAAGTGGTGTTTGATTTCGTTATTTTGCTGGTTTAAGAAAATCATCCTTGAAGAACCCTTCCTATTTTGTGAAAGTTTGGAGTTAAGGTTTTATTTGCAAAGGTTTATTTGATCGGTTGGTTCCCTGTGGGAGTCTTCGAGATTTAAAAGTGTTTTGGAGAATTCCTTTGCATGACCAAGTTTGGATTTGTCTCTTCGTAATTTTGAGAGTCGAGTTTCCTTACGAATTTGGGATGAGTTATAAAACTAAAATGCTGCAAACATAGTAAGTAGTCTTTTGACTGAAATCGTTTGTCCCTAGTAAGAATTGTTGTTCAGTATGTTATGTAGTAGGTAACAATGTGGTTTATGGATTGATGTGTTGCTAAGTTAAATTTTGAGTTGAATCAATTCAATATGAGAAAAATCTCTAGTTTGAGAATAAATAGACTACTAGTGTTGTAGTTTACTCTTAGCAAGAATGATTGAAAGTGTTAATGTTCATGCTTAGAATCTGTTGCCTTGCTTTGAAAGTGCTTATGACCCTCGAATATGTTTAAAGTTTTAAACCCTAATGCATAGTTAAAACATTAAGATGATGTAGACTGCTGATATTGTTAAAGAAACTTTGCTGGTTGTCTAAAGATGTTCTAATCTAATGGATTAATAGAGAGATTTAATCGTGTTGACTAGTGACTTTAATTTGGAAGTTGATTAGAGTTGCTTTTTATATTGTCGCAAACCATTAGTATAATTGGAAGTATACAGTTGTGTTCCTACGATGCTAGTATCGATGTCAATTGTGAAGACATAGGCTTTGCTAGTTTTCAATCTATTTTAAATAGTTGGAGTATGTTGTAATTTTGTTATCACCTATGTATAGGGTAGCTAAAAGTAATGTTGATCGGTTGATGATTATGCCCATTTGTTTTTATTGATGACTTAGTAGTGGTGGTAGTTGTGTAGAATACTTGTTGGAAACCATTGACTAAATGGAGGGTGTTGTAACCTGTGGTGATGGAGTGAACCATGGATAATTAACCTGATATAGAGTTTTATCCTTAATGAATGTATGCCTTGGAATCCTAGCTATGAACTTTGTCTTGTAGAGATAATATTTACATGTTGAAGTCGTTGTTTAACTGAATAAGGTTCGGTTATCGAGACGTGAATAGATAGGAGGTATGAAATTTATATGTTGATCTTCTTTGAAAGATTTGTGGAAGTACTATGTTTCAAATTTAGAATAAGAAGTATTATGATTCGGTGATCCGTGGGGATCATATCATTATAGTCTTGGTTGGGTGCCTTCTTGATAAGCATCATAAACCCTTATTAAAAGTTTTGGGAATGGTAACTAGAGGAAGAATTTGTTGTGAAGCTTTTGGTTGAATTGTGTTGGGGCTCCTCAGGAGTAAAAGTGATTATTAAAGTCTTTTAATGGAAAGCGAGTGGAATTCTAGAGATGGTTCTTTTTATCTTGAGCTTGTGTTTAAAAGCTTTTGGACTGGTTTGGTTGTTTGCCATTTTGGTTGAAGGGTTTTCGGTCAAGGTGTTCCTTATCTTGTGTTTGAGTTTCCCCAAAACTCGTAATGTTTGGTGTCGACCTTTGGTTTTGGTGAATTTGTTTAGTTCGTGTTGTGAGTTTGGATTTACATCCAAAAGTTTTGAGTCGATCGCGCCCTTCGCGTTCAGACTGGATTATCTTTGGAATTAATTTTAAAAGGAAGCAGATGGTCTTAAAGGGTTGTGTTGGAAACTTTTGAGTTGAGCCCTTAATGTGTAACTCTTTTTGGCTAGAGTTGGAGTTGTTTTGAAAATGTGTGTGATGTTGCGAGTGCTTCAAAAAGGTGGACTTTATGAAAGTTTTACAAAGTGATTTTGTTAGTGAGGTGTTCCCCTTTTGGGAATGAGTTTCCCTCTCCCTGAGAAAGTTCGTGATGGTTGTGGGAGCAGATGCTCGACTTGAAATTTTGATGTTCTTTTCCAAAATGTTGAATTTGGATGAAATGCAATGTTGTGCAAGTTCAGTTTTCAACTGATGTGGGGTCTTTTACGACGTGGTGTTTTATCACAACTATCTGCCGTCATAGTCTATATGAATTTCCGCAACCTTCGATGTTAATTGTGTTTTCATCATTTGATACCGAGGAAGAAGTCATTTGGTGAATGACTATTCGGTGCCGTTGTTACATGATGAATGAAGGGTGAAAAAGGAAAACGAGACATTGTTTATGCATAATTAATCATAAAGGAGTCGACGAGCCAGGTCGGTGATAAAGTCATATAAGGATATATGACTAATCCGGAGTGCTCTTGAAAAGTGTGCATGCATGTCAAGAATCGAGATGTCCATTTCTTTCTAGTATGAAAAGAAAGAATGAAGAAATTATGGTATTTTAGTTGTAGTGTAGGGGATTTATGCTTCCTTTGTGATTTGGCTTGGATGTTGCCGAATTCTTTCCAAAATGGTTGTTAACGCTTTGGGTTTGAGTTGTCGTGTGTACACTTGGGGTTGATACCTAAGTGTTTTTGTGTGAGGGCGAGACCCTCTTAAGAAAGGAACCAATTGTGGTTTGGTAAGGTTTTTCGATCCTAGCTTGGGGCTAGGTGTTGAACCCTAGTGGTTTAAGGGTGGTTTGTGATGGAGGTTGATGATGTATGGGTTTAACCATTATTAAGTGTAGCGATGGGTGGAAGTGAAGTTGACGGTAGTTCGGTGATATTTGTCCTGCCGTGAGAATTTGTCGTCACTAGTTGTTCTTGGATTTGAGTCTTGTCTGGGAAAGGATGGAATAAAATGTTAGTATGATGGTGTATCGGAAGGGCAAGTGTGCCTTAATGAGTTTTCCCCTCGATGGAAATTTTCGGGAATGTAGAAAGGTCGTTAAAGGAATTGTGACTTCCTTTGATTATGTCATGTTGAGTTTAATGGAGTATGGTAGTCAGGTTGGTTGTGATAGAAGTATGAAGTGTTTGCCGTGAGGATTCGAGTGTTTTGGGTTGATGGAGCCCTTTGTGGTTGAAACGCAGATTCTGTTGGGAAATTGAAGTGAAGGTCGATTTGTGAGGGGTTGCCCTTAGTTGAGCTAGATCAACACTTTTTCTCTATGTGTTGGTTTTGGGAACTCGTTTGTTGTTTGTTCCGGTTTTAGTCGTTGTGTGAATGTTTTGTGCTGCAGAGAAGCCGTTTGTCCCTTCGGGATTTTGTCATTGATTTTGGCGTCCTTCGGATTCGAGGTCGAATCCTGTTGAAGGGGGGGAGAATGTGACACTACGGTATGGTGTGACATTATAGAATGTGAAATTAGAGAATAAAACCTTTCGGCTTGAGGTTTACTCGCGTTTTTGGGCCGTTTGAAGTGATGTGTCGCCACGGAGTGTCGTAACCTTATTTAGCGTGCATGATAAGGTTAATAACATTATGAGATGTGGAATTAAGGTTAAAACTATAGGTTATGGAGGTTAGTAACGTTTCCGGGCCGTTTCCGGGCCGTTTTCGGGGTTTTGGGCCTTCCCGGGGGAGTTTGGGCCTTAAGTGGGCTTTGGTGGGATGGAGTAGGTCTCCGTAATGGACTAGGATTGGGTGTGGGGGCTGGTAAAAGGGCTCCCCACCACCCCTTGGACGTTCACCCCTGCCCCTTGTGCACCCTTCCCCCCACTTGCCCTTTTCCTAGCCGCCTCCCTCCTCCCTTGGCCGTGCGCCTCCCCCTCCCTTTGCCCCATTGCTCCCCAACTCTCCACCACCTCTCCTCCACCCCCTTGCTGCCCTAGGGTGGTCTCCACACCTCTGCACCTTGTGGATCCATCCGTTGGAGCGAGGAGCGAGGAGCGAGGAGCGAGGAGCGTGGAGCGTGGAGCGAGGATCGATCCGCGAGGAGATCTATTGGAGATTCGTTCGTTGGGCAAAGGTATGATCATGGGGATCCTTGGGTTTGATCTAGGTACTTTTCTTAGGGTGTTTATGAAGTTTTTAGATCAATTGGTGGTGTTGGGTTGGAGTTCTTTGGGTTAGATCTAGACGTTGCCACGATTCTGTTTTCGGGCAGATTGAGCAGTCGGGCTAGGGTTCGAGTTTTCGTTGATTTAGAATCCGAATCTGTCCATACGGACTTAAAAGAAGTTGTAGATAATTTAATTATCTTTCCGTGGACATAAAGCACGTTAAAATCCGATCAGCCGTTTGAAAGTTATGGCCGTTTTACCGAGCGTGTTAAAATCTGTGACGCGATTGGAACAGATCGTAGTAATCTGTAGATTAAACAATTTTAGACTCCGAATCAGTCTTTCCGTATAACTAGAAAAAGGTAGGAAATTTCCTAAGCTTCGTGATGGTGTACTCGTTTAATCGATTTGGAGTCCCAGAACTCAAGTTATGGCCTTTGCAAGGCTGCTGTCCCGCCGGGACAGAATCTCTGTTTTTAGGTTTGCAAGTAGTGGGCAATGTCGGGTTAGATGGGGATTTGTGTACTATTTTGCGGGCATTATTGTGAGTGTGTGATGCCTATGTGCAGGTGGTGTGACACCGGGAGTGCCCTCTACGTCCCACAAATCCGTCGCCCGCGGTTGAGGCAAGTGTGTTGTAATGTATAGCAGAATCGTAGGTTGCTTGTGGAGATTAGATGAAAGATTGAATACTTGCTATGATCACTTGCCATGCTTGCTGTTTTCCAATGATATATTGAGTATGATTATCATGATATGATGCTATGTGTCTATACTTATCATGATTCGATGCCATGTGTTTATGTGTACTATGACATGATGCCATATGTTTATGTACAAATGAGATATGATAATTGGCATAGTTGCATGCATTTCATGAGATAGGGCGAGGGCGGTGAGAAAGTCATAACTAGTCCGGCAAGGTCGGTGAGAAAGTTATGACTAGTCCGGAACGCCATTGAGTAAGACCTACATCGTGATTCCATCCACGTGGTGAATGGAAGCGAGGAGTAGGCACCCTCCATCTTCGGGATGGAAGGGGGGAAAAGGGTGCACACCGACGGGTGTGTACTCAACCATACCGGTATGAGTTTCCATGGAGATATGAGCATAACATTGCATTGCAACATATTTTTTTTTAATGATGATGATGTTGTTATGTGCTCAAGTATGAGATGTTATATGTGATGTGAGGTATTATTGTCTTGTAAATGATCTTGTTGTCCATTACAATATGCTTGCTGAGTTTTCGAACTCACGATTGTGTTTTATGTTGTTTTTAGGTACTTTGAGATCGGCATGCGGGAAAAAGGGGTCTAGCTACACTTCTACACGTAGCTCCACCATCATAGTCCATAATTAATCACTTGGAGACATGATATTAAGAGTTGTGCCATAAACTTAATGTAGGGTTTAATTTAGCATGCTTGTGATTCCTTATTTGCTTGGTTATAGCTTATGAAGTGGTTTAACATGCTTTTATTGGCGTAATTTGATGATATATCCATTTATGTTGATGTTTTATTTGTCGTGTGCTATGACATATCTTGCCATGATATTGATATTGTGTTAATTCATGTTAAAACAAAGGAGATGCTGCCAAAATCTTGGTTTTTAGCATGTGCGCCTTTGCTGGAATTTATGTTTAATTGTGGTATTTAGATGTTGTTTAGCTTATGTTTGGTAGCATTCAAGCATATTAAATGCCAGGGTGTTACACCGCCCCACCCTTCCTCCTTTGTGCCGTGCGCCCCCCCCCCTTGCACCTCTCCACCTCTCCACTTCTCCTGTGACACTACGTTTTGGTGTGACATTACAAATTGCGAAATTAGAGAAGAAAATCTTACGGCTTGAGGTTTACTCGCGTTTTTGGGCCTTTTGAAGCGTTGTGACACCACGGAGTGTCGTAACCTTATTTAACGTGCATGATAAGGTTAATAACATTATGAGATGTGGAATTAAGGTTAAAACTATAGGTTATGGAGGTTAATAGCTTTTCCGGGCCGTTTTCGGGGTTTTGGGCCTTCCTGGGGGAGTTTTGGGCCTTGGTGGGCTTTGGTGGGATGGATTAGGTCTCCGTAACGGACTAGGATTGTGTTGAGGGCTGGTAAAAGGGGCTTCCCCCAGCCCCCTTGCGCCCCATGCAGCATTGGTGCGCCCCTCTCCCTCCCCCTCCTAAGCCCTAGCCGCCAACCCCTCTCCCTCTCCCTCTTGTGCGCCTCCACCTCCCCCTTTGCCCCATTGCTCCCCACCTCTCCACCACCTATCCTCCACCCCCTTGCTGCCCTAGGGTGATCTCCACACCTCTGCACCTTGTGGATCCATCCGTTGGAGCGAGGAGCGAGGAGCGAGGAGCGTGGAGCCAGGAGCGATCCGCGATGAGATCTATTGGAGATTCGTTCGTTGGGCAAAGGTATGATCATGGGGAACCTTGGGTTTGATCTAGGTAATGTTCTTAGGGTGTTTATAAAGTTTTTAGATCAATTGGTGGTGCTGGGTTGGAGTTCTTTGGGTTAGATCTAGACGTTGCCACGTTTCTGTTTTCGGGCAGATTGAGCAGTCAGGATAGGGCTCGAGTTTTCATCGATTTAGAATCCGAATCTGTCCGTACGGACTTAAAAGAAGTTGTAGATAACTTAATTATCTTTCCGTGGACATAAAGCACGTTAAAATCCGATCAGCCGTTTGAAAGTTATGGCCGTTTTACCAAGCGTGTTAAAATCTGTGACGCGATTGGAACAGATCGTAGTAATCTGTAGATTAAACAATTTTAGACTCCGAATCAGTCTTTCCGTATAACTAGAAAAAGGTAGGAAATTTCCTAAGCTTCGCGATGGTGTACTCGTTTAATCGATTTGGAGTCCCAGAACTCAAGTTATGGCCTTTGCAAGGCTGCTGTCCCGCCGGGACAGAACCTCTGTTTTTTAGGTTTGCAAGTAGTGGGCAATGTCGGGTTAGATGGGGATTTGTGTACTGTTTTGCGGGCATTATTGTGAGTGTGTGATGCCTATGTGCAGGTGGTGTGACACAGGGAGTGCCCTCTACGTCCCACAAATCCGTCGCCCGCGGTTGAGGCAAGTGTGTTGTAATGTATAGCGGATTTTAGGTTGTTTGTTGATATTGGGTGAAAGATAGAACACTTGCTATGCTCACTTGCCATGCTTGCTGTTTTCCAATGAAATATTGAGTATGATTATCATGGTTCGATGCCATGTGTTTATATTTGTCATGATGAGTTGCCATATGTTTATGTACATGTGAAATATGATAATTGGCATAGTTGCATGCATGACATGTTACATGGCCCGGGCGGTGAGAAAGTCATTAACTAATCCGGGAAGGTCGGTGAGAAAGTTATGACTAATCCGGAGAGCCATTAGAGTAAGTCCTACATCGTGATTCCATCTACCGTGGGTTGTGGAAGCGAGGAGTAGGCACCCTCCATCTTCGGGATGGAAGGGGGGAGAGGGTGCACACCGACGGGTGTGTACTCAACCATACCGGTATGAGTTTCCATGGAGATATGAGCATAACATTGCATTGCATTGCATTGCAACACATTTTTTTTAATGATGATGATGTTGTTATGTGCTCAAGTATGAGATGTTATATGTGATGTGAGGTATTATTGTCTTGTAAATGATCTTGTTGTCCATTACAATATGCTTGCTGAGTTTTCGAACTCACGCTTGTGTTTTATGTTGTTTTTAGGTACTTTGAGATCGGCATGCGGGAAAAAGGGGTCTAGCTACACTTCTACACGTAGCTCCACCATCATAGTCCATAATTAATCACTTGGAGACATGATATTAAGAGTTGTGCCATAAACTTAATGTAGGGTTTAATTTAGCATGCTTGTGATTCCTTATTTGCTTGGTTATAGCTTATGAAGTGGTTGAGCATGCTTTTATTGGCGTAATTTGATGATATATCCATTTATGTTGATGTTTTATTTGTCGTGTGCTATGACATATCTTGCCATGATATTGATATTGTGTTAATTCATGTTAAAACAAATGAGATGCTGCCGAAATCTCGGCTTTTAGCATGTGCGCCTTTGCTGGAATTTATGTTTAATTGTGGTATTTAGATGTTGTTTAGCTTATGTTTGGTAGCATTCAGGCATATTAAATGCCGGGTGTTCTGATTGGTATCGAGCGGGGTAGGTCCTTGGAATGTGAATTTTTAGTATCATGCTATAGGGTACAACTAAAATGTGATGTGGAATAACTTAGAAACATGGCTTAGGTCTTAACTAAAACTTTGTTATAGGATAGCAACATTAAAACTTGCAAAAGTGGTATAAGTAATTTAAAATTTGACACACATGGATGCACAGTAGGAAAGGGTATGGGACGTTTCTGTTTTGGGACAGCATGAGTAGTCGACCTAGGGTTCCTGTTTTAGCCAATTTACATTTCGAATCTGACCGTACGGACTTTTAAGAAGTTGTAGATAATTTCATTATCTTTCCGTGCATATAAATAACGTTAAATTCCACCAAGCCGTTTGAAAGTTATGTCTGTTTTACCGAGCGTATTAAAATCTGTGACGCGATTGGAATAGATCTCGGTAATCTGTAGATTAAACAACTTTAGAGGCCGAATCAGTCTTTCCTTATACCTAGAGAAAGTTGGGAAATTTCCTAAGCTACGCGAGGATGTACTCTTTTAACTCATTCGGAGTCCCAGAGCCAAAGTTATGCCTTTTGCAAGGCTGCTGTCCTGACGGGACAGAACCTCTGTTTTTAGGTTTTGCGAGAAATTGGCAATGTCGGGGTAGATGAGGGTTTGCGTACTGTTTTTTGGTTATGTTTGTGAGCGTGTGGTACCTATGTGCAGGTGGTGCGACCCCGGGAGTGCCCTCTACTTCCCGCCAATCCGTTGCACGTGGTTGAGGCAAGTGTATTGGAATGGTAGCATGTGGTTTGATTGTTTGCCTTGTTTAAATGCAAATTGTTTCCATGTTATGTGAGCTTGCCATGCTTTAATGATTGCCGTTGGTATGATGAATATGCTCACTATGTTATGATGCCATGTTATCACGTACAAGTTATCTATGTTGTTGGCATATATGCATACATGGCATGACACATGGCCCGGGCGGTGAGAAAGTCATTAACTAATCCAGGAAGGTCGGTGAGAAAGTTATGACTAATCCGGAGAGCCAATAGAGTAAGTCCTACATCATGATTCCATCTACCGTGGGTTGTGGAAGCGAGGAGTAGGCACCCTCCATCTTCGGGATGGAAGGGGGGAAAGGGTGCACACCGACGGGTGTGTACTCAACCATACCGGTATGAGTTTCCAAGGAGATATGAGCATCGCATCGCATTGCATATTTGATGATGATAAAGATATGTGATTATGAATGAGATGATAAACATGTTGTGTGTTGTTGCAATGTAAGTTGTTCTTTTGTTCCATTGCAATATACTTGCTGAGTGATGAACTCACGCTTGTGTTTTATGTGGTTTTCAGGCACATTGAGATCGGCATGCGGGAAAAAGGGGTTTAGCTACACTTCTACACGTAGCTCCATAATCATAGTCTATGATTAATCACTTGGAGACATGATATTAAGAGTTGTGCCATAAATTTAATGTATGGTTTAATTTAGCATGCTTGTGATTCCTTATTGGCTTCATTATAGCTTATGAAGTGATTGAGCATGGTATTATTGGCGTAATTTGATGATATATCCATTTATGTTGATGTTTTAGATGTCGTGTGCTATGATATATCTTGCCATGATATTGATATTGTGTTAATTCATGTTAAAACAAAGGAGATGCTGCCGAAATTTCGATTTGTAGCATTTGCTCCTTTGCTGTAATTTATGATAAATTGTGGTATTATGTTGTTGTTTAGTCTATGTTTGGTAGCATTAAGGTATTCTAGATGCCGGGGTGTTACACCCAAAGCGTTAACAACCATTTTGGAAAGAATTCGGCAACATCCAAGCCAAATCACAAAGGAAGCATAAATCCCCTACACCACAACAAAAATACCATAATTTCTTCATTCTTTCTTTTCATACTAGAAAGAAATGGACATCTCAATTCTTGACATGCATGCACACTTTTCAAGAGCACTCCGGATTAGTCATATATCTTTATATGACTTTCTCATCGACATGGCTCGTCGACTCCTTTATGATTAATTATGCATAAACAATGTCTTGTTTTCCTTTTTCACCCTTCATTCATCATGTAACAACGGCACCGAATAGTCATTCACCAAATGACTTCTTCCTCGGTATCAAATGATGGAAACACAATTAACATCGAAGGTTGCGGAAATTCATATAGACTATGACGGCAAAGATAGTTGACAAGAAACACCACGTCGTAAAAGAACCCACATCAATTGAAAACTAAACTTGCACAACATTGCATTTCATCCAAATTCAACATTTTGGAAGAGAACATCAAAATTTCAAGTCGAGCATCTGCTCCCACAACCATCACAAACTTCCTCAAGGAGAGGGAAACTCATTCCCAAAAAGGTGAACACCTCACTAACAAAATCACTTTGTAAAACTTTCATAAAGTCCACCTTTTTGAAGCACTCTCAAACATCACACACATTTTCAAAACAACTCCAACTCTGGCCAAAAAGAGTTACAAATTAAATCTCAAGAGTTTCCAACACAACCCACTAAGTCCATCTGTTTCCTTTAAAATTTATTCCAAAGATAATTCAATTTGGACGCGAAGGAGCGCGATCCACTCAAAAACTTTTGGGGTGTAATTCCATACTCATAGCACCAACTAAACAAATTAGCCAAAACCAAATATTTTCACCAATTTCTACGAGTTTTAGGGAAACTCTGAAACACAGCATATGGAACACCTTGACCGAAAACCCTTCAACCAAAATGGCAAAGAACCAAACCAGTCCAAAAGCTTTTAAACACAAGCTCAGCATAAAAAAAACCATCTCTAGTACTCCACTACACTTTCCATTAAAGACTTCAATAATCACTATTTACTCCCTGAGAAGCCCCAACACAATTAAACCAAAAGCTTCGCAACAAATTCTTCCTCTAGTTACCATTCCCAACACTTTTAATTAGGGTTTATGATGCTTATCAAAAAGGCACCCAACCAAGACTATATTGACATGATCCCCATGGATCACCGAGTCAAAATACTTTTTATTCTAAATCTGAAACATAGTACTTCAACAAATCTTTCAGCAAGATCAACATATAAATTTCATACCTCCTATATATTCACGTCTCGACAACCGAACCTTATTCAGTTAAACACAACTTCAACATGTAAATATCATCTCCACAAGGAAGAATTCGAAAGTGAGACTCTAAGTTATACTTTCATCAAGGATAAAATCGTTCATCATGTTAATTATCCAAAGCTCACTCCATCGCAACATGTTAAAATTTTTCTCTATTTTAATCATGATTTTCCAACGAGTAATCTAAACAGTTACCACCACTACTTAGTCATCAAGAACAACAAATGGGCATAATCATCAACTAACAACATTACTTTTAGCTACCCTATACATAGGTGATAACAAATTACCACCACACAACATACTCCCATTATTTAAAATAGATTGAATACTAGCATTAACACTGCCCTTAACAACATCATTAGCAATAAGTCTTATGTCTTCTCAATTGATATCAATACTAGCATTATAGAGACACAATTGCATACTTCCAAATATACTAGTAGTTTGCAACAACGTAAATAGCAACTCTAATCAACTTCCAAATTAAAGTCACTAGGCAACACGATTAAATTTCTCTATTAATCCATTAGATTAGAGCATCTTTAAACAACCAACAAAGTTTCTTTAACAATAACAGCAGTCTACATCATCTTAATGTTTCAACTATGCATCAGGGTTTAAACTTTTAACATTAACGAGGATCAAAAGCACCTTTAAAGCAAGGCAACAAATTTTAAGCATGGACATTAACCCATTTAATCATTCTTGCTAAAAGTAAACTACATCACTAGTAGTCTATTTAATTTCAAGCTAGAGGTAACAACCGCATTGAATTGTTTCAACTCACAAATTAACTTAACAACACATCAATCCATAAACCACATTGTTACCTACTACATAGCATGCTAAACATCAACTCTTACTAGGGACAAACGATTTCAGTCAAAAGACTACTTACTTTGTTTGCAGCATTTTAGTTTTAAAACTCATCCCAAATTCATAAGGAAACTTGACTCTCAAAATTGCAATGAGACAAACCCAAACTTGGTCATGCAAAGGAATTCTCCAAAACACTTTTCAATCTCAAAGACTCCCACAGGAGGGAACCAACCGATCAAATAAACATTTGCAAATAAAACCTTACCACCAAACCCCAATCTTTCACGAAACAAGAAGGGTTTTTCAAAGATGATTTCTTAAACCAGTAAAATAACGAAATCAAACACTACGTACTACTACAAAGACACAGAACTTTAGCCCTGACAGCCAGGTCTGGCACAACTCCGCAATAACTCCTTTAACCTCAGAGAAAGACAAACACAGGGATAAATTGAATGCTTGTTCCCCATAATGCAATCAACAGACATCAAAACTGGAAAGGCGCCCAAAAGAAGTGCAACACTAGACTCCTCTTCTTCGTCTTCAACCAAGGAAGACAAAACCACACACCGCATACGGAATGATCCGCGAAAACCCAACACTTTTCATTTGATTCAAATCTACTAAAGCCAAGAAAAGCAATGAACACCGACCGTCAGAACGGCAAAGAACATACAAAGGAAACCACCATTAACTCTTCTATTTGACTCCAGTCAACTACCCGATCAACGACAAAAAGGATAAGCACTCTTCTCCTACAGGGGTTAATAGTTCTTCGGTGATGGCGCTAACCAGCCACACCGTCAAACCTCACCCTTACTATGAAATAAGAGAGGTGACCGAAACCCTTCGGCACCAAAATCCCACTTTTATCACCACAACAGGAATAATTCAATCATTTATCTCATAGACATAGCAACGTACTATATCAAATATAGCATTTAGCAACAAGGCTTAAATACAACATTTAAGCGTAAACAACGATACCCATACCCTTCCTATTGTGCATCCATGTGTGTCAAATTTTAGATTAGTTATACCACTTTTGCAAGTTTTAATATTGCTATCCTATGACAAAATTTTAGTAAAAACCTAAGCCATGTTTCTAAGTTATTCCACATCACATTTTAGTTGTACCCTATAGCATGATACTAAAAATACACATTCCAAGGACCTACAGCCCGCTCTGATACCAACTGTAACACCCCGGCATTTAATATGCTCGAATGCTACCAAACATAAGCTAAACAACATCTAAATACCATAATTAAACATAAATTCCAGCAAAGGTGCACATGCTAAAAACCGAGATTTCGGCAGCATCTCCTTTGTTTTAACATGAATTGAAGCAACAACAATAATAACATGTCAATGTGGCATAACGAACAATAGCAATAACATGATCAAACGGAAAAAAACAGCCACCATACCACTAAGGATATAAATTCTATCCATCACATGACAAATATGGACTAATCAATTACTCATAACGACCAACGAATCATCGAAACCATAGTTTAGTTCAATGAATTAACCATAACCATAAGGGAAGGAACATGTCATTGTTTAAATGTGTGATGCTAAGTGATGACGTGTGACTAGCTCCCTTTCCCGCATGTCGGATTCATGGTACCTAAAAGAAAACAACATAAACACAAGCGTGAGTTCATCACTCAACAAGTATATTGCAATGGTACAAACATAAACAATTACATAGCAATAATATCTCACATCATGTAAACCATCTCATTCATGGTCACATATTATCATCATCATCAATATGTATGAAGTGCAATGCGATGCTCATGTCTCCTTGGAAACTCATACCGGTATGGTTGAGTACACACCCGTCGGTGTGCACCCTCTCCCCCTTCCATCCCGAAGATGGAGGGTGCCTACTCCTCGCTTCCATTCACCGCGGTGAATGGAATCACGATGTAGGACTTACTCATTGGCTCTCCGGAATAGTCATAACTTTCTCACCGACCTTCCCCGGATTAGTTATGACTTTCTCACCGCCCGGGCCATGTATCATGCCATGCCATGTATGCAAATATGCCAACATCATAATCACTCTTACATTAACACATGGCATCATAACATAGTAAGCATATTCATCGTATCATTGGCAATCATTAGAGCATGGCATGTGATCATATCATATATCCAATTTCATCTATTCTCAACAAGCAACCTACAAACCGCTATCCATTACAATACACTTGCCTCAACCACAAGCAACGGATTGGTGGGAAGTAGAAGGCACTCCCGGGGTCGCACCACCTGCACATAGGTACCACACACTCACAATCATGTCCACAAAACAGTACGCAAACCCTCATCTACCCCGACATTGCCAACTACTCGCAAAACCAAAAAACAGCAGCCTTCCAAAAGGCATAACTCGGGTTCTAAGACTCCAAATCAATTAAACGAGTACATCCTCGCGTAGCTTAGGAAATTTCCCAACTTTTTATAGGTATAAGGAAAGACTGATTCGGTCTCTAAAGTTGTTTAATCTAAAAAATACCGTGATCTGTTCCAATCACGTCACAGATTTTAACACGCTGGGTAAAACAGCCATAAATTTCAAACGGCTGATCGGAATTTAACGTTCTTTATATCCACGGAAATATAATAAAATTATCTACAACTTCTTTAACATCCGTACGACCAGATTCCAACTCTAAATTGGCGAAAACGTGAACCCTAGGTCGACTGCTCATGCTGTCCCAAAACAGAAACGTGGTAACATCTAGATCTAATCCAATCTACTTGATTCCAGCAACACCAATTGATCTAAAAACTTGATAAACACCCTTAGAACAGTACCTAGACCAATCCCAAGGATTCCCATGGCCATACCTTTGCCCAATGCACGAAAACTGAATGGATCTCCACCCGATTCGCTCTCGCTCCTCGCTCCTCGCTTCCAATGGAGGGATCCTCGAGGTGCAGGGGTGGGGAGGCTACCCTAGGGCAGCAAGGGGGTGGAGGAGAGGTGGTGGAGAGGTGGGGAGGCAAAGGAGCAAAGGGAGGTGGGGCGCACGGCCAAGGGGTGAGAGGGGGAGGGAGGTGGTGCGGCTAGGGCACCAAGGAGGTGGGGGGCGCACAAACCAGATGGGGGGCAGCAAGGGGCAGGGGGAAGGCCTTTAACCAGCCCCCACACCTAATCCTAATCTTAAATGGATTCCCACTCCATCCCACCAAAGCCCACAACCCCCACTTTTAGGCCCAAACTCCCCCAGGAAGGCCCAAAACCCCGGAAACGGCCCGGAAATGCTATTAACCTCCATACCCTATGGTTTTAACCTTATTTCCACATCTCATAATGTTTTTGACCTCATCATGCACCATTTATAAGGTTCCGACACTCCGTGGTGACACAACACTTCAAAAGGCCCAAAAACGCGAGTAAACCTCAAGCCAAAAGGTTTTATTCTCTAATTTCACATTCTATAATGTCACACCATACTTTAGTGTCACAATATGGCTCTGATACCACCTTTGTAGGCCCCCGGATCGGCTATCCGGAGCCCTCTGTGTATTTCTGTACTAGTCCCAGATCAGCAGCTAGTATACACAATCAAACAGTGATGAATCAACAACCATATCACGAATACATAATAATAACACCAAATAAAAACAAAGACCTTATGGTCAAGATTTACCATTACGGCCTGAACAGGCAGAACAACATGAACAACTGCAGCGGAAGACGAAAACTCCAAGGCGACCCATCCAAATGCCCACAGGAAATCGAGTGGAGAGCGCGTCCTAGTCGTTGGAAATCTTGGACAGCTTCTTTCACTTCTGAGATAGGATTAGAGTGTAGCACGTGAGTACATAAAGTACTCAGCAAGTCTGGGAAATTATGCACAATGTAGGCTATCCAAAGATGGCTTAATATGGTTCTTTTGCATAAAGCCAAGTTTCATCAAATCATACTTGTTAATAATTTTCACAAAGCATATTTGAGCAATTCTTTTTAATAATTGAATTATGTAATATTGCAGTGAAGGTTCTAACCACCACTCACTAATATACAGGCTCTATCCGCCACATCTCAACAAAATCAGGGTTCAATCCATCCACATGGCTCTATCTGCCACGATTCACAAAATCAGGTTCCTTCCACCTACCTGGCTTTAGCCGCCAGAAGCACACCCGAGAGTTCTAACCGCTCCCGGATCCCAAAACAAACCATTGTTTAGTTTGAAACCAAAAACCAAAGTCTACCAGTATGAAAGCATTCAGCAAGCTTTGCCTTTGACCGTGGGCACGGCTATTCGAATAGTTTTAACTCTACAGAGATGTACAACTTTACCCACAAGACATGATATTCCCTTGATGCCAAGCTATTAGCACACTTCCTTAGGTGTGCCGGCAGGGATATCATGACAAGGCCTTTACAATGTATACACCTAACCTGACCCACCCGCTGAGGTTTCACCGCTGTTAGGGTTATATCCACCCAGTACAGAAGCCCCCTCTTGCGCCGTGTGAGAAAAACAACAACAATGCCTCTATCCGGCGCTCACATTCCACCGTTTGGTGAGTCTAAGTTAGGTTTCTATAAATTATTCAGCCAGGTCGTGCCCACTTTAAGGTTGTACGGTTATGCTTAGAATGGAGACAGTCATAAGCGTCGGTCCTTAACTGACTTGGGGCGGTACTTGCACAAGGAAAACTAGTGCTATATCCGCACCCGCCAAACAAACCATTCCGCCCAAGTCCAAACTATTTTTCATTTTATTTTTATTTTGTACACCAAACGGCAATACTCCTTGCCTATAACTTTCAACTCAAAGTTTCTAGAGATAAATGAAATTTCCCACCCATAGGTGACTACCGACCGATTGCGATTCTAAGCATTTCTACCGAACTATTCTATTCCACCAATAGTTTATTTTATAAAATACAAATAGCAGTGTTGATAAAATGCGTTATAATCAATTCTATAATCTCCAACACTCATGAGAGCACCAAGATTTTCCCGAATTCATTACCATGATACTATATAATTCAGTCCAATTTGGTACTCCAACAAGTAAAGTCTATATTAGGTGCCATCATAACTCCAAAATCCTGCCAAGCTATTATTATCATTGTATATGAAACAATCCCCTCAAAATATGAGTCTCCTCATTGATTACCCATCATCCACACACCGATTGGTCTGTTAATCTACTTGATCCACCGAGAATAATTCATAATCTCATCCCCGAGCATCTTTTAACAAAGATTCCTTAACCCAAGATTTGATTAGCTCATCGGCTACAATGATTTCCATACTTAGTGACACCAGATCGACTACATAAATCATACGAAATCCACATTATTCATGATTCCACTGATAATACTTCATAACATCAAATCTTTAATCCTTCACATTACCACCTCTAAATCATCTACTTTAATCCACCAGGAATACGTAATATTATTATTTGCTAAATCACCGACTATTCTGGACTATTCACAATTTTCCATAATTGATTATCACGAGTCTATATTTCCATAATCATCTATTTCTTAATCAGTCCTCTAATAATAACCTCTCACAAACACTAATAATCCAACTAACTCCGATTCCCATTTGATACTATTCTATTAGCCCAAGGAATCCAATTCAACATATTATTCACTGGCAATGATTTATGTAACCCATCAGAAATACTTCACAACACCATACATCTTCCACAATTTCCCCCAATTCATTACAGTGTGAACTACTATAACAATCCAACTTCACAATATTTCAACCATCAACATTCATAAATCAATTTCATAACTAACAATCCCCATCAACACTAATATTCATGTAATCTCCAATCAAATTGGGTTCTAGCTTCAAGCTACATTCTATACTAATATGTTCCATCCAAACTCTCTTCCCAATAGTCATTTTCCTAATAAAAGAATATTTTTTCAAAAATATTTATATTGGTGGATTACTATACTAGGGCGACAAAGGATCATGGATAACAATATCAAGGAGGTAGGAACAACAGGTATAGCTAATAGCCTAACGTCAACATCATTCTTTTATATAAATAGCAATGCAATTTGTAAAACATGGTAAAACGTTTATAAATTGTAGGATCAACATGCGTCAAGGAGACTTGCCTTGGTCACAGCGAAAATGTTGAACACTTAAAGTCCGGCGGCGGGATCGGCGGTTGCGTCGGGGTCCCTGGCTACGCGCAAAACGAGGCAACAAATAAATAAAAGAAAATAAATAAAATCCAAAAATTATAAAAGTTATACTGGCAGGTAGATCTTGATTTTAGATGAATTTAGAAATTTGAATGGAGTCAAACGGAGTTCGGACGGAAAAGTTATGAGCTTCCGAAGTTTGAAATTCGAAAAATTGGAAAATCGGGAATATTCCCTGGAATATGCCTTTGGTTGACTGGTCTGACTTTTGACTTTGACTGGCCTCTTGCATGTGGGGCCAAGGTGTCATCCACCCAAGCCTTCTTCTTGCTTGGGCCATCTCCAAAATCGAGTGTATCAAATCAATTCGACAATAGAAATCGATCGGCAAACTGGTTCAATTCAAATTCAAATTCAAAAAATTGTAAAAATTTGTCGTAAATTTTCCTAAAATTAGTATTGATAGATTTATGACATTTGACATCCAAATTATTTGAAAACGCAAAATTTTGAGATATTTTTGACGCAAAACCGAATTTATATTATTGAAAAGTGTAAAAAAATAGAAAACAGTACCAGACCCATTAGGCCCTGTCCGGCCCACTTAAAGTCCACACGTTATACACCCTGTTCTGTGAAGCTTCGGATACATTTATTGCACTTTCTACACTCCTTATGCTTAACTCTTGAAGTTGCCAGTGTCTCTGTCGGGACCTGAATTTGCAAATCTGGACCCTCTGTGTATTCAGCACTAGTCCAGGAACGCGCTAGTGCACACAGTCTCAACATTGGTAAATATCACAATCATACTCAATGAAATAATAAGGTGCCTTAAATAGTTAACCAAACGGGTTGCTCGACCTTATGGTCAAGTTACAAATATATGCCACGCAGGGCGATAACTCAATAAGAGAGAAATAACTGTAGCGGAAAATAAGATAACTTCGTGGCGCCATCCAGTATACCACAGGCAACTAACTGGGCTCGCTCCCTAATTAGACGGTTCCTCTTGGAGCTCCTCCTCCAAAGCTGCTGTAGCTTCTTCTTCAACTGGTGTTGTATTGTGGCAAGGGTGAGTACTTGGTACTCAGCAAGTCATGCACAGAATGCAAGCTAATATACTACATGCATGGCTTAGTACAAAGGAGTAGCTCAGGGTATATTTGCAATAAAGCAGCATCTTGACAAGTAACATAAGTAGATTCAAAAGCGGTAGAAACATGTTTAAGAGCAATAACTTTTCCAGCAATTAAATAAACATCTTTCCCAAATCTGAACCACATTTCCATCAACATCATTATTAAACCAAACCCAACATTTTAAAACCAAGTTGTTTCCAAGAGAATCTAACCATTGACTGTAATTCCCAAGCGATGTCCAATGCCGCGGACACGGCTATTCGAGTAGATTTTACACTCTGCAGAGGTTATGCACTTTACCCACAAGATACAGCCAAACACCACAAAGGCGAGTGTCCATAACAAAGTCTTTCGGAAACTTCTAACAGCACAAGTGGGCCTCCCCGGTTATTGAGCACTAACCCTTCCCTTAGCAAAGGCGAAGTCTAGGCTATTTAACCGTTAGATGGGTACCTGGCCGTAGCCCCGGTACGCTCTCCCGTACAACTACACAAAAGGTGTAGTTGACATCCTGAGGTCCCACAGGTACGTTATTAGCAACTTAATCAACTAGGTCCGTCCCATTACAAACATGTGGTTGCACGGTTGACTCAGTTCAAAGGCTTGCAAGGTTAAGTCCTTAGGGTGACCAGGGCAAGACTACCCGAAGAACCAAAACAACGTTCCCGGTGCCACAACTGGCCCACCCGATCATTCTTGCCACATGCCCCGGTCGAAAACTATTTACCAAACCCCCAGTTGATTACCATGCACCACGTGCCATCAACATCACAACACATGATACCTTTCCAAAACAGGTTCAATATATCATTAAGTCAATGTTAACATTTGATTGTCCAAAATCATGTCATGAGCACGTAGCAGGTCTAAGCAATATACTACAACGATCTAAATTCCCATGTTGGCAATTTAATGATGTCCAACTAATAATCCACAACTAGGGTGACAAGGGGTTCATGGTACATATTTAATTAACCAAGGTGTCATACAGCAATTTGGCATTTATCTAATTTCCCATAATTAAATAAAGTATTTTCTAATTAAACTAGCATGCAATAATTTAAACCAAATTAAGTTGAAATTGGGATCAACATGGTCAAAGCACAACTTGCCATCAAAGAGTACTTGTTCTTGGTCCTGAGCTTGCTCCTGAGTCAATACTTCACCTTCGAAGCCTTCAGGCACTTCAACGTCTACTCGTAAAGCGTGCAAATAGAAACAAATGAATAAAATAGTGGACAAAAATTGTACAAACATCCAAATGAATTCCACAAACAGAGAGAGCATAATTTTATGAATTTTTAGAAACTGGAATCGTCAAATTCGGAGTTTAGATGCAAAAGTTATAATCGTTTAAAGTTTAAAGAAAACATTAATTAAATAAAAACAGAGAAATATTCATAATCACAAATTAATTAAAATTCATATTTAAGTAGGTCTCATTTTTATGAAAATTTAGAAATTTGAATCACTCAAATCGGAGTTGAAACACAAAAGTTATAAGCGTTTGAAGTTTGAATCCATTTTTTAAATCAATAATCCGAATTAATAAATCATTTTCTTTTTCGGAAATCATTTTATTGCGTCAGCATGACACGTGGACCAATCAGAGGCCGCCACGTCGCCTCGGGTCCATGGACCCGGTGCACGGTTTGGCTTGGTCCACCGTGGACCCGGTCCACGGCTCACGTGTCTCACTGACAGGTGGGCCCCTCGGATGACGTCAGCAGTGACGTCATCACGCACGGCTGAGGGACGGCTGACAGCTGGGCCCCACCGTGACGTCAGCGGTGACGTCATGGTGCGGTTAGCTGGGACGCTGACACGCGGGCCCCACGCTGACGTCACGCGTGACGTCAGCGGCGACCGGGCGGCGACCGCGCTGACCGCGGCGGTCAGACTTCCGCCCACGTGGCTAGATCTCGGCCGTTGATTTGAAAATCAATGGCCCAGATCGGATCTGGCTTAACGCGTTAGGAAACTACTCGGTTGATAAGGACCGTTCGATCTTGATCAGACGGTCAATATCTAATCTAACGTTATCACGTGGGTTAACGCTAGCCGTTTGATCTAGATCTAACGGCTGAGATTGGATCTAGTACGATGCGGTTAAGGCTACGTGGCACAATCTAAACCGTTGGATCTAAATAGATCTAGGGATTAGCACGTGGGATCTCACCGTGGGTGACGTGGACGATTCTGGGCCCTTGGATCTGGATCGAACGGCTGAGGGAGTTCGGGTCCGGCGATGGCTTGCGGCGGAGTTGTTTCGCCGGAGACGGGGGCGGCGACACGCCCGATGGCGTTTGGGCATGATTCCAGCGAAGTGAAAGGTCCCCTACAACGCGGCTGGTCCTTGCGGTTCCGGATCTGGGCTCAACGGCGGCGGAGGACGGCAGACGGCGACGGAAACGACGAATAACCGCGGCGGGGCGCTAGACCAACTACGGCGAGCTCTAGCGAGCAAACGGTGGCGGCTCAGGCGACGTGAGCTAGGGCTACGGGTGCGCACGGAAGTCAGCTTCCCGGTGGCGGCGGCGCTTTAAATAGGGGCCTCGGCTTTCGTGAAAAGCGCGAAGACAGAGGCCCACACGCGGGCGGCGGCGGAGTCCGACGAGGACTCGGAGAGGGGTGACGTGGCTCAACGCGAGCCATTGGATCAAGATCCAACGGTGCGGGGGTTTGGGCTCGGGTCCGGCTCGGGCGACTTGGCTGGCTCGATCGGGCTTGGGTTCGGGTGACGTGGCTCAATCTCGGCCGTTCGATCTTGATCGGGCGGTCGAGAGGGTTAGGGTTAGTGTTAGGTTGGGTTCGAGTCGGACGGCCGTTCCATCAAAAACCTTTCTAGGGTATTGATTTAGAGTTCCTCAAAGTCTAGTTGATTAATCTTTTTAAGATCTTGTTTAATCTTGAAGTTTTGATTAGATCAATTATCGTCATCTTTTGTCACAGCAAGCTTGCGAGGTTCATAACGTTTAATCCGTAAGTCCGATCGGGCTGATTCTTTTCGGGTTCAATTCATATTGGAATCTAGTTTCTTGTGTCCAAATTTTCGATCGATACGATTGTTGGATCTCTAGGAATTCATGTTTTACCGAACCTCTGTCAATCTTTTTTTGTTGAATACGAGGCATTTATTTGGTTCCGTTTTGGGGTGAACCTTTAGTAGATCAAGAATTTGGTTTTAGCTTCCGCACAATCATTCACCCCCCCCTCTGATTGCTATATTCGTATACATTGATCCTACAAGTGGTATCAGAGCAAGGTTTTTCTAATCCATCTTAACCGGTGATTAAATTAATGGATCGTTATTCGACAAAACCGTGTGTGTTCGATGGTGTTGATTTTTAGTTTTGGAAGGCCAAGATGGAGGCATTCATCCAAGCTCAGGGCTTCGCAATTTGGGAGAAGGTTTACAAGCCATATGAAGTTCCCGAGAACGATAACGTCAACGACGCCAATCGTGCACATGTTGAAGCAAATAGCAAGGCGTGCAACTTGATCATCAAAGGCTTGGGACGCAGCGACTTTGATCGTGTGGTTCATCTTTGATCCGCATATGAGGTATGGAAATCTCTTTGTGATTACCATGAGGGTTCTAACACTGTCAAAGAGGTTGTAACACCCCAATTTACAAAAAGGATTACTGTAACACCCCAATATTTGCGTTTCATGAAATTAAATATTATTTTGCACATTTGTGAATTTTTGGAATTTTCTGGAATTTATTTGGATTTAATTTGAATTTATTCCATATTGAAATAATTAAAGAAATGAAATTTTCAAATAAAGTTTTGTTGGAAAATATTTTATTTGAGTCCCAAATGCCCTAAAATACTTTCCAGAATTTTTCTGGAATTTTTCTGAGTATTTTGCTATTTTTCTTGAATTAAATGAATTACTGGAAATTATTTTAAATATTAAATCGCTGGAAAATTGAGGCGGGTCAAGTACTGTTCATCCGACCGGACCCGAGTCCGACTCGAGTCCGACCCGAGCCACGTGACTTGATCGAACCCCATTCGATCCGAACCGTTGGATCAGAATCCAACGGTCAGGATCCGCGCTTGTAACACCCCGGCATTTAATATGCCTGAATGCTACCAAACATAAGCTAAACAACATCTAAATACCACAATTAAACATAAATTCCAGCAAAGGCGCACATGCTAAAAACTGAGATTTCGGCAGCATCTCCTTTGTTTTAACATGAATTAACACAATATCAATATCATGGCAAGATATGTCATAGCACACGACAAATAAAACATCAACATAAATGGATATATCATCAAATTACGCCAATAATACCATGCTCAACCACTTCATAAGCTATAACCAAGCAAATAAGGAATCACAAGCATGCTAAATTAAACCATACATTAAGTTTAAGGCACAACTCTTAATATCATGTCTCCAAGTGATTAATTATGGACTATGATGGTGGAGCTACGTGTAGAAGTGTAGCTAAACCCCTTTTTCCCGCATGCCGATCTCAAAGTACCTAAAAACAACATAAAACACAAGCGTGAGTTCGAAAACTCAGAAAGCATATTGTAATGGACAACAAGATCATTTACAAGACAATAATACCTTACATCACATATAACATCTCATACTTGAGCACATAACAACATCATCATCATTAAATATGTATTGCAATGCAATGCAATGCAATGTTATGCTCATATCTCCTTGGAAACTCATACCGGTATGGTTGAGTACACACCCGTCGGTGTGCACCCTCTCCCCCCTTCCATCCCGAAGATGGAGGGTGCCTACTCCTCGCTTCCATTCACCACGTGAATGGAATCACGATGTAGGTCTTACTCAATGGCGTTCCGGACTAGTCATAACTTTCTCACCGGCCTTTCTCGGATTAGTTAATGACTTTCTAACCGCCCTCGCCCCATCTCATGTCATGCATGCAACTATGCCAATTATCATATTTCACATGTACATAAACATATGGCATCTCATCATGACAAATATTACACATGGCATCGAATCATGATAAGTATAGACACATAGCATCATATCATGATAATCATACTCAATATATCATTGGAAAACAGCAAGCAAGGCAAGTGATCATAGCAAGTATTCAATCTTTCATCCAATATCAACAAGCAACCTACAATCCGCTATACATTACAACACACTTGCCTCAACCGCGGGCGACGGATTTGTGGGAAGTCGAGGGCACTCCCGGTGTCACACCACCTGCACATAGGCATCACACACTCACAATCATGCCCACAAAACAGTACGCAAAACCCCATCTAACCCGACATTGCCCACTACTCGCAAAACCTAAAAACAGAGGTTCTGTCCCGACGGGACAGCAGCCTTGCAAAAAGCATAACTTGAGTTCTGGGACTCCGAATCAATTAAAAGAGTACATCCTCACGTAGCTTAGGAAATTTTCCAACTTTCTCTAGGTATATGGAAAGACTGATTCGGACTCTAATGTCATCTAATCTACAGATTACCGTGATCTGTTCCAATTACGTCACAGATTTTAATACGCTCGGTAAAACAGTCATACCTTTCAAACGGCTGGGCGGAATTTAACGTTCTTTATATGCACGGAAAGATAATGAAATTATCTACAACTTCTTAAAAGTCCGTACAGTCAGATTCGAACTCTAAATTGGCGAAAACGCGAACTCTAGCTCGACTGCTCAATCTGCCCGAAAACAGAAACGTGGCAACATCTAGATCTAACCCAAATTACTCAAATCCAGCGCCTCCAATTGATCAAAAAACTTGGTAAACTCCCTAATAACAGTACCTAGCTCATCCCCGAGGATCCCCATGATCATACCTTTGCCCGACGCACGAAAACTCCAATCGATCTCCTCGCTCCTCGCTCCTCGCTCCTCGGATGGATCCATGAGGATGCAGGGGTGGGGAGGTCACCCTAGGGCAGCAAGGGGGGTGGAGAAGAGGTGGTGTGCAATGGGGAGCAATGGGGGCGCCATGGGGGCAAGAGATGGGGCGGCTAGGAGGTGGAGGGAGGAGGAAGGGTGGCGGCTAGGGTTAGGGGCGCATGGGGCAGGGGTGAATGCCCCAAGGGCTGGTGGGGAGCCCTTTTACCAGCCACCACACCCAAACCTAGTCCGTTACGGAGACCTACTCCATCCCACCAAGGCCCAAACTCCCCTGGGAAGGCCCAAAACCCCGGAAACGGCCCGGAAAAGCTATTAACCTCCATATCCTATAGTTTTAACCTTAATTCCACATCTCATAATGTTATTAACCTTATCATGCACGCTAAATAAGGTTACGACATTCCGTGGTGTCACAACGCTTCAAAAGGCCCAAAAACGCGAGTAAACCTCAAGCCGTAAGATTTCAAAAACAACTACCAAGTCCCCAAGGGACAAAAGGCTTCTCAGCCGCATAGGCTCCATCAACCCAAAACGCTCGAATCCTCACGACAAACATTTCGCACTTCTATCACAACCAACCTGACTACCACACTCCATCAGACTCAATCATGACACATAATCCCATCTCTTCCAATTATTTGACCATTTTCACAAAGAATCAAAATTAACTAATGTCAGCTACGTACATAGCCTTCATCGACAAAACTTTTCTTTTCTTCCACAAACCACGCTACACTTTCATTCTACCCCCTCCCAGGCATAACACACACCCATGGACAACTAGCTACGACAAAGTTCACCACAGATCACTATATTTCAAATTATCATCACTTTTTAATAATCCAACCATATTCTCAACAAGGTTTGGACCGACATCACCAACTTCCAACATGACCACCCTTCGAACCACAACCAAAGTTCTACGCCTAGCCCAAGGTAGAGCTGTAAATTATTACCAAACCTCAACTGGTTCTTTTCCTATGAGGGTCTCGCCCTCACACTTTCTCACTCAAAAACTACCAAACCCATGAGTATAATCCTCCATTATGCTCAACAATTCCATAGACATTTCTATTCACATCTCAAACGAGAATGCCAACAAAGAGCAACTCCCTTAGTCGGATGAACCACATTCATCAACTCGAACCCAAAACACAACAAATCACTTGGAACAAAGGTTTGACAACCTCAAAAGATCACTCGATCTTTTTTTTTTCCTAAGTCAAGTCGCAAAGGAAAAACTCCAATCTCAAATCAATGCGATACATCTCGCATCGGGGACCACTCAAACAAAAAGAGAGACTCCACACAATTCTTTGTCAGAAATTCTCAACAATCAATGACAACTCGACTCACTTTCACCACAGCCAAGCATCTAATAAAAACAACATTGTGGAAGAGAAAAAAACGATTCTCAAATCAATCGAAAGAATCCACAACCGCCATAATAACTCTCAAGGAAACAAGGAAACCCAATCCTCTTACAACAAAGCCAAATGCCAGGAACTCTTCACTCTTTCTTTTCATGCTAAAGAGCAAATGGAAATCTAGATTCATGACATGAATCCAAGCTTTTCGAGAGCACACCGGATTAGTCATATTTCCCTATATGACTTACTCACCGACCTGGCTCAACGACTCTTTTATCAATAGACATATATAAATGATGTCATGTTTCCTTTTCACCATTCATTCATCATGTACAACGCTACCAAATAGTCATTCACAAGACAACTTCTTCCTCTGCATCACATGATTAAAACTTGGATAGCATCGATGATTGCGCCCAATCATAAAACTATGAGGGGAACACCATTAACAGGAAAACACCACGTCATACATAACGTCGACAATTGAAAGCCAAATTTGTAAAGCATCGGCGTTTAACCAAAATCAACATTTTGAAAGAGAACATCAATTCTCAAAGAGAAATGGGAGACTCATTTTCCCAAAATGAGAACACTTCACCAACCCGAATCACTTATAAACATTCATAAAATCCACCCTTTTGAAACACTCGCAAACACCACATGACCTTTTCCAAATAAATCCAGTTCCAATCAAATAGACTTAAATTAAATCTCAAGAATTTTCAACACAGCCCACTATGTCCATCGGCTTCCTTTTTAAGATTTACTCCAAGTATGCTTGGTCTAACAGAAGGAGCGCGATCCACTCAAAGGCTTTTGGGTTCAAAATCAAACTCATAGCATAAACTGAACAACTTAGCCAAAACCAAAGATGGGCACCAACCTCTACGAGTTTTAGGGAAACTCGAAAATGCAACATAAAGAACACCTTGACCAAAAACAACATTTAACCAAGATAGCAAACCACCAACCCAGACCAAAAGGTTTTATACACAAGCTCGGCATGAGACTCACCATAACCAGTGTCCCACTATCCTTAACATTTAAGCATTCCAAAATCACTATTTACTTATCGAGAAAACCCATCTTAAATCAATCCATACTACCTCCCCAAGAACCCCACAAACCAACACATCATAAAACAACGTATTCTATATTTCAAACGTAGTACTTCAACAGATACTTAAGCATGATCATCCTATCAATTTTTATACCATAAATACGTCAACATCTTGACAATCAAAACTTATTCCATTAACAAATGACTTCAACATACAAATAGTATCTCCATAAGACAAAGTCGAAAATTATGATGCTAAGATATACCTTCTTTAGGATACAATTCTATATCATGCTAAAATATCCATGGTTCACTTCATCGCCACATGTTATAATAACCTCTATTTTACAATGGCTTCCAAAAAAGTAATCCAAACAATTACCACCACTACTAAATCATCAATATCCATAAATAGGCATAATAATAAAAACAACTACATTGTTTTTAGTTACACTATCCATATACCATAACAAATTGTCACTACACAACATACTCCAACTATAAAAACAAATTTAATAGGTTAGACCATTCCAATGCTTTAGCAATAACATAAACAGCAAAGCCTATGTCTTCACAATTGACATCGATACTAGCATCGTAGGAACACAACTGCATACTTCCAATTATACTAATGGTTTGCGACAATATAAAAAGCAACTCTAATCAACTTCCAAATTAAAGTCACTAGTCAACACGATTAAATCTCCCTATTAATCCATTAGATTAGAACATCTTTAGACAACCAAAGAAAGTTTCTTTAACAATATCGGCAGTCTACATCATCTTAATGTTTTAACTATGCATTAGGGTTTAAAACTTTAAACATAATCGAGGGTCATAAGCACTTTCAAAGCAAGGCAACAGATTCTAAGCATGTACATTAACATATTTATTCATTCTCATTATAGGGTAATCTGCAACACTAGAAGTTCATTTAATCTTAAGCTAAGCACAAATATTACTTTTAACTGATTCAACTCACCAATTAACTTAAGAACAAATCATTTCCAATAACCACATTGTTACATACTACATGACATGCCAAACAACCATTTTCACTTTTGACAAACAGGATGCAACTCCACTTTTAAGGACAACCACAACTCAAGAACCAGAACGAACACCGATAGACAATTTCTCCTTTTCCAGGCAAGGAAGAAAACAAAACTCTAACAGAAATGCAGGAGAGTTCCACTCTCAAGTTCCAAAATTTGCCCACAAAACTCTTCAAGAAATCTCAAGATCCATACTTCCAAGAAGGAAGAAGGATGCACTAGGGAAAACAAAATGTTCAACCAAACCTCTTCCGATAAAGTTACAAAACTTAGCTCCACCCAACCTAAGGTCGGCACTAGGATAACTTCAACTCTTTTCTCATATAGGGAGGACAACAACCACATATGTTTCCTCCCTAAGACAATCCACAATAACCAGCTCACCCGGGTGTCAAAGCAACGGCGACTAAAAAGGCGCAACTCTAAACTCTTCTTCTTCGTTTCCAACCAAGGAAGACCAAAAACCACAAATCGCATGCGGAATGATCCGCGAAAAAACCAATACCAAACATTTTTCTTTTAGTTTCCATCAACTAAAACCAAGAAAACCAACCAAAACCAACCGTCAGAACGGTGAAGAACATACGAAGGAACCCACCACCAAACTCTTCTATTTGACTCCCGTCAACTACCCGATCTACTGACGTAAAAGGGTAAGCACTCTTCTCCTACAGGGGTTAATAGTTCTTCGGTGATGGCGCTAACCGCCACACCGTCACACTTCACCCTTACAATGAATAAAGAGAGGTGACCAGAAACCCTTCGGCACCACAACCCCACTTTAACATAATAACATGAACAATTCAATTCAATTCTTTCATAAACATAGCAACATACATAAACAAATGTAGCATTCAACATCAAGGCTCAAATACAACATTTAAGCGTAACGCAATGATTCCCATACCCTTTCCTACTGTGCATCCATGTGTGTCAAATTTTAAATTAGTTATACCACTTTTGCAAGTTTTAATGTTGCTATCCTATAACAAAGTTTTAGTTAAGACCTAAGCCATGTTTCTAAGTTATTCCACGTCACATTTTAGTTGTACCCTATAGCATGATACTAAAAATTCACATTCCAAGGACCTACAGACTGCTTTGATACAAACTGTAACACCCCGGCATTTAATATGCTTGAATGCTACCAAACATAAGCTAAACAACATCTAAATACCACAATTAAACATAAATTCCAGCAAAGGCGCACATGCTAAAAACTGAGATTTCGGCAGCATCTCCTTTGTTTTAACATGAATTAACACAATATCAATATCATGGCAAGATATGTCATAGCACACGACAAATAAAACATCAACATAAATGGATATATCATCAAATTACGCCAATAAAAGCATGCTCAACCACTTCATAAGCTATAACCAAGCAAATAAGGAATCACAAGCATGCTAAATTAAACCATACATTAAGTTTAAGGCACAACTCTTAATATCATGTCTCCAAGTGATTAATTATGGACTATGATGGTGGAGCTACGTGTAGAAGTGTAGCTAAACCGCTTTTTCCCGCATGTCGATCTCAAAGTACCTAAAAACAACATAAAACACAAGCGTGAGTTCGAAAACTCAGCAAGCATATTGTAATGGACAACAAGATCATTTACAAGACAATAATACCTTACATCACATATAACATCTCATACTTGAGCACATAACAACATCATCATTAAATATGTATTGCAATGCAATGCAATGCAATGTTATGCTCATATCTCCTTGGAAACTCATACCGGTATGGTTGAGTACACACCCGTCGGTGTGCACCCTCTCCCCCCTTCCATCCCGAAGATGGAGGGTGCCTACTCCTCGCTTCCATTCACCACGTGAATGGAATCACGATGTAGGTCTTACTCAATGGCGTTCCGGACTAGTCATAACTTTCTCACCGGCCTTTCCCGGATTAGTTAATGACTTTCTCACCGCCCTCGCCCCATCTCATGTCATGCATGCAACTATGCCAATTATCATATTTCACATGTACATAAACATATGGCATCTCATCATGACAAATATTACACATGGCATCGAATCATGATAAGTATAGACACATAGCATCATATCATGATAATCATACTCAATATATCATTGGAAAACAGCAAGCAAGGCAAGTGATCATAGCAAGTATTCAATCTTTCATCCAATATCAACAAGCAACCTACAATCCGCTATACATTACAACACACTTGCCTCAACCGCGGGCGACGGATTTGTGGGAAGTCGAGGGCACTCCCGGTGTCACACCACCTGCACATAGGCATCACACACTCACAATCATGCCCACAAAACAGTACGCAAAACCCCATCTAACCCGACATTGCCCACTACTCGCAAAACCTAAAAACAGAGGTTCTGTCCCGACGGGACAGCAGCCTTGCAAAAAGCATAACTTGAGTTCTGGGACTCCGAATCAATTAAAAGAGTACATCCTCGCGTAGCTTAGGAAATTTCCCAACTTTCTCTAGGTATATGGAAAGACTGATTCGGACTCTAATGTCATCTAATCTACAGATTACCGTGATCTGTTCCAATTACGTCACAGATTTTAATACGCTCGGTAAAACAGTCATACCTTTCAAACGGCTGGGCGGAATTTAACGTTCTTTATATGCACGGAAAGATAATGAAATTATCTACAACTTCTTAAAAGTCTGTACAGTCAGATTCGAACTCTAAATTGGCGAAAATGCGAACTCTAGCTCGACTGCTCAATCTGCACGAAAACAGAAACGTGGCAACATCTAGATCTAACCCAAATTACTCAAATCCAGCGCCTCCAATTGATCAAAAAACTTGGTAAACTCCCTAATAACAGTACCTAGCTCATCCCCGAGGATCCCCATGATCATACCTTTGCCCGACGCACGAAAACTCCAATCGATCTCCTCGCTCCTCGCTCCTCGCTCCTCGGATGGATCCATGAGGATGCAGGGGTGGGGAGGTCACCCTAGGGCAGCAAGGGGGGTGGAGGAGAGGTGGTGTGCAATGGGGAGCAATGGGGCCGCCATGGGGGCAAGAGATGGGGCGGCTAGGAGGTGGAGGGAGGAGGAAGGGTGGCGGCTAGGGTTAGGGGCGCATGGGGCAGGGGTGAACGCCCCAAGGGCTGGTGGGGAGCCCTTTTACCATCCCCCACACTCAAACCTAGTCCGTTACGGAGACCTACTCCATCCCACCAAGGCCCAAACTCCCCCGGGAAGGCCCAAAACCCCGGAAACGGCCCGGAAAAGCTATTAACCTCCATATCCTATAGTTTTAACCTTAATTCCACATCTCATAATGTTATTAACCTTATCATGCACGCTAAATAAGGTTACGACACTCCGTGGTGTCACAACGCTTCAAAAGGCCCAAAAACGCGAGTAAACCTCAAGCCGTAAGATTTTCTTCTCTAATTTCACAATTTGTAATGTCACACCAAAACGTAGTGTCACAGCGCTGCGCTGCTCGATCGGATCCGATCCGGATCCGTGCGCGCCGGGCCATCGTGGCCGTGGATCGCGCCACGTGGACGGCCGCGATTTCGTCTCCCCCAACGAGCCCGAGTCGGACTCCTCCGCCGTGGGCCGCCGTGTTCGTTAGGGTTTTCGGATTCGCACGGAAGCCGGGGCAATAAATACCCCCTCGTGATCACCCATGCACGCTGAGCACGCACGTCTAGGTCCCAACCCCCGAGCCGCCACCCTTAGCGCGCAATCGCTCGCCGACGTTAAGGACCACCGCCGTGAACTTTTGTCGTTTCCGCCGCCGTCAAGCTTCCTTCCACCGCTCCGATCCCGGATCCAGAACCCCCAGGTTAAGACGCGTCGGCCGAGACCTTTCTCTTCGCCGGAGCGCGCCCGAAACGCCGTCGGCTAGGTCGTCGTCCCCTGCGCCGGTGACCCAGCGCCGCCGCTCGCCATCGCCGGACTTCGAGCTCTGCCAGCCGTCGGATCTTCATCAAGCGGTCCAGATTGCGCCACATCACCGTCGGTGAGATCCCGTTCCAAAATCCCAGATCCAATCTCGACCGTTGGATCTAGATCCAAAGGTCCAGATCAAACGCGTTAACCCAAACGCGTGAGTCCAGATCTAATCTGGGCCGTTGGATCTAGATCCAAAGGTCCAGATCAAACGCGTTAACCCAAACGCGTGAGTCCAGATCTAATCTGGGCCGTTGGATTTCAAATCAACGGCCGAGATTACGCCACGTGACGGGGAGCTTGACCGCCGCGGTCAGTGCACCCGTGCGTATGACGCTGACACGCCAGGCCCGCGTGTCAGCGACACGACCAAACCGCACCATGACATCACGCTGACGTCATGGCGGGCCCGCACGTCAGCGGCCACCCCAGCCGTGTAGTGACGTCAGCGATGATGTCACCAGTGGGTCCCACCCGTCAGCACCGTGGCCGAGCCTCGCCGACGCCAAGAATGACGCTACCCGAGGGGGCCACTATCGGGCCAAGACACGTAAGCCGTGGGACCGAGTCCACGGTGGACTGCTGCCGTGGCCGAGCCCATGAGCTTTACCGACGCCACCGCCCAATCAGAGGCTGCCACGTGTCACTGCTGACGCAATAAATAATTTCCGAAAAAGAAAATGATTTAATAATTCGGTTTAATAATTGATTTGAATTTCAAAACTTCAAACGCTTATAACTTTTGCGTTTCAACTCCGATTTGAACGATTCAAATTTCTAAAAATTCATAAAATTCAGATCTACTCAAATATGAATTTTATTTAATTTTTGGACTAAAGTTTTTCTCTGTAAAATTATTTAATTGATTATTTAAACTTTAAATAATCATAACTTTTGTGTTTTAACTCCGATTTGAGCGATTCCAGTTCCTAAAAATTCATAAAATTATGTTCTCTCTGTTTATGGATTTTATTTGGATGTTTGGACACTTTTTGCCTATTGTTTATTCGTGTATTGCTATTTGCACGCTTTACGAGTTAGACGTTGAAGTGCCGGAAGGATTCGAAGGAGAAGTGTTGATCCAGGAGCCAGCTCAGGACCAAGAACAAGTACTTTTTGAAGGCAAGTTATGCTTTGACCATGTTGATCCCATTTTGAAACCTATTTTGGTTCAAATTATTGCATGCTAGTTTAAATTAGAAAATGCTTACTTAATTATGGGTAATTAGATAAATGCCTAATTGCTATATGACACCTTGGTTAATTATATATGTGCCATGACCCCTTGTCACCCTAGTGTGGATTACTAGTTGGACACTACTAAATTGCCAACATGGGTTTGTAGATCGTTGAAGTATACTGCTTAGACCTGCTACATGCTCATGACATGGTTTTTGGACAATCAAATGCTAATATTGATTTAATGATATATTGAATCGTTTTGGAAAGGTATCATGTGATGTTAATGGCACGTGGTGCATGGTAATCAACTGGGGGTTTGATAAATAGCTTTTGATCGGGTCATGTGGCAAGAACGATCGGGTGGGCCAGTTGTGGCACCGGGAATGTTGGTTTGGTTCTTCGGGTAGTCTTGCCCTGGTGACCCTAAGGACTTCACCTTGCAAGCCTTTGAACTGAGTCAATCTTGCAACCACATGTCTGTAATGGGACGGACCTAGTTGATTAAGTTGCTAATAACGTACCTGTGAGACCTCAGGAGGTCAACTACACCCTTTGTGTAAGTTGTACGGGTGAGCGTACCGGGGCTGCGGCCAGGTACCCATCTAACGGTTGGTTGGCCTAAACTTCGCCTTAACTAAGGGAAGGGTTAGTGTGCAACAACCGGGGAGGACCACTTGTGCTGTTAGAAGTTTCCGAAAGACTTTATTACGGGAACTCGCCTTTGTGGTGTTTGACTGTATCTTGTGGGTAAAGTGCATAACCTCTGCAGAGTGAAAAATCTATTCGAATAGCCGTGTCCGCGGTATTGGACATCGCTCGGGAATTACAGTCAAGGGTTAGACTTTCTTGAAAATAACTTGGACTTGAAAGGTTGGGTTTGGTTAAATAATGATGTTGATGGAAATGTGGTTTAGGAATGGGAGGGATGTTGATTAAACTTTTGGAAAGGTTATTTACGTTATACTTGTTTCTACTGCTTTCGAATCTACTTATGCTACTTGTCAAATCTTTGTTTCTGCACATACACCTTGAGCTACTCCTTTGTATCAAGCCATGCATGTAGTATATTAGTTGCATTATGTGCATGACTTGCTGAGTACCAAAGTACTCACCCTTGCCACAATACAACACCAGTTGAAGAAGAATCTACACCAGCTTTGGAGGAGGAGCTTCCAGAGGAACCGTCTACTTAGGGAGCGAGCCCAGTCAGTTGCCTGTGGTATACTGGATGGCGCCACGAAGTTATCTTATTTTCCGCTGCTATTATTTCTCTCTTAATAAGTTTCGCCCTGCGTGGCGTATATTTGTAACTTGACCATAAGGTCGAGCAACCAGTTTGACTATTTAATTAAAGCACTTTATTAGTATCGAGTGGTATGATTGTGATATTTACCGATGTTAAGACATTGTGCACTAGCGCGTTCCTGGACTAGTGCTGAATACACAGAGGGTCCGGATTTGCAAATTCGGGTCCCGACAATTACATGCGATTTGAGATAAAGCCTGGTGAGTCGCTAGATGATTTCTTTGCACGCTTTAATAAAATTATTAGCAATTTGCGTGCTGTTGAAGTTAGCTTTGATGATGCTGTTAATGCTAGACAATTGCTTGGTGCATTAGATATGTCTATTTGGGAGATGAAAGTTGCATCCATTAGAGAATCAACTATCATGAGTACACTTACTTTAGATGTTCTTTATTCTAAATTGAAAACTCATGAGTTGGATGTTCTTGCTAGGAAGGGTAATGTTAAATCAATTGCTTTGATCTATAATCCTAACATGTCAAAAGCAAATTCCTCTTCTAGCTTTGCTTTGTCCTCCTTGTCTTCTTTAACAGTTGAGCAAATTGAAGAATTTCCTGAAGAAGACTTGGCACTACTCTCTTCTCGCTTTAACAAAGCTTTATAGAATGTGAGAATAAGAAAGAGAGGTGGTCCTCCAAGGTGCTATGAGTGTGGTGATCTCAACCACATGCGTTCAAATTGTCCTAAACTTGCAGGAAAAACATCAAAGGAGGAGAAGGACAACAGAAAAGAGAAAAAGAAGTTTTCTTCAAGCGATAGAAAGAAGAACTTCATCAACCGTAAGGTTGTACATCGAGATCTTTCCGCACTACAAAAAGTCAACTTAAGCGATGTGGATTCGGAAAGCAGCGAGGATGATGCAACTCCAAGCAAGCATGATTTGATGGGGTTGTGTCTCATGGCAAGTAGCAAGGACAAATTTTTCACCGAGGACTCCACTCATGACAAATGACTTCAATGAGGTAGATCCTTCATATGATGAATTGGCTATTGCTGCTGCTCGTCTTGGGAAATTGCTTGATAAACGTGATAAGAAAATTAAGAAACATGATTTTCTTGTTGAATCATTGAATGCTGAAATTGCTAGACTTAAGACTTTGATTCCTAATGATGACGCTTGCAAATCATGTGACTTAATTTACAATGAGCTCACCTTGCTTAGGAAAGAACATGCTCTTCTGTTACATCAAAATGAGAAAAATGAGAAACATGTCAAAAATGCTAGTTGTTCTACCATTGATTTGCATGATACAACTCCATGTTCTAAATGCTTCATACTGGAATTGAAGTTGAATTATGCAAATGCTAGGGTTTCTCAAGTAACAGATGCTTTGCTTACACATGAGGTTCTTTCAAGCTCAACTTGTCGCAAGCAAAAAGGAAAAGTGGATGTTCCCTGCAATAATTGTTTAACTCTTGCTAAGAAAGTTGATTACTTGCAAAATTCTTTGGAACGTTTTACTAATGGCAAGAAAAACCTAAACATGATTTTGGATCAATCAAAAGTCAGCACTCAAAACAAAGGTTTAGGTTTCGATTCTTATGCTCATCATAAATCACATGCTCCCACTGTTGTTAAAACACTTGAAAGTGGAAAATTTGAAATTGCCAATGAGCCTAAGAAAACTGTTTTTAAGTCTGCTGGAGTTTTATCTTCTACTATGATGAATGCAAAATGTGCTTCTACTGTTAAAGCAAAACATTATGTTAAGTACACTTGCACTCATTGTGGTAGAGATGGACATATAGTAGATTTTTGCTTTAGACTGGCCAAACAACAAAAGAAAGAAAGAGCTAAGGCTAGGTCTAATTTCAGACAGGCACACTTTGTTTCTCATTATGTGCCTAGGGTGATGCAAACACCTTTTGTTGCTAAGAACACGGGAAAAGACAAATCTTTTTTGTGTATAAGAATGCTCGTGTTGTGCCTACTGTTGTGCGTCGTGTGTCTCAGTACTGGATTCCTAAACATCTTATTTCTAACCCCAGTACCGAGACCTCGACATTTTCTGCTTCTATGTAGGCTTCTCACGCGAGGAAGGAGAACATATGGCTAGTGGATTCCGGATGCTCACGCCATATGTTCGGTGATAAGATTTGGTTCTCCTTCACTCGTGCATCTCATGCTGAAAGTGTTATTTTTGAAGATGCTTCTTCTACCTTTGTTTTCGCAAAAGGCACTAGTCCAAATGGTGCAGGTACAAGTGCATATGTTCAGGGGGAGAATATCTTTGTTCATGAAGATGATGATGATGCTGTTGAGGATGAGATAATTGGAGTTTGTTGTGTGCTTATGTGCTCGTTTTCAAGCTTCCCCGCGTGCTTCACATCGATAAGCTATCAAACGAATTTTCAGGTATCTCCATAATACTCAAGATTTTGGCATTTGGCTTTTTGCTTCCTCATGCATTAGTTTAAGAGCTTTCTCTGATGCTGATTTTGGAGGATGTAGAATTGATAGAAAAAGTACATCTGGTACATGTCATTTCTTGGGCAATTCTCTTATTGCATGGTCATCTAGAAAACAATCTTCTATTGCAAATCAACTGCTAAATCTGAATATGTGGCTGCTGCTAGTTGTTGTTCTCAAATTCTTTGGATAGTAGCTACACTTAAAGATTATAGGGTTAATTTGGATAGTGTTCCTATTTTGTGTGATAACACTAGTACAATTTGCATTGCTAAGAACCCTGTGCAACATTCTAGAACAAAACACATTGATATTAGATTTCACTTTCTAAGAGATCATATTGAAAAAGGGAACATTTTGCTTCATCATGTGGATACTAAACATCAATTGGCAAACATTTTCACAAAACCTTTGTCTTCTCGTTTTGCTTTTATTCGGGGAGAACTTGGGATTGTTCATCCAATGGGTTTATTTTGAGGGGGAGTTTCCTTGCCAAGTTCTTTCACTTGATGAGCTTACTTTATCATATTTCTTTATATATTATGTAATTGAGCTGATATATGATAATCTAAATTGTCTCACTTGAACTAAAAATGACATTGCAGAATTTCTTGATCTGACTGCCTATAGCTAGATACTCTGCGATATCTTACGCTTCTAGGCTTGATATTGAACCTTCTTGACAAATTTGTGCTATGAAGCAAGTGTGTTTTCAACTTTACTCTTTCATAAGACCTTTTAATCTCTTTGCATGTTTACAATTAAAGAAATATGAAAAGAAAAGGGAATCATTAAAAAAAGGGTTGTTAAAAGCAAAAGCCTCAAGTTATGTGCTTCAGGCATGCTTTCCCTAAAAAGATAAGATGTATGCTTCAAGCATGCCATTCCCTCAAAGACAAGATGTATGCTTCAAGCATGCCACTCCAAGGAAATAAAAGAAGTATGCTTCAAGCATGCCACATGCAGTTTACTGTTTAAAGAATAAATTGGTTTACTAGATTGGAGTTGAAACTACTTACTCGCTCAGAGTTGTTAGTTGCTTCAATTTTGAGCCTTTGATTTTCTACTAAGATCTTGCTTAGTACTTGGCTATAGTTGACTGAATTGAGGTTGAGATGCATGTCATTCCCTAACTTGTTAAAATCACATTAAGATCATGTATTTTGCATATTATGTGATATATAAGGTTATATGATCGAATGACCTCATCTTTTCCTGTCTTGGCACTCCCTTGTTTCTCCTTGTGAAATCATTACTACAGGGAAAATTTTGAACATGTTCTCTTTTTTGTATTCTTGATGAATCCATTGTCAAAGGGGGAGAAGTTTGGGAATCTTTGAGAAGTTTAAGGAAAAAGGGGGAGAAGTTTTTGGAATTTTGAGAATTTTGTGAGAAGTTTGGAGAATTTTGGAATTTTTGGGCACATTGCACATTCACACACATTTTCCTTCTTAGGGGGAGATTTTTCGTATTTTCACCCAGGGAGAGTTTCTTACTTAGCATATTGGTCAAAAGGGGTGTTTTTGTGTTTCCTCACTTTGGTTTTGGTGTTAACTCTTTGGATCTCAAAAATCCTTTTGTAAAGTGAATGCCAAATGTTCAATCCTAAGTGGTGTTGCCAATGTTTTCATCAAGGGGGAGATTGTGAAATCATGTGCTAAAAAATTGTCTTAAGAATTGAATTTGAAAAATATGTTTGTACATGTGTTTGACAAATTGACAAGAAACAGTGTTTCTCTTTTAGCGTCGGACTGAATTTCGCAAAAACAGTAAGTTTCCCATCTGCGCCGGACTGTTTCTCGCATCTACGCTGGACTAAATATTCGGTCCGCCGTGAACATGTTTTTGAGGCTTGAATTCACATCTACACCGGACCAAATTGTTGGACCGTGGTGAACTGCGTTTTTTGCAGCTGTTTCTACATGCACGCCGGACCAAATTTTTGGTCCGTCGTGAACAGCATTTTGAAGCTTATTTTCGCATGTACGCCGGACTGATTTTTGTTTAGTCCGTCATGAACATGTTTTTGTGCCAGACCAAGTTTTACAAAAACAGTAAGCTTTTATGTTACGCCGGACTATGCACGCCGGACCAAATTTTCGGTCCATCGTGAACGCATTTTTGAGCGTGTACGACGGACCAAAAATTTGGTCCGTCATAAACGTGTTTTTTGAATATGTTTTCTCTAATTTGAACTGAGAGTTTCGTATGTACGCCAGACCGGGTTTTTGGTCTGTCGTGAGTTGTGCCGGACCGGTGTTTGGTCCGGCGTGAATGGTCTTTTGCTCGATTAGGGTTTTGAGCAATTTTGAAATTGAATTTTGGTTTGAATTTGAGATTATGAAATTGGTGAGAATTTCATGATGCTTATTTTGAAGTGGACTTTATGCAATGCTCGTGTGAGTAGTTGCATGGATTGACTTTGAGTCAAGTCGTGGACTTGTGCTCGGATTCGTTTCTTGTTTGCTCATGTGCAGGTATTGCTCGAGGGCGAACGTGGTCGATGACGTGATCGGAACTAGGTTCATGGAGGAACTGAGGTTCGGGACTAGGTTCAGGAGGAACTGAGGTCTAGGTGATCAAGGATGTCATGCGGGACGTTCGGGCTAAGAGAATGGTGCACATTAAGAATGGTTAGTCACGTGAGTATGGCAGATGGGCCATACGCGTGCAGAGTTGTTAGTCACGTGAGTATGGCAGGGTTGCCATACGCGTGCAAGAGTTGTACTCGGCCAGGTTGGGCCAAGTGGAGTTCTGTTGAATACATACTCCTTCTAGGATTAGGAGTGGGACTCCTTCTAGGATTAGGAGTAGTAATTGTATTCAGGATTCCTTGTGTTTTGCTCCTTTAAATAGGAGGGGTTGTCTCCTGTTTAGGGCATCAACCCAGACATTGAGAGCTTTGGGCTTTGTTTTAGGGTTTGTACTCTTTTGATGGGAGTACTTTATACAAAAGAAATAAAGATCAATTCTTCAAGATCCTTGCATGCTATAGTAACCACATTGCTACAGTGTTTCCTGTTTCGGTTCTTGTTTGCATGCTTGTTCTAATTCTAGATTGGTTTTTGATTCTTTGAGTTTCATCTTGATTTGATCCATCAAAAACCTTTCTAGGGTATTGATTTAGAGTTCTTCAAAGTCTAGTTGATTAATCTTTTGAAGATCTTGTTTAATCTTGAAGTTTTGATTAGATCAATTATCGTCATCTTTTGTCACAGCAAGCTTGCGAGGTTCATAATGTTTGATCCGTAAGTTCGATCGAGCTGATTCTTTTTGGGTTCGATTCGTATTGGAATCTAGTTTCTTGTGTCCAAATTTTTGATCGATACGACGGTTGGATCTCCGGGAATTCGTGTTTTACCGAACATCTATCAATCTTTTTTGTCGAATACGAGACACTTATTTGGTTCCGTTTTGGGGTGAACTTTTAGTAGATTAAGAATTTGGTTTTAGCTTCCGCACAATCATTCACCCCCCTCTGATTGCTATATTCGTATACTTTGATCCTACAGAATGTTTGTTGGTGATTATGTTAGAGCATGTTTGTTGTTGTTCTTGGTCTGATGGCAGTAGAAGATGTGAATGAATGGTAGTAAATGATGTATTTTTATTTTTGATTTGGTTGTCTGAGTGTAGCCTTGCACAGTAGAATAGGATATGGTTAGGATTAGTGTGATTTAAGGGTTAGGGTTAGTGTGATTGTGGGTTAGATTAATGGGTAGATGCATATATGGATCAATCGGTAGATGCATGTATGGATTAATGCATGATGTTGCACGAATACTAGATGATAATTTAGGTAAGGATTGTGAAAAATTTTATTTGTAGCATTCAACGATCTAATGCCTTTTATAAGTTGTTAGCAATTACTCACATTAACTTGATGCTTTGGATTAGCTGACTGCTTGTTGTTATGTATTAGAAGATGGCAGACCAAGGCGACATTGTTGGGAGCACGATGACAAGATAAGGGTCAGATTTCGATGTAAGTACTATCACCAAGAGAAGAAAGAAGGTGGTTCAACCCGATTGCAGAACCAATTGGTAGGGCACCAAAAACGTGACGAAGGGTTTGTCGACAGTCAACACACGCAAACACCGGGTTTAATTTGGGTGTGAGCATTCCAGCCGATTTGATTCTGCAATTGGCAAGAGGAAGATTTAATTTGACCAGCCTTTTGAGCCGATATATTTTCTAATAACTATCTAATCTAAACACCCGTTCAAGCTAATTAGACGAAAAGTAACCGGTAGGTCCAAACAGCCTGATTGAGCTGATTAGATGAAGGATAAAGGTAGATTTTTCCTGAAAAAGTTGATGCGCGACAACATTGGAGAAAAAACAAACCTAGCTGGCGCAAGTTGACAAAATCAATAATCAGCGATACGCAACTTTATTGATCAAGCGAATTATAGAGGAAAGATTATAAATATAGAATTCTACTCCTAGTTGATAGAAAAAAATAAGTAATAGTGCAAATTGATTTATTGATTGTGTATATCTTCTCTGTTGCCCATCGTCTTCTTTATAGCTTCCGGACCGATCATATCCTCCTTGGACTCGTAAAATACTCTCCATATTAGCCTCAACTTCCTCAAAGCAATCTTTCCTTTGAAACTAATACCGGCTTTATTCCGATCAGTTTTATCTCATTATAACTCATATTGGCTGTAACCTAAAATAATATCTCCTTTGATTCAACACTGATTCTGATTCCATTTTTATTCCAAATAAACTTACTATTTGCTGGGTTTGTGGCTCTGTTCTTCAAATTATAAATTAAGATGTTTTGATCTAGGGTTTGTGGGTGTGTTCTTTAGATTAGAAAGGGTTAGAGTGTTTTGCTCTAGGATTTGTGGGTCTATTCTTTATATTAGAAATGGTTATACTGTTTTTCATATGTTTAACATGTGTAGGCCTTATGTTAATCGTGTTCCACTTTTTGTTACAATGTAGTTCTAGTCTTGGAGTTTAGTTGTGATGTTGCTTGGAATGTGAGAATAGTGTGAAAAGCTTACTGCCAAATTTAAAACACATTGTGGCGGTGGATTGTCGGTAGAACCGACCTAGATGATACTATATCTCTATCGGGCAAAAACCAACCATGATAGCCGTTTGTCATCACTGTCTACAGACTTTGTATCATCACTAAAATCGATCTAGATGATGAAAAAGAACCGATCCAGATGATTATTTCTGTAACATCCCCAAATTAAAATAAATGAAATTAAGAATTTAAAATATGAATTATGGTCTTAAATTGACTTTTAATTGTTTTGGTGTTTTTCTTTTGATTTATGTTAAAAGAAATCCTCTTTTATTTAACATAGAAGAAACAGGTTGTCATTAAATTCAAAAACTTGAGAACATAAAACTTGAGAAAAATTTCAATTAAAACTCAAATCAGTGTTAGTTCATCTTTGCAAAATTTTAGAAAGTTTTGATTTAGATTATTTCTTTTACAAAAAAAATAAAAAAAATAGTTTTGACTAAATTGGGCCTACTTCAATTAAAGAATTTTATAGAAATAAATATAAGTATTCTGGCTCTAATTTTTTTTTGGAATATATATATAATTATGAGACAATATGATGAAAGTTTCAATATCACTTCGAGTACTTGAAAATTCATTTTTACAAAAGGTCGTATTTCTAACTTAATGGTTGTCTAATTTTTTTTTGTAGGATTATTGGGACGTTAGTTTTACTTAAAATTTTTAGGGTACGATGCTCCCAAGACTCCCCTCAAAAACAAATTTTCACAAATCTCTTAATGTATTTTAGTGCCTCAAATGGATTAGAATAAAGCTATTGTTTGAAATTTTTAGAAAATAGGATCAAGATTCAAGACTCCCCACTGCCATGCCTCTGAACTCGGCCATTGAGCCATCAAATTGGTAGGCATGATCACACCCCTGGCTCTCTGCTCTGCTATGCCCTCTACCACGCCGATAGCTCAGCTGGCGTGCACGACAGTGTCGCTGAGACCCTGCCATTGTTGTCCTCTTCCCTTGTCGCCGAATCAAGATCACTAGCGCGTTGGTTCTCCTCTCCACCTGCTGGCTACTTAAGCTCCTTCAAGTGTTAATGCACAGCACTTGCTCCTCCTACCACGCGCCTTCCTCCTCCTGCCCAAGCCACAGACCATCACGCCACCCCCCCCCCCCCCTTCTTCTCTTCAACCGGCGATCGGTGACAGACCGCTCCGGCCACCATCGGTCTCGGCCGCAACTTCCTCGGGTCTCCCTCGACCTCCCTCCACCTCGCCGAGCCGTCATCTCAGGCTGCCTCGACTCCAACCAAGCACGAATAATGGGTGAGCTCATCTCCATGCTTAGCTCCGGCCGCACCCCAAGCCACGGCCAATCCCCACCAAAGGTGCATCAATTTCCAATTAAACTCTCCAGAAGCTTCTCCATCCTCCATAAATCAAAACCCCTAACTCGGATTTGCTTCTTCTCTACTGGTTTGTCACCGCGCCGAGCATCTCCATCTGCTGCCGCTCGCCGCCGTGGAGCCGCCGCCACGGGCTGTCGCAGTCTCGTCCGAGACCACCCCTGGCTTCACCGAACTCCTGGGGTCCCATTTCAGTGATTACTTCATCCTCCTTGTGTCTGCCTCGCCGCTGACCAAAGAACACCCGAGGTGCATCCATGGCGCCACGCCCTGTTCTGTGAGCATGCTATGTTTTCTTCTTTTCTTATATTCATTTGCTTCACTAATAACTCACTAGTGCAACTCAATTCCATGTCATTTGGGACCAGCCTCTGATGAGCCTGAGCAGTGGATAGAAAGTAAGTATATGTCAATAAACGAAATGTTTACCTCCAGGGCAGAATAATCTTAAGTATAGTAAAACTTTAGTAAGCACATAAGTTTTATGGGCAATAGTTGATTGATATTTGATTGAAATGTTAAAATCTAGAGACAAACAAATTTAGTTAAAATCAAGGAGACTCATGCTGATTTGGGAGATTCACAAGCCAACCAAGATAATACTTAATATCAGGTATAGAAATTCCATTTCAATAAGCATAATTTCTTTTCTGAAGACCTTCAGATCGAGTGATAGGGAATGAACTTGATCGATTCCTAGGACCATGATTTCAGGTTAAGTGAACTAGAATGAACCCAAAGTATTCCTGACCTCAATCACACTAAAGGGGTACACATATGCTAAATGTCAGAAGCAAATGTTTGAATGTTTCAATTGTCTTCCAATTTGAATGTCAAAAATTGGACAGCTTCTACTTATGTACTTCTTTGCCTTCCATCCTCCTTGCAAACATATGGTTGTTTCAATTCCTGATGATTCCCTTTTGTATTGCTCGAACATGGGTCCTTATGCCAATCTGCTAGTTCTCTATGATGTGCATGTTATGGTGGTTTGACGAACTAAAGGTTCTTTATCACTAATGAGTCTACACATTGTATCCTTAAGGTAGAACCTAAATCGTAACTCTTTAGGTGACTTGCAGATAATCAGGATTTTATGGAGCAAATCTGACACACTATTGTTAAACAGTGAACTTTTACTTTATTAGATCCTTTATAAACTCAACCAACTGGATTACTTTATAATGATTTATATATGAAATAAGAGGCAGCCGTGCTGCATATAAAGAAGAGCATATAAGCACATCTCTTTCTTTCGAGCAGTGCTTCTATGTTTTCCCTCCTAATACAAGTTGTACAAATCTTGAAGCAAACGAAGGGTAAGTTGTAGCGACCCGCCCAATTAGCCCGGGGTAATTAGCAACCGCTGGCATTACCTTAGGTTAATTAAGCAAATCTCGGCATAGTGGCTAACAAAATATCGGGCACCCCGGTACTTTATTAGCTACTATACCGTGTTCAGAGTGTTGCAACAGAACAATAATTAGAGACTGAATGTAAATATATTACAAACCAAGCCACGCAGGGCAACAGGTCCAATACATAATTATACATAGGATCCAAGTACAGCGAAAGCATAAGACATAACCACTAATTACACAAAAGACTGACGAAGTTGTAACACAGCTACTAGACCGACGAAGTGTAACACAGATACTCAACACTCTATTCTCCCTTGTAGTTCTCCTCATGAATCTGGGTCTGCGGGTGACCCTCACTCCAAGTCTCATGGTCGGACCAATTGGGATCCACATCCCAACCAGAAGCTTGATCAATAGAATAAATATCTAGCAGGGGGAGAGTTAGCAAGAGTGAGTACAGAGTACTCAGCAAGTAATAATATAAAATGCAATACATGAGTTTTTCCTCCCTTTTTCCAAATCCAGCTTACCTCCTTCCCAAAATCTGATTTTTATCGGAAATAGGTTTTGATTTTCTTTAAGAGTTGCACATTTTAATTCAAGAGACTACTAAAACCCGTATATGAGGCAAACTTAGCTTCCGTAGCCTTCAATCCAGGAGACAGGCATGAATTCATGATTTGACCCTGCGCAGGTTTGTACCACTTTACCCATAGTGACCCCTGACAAGAGAGGCCCCAGAATGTTTATCACCAGTCCTGTATTAGATCTCCAACCCTGTTACCCGATTCGCGGATTCCTTCACTAGGCAATCCCGCCGGCTCGCGGCTAACAGTTGTATCTGGCTACCGCAGCAGCACCACTGATACTCAACCCAAGGCTTTATTCATATATAGCCTGAAAGAATCAACCATGATTGATTTTACGTGTCCTCACTGGCCTTAGGCATGCCCAGCTTCACACGCGTATTTATCTACTCTTACCCAATGTAGAGATCATAATACATTCCTAGGACAATCTTTTCTGGTCGATTCCACACACTATGGTTGATACTGAAAATACGGCTCATTGCTCGAGTGTAGTTGTTTATCCGTACATCATAGCCTATGTAGAGGGCCCCACCGGCCCATGTGCGCATTCCCTTGGCACCCTCTACCCACCATATTAACACAACACCATTATAATAGTAATAAATAGCACAAGCCAGCTGCTCCATCAGCTGGACTTGCCAACACACTCACCACACCTCATCACCACCAGCATTTTCATTTTCAACAAACCACAATTCCATCCGTATTTAATTTGGTATTTTCAATTTACATATAAAGTTTGCAATGCATGGATGGTATTCATAATAATACTGAAATCAAGTTGAAAACGTTTAATGAAATTTGCTCAAAGGAATCTTGCCTGAAGTAGGATTTGCAAGTACGGCCTTGCTCGAATACAGAGGTGGTTGGTATGACTGGTTCGGTTCTGGACCTGACAAATACCACGTATCAACTCTACGGAAATTAACCCACAGCAACCATACGATGTCTGAATCTACAACAACACTAACTTTAACTTATCTCACTAACTTTCCCCCGATTCTTAATGTTCTAGAAGCAATGAACACGACAATTCAGTTAATACATCAATTATCAATTTACACATTTAATAACTACTAACTCGCAGATTTTAGAAATTTAAATACAGTTTTCCTACGATATGAATACGGTGATTTAGCCTACGTGGATCGCATGGGAAATGCATTTTCCTAATTTTCTCCTATTTTTCTTTTCTTCTTTCTTTTCTTCTCTTCTCTTTTCTTTTCTCTTCTTTCCTTTTCTTTTTCTTTCCTTTTCCTTTCCTTTTCTCTCCTCCTCTCTTTTCCTTTTCTTTTCTTCTTCTCTCTCCCTTGCCTTTTCTTCTTTCTTTCTTTCTTTCTTTTCTTTTTCCCCTCCTCCTTCCTTTCCGGTGGCCGAGCGCCTGGCTAGGCCTCCCCTTAGTTTCTCCTCCTGCGCGCCCTGGGACCAAGCTCCCCTCGTCGCCCTGCTCCGGACGACCGCCGCCGATCGGCCGCGTGACACCGCCGGCGCGAGCCCCTCCTCAGCCGGTTCCTCCCCTCCCCTCCCTTCTTCTCTCCCCTTTCTCTGGTCTCCCTCCTCTCTCGGCGTTACCGTCGCCTCCCCATGGCTGGCCCTCCCCGGCCATCTCCTCCCTCTACCCCTCTCCCTCTCTCTCTCTCTAATCGGCTGGACGCCGAACTCCTCCCCTTAATCTCTCTTCCTCTACTCCCCTTTCTCCTTACCTGCCCTAATGGCCAACTAAAGAACAGATGCTACTGATCTGCTCAATCATGGTTTCTATTCGATTTTCGCATTTTCTACTCTTTGATTTGCAATCTTGGGTCAATGAGGACGGGTTCTAGCGGGACGGCATGGTTCTTCGATCATTGCAACCCTAGAACTCTACTGAGACCACCATTCCTGAGTTGATCTATCGAGGTTGCACAAAAAGGAAGTAGTATTGCTGCTGCTGCTACCAAAGGTGAGACAATGTGCACCTGGGTGGTCGATCTAAGGATTGGTTGACGGTTTGAAAGGGATGGAGTGGCCGGCTTGGTTCTTGTGGATGCGCCGGCTTGAGCATTTGGGGATGCTCCTAGTTCTTGCTTCTTGTGGTCTCCTTACTCCTGCTCCTTGTTCGGTTAAGTGGGGCTTGGGCATCCTCCGGTTCGCTTCGTCTTGTGGATTTCCTCCTCCTTTGGCTTCTTGCTCCGCCTTGCACCTTGGTCTCTCGAGCTCTCTCTGTGAACTGGGAAGTGTGGCGTGTTGCTCTCGGTTGCTCTCTGGACTGAATGTGGCTATGTGCTTGTGCTCTCTGAGGTTTCTTGACTTCGGCTGAGAACTGAGGAAGGAAGGAGTTCTTGCTATATGGGTGTGAGGAGGAAAGGATAAGAATGGCCTGTAGCCATGCCTTGGTTCTTTGCTGGGGAGCCGCTCTGAGTCTTGAAATTTGGCTGGCCGGGTGGAAATGCACCTCAGTGCTGGCTGTGAGCTGCCTGGCTTGGGTCAAAGTTACTGAGTTACCTCTTGGCTCCTTTTTTACTCATTTACTACATGGGCAGTGCACTACTAACTGATCTACACGGCTACGGATACCCGCAATCCGACAGGTAAGTACGGATTGCCGAGTGATGAACCGGTCTAGCGAGAGATGCCGACCCGGCCCTACGGGTCTAGTATCTCGGTGATCAATACCTCACCGGCGGGTCTGACGGCAATCCCCTTTCTATCTCTATTCGCATTTTTGAATTTTACACTAACAAAGAACACTAATTAATAACCTAATTAGCAACTAATACTATTATTTAACTAATTAATATAGTGGGTCCTTACATAAGTAATCACCATCTACTCTTCATTCATGCTTTAATAATTGTGCAACTTTTAAAAAGAAGATCATAGAAGCACCAGATCTAACCAAGCAATTAAGAGGAAGTAAGCACTCTGATTTAGTTCCATCCTTGAAAATCAACACATTAAACTTTGTCAGGAGCTCAACTTGAGTGACAGTTGCAGATAATGTTGGACAATATAGTTTAGAATTAGAATCTGAATTGGCTTGTTAAAACTAGGTAAGGTTGTGGGACTAGTTCTCTGGTCAGACCAGTTTATCGATTTCAACTTCAAACTCTGTTCCCTGCCCAATAGTCATCACTGAAGTTCGGTAGAAGGCTTCAAGCTGTTTTGCCATATTTCGGTGCATGCTGTTCATGGCAACCTTTAGGGACAAATGATTCCCATATATGACACCTTCTCAACAGCACTAAAAATGATGAACCTTACATGCATTTGCAACACATAAATACTCTCATCTGAATTATTGTTTTAAGAATAAGAAAATGTCATCCATGGCCACTGTAATATTCAAAAGGTGATTCTGACGCTAAGATCTTAAGTAGACCATTAATTCGCTTATATGGACCTTCATCTTAATTATATCCTTGTGCATGTATGTCTTATAAAAGCCCCAATTCAAAACCAGTATGTTGGCTCAAGAACTGACTAGCTTAATAAAGTGACCTCTGATTTAATTATTAGTACTTCAACTCCTCGAGTTAAGCAAAATTCAATCAGTACCTGTCTCTTTTTCTTTCTAGCATTTTCAACTAAGGGTCAATCAAATAGATACAACTCATGCATCTTAGTTTCAAACTGAACAAACAAATTTCCAATTTAGTTAAGAATTAGAAGATTAACATCAAAGCCTTAGGAGACAATTGTTTAAGCCCAAGTAATCACGTATGCCTTGTGAACACCCTCCTTCAGAAATCTTAGGCCCTGCTTGGATGAGCGGTAATTTCTTGGGAGGTTTTGGGATTTAGTTCAAATTTGAACTAAATCCTAAAACACTCCAATGAAATACCCCTAATCCAAGCACCCCTTAAGATTAAAAATAGTACTCGTATGCTATGCATGACCCAATTACAGTACGACATATATACCCTTATATAGACAAAAATGAAAGATTTGATTAATTTAAATAGCGGAATCATAGGTCAAGCAACCCTTAGGTTAAATGATCTTTATTTACTATATATATATATATATATATATATATATATATATACACACACACACAAAAATAAATGTTAACACATGAAAAACATATCGGTTAAAAGTAAAATGTCGCGGAATCAACTTTAAAACACTCTTAGAGATATCCCCTACTAATTCCTGAAAAATGGTTAAGTAATCTTATAAGGTGTAGTCGCAAACTTAAAACCAAAACTGAACCGTATTCGTGTAGATTTTGGAAACACTTAAGCCTTTTCGGCAGCCCGTAAAACATCTCGTCTAAATATAAAATTTGGGGATTTTGGCCTAGAAACACTCTTTGGTATATGGACTACCACATTCCGGAAAAAAAAATATCTTATTTACATCTTGCTTTGCAACTGAATCCTATTAGCGCAATAACCCCAAGTTTTATGTCGCCAAAAACACCTTATATGAATAGTTGAACTTAAGAAAGCTTTAGCTAAAGTATTTGCATCATAAGAATCATCGTGTAACCATGTAGATGCATCCAATAGCCCCATTCTGTAATCCCAACTAGTTTAAAACATTCGTTTGTGCAAAATGTACTCAAGACTAAGTATTATTCATACCAACACCTTAACTAATGTTTTATTTCTATAAATCCAGAACCTATACTTTTGTAATAGCATGATCGTAGGTCCTGTAACAGTAGCACAATAAACCACCTTTTGTACCTTAGGTTAATCATTTGATTGTATCGATTAATCCCGCTTTGAAATCCAATTGGCTATGCTATTTTGACTTTATTTTAATTTTATAAGTCCAAACAATCTTAGCTTCTTGAATTTGAAGATAAATATATTCATATACACAATTTTGGCCTCTTGAATTCATAAAATAAAACTTTAATTTTCGTAAATCGCTGTTGCATGCCCTCTGTGTCTAGTTAAATCTAAACCCTAACCCTCGCCAATCCAACACACACACTCACATATCTGTTATTTTATATGACTTCCAATTTGATATTATTTGACTTCTTTTTGCTCCATTATTATCTAATTTCTTTTTGCCTCTTATTGTTATTGCTTTTGCTTTGTTTCTCGACAAACGACGTGTAGACTCCGACACTCTAGATACTATTGCAGACGACTCCGACTTCACCACTGAATTCAACAAGCAAGGCAAGCACCCCTTTTGATCATATTGATCTCAGCTTTTCAAACATGTTTTATCAAATGTTTTCATGTATTGGCAAAAGGTTGGTTCAGCTATTGTGCCAGGTGTTGGCATTGGGCGATTCAAATCTCATGGAGAAATTGTGAGTTAAATGCTTACATACTTGTTATTTTATATCTGTCTAAATGCTTTTACCAAATTACTGCTTTCAATCTACTATTCAGTATTTACAATTCAGTTGGCATTATGCAAAATAACTGTAGTAGCCTTTCCTCTTGATACAAGCCTGCATTTATTTTAGGTTTGCAAAAGTCTTGCGGAGTACTCTATGTACTCAACCTTGCTATTATTGTTGTTTTTAGGTGAAAGAACAGACAATCCCGATGACACCTTCTATAATGCAGATTACGGGGAAAGTACTGACGAGCTTTTCTAGGGCTTATACCTTGTCAGTTGCCTGTGGGATATTTGGGCAAGGCATACTGCCAAGTATTTGTATCTTCCGCTGCACTCTATTTGGCCTGTTGGTCTTATTGTATGAAACTTAATTCTATCAGTATATTTGAGAACCCTTGTATGGATATGATGACAATATTATAAATGTGCGTACTAGCCACTGATCATAGGACTAGTATTGTGTGCACATAGAAATCCCTCTTGGTATTCCACACCATTAAAGGGAGGGTTCCCACAATTTCTGTAGTAGTATAGAATTCCTATAGAATGGCACAATACGTATGAATTTTGGAGGAATTCTAATAGAGTTAGACCTAATGGAATATTTCTTTCGTGTCTTGCACGGGACCTTCTCTGTCTTTATATTCTCGCAGAATTTCTGTAGAGCATCCAAACACCTTTCAAGAGCGATTTCTCTATTTTGTGCTCCTGCAGCATTACACTGTCATTTCTATACAATATCTATGTTTTTTGTATCCTTGTGTTCCAAAGAGACTCTAATACTTGTCAAAGCTTGGAGCATCGGATCCTAAGGTCTCGTTTGGCAATTTGGAACCGGACCGTTTCTACTAGATTCTGAAAGAAACACAACTAAACGGGCTAAAACTTGGAGCGATTCTTCTCGGATCGTTTTTTTTTTTTTTCCATTCTGTGGTCGAATCGATCTCAACCCTATTCCACCCGATTCACAGAATCCTACCTGAAACGTTTCTACCAAGAATCTAGAATATATTTCTACTAGAATCTAAAACCGTTTCTACTAGAATCTGAAACCGTACCAAACAAGGTCTAAATCCTAATACTACATGAAACCTACTGTTCCGTTGGCAACGATTGGATACTGTTGGCGAGCTAGTCCTTTTTAGTAAACTATACATAAAGGATATTTAAACAAGGACATATCTTAGCCGCATGCCTAATCGGGCATTATTACGATGATGTTCGCCGGTATCTATCCGTCTAATCTTTCTACCTTTCGGAAATTCGAATCTAACGACAAACTCGAGCATGCTTTGTGCTCTCCACCGTAGTAGGCTCAAGGCTCCTGGTGAAGTCATGATCATATCAGAAGCATCAGTCACATGTGGGAAGCATTGAGGCCACCTCACCGCGGTGGACTTGGGTGGCTCATGTCCAGGCCTCCAGTCAGATGCCCTCTGTTATAACTTCAACAGCTATTGGAAAGGGGAGCAGCAGGGGCGGCGCGCCGGCCGGGGGACTGCGGGGGAGGTCATCGGCCACAGGCTGCAGCAGAGGGCGTCGCCGGCCACAGGCTGCAGGGGGAAGGGCCCGGCCAGGGAGAAGATCGCTAGGGGGCGGCTCGGCCCGGAGCTGAGGGCAGGGAGTCGCCAGGGGGCGCAGGGCAGCGCCGGTAGCAGGAGGGGGAGCAGAGGGAGCTGCGCCGACAGCAGGAGGGGGAGCAGGGCGAGCTGAGGGGAGTCGCTAGGAGACGGGGCGGTGGGGAGTCGTGCTGGGGGAGAGGACCAACCGGGTGGATGGGGAAAGGAGAGAGAAAAAGAAAATGAAAGTGGGGATATGGTTAGGTGGGGGAAAAGAAATGAAGGCACTAATTCTCTCCCACAACTAAACCTGGAATCCCACAGATCGCAAACGTAACCACCCATACCATGAATTCCAAAAGTCGAAGAAAACTCGAGATATTACAATTGGCCGTTGCAATAAAGACCTGGCTGCCTTGGTCCGAGTCCTGCGGAGGCATGCAGAATAAATCATCTGTGCGTCGAGTCCGGCATGCGTGTTTGTCTTTCACCATCATGTTGTCTTTCATTTCAAGATGGTTCATGTATACTATTACTACCACGGAGTTCTTAACTTCTTTGCCAATAATTTCACTGTACCTTTCGCAGTTATAATTCATGCTCTCCAATGCGCGCACTTAACCTTGTTCACTGTGCAGTGAACGCGCGTGCGGCCGCGCCTCACCATCGCGAGCCATGGACACGCAGCAACGAGGACGACACCTCGAATCTTCCCAATCCAATACGGTGGTGATTCCTCCCGCTCCCATGGCTTCTTATCGTAGCATGCTCCTTCTTCGAGGTCAGTCTCCTCAGGCGCAACGACAGTCGTAGTTTGTCCTTCCTCCCTCTCCCTCACCGATGATCCCCCTCTCCTTGATTTGCTCGTCTTGATACTACCACCCTCGCTTCTGTCACAATCACGATCGTCGCTAAAGGAAGACTCCTCCTCCTCGTCGTTGGAGCTTGAGATGAAGCCCACTCCTTCTTCGATGTCTTAGAGGCGGCGGCGGCGGTGTCGACGGTGGTGCACACGCTTCATGTTGCAAAGATTGCGCCAGAGGAAGCGCGACGCCACCCCCAGCTCATACCAGGAGGCCGAGCACGCCGCTGCAGACATCTTGTAGATGCTCTTCACTACGCACCGAATGATGCCTACTTTGCACATCAGGTACACGAAGAACATGGCTGTGGAGAAGAGATAGTTTAAGAATCAATCAAGATCGGAGAACGCAACCATCGCTACCAAGAATTCCTTCAAGGTATACATGTAGAGGATCGCAAGTAGCTTATGATCGATATTTGGAACTGGAAGTGATCTGACTTACTGATGTATGTGAGGACAAGAACGATGAACAACTTGGCCAAACTGGAGACGTACAAGTGCTCGAGGAAGCAGGCCACATCTCATGTCTCCGCGCAAATACCCCTTGCAAAAACTAGAGGAAAACTCTGTCAATTTCATGCCGACAAGGCAAACAAATCCACCAGAAAAAGCCGGTAAATTGCACGTGTTGCAGAACGACATGGATTCCTCGTATCAGATCATCATTTCGGATCAAACCAATATGTGCTTAGGTACTCACTCGCACGACGCGCCGAATAGAGCTCTGAAGGGCGCAACGAAGGCATTGCCGAGGAACGTGCCAACGCCGTTCGCCGTCGTGCTAACAATGGAGCCCATCTGCAGTCTCCTCAGACCCAGGAACTCACCCCATCCTTCAACCCAATCAACTCCCTCAGTCCCTGTGGTGGTTACTCAATGGAGAAACGGTACGTGATGAATAGTGTGCTACACAATCTTGCGTTGCCCTATGTGGAGTGTTGCTAAGACCTTCGGCGGCTGCCTCTAGCAGGAGCTTGTCTGAGTAAAGTGCAGATGGGCTCTATCATCGCAATGACGGCGAACATCGTCGGCATGTTCTTCGGCAATGCCTTCGCTGCACCCTTCAGAGCTATGTTCGGCGCGTTGTGCGAGTTAGTACCTAAGCACATGTTGGTTTGATCTGAAATGATGATATGATACAAGGAATCCATGTCGTTGTGCAACGCATGCAATTTACCAGCTTTTTCTGGTGGATTTGTTTGCCTTGTCGGCGTGAAACTGACAGTGTTTTCCTCTAGTTCTTGCATGGGGCATTTGCGCGGGGACATGGGATGTGGCCTGCTTCGTCGAGCACCTGTGCTCCTCCAATTTGGCCAAGCTATTCATGGTTCTTATCCTCACATACATCAGTAAGTCAGATCACTTCCAGTCTAAATATCGATCATAAGCTACTTGCCTTCTTCTACATGTACACCCTGAAGGAATTCTTTGTAGCGATGGTTGCGTTCGTCGATCCTGATTGATTCTTCAACTATCTCTTCTCCACAGCCGTGTTCTTCGTGTACCTGATGTGCAAAGTAGGCATCATCCAGTGCATAGTGAAAAGGACATGCAAGATGGTGGCAGCGGCGTGCTCGACCTCCTGGCATGCGCTGGGGTGGCGTCGTGCTTCTTCTGGAACAATCTTCTCAACACGAAGCGCGTGCACCGCTGTCGGTGCCGCCGCCTCCTCCAGGACATCAAAGGAGGAGGGGGCTTCTGCTCAAGCTCCAGTGACAAGGAGGAGGAGACTTCCTTTAGCGACGATCGTGATTGGGACAGAAGCGAGGGTGGTAGTATTAGAACGACTAGATCAAGGTGTTGGAACTAGCCCATGGATCAAACACGAACTCGTGGATACAAGAACAAGAAATACACCAAGAACACACACTTATAAATTCTCGTACATAGCTCACCAAGAATACAAGGAACACACCCTTAGAGATACCTACCAACTCAAGATTATAACGGACTTAAGTTAATGCCTTTCTTCTTTGTTCCTAGCTACTCTATTCTTTGAGCATCTCATGTACAAGAATAAATAGACTATATGCACAGGTTGCACATCTCCAGGCGCCCACGACGTGCGGCCATGACCTCATCTTGGATCCGTAAAATGTGCCGGTCTCTCCATTCCTGTGGACTCGGACATGCAGATCCAGTCAACTGGTTACTAAGGCTATTCCCAATGGGTAGTATCATGCTCATTAATTAGATGCCACATAGGATTTTTTGCTGATGTGGCAAAGCAATAAATAGGAGGGAGAAGAAAGCTGTATCTTGAGCAAGATACAGCTTTGGCACGATATCTTAGACCATGGCACATAATCTAATGCTCTGGGTCCACTTTCATAGACATAACATCACACCAATTAATCATTTTAAACATATAAGTATGATACTATGCATTGTAGAGAGTGTTTCTTCAATGTAGTATCATACTTTTCATCCTATGTGACATTCTTGAATATTAGAGTATGACACTTTGCACTGGGAATAACCTAATGCACCCAACGTCTCTATCTATGCTCCATGCATGCACTCACGTTGGCATCCAACAACCACTAGCTCCAACATGCACTTGCATTAATTGCTAACCACTTCCAATGACCAGGTTGCACTTGCACTTGCACTGCATGCAATCCTCACGTTGGCACTCACACACGCATGCAACTAGATAACTACCTAGCTTGATACATGTGCATGCTAATAAATGTGACTTCCTAATGCATGACTCAATGGACAGTAAACTACATGCTAACTCTAATTTATGCAAATTTATTATACAATAAGATTATGACTAACACAAGGAGAGCGGATCATCAGTGAGGGAGAGGAGGAAGGACAAGCTATGGCTGTCGTTGTGCCTGAGGAGACTGACCTCGAAGATGCAAAGATCAGAAGCCATGGGAGCAGGAGGAATCACCGTTGTGTCGGACTGGGAAGATTCGAGGTGTCATCCTCGTCGCTGTGTGTCCATGGCTCACGACGGTGAGGCACAGCCACACGCGCGTTCACCACATAGATGAACAAGGTTAAGCGCATGCATTGGAGAGCATGAACAATAACTGCAAAAGGTACAATGAAATTATTGTCAAAGAAGCTAAGATGTCGGAACCCCTCGCCCCCTTTAATGGCGTGGAATACCAAGAGGGATTCCTATGTGCAAACAGTACTACTCCTATGATCAGTGGCTAGTACGCACATTTACAACATTGTCGTCACATCCATACAAGTTCATATTACACTGATAGAAATAAAGTCTTACATCATGGCCTATTGGCCGAATTTAAGAGTTTGCAGCAGAAGATACATTTCTCGACAGTTTGCCTTCTACCCAAAATTCCATAGGCAACTGTCAAGGGTAAATCTTAGAAATATTCGTTAGCAAAGTCCCCATATTGTGTCGGGATCGGGGTACTCATTCTGTTCATTCTCTGAATATCAACAATAGCAAGGTTGAATACACGCATGTACTCGCAAGACTTGTAGTGTATCTCAAATGTATATAATAAAAGCACTCTGCGTCATTGAGAAGCTACTAAGTTATTTTGCATAAAGCGAAATTGAATTTTAAATACAGAATAATAGATTGCAAGCGTAATTTGTAAAGCAATTGACAGATATGTGAATAACAAGAATGAATACGAGTAGTAAAAACCTCACAATCCTCCATGATTGTGAGTAGAATATCGTCCATTCCCATACCATTGACATTAACATATGAACAAGACTCTTTCCAACTACCATTAAGTTTCCAAATTATTCTATGAAAGTACCAAAACTCTAACTAGTGTCAGTGCACCAAGATTCCTATAACCGCGGGAATGGCTTTTCGAAAAGTTTAGACTCTACAGAGATGTACAACTTAATGATCAACTCCTTTTTGCATTCGAAATTAACACACTTCCTATGGTGTGCTGCGGAATGATCATACACAACCGTTACATTATTTAATCCTGACTTTACACCAGCCCGGTGTCGACAAAGCCTCATTATGGTAGGAACAACACTTTCATGAAAATATTAATTCTCATTGCACGAGATAAACATCACATGTTCCTCCCCATAGTGAGGCGTACACCGTTGCACCGGTAAGCAATTACCCACAAATCCATATGGAAGCCCCTTACAAGCCAACTCGACAGGGTTTATAGCTTGTGCTACTTCAGCCTCCCAATGTGTAAAGCCAATTTTATATAACTTAATAAGTTGAGGCTACCCCATAATAGCAATTGTGGTTGTACGGTGTTTCTTGGATTATACAACACTAAGTTTGGTCCTTAAATTAACCCAGGCGGAAACTCCCCCTAGACTATGTGTAAGTTAAAGCTTACACACCCGGCTATTGCCATAATCCGCCCGTGTCAAAACATAGTTTTATTTTCATTTTTAACAAAATATCGGTATCCTTTATTGTCATATCCAACCTTTTTAAATTATAAGACAACACATGTCTTTCTCAAATCTAACAAGGTTTTCAGTGTTTATCACGAACAATATAACCAATCGTTCGAGATCCCATTACTAGAGCATACTAAGCTTGTGCAAATAATTAATCTAGTATACCCATTTGACATTACTTTTTGTCTAACCATAACCTAGAGTTTCCAATGTTCTCATGTCAACAATTAATCGAGAAAATCCCACAAGCTATGTTTAGTTCTATCGCATCCCACAATATAGCAATTTAACAACATAGTGCATGCATAATAGTTTGATAAAAACAAAGTAAACTATTTGAAATAGTAGGGTCAATATGGTCAAAGGAGGGTGCTTGCCTTGCTCACTGATTTCTTGCGTGGAGTTGGGGTCGTCGACGATGGTATCCGGAATGTCGGTGTCTACACGCCGTATCATAAAATTAAAGCGAAGCAACATCCAAAACCGGAAAAGAAAGCATAGAAGATAAACATACATGTGGTAAAAAGAAGTTGAATGTAGTCACAAATAAAATCATTCATGACAACAAGTGAGAGTGTGTTTTGGTTCGGCGAGAATTAGGGTTTTGGGTTCAACTACTAGCGTAGAGCGCAACATTGTGTTTAACGAAAGTTACCATTTCACTTTACGAGTTCAAAAGGCCAAGATTGTGTACATGATTACATTCATTTTCAATTTCAAGAAGCAAAGATTGTTTGGATTTAGAAAATCAAAATAAAATCAAAATAGCGTAGCTAATTGGATCTTAAAGAGGGATTATTCGATACAACCAAGTGATTAACCTAAGGTACAAAAGGTAGTTTGTTGTGCTACAGGACCTATAATTATATTATTGCAAAAGTATAGGTTTAGGATTTGTGAAATATGATTGATCGGAATTTTAAATAAGCTATTGAACGTGCATAAGTGGTTAATTAATACTTGAAAAAGTGGCAAATTAAACTATTATTACATAGCCCACAATCATGTCATTCCAAAGTATAGGTTCTGTACTTTTGGGTTTAATAAGGTTTACCATTCTTTTACTACATCTACACTATATGTGTACTACATGAAATAACCCTATAGCATGTTTCAAAATTAAACATGGCTAAACCTAATACTTCCATATGGACAGAAAGAATATCATATTAACAGAGCTTAGGGGCCAAATGTACAAATTTTTAAAGTTTATTTGCACTAAATATCAACATTTCAAATTTAAACATATTAAAACTAATCTAATCAAGAAATTGATAAAAACTAAGTCCAAAATCAAATATTTGTACATATTTGGAATCCTAATGTCATCAGGAATACAGCAAAACTAGTTTCATCAATTTTGGAGGTCATTTGCACAAATTTTATATTGGGCTTAGTTCTGGCCTAGAGTTTAAATTTGAAATTCAAACATTTTACAGTGAGCGGATTTGAAATATTTTTACATATTCGGAAACTACATGATTTAACAAAAATTTAGAAACTGGTTTGACCTCATTCGGACTTGTATTTCAAAAGTTATGAACATTTGAATCGGCTCGGTTTCGAAAAATGGATGAAAATAGGATATACGCTTTCCTAAAGCGGAAGCGTACTCCGGCTCGGGTTCAAATGCCCTTGTAACACCCCGGGACCTAGAATGCCCAGAATGTCACCAAATAGAGTAGAAACAGCAACGAAATATCATAATTAAGGACAAATTACAGCAAGTACGTAAATGTTTTGAACGAAATTTTAGCAGCATAACCTTTGTATTTCCATGGTTTGAAGCAGCAATAATATTATCATGACACAATAGAATAAAGAATGACATCTAAAACAGCAATAACAGGAGTTAAAGCATCATTTCAAGTCCAGATTATAAACCAAAACGTTTCATGAATCAATACAAAGTGAATAATAAAATCGAAGCACACAAAATAGCATAATCCAAGTTTAGCGCAATTAAAATAATCATCACAACTACGAATGAGAGTGTGTAGTTGTCTTGATGAATGGAACTATGTGGAGATGTGCCTCTAACTCCCTTTCTCGTATGCCGAATTCATGGTACCTAAAAACATCATAAACAACAAGCGTGAGTTCATCACTCAGCAAGTGTATTGCAATGGAATAAAACAATAACAGGTTTCAATAACATCATCATTACATGTCATAAACACCATCATAAGCATCTCATAATTCATCTTCATAAGCATCTCATAATCATATTCATTCATGCAATGCAATGCATATATCTCTTTGCTTAGCACATACCGGTATTGACGAGTGCACACTCGTCGGTGTGCACCCTCTTTCCCTTCCATCCTGTGGAGGGTGCCTACTCTTACTGACTCGCTCCCATACACAACCGTGGATGGGACTACGAGGTAGGACTTTCGTGTTCACTACGTGTGAACACAGAGGCCCGCATCAGAATGGGTCGCCTCTTCCATTATGAATGCACATATGCCATAACATAATTCAACTTGCATAGATACTCAAATTAACCATTGCATAGGCCATTTATCAAACTATATTCATCATAACACATGCAAGTATCAATCATGACAACTTAGCCTAACACATGGATAAACTACACATAGCAAAGCATTATAGCCAACCAAGCCACAACCAGCACAACTCACTTGCCTTCAACCACGCGAGATGGAGTGGTGAGATGTTGAGAGCACTTCCGGGGTCACACCACCTCTTCTTGAAGAATCAAATGATGACGAAATTTTTTCTTCCTTCCGACCGCTCCTTCCTCCAGAACCGCAGCGAACCGCCAGAGATCTCCGGACCAACGATCCACCGAGCGAGGAAACGAAGAACACTGGAGTAGGAGAGGTGAGGGGCTGCTATGGGAGGAGAGGGTGGTGGCTAGGGAGGGGAAACCCTAAGGGGGGGGCGCAAGGCACAATGAGGAGGGGCGGCTAGGTGTGGGAGGGGGAGGAGGTGGGGGCGCAAGGAAGGCAGGGTGGCTGTCCACCTCCTCCTCCACATGGGCCAAGAAGCCTCCACCTATGGCCCAAGAAGGTCCCCCAAGGCCCAATCCAATTCCCCCAAGGCTCAAACTCCCTCGGAAGAGCCCAAACATCCGGAAACGGCCCAAAAACACCATAAAAAGTTGCACCGAAATGCCACAATCTATAATGTCACATTTCATAATGTCACAGCCCTGTGGACACATGCGGCTGACAAGGTGGGCTAGCTGCTAGTTTTCGCGATTTGGCTATGAGGGAGTGCAACTGATGGGGCAGTCCCACAGTCAGTGGCATGGCTCGGCGTATACTTGGCGCGGACGCGCACACGCTAATAGGGTGGCCCCACGGCTCAATGACTGGTTCGGCCATGCGAGGAGTGAGGCTGATCCAGTCCCACTGCTTAGTGAGCCAGAGCAGGCGCGCGGTGGAAGCGGCATTGTTGGCGCCGGAGCAGGGCCGGGGACGGCAGGGCGAGGGCACGATGAGCAAGAGGGTGACACGGCGGTCCTAGGGCATCTCTTGATTGAGCTCGGGAACTACAAGAGCTATGCTCGCGGCGGAGGTGAGCGACGGCAGCAATGGCGCACGGCCCTGGGGCGAGGGAGTGCCGTCGAAGCACAAGTGATGGGTCAGTGAGCATCAGTGTGATGAGGGGACTCGGATTTGAGAGCTCACCATGAGAGGGGAGGGCCGAGGCGAGCTATCACCGTTCACCGGACTTGAGGAAGACGAGGTGCTGCCACGGCAGTGTTTCGGCGAGCCAAGCTGCAAATTGAAGTGGGGAGATGAAAGAGGAGGTCAAGGCGATGCTTTGGCCAAAAAGGAATTGAGGAATGGGGCAATGTAAGGCGGCAAATGCAACCTCACCTCTTTGCGGCTTACCTTAGCACGAAGCGCTCCAATGGCGGCGATGGTAAAAGCCCGAGCCGAAGGGACTTGTAACGAGTGCAAGAGGGTCAAGGCTGAGTTTAATAGGCATGGAGGGACTAGACTTGGCAGACGGCTTGCGAGCTTGTTCGAGAGACAAACGGATAGGACACCGGTGGAAAGTTTTTGCAGTGAAGGACGTGTCACTTGAGCTCCTTTTCAACGATGTTTGTGCACACGCTAGAGCTGTCGATTTAGACAACTCGAATTGAGACAATTGCCAGGCAAGCCGCGAAAGGAATTGCGAGACGTGGCGTCGGTCTCCTGCGCGGGCGAGCTCGGGAAGAGGAAAGGAAGGGGATTAGTTGGGCATAGCAGTGAGGAACCAATGCGGAGACTTGCCTGGCAATGATTAAAGCCGAAATTTTTCATCGTCTTAGGGAGGAAGACCGGAGATTGTCCGTAGCAGCGGTGAGCTTCAGCGTCGTGCGCGCGAGAGAGAGGAGGAAGGAGAGGAAGAAGGGAAAGAGAGGGAGAGACTAACAGTGGGCCATGGAGCCACATGATGGTGATAGCAGCTGGAGTGGGCGTGGGGCGCTGCCAGGTGGGACTCGGGAGAAGAGCTGGCCCACTCGGCAGTGAAAGGAGAGAGAGAGAGCGAGTGTTATTTAGTTTTCGACTTTATGAATAGCAGCTGCAAATTTGATTTACTTGAACCATTAAAACTTCCCAGAGATGTTTTAATTTTTTTTTGAAGAATCCTGACAATAGATGTTATCTACCATAATAATTTTAGATAAAAAGCCCTAGCCAGTATTTTTATAAAAATCTGACAATGCAGCTGTCAGGAATTGCTATTTTTCAAAAATGATTTTTATGAAAATGTAAACGAACTTAATTTGAAGTGAAATTTTTACTGTAATGTTCTAGGGTCATTTCCAACCCAGGCTAAAAATGTTAGATCAAAAAAAGTTGTATTTATTTTTATAAAATTCTGACATTGCTCTAGGTCTAGAATTCCAATTACTGTTTTTGATTTTCTAAAAATAGCAAATTATCTCTAAACATGGTAAAAGTTTTCAGATATGGCAAATAGGGCATTTGGGATTTATTTGTAGTCTCATTGACGTTGTACTTCACAACATTCGAATTTGTGGAGTGAAGGTTCTATTTCCAAACCCAGTAATAGATAAACATTGCAAATGAAACTCCAACGAACTCGCAAAATGGTTGAATCTCAGCGTAAGACCAAAATCAATAATTTAAATATTTGATAATGTTTTCTAATATCTGAGGATGTTACAAACCTACCCCCCATAAGAAAAATCTTGTCCTCGAGATTTGGCGGGTTCCGAAAAGAAGGAAGGAAATTCTTCTCTGAGTTGATCCTCTGGTTCTCAAGTAGCTTCATCTTCGGTATGGTTACTCCATTGAATTTTCAACATTTTGATTGACTGATTCCGGGTGTGACCTTCTGCTTCCTCCAGGATTCGGATAGAATGTTCTCAATATGAGACGTCGGGTTGGAGGTCAATTTCTTCTAATTGAGTTTGCTCGGTTGGGACCTGAAGGCACTTTTTGAGTTGGGACACATGGAAAACATCATGGACATCTCATAGTTGATGTGACGGCCCGCCTTTTTAGGGGCAGATCCGTACGCCTCGACAGCTACCCAGGATGATTAGCTGCCAGGAACCAAGCATATTATTGTCAGGCAAAAGTCAAATTCCAACATCTTTATTCAATATAAGGCCTAACGGCCAGGGTTTTTACAGAAGGGGGCGCAGCAGGGCCCGAATGACTTACAAGCAAAACACCGCACAGGCAGGCCTGAGCAAAAGACTAAGACCTCAAAACCAAATTGCCATCTACGCACTCCTGGAACGCTCCAACTTCTTCAAACTCTGAGAGGGGGTCGGGGTTACAAGGGTGAGTACGGGAGTACTCAACAAGTCGTACGGAAAACACTGAATATTACATGCAAGGGTGTAGCACAATATTGGTACAAGGTTAAAGTATTTGTGGATGCAGTTTTATTTGTAACATCATTTTACATTTAAAACACAATCCATAATAATAGTAATCCAGGGGGGTTCCATTCACAAAGTCATCACCATTAAACCACATTCTCAAACATGCACCAAGATCTACTTGAGCTAGGTTACGGGATTCACCCCAATTAAACTTAGCTTCATTTACCGGAAGCACGGCGTATTCGAATACCATTTATTCACTCTGCAGAGGTGTTCAGCTTTACCCACAAGATTCCACGATCGTTAATGCCAACTCGAGTTTAACACGCAACTTAAATGCGTGCGGCCGGATCGAGGTTATCATAGCTTTTCGTTGGACTTTTCCCTCTTTAGTCCCTATCCGGTAGAGTTTTGGTTCACATTAACCCGGGGCCCCCACTGGCCAGTGTGGAGTTCTTGATCCCGCTTACTGTGGACACCTACCGTTGTGAACCCGAAATGCCACAGTTTCCTCGTGCACACTTTCGTTTCACCCCCATAACTTGGACCATCTCCCACACCTGGGAAGGTAACCCTGCTCCTATAGGTATTCCGAGGGAAAGTACAATGTACCGAGCTATGTTGAGTCAAGCCAACGAAGTTGACTGGCCCAACCTGTGGTTGAACGAGTTCTTAAGTTATTTACTTTGCTCAAGGGGATTATTATCCTTACATTGCCAGAGACCAAGCCATCGGGCCATCCACAAACCAATCCGGTACCAACTGTACCAGCCACCACAACCAACCATGGCAGTAATCATCAGCCGGGGATTGGAACTCATCCACTCCGGGATTTATCCAATTCTGTCCCCCAAACCGTAGCACTTTTCCAAACAGAACCGAACCAAAGGTTCGGCAGCCTTTTATTTCCATTATCAAAAGCATTTGACTAAACTAACAGGATAATAATAATTAATACCAGAATATTAATTAACCTAAGGTTACAAGGATGTAATTAGGTTCAATATTTTTCAAGGAAGTCTCATGAGCAAATCGGCATTAACTAAGAATCACGTCATTCTTAAAATAATCGGATTTGCAATATTTCAACATACAGTAAAGTAATGCGGTAGAAAATAGTAATTAACTATAATAAGGCATGAATAGGTTCAACATGTTCAAAGGTGTACGGCTTGCCTTGCTGGCGATTGGATCGGACGAAGTGTCGTTGATGCGGTTGAAATCGGCTCTTTGTCGGGTCCGGCTCCTGCTCCGGGAACTGCGACGGCTCCTGGAATCGTCCAACATCCGGATCTAACGTGAAAAGGACGAACGACAATAAAGAAACGAAAAACGAAAAGAAACTGAAACGAAAACAGAAACGGAAATCGGAACCGGGCCGAGAGAGAGAAAGGAAGGGCGATTTGGGCATTTTTGGAATTTTCGGAGTCTCGGATTGAGGAACGGAGGGCATTTTTGGACTTAGTAGGTCGAAACGGTTCGGAATATGTATTTTGGGCATTTTTGGACTTTTGGATATTTTTGGAGCATTTTTGGATATTTAAAATGATTTAAAAAGGATTTTGGAAATTAAAATCCGAAAAGAAAATGGAAAAGGGCACTGCTCCACTGGGCTGCGACCGGGTTCGGCCCAAAATGCGCGCGGGGAAGTTCTTGGGCCGGCCCATTTCCACGGCTGGCCTTGTGAGCCGGCGCAGCGTGCGTGGGAGGGAGGGAGCTGACGGGTGGGACCGGTGCGAGGAGTGAAAGAGAGAGGGTGGCGAGTGGGCTTAGCCCACTCGCGCAGCGTGAGAGGCGAGGAGCTAGGAGTTAGCTGTCGGTGGCGGTGGTGGTGGAGCTCATGGCGGTGGTAGCGGCGTGGCCGGCCGAGGAAGAGAGAGATGTGCTGGGAGGGAGAGCTCACCCGGGAAGGCGAGGATGCTGCGGAGAAGCCGCACGGCTTTTATAGCCGGAGAAGAGAGAGAGAGGTAGGGCGCGGTCACGGGTGCAGCGGCGGAAGTGACGGGACGGCGGCGCGCGCAGAGGTAGGGCACAGAGTGCCCTACGGCTAGGGCGGCAACGAGGGGATGGGGCGGCGGCAGCGGCAGGCGGCGACGGATCGGTCACGCAGCGCGTGATGCGGCGGGTGGCAAAGCGGGTCACTGGCGGGCGCGGCGAGTCACTGGCAAGCGCGCGGAGGGAGCAATGAGCCAGGCCGGCGTGCGGCGGAGGCGGCGCCAGAGGCGGCGGAGACGGCCGGCAAAACGGCCGGAAGGCCCAAAAGGTAAATGGCCCAAAACCAACTCAAAAGCAAATTCAAATCCAAAATTGATTCCGAAATTTGAATCAATTCAAGATAAATTCATTTTGAAAATTCTGGGTTGTTTCAGTTGAGGTGGTAACTCCAATTTGTATGCCATATCACCTTTATTTTCAAGAATCCGACAGCAGGAGGGGGAGCAGGGCGAGCTGAGGGGAGTCGCCAGGAGACGGGGCTGTGGGCAGTCGTGCTGGGGGAGAGGAGCCAATCGGGTGGATGGGGAAAGGAGAGAGAAAAAGAAAATGAAAGTGGGGATAAGGTTAGGTGGGGGAAAAGAAATGAAGGCCCTAATTCTCTCCCACAACTAAACCTGGAATCCCACAGATCGCAAACGGGTACCCAACCACCCATACCATGAATTCCAAAAGTCATAGAAAACTCGAGATATTACAATTGGCCATTGCAATAAAGACCTGGATGCCTTGGTCCGAGTCCTACGGAGGCATGCAGAATGAATCATCTGTGCGTCGAGTCTAGAATGCGTGTTTGTCTTTCACCATCATGTTGTCTTTCATTTCAAGATGGTGTTCATGTATACTATTACTACCACGGAGTTCTTAACTTCTTTGCCAATAATTTCACTGTGCCTTTCGCAGTTATAATTCATGCTCTCCAATGCGCGCACTTAACCTTGTTCACTGTGCAGTGAACGCACGTGCGGCCGCACCTCACCATCGCGAGCCATGGACACGCAGCGACGAGGACGACACCTCGAATCTTCCCAGTCCGATACGGCGGTGATTCCTCCCGCTCCCTTGGCTTCTGATCGTAGCATGCTCCTTCTTCGAGGTCAGTCTCCTCAGGCGCAACGACAGCCGTAGTTTGTCCTTCCTCCCTCTCCCTCACCGATGATCCCCCTCTCCTTGATCTGCTCGTCTTGATACTACCACCCTCGCTTCTGTCACAATCACGATCGTCGCTAAAGGAAGACTCCACTTCCTCGTCGCTGGAGCTTGAGCTAAAGCCCCCTCCTTCTTTAATGTCTTGGAGGTGGCGGCGACGGCGCCGACCGCGGTGCACGCGCTTCGTGTTGCGAAGATTGCGCTAGAGGAAGCACGACGCCACCCCCAGCGCGTGCCAGGAGGCCGAGCATGCCGCTGCAGACATCTTGCAGGTGCTCTTCACTACGCACTGGATGATGCCTACTTTTCACATCAGGTACATGAAGAACACGGCTGTGGAGAAGAGGTAGTTCAAGAATCAATCAGGATCGGAGAACGCAGCCATCGCTACCAAGAATTCCTTCAGGGTATACATGTAGAGGATCGCTAGTAGCTGATGATCGATATTTGGAACTGGAAGCGATCTGACTTACTGATGTATCTGATGACAAGAACGATGAACAGCTTGGCCAAACTGGAGACGCACAAGTACTCGAGGAAGCAGGCCACATCCCATGTCTCCGCGCAAATGCCCCTTGCAAGAACTAGAGGAAAACACTGTCAATTTCATGCCGACAAGGCAAACAAATCCACCAGAAAAAGCCGGTAAATTGCGCGTGTTGCACAACGACATGGGTTCCTCATATCAGATCATCATTTTGGATCAAACCAACACGTGCTTAGGTACTCACTCGCACGACGCGCCGAATAGAGCTCTGAAGGGCGTAGCGAAGGCATTGCCGAGGAAAGTGTCGACGCCGTTCGCTGTCGTGCCAACAATGGAGCCCATCTGCACTCTCCTTAGACCCAGGAACCCACCCCGTCCTTCAACCCAATCAACTCCCTCAGTCCCTGTGGTGGTTAATCAATGGAGAAACGGTACGTGATGAATAGTGTGCTACACAATCTTGCGTTGCCCTTTATGGCGTGTTGCTAAGACCTCTGGCGGCTGCCTCTAGCAGGAGCTTGTCTGAGGAAAGTGCAGATGGGCTCTATCGTGGCAACGACGGCGAACATCGTCGGCATGTTCTTCGGCAATGCCTTCGCTGCGCCCTTCAGAGCTATGTTCTGCGCGTTGTGCGAGTGAGTACCTAAGCATATGTTGGCTTGATCCAAAATGATGATATGATACAAGGAATCCATGTCGTTGCGCAATGCGTGCAATTTACTGTAACAACGGGACATGTGCCGTGATAAGGTAAGTCTGTCAGCAAAATAGTAATTCGTTTTCGCATTGTTTTCGTTTCTAGATTGATTCATTATTTATTCATGATAATTTTGATTTGATCTATTCCAATCCTTCCTAGGGCATCAAGTATTTGGTCTAAAAAGTTTGATTGGTTAATTTCTTATAGATTTTGTTTAATCACGAAATTAGGATTTAATCAATTCGCGTCACTTTTGAATACTCAACTTGATAAGCTTATAACTTTTGATCCGTAAATCCGATTGAGCCTATTCTTCTTGGATTAGTTTCTAAATTGAATCTAGTTTCTCCAGTAAAAATTTCACATCAATCTGACGGTTGGATCTCTGGGAATTAGCGTTTTAGTGAGCGTCTATCAATCTGTTTTTGCATTAAACCGAAGCAATTATTTGGTTCCGAATTGGGGTGAATTTTTAGTAGATCAAAAAATTGTTTTTAGCTTCCGCACAATCATTCACCCCCCCTCTGATTGCTATACTAGTATATATCGATCCTACAAATTGATTGCAAGCGTAATTTGTAAAGCAATTGACAGATATGTAAATAACAAGAATGAATACAAGTAGTAAAAACCTCACAATCCTCCATGATTGTGAGTAGAATATCATCCATTCCCATACCATTGACAACAACATATGAACAAGAATTTCCAACTACCATTAAGGGTCTGTTTGTTTAGGCTGGTGCTGGGGGAGTAGCTGCTGGAGCTGGAAGAAGCCAAAATGGCTTGCTGGAGCTGGATGCTGGAGCTGGAAGAGACTTGCTGTTTGTTTAGTTCGACTGGTGAACTTGTGGCTGGTGTTGGATGTGGGTGGAATGTCTGAAACGCTCTTGTATACTGCAAATTCTGTGTAAGTCCCGAGTTTGTTGATTTAAGGGTAATTGACGTGTTTAAGAGCTGTTTTGAGCATGAACTACCTAATTTTGACGGGATTTACCTGAAATTTCGTATTTTGTCTGGATTTAGCATAAATTATCTGATTGTAATCAGTTTTAACTGAAATTGAGTGTTTTCGTACAATTGATACACTTTAACAATGAGAAAGCCATACATAAAAGATTGCACATAATAGAAAATATTATTAATCAAGTCATTGTCATAGTCCAATTCTATATCATAGTTACACCAAAATGTACCACTAATCATCATCCAGAAGCTACCCATAAAATGTCATAATAGAGATACTAATATTGAATCATTATTCCATACTCCAATCAACCTGTAGCAGCCAGCAGCCCATCAGCAATAGCTTCATGAGTGGCGATCATGTCCACATTGCCTTCTCCCTCATGGTTCCCCCCAGTTGTGGATACCACATGCCCTAGAGGAATGTAGTTCTCATCACGGTCACACCTATCAAAGTGCATATCAAACACTTGGCTCTCTCTAATGAAGTTATGCAATGCCATGCACGCGATGATAATCCTCGTTCGCTTCTTTATTGGGTAACTAGGGACAGACCGTAAGATGCGCCATTTTTGCTTCAACACACCAAATGTGTGCTCAATGACATTACGGAGCGAGGAATGAGCATAATTGAACAACTCTTTTTTACCACTTGGTGCTCGGCCTTGGCGGAACTCAGGCAAATGGTACTTTTGTCCTCTGTATGGTGCAAGATAGCCAGGTTCGTTGGGATAACCAGAATCAACAAGATAATATTTACCTACAAATTATATATGTTAGTGAAAGACAACACAAACAACAATATGTATTATAATTGATGTTTTTGAACAGTTTATACCTGCTGGAGGATGTGGAAACCTCTCCTTGTACTTGTCGAGTGTATCCCTAAATATCCTTGTGTCGTGTGCAGAACCTGGCCACCCAGCTACCACGGAGGTGAATCTCATGTCAAAGTCACATACTACCATAACGTTCTGTGTTGCAAACCCATGGCGACCAACATGGTTAATCATCTCATCAGCTGGTACAACAACTGGTATATGTGTCCCATCAATTGCACCTATGCAATTGTTGAAGTGTGGCGAGAATCTTGAATCACGAAGTCTCTCATGTATGGTTGTGAAATTGGGATCAATGGGTTTTATGATACATTCAGCCATTCTATTCAAGCATCTCAACACATGCCTAAACTTTCTATGGATGGTGTCCGTTGATCTATGGAACTGATTGTGCACTTGGCTCACAGATTGGGGTCCACCAACAGTCCACACAAACATTGCAAGGGCCTCTTCAGAACACATAAACTTTGTTGCTTTCAATCCATAATGTTGTACCAAGGTATCATGCAATGCATCAAAACAAGGCCTAGTCATTCTGAACATTTGTAACATTCTTCTGTAGACCCCAAAGTATCAAAGGTCCACTGCTGACCAGTACACCTGTGCTCCTTCTTCTTCCTTTTGTAACGGTACTTTGCACCATGAGCAATCGTAACATAAGCAGCATACAAGAATCTGTGCCGTCTTTTCCTTCTTAGCTGCTCCTTTCTCATAACAGCAGCAATATCGCCATCACTTGAATCAGTCTCAACATCGCTTCCACTTGTTGTGCTCATCTAAAAACAAGAAGTAAACAATATAGGAGCATACAAAGAAGTAAACATGAATGGAACATTAAAAACGTACAATATAGGAGCATACAAAGTAGTAAACAACATTATACCATTACGAAGGTACAAAATAGGAGCATACAAAGTATCGTTACCAATTTAAAAAAGGGTCTCAAGCAACTAAGGGTACTACATAGCATAAAAGAAGCATAAAAGAAACATAAAAGAAGGGTCTAATGCCTCTTCCTGTCGTCATACTGCCTCTTCAACCATTGGAACCTCCCCTCATTTGTCTTCATAGCATAAAAGAAGCAACGGTTCTCAAGTTTACCAAACAACTTTGTAGCAATGTAGTACTCATCACTTGTTTCAGCTGCCCCCACACTTGATAACTTCAGCCATGATGGCATTAATATCATTGGCCACAGAGACATTACTAGATGCATCTGATTTGTCTTCACTAATGACATGGTCAACAAATCTCTTGAAGTCCTTTCCATAAGGATCTTTCTTAGGCCTCTTTGGACTGCTAGCAATAGCAGCAGCCCTACGCTTCTTTTGAACAGGCACAGGTGCAGGGATAAGTTGAGGGGTCACTTGAGCTTCATCCTCCAAATCAACAATGTTTTCATTAATCTGAACTGTTGCAGGTGCAGGTGCAGTCTCCTCCTCCTGTTCAACACCAGGCATTACCGAAGACTTCCCAGAGATATTTGCCCTCTAGAACATGGCCTCTAGCAACGACAAGTTGTCCGGAGGCCCTTTTCGAAATCGTCTGATGTACTTATGGACCTGCACACACAAAGCAGTTTCCGTTAGTACAAAAACATAACATGAGAAAGAAATGAACAATGCTTTTGAAAGAGAAATACCTTGATCATGCTAGCCCACTCTTCTTCACTAGCTGTTATAGTTTGTTTCTCATTATCCCATCCAAGTTCAGTTGCTTTTTGCAAGTAATACACCCAAGCTGTCTAAATACTCTTCAATTCATCCCATCGATTTTTCATTTGTTTTTTGGTATACGTTCTACCGGTCCGCTTGTGGAACTCTTGAATTAAATTCTTGTAACCTGTTGGACTCAATGACTTGGTAGGCCTATTGCCATCAAGGGTCTCATTGGCAGCAATTTCACAGAATATCCTTGCTGCATCAACATCCCAAACTGCCTTTTGTTCCATCTATCATATGCATTTTTAGTTTATGAATAAAATATCATCACTTTAGGTGCTTGCTGCATGCATTCAACAATCAACAATCAACAATATCTATCAACAATCAACAATCTACAATATCTATCATATGCAACATTCACAAACTGACACATCACACTAGGATCAGAGTAGTGTGTTTTATATCTGATTCTTAACACTGCATGCAAGAACTACTGCACATGCCCCTTATGTGTTGATACTGTTGGGAATTAGTTGTTTTAGAAATTCGAACACGAATACTTTAACTAATAGCATTTACATTTTTTGGACAAACACTGATCACATGCTTTTGTTACATGGTGCATAACAGGAACATTTTTTGTTTTTCGATGCTTATTTCTGTTGTTTTAATGCATATGTTTACATAGTTGCATTTACCATATATTCGATGAAATTCAGAAATTGTTCACAAAATGTCTGCTTTTAATAGTTAATTTGCAATCAAGGTCGACAAAGATACAGCAGAGACACTGAGTGGTAAGTTGACTGCTCACCTTCACTGCTATTTATAATATTGCTCTCTAGTTATGAAAAAACATATTTTAAAGTTGATCTCAAGTTGAGAGCAACAGCTCAAAAGGGAGTGCTTAATTAAGCAGAATCAAGGAACTGTTTATTAAAACAATACGTAATGCGGGTGCAGCAATATGGATACGACAATACGAAATTTCCCAAAAACAAGGATGATAGAGGTGCGAGAAAGAGGACTACAAGAACTAGCTATTGTTCTGTTCAAGAACTAAATATGCCAAAGGAAAAAAATGCATTTCACATTAAGTTTTGAACTCTTGCACCATATCAAGAACCCTTGAGGTTAGGAGATGAAGGATCATGTCAGAACTCGTAAACCAAATAAAATAACCATGGGCTTAGGCAATCAACCGGTATAAAGAATTATCAATAGCACCAGAAAAGGCCCACTAGGAATGAACTATTTGAGATATGTTTCTTCATACTCATCCTAAGGACCTCTTTACTGTTCATAGCCAACGTATACGTTGTTTCTTCTTATTCATTGTCACTGCATCAGTATTCAATGATAAATTTCAGCAAATTGTATACGTGTGTCTATTATGTGAAAGATTACACAATTGGAACAAGATTGGCATACATTGGACATTTGGACTAGTAAGGTAATAGGCTATTGGCTATTTTCATTTTAATCCAAGCACAACACATTACCAACCTTAAAACCAAAAGGTTGCAAACACTAGACAGCAGTGAGTAGTCACAGCACACAAATTTCTGCTATTCAGAATTTCTCCTAAGTTCAGCTTTCAAACTTAGAAAAAGCTTCGCTAAAATCAGTTACTATTAAACAGGAATACCACCTAAGCAATGGCGAAACTGGTCTAAAATCAATCGATATGAATACCACCTAAGCAATGGCCAATTGATCCCTAAACCAACCAAAATTAGGGCCACGTCAAACTGCATCAATGCAATGTAGCCTGTGAATGCTTGAAATAGCACCAAACTGAGCTTGCTACAATACTCAATAGTTCATGCACAGTAGTAGTCCAAAGTTCGTCCTAGGTTATCACATTACATGATGACAGACAGATCCCTCGTAATAATTGAACACAAAACTGAGCTAAATCGAGTAAGAGACGTGTTATACCAAATCTCTTCATTGCACCATGCATGCACATATTTCTCATTATCTACTGATCAACTTCTACACAGTTAGCACTACTTCAATCACGTGCACATCTAGAGATCTCGGAAATAATTCCACCAATCTGACCCGAATCAAGCATGAAATTGATCGCAAAAGACTCTTATCCCTAAACGATGCACATTACAGGGTTTCGGATTTCTTTTTGCATATTATATTTGTATAAATAGCTTTTTAACAAAAGAAGTCTGAATGATTGTTGTTGTTTCATCTTGTTGCTTCTCCACATAGAGAACCTAGTACAAGCAATGCCCCTTCTAGGTTGAAGTCCCAGAAATAACCACAACAAGCAAAGCATAATCCTGAGTATGATGAACTGGATGCAGTGGAGAAGAAGACTAACCAGGTTCTGGCCGGTCGAGCGCGGCGGCGGCAGGAGATTCGGTGGGGGTCTGCAGTGGGGCGAGCAGCTCCGACGAGGCGGGGCGGAGGGCGGAGATCGCGGTGAGGACGTCGTCCGGCGAGGGCAGAGGTCGCGGCGGAGGGCAGAGGTTGTGGCGGTGAGCCCGGAGATGCGAAGGGTAGAGGTCGCGACGGGAGGAGGTCGCGGCGTTGAAGTCGTCCGGCGAGGGGAGGAGGACAAGAGGCCCGGCGGCGCGGCCCGGCTAGAACCCTAGCGAACCGCCGCGGTCGCCTCGCGTGGCCGAGAGCCCGAGAGCAACTGGGGGGAGGAGGTTTGGGGAATTGCAGTTTGGAAGATGAAAAAATCTTAGTTTCTTCGGATATATGGGGATGGCATTTTTTTGTAATTAAGAGTTAAGTTGTAAGGGTACAAGGGAAGTGGGATTTTCAGAAGCACCTGCCAGCCCGAGAAGCATCGTTTTCCTTGTTTCTCTCGCGTAGTGCAAATTGGGCTGGAGCTTTTTCTCTCCATCTGGCTGGAAAAATGCTGTTTGTTTTGGCTTATAGCTTATGGAGGCCTAGAAGCCTAATAAGCTCCAGTTTAAGCCTAAACAAACATACCCTAAGTTTCCAAATCATTTTATGAAAGTACCAAAACTCTAACTAGTGTCAGTGCACCAAGATTCCCATAACCGTGGGAATGGCTTTTCGAAACGTTTAGACTCTGTAGAGATGTAAAACTTAATGATCAACTCCTTTTTGCATTCGAAATTAACACACTTCCTATGGTGTGCTGCGGAATGATCATACACAACCGTTACATTATTTAATCCTGACTTTACACCAGCTCGATGCCGACAAAGCCTCATTATGGTAGGAACAACACTTTCATGAACATATCAATTCTCATTGCACGAGATAAACATCACATGTTCCTCCCCATAGTGAGGCGTACACCGTTGCACCGGTATGCAATTACCCACAAATCCATGTGGAAGCCCCTTACAAGCCAACTCGACAGGGCTTACAGCTTGTGCTACCTCAGCCTCCCAATGTGTAAAGCCAATTTTAAATAACTTAATAAGTTGAGGCTACCCCATAATAGCAATTGTGGTTGTACGGTGTTTCTTTGATTATACAACACTAAGTTCGGTCCTTAAATTAACCCAGGCGGAAACTCCCCCTAGACTACGTGTAAGTTAAAGCTTACACACCCGGCTATTGCCATAATCCGCCCGTGTCAAAACATAGTTTTATTTTCATTTTTAACAAAATATCAGTATCCTTTACTGTCATATTCAACCTTTTTAAATTATAAGACAACACATGTCTTTCTCAATTCTAACAAGGTTTTCAGTGTTTATCACGAACAATATAACCAATCGTTCGAGATCCCATTACTAGAGCATACTAAGGTTGTGCAAATAATTAATCTAGTATACCCATTTGACATTACTTTTTGTCTAACCATAACCTAGGGTTTCCAATGTTCTCATGTCAACAATTAATCGAGAAAATCCCACAAGCTATGTTTAGTTCTACCGCATCCCACAATATAGCAATTTAACAACATAGCGCATGCATAATATATAGTTTGATAAAAACAAAGTAAACTATTTGAGATAGTAGGGTCAGTATGGTCAAAGGAGGGTGCTTGCCTTGCTCACTGATTTCCTGCGTGGAGTTGGGGTCGTCGACGATGGTATCCGGAATGTCATTGTCTACACGCCGTATCATAAAAAGCGAAGCAACATGCAAAACCAGAAAAGAAAGCATAGAAGATAAACATACATGTGGTAAAAAGAAGTCGAATGTAATCACAAATAAAATCATTCATGAGAACAAGTGAGAGTGTGTTTTGGTTCGGCGAGAATTAGGGTTTTGGGTTCAACCACTAGCGTTGAGCGTAACATTGTGTTTAACGAAAGTTACCATTTCACTTTACGAGTTCAAGAGGCCAAGATTGTGTATATGATTACATTCATTTTCAATTTCAAGAAGCTAAGATTGTTTGGATTTATAAAATCAAAATAAAATCAAAAGAGCGTAGCTAATTGAATCTTAAAGAGGGATTATTCGATACAACCAAGTGATTAACCTAAGGTGCAAAAGGTAGTTTATTGTGCTACAGGACCTATAATTATATTATTGCAAAAGTATAGGTTTAGGGTTTATGAAATATGATTGATCGGAATTTTAAATAAGCTATTGAACGTGCATAAGTGGTTAATTAATACTTGAAAAAGTGGCAAATTAAACTATTATTACATAGCCCACAATCATGTCATTCCAAAGTATAGGTTCTGTAATTTTGGGTTTAATAAGGTTTACCATTCTTTTACTACACATCTACACTATATGTGTACTACATGAAATAACCCTATAGCATGTTTCAAAATTAAACATGGCTAAACCTAATACTTCCATATGGACAGAAAGAATATCATATTAACAAAGCTTAGGGGACAAATTTACAAATTTTTAAAGTTTATTTGCACTAAATATCAACATTTCAAATTTAAACATATTAAAACTAATCTAATCAAGAAATTGATGCAAACTAAGTCCAAAATCAAATATTTTTACATATTTGGAATCCTAATGTCATCAGGAATACAACAAAACTAGTTTCATCAATTTTGGAGGTAATTTGCACAAATTTTATATTGGGCTTAGTTCCAGCCTAGAGTTTAAATTTGAAATTCAAATATTTTACATTGAGCGGATTTGAAATATTTTTACATATTCAGAAACTACATAATTTAACAAAAATTTAAAAACTGGTTTGACCTCATTCGGACTTGTATTTCAAAAGTTATGACCATTTGAATCGGCTCAGTTTCGGGAAATGGATGAAAATAGGAAATATGCTTTCCTAAAGCGAAAGCGTACTCCGGCTCAGGTTCAAATGCCGTTGTAACACCCCGGCCCCTAGAATGCCGAGAATGTCACCAAACAGAGTAGAAACAGTAATGAAATATCATAATTAAGGACACATTATAGCAAGTATGTAAATGTTTTAAATGAAATTTCAGCAGCATATCCTTTGTATTTCCATGGTTTGAAGCAGCAATAATATTATCAAAACACAATAGAATAAAGAATGACATCTAAAATAGAAATAATAGGAGTTAAAGCATCATTTCAAGTCTAGATTATAAACCCAAACGTTTCATGAATCAATACGAAGTGAATAATAAAATCCAAGCACACAAAATAGCATAATCCAAGTTTAGCGCAATTAAAATAATCATTACAACTACGAATGAGAGTGTGTAGTTGTCTAGATGAATGGAACTATGTGGAGATGTGCCTCTAACTCCCTTTCTCGTATGCTGAATTCATGGTACCTAAAAACATCATAAACAACAAGCGTGAGTTCATCACTCAGCAAGTGTATTGCAATGGAATAAAACAATAACAGGTTTCAATAACATCATCATTACATGTCATAAACACCATCATAAGCATCTCATAATTCATCTTCATAAGCATCTCATAATCATATTCATTCATGCAATGCAATGCATATATCTCTTTGCTTAGCACATACCGGTATTGACGAGTGCACACTCGTCGGTGTGGACCCTCATTCCCTTCCATCCTGTGGAGGGTGCCTACTCTTACTGACTCGCTCCCATACACAACCGTGGATGGGACTACGAGGTAGGACTTTCGTGTTCACTACGTGTGAACACAGAGGCCCGCATCAGAATGGGTCGCCTCTTCCATTATGAATGCAGATATGCCATAACATGATTCAACTTGCATAAATACTCAAATTAACCATTGCATAGCCATTTATCAAACGATATTCATCATAACACATGCAAGTATCAATCATGGCAACATAGCCTAACACATGGATAAACTACACATGGCAAAGCATTATAGCCAACCAAGCCACAACCAGCATAACACACTTGCCTTCAACCACGCGAGACGGAGTGGTGAGATGTTGAGAGCACTCCAGGGGTCACACCACCTTTTCTTAAAGAATCGAACAACGAAGAAATTTTTTCTTCCTTCCGGCCGCTCCTTCCTCCAGAACTGCAGCGAATCGCCAGAGATCTCCGGACCGACGATCCACCGAGCGAGGAAACGAAGAACACTAGGGAAGGAGAGGTGAGGGGTTGCTAGGGGAGGAAAGGGTGGTGGCTAGGGAGGGGAAACCCTAAGGGGGGCGCAAGGCGCAATGAGGAGGGGCGGCTAGGTGTGGGAGGGGGGAGGAGGTGGGGGTGCAATAGGGTTGGGGGGTGCAAGGAAGGCAGGGTGGCTGCCCACCTCCTCCTCCACATGGGCCAAGAAGCCTCTGAAGGAGAACGCGGTGCTACGCTAGCCGAAAACAAAACTTTTCTATCGCGAACACCCAGGAAACATGCGAGTCAGAGATCATGGAGCATTACCCTTGGAGCACGTTAGCAGCGGAAGTAGAGTGGGTGAAGCCTCCCCGCGTGCTCTGAATCACAGTACGTAGTCGAACACGATGTGGTACACCTCCTCCTCGTCGCGGATCGCCGTCACAACAGCTTCGTTGTAGTCGCACAGTTGATGTAGCCGATTGAATCGATCAACGCCGACGCAACAGCGATGATGCCTCTACGGTATCCACACATCCGGGGTGGGATCACCGCGCGCTGGTGTGCTAGCACCCACGCGTGCGGCTAGGGTTTAGTGGGACGCGGTGGCGGCTAGGGCTTGTGGTGGGGAGACTATCACTCTGCACGCCCCCACACCTCCTTTATATAGTGCGCGCTAACGGGCCTTCTGTAATAGAAGCCCACTAGGGCTCGCACTAATGGATCTTCTACAATAGAAATCCATTAAGACGCTAGAGGATCCAAATCCACATAAACCCACTAATGGATCCGATCCATTACACATGATCCAACCCGTTAAGTGTGTGACCCATTAGGCTCATGTACAAGTTAGCCGCGGTCCCGGAGAACCCCTTTTCCAGACCACAAGTTAATAGCGGTACCTAGCAGCACATATTGACCCCTGAATGTACACAATGATCGAATCAGCTGAACCTTGATATACTCACATAGGATCCTTTTGCCACACGATATCAGTCAAGCTCAAGGCAAGAAGCGTGCCACCCTTGTGATAGCTCGACAAATTCACTCGTCATTGTAATGGATATAATTCGTGATTAACTCTTTAATCACTTTGGCATGGCCATGCACTTTTCCCTATCCATCCACACCGTGGGGCGCAGATATATCTCTCCCGTTATCAAGGAGGGGCAAATTCCATCTTGATCTCTTACATCTCATGTCATGTTTCATGGCATACCCGTAAGCTACCTTTATAACTCCCCTGTTATGGTGAAGCGTTTGATAGCCCCAAAGTATACAATTACACATGCTGAGAATCAATAAGAATCTCAGGTCAAAGGATCATATAGGTATACCACTCGAGACTACATCCTGATGGCACTTCTTAAGATAACAATCTCAGCAGTGTCTCGGAGCGGGTCTATCCAACCCCATGTTCTCTAACATGTGCCCACATTATTGATTTGATATCTCCATATCTATGGTATGTGAAACATTACCATCAATCAATATATGTGCTGGTCAAATCACTATTGTCACACATAATGATATGTGACCAGGGATCATTTAGAATAATATCATATAACCAATGTATTTCACAATTAAGTCGTACTCAATGAACAAAGGAGTGACATTTATTCATGGAACTGATAAGTACATGAACATAGACGTATGATATAATCATCTCACATGATTGCCTCTAGGGCATATCACCAACAATCTCCCACTTGCACTAGAGTGCATCATGCAAGTATCTAATACCCATGGCTCTTGTGTGTGCCTCATGCTTCGGTTGTGGAAGAGGTTTTGTCAGCGGATCGGCGACATTCAGATCCGTGTGCACTTTGCAAATCTTCACATCTCCTCTATCGATGATCTCTCGGATGAGGTGATAACGCTTGAGTATGTGTTTGGATTTTTGGTGAGACCTAGGCTCCTTCGCTTGTGCAATGGCACCACTATTGTCACAATAGAGGTCCACTGGACAGGATGCACTAGCGATAACTCCGAACTCAGAAACAAATTTTCTGATCTAAACGGCCTCCTTTACAGCTTCAGAAGCTGCAATATACTTAGCCTCTGAAGTGGAATCAGCTACTGTCTCTTGCTTGGAACTTTTCCAGCTCACTGCCCCACCATTGAGACAGAATACAAAACCGGATTGCGATCGTGAGTCATCTTTATCGGTTTGGAAGCTAGCATCAGCGTAACCCTTTACGACGAGCTCTTCTTCACCTCCAAAGACCAAGAACATATCTCTAGTCCTTCGCAAGTACTTGAGAATAGTCTTTCTGACCATCCAATGACTCTCACCTGGATTTGATTGGTATCTGCTCGTAACACTTAGAGCATAAGAAACATCTGGGCGAGTACACAACATGGCGTACATGATGGATCCAATAGCAGAGGCATATGGAATCCTACTCATTCTATCCAGCTCATCAGGTGTCGAAGCACACTGAGTCTTGCTAAGACTAACACCATGTGACATTGGTAGGAAACCTTTCTTGGAATTATGCATTTCGAACCGTTTCAAAACCTTGTCAATGTACATACTTTGGCTTAATCCGATTAGCCTCCTCGATCTATCTCTATAGATCTTTATGCCCAAAATGTAAGCCGCATCTCCCAAATCTTTCATCGAGAAACATTTTCTCAGATAAGATTGAACAGTTTCAAACATTAGAATATCATTTCCAATTAATAAAATGTCATCCACATACAAGACCAAAAACACAATTGCGCTCCCACTTGCCTTCTTGTAAACGCAAGGCTCGTCTTCGTTCTTGATGAAATCAAACTCTTTGGCCACTTTATCAAAACGAAGATTCCAACTCCGAGATGCCTGCTTCAGTCCATAAATGGACTTTCGAAGCTTGCATATCTTGCCAACATTCTTAGGATCGTCAAAACCTTCAGGTTGTGTCATGTAAACATCCTCACTTAGGTCTCCATTTAGGAAAGCCGTTTTGACATCCATTTGACGTATCTCATAGTCATGAAATGCGGCAATTTCTAGCATGATCCGGATAGTCTTAGGCATGGCTACAGGCGAATAAGTTTCATCATAGTCGATACCATGAATTTGCTTATACCCTTTTGCCACCAACCGTGCCTTATAGATGTGAACATTTCCATCGGCATCTATCTTTTTCTTAAAGACCCATTTGCACTCGATGGTTTTCACACCATCAGGCAGATCAACCAAGTCCCAAACTTGATTATCATGCATGGACTTTATTTCGGATCTCATGGCCTCCAGCCATTTCTCAGAGTCCGGTCCCACCATCGCTTCCGCATAGTTCTTGGGCTCATCATTGTCTAACAAGAAAATGTCGCGCTGTTCCGTAGCGAGGAACATATACCTCTCAGGAGCGCGGCTTGTCCTTGTAGACCTTCGTGGGACTGGTGCCTCTTCCATCGGTTCTGCAACGTTTTGCATCTCCTCATGTGGATCAGTGGGAGCTGAAACATTTTCAAATGTTTCCCGAATTTCTTCGAGTTGCACCTTGCTCCCACTGGCTCTTTTGAAAAACTCCTTTTCCAAAAAGACACCATTCCGGGCGACAAACACTTTGCCCTCCTCCCAGTTATAAAAGTAATACCCTACAGATCTTGGGTACCCCACAAAGAAGAACTTGTGTGATTTAGCGTGGAGCTTATCTGACATCGAATGTTTAACATAAGCCTCACAGCCCCAAATCTTTAGGTAAGACAAATCGGGACGTTTCCCTTTCCACATCTCATATGGTGTCTTACTTACGGATTTCGATGGAACCCTATTTAAGGTGAACGCAGCAGTATCTAGAGCATGTCCCCAAAGAGATAACGGAAGATCAGTTTGACTCATCATAGATCGAACCATGTCCAACAGAGTTCGATTCCTACGTTCAGACACGCCATTCAACTGAGGCGTCCCTGGCGGAGTCAATTGTGAAACATTTCCACAACTCTTAAGATGATCATTAAACTCATGGCTCAAATATTCACCTCCACGATCAGATCGCAGAAATTTGATTGTCTTGCCCAAATGATTTTGTACTTCATTCTGAAACTCCTTCAACTTTTCAAAAGATTCAGACTTATGCTTCATTAAATAGATATAGCCATATCTACTAAAGTCATCAGTAAAAGTAATGAAGTACTGAAATCCACCTTTGGCCACAACGCTCATTGGTCCACATACATCCGTATGTACTAAAGCCAACAATTCACTGGCCCTCTCACTTGAACCAGTGAATGGCGTCTTAGTCATCTTGCCAAGTAAACAAGATTCGCATGTGTCAAATGATTCGAAATCAAATGAATCAAGAAGATCATCTCTATGGAGCTTCTGCACGCGTTTCTCATTTATGTGGCCTAAGCGACAATGCCATAAATAAGTGCGATTAAAATCATTTGTTTTGAGCCTTTTAGCATTAACATTATAGACAAATTTATCTTCAAGTTCTAGCACATATAGCCCATTCAATAATGGACAATGACCATAGAGCATACCATTGAAATAAATTGAACAACGTTTGTTCTTTATTACAAAATCAAAACCATCTTCTTCCAAACATGAAGAAGAGATAATGTTTCTGCTCAAAGCTGGAATGTAATAACAATTATTTAATTCCAAAACTAATCCTGAAGGTAACGATAAGGGATAAACGCCGACGGCCACTGCAGCAACCTTTGCGCCATTGCCGACGCGAATTTCCACTTCACGACTTGCACAACTTCTAGTCCTTCTTAGCCCCTGCAAAGATTTGCAAGTGTGAATCATTGATCCGGTATCAAATACCCATGACTCGTTGGGACAAGTAGCAAGATTAATTTCTATAACATTAATACCTGAAGTGGAGGCCAAAGTTCCATTCTGTTTATCCTCCAGATATTTCTTGTAGTTTCTACGCCAATGACCAGGTTTATGGCAGTAGTGACATTCATCGGAAGCAGCAGGACCACCCTTGGTCTTGCCATCATGCTTAGGTTTCGGGTTCGAGACCACATCCTTACCCTTGCCTTTTGCCCCACGCTTCCTTTTCTTACCACCATCCTTTTGGACCATCATCACATGATTATTGCTTTTCTTGATGCTTTCCTCTGCTGTCTTAAGCATCCCATGCAATTCAGACATGTTTTTCTCCATGCCATTCATATGAAAGTTCATGATGAAAGGCTCGAAGCTTGCAGGAAGCGACTGGAGAATCACATTAGTGGCCAACTCTTGGCTTAAGGGCGAGTTTAGTTTCTCCAAGTTCTCAATGTAACCAATCATCTTGATCACATGAGGACTCACCGGACTACCTTCGGTTAGCTTGCACGCAAACAGAGCTTTTGAGATCGAGAATCTCTCAGCCCTAGCTTGGTTCTCAAACATGCTACGAAGCCCTGTGATCATAGCATAGGCATTCGTGTTCTCATATTGCTTCTGAAGCTCAGAGTTCATTGTAGCAAGCATGAGACAGCCAATATCAACCTAATCATTGACATGCTTATCATAAGCACGTCGTTCAGCAGCAGTAGCATCATCAGCTATTTCCTCAGGATATGGCTCCTCAATGACATACTCCTTTTTCTCTTGCTTGAGAACAATTCTCAAGTTACGATACCAATCAATGAAATTTGTTCCAGAGAGCTTCTCTCTCTCCAGAATCGATCGCAAGTTAAAACCAGAGTTATTGACAGTATTAGGCGCCATCTATAACAGTAAAGCAAAGTTTTAGCACAATGTTCGTGTAAACCTTCTATTAAACAATTTTAATAAAAGATGCTCCCATTAAAATCACTTTCCCTCTAGTGCATTTCAGTAGGACAAGATCCATAGTCATCCAAAGATCTAGTGCGCGGAAGCGACTCCTAGGACTAAGTGACATAGGTAGGCACCCCTTGCCAATCACATCGTATGTGACTCTTGTTCGTTGGGTGGCATCCAATGCCCCGGCTCCCAGCACTTTAGCCCTGAGGCCCAAAACCATTTTGATAGCCTCGATAAGTAAACCAATACTATGCGTGTGAAGTCCGACTTCATCCCAATGGTCAAGGAAATTAATGGCACCCTACTGTATGCTGAAACTGCCAATTAATGTACAAGACCTTATGGGTGCAGCTATTGGAAGGGCATCGAACACTTAATTTTTCGAGGGAAACTATTCTATCAAATGAAAATCATATCCACAAACTATGAAATATGAAGGAATAGCATGACAAGAATCATCACAAACAATCATATTGACTTGTGAAATGGTATGGCCCGTGGCGTTCCGATCTCCATCATCACACTTCATGTCGACCAAGTCACCATGCTAGAAGCCTCCATGAAAATACACTAAGCTACTACACATAATAGCTAGTAGCAAATTACATGAGGATATGAAGCATCACAAATCAGCACGCAGGTTGTTATACAATAACATGGCAGCCCAAGCTGCAATTAACCATAGCACACAGACTATGAAAATTACATTAATGCATCACATACACAAAAGGGAGCCATACCATTCACATCATTCCCTGCAAAAACAAGTTAGGCGCTGGATCGAATTCTAGCGCGCACGATGTGAACAAGTTTTAATTAGTGGGCGCTACGCTGACTATCGTCGGTCCCGCTATGGAAATTTTTGGGGAATGTAGATCACATCTACGAAAACGCTATGGAAATTCAATCGGATTGATCAAATCATACCGATCCCAAGCCATCAGAATGCCTCAATTTCCATAAGATCCATGAGAAGGCGGCGACCACACCGATCTCGATCTGTTGGCACGATCTATTCGGCATGGGCTACTACCCCGATGGTGTTACCAGCCGGTAGGGGTAATGCACGGCATGAAAGAAAACGAGCACGAACTAATCTTTTGATCGTGTAGGCCCCTCGAGAAGGTTGTGCGCATGTAGCCTCGATCTGTTGGCTAATATCATAGATGGCACATGACGGAAGTCCAGATGGTGTTTCCAGCCGGTATGGACAAGTCACGGCACAATCTAGATAAAGCACGAACTAATCTTTTTGGCCTCAAGGCACTACCAACTCGTACCTCATGAACCCTATACCGATTGATCGTATCAACCCGTGACCAACTCAACAGCATATCAACATATGTGAAGCATCCAGATCCAAGACAACGCAAGATCGGCTCTGATACCACTGAAGGAGAACGCGGTGCTACGCTAGCCGAAAACAGAACTTTTCTACCGCGAACACCCAGGAAACATGCGAGTCAGAGATCATGGAGCATTACCCTTGGAGCACGTTAGCAGCGGAAGTAGAGTGGGTGAAGCCTCCCCGCGTGCTCCGAAGGACAGTACAAAGTCGAACACGACGTGGTACACCTCCTCCTCGTCGCGGATCGCCGTCACAACAGCTTTGTTGTAGTCGCATAGTTGATGTAGCCGATTGAATCGATCAGCGCCGACGCAACAGCGATGACGCCTCTACGGTATCCACACGTCCGAGGTGGGATCACCGCGCGCTGGTGTGCTAGCACCCACGCGTGCGGCTAGGGTTTAGTGGGACGCGGTGGCGGCTAGGGCTTGTGGTGGGGAGACTATCACTCCGCACGCCCCCACACCTCCTTTATATAGAGCACACTAACGGGCCTTCTGTAATAGAAGCTCACTAGGGCTCGCACTAATGGATCTTCTACAATAGAAATCCATTAAGACGCTAGAGGATCCAAATCCACATAAACCCACTAATGGATCCGATCCATTGCACATGATCCAACCCGTTAAGTGTGTGACCCATTAGGCTCATGTACAAGTCAGCCGCGGTCCCGGAGAACCCCTTTTCCAGACCACAAGTCAATAGCGGTACCTAGCAGCACATATTGACCCCCGAATGTACACAATGATCGAATCAGCTGAACCTTGATATACTCACATAGGATCCTTTTGCCACATGATATCAGTCAAGGTCAAGGCAAGAAGCGTGCCACCCTTGTGATGGCTCGACAAATTCACTCGTCATTGTAATGGATATAATTCGTGATTAACTCTTTAATCACTTTGGCATGGCCATGCACTTTTCCTTATCCATCCACACCGAGGGGCGCAGAGATATCTCTCCCGTTATCAAGGAGGGGCAAATTCCATCTTGATCTCTTACATCTCATGTCATATTTCATGGCATACTCGTAAGCTACCTTTATAACTCCCCTATTATGGTGAAGCGTTTGATAGCCCCAAAGTATACAATTACACATGCTGAGAATCAATAAGAATCTCAGGTCAAAGGATCATATAGGTATACCACTCGAGACTACATCCTGATGGCACTTCTTAAGATAACAATCTCAGCAGTGTCTCGGAGCGGGTCTGTCCAACCCCATGTTCTCTAACATGTGCCCACATTATTGATTTGATATCTCCATATCTATGGTATGTGAAACATTACCATCAATCAATATATGTGCTGGTCAAATCACTATTGTCCCACATAATGATATGTGACCAGGGATCATTTAGAATAATATCATATAACCAATGTATTTCACAATTAAGTCGTACTCAATGAACAAAGTAGTGACATTTATTCATGGAACTGATAAGTACATGAACATAGATTTATGATATAATCATCTCACATGATTGCCTCTAGGGCATATCACCAACAATCTCCCACTTGCCTCTAGGGGATTCGTTGGCCGTAGCAGTGAGGAACCAATGCGGAGACTTCCCTGGCAATGATTAAAGCCAAAATCTTCATCGTCTTAAGGAGGAAGACCGGAGATTGGCTGTAGCAGCGGTGAGCTGCAGCGGAACTTTGTGTGTGCAAGAGAGAGGAGGAAGGAGTGGAAGAAGGGAAAGAGAGGGAGAGACTAACAGTGGGCCATGGGGCCACATGACGGTGATAGCAGCTGGAGTGGGCGTGGGGCGCTGCCAGGTGGGACTCGGGAGAAGAGCTGGCCCACTCGGTAGTGAAAGGAGAGAGAGAGCGTGAGTGTTATTTAGTTTTCGACTTTATGAACAGCAGCTGCAAATTTGATTTAATTGAACCATTAAAACTTGCCAGAGATTTTTAAATTTTTTTTTGAAGAATCCTGACAATAGACGTGATCTACCATAATAATTTTAGATAAAAAGCCCTATCCAGTATTTTTATAAATATCTGACAGTGCAGCTGTCAAGAATTGTTATTTTCAAAAATGATTTTTATGAAAATGTAAACGAACTTAATTTGATGTTAAATTTTTACTGTAATGTTCTAGGGTCATTTCCAACCCAGGGCAAAAATGTTAGATAAAAAAAATTTGTATTTATTTTTATAAAATTCTGACATTGCTCTAGGTCTAGAATTCCAATTATTGTTTTTACTGTTTTTGATTTTCTAAAAATAGCAAATTAAATCTAAACATGGTAAAAGTTTTCAAATATGGCAAATAGGGCATTTGGGATTTATTAGTAGTCTCATTGACTTTGTACTTCACAACATTCGAATTTGTGGAGTGAAGGTTATATTTCCAAACCCAGTAATAGATAAACAGGGCGAGCTGAGGGGAGTCGCCAGGAGACGGGGCTGTGGACAATCGTGCTGGGGGAGAGGAGCCAATCGGGTGGATGGGGAAAGGAGAGAGAAAAAGAAAATGAAAGTGGGGAGAAGGTTAGGTGGGGGAAAAGAAATGAAGGCACTAATTCTCTCCCACAACTAAACCTGGAATCCCACAGATCGCAAACGGGTGCCCAATCATCCATACCATGAATTCCAAAAGTCAGAGAAAACTCGAGATATTACAATTGGCTGTTGCAATAAAAACCTGGCTGCCTTGGTCCGAGTCCTGCGAAGGCATGCAGAATGAATCATTTGTGCGTCGAGTAAGGCATGCGTGTTTGTCTTTCACCATCTTGTTGTCTTTCATTTCAAGATGGTTCATGTATATTATTACTACCATGGAGTTCTTTACTTTGCCAATAATTTCACTGTACCTTTCGCAGTTAGAATTCATGCTCTCCAATGCGCGCACTTAGCCTTGTTCACTATGCAGTGAACGCGCGTGCGGCCGCGCCTCACCATCGCGAGCCATGGACATGCAGCGACGACGATGACACCTCGAATCTTCCCAGTCCGATACGGCGGTGATTCCTCCCGCTCCCATGGCTTCTGATCGTAGAATGCTCCTTCTTCGAGGTCAGTCTCCTCAGGCGCAACGACAGTCGTAGTTTGTCCTTCCTCCCTCTCCCTCATCGATGATCCCCCTCTCCTTGATCTGCTTGTCTTGACACTACCATCCTCGGTTTCTGTCACAATCATGATTGTCGCTAAAGGAAGACTCCTCCTCCTCATCGCTGGAGCTTGAGCTGAAGCCCCCCTGCATCTTCGATGTCTTGGAGGTGGCTGTGCCGACCGTGGTGCCACCCGCGCTTCTTGTTGCGAAGATTGCGCCAGAGGAAGCGCGACGCCACCCCCAGCGAGTCGGGCTCGAGTCCGACTGTTCATCCGACCCGAGTCGGGCTCGATTCCGACTTGAGCCCGACCGAACCGAACCGAATCCTGTTCACGCGCACTGTTGGATCGAAATCCAATGGCCAGGATTGAGCCACTTATACGCGTACCTCGCACCGTTGGATCGGGATACAACGGCTGTGCTCGTGTCCACGTTTGCTCGCGCGCGTGGCCGTGGTATCGAGCCACGTGGACGGCCGTGATGCTGCCACGTAGCGCCACCATCGTCTCCGTCTCGTGCTCGGACTCCGCCGCTGTGTGGGCCTAGGGTTCCACTTTTTGCGCGGACGCCGAGCGTATTTAATGCCTGGGTGCTGTACCGAGGATCACCTTCGCCTCACGCACATCCTGCCCTAGCTACCGCCGCCTGGAACGCCCCACCGTGGCTGCGATTCCTCGCCGAAGTTAAGAGAGACGCTGCCGCTGTTTTTGCTTTATGCCGCCGCCGTTGAGAACGCGATGCCGCGTTTGAGCCCAGATCCGGAACTGTCAGGCCAAGGCATACCCGTGAGGGCCATTCACTTCGCCGGAGAACATGTGAAACACCGTTAGCTAGGTGGCCAAGGCATACCCATGAGGGCCATTCACTTCGCTGGAGAACATGTGAAACACTGTTAGCTAGGTCATCTTCCTCGGTTCCAGCAAGCCAGCACCGCCGCGTCGACATTAGGGTTCGCGAGCATCGTCGACCGTCCGATGCTCATCCAACGCACCAGGTTCAGCCACGTAATCCCCTCTCTATTATGAACTAGATCTAACCCTAGCCATAGGATTTCGAAAGGTGTAGATTAGATCCATTATTAACGTATAGATCTATTAGCACCCTTTAGATCCAAATCCAACACCCTAGATTTAGCCATGTAATGTACAACCGTATGCATTAGATCGGATCTTGACCGTTGGATCAAGATCGTGTGGTCCGGATGCACCCACGTGTCGCGGACCGGGTCATGCCACGTCGCACTTGATGCGGCAAAACTTGATCGGATACTAGCCGTCCGATTCAAATCGAACGCTCCAGATCGACCGTGTAGATCCAACTCGCAAGGGATTAGACCCAATCTGGATCGTTGGATTTCAAACCAACGGCCCAGATCGTGCCATGTGGCCAGGAGCCAAAGTGCCGCGGTCCACGCAGGCAAAGCCCGGTCATCGCTGACGTCAGCAATGATGTCAGCACGGGCCCGCGTGTTAGCGTCCGGCCCAACCGCACCATGGCGTCATCCGTGACGTCATGATGACATCACGGTGGGGCCCATCTGTTAGGGATGTTCGGCCGAGTGCGATGACGTCGGCAATAACGTCATCCGAGTGGGCCCCATGTGTCAGTGACACGTGTACCCGTGGACCGGGTCCACGGTGGACCGAAACCGAACAATGGACCGAGTACATGGATCGGATGACGCAACGCTGACATCATAATTCGATTTTTCAATAAAAATAAACCGGTAGAAATTCAAATCCGTCGCTGAAGCAATGCTGACGTCATAATCGGATTTTTCAATAGAAAAATAAATGAATTAATTTGGTTTATTCTTTTATTTGATTTTTCAAACTTCAAACACTTATAACTTTTGTGTTTTAACTCCGATTGGGACGATTCTAGTTCCTAAATTTTTATAAAATTGAGCTCTATTTAATGGTGAATTTTATTTAATTTTTGGACATGATTTTTTCTCTGTTTTTATTTATTTGGTGTTTATTTATCCGTTACGAGTAGACGTTAACGTACCCGAGGGCTTCGAAGGTGAAGTTTTGACCCAGGAGCCAGCTCAAGACCAAGAACAAGTACTTTTTGAAAGCAATTTATGCTTTGACCATATTGTTCCCACTTTGGAAATTATTTTCATTTAAATTATTGCATTTTAATTTAATTAGAAAATGCTTTGATTAATTCTGGAAATTAGTTAAATGCCAAATTACTGTATTCCACCTTGACATAAATAATTGTATGCATTGACCCCTTGTCACCCTAGTCTGGTTTAAGTAGTTGGACATTATTAAATTGCCAACATGGGTATTTAGACCGTTGTAGTATAACGCTTAGCCCTGCCATGTAGACATGACATGGTTTTGGATAATTAATTGTCAATGTTGACTTAATGAGATATGGAACCTGTTTTGGAGAAGTGTCATGTGTTATTAATGATGATGTTGATGGCACGTGGTGCATGGTAATCAACTGGGGGTTGATAAATGCTTTAGACTAGGGAAAGTGGCAAGAATGATCTAGTGGGCCATGAGTGGCATCGGGGATATCGTTTTGGTTCTTTGGAAGTCTTGCCTTGGTCACCCTAAGGACTTAACCTTGCAAGCCTTTTGTCGGGACCCGAATTTGCAAATCCGGACCCTCTGTGTATTCAGCACTAGTCCAGGAACGCGCTAGTGCACACAGTCTTAACATCGGTAAATATCACAATCATACCATTCGATACTAATAAAGTACTTTAATTAAATAGTCAAACTGGTTACTCGACCATATGGTCAAGTTACAAATATACGCCATGCAGGGCGAAACTTATTAAGAGAGAAATAATAGCAGCGGAAAATAAGATAACTTCGTGGTGCCATCCAGTATACCACAGGCAACTGACTGGGCTCGCTCCCTAAGTAGACGGTTCCTCTTGGAGCTCCTCCTCCAAAGCTGGTGTAGTCTCCTCTTCAACTGGTGTTGTATTGTGGCAAGGGTGAGTACTTGGTACTCAGCAAGTCATGCATGTAATGCACGCTAATATACTACATGCATGGCTTAATACAAAGGAGTGGCTCAAGGTATTTTTGCAAGAAGCGACATTTGACAAGTATCATAAGTAGATTCAAAGCAAAGAGTAACAAGTAAAGTATAATTAACTTTTCAAGGAGTTTAGTAAACATCTTTTCCCATCCTAATCCACGTTTCTATCAACATCATTATTAATCCAACCCAACCTTTCAAGTCTAAGTTATTTTTGAGAAAGTCTAACCCTTGACTGTAATTCCCGAGCGATGTCCAATACCGCGGACACGGCTATTCGAATAGATTTTTGCACTCTGCAGAGGTTATGCACTTTACCCACAAGATACAGTCAAACACCACAAAGGCGAGTTCCCGTAACAAAGTCTTTCAGAAACTTCTAACAATACAAGTGGCCCTCCCCGGTTGTTGCACACTAACCCTTCCCTTAGCTAAGGCGAAGTTTAGGCCAACCAACCGTTAGATGGGTACCTGGCCTCAGCCCTGGTACGCTCCCCCGTACAACTTACACAAAGGGTGTAGTTGACCTCCTGAGGTCCCACAGGTACGTTATTAGCAACTTAATCAACTAGGTCCGTCCCATTACAGACATGTGGTTGCAAGATTGACTCAGTTTAAAGGCTTGCAAGGTGAAGTCCTTAGGGTGACCAGGGCAAGACTACCCGAAGAACCAAAACATCATTCCCAATGCCACAACTGGCCCACCTGATCATTCTTGCCACATGCCCCAGTCGAAAACTATTTATCAAACCCCAGTTGATTACCATGCACCACGTGCCATCAACATCACATGATACCTTTCCAAAACAGGTTCAATATGTCATTAAGTCAATATTAACGTTTGAGTGTCCAAAATCATGTCATGAGCACGTAGCAGGTCTAAGCCATATACTACAACGATCTACAAACCCATGTTGGCAATCTAGTAATGTCCAACTAATAATCCACAACTAGGGTGAAAGGGGTCATGGCAAGTTGGCATTTATCTAATTTCCCAAAATTAAGTAAAGTATTTTCTAATTGAACTAGCATGCAATAATTTGAACCAAAATAGGTTTCAAAATGGGATCAACATGGTCAAAGCATAACATGCCTTCAAAAAGTACTTGTTCTTGGTCTTGAGTTGGATCCTGAGTCAATACTTCTCCTTCGAAGCCTTCGGGCACTTCAACGTCAACTCGTAATACGTGCAAATAGCAATACACAAATAAACAATAGGCAAAAGCATCCCAAAACTCCAAATAAAATCCACAAACAGAGAGAACATAATTTTATGAATTTTTAGGAACTGAAATCGTTCAAATCGGAGTTAAAATGCAAAAGTTATAATTATTTAAAGTTTAAATAATCAATTAAATAATATTACAGAGAAAAAATTTAGTCCAAAAATTAAATAAAATTTATAATTTGGTATATCTCAATTTTATACAAATTTAGAAATTTGAATCACTCAAATCGGAGTTGAAACGCAAAAGTTATAAACGTTTGAAGTTTGAAACAAAATCTGAAATCCTTATTTCGAATTAATAAATCTTTTTCTTTTTCGGAAATTAATTATTGCGTCATGGGTGACACGTGAACCAATCACGAAGCGACACGTGTACCGAATGACGTCGGCCACGCCCGGCCAACAATGCTGACAGGCGGGCCCCACCATGACGTCATCATGATGTCATGATGCGGTTTAGATGACCCGCTGACACGCGGGCCCGGCGTGTCAGCGACATGCACGCACGGTGCGGCTTGGTGCTACGTGGCATGATCGTGGCCCTGGGTTTACGATCTAACGGCTGCGAACCAATCGGATTGGATCTAAGCGACTTAATCTCGACCACACAAATTCGGATGGACGGCTAAGATTCACCCGAGACTACCCTATATGCATTAACCCAGATCTAATCGGTGCCCTACGATCTTGATCCTACGGTTGGGATCTAATACACCAAGACAGAGAGGTGAACTCACCTCAAGCGTCAGATGATGATCCAACGGTCGGTGGAGCTCCAAGGTCGCGATGGCGGTGCGGCGGTGCTGCCTGACCGGAGTCGGAGACGACGACCAACGGCGCGACGTTTCCGTGGATCCCCGGTGAGATGGAAGTCCCCTCCCGACGCGGCTTGGCTTGGCGTTTACAGATCTGAGCTTGGTGACGGCCGAGACGACTTGAAGGCGGCGGAAGGCTGCACAAACCGTGGCGGCGCTTTACTTCTATTCCGACGAGCGATTACGGAGGCTAGGGCACGGCTTAAGCAATGGAAAGCGGAGCAATAGGTGCGCACCACAGAGAGAAAACGACGGCGGGACCGAACTATTTAAATGGGGCCTCGACGTCCGCGAGAACAGTAAAACCTTAACGGACTCGGCGGCGCTGCGGCGGAGCAATCCGAGCTGGACTCGGTGAAGGAGACGAAATCCGGATCGTCCACGCGTCCCGATCCAAGGGCTCCCTCGCGCGCGCGTCGCGGCTCGGTCCCCAGTCGTTGGATGCCGATCCAACGGTTGACTCGGGCGGCTAGGGTTTCGGTTGCGACGCGGTTGGACCGAGTCAAGAGGCGCGGGTCCGGCTCGGGTCAGACTCAGGTCTGGCTCGAGTCCGAGGAACAGTACTAGACCCGACTAATTTCTAGCGATTTAATATTTAAAATAATTTCCAGTAATTCATTTAATTCAAGAAAAATAGCAAAATACTCAGAAAAATTCCAGAAAAATTCTGGAAAATATTTTGGAACATTTTGGACTCAAATAAAATATTTCCAACAAAATTTTATTTGCAAAGTTTAATTCTTTAATTATTTTAAAATGGAATAAATTCAAATAAATTCCAAATAAATCCAAATGAATTCCAGAAAATTCCAAAAATTCACCAAAATGCCAAATCACACATGAATTTAAGAAAAGCAAAATTTTGGGGTGTTACAAACCTCCCCCCTTAACAGAATCTCGTCCCCGAGATTCAGGGCTAACTAAGGAATAGGTTCGGAAACTCTTTCTTCAAATCCTCTTCTCGTTCCCAAGTTGCTTCACTCTCCGCATGGTTGCCCATTGAACTCTGCAGAAACGGGTTGACTTGTTCCTAGTCTCTCGATCCATGGTGTCCAGAATCTTCACGGGATGCTCCTTGTAAGTCAGATCTTCTTGTAGCTCAATTGACTCTAGCGGCGTCTGCTCCTCAGGTACTCGGAGACACTTCTTCAACTGGGACACGTGGAACACGTCATGCACTCCTGCTAATGACTACGGTAACTCCAGCTGGTAAGCAACTTCGCCTCTGCGGCTCAAAATCTTAAATGGTCCAACATAACGGGGTGCAAGTTTCCCTTTGGCATGGAACCTCTTAACTCCCCTGAGAGGCGTAACCCTGAGGTATACAAAGTCTTCTGGTTCAAAACTCAAATCCCGGCGACGATTGTCAGCATAACTCTTCTGTCGTGATTGGGCTATCTTCAACCTTTCCCTAATCATGGCAATCCGCTCTTGACTTCTTGAAGAATATCAGACCAAGACATGGCGCCGCGGTCTCATTCGATTTAATGGCGTCGGCAGGTCGACCATACAAAGGCCTCAAAAGGTGACATCGTAAACTAGCCTGGTAACTATTATTGTAATCGAACTCGGCATACGGCAAACTCTTATCCCAAGAGGTAGCATAAGCCAATGCACACGCTCTTAGCATATCCTCGAATCTGATTGACTCTTTCGGCCTGTCCCATCCGTCTGTGGATGATAGAACATCTTGAAGTTCAAACGGGTTCCCATGGCTTCATGCAACTTATTCCAGAACCTTGAGGTAAATTGGGTACCTCTGTCCGATACAATCCTTTTTGGCACTCCGTGCAAACAGACGATCCTGATCATATACAACTCTGCTAACTTATCCCCCGAGTAAGTAGTCTTCACAGGAATAAAATGGGCTACTTTGGTCAAGCGATCCACTATAACCCATATGGAGTCATAACCTCCTTGAGTTTTCGGCAAACTGGTAATGAAATCCATTCCGATTTCCTCCCACTTTCACTCAGGTACCTTTTAGCGGCTGCAACAATCCTGCTGGTCTCTAATGCATTGCCTTGACTCTCTGGCATACGTCGCACAATGCAACATGCTCGGCAACTTCACGCTTCATGCTCGGCCACCAGAATCTCTCCTTCAAGTCTTGATACATCTTGGCACTTCCAGGATGAATCGAGTACTTGGAGTCATGGGCTTCTTCTAGGATCAACTGCTTCAGTTCCTTCCTGTTCGGCACACAAATGCGACCCCTCATCCATAACGTGCCCTGCTCATCTAGCTTGAAGTCTTTTGCCTTCTCTTCCTCCATTTTGGACTTAATCCTACGGATCTTGTCATCATCCTTCTGCCCTTCCCGAATCTAATCTTCTAGGGTAGGCTTTACCTCCAGTGCGGCCAAGAATCCACAAGGTACCACCTCAATCTTCATTCTCTGAAATTCCTGGCATAGCTCATCCTGATTCGTGGCTATCAACATATTCACGGTATGGCTTTTCCGACTCAAAGCATCGGCCACCACATTAGCCTTTCCGGGATGATAATGGATTCCGACATTGTAATCCTTAATCAACTCCAACCATCTCCTTTGCCTCATATTCAGATCCGACTGGGTGAATATGTACTTAAGGCTCTTATGATCCGTGTACACTTCACATCTGTTCCCGATCAGATAGTGACGCCATATCTTCAAGGCATGCACTACGGCAGCTAACTCTAGGTCATGTGTCGGGCAATTCTCCTCATGCGGCCTCAACTGCCTTGATGCATAGGCGACAACCTTTCCGTTCTGCATTAACACACATCCAAGTCCTTGGCGCGATGCATCACAATAGATATCAAAGCTTTGATTGACGCCAGTGAGAACCAACACCGTGCCGATGTCAATCTCGTCTTCGATTCTTGGAATCCTTTCTCGCACTCAAGGCGTCCATGTAAACCTCTTCTCCTTTTTCAGCAATTGCGTAAGAGGTCTCGCAATTGTTGAAAAGCCTTCAATGAAGCGGCGGTAGTAACTCGCCATTCCAAGGAAACTCAGGATCTGGTCACGGTCTTGGTGCTCCCAATGTAACACGCCTTCTACTTTACTTGGATCAACTGGCGACTCCTTCATGCGGTCATTACATGTCCGAGGAATTCCACCTTGTCCTTCCAAAAATCACACTTACTGAACTTGGCGAAGAGTTGCTGTTCCCTCAGCTTTTCCAAAACTCGCCTCAAGTGTTCGGCATGTTCATCCTCTGTCTTGGAGTAGATTAGAATATCATCTATGAACACAACAACAAACTTGTCCAAATATTCCATGAACACCTTATTCATCATATTCATGAAATATGCTGGTGCATTCGTCGGACCAAAGGACATAACAGTAAACTCGTAATGTCCATATCTCGACGAGAATGCAGTCTTCGGAATATCTTCTGATCGGATCTTCAACTGATGGTATCCCGATCTCAGATCAATCTTGGAGAAAACTCCGGCTCCTCTCAGCTGGTCAAACAAATCATCAATCATGGGTAGCGGATACTTATTCTTCACGGTGACTTCATTGAGTGCACGGTAGTCAATGCACATCCTGAAACTCCCGTCCTTCTTGTTGACGAACAAAACTGGTGCTCCCCACGGCGATGAACTCGGTCTGATAAATCCTTTCTCCATTAACTCTTCAAGTTGTTTCTTCATCTCTACCAATTCCTCGGTGGACATCCGATAGGGTCTCATTGCTATCGGTGCTGTACCAGGTACAAGCTCTATCACAAACTCTATGTCCCTGTCTGGCGGCATACCAGGTAGATCTTCAAGAAAAACATCTGGGTACTCATTTACTACTGAGACATCCTCTATGCTGATTGCCTTGGTACTGTTAACCATGAACTGTCCATCTCTAACGGCAGTAGCTTGAAATTCTACTTTCCTTCCACACGGGCTCTCAACTGAGATAGTCCTTCGTCCACAATCCAACACGGCTCTGTGCTTGGATAACCAATCCATTCCCAAAATAACATCTAAGGTCTGGGTCTCCAAAATAATAAGGTTCGCTAGGAACTCTATCCCATCTATTAGTATTCTCACCCCAGAACATCCTACTTTCGTTCGGAGTTCGGAACCAGGGGTTTGAACTAAAAGCATGCATTTAAGTCTTGCAATCTCCAAATCATTTTTAGCAGCAAAGCCTTGTGAAACAAACGAATGCGAAGCTCCAGAATCAAACAAAACTGTCGCGGGTACTGAGTTAACAAGTAACTTACCCAGTACGACGTCCGTAGCATTCTGCAGTGCATCTGCGGTGACATGGTTGACTCGGCCTCTCACCACAGTCTGGGGTGTGGCTCCTGGTGCTGGCGTCCTGCTGGTGTGGATCCTAGATTGAAGCGAACTAGGGTCACTCCTGCTGTCTTCTTAGGACAACTGTTGGCAAAGTGTCCGGGCTCGTTGCAATTGTAGCCGCGTCTCACTGTTCCTTGTTGGCTGCCTGGAGCGGCGTTTCTAGCTGGGGCTGGGGTCTGATAGTTCTGATTGACGGGTCTTGGTGCTGGTGACGGTGTCCTTGTTGCATTCTGTGGCTGGAATCTGAAAAATTGATTTGGTGCAACTCTCAGGCGCTGTTGCGTTCCCTAGCGTGATCCCTGCTGTTGCATCCTGCACTTCCAGTTCTCATCCAGTTCCTTGCGCTTGTCCTCAAGAATAAGCGCCTTATTCACCAACTCTTGGAAATCTGGAAAGGTGTGGGTGATCAATCCTACCTGCAATCCTGAGTTAAGTCCCTTCATGAAACAAGACTGTCTGGCTTTATCTGTCGCTGCATCCTCAGGTGCGTAGCGAGCAAGCTGTGTGAACTTGTTCAGGTATTCGGCCACTGGCTGGTTACCTTGCTTCAGTGCTCTGAACTCCTCCTTCTTGAGATCCATGATCCCTTCAGGCACGTGGTACTGACGGAATGCAGCTGTGAACTCCCCCCAAGTGATGTCCTGAGGGTTCTCTTGCGTGGCACAGAAGTTCTCCCACCATTCGGCGGCTGTTCCTTCCAACTGATGAGAAGCGTAGAGTACCTTCTCATTTCCTATGCATTGAGCAATGTGTAGCTTCCTCTCAATTGACCTTAACCAGTCATCAGCCTCCAACGGATTGGCATTCCCAGAAAAAGTGGGTGGATGAGTCCTCATGAACTCTGACAGTCTGGTATTCTGGCGTTGTCCCTGATTAACTTGATTAGCAGTGGCCTGAGCAATGACGTGTTGCATCTGTTGCATCATAGCATGCATCAATTGAGTCTGAGCAGCAAGAAATGCTCCAAAATTCTGCATGTCCAGTGGCGGTGCTGGTGCTCCATCATTGGGGTTTTCTGCTGGGCGAGAACCACTTCCACTGCCTCCAAGGTTTCCACGAGTGTTCACCATCTGTGGTTTGCTCTAGGTTTTAGAGATGAGAGGGAAACAAGAATAGACAAGTAGTATGGAACTTATGCGGGGCGAAAGGTGTAACTTAAGGGTCCAACTTTATTATTTTAATCAATAGTAACTTGGTATGGTTGCTTACAATGCCTAGGGGCCTTGCAACACATACTAACTCAGCAAGCAATGAAAATCCAAATCGAACTAACACTGGAGTCTAACGCCTAAAGGGTGACTCTTTATTCTATGCCGCGACTCGGCGAAGGAGTCTCACTATAGAACCTACGCTCATTCATCGAGAAAACCTCCACGGCCTGGATACGGACGCTGCGGCATAGGCGCGAAACGATTGCCATGTCCAGCAACTGTGTCATCTGTGGTAGTCGAAGAAGCATGTCCTCCTCAAGCTCCGGCTCCTCCGGGTCTGGCTCGTGCAGCTCGAGCATTGGCTCCGGCTCTGGTGCATACAATGCCGTCTCTAACTCTCCAATCCTTTGCAGAAGGTGTGACACATACTCTTGAGCTTCCCGCCATCTGTTCTTCTCTGTCGTGATCTCCTTGCGGGCCTTCTGTAGCTCCTTGCTTGTATCATCGAGTACATCCCCCTGGGCGACAACAAGTCGTGCCAACTGTGTAACCATGGCATTCTCATCTTGAATCGCCTTCGGATGATAACGGAACACCGTGCTCTCCAATTCTCTGGCGTAGATACGGGTAACGTGCCGCATTGCTCGTCGTGACACCTCTTGGATACCCATCTGCATTGTAGACCTCCTGGCAGTGCAGTGTATCGGGCGATTGCCTGGGCCCTTCTTCCTAGTAGGTACCACAATCTTCACATCACAAGCCTTGATCAATCCTGCTTGTCTGATCACTTCCACTTGGTATTGTGGCTTCTCAAAATCTCCGAGAGTCTGTAGCATACGCCAAAGTTCCGCAGCGTGACCAACCTCCAGATCGACGTAGTTGAACTCTCCCTCCATCTGTCACAAGAGTGCTCACGTAAGAACTCGAAATTTTTACATCGTGACAAGGTAAGGAAAAATTCAGCAAGAGACAAGAAAAGAAAGAATGGGATAAGTCGAGATGTCATTTCTTGTCTTGACAAACTTTTAGCTTTAGAAAATAGGTTTTTTCCTCTTTACGACCTTTCTAGCTAGGGTTGAGCCTACGGTCAATATGGCTCTGATACCACCTCTATCGGGACCCGAATTTGCAAATCCGGACCCTCTGTGTATTCAGCAATAGTCCAGGAACGCGCTAGTGCACACAGTCTTAACATCGGTAAATATCACAATCATACCATTCGATACTAATAAAGTACTTTAATTAAATAGTCAAACTGGTTACTCGACCTTATGGTCAAGTTACAAATATACGCCACGCAGGGCGAAACTTATTAAGAAAGAAATAATAGCAGCGAAAAATAAGATAACTTCGTGGCACCATCCAGTATACCACAGGCAACTGACTGGGCTCGCTCCCTAAGTAGACGGTTCCTCTTGGAGCTCCTCCTCCAAAGCTGGTGTAGTCTCCTCTTCAACTGGTGTTGTATTGTGGCAAGGGTGAGTACTTGGTACTCAGCAAGTCATGCACAGAATGCAGCTAATATACTACATGCATGGCTTAATACAAAGGAGTGGCTCAAGGTATTTTTGTAGTAAACAGCATTTGACAAGTATCATAAGTAGATTCGAAAGAAGTAGTAACAAGTAAAGTATAATTAACTATTCAAGGAGTTTAGTAAACAACTTTTCCCATCCTAATCCACGTTTCTATCAACATCATTATTAATCCAACCCAACCTTTCAAGTCCAAGTTATTTTTGAGAAAGTCTAACCCTTGACTGTAATTCCCGAGCGATGTCCAATACCGCGGACACGGCTATTTGAATAGATTTTTGCACTCTACAGAGGTTATGCACTTTACCCACAAGATACAGTCAAACACCACAAAGGCGAGTTCCCGTAACAAAGTCTTTCGGAAACTTCTAACAATACAAGTGGCCCTCTCCGGTTGTTGCACACTAACCCTTCCCTTAGCTAAGGCGAAGTTTAGGCCAACCAACCGTTAGATGGGTACCTGGCCTCAGCCCTGGTACGCTCCCCCGTACAACTTACACAAAGGGTGTAGTTGACCTCCTGAGGTCCCACAGGTACGTTATTAGCAACTTAATCAACTAGGTCCGTCCCATTACAGACATGTGGTTGCAAGATTGACTCAGTTCAAAGGCTTACAAGGTGAAGTCCTTAGGGTGACCAGGGCAAGACTACCCGAAGAACCAAAACATCATTCCCAATGCCACAACTGGCCCACCTGATCATTCTTGCCACATGCCCCGGTCGAAAACTATTTATCAAACCCCAGTTGATTACCATGCACCACGTGCCATCAACATCACATGATACCTTTCCAAAACAGGTTCAATGTGTCATTAAGTCAATATTAACGTTTGAGTGTCCAAAATCATGTCATGAGCACGTAGCAGGTCTAAGCCATATACTACAACGATCTACAAACCCATGTTGGCAATCTAGTAATGTCCAACTAATAATCCACAACTAGGGTGACAAGGGGTCATGGCACATATTTAAGTAATCAAGGTGTCATACAGCAAATTGGCATTTATCTAATTTCCCAAAATTAAGTAAAGTATTTTCTAATTGAACTAGCATGCAATAATTTGAACCAAAATAGGTTTCAAAATGGGATCAACATGGTCAAAGCATAACTTGCCTTCAAAAAGTACTTGTTCTTGGTCTTGAGTTGGATCCTGAGTCAATACTTCTCCTTCGAAGCCTTCGGACACTTCAACGTCTACTCGTAATACGTGAAAATAGCAATACACAGATAAACAATAGGCAAAAGCATCCCAAAACTCCAAATAAAATCCACAAACAGAGAGAACATAATTTTATGAATTTTTAGGAACTGAAATCGTTCAAATCGGAGTTAAAATGCAAAAGTTATAATTATTTAAAGTTTAAATAATCAATTAAATAATATTACAGAGAAAAACTTTAGTTCAAAAATTAAATAAAATTCATAATTAGGTAGATCTCAATTTTATACAAATTTAGAAATTTGAATCACTCAAATCGGAGTTGAAACGCAAAAGTTATAAACGTTTGAAGTTTGAAATAAAATCTGAAATCCTTATTTCGAATTAATAAATCTTTTTCTTTTTCGGAAATTAATTATTGCGTCATGGGTGACACGTGAACCAATCACGAAGCGACACGTGTACCGAATGACGTCAGCCACGCCCGGCCAACAATGCTGACAGGCGGGCCCCGCCATGACGTCATCATGATGTCATGATGCGGTTTAGATGACCCGCTGACACGCGGGCCCGGCGTGTCAGCGACATGCACGCACGGTGCGGCTTGGTGCTACGTGGCATGATCGTGGCCCTGGGTTTACGATCTAACGGCTGCGAACCAATCGGATTGGATCTAAGCGACTTAATCTCGACCACACAAATTCGGATGGACGGCTAAGATTCACCCGAGACTACCCTATATGCATTAACCCAGATCTAATCGGTGCCCTACGATCTTGATCCTACGGTTGGGATCTAATACACCAAGACAGAGAGGTGAACTCACCTCAAGCGTCAGATGATGATCCAACGATCGGTGGAGCTCCAAGGTCGCGATGGCGGTGCGGCGGTGCTGCCTGACCGGAGTCGGAGACGATGACCAACGGCGCGACGTTTCCGTGGATCCCTGGTGAGATGGAAGTCCCCTCCCGACGCGGCTTGGCTTGGCGTTTACAGATCTGAGCTTGGTGACGGCCGACGCGACTTGAAGGCGGCGGAAGGCTGCACAAACCGTGGCGGCGCTTTACTTCTATTCCGACGAGCGATTACGGAGGCTAGGCCACGGCTTAAGCAATGGAAAGCGGAGCAATAGGTGCGCACCACAGAGAGAAAACGACGGCGGGACCGAACTATTTAAATAGGGCCTCGACGTCCGCGAAAACCGTAAAACCTTAACGGACTCGGCGGCGCTGCGGCGGAGCAATCCGAGCCGGACTCGGTGAAGGAGACGAAATCCGGATCGTCCACGCGTCCCGATCCGAGGGCTCCCTCGCGCGCGCGTCGCGGCTCGGTCCCCAGTCGTTGGATGCCGATCCAACGGTTTACTCGGGCGGCTAGGGTTTCGGTTGCGACGCGGTTGGACCGAGTCAAGAGGCGCGGGTCCGGCTCGGGTCAGACTCAGGTCTGGCTCGACTCCGAGGAACAGTACTAGACCCGACTAATTTCCAGCGATTTAATATTTAAAATAATTTCCAGTAATTCATTTAATTCAAGAAAAATAGCAAAATACTCAGAAAAATTCCAGAAAAATTCTGGAAAATATTTTGGAACATTTTGGACTCAAATAAAATATTTCCAACAAAATTTTATTTGCAAAGTTTAATTCTTTAATTATTTTAAAATGGAATAAATTCAAATAAATCCAAATAAATTCCAGAAAATTCCAAAAATTCACCAAAGTGCCAAATCACACATGAATTTAAGAAAAGCAAAATTTTGGGGTGTTACACCTTTGAACTGAGTCAAACGTGCAACCATATGTCCGGAATGGGACGGGCCTAGTTGATTAAGTTGCTAATAACTTGCTTGTAGAACCTTGGGCTGTCAACTACACCTTTTGTGTAGTTGTACGGGGGAGTGTACGGGGGCGATGGCTAGGTACCCATCTAACGGTTGGTTGGCCTAGACTTCACCTTTGCTAAGGGAAGGGCTAGTGCGCAACAACCGGGGAGGTCCACTTGTGTATTTAGAGGCTTCCGAAAGACTTTGTTATGGACACTCGCCTTTGTGGTGTTTGGCTGTATCTTGTGGGTAAAGTGCATGACCTCTGCAGAGTGTACAACCTATTCGAATACCCGAGTTCGCAGTATCGGACATTGCTCGGGGATTATAGTCAAGGGTTAGACTTTCACAAAAATAACTTGTTCTTTGGAAAATGCTTGGGTTTGGAATGTTGAATTGGACTTTGGATTGTGAAATGTTTTACTTGTGCAATTTATTTTGAAAGTTATTATCTATATTATTGTTTTACTGCTTTGAAATCTATTACTGTATTCATAAATGTTGTTTCACTACAAATGAACCTGTTAGCCTATCGTTTGTAATAAGCCATGCATGTAGCATATTAGCTTGCATTCTGTGCATGACTTGCTGACTACCAAGTACTCACCCCTTGCAAAATACAACACCAGTTGAAGAAGAAGCGATGCCAGCTTTGGAAGAGGAACTATAGGAGGAGGCATCTAACTAGGGAGCGAGCCTAGTCAGTTGCCTGTGGTAAACTAAGTGGCGCCACGATGATTCTTTTCCGCTGAAGTTATTTCTCTTAATAAATTTCCACCCTGCGAGGCGTACTTTTGTAACTTGATTATAAGGTCAAGCAACCTGTTTAGCTATTTAATTAAAGCACTCTACTATTTCGTTGAGTATGATTGTGATATTTACCAATGTTGAGATTGTGTGCACTAGCGTGATTCTGGACTAGTGCTGAATACACACAGGTTCCGGATTTGCAAATTCGGGTCCCGACAAAGGTGGTATCAGAGCCATACTGATTGTAGGACTACCCTTAATTAGAATGGACGTAGTGAGAATAAAACTATTTTTTAAAGATAAAAGTTGCTAAGATAATGAATGAACTCTCGACTTATCCCCTTCTCTCTTGTTCATGCCCCTTGCTGAATTCTCGTTGTCTTCACTTTGATTTTAAAATATTGCGTTCTCACGTGAGTGTCTTTGGTAGATGAAGATGAGCAACAACTACGCTGAGCGTGAGGGTGGCTACGCCGTTGAGTTGTGGCGTATGCTACAGGTGGTTGGAGGCTTTAAGAGACCACTCTACCGAGGAACCACCATCATAAAGGCAGGACTGGTCATAGGATGGGACGTTAAGATCACGGTGTATGCTCGAGAGAAGACGAAGTTCAGTCGTCCTTTTCACTTCACTGCTAGCTCTAGGAAGTGTCGCATCGAGCGATGCAACAGATTGCTCGCACCTACTCCGCAGAGCTAGAGGGCACAGTATTCCGTCACCATCCACGTAGAGACAACCACATTGACCGGGAGCCTATAGATGACGAGGATGCCACAATCACCCATCTGGCGAGGTTTGTCATCGCTCAGGAGGATGTGATCGATGATATCGTTCAGGAGTTACAAAAGGCTCCCGATGAAGTCAAGGATGTCAGGAAGCAACTGCAAGATGCTCGAGAGTACCTAGCTCACTCTATTCAGAGGATTCATGTGCTAGAGATGGCATTGTATGGACCTGAACCAGAGCCGGAGGAGGATGTTGCTTCATCAGCTACCGTTGTTGAGGGGCACAGTGATTGCTTCGCACCGATGCCGCCGCACCCCCCAAAAGGAGGCTGTGGGGGTTGGATTGATGAGTGAGCGTTAGGCTTCGTAGTTGGGACTCCTTCATCGAGTCGCGTCTAAGAATAAAGAGTCACCCCTAGCGGCGTTAGATTTTAGTGTGATAATCTGATTTGGATTTTTATTGCTTGCTGAGTGTGCAGTATGTGTTGTAAAGCCCTTAGGCATTGTGAGCAACCATACCAAGTTATTATTGAGTAACTAATAAAGTTGGAGTTTGAGTTACACCTTCCACCCCGCATAAGTTTTCTCTACTACTTGCCTATGCTTGTTCCCCTCTCGTCTCTAAACCTTGGAGCACTTGAAAGATGGTGAACACTTGCGGAAACCTTGGAGGCAACGGAAGTGGTTCTCGCATTGTGAGAAACCCCAATGACGGAGCACCTACACCCTAGTCGCACCGCTAGTTGACATGCAGAACTTTGGAGCTTTCCTTGCCTCACAAACTCAGTTGATGCACGCCATGATGCAGCAGATGCAGCAGGTCACTGCTCAGGCCGCTGTTAACCAAGCTAATCAAGGACAACGTTAGAACTCAAGACTATCAGAATTCATGAGGACTCATCCACCAACATTCTCTGGAAACGCCAATCCACTGGAGGCAGATGATTGGTTGAGATCGATTGAGAGGAAGCTGCACATCACCCAGTGCGTGGGAAATGAGAGAGTGTTATATGCATCTCACTGGCTAGAAGGGACAGGAGCTGAATGGTGGGAGAACTTTTGTGCCGCACATGAGAATCCACAGGACATTACTTGGGAAGAATTCACTACTGCGTTTCGCCAGTAACATGTGCCAGAAGGGATCATGGACCTCAAGAATGAGGAATTCAAAGCTTTGAAGCAGGGCAGCCAGTCAGTACCTGACTATTTGAATAAGTTCACCCAGCTTGCTCGTTACGCACCTGAGGATGTGGCGACAGATAAGGCAAGACAGTCTCGTTTCATGAAGGGACTGAACTCAGGACTGCAGGTGGGGCTGATTACCCACACATTTCCTGATTTCCAAGAATTGGTGAACAAGGCACTTATCCTAGAGGACAAGCGCAAAGAGCTAGAATACAATAGGAAGCGCAGGATGGCACAGCAGGGAGCACCCCAGGGAGCACAGCGTCTGAGGGTTGCACCGAACCAGTTCTACAGATTCCAGCCGAAGAACACTACAAGGACACCGTCACCAGCACCGAGACCTGCAAATCAGAATTTTCAAACTCCAGCGCTAGCAGGGAATGCAGTGGTAGGAAATCAGCTGAGCACCGTGAAGCGTTGCTTTCACTGCCATGAGCCAGGGCACTTTGCCAACTATTGCCCCAAGAAGGCAGCAGAAGTGACGCAAGTTCATTTCAACCTGGGGTCCACGCCAGCCAGGACGCATGTGCCAGGAACAAGCCGTGGAGTTGCACAACCCAGAGCTGCAACTCAGACTGTGGTGAGAGGCTGCGTCAATCATGTCACCGCAGATGCACTTCAGAATTCTACAGACATCGTACTGGGTAAGTTACTTGTTAACTCACTACCTGCAACAGTTTTGTTTGACTCTGGAGCTTCGCATTCGCTTGTTTCTCAAGATTTTGCTGCTGAAAATGATTTGGAAACCATGGATTTAAAATGCATGCTTCTAGTTCAAACCCCTGGTTCTAAACTCCAAACTAAAGTAGGATGTTCCGGGGTAAGAATATTAGTAAATGGGATAGAGTTCCTAGCGAACCTCATAATATTGGAAACTCAGACCTTAGATGTTATCTTGGGAATGGATTGGTTATCCAAGCACAAGGTTGTGTTGGACTGTGGATGAAGAGTCATATCAGTTGAAAGCCCTTGTGGAAGAAAAGTGGAGATCCAAGCGATCGCCATTCGAGATGGACAGTTGATGGTCAACAGTGCGAAGGCAGTCAGCATTCAAGAAGTTCCAGTGGTGAACGAATACCCCGATGTTTTTTCAGAGGATTTACCTGGTATGCCACCAGATAGAGATATAGAGTTTGTAATTGAGTTAGTACCTGGTGCAGCACCGATAGCAAAGAGACCATATCGGATGTCAACCTAGGAGTTGGTGAAGATGAAAAAGCAGCTTGAGGAGCTGATGGAAAAAGGATTCATCAGACATAGTTCGTCGCCGTGGGGAGAGCCAGTTTTGTTCGTCAAGAAGAAGGACGGGAGTTTCAGGATGTGCATTGATTACCATGCACTCAATGAAGTTACCGTGAAGAACAAGTATTCGCTACCCAGGATTGATGATCTGTTTGACCAGTTGAGAGGAGCCGGAGTTTTCTCGAAGATTGATTTGAGATCGGGATATCACCAGTTGAAGATCAGATCAAAAGATATTCTGAAGACCGCATTCTCGTCGAGGTATGGACATTACGAGTTCACAGTTATGTCCTTTGGTTTGACGAATGCACCAATATATTTCATGAACTTAATGAACAAGGTTTTTATGGAGTATTTGGATAAGTTCGTCGTCGTGTGCATAGATGACATTCTTGTCTACTCCAAGACAAGAGAAGAGCATGTAGAATACCTGAAGCTAGTTTTGGAGAAACTAAGGGAATAACAACTCTTCACCAAGTTCAGCAAGTGTGATTTCTCGAAGGACAAGGTAGAGTTCCTTGGGCATGTCATGACCGCAGAAGGAGTTGTAGTTGATCCAAGGAAAGTAGAAGCTGTGTTACATTGGGCGCAGCCAAAGACAGTGACCTAAATTCGGAGTTTTCTTGGGATGGCAGGTTACTACCGCCACTTCATTGAAGGCTTTTCGACGATTGTGAGACCTCTCAGGGAATTGTTGAAAAAGGAGAAGAAGTTTACCTGGACGCCGGAGTGCGAGAAAGATTTCCAAGTGCTGAAGAAGCGATTGACATCAGCACCGGTGTTAATTCTACCGAATGTTAATCAAGGCTTTGATATTTTTTGTGATGCATTGCGCCAGGGACTTGGATGCGTGTTGATGCAGAATCGGAAGGTCGTTGCATATGCATCAAGGCAGTTGAGGCCGCATGAGGAGAATTATCCGACGCATGACCTAGAGTTAGCTGCAGTGGTGCAAGCCTTGAAGTTGTGGCATCATTATTTGATTGGGAATAGATGTGAAGTGTATACGGACCATAAGAGTCTTAAATATATCTTCACCCAATCGGATCTGAATATGAGGTAAAGGAGATGGTTAGAATTGATCAAGGACTACAATGTCGTGATCCACTACCATCCGGGAAAGGCCAACGTGGTAGCTGACGCCTTGAGTCGGAAAAGCCACACTGTGAATATGGTGATAGCAGGGAGCCAGGACGAGCTATGCAAGGAGTTTCAGAAGCTAAAACTTGAAGTGGTACCGGAAGGATTTTTAGCTGCATTAGAAGTGAAGCCTACCGTAGAGGACCAAATCCGAGAAGGATAAAAGGATGACGCCAAGATCCAGAGGATCAAATCCAAGATGGAGGAAGGCAAGGCGAAAGACTTCAAGCTGGATGAGCAGGATACTCTGTGGATCAAAGATTGCATCTGTGTGCCGAATAAGAAGGAGCTGAAACAGTTCATTCTGGAAGAAGCCCATGATTCCAAGTATTCCATTCATCCAGGAAGTGCTAAGATGTATATATCAAGATCTAAAGGAAATATTCTGGTGGTCGAGCATGAAGCGGGAAGTCGCCGAGCACATTGCATTGTGTGACGTATGCCAGAGAGTTAAGGCAATGCAACAAAGGCCGGCAGGATTGTTACAACCATTAAAAATACCAGAGTGGAAGTGGGAGGAAATCGGAATGGATTTCATTACTGGTTTACCTAAAACTCAAGGAGGGTATGACTCCATATGGGTTATAGTGGATCGCTTGACTAAGGTCGCTCATTTCATCCCTGTAAAGACCACTTACTTGGGAGATAAGTTAGCGGAATTGTACATGACCGGGATTGTCTATTTGCACGAAGTACCGAAGAAGATTGAATCGGACAGAGGTACCCAATTTACCTCGAGATTCTGGAATAAGTTACATGAAGCCATGGGGACCCGTTTGAACTTCAGTACAACATATCATCTGCAGACGGATAGACAGACCGAAAGAGAGTTAATCAGATTCTGGAGGATATGCTAAGAGCTTGTGCATTGGCTTATGCTACCTCTTGAGATAAGAGTTTGTCGTACGCTGAGTTCAGCTACAATAATAGTTATCAGGCCAGTCTACAGATGTCACCTTTTGAGGCTCCGTATGGTAGACCCTGTCGAACACCATTGAATTGGAATGAGACAGGTGAACGATATGTCTTTGGACCAGACATTCTCCAAGAAGCCGAAGAGCAGATCGCCATGATTCGGGAGAGACTAAAGATAGCTCAGTTGAGACAGAAGAGTTACACTGATAACCGTCGCCGAGACTTGAGTTTCGAACTGGAGGATTTCGTGTATCTCAGAGTTACACCTCTCAAGGGAGTCAAAAGGTTCCATGCCAAAGGGAAACTCGCACCGCGGTATGTTGGGCCATTTAAGATTTTGAGCCGCAGAGGCGAAGTTGCTTACCAGTTGGAATTGTCGAAGTCGTTGGCAGGAGTGCATGACGTATTCCATGTATCCCAAGTAAAGAAGTGTCTCCAAGTGCCAGATGAGCAAACACCTTTGGAATCGATTGAGCTGCAGGGATCTGACATACAGGGAGCACCCGGTGAAGATTCTGGACACCATGCATCAAGAGACAAGAAATAATTCAACCCGTTTCTGCAGAGTCCAGTGGAGCAACCACTCCGAGGGTGAGGCGACTTGGGAACACGAAGAGGATTTGAAGAAAGAATTTCCTAACCTATTCCTTAGTCAGCCTTGAATATTGGGGTCAAGATTCCGTTAAGGGGGGAGGTTTGTAACACCCCAATTTTTTCTTTCTTTGTATTTAAATGATATTTTGCACTTTTGAGAATTTTTGGAATTTTCTGATTTATTTGGATTTAATTTGAATTTATTCCCTTTTGAGATAATTTAACAATTAAAAGTTTTACATAAAATTTTGTTGGAAATATTTTATTTGAGTCCAAAATGTCTCAAAGTATTTTCCAGAATTTTTCTGGAATTGTTCTGATTATTTTGCTATTTTTCTCAATTTATTTGAATTTCTAGAAATTATTTTAAATATTAAATCGCTGGAAAATCCTATTGGGTTCTACTGTTCATCCGACCCGAGTCTGACTCGAGCCCGACCGAACCAGACCGAACCCCGTTCACACGCACCGTTGGATCGAAATCCAACGGCCAGGATTGAGCCACGTATACGCGTACCTCGCACCGTTGGATCGGGATCCAACGGCTGTGCTCGTGTCTGCGTGTGCTCTCACGCGTGGCCATGGGATTGAGCCGCGTGGATGGCTGTGATGCTGCCACGTAGCGCCACCATCGTCTCCGTCTCGAGCTCGGACTCCGCTGCCGTGTGGGCCTAGGGTTCCGCTTTCCGCGCGGACGCTGAGGGTATTTAATGCCCGGGTGCTGCCCTGAGGATCGCCTTCGCCTCACACACATCTTTCCCAAGTCGTAGTTAAGGGAAACACCGCCGTAGTTTTTGCTACGTGCCGCCGCCGTTGAGAACGCGCTGCCGCGTTTGAGCCCAGATCCGGAACCGTCAGGCCAAGGCGCACCCGTGAGGGCCATTCACTTTGCCGGAGAACGCGTGAAACGCCGTTGGCTTGGTCGTCTTCCTCAGTTTTGGCAAGCCAGCGCCGCCGCGTTGACATTAGGGTTCACAAGCATCATCGACCGTCCGATCCTCATCCAACGCACCAGGTTCGACCACGTAATCCCCTCTCTGTTATGAACTAGATCTAACCCTAGCCATAGGATTTAGATCGAATGGTGTAGATTAGATCCAGTGTTACCGTATAGATCTATTAGCAGCCGTTAGATCTAAATCCAACACCCCAGATATAGGCACATAAGATAGAACCGTACGCATTAGATCTGATCTTTACCGTTGGATCAAGATCGTGCGGTCCGGATGCACCCATGTGTCGCGGACTGGGTCATGCCACGTCACCCTTGATGTGGCTAAAATTGAACGGATCCTAGCCGTCCGATTCAAATCGAACGGTCCAGATCGACCGTGTAGATCCAACTAGCACAGGATTAGATCCAGCTCAAGACCAAGAACAAGTACTTTTTGAAGGCAAGTTATGCTTTGACCATATTGTTCCCACTTTGGAAATTATTTTCATTTAAATTATTGCATGTTAATTTAATTAGAAAATGCTTTGATTAATTCTGGAAATTAGTTAAATGCCAAATTGTTGTATTCCACCTTGACATAAATAATTGTATGCCATGACCCCTTGTCACCCTAGTCTGGTTTAAGTAGTTGGACATTATTAAATTGCCAACATGGGTATTTAGACCTTTGTAGTATAAGGCTTAGCCCTGCCATGTAGACATGACATGGTTTTGGATAATTAATTGTCAATGTTGACTTAATGAGATATGGAACCTATTTTGGAGAAGTGTCATGTGTTATTAATGATGATGTTGGTGGCACGTGGTGCATGGTAATCAACTAGGGGTTGATAAATGCTTTAGACTGGGGCAAGTGGCAAAAATGATCTGGTGGGCCATGATGGCATCGGGGAAGTCATTTTGGTTCTTCGTAAGTCTTGCCTTGGTCACCCTAAGGACTTAACCTTGCAAGCCTTTGAACTGAGTCAAATGTGCAACCACATGTCCGGAATGGGACAGGCCTAGTTGATTAAGTTGCTAATAACTTGATTGTGGAACCTCGGGGTGTCAACTACACCTTTTGTGTAGTTATACGGGGAAGCGTACCGGGGCGATGGCTAGGTACCCATCTAACGGTTGGTTGGCCTAGACTTCGCCTTTGCTAAAGGAAGGGCTAGTGCACAACAACCGGGGAGGTCCACTTGTGTAGTTAGAGGCTTCTAAAAGACTTTGTTATGGACACTCGCCCTTGTGGTGTTTGGCTGTACCTCGTGGGGTAAAGTGCATGACCTCTGCAGAGTGTACAACCTATTCGAATAGCCAAGTCCGCGGTATCGGACACTGCTCGGGGATTACAGTCAAGGGTTGGACTTTCACGAAAATATCTTGGTCTTCGGAAAATGCTTGGGTTTGGAATGTTGAATTGGACTTAGGATTGTGAAATGTTTTACTTGTTTAATTTATTGTGAAAGTTATTATCTACATTATTGATTTAGTATTTTGCAATCTATTACTGTATTCATAAATGCTGTTTTACTGCAAATGAACCTGTTAGCCTATCCTTTGTAATAAGCCATGCATGTAGCATATTAGCTTGCATTCTGTGCATGACTTGCTGAGTACCAAGTACTCACCCCTTGCAAAATACAACAACAGTTTAAGAAGAAGCGATGCCAGCTTTGGAAGAGGAACTTCAGTAGGAGCCGTCTAACTAGGGAGCGGGCTCAGTCAGTTGCCTGTGGTAAATTGAGTGGCGCCACGATGATTCTTTTACGCTGCAGTTATTTCTCTTAATAAGTTTCTGCCCTGCGAGGCATACTTTTGTAACTTTACAATAAGGTCAAGCAACCAGTTTGGCTATTTAAATAAAGCACTCTACTATTTCGTTGAGTATGATTGTGATATTTACCAATATTGAGACTGGGTGCACTAGCGTGATCCTGGACTAGTGCTGAATACACAGAGGATCCAGATTTGCAAATTCGGGTCCCGACGGGCTCCTTGTCATATCAACATGTTTTTGAGCTTCTTGGATGAGGTCGGGGCCGAAGAATTTTCTTTCACCGACTTCGGACCAAAAGAGTGGAGTTCGACACTTTCTTTCATAAAGTGCTTCGAATGGGGACATTTGTAGACTAGATTGGAAGCTATTGTTATAGGAGAATTCTATGAATGGTAAGCATTTCTCCCAATTGGTGCTATAAGATAACACATACTCTCAACATATCTTCTAAGATTTGGTTTGTTCTTTCAATTTGCCTGTCTATTTGAGGGTGATAAGCTGTACTAAAGTTTAGCTTAGTCCCCAGAAGTTTGTGTAAACTTCCCCAAAACCGAGATGTGAATTGGGGACCTCGATCAGAAACTATAGTTTTGGGTACTCCGTGCAGACAGACAATGTTGTCTATATAGAGCTCGGCAAGTTTGTCTCCTTGAGATGTGGTCTTAACTGGTATGAAATGAGCCACTTTAGTCAATCGAGCCATAATGACCCATATGGAGTCATTTCCCTTTTGTGTCCTAGGTAAACCGGTGATGAAATCCATACCAATATCGTCCCACTTCCATTCAGGGATCTTTAAAGGTTGGAGAAGCCCAGTCGGTTGCTGTTGTTCAGCTCTGACTCGCTGACACACATCACAAATAGCGATATATGCGGCGATATCTTTCTTCATGCCGGGCCACCAATATTCTTCCCAGAGGTCTTGGTACATTTTCGTACTCCCGGGGTGAATAGAGAGTGGTGAATTATGAGTCTCTCTTAGAATCAAATCTTTGATATCGGGGTCATTTGGAACATAAATTTGTTGTCCATGCAAGATCATCTCATCAGTCTCCTTAACAAATTCAAATTTCGATCCTTGCTTCAATTGTTTTCGGATTTTGAGTAAGGCCCTTCTTGCATCAAAACACAACCAAGTCCATGGCTTGATCCATCACAATATACATCAAAGCTTTTCTGAATATCAGGCAATACAAGCACTAGGGCTGTGGTTAGCCTCTTTTTCAGCTCTTGAAAGCTTTCTTCACATTCAGGGGACCACTCAAACTTCTTTTCTTTCTTCAAGAGTTGAGTCATTGGTCTCGCAATTTTGGAGAAGTTTTCAATAAATCGGCGGTAATATCCGGCCAAACCAAGAAAACTTCGAACTGGAGGAACAGATTGGGGCTGACTCCAAGCTAGCACAACCCCTCCTTTAGATAAGATGTGTCCAAGAAAAGCAACTTCTTTTTAGCCAAAATTCACATTTTTTGAACTTGGCATAAAGTTGGTGTTATCGTAGTTTCTCAAGTACCATACGCAGATGTTGCGCATGCTCTTCTTCGTTCTTCGAATAAACAAGGATATCATCAATGAATACCACCACAAACTTATCCAAATACTCCATGAAGACTTTATTCATAAGATTCATGAAACTCGCAGGAGCATTGGTAAGTCCAAAAGACATTAAGGTATACTCGTATAAACCGTAACGGGTGGTGAGAGCAGTCTTGGGAATATCTTCAGACTTGATCTTCAATTGGAAATACCCAAGTCTTAGATCAATCTTGGAGAATACTTGGGCACCATTCATTTGATCAAAAAGATCATCAATCCGTGGGAGCGGATATTTATTCTTGATGGTGACCTCATTTAAGGACCGATAGTCCACGCACATACGTAGACTTCCATCCTTGTTCTTGACAAATAATACGGGGCTTCCCCATAGAGATGAGCTAGGATGAATGAATCCCTTGTCCAATTGCTCTTTGAGTTGCTTCTTTAATTCTACTAGTTCATCCATGGGCATACAATAAGGTCGTTTTGATATAGGTGCTGTCCCAGGGATAAGATCAATAGAGAATTCCATGTCGCGGTCCGGTGGCATCCCTGATAATTCATCTGGAAATACATCAGGGTACTCGCATACCATAGGCACTTTGTCAAGTCCTATTACTGAGATAGAATAAAGGTGTGGTTCCTGTTTAGAAGGATCACGAATAAAGGAAAATTCTACTTGTACGCCATCAGCATTGACAAGAGTGATAAATCGATTGGCACAATCGATGTGTCCCTTGTGCTTGGATAACCAATCCATACCTAGAATAATGTCTAAGCCCATAGTATCTATCATTATGAGGCCGGCATAAAAGATTACTCCATTTATTTCAATTGCTACTCCAGGGCATACACTTGATGTTTTCATGGTTGCACCGGGTGAATGAATGATCATATTATTTGGCAAAAGATCTATTCCAATCCTATGTTGGTTGGCAAATTCCATTGATATGAAAGAATAGATGCTCCAGAGCCGAATAAAACCATTGTAGGAATTGAATGCACAAGGAACATACCCAATTCTCAGCATTATGCGCCTCTTCAGCACTCACATGATGAAGACGACCATGACAAGTGCCTTGTGCTGGCGCCGGTCTAGGAGCTTGTGGTCTCACAGGCCCTTAGGAATGGCCTTGGGGACGCTGTTGATTGCCTTGAGGTTGCAGGTCAAGGCGGCGCTGGATTCTTCTTGGGACATACACTGGAATAATGTCCACGCTCACCACAGTGATAATAGGTGACATTAGCCATTTGGTTCTGAACACTAGATGGCTGTCTAGCTAGATAGGGTGGCCTGGCTGGCGGCAGCTAAGAGCGTGGGGCTTGCCCTTAGGGCTGCGGTGGCCAAGGAACATGTGGACGGTTGACAAGAGGTTGCCTTGCTTGTGGCCTGGATGAGCTGGCATGAGCTGATTTCTGTGCCATCCACTTGCGCTTGCGACTCTCATGAACAGCACGGGTACTATACTCAACTCGAATGGCCTTGTCTATTATAGACTAAAAATCAAGGATATCATGAGCAGCAAGTGTCCATTTGATCTCCTCATTTAAGTGCTCCCTGAAGCGCTCAATCTTTTTAGCCTCATCAGCAACCTCTGAAGTGGCATATCAGGACAAATAGTTGAAGTGGTGGAGATACTCCATCACGGTCATATTGCCCTAACGAAGATCATAGAACTCACGCTTCTTGATCTCCACAATGCTGGCTGGAATATGAGCCCTGCGGAAAGCCTCCTTAAATCCAGCCCAAGTGATAACTTGGCCCTCAGGAACCATAGCCTAGTGACTTACCCACCAAGCTGCAGCAGCTCCTTGTAGCTGATAAGATGCGTACAACATTTTCTCTTGATCATCACATTGAGTGATGGCCAATTTGCCCTCAACAGAGCGAAGCCAATCATCAGTATCAAGAGGATCCTATGATGCTGACAAAGTGGGTGGTCGAGTTCGCAGAAACTACCCCAGCTTGGACTGCGGTGGAATATCAGCATTACCGCCCCTAGCTAAAGTTGCACCAAGGTTGGCGGTATTCTGCACTATCTACTGAAGTGGAAGGGTATGCGTCTGATGACCTTGTTCAATCATGGCAAGCACTTGTGCCATGGTTGGAGGTCCTGGAAGCTGCTCTTCAGGAATAGCCGGGTGAGGATCCCTGGCAGGTGGTGGATCATTCTGCTATTGAGGCGAAATATTTCTTGCAGTTGGATGAACAGGATTGGGCTGAGGCGGAGCAGGGATGTTGTCTCTTGGAGGCTGCGGATCAGAGGTACCATCACCTCTCATTAGCTCATTGATAGATCTAGTTGTAGGCATCCTGCAACATATCATTCAATGACAAGGGTAAATAAGGAAAGGCATACGATAAGGGTTAGTTATGGTTCCAATGTGTCGACGATTGAAGAACGGGCTCCCACCGAGATTACTTGTTGAACGAGGGATCAACAGGGCCCCATCGTGCGAGCCGGGGTGTTCGTCCGAGCCACGCGAGTTCGGGAGAAATACGCGTGGTGTTTATCCTGGTTCGGGCCTCTCACCGCCGAGATAACAGCCCTACTCCAATGTATTGTGTTTTTGATTGATGAAAGAGAGTCTCCCTTTCGCAAATGCCCTTGGGGGGTTTAAGTACAGACGCCGATGATACATAGAAGGTAACTACCCCCTAGAATTACGTCGTGCTTCCATAACCATAGCGCCCACGATCCGACGCCCTTGATCTGCGCCTTATTTGAATTTCGGGCGCGTCTTCCCTTGATCTTTGGCGGATTAGTTGCCACCTTCCTTCAATAGTTTGACCAAATCCCACGACCATCTGTGCAGGATACACGTACGCGGTCCTTTGCATGGTCGCGGGCGAGTTCCCGAGCATACGAGCTCGGGCGTCTTGGTTGCCCGGGCAAGTTTCCCGAGCATCTTCCGCGGAGGACCGCGTGGTCTGTGCTCTTGGATCCCTAGGGGTAAAATGGTCATTTCTAGGAAATAGTCAATCCCCGACAGCTAGCCCCCGAGGCTCAAGCGGGGAGTTATCTAAGCTCGTGTTTTCCCCTTGAGCCTGAAAAACTCAAAGGAGGGGTTAGATTTCCTTTGGTCGTGAATCACGACCATCTCATGTCGGGAGACGACCTCATTGCTGGTCGCGCATTCATTCTGTGGTGGTGCGACGTTTGGTTATTTTCGATTCCTTCTCTGAGAAGCCTCTCTGTAATGGTAAAGCAGTTTCTTGGGAAACGCGCTTTTACTGGGCAGTTTCTGCTGTAACGGACAGGTGCCGTTTCGCGAAAGGTCGTGGCGGCATTTAATGCGCCCTTTCGCGGCCTTTTTAACCCCGGATACGGCTTAGATGAGGCCACCTCGCGCTTTGCTCGGCACTTTGCTCAGACCTTTTCCCAAGCCCTTAGTGCCCTTTCCTCCTCGTCGCCTTCTGCTTCTCGACGTCCCCTGCTCCTCGCCATCTCGTAGTAATGGCGCGCTTCGGAGTCAGCCAAATGAACCGGAGGAGACTTCAGGCGCTCGTGGATGACGGTCACGTCGACCCTAACACCGCCCGAGCGCCTGGTCGTGAAGAGGCGCCAGAGCCGCGGGAGGGAGAGATCATCTCCTGCGAACTCTACGCCGTCAATGGGCTCCGTTAGCCCGAAAGTGAGTTTCTTGTCTCCGTGTTCGCCTTCTACAGGTGCGAGATTTCTAACCTTAATCCCAATTCAATTCTTGCTCTCATGATCTTTGCCCATCTTTGTGAGGCATACGTGGGCGTAGCGCCCACGGCCAGCCTCTTCTTTCACTTCTATTCTCCTTTCCGCACCGGCGGGAACACCCCCGCCGGTTGCATTTATCTTCGTCTCTGGCCCAACCGCCCATACGAGTACCCCCTTATTACCCTGAGGGACTCGGTGTCGGGTTGGGCCGACCTTTGGTTCTATCAGCAGCGGACCGAAGGTAGCCAACTGGTGTATACCGGGGAGGTCGCCCCGGCGACCGACATCACATACCGCTCGGCCCAAATTCGAGGAGGAACACATCCTTAGGTTCATCAGCGAGCTCACCCAGATGGGGCTCATTGGTCGGGACGTCGCGCGCGACTTCGTCTTCAACTGGGTGTCCTCGCTGCGGCATCGGGAGCACCCGTTCTTCGAAGTGACCGGGTGGCAAGACATCACCTGTGAGAACAATGCGGGTAAGTGTTCTAGTCTATTCCTCGGATTTCATCTCTGGCCGGGCATGGGTTTGATCGCGCGCTCTCTTTTTTTTGTTCGGATCGCAGCTCCGGGGATGGATTGGGTCGAGGAGAGGGTCGCCGAGATGTTCGGCGCCCCAAAGGAGAAGGAACTGCAGGTCAATCGTCAGTTCTCGAAGAACGTTTTCGACCGTAGCGATGCTGTAAGTTCCCATGCTTGCTTTCGCAAGAAGAACTTGCTCCGAGCTTGTCTGATCTGGTTTTTGGTCGCAGGAGAGAGTCGCCCTTAAGCTCGCAGCGTCGAGTGCGGGGCCGCCTCCGCAAGGAGATCCCCTAGCCAGGGGTCCTCGCAAGAAGAGGGCGGGCCGAAGCCGTCGACCATCCACTCTGCCTGCTCGTGCCAAGCGCTCGAAGTGCCGAGCTTCAGCCAGGGACCCGACCGTACAGCATCTGGAGTACGCCGACCGGAAGGAGGTAAGAGAGCTCCGAAAATGGTTTGACGACTTCAAGCGGAAGAAGCCGGAGCTGATGGGTCGTCTGCAACGGCTAGCCGAGTAGGTGAAGTTGGTCGAGGACCCTGAGGAGGAGGAGGAGGAGGAAAGCGACTTCGCCCTGGTTAGGAGGAGCTGAAGGTCGTCGCCTCCAACGACCTTGGCGCTGGAGGGGGTCGACAAGGACGTGGTCGACCCGGCAATGGCACGGGCGAGTGACGCTGCCGCGGAGCGCACCGAGGCCATCGCCGAGGCCTATGAGGCTGCTGCGGGCAGGGCGCCCGTCGTTCAGGGTGAGGAAGCCAAGGATGCTGCTCGCCTGGTGGAAGGTAACTCCCGCGTAGTCTCTTCGTTAAGTCCTTTGTTCTTGTTTGCGATTTTTCCAGGCTAACCCCACTCCACTTGGTGTGGGCGTGATAGCTCAACTGCTGTCCTTGGATTTTTAGCAAATGGCTGAAGAGGTTCTCGACATTGCAGCTGGCGCCGAGCTCGACCGCATCCTTGTTCAGGTGATGGCCGAGGATGAGGAGGAAACACCACATGTCACGCCTCCAGAGGAACCCGAGCTTCGCCCGGCGAACGTCGAGCTCGCTCTGGCCGCGGAGGAGCAAGACCATCAAGGGGCCGAGGACCAAGGACCCGCGGTCCTGGTCCCTTGCGAAGGGACGGGCGCGACGCTAGGCACGGAGGAGATCCAGGCGGCGGGCTCCGAAGGCCATGAGTTGGCCGTCCTCGACCAGCCGTCTCCGGCTCGGGGTCAAGCAGCAGTGGAACTGGTCGTCGTCGACCAATCACCCCCGGCTGCGGACCAAGGAGCTGATGCGGCCACGGTTGGCATCCAGCCCTCGAGCATGGTGGCTGAGCAGGGGGAAGGCGGCCAAGAACTGCTAGCCCTCGGGGAAGATCAACCCCGGGGTGACCAGGGGTTGGTCGAGGGAGAGGGTGCTGCTGCCCTCTTGGGTGCACTGGGTGCCCAGGAGGGGCAAGATCTTGACGTGCCAGCTCGGGGCCAGGATGACCCCGCGTGGGTCAATCCTTTTTTCCGAGCTGATGCGACCGACCGTCAACGGCTCCAGGACAAGCTGGTCAGCCGGGCTCTTCTGGTGAGTACTTCGCTCCCTTTTTTTTTGACCTTTTTAAAGCAATCTTGACCCTTCTTCTTCTCTGCTTGCAGTTTGCTGCCAAGGCCATGGAGGACATTGATGCCTCCACAGTTTCTGCGGAAGAGTTCTGGGGGTACCACAGCGATCAAGACGCCAAGATCGCCGACCTTGATCGCCGGGTCTCCGAGGTGCAAGCCTCCGACCGGCAGGAGCTGGAATCGGCGAGGGGCATTGTCGCCGAGCTTCGGGACCAACTTCTCCAGAGCGAAACGGCGAATACTACCTCAGAGCAAAGGTGTGCCGAGCTCGAGAAGGAGTTGGGGAGGCTACAGCAGGAAGTCCCCGACCTGCACCGCACCGCCCAAGGAGCTCGGGAGCGCGAGGAGGCCCAGCTCAAGGAGGTGCAGCGCCTTCAGGAAAGTGCGGCCGAAGGTCGCGCGGCCTGGCGGAAGGTCTTGGACCTCGAGGCCGAGGTGGATTCCCTTAAGGAGGAGCTTGCTACCCTCCATGCTGAGCGTAGGAGTTAGACTTTTTCTTTTCTTTTTTCTTTTTGCTTGCATCGACCTGTAAAAACCTTTGGTTTAAAAAACGAAAATATAAGAATTAGAACCTTGTCCTTTTCTTCCTGAGTTTTTCTGTAGATATACTTTTGTTTGCTCGAAGCTCGACCTGCGACCTATAGAGAAAAACAACCGCGGGAGAGAACAAAGGTACTGCGAGCACATACTTCGATCAAGAGTAAAAACTAAGAAGAACGATTAAACGATTAGCCCCTATTGTACGGAGCCCCCGCTATGGACAAAAGGTCGTGCCCCTAAAGTTGCGGGCACGAGTTTGTTCATAGGAGAGTTGAAAGAATCTTTTAAGCATATCGTGTTGCAAAAAGACCGAATACGTTGCTCGAGTCGAGGGAGGAACGAGTGGGAGCATGGCTACGCGTGCAGGACAGACGGGCTTGGTCCGATAGTACGTATGGTTACCGAACCCAAGAAGGGACTGAGCTAGGACCAGGCTAGAGGATGTCTGCGCTCGATCGTTCATGCAGCGGAGAGCTACTGCGAACGGTGACCGACGCAGGCGAACACCCAGCCGGTGCCCAAAGGAGAAGGTACACACGAGTTGTCGGATAAGCTCGTTTGTCGTACTGGCGTTTAAATGACTGAGGTACATGCGAAGGGAAAAACGACAGAGGGAGAAAGAGAAAGCTTGCCAAAGGCAGCGCTACGTTCACGAAATAGAGACACACGTCTAAACGTAGAACTTGCGCAGTTGGTCAATGTTCCAGGTGTTGGCGAGCTCCCGAACGTCCTCCATAGCTAGGCAAACAGCCCTCGGGCGTGTTGCGGATACAACCGTGTAAGGGCTCTCCCATCTTGGGGTTAGCTTGTTGGCCTTCGACAGGTCCTGAACCCTTCGTAAGACCATGTCGCCAACTCGCAAAGTCCTTGGTTGAACTGACTTGGCCGCGTGCCTACGAAGGGCTTGTAGGTAAACCGCGAACTGAAGCAACGCCCGTTCTCGTGTTGCCTATACGAGGTCTAGGTCGACGAGCCGTTCGAGTTCCTGGTCGACAGAATCGACCAGTTGCACCCTTGGGGAACTCAACACAAGTTCTGCAGGCAAAATGGCCTCTACACCGTAGACAAGTTGGAAGGGTGTTTCGCCCGTGGCCTGACTTGTGGTGGTGCGTACTGACCAAAGGACTGAGGGTAGTTCGTCCACCCACTCCTGTTTGTGCTGACCGAGATTTTTAAAGACTCTCTTTTTGATACCTTGGACTATTTGCCCGTTTGCTCGTTCGGCTGCTCCGTTGCTCTATGGATGTGCCACAGAAGCAAAGCAGACCTTGATCCCGATCTCCTCGCAATAAGCTTGGAACAATTCGCTGGTGAATTCAGTTCCGTTGTCCGTGATGAGACGGTTGGGTATCCCAAACCTCGTCACCACGTTGCTTTGGAGGAACCTTTTGGCTGCCTGAGCCGAGATGGTTGATACGGGTTGGGCCTCGATCCACTTGGTGAAAGTGTCGATGGCCACGAGCAGGTACTTGCAGCCTTTCCGACCTCGAGGGAAATGTTCGAGGATATCGAGCCCCCAGGTCAAAAACGGCCACGAGAGTGGTATGGTTTGTAGCGTATATGCCGGTTGATGGACTTTGCGAGCATGAAACTGGCATGCTCGACAGGTCGTCATGATCATCCGTGCATCCGCCAAGGCCGTAGGCCAATAGTAACCCAATCGGAAGGCTTTGCTCACAAGTGTTCTGAACGACGAGTGAGCTCCGCACATTCCTTCATGGATGTCACGAAGAAGGTACTGGCCTTCCTCCTGAGAGACGCATTTGGAGAGGATTCCTAACGCACCTTTTCGATATAGGTCGCCTTCGATCAGTTTGTACTGAGAAGATCGCCTTGTTAGCCGGGAACGCTCGGCTTCTTCCTCGGGCAATGTCCCATGCGCAAGGTATTGGACGAATGGCGTCATCCAACTTGCACTTTGCTCGAGGAACGAGACCCTATCGATGGCCTCTGGTGCCTCCTCTTCAGAGGGAATGGAGGGCTTGTATATGTGCTCGACGAGCACCCCCGCCGGGGCGGTAATTTGAGAGGAACCGACCTTGGACAGCTGGTCGGCCAGGGCATTATCCTTCCTGGGGATGTAGAGTATTTTGAAGTTCTTGAAGTACCACTCCATCTTCCTTACTTCGACCAGGTAAAGCGCCATTGATGTATCGGAACACTGATACTCCTTGTTGACCTGGTTCACGACCAACTGTGAATCGCCCATCACAGTGAGCCGCTAGACTCCTAGCGATTTGCACGCTCGCAGTCCGGCCAAGAGGCCTTCATACTCTGCCATGTTGTTGGTTGCGGCAAAGTGCAATTGCACGGCGTACTGGAGTTGTTCTCCATCCGGGGAGACCAACACGACGCCAGCCCCCGAGCGTTCGTATGCTCGGGATCCGTCAAAATACATGGTCCAGTGGTTCTCCCTCGATCTGGCGGGCTCGATTGCTAGCGGAGCTGGAGCCGACCATTTTGCCATGAAGTTGGCCAGAACCTGGGACTTGATCGCCGTGCGCGCCGAGAACATTATCTCCAATTCAGCCAGCTCCATGGCCCACTTAGCTATATGGCCGCTGGTGTTGTGAAATCATGTGCTGAAAAATTGGCTTTGAACTGAAAAATTAACTTAGAATTGGATTTGCAAAATGTGCTTGTGCATGTGTTTGACAATTTGACAAGAAACAGTAAGTTACGCATTAGCGCCGGACAAAGTTCTCAAGAAACAGTAAGTTTCCCATCTGCGACGGACAGTGTTTTTGGGTCTGTTGTGAACATGTTTTTGAGCCCATGACCGAAGTCATTTTCACATGTACAACGGACAGTTTTTCTTGGTCCGTTGTGAACAAGCTTTTTCGGTTTGGATAATTTCTTGGAACCAAGATTTTCACATGTACAACGGACTAATTCTTTTTGTCCGTCGTGAATGGACTTTTTCTAGGGTTTTACTTTTGTGAAACCGAGCGTGGCACGTTTGCGCCGGACAAGCTTCTGGGGTCCGTTGTGAACTTGTTTTGAGCTCATGACCGGCCATTTGCATGTACAACGGACCAACTTTGTTTGTCCGTTGTGAACGTGTTTTTCCGCGTTTGGTTGGCTTCTTGGAACAGAAACTTTTCCTTATACAACGGACCAACTTTGTTTGTCCGTCGTGAATGCGTTCGCTCAATTAGGATTTTGAAGCGATTTGTATTTGAATTTTGAATGTGAATTTGAAATTTGTGATGATTTCATGATGCTTCTTTTGAAGTGGACTTTATGCAATGCTCATGTGAGTAGTTGCATGGATTGACATTGAGTCAAGTCGTGGACTTGTGCTCGGATGTGTTTGTGGTTTGTTCATGTGCGTGTATTGCTCGAAGACGAATGTGGTCGATGACGGGACCGGAACTAGGTTCATGGAGGAACTGAGGTTCGGGACTAGGTTCAGGAGGAACTGAGGTCTTGGTGGTCAAGGATGTCATGCGGGACGTTCGGGCTAAGAGAATGGTGCACATGAAGAATGGTTAGTCACGTGAGAATGGCAGGAGGTCATTCGCGTGCAAAGTGTTAGTCACGTGAGTATGGCAGGTGGCCATACGCGTGCAAAGTGTTAGTCACGTGAGTATGGAAGGGTTTCCATACGCGTGCAAGAGTTGTACTCGGCCAGGTTGGGCCAAGTAGAGTTGTGTTGGATACGGATTCCTTCTAGGGAATAGGAATCGTATTCTTGTTTGGTGCTTTAAATAGGTGGGGGGTCTCCTGTTGAAAGGCATCAAGGAGAGCTGAGCGCATCAAGCTTTGAGCTTGGTTTTAGGGTTTGTACTCTTTTGATGAGAGTATTTTAGATAAGAAATAAAGATCAATTCTTCCAAGATTTTTGCGTGCTACAAGAACCACGTTGCTCTGATATTTTCTGTTTTGGTTCTTGTTTGCATGCTTGTTCTAGTTCTAGTTTGGTTTTTGTTCTTCAAGTTTTATCTTGATTTGATCCATCAAAAACCTCTCTAGGGTATTGATCTAGTGTTTCTCAAAGTCTAGTTGATCAATCTTTTGTCGTTCTTATTTAATCTTGAAGTTTTGATTAGATTGATTCTCGTCAAGTTCTGGATCAGCAAGCTTGCGAAGCTTATAACTTTTGATCCGTAAGTCCGATCGAGCTGATTCTTTTTGGGTTTGATTCGTATTGGAATCTAGTTTCTTGTGTCCAAATTTCAGATCGTTCCGACGGTTGGATCTTCGGGAATTTGCATTTTACCGAACCTCTGTCATTCTGTTTTTGTCGAAAACGAGGCAATTATTTGGTTCTGTTTTGGAGTGAACTTTTAATAGATCAAGAATTTGGTTTTAGCTTCCGCATAATCATTCACCCCCCCTCTTATTGCTATATTCGAATACTTCGATCCTACAAGTGGTATCAGAGCAAGGTTTCTCTAATCTCTTAACCGGTGATTAGATCAATGGATCGTTATTCGACAAAACCATGTTTGTTCGATGGTGTTGATTTTCAGTTTTGGAAGGCCAAGATGGAGGCGTTCATCCAAGCACAGGGCTTCACAATTTGGGAGAAGGTCTACAAGCCATATGAAGTCCCTGCAAACGACAACGTCAACGACACCAATCGCACACATGTTGAAGCAAATAGCAAGGCGCGCAATTTGATCATCCAAGGCTTGGGACGCAGCGACTTTGATCGTGTGGTTCATCTTCGATCCGCATATGAGGTATGGAAATCTCTTTGTGATTACCATGAGGGTTCTAACACTGTCAAAGAGGTTCGCCAAGATATTTACAAAAAAGAATACATGCGTTTTGAGATGAAACCTAGTGAATCTGTAGATGACTTCTTTGCACGTTTCAATAAAATTCTTAGTAATCTTCGTGCTGTTGAAGTTAGCTTTGATGATGCTGCTAATGCTAGACAATTGCTTGGTGCTTTAGACATGTCTATTTGGGAGATGAAAGTTACATCCATTAGAGAATCTACTGTCATGAGTACACTTACCTTAGATGTTCTTTATTCCAAGTTGAAAACTCATGAATTAGATGTTCTTGCTAGAAAGAATGATCATAAATCAATTGCTTTGACATCTCAATCTAGCATATCTCATAATGGTGCTGCTTCAAGTTTTGCTCTATCTTTCTTGTCTTCACTAACCGATGAACAGATTGAGCAATTCCCAGAAGAAGACTTGTCACTACTCTCTTCTCGCTTTAACAAAGCTTTACAAAATGTGAGAATGAGAAAGAGAGGTGGTGGTGGCCCTCCAAGATGCTATGAGTGTGGTGATCTCGACCATATTCGTCCAAACTGTCCTAAACTTGCAGGTAAAGCATCAAGGGAGGAGAAGGACAACGACAGAAGAAAAGAGAAGAAGTTCTCTTCAAGTAATAGAAAGAAGAAGAGCTTCATCAACAGCAAAGTTGTCCACCGAGTTCTTTCCGCTCTTGAACAAGTCAATTTGAGCGATGTGGATTCAGGGAGCAGTGAGGACGATGCAACTCCAAGCAAGCATGAGTTGACGGGGTTGTGTCTCATGGCTAAAAGCAGCAACAGCTTTACTGAGGACGACCACGACAGCGACTTCAATGAGGTAGATCCTTCTTACGATGAATTAGCTATTGCTGTTGCTCGACTTGGTAAATTGCTTGATAAACGTGACAAGAAAATTAAGAAACATGATTTTGTTGTTGAGTCATTGAATGCTGAAATTGTTAGACTTAAAACCTTGATTCCTGATGATGATGCTTGCAAATCATGTGACTTAATTTACAATGAGCTTACTTTGCTTAGGAAAGAACATGTTACCTTGTTAGAGCAAATCAATGCTGAAAATGAGAAAAATGAGAAACTTGTTAAACATGCTAGTTGTTCTACCATTGATTTACATGATACAACTCCATGTTCTATATGCTCCATACTAGAATTGAAGTTGCATGATGCAAATGCTAGGGTTTCTCAAATGACAGAAGATTTGCTTACACATGAGGTTCTTTCATGCTCAACTTGTCGCAAGCAAAAAGGAAAAGTGGACGTTCCCTGTAATAATTGTTTAACTCTTTCTCGAAAAATTGATTACTTGGAAAAGTCATTAGAACGTTTCACTAAAGGAAAGAAAAACCTAAACATGATCTTGGATCAATCAAAAGTCAGCACTCATAACAAAGGTTTAGGTTTTGATTCTTATGCTCATCATAAATCACATGCTCCCACTGTTGTCAAAACACTTGAAAGTGGAAAATTTGAAATTGTCAATGAGCCTAAGAAAACTGTCTTTAAATCTGCTGGTCTTTTATCTTCTACTATGATGAATGCAAATGTTGCTTCTACTTCCAAAGCTAAACATAATGTTAAGTACACTTGCACTCATTGTGGTAGAGATGGACATTTAGTAGACTTTTGCTTTAGACTAGCTAAACAACAAAAGAGAGAAAGGTTTAATGCTAGGTCTAATTTCAGAAAGGCACATTCTACTTCTCATTATGTGCCTAGGGTGAAACAAACACCTTTTGATGCTAAAAACACGGGAAAAGGCAAATATGATTTTGTACATAAGAATACTCGTGTTGTGCCTACTATTGTGCGTCGTGTGTCTCAGTACTGGATTCCTAAACATCTTATTTCTAACCCCAAGATCCGAGACCTCGACACTTTCTCGCTTCTATGTAGGCTTCTCACGAGGAGGGAGAACATGTGGCTAGTGAATTTGGATGCTCACTTCATATGTTCGGTGATAAGATTTGGTTCTCCTTCACTCGTGCATCTCATCCGAAAGTGTTGCCTTTGGAGATGTTTCTTCCACTTCTGTTTCGCAAAAGGCACTAGTTCAAATGATGCAGTGCAGTGCATATGTTCAGGGAGAGTGTCTTTGTTCATAAAGATGATGATGATGATGATGCTGTTGAGGATGAGATAATTGGAGGTTTACATGAGAGACTCTTCCCACGTGCTTGTGTGTGCTTGTTTTCAAGCTTCCCACGTGCTTCACATCGACAAGCTATCTTCAGGTATCTTCATAGAACTCAAGATTTTGGCATTTGGCTTTCTGCTTCCTCATGGATTAGTTTAAGAGCTTTTTCTGATGTTGACTTTGGAGGATGTTGATTTGATTTGGTTCGTGCCACCTCTTGAGTAATCCCTTTCTTGAGCATATTGATATTGGATTTCACTTTCTTAGAGATCATGTTGAAAAAGGCAACATTGTGCTTCATCATGTGGATACTGAACATCAATTGGCAGACATTTTCACAAAACCTTTGTCTTCTTCTCGTTTTGCTTTTATTCGGGGAGAACTTGGAATTATTCATCCAATGGGATTGTTTTGAGGGGGAGTTTCTTTGCCAAGTTCTTTCACTTAATGAGCTCACTTTATCATATTTCTTTATATGTTATGTAATTGAGCTAATATATGATAATCTAATTATCTCACTTGAACTAAAAATGACATTGCGAAATTCCCTGGACTGATTACCTATAGCTAAATACTCTGTGATATCTTACTCTTCTAGGCTTGATATTGAATCCTCTTGACAAATTTGGGCTATGAAGCAAGTGTGGTTTCAACTTTACTCTTTCATAAGACCTTTTAATCACTTTTGCATGTTTATAATCAAAGAAAAATGAAAAGAAAAGGGAATCAATAAAAAGGGTTGTTAAAAGCAAAAAACCTCAAGTTATGTGCTTCAGGCTTGCTTTCCCTAAAAAGATAAGATGTATGCTTCAAGCATGCCATTCCCTCAAAAACAAGATGTATGCTTCAAGCATGCCAATCCAAGGAAATAAAAGAAGTATGCTTCAAGCATGCCACATGCAGTTTACTGTTTAAAGATTAATTTGGTCTACTAGATTGGAGTTGAAATCACTTGCTCGCCCAGAATTGTTAGTTGTTTCAATTTTTGAGCTTTTGTTCTTCTACTGAGATCTTGCTTAGTACTTGGCTATAGTTGACTGAATTGAGGTTGAGATGCATGTCATTCCCTAACTTGTTAAAATCACATCAAGATCATGTATTTTACATATTATGTGATATATAAGGTTATATGATCGAATGAGCTCATCTTTTCTTATCTTGGCACTCCCTTGTTTTTCCTTGTGAAATCTTTGCTACAGGAAAATTTTTGAACCTGTTCTCTCTTTTGTACTCTTGATGAATCCATTGTCAAAGGGGGAGAAATTTGGAAATCATTGAAAAGTTTAAAGAAAAAGGGAGAGTTGTTAAATTTGAGAATTTTGGGAGAAGTTTGGAGGATTTTTGGAATTTTTGGGCACATTGCACATTCACACACATGTTCCTTCTCAGGGGGAGATTTTGTTTTGCTTTTTGGTCAAAGGAGGAATTCTGTGTTTTCTTACTTTGGTCTTTGATCCTTTCGATTTTAAAATCTTTTGTAAAGTGAATGCCAAATGTTCAATTCTAAGTGGTGTTGCCAATGTTTTCATCAAGGGGGAGATTGTGAAATCATGTGCTGAAAAATTGGCTTTGAACTGAAAAATTAACTTAGAATTGGATTTGCAAAATGTGCTTGTGCATGTGTTTGACAATTTGACAAGAAACAGTAAGTTACGCATTAGCGCCGGACAAAGTTCTCAAGAAACAGTAAGTTTCCCATCTGCGACGGACAGTGTTTTTGGGTCTGTTGTGAACATGTTTTTGAGCCCATGACCAAGTCATTTTCACATGTACAACGGACAGTTTTTCTTGGTCCGTTGTGAACAAGCTTTTTCGGTTTGGATAATTTCTTGGAACCAAGATTTTCACATGTACAACGGACTAATTCTTTTTGTCCGTCGTGAATGGACTTTTTCTAGGGTTTTACTTTTGTGAAACCGAGCGTGGCACGTTTGCGCCGGACAAGCTTCTGGGGTCCGTTGTGAACTTGTTTTGAGCTCATGACCGAAGCCATTTTTGCATGTACAACGGACCAACTTTGTTTGTCCGTTGTGAACGTGTTTTTCCGCGTTTGGTTGGCTTCTTGGAACAGAAACTTTTCCTTATACAACGGACCAACTTTGTTTGTCCGTCGTGAATGCGTTTTCGCTCAATTAGGATTTTGAGCGATTTGGATTTGAATTTTGAATGTGAATTTGAAATTTGTGAGGATTTCATGATGCTTCTTTTGAAGTGGACTTTATGCAATGCTCATGTGAGTAGTTGCATGGATTGACATTGAGTCAAGTCGTGGACTTGTGCTCGGATTTGTTTTGTGGTTTGTTCATGTGCAGGTATTGCTCGAAGACGAATGTGGTCGATGACGGGACCGGAACTAGGTTCATGGAGGAACTGAGGTTCGGGACTAGGTTCAGGAGGAACTGAGGTCTTGGTGGTCAAGGATGTCATGCGGGACGTTCGGGCTAAGAGAATGGTGCACATGAAGAATGGTTAGTCACGTGAGAATGGCAGGAGGTCATTCGCGTGCAAAGTGTTAGTCACGTGAGTATGGCAGGTGGCCATACGCGTGCAAAGTGTTAGTCACGTGAGTATGGAAGGGTTTCCATACGCGTGCAAGAGTTGTACTCGGCCAGGTTGGGCCAAGTAGAGTTGTGTTGGATACGGATTCCTTCTAGGGAATAGGAATCGTATTCTTGTTTGGTGCTTTAAATAGGTGGGGGGTCTCCTGTTGAAAGGCATCAAGGAGAGCTGAGCGCATCAAGCTTTGAGCTTGGTTTTAGGGTTTGTACTCTTTTGATGAGAGTATTTTAGATAAGAAATAAAGATCAATTCTTCCAAGATTTTTGCGTGCTACAGTAACCACGTTGCTACAGTATTTTCTGTTTTGGTTCTTGTTTGCATGCTTGTTCTAGTTCTAGTTTGGTTTTTGTTCTTCAAGTTTTATCTTGATTTGATCCATCAAAAACCTCTCTAGGGTATTGATCTAGTGTTTCTCAAAGTCTAGTTGATCAATCTTTTGTCGTTCTTATTTAATCTTGAAGTTTTGATTAGATTGATTCTCGTCAAGTTCTGGATCAGCAAGCTTGCGAAGCTTATAACTTTTGATCCGTAAGTCCGATCGAGCTGATTCTTTTTGGGTTTGATTCGTATTGGAATCTAGTTTCTTGTGTCCAAATTTCAGATCGTTCCGACGGTTGGATCTTCGGGAATTTGCATTTTACCGAACCTCTGTCATTCTGTTTTTGTCGAAAACGAGGCAATTATTTGGTTCTGTTTTGGAGTGAACTTTTAATAGATCAAGAATTTGGTTTTAGCTTCCGCATAATCATTCACCCCCCCTCTGATTGCTATATTCGTATACTTCGATCCTACAAGTGGTATCAGAGCAAGGTTTCTCTAATCTATCTTAACCGGTGATTAGATCAATGGATCGTTATTCGACAAAACCATGTTTGTTCGATGGTGTTGATTTTCAGTTTTGGAAGGCCAAGATGGAGGCGTTCATCCAAGCACAGGGCTTCACAATTTGGGAGAAGGTCTACAAGCCATATGAAGTCCCTGCAAACGACAACGTCAACGACACCAATCGCACACATGTTGAAGCAAATAGCAAGGCGCGCAACTTGATCATCCAAGGCTTGGGACGCAGCGACTTTGATCGTGTGGTTCATCTTCGATCCAAGATATGAGGTATGGAAATCTCTTTGTGATTACCATGAGGGTTCTAACACTGTCAAAGAGGTTCGCCAAGATATTTACAAAAAAGAATACATGCGTTTTGAGATGAAACCTAGTGAATCTGTAGATGACTTCTTTGCACGTTTCAATAAAATTCTTAGTAATCTTCGTCTTTGTTGAAGTTAGCTTTGATGATGCTGCTAATGCTAGACAATTGCTTGGTGCTTTAGACATGTCTATTTGGGAGATGAAAGTTACATCCATTAGAGAATCTACTGTCATGAGTACACTTACCTTAGATGTTCTTTATTCCAAGTTGAAAACTCATGAATTAGATGTTCTTGCTAGAAAGAATGATCATAAATCAATTGCTTTGACATCTCAATCTAGCATATCTCATAATGGTGCTGCTTCAAGTTTTGCTCTATCTTTCTTGTCTTCACTAACCGATGAACAGATTGAGCAATTCCCAGAAGAAGACTTGTCACTACTCTCTTCTCGCTTTAACAAAGCTTTACAAAATGTGAGAATGAGAAAGAGAGGTGGTGGTGGCCCTCCAAGATGCTATGAGTGTGGTGATCTCGACCATATTCGTCCAAACTGTCCTAAACTTGCAGGTAAAGCATCAAGGGAGGAGAAGGACAACGACAGAAGAAAAGAGAAGAAGTTCTCTTCAAGTAATAGAAAGAAGAAGAGCTTCATCAACAGCAAAGTTGTCCACTGAGTTCTTTCCGCTCTTGAACAAGTCAATTTGAGCGATGTGGATTCAGGGAGCAGTGAGGACGATGCAACTCCAAGCAAGCATGAGTTGACGGGGTTGTGTCTCATGGCTAAAAGCAGCAACAGCTTTACAGAGGACGACCACGACAAATGACTTCAATGAGGTAGATCCTTCTTACGATGAATTAGCTATTGCTGTTGCTCGACTTGGTAAATTGCTTGATAAACGTGACAAGAAAATTAAGAAACATGATTTTGTTGTTGAGTCATTGAATGCTGAAATTGTTAGACTTAAAACCTTGATTCACGATGATGATGCTTGCAAATCATGTGACTTAATTTACAATGAGCTTACTTTGCTTAGGAAAGAACATGTTACCTTGTTAGAGCAAATCAATGCTGAAAATGAGAAAAATGAGAAACTTGTTAAACATGCTAGTTGTTCTACCATTGATTTACATGATACAACTCCATGTTCTATATGCTCCATACTAGAATTGAAGTTGCATGATGCAAATGCTAGGGTTTCTCAAATGACAGAAGATTTGCTTACACATGAGGTTCTTTCATGCTCAACTTGTCGCAAGCAAAAAGGAAAAGTGGACGTTCCTGTAATAATTGTTTAACTCTTTCTCGAAAAATTGATTACTTGGAAAAGTCATTAGAACGTTTCACTAAAGGAAAGAAAAACCTAAACATGATCTTGGATCAATCAAAAGTCAGCACTCATAACAAAGGTTTAGGTTTTGATTCTTATGCTCATCATAAATCACATGCTCCCACTGTTGTCAAAACACTTGAAAGTGGAAAATTTGAAATTGTCAATGAGCCTAAGAAAACTGTCTTTAAATCTGCTGGTCTTTTATCTTCTACTATGATGAATGCAAATGTTGCTTCTACTTCCAAAGCTAAACATAATGTTAAGTACACTTGCACTCATTGTGGTAGAGATGGACATTTAGTAGACTTTTGCTTTAGACTAGCTAAACAACAAAAGAGAGAAAGGTTTAATGCTAGGTCTAATTTCAGAAAGGCACATTCTACTTCTCATTATGTGCCTAGGGTGAAACAAACACCTTTTGATGCTAAAAACACGGGAAAAGGCAAATATGATTTTGTACATAAGAATACTCGTGTTGTGCCTACTATTGTGCGTCGTGTGTCTCAGTACTGGATTCCTAAACATCTTATTTCTAACCCCAGTACCGAGACCTCGACACTTTCTGCTTCTATGTAGGCTTCTCACGCGAGGAGGGAGAACATGTGGCTAGTGAATTTCGGATGCTCACTTCATATGTTCAGTGATAAGATTTGGTTCTCCTTCACTCGTGCATCTCATGCTGAAAGTGTTGCCTTTGGAGATGTTTCTTCCACTTCTGTTTTCGCAAAAGGCACTAGTTCAAATGATGCAGGTACAGGTGCATATGTTCAGGGGGAGAGTGTCTTTGTTCATAAAGATGATGATGATGATGATGCTGTTGAGGATGAGATAATTGGAGGTTTACATGAGAGACTCTTCCCACGTGCTTGTGTGTGCTTGTTTTCAAGCTTCCCACGTGCTTCACATCGACAAGCTATCTTCAGGTATCTTCATAGAACTCAAGATTTTGGCATTTGGCTTTCTGCTTCCTCATGGATTAGTTTAAGAGCTTTTTCTGATGTTGACTTTGGAGGATGTTGATTTGATTTGGTTCGTGCCACCTCTTGAGTAATCCCTTTCTTGAGCATATTGATATTGGATTTCACTTTCTTAGAGATCATGTTGAAAAAGGCAACATTGTGCTTCATCATGTGGATACTGAACATCAATTGGCAGACATTTTCACAAAACCTTTGTCTTCTTCTCGCTTTTGCTTTTATTCGGGAGAACTTGGAATTATTCATCCAATGGGATTGTTTTGAGGGGGAGTTTCTTTGCCAAGTTCTTTCACTTAATGAGCTCACTTTATCATATTTCTTTATATGTTATGTAATTGAGCTAATATATGATAATCTAATTATCTCACTTGAACTAAAAATGACATTGCGAAATTCCTCGGTCGATTACCTATAGATAAATACTCTGTGATATCTTACTCTTCTAGGCTTGATATTGAATCCTCTTGACAAATTTGGGCTATGAAGCAAGTGTGGTTTCAACTTTACTCTTTCATAAGACCTTTTAATCACTTTTGCATGTTTATAATCAAAGAAAAATGAAAAGAAAAGGGAATCAATAAAAAGGGTTGTTAAAAGCAAAACCTCAAGTTATGTGCTTGTGCTTGCTTTCCCTAAAAAGATAAGATGTATGCTTCAAGCATGCCATTCCCTCAAAAACAAGATGTATGCTTCAAGCATGCCAATCCAAGGAAATAAAAGAAGTATGCTTCAAGCATGCCACATGCAGTTTACTGTTTAAAGATTAATTTGGTCTACTAGATTGGAGTTGAAATCACTTGCTCGCCTGCACTGTTAGTTGTTTCAATTTTTGAGCTTTTGTTCTTCTACTGAGATCTTGCTTAGTACTTGGCTAGAGTTGACTGAATTGAGGTTGAGATGCATGTCATTCCCTAACTTGTTAAAATCACATCAAGATCATGTATTTTACATATTATGTGATATATAAGGTTATATGATCGAATGAGCTCATCTTTTCTTATCTTGGCACTCCCTTGTTTTTCCTTGTGAAATCTTTGCTACAGGAAAATTTTTGAACCTGTTCTCTCTTTTGTACTCTTGATGAATCCATTGTCAAAGGGGGAGAAATTTGGAAATCATTGAAAAGTTTAAAGAAAAAGGGAGAGTTGTTAAATTTGAGAATTTTGGGAGAAGTTTGGAGGATTTTTGGAATTTTTGGGCACATTGCACATTCACACACATGTTCCTTCTCAGGGGGAGATTTTGTTTTGCTTTTTGGTCAAAGGAGGAATTCTGTGTTTTCTTACTTTGGTCTTTGATCCTTTCGATTTTAAAATCTTTTGTAAAGTGAATGCCAAATGTTCAATTCTAAGTGGTGTTGCCAATGTTTTCATCAAGGGGGAGATTGTGAAATCATGTGCTGAAAAATTGGCTTTGAACTGAAAAATTAACTTAGAATTGGATTTGCAAAATGTGCTTGTGCATGTGTTTGACAATTTGACAAGAAAGCAAGAAGTTACGCATTAGCGCGGACAAAGTTCTCAAGAAACAAGAAGTTTCCCATCTGCGACCAGACAGTTGTTTTTGGGTCTCATAGAACATGTTTTTGAGCCCATGACCAAGTCATTTTCACATGTACAACGGATGCTTTTTCTTGGTCCGTTGTGAACAAGCTTTTTCGGTTTGGATAATTTCTTGGAACCAAGATTTTCACATGTACAACGGACTAATTCTTTTTGTCCGTCGTGAATGGACTTTTTCTAGGGTTTTACTTTTGTGAAACCGAGCGTGGCACGTTTGCGCCGGACAAGCTTCTGGGGTCCGTTGTGAACTTGTTTTGAGCTCATGACCGAAGCCATTTTTGCATGTACAACGGACCAACTTTGTTTGTCCGTTGTGAACGTGTTTTTCCGCGTTTGGTTGGCTTCTTGGAACAGAAACTTTTCTTATACAACGGACCAACTTTGTTTGTCCGTCGTGAATCGTTGCTCAATTAGGATTTTGAGCGATTTGGATTTGAATTTTGAATGTGAATTTGAAATTTGTGAGGATTTCATGATGCTTCTTTTGAAGTGGACTTTATGCAATGCTCATGTGAGTAGTTGCATGGATTGACATTGAGTCAAGTCGTGGACTTGTGCTCGGATTTGTTTTGTGGTTTGTTCATGTGCGTGTATTGCTCAAGACGAATGTGGTCGATGACGGGACCGGAACTAGGTTCATGGAGGAACTGAGGTTCGGGACTAGGTTCAGGAGGAACTGAGGTCTTGGTGGTCAAGGATGTCATGCGGGACGTTCGGGCTAAGAGAATGGTGCACATGAAGAATGGTTAGTCACGTGAGAATGGCAGGAGGTCATTCGCGTGCAAAGTGTTAGTCACGTGAGTATGGCAGGTGGCCATACGCGTGCAAAGTGTTAGTCACGTGAGTATGGAAGGGTTTCCATACGCGTGCAAGAGTTGTACTCGGCCAGGTTGGGCCAAGTAGAGTTGTGTTGGATACGGATTCCTTCTAGGGAATAGGAATCGTATTCTTGTTTGGTGCTTTAAATAGGTGGGGGGTCTCCTGTTGAAAGGCATCAAGGAGAGCTGAGCGCATCAAGCTTTGAGCTTGGTTTTAGGGTTTGTACTCTTTTGATGAGAGTATTTTAGATAAGAAATAAAGATCAATTCTTCCAAGATTTTTGCGTATACAAGAACCACGCTGCTACAAAGATTTTCTGTTTTGGTTCTTGTTTGCATGCTTGTTCTAGTTCTAGTTTGGTTTTTGTTCTTCAAGTTTTATCTTGATTTGATCCATCAAAAACCTCTCTAGGGTATTGATCTAGTGTTTCTCAAAGTCTAGTTGATCAATCTTTTGTCGTTCTTATTTAATCTTGAAGTTTTGATTAGATTGATTCTCGTCAAGTTCTGGATCAGCAAGCTTGCGAAGCTTATAACGTTTGATCCGTAAGTCCGATCGAGCTGATTCTTTTTGGGTTTGATTCGTATTGGAATCTAGTTTCTTGTGTCCAAATTTCAGATCGTTCCGACGGTTGGATCTTCGGGAATTTGCATTTTACCGAACCTCTGTCATTCTGTTTTTGTCGAAAACGAGGCAATTATTTGGTTCTGTTTTGGAGTGAACTTTTAATAGATCAAGAATTTGGTTTTAGCTTCCGCATAATCATTCACCCCCCCTCTGATTGCTATATTCGTATACTTCAATCCTACAGGTGTCCTGGTTTTTCAAGATTTCTCTGAGCGGAAAATTGGTCGGCATCACGACCTTGTGCACTTGGAAATAATGGCACAGCTTTCGGGAAGTCATCAGTAGTGAGTACAAGAGTTTTTGGACCTCAGGGTAACGCTCCTTCGGTCTGTGTAGTACTTCACTAACATAATAGATAGGTCGTTGGACACCATCTCTTTCCACTGTCAGTACCGCGCTCACAGCCTGTGGGGTCGCCGCTAGATATAGCAGCAATTCTTCCCCAGCTTTAGGTGTGACCAGGATGGGTGGTTTAGACAGGTATTGCTTTAGCTCTTCAAAGGAGCGATTGGCTTCCTCTGTCCATATGAAGCCATCGTGCTTTCGAAGGGCTTTGAAGAAAGGTAGCCCTCGCTCACCCAGCAGGGAAATAAAGCGGCTCAAGGTGGCCATTCGGCCGATCAGGGCTTGTACTTCCTTCACACATGTGGGCGGTCTCATATTCTCTATAGCTTCGATCTTCTCTGGATTTGCTCCTACGTCTTGCGGACCTACTATGTAGCCGAGCACTTTGCCGGCCTTTACACCAAAGACACATTTTTTCGGATTCAGTTTTATTCGATGCTTGTTGAGATTACAGAACGTTTCTTCTAGGTCAGCGACGTGACTTGAGGCGAGCTTGCTTTTGACAACTATGTCGTCGACATAAACTTCCAAGTTCCGACCTACTTGGTCCGTAAAGGTTTTCTGCATGAGGCACTGAAAAGTTGCTCCAGCATTTCTCAGACCGAAAGACATGGTCGAAGAACGTACCGAACGGGGTGATGAAGGAGGTCTTCTCTTCGTCTTCGTGTGATATGCTGATATGATGGTATCCCGAATAACCATCCAGGAAGCTCATGACCTGCGACTCCGCCGTCGCATCGACCAACTGGTCTATGCGAGGGAGCGGGTAGCTATCCTTTGGGCATGCTGCGTTTAATCCCATGTGGTCGACGCACATGCGCCACTTGCCTCCTTTCTTTCTGACTATGACCGGATTGGCCAGCCATTCTGAGTGCTCGATTTCCCTGATGAATCCGGCCTTAAGTAGCTTATCGAGTTCTTCCCGGATGATTGCTTGTTTCTCCGGGGAGAACCGTCTAAGTTTTTGTCGCACTGGTTTTTTGTCAGGCTCAACTGCTAACCTGTGCTCGATCACCCCCCTTGGGACCCCGGGCATGTCGGATGGTTCCCAGGCGAACACATCCGAATTTGCTCGGAGCAAGGTGATGAGCTCGAGTTCCTATTTGGGATCTAGGGAAGATCCCAAATGCACGACCTTGCCAGGTTCCGACTTGTTGAGCAGAACGGCCTTGGTCTCTCCTCCGGGCTGGAGGGCAACTTTGGGCCGGGAGTGCTTCGGCTCCTAGTCGGCGCTGCGCGTAGGCAGCTGACCAACCATATCCAACGCCCTTTCGTCGCAATTTAATGCGGACTTGTGGTTCCCCTTTATGATTATGATTCCGTTTGGCCCGGGAACTTTCAGGCATTGGTACGCATGATGTGAGGCGGCCATGAATTTGGCCAAAGCTGGCCTGTCAAGGATGGCGTTGTAGGCTAATTCGAAGTCGACCACTTCGAAGGTGATCAGCTCTGTACGGAAGTTACTGGGAATGCCAAAGGTAACGGGCAAAACGACCTGGCCCAAAGGCTTGATCGAGGTGCCCGGGACTATTCCAATGAATGGTACCGCTATGGTCTTAATCTTGGAGCGAGGGATCTGCATCTCGTCCAAGACCTTGGCGAAAATCAGATCCAGTGAGCTTCTGGAATCTATGAGAACTCGGCCGACGATGGAGTTGCTGATGGTCGGGCTTACTACTATCGGAAGCCTTTGTGGTTTGGTCATTCCGAGGGGACAGTCCTCCTTGGAAAAAGTAAGGGATAGCTCGGACCACTTGAGCTGCTGCATAGGAGGTTTACCTTGGGTAACATGATGTACTTCCCGCGCAGCATCCTTTAGATCCCGGCGAGATTTGTAGGCAGAGGAGCCCCCCGAAGATGACTGCAATGTGGTTCTAGGGTTCTTGATATTCCATATCATCCTCATTGCCTTCAACGGGCATTTTACCTTTGCTATCCTCGCCCTGTTCCAGAAGTGACGGCATGGGACCCTTGCCGCTGTAAAATTGCTCCAGGCGGTAGGTCCATGTCCGGCAATTCCGTAGATCATGCCCGTACGCTTGATGGAGTGGGCAGTAGAGGCCGCCCCGTTGGTCTGCTTGGTCGCCTCGATCGCGGGGCCTGTTCTGCTGTCCCCTTCCTCGAGCGTTAAATCCCCGACGCTGCAGCTGGGGTGCTCGGGGTTGTTGCTGCTCTACCGCAGCGACTATGCCCGGTGAGGGTTGCTTTTTCTTCTTCTTCTTGATCTTCTTGTCCACAGAGTTCAACCCCTTTTTGCTGGCAGAGGTTTCCAGCCTGGGCTGTGGTGGTAGCTTCCCTTCGTCTAGCATTTTCTTCCACTGGATGGCCTCATCGGCATTTGCGTACCTGTTGGCCATGCGGAAGAGCTCGTTCGCCGTTAGGTCTGGATGGATCTCCAAGTCCTGTGTGAAGTGTACGTCCCGCACCCCGAACTTGAAAGCCCGGACGACGGCCTCGTCCGATATGTTTGGGATTGAGTTTCGGACTTGGATGAACCTCTAGACAAACTGTCGCAGAGTTTCATTATCCGTATGAATCAGGCCCTCGAGGTCGCGTTCCCTTCCTGGGCGGGTGTAGCAGCTCTGGAAATTTGCTCGGAGTGCTGCGCTGAGCTGTCCCCAAGAACATATGGAAGCCTCCTTTTGGTTGAAGAGCCACGTGCGAGCAGCCCCATCCAAAACCGTTGGGAGATAGTTCGCCATCACCCCCTCATCGCCTCCGGTAGCTAGGATGGCTGTGGTATAGATTGAGAGAAATTCATCCGGGTTCTGAGTCCCGTTGAACCTCTCAATGTGCCCAGGCTTGAACTTGGTTGGCCACTTTACACTCCGAAGGGAGCTCATGAACGCCTAGCAACCGAAGCTCGAGGTTTCACGGTGGAACTCTTGGCCATAATGGTCTCTGCGAGCGTCACCCGCCCATCGCCCCACGCGTGGGCCAAGCCGAGAGAAGACCTCGCGAGCACGGTGCGCCGACGAACGTTCGGTTGTGGAACGTCCGGAGTGCTCGTAATCCGGGTGGATGTGAGCATGCCGCTCCGATGTTGCTCGAGAATCTCCTCGGTGCTTCTCACGGGCCAGGTTGGTGGTCGGAGGCATTCTATGAGTCAGGGAGGCTGCGAAGGTCACGCACGACTACCGCCAGAGCCTGCAACCGTTCTTGGTTTTGTCGAACGGGCGGCGGGGAGCTCCGACGGCGTTCTGGGACGAGGTCGGTGGTACGACGATCGCGAGAGTTTTCCATGGAGGAATTCCTCTCCCTGGCAACCTGCTTCCCTTTCGCTTGGCGGCGTATGCTTGCCAGGGTCTTTCCCAAAGACGCTTCCAGGTGATGCCTGGCCGCTTCATAGCGATCCCGCTTAGCAGCTTCCAAGGATTGTACCTCAGGCTCGATACGGCTTTCGGCCATATTGAGGTGGCGAGAACGAGACGAGCGCGATGGGGACATCATCGTGTCTCCTTGGGACGCCGTCTCGCGATCGAACTTAAGATGATCCGGTGTGTCCAAACCATCATAGAGCCCGTCGTAGTCGTCTTTGCTGTCAGCGAGGGAAACGTGCGAGGGACGAGAGATCCGTCCTCGCACCCCAAATTCCAGGGAAAAGCTCCTGGACTCGGTGTGACCCGCGGGGTCGGTCACACTGACTACGCCATCGCCGGCGTAGTACGCATCATCATCATCAACATCGTTGAAGGCACACAGACTCCTAGTATCTCCCGAATTTGACATTCTTGGGGATCCTAGCTCGCACGGGAATCACACTGTCGTCCCCACGGACGGTGCCAGCTGTCGATGATTGGAGAACAGGCTCCCGCCGAGCTTACTTGTTGAACGAGGGATCAACAGGGCCCCTTCGTGCGAGCCGGGGTGTTCGTCTGAGCCACGCGAGTTCGGGAGAAATACACGTGGTGTTTATCCTGGTTCGGGCCTCTCACCGCCGAGATAACAGCCCTACTCCAGTGTATTGTGTTTTTGATTGATGAAAGAGTCTCCCTCTCGCAGATGCCCTTGGGGGGTTTAAGTACAGACGCCGATGATACATAGAAGGTAACTACCCCCTAGAATTACGTCGTGCTTCCATAACCGTAGCGCCCACGATCCGGCGCCCTTGATCTGCGCCTTATTTGAATTTTGAGCGCGTCTTCCCTTGATCTTCGGCGGATTAGTTGCCACCTTCCTTCAATAGTTTGACCAAATCCCACGACCATCTGTGCAGGATACACGTACGTGGTCCTTTGCATGGTCGCGGGCGAGTTCCCGAGCATACGAGCTCGGGCGTCTTGGTTGCCTGGGCAAGTTTCCCAAGCATCTTCCGCTGAGGACCGCGTGGTCTATGCTCTTGGATCCCTAGGGGTAAAATGGTCATTTCTAGGAAATAGTCAATCCCTGACACAATGCAACATTTTATTCGCTAAAATTTTTCTTAAATTAAAGTTCTTCATAATTCAAGGGTTGTGTCATCGTGAGAATCTTAACCTAAGGGTTAAGTAATCACGAGCATAACCCAAATAGCAGTACAAAAGAAGTCATGATAAAGTTCAATAGGATACATGATAATCAAATACTTAAGCTAGTACATAGGAGTGCTAAGGATTTTTGTCCTCTCTTCTAGCCTACTCACTAGAACACCTCACATCTCATTAAGGTACAGGAAATCAGCGATCTCTTCTTCCTCAAGGGGAGCAGGGGTACGCTCCTTGGGCTGAGCAGCGTACACCAGCCTTCCTTCGAGAATGACATTATTAGAAGCCCCAGTAGATGCTTCTTCAGGTACAGCCACATCAGGAACCATGCTCCTAGTAATGGGGCGGTACCCGCTCGAGCGGTGATGAGGACCCATGGTGGACATGCATGGTCCACGCTGATAGCTCTCAAATGAAGGATCCAGCTCTGGCAGTTATTCAACATCAGCAAGCATGGTGTCTTCCTGTCGGGACCCGAATCTGCAAATCCGGACACTCTATGTATTCAGCACTAGTCCAGGAACGCGCTAGTGCACACAGTCTTAACATCGGTAAATATCACAATCATACCACTCGATACTAATAAAGTACTTTAATTAAATAGTCAAACTGGTTGCTCGACCTTATGGTCAAGTTACAAATATACGCCACGCAGGGCGAAACTTATTAAGAGAGAAATAATAGCAGCGGAAATAAGATAACTTCGTGGCGCCATCCAGTATACCACAGGCAACTGACTGGGCTCGCTCCCTAAGTAGACGGTTCCTCTTGGAGCTCCTCCTCCAAAGCTGGTGTAGTCTCCTCCTCAACTGGTGTTGTATTGTGGCAAGGGTGAGTACTTGGTACTCAGCAAGTCATGCACAGAATGCAAGCTAATATACTGTATGCATGGCTTGATACAAAGGAATAGCTCAAGGTATATTTGCAGTAAACAACATTTGAAAAGTAGCATAAGTAGATTCGAAAGCAGTAGTAACAAGTAAAGCATAAATAACTTTTCAGGGGTTTAGTAAACATCTTTCCCATCCTAATCCACCTTTCTATCAACATCATTATTAAACCAACTCAACCTTTCAAGACCAAGTTATTTTTGAGAAAGTCTAACCCTTGACTGTAATTCCCGAGCGATGTCCAATACCGCGGACACGGCTATTCGAATAGATTTTGCACTCTGCAGAGGTTATGCACTTTACCCACAAGATACAGTCAAACAGTATTGAGTGGTAATACACGAATAAACACTAGGCAAAAAGTGTTTAGGAACTGGAATCGCTCAAATCGGAGTAAACACTAGGCAAACTTTATCTACTCGTAAAGCGTCCAAATAGTAATATATGAATAAACACTAGGCAAAAAGTGTCCAAACATCCAAATAAAATCCATAAACAGAGAGAACATAATTTATGAATTTTTAGGAACTGGAATCGCTCAAATCGGAGTTAAAACATAAGAGTTATGATTATTTAAAGTTTAAATAATCAATTAAATAATTTTACAGAGAAAAACTTTAGTCCAAAAATTAAATAAAATTCATATTTGAGTAGATCTCAATTTTATACAAATTTATAAATTTGAATCACTCAAATCGGAGTTGAAACGCAAAAGTTATAAGCGTTTAAAGTTTTGAAATTAAAATCAATTATTAAACCGAATTATTAAATCATTTTCTTTTTCGGAAATCAATTCTGGAAAATATTTTAGGGCATTTGGGACTCAAATAAAATACTTCCAACAAAACTTTATTTGAAAATTTAATTTCTTTAATTATTTCAATATGGAATAAATTCAAATTAAATCCAAATAAATTCTAGAAAATTCCAAAAATTCACAAATGTGCAAAATAATATTTAATTTCATGAAAAGCAAAAATTGGGGTGATACAAACCTCCACCCTTAATAGAATCTCGTCCCCGAGATTTAAGGCTAACAAAAGAATAGGTTCAAAAACTCTTTCCTCAAATCCTCTTCGCGTTCCAAAGTCGCTTCGCTTTCTTCATGGTTGCTCCACTGAACTCTACAGAAACGGGTTGACTTATTTCTAGTCTCTCGGTCCATAGTATCCAAAATTTTCACGGGATGCTCCTTATAAGTCAGATCCTCTTGCAGTTCAATCGACTCCAAGGGTGTTTGCTCATCATCCTTCTGTCCTTCCCGAATCTGATCTTCTAGGGTAGGCTTTACCTCCAGTGCGGCCAAGAATCCACTAGGTACCACCTCAATCTTCATTCTCTGAAATTCCTGGCATAGCTCATCCTGATTCGTGGCTATGAACATATTCACGGTATGGCTTTTCCGACTCAAGGCATCGGCCACCACATTAGCCTTTCCGGGATGATAATGGATTCCGACATTGTAATCCTTAATCATCTCCAACCATCTCCTTTGCCTCATATTCAGATCCGACCGGGTGAATATTTACTTAAGGCTCTTATGATCTGTGTACACTTCACATCTGTTCCCGATCAGATAGTGACGCCATATCTTCAAGGCATGCACTACGGCAGCTAACTCTAGGTCATGTGTCGGGTAATTCTCCTCATGCGGCCTCAACTGCCTTGATGCATAGGCAACAACCTTTCCGTTCTGCATCAACACACATCCAAGTCCTTGGCGCGATGCATCACAATAGATATCAAAGCTTTGATTGACGTCCGGCAGAACCAACACTGGTGCTGATGTCAATCTCGTCTTCAGTTCTTGGAATCCTTTCTCGCACTCTGGCGTCCATGTAAACTTTTTCTCCTTTTTCAGCAATTGCGTAAGAGGTCTCGCAATTGTTGAAAAGCCTTCAATGAAGCGGCGGTAGTAACCTACCATTCCAAGGAAACTCCGGATCTGGGTCACGCCTTTTGGCTGCTCCCAATGTAACACAGCTTCTACTTTACTTGGATCAACGGCGACTCCTTCTGCCGTCATTACATGTCCGAGGAACTCCACCTTGTCCTTCCAAAAATCACATTTACTGAATTTGGCGAAGAGCTGCTGTTCCCTCAGCTTTTCCAAAACTCGCTTCAAGTGCTCTGCATGTTCATCCTCTGTCTTGGAGTAGATTAGAATATCATCTATGAACACAACAACAAACTTGTCCAAATAATCCATGAACACCTTATTCATCATATTCATGAAATATCTTTGGCGCATTCGCTGCACCAAAGGACATAACAAGAAACTCATAATGTCCGTGATCTTGACGAGAATGCGATCTTGAATATCTTCTGATCGGATCTTCAACTAATGGTATCCCGATCTCAGATCAATCTTGGAGAAAACTCCGGCTCCTCTCAACTGGTCAAACAAATCATCAATCCTGGGTAGCGGATACTTATTCTTCACGGTGACTTCATTGAGTGCACGGTAGTCAATGCACATCCTGAAACTCCCGTTCTTCTTCTTGATGAACAAAACTGGTGCTCCCCACGGCGACGAACTCGGTCTGATAAATCCTTTCTCCATTAACTCTTCAAGTTGTTTCTTCATCTCTACCAATTCCTCGGTGGACATCCGATAGGGTCTCTTTGCTATCGGTGCTGTACCAGGTACAAGCTCTATCACAAACTCTATGTCTCTGTCTGGCGACATACCAGGTAGATCTTCAGGAAAAACATCTGGGTACTCATTCACTACTGAGACGTCCTCTATGCTGATTGCCTTGGTACTGTTAACCATCAACTATCCATCTCTAACGGCAGTAGCTTGAAATTCCACTTTCTTTCCACACGGGCTCTCAACTGAGATAGTCCTTCGTCCACAATCCAATACGGCCTTGTGCTTGGATAACCAATCCATTCCCAAAATGACATCCAAGGTCTGGGTCTCCAAAATAATAAGGTTCGCTAGGAACTCTATCCCATCTATTAGTATTCTCACCCCAGAACATCCTACTTTCGTTCGGAGTTCTAACTGTGGGTTTGAACTAAAAGCATGCATTTAAGTCTTGCAATCTCCAAATCATTTTTAGCAGCAAAGCCTTGAGAAACAAACGAATGCGAAGCTCGGAATCAAACAAAGCTGTGCAGTCGAGTTGACTAGTAACTTACCCAAGACGATGTCCGTGGCATTGTAGTGCATCTGCAGTGATATGGTTGACTCGGCCTCTCACCACGATGCAGGGTGTGGCTCTCGTCTTTGGCGCCCTAGCCGGGTGTGGATCCCAGTTGACAGCGAATCGGGTCACTCCTGCTGTCTTCTTAGGACAACTGTTGGCAAAGTGTCCTGGCTCGTTGCAATTGTAGCAGCGTCTCACTGTCCCCTGTTGACTGCTTGAAGCGGCGTTTCTGGCTGGGGCTGGGGTCTGATAGTTCTGATTGACGGGTCTTGGTGCTGGTGACGGTGTCCTTGTTGCATTCTGTGGCTGGAATCTGAAAAGCTGATTTGGCGCAACCCTCAAACGTTGCTGCGCTCCCTGACGCGATCCCTGATGTTGCATCCTGCGCTTCCTGTTCTCATCCAGTTCCTTGCGCTTGTCCTCAAGAATAAGCGCCTTATTCACCAACTCTTGGAAATCTGGAAAGGTGTGGGTGATCAATCCCACCTGCAATCCTGAGTTAAGTCCCTTCATGAAACGAGACTGTCTGGCTTTATCTGTCGCTACATCCTCAGTGCGTAGCGAGCAAGGCTGTGTGAACTGTTCGTATTCGGCCACCGGCTGATTACCTTGCTTGATGCTCTGAACTCCTCCTTCTTGAGGTCCATGATTCCTTCAGCACGTGATCTTGACGGAATGCACCGTGAACTCCTCCCAAGTGATGTCACGAGGGTTCACTTGCGTGGCACGTAAGTTCTCCCACCATTCGGCGATCGTTCTTCCAAGCGATGAGAAGCGTAGAGTACCTTCTCATTTCCTATGCATTGAGCAATGTGTAGCTTCCTCTCAATTGACCTTAACTACCATCGGCTTCCAACGGGTTAGGATTCCTGAGAAAGTGGGTGGATGAGTCCTCATGAACTCGGCAGTCTTGTATTACGGCGTTGTCCCCGATTAACTTGATTAGCGGTGGCCTCAAAGATGACGTGTTGCATCTGTTGCATCATGGCATGCATCAATCGAGTCTGAGCAGCAAGAAAAGCTCCAAATTCTGCATATCAATGGCGGTGCTTTGGTGCTCCATCATTGGGGTTTTTCTGGGCGAGAACCACTTCCATTGCCTCCAAGGTTTCCGCGGGTGTTCACCATCTGTGGTTTGCTCTAGGTTTTAGAGATGAGAGGGAAACAAGAATAGACAAGTAGTATGGAACTTATGCGGGGCGAAAGGTGTAACTTAAAGTCCAACTTTATTATTTTAATCAATAGTAACTTGGTATGGTTGCTTACAATGCCTAGGGGCCTTGCAACACATACTGCACACTCAGCAAGCAATGAAAATCCAAATCGAACTAACACTGGAGTCTAACGCCTAAAGGGTGACTCTTTATTCTATGACGCGACTCGGCGAAGGAGTCTCATTATAGAACCTTCGCTCACTCATCGAGAACACCTCCACGGCCTGGATACGGACGCTGCGGCATAGGCGCGAAACGATCGCCATGTCCAGCAACTGTGTCATCTGTGGTAGTCGAAGAAGCAGTGTCCTCCTCAAGCTCCGGCTCCTCGATGCAGGCTCGTGTAGCTCGAGTATTGGCTCCGGCTCTGGTGCGTACAATGCCGTCTCTAACTCTCCAATCCTTTGCAGAAGGTGTGACACATACTCTTGAGCTTCCCGCCATCTGTTCCTTTCTGTCGTGATCTCCTTGCGGGCCTTCTGTAGCTCCTTGCTTGTATCATCGAGTACATCCTCCTGGGCGACAACAAGTCGTGCCAACTGTGTAACCATGGCATTCTCATCCTGAATCGCCTTTGGGTCAAGAAGGTTATTGCTGCGCGGATGATATCGGAACACCGTGCTCTCCACCTTCTGGCGTAGATACGGGTAATGTGCCGCATTGCTCGTCGTGACACCTCTTGGATACCCATCTGCATTGTAGACCTCCTGGCGGTCACGGTGTATCGAGCGATTGCTGGCCCTTCTTCCTAGCAGGTACCACAATCTTCACGTCACAAGCCTTGACCAATCCTGCTTGTCTGATCACGTCCACTTGGTATTGTGGCTTCTCAAAATCTCCGAGAGTCTGTAGCATACGCCAAAGTTCTGCGGCGTGACCAACCTCCAGATCGACGTAGTTGAACTCCCCCTCCATCTGTCACAAGAGTGCTCACGTAAGAACTCGAAATTTTTAAATTGTGACAAGGTAAGGAAAAATTCAGCAAGAGACAAGAAAAGAAAGAATGGGATAAGTCGAGATGTCATTTCTTGTCTTGACAAACTTTTAGCTTTAGAAAATAGGTTTTATCCTCTCTACGACCTTTCTAGCTAAGGGTGAGCCTACAGTCAGTATGGCTCTGATACCACCTCTGTCGGGACCCGAATCTGCAAATCCGGACCCTCTGTGTATTCAGCACTAGTCCAGGAACGCGCTAGTGCACACAGTCTTAACATCGGTAAATATCACAATCATACCACTCGATACTAATAAAGTACTTTAATTAAATAGTCAAACTGGTTGCTCGACCTTATGGTCAAGTTACAAATATACGCCACGCAGGGCGAAACTTATTAAGAGAGAAATAATAGCAGTGAAAATAAGATAACTTCGTGGCGCCATCCAGTATACCACAGGCAACTGACTGGACTCGCTCCCTAAGTAGACGGTTCCTCTTGGAGCTCCTCCTCCAAAGCTGGTGTAGTCTCCTCCTCAACTGGTGTTGTATTGTGGCAAGGGTGAGTACTTGGTACTCAGCAAGTCATGCACAGAATGCAAGCTAATATACTATATGCATGGCTTGATACAAAGGAATAGCTCAAGGTATATTTGCAGTAAACAACATTTGAAAAGTAGCATAAGTAGATTCGAAAGCAGTAGTAACAAGTAAAGCATAAATAACTTTTCAGGGGTTTAGTAAACATCTTTCCCATCCTAATCCACCTTTCTATCAACATCATTATTAAACCAACCCAACCTTTCAAGACCAAGTTATTTTTGAGAAAGTCTAACCCTTGACTGTAATTCCCGAGCGATGTCCAATACCGCGGACACGGCTATTCGAATAGATTTTGCACTCTGCAGAGGTTATGCACTTTACCCACAAGATACAGTCAAACACCACAAAGGTGAGTTCCCGTAACAAAGTCTTTCGGAAACTTCTAACAATACAAGTGGTCCTCCCCGGTTGTTGCACACTAACCCTTCCCTTAGCTAAGGCGAAGTTTAGGCCAACCAACCGTTAGATGGGTACCTGGCCGCAGCCCCGGTACGCTCCCCCGTACAACTTACACAAAGGGTGTAGTTGACCTCCTGAGGCCCCACAGGTACATTATTAGCAACTTAATCAACTAGGTTCGTCCCATTACAGACATGTGGTTGCAAGATTGACTCAGTTCAAAGGCTTGCAAGGTGAAGTCCTTAGGGTGACCAGGGCAAGACTACCCGAAGAACCAAAACAACATTCCCAATGCCACAACTGGCCAACCTGATCATTCTTGCCACATGCCCCAGTCAAAAGCTATTTATCAAACCCCAGTTGGTTACCATGCACCACGTGCCATCAACATCACATGATACCTTTCCAAACAGGTTCAATATGTCATTAAGTCAATATTAACGTTTGAGTGTCCAAAACCATGTCATGAGCACGTAGCAGGTCTAAGCCATATACTACAACGATCTACAAACCCATGTTGGCAATTTAGTAATGTCCAACTAATAATCCACAACTAGGGTGACAAGGGGTCATGGCACATATTTAAGTAATCAAGGTGTCATACAAAGAATTAGGCATTTATCTAATTACCCATAATTAAGTAAAGCATTTTCTAATTTAAACTAGCATGCAATAATTTGAACCAAAATAGGTTTCAAAATGGGATCAACATGGTCAAAGCATAACTTGCCTTCAAAAAGTACTTGTTCTTGGTCCGGAGCTGGCTCCTGGGTCAACACTTCTCCTTCGAATCCTTCCGGCACTTCAACGTCTACTCGTAAAGCGTGCAAATAGCAATACACGAATAAACACTAGGCAAAAAGTGTCCAAACATCCAAATAAAATCCATTAATAGAGAGAACATAATTTTATGAATTTTTAGGAACTGGAATCGCTCAAATCGGAGTTAAAACACAAAAGTTATGATTATTTGAAGTTTAAATAATCAATTAAATAATTTTACAGAGAAAAACTTTAGTCCAAAAATTAAATAAAATTCATATTTGAGTATATCTCAATTTTATACAAATTTAGAAATTTGAATCACTCAAATCGGAGTTGAAACGCAAAAGTTATAAGCGTTTGATGTTTTGAAATTCAAATCAATTATTAAACCGAATTATTAAATCATTTTCTTTTTCGGAAATTATTTATTGCGTCAGCGAGGACACGTGGCAGCCTCTGATTGGTCTGCTGACGTCAGCCGGTTCATGGATGTGGTCCATGGTTTGGCTTGGTCTACCGTGGACTCGGTCCACGCCACGTAGCGATCGACAGTGTGGCCCTCGTGACGTCATTGCCGACGTCACGGGCTCACCACGCAGGTCGATGGGTGGGACCCACTGGTGACGTCATTGCTGACGTCACTACACGGCTGGGTGGTGGCCGACGCAGTTCGGGCCATGACGTCGTGACGTCATGGTGCGGTTTGGTCGCTGGCCGCCGACACGCTGCCCGGCGTGTCGGCGCCACACGCACGGCGCCGATCGGCGATCAAGCTCCCCGTCACGTGGCGCAATCTCGGCCGTTGATTTGAAAATCAACGGCCCAGATTAGATCTGGACTCACGCGTTTGGGTTAATGCGTTTGATCTGGATCGTTGGATCTAGATCCAACGGTCGAGATTGGATCTGGGATTTTGGAACGGGATCTCACCGACGGTGACGTGGCGCAATCTGGACCGCTTGATGAAGATCCGACGGCTAGCAGAGCTCGAAGTCCGGCGATGGCGAGCGGCGGCGCTGGGTCACCGGCGCAGGGGACGACAACCTAGCCGACGGCGTTTCGGGCGCGCTCCTGCGAGGTGAGTTGGACTCCCAGACGCGTCTTGACCTCCCGGTCCCGGATCTGGGGTCAACAGCGACGGAGGACGGCGGACGGCGGCGGAATTCGACGAAAACCGCGGCGGTTCCTTCTCCTTACTCCGGCGAGCTCTAGCGGCGCAACCCCGGCGGCTCAGGCGAGGTGAGTTAGGGCTACGGGTGCGCAATGAAGTGGCGGTCTCGACACGGGTGGCGGCGCAATAAATAGGGCCCTCGGCGTCTGTGAAACGCACGGAAACCGAGACCCTCTCCGTTGCGGCGGCGGAGTCCGGCGGCGACTCGGATTGGGTGACGTGGCTCAACCACAGCCGTTGGATCAAGATCCAATGGTGTGGTGGTTTGGGCTCGGGTCTGGCTCGGGCGAGCTGGCTGGCTCGGTCGGGCTCGGGCTCGGGTGACGTGGCTCAATCGTGGCCGTTGGATCTGAATCCAACGGTCACGCGGTTAGGGCTCGGCCGAGTGGGTTCGGTCGAGTCACGTGGCTCGGGTCGGACTTGAGTCCGACTCGGGTTCGACTCGGTCGGATGAACAGTACTTGACCCGACTCGATTTTCCAGCGATTTAATATTTAAAATAATTTCTAGTAATTCATTTAATTCAAGAAAAATAGCAAAATACTCAGAAAAATTCCAGAAAAATTCTGGAAAATATTTTAGGGCATTTGGGACTCAAATAAAATACTTCCAACAAAACTTTATTTGAAAATTTAATTTCTTTAATTATTTCAATATGGAATAAATTCAAATTAAATCCAAATAAATCCAAATAAATTCCAGAAAATACCAAAAATTCACAAATGTGCAAAATAATATTTAATTTCATGAAAAGCAAAAATTGGGGTGTTACAAACCTCCCCCCTTAATAGAATCTCGACCCGAGATTTAAGGCTAACTAAAGAATAGGTTCGGAAACTCTTTCCTCAAATCCTCTTCGCGTTCCCAAGTCGGTTCGCTTTCTTCATGGTTGCTCCACTGAACTCTACAGAAACGGGTTGACTTATTTTTAGTCTCTCGGTCCATAGTATCCAAAATCTTCACGGGATGCTCCTTATAAGTCAGATCCTCTTGCAGTTCAATCGACTCCAAGGGCGTTTGCTCATCTGGCACTCGAAGACACTTCTTTAGCTGGGACACATGGAACACGTCCTGTACTCCTGCTAACGACTACGGCAACTCCAGCTGGTAAGCAACTTCGCCTCTGCGGCTCAAAATCTTAAATGGTCCAACATAACGGGGTGCAAGTTTCCCTTTGGCATGGAACCTCTTAACTCCCCTGAGAGGCGTAACTCTGAGGTATACAAAGTCTTCTGGTTCAAAACTCAAATCCCGGCGACGATTGTCAGCATAACTCTTCTGTCGTGATTGGGCTATCTTCAACCTTTCCCTAATCATGGCAATCTGCTCTTCAGCTTCTTGAAGAATATCAGGCCCGAAGACACGGCGCTCGCCGGTCTCATTCCAGTTTAATGGCGTCCGGCAAGGTCGACCATATAGTGCCTCAAAAGGTGACATCTGTAAACTAGCCTGGTAACTATTATTGTAACTAAACTCGGCGTACGGCAAACTCTTATCCCAAGAGGTAGCATAAGCCAATGCACACGCTCTTAGCATATCTTCCAGAATCTGATTGACTCTTTCGGTCTGTCCATCTGTCTGTGGATGATAGGCTGTACTGAAGTTCAAACGGGTTCCCATGGCTTCAAGCAACTTATTCCAGAACCTCGAGGTAAACTGGGTACCTCTATCCGATACGATCTTCTTTGGCACTCTGTGCAAACAGACGATCCTGGCCATATACAACTCTGCTAACTTGTCCCCCGAGTAAGTGGTCTTCACGGGGATAAAATGAGCTACTTTGGTCAAGCGATCCACTATAACCCATATAGAGTCATAACCTCCTTGAGTCTTAGGCAAACCGGTAATGAAATCCATTCCGATTTCCTCCCACTTCCACTCAGGTATCTTCAGCGGCTGCAACAATCCTGCTGGTCTCTGATGCGTCGCGTTGACTCTCTGGCATACGTCGCACAATGCAACATGCTCGGCAACTTCACGCTTCATGCTCGGCCACCAGAATCTCTCCTTCAAGTCTTGATACATATTGGCACTTCCAGGATGAATCGAGTACTTGGAGTCATGGGCTTCTTCTAGAATCAACTGCTTCAGTTCCTTCCTGTTCAGCACACAAATGCGATCCCTCATCCTTAACGTGCTCTACTCATCTAGCTTGAAGTCCTTTGCATTGCCTTCCTCCATTTTGGACTTAATCCTGCGGATCTTGTCATCATCCTTCTATCCTTCCCGAATCTGATCTTCTAGGGTAGGCTTTACCTCCAGTGCGGCCAAGAATCCACTAGGTACAACCTCAATCTTCATTCTCTGAAATTCCTGGCATAGCTCATCCTGATTCGTGGCTATCAACATATTCACAGTATGGCTTTTCCGACTCAAGGCATCGGCCACCACATTAGCCTTTCCGGGATGATAATGGATTCCGACATTGTAATCCTTAATCATCTCCAACCATCTCCTTTGCCTCATATTCAGATTCGACTGGGTGAATATGTACTTAAGGCTCTTATGATCCGTGTACACTTCACATCTGTTCCCGATCAGATAGTGACGCCATATCTTCAAGGCATGCACTACGGCAGCTAACTCTAAGTCATGTGTCGGGTAATTCTCCTCATGCGGCCTCAACTGCCTTGATGCATAGGCAACAACATTTCCGTTCTGCATCAACACACATCCAAGTCCTTGGCGCGATGCATCACAATAGATATCAAAGCTTTGATTGACGTCCGGCAGAACCAACACTGGTGCTGATGTCAATCTCGTCTTCAGTTCTTGGAATCCTTTCTCGCACTCTGGCGTCCATGTAAACTTCTTCTCCTTTTTCAGCAATTGCGTAAGAGGTCTCGCAATTATTGAAAAGCCTTCAATGAAGCGGCGGTAGTAACCTGCCATTCCAAGGAAACTCTGGACCTGGGTCACAGTCTTTGGCTGCTCCATATGTAACACAGCTTCTACTTTACTTGGATCAACGGCGACTCCTTCTGCCGTCATTACATGTCCGAGGAACTCCACCTTGTCCTTCCAAAAATCACATTTACTGAATTTGGCGAAGAGCTGCTGTTCCCTCAGCTTTTCCAAAACTCGCTTCAAGTGCTCTGCATGTTCATCCTCTATCATGGAGTAGATTAGAATATCATCTATGAACACAACAACAAACTTGTCCAAATACTCCATGAACACCTTATTCATCATATTCATGAAATATGCTGGCGCATTCGTCAGACCAAAGGACATAACAGTAAACTCATAATGTCCGTATCTTGACGAGAATGCAGTCTTCGGAATATCTTCTGATCGGATCTTCAACTGATGGTATCCTGATCTCAGATCAATCTTGGAGAAAACTCCGGCTCCTCTCAGCTGGTCAAAGAAATCATCAATCCTGGGTAGCGGATACTTATTCTTCACGGTGACTTCATTGAGTGCACGGTAGTCAATGCACATCCTGAAACTCCCGTCCTTCTTCTTGACGAACAAAACTGGTGCTCCCCACGGCGACGAACTCGGTCTGATAAATCCTTTCTCCATTAACTCTTCAAGTTGTTTCTTCATCTCTACCAATTCCTCGGTGGACATCCGATAGGGTCTCTTTGCTATCGGTGCTGTACCAGGTACAAGCTCTATCACAAACTCTATATCCCTGTCTGGCGGCATACCAGGTAGATCTTCAGGAAAAACATCTGGGTACTCATTCACTACTGAGACATCCTCTATGCTGATTGCCTTGGTACTGTTAACCATCAACTGTCCATCTCTAACGGCAGTAGCATGAAATTCCACTTTCTTTCCACACGGGCTCTCAACTGAGATAGTCTTTTGTCCACAATCCAATACGGCCTTGTGCTTGGATAACCAATCCATTCCCAAAATGACATCCAAGGTCTGGGTCTCCAAAATAATAAGGTTCGCTAGGAACTCTATCCCATCTATTAGTATTCTCACCCCAGAACATCCTACTTTCGTTCGGAGTTCTAACTGTGGGTTCGAACTAAAAGCATGCATTTAAGTCTTGCAATCTCCAAATCATTTTTAGCAGCAAAGCCTTGAGAAACAAGCGAATGCGAAGCTCCGTAATCAAACAAAATCAAGGTGTATCGAGTTGACTAGTAACTTACCCAAGATTTACGTCCGTGGCATTCTGCGGTGCATCTGCGGTGACATGGTTGACTCGGCCTCTCACCACGCCTGGTGTGGCTCTCGTCTTTGGCGTCCTAGCTGGTGTGGATCCCAGATTGAAGCGAACTGGGGTCACTCCTGCTGTCTTCTTAGGACAACTGTTGGCAAAGTGTCCTGGCTCGTTGCAATTGTAGCAACGTCTCACTGTCCTCGCTGATCGCCTCAAGCGGCGTTTCTGGCTGGGGCTGGGGTCTGATAGTTCTGATTGACGGGTCTTGGTGCTGGTGACGGTGTCCTTGTTGCATTCTGTGGCTGGAATCTGAAAAGCTGATTTGGCGCAACCCTCAAACGTTGCTGCGCTCCCTGACGCGATCCCTAATGTTGCATCCTGCGCTTCCTGTTCTCATCCAGTTCCTTGCGCTTGTCCTCAAGAATAAGCGCCTTATTCACCAACTCTTGGAAATCTGGAAAGGTGTGGGTGATCAATCCCACCTGCAATCCTGAGTTAAGTCCCTTCATGAAACGAGACTGTCTGGCTTTATCTGTCGCTACATCCTCAGGTGCGTAGCGAGCAAGCTATGTGAACCTGTTCAGGTATTCGGCCACCAGCTGATTACCTTGCTTCAGTGCTCTGAACTCCTCCTTCTTGAGGTCCATGATTCCTTCAGGCACATGATACTGACAGAATGCAACTGTGAACTCCTCCCAAGTGATGTCCTGATGGTTCACTTGCGTGGCACAGAAGTTCTCCCACCATTCGGCGGCTGTTCCTTCCAACTGATGAGAAGCGTAGAGTACCTTCTCATTTCCTATGCATTGAGCAATGTGTAGCTTCCTCTCAATTGACCTTAACCAGTCATCGGCTTCCAACGGGTTAGCATTCCCGGAGAAAGTGGGTGGATGAGTCCTCATGAACTCTGACAGTCTTGTATTCTGGCGTTGTCCCTGATTAACTTGATTAGCAGTGGCCTCAGCAGTGACGTGTTGCATCTGTTGCATCATGGCATGCATCAACTGAGTCTGAGCAGCAAGAAAAGCTCCGAAATTCTGCATATCAACTGGCGCTACTGGTGCTCCATCATTGGGGTTTTCTGCTGGGCGAGAACCACTTCCATTGCCTCTAAGGTTTCCGCGGGTGTTCACCATCTGTGGTTTGCTCTAGGTTTTAGAGATGAGAGGGAAACATGAATAGACAAGTAGTATGGAACTTATGCGGGGCGAAAGGTGTAACTTAAAGTCCAACTTTATTATTTTAATCAATAGTAACTTGGTATGGTTGCTTACAATGCCTAGGGGCCTTGCAACACATACTGCACACTCAGCAAGCAATGAAAATCCAAATCGAACTAACACTGGAGTCTAACGCCTAAAGGGTGACTCTTTATTCTATGACGCGACTCAGCGAAGGAGTCTCACTATAGAACCTACGCTCACTCATCGAGAAAACCTCCACGGCCTGGATACGGACGCTGCGGCATAGGCGCGAAACGATCGCCATGTCCAAAGAATCGTGGTCATCTGTGGTAGTCGAAGAAGCGATGTCCTCCTCAAGCTCCGGCTCCTCCGGTCCAGCTCGTGTAGCTCGAGCATCGCGGCTCGGCTGCAGTGCGTACAATGCCGTCTCTAACTCTCCAATCCTTTGCAGAAGGTGTGACACATACTCTTGAGCTTCCCGCCATCTGTTATTCTCTGTCGTGATCTCCTTGCGGGCCTTCTGTAGCTCCTTGCTTGTATCATCGAGTACATCCTCCTGGGCGACAACAATTAGTGCCAACTGTGTAACCATGGCATTCTCATCCTGAATCGCCTTTGGGTCAAGAAGGTTATTGCTGCGCGGATGATATCGGAACACCGTGCTCTCCAATTCTCTCGTGTAGATACGGGTAATGTGCCGCATTGCTCGTCGTGACACCTCATGGATACCCATCTGCATTGTAGACCTCCTAGCAGTGCAGTGTATCGGGCGATTGCCTGGGCCCTTCTTCCTAGCAGGTAACACAATCTTCACGTCACAAGCCTTGACCAATCCTGCTTGTCTGATCACGTCTACTTGGTATTGTGGCTTCTCAAAATCTCCGAGAGTCTGTAGCGTACGCCAAAGTTCCGCGGTGTGACCAACCTCCAGATCGACGTAGTTGAACTCTCCCTCCATCTGTCACAAGAGTGCTCACGTAAGAACTCGAAATTTTTAAATCGTGACAAGGTTAGGAAAAATTCAGCAAGAGACAAGAAAAGAAAGAATGGGATAAGTCGAGATGTCATTTCTTGTCTTGACAAACTTTTAGCTTTAGAAAATAGGTTTTATCCTCTCTACGACCTTTCTAGCTAAGGGTGAGCCTACAGTCAGTATGGCTCTGATACCACCTCTGTCTGACCCGACCGCAAATCCGGACCCTCTGTGTATTCAGCACTAGTCCAGGAACGCGCTAGTGCACACAGTCTTAACATCGGTAAATATCACAATCATACCACTCGATACTAATAAAGTACTTTAATTAAATAGTCAAACTGGTTGCTCGACCTTATGGTCAAGTTACAAATATACGCCACGCAGGACGAAACTTATTAAGAGAGAAATAATAGCAGTGAAAATAAGATAACTTCGTGGCGCCATCCAGTATACCACAGGCAATTGACTGGGCTCGCTCCCTAAGTAGACGGTTCCTCTTGGAGCTCCTCCTCCAAAGCTGGTGTAGTCTCCTCCTCAACTGGTGTTGTATTGTGGCAAGGGTGAGTACTTGGTACTCAGCAAGTCATGCACAGAATGCAAGCTAATATACTATATGCATGGCTTGATACAAAGGAATAGCTCAAGGTATAATTGCAGTAAACAGCATTTGACAAGTAGCATAAGTAGATTCGAAAGCAGTAGTAACAAGTAAAGCATAAATAACTTTTCAGGGGTTTAGTAAACATCTTTCCCATCCTAATCCACCTTTCTATCAACATAATTATTAAACCAACCCAACCTTTCAAGACCAAGTTATTTTTGAGAAAGTCTAACCCTTGACTGTAATTCCCGAGCGATGTCCAATACCGCGGACACGGCTATTCGAATAGATTTTGCACTCTGCAGAGGTTATGCACTTTACCCACAAAATACAGTCAAACACCCCAAAGGCGAGTTCCCGTAACAAAGTCTTTCGGAAACTTCTAACAATACAAGTGGTCCTCCCCGGTTGTTGCACACTAACCCTTCCCTTAGCTAAGGTGAAGTTTAGGCCAACCAACCGTTAGATGGGTACCTGGCCGCAGCCCCGGTACGCTCCCCCGTACAACTTACACAAAGGGTGTAGTTGACCTCCTGAGGCCCCACAGGTACGTTATTAGCAACTTAATCAACTAGGTCCATCCCATTACAGACATGTGGTTGCAAGATTGACTCAGTTCAAAGGCTTGCAAGGTGAAGTCCTTAGGGTGACCAGGGCAAGACTACCCGAAGAACCAAAACAACATTCCCAATGCCACAACTGGCCCACCTGATCATTCTTGCCACATGCCCCGGTCAAAAGCTATTTATCAAACCCCAGTTGGTTACCATGCACCACGTGCCATCAACATCACATGATACCTTTCCAACCAGGTTCAATATGTCGTTAAGTCAATATTAACGTTTGAGTGTCCAAAACCATGTCATGAGCACGTAGCAGGTCTAAGCCATATACTACAACGATCTACAAACCCATGTTGGCAATTTAGTAATGTCCAACTAATAATCCACAACTAGGGTGACAAGGTGTCATGGCACATATTTAAGTAATCAAGGTGTCATACAGCAATTAGGCATTTATCTAATTACCAATAATTAAGTAAAGCATTTTCTAATTTAAACTAGCATGCAATAATTTGAACCAAAATAGGTTTCAAAATGGGATCAACATGGTCAAAGCATAACTTGCCTTCAAAAAGTACTTGTTCTTGGTCGAGTGGCTCCTGGGTCAACACTTCTCCTTCGAATCCTTCCGGCACTTCAACGTCTACTCGTAAAGCGTGCAAATAGCAATACACGAATAAACACTAGGCAAAAAGTGTCCAAACATCCAAATAAAATCCATTAATAGAGAGAACATAATTTTATGAATTTTTAGGAACTGGAATCGCTCAAATCGGAGTTAAAACACAAGAGTTATGATTATTTGAAGTTTAAATAATCAATTAAATAATTTTACAGAGAAAAACTTTAGTCCAAAAATTAAATAAAATTCATATTTGAGTATATCTCAATTTTATACAAATTTAGAAATTTGAATCACTCAAATCGGAGTTGAAACGCAAAAGTTATAAGCGTTTGAAGTTTTGAAATTCAAATCAATTATTAAACCGAATTATTAAATCATTTTCTTTTTCGGAAATTATTTATTGCGTCAGCGAGGACACGTGGCAGCCTCTGATTGGTCTGCTGACGTCAGCCGGTTCATGGACGTGGTCCATGGTTTGGCTTGGTCCACCGTGGACTCGGTCCACGGCTTACGTGTGCGACTGACAGGTGGCCCCCCCTCGGGTGACGTCATTGCTGACGTCAGCGGGGCTCAGCCCACGGTGCTGACGGGTGGGACCCACTGGTGACGTCATTGCTGACGTCACTACACGGCTGGGGTGGCCGCTGACGTGCGGGCCCGCCATGACGTCAGCGTGACGTCATGGTGCGGTTTGGTCGCGTCGCTGACACGCGGGCCCGGCGTGTCAGCGTCACACACATGGGTGTGCTGACCGCGGCGGTCAAGCTCCCCGTCACGTGGCGCAATCTCGGCCGTTGATTTGAAAATCAACGGCCCAGATTAGATCTGGACTCACGCGTTTGGGTTAACGCGTTTGATCTGGATCGTTGGATCTAGATCCAACGGTCGAGATTGGATCTGGGATTTTGGAACGGGATCTCACCGACGGTGACGTGGCGCAATCTGGACCGCTTGATGAAGATCCGACGGCTAGCAGAGCTCGAAGTCCGGCGATGGCGAGCGGCGGCGCTGGGTCACCGGCGCAGGGGACGATGACCTAGCCGACGGCGTTTCGGGCGCGCTCCGGCGAGGTGAGTTGGACTCTCGGACGCGTCTTGACCTCCCAGTCCCGGATCTGGGGTCAACAGCGACGGAGGACAGCGGACGGCGGCGGAATTCGATGAAAACTGCGGCGGCTCCTTCTCCTTACTCCGGCGAGCTCTAGCGGCGCAACCCCGGCGGCTCAGGCGAGGTGATTTAGGGCTACGGGTGCGCAATGAAGTGGCGGTCCTGACACGGGTGGCGGCGCAATAAATAGGGCCCTCGGCGTCCGTGAAATGCACGGAAACCGAGACCCTCTCCGTTGCGGCGGCGGAGTCCGGCGGCGACTCGGATTGGGTGACGTGGCTCAACCACAGCCGTTGGATCAAGATCCAACGGTGCGGTGGATTGGGCTCGGGTCTGGCTCGGGCCTGGCTCGGGTGACGTGGCTCAATCGTGGCCGTTGGATCTGAATCCAACGGTCACGCGGTTAGGGCTCTGCCGAGTGGGTTCGGTCGAGTCACGTGGCTCGGGTCGGACTCGAGTCCGACTCGGGTTCGACTTCGATCGGATGAAACGATTTGACCCGATTCGATTTTCCAGCGATTTAATATTTAAAATAATTTCCAGTAATTCATTTAATTCAAGAAAAATAGCAAAATACTCAGAAAAATTCCAGAAAAATTCTGGAAAACATTTTAGGGCATTTGGGACTCAAATAAAATATTTCCAACAAAACTTTATTTGAAAATTTAATTTCTTTAATTATTTCAATATGGAATAAATTCAAATTAAATCCAAATAAATCCAAATAAATTCCAAAAATTCACAAATGTGCAAAATAATATTTAATTTCATGAAAAGCAAAAATTGGGGTGTTACACTTCCCCATAAAGGACCTCCGGGGTGAAAAGACCCATGGCAGCCCATGGAGCAAGGCTGTTCTCCAGGGTAGCAATCCTCCTCCGTGCCTCCATTGTCTCCTGATGGAGACGAAGGAGATAGCGGCCCAGTGACCTCACCAGACTAATCAGGTACTGCAAGGGGCCTCGTGGCTCCAGATGAGTAGTATGGTAGATGTTAATACTCTCACCCATACAACGTGACGGGTAAAAGTAGAACATCCCAGCTACCTCGGGGAGATCATGGCAGATGCAAACAATAGCCACATATGGTACATCAAACAGTGACATACGAATGCAAGACACCCTTCCCTGGAACTGGAAAGGTCTCTCCATGGAGTTCCTCTCAAAAATGAAGACTTCTGTCACATACTCCATGGATGCCTAGCCAGATGGTGTGGAATAAGTCGTGTAGATGGGCAGGTGAGTGAAACTTAAGTGCTGCAGCATTAGCCAAAGGGTATGGGACATGTTGCCCTCTTCAAAAGCGTTGGTGCGGTAGCAAGGCTCCCAATGTGTGGCCATCTACAAGGTTAGGTCAAAACATATTATAAGACGAAGAAAAGCATACTCGAACCATAATACTTATAAGGCAAAAATTCTCAGAAGTAGAAAATCTCATAACATAGTTCTTGCATTACATTAGTTTTTCCATTACATTAATCTCTAGGGATAAATAAGGGATACAAGCAACTAGTTAGCTTAGGATACTAAGAACACTCCAAACTCTAATGCTCTCACTCAGAACCGGATAGGTAGGGCTCTCTAGACTCAGGCTCAGAATCACTGTATATGACCCAAGAGTTACAGACTTGAGGGGACGGTGGTGGAGACTCTCTAGTGTAAACTACCCCAGGGTGCTGAACTGCTGGTGGTGGTGTGATCAACGGGGGCTCCTCAACATCTAGACTAGGGGCCTGTTGTAACATCCCAAAATTTGATTTTAATTTATTTAGTGTGTTTCTAGGTTTATTTGAATTTTTCAGAAATTATTTAAAGTCCTCGCGGTTAATTCGGATTTAAGTCTATTGAACGAATCATATTAAATAAAGATTAGGCATTTTCAAATAAGCGTAAAATCTAAAATTTTGTTGATAATTGAAATAGTTGGTAGACGAGAGTGTTCGCTTCAAATATTTTCGAAAAACATATTTTATAACCTGAGTCGTTGATTTTACAAAAATCTGTATAGGTGTCTGATTCACTAAAAGAATTTTTTTAAAAAAATCTATACATCGAAAAATCACGAAACCAACTTTGTTAAGTTCCAAATAGTTTCTAGTATTTTTAAAGGAATTTTTCAGATTTTTTAGCATCTCTGTTTTTTTTTACTCAACGCGTTTTTGGAATGTTCATGCCTATATTCACATATACGCGAACATGGGGACGTTTGATTTTTCCAGTAACTTCCATCTAGCAGTCAGTTTCCAATTTTGTTTTGGCCACGCATGAAGTTCTCCCTAATCTCAGCCGTTACTAGTCCTACCTACTACTACCGTTACCAATCCTTAATGGCTATTTTTACTCTGTTAATTCTTTTAGTTAAAAGTCATCCGTTTCCAAATAACTCGCGTACAGAATATTTAGGTATGCATGTGCATTACTAGTAGTATTTGTGCATGGACAATTTGACTGCCAGCCGTTTCCTCTCCAGTAATTTCTATGCCAGCCGTTGCATGCACGATTTAATAGTGTACCCTTTGGAATTAGTGTGCAGCCATCCTGTGCCAGCCATTTCATTACTAGCTATACACTCCACCCTTTCTACTTCTCACGGGTGAAGCTTCTTCATTTTCTAACCATTCCATTCCTTCCCTCACATCCAACATTTCCAGCCATTTCCATTCCAGCCACACTATTTTCATTGCTTCCTCGCCGCCGCTGGTCGCCGTTTTTGACGCAGTCGCCGTTACCGCCGTTGCTGTCGCCGCCGCCGCCGTCATCGCCGCTACTGCCGTTATCGTCGACACCGCCGCTACCGTCTCGTCGCCATCGCCGCCATCACCACCGTGCACGACGTCGCCGCCACTGTCGTCGCACCATCGCCGTCGCCTTCGTCATCGCTGCTGTTGGCCTCACCGCTGTTGCCGACGCCGTGTACGCTGTCTCGTCGTCGTCGCCGTTGGAGCCGCCGCCGCCGCAGGTTACCTCGCCGTCGACGCACTCTCCGATCTCGCATCCTCCGCGCTGGCCGGTATACCTGTTTTTCTTTTCCTTCATGTGCGCTCTATCTCTACCGATCGGTGGATCTCGTTATGTATTTACGCCTGTTTGGGTATTAGTTTAGGTGAACGCCTTAATACGTAAGCCTGTTAGACGCATGTGTGTTTTTATATATATACTAGTGTGTATACATATATATTAGACAGTGGCTTGCAGGTATACAAAAATATACTCGGCTATACACGTGAATACCTATATACGTATTTGTAACTATATTTGTTTAGTACATGTATGCGCTGCATAAGAGTCTCTCCAACCGAAGCACAATACGTGCGTGTATAGTGTTCTAGCCGAATCAGTGCATGCACGAGTCCAAGCCCACGCCAAACAGTACTATGCAAGGCTAGTCAAGTTATATGTGTTAATTTCCAGATTTTGCGAATTTTGTCTTTTTTGCTACAAATTCGTTCTAAGTCTGAATGGTATGCGAAAAATTTTGTTAATTAGTACAAATTAGTACCTTTCTACAGTAATTTTTATGAAATTTTATAAATAAATATATACTATCAAATTATTCGCGGAATGTCTAAACTTATGAATTTTGTATCTCTTAAACTACGCGTCGAAAAATGTCAAAATAAATTTCATAAATCTTAGAAAATGCCAAAGTATTTATCTGGAAGTTTTCGTGAATTAACGCATTAGTTTGATTTGCGGTTTTTCCTAAATGTTTGTTTATTTGGTTATCGGATACGTGTAGACGTTGATCTGAGCGGAAGTACGGAAGTTGAAGACCAAGCCCAAGCTTTAGATCCAGATCATCAACTTTTTGAAGGCAAGTCGTGCTTTGACCATATTGTTCCCAGTTTCCTGAAATATATTTTGATTTAAATTATGCATGTTATGTTGATTAAAATGAGTAGTTCAATTTGGGATAACTAGTTAATCAGCCTAATTATTAATTTCCACCTTTGTTAATATTATTTGTATGCCATATGTTCCATTGTCACCTTAAGTTGGGATTAAATTGTTGGATGCTATGTATGTGCCAACACGGGAGGCTAGACCGTGACTAGTTGCTTAGAAATGCTTGTGCTGATGATATTTCCAAAACAGCAAAATAATCTTGACTAATGAAAAATGAACTGATTTTGGAATGCTAAGTGTGAGCTTGTCACGGATTGACGTGAAGTGTAGGTACCTTCGTGGTTCTACACGGTAACTGGAAATACTGTTGGCATGCGTTGCACAGTAGATGAACAAGGGTGGGATTGATTTAGCCCGGGGCAAGTGGTAAGAGGCTTTATGCCAGGTGGGCCTTCGTGGCACTGATAATTAATAAACGACCTTTGTGTCCGTGGGATGAGTGTTGTGAGTTGTTTGGGTCAGGGATGAGTGATGAATGTCTTGCCCTGGACAGTTAAGGACTTAACCTTGCAAGCCTTTGAACTGAGTATTCCGTACAACCACATGGCTGGAGTGGGACAGTCTTAGTTTAGTAGGATTCTGAAGTCTTACCTTTGATACCTCAGGGTGGCAGTTACGTCGGGGTAACTGTATGGGGGAGCGTACCGGTGCTACGGCTAGGTACCCTGTCCAACGGTGTTTGTCGGTCCTACACTTTGTCCTTCGTGGGGAAAGTAGTAGTGAAGGCAAAACCGGCGAGGGTCATCGGTGTAGATGGAAGTTTCCGAAAAGCTTCGTTACGGTTGATCGCCTTTGTGGTGTGAGACTGTATCATGTGGGGAAAGTGTACAACCTCTACAGAGTGTATCAATCTATTCGAATAGCCGAGTCCACGGTACTGGACAAAGCTCGGGGATTACAGTCAAGGGTTAGATCTTCTGAAAATAAAATGTGGAATTGGGTGGCTTCGTGCTGATGAAGAATTTGACTAGGGCTTTGTGCCAAACCATTGATGAAAGACTTTGAAATTCATATTATAGTATGGTTTTATCAATTTGAATCTAGTATGAGTATTTGAAAGTAAAATGCTGTTTTATGCAAAAGAACCAAATGAGCCTATCCTTTGGAATAAACCTGCATATAGTTATTAGACATGCACTTCTGCGCATGACTTGTTGAGTATGTTGTATACTCACCCTTGCTCCCAACACAATCATCAGTTGAGGAGAGAAATACAACTTCAAGGAAGGCGAAGTTCCATGAGGAGGCGATTATCTAGGAGTTGAACCTTGTCAGTTGCCTGTGGCATATTGATGGGAGTCACCGACGTTCTTTGTTCCGCTGCTGATTATTTACTTTTGTTATTGTAAGCCCTGCATGGCAGACTATTTGTAAGTTGACCTTAAGGTCTTGTAACCAGTTTATTTAATGTTTGAAGTACTTTATTATTAATTCCGCTGTGTATGATTGTGGTACTTCATCCCTGTTTACTGTGTGTACTAGCATGATCCTGGACTAGTACAGAATACACAGAGGGTCCGGATTTGCAGATTCGGGTCCCGACACCTGTGGGGAATGTAACACCCCGGCACCTAGTGTACCGCAAATGTTACCCAAGCTAAACTATAAGAAACCAGAAACACATATTTAACAATAAATTACAGCAACTACACTAATTGTTTAAACGAAATTTCGGTAGCATGACCTTTGTTTTTCCATGGTTTGAAGCAACAATAATATTATCATATCACAATAGCATAACAGATGACATCTAAAACAACACTAACATGAGTTATAGCATCATTTCAAGCCCATAATATAAATTCAAACATTCCATGAACCAATATGAAGTGAACAATAAATGTAAGCACACACTATAGCATAATCCAAATTTAACGCAATAAAGTAACCATCACAACAACGAATGAGAGTGTGTAGTTGTCTAGATGAATGAAACTAAGTGGAGACGTGACGCTAACTCCCTTTCCCCCATGCCAAATTCATGGTACCTAAAAAAACAACATAAAACAACAAGCGTGAGTTCATCACTCAGCAAAATGTATTGCAATGGAAATATGCAATAATAGTAATCAATAACATCATCATGACATCTCATAAAACATCATCATAAGCATCTCATAACTCATCTTCATAAACATCTCATAAACATCTTCATTCATGCAATGCAATGCATGTCTTTTTGCTTAACACATACCGGTATTGCCGAGTACACACCCGTCGGTGTGCACCCTCTTTCCCTTCCATCCTGTGGAAGGTGCCTACTCTTACTGACTCGCTCCCATTCACCACTGTGGATGGAACTACGATGTAGGTCTTTCTCAGTGGCGCTCCGAATTAGTCATAACTTTCTCACCGACCTTACCAGATTAGTTATTACTTTCTCACCATACTGGCCTGTCCTCATGCCATTAATGCATATATGCCATAAACATGAACAACTTACACATGTATTCAATTTAACAACTTGCATAACCATAAGTGAACACATGATCATCATCTCACATGCAAGGATCAAACATGGCAAATTAGCGCACCATATGGCATTATAGCAAAGCTACGAATCTATTTGGTCACCCAAACCCAAAACCATCCCAATACACTTGCCTTCAACCACGCGAGACGGAGTGGTGGGATGTTGATGTCACTCCCGGGTCACACCACCTGCACATAGGTACAATACACTCAAGAACATGCCCACAAAACAACACAAGAACTATCAACTACATCGACTTCGCAACCCACTCCTAACACCCGAAAAAACAGAGAATCTGTCCAATGGGACAGCAGGCTTCCAACAAGCATAACTTGAGTTCTACGACTCCAAATTAGGTAAACGAGTACATTTTCCCAAACCTCAGGAAATTTTCCATCTTTTTCTAAGTATTCACGAAAACTGATTCGGCCTCTAAAATCCTCTAATAATATACAGTTGATCATAGACTGTTCCATTCACATCACAGATTGGATAGCGCTCGGTAAAACAACCATAAATTTTAAACGGCTGAACGGAATTTAACGTTTTTGGTCTTCATTGAAAGGTAATTCGATTACCTACAACTTTCACAACAGCGGTTCCCTAGAAAATGCCTCTAAAATTCCCAAAACTCAAGCCCTAAGTTGGGGTTCAAATCTACCCGAGGACAGAACGAGGGACAAATCTACAAGCTCCTCCAACGCAATTAGGAACAACACTTAAACATCAATTATAATCATGAAATCCTCATCTAACCAGTACCATAACCCTACAAAAGAATCTAAAATCACTTACCTCCCTTGAAGAACCAAATGAACGCCGAATTTCTTCTTCTCCCGGCCTGATCTCACTCCAACCGACGGAATCGTCGGATCTCTTTGGGTAGAAGGTTCCCAAACCGAGCGAGGGCTACAAGGGGAGGGCACTAGGGCTGGCTAGAGGTGGGGAGAGGAGGCGCAAGGGGTGGGGAGTGGTGCGGCTAGGGGAGGGGAGGGGGAGGGGCGCACCAAGGGAGGGGTGGCGGCTAGGGTTGGAGGAGAGGGGGCAGCAAGGGGGGTGGGGCGCATGGGTGGGGAGGGATTAGGGTTGGCAGCATTTCTCCCCCCTCATGGGCCAAAAACCTCCCACCGGAAGCCCACAACTCAAAACCCTAAGGCCCAAACTCTGCTGGGCAAGCCAAAACACCCCGAAAAGCCAAAATACGATCTAAAATCTTACCGTAATGTCACATTCTCTCCCCCTTAACAGGATTCGACCTCGAATCCGAACAACGACGAAATCATGAACAAAGTAGGGATGTGATCGGATCAGATACGGTCGAATATCGTCCTATTCGTATCCGTATCCGTATTTTTTATCGAATACAGAATCGAATACGAATTATACAGGATAATATCGGTTATGAATACAGATCGAATACGGATCGGAATCAACATGGATACGAATAATATTAGTCGAATATTTTAAAATCCAATTTCAGTTTTTTTCCAAAATCGGTCCAAATTTAAATTCAAAATTCCAAAAGAAATATATTTGTATGTCTTTTTTTGCCTTTTTATCCCTAGCTTGTCATACATGTGACTCTGTGAGTAACAATGTACCCCATTGCAATAATTGAACCAAATTATTTGCAGCTGGCATATGCTGCTGAATCCTATGTAGCCCTCCTGAAACACCACTTGCCAATTTCTGTACCACCTTTACCCAAATATATCCAAATTAGCATCTAGCACACATGAACACATTATATCTTGTCATCCAATGCAGACCCCAGTCTCTAAAACAGTGAAACATGTTAAATTGTTAATGTGTTATTCTGAAACGTGTTATTCGGATAATATCCGTATGTCATATTCGGATATTATCCGAACAAAAACTCAGATATTCCGTATCCATTGTATAATCAGTGTTCCATATCCGTATCCGTATCCATGTAAATTATCTGTATCCATATCCTTATCAGAGAAATCAACTGGATATCTATGAAACTATCCAAATCATCATCCAAATCTATTCGGTCGGTCGGTCGGTCGGAAAATATCCGTACCAGTTCCATCCCTAGAACAAAGTCCCCAAGGAACTAAAGACTTCTTCGCAAAACAAAAACACCCACACAAAGACTTCTTCGCAACACATGGAATCAGCAGGAGATACTCGGAGAGGATGAAATGGAAGAAGGGAAGAATTGGCCAAAATGAGAATGAGCAGATCGTATGGAAAATGAAATGGTTGGAAAGGAAATGGAGAAACGCATGAAAAGGAAATGAAGGAATGCATGGAAAGGAAAATAAAGAGGCAAATTAAAACGGCTGCTGGTTCAAGTGTATAAGAGTACGGGGAAACGGCTGGAGAATTGAAACGGCGGAAATCATGCGTGCTAGTAATGGAAATGGCTGGAGGAAATGTGACTAGAAACTGGTGGAGCGAATGAATCGGCTGGAAAGACAAGGAATGGGAACGGCTGAGACAACACCAACGTCCAATACACATGCATACACGTATACACATATATGTTCTCAAAACATGTTGAGAGAAAAAAAATAGAGAGGTTCCAAAAATCCAAAAAATTCCTCTAGAATACTAGGAACTATTTGGAACCTAACGAAGTTGGTTTCATGATTTTTCGACGTGTAGATTTTTCGTAAAAAATCTTTTAGTGAATCAGACACCTGTATAGATTTTTGTAAAATCAACAACTTGCGTTATACAACATGTTTTTCGAAAATATTTGAAAACACTCTCGTCTTCCAATTATCTTTATTTTAAACAAAATTTTAGATTTTATGCTTATGCGAAAATGCATGATCTTTATTTAACGTGATTATTTCAATAAACTTGAATCCGAATTACTCACGAGGATTCCAATTAAATTTCAAAAAAAATTACAAATAATCCCAGAAACACACTAAATATATTAAAAGAAATTTTTGGGATGTTACAAACCTCCCCCCCTTAACAGAATCTCATCCCCGACATTCGAGGCTCACTAGAGAATACGTTCGGAAACTCCTTCAAATCTTCTCCGCGTTTCCATGTCGCTTCACTTTCTAAATGATTACTCCACTGGACTCTGCAGAAGCGGGTTGACTTGTTCCTGGTCTCACGATCCATGGTGTCTAGAATCTTCACTGGATGCTCTTTGTACGTCAAATCTTCTTATTGATCGATGGCTTCAAGAGGTGCTTGTTCCTTAGGTACTCGTTGACATTTTTTAACTGTGAAACATGAAATACATCATGTACTCCTGCTAGTGATTGCGGCAACTCTATCTGATAAGCAACTTCGCCTTTTCGACTCAAGATCTTGAATGGTCCAACATATCTTGGCGCCAGCTTCCCTTTGGCATGAAACCTTCTAACTCCTTTGAGGGGTGTAACTCTGAGATAAACATAATCCTCTGGCTCAAAGCTTAAATCTCTGCGTCGATTGTCAGCATAGCTCTTCTACCTAGACTGAGCAATCTTTAATCTTTCTCTGATCACAGCTATCTTCTCTTCAACTTCTTACAATATATCTGGTTCATATACCCATCGTTCACCAGGCTCATTCCAATTCAACGGTGTTCGACAAGGTCTTCCATATAACGCTTTAAAAGGTGACATTTGCAAACTTGCTTGGTGGCTGTTGTTATAGCTGAACTCTTCATAAGGTAAGCACTTGTCCCATGAGGTTGCATAAGGTAATGCACAAGCTCTAAGCATATCTTCAAGAATCTAGTTGACTCTTTCAGGCTGACCATATGTTTGTGGGTGATAGGCCGTACTGAAATTCAAGCAAGTTCCCAACGCCTCATGTAGCTTACCCCAAAATCTCAAGGTAAACTGGGTACCTCGGTACTCCATGTAAATAGACAATTCTTGACATATATAACTCTGCCAATCGATCTCCTGAGTAAGTTGTCTTCACCAGTATAAAATGCGCAACTTTGGTTAAACGATCCACTATGACCCGTATTGAATCGTAACCAGCTTTTGTCTTGGGCAAACCGGTTATGAAGTCCATACCGATCTCCTCCCACTTCCACTCGGGAATCTTTAGAGGTTCTTGTCATCCTTCTGACCTTCCTTGATCTGATCTTCTAAAATAGGCTTTATTTCTAGAGCAGCTAAGAATCCTTCGGGCACAACCTCCAGTTTCAATTTCTGAAAATCCTTGCATAACTCTGCTTGACTGATTTCCATTAACATATTTACACTATGGCTCTTTCGGCTCAAGGCATCAGCCATCACATTAGCCTTACCTGGGTGATAATGAATTTCCACATTATAATATTTGATTAACTCCAACCACCTTCTTTGTCTCATATTTCACATCTATTATCAATAAGGTAATGATGCCACAACTTTAGAGCATGCACGACAGACGCTAATTCCAAGTCATGTGTTGGATAGTTTTCCTCATGTGGCCTTAACTGCCTCGACGTATAAGCAACTACCTTTCCATTCTGCATCAACACAAATTCGAGTCCTTGACGTGACGCATCACAATAAATGTTAAAACTCTGATGAACATCAGGTAGAACCAATACTGGTGCCGATGTCAGCCTCTTCTTTAACTCCTGGAAACTCTTCTCACATTCAGGTGTCCAAGTAAACTTCTTTTCTTTCTTCAAGAATTGTGTCAGGGGTCTAGCAATTGTGGAGAAACCTTCTATAAATCGACGGTAATAACCTGCCATTCCAAGGTAGCTTCGGACCTGAGTCACCGTCTTCGGTTGCTCCCAATGTAATACTGCTTCAACTTTACTTGGATCCACAACAGCTCCTTCGGCTGTCATGATGTGTTCGAGGAATTCCACTTTACTTTTCCAGAAAGCACATTTGCTAAATTTAGCAAATAGCTGCTGTTCTCTTAACTTCTCCAACACTAACCTAAGATGTTCCGCATGTTTCTCTCTGGTCTTGGAATATACCAGAATATCATCTATGAACACCACTACGAACTTATCAAGGTATTCCATGAAAACCTTGTTCATCAAATTCATAAAGTATGCGGGTGCATTTGTCAATCCAAAAGACATAACAGTAAACTCATAGTGTCCATGTCTTGATGAAATGCAGTCTTTGGTATGTCTTCCGATCTAATCTTCAGTTGATGATAACACGATCGAAGGTCGATCTTAGAGAATACTCCTGCTCCTCTTAGCTGATCAAACAAGTCATCTATTCTGGGTAGCGGATACTTGTTCCTTATCGTCACATCATTAAGTGCGCGCTAGTCTTTACACATCTGAAAACTTCCATCTTTCTTCTTGACAAACAGCACTGGTGCCACCAGGGCAAAGAACTTGGTCTTATAAAACCTTTTTCCAATAACTCCTCGATCTGCTTCTTCATCTCTATCAGCTCGTCAGTGGACATCCGATAGGGTGACTTTGCTATCGGCGCAGTTCCAAGTACCAGTTCAATTACGAACTTGATGTCTCTATCCGGTGACATTTCCGGTAGATCATCTGGAAATACATCCGGATAATCTCTCCCAACTGGCACATCTTCTAGGTTAGTTGTCTTCAAGCTGTTGACCATCAGTTGACCTTCTCATGTAGCGATTGCTTGAAACTCTACCTTTCTACAATCTGCGCTTTCAACAGATACTACCCTTCGTCCACAGTCTAATACCACTTTTTGTTTGGATGACCAATCCATCCCTAATATAACATCTAGGGTCTGGGTCTCCAATATAACCAAGTTCGCTAGGAACTCTACTCCATTTATTATTAGTTTCACTCCAGAACATCCTAACTTAGATCGAAGTTCTAATCCAGGGGATTAAACTAAGAGTGTACACTTAAGATTCACAATAGGCAAATCATTATGAACAACAAATTCTTGAGAAACAAATGAATACGATGCTCCTGAATCAAATAAAACTGTAGTAGGTATGGAGTTGACCCGAAACGTACCTAGCTGTGACAGCATGGAGTGTCGTAACCTTATTTAATGTGCTTGATAAGGTCAAAAACATTATGAAATATGGTATTGGAGGTTAAAACCATACGCTATGAGGTTTAATCGCGTTTCTAGGCCGTTTCCGGGGTTTTGGGCCTTTTCGGGGGAGTTTGGGCCCAAGAGAAGGGGTTGTGGGCTTTGGTGGGAAGGAGTATGAGTCCATTTAGGACTAGGAAACCAGGTTGGGGTTGGTAAAAGGGTCTCCCCCTGCCCTTTGTGCCCCCATCCCCCCTTTGTGCGCCCACAAGCCCCCCCTTGCCCTAGCCGCCCCCTCCCCCCTTGTGGCCGTGCGCCCCTCCCCATTGCACCCTTGCCTCTCCACCTCTCCACCACCTCTCCTCCACCCCCCCTGCTGCCCTTGGGTAGCCTCCCCACCCCTGCACCTCGAGGATCCATCCGTGGGAGCGAGGAGCGGTCCGGGAGGAGATCGATTGGGTTTTCGTGCGTTGGGCGAAGGTATGGCCATGGGACTCCTTGGGGTTGGGCTAGGTACTGTTCTAAGGATCAATATCATGTTTTTAGATCAATTGGTGGTGCTGGAATTGAGTATATTGGATTAGATCTAGAAGTTGCCACGTTCTCTGTTTCGGGCAGCATGAGCAGTCGACCTAGGGTTTAGTTTTTCGCCAATTTAGAGTCGGAATTTGGTCGTACGGCTGTTCAAGAAGTTGTAGGTAATTTCAATAAATTTCAGTGGGTATAAAGAACTTTAAATTCCGCCCAGCCGTTTGAAAGTTATGGCTGTTTTACCGAGCGTGTTAAAATCTGTGACGTGATTGGAACAGATCACGGTATTCTGTAGATTAAACCACTTTAGAGTCCGAATCAGTCTTTCCTTATACTTAGAAAAAGTTGGGAAATTTCCTAATCTACGCGAGGATGTACTCGTTTAATTGATTCGGAGTCCCAGAACTCAAGTTATGCCTTTTGGAAGGCTGTTGTCCCGACGGGACAGAACCTCTGTTTTTGGGTGTTGCGAGTAGTTGGCAATGTCGGGGTAGATGAGGGTTTGCGTACTGTTTTGTGGACATGATTGTGAGTGTGTGGTACCTATGTGCAGGTGGTGTGACCCCGGGAGTGCCTTCTACTTCCCACCAATCCGTTACCCGTGGTTGAGGCAAGTGCATTGTAATGGACAGCGATTTGTAGGTCGCTAGTTGAGACTAGATGAACTTGATTATATGACATGATCACTTGCTATGCTTTAATGTTTTCCTTTGATATGATGAGTATGCTATGATGCCATGTGTTAATGTACAAGTTTATTATGATGTTGGCATATTTCCATACATGGCATGTTACATGGCCCAGGCGGTGAGAAAGTCATAACTAATCCGGGGAAGGTCGGTGAGAAAGTTATGACTATTCTAGAGAGCCAAAGAGTAAGTCCTACATCGTGATTCCATTCACCGCGGTGAACGGAAGCGAGGAGTAGGCACCCTCCATCTTCGGGGTGGAAGGGGGGAGAGGGTGCATACCGACGGGTGTGCACTCAACCATACCGGTATGAGTTTCCAAGGAGACATGAGCATCGCATTGCATTGCATACATATTGATGATGATGATGATATGTGACCATGAATGAGATGGTTTACATGATGTGAGATATTAATGCTATGTAATTGTTCTTTTTGTACCATTGCAATATGCTTGCTGAGTTTTGAACTCACGCTTGTGTTTTCTTGTTGTTTTAGGTACCATGAGACCGGCATGCGGGGAAGGGAAATAGTCACACGTCCACACATAGCTTCACTCATTTTGATTCCACAAGTCATTCAATTCGTCTTTGATAATAAACTGCGTGTGATGATTATTGCTTTAAGGTTTATCTTTGCTATATGAAAGTCTTATTGTTCGTTTGACTCTTGGAAACATTAAGTGCTTGAAACTATACTTATATTGTTGTTAAGTATTTAATTATTGCTGTTTTAGTTGTCTCTCATATTGACATATATTGCTATACTGTTGTTGCTCCTTCAAATCATGTTAAAACAAAGGAGATGCTGCCGAAATCTCGGGTTTTAACATTTACTCCTTTGCTGTAATTTACCTTAATTCATGGTATTTAGATGTTGTTTAGCTTATGTTTGGTAGCATTCAGGCATATTAAATGCCGGGGTGTTACAGTTGGTATCAGAGCGGGCTGTAGGTCCTTGGAATATGTATTTTAGTGTCATACCTTAGGTTGCATCTAAAATATCATGTGGAATAACTTAGAAACATGGCTTAAGTTCTAACTAAAACTTCGTCATAGGATGGCAACATTAAAACTTGCAAAAGTGGAATAAGTAATTTAAAATTTTGACACACTTGGTTGCACAGTAGGTTGGGGTTTTGGTTCATCGTTGCATTGCGCTTGATTATTTAATGAATATTATGTCTATGTGTTCTTGATTATATGATGTTGTGTTTATGGTTATGTGATTGGATGGTTGTCTGTCTGTAGCAGCCATGCCGAGGGGTAGAAGCCGTGGTCGCCGTGGCCGTGGAGGCCAGGGGCGAGGTTCTCAGGGAGTTGCGGAGTCTGTTGCTGAGGGTAGCGTTTCACTCAATGCTCATGGGCTAGCTCAGGAGGAGCTTCCAGCGGCACAGTCAGGGACGGAGGTACCCGCCGCCAATGAGGATTTACTTCAGGCTCTGCAGAGGGAGGTTCAGGAGCTGCGCCGGTAGTGCAGGCAGCCCCTGCCGTTGTGCCTCCCCCTACAGCAGCCCAAGTTGCTGCCCCCGCTGTGCCGGAGCCGAGGATGAGTCTCCGGGAGTGGATGTCCCTCCGTCTTGACACTTTTGATGGAACGGGCACACCGATCCAATCCGTAGATTGGCTGCGGTACATGGAGAGGCAGTTTGAGGTCCTAGAGTTGACCTCAGTTCAGAGGGCTCGCTTTGTGGCTTTTCAGCTGAAGGGCCAAGCTGATATCTGGTGGGAGGGGGTTCTGGCTGCTAGAGCCCCTGATCTTGGTCCAGTCACCTGGGAGGACTTTGTGGCTCGCTTCCGAGCCAAGTTCTACCCATAGTCTTTCCTTGAGCGGATAGAGCATACTCTGACGACTCTTTTCCAAGGAAAGAGGTCGGTGGCAGAGTATGAGGTGGAGTTCAACAGTGTGGTGCGCTTCGTGCCGGCTGTGGCAGCCAACGATTGGGAGAAGGCAAGGAGGTTCCGTAGGGGCCTCAACCAGGAGTTCAGAGTTGTCATGGGGGCGACTGTCCCTCGTGACTTCTACTCCGTGGTGGAGCAGGCGAAGGGCATGGAGCTCGAGCTGGAGCTCTCCCAGGAAAGGCAGAACCCGGGTGGTTCAGGGGTTCCTGCGGCCCCAGGCGGGGGCCAGAAGAGGACCTTTGGTGGAGGAGGTGGGTCTTCTCAGCGACCCACCTTCAAGAAGTTCAAGGGGGGACAAGGCTCCTCCTCAGGTGCTAAGATGAGGCCGCCCCAGCCGTCTTCCTCGCGAGCGGCTGTTCGTCCTGTGCCTGGGCAGGGCATGTTGTGTTTCAAGTGCGGTGGCGAGCATCGTGCTTCAGAGTGTGGATGGACCGGGAGTTGCAACCACTGTGGCAAGCCTGGCCACATGGGACGAGTCTGCCGGATGAATCTCGGTAGCATCATCAAGTGGGAGACGGTGCCTTCTCCTCCGACTCCAACGGCGTCTTCCAGAGGATCGGTGCACATGATGGCGGCTCCTGCTCCTTAGCCGCCCTTTGCATGGGCGCCACCAGCAGCGTACTAGTGCCCGCAGCCGTCTGCTCCTCAGTTGCCTCCTCCGCCCCCAGCCTTGTTGGGGCATCAGCCGGGAGTCCGGGCTCCAACTGTCCCGGCGCCACCAGGAGTGTACGCCTTGCCGACCGCCGAGTCAGCCGGGCATCCATAGGTGGTTTCAGGTACCTTACTTGTGGATTCAGTCGATGCCCTTATTCTGTTTTATTCCGGAGAATCCTATTCCTTTGTGTCGTCTGAGTTTGCTAGTAGAGCTAAGTTGGGGGTTCAGCGGATCTCTGAGTCGGTGATAGTCAGTTCTCCTGGGGGTTTGATTGCTAGTTTTTTGGTTTGCCCCGGTTGCACCATTGCCTTTGATGATGAGGTTTTCTTTGCCAATCTTATGGTGATCCAGTTGGCTCCTTTTGATGTCATTTTTGGCATGGACTGGTTGCATCAGTACCGTGCCAAGATCTGTTGCTTTTGGAGGACGGTTACCTTGCAGGCCCCGTTAGGAGTAGAGTTGACCTTTCAGGGTGGTATACCTTCTAGTTCCGTCTTTGCTTTGGCTAGTCTATTTTCTGGTCGCCGTTTGAGGCAGTTGGGTTTCCTTATGACCTTGTCTGAGAAGCCATCTTCTTCTGTCTCCATTGAGGAGATTCCTGTAGTAAAGGAGTTTGTCGATGTGTTCCCTGATGAGTTGCCTAGTCTACCTCCTGTGAGGAATGTGGAGTTTCGTATTGATTTTGTTCCTGGCACTCGACCTATTTCTATCTCTCCATACCGCTTGGCTCGTCCTTTTCAAGACGAGTTGAAAAAGCAGTTGGAGGATCTGTTGGCCAAGGGCTTTATTCGGCGTAGCGTTTCGCCATGGCGAGCACCCGTTCTCTTCGTCTCGAAGAAGGATGGAAGTTGTGAAATCATGTGCTGAAAAATTGGATTAGAATTGAATTTGCAAAATGTGTTTGTTCATGTGTTTTGACAATTTGACAAGAAACAGTAAGTTTCGCTTTGGCGCCGGACCAAACTTAAAGAAAACAGTAAGTTTCCCATCTACGACGGACCAAATTTTTTGGTCCTACGTGAACATGTTTTTGGCAACCTCATTTTCCCATCTACGACGGACCAAATCTTTTGGTCCTACATGAACATGTTTTTGGCAACCTCATTTTCCCATCTACGACGGACCAAATCTTTTGGTCCTACGTGAACATGTTTTTGGCATCCTCGTTTTCCCATGTACGACAGACCAAATTTTTTGGTATGTCGTAATTGTGCTTCTGAAGGTTTTTGCGTGGGACCAAGTTCTTAAAATCAGTAAGTTTTACATGTACGCCGAACCAAAATTTTTTGGTCTGTCGTGAATGGTTTTTTGAGTGATTTTTTCATGTGTACGCCGGACCATATTTTTTGGTCCGTCGTGAATGCATTTTTGCTCGATTAGGGTTTTGAGCAAAATTGGAATTGTGTTTGATTTGTTCTTGAGATTATGAAAATTGTGAGAATTTCATGATGCTTATTTTGAAGTGGACTTTATGCAATGCTCGTGTGAGTATTTGCATGGACTAATGTTGAGTCAAGTCGTGGACTTGTGCTCGGATTCGTTTTGTGGTTTGTTCATGTGCAGGTATTGCTAGAGGGCGAACGTGGTCAATGACGGGACCGGAACTAGGTTCATGGAGGAACTAAGGTTCGGGACTAGGTTCAGGAGGAGCTGAGGTCTTGGTGGTCAAGGATGTCATGCGGGACGTTCGGGCTAAGAGAATGGTGCACATGAAGAATGGTTAGTAACGTGAGTGTGGCAAGTGGCCATGCGCGTGCAAAGTGTTAGTCACGTGAGTATGGTAGGGTTGCCATACGCGTGCAAGTGTTGTACTTAGCCAGGTTGGGCCAAGTAGAGTTGTGTTGGATACATATTCCTTCTAGGATTAGGAGTGGGACTCCTTCTAGGATTAGGAATTATATTCACGACTCCTTGTGGGTTGGTCCTTTAAATAGGAGGGGTTATCTCCTGTTGAAGGGCAATTAAGGTGAGCAAGGCGCAGAGAGCCTCAAGCTCAGTTTTAGGGTTTGTACTCTTTTGATGGGAGTACTGTAGACAAAATAAATAAAGATCAATTCTTCCAAGATCCTTGTGTGCTACAGTAACCACATTGCTATAGTGTTTCCTGTTTTGGTTCTTGTTTGCATGCTTGTTCTAATTCTAGATTGGTTTTTGTTCTTTGAGATTCATCTTGATTTGATCCATCAAAAACCTCTCTAGGGTATTGATCTAGTGTTCTTCAAAGTTTTGTTGATTAATCTTTTGTTGTTCTTGATTAATCTACAAGTTTTGATTGGATTTATTTTCGTCAAGTTTTGGAACAGCAAGCTTGCGAAGCTCATAAAGTTTAATCTGTAAGTCCGATCTAGCTGATTATTTTTGGGTTCGATTCGTATTGGAATCTAGTTTCTTGTGTCCAAATTTCAGATCAATCTAACGGTTGGATCTCCGGGCATTCACGTTTTACCGAACCTCTGTCATTCTGTTTTTGTCGAATACGAGGCAATTATTTGGTTCTATTTTGGGGTGATCTTTTAGTAGATTAAGAATTTGTTTTTAGCTTTCACACAATCATTCACCCCCCTCTGATTGCTATATTCGTGTCTTTCGATCCTACAGAAGTTGGCGCATGTGCTTTGATTATCGCGCTCTTAATCAAGTGACCATCAAGAACAAGTATCATTTGCCTTGCATTGAGGATCTGTTTGACCAACTAAAGGGAGCAAAGGTGTTCTCCAAGATTGATCTTCAGTCGGGGTATCCGTGTGAGGGAGCAGGACATTGAGAAGACTTCTTTCTCCACTAGGTATGGGCATTATGAATTTAAAGTTATGTCTTTTGGACTAACTAATGCTCCTGCTGTCTTTATGGAGGCGATGAACAGTATGCTACACAAGTACCTTGATGAGTTTGTGGTAGTGTTCATCGATGACATTCTGGTTTACTCTAAATCAGAAGAGGAGCATGAGCGGCATTTGAGGCTTGTGCTGAGCACCTTGAGGGAGAATCAGTTCTTTGCTAAGCTGAAAAAGTGCGAGTTCTGGATTTCAGAAGTGGGTTTTCTTGGCCACATCATCAATCCAGAGGGCATATCCGTAGATCCTAGCAAAGTATCAGCAATCTTGGATTGGAAGAGGCCTTCAATGTCAAAGAGGTGCGTACTTTCCTTGGGTTAGCTGGGTACTATCGGCGTTTTGTGCAGGACTTATCTATCATTGCCAAGCCACTTTCGCAGCTGACTCAGAAGGGGATGAAATTCCAGTGGACTGCAGAGTGTGAGCACAGTTTCTGCACTTTGAAGGAGAAGTTAGTGACTGCTCCTGTTCTTACCCTTCCTGAGCCGGGGAAGCGCTTCACTGTTTATTCTGATGCTTCTCGTTTGGGACCTCCCACGCATGATCTTGAGCTAGCCGCTGTGGTGTTTGCACTGAAGATATGGAGGCATTACCTGTATGGCGAGTCTTGTGATATCTTCACTGATCACAAGAGCCTCAAGTACATCTTTACACAGAAAGATTTGAACTTGAGGCAGAGGAGGTGGCTAGAATTGATAAAGGACTATGACCTCACTATCCAGTACCATCCGGGTAAGGCAAATGTGGTGGCTGACGCTCTCAGTCGCAAGACAATGCCCCCTGTCGTTGATTGTCTTATTGCTGATTTTGAGCGATTGGGAGTCTACTACTGCTTTGCGGGGACCGTGCAAGCTGAAACTTAATTGATTCTTGAGTCAGCGATTCCCAAGCGTGTGCGGGAGGCACAGCAGTGTGATCGTTTGCTCCAGTAGGTGAGGATGCGCCTTGAGGGTGGAAGACTGGAGACTTTACCGTTGATGATGCGGGAGCTTTGAGGTTTCAGGGTCGTCTATGTGTACCTCAGAAATCCCAAGTGAAAGAGGACATTCTAAAAGAGGCTCATCGCACCCCGTACACGGTACATCCTGGGGAGACCAAGATGTACAGGGACTTGAAAAAGAATTTCTGGTGGAAAAGGATGAGAGTGGATATTGCCAAGTATGTGGCATCTTGTGGGATTTGTCAGAAGATCAAGGCTGAGCATAAGCGCCCCACTGGTCTGTTGCAGCCATTGGAGATTCCTGTGTGGCCATGGGATGACATCTCCATGGATTTCGTGGTTGGCCTACCTCGTACTCCAGGAGGGAAGGATGCTGTTTGGGTTGTGGTGGACCGTCTCAGCAGGTCTACGCATTTCATTCCTATCCGCACTACCAATTCTGCGAGCGACTTGGCTCCCATCTATGTGCGGGAAATTGTGAGACTGCATGGTGTACCCAAGACCATTATATATGATCGGGATGCGAAGTTTGTCTCCAAATTCTGGGAGAGTTTGCAGAGTGCTTTGGTTACACAGCTGCGCCTTAGTATTGCTTTCCACCCTCAGACGGATGGGCAGTCTGAGCGTACCATCCAGACTTTGGAGGACATGCTCAGGGCCTGTGTAATGGCTTGGAAAGGTAGCTGGGAAGATCATTTGCCATTGGCAGAGTTAGCTTATAATAACAGCTATCATTCCAGCATCCGGGCTGCTCCTTATGAGGTACTGTATGGCCGGAAGTGCAGATCGCCACTTTGTTGGGATGCTGTGGGCGAGAGAGCAGTTCTTGGACCGGATTGGGTCCAGCAGACTGTTGATCGCGTGGCGGAGGTACGGCAAAATCTTCTTGCAGCGTAGAGCAGATAGAAAAGCTATGCTGATGCTAGGAGGCGAGATTTGGAGTTTGTGGTGGGTGATAGCGTACTCTTGCGAGTATCTCCCACCAAGGGTGTGGTTCGATTTGGCACCAAAGGAAAACTCAGTCCGAGGTATGTTGGGCCATTTCCTATCATCGCCCGAGTTGGTAAGCTGGCCTATCGTCTGGAGCTACCGGAATCCATGCAAGGTGTGCATAATGTATTCCATGTCTCGATGTTGAGGAAATACTTGCATGATCCGGAGTTGGTGGTTCCATTGGAACCATTAGTCCTTGAGAAGGACCTCACCTTCGAGTCCCGTCCTGTGGAAATTTTGGGGACTTCGGAGCGAGTGATGAAGAACCGGACGCTCAAGTTTGTCAAAGTCTTGTGGTCACATCAGACCGAGAGAGAAGCGACTTGGGAGCTGGAGTCTCGCATGCGCGAGAAGTATCCCGAGCTTTTCGCCTCAGGTATGTGATGTGAAACCTAGCTATCTTCGGTTTTGCTGGATTGCGTTTTGGTGTGTCTTTGATTCGAGGTCGAATCCTGTTGAAGGGGGGAAGATTGTGACACCATGGAGTGTCGTAACCTTATTTAATGTGCTTGATAAGGTCAAAAACATTATGAAATATGGTATTGGAGGTTAAAACCATACGCTATGAGGTTTAATCGCGTTTCCGGGCTATTTCCGGGGTTTTGGGCCTTTCTGGGGGAGTTTGGGCCCAAGAGAAGGGGTTGTGGGCTTTGGTGGGAAGGAGTATGAGTCCATTTAGGACGAGGAAACCAGGTTGGGGCAGGTAAAAGGGGCTCCCCCTGCCCCTTGTGCGCCCACCCCCCCTCTGTGCGCCCACAAGCCCCCCTTGCCCTAGCTGCCCCCCTCCCCCCTTGTGGCCGTGCGCCCCTCCCTATTGCCCCCTTTCCTCTCCACCTCTCCACCACCTCTCCTCCACCCCCCTTGCTGCCCTTGGGTAGCCTCCCCACCCCTGCACCTCGAGGATCCATCCGTGGGAGCGAGGAGCGATCCGGGAGGAGATCGATTGGGTTTTCGTGCGTCGGGCGAAGGTATGGCCATGGGACTCCTTGGGGTTGGGATAGGTACTGTTCTAAGGATCAATATCATGTTTTTAGATCAATTTGTGGTGCTGGAATTGAGTAGATTGGATTAGATCTAGAAGTTGCCACGTTCTCTGTTTCGGGCAGCATGAGCAGTCGACCTAGGGTTTGGTTTTTCGCCAATTTAGATTCGGAATTTGGTCGTACGTTTGTTGAAGAAGTTGTAGGTAATTTCAATACCTTTCAGTGGGTATAAAGAACTTTAAATTCCGTCCAGTCGTTTGAAAGTTATGGTTGTTTTACCGAGCGTGTTAAAATCTGTGACGTGATTGGAACAGATCACGATATTCTGTAGATTAAACTACTTTAGAGTCCGAATCAGTCTTTCCTTATACTTAGAAAAAGTTGGGAAATTTCCTAAGCTACGCGAGGATGTACTTGTTTAATTGATTCGAAGTCCCAGAACTCAAGTTATGCCTTTTGGAAGGCTGCTGTCCCGACGGGACAGAACCTTTGTTTTTGGGTGTTGCGAGTAGTTGGCAATGTCGGGGTAGATGAGGGTTTGCGTACTGTTTTGTGGACATGATTGTGAGTGTGTGGTACCTATGTGTAGGTGGTGTGACCCCGGGAGTGCCTTCTACTTCCCGCCAATCCGTTGCCCGTGGTTGAGGCAAGTGCATTGTAATGGACAACGGTTTGTAGGTTGCTAGTTTAGACTGGATGAACTTGATTATATGACATGATCACTTGCCATGCTTTAATGATTTCCTTTGATATGATGAGTATGCTATGATGCCATGTGTTAATGTACAAGTTTATTATGATGTTTGCATATTTGCATACATGGCATGTTACATGGCCCGGGCGGTGAGAAAGTCATAACTAATTCGGGGAAGGTCGGTGAGAAAGTTATGACTATTCTGGAGAGCCAAAGAGTAAGTCCTACATCGTGATTCCATTCACCGCGGTGAACGGAAGCGAGGAGTAGGCACCCTCCATCTTCAGGATGGAAGGGGGGAGAGGGTGCATACCGACGGGTGTGCACTCAACCATACCGGTATGAGTTTCCAAGGAGACATGAGCATCGCATTGCACTGCATACATAATGATGATGATGATGATGATATGTGACCATGAATGAGATGGTTTACATGATGTGAGATATTAATGCTATGTAATTGTTCTTTTTGTACCATTGCAATATGCTTGCTGAGTTTTGAACTCACGCTTGTGTTTTCTTGTTGTTTTAGGTACCATCAGACCGGCATGCGGGGAAGGGAAATAGCCACACGTCCACACGTAGCTTCACTCATTTTGATTCCACAAGTCATTCAATTAGTCTTTGATAATAAACTGCGTGTGATGATTATTGCTTTAAGGTTTAGCTTTGCTATTTGAAAGTCTTATTGTTCGTTTGACTTTTGGAGACATTAAGTGCTTGAAACTAGACTTATATTGTTGTTAAGTCTTTCTTATATTGTTGTTAAGTCTTTAATTATTGCTGTTTTAGTTGTCTCTCATATTGCCATATATTGCTATACTGTTGTTGCTCCTTCAAACCATGTTAAAACAAAGGAGATGCTGCCGAAATCTCGGGTTTTAACATTTACTCCTTTGCTGTAATTTACCTTAATTCATGGTATTTAGATGTTGTTTAGCTTATGTTTGGTAGCATTCAGGCATATTAAATGCCGGGGTGTTACACTAGCACAACATCTACAGCTTCCTGCACTCCTAGAGCAATAACACGGTTGACTTAGCCCCTTGCATCTGACTGAGTCTGAGTTCCAGCTTATACACCTCTGCGGTTCACATTCTGAGCAGGTGTCTTCGTACGAGTGTTTCCCAGGTTGAGACGTACCGGTGTCACTCCTCCTTTCTTAGGATAGTTATTGGCAAAATGTCCTATCTCATGACAGTGGTAGCAACGTCTTCCTGTCATCTGTGAACTGCCTCCGGCTTGGTTTCTAGCTGGCGTAGGGGTCTGGAAATTCTGTCCTGCTGGACGCGGTGCAGATACTGGTGCACGAACATTTTCCCAAGGTTGGAACCTTGCAAATTGTTGTGGTACCACCCTAGCTCTTTGCTGTCCTAAACGTCCACTTTGCTGCGCCATCTTGCGATTGCGATTGTCATCCAGCTCACATCTCTTGTCCTCAAGAATCAGGGCTATGTTGATCATCTCCTGGAAATCGGGGAATGTGTGGGTTATCAATCCCACCTATAATCCAGTGTTCAACCCCTTCAAGAAGCGGGATTGTCTAGCCTTATCAATGGCCACATCCTCCATAGCATAACGTGCCAACTGAGTAAACTTATTTAAGTAATCGGCCACAAACTGGCCTCCTTGCTTCAGTGATCTGAACTCTTCTTTCTTCAGATCCATGATACCTTCTGGCACATGGTATTTGCGGAATGCAGCAGTAAACTCCTCCCAAGTTATCTCCTGGGGATTCTCCTGTGTAGCACTGTAATTCTCCCACCATTCTGCTGCTGTGCCCTCTAACTGATGAGACGCATAGAGTGATGTGCAGTTTCCTTTCGATTGACCTAAGACAATCGTCTGCCTCCAATGGATTAGCATTTCCTGAGAAGGTAGGTGGGCGGGTGGGGTTCTCATAAATTCCGACAGTCTAATATGATGCTAAGGCCCCTGATTGCCTGCCTGATTAGCATTGTTGGCAACCGCTTGGTTAGCGATCTACTGCACCGTCTGCATCATAATCTGCATTAGCCGTGTCTGAGCAGCAAGGAAAGCTCCCAGATTCTGCATGTCCACGGGTGGTGCATTTGGTGCATCGTTATGGTTGCCTCCCTGACGCGATCCACTTACTCCGGCTCCATCATTGCCACGGGTGTTCACCATCTGCTGTTTGCTCCAACAATTTAGAGAAGCGAGGGGAAAAAGAATAGACAAGTAGAAAGAATCTTATGCGGGGAAATAGGTGTAACTCCAAACTCAAAACCAGAAACTTTATAATAATATTGGTATGGTTTCTTACGAGTGCCTAAGGGCAATGCAACGCATACATACACACAAAAAACATAACACCAAACAAACAGACACAAGACAACTTCGCACACTACGACTCACGCCTAAGGCCAACTCTTGGAATATTAAGGACGCGACTGCAACATTCGAGTCTCAACACGATGCAACAACACACTCACTCATCGTTGATTCTTGGCTGTGGTCCTCCTGGTGGATAAATCGGTGGATGACCTGGCATCGAAGCAAACTGATCCCCATGCCCAACTATCATCGGGACAAATGACCCAACTGACTCGTCGAGTCCCGAGATAGCCTGCTCCTGGACCAGTGGCTCAGGCTCCTGTGCGGGCGCCTCCTACACTGGTGCCTCCTCTTGAGTTGGTGCCTTCTGCACCTCTTCCGGCTTCTCTTCCCGCTCCTCTGGATCCGGCTCGTGCAGCTCCAAAACTAGCTCTGGTCCTTGTCCATATAGAGCCTCCTCCAACTCATGAACTCTCGTAAGGGAGTGGGCTGCGAGCTCCCGGGCCTCCCGCAGTTGTGTCTTCACAACCTTGACCTCATCTCGATTCCTCTAAAGCTCCTCAACAGTCTCATCCATGGCCTCTGTCGTGGGCCAAACCAACCCACTTCGACCCAACAAACTCACCCCTTACGGTAGACGAAGCGCGGTCCACATTTCCAGCCGAAGTAAAATGATCAGAGCGTAATACTAACTCCTTCTGGTGGGCGAAGCGGAGCAAAAGCCCGGTATGAGTTGCGGAGGAAAACACCTTCGCGACCCATATGGATGCGGTCGACAATATGACCAAGCGGGTCTAACGCCCAACTAAAGCCAGCAGAAAGAAGTCAGAACAAAAAATGCCACGTAGGGCCAAACTAGCCCCTGGCTGGGGATAGGTGGAAGAGAAGGGTTGGAGGACTATGGAAAAAGCCTTTGGCTTGGCAACAGAGTGGGTTAAAAAAGAAGCCGACCGGTGCATGCATGTCCCCTCCCCTCCATATAAAAAAGAGAGAGAAGGTGATCGAAGAGGCAGACCAAAAAAAGAAGAACACAAAGAACAACCCGGTGGATCGATTCCACCACACTGGCGCCGTCCGTGGGGATCCAACAGTGAGGTGAAGCCATCGCTCTCTGATGGGCACGAACGGCAATCTTTCTACATCTATGCCACCAAAGAAGGGAGAGGCAACAACATCCAAGGGAGCAACGGCAATAGTAGGAGTAAAAGGATCCAGATGATCTACGAGGATCCAATCCGGCGATCAGCCCCAACTTTTGGATGACAAGAATCGCCTACTGGCTCTGGCGGAAGCAAGGGGGGCGTTAGGGGCATCACCTCCACTGACTCCGGCGGTGACATGTAAGTGTGCCCCTAAAAGGCGGCCCCCAGCTACCAGCATAGCGATCTCGACACCGGGAGGAGACGTAGCAGGAGCGTCAACTCATCCGACTCGCCGCCAGGCCAACTAGGGAGGCGAGGAGACCATCGAGGAAGGGACTTGGACTCGGGAGGCGCTCGACCCCAACGTACAAACATTAATGGAAGCCAATGAAAAACTCATGATGGAAGTAAAGCGATTGCAAGAACAACAGGAGCAAAGGCGTGAAGAATCGCAAGGTGAAAGCCTGAGCCGTGAGATGTCTTCTCCGATGTACACAGGAGCGCCAAGAGATGAAAATGATTCGAGCCCTCTCGGAGTCAATCTTCGAACATGGAAATGGCCCTCCCCAAGAAGCTTCAAATTCCCCACTGTCAAGCCATATGATGGCAAGACAGATCCGAAGGAGTTCCTCCGCGTCTATGATACGGCTGTGGAGGCAGCGAGAGGTGATGACGATATCAAGGCCAAGGGGTTACTATTGGCGCTGGAAGGGATAGCATTATCCTGGTACTCCTCGTTGGAACCAAACTCCATCGTGAGTTGGCCACAGCTCCGGGCGAAACTCGAAGGCAATTTCCATGGTTACTTTGATGGAATAAAAGAGGAGAGTGATTTATTCGCGGTAAAACAGCGTGAAGGGGAGACTCTGAAGAGCTATTTCCAGCGATTCTCTCGGGTCAAGTGTCAGGTCCGGGGAGCCAGTGATACTACCAAAATCAATGCCGCGCGCTTCGGGCTCCGAAGGGGGCCATTAGCGGAGAGGCTTGCTCGCAAGGAAGTGCACACTGTGGAGGAACTCTTTGCAAAGATGAGAGAATACGCACGAGCGGAGGAAGATAACCTTCGAAGGGGAGATAAGCTGTGGCGAGAGTCGGAGGAGATGATCCCACATAAAAAGAGTCGAGGGAGAGACTTCCCATCCGGGTCTAAGGCGAAGGAACGATGCCCAGAACCAGTTGGGAGAGACAGAGGAAGGAAAGTTCATTATGTTGATGAGCAAGAATATCGGGGAGGCTGCATGGAACAGCGGAAGCAGAGTCCACCTTCGGATCATGGAAGACCGGATGGAGGGGCCAGGGCGGTCAGGAAGGATGAACAAGGACGGAAGCGGTATCTTTGTGAATATCATGGTGAAAACAATACACATGACACTACTCATTATAAAGTGATCGAGGGGTATCGACGCTTCGAGAGGAAGCGGAGGGAAGCTGAGACTTGTCAACCAGTGCCAGCACCACCTCCCGTCGAGCACCAACACCTCCCCCATCCGGGAGGAGTAAATCACCTCCGCCGCATAATTAATGTCATCGCTGGGGGCTCCTCATCACATCTTTCATCAAAAAGACAAAGGAAAGCCTATGCAAGGCAAATCAACCATGTCGGGGTCAACCCAATCAATTCCTCCCCGGGAAAGGTTGAATCAATTACTTTCACACAGGAAGACGCGGCGGGGGTACACTTCCCACAACAAGACTCTTTGGTCGTCACGGGAATCATCGCGGACTGCGAAGTGCGTCGTGTGCTAGTAGATGGGGGGAGTGCGGTAGATATTCTGTCCACGGAGGCTTTCCGGCAGATGATGATACCTCGCGACCGGTTAAAAAAATCAGAGGTACCGTTAATGGACTTTGGGGGACACACGGTCAATACCCTGGGCCAGGTGGAGTTGGAGGTCGTCTTTGCAACACCGCATACCAGTGTCACAAACCGTGTTACGTTTGACGTGGTGGACATGCCCTTCCAATATAACGCCATTCTCGGTAGGGGTTCGTTGACAACTATGGGGGCAGTCATTACGTTGAGAGGGTATCAGGCCCTCGCAAGGAAGATAGACATGGAGATCCCCTCCCAGGCCAAGCATGTTTGCACCACAGAACAGGACCCTATGACGATGCCCCGCGGAAAGTGGCTCCCCAAACCGCAACCCCAAGGAGAAACAAAATGGGAGCTGCTCCGGCCGGGCGGAGAAAGGGCGGTGACTCTTAGCGCCACGCTATCCCCCAATGAAGAAAAATGTTTGATGCAACTTCTTCAGGAATATGAGGCGGTGTTTGTGTGGGGGCCAGAAGATCTTCCTGGAGTCCGCAGGGGCACTGTCGAGCACTCCCTGGCGATTAGCCCGACTGCGAAGCCAAAGAAACAAAAGCTCCGGAGGCTCGCCATAGAGAGACAAACAGCCACCAAGACGGAGGTAGCAAAGCTCCTCCAAGCGGGGATTATACGGGAAGCTCTCCACACGGAGTGGTTAGCCAACGTGGTCCTGGTCAAAAAATCTAGCGGGGCCTAGAGGATGTGCATTGATTTCACTGACCTCAACAAGGCATGCCCTAAAGATGACTTCCCCCTTCCTCACATCGACCAACTCGTTGATTCCACCTCCGGGTCGGAAAGAATGAATTTTCTCGACGCTTACTCCTGATACCATCAGATTTACATGCGAAGGGAGGACGAAGACAAAACGGCCTTCATCACTCCCTTCGGCACGTACTGCTTCATACGAATGCCTTTCGGCCTCAAGAATGCAGGTGCTACCTTCGTGCATCTCATCGCCAAGGTTTTCGCCAGTCAGTTGGGAAGAAATGTAGAAGCATATGTAGACGACATCATTGTCAAGAGTGGGAAGAGAGAGGACTACCTGCATGACCTCAGGGAGACATTTGACAACTTGATGGCGGAGATAGTGAAGCTTAACCCGAACAAATGTGTTTTTGGCGTAGACGCAGGGAAGCTGCTAGGCTTTCTAGTGTGACACTACGGAATGGTGTGACATTATAAAATGTGAAATTAGATACTAAAACCTTACGGTTTGAGGTTTAATCGTGTTTTCGGGCCGTTTTCGGGAGTTTGGGCCTAGCGGGAGCTAGTTGGGCCTTAGGGGGATGAATTGGGCCGGAGGTGGGGGAAGTACGGGCCCATGTGGAGGGGTTTTTGGGGGCAGCAAGTATGATGCCCTGCCCCCATGCGCCAGCCCCACCCCTCCTAACCCTAGCCGCCACCCTCCCCTTCCCCCCATGCGCCTCCCCTAGCCTCCTCTCCCCCTTGTGCGCCACCACCCTCTCCTCTCCTCTCCACCATCCTTGCTGCCCCTAGGGGAGTTCTCCACCTTACCATCCCGCAGATCTGTCCATTTGAGCGCTCCGCGATGAGGAGATCCGGTGGATTTGGAGCGAGGAAGGAGATCGCGCGAACCGGGAGGAGATCCGTTGGTTCTTTGTTCGTCGGGCGAAGGTATGGCCACAGGAATCCTTGGGGTTGGTCTAGGTACTGTTCTAGGGGTTGATATCATGTTTTTATATCAATTGGTGGTGTTTTAATTGGGTAGGTTAGATGAAATCTAGAGTTTGCCACGTTCTCTGCTTCGGGCAGATTGAGCAGTCTACCTAGGGTTTGAGATTTCGCCAATTTAGAGTCAGAATTTGGTCATCCGCCTGTTGAAGAAGTTGTAGGTAATTGCAATACCTTTAATTGTACGTAAAGAATGCTTAATTCTAATTAGCCTTTTGAAAGTTATGCTCATTTTACCGAGCATGTTCAAAACTGTGACGAGATTGGAACAGATCACGGTATTCTGTAGATTAAACCACTTTAGAGGCCGAATCAGTTTTTCCATATACTTACAAAAAGTTAGGAAATTTCCTAAGCTACGCGAGGATGTACTCGTTTAATCGATTCGAAGTCCTAGAACTAAAGTTATGCTAGATTGAAGTTTGCTGTCCTGGGAGGACAGATTTGTTTTTCGATTTGTGGAGTAGTTTGTGAAGTCGGGGTAGACGAGCTTTTGCGTACTGTTTTGGGGGCACGTTTTGAGTGTGTGGTATGTATGTGCAGGTGGTGTGACCCCGGGAGTGCCCTCATCCTCTCGCCAATCCGTCGCCTGAGGTTAAGGCAAGTTTATTGGAATGGGTATCGTTTAGATTGTTGCTAGACTTGATTTGATACAACTTGCTTTATGATATGATGCTAAGATTGATGTTTGCCTATGACATGATGAACATGATTTCATATTGATTATGATTGTGTGGTATTTAATGTTTATGCCAATATTTACATGTTTATGTCATATGTGCATTCATAATGGAAGAGGCGTCCCATGCTGATGCGGGCCTCTGTGTTCACACGTAGTGAACACGAAAGACCTACCTCGTAGTCCCATCCATGGGTGTGCATGGGAGCGAGTTAGTAAGAGTAGGCACCCTCCATCTATGCGATGGAAGGGGAAGGGGGTGCACGTCGACGGGTGTGCACTCGGCAATACCGGTATGTGCTTCGAGGAGATATGAGCATTTGCATTGCATCGCATTGTATACATGATGATGATGAGGATGATGATGAAATGAGTACAATGATATTGAGACATGAGAATGATGTGGTATATGAAATTATGGCTTGTACATGATATTGAGCATGGTAGTGATGTTAATGTTGAGTTGTTCCTTATGGTCCATTGCAATACACTTGCTGAGTGATGAACTCACGCTTGTGTTTTATGTTGTTTTAGGTACGATGACACCGGCATGTGGGAAGGGGCATTAGCTACACATCTTCACGTAGCTCCACACCTTTAGGTAGATTTATCAGCTTGAGTCATGATAATAAGAATAGTGCCATGAAACTTGGTGCATGGTTAAATTGTGTGCTTGTTTCCCTCATTTGCTTCGTTTAGCTCATGAGATGGTTGAATTCGTTATTCTAGACTTATACTGTTGCTAGAATCCTCGTTATTGATGAGTTAGATGTCATTCTTTATGCTATATCTTGTGATCGTATTGCTGTTGCTTCAATTCATGGAAAAACAAAGGAGATGCTGCCGAAATTTTTGGTTTTAGCATTTGTTCCTTTGCTATAATTTATCTTTATTTGTGGTATTTAGATGCTGTTTAGTCTATGTTTGGTAACATTCAGGCGTACTAGATGCCGGGGTGTTACATCTAGTCTCCCAGCGAGGCATTGAGGCGAACCCGGAAAAGATAATGGTCATTCAAGACATGGTTCCACCAAGAAATTTAAAGGAGTTACAACGGCTGGCGGGGCGGCTGGCAGCACTTAGCCGATTCCAGCCAAAATATGCGGAGCAAAGCCTACCGGTCTTCAAAGCCTACCGGTCTTCAAAGCCTTACGTTCGAGCGATGCTTTTGCTTGGACGAAGGAGTGCCAACTCGCCTTCGACAAGCTGAAGCAGAACCTTATGGAGGTCCCTATCCTGCAAAGTCCGAAGCAAGGCGAGGAGCTTCTGCTGTACTTTGCGGCAAGCCCCTTGGCCGTCAGCGTGGTACTGGTGCGGCCACAAGGTATAAAACAACACCCGATCTACTTTATCTCCAAAGTCTTGCAAGGAGCAAAGCTACGATACTCAGAGATGGAAAAGCTGGCATATGCTTTGTTTATGGCCTCCCGAAAGCTCCGCCATTATTTTCAAGCCAACCGCATCAAGGTACCAACAACATATCCTCTTGGCCCCATGTTGTCCAACAGAGAAAGCACGGGACGCATTAGCAGATGGGCAGTCGAGTTGGCGCCCTTCGAGTTGGAGATAATACCGCGTACGGCTGTTAAAAGTCAATCCCTGGCAGATTTTATGGTAGAATGGACTTCCCCAGCCCTTGAAGATGACAGAATCTCGATGGTGTGGACTGTCAGTTCTGATGGATCGTGGGGGGTGAACGGAGCCGGGATCGCTGCAGTGGTGGAAGCACCCAGAGGTGAGATAGCAGAGTTTGCTGCAAGACTGAAATTTCCCTCGACTAACAACGTGGCGGAATACGAAGCACTCTCGTTGGGGCTTCGAAAAGCGAAAACCATGGGAGCGAGGAGGGCTATCTTGGAAACTGACTCGAAGCTTATCCAGGGACAGGTTTCGAAGGAGTACCAAGTAAAAGATGAACAACTCCAAAAGTATGTTGAAGCTGTTCGCACTCTAGAGAAGGGATTCGAGGGGTTCTCCATCCTCACGATACCAAGAGCCCAGAACGAGATGGCAGATGAGCTGGCAAAGATCGCGGTAGCCGGGGGAATCCCGCCCTCCACCGTCTTCTTCGAGGAGCTCCAGGCTGCCTCTGTTTCTCCACAAGTGAATCTTATTACCCGGCCAGAGGGCGAAGATTGGAGAAGCGAGATATATGACTACCTTCTCACAGGGACACTCCCACATGATGAGGCATCCTCGAAGCGTCTTGAAAGGCGAGCAAGCAAGTACACCATAATAGAGGGGTTGTTGTTTCGCAGCGGTCTCTGCGCCCCGTGGCTCTGCTGCATTTCACGAGAGGAAGGGGTACGAGCTCTACACGAAGCACACCAGGGAGCTTGTGGAGAACACCAGGCTCCTAGAAACCTTGCTGGATAGATCTTCCGAATGGGGCTCTATTGGCCTTCGGCACTGCGGGATGCGGAGGAGGTGTTGCGGCATTGTCACGCGTGCCAGTGGATGACAAAGTAGAAGAAAGCTCCACCTGGCGGGCTGCATCCGGTGCCCCCTGTTTGGCCCTTCGCCAAATGGGGGGTGGATAGAGTTGGGGCGCTGCCCAAAGCCCGAGCCAACCTTCAATTCGTGATCGTGGCGATCAATTACTTTTCCCGATGGATCGAGGCGGAGCCGGTGGCGAGGATCACAGCAGAAGCAACGGTCAAATTTTTATGGAAGGCAATCATTTACAGATATGGAGTCCCATTCCAAGTTGTCACTGACAACCAGTCCCAGTTCGACTCCCGAAGATTTCGTGACTACTGTGAAGGTATCGGGACGGAGATCTGCTTCGCCTCGATCGGGCACCCACAGTCAAACGGGGCCGTTGAAAGAGCGAAGGGACTAATCCTAGACGGCATTAAAAAGAGGCTCTACGGTTTCGTGAAGGGTTCATGGCCCGACGAACTCCCCAAGGTTCTGTGGGTCATCCGAACTTCCACGTCATGGACGAACAATTTTTCTCCGTTTAAACTCATTTTTGGGGAAGAGGCCATTTCTCCCGCGGAGGTACAAGCCAAGTCACTTCGTGTAATTAGAGCTCTAGCACAGGAGGGGGCGGACGCTGCGCGTGATCTAATTGAAGAACAGAAGCTTCAGGCCTTAGACGTCATACAGGCCTATGCAAAAGCTTCAACAAGAAAATTAAGAAACGAGATTTGGCTCCTGGGGACATGGTGCTCAAAAAAGCTGCTCCAAGCTTCGCTAAGCTGGAAACAACATGGGAAGGACCGTACGTCATTCAGGACTCCACAGCGAAGGGCGCCCACAGACTTGTCACCCTGGATGGTTAAGAAGTACCGAGAACATGGAACACGGAGGCTCTCAAAAAGTTTTATGCATAGTCATCAGAGGATGGAGAAGAAATGTATCCAGAACCTTATCAATAAAATGGAGAGAAGCTTTTGCAATAAGAAATCACAGCGAAGGCCCGGGGCTCCGCTCTGGGTAGTACTTAGCGGGAAGCTTGGTCGGGCTAACGTCCCACCCATCCCTTCGCTCCGAAGGCCCGGGGCTCCGCTCCGGGTAGTACTTAGCGGGATGCTTGGTTGGGCTAAGGTCCCACCCATCCCTTCGCTCCGAAGGCCCGGGGCTCTGCTCCGGGTAGTACTTAGCGGGATGCTTGGTCGGGCTAACGTCCCACCCATCCCTTCGCTCCGAAGGCCCGGGGCTCCGCTCTTGGTAGTACTTAGCGGGATGCTTGGTCGGGCTAACATCCCACCCATCCCTTCGCTCCGAAGGCCCGGGGCTCTGCTCTGGGTAGTACTTAGCGGGATGATTGGTCGGGCTAACGTCCCACCCATCCCTTCGCTCCGAAGGCCCGGGGCTCTGCTCCGGGTAGTACTTAGCGGGTAGTACTTAACGGGATGATTGGTCAAGCTAACGTGCCACCCTCCCCTTCACTCCGAAGACCGGAAGCTCCGCTCCGGGTAGGACTTAGCAAGGAACTTACTCAGGCTAAAAAATCTCACTCACACCTCGGCCCCAAGAGCACACTGTATTGCGCTAGGTGAAAATTTGCGAACACATAACCAGACCAACATCTTATGCATCCATCTGCCCAGGATATTCGCACTTTTCATGGCCGAAATTTGATTAGGGAAACCTAAAACACCGCGGTGAAACAATCTGCTGCTTCAAAAAAAAAGAATTTAGGTCTACGTTCTGTTGAGTCCCACATACAACGTTGCACGTCGTAGCAACCCCGAACGCGGTTGCACATGCTCTCGTACTCGAACTTGATGTGGGGCCGAGTAAAAAACCATGGCAACTTTACGTCACTGATCGCAGCCCCATGGGGGGCTAAAAAACGTATGCTCAAGCATAATTTAAGAAGATAGAAAGAGAAATAAGCTTTGATACGAAACCATAGCAAATGGCGATATAGCGCCATCCCAGTCACATGCGATGAAACAGTACAACAAAGATTTCTATATATACTAAAAAGGATTTAGGTACGGCCGGCACGAATCACGGCTTCAACGAGGGCATCCTTTGACTCCAGCAACCTCGGAACGATCCCGATCAACACATCAAGGTTGGCGAGATCACGGGCGAGGGCCTCCTCCTCTGCAAGCTCGGCCATATCTATGTTGAAGTCTGCCCAAAGCTCCGCGATGAAGGCTTCATGATCGCCAGTTGTTGGAAGGTCCTCGAGGACGGGGGCATCGTCTTCAAAGTCAAAGACGAAGATAGGGGCTTCCTCCTCGCCGGGCATCGACAGGGCGTCCGCCATTGGCAGCTCCTCACCAAGGCCGGCAAAGAAGACGTCTTCCTCCGGGAGGTCCATGGGACGTTGGCCATCGAAGAAACAAAAGAAAATAAAATTGAAAAGCAAGCACTTGCTCTGAAACCAGTGACGTTTATATATATTCAAAGCAAGGAAGGCGAAAGGCTTGTGTTAAATGAGGACATGGGAAGCCAAGGCGTCCCCGCATCCCCCAAGAAGCTGGTGCTCATGAGGATTTCTTATACAAAAGTAAACAAGCTAAGAAGGGGGGTTTTCTCTTTGTCCTTCACTGAATCACGCATTGCGATACGAGCTCAGTGCACTAATTCCCTCATGGCAGTATCATCGTGCTGCCTCCAGAAGTCTGACATGAAGCTCGAAGATAATCGGGATGCGGCGGGCGAAGGTCTCTTGGGCGAAGGAATATCGCCGAACCCAGGCAATGACGGAGCAGCAGAGGGGAAGCCAAAATGCTCGTGAACGTGCGCACATCCTTTCATTTCGAGTAGTTGAGCGATTTTAGCAGAGCCTAACCTCGCGCAGTGATCGCCAAAGGTTACCGCCGAGTCACCAAATATTTTAGTAGACTTCCTGAGGAAAATGACAGCTTCCAAACTAGACGAAGGGATACGGCCTGAAGCTGCCTCAATCCTGAATCGAGGAAGTTGTTGCAGAAAAGCTTCGGTTGCCTCGTGCACTCCGGAAGTTATAGATTCCACTTCCTTCCGGATTGCCTCATAACGTTCCTCCGCCTGCTGAGTATTGCGAAGATGCATCTGAACTTCGCTCCGTGCCGCCGCAAGCTGTGAGGGTCAATATGTTCTTTCCTTCCTCCGCATGTTTCTTCAATATGTTCTTTCCTTCCTCCGCTACCATTAAAAGATCCTTCAGTTCTTCAATACAGTCATCCTTCTTCTTTTCATTTCGTTCAGCTACTGTACGAGCTCGTTCTGCCTCAACGAGACGGCTCCGCATTAGAGAAACTGCTTCTTCAAGTTCGGCATTTTTTGCCACCAAATCTTGGCTCTGAGATACCTTAATCTGTGCCTTAGCCAAAGATTTAGCAAAGCTCCGAAGCGTTTCCAACAAACAGATCTTCTCTGCCTCCAGCTCTGCCACCTGTTTCTTCGCCGCTTCGCATTCGAGAACCTCCCTATTGTACTTGCTCAAATAAGTCCGAAATCGGCGGGTCACCTCCGAAGCAATAACAGACCCCTAAAAAAACAAACAGTGAGATTAAAAAAAACACACAGACGCGAGAAGGGATATACCTTCAAGTGGTGATCCAAGGATATTTCACACAGAGAGAGAGAGATCATCAACTCCCTCAAATAAGGACACAGATTTGCTATATGGAGAAAAGGCTGCACGCATCTTTTTCAAAGTCAGGTCTGCCGTGGTCCCCCTCTCAAAATCCGCGGCCGAAAAAGTCGACAAGTCGAACCTGATAAAGGGAGGTCTTGAACTGCCCCCGGGGGTTGGCGAATCCAAGGGAGAAGTTCCTCCTCCTGGAAAAGGAGCACTTTGTGGAGCAAGATATGGAGGCCCTTGCTCCCTCTCCTCCGCTAGAATCGGAGGGGCAGAAGATACCCCTGTCTGAATCTACTCTGATGGCCTCAATGTTTCCGCCGCTCCCGCATCATCACCCCCTGCACCAGTTCATCAAATCCTAAAAGGGTGTCACATCCCAATGAGCTAGCAGGAAAAGTGTCAGGAGTAAGACCTTCTGCCCCAAGGGGAGTATCGGATGTAGAAACGTTTAGCCGAAGGCCACGGACCCCGCGGCCTGCAGATTTCCCGTCTCACCCGCGAGGGCATGCGTTTCCTGCACGCCGGGGTCAACTATATCTCCAGATGCCCCTTGCAGGCCCCTTCGAATGGAAGCATTGCTTTCATCGTCATACACCAAGTCAATAAAATCTGCACCGGAAATCGCCAAAAACGAATACCCGGGAGACTGTCCCCCACCAGCACCCACATCTGTTGAAGGATCGCGGACAAAACCTGAAGGGGGAACATCCGCCGTAGCTGGAGTAGATGTTGTCTCGGGCTGGCCCCCCTCCAAAACAGTATCAGGAACAGGGGGAGGGGCAGCAAGCCCTATCCCGGTCAAAGGACACGATTCCCTTATCAGATTTAATTCTGACGCAGAACTTGAAACAAGAGGCAAACCAGATGATCCAGCTTCAGTAGCTAAGGGCAATGTTTCAAAAAGTCCCGTAGTATCGGCGGGGTTGGAGGCGGACAGCGGAGCAAGAGATGTTATGGCAACGGAACCGGAGGAGTCGCCTTCGTCACTAGATTCTTTGTCATTCCAATCTTCGTCCTCATCCTCATCGTCATCCCCCTCTAGACCTCCGCTACCACCAGAGGAGGCGATAGCTTGGGCTGGAGCAGCACGAGTCAACCTCGCCTGCTTTGCTGGGCGGGGAGAACCAGTCGTTCTTCTCAGGCCAGGAACCGCTCGATGCCCCCAGTCAGCGAAACGAGAGCATCGCGTGGCCCCAATTGCACCCATAGCGGCCTCATATTCAACTGCCTTGCAAGGTCCAAGGAGCCCATGAGCCAGCCTCTCAACTGCTCCGCGCCCGAGATCTTGTATCCCCTTAGGTCGATTCACAGATACAGTACCCCCGGACGATAGCTCTAGGGTAACGGCGGGGCTTCTCGCCAAAGGATCAATGGGACACAAACAATACTCTTCGACCAAGTCATGCATGGAACTCTGATGTCAAAGCGCCTTTAGATAATCAAGAAGCCTCGTCTCCTCCGCCGTCGCATCCCAATTCGGAGACCGAATAGTCCGCACAGGACCTAAAGAGGTGCGCAAAGCATAGTCCAGACCATCTAGCTCCTGATAGTACCATCGATGCATCCAACCAGATTCCCATTTTCCCTTAGCCGCGGGAACCAGAATCTCCTTGGCTAATGATCTCTTCGTATGAAAATTAAGCAAGCCAAAACAAGATCGATGCTCCTCATCTCCTACCCGACGATGCTTCGACTGCCAGAATGCGTCCTCCACAAGAGAAAATAGACGACCATTCAATCTGAACCTCCAGATCGAAATGTCCATTCCAATACCGCCATTCGAACTATAGCGTTTGGCGTGAGCTGTGAGAACTCCGCCTGAAAAGCCCTTAGCACAGACCCCACCAGAGGAGAGGCTGGAAATCGAAGCCCACCCCCCCAAAAAAGCCGAGAATACCATCGCCTCAGTAGCCCTCGGTTGAGGAACCTCTTCGTCCTCAAGGGAACGCTTGGAAAAGCAAACCACCCCAAAATTCCTAGCCAAAAAATCGAGTTCATCGGAAGTCAAGAGAGAACGCCTCAAAGTGGGGGATAAAGCTCTGGCATCCCTCTCACTCAAAACCAGCTTCACCGGAGGAGCGCGTCGAGGGCCCATCAGTAGAAAGCTTGATGGCGACGAAAAGAGAATGGGACTGACAGGAAAAGAAAACTAAGAGGCGCAGGATGAAACAGATCCAGCGAAGCCCTCCATCCCCCATCGGCCTTCGCCTTTATAAAGAAGAAGCCTCAGAACTCCCTCCCCCCCCCACTCCCCCAACCGTAGATCCACACACGTGGCATCCATCGTGCTAACAAAAAGTTGTATGAACGCACTTATAGAATCAGACGGCAGCGACGTCGGATTCGAGGCGCCATAGAGAGCCCCGGTACCTAACCGACAAGACAGTCATCCCATAAACCAACCCCTCCGTACTTGACAAAGCCGAACCCAACATCGAAGGGTTAAATAAAAATAAGTAATAATAATAAAAATAAATGAATGCCTACAACATACCCCCTGAGAAAGAAGAGTGCAAATGAAGACCTTCCTTCGTACTCCCGAAGGGATGAGGAATAGATTCGGGCCTTTTTTATGACATTGCTAAGGGAAGGATAATACCAACCTACAGCCATGCGGGGCTACTGTCGTGGGCCAAACCAACCCACTTCGGCCCAAGAAACTCACCCCTTACAGTAGACGAAGCGCAGTCCACATTTCCAGCCAAAGTAAAATGATCGGAGCGTAATACTAACTCCTTCTGGTGGACGAAGCGGAGCAAAATCCCGGTATCAGATGCGGAGGAAAACACCTTTGCGACCCATATGGATGCGGTCGACAATATGACCAAGCGGGTCTGACGCCCAGCTAAAGCCAGGAGAAAGAAGTCAGAACAAAAAATGCCACGTAGGGCCAAACTAGCCCCTGGCTGGGGATAGGTGGAAGAGAAGGGTTGGAGGACCATGGAAAAAGCCTGTGGCTTGACGACAGAGTAGGTTAAAAAAGAAGAAGACTGGTGCATGCATGTCCCCTCCCCTCCATATAAAAGAGAGAGAGCAGGTGATCGAAGAGCAGACCAAAAAAAAGAAGAACACAAAGAACAACCTGGTGGATCGATTCCACCACAGCCTCCTCCTGAGCAATCACAAACCCATCCAGGTGAGTAACAGTGACATGTTCATCCTCAATCGGCCTCCGGTTTGCATGGGTATCTCGGCGTGGGTGATGGCGAAAGACCATGCCCTCTAGCTCCCTGGAGTACAAGCGAGCAATCCTCCTCATCGCCAGACGTGATGACTCCTGTATGCCAGCCTCAAATGTAGATCTCCTGATGTTGAAGTACATAGGACGGCTCACCCTTACCACTTCTCGAGCGTATACCATCAGCCTGGTCTTCCACATTCGGACCTGTACTGCTTCAACGATGGTGGTTCCTGTGTAGATCGGACGGTCGTAGACCCCATCACCAGCATCATGCGCCACATCTCTGCAGTGAACCCTCCAAGGCGCTCTCCGACGGTGTTGAACATCCTCATCTACCAGCAACGAAACTCGTAAGAACACAACATTTTATAAACAAAGTGAGAACAAAGAAAATTCAGCATAGGACATGAATCAGAAGAGAGGGGATAAGTCGAGAGTCCGTTTTTTTCCTTGGCAAATTTTAATTTTAGAAAATAGTTTTGTCCTGCTAACGACCATTCTAAACTAAGGGCAATCCTACAGTCAATCTGGCTCTGATACCACCTCTATCGGGACCCAAATCTGCAAATCCGGAACCTGTGTGTATTCTGTACTAGTCCAAGATCACGCTAGTACACACAGTTAAACAGGGTTGAATATCACATCTATACACAGCGGAAATATAAATAAGTACTTCAATAATTAAAATAACTATTGCAAGACCTTAAGGTCACCTTACAATATTCAGCCACGCAGGGCTTACTCAAATAAATACAAGTAAACATAAGCAGCAGAAAATAAAAGTCTTGATAAGCTCCACAACTCCACAGGCATCTAATGAAGGTTGCCTCCTAGTTCTCCTAGTCCTCAACATACTCCTACTCCCATGCGGGTGTAGACTCTTCTTCTGATGTTTTATTGGTTGGCAATGGTGAGTATACAACATACTCAACAAGTCATGCACAGAGGTGCAATCCTATTACTATATGCATGGCTTCTTCCAAAGGAATGGCTTAATTGGTTCCTTTGCATTAAACAACATTTTGCTTTGATTGAATAGCTATAATAGATTTAAAAACAGTGAAATCATATTATAGTATATTAAGTTGACAATCTCATTTCATAAGCATGGCAAAAAGCCTAAGTCAATTTATCATCATCTCAGCCAACCTCCCACATTTTATTTTAGAAAATCTATCCCTTGACTGTAATCCCCGAGCTTTGTCCAGTACCGTGGACTCGGCTATTCGAATAGTTTTGACACACTCTGCAGAGGTTGTACACTTTACCCACATGATACAATCGTACACCACAAAGGCGATTGACCATAACGAAGTTTTTCAGAAACTTCCATCCACACCTATGACCCTCTCCGGTATTGCCTTCACTACCACTTCCCCCATGAAGGATCGAAGTGTAGGACCGACAATCACCGTTGGATGGGCACCAAGCTGTAGCTCAGGTACACTGCCGCACATAGTTACCCCGATGTAACTATCACCCTGAGGTATCAAATGTAAGATTTTAGAATCCTACTAAACAAAGACCGTCCCACTCCAGTCATGTGGTTGCACGAAAGGCCCTAGTTCAAAGGCTTGCTAGGTGAAGTCCTTAACTGTCCAGGGCAAGACATCCTTCTCGTCCCATTGCCGCGAAGGCTGTTATCTCAAAGACTGTTGCCATGAAGGCCCACCTGGCATAAAGCCTCTTACCACTTGCCCCAGACTAAATCTTTTCCCAGCCCAGTTTGATTATTGTGCAACACATGCCAACAATAATATCAATTACCATGTAGAACCACAAAGGTACCTACACTTCACATCATCACGTGGCAAGATTACACTCATTCCAAAACACATTCCATATTAATTTAGTCAATATTATTTTGCCTTTTAAAACACGTTTCACGTAAGCATGGCTAAGTGTGAAATCATGTGCTGAAAAATTGGCTTAGAACTGAAAAATTGGCTTAGAATTGGATTTGCAAAATGTGCTTGTGCATGTGTTAACAATTTGACAAGAAACAGTAAATTTCGCATTGGCGCCGGACCAAACCTCCACAAAACAGTAAGTTTTGCTTTTGCACCGGACCGTGTCTCGAGGCTACGCCGGACCAAATTTTTGGTCCTCCGTGAATGGCATTTTGAAGGCCTAGTTTTTACATCCACGCCGGACCAAAATTTTTGGTCCGTCGTGAACGGGATTTTGAGCTTTAGTTTTCTTCTTGCGCTAGACTAATTTCCATGTTCCAGAGAATTGGACGTTTACGCCGGACCAATTGTGTTTCAGTCTGTCGTGAACGTGTTTTTGCTGGTCTGATTTCTCGAAGAGACCGAGTGTTGGACGTTTGCATCGGACCAACTTTTTGCTCCGCCGTGAACATGTATTTGAAGCTTTTTGCGTCGGACCAAGTTTCTCAAGTAACCGAGGTTTTGACGTGTACGTCGGACCATTTTTCTTTGGTCCGCCATAAACATGATTTTGACGTTTTTCCGCCGGACTGATTTCGTTAAAAAAAATTAAGTTTCGCATTTACGCCGGACCAAATTTTTTGTCCGTCGTGAATGGGTTTTCGAGTAACTTTTTCTTGTGTACGCCGGACCATATTTTTGGTCCGTCGTGAAAGGGTTTTCGAGTGACTTTTCTTGTGTATGCCGGAGCATATTTTTGGTCCGTCGTGAATGCATTTTGCTCAGTTAGGGTTTTGAGCGATTTGGAATTGAGTTTTCGGTTTGACTTTGAGCTTATGAAATTTGTGTACATTTCATGATGCTTGTTTTGAAGTGGACTTTATGTAATGTTCGTGTGAGTATTTGTATGGACTAATGTTGAGTCAAGTCGCGGACTTGTGCTCGGATTCGTTTTGTGGCTTGTTCATGTGCAGGTATTGCACATGGGCGAATGTGGTCGATGACGGGATCGGAACTAGGTTCATGGAGGAACTGAGGTTCGGGACTAGGTTCAGGAGGAACTAAGGTCTTGATGGTCAAGGATGTCATGCGGGACGTTCGGGCTAAGAGAATGGTGCACATGAAGAATGGTTAGTCACGTGAGTATGGCAGGTGGGCCATACACGTGCAAAGTGTTAGTCACGTGAGTATGGTAAGGGTTGCCAGACGCGTGCAAGAGTTGTACTCGGCCAAGGTTGGGCCAAGTGGAGTTGTGTTGAATACATACTCCTTCTAGGATTAGGAGTGGGACTCCTTCTAGGATTAGGAATTGTATTCAGGACTCCTTGTGGTTGCTCTTTTAAATAGGAGGGGTTGTCTCCTGTTGAAGGGATCAATCAAGGTGAGCAAGGCGCATTGAGAGCCTCAAGCTCAGTTTTAGGGTTTATACTCTTTTGATGGGAGTACTTTAGACAAAAGAAATAAAGATCAATTCTTCCAAGATTCTTGTGTTGTTGGGACCCGAATGTGCAAATCCGGACCCTCTGTGTATTCAGCACTAGTCCAGGATCACGCTAGTGCACACAGTCTCAACATAGATGAATATCACAATCATACACAGCGGAAAAGAGAAATAACACAAATATAGAATATAAACTATTGAACAACCTTAAGGTCAACCTTACATTTGTGAAGCCTTGACGGCTTCAACTCCAAATAAGCAGCAGCGGAACGAAGAACATCGGTGAATCCCATCAATACGCCACAGGCAAATCGATGTGGTTCGACTCCTAGATAATCGCCTTCTCACAGAACTTCTTCTTCTTCGACGATGTAGACTTTTGCTCACTGGTGATTGTTTGTTTGCAAGGGGTGAGTACATAAAGCACTCAGCAAGTCATGCACAGAATGCAAGTCTAATAGCTATATGCATGGCTTATTCCAAATGACAGGCTGAAGGGGTTATTTTGCAATAAACAGCATTCACAAATATTCATAATAGATTGTAAAGCGGTAAAACAGATAATAATAGTAATAATTTCACAGTTGTTTCAAAAGTAAATCATTCCACATCCTTAAACAGTTATCACTTTTCCACAGGCAAACTGCCTCCAATCCCAAGTTCAATTTTATGAAAAACTAACCCTTGACTGTAATCCCCGAGCATTGTCCAGTACCGTGGACTCGGCTATTCGAATAGATTTTACACTCTGCAGAGGTTATACACTTTACCCACAAGATACAATCCACTCACCACGTCAGCCGTGAATCGCCATACAAGAGTATGCGAATGAGCGATCATAACAAAGTCTTTCGGAAGCCTCTAACTACACAAGTGGACCTCTCCGGTTTTTGCCCTACACCATCCCTTCCCTTAGCTAAGGCGAAGTATGGGACCGACATACCGTTGGATGGGTACCATGCCGCAGCCCTGGTACGCTCCCCCTTCAATCTACACAAACGGTGTAGTTGACACCCCGAGGTACCACAAGTATGTTATTAGCAACTTAATCAACTAGGTCCGTCCCATTCCGGACATGTGGTTGTACGTTTGACTCAGTTCAAAGGCTTGCAAGGTGAAGTCCTTAGGGTGACCAGGGCAAGACTACCCGAAGAACCAAATCAACATCCCCAGTGCCACAACTGGCCCACCTGATCATTCTTGCCACATGCCCCGGTCGAAAAACTATTTATCAAACCCCAGTTGATTACCATGCACCACGTGCCATCAACATCACATGATACCTTTCCAAAACAGGTTCAATATATCATTAAGTCAATATTAACATTTGATTGTCCAAAATCATGTCATGAGCACGTAGCAGGTCTAAGCAGTATACTACAACGGTCTAAAACCCATGTTGGCAATTTAATAATGTCCAACTAGTAAACCACAACTAGGGTGACAAGGGGTCATGGCACATACTTAAATAATCAAGGTGTCATACAGCAAATTGGTATTTATCTAATCCCCCATATTTAGATAAAGTATTTTTCTAATTGAACTAGCATGCAATAGGTTAAATCAAAATAGGTTTCAAAATAGGATCAACATGGTCAAAGCACAACTTGCCTGGCCCTTGCAAACTTTTACTGTCCTTTACTCTTTATCCTTGATCCTTGATCCTCGAGCTTCAACTTCCACTTTCTCGATCCTCAGCTCGCTCGAACGACTTCCGGACGACACGTCTAACGATTAAAGAAACACAAGTACAAACCAATTCAAAAGACAAATCGAATAAACTCCAAATAAAGAACGAATAGCATTGGGCACAACGGCTGGGATAAAATTAGGAACCTGAAAGGATTGAATCGAAGATTGGACAAGAGGGGACGGGCTTTCGGAAGAACACCGAAAAGAGAAAGATTAATAACTGGGAAAGAAAGAATAATATTCCGAAGAATATTTCTTTCGAAGTTATTATCTTGATTGGACAGATAGCGACATATGGGCTCTCGATCTATAGATCGGGTCCATAAGGATATGTTAGTTCACAGTGAACTAAACTGATTCTCGAAGTTGACTTTTGTTGACCGAACGGACACAGTCAAACAAAAGAGAGACGAATAGATCGGGCACAGGGGTATGACAGATGGCCAATGGTTTATCGACCAAGTCCACGAAGGAATTCTCGATTACTGGCAGATTAGGTTTTCAGGGATAAGATGTGAGACCGTCATTTTTATGTCAGTAAATAACATAAATATGAGGCTCTTTAAGTGCATCCTGTGCCATTCCCATGATCAGTGGCTGGCACGCACAAACACAATTTGGATATTACAGCCACACAGATACACATTTTATTACATCACAAGTTTTATAGTGATATTACAATACCAAAAGTAGCAGGAAAATTAAAACCATGTCTCATAGTATGCCATCTATTCCATAACTCCACAGGCAACTGCTGAGATGAACCTAGAAAGATCAGTCGTCGCTAAAATTCGCAGGTTCCTCATAATCATTCCCGTCATTATCGAAATCTTGCTCATCACCTAAAAATATTTGTTGAAGCAAGTTGAGTACTTTGGTACTCGCAAGACTTTGTAGTGTATGCAATTCCTGGAATATATGCAGGCTGAAATAGAAAGTGGGTTTCTACGGTTGTTTTGCATAAAGCGAAAGTTTTGAATGAGGTAGTACTGAATAATAATGGAAAGCATAAAGAAAACTTTAAAGACAGTTTGATAAGTAATTGAAATAACAAGTAATAAAAAGATAATAACATTTTACTCACGGCCCTTTGTGAGTAAAATAACGAACAAGACCCTCCATGGTCTTAACAAGTCCAAAATAACTGTAAATGACATTTATACAGAATTGAATCATTTCCAAAGCATTTAAACAAGTTTTTGAAAATAGAAAATAATTAACTAGTGTCAGTTCGCCAAGTCGTCCATGACCGTGGACACGGCTATTCGAATAGTTTTAGACTCTGCAGAGTTTGTACTGCTTTACCCACAAGATATGTTCTCCCTTTTTGCAAGCTATAAGACACACTTCCTTTGGTATGCCCGCGAGGAGTTCATAACGAAACTGTTCGATTATTTGAACCTTAACTTTGCACTAGCCCAGTGACGTTACCCCTGACTATGATGGAAGCGAACAAACGGTGAAGCAATAGTGTTTGGGAGCCCGCGGCTCAAATGGTACAACAACAGCCCCAAATTCATAGCCAGGCGTACACCGTTACAACGGCAGATGCCAACACCTCGGTGATGACACCTCCCTCGAGCAAACCTGTCTCGGGAATGCCCGTGCTACAACTGCCTACCAATGTGCAAAGCTAATTCCCAAATAATTTAATAAGTTAAGACTGTCCCAGTCCAGTACTTGTGGATGTACGGTTTACTTGGATCATGCAACACTACGTTCGGTCCTTGAGTGACATGGGCGATAACTCCACCCTAGCTACGTACACGTTAAAACATGTACAACCGGCTATTGCCAATAATCACCCACGTCAAAACAGTAGTTTTATTTTCATTTTTATCAAACTACCAGTATCCTTTACTGCTTAAATAAATCATAAAAGGTTTCATAAAGAAAAGTGTGGGTGTAAACATTTCCAATTTTGACCTATAGCAGTGCTAAGCATCATTAAGCAAATGCAATTAGTAATCGTTATAGCCCATCTATGGAATGAATCTACCCATACCTATGGTCATTATGGAATTCACGTCAACATGATTGAAGTAATCCATCAATTTGGGTTATAGCTACCAGGGACTTAAAATAGACATTTAAATCATAAGCATGCAGGAAGATTCTTAATCACATTTTAGTTGATTATGAAATCTGGGATCAAAATGATCAAGGGGGTGCTTGCCTTGCTCCTCGACGGTGTAAATTTGGATCTGTCGTCGATAGCGTAGTCGACGGTCTCAGCGTCTATACGTCGAATACGAACATGGCAAATAAGATACTTCAATATCGATGAAGAAGCAAATACACATACCACAAAGACAGCAACTAAAAGATTCAAATGAAATCAACTCGATTCAATCAATGATGACAATTACCTAATCAAGTCATGCACTAGCCAAGTTATAAGACTTTAATCTTAAGGGTAAAAGCTTAATGACATACAACATGATTATAGGTAATATTTTATTTTAGTTTACTTAATTCAGAAGCTAAGATTGTAGAATTAGGTTTAACAAAGTTCATTTGTAGGGTGTAAGACTAATTGTACTAATACAAATTATATAAAGCAACCCTAATCACATTTAATGAAAGAACATGGTAAATTCTAACTTTTATCTTCTTGATTGGTCCTAATCAGTGTAATGAGCACAAGGAAACAAGTTTCATTCATTTTGGATGATTCTTGATTAAGTTATTGCAATCATATTAAATTTATGCATTAAATAAAGTTCTAATATGAAATTTTCACAAACTAGCTCCAAATCCAAATCTAATTACATATTTGGACAGTACTTGACCTAAGGATTCAAACAAAATTTGTTTCACTCAATTTGGACCTATTTTGCAAAATCTTTGTATGCTACATATTCAAATTTCAAGCTTTAAATTCAAATTCAGATTTAATTTGCTAAACAAGTTTCAAATGTTTTTACATATTATGAAACTAGATGATTTATGATAAATTTAGGAATTTATCTCATTCAATTTGGAGCTATAGTTTAAAAGTTATGGAAATTTGGATTATTTCGGTTCAATTAATACAGAGAATAAGGAAATACGCTTTCCTTAAAGGAAAGCGCATTTCAGCGTTTTTGCGCGGGCTAACACTCAAACTGGGCTGTGGTCACTGGCGCCTGGGCCCGGCCCGTCAGCGACTCGCGTCTTGGCGCCTGCAAGACCTGGCCCAGGCCCGCATGGCGGCGAGGCTTGGCTCGGTGCAGCGCAAGCGTGGGGCTGACCTCCGGGCCGCGTGGCGAGACACTGGCGAGGAGTTGGCCGACGACCTCGCCGGCGGCTCTCCGGCGGCGTCGATCGAATTTGGCCGGTGGCACTAGCTTCACGAGGTCATGGTGATTCCAGGGAACCTCTTGGTTATAGGTGGTGTTCGGAGGAAATGAGCGCACGGCGGTGGCCGTGGCGCTTCACTGGCGCAAGGTGCGGCGACGCTATGGTTCAATCCGGGATGAATGGCCATGCGTAAGAGCTTTAGGAGATCATAAGGACCCTATTCATGCACTTAGATCGGAGGAAGAGTGAGCAGGCGTTGTTCTCACCGTCTTGGCGGCCGAAGCGGCGGCGGAGGGGTCGCCGCAGTCTTGGGTCAACTCGGAGTGCTTTAAGCTGGAAGAAGGTGCGCAAAAGGTTCGTGAGTACCCGTGAATGCTCAAGGATTAACCAATTTGGACATTCTCTTACCGTGGTGAAACAATTTGGGATTTCCCCCAAATCGCGTTTCGCCGGCGGCGAAGAAGAAGGGCTCGGCTCGGCCGGTTTTGGGTGCTAAAGTGTAAAAGGCTGGGTGCTATGGACTCCACTGAGTTTGAGGGTTCTATTCGTTCCTTTAAATAGGCGGGGGAAGGCGGTAACGAGTGGGTTGGCTCAGAGAAGAAATGGCGGCAGTCTCGGCTCGGGTTCTCTGGAAGTCCTCCTCGGCCGCAGCATGGGCAGAGCGCAGGCTGGCAGCGAGGTGTCAGGGTGACCTCGAGTGGCGCGAGATTGCGGCGCGGAAGCGACAAGGAATGAGGCGGTAAGGGTTGGCTCCATTGAGAGTGAGAGAGAGCAGAGAAAGAAGAGAAGAGGAAGAAGGAGCTGACAGGTGGGGCTCGGGTCCACCCGCAGCGGGACAAGAGAGAAAGAGAGGAGAGAATGGGAGGTTGACGCGTGGGCACAGAGGGTTCTGGGTCCCGTCCCCAGTGGCGTTGGCGCCTGAGCTGATCGAAGAGCCACTGATGGCGTGGCCCTACACGTAAGGGAAATGAAGGGAGAGAGAGAGACTTCTACTCCCTTCCCCTGACAGCACAATGCAACAATTAATTCACGGGTCAGGACTTCACTGGAATTTTCGAAACTTTTTTACCAAGTTAATGGGTAAGTTATCTACGTCCAGTAAAATTTTGAGGTTAAAATGTGCTATAGTTATTTAATTAAAAATCTGACAATGAAAGCTGCACAGAATATCCAATTTAGTTTTCAGCTTGGTTAAGGGACTAAATCAACCTATTAAATTTTGAAATATTTACTGAAGGTTTGGTTATAAACAATGGATCTATCATAAAAATTTCAACATTAAATTCTCATTATTTAATTCTCCATAAATCTTTTATTGATTTCTGCAGAATTTCAAATTTGCCTAAAATAAATGCTAAATCATAGCAAAATTGCTTATTAATTTTTGAAACTTTTTGTGGGTGAAGATAATATGTCTGAGGTCTTATGGTAAAAATCCCAAGGTCTAGATTTCTCCACAATTCTCTCTAAAAAATCTGACATTGGACTGGCCAGAGAAAGGATTTATCATTTTTAATTGTTTTCTTCACTAATAAAAGCATTCACATGGTCTTTTGACCATCTAGGGGTATCTTCTAGGGTTTGGCCAGGTTATACAAGATTTTTACTATGGTAATTTCATTTCTTACCACTTTACTATTTTCTCTTTTCTTTTCTTTTCTTTCTTAAATTCCATTATTCATTTAATTAATTCAACCAATAGATCAAAAATCAATAAATGCACATAAAATCAAGAAATGCAACACAAAACTAATTTCACATTTTTAATATTTGATTTTTATTACTTTTATAAATTTGAGGATGTTACAGATCTACCCCCCTTACAAAAAATCTCGTCCTCGAGATTTGCGAGGGCTAAGGAAAACTAAAAGAAGTCTGGAAACTCTTTCATCAGATGATCCTCACGCTCCCACGTAGCTTCTTCTTCAGTATGATTACTCCACTGAACTTTCAACATTCTGTGGATCTTGTTTCTCGTGTGTCGCTCGGCTTCTTCAAGAATGCGAACAGGACGCTCTCGATAAGATAGATCAGGTTGTAAATCGAGATCGTCGAGATTTGCGAGATCAGTCGGCACACGAAGACACTTCTTAAGTTGTGATACATGAAAGACATTATGAACTTCAGACAAACGGGATGGCAGTTCCAACTTATATGCCATCTCTCCCATCTTTGCGATAATTGGAAACGGTCCAATATATCGAGGGGCTAATTTCCCGCGGATTTGGAAACGACGAACTCCGCGAAGAGGAGAAACTTTCAAATAGACATGATCTCCGACTTCAAAGCTTAATTCACGTCGACGATTGTCGGCGTAACTTTTCTGACGAGATTGGGCTTCTTTAAGTCGACTCCTAATCATGTCAACTTGCTCTTGGGCTTCTTGGATAATGTCTGGGCCAAAGAAATTTCTTTCCCCAGTTTCAGACCAAAAGAGAGGGGTTCGGCACTTTCTTCCGTAAAGTGCTTCAAAAGGGGACATCTGGAGACTGGCTTGAAAGCTATTATTATAGGAGAATTCAGCAAAAGGTAAGCTTTTCTCCCAATTCATGCCATAAGATAGCACACAAGCTCTCAGCATGTCCTCCAGGGTCTGATTTGTCCGCTCAGTTTGTCCATCTGTTTGGGGATGATAAGCTGTACTGAAATTCAGCTTTGTCCCTAACAGAGTATGCAAACTTTCCCAGAAACGAGATGTGAACTGGGATCCACGATCGGACACTATAGTTTTAGGAACTCCATGAAGACGAATGATATTTTCCAAATATAACTCAGCAAGTTTGTCACCTTGGTATGTGGTTTTGACCGGAATAAAGTGAGCAACTTTAGTCAGTCGGTCAACAATAACCCATATGGAATCATGTCCTTTTCTGGTTTTTGGCAAGCCGGTAATGAAATCCATACAGATATCGTCCCACTTCCATTCTGGAATTTCAAGAGGTCGAAGGAGACCAGCTGGGCGTTGGTGCTCGGCTTTTACTCGCTGACATACGTCACATTTCGCGACATACTCGGCGATTTCCTTTTTCATGCCGGGCCACCAATATTCCTGCTTTAGATCCTGATACATCTTCGTGCTTCCAGGATGGATAGAAAGAGGTGATTCATGAGCTTCACTCAAGATCAACTTCTTGATTTCTAGATCACTGGGGATATAGATTCGATTCTTGAATTGAAGTATACCATCCGAATTTTCCGAATATCCTGATTCAACCTCGAGTGGCATATCTTCTCGGATTTTGGATATGGCCTCATCTTTGGATTGGGCCATTTTAATTTGGGTTTTTAGATTTGGTTGCATGTGGAGATTAGCAACAAATCCTTTTTCAACAATTCCCAAATTAAGCTTCTGGAACTCCTTTACTAATTCAGATTGATCAGTGTATGCTGACACCGTCATACAATGAAGCTTACGGCTCAGAGCATCTGCTACGACATTAGCTTTACCAGGATGGTAATGAATACTAAGGTCGTAATCCTTTATTAGCTCCAGCCATCTCCTTTGTCGCAGATTAAGATCTGGCTGAGTAAAGAAGTAGTTTAAGCTCTTATGATCTGTGTAGATGTCACATTTGTTTCCAATAAGATAGTGACGCCAGATTTTGAGGGCATGCAGTACTGCAGCTAACTCCAGATCATGAGTTGGATAACTAAGTTCATGAGGTCGAAGCTGACGAGAAGCATAAGCTACGACTTTCATCTCTTGCATCAACACGCAACCAAGACCATTGCGTGAAGCATCGCAATAGACATCGAAGCTCTTATGGACGTCGGGTAACACCAAAGATCGGGCTGTGGTTAACCGTTTCTTCAATTCCAGAAAACTTGCTTCGCATTCTGGAGTCCATTCATATTTCTTTTCTTTCTTCAAGAGCTGAGTCAAAGGTTTAGCGATTTTGGAGAAGTTTTCGATAAAGCGGCGATAATATCCCGCTAGACCGAGGAAACTTCGGATTTGAGGAACAGATTTTGGTTGCTCCCAGTTTTGGACTGCTTGAACTTTGCTGGGATCAACAGAAATTCCACCTTTGGAAAGGATATGCCCGAGGAATGCAACTTCCTTTAACCAAAATTCACATTTCTCGAACTTGGCATATAATTTATGTTCTCGGAGTTTTTCCAGAACTAAGTGTAGATGTTGGGTATGATCTTCTTCATTTTTAGAATAGATGAGGATATCATCTATGAATACCACTACGAACTTGTCGAGATACTCCATAAAGGCTTTATTCATTAAGCTCATAAAGCTAGCTGGAGCATTTGTAAGTCCGAAGGACATTACGACATATTCATATAAGCCGTATCGAGTGGTAAAAGCTGTTTTAGGAATATCCTCCGGTCGAATTTTCAATTGATAATAGCCATGTCTAAGATCAATTTTGGAGAAGATTTGGGCGCCGGTTAATTGATCGAACAAATCATCGATACGGGGTAGAGGATATTTGTTTTTGATGGTAACATCATTGAGAGCACGATAATCCACACACATGCGTAGACTACCGTCCTTTTTACTGACAAAGAGAACAGGGCTACCCCATGGAGAAGTACTAGGTCGAATGAACTTTTTATCTAACTGTTCTTGAATTTGCTTTTTGAGTTCTACTAACTCATTTGGTGGCATTCGATAAGGTCTTTTGGAAATTGGAGCTGTACCAGGTATAAGATCAATGACGAACTCTAAGTCACGATCTGGTGGCAAACCTGGCAATTCTTCTGGAAATACATCGGGAAAGTTGGAAACTACAGGAACAGATTTAATCTTTTCCATTACCAATGTATTTAAGTATAATCTTAATTCGGAAAGATTCTGGGTGGAACTAAAGTTCACTTCAACTCCATCAGGATTAATAAGAGATATGGATCTTTTAGCACAATCTATCTGTCCTTTATTCTTAGCTAACCAATCCATACCAAGAATGATGTCTAATCCTGGGGTTTCTATAAGAATAAGATCAGCATAAAATAAAACTTCATTTATTTCAATGCTAACCTTAGGACACATTTTAGTAGTTCTCATTTTTGCTCCAGGAGAATAGATTATCATGGACATGGGTAAAGATTCAGTTTGGATTTGATGTGATTCTACGAACTTCTTGGATATAAAGGAATGAGATGCACCGGAATCAAATAACACCAAAGTGGGAATAGATCGAACGGGGAACATACCCAGAACCACATCTGGTGCTTCCGTTGCTTCCTTAGCCGTCACATGATGTAAACGTCCCTGATTGGCGGCTTGAGCAGGTGCAGGTCTTTTGGCTTGTTGTCCTCCAGCTCCTTGAGGACGACCAGGGGGTTGCTGAGGAACTCCCTTGCTTGGGCAATTATTGGCATAATGTCCAAGCTGCTTGCACTTGAAGCATGTGACATTTGGAGTCTGAGTTGATGCTCCGGTAGGACGTGCTCCAGTAGGGTTTGCCGGACGAGGCAAAGGCTGTCGAGGTCGAGGGGCAGGACCTTGACGCCTTTGCTTCTGTGGCGGAGCAAATGGTCGCGCATTACCCTGAGGTGCAGGGCGAGGCCTGGATGGGCTTGCACTGGCATTCTTCTGTGCCATCCATTTCCTCTTACGCGACTCCATGGCAGCTCGAGTGCTATGCTCCACTCGAATAGACTTGTCCACCAGAGTTTGGAAGTCATTGATATCAATGGCAGCTAATGCACACTTGATTTCTTCATTAAGGTTATCCCGAAAGCGTTCCAGCTTGCGCGCTTCAGGGGTAACTTCTAATGGTGCATAGCGGGATAGGTAATTAAAGCGATTAAGATACTCCATTACCGTCTGATTCCCTTGGCGGAGGTCAAGGAATTCCCGTCTTTTGATATCCATCAGACTGGAAGGAATATGAGTTCGGCGAAAAGTATCTTTGAAGGTCTCCCATGAAATCTGATCCACTGGAAGTATAGCTTGGTAGTTCTCCCACCATAATGCAGCAGCTCCTCCCAACTGATAAGATGCATAAAGAACTTTCTCTCGATCATTGCACTGTGCAATGTTCAACTTGCTCTCCATTGTTCGCAGCCAGTCATCTGCGTCCAATGGGTCAGCAGCAGTAGAGAATGTAGGAGGCCGAGTCTTTAGAAACTCAGACAACCTTGATGGTGGAGCACCACCACCACTTCCTCCAACAGGGACTCCTTGATGGGAAGTATTCTGAACTAACTGTTGCAGAAGAAGTGTATGGGTTTGACGGTTTTGCTCGATCATTGCCAGAACTTGCGCCATTGTGGGCGGACCTGGCAATTGCTCCTCCGGAATTCCACCTTGCTGATTAGGATTTGAATCTGGATTGGGTGGATCTGGCACTTGATGAGAAGATGAAGCCCTTGCAGAAGGGTGAATCGGATTAGGTTGCGCTGGAGTGGGCAACGTTTCGCGAGGAGGAAAAGGCTCCTGCGATGCCTCACTCTCCAAGATCCCGCGGAGAGATCTGGTTACAGGCATCCTGAAATTTCAATTCAGATGAGAAAATAATGTATTGTAATTAAATGATTTAAGCTGGTAGCCTAAAAATTTAAACTCAAACTCATTGGTTAATAGGCAACATTTCATTCCCTAAAATATTATTATTCTTAAAGAAATTCATTAACAAGGGAGGTGTGTTATTATGTTATGTTATATTGTAAAAGATAAACACAAAGGATCACATCATCGTGAAATTGTAATAAAACATTAGAAAGTCACGAGAAGGAACCAAAACAAGCAGAAATAAACAGTAACAGCACTTTATTCAACTGCATATTAACAACATGTACAACAAAAGTATGGCAACCTCACAACTCAACACTACATGACCACATGTGCTGCTACAACTAAAGGTAAACCTACTCCAAACCTGGCGCTACAACGTCCTCGCCAGTAGACTCAACAGGATCCGCAGGGGTAGAGTCAGTCACCGTGGCGGGAAAGGTACCACGACGCCTGTAAACCTGCGTCACACGGGGACGCAGTACACCTGCAGCGACCTGTCCAAGTCTGACCCGCGACAGACGTGGACGACTAACTCCTGTGGACATCCTAGCCCGTCGGGAACGTCTAGTGGCCCTAGCAGACCTAGGTGTAGGAGTACCAGGCACCTCCTGGGCTGGCAACAAAGTAGCATCGTCGCCAAGTGTAGACCTAGAGAACAAACCCATAGCCACGAAAGGAGCTATGGCGTTCTCTAAAAAGGCTACTCTCCCACGTGCTACGTAGTACTCTATCTTGCCGACGGTGGTATCGGTCGAAAGCATGAAGGAACTCAACTATGATCCTATAGTGCTCATTAGGCAATCGAATCCGGGATCTATGTAACTAGTGTCTCCTCGGCAACAAAGCGGTATCTCTCGGTAAATGATCGCCATCTCTGGAAGAGCGTGGCGTGATCGAACGATGGCCATATAAGCAACATCGCTCAACGCAGAAGATACCAAGCTCCACGACCATCAAAAGTACGACCGCCTCTCGAATCGTGTCCTAGCTGGGATCTCAATCCTAGCTATGTACTCTATCGAAACTGGACTCGCCATCCTCTGGTAGACGGTGTATCGAGGTGTCTCAAACTGTGCATAATCTAACATCTGTGCTAAGACTCCCATCAATCCCGCTCCCAGACGCTCGGAAGTGTGAAAGCACGGCGAATACCCTTCCATCTGCACATTTAATAAGGAATTAGTATTCCAGATTAAATGCAAGATGCAACGATAACGCACAAAAGTAAAGAGTAGAAGACAACATAGTAAAGAATTAATAACAGATATAACAAGTTTTATATTCCTAAGTGTAATGTGTCTATTCAAAATTTTAATTTCCCTCTTAACGACCATTCTAACTAAGGTTCTTCTACAGGCAGCGTGGCTCTGATACCAAACTGTGAGACCCTCATTTTTATGTCAGTAAATAACATAAATATGAGGCTCTTTAAGTGCATCCTGTGCCATTCCCATGATCAGTGGCTGGCACGCACAAACACAATTTGGATATTACAGCCACACAGATACACATTTTATTACATCACAAGTTTTATAGTGATATTACAATACCAAAAGTAGCAGGAAAATTAAAACCATGTCTCATAGTATGCCATCTATTCCATAACTCCACAGGCAACTGCTGAGATGAACCTAGAAAGATCAGTCGTCGCTAAAATTCGCAGGTTCCTCATAATCATTCCCGTCATTATCGAAATCTTGCTCATCACCTAAAAATATTTGTTGAAGCAAGTTGAGTACTTTGGTACTCGCAAGACTTTGTAGTGTATGCAATTCCTGGAATATATGCAGGCTGAAATAGAAAGTGGGTTTCTACGGTTGTTTTGCATAAAGCGAAAGTTTTGAATGAGGTAGTACTGAATAATAATGGAAAGCATAAAGAAAACTTCAAAGACAGTTTGATAAGTAATTGAAATAACAAGTAATAAAAAGATAATAACATTTTACTCACGGCCCTTTGTGAGTAAAATAACGAACAAGACCCTCCATGGTCTTAACAAGTCCAAAATAACTGTAAATGACATTTATACAGAATTGAATCATTTCCAAAGCATTTAAACAAGTTTTTGAAAATAGAAAACAATTAACTAGTGTCAGTTCGCCAAGTCGTCCATGACCGTGGACACGGCTATTCGAATAGTTTTAGACTCTGCAGAGTTTGTACTGCTTTACCCACAAGATATGTTCTCCCTTTTTGCAAGCTATAAGACACACTTCCTTTGGTATGCCCGCGAGGAGTTCATAACGAAACTGTTCGATTATTTGAACCTTAACTTTGCACTAGCCCAGTGACGTTACCCCTGACTATGATGGAAGCAAACAAACGGTGAAGCAATAGTGTTTGGGAGCCCGCGGCTCAAATGGTACAACAACAGCCCCAAATTCATAGCCAGGCGTACACCGTTACAACGGCAAATGCCAACACCTCGGTGATGACACCTCCCTCGAGCAAACCTGTCTCGGGAATGCCCGTGCTACAACTGCCTACCAATGTGCAAAGCTAATTCCCAAATAATTTAATAAGTTAAGACTGTCCCAGTCCAGTACTTGTGGATGTACGGTTTACTTGGATCATGCAACACTACGTTCGGTCCTTGAGTGACATGGGCGATAACTCCACCCTAGCTACGTACACGTTAAAACATGTACAACCGGCTATTGCCAATAATCACCCACGTCAAAACAGTAGTTTTATTTTCATTTTTATCAAACTACCAGTATCCTTTACTGCTTAAATAAATCATAAAAGGTTTCATAAAGAAAAGTGTGGGTGTAAACATTTCCAATTTTGACCTATAGCAGTGCTAAGCATCATTAAGCAAATGCAATTAGTAATCGTTATAGCCCATCTATGGAATGAATCTACCCATACCTATGGTCATTATGGAATTCACGTCAACATGATTGAAGTAATCCATCAATTTGGGTTATAGCTACCAGGGACTTAAAATAGACATTTAAATCATAAGCATGCAGGAAGATTCTTAATCACATTTTAGTTGATTATGAAATCTGGGATCAAAATGATCAAGGGGGTGCTTGCCTTGCTCCTCGACGGTGTAAGCTGGATCTGTGTCGTCGATAGCGTAGTCGACGGTCTCAGCGTCTATACGTCGAATACGAACATGGCAAATAAGATACTTCAATATCGATGAAGAAGCAAATACACATACCACAAAGACAGCAACTAAAAGATTCAAATGAAATCAACTCGATTCAATCAATGATGACAATTACCTAATCAAGTCATGCACTAGCCAAGTTATAAGACTTTAATCTTAAGGGTAAAAGCTTAATGACATACAACATGATTATAGGTAATATTTTATTTTAGTTTACGAATTCAGGAAGCTAAGATTGTAGAATTAGGTTTAACAAAGTTCATTTGTAGGGTGTAAGACTAATTGTACTAATACAAATTATATAAAGCAACCCTAATCACATTTAATGAAAGAACATGGTAAATTCTAACTTTTATCTTACTGACTGGTCCTAATCAGTGTAATGAGCACAAGGAAACAAGTTTCATTCATTTTGGATGATTCTTGATTAAGTTATTGCAATCATATTAAATTTATGCATTAAATAAAGTTCTAATATGAAATTTTCACAAACTAGCTCCAAATCCAAATCTAATTACATATTTGGACAGTACTTGACCTAAGGATTCAAACAAAATTTGTTTCACTCAATTTGGACCTATTTTGCAAAATCTTTGTATGCTACATATTCAAATTTCAAGCTTTAAATTCAAATTCAGATTTAATTTGCTAAACAAGTTTCAAATGTTTTTACATATTATGAAACTAGATGATTTATGATAAATTTAGGAATTTATCTCATTCAATTTGGAGCTATAGTTTAAAAGTTATGGAAATTTGGATTATTTCGGTTCAATTAATACAGAGAATAAGGAAATACGCTTTCCTTAAAGGAAAGCGCATTTCAGCATTTTTGCGCGGGCTAACACTCAAACTGGGCTGCGGTCACTGGCGCCTGGGCCCGGCCGTCGGCGACTTCAGGCGAAGCGACACGGCCGCACGATCGGCCCGCATGGCGGCGAGGCTTGGCTCGGGCGCGCTGAAGCGTGGGGCTGACCTCCCGGGCCCGCGTGACAGAGACACGGCGCAGGGGAGTTGGCCGACGACCTCGCCGGCGGCTCTCCGGCGGCGTCGATCGAATTTGGTCAGTGGCACTAGCTTCACGAGGTCATGGTGATTCCAGGGAACCTCTTGGTTATAGGTGGTGTTCGGAGGAAATGAGCGCACGGCGGTGACCGGCGGCGCTTCACGGCGGCGCAAGGTGCGGCGACGCTATGGTTCAATCCGGGATGAATGGCCATGCGTAAGAGCTTTAGGAGATCATAAGGACCCTATTCATGCACTTAGATCGGAGGAAGAGTGAACGGGCAGTGTTCTCACCGTGCGGCGGCGAAGGCGGCGGAGGGGGTCGCACGGTGCGGGGTCAACTCGGAGTGCTTTAAGCTGGAAGAAGGTGCGCAAAAGGTTCGTGAGTACCCGTGAATGCTCAAGGATTAACCAATTTGGACATTCTCTTACCGTGGTGAAACAATTTGGGATTTCCCCCAATTCGCGTTTCGCCGGCGGCGAAGAAGAAGGGCTCGGCTCGGCCGGTTTTGGGTGCTAAAGTGTAAAAGGCTGGGTGCTATGGACTCCACTGAGTTTGAGGGTTCTATTCGTTCCTTTAAATAGGCGGGGGAAGGCGGTAACGAGTGGGTTGGCTCAGAGAAGCAATGGCGGCAGTCTCGGCTCGGGTTCTCTGGAAGTCCTCCTCGGCCGGAGCATGGGCAGAGCGCAGGCTGGCAGCGAGGTGTCAGGGTGACCTCGAGTGGCGCGAGATTGCGGCGCGGAAGCGACAAGGAATGAGGCGGTAAGGGTTGGCTCCATTGAGAGTGAGAGAGAGCAGAGAAAGAAGAGAAGAGGAAGAAGGAGCTGACAGGTGGGGCTCGGGTCCACCCGCAGCGGGACAAGAGAGAAAGAGAGGAGAGAATGGGAGGTTGACGCGTGGGCACAGAGGGTTCTGGGTCCCGTCCCCAGTGGCGTTGGCGCCTGAGCTGATCGAAGAGCCACTGATGGCGTGGCCCTACACGTAAGGGAAATGAAGGGAGAGAGAGAGACTTCTACTCCCTTCCCCTGACAGCACAATGCAACAATTAATTCACGGGTCAGGACTTCACTGAAATTTTCGAAACTTTTTGACCAAGTTGATGGGTAAGTTATCTACGTCCAGTAAAATTTTGAGGTTAAAATGTGCTATAGTTATTTAATTAAAAATCTGACAATGAAAGCTGCACAGAATATCCAATTTAGTTTTCAGCTTGGTTAAGGGACTAAATCAACCTATTAAATTTTGAAATTTTTACTGAAGGTTTGGTTATAAACAATGGACCTATCATAAAAATTTCAACATTAAATTCTCATTATTTAATTCTCCATAAATCTTTTATTGATTTCTGCAGAATTTCAAATTTGCCTAAAATAAATGCTAAATCATAGCAAAATTGCTTATTAATTTTTGAAACTTTTTGTGGGTGAAGATAATATGTCTGAGGTCTTATGGTAAAAATCCCAAGGTCTAGATTTCTCCACAATTCTCTCTAAAAAATATGACATTGGACTGGCCAGAGAAAGGATTTATCATTTTTAATTGTTTTCTTCACTAATAAAAGCATTCACATGGTCTTTTGACCATCTAGGGGTATCTTCTAGGGTTTGGCCAGGTTATACAAGATTTTTACTATGGTAATTTCATTTCTTACCACTTTACTATTTTCTCTTTTCTTTTCTTTTCTTTCTTAAATTCCATTATTCATTTAATTAATTCAACCAATAGATCAAAAATCAATAAATGCACATAAAATCAAGAAATGCAACACAAAACTAATTTCACATTTTTAATATTTGATTTTTATTACTTTTATAAATTTGAGGATGTTACATAAGATAAGACAAGTGTCTTACCACGATTGAAACAACGGAAAAGATTGCAAGGATATCAACGCGGCTCACGATAAACTTAGTTCATCGAACCAGTCTTAGGTTAGGGTTTTGATTCGGCTTTAAAGATGATATGACGATGAGACTAGGCTCACGTCATGATGATAGAGGAGATGAGGACATCGCACTAGGGCTCTTGCATGAATGCACGCATGCGATGACAACGAAGCGATGAGAGCCAAGCGTTAACGATGAAGCGTTAACGGCGAAACGTTAACGGTGGAACGTTAACGACGGAGCGTTAACGACAGAGCGTTAACGGTGAAACGTTAACGGCAAAACGTTAACGGAGGAACGTTAACGGCGAAACGTTAACGGCGGAGCGTTAACGACGGAGCGTTAACGGGGAAACGTTAACGGAGGAATGTTAACGGAGCGTTAACGATAAAACGTTAACGGTGGAACGTTAACGGAGCGTTAACGGGAAAATGTTAACGGAGGAGGTCAAACAATGATAGGATACTCATGAGGCGAAGTAGCGACCGTCGGTACAACGACATGGCCGCGACAACACGCTACCAAGGACGGCTAACCGGTGCGGGAACCGGCGGCACGGGCTAGGTTGAAAGACGACGGGTTTAGGCCGGAATCGGGCTTCTCGGCAAACGGAGACCAAAAGAACCTTAATGATGGACCAAAACAGTACAAGATGATCCTCCGGACGCGACAACACGGCCGGAGCGAACCAAAATAGCCGGCGTCAAAAGGCGACGCGCGGCGACGGCAAACGGTGGCCTAAATATATAAAAAAAAATTCCGGAGGATGGGATGGCAAAGGAAGAATGTCTACTGCGTAGAACGCGGCGAGACGAGCTCAACGGTATAGGCGGATTTTGCGGCGCCCTTCCGGATTAATCACAAACTGGCGATTAACGGGTTTCGGATCAAAACTTTGGACGGCCATAACTTCTAGAATAATGATCGGAACTTAACGAAATTTGACCGAGAGCTAGATGGGACCAAGAGGCACACCATGACGCAGGTGGCTCGAAGAAATACCTTCTGGAACAGCGGGGAACGCGCGAGGAAGTTTGCCGCTGTTTGGAACGCAGTCTGAACGGAGAATTTATTTTTCTGCGCCAAATCCAGAGTGCAAAACCTTGGGGCAAGATGTGCATCCTATAGAGGACATCTCCAGGAGTCTACACAAAAAATTTCACCGTCAAACTCGAAAAATTGAGGGAGTTATGGCCTCGGCAAGATTCGAGATTGAAACGGCCATAACTTTTGATCCCGTTGACCAAATTGGCTAAATTTTGGACAGAAAGCATATGGTACCTTGTGGCACACCATGGCGAAGACGGACCACGAAAAGAGTCGACGAGCTGCCCGGGACGCGGCTCCAAAGTTCGGCCGGCGTTGGGCGATGTTCGGGCGACATTGGATGGATCTCGGAGTTTTGGAGATGATCCGGAGGTTGAAGATCCGTGGGAGAGGTCATGGGAGGTCTACATGAGGTTAGGGTGGCAGCTAGGTCAAGAAAAATCAAGTTTGGACGCGTTTGGAGCAAAAACGGGTCTTATAGGCATTTTATCGAGCAGTTTCCGTGCATGAAACGGATTGGAGTTGATCTCGTCAAGATCTGGGCCATCCGATCTGCGATCAACGGCTGGGGAGGAGGGGCGACGTGGCCCATCGGGGCTGCGGCGTGGCAGCCAAGCGGGGCGCGGCTCGTGGGCGGCCAGGCCGAGTCTTGTGAGGAGGTGCGAGTGGGCGGCTGGCGTCTTGACTGGCGGCGGAGTGGGGAGGCTGGGCCGGCTGGTGGGAGGAGAGAGAGGGATGAGGCCCAAATCAATTTTCGGAATTTTGCAGCATTTTTCCAATAAAAACAATTCCACAAATTCAAATAAATCAAATGAGGCAATAAAAATACCAGAAAAAATTCTAGAAAAATTCTAGAAAATATTTTGAGACATTTTTAACTCAAATAAAATATTTTCAACAAAAATTTATATAAAATTTTCCAAATAATTAATTAAATTCAATAAAAGATCCTAATACAATTCGATTCCGAATAAATCCAATAAATAGCAAACGAGCTCCGAAAAATCTCAAAAATTACAGGAAAACTTCTTGAAGCACAAGGAATCCAAATAAAATAAAATAAATTTTATTTGAGGTTTAGAATAATCAAATTAAATTGTTTTAGCTTTTAGAAAATTAAAATCAAGCTTTATAAACGCGAGAAAAACAACGAAAATTTTTGGGAAGCTAAACTAAACTGTAAGACCCTCAGTTTTATGTTAGTAAATAACATAAATATGAGGCTCTTTGAGTGCATCCTGTGCCATTCCCATGATCAGTGGCTGGCACGCACAAACACAATTTGGATATTACAGCCACACAGATACACACTTTTATTACATCACAAGTTTTATAGTGTTATTACAATACCAAAAGTAGCAGGAAATTAAACCATGTCTCATAGTCTGCCATCTATTCCATAACTCCACAGGCAACTGCTGAGATGAACCTAGAAAGATCAGTCGTCGCTAAAATTCGCAGGTTCCTCATATTCATTCCCGTCATTATCGAAATCTTGCTCATCACCTAAAAATATTTGTTGAAGCAAGTTGAGTACTTTGGTACTCGCAAGACTTTGTAGTGTATGCAATTCCTGGAATATATGAGGCTGAAATAGAAAGTGGATTTCTACGGTTGTTTTGCATAAAGCGAAAGTTTTGAATGAAGTAATACTGAATAGTAATGAAAGCATAAATAAAACTTTTAAGACAATTTGATAAGTAATTGAAATAACAGGTAATAAAAAGAATAATAACATTTTACTCACGGCCCTTTGTGAGTAAATTAACGAAAAGACCCTCCATGGTCTCATATGAACAAATGTGGCAATAAGTGACATAAAAGGGATATAAATTATTTCTCAAATCATTTAATCAAAGGTTTTTGAAAACAGAAACAGCTAACTAGTGTCAATTCGCCAAGTCATCCATGACCGTGGATACGGCTATTCGAATAGTTTTAGACTCTGCAGAGTTTGTACTGCTTTACCCACAAGATATGTTCTCCCTTTTTGCAAGCTATAAGACACACTTCCTTTGGTATGCCCGCGAGGAGTTCATAACGAAACTGTTCGATTACTTGAACCTTAACTTTGCACTAGCCCAGTGACGTTACCCCTGACTATGATGGAAGCAAACAAACGGTGAAGCAATAGTATTCAGGAGCCCGCGGCTCAAATGGTACAACAACAGCCCCAATTCATAGCCAGGCGTACACCGTTACAACGGCAGATGCCAACACCTCGGTGATGACACCTCCCTCGAGCAAACCAATACCCGGAATGCTCGTGCTACAACTGCCTACCAATGTGCAAAGCTAATTCCCAAATAATTTAATAAGTTAAGACTGTCCCATTACAGTACTTGTGGATGTACGGTTATACTTGGATCATGCAACACTACGTTCGGTCCTTAAAGTGACATGGGCGATACTCCACCCTAGTTACGTACACGTTAAAACATGTACAACTGGCTATTGCCAATAATCACCCACATCAAAACAGTAGTTTTATTTTCATTTTTATCAAACTACCAGTATCCTTTACTGCTTAAATAAACCATAAAAGATTTCACAAAGAAGTGTGTATGAGGGTGTAGATGTCAACGTATCATTCTAAGCATTGCTAAGCAGATGCAATTAATATTCGTTATAGCCCATCTTTTAATTGAGTACCCATTCCTATGGTTAACATGGGGTTTACGTTGATATGATTAAGACAATATACCAACTTTGGGTTATAACTACCAAGAGCGTGAAATAAATAGTTAAAATATGAGCATGCAGGAAGATTCTTAATCACATTTTAGTTGGTTATGAAATCTGGGTTCAAGAATGATCAAAGGGGTGCTTGCCTTGCTCCTCGGCGGTGTAAGCTGGATCTGTGTCGTCGGTAGCGTAGTCGGTAATCTCAGCGTCTATTCACAATTAAGAACATGGCAAAAGAATACTTCAATATCGATAAAAGAAGCAAATACATAAACAATAAAGATAGCAATTGAAGGATTCAAATGGATTCAATTCAAATCAACCAATGATGGCAATCACTTCATCTCTTTATCATTTCAAGTATGAACTAAGATATATGGTTCTAATCTAAAGATTAAAGCTTAGGGACATATAACACAGCTACCTTCTTTGTGTATTATTTCATTTTAATTTACGAATTCAGGAAGCTAAGATTGTAAAGTTGAATATAATGAAATTCATTTTCAAGGTGTGGTGTTAGTTGTATTAATATTAAACATTGCATAAGGTATCTTCAAACATGTCAAACAAAAGTAGCATGGTACACCCTAACCTTTATCTTACTAACTGGTCCTAATTAATGTAATTAGCACAATAAAACAAGATTCATTCTATTTGAATGATTTTTGCTCAAGTTATAGCGATTATATTGAATTTATGCATTAAGTAAAGTCTTAATATGAAAATTTCACAAACTAACTCCAAATCCAAATCTAATTACATATTTGGACAGTACTTGACCTAAGGATTCCAACAAAGTTGGTTTCACTCAATTTGGACTTTATTTGCAAAATCTCTATATGCTACATATCTAAATTTCACTCTTTAAATTTAAATTCAAGTTTAAATTGCTAAACAAGTTTCAAATGTTTTTACATATTATGAAACTAGATGATTTATGATGAATTTACAAACAAGTTTCACTTGATTTGGAATTATAGATCAAAAGATATAGCCATTTAAAGTCATTCGGTTCAAAGAAATTCCAGAAAAAGGAAAATACGTTTTCCTTCAGGGAAAACGCATTCTCAGCGTTTGCGCGGGCTGGGTTTTGAACTGAGTTACGGTCACTGACGTCCTAGGCCCATTTGGCAGTGGCTCACGCGCGGGCGCATGCACATCTGCGCGAGGCTGAGAAGGTGGGCCCGCACGGCAGCGAGACGTGCCCGTGCAAGCAACTGTCCGCCCGGGTCCACATGACAGCTAGCTGAACCCGAGCCAGCTGACAGAGATGGCCCGCATGACAGCGACTCTAAGCAGGGGAGATGGCCGTCGACCTCGCCGGCGGCTCTCCGGCGGCGTCGATCGAGTTTGGAGGGTTCCTACGGCATCAGTGGACCAAGGTGAACCTAGGGGTCTACTTAGACACGGGTGGTGCTCGGAGGAATCGAGCCCTCGACGTTGGACGGCGGCGCTTCAAGGTGAAGACCGGCGCGGCGACGCTCTACTGAGATTAGGTCTTAGCGGTTATGTGGACAAGCATCAGTGGGACCTAAGGATGCTATTACTTGAGTCACTTGGAGGAAAAAGGGGTTGGGCTGAGCTCTCACCGTGCGCGGTAATGGCGGAATCGAAGTCGCACGGTGCGGGGTGCCTTCGAGTGGCTTCGGGCTGCAAGAAGGTGCGCAATAGCTTTGTGAGTATCTGTGGATGCTCAATGGTCCATCAATTTGGACATTCCCTTACCAAACTACGTCAATTTGGGTTTTCCCCCAAATCGGCTTTCGCCGGAGACGGAGAAGAAAGGCTCGGTTCAGGTGGTTTAGGGCGTGTGAGGGTGAATGAGGGGTTGCTCCAGGTTCGGCTGGGAGTAACGGTGCTAATCAATCCTTTAAATAGGTGAAGGAGGCTGTGGGGGCGAAGCTGCTCCAGGAGATAGGGTTGGCAGCCGACTCAAGCATTCTCCGGAAGTCGCCTTCCAGCTCGGTCCAAGGCAGGACGGGTCGCGGTATGGGGTTGCAGCGGCGTGGCAGAGCGACCTCGGGGCGCGCGAGATTGCGGCGGGGAAGCGACAAGGATGGAGGCGGTTCAGTGAGCTTTGTCGGCAGAGAGAGCGAGAGAGAGCAGAGAAGGAAGAGAGGAAGAAGAAACCGACAAGTGGTCCCCGGGGCCACTTGCAGTGAGACTGGAAGGGAAAGAAAGAAGGAGGGAGGAAATGGACGCGCGAGAGGTGGAGTCCCACCTGGCAGTGACGGGAAACTACGGGACCCGTCCGGCAGCGTCTTGCACACGTGGGTCCCTCGTGGAAGAGAGTAAGGGATGGAGAGGTCTGGTCCCTTCCGCTCAGACAGCACACTAAGAGAATTAAATGAGGGGTCAGGTCATCACTAGAATTTTCGAAACTTTTTGACTAAGCTGATGGTTAAGTTATCTACTTCCAGTAAAAATTTGAGGTTAAAATGATCTACGGTGATTTAATTAAAAATCTGACATTAACTGCTGCACATGAAATCCAACTTGGTTTTCAGCTTGGTTAAGGGACTGAATCAACCTATTAAATTTTGAAATTTTTACTGGAGGTGTGTTTCCATATCAAGGTTCTACCATAAAAATTTCAACACTAAATTCACACTACTTATTTCTCTAGAATTTTTTTACTGATTTCTGCAGAATTCCAAATCTGCCTAAATTAAATGCTAACTCATAGCAAAATTGCTTAATAATTTTTGAAACTTTTTGTGGGTGAAAGTGATAAGTCTGAGGTCTTATGGTAAAAATTCCAAGGTCTAGATCGCTCTACATTGTTCTCTAAAAATCTGACATGGGACTGGCCAGAGATAGGATTTATCATTTTTAATTGTTTTCTTTATCAATAAATGCATACACATGGTCTTTTGACCATCTAGGGGTATCTTCTAGGGTTTGGCCAGGTTATACAAGATTTTTACCATGGTAATTTCATTTCTTACCATTTTACTATTTTCTCTTTTCTTTTCTTTTCTTTCTTAAATTCCATTATTCATTTCAACAATTAATTCAACCAATAGATCTAAAATCAATAAATGCACATAAAATCAAGAAATGCAACACAAAACTGATTTCACATTTTTAATATTTGATTTTTATTACTTTATAAATTTGAGGATGTTACATAAACCAAAATTTTTGAAAACCCAAATTTTGGGATGTTACATGCGTGCTACAGTAACCACGTTGCTACAGTGTTTTCTGTTTTTTGGTTCTTGTTTGCATGCTTGTTCTAATTCTAGATTGATTTTTGTTATTTGAGTTTCATCTTGATTTGATCCATCAAAAACCTTTCTAGTGTATTGATCTAGTGTTCCTCAAAGTTTTGTTGATTAATCTTTTGTTGTTCTTGATTAATCTACAAGTTTTGATTAGATTGATTTTCGTCAAGTTTTGGAACAGCAAGCTTGAGAAGCTCATAACTTTTGATCCGTAAGTACGATCGAGCTAATTCTTTTTTGGTTCCATTCGTATTGGAATCTAGTTTCTTGTGTTCAAATTTTAGATCGATCTAACGGTTGGATCTCCGGTAATTTGCATTTTACCGAACCTCTATCATTCTGTTTTTGTCGAATACGAGGCAATTATTTGGTTCTATTTTGTGGTGAACTTTTAGTAGATTGAAAATTTGGTTTTCGCTTTCGCACAATCATTCGCCCCCCTCTAATTGCTATATTCGTATACTTCGATCCTACAAGTGGTATCAGAGCGAGGTTTTTCTAATCTATCTTCACCGATGATTAGATCAATGGATCGTTATTCAACAAAACCATGTGTGTTCGATGGTGTTGATTTTCAGTTTTGGAAGGCCAAGATGGAGGCGTTCATCCAAGCACAGGGCTTCACGATTTGGGAGAAAGTCTACAAGCCATATGAAGTCCATGCAAACGACAACGTCAATGACGCCAATCGCGCACATGTTGAAGCAAGCAGCAAGGCGCGCAACTTGATCATCCAAGGCTTGGGACGTAGTGACTTTGACCGTGTGATCCATCTCAAATCCGCATATGAGGTATGGAAATCTCTTTGTGATTACCATGAGGGTTCTAACACTATCAAAGAGGTTCGTCAAGATCTTTACAAAAAAGAATACATGCGATTTGAGATGAAGCCTGGTGAGTCGCTATATGACTTATTTGCACGCTTCAATAAAATTCTTAGTAATCTTCGTGCTGTTGGAGTTAGCTTTGATGCTGCTGCTAATGCTAGACAATTGTTTGGTGCAGTAGACATGTCTATTTGAGAAATGAAAGTAACATCCATTAGAGAATCAACTGTCATGAGTACACTTACTTTAGATGTTCTTTATTCTAAGTTGAAAACTCATGAGTTGGATGTTCTTGCCAGGAAGGGTAATATTAAATCAATTGCTTTGATCGCTAACCCTAACATGTCAAATGCAAATTCTTCTTCTAGCTTTACCCTGTCCTCCTTGTCTTCTTTAACAGATGAGCAAATTGAAGAATTTCCTAAAGAAGACTTGGCACTCACTAGTAGAAATTAGCTCTTCTATGACGGATGATTATCGTCATGGAAGGTGCAAAATTCGTCATAAGGAAACTTCTGTGACGAATGTATGATGAAATTAGGTTCGTCACAGAAGCCGCGTCATATATGTTCCTTCATGACGAAATGGCAAATTTCGTCACAGAACAGCTTCCATCCATGACGAAACATGGTTCGTCACATAACCGATACCGTTTTATGACAAAACTATAGCGTCACAGTAATTTCAATGAGACGTCACAGATAGGGCCCATTTTCGTCATAGAATTGCTTTACAGCCAGCCAATGGCTGATGTGGCGTGTGACGTGGCATGCACGCTGGCAGATGACATGGTAGCCACATGGCATCCATTGCTGACACCACGTGTCTGTATTCGCTGGTGCCACATGTTAGGCTTGACTGATGCCACATGTCAGTCATTGCTGACGCCACATGTCTTCCGCATAAGAAGCCACGTGTCTGGCTACGATCGGAACACGTGTCATACTGTTATGACAAATTTTATGTCACAAAAGTTATAAAGGCCGTCCTATTTTATTCTGGGCAGGCCCATTATTAAGTCCAGCAACGGTCACATACAAGTTCACATATAAGTCCAGCATTGGCCCATGTGACCCATAAGTCGAGCGACTATCACATACAAGTTCACATATAAGTTAGCCTTGTGTCAGCCATATGCCCATAATTTTCAGATCATTATACAACCACACAAAAACAAGTTCAAATACTAGTTCACATAACCACACATCATTACAGAACCACAATTTCACACCCACTAGTAGAAGTTATTACAGAACCACAAGTTCACATAACCAACTCAGTCCACAACAGGACTAGTTCACATAAGTTCACATACCACACAACCGCACGAGTACAGCACAAGTATGACCGACATAAGTTCATTAACGTGCATCAGCTCATAAAGTAGACTGGGCTTGATTTCAAGACTAGGATTGATTGGAGTTAACCTGGGACAAGTTCAAGATACGCCGAAGGAGTAGATTATTCTCTTCCTGCTGCTGCCTGAATTCCGCCAACTCCCTTTGGGTCTTCGCTAGCGCTTCATCTGCAAGTTCAGCTTTCTTCTTCAGTGTGATGACGTCGTCATGGAGAATAGCTGAATTTTGTTTTTTAGCTGCAAGATCTTCCCGGAGTGCTCTTTCAGTCGATGTCGCTGATTTGGTGCAGCTCGTATCTAGCCCAGCATTCTTCAAAAACATGCTATTGGAGCTATCCTGGGAGAGAACATCAGACACAACCTTTGTACTAGATTTTGGTGGCTCACCATCATCAACAGGTTCTGCCAGCATATTTTGCATATTTGACTGCAAAATTGCAAGGATTGGACGTTAGATGGGAAAATAAATAGTAAATACATAAAAATACACAAAATTGACAGTGGCATAAGATATTCAAGAATCAACAACTAACAAGAAGCTACTAGGCAGCACTAGCTATAGATAAGGAAATTTGGCAAACAGATGTGTATTCAAATTCACTAAAATTGAAAGGAACAGTTAAAAATCTGCCTATTACTGTTAGAAAAACAATAGGAACGTACCTTTTGAGGACAACAATCATCACTTATCATACAAGTGTAACAAATAAAACAAGCAATGATCAACTTATGCCAAGAAAATGAGGTAACAAAGAAAAAACTTTAGAACACACAATGTAGCAAGCATACGCAAGGACTTACAATTGCAACTTTTGCAGCGTCACTCAGTCCCTTTGTTCTGCTGGTATGGCATTCCTTGAAGACATCCACTGCATTCCACCTCTGCATCCTTGTTCTTCTCCCTCTATTACAGTTTGAAAATTACAGAACAGTTATCTTCTCAAACTATTATAACAGACAAGTGGTTGCTGACTACAAAAATTATTCCTAGACGATAACGGGCACTTACATATGCGTGCAAGTGCACAACATAGCTGCGGGATCCCGTAGCCTGATGATACTTGACTTTAAAGCGGTTTCGCTTGTTTTTTTCAGAGATTTCCTACAAGAGATGTATGTGTTAGACGTAATCACAGATAGAAAATGAAAAAAAAAATATGTGTTAAGATACCACATACCATGCTCTTTGGATTTGACCACTTTGCAACAAGTTCTCTCCACTGTTCATCAGTCATGCAAGGGATAGGAGAGGTAGTTCTGATCTCATTAGCAGGGACACCATTGAAGTAGGCCTTCTTCAACTTATACCGTGACTGCCCTAATGACAACACCAGCCTCTGATGCGAACTTGGCAGCTTGCACAGGTTCATCTGGCCTTCTCTTCCCCTCGGCAACAACTATGGGAATCTTCTTCCCATAGATCTAGTCATCTTGTCAAGCAATATTCCCCTGGTTGGTGGCCTCGGATTTCTCGGACCCCTTTCTATAGGTACTACAGAGTATTCATTTAGATTGTTAACAATCATCAAATAGTGAAATCAAATTTAAAGTTACATGGAACTATAACTTGCCTTCATCATTGGCTTGGGTCCACTGTCCGGTCTGCTCTTCACAGTGGTCACGAACATCATCATGTTGATGTGCTTCATCTGGATATGACCAATCCCTCAGAGGGCTTGGGGTCCTGTTTACATCATTGTCTCGAGACAATTGTCCATTGCTCACATCTTCAGCACCATTGTTTTGTGCTACTGGAGGCAATTCTTCATGCCCATTATCTTCAGCTTGTTCTGATGTGAGTTGCCTTTTCGATGACCTTGTTGAGACTCCAGGAGGTCTCTCCACTATTTCTGGACCTGCCCTCACTCTCTTGGATTGTCTTACTCCTGGAGCCATATTGGGAATAGGCTTCCTACTCTTTGTACAAAGCTTCTTTATTCTTGTTCGTTTAGGAAACTACAGTAGAAACAAACTACTTGTAAGCATGTGCATAAATTTACAAGAGTCTATATACAAATAAAAAACAACTTGTAAGCATGTGCATTGCAAATATCCTAGCCCCCCAGCCAAGATAGAAGAAGCACCTCGATCATTAGGGGTACTGGCTGCTCCTTGTCTAAGCAATCATCATCATCTCCCTGAACCTCATGTTCATCTTCAGGGATATACTCCGATGAATCAGAACCTTCACCATGACTACTCTTGTTGCCTGATTTTTTTCCCTTTGCAGATGCAGGTTCTGTTGACATATTTTTAATAGTCGATGCTATATCTTTGATGCCAAGTTCTTCCATCCTTCTTTTATTCTTCAAGATATTGGCATGCCGCTGTCTTTCGTATTCAGCTAGTGCAGGTTCTTACAGGAATAAACAGATTGCAAGATAATAATACCATTCAAGGAGTGACTTATGGAGTAATGTTGGTGGTAATAGTGCATTTTATAAACTAGAAGAGAAAAGAAGAAGAGAAAATTCGTGTGCTAGAAGAGAAAAAGAAGAAGAGAAAATCCGTGTGCTAGATGCCCAAGAGATCAAAACCACCTATCTACCTGTCCACAACCAAAGCAGCTGTACAGTTACATTTCAGAAAATGGATGCATCATGCATGTGTTTTAGTTACCATGAAAACACATATGATCATCACATCTATCATATGCATAATCGATATACACTCGGTGGATTCATCATGGGGAACATTACAGAAATAGATGTGCCTAATCGATATACAAAACATTACCATGAAAAAACAATGTAGAATAATTAGCAACATATGATTAGCACATCTATCATATGCATAATCCATATACACTCGGTGGATTAATCATGGGGAACATTATAGAAATAGATTTGCCTAATCGATATGCAAAACATTAACATGAAAATGATATACAAAACATTACCATGAAAAAACGATTTAGAATACTTAGCAACATATGATCAGCACATCTATCAAATAGAAGAAGAAGAAAATGAAGAACCTAGTTCGTGCTGTTGGATGTATTTGGTGTACCTCGTGCTACGCGTTGTCGGCGTCTTCCCATTGTAGGGGTAGCGGCTCCGGTGCGGCAGGCGTTGTCGACGGTGTACCGGCTCCTGTGCGGCAGGTGTCGTCGACGGTGGAATCGAGAGAGGCGGCTGCTCGGGTTTGGTGGAAGAGGATCCGAGAGGGGACGTCGGGTTTGGATCGGTGGTGCAGTGGAGATGCTCCGGTGTGGTGGAGTGGAGATGCTCCGGTGTGGGTTCGGAGGAGGATGCTGCGAGAGGGGGCGGCGGATCTGAGTGCAGCTGTTAGGGTTCGGAGGTGACGGATCTGAGTGAGGGGAAGGAAGAAGCCGGGGAGGCTTCTAGTAATGTTGTCCTCCCGAATGGCCCTTCGGTGCGGATTTGCTCTTCGGTGGACGGAGGACAAAACGAAGATTTCGCGTCCAAATTTTCAGCGGGGGAAGGGGGCGAGGTGGTGGGCCTTTTGGGCGCGAACGAAATTCTATTCAGCGTGCTTCATTTTGATATTTTGATAAGAAAAGAATAAAAGAATAAATTTTTGATATTTTTTTAATCCTAAAAAAGAAAATGAGTCCTTTAAATTAGATACTTTTTTGATTTTTTTAAGTAAATTGGTATTTGCGGATAATCTAAAATAAATCACTAGATTGAATCTATTTGCATTAAAAAAAATAGCATCAAAAAACCGATCAAAAAAGAGCGAGCAAAGTAAGTGATCAAAAAACTTTGTTCTTTGTTTGACCATGATAGATTTTGATCTAGGCGGAAGAGTCCTCTTAATATTTATCTAGTCTTATATTCTTATATGGGTTTCGGTATATTGAAATATAAACAGAAAAGAGAAGATAGAGGATAGGCTCATTACATAAAAAAAAGATATGGAAATAGCCATAGCAAAAAAAGAAAAAGAAAAAGGAGCATGAAACATTAATACGTCGTAGATTTCACGGCATTCTCTTCGACATTAACCGCTCGCTCGCTGGAGATGTAAATCACTCACCCACCACTACTCCGGTACTCCCTCCCTCACCTAGCTACTTTAATTAGCATCTTTTTATTCGTGTCTTGTCATTGGTAGGAAAATCTTGTACGATTCAATTAGGGTGTGTTTGGTTCATTGGTTGAGGTTGAATGGGATTAGATGATCCTGTACCATTTGGTTCCATTGTTTTGAGTTAATGAGATGGTTCAGCATCTGAAGGGAATATTCCTTAAATTTATATCACTTATTTTGAGTTAATGATATGCAGCCAACATAGCAAGATGCATAAGTGCGGATGGTTCTAAGGTATAGGGGCTGAAAACTCATGATTGCCATGTCCTTCTGCAAAGAATCATACCTGCCGGCATAAGAGGATTTGTGGGCAAGGATGTATACCAAGCAATTGCAGAGCTCGGGAACTTCTTCAGGGAATTGTGTAGTAGAAATCTGAGGATAGATGTTGTGAAACGGCTGAAAAAAGATATCCCACTGATCCTATGCAAGCTTGAGAAAATTTTTCCTCCGGCCTTCTTTGACGTGATGGTGCACTTGGCTGTCCATCTACCTGATGAGGCACTGCTTAGAGGACCTGTACAATATGGATGGATGTACCCAATAGAACGACGACTGGGCACTTTCAAGAATTCGATGAGGAACAGGGCTAGGCCTGAAGGATCAATTGCTGAGGCTTATATAGCAAGTGACACCTTGACATTTTGTTCAAGGTACATGGAGGATGTTGATACTAGATTTAATCGGGACGTCAGTAGTGGAGATGAGCCATTCGATGGTGACACCTCTGTTTTTATGCATGGTGTTAAACTCATAAGAGCCAATAGGGTACAATACATCGATGATAAAGTCATGGCCCAGCTAGTTTGGTATGTGCTAAATAACTGTGAGGAGGTTGAGCCATATTTGGAGTAAGTTCAATTATATATGCTGATTTTTCATTTCGTGTATTAAATATAAATTTTACGTAATGATTGTGTCACTATGCCATGCAGCATGTACAGAGAAGAGTTAGAGAAAGAAGAGGCACATGATGTTGACAAAAGGCTTCAAAAAGGATTTCCTAAATGGTTTAGGAGTCATGTAAGTAATACATAGTTTATGAATAGCAATTTTGTATGAATTTTCACATTGGAGATGACTTGTGTACTTTTCTTGTATCTCAGGTCAAGAAGCTGCGGAAAGACAAACCAGAAGAGGTCAGCGAAGGACTGTATGCACTATCATGTGGTCCTGATCTCCGAGTCAAGAGCTATGCAACTTGCATTGTAACCGTGGATCGTGAGAAATACCTCCAGACACAGAATAGTGGTGTCATTACTGATGGTACACATGATGGGGAGAACATTGAATTTTATGGTGTCCTTAGGGAGATTATTGATTTGCAATATAACTCCACTCTAGATGTCCGTCGGTTGGTGGTTCTATTCCGATGTGATTGGTTCAATCAGTTTGGCAAGACGAGAGGCATTAGAGATGATGGACATTTCAAATCCATCAACATCCAGTCATTCTGGTACAAGTCTGACCCTTTTATTTTAGCAACTCAATCGAAAAAGATATTTTACTTGCAGGACACCTCTTTGGGCATAGGATGGCGAATTGTGCAGAAATTTGAACATAGGGATATGTATAATGTGGCTCAAAAGGATGATCACTGTTCTGACTTACACCAAGATGACCATTGCTCGTACTGAGCATGAAGTGCAAGAAGATGATTCCGAGGAAGTTCTGCACCATTGGCAGGATGTTGGAGAAGTCACTATTATTGAAGCTAATTTAGAAGACCTTGTAATAAGTAATAGGCAAGTTAACATGTCCCAAGACAGTGGGGATGAAATGTCTGAAGATGACACTGTATTGCAGTATTGTAGTGACCGTGCTAACTTAAATGCAGAAGATGACATGTCAGATGATGATTAATTTGTATTTTGTTATTTCAAAGTTATGCTTAAGTATGGATGACCATAAAACTTATGAGATGTGAACTCAAGTTTCTGTCATGTATCTGAATTTAATTAACACTTTTAATTACCATAAAACTCATATTATGTGTGACTACATATATGTCGTCACCCTTCATACAGTGACCCAACACTTTGCAGCATCTCAAGTACGAGGAGGAGAGAAATAAGACAACGCACATGTCGGGACCCGAATTTGCAAATCCGGACCCTCTCTGTATTCAGCACTAGTCCAGGAACGCGCTAGTGCACACAGTCTTAACATCGGTAAATATCACAATCATACCACTCGATACTAATAAAGTACTTTAATTAAATAGTCAAACTGGTTACTCGACCTTATGGTCAAGTTACAAATATACGCCTCGCAGGGCGAAACTTATTAAGAGAGAAATAGTAGCAGCAGAAAATAAGATAACTTCGTGGCGCCATCCAGTATACCACAGGCAACTGACTGGGCTCGCTCCCTAAGTAGACGGTTCCTCTTGGAGCTCCTCCTCCAAAGCTGGTGTAGTCTCCTCTTCAACTGGTGTTGTATTGTGGCAAGGGTGAGTACTTGGTACTCAGCAAGTCATGCACAGAATGCAGCTAATATACTACATGCATGGCTTAATACAAGGGAGTGGCTCAAGGTATTTTTGCAGAAAACAGCATTTAACAAGTATCATAAGTAGATTCGAAAGCAGTAGTAACAAGTAAAGCATAGATAACTTTTCAAGGAGTTTGGTAAACATCTTTCCCATCCTAATCCACATTTCCATTAACGTCATTCGTAAACCAAACCCAACCTTTCGAGTCCAAGTTATTTTCAAGAAAATCTAACCCTTGACTGTAATTCCCGAGCGATGTCCAATACCGCGGACACGGCTATTCGAATAGATTTTATACTCTGCAGAGGTTATGCACTTTACCCACAAGATACAGTCAAACACCACAAAGGCGAAGTTCAGTAACAAAGTCTTTCGGAAACTTCTAACAATACAAGTGGTCCTCCCCGGTTGTTGCACACTAACCCTTCCCTTAGCTAAGGCGAAGTTTAGGCCAACCAACCGTTAGATGGGTACCTGGCCGCAGCCCCGGTACGCTCCACCGTACAACTTACACAAAGGGTGTAGTTGACCTCCTGAGGTCCCACAGGTACGTTATTAGCAACTTAGTCAACTAGGTCCGTCCCATTACAGACATGTGGTTGCACGTTAGACTCAGTTCAAAGGCTTGCAAGGTTAAGTCCTTAGGGTGACCAGGGCAAGACTACCCGAAGAACCAAACCAACATTCCCAATGCCACAACTGGCCCACCTGATTATTCTTGCCACATGCCACGGTCGAAAAACTATTTATCAAACCCCAGTTGATTACCATGCACCACGTGCCATCAACATCACATGATACCTTTCCAAAACAGGTTCAATATATCATTAAGTCAATATTAACATTTGATTGTCCAAAATCATGTCATGAGCACGAGTGTGTCTAAGCAAAGATACTACAACGGTCTAAAACCCATGTTGGCAATTTAATAATGTCCAACTAGTAATCCACAACTAGGGTGACAAGGGTCATGGCACATATTTAAATAATCAAGGTGTCATACAGCAAATTGGTATTTATCTAATCCCCCATATTTAAATAAAGTATTTTCTAATTGAACTAGCATGCAATAGGTTAAATCAAAATAGGTTTCAAAATAGGATCAACATGGTCAAAGCACAACTTGCCTTCAAAAAGTACTTGTTCTTGGTCTTGAGTTGGATCCTGAGTCAATACTTCTCCTTCGAATCCTTCCCAAGACTTCAACGTCTACTCGTAAAGCGTGCAAATAGCAACCAATGAATAAAACAGTAGACAAAAACATCCAAACATCCAAATAAAGTCCATAAATAGAGAGAGCATAATTTTATGAATTTTTAGAAACTGGAATCGTCAAATTCGGAGTTAAAATGCAAAAGTTATAGCATTTTGAAGTTTAAATAATCAATTAAATAATTTTTACAGAGAAAAACTTTAGTCCAAAAATTAAATAAAATTCATATTTAGGTAGATCTCAATTTTATACAAATTTAGAAATTTGAATCACTCAAATCGGAGTTGAAACGCAAAAGTTATAAGCGTTTGAAGTTTGAAACAAAATCTGAAATCATTATTTCGAATTAATAAATCATTTTCTTTTTCGGAAATTAATTATTGCGTCAGCGAGGACACGTGGCAGCCTTTGATTGGTCTGCTGACGTCAGCCGGTCTATGGACTCGGTCCATGCTCGGCTCGGGTCTACCGTGAACTCGGTCCACGACTCCACGTGTCGCTTACAGGTGGGCCCGCCCTGTCAGTGGCTCGGGCTCACGCAGGCGCGGCGCGACTGACACGGGGGCCCCACATGTCAGTGGCGTGCTCCCACGCGCACGGTGCGGCGGCTAGAGCTACGTGGCATGATCCGGGCCGTTGATTTGGAAATCAACGGTCCTGATCGGACCTAATGACGCACGTTTGGGGTGAACGTGGTCAATCCGGGCCGTTGGATCTAGATCCAACGGTTGAGATTGGATCTGGAAATCACACGTGGTTCTCACCGTGGGATGACGTGGCACAATCCAGGACGTCCGATCTTGATCGGACGGTTCACGGAGCTTCTGGCGGCGATGGCGCGGTGGAAGCGGAGTGCACCGGAGACGAGGACGACGACCAAGGGCGCGGCGCTACGGGGCTCCTCCGGCGACGTGCGTGGTCACGTTCGAATCGTCCTAGCTCGGGGATCCCGGATCTGGCCTCCTTCTTCTCGGGCGACGGCGGACGGCGGCGGAAGGTGAGAAAAACCAAAGCAAGGCCCTAAGCAACTACGGCGAGCAATCCCGGGCAAGCGGCGGCGGCTAGGGTTTAGCGAGCTAGGGCAAAAGCAGCGCGGGGTCAAGGCGGTCCTCGGGGCAGGACCCGGGCTTTAAATAACCTCGGCTTCCGCGCTCAATCCGTAACCCTAACGGATGCGGCGGAGGACGCGGCGGCGCAGTCCGATCCGGACTCGGGCGGAGACGAAGGCTAGCAGCCGTCCACGTGTCGCGATGAGCGGCTACGATTGCTTGCGCGCGAATGGGTCCGACCGGACTCGGGCTCGAACCGGTGCGGCCCAATCCTGACCGTTGGATCTCGATCCAACGGTCGGGATCGATTGGGTTAGGAGCGGGTTTGGTCGAGTCACGTGGCTCGGGTCGGATTCGAGTCCGACTCGGTCGGATGAACAGTAACCGACTCGGTTTGATTTTCCTGCGATTTAATATCTAAAATAATTTCCAGTAATTCATTTAATTCATTAAAAATAGCAAAAGACTCAGAAAAATTCCAAAAAAATTCTGAAAAATATTTAGGGCATTTGGGACTCAAATAAAATATTTCCATCAAAACTTTATTTGCAAAGTTTAATTCTTTAATTATTTCAAAATGGAATAAATTCAAATAAATTCCAAATAAATCCAAATAAATCCCAGAAAATTCCAAAATTCACAAATGTGCAAAATAATATTTTAATTTCATGAAAAGCAAAAATTGGGGTGTTACAGCACATCTCCAGGAAGAAGAAAAAAATAGAGCCATAAAACTCATATTATGTGTGACTACATATATGTCGTCCCCCTTCATACAGTGACCCAACACTTGCAGAAGTTGCCCACATCATTCATACCCGGTTCTTGTACTTGTACACTGCATATCCTGCAATTCCTGCTGCCACTAGGCCAAAGAAAATAACCCCTTCATGTAAGAACTTCTCTTTTGTAGTCGTAATATGGACTTAAACTTAATAACATGCTGATATGCGCACCAAGATCCTTGGGAATAAGTATGCGCACCAAAATCCGGGAATAAGTATGACAGGAACTCGGTAGTCAAACATACTTATGACGAAATACATTTCATCATCGATGCCAAATTGTTCTATCATGAGCCGCCCTCGTCACAATTTAATACAACAGCGTCACAAATGAGTGTTGTGAATGGCGTGTATGATGTGTGACGAAAAATTGTGTTGTTCTATGACGCTTTTCTGACTTTCGTCATAACTTTTAGTGGCTGAGGTCCGTCACCAACGATCCATGACGAATCACAAAAGTTCGTCATAGATAGACGCTATTCAATGACAAATTTTTTGAACGTCATGAGGAAAATGTCATAGATGTGCAAATTTCTACTAGTGACTACTCTCTTCTCGCTTTAACAAAGCTTTGCAGAATGTGAGAATGAGAAAGAGAGGTGGTCCTCCAAGGTGCTATGACTGTGGTGATCTCAACCACATGAGATCAAATTGTCCAAAGCTTGCAGGTAAAACATCAAAGGAGGAGAAGGACAACGACAGAAGAAATGAGAAGAAAAGGTTCTCTTCAAACGACAGGAAGAAGAAGAGCTTCATCAACCGCAAAGTGGTTCACCGAGTTCTTTCCGCTCTTGAACAAGTCAATTTGAGCGATGTGGATTCGGAGAGAAGTGAGGACAATGCAACTCCAAGCAAACATGACTTAACGGGGTTGTCTCATGGCCAGAAGCAGCGACAATTTCACCGAGGATGATCTTGACAGCAATTTCAATAAGGTAGATCCTTCCTATAATGAATTAGCTATTGCCGTTGCTCGTCTTGGAAAATTGCTTGACAAACGTGACAAGAAAATTAAGAAATATGATTTCATTATTGAATCATTGAATGCTGAAATTGCTAAACTTAAAACTTTTATTCCCGATGATGATGCCTGCAAATCATGTGACTTAATTTACAATGAGCTCACCTTAGGAAAGAACATGCTCTTTTGTTACAACAAAATGAAGAAAATGAGAAACATGTCAAACATGCTAGTTGTTCTACTATTGATTTGCATGATACAATTCAATGTTCTAAATGCTCCATACTGGAATTGAAGTTGAATGATGCAAATACTAGGGTTTCTCAAATGACAGGTGCTTTGCTTACACATGAGGTTCTTTCATGCTCAACTTGTCGCAAGCAAAAAGGAAAAGTAGATGTTCCTTGCAATAATTGTTTAACTCTTGCTAATAAAGTTGATTACTTGCAAAACTCTTTGGAACGTTTCACTAATGGCAAAAATAAGTTGAACATGATTTTGGATCAATCTATGGTTAGCACAAATAACAGAGGTTTAGGTTTTGATCCTTATGCCACATATGAAACTAAACCTCGCACTGTTGTTCAGGCTCCTTGCAAAATTGAGATTCCTAATGAGCCTAAGAAAATTGCTTTTCAATTTGCTGGTTTTTTATCTTCTACTATGATAAATGCAAAATGTGCTTCTACTGTTAAAACAAAACCTCATGTTAAGTACACTTGCACTCATTGTGGTAGAGATGGACATCTAGTAGATTTTTGCTTTAGACTAGCCAAACAGCAAAAGAAAGAAAGGACAAAGGCTAGGTCTAATCTCAAAAAGGCACACCTTGCTTCTCAGTATGTGCCTAGGTTGAAACAAGCATCTTTTTTTTTGCTAAAAACACGGGAAAAGGCAAATCTAATTTTGTGCATAAGAATACTCGTGTTGTGCCTACTGTTGTACGTCGTGTGTCTCAGTACTAGATTCCCAAAAGTCTCATTCCTAACCCCAGTACTGAGACTTCGACATGTTTTGTTATGTAGGCTTCTCGCGCGAGGAAGGAGAACATATGGCTAGTGGATTCTGGATGCTCACGCCACATGTCCGGTGATAAGAATTGGTTCTCCTCCCTCATTCGTGCATCTCATGCTGAAAGTGTTACTTTTGGAGATGCTTCTTGCTCTTCTGTTGTGGCAAAAGGTACAGTGAAGGTAAGTGACAAGTTCATGTTCAAGGATGTGGCTCTTGTTGAAAACTTGAAATATAACTTGCTCTCTGTTTTACAAATGATTGATGAAGATCTTGAAATAAGCTTTAAGAAAAATGAATGAAAAGTGCTAGATGCTTCAGGTGATCTTGTTTTCAAGATTTCACGCTTTGGAAGAGTATTTAAAGCTGATTTTGATGCATCACCTTCTTCTAAGCATAGGTGTCTAGTTGCCAATGTTTCTAAAGATTTATTCTTTTGGCATCGTAGACTTGGTCATGCTGGTTTTGATCATCTTACTCATGTAAGTGGTTTAGATCATCTTACGATGGTGATGACAAACTCTCCAGGACAGCTACTACATCTTGACACGGTTGGACCATCTCGAGTTCAATCTTTTGGAGGCAAATGGTATGTGCTTGTGATTGTTGATAATTTTTCTAGATACTCTTGGGTATACTTTGTGGCATCTAAGGATGAGGCTTTTAGTCATTTTAGAAGTTTAATTCTTAGGCTTTCTATTGATCATCCAGGAGCTCTTAGAGAGATTAGAAGTGATAATGGAACTGAGTTTAAAAATTCTTCTTTTGATCACTTTTGTGCTGAAAAGGGAATTGATCATCAATTTTCATCACCTAGAGTGCCTCAACAGAATGGTGTAGTTGAAAGAAAAAACAGAACGTTGGTTGAGATGGCTAGAACCATGCTAGATGAACATCACACTCCTAGAAACTTTTGGGTTGAAGCGATTTCAACTGCATGTTATGTTTCAAACCGTGTGTTTTTGAGATCAAAATTGGGTAAGACTCCATATGAGCTTCGGTTTGGGCATAGACCTACTGTTTCTCACTTTAGGGTTTTTGGATGTAAATGCTTTGTCGTAAAATCTGAAAATCTTGATAAATTTGAAGCTAGATCGATGGATGGCATTTTCTTGGATATCCCGCTCATACTCGTGGCTATCGTGTGCTTGTTTTGGAGACTAACAAAATTGTGGAAACTTGTGAAGTTACTTTTGATGAGGCTAGTCCAGGCACTAGTCCAAGTGATGTAGGTACAGGTGCATATGTTCAGGGGGAGAAAATTTTTGAAGACAATAATGATAATGTTGAAGATGAGGTCATGACTCTTCCTAATACACAACAAGTTGTAGCTCCTTTGACACCTACTACTACATCACCTATAGCTAACCATCCTCAAGCTACAACATCATCTGTACATGCTGAAAATAAAGAAGGAGAAGAAGAAGTTTCAAAAGCCAAAGCTCCCTTGCATATTCAGAAAATGAATCCATCTGAACAAATGATTGGAGACCTAAATGAGAGAATTACTCGATCCAGGTTTATTCATTCTGACATCCATGCTCATTCTTCTTTAGTTGCTTCTTTTGAACCCAAAGATATATCTCATGCATTATCTGACGAATCTTGGATCAATGCCATGCATGAAGAATTAGAGAATTTTGAACGAAATAAAGTTTGGAAACTAGTCTCACCACACCACCTCCTGATTTTAATGTTATTGGAACTAGATGGGTTTTCAAAAATAAACAAAATGAGGATGGTGTTGTTTTTAGAAACAAGGCTAGATTGGTTGCTCAAGGTTTTACTCAAGTTGAGGGCTTAGATTTTGATGAAACCTTTGCTCCTGTTGCTAGAATTGAAGCCATTAGAATCCTTTTAGCATTTGCTGCAACCAAAGGTTTTAAATTGTATCAAATGGATGTGAAAAGTGCTTTTCTTAATGGCTACATAAATGAGGAGGTTTATGTCAAGCAACCACTTGGTTTTGAAAATCCGAAGTTTCCAAATCATGTGTTCAAACTGTCGAAAGCTTTGTATGGTTTGAAACAAGCCCCTAGAGCATGGTATGATAGGCTAAAAACCTTTTTACTTAAAAAGGGCTTTTCAATGGGAAAGGTTGACAAAACTCTCTTTTTACTCAAGCAAGGCAATGATCAACTATTCGTTCAGATTTATGTTGATGATATTATCTTTGGTGGTTCATCTAATGTTTTAGTGTCTATGTTTTCAGAAACCATGAGGGACGAATTTGAGATGAGTATGATGGGTGAGTTGACATACTTTTTGGTACTGCAAATCAAGCAAACAAAGGATGGTACTTTTGTGCATCAAAGCAAAAACACAAAAGACTTGTTGCATCGTTTTGGGATGGAAAACAGCAAGCTGATCATGACACCCATGGAAAGCGCTTGCACACTTGGTCCAGATGAAGATGGTGAGCCGATTGATCAAAAGGAATATAGAAGCATGATAGGTTCACTTTTGTACCTCACTGCATCAAGGCCGGATATACAATTTGCTGTGTGCTTGTGTGCTTGTTTTCAAGCTTCCCCACGTGCTTCACATCGAAAAGCTGTTAAAAGGATTTTCAGGTATCATCATGGAACTCAAGATTTTGGCATTTGGCTTTCTGCCTCCTCATGCATTAATTTAAGAGCTTTCTCTGATGCTGATTTTGGAGGATGTAGAATTTATAGAAAAAGTACTTCTAGTTCATGCCATTTCTTGGGTAACTCTCTCATTGCATGGTCATCTAGAAAACAATCCTCTGTTGCACAATCAAATGCTGAATCTGAATATGTGGCTGCTGCTAGTTGTTGCTCTCAAATTCTTTGGATAGTAGCTACACTTAAAGATTATGGGGTTATTTTGGATAGTGTTCCTCTTTTGTGTGATAACACTAGTACAATTTGCATTGCTAAAAACCCTGTGCAACATTCAAGGACAAAACTTATTGATATCAGATTTCACTTTCTTAGAGATCATGTGGAAAAAGGCAACATTGTGCTTCACCATGTGGATACTGAACATCAATTAGCATACATTTTCACAAAACCTTTGTCTTCTTCTTGTTTTGCTTTTATTCGGGGAGAACTTGGGATTGTTCATCCAATGGATTTGTTTTGAGGGGGAGTTTCTTTGCCAAGGTTTTTCACTTGATGAGCTTACTTTCTCATATTTCTTTATATATTATGTAATTGTGCTAATATAAGATAATCTAAAGTGTTCCACTTGAACTAAAAATGACATTGCGGAATTCCTTGGTCTGATTGCCTATAGCTAAATACTCTGTGGTATCTTACTCTTCTAGGCTTGATATTGAATCTTCTTGACAAATTTGGGCTATGAAGCAAGTGTATTTTCAACTTTACTCTTTCATAAGACCTTTTAATCACTTTTGCATGTTTACAATCAAAGAAAAAGGAAAGAAAAGGGAATCAATAAAAAAGGGTTGTTAAAAGCAAAAGCCTCAAGTTATATGCTTCAGGCATGCTTTCCCTAAAAAGATAAAATGTATGCTTCAAGCATGCCATTCCCTCAAAGACAAGATTTATGCTTCAAGCATGCCACTCTAAGGAAATGAAATAAGTATGCTTCGCATGCCACATGCAGTTTACTTTTTAAAGATTAAATTGGTCTACTAGATTGGAGTTGAAACTACTTGCTCGCCCTGACTTGTTAGTTGATTCAATTTTGAGCCTTTGCTTTTCTACTAAGGTCTTACTTAGTACTTGGCTATAGTTGACTGAATTGAGGTTGAGATGCATGTCATTCTCTAACTTTTTAAAATCACATTAAGATCATGTATTTTGCATATTATGTGATATATAAGGTTATATGATCAAATGAGCTCATCTTTTCCTATCTTGGCACTCCCTTGTTTCTCCTTGTGAAATCTTTGCTACAGGAAAAATTTTGAACAAATTCTCTCTTTTGTACTCTTGATGAAAAAGGGGGAGAAGTTTTAAAGGGAGAAGTTTTTGGAAATTTGAGAATTTTGGGAGAAGTTTGAAGAATTTTTGGAATTTTTGGACACATTGCACATTCACACACATTTTCATTCTCAGGGGGAGATTTTGTTGTGCTTTTTGGTCAAAGGGGGAATTCTGTGTTTTCTCATTTTGGCCTTTGATCCTTTGGATTTCAGAATCTTTTTTGTGATGTGAATGCCAAATGTTCAATTCTAAGTGGTGTTGCCAATGTTTTAATCAAGGGGGAGATTGTGAAATCATGTGCTGAAAAATTGGCTTAGAACCGAAAAATTGGCTTAGAATTGGATTTGTAAAATGTGCTTGTGCATGTGTTTGACAATTTGACAAGAAACAGTAAGTTTCGCATTGGCGCCGGACCAAACCTCCACACAACAGTAAGTTTTGCTTTTGCGCCAGACCGTGTCTCGAGGCTACGCCGGACCAAATTTTTGGTCCTCCGTGAATGGCATTTTGAAGGCCTGGTTTTTACATCCACGCCGGACCAAATTTTTTGTCTGTCGTGAACGGGATTTTGAGCTTTAGTTTTCTTCTTGCGCCGGACTAATTTCCATGTTCCAGAGAGTTGGACGTTTACACCAGACCGATTGTGTTTCAGTCTGTCGTGAACATGTTTTTGCTGGTTTAATTTCTCAAAGAGACCTGTGTTGGACGTTTGCATCGGACCAACTTTTTGGTCCGCCGTGAACATGTATTTGAAGCTTTTTGCGTCGGACCAAGTTTCTCAAGTAACCGAGGTTTTGACGTGTACGTCGGACCATTTTTCTTTGGTCTGCCATAAACTTGGTTTTGACGTTTTTCCGCCAGACTGATTTTGGTCCGTCGTGAATGGGTTTTCGAGTGACTTTTTCTTATGCACGCCAGACTATATTTTTGGTCCATCGTGAATGCATTTTGCTCGGTTAGGGTTTTGAGCGATTTGGAATTGAGTTTTCGGTTTGACTTTGAGATTATGAAATTCGTGTGAATTTCATGATGCTTGTTTTGAAGTGGACTTTATGCAATGCTCGTGTGAGTATTTGCATGGACTAATGTTGAGTCAAGTCATGGACTTGTGCTCGGATTCGTTTTGTGGTTTGTTCATGTGCAGGTATTGCTCGATGGCGAATGTGGTCGATGACGGGACCGGAACTAGGTTCATGGAGGAACTGAGGTTCGGGACTAGGTTCAGGAGGAACTGAGGTCTTGATGGTCAAGGATGTCATGCGGGACGTTCGGGCTAAGAGAATGGTGCACATGAAGAATGGTTAGTCACGTGAGTATGGCAGGTGGGCCATACGCGTGCAAAGTGTTAGTCACGTGAGTATGGTAAGGGTTGCCATACGCGTGCAAGAGTTGTACTCGGCCAAGGTTGTGCCAAGTGGAGTTGTGTTGAATACATACTCCTTCTAGGATTAGGAGTGGGACTCCTTCTAGGATTAGGAATTGTATTCAGGACTCCTTGTGGTTGCTCCTTTAAATAAGAGGGGTTGTCTCCTGTTGAAGGGATCAATCAAGGTGAGCAAGGCGCATTGAGAGCCTCAAGCTCAGTTTTAGGGTTTGTACTCTTTTGATGGGAGTACTTTAGACAAAAGAAGTAAAGATCAATTCTTCCAAGTTTCTTGCGTGCTACAGTAACCACGTTGCTACAGTATTTTCTGTTTTTTGGTTCTTGTGTGCATGCATGTTCTAATTCTAGATTGGTTTTTGTTCTTTGAGTTTCATCTTGATTTGATCCATCAAAAACCTTTCTATTGTATAGATCTAGTGTTCCTCAAAGTTTTGTTGATTAATCTTTTGTTGTTCTTGATTAATCTATAAGTTTTGATTAGATTGATTTTCGTCAAGTTCTGGAATAGCAAGCTTACGAAGCTCATAACTTTTGATCCGTAAGTCTAATTGAGCTGATTCTTTTTGGGTTCCATTCGTATTGGAATCTAGTTTCTTGTGTCCAAATTTCAGATTGATCTAATGGTTGGATCTCCAGTAATTTGCATTTTACCAAACCTCTATCATTCTTTTTTTGTCGAATACAAGGCAATTATTTGGTTCTATTTTGGGGTGAACTTTTAGTAGATTGAAAATTTGGTTTTCGCTTCTGCAAAATCATTCACCCCCCTCTGATTGCTATATTCGTATACTTCGATCCTACACTAAGCAACTATTCACGGTCTAGCCTCCCGTGTTAGCACAGTACTAACATCCAAATAAATAAACCAACTTAAGGTGACAATGGAATACATGGCATACAAATATTAATCATCAAGGGTGGAATTAATAACTAGGTTGATTAGCTAATTTACGCAAATTAATTTAGTTCATTTTCAACAACATAGCATACATAATTTAAATCAAAATACATTTCAAAAATTAGGAGCAACATGGTCAAAGCACAACTTGCCTTCAAAAAGCTGATGATCTTGATCTATGGCTTGAACTTGGTCTTCAACTTTCACACTGTCGCACAGTTCAACGTCTACGCGTAACAGACAACCAAATAAACACACATTCGGAAAATACTACAGATCAAACTAGTTCATAATTTCACGAAAACTTCTAGATAATTAGTTTAGCATTTTCTAAGATTTATAAAATTTATTTTGGTATTTTTCAATGTATAGTTTAGAAGCTACAAAATTCGTAAGTTTGGATCTCCGCGATTAATTTAACAATATAAGTTTAATTATAAAATTTCATAAAAAAATACGGTAGAAAGGTATTAATTTGTACTAATTAACAAAATTTGTCGCATAATATTTGGACTTAAAATGAATTTGTAGCGAAAAAGACAAATTTCACAATTTGGGTTCATTCCCATGTACAAAGTAACTTCACATGGCTAATGCATGGCACTGTTGATGGCATATATGCATATTCACCATATCGGCTAGGCTATACATGCATTCATTTGAGTGGCTAAGCTATAGTTACGTGAGAAAGTGAGGAAGAGGAGAATCGGACTGCACCACTGCCAGGCGATCGGTTAGGTGAGCGCGCAGGATCGGCGAGACCGCAGACAAATCAGAGCAAATGCCGACGACAGTGCAGTTGCTGCTCACAGACGCCCGGAGTTAGACCAAGTGAACCATTTCATCACAAAGGAATACGTACAAAATTCTTAGGAACTAAACTACTGCATGGCACTGCGTACTTCGGCTTGGCACTTAATTGGCTACGTGGGCACACAGTTTACCTCCTAGGCTACGAGGAAGAGATAAAGAAATGGAAAGGGAAGTCGGCCGAACGTGAGCCAACGATGGCAGCAACCAATACTACGCAGCCGAGAACGACCATTTCGGCGAAGCAACGGCGACGACGGCGAGACGGCAGCAACTACGGCGGCGGACGATCGGACGAGCAGCAGCGACCAGGCAGTGGTCAGCCTAATCGGTCGTTTGGTGATGGAATCAGCAAGAGATATGAGGAGAGGATGAAATGGAAGAAGGGAAGACTTGGCCAAAATGAGAATGAGCAGATCGTATGGAAAATGAAATGGTTGGAAAGGAAATGGAGAACCGCATGGAAAGGAAATGAAGGAATGCATGGAAAGGAAAATACAAAAGCAACTTAAAATGGCTGCTGGTTCAAGCGTATAGGAGTATGGGGAAACGGTTGGAGAATTGAAACGACGGAAATCATGCGTGCTAGTAATGGAAATGTAACACCCCGGCATTTAGTATGCCTGAATGCTACCAAACATAAGCTAAACAACATCTAAATACCATGAATTAAGATAAATTATAGCAAAGGAGTAAATGCTAAAACCCGAGATTTCGGCAGCATCTCCTTTGCTTTAACATGATTTGAAGGAGCAACAACATTATAGCAATATAAGGCAATAAGAGAGACAGCTAAAACAACAATAATTAAAGACTTAACGACAATATAAGTCTACTTTCAAGCATTTAATGTCTCCAAGAGTCAAACTAACATTAAGACTCTCATATAGCAAAGCTAAACCTTAAAGCAATAATCATCACACGCAGTTTATTCTCAAAAACTAATTGAATGACTTGTGGAATCAAATGAGTGAAGCTATGTGCGAAAGTGTGACTATTTCCCTTCCCCGCATGCCGGTCTCATGGTACCTAAAACAACAAGAAATCACAAGCGTGAGTTCAAAACTCAGCAAGCATATTGCAATGGTACAACAAGAACAATTACATGGCAATAATATCTCACATCGTGTAAACCATCTCATTCATGATCACATATCATTATCATCATCATTATGTATGCAATGCAATGCGATGCTCATGTCTCCTTGGAAATTCATACCGGTATAGTTGAGTGCACACCCGTCGGTATGCACCCTCTCCCCCCTTCCATCCCGAAGATGGAGGGTGCCTACTCCTCGCTTGCGTTCACCGCGGTGAATGGAATCACGATGTGCGACTTACTCATTGGCTCACCGGAATAGTCATAACTTTCTCACCGACCTTCCCCGGATTAGTTATGACTTTCTCACCGCCCGGGCCATGTAACATGCCATGTATGCAAATATGCCAACATCATAATTAACTTGTACATTAACACATGGCATCATAGCATACTCATCATATCATAGGCAATCATTAAAGCATGGCAAGTGATCATATCATATAATCAAGTTCATCTAGTCTCAACTAGCAACCTACAAACCGCTATCCATTACAATACACTTGCCTCAACCACAAGCAACGGATTGGCGGGAAGTAGAAGGCACTCCTGGGGTCGCACCACCTGCACATAGGTACCACACACTCACAATCATGTCCACAAAACAGTACAGAAACCCTCATCTACCCCGACATTGCCAACTACTCGCAAAACCCAAAAACAGAGGTTCTGTCCCGTCGGGACAGCAGCCTTCCAAAAGGCATAACTTGGGTTCTGGGACTCCGAATCAATTAAACGAGTACATCCTCGCGTAGCTTAGGAAATTTCCTAACTTTTTCTAAGTATACAGAAAGACTGATTTGGAATCTAAAGTTGTTTAATCTACAAAATACCGTGATCTATTCCAATCACGTCACAGATTTTAATACGCTCGGTAAAACAAGCATAACTTTCAAACGGCTGAGCGGAATTTAAAGTTCTTTATATCCACTGAAAGGTATTGAAATTACCTACAACTTCTTCAACAGACGTACGACCAAATTTCGACTCTGAATTGGCGAAAAACCAAACCTATGTCGACTGCTCATGCTGCCCAAAACAGAGAACGTGGCAACTTCTAGATCTAATCCAATCTACTCAAATCCAGCACCACCAATTGATCTAAAAACATGATAATGATCCTTAGAACAGTACCTAGACCAACCCCAAGAATTACAATGGCCATACCTTCGCCCAACGCACGAAAACCCAAAAGATCTCCTCCCGATTCGCTCCTCGCTCCTCGCTCCAATGGACGGATCTTCGAGGTGCAGGGGTGGAGAGTCTACCCTAGGGCAGCAAGGGGTGGAGGAGAGGTGCTGGAGAGGTGGGGAGCAATGGTGGGCAAGGGGGAGGCGCAAGCAAAGGGAGAGGGAGGGAGATGGCGGCTAGGGCACCCTAGGGGGGTGGGGGGCGCACAAGGGGTGGTGGGGGCGTAACTAGGGGGTAGGGGGAGCCTCTTAAACCAGCCCAAATAGGAATCCTAATCCCAAATGGACTCATACTCCATCCCACCAAAGCCCACAACCCTTTCCCCTAGGCCCAAAACTCCCCGGAAATGCCCAAACTCCCGGAAATGGCCCAGAAACGGCCCGGAAACGCTATTAACCTCCATAGCCTATGGTTTTAACCTTAATTCCACATTTCATAAAGTTTTTGACCTCAACATTCACCTTTTGTAAAGCCACAATCTCTAATTTCATATTTTTATAAAGTCTCGGCATTCCGTAGTGTCACATTCTCCCCCCCTTAGATAGGATTCGACCTCGAATCCGAAAGACTCCAATATCAACAACAAAATCCCCAAGGGACAAAAGACTTCTCTGCAGCACAAAACATTTGCACAACGACTCAAACCGGAACAAACGACAAGCGAGTTCCCAAAACCAACACTTAACGAAAAAATATTGATCTAGCTCAACTAAAGGCAACCTCTCACAGTTCGACCTTCACTTCAATTCCCAAACAAAAACTGCGTTTCAACCACAAAGGGCTCCATCAACCCAAAACGCTCGAATCCTCACGATAAACACTTCACACTACTATCACAACCAACCTGACTACCACACTCCATTAAACTCAACATGACACAATCAAAGCGGGTCACAATTCATTTAACGACCTCTCTACAATCCCGAGAATTTTCATCGAGAGGAATAACTCATTAAGGCACATTTGCCCTTCCGATACACGATCATGCTAACATTTCATTCCATCCTCTCCCAGGAAAGTCTCAAACCCAAAGACAACTAGTTAAGACAATTGCTCACTGTAGGACAATTTTCACCGAACTACCGTCAACTTCACTTCCACCCATCGATACTCTTAATAAAGGTTAAACCCATACATCATCAACCTCCATCACAAACCACCCTTATACCACTAAGGTTCGACACCTAGCCCCAAGCTTGTGACACCACGGAGTGTCGTAACCTTATTTAATGTGCATGATTTGGTCAAAAACAGTATGAGATGTGGAAATAAGGTTAAAACTATAGGATTTGGAGGTTTATAATGTTTATGGGCTATTTCCGGGCTGTTTCCGGGGTTTTGGGCCTTCCCGGGGGATTTTGGGCCTTAAGGAGGGGGTTGTGGGCTTTGGTGGGATGGATTATGAGTCCATGTAGGACTAGGATTCAGAGTAGGGGCTGGTAAAAGGACCCCCTTGCTGCCCTCATTGCGCCCCACCTCCCCTCTTGCGCCCCCCTCACCTCCCCCTAGCCCCTAGCTGCCCCCACCCCCATTGGCCGTGCGCCCCCTTGCCTCTCCACCTCCCCACCACCTCTCCTTCCCCCCCCTTGCTGCCCTAGGGTGGCCTCCCCACCCCTGCTTCCTCGTGGATCCATCCGTGGAGCGAGGAGCGAGGAGCGAGGAGCGAGGAGCGAGGAGCGAGGAGATTGATTGGAGCTTTCATTCGTCGGGCAAAGGTATGATCATGGGGTTCCCTGGGGTTGATCTAGGTACTTTTATTAAGGTTATTATCAAGTTTTTAGATCAATTGGTGGTGGTGGATTGGAGTAATTTGGGTTAGATCTAGACGTTGCCACGTTTCTGTTTTGGGACAGCATGAGCAGTCGACCTAGGGTTCCTGTTTTCGCCAATTTAGAGTTCGAATTTGACTGTACGGACTTTTAAGAAGTTGTAGATAATTTCATTATATTTCCGTGCATATAAAGAACGTTAAATTCCGCCAAGCCATTTGAAAGTTATGACTGTTTTACCGAGCGTATTAAAATCTGTGACGCGATTGCAACAGATCTCGGTAATCTGTAGATTAAAAAACTTTAGAGGCCGAATCAGTCTTTCCTTATACCTAGAGAAAGTTGGGAAATTTCCTAAGATACATGAGGATGTACTCGTTTAATTGATTCGGAGTCCCAGAGCCCAAGTTATGCCTTTTGCAAGGCTGTTGTCCCGCCGGGACAGAACCTCTGTTTTTAGGTTTTGCGAGTCGTTGGCAATGTCGGGGTAGATGAGGGTTTGCGTACTGTTCTGTGGTTATGATTGTGAGTGTGTGATACCTATGTGCAGATGGTACGACCCCTGGAGTGCCTTCTACTTCCCGCCAATCCGTTGCACGTGGTTGAGGCAAGTGTGTTGTGATGGATAGCGAGTTGTAGGTTGCATGTTGAGATTAGATGGAATTGTCTACATGTTATACGATCACTTGCCATGTTTTAAAGATTGCTATGATATGATGAGCATGTTTAAAATGTTATGATGCCATGTGGTAATATATGAGTTATATATGATGTTGGCATGCTTGCATACATGACATGTTACATGGCCCGGGCGGTGAGAAAGTCAATATCTAATCCGGAAAGGTCTGTGAGAAAGATATGACTAATCCGGAGAGCCAATGAGTAAGCCCTACATCATGATTCCATTCACCGCGGTGAACGGAAGCGAGGAGTAGGCACCCTCCATCTTCGGGATGGAAGGGGGGAGAGGGTGCACACCGACGGGTGTGTACTCAACCATACCGGTATGAGTTTCCAAGGAGACATGAGCATTGCATTACATCGCATACATATTGATGATGACAATGTTAAGTGTTTATGAATAAGATGATTTACATGATGGGAGATGTTATTGCCATGTTGATGTTCTTGTTGTCCATTGCAATATGCTTGCTGAGTTTCGAACTACACCGGGTTTGCAGAGCGTGCCAGTCAATTTGACCTGAAATTGACAAGGTAGAATTTGTAATTTGATCAAAGCCGATAAACAAAGATTATCAGCTTAACGCTAGTCGGCTCAAAACCAATTAGGGGATAACTAGATCAACCAGTTACGTTTAATCCGGATACAAGGTAAAATCAGCTTTGAGAAAGCGATGCGCAGCAAAACAAAGCAGATCGAACCTGGAGAAATCGGCTAAAACCAACAATCGGCGATGCGCAGCTATGTTGATTCCGTCGACTCGCTGGGAGATCTATGAAGCTAAAACGATGTAAAAAGGGTTGTAAAAAGTAGATGTTGTGTTGGATTGATCGATCCCCTCCCGCTTATCGTCCACTACTTTTATAATACGTCCGGGCGATCCGAGTTGTATATGGACACGGTATGTTTATCCGTATCGGCCTCCGATCTGATCTTCCTTAGAAACGGATTCTTGTTCCGATTCGGTCACCTGATCTCTTTCCAAACGAACGCTTCTATCCGATTCAAACTGATTTCACTATATACCAAATTTTGGTGCAAACATATGCCCCCTGTTTTTTGGAAGATATTCGTTATTTTTCAAAAAAACTTATCGGCTTGTCTTCCCATATCAACATACAGAGGTGTAACTTTTGGGAACCGCTCCATTAACTGCACCGTAATAATCTCGGTGCGTTTTAAATGCACCACCTCTTCCGCCTGTTTGCTTTCTTTTTCATCGTAGTATAAATATGGGGCCCCCCCACGGTCATTTTCATCCCTTGAAGCCCTCGTGTCCTCGTCGATCGGCTTCCTCTGCATCCCTGGTCTTCCTGAGCGGTTCCTCGCTTTTCCTCCTTTCCTTCCTTCCCCGTCGGCTGAAATGGATGCCTCGCAGGTACTCATTCCCATCCCGAATAGTGACCATCAGTATTTTTTAGGCCCTATAGGAACCGTAGAAACCGATACTGTTATTGGAGACGAGATCCCTAGGCTCCCTTTATCGACTCCTGGTTATAATATAAAGGAATGGAGTAAAAGTTTTAGGGCTTAGCCGACAGCTCTCAAGGGCTGGAGGTCTTGGTATATTAGAGTATCGACCCAAAAGAAGGCAGAGTGGGAAAGAATGGGCATCGCTGAGTGCCTTCCTATGTCTTTAGCTGCCCCAGAACCCAATGAATCCCTGGTGGCTGCTGCTTGCTATTTCTGGTCGGACTCCTTTAATGCCTTCTTTTCCCAATTGGTCCTATCGGCCCAACCCTCCTAGATATGGCCGAGTTGTGTTGCCTTAGGCCTGATTGAGACCAAATATCGGCTTTCAGCGGGAAACCTCAGTACAAATTGGTTCGAAAAAAGGGGGAAGGTTGGTTCAAATATATCCAAAATAACAACCAGGTAACCGGTCCTGTATCGGATGAGGAACACGTCGCTTTCTTCAACCTATGGCTAGACCGATTCCTTTTTTGTGGCGCTTCCTTGGGGCCAACCCAAGTTTACCAATTCATGGCAGAGCAACTAGTGATGGGTCGTCGGCTAGCCTTAGGGAAATCTCTGTTAGGGGCCATCTATCATATGATGTTTGTCATCTGAAGTCGGCTTTTCACCGGCAATGGTTTTTATGTCGTGGGCAATGTTGGGGGCCCACTTTGGTTTATCCAGATCTGGCTCTATTGCGTCTTTGGTCGCCTTATCATCCTAGACCCTTCGGAAGAATCGGCTTTCCCCATGGAAGACCATCCTGAGGGTGCAACCCCTAGATTCTAGCCTAGCCGATCTTCGGGCGAGAAGTTTATCATGTGTTCGTCTAATGAGCCAAAAATCTCCCCGGCCGGTTTTCACAAGTATTTATCCTTCTTTTTGAATCTCAACCAAGCCTCTTACAATCGTCGAGATTTCTTCACGTACAGCCAATTAGCTGACTTCCCATGGCCTTCTTTTCTCCATTTGAACTCTGATAGCTCTTTAATGCCCCAGTCTACTCTTGATCTTCTTCCTCTGCTAATCTCTCCTTGCATTCTCCATGTCGGCTTGAGTACCCGTAATAGAACTTTTCAGCCGACATATGAGTTCTACCATCCCTCTGTGTACGCACGCCAACTGGGTTTTAGTCAAACGATTCCTTGCTTCCCTTTGCTCGCCATGATCAAACCACGAAACAAAGTCACTAACGCTACTACTGCGGAGCTTATTATCGAATTGGCCGATGAGGTTCATGTAGTGGATTTGCCTTTCCTCGTGTTGAACACACGTCGGTCGGGTCAGTTTACTTCATGGTGGGCTATCATAGCCGAGTTGCTCTTGCAGGGACATACTATTCATGAAGTCTTGTCCTCCTTTCTCCCTGGCTTTCAAGAGCTGACGGAGGCCGCCACTGGCTCTAGCTCGAGTTCAGGTTACGCTAATTCGTCTTTAGAGGTATTTTATTTTTTGATATGTTTGTTGAAATAAGATTTTCATCGGCTTAACCATGTCTTTTGCTCTACAGACTAGCAAGAGGTCGGCTCCAGCTCAAACCGCATCGGCCGACGACCGTTCGAAACGGCAAAGGCCGTCAGCTCCTCTTGCTGGTTTATCCTCCAGCACGTTGAGAGTCGACAGCCCATCATTATCAGATCTCGCCGAGCGGCATATTGAGAGTAGGTTCAATTTTTTGTTTTGCTCACTCCTTCTGTTGGCTAAACCCGATATTTGGGTTTTTTTCAGAAAAGAAGAAAAACCGCAGAGTTATCATCAGACGGTCTCCCAAACCTGCTGGTCGTGATGCGGCGTCATCTCTGGCTGGATCGGCCACCGCGGTTGGTTCTCTTTTGATGTTGACTTCTGTTAGGGTAAATGATCTTAACATAGTATCTTTCCTTCCAGGAAACCTCTCCCTTGCCGACGGTTGATGCTGATGACCAAGGGGCTATAGTGACCACACCTCCTACGTCGACTCTTAAACCTGTTTTATCCTCAGACGCCCTTGTTGCCCCTTTGCAACTCGCCGCTCCAGCCGCCCCTATGACTCCAGTAGCCGAAGCCGCACCCTCTCCGAAGCCCGTGGCAGACCCTATCGACCTTCTGGGCTTCAGCTTGGATGAACTGAGTGATCCTGAAATTCTGGCCACGGACGACTACCCAGCCGACGTTCAGCGAATTATCAGTGCTGCTGCGGGAGTATCGGCTACCGTGACTTCTATACCTGGAATGCAGGAAAGACTTGATCGCTTGTTCCATGAAGTCACGCAGCCTGAAGCCCAGCTCTTGGCCAACACTCAGTCACTGAGGACAGCTATGGCGGCAATTGAAGCCGATCTCCCTTCAGAGGTAATGCAAGCCCTCTTGGATGTCTGTCACTTGGATTCTCAAAGGGAGGAAATTACAGCTGCAAAGACCAGATTAGCTCAGCGAACAGCGCAGAAAGCAGATCGGGACACCCTGGCCAAGATGGTGGCCGATACCAAGGCCCAGAAACAACGCTATGATGAAGGCATTTCCAGCTTCAAATTGGCTAAGACAAAACAGATCGAGTTGATTTCTACCAAGAAATCTCTTGAAGAGCAACTAGCCAAAGTAACCCAGCACTTAGCCGATGTTGAGCTATCTCTCACCACGTCGGCTTCCTCATTGTCTTCTCAGAAACGTGTCCTTGGTGATATGGTGGCCGAAGTGAAGAGCCAATCGGCCAAGATCCAAGACATCCCTGGGAGCGCAACCGAAGATCAGCGGCTGGTTGATAATATCCAAAAAATCATCACTAAAGCTGTGGGGGCACTTTCAGGCTTAAAGGCTCATTTGCCCGGCTCGGGGCTGTAATTTCGAACAGTTTTTTAGGCAACTGCCTTGGGGGTAAACTTGGTATCATCGGCTATATGGCCCTTTTGTGATGTAAACAGTCTGGATGGTTATGAACCTTTTGTGTGCCATTGATTTGATCAACTGTACAGTCGATCTTATGTACATGTGCATCTCGTAGTCGGCTTCTTAATATTTTCTATTTCTGTGGTTAAGATCCGATCCATACGCTGGGGTGATATGCTTTCAAATACTTTCCGTTGATTGCTTTAGGTAGTACCAACCCGTCTAGGGTCTCAATTATGTATGAGTTCCCGTTAACTAGCCGATTTATTCGATAGGGTCCTTCCCACGTTGGAGACCACTTGCCGAATCGATTATCTTTTGAACCGATCGGTAATATGGTTTTCCACACCAAATCGGCTTGATTAAAAGATTTTGGTACAACCTTCTTGTTATATGATATGGCGATCTTTTCTTTGTTCTTTTTAAGCCGATCTAACGTGACTAGCCTTAGCTCAGCTAAATCGTCTAAATTGTCTATCATTGCCTATTTGTACTCATCGGTTGGCAAATTATCCTGCTCGGATAGCCGTACAGAGCCGATGTTGACTTCTACGGGCAAAACGGCCTCTTGTCCATACACTAACTGAAAAGGTGATAAATTAGTTGACCCATGGTAGGATAGCCGATAAGCCCATAAAGCTTCCGATAGCGTTGAATGCCACTTCCTTGGTTCTCCCTCAATTTTCCTTTTTATGAGCTTTATCAATGTTTTGTTCGACGACTCGGCCTGTCCATTGGCCTGAGCGTAATAAGGGGAAGAGTTGAGTAATTTTAGCCCAAGACTTCCCGCGAAACCTTTGAATTCATTAGACGTGAACACGGTCCCTTGATCAGTAGTAATCGTCTGTGGAATTCCAAACCGATGGACGATGTGTTCATTTATAAAGTCGATCAGCTCTTTGCTAGTAACTTTCTTGAGTGGTACAGCCTCAACCCATTTTGAAAAATAATCTGTGGCTGCAAGGATAAATTTATGTCCTTTGCTAGATGACGGAAATATTTGGCCGATTATGTCTATGCCCCATCCCCTAAACGGCCATGGCTTGATGATCGGGTGTAAAGCCGATGCTGGTGCTGACTGTATGTTACCAAACTTTTGGCATGTTTGGCATCCTTTATAATATTTGAAGCAATCTTCTAACATTGTCGGCCAGAAATATCCTGTTCGTCTCAGTATCCATCTCATTTTATGGGCCGATTGATGTGATCCACAAATTGCTTCATGGACTTCTCCCATTGCTACTTTAGCTTCTTCAGTTCCTAGGCATCTTAGCAATAAACCTTCCATGGTTCGAAAGTATAATACATCCTCCAGTAGAACATATTTGAGTGCTTTGCGCCTGACCTTCTGCTCAGTCGGCTTAGATAGATCTGATAAATAATCCCTTATTTCTGTTCTCCAGTCGACAAGATGGACACACAAAATTGGCCAAACATTTAGCTCGATTGGTTTCTGTCGGCTTTCAATCCTATACCCTGATGCACATTGCGCTAATCGGTTTGCTTTGTCATTAGCTTCTCTGGGGATATGCTCTATGGAGAATGTAGTAAACGTCTCAATAATCTGGAGGCACTGATGTAAGTACTGGTTTAGTGCACCATCGTTGCATCGGTATTCCCTTTTGACTTGTTGTACAATTAACATCGAGTCCCCGAAAGCTTCGACGTCTTTTACTCAGACGCTGTCTAGCAATTGCAGCCCTCTTAGTAATGCTTCATACTCTGCTTGATTATTTGAACATCGGCTATTTAACCGATACATGAAATCGTACTCCTGTTTTCTAGGTGAAATCAATACCACGCCGATGCCTTCGCCCTCTTGGCAAACGGATCCATCGAAATACAACTGCCAAGGAGTTACATCGGCCGTTCCTGTTAATGTTTCACTTCCTGCGATAAAATCGTCCACAGCTTGCCCTTTCACAGATTTAGCCGATTCATAAGTCAAATCGAACTCAGTTAAAGCGTATGCCCATTTACCAAGCCGACCTCGCAAAATTGGTGCGGATAGTATGTACTTGACTATATCGGTTTTGCAGACTATGATGCATTTGGACGCCAACATATAATGTCTTAATTTAGTGCAAGCAAAATACAAAGATAAGCACAATATCGCTCGTTCCTTCCTATCAGCTTCCTGTGTTAAGACTGCCCCTACTGTATCACCTTCAGCCGATATATACAGTTTAAAAGGTATACCATGCTTTGGTGCGGCCAATACTGGTGGACTCATCAGATAACCCTTTATGTCGTCGAAGGCCTTTTGTTGATCGGCTCCCCATTTGAACTCTTGGTCGTCTTTAATTTTCAGCAGCGGTGTGAAGGCCCGAATACGCCCTGACAAGTTTGAAATGAAACGTCGCAAGTAATTGATTTTCCCTATCAACATTTGCAACTCTTTTTTGTTTGTCGGCGGTCTAGTATCGGCTATAGCTTTTACTTTGGCCTGGTTTACTTCAATCCCTCTTTCATGTACGGTAAACCCAAGGAATTGTCCAGCCGATACTCCAAAAGCGCACTTGAGCGGGTTCATTTTTAATCCATGTACCCTTGTGCTCTCAAACATCTTCTCCAAATCGGCTAAATGTTGCCAGTCTTCTTTGGACTTCACTACTACATCATCGATGTATATTTCCACAGTATTGCCGATTAAATTATGGAAAATATGGTTCATAGCACGCTGATAAGTGGCGCCGGCATTTTTTAAACCGAAAGTCATGACCCTCCATTCATATAGCCCTAAGGCTCCTGGGCACCTGAAGGCTGTCTTGGGGATATCGGCCTCTGCCATGAATATCTGATTGTATCCAGCATTTCCATCCAAAAAACTTATGATTTTATTCCCAGACGCAGCATCGATAAGCATATCAGCTATAGGCATCGGGTACTCATCTTTTGGTGTGGCTTTATTTAAATCTCTAAAATCAACGCACACCCTAAGTTTGCCGTTTTTGTTTTTTACAGGGACGATATTTGAAACCCATTCAGCATATCGGCAAGGCCGGATAAACTTTGCTTCTAGTAATCGTCCTACCTCTTCTTTTATAGTGTCGTACAACGTGGGATTAAATCGTCTAGGATATTGTTTGAATGGCCGATAACCAGGTTTTATGGGTAGCCGATGTTCGACTAGCTGTCGGCTTAAACCTGGCATCTCATAATACTCCCATGCAAAGCAATCTCTATATTTTTTGAGTATTTCGACCAACTTTGATTTATACTTGGGTTCTAATTTAGCACTTACAAATGTTGGTCTTTTACTGTCGCCTTCTCCAATGTTGATCTCTTCAAGCAAATCGGCAGAGGTAAATCCTAAACCTTTCCTTTCTTCTTCAAAATCCTCAACAGCTTCCTCGTATTCTTCTTGCCGATAGCTTCTTACTTTTTCTTGTAGCTTTGCTATTGTCTTGGACTCCATCTTCTCACCACTTCGTTTTTCCGATCAAATGTATTAGGTTTAACACTGATCGGCTTGAATCCTGACTTCTCGATGCAGATAAAATCACAATCGTCCAAGACTTTCCCTGATATACATTCGGCTTCTTCATGTGGCCAATTGGTGTCAGGGTTGGCCATGGCGATATGAGCCGATGTATCGGCTGGTACTACTTCAACAGCGTCATCGTTCCATTGTACCAACTTTTGATGCATAGTTGATGGTATGCAGCAATTGGCGTGGATCCAGTCCCGCCCAAGGAGCACACTATAATTGCCTTTAGCTTCTATCACAAAAAATGCAGTCGGCAAGGTTTTACTGCCGACTGTTAATTCTGACATCATTACGCCTTTAGCCTCGGTGGGATCTCCCGTGAAGTCATTCAACACCATATTCATTTTGATCAAGTCTTCATCGGCTTTACCCAATGTTTTGAAAGTACTTACCGGCATCAGGTTAACTGTTGCCCCACCATCGACCAACATTCGAGATATCGGTCGGCCATTAATATACCCTTTTAGGTACAATGGTTTTAGGTGCCGATGCATGTCTTGTGGTTTTTCAAACACAGCATCTGGTGCACCGAGGCATAGTTGGGCGAATATTTCTTCAGCCGATTCCTCGATTTTGAACTCAGCAGGCAGAGTGGATACCATGTTCACATCCATTGGCGGTGTATCATCTCGGATCATTGGGGATCCAGATTCGACCGATTGATCCGAGTCACTATCGGTTTGTTCCTTCTTTCTCCATTCCCTTTTTGAACCTAGTATAGGCCTTAGTTTGTTGAACACCCGATCCCTTTCTCTCTCTCTTTTGGCTTCCCTTTCTTCTTGTGTTTTTAGTCGTTGAAGCCGCCTGCGTTGTGATTTGCTAATACCTGAGGGGCACCACCTCGGTTTAGGTTCTATCGGCTTTCTGATTTTCCCAGCTAAGTTATTCACTTCGCTGTTAGATTCTATTCTGGTCGCGTTATATGAAGCCGATATCTCTTGAGTTCGGGAGGACTCGTCTTTCTCTGACGTGGACAGTCTTTCGTGGATCGGCCTCCTGTTTCTTATTTCTAGACGATCATGTATCGGTCTAGACAACCTGTCTTTTACCGATTGGTTTGGCCGATACACAGACGAGTGTTGCATAGGACAGGACATGACTGTTGGTAGGATCATCCCTTTCTCCCAGCAGAATTGCCAAAAGGTACATTACCGGTGTCTTTCTTCTTCAGTAGTTGGCCGATGTGGCATATCTAGCCGCCAATATTTGTCTATCTTTTGATCCAACCATTGAAAACTTTGTCGAGTGTTATGTCTTTGACTTACCTTTCATACTTCCCAAGGAGTTGCGAGAAAGTTGGCTTTGGTTTGAAGTCAACTTTTCTTGGAGCCCTTTCAGCCCTATACCATTTTCCAACTTCCAAGTCTCCCTTTGGTTTTACTATTCTTGAGTTCTGTCCGCTTCTATCGGCTTCTATTTGTATAGAGCCGATAGTGATTTGCACTGTTTCGTCTCCTTTTGACCGCGCTTCAACTCCTTTAGTCGGCTTGTTATCTTCTACAGGTCTTTTCCCTTCCCGTGAGCATTGAACCATGTTGACTTGAAAAGGACTCATATCTATCTGCATGGCCGACTCTTTTGCAAACTTTAATCTGCCATCGGCGATGGCCGATTGAATCTGTTGTCGAAAAATGTTGCAATCGTTAGTGTTATGCGAAAACGAGTGGTGCCATTTACAGTACCTTCGCTTTTTAATTTCTTCAGCCGATGGGATGACGTGTCCTTCTGGCAACCTTATGAGTTTTTCTTGTAACAATAAATCAAATATCTTGTCACATTTTGACACATCATATGAATACTTGATTTCCGCCTTATTTTTCGTCGGCTTGAGGAGAGAGCATACGATTGGCCTTTTGGAACCCTTGGTCCACTCGGCTATGTTTATTTCTACTTCGTCTTCAGAGGTGTCGCTCGAATTATACTCTACCAGGTTTACTTTGGCCTTTTCATTACTGTTTGATTTAAATCTATCTTTAAATCCTTTGCTCTCTGCATATCGGCTTTCATGTGTCGATAAGTGATGGAGTAAGTGGCTTAAATCCGGAAATTCTTGGCCAGATAGTTTTTATTTTAATGGCGGGATTAACCCTTGGAATGCTAGATCGGCCAACTGATCATCGGGTAATGTTACACTGAAGCATCTATTTCGTACGCCTCTGAATCTCTGATATAGTCGGAAACCGATTCGCCGTACTTCTGTCGGACTGAACTAAGGTCAGAAATCTTAAGCTCCATAGTCCCCGAAAAGAAGTATTCATGAAATCGGCTTTCTAAATCGTTCCATATATGAACTGAATTTGGAGGTAGATTAGTAAACCAAGTAAATGCCGCACCAGACAATGATAAAGGAAATAGCCTAATTTTTAGTCCATCGGATTGCACAGCTTCCCCACACTGAGCCATAAACCGTCCGATATGCTCAATGGTAGTAACAGAATCATCACCTGAAAATTTAGCGAAGTCTGGTATTCTAAAGTTGTGTGGGTATGGCATACGATCTATGTAATCGGGATACGGCTTTCTGTAGCCGATTACCCTTCCTCTTGGCTGTAAACCGAACTATTCTCTTAAAACGTTAGCAATTTGTTCCGCCCAATTGACATTGTCGGCTTGTGGTGCAACCGGACATTGCCAATTTTCATTGTTCACGCCCTGCCCCCCGAGTGCAAACTCGGGTCTTTGCCCGAATCGTGCCACAGGAGGTCTTGGCAATTGGTCATAACCGTGATTGAAAACCAATGTGTCGGGCATAGGTGCGAGTGGTTCAACGTACGGCACTACCCTATATGGTGCTTGTTTCATAGTGGTGGCTCCCCGTGATTGTGGAACCTGATCTGTTTCAATAGGCTGATAAGCCGATAAACCGACGCTACTGCAAGGTCCGTTCAATGGGTTTGGTGTGCTTATTTTAGCCCCACCCGTGTGCCCATGGTAGTGCGCGAATCCATCTTTCTGTGTACTGGGTTTCAAAACAGTAGGTTGAGTCGGCATCATGGTAGGTGTTTGAGCCGACACGTTTACAGTATTGGCGTTAGGTGTTATGGAGTATACCGGGTACGTAGGGATGGTTTGTGGTGGGTCTAGTAGGCTCCCAGAAACAGCCAATTCCTGAGCAATTGTTTTCACACTATTTTCTATCATTGGCTTCAACGTAGATACTAGAGCTGATGACTGTTTAATTAGTGCGTGATGAACAGATTGCTCAATCATATTCGACAAATCGGCTTGAGCGGGTGCGTATCGGCTTACCGATTCAGATGATGATTCTCCGATAGGATTGATGCTTGGGAGTGTGGTCTTCTGAGTGACGCCACGGCGTGTTTTCTGGAAACACTACAGCATGATCTCCTCCAAAGCCGCCTTTCGGTCTTCGATTTCTTTCCGCTGCTCGGGAGTCAAATCGGCCATTTGAGGCGCGATTATAGCATCTGCATTAATATCGGCGGTGACCACAGTTTTATTGGTTGATGACATCTTGATTTTCTTGGTGCCACTGCGCGTGCCAAAATATGTTCGCGCCAAAAATGTGAAGCAGGATTCTTAGCCTCGAAGACACAAGACAAACACCGGGTTTGCAGAGCATGCCAGTCAATTTGACCTGAAATTGACAAGGTAGAATTTGTAATTTGATCAAAGCCGATAAACAAAGATTATCGGCTTAACGCTAGTCGGCTGAAAACCGATTTGGGGATAACTAGATCAACCAGTTACGGTTAATCCGGATACAAGGTAAAATCGGCTTTGAGAAGGCGATGCGCAACAAAACAAAGCAGATCGATCCTGGAGAAATCGGCTAAAACCAACAATCGGCGATGCGCAGCTATGTTGATTCCGTCGACTCGCTGGGAGATCTATGAAGCTAAAACGATGTAAAAAGGGTTGTAAAAAGTAGATGTTGTGTTGGATTGATTGATCCCCTCCCGCTTATCGTCCACTACTTTTATAATACGTCCGGCCGATCCGAGTTGTATATGGACACGGTATGTTTATCCGTATCGGCCTCCGATCTGATCTTCCTTAGAAACGGATTCTTGTTCCAATTCGGTCACCTGATCTCTTTCCAAACGAGCGCTTCTATCCGATTCAAACTGATTTCACTATATACCAAATTTTGGTGCAAACAGTAATCAAGCCCAAGTGTACACATATTTCGCATACTCAACCATAAACCAAGAACATTCATACCCTCACTCCCATCTATAGAACAAAAGAAGTATGATTCTTTTGAACCCAAGTGAACCACATACGACAACTCAAATCCAAAGCATTAACAACCACTTTGGAAAGAATTCGGCAACATCCAAGAAGCATTCATCATTTTTTTTCCAAGCCAAATCGCAAAGGAAGAACAAATTCCCTACACCACAACCAAAATACCAGAAATTCTTCATTCTTTCTTTTCATACTAGAAAGAAATGGACATCACGATTCATGACATGCATGCACACTTTTCAAGAGCACTCCGGATTGGTCATATATCCATTTATGACTTTCTCACCGACCAGGCTCATCGACTCCTTTATGATTAATTATGCATAAACAATGTCTTGTTTTCCTTTTCACCATTCATTCATCATGTAACAACAGTACCGAATAGTCATTCACCAAATGACTTCTTCCTCGGTATCACATAATTGAAACACAATTAACATCGAAGGTTGCGGTAACTCATATAGGCTATGACGGCAGCATAGTTAACAGTAAAACACCATGTCGCATCACATCCCACATCAATTGAAAACTGAACTTGCAAAATATTGCATTTTAACCAAGTTCAACATTTTGGAAAAGAACATCAAAATTTCAAGTCAAGCATCTGCTCCCACAACTGTCACAAATTTTCTCAAGGAGAGGGAAATTCATTTCCAAAAGGGAACACCTCACTAACAAAATCACTTTATAAAACATTTATAAAATCCACCTTTTTGAAGCACTCGCAAACATCACACACATTATGCAAATAAATCCAACTCTAGTCAAAAAGAGTTACAAATTAAATCTCAAGAGTTTCCATTACAACCCACTATTTCCATCTGCTTCCGTTAAAATTTATTCCAAAGATAATTCAGGGTGAACGCGAAGAAGCGCGATCCACTCAAAATCTTTTGGGTGTAAATCCATACTCATAACACAAATTAAACAAAATAGCCAAAACCAAAGATTGGCACCAATAGCTACGAGATTTAGGGAAACTCGGAAACATAACACAAAGAAAATATTGAAATGATGAATGAAAGGTATAGGACTGCGGGAAGTAAAGGTAGAAAGGAAGTAAAACTTGAACCAGGTGATTTAGTATGGTTACACTTGCGAAAGGATCATTTTCCAGAATTGAGAAAGTCTAAATTAATGCCTAGAGCTGATGGTCCTTTCAAGATACTTGAGAAAATAAATGATAATGCATATAAACTTGAGTTGCCGCCCAATTTGGGATTAGTTCCACATTTAACATTGCAGATTTGAAACCGTTCATGGGAGAAGAAGATGAGCTTGAGTCGAGGACGACTCCACTTCAAGAGGGGGAGGATGATGAGGACATCACTCCTATGCATACGACCGAGCCTCCTCCAGTTGTGATGCAAGGACCCATCACAAGAGCACGAGCACGGCAATTGAATCAACAGGTGAGCTCGTTCCTAAGTGCCCGTGTAGATACTTGTGAGGATGGTATGCTACCTAATGATATTATTGATTATCTTGTACTTAGGAACTTTGGAGAGGACCATGAAGGCCTTGGAAACCAGCAAGGACCAGGAGGGAGGCAAGGAGGGTGTCCAAGTCAAGTTGGAGGTTCAATTCATCTCGGAGTCGACTACCTCGGCCACCAGGAGCAGCATTCACTAAAATCATCGCCCAGGCCACAAACGGGCTCTGATTTTGATGATCCACATATGCATAGAAAGCTAAGGAGATAAAATTTACAATGGCACTGGTTTCAGGTCATTTGGACTTCGGAGTCGACGGGAATTTACGTTGTAAGTTGGCGGACAGAATCTGTCCCAGGGTGCTGCGTCACCAATTTGGGCCGTTGGCCCATGTATCGTGTTGGAGTCCATCACGGACACATCTAGGGTTTCTAGGATGTCCCCTAGTCTTTATATCGAGTAGCCGCCGCTAGGGTTTGCTTTGGGTTTTGCTTAGATTAATTCTGTCTTTGAACAGTGTTGCCGTTCATCGGTTTGTGAGACCCCAACTCGTGAGCTTCATCCTCAATTTCAAATTCAGTTGCATCTTTCTTGTTCTTGCTTGTGTTCTCGGTTCATTGGCAGGGATTAGCCTTCGTGGCGAGGTCAACCGGGCAGCGCACGGTTGATAACCAGAGGACGCGTGGTGCTCCGATTGCAGGGGTTTTTGATCGTGTCGATCAAGAAGCCGGATCGTGAGTGTCTCGCGCCGCCTAATCGACTTATCCTCCACCTGACGGAAGTTCGGGCATCCCTCTACACCCCATCAAGTGGTATCAGAGCAAGGTTTACCGTCAGGTTCGCCTTCTCCCCGTAGTTTGATTTAGTTTTGCGTTCGTCCTATAGTCCACGAAAAAGCAAAAAAAAAATGCAATTCATAGTCTGCATGACCGTCTTCGCCGCAACCATCACGGTATGGGAGGTAATAACCAGAACCGCAATGATGATCCTTTCGTTAAGGTAAAATTCACTATCCCTTCCTTTTCTGGAGCTTATGATGCTAATGCTTACTTAGATTGGGAGATGACAGTTGAGCAGAAATTTAACTCCCATCTATTTCCCAAGATTCATAGGGTTAGACAAGCCACTAGTGAATTTAAAGATTTTGCTATAATCTGGTGGAATGAACTAGTAAATGCCCGCTTACAACCTGATTCTTGGGCGAGATTAAAAGATGCTATGCGTAATAGATTTGTTCCTCCTTCCTACCAACGTGATATGCGCAAGAGATTGCAACGATTATATCAAGGTAGTATGACTGTTCAGGAATATTACCAAGAGCTTCAAAAGGCTATTAATCCATTAGATTAGAACATCTTTAAACAACCAGCAAAGTTTCTTTAACAATAACAGCAGTCTACATCATCTTAATGTTTTAACTATGCATCAGGGTTTAAAACTTTAAACATAATCGGGGGTCATAAGCACTTTTAAAGCAAAGCAACCGATTCTAAGCATGTACATTAATACCTTTAATCATTCTCGCTATAGAGTAATCTACAACACTAGAAGTTCATTTAATCTTAAGCTAAACATAAATATTACATTTAACTAATTCAACTCACCAATTAACTTAAGAACAATTCATTTCCATAAACCACATTGTTACATACTACATGACATGGTAAACAACCATTTTCACTTTTGACAAACAGGATGCAACTCCACATTTTAAAGATAACCACAACTCAAGAACCAGAATGAACACCAATATACAATTTCTCCTTTTCCAGGCAAGGAAGAAAAACAAAACTCCAACAGAAATGCAGGAGAGCTCAACTCTCAAATTCCCAAATTTGCCCACAAAACTCTTCAAGCAATCTCAAGATCTATACTTCCAAGAAGGAAGAAGGATGCACTAGGGAAAACCAAATGTTCAACCAAATCTTTTCCGATAAAGATTCAAAACTTAGCTCCACCCAACCTAAGGTCGGCACTAGGAGAACTTCAACTCTTTTCTTAGATAGGGAGGACAACAACCACATATGTTTCCTCCCCAAGACAATCCACAATAACCAGCAAAACCGGGTGTCAAAGCAAAAATTATGACCAACAGACGCGCAACTCAAAACTCTTCTTCTTCGTCTTCAACCAAGGAAGACAAAACCACAAACCGCCTATAGAACAATCCGCGAAAATCCAATACCAAACACTTTTCTTTTGGTTTCCATCAACTAAAACCAAGAAAACCAACCAAGACCGACCACAGAACGATAAAGAACATCCGAAGGAATCCACCACCAAACTCTTCTATTTGACTCCAGTCAACTACCCGATGTATGATAGAAAGGGTAAGCACTCTTCTCTTACAGGGGTTAATAGTTCTTCAGTGATGGCGCTAACCGGCCACACCATCAAACCTCACCCTTACTATGAAATAAGAGAAGTGGCCGAAACCCTTCGGCACCAAAACCCCACTTTATCACCACCACAAGAACAATTCAATCATTTATCTCATAGACATAGCAACATGCTTTATCAAATGAAGCATTCAACATCAAAGCTTAAATACAACATTTAAGCGTAAAGAAACGATACCCATACCCTTTCCTATTGTGCATCCATTGTGTGTCAAATTTTAGATTTAGTTATACCACTTTTGCAAGTTTTAATGTTGCTATCCTATGACAAAATTTTAGTTGAAACCTAAGCCATGTTTCTAAGTTATTCCACATCACATTTTAGTTGTACCCTATAGCATGACAATAAAAATACACATTCCAAGGACCTACAGCCCGCTCTGATACCAACTGTAACACCCCGGCATTTAATATGCCTGAATGCTACCAAACATAAGCTAAACAACATCTAAATACCATGAATTAAGGTAAATTACAGCAAAGGAGTAAATGCTAAAACCCGAGATTTCGGCAGCATCTCCTTTGCTTTAACATGATTTGAAGGAGCAACAACAGTATAGCAATATAAGGCAATAAGAGAGACAGCTAAAACAGCAATAATTAAAGACTTAACGACAATATAAGTCTACTTTCAAGCATTTAATGTCTCCAAGAGTCAAACTAATAATAAGACTCTCATATAGCAAAGCTAAACCTTAAAGCAATAATCATCACACGCAGTTTATTCTCAAAAACTAATTGAATGACTTGAGGAATCAAATGAGTGAAGCTACGTGCGGAAGTGTGACTATTTCCCTTCCCTGCATGCCGGTCTCATGGTACCTAAAACAACAAGAAAACACAAGCGTGAGTTCAAAACTCAGCAAGCATATTGCAATGGTACAACAAGAACAATTACATGGCAATAATATCTCACATCGTGTAAACCATCTCATTCATGATCACATATCATTATCATAATAATTATGTATGCAATGCAATGCGATGCTCATGTCTCCTTGGAAACTCATACCGGTATGGTTGAGTGCACACCCGTCGGTATGCACCCTCTCCCCCCTTCCATCCCGAAGATGGAGGGTGCCTACTCCTCGCTTCCATTCACCACGGTGAATGGAATCACGATGTAGGACTTACTCATTGGCTCTCCGGAATAGTCATAACTTTCTCACCGACCTTCCCCGGATTAGTTATGACTTTCTCACCGCCCGGGCCATCTAACATGCCATGTATGCAAATATGCCAACATCATAATTAACTTGTACATTAACACATGGCATCATAGCATACTCATCATATCATAGGCAACCATTAAAGCATGGCAAGTGATCATATCATATAATCAAGTTCATCTAGTCTCAACTAGCAACCTACAAACCGCTATCCATTACAATACACTTGCCTCAACCACAAGCATGGATTGGCGGGAAGTAGAAGGCACTCCCGGGGTCGCACCACCTGCACATAGGTACCACACACTCACAATCATGTCCACAATACATTACGCAAACCCTCATCTACCCCGACATTGCCAACTACTCGCAAAACCAAAAAACAGAGGTTCTGTCCCGTCGGGATAGAAGCCTTCCAAAAGGCATAACTTGGGTTCTGGGACTCCGAATTAATTAAACGAGTACATCCTCGCGTAGCTTAGGAAATTTCCTAACTTTTTCTAAGTATACAGAAAGACTGATTCGGACTCTAAAATTGTTTAATCTACAAAATACCGTGATCTGTTCCAATCACGTCACAGATTTTAATACTCTCGGTAAAACAAGCATAACTTTCAAACGGCTACGCGGAATTTAAAGTTATTTATACCCACTGAAAGGTATTGAAATTACCTACAACTTCTTCAACAGCCGTACGACCAAATTCCGACTCTGAATTGGCGTAAAACCAAACCCTAGGTCGACTCCTCATGCTGCCCGAAACAGACAACGTGGCAACTTCTGGATCTAATCCAATCTACTCAAATCCAGCACCACCAATTGATCTAAAAACATGATAATGATCCTTAGAACAGTACCTAGACCAACTCCAAGGATTACCATGGCCATACCTTCGCCCAACACATGAAAACCCAAAAGATCTCCTCCCGATTCGCTCCTCGCTCCTTGCTCCTCGCTCCTCGCTCCAATGGACGGATCTTCGAGGTGTAGGGGTGGAGAGGCTACCCTAGGGCAGCAAGGGGTGGACGAGAGGTGGTGGAGAGGTGGGGAGCAATGGGGGCAAGGGGGAGGCGCAAGCAAAGGGAGAGGGAGGGAGATGGAGGCTAGGGCACCCAAGGGGGGTTGGGCGGGGCGCACAATGGGTGGTGGGGGCGCAACTAGGGGGCAGGGAGAGCCTCTTAAACCAGCCCAAACAGGAATCCTAATCCCAAATGGACTCATACTCCATCCCACCAAAGCCCACAACCCTTTCCCTTAAGCGCATGCAAGGGAGAGGGGAAGGTGGGGGTGGCTAGGGCGAGGGAGAGGAGGGGGCGCACAAGAGGGGGGTGGGCGCACAAGGGGCAGGGGGAGCCCCTTTTACCAGCCCCAACCTGATTTCCTAGTCCTAAATGGACTCAAACTCCATCCCACCAAAGCCCACAACCCTTTCCCCTAGGCCCAAAACTCACCGGAAAGGCCCAAACTCCCGGAAACGGCCCGAAAACGCTATTAACCTCCATACCCTATAGTTTTAACCTTAATTCCATATTTCATAAAGTTTTGACCTCAACATTCACATTTTGTAAAGCCATAATCTCTAATTTCACATTTTTATAAAGTCTCGGCATTCCGTAGTGTCACAGGAAATGGCTGGAGGAAATGTGACTAGAAACTGGTGGAGCGAATGAATCGGCTAGAAAGACAAGGAATGGGAATGGCTGAGACAACACCAACGTCCAATACACATGCATACACATATACACATATACGTTCTCAAAACATGTTGAGAGAAAAAAAAACAGAGAGGTTCTAAAAATCCAAAAAAATCCTTTAAAATACTAGGAACTATTTGGATCCTAACGAAGTTGGTTTCGTGATTTTTTTGACGTGTAGATTTTTCGTAATAAATCTTTTAATGAATCAGACACCTATACATATTTTTGTAAACTCAACGACTTACGTTATATAACATGTTTTTCGAAAATATTTGAAGAGAACACTCTCGTCTTCCAATTATCTTTATTTTAAACAAAATTTTAGATTTTATGCTTATGCGAAAATTCATGATCTTTATTTAACGTGATTATTTCAATAAACTTGAATCTGAATTACTCGCGAGGATTCTAAGTAAATTTCGAAAAAATTACAAATAATTCCAGAAACACACTAAATATATTAAAAGAAATTTTTGGGATGTTATAAACCTCCCCCCTAACAGAATCTTGTCCCCGAGATTCGAGGCTAACTAGATAATAGGTTCAGAAACTCCTTCAAATCTTCTTCACGTCCCCATGTCGCTTCACTTTCTGAATGATTACTCCACTGGACTATGCAGAAGCGGGTTGACTTTTTCTGGTCTCACGAGCCATGGTATCTAGAATCTTCACTAGATGCTCTTTGTACGTCAAATCTTCTTGTTGATCGATGGCTTCCAGAGGTGCTTGTTCCTCAGGTACTCGTAGACATTTCTTCAACTGTGAAACATGAAATACATCATGTACTCCTGCTAGTGATTGCGGCAACTCCAGCTGATAAGCAACTTTGCCTTTTCGAATCAGGATCTTGAATGTTCCAACATATCTTGGCGCCAACTTTCCTTCGGCATGAAACCTTCTGACTCCTTTGAGGGGTGTAACTCTGAGATATACATAATCGTCTGGCTCAAAGCTTAAATCTCTGCGTTGATTGTCAGAATATCTCTTCTGCCTGGACTGAGCAATCTTTAATCTTTCTCTGATCACAGCTATCTTCTATTCAGCTTCTTGCAATATATCTGGTCCAAATACACGTCATTCACCAGGCTCATTCCAATTCAACGGTGTTCGACGAGGTCTTCCATATAATGCTACAAAAGGTGACATTTGCAGACTTGCTTGGTGGCTGTTGTTATAACTGAACTCTGCATAAGGTAAGCACTTGTCCCATGAGGTTGCATAAGGTAATGCACAAGCTCTAAGCATATCTTCAAGAATCTGGTTGACTCTTTCAGTCTGACCATCTGTTTGTGGGTGATAGGCTGTACTAAAATTCAAGCGAGTTCCCAACACCTCATGTGGCTTACCCCAAAATCTCGAGGTAAACTAGGTACCTCGGTCCAAAACTATCTTCTTTGGCACTCCATGTAAACAGAGAATTCTTGACATATATAACTCTGCCAATCAATCTCCTGAGTGTGTTGTCTTCACTAGTATAAAATGCGCAACTTTGGTTAAACGATCCACTATGACCCATATTGAATCGTAACTAGCTTGTGTCCTGGGCAAACCGGTTATGAAGTCCATACCGATCTTTTCCCACTTCCACTCGGGAATCTTTAGAGGTTCTAGCAGTCCTGCCGGTCTCTAATGCATAGCTTTCACTCTTTGGCACACGTCGCACAAGGCAACATGCTCAGCTACTTCCCTTTTCATATTCGGCCACCAAAACCTTTCCATCAGATATTGGTACATTTTCGAACTTCCTGGATGAATTGAATACTTGGAATCATGAGCTTCTTCCAGTATCAATTGTTTCAGCTCCTTCTTGTTAGGCACACATATGCGCTCCTTCTTCCACAAGATACCTTGGTCATCCAACCTGAAATCTTTGGCTAGGCCTTCCTCCATCTTTGTGAGGACCCCCCCTTCCTATACCATACTGTACGCCGTCTACTGTAGCGTATAGCACCGTATAGCAACAGGAAGCCTCGACACCGAAAATCCGAATCTAAAAATTCGATCGACGGGATCGAACACTTAGCTTCGGACCCGGTGCTCAGACGCATCCGACATCGGATCCCTGGATCAAGAGCTCAAAGATCGCGTACCAACAACACGAGTATCAATGCACGGAAGGATAAACTACGATAATTTACATAACTGGGTGTAAATCTTACACGAGTACATTACAGAAACCAAAAGAAGTAAAGCGACAGCGAAAACAAAAGAAATACAACCAAAGACAATGGCCCGACCACCCCACAAAGCTGCGATCGAGGGAGGGACTACGAAGCCGCAACACTCGCAGAAAAGAGGCTCGCCATCATCCGGGACATCATCATTACCTTCCTCTGAGGAAAAAGGGTTAGCAGCAACGGTGAGTACACGTATGTACTCGCAAGACTTTAGTGTATGCAAATATAATTAAATGCAGGCTGATTCAACGGGTAAAGCTTTTACACTGGGTTAGTTGCGGAAAGCTGGATTTAAAACAGTTTATCGAAAAGTAATACATAATTTGAAAGACAGCAGTTTGAATAAAACATAATTACAGTGTATGTAACAACTGAGCTCCACAGCTGCCACCATCCATGGTCGCAACTGGGATACGAATCAACATCCATACATATTCATAATCCCATCGAGAATCATATACACATATTCACACTTCCATCAAGTACCATTCCACCACATACTTTATACCGACTCCGAAATAGATTTTCATTTTCAAAACCAAACCAAATCTCTATACTTGATATGATTAGAGAAGATTGCTCATAACCGTGAGCACGGCTAATCGATTAGAATTATTTGATACTCTGCAGAGTTTGCGCACTTTACCCAAACACAACTCAGACTTGCATCCCTGTCATCCAGGGTACACGCGATACACGAGGTATCCGATATACAAGAATGATCTATTCTTTCCCATCGTTGAGGTTATAGCCACACCCCAACACCGGTGACGACAAATCCACTACTATGGCGATAAGAGGCCAACCACCACTCAGGCGGCCACGGAATACTCATCGTGACGACGGCGAATTGTTAGCCGCGGCATTACCCCATAGCAAGGCGTACACCGTTGTATCAATCAAACATGAATCGAGGCGATTCCTCGCTGCAAAAGTACAAGCGCACACACGAAGGCGCATACGGCGGGTCATGAGGACACACACACCGCGCTTTGATTGCTCAACACAGGAAAAGGTCCACTCTTCACCTACCAACAGGCATGGCTATCCCCTCACACTTCAAGTACTAGAATAGGCTGCCCCATCCCAAAGATTGTGCGGTTGCACGGTGTTCAATTCAAAAACCGTCACAAGTTCGGTCCTTATATTTTTGCCTAGTGACTCAAGCGGGGAACTCCACTTAACTCGCCAACCAATCGCCACCATGTTTAACTAGCACATATTATACCTCCCGCCAAGTCTAATTACCAACTAGACACTTCATATTTTTATCAACATACCTTTACGATTCACATTTCCAAAACTTTTCCAAAACCAATTACATTTATCATAATTTTGAGCATTTGGTAAGGACTGACTTTGCTCACCTCTATTGCAGTGTCTAAGCGTATGCAATTACTAAATCGTTTATACCCAAGTGACATTTTATTAAATTGTCTAACCCTACTAAGGTTATCAATGATCTCAGGGAATTAAATTGAGGGAAACCACCAAATCAGGGTATATCTACCATTCCCACAAACTAGCAATTTGCTGAATATAAACAATGCATATAGTTTGAGAAATCAAAGTAGACATCGTGAAATATAGGTTTCAAGATGGTCAAAGGAGGTGCTTGCCTTGTTGTTGCACTTCGGTGATGTCCGGGATGATGCTCGGGTTGTTCGAGGCGAAGCCCGACTCGCTAGCCTCTAATCGGTCAAAGCAACAAAAACGACAGAGAGAAACACAACTTAGCAAAAGAAAGTTTTAAATGCACCATAAAGTGTATGCAATACACAAGAATGAAGTACAACCAAGAAACCCTGAAGAAACAACGCACTCGGGCAACACAACACGACCGGACAGAACAGCCTAACCCGGACAGTCCGGGTTTTGCATCCGGACAGTCCGGATAGGCCGGACACTCCGGACCGTTTCGTCCGGATACTCCGGACAATCCGGACACTCCGGACCATATGCCCGGATACTCCGGTCCTAGGGCGTGTGGTCCAACTCGACGAGGAGACGGAGACCTTACCACTTCCTACAACTTCACCGCGACCCGATCTACGACTTTCGTACACCTAGCGAACCGGAAGGAGCTCCGAGCTAGCCGATTCTACGAGAAAACGTCGCTAACCCGCCAAACCTCTAACTCACACTAACAACTCCTTAAATCGACATTACTACTACCCGATCTACCACTCTAGCATACCACATTCACTAATCCAAATCCCATTTTCAACCCTAGAACCACTACACCCAAAACCCTAGAATCCAAGTTCAACCCTAGCCTCCCAAATCCAAACCTAAGTCCTAAACCCACCATGAACGACTCTAGAACCCAAGAATCCCGCGAATCAAACCCTAAGAGAAAAGCTTACCTCCAAGGAAGATGGAGGAGGAGCAACGCCGGGTGGAGGATGGGGAATGACGGCTTGGGGAGGAGCACACCGAGATGGAGGAGTCACCGGGGAGGGTCACCGGCCGGTGGCTCGCCGGAGAGGAGCTCGGGGTGGTGGAGAGAACACCAAGGAAGTGGGGAAACCAAAGTAGAAGAAGAAAGAATGGGAGCCACGAAAATGGGACTTTTATACAAAACCCCACGCCAATACCGGACTCTCCGGACTCAACCCGGAGACTCCGGGTTGGGGTCTTCGGTAACACTAACCCGGACACTCCGGACATTGGTCCGGACACTCCGGGTTGGGGTGTTCTGTCAGCATAACCCGGATACTCCGGACTTTTATCCGGACATTCCGGGTTGAAGCCGGACATTCCGGATGTGGATCCGGATACTCCGGATGTCCCAAAAACTTTTGAACTTGGGCCTTGACGGCTAAAGCTTCCAGGGTTGATTACTAATTGTCCCAAAGTATTTTGGAAGTTAATAGGGTCACAGGCATTTGCCCAACCTAATTCGAATTTACCTATGAGCGAAATTACTTAAGTTGAAGGGTTCTTTCTGATCCCAAGCAAGTATGTTCACTCAAGATACGGAAATACACAAGCACAGTGTATTATTGAACAGCGTTTGAGTACAAATGTACAGTGGCTTGAGTATAGAAATACTCGGGATATTACAATCTTGGATTTGAGTTGCTTGATCTTGTCGTCATCCTTCTGACCTTCCTTGATCTGATCTTCTAAAGTAGGCTTTACTTCTAGAGCAGCTAAGAATCCTTCGGGCACAACCTTCAGTTTAAATTTCTGAAAATCCTTGCATAACTCTGCTTGACTGATTTCCATTAACATATTTACACTATGGCTCTTTCGGCTCAAGGCATCAGCCACCACATTAGCCTTACCTAGGTGATAATGAATTTCCACATTATAAAATTTGATTAACTCCAACCACCTTCTTTGTCTCATGTTCAAATCTAGCTGGGTGAAAATATACTTGAGACTCTTGTGATCAGTATATATTTCACATCTATTACAAATAAGGTAATGACACCACAACTTTAGAGCATGCACGACAGACGCTAATTCCAAGTCATGCGTTGGATAGTTTTCCTCATGTGGCCTTAACTGCCTCGACGCATAAGCAACTAACTTTCCATTCTGCATCAACACACATCCGAGTCCTTGACGTGACGCATCATAGTAAATGTCAAAACTCTGATGAACATCAGGTAGAACCAATACTGGTGCCGATGTCAGCCTCTTCTTTAACTCCTGGAAACTCTTCTCACATTCAGGTGTCCAAGTAAACTTCCTTTCTTTCTTCAACAATTGCGTGAGGGGTCTAGCAATTGTGGAGAAACCTTCTATAAATCAACGGTAGTAACCTGCCATTCCAAGGAAGCTTCGGACCTGAGTCACCGTCTTTGGTTGCTCCCAATGTAATACTGTTTAAACTTTACTTGGATCCACAGCAACTCCTTCGGCTGTCATGATGTGTCCGAGGAATTCCACTTTACTTTTCCAGAAATCACATTTGCTAAACTTAGCAAATAGCTGATGTTCTCTTAACTTCTCCAACTCTAGCCTAAGATGTTCTGCATGTTCCTCTCTGGTCTTGAAATATACCAGAATACATCTATGAACACCACTACGAACTAATCAATGTATTCCATCAAAACCTTGTTCATCAAATTCATAAAGTATGCGGGTGCATTTGCCAATCCAAAAGACATAACAGTAAACTCATAGTGTCTATATCTTGATGAAAATGCAATCTTCGGTATGTCTTCCGATCTAATCTTCAGTTGATGATAACCCGATCGTAGGTCGATCTTAGAGAATACTCCTGCTCCTCTTAGCTAATCAAACAAGTCATCTATTCTGGGTAGCGGATACTTTTTCTTTATCGTCACATCATTAAGTGCGCGATAGTCTATACACATCCGAAAACTTCCATCTTTCTTCTTGACAAACAGCACTGGTGCTCCCCAAGGTGACGAACTTGGTCGTATAAAACCTTTTTCCAATAACTCCTCGATCTGCTTCTTCATCTCTATCAGCTCGTCAATGGACATCCGATAGGGTCCCTTTGCTATCGGTGCAGTTCCAGGTACCAGTTCAATTACGAACTTGATGTCTCTATACGGTGGCATTCCTGGTAGATCATCTGGAAATACGTCCGGATAATCTCTCACAACTGGCACATCTTCTAGGTTAGTTGTCTTCAAGATGTTGACCATCAGTTGACCATCTCGTGTAGCGATTGCTTGAAACTCTACCTTTCTACCATCTGCGCTTTCAACAGATACTACCCTTCGTCCAGTGTCTAATACCACTTTATGTTTGGAAAACCAATCCATCGCTAATATAACATCTAGGGTCTGGGTCTCCAATATAACCAAGTTCGCTAGGAACTCTACTCCATTTATTATTAGTTTCACTCCAGAACATCCTACTTAGATCGAAGTTCTGATCCAGGGGATTGAACCAAGAGTGTACACTTAAGATTCACAATAGGCAAATCATTCTAAACATCAAATTCTTGAGAAACAAATGAATGCGATGCTCCTAAATCAAATAAAACTGTAGTAGGTACGGAGTTGACCCAAAACATACCTAGCACAACATCTGCAGCTTCCTGCACTCCTGCAGCAGTAACATGGTTGACTCTGCCCCTTGCAACTGACTGGGTCTGAGTTCCAGCTTGTACACCTCCGCGGTTCACATTCTGAGCTGGTGTCTTCGTAGGAGTGTTTCCCAGGTTGAGACATACCGGTGTCACTCCTTTCTTAGGATAGTTATTGGCAAAATGTCCTATCTCATGACAGTGGTAGCAACATCTTCCTGTCATCTATGAACTGCCTCCGGCTTGCTTTCCAGCTAGTGCAGGGGTCTGGAAATTCTGTCCTGCTAGACGCGGTGCTGATACTGGTGCACGAACATTTCCCCGAGGTTGGAACCTTGCAAATTGCTGTGGCACCACCCTAGCTCTCTGCTGTCCTGAGCGTCCACTTTGCTGCGCCATCCTGTGCTTGCGATTGTCATCCAGCTCACGTCTCTTGTCCTCAAGAATCAGGGCATTGTTGACCAGCTCCTGGAAATCTGGGAATGTGTGGGTTATCAATCCCACCTGTAATCCAGTGTTCAACCCCTTCAAGAAGCGGGATTGTCTAGCCTTATCAGTGGCCACGTCCTCCGGAGAATAACGTGCCAACTGAGTAAACTTATTTAAGTAAATGGCCACAGTCTGGCCTCCTTGCTTCATTGATATGAACTCTTATTTCTTCAGATCCATGATACCTTCTGGCACATGGTATTGGTGGAAAGTAGCAGTAAACTCCTCCCAAGTGATCTCCTGGGGATTCTCCTGTTTAGCACAGTAATTCTCCCACCATTCTACTGTTGTGCCCTCTAACTGATGAGAGGCATAGAGTACCCTCTCATTTCCCAGGCACTGAGTGATGTGTAGTTTCCTTTCGATTGACCTAAGCCAATCGTCTGAATCCAATGGGTTAGCATTTCTCTAGAAGGTAGGTGGGCGGGTTCTCATAAATTTCGACAGTCTTGTCTGATGCTGAGGCCCCTGATTGCCTGCCTGATTAGCATTGTTGGCGACCGCTTAGTTTGCGATCTGCTGCACCATTTGCATCATAGTCTGCATTAGCTGTGTCTGAGCAGCAAGGAAAGTTCCCAGATTCTACATGTCCACGGGTGGTGCATTTGGTGCATCTATCTGGTTGCCTCCCTAACGCGATCCACTTATTCTGGCTCCAGCATTGCCATGAGTGTTCACCATCTGCTGTTTGCTCCAACAATTTAGAGAAGAGAGGGGAAAAAGAATAAATAAGTAGAAAGAATCTTATGCGGGGAAACAGATGTAACTCCAAACTCAAAACCAGCAACTTTATAATAATATTGGTATGGTTGTTTACAAGTGCCTAAGGGCAATGTAACGCATACAGACACACAAAAACATAACACCAGACAAACAGACACAAGAGAACTTCACTCACTGCGACTCACGCCTATGGCCAGGACTGCAACATCCGAGTATCAACACGACGCAACAACACACTCACTCATCGATGATTCCTGGCTGTGGTCCTCCTGGTGGATAAACCGGTGGATGAGCTGGCATCGGAGTAAACTGATCCCCATGCCCAACTATCATCGGGACAAACGACCCAAATGATTCGTCGAGTCCCGAGATAGCCTGCTCCTGGACTGGTGGCTCTGGCTCTTGTGCGGGTGCCTCCTGCACTGGTGCCTCCTGCACCTCTTCTAGCTCCTCTTCCAGCTCGTGCAACTCCAAAACTGGCTCTGGACCTTGTCCATATAGAGCCTCCTCCAGCTCATGAACCCTCGTAAGGTAGTGGGCTGTGAGCTCCGAGCCTCCCGAAGTTGTGTCTTCACAGCGTTGACCTCATCCCGAGTCCTCTAAACCTCCTCAACAGTCTCATCCATGGCCACCTCCTGAGCAATCACAAACCCGGCCAGGTGAGTAATAGTGACATCTTCATCCTCAATCGGCCTCCGGTTTGCACGGGTATCTCGGCGTGGGTGATGGCAAAAGACCGTGCCCTCCAGCTCCCTGGAGTACAAGCAAGCAATCCTCATCGCCGGACGTGATGTCTCCTGTATCCCAGCCTCAAATGTAGATCTCTTGACGTTGAAGTACATAGGACGGCTCGCCCTTACCCCTTCTCGAGCGTATACTATCAGCCTTGTCTTCCACATTCGGACCTGTCCTGCTTCAACGATGGTGGTTCCTGTGTAGATCGGATAGTCGTAGCCCCCCAGCACCTGCATCATGCGCCACATCTCTGCATCGAACCCTCCAAGGCACTCTCTGACGGTGTTGAACATCCTCATCTGCCATCAACGAAACTCGTAAGAACACAACATTTTATAAACAAACTGAGAACAATGAAAATTCAGCATAGGACACGAATTAGAAGAGAGGGGATAAGTCAAGAGTCCGTTTTTTTCCTTGGCAAATTTTAACTTTAGAAAATAGTTTTGTCCTGCTAACGGCCATTCTAAACTAAGGGCAATCCTACAGTCAATCTGGCTCTAATACCACCTCTGTTGGGACCCAAATCTGCAAATCCGGACCCTGTGTGTATTCTGTACTAGTCCAAGATCACGCTAGTACACACAGTTAAACATGGTTGAATATCACATCTATACACAGCAAAAATATAAATAAGTACTTCAATAATTAAAATAACTGTTGCAAGACCTTAAGGTCACTTTATAATATTCAGCCACGCAGGGCTTACTCAAATAAAGACAAGTAAACATAAGTAGTAGAAAATAAAAGTGTTGATAAGCTCCATAACTCCACAGGCATCTGACAAAGGTTGCCTCCTAGTTCTCCTGGTCCTCAACATACTCCTCCCATGCGGGTGTAGACTCTTCTTCTGATGTTTTGTTGATTGGCAAGGGTGAGTATACAGCATACTCAGCAAGTCATGCACAGAGGTGCAATCCTATTACTATATGCATGGCTTCTTCCAAAGGAATGTCTTAATTGGTTCCTTTGCATTAAACAACATTTTGCTTTGATTTAATAGCTATAATAGATTCAAAAATAGTGAAATCATATTATAGTATATTAAGTTCACAATCTCATTTCATAAGCATGGCAATCCTATTACTGTATGCACAAAGCAGAAGTAGGCACATCAGCTCCTGCTACCACGTCCTCCACAGCAATCTCCGTAGAAACGATGTCAGCACTTTGCCCTGAGTCAACCGTTTGGATGTCCGCCATAGCAGCGCTCTCGTCAATGTCCACAACAACGGCCGCTATGGTCTCCGAAATAGTGTCCTCAAGGGCAACATCAGCAGTGGTTTCCCTCGGGAAGTCAATGGCCGGGGCCGTAAGCGCGCCATGGGCCATTGCAGAAGCTTCTAACAATATGTCCCCAACAATCGGCTGAACATAAGCGAAACCCTCAGGGATAATCAAGCGAAGAGTCAAAAAGTAAAATACAAATACCTGAGGAACCGGCGAAGAAGGTGGGGAAGGAGTAGAGACCTTCGTAAGTCTTCTCCGGCCATCAATCCGATTGTGTTGCATTGGAACAGAATGAGGAAATGGGGGCCATAAGTAAAACACCACCCCACAAGTTAACGGACAAACAAGTACTTACCCCGCTTGATGGAAGCCGTACCAGCCTGAGAAGCCGTCGGCTGTATTGCACCAACCATCCTGGTTCTTGGGGAAGGTTGGTCCCTGGACGCATCGGCCAATTTTCTCTTGTGCCGAAGCTGGGCCGGTACTCCTCCACAACCCCTCTTCTTGATATCTTTCAGAGTAGGGGAAGTGAGGCCGACATTCGTACACCTGGCAATGTTGGCATAAAACTCAATAGCTTTGCCGCTGACCGACAACAGTGTCCGTGTGTCAGCGACACCCTAGAAGTGCAAAAGTGGCAAAAGAAGATCAGCAGCGAACGCTTAGTAGGAAAGAGAAGTACATCGGAAAATACCTGGGGCGAAGGAGGTAATGGATGAGATTCATCGAAGAAATGGAGCATCTCATCCAGTGAAGCAAAGAATAGTTGACGACTCCATCCTTCCCACCAACGAGTGAAAGTCGCGCGAGACCGAGACGCCATGCTTACCCCGGACACAGAGTCAATCAACAACTTCCCACTCTGGTCCAGTGCAATGTTTACATCGAGGGGACACTCCAGCACTTCCTGTTCCTGAAGCCTATCGAAGAGCACCAGCCGAAGGGAGATCTGCCCAAACCCCAGCTGCCTGGCGCAAACCACCGGATGATAATATTGATATGACGGCTTCTAAGTGCGGCTTGAAGAGCTAAGGCTGACTGAGAAAATACCCGGGGAAATAAAATGTCTGAACCACTTGGCATCAGGAAAGTCCAGTCGGCAGAGGCTGGGATGCTCATACTCCAAGGAGTTGATTTGCCGATACGGGAGAAAGACCATAGTAGAAAGGTGCTCTGTGGAGTAAAAATAAGAGAAGTATCGGGTGAAAGCCGCCATGTCCAGCTTGCGGTTGCCTAGGGAAATTTGAGATAAAGCCTCTCCATATGAGTGGCAGCGCCTGAGAGGAGGCTCTGCAGATGCCATTTCTTCCTCCGATGCGTCTTCACGTGGAAAGCGAATGTCTGAAGAAGGTGTGAATCCAAAAGGCGTCTGAAATTGGGCCATCAGCCACAATTGGATGAACCAAAGGGGGCCTCCCAGGTGCCCGACAGTATGAAACTCAGTCGCACTGTTCAGCTTTGAAGTGATGAGGTGCATTGTCCGGAAGACTGCGCCCAAGAATAGCTTCCCCATGGCTATATCCTTGCCGGCGACCAGAGCCTCCGCCAGGCCTTGGAAGTTGGTTGTAGGACCCACTTTGGCGCGACAGAAGAGGAATTTTTCCAACCACATGGTCAAGAAGGCAATGTGCTCACGGGGCCCTACCAAACCTGATGATTGGCTGAACTCATTGAGATAACGGAACCAGCCAGTCTTGGTTGGCAGGCGATGGGAGTGAGTTGCACCAAAGGCATGAAATTGCTGGCCCGTCGGTTTGAGATCGGTCAATACCACCACATCCATGAGAGTCGAACCGAAGAAGCCGGACGGGAAGGAGAAAGCATTGAAGGCATCCGACCAAAAATAAGAAGCAGCGGCAATCAAGGATTCATCTCGGCACATACCCGATAAAGAAAGGGAGATGCAGTTGGCTATCTCCCAAGTCTCCCAGTCTGCTTTCTTGCAGGCATCCACTCGGTTGTACGAGTTCCTCCAGCCCGCAGTATTGGAAGGCCAAGCTCTGAAACTATTTGTCCATCCAGAGAAATTGTGGCCAATAGCATTCAGGGGAATCCGCATGACCTCCTTGTTGATGTAATCTGTCGGGTCCTCATTTCCCTCTGGTCCCAGCAGGAAGTGGCCATCCGACTCAGGCACCGGAATCAAAATCATGGATCGGTAATCGGCCATTGTAAGAAAGGAACTCAAGCAGAAAAGCAACAAGTCGTGGAAGAAAAATACAACACAAATCATCAGAGGGACGATGAAGAATAGCCGAGCCAAAGAAGGAAGTTTTCCCGCTCTAGGTGGTCAGCTAAGAGGAAGAAGATGAAAGTACTCAAAGAGAAGAAAGGATTTTATAAAGGAAAAGTACGTTTCGCTCAGAATGGCACCGAGAATCGCGCCTCAAACTGCGCATCCACTACAAAAAGAAGTGACAGAACGTGATGTGAAGGCTGCAAGGCAGTTAATGAGGAGAGAGAAAAGCGATACATTTGCTGGTTAACGTATAACAGAAGGAACGGCTGGTTTTGGTCAGTTCAGAAATTCTATCTGCCGATGGATCATGTATCCGACCGACGCGTTATGTAGCCGATATGTTACAAAAGCATCCCATGTTAAGGTATTGTCGGTCGATGGGAAAAACGGACATAATACATACAAAAGCCGATTAAGACAAAACACAAAAAGTCACCTGCTTCGTTAAAGAGAGTTGTTTACATGATCGACTGAAGCAGTAAAGTAATGATTACATGAATCGGCTCAAGGACGCACAGAAGTCTCGTGGCATATGTAGAGAACAAAGACCTAAAAAGAAAAGAGGCAAAGGGGATTGGAAGGAGAAGAGGTACCACAACTCCCAAGTACAATGCTCAGGAATTGTGGGCACCTTAAAGAGAAGAAAAGAAGAAGAAAGAGGTGTCGTCCTTATAAAAGGAAAGAAAGGAAACCCTATGTCTAATGAAGGCGGCGGCATTTCCTGCTCGAAGTGCTCCCAGCGCTGGAATCACAGTTGGAGTTCGACGACTCTTAGGCGGCAACATCAGCTGGAGGAGCCGAAAAAGGCCCCGGCTGGTCACCGGAGCTGATCTCAACGATGATAGTCATGGTCGTTGATGAGATGCTACCACTCCACTCCCCCACAGCTTCGATCGGAGGAGGATTGGCGGCTTCGGGAGCCACTCCCGCTGGCACATCGGCTGCGTCGGCAAGAGGAGAAGCAGCTGGAACATTGGCGGCGTCCACGTCGAACTCCTCCTGGAGCGCACGGGCGATGGCCTCATCACTGGCCACCTCCTCCTCGGCCCAAACATCGGCCAATAGCTCCACCTAGAGAGCGGCTGCAATCGTAGAGTCGTCGTCTGATGAGGAGTAGTCTGAACCAGAACCAAAGAAAGAGGAGGAGGATGAAGACATTGTGTTCGTGCTAATGGATTGTGAGTGATAATGCAGTAAAAGAAACCGTGAGTTATCAAAGATTTATAAAGCTAAATGCACATCAGAATTGCTGCTACATGGAGGACGGAGCATCGTTCAAATGAATAGCAACATAATACGAAGCGAACCGACGTTATCCTGACGTGATGAGTCAAGGAATTAACCACTGAAGAAAAGAGGAGCACTGGGAAATGGCCATTCACCAAGGTGTTCAACAGGTGATTTTCTGGACATGATGCATATCCCAAAAATGGGGGGGGGCATATGTTGACACCTAAATTTGACCGACCAAGACAGGTCTGGTCGTGGCATGAGCCAGGAAGATGGCGCGGGTCGGATTAGCAACGAGTAACAGGACAGAAGTTGTATCGGAAAAGGGCATGATCGTATAAGGCACAAACAGAAAGAAACCGAAGCCGGTACAACTTGGATTTGATACAGCTGTGATCAAGATAGAAAGACAAGATCAAAGCTGATACGGTTGAAGAGTCCATGATGGTCACGATCAAGGCTACACCGACTATAAAAGGCAGCGTGCTGCATAGAGAGAAGGGACACACATCCAAACAACCAATCAATTTACCAATACCTTTACCTTTCCTGCACTAGGAGTAGTCTTCGTAGATTTTTAATCTTTCCTCTGTAATACACTTTGATCAATACAAGTTGCGCATCGCCGGTTGTTGACCTTTGCTGCATTACGCCCTACCAAGCTTTCATTTCTTCCGATCTTGTTGCACATCGCCTTTTTCGGAGAAGTAGGCTTTTACCCTTTCTGGTTGATTCGAAAGAGTCAATTGGACCCAGTTATCCGATCTAAGTTGGTTCGTCCCCGAGCTGGCGAAGATCACCCTACCATCAAGGCATAGATCGTTTCCTTTGGGAGCCATCATCGTTTGAAGATACACCTCTTGCTGATTGCGGGATCAAATTGGCTGGCACGCTCGCGAAAGTCGAACCCAACGTTCTCACGTGTGTTGGCGGCGATCGACTCGACGCTGCATTTTTCGACGCCAACAAGGGGAGACGGGAGTTATTGCGCGACTTCATTTGGCGGTTCAGCCACTATCGTAATACGATCCCTCATATCTCCGAACAATCGGTCGTGATCACCCTCCAGAGGGGCGTTCGGGGCCGCAAGATGTGGAAAAGATGGCCACCTGCGAGGTTACCACTACCTCCAAGCTTTTCTCCCTGGCTCACCAGTGTGCCCAGGCAGCTGAAGCTTAGGGGCCGGTATCCGGGTTGACGGGTGGTTGTGGCAGAGACGAGGCCGGAGCCTCGAGGGGTTCTTGTCCAGCAAGCAAGAAAATAAGGGGGCGCGAGGCGGATGAGACCAGGCGGGTCTTGGCGACTGAGTGCAAGCAATGGGATACCCATCCACGGGAGTGTGACTGCCATGACCCGCGGGGTGGCCGACGCGGACGAAGAGACGACGACCGCAAGGAGAAGGAGGGCCAACCCTTCTGCCCAATCCACCGGACCAACGATCATGACCTGATAAGCTGTCAGATCGTGAGCAATATGGTGGATCGATGGCTCAAAGAATGCCGCCCTCGCGACGACGACGAAGACGAAGACCCCACCCCGCTGGCCTTCTAGTGGGCGGACCACACTGTGGCATACATCCATGGTGGCTCGGCCACCATCCCCTCCAACACAGCGTTCAAACGCTTGAGGAGGGAGGTCTATGCTACGGTGCAGAGTGCGGGAGAGGGTCGGATGCTGAAATGGTCAAAGGAGCTGATCACTTTCAGTCAGGTCAATCACCTCGAGAGCACAGCAGGCCTAGGTCGCCTTCCGATTGTGGTTTCACCTACAATTCGGAACGTGAAGCTTGGACGGGTGCTGATGGACGGAGGGAGCGCTATCAACCTTCTGTCCTTTGGGGCGTTCCACGCACTGCAAATATCCCGATGGGAGTTGCACCCGGTGTTGCCCATCTATGGTGTTGACCTGGGGACTACCTTGCAGCCCTTGGGCCAGATATGCCTCCACATTCGGGGAAGAAAGCAACTACCGGGCAAAAATGGTGGATTTCGAGTTCATTGAAATCGACCTCCCCTTCAACGCCTTGCTTGGCTGACCTGCGTTGGCCAAGTTTATGGTGGCGACCCACTACTCCTACATGGTGGTGAAGATGCCGGGGCCCGCTGGCCCCATAGGGATCCAGGTGGACCGGCCAGAGGCCTTGCGTTTCCACAAGAACGCACTGGATCTGGCTGGCGCCACCTGCAGCAGGTTGGCCGACGCCTCCTGTCCAGGAGCCCCTAAGGGCCAGACCCACACCTTGCCTGGTTTTTCCGATGAGGTCAAGGTGGTCTCCCTGAGCGAGGCCGAGCCTGGGAAGACTGTCTCCATTGGCGCTAGCCTCAGCGCCAAATAGGAAGAACCGCTCATCACCTTCCTCCTGTCTAACTCCGATGTGTTTGCCTGGCAACCGTCCGATATGACTGGGGTCCCCAAGGAGGTGATCGAGCACCGATTGATGACGCTCTCAGAAGTGCGCTCGATCCAACAAAAGGTCCGAAGGCAAGCACCTGAGCGGCAGGACACCATTCGGTAGGAGGTAGAGAAGCTGCTGCGCGCGGGGGTCATCAGGGAAGTCTCTCGCCCCGAGTGGCTTCCCAACCCCGTGCTCGTCAAGAAATCCAACAGGAAGTGTTGGATGTGCGTTGACTTCATCGACCTCGATAAGGCTTGCCTGAAGGATCCTTACCCCCTGCCGCGCATCGACCTCATTGTCGAGTCAACGGTACGGTGTGAGCTGCTGTGCTTCCTAGATGCGTACTCCGGGTACCATCAGATTAGCATGGCGGTAGAAGACGAAGAAAAGACCGCTTTTGTAACCCCCATGGGCATCTACTGCTATGTCAAGATGGCCTTCGGGTTAAAAAATGCCGGTTCTACTTACCAACGCGCAATGCATACTTCCTTTCGCCCACAGATAGGGCGAAACCTTGAAGTGTAATTGACGATTTGGTTGTGAAGGTCAAGAAAAGTGAGGGCATGATTCAATACCTGGAGAAGACTTTCGCCAACCTTCGGAAGATCTACTTGAAGATCAATCCCGAGCTGTGCGTGTTTGGTGTACCCTCTGGAAAGCTGTTCGGGTTCCTCTAGTCCCGCTGGGCATTGAGGCCAACCCCGACAAGATAGAGGCCATCGCGTGCATGAGACCGCCGGTTAGACTCAAGTAGGTACAATGCCTTGTAGGCCACCTGGCCTCCCTCGGGCAGTTTATCGCCCGACTGGGGGAAAGGAGCCTGCCCCTATTCAAGTTGCTGAAGAAGACTGTGATGCCTTAGAGCGTCAGAGCGATTCTAGGGTTCCTTTTCCTGGTTTTGTTTCGGGAGAGGAATGAAGGATTTGTCGGGGGATGAAATAATTGAAGTTTATCCAGCGTATTAATATTAAATTTGGAGTTGTCGGGCTAGAAATAGTGGGCCGAGGAAAACCTGGGCCTGGGCTGCGAATCCCCTCCCCACCTCTCTCTCTTTTCCCCTAGTGGGCCGGCCCACCATATAAAAGGGGTGTCACCCCCCAAAAGCCCTAGGGCGCCCCCCCTTCCTCCCCTAGCAGCCACACCACCCCTCCTCTTCCTCCCCTTGCGTGGTGGCTCAAGATCCACCGCGAAACGCGAAGGAGCAAGCGAGAAGAGGATCCGTGGAGGCGTGGAGGACAAGCAGATTTCCGTTTCGGGAATCGTCGCGCGTTTTTCGTGGGTTCTCAAGGGAGAACTCAAGGTAAAATTCCAAATATTTTACCCCTGTTCTACCTAGGGATTAGGAGTGTATTAGATCTGGTGGTGAGTGATTTAGATGGATCTTGATGGGGGAGAAGGGTAGATGTTCACGTGGTGCTGTTTTTGGAAAGGGAGATTGTGCAGCGCGGATTGTTTCGCGTTTTACGTGGCATAGACGATTTTTCCTGCAAAAACCTATAACTAAAAAGTTGTAGATAACGTCGAGATCTAGCTTCTGTAATTTGTTCAGAATTTTTGGGCCGTGGGTCTGAGAGTTATCTCTGTTGCAAGATGACGGACAGAATCTGGAAACAGATTTTGTCCACTGTGTTGGACGTTTGTTTAGGCATATTTAACTGTGGAATTGAAATTTGTTATCTTCATGAAAGTTGTAGATATCGTCAATATCTAGCTACTGTAATTTTTTTGTATTTTTAAGATTTGTATAAAAAAAGATACGAAATTGTGAAGAGAGGGTGATGCTGTTTGACCCGGACAGATTGGGGTTTTTTGGCGCTTATGAAGGGAACGGGGATTAGGAAGCGTGTGTTCGAGTTGTGTGATCATTTGTGATGTCGCTATGTACTGAAATAATACTTGTACAGGTGGTGCCCCTTCTGGACGCAACTAGGTTCGTCATCCACGTTGGTAAAGGCAAGTGGAAGTAGCGGTCTTGCTAAACTATAACTTCGCTATTTGTTTCGTCTTCAATATAAACCTTAATTGCAGCACACCTACATGGTTTAACTACTTGTTTATGAGATTACAATATCCTATCCTGCATTGTGATGTGGTTGTTTGGCTTTTGAATCATGAGTAAGAATGAAGAAAGATGTTGTTTGCAAGATGAATTGTGGAGATATTCTATCTCAATGATGTTCGCATTCTATCCATGCTATTTGATGGTATGCAAGCATGTGAATTCAGAGTGGAAGTTATGAATGTATTTATGCATGAAGCATTAACTGCATAATCATGCATTGGAAGTTTGTCGACGCCTTGGCGCGATCACACGATACAACACCGTGTGTTCCTGAGAAAGGGCACGGTGAGGAGGATCATGGCATAAGCATGTGCACAATCATATGCATTTTACTGAGGTTGTGTGGACTCTATAATGTGGTATTGGACATGAGGAATTTGGTATGCTAGTTTCTTGTGGCTGTGTTATTCGTTAGAAGTTGTTCCGCTTGCTGAGATTACCCAATCTCACCCCTTGTTATTTTGTTGTTTTCAGGTAGTTCTCGCGAGTCGTAAGCTTGAAGGGTGGGCTTAGTAGCACAATCAACCCTCCGGGGTCATCACGAATCACATGGACTAGTGCATTTAATAATTCATTAGCTTGCTGAAATTTTATTAATCATAGACCTGTTGATGTCCTCTTTGGAGCTGTTTTACGTTTATGTTTGTTTTCTGGTTGATTTAGACTTGTTATCTCTAGTATTGATGCTTTTATGTTATTCCTGTTTATAATGGTTATTATGAATCTTGTTGTCGCTTCCGTTTTGTCCTAATTTTAGGAGAGATGATGTCGAAATTTTCTTGTACGACAGTTTAGATTTGTAGGGTGTTACAGTTGGTATCAGAGCGGGCTGTAGGTCCTTGGAATGTCAATTTTTAGTGTCATACTATAGGATACAACTAAAATGTGATGTGGGATAACTTAGAAACATTGCCTAGGTTTTAACTAAAATTTTGTCATAGGATAGCAACATTAAAACTTGTGTAAGTGGAATCACTAATTTAAAATTTGACATACATGGATGCACAGTAGGAAAGGGTATGGGTATCGTTGCCTTATGCTTAAAGGTTGAATTTAAGCTTTGTTGTTGAATGCTACTTTTGATGATGTATAATGCTATATTTATGATAGATTTGATTGAGTTGCTTCATTTGTGATAAAGTGTGGTTGTGGTGCCGAAGGGTTTCGGTCACCTTTTGTTTGTAGTGAGGCTGTGGTTTGACGGTGTGGCTGGGTAGAGTCACCACCGAAGAACTATTATACCCCTGTAGGGAAAGAGTACTTATCCGTGTCTGTCGTAGATCGGGTAGTGACTGGAGTCAAATAGAAGAGGTTGGTGATGGATTCCTTCGGATGTTCTTTACCGTGCTGACGGTCGGTTTTGGTTGGTTTTCTGGGTATGTGGTTGGTTCGAAACCGAGGAAAATGCTTAGTTTTGAGCACTCGCTGATTTGTCCTTTTGGCGGTTTGTGGTTTTGTCTCCTTTGAGTGAAGACACAGAAGAAGAGTTCTACGTTGCGCGTCTTTTGGTCACAATTTTGCTTTGGCACCTGATTTATTGTGATGGACTGTCGTTGGGAGGAAATTTCTGTGGTTGTTGTTTCGCCAATTTTTTTTTTTAAAAAAAAGAAGGGGGTTGGAGTTTCTCCTATTGCAGATCAAGCTGGATGGAGCTAAGTTTGAATCTTTATCGGAAAATTTTAGTTGGACATTTGGTCTTCCCTTTTGCATCCGTCTTCCTTTGTGGAAAGTGTAGGTTTTGGATTTCTTGAAGAGTTTTGGCTACTATGATTGGACATTTGAGGGTCGAGCTCTCTTGCATTTATGTTTGGATTTTGCTTTTCTTCCTTGCCTGAAAAGAAGAATTTTTTTTCGGTGTTTGTTCTTGATCTAGAACTGTGTTTGTTTTTTTAATGTTTTGGATTGCCTCCTGTTTGTCAAGGGTAGGTGACCCATGACGGTGTTTAGAAATTTTATGTCTGTGTTACGTAGTATGTAACAATGTGGTTTATGGAATGATGTACTTCTAAGTTAATTTGTGAGTTGAATCAATTAAAATGTAATTGTTATCTTTAGCTTGAGATTAAATAAACTTCTAGTATTGTAGATTGCTCTATAGCGATAATGATTGAATGTGTTAATGTGCATGCTTAGGATTTATTGCATTATTTTAATGTGCCCTTGACCATGGACAACGTTTAAAGCTTTAAATCTTGATGCGTAGTTAGAACATTACGATGATGTAAACTACTGTGAAGGTAATAGAAAATTAGTGGGTTATTTAGAGACATTTTAATATAAGGTCGGTAGAACAATTTAATTGTAATGGTGGACTACCGATATTGTTAAAGAAACCATCTTTGGTTGTTTAAAGATGTTCTAATTTAATCGTGTTGGCTAGTGACTTTAACTTGGAAATTGATTAGAGTTGATATTTATGACGTTGCAAACTATTAGTAGATTCGGAAGTATGCAGTTCGTTCCAATAATGCTAGTATCGATATCAATTGGGAAGACATAAGTTTTTGCCATTGCCGTAAGAGCTTTGTGATGATTTCACCTATTCAGTTCACTTTAAAAAAAAAGGCTGGAGTATGTCTTGGAGTGGCAATTTTGCTATAACCCGTGTATAGGGTAGCTAAAAAAAAATTAAAAAAAAATTTAAATTTAATTTAGCGTTGTTGTTATAAGAGCTTTGGATGGCTTAAATTATTCAATCTATTTTACATAGTTGGAGTATGTTGTGTAGTGATGATCTGTCATAGCCTATGGATAGGGTAACTAAAAGCAATGTTGTTGTTTTACAATTATGCCAATTATTGATATTGATGACTTAGTAGTGGTGGTAATCGATTAGATTAATTGTTGAAAACCTTTGTTAAAATGGTGGAAATTGTAACATGTTGTGATGGAGTGAACCAGGGATAGTTAGCATGACGCGTGATTTTGTCCTTAATAAATGTATGTTTTAAACTTCTATTTATGATTGGTGCCTTGTTGAGATAATATTTACTTGTTGAGTCATCTTTTAGGTGAATAAATTTCCATTGTCGAGATGTTGACGCGTATGTGGTATGGAATTTATAGGTTCATCATCTTTGAAAGACTTGTTGAAGCATCGCCTTTCAAATTTAGAATATGATGATATAGGTTAGTTTGCTCTGTGGGGATCTTGATGAGGTAGTGTTGGTTGGATGTGTTTTTGATAAGCACCGTGAACTTTATTTATAATTGTGGAAAAGGTAATAAGAGTAAGAATTTGTTGTGTAGTTGTTGTTAAATCTGATGGGCCTTCTCAATGAGTAAATAGGGAATATTGAAATCTAAATGGTAAGGGTAGTGGAATGCTATAGATGGCGGGAGTTATGCTGAACTTATGTTTAAAAATTCATATGGATTGGTTTGTTTGTTTGATATTTGGGTTGAATACTTTCGGTCAAAGTATTCTTTGTCTTGTGTTTGAGTTTCCCTAAACTTAGAATGATTACGCCAAATGTGGGTTAATTTCGAGGCTTAAAACAAGGATAAAAGAATGATTAACCTTGAAGTAATTTGTGGAGATTTTGGAATGTTATTCTATTAAATATCGTCATTCATTCATCTTTGATAAGAAAACTAGCTTAAGTTATGAATGCGACATTTATGCTCAAGGATGTATGCTTTGACTGTGTCCGTAGTTTTCAAGGTCGAGTTATCGGTTGCATTGTTCATCAAAAGAAGTAGCTAATCCAATGTAAGATTTGGAACTTCATGATCTGGAAATATTTGTATTTCTATTTTGGGCTAGAGTTGTGTTGTGGTGTGAGGTGTTTGACAGTTTTGTTTAAGAGACGATTCTTACGGTTGTGACATGAATGATATTCGTGGTTGAAACAATTTTTCTGTTGGGAAGTGAGTTTGGTTCCTTTTTAAGGAAAAAGAGATGGTGGTTGTGTGGAAGCATTTAATTCCTTGATCGGTTTCTTTTTACGAATGGCTCGGCCTTGGATAAAAGTGAGATGATTTGTTTTGGTAAAAGTGAAATGCATTTGCAGAAGACTTTCGCGGTGTTTCTCTTTTGAATAGAGCTTCTCCCGAAGAAAATTTTTTGGTGGTTTTGGTTCTATGGAGTTCCTCTTCCAAGTTGAGTTCCCGTGTATGTGAATTTCAGCCCTTTGGTTTAAAGGTGGTGATTGTCGTTCGTTGTGTTAGTGAGAATTAAGATTTCTTTTACGTTCAAGCTTGGGGGTAAGAAAATGAATGTTTATGTTATGGTTGAGTTTATTCAAGGATTGTACTCCTTGCCCTGGTCCTTGGGTGGAAGAATGTGAAGGCGAAACCTTCTAACAAGGGAAAACTAGTGTGGGTCGCTGATCGTACGTAGTTTAAAAGTGAAGAGTAAAGGAAGGTTGTGTATGACTCAATTCAAACTTTTTTTGGAGAATTGTTTTCATTGATGTGTTCCTCGGTGGGGTTGCTTAATTTAGTAGTGGACAACTTGGAAGTTGCAGGTAATTACATTAATTTTTTGGAACTTTTGTCGCTGGGTTCGAGCGAGTTTGTGTCAACCGTAGTGATTGTGTTCGGTTGTTATTGTTTCTGCGGATTTACGAACCCTGGTTGTAAAGTAGGCTATCTCTGTCATTGGTAAGGGTGGATATTGGTTCTTTTTGTAAAAGATCAATCACTTGTAGGAGATAGGAGTTTGTGTTTGGGTTGATTTAGAGACTTACCTAGAGCGTTGTGTCTCACACGGTTCGCGTCGTCCAGAATCTGACGAACCGTGGTAGAGGAGTTGAGATTGGAATGCGGAGTTTCGCGATCGGGTTGAAGAGAGAAGTGGGAGTTGAGATTCCAGATCGATACCAGATTCACCTAATAGGTGTCCTTTATTTAATAGGGGAATAGTTCGTGTTAGTGTCCAATGAAAGATTTGTGGACCAATTAGTCTGAGCGGGATGCAACTTGGGAACTTGAGGACCAGATGCGGAAGAAGTATCCTACACTCTTTGAGGATGCTGAAGGTAAAGTGTTGATTACCATTTTGCCTTCCTTTTTTTTTTAGGTTCCGTAGCAAAGAGGAGTAGATTCGGGGACGAATCCTTTTAAGGAGGGGAGAATGTGATGCCTTAGAGCGTCGAGGCGATTCTAGGGTTCCTTTTCCTGGTTTTGTTTCGGGAGAGGAATGAAGGATTTGTCGGGGGATGAAATAATTGAAGTTTATCCGGCGTATTAATATTAAATTTGGAGTTGTCGGGCTAGAAATAGTGGGCCGAGGAAAACCTGGGCCTGGGCTGCGAATCCCCTCCCCACCTCTCTCTCTTTTCCCCTAGTGGGGCGGCCCACCATATAAAAGGGGTGTCACCCCCCCAAAAGCCCTAGGGCGCCCCCCCCTTCCTCCCCTAGCAGCCACACCACCCCTCCTCTTCCTCCCCTTGCGTGGTGGCTCAAGATCCACCGCGAAACGCGAAGGAGCAAGCGAGAAGAGGATCCGTGGAGGCGTGGAGGACAAGCAGATTTCCGTTTCGGGAATCGTCGCGCGTTTTTCGTGGGTTCTCAAGGGAGAACTCAAGGTAAAATTCCCAATCTTTTACCCCTGTTCTACCTAGGGATTAGGAGTGTATTAGTTCTGGTGGTGAGTGATTTAGATGGATCTTGATGGGGGAGAAGGGTAGATGTTCACGTGGTGCTGTTTTTGGAAGGGGAGATTGTGCAGCGCAGATTGTTTCGCGTTTTGCGTGGCATAGACGATTTTTCCTGCAAAAACCTATAACTAAAAAGTTGTAGATAACGTCGAGATCTAGCTTCTGTAATTTTTTCAGAATTTTTGGGCCGTGGGTCTGAGAGTTATCTCTGTTGCAAGATGACGGACAGAATCTGGAAACAGATTTTGTCCACTGTGTTGGACGTTTGTTTAGGCATATTTAACTGTGGAATTGAAATTTGTTATCTTCATGAAAGTTGTAGATATCGTCAATATCTAGCTACTGTAATTTTTTTGTATTTTTAAGATTTGTATAAAAAAAGATACGAAATTGTGAAGAGAGGGTGATGCTGTTTGACCCGGACAGATTGGGGTTTTTTGGCGCTTATGAAGGGAACGGGGATTAGGAAGCGTGTGTTCGAGTTGTGTGATCATTTGTGATGTCGCTATGTACTGAAATAATACTTGTACAGGTGGTGCCCCTTCTGGACGCAACTAGGTTCGTCATCCACGTTGGTAAAGGCAAGTGGAAGTAGCGGTCTTGCTAAACTATAACTCGCTATTTGTTTCGTCTTCAATATAAACCTTAATTGCAGCACACCTACATGGTTTAACTACTTGTTTATGAGATTACAATATCCTATCCTGCATTGTGATGTGGTTGTTTGGCTTTTGAATCATGAGTAAGAATGAAGAAAGATGTTGTTTGCAAGATGAATTGTGGAGATATTCTATCTCAATGATGTTCGCATTCTATCCATGCTATTTGATGGTATGCAAGCATGTGAATTCAGAGTGGAAGTTATGAATGTATTTATGCATGAAGCATTAACTGCATAATCATGCATTGGAAGTTTGTCGACGCCAGCGTGCGCGATCAAGACCGTACAACACCGTGTGTTCTGAGAAAGGGCACGGTGAGGAGGATCATGGCATAAGCATGTGCACAATCATATGCATTTTACTGAGGTTGTGTGGACTCTATAATGTGGTATTGGACATGAGGAATTTGGTATGCTAGTTTCTTTGTGCTGTGTTATTCGTTAGAAGTTGTTCCGCTTCTGAGATTACCCACTCTCACCCCTTGTTATTTTGTTGTTTTCAGGTAGTTCTCGCGAGTCGTAAGCTTGAAGGGTGGGCTTAGTAGCACAATCAACCCTCCGGGGTCATCACGAATCACATGGACTAGTGCATTTAATAATTCATTAGCTTGCTGAAATTTTATTAATCATAGACCTGTTGATGTCCTCTTTGGAGCTGTTTTACGTTTATGTTTGTTTTCTGGTTGATTTAGACTTGTTATCTCTAGTATTGATGCTTTTATGTTATTCCTGTTTATAATGGTTATTATGAATCTTGTTGTCGCTTCCGTTTTGTCCTAATTTTAGGAGAGATGATGTCGAAATTTTCTTGTACGACAGTTTAGATTTGTAGGGTGTTACAAAGACCAATCACTTTGAGTGGACCGAGGAAGCCCAACGAGAATTCGAAGACCCGAAGCTGTACCTCTCCTCCCCAACGGTGCTGGTCGCCCCCGGGCAGGGTGAGCCGTTGCTCCTGTACATTGCCGCTACCCTTGTGGTGGTGAGCGCGGTGCTGGTAGCGGAGAGGGAAGGCATTCAGAAGACGGTCTACTACATAAGTAAGGTGCTACACGAAGCGGAGACCAGATACCCACAAGCGCAAAATATGCTGTACGCTATCCTGGTGGCATCCAGGAAGCTGCGGCATTACTTCCAAGGATGAGAGATTACAGTGGTCATGGCCTACCCTCTTTGAGAGATCCTCCACAACCGGGAGATTGAAGGTCGTGTCGCCAAGTGGTCGGTGGAGCTGGGGGAGTTATGTCTTAAGTTCGCCCCCCGCACCGCTATCAAAAGTCAGAGGCTGGCGGAGTTCGTTGCCGAATGGACTCCCGCTGGTCCAGAAGCTAAAGAAGAGCCTGCGCCTTCCCCCTGGACTCTCTTCTTCGATGGTTCCTTCAGGCTGGAGGGCGTGGGGGCTGGGGTTGTCCTGGTTTCTCCAACCGGTGACATCCTCCAGTACGTGGTCACCCTGGACTTCAGGGCTACCAACAACATCGCTGAGTACAAAGGGTTACTGGCAGGGTTGCGCGCCCCCAAGTGTTATACTCTGGTAGGTAGGGACCTATATTGCCAGTGTAGAAATGGTATCCTCCTGAAGTGCATCACTTAGGAAGAGGGGAGTGCCCTGCTCTCTGATATCCATGGAGGCTTGTGCGGGAGACATATGTTAGGCCGGACGCTCGTCGGCAAAGCGTTCCGCCAAGGATATTATTGGCCTACTGCCCTCCAGGATGCCGGCGAACTTGTGAAGCGATGCGAGGCATGCCAATTTCACGCCAAGCAGATCCACTAATCCGCCCAGGCCTTAAAAACCATCCTGCTCTCCTGGCCGTTCGTTGTTTGGGGGCTGGATATCCTAGGCCCGTTTCCGCGGGCCACAGGGGGCTTCACCCACTTATTCGTAGCCATCGACAAGTTCACTAAGTGGGTTGAAGCTGATGCAGTGCACGCCATCACGATGTCCACCTCTTTCCAGTTCATGCACGGAATCTTCACTCACTTTAGAGTCGCCAACTGCATCATCACTGACAACGGCACTCAATTCACCAACGTGGCCTTCCTCGACTTTTGCGAAAAAATGGGAACCAAGGTGTGCTTCGCTTCGGTGGCCCATCCAAGGAGCAACGGCCAAGCGAAGCGCGCCAACGCGCTGGTACTGAGGGGCCACAAGACCAGAGCCTTCGACCGACTCCTCAAGCGAGGAACATGATGGACAGAAGAACTCTCGGCATTGTTGTGGTCGCTCCGAACTACACCCAACCAGGCGACTGGAGAAACGCCTTTCTTCCTAGTCTACGAAGCGAAGGCCGTCCTTCCATCCGAGCTGACGCTCGGTTCTCTGTACGTCTCGTCCTTCAAGGAAGAGGGCCAGGAAGATCTTCCCGAAGACGATGTCAACCTTCTGGAAGAAGCACGTGACCGGGCAGCCTTGCGCACTGCCCGGTATCAACAGAATCTCCAACGATACCACGCCTCCTGGGTCCAGCCGAGAACGCTGGCGATGGGTGACTTGGTCTTGCGCAGGATCCAAACGCACGCCGGCCTCAACAAACTATCCCCCCGGTGGGAAGGCCCCTTCAAGGTGACTTCAGTGTCCCAACCCGGGGCAGTCCGGCTGGCGACAGAAGACAGTCAGGAGTTGGCGAACTCCCAGAACATGGAGTTACTGTGGAAGTTATACCCCTGAAGAGATGTAAAAGTTTCGCAGCCCCCTCTGGTCGACTGCAAGGGCAAGCTTTCCCCTGGCCGGCCCAGCGACTGCCAATCAACAGAGAAGTTTCTGGTTTCGAAAGTGCCTTTTGCTTTGATTCCCTTCATCTTTCCTGCGCATACCCAGAAGGGTAGAGTTTGCCATGGTCATCATTGGTTCTGGTTTTTCTTGCCATTTCTTGGCTGACATACGGTTGCATCCGGCACCTAAGTCGTACAGGGCCGGGCGACCAGGGGGCGTGTGCGGCCTGGTCTCCTAAGACGGCCAGTTTCTCTGACACTGCTAAGTCCGGCCACCCCTGGCTCCCCCGTTTCCCTAACACGCTGCCCCGAGAGCATAATCCCAGGTCACAAGAAACCTAAGTCCCAAAAAAGTAGTAACCATGATGGATCACGTGCAAGGACTTCGCGCACAAAATCTTTTGTGATGAACGGTTGCTTCCGGCGCCTAAGTCATACAGGGCGAGGTGACCAGGGGACGCGTGCGGCCCGGTCTCCTAAGACGACTAGCTCCGCTGACACCGCTTAGTCCGACCACCCCTGGCGACCCTCTTTCCATAACACGCTGCCCCGCAAGCCTAAACCCGAATCACAAAGGTCTAAAATCCCCAAAGAAAAAGAGGTATGCGAAGGAAAGGAATCGCAACAGCTCTGCGCCAGAACCCAAGTCCTTAGGATGTGTTTCCTATGTATGCTATGTGACGACTGGTTTTGTTTGCAGCAATATCACGTGGCCCCCACAAAGTGCTAAGGCAGATAACGCACTATGCTGAGCAGGTTCTACTACAAAGATAGCTGGGGGGCTGATCGCCCATCAATGGGATCGGGCGAGCACAAGCAAACATAATCAGACAAGCATGCAGGTAACATTTGGAATCATAAAAAGGCATAGAAAGTACTAATAGTATGTGCATGCAGAAGAAAAAAAAGGAAAGGAAAGAAACAGAAGGGATGGCCCAGGCGGCTATGGGTCATCGACGTCCTCCTCCTCGACCTCCGGGAGGTCCCCATCCAATGGGATGAAGTCGACGGCCGGGGGCTAGACCTGTATCATCCCGGCCACGAACTCCGCAGCCTCCTGCACACGACCCCGCGCCTGCGCCTCGTCCCCTTCGATGCCGGCCATGGTGGGCATGGCGTTGAAGGAGGCATCGCGGCTGGCTTAGCAGGCTAGCACGTAGGTGGCTGCTTCGACGGCAGCTACCCGCCCTTTGTGGGCGAAGCGCTCGGCTAATGCGTTGGGCAGGTTTCGGAGGACTTCAGTAGCCTGGGATAGGCCGAAGGCGTATTCCTGAGCGGTGAATTCCACTGGGCAGCGAATCTCCAACCCCAGCGGCTCCAAACTTTTCGCTATACTCCTATGTGATGCTCAAAGCATGACGGTGATGTTGTGGAGCATCCGCCGTAGGTTCGTCTCTGCCTTTGCCTCGGCCCTCTCGACCTCCTATGCCAGGGAGAGTAAGGCAGCCCCAGTCACCCTCTACTGAGCCAGCAGTGCCTCTACCCTCTCCTTCTCCTCGCGCAGCGCTATCAGCTATTGGGAGACCTGCGCCATCTGACCGGTGGTAGCGGCGAGGAGGGTGCCGTGGCCCGCGTATGCCCGATCGAGGTTGGCGAGTAGCAGAGTCAGCTCACCGGCTGGAGCCAGAGTGATGACTGCTGCAGGGACGACGGATGTGCTGCCACTGGCAGCTCCCCCCTGGATCGCCTTGTCGGTGCTGACCGGCCCCGAGGCCGGTGCGCCCGCATCCTCAACTGGCACCTCGGCTGCCCCTTGGGCCGGTGCATCTTGGGGGGTTGCCTTCGGAGGCGACTGGAAAGAAAACCCCGATGCCTGAAGTGTGAGTCCGCGCGGATGGGCGGCGGCGACCATGTTTGATGTCGGCTCAGCCGGCTCCAAAGGAGTTGGCGCTGATGATGTTGAAGCCGGTAGAGCCGACAATGACAATATCTGCCCCAAAAGAGTCGGCGCCGTGTCTGAGGCAATGGGCGTCGGCGCCTCGGATGAAGACCCCACCACTTCAGAAGTTGTAAGAGGGGTGGCGGTGGTGGTAGCGGTGGAAGTCTGACCCTCGGTACAAGACCTCTTAGGGTTAGTGTCGGGGGTGTCCATGGCTATCGGGCTCTTGCCAGTGCAACGATCGTCGGTTGCAGTCATCTCCTTTATCACCAAGGGACCCTGGACCGACGCCATCATAGGACCAATGGAGTCCATTGGTGGGAACATGCTAATGATCTGGAGCCTCTCAGTGGACTTCAGATTGCAAAGCGGCCGAGCCGCGGCCTGGAAGTCCACGCTGCCCGGCGGCACCGGGTGCAGTCCGCCAACCCACCGGAGATTGTGGGACCGCTCAAGTTCCCATCCCCTGGGAGGAAAAAGAAGGAGAAAAAATTTCAAAAGATGGCGACCACGAGGGGAAGTAAAAAACTACAAAAAGTCGAAGACTTACTGCCTGGGAACGTCCGAGTCGTGTCATCGTCACCTATGAACTGCCACACAGGACGGGCACGACGACGAAGGGGCTGATCCTCTAGGATATGAAATCCCGGACCACCAGCGCCCCGGTAAGGCCGGCGTGTCGCAGCTGCTGGAGGGTAGCGCCGACACGGAGGGTGGCGCGATGGTGTCGACCCCACTGTCGTCGTCGGTGTACAACCAGTCGCTCCACCACGCCTTCCAGTTGGACTTTGACTAGAAGGGAATGTAGCATGGAGCCTACCCGTCGCAAAGACGGAGGTGGCAGCTCCCCGTGACCTCGCTGTCGGGCACGCCGCGGAGGGTGTAGAAGTGGCGGAGGAGTAGAAGGTTGGGCCTCACCCCCCACAAACATCTCGCATAGGTGTGCGAAGATGGCGAGGTGGACGATGGAGTTAGGGGGTGTGAGGTGAAGATGATGGATGCCATAGAAGTGGAGGACGGTGAAGAAGAATTTGGAAAAAGATGGGACCAAGCCCACCAGCAAAGCCAACCCGAAGACGATGATCTCTCTGGGTCAGCACCGCGGCGTGACGGTTCCGCGGTGCATCTGAAGGGCCCCTCAGCCGCGATCTTGGAGAGGGTGGCCACCCTAACCGCCTCGACGGTGGAAGCAGGAAGAGACTGCGCCATGGGAGTGAAGACGAAGAGCTCAAAAAAGAGAGTGAAGGGAAGCGAGGGGCTAATGTATGCAAAAGCCAAAGGAGAGCGGGAACTGCCATACGGAGGGGTGAAGTATATATACATGTCCCTCCCCGACGGTTCACGAAAAGGCAATCGTACGTGACGTTTCAGGCTTCAGGGAAGATGGCAGGAGTAGAGAGGACCGAGGCGGTTGCGTACCCAAAAGGTAATGGACCCCTCGCCGAACGCCCAGGGGTAAAGTGTAGTAGCTGAACGCCTGGCGCGTTCCAAGAAGGGCATGGGGCTACTGTCGGTGTATTCTACACCGTGGTACCCTCTCCGCTACAGAGAAGTCCAAGTGGCCCACGTGGAGGTCTGGCGAGCAGTCGGATGACCAGACCCCCGTGGTGGCCTAGCGAGTAGTCGGGCGTCCACAGCCCTCTTCGCCGGGCAAGGGGGCCCTCATGGGCGACCTGGCGAGCAGGTAGGCGGCTAAGCCCTCCTCGCCGGGTAAGGGGACCCACATGGCGGTTGACCAGGCCCTCCTCGCCGGGCGACCAAGGCGAGTGGAAGAACTGAAGGAGGCTTCTCCTCGAAGTCTCCTTCCTCCGACAGCCCAAGATAGGGCATTAAATGCCCTAGATATGCTGATGATTTGATGAAGACCCGTTCCTCTGACACTTCGTGCCTAACCCGTCATTGGAACTGCGCATCCCTGATGGCTCGCGCGCAAGCAGCCCAGCGGCGCAGAGAATAAGGCTTGGAGGACAGGACGGCATTAATGGATGTAATAATGTTCTACGGATCAGCGTGACGTCACCTTCCTACCTGCTCGAGCCCAACCGTTCTATATAAGGGGGCTCGGTTGCATGGGAGGGGAGAGACAAAGCCTTGTAAGAAATTTCTAGATATATCAAGCGACAACCAAGCAGGACGTAGGGCTGTTACCCACCTGAGGGGCCCGAACCTGGGTATATCAGTGTCCGGCTCGTTCTCCATCTCGCCTACATTGTATTCTTCTCCTCCTCTTTTCCCTCTGGCGCCGAGCACGACCTTACCGGTCACCGACCACCGGGATCCCACGAGGGGGCCTTCCGAGAGTTCCACTCGCAAAAGCACCCCTATCGAACTAACTATCTCCTTCGCGATATAGCCTGTCGGCCGAAAATGCCCACAACTACAAAGTTATATTATTGGAGTAGAATAATAAGTCTATTTTCAACCTCCAATAAAAGTTTCAAAAAAATTTAACAAGATTTATACCTTTATAAATTTCAAAAAAAATAGAAATTGAAAATCTGGAGAGGAGGACTGTTCGAATTTTTATAATTTATTGGTAAAATATTGTAATATGAAAATTTTACAGTGTATGAACAACACTCCTGAGACTTCATATAAAAATTTTAAAAAAATTGGACATGCATTTATTGGACATTTAATGCCCATGATGATGAGTTAGTAAGTGGGGCCCACATAGTGAGGGGGGAGATGAACCTCTCCTCTCTCTCCCTCTTCATTAATTACCAAGTGGGGCCCACATAAGAGGGGATGAACCTCACCTCTCTCTCCCTCTTCATTAATTATCATGTGGGGCCCACCCACATGGGGTCCTCTTTCCCTTGCTTATAAAAGCCACCCCAAGCCCTCCACAAACCTCGCCTTGTAATCATTAAAGAACAAGATCTGAATTATCTTATCTATTAATCTTATCAGATAATATTGATGTATTCATCTTACCTAAAGTGAAATTTTAGGATGTTTGCAATAAGGTCACTCAGTGAGACCTTGGAAAGCGAAGCTACGTAGTCGCCACAAGCTCCGCGAACAACATTTCCCACTCCGGCTCAGTCGAAACCCCGTACATCCTTCTTCAAGAGCGTCGTCTTCACGATGTACTACTCCCCCTCTGGCTCAGGAACCTCATGATGACGTTCCTGAGGAGCAATTGCAAGGACCACCGCGATGATGGCACAGGTTTAGGCTACGATTGAAGAAGGGTGCCAAACAAATACCCTTCTTCTTCAACAGTTAGTACAGAACACTGCCAACCTTGGCGCAAATGCAACCAAGGGTGGAAATGGTGGTGGTGCCCCACAATCCAAGCTAACTGATTCTTCGAAAACTCGGCCTCCAACCTTTTCCACATGAGTCAATCCTTTGGACGCAGATGACTGGTTGTGTTCAATTGAAAGTAAACTGACCATTGCTCAATGCAATGATCAAGAAAAGGTTCTTTACGTGTTGTACCAGCTGTAAGGTGCTGCAGCTGCCTGGTGGGAAAGTCATCAGACCATACTTCCGCCAGACCAGGAGGTCTCATGGAACGCATTCAAAGACGCATTCCATTAGTCTCATATCCCAGCGATCCTTGTGGATATTAAGAGGCGGGAATTCCTTGATCTTCGTCAAGGAAATCAGATTGTAATGGAGTATCTCCATCTATTCAACTATTTATCCCAATATGATACGTCTGATGTCACATCTGAAGCACGCAAACTTGAACGCTTCAGGGATAATCTTAATGAGGAGATTAAATGGACGCTAGCCGCCCATGACATTAATGACTTCCAGACCCTGGTGGATAAGGCGATCTGAGTCAAACACATTACTCGGGCCTTCATGGAGTCCCTTAAAAGGAAGGGATGGCCTAGAAGTCTTCAAGTACTGGACCGTCAAGATCTCGTCCAGCACAACAATCTAATGTGCGACTGCCTGCTCCGCCACAGCAGCAAAGGCACCAAGGTCCCGCTCCTCGACCTAGGCCATCTCCTGCTCGTCCCACAAGTAATATTGGAGCTCGTCCTACTCGGACACAGTCTCAAGACTAAGGGAATCCATCAATTTGGGTTATAGCTACCAGATAACACAAAATAGAAATTCACTAGAATATAAAGCATGCAGGCAGGTTATTAATGACATTTTATCTGGTTATAAAATTTGGGTTCAAAGATGTTCAAGGGGGTGCTTGCCTTGCTCTTTAGTGGCGTAAGCAGGGTCGACGTCGTCAACGGCAGTATCGGTAGCGTCAATGTCTACTCGTCGATCAAGAACATGACAAATAAAATAATTTCAATATCACAAAATAAGCAGACGAAAGAACCAAATAGAAATCATTACATGGGCAAACAAAATAACAATCAAACTTTGTCATTTCATGTGGTAACTAAGTTGTGAGGTTTTGGTTTTAAAGACAGAAGCTTATGGTTATATGACACAGCTACTTTTCTTTATTTATTATTTCATTTAAATTTACGAATTCAGGAAGCTAAGATTGTAAGATTAAATATGATGAAATTCATTTTCAAGGTATAGAGTTATTTGTACTGATACCAATTAGCAACATTAATTATTTTCAATAAAAGTTGCATGGTACACCCTAATTCTTATTTTATAACATGGTTCTAAATAATATAACTAGCACAATAAAACAAATTTCATTTAATTTGGATGATTTTTGGTCAAGTTATAACAACTATATTGATGTTATGCATTAAATTCAACCCTAATAGGAAATTTTCGTAAACTAGCTCTAAATTCAAATATAATCACATATTTGGGCAGTAATTAACCTAAGAATTCAAAAAAAATTGATTTCACTCAATTTGGACTTAGTTTGCAAAAATTCTATATGGAGCATACTCAAATTCCACTCTTTAAACTCAAATTCAAATTTAAATTGCTAAACAAGTTCTAAATATTTTTGCAGATTGTAAAACTAGAGGATTTATCATGAATTTAGAAATTTATTTCATTCAATTTGGAGCTATAGTTAAAAAGTTATAAGCATTTAAACCTATTCGGTTCATTAAAATCCAGGGAAAAGAGGAAATACGTTTTCCTTAAAGGAAAACGCATTTCAACGTTTCGCGTGGACCAGCTTTTGAAATGAGCTGTTGCCACTGACAACCGGGCCCGCTGGGTAGTGGCTTATGCGTGGGCTCGCGTGTGGTTGTCAGCGACTGGCAAAAGGGGCCTACCGGGCGTTGGAACGCAGCGTGAGGTCGCCTGGCCGACCTGCGGCGCAGCGAGGCGTAAGCGCGTATGTGACTGGCCTAAGGGTCCCGCGCAGCAGCGACTCAAAGCAGAGGAGTCCAAAGCCAAGCTCGTCGGTGGCCCTCTGACGGCGTCGCTAGGACTCCGCCGACATCTACGGCACCTCAGAAGTCAGAACTATTAAGCACTTAGGGGAACCATCAATCATGGGTGGTGTTCAGAGGTTTTGAGCGTGCGGCTATGGCTAGCGGAGTGATATGGTAAGGTTCGGCTTAGAGACAACACATGGTATTTTTGGTCCGATTCGTCGTGCGTAGCACAATCAGGAGCGTCTAAGGACACTAGTGCACAGTTTAGTTGAAAGAAAAAGGACCCTGGTTTGAGTTCTCACCGAGCAGCGGCGGCGGTGGAAAGAGGAGTCCGGTCCGGGGGCGTCTCGGGTCGTTCCAAACTGAAAGAAGATGCGCAATTGTCCCATGAGTATCCAAAGATATTTTAGGATCAACCAATTTGGATGTTTCTTTACCGTGGCGCGGAAATTTTGATTCTACCCCAATTCGGCTTCCACCGGAAGCGAGGAAGAAAAGTCCGATTTGTAGAGGTTTTGAGCGTGGTAAGGGAAATGGTTGGTTGCTTCGGGTTCAACTGGGTTTGGAGGTTCTATCCGTCCGGTTAAATAGCTAGGAAAGGCGGTAGGGAGTGAGGTTGATCCGGAAAAGAATGGCGGTGGTCTCGGCTGCCTCTGGAATCCCCCCCCCTTTGGCTCGGCCAAGGGTCAAAAGGACACGGTGTGGCTGCAGTGGTGATGGCAGGGGCGACCTCGAGGCATACGCGGAGTTGCGGCACAGAAAAGACAAGAGAACGAGGCGGTTCGGTCTTGCCAAAGGAGCAAAGAATGAGAGAGAGAAAGAAAGAGAGCAAAGGGAAGAAGAAGCTCTTGGCAAGGGGTGCCCACCAGCAGAGAGAGACGTGAGAGAGAGAGAAGGGGTTCGGGAGCAATGACGCGTGGGCTCGGCGCGAGGTGGAGGCCCACCTGGTAGTGTCGTGAAGGGACTGGAGGTGTCTGGCGCATGGCCCCACGTGTAAGGGGACACAAAAGAGGATTAGCTCCTCAGCCGACAACGGAAAGAACGATTTAATTCACGGGTCATTTCAACCCTAGAATTTTCAAAACTCTTTGACCAAGTTGCTAGATAAGTTACCTACCGATGGTAAAATTTTGAGATTAACATGAGCTACGGTGATTTAATTAAAAATCTGACAACGCAGACTGCATAGTAAAATTCAAATCGGTTTTTGAATTAATTCATGATCTAAATTAACATATTAATTTTTAAAACTTTTACTGAGAGTGTGAATCTATATTATGGTTCTATAATAAAAATTTCAAAACTAATATCACCGTATTTATTTTTCTAAAATTCTTTTACTATTTTTCACAGAATTTCAACACTACAATGTTTATATACAAATAAATATCTAAGCTATTTATTAATTTTTGCAGATTTTTGTAGATGAAGGTAAAGTATCTAAGTTCACATGGTAAAAATTCTGAGGCCTAAAAGGCTCCACGCATTTCTCTAAAAATCTGGCAAGGGCTGGTCAAGAATTGATTTTTGCCTACATAAAATTGTTACATCAACATTTAAGTGCTTCCACAAGATCTTTTGACCATCTAGGAGTGTTTCTAGGGCAGTCCAAGGTCAGGTATAAATTTACTAAGGGAATTTTCATTTTTTTTACCGTTTTACCACTCTACCATTTCCTCTCTTTCTCAATACCAATAAGTATTTCCTTCACTCAATAAATCAACAAATACACACAAAAAATCATGAAATACAACAATAAATTAATTTCACATTTCTAATATTGAATTTTAAACTTTTATAAGTTTGAGGATGTTAGTGGCCACAGCCTGCCGCTCCCACTCGTCGGTAGCCGCGAGCCGCCGCCGCAAGTAGCCACCGCTCCACCCGTGATTTGTGCAGCAGATTGAGATCTGTTTCCCCGTAGTTTTGCAGATATGGAGGGCAAACCGAGATAAAGTGATAGCAGAGAGAGGTTGTTCACGTGATGGATGTGGATAACGATGGATGAATGGTCAGGATGAATGAGCGATGTCGGGATGGGCTTGGCTAGCAGTACATACGTTAATTAATACACATGGTTGACAAGGTTCATTTTAAAAAAGCACGCATGTGAGATCTACATGCTCCATTTTAAAGACTAGCATGGAACGCTACAATTGACGGTTTCAGAAGAATGGACATCGAATTCAATTTTCAAAATCCAGTATGCACATGTTTCAAGTAGGAGTGAAAACAGATCGGATACGGGTGGATATTGCTTTTTCTATATCCTAACAAAAAAAAATATAGATGCCAAGTTTAAGACCCTATGCGTTCACCGGGTAATAATATATGTTTTGGAAAATATTAGAGATTAAGCTGCACACATATTTATGTTGACGAATATATCTTTTCCAAGAAAAATGTAGAAAGATCTTAGACGTAAAGGACGGGGACTTATTTGTTATTTTTTTTTACCTAAACGCTATTTCAAAAAATTAGAAAATGGCTCGTTCAATATTCGTGTTTAACTGGTGGTTTTTTTGCAAAATAACAAAGGAGGAACCTAAACTCAAATCAAAATTAACAAAAAAAAATGACCATAAGTAGGGGAGGTGAGATTATACATCCATATCCATTTCGTAGTAGAAGTTAATTTTATGTGAGGGGCTAACCTCGAGACCCAACGGCTGCGCCAAACCAGTATAAGCCGCCCTTCAGCCATTGTTCCCAATACCGCAGATCATCGACGGGATCCAACTGCCGTGGCTGCAGCAGGAACCATGGCCAACTTGTCGAAGCTTTTCGACCATAATAATCCAACGATACCCCACCCGAGGGTAATAGATTTCCAAGGGCATCTTTGACAACGCGACCACATCAACAAACACGGTGACAATCCAGAAGCAATATCTTCGATCACTCACGCCATCGGACCCAAACAACCCGATGACGCTAGTAATGCTGTCCTTTTATTTAGATATTTGGAATATCGTCTTAACTCTGCTCAAAATCGATTCGTTGAATCGACCCCGAGTTACCTATGGTTATCACAAGGACTCGAAGTGGGTTGAACAATAGGCACTCGACCTGGCACTCAATACTTGACGGTCTCACTCTACTCGAATTGATCGACCTGAAATACACGGAGATCGTGCCACACGTGGTATCACACACATCAGGCTACTAGCAATATCTCAGACCCGAATTACACCAAATAATATATACGTGGAAATATCTCATTACAATGGAGATTTTTTTTATTTCCAATGACGTTTATTAGCGAGACTTATATCTTAATATTCCTCTCCTCGTCAGAAATCTACTGGTGAAATCCGTCCGTCAATTGGAAACGCATATATTAGTTGGGTGGGCACAGAAAATAGATTCGGTAGTAATTGCTTCTGTTGAAATTTCCATTCAGTTGAAATTTGCCAATCAACCTTTTATCAGGACAATAGCATTGTTAGATTTTTTAAAAATTACTTAAGCTTAATAATCATTTGGATTTTTTATGGGAACATTGATTTGGTGTCAGGATCATCCAAACAAAATTCAAAATTTTTTGACATGGTTTAAACCATTTTTCGTACAGTTAAATATTTTTTGACCGCATAAATATTTTTCCCGGCAATAACAGAGGAAGGACAAATGGAAAACGGATTTGTGTATTTTTTTAAGGAAAAATGGACCACAAAAACAAAAAAGCGGCCGGGTGCACGAACGAAAAATGGATTTGTGTTTTTTTTTTAGGAAAAATGGACTACAAAAACTTTTTTTCCCTGGATCCGGAGGAAAAACGGACTACGGAAATATTTTTCCGGCAAAAACGGAGAAAATATGAACAAAAAACGAATTTTCATTTTTTTAGGGAAAATGGAACAAGAAAATATTTTTCCCGGGGTCCGGAGAAAAAACGGACAACGAAAACATTTTTTTTCGGACAGAAACATAGAAACGACGAACGAAAAACGAATTTGCATTTTTTTTTTTTGAGAAAAAACGGTCCAGAGAAAAAACGGACCACGAAAATATTTTTCTTGGGAAAAACAGAGAAAGGACCTGGACGTAAGAAATAGGGACATATTTGTTATATATTTAGATCTGATCGCTATCCTGAAAAATTAGAACAAGCATGCAAACAAGAACCAAAACAGAGACACTGTAGCAACGCGGTTACTGTAGCACGCAAGGATCTAGAAGAATTGATATTTATTTCTTTTGTCTAAAGTACTCTCATCAAAAGAGTACAAACCCTAAAACTGAGCTTGAGGCTCTCAATGCGCTCAGCTCCAATTGATGCCCTTCAACAGGAGACACCCCTCCTATTTAAAGGAGCAAAACACAAGGAGTTCTGAATACAATTCCTAATCTAGAAGGAGTATGTTTTCAACACAACTCCTCTTGGCCCAACCTGGCCGAGTACAAATCTTGCACGCGTATGGCAACCCTATCATACTCACGTGACTAACACTTTGCACGCGTATGGCCACCTGCCATATTCACGTGACTAACACTTTGCACGCGAATGACCTCCTGCCATTCTCACGTTACTAACCATTCTTCATGTGCACCATTCTCTTAGCCCGAACGTCCCGCATGACATCCTTGACCACCAAGACCTTAGTTCCTCCCTGAACCTAGTCCCGAACCTCAGCTCCTCCATGAACCTAGTTCCGGTCCCGTTATCGACCACGTTCGTCTTCGAGCAATACCTGCACATGAACAAACCACAAAACAATTCCGAGCACAAGTCCACGACTTGACTCACATCAATCCATGCAAATACTCACACGAGCATTGCATAAAGTCCACTTCAAGCATCATGAAATTCTCACAAATTTCATAATCTCAAAAACAAATCAAACACAATTCCAATTTTGCTCAAAACCCTAATCGAGTAAAAACGCATTCACGACGGACCAAAAAATATGGTCCGGCGTACACATGAAAAAGTCACTCAAAAGACCATTCACAACGGACCAACAAAATCGGTCCGGTGTACAACTGAAAGTCTCGGTTTCAAGAAGAAATAATTCCGGCGAAAACACGTTCACGACAGACTAAAAGAAATCAGTCCGTCGTACATGCGAAATCAATCCTCAAAAAGCCGTTCACGACTAAAAGAAATCAGTCCGTCGTACATGCGAAATCAATCCTCAAAACTTACTGGTTTCTTGGAAAATTTAGTCCGGCTCATGATCTCAAAAGCACGTCCACGACAGACCCAAAAACTTGGTCCGTCGTACATGCGCTGACTGCTATTTTCTTGGAAAATTGAGTTTGGCACAAGAGCTCAAAAACATGTGCACGACAGACCCAAAAACTTGGTTTGTCGTACATGGGAAAATGAGATTGCCAAAGCATGTTTACGACAGACCAACAAATTTGGTCCGTCGTAGAAGGGAAACTTACTGTTTTCTTTAAGTTTGGTCCGGCGCCAAAGCGAAACTTACTGTTTCTTGTCAAATTGTCAAAACACATGAACAAACACATTTTGCAAATTCAATTCTAAGCCAATTTTTCAGCACAAGATTTCACAATCTCCCCCTTGATGAAAACATTGGCAACACCACTAAGAATTGAACATTTGGCATTCACTTTACAAAAGATTTTGAAATCCAAAGGATCAAGGACCAAAAAGAGAAAACACAGAATTCCCCCTTTGACCAAAATGCAAAACAAAATCTCCCCCTGAGAAGGAAAATGTGTGTGAATGTGCAATGTGCCCAAAAATTTCAAAATTCTCCAAACTTCTCCCAAAATACTCAAAATTCCAAAAACAACTCCCCCTTTTTCCTTAAACTTTTCAACGATTCCCAAATTTCTCCCCCTTTGACAATGGATTCATCAAGAGTACAAAAGAGAGAACATGTTCAAAAATTTTTTGAAACAATAATTTTACAAGGAGAAACAAGGAAGTGCCAAGATAGGAAAAGATGAGCTCATTCGATGATATAACCTTATATATCACATAATATGCAAAATACATGATCTTGAATGTGATTTTAACAAGTTAGGCAATGACATGCATCTCAACCTTAATTCAGTCAACTATAGCCAAGTACTGAGCAAGACCTTAGTAGAAAAAACAAAGGCTCAAAATTGAAGCAACTAACAACTCAGGGCGAGCAAGTAGTTTCAACTCCAATCTAGTAGACCAATTTAATCTTTAAACAATAAATTGCATGTGGCATGCTTGAAGCATACTTCTTTTATTTCCTTGGAGTGGCATGCTTGAAGCATACATCTTATCTTTTTAGGGAAAGCATGCTTGAAGCATATAACTTGAAGCTTTTGCTTTTAACAACCTTTTTTTTAACTGATTCCCTTTTCCTTTATTTTTTTTCTTTGATTGTAAACATGCAAGGAGATTAAAAGGTCTTTTGAAAGAGTAAAGTTGAAACCACACTTGCTTCATAGCCCAAATTTGTCAAGAGGATTCAATATCAAGCCTAGAAGAGTGAGATATCACAGAGTATTTAGCTATAGGCAATCGATCCGAGGAATTTCGCAATGTCATTTTTAGTTCAAGTGAGACAATTAGATTATCATATATTAGCTCAATTACATAACATATAAAGAAATATGATAAAGTGAGCTCATCAAGTGAAAGAACTTGGCAAAGAAACTCCCCCTCAAAACAAACCCATTGGATGAACAATCCCAAGTTCTCCCCGAATAAAAGCAAAACGAGAAGAAGACAAAGGTTTTGTGAAAATGTCTGCCAATTGATGTTCAGTATCCACATGATGAAGCACAATGTTGCCTTTTTCAACATGATCTCTAAGAAAGTGAAATCTGATGTCAATATGCTCAAGAAAGAGGATTACTCAAGAGGTGGCATGAACCAAATGTACTTTTCTTATCAATTCTACATCCTCCAAAGTTAACATCAGAATAAGCTCTTAAACTAATGCATGAGGAAGAAGAAAGCCAAAATGCCAAAAATCTTGAGTACCATGGAGATACCTGAAAATTCGCTTGACAGCTTGTCGATGTGAAGCACGTTGGGAAGCTTGAAAACAAGCACACACAAGCACGTGGGAAGAGTCTCTCATGTAAACCTCTAATTATCTCATCCTCAACAGCATCATCATCATCTTTATGAACAAAGACACTCTCCTCTTGAACATATGCACCTGTACCTACATCATTTGAACTAGTGCCTTTTGCGAAAACAGAAGTGGAAGAAGCATCTCCAAAGGCAACACTTTCAGCATGAGATGCACGAGTGAAGGAGAACCAAATCTTATCACTGAACATATGAAGTGAGCATCCGAAATTCACTAGCCACATGTTCTCCCTCCTCGCGTGAGAAGCCTACATAGAAGCAGAAAGTGTCGAGGTCTCGGTACTGGGGTTAGAAATAAGATGTTTAGGAATCCAGTACTGAGACACACGACGCACAATAGTAGGCACAACACGAGTATTCTTATGCACAAAATCAGATTTGCCTTTTCCCGTGTTTTTAGCATCAAAAGGTGTTTGTTTCACCCTAGGCACATAATGAGAAGTAGAGTGTGCCTTTCTGAAATTAGAGCTAGCATTAAACCTTTCTCTCTTCTGTTGTTTGGCTAGTCTAAAGCAAAAATCTACTAAATGTCCATCTCTACCACAATGAGTGCAAGTGTACTTAACATGAGGTTTTGCTTTAACAGTAGAAGCACATTTTGCATTCATCATAGTATAAGAAAGAAAACCAGCAGATTTAAAAGCAATCTTTTTAGGTTCATTGAGAATCTCAATTTTGTCATTGCAAGGAGCATGAAAAACAGTGAGAGGTTTAGTTTCAAATGAAGCATGAAGATCAAAACCTAAACCTTTCTTGTTTGAGCTAACCTTAGATTGATCCAAGATCATGTTCAATCTTTTCTTGCCATTAGTGAATCGTTCCAAAGAATTTTACAAGTAATCAACTTTCTTGGCAAGAGTTAAACAATTATTTCAAAGATTATCAAACTTCTCTTTCTGTTTACGACAAGTAGAGCATGAAAGAACCTCATGTGTAAGCAGATTATCAGTCAATTGAGAAACCCTAGTATTTGCATCTTTCAATTTTAATTCAAGAGTTGAGCATTTAGAACAAGAATCTGAACTATGAAAATCATCAGTGGAACAGCTAGCATGTTTAACATGTTTCTCATTTTTCTCATTTAGATGCAACAGAAGAGCATGTTCTTTCCTAAGCAATGTGAGTTCATTGTAAATTAAGTCACATGATTTGCATGTATCATCACTAGGGATCAAAGTCTTAAGTCTAGCAATTTCAGCTTTCAATGATTCAACAATGAAATCATGTTTCTTAATTTTCTTGTCACGTTTGTCCAGCAATTTTCCAAGACGAGCAACAGCAATAGCTAATTCATCATAAGAAGGATCTACCTCATTGAAGTCGATGTCGTGATCGTCCTCGGTGAAGCTATCCTTGCTGCTTGCCATGAGACACAACCCCGTCAAGTCACGCTTGCTTGGAGTTGCATCGTCCTCGCTGCTCTCCGAATCCACATCGCTCAAATTGACTTGTTCAAGAGCGGAAAGAACTCGGTGGACCACTTTGCGATTGATGAAGCTCTTCTTCTTTCTATCACTTGAAGGGAACTTCTTCTTCTCTTTTCTTCTGTCGTTGTCCTTCTCCTCCCATGATGCTTTACCTGAAAGCTTTGGACAATTTGATCTCATGTGGTTGAGATCACCACACTCATAGCACCTTGGAGGACCACCTCTCTTTCTCATTCTCACATTCTGCAAAGCTTTGTTAAAGCGAGAAGAGAGTAGTGCCAAGTCTTCTTCAGGAAATTCTTCTATTTGCTCATCTGTTAAAGAAGACAAGGAGGACAAGGCAAAACTAGAAGAAGAATTTGCATTTGACATGTTAGGGTTAGAGATCAAAGCAATTGATTTAACATTACCCTTTCTGGCAAAAACATCCAACTCATGAGTTTTCAACTTAGAATACAAAACATCTAATGTAAGTGTACTCATGATTAGATTCTCTAATGGATGTAACTTTCATCTCCCAAATAGACATGTCTAAAGCACCAAGCAATTGTCTAGCATTAGCATGACATCAAAGCTAACTCCAACGACACGAAGATTACTAAGAATCTTATTAAAGCGTGCAAAGAAGTCATCTAGCGACTCACCGGGTTTCATCTCAAATCGCATGTATTCTTTTTTGTAAAGATCTTGACGAACCTCTTTAATAGTGTTAGAACCCTCATGGTAATCACAAAGAGATTTCCATACCTCATATGCGGATTTGAGATGGATCACATGGTCAAAGTCATTGCGTCTAAACCTTGGATGATCAAGTTGCGCGCCTTGCTGTTTGCTTCAACATGTGTGCGATTGGTGTCGTTGACGTTGTCGTTTGCAGGGACTTCATATGGCTTGTAGACCTTCTCCCAAAATGTGAAGCCTTGTGCTTGGATGAACGCCTCCATTTTGGCCTTCCAAAACTGAAAATCAACACCATCGAACACACATGGTTTTGTCGAATAACGATCCATTGATCTAATCACCGGTTAAGATAGAATAGAAAAACCTTGCTCTGATACCACTTGTAGGATCGAAGTATACGAATATAACAATCAGAGGGGGGTGAATGATTGTGCGGAAGCTAAAACCAAATTCTTGATCTATTAAAAGTTCACCCCAAAACAGAACCAAATAATTGCCTCGTTTTCGACAAAAACAGAATGACAGAGGTTCGGTAAAACACGAATTCCTGGAGATCCAACCGTTAGATTGATCTAAAATTTGGACACGAGAAACTAGATTCCAATACGAATCGAACCCAAAAAGAATCAGCTCGATCAGACTTACGGATCAAAAGTTATGAGCTTCGCAAGCTTGCTGTGACAGAAGATAACGAGAATTAATCTAACCAAAACTTCAAGATTAAACAAGAACGACAAAAGTTTAATCAACTAAACTTAGAGAAACCCTAAATCAATTCTCTAGAAAGGTTTTGATGGATCAAATCAAGATAAAACTCAAAGAACAAAACCAATCTAGAACCAGAACAAGCATGCAAACAAAAACCAAAACAGAGACACTGTAGCAACGCGGTTACTGTAGCACGCAAGGATCTAGAAGAATTGATCTTTATTTCTTTTGTCTAAAGTACTCTCATCAAAAGAGTACAAACCCTAAGGCCCTGTTTGGCAGAGCTTCAGATCCCAGCTCCACCTCAGAGCTGAAACTTGTAGACTGAAATAAAGTCACTTAAGATTATAATTTTATTCAAAAATGCAAACAAGATGACCCACCTAAAAACTCTTAATATACCCACAGCTCCAACTCCACGAATCTGGTGGAGCTAGGAATACCTAGCTCCACCAACTCCACGAATTTGGTGGAGCTGGAGCTCTGCCAAACACCCCCTAAAACTGAGCTTGAGGCTCTCAATGCGCTCAGCTCCGATTGATGCCCTTCTTAAGGTGGTATTCTCTCCCCTCCACAAGCAAGGTGGTACTATCATTCTCACCCTCTTATTTCGGAACCTGGCTCTGATACCAACTGATGCATCCCTCTCGGGTGCGCATTGTGCCCTTCGCGGCCCAGCCGTATGGCGCACGTGCCTCGCCCGGTGAGCGGACTGCCCAACTGGCCCAGGGGTGTGGGCCTTGGCCCAACGAGGGAAATACACACCTTGGCTACCATAGCCAGGCCATAAGAGTCCCATGTGGCCCCCAAAAGACGCCTGATGGGGGAGGGTTGTTCTCCCTTTTAAGGTGGTATTCTCTCCCCTCCACAAGCAAGGTGGTACTATCATTAACTGATGCATCCCTCCCGGGTGCGCACCGTGCCCTTCGCGGCCCAGCCGTATGGCGCACGTGCCTCGCCCGGTGAGCGGACTGCCCAATTGGCCCAGGGGTGTGGGCCTTGGCCCAACGAGGGAAATACACACCTTGGCTACCATAGCCAGGCCACAAGAGTCCCATGTGGCCCCCAAAAGACTAGCCTGATGGGGGGAGGGTTGCTCTCCCTTTTAAGGTGGTATTCTCTCCCCTCCACAAGCAAGGTGGTACTATCATTATTGTGAAATCATGTGCTGAAAAATTGGCTTAGAATTGAATTTGCAAAATGTGTTTGTTCATGTGTTTTGATAATTTGACAAGAAACAGTAAGTTTCGCTTTGGCGCCGGACCAAACTTAAAGAAAACAGTAAGTTTCGCTTTTACGCCAGACAAATTTTTTGGTCCATTGATAAACGCTTTTTGAAGGCCTATTTTTATGTGCACGCCGGATCAATTTTTTTTTGTCCGTCGTGAACATGGTTTTGAGCTTGTCTTATTTGGACAAATTCTTTGAAGTGACCGAGAGATGGACGTTTGCGCCGGACTGATTTTTTAGTCCGTCGTGAACGTGTTTTTGAAGGTTGTTGTGCCAAATCAAGTTATTGAAAAACAGTAAGGTTTACATGTACACCGGACCGATTTTGTTGTCCGTCGTGAACGTGTTTTCGCCGGAATGATTTCTTCTTGAAACCGAGACTTTCACTTGTACACCGGACCAATTTCGTTGTCTATCGTGAATGGATTTTTTTTCTAGGGTTATTAATTTTGGTCCGTTGTGAACGTGTTTTGCTCGGTTTGAATGTTTTGCAAGAATTGGAATTAGTTTTTGGTTTGACCTTGAGATTATGAAATTGGTGAGAATTTCATGATGCTTGTTTTGAAGTGGACTTTATGCAATGCTCATGTGAGTAGTTGCATGGATTGACCTTGAGTCAAGTCGTGGACTTGTGCTCGGATTTGTTTTGTGGTTTGTTCATGTGCAGGTATAGCTCGAGGGCGAACGTGGTCGATGACGGGACTGGAACTAGGTTTATGGAGGAACCGAGGTTCGGGACTAGGTTCAGGAGGAACTAAGGTCTTGGTGGTCAAGGATGTCATGCAGGACGTTCGGGCTAAGAGAATGGTGCACATGAAGAATGGTTAGTCACGTGAGAATGGCAGGAGGTCATTCGTGTGCAAAGTGTTAGTCACGTAATTATGGCAGGTGGCCATGCGCGTGCAAAGTGTTAGTCACGTGAGTATGGTAGGGTTGCCATACGCGTGCAAGTGTTGTACTTGGCCAGGTTGGACCAAGTAGAGTTGTGTTGGATACATATTCTTTCAAGTTTAGGAATTGTATTCAGGACTCCTTGTGGGTTGGTCCTTTAAATAGGAGGAGTGTCTCCTGTTGAAGGGCAACGATTTTGAGTTGAGCGCATTGAGAGCCTCAAGCTCAGGTTTAGGGTTTGTACTCTTTTGATGAGAGTACTTTAGACAAAAGAAATAAAGATCAATTCTTCTAGATCCTTGCGTGCTATAGTAACCGCGTTGCTACAGTGTTTCCTGTTTTGTTTCTTGTTTGTATGCTTGTTCTGGTTGTAGATTGGTTTTTGTTCTTTGAGTTTTATCTTGATTTGATACATCAAAACCTTTCTAGAGAATTGATTTAGGATTTCTCTAAGTTTAGTTGATTAAACTTTTATCGTTCTTGTTTAATCTTGAAGTTTTGGTTAGATTAATTCTCGTCATCTTCTGTCACAGCAAGCTTGCGACGTTCATATCTTTTGATCCGTAAATCCAATCGAGCTGATTCTTTTTGGGTTCGATTTGTATTGGAATCTAGTTTCTCGTGTCCAAATTTCAGATCAATCTAATGGCTGGATCTCCGGGAATTCGTGTTTTACCGAATCTCTGTCATTCTGTTTTTTGTCGAAAACGAGGCAATTATTTGGTTCTGTTTTGAGGTGAACTTTTAATAGATCAAGAATTTGGTTTTAGCTTCCGCACAATAATTCACCCCCCCCTCTGATTGCTATATTCGTATACTTCGATCCTACAGAGATCATCACAGCATTTCATTAATCATTCATGTTGTTTAGTTGTTAACCGATAGGTATACAGCTACCTTGGACTCACAGTCCCCATTAGCACCTACCGTTGTGAGAACCAAGAATGACACTACGGACCATTCCTGTTCCACTCACCCCCGGTATACTTCCCTGCCGGGAAGGCCGGTCCCTATTCCCCAGGGGAATAGTAGTTTTGAAAGAATCCAATTTTAGGTTCAGGAATGATTAATTTACCGAGCTATGTCGGAGACAGGCCCTCTTGACCGATCAGGCACTGTGGTTGAGCGGAAACTTAAGTTATTTACTTTGCTCAAGGGGGTTATTAATCTTATACTGCCAAAGATCAAGCCTTCATTCACCGCTTATTCCGGCATCCCATACTACCGGTCATCAGCCAAACCAAGGCATTAATCATCAGCCGGGGATCGGAGTTACATCCACTCCGGGATTTATCCGATTCTGTCCCCCATACTGTAGCACTTTCACAAACATCCGAATCCGAGATTCGGCAGCACTTTATTTCCAATTTCAAAAGCATTTGAGCTAACTACAGGATTAATAATAACTAACTTAACAGGGTAATAGTAGTCATCTAGGGTTACAAGGGATTTAGTATGGTTCAATATTTTTCAAGGAAGTTTCATGAGCAATTCGGCATTTAACTAATATCATGTCATTCCAAAATACTGTTTTCAATATTTCAACATACAGTAAAATAATGCGGTACAAAATAATTAATACTATAGCATGGCATGATTGGATCAACATGATCAAAGGTGTACGGCTTGCCTTGCTCGGCGATCGGATCGGCTGAATTGTAGAGGAAGTAGTCGTTCTGAGCTCCCGTCGGGTCCAACGTCTGCTCCGGGAACTTCTCCGGGATCTGCGTCTGCTCCTGGAACTGTCCAACGTCCGGATCTAGCGCGACAAGAACAAACGACAATAAAGAAACGAAAAACGGAAAAGAAACGGAAATGAAAAACGAAACTGAAAACCGGAACTGGGCAGAGAGAGAGAATAGGGGCGAATTGGGCATTTTGGAATTTTGGGTACTCCGGATTGAGGAACGGAGGGCATTTTTGGAATCAGTGGATCGAAATGGTTCGGATAGTGTATTTGGTGGGTTTCTGGGGCTCACGGAATTTTTCGGGATTTTTCTGGCATTTTTCTGGATTTAAAACCGAATTTCGGAATTAATTAATTAAAACCAAAAATCGGCTTTTACTGTTCCGGGAAGCTGGCTAGCGCTGGGATCGGCCACGCCCGATGGAGGGGAGGAGCTGGGCGACAGCCGGGCCAGTCCAATGAGCGAGCCGAGGAGGGTTAGGCAAACAGGGCGAGGCGGCGGCGCGGGCGCTGGGATGATGGGCGTGGCGCCGGAGGTGGAGAGGAGAGGGCTCACCGGTGAGGGGAGCGGGGTGAGGAAGGAGTGGAGGCGGGGGCCTTTTATAGGGCTCGGGGAGAGAGAGAGAGGCGAGGGCGGCGACACGGGGCGGGCGGGCGGTCAGCGCATGAGCGTGGCGAACGCGAGGGCGCGAGGCGGCGGGAGCGGACGGCGCCGGCGCCGGAGGAGACGGGTCCCGGTCGGCGGGGCTGGCCGGGGAGCTGGGCTGGGCCGGAGGCCAACAGGCCAGAGAAATGAAGAACGGGCCGGAAGGCCCAAAAGGAATTGGCCCAAAACCGAAAACAAAACAAAACCCAAAACAAACGCAAAATTCAAACTTCAAATTCAAAAATTTGAATCTGAAATTTGAAAGAACTCCAATTAAATTCATTTTGAATTTTTGGGTTGTTTCAACAAATTACGCGGACCGGAACAAGTGATTTAACAGTCTAATTGTAGAGCCACACCAGCACTACAGCACAACATTTCAATGCGTCAGACTGACATCTGAATTCTTCCTGGCATGGCTTCCTGGCATGGCATGGTTGTCTTTGGGTCATGGGCTTCACAGCTCTGGAGTAATGGCTGATCCCTCGTTCAGCAGAGAGCTGCAGTAGCTGAGGATTCATTCGCCATTGCACACTAATGGGCACATCATGAAACGACAAAGCAGTCACAACAGCTCAGAGCTGCCAGGATCAGATCAAGGCAGGCATAACAACCTATGATATTCCTTCAGTTGCCATCTTGCAAACGCAATCAGGACAGTTGAGCAGCAATAATCAAAGGAAAGGGATTGAAAAGTACAGTGGACGCTGTGAGATCCAAGAGACGATGACTGGAACAGGAAATTACTTTCGGCATTTCAATCCACACGAACATTATCTCATATGATCTATCCAAAAATCAACTGTATTCAGTACAGAAATTAAAATGCCTACATGTGGTATCAGACACTCGATGGCCAGGGCAAAAAGGTTCTACATCTCCACATTACAACCTGATACCTACTAGCGACTCAGCAAAGAACTACCATTTCCGCCTCTGAGAAACAAAGGAAGCCGATGGATTGTTCAACAGCTAGTGCTTAAATTTAGCAAGCTATAGTGCAAATTAACAATCCATTTTATACATTTAAAAATGGGTATGGGTACATTATATTCCCCTTCTCAATCAGTAACCACGCACAGCAAGTGGCCTCAATGCTTCATGTAGCAGATAAGAGAAAATGTATTACTTGCTGTGTTTTCGATCTGCCCTTGATGTAGTCAGCTGCACAAACATGAAAATAGATTCTACTATGAGACTTTCTACCATCCTTGCCGAAGCAGAAATAATGGACTAGGGTGCATAATGCTGGCAGGCAACAAAAAGAAGCAGACTCATCCTTCAATACCTGGCCAGTGGAAATAGGAACGGCACCAGGTGATCTATGAAAAACTAATTATCATCCTGCAGATATATTAACAGTAATTTAATAGTTAAGCACCATCAAATTTAATAGTAAGCAAGTGACCAATAATAGCACAATAAACAACCAAACAACGTAATAATAAGTAGGGACACCGATTAGAAAATTGTTCTTACAGTTAACAATTCATTGTGCATCAGGTACAAGTATTGCAACTTGATGTGAAGTTTTCCAACATCATGTAATATTTCATTTAAAACATCATTTAATAACTGCATCCACATACTGCAGGATTGAGATGTAACAAATTCTGAAAATTGCTTGTTACTAACATAAATTATAACATGTTAGTTACCTGCATGTCTGCCCCAAATGTTTCATGTATTATTTCTCTTCCGTGTCTCATGGAATCGCTTTAATCTTTTTGTTGGAGCACCTTTAGAAATAATCTGTACTGGATCGAGGACTTTGTTTGAAGATGGTCCGTTCGACCCAGAAAAGTATGCCGGCAATGGCCCAAATGATGTCGCCTCCATGTTCCCATCGTTTTGTACGTCTTCATCCAGAATACTCCGTATGAAATGCATTACCCTCTCTGACTGCTCTGCGCTCTTCGAAGCTTTGAATAAAGCTTTATTGCACATCTTGCGGAGGTCACGGTAACGATCCATTTGTTCGGACCACACATGTGTATTGCTATTTCTCTCAGAGTCAAATGCAACTTTGGCTTCCATTGTTCATCGGACCATAACTAGGCAACGAGGTGTGGTGTCTAAACCGAGATACTTCACAACCGTAAAAATGTGTGAGCAGGGGATGTCTTCACACTCCATCTTCTGGCAATGGCATTTTGCACTCTTCAACATGGATCCATCAAAAGTACAAGTGACTTGAACCCATTCTTGCATTTTAGCTTTCAAGGCAATTTCATATCTCCCATATCTTGCTGCAATACCTCTACAACTTGCCATTCCAATTGTTCCCTAATGTACTCCCTAACCTTCTTGAAAATTACTGGTGTGTAAATACGCGCATCACTTTTCTCTAATGGGTCGGCAGTTATTCTAGTGAACGGGAGTGACTGCAAAGCTTTTGCATCCAATTCAGCTTCATTCCTGCAGATACGTGACAAGCAAAACTCATAGTGCTCCACCAAATCGACGAGTGACATTCTCCGGTCTAGATGCTTGTGAAGCCTGGATTTCAAACTTTCACTCCTTTGATTGCTCTGCATTCCCAAGAAGTATCTCCCTTTGGTGTAGGCCGCCGACCACTTCTTTCTTAGTTCGTACATCTTGCAAATCCATAGGTCCTTTTCCAAGATTCTATGCCTCTCCTTAAAATCGACCCAACATCTCTCAAATTCATCAATTTCCATCTCATAGTAAATGAATTTTCTAAAATCGCTAAGCTTCGGTTCACGCAAATGATGTATCATGTTTTGCTCGATGTGCCAACTGCATAGCCGATGATCTGTCTCGGGCATAACCGTGTGGATTGCCTTTGACATTGCATTGTCCCCATCTGTGATCAATAACTTCGGATGCTTCTGGCGCATTGCCTCCAAAAACGCTTCAAGCAGCCACACATAAGAGCCAACAGTCTCATCCGAAATGATAACACATCCAAAAACAACAGTACTACGATGATGGTTAACTCCAATGAAAGGTACGAAAGGAAGATTGTAACGGTTCACACGGTATGTACTGTCAAAAACCACACAACCACCAAAGGCGCTAAAATCTATTTGAGATTGAGAATTTGCCCAGAAGATATTTTTAAGACATCTTTCATCACTCACGGTATATTTGAAGAAAAATTCAACATCTTCCTCTTGTTTAGCATTCATATGGTTCAACACAAATTCCGCGTCACTACCTTCAATCCTTTTCTTCTTATGCCTTGCAAAGAAGTTGTACAGGTCTCGAGATACAAACCCTACTTTGTCATAACCACCATGAGTCTTCTCCATAACTCTCATAATCTGGCTTGTACGAAGCCCACCAACCCCTAATTCAACAACCTCGCCTTTTTGAGCATCACTCAGCCCACGATGAGACCGTAAGAAAGCAATCTGATCAGGCTTGGCAAGTGGATGATCATGGTGATCCACATAATTTTTAACATACCATATACCACTACTACAGAAATACTTATATTAGACTCACCATCACAGACGGTTTTAAAAAACCGTCTGTAATATAGAACATCATAGACGATTCTATAAACCAACCGTCAGTGAAACTATCATAGACCATTCCTCATCTGCCATCACAGACGGTTTGAATACAAAACCGTTTGTGAATTTATCACAGACGGTTTTATGAAATAACCGTCTGTGATATACTTAACTATCACAGACGGTTTAGTGTATATAACTGTCTGTAATACATCACCGACGGTTTGTACACATCACCGTCTGTAATCTTCCCTATATCACAGACGGTTATTTTATAGAACCGTCTGCGATAAAGTTTGCCTATATATAGGCCCGAGCGCAAGTTCGAGTTTGTGGTCCTTGGCTGGGATGAAATGCTAAGACCGTTATATCACCGACGGTTTGGCAATAGAACCGTCTGTAAGCTTATATAATAGGTGATTCTTGTGATCTAATTAAGGTTAGTAATGGATAATTGCATTATATATATTAATTACCAAGTGGGGCCCACATAAGAGGGGATGAACCTCACCTCTCTCTCCCTCTTCATTAATTATCATGTGGGGCCCACCCACATGGGGTCCTCTTTCCCTTGCTTATAAAAGCCACCCCAAGCCCTCCACAAACCTCGCCTTGTAATCATTAAAGAACAAGATCTGAATTATCTTATCTATTAATCTTATCAGATAATATTGATGTATTCATCTTACCTAAAGTGAAATTTTAGGATGTTTGCAATAAGGTCACTCAGTGAGACCTTGGAAAGCGAAGCTACGTAGTCGCCACAGGCTCCGAGAACAACATTTCCCACTCCGGCTCAGTCGAAACCCCGTACATCCTTCTGCAAGAGCGTCGTCTTCACGATGTACTACTCCCCCTCTGGCTCAGGAACCTCATGATGACGTTCCTGAGGAGCAATTGCAAGGACCACCGATGATGGCACAGGTTTTGGCTACGATTGAAGAAGGGTGCCAAACAAATACCCTTCTTCTTCAACAGTTAGTACAGAACACTGCCAACCTTGGCGCAAATGCAACCAAGGGTGGAAATGGTGGTGGTGCCCCACAATCCAAGCTAACTGATTCTTTGAAAACTCGGCCTCCAACCTTTTCCACATTAGTCAATCCTTTGGATGCAGATGACTGGTTGTGTTCAATTGAAAGTAAACTGACCATTGCTCAATGCAATGATCAAGAAAAGGTTCTTTACGTGTTGTACCAGCTGTAAGGTGCTGCAGCTGCCTGGTGGGAAAGTCATCAGACCATACTTCCGCCAGACCAGGAGGTCTCATGGAACGCATTCAAAGACGCATTCCATTAGTCTCATATCCCAGCGATCCTTGTGGATATTAAGAGGCGGGAATTCCTTGATCTTCGTCAAGGAAATCAGATTGTAATGGAGTATCTCCATCTATTCAACTATTTATCCCAATATGATACGTCTGATGTCACATCTGAAGCACGCAAACTTGAACGCTTCAGGGATAATCTTAATGAGGAGATTAAATGGACGCTAGCCGCCCATGACATTAATGACTTCCAGACCCTGGTGGATAATTAAGGCGATCTGAGTCAAACACATTACTCGGGCCTTCATGGAGTCCCTTAAAAGGAAGGGATGGCCTAGAAGTCTTCAAGTGCTGGACCGTCAAGATCTCGTCCAGCACAACAATCTAATGTGCGACTGCCTGCTCCGCCACAGCAGCAAAGGCACCAAGGTCCCGCTCCTCGACCTAGGCCATCTCCTGCTCGTCCCACAAGTAATATTGGAGCTCGTCCTACTAGGACACAGTCTCAAGACTAAGGGAATCCATCAATTTGGGTTATAGCTACCAGATAACACAAAATAGAAATTCACTAGAATATAAAGCATGCAGGCAGGTTATTAATGACATTTTATCTGGTTATAAAATTTGGGTTCAAAGATGTTCAAGGGGGTGCTTGCCTTGCTCTTCAGTGGCGTAAGCAGGGTCGACGTCGTCAACGGCGGTATCGGTAGCGTCAACGTCTACTCGTTGATCAAGAACATGACAAATAAAATAATTTCAATATCACAAAATAAGCAGACGAAAGAACCAAATAGAAATCATTACATGGGCAAACAAAATAACAATCAAACTTTGTCATTTCATGTGGTAACTAAGTTGTGAGGTTTTGGTTTTAAAGACAGAAGCTTATGGTTATATGACACAGCTACTTTTCTTTATTTATTATTTCATTTAAATTTACGAATTCAGGAAGCTAAGATTGTAAGATTAAATATGATGAAATTCATTTTCAAGGTATAGAGTTATTTGTACTGATACCAATTAGCAACATTAATTATTTTCAATAAAAGTTGCATGGTACACCCTAATTCTTATTTTATAACAAGGTTCTAAATAATATAACTAGCACAATAAAACAAATTTCATTTAATTTGGATGATTTTTGGTTAAGTTATAACAACTATATTGTTGTTATGCATTAAATTCAACCCTAATAGGAAATTTTCGTAAACTAGCTCTAAATTCAAATATAATAACATATTTGGGCAGTAATTAACCTAAGAATTCAAACAAAATTGATTTCACTCAATTTGGACTTAGTTTGCAAAAATTCTATATGGAGCATACTCAAATTCCACTCTTTAAACTCAAATTCAAATTTAAATTGCTAAACAAGTTCTAAATATTTTTGCAGATTGTAAAACTAGAGGATTTATCATGAATTTAGAAATTTATTTCATTCAATTTGGAGCTATAGTTAAAAAGTTATAAGCATTTAAACCTATTCGGTTCATTAAAATCCAGGGAAAAGAGGAAATACGTTTTCCTTAAAGGAAAACGCATTTCAACGTTTCGCGTGGACCAGCTTTTGAAATGAGGCTGCGCCATCGACAACCGGCCCACCGGGCGATGGCTTATCGCGTGGCTCGCGTGTGGTTGTCGATCGGCAAAAGGGGTGGCGGTGGAACAGCGTGAGGTCTGTCTGGCCGACCCGCACGGCAATGAGGCGTAGCGCCAGATGCGATCGCCTAAGGGTCCCGCGCAGCAGCGACTCAAAGCAGAGGAGTCCAAAGCCAAGCTCGTCGGTGGCCCTCTCACGGCGTCGCTAGGACTCCGCCGACATCTACGGCACCTCAGAAGTCAGAACTATTAAGCACTTAGGGGAACCATCAATCATGGGTGGTGTTCAGAGGTTTTGAGCGTGCGGCTATGGCTAGCGGAGTGATATGGTAAGGTTCGGCTTAGAGACAACACATGGTATTTTTGGTCCGATTCGTCGTGCGTAGCACAATCAGGAGCGTCTAAGGACACTAGTGCACAGTTTAGTTGAAAGAAAAAGGACCCTGGTTTGAGTTCTCACCGAGCAGCGGCGGCGGTGGAAAGAGGAGTCCGGTCCGGGGGCGTCTCGGGTCGTTCCAAACTGAAAGAAGACGCGCAATTGTCCCATGAGTATCCAAAGATATTTTAGGATCAACCAATTTGGATGTTTCTTTACCGTGGCGCGGAAATTTTGATTCTACCCCAATTGGGCTTCCACCGGAAGCGAGGAAGAAAAGTCCGATTTGTAGAGGTTTTGAGCGTGGTAAGGGAAATGGTTGGTTGCTTCGGGTTCAACTGGGTTTGGAGGTTCTATCCGTCCGGTTAAATAGCTAGGAAAGGCGGTAGGGAGTGAGGTTGATCCGGAAAAGAATGGCGGTGGTCTCGGCTGCCTCTGGAATCCCCCCCCCTTTGGCTCGGCCAAGGGTCAAAAGGACACGGTGTGGCTGCAGTGGTGATGGCAGGGGCGACCTCGAGGCATACGCGGAGTTGCGGCACAGAAAAGACAAGAGAACGAGGCGGTTCGGTCTTGCCAAAGGAGCAAAGAATGAGAGAGAGAAAGAAAGAGAGCAAAGGGAAGAAGAAGCTCCTGGCAAGGGGTGCCCACCAGCAGAGAGAGACGCGAGAGAAAGAGAGAAGGGGTTCGGGAGCAATGACGCGTCGGCTCGGCGCGAGGTGGAGGCCCACCTGGTAGTGTCGTGAAGGGACTGGAGGTGTCTGGCGCATGGCCCCACGTGTAAGGGGACACAAAAGAGGATTAGCTCCTCAGCCGACAACGGAAAGAACGATTTAATTCATGGGTCATTTCAACCCTAGAATTTTCAAAACTCTTTGACCAAGTTGCTAGATAAGTTGCCTACCGATGGTAAAATTTTGAGATTAACATGAGCTACGGTGATTTAATTAAAAATCTGACAACGCAGACTGCATAGTAAAATTCAAATCGGTTTTTGAATTAATTCATGATCTAAATTAACATATTAATTTTTAAAACTTTTACTGAGAGTGTGAATCTATATTATGGTTCTATAATAAAAATTTCAAAACTAATATCACCGTATTTATTTTTCTAAAATTCTTTTACTATTTTTCACAGAATTTCAACACTGCAATGTTTATATACAAATAAATATCTAAACTATTTATTAATTTTTGCAGATTTTTGTAGATGAAGGTAAAGTATCTAAGTTCACATGGTAAAAATTCTGAGGCCTAAAAGGCTCCACGCATTTCTCTAAAAATCTGGCAAGGGCTGGTCAAGAACTGATTTTTGCCTACATAAAATTGTTACATCAACATTTAAGTGCTTCCACAAGATCTTTCGACCATCTAGGAGTGTTTCTAGGGCAGTCCAAGGTCAGGTATAAATTTACTAAGGGAATTTTCATTTTTTTTTACCGTTTTACCACTCTACCATTTCCTCTCTTTCTCAATACCAATAAGTATTTCCTTCACTCAATAAATCAACAAATACACACAAAAAATCATGAAATACAACAATAAATTAATTTCACATTTCTAATATTGAATTTTAAACTTTTATAAGTTTGAGGATGTTACAGTGGCCACGGCCTGCCACTCCCACTCGTCGGTAGCCGCGAGCCGCCGCCGCAAGTAGCCACCGCTCCACCCGTGATTTGTGCAGCAGATTGAGATCTGTTTCCCCGTAGTTTTGCAGATATGGAGGGCAAACCGAGATAAAGTGATAGCAGAGAGAGGTTGTTCACGTGATGGATGTGGATAACGATGGATGAATGGTCAGGATGAATGAGCGATGTCGGGATGGGCTTGGCTAGCAGTACATACATTAATTAATACACATGGTTGACAAGGTTCATTTTAAAAAAACACGCATGTGAGATCTACATGCTCCATTTTAAAGACTAGCATGGAACGCTACAATTGACGGTTTCAGAAGAATGGACATCGAATTCAATTTTCAAAATCCAGTATGCACATGTTTCAAGTAGGAGTGAAAACAGATCGGATACGGGTGGATATTGCTTTTTCTATATCCTAACAAAAAAAAAATATAGATGCCAAGTTTAAGACCCTATGCGTTCACCGGGTAATAATATATGTTTTGGAAAATATTAGAGATTAAGCTGCACACATATTTATATTGACGAATATATCTTTTCCAAGAAAAATGTAGAAAGATCTTAGACGTAAAGGACGGGGACTTATTTGTTATTTTTTTTTTACCTAAACGCTATTTCAAAAAATTAGAAAATGGCTCGTTCAATATTCGTGTTTAACTGGTGGTTTTTTTGCAAAATAACGAAGGAGGGACCTAAACTCAAATCAAAATTAACAAAAAAAAAAATGACCATAAGTAGGGGAGGTGAGATTATACATCCATATCCATTTCGTAGTAGAAGTTAATTTTATGTGAGGGGCTAACCTCGAGACCCAACGGCTGCGCCAAACCCAGCGCAAGCCGCCCTTCAGCCATTGTTCCCAATACCGCAGATCATCGACGGGATCCAACTGCCGTGGCTGCAGCAGGAACCATGGCCAACTTGTCGAAGCTTTTCGACCATAATAATCCAACGATACCCCACCCGAGGGTAATAGATTTCCAAGGGCATCTTTGACAACGCGACCACATCAACAAACACGGTGACAATCCAGAAGCAATGTCTTCGATCACTCACGCCATCGGACCCAAACAACCCGATGACGCTAGTAATGCTGTCCTTTTATTTAGATATTTGGAATATCGTCTTAACTCTGCTCAAAATCGATTCGTTGAATCGACCCCGAGTTACCTATGGTTATCACAAGGACTCGAAGTGGGTTGAACAATAGGCACTCGACCTGGTACTCAATACTTGACGATCTCACTCTACTCGAATTGATCGACCTGAAATACACGGAGATCGTGCCACACGTGGTATCACACACATCAGGCTACTAGCAATATCTCAGACCCGAATTACACCAAATAATATATACGTGGAAATATCTCATTACAATGGAGATTTTTTTTATTTCCAATGACGTTTATTAGCGAGACTTATATCTTAATATTCCTCTCCTCGTCAGAAATCTACTGGTGAAATCCGTCCGTCAATTGGAAACGCATATATTAGTTGGGTGGGCACAGAAAATAGATTCGGTAGTAATTGCTTCTGTTGAATTTTCCATTCAGTTGAAATTTGCCAATCAACCTTTTATCAGGACAATAGCATTGTTAGATTTTTTAAAAATTACTTAGGCTTAATAATCATTTGGATTTTTTATGGGAACATTGATTTGGTGTCAGGATCATCCAAACAAAATTCAAAATTTTTTGACATGGTTTAAACCATTTTTAAATCTGATTAAATATTTTTTGACCGCAAAAATATTTTTCCCGGCAACAACAGAGGAAGGACGAATGGAAAACGGATTTGTGTATTTTTTTTAAGGAAAAATGGACCACGAAAACAAAAAAGCAGCCGCGTGCACGAACGAAAAATGGATTTGTGTTTTTTTTAGGAAAAATGGACTACAAAAACTTTTTTTCCCTGGATCCGGAGGAAAAACGGACTACGGAAATATTTTTCTGGCAAAAACGGAGAAAGTATGAACGAAAAACGAATTTTCATTTTTTTAGGGAAAATGGACCAAGAAAATATTTTTCCCGGGGTCCGGAGAAAAAACGGACAACGAAAACATTTTTTTTCGGACAGAAACATAGAAATGACGAACGAAAAACGAATTTGCATTTTTTTTTTGAGAAAAAACGGTGCAGAGAAAAAACGGACCACGAAAATATTTTTCTTGGGAAAAACAGAGAAAGGACCTGGACGTAAGAAATAGGGACATATTTGTTATATATTTAGATCTGATCGCTATCCTGAAAAATTAGAAAATGGCTCGTTCGCGATTCGTATTTAACGAGAGCCTCTTTCTGTAAAACGGCGAACGGGGGACCTAAATGCGAACCGAAAAAAAGTTTTTTCCCCTCACAAAAAATTGCAAAAAGACCTCTTCATAAATTAGAATGATCTATCCGTGATTTATAGGATTGCAGGGATTTTTTTTGAAATAGAGGAGAGAGAAAGGGAAGGGGCAACGTGGATAGCTCCTCCAGAGCGGCGTTTCTTCGGGAAGTGTTTTATGGCGTATTGAGGCCATCCTTCCTTGTGACTTTTAACACTTGTGCAATCTACTGCAAAAGGCTAGGACATCAACAGTTCAACACTATCATCGCATCAGACACCAGGACATGTTACACATGCAACAAGCCTGTCTGACACAGAAATATTTCTCTTGATGGACCATTTGTACTCCTCCATTGCTCCATTAGCAACTGTGCCAGAGACAAATGTGACGGACCGCCTTTTTACGGGCAGAACGTGACCTCACAATAGTTACCCAGGAAGACTAATTGTTGGAAAAGACAAGAGTATATTGCCAGGCAAAAGCAAATCCAACTCTTTTTATTCAATATAGGGCCCAACGGTCAGGGTTTTACAAAAGAGGGCGCAGCAGGGCCCGAATATCTTACAAGCAAAACACCGCACAGGCAGGCCTGAGCAAAAGACTAAGACCTCAAAACCAAACGAGATCGCCATCTACGAATTCCTGATACGCTCCAGCTTCTTCAAACTCTGAAAGGGGGTCGGGGGTTGCAAGGGTGAGTACGGGAGTACTCAACAAGTCGCACGGGATCACTGAATACTATATGCAGGGAATTATCCAATGGAAGGGACTAGGGTTTAAGTATCTGGATGCAGTTTTATTTTCCAATTCATTTTACATTTGAAGCACAAACCAAAAATAATAGTAAGGGGGTTTCACAAGTTCAACACCACTTATCCACATTCACCAAATTTACCAAAACAATTACTTGAGCTTGGTTACGGGTATCACCCCAATTCCAACTTAACTTCATTAACCGGAAGTACGACGTATTCGAATACCATCATGATTATCTCTGCAGAGGTGCTCAACTTTACCCACAAGATATCTACGAACGTTAATGCCAAGCGCTAACAAACATGCAACCTAAATGCATGCGGCCGGGTCGAGATCCTTGTAGGATCGAAGTATACGAATATAGCAATCAGAGGGGGGTGAATGATTGTGCGGAAGCTAAAACCAAATTCTTGATCTACTAAAAGTTCACCTCAAAACAGAACCAAATAATTGCCTCGTATTCGGCAAAAACAGAATGATAGAGGTTCGGTAAAATGAAAATCCCCGGAGATCCAACCGTTAGATTGATCTGAAATTTGGACACGAGAAACTAGATTCCAATACGAATCGAACACAAAAAGAATCAGCTCGATCGGACTTACGGATCAAAAGTTATGAACCTCGCAAACTTGCTATGACAGAAGATGACGAGAATTAATCTAACCAAAACTTCAAGATTAAACAAGAACGACAAAAGTTTAATCAACTAAACTTAGAGAAACCCTAAATCAATTCTCTAGAAAGGTTTTGATGAATCAAATCAAGATAAAACTCAAAGAACAAAAACCAATCTAGAACCAGAACAAGCATGCAAACAAGAACCAAAACAGAGACACTGTAGCAACGCGGTTACTGTAGCACGCAAGGATCTAGAAGAATTGATATTTATTTCTTTTGTCTAAAGTACTCTCATCAAAAGAGTACAAACCCTAAAACTGAGCTTGAGGCTCTCAATGCGCTCAGCTCCAATTGATGCCCTTCAACAGGAGACACCCCTCCTATTTAAAGGAGCAAAACACAAGGAGTTCTGAATACAATTCCTAATCTAGAAGGAGTATGTATTCAACACAACTCCTCTTGGCCCAACCTGGCCAAGTACAACTCTTGCACGCGTATGGCAACCCTATCATACTCACGTGACTAACACTTTGCACGCGTATGGCCACCTGCCATATTCACGTGACTAACACTTTGCACGCGAATGACCTCCTGCCATTCTCACGTGACTAACCATTCTTCATGTGCACCATTCTCTTAGCCCGAACGTCCCGCATGACATCCTTGACCACCAAGACCTTAGTTCCTCCCTGAACCTAGTCCCGAACCTCAGCTCCTCCATGAACCTAGTTCCGGTCCCGTTATCGACCACGTTCGTCTTCGAGCAATACCTGCACATGAACAAACCACAAAACAATTCCGAGCACAAGTCCACGACTTGATTCACATCAATCCATGCAAATACTCACACGAGCATTGCATAAAGTCCACTTCAAGCATCATGAAATTCTCACAAATTTCATAATCTCAAAAACAAATCAAACACAATTCCAATTTTGCTCAAAACCCTAATCGAGTAAAAACGCATTCACGACGGACCAAAAAATATGGTCCGGTGTACACATGAAAAAGTCACTCAAAAGACCATTCACAACGGACCAACAAAATCGGTCCGGTGTACAACTGAAAGTCTCGGTTTCAAGAAGAAATCATTCCGGCGAAAACACGTTCACGACAGACTAAAAGAAATCAGTCCGTCGTACATGCGAAATCAATCCTCAAAAAGCCGTTCACGACTAAAAGAAATCAGTCCGTCGTACATGCGAAATCAATCCTCAAAACTTACTGGTTTCTTGGAAAATTTAGTCTGGCTCATGATCTCAAAAGCACGTCCACGACAGACCCAAAAACTTGGTCCGTCGTACATGCGCTGACTGCTATTTTCTTGGAAAATTGAGTTTGGCACAAGAGCTCAAAAACATGTGCACGACAGACCCAAAAACTTGATTTGTCGTACATGGGAAAATGAGATTGCCAAAGCATGTTTACGACAGACCAACAAATTTGGTCCGTCGTAGAAGGGAAACTTATCGCTTTCTTTAAGTTCGGTCCGCGCCAAAGCGAAACTTCTTGCTTTCTTGTCAAATTGTCAAAACACATGAACAAACACATTTTGCAAATTCAATTCTAAGCCAATTTTTCAGCACAAGATTTCACAATCTCCCCCTTGATGAAAACATTGGCAACACCACTAAGAATTGAACATTTGGCATTCACTTTACAAAAGATTTTGAAATCCAAAGGATCAAGGACCAAAAAGAGAAAACACGGAATTCCCCCTTTGACCAAAATGCAAAACAAAATCTCCCCCTGAGAAGGAAAATGTGTGTGAATGTGCAATGTGCCCAAAAATTTCAAAATTCTCCAAACTTCTCCCAAAATACTCAAAATTCCAAAAACAACTCCCCCTTTTTCTTCTCTCCCTTTTTCCTTAAACTTTTCAACGATTCCCAAATTTCTCCCCCTTTGACAATGGATTCATCAAGAGTACAAAAGAGAGAACATGTTCAAAATTTTTTTGAAACAATAATTTTACAAGGAGAAACAAGGAAGTGCCAAGATAGGAAAAGATGAGCTCATTCGATGATATAACCTTATATATCACATAATATGCAAAATACATGATCTTGAATGTGATTTTAACAAGTTAGGCAATGACATGCATCTCAACCTTAATTCAGTCAACTATAGCCAAGTACTGAGCAAGACCTTAGTAGAAAAAACAAAGGCTCAAAATTGAAGCAACTAACAACTCAGGGCGAGCAAGTAGTTTCAACTCCAATCTAGTAGACCAATTTAATCTTTAAACAATAAATTGCATGTGGCATGCTTGAAGCATACTTCTTTTATTTCCTTGGAGTGGCATGCTTGAAGCATACATCTTATCTTTTTAGGGAAAGCATGCTTGAAGCATATAACTTGAAGCTTTTGCTTTTAACAACCTTTTTTTTAACTGATTCTCTTTTCCTTTATTTTTTTCTTTGATTGTAAACATGCAAGGAGATTAAAAGGTCTTTTGAAAGAGTAAAGTTGAAACCACACTTGCTTCATAGCCCAAATTTGTCAAGAGGATTCAATATCAAGCCTAGAAGAGTGAGATATCACAGAGTATTTAGCTATAGACAATCAGTCCAGGGAATTTCGCAATGTCATTTTTAGTTCAAGTGAGACAATTAGATTATCATATATTAGCTCAATTACATAACATATAAAGAAATATGATAAAGTGAGCTCATCACGTGAAAGAACTTGGCAAAGAAACTCCCCCTCAAAACAAACCCATTGGATGAACAATCCCAAGTTCTCCCCGAATAAAAGCAAAACGAGAAGAAGACAAAGGTTTTGTGAAAATGTCTGCCAATTGATGTTCAGTATCCACATGATGAAGCACAATGTTGCCTTTTTCAACATGATCTCTAAGAAAGTGAAATCTGATGTCAATATGCTCAAGAAAGAGGATTACTAAAGAGGTGGCATGAACCAAATGTACTTTTCTTATCAATTCTACATCCTCCAAAGTCAACATCAGAATAAGCTCTTAAACTAATGCATGAGGAAGAAGAAAGCCAAAATGCCAAAAATCTTGAGTACCATGGAGATACCTGAAAATTCGCTTGACAGCTTGTCGATGTGAAGCACGTTGGGAAGCTTGAAAACAAGCACACAAGCACACACAAGCACGTGGGAAGAGTCTCTCATGTAAACCTCTAATTATCTCATCCTCAACAGCATCATCATCATCTTTATGAACAAAGACACTCTCCTCTTGAACATATGCACCTGTACCAACATCATTTGAACTAGTGCCTTTAAGTAAAACAAGTGGAAGAAGCATCTCCAAAGGCAACACTTTCAAAGATGAGATGCACGAGTGAAGGAGAACCAAATCTTATCACTGAACATATGAAGTGAGCATCCAAAATTCACTAGCCACATGTTCTCCCTCCTCGCGTGAGAAGCCTACATAGAAGCAGAAAGTGTCGAGGTCTCGATCAAGGGGTTAGAAATAAGATGTTTAGGAATCCAGTACTGAGACACACGACGCACAATAGTAGGCACAACACGAGTATTCTTATGCACAAAATCAGATTTGCCTTTTCCCGTGTTTTTAGCATCAAAAGGTGTTTGTTTCACCCTAGGCACATAATGAGAAGTAGAGTGTGCCTTTCTGAAATTAGAGCTAGCATTAAACCTTTCTCTCTTCTGTTGTTTGGCTAGTCTAAAGCAAAAATCTACTAAATGTCCATCTCTACCACAATGAGTGCAAGTGTACTTAACATGAGGTTTTGCTTTAACAGTAGAAGCACATTTTGCATTCATCATAGTATAAGAAAGAAAACCAGCAGATTTAAAAGCAATCTTTTTAGGTTCATTGAGAATCTCAATTTTGTCATTGCAAGGAGCATGAAAAACAGTGAGAGGCTTAGTTTCAAATGAAGCATGAAGATCAAAACCTAAACCTTTCTTGTTTGAGCTAACCTTAGATTGATCCAAGATCATGTTCAATCTTTTCTTGCCATTAGTGAATCGTTCCAAAGAATTTTGCAAGTAATCAACTTTCTTGGCAAGAGTTAAACAATTATTGCAAAGATTATCAAACTTCTCTTTCTGTTTACGACAAGTAGAGCATGAAAGAACCTCATGTGTAAGCAGATTATCAGTCAATTGAGAAACCCTAGTATTTGCATCTTTCAATTTTAATTCAAGAGTTGAGCATTTAGAACAAGAATCTGAACTATGAAAATCATCAGTGGAACAGCTAGCATGTTTAACATGTTTCTCATTTTTCTCATTTAGATGCAACAGAAGAGCATGTTCTTTCCTAAGCAATGTGAGTTCATTGTAAATTAAGTCACATGATTTGCATGTATCATCACTAGGGATCAAAGTCTTAAGTCTAGCAATTTCAGCTTTCAATGATTCAACAATGAAATCATGTTTCTTAATTTTCTTGTCACGTTTGTCCAGCAATTTTCCAAGACGAGCAACAGCAATAGCTAATTCATCATAAGAAGGATCTACCTCATTGAAGTCGTTGTCGTGATCGTCCTCGATGAAGCTATCCTTGCTGCTTGCCATGAGACACAACCCCGTCAAGTCATGCTTGCTTGGAGTTGCATCGTCCTCGCTGCTCTCCGAATCCACATCGCTCAAATTGACTTGTTCAAGAGCGGAAAGAACTCGGTGGACCACTTTGCGATTGATGAAGCTCTTCTTCTTTCTATCACTTGAAGGGAACTTCTTCTTCTCTTTTCTTCTGTCGTTGTCCTTCTCCTCCCATGATGCTTTACCTGAAAGCTTTGGACAATTTGATCTCATGTGGTTGAGATCACCACACTCATAGCACCTTGGAGGACCACCTCTCTTTCTCATTCTCACATTCTGCAAAGCTTTGTTAAAGCGAGAAGAGAGTAGTGCTAAGTCTTCTTCAGGAAATTCTTCTATTTGCTCATCTGTTAAAGAAGACGAGGATGACAAGGCAAAACTATAAGAAGAATTTGCATTTGACATGTTAGGGTTAGAGATCAAAGCAATTGATTTAACATTACCCTTTCTGGCAAAAACATCCAACTCATGAGTTTTCAACTTAGAATACAAAACATCTAATGTAAGTGTACTCATGACAGTAGATTCTCTAATGGATGTAACTTTCATCTCCCAAATAGACATGTCTAAAGCACCAAGCAATTGTCTAGCATTAGCAGCATCATCAAAGCTAACTCCAACAGCACGAAGATTACTAAGAATTTTATTGAAACGTGCAAAGAAGTCATCTAGCGACTCACCGGGTTTCATCTCAAATCGCATGTATTCTTTTTTGCAAAGATCTTGACGAACCTCTTTAATAGTGTTAGAACCCTCATGGTAATCACAAAGAGATTTCCATACCTCATATGCGGATTTGAGATGGATCACATGGTCAAAGTCGCTGCGTCCCAAACCTTGGATGATCAAGTTGCGCGCCTTCTTTGTTTGCTTCAACATGTGTGCGATTGGTGTCGTTGACGTTGTCGTTTGCAGGGACTTCATATGGCTTGTAGACCTTCTCCCAAATTGTGAAGCCTTGTGCTTGGATGAACGCCTCCATTTTGGCCTTCCAAAACTGAAAATTAACACCATCGAACACACATGGTTTTGTCGAATAACGATCCATTGATCTAATCACCGGTTAAGATAGATTAGAAAAACCTTGCTCTGATACCACTTGTAGGATCGAAGTATACGAATATAACAATCAGAGGGGGGTGAATGATTGTGCGGAAGCTAAAACCAAATTCTTGATCTATTAAAAGTTCACCCCAAAACAGAACCAAATAATTGCCTCGTTTTCGACAAAAACAGAATGACAGAGGTTCGGTAAAATGCGAATTCCTGGAGATCAAACCGTTAGATTTATCTAAAATTTGGACACAAGAAACTAGATTCCAATACGAATCGAACCCAAAAAGAATCAGCTCGATCGGACTTACGGATCAAAAGTTATGAGCTTCGCAAGCTTGCTGTGACAGAAGATAACGAGAATTAATCTAACCAAAACTTCAAGATTAAACAATAACGACAAAAGTTTAATTAACTAAACTTAGAGAAACCCTAAATCAATTCTCTAGAAATATTTTGATGGATCAAATCAAGATAAAACTCAAAGAACAAAAACCAATCTAGAACCAGAACAAGCATGCAAACAAGAACCAAAACAGAGACACTGTAGCAACGCGGTTACTGTAGCACGCAAGGATCTAGAAGAATTGATCTTTATTTCTTTTGTCTAAAGTACTCTCATCAAAAGAGTACAAACCCAAAACTGAGCTTGAGGCTCTCAATGCGCTCAGCTCCGATTGATGCCCTTCTTAAGGTGGTATTCTCTCCCCTCCACAAGCAAGGTGGTACTATCATTCTCACCCTCTTATTTCGGAACCTGGCTCTGATACCAACTGATGCATCCCTCCCGGGTGCGCACCGTGCCCTTCGCGGCCCAGCCGTATGGCGCACGTGCCTCGCCCGGTGAGCGGACTGCCCAACTGGCCCAGGGGTGTGGGCCTTGGCCCAACGAGGGAAATACACACATTGGCTACCATAGCCAGGCCATAAGAGTCCCATGTGGCCCCCAAAAGACTAGCCTGATGGGGGAGGGTTGCTCTCCCTTTTAAGGTGGTATTCTCTCCCCTCCACAAGCAAGGTGGTACTATCATTAACTGATGCATCCCTCCCGGGTGCGCACCGTGCCCTTCGCGGCCCAGCCGTATGGCGCACGTGCCTCGCCCGGTGAGCGGACTGCCCAACTGGCCCAGGGGTGTGGGCCTTGGCCCAACGAGGGAAATACACACCTTGGCTACCATAGCCAGGCCATAAGAGTCCCATGTGGCCCCCAAAAGACTAGCCTGATGGGGGGAGGGTTGCTCTCCCTTTTAAGGTGGTATTCTCTCCCCTCCACAAGCAAGGTGGTACTATCATTATTGTGAAATCATGTGCTGAAAAATTGGCTTAGAATTGAATTTGCAAAATGTGTTTGTTCATGTGTTTTGACAATTTGACAAGAAACAGTAAGTTTCGCTTTGGCGCCGGACCAAACTTAAAGAGAACAGTAAGTTTCGCTTTTGCGCCAAACAAATTTTTTGGTCCGTTGATAAACGCTTTTTGAAGGCCTGTTTTTATGTGCACGCCGGATCAATTTTTTTTTGTCCGTCGTGAACATGGTTTTGAGCTTGTGCGCTGGACAAATTTGCTGAAGTGACCGAGAGATGGACGTTTGCGCCGGACTGATTTTTTAGTCCGTCGTGAATGTGTTTTTGAAGGTTGTTGTGCGAAATCAAGTTATTGAAAAACAGTAAGGTTTACATGTACACCGGACCGATTTTGTTGTCTGTCGTGAACGTGTTTTCGCCGGAATGATTTCTTCTTGAAACCGAGACTTTCACTTGTACACCAGACCAATTTTGTTGTCTGTCGTGAATGGATTTTTTTTCTAGGGTTATTAATTTTGGTCCGTTGTGAACGTGTTTTGCTCGGTTTGAATGTTTTGCAAGAATTGGAATTAGTTTTTGGTTTGACCTTGAGATTATGAAATTGGTGAGAATTTCATGATGCTTGTTTTGAAGTGGACTTTATGCAATGCTCATGTGAGTAGTTGCATGGATTGACCTTGAGTCAAGTCGTGGACTTGTGCTCGGATTTGTTTTGTGGTTTGTTCATGTGCAGGTATAGCTCGAGGGCGGACATGGTCGATGACGGGACCGGAACTAGGTTTATGGAGGAACCGAGGTTCGGGACTAGGTTCAGGAGGAACTGAGGTCTTGGTGGTCAAGGATGTCATGCAGGACGTTCGGGCTAAGAGAATGGTGCACATGAAGAATGGTTAGTCACGTGAGAATGGCAGGAGGTCATTCGCGTACAAAGTGTTAGTCACGTAAGTATGGCAGGTGGCCATGCGCGTGCAAAGTGTTAGTCACGTGAGTATGGTAGGGTTGCCATACGCGTGCAAGTGTTGTACTTGGCCAGGTTGGGCCAAGTAGAGTTGTGTTGGATACATATTTGTGACACTACGGTATGGTGTGACATTATAGAATGTGAAATTAGAGAATAAAACCTTTCGGCTTGAGGTTTACTCGCGTTTTTGGGCCGTTTGAAGTGATGTGTCACTACGGAGTGTCGTAACCTTTTAAATGGTGCATGTTAAGGTCAAAAACTTTATGAAATATGGTATGGCAGGTTAAAACCATAAGGTATGGAGGTTAATAACGTTTCCGGGCCGTTTTCTGGGTTTTGGGCCTTCCTGGGGGAGTTTGGGCCTTAAGTGGGCTTTGGTGGGATGGAGTAGGTCTCCGTAACGGACTAGGATTGGGTGTGGGGGCTGGTAAAAGGGCTCCCCACCAGCCCTTGGGCGTTCACCCCTGCCCCTTGTGCGCCCTTCCCCCCCACTTGCCCTTGCCCTAGCCGCCTCCCTCCTCCCTTGGCCGTGCGCCTCCCCCTCCTTTGCCCCATTGCTCCCCACCTCTCCACCACCTCTCCTCCACCCCCTTGCTGCCATAGGGTGGTCTCCACACCTCTGCACCTTGTGGATCCATCCGTTGGAGCGAGGAGCGAGGAGCGTGGAGCGAGGAGCGATCCGCGAGGAGATCTATTGGAGATTCGTTCGTTGGGCAAAGGTATGATCATGGGGATCCTTGGGTTTGATCTAGGTACTGTTCTTAGGGTGTTTATGAAGTTTTTAGATCAATTGGTGGTGCTGGGTTGGAGTTCTTTGGGTTAGATCTAGATGTTGCCACGTTTCTGTTTTCGGGCAGATTGAGCAATTGGGCTAGGGTTCGAGTTTTCATCGATTTAGAATCCGAATCTGTCCGTACGGACTTAAAAGAAGTTGTAGATAATTTAATTATCTTTCCGTGGACATAATGCACGTTAAAATCCGATCAGCCGTTTGAAAGTTATGGCCGTTTTACCGAGCGTGTTAAAATATGTGACGCGATTGGAACAGATCGTAGTAATCTGTAGATTAAACAATTTTAGAGTCCGAATCAGTCTTTCCGTATAACTAGAAAAATGTAGGAAATTTCCTAAGCTTCGCGATGGTGTACTCGTTTAATCGATTTGGAGTCCCAGAACTCAAGTTATGGCCTTTGCAAGGCTGCTGTCTCGCCGGGACAGAACCTCTGTTTTTAGGTTTGCAAGTAGTGGGCAATGTCGGGTTAGATGGGGATTTGTGTACTGTTTTTTGGGCATGATTGTGAGTGTGTGATGCCTATGTGCAGGTGGTGTGACACCGGGAGTGCCCTCGACTTCCCACAAATCCGTCGCCCGCGGTTGAGGCAAGTGTGTTGTAATGTATAGCGGATTGTAGGTTGCTTGTTGATATTGGATGAAAGATTGAATACTTGCTATGATCACTTGCCTTGCTTGCTGTTTTCCAATGATATATTGAGTATGATTATCATGATATGATGCTATGTGTCTATACTTATCATGATTCGATGCCATGTGTAATATTTGTCATGATGAGATGCCATATGTTTATGTACATGTGAAATATGATAATTGGCATAGTTGCATGCATGACATGAGATAGGGCGAGGGCGGTGAGAAAGTCATAACTAGTCCGGCAAGGTCGGTGAGAAAGTTGAGGTAGTACCTAGCGGATTCTTGGCCGCATTAGAAGTAAAGCCTACCCTAGAGGATCAGATCCGAGAAGGACAGAAGGATGATGACAAGATCCGCAGGATTAAGTCCATCAAGGAGGAAGGCAAGGCAGAGGACTTCAAGTTGGATGAGCAAGGCACGTTGTGGATGAAGGATCGCATTTGTGTGCCTAACAAAAAGGAGTTAAAGCAACTGATTTTGGAAGAAGCCCATGACTCCAAGTACTCAATTCATCCCGGAAGCGCCAAGATGTATCAGGATCTGAAGGAGAGATTCTGGTGGCCGAGTATGAAACGTGAAGTTGCCGAGCATGTTGCATTGTGCGACGTATGCCAGAGAGTCAAGGCAATGCATCAGAGACCAGCAGGATTGCTACAACCGCTGAAAATACCTGAGTGGAAGTGGGAGGAAATCGGAATGGATTTCATTACCGGTTTGCCGAAGACTCAAGGAGGTTATGACTCCATATGGGTTATAGTGGATCGCTTGACTAAAGTAGCCCATTTTATCCCCGTGAAGACCACTTACGCGGGAGATAAATTAGCAGAATTGTACATGATCAGGATTGTCTGTTTGCACGGAGTGCCAAAGAGGATTGTATCAGACAGAGGAACCCAATTTACCTCAAGGTTACGGAATAAGTTGCATGAAGCCATGGGAACCCGTTTGAACTTCAGTACAGCTTATCATCCACAGACGGATGGACAGACCGAAAGAGTCAACCAGATTCTGGAGGATATGTTGAGAGCTTGTGCATTAGCTTATGCTACTTCTTGGGATAAGAGTTTACCGTATGCTGAGTTCGATTACAACAATAGTTATCAGGCTAGTTCTGAGATGTCACCTTTTGAGGCATCAGTATGGTCGACTGTCGGACGCCATTGAATTGGAATGAGACCGGCGAGCACCGTGTCTTTGGGCCTGATATTCTTCAAGAGGTGAAGAGCGGTCGCTATGATTAGGGAAAGGTTGAAGATAGCCCAATCTCGACAGAAGAGTTATGCTGACAATCGTCGCCGAGACTTGAGTTTTGAACCAGAAGACATTGTTTACCTCAGAGTTACGCCTCTCAGGGGAGTTAAGAGGTTCCATGCCAAAGGGAAACTCGCACCCCGTTATGTTGGACCATTTAAGATTTTGAGTCGCAGAGGCGAAGTTGCTTACCAGCTGGAGTTGCCACAGTCGTTGGCAGGAGTGCATGATGTATTCCATGTGTCCCAGTTGAAGAAGTGTCTCCGAGTTCCTGAGGAACAGACACCGCTAGAGTTAATTGAGTTGCAAGAGGATTTGACTTATAAGGAGCATCCCGTGAGGATTCTAGACACAATGGATCGAGAAACTAGAAACAAGTCAACCCGTTTCTGTAGAGTTCAGTGGAGCAACCATGCAGAGAGCGAAGCGACTTGGGAGCGCGAAGAGGATTTGAAGAAAGAGTTTCCAAACCTATTCCTTTAGTAAGCCCTGAATCTCGGGGACGAGATTCTATTAAGGGGGGAGGTTTGTAACACCCCAAAATTTTGCTTTTATTGAATTCATGTGTGATTTGGCACTTTGGTGAATTTTTGGAATTTTCTGGAATTTATTTGGATTTATTTGGAATTTATTTGAATTTATTCCATTTTGAAATAATTAAAGAATTTAACTTTGCAAATAAAATTTTGTTGGAAATATTTTATTTGAGTCCAAAATGATCCAATGTATTTTCCAGAATTTTTCTGGAATTTTTCTGAGTATTTTGCTATTTTTAATGAATTAATTGAATTTCTGGGAATTATTTTAAATATTAAATCGCTGGAAAAGCAAACCGAGTCGGTTACTGTTCACCCGACCGAGCCCGAGTCAGACTCGAGTTCGAGTCCGACCCGGACCCGGCCACAGCTACCGCTCGACCGAGCCCATTCAAGACGCGAGCCGTTGGATCGAGATCCAACGGTGTGCGCCATCGTTCCGTCCGAATCCGAGCCGAGAGCTCCGCCGTGGCCGCCGTGTGCGTTAGGGTTTCGTGGTTTTGCGCGACGCCGAGGCACTATTTAAAGCCCCGAGGCCACCCCGGCGAAGCCCGTTGTCGCGGCGATCTTTTGGCCCTAGCCTCGAGCCCTAGCCGCCGCCAGAGCCGCTTATTGCTCGCCGTAGTAGGAGAAGTTCTCCACCGCGGTTTTCGCCGATCCCGCCACGCCGCCGCTTCCGACGACACCAAGCCCAGACCAACATCCCCACGCCACGCCGCGCTGGGAGTGCCAATCTTCACGCCGAGCTGCACGGACACGCCGCGTGGGAGGTCCGCTCACGTCTCCGGTGCCCAAGCCTCGCGCGCCATCGCCGGACTCATGAGCTTCGGTGAACCGTCGAGATCCAGATCGGACGGTTGAGGTGAGCCCACGTTCTATCCCAAACCCTGGAAACGGATCGACCTGGACCGTTGGATCAAGATCCAACGGCTCAGATCCGCCGCGTTAACCTAAACGCTGCGTGAAGCCTAGATCCAACCGGGCCGTTGATTTTCAAATCAACGGCCGAGATTGCGCGCCACGTGTGCCTAGCCGCACTCCACGCGTGTGAGCGTGTCTCGACACGCTGGCCCCGCAAGTCGAGGGCCCACGCGTCAGCCGCGTTTGCGTGAGACCCCGCACTGACAGATGGGTCCCACCTGTCAGTCTCACCCGAGCCGTGGACCGGGTCCACCGTGGACCGAACCGCGCCGTGGGCTGAGCCCATGAGCCTACCGACGCCACCAGCCAATCAGAGCCGACGCGTGTCACATCGACGCAATAAAAGGATTTTCGAAAAAAGAAAATGATTTATTAATTCGAAATATTGATTCAAATTTAGATTCAAACTTCAAACGCTTATAACTTTTGCGTTTCAACTCCGATTTGAGTGATTCAAATTTCTAAATTTGTATAAAATTGAGATCTACCTAAATATGAATTTTATTTAATTTTTGGACTAAAGTTTTTCTCTACAAAATTATTTAAATGATTATTTAAACTTTAAATAATCATAACTTTTAAATCTTAACTCCAAATTTGATTTATTCCAGTTTCTAAAAATCCATAAAATTATGTTCTTTCTGTTTATGGATTTTATTTGGATGTTTGGACACTTTTTGCCTATTGTTTATTTGTGTATTTGCTATTTGCACGCTTTACGAGTAGACGTTGAAGTGCCGGAAGGATTCGAAGGAGAAGTATTAACTCAGGATCCAACTCAAGACCAAGAACAAGTACTTTTTGAAGGCAAGTTGTGCTTTGACCATGTTGATCCTATTTCGAAATCTATTTTGATTTAAACTATTGCATGCTAGTTCAATTAGAAAGATACTTTGTCTAAACATGGGGGTTAGATAAATACCAATTTGCTGTATGACACCTTGATTACTTAAGTATGTGCCATGACCCTTTGTCACCCTAGTTGTGGATTACTAGTTGGACATTATTAAATTGCCAACCTGGGTTTAGACCGTTGTAGTATACTGCTTAGACCTGCTACGTGCTCATAACATGATTTTGGATAATCAAATGTTAATATTGACTTAATGATATATTGAACCTGTTTTGGAAAAGTATCATGTGATGTTGATGGCACGTGGTGCATGGTAATCAACTGGGGTTTGATAATGATTTCGGCCAGGGCATGTGGCAAAGAGTAATCAGGTGGGCGGTTGTGGCATTGGGAGTGTTGTTTTGGTTTTTCGGGTAGTCTTGCCCTGGTCACCCTAAGGACTTAACCTTGCAAGCCTTTGAACTGGGTCTAACGTGCAACCACATGTCTGTTATGGGACGGACCTAGTTGACTAAGTTGCTAATAACGTACCTGTGGGACCTCAGGAGGTCAACTACACCCTTTGTGTAAGTTGTACGGGGGAGCGCATCGGGCCGAGGCCAGTACCCATCTAACGGTTGATTGGCCTAGACTTCGCCTTAGCGAAGGGAAGGGTTAGTGCGCAATAGCCGGGAGGACCACTTGTATTGTTAGAGGTTTCCGAAAGACTTTGTTACGGGAACTCGCCTTTGTGGTGTTTGACTGTATCTTGTGGGTAAAGTGCATAACCTCTGCAGAGTATAGAATCTATTCGAATAGCCGTGTCCGCGGTGTTGGACATCGCTCGGGAATTACAGTCAAGGGTTAGATTTTCTCAAAAATAACTTTGGTTTGAAAGGTTAGGTTGGTTTAAAAATGAAGATGATGGAAATGTGGTTTAGGATGGGGAAAATGTTTATTAAACTTCTTGAAAAGTTATTTATGCTTTACTTATTTCTACTGCTTTCGAATCTACTTATATTACTTGTCAAATCTGTTTCTTGCAAATATACCTTGAGCTATTCCTTTGTACCAAGCCATGCATATAGTATATTAGCTTGCATTACATTGCATGACTTCGAGTACCAAGTACTCACCCTTGCCTCAACACAACATCGGTTGAAGAGGAGACTACGCCGACTTTGGAGGAGGAACTCCAAGAGGATCCGTCTCACTTAGGGAAGCGAGCATCGGTTGCCTGTGGTATCTTGGATGGCGCCACGGTTATTTGATTTTCATTTGCTATTATTTCTCTTTTAATAAGTTTCGCCTTGCAGGCATACATTTGTAACTTGACCATAGGGTCGAGTAACATTTGGTTATTTAAATAAAGTACTTTGATAATATCGAATGGTATGATTGTGATATTTACCGATGTTAAGACTGTGTGCACTAAGCTGCGTTCTTGGACTAGTGCTGAATACACAGAGGGTCCGGATTTGCAAATTCGGGGTCCCGACAGAGGTGGTATCAGAGCCATACTTGACCGTAGGCTCAACCCTAAGATAGAATGGTCGTAGTGAGGATAAAACCTATTTTCTAAAGCTAAAAAGTTGTCAAGATAAGAAATGACATCTCAACTTATCCCCTTCTCTCTTTTCTTGTCTCTTGCTGAAATTTTTTTTCTTACCTTGTCACAATTTAAAAATTCCGAGTTCTTACGTAAAGCACTCTTGTGACAGATGGAGGAAGAGTTCAACTACGTTGATCTGGGAGTTGGTCACGCCGCGGAACTTTGGCATATGCTCTGAGACTCTCGGAGATTTTGAGAAGCCCCAATACCAAGTGGAAGTGATCAGACAAGCGGGATTGATCAAGGCTTGTGACGTGAAGATTGAGGTACCTGCTAGGAAAAAGGGCCCAGGCAATCGCCCGATACACTGCACTGCCAGGAGATCTACAATGCAGATGGGTATCCAAGAAGTATCACGACGAGCAATGCGGCACATTACCCGTATCTACGCCAGAGAGTTGGAGAGTACGGTGTTCCGTTATCATCCGCACAGCGATAACCTTCTTGACCAAGGCGATTCAGACGAGGATGCCACGGTTACGGTTGGCACGATTTGTCATCGCCAGGAGGATGTACTAGATAATACAAGCAAGGAGCTACGAAGGCCCGCAAGGAGATCACGACAGAAGAAGAACAGATGGCGGGAAGCTCAAGAGTATGTGGCACACCTTCTACGAAGGATTGACGAGTTGGAGATGACCTTGTACGGACCAGACCAGAGCCAAGATCGAGCTACACGAGCGAGATCCAGAGGAGTCGATCTCGATGAGGACACCTTTGCTTCGACTACCATAGAGGACACGATTCTTTGGACATGGCGATCGTTTCGCGCCTATGCCACAAAGACCTGCACTGCACCGTGGAGGTTTTCTCGATGAGTGAGCATAGGTTCTATAGTGAGACTCCTTCATGAGTCGCGTCATAGAATAAAGAGTCACCCTTTAGGCATTAGACTCGAGGTTAGTTCGATTTGGATTTGCTTTGTTTGCTTTGAGTGTGCATTATGTGTTGCAAGGCCCTTAGGCATTGTAAGCAGCCATACCAAGTTATTAATAATAAAGTTGGACCTTAAAGTTACCCCTTTCGCCCGCATAAGTTCCATGTTACTTGTCTATTCTTGTTTCCCTCTCATCTCTAAACCTAGAAGCAAACCGGCAGATGGTGAACACCCGTGGAAACTTTGGAAGCAATGGGAGTGGTTCTCGCCACAGAAAACCCCAATGATGGAGCACCAAAGACCGCCATCGGATGTGCAGAATTTGGAGCTTTTCTCCTTGCTCGGACTCGCTTGATGCATGCTATGATGCAACAAATGCAACACGTCACCGCCAGGCCACGCTAATCAAGTTAATCATGGACAACGCCGAGAATACAAGACTGCCGAGTTCATGAGGACTCACCCACCCACTTTCTCCGGAAATGCCAATCCATTGGAGGCCGATGATTGGTTAAGGTCAATCGAGAGGAAGCTACACATAGCTCAATGCATAGGAAATGAGAAGGTACTCTACGCTTCTCATCACCGGAAGGGACAACCGCCGAATGGTGGGAGAACTTACGTGCCAAGCAAGAGAACCCTCAAGATATCACTTGGGAAGAGTTCACAGCTGCATTCCGACAGTATCACGTGCCTGAAGGAATCATGGACCTTAAGAAGGAGGAGTTCAGAGCACTGAGGCAAGGTAATCAGCCAGTGGCCGACTACCTGAATAAGTTCACACAGCTAGCACGCTACGCACCTGAGGATGTAGCGACAGATAAATCCAGACAGTCTCGTTTTATGAAGGGACTTAACTCAGGATTGCAAGTAGGATTGATCACCCACACCTTCCCAGATTTCCAAGAGTTGGTGAATAAGGCGCTTATTCTTGAGGACAAGCGCAAGGAACTGGATGAGAACAGGAAGCGCAGGATGCAACAGCAAGGATCACGCCAGGGAACGCAATGGCCGAGAGTTGCACCAAATCAATTCTTGATTCCAACCACGAGAATGCAACAAGGACACCATCCTCAAAGACCAAAACCTGTCAATCGTAACTACGGACCCAGCCCCGCTTAGAAACGCTTACTCGAGCAATCAAGAAGGAAACGGTGAGACGCTGCTACAACCGCAACGAGCCAGGACACTTTGCCAAAAGTTGTCCAAAGAAGACAGCAGGAGTGACCCCATTCGCTTCAATCTAGGAACCACCCGGCTAGGGCGCCCGACACCGGGATCCACACCCCAGGCCGTGGTGAGAGGCCGAGTCAACCATGTCACCGTAGATGCACTGCAGAATGCTACGGATGTAAATCTTTGGGTAAGTTACTTGTTAACTCAGACTGCACCCTTGATTTTGTTTGACTCGAGCTTCAGATTCGTTTGTTTCGCAAGGCTTTGCTACTAGAAATGATTTGAGGATTGCAAGACTTAAGTGCATGCTTTTAGTTCAAACCCTGGTTCCGAACTCCGAAACGAAAGTAGGATGTTCCGGGTGAGAATACTAATAGATGGAATAGAGTTCCTAGCAAACCTTATAATTTTGGAGACCCGGACCTTAGACGTCATATTGGGAATGGATTGGTTATCCAAACACAAGGCCGTATTGGATTGTGGACGAAGGACTATCTCGATTAAGAGCCCGTGTGGGAAGAAAGTGGAATTTCAAGCCACTGCGATTAGAGATGGACGATTGATGGTTAACAGTACCAAGGCAATCAGCATAGAGGATGTCCCAAGAGTGAATGAGTACCCAGATGTTTTTCCCGAGGATCTACCTCGGTATGCCGCTGACAGGGGACATAGAGTTTGTGATAGAGCTTGTACCGGTACTGCACCGATAGCAAAGAGACCCTATCGGATGTCCACCGAGTAGTTGGTAGAAATGAAGAAACAGACTAGAAGAGTTAATGGAGAAAGGATTTATCGAGACCGAGTTCGTCGCCGTGGGAGCACCAGTTTTGTTTGTCAAGAAGAAGGACGGGAGTTTCAGGATGTGCATTGACTACCGTGCACTCAATGAAGTCACCGTGAAGAATAAGTATCCGCTACCCAGGATTGATGATTTGTTTGATCGGTTGAGAGGAGCGGAGTTTTCTCCAAGATTGATCTGAGATCGGGATACCATCGATTGAAGATCCGATCGAGAAGATATTCAAGATTGCATTCTCGTCAAGATATGGACATTACGAGTTTACGGTTATGTCCTTTGAAATTTGACGAATGCGCCACTTATTTCATGAATATGATGAATAAGGTGTTCATGGAATATTTGGACAAGTTTGTCGTCGTGTTCATAGACGATATCCTATTCTACTCCAAGACAGAGTGAACATGCCGAACACTTAAGGCGAGTTTTGGAAAAGCTGAGGAACAGCAACTTTTCGCCAAGTTCAGCAAGTGTGATTTTTGGAAGGACAAGGTGGAGTTTCTTGGACATGTAATGACCGCATGAAGAGTCGCCGTAGATCCAAGCAAAGTAGAAGGCGTGTTACATTGGGAGCGTAGAAGGCGTGACCCAGATTCGGAGTTTCCTTGGAATGGCAGGATACTACCGCCGTTTCATCGAAGGCTTCTCGACAATTGCGAAACCTCTTACGCGCGAAGAAGGAAAAGAAGTTTGCATGGACGCTTGAGAATGTGAGAAAGGATTTCAGAGCTGAAGAAGCGATTGACATCAGCACGGTGTTAGTTCTACTGGGATGTTGCTCAAAGCTTCGATATTTATTGTGACGATCGCGCCAAGGACTTGGATGTGTGCTCATGCAGGATGGAAAGGTCGCCGCTTATGCATCAAGGCGATTGAGGCCGCATGAGGAAAATTATCCGACACATGACCTAGAGTTAGCCGTAGTGCATGCTTTGAAGATATGGCGTCACTATCGATTGGAAAGCAGATGTGAAGTATATACGGATCATAAGAGCCTTAAGTACATATTCACCCGATCGGATCTGAATATGAGGCGAGAGGAGATGGTTAGAGTTGATCAAAGACTATAATGTTGGAATCCATTACCATCCGGGAAGGCCAACGTAGTAGCCGATGCCTTGAGTCGGAAAAGCCATACCGTGAGTGCGTTGCTAGCCACAAGTCAGGATGAGTTATGTGAGGATTTTCAGAAAATGAAGATTGAGGTAGTACCTAGCGGATTCTTGGCCGCATTAGAAGTAAAGCCTACCCTAGAGGATCAGATCCGAGAAGGACGAAGGATGATGACAAGATCCGAGGATTAAGTCCATCAAGGAGGAAGGCAAGGCAGAGGACTTCAAGTTGGATGAGCAAGGCACGTTGTGGATGAAGGATCGCATTTGTGTGCCTAACAAAAAGGAGTTAAAGCAACTGATTTTGGAAGAAGCCCATGACTCCAAGTACTCAATTCATCCTGGAAGCGCCAAGATGTATCAGGATCTCAAGGAGAGATTACGGTGGCCGAGTATGAAGCGTGAAGTTGCCGAGCATGTTGCATTGTGCGACGTATGCCGAGAGTCAAGGCAATGCATCGAGACCAGCAGGATTGCTACAACCGCTGAAAATACCTCGAGTGGAAGTGGGAGGAAATCGGAATGGATTTCATTACCGGTTTCTTAGAAGACTCAAGGAGGTTATGACTCCATATGGGTTATAGTGGATCGCTTGACTAAAGTAGCCCATTTTATCCCGTGAAGACCACTTACTCGGGAGATAAATTAGCGTAATTGTACATGATCGAGATTGTCTGTTTGCACGGAGTGCTAAAGAGGATTGTATCAGACAGAGAGGAACCCAATTTACCTCAAGGTTACGGAATAAGTTGCATGAAGCCATGGGAACCCGTTTGAACTTCAAGATGACTTATCATCCACAGACGGATGGACAGACCGATAGAGTCAACAAGATTCTTGATGATATGTTTAGAGCTTGTGCATTATCTTATTATACTTCTTGGGATAAGATTTTACCGTATGCCGAGTTCGGTTAAAACAATATTTATCAGGCTAGTTTCTTGATGTCACCTTTTGAGGCCTTTGTATGGTCGACCACGCCGGACGCCATTGAATTGGAATGAGACCGTGGCGCCGTGTCTTTGGGCCTGATATTCTTCAAGAGGCTGAAGAGCAGATCGCTATGATTAGGGAAAGGTTGAAGATAGCCCAATCTCGACAGAAGAGTTATGATGACAATCGTCGCCGAGACTTGAGTTTTGAACCAGAAGACTTTGTTTACCTCAGAGTTACGCCTCTCGGGGGAGTTAAGAGGTTCCATGCCAAAGGGAAACTCGCACCCCGTTATGTTGGACCATTTAAGATTTTGAGTCGCAGAGGCGAAGTTGCTTACCAGCTGGAGTTGCCACAGTCGTTGGCAGGAGTGCATGATGTATTCCATGTGTCCCGATTGAAGAAGTGTCTCCGAGTTCTGAGGAGCAGACACCGCTAGAGTCAATTGAGTTGCAAGAGGATTTGACTTATAAGGAGCATCCGTGAGGATTCTAGACACAATGGATCGAGAAACTAGAAACAAGTCAACCCGTTTCAGTAGAGTTCAAGTGGAGCAACCATGCAGAGAGCGAAGCGACTTGGGAGCTGAAGAGGATTTGAAGAAAGAGTTTCCAAACCTATTCCTTTAGTAAGCCACGAATCTCGGGGACGAGATTCTATTAAGGGGGGAGGTTTGTAACACCCCAAAATTTTGCTTTTATTGAATTCATGTGTGATTTGGCACTTTGGTGAATTTTTGGAATTTTCTGGAATTTATTTGGATTTATTTGGAATTTATTTGAATTTATTCCATTTTGAAATAATTAAAGAATTTAACTTTGCAAATAAAATTTTGTTGGAAATATTTTATTTGAGTCCAAAATGATCCAATGTATTTTCCAGAATTTTTCTGGAATTTTTCTGAGTATTTTGCTATTTTTAATGAATTAATTGAATTTCTGGGAATTATTTTAAATATTAAATCGCTGGAAAAGCAAACCGAGTCGGTTACTGTTCACCCGACCGAGCCCGAGTCAGACTCGAGTTCGAGTCCGACCCGGACCCGGCCGCGTCGCTGGCTCGACCGAGCCCGTTCGCACGCGAGCCGTTGGATCGAGATCCAACGGCTGTGCGTCATCGTTCCCGTCCGAATCCGAGCCGGAGAGCTCCGCCGTGGGCCGCCGTGTGCGTTAGGGTTTCGTGTTTTGCGCGCACGCCGAGGCACTATTTAAAGCCCCGAGGCCACCCCGGCGAAGCCCGTTGTCGTGCGCATCTTTTGCCCCTAGCCTCTGAGCCCTAGCCGCCACAGAGCCGCTATTGCTCGCCGTAGTAGGAGAAGTTCTCCACCGCGGTTTTTCGTCGATCCCCGCCGCTGCCGCCGCTTTCCGACGACACCAAGCCCAGGACCAACATCCCCACGTCACGCCGCGCCTGGGAGTGCCAATCTTCACGCCGGAGCTGCACGGACACGCCGCGTGGGAGGTCGTCGTCTACGTCTCCGGTGCCCAAGCCTCGCCGCGCCATCGCCGGACTCCGCGAGCTCGGTGAACCGTCAGATCCAGATCGGACGGTTGAGGTGAGCCCACGTTCTATCCCAAACCCTGGAAACCAGATCGAATCTGGACCGTTGGATCAAGATCCAACGGCTCAGATCCGCCGCGTTAACCTAAACGCGTGAAGCCTAGATCCAATCTGGGCCGTTGATTTTCAAATCAACGGCCGAGATTGCGCCACGTGTGCCTAGCCGCACCCACGCGTGTGAGCGCGTGTCCCTGACACGCGGGCCCCGCAAGTCAGAGGGCCCACGCGTCAGCCGCGTTTGCGTGAGACCCCGCACTGACAGATGGGTCCCACCTGTCAGTCTCACCCGAGCCGTGGACCGGGTCCACCGTGGACCGAACCGCGCCGTGGGCTGAGCCCATGAGCCGGCTGACGTCAGCCAGCCAATCAGGAGCCGACGCGTGTCACGCTGACGCAATAAAAGGATTTTCGAAAAAAGAAAATGATTTATTAATTCGAAATATTGATTCAAATTTAGATTCAAACTTCAAACGCTTATAACTTTTGCGTTTCAACTCCGATTTGAGTGATTCAAATTTCTAAATTTGTATAAAATTGAGATCTACCTAAATATGAATTTTATTTAATTTTTGGACTAAAGTTTTTCTCTACAAAATTATTTAAATGATTATTTAAACTTTAAATAATCATAACTTTTGAGTCTTAACTCCAAATTTGACGATTCCAGTTTCTAAAAATCCATAAAATTATGTTCTTTCTGTTTATGGATTTTATTTGGATGTTTGGACACTTTTTGCCTATTGTTTATTTGTGTATTTGCTATTTGCACGCTTTACGAGTAGACGTTGAAGTGCCTAAGGATTCGAAGGAGAAGTATTAACTCAGGATCCAACTCAAGACCAAGAACAAGTACTTTTTGAAGGCAAGTTGTGCTTTGACCATGTTGATCCTATTTCGAAATCTATTTTGATTTAAACTATTGCATGCTAGTTCAATTAGAAAGATACTTTGTCTAAACATGGGGGTTAGATAAATACCAATTTCTTTGTATGACACCTTGATTACTTAAGTATGTGCCATGACCCTTTGTCACCCTAGTTGTGGATTACTAGTTGGACATTATTAAATTGCCAACCTGGGTTTAGACCGTTGTAGTATCTTGCTTAGACACCTTTCGTGCTCATAACATGATTTTGGATAATCAAATGTTAATATTGACTTAATGATATATTGAACCTGTTTTGGAAAAGTATCATGTGATGTTGATGGCACGTGGTGCATGGTAATCAACTGGGGTTTGATAAACAGTTTTCGACCGGGGAATGTGGCAAAGAGTAATCAGGTGGGCCAGTTGTGGCATTGGGAGTGTTGTTTTGGTTTTTCGGGTAGTCTTGCCCTGGTCACCCTAAGGACTTAACCTTGCAAGCCTTTGAACTGGGTCTAACGTGCAACCACATGTCTGTTATGGGACGGACCTAGTTGACTAAGTTGCTAATAACGTACCTGTGGGACCTCAGGAGGTCAACTACACCCTTTGTGTAAGTTGTACGGGGGAGCGTACCGGGGCTGAGACCAGGTACCCATCTAACGGTTGATTGGCCTAGACTTCGCCTTAGCGAAGGGAAGGGTTAGTGCGCAATAGCCGGGGAGGACCACTTGTATTGTTAGAGGTTTCCGAAAGACTTTGTTACGGGAACTCGCCTTTGTGGTGTTTGACTGTATCTTGTGGGTAAAGTGCATAACCTCTGCAGAGTATAGAATCTATTCGAATAGCCGTGTCCGCGGTGTTGGACATCGCTCGGGAATTACAGTCAAGGGTTAGATTTTCTCAAAAATAACTTTGGTTTGAAAGGTTAGGTTGGTTTAAAAATGAAGATGATGGAAATGTGGTTTAGGATGGGGAAAATGTTTATTAAACTTCTTGAAAAGTTATTTATGCTTTACTTATTTCTACTGCTTTCGAATCTACTTATATTACTTGTCAAATGTTTATTTCGCAAATATACCTTGAGCTATTCCTTTGTACCAAGCCATGCATATAGTATATTAGCTTGCATTACATGCATGACTTCTTGAGTACCAAGTACTCACCCTTGCCTCAACACAACATCAGTTGAAGAGGAGACTACGCCAGCTTTGGAGGAGGAACTCCAAGAGGATCCGTCTACTTAGGGAAGCGAGCCCAGTCAGTTGCCTGTGGTATACTGGATGGCGCCACGAAGTTATTTGATTTTCCGCTGCTATTATTTCTCTTTTAATAAGTTTCGCCTTGCGAGGCATACATTTGTAACTTGACCATAGGGTCGAGTAACCAGTTTGGTTATTTAAATAAAGTACTTTGATAATATCGAATGGTATGATTGTGATATTTACCGATGTTAAGACTGTGTGCACTAGCGCGTTCCTGGACTAGTGCTGAATACACAGAGGGTCCGGATTTGCAAATTCGGGGTCCCGACATCAACCATACCGGTATGAGTTTCCAAGGAGATATGAGCATAACATTGCATTGCATTGCATTGCAATACATATTTAATGATGATGATGTTGTTATGTGCTCAAGTATGAGATGTTATATGTGATGTAAGGTATTATTGTCTTGTAAATGATCTTGTTGTCCATTACAATATGCTTGCTGAGTTTTCGAACTCACGCTTGTGTTTTATGTTGTTTTTAGGTACTTTGAGATCGGCATGCGGGAAAAAGGGGTCTAGCTACACTTCTACACGTAGCTCCACCATCATAGTCCATAATTAATCACTTGGAGACATGATATTAAGAGTTGTGCCTTAAACTTAATGTATGGTTTAATTTAGCATGCTAGTGATTCCTTATTTGCTTCGTTTTAGTTTATGAAGTGGTTGAGCGTGGTATTATTGGCGTAATTTGATGATATATCCATTTATGTTGATGTTTTAGATGTCGTGTGCTATGATATATCTTGCCATGATATTGATATGGTGTTAATTCATGGAAAAACAAAGGAGATGCTGCCGAAATATCGGTTTTTAGCATATGTACCTTTGCTGGAATTTATGTTTAGATGTGGTATTTAGATGTTGTTTAGCTTATGTTTGGTAACATTCGGGCATATTAAATGCTGGGGTGTTACAATATTCTTTCTAGTTTAGGAATTGTATTCAGGACTCCTTGCGGGTTGGTCCTTTAAATAGGAGGGGTGTCTCCTGTTGAAGGGCAACGATTTTGAGTTGAGCGCATTGAGAGCCTCAAGCTCAGGTTTAGGGTTTGTACTCTTTTGATGAGAGTACTTTAGACAAAAGAAATAAAGATCAATTCTTCTAGATCCTTGCGTGCTACAGTAACCGCGTTGCTACAGTGTTTCCTGTTTTGTTTCTTGTTTGCATGCTTGTTCTGGTTCTAGATTGGTTTTTGTTCTTTGAGTTTTATCTTGATTTGATCCATCAAAACCTTTCTAGAGAATTGATTTAGGGTTTCTCTAAGTTTAGTTGATTAAACTTTTGTCGTTCTTGTTTAATCTTGAAGTTTTGGTTAGATTAATTCTCGTCATCTTCTGTCACAGCAAGCTTGCGACGTTCATATCTTTTGATCCGTAAATCCAATCGAGCTGATTCTTTTTGGGTTCGATTTGTATTGGAATCTAGTTTCTCATGTCCAAATTTCAGATCAATCTAATGGATGGATCTCCGGGAATTCGTGTTTTACCGAATCTCTGTCATTCTGTTTTTTGTCGAAAACGAGGCAATTATTTGGTTCTGTTTTGAGGTGAACTTTTAATAGATCAAGAATTTGGTTTTAGCTTCCGCACAATCATTCACCCCCCTCTGATTGCTATATTCGTATACTTTGATCCTACAGAGATCATCACAGCATTTCATTAATCATTCATGTTGTTTAGTTGTTAACCGATAGGTATACAGCTACCTTGGACTCACAGTCCCCATTAGCACCTACCGTTGTGAGAACCAAGAATGACACTACGGACCATTCCTGTTCCACTCACCCCCGGTATACTTCCCTGCCGGGAAGGCCGGTCCCTATTCCCCAGGGGAATAGTAGTTTTGAAAGAATCCAATTTTAGGTTCAGGAATGATTAATTTACCGAGCTATGTCGGAGACAGGCCTACTGACCAGTCCGACCTGTGGTTGAGCGGGTACTTAAGTTATTTACTTTGCTCAAGGGGGTTATTAATCTTATACTGCCAAAGATCAAGCCTTCATTCACTGCTTATTCCGGCATCCCATACTACCGGTCATCAGCCAAACCAAGGCATTAATCATCAGCCGGGGATCGGAGTTACATCCACTCCGGGATTTATCCGATTCTGTCCCCCATACTGTAGCACTTTCACAAACATCCGAATCCGAGATTCGGCAGCACTTTATTTCCAATTTCAAAAGCATTTGAGCTAACTACAGGATTAATAATAACTAACTTAACAGGGTAATAGTAGTCATCTAGCGTTACAAGGGATTTAGTATGGTTCAATATTTTTCAAGGAAGTTTCATGAGCAATTCGGCATTTAACTAATATCATGTCATTCCAAAATACTGTTTTCAATATTTCAACATACAGTAAAATAATGCGGTACAAAATAATTAATACTATAGCATGGCATGATTGGATCAACATGATCAAAGGTGTACGGCTTGCCTTGCTCGGCGATCGGATCGGCTGAACTGTAGAGGAAGTAGTCGTTCTGAGCTCCCGTCGGGTCCAGCGTCTGCTCCGGGAACTTCTCCAGGATCTGCGTCTGCTCCTGGAACTGTCCAACGTCCGGATCTAGCGCGACAAGAACAAACGACAATAAAGAAACGAAAAACGGAAAAGAAACGGAAACGAAAAACGAAACTGAAAACCGGAACTGGGCCGAGAGAGAGAATAGGGGCGAATTGGGCATTTTGGAATTTTGGGGACTCCGGATTGAGGAACGGAGGGCATTTTTGGAATCAGTGGATTGAAATGGTTCGGATAGTGTATTTGGTGGGTTTCTGGGGCTCACGGAATTTTTTGGGATTTTTCTGGCATTTTTCTGGATTTAAAACCGAATTTCGGAATTAATTAATTAAAACCAAAAATCGGCTTTTACTGTTCCGGGGGAACTGGGCTGGCTTCTGGCGCGGGGACTAGGCCACGGCCCGATGAGGAGGAGGGGGCGGCGAGTGGGCTTCGTCCCAGAGCGGAGCGGAGGGGAGGGTTAGGGCAAACAGGGGCGAGGGCGGCGGCAGCGGGCGGCGCTGGGCCAGCAAGGTGGCCGGAGGAGTGGAGGGAGAGGGCTCACCGGTGAGGCGAGGCGGGGTGAGGAAGGAGTGGAGGCGGGGCTCCTTTTATAGGGCTCGGCGGGGAGAGAGAGAGAGAGGGCGGGCGACACGGCGCTGGCGGCGCGCGAGCGTAAGGGCGAACAAGAGGGCGCGAGGCGGCGGAGGCGGCACGGTCGGGCGACCGGGCGCAGGGCGAGAGCGAGGGCGGCGCTGAGCGGGCGCAGCGGGCGCTGTCAGCGGCGCGCGAGGCGGCGTGGCACGCCGGTCATGGCGCGACGGCGCCGGCGCCGGAGGAGACGGGTCCCGGCCGGGCTGGGCTGGGAGCTGGTCGGGCCGAGGCCAACAGCGAGAAATGAAGAACGGGCGGAAGGCTAAAAGGAATTGGCCCAAAACCGAAAACAAAACAAAACCCAAAACAAACGCAAAATTCAAACTTCAAATTCAAAAATTTGAATCTGAAATTTGAAAGAACTCCAATTAAATTCATTTTGAATTTTTGGGTTGTTTCAACAAATTACGCGGACCGGAACAAGTGATTTAACAGTCTAATTGTAGAGCCACACCAGCACTACAGCACAACATTTCAATGCGTCAGACTGACATCTGAATTCTTCCTGGCATGGCTTCCTGGCATGGCATGGTTGTCTTTGGGTCATGGGCTTCACAGCTCTGGAGTAATGGCTGATCCCCCGTTCAGCAGAGAGCTGCAGTAGCTGAGGATTCATTCGCCATTGCACACTAATGGGCACATCATGAACCGACAAAGCAGTCACAACAGCTCAGAGCTGCCAGGATCAGATCAAGGCAGGCATAACAACCTATGATATTCCTTCAGTTACCATCTTGCAAACGCAATCAGGACAGTTGAGCAGCAATAATCAAAGGAAAGGGATTGAAAAGTACAGTGGACGATGTGAGATCCAAGAGACGATGACTGGAACAGGAAATTACTTTCGGCATTTCAATCCACACGAACATTATCTCATATGATCTATCCAAAAATCAACTGTATTCAGTACAGAAATTAAAATGCCTACATGTGGTATCAGACACTCGATGGCCAGGGCAAAAAGGTTCTACATCTCCACATTACAACCTGATACCTACTAGCGACTCAGCAAAGAACTACCATTTCCGCCTCTGAGAAACAAAGGAAGCCGATGGATTGTTCAACAGCTAGTGCTTAAATTTAGCAAGCTATAGTGCAAATTAACAATCCATTTTATACATTTAAAAATGGGTATGGGTACATTATATTCCCCTTCTCAATCAGTAACCACGCACAGCAAGTGGCCTCAATGCTTCATGTAGCAGATAAGAGAAAATGTATTACTTGCTGTGTTTTCGATCTGCCCTTGATGTAGTCAGCTGCACAAACATGAAAACAGATTCTACTATGAGACTTTCTACCATCCTTGCCGAAGCAGAAATAATGGACTAGGGTGCATAATGCTGGTAGGCAACAAAAAGAAGCAGACTCATCCTTCAATACCTGACCAGTGGAAATAGGAACGGCACCAGGTGATCTATGAAAAACTAATTATCATCCTGCAGATATATTAACAGTAATTTAATAGTTAAGCACCATCAAATTTAATAGTAAGCAAGTGACCAATAATAGCACAATAAACAACCAAACAACGAAATAATAAGTAGGGACACCGATTAGACAATTGTTCTTACAGTTAACAATTCATTGTGCATCAGGTACAAGTATTGCAACTTGATGTGAAGTTTTCCAACATCATTTAATATTTCATTTAAAACATCATTTAATAACTGCATCCACATACTGCAGGATTGAGATGTAACAAATTCTGAAAATTGCTTGTTACTAACATAAATTATAACATGTTAGTTACCTGCATGTCTGCCCCAAATGTTTCATGTATTATTTCTCTTCCATGTCTCATGGAATTGCTTTAATCTTTTTGTTGGAGCACCTTTAGAAATAATCTGTACTGGATCGAGGACTTTATTTGAAGAGGGTCCGTTCGACCCTGAAAAGTATGCCGGCAATGGCCCAAATGATGTCGCCTCCATGTTCCCATCGTTTTGTACGTCTTCATCCAGAATACTCCGTATGAAATGCATTACCCTCTCTGACTGCTCTGCGCTCTTCGAAGCTTTGAATAAAGCTTTATTGCACATCTTGCGGAGGTCACGGTAACGATCCATTTGTTCGGACCACACATGTGTATTGCTATTTCTCTCAGAGTCAAATGAAACTTTGGCTTCCATTGTTCATCGGACCATAACTAGGCAACGAGGTGTGGTGTCTAAACCGAGATACTTCACAACCGTAAAAATGTGTGAGCAGGGGATGTCTTCACACTCCATCTTCTGGAAATGGCATTTTGCACTCTTCAACATGGATCCATCAAAAGTACAAGTGACTTGAACCCGTTCTTGCATTTTAGCTTTCAAGGCAATTTCATATCTCGCAAACCCATATCTTGCTGCAATACCTCTACAACTTGCCATTCCAATTGTTCCCTAATGTACTCCCTAACCTTCTTGAAAATTACTGGTGTGTAAATACGCGCAGCACTTTTCTCTAATGGGTCGGCAGTTATTCTAGTGAACGGGAGTGACTGCAAAGCTTTTGCATCCAATTCAGCTTCATTCCTGCGGATACGTGACAAGCAAAACTCATAGTGCTCCACCAAATCGACGAGTGACATTCTCCGGTCTAGATGCTTGTGAAGCCTGGATTTCAAACTTTCACTCCTTTGATTGCTCTGCATTCCCAAGAAGTATCTCCCTTTGGTGTAGGCCGCCGACCACTTCTTTCTTAGTTCGTACATCTTGCAAATCCATAGGTCCTTTTCCAAGATTCTATGCCTCTCCTTAAAATCGACCCAACATCTCTCAAATTCATCAATTTCCATCTCATAGTAAATGAATTTTCTAAAATCGCTAAGCTTCGGTTCACGCAAATGATGTATCATGTTTTGCTCGATGTGCCAACAGCATAGCCGATGATCTGTCTCGGGCATAACCATGTGGATTGCCTTTGACATTGCATTGTCCCCATCTGTGATCAATGACTTCGGATGCTTCTGGCGCATTGCCTCCAAAAACGCTTCAAGCAGCCACACATAAGAGCCAACAGTCTCATCCGAAATGATAACACATCCAAAAACAACAGTACTACGATGATGGTTAACTCCAATGAAAGGTACGAAAGGAAGATTGTAACGGTTCACACGGTATGTACTGTCAAAAACCACACAACCACCAAAGGCGCTAAAATCTATTTGAGATTGAGAATTTGCCCAGAAGATATTTTTAAGACATCTTTCATCACTCACGGTATATTTGAAGAAAAATTCAACATCTTCCTCTTGTTTAGCATTCATATGGTTCAACACAAATTCTGCGTCACTACCTTCAATCCTTTTCTTCTTATGCCTTGCAAAGAAGTTGTACAGGTCTCGAGATACAAACCCAACTTTGTCATAACCACCATGAGTCTTCTCCATAACTCTCATAATCTGGCTTGTACGAAGCCCACCAACCCCTAATTCAACAACCTCGCCTTTTTGAGCATCACTCAGCCCACGATGAGACCGTAAGAAAGCAATCTGATCAGGCTTGGCAAGTGGATGATCATGGTGATCCACATAATTTTTAACATACCATATACCACTACTACAGAAATACTTATATTAGACTCACCATCACAGACGGTTTTAAAAAACCGTCTGTAATATAGAACATCGTAGACGATTCTATAAACCAACCGTCAGTGAAACTATCATAGACCATTCCTCATCTGCCATCACAGACGGTTTGAATACAAAATCGTCTGTGAATTTATCACAGACGGTTTTATGAAATAACCGTCTGTGATATACTTAACTATCACAGACGGTTTAGTGTATATAACTGTCTGTAATACATCACCGACGGTTTGTACACATCACCGTCTGTAATCTTCCCTATATCACAGACGGTTATTTTATAGAACCGTCTGCGATAAAGTTTGCCTATATATAGGCCCGAGCGCAAGTTCGAGTTTGTGGTCCTTGGCTGGGATGAAATGCTAAGACCGTTATATCACCGACGGTTTGGCAATAGAACCGTCTGTAAGCTTATATAATAGGTGATTCTTGTGATCTAATTAAGGTTAGTAATGGATAATTGCATTATATATATTAATTACCAAGTGGGGCCCACATAAGAGGGGATGAACCTCACCTCTCTCTCCCTCTTCATTAATTATCATGTGGGGCCCACCCACATGGGGTCCTCTTTCCCTTGCTTATAAAAGCCACCCCAAGCCCTCCACAAACCTCGCCTTGTAATCATTAAAGAACAAGATCTGAATTATCTTATCTATTAATCTTATCAGATAATATTGATGTATTCATCTTACCTAAAGTGAAATTTTAGGATGTTTGCAATAAGGTCACTCAGTGAGACCTTGGAAAGCGAAGCTACGTAGTCGCCACAGGCTCCGAGAACAACATTTCCCACTCCGGCTCAGTCGAAACCCCGTACATCCTTCTGCAAGAGCGTCGTCTTCACGATGTACTACTCCCCCTCTGGCTCAGGAACCTCATGATGACGTTCCTGAGGAGCAATTGCAAGGACCACCGATGATGGCACGAGGTTTTGGCTACGATTGAAGAAGGGTGCCAAACAAATACCCTTCTTCTTCAACAGCTTAATCAGAACGCCAACCTTGGCGCAAATGCAACCAAGGGTGGAAATGGTGGTGGTGCCCCACAATCCAAGCTAACTGATTCTTCGAAAACTCGGCCTCCAACCTTTTCCACATGAGTCAATCCTTTGGACGCAGATGACTGGTTGTGTTCAATTGAAAGTAAACTGACCATTGCTCAATGCAATGATCAAGAAAAGGTTCTTTACGTGTTGTACCAGCTGTAAGGTGCTGCAGCTGCCTGGTGGGAAAGTCATCAGACCATACTTCCGCCAGACCAGGAGGTCTCATGGAACGCATTCAAAGACGCATTCCATTAGTCTCATATCCCAGCGATCCTTGTGGATATTAAGAGGCGGGAATTCCTTGATCTTCGTCAAGGAAATCAGATTGTAATGGAGTATCTCCATCTATTCAACTATTTATCCCAATATGATACGTCTGATGTCACATCTGAAGCACGCAAACTTGAACGCTTCAGGGATAATCTTAATGAGGAGATTAAATGGACGCTAGCCGCCCATGACATTAATGACTTCCAGACCCTGGTGGATAAGGCGATCTGAGTCAAACACATTACTCGGGCCTTCATGGAGTCCCTTAAAAGGAAGGGATGGCCTAGAAGTCTTCAAGTGCTGGACCGTCAAGATCTCGTCCAGCACAACAATCTAATGTGCGAATGCCTGCTCCGCCACAGCAGCAAAGGCACCAAGGTCCCGCTCCTCGACCTAGGCCATCTCACCTTTCGTCCCACAAGTAATATTGGAGCTCGTCCTACTAGGACACAGTCTCAAGACTAAGGGAATCCATCAATTTGGGTTATAGCTACCAGATAACACAAAATAGAAATTCACTAGAATATAAAGCATGCAGGCAGGTTATTAATGACATTTTATCTGGTTATAAAATTTGGGTTCAAAGATGTTCAAGGGGGTGCTTGCCTTGCTCTTGATGGCGTAAGGTGGTCGACGTCGTCAACGGCGGTATCGGTAGCATCAACGTCTACTCGTCGATCAAGAACATGACAAATAAAATAATTTCAATATCACAAAATAAGCAGACGAAAGAACCAAATAGAAATCATTACATGGGCAAACAAAATAACAATCAAACTTTGTCATTTCATGTGGTAACTAAGTTGTGAGGTTTTGGTTTTAAAGATGAAGCTTATGGTTATATGACATGCTACTTTTCTTTATTTATTATTTCATTTAAATTTACGAATTCAGGAAGCTAAGATTGTAAGATTAAATATGATGAAATTCATTTTCAAGGTATAGAGTTATTTGTACTGATACCAATTAGCAACATTAATTATTTTCAATAAAAGTTGCATGGTACACCCTAATTCTTATTTTATAACATGGTTCTAAATAATATAACTAGCACAATAAAACAAATTTCATTTAATTTGGATGATTTTTGGTTAAGTTATAACAACTATATTGATGTTATGCATTAAATTCAACCCTAATAGGAAATTTTCGTAAACTAGCTCTAAATTCAAATATAATCACATATTTGGGCAGTAATTAACCTAAGAATTCAAACAAAATTGATTTCACTCAATTTGGACTTAGTTTGCAAAAATTCTATATGGAGCATACTCAAATTCCACTCTTTAAACTCAAATTCAAATTTAAATTGCTAAACAAGTTCTAAATATTTTTGCAGATTGTAAAACTAGAGGATTTATCATGAATTTAGAAATTTATTTCATTCAATTTGGAGCTATAGTTAAAAAGTTATAAGCATTTAAACCTATTCGGTTCATTAAAATCCAGGGAAAAGAGGAAATACGTTTTCCTTAAAGGAAAACGCATTTCAACGTTTCGCGTGGACCAGCTTTTGAAATGAGCTGCTGCCACTGACAACCGGCCTAGGCGATGGCTTATCGCGTGGCTCGCGTGTGGTTGTCGGCCGATCGGCAAAAGGGGCCTACTGGCGATGGAACGCAGCGAGGTCTCTGGTCGACCAGCGCAATGAGGCGTAAGCGCGTATGCGACTGGCCTAAGGGTCCCACGCAGCAGCGACTCAAAGCAGAGGAGTCCAAAGCCAAGCTCGTCGGTGGCCCTCTCACGGCGTCGCTAGGACTCCGCCGACATCTACGGCACCTCAGAAGTCAGAACTATTAAGCACTTAGGGGAACCATCAATCATGGGTGGTGTTCAGAGGTTTTGAGCGTGCGGCTATGGCTAGCGGAGTGATATGGTAAGGTTCGGCTTAGAGACAACACATGGTATTTTTGGTCCGATTCGTCGTGCGTAGCACAATCAGGAGCGTCTAAGGACACTAGTGCACAGTTTAGTTGAAAGAAAAAGGACCCTGGTTTGAGTTCTCACCGAGCAGCGGCGGCGGTGGAAAGAGGAGTCCGGTCCGGGGGCGTGTCGGGTCGTTCCAAACTGAAAGAAGACGCGCAGTAGTCCCATGAGTATCCAAAGATATTTTAGGATCAACCAATTTGGATGTTTCTTTACCGTGGCGCGGAAATTTTGATTCTACCCCAATTCGGCTTCCACCGGAAGCGAGGAAGAAAAGTCCGATTTGTAGAGGTTTTGAGCGTGGTAAGGGAAATGGTTGGTTGCTTCGGTTCAACTGGGTTTGGAGGTTCTATCCGTCCGGTTAAATAGCTAGAAAAGGCGGTAGGGAGTGAGGTTGATCCGGAAAAGAATGGCGGTGGTCTCGGCTGCCTCTTGAATCCCCCCCTTTGGCTCGGCCAAGGGTCAAAAGGACACGGTGTGGCTGCAGTGGTGATGGCAGGGGCGACCTCAAGGCATACGCGGAGTTGCGGCACAGAAAAGACAAGAGAACGAGGCGGTTCGGTCTTGCCAAAGGAGCAAAGAATGAGAGAGAGAAAGAAAGAGAGCAAAGGGAAGAAGAAGCTCCTGGCAAGGGGTGCCCACCAGCAGAGAGAGACGCGAGAGAAAGAGAGAAGGGGTTCGGGAGCAATGACGCGTGGGCTCGGCGCGAGGTGGAGGCCCACCTGGCAGTGTCGTGAAGGGACTGGAGGTGTCTGGCGCATGGCCCCACGTGTAAGGGGACACAAAAGAGGATTAGCTCCTCAGCTTCCACAAGATCTTTTGACCATCTAGGAGTGTTTCTAGGGCAGTCCAAGGTCAGGTATAAATTTACTAAGGGAATTTTCATTTTTTTTACCGTTTTACCACTCTACCATTTCCTCTCTTTCTCAATACCAATAAGTATTTCCTTCACTCAATAAATCAACAAATACACACAAAAAATCATGAAATACAACAATAAATTAATTTCACATTTCTAATATTGAATTTTAAACTTTTATAAGTTTGAGGATGTTACAGTGGCCACGGCCTGCCGCTCCCACTCGTCGTTAGCCGCGAGCCGCCGCTGCAAGTAGCCACCGCTCCACCCGTGATTTGTGCAGCAGATTGAGATCTGTTTCCCCGTAGTTTTGCAGATATGGAGGGCAAACCGAGATAAAGTGATAGCAGAGAGAGGTTGTTCACGTGATGGATGTGGATAACGATGGATGAATGGTCAGGATGAATGAGCGATGTCGGGATGGGCTTGGCTAGCAGTACATACATTAATTAATACACATGGTTGACAAGGTTCATTTTAAAAAAGCACGCATGTGAGATCTACATGCTCCATTTTAAAGACTAGCATGGAACGCTACAATTGACGGTTTCAGAAGAATGGACATCGAATTCAATTTTCAAAATCCAGTATGCACATGTTTCAAGTAGGAGTGAAAACAGATCGGATACGGGTGGATATTGCTTTTTCTATATCCTAACAAAAAAAAATTTAGATGCCAAGTTTAAGACCCTATGCGTTCACCGGGTAATAATATATGTTTTGGAAAATATTAGAGATTAAGCTGCACACATATTTATGTTGACGAATATATCTTTTCCAAGAAAAATGTAGAAAGATCTTAGACGTAAAGGACGGGGACCTGTTTGTTATTTTTTTTTACCTAAACGCTATTTCAAAAAATTAGAAAATGGCTCGTTCAATATTCGTGTTTAACTGGTGGTTTTTTTGCAAAATAACGAAGGAGGGACCTAAACTCAAATCAAAATTAACAAAAAAAAATGACCATAAGTAGGGGAGGTGAGATTATACATCCATATCCATTTCGTAGTAGAAGTTAATTTTATGTGAGGGGCTAACCTCGAGACCCAACGGCTGCGCCAAACCCAGCGCAAGCCGCCCTTCAGCCATTGTTCCCAATACCGCAGATCATCGACGGGATCCAACTGCCGTGGCTGCAGAGAACCATGGCCAACTTGTCGAAGCTTTTCGACCATAATAATCCAACGATACCCCACCCGAGGGTAATAGATTTCCAAGGGCATCTTTGACAACGCGACCACATCAACAAAAACGGTGACAATCCAGAAGCAATATCTTCGATCACTCACGCCATCGGACCCAAACAACCCGATGACGCTAGTAATGCTGTCCTTTTATTTAGATATTTGGAATATCGTCTTAACTCTGCTCAAAATCGATTCGTTGAATCGACCCCGAGTTACCTGTGGTTATCACAAGGACTCGAAGTGGGTTGAACAATAGGCACTCGACCTGGCACTCAATACTTGACGATCTCACTCTACTCGAATTGATCGACCTGAAATACACGGAGATCGTGCCACACGTGGTATCACACACATCAGGCTACTAGCAATATCTCAGACCCGAATTACACCAAATAATATATACGTGGAAATATCTCATTACAATGGAGATTTTTTTTATTTCCAATGACGTTTATTAGCGAGACTTATATCTTAATATTCCTCTCCTCGTCAGAAATCTACTGGTGAAATCCGTCCGTCAATTGGAAACGCATATATTAGTTGGGTGGGCACAGAAAATAGATTCGGTAGTAATTGCTTCTGTTGAATTTTCCATTCAGTTCAAATTTGCCAATCAGCCTTTTATCAGGACAATAGCATTGTTAGATTTTTTTAAAAATTACTTAGGCTTAATAATCATTTGGATTTTTTATGGGAACATTGATTTGGTGTCAGGATCATCCAAACAAAATTCAAAATTTTTTGACATGGTTTAAACCATTTTTCGTACAGTTAAATATTTTTTGACCGCAAAAATATTTTTCCCGGCAATAACAGAGGAAGGACGAATGGAAAACGGATTTGTGTATTTTTTAAGGAAAAATGGACCACGAAAACAAAAAAGCGGCCGCGTGCACGAACGAAAAATGGATTTGTGTTTTTTTTAGGAAAAATGGACTACAAAAACTTTTTTTCCCTGGATCCGGAGGAAAAACGGACTACGGAAATATTTTTCCGGCAAAAACGGAGAAAGTATGAACGAAAAACGAATTTTCATTTTTTTAGGGAAAATGGACCAAGAAAATATTTTTCTCGGGGTTCGGAGAAAAAACGGACAACGAAAACATTTTTTTTTCGGACAGAAACATAGAAACGACGAACGAAAAACGAATTTGCATTTTTTTATTGAGAAAAAACGGTGCAGAGAAAAAACGGACCACGAAAATATTTTTCTTGGGAAAAACAGAGAAAGGACCTGGACGTAAGAAATAGGGACATATTTGTTATATATTTAGATCTGATCGCTATCCTGAAAAATTAGAAAATGGCTCGTTCGCGATTCGTATTTAACGAGAGCCTCTTTCTGTAAAACGGCGAACGGGGGACCTAAATGCGAACCGAAAAAAAGTTTTTTCCCCTCACAAAAAATTGCAAAAAGACCTCTTCATAAATTAGAATGATCTATCCGTGATTTATAGGATTGGAGGGATTTTTTTTGAAATAGAGGAGAGAGAAAGGGAAGGGGCAACGTGGATAGCTCCTCCAGAGCGGCGTTTCTTCGGGAAGTGTTTTATGGCGTATTGAGGCCATCCTTCCTTGTGACTTTTAACACTTGTGCACCCATCGCAAAAGGCTAGGACATCAACAGTTCAACACTATCATCGCATCAGACACCAGGACATGTTACACATGCAACAAGCCTGTCTGACACAGAAATATTTCTCTTGATGGACCATTTGTACTCCTCCATTGCTCCATTAGCAACTGTGCCAGAGACAAATGTGACGGACCGCCTTTTTACAGGCAGAACGTGACCTCACAACAGTTACCCAGGAAGACTAACTGTTGGAAAAGACAAGAGTATATTGCTAGGCAAAAGCAAATCCAACTCTTTTTATTCAATATAGGGCCCAACGGTCAGGGTTTTACAAAAGAGGGCGCAGCAGGGCCCGAATATCTTACAAGCAAAATACCGCACAGGCAGGCCTGAGCAAAAGACTAAGACCTCAAAACCAAACGAGATCGCCATCTACGAATTCCTGATACGCTCCAGCTTCTTCAAACTCTGAAAGGGGGTCGGGGGTTGCAAGGGTGAGTACGGGAGTACTCAACAAGTCGCACGGGATCACTGAATACTATATGCAGGGAATTATCCAATGGAAGGGACTAGGGTTTAAGTATCTGGATGCAGTTTTATTTTCCAATTCATTTTACATTTGAAGCACAAACCAAAAATAATAGTAAGGGGGTTTCACAAGTTCAACACCACTTATCCACATTCACCAAATTTACCAAAACAATTACTTGAGCTTGGTTACGGGTATCACCCCAATTCCAACTTAACTTCATTAACTGGAAGTACGACGTATTCGAATACCATCATGATTATCTCTGCAGAGGTGCTCAACTTTACCCACAAGATATCTACGAACGTTAATGCCAAGCGCTAACAAACATGCAACCTAAATGCATGCGGCCGGGTCGAGATCCTTGTAGGATCGAAGTATACGAATATAGCAATAAGAGGGGGGTGAATGATTGTGCGGAAGCTAAAACCAAATTCTTGATCTACTAAAAGTTCACCTCAAAACAGAACCAAATAATTGCCTCGTATTCGGCAAAAACAGAATGATAGAGGTTCGGTAAAATGAAAATCCCCGGAGATCCAACCGTTAGATTGATCTGAAATTTGGACACGAGAAACTAGATTCCAACACGAATCGAACCCAAAAAGAATTAGCTCGATCGGACTTACGGATGAAAAGTTATGAACCTCGCAAGCTTGCTGTGACAGAAGATGACGAGAATTAATCTAACCAAAACTTCAAGATTAAACAAGAACGACAAAAGTTTAATCAACTAAACTTAGAGAAACCCTAAATCAATTCTCTAGAAAGGTTTTGATGAATCAAATCAAGATAAAACTCAAAGAACAAAAACCAATCTAGAACCAGAACAAGCATGCAAACAAGAACCAAAACAGAGACACTGTAGCAACGCGGTTACTGTAGCACGCAAGGATCTAGAAGAATTGATATTTATTTCTTTTGTCTAAAGTACTCTCATCAAAAGAGTACAAACCCTAAAACTGAGCTTGAGGCTCTCAATGCGCTCAGCTCCAATTGATGCCCTTCAACAGGAGACACCCCTCCTATTTAAAGGAGCAAAACACAAGGAGTTCTGAATACAATTCCTAATCTAGAAGGAGTATGTATTCAACACAACTCCTCTTGGCCCAACCTGGCCGAGTACAACTCTTGCACGCGTATGGCAACCCTATCATACTCACGTGACTAACACTTTGCACGCGTATGGCCACCTGCCATATTCACGTGACTAACACTTTGCACGCGAATGACCTCCTGCAATTCTCACGTGACTAACCATTCTTCAGGTGCACCATTCTCTTAGCCCGAACGTCCCGCATGACATCCTTGACCACCAAGACCTTAGTTCCTCCCTGAACCTAGTCCCGAACCTCAGCTCCTCCATGAACCTAGTTCCGGTCCCGTTATCGACCACGTTCGTTTTCGAGCAATACCTGCACATGAACAAACCACAAAACAATTCCGAGCACAAGTCCACGACTTGACTCACATCAATCCATGCAAATACTCACACGAGCATTGCATAAAGTCCACTTCAAGCATCATGAAATTCTCACAAATTTCATAATCTCAAAAACAAATCAAACACAATTCCAATTTTGCTCAAAACCCTAATCGAGTAAAAACGCATTCACGACGGACCAAAAAATATGGTCCGGCGTACACATGAAAAATTCACTCAAAAGACCATTCACAACGGACCAACAAAATCGGTCCGGTGTACAACTGAAAGTCTCGGTTTCAAGAAGAAATCATTCCGGCGAAAACATGTTCAAGACAGACTAAAAGAAATCAGTCCGTCGTACATGCGAAATCAATCCTCAAAAAGCCGTTCACGACTAAAAGAAATCAGTCCGTCGTACATGCGAAATCAATCCTCAAAACTTACTGGTTTCTTGGAAAATTTAGTCCGGCTCATGATCTCAAAAGCACATCCACGACAGACCCAAAAACTTGGTCCGTCGTACATGCGTTGACTGCTATTTTCTTGGAAAATTGAGTTTGGCACAAGAGCTCAAGAACATGTGCACGACTGACCCAAAAACTTGGTTTGTCGTACATGTGAAAATGAGATTGCCAAAGCATGTTTACGACAGACCAACAAATTTGGTCCGTCGTAGAAGGGAAACTTACTATTTTCTTTAAGTTTGGTCCGGCGCCAAAGCGAAACTTACTGTTTCTTGTCAAATTGTCAAAACACATGAACAAACACATTTTGCAAATTCAATTCTAAGCCAATTTTTCAGCACAAGATTTCACAATCTCCCCCTTGATGAAAACATTGGCAACACCACTAAGAATTGAACATTTGGCATTCACTTTACAAAAGATTTTGAAATCCAAAGGATCAAGGACCAAAAAGAGAAAACACAGAATTCCCCCTTTGACCAAAATGCAAAACAAAATCTCCCCCTGAGAAGGAAAATGTGTGTGAATATGCAATGTGCCCAAAAATTTCAAAATTCTCCAAACTTCTCCCAAAATACTCAAAATTCCAAAAACAACTCCCCCTTTTTCTTCTCTCCCTTTTTCCTTAAACTTTTCAACGATTCCCAAATTTCTCCCCCTTTGACAATGGATTCATCAAGAGTACAAAAGAGAGAATTTGTTCAAATTTTTTTTGAAATAATAATTTTACAAGGAGAAACAAGGAAGTGCCAAGATAGGAAAAGATGAGCTCATTCGATGATATAACCTTATATATCACATAATATGCAAAATACATGATCTTGAATGTGATTTTAACAAGTTAGGCAATGACATGCATCTCAACCTTAATTCAGTCAACTATAGCCAAGTACTGAGCAAGACCTTAGTAGAAAAAACAAAGGCTCAAAATTGAAGCAACTAACAACTCAGGGCGAGCAAGTAGTTTCAACTCTAATCTAGTAGACCAATTTAATCTTTAAACAATAAATTGCATGTGGCATGCTTGAAGCATACTTCTTTTATTTCCTTGGAGTGGCATGCTTGAAGCATACATCTTATCTTTTTAGGGAAAGCATGCTTGAAGCATATAACTTGAAGCTTTTGCTTTTAACAACCTTTTTTTAACTGATTCCCTTTTCCTTTATTTTTTTTCTTTGATTGTAAACATGCAAGGAGATTAAAAGGTCTTTTGAAAGAGTAAAGTTGAAACCACACTTGCTTCATAGCCCAAATTTGTCAAGAGGATTCAATATCAAGCCTAGAAGAGTGAGATATCACAGAGTATTTAGCTATAGGCAATCAGTCCAGGGAATTTCGCAATGTCATTTTTAGTTCAAGTGAGACAATTAGATTATCATATATTAGCTCAATTACATAACATATAAAGAAATATGATAAAGTGAGCTCATCAAGTGAAAGAACTTGGCAAAGAAACTCCCCCTCAAAACAAACCCATTGGATGAACAATCCCAAGTTCTCCCCGAATAAAAGCAAAACGAGAAGAAGACAAAGGTTTTGTGAAAATGTCTGCCAATTGATGTTCAGTATCCACATGATGAAGCACAATGTTGCCTTTTTCAACATGATCTCTAAGAAAGTGAAATCTGATGTCAATATGCTCAAGAAAGAGGATTACTCAAGAGGTAGCATGAACCAAATGTACTTTTCTTATCAATTCTACATCCTCCAAAGTCAACATCAGAATAAGCTCTTAAACTAATGCATGAGGAAGAAGAAAGCCAAAATGCCAAAAATCTTGAGTACCATGGAGATACCTGAAAATTCGCTTGACAGCTTGTCGATCTGAAGCACGTTGGGAAGCTTGAAAATAAGCACACACAAGCACGTGGGAAGAGTCTCTCATGTAAACCTCTAATTATCTCATCCTCAACAGCATCATCATCATCTTTATGAACAAAGACACTCTCCTCTTGAACATATGCACCTGTACCTACATCATTTGAACTAGTGCCTTTTGCGAAAATAGAAGTGGAAGAAGCATCTCCAAAGGCAACACTTTCAGCATGAGATGCACGAGTGAAGGAGAACCAAATCTTATCACTGAACATATGAAGTGAGCATCCGAAATTCACTAGCCACATGTTCTCACTCCTCGCGTGAGAAGCCTACATAGAAGCAGAAAGTGTCGAGGTCTCGGTACTGGGGTTAGAAATAAGATGTTTAGGAATCCAGTACTGAGACACACGACGCACAATAGTAGGCACAACACGAGTATTCTTATGCACTTGCCTTTTCCCGTGTTTTTAGCATCAAAAGGTGTTTGTTTCACCCTAGGCACATAATGAGAAGTAGAGTGTGCCTTTCTGAAATTAGAGCTAGCATTAAACCTTTCTCTCTTCTGTTGTTTGGCTAGTCTAAAGCAAAAATCTACTAAATGCCCATCTCTACCACAATGAGTGCAAGTGTACTTAACATGAGGTTTTGCTTTAACAGTAGAAGCACATTTTGCATTCATCATAGTATAAGAAAGAAAACCAGCAGATTTAAAAGCAATCTTTTTAGGTTCATTGAGAATCTCAATTTTGTCATTGCAAGGAGCATGAAAAACAGTGAGAGGTTTAGTTTCAAATGAAGCATGAAGATCAAAACCTAAACCTTTCTTGTTTGAGCTAACCTTATATTGATCCAAGATCATGTTCAATCTTTTCTTGCCATTAGTGAATCGTTCCAAAGAATTTTGCAAGTAATCAACTTTCTTGGCAAGAGTTAAACAATTATTGCAAAGATTATCAAACTTCTCTTTCTGTTTACGACAAGTAGAGCATGAAAGAACCTCATGTGTAAGCAGATTATCAGTCAATTGAGAAACCCTAGTATTTGCATCTTTCAATTTTAATTCAAGAGTTGAGCATTTAGAACAAGAATCTGAACTATGAAAATCATCAGTGGAACAGCTAGCATGTTTAACATGTTTCTTATTTTTCTCATTTAGATGCAACAGAAGAGCATGTTCTTTCCTAAGCAATGTGAGTTCATTGTAAATTAAGTCACATGATTTGCATGTATCATCACTAGGGATCAAAGTCTTAAGTCTAGCAATTTCAGCTTTCAATGATTCAACAATGAAATCATGTTTCTTAATTTTCTTGTCACGTTTGTCCAGCAATTTTCCAAGACGAGCAACAGCAATAGCTAATTCATCATAAGAAGGATCTACCTCATTGAAGTCGCTGTCGTGATCGTCCTCGGTGAAGCTATCCTTGCTGCTTGCCATGAGACACAACCCCGTCAAGTCACGCTTACTTGGAGTTGCATCGTCCTCGCTGCTCTCCGAATCCACATCGCTCAAATTGACTTGTTCAAGAGCGGAAAGAACTCGGTGGACCACTTTGCGATTGATGAAGCTCTTCTTCTTTCTATCACTTGAAGGGAACTTCTTCTTCTCTTTTCTTCTGTCGTTATCCTTCTCCTCCCATGATGCTTTACCTGAAAGCTTTGGACAATTTGATCTCATGTGGTTGAGATCACCACACTCATAGCACCTTGGAGGACCACCTCTCTTTCTCATTCTCACATTCTGCAAAGCTTTGTTAAAGCGAGAAGAGAGTAGTGCCAAGTCTTCTTCAGGAAATTCTTCTATTTGCTCATCTGTTAAAGAAGACAAGGAGGACAAGGCAAAACTAGAAGAAGAATTTGCATTTGACATGTTAGGGTTAGAGATCAAAGCAATTGATTTAACATTACCCTTTCTGGCAAAAACATCCAACTCATGAGTTTTCAACTTAGAATACAAAACATCTAATGTAAGTGTACTCATGACAGTAGATTCTCTAATGGATGTAACTTTTATCTCCCAAATAGATATGTCTAAAGCACCAAGCAATTGTCTAGCATTAGCAGCATCATCAAAGCTAACTCCAACAGCACGAAGATTACTAAGAATTTTATTAAAACGTGCGCGACTCACCGGGTTTCATCTCAAATCGCATGTATTCTTTTTTGTAAAGATCTTGACGAACCTCTTTAATAGTGTTAGAACCCTCATGGTAATCAGAAAGAGATTTCCATACCTCATATGCGGATTTGAGATGGATCACATGGTCAAAGTCGCTGCGTCCCAAACCTTGGATGATCAAGTTGCGCGCCTTGCTGTTTGCTTCAACATGTGTGCGATTGGTGTCGTTGACGTTGTCGTTTGCAGGGACTTCATATGGCTTGTAGACCTTCTCCCAAATTGTGAAGCCTTGTGCTTGGATGAACGCCTCCATTTTGGCCTTCCAAAACTGAAAATCAACACCATCGAACACACATGGTTTTGTCGAATAACGATCCATTGATCTAATCACCGGTTAAGATAGATTAGAAAAACCTTGCTCTGATACCACTTGTAGGATCGAAGTATATGAATATAACAATCAGAGGGGGGTGAATGATTGTGCGGAAGCTAAAACCAAATTCTTGATCTATTAAAAGTTCACCCCAAAACAGAACCAAATAATTGACTCGTTTTCGACAAAAACAGAATGACAGAGGTTCGGTAAAACACGAATTCCTAGAGATCCAACCGTTAGATTGATCTGAAATTTGGACAAAAGAAACTAGATTCCAATACGAATCGAACCCAAAAAGAATCAGCTCGATCGGACTTACGGATCAAAAGTTATGAGCTTCGCAAGCTTTCTGTGACAGAAGATAACGAGAATTAATCTAACCAAAACTTCAAGATTAAACAAGAACGACAAAAGTTTAATCAACTAAACTTAGAGAAACCCTAAATCAATTCTCTAGAAAGGTTTTGATGGATCAAATCAAGATAAAACTCAAAGAACAAAAACCAATCTAGAACTAGAACAAGCATGCAAACAAAAACCAAAACAGAGACACTGTAGCAAAGCGGTTACTGTAGCACGCAAGGATCTAGAAGAATTGATCTTTATTTCTTTTGTCTAAAGTACTCTCATCAAAAGAGTACAAACCCTAAGGCCCTGTTTGGCAGAGCTTCAGATCCAAGCTCCACCTCAGAGCTGAAACTTGTAGACTGAAATAAAGTCACTTAAGATTATAATTTTATTCAAAAATGCAAACAAGATGACCCACCTAAACACTCTTAATATACCCACAGCTCCAACTCCACGAATCTGGTGGAGCAAAGAATACCTAGCTCCACGAATCTGGTGGAGCTAGGAATACCTAGCTCCACCAACTCCACGAATTTGGTGGAGCTGGAGCTCTGCCAAACACCCCCTAAAACAGAGCTTGAGGCTCTCAATGCGCTCAGCTCCTATTGATGCCCTTCTTAAGGTGGTATTCTCTCCCCTCCACAAGCAAGGTGTTACTATCATTCTCACCCTCTTATTTCGGACCCTGGCTCTGATACCAATTGATGCATCCCTCCCGGGTGCGCACCGTGCCCTTCGCGGCCCAGCCGTATGGCGCACGTGCCTCGCCCGGTGAGCGGACTGCCCAACTGGCCCAGGGGTGTGGGCCTTGGCCCAACGAGGGAAATACACACCTTGGCTACCATAGCCAGGACATAAGAGTCCCATGTGGACCGTCAAGATCTCGTCCAGCACAACAATCTAATGTGCGACTGCCTGCTCCGCCACAGCAGCAAAGGCACCAAGGTCCCGCTCCTCGACCTAGGCCATCTCCCGCTCGTCCCACAAGTAATACTAGAGCTCGTCCTACTAGGACACAGTCTCAAGACTAAGGGAATCCATCAATTTGGGTTATAGCTACCAGATAACACAAAATAGAAATTCACTAGAATATAAAGCATGCAGGCAGGTTATTAATGACATTTTATCTGGTTATAAAATTTGGGTTCAAAGATGTTCAAGGAGGTGCTTGCCTTGCTCTTAAGTGGCGTAAGCAGGGTCGACGTCGTCAACGGCGGTATCGGTAGCGTCAACGTCTACTCGTCGATCAAGAACATGACAAATAAAATAATTTCAATATCACAAAATAAGCAGACGAAAGAACCAAATAGAAATCATTACATGGGCAAACAAAATAACACTCAAACTTTGTCATTTCATGTGGTAACTAAGTTGTGAGGTTTTGGTTTTAAAGACAGAAGCTTATGGTTATATGACATAGCTACTTTTCTTTATGTATTATTTGATTTAAATTTACGAATTCAGGAAGCTAAGATTGTAAGATTAAATATGATGAAATTCATTTTCAAGGTATAGAGTTATTTGTACTGATACCAATTAGCAACATTAATTATTTTCAATAAAAGTTGCATGGTACACCCTAATTCTTATTTTATAACATGGTTCTAAATAATATAACTAGCACAATAAAACAAATTTCATTTAATTTGGATGATTTTTGGTTAAGTTATAACAACTATATTGATGTTATGCATTAAATTCAACCCTAATAGGAAATTTTCGTAAACTAGCTCTAAATTCAAATATAATCACATATTTGGGCAGTAATTAACGTAAGAATTCAAACAAAATTGATTTCACTCAATTTGGACTTAGTTTGCAAAAATTCTATATGGAGCATACTCAAATTCCACTCTTTAAACTCAAATTCAAATTTAAATTGCTAAACAAGTTTTAAATATTTTTGCAGATTGTAAAACTAGAGGATTTATCATGAATTTAGAAATTTATTTCATTCAATTTGGAGCTATAGTTAAAAAGATAAGCATTTAAACCTATTCGGTTCATTAAAATCCAGGAAAAAGAGGAAATACGTTTTCCTTAAAGGAAAACGCATTTCAACGTTTCGCGTGGACCAGCTTTTGAAATGAGCTGCTGCCACTGACAACCGGGCCCGCTGGGCAGTGGCTTATGCGCGGGCTCGCGTGTGGTTGTCAGCGACTGGCAAAAGGGGCCGGCTGGCAGTGGAACGCGCGCGTGAGGCTGTCTGGCTGGATCCGCGCGGCAGCGAGGCGTAAGCGCGTATGCGACTGGCCTAAGGGTCCCGCGCAGCAGTGACTCAAAGCAGAGGAGTCCAAAGCCAAGCTCATCGGTGGCCCTCTAACGTCGTCGCTAGGACTCCGCCGACATCTACGGCACCTTAGAAGTCATAACTATTAAGCACTTAGGGGAACCATCAATCATGGGTGGTGTTCAGAGGTTTTGAGCGTGCGGCTATGGCTAGCGGAGTGATATGGTAAGGTTCGGCTTAGAGACAACACATGGTATTTTGGGTCCGATTCGTCGTGCGCAGCACAATCAGGAGCTTCTAAGGACACTAGTGCACGGTTTAGTTTGAAATACCCCAAAATTTCAAAATTTGGTTTCATTTGGCTTTGTTTTGAGTTGTATTCGAATTTTTGCCGTTTTTGGAAGTTTTCTTTGCGCTTTCTTTTTTGGCAAAGCCGCTTCCTCCCCTCGCTCGCACCGCGCTGCGCTGCCGCTACCTCGAGCGCCCGCGCCCGCGTGCGACTCCACCACGCGCACTGTGCCTCTTCCCCGCTGCACCTCTGCCATGGTAGAGCCAGCTCCACCCGTGACCTCTGTCCCCTCGCCGCCCTAGCCCCTAGCCCACTCCACCTCGCGCCGCTGCCTACGCCGCGCTCGCCCCGAGCCCCGTGCTGCCGCCCCGTCCCGTCGCCGCTACCGCGGGGTCTCCCTCGCCATCATGGGGCCGACGACCCCCGCCGCCTTCCCCGGCTATTTAAACCTCCCCCGGCTGCCATTTTTGGCCCACTAAGCCCGCCGTCTCCTCCTCTCTCGGTTCCCCTCTCCCCCACTCGCTCCCGTGCCCTACCGTGCCCGCTCCACGGTCGCCTTCTTCCTCTACGGCCAAACGCCGCCACAGCCGCTCCGCCGCCGCTTGGTCTTCCCCAAGCTGTGCCCTAGCACCGGGTGAGCTCCCCTGTCATTTTCCCTCTCACCCATTCGTGTCCCGTGCCCTAGGACGGGGGTTTGTACCCCGTCTCCCCCAACTCCGGTGGCTAGCACCACCCCGGCTCGCCCGCTCGGCCTCGCTCCCCTCCCTCACTCTCTGGCAACCGGACCCACCGGTCAGCCCCGCCTCGCCCTCCAGCCCCGTGGCCCACCTGCAGCCTCCCAACTCCTATGGCCCCACACGCCAGCCTTCCCCCCCTCACTCCCTCTCTCTGCCGCCCGGGCCCGCACGTCAGTGCGGCCTGGCCGTGAAGTTGGGCCGGCCCAGTGACCTCCCCCGCGCGCGCTCGCGTTCGCGGGCCGAAACCGGTTTTGGCGCGGCCCAATGTGAACAGTGCTCTTTTTTCCATTTCTTTTCAGATTTTAATTTCCAAAAATCCGTTTTAATTTTTTTAATATCCAAAAATACCCCAAAAAAATAACCAAAAATCCTAGAAAATCCAAAAATAGCCCAAAATACATATCCCGAACCGTTTCGATCCCCTGAGTTCAAAAATGACCTCCGTTTCGCCAAACCAAATTTCCAAAATTCCGAAAACGCCCCTCCAACCCATTTCCGGCTATTTTCTCTCTCGGTTTCTCTTTTCTTTTCTCTTCTTTCTTTTCGTATTATTTATTGTTTATCTTATGGTGGTTGTTTACGATAGAACCGACGCCCGAGCAGTACCAACTCCCGGAACAGACACAGGAGCAGGAGCAGTACTTGGAACAGGAGCCGGACCAGCGTGAAGCCGAGTACGACTACACCAACTCTGAACTAGGGAACCCCTCCGCCTCGCAAGGCAAGCCATACTCCATTGATCATGTTGAACCTAATGTTTCCTAGAATAATTCATAGTTATTTTCTACCGCATTATTTCCGAACTATATGTTGAAATATCACAAAGTCGGTATATTCGAATGACATGATAGCTAGATAATGCCAAAAAGGCTCATGGAACTTCCTTGAAAAATATTGAACCCCAATAATCCATTGTAACCCTAGAAAATCACTATTGTCAGTATTTGGCTAGATATTTCTAGTATAGTTAATTAGTCCATTTTAAAGAAAACATGAAATGTTGATGGTATGTTGGTTTGGAATGTTTATGAAACGTTGCGGTCTGGGGGACAGTATTGGGCTAATCACCGCGTGGGTGTTAGTCTGATCCCCGGCCGAGGACTATTACCAAGGTATGAATGGATGGTGGTACGTTGGATACCAGGGGCTGTGGAACGTAATGGTTTGGTCTATGACAAAGTAAGGACTTACAACCTTGGGCAAAGTAAATAACTTAAGAAATCGTTCAACCACAGGTTGGGCCGATCAACTTCGTTGGCTTGACTCAACGTAGCTCGGTACATTGTACTTTCCCCGGAATACCTATAGGAGCAGGGTTACCTTCCCGGTATGGGAGATGGTCCGCAGTTAAGGGGGTGGAACGAAAGTGTGCACGAGGAAAATGTGGCATTTTGGGTTCACAACGGTAGGTCTCCACAGTAAGCGGGATCGCGAACTCCACTCTGGCCAGTGGGGACCCCGGGTTAATGTGGACCGAAACTCTACTGGATAGGGGCTAAAGGGGAAAGATCCAACGAAAAGCTATGATAACCTCGATCCGACCGCATGCATAAAAGTTGCATGTTAATCGTGTGGCATTAACGATCGTGGAATCTTGTGGGTAAAGCTGAACACCTCTGCAGAGTGAATTAAATGGTATTCGAATACGCCGTGCTTCCGGTAAATGAAGCTGAGTTAAAATGGGGTGAATCCCGAACCTAAGCTCAAGTAGTTTTTGGATTAACAAGGATGGAAATGGATAACTTTGGAAATCCGCCCCCTTATTCGTATTATTATGATTTGTGTTTTAAATGAAATGTCAAATATTATGAAAACTTGCATACACCAATTAAGACATATGGCTATCTCTTGTTATCCTTTACATGTGGAAATCAGGCTTCACTGTGTGGCTTGTTGAGTACGTTGTAGTACTCACTCTTGCTTAATTAACCCATTTTAGAGTATCAAGATGTTGGTGATTTCCAAGAGATCGTGGACAACGATGAAGTGTGGTTCTAAGTCTCAGTCTCCGCTCAACTCGCCTGTGGTTTTTATTTTGTGCTGGTTTCTCTTTTGTGATGTAATATATATATCCTGAAGCTCGCTGCTTCCTTTGAAAACTCTGGCCGTTAGGCCATATGTGATGTAGAAACAGTTGTATCGTTCTTTTGCGGGTAATGTACGATTTGGTTTCCGGTGACTAAACTTCCCGGGTAGTCATTTCGGAATTTAAACGCACCCCTGAAAAGGCGGTCCGTCACAAGTGGTATCAGAGCCTAAGTTGACCATAGATTGAGACCTAGATTGGCTTAAGGATCTTTTACAGAAAATTAATTAAACTTATAAACAAAATGAGTTATGAAAAATGTAAGTATTATTGCTGTCCTCTTCTACCTCTTTCTATCTCAACCTTCTTAGAATCTTTATTTCCGGTTTTGTTTTAATATTTCCCATTCCTTAACTTATTTCAAATTTCACGTTGATCGCAGATGGTTCATCATACCTATTCGGATCCAAGTGTTTTCGGTGGATGGGCCGAGCTACTTTGGAGGATGATGCAGCAAGTAGGAGCAGGAGATGAGCACCGCCCTGAGTTTCATACACAAGAAATGCTTCGGGACGAACTTCGTTGTCAATGGATGGCATGGGTCGAACTGCCGCCCCTACCACTCCGCCTAGGTGTCCCTCGACGATTTGTGGGAAAACGACTCTACGAGTCCGCGGCGATTCAGGATGCCGCCCGCCAAGCAGTCCACTACCTTTGAAGCCACTACGAAAGGGAACTTGATGACACCCAGTTTCAGCTGATTCCCCAGATTTGTGACGAGTCCCAAAGCATTGGCGTCTCCTTCCCTCTTGATGAGGCGGACCCAAGGATCGAGGAGACTTCTGACTATGTGCTGCTGATGGAACGCCAGTACAACCGCGCACTTCGGGAGAACGCTGCACAACATGAGCATCTCCATCAAATGTGGGACTTGATAGATCAACAGCACAATGATGTAGTTCAACTCCAAGGCCAGGTACAACAGTTGATGAATCAGATGAGGGAGATCGAGCTTGTACAGCAACCGGTAGCGCCCCTGAAGAAGAGCCCTCGGTGGACGGACCTTCAATGATAATCGACGAATCGCCACCCCCAGATGTCGACATGGAGGACGAGGAAGACCCCGAAGAACGCTTCTTCTACGGCCCCGACGGCGGATGGAACCCCTAGGCTGCCAAGATCGTTAAGATTTGATGCCACCCGTTTTATGTAATAAAACTATTTATTTTGGTATTGTAATATAGGTGGTATACCACCTATGGCTTGTAAGACAAACTATGATCCCCACCCTCGTACTTTGATTTCAGTAATGTATCGGGATTTACCCTACCTAGCTCAAAGTATTCTCCCTCCCTTTTCATCTAAAGCCCTCAACTATTGTCGGGACCCCGAATTTGCAAATCCGGACCCTCTGTGTATTCAGCACTAGTCCAGGAACCCGCTAGTGCACACAGTCTTAACATCGGTGAATATCACAATCATGCCACTCGATACTAATAAAGTACTTTTATTTAATAGTCAAACTGGTTACTCGACCTTATGGTCAAGTTACAATTATATGCCTCGCAGGGCGAAACTTATTCAGAGAGAAATAATAGCAGCGGAAAATCAAATAACTTCGTGGCGCCATCCAGTATACCACAGGCAACTAACTACGCTCGCTTCCCTAAGTAGATGGTTCCTCTTGGAGCTCCTCCTCCAAAGCTGGTGTAGTCTCCTCTTCAACTGGTGTTGTATTGTGGCAAGGGTGAGGACTTGGTACTCAGCAAGTCATGCACAGAATGCAGGCTAATATACTATATGCATGGCTTGGTACAAAAGAATAGCTCAAGGTATATTTGCAGTAAACAGCATTTGACAAGTAGCATAAGTAGATTCGAAAGCAGTAGAAACAAGTATAGCATAGATAGCTTTTCAAGGAGTTTAATGAACATCTTTCCCATCCTAATCCACATTTCCATCAACATCATTATTAATCCAACCCAACCTTTTCAAGTCCAAGTTATTTTCAGAAAATCTAACCCTTGACTGTAATTCCCGAGCGATGTCCAATACCGCGAACACGGCTATTCGAATAGATTCTACACTCTGCAGAGGTTATGCACTTTACCCACAAGATAGAGTCAAACACCACAAAGGCGAGTTCCCGTAACAAAGTCTTTCGGAAATTTCTAACAATACAAGTGGTCCTCCCCGGTTATTGCGCACTAACCCTTCCCTTAGCTAAGGCGAAGTCTAGGCCAATCAACCGTTAGATGGGTACCTGGCCTCAAAGGGTGTAGTTGACCTCCTGAGGTCCCACAGGTACGTTATTAGCAACTTAGTCAACTAGGTCCGTCCCATTACAGACATGTGGTTGCACGTTAGACCCAGTTCAAAGGCTTGCAAGGTTAAGTCCTTAGGGTGACCAGGGCAAGACTACCCGAAGAACCAAATCAACATCCCCAATGCCACAACTGGCCCACCTGATTATTCTTGCCACATGCCCCGGTCAAAAACTATTTATCAAACCCCAGTTGATTACCATGCACCACGTGCCATCAACATCACATGATACCTTTCCAAAACAGGTTCAATATATCATTAAGTCAATATTAACATTTGTTTGTCCAAAATCATGTCATGAGCACGTAGCAGGTCTAAGCAGTTTACTACAACGGTCTAAAACCATGTTGGCAAGTTAATATTGTCCAACTAGTAAACCACAACTAGGGTGACAAGGGGTCATGGCACATACTTAAGTAATCAAGGTGTCATACAGCAAATTGGTATTTATCTAATCCCCTATATTTAAATAAAGTATTTTTCTAATTGAACTAGCATGCAATAGTTTAAATCAAAATAGATTTCGAAATAGGATCAACATGGTCAAAGCACAACTTGCCTTCAAAAAGTACTTGCTCTTGGTCTTGAGTTGGATCCTGAGTCAATACTTCTCCTTCAAAACCTTCCGGCACTTCAACGTCTACTCGTAAAGCGTGCAAATAGCAAATACACGAATAAACAATAGGAAAAAAGTGTCCAAACATCCAAATAAAATCCATAAACAGAGAGAACATAATTTTATGAATTTTTAGAAACTGGAATCGTCAAATTTGGAGTTAAAATGCAAAAGTTATGATTATTTAAAGTTTAAATAATCAATTAAATAATTTTATAGAGAAAAACTTTTAGTCCAAAAATTAAATAAAATTCATAATTAGATAGATCTCAATTTTATACAAATTTATAAATTTGAATCATTCAAATCGGAGTTGAAACGCAAAAGTTATAAGCGTTTGAAATTTGAATCAAAATCTGAAATCATTATTTCGAATTAATAAATCATTTTCTTTTTCGGAAATTAATTATTGCGTCAGCATGGACACGTGGCATCCTCTAATTGGGCGGCTGACGTCAGCCGGTCCATGGACTCGGTCCACGCTCGGCTCGGGTCTACCGTGGACCCGGTCCATGGTTCACTTGTCGCTGACATGTGGGCCCCCCCTCGGGTGACGTCACTGCTGACGTCAGCGGGGCTCAGCCCACAGCGCTGACAGGTGGGTCCCACCGATGACGTCATGGGTGACGTCACGGTCGCGATCGACACGCGGGCCGGCGTCGATGACTCCACGCACGCCCGCGTGGCGCGGCGGTTCGGCTCCCTGGACACGTGGCACGATCGTGGCCGTTGGTTTGAAATCCGACGGCTAGGATTGGATTTGGGCCTCATGTGCTTGGGGCACACGGGTTGATCTGGGCCGTTGGATCTTGATCTAACGGTCCAGATCCACCCAGCCTGGTGCGATTCTGCTACGTGGCACGACCTAAGCCGTTGGATCTAGATCCAACGGTTGAGATTAGATCTAGGATTTTCAACGGAGAACTCACCGAGGGTGACGTGGCGCGATCTGGGCCTCTGGATCTTGATCGGACGGTTGGTGGAGCTCGGGGTCGGCGATGGCTTCACGGCGGAGTTGGCGCCGGCCGAGGACGGCGACCACACACGAACGGCGTTTGGGGCGTGCTCGGCGAGGTGAAAGGTCCTCACCGACGCGGCTTGACCTGGCTGTTCGGAATCGGGCTCAACGGCGGGCGAGAACGGCGACGGGCGGCGGAATCGGCGTTTAACCGCGGCGAACAGATTCCAACTCCGGCGAGCTCAGACGGCAAACGGGCGATGGCTCAGCGAGATGGCTTGGGGCACGCAGTGCGCACGGAAGAGGGCAACCTCGGGCGATGTCTCACGCATTAAATACCCTCCGGATGCGGCGACAAACCGGAACCCTAGCGGGACACGGCGGCTCTGGCGGAGGAATCCGGCTCGGACTTCGGCGGGGATGACGACGGAGAACCGTCCACGTGGCACGATCAGCGACCCACGATCGACGGGCGCGGCCGGGTCAGTCGGTTCGGCTCGGGTCGAGAGTCGGTCGATCATGACCGTTGGATCTCGATCCGACGGTCCCCGTGGTTTGGGTTCGAACGTGGTTCGGCCGAGTCGGTGGCTCGGTCGGACTCGAACTCGAGTCCGACTCGGGCTCGATCGGATGAACAAGATACAAACCCACTCGCATTTTCCAGCGATTTAATAATTAAAATAATTCCCGATAATTCATTTAATTCATTAAAAATAGCAAAAGACTCGAAAAATTCGGAAAAATTCTGGAAAATATTTTGGATCATTTTGGACTCAAATAAAATATTTCCAACAAAATTTTATTTGCAAAGTTTAATTCTTTAATTATTTCAAAATGGAATAAATTCAAATAAATTCCAAATAAATCCAAATAAATTCCAGAAAATTCCAAAAATTCACCAAAGTGCCAAATCACACATGAATTTAAGAAAAGCAAAATTTTGGGGTGTTACAAACCTCCCCTTAATAGAATCTCGTCCCGAGATTCAGGGCTTACTACTGAGAATAGGCTTGGAAACTCTTTCTTCAAATCCTCTTCGGCTCCCAAGTCGCCGCTTTCTTCATGATTGCTCCTTTGAACTCTCTGAAACGGGTTGACTTATTTACGGTCTCTTGATCCATTGTGTCTAGAATCCTCACGGGATGCTCCTTGTAAGTCAAATCTTCTTGCAACTCAATTGACTCTAGCGGTGTCTGCTCTCAGGAACTCGGAGACACTTCTTCAATCGGGACACATGGAATACGTCATGTACTCTGTTAACGATCGTGGCAACTCGGTGATAAGCATCTTCGCCTCTGCGGCTCAAAATCTTAAATGGTCCAACATAACGGGTGCAAGTTTCCCTTTGGCATGGAACCTCTTAACTCCCCTAAGAGGCGTAACTCGAGGTATACAAAGTCTTACGGTTCAAAACTCAAGTCTCGCGGCGGTTGTCAAGATAACTCTTCTGTCGTGATTGGGCTATCTTCAACCTTTCACGATCACGGCAATCGCTTCCTCGACCTATTGAAGAATATCTGGCCCAAAGACACATCGCTCAATTGTCTCATTCCGATTCAATGGTGTCCGAAGGGTCGACCATACAAAGGCCTCAAAGGTGACATCTGTAAACTAGCCTGGTAACTATTGTTGTAACTGAACTCGGCATACGGCAAACTCTTATCCCAAGAGGTAGCATAAGCCAATGCACAAGCTCTTAACATATCCTCCAGAATCTGGTTGACTCTTTCGGTCTGTCCATCTGTCTGTGGATGATAGGCTGTACTAAAGTTTAAACGGGTTCCCATGGCTTCATGCAACTTATTCCAAAACCTTGGGGTAAATTGGGTACCTCTGTCCGATACAATCCTCTTTGGCACTCCGTGCAAACAGACGATCCTGATCATGTACAACTCTGCTAATTTATCTCCCGAGTAAGTGGTCTTCACGGGGATAAAATGGGCTACTTTGGTCAAGCGATCCACTATAACCCATATGGAGTCATAACCTCCTTGAGTCTTAGGCAAACCGGTAATGAAATCCATTCCGATTTCCTCCCACTTCCACTCAGGTATTTTCAGTGGCAGTAGCAATCCTGCTGGTCTCTGATGCATTGCCTTGACTCTCTAGCATACATCGCATAATGCAACATGCTCGGCAACTTCACGCTTCATGCTCGGCCACCAGAATCTTTCCTTCAAATCCTGATACATTTTGGCGCTTCCAGGATGAATTGAGTACTTGGAGTCATGGGCTTCCTCCAAAATCAGTTGCTTTAATTCCTTCTTGTTGGGCACACAAATGCGATCCTTCATCCATAACGTGCCTTGCTCATCCAACTTGAAGTCCTCTGCCTTGCCTTCCTCCTTGATGGACTTAATCCTGCGGATCTTGTCATCATCCTTCTGTCCTTCTCGGATCTGATCCTCTAGGGTAGGCTTTACTTCTAATGCGGCCAAGAATCCGCTAGGTACTACCTCAATCTTCATTCTCTGAAAATCCTCACATAACTCATCCTGACTTGTGGCTAGCAACATACTCACGGTATGGCTTTTCCGACTCAGAGCATCGGCTACTACGTTGGCCTTCCCGGGATGGTAATGGATTCCAACATTGTAATCCTTGATCAACTCTAACCATCTCCTCTGCCTCATGTTCAGATCCGACTGGGTGAATATGTACTTAAGGCTCTTATGGTCCGTGTACACTTCACATCTGTTTCCAATCAGATAGTGGCGCCATATCTTCAAGGCATGCACTACGGCAGCTAACTCTAGGTCATGTGTCGGATAATTTTCCTCATGCGGCCTCAACTGCCTTGATGCATAAGCGATGACCTTTCCATTCTGCATCAGCACACATCCAAGTCCTTGGCGCGATGCGTCACAATAAATATCAAAGCTTTGATTAACATCCGGTAGAACTAACACTGGCGCTGATGTCAATCGCTTCTTCAGCTCCTAAAATCCTTTCTCACATTCTGGCGTCCATGCAAACTTCTTTTCCTTTTTCAGCAATTGCGTAAGAGGTTTCGCAATTGTCGAAAAGCCTTCAATAAAACGGCGGTAGTATCCTGCCATTCCAAGGAAACTCCGAATCTGGGTCACAGTCTTCGGCTGCTCCCAATGTAACACAGCTTCTACTTTGCTTGGATCTACGGCGACTCCTTCTGCGGTCATTACATGTCCAAGAAACTCCACCTTGTCCTTCCAAAAATCACACTTACTGAACTTGGCGAAAAGTTGCTGTTCCCTCAGCTTTTCCAAAACTCGCCTCAAGTGTTCGGCATGTTCATCCTCTGTCTTGGAGTAGATTAGGATATCATCTATGAACACGACGATAAACTTGTCCAAATATTCCATGAACACCTTATTCATCATATTCATGAAATATCTTTGGCGCATTAAATCAGGCAAGAAGGACATAACTATAAACTCGTAATGTCCATATCTTGACGAGAATGCAGTCTTCGGGATATCTTTCGATCGGATCTTCAACTGATGGTATCCCGATCTCAGATCAATCTTGGAGAAAACTCCGGCTCCTCTCAGCTGATCGAACAAATCATCAATCCTGGGTAGCGGGTACTTATTCTTCACGGTGACTTCATTGAGTGCACGGTAGTCGATGCACATCCTGAAACTCCCGTCCTTCTTCTTGACAAACAAAACTGGTGCTCCCCACGGCGACGAGCTTGGTCTGATAAATCCTTTCTCCATTAACTCCTCTAGCTGTTTCTTCCTCTCTACTAACTCCTCGGTAGACATCTGATAGGGTCTCTTTGCTATCGGTGCTGTACCAGGTACAAGTTCTATCACAAACTCTATGTCCCTGTCTGGCGGCATACCAGGTAGATCTTCAGGAAAGACATCTGGGTACTCATTCACTACTGAGACATCTTCTATGCTGATTGCCTTGAATGCTGTTAACCATCATCTGTCCTTCTCTAACGGCAGTAGCTTGAAATTCCACTTTCTTTCCACACGGGCTCTCAACTGAGATAGTCCTTCGTCCACAATCCAATACGGCCTTGTGCTTGGATAACCAATCCATTCCCAATATGACGTCTAAGGTCTGGGTTTCCAAAATAATAAGGTTCGCTAGGAACTCTATTCCATCTATTAGTATTCTCACCCCAGAACATCCTACTTTCGTTCGGAGTTCGGAACCAGGGGTTTGAACTAAAAGCATGCACTTAAGTTTTGCAATCCTCAAATCATTTCCAGTAGCAAAGCCTTGCGAAACGAACGAATGCGAAGCTCCAGAGTCAAACAAAACTGTTGCAGGTACTGAGTTAACAAGTAACTTACCCAGTACGACGTCCGTAGCATTCTGCAGTGCATCTGCGGTGACATGGTTGACTCGGCCTCTCACCACGATGCAGGGTGTGGTTCTGGTCGGGCGTCCCTAGCTGGTGTAGTTCCTAGATTAAAGCGAATCGGGTCACTCTCGCTGTCTTCTTCGGACAAGCTGTTGGCAAAGTGTCCTGGCTCGTTGCGCTTGTAGCGGCGTCTCATCGTTTCCTTGCCGATTGCTCGAGCGGCGTTTCTAGCGGGGCTGGGTGCAGTAGTTCTGATTGACGGGTCTTGGTGCTGGTGACGGTGTCCTTGTAGCATTCTGTGGCTGGAATCTGAAAAATTGATTTGGTGCAACTCTCAGACGCTGTTGCGTTCCTTGGCGTGATCCCTGCTGCTGCATCCTGCGCTTCCTGTTCTCATCCAGTTCCTTGCGCTTGTCCTCAAGAATAAGCGCCTTATTCACCAATTCTTGGAAATCTGGAAAGGTGTGGGTGATCAATCCTACTTGCAACCCTGAGTTAAGTCCCTTCATAAAACGAGACTGTCTGGCTTTATCTGTCGCTACATCCTCAGGTGCGTAGCGTGCTAGCTGTGTGAACTTGTTCAGGTAGTCGGCCACTGGCTGATTACCTTGCTTCAGTGCTCTGAACTCCTCCTTCTTAAGGTCCATGATTCCTTCAGGCACGTGATACTGACGAAACGCAGCTGTGAACTATTCCCAAGTGATGTCTTGAGGGTTCTCTTGCGTGGCACAGAAATTCTCCCACCATTCTGGCAATGTTCCTTCCAACTGATGAGAAGCGTAGAGTACCTTCTCATTTCCTATGCATTGAGCTATGTGTAGCTTCCTCTCGATTGACCTTAACCAATCATCGGCCTCCAATGGATTGGCATTCCCAGAGAAAGTGGGTGGGTGAGTTCTCATGAACTCTGACAGCCTTGTATTCGGCGTGGTCCCCGATTAACTTGATTAGCGGTGGCCTGAGCAAAGGACGTGTTGCATTTGTTGCATCATAGCATGCATCAATCGAGTCCGAGCTGCAAGAAATGCTCCAAAATTCTGCATATCGATCTTTGGTGCTCCATCATTGGGGTTTTCTGCTGGGCGAGAACCACTTCCATTGCTTCCAAAGTTTCCGCGGGTGTTCACCATCTGTCGATTTGCTCTAAGTTTTAGAGATGAGAGGGAAACAAGAATAGACAAGTAATGTGGAACTTATGCGGGGCGAAAGGTGTAACTTTAAGGTCCAACTTTATTATTAATAACTTGGTATGGTTGCTTACAATGCCTAAAGGCCTTGCAACACATACTACACACTCAGCAAACAATGAAAATCCAAATCGAACTAACACTGGAGTCTAACGCCTAAAGGGTGACTCTTTATTCTATGACGCGACTCGGCGAAGGAGTCTCACTATAGAACCTACGCTCACTCATCGAGAAAACCTCCACGGCCTGATGCGGATCTTTGCCGCATAGGCGCGAAACGATTGCCATGTCCAGCAACTGTGTCATCTGTGGTAGTCAAAGAAGCAGTGTCCTCGTCGAGATCTGACTCCTCCGGATCTGGCTCGTGTAGCTCGAGTACTGGCTCTGGTTCTGGTTCGTACAAAGCCATTTCCAACTCGTCAATCCTTCGCTGAAGGTGTGACACAAACTCTTGAGCTTCCCGCCATCTGTTCTTCTCTGTCGTGATCTCCTTGCGGGCCTTCTGTAGCTCCTTGCTTGTATCATCTAGTACATCCTCCTGGGTGACAACAAATCGTGCCAACTGTGTAACCATGGCATCCTCATCCTGAATCGCCTTCGGGTCAAGAAGGTTATTGCTGCGCGGGTGATAACGGAACACCGTGCTCTCCAACTCTCTGGCGTAGATACGGGTAATGTGCCGCATTGCTCGTCGTGATACTTCTTGGATACCCATCTGCATTGTAGATCTCCTGGCAGTGCAGTGTATCGGGCGATTGCCTGGGCCCTTCTTCCTAGCAGGTACCTCAATCTTCACGTCACAAGCCTTGATCAATCCCGCTTGTCTGATCACTTCCACTTGGTATTGCGGCTTCTCAAAATCCCCGAGAGTTTGTAGCATATGCCAGAGTTCTGCGGCGTGACCAACCCCCAGATCAACGTAGTTGAACTCTCCCTCCATCTGTCACAAGAGTGCTCACGTAAGAACTCGAAATTTTCAAATCGTGACAAGGTAAGGAAAATTCAGCAAGAGACAAGAAAAGAAAGAATGGGACAAGTCGAGATGTCATTTCTTATCTTGACAAATTTTTAGCTTTAGAAAATAGGTTTTATCCTCACTACGACCATTCTAGCTTAGGGTTGAGCCTACGGTCAACTTGGCTCTGATACCACCTCTGTCGGGACCCCGAATTTGCAAATCCGGACCCTCTGTGTATTCAGCACTAGTCCAGGAACTCGCTAGTGCACACAGTCTTAACATCGGTGAATATCACAATCATACCACTCGATACTAATAAAGTACTTTTATTTAATAGTCAAACTGGTTACTCGACCTTATGGTCAAGTTACAATTATATGCCTCGCAGGGCGAAACTTATTCAGAGAGAAATAATAGCAGTAGAAAATCAAATAACTTCGTGGCGCCATCCAGTATACCACAGGCAACTGACTGGGCTCGCTTCCCTAAGTAGACGGTTCCTCTTGGAGCTCCTCCTCCAAAGCTGGTGTAGTCTCCTCTTCAACTGGTGTTGTATTGTGGCAAGGGTGAGTACTTGGTACTCAGCAAGTCATGCACAGAATGCAGGCTAATATACTATATGCATGGCTTGGTACAAAGGAATAGCTCAAGGTATATTTGCAGTAAACAGCATTTGGCAAGTAGCATAAGTAGATTCGAAAGCAGTAGAAACAAGTATAGCATAGATAGCTTTTCAAGGAGTTTAATGAACATCTTTCCCATCCTAATCCACATTTCCATCAACATCATTATTAATCCAACCCAACCTTTTCAAGTCCAAGTTATTTTCAGAAAATCTAACCCTTGACTGTAATTCCCGAGCGATGTCCAATACCGCGGACACGGCTATTCGAATAGATTCTACACTCTGCAGAGGTTATGCACTTTACCCACAAGATACAGTCAAACACCACAAAGGCGAGTTCCCGTAACAAAGTCTTTCGGAAACTTCTAACAATACAAGTGGTCCTCCAGGTTATTGCGCACTAACCCTTCCCTTAGCTAAGGCGTAGTCTTGGCCAATCAACCGTTAGATGGGTACTGGCCTCAGCCCGATGCGCTCCCCGCACAACTTACACAAAGGGTGTAGTTGACCTCCCGAGGTCCCACAAGTGCGTTATTAGCAACTTAGTCAACTAGGTCCGTCCCATTCTGAGACATGTGGTTGCACGTTAGACCCAGTTCAAAGGCTTGCAAGGTTAAGTCCTTAGGGTGACCAGGGCAAGACTACCCAAGAACCAAATCAACATCCCCAATGCCACAATGGCCCACTGATTATTCTTGCCACATGCCGGTCAAAAACTATTTATCAAACCCCAGTTGATTACCATGCACCACGTGCCATCAACATCACATGATACCTTTCCAAAACAGGTTCAATATATCATTAAGTCAATATTAACATTTGTTTGTCCAAAATCATGTCAAGAGCACGTAGCAGGTCTAAGCAGTTTACTACAACGGTCTAAAACCATGTTGGCAAGTTAATATTGTCCAACTAGTAAACCACAACTAGGGTGACAAGGGGTCATGGCACATACTTAAGTAATGAAGGTGTCATACAGCAAATTGGTATTTATCTAATCCCCTATATTTAAATAAAGTATTTTTCTAATTGAACTAGCATGCAATAGTTTAAATCAAAATAGATTTCGAAATAGGATCAACATGGTCAAAGCACAACTTGCCTTCAAAAATTACTTGCTCTTGGTCTTGAGTTGGATCCTGAGTCAATACTTCTCCTTCAAAACATTCCGGCACTTCAACGTCTACTCGTAAAGCGTGCAAATAGCAAATACACGAATAAACAATAGGCAAAAAGTGTCCAAACATCCAAATAAAATCCATAAACAGAGAGAACATAATTTTATGAATTTTTAGAAACTGGAATCGTCAAATTTGGAGTTAAAAACTTTTAGTCCAAAAATTAAATAAAATTCATAATTAGATAGATCTCAATTTTATACAAATTTATAAATTTGAATCACTCAAATCGGAGTTGAAACGCAAAAGTTATAAGCGTTTGAAATTTGAATCAAAATCTGAAATCATTATTTCGAATTAATAAATCATTTTCTTTTTCGGAAATTAATTATTGCGTTAGCATGGACACGTGGCATCCTCTAATTGGGCGGCTGACGTCAGCCGGTCCATGGACTCGGTCCACGCTCGGCTCGGGTCTACCGTGGACCCGGTCCATGGTTCACGTGTCGCTGACATGTGGGCCCCCTCGGGTGCGTCGCCGGCGGCGTCGGCGAGGCTCGACCACGGCCCTGATAGGTGGGTCCACACCGATGGCGTCATGGGTGGCGTCGCGGTGCGATCGGCCGACCGTGAGCGCGGCGTGTCGATGACCCAGCGCGCGCCGCGTGGCGCGGCGGTTCGGCTCCCTGGACACGTGGCACGATCGTGGCCGTTGGTTTGAAATCCGACGGCTAGGATTGGATTTGGGCCTCATGTGCTTGGGGCGCACGGGTTGATCTGGGCCGTTGGATCTTGATCTAACGGTCCAGATCCAATCTAGCCTGGTGCAGTTCCTGCTACGTGGCACGACCTAAGCCATTGGATCTAGATCCAACGGTTGAGATTAGATCTAGGATTTTCAACGGAGAACTCACCGAGGGTGACGTGGCGCGATCTGGGCCTTTGGATCTTGATCGGACGGTTGGTGGAGCTCGGGGTCGGCGATGGCTTCACGGCGGAGTTGCGGCTGCCGGCGCTGAGGACGGCGACCACACGAACGTCGTTTGGGGCGTGCTCCGGCGAGGTGAAAGGTCCTCACCGATGCGGCTTGACCTGGCTATTCCGGAACTGGGCTCAACGGCGGCGGAGAATGGCGGACGGCGGCGGAATCGGCGTTTAACGCTGGCGAACAGATTCCAACTCCGGCCGAGCTCGTGCGGCAAACGGTGACGGCCAGCGAGATGGCTTGAACGCAGTGCGACGGAAGAGGGCAACCCCGGGCGATGTCTCACGCATTAAATACCCTCGGGATGCGCGCACAAACCGGAACCCTAGCGGGACACGGCGGCTACGCGGCGGAGGAATCCGGCTCGGACTCGGCGGGGACGACGACGGAGAACCGTCCACGTGGCACGATCAGCGGCCACGATCGCACGGGCGCGACCGGGTCCGGTCCAGACACGGCTCGGGTCGGGGTCGGGTCGATCATGACCGTTGGATCTCGATCCGACGGTCCCCGTGGGTTTGGGTTCGAACGTGGTTCGGTCGAGTCGGCTGGCTCGGGTCGGACTCGAACTCGAGTCTGACTCGGGCTCGGTCGGATGAACAGTACAAACCCACTCGCATTTTCCAGCGATTTAATAATTAAAATAATTCCCAGTAATTCATTTAATTCATTAAAAATAGCAAAAGACTCAGAAAAATTCCAGAAAAATTCTGGAAAATATTTTGGATCATTTTGGACTCAAATAAAATATTTCCAACAAAATTTTATTTGCAAAGTTTAATTCTTTAATTATTTCAAAATGGGATAAATTCAAATAAATTCCAAATAAATTCCAGAAAATTCCAAAAATTCACCAAAGTGCCAAATCACACATGAATTTAAGAAAAGCAAAATTTTGGGGTGTTACAACTATTCATTCTAACCTTATCTAGAAATCTTAACTCCCACTTACCTTTCACTTCCCTTAAAACACTGCTGTAGGCCGAAAAGATCATTTGAAACAACTATGGTGAGACCCAATTTAAGAGGAAACAACAGCGAGGAGGGTAACTCCAACGCTGAACAAACTAGCCTGGCCCAAGTAATGGCAATGATGGAACGGAACCGATATGAAGCTGAAAGGCACCAAACCCAGCTCATGGAAAGAGTCCTGGAACAACTAGCAGCGAGACCACAAGGACCCCCGCAGGGAAACCACAACGGACAAGAAGGCCACATTGGAGGAACCAAGTGGTCCGATTTCCAAAAATCTAGACCTCCTATCTTCGCAACACCAACAGAACCGTTAGCGGCTGATGATTGGATCCGCGATATAAGAAGGAAACTGGACACCATCCAGTGCACGGATAAGAAACAAGTATTATTTGCATCACACCAACTCCAAGGTCTAGCAGCGGCCTGGTGGATGAATTTCCAAGCCACCAGGAATGAACAAGACACCACCTGGCAAGAGTTCGAGGGAGCTTTTCGCAAAGCTCACATCCCTGCAGGACTAATGGCCTCGAAAAGGAGAGAATTCCTAGCCCTCCGACAGGGAGGAAGAACTATAATGGAGTACCTTCAACAATTCAACCAACTGGCCCGCTATGCACCCAATGAAGTGGATACTGAGGCCAAAAAGATGGAAAGATTTTCTGAAGGATTACAAAAGAACCTAAAATTCCATATCGCAGCCCTAGAATTTAGGGATCTGTCAACAATGGTCGACAAGCTAATGATGATAGAAGAAGCTAGACATGACTTGGAAGACACCCGGAAACGGAGAGCCCAACAGATGAGGTTTCAGGCCCCCAACCAACCCAGAGGAAGAGCTTCAGCTCCTATACCCGGATTCCCTTCTAAATGACAAGCAGTAGGAGGATTTCGACCCGTTCCTGCTCAAAGCCAGCCTGTAATAGTAAAATGCTTCAAGTGTGGTGGAAACCATTACTCCAATAACTGCACAAAGAGGACTACAGGTTGTTATCACTGTGGTCAGGAGGGGCACTTCAAACAGAACTGCCCGAGAAAGAATCAGCCAGCTGAGGTGGCCAAATCACAAGTGACAGCTGCTTCGGTAAACCGTCAACCAGCCGTCTACCGACCGCAACCACAGCAACAGGGGATACTGCAAGGCAGAGCACCCGCCAGAAGCGAGGGGAGCTCCAACCCAAACAACTCCAGGAACTTCCAAGGCAGGATCAACCACTTGTCAGCTGAGGATGCTGCAGCCACCACCGACGTGATTATCGGTAAATTTCGAGTCCAATCTCAGATAGCTTTGATATTATTTGATCCTGGAGCAACGCACTCTTTTATTTCAATGGCTTTTGCATGCAAGCATGGTTTTCCGTATTTACCATTACAAAACCCTTGTGCGTTTCAAATGCCGGGCAATAGATTAATGGCTCGATATAAGAGCGAGAAGTTAGAAATAGTACTCCAAGGAGTTAAGTTTACAGCTGAGCTGTTGCTATTAGAGATAAATGGACTGGACGTCATCCTAGGGATGGATTGGCTGTCCAAACATAAAGCAACATTGGATTGTGAAAAGAAGTTGGTAACAGTTATCGACGATGAAGGACAACGGGTAACCGTAAGGACCAACCCTGATTTAAAAAGGGGCAAAGGAAGAAGCCTTAATGCCATAACCCCAACCATAGACCATGTACCCATTGTTCGGGAATACCTAGACGTTTTCCCAGAAGAATTACCAGGAAGACCCCCAGACAGGAACATAGAGTTAACCATAGAACTGGCACCAGGGACAGTACCAGTCACCAAGCGCCAATACCCAATGTCGGCAATGGAGTTAAGAGAACTCAAGAAGCAACTGGACGAATTATTGGAGAAGGAATTTATCCGATCAAGCATATCACCATGGTCCTTTCCAGTCCTATTTGTCCCTAAGAAAGATGGAGGTGTAAGACTCTGCATGGATTACAGAGCGCTGAACGCCGCAACCATAAAGAATAAGTATCCCTTACCTCGGATTGACGATTTATTCGATCAACTCAAAGGAGCTAAGATTTTCTCAAATATAGATTTAAGAACCGGATACTATCAGTTGAAAGTCAGAGAGCAGGACAGGGAAAAGACAGCGTTTACCACCCGATACGGACTGTACGAGTTCACAGTGGTCCCATTCGGACTCACAAACGCTCCAGCTTATTTTATGAACTTGATGAATCAAGTATGTATGGACTATCTAGACCGATTCATCGTAGTATTTCTGGATGACATACTGGTTTACTCAAAGACGGAAGAAGAGCATCAAGAACAACTGCACCTGATTCTAGGGAGACTCAGGGAACATCAATTGTATGCCAAGTTCTCCAAATGTGACTTCTGGATGAAAGAAATTGCATTTCTGGGACACATCATCACTGAAGAAGGAGTGAAAGTGGATCCCACAAAGATAGAAGCAGTGATGGAATGGAAGCAACCCACGACAGTAAGGGAAATCAGAAGTTTCCTAGGACCGGTGGACAGAAGAATGTGAGAAGAGTTCCCAGACCTTGAAGGCGAAATTAACCTCAGCCCCAGTACTTGTACTTCCTGACCCAAGCAGGGAGTTTCAAATCTACTGTGACGCATCAAAACAAGGATTAGGCTGTGTCGTGATGCAAGACGGGAAAATAATTGCTTATGCTTCTCGACAATTAAGACCCCATGAAGAGAACTACCCAACTCACGACATGGAATTAGCTTCAGTGGTGCATTCACTTAAGATCTGGAGGCATTACTTATTGGGAAATCACTGCGACGTATTCACAGATCACAAAAGCTTGAAGTATGTGTTTACTCAACCAAACCTGAATATCAGACAAAGAAGGTGGTTAGAACTAATCAATGATTTCGACTTGGAGATACAATACCACCCCGGAAAGGCTAATGTAGTAGCAGACGCATTAAGTAGAAAGTCATGCCACCACATAGCCAAGACAACAGACGTCTCACAACAACTACAATTTGAAATGGAACGTCTGAACCTACAGATAGTGGAGAAAGGATTTTTAGCTTCCATTACAATTCAGTCAGACCTACTCAGTCAAATTAAAACAGCTCAACAAGAAGATGAAGAAATCCAGCGATATCACAAAGAAATGAGTATAAACGGACCTTCAGAATTCTCAGAAGATGGACAAGGCATATTACGATTCCGTGATCGTGTATGTGTTCCCAATAATAAAGATATAAGAGGATTGATTTTGACAGAAGCTCACTCATCTCAACTCACCATACACCCAGGCAGTACGAAGATGTACAATGATTTAAAGAGTGAATATTGGTGGAAAGGCATGGAGAAAGAGATAGCCGAGCACGTACTGTGTTGTGACGTATGCCGCAAGGTTAAGATCGATCATCAGAAAACAGCTGGAATGTTACAACCCCTACCGATTCCTGAATGGAAGTGGGATGAAATTGAAATGGACTTTATTACAGGACTACCCAAAGCACAACAAGGATTTGATTCCATATGGGTAATAATTGACAGACTGACTAAAGTAGCACATTTCATACCAGTCAAGCAGACCTATGGCAAGGATAAGCTAGCAGAGCTATACCTAACACAGATAGTCAGATTACATGGGATTCCCAAAAAGATTGTGTCAGACCGAGGAGCCCAATTCACATCAAAATTCTGGAAGAGTCTACATGAAGCCATAGGGACAGACCTGAACTTCAGTACAGCATATCACCCACAGACTGATGGACAGACAGAAAGGGTCAATCAAATACTAGAAGATATGTTAAGAGCTTGTGCATTGACCTATGGAGCGTCTTGGGTTACCTGCCTACCTTTTGCAGAATTTTCTTACAATAATAGTTATCAGGCCAGTCTACAAATGGCACCATTTGAAGCACTTTATGGAAGAAAGTGTAGAACCCCACTAAACTGGACTGAAGTGGGAGAAAATCAATTACTAGGACCACAGATTGTACATTATGCAGAAGCCCATGTAAGGATCATCAGAGAAAACTTAAAGATAGCACAAGGACGACAGAAGAACTATGCAGACACCAGGCGGAAGGATATCAGTTACCAAGTTGGAGATTTTGTTTATTTGAAGGTAACACCATTCAAGCCCGTGCATAGGTTTCAGATTAAGGGAAAATTGGCACCAAGATATGTTGGACCATATAAGATCATAAGCCGAATTGGAGAGGTAGCCTACAAACTGCAATTGAGTCCTGAATTGTCACGAGTACACAATGTTTTCCATGTGTCACAATTAAGGAAGTGTCTTCGACAACCTACAGAACAAGTACCGTTAGAAGAAATCGACCTACAGAATGATCTGACCTATACAGAGGAACCAGTCAGGATTATTGAGACAGTTGAAAGGAAACTTCGAAACAAAGATGTCAGAGTATGCCGAGTACTGTGGAAGAATCACACGCTTACAGAAACCACATGGGAAAAGGAGTCGGAATTGCAGCAGAATTTTCCCAACCTCTTTCCCCAGGCGGAATGAATCTCGTGGACGAGATTTATTTTAAGGGGGGTAGGTTGAAATACCCCAAAATTTCAAAATTTGGTTTCATTTGGCTTTGTTTTGAGTTGTATTCGAATTTTTGCCGTTTTTGGAAGTTTTCGCCGCCTTTGCGCTTTCTTTTTTGGCAAAGCCGCTTCCTCCTCGCTGCATCAAGGCCGCCGCTTCCCGGCCGCTCGCGCTGTCAGATTGCCGCTTCCTCATACAGCCAAGGCTTCACAGGCGACTTCCGCGCTTAACCGCCATAAGCTTTCAAGACAAGGCGCTGTGGCAAGATCAGTGTTTCTTCCTCACAAGGCCGCCATGGCAGAGCTGGGCCCCACCTGCGTGACCTCTGTCCCCTCGCCGCCCTAGCCCCTAGCCCACTCCACCTCGCGTCGCTGCCTACGCCGCGCTCGCCCCGAGCCCCGTGCTGCCGCCCCGTCCCATCGCCGCTACCGAGGGGTCTCCCTCGCCATCATGGGGCCGACGACCCCCGCCGCCTTCCCCGGCTATTTAAACCTCCCCCGGCCGCCATTTTTGGCCCACCAAGCCCGCCGTCTCCTCCTCTCTCGGTTCCCCTCTCCCCCACTCGCTCCCGTGCCCTACCGTGCCCGCTCCATGGTCGCCTTCTTCCTCTCCGGCCAAATGCCGCCACAGCCGCTCCGCCGCCGCTTGGTCTTCCCCAAGCCGTGCCCTAGCACCGGGTGAGCTCCCCTCTCATTTTCCCTCTCGCCCGTTCGTGTCCCGTGCCCTAGGACGGGGGTTTGTACCCCGTCTCCCCCAACTCCAGTGGCTAGCACCGCCCCGGCTCGCCCGCTCGACCTCGCTCCCCTCCCTCACTCGCTGGCAAACGGACCCACCGGTCAGCCCCGCCTCGCCCTCCAGCCCCGTGGCCCACCTGTAGCCTCCCCGCTCCTATGGCCCCACATGCTAGCCTTCCCCCCCTCACTCCCTCTCTCTGCCGCCAGGGCCCGCACGTCAGTGCGGCCTGGCCGTGAAGTTGGGCCGGCCCAGTGTCCTCCCACGCGCGCGCTCGCGTTCGCGGGCCGAAACCGGTTTTTGGCGCGGCCCAATGTGAACAGTGCTCTTTTTCCATTTCTTTTTGGATTTTAATTTCCAAAAATCTGTTTTAATTCTTTTTAATATCCAAAAATACCCCAAAAAAATAACCAAAAATCCCAGAAAATCCAAAAATAGCCCAAAATACATATCCCGAACCGTTTCGATTCCCTGAGTTCAAAAATGACCTCCGTTTCGCCAAACCAAATTTCCAAAATTCCGAAAACGCCCCTCCAACCCATTTCCGGCTATTTTCTCTCTCGGTTTCTCTTTTCTTTTCTCTTCTTTCTTTTCGTATTATTTATTGTTTATCTTATGGTGGTTGTTTACGATAGAACCGACGCCCGAAAGCAAAGCACTAACTCCCGAATGCATACGTGAGCAGGAGCAAGATTTCTGAACAGAGCCTGACCATGGAAGTCGAGTACGACTACACCAACTCTGAACTAGGGAACCCCTCCGCCTCGCAAGGCAAGCCATACTCCATTGATCATGTTGAACCTAATGTTTCCTAGAATAATTCATAGTTATTTTCTACCGCATTATTTCCGAACTATATGTTGAAATATCACAAAGTCGGTATATTCGAATGACATGATAGCTAGATAATGCCAAAAAGGCTCATGTAACTTCCTTGAAAAATATTGAACCCCAATAATCCTTTGTAACCCTAGAAAATCACTATTGTCACTATTTGGCTAGATATTTCTAGTATAGTTAATTAGTCCATTTTAAAGAAAACATGAAATGTGGATGGTATGTTGGTTTGGAATGTTTATGAAATGTTGCGGTCTGGGGGACAGTATTGGGCTAATCACCGCGTGGGTGTTAGTCTGATCCCCGGCCGAGGACTATTACCAAGGTATGAATGGATGGTGGTACGTTGGATACCAGGGGCTGTGGAACGTAATGGTTTGGTCTATGACAAAGTAAGGACTTACAACCTTGGGCAAAGTAAATAACTTAAGAAATCGTTCAACCACAGGTTGGGTCGGTCAACTTCGTTGGCTTGACTCAACGTAGCTCGGTACATTGTACTTTCCCCGGAATACCTATAGGAGCAGGGTTACCTTCCCGGTATGGGAGATGGTCCGCAGTTATGGGGGTGGAACGAAAGTGTGCACGAGGAAAATGTGGCATTTCGGGTTCACAACGGTAGGTCTCCACAGTAAGCGGGATCGCGAACTCCACTCTGGCCAGTGGGGACCCCGGGTTAATGTGGACCGAAACTCTACTGGATAGGGGCTAAAGGGGAAAGATCCAACGAAAAGCTATGATAACCTCGATCCGGCCGCATGCATAAAAGTTGCATGTTAATCGTGTGGCATTAACGATCGTGGAATCTTGTGGGTAAAGCTGAACACCTCTGCAGAGTGAATTAAATGGTATTCGAATACACCGTGCTTCCGGTAAATGAAGATGAGTTAAAATGGGGTGAATCCCGAACCTAAGCTCAAGTAGTTTTTGGATTAACAAGGATGGAAATGGATAACTTTGGAAATCCCCCCCTTATTCGTATTATTATGATTTGTGTTTTAAATGAAATGTCAAATATTATGAAAACTTGCATACACCAATTAAGACATATGGCTATCTCTTGTTATCCTTTACATGTGGAAATCAGGCTTCACTGTGTGGCTTGTTGAGTACGTTGTAGTACTCACTCTTGCTTAATTAACCCATTTTAGAGTATCAAGATGTTGGTGATTTCCAAGAGATCGTGGACAACGATGAAGTGTAGTTCTAAGTCTCAGTCTCCGCTCAACTCGCCTGTGGTTTTTTTTATGCTGGTTTCTCTTTTGTGATGTAATATATATATCCTAAAGCTCGCCGCTTCCTTTGAAAACTCTGGCTGTTAGGCCATATGTGATGTAGAAACAGTTGTATCGTTCTTTTGCGGGTAATGTACGATTTGGTTTCCGGTGTGTTTGCACCAAAATTCGGCATGTCTCAAAATCAGTGCGAATCGGATAAAAGAGTCCGTATGAAGAAGAGATTGGTAGGCGAATCAGAAGGAAACTCCGTCCCTAATAAGTAAACCGGATCAGAGGCCGATACGGATTAATAACATATCCATGTACAACTCGGATCGGCCGGGCGTATTATAAAAAGGGGGTATACGTCGAAGCGAAAGGACATCAATCAATCCAACAACACCATCTACTTTTTACAAGCCCTTTTTTACATCGTCTTTTAGTTTCATAGACCTCCTCGCAAGTCGACGGAATCAACATAGCTGCGCATCGCCGATTGTTGGTTTTAGCCGATTTCACCAGGTTCAATCTGCTTTGTTTTGCTGCGCATCGCCTTCTCAAAGCCGATTTTACCTTGTATCCGGATTAACCGTAGTTGGTTGATCTAGTTATCTCCTAATCGGTCTTCAGCCGACTAGCGTTAAGCCGATAATCTTTTGCTTATCGGCTTTGATCAAGTTACAAATTCTACCTTGTTAATTTCAGGTCAAATTGACTGGCACGCTCTGCAAACCCAGTGTTTGTCTTGTGTGTTCGAGGCTAAGGATCCTGCTTCACATTTTTAGCGCGAACATATTTTGGCACGCCCAGTGGGACACAGGAAAATAAAAAAAAATGTCATCAACCGATAAGCCTGCGGTCACCGCCGATATCAACGCTGATGCTATAATCGCGCCTCAAATGGCCGATTTAACCCCTGAACAGCAAAAAGAAATCGAAGACCGAAAGGCAGCCTTGGAAGATATGATGCTACGGTGCTTCCAGAAAACACGCCGTGGCGTTACTCAAAAGACTGCACTCCCAAGCATCAATCCTATCGGGGATTCATCATCCGATTCGGTAAGCCGATACGCACCCGCTCAAGCCGATTTATCAAATATGATTGAGCAATCTGTTCATCATGCGCTAATTAACCAATCATCGGCTCTAGTATCTACTTTAAAGCCGATGATAGAAAATAGTGTGAAAACGATCGCTCAGGAATTGGCTGTGTCTGGAAACCTACTAGATCCGCCACAAACCATCCCTACCTACCCAGTATATTCCATAACCCCTAACACCAAGATAAAGAAAATGTCGGCTCAAACACCTGTCATGATGCCGACTCAACCTACTATTCTTAAACCAAGCATACAGAAAGATGGGTTTACGCACTACCATGGGCACACGGATGGGGCTAAGATAAGCGCATCAAATCCGTCGAACGGACCCTCCAATAGCATCGGTTTATCGGCTTATCAGCCGATCGAAATGGATCAGGTTCCGCAATCACGGGGAGCCACAACCGTGAAACAAGCGCCGTATAGGGTGGTGCCGTACGTTGAACCTTTCGCGCCCATACCTGATACATTGAGTTTTAATCAGGAAAATGACCAAGTACCAAGACCTCCTGTGGCACGATTTGGACAAAGGGCCGAGTTTGCACTCGGGGGGCAGGGCGTGAACAATGAAAATTGGCAGTGTCCGGTTGCACCACAAGCCGACAATGTCAATTGGGCAGAACAAATTGCCAACGTGTTGAGAGAACAGTTCGGTATACAACCCAGAGGAAGGGTAATCGGCTACAAGAAGCCGTATCCCGATTATATAGACCGTATGCATTACCCGCACAACTTTAGGATACCAGACTTTGCTAAATTCTCGGGCGATGATTCTGTTACCACGATTGAGCATATCGGACGATTTATGGCTCAGTGCGGGGAAGCTACACAGTCCGATGGACTAAAAATTAGGTTATTTCCTTTATCGTTGTCGGGTGCTGCGTTCACTTGGTTTACTAATCTGCCCCCAAATTCAGTTCATGTGTGGAACGATTTAGAAAGCCGATTCCATGAATACTTCTTTTCGGGGACTATGGAGCTTAGGATTTCTGATCTCTGCTCGATCCGATGTATACGGCGAATCGGTTTCCGACTATATCAGAAGATTTAGAGGCGTACGAAATATATGTTTTAGTGTAACATTACCCGATGATCAATTGGCCGATTTAGCATTCCAAGGGTTAATCCCACCATTAAAAGAGAAGCTATCTGGCCAGGAGTTCCCCGATCTAGGCCACTTGCTCCATCGTGTATCGGCACATGAAAGCCGATATGCAGAGAGTAAAGGGTTTAAAGAAAAATTTAGATTAAACGGTAATGAAAGGGCCAAAGTGAACATGGTAGAATACAATTCGAGTGACACTTCCGAAGACGAAGAAGTAGAAATAAACATAGCCGAGTGGACTAAGGGTTCCAAAAAGCCACTCGTATGCTCTCTGCTTAAGCCGACGAAAAATAAGGCAGAAGTCAAGTATTCATATGATGTGTCGAAATGTGACAAGATATTTGATTTATTACTACAAGAAAAACTCATAAGGTTACCAGAAGGACACGTCATCCCGTCGGCCGAAGAGATTAAAAAGCGAAGGTACTGTAAATGGCACCATTCATTTTCACATAACACTAACGATTGCAATATTTTTCGACAGCAGATTCAATGGGCCATCGCCGATGGCAGATTAAAATTTGCAGAAGAATCGGCTATGCAGATAGATATGAATCCTTTCCAAGTCAACATGGTGCAGTGCTCACAAAAAGGAAAAGGACCTATGAAAGATGTTAAGCCGACTAAAGGATTTGAAGCGCGATCAAAAGGAGATGAAACAGTGCAGATCACTATCGGCTCCATACAAATAGAAGCCGATAAAAACGGACAGAACTCGAGGACGGTAAAACCAAAAGGAGACTTGGAAGTCAGAAAATGGTATCGGGCTGAAAGGGCTCTAAGAAAGAGTAATTTCAAACAAAAGCCGACCTTCTCGCAACTTCTGGGAAAGTATGAAAGGATAAGTCGAAGACATGACGCTCGACAACCTCAGAGCTTTTATCGGCCGGATCAGAAGACAGACAGCTATTGGCAACCAGATATGCCACATCGGCCAACTACCGAAGAGGAAAAACACCGGCAGTGTCCCTTTTGGCAATTTTACTGGGAAAAGGGGATGACCTTGCCAACAGTCATGTCTTGTCCTATCCAACACTCAACTGTACATCGGACAAACCAATCGGTAAAAGACAGGTTGTCTGGACCAATACACGATCGGCTAGAAATAAGAGGCAGGAGGCCAATCCACGAAAGGTTGTCAACATCAAGACGAGGTAAGTCCAGAACCCAAGAGATACCGGCTTCTCGTAACACACTCAGAATGGAATGTGACGGTGAAATGAGAAGCTTGGCTGGAAAAATCAGGGAACCGATAGAACCTAAGCCTAGGTGGTGCCCCTCAGGTCTTAGCAAATCACAGCGCAGGCGGCTTCAGCGACTAAAGACACAAGAAGAAAGGGAAGCCGAGAACGAGAGAGAAAGGGATCGGATGTTCAATAAGTTAAGACCTATACCAGTTCTGAAGAAAGAATGGAGAAAGAAGGAACAGACCGATAGTGACTCAGATTAATCGGTCGAATCCGGATCTCCGATGATACGGGACGATACCCCACCAATGGATATAAACATCGGATCTCCGATGATACGGGACGATACCCCACCAATGGATATAAACATGGTATTCACTTTGCCTGCTGAGTTCAAGACCGAGGAATCGGCTGAAGAGGTGTTCGCCCAACTATGCCTCGGCGCACCGGACGCTGTGTTTGAAAAACCACAGGATATGCATCGGCATCTGAAACCTTTATACCTAAAAGGGTATATTAATGGCCGACCGATATCTCGTATGTTGGTCGATGGTGGGGCGACAGTTAATCTAATGCCGTTAAGTACTTTCAGAAAATTAGGTAAAGCCGATGAAGATTTGATCAAAACTAACATGGTGCTAAACGACTTCACGGGGGACCCTACTGAAGCTAAAGGCGTAATGATGTCGGAATTAACAGTCGGTAATAAAACTTTGCCGACTGCATTTTTCGTGATAGAAGCCAAAGGCAATTACAGTGTGCTCCTGGGACGGGACTGGATCTACGCCAATTGCTGCATACCATCAACTATGCATCAGAAGTTGATACAATGGAACGATGATACAGTTGAGGTGGTGCCAGCCGACACATCGGCTCATATCGCCATGGCCAGCCCTGATACCAATTGGCCGCACGAAGAAGCTGAATGTATATCAGGAAAAGCATTGGACGATTGCGATTTTATCTGCATCGAGAAGTCAGGATTCAAGCCGATCAGCGTCAAACCTAATACGTTTGATCGCATTGCACGAAGTAGTGAGAAGATGGAGTTCAAGACACTAGCAAAGCTACAAGAAAAGGCAAGAAGCTATCGGCAAGAAGAATACGAAGAAGCTGTTGAGGATTTTGAAGAAGAAAGAGAAGGGTTAGGATTTACTTCTGCCGATTTGCTCGAAGAGATCGACATTGGGGAAGGTGAAAGTAAAAGACCAACATTTGTAAGTGCTAAGTTAGAACCCAGTTATAAAGCAAAGTTGGTCGAAATACTCAAAAAATATAAAGATTGCTTTGCGTGGGAGTATTATGAGATGCCAGGTTTAAGCCGACAGCTAGTTGAACATCGGCTACCTATAAAACCTGGGTATCGGCCATTCAAACAATATCCTAGGCGGTTTAATCCTACGTTGTATGACGCTATAAAAGAGGAGGTAGGACGATTGCTAGAAGCGAAGTTTATCCGGCCTTGCCGATACGCTGAATGGGTCTCGAATATCGTCCCTGTAAAAAAGAAAAATGGCAAACTTAGGGTGTGCGTTGATTTTAGAGATTTGAACAAAGCAACACTAAAAGATGAGTACCCGATGCCTATAGCCGATATGCTTATCGATGCTGCGTCCGGAAATAAAATCATAAGTTTTTTGGATGGAAACGCCGGATACAATCAGATATTCATGGCCGAAGTCGATATACCCAAAACGGCTTTCAGATGCCCAGGAGCTTTAGGGCTATATGAGTGGAAAGTTATGACCTTTGGTTTAAAAAATGCCGGCGCCACTTATCAGCGTGCTATGAACCATATTTTCCATGACCTGATCGGCAATACTGTGGAAATATACATCAACGATGTGGTGGTAAAGTCCAAAGAAGACTGGCAGTATTTAGCCGATTTGGAAAAGATGTTCGAAAACACGAGGTTACATGGATTAAAAATGAACCCTCTCAAGTGTGCCTTCGGAGTATCGGCTGGACAGTTCCTTGGGTTTACCGTACATGAAAGGGGAATTGAAGTAAATCAGGCTAAAGTAAAAGCTATAGCCGATACTAGGCCGCCGACAAGCAAAAAGGAGTTGCAAGTATTGATAGGGAAAATCAACTACTTGCGACGTTTCATCTCGAACTTGTCAGGACGTATTCGGGCCTTCACACCGCTGCTGAAAATTAAAGACGACCAAGAATTCAAATGGGAAACCGATCAACAAAAGGCTTTCGACGACATAAAAGGTTATCTAATGAGTCCACCAGTATTGACCGCACCAAAACATGGTATACCTTTTAAACTATATATATCGGCTGAAGGCGATACAGTGGGAGCAGTTTTAACACAGGATGTCGATAGGAAAGAACGAGCGATATTTTATCTAAGCCGACGCCTGTTAGATGTAGAAACCAGGTATCCCCGAGTAGAAAAATTGTGCCTATCTTTGTATTTTGCTTGCACTAAATTAAGGCATTATATGCTGGCATCAAGATGCGTCATAGTCTGCAAAACCGATATAATCAAGTACATACTATCTGCACCGATTTTGCGAGGTCGGCTTGGTAAATGGGCATACGCCTTAACTGAGTTCGATTTGACCTATGAATCGGCTAAATCTGTGAAAGGGCAAGCTGTAGCCAATTTTGTCGCAGGAAGTGAAACATTAACAGGAACGACCGATGTAGCTCCTTGGCAGTTGTATTTCGATGGATCCGTTTGCCAAGAAGGCGAGGGCATCGGTGTAATATTAATTTCACCTAGAAGACAGGAGTACGAGTTCATGTATCGGCTAACTAGCCGATGTTCAAATAATCAAGCAGAGTATGAAGCGTTATTAAGGGGGCTACAATTGCTAGACAACATCGGGATAAAAGACGTCGAAGCTTTTGGAGGCTCGATGTTAATTGTACAGCAAGTCAAGGGGGAATACCGATGCAACGATGGTGCGCTAACCCGATATTTACAGCAATGCCTCCAGATTATTGAGACGTTTACTACGTTTTCTATAGAACACATCCCCAGAGAAGCTAATGACAAAGCAAACCGGTTGGCACAATGTGCATCAGGGTATAGGATTGAAAGCCGACATGAACCAATCGAGCTAAACGTTTGGCCGATCTTATGTGTCCATCCTGTCGACTGGAGAACTGAAATAAGGGATTATTTATCAGACCCATCTAAGCCGACTGAGCAAAAGGTCAGGCGCAAAGCACTCAAGTATATTCTACAGGAGGATGTATTATACTTTCGAACCATGGAAGGTTTATTGCTAAGATGCCTAGGAAATGAAGAAGCCAAAATAGCAATGGGAGAAGTCCATGAAGGAATTTGTGGATCACACCAATCAGCCCATAAAATGAAATGGATACTGAGACGAACGGGATATTTTTGGCCGACGATGTTAGAAGACTGCTTCAAATATTATAAAGGATGCCAAACATGCCAAAAGTTTGGTAACATACAGTCAGCACCGGCATCGGCTTTGCATCCGATCATCAAACCATGGCCGTTTAGGGGATGGGGTATAGATATAATCGGCCAGATATTTCCGTCATCTAGCAAGGGACATAAATTTATTCTCGCGGCTACAGATTATTTCTCAAAATGTGTTGAGGCTGTACCACTCAGGAAAGTTACTAGCAGAGAGCTGATCGACTTTGTAAATGAACACATCGTCCATCGGTTTGGGATCCCGCAAACGATCACTACCGATCAAGGGACTGTGTTCATGTCAAAGGAGTTCAAAGACTTTGCAGGAAGTTTTGGGATAAAACTACTCAACTCCTCCCCTTATTATGCTCAGGCCAATGGGCAGGCCGAGTCGACGAACAAAACCTTAATAAAGCTAATAAAAAGAAAAATCGAGGAAGAACTAAGGAAATGGCATTCAACGCTATCGGAAGCTTTATGGGCTTATCGGCTATCTCATCACGGATCAACTAAATTATCGCCTTTTTAGTTGGTATATGGACAAGAAGCCGTCTTGCCCGTGGAAATTAACATCGGCTCAATAAGGCTATTTAAGCAAAATAATTTGCCGGCCGATTAATACAAACAAGCAATGCTTGACAATCTAGATGACTTAGCCGAACTAAGGCTGATTACGTTGGATCGGCTTAAAAAGAATAAGGAAAGGGTTGCCAAGTCATATAATAAAAAGGTGATTTTAAAATCTTTTAATCAAGCCGATTTGGTATGGAAAACCATTTTGCCGATCGGTTCGAAAGATAGTCGATTCGGTAAGTGGTCTCCAACGTGGGAAGGGCCTTATAAGATAAATCGGCCAATTAACGGGAATTCGTATATATTGGAGTCCTTAGACGGATTCGTACTACCTAAAGCAATCAATGGAAAGTACTTGAAAGCATATTACCCCAGCATATGGATTGGGTCTTAACCACAGGAAAAGCGTCGAGGATCAAGAAACACATGCATATAAAATCGGTTACACAGCCGATCGAGCCAGTTTCCAAAACAAACGTCATCCCAAGGTTAAGTGTTTACAAAAGGTCGGCTACACAGCCGATACTATTAATTCAAAGTTTAGTGAAGTCCTGATCCGGGCAAATGGGCTCCCAAAGCCAATAGTGCCGCTGCCGCTCTGCCGATAGTAGCTTGAACACTATCTATTAGTTGTTGATCGGCCCCTGCATCACCTGGAACTGGGACTATTTTGGCCGATTGGGTCTTGACTTGTGCAAAAACCTCGCCAATTCGCCGCCTCTGAACGGCCAGTGAAGACATGGAGTCTGTGATGCTAATCTGGCATTCTGCAAGTTCTTTTGTGACCAAGGCCAACTGTTCTTCAAGTTTGATCTTGGTCGACTCCAGCTCTTGAGATCTGTTCTTGGCCGATTTTAGTGTAGCAGCGCCCTGATCAAATACGCTCTTCTGAAGTTTGGCATCTGCTATAAGCTTGTCCAAGAGCTGTTGATCGGCTTGCTGGGCCTTCCTCTGTTCAACCCTTAGTTTGGCTGACTCCACGTCCAGCCGACGAGCGTCTAAATGGCATACCTCTAGCAATGCATTCATAGCGGTAGGGGGAAGATCGGCTTGCATGGCCGCCATTGCATTCCTCAGGGGTTGGGTATTGGCCAAAAGAGCCGCTTCCGGCTGCATCACTTCGTCCAGGAGGCGGTTGAGGCACTCTTGCATACCCGGTTCAGTAGTAACCGCAGCAGATGCTGGCGCGGAGGCCGCTATTATACGTTGAATATCGGCTGGGTAGTCATCAGTCGCTAGAACCTCTGGGTCGTCAAGCTCATCCAAAGTGAAGCCCAGAAGATCGGCCGGGTCCGTTAATGGCACCTTTGGATCAGGATCGGATATGTCGATCGTCGGGGGCAGTACTACTGGCGGCGATGGAAGGATAGCCGATGTAACTCCTTGGGGATCGGCTACAACACCCGCTATTTGTACCGATGGAGATTGCTAAAAAAAAGTGATCAGCAATATAAAAACAAATATAACAGCAACATTCTAAAAGGGACAAGACTTACATCGGTAGCTGAGTGCTCCGGGGAGCCACCGGACGGATACCTTACAGGTCTTGGAGAGCGCCTGGTGGATTTCTTCCTCCTCTCTGTGAGGGACTAAGTCAAAACTTGATAACACAAGGAACATAATAGCCGATATGAAAAGTGATTTACTTGGAGCACGTTGGCGAGCTAAGTCCGACAGGGATGGGCCTTGGATGCCCAAGTTACCTGAAGTATATCCCGTAGTACCGACAGACTGACCCGGGCGTCTCTGTCGGCCACTACTGGCAGAGGCATGAGGATCGGCTATTCGTTCACCGGCATCCATGCCGCCCTGGAAGGATCAAAAGCTTTTTTAGACAGAAGCCGATAACTAGCATGAAAACAGAAGGATATAAAGCGCCGGTACCTCTACAGCTACTGAGGAGTTGCTATAACTAGAGCTCGCGCTTGACCCAGAAGCTACCATCGGCTCATGAAAATCGGGCAAAAATAAGTGGATTATGGCCGACGGAGTCCTATCCATAAGTACAGCTTCTGATATTCTAGCCCACCACTGTGAGAATGCAGCTGACCGACGGGAATTAAGGACAAAATGCGGTGTCGATAGAACTTGCAACCCATCGGCTACTTCAAGGATAATCTCCGCGGCGATGCTGTTAGATACCCGAGCGAGAGGTTCGACACAAGATAGTAGAGGAAAGGAGGGGATGGTTTGCCCAAAACCCAATTGACGGGCATAGATCGAAGGGTGATAAAACTCATAGGATGGCTGGGATGTCCGATTGCGTGTATTTAAGCCAGCATGAATAATGCAAGGGGAGAGGATGATTTTGTACAAGTCTAAAGTAGATTGAGCCATCAAAGAGCTGTCGGCATCTAAGTGGAGGAATGATGGGTATGGGCAATCGGCTACATCAGTGTATCGGAAGAAGTCTTGTTGACCAAAAGAAGTCCTGTCTAGGGTAAGAAAGAAGCTGAGGTATTTGTGCAAGCCGATAGGATCTATTTTTAGTTCACCAGCTGAAGACATGATGAATCTCTCACCATAAGATCGGCTAACTCTATACTGGGGGACTACGTGTTCCAGATAATCTTCCCGAGGGAAAGTTGAACTCCCTGAAGGCTCAGATAAGATGGATCGGCTAAACATGCAATGGAGCCACGTCTGGATAAACCACAAAGGGCCTCCTATGTTGCCAACGACATGTTTTGCAAAGCCAGAAAAAAGCCGACTACGAATTACATACATCATTTGATATACCGCCCCAAGGAACATTTTGCCGAGAGAAAGCCGACGCCCCTCCACCAAACGTTCCGCCACCAACTGAAAAGATTGGGTGGGACCAAGGGAGGCACCACATAACAAGTATCGGTCTAGCCAAAGATTGAGAAAAGCGACATGCTCTTCGGCCGATACCGGACCATTGACCTTATTGTGATTCTGAATATACTTGTGCCATCCCTCACCTTTCTTTCGGATTAATTTAAAAATGGGCTTCCCGCTAAAGGCCGATAGCTGATCCCCATCTGGCCTGAGGCAGCATAGTTGGGCCACATCTAGTAAGGTGGGGCCGATTGGACCAGACGGGAATAGAAAAGCGTTGAAAGAATCCAACCAAAAGTAACAAGCTGCAGCTACCAAAGATTCATTGGCCTCAGGATCGGCTAAACTTAAGGGGAGGGACTCAGCTATGCCCATTCTCTCCAATTCTACCCTCTTTTGAGCCGATACCCTAATAAACCAGGATCTCCATCCCTTCATATTTGTGGGCCAAGCCCTAAAACTTTTTCCCCACTCAGAAATATTGTACCCAGCAGCCGACAATGGGAGCCTAGGGATCTCATCATTGATAACTGTGTCGGCCGACATAGTACCTATCGGTCCTAGGAAGAATTGATTTGAACTTTGAGGAATTGGAACGAATACCTGCGAAGGGACCATGTCAGCCGATTTCAAAAGAGTGAAAGAGAGGTGAAGAAAGCCGATGATGCGTGATCCGAGAGCTTGAAAGCGTGCAAATGACCGTGGGGGACCCCCATATTTATACCACGGTGAAAAGAAGGCGAACGGGCGGGAGCGGTTGTGCATTAAAAACGCACTGAGATTTTTACGGCACGGTTAACGGGGTGGTTCCCGAAAAAGATTCTTCTATAAAGCCGATACGGACGAAAAGCCGATTCTTTTTGGAAAATAACAAGTTATCTTCCAAAAACGGGGGGCATATGTTTGCACCAAAATTCGGCATGTATCAAAATCAGTGCGAATCGGATAAAAGAGTCCGTATGAAGAAGAGATTGGTAGGCGAATCAGAAGGAAACTCCGTCCCTAATAAGGAAACCGGATCAGAGGCCGATACGGATTAATAACGTATCCATGTACAACTCGGATCGGCCGGGCGTATTATAAAAAGGGGGTGTACGTCGAAGTGAAAGGACATCAATCAATCCAATAACACCATCTACTTTTTACAAGCCCTTTTTTACATCGTCTTTTAGTTTCATAGACCTCCTCGCAAGTCGACGGAATCAACATAGCTGCGCATCGCCGATTGTTGGTTTTAGCCGATTTCACCAGGTTCAATCTGCTTTGTTTTGCTGCGCATCGCCTTCTCAAAGCCGATTTTACCTTGTATCCGGATTAACCGTAGTTGGTTGATCTAGTTATCTCCTAATCGGTCTTCAGCCAACTAGCGTTAAGCCGATAATCTTTTGCTTATCGGCTTTGATCAAGTTACAAATTCTACCTTGTTAATTTCAGGTCAAATTGACTGGCACGCTCTGCAAACCCAGTGTTTGTCTTGTGTATTCGAGGCTAAGGATCCTGCTTCACATTTTTAGCGCGAACATATTTTGGCACGCCCAGTGGGACACAGGAAAATCAAAAAAAAATGTCATCAACCGATAAGCCTGCGGTCACCGCCGATATCAACGCTGATGCTATAATCGCGCCTCAAATGGCCGATTTAACCCCTGAACAGCGAAAAGAAATCGAAGACCGAAAGGCAGCCTTGGAAGATATGATGCTACGGTGCTTCCAGAAAACACGCCGTGGCGTTACTCAAAAGACTGCACTCCCAAGCATCAATCCTATCGGGGATTCATCATCCGATTCGGTAAGCCGATACGCACCCGCTCAAGCCGATTTATCAAATATGATTGAGCAATCTGTTCATCATGCGCTAATTAACCAATCATCGGCTCTAGTATCTACTTTAAAGCCGATGATAGAAAATAGTGTGAAAACGATCGCTCAGGAATTGGCTTTGTCTGGAAACCTACTAGATCCGCCACAAACCATCCCTACCTACCCAGTATATTCCATAACCCCTAACACCAGTACAGTAAAAATGTCGGCTCAAACACCTGTCATGATGCCGACTCAACCTACTATTCTTAAACCAAGCATACAGAGAGATGGGTTTACGCACTACCATGGGCACACGGATGGGGCTAAGATAAGCGCATCAAATCCGTCGAACGAACCCTCCAATAGCATCGGTTTATCGGCTTATCAGCCGATCGAAACGGATCAGGTTCCGCAATCACGGGGAGCCACAACCGTGAAACAAGCGCCGTATAGGGTGGTGCCGTACGTTGAACCTTTCGCGCCCATACCCGATACATTGAGTTTTAATCAGGAATATGACCAAGTACCAAGACCTCCTGTGGCACGATTTGGACAAAGGGCCGAGTTTGCACTTGGGGGGCAGGGCGTGAACAATGAAAATTGGCAGTGTTCGATTGCACCACAAGCCGACAATGTCAATTGGGCAGAACAAATTGCCAACGTGTTGAGAGAACAGTTCGGTATGCAACCCAGAGGAAGGGTAATCGGCTACAAGAAGCCGTATCCCGATTACATAGACCGTATGCATTACCCGCACAACTTTAGGATACCAGACTTTGCTAAATTCTCGGGCGATGATTCTGTTACCACGATTGAGCATATCGGACGATTTATGGCTCAGTGCGGGGAAGCTGCACAGTCCGATGGACTAAAAATTAGGTTATTTCCTTTATCGTTGTCGGGTGCTGCGTTCACTTGGTTTACTAATCTGCCCCCAAATTCAGTTCATGTGTGGAATGATTTAGAAAGCCGATTCCATGAATACTTCTTTTCGGGAGTAGTCCCATGCGTTGGAAAGAGGAGTCCAGTGCGGGGGCGTCTCGGGTCGTTCCAAACTGAAAGAAGACGCGCAGTAGTCCCATGAGTATCCAAAGATATTTTAGGATCAACCAATTTGGATGTTTCTTTACCGTGGCGCTGAAATTTTGATTCTACCCCAATTCGGCTTCCACCGGAAGCGAGGAAGAAAAGTCCGATTTGTAGAGGTTTTGAGCGTGGTAAGGGAAATGGTTGGTTGCTTCGAGTTCAACTGGGTTTGGAGGTTCTATCCATCCGGTTAAATAGCTAGGAAAGGCGGTAGGGAGTGAGGTTGATACGGAAAAGAATGGCGGTGGTCTCGGCTGCCGCTGGAATCCCCCCCTTTGGCTCGGCCAAGGGTCAAAAGGACACGGTGTGGCTGCAGTGGTGATGGCAGGGGCGACCTCGAGGCATACGCGGAGTTGCGGCACAGAAAAGACAAGAGAACGAGGCGGTTCGGTCTTGCCAAAGGAGCAGAGAATGAGAGAGAGAAAGAAAGAGAGCAAAGGGAAGAAGAAGCTCCTGGCAAGGGGTGCCCACCAGCAGAGAGAGACGCGAGAGAAAGAGAGAAGGGGTTCGGGAGCAATGACGTGTGGGCTCGGCCCGAGGTGGAGGCCCACCTGGCAGTGTCGTGAAGGGACTGGAGGTGTCTGGCGCATGGCCCCACGTGTAAGGGGACACAAAAAAGGATTAGCTCCTCAGCCGACAACGGAAAGAACGATTTAATTCACGGGTCATTTCAACCCTAGAATTTTCAAAACTCTTTGACCAAGTTGCTAGATAAGTTACCTACCGATGGTAAAATTTTGAGATTAACATGAGCTACGGTGATTTAATTAAAAATCTGACAACGCAGACTGCATAATAAAATTCAAATCGGTTTTTGAATTAATTCATGATCTAAATTAACATATTAATTTTTAAAACTTTTACTGAGAGTGTGAATCTATATTATGGTTCTATAATAAAAATTTCAAAACTAATATCACCGTATTTATTTTTCTAAAATTCTTTTACTATTTTTCACAGAATTTCAACACTGCAATGTTTATATACAAATAAATATCTAAGCTATTTATTAATTTTTGCAGATTTTTGTAGATGAAGGTAAAGTATCTAAGTTCACATGGTAAAAATTCTGAGGCCTAAAAGGCTCCACGCATTTCTCTAAAAATCTGGCAAGGGCTGGTCAAGAATTGATTTTTGCCTACATAAAATTGTTACATCAACATTTAAGTGCTTCCACAAGATCTTTTGACCATCTAGGAGTGTTTCTAGGGCAGTCCAAGGTCAGGTATAAATTTACTAAGGGAATTTTCATTTTTTTTTTACCGTTTTACCACTCTACCATTTCCTCTCTTTCTCAATACCAATAAGTATTTCCTTCACTCAATAAATCAACAAATACACACAAAAATTATGAAATACAACAATAAATTAATTTCACATTTCTAATATTGAATTTTAAACTTTTATAATTTTGAGGATGTTACAGTGGCCACGGCCTGCCGCTCCCACCCGTCGGTAGCCGCGAGCCGCCGCCGCAAGTAGCCACCGCTCCACCCGTGATTTGTGCAGCAGATTGAGATCTGTTTCCCCGTAGTTTTGCAGATATGGAGGGCAAACCGAGATAAAGTGATAGCAGAGAGAGGTTGTTCACGTGATGGATGTGGATAACGATAGATGAATGGTCAGGATGAATGAGCGATGTCGGGATGGGCTTGGCTAGCAGTACATACATTAATTAATACACATGGTTGACAAGGTTCATTTTAAAAAAGCACGCATGTGAGATCTACATGCTCCATTTTAAAGACTAGCATGGAACGCTACAATTGACGGTTTCAGAAGAATGGACATCGAATTCAATTTTCAAAATCCAGTATGCACATGTTTCAAGTAGGAGTGAAAACAGATCGGATACGGGTGGATATTGCTTTTTCTATATCCTAACAAAAAAAATATAGATGCCAAGTTTAAGACCCTATGCGTTCACCGGGTAATAATATATGTTTTGGAAAATATTAGAGATTAAGCTGCACACATATTTATGTTGACGAATATATCTTTTCCAAGAAAAATGTAGAAAGATCCTAGACGTAAAGACGGGACCTGTTTGTTATTTTTTTTTACCTAAACGCTATTTCAAAAAATTAGAAAATGGCTCGTTCAATATTCGTGTTTAACTGGTGGTTTTTTTTGCAAAATAACGAAGGAGGGACCTAAACTCAAATCAAAATTAACAAAAAAAAAATGACCATAAGTAGGGGAGGTGAGATTATACATCCATATCCATTTCGTAGTAGAAGTTAATTTTATGTGAGGGGCTAACCTCGAGACCCAACGGCTGCGCCAAACCCAGCGCAAGCCGCCCTTTAGCCATTGTTCCCAATACCGCAGATCATCGACGGGATCCAACTGCCGTGGCTGCAGCAGGAACCATGGCCAACTTGTCGAAGCTTTTCGACCATAATAATCCAACGATACCCCACCCGAGGGTAATAGATTTCCAAGGGCATCTTTGACAACGCGACCACATCAACAAACACGGTGACAATCCAGAAGCAATATCTTCGATCACTCACGCCATCGGACCCAAACAACCCGATGACGCTAGTAATGCTGTCCTTTTATTTAGATATTTGGAATATCGTCTTAACTCTGCTCAAAATCGATTCGTTGAATCGACCCCGAGTAACCTGTGGTTATCACAAGGACTCGAAGTGGGTTGAACAATAGGCACTCGACCTGGCACTCAATACTTGACGATCTCACTCTACTCGAATTGATCGACCTGAAATACACGGAGATCGTACCACACGTGGTATCACACACATCAGGCTACTACCAATATCTCAGACCCGAATTACACCAAATAATATATACGTGGAAATATCTCATTACAATGGAGATTTTTTTTTTCAAAATGACGTTTATTAGCGAGACTTATATCTTAATATTCCTCTCCTCGTCAGAAATCTACTGGTGAAATCCGTCCGTCAATTGGAAACGCATATATTAGTTGGGTGGGCACGGAAAATAGATTCGGTAGTAATTGCTTCTGTTGAATTTTCCATTCAGGACAATAACATTGTTAGATTTTTTAAAAATTACTTAGGCTTAATAATCATTTGAATTTTTTATGGGAACATTGGTTTGGTGTCAGGATCATCCAAACAAAATTCAAAATTTTTTGACATGGTTTAAACCATTTTTCGTACAGTTAAATATTTTTTGACCGCAAATATTTTTCCCGGCAATAACAGAGGAAGGACGAATGGAAAACGGATTTGTGTATTTTTTTAAGGAAAAATGGACCACGAAAACATAAAAGCGGTCGCGTGTACGAACGAAAAATGGATTTGTGTTTTTTTAGGAAAAATGGACTACAAAAACTTTTTTTTCCCTGGTTCCGGAGGAAAAACGGACTACGGAAATATTTTTCCGGCAAAAACGGAGAAAGTATGAACGAAAAACGAAAATATTTTTTTAGGGAAAATGGACCACAAAAATATTTTTCCCGGGGTCCGGAGAAAAAACGGACAACGAAAACATTTTTTTTCGGACAGAAACATAGAAACGACGAACGAAAAACGAATTTGCATTTTTTTTTTTTGAGAAAAAATGGTCCAGAGAAAAAACGGACCACGAAAATATTTTTCCTGGGAAAAACAGAGAAAGGACCTGGACGTAAGAAATAGGGACATATTTGTTATATATTTAGATCTGATCGCTATCCTGAAAAATTAGAAAATGGCTCGTTCGCGATTCGTATTTAACGAGAGCCTCTTTCCGTAAAACGGCGAACGGGGGACCTAAATGCGAACCGAAAAAATGTTTTTTCCCCTCACAAAAAATTTGCAAAAAGACTTCTTCATAAATTAGAATGACCTATCTGTGATTTATAGGATTGGAGGGATTTTTTTTTAAATAGAGGAGAGAGAAAGGGAAGGGGCAACGTGGATAGCTCCTCCAGAGCGGCGTTTCTTCGGGAAGTGTTTTATGGCGTATTGAGGCCATCCTTCCTTGTGACTTTTAACACTTGTGCAATCTACTGCAAAAGGCTAGGACATCAACAGTTCAACACTATCATCGCATCAGACACCAGGACATGTTACACATGCAACAAGCCTGTCTGACACAGAAATATTTCTCTTGATGGACCATTTGTACTCCTCCATTGCTCCATTAGCAACTGTGCCAGAGACAAATGTGACAGACCGCCTTTTTACGGGCAGAACGTGACCTCACAACAGTTACCCAGGAAGACTAACTATTGGAAAAGACAAGAGTATATTGCCAGGCAAAAGCAAATCCAACTCTTTTTATTCAATATAGGGCCCAACGGCCAGGGTTTTACAAAAGAGGGCGCAGCAGGGCCCGAATATCTTACAAGCAAAACACCGCACAGGCCGACCTGAGCAAAAGACTAAGACCTCAAAACCAAACGAGATCGCCATCTATGAATTCCTGATACGCTCCAGCTTCTTCAAACTCTGAAAGGGGGTCGGGGGTTGCAAGGGTGAATACGGGAGTACTCAACAAGTCGCACGGGATCACTGAATACTATATGCAGGGAATTATCCAATGGAAGGGACTAGGGTTTAAGTATCTGGATGCAGTTTTATTTTCCAATTCATTTTACATTTGAAGCACAAACCAAAAATAATAGTAAGGGGGTTTCACAAGTTCAACACCACTTATCCACATTCACCAAATTTACCAAAACAATTACTTGAGCTTGGTTACGGGTATCACCCCAATTCCAACTTAACTTCATTAACCGGAAGTACGGCGTATTCGAATACCATCATAATTATCTCTGCAGAGGTGCTCAACTTTACCCACAAGATATCTACGACCGTTAATGTCAAGCGCTAACAAACATGCAACTTAAATGCATGCGGCCGGGTCGAGATCATCATAGCATTTCATTAATCATTCATGTTGTTTAGTTGTTAACCGATAGGTATACAGCTACCTTGGACTCACAGTCCCCCTTAGCACCTACCGTTGTGAGAACCAAGAATGACACTACGGATCATTCCTGTTCCACTCACCCCCGGTATACTTCCCTGCCGGGAAGGCCGGTCCCTATTCCCCAGGGGAATAGTAGTTTTGAAAGAATCCAATTTTAGGTTTAGGAATGATTAATTTACCGAGCTATGTCGGAGACAGGCCTACTGACCAGTCCGACCTGTGGTTGAGCGGGTACTTAAGTTATTTACTTTGCTCAAGGGGGTTATTAATCTTATACTGCCAAAGATCAAGCCTTCATTCACCGCTTATTCCGGCATCCCATACTACCGGTCATCAGCCAAACCAAGGAATTAATCATCAGCCGGGGATCGGAGTTACATCCACTCCGGGATTTATCCGATTCTGTCCCCCAGACTGTAGCACTTTCACAAACAACCGAATCCGAGATTCGGCAGCACTTTATTTCCAATTTCAAAAGCATTTGAGCTAACTACAGGATTAATAATAACTAACTTAACAGGGTAATAGTAGTCATCTAGGGTTACAAGGGATTTAGTATGGTTCAATATTTTTCAAGGAAGTTTCATGAGCAATTCGGCATTTAACTAATATCATGTCATTCCAAAATATTGTTTTCAATATTTCAACATACAGTAAAATAATGCGATACAAAATAATTAATACTATAGCATAGCATGATTGGATCAACATGATCAAAGGTGTACGGCTTGCCTTGCTCGGCGATCGGATCGGCTGAACTGTAGAGGAAGTAGTCGTTCTGAGCTCCCGTCGGGTCCAACGTCTGCTCCGGGAACTTCTCCGGGAACTGCGTCTGCTCCTGGAACTGTCCAACATCCGGATCTAGCGCGACAAGAACAAACGACAATAAAGAAACGAAAAACGGAAAAGAAACGGAAACGAAAAACGAAACTGAAAACCGGAACCGGGCCGAGGAGAGAACAGGGGCGAATTGGGCATTTTGGAATTTTGGGGACTCCGGATTGAGGAACGGAGGGCATTTTTGGAATCAGTGGATCGAAACGGTTCGGATAGTGTATTTGGTGGGTTTTGGGGGCTCACGGAATTTTTCGGGATTTTTCTGGCATTTTTCTGGATTTAAAACCAAATTTCGGAATTAATTAATTAAAACCAAAAATCGGCTTTTACTGTTCCGGGGGAACTGGGCTGGCTTCTGGCGCGGGGACTGGGCCACGGCCCAGTTGCGGGAGGGGAGGGGAGCTGGGCGACGAGCTAGGCTTCGGTCCAGCCGAGCGGAGCGGAGGGGAGGGTTAGGGCAAACAGGGGTGAGGGCGGCGCGGGACGGCGCGGCGGCGGCCGGAGGTGGAGGGGAGAGGGGCTCACCGGTGAGGGCGGGGGAGCGGGGTGAGGAAGGAGTGGAGGGGTGGGGCTCCTTTTATAGGGCTCGGCGGGGAGAGAGAGAGAGGGCGAGGGCGGCGACACGGGCGCGGCGGCGGCGGTCGCATGGAAAGCATGCGCGAACGCGAGGGCGCGAGGTGGCGGGAGGCGCACGGCCGGGCGATCGGGCGCAGGCGAGAGCGAGGGCGGCGCGAGCGGGCGCAGGGCGAGAGCGAGGGCGGCGCGAGCGGGCGCAAGGGCGCTGCCAGCAGCGAGGCGGTGGCACGGCCGGCCATGGGCGCGGACGGCGCCGGCCGAGGAGACGGTCCTGGCCGGCGGGCTGGCCAGGGAGCTGGGCTGGGCCGGAGGCCAACAGGCCAGAGAAATGAAGAACGGGCCGGAAGGCCCAAAAGGAATTGGCCCAAAACCGAAAACAAAACAAAACCCAAAACAAACGCAAAATTCAAACTTCAAATTCAAAAATTTGAATATGAAATTTGAAAGAACTCCAATTAAATTCATTTTGAATTTTTGGGTTGTTTCAACAAATTACGCGGACCGAAACAAGTGATTTAACAGTCTAATTGTAGAGCCACACCAGCACTACAGCACAACATTTCAATGCGTCAGACTGACATCTGAATTCTTCCTGGCATGGCTTCCTGGCATGGCATGGTTGTCTTTGGGTCATGGCACTACTACAGAACCGGTCATCACAAGCGGTTCGTAACCGCTTTCAGAAGCGGTTTTAGAACCGCTGGTAAGCAACCGGGAGTGATACCCTTCGGGGTATCACAAGCGGTTCGGACAACCGCTTGTGGTGAGACACCACAAGCGGTTCGAAAGGCGTCCAGGAAGGCTCGGGGGAGTGCCACGTGGGAGATCTTCACAAGCGGTTTGTGTTATAAACCGCTTGTGAAGACTTCCTCTCCACAAGCGGTTCGTGTTATAAACCGCTTGTAAAATGTTCTATAAGCGGTTCCAATTAATAACCGCTTGTAGAGAGAGATCTCTACAAGCGGTTCTAATTAATAACCGCTTGTAGAGAGAGATCTCTACAAGCGGTTCCAATTAATAACCGCTTGTAGAAGCTCTCTCTACAAGCGGTTATTAATTGGAACCGCTTGTAGAAGCCATCTCAGCGGTTATAATTGGAACCGATACATACTACTTAAAAGAGTGTGTTGCCTATTACGGTTGACAAGAACTCTCCTCTCCCCCCTGGCTAGCGCGGGCGCTTGAGTGCGGGCTCGAGGTCGCCCGTTCGAGCCCCACTCGCGCCCCGCCGGCCATTCTTTTTTTTTTCTTTTAAACCTTTTTTTTTTACTTTCTTTACCTTTCATTTTTTTTACTTTCTTTATTTCTTTATTTCTTTATTGTTTTTTGTTTATATTCTTCATTTGTTAAACCTTTCTTTTTTTTTCTTTTAAACCTTTCTTCTTTTTTTTTACTTTCTTTATTCTTTATTCCATACGGTTTATTTCTTTATTGTTTTTTGTTTATATTCTTCATTTGTTAAACCTTTCTTTTTTTTTCTTTTAAACCTTTCTTCTTCTTTTTTTACTTTCTTTATTCTTTATTCCATACGGTTTATTTCTTTATTGTTTATTGTTTTTATTCTTCATTTGTTAAACCTTTCTCTTTTTTTTACTTTCTTTACCTTTCTTTTTTTTATTTTCTTTATTTCTTTATTGTTTTTTGTTTATATTCTTCATTTGTTAAACCTTTCTTTTTTTTCTTTTAAACCTTTCTTTTTTTTACTTTCTTTATTCTTTATTCCATACGGTTTATTTCATGAGGTTTATTTCAAATAAACATGTACAGTAGAAGACACGTCTAAAAATGATCACACAAGTTCAAATAAATAAGTTCATACAGTAATACTGCATTTTAAGTAGTACCATACTATGTCTTTACAAGTCTTCCTTCGTTATGATCGTGACGTATGTAAGGAGCATCCAGGTCTGTGTCATTCAGGAGGCTTATGTCAACATCCACCGCAAAAGGAGGGAGCTCGTCGAACTGACTATAGTCTTCCTCATCTGTGACGTCCTCAACTCCGACAATCCTTCGTTTGCCTTGGAGAACCACGTGTTGCCTTGGCTTATTATTATTATTATCTTTCTGCTTCTTAGGCTTGCTTGACATGTCTATTACATAGAAGACCTGTCTCACATCATTTGCAAGGACGAACGGTTCATGCCTATAGCCGACTTGCGTGAGGTCAACGGTTGTCATGCCGTATTTGTCGACCTTTACGCCGCCTGAAGTCAGTTTGACCCATTGGCACTTATATAGAGGGACCTTTAAAGGTCCATAGTCAAGCTCCCATATCTCTTCTATGAAACCATAATATGTGTCCACCTTTCCTTTGTTGTCTTCGGCATCTATACGGACACCGCTGTTCTGATTGGTGCTCTTGTCATCCTGGGATCTGGTGTAAAATGTGTAACCATTTATCTCGTACCCCTTGAATGTCACGATTTCACTAGAAGGTCCCCGTGCCAATCGTTGCAATTGTTCATTGTCTGACCCTTTGAAAAGGATATAGTTTTGTAACCAAGCGCCGAAAGAATCCATGTGCTTCAGTGTTATCCAATCCTCAGACCTCCCAGGGAATTCACGGCGTAGAATACTCTTGTGCTCAACAACATACGGGGCCACCACAGTTGATTGTTTCAAAACCGTGAAATGTGCTTGCTTAAATGTAAGAAGATCATTGCATGCAATTGCTTTCCTTCCTACTGTCCCTTTTCCCCGTAGCTTGCCCTCATGGCATGATATAGGGACGCCGATTGGATTTAGATCATTAATGTAATCCACACAAAATTCAATCACCTCCTCTGTCCCATAACCCTCGGCAATGCATCCTTCCGGACGAGAACGGTTACGAACATACTTCTTTAGCACACTCATGTACCTCTCGAAAGGGAACATGTTGTGCAGATACACGGGTCCGAGAATACCTATCTCTTTGACAAGGTGAACAGTGAGATGAACCATAATATCAAAGAACGCAGGAGGAAATATCATCTCAAGACAAACCACACTTTGTACCACGTCATCTTGCAGCTTACTTAGTTTATCTGGGTCAATGACCTTATGCCAAATTGCATTGAAAAAAGAACACAGCTTTGTGATTATCCCCCGTACCCACTCGGGAAGTATACCTCTTATAGCCACTGGGAGCAGCTGTGTCATCAACACAAGACAGTCATGGGATTTCAGGTGTACGATTTTATTCTCTTTCGTGTTTATGAGTCTCTTTACATTTGATGAGTATCCGGAAGGGACCTTCACACTATTCAGGCACTCTATCACGCTTTTTTTCTCTTCTTTGCTTAGAGTGTAGCTCGCAGGATGTAGGTAATGTTGTCCTTTTTCTCTCTTTTCCGGATGTAGGTCGTTCCTCAGTTCCAAGAGTTTAAGGTCCTTCCGACCTTGCAGTGTATCTTTTGATTGGCCATACATATCTATGTAGCCTAGCAGGTTCAAGCAAACATTCTTCGTGATGTGCATGAAGTCAAGTGAGTGACGAACCTCCAAGACTTCCCAATAAGGCAAGTCCCAAAATACTGACTTCTTCTTCCACATTGGCGCCTGACCATCCTCATTCTGCACATGTTTGCTTCCAGGACCCTTTCCGAATACTACTTTCAGATTCTTTACCATAGCAAGTACATGTGGCCCAGTACGATGCTGAGGCCTAGCACGAAGGTCTACTTGCCCGTTAAATTTCCTGCACTTCTTCCGCTGTAACACCCCAAAATTTTGCTTTTCTTCCAAAATATTTTTCAGAATTTTTCTGGAATTTTTCTGAGTCATTTGCTATTTTTAATGAATTAAATGAATTACTGGGAATTATTTTAATTATTAAATCGCTGGAAATTCGAGTTGGGTCAAGTACTGTTCATCCGACCGAGCCCGAGTCAGACTCGAGTTCGAGTCCGACCCGAGCCCGACCGCGCCCGTGGTCAAGCCGAACCCGCTCGCCCGGAACCCTAACCGCGTGACCGTTGGATCCAGATCCAACGGCCATGATTGAGCCACGTCACCGAGCCCGAGCCCGACCGAGCCAGCCCGGCTCGCGAGTCCGACCCGGACCCAAACTCGCGCACCGTTGGATCTCGATCCAACGGCTGTGCGCGTGCCACGTCACCCTAACCGTGTCGCCGCCGGACTCCGCCGCCGCAACGGAGAGGACCTCGGATTCCGCGCATTTCACGGACGCCGAGGGCCCTATTTATTGCGCCGCCACCCGTGTCGGGATCGCCGTTTCATTGCGCACCCGTAGCTCCAACCCACGCCGCTCAAGCCGCCGCCGTCAGCCCGCGCGAGCTCGCCGTAGTTGGAGGAGGTGTCCGCCGCGGTTTGCGCCGTTTTCCGCCGCCGTCCGTCGTCTTCCGCCGAGAAGGAGCCCAGATCCGGAATCCTCGCTTCGAGACGCACCCGAAGAGACCACCCACTTCGCCGGAGCGTGCCCGAAACGCCGTCGGTGTGGTCTTCGTTCTCAACGCCCGGGCCGAGCTCCGCCGTGGACATCGCAGACCCGCGAAGCTTCTCCACCGTCGGATCTTCATCGCACGGTCTAGATTCGTCCACGTCACCCACGGTAAAGAATCACGTGTTAATCTCCAGATCTAATCTCAACCGTTAGATCTAGATCCAACGGCTTAGATTGAACCACGTTCATAGCGATATATTGGATCTTGACCGTCCGATCAAGATCGAACGGTCCAGATCAGTGGAGTTGTTTTCCAGCCGCGTTAGCCAGATCTAATCCGGGCCGTTGATTTTCAAATCAACGGCCGAGATTGGCGCCACGTGTCGGGAAGCCTCGACCGCCGCGGTCAGCGCCGGCCCACGCTGGCAGTAGACGCCGACACGCGGCCCGCGTGTCGAGGACCCACCGCCGATCGTGAGCCGTGGGCGAGCCCACGGTGGACCGAGCCGAGATCGCGGCGCCGTCCGTGGACCCGAGGCCACGTCGTCACCCGATTGGTCCACGTGTCCTCGCCGACGCAATAAATGTTTTTCGAAAAGAAAATGATTTAATAATTCGGTTTAATAATTGATTTGAATTTCAAAACTTCAAACGCTTATAACTTTGCGTTTCAACTCCGATTTGAGTGATTCAAATTTCTAAATTTGTATAAAATTGAGATTTACCTAAATATGAATTTTATTTAATTTTGGACTAAATTTTTCTCTGTAAAATTATTTAATTGATTATTTATACTTTAAATAATCGTAACTTTGCATTTTAACTCCAAATTTGTGATTCCAGTTTCTAAAAACTCATAAAATTATGTTCTCTCTGTTTATGGATTTTATTTGGATGTTTGGACACTTTTTGCCTATTGTTTATTTGTGTATTTGCTATTTGCACGCTTTTACGAGTAGACGTTGAAGTCTGGGAAGGATTCGAAGGAGAAGTATTGACTCAGGATCCAACTCAAGACCAAGAACAAGTACTTTTTGAAGGCAAGTTGTGCTTTGACCATGTTGATCCTATTTCGAAATCTATTTTGATTTAACCTATTGCATGCTAGTTCAATTAGAAAATACTTTATTTAAATTTGGGGAATTAGATAAATACCAATTTGCTGTATGACACCTTGATTACTTAAATATGAGCCATGACCCCTTGTCACCCTAGTTGTGGTTTACTAGTTGGACATTATTAACTTGCCAACATGGGTTTTAGACCGTTGTAGTAAACTGCTTAGACCTGCAACGTGCTCATGACATGATTTTGGACAATCAAATGTTAATATTGACTTAATGATATATTGAACCTGTTTTTGAAAGGTATCATGTGATGTTGATGGCACGTGGTGCATGGTAATCAAGCGGGGTTTGATAAACGATTTCGGCCAGGGCATGTGGCAAGAATAATCGGGTGGGCCAGTTGTGGCATTGGGGATGTTGATTTGGTTCTTCGGGTAGTCTTGCCCTGGTCACCCTAAGGACTTAACCTTGCAAGCCTTTGAACTGGGTCTAACGTGCAACCACATGTCTGTAATGGGACGGACCTAGTTGATTAAGTTGCTAATAACGTACCTGTGGGACCTCAGGAGGTCAACTACACCCTTTGTGTAAGTTGTACGGGGGAGCGTACCGGGGCTGAGGCCAGGTACCCATCTAACGGTTGATTGGCCTAGACTTCGCCTTAGCTAAGGGAAGGGTTAGTGCGCAATAACCGGGGAGGACCACTTGTATTGTTAGAGGTTTCCGAAAGACTTTGTTACGGGAACTCGCCTTTGTGGTGTTTGACTGTATCTTGTGGGTAAAGTGCATAACCTCTGCAGAGTGTAGAATCTATTCGAATAGCCGTGTCCGCGGTATTGGACATCGCTCGGGAATTACAGTCAAGGGTTAGATTTTCTCAAAAATAACTTGGACTTGAAAGGTTGGGTTGGATTAATAATGATGTTGGAAATGTGGATTAGGATGGGAAAAATGTTTATTAAACTTCTTGAAAGGTTATCTATGCTTTACTTGTTTCTACTGCTTTCGAATCTACTTACATTACTTGTCAAATGCTGTTTACTGCAAATATACCTTGAGCCACTCCTTTGTATTAAGCCATGCATGTAGTATATTAGCTGCATTCTGTGCATGACTTGCTGAGTACCAAGTACTCACCCTTGCCACCCTACAACACCAGTTGAAGAGGAGACTGCACCAGCTTTGGAGGAGGAGCTCCAAGAGGATCCGTCTACTTAGGGAAGCGAGCCCGATCGGGCTGTGGTATCTTGGATGGCGCCACGGTTATTTGATTTTCATTGCTACTATTTTCTCTCTTAATAAGTTTTGCCCTGCAAGGCGTACATTTGTGACTTGACCATAAGGTCGAGTAACCAGTTGGTTATTTAAATAAAGTACTTTATTAGTATCGAATGGTATGATTGTGATATTTACCAATGTTAAGACTGTGTGCACTAGCGCGTTCCTGGACTAGTGTTGAATACACAGAGGGTCCGGATTTGCAAATTCGGGGTCCCGACAGAGGTGGTATCAGAGCCATGCTTGACCGTAGGCTCAACCCTAAGCTAGAATGGTCGTAGTGAGGATAAAACCTATTTTCTAAAGCTAACAATTCGTCAAGATGAGAAATGACATCTCGACTTATCCCCTTCTCTCTTTTCTTGTCTCTTGCTGAATTTTTCCTTACCTTGTCACAATTTAAAAATTTCGAGTTCTTACGTAAGCACTCTTGTGACAGATGGAGGAAGAGTTCAACTACGTTGATCTGGGAGTTGGTCACGCTGCAGAACTTTGGCATATGCTACAAACTCTCGGAGATTTTGAGAAGCCCCAATACCAAGTGGAAGTGATCAGACAAGCGGGATTGATCAAGGCTTGTGACGTAAAGATTGAGGTACCTGCTAGGAAGAAGGGCCCAGGCAATCGCCCGATACACCGTGACCGCCAGAGATCTACAATGCAGATGGGTATCCAAGAAGTATCACGACGAGCAATGCGGCACATTACCCGTATCTACGCCAGAGAATTGGAGAGCACGGTGTTCCGTTATCATCCGCGCAGCGATAACCTTCTTGACCCGAAGGCGATTCAGGATGAGGACGCCATGGTTACACAGTTGGCACGATTTGTTGTCGCCCAAGAGGATGTACTTGATGATACAAGCAAGGAGCTACAGAAGGCCCGCAAGGAGATCACGACAGAAAAGAACAGATGGCGGGAAGCTCAAGAGTACGTGTCCCACCTTCTGCAAAGGATTGGAGAGTTAGAGACGGCATTGTACGGACCAGAACCAGAGCCAGTTCTCGAGCTACATGAACCAGATCCGGAGGAGTCAGATCTCGATGAGGACACTGCCTCTTCGACTACCACAGATGACACAGTTGCTGGACATGGCAATCGTTTCGCGCCTATGCCGCAGCATCCGTACCCAGGCCGTGGAGGTTTTCTCGATGAGTGAGCGTAGGTTCTATAGTGAGACTCCTTCGCCGAGTCGCGTCATAGAATAAAGAGTCACCCTTTAGGCGTTAGACTCCAGTGTTAGTTCGATTTGGATTTTCATTGTTTGCTGAGTGTGCAGTATGTGTTGCAAGGCCCTTAGGCATTGTAAGCAACCATACCAAGTTATTAATATCAACAATAAAGTTGGACCCTAAATTTACACCTTTCGCCCCGCATAAGTTCCATATTACTTGTCTATTCTTGTTTCCCTCTCATCTCTAAAACTTAGAGCAAATCGACAGATGGTGAACACCCGCGGAAACCTTGGAAGCAACGGAAGTGGTTCTCGCCCAGCAGAAAACCCCAATGATGGAGCACCAGCACCGCCAGATGATATGCAGAATTTTGGAGCATTTCTTGCGGCTCAGACTCAGTTGATGCATGCTATGATGCAAAAAATGCAACACGTCACTGCTCAGGCCACAGCTAATCAAGTCAATCAGGGACAACGCCAGAATACAAGACTGTCAGAGTTCATGAGGACTCACCCACCCACTTTCTCTGGGAATGCCAATCCATTGGAGGCCGATGATTGGTTAAGGTCAATTGAGAGGAAGCTACACATAGCTCAATGCATAGGAAATGAGAAGGTACTCTACGCTTCTCATCAGTTGGAAGGAACGTACTGAATGGTGGGAGAATTTACGTACACGCAAGAGAACCCTCAAGACATCACTTGGGAAGAGTTCATACCTGCATTCCGCCAAGATCACGTGCCTGAAGGAATCATGGATCTTAAGAAGGAGGAGTTCAGAGCATCAAGCAAGGTAATCACCAAAGGGTCGACTACCCGAACAAGTTCACACAGCTAGCACGCTACGCACTGAGGATGTAGCGACAGATAAAGCCGCATAGCCTCGCTTTTATGAAGGGACTTAACTCAGGGTTGCAAGTAGGATTGATCACCCACACCTTCCCGGATTTCCAAGAGTTGGTGAATAAGGCGCTTATTCTTGAGGACAAGCGCAAGGAACTGGATGAGAACAGGAAGCGCAGGATGCAACAAACAGGGATCACGCCAGGAACGCAATGCCTCGAGAGTTGCACCAAATCAATTTTTCAGATTCCAGCCACGAGAATGCTACAAGGACACCGTCACCAGCACCAAGACCAGAATCGAACTACTGCACTTCAGCCCCGCTAGAAACACTACTCGTGCAACAAGAAGGAACAGTGAGACGCTGCTACAATCGCAACGAGCCAGGACACTTTGCCAATAGTTGTCCAAAGAAGACAGCAGGAGTGACCCAGTTCGCTTCAATCTAGGAACCACCCCAGCTAGGACGCCAAAGACCAGGAGTCACACCCTGCATCGTGGTGAGAGGCCGAGTCAACCATGTCACCGCAGGATGCACTGCAGAATGCTACAGACATCGTACTGGGTAAGTTACTTGTTAACTCAGTACCTGCAACAGTTTTGTTTGACTCTGGAGCTTCGCATTCGTTTGTTTCGCAAGGCTTTGCCGCTAGAAATGATTTGGGGATTGCAAGACTTAAGTGCATGCTTTTAGTTCAAACCCCTGGTTCCGAACTCCGAACGAAAGTAGGATGTTCCGGGGTGAGAATACTAATAGATGGAATAGAGTTCCTAGCGAACCTTATTATTTTGGAAACCCAGACCTTAGATGTTATTTTGGGAATGGACTGGTTATCCAAGCACAAGGCCGTATTGGATTGTGGACGAAGGACTATCTCAGTTGAGAGCCCGTGTGGAAAGAAAGTGGAATTTCAAGCTACTGCCGTTAGAGATGGCCAGTTGATGGTTAACAGTACCAAGGCAATCTGCATAGAGGATGTCTCAGTAGTGAATGAGTACCCAGATGTTTTTCCTGAAGATCTACCTGGTATGCCGCCAGACAGGGACATAGAGTTTGTGATAGAGCTTGTACAGTGCACAAAGACCGATAGCAAAGAGACCCTATCGGATGTCCACCGAGGAGTTGGTAGAGATGAAGAAACAGCTAGAGGAGTTAATGGAGAAAGGATTTATCAGACCGAGTTCGTCGCCGTGGGGAGCACCAGTTTTGTTTGTCAAGAAGAAGGACGGGAGTTTCAGGATGTGCATCGACTACCGTGCACTCAATGAAGTCACCGTGAAGAATAAGTATCCGCTACCCAGGATTGATGATTTGTTTGACCAATTAAGAGAAGCCGTAGTTTTCTCCAAGATTGATCTAAGATCGGGATACCATCAGTTGAAGATCCGATCAGAAGATATTCCGAAGACTGCATTCTCGTCAAGATATGGACATTACGAGTTTACAGTTATGTCCTTTGGATCGATTTAATGCGCCAAAGATATTTCATGAATATGATGAATAAGGTGTTCATGGAGTATTTGGACAAGTTTGTCGTCGTGTTCATAGATGACATCCTAATCTACTCCAAGACGGAGGATGAACATGCCGAACACTTAAGGCGAGTTTTAGAAAAGCTGAGGGAACAGCAACTTTTCGCCAAGTTCAGCAAGTGTGATTTTTGGAAGGATAAGGTAGAATTTCTCGGACATGTAATGACCGCAGAAGGAGTCGCCGTAGATCCAAGCAAAGTAGAAGCGGTGTTACATTGGGAGCGGTAGAAGGCGTGACCCAGATCCGGAGTTTCCTTGGAATGGCAGGATACTACCGCCGTTTCATTGAAGGCTTTTCGACAATTGCGAAACCTCTTACGCAATTGCTGAAAAAGGAAAAGAAGTTTGCATGGACGCCAGAATGTGAGAAAGGATTTCAGGAGCTGAAGAAGCGATTGACATCAGCACCGGTGTTAGTTCTACCGGATGTTAATCAAAGCTTTGATATTTATTGTGACGCATCGCGCCAAGGACTTGGATGTGTGCTGATGCAGAATGGAAAGTTCGTCGCTTATGCATCAAGGCAGTTGAGGCCGCATGAGGAGAATTATCCGATGCATGACCTAGAGTTAGCTGTCGTAGTGCATGCCTTGAAGATATGGCGTCACTATCTAATCGGGAACAGATGTGAAGTGTATACGGATCATAAGAGCCTTAAATACATATTCACCCAGTCGGATCTGAATATGAGGCAGAGGAGATGGTTAGAGTTGATCAAGGACTACAATGTTGGAATCCATTACCATCCCGGGAAGGCCAACGTAGTTGCCGATGCCTTGAGTCGGAAAAGCCATACCGTGAGCATGTTGCTAGCCACAAGTCAGGATGAGCTATGTGAGGATTTCCAGAAAATGAAGATTGAGGTGGTACCTAGCGGATTCTTGGCCACATTAGAAGTAAAGCCTACCCTAGAGGACCAGATCCGGGAAGGACAGAAGGATGATGACAAGATCCGCAGGATTAAGTCCATCAAGGAGGAAGGCAAGGCAGAGGACTTCAAGTTGGATGAGCAAGGCACGTTATGGATGAAGGATCGCATTTGTGTGCCCAACAAGAAGGAATTAAAGCAACTGATTTTGGAAGAAGCCCATGACTCCAAGTACTCAATTCATCCTGGAAGCGCCAAGATGTATCAGGATCTGAAGGAGAGATTCTGGTGGCCGAGTATGAAACGTGAAGTTGCCGAGCATGTTGCATTGTGCAACGTATGCCAGAGAGTCAAGGCAATGCATCAGAGACCAGCAGGATTACTACAAATTACTGAAAATACCTGAGTGGAAGTGGGAGGAAATCGGAATGGATTTCATTACCGGTTTGCCTAAGACTCAAGGAGGTTATGACTCCATATGGGTTATAGTGGATCGTTTGACCAAAGTAGCCCATTTTATCCCCGTGAAGACCACCTACTCGGGAGATAAGTTAGCAGAGTTGTACATGGTCAGGATCGTCTGTTTGCACGGAGTGCCAAAGAGGATTGTATCGGACAGAGGTACCCAATTTACCTCAAGGTTTTGGAATAAGTTGCATGAAGCCATGGGAACCCGTTTAAACTTCAGTACAGCTTATCATCCGCAGACGGATGGACAGACTAAAAGAGTCAACCAGATTCTGGAGGATATGTTAAGAGCTTGTGCATTGGCTTATGCTACCTCTTGGGATAAGAGTTTGCCGTATGCCGAGTTCAGTTACAACAATAGTTACCAGGCTAGTTTACAGATGTCACCTTTTGAGGCACTGTATGGTCGACCCTGTTGGACGCCATTGAATTGGAATGAGACCGGCGAGCGCTGTGTCTTCGGGCCTGATATTCTTCAGGAGGCTGAGGAGCAGATTGCCATGATTAGGGAAAGGTTGAAGATCGCCCAATCACGCATGTAAGAGTTATCTTGGCGGCCGTCGCCGGGACTTGAGTTTTGAACCGTAAGACTTTGTATACCTCGAGTTACGCCTCTCGGGGGAGTTAAGAGGTTCCATGCTAAAGGGAAACTCGCACCTGCTATGTTGGACCATTTAAGATTTTGAGCCATAGGGTGAAGTTGCTTATCACCGGAGTTGCCACGATCGTTAAGGTGAGTACATGACGTGTTCCATGTGTCCCAGTTGAAGAAGTGTCTCCGAGTACCTGAGGAACAGACATCGCTAGAGTCAATTGAGTTGCGAGAAGATTTGACTTACAAGGAGCATCCCGTAAAGATTTTGGACACTATGGATCGAGAGACTAGAAATAAGTCAACCCATTTCTGTAGAGTACAGTGGAGCAACCACACGGAGAGTGAAGCAACTTGGGAACGCGAAGAGGATTTGAGGAAAGAGTTTCCAAACCTATTCCTTTAGTAAGCCCTGAATCTCGGGGACGAGATTCTATTAAGGGGGGAGGTTTGTAACACCCCAAAATTTTGCTTTTCTTAAATTCATGTGTGATTTGGCACTTTGGTGAATTTTTGGAATTTTCTGGAATTTATTTGGATTTATTTGGAATTTATTTGAATTTATTCCATTTTGAAATAATTAAAGAATTTAATTTTGCAAATAAAATTTTGTTGGAAATATTTTATTTGAGTCCAAAATGATCCAAAATATTTTCCAGAATTTTTCTGGAATTTTTCTGAGTAATTTGCTATTTTTAATGAATTAAATGAATTACTGGGAATTATTTTAATTATTAAATCGCTGGAAATTCGAGTTGGGTCATATCTTGTTCATCCGATCGAGCCCGAGTCGACTCGAGTTCGAGTCCGACCGAGCCCGACCGCGCTCGTGGTCAAGCCGAACCCGCCGCCGAACCCTAATCGCGCGTGGCCAGTTGGATCCAGATCCAACGGCCACGATTGAGCCACGTCACCGAGCCCGAGCCCGACCGAGCCAGCCAGCTCGCCCGAGTCCGACCCGGACCCAAACTCGCGCACCGTTGGATCTCGATCCAACGGCCGCGGCGCTGCCACGCCGCCTAACCGTGTCGCCACGGACTGGGCCAAGAACGGAGAGGACCTCGATTCGCGCGTTACCTGACGCCGAGGGCCCTATTTATTGCGCCGCCACCCGTGTCGGGATCGCCGTTTCATTGCGCACCCGTAGCTCCAACCCACGCCACTCAAGCCGCCGCCGTCAGCCCGCGCGAGCTCGCCGTAGTTGGAGGAGGTGTCCGCCGCGGTTTGCGCCGTTTTCCGCCGCCGTCCGTTGTCTTCCGCCGAGAAGGAGCCCAGATCCGGAATCCCCGCTTCGAGACGCACCCGAAGAGACCACCCACTTCGCCGGAGCGTGCCCGAAACGCCGTCGGTGTGGTCTTCGTTCTCAACGCCGGCCGCCGGAGCTCCGCCGTGGACATCGCAGACCCGCGAAGCTTCTCCACCGTCGGATCTTCATGGCACGGTCTAGATTCGTCCACGTCACCCACGGTAAAGAATCACGTGTTAATCTCCAGATCTAATCTCAACCGTTAGATCTAGATCCAACGGCTTAGATTGAACCACGTTCATAGCGATATATTGGATCTTGACCGTCCGATCAAGATCGAACGGTCCAGATCAGTGGAGTTGTTTTCCAAGCGCGTTAGCCAGATCTAATCTGGGCCGTTGATTTTCAAATCAACGGCCGAGATTGCGCCACGTGTCGGGAAGCCTGACCGTCGCGGTCAGCGCCGGCCCACGCGTGCGTCGCAGTAGACGCCGACACGGGCCCGCGTGTCGAGGACCCACTGTCGGGCCGATCGCGAGCCGTGGGCCGAGCCCACGGTGGACTGAGCCGAGACCGTGCGCCGGGTCCATGGACCCGAGGCCACGCGTCGTCACCCGATTGGTCCACGTGTCCCTGCTGACGCAATAAATGTTTTTCCGAAAAAGAAAATTATTTAATAATTCGGTTTAATAATTGATTTGAATTTCAAAACTTCAAACGCTTATAACTTTTGCGTTTCAACTCTGATTTGAGTGATTCAAATTTCTAAATTTGTATAAAATTGAGATTTACCTAAATATGAATTTTATTTAATTTTTGGACTAAATTTTTTCTCTGTAAAATTATTTAATTGATTATTTATACTTTAAATAATCGTAACTTTTGCATTTTAACTCCAAATTTGACGATTCCAGTTTCTAAAAACTCATAAAATTATGTTCTCTCTGTTTATGGATTTTATTTGGATGTTTGGACACTTTTTGCCTATTGTTTATTTGTGTATTTTCTATTTGCACGCTTTACGAGTAGACGTTGAAGTGCCGGAAGGATTCGAAGGAGAAGTATTGACTCAGGATCCAACTCAAGACCAAGAACAAGTACTTTTTGAAGGCAAGTTGTGCTTTTACCATGTTGATCCTATTTCGAAATCTATTTTGATTTAACCTATTGCATGCTAGTTCAATTAGAAAATACTTTATTTAAATTTGGGGAATTAGATAAATACCAATTTGCTGTATGACACCTTGATTACTTAAATATGAGCCATGACCCCTTGTCACCCTAGTTGTGGTTTACTAGTTGGACATTATTAACTTGCCAACATGGGTTTTAGACCGTTGTAGTAAACTGCTTAGACCTGCTACGTGCTCATGACATGATTTTGGACAATCAAATGTTAATATTGACTTAATGATATATTGAACCTGTTTTTGAAAGGTATCATGTGATGTTGATGGCACGTGGTGCATGGTAATCAACTGGGGTTTGATAAACGCTGATCGGGCATGTGGCAAGAATAATCGGGTGGGCGGTTGTGGCATTGGGGATGTTGATTTGGTTCTTGGGTAGTCTTGCCCTGGTCACCCTAAGGACTTAACCTTGCAAGCCTTTGAACTGGGTCTAACGTGCAACCACATGTCTCAGAATGGGACGGACCTAGTTGATTAAGTTGCTAATAACGCACTGTGGGACCTCAGGAGGTCAACTACACCCTTTGTGTAAGTTGTGCGGGGAGCCGCATCGGCCGAGGCCAGTACCCATCTAACAGTTGATTGGCCTAGACTTCGCCTTAGCTAAGGGAAGGGTTAGTGCGCATAACCTGGGAGGACCACTTGTATTGTTAGAGGTTTAGAAAGACTTTGTTACGGGAACTCGCCTTTGTGGTGTTTGACTGTATCTTGTGGGTAAAGTGCATAACCTCTGCAGAGTATAGAATCTATTCGAATAGCCGTGTCCGCGGTATTGGACATCGCTCGGGAATTACAGTCAAGGGTTAGATTTTCTCAAAAATAACTTGGACTTGAAAGGTTGGGTTGGATTAATAATGATGTTGGAAATGTGGATTAGGATGGGAAAAATGTTTATTAAACTTCTTGAAAGGTTATCTATGCTTTACTTGTTTCTACTGCTTTCGAATCTACTTACATTACTTGTCAAATGCTGTTTACTGCAAATATACCTTGAGCCACTCCTTTGTATTAAGCCATGCATGTAGTATATTAGCTGCATTCTGTGCATGACTTGCTGAGTACCAAGTACTCACCCTTGCCACCCTACAACACCAGTTGAAGAGGAGACTACATCAGCTTTGGAGGAGGAGCTCCAAGAGGATCCATCTACTTAGGGAAGCGAGCCCAGTCAGTTGCCTGTGGTATACTGGATGGCGCCACGAAGTTATTTGATTTTCCGCTGCTACTATTTTCTCTCTTAATAAGTTTTGCCCTGCGAGGCGTACATTTGTGACTTGACCATAAGGTCGAGTAACCAGTTGGTTATTTAAATAAAGTACTTTATTAGTATCAATGGTATGATTGTGATATTTACCGATGTTAAGACTGTGTGCACTAGCGCGTTCCTGGACTAGTGTTGAATACACAGAGGGTCCGGATTTGCAAATTCGGGGTCCCGACATCCGCCATGGGTGACTCGTAGGAAGAAACCTACGGTGGCCCATGTAGACAACCTTTCGAGAGTTTTTCAGGTACATGCTGTCCGTTTCATCTAAGCATTGGACACAAGCTCTATATCCTTTGATAGTTTGGCCAGACAGGTTACCGAGAGCAGGCCAGTCGTTGATTGTTACAAATAACAATGCACGTAAGGTGAAATACTCCCTTTTGTACTCATCCCATACCCGTGCACTATCCTCCCACAACGTCACAAGATCTGCAACCAATGGTTTCAGGTAGACATCGATGTCATTTCTAGGTTGCTTGGGGCCTTGGATCAACAACGGCATCATGATGTACTTTCGCTTCATGCACAGCCATGGAGGAATGTTATACATACATAGTGTAACAGGCCAGGTGCTATGGTTGCTGCTCAACTCTCCGAAAGGATTCATCCCATCGGTACTTAACCCAAACCTTATGTTTCTCACCTCTTGTGCGAAGTCTGGGTACGTCCGATCGACTTTCCTCCACTGTGATCCATCTGCAGGGTGTCTAAGCATATCGTCATCTTTACGCTCTTCTTTGTGCCAACGCATCATCTGGGCATGCGATTTGTTAGCAAACATACGCTTCAATCGGGGAATCACAGGGAAATACCACAACACTTTAGCTGGAGGTCTCTTCTTCTTACGCTCCCCATCTATTTCACCTGGGTCATCTCTCTTCACCTTATACCGTGATTCTTTGCACACTGGACAAACATCCAAATTGGCATACGCATTGCGATACAGGATGCAATCGTTACGACATGCGTGTATCTTCTGTACTTTCAGTCCCAAAGGATGCATTTACTTCCTTTGCTTCATATGTAGATTCAGGCAGAGTGTTATCTTCTGGAAGCAACTTCTTTACGAGTGTCAACAACTCATCGAATCCCTTATCTGACACACTATTTGTGGCCTTCCATTGCATAAGTTCAACTGTGGTACGCAACTTCTTGTGGTCCTGCCCACAATTTGGGTATAAAGGAGTTCTGTGGTCCTCTAACATGCGCTGGAATTTCTCGAACTGTCTTTCATCTGTGTAGTCTCCCTCACCGTCACGCAGCATCTGGTCCAGCTCATCATCACCAAAGTCACTTAGTGTACCTCCCATGGAATAGCATTGCGTGGCGTCCGAGATATTTTTGAATCCCTCTTCTTCTTCCACATCTTCTTTATCGTCTTCCTCGTCTTCGCCATGGTTGGTCCAACTGGTATAGTTTGGCATGAAACCTCTCATCATCAAATGGTTCATAACCTGCCATCGCTGTGAGTGCTCCTTCTCGTTCTTGCAATCTACGCACGGACAACATATGAAGCTGCTTGGAGGCAGGAATGCAATGGCCGCATCGAGAAAAGCCTGCACGCCATCAATGAACTCTCTCGATCGACGGTCCGCATTGTACATCCATTGCCGGTTCATCTACAACAAGTAATAATTTCATATATTTTTTTCTTCTCCAAGAAAAACAACCCCACCTACACCTTCATGCAATTAAAGATCTACCTTTCTAATTATTTTTTTATCCCTTTCTACCTTTGTAATTATTTTTTTATCCTTAACATGTTTTCCTATTTTATTTTATACACTACTAATTACTTCATTGCAATGTCATATTTTGAACTAGATCACCATACATCTTCATACCATAACAAAAACAAGCATACAAAATAAATTTTGGGGAGCAACTTCATACCATACACATTTCAACATGTTCTACCTAGCAAAGCAACACATTTCAACATGAATAAATCATGATTTCTCCACATCCAATGCATAAAAAATAGCAATATGTAGGTGAGAAAGATGCTAACATGCTCTTACTGACCTTAAAACACTTAATTTGAAGCTAAATCACCAGCAATTTCAAAACAAAAAATTTGGGCAGCACCTCCCAGGAAGAACAGTGCTCGGCCCTTCTCTGTTCATCAGACTGTTGGCTCGGAGAGGAAGAAGAAGTTTAAAGCGCTGGGCGGGAGGGATTCTAGAAGCGGTTTCATATACAAAACGCTTCTGAAGGTTGAGTTCTAGAAGCGGTTTGTATGTCAAACCGCTCGATTTTAACAAGCGGTTTGACAAACAAACCGCTTCTAAAACTAAGACTTCAGTAGCGGTTTGATACACGAACCGCTTCTAAATATAAATCTCTACAAGCGGTTGAGGTCTCCAACCGCTTGTGATAATTCATAAGCGGTTTGGTAAACGAACCGCTTGTGATGGTTGTCAACACAAGCAGTTCGTATGACCAACCGCTTCTAGAGACCCCCTCCCGCCCGTTGCTCACGAACCGCTTCTGGTGCGTGGTCCAGAACAGTTCGCACCTAACCGCTTGTAATATACCGCTTGTGATGCCCGATTACGTAGTAGTGTGGGCTTCATACTGAGTAATGGCCGATCCCCGCTCAGCAGAGAGCTGCAGAGCCGAGATTCATTCGCCATTGCACACTAATGGGCACATCATGAACCGACAAAGCAAATACAATACTCAGAGCTGCCAGGATCAGATCAAGGCAGGCATAACAACCTATGATATTCCTTCGCTACCATCTTGCAAACGCAATCGTGACAGTTGAGCAGCAATAATCAAAGGAAAGGGATTGAAAAGTACAAGGGCGATGTGAGATCCAAGAGACGATGATCGAACAGAAATTACTTTCGGCATTTCAATCCACACGAACATTATCTCATATGATCTATCCAAAAATCAATCGTATTCAAGATGTAAATTAAAATGCCTACATGTGGTATCGGACACTCGATGGCCAGGGCAAAAAGGTTCTACATCTCCACATTACAACCTCGATACCTACTAGCGACTCAAAGAAAGAACTACCATTTCCGCCTCGAGAAACAAAGGAAGCCGATGGATTGTTCAACGGCTAGTGCTTAAATTTAGCAAGCTATAGTGCAAATTAACAATCCATTTTATACATTTAAAAATGGGTATGGGTACATTATATTCCCTTCTCAATCGGTAACCACGCCTGACAAGTGGCCTCAATGCTTCATGTAGCAGATAAGAGAAAATGTATTACTTGTCGTGTTTTCGATCTGCCCTTGATGTAGTCAGCTGCACAAACATGAAAACAGATTCTACTATGAGACTTTCTACCATCCTTGCCGAAGCGTAAATAATGGACTAGGGTGCATAATCTTTGGCAGGCAACAAAAAGAAGCAGACTCATCCTTCAATACCTGGCCAGTGGAAATAGGAACGGCACCAGGTGATCTATGAAAAACTAATTATCATCCTGCAGATATATTAACAGTAATTTAATACTTAAGCACCATCAAATTTAATAGTAAGCAAGTGACCATTAATAGCACAATAAACAACCAAACAACGAAATAATAAGTAGGGACACCGATTAGACAATTGTTCTTACAGTTAACAATTCATTGTGCATCAGGTACAAGTATTGCAACTTGATGTGAAGTTTTCCAACATCATTTAATATTTCATTTAAAACATCATTTAATAACTGCATCCACATACTGCAGGATTGAGATGTAACAAATTCTGAAAATTGCTTGTTACTAACATAAATTATAACATGTTAGTTACCTGCATGTCTGCCCCAAATGTTTCATGTATTATTTCTCTTCCATGTCTCATGGAATCGCTTTAATCTTTTTGTTGGAGCACCTTTAGAAATAATCACATCTTTGGATCGAGGACTTTGTTTGAAGAGGGTCCGTTCGACCCTGAAAAGTATGCCGGCAATGGCCCAAATGATGTCGCCTCCATGTTCCCATCGTTTTGTACGTCTTCATCCAGAATACTCCGTATGAAATGCATTACCCTCTCTGACTGCTCTGTGCTCTTCGAAGCTTTGAATAAAGCTTTATTGCACATCTTGCGGAGGTCACGGTAACGATCCATTTGTTCGGACCACACATGTGTATTGCTATTTCTCTCAGAGTCAAATGCAACTTTGGCTTCCATTGTCCATCGGACCATAACTAGGCAATGAGGTGTGGTGTCTAAACCGAGATACTTCACAACCGTAAAAATGTGTGAGCAGGGGATGTCTTCACACTCCATCTTCTGGCAATGGCATTTTGCACTCTTCAACATGGATCCATCAAAAGTACAAGTGACTTGAACCCGTTCTTGCATTTTAGCTTTCAAGGCAATTTCATATCTCGCAAACCCATATCTTGCTGCAACACCTCTACAACTTGCCATTCCAATTGTTCCCTAATGTACTCCCTAACCTTCTTGAAAATTACTGGTGTGTAAATACGCGCAGCACTTTTCTCTAATGGGTCGGCAGTTATTCTAGTGAACGGGAGTGACTGCAAAGCTTTTGCATCCAATTCAGCTTCATTCCTGCGGATACGTGACAAGCAAAACTCATAGTGCTCCACCAAATCGACGAGTGACATTCTCCGGTCTAGATGCTTGTGAAGCCTGGATTTCAAACTTTCACTCCTTTGATTGCTCTGCATTCCCAAGAAGTATCTCCCTTTGGTGTAGGCCGCCGACCACATCTTTCTTAGTTCGTACATCTTGCAAATCCATAGGTCCTTTTCCAAGATTCTATGCCTCTCCTTAAAATCGACCCAACATCTCTCAAATTCATCAATTTCCATCTCATAGTAAATGAATTTTCTAAAATCGCTAAGCTTCGGTTCACGCAAATGATGTATCATGTTTTGCTCGATGTGCCAACTGCATAGCCGATGATCTGTCTCGGGCATAACCATGTGGATTGCCTTTGACATTGCATTGTCCCCATCTGTGATCAATGACTTCGGATGCTTCTGGCTCATTACCTCCAAAAACGCTTCAAGCAGCCACACATAAGAGCCAACAGTCTCATCCGAAATGATAACACATCCAAAAACAACAGTACTACGATGATGGTTAACTCCAATGAAAGGTACGAAAGGAAGATTGTAACGGTTCACACGGTATGTACTGTCAAAAACCACACAACCACCAAAGGCGCTAAAATCTATTTGAGATTGAGAATCTGCCCAGAAGATATTTTTAAGACATCTTTCATCACTCACGGTATATTTGAAGAAAAATTCAACATCTTCCTCTTGTTTAGCATTCATATGGTTCAACACAAATTCCGCGTCACTACCTTCAATCCTTTTCTTCTTGTGCCTTGCAAAGAAGTTGTACAGGTCTCGAGATACAAACCCAACTTTGTCATAACCACCATGAGTCTTCTCCATAACTCCCATAATCTGGCTTGTACGAAGCCCACCAACCCCTAATTCAACAACCTCGGCTTTTTGAGCATCACTCAGCCCACGATGAGACCGTAAGAAAGCAATCTGATCAGGCTTGGCAAGTGGATGATCATGGTGATCCACATAATTTTTAACATACCATATACCACTACTACAGAAATACTTATATTAGACTCACCATCACAGACGGTTTTAAAAAACCGTCTGTAATATAGAACATCACAGACGATTCTATAAACCAACCGTCAGTGAAACTATCATAGACCATTCCTCATCTGCCATCACAGACGGTTTGAATACAAAACCGTGCAGGATTTATCCTGACGGTTTTATGAAATAACCGTGCGTGATATACTTAACTATCGCTGGCGGTTTAGTGTATATAACCGTCAGTAATACATCACCGACGGTTTGTACACATCACCGTCTGTAATCTTTCCTATATCATGCATTTGGTTATTTTATAGAACCGTCTGCGATAAAGTTTGCCTATATATAGGCCCGAGCGCAAGTTCGAGTTTGTGGTCCCTGGCTGGGATGAAATGCTAAGACCGTTATATCACCGACGGTTTGGCAATAGAACCGTCTGTAAGCTTATATAATAGGTCATTCTTGTGATCTAATTAAGGTTAGTAATGGATAATTGCATTATATATATTAATTCAGATCTAAGGTTAGTAATGGATATAAAATTGCCTTATATATATTAATTCAATATCTAGCTTGGTTATGTAAGAAATTTAAGATTGTTTAGATCTAGCTTGTAGATCCATGTTTTGGTGGTGATCTAAGCTAGCTAGTAATTGGATGTTATAATTGCAATATTATTTTCAAGCTTTAACTTGTTAAGGAAATTGTACTTAATCAGTTCAAAAGAGGGTTCTAATTGGATCGAATATTACATGTGTAGCATAGATGGATCGAAGCTGGATGTACGCTGAGGACTGTACGAGTGTGGAGTACATTAATGGCGTCTCCACTTTTAGAAGAGCTGCAGAGGAGGACATGTTTAATAAGGGAGTGCAGTATATGCCTTGTCCATGCATCGATTGCGAGAATATGATGATGTTTCGAAACTCAGCGCAGATCGAAGCACACTTGATTATGCGAGGTTTCAAAAAGGGGTATACATGTTGGACGATCCGCGAAGAGCAGAATATACAAGAAGCAGGTGGTACTGTTAACATCTTCGACGAAGTCAACGATATGCCGGATGATCACATTGATTCTGCTTCCGACGAGGATATGTTGCATGATGAGAATCTGGACCAGATGCTGCGCGACGCAGAAGGGAACCGTCATGAAAGGGAATATGAAAAATTCGTGGGTTTGATGGAGGACTCGAAGAAACCTTTGTTTGCTGGTTGCAAGGTGAAATACACAAGGTTGTCGTCCGTGCTTGAACTGCTAAAATTGAAGGCAAGCAATGGTGTAACACCCCAGCTTTTACTAAGCCCAGAATGTCACCAAACATAGATCATGACACATTAAATACCATAATTTAAGGTAAATTACAGCAAGTAATCATTTGGAATAATTGGAAATTTTGACAGCATCTCCTTTGTTTTTGCATGAAACTTAACAACATAGCATCATATCAATATGTAAGACAAACGAGATATCCATACGCAGCGATAAGGATAGCTAATCATCAACTAAAACATCAATAAGCATCGATAGCAAAATAATAAGCATCAATTTAACTCTAGGAAGTTAAAACAACTCCCTCCATAGCCCCACATGATATACATGAGGGAAACAACCAAACATACAGACCATACACTAATGATTATTGTAATACTTATTGTCGTGTCTCCAAAACAGGTGAATTAGCTAGATTATGATACTACGTGGAGGAGTGTAGCTAGATCCCTTTCCCGCACGCCGATTTCATTGTACCTAAATAAACAAACAACATAAAACACAAGCGTGAGTTCGAAAACTCAGCAAGCATATTGTAATGGACAACAAGATCATTTACAAGACAATAATACCTCACATCACATATAACATCTCATACTTGAGCACATAACAACATCATCATCATTAAATATGTATTGCAATGCAATGTTATGCTCATATCTCCTTGGAAACTCATACCGGTATGGTTGAGTACACACCCGTCGGTGTGCACCCTCTCCCCCCTTCCATCCCGAAGATGGAGGGTGCCTACTCCTCGCTTCCACCACCCACGGTAGATGGAATCACGATGTAGGACTTACTCAAATGGCTCTCCGGATTAGTCATAACTTTCTCACCGACCTTCCCGGATTAGTTAATGACTTTCTCACCGCCCGGGCCATGTAACATGTCATGTATGCAAGCATGCCAACAATATATAAAACTCATATATTAACACATGGCATCATAACATCTTAAACATGCTCATCATATCATAGCAATCATTAAAACATGGCAAGTGATCATAATCGTATAGACAATTCCATCTAATTTCAACATGCAACCTACAACTCGCTATCCATCACAACACACTTGCCTTCAACCATGGGCAACGGAGTGACGAGAGGTTGAGGGCACTCCTGGAGGCACACCACCTTAGTCCGACGAACGACGAACACGAAGAATGTCTCTCAATCACCCGATCTCGCTCCCACGCGCCAAATCCTTCGGGATCCCTCGTCGCGGTTCTTCCAAACAGCGAGGGCAGCACGTAGACGTGTCGTGGCAGCGAGGGGGCATCCTTGGGGGCGCAAGGAGGAGGGGGGGGCGGCTTGAGGTGGAGGTGGAGGAAGAGGACTAGAGGGAGGAGGGAATTGATGGAGGCGCAAGGGGGAGGTGGAGGCGTGTGGGGAGGCGGCTCGGGCAGGGAGGAGGCGCCCCTAGCCCCTTTACCCACGTTCTCCCCCCTCCATGGGCCAATCTCTCTCCACAAAAGCCCACGGTTCTTCCCCCCTTGGGCCCAAACTCCCCCGGAAAGGCCCAATCTCCCAAAATCGGCCCGTTAACGCGATTAAACGGCATAACGTAAAGTTTTAACCTCCAATTTCATATTTTATAAAGTTTTTGACCTCATCAAGCAAATTAAATAAGGTTACGACACTCCGTGGTGTCATATCACTTAATCCCCCCCAAGACCCGAAAACGCAAATAAACCTCGAGCCGTAAGGTTTTATCCTCTAAACTCACATTTTATAATGTCACACCAATCCGTAGTGTCACATTCTTCCCCCCTTCAACAGGATTCGACCTCGAATCCGAGACATGCCATTTCACAAACAACCAAATCAAAGGGAGTGATGGTTCACGCCTCAGAACCCGCTTAAAAGCCCCTACGATTTGCACCAGCCAACGCTCAGAACAAGGAGCTAAGGCTCGAAGACTGACGGCTTTAAAGACAACATCACATTCAAAACTTGCCAGAATTCCTACTCAATCATTGAAACACAAATGCACTCACATACGGCCTTAGCATGACCCAAGCGGTAGGGTAATGTCCCAAACAGAACACGAAATAAAACAATCTCACACTCCTCATTCCATGCATCCCTTGGCACTAAAGTGCCCGATCCCTTTAACTAATGCTACTCTCCAGAAGAACACGGTACCAACCTCCCTTCTGAGGTTCCTTGTACTCAAGACGACGTGAAACAGGAGAGACATAACGCTCTAAGATTACCACCAGAAGGAACAACCTACTTTATATCCAGGATCCTTAAGACTCGCTCAACAGAAAAGACCGAATGTTCCTCTGTGGTTGACACAACTCGCTCCTTTCCCAACGACAAAAGATCCAATACACTTCAAAAGGAAAAGCGATCACTAGCAACCACCAAGTGGCCCCCTAATAATTTAATCAACCCTACCGAGGAACATCTCAACAACACAATTCTCCCAGAAAGTTTGAATTGGGCCATACCCAACCTTCCTTAACTCTTCACTTCCAAACTAGTCACGATCAACCACTAGCAACGCCACAAACCATGAACCCAAATGATCCCCATGCACAACTTTGAATCCCATGCACCACAATCACTTTGGAAAGGATTTGTCAACAGCCAAAGAGCATTCATTTTAACTTCCTAAGCCAAGACGCAAAGGAATCACAAATCTCCTACACCACAACCAACATACCATAATTTCTTCATTCGTTTCTTTTCATATTAGAAAGCAAGGGAAAACTCGTTTCAAGACATAAATGCACATTCTTCAAGAGCACTCCGGATTAGTCATATCTCCATATATGACTTTCTCACCGACCTGGCTCAACGACTCTTTTATTAATTAACATCTAAAAACGATGTCATGTTTACTTTTCACCATTCATTCTTCATGTAACACAATACCGAATAATCATTCACATAACGACTTCTTTCTCGGTATCACATGAATAAATCTCGAATAACATCGAGAGTTGCGCTAATTCGTATACACTATGTCGGCAACATAGTTAACAGTTAAGGCACCACATCATATCAGAACCCACCAACGATAGATAACTAAACTTGCAACATTGCATTTTAACCAAAATCACCATTTTGGAAAAGAACATCGACTCCAAAGTCAAATATCTGCACAAGCAACCGCCATAAGTTTTCTCAAAGAGAAGGGGAAACTTATTTTCAAAAGAGAACACCTCACTAACGGCATCGCCAATGAAACATCCACAAAAACCACTTTTTGAAACACTTGCAAACTCTACACAGACTTTTCCAAATAACTCCAACTCCAGCAAAGAAAAGATTACAAACTAAATCTCGTGAGTTTTCCCACATAGCCCTCTATGCCATTGGTTTCCTTTAAAATTCATTCCAAAGATAATTCAGCGTGGACGCGAAGGAGCGCTGTAACACCCCAAAATTTTGCTTTTCTTAAATTCATGTGTGATTTGGCACTTTGGTGAATTTTTGGAATTTTCTGGAATTTATTTGGATTTATTTGGAATTTATTTGAATTTATTCCATTTTGAAATAATTAAAGAATTTAATTTTGCAAATAAAATTTTGTTGGAAATATTTTATTTGAGTCCAAAATGTTCCAAAATATTTTCCAGAATTTTTCTGGAATTTTTCCGAGTCATTTGCTATTTTTAATGAATTAAAAGAATTACTGGGAATTATTTTAAATATTAAATCGCTGGAAAATCCAACTCGGGTCAAATCTTGTTCATCCGATCGAGCCCGAGTCGACTCGAGTTCGAGTCCGACCGAGCCACGTGACTCGACCGAACCCACTCCTAACTCCTAATCAATCCCAACCGTTGGATCAAGATCCAACTACCGAGATCCGCCTGCACGGCTCGAGCCAGATCCGCCCGGATCCGATCGCGTCGTCGCGATCGTGGCCATTGATCGCGCCACGTGGGCGGTGAGAGTCGCCGTCTTCGCCGAGACCGAGCCGGACTCCGCCGCGCCCGCCGCCGTGTAGGATTAGGTTTCCGTCTAGGGCACGAACGCCGAGGCTATTTAAAGCGTGAGACGTCCCCCGAGGTTGCCCTCATCCTTGCGCACCCGTTTCCCCGAGCCATCTCGCCTGAGCCGCCGCCGTTGAGCCGCAATCGCTCGCCGGAGTTGTCTGTTCCCTCCGCTGCGGTTTGCGCCGTTTTCCGCCGCCGTCCGTCGTCTTCCGCCGAGAAGGAGCTCAGATCCGGAGTCCCCGCGACGAGACGCACCTGAAGGGAGGTTTCATCTCGCCGGAGAACCCCCGTAGCGCCGCGCCCTTGGTCGTCGCCGTCTCCGGTCAAGCCAGCGCCGTGTGCCATCGCCGTCCATGAGCTCGGAGGATCGTCGAGATCGGATCGGACGGCCGAGGTGAGTTCACGTGTTCCAAACCCGATTAGATCTGGACCGTTGGATCAAGATCCAACGGTTCACAATCGCCACGTGCCGTAGCAGTGCGATTATAGGATTAGATCTGGACCGTCCGATCTAGATCGAACGGCCCACAATCAACGAGTAGTTTCAACGTGTTAACCCTGGATCCAATCCGCGCCGTTGATTTTCAAACCAACGGCCGAGATTGCGCCACGTGTCGGGAAGTTGGACCGACGCGTCCGGGCTGGCCCACGCGTGGCAGTAGGACGCTGACACGCGGGGCCCGCGTGTCAGAGGGCCCGCATGTCAGTGGCTGACCCCGCCAAGCGCTGACGTCACCCATGACGTCACAGTGGGTCCCACCTGCCGACAATGGTGAGCCTCACGACGCCGGGCCGATGACGTCACCCGAGTGGGCCCACATGTCAGCGACACGTAGAGTCGTGGACCGAGTCCACGGTAGACCCGAGCCGAGCGTGGACCGAGTCCATGGACCGGCTGACGTCAGCAGGCCAATCAGAGGCTGCCACGTGTCCATGCTGACGCAATAATCAATTTTCGAAAAAGAAAATGATTTATTAATTCGAAATATTGATTCAAATTTAGATTCAAACTTCAAACGCTTATAACTTTTGCGTTTCAACTCCGATTTGAGTGATTCAAATTTCTAAATTTGTATAAAATTGAGATCTACCTAAATATGAATTTTATTTAATTTTTGGACTAAAGTTTTTCTCTGTAAAATTATTTAATTAATTATTTAAACTTTAAATAATCATAACTTTTGCGTTTTAACTCCAAATTTGACGATTCCAGTTTCTAAAAATTCACAAAATTATGTTCTCTCTGTTTATGGATTTTATTTGGAGTTTTGGGATGTTTTTGCCTATTGTTTATTCGTGTATTTGCTATTTGCACGCTTTACGAGTAGACGTTGAAGTGCCGGAAGGATTCGAAGGAGAAGTATTGACTCAGGATCCAACTCAAGGCCAAGAGCAAGTACTTTTTGAAGGCAAGTTGTGCTTTGACCATGTTGATCCTATTTCGAAATCTATTTTGATTTAAACTATTGCATGCTAGTTCAGTTAGAAAGATACTTTGTTTAAACATGGGGGTTAGATAAATACCAATTTGCTGTATGACACCTTGATTACTTAAGTATGTGCCATGACCCTTTGTCACCCTAGTTGTGGATTACTAGTTGGACATTATTAATTTGCCAACATGGGTTTTAGACCGTTGTAGTATACTGCTTAGACCTGCTACGTGCTCATGACATGATTTTGGATAATCAAATGTTAATATTGACTTAATGATATATTGAACCTGTTTTGGAAAAGTATCATGTGATGTTGATGGCACGTGGTGCATGGTAATCAACTGGGGTTTGAAGAACAGTTTTCGACCGGGGCATGTGGCAAGAGTAATCAGGTGGGCCAGTTGTGGCATTGGGAGTGTTGATTTGGTTCTTCGGGTAGTCTTGCCCTGGTCACCCTAAGGACTTAACCTTGCAAGCCTTTGAACTGGGTCTAACGTGCAACCACATGTCCGGAATGGGACGGACCTAGTTGACTAAGTTGCTAATAACGTACCTGTGGGACCTCAGGAGGTCAACTACACCCTTTGTGTAAGTTGTACGGGGGAGCGTACCGGGGCTGAGGCCAGGTACCCATCTAACGGTTGATTGGCCTAGACTTCGCCTTAGCGAAGGGAAGGGTTAGTGCGCAATAACCGGGGAGGACCACTTGTATTGTTAGAGGTTTCCGAAAGACTTTGTTACGGGAACTCGCCTCTGTGGTGTTTGACTGTATCTTGTGGGTAAAGTGCATAACCTCTGCAGAGTTTAGAATCTATTCGAATAGCCGTGTCCGCGGTATTGGACATCGCTCGGGAATTACAGTCAAGGGTTAGATTTTCTCAAAAATAACTTTGGTTTGAAAGATTGGGTTGGTATAACAATGAAGATGATGGAAATATGGTTTAGGATGGGGAAAATGTTTATTAAACTTCTTGAAAAGTTATTTATGCTTTACTTATTTCTACTGCTTTCGAATCTACTTATATTACTTGTCAAAATGTCAAGCATCGCAAATATACCTTGAGCTATTCCTTTGTACCAAGCCATGCATATAGTATATTAGCTTGCATTCTGCATGACTTGCTGAGTACCAAGTACTCACCCTTGCCTCAACACAACACCAGTTGAAGAGGAGATTACGCCAGCTTTGGAGGAGGAACTCCAAGAGGACCCGTCTACTTAGGGAAGCGAGCCCAGTCAGTTGCCTGTGGTATACTGGATGGCGCCACGAAGTTCTTTGATTTTCCGCTGCTATTATTTCTCTCTGAATAAGTTTCGCCTTGCGAGGCATATATTTGTAACTTGGCCATAAGGTCGAGTAACCAGTTTTATTACTTTAATAAAGTACTTTTATGGTATCGATTGGTATGATTGTGATATTTACCGATGTTAAAGACTGTGTGCACTAGCGCGTTCCTGGACTAGTGCTGAATACACAGAGGGTCCGGATTTGCAAATTCGGGGTCCCGACAAGCGCGATCCACTCAAAAAAATTTTGGAATGCGAATTCTGTAACACCCCGGCATTTAATATGCCCGAATGCTACCAAACATAAGCTAAACAACAACTAAATACCATATTTAACATAAAATTCCAGCAAAGGTGCATAGGCTAAAAACCGAGATTTCGGCAGCACCTCCTTTGTTTTATCATGAATTTAAGGAACAGCAACAATATAGCATTATATGGCAATAAGAGAAACATCTAAAACAGCAATAAATAAAATCTTAACGACAATAAAAGACTAACATCAAGCTCTTAAAGTTCCAAGTGTCAAACAAACAATAGAACTCTCATTAACCAAGCTAAGACTTAATTTAAAGGCCATCACACGCAATGTATTATCAAACTAAATGAATTGACTTGGGGAAACATTAAAGTGAAGCAACGTGTGAACGTGTGACTATTCCCCTTTCCCGCATGCCGTTCTCATGGTACCTAAAACAACAAGAAAACACAAGGGTGAGTTCGAAAACTCAGCAAGCATACTGCAATGGACAACAAGCATAACAACAAGTCAATAACATCTTTCATCATGTATAACATCTCATTCATGAATACTTATCAATATCATCATCAATTTATATGCGATGTAATGCATTGCTCTCGACCCTCTGGAACCTCATACCGGTATGGGAAGTACACACCCGTCGGTGTGCACCCTTTCCCCTTCCATCCCGAAGATGGAGGGTGCCTACTCGCTTCCAAACACCACGTGGATGGAATCACGACATAGGACTTACTCAATGGCGTTCGGACTAGTCATAACTTTCACCGACCTTGCCGGACTAGCTATGACTTTCTCACCGCCTCGCCCTATCTCATGACATGCATGCAACCATGCCAAATATCATATTCAATTCACATATTAACACATGGCATCATAATATGTTAAACATGCTCATCATATCATATCAATCATTAAAACATGGCAAGTGGACATATATCATGTAGGCAATTCCATCTAATTTCAACATGCAACCTACAACTTGCTATCCATCACAACACACTTGCCTCAACCACGTGCAACGGATTGGCGGGAAGAAGAGGGAACTCCGGGTCACACCACCTGCACATAGGCATCACACACTCACAATCATAACCTCAAAACAGTACACACGCCCCATCTAACCCGACATTGCCAACTACTCGCAAAACCTAAAAACAGAGGTTCTGTCGGCGGGACAGCAGCCTTGCAAAAGGCATAACTTGAGTTCTGGGACTCCAAATCGAATAAACGAGTACACCATCGCGAAGCTTAGGAAATTTCCCAACTTTTTCTAGTTATAGGAAAGACTGATTCGGACTCTAAAATTGTTTAATCTACAGATTACCACAATCTGTTCCAGTCGCGTCACAGATTTTTAGGCGCTCGGTAAAACAGCCATAACTTTCAAACGGCTGATCGGATTTTAACGTGCTTTACGTCCACGGAAAGATAATTAAATTATCTACAACTTCCTAGAAGTCCGTACGGTCTGATTCGGATTCTAAATCGACGGAAACTCGAACCCTAGTTCGACTGCTCAATCTGCCCGAAAACAGAAACGTGGACAAGTTTAGATCTAACCCAAATTACTTCAAACCAGCGCCTCCAATTGATCTAAAAACTTGATAAACACCCTAATAACAGTACCTAGATCATCCCCAAGGATCCCCAAGATCATACCTTTGCCCGATGCACAAAACTCCAATGAATCTCCTCGCGAATCGCTCCTCGCTCCACGCTCCTCGCTCCTCGCTCCTCGCTCCTCGCTCCACGGGATGACTCCACGAGGTGCAGGGGTGGGGAGGCCACCCTAGGGCAGCAAGGGGTGGAGGGGAGGTGGTGTGGAGGTGGAGGAAAGGGAGGGGGGTGCGCACGGTATGGGGGCTAGGGCTTAGGGAGGGAGGGAGGAGAGGGCGCAAGAGGGGAGGTGGGGCGCAATATGGGGAGGTGGGGCGCAAGGGGCTGGGGGAGCCCTTTACCAGCCCTCAACCCAATCCTAGTCCGTTACGAGTCCTAATCCATCCCACCAAAGCCCACCAAGGCCCAAAACTCCTCCGAAGGCCCAAAACCAAAACGGCCCTAAACGGCCGGAAAAGCTATTAACCTCCGATTCTTATGATTTTAACCTTAATTCCACATCTCATACTGTATTTAACCTTATCATGCTCAAAAATTAAGGGTACGACACTCCGAGGTGTCACATTCTTCCCCCCTTCAACGGGATTCGACCTCGAATCTAAACGCACCAATCACGAAACCCAACAAAACCAAAGACACCAGATTTTCACATCACATACCTGAGGTGAAAAGCTCGATACTTCTCGCATGCGAGATTCCAGCTCCCAAGTCGCTTCTCTCTGGCCTGATGTGACCACAAGACCTTGACAAACTTAAGCGCCCTGTTCTTCATCACTCGCCTCAAGTCCCCAGAATTTCCACAGGACGGGACTCGAAGGTGAGGTCCTGCTCAAGCACTAATGGTTCCAATGGAACCACCAACTCCGGATCATGCAAGTATTTCCTCAACATCGAGACATGGAACACATCATGCACACCTTGCATGGATTCCAGAGCTCTAGGCGATAGGCCAACTCGCCAACTTCTGGCGAGGATAGGAAAAGGCCCAACATACCTTGGACTGAAGCTTTCCTTTGGTGCCAAACGCACCACACCCTTGGTGGGAGATACTGCAAGAGTACGCTATCACCCACCTCAAACTCCAAGTCTCGCCGCCTCACATCAAGATAGCTCTTCATGCGCTCGCTTCAGCTGCGAGAAGGTTCTCGCCGAACCTCCGACACGCGATCAACGATCTGCTGAACCCAATCCGGTCCAAGAATCGCTTCTCTCGCCCACTGCATCCCAACAAAGTGGCGATCTGCACTTCCGGCCATATAGTACCTCATAAGGAGCAGCCCGGATGCTGGAATGATAGCTGTTATTGTAAGCAAACTCCGCAAGAGGCAAATGGTCTTCCCAGCTACCCTTCCAAGCCATCACACAGGCCCTGAGCATGTCCTCCAAAGTTTGGATGGTACGCTCTGATTGCCCATCTGTCTGAGGGTGAAAAGCGGTACTAAGGCGAAGCTGCGTACCCAAAGCACTCTGCAAACTCTCCCAGAACTTGGAGACGAACTTCGCATCCCGATCAGAGATAATGGTCTTGGGTACACCATGCAATCTCACAATCTCCCGCACATAGATGGGAGCCAACTCGCTCGCTGAATTGGTCGTGCGGATGGGAATGAAATGCGTAGACTTGCTGAGACGGTCCACCACAACCCAAACAGCATCCTTCCCTCGTGGAGAACGAGGTAGACCAACCACGAAATCCATGGAGATGTCATCCCATGGCCACACAGGAACCTCCAATGGCTGCAACAGACCGGCGGGACGCTTATGCTCAGCTTTGATCTTCTGACAGATCCCACAAGACGCCACATACTTGGCAATATCCACTCTCATCCTTTTCCACCAGAAATTCTTCTTCAAGTCCCTGTACATCTTGGTCTCTCCAGGATGGACCGTGCACGGGTGCGATGAGCTTCTCTCGAGAATGTCTTCTTTCACTTGAGATTTACGGGCACGCCTGCACGGCCCTGAAACCTCAAAACTCCCGCATCATCAACGGTAAAGTCTCCCGACTTGCCATCCTCAAGGCGCTTCTTCACCTGCTGGAGCAAACGATCATCTTCTTTGTGCCTCCCGCTGACACGCCGGAATTGGCCGACTCAAGAATCAATTGAGTTTCAGCTTGCACGGTCCCCGCATAAGCAAGAGGGAGACTCCCAAACGCTCAAAATCAGCAACAAGACAATCAACAATAGGGGCATTGTCTTGCGATCGAGAGCGTCGGCCACCACATTTGCCTTCCCGGATGATCTTTGGATAGTGAGGTCGTAATCCTTTATCAACTCTAGCCACCTCCTCTGCCTCAAGTTCAAATCTTTCGAGTAAAGATGTACTTGAGGCTCTTGTGATCAGTGAAAATATCACAAGACTCACCGCATGTAATGCCTCCATAACTTCAATGCAAACACCACGGCGGCTAGCTCAAGATCATGCGTGGGATAATTACGCTCATGCTTTTTCAACCGCCTTGAAGCATAAGCAATCACCTTGCCCTCTTGCATGAGCACACAACCAAGTCCCATCCGAGAAGCATCGGAATAAACAAGTGAAGCGCTTTCCGGCTCGGGAAGGGTAAGAAACGAGAGCGATCACTAACTTCTCCTTCAAAGTGCAGAAACCGTGCTCACATTCTGCGATCCACTGAATTTCATCCCCTTCCGAGTCACCATGCGAAAGTGGCTTGGCAATGATAGAGAAATCCTGCACAAAACGCCGATAGTAGCCACCAACCCAAGGAAACTACGCACCTCTTTGACATTGGAAGGCCTCTTCCAATCCAAAACTGCCGAGACTTTGCTAGGATCTACAGATATGCCCTCTGGATTGATGATGTGGCCAAGAAAACCCACTTCAAATCCAGAACTCGCACTTTTCAGCTTAGCAAAGAATTGATTCTCCTCGTGGTACTCAAAGACAAGCCTCAAGTGTCGCTCATGCTCCTCTTCCGATTTAGAGTAAATCGAATGTCATCGATGAACACTACCACAAACTCATCAAGGTACTTGTGTAGCATACTGTTCATCGCCTCCATAAAGACAAAGAGAGCATTAGTTAGTCCAAAAGACATAACTTTAAATTCATAATGCCCATACCTAGTGGAGAAAGCAGGTCTTCTCAATGTCCCGCTCCCTCACACGGATCTGATTATACCTCGATCGAAGATCAATTTTGGAGAACACCTTTGCTCCTTCAGTTGGTCAAACAGATCCTCGATGCGAGGCAAAGGATACTTGTTTTTGACTGTCACTTGGTTAAGAGCACGATAATCAATGCACATACGCCAACTTCCATCCTTCTTCGAGACGAAGAGGACGGGTGCTCCCCATGGCGATACGCTACGCCGAATGAAGCCTTTGGCCAACAGATCCTCCAACTGCTTCTTCAACTCGTCTTGAAAAGGTCGAGCCAAGCGGTATGGAGAGATAGAAATAGGTCGAGTGCCCGGAACAAGGTCAATACGAAACTCCACATTCCTCACAGGAGGTAGACCAGGCAACTCGTCAGGGAACACATCAACGAACTCCTTCACTACGTAAATCTCCTCAATGGGAATCGAGGAAGATGGCTTCTCGAGACAAGGTCATGAGGAAACCCAATAGCCTCAAACGCCACCGTAAAACCAACTAGTCAAAGCAAAGACGAATCGGAGGGTATACCACCCTGAAAGGTCAACTCTTTCCTGACGGGCCTGCAAGGCAACTGTCTTCCGTAAACAACAGATCTTAGCACTGCATCGATGCAGCCACCCATGCCCAAAATGACATCAAAAGGAGCCAACTGGATCACCATGAGATTGGCAAAGAAAACCTCATCATCAATGGCAATGGTGCAACCAGGGCAAACCAAAGAACTAGCAATCAAACCCCCAGGAGAACTGACTAACACGGACTCAGAAATCCGCTGAACTCCCAACTTAGCTCTACTGGCAAACTCCGACGACACAAAAGAATAGGATGCTCCGGAATCAAATAGAACAAAGGCATCAACGGAATCCACGAGCAGAGTACCTGAAACCACCTCTGGATGCCCGGCTGACTCGGCGGTCGGCAAAGCGTACACTCCTGGTGGCGCCGAGACAGTAGGAACCCCGACTCCAGGCTGATGCCCCAACAAGGCTGGGGGCGGAGGAGGCAACTGAGGAGGAGCAGACGGCTGCGGGCACCAGTACGCCGCTGGTGGCGCCCACGCAAAGGGTGGCTGAGAAACAGGGGCAGCCATCACGTGCACCGATCCTCTGGAAGACGCCGCTGGAATAGGAGGAGAAGACACCGTCTCCCACTTGATGATGCTACTGGGATTCATCCGGCAGACTCGTCCCATGTGGCCGGGCTTGCCACAGTGGTTGCAATTCCCAGTCCAACCACACTCTGAAGCACGGTGCTCACCACCGCACTTGAAACACTTCATGCCCTGCCCCGCCGGGCACAGACGATCGCTCGCGAAGAAGACGCATCGGGCGGCCCCATCTTAGCCCCCGAGGGGAGCCCTGCCCTCCCTTGAACTTCTTGAAGGTGGGTCGAGAGGACCCACCTCCACCACCAACGGTCCTCTTCGGCCCCGCTGGGCCGCAGGAACCCCCGAACCTCCCGGGTTCGCTTGTCCCGAAAGCTCCAACTCGAGCTCCATGCCCTTCGCTTGCTCCACCATTGCAGCAGAAGTCACGAGGACAGTCGCCCCATGACAACTCTGAACTCCTGGTTGAGGCCCCTACGGAACCTCCTAGCTTTCTCCCGATCGTTTACCGCCACAAATGCAGACGTAAGCGCACCACGCCGTTGAACTCCTTCTCATACTGCCACCGACCTCTTTCCTCGGGAAAGAGTGGTCGAGTAAGCTCCATCCTCTCAAGGAAAGACTCGATGGAACTTGGCTCTAAGCGAGCCACAAAGTCCTCCTGTGTCATCGACCCAGATCGGGGTTCTAGCAGCCGTAACCCCTCCCACCAGATATCGGCTTGGCCCTTCGGTGAAAAGCCACAAAGCGAGTCCTGCAACCGAGGTCAACTCTAGGACCTCAAATCGCCTCTCCATGTACCGCAGCCAATTCATGGACTGGATCGGCGCGTGCTCGCCTGGCCGAAAGTGTCAAGACGGAGGGACATCCACTCCCGAGACTCATCCTCGGCTCCGGTGCAGCGGGGCAACAACAGGGGCCATCGCAGGGGAGGCACAACAAACAGGGGCTGCCCGCACCGCCGGGCGCAGCTCTGAATCTCCCTCTGCAGAGCCTGGACTAAATCTTCATTTGCGGCGGGCACCCCGCCTCCGACCGTGCAGCCGAAGCTCCTCCCGAGCTGGCCCACGAGCATTAAGCGAAACGCTACCCTCAAAGAATGCACTCCTCAACTCCCTGGGAGCCTCGCCCCTGGCCTCCACGGCCACGACGTCCACGGCCTCTACCCCTCGGCATGGCTGCTTAGACAGACAACCACCCATACACCAAAGCACACAATCAAGATCATAGATCAAACATCATCATAAGCATATTCCTTATCACATAATCAAGCGCGATGCAATGATGAACCAAACCCATCCTACTGTGCAACCAAGTGTGTCAGATTTTAGATTAGTTATACCACTTTTACAAGTTTTAACGTTGCTATCCTATAACAAGGTTTTAGTTAGAACCTAAGCCATGTTTCTAAGTTATTCCACATCACATTTTAGTTGTACCCTATAGCATGACACCAAAATTCACATTCCAAGGACCTACAGCCCGCTCTGATACCAACTGTAACACCCCGGCATTTAATATGCCCGAATGCTACCAAACATAAGCTAAACAACAACTAAATACCATATTTAACATAAAATTCCAGCAAAGGTGCATAGGCTAAAAACCGAGATTTCGGCAGCACCTCCTTTGTTTTATCATGAATTTAAGGAACAGCAACAATATAGCATTATATGGCAATAAGAGAAACATCTAAAACAGCAATAAATAAAATCTTAACGACAATAAAAGACTAACATCAAGCTCTTAAAGTTCCAAGTGTCAAACAAACAATAGAACTCTCATTAACCAAGCTAAGACTTAATTTAAAGGCCATCACACGCAATGTATTATCAAACTAAATGAATTGACTTGGGGAAACATTAAAGTGAAGCAACGTGTGAACGTGTGACTATTCCCCTTTCCCGCATGCCGTTCTCATGGTACCTAAAACAACAAGAAAACACAAGGGTGAGTTCGAAAACTCAGCAAGCATACTGCAATGGACAACAAGCATAACAACAAGTCAATAACATCTTTCATCATGTATAACATCTCATTCATGAATACTTATCAATATCATCATCAATTTATATGCGATGTAATGCATTGCTCCTGACCCTCTGGAACCTCATACCGGTATGGGAAGTACACACCCGTCGGTGTGCACCCTTTCCCCCTTCCATCCCGAAGATGGAGGGTGCCTACTCGCTTCCAAACACCACGTGGATGGAATCACGACATAGGACTTACTCAATGGCGTTCGGACTAGTCATAACTTTCTCACCGACCTTGCCGGACTAGCTATGACTTTCTCACCGCCCTCGCCCTATCTCATGACATGCATGCAACCATGCCAAATATCATATTCAATTCACATATTAACACATGGCATCATAATATGTTAAACATGCTCATCATATCATATCAATCATTAAAACATGGTAAGTGGACATATATCATGTAGGCAATTCCATCTAATTTCAACATGCAACCTACAACTTGCTATCCATCACAACACACTTGCCTCAACCACGTGCAACGGATTGGCGGGAAGAAGAGGGAACTCCCGGGGTCACACCACCTGCACATAGGCATCACACACTCACAATCATAACCTCAAAACAGTACACACGCCCCCATCTAACCCGACATTGCCAACTACTCGCAAAACCTAAAAACAGAGGTTCTGTCCCGGCGGGACAGCAGCCTTGCAAAAGGCATAACTTGAGTTCTGGGACTCCAAATCGAATAAACGAGTACACCATCGCGAAGCTTAGGAAATTTCCCAACTTTTTCTAGTTATAGGGAAAGACTGATTCGGACTCTAAAATTGTTTAATCTACAGATTACCACAATCTGTTCCAGTCGCGTCACAGATTTTTAGGCGCTCGGTAAAACAGCCATAACTTTCAAACGGCTGATCGGATTTTAACGTGCTTTACGTCCACGGAAAGATAATTAAATTATCTACAACTTCCTAGAAGTCCGTACGGTCTGATTCGGATTCTAAATCGACGGAAACTCGAACCCTAGTTCGACTGCTCAATCTGCCCGAAAACAGAAACGTGGACAAGTTTAGATCTAACCCAAATTACTTCAAACCAGCGCCTCCAATTGATCTAAAAACTTGATAAACACCCTAATAACAGTACCTAGATCATCCCCAAGGATCCCCAAGATCATACCTTTGCCCGATGCACAAAACTCCAATGAATCTCCTCGCGAATCGCTCCTCGCTCCACGCTCCTCGCTCCTCGCTCCTCGCTCCTCGCTCCACGGGATGACTCCACGAGGTGCAGGGGTGGGGAGGCCACCCTCGGGCCGCACGGGGTGGAGGGGAGGTGGTGTGGAGGTGGAGGAAAGGGAGGGGGGTGCGCACGGTATGGGGGGGCTAGGGCTTAGGGGAGGGAGGAGAGGGGCGCAAGAGGGGAGGTGGGGCGCACATGGGGAGGTGGGGGCGCAAGGGGGCTGGGGGGAGCCCCTTTTACCAGCCCTCAACCCAATCCTAGTCCGTTACGGAGTCCTAATCCATCCCACCAAAGCCCACCAAGGCCCAAAACTCCTCCGGGAAGGCCCAAAACCCCGAAAACGGCCCGGAAAAGCTATTAACCTCCGATTCTTATGATTTTAACCTTAATTCCACATCTCATACTGTATTTAACCTTATCATGCTCAAAAATTAAGGGTACGACACTCCGAGGTGTCACAAATTCAAACTCACAACACGAACTAAACAATTTTGCCAAAACCAAAGGCCGACAACAAACGCTACGAGTTTTGGGGAAACTCTGAAACTCAACATAAGGAACACCTCAACCGAAAGCATTCAACCAAAATGGCAAACAACCAAACCAGTCCAGAAGGTTTTAAACACCAGCTCAGCATAAAAAGAACCATCTCTAGTACTCCACTACGCTTTCCATAAAAGACTTCAATAATCACTATCTACTCCCTGAGGAGCCCCAACACAATTCAACCAAAAGCTTCACGACAAATTCTTCCTCTAGTTACCATTCCCAACACTTTTAGTTAGGGTTTATGATTCTTATCAAAAAGGCACCCAACCAAGACTATAATGACATGATCCCCACGGATCACCGAATCATAATACTTCTTAGTCTAACTTTGAAACATAGTACTTCAACAAAACTTTCAGCGAAATCAACATATAAATTTCATACCACCTATATATTCACGTCTCGACAACCGAACCTTATTCAGTTAAACAACGACTTCAACATGTAAATATTATCTCTACAAGACAAAGTTCATAACTAGGATTCCAAGGCATTCATTCATTAAGGATAAAAGTCTACGAGATAAAATTCGAAAACATGATTCGAAGGTATACACTCATTAAGGATTAAATTCTACATCATGTTAATTATCCATGGTTCACTCCATCATAACATGTGATAATAACCTCCACTTTAACAATGGCTTCCAAGAAGTAATCTAAACAATTACCACCACTACTAAGTCATCAATATCAAAAATTTGATTATCATCAATCAACACATTGCTTTTAGCTATCCTATACATAGGTGATAACCAAATTACCACCACACAACATACCCCAACTATTTAAAATAGAGTGAATACTAGCATTAACACTGCCCTTAACAATATCATTAAGAATAAGTCTTATGTCTTCTCAATTGATATCAATACTAGCATTTATAGGAACACATACGCATACTTCTAAATATACTAATGGTTTGCAACAACATAAATAGCAATTCTAATCAACTTCCAAATTAAAGTCACTAGGCAATACAATTAAATTCCTCTATTACTCCATTAGATTAGAACGTCTTTAAACAACCAGCAAAATTTCTTTAACGGTAACAGCAGTCTACATCACCTTAATGTTTTAACTATGCATCAGGGTTTAAAACTTTTAAACATTATCGGGGGGTCATAAACACTTTTATAACAAAGCAACATATTCTAAGCATGTACATTAACACATTTAATCATTCTCGCTAAGAGTAAACTACAACACTGGTAGTTTATTTATTCTCAAGCTAGAGATATTAATCACATTGAATTGATTCAACTCAAACTGTAACTTAGCAACACATCAATCCATAAACCACATTGTTACCTACTACATAACATGCTAAACAACAATTCTTACTAGGGACAAACGATTTCAGTCAAAAGACTACTTACTTTGTTTGCAGCATTTTAGTTTTAAAACTCATCCCAAATTCGTAAGGAAACTTGACTCTCAAAATTACAAAGAGACAAATCCAAACTTGGTCATGCAAAGGAATTCTCCAAAACACTTTTAAATCTCGAAGACTCCCACAGGGAACCAACCGATCAAATAAACCTTTGCAAATAAAACCTTAACTCCAAACTTTCACAAAACAGGAAGGGTTCTTCAAGGATGATTTTCTTAAACCAGCAAAATAACGAAATCAAACACCACTTACTCCTACAAAGCCACAGAACTTCAGCCCTGACAACCAGGTCTGGCATAACTCCGCAATAACTCCTTTAACCTCGGAGAAAGACAAACACAGGAATAAATTTGAATGCTTCCTCTTCCCCATAAAGCCATCAACAAACTAATCATTAAAACTGGAAAGGCGCCCAAAAGAAGCGCAACACTAGACTCCTCTTCTTCGTCTTCAACCAAGGAAGACAACCCACACACCGCATACGGAACGATCCGCGAAAAACCAACACTTTTCATTTGATTCAAATCAACTAAAGCCAAGAAAAGCAACGAAAACCGACCGTTAGAACGGCAAAGAACATACGAAGGAATCCACCACCAAACTCTTCTATTTGACTCCAGTCAACCACCCGATCTACGACAGAAAGGGTAAGCACTATTCTCCTACAGGGGTTAATAGTTCTTCGGTGATGGCGCTAACCGGCCACACCGTCAATCCTCACCCTTACTATGAAATAAGAGAGGTGGCCGAAACCCTTCGGCACCACAACCCACTTTATCACCACAACAAGCACAATTCAATCATCTATGTCATAGACATAGCAACATGCATTGTCAAATGAAGCATTCAACATCAAGCTTAAATACAACATTTAAGCATAAAGAAACGATTCCCATACCCTTTCCTACTGTGCATCCATTGTGTGTCAAATTTTAGATTAGTTATACCACTTTTGCAAGTTTTAATGTTGCTATCCTATAACAAAATTTTAGTTAAGACCTAAGCCATGTTTCTAAGTTATTCCACATCACATTTTAGTTGTACCCTATAGCATGTCACTAGAAATTCACATTCCAATCTCCTACAGCCCGCTCTGATACCAACTGTAACACACCAGCTTTTACTAAGCCCAGAATGTCACCAAACATAGATCATGACACATTTAATACCATAATTTAAGGTAAATTACAGCAACTAATCATTTGGAATAATTGGAAATTTTGACAGCATCTCCTTTGTTTTTGCATGAAACTTAACAACATAGCATCATATCAATATGTAAGACAAACGAGATATCCATACGCAGCGATAAGGATAGCTAATCATCAACTAAAACATCAATAAGCATCGATAGCAAAATAATAAGCATCAATTTAACTCTAGGAAGTTAAAACAACTCCCTCCATAGCCCCACATGATATACATGAGGGAAACAACCAAACATACAGACCATACACTAATGATTATTGTAATACTTATTGTCGTGTCTCCAAAACAGGTGAATTAGCTAGATTATGATACTACGTGGAGGAGTGTAGCTAGATCCCTTTCCAGACGCCGATTTCATTGTACCTAAATAAACAAACAACATAAAACACAAGCGTGAGTTCGAAAACTCAGCAAGCATATTGTAATGGACAACAAGATCATTTACAAGACAATAATACCTCACATCACATATAACATCTCATACTTGAGCACATAACAACATCATCATCATTAAATATGTATTGCAATGCAATGTTATGCTCATATCTCCTTGGAAACTCATACCGGTATGGTTGAGTACACACCCGTCGGTGTGCACCCTCTCCCCCCTTCCATCCCGAAGATGGAGGGTACCTACTCCTCGCTTCCACCACCCACGGTAGATGGAATCACGATGTAGGACTTACTCAAATGGCTCTCCGGATTAGTCATAACTTTCTCACCGACCTTCCCGGATTAGTTAATGACTTTCTCACCGCCCGGGCCATGTAACATGTCATGTATGCAAGCATGCCAACAATATATAAAACTCATATATTAACACATGGCATCATAACATCTTAAACATGCTCATCATATCATAGCAATCATTAAAACATGGCAAGTGATCATAATCGTATAGACAATTCCATCTAATTTCAACATGCAACCTACAACTCGCTATCCATCACAACACACTTGCCTTCAACCATGGGCAACGGAGTGACGAGAGGTTGAGGGCACTCCTGGAGGCACACCACCTTAGTCCGACGAACGACGAACACGAAGAATGTCTCTCGATCACCCGATCTCGCTCCCACGCGCCAAATCCTTCGGGATCCCTCGTCGCGGTTCTTCCAAACAACGAGGGCAGCACGTAGACGTGTCGTGGCAGCGAGGGAGCGTCCTTGGGGGCGCAAGGAGGAGGGGGGCGCGGCTTGAGGTGGAGGTGGAGGAAGAGGACTAGAGGGAGGAGGGAATTGGTGGAGGCGCAAGGGGGAGGTGGAGGCGTGTGGGGAGGCGGCTCGGGCAGGGAGGAGGCGCCCCTAGCCCCTTTACCCACGTTCTCCCCCCTCCATGGGCCAATCTCTCTCCACAAAAGCCCACGGTTCTTCCCCCCTTGGGCCCAAACTCCCCCGGAAAGGCCCAATCTCCCAAAATCGGCCCGGAAACGCGATTAAACGGCATAACGTAAAGTTTTAACCTCCAATTTCATATTTTATAAAGTTTTTGACCTCATCAAGCAAATTAAATAAGGTTACGACACTCCGTGGTGTCATATCACTTAATCCCCCCAAGACCCGAAAACGCAAATAAACCTCGAGCCGTAAGGTTTTATCCTCTAAACTCACATTTTATAATGTCACACCAATCCGTAGTGTCACAAATGGTTGGTCAGACAAGAGTTTCACAGCGCTATTACGTCTATTGGCAGACATGCTTCCAGAGGGAAATGAGTTGCCGACAACAACCTACAAAGCCAAGAAGGTTCTTTGTCCCTTGGGAATGGAGGTAGAAAGAATACATGCATGTCCGAACGATTGTATCCTATACCGCAAAGAGTATGCAAACTTGCATGTATGTCCGGTGTGCAATGCATCCCGGTACAAGCGTAAGAGTCATTCAGATGAGGAGGTGAAGAAAGGAACTCCTGCTAAGATGGCATGGTATCTGGCTCTAATTCCCCGATTGAAGCGTTTGTTCGCTAACCCAAAGGAGGCAAAACTGTTGTGTTGGCATTCCGAGAAGCGTAAGAACGATGGAATGCTAAGACACCCTGCTGACTCCACCCAGTGGAGAAACATCGATAGGAGGTACGAAGAATTCGCTGCGGAGATGAGGAATATAAGGTTTGGACTGAGTACAGATGGAATGAATCCTTTCGGTAACATGAGCAGCCGACATAGCACTTGGCCCGTGAATCTCTGTATCTACAACCTTCCTCCTTGGTTGTGTATGAAGCGAAAGTACATTTTATTGTCTATGCTTATCCAAGGACAGAAACAACCTGGGAACGATATTGATGTGTACCTAGCTCCATTGGTGGAAGATTGTCGTGACCCGAATTTGCAAATCCGGACCCTCTGTGTATTCAGCACTAGTCCAGGAACGCGCTAGTGCATACAGTCTTAACATCGGTAAATATCACAATCATACCACTCGATACTAATAAAGTACTTTAATTAAATAGTCAAACTGGTTGCTCGACCTTATGGTCAAGTTACAAATATACGCCACGCAGGGCGAAACTTATTAAGAGAGAAATAATAGCAGCGGAAAATAAGATAACTTCGTGGCGCCATCCAGTATACCACAGGCAACTGACTGGGCTCGCTCCCTAAGTAGACGGTTCCTCTTGGAGCTCCTCCTCTAAAGCTGGTGTAGTCTCCTCTTCAACTGGTGTTGTATTGTGGCAAGGGTGAGTACTTGGTACTCAGCAAGTCATGCACAGAATGCAAGCTAATATACTATATGCATGGCTTGATACAAAGGAATAGCTCAAGGTATATTTGCAAAGAAATGACATTTGACAAGTAGCATAAGTAGATTCGAAAGCAGTAGAAACAAGTATAACATCAATAACTTTTGAAGGAGTTTAGTAAACATCTTTCCCGTCCTAATCCACATTTCCATCAACATCATTATTAGTCCAACCCAACCTTTCAAGTCCAAGTTATTTTTGAGAAAATCTAACCCTTGACTGTAATTCCCGAGCGATGTCCAATACCGCGGACACGGCTATTCGAATAGATTTTACACTCTGCAGAGGTTATGCACTTTACCCACAAGATACAGTCAAACACCACAAAGGCGAGTTCCCGTAACAAAGTCTTTCAGAAACTTCTAACAGAACAAGTGGTCCTCCCCGGTTGTTGCACACTAACCCTTCCCTTAGCTAAGGCAAAGTTTAGGCCAACCAACCGTTAGATGGGTACCTGGCCGCAGCCCCGGTACGCTCCCCCGTACAACTTACACAAAGGGTGTAGTTGACCTCCTGAGGTCCCACAAGTATGTTATTAGCAACTTAATCAACTAGGTCCGTCCCATTACAGACAGGTGGTTGCAAGATTGACTCAGTTCAAAGGCTTGCAAGGTGAAGTCCTTAGGGTGACCAGGGCAAGACTACCCGAAGAACCAAACCAATATTCCCGGTGCCACAACTGGCCCACCCGATCATTCTTGCCACATGCCCCGGTCAAAAGCTATTTATCAAACCCCCAGTTGATTACCATGCACCACGTGCCATTAACATCACATGATACCTTTCCAAAACGATTCAATATATCATTAAATCAATATTAGCATTTGATTGTCCAAAAACCATGTCATGAGCACGTAGCCGGTCTAAGCAGTATACTTCAACGATCTACAAACCCATGTTGGCAATTTAGTAGTGTCCAACTAGTAATCCACACTAGGGTGACAAGGGGTCATGGCACATATATAATTAACCAAGGTGTCATATAGCAATTAGGCATTTATCTAATTACCCATAATTAAGTAAAGCATTTTCTAATTTAAACTAGCATGCAATAATTTGAACCAAAATAGGTTTCAAAATGGGATCAACATGGTCAAAGCATAACTTGCCTTCAAAAAGTACTTGTTCTTGGTCCTGAGCTGGCTCCTGGGTCAACACTTCTCCTTTGAATCCTTCCAGCACTTCAACGTCTACTCGTAAAGCGTGCAAATAGCAATACACGAATAAACACTAGGCAAAAAGTGTCCAACATCCAAATAAAATCCATAAACAGAGAGACCATAATTTTATGAATTTTTAGGAACTGGAATCGCTCAAATCGGAGTTAAAACACAAAAGTTATGATTATTTAAAGTTTGCATAATCAATTAAAAAATTTTACAGAGAAAAAATTTAGTCCAAAAATTAAATAAAATTCATATTTGAGTAGATCTAAATTTTATGAAATTTTAGAAATTTGAATCGTTCAAATCGGAGTTGAAACGCAAAAGTTATAAGCGTTTGAAGTTTTGAAATTCAAATCAATTATTAAACCGAATTATTAAATCATTTTCTTTTTCGGAAATTATTTATTGCGTCAGCGGTGACACGTGGCAGCCTCTGATTGGGCGGCTGACGTCAGCCGGCTCATGGGCTCAGCCCACGGCTTGGCTTGGTCCACCGTGGACTCGGTCCTCGGGTGACGTCATTGCTGACGTCAGCGGGGCTCAGCCCACGGTGCTGACGGGTGGGACCCATTGGTGACGTCATTGCTGACGTCACTACACGGTTGGGGTGGCCGCTGACGTGCGGGCCCGCCATGACGTCAGCGTGACGTCATGGTGTGGTTTGGCTGGGCCGCTGACATGCGGGCCCCGCGTGTCAGAGACACGCGCTCACGCGCCGGCACGGTGCGGTGGCACACGTGGCTCGATCCGAGCCGTTCGATTTGGATCGGACGGATCCAAACGCATCTAATCTGCCCTACGGCTCCTACGTGGCTCAATCTCAGCCCTAGGATCAAGATCTAACGGCTGCCAATGAATCCGGAGTTGAAACAGTAATGGGCTACGTGGCCTCACCTCGTGCGTCGGATGAAGATCGAACGGTTGATAGAGCTCGCGAGGTCCGGCAATGGCGCGGCGAGGCTAGGGTACCGGGGATGAAGGCAGCGACTCTCGCGGGCGTTCCGAGGGGCTCCGGCGAGGTGAGTGGTCCTAACCGATGCGCCTGGTCCTGGGGTCTCGGATCTAGGCTTAGACGCGGCGGAGGGCGGCTGTCGGCAGCGAGAAATCGTCCAAACTCGCGGCGGTCCCTTGCGGACTTCGGCGAGCGATTGCGCGAGGATGGCGGTGGCTTGGGCACGGGTAGCTAGGGCAAAAGAAGCGCACGGGCAAGGGCTACGCGATGGCGAGGTCGAGCTCTTAAATAGGGCCTCGACGTGCGCGAAAACCGGAAAACCCTAACGAGCTCGGAGGCCCACGGCGGCGCTATCCGAGTCCGACTCGGTGGAGACGACGCAATCGGAGCCGTCCACGTGGCCCCGATCTACGGCCGAGATCGCCCGGCGCAACGGGTCCGAGCCGGATCCGGTTGGATCGGTGCGGCCCAAATCCGATCGTTGGATTTCGATCCAACGGTCCAGATCAATCAGGGTTTGACCGGATCATGTGGCTTGGGTCGGACTTGAGTCTGACTCGGACTCGGGTCCGGTCGGATGAACAGTACTTGACCCGATTCGATTTTCCAGCGATTTAATATTTAAAATAATTTCCAGTAATTCATTTAATTCAAGAAAAATAGCAAAATACTCAGAAAAATTCCGGAAAATATTTTAGGGCATTTGGGACTTAAATAAAATATTTCCAACAAAACTTTATTTGAAAATTTAATTTCTTTAATTATTTCAATATGGAATAAATTCAAATAAATTCCAAATAAATCCAAATAAATTCCAGAAAATTCCAAAAATTCACAAATGTGCAAAATAATATTTAATTTCATGAAAAGCAAAAAATTGGGGTGTTACAAAGATCTAAAAACATTGTGGGTTCCTAGGGTACAGGTTTGGGATGCATACAAATGAGAGAACTTCACTTTACACTGCTTGTTGTTCTGCACCATAAATGATTACCCTGCACTTGCTAACCTGTCGGGCCAGAGTACAAAAGGTGCCAAGGCTTGCACTCACTGCCTAGACAATACTGAGAGTGTGTGGCTGAATCACTCGCGTAAAACCGTGTACATGCATCACTGTAGGTTCCTTGGGAGGAAACACCCATACCGCAAGATGAAGAAACTATTCGACGGGACGAACGAAAACGGTTCAGCTCCAAGGCCTTTTAGCGGGAGAGATGTTCATGACTTTGTAAAGGATTTGAATGTTACGTATGGAAAGGGACGTAAAGCAAGGTCGACCCGTGAGAAGAGCTTGTGGAAGAAGAGATCAATCTTTTGGGACCTACCTTACTGGGAGCACCTAGAAGTTCGCCACTGCATCGATGTCATGCACGTGGAGAAGAATGTCTGTGATAGCCTGATTGGTCTCCTACTAAACATTAAGGGCAAAACAAAGAATGGTATCAACGCACGACTTGACTTAGTCGATATGGGCATAAGACCTGAGTTAGCACCAAAAGAGACCGTTAAAGGTGGTACGTATTGCGAACCAGCTTGTTACACTCTGTCAAAGGCCGAAAGAACTGAACTTTGCCAGTGCTTGCATGGTGTGAAAGTTTCGTCCTGCTACTCGTCCAACATGAAGAGACTTGTTTCAATGCAAGATTTAAAATTAATTGGCATGTAGTCTCATGATTGTCATGTGTTGATGACACAAATGCTCCCTATTGCAATTAGAAGTATTTTGCCAGTCAAGGTCCGAGATTCAATCACGAGGCTGTGTTATTTATTTAACACAGTCGCTCAGAAGGTCATCGATCCCGAAGGACTAGATGCTCTGCAGGCTGAGGTGGTGATGACTCTATGTAATCTTGAGATGTATTTCCCTCCGTCATTTTTCGATATGATGGTCCATCTCATTGTTCACCTTGTGATAGAGATAAAGATGTGCGGGCATGTGTTCCTACGTAGCATGTACCCGTTCGAGAGGTACATGGGAATTCTTAAGCCTTACGTACGAAATCGATCTCGTCCAGAGGGTAGCATTGTCGAAGGTTATGCAACCGAAGAGGTCGTCGAGTTCTGCGTCGATTGCATGGCTCAGGCCCAACCAATTGGTGTGCCTCGATCTCGCCATGAGGGGAGGCTCCAGGGTATCGGGACCATCAGAAGGAAAGCAATCACGCCTGATCCAGTTGCGTGTGCTCAAGGCCATTTCACGGTTCTACAACACATGGCTGTAGTGTTCCCGTATATCGTCAAGCACAAGCAATGGCTAAGGCAAGAGAATCCAGCACGACAGGAGTCTTGGATCACAAGACAACATAACCTTCAGTTCAACAATTGGTTCAAAGAGCGAACCATCACTGGGAGCTCGTCATATGACACCCTGAAATGGCTGGCAAAAGGCCCAGCTTTTACATTTGTCACATGGAAAGGATACGACTTAAATGGATACACATTTTACACGATAGATCATGATTTGAAGAGCACAAACCAGAACAGCAGGGTCCGCATAGATGCGTTCAATACCGCTGGGTCAACAAGGAGCTCCTACTATGGGTTCATAGAGGAGATTTGGGAGCTTGACTACGTACTTTTCAAGATCCCACTATTTCGGTGTCGTTGGGTCCACCTCCAGCACGTGAAGGTTGACAAGTACGGCATCACTACTGTGGACCTCGAACATGTCGGATACCAAGATGAACCATTCGTGCTCGCAAACCAAGTTGTTCAAGTCTTCTATGTTACCGACCCGTCCAACAAGAAGCGCCACGTAGTTGTTCAGGGAAAAAGGAGGATTGTCGGAGTTGAGAATGTAGTAGATGAGGAAGAGTACAATCAATTTGATGATTTGCCTCCTATCGGAAATGCCAGCATGGTCCAAGAAGAACAAACTGAGGAAGTCAGCTACACACGCGTCGATCATCGTGAAGGGATAATTTTCACTGTATAATTACAATGTTAACTTGTAAGCAAGTGCATGCATGTATGCATTATAAAGTAATATTTCTGTACTTCTGTGTACTCATTACAATTACTTTTGTATTTATCTGTAATATTTTGTGTGCTTTGGAAAAACAATATTCTGCAATGTATATAATAAGAACTAAAAGTAATTTTTTGTGTCCTTTAAAGACGGTTCTTTATGAGCACCGTCTGTGATATCTATTTCACAGACGGTTCGTACACACAACCGTCTTGAATATTTATCTATTACAGACGGTTATATTGAAGGACTGTCTGTGGTAGTTACTATTACAGACGGTTGTTAAATAGAACCGTCTGTAATAGATAAACATTAAAGACGGTTGTGTTTTAGAACTGTCTGTGAAATATATATCACAGACGGTTGTTTTTTAAAACCGTCTGTGATAGGTGCCGCTATATAACTTCTTCACTGAAAACGTTTCGATCAGACTGAAAACCCTACGCACACTTCAAACCCTAACCACACTGATGGAGACAGCCGCCGCCTCCCCGAGCCCCGCCGCGGTGTTGGCGCCTCCTCCCCCGGCGAACACGCCTCCTCCTCCCCCGACTGCTGCGTCTCCTCCTCCCCCAGCGACGTCTCCTCCTCCATCACAAGGTTGGTCTCCTCCTCCTCTGTGGTAGAACAATAGATTTGTGTATGTGTGTGCTAAGGTTGAAACTGTGAAATCAAAGGAAACATTGCATAAGAAGGGCACCTCAAAGAGAAGATGGTGGCCTTTTGGATGGTTTGTAAAGCAAACTGAGAATGAACTCCATTCCTATATTATTCATTGCCTCTGTTTTGTAGATTGTAGGTGCTACTAACAATTGAATAATATTCATTGCCTCCATTCCTATATTATTCTCTGCATATATTTTATGGCCTCTCTCTATATTTTTTTATTTGTAGTGTTTTGCAAGTCTTTCTGTACCATTTCTCCTTCCATATCTTCTATATAAATTGTATAAATTAGTTACAATGAAAATAGTGCAAGCTCTGCAGAAGTCTAGATTCCGAATTTTAACAGGAGTTAATACATACAAATATAACATATTGTGAATTAGTATATTGTGAACTGTCGTTCTAGTGTTGTTCTTTAAAATATCATCAACAAAGATCATAAATAACAACCAAAGCCAATCCATACACTCTAATAATAATCTGGTTCTCAGATTGCTCCCAAATGCGATTGCTTAACAGCAGAATAAAGTATTCATATGAAAATAGTAGCTAATCGGAAATAGTAGTCCAACAGCTTCATAGCAATGCTAGTACACATCCCATTTAACTACAACCACAAAATAACATTCATTCTAACCTACCACACAAATACAATATCAAGGCTTTACGCAACACAAACAACTTTAGAGAATTGAGCGCATATCAACAGGTCTGTATGTCAAGGCTTTACACGACTAAATTGCAGACAAATCAATTGGAGAACTAGTGATAGTAGATGGCTACTACTATGAACAGATTTTTAACACAAAAACCAGACATCTCAATCATTTATATTGGATAATATAAATAAATTCAATTGGAAGGAATACTTCTAAGCTGAAACTATTCCATTGGAAGGAGGCATACAGTCTAGAATACTTCCAAACTGAAACTATTCCAAGCTGAAACTATTCATTAGCATTAGAAGGAATACTTCCAAGCTGCAGCATTAGAAGGAATACTTCTAAGCTGAAACTATTCCAATCTGAAACTATTCATTAGCATTAGAAGGAATACTTCCACTAGGAACAATAAAATTTGAATGCTATTTGTTTCTTTTATATCACAGTTATCTATGGTTATTCAATTCTTATATTATTTACTTTGTATTCATGGAAATTTTCCTTGTTTCCTTTTTGAGAGAGAGAGAGAGAGCACAGCTGCAGCAGTAGCAGCGGCAGGTAAGCTAGCGAAATGGGAAAAAAATTGCACGAGTATAAACTCACTGCTGCTGCTGCCTCGGTACTCGGTATACATGTAGTGCAGCGCAGGCTTTAATGTTGACGCGATGGAATAGATGGACAGATCAGAAATTAGACAGGAGAGATAGCTCTTGACTCTTGTTCCTGGTAAGTGCGTGAAAATGACACGGGCAATCCAGGGGAGGACCTCCTCGAGCAGATGGCAGCTTGAAAAGTCCTCCAAACTGTCACGTCAGCCTGTAGCGCCACCGATGCATCGACATTGATCTTACCGTAAGTTCAAAAAAAAATGACGCTAGGCAGTCAAATTTAACACAGAATCGTAGTTTTAAAGATTTATATTATCACAAAACCTTAATCTTAAAGAATTTATATCACAAACTAAATTTATTTCCAACGACCGTTTTAGAAGGCTACACTTTCATCGAACCCATAGAAGTATTTGATTTCGTGGGCCACTGGTCAGCCCAACATGAACATCCTCACAGCTCCCCCCAATTTGATGACATGGCTGAATTCTAAAAAAATCAAATAAAATTATAATATTATGGAAGTACGTTTTAAAACGAATCTACATATATGATTTTCAAGCATCCAATCTAAATATTTAAAAAGATATCATTAGCTAAAGTTTCGAAAGTTTAACCGTATGTATTCCGATCGACAAATTTTTTTGAACCGAAGGGAGCGAGTATTCACTTTGTTGTAGACTTGGAGGAATTTTATTTCTTGCTTGTTTGCAAGAATTATCTGCAGCCAACCTGAAAGCATTCTCCAGCTCAGAACTGTATATATGTATGTGTGCTGGAGTGCAAAGTGCAAACATTGTGAGCTTAGACTATCTCCAGCAATTTCCCTTCATTCCATTCCCTTCCCTATGCGGCACTGTCTTTTGTTATTAAGATATCGATACAGTTAAGAACTGCTTCAATGAAGTTGATTATGCTTCTAATTGATTCCCACCTTAGGCCCAACTGAAGGATTTGATGAGCCGGGGACTGTCAAACCAACTCGCGCTCCAAGAAAAGCAAACAAAAGGCCAACAGGCCGATATAGCATCACGGCGATTGATCCGAAAGATGGGTCCCCTGCCGGAAGTAAAAAGGTAGTGAATGCATTACGAACAATGTGCGGGATAGTTGCACGTGAACGGGTCCCCATCACATGTACGACCTGCTTACAGAAATCCATTCCTCCTTCGATATCCCAGAAGAACTCGAGGCCCCTGTGCGACGGTATGCACTGCTAGTGGCAGGAAAGGCGTGGAAGACCTTTAAGAGCACACTTGTCAAGGAATACGTCAATAAGGATAGGACTCCCTACTCTAAGTACGGGTTCATTAGTGAGGATTCATGGCGACGTTTTGTTCAGTTGAAGACGACAGATCAATTCTTGATTGAAAGCGAAGCACACAAGGCCCTGCAGGCAAGGAACACCCACCCCCACAGACTCGGCACCGCTGGCTACGCGGGGAAGAGGATGCAATGGGACAGGGAGGACGAGGGGGACTCCGCGCCATTTGCATCGATTGCTGACCAGCGCGCCAGAGACTGGCTAAGAGCGAGGTCATGTGCCACACCATCTGGCACCATCTCCTTTACAAACCCTGCGGACGAGGAAGTCTGCCAACGTTTGGTAAGATATCGAACCACCATTTTGGTACGTATTTAGTTCCTAACTTCATAAGTGAAATAACTTGCTGCGATCTTGCAGGTAGAGTTGAGTGCACAATCTTCCGGTGGATCTTTTGTCCCAAACAGGGAGAGAGATGCACTCTCCACGGCATTGGGAAACAAGGAACACCCTGGTCACACGCGAGGCAAAGGGGTTTTCGTTCCCTGGAAAACGGGCTTCGAAGACACTCCCATGTACCGAAATAAGAAGAGAGGTAGAGACGAGCGCGAGAAAAAGATCATCAAGGATCTTGAGGACAGGCTGAGAGGAGAATTCAATGATAGGATAAGAAGCCTCGAGGAAAGGCTCAATGCTCAAAACACACAGCCTGTGGAAGGCCAAGGGTTCAGCCCCACTACACGTAAGAGCAGCTGTGCGTCCGCCCCTGACCAGGGTAAACACGTAGGCAAATTCCCTGTCTGTGACATCAAGGTATACTAATTTAGATCTCTTGAATGCTCCATAGATATATCTTTTGGGCACATTAGCTAATTGGGTACCGTTGTGTAGGAGCCCACGCGGTGCAATCTCCAGCTGAGAGTTGCCAATTGCTCCCTTCCTATACAGGCTGCTTGGGGCCTCGCATATCCATCCATTGAAGGGGCGATGGTACACGGTACCCTGCTAGCGCCGGGTTTCACGAAGGTCAATGTGGACGGCGTTCATGACATTTTCAAGATTGTCACGCTACAATTGCCTCCAAATGACGAGCTTCAGCTACTGCGGGATGTCATTGGCACATTCATCGAGTGGCCCAGCAACGACATATCTCTAGACATCCATCCTCCACCAGAAGTACCTCTACTTCCTCCGCCAGAAGTTGATCCGATTCCCCCCAAATCGGTTATCGTGCCCTCCCCACCCAAAAACATTGACAGTGAGTTTGATTTTGACTTTGACTTTGATTGCTCTCTACTCCCCTCGTCTCCCCCGAAGATTTCCGTTCCAACAAAGAAAGGGAAGGGCAAATCGAAAAAGATAGCGAAGGCCTTGGAGTACTATCCGATGGCCCTGTTTGCCCGGTTATTCAAGCTAGGAGAGCCTTTAATAACGGAAGATCGCATGAAGACATTGACTTACTGCTGCAAAAGCCTACATACATACTACATGAGACAAGCTAACAAGCCAGAGAACGAACGTACAACAAGTATCATGGTCTGCTACAAGCCTAAGCATCTGTTCAACGAGTCAGCGGGGGGCTACTTCGCGGTCGGCTTCCAGGACCTGTTCGATCTCTTCAACCTCGACGCCCTCGATGCCTCGCTCTTAAGATGCTGGACATTGTGAGTGTGTCTTCCCTGTAATACCGATAAATATCATATATATATATATATATATATATATATATATATATATATGGAGTGACCCCTTTGCCTAACTTTTGTATATATAGATTCATGATACGCGAAGCGAGAACGAACAATAGATCGGTGGTGTAACACCCCGGCATTTAATATGCCCGAATGCTACCAAACATAAGCTAAACAACATCTAAATACCACATTTAAACATAAATTCCAGCAAAGGTACATATGCTAAAAACCGATATTTCGGCAGCATCTCCTTTGTTTTTCCATGAATTAACACAATATCAATATCATGGCAAGATATATCATAGCACACGACATCTAAAACATCAACATAAATGGATATATCATCAAATTATGCAAATAATACCACGCTCAACCACTTCATAAACTAAAACGAAGCAAATAAGGAATCACTAGGATGCTAAATTAAACCATACATTAAGTTTAAGGCACAACTCTTAATATCATGTCTCCAAGTGATTAATTATGGACTATGATGGTGGAGCTACGTGTAGAAGTGTAGCTAGACCCCTTTTTCCCGCATGCCGATCTCAAAGTACCTAAAAACAACATAAAACACAAGCGTGAGTTCGAAAACTCAGCAAGCATATTGTAATGGACAACAAGATCATTTACAAGACAATAATACCTTACATCACATATAACATCTCATACTTGAGCACATAACAACATCATCATCATTAAATATGTATTGCAATGCAATGCAATGTTATGCTCATATCTCCTTGGAAACTCATACCGGTATGGTTGAGTACACACCCGTCGGTGTGCACCCTTTTCCCCCCTTCCATCCCAAAGATGGAGGGTGCCTACTCCTCGCTTCCATTCACCACGTGGATGGAATCACGATGTAGGTCTTACTCAATGGCGTTCCGGACTAGTCATAACTTTCTCACCGACCTTGCCGGACTAGTTATGACTTTCTCACCGCCCTCGCCCTATCTCATGACATGCATGCAACTATGCCAATTATCATATCTCATTTGTACATAAACATATGGCATCATGTCATAGTACACATAAACACATGGCATCGAATCATGATAAGTATAGACACATAGCATCATATCATGATAATCATACTCAATATATCATTGGAAAACAGCAAGCATGGCAAGTGATCATAGCAAGTATTCAATCTTTCATCTAATCTCCACAAGCAACCTACGATTCCGCTATACATTACAACACACTTGCCTCAGCCGCGGGCGACGGATTGGCGGGAAGTAGAGGGCACTCCCGGTGTCACACCACCTGCACATAGGCATCACACACTCACAATCATGCCCACAAAACAGTACACAAACCCCCATCTAACCCGACATTGCCCACTACTCGCAAAACCTAAAAACAGAGGTTCTGTCCCGTCGGGACAGCAGCCTTGCAAAAGACATAACTTGAATTCTGGGACTCCGAATGAATTAAACGAGTACACCCTCGCGTAGCTTAGGAAATTTCCCAACTTTCTCTAGGTATATGGAAAGTCTGATTCGGCTTCTAAAGTTGTTTAATCTACAGATTACCGAGATCTGTTCCAATCGCGTCACAGATTTTAACACGCTCGGTAAAACGGACATAACTTTCAAACGGCTGATCGGATTTTAACGTGATTTATGTCCACGGAAAGATAATTAAATTATCTACAACTTCTTTTAAGTCAGTACGGACAGATTCGGATTATAAATCGACGAAAACTCGAACCCTAGCCCGACTGCTCAATCTGCCCGAAAACAGAAACGTGGCAACGTCTAGATCTAACCCAAAGAACTCCAACCCAGCACCACCAATTGATCTAAAAACTTCATAAACACCCTAAGAACAGTACCTAGATCAAACCCAAGGATCCCCATGATCATACCTTTGCCCAACGAACGAATCTCCAATAGATCTCCTCGCTCCTCGCTCCTCGCTCCTCGGATGGATCCATGAGGATGCAGGGGTGGGGAGGCCACCCTAGGGCAGCAAGGGGGTGGAGGAGAGGTGGTGTGCAATGGGGAGCAATGGGGGAGGTGGAGGCGCAAGGAAGGGAGAGGGGAAGGTGGGGGTGGCGGCTAGGGCTTGGAGGGAGAGGTGGGGGCACCCAAGGGCAGGGGGAGCACGCCCAAAAGGCTGGTGGGGAGCCCTTTTACCAGCCCCCACACCCAATCCTAGTCCGTTACGGAGACCTACTCCATCCCACCAAAGCCCACCAAGGCCCAAACTCCCCCGGGAAGGCCCAAAACCCCGGAAACGGCCCGGAAACGCCCCGAAAAAGCTATTAACCTCCATATCCTATAGTTTTAACCTTAATTCCACATCTCATAATGTTATTAACCTTATCATGCACGTTAAATAAGGTTACGACACTCCGTGGTGTCACAACGCTTCAAAAGGCCCAAAAACGCGAGTAAACCTCAAGCCGAAAGGTTTTATTCTCTAATTTCACCTTCTATAACGTCACACCAAACCGTAGTGTCACAGGTGGGTTTCCTCGACCCACTCTTAGTCTCGCAGCCAACAATGAACCAAGATGCAAAAGCAATAGAGGAATACGTACGACATGCCTTGGATGCTCAGAAAGATAAAAGTTTCATACTTTTACCCTTTAACCTAGGGTAAGTGCTGCCCGACTTGGTATACTCTCATTTGTAATGTGCACACAATACTTTGGTGCTAATTGACCATGGCAACATACCTATGTAGGTTTCACTGGGATCTAATTGTAATTCATCTAGCCAAGAACCGGGTTATTTACGTTGATTCCTCACATACCGGCAACCACGACTTGAACCCTATCGCACGGTTAATCACCAGGTAACCACGTTGTTTAAGGTGCTTGTTGCTCCTAGAATAGCTAAGGCTAACCTTTCGAAATCACGTAGGACGGTCAAAGCTTTGTGAGATCCTTCTGTTCAAGGCGGGGATAAGGCGTTGCAGCACGATTTCAAGTTTTCGGTATCCTCTATACAGTATAATCCTATATCAAACTCCGTAGCCATGATTCTGGAACTAAGCAATTCTATTTTTGCAGTGCCACCAACAGGGACAGGGTAATAACCGATGTGGATTTTACGTTTGCCATAACATGCATCTCCTCGTCAATGCAACACACATGAGTAAGGATAAAACTTCGTTGCAAGACAAGGATCTGGAGTCCATTCGAGGAAAACATTGTTTTTCCTAGTCACTGAAGTCATTAGTAAAATAGGCGAGTTCTACGCAGGTGCCTAACTGCAAGAGTTAGGTTTTTCTCTGTATTGCCACTTGTACTGTTTTAATTTATGAAACTTGTGCTGTAATTTGTGAAGATTGTGGACACAGTTTTTCTCTGTATTGCTGATCTGTGAAATGGATGTAATGATGCTTGTAATGTCTCTGTGACCGCTGAAATGGATGTAATAATGCTTCTGTGTTGATCGCATATATCTTGTGGACATATATCTTTGCGTAAAATGATTGTCTTGAGAGGGAGCTAGGCTCAATAAGTTTTACGAGTCATGGGAAGACAATCCAAACATTGGCTTCGTCATGATGAAGGTATGGTGCTTCATCTTGTTTATCAGATGTTCATTTTCTGCATCTTTTTTACCTTTATTCTTCAATTTGAGAATTTCTCTGTTACTCCTTTACACTATATAATCTGTGTCCCAGTTCTTTAGTACTCTGTCTGTCTGTTATAAATATGTACTGACTGAATGACTTTGGCTAAGAAATTTGAGATTTTTATTGCTTTGAACGATTGATGTTACCTTTAAATTCGGACCAGATACTATATCTAACATTCAAATCATTGCACCTTTTTTAATTAACAGAAGAGGAAAATGACATGGCCTATTCATGTGCATTATCCATGGTCTTTATCAATCATCCGTCATACTCAAATCAAGGATACGGGAAAATTAAACTATTCATTTATTACCTATATCTGGGATTCCATTTACCTCTTTATTATTTCAGCTCTATCTACTAGCTTATTTGAATAAACAAACAATTGAACAAGTGCAATTTGATTGACTTTCATTGCATTTTAGTTGTCTATTGTCACAAACTGTGTGTTAGGTATCCTGCCTGAATTTACCACAGCTGGCTGACTTGACGTATTGTTTACGTGATGACTAATGAATAATAGTTTAGTCATAATAATATTGGTGTTATGCTTTTCTAAGATGAATGAACTGGAGTACAGAGAATTATCTTGACTACATGTGAAACTAATACTACTCTCGCTTTTAGGAAGGCTTGCTTTGTTATTGGTCCATAAATCCCAAATTTTAAGTCCACTTTCACATTTGTTGGAATGGAAATCAAAGTCTGGGATCTATGATTTATATTATCCTGATTCAGTGAAGTAACTTCGAAGCTTCACTTCTCTAGCTAATTGATCATTACAAATAGCTACTTATAGCCTGATTAAAGTGTCATAACTTATAGTACTAGAATGTAAGGCTATCAAATTGGTTCCTTGTCAACCAATAGTTCAGGTTACATTTAAGCTCACCACACTTGTATTTCCCTGAAACTTAGATATGGGACACGGCGGGACAGGAACGATTTCAGAGTCTTGGGGTGGCATTTTATCGGGGAGCCGATCATTGTGTTGTGGTATATGATGTAAATGTTACCAAATCATTTGAAAAGCTGAACAGCTGGCGTGAGGAATTCCTAATCCAAGTAAGTAGCTTATTGGTCATCCAAATGAAGTGCAATGTATTTATTGAAAGTTTGACAATTATTTATTTGCATTACAGGCTAGCCTATCAGATCCAGAGAATTTCCCTTTTGTTGTACTTGGAAATAAGATTGATGTTGATGGTGGTAATAGCCGGACTGTGAGTACTTGCAATTACAAAGTTCTATTTGCACTTCACTTCACTGGTTTGTTTTATACCGTTCTTAACCTTATCTGATTTCCAGGTTTCTGAGAAGAAGGCTAAAGCATGGTGTGCTTCCAAGGGAAACATCCCTTATTTTGAGACGTCTGCTAAAGAAGGCTTCAATGTGGAAGCTGCTTTCGAATGTATAGCGAGGAATGCTGTCAAGAATGAACCGGAAGAAGAGATGTAAGTTTGCCTCTTGGACTTGTAGTAGTTGAATTGCTTAGGAAAAAAAATATCATTCTTAGTCAATTCTTTTTCTTGAGAGGAGAGCATTTCGAAATAGTAACACCGTGATGTAGTAGCCATGTACATATTAGGCAGCTGGAATGATGCCTTGGTAAATTTTGTAGATATCTTCCTGATACAATTGATGTGGGGGGTGCTGGAAGGCAACAATGTTCATCAGGCTGTGAATGCTAGAGGATATGGATCAAGTTATATCCTTCGTTGGTTTTATTGGATCGATGCTGCTTGCCATTCTCTTTCCATGTTTGATATATTTAGTTTGAAAGCTGTTATTTGTGTCAATTGCTACGTATGGTTGTTTAGTGTTTACTTCTCCAATAACGTGATTGGAGAAAATTCATTTGTAACTTCTGTTTCCTTGCATGAGCGCTAGATGATAATAAAGTTGGGATTCTTTTAGTCTTTATACGCATTTGATATATTGTTTGATATATTGTTTGCGATCTGATATGTCTGTGTTATGTGATCTGTGATCTGTGTGTGTTATGTCTGTGATATGTGTTATGATCACTTGTTTGTGATCTTATGTCTGTGTTATGCCTGTTTCAGAGGGCATGGCTAGCATTTCCTGAGGCTAGCCAATAAACAGAAAAATGTCGATGTATGAAAACCACATCACAGACGGTTCTTATTTTGTGAACCGTCTGTGATAACCTATCACAGATGGTTCACAAAATAAGAACCGTCTGTGATATAATACATCACAGACGGTGTTATTTGTGAACCGTCTGTGATAGGTTATATAACACAGACGGTTCGTACAATAAACCATCTGTGATATCTATACTATCACAGACGGTTGGTATAAAGAACCGTTAGTGATAGGAATTATATCACAAACGGGTCTTTTCACAAACCGTCTGTGGAAGAAATATATCACTAACGGTTCTGAATAAGAACCGTCTGTAATATTATTATCATAGACGGTTGTTGAAACCGTCTGTGATGTGGATCTATTATCACTGACCCATTATTAGAGACGGTTCACAAAGCCGTCTCTGATGATATTTGTGAACCGTCTCTGATAGGGTTTTCTGTAGTAGTGTACCTTGTTCTTCACATAGCTCAATCTCAAGCTTAGCAAAGCATCCTGAACGAGTTAGTGCCCATGGCTCCCTTTTCTGATTCGTTCTTTCAAAATATTTCCTCTCTCTGTATCCTTCACCAGAGCAACAAAATCGCCTCCAAAAAATATCTTTCGTACCTTTCTTGCGCCTGACAATAGACCTTCTAATACTAAAACCTTTAGACTTTGCAAATTCATATAGTAATTGTAACCATCTTGCTCACTTTTAAAACACTGATTTACCACCATGTCAAATTCTGCCATTTCCTCTAAGCTAACGTGCTTAGCATCCATCACGTACAGCTGGCCTAAAAGTATGCAATCCATATGTAAACCATTTATCAACTGGCTCACAAAACATTACAATAATAGGATAACATGGAGCTACTACATTAGGCGTACAATTTACTCATGTAGTATGAATACTAAGTAATTATGTCATATGTATGTCATATGTGCCAAGTTCTATATGATACACTTAGTTGTCAGTACTTAGTAAGATCTAACAAGGTATGCAATCAAGAACAAAATTTCATGCACTCTATGATGTTAGTAACATCTAACAAGGTATGCAAACAATAACAGAACAAATTTTCATGCACTCCATAATGTTTTTCTTCGTTTTACAGCAAAATCAAACCTAGTAGTATTCTGTATAAATATAATGTTTTTCTTCGCTGCTAAAATAAATTCATTTAAATTGAATTTTATGATTTCTTTTCCATTTAAGAGCACACATAATATCCTTGATGAGATGGTAGGTAGCATAAAGATAATCGACAATGGTATTTTACAAGTAGCAGAAGAGTTCAATATTTTATTAATTCTTAACCACAAAAGGATGCATAATCTGTTCTGTCAGAAACTGCCACTTGTTTAACACCTAGATCGTTACACCTAGATCATTACAAAATCATCAAAATGTAACTAGCTTCCTGGAGTTGTATTTCCTGGTCTATATTCTCGCCTGAGTTGCATGATTTGTTTTGCTTTTTTTGGTCCTTGCACACTAAAATGCTCTACTGCAAGGGTTTCATAGCCGTACTCTGCAGTATGTACTACTGAGACATGAATTATCCCATTGCTAAACTCTGGAGCTGAAATTGAGAAATCGTCCCCGACTGAGTTGTTAAAGCCTCGAAGGTCAGATTATGATACTTATCATTGATCTTAGGATTGAGCCGTGTCCAAGGGGCTGTCTCATAGTTTTCCTGTTCTATAATATTACAGTTGATTTAAGAAAACTTTTTTTAATTTCCCCTTAACTTTGAAATTACTGAAACCTACGTAGTTCTGTTGCACCCCTTTCATTGCATGTTTTTTTCCCCAATTTATTGACTTGCATGAATTAGGAAATATGCTTTATCTGACTAACTATGAACTGGGCAATTATTTTTAACCACATTTAATCTTAGATGTTTGCTTGTCAACAGAACTTGGTATTTTCCGACTATTCTGGTTTCTGTATCAGGGAATGCTATGCTATGCTATGTTATTATTTCCAAAAATACATTAATGTTTTTTGGATAATGATGGGCATTATTGCTTAGCCCACATACATAATCTTTCAAAATACTTGCATTTGATTCTATCCACTTGGCATCATTTCTCAGGTTGGCACATTTGTAGCAGCTGCCAGAAACCTGCTCAACATATGTGTTACACATGTACCTATTCCTTATGCAAAGGATGCAATTAGATGAACAATTTCCAAGAATACAACAATAGTCTATTTCCATGGATTGATTCTTGATGAGGGAAACACTCAGAAATCTCAACCACAACAAGCTTCAGAGGAATTTCTGCAAGAAACATACCTGCAACTTTGAAGTCGGCCCGGGGGGGAGCGCTCAGCCGGGGGAGACGCAGGGGCAGGGACGCGGCCGGGGCAACGCCGCGACTGCGGGCGGCTGCATCGGCGTCGACAGGAACCAGGCGGATCGGCACCTGTGATGATCTCTCTACCAATGCAGAGCACGGAGTAAGATCAGGCAAGAAAGGCAGAGTTCCGAGAAGGAGAAAAGAGGCAGAGAGCAGAGCGTAAGAACAAGAACAGGAAGAAATAGAGAAAAGAGGAAAGCTGTTGAAATATCATTTCATCCGTAAGTAAAATCCGATACAGTTGTCCATACTTATACCCTTTTGTCCAAACAACTGGCTATGGGTCCCACTAAGTAGCTTTACTGCTAATCAAAACTAAAATGTACTTTACTTCAGTAATTAGATACAAACTACTGTTTCCAGTCATGGCGTTGTGTCGGGACCCGAATTTGCAAATCCGGACCCTCTGTGTATTCAGCACTAGTCCAGGAACGCGCTAGTGCACACAGTCTTAACATCGGTAAATATCACAATCATACCACTCGATACTAATAAAGTACTTTAATTAAATAGTCAAACTGGTTACTCGACCTTATGGTCAAGTTACAAATATACGCCTCGCAGGGCGAAACTTATTAAGAGAGAAATAGTAGCAGCGGAAAATAAGATAACTTCGTGGCGCCATCCAGTATACCACAGGCAACTGACTGGGCTCGCTCCCTAAGTAGACGGTTCCTCTTGGAGCTCCTCCTCCAAAGCTGGTGTAGTCTCCTCTTCAACTGGTGTTGTATTGTGGCAAGGGTGAGTACTTGGTACTCAGCAAGTCATGCACAGAATGCAGCTAATATACTACATGCATGGCTTAATACAAGGGAGTGGCTCAAGGTATTTTTGCAGAAAACAGCATTTAACAAGTATCATAAGTAGATTCGAAAGCAGTAGTAACAATTAAAGCATAGATAACTTTTCAAGGAGTTTGGTAAACATCTTTCCCATCCTAATCCACATTTCCATTTACGTCATTCGTAAACAAAACCCAACCTTTCGAGTCCAAGTTATTTTCAAGAAAATCTAACCCTTGACTGTAATTCCCGAGCGATGTCCAATACCGCGGACACGGCTATTCGAATAGATTTTATACTCTGCAGAGGTTATGCACTTTACCCACAAGAAACAGTCAAACACCACAAAGGCGAGTTCCCGTAACAAATTCTTTCGGAAACTTCTAACAATACAAGTGGTCCTCTCCGGTTGTTGCACACTAACCCTTCCCTTAGCTAAGGCGAAGTTTAGGCCAACCAACCGTTAGATGGGTACCTGGCCACAGCCCCGGTACGCTCCCCCATACAACTTACACAAAGGGTGTAGTTGACCTCCTGAGGTCCCACAGGTACGTTATTAGCAACTTAGTCAACTAGGTCCGTCCCATTACAGACATGTGGTTGCACGTTAGACCCAGTTCAAAGGCTTGCAAGGTTAAGTCCTTAGGGTGACCAGGGCAAGACTACCCGAAGAACCAAACCAACATTCCCAATGCCACAACTGGCCCACCTGATTATTCTTGCCACATGCCCTGGTCGAAAAACTATTTATCAAACCCCAGTTGATTACCATGCACCACGTGCCATCAACATCACATGATACCTTTTCAAAACAGGTTCAATATATCATTAAGTCAATATTAACATTTGATTGTCCAAAATCATGTCATGAGCACGTAGCAAGTCTAAGCAGTATACTACAACGGTCTAAAACCCATGTTGGCAATTTAATAATGTCCAACTAGTAATCCACAACTAGGGTGACAAGGGTCATGGCACATATTTAAACAATCAAGGTGTCATACAGCAAATTGGTATTTATCTAATCCCCCATATTTAAATAAAGTATTTTCTAATTGAACTAGCATGCAATAGGTTAAATCAAAATAGGTTTCAAAATAGGATCAACATGGTCAAAGCACAACTTGCCTTCAAAAAGTACTTGTTCTTGGTCTTGAGTTGGATCCTGAGTCAATACTTCTCCTTGAATCCTTGGCACTTCAACGTCTACTCGTAAAGCGTGCAAATAGCAACCAATGAATAAAACAGTAGACAAAAACATCCAAACATCCAAATAAAGTCCATAAACAGAGAGAGCATAATTTTATGAATTTTTAGAAACTGGAATCGTCAAATTCGGAGTTAAAATGCAAAAGTTATAGCATTTTGAAGTTTAAATAATCAATTAAATAATTTTACAGAGAAAAACTTTAGTCCAAAAATTAAATAAAATTCATATTTAGGTATATCTCAATTTTATACAAATTTAGAAATTTGAATCACTCAAATCGGAGTTGAAACGCAAAAGTTATAAGCGTTTGAAGTTTGAAACAAAATCTGAAATCATTATTTCGAATTAATAAATCATTTTCTTTTTCGGAAATTAATTATTGCGTCAGCGAGGACACGTGGCAGCCTCTGATTGGTCTGCTGACGTCAGCTGGTCTATGGACTCGGTCCATGCTCGGCTCGGGTCTACCGTGGACTCGGTCCACGACTCCACGTGTCGCTGACAGGTGGGCCCGCCCTGTCAGTGGCTCGGGCTCACGCAGGCGCGGCGCGGCTGACACGGGGGCCCCACATGTCAGTGGCGTGCTCCCACGCGCACGGTGCGGTGGCTAGAGCTACGTGGCATGATCCGGGCCGTTGATTTGGAAATCAACGGTCCTAATCGGACCTAATGACGCACGTTTGGGGTGAACGTGGTCAATCCGGGCCGTTGGATCTAGATCCGACGGTTGAGATTGGATCTGGAAATCACACATGGTTCTCACCGTGGGATGACGTGGCGCAATCCAGGACGTCGGATCTTGATCGGACGGTTCACGGAGCTCGCGGGGCGGCGATGGCGCGCGGTGGAGCGGAGTGCACCGAAGACGGGGACGACGACCAAGGGCGCGGCGCTACGGGGCTCCTCCGGCGACGTGCGTGGTCACGTTCGAATCGTCCTGGCTCGGGGATCCCGGATCTGGCCTTCTTCTTCTCGGGCGACGGCGGACGGCGGCGGAAGGTGAGAAAAACCAAAGCAAGGCCCTAAGCAACTACGGCGAGCAATCTCGGGCAAGCGGCGGCGGCTAGGGTTTAGCGAGCTAGGGCAAAAGCAGCGCGGGGTCAAGGCGGACCTCGGGGCAGGACCCGGGCTTTAAATAACCTCGGCTTCCGCGCTCAATCCGTAACCCTAACGGATGCGGCGGAGGACGCGGCGGCGCAGTCCGATCCGGACTCGGGTGGAGACGAAGGCTAGCAGCCGTCCACGTGTCGCGATGAGCGGCTACGATTGCTTGCACGCGAACGGGTCCGACCAGACTCGGGCTCGAACCGGTGCGGCCCAATCCTGACCGTTGGATCTCGATCCAACGGTCGGGATCGATTGGGTTAGGAGCGGGTTTGGTCGAGTCACGTGGCTCGGGTCGGACTCGAGTCCGACTGGTCGGATGAACAGTAACCGACTCGGTTTGATTTTCCAGCGATTTAATATCTAAAATAATTTCCAGTAATTCATTTAATTCATTAAAAATAGCAAAAGACTCAGAAAAATTCTGGAAAATATTTTAGGGCATTTGGGACTCAAATAAAATATTTCCATCAAAACTTTATTTGCAAAGTTTAATTCTTTAATTATTTCAGAATGGAATAAATTCAAATAAATTCCAAATAAATCCAAATAAATCCCAGAAAATTCCAAAAATTCACAAATGTGCAAAATAATATTTTAATTTCATGAAAAGCAAAAATTGGGGTGTTACACGTTGTCACCGAGCCCCCCCACTTCAGATGTAGTGCTCCTGACAATAGCCCGCCCAGCAGAACTTGCTTGTCCGCAAGCAAGGGCAGAAGGAAAACGCTGACAAAGTACGTGTAAGTCCTCCCATGTCGTTGCCTCTGGAATCCCCTTCCATTTAAGCAAACCTTGCGGAATGGCGACATTACCCTTTTTGACGAGACGACAATCCAGTACTTCCTATGGCTCTGTAGCAGTACTATCCAGCTCAGCGATCTTCGGCAAGGCATGATACACTGGGGTATAATCCGGCATAAAAGGCTTTAGCTGAGACACATGAAAAACGGGATGAATTTGCGCATCCGGTGGAAGTTCTAGTTTATAAGCCACTGAGCCAATCTTTTCCAAAATTGTAAATGGTCCATAAAATTTGAAAGCCAATTTTGGGTATGGTCTATTCACAACCGAATGTTGTGCATATGGTTGTAATTTGAGAAGGACTTGCTCACCCACTTGGAAATTCCTCTCAGACCTGTTCTTGTCAGCATACCACTTCATGTGATTCTGGGCCTGAACCAAATGTTGGCGCACGAGTTCAAAGTATTGATGGCGTTCAGTGATCATTTCCTCTACAGACTGATGAGCCGACTGGACATTACTAGACATAGCTCTGTAATTAGGCTCATGACCATAAAGAACCTTAAAGGGCGATCCTCCCAGAGCGGTATGGTACGAAGTGTTATACCAAAATTCAGCAAGCGATAACCATTTCTTCCATTTTGTTGGAGACTGATGTACAGCACAGCAGAGATACATCTCCAGACATTGATTAACCCGTTCACTCTGGCCATCTGATTGTGGGTGATAGGCTGTGCTAAATTGCAATTTGGTTCCCAATAACCGAAACAACTCTTTCCAAAAGTGGCTAGTAAAGATTTTGTCACGATCGGAAACAATAGACACCGGAACACCATGAAGCTTCACAACGTTATCCAAGAAAATGTGAGCCACCTTGACTGCAGTGAAAGGATGTTGGAGTGGAAGAAAATGCCCATATTTCGAGAACCGATCAACCACAACCAAAATTGTGTTATAACTGTCAGACTTGGGTAAACCCTCAATGAAATCCATGGTTACTTCTTGCCAAGCCCCTTGCGGAATCGGCAGTGGTTGAAGCAGACCAGTAGGAAGTGTTCTCTCACCTTTGGCCTGTTGACAAACCGAACACTGCCTGACGAAACTGTCTACTGTGTGTTTCATTTTGTCACAACAAAAGAGCTTTTTGAGCCGCTGATAAGTGGCTTGGATACCCGAATGACCACCAAGCGCACTTGCATGCAGCGCTGAGATCAACTTCGCCTGTAGGGCTAAGTTCACACCCACCCAAACTCGACCTTTATGCCGAATGATCCCATGCCTCAGTTCATATCCCTGATCATCAGGAGGACTGGAAATAGCCAATTGTGTAAGACATTCTTGTGCCGTAGGGTCTATAACATAGGAGTTTACCACTTCTTGAATCCATTCCGGATGTGTCTCCGATTTAACCTGCATCGCCATGATCTGTGGCACCCGAGATAAAGCATCGGTCGCCACATTTTCCTTGCCCTTTCGATAAACCACCTTAAACTGAAGTCCCATCAACCTGGTCATTGCTTTGCGCTGCATGGGAGATTGAAGATGATGTTCGTCCAGATAACACAAGCTACGATGATCCGTTCGAATGATAAATTCTCCGCGTTGCAAATAAGCTCTCCAACGTTCCACGGCCATAATAACTGCCAAGAACTTTTTTTCATAAATGGAAAGGTTCTGATGTATTTGTCCCAGTGCCTTGCTGAGGAAAGCGAGTGGGTGACCTTCTTGCATAAGAACTGCGCCAATTCCTCCATCACAAGCATCCGTCTCCACCACAAACTGCTTGTCAAAATTCGGTAAGGCAAGAACTGGTGTGGAAGACATAGCCCTCTTGAGAGTATCAAACGCTTCCTGAGTCAAAGAATCCCAATGAAAACCCTTCTTCTTTAGCAAGTTGGTGAGTGGTTTAGCAATAATGCCATAATGACACACAAACTTCCGATAATACCCAGTCAAACCAAGAAATGCCCGTAATTCAGTAACTGAAGTTGGTACTGGCCATGATAACATAGCTTCGGTTTTCTTCAGATCTGTCATCACTCCCCTCTCCGAAATGATATGGCCGAGATACTCTAGCTGCTTCTGTGCAAAGGAACACTTAGAGCGCTTAACCAAAAATTGATTCTGTAGCAATCTTTGCAAAACCAATCGAAGATGTTCAACATGCTCATCCAATGTAGGGCTATAGACCAAAATATCATCAATGAATACTAAAGCAAATCTGCGCAGGGACCAAGGACGGAGTTCATAATACACTGAAATGTCGCTGGGGCATTGGTAAGACCAAAGGGCATCACGCGAAATTGATAGTGACCGTGATGTGTTTTGAAAGCCGTTTTCTCCTCATCCTCCCCTTTCATCCGGATTTGATGATACCCCGCGCGCAAATCAAGCTTGGAGAATTATTTTGTGCCGGCTAACTCATCCAAAAGCTCGTCAATGACTGGCATGGGAAACCGATTTTTGATGGTAATCTCATTCAACCGGCGATAATCCACGCAAAACCTACATGTCCCGTCTTTCTTCTGAACTAAGAGCACCGGTGAAGCAAACGGACTCGTACTGCACGTGATCTGTCCTGTTTCCAACATCTCCTTAATCTGTTGATCTCGTCTTTATGCAAGGGAGAATACCTATATGGGCGAGAATTCACTGGTGTGGCATTGGGAAGAAGAGGTATAGCGTGATCATACTCCCTTGTAGGTGGAATACCCTTAGGTTCCCCAAACACTTGTGCAAACTGCTGTAATACAGCCTGAATTGCTGACGGTATTGGTATCTCCTCCACCTGACAGTGCTGCTCCATAACCGCCAATGCCCAAATTTCATTACCTTTTTGCCATTACAGATACTGATCAACCGGAAGTTCTTGAAGGGCATCCTGTACTGGAGTACTCACACCTTGCAACTTGATAGTGTGATTCTTATGTGTGAACTCCAATGTTTTATCCTTCCAATGACACTTCATCGGACTATACCGTGTAAGCCAATCCATCCCAAGAATAGCATCATAAGCACCCAACTCTAATACACGCATGTCCGACTGGAAAGTATGACCTTGAATCCACCATTCAAACTCTGTGACTTGCTGATTGCAATTCATAAGAGCACCATTAGCAATACGAACCTTCACTGGTGATGACTCGGTCGGGATATACTTCAGTCGTGCCAAAAAATCCGCCCCTACAAAACTATGTGAGCTGCCGGAATCAACAAGTATCAACATGATTTGATTTTTTACTAATGCTCGTAACCTCAAAGTGTCCCCAGTATCAGCTCCTGAAAGTGCATTCACAGACAAGTGGTACAACTCTTTAGTACCCATCTCAGCTCGTTCAATACCATCCAACACATCATCAGGCAACCATTCGTTTTTCTCTTCGATCTCCATTGTGTGCAATTGCGCTGGCCCCTTTTTCTTACAGTGTTGGTGATGTCCAACCTCATAGCGGTCTCCACATTGAAAGCAAAGGCCGTTAGCTTTACGATATTCTCGCAATTGCCGAGCTTTCCACAACTCTCCTTGGACCATTTTTTCCCCAATTTTATTGGAGTCCTGTTTTCCCACACCGATACCTTCCCGATGACTTCCCCACTTCGGTCTGCTGGCTTTGGTCTTCTCCTGAATTTCCTGCTGAACTCGTGCCAAAAGAGCTGCACGTTCCACAGTCTCTGGAATTTGGCTTTGCACTGGGGCTCGTATGTCTTCCTTTAATCCTTTGATGAATTGGGATACAAAAAACTCTTCATCATAGTATGGATTATACATGTATACTTGATACATCACTTCTTCAAATCGCCTCTGATAATCCACCACTGAATCACTTTGCTTTAGGTCCTGGAGCTCAATCAAAGACTTCCTATGATCATAAGCGCCAAACTTCCTCTCTACCGTTGTCATAAAGTGATTCCAATTGCCCAACTCATTTCTTACTTTAAATGCTTGCAACCATTTTGCGGCATTGTCATCCATATGTAATGTTGCCGCCATCACCCATAAGTTTTCAGGAATATTATACATGCGAAAGTAATCTATGCATTTATCTTTCCAAATCCTCGGTTGATCCCCATCGAATCTGGGAAATGACATCTTCGGCAACACGTTGCGAGGTGTGCCACTTTGCTCCCCAGATCCCTTCGGCTGATGAATGGACCATGTGGTATGCCCATCTGCCGAACACTCAAGATGCGCACTGGAAGGGGTTGGAAGAAGTGGTGCTCGATCATTCATACATACCCCTTTATCCGGCGCTGGCGTCATGATCCCTTTCTGCCGATTCCCCAACTGGCTGGACTCTCTGTCCACATCTCGAGTATCTCCCGTCGCCCTTTCTACAGAAATCCGCGCGACAGCAAGTGCCGTTGCCTCTAGTTGTTTGGTCATCGTCTGCTGTTCTCTCGCCTGGTTCTCCGCCACTTTTGTCGCCAAATCCATCCGGACTGCCATCTGCTGTTGATTTACTTCTAGCGCCTCCATCCGCTGGAAAATCAAGTCCAGACTCTCCTTTACCCGACTCCAGTTTTCCTCCGATTGCGCACTAACTTCTCCCATCGCATCCAGAACCAATCTAGTCTGCACCAAAGGCTTAGGTGGCGCCGTAGCTGGTTTGTTTCTCGATCGAGCCAACTGGACTCCTGGAATTTTACAGGGATCGTTGAAGTACACTAATGTGTTCTTCAAGTTCCCCAACCCTCATCCGGTATTTTACAGCTCCAGATCAAAAGAAACCAGCCCGATCGGCCTGAATCTGATACCAAATGTGATGATCTCTCTACCAATGCAGAGCACGGAGTAAGATCAGGCAAGAAAGGCAGAGTTCTGAGAAGGAGAAAAGAGGCAGAGAGCAGAGCGTAAGAACAAGAACAGGAAGAAACAGAGAGAAAAGAGGAAAGCTGTTGAGATATCATTTCATCCGTAAGTAAAATCCGATACAGTTGTCCATACTTATACCCTTTTGCCCAAACAACTGGCTATGGGTCCCACTAAGTAGCTTTACTGCTAATCAAAACTGAAATGTACTTTACTTCAGTAATTAGATACAAACTACTGTTTCCAGTCATGGCGTTGTCGCCGAGCCCCCCGCTTCAGATGTAGTGCTCCTGACAGCGCCGTCGGCGTCGATAGCAAGCGGGAGGGCGGGGGGCGTCGGCGTCAACACGAAACGGCAGGGCAGAGGCGGCGGCGTCCTCACAAACCGACTTGGCGGAGGTAGCGTCGTCGTCAACCGAGAGGGCACCGTCCGCGCCGCGTCCACGATCCGGGTGGGCGCCAACGGGAACGCGAAGGCTGCGGGCTGGCGGCGGCAGAAAAACGAGGGCAAGACAGCGTGGCAGAGGTGGAAAAGTAACGAGCATAAAAGTCTAAACTACCCTTGAACAATGAACGGATGGATCTTATTCTACTACCACTAGTTACTACCATCGTTATCCACCGTAAAATTGCTCTAATATAAAACTACCTGCTATGATGAGATCCAATGCTCTATGAACTAAGAGGTAGAATAGAAGTGGGTTGCAATTATTATTTTTTAATTGTGCCAATCAGGACTCTAATATCGTATTGAGTTGCATGTACCAACCAGTTCACTCAAAAGCTTAAGCTAATGAGAAAGGATGAGCAATTCACTTATACTTATACTTCAACACAAATGCCCGGTTGTTAGCTAGCCCTTTGTCTTCAAAATTAGGCTGCTTTTTGTATTGGTAAAAATATTCTTTCCAGAGGTTAGATGATGTGGACTGGTTTCAATCCAGCTAGTGCGGAGTTCACATCAAGTAAACCCAATTCCGCCCTCTTGTGCGGGTGATATGATATATATTGGATCGTGACAATTCAGTAACCGATCGTTTGTTCATCATTAGTTTATCTTCTAGTAACAAGCTTTGGGTAGCTGAGGGAAAGACACAGACGCCTACTTTGAGAATTCCATCCCAAGTCAGTCAATTTGACAGTGCCCTTCTCGATCGCCATTTCTTGCTTTGAAGCAATTCAAAGCTGTAGATGTATTGCATTTTTTTAGTGATATGACAGTTGCCATTAGATGGTACTATGACAACATTACTTTGAGAGTGTTAGGTGCTTAATTTAATCGGCAATGGCTTCATTTGACCGCATTTGTCGGTCCGCTCTGTTTACTTGATCGGAGGCGCATGTGTAGCCGGTAGCGAGAGGTGCTTGTATGTTTTTTTCTCTTTTTTTTTTTAAAGTTATATAAATATTAAAGTATGAGCGAAGAGTAGATGGTGATTATTTACCTCTTTGTTTGCTGTAAGATCTGTGCAATTTGTATCAAAAGAAAAAGCATAGAAGCACTGCTGGTGGCTTAACGATGTAGTGAAAGTAGAGGGAGATTCTTCAAGTCCCGATCTTTCTAAATAGGGAGTGACTACGCGTCGGACGTCCGATATGAGTGCTTCGTTGGACGCTTGGATGGACCGTATGTTTCAGGTCTTCAAAGCGGTATTTTTGCAAATCGGACACAGATTCTTCAGCACTAGCCATTAGTCTTCCTGGATAAACAGGGAGAGAACATATAAAAAAAATTCAGTTTGGAGAGTGCAGCCTTAGATTTTCACTGATTTCAGAACTTAAAGGAAGAATGAAGCAATATCCTAATGAGTGTAGCAAAAAGTACTCCAAAAGAAGCACTAGGTATGATGTTGAATAATAAAACGGAATTGCTAGGAATCGGACGCTTATTTTTTTTTTTGCAACATTTTTTTCTATGTGTGAGACATTTTTTTCTACGTGTAAAATATTTTTTTTGACAAACAGTAAAAAAAATATTTCATACGTTTTAAAAAGCTATTTCATACATTAAAAAAATGTTTCACACGTACAAAAAAATGTTGCGAGGGCGTTGAATAAAACAAAAATCGGACATCCGGATGGAAGTACTGCCCATAATAAAGTGACTACATGTCGGACATCCGATACCGTCGGACGCTCGTACAGATCGTATGTTTCATAAAGACAAACACAATATTTCATAAGAGCAAATGGGATGTTTCAGCAGTGAAACATAAACAAAAATGAAAAATATTTCACAAGAGTAAATGAGATGTTTCTGAATGAGCAAACAAGATGTTTCATGAAGACAAACACAATGTTTCATAAGAGCAACAGGATGTTTCAGTAGTGAAACATAAGCAAAAAGGACAATGTTGCACGAGAACAAACAAAATGTTTCATGAAGATAAACACAATGTTTCATAAGAGCAAATGTGATGTTTCAGTAGTGAAACATAAGAAAAAATGAAAATATTTCACAAGAGTAAACAAGATGTTTCACTAGAGGAAATGAAATGTTTCATGAGAGCAAATAGGATATTTTCAGTAATGAAAAGGGAATTATTAATGATTTTTCCTCGTTTATTTGTGTCATTGATCATTTACCTTGTAATATTTCACTAACATGCGGGCCCTGGGGCCATATGTCGGTGAAACATACGGGATAAATGATCACTTGCACCAACTAAAAGGAGGCAAATGATTAATTCTCTTGTAATGATACGGCTCAGATGTCTGATTTTTTCCAGACGCTCGCAACATTTTTTTCTACGTGTGAAACATTTTCCTTCAACAAACAGTAGAAATGTGCGCGTGGAAAAAATGTTGCGGACGTTGAAAAAAAATGTTTCATGAGCGTCCAAAAATTTTGTTCAGATCGGACGTCTGGCTCCTAGTAGCGCCCTTAATTCTCCCATACAAAAGAGGATGTGGAGGCCATGGAGCCCGGAGAAGGACGCCGAGCTCGGATGGCTACTACAGGACTACGCTGCTTGTAGAGGCTGCAATTGGTGGCGGTGAAGCTCGGGTATCCATGGAAGAATGCAGAGGATAAGGCCGGGCGGTCTCGTGCAAGCAACAAAAGTCAAGCAGGCTACTACCATGCACTAGGAGCAGGGTTTTAATTACCGTTTCTGGGATAATCGTGCGAAAATCGAGCCAAAAACCGGTCGAAAATCGTCAAAAATCGAATGGTTTGAAAATTCAAATTTTTGGGAAAAATTCAAAAATCACGATATTTGGTCGATAATCGCGATATTTTCCTCGAAAATCAGCCAACACACGAACTTCCTCGTCGGTCGATTTTTTGAGTGATTTTCGCTCGATATACCTCGATAATCGCGATATTTGCGTCGTATAATTTTTTTCGAATTTTTGATTTTTTTTATAATTTACGGGCCGGTATTTTATATCGTGCCGGCTCGATAAGGACGATTATCAAGAAATTCGACCGATTTTCGACGATATTTTGGACCCTAACTAGGAGATAACAAAGTGGAAGAGATTGTTGGGTGTATGGGAAGAAGGTGACAGAGGCAAAGTATTACTAGAAGCTAGGAGAGATGGCGTGATGTGAACGCAATAAAGGACTTGATCGGTGTACGTATACGTATTAAAGGACTTGATCGGCGTACGTATGAAGCGTCCGCGGTCCGGCACTTGCATCGGACGCTTGATGGGTAGCATTTCCCTTTTTTTAACGTGATGCAACCGCCGAAACTTTTCAAGTCGCGCCTCCACAGCGACAATAACCCGCTAGCCTGCCCCGAGGCACAGCTATGGTGGCCTCCCCCCGGGGCAAGCGCGGCACCAAGATTAAGACCTCGCTCTGATACCAAATGTTGGGATAGGATACCTAAGAAAATCTTTGGGACAATTTTCTCTTCTTTATTTCTCGCTTGCTCGCTTGCTTCGTGCTTACAAAACTCAACCCTACCCCTATATTTATACTAAAACTACAGGCAAAGTAATAGAACATGACTCTACTTCCTTGTCCTACTCCATCTCATATTTCCTTATTCTACTCCAATACTTTCCTGAACAACCTTTCCTAAAACTCGGACTCTGTTACAAGATTAACTCCAACAACGGCTACCTCGCCTTCTTCCTCCTCTCGATGGACGCAAGTTGGGTTCCAATGGCTAGAAGACTGGCTACTAGACCATGAGCCCATATCATCCTGCGGATGTGCTGCCTGCTGCCCACCCCCACCACTCGTCGTGCTATGGATCTGCCTCTGTGAGACTTCCTCGGCACAGTTTCCTTATGTTGCATTTGTACCGGTGACTGTGGTTATGAACGAGATCGGAGTGTGTACTGTCCGTCGTCGCTTCCAGAGTCTGTGGACGACCTCGCCTCCGCCTCATGACCACACCTCCGCCCGTGTCGCCTCCGCCTCGCGGCCACACCTCCGCCTCAGTTCAGCGAAAGGCCATACACACATATGAACAATGGGGTTGTATGCATGCTTATATCAGAATTATCTTATACTTGTTATAAGTGTGACCTTTATAAATAATTCGACAACCCAGTTTTACAACAATATAGAAACCAAGAATCTGAAGCATGCTCAGAAAATTGATCTAAGCATAATCTAACTGTTCGCGCTAAAAATGTGAAGCAAGATTCTTAGCTTCGAACACACAAGACAAACACCGGGTTTGCAGAGCGTGCCAGTCAATTTGACCTGAAATTGACAAGGTAGAGTTTGTAATTCGATCAAAGCCGATAAACAAGGATCTATCAGCTTTTCGCTAGTCGGCAAGAACCGATTAGGAGATAACTAGATCAACCAGTTATAATTGATCCGGATAAGGTAAAATCGGCTTCGGGAAGGCGATGCGCAACAAAACGAAGCAAATCAAACCTGGGTGAAATCGGCAAAAATCAACAATCGGCGATGCGCAACTATGTTGATTCCGTCGACTTGCAGAGAGATCTATGAAGCTAAAACAATGTAAAAGAAAAGCTTGTAAAAAGTAGATGTGTGTTGTTGGATTGATTGATTGCTTTTCGCTTGACGTCCGCCCCCTTTTATAACACACCTGGCCGATACGAGTTGTACATGGATACGGTGCGTTTATTCGTATCGGCCTCTAATCTGATTTCTGTTCCTTTTAGCAACGGATTCCTTTTCCGATTCGTTTACCGATTCCTTTTTATACGAACGTTTCTTTTCCGATTTAGACTGATTCCAATATATGCCAGATTTTGGTGCAAACATATGCCCCCCATTTTTGAAAGGTAGCTTGCTATCTTTCAAAAATCCCTTCGCCTTTTTCCGTGATCGGCTTGCCGTTTAGGATTCACCTCGGTAACTTCCCCATTAATGACGCCGCAATGTCCTCGGTGCGTTTTTAATGCAGCAACTGTTCCCGCCTTTTTACCTTTTTCACCGAGGTATAAATATGAGGTCCCCCCCCACGGTCATTTTCATGCTCGCGTGCTCTCGCTCATCTTGAAATCGGCTTTTCTTCGCGTCAATCCCCTCTCCCTGTTGCATCGGCTGAAATGGACGCATCCCAGGTACTCATTCCGATCCCGGGTAGTGACCATCAGTATTTCTTAGGCCCAATAGGAACTTTAGAGACCGACACTGTTATTGATGATGAGATCCCTAGACTCCCATTGTCGGCTCCTGACCACAATATAGAAGAATGGGGTAAGAGTTTTAGGTCTTGGCCGACGGCTCTTAAGGGTTGGAGATCTTGGTTTATTAGAGTGTCGGCCCAAAAGAGGGTAGAGTGGGAGAGGATGGGTATTGCCGAAAGCCTTCCCCTATCCCTAGCTGCCCCGGAGCCTAATGAACCTTTGGTAGCCGCGGCTTGCTATTTTTGGCTTCTTCAATTCCCAGGCATCTTAGCAATAAGCCTTCCATGGTTCGAAAGTACAATACCCCTTCCAGCAGAACATATTTGAGTGCTTTGCGCCTGACCTTCTGCTCAGTTGGCTTAGATGGGTCTGACAAATAATCCTGTATTTCTTTTCTCCAGTCGACAGGGTGGACACATAGAATCGGCCAAACGTTTAGCTCGATTGGTTCCTGTCGGCTTCCAATCCTGTATCCTGATGCACATTGTGCCAATTGGTTTGCTTTGTCATTAGCTTCTCTGGGGATGTGTTCTATGGAAAATGTAGTAAACGTCTCGATAATCTGGAGGCATTGCTGCAAATAGTGGGTTAGCGCATCATCATTGCATCGGTATTCACCCTTGACTTGTTGTACAACTAACATTGAGTCCCCGAAAGCTTCAACATCTTTTACCCTATTTGTCTAGTAATTGCAGCCCTCTTAGCAATGCTTCATATTCTGCTTGATTATTCGAGCATCGACTATTCAACCGATACATGAAGTTGTACTCATGTCTTTTAGGTGAAACCAATATTACACCGATGCCCTCACCTTCTTGGCAGACGGATCCGTCGAAATATAACTGCCAAGGGGCTATATCGGTCGATCCTGTTAATGTCTCACTTCCCGCGATAAAATCGGCTACAGCCTGCCCTTTTACAGATTTAGCCGATTCATATGTCAAGTCGAACTCAGTCAAGGCGTATGCCCATTTACCAAGCCGACCCCGCAAAATCGGTGCGGATAGCATGTACTTGATTATATCGGCTTTGCAGACTATGACGCATTTCGATGCCAGCATATAATGCCTTAATTTAGTACAAGCAAAATATAAAGATAGGCACAATTTTTCTACTAGGGGATACCTGGTTTCTGCATCTAAAAGACGTCGGCTTAGATAAAATATCGCTCGTTCTTTCCCATCGGCTTCCTGTGTTAAGACTGCTCCTATTGTGTCTTCTTCAGCCGATATATATAGTCTGAAAGGTATACCATGTCTTGGTGCGGTCAATACTGGTGGGCTCATCAGATAACCCTTTATGTCGTCGAAGGCCTTTTGTTGATCGGTTCCCCATTTGAACTCTTGGTTGTCTTTAATTTTCAGCAGAGGTGTGAAGGCCCGAATACGCATACGACAAGTTCGAAATGAAACGTCGTAAGTAGTTGATTTTCCCTATCAATACTTGCAACTCCTTTTTGCTTGTCGGCGGTCTAGTATCGGCTATAGCTTTTACTTTGGCTTGGTTTACTTCAATTCCTCCTTCATGCATTGTAAACCCAAGAAATTGTCTAGCCGATATTCCGAAAGCACATTTGAGAGGGTTCATTTTTAACCCATGTAACCTCGTGCTTTTGAACATTTTTTCCAGATCGGCTAAATGTTGCCAGTCTTCTTTGGATTTTACCACTACGTCGTCAATGTATATTTCCACGGTATTGCCGATTAAATCATGGAAAATATGGTTCATAGCCCGCTGATAAGTAGCACCGGCATTTTTTAAACCGAAGGTCATAACTTTCCACTCATACAGCCCTAAAGCCCCCGGACATCTGAAAGCCGTTTTGGGTATATCGGCTTCGGCCATGAATATCTGATTGTATCCGGCGTTCCCGTCCAAAAAACTTATGATTTTATTCCCAGATGAAGCATCGATAACCATATCGGCTATAGGCATCGGGTACTCATCTTTTGGTGTAGCTTTGTTTAAATCTCTAAAATCGACACATACCCTAAGTTTGCCGTTTTTCTTCTTTACAGGGACGATGTTTGAGACCCATTCAGCGTATCGGCAGGGCCGAATAAACTTTGCCTCTAGCAATCGTCCTACTTCTTCCTTTATAGCGTCATATAATGTAGGATTAAATCGCCTAGGGTATTGTTTCAATGGCCGATACCCAGGTTTTATTGGTAGCCGATGCTCAACTAGCTGTCGGCTTAAGCCTGGCATCTCGTAATACTCCCACGCGAAGCAATCTCTATATTTTTTGAGTATTTCGACCAACTTTGCTTTATAACTGGGTTCTAATTTAGCACTTACAAATGTTGGTCTTTTGCTATCTCCTTCCCCAATATCGATTTTGTGATACTACGGGTTGGCCTAACTTTAGAAAGTAAGAAATTTGCAATTAGAACCCTACGGTATGACGTTTTAACGCGTTTCGGGCCGTTTTTGGGCGTTTTGGGCCGCTCCGGGGAGGTGTTGGGCTTGGGGGAGCCTTCGTGGGCCGGATGGTGGGACTCACTTGGCCCATGTGGGGGTGAGGGGGGCAGCAAACCCTGCTGCCCTAGCCCTCCCCTCCCCCCATGCGCCCCCCACTCCTCCCCCTTGTAGCCGCCACCCCCACCTCCATCCCATCTCTTCCTCCTCACCCCCCACGCCCAAGCCGCACCACCCCTCCCCCCTTGCGCCCCCTCCCCCACCCTTGCTGCGTTCCCCTCGCTGCCACGCCACGCCATGGTGCTTTCCTCGCCGGTGGGAGGATCCGCGACGAGGAGAACCGGTGGCAACGTCGCGTGGGAGGAGATCGGGTGGAGATCGCGCGAAGAGAAGCGGTTGATTCGTGGATCGTCAAGAAGGTAATGGGAGAAACCTTTGGGGATTTATTAGATGCTGTGTAGAGGTGTTTTACCATGTTTTTGGATCATGGGAGGTGCTGCCATGGGTTAGATCTAATGAAAACTAGAGTTGTAGTCGAATTCTGTTCGGGCAGATTGGGAACCCGAACTAGGGCAGGCGTTTTCGCCAATTTAGAGTTGGATTCTGGTCGTACGGACTTTTAGGAAGTTGTAGATATTTTCATTATCTTTCCGTGCATATAAAGAAATTGAAATTCCGCCCAACCGTTTGGAAGTTATGGCCATTTTACCGAGCGCTGTCAAATCTGTGACGAGATTGGGACAGTTCGTGTTCAACGTTAGATTAAACAACATTAGAGTCCGAATTAGTCTTTCCGTATAACTAGAGAAAGCTAGGAAATTTCCTAAGCTTCGCGATGGTGTACTCATTTAATCGATTTGGAGTCTTAGAACAGAAGTTATGCCCATCGGAAGGCTGCTGTCCCGAAGGGACAGATTTGCTGTTTTCTGATTTTTGGAGTTAAGCGAAGTCGGGTAGTGGGATTCTTATGTGTGCTGTTTTGTGGACTCTATTTGAGTGTGTGGCACGTGTTTGCAGGTGGTGTGCCTCCGGGAGTGCCCTCAACCTCTCGTCACTCCATTGCCCGTGGTTGAAGGCAAGTGTTTTGCGTGGTTTTTATGTTATACGTGCTGCTAGAATTGGTTGATAATATTTGGAATAGATAACATGTTGTCTTGCCATGCCATGGATTACATGTTATAATGGATAGGATGTCCTTAGGCCATGATTGAAATAATGTCGATGATATGGGGTCCTCATGCTATGATTAAAAATGCTTGTCGTTGATAAAGGATTCACATGCCATGTTTTTGAAAGGTTACCGTTGATTGTTGATCACGGTCTTACATGTTGAGAGGCCATATGTTGACATGCAATATTCTATTTATGAATACGTACTGCCCATTTTGCATGCATGGCATATTTTCATGGCTGGCGGTGAGTTAAGTCATAACTATTCCGGTAGGCGGTGAGAACCGTTATGACTAGTCCGGGGCCATTCGTTTGAGTAAGTCCTACCTCGTGATTCCATCACCGAGGTGACTGGAAGCGAGTGATAGGCACCCTCCATCTTCGGGATGGAAGGGGGAAAAGGGTGCATGCCGACGGGTGTGCACTCAACCATACCGGTATGAGTATTCCAGAAGACATGTGCATTACATTGCATGAATGAAACTATGAATGAGAATGTTGTTGAATTGTTCATGAGTTCATGAAACGAACACCATATTGATCAAGAGATGATTATGATGTTTTTACCATGTCGTGTACGTGAGAATGGTAATGATGTGATATGTAATGCTTATGAAGATTGAAGTTGATGGTTTGTTGTCTTGCACTCTGTTTCCATTGTATTACACTTTGCTGAGTTTTAAACTCACGCTTGTGCTTTCGTTGTTTGTTTCTTTAGGTACCACAAAATCGGCGCGCGGGAAAGGGAACTAGCTACACCACTCCACGTAGTATCATAATCTAGCTAGTTCACCTGTTTTGGAGACACAGCATTAAGTATTGCAATAATCTTTAGTGTATGGCCTTTATGTTTGATTGTTCCCCTCATGTGGATCATGTGGGGTTAGAGAATGAGTTGTTTTAATCGCCTAAGCTTAAACTGATGCTTATTCTTTCGCTAGTGATACTTATTGATGTTTTAGTTGATGACTAGCTATCATTATCGCTGCGTATGATTATCTCGTTGATTCCTCATATTGATATGATGCTATGTTGTTAAGTTTTCGTACAAAAACAAAGGAGATGCTGTCAAAATTCTCAATTAATCTAAATGTTTACTTGCTGGAATTTACCTTAAATTATGGTATTAAATGTGTTATGGTCTTTGTTTGGTGGCATTACGGGCTTAGTAGAAGGCTGGGTGTTACTGATTGGTATCAGAGCGGGCTTCAGGTCCGTGGTGTATGAATTTAGTGAAATACCATAGGGTTAACTAAAACTTTGATGTGGGATAACATAGAAACATGGCTTAGGTTTTACTTAAAACTTTGCCATAGGATAGCAACATTAAAACTTGTGTAAGTGGAATAACTAATCTAAAATTTGACACACATGGATGCACAGTAGGAATGGGTATGGGTACCGTTGCTTTACGCTTAAACGTTGTATTTAAGCTTTGATGTTGAATGTTACATTTGGTAATATATGTTGCTATGTTTATGAAAGAATTGGTTGTGTTGATACATTTGAGATTTTGTGGGTTGTGGTGCCGAAAGGGTTTCGGTCACCTTACATTGTTTGTAGTAGTGTTGGGTTTGTCGGTGTGGCGGTTAGTGCCATCACCGATGGACTTTAATCTCTGTTGGGAGAGTGCTTATCCTTTACGTCGTAGATTGGGTAGTTGGTTGGAGTCGAGTAGTAGAGTTGTGGATTGACCCTCCGAATTTCCTTTGCCGTTTTGTGAACGGTTTTGGTTGGTTTTTGGTTGGTTGAAATAAAAGAAAAAGGGTTCGGGTTTGGATACTCACCGATAGTTCTTTTGGTGGTTTTGGTCTTGTTTTCTTTGGTTGAAGACAAAAGAAGAATTTAGGTTGCGCCTCTTTTGGTCGCCTTGCCCGGCTTGGCCTTTCGATTTGTTGTTTGCCTTATAAGCGAAACTTATAGATTGATTCTTGGGTTACCATTCTCCAATTTGAAAAGAAGTTATTGAAGTTTCGATGAAAAATCTAAGTCACATGGATTTAGGTGTCAAGGTTTTGTCGGAAAGGATGTGGTTGATCGGTTGCTTTACGGAGAAAGTTTTCAATTTATTCTTGTGTTTGTCTTTCTCCGAGGTTTAAAAGAGTTATTGCGGTGTTGTGCCAGACCTTGTTGTCGGGGTCTAAGTGGTGTTTGATCGCAATGATGACTTGCTTGGGAATTCATTTTTGAAAAAACGTTTGTTTCGTGAAAGTTTGAAGTTTGGGGTTATGGCCTTATCTGAAAAAAAAAAAAAATGGTTAATCGCTTGGTTTTCCCTCTTGCAACCATCATCCTTCGCGGAAGTTGTTGATCTCGAGAGTTGTGGAGTAGTTGCATGTCAGCATTTGGGAATTTAAGAGTTGATTTCTCTTGTGATTTATGGTTGAGCTTTCCGGAAGGAAAGGTGTTTTGGGTGTTGTTCTTTTCTGGAGCAATTTTGGTTTCCTCAAGAGTTGGGTGCGTGATTCACGCGGATGTTTAAGAAGTTAAGTGTATGACGAGAAGTTAGAGTTTTCGGATGATATGAGCTAGTGGTTCGGTTAAAGTGAATTTGTTGCTTGTTTAAAGATAAACTACAATATTGTGTTGACAAGAGATAATTAAACGAGATGTTAGGTGATCCAAAGTGAAAGTTGATTAGTGGTGTGCGCAAAGTGATGCGGGTTATGGAATCTAATGGATGTTTTGAGATAAGTTAGCATAGAATGTCTCGGTTGACGAACTTGTTATAGCAAGAAGATGGTGTGAAATTCTGTCTATTGTAGCTGGTGGGTCAGTTAATATTGTGGGTCGACAATATGACTTAAAATACGTGTAATCAATTAATGAGGATATATGGAATGATTGTAGGAAATGTTGAATTATTCTTGACAGATGTGCATGCGGGATCCGTATTTATGAGGATGTCTAGTGGAGATCGTGTCGCGTGGTTAGTATTAATTATTGGTGGAATGAATCGGTGATGTGGAATATGTGACTTAGGGATTATACCAGGTAATTGTTGATTACGCCGGAATAATTGTAAAGAGATGTGTGCTACGCTTGGGATAATAAGTTGCATGAATAATGGTTTGTCATGGTTAGTAGACCAAAAGAAGTTGTTGATGTGCGTCTTATGTTGGATTAACTGATAAGTTAATTGTGCTGGAGTTGTGAGAACGTGGTTCTCCTGGTTAATTGTCTTACGGTAGATATGGTCTTTGGTTCGTTGGTAATATAATCAGTTGTGGTTATATGAATAGTGAAAAGTGATTTTATTAAGAGCGGATGTTGTAGCTTGTGTGCAACAGTGTTGGACTTAACTCAGGATTTGGGTGATTATGACATCTGTATTGGCTAAGAGTATTGGAATGCGAGTAATGGTAGGATTTGAGTCGAACATTCTTTTGAAGGTTTACGGATTCAAATGAATGTATTCTGGGAGTGCCTGCCGCTTTGTTTAGGCGTCTTGATTAGTGTGCAATAAAAATCTCCCCTGACTCCGATGATTGGAAATATGGATGAAAGAGTAGTATTTGAAGTAACCGGCTTATGGGTTCCAAGTGTGTTGTGGTATTGAACCATGCCAATCTTTGGATTTGGGCTAATCTGTTTAGTCTATGCTATGAGTATGGATTACCGCCCAAATCGTTTGAGTGGGACGCTCTCTTTAGTGTTCAACTGATTTATCTTTGGTAACCCGGGAGTTAAGCGCTTAAATTGTAACTCTATCGTGACTAGAGTTGGATTTATTTGGGAAACGTGTGTGGTGTTTGCGAGTGTTTCAAAAAGGTGAGTCTTATGATTGTTTCATAAGTGATTTTTGTTGGTAAGATGTTCCCTGCTGGGAATGTGTTTCCTTTCTCTTTAAGAGAATTGGTAGCGGTTATTAGGCGTAGATGTTTGATTTGAGAGTTGATGCTATCTTCTGTTATTGGCTTTGGTTAAAATGCAATGTTTTGCACGCATTGCGTGCAGTGGTTGTTGGGTTGTAATGCAAAATGGTATTTCTCGGTTAACGCCGTCGTAGTTTATGCGAATTTGAGCAACCATCGATGTTGTTGGGTGTCAATCATGTGACAAGGAGAATGAAGTCTCTTGGTGAATGGTTAATGGGTATCGTGGTTACATGACGAATAAATGGTGAAAAAGATTCATGACATCGTTTTTATAAGCATAAAAGAGTTGTTGAGCCAGGACGGTGAGGAAGTCATATAGAGATATATGACTAATCCGGAGTGCTCTTGAAGAATTCGTATTAGTGTTATGAATCGAGATTTCCATTACTCTCTAGCATGAAAAGGAATGAATGGATAAATGCTGGTATTTTGGTTATGGTATGCAAGGGATTTGAGTTTCCCTTTCTCTTCGAGAGTTTTTGTGGAAGTTCTCTTCCAAGATGTTGATTTTGGTTAAAATGGAAAGTTTGGCTGTGGTGAAAGCGAGTCGAGTTGTCTTTAGTTGTTGAGAACTTCTGTCAAGAGAATTGTGTGGAGTCTCTATTTGTTTGAGTGCTCCCGATCACGATTGTATCGCGTTGATTGGAGATTTGAGTTTTCCTTTGTGGCTTGACTTAGGAAAAGCAAATGGGTGGTCTTTCAATGTTATCGGGTTCTTTTCAAAGTGATTTTTTTGCGCTTTGAGGTTAGAGTGGTTGTATGTGGTCTACTTGGATTCAAAAGAATCGTACTTCTTTTGCACTATTGATAGGAGCGAGAATAAGAAGGGCCTCGGGTTAGTGTTGAGTATAATCTAAGAGCTATACTCGTGGGCTTCGTTGTTTGTGTGAATTGTTTGTGAGGGCGACATCCTCTTGGGAAAAGTGCCAATTGAGATTTGGTAGTGAGTTACGGTCCTAGTTTGGGCTAGGTGCTGGACATTAGTGGTATGAGGGTGGATGATGATGGAAGTTGTTGATGTCGTGGTTTGAATTTGGTTGAAAGTATCGTGGGGTGGAAGCAAATGTTATAGAAATTGTGATGTAAAATGCTTTGTCGTGGACATTGTCTTAGCTAGATGTCTCTGGGTATGCGTTATGCCTGGGAGAGGATAGAATGAAAAGTGTAATGTGGTTGGCATTCGAAAAGAAAGTATGGTCGATATAGGCTATGAGCGAAGATGACATTAGTAAATTTTGATTCCTTGAGAAAAAGGGTCAAATAATTGGAAGAGATGGGGTTTTGCGTAAATGGTCTTTTTGGGGGGGTTCAAGTTTGGAACCTCGGTTGACCGTTTTAATACTAATGATGAAAAAGGGATGTGTTTCAAGATGATTGTGTCATTTGGAGTTTATGAATCATGATAGAGATCGAAGTAAATGAGGAATCATGTCAAGTGGTGCTTAGTTAAGCTAAGTCAGGTCACTCTTGTTAATAGATGGATTTGGAGAATTTGGTTGTCGTTGCTACTGTTTGAGTCTTTGCGCAGGTGTGTTAAGTTCGCAAAGAAGTTGAGTCCCTAGTGGACATTGATTTAGAGTTGACGTGTAAGATTCGAGGTCGAATCCAGTTAAGGGGGGAAGAATGTGATACTACGGGTTGGCCTAACTTTAGAAAGTAAGAAATTTGCAATTAGAACCCTACGGTATGACGTTTTAACGCGTTTCGGGCCGTTTTTGGGCGTTTTGGGCCGCTCCGGGGAGGTGTTGGGCTTGGGGGAGCCTTCGTGGGCCGGATGGTGGGACTCACTTGGCCCATGTGGGGGTGAGGGGGGCAGCAAACCCTGCTGCCCTAGCCCTCCCCTCCCCCCATGCGCCCCCCACTCCTCCCCCTTGTAGCCGCCACCCCCACCTCCATCCCATCTCTTCCTCCTCACCCCCCACGCCCAAGCCGCACCACCCCTCCCCCCTTGCGCCCCCTCCCCCACCCTTGCTGCGTTCCCCTCGCTGCCACGCCACGCCATGGTGCTTTCCTCGCCGGTGGGAGGATCCGCGACGAGGAGAACCGGTGGCAACGTCGCGTGGGAGGAGATCGGGTGGAGATCGCGCGAAGAGAAGCGGTTGATTCGTGGATCGTCAAGAAGGTAATGGGAGAAACCTTTGGGGATTTATTAGATGCTGTGTAGAGGTGTTTTACCATGTTTTTGGATCATGGGAGGTGCTGCCATGGGTTAGATCTAATGAAAACTAGAGTTGTAGTCGAATTCTGTTCGGGCAGATTGGGAACCCGAACTAGGGCAGGCGTTTTCGCCAATTTAGAGTTGGATTCTGGTCGTACGGACTTTTAGGAAGTTGTAGATATTTTCATTATCTTTCCGTGCATATAAAGAAATTGAAATTCCGCCCAACCGTTTGGAAGTTATGGCCATTTTACCGAGCGCTGTCAAATCTGTGACGAGATTGGGACAGTTCGTGTTCAACGTTAGATTAAACAACATTAGAGTCCGAATTAGTCTTTCCGTATAACTAGAGAAAGCTAGGAAATTTCCTAAGCTTCGCGATGGTGTACTCGTTTAATCGATTTGGAGTCTTAGAACAGAAGTTATGCCCATCGGAAGGCTGCTGTCCCGAAGGGACAGATTTGCTGTTTTCTGATTTTTGGAGTTAAGCGAAGTCGGGTAGTGGGATTCTTATGTGTGCTGTTTTGTGGACTCTATTTGAGTGTGTGGCACGTGTTTGCAGGTGGTGTGCCTCCGGGAGTGCCCTCAACCTCTCGTCACTCCATTGCCCGTGGTTGAAGGCAAGTGTTTTGCGTGGTTTTTATGTTATACGTGCTGCTAGAATTGGTTGATAATATTTGGAATAGATAACATGTTGTCTTGCCATGCCATGGATTACATGTTATAATGGATAGGATGTCCTTAGGCCATGATTGAAATAATGTCGATGATATGGGGTCCTCATGCTATGATTAAAAATGCTTGTCGTTGATAAAGGATTCACATGCCATGTTTTTGAAAGGTTACCGTTGATTGTTGATCACGGTCTTACATGTTGAGAGGCCATATGTTGACATGCAATATTCTATTTATGAATACGTACTGCCCATTTTGCATGCATGGCATATTTTCATGGCTGGCCGGTGAGTTAAGTCATAACTATTCCGGTAGGGGCGGTGAGAACCGTTATGACTAGTCCGGGGCCATTCGTTTGAGTAAGTCCTACCTCGTGATTCCATCACCGAGGTGATTGGAAGCGAGTGATAGGCACCCTCCATCTTCGGGATGGAAGGGGGAAAAGGGTGCATGCCGACGGGTGTGCACTCAACCATACCGGTATGAGTATTCCAGAAGACATGTGCATTACATTGCATGAATGAAACTATGAATGAGAATGTTGTTGAATTGTTCATGAGTTCATGAAACGAACACCATATTGATCAAGAGATGATTATGATGTTTTTACCATGTCGTGTACGTGAGAATGGTAATGATGTGATATGTAATGCTTATGAAGATTGAAGTTGATGGTTTGTTGTCTTGCACTCTGTTTCCATTGTATTACACTTTGCTGAGTTTTAAACTCACGCTTGTGCTTTCGTTGTTTGTTTCTTTAGGTACCACAAAATCGGCGCGCGGGAAAGGGAACTAGCTACACCACTCCACGTAGTATCATAATCTAGCTAATTCACCTGTTTTGGAGACACAGCATTAAGTATTGCAATAATCTTTAGTGTATGGCCTTTATGTTTGATTGTTCCCCTCATGTGGATCATGTGGGGTTAGAGAATGAGTTGTTTTAATCGCCTAAGCTTAAACTGATGCTTATTCTTTCGCTAGTGATACTTATTGATGTTTTAGTTGATGACTAGCTATCATTATCGCTGCGTATGATTATCTCGTTGATTCCTCATATTGATATGATGCTATGTTGTTAAGTTTTCGTACAAAAACAAAGGAGATGCTGTCAAAATTCTCAATTAATCTAAATGTTTACTTGCTGGAATTTACCTTAAATTATGGTATTAAATGTGTTATGGTCTTTGTTTGGTGGCATTCTGGGCTTAGTAGAAGCTGGGGTGTTACAGATTTCTTCGAGCAAATCGGCAGAAGTAAATCCTAACCCTTTTCTTTCTTCTTCAAAATCCTCAACAGCTTCTTCGTATTCTTCTTGCCGATAGCTCCTGGCCTTTTCCTGCAGCTTCGCTAGTGTCTTGTGCTCCATCTTCTCACTACTTCGTCTGTCCGATCAAACGTGTTGGGTTTAACACTGATCGGCTTGAATCCTGACTTCTCGACGTAGATAAAATCGCAATTGTCCAAGGCTTTTCCTGATATACATTCGGCTTCTTCGTGTGGCCAATTGGTGTCAGGGCTAGCCATGGTGATATGAGCCGATGTGTCGGCCGGTACGACTTCTACTGTATCATTGTTCCACTGCACCAATTTTTGGTGCATAGTTGATGGTATACAGCAATTGGCATGGATCGATCCGCCCAAGGAGCATTGTAATTGCCTTTGGCTTCAATCACAAAAAATGCGATCGGCAAAGTTTTATTACCGATCGCCGCTTCGACACCATTACGCCTTTAGCTTCAGTTGGGTCTCCCGTGAAGTCATTTAGCACCATATTGGTTTTGATCAAGTCTTCTTCAGCTTTACCCAATTTTCTGAAAGTACTTAACGGCATTAGATTGACTGTCGCCCCGCCATCGACCAACATACAAGATATCGGTCGGCCATTAATATACCCTTTTAGGTATAATGGTTTTAGATGCCGATGCATGTCTTGTGACTTTTCAAACACAGCGTCTGGTGCTCCGAGGCACAATTGGGCGAACACTTCTTCAGCCGATTCTTCGGTTTTGAACTCGGCAGGTAGAGTGAATACCATGTTTATATCCATTGGTGGCGTATCATCTCGGATCATCGAAGAACCGGATTCGACCGATTGATCTGAATCACTATCGATCTGTTCCTTCTTTCTCCACTCTTTTTTCAAAACCGGTACTGGTCTTAACTTATTAAACATCCGATCCCTTTCGTTCTCCTTTTCAGCTTCCCTTTCTTCTTGTGTCTTCAACCGCTGAAGCCTTCTGCGTTGTGATTTGCTGAGACCCGAGGGGCACCACCTAGGCTTGGGTTCTATCGGCTTTCTTATTTTTCCAGCTAAATTGCTCATCTCGCTGTCAGATTCCATTCTACTTGTGTTAGCCGATAGTTCTTGATTTCGGGAGGACTCGCCTTGCTCTGATGTTAACCTTTCATGGATCGGCCTTCTGCTTCTTACATCTGGATGATTGTATATCGGTCCAGACAACCTATCTTTTATAGATCGGTATGGTCGATATGCAGACGAGTGTTGCATAGGACAAGATACAACTGTTGGTAAGGTCATCCCTCTCTCCCAGCAAAACTGCCAAAAGGGACATTGCCGATGTTTCTCTTCTTCAGTGGTTGGCCGACATGACATATCTGGCCGCCAATGTTCGTCCCTTTTTTGCCCTGGTCGATGAAAACTCTGGTGTTGTTGAGTGTTATATCTTCGACTTATCCTCTCATACTTCCCCAGGAGCTGTGAGAAAGTCGGCTTTGGTTTGAAATCGACTTTTCTTGGAGCCCTCTCAGCCCGATACCATTTACCGACCTCCAAGTTCCCTCTTGGTTTTACCGTTCTTGAGTTTTGTCCATTCCTATCGGCTTCTATCTGTATAGAACCGATAGTAATCTGCACTGTCTCGTCTCGTGATACAATTCCTTTAGTCGGCTTATCTTCTTCTGCAGGCCTCTTTCCTTTTTGTGAACATTGAACCATGTTGACTTGAAAAGGGCTCATATCTATCTGCATAGCCGATTCTTCCGCAAACTTTAGCCTGCCATCAGTGATGGCCGATTGAATCTGTTGTCGAAAAATATTGCAGTCGTTAGTATTATGTGAAAACGAATGGTGCCATTTGCAATACCTTCGCTTTTTAATTTCCTCGGTCGATGGTATGACGTGTCCTTCCGGCAACCTTATGAGTTTTTCTTGCAGTAATAAATCAAATATCTTGTCACATTTTGACACGTCATATGAATACTTGATTTCCGCCCTACTTTTCATCGGCTTGAGCAGAGAGCATACGAGTGGCTTTTTAGAACCCTTGGTCCACTCGGCTATGTTTATTTCTGCTTCGTCCTCGGAGGCGTCGCTTGAATTGTAATCTACCATGTTTACTTTGGCCTTTTCATTACCGTTTGGCTTAAATCTATCTTTAAACCCTTTGCTTTCTGCATATCGGCTTTCGTGTGCCGTCACGCGGTGGAGTAAGTGGCCTAAATCTGGAAATTCTTGGCCCGATAGCTTCTCTTTTAATGGCGGGATTAGCCCTTGGAATGCTAAATCGGCCAATTGATCATCGGGTAATGTTACACTAAAGCATCTATTCCAGACGCCTCTAAACCTTCCGATATAATCGGAAACCGATTCGCCAGATTTTCGGACTGAACTAAGGTCGAAATCCTAAGCTCCATAGTTCAGAAAAAAGTATTCATGGAATCGGCTTTCTAGATCGTTCCATACGTGAACTGAATTTGGGGGTAGATTAGTGAACCAAGTGAATGCAGCACCAGACAATGATAAAGGAAACAGTCTAATTTTTAGTCCATCGGACTGTGCAGCCTCTCCACACTGAGCCATAAACCGTCTGATATGCTCAATCGTGGTGACGGAATCATCACCTGAGAATTTGGCAAAGTCTGGTATTCGAAAGTTGTGCGGGTATGGCATTCGATCTATGTAATCGGGGTACGGCTTCCTATAGCCGATCACTCTTCCTCTGGGCTGTAAACCGAACTGTTCTCTTAAAACGTTAGCAATTTGTTCCGCCCAATTGACATTGTCGGCTTGTGGTGCAACCGGACATTGCCAATTTTCATGGTTCACGCCCTGCCCCCCGAGTGCAAACTCGGGTCGTTGTCCAAATCGCCCCGCAGGAGGTCTTGGCACTTGGTCATGATCATGATTAAAACCTAATGCATCGGGTATGGGCGCGAAAGGTTCGACGTACGGCACCACCCTATACGGCGTTTGTTTCACGGTTGTGGCTCCCTGTGATTGCGGAACCTGATCTGTTTCGATCGGCTGATAAGCCGATAAACCGATGCTATTGGAGGGCCCATTTGACGGATTTGATGCGCTTATCTTAGCCCCATCCGTGTGCCCATGTTAGTGTGTAAATCCATCTCTCTGTATGCTTGGTTTCAAAACAGTAGGTTGAGTTGGCATCGTAATAGGCATTTGAGCCGACACATTTACCGTATTGGTGTTAGGTGTTATGGAATATACTGGGTACGTAGGGATGGTTTGTGGTGGATCTAGCAGGCTTCCAGACACAGCCAATTCCTGAGCAATTGTTTTCACACTATTTTCTATCATCGGCTTTAATGTGGATACTAGAGCCGATGACTGATTAATTAATGCGTGATGGACAGATTGCTCGATCATACTTGATAAATCAGCTTGAGCGGGTGCGTATCGGCTTACCGATTTGGATGACGAATCTCCGATAGGATTGAGGCTTGGGAGTGCGGTCTTTTGAGTAACGCCACGGCGTGTTTTCTGGAAGCACCGCAGCATCATTTCTTCCAAAGCTGTCTTTCGGTCCTCGATTTCTTTTCGCTGTTCAGGGGTTAAATCGGCCATTTGAGGCGCGATTATAGCATCAGTGTTGATATCGGCGGTAACCGCAGGCTTGTCAGTTGATGACATGTTTGATTTCCCTTGTTGTCCCACCGGGCGTGCCAAAATATGTTCGCGCTAAAAATGTGAAGCAAGATTCTTAGCTTCGAACACACAAGACAAACACCGGGTTTGCAGAGCGTGCCAGTCAATTTGACCTGAAATTGACAAGGTAGAGTTTGTAATTCGATCAAAGCCGATAAACAAGGATCTATCGGCTTTTCGCTAGTCGGCAAGAACCGATTAGGAGATAACTAGATCAACCAGTTACAATTGATCCGGATAAGGTAAAATCGGCTTCGGGAAGGCGATGCGCAACAAAACGAAGCAAATCAAACCTGGGTGAAATCGGCAAAAATCAACAATCGGCGATGCGCAACTATGTTGATTCCGTCGACTTGCAGAGAGATCTATGAAGCTAAAACAATGTAAAAGAAAAGCTTGTAAAAAGTAGATGTGTGTTGTTGGATTGATTGATTGCTTTTCGCTTAACGTCCGCCCCCTTTTATAACACCTGGCCGATACGAGTTGTACATGGATACGGTGCGTTTATTCGTATCGGCCTCTAATCTAATTTCTGTTCCTTTTAGCAACGGATTCCTTTTCTGATTCGTTTACCGATTCCTTTTTATACGAACGTTTCTTTTTCGATTCAGACTGATTCCAATATATGCCAGATTTTGGTGCAAACGCTAACATCATTGGATCACAATCTGAATACTGAACTGAACAATCATACATCGGAACATCTACACGTCTCAGAAAAAAGGGAATTGTATTTCACTCTTCATAGCTTGTTCAGTTTGTCAAGTGGGATATATTCTTCATGTGCAGTGTCTAGGTAATAAACAAATATTTCATTACTAGAATTCAGATTTCATATTTTCAGTGCTGACAATATACCAAACTAGTGCCATAGCGTAGAGCCATAGGGAGACTAGTGCGAGGGAGCATGAGTGATGTACGTACCTTGATCTCCAGATCACTCAAATGAAGAAACCTGGCCGCAACAAGTTGCCGATGATTGTAGGTTTTTGCTGGATTCATCCCAACCGTCAACTAGCGCTAATCCTACTGTTCCTCGTTGTTGTGTCTGCTTTTGGGGTTATTAAGATGCTTTTGGGGTTATTAGGATTCTGACATTTTGTGAATGAAAAGATGTCAATTGTGTCATTCATACTTGTCATGCACAGACATCCAATGGAAGAGTCCCTTCCTTTTGTCCTGGTTTGGTCTTGCTCAACTCTTGCATGCTTCTTCTCTATTGCGAACTTCCGATTTTTAAGATGGCAAATTCTTGTAATCAATTAATATGCTATTATTTATACTAATAATCATTTATAACTGTGCATATAGCATATAGTATATGAAGTTAGCATCTTGCATGAGAATTCTTTAACAATGAACTAATTCACAATATGCTATATTTGTATGTATTAGCAAATGGGCACTAGAAAGGAGCTCATTAGGAAATTTATGCTTGAGGAAGAAGAGGATGACGATGAGCTGTTTTTTGTGTTGGTTCCTACATTACTTTCATGCTTTCATGATGAAAAAAGACCAGTCCACACATTATCACTTACCTGCGCTAAAAAAGTTAAAGAGATCTCAGAAGGCCATGAGAGTTGGTGTAGGGTTGAGTTTCGTATGGAGTCGGAGATATTTAGGGCTACATCAAATTTTCTTAGAGTTTGAGGGTTTGTTAAATGACATAAGAGGAGTTACTGTTGAGGAGCAGCTAGGGATGTTTATGTACATGATCTCTCACAATGCTAGCAAACAAAAGCTTCAAAAAGCATTCCAACATAGTGGTGAAACAGTTCATAGGAAAATAAAGGAAGTCTTTGAAATAATTCCTGCTCTAACTCATAGATTTGTCAAGCTCCCAAGTTCAAATCAAACTCACCTGAAGATTATATCAGATCCACGGTTTTGGACTTATTTTCAGGTAAATTCATACGCAGTAGACACCTAACTTTTTTCAAGATTTTCCTATATTAATTTCCTATATTTATGTACAGAATTGCATTGGTGCTATTGATGGCACACATATTTCCATCACAATTGCTGAAGAGAAAGCAGCTCCTTATAGAAATAGGAAAGGAACAATGTCACTAAATATGATGCTAGCTTGTGACTTTGACTTGAACTTAACATTTATTTTATGTGGATGGGAAGGGTTTGCATCAGATGTAGGAGTCCTTCGTTCTGCTCTTAGCAAAGGGTTTCGTGTTCCAGAGGGTAAATTTTATCTTGTGGACGGTGGGTACGCAAACACGCCTTCTTTTCTTGCCCCATATCGAGGAGTCTAATACCATATTAGTGAATTTAGGAGGCATCGCTGTAACACCACAATTTTTGCTTTTCATGAATTTAAATAAGATTTGGCACTTTTGTGAATTTTTGGAATTTTCTGGGATTTATTTGAATTTATTTGAATTTATTCCCTTTTCAAATAATTAAAGAATTTAACTTTGCAAATAAAATTTTGTTGGAAATATTTTATTTGAGTCCAAAATGTTCCAAAATATTTTCTGGAATTTTTCTGAGTGTTTTGCTATTTTTAATGAATTAAATGAATTTCTGGGAATTAATTTGAATATTTAATCGCTGGAAAATCGAATCGGTTAGCACTGTTCATGCGACCGAGTCCGGGTCCGAGTCAGACTCGAGCCCGACTCGAACCGCGTTCGAATCAGACCCGCACCGCGCTAACCCTAACCCTAATCGATCCGGACCGTTGGATCTGGATCCAACAGTCAGGATTTAGCCGCACCGTTCAACCGGATCCGGCTCGGATCCGTGTGCGCCAGGCGATCGTGGCCGTTGATCGGACACATGGACGGCTGTGGGTCGTCGTCTCCGCCGAGTCCAAAACGGACTCCGCCGCCGCACCATTTTCGGGCTCGGTTAGGGTTCACGAGAATGCCGCAATCCGAGGCCCCATTTAAGGAAACGACCCCGGCGCCGTTCTCTCCTTTTTCATGCGCACCTTTCGCCCCTAGTCTCCAAACCCTAGCCACCGCCAATTGCTTGTTATTGCTCGCCGTAGTTGGATCTCGCTCCGCCATGGGTTTTGCTTTATTCCGCCGTCGTCCGCCGCCCTCCGCCGCGTTTGAGCCCGAATCCGGGACCCCCGGGCCAAGGCGCACTGGTGGAGTCCTTCCACTTCGTCGGAGAATGCGAGAAATGCCATTGCCGTGGTCGTCGTCTTCGTCTCCGGTCTGCCAGCGCCGCCGCGTCACCATCGCCGCTCGCGAAGCTCTTCAACCGTTCGATCAAGATCCAAGGGCTCCAAAGCGTCCACGTCACCAGGAGGTAAAATTCACGTCTCGTTTTCTAGATCTAATCTCCGCCGTTAGATCTAGATCTAACGGTTTAGATTTCGCCACGTAGCCGTAACTGCGATGAGCAAGGTTAGATCCTAACCGTTGGATCTAGATCCAACGGCTCAGATTGAGCCACGTAACAGTGAACCGCACCGTGCACGGTTAGATTCCAGTCGTTCGATCGAAATCGAACGGCGTAGATTGAGCCACGCGTCGGCCACCGGGACATGCCACGCCACCCACGGTGAGGCGAAAACCCGATCCAATCTGGACTGTCCGATTCGAATCGAACGGCCTAGATTAGCCGCGTTGCACCGCAACGTGCGGCATTGGATCCAATCGGAACCATTGATTTTCAATTCAACGGCCTAGATCGCGCCCCGTGTGCGGGAGTCGAACCGACGCGACCGCGTGGGCGGAGGCATGGGTCACTGACAGGGCGGGCTGTGCGCGTAGACCGCGTCCGTAGACCGGGACACGTGGCAGCACCCGGGTGGTGCCACGTGTCATGATGACGTCATTGGGGGACTCGGCCGGTGTTGACGTCAGCGGGTCCACGTGGACCAATGAGGTGCTGACACGTGTCACCCATGACGCAATAATTATTTTCTGAAAAAGAAAAATGATTTATTAATTCGGTTTATTGATTTTAAAAATAGATTCAAACTTCAAACGCTTATAACTTTTGCGTTTTAACTCCAAATTGAGTGATTCAAATTTATAAATTTTCATAAAAATGAGACCTACTCAAATATGAATTTTAATTAATTTTTGATTATGAATATTTCTCTTTTTATATTTAATTAATGTTTTCTTTAAACTTTAAACGGTTATAACTTTTGCATTTTAACTCCGATTTTGCCGATTCAAATTCCTAAAAATTCATAAAATTATGCTCTCTCTATTTTTGGACTTCATTTGGATGTTTGGACACTTTTTGTCTACTGTTTATTTATTTATTGCTATTTGCACGCTTTACGAGTAGACGTTGAAGTGCCCGAGGGCTTCGAAGGTGAAGTGTTGACCCAGGAGCCAGCCCAAGACCAAGAACAAGTACTCTTTGAAGGCAAGTTATGCTTTGACCATATTGATCCCACTTTTGAAATTAATTTGATTTAAATTATTGCATGCTAATTTAAATTAGAAAATGCTTTACTTAATTATGGGAAATTAGATAAATGCCAAATTGCTGTATGACACCCTGGTTAATTAAATATGTGCCATGACCCCTTGTCACCCTAGTTGTGGATTATTAGTTGGACATTATTAAATTGCCAACATGGGTAGTTAGACCGATGTAGTATGCTTAGCCTTGCCACGTGAAATGCTTTGGACAATCAAATGCTAATATTGATTTAATGAGATATTGAACCTGTTTTGAAGAAGTATCAAGTGTTGTGTTTGTCGATGGCACGTGGTGCATGGTAAACAAATGGGGTTTGATAAATAGTTTTCGACCTGGGCATGTGGCAAGAATGACCGGTTGGGCCAGTTGTGGCACCGGAAGCGTTGATTTGGTTCTTCGGGTAGTCTTGCCCTGCTCACCCTAAGGATTTAACCTTGCAAGCCTTTGAACTGAGTCAAACGTGCAACCACATGTCTGTAATGGGACGGACCTAGTTGATTAAGTTGCTAATAATGTACCTGTGGGACCTCGGGGTGTCAACTATACCTTTTGTGTAGTTATACGGGGGAGCGTACCGGGGTTGCGGCTAGGTACCCATTTAACGGTGGATTGGCCTAAACTTCACCTTCGCTAAGGGAAGGGTTAGTGTGCAATCACTGGGGAGGACCACCTGTGCTGTTAGAAGTTTCCGAAAGACTTTGTTATGGACACTCGCCTTTGTGGTGTTTGGCCGTATCTTGTGGGTAAAGTGCATGTGACACCACGGAGTGTCGTAACCTTATATAATGTGAATGTTGAGGTCAAACACATTATGAAATATGGAATTAGAGGTTGAAACCATACGGTATGGGGTTTATTTGCGTTTTCGGGCCGTTTTCGGGGATTTGGGCCTTTCCGGGGGAGTTTGGGCCTAGGGGAAAGGGTCGTGGGCCTTGGTGGGGAAGAGTTTGAGTCCTTTTGGGAGTAGGAGACCAGGTTGGGGGCCTTCCCCAGCCCCTATTGCGCCCCCCTGCTGGTTGCGCCCCCCTGTTGGTTGCGCCCCCCTCTCAATGCCCTAGCTGCCACCCCCACCTCCCCTTCTCCCTTGCTTGCGTCCCACCTCCCCCTTGCTCCCCTTTGCGCCACCACCTCTCCACCACCTCTCCACCTCCCTTGATGCCCCTAGGTGAGTTCTCCACCTCACCAACTCAAAGATCCATCCGTTGGAGCGCTCCGCGACGAGGAGATCCGGCAAGATATTACGATGGATTTCATCGAGGGATTACCACGATCAGAAGGGTGTGACACTATTTTAGTGGTGGTGGATCGATTTTCGAAGTACGCTCATTTTCTGGCATTAAAACATCCTTTCACAGCTGCTCAAGTTGCTAAGGTATTTGTCGACAATGTGGTGAAGCTTCATGGTATGCCCCGTTCCATTGTATCGGACCGTGACAAAATTTTTACTAGCCTCTTCTGGAAAGATTGTATTTGCAAAGATTTGTTTTTGGTTCAGGGAGTATTTTGCTAAGGTTACATTTTGGAAATTGTGTTTATGGTTGATTTGATGCAATGCACTCATGTGAGTGGTTGCATGGATTAACGTGAGTCAAGTCGCGGACTTGGGCTCGGAATTGTTTGTTTTGTTCATGTGTAGGTGTTGCTCAAGGGCAAACGTAGTCGATGACGGGACCAGAACTAGGTTCATGGAGGAGCTGAGGTTCGGTACTAGGTTCTGGAGGAACCGAGGTCTTGGTGGTTAAGGATGTCATGCGGGACGTTTGGGCTAGAGAACAGTGTACGTGGAGAACTGGTGAGTCACGTGAGTATGGCAGGTGGGCCATACGCGTGCAAAAGCTAACTTGGTCTGGAGGATCAAGTTGATTCGGTTTTTGGTCATGCGTGACAAAAACTGATGCTTGCAAAATTTGTTAAGTCACGTTGGTATGGTATGCGTATCATACATGTGAAAATGAGTGGACAAAGTTTAGATATTTTTATTTGGTTATGCGCAACCAAATCTGAGTTGATACGTGATGTATAGCAACCGAATCCTAGTTGACTACGTACTGGATAGTCTAATCGGATTCATTGTTTGTGCTTTAAAAGGAGGGGTGTCTCCTGTTTAAAGTATTGAAGCAACTAGCGTACAAGGTATAGCAAGAACAAGTTGTGTTCCTACACTTTGTAAGTTTGTACTCTTGTGTTTGAGTACTTTAGACAAAAGGAAATAAAGTTAAATATTTCAAGGACGTCTTGCGTGGATTCATGAGGTATTGTTTAATTCAAGCCTTTTTCGTTTTTTGTCTGACTTCTAGGATTGCAGATTGATTCGTGTTTTCTGTGAATTCTTGAAGTTCAAAACTCTGCTTTTGATCCCTTCAAAAATTCCTCTAAAACCTTGTTTTGGTATCAGTCAAAAGTTTTTCCCTCGACGTGTTCAAAGTTTCTCGTATTCTCAGTCAAAACATGTTTTGCGAGATCAATATCTTTTAATCTAGAAGCTTGATCGAATTGATTCTTGTTTCATTTGGTGCGGATTGAAGCCTAGACTCTTGTGTTCAAATTTCAGCTCAATCCAACGGTTAGATCTCTCGGAAATTGAATTTTACAAAGAGTATTCAAAAATTTCCGTATCGCTCGATTCGGACGGTCCGAACTGAGCAGCGTATAGTACTAAACGGCCCGATTCGGACAGTCGGTGGTGTTTTTGATCTGAACAATTTAAATCGTTTATAACTTTTGATCCGTTGATCCGATTGAGTTGATTCTTGTTGGAATAGTTTCATAATTTCGTCTAGTTTCTACAGTGAAGTTCTTGAGACTTTTTGACGGTTGGATTTTTCTGGAATAATTGTTTTATTGAACGTTTTTTCTCTATTTTGTTTGAAACTGAAAGTGTTCTTTTAGTTTCGGGTTTGGGTGAGTTTTAGTTGATCAAAAATTTGGTTTTAAACTTCGGTGCAACTATTCACCCCCCTCTAGTTGCCATACACGGTCCTACAAGTGGTATCAGTGCGAGGTTAAGGTATGGCGTCAGATAAGTATATTAATCGTCCTCCTATGCTTAATGATTCAAATTTTTCTTATTGGAAGAGTCGCATGCAATCCTATATTGAAGCTCAAGGTAATGATGTTTGGCGCAAAGTTTCTACTATTTTTGATGTTCCTGATACAGTCACCAATGATAATAAAGTAGACATTGATCTGAATGCTAAAGCGAGAAACTTGATTTTTCAAGGAATTTCTGAAAAAGAATTTGATCGATTTTCTCATCTTCGTTCTGCTTATTCTGTTTGGAAGACATTATGTGACTATCATGAAGGTTCTACTAAGATTAAGAAAGTGCGCAAAAATATTTACCAAAAGGACTTTTCTGATTTTTCTATGAGACCAGGTGAATCAGTTGATGATCTTTTCTCTCGATTTGAGAAAATCTTGTGTAATTTGCGTGGTGTTGGAGTTACTAATTCAGTTGAGGATAACGCTAGTAAAATTTTGAGATCTCTTAGTCCTGAATGGCGCATGGTTGTTACTGCAATTAATCAAACTGTTGACTTGGATACTTTGACCATGGATGATCTTTATTCTAGACTGAAAACTTATGAGATGGATTCTTTAACACCTAGTGATAATAAATCCTCTACACATGCACTTGTTGCTAACCCCAGCACTTCGTCCGGATTACCATCCTTTGGTTCCTTGTCTGCTTTGGCTTCTTTTTCAGATGAACAGTTTGAGATGCTTCCTGAAGAAGATCTTGTGCTCATCTCCTCACGTGCTTTTAGAGCACTCAACAATGTGAGGATGAGGAGGCGTGGAGGCACAACTTCGAGGTCCTTCAACTGTTTTGAGTGTGGCCTTCCCGGGCATATTAAACCAAACTGTCCCAAGTTGAAGAAGAAGTAAGAAAGGAATCACATTAACGCAGCTCAAGACACACTACCCTTAGGCGCCCCAATTTTCGAAAAGTTGCTAAGAAAGTCTTAGCCGCCTTAGAGGAGTGTGATCTTAGCGATGTGGACTTTGAGAGTGATGATGAGCCACATGACAATAAGAAGGACAGGAAGGGAGATCCTGATGATGACTTCACCGGGATGTGTTTCATGGCTAGAAGGGATAGCGACAATGACTCCGATCTTGAAAAGATTGTGAGAGAGAGGAAGGAGAACATATGGTTCATAGATTCTGGATGTTCACGTCATATGACTGGAGATTCAAAATGGTTCTCTTCCCTCACACGAAGTTTAGGTGACGAGGTCATCACTTTTGGCGACGATTCAAAGGGACGAATTCTTGGAAAAGGAATTGTGCGAGTCAATGAAAACTTCATTCTCAAGGATGTAGCTTTGGTAAGTAAGCTCAAGTACAATTTGCTCTCAGTCTCTCAGTTGCTTGATGAAGATCTTGAGGTGAGATTTAAGAAAAATTCTTGTCGTATATTAGATGTTTTCGAAAATCTAGTATGCAACATCACTCGCATTGGTTGCTTGTTTAAAGGTGATTTCTCATATTCAACATCTGAAACTACTTGTCTTGTCTCCCAAGTTTCTAAAGATTTAACTTTTTGGCATCGTAGACTTGGTCATATTGGTTTCGATCACCTTTCACGCATAAGTAAATCAAATCTGCTTAGAGGTTTGCCTGAATTAAAGATTGATAAAACAAGTAATTTGGTTTGCTCCCCATGTCAACATGGAAAAATGACTGCATCTCCACATTTTCCTATTTCTTCTGTTATGACTAATGCTCTAAGTCAGCTTCTACATATGGACACTGTTGGACCTGCTAGAGTGAAATCTGCAAGAGGTAAGTGGTATGTTCTTGTTGTTGTGGATGATTACTCTAGCTACTCTTGGGTATACTTCCTGTCTACCAAAGATGAAGCCTTTGAATGTTTTCAAGAGCTTGCATTAAGGTTGTTCAGAGAATTGCCTAAAGCACTTAAAGTAATTAGGAGTGATAATGGAGGAGAATTCAAGAACACTCTTTTTGCTTCCTTTTGTTCCAAACATGGTATTGAGCATCAATTTTCTTTTGCTCGTGTTCCTCAACAAAATGGTGTAGTTGAGAGGAAAAATCGTACATTGGTTGAGATGGCTAGGACTATGCTTGATGAATTTTCAACTCCTAGGAAGTATTGGGCTGAAGCTATATCTACTGCTTGCTATGTTTCAAATAGAGTATTTTTGAGAGCAAAGCTACTTAGAACTTCCTATGAACTTCGTTTTGGTCGTATCCCTAGCATCTCTCATATGCGTGTCTTTGGTTGCAAATGCTTCATTCTCAAACATGGAAATCTTGATAAATTTGAATCTAGATGCTCAGATGGATTTTTTCTTGGTTATGCTCTTCATACTCGTGGTTACCGTGTGCTGAATTTAGAGACTAACAAAATTGTTGAGACTTGTGAAGTCACGTTTGATGAGGCTAGTCTCAGTACTAGACCCGATTCTTCAGGGACACAGGTGACTTGCAGTTCTGAAAGTATCTTTTTGGAAGGAAGTGATGATGAAAACGAAGATGACAGTGGCGATCAAGCTGGCAACCCAGCCCATTCAGACCGGCCACAGGAAGAAAATTTGCCTGCGTCTTCTGAAATGCTTCCAGCAACTACAGAATCCTCACATGGTGTTGAACATGAGGCAACTCCAGAAGTTTCTGCACCAATGCACATACAACGTATACATCCTCCTGGACAGATGATTGGTGAGTTAAATGAGTGTGTGCTTCGAAACAGGTACAATACAAATGCCTCATATGCTCATACTGCTTTTGTTGCATCATTTGAACCCCAAGATGTAAGTCACGCTTTATCTGATGAGTCTTGGATTAATGCCATGCACGAGGAACTTGAGAATTTTGAGTGTAATAAGGTTTGGGTCTTAGTTCCATCTCCTGTAGGTCATAATATTATTGGAACAAAATGGGTATTTAAGAATAAACAAAATGAAGATGGGGTTGTTGTAAGAAATAAAGCTAGGTTGGTTGCTCAAGGTTTTAGTCAAATTGAAGGACTTGATTTTGATGAAACTTTTGCACCTGTTGCAAGACTTGAAGCCATTAGAATTTTGTTGGCCTTTGCTGCATCTAAAGGTTTTAGATTGTATCAAATGGATGTTAAAAGTGCTTTTCTTAATGGCTTCATCAATGAGGAGGTTTATGTTAAGCAACCACCTGGTTTTGAGAATCCCAAGTTTCCAGATCATGTTTTCAAATTGTCAAAAGCTTTATATGGTTTAAAACAAGCACCTCGGGCTTGGTATGAACGTCTTAAATCATATTTGCTGAAAAATGATTTTGCAATGGGTAAAATTGATAAAACCTTGTTTACACTCAAGCATGGCAATGATCTATTACTTGTTCAGATTTATGTGGATGATATCATCTTTGGAGGTACTTCTCATACTCTTGTTGCCAAGTTTTCAGACACTATGAGCAGGGAATTTGAGATGAGTATGATGGGTGAGCTCACATACTTTTTCGGCTTACAAGTCAAGCAAACAAAGCAAGGTATCTTTATTCATCAAACGAAGTACACAAAAGATCTCCTCCGACGTTTTGAGATGGAAACATGTAAACCAATTTCCACACCAATTGGTACAACAACTGTTTTGGATCCGAATGAAGAAGGAGAAACGGTTGATCAAAAGGAGTATCGAAGGATGATTGGATCGCTTCTCTATCTCACTGCTTCAAGGCTAGATATACACTTTGCGGTGTGCTTTTGTGCTTGTTTTCAAGCTTCCCCACGTGCCTCTCATCGACAAGCGGTAAAACGAATTCTTCGATATTTACAATCCACTTTAGAGTTTGGCTTATGGTACTCTTCATCATCTTGTTTATCACTTAGAGCCTACTCTGATGCTGATTTTGCGGGTTGTAGAATTAATAGGAAAAGTACCTCTGGAACATGTCATTTTATTGGTACATCCTTAGTTGCTTGGTCATCTAGAAAACAAGTTTCTGTTTCTCTCTCAACTGCTGAATCTGAATTTGTTGCTGCTGCTGCATGTTGTGCTCAAGTGCTTTAGATGATTTCAACTTTAAAGGATTTTGGATTATATTTAGATAGTGTTCCACTTTTCTGTGATAACACTAGTGCTATCAATATTGCGAAGAATCCAGTGCAACATTCTCGAACAAAGCATATTGATATTCGTTATTATTTTCTTCGAGATCATGTGGAAAAGGGAGATGTTGTGTTGCATTTTGTTGAGTCTGAGTTGCAACTTGCTGATATTTTCACAAAACCACTTGATGCTTCTCGATTTGCTTTTCTAAGAGGAGAGTTGGGAAACGCCGCGATCATAATGAAGGATCGCTTGTAAAAACAAAGTATGTTAGCAAATAAGTCCAACCTTGTTGTATAGTCCGTTGTTACAAGTTATAGTCTATCACTGATGGATGCTTAGTTTTCTTTTTTCATGTTAAATCTTGTCTACTGTGTTCCCATGCTACTAAATTGTCTATTGTGATGGATCACTTTGCTTTCTTTTGGTGTAATAGACTACTAACATACTAGTTGTGTATTAATAACCTTATTTTATTTTTTGTAAATCATTTTAGTGTGGAATAATAATGATTTATTATTATTTATTAAGCAAAGAAGCAATAATTGAATTTATGTAACAAGGTGAAAATTTGCATTGGAATTATAAGAGTGCAAAAATTACTTTATTTTTTATATTTTTAATTTATATTAATAACCTTATTTTTTTATATTTTTAATTTATAAACTAATATTCTAAAGAATATATAGATTTTCAATATTATTATTGAATTGTAGAAACTATAAAAGGAATTTATAAATGACTAGTAATCTTATTTTTTTTAAAAAAATCATTTTAGTGTGGAATAACCGAATAAGTATAATTTATTATTTTTTATTAAGCAAAGAAGCAATAATTGATTTTTCTTTCATTTTATTCTAAAGAGATTTTGAATTTAATTCTAATCAGTACCGGTTGGTGTATTTAACGATCGATGTGATCTAATCGATGCAGGTTGGATACACCAACCTGCATCGATAGCCTTAGGTTTTCCTTCTTGGGTCATATGTGGAATGATCAGTCCCGGTTGGTGTATCCAACCGGTACTAATGTGTATATCAATCCCGGTTGGTTACACCAACCGGGACTGATGGTGCCCCTATAAACCTCCCTGCCGCCATTTTTTCCCCACTTTGGTGCTCCTCCCGCCCGATTTTATCCCATTTCCTCCTCCTGACGCGCGCACCGCCGCCACCAGAGCCTGTGCTGGCGTCGGAAGCCCTCCCGGAGCTCGCCCGATCGCGCCGCCGTCCCGGAGTTCGCCCGACCGCGCCGCCGTCCCGGAGCTCGCCCTCCGCTTCGACGGCGCCATCCTCGAGCTCGCCCGAGCGCTGCCGTCAGAGCTCGCCTGACCGTGCCGCTGCCCCGAGCTCGCCCCGATGGTGCCGCCCTCCTCGACGGCGTCGCCTCCCGAGCTCGCCTCGACGGTGCCGCCTCGACGACGCCGCCTACCGGAGCTCGTCGACCGCGCTTAGCTTCGAGACCGCTCCCCTCGCCGCTTCTTGCCTCGCACAGTGGAGGTTATAGCTCGCAGCCCTTGCTCCTTGTCCTCCCTTCTCTCTGGTGTACATGTATGGTGTAGATTCATGTTGGATTTGCTAATTGGAGGAAAATGTGTAGTATTTCATTTCTATTTCGGTTGTGATCTTGTTCATGTGAATATTGAATGAATGCTAACATGATGTTGTACTGATCAATTAGACATTAGCTAGTATTTTTTCAGCAATTAGAGCAATTAGACCATTACATTGTCACTTTGCCAGATTGCAACGTTCCCGCCAACGGTGAAAACTGTAGTAACCTTACCCAATTAGCACCTGTTCATGTGAATATTACTGCAAAATGTAATATATTTGAATTGGCACCTGTATATAATCCAAACTTTTTGGTATATGTTGCAAACGTAATATATTTGCAATGTCAGGCCTTGTATGCAAAATGATGTAAGTTCCAGTTGCAGTAAATGATCTAAAGACCGTCGATTTATGTATCATTGATTACATTGGTGAAGAAATGGTTACTCCAGAGATATATTCTCAATTGTCAATATCTGTTCTTTTCCATGTGGTCAATTTCAGGAATGTGATAAACTGGCAATTATAATCCCGAAAACACTCTTTTTGTTTACCGAATTTCTACGAAGCAATATACCATCCAAGCAACAACGATGGACGGTATATGTGAGATGTGTCAGATGAGTAATTATATGTCAAATGTTATGTATATATGTGAGATGTGTCAGTATATGTGAAATGTGAAATGTATAAGTACAGTTGGTCTAATCAGCATTTGTTCCTCGCCGTCTTCCACGCCGTTAATTTTCAGTGCCTTCTTCTAGCCTAAGAAACAACGATGGACGGCGAAGGATTTGATCAAGAAGATTATATGACAAATTTGATTGCGGGAGATGGTGGTTATGAGGCCGCAGAGCACGATGAGGCCGCAGAGCACGATGAGGCCGCAGAGGTAACAATCAATTACGTTAATGATTGTCGATTCCACTATCATGCTAAGCCAACATTTTGACCCGTTCATGATTGTACCATGCTTTTAGATCGATCAACCAAGCGGGCTATCACGACAGCGAGGTCCAACCAAGAAGCCGAAGGCAAGATATGTTGTCACCGAAGTCAACGAGAACGGCCAACCTCAGAAACCCTTGACGGTGATTGGGCTGTTCAATTCGGCATGCGGCGTCCACGTTAGGGACCACGTGCCCATTAGCATAGCAAAATGGGATCAGGTTCCTGAAGATACGAAAAACATGCTTTGGAACGATGTCAGAAGACATTCACCTTCCCCCAAGGGACCGAAGAGAAGGTGAAGAGTTACACTCTCAAGAAGATGGCCATCGCATTCCAAACTTATAAAAAGAAGTTGAACATAGAGTATATCAAGGAGAATCGAACGCCCGACTTCAACAAGTTCCCGAAGTTGCAAGATCACTGGGAAGAGTTCGTGAACTACAAGACTTCAGAGGAAGGTCAAAGTTTGAGTGAGAAGAACAAGTTGAATGCACAGAAGAAGAATTACCACCACCGACTCGGCCCTGGTGGTTAACGCCAAGCAATACCCAAATGGGAGAAGAGGGAGCATGACCTGCTAGCGAAGGGTGTCACACTCGCAACAATGGAATGGTCTGACAGAGCAAAGCATTGGTTCTACGCTCACAGTGGTGGCCTCGATTTGCGAGTAGCTTGTGTTCGTTTCAAATCTGGAACTGCTTGAGACAATTCCAACCTTAATGGCTTTGTGATCATCCTAGGTTATCCTCTTGCAGTCGTTTAGAGCATAAAAACGTGAAATTTGGTTGAGCCAAATTAAAGTTATGCTTATTTGAGCGATCGCTGTCCCGAGTCGCATTTCAAGGGTCGTTTTAGAGCTGTTTTGAGGTGGATCGTTCTTGCGCTTTGTTTGATTGAATCTTGTCTAGTATTTGAGATAGTGTATTGCAACTGTTGTTTAATTTCAGGTGGAGTAGCGTTGAGCGGGCCTTCTTCCTCGCGTCACCCCGCTCCTCGCGGGTAGAGGCAAGTGTGAAGTGGCATTCCCGGCTTGATGTCGGGTGTCACCTTTCCTTTTGTTTTGCATTTGGATTGAATGATGATGATTATGAGTATGTCTAAATGATCGTGAGTATGTTTAAAGTGATGCAATGAGTATGTTTAAATTGAATGTGTATGTCTAAAAGGATGGAATGAGTAAGTTAAATTGATGCAATGTATTTATTTTAATTGCATTGTGCATTCATAGAGGAAGAGGTGTCCCATTTTGATGCGGGCCTCTGTGTTCACATGTAGTGAACACAAAAGACCTACCTCATAGTCCCATATAGATAGAGTATGAAAGCGAGTCAAGCGTAGGCACCCTCCACGGGATGGAGGGGATGAGGGTGCACACCGACGGGTGTGCACTCGGCGATACCGGTATGAGCTCCATAAAGAGGCATGCATGTGCATATCAATGGCATTGTATGAGAAAGAAGTGTATGAGATGAGTTAAAATGATGAGTTGTTAAGTTCATTACTTGTATGTCTAAATTGCTGGTTGTATGGATGCAAATTTTAACTATTGTGCTATTTGCTTTGTCACTTTACACTTTGTTGAGTGACGAACTCACGCTTGTTGTTTGTTGTTTTATTTTAGTTTCCTCCCAAGCTGCATCATGGGGTTGGGCTAGCAGTTCACCCATATCAATATAATGTAGCTCAAATAGTTGTGTTATCCTTTTTTGCTTATGTTCTAGAAGTAAACGAATCTGATTTTTGTTTAGGTAAATTGTAAGTAATGATGCTTTGTGGTCGCCTCCTTAAGTGTACTAGTGAAACTAGTTGTCTCTCTTTATTTGTATCCTTGTTACCCTTTTAATCATGTTGTTCTCATCTACTTATGGTTAGTTGAAGGTATTTTGTTGTTGGTGGTCAGTGATAATATATCTTATTGTAGATTGTTATTATTAGCTGTTTATTATCTTCTGTCTGCTGAGTGGATGTCCTGATTTTAGGAGAGGGGCTGCCGAAATTTTCAAGAAATTTTGGTAGCCCTCTACCATGATAGTATTGTTTTGCTTCTACTATCTAGTGTCTTTGGCGTGCTCATTTGTTAAGGGTGTAACATTCAGGGCACGTGGGTGCCGAGGTGTTACAAGAATACATCAAGGGATTCAGGAATATACGGAACCGATGCTTTAGCGTTGCTCTGCCCAACAACCAACTCGCTGATCTGGCTTTCCAAGGCTTGATTCCTCCTTTACGGGAGAAATTTGGCGGTCAGGAGTTTACCGACCTAAGCCATCTCCTGCATAGGGTATCGGCCCAGGAAGGCCGATTATATGAAATAAAGGGTTCAAGGACAAATTTAAAAGTAACAAAGAAAAGAAGAAGCCAAAAGTCAACCTCGTAGAATACGAGTCAGAAGACTCGGATGACGACAAGGAAACAAGCATTAATATAGCTGAATGGGTTAAAGGGAATAAGAAACCTTTAATATGTTCCTGGTTAAAGCCAAGTAAAGCCAAGTCAGAGGTCAAATACTCGTTCGATGTGACCAAATGCGACGGCATCTTCGATTTACTTTTACAAGAGAAGTTGATACGGATCCCAGAGGGACACGTTATACCATTGGCCGAGGAATTAAAAAGGCGTAGGTATTACAAGTTGCATAACTCCTCGCACAGTACTAACGATTGCAATATCTTTCGTCAACAGATATAGTCGGCCATAGAGGATGGACAACTGAAGTTCGCGGAAGAACAAACCCAGCAGATCGATACTAATCCCTTCCAAGTCAATATGGTCAGCTGCACGTCCAAAGGGAAGGAAATAATGTGGGACGAGACACCATCACTGTCTGTATCGGCCATAAAAGCCGATAAGAAAACAGTGAATGACAGAAAGACAATGGAGATCACGATCGACTCAATTCAAATAGAAACTGATCGGGAGGGGAAGCTGTCCAAGACGGTCAGGGTAAGAGGAATGCCCAAAACCGATAAATGGCGCAAGGCTGAAAGACAAGTGCCATTGAAGAAGCCAGCGCGGAGGGTTAAGTCGACGTTTGCCCAATTACTGGTTAAGTACAAGCTGAGAGGCCAGAGGGGGAGAAATACGCCCCAACTAGTGCTAGTAGAGGAACATCGGCTGACTGCTGTTGAAAGGACCAGAATGGTGCCCGGTTTGGCTCTTCTGCTGGGAGAGAGGATTGGCGCTACCATCTCCCCACTATTGTCCAATGCAGCATTACTCGGGACCAAACCAAGGGCAGCTCTATCCTCAAGCAAGGACGGCGTTGGGGCACAATCCTAACCAGCGCCCGAAAGGGGGTAGAAGGTCGATCCACGAGAGGATCACCAGGCCAGATCGAATATATGAGCGTCCAATAGGAATGAACAAGGTCGAAAGGTCGAGATCGGCCGAACAAGAAGGTCGTAGAAGGTCAGTTCATGAGAGGATCTCTTGGCCGAAGAAGGACCGAGTGATAGTCAGAGGAAAGAGCAAGGCCGATCCATCGGAGCCGGCCATGTCTAAAAGTTCAAAGAGGCCAGTTCCAGAAGAAACCCCTGAGGATACCCAGAAGGACAAAAAAGCAAACGCATCTGAGTTAGCTGGGAAGATCCACCAACCAGTGGAACCAAAACCATAGTGGTGTCCCTCCGGACTAACGAAATCAAAAAGACGTCGTCTCCAGCGCCTAAGGATGCGAGAATTAAGAGAGGCCAAAGAGGACAAGTAAAGAGACAAAACTTTCAATAAGCTGCGCCCTGAAAGGACCTCGAAGAAAGAGTGGTGCAAGAAATAAGTCATTCCGGAAGAGTTTCCCGTGACAAAGTATACGGAAACCAATGGAGCAGAGACACCCACGGCCGATGATGTTAAAACACCCATGGCCGATGATGCAAATGTACCTACGGTAGATAGCATGGTGTTGTCTAAAGCACAGAGCAAAACAACCCCTCTGGTGAGCATCAACATGGTGTTTGCCTTGCCGGTCGAGTTTAGAGCTCAGGCCACAGCAGCTCTGGAATCCTACGCACAACTGTGCCTGGGATCCTGGGAAGTAGTCTTTGAGAAGACGCAAGAAGACCATCATCACCTGAAGCCACTGTATTTGAAGGGGCACATCAACGGCAAGCCAATATCCATGATGCTTGTGGACGGAGGCGCAACTTTCAATCTAATACCAGACTCAACATGTAAGAAGTTAGGGAAATCCGATGAGGACCTCATCAAGACCAATATGGTCTTGAATGATTTCACTGGAGATCCCATGGAAGCTAGGGGCGTCATGGTCAGCGAACTAACTATAGGCAGCTAAACGTTATCGACTACCTTCTTTGTAGTAGACACCAAGGGCAACTACAGTGTGGTGCTAGGGAGAGATTGGATCCACGCCAACTACTGCATCCCGTCCACCATGCACCAAAAGCTGATACAGTGGAATGGCGATGCTGTCGAAGTAGTGGAGGCCGATACATCAGCTCACGTCGCCATGGCAAGCCTTGATGCAAATTGGCCGCACGAAGGAGCTAGATGTATCTCAGGAAAGGCACTGGAAGATTGTGACTTTTTCTGCATTAATGATGCAGGGATAAGGCCGATCAGCGTACAACCCAGCACGGTTGATCGGACGGATGAAATTGTACGAAGATGGAGGCCAGCCTGAATGCAAAGCTGTTGAGAAAAGGCGAGGAGCTACCAACTCGCGGCCGATAGCTCCGAAGCTATCGGAGATTTCGAAGATGATGAAAGGCTCGGGCAAGGATTTACTTTAGCCGATCTATTAGAGGAAATAGACATAGGAGACGAAGATCAGAAAAGGCCAACCTTTGTCGACGCTAGGTTAGGTGCCAAATATAAGGAAAAACTTGTAAAACTATTGAAAGAATATAATGACTGCTCCGCCTGGGAATATAACGAGATGCCCAGTTTAGACCGACAACTCGTCGACCATCGGTTACCAGTAAAACCCGGGTATCGACCGTTCAAACAATCCCCGAGGCATTTCAATCCAGTGATATATTAAAAAGTTAAAGAAGAAATAGAATGATTGTTAGAAGCTAAGTTCATCAAAACATGTTGGTATGCTGAGTGGGTTTCCAATATCGTTCCGGTAATGAAGAAGAATGGAAAAATTAGGGTATGCGTCGATTTCAGGGATATAAATAAAGCTACCCCAAAGACGAGTGCCCGATGCCTGTCGCTAATATGCTTATCGACGCTGCATCAGGGCCTACTTTTTTGACAGAAATGCGGGGTACAACAAGATATTCATGGCCGAAGCCGATATCCACAAAACGGCCTTCCGATGCCCTGAAGTGCTATTCCGATATTCATGGCCCTGAAGTTCATCCTCATAGATCTCTCTCCGGTGGATTTTTCTCTACTCCAGTGGGTTCTTTGTGACCGTGAGGAAGTCTAGCACCTAACCATTCAATCAATTTTAGGATCCCTCAAGATTTGGAGACGAATTTCGCATTTTTGTTGGTTCGGCCGAAACTCCATTCGTCACCAAATTCGTCGTCTCCAGTGAGTTTGGATCCAATTCCTTCCTCCTATGGGTCCCTAAGGATGTTATCTTGAGAATCCATGCTTTTGTTTGGTCCAATTTCATGCAAAAATGGGCGAAAAATCCGGATTTTTGGAGTTGGCGCGTGCTCTATTTTTTTTTTGGAAATTATTATTATGATTTTGGTACTGTTTTTCTAAAATAAGAAGAAAAGGAAAAAGGGTTTGGACTTGGGCGGAATGGAATGTCGGGTGGGTACGGATGGAGCACTAGTTGTCTTGTGCAAATGCCACCCCAAGTCAATTAAGGACCAACGGTTGTGATTGTTCATTCTAAGCATAAACGTACTACCACATGTCTATAATGGTACGACCTGGCCAACTAATTTGTAGAAACCGACTTAGACTGACCAAATGGTGGAATGTGAGTGCCGGATGGAGGCAATGTCGTTTTTCTCACATGGCGCAAGAGGGGGCTTCTGTACTGGTCGGATGGAACCCTAACAGCGGTGAAACCTCAGCAGGTGGGTCGGGTTAGGTGGATACATTGTAACGGCCTTGTCATGATCTCTCTGCCGGCACACCAAAGGAAGTGTGTTAATCCGGAGGCAACAAGAGATGATCATGTCTTGTGGGTAAAGTTGTACACCTCTGCAGAGTTAAAACTATTCGAATAGCCGTGCCTACGGTCAAAGGCAAAGCAAAGAATGCTTTCATATTGGTAGACTTTGGTTTTGGTTTTAACAACTAAAAGGTGTTTTGTTTTGGGATTCGGGAGTGGTTAGAACTCTCGGATGTTGAATGGCGGATAGAGCCAGCCAGGTGGAAAGAACCTATTTTATACTTTGACGGAAAGAGTCATGTATGATTAACCTTGATCTTTTAAAAGTTGGCGGTTAGAGCCTTTATATTAGTGATGGTGGATAGAACCTTCACTGCAATATTAACTAATTCAATTGTTAAAAATAATTGTGAAAAGATGCTTTGTGAAACTTATTACTTAAGTATGGTTTAATAAAATTTGGCTTTATGAAAATGAACCCTGTTAAGCTTCCTTTGGAAAGCCCCACATAATCATACTTTCCCCGACTTGCTGAGTACTTTTGTACTCACATGCTACATCAACTTGTCATCATCAGAGAACTACCAGGACGCAGTTGAAGTTGGTGAGTTCTACCCCGAAGAGTTCGAGGAGGATGGCCAGGATAACTAGTCACGTTTCTAGTCATCGCCTGTGGCGTTTTGGTGTTCGCTTGTTTTTGCTTTCGTTTTCCGCTGTCGTGTCTTTGGTCTTTTGACCGAGTGTTGTAATAAGCAACCATGTGGCCCATACTTTAATATTTATGTTACAATTTTTGTTATGTTCGGCAATGAAGTATCACTGTTGACTGTGGGTACTAGCTACTAATCTGGGACTAGTACGGAAATAAACAGGAGATTTCGGATAGCCGATCCGGGGTCTCACAGCGGTGGTATCAGAGCCTGGACGACTGTAGGGCGTGACTTAGTTAGCATGGCAAAGCCTTAAGGACTAATATTTTTATAAAAACATAGTTACAAAAGTTTAAGTTGCTTTGCTTCTATCTCTCCTATCTTAGTATCTTGTGCTTATCCTATCCTTTATTTAAAATTTGGTTCACTAATCCCATCTTATTTCAAAATTTGTAGATGCCGGCTGTCACCACTTTTGCCGCTCAGGCTAGAGGCTTCTGCGAGGAGCTGTCACTGACGCTTCAGGAGTTGGGGTTTCCCCATCGCCCTGAGTATCGCTACCAATCTGTTCCCGATCTTGGCCAGGACTTGTGGCAGGTCCGCTTGCTGGTTTTCGCGAGGAGCCGAGTCCCCGATGAGAACCGACCGTTCTACTTTACGGCCGAGAGGTCAATTCTAGCGTACGCACTTCTGGACGCTGCCAGAAAGGCTATCCTCCTGTTGGGGGAAATTTACCGCGATCGGCTGGAGGACTCCCCGTACCGTCTGTTTCCCCGCTTCCAGGTCGGGAGGATGTTCAGCCAGTTCAGGAGTTTGGAGCAGGAGGACGACCCGACAGTGGTGCACATGGGGTCCCTCATCCAGGCTCAGGATGAGGCCTATGTGCGGATCACCGGTGAGATGCAGGATCTGCGTCGGGCTCTGACTGCAGCGAGAGAGGAGAACCGTCAGCTCCTGGAGGAGAGGAGGGATGCCCGTTCGCTTCCACCACCGGCGCCTGTGCAGGAGGCACAGCCCGTGGCACCACCACCATCAGTACCGCTTTCGGAGGACCCACCTACCCGCGACGTGCCGATCGACGCCCCGCCAGCCAAGCGTTATCAAGGCCTGAAGCTTCGGACCACCGCGCGCAAGTCAGTTCGGGCCCAGTCACCGTTGGGAGTGTCTTTTGGCTTCTTGGCCGCCCCTGGAGGTGCAGGGCCGTCTTCTTTAGCTACTCCTTCCCGCAGCAGGAGCGAGGAGGAGGAGGACCCGTCCCCGCGTGTCTACGAGAGTGACGCGAGCGCTTAGTTGTGCCAGTCTGGAGGGCCTTTTCTTTTGTTTCGATTAGAACGTTGAATAAGTGCTTGTTGGATTGTATCGTGCCTTTAGGCATTTGTGATACAGCCATCCCCAAAACTATTTTGTTTTAATTGGAGTTCAGTTGATTTTCCCTTGTGTGGTGTGCTTTTGCGGTTGAGCTTTCGTTGTTGTGGATGTTGTTTAGTCCACTGGCTCTTACCTGTGCTTTTCCCCCTTTCCTTGTGCTTGACCGCCCTTATTGCAGATGGAGAACCCTGGTCGTGGTCGTGGCCGCAGAAGAGCAAGAGGCCGCGGTAGAGGCCGTGGACGTGCCCCTGGTCCTGTGCATTTCTAGGATGAAGAGTTTGTGGAGCCGCAGGAGCAGCAGGATGCTGTTGGACAGCTACCGCCACCCACTCACCAAGGACCGCCGCTAGCCCCTCAGCATGATCTGCCGCCGCCCCCACCTCCAGTTCAACCGCCAAACCTCGAGCAAATGATGGCGATGCAAATTCAGCTGCTTCAAGCCCTAGCTCAGAACGTTCTGAATCAGCCCCAGGCTGCACCAGCTCAGGCAGCGGAGCCGCCCCAATCCAAGTTTGGGGAGTTTATGAGGACAAGACCTCCCACCTTTGCGGGAGCAGTGGATCCGCTAGAAGCGGATGATTGGCTGAAGGAGGTGGAAAGGAAGCTCCACCTAGCTTAGTGTGACAATCTGGAGAGTGTTAGATTCGCTTCTCACCAGCTGAAGGGTACTGCAGCTAACTGGTGGGAGAATTATTGTGCCGCCCATGCTGACCCGCAGAATATTGCTTGGAATGAGTTCGTGGAAGCCTTCAGAGCTACCCATATCCCGAAGGGCATTATGGAGATGAAGCGTCAGGAGTTTCATAAGCTGCAATAGGGAAATTTGTCAGTGTCAGAGTATCTGAACCATTTCACCGAGCTTTCTCTCTATGCGGCTTCTGATGTCGCAACTGATGAGGCCAAGATCTGGCGTTTTATGGAGGGCCTTGACCCTAACTTGAAGGTTCAGCTGGTTTCGAGCGACTTTCCGTCGTTCCAGCATATGGTAAACAAGGCTCTGATCCAAGAAGATGCTCAGCGCCAGCTGTTTGAGTCACGCAAGTGCAAGATGATGTTCCAGAACCCGGCCAAGATGCCGCCAGCTCTAGGCCCCAAGACGTTTCAAAGAAGCCGCCCAAAGAGCCGCCAGCCTCCAATGCACCAAGGACCCCAATGTCCACCCCGCGCCCAATTGGACAAGCCCCTACCGGCAATGCAGGAGCTCAAGCTCAAAAGAGTGGGACTGCGATGGCAGGAGTGCAGTGCTTCAATTGCAGGGAGATGGGACACTACGCCAACAACTGCCCTCAGAAGCGTCAGCCCGTCACCCCAGTGAGGTTTAACCTCGGATCAACACCAGCCCGCGCTCCAGCGTCGGCTCAAGGAAGAGGAACCCCACAGACCCCGCGCACGCCAAGGACGGCGGGAAGAGGGCGCGTGAATCACATCACTACGAAGGAGGCTCAAGATGCACCAGACGTGGTCTATGGTAAGTTCCATGTCAACTCAGTACCTGCTTCAGTTCTGTTTGATTCGGGTGCAACACATTCTTTCATATCAGAATACTTGGTTAAAAAGCATGCTTGGGACACAGTACAGCTAAGAAACCCTTTAATAGTGCAATCCCCTGGTAAAGAACTAAGAACAACTGCCGTTTGTCCGAAAATGGATATAGTAATAAAAGGGGTAAGGTTCCTAGCGAACCTAATACTATTGGATACTAAGGGTATAGAAGTAATCCTTGGAATGGATTGGTTAACCAAGTATAAGGGTCAGATAGACTGTGCTAGTAGAGATGTCTCTCTTACCAGCCCTGAGGGGATTAGAGTGGAGTTCTTGTCTAATCTTTCCTCTAAGGGGGGTAGCACCCTAAACCGTCTGAAAGGTACCTCGTTGGAAAATGTACCGATAGTCAATGAGTACCCGGAAGTATTTCCTGAAGAGTTTCCTGGTATGCCACCAGACCGGGATGTTGAGTTTGTGATTGAGCTTGTACCTGGTACGGCTCCGATCTCGAAGAGACCTTACCGGTTGCCTTCCAATGAGTTGGTAGAGATGAAGAGGCAGATTGAAGAACTGCAAGAGAAAGGATTCATCAGACCCAGTTTATCGCCTTGGGGATCGCTAGTGATCTTTGTCACAAAGAAGGATGGCAGTCTAAGGATGTGCATAGACTATAGGTCTTTGAATGAGGTCACAATCAAGAACAAGTACCCGTTACCTCGGATAGATGATCAGTTTGATCAGTTGAAGGGAGCTCAAGTCTTCTCCAAAATAGATTTGAGGTCGGGATATCATCAGTTGAAGATAAGGAAAGAAGATATTCCGAAGACAGCCTTCACCACCAGATATGGACTGTACGAGTTCACAGTGATGTCTTTTGGATTAACAAATGCTCCTTCTTATTTCATGAATCTGATGAATAAGGTGTTCATGGAGTATTTAGACAAGTTTGTTGTAGTCTTCATTGATGACATTCTTGTTTATTCAAAGAGTCGGAAAGAGCATGAAGACCATCTGAGGATAGTCTTGGAGACGTTAAGAGAGCATCAGCTGTATGCTAAGTTCAGTAAGTGTGACTTTTGGTTGAAAGAGGTTTCTTTCCTGGGTCATATCATTTCTGCTGCAGAAGTAGCAGTGGATCTAGCGAAAGTAAGAGATGTTTTGGATTGGAAGCAACCCAAGTCCGTTCAGGACATCAGAAGTTTTCTGGGATTAGTTGGTTACTACCGCAGATTTATTGAAGGTTTCTCGAAGATAGCCAGACCTCTTACTCAGCTTCTGAAGAAGGAGAAGAAGTTTGAATGGACTAAAGCGTGTGAGCAGAGTTTTCAGGAGTTGAAGAAGAGATTAACCTCAGCCCTAGTTCTGATTCTGCCTGATATCCATAAAGATTTTGAAGTGTACTGTGATGCTTCAAAACAAGGACTTGGATGTGTTTTGATGCAAAAAGGAAAAGTTATAGCCTATGCTTCAAGACAACTGCGACCTCATGAAGAAAACTACCCCATTCATGACTTGGAGTTAGCCACAGTGGTGCATGCACTCAAGATTTGGAGGCATTATTTGATAGGCAATAGATGTGAGATCTATACGGATCATAAGAGTTTGAAGTACATCTTCACTCAGTCCGATCTCAACCTGAGGCGCAGAAGATGGTTGGAGTTGGTAAAAGATTATAATGTGGGAATCCATTATCACCCTGGAAAGGCTAATATTGTTGCGGATGTGTGAAGCAGGAAAGCTCACTGCAACAATGTTAAGGTACAAGAAAGCCAGCCAGCGCTTCATGAAGAATTCCAGCGTCTTAACCTGGAATTGGTGAATGAAGGTTGCATTTACAATGTTGAGTTAAAATCAACCTTAGAAGATCAGATCAGAGAGGCTCAGAAGGATGATAAAGGTATTGCAGACCTGAAAGAGGGCCTGAAGAAAGGGAAACACCCTGGATTTTCGGAAGATGAAAAAGGTACTGTCTGGTTTTGGAAAAGGATAGTAGTACCTAACCGAGATGAAATCAAGGATGTGATCTTGAAGGAAGCTCATGATTCGGTGTATTCCATTCATCCGGGAGGTACCAAGATGTATGCGGATTTGAAAGAAAAATATTGGTGGTCCAATATGAAGAAAGAATTTGCTGACTTCGTGGCACGTTGTGATGTTTGCCAATTGGTTAAAGCCGAACATCAGAGACCCGCCGGTCTGTTGCAGCCTTTGCAAGTTCCTGTTTGGAAATGGGAAGAAATCGGAATGGATTTTATAACCGGACTCCCCAAAACCAAGTCTGGATATGATTCCATCTGGGTCATTGTGGACAGATTAACCAAAGTGGCTCATTTCATTCCAGTGAAGATGACCTATTCCGGTGACAAGCTTGCCGAGTTGTATATGGCCAAGATTGTGTGTTTGCACGGTGTGCCGAAGAAGATCGTGTCCGATCGAGGTTCCCAGTTTACCTCAAGGTTTTGGCAGAGATTGCATGAGGTATTGGGCACAAATCTGAATTTCAGTACTGCTTATCATCCCCAAACAGATGGACAGACGGAAAGAATAAATCAAATCCTAGAAGACATGTTGAGAGCCTATGCTCTAACATATAAAGGTTCGTGGGATCATAATTTGCCCTATGCTGAGTTCTCGTATAACAACAGTTACCAAGCGAGTTTAAAGATGGCACCATTTGAAGCTTTGTATGGAAGAAAGTTCAGGACACCCTTGTATTGGAAAGAGAACGAAAGTGGGCAGATAATCGGACCTGATATTCTGAAAGAAGCCGAAGAGCAAGTCCGACAGATCCGTGCGAATTTGAAAACCGCCCAGTCAAGACAGAAGAGTTATGCCGATAATCGTCGACGGGAATTAAGCTTTACACCTGGTGATCATGTGTATCTGAAGGTCTCCCTGCTGAAAGGAATGAAACGGTTTCGAGTTAGTGGAAAGTTAGCGCCCCGCTATATCGGACCATTCCCAGTGGTTGCCAGAAAAGGAGAAGTGGCGTATAAGTTGGAGTTGCCTCCACAACTATCAGGGGTGCATGACGTCTTTCATGTGTCGCAATTGAAGAAATGTCTTAGAGTACCCGAGCATCAAATGCCATTAGAGGAAATGGAGCTGAAAGAAGACTTGTCGTATCCGGAGTATCCAGTCAGAATTTTGGATGAAGCCGAGCGTCGAACCCGAAGCCATGTGATCAAATTCTGCAAGGTTCAGTGGAGTAACCATTCTGAGAAGGAACCTACCTGGGAACGTGAAGAAGATCTTCGAGCAGAGTTTCCTGATCTCTTTCTTTCTCCGTCTGAATCTCGGGGACGAGATTCTCTCTAAGGGGGGTAGGTTTGTAACATCCTCAGTTTCGCCTTCTGGAGAAAAATCTAATTTAAATAAATTAAATTCAAAAATTGGAGTTTCCCTGGTGTTTATATTAACCTGGCATCCTTTCCCATCCAAAATCGGGATTCAATTCCCTTCCGATCGAAAAATCGAATTTTTAGGTTTCCGCCGGTACCCAAAATTTCACTCGAGTCAAAAAATGCTCCAAAAATCCCAAAATAACTTCAATTATGTCCCAAATATTCCAAAATAATTTTAGGAACCATTACCCGGATTTTTGGACCTTCGCTCCTATTTTATCTCGCGCGGCTTTTGTTTAATGCCCGCAATTCGCGCCTAAATATTTAATTCCACAAATTTCATCCAAATTCTGCGAAACCAATTTTATTGGGTTCCAAATATTCCAAAATGGTTCTAGGAATTTTTCCGGAATTTTTAGACCATTTTTCCTAATTTTTCTCTAGGGCAGTTCATTTACGTAATTTTCGGCCAATCGAGTGCTGCCACGTGGGATGAATAGTGTCATCTTCAACCTTTGCCATGGAAGCACAGAGAAGACTCAAGCAAGCTCTCCCATGACTAGGGCTCACCTGAACCTTCCATATCTTCCTCAATTTAACTCGAAATCCATCACGACCGGATCCGTTGAATCCGTAGCGATGTCCTCTTGCCATTCCCCACCATCATTAGTCGCTAATCTCGCCGGAAACCGTCGCATTAAGGAAAAACCGAAATGGCTTTGATTGTTCATAACTCAGCTATTTCAACTCCGTTCCGCGTGATTCCACTTCCATTCTATCCGTTTAAGAGTCCCCGTCCCGGTGGTATGATCCTCCTTTAGCCTCTCCAAGTCGTGCGCCCGTGAGATCAAGAAAACCGACGCCGGGTGATATTTTCGGCGTTCTTCAAGTTCATCCTTATAGATCTCTCTCCGGTGGGTTTTTCTCTACTCCGGTGGGTTCTTTGTGACCGTGAGGAAGTCTAGCACCTAACCATTCAATCAATTTTAGGATCCCTCAAGATTTGGAGACGAATTTCGCGTTATCGGTTCGGCCGAAACTTTGTTTGTCGCCAAATTCATCGTCTCCGGTGAGTTTGGATCCAATTCCTTCCTCATATGGGTCCCTAAGGATGTTATCTTGAGAATCCATGCTTTTGTTTGGTCCAATTTCATGCAAAAATGGGCGAAAAATCCGGATTTTTGGAGTTGGCGCATGCTCTGTTTTTTTTTGGAGTCACTGTGCCCGTGCGTGCATGCGTGTGCTCGCCGACCGGCTGGCCGTGCGACGCCGCCGCGCCCCACCGCTGTGCTCCCCACCGCCGCGCCCCACCGCCGGCCGGTGCCACCGCTTCTGTCACGGCCATGCCCCCACCCCCACCTCCAAGCTCTCCCATGGCCATGGCAAGCCAAAGCTAGAAGATGACTCCATGTGTATGACATGTGGGGCCCACCTTCCATAGAGACAAAACAAATGCTAAAAATCAGAAAAAGGAAAAGGAATATTCCGCGGAATATTCCTGGTTTTCCAATTTTTCAAATTTCAAACTTCGGAAGCTCATAACTTCTCCGTCCGAACTCTGATTGACTCCGTTCAAATTTCTAAATTCATCTAAAATCAAGATCTACCTGCCAGTACTACTTTTGTAATTTTTGTATTTGATTTATTTTCTTGTATTTATTTATTGCCTCGTTTTGCGTGTAGCCGAGGACCCCGACGCGACCGCCGACCCCGCCGCCGGACTTTCCTCGTTCGACGACCTCACCACGACTGAAGGCAAGTCTCCTTGATGCATATTGATCCTACATTTATAAACATGTTTTAAATGTTTTATAAACTTGCGTGCTATGTTTTATCGTATGTCAAATAAAAGTGTATAGTTAATCCGAATTGTAATTTCCTCCTTTGTTATCGACATCCATGTTATTTGTAACCCTAGGACATTTGCTATGCCATGTTTATGCTTATATGGTACCCTTTGTGCAATAGTACTGTAGAATTGCTTGGGACCTTTATCGATGAAAACAACCCATGGGTGGGATTACTCAAAAATAATGATTTCAAGTATGATTTGGAAATTATTATTATGATTTTGTACTGTTTTTCTAAAATAAGAAGAAAAGGAAAAAGGGTTTGGACTTGGGCGGAATGGAATGTCGGTGGGTGCGGATGGACCACTAGTTGTCTTGTGCAAGTGCCGCCCCAAGTCAATTAAGGACCGACGGTTGTGATTGTCCATTCTAAGCATAACCATACTACCACATGTCTATAATCATACGACCTGGCCAACTAATTTGTAGAAACCTAACTTAGACTCACCAAATGGTGGAATGTGAGTGCCGGATAGAGGCAATGTCTTTTTTCTCACACGGCACAAGAGGGGGCTTCTGTACTGGGCGGATGGAACCCTAACAGCGGTGAAACCTCAGCGGGTGGGTCTGGTTAGGTGGATACATTGTAATGGCCTTGTCATGATCTCTCTACCGGCACACCAAAGGAAGTGTGTTAATCCGGAGGCAACAAGAGATGATCATGTCTTGTGGGTAAAGTTGTACACCTCTGCAGAGTTAAAACTATTCGAATAGCCGTGCCTACGGTCAAAGGCAAAGCAAAGAATGCTTTCATATTGGTAGACTTTGGTTTTGGTTTTAAAAACTAAAAGGTGTTTTATTTTGGGATTCGGGAATGGCTAGAACTCTCGGATGTTGAATGGCGGATAGAGCCAACTAGGTGGAAAGAACCTGTTTTATACTTTGACGGAAAGAGTCATGTATAATTAACTTTGATCTTTTAAAAGTTGGCGGTTAGAGCCTTTATATTAGTGATGGTGGATAGAACCTTCACTGCAATATTAACTAATTCAATTGTTAAAAAGAATTATGAAAAGATGATTTGTGAAACTTATTACTTAAGTATGGTTTAATAAAATTTGGCTTTACGCAAATGAACCCTGTTAAGCTTCCTTTGGAAAGCCCCACATAATCATACTTTCCCCGACTTGCTGAGTACTTTTGTACTCACGTGCTACATCAACTTGTCATCATCAGAGAACTACAAGGATGCAGCTGAAGATGGTGAATTCTACCCCAAGGAGTTCGAGGAGGATGGCCAGGATAACTAGTTGCGTTACTAGTCGTCGCCTGTGGCATTTTGGTGTTCGCTTGTTTTTTCTTTCGTTTTCCGCTGTCGTGTCTCCGGTCTTTTGACCGAGTATTGTAATAAGCGGCCATGTGGCCCATACTTTAATATTTATGTTACAATTTTCGTTATGTTCGGCAATGAAGTATCACTGTTGACTTTGGGTACTAGCTAGTGATCTGGGACTAGTACGGAAATACACAGGAGATTTCGGATAGTCGATCCGGGGTCTCACACCTGTGCCACACCTGGCCCACCAGAACAATCTTGCTACTTGCTGTCGGGACCCGAATGTGCAAATCCGGACCCTATGTGTATCTAGCACTAGTCCAGGGTCACGCTAGTGCACATAGTCTCAACATCGATACATATCACAATCATACTCAGTGAAATAATAAAGTATTTTAATTAAATAATCAAACTGGTTGCTCAACCTTTATGGTCAAGTTACAAAAGTACGCCTCGCAGGCGAAGACTTATTAAAGTAGACAATTGCAGCGGAATGAAAATTGATTCGTGGGACCCCTAATTTGCCACAGGCAACTGACTAGGCTGCTTCCTAGGTAGACGGCTCCTCCTGAAGTTCCTCCTCCAAGGCAGGCGCCGCTTCTTTTTCAACTGATGTTGTATTGTTGCAAGGGTGAGTACTTGGAGCACTCAGCAAGTATTGCACATAATGTAGTTCTAATATTCTACATGCATGGCTTATTACAAAGGATAGGCTATGGTTCATTTGCAGTAAAGCAGCATTGACAATTACAATAATAGATTGCCAAAGTAGTAAAACAATAATAAGAATAATAACTTTCGCAATATTTCACAAGTAAAGTATTTCTCAACCTAAGTCAAGTTCACCAATTCCAACCCAAGTATTTTCCACAAATCAAGTTATTTTCATGACAGTCTAACCCTTGACTGTAATCCCCGAGCAATGTCCAATGCCGTGGACATGGCTATTCGAATTGATTTTACACTCTGTAGAGGTTATACACATTACCCACAAGATACAGTCAAACACCACAAATGCGAGTGTCTGTAACAAAGCCTTTCCAATGCCTATCTAAACCCAGTACTACTCGCTAAGGTTTCAACACTGGTGGGATTGGTTACCACATCCAAGGCCCCCCTCTTGCGCTATGTGAGCCAACCCATGCGATGACTGGTTACCACTACCCAGGCCTCACACCACCATAATAGTACTAAAGTTTAAAATAAAAAAATTAATCAGCTAGGGCTGTCCCATTCCAGACTTGTGGTTGTATGAATGACCCTGTTCAAAGGCTTGCAAAGTTAAGTCCTTAGGTTGACCAAGGCAAGACTACCCAAAAACCAAAACGACTTTCCCGGTACCAATCATGGCCCACCATATCAATCTTGCCACTTGCCCCAGTCTAAAGCATTTTATCACCCTAATTCTTTACCATGCACCACGTGCCATCAACAAACTCAACAACACATGTCACATTCTCGAAAACATGCTCTATATCTCATTAAGTCAATATTAACTTTAATATTCAAAATCATAGCAAATCTACGTGGCATGGCTAAGCATACTACCTACGAGTTAATTAACCCATGTTGGCAAATTATTAATGTCCAACTATTAATCCACAATCTAGGGTGCAAAGGATTCATGGCATACAATTATATACGACAAGGTGGCATACAATAATTAGGCATTTAACTAATTCCCACAATCATTCAAAACAATTCTAATTACATTAGCATGCAATAATTTAAATCAATATAATTTTCACAAATAGGATCAATATGATCAAAGCTTAACTTGCCTTCAAAGATGTCGGGACCCGAATTTGCAAATCCGGACCCTCTGTGTATTCAGCACTAGTCCAGGAACGCGCTAGTGCACACAGTCTTAACATCGGTAAATATCACAATCAAACCACTCGATACTAATAAAGTACTTTAATTAAATAGTCAAACTGGTTACTCGACCTTATGGTCAAGTTTCAAATATACGCCACGCAGGGCGAAACTTATTAAGAGAGAAATAGTAGCAGCGGAAAAATAAGATAACTTCGTGGCGCCATCCAGTATACCACAGGCAACTGACTGGGCTCGCTCCCTAAGTAGACGGTTCCTCTTGAAGCTCCTCCTCCAAAGCTGGTGTAGTCTCCTCTTCAACTGGTGTTGTATTGTGGCAAGGGTGAGTACTTGGTACTCAGCAAGTCATGCACAGAATGCAGCTAATATACTATATGCATGGCTTGATACAAAGGAATAGCTCAGGGTACATTTGCAGTAAAACAGCATTTGACAAATATCATAAGTAGATTAGAAAGCAGTAGTAACAAGTAAAGTATAATTAACTGTTCAAGGAGTTTAGTAAACATCTTTCCCATCCTAATCCACGTTTCCAACAACATCATTATTAAACCAAACCCAACCTTTCAAGTCCAAGTTATTTTTGAGAAAATCTAACCCTTGACTGTAATCCCCGAGCGATGTCCAATACCGCGGACACGGCTATTCGAATAGATTGTACACTCTGCAGAGGTTATGCACTTTACCCACAAGATACAGTCAAACACCACAAAGGCGAGTTCCCGTAACAAAGTCTTTCGGAAACTTCTAACAATACAAGTGAGACTCCCCGGTTATTGCACACTAAACCTTCCCTTAGCTAAGGCGAAGTTTAGGCCAATCAACCGTTAGATGGGTACCTGGCCTCAGCCCCGGTACGTGTCGGGACCCCGAATTTGCAAATCCGGACCCTCTGTGTATTCAGCACTAGTCCAGGAACACGCTAGTGCACACAGTCTTAACATCGGTAAATATCACAATCATACCACTCGATACTAGTAAGTACTTTAATTAAATAGTCAAACTGGTTACTCGACCTTATGGTCAAGTTACAAATATATGCCTCGCAGGGCGAAACTTATTAAGAGAGAAATAGTAGCAGTGGAAAAATAAGATAACTTCGTGGCGCCATCCAGTATACCACAGGCAACTGACTGGGCTCGCTCCCTAAGTAGACGGTTCCTCGTGGAGCTCCTCCTCCAAAGCTGGTGTTGTCTCCTCTTCAACTGGTGTTGTATTGTGGCAAGGGTGAGTACTTGGTACTCAGCAAGTCAAGCACAGAATGCAAGCTAATATACTATATGCATGGCTTGGTACAAAGGAGTGGCTCAAGGTATTTTTGGCAAAGAAACAAAGATTTAACAAGTATCATAAGTAGATTCGAAAGCAGTAGAAACAAGTAAAGCATAAATAACTTTTCAAGGAGTTTAATAAACATCTTTCCCATCCTAATCCACATTTCCATCAACATCATTATTAATCCAACCCAACCTTTCAAATCCAAGTTATTTTTTTGAGAAAATCTAACCCTTGACTGTAATTCCCGAGCGATGTCCAATACCGCGGACACGGCTATTCGAATAGATTGTACACTCTGCAGAGGTTATGCACTTTACCCACAAGATACAAATCAAACACCACAAAGGCGAGTTCAGTAACAAAGTCTTTCGAAACTTCTAACAATACAAGTGGTCCTCCCGGTTATTGCACACTAACCCTTCCCTTAGCTAAGGCAAAGTTTAGGCCAATCAACTATTAGATGGGTACTGGCCTCGGCCAGACGCTCCCCGCACAACTTACACAAAGGGTGTAGTTGACCTCCGAGGTCCCACAGTACGTTATTAACAACTTAATCAACTAGGTCCGTCCCATTACATACATGTGGTTGCACTTTAGACCCAGTTCAAAGGCTTGCAAGGTGAAGTCATTAGGGTGAAAAGGGAAAGACTAACCGAAGAACCAAATCAACATCCCGATGCCACAACCGGCCCACTGATCATTCTTGCCACATGCCCCGGTCGAAAAACTATTTATCAAACCCCAGTTGATTACCATGCACCACGTGCCATCAACATCACATGATACCTTTCCAAAACAGGTTCAATATATCATTAAGTCAATATTAACATTTGATTGTCCAAAATCATGTCATGAGCACGTAGCATGTCTAAGCAGTATACTACAACGGTCTAAAACCCATGTTGGCAATTTAGTAATGTCCAACTAGTAATCCACAACTAGGGTGACAAGGGTCATGGCACATATTTAAATAATCAAGGTGTCATACAGCAAATTGGTATTTATCTAATCCCCCATATTTAAATAAAGTATTTTCTAATTGAACTAGCATGCAATAGGTTAAATCAAAATAAGTTTCAAAATAGGATCAACATGGTCAAAGAACAACTTGCCTTCAAAAAGTACTTGTTCTTGGTCTTGAGTTGGATCCTGAGTCAATACTTCTCCTTCGAATCCTTCCGGCACTTCAACGTCTACTCGTAAAGCGTGCAAATAGCAAATACACGAATAAACCATAGGCAAAAAGTATCCAAACATCCAAATAAAATCCATAAACAGAGAGAACATAATTTTATGAATTTTTAGAAACTGGAATCGTCAAATTTGGAGTTAAAACGCAAAAGTTATGATTATTTAAAGTTTAAATAATCAATTAAATAATTTTACAGAGAAAAACTTTAGTCCAAAAATTAAATAAAATTCATATTTAGGTAGGTCTCAATTTTATACAAATTTAGAAATTTGAATCACTCAAATCGGAGTTGAAACGCAAAAGTTATAAGCGTTTGAAGTTTGAAACAAAATCAAATCATTATTTCGAATTAATAAATCATTTTCTTTTCGGAAAATCAATTATTGCGTCGGCTGGACACGTGGCAGCCTCTCGATTGGTCTGCTGACGTCACCGGTCCATGGACTTGGTCCACGCCGGCTCGGTCTCACCGTGGACTCGGTCCATAGCTCCTCGTGTCAGCGGCGGTGGGTCCCCCTCGGGTAGCGTCACTGCGGCGTCGGCGAGGCTCGACCAATGGCCAGCGAGTTGGACCAGCTGTAGCGTCATTCTTGGCGTCGGCGCTCGGCTGGGACGGCGGCCCGACATCTTGAGCCCGCCATGACGTCGGCGTGGCGTCATGGTGCGCTTCGCCGGGCCGACATGCGGGCCCCGCGTGTCGGCGTTACACGCACGCTGCTGCGGACGGCGCTGACCGCGGCGGTCAGCCTTCCCGGACGCGTGGCGCAATCTCGGTCGTTGATTTGAAATTCAACGGCCCAGATTAGATCTGAGTCTCACGCGTTTGGGTTAACGCGTTTGATCTGGACCGTTGGATCTAGATCCAACGGTCGAGATTGGACCTGAGATTTTTGGACAGGATCTCACCGTCGGGTGACGTGGCGTGATCTTGGACCGTGCGATGGAGATCCAACGGCTCACAGCGCTCGCGGATGACAATGGCGACGCGGCGGAGCAGGGCCACCGGAGACGAAAACGACGACGAGCCCGACGACGCTTCGGGGTCTCTCCGGCACAGTGAGAGGTACCCACAGGTGCGCCTTGGTTTGGGGGTCTCGGAACTGGGTTCAGCCGCGACGGAAGACGGCGAACGGCGGCGGAATGAAGCAACAACCGCGGCGGGGAGAGAGAGAACTCCGGCAAGCAATTGCGAGGTGACGGCGGCGGATAAGGCTCCGGGAGTTGGGGAAGACGATGCGCATGGGTCAGGCGATCCTCGAGCAACGATCCACGCCTTAAATGCCGGCGTGGACGTCGAGATTCGCTCGGTTTCCGCGGCGGAGCCGGTACGGGCGGCGGAGTCCGTTCCGAACACGGTGAGATGACGTGGACGCACGATGGCCGTCCACGTGGCGCGATCGACGGCCGAGATCGGCTCGGGCGCGGCCATGACTAGCGCGGATTGATCCTGACCGTTGGATCTTGATCCAACGGTTCGGATCTGATCTGAGTTGGAGTTGGTTCGGTCGAGTCAGCTGGCTCGGGTCGGACTCGAGTCCGACTCGGGTTCGACTTTCGATCGGATGAACAAGATTTAATTCGATTGATTTTCCAGCGATTTAATATTTAAAACAATTTCCAGTAATTCATTCAATTCATTAAAAATAGCAAAATACTCAGAAAAATTCTGGAAAATATTTTAGGGTATTTGGGACACAAATAAAATATTTCCAACAAAACTTTATTTGCAAAATTAAATTCTTTAATTATTTTAAAATGGAATAAATTCAAGTAAATTCCAAATAAATCCAAATAAATCCCAGGAAATTCCAAAAATTCACCAAAGTGCCAAATCACACATAGATTTAAGAAAACAAAATTTTGGGATGTTACAGTACGCTCCCCCGTACAACTTACACAAAGGGTGTAGTTGACCTCCTGAGGTCCCACAGGTACGTTATTAGCAACTTAGTCAACTAGGTCCGTCCCATTACAGACATGTGGTTGCACGCTTGACTCAGTTCAAAGGCTTGCAAGGTGAAGTCCTTAGGGTGACCAGGGCAAGACTACCCGAAGAACCAAACCAACATTCCCAATGACACAACTGGCCCACCTGATCATTCTTGCCACATGCCCCGGTCGAAAACTATTTATCAAACCCCAGTTGATTACCATGCACCACGTGCCATCAACATCACATGATACCTTTCCAAAACAGGTTCAATATATCATTAAGTCAATATTAACAATTGATTGTCCAAAATCATGTCATGAGCACGTAGCAGGTCTAAGCAGTAGACTACAACGGTCTAAAATCCCATGTTGGCAATTTATTAATGTCCAACTAGTAAACCACAACTAGGGTGACAAGGGGTCATGGCACATACTTAAGTAATCAAGGTGTCATACAGCAAATTGGTGTTTATCTAATCCCCCATATTTAAATAAAGTATTTTCTAATTCAACTAGCATGCAATAGGTTAAATCAAAATAGGTTTCAAAATAGGATCAACATGGTCAAAGCACAACTTGCCTTCAAAAAGTACTTGTTCTTGGTCTTGAGTTGGATCCTGAGTCAATACTTCTCCTTCGAATCCTTCCGGCACTTCAACGTCTACTCGTAAATTGTGCAAATAGCAATACACGAATAAACAATAGGAAAAAAGTGTCCAAACATCCAAATAAAATCCATAAACAGAGAGAGCATAATTTTATGAATTTTTAGAAACTGGAATCGTCAAATTCGGAGTTAAAATGCAAAAGTTATAATTATTTAAAGTTTAAATAATCAATTAAATAATTTTACAGAGAAAAACTTTTGTCCAAAAATTAAATAAAATTTACATTTAGGTAGATCTCGATTTTATACAAATTTAGAAATTTGAATCACTCAAATCGGAGTTGAAACGCAAAAGTTATAAGCGTTTGAAGTTTGAAACAAAATCTGAAATCATTATTTCGAATTAATAAATCATTTTCTTTTTCGAAAATTAATTATTGCGTCAGCGAGGACACGTGGCAGCCTCTGATTGGTCTGCTGACGTCAGCCGGTCCATGGACTTGGTCCACGCTCGGCTCAGGTCTACCGTGAACCCGGTCCACGGCTCCATGTGTCGCTGACAGGTGGGTCCACTCGGGTGACGTCATTGCTGACGTCAGCGGGGCTCAGCCCACAGTGCTGACAGGTGGGACCCACCGATGACCTCATGGGTGACGTCACGGTGCTGTCGCTGACACGCGGGCCCCGCGTGTCAGTGACCCAAGCGCACGCCCGCGTGGCGCGGCGGTTCGGCTCCCTGGACACGTGGCACGATCGTGTCCGTTGATTTGAAAATCAACGGCCGTGATTAGATCCAGGGTTAACACGTTGAAAACTACTCGGTGATCGTGGGCCGTTCGATCTAGATCGGTCGGTCCAGATCTAACCCTACGCTAACGCTGCTACCGCACGTGATGATCGTGGGCCGTTGGATCTTGATCCAACGGTCGGACCGATCCGCCGCAGGTTTGGGGAAGAACGTGGGCTCACCGTGTGCGTTCGATCTTGATCGGACGGCTGTCCGAGTTCGCGAGGTTGATGGCGACGCGGCGGCGCTGGCGTGGCCGGAGACGAAGATGGCAACCTCCCGAACGGCGTTCGGACGCGATTCCGGCGAAGTGAGTTGGCCTCCCGGGTGCGCCTTGGCCTGGGCTTCTCGGATCTGGACTCAACGGTGACAGGAGACGGCGGATGACGACGGAGAGGACGGAAAACCGCGGCGGAGGAGTGCTACAACTCCGGCGAACGATTGCGGGCGCGTTAGGGCACTGCGGCGGCGACGGCTAGGGCAACGGCTGCGCAAGGTCAAGGTGGTCCTCGGGGTGTGATCCGGGCTTTAAATAGCCTCGGCTTCCGCGTGGAATCCGGAAACCTAGAACCACACGGCGGCGGGCGCGGCGGCGGAGTCCGGCTCGGATCCGGCGGGGACGACGACGGTCGACCGTCCTCGTGGCGCGATCAACGGCCACGATCGCACGATCGAAACCGGATTCGGTCCGGTTACGACTCGAACCGGTACAGGACGATCTTGACCGTTGGATCCCGATCCAACGGTCGGGATCGATTAGGGTTAGGAGCAGGTTTGGTCGAGTCAACTTGCTCGGGTCGGACTCGAGTCCGACTCGGGTTCCGACTGGGTCGGATGAACAGTACTCGACCCGATTGATTTTCCAGCGATTTAATATTTAAAATAATTTCCAGTAATTCATTTAATTCATTAAAAATAGTAAAATACTCAGAAAAATTCCAGAAAAATTCTGGAAAATATTTTGGGTCATTTTGGACTCAAATAAAATATTTCCAACAAAATTTTATTTGCAAAGTTTAATTCTTTAATTATTTCAAAATGAAATAAATTCAAATAAATTCCAAATAAATTCCAGAAAATTCCAAAAATTCACCAAAGTGCCATATCACACATGAATTTAAGAAAAGCAAAATTTTGGGGTGTTACAAACCTCCCCCCTTAATAGAATCTCGTCCCCGAGATTCAGGGCTTACTACAGAATAGGTTTGGAAACTCTTTCTTCAAATCCTCTTCGCGCTCCCAAGTTGCTTCACTCTCCGCGTGGTTGCTCCACTGAACTCTACAGAAGCGGGTTGACTTATTTCTAGTCTCTCGATCCATAGCGTCCAAAATCTTCACGGGATGCTCCTTGTAAGTCAAATCTTCTTGCAACTCAATTGATTCTAGCGGTGTCTGTTCCTCAGGAACTCGGAGACACTTCTTCAACTGGGACACGTGGAATACGTCATGCACTCCTGCTAATGACTGCAGTAACTCCAGCTGGTAAGCAACTTCGCCTCTGCGGCTCAAAATCTTAAATGGTCCAACATAACGGGGTGCAAGTTTCCCTTTGGCATGAAACCTCTTAACTCCCCTGAGCGGCGTGACTCTGAGATACACGAAATCTTCTGGTTCGAAATTCAGGTCTCGGCGACGGTTGTCAGCATAACTCTTCTGTCGTGATTGGGCTGTCTTCAATCTCTCCCTGATCATGGCAATCTGTTCTTCAGCTTCTTGAAGAATATCTGGCCCAAAGACACGGCGTTCACCTGTCTCATTCTAGTTCAATGGCGTCCGACAGGGTCGACCATACAGTGCCTCAAAAGGTGACATCTGTAAACTAGCCTGGTAACTATTATTGTAACTGAACTCGTGTCGGGACCCCGAATTTGCAAATCCGGACCCTCTGTGTATTCAGCACTAGTCCAGGAACGCACTAGTGCACACAGTCTTAACATCGGTAAATATCACAATCTTACCACTCGATACTAATAAAGTACTTTTATTTAAATACCCAAACTGGTTACTCGACCTTATGGTCAAGTTACAATATACGCCTCGCAGGGCGAAACTTATTAAGAGAGAAATAGTAGCAGCGGAAAATCAAATAACTTCGTGGCGCCATCCAGTATACCACAGGCAACTGACTGGGCTCGCTCCCTAAGTAGACGGATCCTCTTGGAGCTCCTCCTTCAAAGCTGGTGTAGTCTCCTCTTCAACTGGTGTTGTATTGTGGCAAGGGTGAGTACTTGGTACTCAGCAAGTCATGCACAGAATGCAGGCTAATATACTATATGCATGGCTTGGTACAAAGGAATAGCTCAAGGTATATTTGCAGTAAACAGCATTTGACAAGTAATATAAGTAGATTCGAAAGCAGTAGAAACAAGTATATCATAGATAACTTTTCAAGGAGTTTAGTAAACATCTTTCCCATCCTAATCCACATTTCCATCAACATCATTATTAATCCAACCCAACCTTTCAGATCCAAGTTATTTTTGAGAAAATCTAACCCTTGACTGTAAATCCCGAGCGATGTCCAATACCGCGGACACGGCTATTCGAATAGATTGTACACTCTGCAGAGGTTATGCACTTTACCCACAAGATACAGTCAAACACCACAAAGGCGAGTTCCCGTAACAAAGTCTTTCGGAAACTTCTAACAATACAAGTGGTCCTCCCCGGTTATTGCACACTAACCCTTCCCTTAGCTAAGGTGAAGTTTAGGCCAATCAACCGTTAGATGGGTACCCGGCCTCAGCCCCGGTACGCTCCCCCGTACAACTTACACAAAGGGTGTAGTTGACCTCCTGAGGTCCCACAGTGCGTTATTAGCAACTTAGTCAACTAGGTCCGTCCCATTACAGACATGTGGTTGCACGTTAGACCCAGTTCAAAGGCTTGCAAGGTTAAGTCCTTAGGGTGACCAGGGCAAGACTACCCGAAGAACCAAATCAACATCCCCAATACCACAACTGGCCCACCTGATCATTCTTGCCACATGCCCCAGTCGAAAACTATTTATCAAACCCCAGTTGATTACCATGCACCACGTGCCATCAACATCACATGATATCTTTCCAAAACAGGTTCAATATATCATTAAGTCAATATTAACATTTGATTGTCCAAAATCATGTCATGAGCACGCGTGTGTCTAAGCAAAGATACTACAACGGTCTAAAACCCATGTTGGCAAGTTAATAATGTCCAACTAGTAATCCACAACTAGGGTGACAAGGGTCATGGCACATATTTAAGTAATCAAGGTGTCATACAGCAATTTGGTGTTTATCTAATCCCCAAATTTAAATAAAGTATTTTCTAATTGAACTAGCATGCAATAGGTTAAATCAAAATAGATTTCAAAATAGGATCAACATGGTCAAAGCACAACTTGCCTTCAAAAAGTACTTGCTCTTGGTCTTGAGTTGGATCCTGAGTCAATACTTCTCCTTCGAATCCTTCCGGCACTTCAACGTCTACTCGCAAAGCGTGCAAATAGCAAATACACGAATAAACAATAGGAAAAAAGTGTCCAAATATCCAAATAAAATCCATAAACAGAGAGAACATAATTTTACGAATTTTTAGAAACTGGAATCGTCAAATTCGGAGTTAAAATGCAAAAGTTATAGCATTTTGAAGTTTAAATAGTCAATTAAATAATTTTACAGAGAAAAACTTTAGTCCAAAAATTAAATAAAATTCATAATTAGATAGATCTCAATTTTATACAAATTTAGAAATTTGAATCACTCAAATCGGAGTTGAAACGCAAAAGTTATAAGCGTTTGAAGTTTGAAACAAAATTTGAAATCATTATTTCGAATTAATAAATCATTTTCTTTTTCGGAAATTAATTATTGCGTCAGCCTGGACACGTGGCAGCCTCTGATTGGTCTGCTGACGTCAGCCGGTCCATGGACTTGGTCCATGCTCGGCTCGGGTCTACCGTGGACTCGGTCCACGACTCCACGTGTCGCTGACAGGTGGGACCACTCGGGTGATGTCATTGCTGACGTCAGCGGGGCTCAGCCCACGGTGCTGACAGGTGGGACCCACCGATGACGTCATGGGTGACGTCACGGTGCTGTCGCTGACACGCGGGCCCGGCATGTCAGTGACCCACGCGCACGCCCGCGTGGCGCGGCGGTTCGGCTCCCTGGACACGTGGCGCGATCGTGTCCGTTGATTTGAAAATCAACGGCCGTGATTAGATCCAGGGTTAACACGTGGAAAAGTACACGGTGATCGTGGGCCGTTCGATCTAGATCGGACGGTCCAGATCTAACCCTACGCTAACACTGTTACCGCACGTGACGATCGTGGGCCGTTGGATCTTGATCCAACGGTCCAGATCTGATCTGGTTCCTGGGTTTGGGGAAGAACGTGGGCTCACCGTGTGCGTTCGATCTTGATCGGACGGCTGTCCGAGCTCGCGAGGTTGATGGCGACACGGCGGCGCTGGCCTGGACGGAGACGAAGACGGTAACCTCCCGAACGGCGTTCGGACGCGATTCCGGCGAAGTGAGTTGGCCTCCCGGGTGCGCCTTGGCCTGGGCTTCTTGGATATGGACTCAACGGTGACAGGAGACGGCGGATGACGACGGAGAGGTCGAAAAACCGCGGCGGAGGAGTGCTACAACTCCGGCGAGCGATTGCGGGCGCGTCCGGGGCACTGCGGCGGCGACGGCTAGGGCAACGGCTGCGCAAGGTCAAGGTGGTCCTCGGGGTGTGATCCGGGCTTTAAATAGCCTCGGCTTCCGCGTGGAATCCGGAAACCTAGAACCACACGGCGGCGGGCGCGGCGGCGGAGTCCGGCTCGGATCCGGCGGGGACGACGACGGTCGACCGTCCACGTGGCGCGATCAACAGCCACGATCGCACGATCGAAACCGGATTCGGTCCGGTTACGACTCGAACCGGTACGGGACGATCTTGACCGTTGGATCCCGATCCAACGGTCGGGATCGATTAGGGTTAGGAGTAGGTTTGGTCGAGTCAACTGGCTCGGGTCAGACTCGAGTCGGACTCGTACTCGGGTCCGGTCGGATGAACAGTACTTGACCCAACTCGAATTTCCAACGATTTAATATTTAAAATAATTCCCAGAAATTCATTTAATTCATTAAAAATATCAAAAGACTCAGAAAAATTCCAGAAAAATTCTGGAAAATACTTTGGATCATTTTGGACTCAAATAAAATATTTCCATCAAAATTTTATTTGCAAAGTTTAATTCTTTAATTATTTCAAAATGGAATAAATTCAAATAAATTCCAAATAAATCCAAATAAATTCCAGAAAATTCCAAAAATTCACCAAAGTGCCAATTCACACATGAATTTAAGAAAAGCAAAATTTTGGGGTGTTACAACTCGGCATACGGCAAACTCTTATCCCAAGAGGTAGCATAGGCCAATGCACACGCTCTTAGCATATCCTCAGAATCTGATTGACTCTTTCGGTCTGGCCATCCGTCTATGGATGATAAGCTGTACTGAAGTTCAAACGGGTTCCCATGGCTTCATGCAACTTATTCCAGAATCTTGAGGTCAATTGGGTACCTCTGTCCGATACAATCCTCTTTGGCACTCCGTGCAAACAGACGATCCTGATCATATACAACTCTGCTAATTTATCTCCCGAGTAGGTGGTCTTCACGGGGATAAAATGGGCTACTTTGGTCAAATGATCCACTATAACCCATATGGAGTCATAACCTCCTTGAGTCTTAGGCAAACCGGTAATAAAATCCATTCCGATTTCCTCCCACTTCCACTCAGGTATTTTTAGCGGCTGCAACAATCCTGCTGGTCTCTGATGCATTGCCTTGACTCTCTGGCATACGTCGCACATTGCAACATGCTCGGCAACTTCATGCTTCATGCTCGGCCACCAGAATCTTTCCTTCAAATCCTGATACATCTTGGCGCTTCCAGGATGAATCGAATACTTGGAGTCATGGGCTTCTTCTGTCCTTCTCGGATCTGATCCTCTAGGGTAGGCTTTACTTCCAATGCGGCTAAGAATCCGCTAGGTACCACCTCAATCTTCATTCTCTGGAAATCCTCACATAGCTCATCCTGACTTGTGGCTAGCAACATACTCACGGTATGGCTTTTCCGACTCAGAGCATCGGCTACTACGTTGGCCTTCCCGGGATGGTAATGGATTCCAACATTGTAGTCCTTGATCAACTCTAACCATCTTCTCTGCCTCATGTTCAAGTCTGATTGGGTGAAGATGTACTTAAGACTTTTATGGTCCATGTACACTTCACATCTGTTCCCGATCAGATAGTGACGCCATATCTTCAAGGCATGCACTACGGCAGCTAGCTCTAGGTCATGCGTCGGATAATTTTCCTCATGCGGCCTCAACTGCCTTGATGCATAAGCGACGACCTTTCCATTCTCAGACAAAGACACATCCAAGTCCTTGGCACGATGCGTCACAATAAATATCAAAGCTTTGATTAACATCCGGTAGAACTAACACTGGCGCTGATGTCAATCGTTTCTTCAGTTCTTGAAAACCTTTCTCGCACTCTGGCGTCCATGCAAACTTCTTCTCCTTTTTCAGCAATTCCGTGAGAGGTTTCGCAATTGTCGAAAATCCTTCAATGAAACGGCGGTAGTATCCTGCCATTCCAAGGAAACTTCTGATCTGGGTTACGGTCTTCGGCTGCTCCCAATGTAACACAGCTTCTACCTTGCTTGGATCAATGGCGACTCCTTCTGCGGTCATTACATGTCCGAGGAATTCCACCTTGTCCTTCCAAAAATCACACTTACTGAACTTGGCGAAGAGTTGCTGTTCCCTCAGCTTTTCCAAAACTCGCCTCAAGTGTTCGGCATGTTCATCCTCTGTCTTGGAGTAGATTAGGATATCATCTATGAACACGACAACAAACTTGTCCAAATATTCCATGAACACCTTATTCATCATATTCATGAAATATGCTGGCGCATTCGTCAGACCAAAGGACATAACTGTAAACTCATAATGTCCATATCTTGACGAGAATGCGGTCTTCGGAATATCCTCTGATCGGATCTTCAATTGATGGTATCCCGATCTCAGATCAATCTTGGAGAAAACTCCGGCTCCTCTCAGCTGATCAAACAAATCATCAATCCTGGGTAGCGCATACTTATTCTTCACGGTGACTTCATTGAGTGCACGGTAGTCAATGCACATCCTGAAACTTCCATCCTTCTTCTTGACAAACAAAACTGGCGCTCCCCACGGCGACGAGCTCGGTCTGATAAATCCTTTCTCCATTAGCTCTTCAAGCTGTTTCTTCATCTCTACCAATTCTTCGGTGGACATCCGATACGGTCTCTTTGCTATCGGTGCTGTACCAGGTACAAGCTCTATTACAAACTCTATGTCCCTGTCTGGCGGCATACCATGTAGATCTTCAGGAAAAACATCTGGGTACTCATTCACTACCGAGACATCCTCTATGCTGATTGTCTTGGTACTGTTAACCATCAACTGTCCATCTCTAACGGCAGTGGCTTGAAATTCTACCTTCTTTCCACACGGGCTCTCAACTGAGATAGTTCTTCGTCCACAATCCAATACGGCCTTATGCTTGGATAACCAATACATTCCCAAAATGACGTCTAAGGTCTGGGTCTCCAAAATAATAAGGTTCGCTAGGAACTCTATTCCATCTATTAGTATTCTCACTCCGGAACATCCTACTTTCGTTCAGAGTTCGGAACCAGGGGTTCGAACTAAAAGCATGCATTTAAGTCTTGCAATCTCCAAATCATTTCTAGCAGCAAAGCCTTGCGAAACAAACGAATGCGAAGCTCCAGAGTCAAACAAAATCAAGCAGGTGCATCGAGTTGACTAGTAACTTACCCAGTACGACGTCCGTAACATTCTGCAGTGCATCCGCGGTGACATGGTTGACTCGGCCTCTCACCACAGTCTGGGATGTGGTTCCTGGTGCTAGCGTCCTAGCTGGTGTGGATCCCAGGTTGAAGCGAACTGGGGTTACTCCTGCTGTCTTCTTTGGACAACTGTTGGCAAAGTGTCCTGGCTCGTTGCAGTTGTAGCAGCGTCTCACTATCCCTTGTTGACTGCCTGAAGCGGCGTTTCTAGCGAAGTGGGTGCAGTAGTTCTGATTGACGGGTCTTGGTGCTGGTGACGGTGTCCTTGTTGCATTCTGTGACTGGAATCTAAAAAATTGATTTGGTGCAACTCTCAGACGCTGTTGCGTTCCCTGGCGTGATCCCTGCTGTTGCATCCTGCGCTTCCTGTTCTCATCCAGTTCCTTGCGCTTGTCCTCAAGAATGAGCGCCTTATTCACCAACTCTTGGAAATCTGGAAAGGTGTTGGTGATCAGTCCCACCTGTAGGCCTGAGTTAAGTCCCTTCATAAAGCGACACTGTCTGGCTTTATCTGTCGCTACATCCTCAGGTGCGTAGCGAGCAAGCTGTGTAAACTTGTTCAGGTATTCGGCCACTGGCTGATTACCTTGCTTCAGTGCTCTGAACTCCTCCTTCTTGAGGTCCATGATTCCTTCAGGCACGTGATACTGACGGAATGCAGCTGTGAACTCCTCTCAAGTGATGTCCTGAGGGTTCTCTTGCGTGGCACAGAAGTTCTCCCACCATTCGGCGGCTGTTCCTCCCAACTGATGAGAAGCGTAGAGTACCTTCTCATTTCCTATGCATTGAGCGATATGTAACTTCCTCTCAATTGACCTTAACCAATCATCGGCCTCCAATGTATTGGCATTCCCAGAAAAAGTGGGTGGATGAGTTCTCATAAACTCTGACAGTCTGGTATTCTGGCGTTGTCCCTGATTGACTTGATTAGCGGTGGCCTAAGCAGTGACGTGTTGCATCTGTTGCATCATAGCATGCATCAACTGAGTCTGAGCAGCAAGAAAAGCTTCGAAATTCTGCATATCTAGTGGCTGTGCTGGTGCTCCATCATTGGGGTTTCTGTTGGGCGAGAACTACTCCCATTGCCTCCAAAGTTTCCGCGGGTGTTCACCATCTGTCGATTTGCTCTAGGTTTTAGAGATGAGAGGGAATCAAGAATAGACAAGTAATATGGAACTTATGCGGGGCGAAAGGTGTAACTTTAAGGTCCAACTTTATTAACTAATGATATCAATAACTTGGTATGGTTGCTTACAATGCCTAAAGGCCTGCAACACATACTGCACACTCAACAAGCAATGAAAATCCAAATCGAACTAACACTGGAGTCTAACGCCTAAAGGGTGACTCTTTATTCTATGACGCGACTCGGCGAAGGAGTCTTACTATAGAACCTATGCTCACTCATCGAGAAAACCTCCACGGCCTGGGTACGGATGCTGCGGCATAGGCGCGAAACGATTGCCATGTCCAAAGAATCGTGTCATCTGTGGTAGTCGAAGAAGCGATGTCCTCCTCAGGCTCCGGCTCCTCCGGTGCAGCTCGTCACGGCTTCGAGCATTGGTTCCGGCTCTGGCGCGTACAATGCCGTCTCTAACTCTCCAATCCTTTGCAGAAGGTGTGACACATACTCTTGAGCTTCCCGCCATCTGTTCTTCTCTGTCGTGATCTCCTTGCGGGCCTTCTGTAGCTCTTTGCTTGTATCATCGAGTACATCCTCCTGGGCGACAACCAGTCGTGCCAACTGTGTGACCATGGCATCCACATCCTGAATCGCCTTCGGGTCAAGAAGGTTATTGCTGCGCGGATGATAACGGAACACCGTGCTTTCCAACTCTCTGGCGTAGATGCGGGTAATGTGCCGCATTGCTCGTCGTGATACTTCTTGGATACCCATCTGCATTGTAGACCTCCTGGCAGTGCAGTGTATCGGGCGATTGCCTGGGCCCTTCTTCCTAGCAGGTACCACAATCTTCACGTCACAAGCCTTGATCAATCCTGCTTGTTTGATCACTTCCACTTGGTATTGCGGCTTCTCAAAATCTCCGAGAGTCTGTAACATACGCCAAAGTTCTGCGGCGTGACCAACCTCCAGATCGACGTAGTTGAACTCTCCCTCCATCTGTCACAAGAGTGCTCACGTAAGGATTCGAAAATTTTAAATCGTGATAAGGTAAGGAAAAATTCAGCAAGAGATAAGAAAAGAAAGAATGGGATAAGTCGAGATGTCATTTCTTGTCTTGACAAACTTTTAGCTTTAGAAAATAGGTTTTATCCTCTCTACGACCTTTCTAGCTAGGGTTGAGCATACGGTCAATATGGCTCTGATACCACCTCTGTCGGGACCCGAATTTGCAAATCCGGACCCTCTGTGTATTCAGCACTAGTCCAGGAACGCGCTAGTGCACACAGTCTTAACATCGGTAAATATCACAATCATACCACTCGATACTAATAAAGTACTTTAATTAAATAGTCAAACTGGTTACTCGACCTTATGGTCAAGTTACAAATATACGCCACGCAGGGCGAAACTTATTAAGAGAGAAATAGTAGCAGCGGAAAAATAAGATAACTTCGTGGCGCCATCCAGTATACCACAGGCAACTGACTGGGCTCGCTCCCTAAGTAGACGGTTCCTCTTGAAGCTCCTCCTCCAAAGCTGGTGTAGTCTCCTCTTCAACTGGTGTTGTATTGTGGCAAGGGTGAGTACTTGATACTCAGCAAGTCATGCACAGAATGCAGCTAATATACTATATGCATGGCTTGATACAAAGGAATAGCTCAGGGTATATTTGCAGTAAAACAACATTTGACAAATATCATAAGTAGATTCGAAAGCAGTAGTAACAAGTAAAGTATAATTAACTGTTCAAGGAGTTTAGTAAACATCTTTCCCATCCTAATCCACGTTTCCATCAACATCATTATTAAACCAAACCCAACCTTTCAAGTCCAAGTTATTTTTGAGAAAATCTAACCCTTGACTGTAATCCCCGAGCGATGTCCAATACCGCGGACACGGCTATTCGAATAGATTGTACACTCTACAGAGGTTATGCACTTTACCCACAAGATACAATCAAACACCACAAAGGCGAGTTCCCGTAACAAAGTCTTTCGGAAACTTCTAACAATACAAGTGAGCCTCCCCGGTTATTGCACACTAACCCTTCCCTTAGCTAAGGCGAAGTTTAGGCCAATCAACCGTTAGATGGGTACCTGGCCGCAGCCCCGGTACGCTCCCCCGTACAACTTACACAAAGGGTGTAGTTGACCTCCTGAGGTCCCACAGGTACGTTATTAGCAACTTAGTCAACTAGGTCCGTCCCATTACAGACATGTGGTTGCACGCTTGACTCAGTTCAAAGGCTTGCAAGGTGAAGTCCTTAGGGTGACCAGGGCAAGACTACCCGAAGAACCAAACCAACATTCCCAATGCCACAACTGGCCCACCTGATCATTCTTGCCACATGCCCCGGTCGAAAACTATTTATCAAACCCCAGTTGATTACCATGCACCACGTGCCATCAACATCACATGATACCTTTCCAAAACAGGTTCAATATATCATTAAGTCAATATTAACATTTGATTGTCCAAAATCATGTCATGAGCACGTAGTAGGTCTAAGCAGTAGACTACAACGGTCTAAAATCCCATGTTGGCAATTTATTAATGTCCAACTAGTAAACCACAACTAGGGTGACAAGGGGTAATGGCACATACTTAAGTAATCAAGGTGTCATACAGCAAATTGGTGTTTATCTAATCCCCCATATTTAAATAAAGTATTTTCTAATTGAACTAGCATGCAATAGGTTAAATCAAAATAGGTTTCAAAATAGGATCAACATGGTCAAAGCACAACTTGCCTTCAAAAAGTACTTGTTCTTGGCCTTGAGTTGGATCCCGAGTCAATACTTCTCCTTCGAATCCTTCCGGCACTTGAACGTCTACTCGTAAAGCGTGCAAATAGCAATACACGAATAAACAATAGGCAAAAAGTGTCCAAACATCCAAATAAAATTCATAAACAGAGAGAGCATAATTTTTTTTATAAGTGGTATTTTGACTTTACACCTCAAGTAAAAATCCCTGTTTACATTGCATCATGTAGTACAAAGCTTTGGTGCTTATTCTTGTGTATATAGCCAAGTTAATGCTCAATGCTTTACTTATCACTAAAAGGCTAAAATAATTCAATTTGAGATGCTTTTCGAGAATATTTTGGCTCTTGCTCATTATGGTATTGCATTTGTGAAATAGGCTTAAAAGTTTCTTGTCATCTGTTGAAAGGCTAGAGCTGATTAGAAACTATGTGTGAGTTTTTTGTTGGACTTCAAATGATCATTATGAGTCTCAAGCAAAATCAGTGTTTTAATGTTAAAAGCAAGTTGAAAAAGATGCAAGCAAAAGCTACTTGGCTAAACACAAGTTTAGTACAATGTGCAGCTTCCTTGCCAGGGATTTAAATGCAAAAGATGCAAGAAAAGGCTACTTGTCTAAACAAAAGTTCAGAACAATGTGAAGCCACTTGCCAATTTAAACTGAGAAAGATACAAGAAAGAACTACCTACTCATACACAAGTATGGGCTAGTGTGCAGTTACTTGTCATCCCTGTTGATCACAAAGCAAAATTGTCAAACTTGCTAAAAGAGAAAAAGGAAATTCAAATGGTTGAAAAAGGCTTGAGACAAATATTAGTGAATTTGAAAGTCTCTCTATGCTCATGATAGATTTATTTTTCGCTTTGGCAAAATCTGTTTATGACATTTTACTTGTTTGCTCTAATTTGCTTATGCAATAACTATTCTATGTGTTAGAGCCTCCATATTCTCACAATTTGCTTTCTCATTGGATAATTTGATACAAAATGAGAAAGTTCTCCTAAAAACTCTTCAAATGCTTTACTTTGATTATATACTTTGAATATACTTCAAAGCTTGAGATACTGCATTCATTAAGGGGGAGTTTTGAGATCTTGATGACTATTTTGTCAAAAAGGGGGAGAACAAGTCAAGGAGGTTTTTGAATTGGGATTATTTGGTCTTTTGGTTCTTGCTCAATCGCTTGTCAAATCTTATATTGTGTTTTGTCAAATTACTCATCAAGGGGGAGATTGAAGGATCGTTATTTTTGATCCAGTTGATTTTGATGATGAGTATTTGAAAAAGATTTGAAACCAGTTTGATATTTCGAAAAGATTTATTTTTTGGTTTCTTTATTTGAAAAGATCTGAAATCAGTTTGATTATTTGAAAAGCTTTTTGATTTTTGCAAAGGTTTTTGTTCGTGTTTTGAAATCGTGTTCTTAGAATATTTAATGCAAAGCACTCCTGTGAGTGGTTGCATGGTTTAATGTGAGTCAAGTCGCGGACTTGTGCTCGGAATCGCTTTGTGGTTTGTTCATGTGCGGTATTGCTCGAGGGCGAATGTGGTCGATGACGGACTGGAACTAGGTTCATGGAGGAACCGATGTTCGGGACTAGGTTCAGGGGGAACCGAGGTCTTGGTGGTCAAGGATGTCATGCGGACGCTCGGGCTAAGAGAATGGTGCACATGAAGAATGGTTAGTCACGTGAGAATGGCATGAGGTCATTCGCGTGCAAAGTGTTAGTCACGTGAGTATGGTAGGGTTGCCATACGCGTGCAACAGTTGTACTCGGCCAGGTTGGGCCAAGTGGAGTTGTGTTGAATACATGCTCTTTCTAGGATTAGGAGTGGGAATCCTTTTAGGATTAGGAATCCTTCTAGGATTAGGACTCCTTCTAGGATTAGGTGTGTTTGCCTTCTTTAAATAGAGGGATTGCCTCCTGTTGAAGGCAATCAAGCTTTGAGCAAGCTTTAGGGTTGTACTCTTTTGTTTGGAGTATTTTAGATAAAAGAAAGGAGAAATAAAGATCAAGTTCATCAAATCTTTCGGCGAGCTACAGTTCTAGTTAGATTTATTCTCGCCATCTTCTGGAACAGTAAGCTCGCGAAGGTCATAACTTTTGATCCGTAAGTCCGATTGAGCTGATTCTTTTTGGGTTTGATTCGTATTGGAATCTAGTTTCTTGTGTACAAATTTCAGATCTATTGGACGGTTGGATCTCCGGGAATTTGCGTTTTACCAAACCTCTATCATTCTATTTTTTTCGAAAACGAGGCAATTATTTGGTTCTATTTTGGGGTAAACTTTTAATAGATCAAGAATTTGGTTTTAGCTTCCGCACAATCATTCACCCCCCCTCTGATTGCTATATTCGGTCCTACAGTTTGCACGGAGTGCCAAAGAGGATTGTATCGGACAGAGGTACCCAATTTACCTCAAGATTCTGGAATAAGTTGCATGAAGCCATGGGAACCCGTTTGAACTTCAGTACAGCTTATCATCCACAGACGGATGGACAGACCGAAAGAGTCAATCAGATTCTGGAGGATATGTTAAGAGCTTGTGCATTGGCTTATGCTACCTCTTGGGATAAGAGTTTGCCGTATGCCGAGTTCAGTTACAATAATAGTTACCAAGCTAGTTTACAGATGTCACCTTTTGAGGCACTGTATGGTCGACCCTGTTGGACGCCATTGAATTGGAATGAGACCGGCGAGCGCCGTGTCTTCGGGCCTGATATTCTTCAAGAGGCTGAAGAGCAGATTGCCATGATTAGGGAAAGGTTGAAGATCGCCCAATCACGACAGAAGAGTTATGCTGACAATCATCGCCGGGATTTGAGTTTTGAACCAGAAGACTTTGTATACCTCGCCTCTCAGGGGAGTTAAGAGGTTCCATGCCAAAGGGAAACTCGCACCCCGTTATGTTGGACCATTTAAGATTTTGAGCCGCAGAGGCGAAGTTGCTTATCAGCTGGAGTTGCCACGCCAAGTAGCAGGAGTACATGACGTATTCCATGTGTCCCAGTTGAAGAAGTGTCTCCGAGTTCCTGAGGAACAGACACCGCTAGAATCAATTGAGTTGCAAGAAGATTTGACTTACAAGGAGCATCCCGTAAAGATTTTGGACACTATGGATCGAGAGACCAGAAATAAGTCAACCCGTTTCTGTAGAGTACAGTGGAGCAACCACACGGAGAGTGAAGCAACTTGGGAACGCGAAGAGGATTTGAGGAAAGAGTTTCCAAACCTATTCCTTTAGTAAGCCCTGAATCTCGGGACGAGATTCTATTAAGGGGGGGAGGTTTGTAACACCCCAAAATTTTGCTTATCTTAAATTTATGTGTGATTTGGCACTTTGGTGAATTTTTGGAATTTTCTGGAATTTATTTGGATTTATTTGGAATTTATTTGAATTTATTCCATTTTGAAATAATTAAAGAATTAAACTTTGCAAATAAAATTTTGTTGGAAATATTTTATTTGAGTCCAAAATGATCCAAAATATTTTCCAGAATTTTTCTGGAATTTTTCTGAGTCTTTTGCTATTTTTAATGAATTAAATGAATTACTGGGAATTATTTTAATTATTAAATCGCTGGAAATTCGAGTTGGGTCAAGTACTATTCATCCGACCGAGTCGGAACCCGAGTCGGACTCGAGTCCGACCCGAGCCACGTGACTTGATCGAACCACGTCCAAACCCTAACCGTTGTGGACCGTTGGATCAAGATCCAACGGTCAGGATTTCACCGTACCGGTTCGAGCCGCGTCCGACCCGAACCCGGTTACGCCCGTGCGATCGTGGCCGTTGATCGCGTTACGCACGTGTCCTCCGTCATCGTCTTCGTCCGAATCCGAGCCGGAGAGCGCCGCCGCGTAGCCGCCGCGTCCGATTAGGTTTCCGTTTTGTGCGCACATGCCGAGGCCATTTAAGGCGTGGATCATCACCCGAGGACCACCATTTGTGTGCGCACCTTTTCCCTCAAGTCTCCGAGCCCGAGGCGCCGCCGACTAGTCGCAATCGCTCACCGTAGTTGGATCACTCCTACGCCACGACTATTGCCTTTTTTCGCCGCCGACAGCAGCCCTCCGCCGCGCCTGAGACCGGATTCGAGACCCCCAGATCAAGGCGCATCGGATTGGACCACGCACTTCGCCGGATCTGCCCCGAGGCGCCGTCCCGTGTGTCGCCGTCCTCAAGTCCGGCTAGATCCCGTCGACCAGCGCCGCCGCAATCCCGCGAGCTCCGTCAGCCGTCCGATCCCGATCGCACGCACGAGGTGAGGCCACGTAGCCCTTTACTGTTCCAACCCCAGATCTCGTATCACCCGTTGGATCTAGATCGTGCGGTCCAGGTTAGATCACGTGATATAGATTGGATCCTTTAGCAGCCGTTAGATCTTGATCCTAGGGCCGAGATTGTGCCACGTGGCTCAGCTGAACCGCACCGTGCGCCCGCACGTGAGCCGCTGACATACGGGGCCCGCATGTCACTGACCGCGGCGCTATGGACCGGATCCACCGTGGACCCGTGCCGCCCGTGGACCCAGTCCATGGACCGGACACGTGGCAGCACCTGAGTGGTGCCACGTGTCATGCTGACGTCAGCATGACGTCATCACGGGATCCGTTTGGTGATGACGTCAGCCGACCAATCACAGGATGACACGTGTCCTCGCTGACGCAATAATTAATTTCCGAAAAAGAAAATGATTTATTAATTCGAAATAATGATTTCAGATTTTGATTCAAACTTCAAACGCTTATAACTTTTGCGTTTCAACTCCGATTTGAGTGATTCAAATTTCTAAATTTGTATAAAATTGAGATCTACCTAAATATGAATTTTATTTAATTTTTGGACTAAATTTTTTCTCTATAAAATTATTTAATTGATTATTTAAACTTTAAATAATCATAACTTTTGCATTTTAACTCCAAATTTGACGATTCCAATTTCTAAAAATTCATAAAATTATGTTCTCTCTGTTTATGGATTTTACTTGGATGTTTGGACACTTTTTGCCTATTGTTTATTCGTGTATTGCTATTTGCACGCTTTACGAGTAGACGTTGAAGTGCCGGAAGGATTCGAAGGAGAAGTATTGACTCAGGATCCAACTCAAGCCCAAGAACAAGTACTTTTTGAAGGCAAGTTGTGCTTTGACCATGTTGATCCTATTTTGAAATCTATTTTGATTTAACCTATTGCATGCTAGTTCAATTAGAAAATACTTTATTTAAATATGGGGGATTAGATAAATACCAATTTGCTGTATGACACCTTGATTATTTAAGTATGTGCCATGACCCCTTGTCACCCTAGTTGTGGTTTACTAGTTGGACATTATTAAATTGCCAACATGGGTTTTAGACCGTTGTAGTATCTTGCTTAGACACGCTTACGTGCTCATGACATGATTTTGGACAATCAAATGTTAATATTGACTTAATGATATATTGAACCTGTTTTGGAAAGGTATCATGTGGTGTTGATGGCACGTGGTGCATGGTAATCAAGCGGGTTTGATAAATAGTTTTTCGACCAGGGGCATGTGGCAAGAATGATCAGGTGGGCCGGTTGTAATCGGGATGTTGATTTGGTTCTTCGGGTAGTCTTGCCCTGGTCACTCTAAGGACTTAACCTTGCAAGCCTTTGAACTGGGTCTAACGTGAAACCACATGTCTGTAATGGGCCGGACCTAGTTGATTAAGTTGCCAATAAATTAACTGTGGGACATCAGGAGGTCAACTACACCCTTTGTGTAAGTTGTGCGGGGAGCGCATCGGCCGAGGCCAGTACCCATCTAACGGTTGATTGGCCTAAACTTCGCCTTAGCTAAGGGAAGGGTTAGTGTGCAATAACCGGGGAGGACCACTTGTATTGTTAGAAGTTTCCGAAAGACTTTGTTACGGGAACTCGCCTTTGTGGTGTTTGACTGTATCTTGTGGGTAAAGTGCATAACCTCTGCAGAGTGTAGAATCTATTCGAATAGCCGTGTCCGCGGTATTGGACAACGAACGGGAATTACATACAAGGGTTAGATTTTCTCAAAAATAACTTGGATTTGAAAGGTTGGGTTGGTTAATAATGATGTTGATGGAAATGTGGATTAGGATGGGAAAGATGTTTACTAAACTCCTTGAAAAGATATCTATGCTATACTTGTTTCTACTGCTTTCGAATCTACTTATGTTACTTGTCAAATGCTGTTTACTGCAAATATACCTTGAGCTATTCCTTTGTACCAAGCCATGCATATAGTATATTAGCCTGCATTCTGTGCATGACTTGCTGAGTACCAAGTACTCACCCTTGCCACAATACAACACCAGTTGAAGGGAGACTACACGGCTTTGGAGGAGGAGCTCCAAGAGGATCCGTCTACTTAGGGAGCGAGCCTGTGCAGCTTGCCTGTGGTATCTTGGATGGCGCCACGAAGTTATTTGATTTTCATTGCTACTATTTCTCTCTTAATAAGTTTCGCCCTGCGAGGCGTATATTGTAACTTGACCATAAGGTCGAGTAACCAGTTTGGGTATTTAAATAAAAGTACTTTATCAGTATCGAGTGGTATGATTGTGATATTTACCGATGTTAAGACTGTGCGCACTAGCGCGTTCCTGGACTATTGCTGAATACACAGAGGGTCCGGATTTGCAAATTCGGGGTCCCGACAGCGAACGCGAAGGAGCGCGATCCACTCAAAGACTCTTGGATGAAAACTCAAACTCACAACACGAACTAAACAAATTCGCCACAACCAAAGGTCGACACCAAACACTACGAGTTTTGGGGAAACTCTGAAACTCAACATAAGGAACACCTCAACCGAAAGCATTCAACCAAGATGGCATACAACCAAACCAGTCTAGAAGGTTTTAAACACAAGCTTAGCATGAAACCCTATACTTATCCTTTTAAACATTCAATATTCATTTTTTTTCTCATCGAGAAACCCCTCAGGTTACAACACGAGCTTCAAAACAAATTCTTTCCCTTATTATCTTCCCAGATACTTATAAATAAAGTTTATGATGCTTACGAAAAGACATCCCACGAAGACTAAGTCAACAAGATCCCCACTGACCAACATAACAAATAACATCAAATTCTAGATTTGAAACAAGTGCTCCAACAAAACTTTCAGCGTGACCAACCAAAAACTTTCATACCACCTATATGTAAACGTCTCGATAATCGAAACTTATTCAGTTAACAAATGACTTCAACATGTAAATATTATCTCCACAAGACAAGGTTCGTAAATATGATTCTACGACATACATTCATTAAGGATAAAATCATTCATCATGTTAATTATCCAGAGTTCACTCCATCACCACATGTTAAAATTTTCCTCTATTTTAACCATGGTTTTCAACAAGTAATCTAAACAATTACCACCACTACTAGGTTATTAATAACAACCAACGAGCAAAATCATCAAACGACAACATTACTTTTAGCTACTTTATAGATAGGTTACAACAAAATTGTCACTACACAACATACTCCAACTATTAAATTAAATTTAATAAGTTAGACCAGCACAAAGTTCTTGCAATATCATCAAACTACAAAACCCATATCTTTCCAATTGGCCTCGACACTAGCATTTTAGGAACATGACTGCATACTTCCAACCATGCTAATATTTCACAACAACATACATTGCAACTCTAATCAACTTCCAAATTAAAGTCACTAGGCAACACGATTAAATTTCTCTATTAATCCATTAGATTAGAGCATCTTTAACAACCAGCAAAGTTTCTTTAACAATAACAGTAGTCTACATCAACTTAATGTTCTAACTATGCATCAAGGTTTAAACTTTTAACATTAACGAGGATCATAAGCACTTTTAAAGCAAGGCAACAGATTCTAAGCATGTACATTAACCCATTCAATCATTCTCGCTAAGAGTAAACTACAACACTAGTAGTCTATTTATTCTCAAGCTAGAGATATTAATCACATTGAATTGATTCAACTCAAAATTTAACTTAGCAACACATCAATCCATAACCACATTGTTACCTACTACATAACATGCTAAACATCAATTCTTACTAGGGACAAACGATTTCAGTCAAAAGACTACTTACATTGTTTGCAGCATTTTAGTTTTAAAACTCATCCCAAATTCATAAGGAAACTTGACTCTCAAAATTGCAATGAGACAAACCCAAACTTGGTCATGCAAAAGAAACTCTTCAAAACACTTTTCAATCTCAAAGGCTCCCATAGAGAAAAATGGTTGAAAGACAATTTTCTTAAAAGGGAACCAAGCGATTTAGTAATCCTTTTCAAATAAAACCTTAACACCAAACCCCAAACTTTCACGAAACAAGAAGGGTTTTCAAAGATGATTTCTCAAACCAGAAAATGATGAAATCAAACACCACTTACTCCTACAAAGCCACAGAACTTCAGCTCGGACAACCAGGTCTGGCATAGCATCTCAATAACTCCTTTAACCTCGGAGAAAGACAAACATAGAAATAAATTGAATGCTTCTTCCCCATAAAGCAATTAACAAACTAAACATCAAAACTGGAACGGCGCCCAAAAGAAGCACAACACTAGACTCCTCTTCTTCGTCTTCAACCTAGGAAAACAAAGCCACACACCGCATACGGAACTATCCGCGAAAAACCAATACCAAACACTTTTCTTTAGGTTTCCATCAACTAAAACCAAGAAAACCAACCAAGACCGACCACAGAACGATAAAGAACCTCCGAAGGAAAATCCACAACCAAACTCTTTTATTTGACTCCAGTCAACTATCAGTTCTACGACAGAAAGGGTAAACACTCTTCTCCTACAAGGGTTAATAGTTCTTCGGTGATGGCGCTAACCGGCCATACCGTCAAACCTCACCCTTACTATGAACCAAAAGAAGTGACCGAAACCCTTCGGCACCCAAACCCCACTTTATCACCACAACAGGAACAATTCAATCATTTATCTCGTAGACATAGCAACATGCATTATCAAATGAAGCATTCAATATCAAAGCTTAAATACAACATTTAAGCGTAAGGAAACGATACCCATACCCTTTTCCTACTGTGCATCCATTGTGTGTCAAATTTTAGATTAGTTATACCATTTTTGCAAGTTTTAATGTTGCTATCCTATAACAAAATTTTAGTTAAGACCTAAGCCATGTTTCTAAGTTATTCCACATCATATTTTAGTTGTACCCTATAGCATGACACTAAAAATACACATTCCAAGGACCTACAGCCCGCTCTGATACCAACTGTAACACCCCGGCATTTAATATGCCCGAATGCTACCAAACATAGGCTAAGCAACCTCTAAATACCACAATGACAAGTAAATTACAGCAAAGGAACAAATGCTAATGCCGAAAATTTCGGCAGCATCTCCTTTGCTTTTCCATGATTCGGAGCATCAACAAAGTAACACAAGTTATATCATAATGGAAAGCATCTAAAACAGCAATAACATGTGACATAGCAACAATATAAGTCCAGGATAAAGCATTCAACCACTTCGTGAGCTAAACGAATCAAATAGTAAGACCGAGCACACAGTTAAGCAATTCTCCAAGTTTCATGGCAATACTTTCATTATCATGACTCCAAGTGGTAACACTTGTGTAATTTGTGTAGAGCTACGTGTAGATGTGTAGCTAACCCCTTTTTCCCGCATGCCGGTTTTATGGTACCTAAGAAAAACAACATAAACACAAGCGTGAGTTCATCACTCAGCAAGTATATTGCAATGGAACAAGAAAACACATTCCAATACCTTCATCACCACTTTTCACATACAACATCATACACATCTCATATTCATAGTGTAAGTATATCATTGACATCATCATAAATCATTCTCATATAACATCCTCATATAATGCAATGCAATGTAATGCATTGCGATGCATATGTCTCCTAGAAACTCATACCGGTATGGTTGAGTACACACCCGTCGGTGTGCACCCTCTCCCCCCTTCCATCCCGAAGATGGAGGGTGCCTACTCCTCGCTTCCCCACACCGCGGTGGATGGAATCACGATGTAGGACTTACTCATTGGCTTTCCGGATTAGTCATATCTTTCTCACCGACCTTCCCGGATTAGTTATGACTTTCTCACCGCCCGGGCCATGTAACATGTCATGTATGCAATTATGCCAACATCATATTTAACTCACATATTAACACATGGCATCATAACATAATAAACATGCTGATCATATCAATGGAAAACATTAAAGCATGGCATGTGAACATATCATATATTAAAACTTCAATCTCAATCAATCAAACAATCTACAATCGCTATCCATTACAATACACTTGCCTCAACCACGGGCAACGGATTGGCGGGAAGTAGAAGGCACTCCCGGGGTCACACCACCTGCACATAGGTATCACACACTCATAATCATGTCCACAAAACAGTATGCAAACCCTCATCTACCCCGACATTGCCAACTACTCGCAATAACCAAAAACAGAGGTTCTGTCCCGTCGGGACAGCAGCCTTCCAAAAGGCATAACTTGAGTTCTGGTACTCCGAATCAATTAAACGAGTACAACCTCGCGTAGCTTAGGAAATTTCCCAACTTTTTCTAGGTATAGGGAAAGACTGATTCGGACTCTAAAGTTGTTTAATCTACAAAATACCGTGATCTATTCCAATCACGTCACAGATTTTAACACGCTCGGTAAAACAACCATAACTTTCAAACGGCTGGGCGGAATTTAACGTTATTTATATCCACGGAAAGATAATGAAATTATCTACAACTTCTTCAACGTCCGTATGACCAAATTCGGAATCTAAATTGGCGAAAAACCGAACCCTAGGCCGACTGCTCATGCTGTCCGAAACAGAGAACGTGACCAACTCAAGAATCCATCTAATCTAGTCAAATCCAGCACCACCAATTGGTCTAAAAACTTGATAATCATCCTTATAACAGTACCTACATCAACCCCAAGGTTTCCCATGGTCATACCTTTGCCCAACGCACGAAATCTGAATGGATCTCCTCCCGGTTCGCTCCTCGCTCCTCGCTCCTCGCTTCCAATGGATGGATCCTCGAGGTGCAGGGGTGGGGAGGCCACCCTAGGGCAGCAAGGGGGTGGAGGAGAGGTGGGGAGCAAAGGGAGGCAAGGGGGCACACGGTCACATGGGGGAAGAGGAGGGGAGGGCGGCTAGGGCAAGGAAAGGTTGGGGGTGGCGCACCAATGGGGGGTGGGGCGCACCAAGGGCAGGGGGGAGGCCTTTTACCAGCCCCCACACCCAATCCTAATCCTAAATGGATTCCCACTCCATCCCACCAAAGCCCACAACCCCCACTTTTAGGCCCAAACTCCCCCGGGAAGGCCCAAAACCCAGGAAAGGGCCTGGAAACGGCCCGAAAACGCTATAAACCTCCATACCCTGTGGTTTTAACCTTATTTCCACATCTCATAATGTTTTTGACCTTATCATGCACCATTTATAAGGTTCCGACACTCCGTGGTGACACAACACTTCAAAAGGGCCAAAAACGCGAGTAAACCTCAAGCTGAAAGGTTTTATTCTCTAATTTCACATTCTATAATATCACACCATACCGTAGTGTCACAAGTATGACGAGTATCTTCACCGCTTCAACTATCTGTCCCGATATGCCACTTCAGAGGTTGCTGATGAGGCAAGGAAGATTGAGTGCTTTCGGGAGCGCTTGAATGAAGAAATCAAATGGACACTTGCTGCTCATGATATCTTTGACTTCCAGTCCCTCATGGATAAGGCCGTTCGAGTTGAGTATGGTACTCGTGCTATTCAAGAGAGCCGCAAGCGCAAGTGGTTGGCACAAAAGTCAGTAGGTGCCAGTTCATCTAGGCCACAAGCAAGACAACCCCCTGTCTACCGTCCGCCAGTTCCTCGTCCATCACAATACCAAGGGCAAGCCCCACGCCCTCAGCCACCGCCAGCTAGGCCACCTTATCCAGCTAGGCAGCCATCTGGTGCTCAGAACCAAATGGCTAATGTCACTTGTTATTCTTGTGGCGAGCATGGGCATATTTCTAGTGTATGCCCCAAGAAGAATCCAATGCCCTCTCGGCCCCAACCTCAAGGAAATCAACAACGTCCCCAAGGTCGTCCTCAAGGGCCTAGGAAACCGCAAGCCACCAGGCCAACCCCATCTCAAGGCAATGGTAGCGGTCGTCTTCACCATGTGACTGCTGAAGAGGCTCACGATGCACCTGATGTGGTATTGGGTATGTTCCTTGTGCACTCCATCCCTACCATGATTTTATTTTATTCTGGAGCATCTCATTCTTTTATATCAAAAGGATTTGTCAATCAACATAGGATTGGGGTAGATCTTTTGCCAAGTAACATGATAATACACTCACCTGGTGCCACCATGAAAACATCAAGTCTATGCCCAGCAGTAGCAATTGAAATAAATGGAATAATCTTTTATGCTGACCTCATAATGATAGATACCATGGGCTTAGATGTCATTCTAGGAATGGATTGGTTATCCAAACACAAAGGACACATTGATTGTGCAAACCGAATTATTTCTCTTGTCAATCTTGATGGAGTTCAAGTAGAGTTTTCCTCTATTCATGACCCTTCCAAACAGAAAGTACACCTTCATTCTATGGCCATAACTGAATTTGATCAAGTGCCTGTAGTATGTGAATACCTGGATGTATTCCCAGATGAATTACCGGGGATGCCACCGGACCGTGACATGGAATTCTCTATTGACCTTATCCCTGGGACAGCACCTATGTCGAAGCGTCCTTATCGTATGCCCATGGATGAACTAGTAGAATTAAAGAAGCAACTCAAGGAGCAATTGGACAAGGGATTTATTCGTCCTAGCTCGTCTCCATGGGGAAGTCCCATGTTATTTGTCAAAAAGAAAAATGGAAGTTTGCGTATGTGCGTGGACTATCGGTCTTTGAATGAGGTCACCATCAAAAATAAATATCCGCTTCCACGGATTGGTGATCTTTTTGATCAAATGAATGGTGCTCAAGTATTCTCCAAGATTGATTTAAGACTTGGGTATTTCCAATTGAATATCAAATCTGAAGATATTCCCAAGACCGCTCTTACCACTCGTTACAGCTTATACGAATATACCGTAATGTCCTTTGGACTTACTAATGCTCCTGCAAGCTTCATGAACCTTATGAACAAAGTCTTCATGGAATATTTGGATAAGTTTGTGGTGGTATTCATTGATGATATTCTTGTCTACTCCAAGAATGAACATGAGCATGCGCAACATCTGCGCATGGTACTTGAGAAACTTCGAGAGCATCGACTCTATGCCAAATTCGAAAAATGCGAGTTTTGGCTAAAAGAAGTTGCCTTCCTTGGACACATTCTATCGAAAGGAGGAGTTGCGGTAGACCCAAGCAAGGTTCATGATGTGCTAGCTTGGAGTCAGCCTCAATCCGTTCCGCAAGTCCGAAGTTTTCTTGGTTTGGCTGGATATTACCGCCGATTTATTGAAAATTTCTCCAAGATTGCAAGACCAATGACTCAACTCTTGAAGAAAGAAAAGAAGTTTGAGTGGTCCCCAGAATGTGAAGCAAGTTTCCAAGAGCTGAAAAAGAGGCTAACCACAGCCCCAGTGCTTGTGTTGCCTGATGTTCAGAAAAGCTTCGATGTATATTGTGATGCATCCCGCCATGGACTTGGTTGTGTGTTGATGCAAGAAGGCAGAGTTGTAGCTTATGCATCCCGCCAATTGTGACCACATGAGATGAACTATCCCACTCATGATTTGGAATTGGCCGCAGTGGTTCATGCTCTTAAGATTTGGCGTCATTACCTCATTGGTAATAGATGCGATATTTATACCGATCACAAAAGCTTAAAGTACTTCTTCACTCAACCAGATTTGAACCTAAGGCAAAGAAGATGGCTTGAATTGATAAAAGATTATGAACTCAGCATTCATTACCATCCTGGTAAAGCCAATGTAGTAGCTGACGCTCTTAGTCGAAAGCTCCATTATATAATGGTCTGCCCGCCAGAGTTGCTTGAGGCATTTAAAAGACTCAATCTGGAAATAGTTGAGGAGGGATATGTTGTTACCCTAGAGGTACAACCAACCCTCAAATAGCAAATAAAGGTTTCTCAACTCAAGGACCAAGCCATTACTGAAATTCGAAAACAACTGAAGGAAGGTTTGAAATTAGTGTTTACTGAGAGAGCCGATGGATTGATCATGCATGGACAGGAAATTTGTATCCCAAATGATCCTGAGCTCAAGGATCTGATTCTGAGCGAAGTTCACAATTCACCATTATCTATTCATCCCGGGAGTACGAACATGTACCAAGACCTCCGAAAAGAATATTGGTGGCCCGGCATGAAAAAGGATATTGCCGCATATGTTGCTAGCTTATTGAAGGTCCCATTTTCATGCATTTGGTGGCCCGGCATGTGCAAAAGAATATTGGTGACCTCCGAAGAATTTTGCTAGCTTATTGAAGGTCCCATTTTCATGCATTTCTTCATTAAGCTTTCAATCAGTAATTTGAGTATGTTCTAATGCAATCAAATCAAACATTATTCAGACCAATTGAATATGTGTGTACGTGTCAGATGCTTGAATTGGCAAGAGTGAGACCTAACAAACTGAAAACAACCAACTATCTTTTGCACTTGAATACCTACTGGCCTTAGGTATCATCAGAATCCATGGAGCAGGACAATTTCCATTCAACTAAAGATATTCAGATCTCTTTGCACCAATGCAATGCTTGAACCTGACAACTCTAATAAGCTAGCCTTTTCTCTGCCAAGGATGCAACAACGCAGTGCACACCACAACTCGCATAACCAACCTGAGGGAGATCTACTGCAACCAAAATATATACATAAATATCTCCAAACCTCACTTGAGTACCTACTAGCCTAAAAATCTATAAGAACTCATGGGGCAGATCAAATGCAGTCCAACCAAAGATTTACATATCTCATTAGACCAATGCAAGGCCTGACCATGATGACTCAATGTGCCAATCAGAGGGGAAAGCAATTGTCAGTATCAGGCAATTGGGATGAACCAGTGCAGTGCATCGGTTTAACCTTAATGAAATGATCTAGGGCATTGTTCCCAATCTTACCAGCTCAAGGATTTCCAAATCCATTTGGACCAACCGAAGTGCTGAAGCTAACGGTGCACTGAGCCAACCAAAAACCCTGACAGAACACTGTGGCAATTCTCGACAAATGCTCATTGCTCTGATTTCGTTTTGACCGAGCTCTGACCCAGGGCGCCGTTGCCGCCATTCCACTCCTCTCTCCATTGCCGACCTCATTGCCCAATCCTTGCTCGCCTTCTCTGTCGCGGCCCCTCCTTATAGCCGCACGGACCTCCTCCCTGTTGCCTTGCCCGCCCCCTTCACCTCGCCATTGCAGAGAAGAGCTTCGGCTCGAGGCGAGGCAGGCGAGCACGTTCCCGAGCAATTCCGTCGCAGGTGAGCTCGGCTATCGAATTCATTCCGCCCGAAGCTTATTTCCGATCCACTGACCCCCAACTTCGCCTAGATTGCAGCTCTCTTCGTTCGAGCCACCGCCGTGACTGCCTTCTTCTTCCTCATCCCCGGCGCACGGTGACAGCACGCCTCGGCAACTCCCACTCCAATCCAAGGTAATGAGCCACATCCCTAGGACCCATAGATGCTCGTGGAACCATCCTTTGTGCTTCGACGCTACCCTAGAGCCGTCGCGGCCAGCCGCCATTAGTGCCGCCACCCCTCACCATCGCCAGCCTCCTCCGGTCATCCTCGGACCCGATGGAGCCATGCCCTAGGTTCCCCTAGGCCTGCTGATGCTCGTCGTGCCCTTGCCCAGCCGCTTCCGGCCCTGCTCCGCCGCCGGCGAGGCCGCCTCCACCGCTACCCTGCACTGTGTCACTGCATAGTGGGGCCGGTTCGTTAGCCAGTGCGAAGGCACCGAACCTTTTAAATGGAAGAATACGCTTTCTGTTTTGGAAGACGTATTTTCCATTTATTCCGATTTTCCAAACCCGAGCCGATTCAAGGCCTATAACTTTTGAAATACAAATCCAAATTAGGTCAAACCAGTTCCTAAATTCTTTTCAAATCATGTAGTTTCTGAATATGTAAAAATATTTCAAAGTTGTTCACTGGAAGATGTTTATATTTCAAATTTAAATATTCGGCCGAAACTTTGCTCAATGCAAAACTTTTCCAAATAACCTCCAAAATTTAGGAAACCAATTTCATTGAGTTCCTGATGTCATTAGGAGTTCGAATATGCAAAAATACTTAGTTTTGGACTTAGTTTATATCCATTACTTGATAAGGTTAGCTTCAATACATTCAAATTTGAAATTTCTTGTATCTAGTACAAATGACCTTCAAAATTTGTGAAGTTAATTCCTATGCATACATAAAATGGCATTATTTCTGTATACATGAAAATATTTATGTTTAACCTATGATTAATTTTGAAACATGCTATAGGGTTGTTTCATGTAGCATGTATATGACTAGATGTACAACTTCGACCCAAATGAGATTAAATTTGTTTCTAGAACCTTAGGTTATCATGACCTTGCTGTTATATAAGTATAATTAGGTTGTTCACTGTTTGTACATGCTTAAGGCTTATTACTCATTCATGCTACATAGAACAATATGGTTAAAAGAAGCCCTATTAATTGATTAATTGAATGGCATCACAAATAATGTTTGGAACCCAGTAAAACCAACTTAGGAACACTAGTTTAAACATCCCATGACAGTACCCAAAAATATCTTTTCATAAGTTGTTAAGGTGCAGTCACATTGTAGAAAGGAAAATGACATCGTCAACATGTGTAAAATTGTGACTTTTTAGCCTTTTCGGTCACCCGTAGATTATCTCGTCTAAATGCAAAATGTAGGAAAAAAGTCTCAAAACTATTGTACAATGTTTATACTACTATTTTATGGAAAAACATTTAATTAATAACTTGCTTTGCATCTGAATCTCATTATCTCAAGTAGCTAAGTTTTATGTTTACCGATGTTGTAATAATTGAATAGTTGGACCTAATGAACCTTAAGCAAATTGTTTCGCATCGCTAGAATCATCTTGTAGTCATGTAGATTTAACCTCTAGCCCTACCTTATAGGCCCAATTTATATAAATCAAATTTTGAGCAAATTAAACATGAGGCTAAGCACTATTCTTGTGGATACCATTAGTTCAAGTTTTTAATTTTGTAAATCCAAACAATCTTAGCTTCTTGAATTCGTAAAGTAAAATAGCAACATTCGTTAAACACAATTCTGTGTTGTGCACAATTAGTAAACCCAAACCCTGACCTCTACCAAAACGCTCAATCACTTATTTTCATGAATGATTTTGATTATAATTTTATTCGACTTCTTTTTGCCACATGTATTGTATGTTTACTCTCGTTCTTTCTTTTTCGGATTTGGATGTTGCTTCGCTTTTTATAATACGGCGTGTAGACACCGATACTCCGGATACTTTCGTCGACGACCCCGACCCCGCGCAAGTCACTGAGCAAGGCAAGCACCCTCCTTTGACCATGTTGAACCTACTATTTTAATTAGTTTACTCTGTTTGTTAAAACTATTATGCATGCGCTATATTCATTAAACTTGCTATATTGTGGGATGTGGTAGAACTAAACCTAGCTTGTGGGTTTTCCTTAATTAATGATTGACATGAGAACATTGAGAACCCTAGGTTATGGTTAGACATGAAATAATATCCACAGGGTATACTCGATTACTATTTGCACATGCTTAGTATGCTCTAGATTTGGGAATCGAACAACTAGTTGTGATATCATGTTAAACATTGAAAATCTTGTTAAGATTGGGAGAGACACGTGTTGTCTCATAATTTTAAAAGGTTGGATATGACAGTAAAGGATACTGGTAGTTTGATAAAAATGAAAATAAAACTATGTTTTCACACAGGTGGATTATGGCAATAGCCGGGTGTGTAAGCGTTAACTTACACGTAGTGTAGGGGGAGTTTCTGCCTGGGTCGGATTAAGGACCGAACATAGTGTTGTATAATCCAAGAATTACCGTACAACCACAATTGCTATTTATGGGGTAGCCTCAACCTATTAAGTTGTTTAAAACTGGCTTTACACTTTGGAAGGCCGTAGTAACACGGGTTGTTCTTGCGAGAATTTCCCGTAGGGGTGTCCACACGCGGGTGTGGGTTAGACACATACCAATGCAATGGTGTACGCCTTGCTATGGGGGGAAATGGGTTACCTTGAGTTCTAAATGATCCTTGCTAACTTGCATTTCTGCCACCATAATAGGGGTTTGTCGGCACCGGGCTAGTGTAAAGTCAGGGTTAAATAATGTAACGGTTGTGTATGATTTTCCTCACGGCATACCTAAGGAAGTGTGTTAATTAAGCTTTGCAAAAAGGGAAAGTCATTATTTGTGGGTAAAGTTGTACAACTCTGCAGAGTCTAAACTTTTCGAAAAGCCGTTCCCACGGTCATGGGAGTCTTGGTGCACTGACACTAGTTAGAGTTTTGGTATGTTCATAAAATGGTTTGGAAACTCAATGATGGTTGGAAAAAGTCTTGATAATATGTTGTGGTCAACGAAATGGGAATGGACGATGTTCTACCCACAATCATGGAGGATTGTGAGGTTGTTATTATTCATATTCATACTTGTTATTTACATATCTGTCAATTGCTTTACAAATTACGCTCGCAATCTATTATTCTGTATTTACAATTCAATTTTCGCTTTATGCAAAACAACTTAGTAGCTTACCCATGACATAGCCTGCATGTATTATATACATTTGTGATACACTACAAGTCTTGCGAGTACATACGTGTACTCAACCTTGCTATTGTTGATATTCAGAGAATGAAGAAATGAGTACCCCGATCCCGACGCAGAATACGGGGACTTTGCTAACGAGTCTTTGTAAGGTTTACCCTTGTTAGTTGCGTATGGTATTTTGGGTAGAAGGCATACTGCCAAGCAATGTATCTTCCGCTACAAACTTTTAAATTCGGCCAATAGGCCATGATGTAAGACTTTATTTCTATCAATGTAATATGAACTTGTATGGATCTGATGACAATGTTGTAAATGTGCGTGCTAGCCACTGATCATGGGACTAGTACTGTTTGCACATAGGAATCCCACCTGGTATTCCACGCCATTAAAGGGAGTGTTCCGACATGCGTAATTTCATGAAGACTTCCAGATAATTAGTTTAGCATTTTCTAAGATTTATAAAATTTATTTTGACATTTTTGGACGTATAGTTTAAAAACTACAAAATTCAGAAGTTTGGGTTTTTCATGAATTATTTATCAATATAAATTTATTTATAAAATTTCATAAAAATTATTGTGGAAACGTATTAATTTCTACTAATTAAAAAATTTGTTGCATGTGATTTGGACTTAGAATGAATTTGTAGCAGAAAAGACAAAATTCACAATTTTGGTGAATGTAACAACTAACGTTTCGCGAATGCATGCACGGTACTGTTCATGGCATATATGCGTATTCTTCATGTGTTTGGCTTGGTGTCTTGGCTTCACAAGAGAGACAGAGAAGGAACAACCAGCGACGACCAGAACGACGAGCGTAGGTCGGCGGCGGCGTCAACGGCAGCGGCGACGGCACTAAAACATGGTTATAGTTGCCCGTTGACAGCAGGAAACCGGAACCAAACTTCGTGGCCATTATATATACATATATGTATGTGCAAATCATCATAATAATATACATATACATACCTATGGAAAATTACACTTATGAATCGGCCGAACATATACATGCGGATTAGCTGAATATATTGTAACACCCCAAAATTTTGCTTTTCTTGAATTTAAATAAGATTTGGCACTTTGGTGAATTTTTGGAATTTTATGGAATTTATTTGGAATTTATTTGAATTTATCCCCTTTTCAAATAATTAAAGAATTTGACTTTACAAATAAAATTTTGTTGGAAATATTTTATTTGAGTCCAAAATGTTCCAAAATATTTTCTAGAATTTTTCTGGAATTTTTTTGAGTATTTTGCTATTTTTAATGAATTAAATGGATTTCTGGGAAATTAATTGGATTATTTAATCGCTGAAAATCGAGTTGGTTTTACTATTCCTCCGACCCGGACCCGACCCGAGCCCGAGTCTGACTCGATTCCGAGTCCGACTCGAACCCAACCGAACCCTAACCCTCTCGACCGTCCGATCAAGATCGAACGGCCGAGATTGAGCCACGTCGCCGAACCTAAGCCCGACCGAGCCAGCCAAGTCGCCCGAGCCGGACCGAGCCCAAACCCCCGCATTGTTGGATCTTGATCCAACGGCTCGCATTGAGCCACGTCACCCCAATCCGAAACCAATTCAGATTCCGCCGCCGCAGCCGTGTGGGCCTCGGTTTCCGCGAGTTTCACGGACGCCGAGAGGCCTATTTAATGCGCCGCCACCGCCAGCGTGTGCTCCGTTTCCGTGCTCACCCGTTCCCTAGTTGAGGATTAAATAGTTGGACATTATTAAATTTCCAACAAGGGAATTTAGATCATTGTAGTATATTGCTTAGACCTGCTACGTGCTCTTGACATGATTTTGGACAATCAAATGTTAACATTGACTTAATGAGATATTGAACCTGTTTTGAGAGAAGGATCATGTGTTATGATTGTTGATGGCACGTGGTGCATGGTAATCAACTGGGGTTTGATAAATAGTTTTGGCTGGGGCATGTGGCAAGAATGATCGGGTGGGCCAGTTGTAGCACCGAGAACGTTGTTTTGGTTCTTCGGGTAGTCTTGCCCTGGTCACCCTAAGGACTTAACCTTGCAAGCCTTTGAACTGAGTCAAACGTGCAACCACATGTCTGTAATGGGATGGACCTAGTTGATTAAGTTGCTAATAACGTACCTGTGGGACCTCAGGATGTCAACTATACCTTTTGTGTAGTTGTACGGGGGAGCGTACCGGGGCTGCGGCCAGGTACCCATCTAATGGTGGATTGGCCTAAATTTCGCCTTCGCTAAGGGAAGGGTTAGTGTGCAATCACCGGGGAGGACCACTTGTTCTGTTAGAAGTTTCCGAAAGACTTTGTTACGGACACTCGCCTTTGTGGTGTTTGGATGTATCTTGTGGGTAAAGTGCATAACCTCTGCAGAGTGTAAAATCTATTCGAATAGCCGTGTCCGCGGTATTGGACATTGCTCAGGAATTACAGTCAAGGGTTAGACTTTCTTGAAAATAACTTGGTTTTGGAAGGTTTGGATTGGTTTAATAATGATGTTGATGGAAATGTGGATTAGAATTGAGAAAGATGTTTATTTAATTGCTGGAAAAGTTATTGCTCCTAAACATGTTTCTACTGCTTTCGAATCTACTTATGTTACTTGTCAAGATGCTGTTTTATTGCAAATATACCCTGAGCTACTCCTTTGTACTAAGTCATGCATGTAGTATATTAGCTTGCATTCTGTGCATGACTTGCTGAGTACCAAGTACTCACCCTTGCCACAATACAACACCAGTTGAAGAAGAGTCTATACCAGCTTTGGAGGAGGAGCTCCAAGAGGAACCGTCTAATTAGGGAGCGAGCCCAGTCAGTTGCCTGTGGTATACTGGATGGCGCCACGAAGTTATCTTATTTTTCCACTGCAGTTATTTCTCTCTTATTGAGTTTTCGCCCTGTGTGGCATATATTTGTAACTTGACCATAAGGTCGAGCAACCCGTTGGTTAACTATTTAAGGTACCTTATTATTCGTTGAGTATGATTGTGATATTTACCAATGTTGAGACTGTGTGCACTAGCGCGTTCCTGGACTAGTGCTGAATACACAGAGGGTTCGGATTTGCAAATTCGGGTCCCGACATATATCCACATGTACGCATATATATATGTATGTATACATGCTACAACTAATATAGATACATGCATGCTACATGAAAGAAATAGCATAGTGTGTGTGTATATATTGTAACACCCAAAATTTTGCTTTTTATGAATTTAAATGAAATTTTGCACTTTGGTGAATTTTTGGAATTTTCTAGAATTTATTTGGATTTAATTTGAATTTATTCCCTTTTGAAATAATTAAAGAATTAAAAGTGATAAATAAAATTTTGTTGGAAATATTTTGTCTGAGTCCAAAATGTTTCAAAGTATGTTAGAGAATTTTTTCTGATTATTTTTCTATTTTTCTCGAATTATTTGAATTTCTAGAAATTGTTTTGATTATTAAATCGCTGGAAATAGTCGAGTGGGTTTGCACTGTTCATGCGACCGAGCCGGACCCGAGTCCGTCTCGAGCCCGACCCGGACCATGTTCGCGCCCAACCGCGTTGTGCCTGAGCCTAGCCGCATGACCATTGGATCTTGATCCAACGGCCACCGTTGCGCCATGTCACCCAATCCGAATACAATTCGGATTCCGCCGCCGCAGCCGGGTGGACCTCGGTTTCCACGATTTTCACGGAAGCCGACGGCCCTATTTAAAGTGCCGCCCTGCCATCGTGTAGCCCTCTTCTGTGCGCACCCGTAGCCCTAGACCTTCGCGCCTGACCCGCCGTCGTTCGCCCGCTAGAGCTCGCCGTAGTTGGATTAGGGTTCCGCCGCGGTTTTCCGTCCCCCGTCATCACCGAGCCCAGATCCAGAACCGCCTCGACGAGATGCACCTGGAAGTACCACTCACACAGCCGGAATAGCGCCCAAACGCCATTCGGGTGGTCGTCGTCTCTATCTCAGGCCAGCCAGCTTCGCTGTGGACATCGCCGACCATGCAAGCTTCGTGAACCGTCCGATCAAGATCCGAGGGCCCAGATTCATCCACGTCATCTGAAGGTAATCCCCACGTTTTAGTTTTTATATCTGTTTTCAACCGTTATATCTAGATCCAACGGTTTAGATCAAGCCACATAGCCGTAACCGCATCTTGCTTGGATAGATCTCAGCCATTAGATCTAGATCATACGGTTAGGGCTAGCTGCGTTGTAGCGTTAGATGCAATCTCGGCCGTTCGATCGAGATCGAACAGCGTAGATTGAGGCACGTGTCGCCACCCGGGTCATGCCACGCCACCCCACGGTGAGGTGAAACCCGATTGAATCCGGACCGTCCGATCCAAATCGAACGACCCAGATTAACCGCGTCGCACCGCAACGTCCGAGAGTAGATCGGATCTGGACCGTTGATTTTCAAATCAACGGCACAGATTGTGCCACATGTGCCGGAGCCAAACCGGTGCGGTCAGCGTGGTCAGCTGCGGTCACCGCTGACGTCACGCGTGACGTCAGCGTGGGGCCCGCATGTCAGCGGCTGGCCCAACGTCTCCATGACGTCATGGGTGACGTCATGCTGACGTCACGGTGGACCCGCGTGTCAGCCAACCCAGGGCCGAGCGTGATGACGTTAGCGCTGATGTCATCCGGTGGGTCCCACACGTCAGTGCCACGTGCGCCCGTGGGCCGGGTCCACGGTGGACCAGACCCGAACCGTGGACCGGGTTCATGCGCCCGCTGACGCATTGCTGACGTTATATTCCGATTTTTCAATATAAAAATAATTCGGTGGAAATTGAATTTCCACGCTGACGTCATGCTGACGTTATAATCATGTTTTTCAATAGAAAAATAAATGGATTAATTCAATTTATTCTTTTAAATGCATTTTCAAACTTCAAACACTTATAACTTTTGCGTTTTAACTCCGGTTTGAACTATTCCAATTTCTAAATTTTTATAAAATTGTGATCTACTCAAATATGAATTTATTTATTTATTGCTATTTGCACGCATTACGAGTAGACGTTGAAGTACCCGAAGGCTTCGAAGGAGAAGTGTTGAGCCAAGAGCCAGCTCAAGACCAATAACAAGTACTATTTGAAGGCAAGTTATGCTTTGACTATATTGATACCAATTTTTAAATTAATTTGATTTAAATTATTGCATGCTAATTTAAATAGAAAATTGTTTTAATTACTTCTGGGAATTAGATAAATGCCAAATTGCAGTATGACACCCTGACTATTAAGTTATGTGCCATGAACCCTTATCACCCTAGTTGTGGATAAATAGTTGGACATTAATGAATTGCCAACATTGGGTATTTAGATCGCTGTAGTATATTGCTTAGACCTGCTACGTGCACCCGACATGATTTTGGACAACCAAATGTTAATATTGACTTAATGATATATTGAACCTGTTTTTGGAAAAGTATCATGTGTCGCGATTGTTGATGGCACACGGTGCAGGGTAAACAACTAGGTTGATAAATAGATTTAGACTGGGGCAAGTGGCAAGAATGAGATGGTGGGCCAGGTGTGGCATCGGGAAAGTCGATTTGGTTCTTCGGGTAGTCTTGCCCTGGTCATCCTAAGGACATAACCTTGCAAGCCTTTGATCTGAGTCAAGCGTACAACCACATGTCCGTAATGGGACGGACCTAGTTGAGTAAGTTACTAATAACTTGCATGTGATACCTTGGGGTGTCAACTACACCTTTTGAGTAGCTTGAAAGGGGAGCTGACAGGAGCCGCCCAGACCGTCCTCGGGTTATTTGAAGACTCGGTCGACCCCATCGGATTTGGAGGCTAACAACGGACCGCCAGTGGCGCTCGCAATGCTAGCACCCAAGCCCAATTAAGACGACGGTGAGATCCTTCGAATAACTCGACAACGATCCCGGTATTCCACCGGTATGCGACCCGAACTCGCCCAAGATCGCCCCGCATACCGTCATGCAATGCCATATCAATTCAATTTGCATAAAGGGGCAACGAACTCGAAGACCCCCACCACCAGACACGCAACGCGGAAGCAAGACCGACCAAACAACAACGGCACGAAGACAAAACCCCGACAACCACAACACTAACCACAAAAAAGTGCAAGGCTGACCAGAATAGGAGGATAACATAAACATGAGAAGAGCACCAAAATAAATCAAGGTTCAACCACAAGGGAAAACAAGTGTTTGAGTCCAAACATAACATATCTTACGGCTAACTTTACAACAAAAGAATACACAGCTACCAAATTAAACCAAAAGTAAAACATCTCCAGAAGTGTCCTGCCCCTGAACACTCCCGGGCGTAAGCAACGGCGCCGGCAGCCTCTACTCGGTGCCCCGCCCGGTCACCGAGAGGCAGTACGGGCAGAACTCACTCCGCCCCGATCCTCACCTAAAAACCACAAGGCAGAAGCATGAGTACAGAAGTTACTCGCAATACTTACCCATGGTCCCTATATGACGGACTCGAAGGGATATGCATTTGGCTGTAGCAAAGGAATAAGCTTACGGTAAAAAGTGTGGAAAAGCTTATCTTTGTTGTGCGATTACATTCCACTACTCCATTTACAAATTTTATAGCACTTGTAGACAGCACCTATTACTAGAGTGGAATTTGAAACGTTACAATTAAAGTAAAGCAAGTAGCCTCATAAACAAGTACCACCATCCAACCAACTAGCATCAAGTTCAAGTTGTTACTACATTGAATGTGCGATGACCAAGCGTGCTCATATCCGAGAGCACGGCAATTCGAATCGCTTATTCACCTTGTAGGGGATCATCAATCGCATGACATGTGCCATAAGGAACCTCATGTCAACCCTTCTTCCATCCATACCAACTCGTTAGGACATCTTCATGTGGTCCGAGCACCTAGCACCCCCTCGAGCGGCCTAAGCCCAGCTTGGCCCTCGAGAGTCGGCCTAAGCCTCACCCTCAACCACATCCAACCGCATGAGGGCATGACCCATTAGGCAGTATGCGACGAAAGAATAGCTTACCGTCCCATTCTCCGGCATGCGATCAACAAAGTATGCTCGATCAAAGGGCAAACAACGGATAAGTCCTAAAATGACACAGGCGAGACTACACACTTGAATCTCCACACTCAAATGATTCAACATCTCGCCCGGTCCCAATTTCATATTTCAATTCCCACCCAATCCATTGTAGCCCAATATTCATGAAGTACATAACCTCAAGCGATGGAACCATTCATCACTTGGCCCATACCCGACATCTAAGCAAACTAAGCAAGGACACCATATAATTACCCGTACTAGCTCCAAAGGAGGTGTTCAACAATATCAAAGGGTGCATATGCAACAATTAGAATCTAATGCCATCCTCACAACCCAACTCCTAATGCACGACTTAATCGCCAATTAAACAATTGATTCACATAATTATAATTCACATATAAGGTGGAATATGCTTAGGTGCTTGCCTGATGCTTCTGCTTGAGTATCGACCACAACTTGCTCCTCGGCAATCCCCTCGACCACAGCCACGTCAGTCACCGCGGTCTCATTCTCTACACGAACACAATGCATGAATGAGATGCATGCAATGCAAATGAAAAGAAATACAAGTGCATTCCGCCGCCGAAAAACAGCACAACCGGTGAACACTGCACGAGTCGCAGATCAGCACAACCGATTTGATGGGGTTTTTTGGCAAGCAGAGATGAAGTTCTTTTATAGTCTATTTTTGATCTCTGGATGTTGGTAATTTGTAGGTGGTATTTTGGTCCTGTTTATCGGTTTTGAGAATGTGTTATGTTAATTTTGTAAGGGGTGAGGCTTGCCGCCGAGACTTTCTATGCTTGAACTGCAAACCTTATCTCTGGTTTCGTTAATGGAACCGGGACATTAGGTTCGATGTCCTATTGATCTAAAAATCAGAGAGGGAGCTTACAGCTGAACCAATAGTTCGACTCCAAGAACCACCCATGTAGGAAAGGTCGCCATTGCACACAAGCTGTGTGTCATGAATAGGGGTGGCAATGGGGGCCAGTTCCCTAATCCATGGCGGGGAATTCCTTTATTAGGGGATGGGTGTCGGCGTACTAGCCAACAGGCACCTCCGAATCGGGTGCTTATGAGGTTCAGACGGGGGGCTTTTGGGGCAATTGCCGGGGAAAGGAAGAAGATGGCCGGAGTACCGGGAAGCTCAGGGGAGCAGGGGGGCGCAAGAACTTTTACCCAGGTTCAGGCCCTCCTGAGAGTAATAGCCCTAGTCCTGCTTTTCTTGCTATTGCTTGTGTTCTAGCTTGAGAGGATGAAACCTACTAACCATCGATCGGACCCCTTCTCCCATGCCCCCCGGCTCCCTTTTATACTTGGGCTGGCGGGGGCGCCTGGGAGACTTACAGGAAAAGGGACACTCATTACACTGCCATGGGTGCATTTAATGCGCCCGTCACTGCTCTTACATCTCATTAACGTCTGCCGCAGCCGTCACACCCCCGCCTCGGGCCCCACGTCCACCAACGCCACCCGTTCCGTCAGGGGGTGAGGTGCTGCCGTGATGTCACACGTAATTAATGCACGCCTGGGGAAGACGCGCCGCCATACCGTATCCTTCACGCTTTGCATTTAATGCGCACGATTCGCATTAAATGTCCTTGACCCGGCACTGCCGCCTCGGGGGTGGGCGCCAGGGGAGTGGCCAGCATGCCACGTGTCTCTGGACGACCACCTTGCTGGGCGCCCAGTGGTGTGACTCGATCGCCACTGCCCATCGGGCGACCACCTTGCCGGCGCCGGTGGTGTGGCTCGATCGCCACTGCCCACTGGCGACCACCTTGCTGGGCGCCCGGTGGTGTGGCTTTGGCGCCACTGCCCACTGGCGACCACCTTGCTGGGCGCCCAGTGGTGTGGCCTGACTACCACCTGTCCACTGGGCGACCATGCTGGGGATCTGCTGCTCATCGTGGCGGTGGGCCCGGATGCGCCCTGCTCGCCCGGCGATTGTATTTATTGCGGGGGAGTGGGTACCTTGGCGTAAAATACGCCGATAGTAGCCCCCGGGCCCACCCGGGAGCGCTTTTTGTCTTGCATCTTTCTTTTTCTCTCTTTTAAATGCCCTTCGGGGAACCGCTCAGTCTCCCGGGTGGGACCATTAAAAGTCCACACGCCCCGCTGCTTTCAAGAGATCTTCTCCTTCTTCCGGTTCTCTAGGCGGTTTGTGCAGTTATTCCCGCCTTGTAAACGCCGCACGACCCTTGCGACGCGCCTTCTTAATGGGGCTCTTGAACTTCCTTTTTGCGAACCGCCGCGCCCTTTCGGTTTTCCCGCCGAGCCTTCCCTCGCAGCCTTATAAGAGGTTGACCGGGGGGCGGTTCTTTCTCCTTCCAACTTCCCTCGCTCTGCTTTTCCTCACCGCTTTGGAGCTCCTTGCTTCTTCTTCTTCCCCGACGCGTTCCGGTACACTTCTGGGTCCGATGGCTCCGATTCTCCCCTCCTCGTCCGTCGAGGAGGAGGTTGCCGCCAGATTTTCCCGGAACATAACCGCGGGCGCCCTCCGTGTCCGCGCCGGGACCGTCGAGCCCCACTGCCGGCCCGGGGAAGTGATTTTCTTCGGGTGGCAGCTTCTTGCCGGCTCTTTGCCTTGATCTCTGATTTTTATCTTTCCGTTCTTAATTTCTATGCCATTCACCACATCCACCTTCCTCCCAATTCCGTCATCCTCCTTTCTGCCTTCGCCCACTTCTGCGAGATGTTCGTAGGAGTGTTACCCAATCTCCTTCTCTTTCGTTTCTTTTACACCCTTCGCGCCGCGGGCGGCAATCCGCCTGTCACCGGGAGCTGCCACCTGCGGCTCCGCGATGGGACTGTGTCGCGCTACATTCCACTGGACTGCCGGTCCAGCTGGAGGAATTGGCGCGAAGAGTGGCTGTACGTCGAGGACGACAGCGGCATTGAAGTGCTGGAGCTTCCGCCTGGTCCGGCGGTCAGCAACCCCAACTGGGGGGCCCAAGTGAGCGAGACGCCCGAGCTCCAGGCGATGCTAGCCCGTGTTGACCAGTTGCGGACGGCGGGCCTGACAGGGCCCATGGTTATCCGGGACTTCATCTCCCGGAGATTGTGCCCCCTGCGCCGTCGCGTCCGCCCGGCCTGGCAGTATATGGGCCAGGGTGACGGGACCCAGAGTATCACCGGAGGTAACCCGCTTCACCTTGGATCATCCCTTGTCCTTCTTTGTTGATCGAATCTGGTCCTGACAACATTTCTGTCTCCTGGGGCTTCCTTCTTTTTGTGTTGTCAGCCGCTGGGAACTTGGCTGCCGATGTGATTGACAGGTGGATGGCGCAGCTGGGCTTTCTCGGCCCCATTCCGCCGTTCCCGGAGGGCGCGGTTCCGCTCTGCCGGTTATCGCCAGGGGAGTGCGCGGTGATAATCCGCGCCATGCCGTCGATGGATGTCATGGGCACACCCGTTGTGATACGCCAGGCGACCCTGACAATCCGGGACCCTCCTCCTGCCGGGGGCCAGGGGAGAGGTGACCAAGGGAGACGTAGGCGTCCAGACGACGACGATGCCGTCGGCGGGCCTGCTCAAAGACCCCGCCTCTTGGGCTCGGCCGGGGCGGGATCTTCCACAGCGGCCGCGGGAACTTCTTCCGCTGCGGCGGCAGGTTCCTCAATGGTGGCGGGGGGTTCGTCGACCGGCGGGACCTCGTCCTCCCTCACCCCTATTGGGGTGGTGACGATGGACCCTCCGACGCCGATTCTTTTTCCGCCTCCGCCGGCTCCGATGATGGGGCAACGGCCGCCGCCGGCTTCGATGGCAGCGTGTCGGGACCTCGAATTTGCAAATCCGGACCCTCTGTGTATTCAGCACTAGTCCAGGAACGCGCTAGTGCACACAGTCTTAACATCGGTAAATATCACAATCATACCACTCGATACTAATAAAGTACTTTTATTTAAATACCCAAACTGGTTACTCGACCTTATGGTCAAGTTACAATATACGCCTTGCAGGGCGAAACTTATTAAGAGAGAAATAGTAGCAGCGGAAAATCAAATAACTTCGTGGCGCCATCCAGTATACCACAGGCAACTGACTGGGCTCGCTCCCTAAGTAGACGGATCCTTTTGGAGCTCCTCCTTCAAAGCTGGTGTAGTCTCCTCTTCAACTGGTGTTGTATTGTGGCAAGGGTGAGTACTTGGTACTCAGCAAGTCATGCACAGAATGCAGGCTAATATACTATATGCATGGCTTGGTACAAAGGAATAGCTCAAGGTATATTTGCAGTAAACAGCATTTGACAAGTAACATAAGTAGATTCGAAAGCAGTAGAAACAAGTATAGCATAGATAACTTTTCAAGGAGTTTAGTAAACATCTTTCCCATCCTAATCCACATTTCCATCAACATCATTATTAATCCAACCCAACCTTTCAGATCTAAGTTATTTTTGAGAAAATCTAACCTTGACTATAATTCCCGAGCGATGTCCAATACCGCGGACATGGCTATTCGAATAGATTGTACACTCTGCAGAGGTTATGCACTTTACCCACAAGATACAGTCAAACACCACAAAGGCGAGTTCCCGTAACAAAGTCTTTCTGAAACTTCTAACAATACAAGTGGTCCTCCCCGGTTATTGCACACTAACCCTTCCCTTAGCTAAGGCGAAGTTTAGGCCAATCAACCGTTAGATGGGTACCCAGCCTCAGCCAGACGCTCCCGCAGTACAACTTACACAAAGGGTGTAGTTGACCTCCTGAGGTCCCACAGGTACGTTATTAGCAACTTAGTCAACTAGGTCCGTCCCATTACAGACATGTGGTTGCACGTTAGACCCAGTTCAAAGGCTTGCAAGGTTAAGTCCTTAGGGTGACCAGGGCAAGACTACCCGAAGAACCAAATCAACATCCCCAATGCCACAACTGGCCCACCTGATCATTCTTGCCACATGCCCCAGTCAAAAACTATTTATCAAACCCCAGTTGATTACCATGCACCACGTGCCATCAACATCACATGATACCTTTCCAAAACAGGTTCAATTATATCATTAAGTCAATATTAACATTTGATTGTCCAAAATCATGTCATGAGCACGAAAGGTGTCTAAGCAAAGATACTACAACGGTATAAAACCCATGTTGGCAATTTAATAATGTCCAACTAGTAATCCACAACTAGGGTGACAAGGGTCATGGCACATATTTAAGTAATCAAGGTGTCATACAACAATTTGGTATTTATCTAATCCCCATATTTAAATAAAGTATTTTCTAATTGAACTAGCATGCAATAGGTTAAATCAAAATAGATTTCAAAATAGGATCAACATGGTCAAAGCACAACTTGCCTTCAAAAAGTACTTGCTCTTGGTCTTGAGTTGGATCCTGAGTCAATACTTCTCCTTCGAATCCTTCCTAAGACTTCAACGTCTACTCGTAAAGCGTGCAAATAGCAAATACACGAATAAACAATAGGCAAAAAGTGTCCAAACATCCAAATAAAATCCATAAACAGAGAGAACATAATTTTATGAATTTTTAGAAACTGGAACCGTCAAATTCGGAGTTAAAATGCAAAAGTTATAGCATTTTGAAGTTTAAATAGTGAATTAAATAATTTTACAGAGGAAAACTTTAGTTCAAAAATTAAATAAAATTCATAATTAGATAGATCTCAATTTTATACAAATTTAGAAATTTGAATCACTCAAATCGGAGTTGAAACGCAAAAGTTATAAGCGTTTGAAGTTTGAAACAAAATTTGAAATCATTATTTCGAATTAATAAATCATTTTCTTTTTCGGAAATTAATTATTGCGTCAGCCTGGACACGTGGCAGCCTCTGATTGGTCTGGCGACGCCACCGGTCCATGGACTTGGTCCACGCTCGGCTCGGTTTACCGTGGACTCGGTCCACGACTCCGCGTGTCGGCCGGCGGTGGGACCACTCGGGTAGCGTCATTCTTGGCGTCGGCGAGGCTCGGCCACGGTCGGCGGCAGTGGGACCCACCGATGACGTCATGGGTGACGTCCACGGTGCGATCGGCCCGACACGCGGGCGGCATGTCGGTGACCGCAGCGCGCGCGCGTGGCGGCGGTTCGGCTCCCTGGACACGTGGTGCGATCGTGTCCGTTGATTTGAAAATCAACGGCCGTGATTAGATCCAGGGTTAACACGTGGAAAACTACACGGTGATCGTGGGCCGTTTGATCTAGATCGGACGGTCCAGATCTAACCCTACGATAACACTGTTACCGCACGTGACGATCGTGGGCCGTTGGATCTTGATCCAACGGTCCAGATCTGATTTGGTTCCTGGGTTTGGGGAAGAACGTGGGCTCACCGTGTGCGTTCGATCTTGATCGGATGGCTGTCCGAGCTCGCGAGGTTGATGGTGACACGGCGGCGCTGGCCTGGCCGGAGACGAAGACGGCAACCTCCCGAACGGCGTTCGGACGCGATTCCGGCGAAGTGAGTTGGCCTCCCGGGTGCGCCTTGGCACAGGCTTCCGGATCTGGACTCAATGATGGCGAGGAGACGGCGGATGGCAGCGGAGAGGGCGAAAAACCGCGGTGGAGGAGTGCTACAACACTGGCGGCGATTGCGCGCGTCGAGAACGCTTCGCGGCGATGGCTAGGGCAACGGCTGCGCAAGGTCAAGGTGGTCCTCGGGGTGTGATCCGGGCATTAAATAGCCTCGGCTTCCGCGTGGAATCCGGAAACCAAGAACCACACGGCGGCGGGCGCGGCGGCGGAGTCCGGCTCAGATCCGGCGGGGACGACGACGGTCGACCGTCCACGTGACGCGATCAACGGCCACGATCGCACGATCGAAACCGGATTCGGTCCGGTTACGACTCGAACCGGTACGGGACGATCTTGACCGTTGGATCCCGATCCAACGGTCGGGATCGATTAGGGTTAGGAGTAGGTTTGGTCGAGTCAACTGGCTCGGGTCGGACTCGAGTCGGACTCGGACTCGGGTCCGGTCGGATGAACAGTACTTGACCCAACTCGAATTTCCAGCGATTTAATATTTAAAATAATTCCCAGAAATTCATTTAATTCATTAAAAATATCAAAAGACTCGGAAAAATTCCAGAAAAAATTCTGGAAAATACTTTGGATCATTTTGGACTCAAATAAAATATTTCCAACAAAATTTTATTTGCAAAGTTTAATTCTTTAATTATTTCAAAATGGAATAAATTCAAATAAATTCCAAATAAATCCAAATAAATTCCAGAAAATTCCAAAAATTCACCAAAGTGCCAATTCACACATGAATTTAAGAAAAGCAAAATTTTGGGGTGTTACACAGTGCTACGGCCGCCGCCGCCGCCACCGCCGCCTCCGCCGCCGCCACCAGCAGCGGCGATTCTTACTCCGCCGCCTAGCCGTGGCGTTATCCCTGGCCACGGCGCCGGTCCCTAGGCCGCTAGGGCGATCGACAAAGACTGCGCAGGGGGCTGGTCCTCACTCCGATCGTGCCCCGATTCCCGAGGCCGTCACCTAGGTACTCCTTCAAAAACGTACATGCAATATGAAAGTTAAGTCCTTTCGGACCGTGCCTTAGCATTGTTTCTTCCCTTTTTCTAGGATTCCTGCTCCGGATGACCCCGCCGCCCAAGCCAGGGACGATCAAGGCGTCGCGGCTACCGGAGCTGTGCCGCCCGGGGTCGCCGAGCCCTAGGACGAGCAGATGGAGGGGGGCGATCCCCAGGTGGTCGCTGCTGCCGCCGCCATTCAGGACCCAAGCCCGCTCGGCCCCGTCCCTACCCCAGATCCTCCCACCGCCTCCGTTCCTTCGGCAGACGCGGATGCTCTGCTGGCGGCTCTTGGCGAGCTCTACTCCAGCACGAGCAGTCGTCTGGTGACGAGCAAGGAGCGGCTGACGGAGGCGGGAGCCGAAATCAACCGCCTCCGCAAGGAGGTGGAAGACTTGCGCGAACGGGGGGCGGGGCTGGAGCTGCAGTTGCGGCGGGAGCGAGAGCAGCAGGAGCAAATCGCCCGCCGCGCTGAGGGGCTCTCCGCGGAGCTGGAGGCGGAGAGGGTCGATCGGGCCCAGTCTGAGGCGGACACCATAAGGATGCTGCGCCACGCCTTCAACCGGACGGTGGCCAGCCTTGCTCCATTGGGGCTGGAGCAGCCGGATCCGCAGGAGGAGAAGCCACAGCATTATGCGTTCTGCCTTTGCCGAACCGCGGACTTCCTCACGCGCCTGCCCGCCGTCCTTACCGCCCGGTCCGCCCAGGAGGGGCGCGCGGTTGCGGCGGCCACGGCGAAGTACATGCTGGCTTTCTTTGCGCCCGGCCGTGATGCCAACCTCGATCCGCGGCCACTTGCCCAAGGGGTTGAAAGCGGGCGCGAAGCGGAGGAGCGGGTCCACGACGCCTCCGAGCATGTTGCTGCACAGTTGGCGATGGAGAACCCCCAAATGGAGGCGGCGGCGAAAGACGTGGCGCTGTGGGTGGACGTTGGCCCAGTTGCTGAAGACATGGCGGCTCCCGAGGCAGCAGTGGAGGACGAGGAGGATCCCCCAGCTCCCCCAGTAGTGTAGTTTTTTTTTGCTTTTGCATGTAAAGACTTCAGATGCAAAACATTTTAAATGAAACGGAAGCACACGCTTCCTACTATGTCACTTAGAGTTCGCCTTTACCCTAATCTTTCCGGTTTCGCGTGAACAAACATATGACTACCTTAAGACTTAAGGTCTTGCGCCAGGGAATCACTTCCCTTGAACCCCTTGCCTTAACAAAATTTTGCCTCCCAGATAGCCTCTAGGGAACGAACGCTTAGTGAGTCAGGGCAGGACCTTAGGTTCTTGGCAATGGTGTTCAAGTCGCCGACCCCCACGGGGACACCCGGAGTGTCATGACTGTGTTGGGGATCGTGCTGAACTAGCCATCCAATCACCTACTCCCGCACGCCGCTCTCAGTTAGCGATTCCGCCTTTGCTATTGGGCTTTTGCAGGGCTGCAGGGTACTAGAGGCAAGTGCCCTGGCACTGCCCAACAGTGGGCAAGAGACCAAAAAGAGGGTAGGAAGAACAACTATTTCGGATAAGGAAAGTGAGTATTTAATTTCAAACAGAAGGCCTCCCCCGACCCGCGGCGGAGAGGAAGACACACTCCGGCCGGTCGGGGGACGGAGCCTGGGACTTACAACCGTTCAGGGGTAGAACTTGCGCAGATTTTCTATATTCTGGGAGTTCGCCAGTTCTTCGCCGTCTTGATGGCTTGACGGCCGCCGGGACGAGAGACTGAGACCACATTGAAGGGTCCCTCCCACTGGGGAGAGAGTTTATGCAACCCGGCATGCGACTGGAGTCTTCGCAAGACCAGGTCGCCCGCTACCAGTGTTCTCTCATTGACCCGGGAGGCGTGGTACCGCCTGAGACTTTGCTGGTACCTTGCAACGCGCAGAGCTGCCCGATCTCACTCCTCTTCCAGGAGGTTGACGTCGTCCCGACGCAGATCTTCTTGGTCTTCTTCTACGAATGCAGCAACGCGTGGTGATCCCAGTTCCAGTTCCGAAGGGAGGATAGCTTCCGCGCCGTAGACTAGGAAGAAAGGGGTTTCCCCGGTGGCCCGACTAGGGGTAGTCCGAAGTGACCATAACACCGCCGGGAGCTCTTCAGTCCATCGGGCCCAACGCTTGTGGAGTCGATCGAACGCCCGTGTCTTGAGGCCCTTCAGCACCAGCGCATTGGCCCGCTCGACTTGGCCGTTGCTCTTGGTGTGGGCGACCGAGGCAAAGCAGACCTTGGTGCCCATCTCTTCACAGAAATCTAAGAAGGCCGTGCTGGTGAACTGTGTGCCGTTGTCGGTGATGATGCGGTTGGCGACCCCAAAGCGGGCGAAAAATCCCTTGCATGAACTTGACCGCAGCTGCGGCGGTGATGGATCTTACTGCCTCGGCTTCCACCCACTTAGTGACCTTGTCGATGGCGACGAACAGGTGGGTGTAGCCCCCTGTGGCCCGACGGATATCTAGGGATTGGCGCACCGCTGCGCGCTCTCGCGACGCCCCCTGAGAACGTGACGCAGGTCACCGTCGCGCTGGAGCTGCCTCTCGTCCAGGCGCGATCTAAGATCTTCGCGATTCCCCCTTGACTCGGGGGACCGCGAGAAGAGGCGGAGTCACGTGCACGTCCCCCTATAACAGAGAAGGCTGCAACCAGGACTCCCTTCCCTTTGTCCCGGCCCTTGATACCAGGAGAAGTCGTCGTGTGGCGGCTGGAACCCGGCGCGTCGGTTGCGCGGGCTCCTTGCCGCCACATGCCGGAAGCCCCCGGCTGGGTCGTCGCTTCAACCTGTTGTTGAGCAGCGTCAACCAGGTGGACGATATCCCGAAGCCATGGAGTGGCTGGGGTGTCCCCTCCCCAGTAACACTTGGGGATGATCGAGAAGCAGCCGGGCCACATGAAGGCTTCGCGCGGGGGTGTCGTCCCCCAGCGCCAAGCGCCGTTGGACGGGCTGACCCCCGGGCGTGGGAGCCACGCGTGCTCCTCCCGCAGTGGAGAGACCCGGGTGGCCCGGCTCCCACCCCGAACGCCGGGATTGGCTACGGGCGCCGCTTTCCTCGGACAGATTGTTGCGCTTGGAGTGCGACTCCGCCATGCAGACAAGCACCCCTATTTCTGCTGAGCTTTGAGCTGGAAATGCAAGGAAGAGGGCAATCTAACCGCCAATAGCCCCTACCTGGCGCGCCACTGTCGGCGTACTAGCCAACAGGCACCTCCGAATCGGGTGCTTATGAGGTTCAGACGGGGGGCTTTCGGGGCAATTGCCGGGGAAAGGAAGAAGATGGCCTGAGTACCAAGAAGCTCAGGGGAGCAGGGGTCGCAAGAACTTTTACCCAGGTTCAGGCCCTCCAGAGAGTAATAGCCCTAGTCCTGCTTTTCTTGCTATTGCTTGTGTTCTAGCTTGAGAGGATGAAACCTACTAACCATCGATCGGACCCCTTCTCCCATGCCCCCTGGCTCCCTTTTATACTTGGGCTGGCGGGGGCGCCTGGGAGACTTACACGAAAAGGCACACTCATTACACTACCACGGGCGCATTTAATGCGCCCGTCACTGCTCTTACATCTCATTAACGTCTGCCGCAGCCGTCACACCCCCGCCTCGGGCCCCACGTCTGCCAACGCCACCCGTTCCGTCAGGGGGTGAGGTGCTGCCGTGATGTCACACATAGTTAATGCATGCTTGGGGAAGACGCGCCACCATACTGTATCCTTCACGCTTTGCATTTAATGCGCACGATTCGCATTAAATGTCCATGACCCGGCACTGCCGCCTCGGGGGTGGGCGCCAGGGGAGTGGCCAGCATGCCACGTGTCTCTGGACGACCACCTTGCTGGGCGCCCAGTGGTGTGGCCTGACCGCCACCTGTCCACTGGGCGACCACCTTGCTGGGCGCCCAGTGGTGTGGCCTGACTGCCACCTGTCCACTGGGCGACCACCTTGCTGGGCGCCCGGTGGTGTGGCCTGACTGCCACCTGTCCACTGGGCGACCACCTTGCTGGGCGCCCAGTGGTGTGGCCTGACTGCCACCTGTCCACTAGGCGACCATGCTGGGGATCTGCTGCTCGTCGTGGCGGTGGGCCCGGATGCGCCCTGCTCGCCCGGCGATTGTATTTATTGCGGGGGAGTGGGTACCCTGGCATAAAATACGCCGACAATGGGTATGGGAAGAAATCGTCCCCCGTGGGGATGGGAATGGGGAAAATTATTCCCCCGTCGGGGATGGCGGGGACGGGGACGGGCACGAGGAATTTTTTTCCCCGCAGGGACCCGGTTGGGGATCCGAATTTAGTTTAGTGCAATTTAGCTGTTAGATTGCAAACATATTCTCTAACCCATCATATTCACATTTTCATAAATAGGAAAACATAATCTTTAATGAATGCATGCATTCTTTTTTTCCTTGCCTGTTGATATGATTTTAGAGTTAAAATGGTCATAAGAGCTATTCTCTTGTGTGAAATTTTTGCGGAGATGGGTCCCCGACGGGGCCTCGATACCCGAACGGGGATAGGGACGGAGGGATTTTCTCCCCCGAGACGGGGATGGGGAAAATTTCGGATCGTGGGGACGGGGACGGGGAGGCACTCCCCAGCGGGGAATACCCCCGTTGCCACCCCTAGTCATGAAAAGTAGAACCATTGAGAACACGGACAACATCCCTTCCTCCAACCATAAGTTTTCCCGCAAGAATTTTTAAGAGAGTGGTCTTGCCTGCAGTTTGGCATATGTTGGTGAATAACTTTGTGTACAAAACATTGCTAGTTTTTAGATGAGAACACAACATATCTAACCCACAATGCATTGTACTAGTGTGCACACAGATTAATCCAAAATGGATGAAAATTTTCTTTCTGTTATGTAGTGTTAGACAACATCCTAGTTACCTAATATAAGAGATTGCTATTGCCTTGTATAGATATTAGGCTTTCCTTCTATACCCTCTTGTACATGTATATATATTGGCCCATTGGCCTCATGTTGAATACAAGTGCTATTCATAACATAGATAGGTGGAGAAATGAAATTAAGGTTCTGTAAATGAAGTTGAAAAGGGAAGTTTTTCTGAGTTCATCAGGTTGGATGTGAGGGAAGTATGAACTGTTTGATGTGAGGAGTTGGGTGTGATAATTTGATTAAGCCCTTTAGTGGGTGAAATCGAGGACTTCGGTTGACTTCTGCTAATATTATTTGGAATTGAAGTGAAGGTGGAACCGTGAGAGGTTGCACTAGTTGAGCTAAATCAACACTTTCTCGCTAAGTATTGGTTTTGAGAACTTGTTTGTCGATTGTTCCGGTTTGAGTCTTTGTGGGAATGTTTTGTGTTGCAAAGAAGTCTTTTGTCCCTTGGGGACTTTGTTGTTATTTTTGGCGTTCTTTGGATTCGAGGTCGAATCCTGTATAAGGGGGGAGAATGTGACACTACGGAATGGTGTGACATTATAAAATGTGAAATTAGGGAATAAAACTATACGGTATGAGGTTTAATTGCGTTTCCGGGCCGATTTCTGGAGTTTGGGCCTCTCCGGGGGAGTTTGGGACTAAGGGGACGAGTCGTGGGCTTTAGTGGGAAGGTATTTGGGCCCATGAGGGAGGGGGAGACCAGGTTTTCCTGGCTTGGGGCGTCCTCCCCCTGCCCTTGCTGCCCCCCACTTGCAAACCCTAGCCGCCACCTCTCTCCCCCACCTCCCCCACACGCCTCCACCTCTAGCCGCCTCCCCCATGCGCCATCTCTCCTCCCCTCCCCTCTCCACCCTCCTTGCTGGCCTAGGAGAGCTCCTCACCTTGCCATCCCGCTGTTTCCTCCCTCGGGAAGCTCCGCAACAAGGAGATCCGGCGTTTCCGGCGCGAGGAAGACGATCGGGGAACCCGGGAGGAAGGATTTCGGCGTTCGTTGTTCGTTGGGCTGAGGTATGGTATGGGTGTTCCTTGGGGATGGTCTAGATGTTGTTCTAGAGGTTGATTTCATGTTTTTAGATCAAGTGGTGGTGCTGCCATTGGGTAGATTTGGGAGAAAACTAGAGTTGCCACGTTCTCTGTTTCGGGCAGCATGAGCAGTCGACCTATGGTTTGGGTTTTCGCCAATTTAGATTCGGAATTTGGTCGGCCGCCTGTTGAATAAGTTGTAGGTAATTTCAATACCTTTCAGTGGGTATAAAGAACGTCCAATTCCGCCCAGCCTTTTGAAAGTTATGCTAGTTTTACCGAACATATTAAAATCTGTGACGTGATTGGAACAGATCACAGTATTTTGTAGATTAAACAACTTTAGGTTCCGAATCAGCTTTTCCATATACTTAGAAAAAGTTTTGAAATTTCCTAAGCTACGCGAGGATGTACTCGTTTATTCAATTCGAAGTCTTAGAACCCGAGTTATGCCTTTTGGAAGGCTGCTGTCCCGACGGGACAGAACCTCTGTTTTTGGGTTTTTCGAGTAGTTTGCGATGTCGGGGTAGAAGAGTGTTTGCGTACTATTTTGTGGGCATGATTGTGAGTGTGTGGTACCTATGTGCAGGTGGTGTGACCCCGGGAGTGCCCTCTACGTCTCGCCAATCCGTCGCCGTGGTTGAGGCAAGTGTATTGGAATGGGTAGCGAGTTGATGTTTGCTTGATTGGTTGAGATTAAAATTGAATACATGATATGTTCACATGCCATGCCTTAATGATTGCCAATGATATGATGAATATGTTTATTATGTTATGATGCCGTGTGTTAATGTACAAAGTTATTTATGATGTTGGCATATTTGCATACATGGCATGATACATGGCCCGGGAGGTGAGAAAGTCATAACTAGTCCGGGGAAGGTCGGTGAGAAAGTTATGACTATTCCGGAGAGCCAATGAGTAAGTCCTACATCGTGATTCCATCCACTGCGGTGTATGGAAGCGAGGAGTAGGCACCCTCCATCTTCGGGATGGAAGGGGGGAGAGGGTGCACACCGACGGGTGTGTACTCAACCATACCGGTATGAGTTTCCAGGAGATATGTGCATCGCATTGCATTGCATTGCATTGCATTATATGAGGATGTTATATGATGATGATATATGATGATGTCAATGATATGCTTACGCTATGAATATGAGATGTGTATGATGTCGTATGTGAAAAGTGGTGACGAAGCTATTAGAATGTATTTTCTTTTTCCATTGCAATATACTTGCTGAGTGATGAACTCACGCTTGTGTTTATGTGTTTTTCTTAGGTACCAAGAAACCGGCATGCGGGAAAGGGAGCTAGTCACACGTCATCACTTAGCATCACACATATAAACAATGACATGTTCTCTCCTTTAGTTGTGATGGTTAATTCACTAAAGTAAATTGTGGTTTTGATGCTTCGTTGGTTGTCATGAGTAAATGATTAGGCCATATTTGATATGTGATGGATAGACTTATATCTTTAGTTGTATGGAGGTTGAATTTCCGATTGGTCATGTTATTGCTATCGTTCATTATGCTATCTTGATATGTTAATATTATTGTTGCTTCAATTCATGGAAAAACAAAGGAGATGCTGCCGAAATTTTTGGTATTAGCATTTGCTCCTTTGTTGTAATTTACCTGTAATTGTGGTATTTAGAGGTTGCTTAGTCTATGTTTGGTAGCATTCGTGCATATTAAATGCCGGGGTGTTACATTTTTCCTCACAGTTTTGCTGCCTATAGGCATTGGTGCCCACCTGAGCAAACTGTTCCATGGTTCCCACCCGGGTCGCACCAGTTTAGTGGGTTTTTCCAAAGTCCTCCCCTGGCCGCAGGTGAGTGTTGCTTTTGGGCTATGCAATGCATCGTTCGTGCATATGTTACCTACTTCTAACCAACATCACCCTCAGGAGGGAGCCATCGACCTGGTAAATGATAGCCCGACCCCCTCAGCTGCCATACCCAAAGAGGATGAGGTTACTTAGGAGATGCCCCTGGTAACGTTTGGACCCGAACGGGAGCCAATCCTGCCTGCGCCTGGCATGGACGAGACGACTAGTGGCCAGGGGTCAATCGTTCCTCCTTCTTGTGAGGAGCTTCTGCCCTAGGGCCTTCTCGACTCTCCAAGCGGTCTTGGACGCCGCCGCCCGACCAGGTGAGCTTCAACCCCTCCCTTGGCTGTTACGAGTTTAGCTCTGACTTTATACAACAACTGATGGATGAACAATGAGAACTAAGGGATAGCCTTTGAGGATCAACCGCGCCCCCACAGTCGCCACCTCGAGCAACGCTTCATTTGACCAGCACCCAGGTATCGTTGATGCTTTGTGTGACCGTTATTGCCTGGCCCTTGTTAGTTGGTGACATACTTGATTCATAGGTTGACCCGGTAGATGTCATCACGCCTCCTGCCATGGCTGGCTCCTAGGCCAGACCATCAGAATCAAATCCTCTAAGGAAGAAATTATGAATCCGATATCCCATGGCCAAGTGAGTCTTCTCTTTTTTTGTGTTTTTCGGTATTCTATCGACATTTTGAAGGCCGAAAAAATGTCTCGTAGGGGGATGACAGACGGTGGCTGGTCGGGAAAAAATCCTACCCCCGCCGGTACTGCCGGCGCCATAGCTTCCCCGACACCATACCTTCTCTGTGCCTTCGGCGCTTGCTCGAGACTGGCCCGAGGCGAAAGATGCACTGATTAGACTCGGGGCCTTTCTTGAGCGGGCTTGCCAGTAGCTCACAGCTGCCCGCCAAGAGGCTTTCGACGCGAAAGCTGAGTTGGCGGCTCTCCGAGGTCAACTGGAGGCGGCCGAAGCTGAGACGGAGAAGGCGATCCTCGAGAAGGGGCAAGTCGAAGCTTGGGTGGAGGCCCTGCATGCCCAATTGCAGTCGGACCCTTGCTAATATATGACGGACGCGGTTTGAGGGGCTGCTGCATTCGTGCTTAGCATGGTGAAGAGTCATCATCCGGACCTCGACTACCGCTACTTAAACGAAGGTTTCGCGGGCAACCCGGTTGAAGCCGCCGACCATGTAGAATACTTCAAAGATTTAGCCGCAACCTTAGTGGAGATGATGGGTATGTCATTCATGGATGAGGATGACACGGGCCCGAACCCATGACGCACTCAACCTTCTCTTATGTTTTTTTGTAATGTTATATGCTTATCAATGGTAAAGACCTTGCTTGCCTATTGTGTTGTGTCCTGCCTTCTCCTTATCGATGAGAAAGAGTAACACATCATAGGTGCAAGTTTGCTTTAGTACTTCTACAGCTCTTCTCATATTATCCCTTTGGTTGCTACACTTGTCATTTTTACCTGCACACTTTCTGTGAACCTCTGTTAGGTTGAGACGTGTAACATCCCAAATTTGTGCTTTATTTAATTTATTGAGTTATTTGAATTTTTGGAATTTTCTGGAATTTATTTGGATTTAATTTGAATTTATTCCCTTTTGAGTTAATTAATTATTTAAAAAATTTAATAAAATTTTGTTGGAAATATTTTATTTGAGTCCAAAATGTCTCAAAGTATTTTCTAGAATTTTTTTGAGCATTTTGCTATTTTTCTCGATTTAATTGAATTTCTAGAATTATTTTAAACATTAAATCGCTGAAAAACCCTAATGGGTTTCACTGTTGGAGTGACCTGAGTCAGACTTGAGTCTGACTCGAGTCCGATCGAGCCGGATCGCACCGGACCGAACCGCGTTCGCGTGGACCGTTGGATCGCCCAACGGCCAGGATTGAGCCACGTGTACGCATGCTTTGAACCGTTGGATCGAGATCCGGTGGCTGTGCTCGTGCCTGCGTGTGCACATGATGGAGGTCATTGGATCAAGCCACGCGTACGGCCTAGATTGCACCACGTCACCCGTCCGTGTCCGTGACGGAATCCGTCGCCCCGTACCGGCCTCGCCGTGGAATCCGCGCGTATCTCGATGTCCAAGCCGGTATTTAAGGCGTGGGTGCGTGCCCAAGGATCGCCTTCGCCCTGCGCAACTTTTGCCCTAAGCGCCGCTGCCAGTAGAGCCCCACTGTGCCCGTGATTGCTCGCCGTAGTTCTTTAGGGTTAGCTTTGGGTTTTAGCAAGTGTTCGTGCTAAAAACGTGAAGTAGGGTTTCTTGCCTCGAACATACAAGACAAACACCGAGTTTGCAAGGCGTGCCAGTCAATTTGACCTGTAATTGACAAGGTAGAATTTATAAGGAATCAAAGCCGATAAAAACAATGATTATCGGCTTAACGCTAGTCGGCTAAAAGCCGATCAGGAGATAACTAGATCAACCTGGAGGTTAATCCGAATACAAAGCGAAATCGGCTTTGAGAAGGTGATGCGCAACAAAACAAAGCAGATCGAACCTGGGTGGAATCGGCTAAAACCAACAGTCGGCGATGCGCAACTCTGTTGATTTCGTCGACTTACAGAGAGGTGTTTGTAAATCTAAAATGATGTAAAAAGGAACTGTAAAAAGTAAATGTGTGTGGTATGTTGGATTGATCCCTTTATCGCCCCACGGCCCGTCCCTTTTATAATGCTCTGGCCAATCCGAGTCACACATGGACATGGCGGCTATATCCGTATCGGTCCTTGATCCAATTCCTTTTCCTTGTTAGAAACGGATTCTCTTTCTGATTCCCTTGACGCCGGTAAATCTCTTCCATAAAAACCTTTATATCCAAATTGAACCGATTTGTCGGGACCCCGAATTTGCAAATCCGGACCCTCTGTGTATTCAGCACTAGTCCAGGAACGCGCTAGTGCACACAGTCTTAACATTGGTAAATATCACAATCATACCAATCGATGCTAATAAAGTACTTTTATTTAAATAACCAAACTGGTTACTCGACCTTATGGTCAAGTCACAAATGCACGCCTCGCAGGGCGAAACTTATTAAGAGAGAAATAGTAGCAGTGGAAAATCAAATAACTTCGTGGCGCCATCCAGTATACCACAGGCAACTGACTGGGCTCGCTTCCCTAAGTAGACGGTTCCTCTTGGAGCTCCTCCTCCAAAGCTGGTGTAGTCTCCTCTTCAACTGGTGTTGTATTGTGGCAAGGGTGAGTACTTGGTACTCAGCAAGTCATGCACAGAATGCAGGCTAATATACTATATGCATGGCTTGGTACAAAGGAATAGCTTAAGGTATATTTGCGAAACAAAGATTTGACAAGTAACATAAGTAGATTCGAAAGCAGTAGAAACAAGTATAGCATAAATAACTTTTCAAGGAGTTTAATAAACACCTTTCCCATCCTAATCCACATTTCCATCAACATCATTATTAATCCAACCCAACCTTTCAAATCCAAGTTATTTTCAGAAAATCTAACCCTTGACTGTAATTCCCGAGCGATGTCCAATACCGCGGACACGGCTATTCGAATAGATTCTACACTCTGCAGAGGTTATGCACTTTACCCATAAGATACAGTCAAACACCACAAAGGCGAGTTCCCGTAACAAAGTCTTTCGGAAACCTCTAACAATACAAGTGGTCCTCCCCGGTTATTGCGCACTAACCCTTCCCTTAGCTAAGGCGAAGTCTAGGCCAATCAACCGTTAGATGGGTACCTGGCCTCGGCCAGACGCTCCCCGTACAACTTACACAAAGGGTGTAGTTGACCTCCCGAGGTCCCACAGTGCGTTATTAGCAACTTAGTCAACTAGGTCCGTCCCATTACAGACATGTGGTTGCACGTTAGACCCAGTTCAAAGGCTTGCAAGGTTAAGTCCTTAGGGTGACCAGGGCAAGACTACCCGAAGAACCAAATCAACATCCCCAATGCCACAACTGGCCCACCTGATTATTCTTGCCACATGCCCCGGTCAAAAACTATTTATCAAACCCCAGTTGATTACCATGCACCACGTGCCATCAACATCACATGATACCTTTCCAAAACAGGTTCAATATATCATTTAGTCATTATTAACATTTGATTATCCAAAATCATGTCATGAGCACGTAGCAGGTCTAAGCAGTATACTACAACGGTCTAAAACCCATGTTGGCAATTTAATAATGTCCAACTAGTAAACCACAACTAGGGTGACAAGGGTCATGGCACATATTTAAGTAATCAAGGTGTCATACAGCAAATTGGTATTTATCTAATTCCCCAAATTTAAATAAAGTATTTTCTAATTGAACTAGCATGCAATAGGTTAAATCAAAATAGATTTCGAAATAGGATCAACATGTTCAAAGCACAACTTGCCTTCAAAAAGTACTTGTTCTTGGTCTTGAGTTGGATCCTGAGTCAATACTTCTCCTTCGAATCCTTCCGGCACTTCAACGTCTACTCGTAAAGCGTGCAAATAGCAAATACACAAATAAACATTAGGCAAAAAGTGTCCAAACATCCAAATAAAATCCATAAACAGAGAGAACATAATTTTATGAATTTTTAGAAACTGGAATCGTCAAATTTGGAGTTAAAACGCAAAAGTTATGATTATTTAAAGTTTAAATAATCAATTAAATAATTTTACAGAGAAAAACTTTAGTCCAAAAATTAAATAAAATTTATATTTAGGTAGATCTCAATTTTATACAAATTTAGAAATTTGAATCACTCAAATCGGAGTTGAAACGCAAAAGTTATAAACGTTTGAAGTTTGAATCAAAATCTGAAATCATTATTTTGAATTAATAAATCATTTTCTTTTTCGGAAATTAATTATTGCGTCAACATGGACACGTGTCACCTCGATTGGTTGGCTGGCGTCGGTACCGGTCCATGGACTTGGTCCACGCTTGGCTCGGGTCTACCGTGGACTCGGTCCACGGCTCCGCGTGTCGGCAGCGGTGGGACCACTCGGGTAGCGTCATTCGGCGTAAGCGGGACTCGGCCGCAGTGGCAGTGGGACCCACTGTAGCGTCATTCTTGCGGCGTCGGCTTCGGCAGACGGCGGTGACATGCGGGCCCGCCATGACGTCAGCGTGACGTCATGGTGCAGTTTGACCAAGCCGCTGACACGCGGGCCCGGCGTGTCAGCGTCACCTGCCAGTGCGGCCGCGGCGGTCAGGCTTCCCGACACGTGGCGCAATCTCGGCCGTTGATTTGAAAATCAACGGCCCAGATTAGATCTGGACTCACGCGTTTGATCTGGACCGTTGGATCTAGATCCGACGGTCGAGATCGGATCTGGGATTTTTGGACGGGATCTCACCGTCGGGTGACGTGGCGTGATCTTGGACCGTGCGATGGAGATCCAACGGCTCACAGCGTTCGCGGATGACGATGGCGACGCGGCGGAGCAGGGCCACCGGAGATGAGAACGACGACGAGCCCGACGGCGCTTCGGGGTCGCTCCGGCGGAGTGAGAGGTACCTAGTGCGCGCTTTGGCTTGGGGTCTTGACCGGCCTCAACCGCGCGTAAGACGGCGAACGGCGGAATGAAGCAAAGAATGGCGGGGAGAGAGAGAACTCCGGCGAGCAATTGCGAGGTGACGGCGGCGGATAAGGCTCCGGGAGTTGGGGAAGATGATGCGCACGGGTCAGGCGATCCTCGGGCAACGATCCACGCCTTAAATACCGGCGCGGACGTCGAGATCCGCTCGGTTTCCGCGGCGGAGCCGGTACGGGCGGCGGAGTCCGTTCCGAACACGGTGAGGTGACGTGGCACGCGCACAGCCGTCCACGTGGCGCGATCAGCTGCCGAGATTGGCTCACGCGCGAACGGATCCGACTGGACTCAGGCTCGAGCCGGTGCGGTCCAATCCGGACCGTTGGATCCCGATCCAACGGTCGGGATCGATTGGGTTAGGGGTGGGTTTGGTCGAGTCGATCGCTCGGTCGGACTCGAGTCCGACTTCGGGTTCCGACTTCGGTCGGATGAACAAGATTTCGACCCGAGTTGAATTTCCAGCGATTTAATATTTAAAATAATTCCCAGTAATTCATTTAATTCATTAAAAATAGCAAAAGACTCAGAAAAATTCCAAAAAAATTCTGGAAAATATTTTAGGGTACTTGGAACTCAAATAAAATATTTCCAACAAAATTTTATTTGCAAAATTAAATTCTTTAATTATTTCAAAATGGAATAAATTCAAATAAATTCCAAATAAATCCAAATAAATTCCAGAAAATTCCAAAAATCCACCAAAGTGCCAAATCACACATGAATTTAAGAAAAGCAAAATTTTGGGGTGTTACAAACCTCCCCCCTTAATAGAATCTCGTCCCCGAGATTCAGGGCTTACTAAAGGAATATGTTTGGAAACTCTTTCCTCAAATCCTCTTCGCGCTCCCAAGTCGCTTCGCTCTCCGTGTGGTTGCTCCACTGAACTCTACAGAAACGGGTTGACTTATTTCTGGTCTCTCGATCCATAGTGTCCAAAATCTTCACGAGATGCTCCTTGTAAGTCAAATCTTCTTGCAACTCAATTGACTCTAGCGGTGTCTGTTCCTCAGGTACTCGGAGACACTTCTTCAACTGGGACACATGGAATACGTCATGTACTCCTGCTAACGACTGTGGCAACTCCAGCTGATAGGCAACTTCGCCTCTGCGGCTCAAAATCTTAAATGGTCCAACATAACGGGTTGCAAGTTTCCCTTTGGCATGGAACCTCTTAACTCCTCTGAGAGGCGTAACTCTGAGGTATACAAAGTCTTCTGGTTCAAAACTCAAGTCTCGGCGACGGTTGTCAGCATAACTCTTCTGTCGTGATTGGGCTATCTTCAACCTTTCCCTAATCACGGCAATCTGCTCTTCAGCCTTTTGAAGAATATCTGGCCCAAAGACACATCGTTCACCTGTCTCATTCCAATTCAATGGTGTCCGACAGGGTCGACCATACAGTGCCTCAAAAGGTGACATCTGTAAGCTAGCCTGGTAACTATTGTTGTAACTGAACTCGGCATACGGCAAACTCTTATCCCAAGAGGTAGCATAAGCGAATGCACAAGCTCTTAACATATCCTCCAGAATCTGGTTGACTCTTTCGGTCTGTCCATCCGTTTGTGGATGATAGGCTGTACTAAAGTTCAAACGGGTTCCCATGGCTTCATGCAACTTATTCCAGAACCTTGAGGTAAATTGGGTACCTCTATCCGATACGATCCTCTTTGGCACACCGTGCAAACAGACGATCCTGATCATGTACAACTCTGCTAACTTATCTCCCGAGTAGGTGGTCTTCACGGGGATAAAATGGGCTACTTTGGTCAAGCGATCCACTATAACCCATATGGAGTCATAACCTCCTTGAGTCTTAGGCAAACCGGTAATGAAATCCATTCCGATTTCCTCCCACTTCCACTCAGGTATTTTCATTTGTAGTAATCCTGCTGGTCTCTGATGCATTGCCTTGACTCTCTGGCATACATCGCACAATGCAACATGCTCGGCAACTTCTCGCTTCATGCTTGGCCACCAGAATCTTTCCTTCAAATCCTGGTACATTTTGGCGCTTCCAGGATGAATTGAATACTTGGAGTCATGGGCTTCCTCCAAAATCAGTTGCTTTAATTCCTTCTTGTTGGGCACGCAAATCCGATCCTTCATCCATAACGTGCCTTGCTCATCCAACTTGAAATCCTCTGCCTTGCCTTCCTCCTTGATGGACTTAATCCTGCGGATCTTGTCATCATCCTTCTGTCCTTCCCGGATCTGGTCCTCTAGGGTAGGCTTTACTTCTAATGCGGCCAAGAATCCGCTAGGTACCACCTCAATCTTCATTCTCTGAAAATCCTCACATAGCTCATCCTGACTTGTGGCTAGCAACATACTCACGGTATGGCTTTTCCGACTCAAGGCATCGGCAACTACGTTGGCCTTCCCGGGATGGTAATGGATTCCAACATTGTAGTCCTTGATCAACTCTAACCATCTCCTTTGCCTCATATTCAGATCTGACTGGGTGAATATGTACTTAAGGCTCTTATGATCCGTGTATACTTCACATCTGTTTCCAATCAGATAGTGACGCCATATCTTCAAGGCATGCACTACGGCAACTAATTCTAGGTCATGCGTCAGATAATTTTCCTCATGCGGCCTCAACTGCCTTGATGCATAAGCGACGACCTTTCCATTCTGCATCAGCACACATCCAAGTCCTTGGCGCGATGCGTCACAATAAATATCAAAGCTTTGATTAACATCCGGTAGGACTAGCACCGGCGCTGATGTTAATCGCTTCTTCAGCTCTTGAAATCCTTTCTCACATTCTGGCGTCCATGCAAACTTCTTCTCCTTTTTCAGCAATTGCGTAAGAGGTCTCGCAATTGTCGAAAAGCCTTCAATGAAACGGCGATAGTATCCTGCCATTCCAAGGAAACTTCTGATCTGGGTCACGCCTTGGTACGCTCCCAATGTAACACAGCTTCTACCTTGCTTGGATCAACGGCGACTCCTTCTGCGGTCATTACATGTCCGAGGAATTCTACCTTGTCCTTCCAAAAATCACACTTGCTGAACTTGGCGAAGAGTTGCTGTTCCCTTAGCTTTTCCAAAACTCGCCTCAAGTGTTCGGCATGTTCATCCTCTGTCTTGGAGTAGATTAGGATATCGTCTATGAACACGACAACAAACTTGTCCAAATACTCCATGAACACCTTATTCATCATATTCATGAAATATCTTTGGCGCATTAAATCAGTCAAAAGACATAATCAGAACTCGTAATGTCCATATCTTGACGAGAATGCAGTCTTCGGGATATCTTCCGATCGGATCTTCAACTGATGGTATCCCGATCTCAGATCAATCTTGGAGAAAACTCCGGCTCCTCTCAGCTGATCGAACAAATCATCAATCCTGGGTAGCGGGTACTTATTCTTCACGGTGACTTCATTGAGTGCACGATAGTCAATGCACATCCTGAAACTCCCGTCCTTCTTCTTGACAAACAAAACTGGTGCTCCCCACGGCGACGAACTCGGTCTGATGAATCCTTTCTCCATTAACTCCTCTAGCTGTTTCTTCATCTCTACCAATTCCTCGGTGGACATCCGATAAGGTCTCTTTGCTATCGGCGCTGTACCAGGTACAAGCTCTATCACAAACTCTATGTTCCTCGTCAGCGGCATACCAGGTAGATCTTCGGGAAAAACATCTGGGTACTCATTTACTACTGAGACATCCTCTATGCTGATTGCCTTGGTACTGTTAACCATCAACTGTCCCTCTCTAACGGCAGTAGCTTGAAATTCCACTTTCTTTCCACACGGGCTCTCAACTGAGATAGTCCTTCGTCCACAATCCAATACGGCCTTGTGCTTGGATAACCAGTCCATTCCCGAAATAACGTCTAAGGTCTGGGTCTCCAAAATTATAAGGTTCGCTAGGAACTCTATTCCATCTATTAGTATTCTCACCCCGGAACATCCTACTTTCGTTTGGAGTTCGGAACCAGGGGTTTGAACTAAAAGCATGCACTTAAGTCTTGAAATCCCCAAATCATTTTTAGCAGCAAAGCCTTGCGAAACAAACGAATGCGAAGCTCCAGAGTCAAACAAAACTATTGCAGGTGCATCGAGTTAACAAGTAACTTACCCAAGACGACGTCAGTAGCATTCTGCGGTGCATCTGCGGTGACATGGTTGACTCGGCCTCTTACCACGGCCTGGGGTGTGGCTCTGGTCTTTGGTGTCCTAGCGGGGTGGTTCCTAGATTGAAGCGAATCGGGTCACTCTCGCTGTCTTCTTCGGACAAGCTGTTGGCAAAGTGTCCTGGCTCGTTGCGATTGTAGCGGCGTCTCACCGTTTCCTTGCCGATCGCCTCGAGTAGTGTTTCTAGCGGGGCCGGGTCCGGTAGTTACGATTGATGTGTCTTGGTGCCGTGACGGTGTCCTTGTAGCATTCTCGTGGCTGGAACCTGAAAAATTGATTTGGTGCAACTCAGACGCCATTGCGTTCCTGGCGTGATCCTGTTTGTTGCATTCTCGCGCTTCTGTTCTCATCCAGTTCCTTGCGCTTGTCCTCAAGAATAAGCGCCTTATTCACCAATTCTTGGAAATCTGGGAAGGTGTGGGTGATCAATCCTACTTGCAATCTGAGTTAAGTCCCTTCATGAAACGAGAATGTCGGCTTTATCTGTCGCTACATCCTCAGTGCGTAGCGTGCTAGCTGTGTGAACTTGTTCGTAGTCGGCCACCGGTGATTGCCTTGCTTGATGCTCTGAACTCTTCCTTCTTAAGGTCCATGATTCCTTCAGCACGTGATCTTGACGGAATGCAGCCGTGAACTCTTCCCAAGTGATATCTTGAGGGTTCTCCTACGTGGCACGAAGTTCTCCCACCATTCGTAATTTGTTCCTTCCAAGCGATGAGAAGCGTGAAGTACCTTCTCATTTCCTATGCATTGAGCTATGTGTAGCTTCCTCTCAATTGACCTTAACCAATCATCGGCCTCCAATGGATTGGCATTCCTGAGAAAGTGGGTGGATGGGTCCTCATAAACTCGACAGTCTTGTATTCTCGGCGTTGTCCCTGATTGACTTGATTAGCCGTGGCCTCGAGCAAAGGACGTGTTGCATTTGTTGCATCATAGCATGCATCAACTGAGTCTGAGCAGCAAGAAATGCTCCAAAATTCTGCATATCAACTGACGGTGCTGGTGCTCCATCATTGGGGTTTTCTGCTGGGCGAGAACCACTTCCATTGCTTCCAAAGATTCCGCGGGTGTTCACCATCTGTCGATTTGCTCTAAGTTTTAGAGATGAGGGGGAATCAAGAATAGACAAGTACTATGGAACTTATGCGGGGCGAAAGGTGTAACTTTAAGGTCCAACTTTATTAACTAATGATATTAATAACTTGGTATGGTTGCTTACAATGCATAAGGGCCTTGCAACACATACTGCACACTCAGCAAACAAGGAAAATCCAAATCGAACTAACACTGGAGTCTATCGCCTAAAGGGTGACTCTTTATCTTATGACGCGACTCGGCGAAGGAGTCTCACTATAGAACCTACGCTCACTCATCGAGAAAACCTCCACGGCCTGGGTACGGATGCTGCGGCATAGGCGCGAAACGATTGTCATGTCCAAAGAATCGCTGTGTCATCTGTGTGGTAGTCGAAGAAGCAGTGTCCTCATCGAGATCTGACTCCTCCGGATCTGGTTCGTGTAGCTCGAGTACTGGCTCTGGTTCTGGTCCGTATAAAGCCGTCTCTAACTCTCCAATCCTTTGCAGAAGGTGGGACACATACTCTTGAGCTTCCCGCCATCTGTTCTTTCTCGTCGTGATCTCCTTGCGGGCCTTCTGTAGCTCTTTGCTTGTATCATCTAGTACATCCTCCTGGGCGACAACAAATCGTGCCAACTGTGTAACCATGGCATCCTCATCCTGAATCGCCTTCGGGTCAAGAAGGTTATCGCTGCGCGGATGATAACGGAACATCGTGCTCTCCAACTCTCTGGCGTAGATACGGGTAATGTGCCGCATTGCTCGTCGTGATACTTCTTGGATACCCATCTGCATTGTAGACCTCCTGGCAGTGCAGTGTATCGGGCGATTGCCTGGGCCCTTCTTCCTAGCAGGTACCTCAATCTTCACGTCACAAGCCTTGATCAATCCTGCTTGTCTGATCACTTCCACTTGGTATTGTGGCTTTTCAAAATCCCCGAGAGTTTGTAGCATATGCCAGAGTTCTGCGGCGTGACCAACCCCCAGATCAACGTAGTTGAACTCTCCCTCCATCTGTCACAAGAGTGCTCACGTAAGAACTCAAAATTTTCAAATCGTGACAAGGTAAGGAAATATTCAGCAAGAGACAAGGAAAGAAAGAATGGGATAAGTCGAGATGTCCTTTCTTATCTTGACAAATTTTTAGCTTTTAGAAAATAGGTTTTATCCTCACTACGACCATTCTAGCTAGGGCTGAGCCTACAGTCAAGTATGGCTCTGATACCACCTCTATCGGGACCCCGAATTTGCAAATCCGGACCCTCTGTGTATTCAGCACTAGTCCAGGAACGCGCTAGTGCACACAGTCTTAACATTGGTAAATATCACAATCATACCAATCGATGCTAATAAAGTACTTTTATTTAAATAACCAAACTGGTTACTCGACCTTATGGTCAAGTCACAAATGCACGAGCAGGCGAAACTTATTAAGAGAGAAATAGTAGCAGCGGAAAATCAAATAACCGTGGCGCCATCCAAGATACCACAGCAACCGATCGGCTCGCTTCCCTAAGTAGACGGTTCCTCTTGGAGCTCCTCCTCCAAAGCCGGTGTAGTCTCCTCTTCAACTGGTGTTGTATTGTGGCAAGGGTGAGTACTTGGTACTCGGCAAGTCATGCATGAATGCAGGCTAATATACTATATGCATGGCTTGGTACAAAGGAATAGCTTAAGGTATATTTGCGAAATGACATTTGACAAGTAACATAAGTAGATTCAAAGCGGTAGACACAAGTATAGCATAAATAACTTTTCAAGGAGTTTAATAAACACCTTTCCCATCCTAATCCACATTTCCATCAACATCATTATTAATCCAACCCAACCTTTCAAATCCAAGTTATTTTCAGAAAATCTAACCCTTGATTGTAATTTTAGCGATGTCCAATACCGCGGACACGGCTATTCGAATAGATTCTACATCGCGTGAGGTTATGCACTTTACCCACAAGATACAGTCAAACACCACAAAGGCGAGTTCAGTAACAAAGTCTTTCGGAAACCTCTAACAATACAAGTGGTCCTCCCGGTTATTGCGCACTAACCCTTCCCTTAGCTAAGGCGAAGTCTAGGCTAATCAACCGTTAGATGGGTACTGGCCTCAGCCCGAGACGCTCCCCGCACAACTTACACAAAGGGTGTAGTTGACCTCCGAGGTCCCACAGTAATGCGTTATTAGCAACTTAGTCAACTAGGTCCGTCCCATTACTGACATGTGGTTGCACGTTAGACCCAGTTCAAAGGCTTGCAAGGTTAAGTCCTTAGGGTGACTAGGGCAAGACTACCCAAGAACCAAATCAACATCCCCAATGCCACAACCGGCCCACTGATCATTCTTGCCACATGCCCTGGCCAAAAACTATTTATCAAACCCCGTTGATTACCATGCACCACGTGCCATCAACATCACATGATACCTTTCCAAAACAGGTTCAATATATCATTTAGTCATTATTAACATTTGATTATCCAAAATCATGTCATGAGCACGAAAGGTGTCTAAGCAAAGATACTACAACGGTCTAAAACCCATGTTGGCAATTTAATAATGTCCAACTAGTAAACCACAACTAGGGTGACAAGGGTCATGGCACATATTTAAGTAATCAAGGTGTCATACAAAGAAATTGGTATTTATCTAATTCCCAAATTTAAATAAAGTATTTTCTAATTGAACTAGCATGCAATAGGTTAAATCAAAATAGATTTGAAATAGGATCAACATGGTCAAAGCACAACTTGCCTTCAAAAAGTACTTGTTCTTGGTCTTGAGTTGGATCCTGAGTCAATACTTCTCCTTCGAATCCTTCCAGGACTTCAACGTCTACTCGTAAAGCGTGCAAATAGCAAATACACAAATAAACAATAGGCAAAAGTGTCCAAACATCCAAATAAAATCCATAAACAGAGAGAACATAATTTTATGAATTTTTAGAAACTGGAATCATCAAATTTGGAGTTAAACGTTAAAAGTTATGATTATTTAAAGTTTAAATAATCAATTAAATAATTTTACAGAGAAAAACTTTAGTCCAAAAATTAAATAAAATTTATATTTAGGTAGATCTCAATTTTATACAAATTTAGAAATTTGAATCACTCAAATCGGAGTTGAAACGCAAAAGTTATAAACGCGTTTGAAGTTTGAATCAAAATCAAATCATTATTTCGAATTAATAAATCATTTTCTTTTCGAAAATTAATTATTGCGTCAACATGGACACGTGTCAGCCTCTCGATTGGTTGGTCGACGCCACCGGTCCATGGACTTGGTCCACGCTTGGCTCGGTCTCACCGTGGACTCGATCCACGACTCCACGTGTCGAGCGGTGGGACCACTCGGGTAGCGTCATTCGGCGTAAGCGGGACTCGGCCGCAGTCGGCGGTGGGACCCACTGCGGCGTCATTCTTGGCGTCGGCGCCGGGACGGCGGTGACATGCGAGCCCGCCATGGCGTCGGCGTGACGTCATGGTGCGATTTGACCAAGCCGTGACCGCACGCGGGCGGCGTGTCGGCGTCACTGCCAGTGCGCTGACCGCGGCGGTCAGGCTTCCCGACACGTGGCGCAATCTCGGCCGTTGATTTGAAAATCAACGGCCCAGATTATATCTGGACTCACGCGTTTGATCTGGACCGTTGGATCTAGATCCGACGGTCGAGATCGGATCTGGGATTTTTGGACGGGATCTCACCGTTGGGTGACGTGGCGTGATCTTGGACCGTGCGATGGAGATCCAACGGCTCACAGCGTTCGCGGATGACGATGGCGATGCGGCGGAGCAGGGCCACCGGAGATGAGAACGACGACGAGCCCGACGGCGCTTCGGGGTCGCTCCGGCGGAGTGAGAGGTACCCACGGGTGCGCCTTGGCTTGGGGGTCTCAGAACTGGCCTCAACCGCGGCGGAAGACGGCGAACGGCGGCGGAATGAAGCAAAGAATGGCGGGGGAGAGAGAACTCCGGCGAGCAATTGCGAGGTGAAGTCGGCGGATAAGGCTCCGGGAGTTGGGGAAGATGATGCGCACGGGTCAGGCGATCCTCGGGCAACGATCCACGCCTTAAATACCGGCGCGGACGTCGAGATCCGCTCGGTTTCCGCGGCAGAGCCGGTACGGGCGGCGGAGTCCGTTCCGAACACGGTGAGGTGACGTGGCACGCGCACAGCCGTCCACGTGGCGCGATCAGCGGCCGAGATTGGCTCACGCGCGAACGGATCCGACCGGACTCAGGCTCGAGCCGGTGCGGTCCAATCCGGACCGTTGGATCCCGATCCAACGGTCGGGATCGATCGTTAGGAGTGGGTTTGGTCGAGTCGATCGGCTGGTCGAACTCGAGTCCGACTCGGTTCGACTTCGGTCGGATGAACAGTACTCGACCGAGTTGAATTTCCAAATGATTTAATATTTAAAATAATTCCCAGTAATTCATTTAATTCATTAAAAATAGCAAAAGACTCAGAAAAATTCCAGAAAAATTCTGGAAAATATTTTAGGGTACTTGGGACTCAAATAAAATATTTCCAACAAAATTTTATTTGCAAAATTAAATTCTTTAATTATTTCAAAATGGAATAAATTCAAATAAATTCCAAATAAATCCAAATAAATTCCAGAAAATTCCAAAAATCCACCAAAGTGCCAAATCACACATGAATTTAAGAAAAGCAAAATTTTGGGGTGTTACACGATTTCACCATAAACACCGAATTCTGGTGCAAACATATGCCCCCCATTTTTGGAAGATAACTTGTTATTTTCCAAAAATTCTGTCGGCTTTACTCCCATATCGGCTTATGGGAGAATCTTTCTTGAGAACGCCCCCATTAACTGCGCCGTAATAATCTTGGTGCGTTTTAAATGCACAACTGTTCCCGCCTGTTCGCCTTTTTTCACTTCAGTATAAATATGGGGGGCCCCCACGGTCATTCGCACGCTCTCAAGCTCTCGCATCACAGATCATCGACTTCCTTCGTCTCTCTCTCTTTGAAACTGGCTGAAATGGACCCTTCGCAGGTATTCATCCCGATTCCTCAAAGTTCCGATCAATTTTACCTAGGACCGATAGGTACCATGCAAGCCGATACGGTCATAAATGACGAGATCCCTAGGCTCCCGCTGTCAACTGTTGGGTATAATGTCTCTGAGTGGGGAAAGAGCTTTAGAGCCTGGCCCACGAATCTGAAGGGATGGAGGTCTTGGTTCATTAGGGTGTCGGCTCAAAAAAGGGTAGAATGGGAAAGAATGGGAATAGCCGAGTCCTTATCTTTGAGTCTAGCCGACCCTGAGGCTAATGAAACCCTGGTAGCCACGGCTTGTTACTTTTGGTTGGATTCTTTTAACGCCTTCCTCTTCCCATCTGGCCCGATAGGCCCTACTTTGCTTGACGTAGCCCAACTATGCTGCCTAAGACCAGATGGGGATCAGCTATCGGCCTTTAGTGGGAAACCCATTTTCAAGTTAATCCAAAAGAAAGGCGAGGGTTGGCATAAGTATATCCAGAATAATAATAAGGTCAATGGTCCGGTATCGGCTGAAGAGCATATCGCTTTTCTTAACCATTGGTTAGACCGATATTTATTCTGCGGAGCTTCCCTTGGCCCAACCCAATCTTTTCAGCTGATAGCAGAGCGTTTAGTGGAGGGTTGTCAGCTTGCTCTTGGCAAGATGTTTTTAGGGGCGGTGTATCAGATGATGTATGTGATCCGTAGCCGACTCTTTTCTGGTTTTGCCAATTTCGTTATTGGCAATATTGGAGGGCCCTTATGGTTTATCGAAACGTGGCTCCATTGTATGTTTAGTCGATCTATCCTTTCTGAGCCCTCAGGGAGCTTAATCTTCCCTAGAGAGGATTACCTAGAGCATGTGGTCCCCAGTATAGAACTAGCCGATCCTATGGGGAGAGATTTATCATGTCTTCCGCTGGTGAACTAAAAATGGAGCCAGGCGGCTTGCACAAGTACCTCAGCTTTTTTCTGACTTTAGACAGAGCTTCTTTTGGCCAGCAGGATTTCTTTCGCTACACAGATGTAGTCGATTGTCCATATCCTTCCTTCCTTCACTTAGATGCCGATAGTTCTTCGATGCCCCAGTCCACCTTAGACTTGTACAAAATCATACTCTCCCCTTGCATTATCCTTGTCGGTTTGAACACCCACAATCGAACAATTCAGCCATCTTACGAATTTTACCATCCTTCGGTTTATGCCCGACAATTGGGTTTTGGGCAGACCATTCCTTCTTTTCCTTTGCTGTCTTGTGTTGAGCCCCGATGTCGGGTGACTAACGGCATTGCTGCGGAAGTTGTACTTGAGGTAGCCGACGGACTACAAATTCTCTCAATGCCACGCTTTGTTCTCAATTCCCATCGGTCGGCTATTTTCTCGTAGTGGTGGTCTAGGATATCAGAAGCTCTACTTCTAGACAGAACTCCATCGGCTATAATCCTTTCATTTTTGCCTGATTTCCATGAGCCGACGGTAGCCTTTGACTCCAGTGAGAGCTCTGGTTATACCAACTCTTCAATAGCTGTAGAGGTACCGGTGTCTACATTTCCTCTATTTCCGCTGGTAATTAGCTTTTACTAAAAGAATTTTCAATCTTCTCAGGGTATCCGGATACCCAAGGTGCCCAAAGTATAGCCCGTGGTGCCGACCGCTTGACCCAAGGTGCTCATGCTGCTCGAAATAGAGAACGTGGCAACTTCTAGATCTAATCTAATCTACTCAATTCCAGCACCACCAATTGATCTAAAAACATGATAAAGACCCTTAGAACAGTACCTAGACCAACCTTAAGGATTCCCATGGCCATACCTTCGCCCAACGCACAAAAACCCAATGGATCTCCTCCCGGATCGCTCCTCGCTCCAACGGATGGATCTTCGAGGTGCAGGGGGTGGGGAGGCCACCCTAGGGCAGCAAGGGGGGTGGAGGAGAGTTGGTGGAGAGGTGGGGAGCAAAGGGGGCAAGGGGAGGGGGCGCACGGCCAAAGGGGAGGAGAGGGGATGGGGCGCAAAGGGCAGGGGAAACCCCTTTTACCAGCCCCAAACCTGTTTCCTAATCCTAAATGGACTCATACTCCATCCCACCAAAGCCCACAACCCCCTCTTTTAGGCCCAAACTCCCCCGGAAAGGCCCAAACTCCCGGAAACAGCCCGGAAACGCAATTAAACCTCCTACCATATGGTTTTAACCACCAATACCATATTTCATAATGTTTTTGAGCTCAACATTCACTTTTTATAAGGTTACGACACTCCATGGTGTCACAGTCTTCTAGGGTCCCTGGGTGGAGTGCCTGCATAAAAATCCACATTATTACAAATATAACATAAGAGAAGGTTTCTGCTAGGGTCCTTGGGCTATACGGGTAGCACGGGCTATACTTTGGGCACCTTGGGTATCCGGAGTCCATCCCTGTCGGACTTGGCTCGTCAGCGTCCTCCGAGTAAGTTATTTTCTTGCATCGGCTTATATGTTTCTTGTCTTACCGATATTAACCTGAATTTCCCTTCAGAGAGAAAGAAGAAATCTGTCAAGCGTTCATCAAGACCTGTGAGGCGTCAAGCTGATCGTTCCCCGGAACATTCAGCTACTGACGTAAGTCTTGTTTTGTTAATCAAGTGGAATATTGGTTTGTAGCGCTAATCACTGCCTTTTGTTCTCTTTAGCAATCTCCATCGGTACAGGTAGCGGGAGTTTTAGCCGATCTCCAAGGTACCTCGTCGGCTATTCCTCCGTTGCTGTCCCAGACGCTACCCATAGTGCCGCCCCCGACGATTGATGTTTCTGACTCCCCGGAATTGCTGACGGATTCGGCCGATCTCCTGGGTTTCACTCTGGATGAACTTGACGACCCAAAGGTACTGGCCACCGACGACTACCCGGCAGATATTCAACGCATAATAGCTGCTTCCGCACTTGCATCGGCTGTTGTAACTGCTAAGCCAGGCATGCAAGAACGCCTCAACCGTCTCTTTCATGAAGTGATGCAGTCGGAGGCAGCCCTTCTGGCAGATACACAGCCCTTAAGGAATGCCATGGCAGCCGTGCAATCCGATCTCCCTCCTGCGGCCATGAGTGCGCTGTTAGACGTTTGTCACTTGGACGCTCGCCGGTCGGAGGTGGAGTCGGCCACGCTCAGGACCGAACAGAGGAAGGCTCAACAATCCGATCAACAAATCTTAGACAAGCTCATAGCTGATGCCAAGCTCTAGAAGAGTGCATTTGACCAGGGTACTGCCGCCCTCAAGTTGACCAAAGGCCGGGCTCAAGATTTGGAATCGACAAAAAAACGGCTTGAAGAGCAGCTGGCCTTGGTCACTAAAGAGCTTGCAGAATGCCAGATAAAAATCACCGACTCGACGTCCCTGCTGGCAACTCAGAGGCGGCAGATAGGTGAAATCTTTGCTCAAGTCAAAACTCAATCGGCCAAGATGGTCCCTATCCCTGGCAATTCAATGGCCGATCAGCAACTGATTAATAGCGTTCAAGCCACCATCGACAGGGCAGCAGCGGCGCTATCGGCTTTGGGAGCTCACTTGCCTGGATCCGGTCTGCATTGATTTGAACATACGTCGGGTGTTGACTCACTTTTAATGAACTATTTGATGGTACCGGTTATGCAGCCGACCCTTTGTAAACAATGTTTTAACTTCCACTGTGATGTAAACAATCTTTGGATGGTGTGGTGCAAAACAGCTTTTGGATGATTGATTTGATCGGCTGTGTAACCGATCTTATATGTATATATGCTTTGTAATTGGTCTCTCACCGATGTCTATTCCTGTGTTTAGGATCCAACCCATACGCTAGGGTAGTATGCTTTCAAGTACTTTCCATTGATTGCTTTAGGCAAGACCAATCCGTCTAGGGTCTCAATTATGTACGAGTTTCCATCAATCGGCCAATTTATTTTATAAGGCCCCTCCCACGTTGGAGACCACTTGGCAAATTGGTTATCTTTAGAGCCGACAGGTAGCACAGTTTTCCATACTAAATCGGCTTGGTTAAAAGATTTTGGCATTACTTTCTTATTATATGACTTGGCAACCCTTTCCTTGTTCCTTCTAAGCCGATCCAATGTAATCAGCCTTAGTTCGGCTAAGTCGTCAAGATTGTCTAGCATCGCTTCCTTGTATTCATCGGTCAATAATTTATCCTGTTTAGCTACCCTGACCGAATCGATGTTGATTTCTACAGGTAAAACGTCTTCTTGTCCATATACTAGCTGAAAGGGTGACAGTTTAGTCGATCCATGGTAAGATAGCCGATAAGCCCATAAAGCTTCTGATAATATTGAGTGCCATTTCCTTGGTTTTGCCTCGATTTTTCTTTTTATCAATTTTATTAACGTCTTGTTTGACGACTCGGCCTGTCCATTGGCTTGAGCATAAAAAGGGGAGGAGTTAAGTAGTTTTATCCCAAGACTTTCTGCAAAGTCTCTGATCTCCTTAGACATGAACACTGTCCCTTGATCGGTCGTGATTGTCTGGGGAATCCCAAACCTATGGACGATGTGTTCGTTGACAAAGCCGATTAATTCTGTACTGGTGACCTTTTTGAGTGGTAAGGCTTCTACCCACTTTGAGAAGTAATCGGTTGCTGCTAGAATAAACTTATGTCCCTTGCTGGATGATGGAAATATCTGGCCGATTATGTCTAGACCCCATCCTCTGAATGGCCATGGTTTGATGATCGGGTATAAAACCGATGCTGGTGCTGACTATATGTTGCCAAACTTTTGACATGTTTGGCATCCTTTGTAATACTTGAAGCAATCCTCTAACATTATCGGCCAAAAATATCCTGTTCGTCTTAGCATCCATTTCATTTTATGGGCCGATTGATGCGATCCACAAATCCCCTCGTGGACTTCTCTCGTTGCTATTTTGGCTTCCTCTGTCCCCAAGCATCTTAGCAACAAGCCTTCCATGGTTCGAAAGTATAATACGTCTTCCAGTAGAACGTATTTGAGTGCATTACGCATGACTTTCTGCTCAGTCGGCTTAGATGGATCTAATAAATAATCCCTTATTTCTGTTCTCCAGTCGACAGGATGGACACACATGATCAGCCAATTGTTTAGCTCGATTGATTCCTGTCGGTTTTTTCCTTCATAACCTGACGCACGTTGTGCCAATAAGTTTGCCTTGTCATTGACTTCTCTGGGGATGTGTTTTATGGAGAACGTTGTGAATGTCTCAATAATTCGGAGGCATTGATACAAGTATTGAGCCAACGTATTGTCATTGCATCGGTATTCCCCTTTGACCTGTTGCACAATTAACATTGAATCCCAGAAGGCTTCGGCGTCCTTTACTCCGATGCTATCCAGCAACTGCAGCCCTCTTAGCAGTGCTTCATACTCTGCTTGATTGTTAGAACATCGGCTATTTAGCCGATACATGAACTCAAAGTCTTGTCTTTTTGGCGAGACTAGAACTATACCGATGCCTTCACCCTCTTGGCAAACAGATCCATCAAAGTACAATTGCCAAGGAGTCACATCGGCTGCCCCAGTTAATGTAGCACTCCCTGTAATGAAATCGGCTATAGCCTATCCTTTCACAGATTTAGCCGATTTGTATATTAAGTCGAACTCGGTTAAAGCATACACCCATTTACCAAGTCGACCTCGCAAAATCGGTGCAGATAATATGTATTTAATTACGTTGGTCTTGCAGGCTATAACGCATTTTGATGTCAAAATATAATGCCTTAACTTGGTGCAAGCAAAGTATAAAGATAAACATAATTTTTCCACTGGTGGGTACCTGATTTCTGTGTCCAAAAGACGTCGGCTTAAGTAGAATATGGCTCATTCCTTTCCATCAGCTTCCTGTGTCAGAACTTCCCCTATCGTATCTCCTTCAGCCGATATATATAATTTGAAAGGTATGCCATTCTTCGGGGCGACTAATACTGGTGGGTTCATCAGATAATTTTTCACATCATCGAAGGAATCTGTTGATTGGCTCCCCATTCGAACTCTTGGTCATCTTTTATCTTCAATAGCGGTGTAAAGGCACGAATTCGCCTGGACAGGTTTGAAATAAAGCGTCGCAAGTAATTGATTTTGCCTATCAATACTTGTAACTCCTTTTTATTTGTTGGTGGCTTAGTATCGGCTATAGCTTTCACCTTCGCTTGGTTTACTTCAATCCCTTTTTCATGCACTGTAAACCCAAGGAACTGCCCAGCTGATACTCCAAAAGCGCATTTGAGCGGGTTCATTTTTAACCCGTGTGCTTGTGTGTTTTCGAACATCTTTTCCAAATCGGCTAAGTGTTGCCAATCTTCTTTGGATTTCACTACCACGTCGTCGATTTTGATTTCCACAGTATTGCCGATTAAGTTATGGAAAATATGGTTCATAGCACGTTGATAAGTGGCGCCGGCATTTTTTAAACCGAACGTCATAACAGTCCATTCGTAAAGCCCTAAAGCTCCTGGGCATCTGAAGGCTGTTTTGGGTATATCGGCTTCTGCCATGAATATTTGATTATATTCGGCATTTCCATCCAAAAAACTTATGATTTTATTTCCAGATGCGGCATCGATGAGCATATCGGCTATAGGTATCGGATATTCGTCTTTCGGTGTGGCTTTATTTAAATCTCTAAAATCGACACACACTCGAAGCTTGCCGTTTTTCTTTCTTACAGGGACGATATTTGAGACCCACTCAGTGTATCGGCAAGGCCTGATAAACTTGGCCTCAAGAAATCGTCCTACCTCTTCTTTTATAGCATCGTACAGTATGGGGTTAAATCGCCTCGGGTACTGTTTGAAAGGCCGATACCCGGTTTTTATAGGTAGCCGATGTTCGACAAGTTGTCGGCTTAAACCTGGCATTTGATAGTATTCCCATGCAAAGCAATTTTTATATTTTCTTAGTATCTCGACCAACTTTGCTTTGTAGTTAGGCTCTAATCTAGCACTTACAAACGTTGGTCTTTTCCTATCTCCTTCTCCGATGTCGACTTCCTCGAGCAAGTCGGCAGAGGTAAAACCTTGCCCTCGTCTCTCTTCTTCGAAATCTTCAATAGCCTCCTCGTACTCCCCTTGCCGATAGCTCTTTGTCTTCTCCTGCAACTTTACTATTGTTTTGGACCCCATCTTCTTACTACTTCGCTTGTCCAATCAAACGTGTTAGGTTTGACACTGATCGGCTTGAATCCTGATTTCTCGATGCAGATGAAATCACAATCGTCTAACACCTTTCCTGATATGCACTCGGCCTCTTCGTGTGGCCAATTTGTGACACTACGGAATGGTGTGATATTGTAAAATGTGAAATTAGAGAATAAAACCTTTCGGCTTGAGGTTTACTCGCGTTTTTGGGCCTTTTGAAGTGTTGTGACACCACGGAGCGTCGTAACCTTATAAAAGGTGCATGATGAGGTCAAAAACATATTGAAATATAATATGGGAGGTTAAAACCATAAGGTATGGAGGTTAATAGCATTGTCGGGCCGTTTCCGGGGTTTTGGGCCTTCCCGGGGGAGTTTGGGCCTTAAAGAGGGGGTTGTGGGCTTTGGTGGGATGGAGTGGGAATCCATTTAGGATTAGGAAAGGGGCTTAGGGCTGGTTAAAGGCGGGTTTCCCTACCCTTTTGGGCGTCCTCCCCCTGCCCCTTGCGCCCCCAAGTGCCCTAGCCGCCTCCCACACCTCCCCACCTCCTCCTTGGGCGCCTCCACCTCCCCCAAGCCTCTCCCCTTGCGCCACCACCCTCTCCACCACCTCTCCACCTCCCTTGCTGTGCCTAGGTGAGTTCTTGACCTCACCACCTCAAATATCCATTCATTGGAGTGCTCCGCGACGAGGAGATCCGGTGGATTTGGAAGCGAGGAAGGGGATCGCGCGAACCGGGAGATCTATTGGGTTTTCGTGCGTCGGGCGAAGGTATGGCCATGGGAATCCTTGGGGTTGGGCTAGGTACTGTTATAAGGGTGTTTATCAAGTTTTTATATCAATTGATGGTGCTGGATTTGAGTAGATTGGATTAGATCTAGAAGTTGCCACGTTCTCTGTTTCGGGCAGCATGAGCAGTCGACCTAGGGTTCGGTTTTTCGCCAAATTAGATTCAGAATCTGGTCGTACGGACGTTTAAGAAGTTGTAGATAATTTCATTATATTTTCGTGGATATAAAGAAATTTAAATTCCGCACAGCCGTTTGAAAGTTATGGCTGTTTTACCGAGCGTGTTAAAATCTGTGACGTGATTGGAACAGATCACGGTATTTTGTAGATTAAACAACTTTAGAATCCGAATCAGTCTTTCCCTATACCTAGAAAAAGTTAGGAAAATTCCTAAGCTACGTGAGGATGTACTCGTTTAATTGATTCGGAGTTTTAGAACCCGAGTTATGCCTTTTCGAAGGCTGCTGTCCCGACGGGACAGAACCGCTGTTTTCGGGTTTTGCGAGTAGTTGGTAATGTCGGGGTAGATGAGGGTTTGCGTACTGTTTTGTGGACACGATTGTGAGTGTGTGGTACCTATGTGCAGGTGGTATGACCCCGGGAGTGCCCTCTACGTCTCGCCAATCCGTCGCCGTGGTTGAGGCAAGTGTGTTGTGATGGATAGCGAGTTGTAGGTTGCTTGTTGAGAATAGATGGAATTGACTTCATGATATATGATCACTTGCCATGCTTTTATGATTGCCAATGATATGATGAGCATGTTTAGTATGTTATGATGCCATGTGTTATAATGTGAGTTAAATATGATGTTGGCATAATTGCATACATGACATGTTACATGGCCCGGGCGGTGAGAAAGTCATATCTAATCCGGGAAGGTCGGTGAGAAAGATATGACTAATCCGGAGAGCCAATGAGTAAGTCCTACATCGTGATTCCATTCACCGCGGTGAACGGAAGCGAGGAGTAGGCACCCTCCATCTTCGGGATGGAAGGGGGGGAGAGGGTGCACACCGACGGGTGTGTACTCAACCATACCGGTATGAGTTTCCAAGGAGACATGAGCATCGCATTGCACTGCATACATATTGATGATGATGATATGTGACCATGAATGAGATGGTTTACATGATGTGAGATATTATTGCTATATAATTGTTTATGTTTGTACCATTGCAATATACTTGCTGAGTGATGAACTCACGCTTGTGTTTATGTTGTTTTCTTTTAGGTACCATGAATCCGACATGCGGGAAAGGGAGCTAGTCACACGTCATCACTTAGCATCACTCATTTAAATAATGACATGATAATGAAAGTATTGCCATGAAACTTGGAGTATTGCTTAACCGTGTGCTCGGTCTTATTATTTAATTCGTTTAGCTCATGAAGTGGTTGAATGCTTTATCCTAGACATATATGGTTGCTATGTCACATGTTATTCCTGTTTTAGATGCTTTCCATTATGATATAACTTGCGATACTGTTGTTGCTCCTTCAATTCATGTTAAAACAAAGGAGATGCTGCCAAAATCTCGGTTTTTAGCATATGCGCCTTTGCTGGAATTTTTGTTTAATTGTGGTATTTAGATGTTGTTTAGCTTATGTTTGGTAGCATTCAGGCATATTAAATGCCGGGGTGTTACAGTTGGTATCAGAGCGGGCTGTAGGTCCTTGGAATGTGTATTTTTAGTGACATGCTATAGGGTACAACTAAAATGTGATGTGGAATAACTTAGAAACATGGCTTAGGTCCTTACTAAAATTTTGTCATAGGATAGCAACATTAAAACTTGCAAAAGTGGTATAACTAATCTAAAATTTGACACACACTGGATGCACAGTAGGAAAGGGTATGGGTATCGTCTCTTTACGCTTAAATATTGTATATAAGCTTTGATGTTGAATGCTTCATTTGATAATGTATGTTGCTATGTCTATGAGATAAATGATTGAATTGATCTTGTTGTTGTGATAAAGTGGGGTTTTGGTGCCGAAGGGTTTCGGTCACCTCTTTTTGGCTCATAGTAAGGGTGAGGTTTGACGGTGTGGCCGGTTAGCGCCATCACCGAAGAACTATTAACCCCTGTAGGAGAAGAGTGCTTACCCTTTTCTATCGTAGATCGGGTAGTTGACTGGAGACAAATAGAAGAGTTGATGGTGGATTCCTTCGGATGTTCTTTATCGTTCTGTGGTCGGTCTTGGTTGGTTTTATTGGTTTTAGTTGATGGAAACCAAAAGAAAAGTGTTTGGTATTGGATTTTCGCGGATCGTTCCGTATGTGGTGTGTGGTTTTGTCTTCCTTTGTTGAAGACGAAGAAGAGGAGTCTAGGGTGGCGCTTCTTTCGGGCGCCTTTCCACTTTTAATGCTTAGTTTGTTGATTTCTTTATGGGGAAGAAGCATTCAATTTCATTCCTATGTTTGTCTTTCTCCGAGGTTAAAGGAGTTATTGCGGAGTTGTGCAGGACCAGTATCGGGGCTGAAGATCTGTGGCTTTGTAGGAGTAAGTGGTGTTTGATTTCGATATTTTACTGGTTTAAGAAATCATCGTTGAAAAACCCTTCTTGTTTCGTGAAAGTTTGGGGTTTGGTGTTAAGGTTTAATTGCAAAGGTTTAATTGAGCGCTTGGTTCCCTTTCGAGAAAATTGTCTTTCAACCATTTTCCTCTATGGGAGTCCTTGAGATTTAAAAGTGTTTTGGAAAATTCCTTTCGCATGACCAAGTTTGGGTTTGTCTCATTGCAATTTTGAGAGTCAAGTTTCCTTATGAATTCGGGATGAGCTTTAAAACTAAAATGTTGCAAACAAAGTAAGTAGTCTTTTGACTGAAATCGTTTGTCCCTAGTAAGAATTGCTGTTTAGCATATTATGTAGCATGTACCAATGTGATTTATGGGATGATGCATTGTTAAGTTAATTTGTGAGTTGAAACAATTCAATGTGGTTGTTATCTCTAGCTTGAGAATAAATAGACTACTAGAGTTGTAGTTTACTCTTAGCGAGAATGATTGAATGTGCTAAAGTACATGCTTAGAATCGGTTGCTTTGCTTTAAAAGTGCTTATGACCCTTGATAATGTTTAAAGTTTTAAACCCTGTTGCATAGTTAGAACATTAAGATGATGTAAACTGCTGATAGCGCTAAAGAAGCTTTGCTTGGTGTTTAAAGATGTTCTAATTTAAACATGTTAGTAGAGAAATTTGATCATGCTAGCTTGTGACTGTAACTTGGAAGTTGATTAGAGTTGCTATTCATGTTGTTACAAAATATTAGCATGATTGGAAGTATGCAGTCGTGTTCCTAAAATGCTAGTGTCGAGGCCAATTAGAAAGATATGGGTTTTGTAGTTTGATGATATTGCAAGAACTTTGTGCTGGTCTAACTTATTAAATTTAATTTAATAGTTGGAGTATGTTGTGTACTGACAATTTTGTTGTAACCTATCTATAGGGTAGCTAAAAGTAATGTTGACGTTTGATGATTATGCTCGTTGGTTGTTATTAATAACCTAGTAGTGGTGGTAATTGTTTAGATTACTTGTTGAAAACCATGGTTAAAATAGAGGAAAATTTTAACATGTTGCGATGGAGTGAGCTTTGGATAATTAACATGATGTACAATTTCATCCTTAATGAATGTATGTCGTAGAATCATATTTACGAACCTTGTCTTGTGGAGATAATATTTACATGTTGAAGTCGCTTCTTAACTGAATAAGTTTCGATTGTCGAGACGTTTACATGTAGGTGGTATGAAATTTATAGGTTGATCATGCTTAAGTATTTGTTGAAGTACTATGTTTGAAATTTAGAATAAGATGTATTATGTTTTGGTGATCCGTGGGGATCATGTCAATGTAGTCTTGGTTGGGTGTCTTTTTGATAAACATCATAAACTTTAATTAAAAGTGTTGAGAATGGTAACTAGAGAAAGAATTTGATGTGTCAATTTTGTTAAATCCGGTTGGACTCTCTTGATGAGTAAATAGTGATTATTGAATGCTTAAATGGTAAGTGTAGTGGAACACAAGCTATGGTGGGGTTCATGCTGAGCTAGTGTTTAAAACCTTTGAAACTGGTTTGGTTGTTTGCCATCTCGGTTGAATGCTTTCGGTTGAGGTGTTCCTTATGTTGAGATTAAGAGTTTCCCCAAAAACTCGTAGTGTTTGGTGTCGACCTTTGGTTTTGGTGAAATTGTTTAATTCGTGTTGTGAGTTTGAGTTTACATCCAAAAGTTTTTGAGTGGATCGCGCTCCTTCGCGTCCACACTAAATTATCTTTCGAATTAATTTTAAAGGGAAGCAGATGGTCATAAAGGGATGTGTTGGAAACTTTTAAGTTAAGCCCTTAATGTGTAACTTTATTTAGCTAGAGTTGGAGTCATTTGGAAAATGTGTCTGGTGTGCGGATGTTTCACAAGTCTGGATTTTTATGAATGTTTCATAAGTGAATTTGGTTAGAGAAGAGTTTCCTTTTGGGATTGAGTTTCCCTCTCTTTTGATAAAATTTATGGCAGTTGTTTGTGCAGATGTCTAACTTTGGAGTCAATGTTCTTTTCCAAAACGTTGATTTTGGTTAAAATGCGATGTTTTGCAAAGTTTAGCTATCTATCGTTGGTGGGTTCTGATTTGATGTGGTGCCTTACTGTTAACTATGTTGCCTTCATAGTCTATATGATTTAGCGCAACCGTCAGTGTTATGGGTATTTCAATCATTTGATACCGAGGAAGAAGTCATTTGGTGAATGACTATTCGGTACCGTTGTTCCATGATGAATGAATGGTGAAAAGTAAACATGACATCGTTTTTACATGTTAAATGATAAAAGAGTCGTTGAGCCAGGTCGGTGAGAAAGTCATATATGGAGATATGACTAATCCGGAGTGCTCCTGAAGAATGTGCATTTATGTCATGAAACGAGATTTCCCTTGCTTTCTAGTAAGAAAAGAAAGAATGAAGAAATTATGGTATCTTGGTTGTGGTGTAGGGGATTTATGCTTCCTTTGTGTGCTCTTTGGATGTTGCCGAATTCTTTCCAAAATGGTTGTTAACGCTTTGGGTTTGAGTTGTCGTGAGTACACTTGGGCTTGATAGCTAAGTGTTTTTGTGTGAGGGCGAGACCCTCTTAAGAAAGGAACCAATTGTGGTTTGGTAAAGTTTTTACGATCCTAGCTTGGGGCTAGGTGTAGAACCATAGTGGTATAAGGGTGGTTTGTGATGGAGGTTGATGATGTAAGGATTTAACCTTTATTAAGAGTAGTGATGGGTGGAAGTGAAGTTGATGGTAGTTCGGTGATGTTTGTCCTGCCGTGAGCAATTGTCGTCACTAGTTGTTTTGGATTTGAGTTTTGCCTGGGAGAGGATAGAATGAATGTTAGCATGATCGTGTATCGAAAGGGCAAGCGTGCCTTAATGAGTTATTCCCCTCGAGGGAATTTTTCGGGAATGTAGAGAGGTCGTTAAAGGAATTGTGACTTGCTTTGATTATGTCATGTTGAGTTTAATGGAGTATGGTAGTCAGGTTGGTTTGTGATAGAAGTATGAAGTGTTTGCCGTGAGGATTCGAGCGTTTTGGGTTGATGGAGCCCTTTGTGGTTGGTACGCAGATTCTGTTTGGGAATGGAAGTGAAGGTCGACCTGCGAAAGGTTGCCCTTGGTTGAGCTAGATCATTACTTTTCTCGCCAAGTGTTGGTTTTGAGAAATCGTTTGTCGTTTGTTCCGGTTTTAGTTGTTGTGCGAATGTTTTGTGCTACAGAGAAGCCTTTTATCCCTTGGGGACTTTGTTGTTGATTTTGGCATCCTTCGGATTCGAGGTCGAATCCTATTGAAGGGGGGGAGAATGTGACACTACGGAATGGTGTGACATTGTAAAATGTGAAATTAGAGAATAAAACCTTTCGGCTTGAGGTTTACTCGCGTTTTTGGGACTTTTGAAGTGTTGTGACACCATGGAGCGTCGTAACCTTATAAAAGGTGCATGATGAGGTCAAAAACATATTGAAATATAATATGGGAGGTTAAAACCATAAGGTATGGAGGTTAATAGCGTTGTCGGGCCGTTTCCGGGGTTTTGGGCCTTCCCGGGGGAGTTTGGGCCTTAAAGAGGGGGTTGTGGGCTTTGGTGGGATGGAGTGGGAATCCATTTAGGATTAGGAAAGGGGCTTAGGGCTGGTTAAAGGTGGGTTTCCCTGCCCTTTTGGGCGTCCTCCCACTGCCCCTTGCGCCCCCAAGTGCCCTAGCCGCCTCCCACACCTCCCCACCTCCTCCTTGGGCGCCTCCACCTCCCCCAAGCCTCTCCCCTTGCGCCACCACACTCTCCACCACCTCTCCACCTCCCTTGCTATGCCTAGGTGAGTTCTTGACCTCACCACCTCGAAGATCCTTCCATTGGAGCGCTCCGCGACGAGGAGATCCGGTGGATTTGGAAGCGAGGAAGGGGATCGTGCGAACCGGGAGGAGATCTATTGGGTTTTCGTGCGTCGGGCGAAGGTATGGCCATGAGAATCCTTGGAGTTGCGCTAGGTACTGTTATAAGGGTGTTTATCAAGTTTTTAGATCAATTGGTGGTGCTGGATTTGAGTAGATTGGATTAGATCTAGAAGTTGCCACGTTCTCTGTTTCGGGCAGCATGAGCAGTCGACCTAGGGTTCGGTTTTTCGCCAAATTAGATTCAGAATCTGGTCATACGGACGTTTAAGAAGTTGTAGATAATTTCATTATCTTTTCGTGGATATAAAGAACTTTAAATTCCGCCCAGCCGTTTGAAAGTTATGGCTGTTTTACCGAGCGTGTTAAAATCTGTGACGTGATTGGAACAGATCACGGTATTTTGTAGATTAAACAACTTTAGAGTCCGAATCAGTCTTTCCCTATACCTAGAAAAAGTTAGGAAAATTCCTAAGCTACGCGAGGATGTACTCGTTTAATTGATTCGGAGTTTTAGAACCCGAGTTATGCCTTTTCGAAGGCTGCTGTCCCGACGGGACAGAACCGCTGTTTTCGGGTTTTGCGAGTAGTTGGTAATGTCGGGGTAGATGAGGGTTTGCGTACTATTTTGTGGACACGATTGTGAGTGTGTGGTACCTATGTGCTGTTGGTATGACCCCGGGAGTGCCCTCTACGTCTCGCCAATCCGTCGCCGTGGTTGAGGCAAGTGTGTTGTGATGGATAGCGAGTTGTAGGTTGCTTGTTGAGAATAGATGGAATTGACTTCATGATATATGATCACTTGCCATGCTTTTATGATTGCCAATGATATGATGAGCATGTTTAGTATGTTATGATGCCATGTGTTAAAATGTGAGTTAAATATGATGTTGGCATAATTGCATACATGACATGTTACATGGCCCGGGCGGTGAGAAAGTCATATCTAATCCGGGAAGGTCGGTGAGAAAGATATGACTAATCCGGAGAGCCAATGAGTAAGTCCTACATCGTGATTCCATTCATCGCGGTGAACGGAAGCGAGGAGTAGGCACCCTCCATCTTCGGGATGGAAGGGGGGGAGAGGGTGCACACCGACGGGTGTGTACTCAACCATACCGGTATGAGTTTCCAAGGAGACATGAGCATCGCATTGCACTGCATACATATTGATGATGATGATATGTGACCATGAATGAGATGGTTTACATGATGTGAGATATTATTGCTATGTAATTGTTTATGTTTGTACCATTGCAATATACTTGCTAAGTGATGAACTCACGCTTGTGTTTATGTTGTTTTCTTTTAGGTACCATGAATCCGACATGCGGGAAAGGGAGCTAGTCACACGTCATCACTTAGCATCACCCATTTAAATAATGACATGATAATGAAAGTATTGCCATGAAACTTGGAGTATTGCTTAACCGTGTGCTCGGTCTTATTATTTAATTCGTTTAGCTCATGAAGTGGTTGAATGCTTTATCCTGGACTTATATTGTTGCTATGTCACATGTTATTCCTGTTTTAGATGCTTTCCATTATGATATAACTTGTGATACTGTTGTTGCTCCTTCAATTCATGTTAAAACAAAGGAGATGCTGCCGAAATCTCGGTTTTTAGCATATGCGCCTTTGCTGGAATTTTTGTTTAATTGTGGTATTTAGATGTTGTTTAGCTTATGTTTGGTAGCATTCAGGCATATTAAATGCCGGGGTGTTACACAATTAGTATCAGGGCTGGCCATAGCAATACGAGCCGATGTATCGGCGGGTATAACTTCAATCGTATCGCCGTTCCATTGTACTAGTTTCTGATGCATAGTCAATGGTATGCAGCAATTGGAGTGGATCCAGTCCCGTCCGAGGAGCACACTGTAATTGCCCTTTGCTTCAATCACAAAAAATGCAATCGACAAAGTTTTACTGCCGACTGTTAATTCTGACATCATTACCCCTTTTGCTTCGGTGGGATCCCCTGTAAAGTCGTTTAACACCATGTTCGTCTTAATGAAATCTTCATCGGCTTTGCCCAATTTCTTAAAAGTGCTTAAAGGCATAAGATGGACTGTTGCTCCACCATCAACCAACATCCGTGATATTGGTTGGCCATTGATATGCCCTTTGAGATATAATGGCTTTAGATGTTGATGCATATCTTGTGGTTTTTCGAATATGGCATCTGGCGCACCAAGGCACAACTGGGCGAATACTTCCTCAGCCGATTCTTCCCCTGTTTTGAATTCTGCGGGCAATGTAAACACCATATTTATATCTATTGGCGGTGTATCGTCTCGGATCATCGGAGACCCGGATTCAACCAATTGATCTGAATCACTATCGTCTTGCTCCTTTCACCTCCATTCTTGTCTCCCAATTGGTGCAGGCCTCAACTTTTTAAACACCCGATCTCGTTCTTTCTCCCTTTTGGTTTCCCTCTCTTCTTGTGTCTTCAGCTGTTGAAGCCTTCTGCGTTGTGATTTGCTCAGACCCGAAGGGCACCACCTTGGTTTAGGTTCTATCGGCTTTCTAATTTTTTCGACCAGATTGCTCACTTCACTGTCGAATTCTATCCCGATCGTGTTATTGGGAACCGATATTTCTTGAGCTCAGGATGTTTCGCCCAGTTCTGGTATCGACAATCTTTCGCGGACCGGCCTTCTATTTTCTGTACCTAGCCGATCGTATATTGGCCCTGATATTCTATCTTTAGCCGATTGGTTCGGCTGACATCTCGTTGAGTCCTGCATGGGGCATGATAGCACTGTAGGTAAAGCCATCCCTTTATCCCAGCAGAACTGCCAAAAGGGGCACTGCCGATGTTCTTCTTCTTCAGTTCTTGGCCAATAGGGTGTGTCTGGCCAACAGTATCTGTCTGTTGGATGAGCACTTGGCCTATTAGAGTGACTTGGTTGACGGGAGTTTTGTCTGCGGCTTATCCTTTCATACTTTTCCAGTAGCTGTGAGAAAGTTGGCTTTGGTTTGAAGTTGGTCTTTCTTGAGACTTTCTCCGCCTTGTACCATTTGCCAACTTCCAAGTTTCCCTTTGTTCTTACTGTCCTCGAGTTTTGCCCATTTTTATCGGCCTCGATCTGTATTGAACCGATAGTGATTTGAACTGTTTGATCCCCTTTTGACCGTATTTCAACCTTCTTAGTTGGCTTGATATCCTCTTCCATTGGTTCCTTTCCTTTCTGTGAACACTGGACCATGTTGATCTGGAAGGGATTTGCATCTATTTGCATAGACGATTCTTCTGCAAACTTCAATCGTCCATCGGTGATAGCCGATTGAATCTATTATCGAAAAATATTACAATCGTTAGTGTTATGTGAAAATGAATGGTGCCATTTACAATACCTTCGCTTTCTAATCTCTTCGGCCGATGGGATAACGTGTCCTTCTTGTAGTTTTATGAGTTTTTCTTGCAGCAATAAATCGAATATCTTGTCACATTTCGACACGTCGTATGAATACTTGACTTCTGTCTTATTTTTCATCGGCTTGAGTAAAGAGCACACAAGCGATTTTTTGGAACCCTTAGTCCACTCGGCTATATTTATCTCTACTTCTTCGTCCTCAGAAGTGTCGCTTGAATTATATTCCACCATGTTTACCCTAGCCCTTTCATTACCGTTAGATCTAAATTTATCCTTGAACCCCTTGTTTTCTGCATATCGGCTTTCATGTGCCGATACGCGATGTAGTAGGTGGCTTAGGTCAGGGAATTCTTGTCCTACCAGTTTCTCCTTTAATGGCGGGATTAGCCCTTGAAACGCTAGATCGGCTAATTGATCATCAGGCAGCGTTACGCTAAAGCATATGTTCCGCATGCCTCTAAATCTCCTAATATAGTTGGAAACCGATTCGCCGTACTTCTGTCGGATCGAGCTAAGATCAGAGATTCTAAGCTCCATAGTTCCCAAAAAGAAGCATTCATGAAATCGGCTTTCCAAATCGCTCCAGATGTGAACCGAATTTGGAGGTAAATTGGTAAACCAAGTGAATGCTGCACCGGACAGTGATAAAGGAAATAGCCTAATTTTTAACCCGTTAAATTGTGCAGCTTCCCCACAATGAGCCATAAATCGTCCGACGTGTTCGATAGTAGTAACGGAGTCATCACCCGAAAAATTTGGCGAAGTCTGGTATCCTATAGTTGTGCGGCTACGGCATACGATCTATGTAATCGGGATACGGCTTCTTATAGCCGATTACCCTTCCTTTAGGCTGCAAGCCAAATTGTTCCCTTAACACATTAGCAATTTGTTCTGCCCAATTGATATTGTCGGCTTGTGGTGCAGCCTGACATTGCCAATTTTCATTGTTTACACCCTGCCCCCCAAGTGCAAACTCGGGTCGTTGTCCAAACCGTGTCACAGGGGGTCTTGGTACTTGGTCATAATCATGGTTTCTAAAAACCAATGTATCGGGTATAGGTGCAAGAGGTTCAATGTATGGCGCTGCCCTATATGGTGCTTGGTTTCTTGTCGCAATTCCTTGCGATTGTGGAACCTGATCTGTTTCGATCAGCCGTGAAGCCGATAGACCGATGCCACTTGCAGAGGGCCCATTTGATGGGCTTGGTATACTCATTTTTGCCCCATCCGTATGCCCATGATAGTGCGCCACTCCACCTTTCTGCGAACTAGGTTTTAATACAGTAGGCTGAATCGGCATCATGATAGGTGTTCGGGCCGATATGTTTACTGTGTTGGTGTTGGGCGTTATGGAGTATACTGGGTATGTAGGGAGGGTTTGTAATGGATCTAGCAGGCTCCCAGACACAGCCAATTCCTAAGCAATTGTTTTGACACTATTTTCTATCATCGTCTTTAACGTAGACACTAGAGTCGATGACTGATTAATTAGTGCATGATGCACAGATTGCTCAATCATATTTGAGAGATCAACTTGAGCAGGTGCATATCGGCTTACCGGGTCAGATGGTGAATCGCCGATAGGGTTGATTGTTGGAAGCGTAGCCTTTTGAGTAACACCTCGGCGTGTTTTCTGGAAACATTGCAACATCATTTCCTCCAAAGCTGCCTTCTGGTCTTCGATCTCTTTCCGCTACTCGGGGGTTAAATCGGCCATTTTGGGCGCGATTATAGCATCTGTGTTGATATCGGCGGCGACTATGGGCTTATCAGTCGATGACATTTTTTATTTTTCTTGGTCCCACTGGGCGTGCCAAAATATGTTCGTGCTAAAAACGTGAAGCAGGGTTTCTAGCCTCGAACATACAAGACAAACACCGAGTTTGCAAGGCGTGCCAATCAATTTGACTTGTAATTGACAAGGTAGAATTTATAAGCAATCAAAGCCGATAAAAACAATGATTATCGGCTTAACGCTAGTCGGCTAAAAGTCGATCAGGAGATAACTAGATCAACCTTGAGGTTAATCCGAATACAAGGCGAAATCATCTTTGAGAAGGCGATGCGCAACAAAACAAAGCAGATCGAACCTGGGTGGAATCGGCTAAAACCAACAGTCGGCGATGCGCAACTCTGTTGATTTCGTCGACTTACAGAGAGGTGTTTGTAAATTTAAAACGATGTAAAAAGGAAATGTAAAAAGTAAATGTGTGTGGTATGTTGGATTGATCCCTTTATCGCCCCACGGCCCGTCCCTTTTATAATGCTCTGGCCGATCCGAGTCACACATGGACACGACGGCTATATCCGTATCGGTCCTTGATTCGATTCCTTTTCCTTGTTAGAAACGGATTCTCTTTCCGATTCCCTTGATGCCGGTTTATCTCTTCTATAAAAACCTTTATATCCAAATTGAACCGATTTCACCATAAACGCCGAATTCTGGTGCAAACAGCAAGTTTCCGTCGCCGTTCGCCGTCCTCCGCCGTGTTGATGCCCAGATCCGAGACCGTCGCGACGAGGCACACCTGGGAGTTTCACTCACCTCACTGGAGCGCGTCCCAAACGCCGTTTGGGTGGTCATCGTCTTCATCTCCGGCCAAGCTAGCTTCGTTGTGCACATCGCCGACCTCGCGAGCTTCGTGAACTGTTCGATCAAGATCCAAGGGCCCAGGTTTGTCCACGTCACCCCGTGCAAAAATCCCGTGTTACGGGTTAGATCTATTAGCAACCGTTGGATCTAGATCCAACGCGCCAGATTAAGCCACGTTGATCTTAACTGCACCGTGCTAGATTATATCTCAGTCGTTAGATCTAGATCGTATGGTTAGGGTTAGATCTCATGTTACTGTTTAGATCTATTAGCAGCCGTTAGATCTAGATCCTACGGTACAGATCTAGCCACGTAGGTTGGAGCTGTTACGCATAGATTGGATCTTGACTGTTGGATCAAGATCGTACGGTGTAGATCGTGCCACACGTCATCCATCGGGTCATGCCACGTCGCCCCCATGGTGCGGTAAAACCCGATCGGATCTCAACCATCCGATTCAAATCGAACGGCCTAGATCACAACCGCATAGATCCAAAACGTGTGGGATGGGATCCAATCTAGACCGTTGGATTTCAAATAAATGGCCCAGATCGAACCACGCCGCGCGAAGCCGAAGTGTCGCAGTCAGCGCGGGTCAGCCCCGATCGTCGCTGACGTCACGCGTGATGTCAGCAATGGGCCCACATGTGAGCGGCTCGGCCACCCGCACGATGACGTCACCCGTGACGTCATGCTGACGTCACGGTGGGGCCCGCATGTCAGAACTCTTCGGTCGAGCCATGCTAACATCAGCGATGACGTCCTTAGTGGGTCCCATGCGTCAGTGACTCGTTCACCCGTGGACCGAGTCCACGGTGGACCAAACCCGAACCGTGGACCAGGTCTATGGACCGGCTGACGCAAGCATGACGCAATAAATCGATTTTTCCTTAAAAAAATAATTCGGAGGAAATCCAAAATTTGTGCTGACGTCATATTTCCGAATTTTCAATAGAAAAATAAATGAATTAATTTGTTTTATTCTTTCAATTGATTTTTCAAACTTCAAACGGCTATAACTTTTGCGTTTTAACTCCGATTGAGGTGATTCCAGTTTCTAAATTTTTTTAAATTGAGCTCTATTTAATGGTGAATTTTATTTAATTTTTGGACTTGAGTTTTTCTCTATTTTTATTTATTTGTTGTTTATTTATCCTATTCGCGTAGACGTTGAACTGCCTGAAGGCTTCGAAGGAGAAATTTTGACCTAGGAGCAAGTTCAAGACCAGGAACCAGTACTTTTTAAGGGCAAGTTATGATTTGACCATATTGATCCCATTTTTAAAACTATGTTGATTTAAATTATTGCATGCTAGTTTGATTAAAATGCTTTTGAATAATTCTGGGAATAGTTATGTGACCTATTTGAGTATGCCACCTTGTCGATATTAATTGTATGCCATGAACCATTTGTCACCCTAGGATGTGGAATATTAGTTGGACATTATTAATTTGCCAACATGGGTTAAGTATATCATGATTAGCCTGGTTAGCCATGCAATCGTGTCACTCATATAATTTTGAATGTCGAAAATGAATCTTGACTTAATGAGAGATGGAACATGTTTTTGGAAATTGCTACATGTGTTATTGATGATGTTAATGGCACATGGTGCATGGTAATCAACTGGGGTGATAAAATGGTTTAGAGTGGGGCAAGTGGCAAGATTGTTCTGGTGGGCCAGGTGTGGCACTTGGGAGGTCGCATTTGGTTTTATTACTTTGGTTACCTGTGAATTATTGGGTAGTCTTGCCTTGGTCACCCTAAGGACTTAACCTTGCGAGAATTTGAACTGAGTCATTCATACAGCCACAAGTCTGGAATGGGACAGACCTGGCCGAGTAAACTATAATTTCTAGTCTTTGGTACTGTCGTGGTGGTGTGAGGCCCGGGTTTGCAGGTAGGCTCACATGGTACAAGAGGGGGGCCCTGAGTGTGGTAACCAGTCCCTTCAATGTTGAAACCTTAGCGGGCAGTACCAGGTCTAGAAGTAGCTTTGGAAAGGCTTTGTTACGGTCACTCGCCTTGGTGGTGTTTGACTGTATCTTGTGGGTAAAGTATATAACATCTGCAGAGTGTACAACCTATTCGAATAGCTGAGTCAACGGTATTGGACACTGCTCAGGGATTACAGTCAAGGGTTAGACTTTCATGAAAATGACTTTGCTTACTTGGTGTGGGACTGATGAACTTGTTTAGGTTGATAAATGCAGGCAAAGAGATGTATGTCTAGGGCTAGGCTAGAAGGAAAATGAAGTATTAGAAAGAAAACGAAACTGAAGGTTTTATCGGGTTACCTGTGTCCTGAGGTTCGCTTACTAAATGACCTCGTCGAGAAGGTCGACCCACGACTGTTTTGAATGTAGCATTCGGGTAATCCCTAACTCTTGACTCGATGGTTACATCGGGTGGAGAGTTCGACCTCGGCAATATTTTTGTGTGGCATGCTGACCATTGGAATTGCATTAATCTGGCGTCTCCTCGTCTACCCCATTGGCGCAGAATGCGAGCGAACGCTCTGACAACCCAAACATCGCGTCTTATCCGTTCCTCGTGCTATAAATAGGCAGGACTTGCGATAAGATTTTTATGCTTGCTCTCCCTCCTTATTCTCCCGATGCTTAGGGTGCAAGAACCCTCTTGTTTAGCTAGGGAAGTGAGGTTTCTATGGCTTCCGATGCGTCCTCCTTTTTCTCTTCTGAAGAAACTTGAGTCTATCCAGCCCCTACCCCCTGGCCGTGGTTATCCCTATTTGTATCCTCAGTTCCTCACTTCCTTGTGCCTGGAAGATGGGACCGATTGGGATGCCTTTTGCCTAGGAGGCAGAGGAGAAAGATCAACGAGCGGGGAAGGGAACGGTTCCATGTGAGGAGAACGTTTGCTGGTATGCTGAGGGTTATTGTCGAGGGAAATAAGGCGCTTTTCCACCCCTCTTACTCCAGGGCACGCGAGGAGACCCAGGTGGAGTTCTATTTCCTAGAATTTCATCTCTTGCGCGTGATCCTTGAGAAGAGTCGCTTCTTGCCCCTCTTACTCTCGAGCTGATAAAAACACATGAGGAGAAGAAGGTGAAATTTCAGCTTCTAGGATTTCATCTCTTCATCGTGCTCCGAGGATTGCCACCGCAGGAGCAGGGGAGAGTAAAGGAGAGACTCAACAGAGTCCTGCCGGAAGGTCTTCTTCGTTGTCGAAGCGAAGTGACGATTCTGAGAGAGAGAGAGTAGTGATTGTAAATATCTGCCGTGTAATAACCATCTTTTAATGGAATTTGTACTCATCCGATCATTGCAATTTTGTTTGTCTACATTGTTTGTCCTCGTATTTCCTTGCTGATGAAATAGAGTTAAGTATTTGTATAGCCCCCGACCCTCGACTTAATGGTCGCGTCAAATGGAGGGTTGAGTCTGCGCCTTAGTGATTCAGCGATGTAGCCCCCGAGTTTCGACCTAATAGACGCATCGGGTCGGGACTTGAATGTAAGCACCGAAACGCGCGATGTAGCCCCCGAGTTTTGACCTAATGGACGCATCGGGTCAGGACTTGAGCGTAAGCACCGAAACACGCGATGTAGCCCCCAAGTCTCGACCTGATGGACGCATCGGGTCAAGACTTGAGCGTAAGCACCGAAACACACGATGTAGCCCACGAGTTTTGACCTGATGGAGGCATTGGGTTAGGACTTGAGCATAAGCACCAATATGCGCGATGTAGCCCTGGAGTCTTGACTTGATGGACATATCTGGTTGGGACTTGAGCGTAAGCACCGAAACGCGCGATGTAGCCCCCGAGTCTCGACCTGATGGACGCATCGGGTCGGGACTTTGAGCGTAAGCACCAAAATGCACGATGTAGCCCCGAGTCTTGACTTGATGGATGCATCAGTTCGGGACTTTGAGCGTTAGTATCGCAACACTTCATTTTTCGCATGGCTTTTCTTATCCATTCTGACTTGACTGATTAATGCAGCACGTTCATTCCTGTCACAGAATGTGAGCGAGCGTTTTGGTGTCCCAAGCGTCACGCCTCGCCCATTCCTTGTGCTATAAATAGACCAGACTCGCGTCGAGGGTTCTTGCCAGTTCATCCTCCTTCTCTTCCAATTTTGGCCACTTAATTGCTAAAAAAAACCTTTAGCCCTAAGACTTTCCATGGCTTCTGACGCGTTTTCCTCACTCTCCTCCAAAGTGTCAGCTCCTGTGCCCCTGGCTGTGATTTTGCCAGCTTGGTCCACCGCTTCCGTGAATGCGGAAAGTGAGATTGACTGGGACATCCTCGCACGGGAGCTATCGGAGGAAGACCGACGAGCGGAGGAAGAGGCAGTTCCACGCGAGGAGGAGGATGTTACTAGCGCGTCGAGGATCATAGTCGATGAGGCAGGCGCTTCTTCCCATCCTTACTCTAGGGTTGATGGCGTGAGAGAAGAGGGTGAAAACTCTCTTGAAACTTCGTCTCTTGCTCGTGCTCCTCGTGCCGTTGCCATGGGAACAGAGGGAGACAAAGGAGAGGCTCAATAGACCCCTACCGGAGATCCTCCGTCGCCAAAGCGTAATGCCGATTCCAAGTAGCAATAATACCTATCTGCAATGTAATACTTATGTTTGATAATATTAATTGAATAAAATTTCTATACTTACTTGGACATTATAGATCTGCTTGTTTTGTTGTTTTGTTCTCTCGTTCCATTGTCGATGGAATGGAGTTGAATGTTTTCCTAGTCCCCGGCTCTCAACCTGACGCTCTTATTGGGTCGAGAGTAGAGTTTCTTGTATTATAACCAAGTGACATAGCCCCCGAGTCTTGACCTGATAGCCGTATCGGGTCGAGAGTAGGGCGTGAGTGTCAAAAATGCGTGCAATGTAGCCCCCGAGTCTCAATTTGATGGATGCATCGCGTAGGGATATTGAGTGTAAGCACCGAAATGCACGATGTAGCCTTCGAGTCTCGAACTGATGGACGCATCGGGTCGGGACTTGAATGTAAGCACCAAAATGCGCGATGTAGCCCCTGAGTTTTGACTTGATGGATGTATCAGGTCGGGACTTGAGCGTAAGCATTGTTTCAATTTTTGTGTGACCTTGGTCCTTACAATGTTTTGGGCGCCGCATCGATATCTGCGCCTTACGTCGCTTCCTGTTCTTCTTGGGAATTTGAAATGGCTTGATGTGACATGGTTGCAGGCCTATAAGTAGACAAGGCTCGTTGTTTTCTCACCACCGGTTTTCCTTTGCTACTTCGTTCTCTCGCTTCTACACTTGCGGTACTAGCGCACCCATGGCTCCCCCCTGCCTCGGAGGCCCTCGACTGGGAGGCCCTCGAACAGGAGGCAGAGGAGGAGGCCAGGGAGGAAGAGAGGAGGTCGAGGGTGGAAGAGGAGGCAGCCGGTGGGCGGTGGGTCCTCAGCGACTCGGGGACGTCCACGGAGAGGAAGCCCTCGCCGCCACCGGAGAAGAAGATGGAGCTCGACGCCGCCCCCCGTCCATGGCCTTTCTCCATCACGCGATGGGAGGACATTGCGGCGGCGGCGGCCGAACCGGTCGAAGGAGGGGATGCCCAGAGGTCAACAAGGTCCCTTCGCCCACCGTTAGCTTGGAGTCTACCGGTGCTTCAAGGCCCGGGCAGATTGAGCTATCATTCTCGTCATCCAGCCCATCTCACGGGCAAAGGAAGATCCCAGGGATGATCTCATCCTCCTTCGAGTCTCCGCGGGCGAAGCGCAGGCATGATGATGCCTGAGACAAGTAGTCGTAGGGCCCCTGCCTGTAAAAAGTATTAGTATGAATGAAATTGAAAGGATTTACCTGTTTTGTTGCTGTTGGTGTATGTTTATGCGTGAAAGTTTCTTAGTTGATCAATGTTCCATGAATTACCCATCTCTATTCCGTTGAGTGCAGATAGTCATACGGATCCAGGTCGAGTTGTTTCGGCAACCCGATAAGGACCTTCCCACTTAGGTGATAGCTTGTTACGATTATTGTGCTTCTGTACCTTTCATACTACTAAGTCTCCCGTAGCGAGTATGTGAAATCATGTGATGAAAAATTGGCTTGATGATGATTTTAAACTTGTATAAATGTGTTTTGTGCATGCTCATGTGTTTATCTTTTGCGCCGAACAAAATTTCCAAGAAATAGTAAATTTCATGTGTATGACAAACCAAATTTTTTGGTCTGTCATAAACGTGTTTGTGGCGACCTTGTTTTTCATGTGTATGACAAACCAAATTCTTTGGTCTGTCATAAACGTGTTTTTGGCAACCTCGCTTTTTCCCAAGTATGACAAACCAAATTTTTTGGTATGTGATAAACGTGTTTGTGGCGACCTTGTTTTTCATGTGTATGACAAACCAAATTCTTTGGTCTGTCATAAACGTGTTTTTGGCAACCTCGCTTTTTCCATGTATGACATACCAAATTCTTTGGTCTGTCACAAACGGGATTTTTGATGCTTGTTTTCGCCATGTATGCCGGACAAATTTTTTGGTCCGCCATGAACTGATTCTTCTAGGGTTTTGAGACATGTGTGCGTTGGACTGGATTTTGGTCCGTGATGAATGTCTTTTTTCTCAGTTAGGGTTTTGAGCAAATTTGAAATTGAATCTTGATTTGAATTTAAGATTATGAAATTAGTGTGAATTTCATGATGCTTGTTTTGAGGTGGACGTTATGCAATGCTCGTGTGAGTAGTTGCATGGATTGACTTTGAGTCAAGTCGTGGACTTTTGCTCGAAATTGTTCTGTGGTTTGTTCATGTGCAGGTATTGCTCGAAGACGAACGTGGTCGATGACGGGACCGAAACTAGGTTCATGGAGGAGCTGAGGTTCGGGACTAGGTTCAGGGAGGAACTGAGGTCTTGGTGGTCAAGGATGTCATGCGGGACGTTCGGGCTAAGAGAATGGTGCACATGAAGAATGGTTAGTCACGTGAGTATGGCAGGTGGCCATGCGCGTGCAAAGTGTTAGTCACGTGAGTATGGTAGGGTTGCCATACGCGTGCAAGAGTTGTACTTGGGCAGGTTGGGCCAAGTGGAGTTATGTTGGATACATACTCCTTCTAGGATTAGGAGTGGGAATCCTTTTAGGAGTAGGAATTGTATCCAGGACTCTCTGTGGTTTGCTCCTTTAAATAGGAGGGGTTGTCTCCTGTTGAAGGGCAATAAAACAGAGCTGAGCGCATTGAAAGCTTAGAGCTTTTGTTTTAGGGCTTGTACTCTTGTGTTTGGAGTACTTTAGACAAGAGAGAAATAAAGATCAAATTCTTCAGATCCTTTGCGTGCTACAGTAACCTCGTGCTACAGTACCCACGAGGTCCTGTTTATCCAAGTTTTTGGGTTTCGTTTTCTCTCTGGTTTTTAGGTTTAGTAGATGGATTTTTCGTCTACTTTCTTTCTTTGAGTTCCTTCGTGATTTGATCAATCCAAAACCTCTCTAGGAATTTGTTTTACAGTTCTTCAAAGTTCTGTAGGTTGATCTTTTGTCGTTTCTGTTAAACCTTCAAGTTTACGTTAGATCAATTCTCGTCATCTTCTGCTATAGCAAGCTTGCGAGGTTCATAACTTTTGATCCGTAAGTCCGATTGAGCTGATTATTTTTGAGTTCGATTCGTATTGGAATCTAGTTTCTTGTGTCCAATTTTTAGATCGTTCGGACGGTTGGATCTCCAGGAATTCGTGTTTTACCGAACCTCTGTCATTCTGTTTTTGTCGAATACGAGGCAATTATTTGGTTCTGTTTTGGGGTGAACTTTTTATTTGGTTTTAGCTTCCGCACAATCATTCACCCCCCCCCTCTGATTGCTATATTCGTGTCTTTTGATCCTACAAGTGGTAGCTGTTCCAAATGAGAAACATGTTAAACATGCTAGCTGTTCCACTGATGATTTGCATGATTCAACTTCTTGTTCTAAATGCTCAACTCTTGAATTAAAATTGAAAGATGCAAATGCTAGGGTTTCTCAATTGACTGATAATCTGCTTACTCATGAGGTTCTTTCATGCTCTACTTGTCGTAAACAGAAAAAGAAGGTCGATATTCCTTGCAATAATTGTTTAACTCTTGCTAAGTAAGTTGATTACTTGCAAAATTCTTTGCAACGTTTCACTAATGGCAAGAAAAATTTGAACATGATTTTGGATCAATCTAAGGTTAGAACAAACAAGAGAGGTTTAGGTTTTGATCCTTATGCCACATACGAAACTAAACCTCGCACTGCTGTTTAGGCTCCTTGCAAAATTGAGTTATCTAATGAGCCTAAGAAAATTGCTTTTCAATCTGCTGGTTTTCTTTCTTCTACTATGATGAATGCAAAATGTGTTTCTACTGTTAAAGAAAAACCTCATGTTAAGTACACTTGCACTCATTGTGGTAGAGATGGACATCTAGTAGAGTTTTGCTTTAGACTAGCCAAACAAGAAAAGAAAGAAAGGACTAAGGCTAGGTCTAATTTCAAACAGGCACGTTTCATTTCTCATTATGTGCCTAGGGTGAAGAAAACACCTTTTGTTGCTAAAGACACGAGAAAGGGTAAATCTGATTTTGTGCATAAGAATACTCGTGTTGTGCCTACTTTGTTGCGTCGTGTGTCTCAGTACTGGATTCCCAAAAATCTGAGTTCTAACCCCAGTACCGAGACCTCGACATGTTTTGCTATGTAAGCTTCTCGCGCGAGGAAGGAGAACATATGGCTAGTGATTCCGGATGCTCATGCCACATGTCCGGTGATAAGAATTGGTTCTCCTCCCTCACTCGTGCATCTCGTGCTGAAAGTGTTACTTTTAGAGATGCTTCTTCCTCTTCTGTTGTGGCAAAAGGTACAATAAAGGTAAGTGACAAGTTTATGTTCAAAGATGTGGCTCTTGTTGAAAATTTGAAATATAACTTGCTTTCTGTCTCACAAATGCTTGATGAAGATCTTGAGATAAGCTTTAAGAAAAATGAATGCAAAGTGCTAGATGCTTCAGGTGATCTTGTGTTCAAAATTTCTCGTTTTGGAAGAGTATTTAAAGCTGATTTTGATGCATCACCTTCTTCTAAGCATAGGTGTCTAATTGCCAATGTTTCTAAAGATTTATTCTTTTGGCATCGTACACTTGGTCATGTTGGTTTTGATCATCTTACTCGTGTAAGTGGTTTAGATCTCATACGTGGCTTGCCTAAGCTTAAGGGTGATAGCAATCTAGTATGTTCTTCTTATAGACATGGTAAGATGATTGCAGGTTCACATCCACCTCTTACCATGGTGATGACAAACGCTCCAGGACAGCTTCTACATCTTGATACAGTTGGACCATCTCGAGTTCAATCCTTTGGAGGCAAATGGTATGTGCTCGTGATTGTTGATGATTTTTCTAGATACTCTTGGGTATACTTTATGGCATCTAAGGATGAGGCTTTTAGTCATTTTAGAAGTCTTGTTCTTAGGCTTTCTATTGATCATCCAGGAGCTCTTAGAGCAATTAGAAGTGATAATGGAACTGAGTTTAAAAATTCTTCTTTTGATCTCTTTTGTGCTGAAAAAGGAATTGATCATCAATTTTCATCTCCTAGAGTGCCTCAACAAAATGGTGTAGTCGAAAGGAAAAATAGAACGTTAGTTGAAATGGCTAGAACTATGCTAGATGAGCATCACACTCCTAGAAATTTTTGGGCTGAAGCGATTTCAACTGCTTATTATGTTTCAAACCGTGTGTTTTTTGAGATCAAAATTGGGTAAGACTCCATATGAGCTTCGGTTTGGACATAGACCTTCTGTTTCTCACTTTCGAGTTTTTGGATGCAAATGCTTTGTCTTGAAAGCTGGAAATCTTGATAAATTTGAAGCTAGATCAATGGATGGCTTTTTTCTTGGATATCCTGCTCATACTCGTGGCTATCGTGTGCTTGTTTTGGAGACTAACAAAATTGTGAAAACTTGTGAAGTTACTTTTGATGAGTCTAGTCCAGGTACTAGTCTAAGTGATGCAGGTATAGGCGCATATGTTCAGGGGGAGAAAATCTTTGAAAATAATGGTGATGTTGAAGATGAAACTTTTGCTCAAGGTTACACTCAAATTGAAGGCTTAGATTTTGATGAAACTTTTGCTCCTGTTGCTAGAATTGAAGCCATTAGAATCCTTTTAGCATTTGCTGCATCCAAAGGTTTCAAATTGTATCAAATGGATGTGAAAAGTGCTTTTCTTAATGGCTACATAAATGAGGAGGTTTATGTCAAGCAACCACCTGGTTTTGAAAATCCAAAATTTCCAAATCATGTGTTCAAACTATCAAAAGCTTTGTATGGTTTGAAACAAGTCCCTAGAGCATGATATGATAGGCTAAAAACCTTTTTACTTGAAAGGGGGTTTTCAATGGGAAAGGTTGACAAAACTCTCTTTTTACTCAAGCAAGGCAATGATCAACTATTCGTTCAGATTTATGTTGATGATATTATCTTTGGTGGTTCCTCTCATGTTTTAGTGTCTGAGTTTTCAGAAACAATGAGGAAGGAGTTTGAGATGAGTATAATGGGTGAGTTGACATACTTTTTGGGATTTCAAATCAAGCAAACAAAGGATGGTACTTTTGTGCATCAAAGCAAATACACAAAAGACTTGTTGCATAGATTTGGGATGGAAAACAGCAAACCAATCATGACACCCATGGAGAGCGCTTGCACACTTGATCCGGATGAAGATGGTGAGCTGGTTGATCAAAAGGAATATAGAAGCATGATAGGTTCACTTTTGTACCTCACTGCATCAAGGCCGGATATACAATTTGCTGTGTGCTTGTGTGCTCGTTTTCAAGCTTCCCCACGTGCTTCACATCGACAAGCTGTCAAGCGAATTTTCAGGTATCTTCATGGAACTCAGGATTTTGGTATTTGGCTTTCTACTTCCTCATGCATTAGTTTAAGAGCCTTTTCTGATGCTTATTTTGGAGGATGTAGAATTGATAGAAAAAGTACATCTGGTACATGTCATTTCTTGGGCAATTCTCTTATTGCATGGTCATCTAGAAAACAATCTTCTGTTGCACAATCAACTGCTGAATCTGAATATGTGGCTGCTGCTAGTTGTTGTTCTCAAATTCTTTGGATAGTAGCTACACTTAAAGATTATGGGGTTAATTTGGATAGTGTTCCTCTTTTGTGTGATAACACTAGTGCAATTTGCATTGCTAAGAACCCCGTGCAACATTCTAGAACAAAACACATTGACATCAGAATTCACTTTCTTAGAGATCATGTTGAAAAAGGCAACATTGTGCTTCATCATGTGGATACTAAACATCAATTGGCAGACATTTTTACAAAACCTGTCTTCTTCTCGTTTTGCTTTCATTCGGGGAGAACTTGGGATTGTTCATCCAATGGGTTTGTTTTGAGGGGGAGTTTCCTTGCCAAGTTCTTTCACTTAATGAGCTCACTTTATCATATTTCTTTATATATTATGTAATTGTGCTAATATATGATAATCTAAATTGTTCCACTTGAACTAAAAATGACATTTCGAAATTCCTTGGTTTGATTGCCTATAGCTAAATACTCTGTGGTATCTTACTCTTCTAGGCTTGATATTGAATCTTCTTGACAAATTTGAGCTATGAAGTAAGTGTGTTTTCAACTTTACTCTTTCATAAGACCTTTTAATCACTTTTGCATGTTTACAATCAAAGACAAAGGAAAGAAAAGGGAATCAATAAAAAAGGGTTGTTAAAAGCAAAAGCCTCAAGTTATATGCTTCAGGCATGCTTTCCTTAAAAAGACAAGATGTATGCTTCAAACATGCCACTCCAAGGATATAAAAGAAGTATGTTTCAAGCATGCCACATGCAGTTTATTGTTTAAAGATTAAATTGGTCCACTAGATTGGAGTTGAAACTACTTGCTCGCCCTGATTTGTTAGTTGCTTCAACTTTGAGCCTTTGTTTTTCTACTAAAGGTTTTGCTTAGTACACTACGTCAGGATGGGCCTATAGTAACACGCATATGTGCTACTATAGCTCAAAAAAAGTGTTACTGAGTCCTATTGCAACATATTTTTTTAGTGTTACTATACCCTATGTTGCTATAGAAGGGTCTATTGTAACATGTAACAAGTGTTCTTATATATAAAAAAGATGTTGCAACCATGCTACGGCAACATGCATCAAATGTGTTGCTATAGACTGCAGTAACACATTTTTTAGCAAGAGCAACATAGTAGCGTGTGTTGCCATAGACCCTAGTAACACCGTATTTTTGCTAAAACAACATAGTAGCATGTGTTTCCATAGACCCTAGTAACACATTTTCAGATACAATAATTGAACTTAGTAACACCCTTTTTGAATGACAACAACACAATGTTAAGCTCCTAAAATAAATTTAAATATCTTTATTATTATCTTATTTTTTGTGAATGTACAAATTAAAATTGTTTCATAGAATATCTTTTGATAAGCATAACACATTGTACAATATAAACAATATAAAACACAAATGGCCATAAGTGCAACAATCATAACATATTGCATTGCATCAAACAAATAAATATTTCACACCATTCAATAGAATACATAACGATTCGATTTCTAGAGAAGGCAAATCTTTATTCTAAGAGTTCGAAATACATTGTTCTAAATAAAAAGAATATAAAATATATCTAATATTGCCTAATCTTCATGAAATTCTTTGCTTCTAGATCCTTTCATGTGGTGAGCAACCAAATGTATGAATTTCAACCATTGATTTTTTCAACCTGCACAAAAGAAAGTATTAACCTTTATGATTGCAATTACAGAATATGATATATACACTTCATCACAATTGAAGCAAGAAACAATTAACAAACACAAAATGTTACATGCTAACTTGATAGCGTATAACCTAATGGCCCGAAAAGTCCCATGAATTGCACAAAAAAATAACTATAAAAACCTTATAGCCAGTCTACTATTCTTAACATAACCTTGGTGGATCACTTGAGTACCAGATGCTTACGCACACACCACCGAATTCAGTTTGATGCTCAAGCACCCTTCTAATAATATTAAAGTTCTTTTTTTTGCTCTACCAGAATATTAACTGAAACGCCATTCAAGTGAAGGAGCAATTCATGTTCTACTAAATATTTCATCATTGAAAACTTTTAAAGCATAAATCTCCTCGGTTTAGACTCGGAACAAATAATGTAACTAATACACACTGAGTATTAATACCTACTACCATACAGAACTGTCATGAATCAATTCCCCCCTGAAAGCATATGCAACATTCTTTTCATACTTAACTAGCAAGCCAACAATAGATTTCAAAATACTATGTTAACAGCACATGTTGATGATGCCTTTTCCAGCCTAAACCAGAATGGATTCTACTGGAATAACTAAATTATAAGAATTATTCACTATGTACGCTCAATTAACCTTTCCATGTAACGCTTTTCAGAAAGATATGTAATTACAGAAAACAGGACAGCTGAACTATTGACTAATCCAAAAAAGACCAGTAATAAAAAATATTATTGATACCTACTGAGTGGAGTTTACCAGAATTATCATAATCAAATAGAGGTGAGGAAAAACTCATATGACTACAGCCAAGCCAAGCATATCATATTCTCTTGTGCGTATTAACAGTGCCCTCTCTCTTTCGATCAGCAATGTCCAATCAATGGGAAGCTTCTTGATTCTTTTTTTTTGCGAATAGCTTCATGTTAGGGTCAAAGGTGTGTCAGGTAATACACAAAACATTATTGTAACATACTAAAGCAATTTGGAACATGACATGCCCATAAGGATTACAGGACACACATACATTCCAAAGTGTAGGATCGAAGTATACGAATATAGCAATCAGAGGGGGGGTGAATGATTGTGCGGAAGCTAAAACCAAATTCTTGATCTATTAAAAGTTCACCCCAAAACAGAACCAAATAATTGCCTCGTTTTCGACAAAAATAGAATGACAGAGGTTCGGTAAAACGCGAATTCCTGGAGATCCAACCGTCGGATCGATCTGAAATTTGGACACAAGAAACTAGATTCCATGCATTTAATCGAACCCAAAAAGAATCAGCTCGATCGGACTTACGGATCAAAAGTTATAAGCTTCGCAAGCTTGCTGTTCTAGAACTTGACGAAAATCAATCTAATCGAAACTTGTAGATTGATCAAGAACAACAAAAGATTTATCAACAAAACTTTGAGGAACACTAGATCAATACCCTAGAGAGGTTTTTGATGGATCAAATCAAGATGAAACTCAAAAAACAAAAACCAATCTAGAACTAGAACAAGTATGCAAACAAGAACCAAAATAGAATATTGTAGCACACAAGGAACTAGAAGAATTGATCTTTATTTCTTTTGTCTAAAGTACTCTCATCAAAAGAGTACAAACCCTAAAATTCAGCTTGAGGCTCTCAATGCGCTCAGCTACAATTGATTCGATTGATGCCCTTTAACAGGAGACACCCCTCCTATTTAAAGGACCAACCCACAAGGAGTTCTGAATACGATTCCTATTCCCTTGAAGGAATCTGTATCCAACACAACTCTACTTGGCCCAACCTGGCCGAGTACAACTCTTGTACGCGTATGGCAACCCTACCATACTCACGTGACTAACACTTTGCACGCGTATGGCCACCTGCCATACTCACGTGACTAACACTTTGCACGCGAATGACCTCCTGCCATTCTCACGTGACTAACCATTCTTCATGTGCACCATTCTCTTAGCCCGAACGTCCCGCATGACATCCTTGACCACCAAGACCTTAGTTCCTCCTGAACCTAGTCCCGAACCTCAGTTCCTCCATGAACCTAGTTCGGTCCGTCATCGACCACATTCGTCTTCGAGCAATACCTGCACATGAACAAACCACAAAACAAATCCGAGCACAAGTCCACGACTTGACTCACATCAATCCATGCAAATACTCACACGAGCATTGCATAAAGTCCACTTCAAGCATCATGAAATTCTCACAAATTTCATAATCTCAAAAACAAATCAAACACAATTCCAATTTTGCTCAAAACCCTAATCGAGCAAAAACGCATTCACGACGGACAAGGAAATATGGTCCGGCGTACACATGAAAAAGTCACTCAAGAAGCCATTCACGACGGACCAACAAAATCGGTCCGGTGTACAAGTGAAAGTATCGGTTTCAAGAAGAAATCATTCCGGCGAAAACACGTTCACGGCAGGACTAAAAGAAATCGATCCGTCGTACATGCGAAATCAATCCTCAAAAGCCGTTCACGATCGACCAAAGAAATTGGTCCGACGTACATGCAAAACTTCTTGGTTTGAGAGTTTGGTCACACAAAAGATGACTTCACTGTTTCGTCAAATTGTCGACACAAGCACAAACACATTTTGCAAATTCAATTCTAAGCCAATTTTTCAGCACATGATTTCACAATCTCCCCCTTGATGAAAACATTGGCAACACCACTTAGAATTGAACATTTGGCATTCACTTTACAAAAGATTTGAAATCCAAAGGATCAAAGACCAAAGTAAGAAAACACAGAATTCCCCCTTTGACCAAAAAGCAAAACAAAATCTCCCCCTGAGAAGGAAAATGTGTGTGAATGTGCAATGTGCCCAAAAATTTCAAAATTCTCCAAACTTCTCCCAAAATTCTCAAATTTCCAAACACAACTCCCCTTTTTTCTTCTCCCCCTTTTTCCTTAAACTTTTCAATGATTCCCAAATTTCTCCCCCTTTGACAATGGATTCATCAAGAGTACAAAAGAGAGAATTTGTTCAAAATTTTTCTTGTAGCAATGATTTCACAAGAAGAAACAAGGGAGTGCCAAGATAGAAAAAGATGAGCTCATTCGATCATATAACCTTATATATCACATAATATGCAAAATACATGATCTTGATGTGATTTAACAAGTTAGGGAATGACATGCATCTCAATCTCAATTCAGTCAACTATAGCCAAGTACTAAGCAAAACCTTTAGTAGAAAAAGGCTCAAAGTTGAAGCAACTAACAAATCAGGGCGAGCAAGTAGTTTCAACTCCAATCTAGTAGACCAATTTAATCTTTAAACAGTAAACGGCATGTGGCATGCTTGAAGCATACTTCTTTTATTTCTTTGGAGTGGCATGCTTGAAGCATACATCCTGTCTTTTGAGGAATGGCATGCTTGAAGCATACATCTTATCTTTTAGGAAAGCATCTGAAGCACATAACTTGAGGTTTTTGCTTTTAACAACCCTTTTAAGCGATTCCCTTTTCCTTTATTTTTGATTGTAAACATGCAAGGAGATTAAAAGGTCTTTTGAAAGAGTAAAGCTGAAAACACACTTGCTTCATAGCCCAAATTTGTCAAGAAGATTCAATAACAAGCCTAGAAGAGTAAGATATCACAGAGTATTTAGCTATAGGCAATCACCCAGAGGAATTCCACAATGTCATTTTTAGTTCAAGTGAGACAATTAGATTATCATATATTAGCTCAATTACATAACATATAAAGAAATATGATAAAGTGAGTTCATCAAGTGAAAGAACTTGGCAAGGAAACTCCCCCTCAAAACAAACCCATTGGATGAACAATCCCAAGTTCTCCCCGAATAAAAGCAAAACGAGAAGAAGACAAAGGTTTTGTGAAAATGTCTGCCAATTGATGTTCAGTATCCACATGATGAAGCACAATGTTGCCTTTTTCAACATGATCTCTAAGAAAGTGAAATCTGATATCAATGTGTTTTGTTCTAGAGTGTTGCACGGGGTTCTTAGCAATGCAAATTGCACTAGTGTTATCACACAAAAGAGGAACACTATCCAAATTAACCCCATAATCTTTAAGTGTAGCTACTATCCAAAGAATTTGAGAACAACAACTAGCAGCAGCCACATATTCAAATTCGATTGATTGTGCAACAGAAGATTGCTTTCTAGATGACCATGCAATGAGAGAATTTCCCAAGAAGTGACATGAACCAGAAGTGCTTTTCCTATCAATTCTACATCCTCCAAAATCAGCATCAGAAGAAGATCTCAAACTAATGCATGAGGAAGCAGAAAACCAAATGCCAAAATCTTGAGTTCCATGAAGATACCTGAAAATCCTTTTGACAGCTTGTCGATGTGAAGCACGTGGGGAAGCTTGAAAACGAGCACACAACAAATTGTATATCCGGCCTTGATGCAGTGAGGTACAAAAGTGAACCTATCATGCTTCTATATTCCTTTTGATCAACCGGCTCACCATCTTCATCAGGGTCAAGTGCGCAAGTGCTCTCCATGGGTGTCATGATCGGCTTGCTGTTTTCCATCCCAAAACGATGTAGCAAGTCTCTTGTATATTTGCTTTGATGCACAAAAGTACCATCCTTTGTTTGCTTGATTTGAAATCCCAAAAAGTATGTCAACTCACCCATCATACTCATCTCAAACTCCTTCCTCATTGTTTCTGAAAACTCAGACACTAAAACATGAGATGAACCACCAAAGATAATATCATCAACAGAAATCTGAACGAATAGTTGATCATTGCCTTGCTTGAGTAAAAAGAGAGTTTTGTCAACCTTTCCCATTAAAAAGCCTTTTTCAAGTAAAAAGGTTTTTAGCCTATCATACCATGCTCTAGGGGCTTGTTTCAAACCATACAAAGCTTTTGATAGTTTGAACACATGATTTGGAAACTTTGGATTTTCAAAACCAGGAGGTTGCTTGACATAAACCTCCTCATTTATGTAGCCATTAAGAAAAGCACTTTTCACATCCATTTGATACAATTTGAAACCTTTGGATGCAGCAAAAGCTAAAAGGATTCTAATGGCTTCAATTCTAGCAACAGGAGCAAAGGTTTCATCAAAATCTAAGCCTTCAATTTGAGTGTAACCTTGAGCAACCAATCTAGCCTTGTTTCTAACAACAACACCATCCTCACTTTGTTTATTTTTGAAAACCCATCTAGTTCCAATAACATTAAAATCTGGAGGAGGTGAGACAAGTTTCCAAACTTTATTTCGTTCAAAATTCTCTAATTCTTCATGCATGGCATTGATCCAAGATTCGTCAGATAATGCATGAGATATATCTTTGGGTTCAAAAGAAGCAACTAAAACGGAATGTGCATGAGTGTCAGAATGAATAAACCTGGATCGAGTGACTCTCTCATTTAGGTCTCCAATCATTTGTTCAGATGGATGCATTTTTTGAATGTACAAGGGAGCATTGGCTTTTGAGACTTCTCCTTCTCCTTCTCCTTCTTCATTTTCAGCATGTACAGATGATGTTGTAGCTTGAGGATGGTTAGCTGTAGGTGATGTAGTAGTAGGTGCCAAAGGTGCTACATCTTGTTGTGCATTAGGAAGAGTCAAGACCTCATCTTCAACATCATCATCATCTTCAAAGATTTTCTCCCCCTGAATGTATGCGCCTGTACCTGCATCACTTGGACTAGTGCCTGGACTAGCCTCATCAAAAGTAACTTCACAAGTTTCCACAATTTTGTTAGTCTCCAAAACAAGCACACGATAGCCACGAGTATGAGCAGGATATCCAAGAAAAATGCCATCAGTTGATCTAGCTTCAAATTTATCAAGATTTCCAGATTTCAAGACAAAACATTTGCATCCAAAAACTCGAAAGTGAGAAACAAAAGGTCTATGTCCAAACCGAAGCTCATATGGAGTCTTACCCAATTTTGATCTCAAAAACACACGGTTTGAAACATAACAAGCAGTTGAAATAGCTTCAGCCCAAAAATTTCTAGGAGAGAGATGCTCATCTAGCATAGTTCTAGCCATTTCAACTAACGTTCTATTTTTCCTTTCAACTACACCATTTTGTTGAGGCACTCTAGGAGATGAAAATTGATGATCAATTCCTTTTTCAGCACAAAAGAGATCAAAAGAAGCATTTTTGAATTCAGTTCCATTATCACTTCTAATAGCTTTGAGAGCTCCTGGAAGGTCAACAGAAAGCCTAAGAACAAGACTTCTAAAATGACTAAAAGCCTCATCCTTAGATGCCATAAAATACACCCAAGAGTATCTAGAAAAATCATCAACAATCACAAGCACATACCGTTTGCCTCCAAAGGATTGAACTCGAGATGGTCCAACTGTATCAAGATGTAGAAGCTGTCCTGGAGCGTTTGTCATCATCATGGTAAGAGGTGGATGTGAACCTGCAATCATCTTACCATGTCTACAAGAAGAACATACTAGATTGCTATCACCCTTAAGCTTAGGCAGGCCACGTATAAGATCTAAACCACTTACACGAGTTAGATGATCAAAACCAACATGACCAAGTCTACGATGCCAAAAGAATAAATCTTTAGAAACATTGGCAATTAGACACCTATGCTTAAAAGAAGGTGATGCATCAAAATCAGCTTTAAAGACTCTTCCAAAACGAGAAATTTTGAACACAAGATCACCTGAAGCATCTAGCACTTTGCATTCATTTTTCTTAAAGCTTATCTCAAGATCTTCATCAAGCATTTGAGAGACAGAAAGCAAGTTATATTTCAAATTTTCAACAAGAGCTACATCTTTGAACATAAACTTGTCACTTACCTTTATTGTACCTTTTGCCACAACAGAAGAGGAAGAAGCATCTCCAAAAGTAACACTTTCAAAGACGAGATGCACGAGTGAGGAGGAGAACCAATTCTTATCACGGACATGTGGCGTGAGCATCCGTAATCCACTAGCCATATGTTCTCCTTCCTCGCGAGAAGCCTACATACCAAAACATGTCGAGGTCTCGATCTTGGGGTTAGGAATGAGATTTTTGGGAATCGATCTTGAGACACACGACGCTTTGAGTAGGTACAACACGATAATTTTTATGCACAAAATCAGATTTGCCTTTTCCCATGTTTCTAGGAACAGAAGGTGTTTTCATCACTCTAGGCGCATAAAAATGTGCTTTGCTGAAATTTGACCTAGCCTTAGTTCTTTCCTTCTTTTGCTTTGTTTGGCTAGTCTAAAGCAAAAATCTACTAAGTGTCCATCTCTACCACAATGAGTGCAAGTGTACTTGACATGATGTTTAGCTTTAACAGTAAAAGCACATTTTGTATTCATCATAGTAGAAGATAAAAAACCAGCAGATTGAAAAGCAATTTTCTTAGGCTCATTAGATAACTCAATTTTGCAAGGAGCCTGAACAACGGTCACGAGGTTTAGTTTCATATGTGGCATAAGGATCAAAACCTAAACCTCTCTTGTTTGTGCTAACCTTAGATTGATCCAAAATCATGTTCAACTTCTTCTTGCCATTAGTGAAACGTTCCAAAGAATTTTGCAAGTAATCAACTTTCTTAGCAAGAGTTAAACAATTATTGCAGGAACATCTACTTTTCCTTTTGCTTGCGACAAGTTGAGCATGAGAGAATTTCATGTGAAAGCAAATTATCAGTTAATTGAGAAACCCTAGCATTTGCATCTTTCAATTTTAATTCAAGAGTTGAGCATTTAGAACAAGAAGTTGAATTATGCAAATCATCGATGGAACGACTAGCATGTACAACATGTTTCTCATTTTTCTCATTTAGATGCAACAAAAGAGCATGTTCTTTCCTAAGCAAGGTGAGCTCATTGTAAATTAAGTCACATGATTTGCAAGTATCATCACTAGGAATCAAAGTCTTAAGTCTAGCAATTTCAGCATTCAATGATTCAATAATGAAATCATGTTTCTTAATTTTCTTATCACGTTTGTCAAGCAATTTTCCAAGACGAGCAACAGCAATAGCTAATTCATCATAAGAGGGATCTACCTCATTGAAGTTGCTGTCGTGGTCGTCCTCGGTGAAGCTATCCTTGCTGCTTGCCATGACACATAATCCTATCAAATCATGCTTGCTTGGAGTTGCATCATCTTCGCTGCTCTCCGAGTCCACATCGCTCAAATTGACTTGTTCAAGAGCGGAAAGAACTCGGTGAACCACCTTGCGGTTGATGAAGCTCTTCTTCTTCCTATCATTTGACGAGAACCTTTTCTTCTCATTCCTTACATCGTTGTCCTTCTCCTCCTTTGATGTTTTTCCTGCAAGCTTAGGACAATTTGTGCGAATATGGTTGAGGTCACCACACTCATAGCATCTTGGAGGACCACCTCTCTTTCTCATTCTCACATTCTGCAAAGCTTTGTTAAAGCGAGAAGAGAGTAGTGCCAGATCTTCTTCAGGAAACTCTTCAAGTTGCTCATCTGTTAAAGAAGACATGGAAGACAAGGCAAAGCTAGAAGAAGAATTTGCATTTGACATGTTAGGGTTAGAGATCAAAGCAATTGATTTAATGTTACCCTTTCTGGCAAGAACATCCAACTCATGAGTTTTCAACTTAGAGTAAAGGACATCTAATGTGAGTGTGCTCATGGTAGTAGATTCTTGTATAGATGTTACTTTCATCTCCCACACCGACATGTCCAAAGCACTAAGCAATTGTCGAGCATTTTCAGCATCGGTGTAGCTAACTCCAACGACACGTAGATTGCTAAGAATTTTATTGAAACGTGCAAAGAAGTCATCTACAGATTCACTAGGTTTCATCTCAAAACGCATGTATTCTTTTTTTTGTAAATATCTTGGCGAACCTCTTTGTGAGTGTTAGAACCCTCATGGTAATCACAAAGAGATTTCCATACCTCATATGTGGATCGAAGATGAACCACACGATCAAAGTCGCTGCGTCCCAAGCCTTGGATGATCAAGTTGCGCGCCTTGCTATTTGCTTCAACATGTGTGCGATTGGTGTCGTTGACGTTGTCGTTTGCAGGGACTTCATATGGCTTGTAGACCTTCTCCCAAATTGTGAAGCCCTGTACTTGGATGAACGCCTCCATCTTGGCCTTCCAAAACTGAAAATCAACACCATCGAACACACATGGTTTTGTCGAATAACGATCCATTGATCTAATCACCGGTTAAGATAGATTAGAGAAACCTTGCTCTGATACCACTTGTAGGATCGAAGTATACGAATATAGCAATCAGAGGGGGGGTGAATGATTGTGCGGAAGCTAAAACCAAATTCTTGATCTATTAAAAGTTCACCCCAAAACAGAACCAAATAATTGCCTCGTTTTCGACAAAAATAGAATGACAGAGGTTCGGTAAAACGCGAATTCCTGGAGATCCAACCGTCGGATCGATCTGAAATTTGGACACAAGAAACTAGATTCCAGTACGAATCGAACCCAAAAAGAATCAGCTCGATCGGACTTACGGATCAAAAGTTATAAGCTTCGCAAACTTGCTGTTCTAGAACTTGACGAAAATCAATCTAATCGAAACTTGTAGATTGATCAAGAACAACAAAAGATTTATCAACAAAACTTTGAGGAACACTAGATCAATACCCTAGAGAGGTTTTTGATGGATCAAATCAAGATGAAACTCAAAAAACAAAAACCAATCTAGAACTAGAACAAGTATGCAAACAAGAACCAAAATAGAATATTGTAGCACACAAGGAACTAGAAGAATTGATCTTTATTTCTTTTGTCTAAAGTACTCTCATCAAAAGAGTACAAACCCTAAAATTCAGCTTGAGGCTCTCAATGCGCTCAGCTACAATTGATTCGATTGATGCCCTTTAACAGGAGACACCCCTCCTATTTAAAGGACCAACCCACAAGGAGTTCTGAATACGATTCCTATTCCCTTGAAGGAATCAGATTCAACACAACTCTACTTGGCCCAACCTGGCCGAGTACAACTCTTATCTGCGCGTATGGCAACCCTACCATACTCACGTGACTAACACTTTGCACGCGTATGGCCACTGCCATACTCACGTGACTAACACTTTGCACGCGAATGACCTCCTGCCATTCTCACGTGACTAACCATTCTTCATGTGCACCATTCTCTTAGCCCGAACGTCCCGCATGACATCCTTGACCACCAAGACCTTAGTTCCTCCTGAACCTAGTCCCGAACCTCAGTTCCTCCATGAACCTAGTTCCGGTCCCGTCATCGACCACATTCGTCTTCGAGCAATACCTGCACATGAACAAACCACAAAACAAATCCGAGCACAAGTCCACGACTTGACTCACATCAATCCATGCAAATACTCACACGAGCATTGCATAAAGTCCACTTCAAGCATCATGAAATTCTCACAAATTTCATAATCTCAAAAACAAATCAAACACAATTCCAATTTTGCTCAAAACCCTAATCGAGCAAAAACGCATTCACGACGGACAAGGAAATATGGTCCGGCGTACACATGAAAAAGTCACTCAAGAAGCCATTCACGACGGACCAACAAAATCGGTCCGGTGTACAAGTGAAAGTATCGGTTTCAAGAAGAAATCATTCCGGCGAAAACACGTTCACGACAGACTAAAAGAAATCAGTCCGTCGTACATGCGAAATCAATCCTCAAAAAGCCGTTCACGACTGACCAAAGAAATTGGTCCGACGTACATGCAAAACTTACTGGTTTGAGAGTTTGGTCCAGCACAAAAGATGACTTCACTGTTTGCTGTCAAATTGTCAGACACAAGCACAAACACATTTTGCAAATTCAATTCTAAGCCAATTTTTCAGCACATGATTTCACACAAAGCATAGGCATAATAACTCTCTGATGGGATTAGAATCATCCACAAATACTTGTTAAAAGGAGAACTCTAGCACAATTATCAATTTGGGAGATCACATCCATGCAAATTAATGATACAATTTATGAACTCTTTTAAGCATTTCATCAAACACCTTGCATGAACTAAGAATCCAAAACACCTCAAGTACTAAATGGGGCTTGACTGCTCACCATGGGGAGGAGGCAAGAGGTCCACTGGCTGGGGCATTCGGCCAGGGGGCTGGAGGAGCAGCCGGCCGCGGGAGAGAAGGGCGCCACCGGAGCAGGAGCTCACCGGCTTGGAAGTAGGGAGACGGCGCCGAGCTGGAGAAGAGGAGCTACATCGGCCGGGGTGGCGAGGAGCCAGAGGGAGGTGGCGTTAGCGACACCGAACTGGGGTAGGGCCGCGCCGGCTGGGGGAGATCGGGAGGAGGGACGCCGCTCGGGGAGGAGCAGCGCCGGGCTGGGGGTGACCGGGAAGCAGTGGCGCCGAGCTGGGGAGACCGGGAGCGGTGCCGGCTGCTGGGGGGCCAGGGAGGCGGCGACGTGGACCGGCATGGAGGGAGAGGCAGCGTCTGGCTGGGAGGCCAGGGAGGCGGCGGCGTCGAGTAGGAGAGAGGAGCCAGCAGGCGCAGCTCGGGGGGAAAAGGAGTAGGGGGCCGGGAGGCACTCGGGCTGGTGGGGAGGCTAGGGTTAGGTGGAAAAGAAATAAAGAATACATGATTTTATTTCCCCACCTACCCCTTTTAACTTCCAATATGCAACTGACTGGGATATATATCCAAACGGATAGCTTAAAATATATGGTAAATTCATATGTCATTTAATTAAGGACAATTAGCATATGTGTGTGCACTTTTTTATATAATAAAAGTATAGCGTAGCTGTCAAACAAATTTGGTTACGAATAGAGAGGTTGTTTGGTCATATATATGTTTTTAATTTATTGCAATTAAGTCATGTGTTACAATCTACCTCTAAATGTGTTACTGTAGTATTATTATTCACACCTTACTACCATGTGTTACAATGTTCCTCTGTAACATATTATGTGTTGCTGCTGTAGTTTCCTGTAACACTTTTCACATCTCATTAAATATGTGTTACAACATACCTTTGTAACACAAATTATATGTTACTACAATATCTCTTTGTAACACATTGTTCAATATGTTACATAAATGTGTTACAGAAGATATGTTTTGTAGTAGTGGTACTTGGCTATAGTTGACTGAATTGAGGTTGAGATGCATGTCATTCCCTAACTTGTTAAAATCACATCAAGATCATGTATTTTGCATGTTATGTGATATATATGGTTATATGATCGAATGAGCTCATCTTTTCCTATCTTGGCACTCCCTTGTTTCTCATTGTGAAATCATTGCTGCAGGAAAAATTTTGAACAAATTCTCTCTTTTGTACTCTTGATGAATCCATTGTCAAAGGGGGAGAAATTTTGGGAATATTTGAGAAGTTCAAAGAAAAAGGGAAAAAGTTTTTTGGAAATTTGAGCATTTTGCAAGTTTGGAGAATTTTGGAATTCTTGGACACATTGCACATTCACACACATTTTCATTCTCAGGGGGAGATTTTGTTTTGCTTTTTTTGTCAAAGGGGGAGTTTCTGTGCCTTCTCACTTTGGTTTTGGTGTTAATCCTTTGGATCTCAAAATCTTTTGTAAAAGAGAATGCCAATGTTCAAATCTAAAGTGGTGTTGCCAATGTTTTCATCAAGGGGGAGATTGTGAAATCATGTGATGAAAAATTGGCTTGATGATGATTTTAAACTTGTATAAATGTGTTTTGTGCATGCTCATGCGTTTATCTTTTGCGCCAAACAAAATTTCCAAGAAACAGTAAATTTCATGTGTATGACAAACCAAATTTTTTGGTCTGTCATAAACGTGTTTGTGGCGACCTTGTTTTTCATGTGTATGACAAACCAAATTCTTTGGTCTGTCATAAACGTGTTTTTGGCAACCTCGCTTTTTCCCATGTATGATAAACCAAATTTTTTGGTCTGTGATAAACGTGTTTGTGGCGACCTTGTTTTTCATGTGTATGACAAACCAAATTCTTTGGTCTATCATAAACGTGTTTTTGGCAACCTCGCTTTTTCCATGTATGACATACCAAATTCTTTGGTCCGTCACAAACGGGATTTTTGATGCTTGTTTTCGCCATGTATGTCGGACAAATTTTTTGGTCCGCCATGAACTGATTCTTCTAGGGTTTTGAGACATGTGTGCGCTGGACTGGATTTTGGTCCATGATGAATGTCTTTTTGCTCAGTTAGGGTTTTGAGCAAATTTGAAATTGAATCTTGATTTGAATTTGAGATTATGAAATTAGTGTGAATTTCATGATGCTTGTTTTGAGGTGGATGTTATGCAATGCTCATGTGAGTAGTTGCATGGATTGACTTTGAGTCAAGTCGTGGACTTGTGCTCGGAATTGTTCTGTGGTTTGTTCATGTGCAGGTATTGCTCGAAAACGAACGTGGTCGATGACTGGACCGGAACTAGGTTCATGGAGGAGCTGAGGTTCGGGACAAGGTTCAGGGAGGAACTGAGGTCTTGGTGGTCAAGGATGTCATGCGGGACGTTCGGGCTAAGAGAATGGTGCACATGAAGAATAGTTAGTCACGTGAGTATGGCTGGTGGCCATGCACGTGCAAAGTTTTAGTCACGTGAGTATGGTAGGGTTGCCATACGCGTGCAAGAGTTGTACTTGGCCAGGTTGGGCCAAGTGGAGTTATGTTGGATACATACTCCTTCTAGGATTAGGAGTGGGAATCCTTTTAGGAGTAGGAATTGTATCCAGGACTCTCTGTGGTTTGCTCCTTTAAATAGGAGGGGTTGTCTCCTGTTGAAGGGCAATAAAACAGAGCTGAGCGCATTGAAAGCTTAGAGCTTTTGTTTTAGGGCTTGTACTCTTGTGTTTGGAGTACTTTAGACAAGAGAGAAATAAAGATCAAATTCTTCAGATCCTTTGCGTGCTACAGTAACCTCGTGCTACAGTACCCACGAGGTCCTGTTTATCCAAGTTTTTGGGTTTCGTTTTCTCTCTGGTTTTTAGGTTTAGTAGATGGATTTTTCGTCTACTTTGTTTCTTTGAGTTCCTTCGTGATTGGATCAATCCAAAACCTCTCTAGGAATTTGTTTTACAGTTCTTCAAAGTTCTGTAGGTTGATCTTTTGTCGTTTCTGTTAAACCTTCAAGTTTACGTTAGATCAATTCTCGTCATCTTCTGCTATAGAAAGCTTGCGAGGTTCATAACTTTTGATCCGTAAGTCCGATTGAGCTGATTATTTTTGAGTTCGATTCGTATTGGAATCTAGTTTCTTGTGTCCAATTTTTAGATCGTTCGGACGGTTGGATCTCCAGGAATTCGTGTTTTACCGAACCTCTGTCATTCTGTTTTTGTCGAATACGAGGCAATTATTTGGTTCTGTTTTGGGGTGAACTTTTTATTTGGTTTTAGCTTCCGCACAATCATTCACCCCCCTCTGATTGCTATATTCGTGTCTTTTGATCCTACAGAGTACTCTCTCACAAATCCTTTGACTATGATATTTTCGTAACACTTGTTGGTACTTGGCCGCTCGGAGGGCAGCTCGATCTTGATATTCTTCGAGTAAGTTTACGTCATCCGCTCGTGTATGCTCTTGTTCCTTTTTTGAGTAGTTCTCCACCCTAGGTGATTCGTGCGTTAGCTCGATCGGGAGCACAGCTTTAGCTCCATAGACCAAGAAAAACGGCATTTCACCGGTGGCCTGATGTAACATCCTCAAATTTATAACAATTTAAAAATCAAATATTAAAATGTGAAATTACTTTCATGATGCATTTCTTGATTTTATGTGCATTCAGTGAATTAGCACTTGAATGGAAATGAATATAGGAATTAAGAAAAGAGAGAAAAAGAGAAATAGTAAAATGGTAAAAGATTAAAATTACCATAGTAAATTTTGGGATAACCTTGGAATACCCTAGAAATCACCTTTGGCTGGTCAAAAGTAGATGTGAATCCAATTGCAAGTTGATAAGATAAATTTAATGAAGAAACTTATCCTTGACCAGGCCTTGTCAGAATTTTGTAGCAAATTCTAGACCGTTCCAGCACTTAAGATTTTTACCATGCGAGATAAGTTACTTTATACTTGTCCACGAAAATTTACAAAAATTATTGACTGCATTTACTATTTCTTCTTATTTAATCTTTCCAATCCTGAAATTCTGCAAAACGCAGTTAAATAATTTTTACAAAATAAATGCTAAGGTTCTAGTTCTGAAATTTTTATGATATATCCCTGAAACTAATTTAGACCTTGTGTAAAAATATAAAAAATTATTAAGTTCATTTAAGCTCTCAAATAAATCCTTTTCCGGATTTAGGAATTCTGTATAATCTTCATTGTCAGAATTGTAATAAAATATTTACTGCGAATTTTAATCCCAAATTTTTACTAAAGGTAGAAAACTTATCCAAGACTGTCCACAAAAATTTTAGAAAAATCTGTATGTGATTTGACCACTCAAAGAAATACGTTTGCTCTGTGCTGTACTGTTTTAGAGGGGGAAACGAACTTGGTTTGCTCTCTGTGTCCGACAAATGGGCCCTTGTCCCCACCAGTCAGCTCTTCCTTGCTCTCTTCTTCTCCATGGCTCCAGAATCAGCTACGCCATTCCTTCCCTCTGTCCAATCAAAACCAAGTAAGGAATTGACCAATTTAATGAGCTGCCGTATACTGCCAAAACCCGGCCACCGCAGCACCGACCTTGCCCTGTGCCGTCGCAAAAATCGAGCCGCTATTCCAGCAGCAACCAAACCGAATTCACACCCTGTAGCCACTGCCATTGATGCCTATTTAAGCAACTAGAACTGCACTTGGAGCATCACCTCGCTCCCCAGAACTTCACCACTGCCGCACAAGGCTCCAATTTGGGACACCTTTGCTTCTAGCCATGCTCCGGCTAACTTTTCCATTGCCGGCCACCATGGATGAACTCCTGCTCCACCATGCTATTCTTCAATTCCTTGTTCTAAGAGCATCATCACTCATCACTGATCAAAACCCCCAAGTCCATTGGTCCTTCCCTTAGCCGTGCGGCTACTGCCACGGAGCTCCCCTGCCGCCGGCGCTCCTCACCGTTGCGCCACCACTACAAGCCGTCGTAACTCCGGCCGTCGCTTCCTGTGGACTCGGTGAGACCCCAGCATGCCATTTTTGGCTTCACCTCTTCTTTCCCATGCTTGCCTTGACTGCTAGCTACGCCACCTGAAGCTTACTCCCATGGCGGTACTGTAGCTTCGAGCTACTGTTCAACCAAGTAGAAGATTTCCATCTTAGTTAAATCTATGTGCATGTGTATCATATAAAATCTTCAACTAAGTTTGCAATTAACGAGGTGTAGCAGAGAGACCATTAGGAAATAAACATGGTTGGTTGTCTAGTTTAGAATAATAGGTAAGTTACAAACTTGTTAGACTGAAATAAAAACTCCTATTGCAGTCATGCTTAATACCTCAAAGAAATAATCTAGCTTTCTTAACTCAAGCAACATTGTAGTCCATTGGTATTGCGCCATGAAAGCTCTTGAACAGTAAATTGTAAACTAGAATAATGGTTTAACAATGTACGTGACAAAGTAGAGCCATCCACTCACATGGTTGGTGAACTTTTAGTCATCAGGTAAAAGAATATAAGTTAGACCCTTGAATGATTTCCATTGGTTCAGACAATTAGTTTTAATGAAAATTTACTAAACTCTAACATAAGTTTTGATTGGAACAATCCTCCCGAATAGATTTACCGACATGAAAGTAATATAGGGAACCCTGTATGAGTTGGTGTTTTGAAAATAAGAATAGGAAGTACATAGCCCTACGATAATAATCAAGATTCCGGCATAAGATGTCATACTCAAAAGTAAAATAAACTTTAATTAGATTTAAACTAATTTTGCTCGTAACCTTACCTTTCCTGTGCCTCTGACCAGAATATAAGTTACGATGAAAGATGTAAGTATTAGTATTAACACTTGTAAAATCTGTATTTAAATACCTCTAGTTCAATACTAGTTAATCTTGCAATGATAATTCACATGCATGCAATCTAGGACATTTTGTTTAAAGCCGTAATGCTCTTTTAATTGAAAACATCGCGGATAAAAGTGGAATGTTGCGGAAATAACTTTGAAACACTCTTAGTGATACCCCCAGCTAATTCCTGAGAAATGGATAAATAATTCTTTAAGTTGCACCAAGAACATAAAACGAAAATCGAATCAAGTTATCGCGTAAACTTTAATAACACTTAAGCCTTTTCGGTAACCCATAGAATAACTCGTCTAAATGCAAATTTTAGGATGAATAACTCAGAACCACTCTTTGGTATTTGGACTACCACATTATAGAAAAATATTTAAATTTAATCTTTCTTTGCATCTGAATCCCGTTAGTATAATAACCTTAAGTGTTATGGTTAAACATCACATTTATTGAATAATTTTCGCATAAGGGAACTTTAGTTAAAATGCTTGCACCATAAGAATGATGGTGTAACCATGTAAATACAACCAATAGTCTCATTCGGTAAACCCAACTCGTATAAATCATTTGTTGGTACAGATTTGAGCTAGGTCTATGTTAAACCTTAGTGATCACTTATATAGAAAACATCTCGGATAAAAGTCAAATATCGTAGAATTAACTCTAAAACATTCTTAAAGACATCCCCAGCTAATGCCAGAAAAATGAGTGAAAGAACATGTATAGTATAGTTACAAACTTAGAATGAAACTTGATTTGATTAGCGTTACTTTTGTGATCATTTAAGCCTATTCGGTAGCCCGTAAAACATCTCGTCTAATTACAAATTTTGTGAAGAATAGCCTAGAAATGGTCTTTAGGATATGATTTGCAGTAATATAGAAAAATATTCTTATTTCATCTTGCTTAGGATCTAAATCCTAATAGAACAAAACCCGTTCATAATAAAGTTGCAAGAAAGGAATATTATGAATAGTAAAGTTTAAGAAACTTGTAACCAATGTATACTTCTATTAATCCAAACAAGTTTTGCTTCTTGAATTCGGAGTTTAACGTATTTAAATTTACAATCTTAGCTTCCTAAATTCGTAAAAATAAAATAAGAATGAATCATAAGGAATAGGTGTCTGTGCAATGCAGCCCTCAAACTGTTAAACAGTAGTAAAGACCCATGCTTGTTTCGTGTAATGTTTGTCAGTTGAATTTCCATCTGATTTCCTTTTGCCCTTATTGAAACTGTTATTTGCCATTTGCTATCTTTTCCGCTATACGACGTGTAGAATCCGACGTCTCGGACTTCGTCATCGACAATCTCAAGATTACGTCTTCGACTCGTCGCTAAAGACAACAAATAGCAAGGCAAGCACCCCCTTTGAGCATTTTGAACCCAGATTTCATAATCAACTAAAATGTGATTAAGAATCTTCCTGCATGCTTATATTTCGATAAATCCTTATTTTGTGTTACTTGGTAGTTATAACCCAAATTGATGGATTCCCTTAATCATGTTGACATACGATCCATGAAAACCATAGGAATGGTTAAGTTCTTTGAACTGGGTATAATCGTTTATTAATCTGCATATGCTTAGCACTGCTTTAGATCAATGTTGGAAATGTTTACACCCACACACCTTTCTTTACAAATCTTTTTATGGTTTATTTCAGCAGTAAAGGATACTGGTAGTTTGGTAAAAATGAAAATGAAACTATTGATTTCGACGTGGGTGATTATTGGCAATAGCCGGTTGTACATGTTTTAACGTGTACGTAGCTAGGGTGGAGTTATCGCCCATGTCATTTTAAGGACCAAACATGGTGTCCCGCGATCCAAGATAACCGTACATCCACAAGTACTGGACTGGGACAGTCTTAACTTATTAAATTATTTGGGAATTAGCTTTGCACATTGGTAGGCAGTTGTAGCACGGGCATTCCGGATATTGGTTTGCTTGAGGGAGGTGTCATCACCGAGGTGTTGGCATCTGCCGTTGTAACGGTGTACGCCTGGCTATGAATCGGGGCTGTTGTTGTACCATTTGAGCCGCGGGCTCCTGAATACTATTGCTTCACTGTTTGTTTGCTTCCATCATAGTCAGGAGTAACGTCATTGGGCTAGTGCAAAGTTAAGGTCCAAGTAACGAACAGTTTCGTTATGAACTCTCTGGTGGCACACCAAAGGAAGTGTGCTAATGTACTGCCACAAAGGGAGAACATATCTTGTGGGTAAAGCTGTACAACTCTGCAAAGATTAAACTAATCGATTAGCCGTGTCCACGGTTATGGACGACTTGGTGAACCCACACTAAGTTAGTTGTGTTCTATTTTATAAAACTCTTGATAAAATGATTTGGAAAATGATTCACATTTGTTAAATATCACTTATTGTTATATTTGTTCGTATAAGACCATGGAGGGTCTTTTCCGTTATCTTTACTCACAAAAGGGCCGTGAGTGACTTATTGTTATTTCTGTCAATACTTTGATACTTTGATTACTTATCAAACTGTTTCAAATTCAGTTTATGCTTTCCATTACTATTCAGTATTTACAATTCAAATCTTCGCTTTATGCAAAACAACCGTAGAAACCCACTTTCTATTCAGCCTGCATATATTTCAGGATTTGCAAACACTACAAGTCTTGCTGAGTACGCAACGTACTCACCCTTGCTATTATTGTTGTTTTTAGACAGGAATCCTCGACAGGTACTGCGACGCAGGAAAACGGGATTGTTAACGACGATTCTTTCTAAGGCTCTACCTTGTCAGTTGCCTGTGGATTATGTGGCAAACTACAAGACATCTGATTCTTTTGGCTATGTTTAGTCGACCTTGTCGGTCATATTGTATCAATACTTCCGCTGTAATAAAATATGAAACTTTTGTATGGTTGTGATTCCAAATTGTGTTTTGTGCGTGCCAGCCACTGATCATGGGAATGGTACAGTATGCACATTAGAACCTTGCTTTTATGTTTGCACTGTAGCATAAAAGTGAGGGTCTCACACCTGACTAGCCGAGGTTCGAATGGCCCACAGCACCGAGGTAGCTCCTTCGCCCATCGAGTCGAATAGGCCTTGACTCCAGTAAAATCATTATTTTCGACTCACAAAGGAAACCCATATAAGTTTTGGAACACATCATAGGGTTGCTTAACAAGTAATATTGTCTTTTCATTATTATTCTAGTAATATTTCCTTGCAGTGAGTCGACCTCTAATAATTACTATCTGTAATCACGCGCAGTGCATTCACATGGTTCCAGGCACAGAATCATGGTGAATTCAAGGAGGCATTTGATGTTATAACCGACTTTCCAGTACGAAGCGAATATTCATGTGTTGTACCATATTTTCATGCCGATAATGCTTTTTACCCTTCAACGGCAATAATGTTTTTCAATTTTTCTCACCACAGTGTATGAGGCAGGAGTCGGGAAACAACTTATGCGGTGAGTTCATGCGTCTTTTCAACACCAACCGCAAGCAGCTAAGAAGTACCGAAGAGGTGTGTACATATATACTTATTGATTCCTAATTGTCACTTCCTACACAAGTTCACGGATTGATTAATTTCTTTCACTTCACCTAATGACAGCTCGCCAAATGTGAGAAAGGCATACTCCCACCGCATCGAGTCAACGCAATCCAAGAACAACTCGCCAGCTTCCTTCTTGATGAGGTCATATCTACAAATGGCAAATTTTATGAACGTGCGTTCAAAGCGTGCCCTACAATGAGAACTAGTGAATTAACGGGCTCAACTTCGGCTATAAAAAGCGATGGACATAAAGAATGAACTCTTTTGTATTTGAATTGCAAACTTGAGTCCGCTCATGTGTACTTCATAGAATATGCACTCCTCGTGACTCAAGCCTCACACTTCTAACCAACCCACCCACCATCGCGTACTGATATACATAGAATATGCACTCCTTTTGAACTTTCCTGAAACGAGGCATCAGTACCGGTTCGTAACACCAACCGGTACTAATGCCCTCATCGATTCGCTTGTGTTACGAACTGCATCGATGCCCGTGGCATCGATGATCGGTTAGTGCTCTGAACCGCATCGATATGCCCTCATCAGTACTGGTTCGTGTTACGAACCGGTACTGATGCCTCATTTCAGGAATTTCAAAACGAACCGGTACTGATACCCTCATCAGTACCGGTTCAAATCTAATTTGGAGTTATGTGCCGGTAGGAAAGCCCTTTTTTTTAGTAGTGCGATGAGCGGTCTACGACGCGTCCCGTCCAGCGACGTCACAAAGAAGGAGCCTACGGCGGTGTGGGAGGAGTACTGAGGCAGCTCGATCGCGGATGGCCTGCGGGCAGTTCCGTGCTGTGCCAGCGCAGCACGAGTCGAGATTTCGGTCCGGCCACCCAGTTACATCGATTTGCTAGCAAAGTGGTGGCAAGAACTGGCGATGAAGCAGCATTTTTTCTTCAAACCAAAAAAAAGTAACTAACTACATGGGTGAGAGAAAAAGGTGAAAGTAATTACTAAAATTATTTGATGTACATAGTCCTGATGTTTGCTAATCCTACAAACATACGAGAGTATTGTCTGCAGTTCATAATGCAACCGATTAATGATGATACTTTCTCCACCAGAACAGCTCATTCTTGTGCTAATATATATAGGTGAAGCTAAGACATTTCTTTGAGCACGATCGATATTCTATACTGTTATAACTATGCAGTCAATTGGTACAGTTTGAAGAGGGTCAAGCTAGCTAGCTACCTTCTGCACTAAACTTCACTGCGAATTGATCAATGACAGGTAGAAAGAAGCGCACATGCATGTCTGGGACACTTTACTTTTTTGAGCGGCATGCCTGGAATCACTACTACAGAACTGGTCATCACAAGCGGTTTGTAACCGCTTTCAGAAGCGGTTTTAGAACCGCTGGTAAGCAACCGGGAGTGATACCCTTCGGGGTATCACAAGCGGTTCGGACAACCGCTTGTGGTGAGACACCACAAGCGGTTCAAAAGGCGTTCAGGAAGGCTCGGGGGACCGCCACGTGGGAGATCTTCACAAGCAGTTTGTGTTATAAACCGCTTGTGAAGACTTCCTCTCCACAAGCGGTTCGTATTACAAACCGCCTGTGGAGGTGCTCTCTCCACAAGCGGTTGGAGATAATAACCGCTTGTGGAGAGGCATTGTATATTATATATTCAATATATAATATGTTTTTGAGTAGGGTATCAATATGTATGGATTTTGGCATTAAAAATATATAGAAATATTTGATTTTTTATACAATTAAATATATATTACTCATGCGTACTCATTGAAATAATCACAGATCATTTACAGAAAAGTACGAACTTAATAGACTAAAAGATGGATAGGTTTGATGGACACATGAAATAATGAGCACTTTTACAAGTTTGATTTACACATAAGCAACTTTTACAAGTTTGAAAGAATAAAAGGGTGAATCTCGAGCTGATTTAATTCTTGCGTGCATCGCTGTTTACGTCCTTGGTCGACGTTGATGTCAGTTCACCTGTCCTTATAGAAGGACAATCTCTCCAACCCGGTGTGTGGAACTCGCCGTCAGGGGATACAATCTCGTCGACAATAAAGCCAATGAGTTGTTCTTGGAGTGCTTCAACCCGGTGCGGCGGGATCACATCTTGCACATCGATGTTGGGCTGACAAAGAACGAAATTAATAAATCTCTGAGCATGTAATTAAAGTGTAAGTATTAATTGATATGTGCACTCACCTCGTTGTCGCTTATGGGCACATCGCCGTGGGTAATATTTTGCACGTAGTGGCACACATAATAGCCACATAAGTTGTTTCCAGCTGTCTGTTTTAATACTCGAGTGCTTATTTGGACAGTGAATTCATTCTCGAAATGTCCTTGTTGCTTCTTGCGAAACCTTGCGAATGCCCTGTGTGACGCGTTATTATGAATAGCAATTATCAGACTTGGAATTAGCAAGGTATTTCAATATAATAAGGAAACAATTGTATATATATTTGCTATAAACCTGTTTAGGACATCAATGATATACTGATATTGTTCCACCGGTCCCCTTTTTGAGTCTTGAACAATGATCTTGCTACTATCAAGCTTGATGACCAAAAGGATCCAGTGATACCTGGTCATATATTGCGACATATATATAACTAGCTAGCAGTATTATCAATGCCTTGGAAAAGAAAAGTTTATTAATGCGTTATGAGAACACGTAAATATACGTACATGAAGTTGAAGGGCAGAAGTATGTATGGTTTGTAGTGTTGTCCCATGAATGCATCTAGAACGTAATCCTCAAGAGCCTTAGCGCTGTATCGAAAGACGATCTCATTGACAATTTCCGGGTCGAGGAAGCCCACGTTGAATATGTTCTGTTTTCTACATCGTTGTATCTCCATTCTACGTAGAAATGGATAAGTTATTAGAGTTGCACTTCTATGGTACAAGGAAGAAAATGGTAAAGTTATGAGCTTGATACTTACAGGCACCAAAGACTCATGAGAGACACGTTCATAGAGTCGCTATGGTAGATATTGTATATGTCTTCGAATTCGAGCCATATGGTGTTGTCCCCACGATAGAAATCTTCTTGTCTGACCCGGAGGGGGAACATATTTCTTTGTTGAGCAGACTCTATCATGTACCATTCATGAAATTGTCGCATCTTGGTTGGCAGGTCCTTTATCTTATTTGGGTCGATTAACTCCCGGCCAAGCTTATATTGACATCTGACTTCTGCCATTGGGAGAACATCTGATCCTAGAGCACCAGCTACGGAACTGAGTCCTGCCTCCTTCATAAATCTCTCAAGGTTCTCCTGATCTTGCCGCAGCTGATCTTGATCTCTCTTTGGCACCGCCTGACCCCGTTTACTCTTCCGTGTAGCCTTTCTTATTGTACGTTCGTAGTTGGATGGCACAGGGAGTGGCTTTGCACGGCAGGTCAAGAAGTGTTCCATCACTTTTGGATCAATTTGTACGTTTGGGTTAGCTGACTTCTTTGGAGCGAAATGTGTAGCCACTTCTTTGGTTATGACAGCGGAATTCTCCTCGTCGGTCCGATCATATGCCCTCTTTGGAGGTTCCTTTACCCTTTTTGACCGGCTGGACTGTGCCTTCATGGGAGCAGGTGGAGTAGTATGGCTCCTGGGCTTCTTCCTCGGAGGAGATGGTGGAGGCGTGGTCTGTCGTTGTGGAGGAGGTGACGCTGAAGGAGGCGTCGGTTGTCGAGGAGGTGTCGGTTGTCGTTGCAGAGAAGGTGTCGGTTGTTGTTGTGAAGGAGGCGTCGGTTGTCAAGGAGGTTTCGGTTGTCGTTGCAGAGGAGGCATCGGTTGTTGTTGTGGACGAGGAGTCGGTTGACGTTGTGGAGGAGACGAGATTCCTCCAGCCGGCGGCTCCGATTGCGATTCAACTCTTGCCGGAGATGATGCCTCCATGCCATCTGGAAATATGATCATCCTTTTTCGCCAGAGGATGATATTGTGGAGGGCCTGTCCAAGCTTGGTAACGTCGTCGCCTCCAGCAATATCGAGTAGTAGTTCTTCAAATCCGCTCAGCACCTCCTCCACAACGACTTTCAAGTAGCCCATCGGTATTGTGTTGAAGTGGAAGGTCTGGCCCGGCGACACCGGCAATGCCATGCCGTAAGCCACCTTGATGGAGAGGTTGCGCGCATCAACGTGTAGCTCACACTGGCGTAGAACCATTATGTCATCAACGGGATAATGGGCTTGCAAGTCTTCGTCCCCTTGAGGGGCCCCGGTTGACGCGCAGCTGCTCCGCCGCGCTGAGGGGCTGATCGCGGCGTCCGGCTGATTGATTGGACCTGCTGATCCCTGAAAGTTACTGAGAGCTATCTGCACTTGTTGCGCAACTTCTTGCGCAACTTCTTGCGCCACTAGGTCTCCAATGCTAGCCTGGGTTGCTCTAAGCTCCCGTTCCAATTGGCGCATTTTATTTGCTTCTCTTGTTTTGGTTCTCTGGCGGCTCCTGTATGAAAGCATATCCTTCACGAAACTGTACTTCCATGGCGTCTTGCCAAAACCTCGTGTCCGTCCCGGGTGCTCAGGGGTTTGGAGGGCATGTGTTAGCTCATCGTTCTCCCTGTCTACCACAAAAGAGCCTGACTGAGACTGCTCGACGGCTTGTACAATTCTCTGGCCAACATCTTGTACATTTGGTAGCATCACCAAACTGCCATCATCTGCAAGGCTCCCCCCGTGACCCATGAACCAATTGCGCAGGCGCTCTTCCCACAAAGCAGTAACCGGTGTGACGTCCTTGGCCAATAATTCTTCTTCTTTCTTGTCCCATTTCGGTACAGCCTTGAGGTAACCACCGGTGCCGAGATGGTGGTGGTACTTCTTCATCTGTGCATTGGTCTTATTCTTCTGACTTGCAGCCTGGCCTTGGTGACATCTTGTACTCCTCGAATGCTTGGTGATCGGCCAGATTAGGAAATTGGTTGAAGTCAGGTCTTTCTCCCTTCTGCACGTACTTTTTGCTGAGAGCCGACTTCCATGACTGAAATGAGAGTGCCATCTTCTTCAAAGTATAATTCTTGGCCTTGTCTCCAAACCCTTGAGGAAATGTGAAATTTTCCAGAATATCTTGCCAGAGGAGGTCCTTGGTAGCTTGAGGAACTTCAGCCCATTTATTGATGCTAATTGGGACGTGATCTCTTACGTGGTAACCACAGGCGTTGTTGAACGGCCCAACTGCTGAAAGAGGGGCAATCGGCTTCCCATCCTTGTCAATATCGGTAAACACATGCTTTGTGGACGGCTTCTTGTTAGGTCCCCGATTCTTGGATTGGTTGCTCGATGTACCAAGCTTTAAATAAACAAACATATATATAACATGTCAGAGTGTATTCTAATAATGAATTGCGATTAATTAACATGCCCACGGGAATTATTTTCTTCTGACCATACCTCGGTGTCAACGGTGTCCACGTTCTCGCCGGAACCAGTGTTACCGGCCACAGCGGCTGCAGGATCACCTTCATAGTCGGCGATGGAGTCTAACAGGAACTGTTCTTCCTTGTCGAAATTAGGGTCACCACGTGTTGGTTGTGCCATCTATAAATGTTGATATAATGTAACCTTAAATTCGAAAACATTTATAACAACATATATATATATAGGTATACATATACCAACATGAGGAAACAACATACATACATATATATAGGAATATGAAACGGATGAGGAAACACCACGTGTTGGTTTGATGAAAGAGAGACATTTTCTGTTTTTCCACTTCATTTCTTGTTGTAGGACAAGATGAAACTAGATGAAGACCAACTGGGGAAAGGTGCCAAAGGAACTTCTCACTTTGACTCACAGCTCTGTTTGATCCTATTCATATCCACAACACTAATGTCAGCCTCATGTCAGATTCAACCACGCGGGACTCCAGCGAACTCATCCTCCTCCCAGTTGCTCCGTTGACTTGCCGGCACCGAGGATACTTGTGGGTGATGAGGAGGAAAGGGGACGTCGGTGAAAGAACAGATCTCACAGGAGTTGTTGTGTGAGGTGGAGGTAGGGGTGGAAATGAGTCAAGTTCACATTTTTTCGGTCATTTTTAAAATTAACATAGTTTAATTTAATATCATTTTATTTATAGTTTGGAAGTATTTTTGGAATTGAGCTAACGAGCCGAGCCGAGCTAGCGCAAAATTCAATTTCATTCGGAATTGACTCATTCAATGTTTATCCAATAAACAAGTATACATACCAACATACAATTATATACACATACATACCAACATACATACCAAATACCAAATACATACCAATATACATACCAACATACATACCAAATACCAAATACATACCAACATACATAACCAATATATATATACACATACATACCAACATACATACCAAATACATATATGAACATACCAACATACATATACCATCATACCAACATACCTATACCATCGCGAACATACCAAATACATGAAAACGCGGTGTGGGCATTTCGTCGAACACCTTATGGGCAAGCGCAATAGGAGGAGCTGGGGGTGTACACACAGCCATACCTAGCTCCTCCGGGGTGGGGTGGTGTAGGGCGACGTCGGCGTGGTGGCGAAGGCGGCGTCGGCGTGGTGGCGGAGGCGTCGTCGGCGCGGTGCGCAGAGGAGTCGAGCAGGGTGCGCACGGCGTGACCAGGGCGCGCGAGACTTAGAAAAAATTGGAGGTGTGACCAAGTGAGAGCGCGCAAGCGATATATAAAGGATGCCACTTCTACAAGCGGTTCATATTACGAACCGCTTGTAAACGTGACCTCTACAAGCGGTTCGTAATACGAACCGCTTGTAAAACCTTCTACAAGCGGTTATTAATTGGAACCGCTTGTAGAGAGAGATATGTACAAGCGGTTATTAATTAGAACCGCTTGTAGAGAGAGATCTGTACAAGCAGTTATTAATTGGAATCGCTTGTAGAAGCCATCTCTACAAGCGGTTATTAATTGGAACCGCTTGTAGTATCCCTCTCTACAAGCGGTTATTAATTGGAACCGCTTGTAATAGTACCGACACATAATACTTAAAACATTGCATTGCCTATTCAGGTTAACAAGAACTCTCCCCTCCCCCCTGGCTAGCGCGGGCGCTTGAGTGCGGGCAACCACGAGGTCGCCTGTTCGAGCCCCACTCGCGCCCTGCAGGCCTTTCATTTTTTTTACTTTCTTTATTTCGGCTATCTCTTTTACTTTCTTTATTTCGGCTGTTTATTCCTTTATTGTTTATTCTTCATTTCTTTATTGTTTATTCCATAAGGTTTATTTCTTTATTGTTTATCCTTTATATTCTTTATTTCTTTATTGTTTATCCTTTATATTCTTTATTTCTTTATTGTTTATTCCATAGGGTTAATTTCTTTATTGTATATTCTTTATATGGTTTATTTCAAATAAGCAGTATAAGACACGTATAAAAATTATTACACAAGTTCAAATAAATAAGTTTATACAGTAGTACTACATTTTAAGTAGTACCATACTATGTCTTTACAAGTCGTCCTTCGTTATGATCGTGACGTATGTAAGGAGCATCCAGGTCTGTGTCATTCAGGAGGCTTATGTCAACATCCACCGCAAAAGGAGGGAGCTCGTCGAACTGACTATAGTCTTCCTCATCTGTGACGTCCTCAACTCCGACAATCCTTCGTTTGCCTTGGAGAACCACGTGTCGCTTTGGCTTATTATTATTATTATATTTCTGCTTCTTAGGCTTGCTTGACATGTCTATTACATAGAAGACCTGTCTCACATCATTTGCAAGGACGAACGGTTCACGCCTATAGCCGACTTGTGTGAGGTCAACGGTTGTCATGCCGTATTTGTCGACCTTTACGCCGCCTGAAGTCAGTTTGACCCATTGGCACTTAAATAGAGGGACCTTTAAAGGTCCATAGTCAAGCTCCCATATCTCTTCTATGAAACCATAATATGTGTCCACCTTTCCTTTGTTGTCTTCGGCATCTATACGGACACCGCTGTTCTGATTGGTGCTCTTGTCATCCTGGGATCTTGTGTAAAATGTGTAACCATTTATCTCGTACCCCTTGAATGTCACGATTTCACTAGAAGGTCCCCGTGCCAATCGTTGCAATTGTTCATTGTCTGATCCTTTGAAAAGGATATAGTTTTGTAACCAAGCGCCGAAAGAATCCATGTGCTTCAGTGTTATCCAATCCTCAGACCTCCCAGGGAATTCATGGCGTAGAATACTCTTGTGCTCAACAACATACGGGGCCACCACAGTTGATTATTTCAAAACTGTGAGATGTGCTTGCTTAAATGTAAGAAGATCATTGCATGCAATTGCTTTCCTTCCTAGTGTCCCTTTTCCCCGTAGCCTGCCCTCATGGCGTGATATAGGGACGCCGATCGGATTTAGATCATTAATGTAATCCACACAAAATTCAATCACCTCCTCTGTCCCATAACCCTCGGCAATGCATCCTTCCGGACGAGAACGGTTACGAACATACTTTTTTAGCACACTCATGTACCTCTCGAAAGGGAACATGTTGTGCAGATACACGGGTCAGAGAATACCTATCTCTTTGACAAGGTGAACAGTGAGATGAACCATAATATCAAAGAACGCAGGAGGAAATATCATCTCAAGACAAACCACACTTTGTACCACGTCATCCTGCAGCTTACTTAGTTTATCTGGGTCGATAACCTTATGCCAAATCGCGTTGAAAAAAGAACACAGCTTTGTGATTATCCCCCGTACCCACTCGGGAAGTATACCTCTTATAGCCACTAGGAGCAGCTATGTCATCAACACAAGACAGTCATGGGATTTCAGGTGTACGATTTTATTCTCTTTCGTGTTTATGAGTCTCTTTACATTTGATGAGTATCCGGAAGGGACCTTCACACTATTCAGGCACTCTATCATGCTTTTTTTCTCATCTTTGCTTAGAGTGTAGCTCGCAGGATGTAGGAAATGTTGTCCTTTTTCTCTCTTTTCCGGATATAGGTCGTTCCTCAGTTCCAAGAGTTTAAGGTCCTTCCGACCTTGTAGTGTATCTTTTGATTGGCCATACATATCTATGTAGCCTAGCAGGTTCAAGCAAACATTCTTCGTGATGTGCATGAAGTCAAGTGAGTGACGAACCTCCAAGACTTCCCAATAAGGCAAGTCCCAAAATATTGACTTCTTCTTCCACATTGGCGCCTGACCATCCTCATTCTGCACAGGTTTGCTTCCAGGACCCTTTCCGAATACTACTTTCAGATTCTTTACCATAGCAAGTACATGTGGCCCAGTACGATGCTGAGGCCTAGCACGAAGGTCTACTTGCCCGTTAAATTTCCTGCACTTCTTCCGCCATGGGTGACTCGTAGGAAGAAACCTACGGTGGCCCATGTAGACAACCTTTCGAGAGTTTTTCAGGTACATGCTGTCCGTTTCATCTAAGCATTGGACACAAGCTCTATATCCTTTGATAGTTTGGCCAGACAGGTTACCGAGAGCAGGCCAGTCGTTCATTGTTACAAATAACAATGCACGTAGGGTGAAATACTCCCTTTTGTACTCATCCCATACCCATGCACCATCCTCCCACAACGTCACAAGATCTGCAACCAATGGTTTCAGGTAGACATCGATGTCATTTCCAGGTTGCTTGGGGCCTTGGATCAACAACGGCATCATGATGTACTTTCGCTTCATGCACAGCCATGGAGGAATGTTATACATACATAGTGTAACAGGCCAGGTGCTATGGTTGCTGCTCAACTCTCCGAAAGGATTCATCCCATCGGTACTTAACCCAAACCTTATGTTTCTCACCTCTTGTGCGAAGTCTGGGTACGTCCGATCGACTTTCCTCCACTGTGATCCATCTGAAGGGTGTCTAAGCATACCGTCATCTTTACGCTCTTCTTTGTGCCAACGCATCATCTGGGCATGCGCTTTGTTAGCAAACATACGCTTCAATCGGGGAATCACAGGGAAATACCACAACACTTTAGCTGGAGGTCTCTTCTTCTTACGCTCCCCATCTATTTCACCTGGATCATCTTTCTTCACCTTATACCGTGATTCTTTGCACACTGGACAAACATCCAAATTGGCATACGCATTGCTATACAGGATGCAATAGTTACGACATGCGTGTATCTTCTGTACTTTCAGTCCCAAAGGATGCATTTACTTCCTTTGCTTCATATGTAGATTCAGCAGAGTGTTATCTTACGAAGCAACTTCTTTATGAGTGTCAACAACTCATCGAATCCCTTATCTGACACACTATTTGTGGCCTTCCATTGCATAAGTTCAAGTGTGGTACGCAACTTCTTGTGGTCCTGCCCACAATTTGGGTATAAAGGAGTTCTGTGGTCCTCTAACATGCGCTGGAATTTCTCGAACTGTCTTTCATCTGTGTAGTCTCCCTCACCGTCACGCAGCATCTGGTCCAGCTCATCATCACCAAAGTCACTGAGTGTACCTCCCACGGAATAGCATTGCGTGGCGTTCGAGATATTTTTGAATCCCTCTTCTTCCTCGTCTTCTTTATCATCTTCCTCGTCTTCGCCATGGTTGGTCCAACTGGTATAGTTTGGCATGAAACCTCTCATCATCAAATGGTTCATAACCTGCCATCGCTGTGAGTGCTCCTTCTCGTTCTTGCAATCTACGCACGGACAACATATGAAGCTGCTTGGAGGCAGGAATGCAATGGCCGCATCGAGAAAAGCCTGCACGCCATCAATGAACTCTCTCGATCGACGGTCCGCATTGTACATCCATTGCCGGTTCATCTACAACAAGTTATAATTTCATATATTTTTTTCTTCTCCAAGAAAAACAACCCCACCTACACCTTCATGCAATTAAAGATCTACCTTTCTAATTATTTTTTTTATCCCTTTCTACCTTTGTAATTATTTCTTTATCCTTAACATGTTTTCCTATTTTATTTTATACACTACTAATTACTTCATTGCAATGTCATATTTTGAACTAGATCACCATACATCTTCATACCATAACAAAAACAAGCATACAAAATAAATTTTGGGGAACAACTTCATACCATACACATTTCAACATGTTCTACCTAGCAAAGCAACACATTTCAACATGAATAAATCATGATTTCTCCACATCCAATGCATAAAAAACAGCAATATGTAGGTGAGAAAGATGCTAACATGCTCTTACTGACCTTAAAACACTTAATTTGAAGCTAAATCACCAGCAATTTCAAAACAAAAAATTTGGGCAGCACCTCCCCGGAAGAACAGTGCTCGGCCCTTCTCTGTTCATCAGACTGTTGGCTCGGGGAGGAAGAAGAAGTTTAAAGCACTGGGCGGGAGGGATTCTAGAAGCGGTTTCATATACAAACCGCTTCTGAAGGTTGAGTTCTAGAAGCGGTTTGTATGTCAAACCGCTTCTGATTTTGTAGAAGTCCCATTCTCGCTACGAGAATTATCTTGTTCTTGTCCGAAAGAAAAAGAAACACCAAAGTTTCAGAATTTACGATCTATTCATTCAATATTTCCCTTTTTAGAAGACAAATTTTTGCATTTACATTATCTATCACATATAGAAATACCCTATCCTATCCATTTGACAAACAAACCGCTTCTAAAACCAAGACTTCAGTAGCGGTTTGATACACGAACCGCTTCTAAATATAAATCTCTACAAGCGGTTGAGGTCTCAAACCGCTTGTGATAATTCATAAGCAGTTTGGTAAACGAACCGCTTGTGATGGTTGTCAACACAAGCGGTTCGTATGACCAACCGCTTCTAGAGACCCCCTCCCGCCCGTTGCTCACGAACCGCTTCTGGTGCGTGGGCCAGAACCGGTTCGCACCTAACCGCTTGTAATATACCGCTTGTGATGCCCAGTTCTGTAGTAGTGAATACTACATTACTGCAGGGCAACAGTGGATGCATGTGTATACTGGATGCTGGGAGGGCTGGCAAAAAAAACGTTAGGGCTTGAATCAAAATTGATTCAATTATATTCTCTCCAGTTTAAAAAAGATGACGTTTTGGATATTAACACGCTCTTCAAAACATAATTTTAACCACTAATTTTTATTAAAATATATTTATAAAACTAAATAAAATTATAATATTATGAAAGTACTTCTCGAGACAAGTCTATACATATAATTTTCATGTATCCAATTTAAATATTTAAAAATATATCGATAGTCAAGGTTTTGAAAGTTTGACCATCACTATGTCCAAAACGTTATCTTTTTATCACTATGTCCAAAACGTTATCTTTTTTAGACTAGAGGGAGTAGTAGTTAATGAGTTTAAAATTAAAATGAGTCCATTTCAAACAAAAAAAGAGGTTAATAAGGCTTGGTTGGATAGTGATTCGTTAGCTCAAATTTGAAATAACTACTTAAATGATAAATAAAATAATTTTATATTGAACAAAAGCTCAATAATAACTTGTTAAACTCGATAGCTAGCGCAGCTTGCTCCTGACGTCCGCACGGTAACCATGACGAGCCGTTATTCCATACTTGTGTGAGCTCGTCACAAGGCCATTCACTCCCACAAACTTCATCACTGCCGCACGCACAATACCCGCTTAAATCCTATGAATTCATCAGGGCAACCTGCATGCTGGTTTGTGCTTGACGCGGGGTGAGCGTTGCAGCACGATCTTGTATATATATAAGGAGGCTGATTCATGGCTGTTAGCCGCTCCGCAAAAAATAATACATCTCGATCGGAGTCCCACGCCGAAACTCATTGTTCAGCGTGCTATAGGTGTGCAGATGCAGTTAGAGCCTCCAACCGAGCAATGTATATGGTTCCGACATCTCCCAAGCCTATGCGAGATTTATTTGGATGCATTTCATCTAGCAGCCATGAGTGACTACCGACGATCTTTGTTGTTTCTCTCGCCGCCAGGATGGCCTCTCTTGGGCTAGCACTAGTATTGCATGTTCTTCTATCCTTCGGCTCCAATATTTATATGTGAGACTAGGCCCGTATCTTCGAGTACGATACGATCCTCTGATATAAATAAACAGTCAATTGTCACTTGGAAGAGGTCAAGCTGCTGCTACCCTCTCTGCACTACACTTCATTGCGACGTCAATGACATGTACAAATAGACATACCGTATTCGTATCAGACTAGCTAATTAATTGCGTATGTGTCCATCAGTGTACAAACTCTAAAAACGCAAGCACTTTATATCACCGATTTCCAAATTTATATCACCGATTTGCATGTCATCTGCCGCCGTGGCGCGAAATTAAATCACCAGAATCATGTCATCTGCCGCCGTGGTGCACTACGTACCGGTGCTTCGCGGCCTGGTCACGTACTCCGGCCTCTTGTTTGCTGCTGTTGCGTTGGGCCATGACGTACGTAGTAACACGCCATGAATGGCATGCAGCCAGGTGACAGGTCACGTTTGGTTCAATATTGGTTTGGCAAATCCATTAATGAATTAGCATAGGAAGAAGAACACGAACATGTTATCCCTTCTTTAGTTTATATCAGCAAGGTAGATTGAGCGAGTTAATCAAGATCGTAGGTGTACACCCAACTCCCAAGATGTTGCAGCACGCATTGGTGTGTGTACATACATACACTAGTTGTGCTCCCTGCCCAAATGTAGCTTACAGGCGGCGGCACCTTGGTGAGCTGTTCCATGACGGTGAGGTCGCACTGGACGGCGAAGCAGTTGTCCTTGAGATGCTCCGACTTCTCCAGATTATCCTCCCTCTTGATGAAACTCTGGTGGTGTAACATCCGAAAACTCTACTAACTTGATAAAGTTACATTTCATGCTTTGCTTAAGCTAAGCATATCCTAAAATTTCCTCTTCGAAGTCTTTTGCTCAAAGTTTGTCTTAGCAGGTTGGGCAAAAGTGAGTACGGGCAGATCATCAAGAAATTGATCTACAAACTCAAGCAAATATTCTAATCCTTGATCAACCCATTTGCTTGAACTGACAACTAAAGGCATCTACTACAAATCGGCTTTTGACTGAGTTTGTACTGTAGCGAATAAGTATTGCCATGTCTGAAACTTTATTAACTAAATAAAGTTCTCATTCCCTGTCATTCCAAATTGAAGTTTGCTTTATCAATTTGAGTGTTAGCTGGAGCCAATGCTTTCGGTTGGAAGCCACCCAGCACAAAGATCTCCAAATCAGTTTGGCCTAATCCAGAGCTTGGACCTGGCAATCCAACGTAGCAATTTCTTTTACTGAGTTGATTGAACCAGTGCACAGTGCAGCTATTGGACAGCTCAATTGTCTGAAACCTTGATAGCTGAATAAATAGCCCGTTTCAATCACTCTAATCACAGCATTTCAAATCCAAGTCGAGCACTGAATGTTGCTTTTAGGATATCATTTCCAATCTGCTAGCTCAAGATTTCCAAGATCCTTGAGCCAATCAAATGCAGCAACTTCATTTACTGCATTGTCTGAACCTTGTTGTCTGGACAAGTAATTGTCACCAGCAATACTAATCAGTGCATTGCACTACCATTTGGAGCAGTGAAGGAATGATTCCAGGGCTTCACTTCCAGACTAACTGGCTCAAAGGCTTTCAGATTACCCCTTTGGCTAGTTTAATGCTCGAACCTGACTCCTCATGCAGCAGCATCAAATACTATTCTGGTCTGAACCGGTACTATAGCTTGTCTTGGCAACTCTCTGTACCAACCAAGCTGCTGCATACTCCAAATCGCTAGCGTAGTGCTTTGTGCGTTGTCTAAAGGAGTCATTGCTCTGAACCGGCACTGTAGCAGGTCTTGACAACTGCATTTCGGCGTTGTCTAAACCTTGCCATCCGGGAATAGTGCCATTTCCAAGCATCCTGATCAAAGCATTTCATCTTCAGTCTGAGCAATGGGTGTCTGTTTCCAGAGCTCCCTTTCCGATTCCATTCAACCAAGACCCCCAAGACCTGTTGGACTAATGCAAGGCAATAACGACAATACAACCGTCTGAATCCACAGCTCTTCGATCTAACAATTCTTCTGCAAGGCCTGATCGAGTGAATTGTGCATCATTCGAGTGCTGCAGCTCTGAATTGGGTGAGCAGTGCTTCAATCCGACAACTCCCAAGCAGCAACTCCATTTGCTGTTTTTGTCTGATTATTGAACAGTGCTATGACTGAAAGCCTGAAGTTTGGACAGAGCGCTGACCGAACGGACGCCGTTGGCCGCCGTTGCTCCTCTCGTCCTCCGCCCATACGTCGCTGTAGCACCCGGCCCTTGCGCCGTCCTCCCGTTCACGGCGTTGCTCTGCTCGCCGTTTCCCTCCTCCGGCCATGCCACTGTCAGAGCGTCTGCGACACGCGGCTGCAGCGCCCGGGCCTCGCCTGCGTCGCCGCCCATCCCGTACACTGTGGCCTCGCTCCCTCCGTCTCAACTGCCATAAAATGGCGCCTGTACCTCACCATCACTCCCCCTTTGCCATTTTCCTTCCATTGCTCCGCCTGTTCTTCAGTGAGCACCGAAAAAGGGAAAATCGTGAATCGAGCGAATTGTGGTGTAATGCTTCAATTCATCCGAGTTTTAGCATCCCATAACACCACTAATAATCTCCCCGTGCTCCTTTTCAGCTTCCGGAGCTTGAAGCGCCGCAACCACGCCTTCGTCCCCACCTCCGGCCGCACGGTGCTAGCCTGCTCCGAGCCGTCTCCGCCGAAACCGACAGCTCCACAAGGTTCCCCGTACTCCCTAGTATGTCATTCCCCCCCAAATTCCGGGTCTAATCACCTTCTTCCTCCTTGCCGGCAGAGGCCGTCACCGAGCTCCGCCCTGCTCCGTCGCTGGACCACCTCGCTGCCACTCGACCTCAAGTGACAGCTCCTCCAGGTTGTACTCCCTTCCCTCTTGCTCCCCCGTCAGTCGCCGGGACCTCCCCGCCGCCGCAGCGCCGTCGGCGAGGCCGCCTCGAGCGGCTCGCTCGCTGGCGGGCGTGCGGGCGAAAGTTGCTGGAGCTCGTGACGCGAGCTCAGCGGCCGGTGGGCCTCTGTCAAGCGGCCGAGAGCCTTGAGGCTTAAGCGCTTCAGAGAATGCGCTTTCCTTTTGGGAAAGCGTATTTTCCATTTTCCAATTGATTCATTTAGCCGATTTAACTTCTAAAAATCATATCTTGTGCTACACAACTCCAAATGAGATGAAACCACTTCCTAAAATTTTGTAAAATCATGAACTTTATGAATATGTAAAAATATTTCATATTGGGTTAGTGTACAGAAAATGATATCAATTAAATGCTTTAGGTTAGTAGTTGCATAATAAGCAAATGTTGCATTTCAACTCCAAAATGCGTGAGACCAACTCCATTGTGATCCTTAGTCTGTAATCTTGCTGAATTTGTGATTGTATTTGAATTTGTACTTGATTTGCCATGATTGTGATGATTGCTATGCTTCAATGCTTAATTATATTGAAATGCTATTAGCTAGTGCAATTATAATTCAAATGCAATTAAGCTTGTTCCTAGAACTTTAACATGGTATGATCATGTCGCAGTATGACTTGTTGAGGACTTACTTAGTGCCTTTTCATGCTTTAGTATTAGTTCTGATTCATGCTCATTAGGGAAGAATGGAATAATAATAAGGCTTTCATGCTCAAGTAAGCTTTAACCTTGCAAATAGATGAAGATGTAATAAAGCCAACCCTAAGACACCTCCATATGCATTCCCTAATAACTCTTAACGTTGGTTAGACAAGTTTACCATGTTGCTATCTCAATTTAAACATGTAAGTTATAACTTTATACTTGTGCAATTGTGATCTTTTAGGCCTTTTCAGTCTTCCATAGAACTACTCGTCTAAATGCAAAAATTAGGGAGAATAGCTCCAAATCACTCTACATTATGTGTACTACCATGTTTTAGAAAAACATTTCATTTATAACTTGCTTTGCATCTGAATCTCATTAGAGCAATAGGCCTAAGTTTTATAATTTTAGAGTGCATTGCTTAAGTAGCTAGTCTTGAATTTCCTTTAATCCAAACAATCTTAGCTTCCTGAATTCGATTGCTTAAACACTAAGATACATGTACTTAACCTGTTGTGTGTGGAACTAGTATGCTAGCATTTGAATTGAATCCTTCCTGTGACTGCTTGTTCTTTTGTTGAATTTTAAGTTGTTATTTGCTTCTGATTTCCTTTTGCCCCATTTTGATTCGCTGTTATTTGCTTTTTGTCGCGGTTTCTCTCGTTCGAACGCGTAGCTGACGACGTGTCGGAGTCCGTTGATAACGACCCCGACTACCTTCCTGAAAATGATCCTGAAAAAGAGCAAACAGGCAAGCACCCTCCTTTGAACATGTTGATCCCATATTTTACAAAGTCTAATTTGTTTTAATCAAACTATTATGCATGCCTTTAATTTCTGTAAAGTTGCTATATTGTGGGTCATGGTAGTTATATTCCTAACTTGTGGGTTTACCTTAATTACATTGCCATGAAAACTTGCTGAAACCTAGGCTAGGGATTATTCATGCTATGAAATGAAAGATGGTTACTAGCGATACATAATACTATGCTTAGCCATGCTTTAGTTATGGGTAGAATGTTAGGCTTGAATCTTTATGAAACTTTGCAAATGTTGAAAATGGCAGTAAAGGATACTGGTATGTGGTTAAAAATGGAAATGAAAGTATGTTTTAGACACGGGCGAGTTATGTATATCTGAAAGTGCAATGGGGTGTCTTGCACCGTACAAGTGGCCACTTGTACGGTACAAGGAATGGATTGGTGTTGTATGGAAACTGGTCATTGCACGTAGATAGGGGGAAGTACTCGCCTGAGTCAACCTAAGGACCGAACTTGATACTATCAACTGAGTTAATTGGTGCAACCACATGTGCTAGTATGGGATAGCCTTAACTTAGTAAGCTAGATGAAGTTTTAACCTTGCACGTTGGTAGGCCGAAGAGTATGGACGAACCGGGTGAGCGGTGTCGTTCTAGGTGCTCCCTTCACTGAGGCGTTGGGAACAAAGCATTCCAATACAACGAGTATGCCTTGCTATGGGGAGAACGAGGGCGATGGCTAGCGGGACCATCGTAACTGTTGAAATTCTGCCGCCATAGTAAGGACAGGTCATACTCGGGCTAGTGCAAGGTTAGGCTTTAGCTAGTCGAAAAGTTTTGTCATAGTCTAGCAAAACGGATACGTGTGTATCGCGTGGCATGGTTGACATGATTGCTAGAATATGTCATGTGGGTAAAGTGTACACTCTCTGCAGAGATTTAAATCTAATCGATTAGCCGTGCTCACGGTCATGAGCGGCTTGGAAACATAATGTCAAGTATAGTGTTTTGGTTTTGGTTTTGCAAAATGACTTGGAAAATGGTGTTATTGTGTTGGTGTAAGTTATGGTGGGTTGTTTATGTTGCGGATATTGTTTATGACCATGGAGGGTCATGAATGATTGTTCAAATACTTATATGCTACTTATAGCTTTTATCAAATGCTCATTTCAAATGTTATCGATGTTTAACAATTGCATGCTTACAAATAAAAGTTGCTTTATGCTGAAATTAAAACCTAGAATAGAAGCTTTCATCCATTGAGTAGCCTTGCATGTGTAATTACTTCCATACACTAAAGTCTTGCGAGTACATACGTGTACTCACCGTTTGCTCTAATTAAAAATGCTTAGAGTAAGGTGATGAGGACGCTCCTGACGGCGCTTACTTCGAGCCGGGGTCAAGCGATTTCTTGGTTGGATGAACTGGGTTTTCCCCCAGTCGGTTGCCTATGGGTTATGGTTGGCACACCGCTGTCCCCCTTTTTACTTAAGGTTATTTTCGCTGCTCTTTACTCTTTGTGTATTATTGAGTAGATGTAATCGTTTCTAGACTACCTTTATGTCCTTTACATATTTGTATGTGTGATGAAACATCTCGAGTGCCAAATATGTGTGCTAGGCGTTGATCTTGGGAACTAGCACCGAACACATATGCGGGAAGCTCGGATTGATTCCAACCGGTTGGCAAGAGCACGTGTGTTGCGCCGATTTGTTGATCTCAATCCGAGTACGGTTTCGTATAAGTGATTGGATTTCTTTCGGGTTGCATCATTATCTGGTCCGATGCAACAGTAAGAGTCTTTATCGCTAATCTAAGACCGGAGCCCCCACAAAGAGTGGTATCAGAGCCAGGTTGACTGTAGGAAAACCCTAGTTAGCATGGTCGATAGGCTTAAGGACAATTCTTCTCTCAAAAAGCTATTTTGACTATAAAATCTTAATTGCAAAAGTGTAGGTTGCTACTCTTACCCTTCTATAGCACCTTCCCTTGTTTTCTTCTCAAAATGGTTTTATGCTTATCTTGAACTTCAAATGATTATCTTCTTTCATGTGGTAAATCTGAAAAATGAGTTCATTCCATTTCTCACCCCATCCAAAGGAAAAGCTTTGAAAGTTAAAAATGTTTTGAAAAGAATTCAACCTTAAAATTTGTAAGGATTCTAGTGAGCTCTCAACTTCTATCCTACTCCAAATCATCTCTTCATAAAACCAAAACCTTTTAAAAGCTGCTCAAATTCCAATACTAGATGCGTATTGAATAGTTGCTTGATTAAGGAAGTTAGGAGTTGGTGTGATTAATATAATAAAAACCTAAAACTTGCAACAAAATTTGTGGAAGTGATCTCATGGAGTTAGTAGCAAGCCCATAAAAATTCGGTAAGTCTCCAAGTTCGGAATCAAGGGCAAAAAGGAGCAAAACCTAGCGATAGGCTTGCAGCGAAAATGCTGGACAGAACCACTGCATTGCTGTTCCGCGGTCTTATCACCTCCCTCATCGCAGACTGTGAATTCAGCCCTTGCTGTCCATAACTTCATTAGAGCTTAATCATTGGTTCCCATACTCAACTCCACTTGTTTATTCACCCTATCCTCAATATACCTTCATCATGTGTCATTATCGCATCCGCTCCACATACCGCTTGACGTTATGTGCGTGTAGCTGGATGCCAAAGATGCGTTCTGTGCGCGCTCTCATGGCAGGCAATCCTGCCCATGAAGATTATAATCCAAATAACCCAGTGCCGAACCCGACACATCCTAATCTGCTGAATCCAAGGTCTCAAAGCCGCGAGACCCAGCATTCCAGTGCGCCAGTAAGGGGCAAGTACTGCGTACAATTTTCATGAAACAAATTGGAGTGAGTAGTTACCACCTCCTCCATCCATCGCTCAGATTCTGGCCATGCAAACACACCTCCTGGAGAGGATGCTCCAGAATTCAGAAAATTTCAACACAGCCGCTTATGGTGGAATAGCAGCTGCACCACATCAATCTACCCTCAAAACTCTTTCAATTCCAGAGATTCACCAAGTGCTAGTTGTCTGGGAGTATCCTGATGTTTTTCCTGAAGAACTGCCAGGGTCACCACCAGACCGCGACCTGGAATTCATCATAGATTTGCTACCCAGGTCTGCACCAATTTCCAAGCGTCCTTACCGCATGCCCCCAGATGAGTTAATTGAATTAAAGAAGCAACTCCGGGAACAGCTAGATAAAGGCTTCATTCGTGCTAGCTCGTCCCCGTGGGAAATCCGGTGTTATTCGTCAAAAAGAAAGATGGTAGTCTTCGAATGTGTGTTGACTACCGGTCTTCGAATGAAATCACCATCCAGAACAAATATCCTCTTCCGCGAATTGACGATCTGTTCGATCAACTGAGTGGAGCACAAGTCTTTTCCAAAATTGACTTGAGGTCAGGTTACTTGCAACTCGAGATCCGACCTGAGGATATTCCAAAAACTGCTTTTACCACTCGCTACGGTTTATATGAGTATACCGTAGTATCCTTTGGGCTTACAAATACACCCGCCACATTCATGAATCTTATGAACAAAGTATTTATGGAATACTTGGATAAATTCGTGGTGGTGTTCATTGATGACATTCTCATTTACTCCAAGTCTGATGAAGAGCATGAGCTTCATCTGCGCATGGCACTTGACAAGCTTCGTGAGCATCAACTCTATGCGAAGTTTAGCAAATGTGAGTTCTGGCTCAAGGAAGTGGGTTTTCTTGGTCATGTTCTTTCTAATGGAGTTGTCGCTGTTGACCTGAGCAAAGTGAAAGATGTGCTCGCCTGGGAACAGCCCCGAACCGTTCCCGAGATCAGGAGTTTTCTCGGTCTGGCGGGATATTACCGCTGGTTCATCGAGAACTTCTCAAAGATTGCGAAGCCGATGATTGAATTACTCAAGAAGGAGAAGAAGTTTGAGTGGTCGTCAGCATGTGAAGCAAGCTTCTAAGAGTTAAAGAAAAGACTCACTACCGCTCCCATACTTGTTTTGCCCGACATACACAAGAGCTTTGACGTTTTCTGTGATGCTTCTCGTCAAGGCCTCGGGTGTGTGTTAATGCAAGAAGGCAAGGTAGTGGCTTATGCTTCACGCCAATTGAAGCCTCATGAAGTTAATTATCCGACTCATGATTTGGAATTGGCAGCTGTCATTCATGCTCTCAAATTATGGCGGCATTATCTCATCGGCAACCGTTGTGAAATATATACTGACCACAAGAGTCTGAAATATTTCTTCACTCAGCCGGATCTGAACTTGAGACAACGAAGATGACTGGAATTAATCAAAGATTATGATCTTGGCATTCATTATCATCCGGGCAAAGCAAATGTTGTAGCTGATGCACTCAGTCGAAAGCTACACCCTGTCAACACTTTCAATGTCGTCAGTCAGCCCCAGCTACTTGACGAATTTCGAAAGCTCAACTTGGAGGTGGTAGAAAAGGGTTATATCGCAGCCTTGACCCTACAACCAACTCTGGAGTCTCAAATCAAAGCCGCCCAGCTCAAAGATGAAGGGATGGCTGAGATTAAGCGCAAGATGAAAGAAGGCGCACCATCGGAATTTTTGGAGAATGCTGATGGTTTGATCATGTTTGGACATCAGATGTATATTCCAGATGATCAGGAAATCAAAGATGTGATTTTGAAATAAGCCCATGAGTTTCCACTTTCAATCCACCCGGGAAGTACCAAGATGTACCAGGACCTCCGTGAAAAATTCTGGTGGCCTGGTATGAAAAGAGACGTTGCCGCGCACGTTGCTATCTGTGACGTGTGCCAGCGCGTAAAAGCCGAGCATCAGTGACCTGCAGGAATGCTCCAACCCCTAAAGATTCCTGAGTGGAAGTGGGAAGAGGTTGGTATGGACTTTATTACGGGTCTACCAAGGTCTTCCAACGGTCATGACTCCATATGAGTTATTGTCGACCGTTTGACCAAAGTGGCTCACTTTATTCCAGTTCGCATCACCTACAATGGAGCCAAACTTGCCGAGCTCTATATGAACCACATCGTTCGGCTTCATGGAGTTCCAAAGGTCATTATCTCTGATCGAGGTCCGCAGTTCACCTCTCGGTTTTGGGAGAGCCTGCACGAACTCCTCGGAACCAAGTTATTCTTCAGCACAGTTTTTCATCACCAAACAAGCGGACAAATTAGATTTTGGAGGACATGTTACGAGCTTGCGTGTTGTCCTACAATGCTAATTGGGAGAAGTGCTTAGCCTTTGCTGAATTCTCCTACAACAACAGCTACCAGGCGAGTCTTCAAATGTCACCCTTTAAAGCACTTTATGGGAGGAAGTGCAGAATGCCTCTATTTTGGTCTGAATCAGGTGAAAGGCAATTCTTTGGGCCATCAATAATTCAAGATGCCGAAGATCATGTCAATCTGATTCGTAGTCGGCTGAAAGAAGCTCAATCACGACAGAAGAGTTATGCTGACAACCGCCGCCGCGAACTGAGCTTTGAAGTGGGTGATTTTTTCCCAAGGTCTCGCTGTTACGCGGCACTCGACGATTTTGAGTTCATGGGAAGTTGGCCCCCGCGATATATCGGTCCTTACCAAATCCTTGCAAGAAGAGGTGAAGTGGCGTATCAACTTGAGTTACTGCCTCAACTTTTGGATGTGCACTATGTCCTCCTTGTGTCCCAGTTGAAGGAATGTCTTCAGGCTCCCACCGAAGCGATTCATTTGGACAATGTTGATCTTCAGCCGGATCTTTCGTATCGCGAGTATCCAAATTGCATCCTTGACAAAGCTGTGCGTCACACTTGCACCCACTCAGTCAAGATGCTCAAAGTCCAGTGGAGCAATCATACTGAGGCCGAAGCCACGTGGGAACATGAGGATCACCATAAAACTGAGTTCCCCTACTTCTTTGACGAACCCAACTAATCTCGAGGACGAGATTATCGTAAGGGGGGTAGGTTTGTAACATCCGAAAACTCTACTAACTTGATAAAGTTACATTTCATGCTTTGCTTAAGCTAAGCATATCCTAAAATTTCCTCTTCGAAGTCTTTTGCTCAAAGTTTGTCTTAGCAGGTTGGGCAAAAGTGAGTACGGGCAGATCATCAAGAAATTGATCTACAAACTCAAGCAAATATTCTAATCCTTGATCAACCCATTTGCTTGAACTGACAACTAAAGGCATCTACTACAAATCGGCTTTTGACTGAGTTTGTACTGTAGCGAATAAGTATTGCCATGTCTGAAACTTTATTAACTAAATAAAGTTCTCATTCCCTGTCATTCCAAATTGAAGTTTGCTTTATCAATTTGAGTGTTAGCTGGAGCCAATGCTTTCGGTTGGAAGCCACCCAGCACAAAGATCTCCAAATCAGTTTGGCCTAATCCAGAGCTTGGACCTGGCAATCCAACGTAGCAATTTCTTTTACTGAGTTGATTGAACCAAAGGCACAGTGCAGCTATTGGACAGCTCAATTGTCTCAAACCTTGATAGCTGAATAAATAGCCCGTTTCAATCACTCTAATCACAGCATTTCAAATCCAAGTCGAGCACTGAATGTTGCTTTTAGGATATCATTTCCAATCTGCTAGCTCAAGATTTCCAAGATCCTTGAGCCAATCAAATGCAGCAACTTCATTTCTTGCATTGTTCGAACCTTGTTGTCCGGACAAGTAATTGTCACCAACAATACTAATCGGTGCATTGCACTACCATTTGGAGCGATGAAGGAATGATTCCAGGGCTTCACTTCGGACTAATCGGCTCAAAGGCTTTGATTACCCCTTTGGCTAGTTTAATGCTCGAACTCGACTCCTCATGCAGCGACATCAAATACTATTGCAGTGCGAACCGGTACTATAGCTTGTCTTGGCAACTCTCTGTACCAACCAAGCTGCGCATACTCCAAATCGCTAGCGTAGTGCTTTGTGCGTTGTCTAAAGGAGTCATTGCTCAACCGGCATCAGAGCAGGTCTTGACAAGCGCATTTCGGCGTTGTCTAAACCTTGCCATCCGGAATAGTGCCATTTCCAAGCATCCTGATCAAAGCATTTCATCTTGGCCTGAGCAATGGGTGTCTGCTTCCGTGAGCTCCCTTTCCGATTCCATTCAACCAAGACCCCCAAGACCTGTTGGACTAATGCAAAGCAATAACGACAATACAACCGTCTGAATCCACAGCTCTTCGATCTAACAATTCTTCTGCAAGGCCTGATCGAGTGAATTGTGCATCATTCGAGTGCTGCAGCTCTGAATTGGGTGAGCAGTGCTTCAATCCGACAACTCCCAAGCAGCAACTCCATTTGCTGTTTTTGTCTGATTATTGAACAGTGCTATGACTGAAAGCCTGAAGTTTGGACAGAGCGCTGACCGAACGGACGCCGTTGGCCGCCGTTGCTCCTCTCGTCCTCCGCCCATACGTCGCTGTAGCACCCGGCCCTTGCGCCGTCCTCCCGTTCACGGCGTTGCTCTGCTCGCCGTTTCCCTCCTCCGGCCATGCCACTGTCAGAGCGTCTGCGACACGCGGCTGCAGCGCCCGGGCCTCGCCTGCGTCGCCGCCCATCCCGTACACTGTGGCCTCGCTCCCTCCGTCTCAACTGCCATAAAATGGCGCCTGTACCTCACCATCACTCCCCCTTTGCCATTTTCCTTCCATTGCTCCGCCTGTTCTTCAGTGAGCACCGAAAAAGGGAAAATCGTGAATCGAGCGAATTGTGGTGTAATGCTTCAATTCATCCGAGTTTTAGCATCCCATAACACCACTAATAATCTCCCCGTGCTCCTTTTCAGCTTCCGGAGCTTGAAGCGCCGCCGCAACCACGCCTTCGTCCCCACCTCCGGCCGCACGGTGCTAGCCTGCTCCGAGCCGTCTCCGCCGAAACCGACAGCTCCACAAGGTTCCCCGTACTCCCTAGTATGTCATTCCCCCCCAAATTCCGGGTCTAATCACCTTCTTCCTCCTTGCCGGCAGAGGCCGTCACCGAGCTCCGCCCTGCTCCGTCGCTGGACCACCTCGCTGCCGCTCGACCTCAAGTGACAGCTCCTCCAGGTTGTACTCCCTTCCCTCTTGCTCCCCCGTCAGTCGCCGGGACCTCCCCGCCGCCGCAGCGCCGTCGGCGAGGCCGCCCCTGAGCGGCTCTGCCCTGGGCCGCTGGCGTGCGGGCCAGGCCAGTCAGTGGAGCTCGCACGCGAGCTCACTGGCCGGTGGGCCCCCCTGTCAGGCGGCTGAGAGCCTTGAGGCTTAAGCGCTTCCAGAGAATGCGCTTTCCTTTTTGGGAAAGCGTATTTTCCATTTTCCAATTGATTCATTTAGCCGATTTAACTTCTAAAAATCATATCTTGTGCTACACAACTCCAAATGAGATGAAACCACTTCCTAAAATTTTGTAAAATCATGAACTTTATGAATATGTAAAAATATTTCATATTGGGTTAGTGTACAGAAAATGATATCAATTAAATGCTTTAGGTTAGTAGTTGCATAATAAGCAAATGTTGCATTTCAACTCCAAAATGCGTGAGACCAACTCCATTGTGATCCTTAGTCTGTAATCTTGCTGAATTTGTGATTGTATTTGAATTTGTACTTGATTTGCCATGATTGTGATGATTGCTATGCTTCAATGCTTAATTATATTGAAATGCTATTAGCTAGTGCAATTATAATTCAAATGCAATTAAGCTTGTTCCTAGAACTTTAACATGGTATGATCATGTCGCAGTATGACTTGTTGAGGACTTACTTAGTGCCTTTTCATGCTTTAGTATTAGTTCTGATTCATGCTCATTAGGGAAGAATGGAATAATAATAAGGCTTTCATGCTCAAGTAAGCTTTAACCTTGCAAATAGATGAAGATGTAATAAAGCCAACCCTAAGACACCTCCATATGCATTCCCTAATAACTCTTAACGTTGGTTAGACAAGTTTACCATGTTGCTATCTCAATTTAAACATGTAAGTTATAACTTTATACTTGTGCAATTGTGATCTTTTAGGCCTTTTCAGTCTTCCATAGAACTACTCGTCTAAATGCAAAAATTAGGGAGAATAGCTCCAAATCACTCTACATTATGTGTACTACTATGTTTTAGAAAAACATTTCATTTATAACTTGCTTTGCATCTGAATCTCATTAGAGCAATAGGCCTAAGTTTTATAATTTTAGAGTGCATTGCTTAAGTAGCTAGTCTTGAATTTCCTTTAATCCAAACAATCTTAGCTTCCTGAATTCGATTGCTTAAACACTAAGATACATGTACTTAACCTGTTGTGTGTGGAACTAGTATGCTAGCATTTGAATTGAATCCTTCCTGTGACTGCTTGTTCTTTTGTTGAATTTTAAGTTGTTATTTGCTTCTGATTTCCTTTTGCCCCATTTTGATTCGCTGTTATTTGCTTTTTGTCGCGGTTTCTCTCGTTCGAACGCGTAGCTGACGACGTGTCGGAGTCCGTTGATAACGACCCCGACTACCTTCCTGAAAATGATCCTGAAAAAGAGCAAACAGGCAAGCACCCTCCTTTGAACATGTTGATCCCATATTTTACAAAGTCTAATTTGTTTTAATCAAACTATTATGCATGCCTTTAATTTCTGTAAAGTTGCTATATTGTGGGTCATGGTAGTTATATTCCTAACTTGTGGGTTTACCTTAATTACATTGCCATGAAAACTTGCTGAAACCTAGGCTAGGGATTATTCATGCTATGAAATGAAAGATGGTTACTATCGATACATAATACTATGCTTAGCCATGCTTTAGTTATGGGTAGAATGTTAGGCTTGAATCTTTATGAAACTTTGCAAATGTTGAAAATGGCAGTAAAGGATACTGGTATGTGGTTAAAAATGGAAATGAAAGTATGTTTTAGACACGGGCGAGTTATGTATATCTGAAAGTGCAATGGGGTGTCTTGCACCGTACAAGTGGCCACTTGTACGGTACAAGGAATGGATTGGTGTTGTATGGAAACTGGTCATTGCACGTAGATAGGGGGAAGTACTCGCCTGAGTCAACCTAAGGACCGAACTTGATACTATCAACTGAGTTAATTGGTGCAACCACATGTGCTAGTATGGGATAGCCTTAACTTAGTAAGCTAGATGAAGTTTTAACCTTGCACGTTGGTAGGCCGAAGAGTATGGACGAACCGGGTGAGCGGTGTCGTTCTAGGTGCTCCCTTCACTGAGGCGTTGGGAACAAAGCATTCCAATACAACGAGTATGCCTTGCTATGGGGAGAACGAGGGCGATGGCTAGCGGGACCATCGTAACTGTTGAAATTCTGCCGCCATAGTAAGGACAGGTCATACTCGGGCTAGTGCAAGGTTAGGCTTTAGCTAGTCGAAAAGTTTTGTCATAGTCTAGCAAAACGGATACGTGTGTATCGCGTGGCATGGTTGACATGATTGCTAGAATATGTCATGTGGGTAAAGTGTACACTCTCTGCAGAGATTTAAATCTAATCGATTAGCCGTGCTCACGGTCATGAGCGGCTTGGAAACATAATGTCAAGTATAGTGTTTTGGTTTTGGTTTTGCAAAATGACTTGGAAAATGGTGTTATTGTGTTGGTGTAAGTTATGGTGGGTTGTTTATGTTGCGGATATTGTTTATGACCATGGAGGGTCATGAATGATTGTTCAAATACTTATATGCTACTTATAGCTTTTATCAAATGCTCATTTCAAATGTTATCGATGTTTAACAATTGCATGCTTACAAATAAAAGTTGCTTTATGCTGAAATTAAAACCTAGAATAGAAGCTTTCATCCATTGAGTAGCCTTGCATGTGTAATTACTTCCATACACTAAAGTCTTGCGAGTACATACGTGTACTCACCGTTTGCTCTAATTAAAAATGCTTAGAGTAAGGTGATGAGGACGCTCCTGACGGCGCTTACTTCGAGCCGGGGTCAAGCGATTTCTTGGTTGGATGAACTGGGTTTTCCCCCAGTCGGTTGCCTATGGGTTATGGTTGGCACACCGCTGTCCCCCTTTTTACTTAAGGTTATTTTCGCTGCTCTTTACTCTTTGTGTATTATTGAGTAGATGTAATCGTTTCTAGACTACCTTTATGTCCTTTACATATTTGTATGTGTGATGAAACATCTCGAGTGCCAAATATGTGTGTGCTAGGCGTTGATCTTGGGAACTAGCACCGAACACATATGCGGGAAGCTCGGATTGATTCCAACCGGTTGGCAAGAGCACGTGTGTTGCGCCGATTTGTTGATCTCAATCCGAGTACGGTTTCGGATAAGTGATTGGATTTCTTTCGGGTTGCATCATTATCCAGTCCGATGCAACAGTAAGAGTCTTTATCGCTAATCTAAGACCGGAGCCCCCACAGGTGGCCACGACGATTCAAATCATTTGAGAACATGCACCGGCCATCTTTGCTATATGATGGCACTGGTTGCCCGGCGTGATCGAACAAACCGAGCTTAAATCCTGCATGGACGCCGGCGATGGCCGTGGCGGCGCTTGTCATCTTGGTTCGCGAGTAACCTTCGACCTTCAGCACGTGGTACCTACTCGCCTCGGACACGACAATGGTCGAGGCCGAGGGAGACGGCGTGGCTTTGCTGGCTTTGTTGACGGTGCGAGGCACAGAGGCCGCCATGACAAAGCCGCAGAGAGGAGAGAACAAGATCGATTAATTAAGCTCTGATGGTTGGTCAGGTTGGATAAGCTAGGAAGGGTACGTTGCTTGTAGAGTTGTAGATGAACAACGACGAGCCAAGTATGTACATATGTATCGAAACTTAAATAATTTTGCTGTTACAACGACACCAGAAAATATGTAAGTTAATTGGATTCCAAATATCTAACCCGTAAGATTTTCAGGTTCGTAGTTGCTTCCAACGTAACGAATTAGGTGGTTTGTGAATTGAGAATCACTAAAATTGTATTCACAATCAAAGACCGCCCCGTACGTACGTGTGCCTGTAAACTAGTTCGCTGGTCTGTCGTCCCAAATCCCAATACAATTCCAATTTTTTCGTGTTGGACTCCACCAGTCCAGTACAGTTCCCTTTTATATGACGAATATTTTGAGGTCCTTTTATATGACAAATATTTTGAGGTGTATATACCAAGGAAACACTCAGATTTCCCACACCAATAACACATGTTATTAAGATCTTTTATAGAAATAATTAAAACAGCACACAAGATTGAGAAATTTGTTCAGCAGTAGTAAGGGCATGTACAATGTACACAGTCCGCTGTCTATAGGAGATACCACATAGGAATTTTGGTGAAATCACTACTATACAATCCCTCATCACAGACGGTTTTTCGACCGTCTGTATCAGACTGTCAGCAATGACTTTATAGTCATCACAGACTGTTTTCCGACCGTCTGTGAACAATATCATCACAGATGGTTCCAAACCACAATCGTCTGTAATAATCAATTTATCACAGACGGTTCCAACAAAGAACCGTCTGTGATGATGGATATATCACAGAATGTTGTGGTTTGGAACCGTCTGTGATGATTCATATATCACAGACGGTTCTAGTTTGGAACCGTCTGTTAAGATGATATATCGCTGCATCGCTCGTTTGGAATCGCCTGCGTGATGATCCATATATAACAGACTATTGAAAACTAATAACCGTCTGTGATAAATGGTTTATCACAAACTGTTCTAGTTTGGAACCGTCTGTGATGTTAATTTTAGATTTTCTACAATTTCAGTTAATTGGCTAGCCTCAGGAAATGCTAGCCATGCCATCTGAAACAAACTACAATGTAGCATCACCAATATATATATATATATTATGACATACATTTCAGAAATGAACTCGATCAGGGCACGCAATATGTACAACATACAACACATCCATTTTTAGAAATCAACTTTGATCGCACATTACAATGTACACGGCATCTATTTCAGAAATAAACTCACATATTCGCCAATTGAATTCGGAACTACAACTGACAAATTCACACCACAAGTTTCACAAATTAATCCAAATGGAAGTCTTGCAAATTCACAACTCATCAAGCTTGGTTTGCGTGGAATTCACCGGTTGGATTAATGACATCACGATTTAAAAAGGCACAGAGTTGTCCTCTGAAGGATTGTTATTTTTGATCCATTTGATTTTGATGATGAGTATTTGAAAAAGATTTGAAACCAGTTTGATATTTCGACATGATTTATTTTTTGGTTTCTTTATTTGAAAAGATCTGAAATCAGTTTGATTATTTGAAAAGCTTTTTGATTTTTGCAAAGGTTTTTGTTCGTGTTTTGAAATCGTGTTCTTTGAATATTTAATGCAATGCACTCCTGTGAGTGGTTGCATGGTTTAATGTGAGTCAAGTCGCGGATTTGTGCTCGGAATCGTTTTGTGGTTTGTTCATGTGCAGGTATTGCTCGAGGGCGAATGTGGTCGATGACGGGACCAGAACTAGGTTCATGGAGGAACTGAGGTTCGGGACTAGGTTCAGGGGGAACTGAGGTCTTGGTGGTCAAGGATGTCATGCGGGATGTTCGGGCTAAGAGAATGGTGCACATGAAGAATGGTTAGTCACATGAGAATGGCAGGAGGTCATTCACGTGCAAAGTGTTAGTCACGTGAGTATGGTAGGGTTGCCAAGTTGGGCCAGGTTGGGCCAAGAGGAGTTGTGTTGAATACATACTCTTTTTAGGATTAGGAGTGGGACTCCTTCTAGGATTAGGAGTAGGAATTGTATTCATGACTCCTTGTGTTTTGCTCCTTTAAATAGGAGGGCTTGTCTCCTGTTGAAGGGCATCAAGCTTTGAGAAAGCTTTAGGGTTGTACTCTTTTGTTTGGAGTACTTTAGACAAAAGAAAGGAGAAATAAAGATCAAGTTCTTCAAATCTTTCGGCGAGCTACAATTCTAGTTAGATCTATTCTCGTTATCTTTTGTTACAGCAAGCTTGCGAAGGTCATAACTTTTGATCCGTAAGTCTGATCGAGCTGATTATTTTTGGTTTCGATTTGTATTGGAATCTAGTTTCATGTGTCCAAATTTCAGATCAATCTAACGGTTGGATCTCCAGGAATTCGCGTTTTACCGAACTTCTATCATTCTGTTTTTGTCGAATACGAGGCAATTATTTGGTTCTGTTTTGGGGTGAACTTTTAGTAGATTAAGAATTTGGTTTTAGCTTCCGCACAATCATTCACCCCCCCTCTGATTTCTATATTCGTGTCTTTCAATCCTACAAGTGGTATCAGAGCTTGGCTCTACTAATCCATCTTAACAGGTGATTAGTAAACGGTAAGTTATGGCAACAGAGATATACTCGAACAAGCCGCCAATCTTCAATGGCACAGACTTTCCCCACTAGCGGATTCGGATGACTGCATACCTTCAAGCTCAAGGTAACGCTATTTGGCGCAAGGTAAAGATTCCATACGAGCTTCCTTCAAATGATGATATTGATAAAATCGAGTTTGAAAAAGATGTTGAAAACAATAATAGAGCTAGAAACATATTGCTTCAAGGACTTGCAAGAAAAGAATTCGATAGAGTCTGTCATTTACTCACTGCTCATGAAATTTGGAAATCTCTTCAAGATTATCATGAGGGCATTGACTCTGTAAAAGAAGCTAGGCAAGATCAATTTAAAAAGGAATACACTAGATTTGAAATGAACTCTGGAGAATCTCTAGATGATTATTTTGCTCGCTTTAACAGAATCTTAAACAATCTTAGAGCTGTAGATGTAAAGTACACTGACTCTGAAAATGCTAGACATTTCCTATCATCTCTTGATCTTAAAATCTGGCAAATGAAAGTGACTGCTTTTAAGGAAGCTCACAAGATAAGTGAAATGACTTTGGATAAACTATATTCTAGTCTCAAGACTTTTGAGATAGACATTGTTTCAAGAACATCCAATGATAACTCTATGGCTCTTAATGCTAATTCCTCTTCATATGATAATGCTACTAGTTCTTCATCATCATATTCCATTCTCGCTTTGAGTGCTCTTAGTGATGAACAGCTAGATCAAATACCGTAAGATACACTTGCTCTTTCTTTCCAAGCGTGTCAATGCAGCTTACATGAGATCAAGGGAGAGAAGAGGAGCCTCCATCCTTTGCTACAATCAAGGGCAAGGCAGGGCACATTCGTGCTAACTGTTTCAAGAACAAAGATAGAGAGGAGAAGGAGCAAAGCAACTCCTCCAAGTCCTTCCGGCCAAGAGAGAGCAAGGATAAAAATAAGCAACTGACGAAGAAGATGCTCAACAAAGTCTTCGCGGCAATTGGTCGCTTAGACTTAAGCGACATTGATGACTCAACTGAAGATAAGAAGGAAGCGAAGCAAATGAAGCTGAATGAGGAGGACTTCACCGGACTGTGCTTCATGGCAAAAGGGAACACTAGTGATTCTAGTGACAACGACAGCACCTCCAGCAAAGGTGATGAGGTAATGCCTTCGTATGATGAGCTTTGTGAAGTTTTAGTCATATTGAGAAAATCTTTAAGAAAATCTTCACTCAAAAATAAAAACTTAGAAAAAGATCTATCCATGGTAAAATCTGAAAACTTTGATCTTAGAAATTCAAATTCTGAAAATATTTGTGATACTTGCTTAGATCTCAAATTTGAAATTAAGTCGCTAAAAGAGGAACATGTGATTAAACCAGAACAAGTTTATGCCGAACAATTGAAAAATGAAAAACTTGTGAAAAATATTGGTTGCTCTACTGATAGTTTACATGATCAAATTGCTTGCTCTAAATGTTCAATTCTTGAGTTGAAATTAAAAGATGCAAATTGTAGAGTTACCCAATTAACAAATGACATGTTCACTCATGAAATTAACTCGTGTTCAAATTGCCGTAAATGTAAAGCTAAAAATGACACTCCTTGTGATAATTGTTTAAATCTTACTAAAAAGGTTGACTACTTGCAAGATTCTCTTTCTAGGTTCACTAAAGGGAAGAAAAATTTGAACATGATTTTAGATCAATCTAAAGTGAGCTCCAACAAATAGGGTTTAGGTTTTAACTCTTATGCTTCTACTATCATTAAACCTGTTGAGAGCAAAAATGTGAAAATTGATAATGAGCCTAAAAGAACTTTGTTTAAATCTGCCGGCACTCTATCTCCCACTATTTCAAGTGCAAAACTTCCTTCTAATGCCAAACCATATGTTAAGTACAATTGCACTCATTGTGGGAAAGATGGTCATTTGGTGAATTTCTGCTTTAGACTAGCCAAACAACAAAAGAAAGAAAGAACTAAGGCTAGGTCTAATTTCAGACAGGCACGCTTTGTTTCTCATTATGTGCCTAGGGTGATGCAAACACCTTTTGTTGGTAAGAACACGGAAAAAGACAAATCTATCTTTGTGCATAAGAATGCTCGTGTTGTGTCTACTGTTGTGCGTCGTGTGTCTTAGTACTGGATTCCTAAACATCTTATTTCTAACCCCAGTACCGAGACCTCGACACTTTCTGCTTCTATGTAGGCTTCTCACGCGAGGAAGGAGAACATATGGCTAGTGGATTCCGGATGCTCACGCCACATGTCCGATGATAAGAATTGGTTCTCCTCCTTCACTCGTGCATCTCGTGCTAAAAGTGTTATTTTTCAAGATGCTTCTTCCACCTCTGTTTTCGCAAAAGGCACTAGTCCAAATAGTGCAGGTACAGGTGCATATGTTCAGGGGGGAGTATCTTTGTTGATGAAGATGATGATGATGCTGTTGAGGATCAGATAATTGGAGTTTGTTGTGTGCTTGTGTGCTCGTTTTCAAGCTTCCCCGCGTGCTTCACATCGACAAGCTATCAAGAGGATTTTAAGGTATCTCCGTGGTACTCAAGATTTTGGCATTTGGCTTTCTGCTTCCTCATGCATTAGTTTAAGAGCTTTCTTTGATGTTGAATTTGGAGGATGTAGAATTGATAGAAAAAGTACATCTGGTTCATGCCACTTCTTGAGTACTTCTCTTTCTTGGACACATTTATGTTCGATATCATTTTCTTAGAGATCATGTTGAAAAAGGAGCTATTGAACTGAAATTTGTTGATTCGGGTGCTCAACTTGCTGATATTTTCACTAAACCGCTTGATTCTTCTCGTTTTGCTTTCTTACGCGGTGAACTTGGGATCATTCATCCCCATGGGTTGATTTGAGGGGGAGTCTTGAGTTTATCTCTTTTTGGGTTACTTGACTTTGGTTCCTACAAGTGATTTTTTTATAAGTGGTATTTTGACTTTACACCTCAAGTAAAATCCCCTGTTTACATTGCATCATGTAGTACAAAGCTTTGGTGATTATTCTTGTGTATATAGCCAAGTTAATGCTCAATGCTTTACTTATCACTAAAAGGCTAAAATAATTCAATTTGAGATGCTTTTCGAGAATATTTTGGCTCTTGCTCATTATGGTATTGCATTTGTGAAATAGGCTTAAAAGTTTCTTGTCATCTGTTGAAAGGCTAGAGCTGATTAGAAACTATGTGTGAGCTTTTTGTTGGAAATCAGTATTTTAATGTTAAAAGCAAGTTGGAAAGTCTCAAGCAAAATCAGTGTTTTAATGTTAAAAGCAAGTTGAAAAAGATGCAAGCAAAAGCTACTTGGCTAAACACAAGTTTAGTACAATGTGCAGCTTCCTTGCTAGGGATTTAAATGCAAAAGATGCAAAAAAAAGGCTACTTGTCTAAAAAAAAGTTCAGAATAATGTGAAGCCACTTGCCAATTTAAACTGAGAAAGATACAAGAAAGAACTACCTACTCATACACAAGTATGGGCTAGTGTGCAGTTACTTGTCATCCCTGTTGATCACAAAGCAAAATTGTCAAACTTGCTAAAAGAGAAAAAGGAAATTCAAATGGTTGAAAAAGGCTTGAGACAAATATTAGTGAATTTGAAAGTCTCTCTATGCTCATGATAGATTTCTTTTTCGCTTTGGCAAAATCAGTTTATGACATTTTACTTGTTTGCTCTAATTTGCTTATGCAATAACTATTCTATGTGTTAGAGCCTCCATATTCTTACAATTTGCTTTCTCATTGGATAAATTGATACAAAATGAGAAAGTTCTCCTAAAAACTCTCCAAATGCTTTACTTTGATTATATACCTTGAATATACTTCAAAGCTTGACATACTGCATTCATTAAGGGGGAGTTTTGAGATCTTGATGACTATTTTGTCAAAAAGGGGGAGAACAAATCAAGGAGGTTTTTGAATTGGGATTTTTTGGTCTTTTGGTTCTTGCTCAATCTCTTGTCAAATCTTATATTGTGTTTTGTCTAATTACTCATCAAGGGGGAGATTGAAGGATTGTTATTTTTGATCCATTTGATTTTGATGATGAGTATTTGAAAAAGATTTGAAACCAGTTTGATATTTCGACAAGATTTATTTTTTGGTTTCTTTATTTGAAAAGATCTGAAATCAGTTTGATTATTTGAAAAGCTTTTTGATTTTTGCAAAGGTTTTGGTTCGTGTTTTGAAATAGTGTTCTTGGAATATTTAATGCAATGCACTCTTGTGCGTGGTTGCATGGTTTAATGTGAGTCAAGTCGCGGATTTGTGCTCGGAATCGTTTTGTGGTTTGTTCATGTGCAGGTATTGCTCGAGGGCGAATGTGGTCGATGACGGGACCGGAACTAGGTTCATGGAGGAACTGAGGTTTGGGACTAGGTTCAGGGGGAACTGAGGTCTTGGTGGTCAAGGATGTCATGCGGAACGTTCGGGCTAAGAGAATGGTACACATGAAGAATGGTTAGTCACGTGAGAATGGCAGGAGGTCATTTGCGTGCAAAGTGTTAGTCACGTGAGTATGGTAGGGTTGCCATACGCGTGCAAGAGTTGTAATCGGCCAGGTTGGGCCAAGAGGAGTTGTCTTGAATACATACTCTTTCTAGGATTAGGAGTGGAACTCCTTCTAGGATTAGGAGTGGGACTCCTTCTAGGATTAGGAGTAGAAATTGTATTCATGACTCCTTGTGTTTTGCTCTTTTAAATAGGAGGGCTTGTCTCCTGTTGAAGGGCATCAAGCTTTGAGAAAGCTTTAGGGTTGTACTCTTTTGTTTGGAGTACTTTAGACAAAAGAAAGGAGAAATAAAGATCAAGTTCTTCAAATCTTTCGGCGAGCTACAATTCTAGTTAGATCTATTCTCGTCATCTTCTGTTATAGCAATCTTGCGAAGGTCATAACTTTTGATCCGTAAGTCCGATCGAGCTGATTCTTTTTGGGTTCGATTTGTATTGGAATCTAGTTTCACGTGTCCAAATTTCAGATCAATATAACGGTTGGATCTCCGAGAATTCGCATTTTACCGAACCTCTATCATTCTGTTTTTGTCGAATACGAGGCAATTATTTGGTTCTGTTTTGGGGTGAACTTTTAGTAGATTAAGAATTTTGTTTTAGCTTTCGCACAATCATTCACCCCCCCTCTGATTTCTATATTCGTGTCTTTCGATCCTACATCCTCGAATACTTAGCAGGTCAGCCTGTCCCAATGCAAGTTCAGCGCATTGCCACCTCTGCCAATGAGAAGAGTAAAGTCTTTGTGTGTATAAAAAATAAATAAGTGGAAACAAATGGTTCAAGATTGACAAACCTCTAAGTCATTGGTATTCTTTGTACCAATGAGGAGTTGCATGTTGTGGCAAACGTAAAACCCACATAGGTTAGTGCCTAGTAGCTGCTGGTGGCACTACCAAAATATAAATAGATTAATTAGTTCGAAGGTTTCATTATGGACTGTGCAAAGGATTAATTATTGCGTACTAGCGGATACCGGAAAGTTATGAATATGCTTTAGCCTCGCTGTGTCCGGCTTGCATGCCCCTCCGTGAGCTTTGTAGATATTGAATGAAGTTTCGATTAAATTTTTAATAGGCACCAAGTCGTGGGTGCCGCCCTTTCTGGAATCAAGGTAAATTACCTTGTTCTTTCTTGCTATAATTACAAGTATAACCCAGTGAAACCTACACTGGTATGTTGCCATGGTCATTGAACCTAACTTCAAGCTGCGTTATATAGTACAAATTAACAAGTATAGCATCTGGATGAAGCACTTACCCCAGGTTGTAGGGTAAAATTAAGTAGCTTATGCGCCGAGTACCTAGTGGAAATTAAGTATAGCATCTGGATGTAGCCCGCATACCCAGTGGAGCCGAGTTTGTGGGGGTGGGTGTTTTTTGACTGGATAACCTTGTGCGTCGTACTTATGCTCACGAACTCTTCGGTCTTCTTCATTTCAACAAATTGTTCCCACACGTCTTTAGTGATGAACCCATACTTGTGGAACGGAGTCATTTCCTTATTCACGTAATGAGTGACAAGGCAGCTCTTAAAGTTCTTCCACGCCTTTCAAGCCACTAGAAGCGCATACCGTCGCAGTGCGTTCATGGAGTCTTGTGGAAGCTCGAATGACCCAAAAATTTCTATCACCAGGTTGTCGTGCTCCTCCTTAGTCAGCGTCTTCCACGATGGATACGTGATGGGGACCCTTTCACGCCCAACGATCCCGCACAATGTACGGAATGCTTGCGCGGCTTTAGCAGGTGCGGTAGGGGACCCATCATGCTGATCGACCGTAGTGATGGTATCTCGGCTCTGCGGCCTTTTACTAAGCCCTCTTGGAGCGCACAGAATCCTCACAACCTATCTCACAATGACAAATCGTCACAGAGAATGTAACCCACAGCCACAACAATTTATTCAAACCCTAAACCACAAGTTATCAGATTACCATGGGGAGACAGCTAGATATGGCTCGGAGGAGGCGGTGGCCTATCGGCAGGGCGTCGGGGCGGCACGGCGGCGGCTCGGAGGAGGAGGTGGTTGGGAGGCGTCGGGGCGGCGCGGCAGGGCGTCGGGATGGTGTCGGGGTGTCGGGATCTGGAGGCATCGCCAAGGGGAAGTAAGGGTTTTGCCACCAAGGAAAAATGGTTTGCCACCAAGGGTCGGGATATTGATATTAGATCCATTAATCTAATCACCGGTTAAGATAGATTAGAAAGACCTTGCTCTGATACCACTTGTAGGATCGATGTATACGAATATAGCAATCAGAGGGGGGGTGAATGATTGTGCGGAAGTTAAAACCAAATCTTTGATCTACTAAAAGTTCAACCTAAACCAAAACCAAATAATTGCCTCGTATTCGACAAAAATAGATTGACAGATGTTCAGTAAAACATGAATTCCTAGAGATCCAACTGTCGGATTGATTTGATATTTTGGACACAAGAAACTACATTCCAATATGAATCGAACCCAAAAAGAATCAGCTCAATCGGACTTACGGATCAAAAGCTATGAACCTTGTAAGCTTGCTATGACAGAACTTGATGAAAACTGATCTAATCAAAACTCGTAGATTAATCATGAACGATAAAATATTAATCAACTAAACTTTGAGGAACTCTAAATCAATACCCTAGAAAGATTTTTGATGGATCAAATTAAGATGAAACTCAAATAAAAAAAGCCAATTTAGAACCAGAACAAGCATGCAAACAAGAACAAAACAGAGAACACTATAGCAACGTGGTTACTGTAGCACGCAAGGTCTGGAAGGATTTATCTTTATTTCTTTTTGTCAAAAGTACTCCAAACAAATGAGTACAAACCTAAAACCTGCCCAAGACTTGATGCATAAACAGGAGGCGCCTCCCCCTATTTATACAGAGCAAACACATAGAGTCCTGAATACAATTCCTACTCGTAATCCTAGAAGGAGTCCTACTCCTAATCCTAGAAGGAGTCTGTATTCAACAGAACTCTACTTGGCCCAACCTGGCCAAATACAGCTCTTGCACGCGTATGGCAATCCAGCCATACTCATGTGACTAACAACTCTTGCACGCGTATGGCCACCATGCCATACTCACGGGACTAACCATTCTTCATGTGCACTGTCCTCTAGCCTGAACGTCCCACATGACATCCTTCACCACCAAGATCTCGATTCCTCCCTGAATCTAGTCCTGAGCCTCAGTTCCTTCATGAACCTTGTTCTAGTTCCATCATCGACCACGTTCGGCCTCGAGCAACACCTGCACATGAACAAACCACAAAACAATTCCGAGCACAAGTCCCTGACTTGACTCAACATTAGTCCATGCAAATACTCACACGAGCATTGCATAAGTTCAAAACATACATTATGAAATCCAAACAAATTACATAACCATAGATCGATTACCAAACAATTTTCAAAATCCCAAAAATCAACCTCGAGCAAAAAACCATTCACGCTGGACCAAACAATGGTCTGGCGCACACAGGGCAAAAGCCCTAGAAAAATCCATTCACGCCAGACCAAACATTGGTCCGACGCAACTCACGACGCATCAAACTTTTGGTCCAGCGTACATGCAAAGGCGACGCTCAAAAATGCGTTCACGACGGACCAAAAATTTGGTCCGACGTGCATGGTCCGACGTAACATAGAGACTTACTATTTTTCAACAAATTTGGTTCGGCACAAGTATTCAAAAAAGGTGCGTTCATGACGGACCAAAACTTTGGTCCGGCGTAGACGCGAAATCAAGCCTCAAAAGCTCATTCACGGCGGACTAACGTTTGGTCCGTCGCAATGGTCCGGCGTAAGAGTGAAAACTTACTGTTTCTTGGAACTTTGGTCCGGCGCAAAAGAGACACGCTGTTTCTTGTCAATTTGTCAAACACATGCATAAACACATTTTGCAAATTCAATTCAAAGCCAATTTTTCAACACATGATTTCACACGTACCTACTGTCCCATGTCCCAACTGGCAAGATGGCCCTCCATACTAAATCACCTTCCTCAAATGACTTGAGCACGACCTTCTTGTTGTACGCTCTTGCCGCTCTGGCCTTGTTCTTTTGGATTTGTTCCAACGTCCTTAGCCTTAATTTTATTAAATCCTCCAAATTGTTGGGCAGCACATCCCTATAATCCACAGCCGATAGGGTGTCCTGTTTGGCTGGTCTGAGCGAATTTATACCGATTTCTATCGACAATACCGCTTCTTGCCCATATACTAATTGGTATGGACACACTTTGGTGACTCCTTGGCCTAACACTCTATATGCCCATAATGCGTCGGCTAACATTGTGTGCCATCCTCTGGGTGTGTCGGCGATTTTCCTCTTAATTAACTTGATCAATGTTTTGTTTGACAACTCGGCCTGCCTGTTGGCCTGAGCGTAGTATGGTGAGGAATTTTGCATCTTGATCCCTAGGCCTCGAACGAAGCTTTGGAATGCTTCGGGCATGAACACAGTGCCTTGATCGGTTGTAATGGTCTGTGCGATTCCGAACCGATCGACAATGTGCTCTTGGACAAACGCTATTACCTTCATACTGGTAACCTTCTTTAGTGGGATGGTGTTAGCACCTAAATTTGACCGACCGAGGTGGGTACGGTTTTGGCATGAGTCGAGGCCAAAGTGGCGTGAACAATGTTGGCAAAGGATGATGAAACAGGATAAGATCGAGAAGATGCGATCGTGTGAAGATTAGAAGGAAAGGCCAGAGCCAGAACAATCCAGATCCCATACAGTTAAGATCAAGATGGAAAGATGAACATGAGGCCGATACGGTTATGAAGAGATCATGACGGATACGATCAAAGCCCTCGGATTATAAAAAGAGGATAGCGTGCTGCGTCAAAGGGAGAATAATCAAAACCACAACCAATCTATCATTTATTCTACTTTCGTTGCATTAGGAGTAGCCACAGTAGTTTTGTAATCTTTCTTCTGTAATACACTTTGATCAATACAAGTTGCGTATCACCGGTTGTTGATCTTTGCTGCATTACGCCCTACCAAGCTCTAGTTCCTTCCCGATCTTGTTACGCATCACCTTTTTCAGAGGAAGTATGCTTTGACCCCATCTGATCAACTCGCAAGGGTTGATTAGATACGCTGAGTTACCCTGATCTATGCTAGTTCACTCCGAGCAGGTTAGGATCACCTTGCTACCAACTCTTTGATCGTTTTTTTGAGAGATCGCTTCGAGACGTACGTCTTACCGATTGCGTGATCAAATCGGTTGGCACGCCCGCAAACTTGAACCTAGCGTTCGCGTGTGTTGGCGGTGATTGACCCATTGTCAAGTTTTTTGATGCCAACACACTTTTGTCAAGCCTAGTGGGACATGAAGAAAACATTATGACATCATCAGGACTGACCGTCGCTGCCACCGAAGTCGACACTAGCGCAATAATCGCACCAACTTTGTCCGATTTAACACCAGAACATCGCAAGGAAATCGAAGAGCAAAAGGCGGCGTTCGAGCATATGATGTTAAGCTGCTACCAGAAGACATGGCACGACATCACTTAGAAGACAGCGCTGCCAATGATCAACCCCCTTGGGGTGGTCGCCCCGGTGCTGGTGATGAAGCCACGGTAAGCCGATACTTGCTTGCGCAAGTAGAATTGTTGGATATGATCAATCAATCTATAAATCATGTGCTACTAAACCAATCATCGGCCCTGATCACCACGCTTAGGCCATTTATATCAAATAGTATAAAAGATATAGTGCAGGAACTCATGACGGTCGGGTCTATTTTCGAGCCACCATAGGCCCTCCCCACGTACCCGGTCTTTTCAATTGGACTAGGTACTCAAGGGGCGAAGTCAATTGTTGAAAGCAAGCCATTGGCTGCAATCATGACACCCACGCCGCCACAGCCGACCATCACCTTGCCCAAGGACCCTGGGATGAGTGAGGTCAGGCATTACCATGCTTACACAGATGGTGCCAAAATGGGTGTCGCACCTAACTTACACCCGAGTACACAATACCCCCACCGAGTGATCGCATACTCGGAACCTTTCGTACGACTGCCGAAAACCATAAGACACCAAGTCATCAACCAAGAGGCCATGCCAAATTACCAGCTACTCAGGCCAATAAACCAACCTGAGTTTGCACTTAGGGGGCAGGCCCGCGGTTAGCCCGAGCTCCCACTCGGGGGACATTACCATGAACCACGCGAGTTCACACTCGTGGGGCATCGGCATGGTTTAGGCGGACTAGTGTTTTCGCCACAGGCCACGCCGCTCAGAGAAGCCAACTAGATAGATGCAATCACTACCGTCCTACAAGACCAGTTCGGCATCTAGCCGAGAGGACAGACTCTTGGCTACAAAAAGCCCTACCCTGATCATATTGATAGAATCCGTACCCCAACAGGTACCGGGTGCCAGATTTTGCAAAATTTTCAGGGGATGACGCAACCACCAATATGGAGCACGTCGAGCGCTTCATAGTGCAATGCAGGGAAGCACCACATTCTGATGGCTTCGACTAAAACTTTTCCCTCTATCTCTGTCTGGGGTAGCCTTCACTTGGTTCACCACCCTTCCCCCGAATTCGGTCAATACATGGACCGATTTGGAAAGCCGATTCCACAAACACTTCTTTTGTGGGAGCTTGGAATTACGAATCTCCGATCTAAGCTCTGTGCAGTAGAGATTTGGAGAATCGGTAGCAGAATTGTAATATTACAGCAGGTAACCGGAGTACTTTATTTTCACAACTTTGGCCAAGGTCAAATCTTAATTATAAGGATTATTATGACTCTTGGATTGACGATTTGTTTATATGAGAAAGCATGTAACAAAAAAATTTGTCAGATTAACTTTTGAGCTTTGGTTGTGGCCCTGGCAACTTTGCTTTATTTATTTCAATTGCATAAATAGCTAGGTGGTTGTCTCTAGCATGATACAAATTGTTTATACATTAGCATCATTTCTTTTAGTATAAATGATACTGTAACATCGTTTACCCTTATTCCAAGTTTTAGAGTTTTCTTCGTCCGAGTATTGGGTAGACCAGTCTGATGGTCTGCTTGGTTTCAAATTCATCTGGCATGGGAGAGAACAAAGGTCATTCATCCACCTAACCCACCTAATCCCCACTCACTCTCCCACTCCCACTCACTCCCCCATTTCTTTTTAGTGGCTGGCCACTTCCATCCCCACCCGAACTCAGCCATTTTGGCTCTCCTCCTCCTCCTTTCATGTAGCAGCAAGGGGGCAGCAAACTCCCCTCCTTTCTCAGCTCTCCCCTTCACCACCAAGCTCCTAGGGTGGTCCTCCTCCTCCCCCAAGCTTGGCCGGCCTCCTACTGCCCTGCTCAAGGCCCACGCCCCCTCCCTTGGTGGCAGCAGCAGCAGCAGCAGCAGCTTTCCCCTCTTCCCCTCTTCATGGTTTGAAGGTAACCATTGGAAAACCTTTCTTGTGCTCAGCCATGGAGGTCCCTGACCTGGTTGGATAGGTCCTAGGGTCTTAGGGTCGAAATTTTTGGAGGGAAATGAGCTAGGGAAGCACTTACTGTTTTCAAGCAGATTTGTAGTCTGACTTGCAACTCGTGTTTGGGGTTCCTAGGTTGGTCAAATGCTTGGTCAGCTGTAGACATTATTGTATATCTCCCTGTCCTATTTAATTGGAGTACAAGAACTCAAAAATCCGGTAAACCAATTGAATGTTATGCCACTTTTACTGCCGACTGTCCCGAGTGGCTAATTCTGTGGGCTAAAATCTTCAACTGTGATTTGGGCTTAGCTAGAGGCCGATTGAGCTCTTCCATTTGCCTAGAGAAGTGTAGGAAATTTTCTTTAGTTTAATAAAATGTACTTGTTTTCTTGATGTCAAGTAAGGAATCAAAAGTTATGTTATTTCAAAGTTGATGTCCCGTTTTGGGCATTTTCTGTGCAGACAGATTTTTGTCTATTGATTAGAGAGCTTTCGGGGGCTTTAATCTTAGTTCCTATTTGAGGGGCTGTGGGGTAACATTATATTAGTCTCTTGTGGTTAATTAGAATCTAAGAACCTGAACTTTCACCAATCCATTTAGAAGTTACGCCTTTTTTAGTGCTTGCTGTCCAGAAAAGAGACTTTTGCGACTAGCTTGTGTTCGTTTCAAATCTGGGACTACTTGAGACAATTCCAACCTTAATGGCTTTGTGATCATCCTAGGTTATCCTCTTGCAGTCGTTTAGAGCATAAAAACGTGAAATTTGGTTGAGCCAAATTAAAGTTATGCTTATTTGAGCGATCGCTGTCCCGAGTCGCATTTCAGGGGTCGTTTTAGAGCTGTTTTGAGGTGGATCGTTCTTGCGCTTTGTTTGATTGAATCTTGTCTAGTATTTGAGATAGTGTATTGCAACTGTTGTTTAATTTCAGGTGGAGTAGCCTTGAGCGGGCCTTCTTCCTCGGGTCACCCCGCTCCTCGTGGGTAGAGGCAAGTGTGAAGTGGCATTCCCGGCTTGATGTCGGGTGTCACCTTTCCTTTTGTTTTGCATTTGGATTGAATGATGATGATTGTGAGTATGTCTAAATGATCGTGAGTATGTTTAAAGTGATGCAATGAGTATGTTTAAATTGAATGTGTATGTCTAAAAGGATGGAATGAGTAAGTTAAATTGATGCAATGTATTTATTTTAATTGCATTGTGCATTCATAGAGGAAGAGGTGTCCCATTTTGATGTGGGCCTCTGTGTTCACATGTAGTGAACACAAAAGACCTACCTCATAGTCCCATACAGATAGAGTACGGAAGCGAGTCAGTAAGCGTAGGCACCCTCCACGGGATGGAGGGGATGAGGGTGCACACCGACGGGTGTGCACTCGGCGATACCGGTATGAGCCCCATAAAGAGGCATGCATGTGCATATCAATGGCATTGTATGAGAAAGAAGTGTATGAGATGAGTTAAAATGATGAGTTGTTAAGTTCATTACTTGTATGTCTAAATTGCTGGTTGTATGGATGCAAATTTTAACTATTGTGCTATTTGCTTTGTCACTTTACACTTTGTTGAGTGATGAACTCACGCTTGTTGTTTGTTGTTTTATTTTAGTTTCCTCCCGAGCGGCATCATGGGGTTGGGCTAGCAGTTCACCCATATCAATATAATGTAGCTCAAATAGTTGTGTTATCCTTTTGTGCTTATGTTCTAGAAGTAAACGAATCTGATTTTTGTTTAGGTAAATTGCAAGTAATGATGCTTTGTGGTTGCCTCCTTAAGTGTACTAGTGAAACTAGTTGTCTCTCTTTATTTGTATCCTTGTTACCCTTTTAATCATGTTGTTCTCATCTACTTATGGTTAGTTGAAGGTATTTTGTTGTTGGTGGTCAGTGCTAATATATCTTATTGTAGATTGTTATTATTAGCTGTTTATTATTTTTTGTCTGCTGAGTGGATGTCCTGATTTTAGGAGAGGTGCTGCCAAAATTTTCAAGAAATTTTGGTAGCCCTCTACCATGATAGTATTGTTTTGCTTCTGCTATCTAGTGTCTTTGGCGTGCTCATTTGTTAAGGGTGTAACATTCAGGGCACGTGGGTGCCGGGGTGTTACAAGAATACATCAAGGGATTCAGGGATATACAGAACCGATGCTTTAGCGTTGCTCTGCCCAACAACCAACTCGCTGATCTGGCTTTCCAAGGCTTGATTCCTCCTTTACGGGAGAAATTTGGCGGTCAGGAGTTTACCGACCTAAGCCATCTCCTGCATAGGGTATCGGCCCAGGAAGGCCGATTATATGAAATAAAGGGTTCAAGGACAAATTTAAAAGTAACAAAGAAAAGAAGAAGCCAAAAGTCAACCTCGTAGAATACGAGTCAGAAGACTCGGATGACGACAAGGAAATAGGCATTAATATAGCTGAATGGGTTAAAGGGAATAAGAAACCTTTAATATGTTCCTGGTTAAAGCCAAGTAAAGCCAAGTCAGAGGTCAAATACTCGTTCGATGTGACCAAATGCGACGGCATCTTCGATTTACTTTTACAAGAGAAGTTGATACGGATCCCAGAGGGACACGTTATACCATTGGCCGAGGAATTAAAAAGGCGTAGGTATTACAAGTTGCATAACTCCTCGCACAGTACTAACGATTGCAATATCTTTCATCAACAGATATAGTCGGCCATAGAGGATGGACAACTGAAGTTCGCGGAAGAACAAGCCCAGCAGATCGATACTAATCCCTTCCAAGTCAATATGGTCAGCTGCACATCCAAAGGGAAGGAAATAATGTGGGACGAGACACCATCACTGTCTGTATCGGCCATAAAAGCCGATAAGAAAACAGTGAATGACAGAAAGACAATGGAGATCACGATCGACTCAATTCAAATAGAAACTGATCGGGAGGGGAAGTTGTCTAGGACGGTCAGGGTAAGAAAAATGCCCAAAACCGATAAATGGCACAAGGCTGAAAGACAAGTGCCACTGAAGAAGCCAGCGCGGAGGGTTAAGTCGATGTTTGCCCAATTACTGGTTAAGTACAAGCTGAGAGGCCAGAGGGGGAGAAATACGCCCCAACTAGTGCTAGTAGAGGAACATCGGCTGACTGCTTTTGAAAAGGACCAGAATGGTGCCCGTTTTGGCTCTTCTGCTGGGAGAGAGGATTGGCGCTACCATCTCCCCACTATTGTCCAATGCAGCATTACTCGGGAACAAACCAAGGGCAGCTCTATCCTCAAGCAAGGACAGCGTTGGGGCACAATCCTAACCAGCGCCCAAAAGGGGGTAGAAAGTCGATCCACGAGAGGATCACCAGGCCAGATCGAATATATGAGCGTCCAATAGGAATGAACAAGGTCGAAAGGTCGAGATCGGCCGAACAAGAAGGTCGTAGAAGGTCAGTTCATGAGATGATCTCTTGGCCGAAGAAGGACCGAGTAATAGTTAGAGGAAAGAGCAAGGCCGATCCATCGGAGCCGGCCATGTCTAAAAGTTCAAAGAGGCCAGTTCCAGAAGAAACCACTGAGGATACCCAGAAGGACAAAAAAGCAAATGCATCTGAGTTAGCTGGGAAGATCCAACAACCAGTGGAACCAAAACCATGGTGGTGTCCCTCCGGACTAACTCAATCAAAAAGACGTCGTCTCCAGCGCTTAAGGATGCGAGAATTAAGAGAGGCCAAAGAGGACAAGTAAAGAGACAAAACTTTCAATAAGCTGCGCCCTGAAAGGACCTCGAAGAAAGAGTGGTGCAAGAAATAAGTCATTCTGGAAGAGTTTCCCGTGACAAAGTATACGGAAACCAATGGAGCACAAACACCCACCACTACAGGAATCAGGGGGAAATTCGTGGGCCAGAAACCCACGAATTTAGGCCAAAACCCACGAATTTACTATAAATTCGTGCGCAAACCGTCGAATTTAGGCCACGAATTTAACTCGACGAAATTAATCAATTAAATTCGTGGGTGCCCACGAATTTAAGTTAAATTCGTGGGTTTCTGCCTAGCCCACGAATTTAACTAGTAAATTCGTGGGTTTCTCTGGCCCCACGAATTTAATTAGTAAATTCGTGGGTCAGGAAAACCCATGAATTTAACTTAAATTCGTGGGCCAGGAAAACCCATGAATTTACAAGTTAAATTCGTGGGTCAGAAAAACCCACGAATTTAAGTTAAATTCGTGGGCCAGGAAAACCCACGAATTTATCAGTTAAATTCGTGGGCTAGGAAACCCACAAATTTATAAGTTAAATTCGTGGGCCAGGCAGAAACCCACGAATTTAACTTAAATTCGTGGGACTGGCAGAAACCCACGAATTTAACTGACGCTTAATATGTATATCCATATGCATCACACTCAATACATTCAATCAAACACTCAATATCTATATCGACCACGCATATATATATGGATCGATATGCATCTCATTCAACACAAGCATCTTCACATTCAATCTTATTCAACACATCACAATAAGTCCATCACAAGATTAACTTTAAATACCTATCAAACATATATCGATCAAATATAAATACTCAAATATATATCGATCAAACATTCAATCAAACTTATTTAACATTCAATCAAACACTCAATATCTATATCGATCAAACACTCAATATATATCGATCGGTATCCATCTCAACATTCAATCAAACACTCAATATCAATATCTATACATTCAATCAAACAATCAATATATATCGATCGGTATGCATCTCATTCAACATTCAATCAAACACTCAATATCAATATCTATACATTCAATCAAACATTCATTCAAACACTCAATATATATCGATCGGTATGCATCTCATTCAACATTCAATCAAACACTCAATATCAATATCTATACATCAATCAAACACTCAATATATATCGACAACTCAAGATTCAAGAGTATTACGAACAATTCAAGAGTATTACCAACATGATTCAAGAATCAAACTCCACAACGAATAACTAAGTCACCGAAATGTACAAAATTTCTGCATGACCTCTCTAGTAAATAGGACATCCACTCAGCAGACAAAAAAAAAACATTTGCAGTGATAATATATATATCAATCTCTCAAACCAGAAGGAGACATTCTAGCAGATCCTTAGATAATCAATCACACATCCAACGGCAATTTGTAAACTACGCATTACAATCCACATTACAATCTATCCATCACAATACAAATCCGACGACGAAGTCATAAAGTCCAACAGTAATACACCAATCCAACTCACAATGCAATTCATGTCTCGGGGTTGTTGGAGTTGTGAGCGCTATCACCACCGCCGGAGGGCGAGACTATGACGGCTTCTATGATGTCGTCGTTAGTACGTGCTGGAGGGCATGACCCAGAAACCTGCAAGTTCAAGACTAGGTTGTGTTACAAGTAACATATCGTCGAACTTAGCAAATATCGAAATGATTTGTGCTAAATGTCCTAGGATCGAATCAATTTTGCACGAATAGGCCAATTTCATCAAGTTGACTAAGTTTGGATCACAATTGACAGAATTACCTTGTTTCGCAAACTTAGCAACCACTGAGATGAATTTGATAAGATTTAAGCGCAATTTGGCTAAATGTGGTAGAATCGACTCAGTTTTGAACGAATGCCTCAATTTGACTAGGGTTTACATCACAATTATCAATTTCCACACGTTTCGCATTCTTAGCAAACATTGGAATGATTTAAGCTAGATTTGCCTAATTGCGCTAGAATCGAATAATTATTGCATAAATACCTCAATTTGCAGGATTTGACTAGTCTTGACTCACAATTAACAAAGTTAACTCAATTCGCAAACTTAGCAAACATTGAGATGATTTGTGCAAGGTTTAAGCATGAGTTGCCTAAGTGTCGTAAAATCGACTAAGTTTTGCACGTATAGCTGAATTTGCTCAAGTTGACTAAGTCTGGCTCAACTTTGACAGAATTGAGTTTTATTTGCCTAAATGTGATATAATTGACTAAGTTTTGTGAAGGTAGCTCAATTTACCCAATTTGACTTGGTTTAGCTCACAATTGACAAACTTAGCTCGTTTCGCAAACTTAGAATGTTTTTGACATCCATACCTGTGGTGTCATCTGAGGTGGCTGCATGGCCCAATGGTTGAAGTACATAGGCATTCCTTGGCCTGGCATAGGTGGTGGGTACATGTAGAACGGGTTTGGAGGCTGGGAGCCCTGTAAGGCATAGTTAGGTACATTATGCCACATTTAAATCTTTCGTTCAAATTTTGAATATCGAATTGAACCGATCCATCTTTACCTGTGGTGCCTCTCCTACAGAAGGTAGCTGCATCTGTGGGGTGAACATGTAGAAAGGACGAGGAGGCTGGGAGCCCTATGGATCATAGTTTGTGATATCAAGTATACAGAATAGAGTTTTTTAAAAATAAAGAATGCATGAGAATTTCATATAACCTGAGGTGCATCTCCTAGGGGTGGTGCCTGCATCCCAGTAGGGTTTATGAAGGACGCCGGGGGAGGCTGAGCACCCTGTGATGCTTCTCCTTGTGGTGGTGGCTGCATGTGAGGAGAAAACATGCAGAAAGGAGGTGGCTGGGAGCCCTATGACATAATAGTCAAGTTTGTGTGAAACGCGATTTTATGAGCTAAGTGAGTTAGAGAGTAATGAACTCAAGTATCTTTACCTGGGGCATAATAGGAGGGCGAAACACTGGCACGTTAGGTCCAAGAGATTGTGACAGTTGCTGCATATAGATTATTTGTTAGATTTTAATCACAGATGTACAAATGATCGATTTGTTCAAAGTTGAGATTGTACGATACATTTTCATGTTTTTGAGTCTTCTCGGCTTCTGCGAGCTTCCTCTCGTGCTTGACGAGACTCTTCTCACGCTTGACAAGCCTCCTCTCGCGCTTCACGAGCCTCCTCCCGCGCTTGTGCTTCCCGTGCGGACCTCGACGAGTGAGCACTCCCCTGTGAGGAAACCGAGCCTCGTGGAAGACGATCGCATTCAACAACTCCGTCCCCCATGGCCCACCTACAAATGATATATACTGAATGTGACCATGCAACATTTTTTTTCATAGAGCAAAAACAATTAAAATCAGTTTTATTAACGAACCTCCCATGCTTTAGGCCCCCTCCAGCGTGGTACAAGGCTTCCACATCGATCGACGCGCCCCTCCAATCAAACTCCGTCCCATGACGTTGTGTCATTTGTTCTGCATATGACACCTGCAAAACAGCATGTTGGTGCTCCCGGATTTAAATTTGCACAAAACATATTGTTTCATTTATACTTACCATCATCTTTACTTGCATAAGCCTCTACGATACACCCCTCTACCCTTGCCTTGTTGCGCACTGTAGCTCTAAGCTTTTTCAACTCCCTTTCCTGACTATACATCCATCTGAACTGCGCAGGACCTCCAACCTTCGCTTCCCAAGGCAGATGCACCAGCAGATGTTGCATCACATTCATAAAACCAGGTGGGAAAGTTTTTTCCAACTTGCATACAAGCAATGGAATTCCCTTCTCTAACTTCTGCATCAACGTCTTCGAGATTTCCTTAGCGCATATCTGCCTGTAGAAGTAACTGAGCTCGGCTAACATCCTCCACAACTCATTATCAAAATAGCCACGAAACATTACCGGAACAAGTCTTTCCATGATGATATGGTAATCATGACTCTTTTGCCCATTTAGCTTACCGGTGCTGACATTCACAGCCCGTTTTATGTTAGATGCATAGCGATCCGGAAACTTTAGAGTTTTCAACCACCTCAAAATCTGTTTACAGTCTTCTGGCTTCACACAGTATGGAGCTCGTGGCCGGCTCTCATTTCCATTTAAACCAACTTTAACCTCGAGCCACGGCCTAGCACAATGATCACCCATGTCTTTCCTAGCACTCACGTTATCCTTTGTTTTGTCGGTTACATCAAACACCATGCTTATGATGCTTTCTACCACATTGCGTTCTTGGTGCATCAAATCTATGTTATGCGGCAGAATCAAAGCTTTCGCGTAAGGCAGCTCCCAAAGAAAAGAAACATGAGTCCAGTTGTGCTCCTTTCCATAGCCAGTGAAACCCACTTCCGTAGATCGTTCAAGCCGACTATGCCATTCAGCTATCTCTTCTCCTGTGAGTCGCTTCGGCGGCCCTTTTTTAACTTTCTTTCCTTTTCGAAATGCTTTGACATCGTTCCTGAAATGGTGCCTCGCCGGAAGCCACCGTCGATGGCAATCGAAGAATGTGATCTTACCGTGCGTGAGCCTGAATGCATCAGAGTCAGCCATACAAATTGGACAACACAGGCGACCATGAACACACCAGCCGGCCCAAATGCCATATGCCAATAAATCATGGACCGACCACAAGTATGCGGCTCGTAAGGTAAATTCTCTACCAGCAACGCTGTCGTATGCCTTTTCCCCTCGCCACAACTTTTTCAGCTCGTCAATTAAGGGCCGCATGAACACATTGAGATCCTTCCCTGGATGCTTAGGACCTGGAATGACAAGAGCAAGGAATATGAACCCCTCTTTCAAACAAATCTCAGGTGGAAGATTGTATAGCATGATGAAGACCGGCCAACAAGAGTAGGAGCTAGCGCTTGTGCTGAAAGGTGTGAAACCGTCCGTGGACAAACCAAGACGAACACTCCTAGGGTCGCTTGCAAATGTAGGATCGAATCGGTCCAATGCCTGCCATGCCTCACCATCAGACGGATGCACCATCATATCCGGGTCTTGGTCCTCACATTTACCTTCTTTGTGCCACCGCATATGTTTCGCTGTTTGTTTTGACATGTACAACCGTTTAAGCCTATCAGTGATCGACATGTACCGAAGCTGTTTAGTCGTGACCTTTGTAGTCACTGATACCCCTTCCTCATCTACCACCTCAACGAATCTACACTTACCACAATGCATACAATGAGTATCCTTGTCATGATCCTTCCAGAACAGCATGCAATTATTCTCACACACATCAATCTTCTGGTAATTCATCCCGAGGCCGGTCATCAACTTTTTCGATTGGTACAAATCCTTTGGCATCTTGTGGTTAGACGGAAGGACATCATTCATAAGTTCAAGCAAAGCGTTGAAGCATTTGTTCGAAAAGTTGAACTTCGATTTCATCGACATAAGCCGTGTAACCGCCTGCAGGACGGTCACATTGGTCAAGTCAGGCAGCTTCTCATCCGAGGCGTCAAGGAGCCTATAGAATTCCTTAACCTCCTCCAGCTGTGACCCCTCCCCCGAGTTAAATTCAATCCCCCAGCCAAGATCATCCAGCATCTCTTCCATCCGATCGTGATCCTCCCCATGGTCCGACTCAATGGCCTACCCTGCGGCCTCTCCATGATGGTGCCACACCAAATAGTTAGGCATGAACTCGTTTTTGCAAATGTGATACTGCACTATATCCTTGTTGTAGTAGCTGTTATTCTTGTAGAGCGTACACGGCAATACACATATTCAGCACCTCCAGCGAATGCTTGCTTCAAGAAAGCATCCGTGATCTGCCCCCATTCCCTTGAGTGCCCCCCATCACTCCTCCATCCGTCATACATCGCCCTTCGATCGTCACCCATTCTCAAACCTAAACAAATGAAACGATGTCAACGTACGACCGTGGCTTAGGTGACAAAGACAACCCTGTTAGGAAAGGTGTGTTCTAGACCCACCCAAGAATGGAGGCCGTTGCATGCGACCTATGACGTGCGCTACGAACCGAACGAAATTTCGATGGCATAACCCGCTGTTCTCCAAACGCACGCCTGATCGATGCTGGTGCGTCGGAGAACAACAGGGTTATGCGGCTGAAATCACGTTGGATCGCTCGCACGTCACAGGCCCCATGCAACAACCAACCTTTTAACTCTTTAAAACCGGGTTAAAACTAAGTCACCGAAATGTACAAAATTTCGGCATGACCTCTCTAGTAAATAGGACATCCACTCAGCAGACAAAAAAACATTTGCAGTGATAATATATATATATATATATATATATAAATATCAATCTCTCAAACCAAAAATATACATTCTAGCAGATCCTTAATGCAAACACAAGTGATAAGTAACTAATCAACTACAAGCCACTTCATGACTATAGGATAGAAGCATGTGCCAGCATGAAAAAGAATAGTAAACCTGGAATTATCTACAACTTCCTGTTCTGAATGTTACTTTAGAATGGCTAAGCATCCATTGGTGAGTGGTCGGGCATCGACAACCTAAAGTAGAGCAGCCCTAGGTAAAGGAGTGGACCGATTGGGGGAGGAACAGATCTAGAAATTCTTCAAAGATGTTGACTCCACCTCATATAATAATTGGAACTAATCTAATAACCAACCATCTAAAGATATACTGAAATCTAAATTAAACGAACAACTTAATAACCAAGTAAGTAGATTGATCACCTAGTCATTATCCAGCTGCATGCCGTTGCTCCCGTAGTGTTACATGGACACGGACATAGGAGTCTGACCCGACTAGGATTCAGTTGTTTGATTGGCAAAAAAAATTTATACACGGGAAATACTACTAAGAAGTAGATTGATCACCTAGTCATTATCAAGTACTGCAGCAGCAGCCACAATAAATAGAATCAACATTTTGAACAGTATAGTATTTTCTAACCATGTTTCTTCAAGTACTGCGGATTCAGACTCTGACTCGGATTGCTTAAGTGGGATATCAATTCAGACAATCCGACTCAAATATAGGCCCTATTTATTCAAGTACTGCGGATTCAGACAAAAAAACATTTTGAACAAAAAAAACATGCCTGGGGAAGGACGTCTGTAACACCCCGGCATCTAGAATGCCTTAATGCTACCAAACATAGACTAAACAACAACATAATACCACAATTTATCATAAATTACAGCAAAGGAGCAAATGCTACAAATCGAAATTTCGGCAGCATCTCCTTTGTTTTAACATGTATTAACACAATATCAATATCATGGCAAGATATATCATAGCACACGACATCTAAAACATCAACATAAATGGATATATCATCAAATTATGCCAATAATACCATGCTCAATCAATTCATAAGCTATAACGAAGCCAATAAGGAATCACAAGCATGCTAAATTAAACCATACATTAAATTTATGGCACAACTCTTAATATCATGTCTCCAAGTGATTAATCATAGACTATGATTGTGGAGCTACGTGTAGAAGTGTAGCTAGACCCCTTTTTCCCGCATGCCGATCTCAAAGTACCTAAAAACCACATAAAACACAAGCGTGAGTTCATCACTCAGCAAGTATATTGCAATGGAACAAAAGAACAACTTACATTGCAACAACACACAACATGTTTATCATCTCATTCATAATCACATATCTTTATCATCATCAAATATGCAATGCGATGCTCATATCTCCTTGGAGAGGTGGAGAGGTGGAGAGGTGCAAGGGGGGCGCACGGCACAAAGGAGGAAGGGTGGGGCGGCTAGGCAATGGAGGGGGAGATGTGGGGCGTAAGGGCAGCAGGGGTGGACGCCCCAAAGGGGCAGGGAGACCCCTTTTTACCTGCCCTAAGCCCCTTTCCTAATCCTAAATGGATTCCTACTCCACCCCGGAAAGGCCCAAAACTCCGAAAACGGCCCGGAAACGCTATAAACCTCCAAGCCCTATGGTTTTAACCTTATTTCCACATCTCATACTGTTTTTGACCTTATCATTCACATTATATATGGTTCCGACACTCTGAGTGACACAACTCTTCAAAAGGCCCAACAACGCGAGAAAACCTCAAGCCGAAAGGTTTTATTCTCTAATTTCACATTCTATAATGTCACACCATACCGTATTGTCACATTCTTCCCCCCTTCAACAGGATTCGACCTCGAATCCGAAGGACACTAATAAAACAACAACAAAATCCCCAAGGGACAAAAGACTTCTCTGCAGCACAAATCAACCGCACGAAACCTCAAACCGGAACAACAACAAGCGAGTTCTCAAAATCAACACTTGGCGAGAAAAGTAATGATCTAGCTCAACTAAGGGTAACCTCTCACAGGTCGACCTTCACTTCCAATCCCAAATAGAATCTGCGTTTCAACCACAAAGGGCTCCATCAACCCAAAACGCTCGAATCCTCACGACAAATACTTCACACTTCTATCACAACCAACCTGACTACCACACTCCATTAAACTCAACATGACATAATCAAAGGCAATCACAATTCCTTTATCGACCTTTCTTCATTCCCAAAAATTTCCATCGAGGGGAATAACTCATTAAGGCACACTTGCCCTTCCAATACACGATCATACTAACATTTCATTCCATCCACTCCCAGGCAAGACTCAAATCCAAAAACAACTAGTGACGACAATTGCTCACGGCAGGACAAATATCACCGAACTACCGTCAACTTCACTTCCACCCATCTCTACTCTTAATAATGGTTAAACCCATACATCATCAACCTCCATCACAAACCACCCGTATACCACTAAGGTTCGACACCTAGCCCCAAGCTACGATCGTAAAACTTTACCAAACCACAATTGGTTCCTTTCTTAAGAGGGTCTCGCCCTCACAAAAAAACACTTAGCTATCAAGCCCAAGTGTACACACGACAACTCAAACCCAAGGCGTTAACAACCAATTTGGAAAGAATTCGGCAACATCCAAGCCAAATCACAAAGGAAGCATAAATTCCCTACACCACAACCAAAATACCATAATTTCTTCATTCTTTCTTTTCATACTAGAAAGAAATGGACATCTCGATTCATGACATGCATGCACACTTTTCAAGAGCACTCCGGATTAGTCATATATCCTTATATGACTTTCTCACTGACCTGGCTCAACGACTCTTTTATCATTTAACATCTAAAAACGATGTCTTGTTTACTTTTCACCATTCATTCATCATATAACAACAATACCGAAAAGTCATTCACCAAAAGACTTCTTCCTCGGTATCACATGATTGAAACACACATAACACTGACGGTTGCGCTAAATCGTATAGACTATGACGGCAACATCGTTGACAGTAAAACACCACGTCGTAAAAGAACCCACATCAATTGAAAACTGAACTTGCTAAACATTGCATTTCATCCAAATTCAACATTTTGGAGGAGAACATCAAAATTTCAAGTCAAGCATCTGCTCCCAGAACCATCACAAACTTCCTCAAGGAGAGGGAAACTCATTCCCAAAAAGGGGAACACCTCACTAATAAAATCACCTTGTAAAACATTCATAAAATCCACCTTTTCGAAGCACTCGCAAACATCACACACATTTTCAAAACAACTCCAACTCTAGCCAAAAAGAGTTACAAATTAAATCTCAAGAGTTTCCAACACAACCCTTTATGACCATCTGCTTCCTTTTAAAATTAATTCTAAAGATAATTCAGTGCGAACGCGAAAGGACGCGATCGACTCAAAAACTTTTGGATGTAAATCCAAACTCACAACACGAACTAAACAAATTCGCCAAAACCAAAGGTCGACACCAAACACTACGAGTTTTGGGGAAACTCTGAAACACAGCATATGGAACACCTTGACCGAAAACCCTTCAACCAAAATGGCAAATAACCAAACCAGTCCAAAAGCTTTTAAACACAAGCTCAGCATAAAAAGAACCATCTCTAGAACTCCACTACGCTTTCCATTAAAAGACTTTAATAATCACTTTTTTTACTCCCTGAGAAGCCCCAACACAATTCAACCAAAAGCTTCACAACAAATTCTTCCCCTAGTTACCATTCCCAACACTTTTAATAAGGGTTTATGATGCTTATCAAAAAGGCACCCAACCAAGACTATATTGACATGATCCCCACGGATCACCGAATCATAATACTTCTTATTCTAAATTTGAAACATAGTACTTCCACAAATCTTTCAGCAAGATCAACATATAAATTTCATACCTCCTATATATTCACGTCTCGACAACCGAACCTTATTCAGTTAAACAACGACTTCAACATGTAAATATTATCTCTAGAAGACAAAGTTCATAACTAGGATTCCGAGGCATACATTCATTAAGGATAAAACTCTACACCAGGTTAATTATCCATGGTTCACTCCATCACCACAGGTTACAATACCCTCCATTTAATCAATGGTTTCCAACAAGTATTCTACACAACTACCACCACTACTAAGTCATCAATATCAAAAAAATTTTGATTATCATCAAACAACACATTGCTTTTAGCTATCCTATACATAGGTGGTAACCAAATTACCACCACACAACATACTCCAACTATTTAAAATAGATTGAATACTAGCATTAACACTGCCCTTAACAACATCATTAAGAATAAGTCTTATGTCTTCTCAATTGATATCAATACTAGCATTTATATGAACACATACGCAAACTTCCAAATATACTAATGGTTTGCAACAACATAAATAGCAACTCTAATTAACTTTCAAATTAAAGTCGCTAGACAACACGATTAAATTTCTCTATTAATCCATTAGATTAGAACATCTTTAAACAACCAGCAAGGTTTGTTTATCCATAACAGCAGTCTACATCATCTTAAAGTTTTAACTATGCATCAGGGTTTAAAAGTTTAAACATTATCAAGGGTCATAAGCACTTTTAAAGCAAAGCAACAGATTCTAAGCATGTACTTTAGCACATTCAATCATTCTCGCTAAGAGTAAACTACAACACTAGTAGTCTATTTATTCTCAAGCTAGAGATAACAACCGCATTGAATTGTTTCAACTCACAAATTAACTTAACAATGCATCATCCCATAAACCACATTGGTACATGCTACATAACATGCTAAACAGCAATTCTTACTAGGGACAAACGATTTCAGTCAAAAGACTACTTACTTTGTTTGCAACATTTTAGTTTTAAAGCTCATTCCAAATTCATAAGGAAACTTGACTCTCAAAATTGCAATGAGATCGACAAACCCAAACTTGGTAATGCAAAAGGAATTCTCCAAAACACTTTTCAATCTCAAAGACTCCCACAGGAGGGAACCAACCGATCAAATAAACCTTTGCAAATAAAACCCTAACACCAAACTCCAATCTTTCACGAAACAAGAAGGGTTTTCCAAAGATGATTTCTCAAACCCGTAAAATGACGAAATCAACCACCATTTATAAAGCCACAGAAATTCAGCCCTGACAGCCAGGTCTGGCACAACTCCGCAAAAACTCCTTTAACCTCAGAGAAAGACAACCACAGGAATAAATCGAATGCTTCTTCCCCATAAATAAATCAACAAACTAAGCATTAAAACTGGAAAGGCGCCCGAAAGAAGCGCAGCCCTAGACTCCTCTTCTTCGTCTTCAACCAAGGAAGACAACCCACACACCGCATACGGAATAATCCGCGAAAATCCAATACAAAACACTTTTCTTTTGGTTTCCATCAACTAAAACCAAGAAAACCATCGAAGACCGACCACAGAACGATAAAGAACATCCGAAGGAATCCACCACCAAACTTTTCTATTTGACTCCAGTCAACTACCCGTTTTACGACAGAAAAGGGTAAGCAATCTTCTCCTACAAGGGTTAATAGTTCTTCGGTGGTGGCGCTAACCGGCCACACCGTCAAACCTCACCCTTACTATGAAATAAGAGAGGCGGCCGAACCCTTCGGCACCACAACCCACGTTATCACAACAACAAGAACAATTCAATCATTTATCTCATAGACATAGCAACATGCTTTATCAAATGAAGCATTCAATATCAAAGCTTAAATACAACATTTAAGCGTAAGGAAACGATTCCCATACCCTTTCCTACTGTGCATCCAGCGTGTGTCAAATTTTAGATTAGTTATACCACTTTTGCAAGTTTTAATGTTGCTATCATATGACAAAATTTTAGTTAAGACCTAAGCCATGTTTCTAAGTTATTCCACATCATATTTTAGTTGTACCCTATAGCATGACACTAAAAATACTCATTCCAAGGACCTACAGCCCGCTCTGATACCAACTGTAACACCCCGGCATCTAGAATGCCTTAATGCTACCAAACATAAACTAAACAACAACATAATACCACAATTTATCATAAATTACAGCAAAGGAGCAAATGTTACAAATCGAAATTTCGGCAGCATCTCCTTTGTTTTAACATGTATTAACACAATATCAATATCATGGCAAGATATATCATAGCACATGACATCTAAAACATCAACATAAATGGATATATCATCAAATTACGCCAATAATACCATGCTCAATCAATTCATAAGCTATAACGAAGCCAATAAGGAATCACAAGCATGCTAAATTAAACCATACATTAAATTTATGGCACAACTCTTAATATCATGTCTCCAAGTGATTAATCATAGACTATGATTGTGGAGCTACGTGTATAAGTGTAGCTAGACCCCTTTTTCCCGCATGCCGATCTCAAAGTACCTAAAAACCACATAAAACACAAGCGTGAGTTCATCACTCAGCAAGTATATTGCAATGGAACAAAAGAACAACTTACATTGCAACAACACACAACATGTTTATCATCTCATTCATAATCACATATCTTTATCATCATCAAATATGCAATGCGATGCGATGCTCATATCTCCTTGGAAACTCATACCGGTATGGTTGAGTACACACCCGTCGGTGTGCACCCTTTCCCCCCTTCCATCCCGAAGATGGAGGGTGCCTACTCCTCGCTTCCACAACCCACGGTAGATGGAATCACGATATAGGACTTACTCTATTGGCTCTCCGAATTAGTCATAACTTTCTCACCGACCTTCCCGGATTAGTTAATGACTTTCGCACCAGCCGGGCCATGTGTCATGCTATGTATGCATATATGCCAACAACATAGATAACTTGTACGTGATAACATGGCATCATAACATAGTGAGCATATTCATCATACCAACGGCAATCATTAAAGCATGGCAAGCTCATATAACATGGAAACAGTTTGCATTTAAACAAGGCAAACATTCAAACCACATGCTACCATTCCAATACACTTGCCTCAACCACGTGCAACGGATTGGCGGGAAGTAGAAGGCACTCCCGGGGTCGCACCACCTGCACATAGGTATCACACACTCACAATCATAACCACAGAACAGTACGCAAACCCTCATCTACCCCGACATTGCCAACGACTCGTAAAACCTAAAAACAGAGGTTCTGTCCCGGCGGGACAGCAACATTGCAAAAGGCATAACTTGGGCTCTGGGATTCCGAATCAATTAAACGAGTACATCTTCGCGTAGCTTAGGAAATTTCCCAACTTTCTCTAGGTATAAGGAAAGACTAATTCGGCATCTAAAGTTGTTTAATCTCCAGATTACCGATATCTATTCCAATCGCGTCACAGATTTTAATACGCTCGGTAAAACAGTCATAACTTTCAAACGGCTGGGCGGAATTTAAGGTTCTTTATATGCACGGAAAGATAATGAAATTGTCTACAACTTCTTAAAAGTCCGTACAGTCAGATTCGAAATCGAAATTGGCGAAAACAAGAACCCTAGGTCGACTGCTCATGTTGTCCCAAAACAGAAACATGGCAACGTCTAGATCTAACCCAAATTACTCCAATCCAGCACCACCAATTGATCTAAAAACTTGATAATCACCTTAATAACAGTACCTAGATCAATCCCAGGGAACCCCATGATCATACCTTTGCCCGACGCACGAAAACTCCAATAGATCTCCTCGCTCCTCGCTCCTCGCTCCTCGGATGGATCCACGAGGATGCAGGGGTGGGGAGGCCACCCAAGGGCAGCAAGGGGGGTGGAGGAGAGGTGGTGGAGAGGTGGAGAGGTGCAAGGGGGGGCGCACGGCACAAAGGAGGAAGGGTGGGGCGGCTAGGCAATGGAGGGGGAGAGGTGGGGCGCAAGGGCAGCAGGGGTGGACGCCCCAAAGGGGTAGGGAGACCCCTTTTTACCAGCCCTAAGCCCCTTTCCTAATACTAAATGGATTCCTACTCCACCCCACCAAAGCCCACAACCCCCCTTAAGGCCCAAAAACCCCCCGGAAAGGCCCAAAACTCCGGAAACGGCCCGGAAACGCTATAAACCTCCAAGCCCTATGGTTTTAACCTTATTTCCACATCTCATACTGTTTTTGACCTTATCATTCACATTATATAAGGTTCCGACACTCCGAGTGACACAACTCTTCAAAAGGCCCAACAACATGAGAAAACCTCAAGCCGAAAGGTTTTATTCTCTAATTTCACATTCTATAATGTCACACCATACCGTAGTGTCACAACGTCGGCCGGGGATAGGAGGCACAGCCGGCGCTTGGGGAGGCCGGCTAGGGCGGCGCCGGCTCGGGATGGAGGACGAGGGGCAGCGCCGGCTCGGGATGGAGGACAATGGTGGCGTCGATAGATGGAGGACGAGGGGCGGCGACGGCGCTTGGGGAGGCCGACTAGGGCAACGCCGGCTCGGGATGGAGGCGAGGATGGGGGCGCTCGGGATGGAGGCGTCGATGGGGGCGTCGGCTGGAGGCGACGGGGGCGCTCGGGAATGAGGTGTCGGCTGGGGATGGAGGCGTCGATGGGGGCGTCAGCTGGAGGCTGGGGATGGATGGGGTTAGGGTTGCCCAAGATGGATGGAGGCGCAGCTCGATCGGGATGGGGCTAGGCGCCGCTCTGTTAAATTCGTGGGCTACGGTTGCCCACGAATTTAATTAAATTCGTGCGCTATGATAAAAAACCGACGAATGTAAATATATAAATTCGTGGGTCTTTTTTTGGCCCACGAATTTAATTAAATACGTGGGTATTTTTATACACCGACGAATTTAAATATATAAATTCGTAGGTATTTCTTTGGCCCACGAATTTAATTAAATACGTGCGTTTTTTTATAAACCGACGAATTTAACTATATAAATTCGTGGGTTTATTTTGGCCCACGAATTTAAAAACACCCACGAATTTTTCACTGTTTCTTGTAGTGCATGGCCGATGATGTTGAAACACCCATGGCCGATGATGCAAATGTACCTACGGTAGATAGCATGGGGTTGTCTAAAGCACAGAGCAAAACAACCCCTCTGGTGAGCATCAACATGGTGTTTGCCTTGCCAGTCGAGTTTAGAGCTCAGGCCACAGCAGCTCTGGAATCCTACGCACAACTGTGCCTGGGATCCTGGGAAGCAGTCTTTGAGATGCCGCAAGAAAACCATCATCACCTGAAGCCACTGTATTTGAAGGGGCACATCAACGGCAAGCCGATATCCATGATGCTTGTGGACGGAGGGGCAACTTTCAATCTAATACCAGACTCAACATGTAAGAAGTTAGGGAAATCCGATGAGGAACTCATCAAGACCAATATAGTCTTGAATGATTTCACTGGAGATCCCATGGAAGCTAGAGGCGTCATGGTCACCGAACTAACTATAGGCAGCTAAACGTTATCGACTGCCTTCTTTGTAGTAGACACCAAACTAACTATGGCGATGCTGTCGAAGTAGTGGAGGCCGATACATCAGCTCACGTCGCCATGGCCAGCCTTGATGCAAATTGGCCGCACGAAGGAGCTAGATGTATCTCAGGAAAGGCACTGGAAGACTGTGACTTTTTCTGCATTAATGATGCAGGGATAAGGCCGATCAGCGTACAACCCAGCACAGTTGATCGGACGGATGAAATTGTACGAAGATGGAGGCCAGCCTGAATGCAAAGCTGTTGAGAAAAGGCGAGGAGCTACCAACTAGCGGCCGATAGCTCCGAAGCTATCGGAGATTTCAAAGATGATGAAAGGCTCGGGCAAGGATTTACTTCAGCCGATCCATTAGAGGAAATAGACATAGGAGACGAAGATCAGAAAAGGCCAACCTTTGTCGACGCTAGGTTATGTGCCAAATATAAGGAAAAACTTGTAAAACTATTGAAAGAATATAATGACTGCTCCGCCTGGGAATATAACGAGATGCCCAGTTTAGACCGACAACTCGTCGACCATCGGTTACCAGTAAAACCCGGGTATCGACTGTTCAAACAATCCCCGAGGCATTTCAATCCAGTGATATATTAAAAAGTTAAAGAAGAAATAGAATGATTGTTAGAAGCTAAGTTCATCAAAACATGTTGGTATGCTGAGTGGGTTTCCAATATCGTTCCGGTAATGAAGAAGAATGGAAAAATTAGGGTATGCGTCGATTTCAGGGATATAAATAAAGCTACCCCAAAGACGAGTGCCCGATGCCCGTCGCTAATATGCTTATCGACGCTGCATCAGGGCCTACTTTTTTGACAAAAATGCGGGGTACAACAAGATATTCATGGCCGAAGCCGATATCCACAAAACGGCCTTCCGATGCCCTGAAGTGCTAGGATTATTTGAGTGGGTTGTTATGACATTCGGATATTTTATGGGTTGATATGCCGCATTGTAGAGATATACATAGATGATGTGGTGGTAAAGTCAACAGGGGATCAGAAGCATCTGGTCGACCTGGAAGAAGTATTCAAAAGAACGCGGGTGCATGGTTTGAAGATGAATTAACTAAAATGCGTGTTTGGAGTATCGGTCTGACAGTTCCTTGGGTTCATGGTGCACGAGAGAGGGATAGAAGTGAACCAAGAACAAGTCAGGTCCATAACTAGTACTCAGCCGCCAAAGAACAAGAAAGATCTGCAGAAATTGGTCGGTAAGATCAATTACTTGAGGCGCTTCTTTTCAAATTTATCCGGTTGGATCAACGCGTTCACCCCATTGCTGAGGATAAAGGAAAATCAAGAGTTCATATGGGGAGAAGAACAGCAAAAAGCTTTCAACAATATAAAGAGGTGTCTGTCGAAACCTCCAGTGTTGATAGCACTACGAAAAGGGGAACCTCTCAGGCTATACATATCGGCAGGGGAAGCAATAATCAGAGAAGTCCTCATGCAAGAGATTGAGGGTAAAGAGCTGCCGATATTTTACCTGAGCCGACGGTTAGTGGACGCAGAAACTAGGTACCCACTAGTTGAGAAACTATGTTTATCCCTCTACTTCGTATGCACAAAGTTGAGACATTATATATTGGCATCGACATGCACAGTCATGGGTAAGACCGACATCATAAAATATATACTATCCACCCCTATAATGAAAGGACGACTCGGGAAATGGGCTTATAGACTCACTGAGTTCGACTTGACGTTTGAATCAGCTAAAGCCGTGAAAGGGCAAGTGATAGCCGATTTCGTTACAGACCACAACCCCGCTTGTGAACTAGTAAGCATCTCCCCCTGGCGACTTTATTTCGATGGGCCAGTCTGCAAGGTGGGGGATGGCGTCAGAGTGATTCTGATATCCCCCAAGGGGTGTTATCATGAGTTCACCTTCATGCATGGCTTATTACAAAGGATAGGCTAAGATGGTTCATTTGCAATCAAGCACATTCATAAAAAACATTAATAGATTGAAAGAAGTAAAACAATAATAGGAATAATAACTTCATAAACAATTTCACAAGTAAAGCATTTATCAACCTAAACAAGTTCATCAATCCCATACTAAGTAACCAAAGTTGCTTTCATGAAAGTCTAACCCTTAACTGTAATCCCCGATAAGTGTCCAATACTGTGGACTCGGCTGTTCCAATAGGTTGTACAATCTGCAGAGGTTATACACTTTACCCACAAGATACAGTCAAACACCACGAAGGTGAGTGTCCGTAACAAAGCCTTTCCAAAGCTATTTCTAGAACAGGTACTACCTGCTAAGGTTTCAACACTGAAGGGACTGGTTACCACACTTAGGCCCCCCCTCTTATGCCATGTGAGCCTACCCGCGAACCCGGGCCTCACACCACCACGATAGTACCAAAGACTAGACATCACAATTTACTCAGCTAGGTCTGTCCCATTCCAGACTTGTGGCTGTATGTTAGACTTAGTTAAAATTCTTGCAAAGTTAAGTCCTTAGGGTGACCAAGGCAAGACTACCCAATAAATTACAAATAACCAAAGCAATAAAACAAAATGCGACCTCCCCAATGCCACACCTGGCCCACCAGAACAATCTTGCCACTTTTTGTTGGGACCCGAATGTGCAAATCCGGACCCTCTGTGTATCCAGCACTAGTCCATGATCATGCTAGTGCACACAATCTCAACATCGATAAATACCACAATCATACTCAACGAAATAGTAAAGTACTTTATTGATAGGGAAATATGACTGGTTGCTCGACCTTATGGTCAAGTTACAAAAATATGCCTCGCAGGGCTAAAGTCTTACACAAATAAATTTGCAACGGAATATAAAGAAAACGCGTGGCACCAACCAATATGCCACATACAACTGACTGGGCTCGCTCCCTAGTTCGATGGCTCCTCCTGGAACACATCTTCCAGTGCTGGCGTTGATTCCTCCTCGACTGATGTATTATGGTTGCAAGGGTGAGTACTTAAAGCACTCAGCAAATCATGCACAGAATGTAGTCTAATATTCTACATGCATGGCTTATTACAAAGGATAGGCTAGGATGGTTAATTTGCAGTCAAGCACATTCATAAAAAACAATAAGAGATTGAAAGAAGTAAAATAGTAATAGCACTAATAACTTCATAAACAATTTCACAAGTAAAGCATTTATCAACCTAAACAAGTTCATTAGGCCCACACCAAGTAACCAAAGTCATTTTCATGAAAGTCTAACCCTTGACTGTAATCCCTGAGCAGTGTCCAATACCGTGGACTCAGGTTTTCGAATAGGTTGTACACTCTGCAGATGTTATATACTTTACCCACAAGATACAGTCAAACACCACCAAGGCGAGTGTCCGTAACAAAGCCTTTTCAAAGCTACTTCTAGACCCGGTACTGCTTGCTAAGGTTTCAACACTGAAGGGACTGGTTATCACACTCAAGGCCCCCCTCTTGCGCCATGTGAGCCTACCCGCGAACCAGGGCCTCACACCACCACGACAGTACCGAAGACTAGACATCACAGTTTACTCAGCTAGGTCTACCCCATTCCAGACTTGTGGCTGTATGTTGGACTCAGTTAAAATTATTGCAAGGTTAAGTCCTTAGGGTGACCAAGGCAAGACTACCCAATAAATCACAAATAACCAAAGCAATAAAACCAAATGCGACCTCCCCAATGCCACACCTGGCCCACCAGAACAATCTTGCCACTTGCTGTCAGGACCCGAATGTGCAAATCCGAACTCTCTGTGATCATGCTAGTGCATGATCATGCTAGTGCACACAGTCTCAACATCAGTAAATACCACAATCATACTCAATAAAATAGTAAAGTACTTTATTGAAAGGGAAATATAACTGGTTGCTCGACCTTATGGTTAAGTTACAAAAATACACCTCGCAGGGCTAAAGTCTTACACAAATAAATTTGCAACGGAATATAAAGAAAACGCGTGGCGCCAACCAAAATGACGCATACAACTGACTGGGCTCGCTCCCTAGTTCGATTGCTCCTCCTGGAACTCCTTCTCAAGTGCTGGCGTTGATTCATCCTCGACTGATGTATTATGGGTGCAAGGGTGAGTACTTAACGCACTCAGCAAGTCATGCACAAAATGTAGTCTAATATTCCACATGCATAGCTTATTACAAAGGATAGGCTAAGATGGTTCATTTGCAGTCAGGCACTTTCATAAAAAACATTAATAGATTGAAAGCAGTAAAACTGTAATAGCAATAATAACTTTATAAAAAATTTCACAAGTAAAGCATTTATCAACCTAAACAAGTTCTTCAGTCCCACACCAAGTAACCAAAGTCGTTTTCATAAAAAGTCTAACCCTTGACTGTAATCCCTGAGCAGTTTCCAATACCGTGGACTCGGCTATTCGAATAGGTTGTACACTTTGCAGATGTTATACACTTTTCCCACAAGATACAGTCAAATACCACCAAGGCGAGTGTCCGTAACAAAGCCTTTCCAAAGCTACATTTAGACCCGGTACTGCCTGCTAATGTTTCAACAATGAAGGGACTGGTTATCACACTCAAGGCCCCCCTCTTGCGCCATGTGAGCCTACCCGCGAACCCGGGCCTCACACCACCACGACAGTACCGAAGACTAGACATCACAGTTTACTCCGCTAGGTTTGTCCCATTCCAGACTTGTGGTTGTATGTTAGACTCAGTTCAAATTCTTGCAAGGTTAAGTCCTTAGGGTAACCAAAGCAAGACTACCCAATAATTCAGAAGTGACTAAAGCAATAAAACCAAATGCAACCTTCCCAGTTGTAACATCTTAAGTTTCGCCTTCTAGAGAAAAATTTAATTTAAATAAATTAAATTCAAAAATTGGAGTTTCCCTAGTGTTTATATTAACCTGGCATCCTTTCCCATCCAAAATAGGGATTCAATTCCCTTCCGGTCGAAAAATCGAATTTTCAGGTTTCCGCCGGTACCCGAAATTTCACCCGAGTCCAAAAATGCTCCAAAAATCCCAAAATCACTTCAATTATGTCCCAAATATTCCAAAATGATTTTAGGAACCATCCCCCGGATTTTTGGACCTTCGCTCCTATTTTACCTCGCGCGGCTTTTGTTTAATGCCCGTAATCCGCGCCTGAATATTTAATTCCACAAATTTCATCCAAATTCTGCGAAACCAATTTTATTGGGTTCCAAATATTCCAAAATGGTTCTAGGAATTTTTCCAGAATTTATAAACAATTTTTTCTAATTTTTCTCTAGGGCGGTTCATTTTCGTAATTCTCGGCCAATCGCGTGCTGCCATGTGGCATGAATAGTGTCATCTTCAACCTTTGCCATGGAAGAACAGAGAAGACTCAAGCAAGCTCTCCCATGGCTAGGGCTCACTTTAACCTTCCACATCTTCCTCAATTTAACTCCAAATCCATCACGACCGGATCCGTTGAATCCGTAGCGACGTCCTCTTGCCATTCCCAACCATCATTAGTCGCTAATCTCGCCGGAAACCATCGCATTAAGGAAAAACCGAAATGGCTTTGATTGCTCATAACTCGGTCGTTTCAACTCCGTTCCTCGTGATTCCACTTCCATTCTCTCCGTTTAAGAGTCCCCGTCCCGGTGGTATGATCCTCCTTTAGCATCTCCAACTCGTGCGCCCGTGAGATCAAGAAAACTGATGCCGGGTCATATTTTCGGTGTTCTTCAAGTTCATCCTCATAGATCTCTCTCCGATGGGTTTTTCTCTACTCCGGTGGGTTCTTTGTGACCGTGAGGAAGTCTAGCACCTAACCATTTAATCAATTTTAGGGTCCCTCAAGATTTGGAGACGAATTTCACATTTTTGTTGGTTTGGCCGAAACTCCGTTCGTCGCCAAATTCGTCGTCTCCAATGAGTTTGGATCTAATTCCTTCCTCCTATGGGTCCCTAAGGATGTTATCTTGAGAATCCATGTTTTTGTTTGGTCCAATTTCATTCAAAAATGGGCGAAAAATCCGGATTTTTGGAGTTGGCGCGTGCTCTATTTTTTTTTTTTGGAAATTATTATTATGATTTTGGTACTGTTTTTCTAAAATAAGAAGAAAAGGAAAAAGGGTTTGGACTTGGGCGGAATGGAATGTCGGGTGGGTGCGGATGGAGCACTAGTTGTCTTGTGCAAATGCCGCCCCAAGTCAATTAAGGACCGACGGTTGTGATTGTCCATTCTAAGCATAACCGTACTACCACATGTCTATAATGGTACGACCTGGCCAACCAATTTGTAGAAACCTGACTTAGACTCACCAAATGGTGGAATGTGAGTGCCGGATAGAGGCAATGTCGTTTTTCTCACACGGCACAAGAGGGGGCTTCTGTACTGGTCGGATGGAACCCTAACAGCGGTGAAACCTCAGCGGGTGGGTCGGGTTAGGTGGATACATTGTAACGGCCTTGTCATGATCTCTCTGCCGGCACACCAAAGGAAGTGTGTTAATCCGGAGGCAACAAGAGATGATCATGTCTTGTGGGTAAAGTTGTACACCTCTGCAGAGTTAAAACTATTCGAATAGCTGTGCCTACGGTCAAAGGCAAAGCAAAGAATGCTTTCATATTGGTAGACTTTGGTTTTGGTTTTAAAAACTAAAAGGTGTTTTGTTTTGGGATTCGGGAGTGGTTAGAACTCTCGGATGTTGAATGGCGGATAGAGCCAACCAGGTGGAAAGAACCTATTTTATACTTTGACGGAAAGAGTCATGTATGATTAACCTTGATCTTTTAAAAGTTGGCGGTTAGAGCCTTTATATTAGTGATGGTGGATAGAACCTTCACTGCAATATTAACTAATTCAATTGTTAAAAGAATTGTGAAAAGATGCTTTGTGAAACTTATTAATTAAGTATGGTTTAATAAAATTAGGCTTTATGCAAATGAACCCTATTAAGCTTCCTTTGGAAAGCCCCACATAATCATACTTTCCTCAACTTGCTGAGTACTTTTGTACTCACGTGCTACATCAACTTGTCATCATCAGAGAACTACCAGGACGCAGTTGAAGATGGTGAGTTCTACCCCGAGGAGTTCGAGGAGGATGGCCAGGATAACTAGTCGCGTTTCTAGTCGTCGCCTGTGGCGTTTTGGTGTTCGCTTGTTTTTGCTTTCATTTTCCGCTGTCGTGTCTCCGGTCTTTTGACCGAGTATTGTAATAAGCGGCCATGTGGCCCATACTTTAATATTTATGTTACAATTTTTGTTATGTTCGGCAATGAAGTATCACTGTTGACTATGGGTACTAGCTACTAATCTGGGACTAGTACGGAAATAAACAGGAGATTTCGAATAACCGATCCGGGGTCTCAGCGGTGGTATCAGAGCCTGGACGACTGTAGGGCGTGACTTAGTTAGCATGGCAAAGCCTTAAGGACTAATATTTTTATAAAAACATTGTTACAAAAGTTTAAGTTGCTTTGCTTCTATCTCTCCTATCTTAGTATCTTGTGCTTATCCTATCCTTTATTTAAAATTTGGTTCACTTATCCCATCTTATATCAAAATTTGTAGATGACGGCTGTCACCACTTTTGCCGCTCAGGCTGGAGGCTTCTGCGAGGAGCTGTCACTGATGCTTCAGGAGTTGGGGTTTCCATATCGCCCTGAGTGTCGCTACCAGTCTGTTCCCGGTCTTGGCCAGGACTTGTGGCAGGTCCGCTTGCTGGTTTTCGCGAGGAGCCGAGTCCGCGATGAGAACCGACCGTTCTACTTTACGGCCGAGAGGTCGATTCTGGCGTATGCACTTCTGGACGTTGCCAAAAAGGCTATCCTCCTGTTGGGGGAAAGCTACCGCGATCAGCTGGAGGACTCCCCGTACCGTCTGTTTCCCCGCTTCCAGGTCGGGAGGATGTTCAGCCAGTTCAGGAGTTTGGAGCAGGAGGTCGAGCCGACAGTGGTGCACATGGGGTCCCTCATCTAGGCTCAGGATGAGGCCTATGTGCGGATCACCGGTGAGATGCAGGATCTGCGTCGGGCTCTGACTGCAGCGAGAGAGGAGAACCGTTAGCTCCTGGAGGAGAGGAGGGATGCCCGTTCGCTTCCACCACCGGCGCCTGTGCAGGAGGCACAGCCCGTGGCACCACCACCATCAGTACCGGTTCCGGAGGACCCACCTACCCGCGACAAGCCGATCGATGCCCCGCCAGCCAAGCATCATCAAGGCCTGAAGCTTCGGACCACCGCGCGCAAGTCAATTCGGCCCCAGTCACCGTTGGGAGTGTCTTTGGGCTTCTTGGCCGCCCCTAGAGGTGCAGGACCGTCTTCTTCAGCTACACCTTCCCGCAGCAGGAGCGAGGAGGAGGAGGACCCGTCCCCGCGTGTCTACGAGAGTGACGCGAGCGCTTAGTTGTGCCAGTCTGGAGGGCCTTTTCTTTTGTTTCGATTAGAACGTTGAATAAGTGCTTGTTGGATTGTATCGTGCCTTTAGGCATTTGTGATACAGCCATCCCCAAAACTATTTTGTTTTAATTGGAGTTCAGTTGATTTTCCCTTTTGTGGTGTGCTTTTGCGGTTGAGCTTTCGTTGTTGTGGATGTTGTTTAGTCCCCTGGCTCTTACCTGTGCTTTTCCCCCTTTCCTTGTGCTTGACTGCCCTTGTTGTAGATGGAGAACCCTGGTCGTGGTCGTGGCCGCGGAAGAGCAAGAGGCCGCGGTAGAGGCCGTGGACGTGCCCCTGGTCCTGTGCATTTCCAGGATGAAGAGTTTGTGGAGCCGCAGGAGCAGCAGGATGCTGTTGGATAGCTACCGCCACCCGCTCACCAAGGACCGCCGCCAGCCCCTCAGCATGATCCGCCACCGCCCCCACCTCCAGTTCAACCGCCAAACCTCGAGCAGATGATGGCTATGCAAATTCAGCTGCTTCAAGCCCTAGCTCAGAACATTCTGAATCAGCCCCAGGCTGCACGAGCTCAGGCAGCGGAGCCGCCCCAATCCAAGTTTGGGGAGTTTATGAGGACAAGACCTCCCACCTTTGCGGGAGCAATGGATCCGCTAGAAGCGGATGATTGGCTGAAGGAGGTGGAAAGGAAGCTCCACCTAGCTCAGTGTGACAATCTGGAGAGCGTTAGATTCGCTTCTCACCGGCTGAAGGGTACTGCAGCTAACTGGTGGGAGAATTACTGTGCCGCCCATGCTGACCCGCAGAATATTGCTTGGAATGAGTTTGTGGAAGCCTTCAGAGCTACCCATATCCCGAAGGGCATTACGGAGATGAAGCGTCGGGAGTTTCATAAGCTACAACAGGGAAATTTGTCAGTGTCAGAGTATCTGAACCGTTTCACCCAGCTTTCTGGCTATGCGGCTGCTGATGTCGCAACTGATGAGGCCAAGATCTGGCGTTTTATGGAGGGCCTTGACCCTAACTTGAAGGTTCAGCTGGTTTCGAGCGACTTTCCGTCGTTCCAGCATATGGTAAACAAGGCTCTGATCCAAGAAGATGCTCAGCGCCAGCTGTTTGTGTCGCGCAAGCGCAAGATGATGTTCCGTAATCCGGCCAAGAAGCCAACTCTAGGCCTGTGACGTTTCAAAGAAGAAGCACTCAACAGGCCAGCAGCCTCCAATGCACCAAGGACCCCAATGTCCACCCCGCGCTCAATTGGACAAGCCCCTGCCGGCAATGCAGGAGCTCAAGCTCAGAAGAGTGGGACTGCGATGGTAGGAGTGCTGTGCTTCAACTGCAGGGAGATGGGAAACTGCGCCAACAACTGCCCTCAGAAGCGTCAGCCCATCACCCCAGTGAGGTTTAACCTCGGATCAACACTAGCCCGCACTCCAGCGCCGGCTCAAGGAAGAGGAACCCCGCAGACCCCGCGCACGCCAAGGACGGCGGGAAGAGGGCGCGTGAATCACATCACTACGGAGGAGGCTCAAGATGCGCCAGACGTGGTCTATGGTAAGTTCCATGTCAACTCAGTACCTGCTTCAGTTCTGTTTGATTAGGGTGCAACACATTCTTTCTGTAACACCCCATAAAACTAAACTGTTGTACCAGAAAAATTCAACAGCTTTTCCCCTAAAACAGGACAGTACGGAAGCAATTCAAATGGGAATAATATCACGACATCAAAACTAGAGACAACGAGTCTAATTCAACCAGGTATTAACCATAAATAAAACACATCTATAAAGGGACAACCATAAACGAGAACAAGTTTAAAGGGAACAACAATAGGTCTAAATGAAATAAAATTGCATCCAACTAATGAATTATTTAAAACACTAGATCATGTGAGTCGTGATGACAACAGAAAATTTATTGTGTTGCTAGCCCACCCTTCAAGCTTACGACTCACAAGCGCTACCTGAAAACATCAAAACAGCAAGTAGTGAGATTGGGTAAATCTCAGCAAGCGGAACAACTAATACAAATAACACATCCACCATAAAACTAGCATACCACATTCCTCATATCCAATACCACATCATAGAGTCCACACAACCTCAGTAAAATGCATATGATTGTGCACATGCTTATGCCATGATCCTCCTCACCGTGCCCTTTCTCAGGAACACACGGTGTTGTACTGCACTGATCGCAAGACGCCAAGGCGTCGACAAAACTTCCAATGCATGATTATGCAGTTAATGCTTCATGCATGAATTCATTCATAACCTTCCCCACTGAGTCCACATGTTTGCATATCATCATATAGCATGGATAGAAAGCAAATATCATTGAGATGAAATGTTTAGACAATTCATCATGTAAACAACATCATTCTTCACCTTACTCATGATTCATAGCCAAACCACAACATCACAATGCCAGTCAAGATATTGCAATCCTCAAAGCAAGTGATTAAACCATGTATGATTGTTGTAATTGGAGTTTATAATGAAGGCGAAGCAAACAACGATGTATAGCTTTACAATACAACTACTTCCACTTGCCTTTACCGACGTAGATGACGAATCTAGTTGCGTCCAGAAGGGGCACCACCTGAACAAGCATACTTTCAGTATATAATAACATCACAATTGATCACACAATTCAAACACGCGTTTCCTACAACCCGTTCCCCTTTTAAACACCGAAAACCCCGATCTGTCCGAATAGAACAGCAGCACCCTCTCTTCACAATTTCGTATATTTTTTTATACAGATCATAAAAATACAAAAAAATTACAGTAGCTAGATATTGACGAGATCTACAACTTTCGTGAAGATCACAAATTTCAATTCCACTGTTAAATATGCCTAAACAAACGTCCAACACAGTGGACAAAATCTGTTTCCAGATTCTGTCTGTCATCTTTCAACAGCGATAACTCTCAGACCCACACCCCAAAAATTCTGAAAAAATTACAAAAGCTAGATCTCGACGTTATCTACAACTTTCTAGTTATATGTTTTTGCAGGGAAAATCGTTTATGCCACGTAAAACGCGAAACAATCCGCGCTGCACAATCTCCCCTTCCAAAAACAGCACCACGTGAACATCTACCCTTCTCCCCCATCAAGATCCATCTAAATCACTCACCACCAGATCTAATACACTCCTAATCCCTAGGTAGAACTGGTGTAAAATATTGGGAATTTTACCTTGAGTTCTCCCTTGAGAACCCACGAAAAACGCGCGACGATTCCCGAAACGGAAATCTGCTCGTCCTCCACGCCTCCACAGATCCTCTTCTCGCTTGCTCCTTCGCATTTCGTGGTGGATCTTGAGCCACCACGCAAGGGGAGGAAGAGGAGGGGTGGTGTGGCTGCTAGGGGAGGAAGGGGGTGCCCTAGGGCTTTGGGGGGGTGACACCCCTTTTATATGGTGGGCCGGCCCACTAGGGGAAAAGAGAGAGAGGTGGGGAGGGGATTCGCAGCCAGGCCAGGTTTTCCTCGGCCCCTTGTTTCTAGCCCGACAACTCCAAATTTAATATTAATACGCCGGATAAACTTCAATTATTTCATCCCCCGACAAATCCTTCATTCCTCTCCCGAAACAAAACCAGGAAAAGGAACCCTAGAATCGCTCTGACGCTCTAAGGCATCACATTCTCCCCTCCTTAAAAGGATTCGTCCCCGAATCTACTCCTCTTTGCTACGGAACCTTAAAAAAAGGAAGGCAAAATGGTAATCAACACTTTACCTTCAGCATCCTCAAAGAGTGTAGGATACTTCTTCCGCATCTGGTCCTCAAGTTCCCAAATAGACCATGAAAGAAAACGGTCTCGCACTCCTTATTCCAACCACTCTCCAGAAGAAAACGGTACCAGTCTCTAGAACCCTCTTCATCTCCCACGCACAAACGTGTTTTCACACCACAACCCCTCTACTGTGGTTCGCCGTATTCAAGACGATGACAAACCAGGTGAGACATACACTCCAAGACCACCAGCTATTTGAACAAACGAGGTTAGAACCTTGCAAAAGATTGATCTTCTACAAAAAAACCAATACCCAACACTACCACCAAAAGAAAAGGCCTACTTTACAACCAGAGTCCTTAAACCCGCAAGAAACAGTATCAACCGAACAAAATCGCTATGGTTGACACAACCTCGCTCAACCTCAGCGACAGAAAGGCCCAATACACTCTGAAAAGGAAAAACAATTACTAGCAACCAACAAGTGGTCCACTAATAATTTAAACAGCCCCACCTAGGTACACATCAATGACCCAATTCTCCAAGAAGGTTTGGATTGAGTCATACACAACCTTCCTTTACTCTTCACTTTTAAACTGTTTACGATCATCTACTAGCAACATCTAATATCTTATGTCATTACCAACCCACACTAAATTCCTCTTTCTTAGAGGGTTTCGCCATCGCATTCTTCCTTTCAAAGAATCAGAACCAAGGGTAGAATCATTGAGGAAGCTCAACCAAGACCCATGATCCCCAAATGATTCACATCCAACAACTCGAACTCCAAAGCGCTAAAAGCCACTTTGGAAAGAATTCGGCAACAACCCAAGAGTACTCATTTTATTTTATTTTATTTTATTTTTCTAAGCCAAGATGCAAAGAAAGCTCAGATCTCTTACACCACATCCAACATATCGAAGATATTCGCTCTTACTTCAGTACTAGAAGGCAATTGAAATCTCGATTCAGGACATGCATGCGACTTTCCAAGAGCACTCCGGATTAGTCATATATCCATATATGACTTTCTCACCGACCTGGCTCAACGACTCTTTTATCATTTAACATCTATAGACAATGTCATGTTTACTTTTCACCATTCATTCATCATGCAAATAAATCCAACTCTAGTCAAAAAGAGTTACAAATTAAATCTCAAGAATTTCCAACACAACCCACTATGTCCATCTGCTTCCTTAAAAATTAATTCCAAAGATAATTCGGTCTAACGCCGAAGGCGCGATCCACTCAAAGACTTTTGGGTGTAAATCCATACTCATAGTGCAAACTAAACAAGTTAGCCAAATCCAAAGGTTGGCATTAATCACTACGAGTTTTAGGGACACTCTGAAACACAACAGAAGAAACACTTCGACAAAAAGTATTCAACCAAAATAGCAACCAACCAAACCAGTCCAAAAGGTTTTAGACATAGGCTCAGGATGAAAGCCACCATATCTAGTATTGCACTATACTTACCATTTAGATTTCAATATTCCCTATTTACTCATTGAGAAGGCCCATCAGGATTTAACAACAACTACACAACAAATTCTTACTCTTATTACCTTTTCCACAATTATAAATAAAGTTCACAGTGCTTATCGAAAACACATCCAACCAACACTACCTCATCAAGATCCCCACAGACCAACACATCATATAACAATGTATTCTATATTTCAAACATAGTACTTCAACAGATACTTAAGCATGATCAACGTATCAATTTTATACCATCCATACATCAACATCTTGACAATTAAAACTCTTGTTCAATCAATAAAATGACTTCAACCAATAAGTATTATCTCTACAAGATAAAATTCGTAAACAGGATTCTAAGACATGCATTCATTAAGGTTAAAATCTTGCATCATGATTGTTATCCAATGTTCATCCCATCACAACATGTACTCGACATAATTCTACAGTTTTACACTTTTCTCTATTGCATCAATGGTTTCCAACAATTAACAACCCTACCAAGTCATCAATAACAACAAATGGGCATAATCATCAACCAACAACATTACTTTTAGCTACCCTATACATAGGTGATAACAAAATTACCACCACACAACATACTCCAACTATTTAAAATAGATTGAATACTAGCATTAACACTGCCCTTAACAACATCATTAACAATAAGTCTTATGTCTTCTCAATTGATATCAATACTAGCATTGTAGAGACACAACTGTCTGCATACTTCGAAATATACTAGTAGGTTGCAGCAACGTAAATAGCAACTCTAATCAACTTCCAAATTAAAGTCGCTAGTCAACACGGTTAAATTTTCTCTATTAATCCGTTAGATTAGAACATCTTTAAACAACCAGCAAAGTTTCTTTAACAATAACAGCAGTCTACCTCATCTTAATGTTCTAACCATGCATCAGGGTTTAAAACCTTAAACATTATCGGGGGTCATAAGCACTTTTAAAGCAAAGCAACGGATTATAAGCATGTACATTAACACATTTAATCATTCCCACTATGGGGTACTCTACATCACTAGAGGTTCATTTAATCTTAAGCTAAAGGTAACAATTACACTTAATTGATTCAACTCGCAAATTAACTAAAGAGTACATCAATTCTATAAACCACATTGTTACACACTACATAACATGCTAAACAAAAATTTTCACTTTTAACAAGTAATGTGATGCCTTAGAGCGTCAGAGCGATTCTAGGGTTCCTTTTCCTGGTTTTGTTTCGGGAGAGGAATGAAGGATTTGTCGGGGGATGAAATAATTGAAGTTTATCCGGCGTATTAATATTAAATTTGGAGTTGTCGGGCTAGAAACAGTGGGCCGAGGAAAACCTGGGCCTGGGCTGCGAATCCCCTCCCCACCTCTCTCTCTCTTTTCCCCTAGTGGGCCGGCCCACCATATAAAAGGGGTGTCACCCCCCCCCCCAAAGCCCTAGGGCACCCCCTTCCTCCCCTAGCAGCCACACCACCCCTCCTCTTCCTCCCCTTGCGTGGTGGCTCAAGATCCACCACGAAACGCGAAGGAGCAAGCGAGAAGAGGATCTGTGGAGGCGTGGAGGACGAGCAGATTTCCGTTTCGGGAATCGTCGCGCGTTTTTCGTGGGTTCTCAAGGGAGAACTCAAGGTAAAATTCCCAATATTTTACACCAGTTCTACCTAGGGATTAGGAGTGTATTAGATCTGGTGGTGAGTGATTTAGATGGATCTTGATGGGGGAGAAGGGTAGATGTTCACGTGGTGCTGTTTTTGGAAGGGGAGATTGTGCAGCGCGGATTGTTTCGTGTTTTACGTGGCATAAACGATTTTTCCTGCAAAAACATATAACTAGAAAGTTGTAGATAACGTCGAGATCTAGCTTCTGTAATTTTTTCAGAATTTTTGGGGTGCGGGTCTGAGAGTTATCGCTGTTGAAAGATGACGGACAGAATCTGGAAACAGATTTTGTCCACTGTGTTGGACGTTTGTTTAGGCATATTTAACAGTGGAATTGAAATTTGTGATCTTCACGAAAGTTGTAGATCTCGTCAATATCTAGCTACTGTAATTTTTTTGTATTTTTATGATCTGTATAAAAAAATATACGAAATTGTGAAGAGAGGGTGCTGCTGTTCGATTCGGACAGATCGGGGTTTTCGGTGTTTAAAAGGGGAACGGGTTGTAGGAAACGCGTGTTTGAATTGTGTGATCAATTGTGATGTTATTATATACTGAAAGTATGCTTGTTCAGGTGGTGCCCCTTCTGGACGCAACTAGATTCGTCATCTACGTCGGTAAAGGCAAGTGGAAGTAGTTGTATTGTAAAGCTATACATCGTTGTTTGCTTCGCCTTCATTATAAACTCCAATTACAACAATCATACATGGTTTAATCACTTGCTTTGAGGATTGCAATATCTTGACTGGCATTGTGATGTTGTGGTTTGGCTATGAATCATGAGTAAGGTGAAGAATGATGTTGTTTACCTGATGAATTGTCTAAACATTTCATCTCAATGATATTTGCTTTCTATCCATGCTATATGATGATATGCAAACATGTGGACTCAGTGGGGAAGGTTATGAATGAATTCATGCATGAAGCATTAACTGCATAATCATGCATTGGAAGTTTTGTCGACGCCTTAAGGCGCGACCGTGCAGTACAACACCGTGTGTTCCTGAGAAAGGGCACGGTGAGGAGGATCATGGCATAAGCATGTGCACAATCATATGCATTTTACTGAGGTTGTGTGGACTCTATGATGTGGTATTGGATATGAGGAATGTGGTATGCTAGTTTTATGGTGGATGTGTTATTTGTATTAGTTGTTCCGCTTGCTGAGATTTACCCAATCTCACTACTTGCTGTTTTGATGTTTTCAGGTAGCGCTTGTGAGTCGTAAGCTTGAAGGGTGGGCTAGCAACACAATAAATTTTCTGTTGTCATCACGACTCACATGATCTAGTGTTTTAAATAATTCATTAGTTGGATGCAATTTTATTTCATTTAGACCTATTGTTGTTCCCTTTAAACTTGTTCTCGTTTATGGTTGTCCCTTTATAGATGTGTTTTATTTATGGTTAATACCTGGTTGAATTAGACTCGTTGTCTCTAGTTTTGATGTCGTGATATTATTCCCATTTGAATTGCTTCCGTACTGTCCTGTTTTAGGGGAAACGCTGTTGAATTTTTCTGGTACAACAGTTTAGTTTTATGGGGTGTTACACTTTCATATCAGAATACTTGGTTAAAAAGCATGCTTGGGACACAGTACAGCTAAGAAACCCTTTAATAGTGCAATCCCCTGGTAAAGAACTAAGAACAACTACCGTTTGTCTGAAAATGGATATAGTAATAAAAGGGGTAAGGTTCCTAGCGAACCTAATACTATTGGATACTAAGGGTATAGAAGTAATCCTTGGAATGGATTGGTTAACCAAGTATAAGGGTCAGATAGACTATGCTAGTAGAGCTGTCTCTCTTACCAGCCCTGAGGGGATTAGAGTGGAGTTCTTGTCTAATCTTTACTCTAAGGGGGGTAGCACCCTAAACCGTCTGAAAGGTACCTCGTTGGAAAATGTACCGATAGTCAATGAGTACCCGGATGTATTTCCTGAAGAGTTGCCTGGTATGCCACCAGACCGAGATGTTGAGTTTGTGATTGAGCTTGTACCTGGTACGGCTCCGATCTCGAAGAGACCTTACCGGTTGCCTTCCAATGAGTTGGTAGAGATGAAGAGGCAGATTGAAGAACTACAAGAGAAAGGATTCATTAGACCCAGTTCATCGCCTTGGGGATCGCTAGTGATCTTTGTCACAAAGAAGGATGGTAGTCTAAGGATGTGCATAGACTACAGGTCTTTGAATGAGGTCACAATCAAGAACGAGTACCCGTTACCTCGGATAGATGATCTGTTTGATCAATTGAAGGGAGCTCAAGTCTTCTCCAAGATAGATTTGAGGTCGGGATATCATCAGCTGAAGATAAGGAAAGAAGATATTCCGAAGACATCCTTCACCACCAGATATGGACTATACGAGTTCACAGTGATGTCTTTTGGATTAACAAATGCTCCTTCTTATTTCATGAATCTTATGAATAAGGTGTTCATGGAGTATTTAGACAAGTTTGTTGTAGTCTTCATTGACGACATTCTTGTTTATTCCAAGAGTCGGAAAGAGCATGAAGACCATCTGAGGATAGTCTTGGAGACGTTAAGAGAGCATCAGCTGTATGCTAAGTTCAGTAAGTGTGGCTTTTGGTTGAAAGAGGTTTCTTTCCTGCGTCATATCATTTCTGCTGCAGGAGTAGCACTGGATCCAGCGAAAGTAAGAGATGTTTTGGATTGGAAGCAACCTAAGTCCGTTCAGGACATCAGAAGTTTTCTGGGATTAGCTGGTTACTACCGCAGATTTATTGAAGGTTTCTCGAAGATAGCCAGACCTCTTACTCAGCTTCTGAAGAAGAAGAAGAAGTTTGAATGGACTAAAGCGTGTGAGCAGAGTTTTCAGGAGTTGAAGAAGAGATTAACCTCAGCCCCAGTTCTGATTCTGCCTGATATCCATAAGATTTTGAAGTGTACTGTGATGCTTCAAAACAAGGACTTGGATGTGTTTTGATGCAAAAAGGAAAAGTTATAGCCTATGCTTCAAGACAACTGCGACCTCATGAAGAAAACTACCCCATTCATGACTTGGAGTTAGCCGCAGTGGTGCATGCACTCAAGATTTGGAGGCATTATTTGATTGGCAATAGATGTGAGATCTATACGGATCATAAGAGTTTGAAGTACATCTTCACTCAGTCCGATCTCAACCAGAGGCAGAGAAGATGGTTGGAGTTGGTAAAAGATTATAATGTGGGAAGCCATTATCACCCTGGAAAGGCTAATATTGTTGCGGATGCATTAAGCAGGAAAGCTCACTGCAACAATGTTAAGGTACAAGAAAGCCATCCAGCGCTTCATGAAGAATTCCGGCGTCTTAACCTGGAATTGGTGAATGAAGGTTGCATTTACAATGTTGAGGTAAAATCAACCTTAGAAGATCAGATCAGAGAGGCTCAGAAGGATGATAAAGGTATTGCAGACCTGAAAGAGGGCTTGAAGAAAGGGAAACACCCTGGATTTTCGGAAGATGAAAAAGGTACAGTTTGGTTTGGGAAAAGGATAGTAGTACCTAACCGAGATGAAATCAAGGATGTGATCTTGAAGGAAGATCATGATTCGGTGTATTCCATTCATCCGGGAGGTACCAAGATGTATGCGGATTTGAAAGAAAAATATTGGTGGTCCAATATGAAGAAAGAAGTTGCTGACTTCGTGGCACGTTGTGATGTTTGCCAATTGGTTAAAGCCGAACCTTAGAGACCCGCCGGTCTGTTGCAGCCTTTGCAAGTTCCTGTTTGGAAATGGGAAGAAATCGGAATGGATTTTATAACCGGACTCCCCAAAACCAAGTCTGGATATGATTCCATCTGGGTCATTGTGGACAGATTAACCAAAGTGGCGCATTTCATTCCAGTGAAGACGACCTATTCTGGTGACAAGCTTGCCGAGTTGTATATGGCCAAGATTGTGTGTTTGCACGGTGTGCCGAAGAAGATCGTGTCCGATCGAGGTTCCCAGTTTACCTCAAGGTTTTGGCAGAGATTGCATGAGGTATTGGGCACAAATCTGAATTTCAGTACTGCTTATCATCCCCAGACAGATGGACAGACGGAAAGAATAAATCAAATCCTAGAAGACATGTTGAGAGCCTGTGCTCTAACATATAAAGGTTTGTGGGATCAGAATTTGCCCTATGCTGAGTTCTCGTATAACAACAGTTACCAGGCGAGTTTAAAGATGGCACCATTTGAAGCTTTGTATGGAAGAAAGTTCAGGACACCCTTGTATTGGAAAGAGACCGAAAGTGGGCAGATAATCGGACCTGATATTCTGAAAGAAACCAAAGAGCAAGTCCGACAGATCCGTGCGAATTTGAAAACCGCCCAGTCAAGACAGAAGAGTTATTCCGATAATCGTCGACGGGAATTAAGCTTTACACCTGGTGATCATGTGTATCTGAAGGTCTCCCCGCTGAAAGGAATGAAACGGTTTCGAGTTAGTGGAAAGTTAGCGCCCCGCTATATCGGACCATTCCCAGTGGTTGCCAGAAAAGGAGAAGTGGCGTATAAGTTGGAGTTGCCTCCACAACTGTCAGGGGTGCATGACGTCTTTCATGTGTCGCAATTGAAGAAATGTCTTAGAGTACCCGAGCATCAAATGCCATTAGAGGAAATGGAGCTGAAAGAAAACTTGTCGTATCCGGAGTATCCAGTCAGAATTTTGGATGAAGCCGAGCGTCGAACCCGAAGCCGTGTGATCAAATTCTGCAAGGTTCAGTGGAGTAACCATTCTGAGAAGAAACCTACCTGGGAACGTGAAGAAGATCTTCGAGCAGAGTTTCCTGATCTCTTTCTTTCTCCGTCTGAATCTCGGGGACGAGATTCTCTCTAAGGGGGGTAGGTTTGTAACATCCTCGAGTTTATATACGGAGAAAAATCTAATTTAAATAAATTAAATTCAAAAATTGGAGTTTCCCTGGTGTTTATATTAACCTGGCATCCTTTCCCATCCAAAATCTGGATTCAATTCCCTTCCGGTCGAAAAATCGAATTTTCAGGTTTCCGCTAGTACCCGAAATTTCACCCGAGTCCAAAAATGCTCCAAAAATCCCAAAATCACTTCAATTATGTCCCAAATATTCCAAAATAATTTTAGGAACCATTACCCGGATTTTTGGACCTTCGCTCCTATTTTATCTCGCACGGCTTTTGTCTAATGCCCGCAATTCGCGCCTAAATATTTAATTCCACAAATTTCATCCAAATTCCGCGAAACCAATTTTATTGGGTTCCAAATATCCCAAAATGGTTCTAGGAATTTTTCCGGAATTTTTAGACCATTTTCCTAATTTTTCTCTAGGGCGGTTCATTTACGTAATTCTCGGCCAATCGAGTGCTGCCACGTGGGATGAATAGTGTCATCTTCAACCTTTGCCATGGAAGAACAGAGAAGACTCAAGCAAGCTCTCCCATGACTAGGGCTCACTTTAACCTTCCATATCTTCCTCAATTTAACTCCAAATCCATCACGACCAGATCCGTTCAATCCGTAGCGACGTCCTCTTGCCATTCCCCACCATCATTAGTCGCTAATCTCGCCGGAAACCGTCGCATTAAGGAAAAACCGAAATGGCTTTGATTGCTCATAACTCGGCTGTTTCAACTCCATTCCGCGTGATTCCACTTCCATTCTCTCCGTTTAAGAGTCCCCGTCCCGGTGGTATGATCCTCCTTTAGCCTCTCCAACTCGTGCGCCCGTGAGATCAAGAAAACCGACGTCGGGTCATATTTTCGGCGTTCTTCAAGTTCATCCTCATAGATCTCTCTCCGGTGGGTTTTTCTCTACTCCGGTGGGTTCTTTGTGACCGTGAGGAAGTCTAGCACCTAACCATTCAATCAATTTTACGATCCCTCAAGATTTGGAGACGAATTTCGCGTTTTTGTCGGTTCGGCCGAAACTTCGTTTGTCGCCAAATTCGTCGTCTCCAATGAGTTTGGATCCAATTCCTTCCTCCTATTGGTCCCTAAGGATGTTATCTTGAGAATCCATGCTTTTGTTTGGTCCAATTTCATGCAAAAATTGGCGAAAAATCCGTATTTTTGGAGTTGGCGCATGCTCTGTTTTTTTTTGGAGTCACTGTGGCCGTGCGTGCAAGCGTGTGCTCGCCGGCCGGCTGGCCGTGGTAGCCGCTGCGCGGCGCCGCGCCGCGCGCGTCCACCATTAAGCGCCGCCGCCCCTCCCCTGGCCACGGCCATGCCCCCACCCCCACCTCCAAGCTCTCCCATGGCCATGGCAAGCCAAAGCTAGAAGATGACTCCATGTGTATGACATGTGGGGCCAACCTTCCATAGAGACAAAACAAATGCCAAAAATCAGAAAAATGAAAAGGAATATTCCGCGGAATATTCCTGGTTTTCCAATTTTTCAAATTTCAAACTTCGGAAGCTCATAACTTCTCCGTCCGAACTCCGATTGACTCCGTTCAAATTTCTAAATTCATCTAAAATCAAGATCTACCTGCCAGTACTACTTTTGTAATTTTTGGATTTTATTTATTTTCTTGTATTTATTTATTGCCTCGTTTTGCGCGTAGCCGAGGACCCCGACGCGACCGCCGACCCCGCCGCCGGACTTTCCTCGTTCGACGAACTCACCGCGACTGAAGGCAAGTCTCCTTGATGCATATTGATCCTACATTTATAAACATGTTTTAAATGTTTTATAAACTTGCATGCTATGTTTTATCGCATGTCAAATATAAGTGTATAGTTAATCCTAATTGTAATTTCCTCCTTTGTTATCGACATCGATGTTATTTGTAACCCTAGGACATTTGCTATGCCATGTTTATGCTTATATGGTACCCTTTGTGCAATAGTACTGTAGAATTGCTTAGGACCTTTATCGATGAAAACAACCCATGGGTGGGATTACTCAAAAATAATGATTTCAAGTATGATTTGGAAATTATTATTATGATTTTGTACTGTTTTTCTAAAATAAGAAGAAAAGGAAAAAGGGTTTGGACTTGGGCGGAATGGAATGTCGGGTGGGTGCGAATGGACCACTAGTTGTCTTATGCAAGTGCCGCCCCAAGTCAATTAAGGACCGACGGTTGTGATTGTCCATTCTAAGCATAACCGTACTACCACATGTCTATAATGGTACGACCTGGCCAACTAATTTAAAGAAACCTGACTTAGACTCACCAAATGGTGGAATGTGAGTGCCGGATAGGGGCAATGTCGTTTTTCTCACATGGCACAAGAGGGGGCTTCTGTACTGGGTGGATGGAACCCTAACAGCGGTGAAACCTCAGTGGGTGGGTCGGGTTAGGTGGATACATTGTAACGGCCTTGTCATGATCTCTCTGCTGGCACACCAAAGGAAGTGTGTTAATCCGGAGGCAACAAGAGATGATCATGTCTTGTGGGTAAAGTTGTACACCTCTGCAGAGTTAAAACTATTCGAATAGCCGTGCCTACGGTCAAAGGCAAAGCAAAGAATGCTTTCATATTGGTAGACTTTGGTTTTGGTTTTAAAAACTAAAAGTTGTTTTGTTTTGGGATTCGGGAGTGGTTAGAACTCTCGGATGTTGAATGGCGGATAGAGCCAACCAGGTGGAAAGAACCTATTTTATACTTTGACGGAAAGAGTCATGTATGATTAACCTTGATCTTTTAAAAGTTGGCGGTTAGAGCCTTTATATTAGTGATGGTGGATAGAACCTTCACTGCAATATTAACTAATTCAATTGTTAAAAAGAATTGTGAAAAGATGATTTGTGAAACTTATTACTTAAGTATGGTTTAATAAAATTTGGCTTTATGCAAATGAACCCTGTTAAGCTTCCTTTGGAAAGCCCCACATAATCATACTTTCCCCGACTTGCTGAGTACTTTTGTACTCACGTGCTACATCAACTTGTCATCATAAGAGAACTACCTGGTCGCAGCTGAAGATGGTGAGTTCTACCCCAAGGAGTTCGAGGAGGATGGCCAGGATAACTAGTCGCGTTTCTAGTCGTCACCTATGGCGTTTTGGTGTTCGCTTGTTTTTTATTTCGTTTTCCGCTGTCGTGTCTCCGGTCTTTTGACCGAGTATTGTAATAAGCGGCCATGTGGCCCATACTTTAATATTTATGTTACAATTTTCGTTATGTTCGGCAATGAAGTATCACTGTTGACTGTGGGTACTAGCTAGTGATCTGGGACTAGTACGGAAATACACAGGAGATTTCGGATAGCTGATCCGGGGTCTCGCACCAGTGCCACACTTGGCCCACCAGAACAATCTTGCTACTTGCTGTCGAGACCCAAATGTGCAAATCCGGACCCTATGTGTATCTAGCACTAGTCTAGGGTCACGCTAGTGCACATAGTCTGAACATCGATACATATCACAGTCATACTCAGTGAAATAATAAAGTATTTTAATTAAATAATCAAACTTCTTGCTCAACCTTTATGGTCAAGTTACAAAAGTACGCCTCGCAGGGCGAAGACTTATTAAAGTAGACAATTGCAGCGGAATGAAAATAGATTCGTGGGACCCCTAATTTGCCACAGGCAACTAACTAGGCTGCTTCCTAGGTAGACGGCTGCTCCTGAAGTTCCTCCTCCAAGGTAGGCGCCGCTTCTTTTTCAACTGATATTGTATTGTTGCAAGGGTGAGTACTTGGAGCACTCAGCAAGTATTGCACATAATGCAGTTCTAATATTCTACATGCATGGCTTATTACAAAGGATAGGCTATGGTTCATTTGCAGTAAAGCAGCATTGACAATTACAATAATAGATTGCCAAAGTAGTAAAACAATAATAAGAATAATAACTTTCGCAATATTTCACAAGTAAAGTATTTCTCAACCTAAGTCAAATTCACCAATTCCAACCCAAGTATTTTCCACAAATCAAGTTATTTTCATGACAGTCTAACCCTTGACTGTAATCCCCGAGCAATGTCCAATGCCGTGGACATGGCTATTCGAATTGATTTTACACTCTGTAGAGGTTATACACTTTATCCACAAGATACAGTCAAACACCACAAATGCGAGTGTCTGTAACAAAGCCTTTCCAATGCCTATCTAAACCAAGTACTACTCGCTAAGGTTTCAACACTGGTGGGATTGGTTACCACATCCAAGGCCCCCCTCTTACGCTATGTGAGCCAACCCGTGCGATGACTGGTTACCACTACCCAGGCCTCACACCACCATAATAGTACTAAAGTTTAGAATCAAAAAATTAATCAGCTAGGGCTGTCCCAATCCAGACTTGTGGTTGTATGAATGACCCTGTTCAAAGGCTTGCAAAGTTAAGTCCTTAGGTTGACCAAGGCAAGACTACCTAAAAACCAAAACGACTTTCCCGGTACAAATCATGGCCCACCATATCAATCTCGCCACTTGCCCCAGTCTAAAGCATTTTATCACCCTAGTTCTTTACCATGCACCACGTGCCATCATCAAACTCAACAACACATGTCACATTCTCGAAAACATGCTCTATATCTCATTAAGTCAATATTAACTTTAATATTCAAAATCAAAGCAAATCTATGTGGCATGGCTAAGCATACTACCTACGAGTTAATTAACCCATGTTGGCAAATTATTAATGTCCAACTATTAATCCACAATCTAGGGTGCAAAGGATTCATGGCATACAATTATATACGACAAGGTGGCATACAAAAATTAGGCATTTAACTAATTCCCATAATCATTCAAAACAATTCTAATTACATTAGCATGCAATAATTTAAATCAATATAATTTTCATAAATAGGATCAATATGATCAAAGCTTAACTTGCCTTCAAAGAGCAACTGGTCTTGATCTAAGACTTGATCTTGGTTTTGATTTTCAACTTCCGCACATTCGCACAGTTCAACGTCTACACGTAGCAGATAAAGAATCAAATAAACATCCAAAAACAACGAATAAACACACATTCGTGAAATGCCACAAATCAAACTAATGCGTTGTAACAGACCGAAGAATTTTGCTAGCTTATTGAAGGTCCCATTTTCATGCATTTCTTCATTAAGCTTTCCATCAGTAATTTGAGTATGTCCTAATGCAATCAAATCAAGCATTATTCAGACCAATTGAATATGTGTGTACATGTCAGATGCTTGAATTGGCAAGAGTGAGACCTAACAAACTGAAAACAGCCAACTCTCTTTTGCACTTGAATACCTACTGGCCTTAGGTATCATCAGAATCCATGGAGCAGGACAATTTCCATACAACTAAAGATATTCAGATCTCTTTGCACCAATGCAATGCTTGAACCTGACAACCCTAATAAGCTAGCCTTTTCTCTGCCAAGGATGCAACAACGCTGTGCACACCACAACTCGCTGAACCAACCTCAGGGAGATCTACTTCAACCAAAATATATACATATATATCTCCAAACCTCACTTGAGTACCTACTAGCCTAAAGATCTATAAGAACTCATGGGGCAGATCAAATGCAGTCCAACCAAAGATTTACATATCTCATTAGACCAATGCAAGACCTGAGCATGATGACTCAATGTGCCAATCAGAGGGGAAAGCAATTGTCAGTATCAGGCAATTGAGACGAACCAGTGCAGTGCATCGGTTTAACCTTGATGAAATGATCTAGGGCATTGTTCCCAATCTTACCAGCTCAAGGATTTCCAAATCCATTTGGACCAACCGAAGTGCTGAAGCTGACGGTGCACTGAGCCAACCAAAAACCCTGACAGAACACTATGGCAATTCTCGACAAATGCTCATTGCTCTGATTTCGTTTTGACCGAGCTCTGACCAGCGCGCTGTCGCCATTCCACTCCTCTCTCCATTGCCGACCTCATTGCCCAATCCTTGCTCGCCTTCTCTGTCGCGGCCCCTCCTTATAGCCGCACGGACCTCCTCCCTGTTGCCTTGCTCGCCCCTTCACCTCGCCATTGCAGAGAAGAGCTTCGGCTCGAGGCGAGGCAGGTGAGCACGTTCCCGAGCAATTCCATCGCAGGTGAGCTCGGTTATCGAATTCATTCCGCCTGAAGCTTATTTCCGGTCCACTGACCCCCAACTTCGCTTCGGTTGTAGCTCTCCTCGTTCGAGCCGCCGCCGTGACCGCCTTCTTCTTCCTCAGCCCCGGCGCACGGTGACAGCACGCCCCGGCCACTCCCACTCCAATCCAAGGTAATGAGCCACAGCCCTATGACCCATAGATGCTTGTGGAACCATCCTTTGTGCTTCGACGCTGCCCTAGATCCGTTGCAGCCAGCCGCCATTAGTGTCTCCGCCCCTCACCGTCGCCAGCATCCTCCGGGAGTGTGTGGTACCTATGTGCAGGTGGTGCAACCCCGGGAGTGCCTTCTACTTCCCGCCAATCCGTTGCCCGTGGTTGAGGCAAGTGTATTGTAATGGATAGCGGTTTGTAGGTTGCTAGTTGAGACTAGATGAACTTGATTATATGATATGATCACTTGCCATGCTTTAATGATTGCCTATGATATGATGAGTATGCTATGATGCCATGTGTTAATGTACAAGTTTATTATGATGTTGGCATATTTGCATACATGGCATGTTACATGGCCCGGGCGGTGAGAAAGTCATAACTAATCCGGGGAAGGTCGGTGAGAAAGTTATGACTATTCCGGAGAGCCAATGAGTAAGTCCTACATCGTGATTCCATTCACCGCGGTGAACGGAAGCGAGGAGTAGGCACCCTCCATCTTCGGGATGGAAGGGGGGAGAGGGTGCATACCGACGGGTGTGCACTCAACCATACCGGTATGAGTTTCCAAGGAGAGATGAGCATCGCATTGCATTGCATACATAATGATGATGAAAAGGATATGTGATCATGAATGAGATGGTTTACACGATGTGAGATATTATTGCCATGTAATTGTTCTTGTTTTACCATTGCAATATACTTGCTGAGTGATGAACTCACGCTTGTGTTTATGTTGTTTATTTTTTTTAGGTACCATGACACCGACATGTGGGAAGGGGCAATAGCTACACATCTTCACGTAGTTCCAGTCACTTTTACCAACTTTGAGTCATGATCATATTAATCGTGCCATGAACTAGGTGTATGGAATAATTTTAGTGTGTTGTTGATCCTCTTTGCTTAGCTATAGATGTTGGTGTGGTTGGATTTGGTTTAATTGGTTTATAATGATGTTTATCCATTTTATTGCTGATTTAGTTGTCTTATGCTATGATATATGTTGCCATGATGGTGCTATCCCTTTAATTCATGTTAAAACAAAGGGGATGCTGCCGAAATTTTGGTTTTTAGCATGTGCGCCTTTGCTGTAATTTATGTTTAATTATGGTATTTAGATGTTGATTAGTCTAAGTTTGGTAACATTCGGGCATATTAAATGCCGGGCTGTTACAGTTGGTATCAGAGCGGGCTGTAGGTCCTTGGAATGTGTATTTTTAGTGTCATGCTATAGGGTACAACTAAAATGTGATGTGGAATAACTTAGAAACATGGCTTAGGTCTTAACTAAAATTTTGTCATAGGATAGCAACATTAAAACTTGCAAAAGTGGTATAACTAATCTAAAATTTGACACACAATGGATGCACAGTAGGAAAGGGTATGGGTATCGTTTCTTTACGCTTAAATGTTGTATTTAAGCTTTGATGTTGAATGCTTCGTTTGATAAAGCATGTTGCTATGTCTATGAGATAAATGATTGAATTGTTCTTGTTGTTGTGATAAAGTGGGGTTTTGGTGCCGAAGGGTTTCGGCCACCTCTCTTATTTCATAGTAAGGGTGAGGTTTGATGGAGTGGCCGGTTAGCGCCATCACCGAAAAACTATTAACCCCTGTAGGAGAAGAGTGCTTACCCTTTCTGTCGTAAATCGGGTAGTTCACTGGAGTCAAATAGAAGAGTTTGGTGGTGGATTCCTTCGTATGCTCTTTACCGTTCTAAGGGTCAGTTTCGGTTGGTTTTCTTGGTTTTAGTTGATTGAAATCAAAAGAAAAGTGTTTGGTCTTAGATTTTCGCGGATTGTTCCGTATGCGGTATGTGGTTTTGTCTTCCTTGGTTGAAGACGAAGAGGAAGAGTCTAGTGTTGCACTTCTTTTGGTCGCCTTTCCCGCTTTGATGCTTAGTTTGTTGATTGCTTTATGGGGAGAAGCATTCAATTTATTCCTGTGTTTGTGTTTCTTCAAGGTCAAAAGAGTTATTGCGGCGTTATGCCAGACTTGGTTGTCCGGGCTGAAGTTCTGTGGCTTTGTAGGAGTAAATGGTGTTTGATTTCGTCATTTTACTGGTTTGAGAAATCATCTTTGAAAGCCCTTCTTGTTTCGTGAAAGTTTGGGGTTTGAGGTTAAGGTTTTATTTGAAATGGATTACTTGATCGCTTGGTTTCCTTTAAGAAAATTGTCTTTCAACCATTTTCCTTTATGGGAGTCTTTGAGATTGAAATGTGTTTTGGAAAATTCCTTTTGCATGACCAAGTTTGGGTTTGTCTCATTGCAATTTTGAGAGTCAAATTTCCTTATGAATTTGGGATAAGTTTTAAAACTAAAATGCTGCAAACAAAGTAAGTAGTCTTTTGACTGAAATCGTTTGTTCCTAGTAAGAATTGTTGTTTAGCATGTTATGTAGCATGTACCAATGTGGTTTATGGGATGACGTATTGTTAAGTTAATTTGTGAGTTTAAACAATTCAACGCGGTTGTTATCTCTAGCTTGAGAATAAATAGACTACTAGTGTTGTAGTTTACTCTGTAGCGAGAATGATTAAATGGGTTAATGTACATGCTTAGAATCTGTTGCTTTGCTTTAAAAGTGCTTATGACCCCCGATTATGTTTAAAGATTTAAACCCTGTTGCATAGTTAGAACATTAAGATGTTGTAGACTGCTGTTATTGCTAAAGAAACTTTGCTGGTTGTTTAAAGATGTTCTAATCTAATGGGTTAATAGAGAAATTTAATCGTGTTGACTAGTGACTTTAATTTGGAAGTTGATTAGAGTTGCTATTTACGTTGTTGCAAACTACTAGTATATTTTGGAAGTATGCAGTTGTGTCTCTACAATGCTAGTATTGATATCAATTGAGAAGACATAAGACTTATTGTTAATGATGTTGTTAAGGGCAGTGTTAATGCTAGTATTCAATCTATTTTAAATAGTTGGAGTATGTTGTGTGGTGGTAATTTTGTTATCCCCTTTGTATAGGGTAGCTAAAAGTAATGTTGTTGGTTGATGAACATGCCCATTTGTTGTTATTGATGACTAAGTAGTGGTGGTAATTGTTTAGATTACTCGCTGGAAAACCATGGTTAAATAGAGGAAAATTTTAACATGTTGCGATGGAATGAGCTTTGGATAATTAACATGATGAATGATTTTATCCTTAATGAAAGTATAACTTAGAGTCTCACTTGCGAATTCTTCCCTGTGGAGATAATATTTACATGTTGAAGTTGTTTGTTAACTGAATAAGTTTCGATTATCGAGACATTGACATATAGGTGGTATGAAATTTATAGGTTGATCACACTGAAAGATTTGTTGAAGTACTATATTTCAAATGTAGAATAAGATGTATTATGATATGATGATTCGTGGGGATCATGTCGATGTAGTCTTGGTTGGGTGTTTTTTTTATAAGCACTGTAAATTTTAATTAAAAGTGTTGGAAATGGTAACTAGAGAAAGAATTTGTTACATCAATTTTGTTAAAACCGGTTGGACTTTCTCAATGAGTAAGTAGTGAATTTCGAAGTTTTAATGGAAAGTGTAGTGGAACATTAGAGATGATTGTATTTATGCTGAGCTTGTGTTTAAAAGCTTTTGGACTGGTTTGGTTGTTTGCCATTTTGGTTGAAGGGTTTTCGGTCAAGGTGTTCCATATGCTGTGTTTCAGAGTTTCCCTAAAACTCGTAGAAATTGGTGCACATATTTGGTTTTGGCTAATTTGTTTAGTTGGTGCTATGAGTATGGATTTACACCTCAAAAGTTTTTGAGTCGATCGCGCCCTTTCGCGTTCGCACTGAATTATCTTTGGAATTAATTTTAAAGGAAGCAGAAGGTCTTAGTGGGTTGTGTTGAAGACTCTTGAGATTTAAATTGTAACTCTTTTTGACTGGAGATGGATTTATTTGCATAATGTGTGTGATGTTTGCGAGTGCTTCAAAAAGGTGGATTTTATGAATGTTTTATAAAGTGATTTTGTTAGTGTGGTGTTCCATTTTTGAAATGAGTTTCCCCCTCCTTGAGAAAAATTTGTGACGGTTGTGGGAGCAGATGCTCGACTTGAAAATTTTGATGCTCTCTTCCAAAATGTTGGATTTGGATGAAATGCAATGTTTTGCAAGTTCAGTTTTCAATTGATGTGGGATGTGATGCGACGTGGTGTTTTACTGTCAACTATGCTGCCGTCATAGTCCAAATGAATTTCCGCAACCTTCGATGTTAATTGTGTTTCCATTATTTGATGCCGAGGAAGAAGTCGTCATGTGAATGACTATTCGGTAGTGTTGTTACATGATGAAGGAATGGTGAAAAGTAAACATGACATCGTTTTTTTAGATGTTAAATGACAAAAGAGTCATTGAGCCAGGTCGGTGAGAAAGTCATATATGGAGATATGACTAATCCGAAGTGCTCTTGAAGAATGTGCATTCATGTCATGAAATGAGATTTCCCTTGCTTTCTAGTATGAAAAGAAAAGAATGAATAATTTCTGGTGTTGGTTGTGGTCAAGGGATTTGTGTTTCCTTTGCATTTTGGCTTAGGAAATTAAAATGAATACTATCTGGTTGTTGTCGAATCCTTTCCAAAGTGGTTTTAGCGCTTTGGGGTTTGAGTTGTTGGATGAGGGCCACTTGGGTTCATGTTTATGATTGTGCTCTTTATCATGGTCCTTTGAGTGGAAGGTTGTGTATGACTCAATGCAAACCTTCGTGGAGAATTGTGTCGTTGAGGTGTTCCTCGGTAGGGTTGATTAAATTATTAGTGGACCATTTGGTGGTTGCTAGTAATCACTTTTCCTTTTGAAGTGTATTGGATCTTTTTGTCGTTGGGCATTGAGCGAGTTATGTCAACCGCAGAGGAACGTTCGATCGTTTCTATTACGCGGGTCTTACGGATCCTGGATATAAAGTAGGTTGTTCGTTCTGGTGGTAATCTTAGAGCGTTGTGTCTCTCCTGTTTCGCGTCGTCTTGAGTACAAGGAACCACAGAAGGGAGGTTGGTACCGTGTTTTTCTGGAGAATAGCATGAGTTAAAAGGATCAGGAACTTCAGTGCCAAGGAATGCTTAGAACGAGGAGTATGAGACCGTTTTCTTTTGTGGGCTGTTTGAGGATTTATCTTATCGCTTGGGGTCGTGCTGATACCGTGTGTGAGTACTTTGTGTTTCAATGTTGAGTAAAGATCTCGCAAGTTTTGATTGTGAGTTATGTTTAGAGCTGTCAGTCTTTGATCCTTAGCTCCTTGCCTCAGAGTGCTGGCTGATGCAAATCGTAGGGGCTTCTAAGCGGGTTCTTAGGTGTGAACCATAACTCCCTTTGTTTTGGTTGGTTGCGAAGTGGCGTGTCTCGGATTCGGGGTCGAATCCTGTTGAAGGGGGGAAGAATGTGACACTACGGAATGGTGTGACATTATTTAATGTGAATGTTAAGGTCAAAAACTTTATGAAATATGGTATTGGAGGTTAAAACCATATGGTAGGAGGTTTAATAGCGTTTTCGGGCCGTTTCCGGGCCATTGCAGAGAAGAGCTTCGGCACGAGACGAGGCAGGCGAGCACGTTCCCGAGCAATTCCATCGCAGGTGAGCTCGGCTATCGAATTCATTCCGCCCGAAGCTTATTTCCGGTCCACTGACCCCCAACTTCGCTTCGGTTGCAGCTCTCCTCGTTCGAGCCGCCGCCGTGATCGCCTTCTTCTTCCTCAGCCCCGGCGCACGGTGACAGCACGCCCCGGCCACTCCCACTCCAATCCAAAGTAATGAGCCACAGCCCTAGGACCCATCGATGCTTGTGGAACCATCCTTTGTGCTTCGACGCTGCCCTAGAGCCGTCGCGGCCAGCCGCCATTAGTGTCGCCGCCCATCACCGTCGCCAACCTCCTCCAGGAGTGTGTGGTACCTATGTGCAGGTGGTGCGACCCCGGGAGTGCCTTCTACTTCCCGCCAATCCGTTGCCCGTGGTTGAGGCAAGTGTATTGTAATGGATAGCGGTTTGTAGGTTGCTAGTTGAGACTAGATGAACTTGATTATATGATATGATCACTTGCCATGCTTTAATGATTGCCTATGATATGATGAGTATGCTATGATGCCATGTGTTAATGTACAAGTGTGATACTACGGGTTGGCCTAACTTTAGAAAGTAAGAAACTTGCAATTAGAACCCTACGGTATGACGTTATAACGCGTTTCGGGCCGTTTTCGGGCGTTTTGGGCCGCTCCGGGGAGGTGTTGGGCTTGGGGGAGCCTTCGTGGGCCGGATGGTGGGACTCACTTAGCCCATGTGGGGGTGAGGGGGGGCAGCAAACCCTGCTGCCCTAGCCCTCCCCACCCCCCATGCGCCCCCCACTCCTCCCCCTTGTAGCCGCCACCCCCACCTCCATCCCATCTCCTCCTCCTCACCCCCAACACCCAAGCCGTACCAACCCTTTCCTCCTTGCGCCTCCTCCCCCATCCTTGCTGCGTTTCCCTCGCTGCCACGCCACGCCACGGTGCTGCCCTCGCTGGTGGAAGGATCCGCGACGAGGAGAACCGGTGGCAACGTTGCGTGGGAGGAGATCGGGTGGAGATCGCGCGAAGAGAAGTGCTTGATTCGTGGAATCGTCAAGAAGGTAATGGGGGAAACCTTTGGGGATTGATTAGATGCTGCTGTAGAGGGGGTTTATCATGTTTTAGATCAAGGGGAGGTGCTGCCATGGGGAATATTTGTTGGAAACTAGAGTTGTATTCACGTTCTGGTTCGAGCAGATTGGGGGCCCGAGCTAGGGCAGGCGTTTTCGCCAATTTCTAGTTTGAATCTGACCGTACGGACTTTTAGGAAGTTGTAGATAATTTCCTTATCTTTCCGTGCATATAAAGAAATTGAAATTCCGCCCAGCCGTTTAGAAGTTATGCCTGTTTTAGCGAGCGCTGTCAAATCTGTGACGAGATTGGGACAGTTCGTGTTCAACGTTAGATTAAACAACTTTAGAGTCCGAATCAGTCTTTCCCTATAACTAGAAAAAGTTGGGAAATTTCCTAAGATTCGCGATGGTGTACTCGTTTAATCGATTTGGAGTCCTAGAATAGAAGTTATGCCCATTCGAAGGCTGCTGTCCCGAAGGGACAGATTTGCTGTTTTCTGATTTTAGGAGTTGTAAGCGAAGTCGGGGTAGCGGGATTTATGTGTGCTGTTTTGTGGACTCGAATTGAGTGTGTGGCACGTGTTTGCAGGTGGTGTGCCTCCAGGAGTGCCCTCAACCTCTCGTCACTCCGTTGCCCGTGGTTGAAGGCAAGTGTATTGTGTGGATTGTGTGCTTTATGTGTTGCTAGATTGGTTTGATGGCATTTGGAATAGATAACATGTTGTGTTGCCATGGTTTACAAGTTATATTTGATATGATGTTCTTAGGCCATGAATTAAATGATATCAATGATATGGTGACCTCATGCCATGATTACATATGCTTGTCGTAGATGAATGATTCGCATGCCATGTTTTGAACGGGTACCGTCGTTTGTTGAATACGGTCCTTCATGGTGAGGTGCCATGTGTTGATATGCAATACTCCTATATATGTGTACGTTGCTGTCCATTTTGCATACATGGCATATTTTCATGGCCGGCCGGTGAGATAAGTCATAACTAGTCCGGGGAAGGTCGGTGAGAACCGTTATGACTAGTCCGGGGCTATTCTTTTGAGTAAGTCCTACATCGTGATTCCTTCACCGAGGTGAATGGAAGCGAGTGATAGGCACCCTCCATCTTCGGGATGGAAGGGGGAAAAGGGTGCATGCCGACGGGTGTGCACTCAACCATACCGGTATGAGTATTCCAGGAGACATGTGCATTGCATTGCATGAATGAATTTCATAAATGAAGGTGTTTATGAGATGATGATGAGAGTACTCATGAGATGCTCATGAGATGATTACCATGTTGTTTTAAAGGTTGTAAATTATGTTAAATGTGATGTGTTGTGATATAACGGTGGAGACTGGAATGATGGTTTGTTGTCTTGATCCTTGTTGTTCCATTGCAATACACTTTCTTTGAGTGATGAACTCACGCTTGTGTTTTCGTTGTTTGTTTCTTTAGGTACCATGAAATCGGCGCGCGGGAAAGGGATTTAGCTACACTCCTCCACGTAGTATCACAATCTAGCTAATTCACCTTCTTTTGGAGACACTGCAATAAGTATTGCAATAATCATTAGTTTATGGTCTTAATGTTGGTTGTTTCCCTCATGTGAATCATGTGGGGCTAAGGAGTGAATTGTTATATCTTCCTAGACTTAAATTGATGCCTATTCTTTTGTTAGCGATGTCTATTGATGTGTTAGTTGATGATTAGCTATTATTATCACTGCATGTTGATATCCTGTTTGTCTTATAAATTGATATGATGCTATGTCGATCATTTTCATGCTAAAACAAAGGAGGTGTCATTAAATTTTCAATTATTCGAAATGATTACTTGCTGTAATTTATCTTAAATCATGGTAGTAAATGTGTTATGGTCTATGTTTGGTGACATTCTGGGCTTAGTAGAAGCTGGGGTGTTACAACAAGTTTATTATGATGTTGGCATATTTGCATACATGGCATGTTACATGGCCCGGGCGGTGAGAAAGTCATAACTAATCCGGGGAAGGTCGGTGAGAAAGTTATGACTATTCCGGAGAGCCAATGAGTAAGTCCTACATCGTGATTCCATTCACCGCGGTGAACGGAAGCGAGGAGTAGGCACCCTCCATCTTCCGGATGGAAGGGGGGAGAGGGTGCATACCGACGGGTGTGCACTCACCATACCGGTATGAGTTTCCAATGAGACATGAGCATCGCATCGCATTGCATTGCATACATAATGATGATGAAAAGGATATGTGATCATGAATGAGATGGTTTACACGATGTGAGATATTATTGCCATGTAATTGTTCTTGTTGTACCATTGCAATATACTTGCTGAGTGATGAACTCACGCTTGTGTTTATGTTGTTTGTTTTTTTTAGGTACCATGACACCTACATGTGGGAAGGGGCAATAGCTACACATCTTCACGTAGTTCCAGTCACTTTTACCAACTTTGAGTCATGATCATATTAATCGTGCCATGAACTAGGTGTATGGAATAATTTTAGTGTGTTGTTGATCCTCTTTGCTTAGTTGTTGGTGTGGTTGGATTTGGTTTAATTGGTTTATAATGATGTTTATCCATTTTATTGCTGATTTAGTTGTCTTATGCTATGATATATGTTGCCATGATGGTGCTATCCCTTTAATTCATGCTAAAACAAAGGGGATGCTGCCGAAATTTCGGTTTTTAGCATGTGCGCCTTTGCTGTAATTTATGTTTAATTATGGTATTTAGATGTTGATTAGTCTATGTTTGGTAACATTCGGGCATATTAAATGCCAGGGGTAACATTCGACCCCGCACAAGAAGTCACTGAGCAAGGCAAGCACCCTCCTTTGACCATGTTGAACCTACTATTTTAATTAGTTTACTCTGTTTGTCAAAACTATTATGCATGTGCTATATTCATTAAACTTGCTATATTGTGGGATGTGGTAGAACTAAACCTAGCTTGTAGGTTTTCCTTAATTAATGATTGACATGAGAACATTGAGAACCCTAGGTTATGGTTAGACATGAAATAATATCCACAGGGCATACTCGATTACTATTTACACATGCTTAGTATGCTCTAGATTTGGGAATCGAACAACTAGTTGTGATATCATGTTAAACATTGAAAATCTTGTTAAGATTGGGACTTTCCCTTTAAAAGGTTGGATATGACAGTAAAGGATACTGGTAGTTTGATAAAAATGAAAACAAAAATATGTTTTGACACAGGTGGATTATGGCAATAGCCGGGTGTGTAAGCGTTAACTTACACGTAGTGTAGGGGGAGTTTCTGCCTGGGTCGGATTAAGGACCGAACATAGTGTTGTATAATCCAAGAATTACCGTATAACCACAATTGCTATTTATGGGGTAGCCTCAACCTATTAAGTTGTTTAAAACTGGCTTTACACTTTGGAAGGCCGTAGTAGCACAGGTTATTCTTGCGAGAATTTCCCGTAGGGGTGTCCACACACGGGTGTGGGTTAGACACATACCAATGCAACGGTGTACGCCTTGCTATGGGGGGAAATGGGTTACCATGAGTTCTAAATGATCCTTGCTAACTTGCATTTCTGCCACCATAGTAGGGGTTTGTCGGCACCGGGCTAGTGTAAAGTCAGAGTTAAATAATGTAACGGTTGTGTATGATTTTCCTCGCGGCACACCTAAGGAAGTGTGTTAATTAAGCTTTGCAAAAAGGGAAAGTCATTATTTGTGGGTAAAGTTGTACAACTCTGCAGAGTCTAAACTTTTCGAAAAGCCGACGGTCATGGGAGTCTTGGTGCACTGACACTAGTTAGAGTTTTGGCATTTTCATAAAATGGTTTGGAAACTCAATGATGGTTGGAAAAAGTCTTGATAATATGTTGTGGTCAACGAAATGGGAATGGACGATGTTCTAACCACAATCATGGAGGATTGTGAGGTTGTTATTATTCATATTCATACTTGTTATTTACATATCTGTCAATTGCTTTACAAATTACGCTTGCAATCTATTATTCTGTATTTACAATTCAATTTTCGCTTTATGTAAAACAACTTAGTAGCTTACCCATGACATAGCCTGCATGTATTATATACATTTGTGATACACTACAAGTCTTGCGAGTACATACGTGTACTCAACCTTGCTATTGTTGATATTCATAGAATGAAGAAAATGAGTACCCCGATCCCGACGCAGAATACGGGGACTTTGCTAACGAGTCTTTCTAACGTTTACCCTTGTTAGTTGCCTGTGGTATTTTGGGTAGAAGGCATACTGCCAAGCAATGTATCTTCCGCTGCAAACTTTTAAATTCGGCCAATAGGCCATGATGTAAGACTTTATTTCTATCAATGTAATATGAACTTTTATGGATGTGATGACAATGTTGTAAATGTGCGTGCTAGCCACTGATCATGGGACTAGTACTGTTTGCAAATAGGAATCCCTCTTGGTATTCCACACTATTAAAGGGAGGGTTCCGACAGCGTTGGTATCAGAGCCATACTGACTGTAGGAAAACCATAGTTAGATTGGTCGTTAGAATAGGAACCATTAATAATGCACATAAAAACATGCTTATAGTATTAACCTTTCCTTTTTAAGATATTCACTTTATCTTATCTCTTAAAAGTTACTAATAAATTTTTCCTTTTAAATGATTTTAGATGGAGGTTTAACCTGAACCCGTTTGGAGTATGGTTTTAAGGGAGCTAACTAGAGTTCTTGGTCGAAGGAAGCGCCCCACCTTGATGATTAAGGAGGATAGGATTCTAGGCGAAGTCGTCGGTCATGTAGCCACTCTTCATGTAGCCATCAAGATTAATGGCCATACCCTTCAGCATTGTGTGAGGCACCGCAATTTCACTTCTTTTGCCACAATTGAGGGAGCAGCCCGCAAGCTCTTTTACCGGTTGTGTAGGCTTTACCGTATCAATGTAAATGCCTTCACTTGGGATTTTGAGGCTCGCCGTAGGCGCCAGCAGCTTCGCCAAAACCCAACACCTATAGCAGTTCCACCACCTCCACCACCAGTTGTCCCAGAGTCACCTGCAGCACCTCGTCCCCGCCGTACCGGCAATCGCTAGGCATACCTTAGATAGTTCACCCCAGTCATAGCTAGGAACACACCACCTTCCCCACAGGCCCTTAGCCCAAAGATTGAGGAGTCCCTGTTGATCACACCACCACCACCAGTTCAGCACCCTAGAGTAGTTTACACTAGAGAGTCTCCACCACCATCCCCTCTAGTCCGTAACTCTTGGGTCATATATAGTGATTCTAAGCCTGAGTCTGGAGAGCCTTACCTATCCGGTTCTGAGTGGGAGCCTTAGAGTTTGGAGTTTCGTAGTGTCTTACGCTAACCAGTTAGCTTGTATCCCTCATGTATCCCTAGAGATGATGTAATGAAAGAATTATGTTATGAAAATTTCTATTTCTGAGAAGTTCTTGCCTATAAGTATTATGGTTCAAATATGCCTCCCTTTTATCTTATAACTTATGATTTTAACCTAACCTTGTAGATGGCCACACTTTGGGAGCCTTGCTACCGCACTAGCGCTTTTTAGGACACCATGACCCATACCCTTTGGCTGATGCTGCAGCACTTAGGATTCACTCGCCTGCCCATCTACACGACCTACTCTGCACCTTCTGGCGTGGCATCCACGGAGTACGTGACTGAGGTCTTCATTCCTGAGAGGAACTCCATGGAGAGGCCTTTCCAGTTCCAAGGAAGGGGATCTTGTATCCGCATGTCACTGTTTGATGCGGCTTATGTGGCTATCGTCCGTCTCCGCCATGAGTTGCCTGGGATGACCGTGATGTTCAACTATTACCCATCACGTGGTATGGGTGAGAGTAGCAACATCTACCGTACCACTCAGCTGGAGCCGCGAGGTCCCCTACAGCATATGATCAATTCGATGAGGTCGCTAGACCGCTATCTCCTTTGCCTCTGTCAGGAGACAGTGGAGGCACACAGGAGGATAGCTTCTCTAGAGAACAGCATTGCTCCATGGACTGCCATGGGACTTTTCACCCCAGAGATCCTGTATGGGGAGGATGCCATGCTTGCTGATGCTGAGGTACTGCCAGAGTTGGACCCTTCATTTGAGAGCTATCAGCGTGGGCCGCGCATGTCCACCATGGGTCCCCGTCGCCGCTCAAATGGATACCGCCCTGTCACTAGGAGCATGGCACCTGAGGTGGCTATACCTGAGATGGCTATACCTGAGGAGACATCTACTGGGGCTTCCAACAATGTCATCCTCGAAGGAGGGCTAGTGCATGTTGCTCAGCCCAATGAGCATACCTCTGCTTCTCTTGAGGAGGGCGAGATTGCTGACTTCCTGAACTTTGATGAGATCTAGGTGTTTTTGTAACACCCTACAAATCTAAACTGTCGTACAAGAAAATTTCGACAGCATCTCTCCTAAAATTAGGACAAAACGGAAGCGACAACAAGATTCATAATAACCATTATAAACAGGAATAACATAAAAGCATCAATACTAGAGATAACAAGTCTAAATCAACCAGAAAACAAACATAAACGTAAAACAGCTCCAAAGAGGACATCAACAGGTCTATGATTAATAAAATTTCAGCAAGCTAATGAATTATTAAATGCACTAGTCCATGTGATTCGTGATGACCCCGGAGGGTTGATTGTGCTACTAAGCCCACCCTTCAAGCTTACGACTCGCGAGAACTACCTGAAAACAACAAAATAACAAGGGGTGAGATTGGGTAATCTCAGCAAGCGGAACAACTTCTAACGAATAACACAGCCACAGTAAAACTAGCATACAAAATTCCTCATGTCCAATACCACATTATAGAGTCCACACAACCTCAGTAAAATGCATATGATTGTGCACATGCTTATGCCATGATCCTCCTCACCGTGCCCTTTCTCAGGAACACACGGTGTTGTATGCACTGATCGCCAAGACGCCAAGGCGTCGACAAACTTCCAATGCATGATTATGCAGTTAATGCTTCATGCATAAATACATTCATAACTTCCCACTCTGAATTCACATGCTTGCATACCATCAAATAACATGGATAGAATGCGAACATCATTGAGATAGAATTTCTCCACAATTCATCTTGCAAACAACATCTTTCTTCATTCTTACTCATGATTCAAAAGCCAAACAACCACATCACAATGCAGGATAGGATATTGTAATCTCATAAACAAGTAGTTAAACCATGTAGGTGTGCTGCAATTAAGGTTTATATTGAAGACGAAACAAATAGCGAGTTATAGTTTAGCAAGACCGCTACTTCCACTTGCCTTTACCAACGTGGATGACGAACCTAGTTGCGTCCAGAAGGGGCACCACCTGTACAAGTATTATTTCAGTACATAGCGACATCACAAATGATCACACAACTCGAACACACGCTTCCTAATCCCCGTTCCCTTCTTAAGCGCCAAAAACCCCAATCTGCCCGGGTCAAACAGCAGCACCCTCTCTTCACAATTTCGTATCTTTTTTTATACAGATCATAAAAATACAAAAAAATTACAGTAGCTAGATATTGACGAGATCTACAACTTTCATGAAGATCACAAATTTCAATTCCACAGATAAATATGCCTAAACAAACGTCCAACACAGTGGACAAAATCTGTTTCCAGATTCTGTACGTCATCTTGAAACAGCGATAACACTCAGACCGACGCCCCAAAAATTCTGAAAAAATTATAGAAGCTAGACCTCGACGTTATCTACAACTTTCTAGTTATAGGTTTTTGCAGAAAAAATCGTCTATGCCACGTAAAACGCGAAACAACCCGCGCTGCACAATCTCCCCTTCCAAAAACAGCACCACGTGAACATCTACCCTTCTCCCCCATCAAGATCCATCTAAATCACTCACCACCAGATCTAATACACTCCTAATCCCTAGGTAGAACAGGGGTAAAAGATTGAGAATTTTACCTTGAGTTCTCCCTTGAGAACCCACGAAAAACGCGCGACGATTCCCGAAACGAAAATCTGCTCGTCCTCCACGCCTCCACGGATCCTCTTCTCGCTTGCTCCTTCGCGTTTCGCGGTGGATCTTGAGCCACCACGCAAGGGGAGGAAGAGGAGGGGTGGTGTGGCTGCTAGGGGAGGAAGGGGGCGCCCTAGGGCTTTTTGGGGGGGGGGGTGACACCCCTTTTATATGGTGGGCCGGCCCACTAGGGGACAAGAGAGAGAGGTGTGGAGGGGATTCGCAGCCCAGGCCCAGGTTTTCCTCGGCCCACTGTTTCTAGCCCGACAACTCCAAATTTAATATTAATATGCCGGATAAACTTCAATTATTTCATCCCCCGACAAATCCTTCATTCCTCTCCCGAAACAAAACCAGGAAAAGGAACCCTAGAATCGCTCTGACGCTCTAAGGCATCACATTCTCCCCTCCTTAAAAGGATTCGTCCCCGAATCTACTCCTCTTTGCTATGGAACCTTAAAAAAAGGAAGGCAAAATGGTAATCAACACTTTACCTTCAGCATCCTCAAAGAGTGTAGGATACTTCTTCCGCATCTGGTCCTCAAGTTCCCAAGTTGCATCCCGCTCAGACTAATTGGTCCACAAATCTTTCATTGGACACTAACACGAACTATTCCCCTATTGAATAAAGGACACCTATTAGGTGAATCTGGTATCGATCTGGAATCTCAACTCCCACTTCTCTCTTCAACCCGATCGCGAAACTCCGCATTCCAATCTCAACTCCTCTACCACAGTTCGTCGCATTCCGGACGACGCGAACCATGTGAGATACAACGCTCTAGGTAAGTCTCTAAATCAACCCAAACACAAACTCCTATCTCCTACAAGTGATTGATCTTTTACAAAAAGAACCAATATCCACCCTTACCAACGACAGAGATAGCCTACTTTACAACCAGGGTCCGTAAATCCGCAGAAACAATAACAACCGAACACAATCACTACGGTTGACACAAACTCGCTCGAACCCAGCGACAAAAGTTCCAAAAAATTAATGTAATTACCTGCAACTTCCAAGTTGTCCACTACTAAATTAAGCAACCCCACCGAGGAACACATCAATGAAAACAATTCTCCAAAAAAGGTTTGAATTGAGTCATACACAACCTTCCTTTACTCTTCACTTTTAAACTACTTACGATCAGCGACCCACACTAGTTTTCCCTTGTAAGAAGGTTTCGCCTTCACATTCTTCCACCCAAGGACCAGGGCAAGGAGTACAATCCTTGAATATACTCAACCATAACATAAACATTCATTTTCTTACCCCAAGCTTGAACGTAAAAGAAATCTTAATTCTCACTAACACAACGAACGACAATCACCACCTTTAAACCAAAGGGCTGAAATTCACATACACAGGAACTCAACTTGGAAGAGGAACTCCATAGAACCAAAACCACCAAAAAAATTTCTTCGGGGAGAAGCTCTATTCAAAAGAGAAACACCGTGAAAGTCTTCTGCAAATGCATTTCACTTTTACCAAAACAAATCATCTCACTTTTATCCAAGGCCAAGCCATTCAGAAAAAAAAAAAAAAAAACCGATCAAGGAATTAAATGCTTCCACACAACCACCAACTCTTTTTCCTTAAAAAGGAACCAAAAACACTTACCAACAGAAAAATTGTTTCAACCACGAAAATAATTCATGTCACAACGTAAGAATCGTCTCTTAAACAAAAACTGTCAAACACCTCACACCACAACACAACTCTAGCCCAAAATAGAAATACAAATATTTCCAGATCATGAAGTTCCAAATCTTACATTGGATTAGCTACTTCTTTTGATCAACAATGCAACCGATAACTCGACCTTGAAAACTACGGACACAGTCAAAGCATACATCCTAGAGCATAAATGTCGCATTCATAACTTAAGCTAGTTTTCTTATCAAAGATGAATGAATGACGATATTTAATAGAATAACATTCCAAAATCTCCACAAATTACTTCAAGGTTAATCATTCTTTTATCCTTGTTTTAAGCCTCGAAATTAACCCACATTTGGCGTAATCATTCTAAGTTTAGGGAAACTCAAACACAAAGACAAAGAATACTTTGACCGAAAGTATTCAACCCAAATATCAAACAAACAAACTAATCCATATGAATTTTTAAACATAAGTTCAGCATAACTCCCGCCATCTATAGCATTCCACTACCCTTACCATTTAGATTTCAATATTCCCTATTTACTCATTGAGAAGGCCCATCAGGATTTAACAACAACTACACAACAAATTCTTACTCTTATTACCTTTTCCACAATTATAAATAAAGTTCACTAGTGCTTATCAAAAACACATCCAACCAACACTACCTCAACAAGATCCCCACGGAGCGACCTAACCTATATCATCATATTCTAAATTTGAAAGGCAGTGCTTCAACAAGTCTTTCAGCATGATGAACCTATAAATTCCATACCACATACGCGTCAACATCTCGACAATGGAAATTTATTCACCTAAAAGATGACTCAACAAGTAAATATTATCTCAACAAGGCACCAATCGTAAATAGAAGTTTAAAACATACATTTACTAAGGACAAAATCACGCGTCATGCTAACTATCCCTGGTTCACTCCATCACAACATGTTACAATTTCCACCATTTTAACAAAGGTTTTCAACAATTAATCTAATCGATTACCACCAATACTAAGTCATCAATATCAATTATTGGCATTATTGTAAAACAACAACATTTCTTTTAGTTACCCTATCCATATGCTATGACAAACTTTCACTACACAACATACTCCAAATATGTAAAATAGATTGAATAATTTAGGCCATCCAAAGCTCTTATTACAACAACGCTTAATTAAATTTAATGTTTTTTTTAATTTTTTTTAGCGACCCAATACACGGGTTATAGCAAAATTGCCACTCCAAGACATACTCCAGCCTTTTTGTAAAGTGAACTGAATAGGTGTAATCATCACAAAGCTCGTACGGCAATGGCAAACACTTATGTCTTCCCAATTGATATCGATACTTGCATTATTGGAACGCATATTGCATACTTCGAATCTACTAATAGTTTGCAACGTTATAAATATCAACTCTAATCAATTTCCAAGTTAAAGTCACTAGCCAACACGATTAAATTAGAACATCTTTAAACAACCAAAGATGGTTTCTTTAACAATATCGGTAGTCCACCATTACAATTAAATTGTTCTACCGACCTTATATTAAAATGTCTCTAAATAACCCACTAATTTTCTATTACCATCACAGTAGTTTACATCATCGTAATGTTCTAACTACGCATCAAGATTTAAAGCTTTAAACATTGTCCATGGTCAAGGGCACATTAAAATAATGCAATAAATCCTAAGCATGCACATTAACACATTCAATGATTATCGCTATAGAGCAATCTACAATACTAGAAGTTTATTTAATCTCAAGCTAAAGATAATAATTACATTTTAATTGATTCAACTCACAAATTAACTTAGAAGTACATCATTCCATAAACCACATTGTTACATACTACGTAACATAGACATAAAATTTCTAAACACCGTCATGGGTCACCTACCCTTGACAAACAGGAGGCAATCCCAAACATTAAAAAAAAACAAACACAGTTCTAGATCAAGAACAAACACCGATAAAAATTTCTTCTTTTCAGACAAGGGAGAAAAGCAAAATCCAAACATAAATGCAAGAGAGCTCGACCCTCAAATGTCCAATCATAGTAGCCAAAACTCTTCAAGAAATCCAAAACCTACACTTTCCACAAAGGAAGACGGATGCAAAAGGGAAGACCAAATGTCCAACTAAAATTTTCCGATAAAGATTCAAACTTAGCTCCATCCAGCTTGATCTGCAACAGGAGAAACTCCAACCCCTTCTTTTAAAAAAAAAATCGGGAAACAACAACCACGTAAATTTCCTCCCAACGACAGTCCATCACAAGAAATCAGGTGCCAAAACAAAATTGTGACCAAAAGACGCACAACGTAGAACTCTTCTTCTGTGTCTTCACTCAAAGGAGACAAAACCACAAACCGCCAAAAGGACAAATCAGCGAGTGCTCAAAACTAAGCATTTTCCTCGGTTTGAACCAACCACATACCCAGAAAACCAACCAAAACCGACCGTCAAGACGGTAAAGAACATCAGAAGGAATCCATCACCAACCTCTTCTATTTGACTCAGTCACTACCCGATCTACGACAGACACGGATAAGTACTCTTTCCCTACAGGGTTTAATAGTTCTTCGGTGGTGGCTCTACCCGCCACACCGTCAAACCACGACCTCACTACAAACAAAAGGTGACCGAAACCCTTCGGCACCACAACCACACTTTATCACAAATGAAGCAACTCAATCAAATCTATCATAAATATAGCATTATACATCATCAAAAGTAGCATTCAACAACAAAGCTTAAATTCAACCTTTAAGCATAAGGCAACGATACCCATACCCTTTCCTACTGTGCATCCATGTGTGTCAAATTTTAAATTAGTGATTCCACTTACACAAGTTTTCATGTTGCTATCCTATGACAAAATTTTAGTTAAAACCTAGGCCATGTTTCTAAGTTATTCCACATCACATTTTAGTTGTATCCAATAGTACGACACTAAAAATAGACATTCCAAGGACCTACGACCGCTCGATACCAATGTAACACCCTACAAATCTAAACTGTCGTACAAGAAAATTTCGACACATCTCTCCTAAAATTAGGACAAAACGGAAGCGACAACAAGATTCATAATAACCATTATAAACAGGAATAACATAAAAGCATCAATACTAGAGATAACAAGTCTAAATCAACCAGAAAACAAACATAAACGTAAAACAGCTCCAAAGAGGACATCAACAGGTCTATGATTAATAAAATTTCAGCAAGCTAATGAATTATTAAATGCACTAGTCCATGTGATTCGTGATGACCCCGGAGGGTTGATTGTGCTACTAAGCCCACCCTTCAAGCTTACGACTCGCGAGAACTACGAAAACAACAAAATAACAAGGGTGAGATTGGGTAATCTCGGAAGTGGAACAACTTCTAACGAATAACACAGCCACAGTAAAACTAGCATACAAAATTCCTCATGTCCAATACCACATTATAGAGTCCACACAACCTCAGTAAAATGCATATGATTGTGCACATGCTTATGCCATGATCCTCCTCACCGTGCCCTTTCTCAGGAACACACGGTGTTGTACCGGTACGGTCGCGCACGCTGGCGTCGACAAACTTCCAATGCATGATTATGCAGTTAATGCTTCATGCATAAATACATTCATAACTTCCCACTCTGAATTCACATGCTTGCATACCATCAAATAACATGGATAGAATGCGAACATCATTGAGATAGAATATCTCCACAATTCATCTTACAAACAACATCTTTCTTCATTCTTACTCATGATTCAAAAGCCAAACAACCACATCACAATGCAGGATAGGATATTGTAATCTCATAAACAAGTAGTTAAACCATGTAGGTGTGCTGCAATTAAGGTTTATATTGAAGACGAAACAAATAGCGAGTTATAGTTTAGCAAGACCGCTACTTCCACTTGCCTTTACCAACGTGGATGACGAACCTAGTTGCGTCCAGAAGGGGCACCACCTGTACAAGTACTATTTCAGTACATAGCGACATCACAAATGATCACACAACTCGAACACACGCTTCCTAATCCCCGTTCCCTTCTTAAGCGCCAAAAACCCCAATCTGCCCGGGTCAAACAGCAGCACCCTCTCTTCACAATTTCGTATCTTTTTTTATACAGATCATAAAAATACAAAACAATTACAGTAGCTAGATATTGACGAGATCTACAACTTTCATGAAGATCACAAATTTCAATTCCACTGTTAAATATGCCTAAACAAACGTCCAACACAGTGGACAAAATCTGTTTCCAGATTCTGTACGTCATCTTGAAACAGCGATAACACTCAGACCGACGCCCCAAAAATTCTGAAAAAATTACAGTAGCTAGATCTCGACGTTATCTACAACTTTCTAGTTATAGGTTTTTGCAGGAAAAATCGTCTATGCCACGTAAAACGCGAAACAACCCGCGCTGCACAATCTCCCCTTCCAAAAACAGCACCACGTGAACATCTACCCTTCTCCCCCATCAAGATCCATCTAAATCACTCACCTCCAGATCTAATACACTCCTAATCCCTAGGTAGAACAGGGGTAAAAGATTGAGAATTTTACCTTGAGTTCTCCCTTGAGAACCCACGAAAAACGCGCGACGATTCCCGAAACGGAAATCTGCTCGTCCTCCACGCCTCCACGGATCCTCTTCTCGCTTGCTCCTTCGCGTTTCGCGGTGGATCTTGAGCCACCACGCAAGGGGAGGAAGAGGAGGGGTGGTGTGGCTGCTAGGGGAGGAAGGGGGCGCCCTAGGGCTTTTTGGGGGGGGTGACACCCCTTTTATATGGTGGGCCGGCCCACTAGGGGAAAAGAGAGAGAGGTGGGGAGGGGATTCGCAGCCCAGGCCCAGGTTTTCCTCGGCCCACTGTTTCTAGCCCGACAACTCCAAATTTAATATTAATATGCCGGATAAACTTCAATTATTTCATCCCCCGACAAATCCTTCATTCCTCTCCCGAAACAAAACCAGGAAAAGGAACCCTAGAATCGCTCTGACGCTCTAAGGCATCACAGTTTTCTTGATCTAGGCTAGGAAAGAGGATGAAGAGCCTTAGCACTCCTATGTACTAGTCTAAATATTTGGTTATTATGCTTTCTGTTGAACAATGTCTTGACTCCTTTTGTAATATTACTTGGGTTTTACTCGTGATTACTTAACCCTTAGGTTAAGATTCTCACGACGATGCAACCCTTGAATTATGAAGAACTTTAATTTAAGAAGTATTTTAGGGAATGAAATGTTGCCTTGGAGCCATACTAACCCTTATCTTGTTTCCTTCCTTATTTATTTTTGCCATTGAATGATATGTTACGGGATGCGTATCACTAGATCCATGGATGATCTCTTGAGGGGTGATGGGACCTCTGATTTGCAGCCTCCAGGAGTCAATACCCCCGCTTCGCCTCAACCCAACCCTGTTCATCCAAGGAATTTTCCGCCTCAGCAGCGTAATGATCCACCACCTGCTTAGGATCCTCATTCAGCTATTCCTGAGGAGCAGCTTCCGGGACCTGCAACCATGGCTCAAGTGCTTGCCATGATTGAGCAAGGTCGTCAGACGAATACCCTTTTACTTCAGCAAATGGTGCAGAATACCACCAACCTTGGTGCAGCTTTAGCCAGAGGTGGTAATGGTGATTTTCCACCACAGTCCAAGTTGGGCGAGTTTCTGCGAACTCGACCACCCACCTTCTCAGCATCGTCAGATCCTCTTGATGCTGATGATTGGCTTCGCTCTGTTGAGGGCAAATTGACTATTGCTCAATGTGATGATCAAGAGAAGGTGCTGTATGCATCTTATCAGCTGCAAGGAGCTGCTGCAGCTTGGTGGGAGAGTCACCAGGCTATTGTTCCTGAGGGCCAAGTCATTACTTGGGCCGGATTCAAGGAAGCATTTCGCAAAGCTCACATTCCAGCAAGCATTGTGGAGATCAAGAAGCGTGAGTTCTATGATCTTCGTCAGGGCAGTATGACAGTGATGGAGTATCTTCACCGCTTCAACTATCTGTCCCGATATGCCACTTCAGAAGTTGCTGATGAGGCAAGGAAGATTGAGCGCTTTCGGGAGCGCTTGAATGAAGAAATCAAATGGACACTTGCTGCTCATGATATCTTTGACTTCCAGTCCCTTGTGGACAAGGCCGTTCGAGTTGAGTATGGTACTCGTGCTGTTCAAGAGAGCCGCAAGCGCAAGTGGTTGGCACAAAAGTCAGTAGGTGCCAGTTCATCTAGGCCACAAGCAAGACAACCCCCTGTCTACCGTCCGCCAGTTCCTCATCCATCACAGTACCAAGGGCAAGCCCCACGCCCTCAGCCACCGCCAGCTAGGCCACCTTATCCAGCTAGGCAGCCATCTGGTGCTCAGAACCAAATGGCTAATGTCACTTGTTATTCTTGTGGCGAGCGTGGGCATATTTCTAGTGTATGCCCCAAGAAGAATCCAATGCCCTCTCGGCCCCAACCTCAAGGAAATCAACAACGTCCCCAAGGTCGTCCTCAAGGGCCTAGGAAACCACAAGCCACCAGGCCAGCCCCATCTCAAGGCAATGGTAGCAGTCGTCTTCACCATGTGACCGCTGAAGAGGCTCACGATGCACCCGATGTGGTATTGGGTATGTTCCTTGTGCACTCCATCCCTACCATGATTTTATTTGATTCTGGAGCATCTCATTCTTTTATATTGAAAGGATTTGTCAATCAACATAGGATTGGGGTAGATCTTTTGCCAAGTAACATGATAATACACTCACCTGGTGCCACCATGAAAACATCAAGTCTATGCCCAGGAGTAGCAATTGAAATAAATGGAATAATCTTTTATGCTGACCTCATAATGATAGATACCATGGGCTTAGATGTCATTCTAGGAATGGATTGGTTATCCAAACACAAAGGACACATTGATTGTGCAAACCGAATTATTTATCTTGTCAATCTTTATGGAGTTCAAGTAGAGTTTTCCTCTATTCATGACCCTTCCAAACAGAAAGTACACCTTCATTCTATGGCCATAACTGAATTTGATCAAGTGCCTGTAGTATATGAATACCTGGATGTATTCCCAGATGAATTACCGGGGATGCCACCGGACCGTGACATGGAATTCTCTATTGACCTTATCCCTGGGACAGCACCTATGTCGAAGCGTCCTTATCGTATGCCCATGGATGAACTAGTAGAATTAAAGAAGCAACTCAAGGAGCAATTGGACAAGGGATTTATTCGTCCTAGCTCGTCTCCATGGGGAAGTCCCGTGTTATTTGTCAAAAAGAAAGATGGAAGTCTGCGTATGTGCGTGGACTATTGGTCTTTGAATGAGGTGTAAGACCCTCACTTTTATGCTACAGTGCAAACAAAAAAGCAAGGTTCTAATGTGCATACTGTGCTAGTCCCATGATCAGTAGCTAGCACGCACAAACACAATTTGGAATCACAACCATACAAAAGTTTAATATTTTATTACAGCGGAAGTATTGATACAATATGACCGAGAAGGTCAACTAAACCTAACAAAAGAATCAGATGTCTTGTAGTTTGCCACATAATCCACAGGCAACTAACAAGGTAAAGCCTTAGAAAGAACTGTCGTTAATAATCCCGCAATCCTGCATCAAAGTAAAGTTCATCGGACATACCTGCATCTTCACCTAAAAACAATAATGATAGCAAGGGTGAGTACATTTCGTACTCAGCAAGACTTGAGTTGTGTGTTTGGAATGCAGGCTGATCATAGAATAAAGCTTCTACGGTTAACTTTTGCTTGGAGCCAAATTGAATTATAAATACTGAATAGTAGAGTGAAAGCGAAAATTTGTAAAAGTAAATAAATGAGTAAAGTAAAAAGTATATACTTAAAAGTAATGCGAAGAGATAGATAACTCACAGCCCTTTCGCGAATAAAATGTAACAAAATACCCACAACCCTTCGTGAGTGATAAAACGTCCAGTCCCATCATATGAAATATTATCTGAAGAATAAACTTTTGTCCACACAGGGCACAACAGCTGAATTCAACCTTGCCAACGTAATGTCAAGTATTGAATCATCTGTAAGGGTAAGCTCACCAAAACATTTTATAAAACAACTAACTAGTGTCAGTTCGCCAAGTCGTCCATGACCGTGGACACGGCTATTCGAATAGTTTTAGACTCTGCAGAGTTTGTACTGCTTTACCCACAAATAATGACTTCCCTTTTTGCAAAGCTTAGTTACACACTTCCTTTGGTGTGTCGCCAGGGAAAAATCATATATAACCTTTACATTACTAAAATCTGACATTGCACCAGCGCAGTATATAAACACCCTTGTTGCGACGCCAAGGGTCCACAGAGGAATTTAACATCTCTACCCTTGATCTCCCGTAACAAGGTGCTTACTATGATGCCAAGGGTCCACAGAGGAATTTAACATCTCTGCCCTTGATCTCTCATAGTAAGGCCTTTGCCATGATGCCAAGGGTCCACAGAGGAATAATAAAGGAAAAACGCCTCTGCCCTTGATCTCCCATGGTAAGGAATATACAGTTGCATCGGAATGCTACCACAGACAGAGCCAAGTGGGAATGTTTGTGGCAGCCCCTTACAAGCAGAGCCTTAAAAGGAATACTTGTGCTACTTCAGCCTACCAAAATGCAAAGTCAGTTTTTATTAACTTAATTAGTTATAGCCGTCCCATACCGGCATTGTGGTTGTACGGTATACTTGGATCATGCAACACTACGCTCGGTCCTTAAAGTGACATGGGCGATAACTCCACCCTAGCTACGTACACGTTAAAACATGTACTGTGACACCACGGAGTGTCATAACTTTATTTTACGTGCTTGATATGGTTAAAAATAGTATGAAATGTGGAATTAAGGTTAAAACTATAGGTTATGAAGGTTAATAGCTTTTCCGGGCCGTTTCCGGGCCGTTTTCGGGGTTTTGGGCCTTCCCGGGGGAGTTTTGGGCCTTGGTGGGCTTTGGTGGGATGGATTAGGTCTCCGTAACGGACTAGAATTGGGTGTGGGGGCTGGTAAAAGGGGTTTCCCTGCCCCTTTGGGGCGTCCACCCTGCTGCCTTTGCGCCCCTTGAGGCCTTGGTGCGCCCCCCTCACCTCCCCCCACTTGCCAAGCCCTAGCCGCCCCTTCCCTTTGAGCCTTGCGCCTCCCCCTTGCTCTCCTCCATTGCCCCACCTCTCCACCACCTCTCCTCCACCCCCTTGCTGCCCTAGGGTGGTCTCCACACCTCTGCACCTTGTGGATCCATCCGTTGGAGCGAGGAGCGAGGAGCGAGGAGTGATCCGCGAGGAGATCTATTGGAGATTCGTTCGTTGGGCAAAGGTATGATCATGGGGATCCTTGGGTTTGATCTAGGTACTGTTCTTAGGGTGTTTATTAAGTTTTTAGATCAATTGGTGGTGCTGGGTTGGAGTTCTTTGGGTTAGATCTAGACGTTGCCACGTTTCTGTTTTCGGGCAGAATGAGCAGTCGGGCTAGGGTTCGAGTTTTCGTCGATTTAGAATCCGAATCTGTCCATACTGACTTAAAAGAAGTTGTAGATAATTTAATTATATTTCCGTGGACATAAAGTACGTTAAAATCCGATCAGCCGTTTGAAAGTTATGGCCGTTTTACCGAGCGTGTTAAAATCTGTGACGCAATTAGAACAGATCGTAGTAATCTGTAGATTAAACAATTTTAGAGTCCGAATCAGTCTTTCCGTATAACTAGAAAAAGGTAGGAAATTTCCTAAGCTTCGCGATGGTGTACTCATTTAATCGATTTGGAGTCCCAGAACTCAAGTTATGGCCTTTGCAAGGCTGCTGTCCCGCCGGGACAGAACCTCTGTTTTAGGTTTTGCGAGTAGCGGGCAATGTCGGGTGAGATGGGGATTTGTGTACTGTTTTGTGGGCATTATTGAGAGTATGTGATGCCGTTGTGCAGGTGGTGTGACCCCGGGGGTGCCCTCTACTTCCCACAATCCCGTCGCCCACGGTTGAGGCAAGTGTGTTGTAATGAATAGCGGAATTGTAGGTTGCTTGTGGAGATTAGATGAAAGATTGAATACTTGCTATGATCACTTGCCGTGCTTGCTGTTTTCCAATGATATATTGAGTATGATTATCATGATTCGATGCCATGTGTTAATATTTGTCATGATGAGATGCCATATGTTTATGTACATGTGAAATACGATAATTGGCATAGTTGCATGCATGACATGAGATAGGGCGAGGGCGGTGAGAAAGTCATAACTAGTCCGGCAAGGTCGGTGAGAAAGTTATGACTAGTCCGGAACGCCATTGAGTAAGACCTACATCGTGATTCCATCCACGTGGTGAATGGAAGCGATGAGTAGGCACCCTCCATCTTCGGGATGGAAGGGGGGAAAAGGGTGCACACCGACGAGTGTGTACTCAACCATACCGGTATGAGTTTCCAAGGAGACATGAGCATTGCATTACATCTCATACATATTGATGATGACAATGTTAAGTGTTTATGAATAAGATGATTTACATGAAGGGAGATGCTATTGCCATATTGTTGTTCTTGTTGTCCATTGCAATATGCTTGCTGAGTTTCGAACTCACGCTTGTGTTTTTTCTTATTGTTTTAGGTACCATGAGAACGGCATGCGGGAAAAGGGAATAGACACACGCCCACACGTTGCTTCACCTTAATGTTTCCCCAAGTCAATTCTTTTAGATTGATAATAAATTGCGTGTGATGGTCATTAAATTAAGGCTTAGCTTGGTTAATGAGAGTTTTATTGTTCGTTTGACACTTGGAACTTTAAGTGCTAAATGTTAATCTTTTATTGTCGTTAAGACTCTATTTATTGTTGTTTTAGATGTTTCCCTTATTGCCATATAATGCTATATCGTTGTTGCTCCTTAAATTCATGATAAAACAAAGGAGGTGCTGCCGAAATCTCGGTTTTTAACCTATGCGCCTTTGCTGGAATTTTATGTTAAATATGATATTTGGATGTTGTTTAGCTTATGTTTGGTAGCATTCGGGCATATTAAATGCCGGGGTGTTACATGTACATCCGGCTATTGCCAATAATCACCCACGTCGAAATCATAGTTTTATTTCCAGAAAAAGAAAGTGTCAATAACCACATTATTCCAACAGGTTCAAGATTAATATTCATCATGTCCAACAATTTTAGTTCATCACGAACAGTATAACCATCCGTTCGTGTTTCCAGTCTAAAGCAGGGCTAAGCATATGCAAGTAATAATCGGATATACCCATTTTGTGTATCTAACAACAATCTAGGGTTTCATCTATCACTACTGATTAAGGAAAGCCATCAATGAAGGTTATATCTACCATTCTTCCCATAATATAGTAGTGTATACAAAATATAGCATATGCATGCAAGTTTTAATTAGATTCTTCTTGTTAAAGAAAATTGGGATCTACATGAGTGCTTGCCTTGCTATCCATTAGCGACGAAGTCGAAGACATGATCTTGAAGTCGTCGACGATGAAGTCCGAGACGTCGGATTCTACACGTCGCATAACGGAAAAGATAGCAAATAGCAAATAACACTTTCAATAAGGGCAAAAGGAAATCAGATGGAAATTCAAATAAACAATCATTACATAAAACAAGCAAGGTTGGTTCGTGATTTCGTGCGCGTGTCTAATATCTTATGTTGCGACTTTTACTGATATTAATGGTATGGGTTGAACAACACGCAACATTTCTTCTTTATGAATTACTTTATTTCATTTTATGAATTCAGGAAGCTAAGATTGTAAGGTTAAATATACTACAATTCATTTTCAGGGTATGAAGCTGCTTGTACTAATATGGACTAGTTCATAAAGCATCCTTAATCATGTTAAACAAAAGAAATATGGTACACTCTATCTTTTATCTTACTAACTGATTCTTAATTAATGTAATTAGCACAAAGAAACAAATTTCAATCAGATTGGATCATTTTTGAGTAAGTTATAGTAACTATATTAATCTTATGCATTAAATTCAACCCTAATAAGAAATTTTCACAAACTAGCTCTAAATTCAAATCTAATCACAAATTTGGACAGTATTTGACCTAAGGATTCAAACAAAATTGGTTTCACTTAATTTGGACTTAGTTTGCAAAAATTCCATATGGTACATATTCAAATCTCAAGCTTTAAATTCAAATTCAGATTTAAATTCCTAAACAAGTTTCAAATGTTTTTGCATATTATGAAACTAGAAGATATAACATGAATTTACAAATTTGTTTCAATCAATTTGGATTTATAAATAAAAAAGTTACTTAAATTTGAAGCCATTCGGTTATTTGAATTCAGGAAATTGGGGAAATACGTTTTCCTTAAAGGAAAACGCATTTTCATTGTTTCGGGCTAGCTCTTGGAACTCGGTTGCTGTCACTGACGACCGAGCCTACGCAGTCAGCGACTCATGTTCAAGCACACACGGTTCCAGAGACTGACTGATGGGGCCGATTGGCAGCGGGACGTGTTCGCGCGTGAGGTTGGCGGCTGGGCCCGCACGGCAGAGGCTCCGGACAGGGGACACGGCCGATGGCCTTGCCGGCGGCGGAGCTTGGCCGGAATGGGCTAATGGTCCTCATGGTAAGAACCAGTGAGTCCTTGCACACACAGGGGAAAGGTCAATCGACCTCAAGCACGGCCGGAGCATGGTGTTCCACGGCGGCCGGCGGTGATTCCTACAGGGCCTCGGCTAATGTAGGATTCCGGTTAATTTGAGGTTTAATTGACGATTGCATTAGCATCAGAAGGTCACAAGGATCCTAAGCGTGCACTTAAATCAAAGAAAAAGCGGATAGGTGAAGCTCTCACCGAGCAGCGTCAAAGGCGAAAGAAGGATCTTCGGTGAGGAGGATCTCCAGAAGGTTTAAGCTGTAGACAAGGCACGAAAAATGATCAAGGGTGGTCGAGGATGCTTCATGCGCAGTTAATTAGATCCACTCTTACCGTAGCTTGGTAATTTCAGTCCACCCCCAAAGCCGGTTTTCGCCGGAACCGAAGAAGAAGAGGGGCAACACAGCTAGTTCTAGCGTATGGAGCTTCCAAGATATGGTCGGGAGTGAGGTAAAGGGTTACGATGCTAAGGCCACGTTTAAATAGGCGAGAGAGAGAGGTTAGGATAGTGTTTGAATTCTTAATTTAGCCGACGGCTAGTCAAGAAATTTTTGGAGTTCTCTCAGTCAGAACACAACTCACGGTATGGGCATGGGTTAAGGTGGCAGGGGCGTGGCACGGCTGTGCAGAGGGCCTCGGTCCCAGCGACACTGTGGCGTAGACGGGACAAAGATAAGAGGTGGTAACATGAGATTTTTCCCAGGCTGGCTCGCGCATGAGAGAACAGAGAAAGAGCGAGCTGGGGAAGATAGAGCTGCCAGGTGGGGTTGGGGACTCACCTGTCAATGAAAGGGAAAAGAAGGAAGAGGTGGGAGATTGACGTGTGGGCCAGGAGCTCTTCAGGTCCTGTCGACAGTGACGTTGTTGCTTGGGCCGGCCGAAAGGCCACTGATTACGTGGCCCCACACGTAAGGATAGAGGAGCATTCTAGGACTTCCTTCACAGACAGCGCAATACACCAATTAATACCCGGGTCATTTCATCACTAGATTTTTCTAAACTTTTTTACTAAGCTCATGGATGGATTGTCTACCTCGGTTAAAATTTTGAGATTAAACAGAGCTATATTTATTTAATTAAAAATCTGACATTGTCTGCTGCAAAGAATATCCAATTCGGTTTTTGAATTAATTAATGATCTAAATTAACATATTAATTTTTTAATCTTTTACTGAAGGTGTGTTTCTTCACAAAGGTCCTACCATAAAAATTTCAGATCCAAACTCGCACTACTTATTTTCTTAAAAATTCTCTTACTGATTTCTGCAGAATTTCAGATCTGCTTTATTTAAATGCAAATAAATAGTTAAACTACTTAATAATTTTTGTAAATTTTTTTGGGTGAAGGTGAGGCATCTAAGATTACATGGCAAAAATTCTAAGGTCTAGAATGCACCACGTTTTTCTCCATAATTCTGACATTAGTCTGGACAGGAATGGAATTTGCTAATTTAAATTGTTTTCTTTACTTTTAAATGCATTCACATGGTCTTTTGACCAACTAGAGACGTTTCCTAGGGCCTGACAAAGTTATCTACAAAGTTACTACGGTAAATTTCATTTCTTACCATTTTACCACTTTATATTTTCTCTTTTTTCCTTATTTACTATGGTTCAAATAAGCTTTACAAGCATTAATCCATTAAATAATGCCACATAAAATCAAGGAATGCACAAGGAAGTAATTTCACACTTCATTATTTGATTTTTACTATTTTATAAACTTGAGGATGTTACATGAGGTCACCATCAAAAATAAATATCCGCTTCCACGGATTGGTGATCTTTTTGATCAAATGAATGGTGCTCAAGTATTCTCCAAGATTGATTTAAGACTTGGGTATTTCCAATTGAAGATCAAATCTGAAGATATTCCCAAGACCGCTCTTACCACCCGTTACAGCTTATACGAATATACCGTAATGTCCTTTGGACTTACTAATGCTCCTGCAAGCTTCATGAACCTTATGAACAAAGTCTTCATGGAATATTTGGATAAGTTTGTGGTGGTATTCATTGATGATATTCTTGTCTACTCCAAGAATGAACATGAGCATGCGCAACATCTGCGCATGGTACTTGAGAAACTTCGAGAGCATCGACTCTATGCCAAATTCGAAAAATGCGAGTTTTCGCTAAAAGAAGTTGCCTTCCTTGGACACATTCTATCGAAAGGAGGAGTTGTGGTAGACCCAAACAAGGTTCATGATGTGCTAGCTTGGAGTCAGCCTCAATCCGTTCCGCAAGTCTGAAGTTTTCTTGGTTTGGTTGGATATTACCGCCGATTTATTGAAAATTTCTCCAAGATTGCAAGACCAATGACTCAACTCTTGAAGAAAGAAAAGAAGTTTGAGTGGTCCCCAGAATGTGAAGCAAGTTTCCAAGAGCTGAAAAAGAGGCTAACCACAGCCCCAGTGCTTGTGTTGCCTGATGTTCAGAAAAGCTTCGATGTATATTGTGATGCATCCCGCCATGGACTTGGTTGTGTGTTGATGCAAGAAGGCAGAGTCGTAGCTTATGCATCCCGCCAATTGCGACCACATGAGATGAACTATCCCACTCATGATTTGGAATTGGCCGCAGTGGTTCATGCTCTTAAGATTTGGCGTCATTACCTCATTGGTAATAGATGCGATATTTATACCGATCACAAGAGCTTAAAGTACTTCTTCACTCAACCAGATTTGAACCTAAGGCAAAGAAGATGGCTTGAATTGATAAAAGATTATGACCTCAGCATTCATTACCATCCTGGTAAAGCCAATGTAGTAGCTGACGCTCTTAGTCGAAAGCTCCATTATATAATGGTCTGCCCGCCAGAGTTGCTTGAGGCATTTAAAAGACTCAATCTGGAAATAGTTGAGGAGGGATATGTTGTTACCCTAGAGGTACAACCAACCCTCAAAGAGCAAATAAAGGTTGCTCAACTCAAGGACCAAGCCATTACTGAAATCCAAAAACAACTGAAGGAAGGTTTGAAATTAGTGTTTACTGAGAGAGCCGATGGATTGATCATGCATGGACAGCAAATTTGTATCCCAAATGATCCTGAGCTCAAGGATTTGATTCTGAGCGAAGTTCACAATTCACCATTATCTATTCATCCCGGGAGTACGAACATGTACCAAGACCTCCGAAAAGAATATTGGTGGCCCGGCATGAAAAAGGATATTGCCGCATATGTTGCTAGCTTATTGAAGGTCCCATTTTCATGCATTTGGTGGCCCGGCATGTGCAAAAGAATATTGGTGACCTCCGAAGAATTTTGCTAGCTTATTGAAGGTCCCATTTTCATGCATTTCTTCATTAAGCTTTCAATCAGTAATTTGAGTATGTTCTAATGCAATCAAATCAAACATTATTCAGACCAATTGAATATGTGTGTACGTGTCAGATGCTTGAATTGGCAAGAGTGAGACCTAACAAACTGAAAACAGCCAACTCTCTTTTGCACTTGAATACCTACTGGCCTTAGGTATCATCAGAATCCATGGAGCAGGACAATTTCCATTCAACTAAAGATATTCAGATCTCTTTGCACCAATGCAATGCTTGAACCTGACAACTCTAATAAGCTAGCCTTTTCTCTGCCAAGGATGCAACAACGCAGTGCACACCACAACTCACTGAACCAACCTGAGGGAGATCTACTGCAACCAAAATATATACATATATATCTCCAAACCTCACTTGAGAACCTACTAGCCTAAAAATCTATAAGAACTCATGGGGCAGATCAAATGCAGTCCAACCAAAGATTTACATATCTCATTAGACCAATGCAAGGCCTGAGCATGATGACTCAATGTGCCAATCAGAGGGGAAAGCAATTGTCAGTATCAAGCAATTGGGATGAACCAGTGCAGTGCATCGGTTTAACCTTGATGAAATGATCTAGGGCATTGTTCCCAATCTTACCATCTCAAGGATTTCCAAATCCATTTGGACCAACCGAAGTGCTGAAGCTGACGGTGCACTGAGCCAACCAAAAACCCTGACAGAACACTGTGGCAATTCTCGACAAATGCTCATTGCTCTGATTTCGTTTTGACCGAGCTCTGACCCAGGGCGCCATTGCCGCCATTCCACTCCTCTCTCCATTGGCGACCTCATTGCCCAATCCTTGCTCGCCTTCTTTGTCGCGGACCCTCCTTATAGCTGCACGGACCTCCTCCCTGTTGCCTTGCCCGCCCCCTTCACCTCGCCATTGCAGATAAGAGCTTCGGCTCGAGGCGAGGCAGGCGAGCACGTTCCCGAGCAATTTCGTCGCAGGTGAGCTCGGCTTTCGAATTCATTCCACCCGAAGCTTATTTCTGATCCACTGACCCCCAACTTCGCTTCGATTGTAGCTCTCCTCGTTCGAGCCACCGACGTGACCGCCTTCTTCTTCCTCAGCCCCGACGCACGGTGACAGCACGCCCCGGCCACTCCCACTCCAATCCAAGGTAATGAGCCACATCCCTAGGACCCATAGATGCTCGTGGAACCATCCTTTGTGCTTCAACGCTGCCTAGAGCCGTCGCGGCCAGCCGCCATTAGTGCCGCCGCCCCTCACCATCGCCAGCCTCCTCCGGTCATCCTCGGACCCGATGGAGCCATTCCCTAGGTTCCCCTAGGCCTGCTGATGCTCGTCGTGCCCTTGCCTAGCCGCTTCCGGCCCTGCTCCGCCGCCGGCGAGGCCGCCTCCACCACTACCCTGCACTGTGTCACTGCATAGTGGGGCCGGTTTGTCATCCAATGCGAAGGCACAGAACCTTTTAAATGGAAGAATACGCTTTCTGTTTTGGAAGACGTATTTTCCATTTATTCCGATTTTCCAAACCCGAGCCTATTCAAAGGCCTATAACTTTTGAAATACAAATCCAAATTAGGTCAAACCAGTTCCTAAATTCTTTTTAAATCATGTAGTTTCTGAATATGTAAAAATATTTCAAAGTTGTTCACTGGAAGATGTTTATATTTCAAATTTAAATATTCGGCCGAAACTATGCTCAATGCAAAACTTTTCCAAATAACCTCCAAAATTTAGGAAACCAATTTCATTGAGTTCCTGATGTGATTAGGAGTTCAAATATGCAAAAATACTTAGTTTTGGACTTAGTTTATATCCATTACTTGATAAGGTTAGCTTCAATACATTCAAATTTGAAATTTCTTGTATCTAGTACAAATGACCTTCAAAATTTGTGAAGTTAATTCCTATGCATACATAAAATGGCATTATTTCTGTATACGTAAAAATATTTAGGTTTAACCTATGATTAATTTTGAAACATGCTATAGGGTTGTTTCATGTAGCATGTATATGACTAGACGTACAACTTCGACCCAAATGAGATTAAATTTGTTTCTAGAACCTTAGGTTATCATGACCTTGCTGTTATATAAGTATAATTAGGTTGTTCACTGTTTGTACATGCTTAAGGCTTATTACTCATTCATGCTACATAGAACAATATGGTTAAAAGAAGCCCTATTAATTGATTAATTGAATGGCATCACAAATAATGTTTGGAACCCAGTAAAACCAACATAGGAACACTAGTTTAAACATCCCATGATAGTACCCAAAAATATCTTTTCATAAGTTGTTAAGGTGCAGCCACATTGTAGAAAGGAAAATGACATCGTCAACATGTGTAAAATTGTGACTTTTTAGCCTTTTCGGTCACCCGTAGATTATCTCGTCTAAATGCAAAATGTAGGAAAAAAGTCTCAAAACTATTGTACAATGTTTATACTACTATTTTATGGAAAAACATTTAATTAATAACTTGCTTTGCATCTGAATCTCATTAGCTCAAGTAGCTAAGTTTTATGTTTACCGATGTTGTAATAATTGAATAGTTGGACCTAATGAACCTTAAGCAAATTGTTTCGCATCGCTAGAATCATCTTGTAGTCGTGTAGATTTAACCTCTAGCCCGACCTTATAGGCCCAATTTATATAAATCAAATTTTGAGCAAATTAAACTTCAGGCTAAGCACTATTCTTGTGGATACCATTAGTTTAAGTTTTTAATTTTGTAAATCCAAACAATCTTAGCTTCTTGAATTCGTAAAGTAAAATAGCAACATTCGTTAAACACAATTCTGTGTTCTGCACAATTAGTAAACCCAAACCCAGACCTCTACCAAAACGCTCAATCACTTATTTTCATGAATGATTTTGATTATAATTTTATTCGACTTCTTTTTGCCACATGTATTGTATGTTTACTCTCGTTCTTTCTTTTTTGGATTTGGATGTTGCTTCGCTTTTTATAATACGGCGTGTAGACACCGATACTCCGGATACTTTCGTCGACGACCCTGACCCCGCGCAAGAAGTCACTAAGCAAGGCAAGCACCCTCCTTTGACCATGTTGAACCTACTATTTTAATTAGTTTACTCTGTTTGTCAAAACTATTATGCATGCACTATATTCATTAAACTTGCTATATTGTGGGATGTGGTAGAACTAAACCTAGCTTGTGTGTTTTCCTTAATTAATGATTGACATGAGAACATTGAGAACCCTAGGTTATGGTTAGACATGAAATAATATCCATAGGGTATACTCGATTACTATTTGCACATGCTTAGTATGCTCTAGATTTGGGAATCGAACAACTAGTTGTGATATCATGTTAAACATTGAAAATCTTGTTAAGATTGGGAGAGATGTGTTGTCTCATAATTTTAAAAGGTTGGATATGACAGTAAAGGATACTGGTAGTTTGATAAAAAATGAAAATAAAACTATGTTTTGACACAGGTGGATTATGGCAATAGCCGGGTGTGTAAGCGTTAACTTACACGTAGTGTAGGGGGAGTTTCTGCCTGGGTCGGATTAAGGACCGAACATAGTGTTGTATAATCCAAGAATTACCGTACAACCACAATTGCTATTTATGGGGTAGCCTCAACCTATTAAGATGTTTAAAACTGGCTTTACACTTTGGAAGGCCGTAGTAGCACGGGTTGTTCTTGCGAGAATTTCCCGTAGGGGTGTCCACACGCGGGTGTGGGTTAGACACATACCAATGCAACGGTGTACGCCTTGCTATGGGGGGAAATGGGTTACCTTGAGTTCTAAATGATCCTTGCTAACTTGCATTTCTGCCGCCATAGTAGGGGTTTGTCGGCACCGGGCTAGTGTAAAGTCAGGGTTAAATAATGTAACGGTTGTGTATGATTTTCCTCACGGCATACCTAAGGAAGTGTGTTAATTAAGCTTTGCAAAAAGGGAAAGTCATTATTTGTGGGTAAAGTTGTACAACTCTACAGAGTCTAAACTTTTTGAAAAGCCGTTCCCACGGTCATGGGAGTCTTGGTGCACTGACACTAGTTAGAGTTTTGGTATTTTCATAAAATGGTTTGGAAACTCAATGATGGTTGGAAAAATTCTTGATAATATGTTGTGGTCAACGAAATGGGAATGGACGATGTTCTACCCACAATCATGGAGGATTGTGAGGTTGTTATTATTCATATTCATACTTGTTATTTACATATCTGTCAATTGCTTTACAAATTACGCTTGCAATCTATTATTCTGTATTTACAATTCAATTTTCGCTTTATGCAAAACAACTTAGTAGCTTACCCTTGACATAGCCTGCATGTATTATATACATTTGTGATACACTACAAGTCTTGCGAGTACATACGTGTACTCAACCTTGCTATTGTTGATATTCAGAGAATGAAGAAATGAGTACCCCGATCCCGACGCAGAATATGGGGACTTTGCTAACAAGTCTTTGTAAGGTTTACCCTTGTTAGTTGCCTATGGTATTTTGGGTAGAAGGCATACTGCCAAGCAATGTATCTTCCGCTACAAACTTTTAAATTCGGACAATAGGCCATGATGTAAGACTTTATTTCTATCAATGTAATATGAACTTCTATGGATCTGATGACAATGTTGTAAATGTGCGTGCTAGCCACTGATCATGGGACTAGTACTGTTTGCACATAGGAATCCCACTTGGTATTCCACGCCATTAAAGGGAGTGTTCCGACATGCGTAATTTCATGAAGACTTCCAGATAATTAGTTTAGTATTTTCTAAGATTTATAAAATTTATTTTGACATTTTTGGACGTATAGTTTAAAAACTACAAAATTCAGAAGTTTGGGTTTTTCACGAATTATTTATCAATATAAATTTATTTATAAAATTTCATAAAAATTATTGTGGAAACGTATTAATTTCTACTAATTAAAAAATTTGTCCAAGTAAATATTCGGGGGCTTGGCTGCATATGAGTCCAAGCAGAAGCAAAAGCTCACCGCCCGGGACATCAACGCAGTGGAGCCAGAGACCCCCTGTAACACCCCAAAATTTTGCTTTTCTTAAATTCATGTGTGATTTGGCACTTTGGTGAATTTTTGGAATTTTCTGGAATTTATTTGGATTTATTTGGAATTTATTTGAATTTATTCCATTTTGAAATAATTAAAGAATTAAACTTTGCAAATAAAATTTTGTTGGAAATATTTTATTTGAGTCCCAAATACCCTAAAATATTTTCGAATTTTTGGAATTTTTCTGAGTATTTTGCTATTTTTAATGAATTAAATGAATTACTGGAAATTATTTTAAATATTAAATCACTGGAAAATCAAGTCGGGTCAAGTACTGTTCATCCGACCGGACCCGAGTCCGAGTCCGACTCGAGTCCGACCCGAGCCACGTGACTCGACCGAACCAAGTCCAAACCCTAACCCTGTGAACCGTTGGATCAAGATCCAACGGCCAAATCGAGCCGCGACCGATCCGGCCGGATCCGATCGCGCCGAGCCAATCGTGGCCGTTGATCGCGCCACGTGGGCGGTCCTCCGTCGTCGCCTCCGCCGAGTCCGAGCAGACTCCGCGCGCGCCCGCCGTGAGGGATTAGGTTTCCGTTTTCCGCGAGCCGAGGCTATTTAATGCCCAGATCACACCCGAGGATCACCTTGACCTTGCGCAGCCGTTGCCTAGCCATCGCCGCGCGGTGCTCGACGCGCCGCAATCGCTCGCCGGAGTTGTAGCACTTCTCCGCCGCGGTTTTGCCGTTCGCCGTCGTCGCCGTCCCCGCGCCGTTGACCCCAGACCGGACTCACCGCGACGAGACGCACCGAAGGACCACTCACCTCGCCGGAGGAGACCGCAACGCCGTTGCCGTGTCGCCGTCCCGGCTCCGACGGCCCGGCCACTCGCAAGACGCCATCGCCGTCGCTCGAAGCTTCTCAGCCGTCCGATCAAGATCCAACGTCCCAGATCACGCCACGTCATCTCACGGTGAGATCCCAATCCAAATCCCAGATCCAATCTCGACCGTAGGATCTAGATCCAACGGTCCAGATCAAACGCGTTAACCCAAACGCGTGAGAGCCAGATCTAATCTGGGCCGTTGATTTTCAAATCAACGGCCGGATTGCGCCACGCGTCCGGGAAGGCTGACCGCCGCGCGGCTGCCGCCCACACGCTGGCGCGTGTGACGCTGACACGCGGGGCCCGCATGTCAGCGGCCCGGCCCAACCGCACCATGACGTCACGCTGACGTCATGGCGGGCCCGCATGTCACGGCCGTATCCCAACCGAGCGCCGACGCCAAGAATGACGCGTCAGCCGGGTCCCACTGTCTGCGTGGTGAGCCTCACGACGCCGATGACGTCACCCGAGGGGGACCCACCTGTCAACGACCGTGAGCCGTGGACCGTTTCCACGGTAGACCCGAGCCGAGCGTGGACCAAGTCCATGGACCGGCTGACGTCAACCAACCAATCAGCGGTTGCCACGTGTCCAGGCCGACGCAATAATTAATTTCCGAAAAAGAAAATGATTTATTAATTCGAAATAATGATTTCAGATTTTGTTTCAAACTTTAAACGCTTATAACTTTTGCGTTTCAACTCCGATTTGAGTGATTCAAATTTCTAAATTTGTATAAAATTGAGACCTACCTAAATATGAATTTTATTTAATTTTTGGACTAAAGTTTTTCTCTGTAAAATTATTTAATTGATTATTTAAACTTTAAATAATCATAACTTTTGCATTTTAACTCCAAATTTGACGATTCCAGTTTCTAAAAATTCATAAAATTATGTTCTCTCTGTTTATGGATTTTACTTGGATGTTTGGACACTTTTTGCCTATTGTTTATTCGTGTATTTGCTATTTGCACGCTTTACGAGTAGACGTTGAAGTGCCGGAAGGATTCGAAGGAGAAGTATTGACTCAGGATCCAACTCAAGACCAAGAGCAAGTACTTTTTGAAGGCAAGTTGTGCTTTGACCATGTTGATCCTATTTTGAAACTTATTTTGATTTAACCTATTGCATGCTAGTTCAACTAGAAAATACTTTATTTAAATATGGGGGATTAGATAAATACCAATTTGCTGCATGACACCTTGATTATTTAAGTATGTGCCATGACCCCTTGTCACCCTAGATGTGGTTTACTAGTTGGACATTATTAATTTGCCAACATGGGTTTTAGACCGTTGTAGTATCTTTGCTTAGACACCTTTCGTGCTCATGACATGATTTTGGACAATCAAATGTTAATATTGACTTAATGATATATTGAACCTGTTTTGGAAAGGTATCATGTGATGTTGATGGCACGTGGTGCATGGTAATCAAGCGGGGTTTGATAAATAGTTTTTCGGCCGGGCATGTGGCAAGAATGATCAGGTGGGCGGTTGTGGCAATCGGGATGTTGATTTGGTTCTTCGAGTAGTCTTGCCCTGGTCACCCTAAGGACTTCACCTTGCAAGCCTTTGAACTGGGTCTAACGTGCAACCACATGTCTGTAATGGGACGGACCTAGTTGACTAAGTTGCTAATAACGTACTTGTGGGACCTCAGGAGGTCAACTACACCCTTTGTGTAAGTTGTACGGGGGAGCGTACCGGGGCTGAGGCCGGGTACCCATCTAACGGTTGATTGGCCTAAACTTCGCCTTAGCTAAGGGAAGGGTTAGTGTGCAATAACCGGGGAGGACCACTTGTATTGTTAGAAGTTTTCGAAAGACTTTGTTACGGGAACTCGCCTTTGTGGTGTTTGACTGTATCTTGTGGGTAAAGTGCATAACCTCTGCAGAGTGTAGAATCTATTCGAATAGCCGTGTCCGCGGTATTGGACATCGCTCGGGAATTACAGTCAAGGGTTAGATTTTCTCAAAAATAACTTGGATCTGAAAGGTTGGGTTGGATTAATAATGATGTTGATGGAAATGTGGATTAGGATGGGAAAGATGTTCATTAAACTCCTTGAAAAGTTATCTATACTATACTTGTTTCTCTTTGCTTCCGAATCTACTTACGCTACTTGTCAAATGTTTCTTCGCAAATATACCTTGAGCTATTCCTTTGTACCAAGCCATGCATATAGTATATTAGCCTGCATTCTGCATGACTTGCCGAGTACCAAGTACTCACCCTTGCCACAATACAACACCAGTTGAAGAGGAGACTACACGGCTTTGGAGGAGGAGCTCCAAGAGGATCCGTCTACTTAGGGAGCGAGCCCAGTCAGTTGCCTGTGGTATACTGGATGGCGCCACGAAGTTATTTGATTTTCCGCTGCTACTATTTTTCTCTTAATAAGTTTCGCCCTGCGAGGTGTACATTTGTGACTTGACCATAAGGTCGAGTAACCAGTTTGGTTATTTAATTAAAGTACTTTACTAGTATCGAGTGGTATGATTGTGATATTTACCGATGTTAAGACTGTGTGCACTAGCGCGTTCCTGGACTAGTGTTGAATTCACAGAGGGTCCGGATTTGCAAATTCGGGGTGCCGACAGAGGTGGTATCAGAGCCATACTGACCGTAGGCTCAACCCTAAGCTAGAATGGTCGTAGTGAGGATAAAACCTATTTTCTAAAGCTAAAAATTTGTCAAGATAAGAAATGACATCTCGACTTACCCCCTTCTCTCTTTCCTTGTCTCTTGCTGAATATTCCCTTACCTTGTCACGATTTAAAATTTCGAGTTCTTACGTGAACACTCTTGTGACAGATGGAGGGAGAGTTCAACTACGTCGATCTGGAGGTTGGTCACGCCGCAGAGCTTTGGCATATGCTTCAGACTCTCGGAGATTTTGAGAAGCCGCAATACCAAGTGGAAGTGATCAGACAAGCAGGAATGATCAAGGCTTGTGACGTGAAGATTGAGGTACCTGCTAGGAAGAAGGGCCCAGGCAATCGCCCGATACACTGCACTGCCAGGAGGTCTACAATGCAGATGGGTATCCAAGAAGTATCACGACGAGCAATGCGGCACAATACCCATATCTACGCCAGAGAGTTGGAGAGCACGGTGTTCCGTTATCACCCGCGCAGCGATAACCTTCTTGACCCGAAGGCGATTCAGGATGAGGATGCCATGGTTACACAGTTGGCACGACTTGTTGTCGCCCAGGAGGATGTACTCGACGATACAAGCAAAGAGCTACAGAAGGCCCGCAAGGAGATCACGACAGAGAAGAATAGATGGCGGGAAGCTCAAGAGTATGTGTCACACCTTCTGCGAAGGATTGACGAGTTGGAGATGGCTTTATACGGACCGTAACTGCAGAGCGATTACTCGAGCTACACGAGCCAGATCCGGAGGAGTCAGATCTCGATGAGGACACTGCTTCTTCGACTACCACAGATGACACAGTTGCTGGACATGGCAATCGTTTCGCGCCTATGCCACAGCATCCGTACCCAGGCCGTGGAGGTTTTCTCGATGAGTGACCGTAGGTTCTATAGTGAGACTCCTTCGTCGAGTCGCGTCATAGAATAAAGAGTCACCCTTTAGGCGTTAGACTCCAGTGTTAGTTCGATTTGGATTTTCATTGTTTGCTGAGTGTGCAGTATGTGTTGCAAGGCCCTTAGGCATTGTAAGCAACCATACCAAGTTATTAATATCAATAATAAAGTTGGACCTTAAAGTTACACCTTTCGCCCCGCATAAGTTCCATATTACTTGTCTATTCTTGTTTCCCCCTCATCTCTAAAACTTAGAGCAAATCAACAGATGGTGAACACCCGCGGAAACTTTGGAAGCAATGGAAGTGGTTCTCGCCCAGCAGAAAACCCCAATGATAGAGCACCAAAGACCGCTTGATTGATATGCAGAATTTTGGAGCATTTCTTGCTGCTCAGACTCAGTTGATGCATGCTATGATGCAACAAATGCAACACGTCCTTTGCTCAGGCCATCGCTAATCAAGTTAATCGGGGACAACGCCGAGAATACAAGACTGCCGAGAGTTCATGAGGACTCACCCACCCACTTTCTCCGGAATGCCAATCCATTGGAGGCCGATGATTGGTTAAGGTCAATTGAGAGGAAGCTACACATAGCTCAATGCATAGGAAATGAGAAGGTACTCTACGCTTCTCATCGGTTGGAAGGAACACGCCGAATGGTGGGAGAACTTCGTGCCACGCAAGAGAACCCTCAAGATATCACTTGGGAAGAGTTCACGGTGCATTCCGTCGGTATCACGTGCTGAAGGAATCATGGACCTTAAGAAGGAGGAGTTCGAGCATCAAGCAAGGTAATCAGCCAGTGGCCGACTACCTGAACAAGTTCACACATCTAGCACGCTACGCACCTGAGGATGTAGCAACAGATAAAGCCAGACAGTCTCGCTTCATGAAGGGACTTAACTCAGGACTACAAGTAGGACTGATCACCCACACCTTCCCAGATTTCCAAGAGTTGGTGAATAAGGCGCTTATTCTTGAGGACAAGCGCAAGGAACTGGATGAGAACAGGAAGCGCAGGATGCAACAGCAGGGATCACACCAGGGAACGCAACAGCGCCTGAGAGTTGCACCAAATCAATTTTTCAGATTCCAGCCACAGAATGCTACAAGGACACCGTCACCAGCACCAAGGCCCGTCAATCAGAACTACTGCACCCACCCTCGCTAGAAACGCCGCTCGTGCAACAAGAAGGAACAGTGAGAAGGTGCTACAACTGCAACGAGCCAGGACATTTTGCCAACAGTTGTCCAAAGAAGACAGCAGGAGTGACCCCAGTTCGCTTTAACTTGGGAACCACCCCAGCTAGGACGCCAGCACCAGGAACCACATCCCAGACCGTGGTGAGAGGCCGAGTCAACCATGTCACCGCAGATGCACTGCAGAATGCTATGGACGTCGTACTGGGTAAGTTACTTGTTAACTCAGTACCTGCAATAGTTTTGTTTGACTCTGGAGCTTCGCATTCGTTTGTTTCGCAAGGCTTTGCTGCTAGAAATGATTTGGGGATTTCAAGACTTAAGTGCATGCTTTTAGTTCAAACCCCTAGTTCCGAACTCCGAACGAAAGTAGGATGTTCCGGGGTGAGAATACTAATAGATGGAATAGAGTTCCTAGCGAACCTTATCATTTTGGAAACCCAGACCTTAGATGTTATTTTGGGAATGGACTGGTTATCCAAGCACAAGGCCGTATTGGATTGTGGACGAAGGACTATCTCAGTTGAGAGCGCGTGTGGCAAGTAAGTGGAATTTCACGCTACCACCGTTAGAGATGGCAGTTGATGGTTAACGACACCAAGGCAATCAACATAGAGGATGTCTCAAGAGTGAATGAGTACCCGGATGTTTTTCCCGAAGATCTAGGTATGCCGCTTGAGACAGGGGACATAGAGTTTGTGATAGAGCTTGTACAGTACGGCACCGATAGCAAAGAGACCCTATCGGATGTCCACCGAGGAGTTGGTAGAGATGAAGAAACATTTGGAAGAGTTAATGGAGAAAGGATTTATCGAGGCCAGGAGTTCGTCGCGCCGTGGGGAGCACCAGTTTTGTTTGTCAAGAAGAAGGACGGGAGTTTCAGGATGTGCATCGACTACCGTGCACTCAATGAAGTCACCGTGAAGAATAAGTATCCGCTACCCAGGATTGATGATTTGTTCGATCAGCTGAGAGGAGCCGGAGTTTTCTCCAAGATTGATCTGAGATCGGGATACCATCGATTGAAGATCCGATCGGAAGATATCGAAGATCGCATTCTCGTCAAGATATGGACATTACGAGTTCTGATTATGTCTTTTGGATCGATTTAATGCGCCAAAGATATTTCATGAATATGATGAATAAGGAGTTCATGGAATATTTGGACAAGTTTGTTGTCGTGTTCATAGATGATATCCTAATCTACTCCAAGACAGAGGATGAACATGCCGAACACTTGAGGCGAGTTTTGGAAAAGCTGAGGGAACAGCAACTCTTCGCCAAGTTTAGTAAGTGTGATTTTTGGAAGGACAAGGTGGAGTTTCTTGGACATGTAATGACCGCAGAAGGAGTCACCGTAGATCCCAGCAAAGTAGAAGCTGTGTTACATTGGGAGCAGCCGAAGACTGTGACCCAGATCCGGAGTTTCCTTGGAATGGCAGGATACTACCGCCGTTTCATTGAAGGCTTTTCGACAATTGCGAAACCTCTTACGCAATTGCTGAAAAAGGAGAAGAAGTTTGCATGGACACCAGAATGTGAGAAATGATTTCAGGAGCTAAAGAAGCGATTGACATCAGCACCGGTGTTAGTTCTACCGGATGTTGCTCAAAGCTTTGATATTTATTGTGACGCATCGCGCCAAGGACTTGGATGTGTGCTGATGCAGAATGGAAAGGTCGTCGCTTATGCATCAAGGCAGTTGAGGTCGCATGAGGAAAATTATCCGACGCATGACCTAGAGTTAGCTGCCGTAGTGCATGCCTTGAAGATATGGCATCACTATCTGATCGGGAACAGATGAGAAGTGTATACGGATCATAAGAGCCTTAAGTACATATTCACCCAGTCGGATCTGAACATGAGGCAGAGGAGATGGTTAGAGTTGATCAAGGACTACAATGTTGGAATCCATTACCATCCCGGAAAGGCCAATGTAGTAGCCGATGCTCTGAGTCGGAAAAGCCATACCGTGACTATGTTGCTAGCCACAAGTCGGGGTGAGTTATGTGAGGATTTTCAGAGAATGAGGATTAAGGTGGTACCTAGCGGATTCTTGGCCACATTGGAAGTGAAGCCTACCCTAGAGGACCAGATCCGGGAAGAACAGAAGGATGATGACAAGATCCGCAGGATTAAGTCCATCAAGGAGGAAGGCAAGGCAGAGGACTTCAAGTTGGATAAGCAAGGCACGTTATGGATGAAGGATCGGATTTGTGTGCCCAAATAGAAGGAATTAAAGCAACTGATTTTGGAGGAAGCCCATGACTCCAAGTATTCAATCCACCCAGGAAGTGCCAAGATGTATCAGGATTTGAAGGAAAGATTCTGGTGGCCAAACATGAAGCGTGAAGTTGCCGAGCATGTTGCATTGTGCGACGTATGCCAGAGAGTCAAGGCAATGCATCAGAGACCAGCAGGATTGCTACAGCCGCTGAAAATACCTGAGTGGAAGTGGGAGGAAATCGGAATGGATTTCATTACCGGTTTGCCTAAGACTCAAGGAGGTTATGACTCCATATGGGTTATAGTGGATCGCTTGACCAAAGTAGCCCATTTTATCCCCGTGAAGACCACTTACTCGGGAGATAAGTTAGCAGAGTTGTACATGATCAGGATCGTCTGTTTGCACGGAGTGCCAAAGAGGATTGTATCGGACAGAGGTACCCAATTTACCTCAAGATTCTGGAATAAGTTGCATGAAGCCATGGGAACCCGTTTGAACTTCAAGATGTACCTTATCATCCACAGACGGATGGACAGATCGAAAGAGTCAACCAGATTCGGAGGATATGTTAAGAGCATGTGCATTGGCTTATGCTACCTCTTGGGATAAGAGTTTGCCGTATGCCGAGTTCGATTACAATAATAGTTACCAAGCTAGTTCTGAGATGTCACCTTTTGAGGCCTTTGTATGGTCGACTCGCTTGACGCCATTGATTTGGAATGAGACCGGCGAGCGCCGTGTCTTCGGGCCTGATATTCTTCAAGAGGCTGAAGACCAGATTGCCATGATTAGGGAAAGGTTGAAGATCGCCCAATCACGATAGAAGAGTTATGCTGACAATCGTCGCCGGGATTTGAGTTTTGAACCGAAGACTTTGTATACCTCGAGTCACGCCGCTCGGGGAGTTAAGAGGTTCCATGCCAAAGGGAAACTTGCACCCGTTATGTTGGACCATTTAAAATTTTGAGTTGCAGAGGCGGTTGCTTATCACCGGAGTTGCCGCGATCGTTAGCAGGAGTGCATGACGTATTCCATGTGTCCCGATTGAAGAAGTGTCTCCGAAGTTCCCGAGGAAATGCATACACCGCTAGAATCAATTGAGTTGCAAGAAGATTTGACTTACAAGGAGCATCCCGTAAAGATTTTGGACATTATGGATAGAGAGACCGTAAATAAGTCAACCCGCTTCAGTAGAGTTCAATGGAGCAATCATGAAGAAAGCGGTTTACTTTGGGAACGCCGAAGAGGATTTGAGGAAGGAGTTTAGAACCTAATCCTTTAGTAAGCCCTGAATCTCGGGGACGAGATTCTATTAAGGGGGGGAGGTTTGTAACACCCCAAAATTTTGCTTTTCTTAAATTCATGTGTGATTTGGCACTTTGGTGAATTTTTGGAATTTTCTGGAATTTATTTGGATTTATTTGGAATTTATTTGAATTTATTCCATTTTGAAATAATTAAAGAATTAAACTTTGCAAATAAAATTTTGTTGGAAATATTTTATTTGAGTCCCAAATACCCTAAAATATTTTCCAGATTTTTCTGGAATTTTTCTGAGTATTTTGCTATTTTTAATGAATTAAATGAATTACTGGAAATTATTTTAAATATTAAATCATTTGGAAAATCAAGTCGGGTCAAGTACTGTTCATCCGACCGGACCCGAGTCCGAGTCCGACTCGAGTCCGACCCGAGCCACGTGACTCGACCGAACCAAGTCCAAACCCTAACCCTGTGAACCGTTGGATCAAGATCCAACGGCCGAAATCGAGCCGCACCGATCCGACCGGATCCGATCGCACTGAGCCAATCGTGGCCGTTGATCGCGCCACGTGGACGGTCCTCCGTCGTCGCCCCCGCCGGATCCGAGCCGGACTCCGCCGCCGCGCCCGCCGCCGTGAGGACTTAGGTTTTCGTTTTCCGCGCGGAAGCCGAGGCTATTTAATGCCCGGATCACACCCCGAGGATCACCTTGACCTTGCGCAGCTGCTGTTCTAGCCGCCGCCGCCGCAGCGTTCTCGACGCGCTCGCAATCGCCGCCGGAGTTGTAGCACTTCTCCGCCGCGTTTTTGCTTGCTCATTGCCGTCTGGCCGCCCCCGCCGTTGACCCTGCACCGGACTCACCGTGACGAGACGCACCGAAGGGACCACTCACCTCGCCGGAGGAGCCCGCTTGAACGCCGTTCGTGTCGCCGTCCCGGCTCGGCCCCGGCCAGCTCCGCCGCACGCCATCGCCGTCGCTCGAAGCTTCTCAGCCGTCCGATCAAGATCCAACGTCCCAGATCATGCCACATCATCTCACGGTGAGATCCCAATCCAAATCCCCAGATCCAATCTCGACCGTAGGATCTAGATCCAACGGTCCAGATCAAACGCGTTAACCCAAACGCGTGAGAGCCAGATCTAATCTGGGCCGTTGATTTTCAAATCGACGGCCGAGATTGCGCCACGCGTCCGGGAAGGCTGACCGCCGCGGTCAGTGCTGTCCACACGCGCGTGCGTGTGACGCTGACACGCGGGGCCCGCATGTCAGCGGCCCGGCCAAACTGCACCATGACGTCACGCTGACGTCATGGCGCTCAAGATGTCACGGCCGTCCCAGCCGAGCGCCGACGCCAAGAATGACGTCCATGGTCCCACTGTCGCCAGTGGTGAGCCCGGCCGACGCCGGAAGTGACGTCACCCGAGGGGGACCCACCTGTCAGCGACCGTGAGCCGTGGACCGTTTCCACGGTAGACCCGAGCCGAGCGTGGACCAAGTCCATGGACCGGCTGACGTCAGTCAACCAATCAGCGGTTGCCACCTGTCCAGCCGACGCAATAATTAATTTCGAAAAGAAAATGATTTATTAATTCGAAATAATGATTTCGATTTTGTTTCAAACTTTAAACGCTTATAACTTTTATGCTTCAACTCCGATTTGAGTGATTCAAATTTCTAAATTTGTATAAAATTGAGACCTACCTAAATATGAATTTTATTTAATTTTTGGACTAAAGTTTTTCTCTGTAAAATTATTTAATTGATTATTTAAACTTTAAATAATCATAACTTTTGCATTTTAACTCCAAATTTGACGATTCCAGTTTCTAAAAATTCATAAAATTATGTTCTCTCTGTTTATGGATTTTACTTGGATGTTTGGACACTTTTTGCCTATTGTTTATTCGTGTATTTGCTATTTGCACGCTTTACGAGTAGACGTTGAAGTGCTGGAAGGATTCGAAGGAGAAGTATTGACTCAGGATCCAACTCAAGACCAAGAGCAAGTACTTTTTGAAGGCAAGTTGTGCTTTGACCATGTTGATCCTATTTTGAAACTTATTTTGATTTAACCTATTGCATGCTAGTTCAACTAGAAAATACTTTATTTAAATATGGGGGATTAGATAAATACCAATTTCTTTGTATGACACCTTGATTATTTAAGTATGTGCCATGACCCCTTGTCACCCTAGATGTGGTTTACTAGTTGGACATTATTGAATTGCCAACATGGGTTTTAGACCGTTGTAGTATCTTTGCTTAGACACGCTACGTGCTCATGACATGATTTTGGACAATCAAATGTTAATATTGACTTAATGATATATTGAACCTATTTTGGAAAGGTATCATGTGATGTTGATGGCACGTGGTGCATGGTAATCAAGCGGGTTTGATAAATAGTTTTTCGACCGGGCATGTGGCAAGAATGATCGGTGGGCGGTTGTGGCCCGGGATGTTGATTTGGTTCTTCGGTAGTCTTGCCCTGGTCACCCTAAGGACTTCACCTTGCAAGCCTTTGAACTGGGTCTAACGTGCAACCACATGTCTGTAATGGGACGGACCTAGTTGACTAAGTTGCTAATAACGCACTGTGGGACCTCGGGAGGTCAACTACACCCTTTGTGTAAGTTGTACGGGAGCGCATCTGGCCGAGGCCGGGTACCCATCTAACGGTTGATTGGCCTAAACTTCGCCTTAGCTAAGGGAAGGGTTAGTGTGCAATAACCATGAGGACCACTTGTATTGTTAGAAGTTTCCGAAAGACTTTGTTACGGGAACTCGCCTTTGTGGTGTTTGACTGTATCTTGTGGGTAAAGTGCATAACCTCTGCAGAGTGTAGAATCTATTCGAATAGCCGTGTCCGCGGTATTGGACATCGCTCGGGAATTACAGTCAAGGGTTAGATTTTCTCAAAAATAACTTGGATCTGAAAGGTTGGGTTGGATTAATAATGATGTTGATGGAAATGTGGATTAGGATGGGAAAGATGTTCATTAAACTCCTTGAAAAGTTATCTATACTATACTTGTTTCTACTGCTTTCGAATCTACTTACGCTACTTGTCAAATGTTTGTTTCGCAAATATACCTTGAGCTATTCCTTTGTACCAAGCCATGCATATAGTATATTAGCCTGCATTCTGTGCATGACTTGCTGAGTACCAAGTACTCACCCTTGCCACAATACAACACCAGTTGAAGAGGAGACTACACCAGCTTTGGAAGATGAGCTCCAAGAGGATCCGTCTACTTAGGGAGCGAGCCCAGTCAGTTGCCTGTGGTATACTGGATGGCGCCACTAAGTTATTTGATTTTCTGCTGCTACTATTTCTCTCTTAATAAGTTTCGCCCTGCGAGGTGTACATTTGTGACTTGACCATAAGGTCGAGTAACCAGTTTGGTTATTTAATTAAAGTACCTTACTAGTATCGATTGGTATGATTGTGATATTTACCGATGTTAAGACTGTGTGCACTAGCGCGTTCCTGGACTAGTGTTGAATACACAGAGGGTCCGGATTTGCAAATTCGGGGTCCCGACACCCCCCAATATGTACGGTGGTCCGAGGTCGCGATAACTTACGACCGCTCGGATCACCCAGATCATGTCCCATTCCCGGCAGATATCCTCTTGTCTTGGCGCCCGTTCTCCGCGGCATCAAGCTCAAGAGGGTATTGATCGACGATGGAAGCGGGCTCAATGTCCTCTTTGTCAAAACCCTTGACGATATGGGGATTCCACGGTCGGAGCTAAAGCGCGAATCGTCGCCTTTCCACGGTGTCATACCTGGAACTTCTGCGACACCACTCGGACAAATCACTCTGCCGGTCACTTTCGGCGCAAGGGAAAATTACCGGACAGAGAACCTTGGCTTCGAGGTGGCTGATTTCGCGACAGCGTATCATGCCATCTTGGGGAGACCGGCGTTGGCCAAGTTCATGGCAGTGCCCCACTACGCATACCTGACATTGAAGATGCCAGGGCCGAGTGGTATCATCGCTCTACGCGGTGACATAAGGCAGTCTTTTTCCTGTGACAAGGAGAGCTGCGAGATGGCCGAGTCCCTGGAGGCGCGAGCGGGTCGGGAGAGGATTCGGCGAGAGGCGGATTCCGACAAGCCAGAAGGCAACGTCCCTACCCGCAAAGCGCGAAACCCCGGGATCGGCCCCGAGGAAGGTACCAAAAGAATCCTCCTCGACCCGTCCGATCCGGCGCGAACCGCCTTGATCGGGACAGGGCTCGGAGACAAATAGGAGGACACGCTCATCACTTTTCTGCGGGCAAACAGAGACGTCTTTGCCTGGAAGCCGTCGGACATGCCCGGGGTCCCCAGGGTGGTGATCGAGCACGCGCTGAATGTAAACGAATCGGCTAGGCCGGTCAAGCAAAGGTTGCGACGGTTTGCCCAAGACCGCCGAGAAGCCATCAGGGAGGAGATCACGAAGCTGCTAGCCGCAGGCTTCATCAAAGAAGTGTATCACCCCGACTGGTTAGCAAACCCTGTACTCGTCCAAAAGAAGAATAAAAGCTGGCGCATGTGTGTTGATTACACCGACCTCAACAAGGCTTGCCCGAAAGATCCCTTCGGTCTCCCCCGCATTGATCAGGTGGTAAACTCCACTGCTGAATCCCAACTACTTAGTTTTCTGGACGCCTACTCAGGCTATCATCAAATCCGGCTTCGAGAGGAGGATTGTGAGAAGACTTCGTTTATCACCCCATTCGGAGCATATTGCTACATCACCATGCCGTTTGGGCTGAAGAATGTTGGCGCAACTTATCGGTAGCGATCTGGTGTTTTCACCATCAGCTCGGACGCAATGTGGAAGCATATGTGGATGATATAGTGGTTAAAACCAAGACAGAGGACAGCCTCACCTCCGATCTGGCCGAGACGTTCGCAAGTCTGAGGGCGTTCCAGATGAGGCTAAACCCTAAGAAGTGCGTTTTCGGAGTTTCTTCCGGGAAACTACTCGGGTTCATTGTCTCTCATCGTGGGATCGAGCCAAACCCGGAGAAAATCGGTGCCATCATAAGGATGGCCCCGCCTGCCAGCCAAAAAGATGTCCAAAAGCTTACTGGTTGCATGGTAGCGCTTGGCAGGTTTATGTCCCGGTTGGGAGTTCGGGGGATGCCTTTCTTCAAGCTCCTCAAGAAGCAGGACCGCTTTGAATGGACGGCAGAGGCACAGCAAGCCTTTGAAGAACTCAAGGTGTTCCTCTCCACCCCTCCAATTCTAGTCTCGCCGGTGCCAGGTGAACCTCTCCTGCTCTACAAAGCGGCAACAACTCATGTAGTCAGCGCCGTGATAGTTGTGGAGTGGGAAGAATCTGTACACCGCTACGGCGTGCAACGCCCGGTTTATTTTGTCAGCGAAGTGCTGGGCGAATCCAAGGCGCGATATCATCAAATTCAGAAGCTGCTGTACGCAATTTTGATCTTGTCGCGGAAGCTGAAGCATTATTTCCAAGGACACTTGATTTCAGTAGTGACTTCTTTCCCCGTGGGAGAGGTCTTCCATAATCGAGAAGCTTCTGGAAGAATTTCAAAGTGGGCAGCCGAGCTTGGAGCTTTCAACGTCTCGTTCAAGCCGCGCACCGCCGTCAAGTCCCAGGCTTTGGCCGACTTTACGGCCGAGTGGACCGAATCCAAGGCCCCCCGCACGAAAGAAGAGCCAGAATATTGGACCATGCACTTCGATGGATCTCTCATGCTTGGTGGAGCAGGGGCGGGAATTCTCCTTGTCTCGCCGAAGGGCGACAGGTTGAAGTCGCCCTTGATTCACTTCCCGGCCTCGAACAATGCCGCAGAGTACGAGGCTCTCATCCATGGGCTCCGCATCGCCACATCGCTCGGAATCCGACGACTGGCGGTTCGTGGTGACTCCCAGTTGGTGGTGAGCCAAGTACAGAAGGATTGGTCGTGCGTCGATCAGACTATGACGGCGTATTGCCAGCAAGTCCGAGAATTGGAAGGCAAGTTTGACGGTTTGGAGCTGGTCCATGTCCTCCGTCGCAATAATGAGGCAGCCGACGAATTGGCCAAGATGGGAGCCACTCGGGTCGAGGTTCCGAGTGGTATCTTCGTCCAGGATCTTTACGAACCAACTGTTGCAAAACGACGGGATCCGAGCAAAGATCTTGAGGCCAGAGTCCTGCTCATTGATCCTGACTGGACGGCCCCATACCTTGATTATCTCCTGAAGGACAAACTTCCAGAAGCAACCGCTCTGGCAGAGCGCATCTCCCGACAAGCCAAATCCTACGTGGTGGTTGGCGAGGAGCTCTTTCGCAAGAGCACGTCAGGTGTCCTCAGGCGGTGCATTTCGGGACAAGTGGGAAGAGATCTGCTCCAAGAAATCCACTCGGTGATGTGTGGCCGTCACGCGGCGTCAAGCGCCTTGGTTGGGAAAGCCTACTGCCAGGGCTTCTTTTGGCCTACGGTAGTGACGAATGCTAAGGAGATCGTTCGAACTTGCGAGGGCTGCCAGTTCTATGCAAGGCAGACACACTTGCCGGCGCAGGAGCTGCAAACTATCCCCATCTCTTGGCCCTTCGCGGTCTGGGGGCTCGACTTAGTGGGCCCACTCAAGAAGGCTCAAGGTGGCTTCGCCTACCTTTTTGTAGCCATTGACAAGTTCACCAAGTGGATCGAAGCTAAACCAGTCGCCACTATCACTGCGGTTAAGGCCAAGGAGTTCTTCCAGGATATCGTGGTTAGATTCGGAGTGCCCAACCGGATCATCATGGACAATGGCACCCAATTCAGAAGTGAAGAATTTCAAGAATGGTGCGAAGGCGTCGGGATCAAGATCTGCTTCGCCTCGGTGGCTCATCCACGAAGCAATGGGCAGGTGGAGCGGGCTAATGGCCTGGTCCTCCAGGGCCTCAAGGCCAGGATCTTCGATCGCCTCAAACCATAAGCTGCACGATGGGTGAAGGAGTTACCGTCGGTACTCTGGGGACTCAGAACCACCCCCAGCCGAGCAACTGGCCAAACACCCTTTTTCCTAGTTTACGGCGCAGAGGCGGTTCTGCCGACCGAACTAGGATTCGAATCCACGAGGGTTCGGAATTACAAGGAGGCCGAGTCCGAGGGGAGCCGAATGGTGGAGCTTGATCAACTCGAGGAGGCTCGGAACGTTGCAGCCATCCAGTCGGCTAAGTACCTCCAGGGACTTCGGCGTTACCATTTTTGCAATGTCAGAAGCAGAATCTTTTCAAAAGGAGATCTGGTCCTCAGGAGGAACCAGAAAAGTGAGCACAAGCTCTCTCCAATTTGGGAAGGACCGTACATTGTGGAGGAGACGGTCCGGCCGGGTGCCTATCGACTCAGACGTGAAGATGGCGAGGTTTTGGCGAATACTTGGAACACCGAACAGCTCCGTCGCTTCTACGCATAAGTTATGTACCCGACTCTCACATGCTAAATAAAATGGTGATCCATTTCATTTTCTGAACTTCTACTGTGTAATGCTAGTCCCGAGTGGTTATTACCCGAGTGGTGTATCACCTAACCCTGGTCGCGCCGGTGCAAAACGCACGGAAATAAAGACCGCGATAAGCGGACAACTCCGGCGGTTTATACCAGCGCGCGAAGCGGGAAGGGTAGAGCCTGAAAGCACCAACCACTCGGAGACTACAATTCGCAGTGCCAGAATTTAACCGAGATTCGCCTAGTCGTGGGTTTCTAGCTGTCAAAAGCTCGAGCCTCAACGCCTCGTTGCTGGCGCTGGAGCAACTGACTAGAACGGTTGATTAGGTGGGACCTTAAACTCGGGATAATTATGATGGCATGGACTGGGCAAGGTTTCACATTTTGTTCCATAATATTAATAATTTACATTACTGACTTTCTTTTTCATTTTCTCGCGCTTAAAAAAAGGGGAGGGGCGGCTCCTGCCGCCAATCCTGCTAGTGCTGCTGGTGCTGGTGCTACTGGTGCTGGTGCTGCTGGTGCTGCTGCTGATGCCACGGAGCTGGATGCAAGCGGCTAACCGCGACGCGACCGCCCCAGGGCTTCGCGGATCAAGTCCGCAACCACCCAGAGTGAAGGCACGAGACGAAGAAGGGCCTCCACGGCGGCGGCGTCACGACGCTCCCGCCTGAGAATCTCCTTCAGCACGTCCTCCACCTCCGCAAGCGCCGGCACAGCCTCGATGAGAGCGGCGACGGCGGCCGCGTCTCTCGCCGTCGCCCTCTCCTTCGCCAACTCCATCGTGGCGAAGTCAAGGTCCAACCAGAGCTCGGCGTTCTCCGAATCGCTATCCGACATTGGAAGCGGCACTACAAAAAATCTCTAAGAAGAGGTAGAAGAAAGGGACGATCGCTCAAGGGCGGTGACGTCCCATTTATAAGCTGGGCGTGGCTCCGGAGCCGAGGCGACGCCATTAAAAGAATGTGGAAAACAAAGCGGCTGCGCAAATACCAAAGAAGATCAGCACATTGAACAAAATTAAGGGACATTTCGCCAGACACGTGTCACGAGCAGTTCAAGTTAATTCGGCCTTCCCGCTCACTTCGCCCAGTTAAGCGAGAAGTCCGAGGGTTGTGAGCCGGGAGGTGACGACACAAACTTGGGGGCCGAACCACTCGGCCAGGAGGCCGCAACGCAAGTCCCAACGCTCGAGGGCTGAACCACTCAGCCACTCGGAAAAGTGTGTCTGGGCGAAAAGGCCACGGGCCAAGACCCTGGCGCTTGGGAGCCATACCAGTCGACTGAAAGCCACCCAGAAAGGCGCAACGGGGGCCAAAAGGCCGTGGGCCTATATTCTAGCAACTCAGACAAGGGGGAAAGAGTAAAAGAGGTCTGGAGCCCACTTAGCAGAGGACAATACAGGCAAATTATATTCAAGTGAGAAAATGCAACGTTTCGAACAACGAGGGGAGGGCCAGCACTCGGCATTAAGGTTCACATCGAAATCAGAATTCAAGATTCTCTAGCAAGGCCTGCGATGTACCGGAGACCTCTTCGAGGAGTGCGTTGGCTTTGTCTTCATCACAGGCAAAACCCTCTTTCACAGCTTCAAGGTCAACTCTCGGATAATGAGACTTGACCACCGCCAATGCCTGGTTCGCACTCATGGTCGCGGACTCCTTGGCATAAGCTCTGATCCTATCGGCTCCTCCAGAGAGAAGCGGAACATGCGCCCCCTGGCCCGGCTCGGCTCCTTCAATACGCAGAAGGTGCAGAATCGGCTCGTAGGCGACGCGCGGCTCGATCCGGCTCCGTTCGGCGGTGGTCATCTTCTCCTTGCATTACGCACCAAAGCCGAACCGCCATCGAAAACACACCCGACGCCAAGCACGTTCAATCCAAGTCAAAGAAATTTACCATTCAGCTCCGTTGTATCCTCTCCAAGCCGACTCGAGCCGAGGTCGAACTTTCGAAGCTTCGGTCGGGCTCTCACCAAAGAATGGTCGAATCGCTCACGAAACACAAGAGCGTCATCATCCTTTCCAATTGTCCAAAAAGATGTCCAAACCGAGTCCAGGGGAGGATCTCACCTTCGAGCGCATGCTCAAGCTTCGCCTTCTCCTCTCGGATCGCCATACACTGGGTCTCTAGCCCGTGGACCTCTTTCCATCTGTCGCTGCTGATCTCGTTGACCTTGTCCTGATACTTCTGGTGCTCCTTGAGCTTGGGGAGAACCTTCTGAAAAAATTGCGACCTCTGCTCCGAGCGCTATCCCATGTCCTAGGCGACAGGGCAGAGTCTCAGGTGGAGGCCAACATTCCCTAATAAGAACAGACCAAAGAAAGACAGAAAACTCACCCTGACGAGCGTACTACACCTGACGGTGAGCTCGTAAAGCTCCATCCGGGCAGCTATCTCCGCTTCCTCGTCCTCCTCCATCCCTTTCCAGTCGAAACCTCCCTCACTCCACACGGTCCGATTCGGGGGTTTCGGCAAGGGACCAAGTGGCGGTGGCTCTCGACGCACCTCCTCCACTTCGGGAGGCGGAGCCGGGTCAAGCTCCTCGACTGCTGGGCCACTTGGTGGCTCAGCGGTCGGGCCAACAGTGTGAGGTGGCGATGCCCCAGCTGCCGAAGGAGACGGTGACCTAGCCGACGAGGGGGGGTCCCCCTTGGAGAAGCCGGTCCCGGGGGCTCCTTTTCAGGAGACCCCTCCACTGGGACGTCCATAGTAGGAGTCCTGAATCGGCAAAAAAGGGAAAACATCTCAGCACAGGTAATAACAAAAAGACAAGGATTGCCCAAAAGAATACCTCCTGGATTTCTTAAATTTCATCCTAGGTTTCATCCGAGTCCCAGCACCACTCGGAGGGGAACCAGACCAAAGACCAAAATGGGCCGCCTCGAGACAGAGGGTCGTGGCTCAAGGCCGTGATCCGGGTACGCTGGAGGTCGAAGGCCCGGCTGACGAAGGGCCAGCAGCCTCCTTCGCCGATTCCCGGCGTAGCTCATCGGCCGAGGTGTCAGCCACTCGCTTGGCCTGAGCATTCCTCAGCCGAGAGAGGCCGACGACCGGAGCGTCAGAAAAGAAGGACTCGTGTTCCTAAAAAAGGAACGATCGCACGTTGTCAGAATCACACATCAGGCAAAAATCATGGGACAGTTTTTCGAGAGAGTGGTGCACTCACAGGAGGGGGAGGGTTCGCCGCCGAAAATTTGTGAGGGCAGCCCCTGTTGGTGATCACAGTGCCAGGCACGAAGAGGTCAACCACCCGCGCCGCCAATGCATCTTTCGACAAGGACGTGTCCGTCTCTCGGGTGGGATCCTGAGACCCGCCGTACTGGAACCCCAAATGGATTCTCTCCTTTAAGGGCTGCACCAGATCGCACAAAGCCGATCGCGATCCCGGCCCGCCGACCCTCGGTTCTTCATATCGTTAATCCATGCCAGAAGCTCGGAGACTTGGTCCAAACCGCCGTCATCCGGGGCATCGCTCCAGCATCGGGAAGCTTTAGGGGCGCGGCCAGCGAAAGGGCCGAGAAAAGGGTCAACATTGGCACAATAGAACCACTCCCGCCTCCAACCTTTGAGGGAGGTCTTGAGGGGGATGACGAAGTACTGTTTCTTCAAGCCCTCTCGCAGCTGGAGCCCAGCGCCCCCAATGACGCTGGGAGCAGCCCGGTTCGGATGAGGCTTGAGCAAGAAGAGGGAGCGGAACAAGTCAAAATGAGGACGTATCCCAAGATACGCCTCGCAAAGCTGAACGAAGATAGTAATGTGAAGAATGGAGTTGGGATTCAAATTGATCAGCTCGATTTCGTAAAAGTGAAGGCGCTTCCAGGAACGCTAAATCCTCGCCAGAAGGACTCGAACACCACAATCTCATTCTCTAGAGGTGTGGGGTAAGGGTCACCTGCGGCGGGACGGGCGGAGATCAACTCCAGCGGAGGAAGGACGCCGGCAGCGACCAGCTCCTCCAAGCGGGACATCGTGGTGACGGAGGTCTCCCACCCCGCGGTCGCAGGGTCGGCGTTACCCTCCGACGCTGATAAGGATTCCGAAGAAGAAGACATCTCGGTGAAGGAGACCCGGTGGGAGGAACTGCCGAGGGTCTTGGGCGCGAAACTAGAAACCCTAGGTCGCCCAAATCGCCAAAGGAGACTTAAAGATTTCTCAACCGTGGTGGGGGAGGGACAAAGGTATCTTCGCCTAGCAAGTTTTCCCTCATTTATAAGGAATAAGCCTCAATTTTCGCCTTACAGTGGGAAAAGCAAGGGCCTTCGCGCTCGATTCTGGGCCATTCTAGGGCACGCCCCATGTTGGGCCGATAGCTGAGTTGCGCAAAACGCGACCAGGTGTCAAGTCTGGTTCGAAGTTTGGGATAAAGTGCGCCCCATGATGGGCCTGAACGCCGGCCGCCACGGAAGCTTGGGGCCGGGCACTTTTCGAACATCCTCAAGCGGTATGCCCCATAATTTGGGGTCAATTGCTGGTCACTGCTTCTTAGCGTGATTGGGTACCGTGGGAGGATTTTCACTAACCCGGTCTTGAGAATACGCTCCATGAGGGTCTGAAGCAGTGCGCCGTAAACGGGCACATGCATTACTCTATATGACCACAACTAGGGTGACAAGGGTCATGGCACATATTTAATTAACCAAGGTGTCATACAGCAATTAGGCATTTATCTAATTCCCCATAATTAAATAAAGTATTTTCTAATTGAACTAGCATGCAATACATTGAATCAAAATAGATTTCAAAATGGGAGCAACATGGTCAAAGCACAACTTGCCTTCAAATAGCACTTGTTCTTGGTCCTGAGCTGGCTCCTGGGTCAATACTTCTCCTTCGAATCCTTCCGGCACTTCAACGTCTACTCGTAACGTGTGCAAATAACAACAAATGAATAAAACAGTAGACAAAAAGTGTCCAAACATCCAAATAAAGTTCATAAACAGAGAGAACATAATTTTATGAATTTTTAGAAACTGGAATCGTCAAATTCGGAGTTCAAATGAAAAAGATACAAGCATTTAGAGTTTAAATAATTAATTAAATAATAATACAGAGAAAAACTTTAGTCCAAATATTTAATAAAATTCATCATTAGGTAGATCTCAATTTTATACAAATTTAGAAATTTGAATCACTCAAATCGGAGTTAAAACGCAAAAGTTATAAGCGTTTGAAGTTTGAATCAAAATCTGAAATCAATATTCGAATTAATAAATTATTTTCTTTTTCGGAAATTAATTTATTGCGTCAGCAATGACACGTGTCAGCCTCTGATTGGGCGGCTGATGTCAGCCGGTTCCTGGGCTCATGTCGGGACCCCGAATTTGCAAATCCGGACCCTCTGTGTATTCAGCACTAGTCCAGGAACGCGCTAGTGCACACAGTCTTTAACATCGGTAAATATCACAATCATACCAATCGATACCATAAAAGTACTTTATTGAAGTAATAAAACTGGTTACTCGACCTTATGGCCAAGTTACAAATGTATGCCTCGCAAGGCGAAACTTATTCAGAGAGAAATAATAACAGCGGAAAATCAAAGAACTTCGTGGCGCCATCCAGTATACCACAGGCAACTGACTGGGCTCGCGTCCCTAGGTAGACGGGTCCTCTTGGAGTTCCTCCTCCATAGCTGGCGTAGTCTCCTCTTCAACTGGTGTTGTGTTGAGGCAAGGGTGAGTACTTGGTACTCAGCAAGTCATGCACAAAATGCAAGCTAATATACTATATGCATGGCTTGGTACAAAGGAATAGCTCAAGGTATATTTGCAGTAAACAGCATTTGAAAAGTAATATAAGTAGATTCGAAAGCAGTAGAAATAAGTAAAACATTAATAACTTTCCAAGTAGTTTAATAAACATTTTCCCCGTCCTAAACCATGTTTCCATTGTCTTCATTGTTATACCAACCCAACTTTCCAAATCCAAGTTATTTTTGAGAAAATCTAACCCTTGACTGTAATTCGGCGTTGTCCAATACCGCGGACACGGCTATTCGAATAGATTCTAAACTCTGCAGAGGTTATGCACTTTACCCACAAGATACAGTCAAACACCACAAAGGCGAGTTCCCGTAACAAAGCCTTTCGGAAGCCTCAAACAACACAGGTGGTCCTCTCCGGTCAGGTTTCTACACCATCCCTTCCCTTAGCCAAGGCGAAGTATGGGACCAACACACCGTTAGATGGGTATCGGCCACGACCACGATACGCTCCCCGCACAATCACACAAACGGTGTAATTGACACCCTGAGGCTCCACAAGTGAGTCCTTAGCGACTTAGTCAACTAGGGCCGTCCCATTCCGACCATGTGGTTGCAAGTATGACCCAGTTCAAAGGCTTGCAAGGTTAAGTCCTTAGGGTGACCAGGGCAAGACTACCCAAGAACCAAATCAACATTCCCAAATGCCACACCGCCCACCTGATTACTCTTGCCACATGCCCTGGCCGAAATCGTTCATCAAACCCCAGTTGATTACCATGCACCACGTGCCATCAACATCACATGATACTTTTCCAAAACAGGTTCAATATATCATTAAGTCAATATTAACATTTGATTATCCAAAATCATGTCATGAGCACGTAGCAGGTCTAAGCAGTATACTACAACGGTCTAAAACCCAGGTTGGCAAATTAATAATGTCCAACTAGTAATTCACAACTAGGGTGACAAAGGGTCATGGCACATACTTATGTAATCAAGGTGTCAAACAGCAAATTGGTATTTATCTAACCCTGTGTTTAACCAAAGTATTTCTCTAATTGAACTAGCATGCAATAGTTTAAATCAAAATAGATTTCAAAATAGGATCAACATGGTCAAAGCACAACTTGCCTTCAAAAAGTACTTGCTCTTGGTCTTGAGTTGGATCCTGAGTCAATACTTCTCCTGTGAATCCTTCCGGCACTTCAACGTCTACTCGTAAAGCGTGCAAATAGCAAATACACAAATAAACACTAGGCAAAAACATTCCAAAACTCCAAATAAAATCCATAAACAGAAAGAACATAATTTTGTGGATTTTAGAAACTGGAATAAATCAAATTTGGAGTTAAACGCATAAAAGTTATGATTATTTAAAGTTTAAATAATCAATTAAATAATTTTACAGAGAAAAACTTTAGTCCAAAAATTAAATAAAATTCATATTCAGGCAGATCTCAATTTTATACAAATTTAGAAATTTGAATCACTCAAATCGGAGTTGAAACGCAAAAGTTATAAGCGTTTGAAGTTTGAAACTAAATTTGAAATCAATATTTCGAATTAATAAATCATTTTCTTTTTCGGAAATTAATTATTGCGTCAGCATGGACACGTGGCAGCCTCTGATTGGTTGGCTGACGTCGGCCGGCTCATGGGCTTGGTCCACGGTTTGGCTCGGTCCACCGTGGACTCGGTCCACGACTCCACGTGAGACTGACATGTGGGCGCTCGGTGGCGTCATCGGCCCGGCGTCGGCGGGGCTCGGCCACGGTGGCGGCAGTGGGACCTTTGTGGCGTCATGGGTGGCGTCGGCTCTTGGCTGGGTCGACCAGCGACATGCGGCCCTCGACACGCGCGGGCCGCGTGTCGGCGTCCTACCTGCCAGCGTGGGCGGCGTTGACCGCGGCGGTCCATCTTCCCGACACGTGGCGCAATCTCGGCCGTTGGTTTGAAAATCAACGGCGGATTAGATCCAGGGTTAACACGTTGAAACTACTCGTTGCTCGTGGGCCGCTCGATCTAGATCGGACGGTCCAGATCTAATCCTATAATCGCCTTGCTACAAAGACGTGGCGATTGTGAACCGCTGAATCTTGATCCAACGGTCCAGATCTAATCGGGTTTGGAACACGTGAGCTCACCTCAACCGTCCGACCGATCCGACGGTCCTCCGAGCTTCGCGGACGGCGATGGCTTCAGCGGCGCTGGCTTGACCGGAGACGGGGCGACGACGAGCCCGACGGCGTTTGGGGCGTGCTCGGCGAGATGAAGCCTCCTTCAGTGCGTCTCGTCGCGGACTCGGACCGGGCTCCTTCGGCGGAAGACGACGGACGACGGCGAAACCTACAAGAAACCGCAATGGAGGGAAGAGACAACTCCGGCGGCGATTGCGGCTCAACGGGCGGCGCTCCGGCGAGATGGCTTTGGGAACGGTGCGCAAGGATGAGGGCAACCTCGGGATGTCTCACGCTTTAAATAGCCTCGGCGTTCGAGCCCTAGACGGAAACCTAGTTTGCTACGGCGGCGCGCGCGGCGAGTCCGGCTCGATCACGGAAGACGACGCAATCGTGGCCGCCCACGTGGCACGATCGACGGCCACGATCGACGGCGCGATCGGATCCGGCCGATTACGGCTCGAGCCGTCTGGTGGATCTCGGCCGTTGGATCTTGATCCAACGGTTGGGATTGATTAGGGTTAGGAGTGGGTTCTGTCGAGTCACGTGGATCGGGTCGGACTCGAACTCGAGTCTGACTCGGGCTCGTTCGGATGAACATTACTTTACCCGAGTTGGATTTTCCAGCGATTTAATATTTAAAATAATTCCCAGTAATTCATTTAATTCATTAAAAATAGCAAATGACTCGGAAAAATTCCAGAAAAATTCTGGAAAATATTTTGGAACATTTTGGACTCAAATAAAATATTTCCAACAAAATTTTATTTGCAAAATTAAATTCTTTAATTATTTCAAAATGGAATAAATTCAAATAAATTCCAAATAAATCCAAATAAATTCCAGAAAATTCCAAAAATTCACCAAAGTGCCAAATCACACATGAATTTAAGAAAAGCAAAATTTTGGGGTGTTACAAACCTCCCCCCCTTAATAGAATCTCGTCCCCGAGATTCAGGGCTTACTAAAGAATAGGTTTGGAAATTCTTTCTTCAAATCCTCTTCGCGCTCCCAAGTCGCCTCGCTTTCTTCATGGTTGCTCCACTGAACTCTACAGAAACGGGTTGACCTATTCCTGGTCTCTCGATCCATTATGTCCAGAATCCTCACGGGATGTTCCTTATAGGTCAAATCCTCTTGCAACTCAATTGACTCTAGCGGTGTCTGTTCCTCAGGAACTCGGAGACACTTCTTCAACTGGGACACATGGAATACATCATGTACTCCTCGCTAACGATTGTGGCAACTCGGTGGTAAGCAACCGCCTTTGTGACTCAAAATCTTAAATGGTCCAACATAGCAGGTGCGAGTTTCCCTTTGGCATGGAACCTCTTAACTCCCCTGAGAGGCGTAACTCTGAGATAAACAAAGTCTTCTGGTTCAAAACTCAAGTCTCGGCGACGATTGTCAGCATAACTCTTCTGTCGAGATTGGGCAATCTTCAACCTTTCCCTAATCACGGCAACCTGCTTCTTGACCTCCTGAAGAATATCGAGGCCCAAAGACACGGCGCCACGGTCTCATTCCAATTCAATGGCGTCCGACAAGGTCGTCCATACAGTGCCTCAAATGGTGACATCTGCAGACTAGCCTGATAACTATTGTTGTAACTGAACTCGGCATACGGCAAACTTTTATCCCAAGAGGTAGCATAAGCCAATGCACAAGCTCTTAGCATATCCTCCAGACTGGTTGACTCTTTCTGCCTGTCCATCCGTCTGCATGGATGATAAGGCATCTTGAAGTTCAAACGGGTTCCCATGGCTTCATGCAACTTATTCCGTAACCTTGAGGTAAATTGGGTACCTCTGTCCGATACAATCCTCTTTGGCACTCCGTGCAAACAGACAATCTGATCATGTACAATTCCGCTAATTTATCTCCCGAGTGAGTAGTCTTCACGGGGATAAAATGGGCTACTTTAGTCAAACGATCCACTATAACCCATATGGAGTCATAACCTCCTTGAGTCTTCGGTAAACCGGTAATGAAATCCATTCCGATCTCCTCCCACTTCCACTCAGGTATTTTCGGTTTGTAGCAATCCTGCTGGTCTCTGATGCATTGCCTTGACTCTCTGGCATACGTCGCACAATGCAACATGCTCGGCCACTTCACGTTTCATACTCGGCCACCAGAATCTCTCCTTCAAATCCTGATACATCTTGGCGCTTCCAGGGTGGATTGAGTACTTGGAGTCATGGGCTTCTTCCAAAATCAGTTGCTTCAACTCCTTTTTGTTAGGCACACAAATGCGATCCTTCATCCATAACGTGCCTTGCTCATCCAACTTGAAGTCTTCTGCCTTGCCCTCTTCCTTGATGGACTTAATCCTACGGATCTTGTCATCATCCTTTTGTCCTTCTCGGATCAGATCCTCTAAGGTAGGCTTTACTTCTAATGCGGCCAAGAATCCGCTAGGTACCACCTCAATCTTCATTTTACGAAAGTCCTCACATAACTCATCTTGACTTGTGGCTAGCAACATACTCGCGGTATGGCTCTTCCGACTCAGAGCATCGGCTACTACGTTGGCCTTCCCGGGATGGTAATGGATTCCAACATTGTAGTCCTTGATTAACTCTAGCCATCTCCTTTGCCTCATATTCAGATCCGACTGGGTGAATATGTACTTAAGGCTCTTATGATCCGTATACACTTCACATCTGTTTCCAATCGAGATAGTGGCGCCATATCTTCAAAGCATGCACTACGGCCTAACTCTAAGTCATGTGTCGGATAATTTTCCTCATGCGGCCTCAAGCGCCTTGATGCATAAGCGGCGACCTTTCCATTCTGCATCGACAAGACACATCCAAGTCCTTGGCGCGTCGTCACAATAGATATCGAAGCCTTGAGCAACATCCGGTAGAACTAACACCGGTCTTGATGTCAATCGCTTCTTCAGCTCTGAAATCCTTTCTCACATTCTCAAGCGTCCATGCAAACTTCTTTTCCTTCTTCAGCAATTGCGTAAGAGGTTTCGCAATTGTCGAGAAGCCTTCAATGAAACGGCGATAGTATCCTGCCATTCCAAGGAAACTCGAATGCAGGTCACGATCTTGGTGCTCCCAATGTAACACAGCTTCTACTTTGCTTGGATCCACGGCGACTCCTTCTGCAGTCATTACATGTCCAAGAAACTCCACTTTGTCCTTCCAAAAATCACACTTGCTGAACTTGGCGAAAAGTTGCTGTTCCTCACTTTCCAACACTCGCCTCACGTGTTCGGCAGGTTCATCCTCTGTCTTGGAGTAGACTAGGATATCGTCTATGAACACGACGACAAACTTGTCCAAATATTCCATGAACACCTTATTCATCATATTCATGAAATAAGCTGGCGCATTTGTCGACCCAAAGGACATAATCAGAAACTCGTAATGTCCATATCTTGACGAGAATGCAGTCTTCGATATATCTTACGATCGGATCTTCAATCGATGGTATCCGATCTCGAGATCAATCTTGGAGAAAACTCCAGCTCCTCTCAACCGATCAAACAAATCATCAATCCTGGGTAGCGGATACTTATTCTTCACGGTGACTTCGTTGAGTGCACGGTAGTCAATGCACATCCTGAAACTCCGTCCTTCTTCTTGACAAACAAAACTGGTGCTCCCCACGGCGATTTAACTCGGTCCGATAAATCCTTTCTCCATTAACTCTTCTAGCTGTTTCTTCATCTCTACCAACTCCTCGGTGGACATCCGATAGGGTCTCTTTGCTATCGGTCTTTGTGCAGTACAAGCTCTATCACAAACTCTATGTCCCTATCTGCGGCATACTGTAAATCCTCGGGAAAAACATCGGGTACTCATTCACTACCGAGACATCCTCTATGCTGATTGCCTTGGCACTGTTAACCATCAACTGCCCATCTCTAACTGCGGTGGCTTGAAATTCCACTTTCTTCCCACACGGGCTCTCAACTGAGATAGTCCTTCGTCCACAGTCCAATACGGCCTTGTGCTTGGATAACTAATCCATTCCCAATATGACGTCTAAGGTCTGGGTCTCCAAAATTATAAGGTTTGCTAGGAACTCTATTCCATCTATTAGTATTCTCACCGGAACATCCTACTTTCGTTCGGAGTTCGGAACTGTGGGTTTGAACTAAAAGCATGCACTTAAGTCTTGCAATCCTCAAATCATTTCTAGTTGCAAAGCCTTGCGAAACAAGCGAATGCGAAGCTCGAGTCAAACAAAATCATGCAGGTGTATCGAGTTAACAAGTAACTTACCCAATCTGACGTCAGTAGCATTCTGCGGTGCATCTGCGGTGACATGGTTGACTTCGGCCTCTCACCACGATGCTGGGAGTGCGGCTCCTGATCTTTGGCGTCCCTAGCTGAGGGTGGTTCCTAGGTTGAAGCGGCCAGGGTCACTCGATGTCTTCTTCGGACAAGCTGTTGGCAAAGTGTCCTGGCTCGTTGCGATTGTAGCGTCTCACTTGTTCCTTCTTTTGACGCTCGAGTAGCATTTCTAGCGGGGCTGGGTGCAGTAGTTACGATTGGCAGGTCTTGGTGCTTGGGGATGGTGTCCTTGTTGCATTCTCGTGGTTGGAATCTGAAGAATTGATTTGGTGCAACTCTCGGTATGCTATTGCGTTCCTGGCGTGATCCTTCTTTGTTGCATCCTGCGCTTCTGTTCTCATCCAGTTCCTTGCGCTTGTCCTCGAGAATAAGTGCCTTATTCACCAACTCTTGAAAATCTGGAAAGGTGTGGGTGATCAACCCTACTTGCAATCCTGAGTTAAGTCCCTTCATAAAACGAGACTGTCTGGCCTTATCCGTCGCTACATCCTCAGGTGCGTAGCGTGCTAGCTGTGTAAACTTGTTCAGATAGTCGGCCACTGGATGATTACCTTGCTTCAGTGATCTTAACTCCTCCTTCTTAAGGTCCATGATTCCTTCAGGCACGTGATCTTGTCGGAATGCATTGTGAACTCTTCCCAAGTGATATCTTGAGGGTTCTCTTGCGTGGCACGAAGTTCTCCCACCATTCGGTAATGTTCCTTCCAGCTGATGAGAAGCGTAGAGTACCTTCTCGTTTCCTATGCATTGAGCTATGTGTAGCTTCCTCTCGATTGATCTTAACCAATCATCGGCCTCCAATGGATTGGCATTCCCAGAGAAAGTGGGTGGGTGAGTCCTCATGAACTCGGACGATCACGGTGTTACGGCGTGGTCCCTGGTTAGCTTGGTTGGCTGTGGCCTGAGCAGTGACGTGCTGCATTTGTTGCATCATAGCATGCATCAACTGAGTCTGAGCAGCAAGAAATGCTCCAAAATTCTGCATATCCACTGGCGGTGCTGGTGCTCCTTTATTGGGGTTTTCTGCTGGGCGAGAGCCACTCCCATTGCTCCCAAAGTTTCCACGGGTGTTCACCATCTGTCGATTTGCTCTAGGTTTTAGAGATGAGAGGGAAACAAGAATAGACAAGTAACATGGAACTTATGCGGGGCGAAAGGGGGTAACTTTAAGGTCCAACTTTATTATTAATAACTTGGTATGGCTGCTTACAATGCCTAAGGGCCTTGCAACACATACTGCACACTCAGCAAACAAAGCAAATCCAAATCGAACTAACATCTGGAGTCTAACGCCTAAAGGGTGACTCTTTATGACGCGACTCGGCGAAGGAGTTTCACTATAGATCCTATGCTCACTCATCGAGGAAACCTCCACGGCCTGGGTACGGGTGTTGTGGCATAGGCGCGAAATGATCGCCATGTCCAGCGACTATGTCATCTGTGGTAGTCGAAGAAGCAGTGTCCTCATCGAGGTCTGACTCCTCCGGATCTGGCTCGTGTAGTTCGAAATCGGCTCTGGTGCAGTCCGTACAAGGTCATCTCCAACTCGTCAATCCTTCGTAGAAGGTGTGCCACATACTCTTGAGCTTCCCGCCATCGGTTCTTCTCTGTCGTGATTTCCTTGCGGGCCTTCTGTAGCTCCTTGCTTGTATTATCTAGTACATCCTCCTGGCGGCGACAAATCGTGCCAATCGTGTAACCGTGGCATTCTCATCCTGAATCGTCTTCGGTCAAGAAGGTTATTGCTGCGCGGATGATAGCGGAACACCGTGCTCTCCAACTCCCTGGCGTAGATCACGGTAATGTGCCGCATTGCTCGTCGTGAAACTTCTTGGATACCCATCTGCATTGTAGATCTCTGGCGGTCACGTTGTATCGAGGCGATTGCACTGGCCCCTCTTCTGGCGGTACCTCAATCCTCACGTCACAAGCCTTGATCAATCCTCGCTTGCACGATCACTTCCACTTGGTATTGGGGCTTCTCAAAATCTCCGAGAGTTTGTAGCATGTGCCAAAGTTCCGCAGCATGACCAACTCCCAGATCAACGTAGTTGAATTCTTCCTCCATCTGTCACAAGCGTGCTTTACGTAAGAACTCGGAATTTTTCAATTGTGACTAGGTAAGGGAAAATTTCAGCAAGAGACAAGAAAAGAGAGAAGGGGATAAGTCGAGATGTCATTTCTTGTCTTCACAAATTTTTAGCTTTAGAAAATAGGTTTTATCCTCACTACGACCATTCTAACTTAGGGTTGAGCCTACAGTCAAGTATGGCTCTGATACCACCTCTGTCGGGACCCCGAATTTGCAAATCCGGACCCTCTGTGTATTCAGCACTAGTCCAGGAACGCGCTAGTGCACACAGTCTTTAACATCGGTAAATATCACAATCATACCAATCGATACCATAAAAGTACTTTATTGAAGTAATAAAACTGGTTACTCGACCTTATGGCCAAGTTACAAATGTATGCCTCGCAAGGCGAAACTTATTCAGAGAGAAATAATAACAGCGGAAAATCAAAGAACTTCGTGGCGCCATCCAGTATACCACAGGCAACTGACTGGGCTCGCGTCCCTAGGTAGACGGGTCCTCTTGGAGTTCCTCCTCCATAGCTGGCGTAGTCTCCTCTTCAACTGGTGTTGTGTTGAGGCAAGGGTGAGTACTTGGTACTCAGCAAGTCATGCACAAAATGCAAGCTAATATACTATATGCATGGCTTGGTACAAAGGAATAGCTCAAGGTATATTTGCGAAACAAAGATTTGAAAAGTAATATAAGTAGATTCAAAGCAGAAATAAGTAAAACATTAATAACTTTCCAAGTAGTTTAATAAACATTTTCCCGTCCTAAACCATGTTTCCATTGTCTTCATTGTTATACCAACCCAACTTTCCAAATCCAAGTTATTTTTGAGAAAATCTAACCCTTGATTGTAATTTTAGCGTTGTCCAATACCGCGGACACGGCTATTCGAATAGATTCTAAACTCTGCAGAGGTTATGCACTTTACCCACAAGATACAGTCAAACACCACAAAGGCGAGTTCAGTAACAAAGCCTTTGGAAGCCTCAAACAACACAGTGGTCCTCTCAGGTTCGTGCTCTACACCATCCCTTCCCTTAGCCAAGGCGAAGTATGGGACCAACACACCGTTAGATGGGTATCCGGCCACAGCCACGATCGCTCCCCGCACAATCACACAAACGGTGTAATTGACACCACGAGGCTCCACAAGTGAGTCCTTAGCGACTTAGTCAACTAGGGCCGTCCCATTCCAGCCATGTGGTTGCAAGTATGACCAGTTCAAAGGCTTGCAAGGTTAAGTCCTTAGGGTGACCAGGGCAAGACTACGAAGAACCAAATCAACATTCCCAAATGCCACACTGCCCACCTGATTACTCTTGCCACATGCCCTGGCCGAAAATCGTTCATCAAACCCCGCTTGATTACCATGCACCACGTGCCATCAACATCACATGATACTTTTCCAAAACAGGTTCAATATATCATTAAGTCAATATTAACATTTGATTATCCAAAATCATGTCATGAGCACGTAGTGAGTCTAAGCGATACTACAACGGTCTAAAACCCAGGTTGGCAAATTAATAATGTCCAACTAGTAATTCACAACTAGGGTGACAAAGGGTCATGGCACATACTTATGTAATCAAGGTGTCATACAAAGAAATTGGTATTTATCTAACCCCCAGGTTTAACCAAAGTATTTCTCTAATTGAACTAGCATGCAATAGTTTAAATCAAAATAGATTTCAAAATAGGATCAACATGGTCAAAGCACAACTTGCCTTCAAAAAGTACTTGCTCTTGGTCTTGAGTTGGATCCTGAGTCAATACTTCTCCTGTGAATCCTTCCCAAGACTTCAACGTCTACTCGTAAAGCGTGCAAATAGCAAATACACAAATAAACACTAGGCAAAAACATTCCAAAACTCCAAATAAAATCCATAAACAGAAAGAACATAATTTTGTGGATTTTTAGAAACTGGAATAAATCAAATTTGGAGTTAAAACGCAAAAGTTATGATTATTTAAAGTTTAAATAATCAATTAAATAATTTTACAGAGAAAAACTTTAGTCCAAAAATTAAATAAAATTCATATTCAGGCAGATCTCAATTTTATACAAATTTAGAAATTTGAATCACTCAAATCGGAGTTGAAACGCAAAAGTTATAAGCGTTTGAAGTTTGAAACTAAATTTGAAATCAATATTTCGAATTAATAAATCATTTTCTTTTTCGGAAATTAATTATTGCGTCATCATGGACACGTGGCAGCCTCTGATTGGCTGGCTGACGTCAGCCGGCTCATGGGCTTGGTCCACGGTTTGGCTCGGGTCCACCGTGGACTCGGTCCACGACTCTACGTGAGACTGACATGTGGGCGCGTCGGTGGCGTCATCGGCCCGACGTCGCCGGGGCTCACCACGCAGTCGGCAGTGGGACTCCATCGTGGACGTCATGGGTGACGTCGGCTCTTGGCTGGGTCGACCAGCGACATGCGGAGCCCTCGACACGCGGGCCGCGTGTCGGCGTCCTGCCTGCCAGCGTGGACGGCGTTGACCGCGGCGGTCCATCTTCCCGACACGTGGCGCAATCTCGGCCGTTGGTTTGAAAATCAACGCGGATTAGATCCAGGGTTAACACGTTGAAACTACTCGTTGCTCGTGGGCGCTCGATCTAGATCGGACGGTCGAGATCTAATCCTATAATCGCCTTTGCTACAAAGACGTGGCGATTGTGAACTGCTGGATCTTGATCCAACGGTCGAATCTAATCGGGTTTGGAACACGTGAGCTCACCTCAACCGTCCGACCGATCCGACGGTCCTCCGAGCTCGCGACGGCGATGGCTTCACGGCGGCGCTGGCTTGACCGAGACGGGACGACGACGAGCCCGACGGCGTTGGGGCGTGCTCGGCGAGATGAAGCCTCCTTCTGCGCGTCTCGTCGCGGACTCGGACTGGGCTCCTTCTCGGCGGAAGACGACGGACGACGGCGGAAACCGGCAAGAAACCGCAATGAGGGAAGAGACAACTCCGGCGAGCGATTGCGGCACCACGGCGGAGGCTCCGGCGAGATGGCTCGGGGGAACGGGGGCGCAAGGATGAGGGCACCCTCGGGGGATGTCTCACGATTTAAATAGCCTCGCCGTACGAGCCCTAGACGGAAACCTAGTTTGCTACGGCTGGCGCGCGGCGGCGGAGTCCGGCTCGGTCACGGGAAGACGACGCAATCGTGGCCGTCCACGTGGCACGATCGACGGCCACGATCGCACGGGCGCGATCGGATCCGGGCCGGTTACGGCTCGAACCGGTACGGGTGGATCTCGGCCGTTGGATCTTGATCCAACGGTTGGGATTGATTAGGGTTAGGAGTGGGTTCGGCCGAGTCACGTGGCTCGGTCGACTCGAACTCGAGTCCGACTCGGCTCGATCGGATGAACAAGATTTGACCCGAGTTGGATTTTCCAGCGATTTAATATTTAAAATAATTCCCAGTAATTCATTTAATTCATTAAAAATAGCAAATGACTCGGAAAAATTCCAGAAAAATTCTGGAAAATATTTTGGAACATTTTGGACTCAAATAAAATATTTCCAACAAAATTTTATTTGCAAAATTAAATTCTTTAATTATTTCAAAATGGAATAAATTCAAATAAATTCCAAATAAATCCAAATAAATTCCAGAAAATTCCAAAAATTCACCAAAGTGCCAAATCACACATGAATTTAAGAAAAGCAAAATTTTGGGGTGTTACAGCTCAGCCCACGGCTCGGCTCGGTTCCACCGTGGACCTGGTCCACAGCTCACGTGTCTCTGACAGGTGGGACCCACTAGGGTGACGTCATTGCGTCGACGCCACGACTCACCATTGCCGATGTGGGACCCACTGGTGACGTCATTCTTTGGCGTCGCCGCGACTACCGGCGGCCACGACAAAGGGGCCCCCATGACGTCAGCGTGACGTCATGGTGCGGTTTGGCCGCGTCGCTGACACGCGGGCCCGGCGTGTCAGTGACCCACACCCACGCATGGGCTGACCGCAGCGGTCAAGCTTCCCGCTACGTGGCGCAATCCGGGCCGTTGGTTTGAAATTCGACGGCTTGGATTCGATCTGGGTTTCACGCGTTTGGGTGAACGCATCGAATATGGATCGTTGGATCTAGATTCAACGGCTGAGATTGGATCTGGGGTTTGGAACGGGATCTCACCGGCGGGTGATGTGGCACAATCTGGTCCGTGCGATGGAGATCCGACGGTCCACGGAGCTTGGGGTCGGCGATGGCGACGCGGCGAGCCGGGCCGGCCGAGCCGGGACGGCGACCAACGGTGCGGCGTTGCGGGGCTCCTCCGGCGTGAAGACTTGCACTCCCGAACGCGTCTCGACGCGAGGAACTTGGATCTGGGCTCAACGGCGGCCGAGGATGACGGAGACGGCGGCAAACGGCAAGGAGGCGCGGCGGAGACCTAAACCAACTACGGTGAGCTCGCGTGGGCAACCGGCGGTGACTCGGGCGGCGTGAGCTAGGGCTACGGGTGCGCAAGCAAACGGGCTATCCGACACGGGTGGCGGCGCAATAAATAGGGCCTCGACGTCCGTGATATGCGCGGAAAACGAGGCCCCACGCACAGGCGGCGGCGGAGTCCAACGGCGCCACGGAGAGGACGACGTGGCTTATCGTGAGCTGTTGGATCCAGATCCAACGGTCGCGTGAGTTGGACTCGGGTCCGGTTCGGCGAGTTGGCTGACTCGGTCGGACTCGGGTCCGGCGACGTGGCTCGATCGTGGCCGTTGGATTAAGATCCAACGGTCACGCGGTTAGGGTTCCGTGCGAACGGGTTCGGCTTGACCACGGGCGCGGTCGGGTTCGGGTCGGACTCGAACTCGAGTCTGACTTGGGCTCGGTCGGAGGAACAGTGAAACCAACTCGATTTAATTAATCCAATTAAATTCTCAGAAATTCAATTAAATCATTAAAAATAGCAAAAGACTCAGAAAAATTACAGAAAAATTCTGGAAAATATTTTAGGACATTTTGGACACAAATAAAATATTTGCAACAAAATTTTATTTGCAAAGTTAAATTCTTTAATTATTTCAAAATGGAATAAATTCAAATAAATTCCAAATAAATCCAAACAAATTCCAGAAAATTCCAAAAATTCACCAAAGTGCCAAATCACACATGAATTTAAGAAAAGCAAAATTTTGGGGTGTTACATTATAGTTGCCCATTGACAGCAGGAAACCGGAACCAAACTTCATGGCCATTATATATACATATATGTATGTGCAAATCATCATAATAATATACATATACATACCTATGGAAAATTACACTTATGAATCGGCCGAACATATACATGCGGATTAGCTGAACATATTGTAACACCCCAAAATTTTGCTTTTCTTGAATTTAAAAAAGATTTGGCACTTTGGTGAATTTTTGGAATTTTCTAGAATTTATTTGGAATTTATTTGAATTTATCCCCTTTTCAAATAATTAAAGAATTTGACTTTACAAATAAAATTTTGTTGGAAATATTTTATTTGAGTCCAAAATGTTCCAAAAAATTTTCTAAAATTTTTCTGAAATTTTTCTGAGTATTTTGCTATTTTTAATGAATTAAATGAATTTCTAGGAAATTAATTGGATTATTTAATCGCTGAAAATCGAGTTGGTTTTATTGTTCCTCCGACCCGGACCCAACCCGAGCCCGAGTCTGACTCGATTCCGAGTCCGACTCGAACCCAACCAAACCCTAACCCTCTCGACCGCCCGATCAAGATCGAACGGCCGAGATTGAGCCACGTCGCCGAACCCAAGCCCGACCGAGCCAGCCAAGTCGCCCGAGCCGGACCGAGCCCAAACCCCCGCACCGTTGGATCTTGATCCAACGGCTCGCGTTGAGCCACGTCATCCCAATCCGAAACCAATTCGGATTCCGCCGCCGCAGCCGTGTGGGCCTCGGTTTCCGCGAGTTTCACGGACGCTAAGAAGCCTATTTAATGCGCCACCACCGCCAGCGTGTGCTCCATTTCTATGCGCACCCGTAGCCCTAGACCACGTCGCCTGAGTCGTCGTGGTTGCGCCGCAATCGCTCGCCGTAGTTGGTTTGGCGTTCCGCCGCGGTTAATCGCCGTTTCCGCCGCCGTCCTTCGCCGCCGTTGAGCCCAGATCCGGAACCGCAAGGTCAAGCCGCATCGGAGTGTACCCTTCACTTCGTCGGAGGAGCCCCGTAGCGCCATTCGGGTGGTCGTCGTCCCCGTCTCCAGTGAGCCAGCGCCGCCACAAGCCATCGCCAGACCCCGAGCTCGCTCCATCGTCCGATCCAGATCCAAGGGCCCAGATTCGTCCACGTCACCCCCCGGTGAGATCCACGTGCTAACCTCTAGATCTATTTCCAACCGTTGGATCTAGATCCAACGGCTTAGATTGTGCCACGTAGCTAGACCCGCACCGTGCTTGGATAGATGTCAGCTGTTAGATCAAGATCGAACGGTTAGGGTTAGCCGCGTTGTAAACGTTAGATTGGATCTTGACCGTCCGATCAAGATCGAACGGTCCAGATCAGCCGAGTAGTTTCTAAACGCGTGAGGTTGATTCGATCCGACCGTTGATTTTCAAATCAACGCCCAGATCGCGGCCGCTGCGGTCCGTAACTTGACCGTCGCTGCTCACGGCCGATCATGGCCGCCATCGACGCTGCGTGGGGCCGTGGTCGGTCGCCCAGCCTAATCGCACCATGACGTCACCGCTGACGTCACAGTGGGGCCCAGCTATCAGCCGTCCCTCAGCCGTGCTTGATGACGTCACTGCTGACGTCATTCGAGGGGCCCACCTGTCAGTGAGACATGTGAGCCGTGGACCGGGTCCACGGTGGACCAAGCCAAACCGTGCGTCGGGTCCATGGACCCGAGGCGACGTGGTGGCCTCTGATTTGTCCACGTGTCATGCTGACGCAATAAATTAATTTCCGAAAAAGAAAATGATTTATTAATTCGGATTATTGATTTCAAAAATGGATTCAAACTTCAAACGCTTATAACTTTTGCGTTTCAACTCCGATTTGAGTGATTCAAATTTCTAAATTTTCATAAAAATGAGACCTACTCAAATATGAATTTTAATTAATTTTTTATTATGAATACGTTTAAATTATTGCATGCTAATTTAATTAGAAAATACTATATTTAATGATGGGAAATTAGATAAATGCCAAATTGCTATATGCCACCTTGGTTAATTAAATATGTGCCATGAATAGTTAGACATTATTAAATTGCCAACATGGGAATTTAGATCATTGTAGTATATTGCTTAGACCTGCTACGTGCTCATGACATGATTTTGGACAATCAAATGTTAACATTGACTTAATGAGATATTGAACCTGTTTTGAGAGAAGGATCATGTGTTATGATTGTTGATGGCACGTGGTGCATGGTAATCAACTGGGGTTTGATAAATAGTTTTGGCCGGGACATGTGGCAAGAATGATCGGGTGGGCCAGTTGTGGCACCGGGAACGTTGTTTTGGTTCTTCGGGTAGTCTTGCCCTGGTCACCCTAAGGATTTAACCTTGCAAGCCTTTGAACTGAGTCAAACGTGCAACCACATGTCTGTAATGGGACGGACCTACTTGATTAAGTTGCTAATAACGTACCTGTGGGACCTCAGGATGTCAACTATACATTTTGTGTAGTTGTACGGGGGAGCGTACCGGGGCTGCGGCCAGGTACCCATCTAACGGTGGATTGGCCTAAACTTCGCCTTCGCTAAGGGAAGGGTTAGTGTGCAATCACCGGGGAGGACCACTTGTGCTGTTAGAAGTTTTCGAAAGACTTCGTTACGGACACTCGCCTTTGTGGTGTTTGGCTGTATCTTGTGGGTAAAGTGCATAAACTCTGCAGAGTGTAAAATCTATTCGAATAGCTGTGTCCGCGGTATTGGACATTGCTCGGGAATTACAGTCAAGGGTTAGACTTTCTTGAAAATAACTTGGTTTTGGAAGGTTTGGTTTGGTTTAATAATGATGTTGATGGAAATGTGGATTAGAATTGGGAAAGATGTTTATTTAATTGCTGGAAAAGTTATTGCTCCTAAACATGTTTCTACTGCTTTCGAATCTACTTATGTTACTTGTCAAGATGCTGTTTTATTGCAAATATACCCTGAGCTACTCCTTTGTACTAAGCCATGCATGTAGTATATTAGCTTGCATTTTGTGCATGACTTGCTGAGTACCAAGTACTCACCCTTGCCACAATACAACACCAGTTGAAGAAGAGTCTACACCAGCTTTGGAAGAGGAGCTCCAAGAGGAACCGTCTAATTAGGGAGCGAGCCCAGTCAGCTGCTTGTGGTATTCTGGATGGCGCCACGAAGTTATCTTATTTTTCCGCTGCAGTTATTTCTCTCTTATTGAGTTTTCGCCCTGTGTGGCATATATTTGTAACTTGACCATAAGGTCGAGCAACCCGTTGGTTAACTATTTAAGGTACCTTATTATTCGTTGAGTATGATTGTGATATTTACCAATGTTGAGACTGTGTGCACTAGCGTGTTCCTAGACTAGTGCTGAATACACAGAGTGTTCGGATTTGCAAATTTGGGTCCCGACATATATCCACATGTACGCATATATATATATACTGCATAATGTATATATATATATATGTATGTACACATGCTACAACTAATATAGATACATGCATGCTACGTGAAAGAAATAGCATAGTGTGTGTATATATATATTGTAACACCCAAAAATTTGCTTTTTATGAATTTAAATGAAATTTTGCACTTTGGTGAATTTTTGGAATTTTCTGGAATTTATTTGGATTTAATTTGAATTTATTCCCTTTTGAAATAATTAAAGAATTAAAAGTGATAAATAAAATTTTGTTGGAAATATTTTGTCTGAGTCCAAAATGTTGCAAAGTATTTTAGAGAATTTTTCTGATTATTTTTCTATTTTTTCTCGAATTATTTGAATTTCTAGAAATTGTTTTGATTATTAAATCGCTGGAAATAGTCGAGTGGGTTTGCACTGTTCATGCGACCGAGCCGGACCCGAGTCCGACTCGAGCCCGACCCGGACCATGTTCGCGCCCAACCGCGTTGTGCCTGAGCCTAGCCGCATGACCATTGGATCTTGATCCAACGGCCACCGTTGCGCCACGTCACCCAATCCGAATACATTTCGGATTCCGCCGCCGCAGCCGGGTGGACCTCGGATTTTGTGATTTTCATGGAAGCCGAGGGCCCTATTTAAAGCGCCGCCCTGCCATCGTGTAGCCCTCTTCTGTGCGCACCCATAGCCCAAGACCTTCGCGCCTGAGCCGCCGTCGTTCGCCTGCTAGAGCTCGCCGTAGTTGGATTAGGGTTCCGCCGCGGTTTTCCGTCATTTGCCGCCAACTCCGCCGTCCCCCGCCGTCACCGAGCCCAGATCCAGAACCGCCTCGACGAGATGCACCTGGAAGTACCACTCACACCGCCGGAATAACGCCCAAACGCCGTTCGGGTGGTCGTCGTCTCTGTCTCAGGCCAGCCAGCTCCGCCGTGGACATCGCCGACCCCGCAAGCTTCGTCAACCGTCCGATCAAGATCCGAGGGCCCAGATTCATCGACATCATCCGAAGGTAATCCCCACGTTTCAGTTTTTATATCTGTTTTCAACCGTTAGATCTAGATCCAACGGTTTAGATCAAGCCACGTAGCCGTAACCGCACCGTGCTTGGATAGATCTGAGCCATTAGATCTAGATCGTACGGTTAGGGCTAGCTGCGTTGTAGCGTTAGATGCAATCTCGGCCGTTCGATCGAGATCGAACAGCGTAGATTGAGCCACGTGTCGCCACCCGGGTCATGCCACGCCACCCCACGGTGAGGTGAAACCCGATCGAATCCGGACCATCCGATCCAAATCGAACGGCCCAGATTAACCGAGTCGCACCACAATGTCCGGGAGTAGATCGGATCTGGACCGTTGATTTTCAAATCAACGGCCCAGATTGTGCCACGTGTGCGGGAGCCGAACCGGCACGGTCAGCGTGGTCAGCCGCGGTCACCGCTGACGTCACGCGTGACGTCAACGTGGGGCCCGCATGTCAGCGGCTGGCCCAACGCCCCGTGACGTCATGCTGACGTCACGGGTGACGTCATGCTGACGTCACGGTGGGACCCGCGTGTCAGCCAACCTAGGGCCGAGCGTGATGACGTTAGCGCTGACGTCATCCAGTGGGTCCCACACGTCAGTGCCACGTGCGCCCGTGGGCCGGGTCCATGGTGGACCAGACCCGAACCGTGGACCGGGTTCATGCGCCCGCTGACGCATTGCTGACGTCATATTCCGATTTTTCAATATAAAAATAATTCGGTGGAAATTGAATTTCCACGCTGGCGTCATGTTGACGTCATAATCAGGTTTTTCAATAGAAAAATAAATGGATTAATTCAATTTATTCTTTTAAATGCATTTTCAAACTTCAAACGCTTATAACTTTTGCGTTTTAACTCCGATTTGAACTATTCCAATTTCTAAATTTTTATAAAATTGTGATCTACTCAAATATTAATTTTAATTAATTTTTTAATATGAAGTTTTTACTGTTTATATTTAATTAGTAGATTCTTTAAACTTTAAACAATTATAACTTTTGCATTTTAACTCCGATTTGGGCGATTCAAATTTCTCAAAATTTGTAAAATTATGACATTTCTGTTTATGGAATTTTCTTGAACTTTTGGGCAATGTTTATGTACTATTTATTTATTTATTACTATTTGCACGCATTACGAGTAGACGTTGAAGTACCCGAAGGCTTCGAAGGAGAAGTGTTGAGCCAGCTCAAGACCAAGAACAAGTACTATTTGAAGGCAAGTTATGCTTTGACTATATTGATACCAATTTTGAAATTAATTTGATTTAAATTATTGCATGCTAATTTAAATAGAAAATTGGTTTAATTATTTCTGGGAATTAAATAAATGCCAAATTGCAGTATGACACCCTGACTATTAAGTTATGTGCCATGAACCCTTATCACCCTAGTTGTGGATAAATAGTTGGACATTAAGGAATTGCCAACATTGGGAATTTATATTGCTGTAGTATATTGCTTAGACCTGCTACGTGTGTAGGGTCGAGGATGCGCCTAGAGGGGGGGTGAATAGGCGTTTTAAAAATTATTCTCTCTAATCGAGGATCGCCTCTAATTACCCCTATGTCAAAACCTACACAATTAAATTGCGCAAGCGGAAGAATAAAGTTTTGACAATTAAAGCCTAAATCAACTAGGCTCACTAGTGCACTAACTAAGTTATGTCTCTAAGCTAGAATTGCTAGGTTGATCAAGCAAGCTACACTAAGCAATTCTATTCACAATCAACAATTGATAATATTGCAATAAAGTAAATGCTTGAAAGTAGAAGAGACAAGGGACACGCTACTTTTTACCGTGGTTCGGAGATAACCCTCCTACTCCACGTTGAGGAAGTCCAACTCACTTTGGATCGGCCCACTCACTTGAGCCTTCACCTCGAATCCACTAAGGTTGCTTTTTACCCCGCCGAGTAGGCTAAGCACCAACCTTCACAAACTTTAGCCGGGGCTTCTCACAAACCTCGAGAGCTCCCGCGCACGACGCACCGACGCCGTCTAGGAGGCCACCACCTCCAAGAGCAATAGGATGAGCACTCCGCTCAAGCTTCACTGAACGCACCTCCGCGTCTCCGGTGCTCACCTAGTGCAACTCATGCAACTAGGGTCCTCTCAAACTCCCTCTAATTGCAACTCATGCAATTAGAATCACTCTTGAGCTCAAAACCAAATTGGAAGAGGCAAAACCATGCAAACCCTCCCACAAACTCAAACCAAGGCTCAAGAGGACTCAAAGCACCAGCAACCTTATGCCCTTGCCCCCCAAGGGGGTCTTATATAGCCTCACAAGCCAAAACTAGCCGTTGGGGGGAAAACCCACGAAAAATCAGCAAAACCGGCACTACCGCCCTCATAGGGCCGGTAGTGTCGCCCCCCAACCCAACGGTCGGCTAACGGCTATAAACCCGGTACTACCGCAGGCAAAATCGCGATAGTGCCGCTCGGGCGGCACTACCGGCCTCTACAGGCGGTAGTGCCGACCTCAGGGCAAACTCCAGAAAACACCCCCTCTGGAAAATAACTACCGCAGTTAAAATGGCGGTAGTGCCGGCCTCGAGCGGCACTACTGCAGGTATATGGGCGGTAGTGCCGCAGGTATATGGGCGGCACTACCTCTCTTCAGGGGCGGTAGTGCCACACTTTTCAGATTTCAAACGGCCATAACTTTTTACTCTGAACTCCGATTTCGGTGAACTTGGACTCTATGAAAAGCTTATCAAGAGGGCTACAATTTCCACCCTTTTTCAAGATTTAAGCAATCATAGATATTTTCCAAAATCATAAAAACTCCAAAGTGGCCACTCAAGTCTAAACCGATTTTCTCGAAATCCTCAAATAGACTTGATTAAAACCATGACCACAAGATAGCAAGAGTCAACAAGATTAAATCTTGAGCCATGAAATGATCAACTCATGCTCAAAATAATTTGCAAATCACATTTGCAAAAACTCAACTCATGCTTAAGGAATTTCATTCAAATTCCAAATACTTTGCGAAAACACCTTTCGCAAACTCTTCAAAGATTATATTTGCAGGAACGTATTAAGTAAATAAATCCTGGAGTCTATAAGGTTTATCCTCTTAGCCATGTGATGGTCAAACCACGACCCAAACTGACTTGCAAAAACCACGGTGCAAGTATCACATGCTTTCAGGACCGGAACCCATAGACATCCCATTTATTCGCACAACGAATATGCAAATAACAATTAAACCTCAAGGAATGAGCTACCTCTCTTTTGCAACACTTGCAAATCATAACCTCATCCCAATTCCAAATCAACTTAATTTGCTTGAGCATCCTCGTTTTGCATCTCATGCAAAACCTAGCTCCAAGCAAGCAATAAATCCAAATCAGAGTGCATGAGCTCTCTAATTGCAACTCCTTCAATTCTCTAGCTCCATGCAACTAAACCAAACACTTGCTTGAGCTCTCTCCGTTTGCAACCCGTGCAAATATAGCTCTAAGCAATACCAAATAAACGCAATAAGATTTTGTTTGTAAAACAAAAACAAAAGCATGAAGCTTTATCTACTGCAACACATGCAAACAAATGAGCTTCACACAAAAGCCAACGCATTAGCTTATCCTATTTGCAACTAATGCAAATCAAAGCTCAATGCGAAAATTCCAAGCACAAGCTTGACCTATTTGCAACAAATGCCAAATAGAGCTTATGCAAAAACCAAGCACGAGCTTCACTCATTCGCAACACAAGCCAAATGGTTAGCTTCATGCAAAAAAACAAATCCAAATAAGATTTGAGCTCAAGTGACTACGGGATTGAGATCACCAACACATGATGAAGCTTGAAGCAAAGACTCAACCCCTCTTAATAGTACGGCGCTAAAACTAGACACAAAGCTAGGAAAGATCCTTAGCCTATCTAGTTATACCTTGGCCGCCGCAAGCAATCCCCTTTGGGGTCTTTAAGATCTTCAATCAACTTGTACCCCTGGGATCATCACTCTGGCTGTCTCTTGAAGTCTTTTATGATCTTCAATCATCTTATCTTCAAGAACGTCATCCAGCTCTATAAGCTTGTTCATCTCTTCTTGATGAACCTTCTTCTTTTCAACCTTTGGAACTAACCTAGCTCAATCATCACTTATAGAAATGGTTAGTCCAAGATGCATGGTTGTCTCAATTATCTAAGAACTCCATTAACACTTAATGGATACCACTTACATCAATTGAGCACAACCTAAATCAATCAAATAAATTTATATGTGTCTTGAGCACATGATGCAACTAATGCTTCATAATACTCAAGAACTCTTCATTTGTCCTTAATCGATCGTAAGAACACCATCAACACATGATGCAATGTTCTTTGATGATTAGGAGACAAATGAACTCAATTTAAACGTTCATTTAAATTGATATGGTTCAATGTATTGATCCTTTATATATGGAGTGAAGAATAGATCAATACATCGATACATCAAGTTCAAGTGTGAACCCCCCCTAAATATGTGCATCAATGTAATATATGAATTGGGAAACATAATGCACATTTTGTGGTTAATGCAATGGAGAATTCAAACTTAAACTTGAATCCAAAATATGCAATTAATACTAGAATGGATATGCATACATACCTTGGGATTTCCATTTTCCATCCAACTATGAAACTATTGAATGTAACTCAATAAATATGTTAGTCTCAATAAGATTAGATTTGTCATTAAACAAAGATTAATCATTAATCTAAACCAATCACCAAAACCAAATGGAGCTTGAACTTACAACGTGCACCCGACATGATTTTGGACAACCAAATGTTAATATTGACTTAATGATATATTGAACCTGTTTTTGGAAAAGTATCATGTGTCGCGATTGTTGATGGCACACGGTGCAGGGTAAACAACTAGGTTGATAAATAGATTTAGACTGGGGCAAGTGGCAAGAATGAGATGGTGGGCCAGGTGTGGCATCGGGAATGTCGATTTGGTTCTTCGGGTAGTCTTGCCCTGGTCATCCTAAGGACATAACCTTGCAAGCCTTTGATCTGAGTCAAGCGTGCAACCACATGTCCGTAATGGGATGGACCTAGTTGAGTAAGTTACTAATAACTTGCATGTGATACCTTGGGGTGTCAACTACACCTTTTGTGTAGCTTGAAAGGGGAGCTGACAGGAGCCGCTGTAACACCCCAAAATTTTGCTTTTCTTAAATTCATGTGTGAATTGGCACTTTGGTGAATTTTTGGAATTTTCTGGAATTTATTTGGATTTATTTGGAATTTATTTGAATTTATTCCATTTTGAAATAATTAAAGAATTAAACTTTGCAAATAAAATTTTGTTGGAAATATTTTATTTGAATCCAAAATGATCCAAAGTATTTTCCAGAATTTTTCTGGAATTTTTCCGAGTCTTTTGATATTTTTAATGAATTAAATGAATTTCTGGGAATTATTTTAAATATTAAATCGCTGGAAATTCGAGTTGGGTCAAGTACTGTTCATCCGACCGGACCCGAGTCCGAGTCCGACTCGAGTCCGACCCGAGCCAGTTGACTCGACCAAACCTACTCCTAACCCTAATCGATCCCGACCGTTGGATCGGGATCCAACGGTCAAGATCGTCCCGTACCGGTTCGAGTCGTAACCAGACCGAATCCGGTTTCGATCGTGCGATCGTGGCCGTTGATCGCGCCACGTGGACGGTCGACCGTCGTTGTCCCCGCCGGATCCGAGCCGGACTCCGCCGCCGTGCCCGCCGCCGTGTGGTTCTAGGTTTCCGGATTCCACGCGGAAGCCGAGGCTATTTAATGCCCGGATCACACCCCGAGGACCACCTTGACCTTGCGCAGCCGTTGCCCTAGCCGTCGCCGCCGCAGTGCCCCGGACGCGCCCGCAATCGCTCGCCGGAGTTGTAGCACTCCTCCGCCGCGGTTTTTCGTCCTCTCCGTCGTCATTCGCCGTCTCCTGTCACCGTTGAGTCCAGATCCGAGAAGCCCAGGCCAAGGCGCACCCGGGAGCCCAACTCACTTCGCCGGAATCGCGTCCGAACGCCGTTCGGGAGGTTGCCGTCTTCGTCTCCGGCCAGGCCAGCGCCGCCGTGTCGCCATCAACCTCGCGAGCTCGGACAGCCGTCCGATCAAGATCGAACGCACACGGTGAGCCCACGTTTTTCCCCAAACCCAGGAACCAGATCAGATCCGGATCGTTGGATCAAGATCCAACGGCCCACGATCATCACGTGCGGTAACAGTGTTAGCGTAGGGTTAGATCTGGACCGTCCGATCTAGATCGAACGGCCCACGATCACCGTGTAGTTTTCCACGTGTTAACCCTGGATCTAATCACGGCCGTTGATTTTCAAATCAACGGACACGATCACGCCACGTGTCCAGGGAGCCGAACCGCCGCGCCACGCGGGCGTGCGCGTGGGTCACTGACATGCCGGGCCCGCGTGTCAGCGACAGCACCGTGACGTCACCCATGACATCATCGGTGGGTCCCACTGCCGACCGCGTGGCCGAGCCCCGCCGACGCCAAGAATGACGTCACCCGAGTGGTCCCACCTGTCAGCGACACGTGGAGTCGTGGACCGAGTCCACGGTAGACCCGAGCCGAGCGTGGACCAAGTCCATGGACCGGCACCGACGCCGCCACCAATCAGAGGCTGCCACGTGTCCAGGCTGACGCAATAATTAATTTTCGAAAAAGAAAATGATTTATTAATTCGAAATAATGATTTCAAATTTTGTTTCAAACTTCAAACGCTTATAACTTTTGCGTTTCAACTCCGATTTGAGTGATTCAAATTTCTAAATTTGTATAAAATTGAGATCTATCTAATTATGAATTTTATTTAATTTTTGGACTAAAGTTTTTCTCTGTAAAATTATTTAATTGACTATTTAAACTTCAAAATGCTATAACTTTTGCATTTTAACTCCGAATTTGACGATTCCAGTTTCTAAAAATTCGTAAAATTATGTTCTCTCTGTTTATGGATTTTATTTGGATGTTTGGACACTTTTTGCCTATTATTTATTCGTGTATTTGCTATTTGCACGCTTTACGAGTAGACGTTGAAGTGCCGGAAGGATTCGAAGGAGAAGTATTGACTCAGGACCCAACTCAAGACCAAGAGCAAGTACTTTTTGAAGGCAAGTTGTGCTTTGACCATGTTGATCCTATTTTGAAATCTATTTTGATTTAACCTATTGCATGCTAGTTCAATTAGAAAATACTTTATTTAAATATGGGGATTAGATAAACACCAAATTGTTGTATGACACCTTGATTACTTAAATATGTGCCATGACCCCTTGTCACCCAAGTTGTGGATTACTAGTTGGACATTATTAAATTGCCAACATGGGTTTTAGACCGTTGTAGTATACTACTTAGACCTGCTACGTGCTCATGACATGATTTTGGACAATCAAATGTTAATATTGACTTAATGATATATTGAACCTGTTTTGGAAAGGTATCATGTGATGTTGATGGCACGTGGTGCATGGTAATCAACTGGGGTTTGATAAATAGTTTTCGACTGGGGCATGTGGCAAGAATGATCAGGTGGGCCAGTTGTGGCATTGGGGATGTTGATTTGGTTCTTCGGGTAGTCTTGCCCTGGTCACCCTAAGGACTTAACCTTGCAAGCCTTTGAACTGGGTCTAACGTGCAACCACATGTCTGTAATGGGACGGACCTAGTTGACTAAGTTTCTAATAACGTACCAGTGGGACCTCAGGAGGTCAACTACACCCTTTGTGTAAGTTGTACGGGGGAGCGTACCGGGGCTGTGGCCGGGTACCCATCTAACGGTTGATTGGCCTAAACTTCGCCTTAGCTAAGGGAAGGGTTAGTGTGCAATAACCGGGGAGGACCACTTGTATTGTTAGAAGTTTCCGAAAGACTTTGTTACGGGAACTCGCCTTTGTGGTGTTTGACAGTATCTTGTGGGTAAAGTGCATAACCTCTGCAGAGTGTACAATCTATTCGAATAGCCGTGTCCGCGGTATTGGACATCGCTCGGGAATTACAGTCAAGGGTTAGATTTTCTCAAAAATAACTTGGATCTGAAAGGTTGGGTTGGATTAATAATGATGTTGATGGAAATGTGGATTAGGATGGGAAAGATGTTTACTAAACTCCTTGAAAAGTTATCTATGCTATACTTGTTTCTACTGCTTTCGAATCTACTTATGTTACTTGTCAAATCTTTGTTTCTTTGCAAATATACCTTGAGCTATTCCTTTGTACCAAGCCATGCATATAGTATATTAGCCTGCATTCTGTGCATGACTTGCTGAGTACCAAGTACTCACCCTTGCCACAATACAACACCAGTTGAAGAGGAGACTACACCAGCTTTGGAGGAGGAGCTCCAAGAGGATCCGTCTACTTAGGGAGCGAGCCCAGTCAGTTGCCTGTGGTATACTGGATGGCGCCACGAACTTATTTGATTTTCTGCTGCTACTATTTCTCTCTTAATAAGTTTCGCCCTGCAAGGCGTATATTGTAACTTGACCATAAGGTCGAGTAACCAGTTTGGGTATTTAAATAAAAGTACTTTATTAGTATCGAGTGGTATGATTGTGATATTTACCAATGTTAAGACTGTGTGCACTAGCGCGTTCCTGGACTAGTGCTGAATACACAGAGGGTCCGGATTTGCAAATTCGGGGTCCCGACAGCCGCCCAGACCGTCCTCGGGTTATTTGAAGACTCGGTCGACCCCATCAGATTTGGAGGCTAACAACGGACCGCTAGTGGCGCTCGCAATGCTAGCACCCAAGCCCAATTAAGACGACGGTGAGATCCTTCGAATAACTCGACAACGATCCTGGTATTCCACTGGTATGCGACCCGAACTCGCGCAGGATTGCCCCGCATACCGGCTTGCAACGCCATATCAATTCAATTTGCATAAAGGGGGCAACGAACTCGAAGACACCCACCACCAGACACGCAACGCGGAAGCAAGACCGACCAAACAACAACGGCACGAAGACAAAACCCCAACAACCACACCACTAACCACAAAAAGTGCAAGGCTGACCAGAATAGGAGGATAACATAAACATGAGAAGAGCACCAAAATAAATCAAGGTTCAACCACAAGGGAAAACAAGTGTTCGAGTCCAAACATAACATATCTTACGGCTAACTTTACAACAAAAGAATACACAGCTACCAAATTAAACCAAAAGTAAAACATTTCCAGAAGTGTCCTGCCCCTGAACACTCCCGGGCGTAAGCAACGGCGCCGGCAGCCTCTACTCAGTGCCCCGCCCGGTCACCGAGAGGCAGTACGGGCAGAACTCACTCCGCCCCGATCCTCACCTAAAAACCACAAGGCAGAAGCATTAGTACAGAAGTTACTCACAATACTTACCCATGGTCCTTATATGACCGACTCGAAGGGATATGCATTTGGCTGTAGCAAAGGAATAAGCTTACGGTAAAAAGTGTGGAAAAGCTTATCTTTGTTGTGCGATTACATTCCACTACTCCATTTACAAATTTTATAGCACTTGTAGACAGCACCTATTACTAGAGTGGAATTTGAAACGTTACAATTAAAGTAAAGCAAGTAGCCTCATAAACAAGTACCACCATCCAACCAACTAGCATCAAGTTCAAGTTGTTACTACGTTGAATGTGCAATGACCAAGCGTGCTCATATCAGAGAGCACGGCAATTCGAATCGGTTATTCACCCTGTAGGGGATCATCAATCGCATGACATGTGCCACAAGGAACCTCATGTCAACCCTTCTTCCATCGATACCTACTCGTTGGGATATCTTCATGCGGTCCGAGCACCTAGCACCCCCTCGAGCGGCCCAAGCCCAGCTTGGCCCTCGAGAGTCGGCCTAAGCCTCACCCTCAACCACATCCAACCGCATAAGGGCATGACCCATTGGGAAGTATGCGACGAAGGAATAGCTTACCGTCCCATTCTCCGGCATGCGATCAACAAAGTATGCTCGATCAAAGGGCAAACAACGGATAGGTCCTAAAACGACACAGGCGAGACTACACACTTGAATCTCCACACTCAAATGATTCAACCTCTCGCCCGGTCCCAATTTCATATTTCAATTCCCACCCAATCCATTGTAGCCCAATATTCATGAAGTACATAACCTTAAGCGATGGAACCATTCATCACTTGGCCCATACCCGACATCTAAGCAAACTAAGCAAGGACACCATATAATTACCCATACTAGCTCCAAAGGAGGTGTTCAATAATATCAAAGGGTGTATATGCAACAATTAGGATCTAATGCCATCCTCACAACCCAACTCCTAATGCACGACTTAATCGCCAATTAAACAATTGATTCACATAAATATAATTCACATATAAGGTGGAATATGCTTAGGTGCTTGCCTGATGCTTCTGCTTGAGTATTGACCACAACTTGCTCCTCGGCAATCCCCTCGACCACGGCCACGTCAGTCACCGCGGTCTCATTCTCTACACGAACACAATGAATGAATGAGATGCATGCAATGCAAATGAAAAGAAATACAAGTGCATTCCCCCACCGAAAAACAGCACAACCGGTGAACACTGCGCGAGTCGCAGATCAGCACAACCGATTTGATGGGTTTTTTTGGCAAGCAGAGATGAAGTTCTTTTATAGTCTATTTTTGATATCTGGATGTTGGTAATTAGAAGCTTGCCTGATGCTTCTGCTTGAGTATCGACCACAACTTGCTCCTCGGCAATCCCCTCGACCACGGCCACGTCAGTCACTGCGGTCTCATTCTCTACACGAACACAATGCATGAATGAGATGCATGCAATGCAAATGAAAAGAAATACAAGTGCATTCCCCCGCCGAAAAACAGCACAACCGGTGAACACTGCGCGAGTCGCAGATCAGCACAACCGATTTGATGGGTTTTTTTGGCAAGCAGAGATGAAGTTCTTTTATAGTCTATTTTTGATATCTGGATGTTGGTAATTTGTAGGTGGTATTTTGGTCCTGTTTATCGGTTTTGAGAATATGTTATGTTAATTTTGTAAGGGGTGAGGCTTGCCCCTGAGACTTTCTATGCTTGAACTGCAAACCTTATCTCTGGTTTCGTTAATGGAACCGGGACATCAGGTTCGATGTCCTATTGATCTAAAAATCAGAGAGGGAGCTTACAGCTGAACCAATAGTTCGACTCCAAGAACCACCCATGTAGGAAAGGTCGCCATTGCACACAAGCTGTGTGTCATGAATAGGGGTGGCAATGGGGGCCCGTTCCCTAATCCATGGTGGGGAATTCCTTTATTAGGGGATGGGTATGGGAAGAAATCATCCCCCGTGGGGATGGAAATGGGGAAAATTATTCCCCCGTCGGGGATGGCAGGGACGGGGATGGGCACGAGGAATTTTTTTCCCCGCGGGGACCCGGTTGGGGATCCGAATTTAGTTTAGTGCAATTTAGCTATTAGATTGCAAACATATTCTCTAACCCATCATATTCACATTTTCATAAACAGGAAAACATAATCTTCAATGAATGCATGCATTCTTTTTTTCCTTGCCTGTTGATATGATTTTAGAGTTAAAATGGTTATAAGAGCTATTCTCTTGTGTGAAATTTTTGCGGAGATGGGTCCTCGATGGGGCCTCGATACCCGAACGGGGATAGGGACGGAGGGATTTTCTCCCCCAAGACGGGGACGGGGAAAATTTCGGATCGCGGGGACGGGGACGGGGAGGCACTCCCCAGCGGGGAATACCCCCGTTGCCACCCCTAGTCATGAAAAGTAGAACCATTAAGAACACGGACAACGTCCCTTCCTCCAACCATAAGTTTTCCCGCAAGAATTTTTAAGAGAGTGGTCTTGCCTGCAGTTTGGCATATGTTGGTGAATAACTTTGTGTACAAAACATTGCTAATTTTTAGATGAGAACATAAAATATCTAACCCACAATGCATTGTACAAGTGTGCACACAGATTAATCCAATATGGATGAAAATTTTCTTTCTGTTATGTAGTGTTAGACAACATCCTAGTTACCTAATATAAGAGATTGCTATTGCCTTGTATAGATATTAGGCTTTCCTTCTATACCCTCTTGTACATGTATATATATTGGCCCATTGGCCTCATGTTGAATACAAGTGCTATTCATAACATGGTATCAGAGCCGCCAGGTTAGGGTTAGGGTTTTCTTACGGGCGTTGCGCTTGCGCTCGACCTTTTCTCCTCTGGTTTTCTCCACCTTTTCTCCATCTTCCGACGCATCGTCGCCGTTCTCTATTCTGATTTCCATCGCGTCGCCGTCTTTCGTCATCGACCAACCGGTCGCACTCGTCTCCACGCCAGTCACATCAAACCGCGCCGGCCCTACCTCGGTCTTCGGCTCCGTGCGGTCGCCGCTTCTCCTCGGTAGCGTGTGCCTCTGCGCTGCAGCCGAGCAGTGATGTCGTCGTTCGTCTTCCCGGGGCTGGCTGCCGATCAGCTTCTGTGCATGCCACCTCAGTTTCGCGTCGACCCGCAGACCGTCGGCTCCATCGGTAGGCTGATCGGATCTTTCCTTTACTGTGGCTTGAATTTTTCGCCTTCCGCTTTCCTTCTCTCTGTCTTGGACTTTTACTCGGTCCAACTCTTCAACTTGATGCCCAACTCGATCACGATGTTAAGCGTGTTCATGCATCTCTGCGAGGCGTACCTGGGCATCCCACCTAGTCTCAACCTCTTCTGCCACTTTTATATTTTGGCGAGAGTAAAGCAAGAGGTGTTGGGGGGTGCCGGATTCCGCCTTCGATCTAGTAGATCCGATCCCTACACCTCGGTTCCTGTCGTTTCCTCCTAGCAGGCTGATTGGAAGAACAAGTGCTTCTACATTACTTCCCCGCACACTGCCCATTGCCCGATCGTCTACCGCAGCCTTTTGGTCCACCCCACCGAGCTTTGGTCCTGTCCCCCCCTTCGATCGCTCGCAACGCATATTATGTTCAGAGGATCGCGGAGCTGGCGAAGCTGGCTCTATCTGGCTAGGATGTGGTGTTTGACTTTGTCACCCGGCAGATCAGCCCCCTCAAGAGCCGTGATCACTTGGCTTGGGACTACGAGGGGATCGAAGATGCCACCAGGGACCCGTACTAGTAAGGGTTGGTGATGTATCACCTCTTTTTGTTCTGGCGGCATTGTGCTGATGCTTGATTTTTTTGTGACACTACGGAATGGTGTGACATTATAAAATGTGAAATTAGGGAATAAAACTATACGGTACGAGGTTTAATTGCGTTTCCGGGCCGATTTCGGGAGTTTGGGCCTCTCCGGGGGAGTTTGGGACCAAGGGGATGAGTCGTGGGCTTTAGTGGGAAGGTATTTGGGCCCATGAGGGAGGGGGAGACCAGGTTTTCCTGGCTTGGGGTGTCCTCCCCCTGCCCTTGCTACCCCCCACATGCAAACCCTAGCCGCCACCTCTCCCCCCACCTCCCCCACACGCCTCCACCTCTAGCCGCCTCCCCCATGCGCCATCTCTCCTCCCCTCCCCTCTCCACCCTCCTTGCTGGCCTAGGAGAGCACCTCACCTTACCATCCCGCTGTTTCCTCCCTCAGGAAGCTCCGCGACGAGGAGATCCGGCGGTTCCGGCGCGAGGAAGACGATCGGGGAACCCGGGAGGAAGCATTTCGGCGTTCGTTGTTCGTTGGGCTGAGGTATGGTATGGGTGTTCCTTGGGGATGGTCTAGGTGTTGTTCTAGAGGTTGATTTCATGTTTTTAAATCAAGTGGTGGTGCTGCCATTGGGTAGATTTGGGAGAAAACTAGAGTTGCCACGTTCTCTGTTTCGGGCAGCATGAGCAGTCGACCTAGGGTTTGGGTTTTCGCCAATTTAGAATCGGAATTTGGTCGGCCGTCTGTTGAATAAGCTGTAGGTAATTTCAATACCTTTCGGTGGGTATAAAGAACGTCCAAGTCCACCCAGTCGTTTGAAAGTTATGCTAGTTTTACCGAACATATTAAAATCTGTGACGTGATTGGAACAGATCACGGTATTTTGTAGATTAAACAACTTTAGAGTCCGAATCAGCTTTTCCATATACTTAGAAAAAGTTAGGAAATTCCTAAGCTACGCGAAGATGTACTCGTTTATTCGATTCGAAATCTTAGAACCCGAGTTATGCCTTTTGGAAGGCTGCTGTCCCGACGGGACAGAACCTCTGTTTTTGGGTTTTTCGAGTAGTTTGCGATGTCGGGGTAGAAGAGTGTTTGCGTACTATTTTGTGGGCATGATTGTGAGTGTGTGGTACCTATGTGCAGGTGGTGTGGCCCCGGGAGTGCCCTCTACGTCTCGCCAATCCGTCGCCGTGGTTGAGGCAAGTGTATTGGAATGGGTAGCGAGTTGATGTTTGCTTGATTGGTTGAGATTAAAATTGAATACATGATATGTTCACATGCCATGCCTTAATGATTGCCAATGATATGATGAATATATTTATTATGTTATGATGCCATGTGTTAATGTACAAAGTTATTTATGATGTTGGCATATTTGCATACATGGCATGATACATGGCACGGGCAGTGAGAAAGTCATAACTAGTCTGGGGAAGGTCGGTGAGAAAGTTATGACTATTCCGAAGAGCCAATGAGTAAGTCCTACATCGTGATTCCATCCACCGCGGTGTATGGAAGCGAGGAGTAGGCACCCTCCATCTTCGGGATGGAAGGGGGGAGAGGGTGCACACCGATGGGTGTGTGCTCAACCATACCGGTATGAGTTTCTAGGAGATATGTGCATCGTATTGCATTGCATTGCATTGCATTATATGAGGATCTTATATGATGATGATATATGATGATGTCAATGATATGCTTACGCTATGAATATGAGATGTGTATGATGTCGTATGTGAAAAGTTGTGATGAAGGTATTAGAATGTATTTTCTTGTTCCATTGCAATATACTTGCTGAGTGATGAACTCACGCTTGTGTTTATGTGTTTTTCTTAGGTACCATGAAACCGGCATGCGGGAAAGGGAGATAGTCACACATCATCACTTAGCATCAGACATATAAACAATGACATGTTCTCTCCTTTAGTTGTGATGGTTAATTCACTAAACTAAATTGTGGTTTTGATGCTTCATTGGTTGTCATGAGTAAATGATTAGGCCATATTTGATATGTGACGGATAGACTTACATCTTTAGTTGTATGGAGGTTGAATTTCCGATTGGTCATGTTATTGCTATCGTTCATTATGCTATCTTGATATGTTAATATTATTGTTGCTTCAATTCATAGAAAAACAAAGGAGATGCTGCCGAAATTTTCGGTATTAGCATTTGCTCCTTTGCTGTAATTTACCTGTAATTGTGGTATTTAGAGGTTGCTTAGTCTATGTTTGGTAGCATTCGGGCATATTAAATGCCAGGGTGTTACAGTTGGTATCAGAGCGGGCTGTAGGTCCTTGGAATGTGTATTTTTAGTGTCATTCCTTATATTACAACTAAAATGTGATGTGGAATAACTTAGAAACATGGCTTAGGTTTTAAATAAAATTTTGTTATAGGATAGCAACATTAAAACTTGCAAAAGTGGTATAACTAATCTAAAATTTGACACACAATGGATGCACAGTAGGAAAGGGTATGGGTATCGTTTCTTTACGCTGAAATATTGTATTTTAGCTTTGATGTTGAATGCTTCATTTGATAATGCATGTTGCTATGTCAATGAGATAAATGATTGAATTGTTCTTGTTATTGTGTTAAAGTGGGGTTGTGGTGCCGAAGGGTTTCGGCCACCTCTCTTTTTGTTCATAGTAAGGGTGTGATTTGACGGTGTGGCCGGTTAGCGCCATCACCGAAGAACTATTAACCCCTGTGGGAGAAGAGAGCTTATCCTTTCTGTTGAAGACCGGGTAGTGGCTGGCGTCGAATAGAAGAGTTTGTGGTTGATTCTTTCAATTGCTCTTTACCATTCTAACGGTCGGTCTTGGTTGGTTTTCTTGATTTTAGTTGATTGAAACCAAAAGAAAAAAAAGGTGTTTGGTATTGGATTTTCGTAGATTGTTCTGTATGCGGTGTGTGGTTTTGTCTTCCTTGGTTGAAGACGAAGAAGAAGAGTCTAGTGTTGCGCTTCTTTTGGTCGCCTTTCCAGCTTTGATGCTCAGTTTGTTGATTGCTTTATGGGGAGAAGCATTCAATTTATTCCTGTGTTTGTCTTTCTCCAAGGTCAAAAGAGTTATTGCGGCGTCATGCCCTACCTGGTTGTCAGGGCTGAAGTTCTGTGGCTTTGTAGGAGTAAGTGGTGTGTGATTTCGTCATTTTACTGGTTTGAGAAATCATCTTTGAAACCCTTCTTGTTTAGTGAAAGGTTGGGGTTTGGTGTTAAAGTTTTATTTGAAAAGGATTACTTGATCGCTTGGTTCCCTTTCGAGAAAATTGTCTTTCAACCTTTTTCCTCTATGGGAGTCTTTGAGATTGAGTGTTTTGGAGAATTCCTTTTGCATGACCAAGTTTGGGTTTGTCTCATTGCAATTTTGAGAGTCAAGCTTCCTTATGAATTTGGGATGAGTTTTAAAACTAAAATGCTGCAAACAAAGTAAGTAGTCTTTTGACTGAAATCGTTTGTCCCTAGTAAGAATTGTTGTTTAGTATGTTATGTAGCATGTACCAATGTGGTTTATGAGATGACGTATTGTTAAGTTAATTTGTGAATTTAAACCATTCAAGGCGGTTGTTATCTCTAGCTTGAGAATAAATAGACTACTAGTGTTGTAGTTCACTCTGTAGCGAGAATGATTAAATGGGTTAATGTACATGCTTAGAATATGTTGCCTTGCTTTTAAAAGTGCTTATGATCATTGTTAATGTTAAAAGTTTAAACCTTGATGCATAGTTAAACATTAAGATGATGTAGACTGCTGTTATTGTTAAAGAAACCTTGCTGGTTGTTTAAAGATGTTCTAATCTAATGGATTAATAGAGAAATTTAATCGTGTTGACTAGTGACTTTAATTTGGAAGTTGATTAGAGTTGCTTTTTACGTTGTTGCAAACTACTAGTATATTTGGAAGTATGCAGTTGTGTCTCTACAATGCTAGTATTGATATCAATTGAGAAGACATAAGACTTATTGTTAATGATGTTGTTAAGGGCAGTGTTAATGCTAGTATTCAATCTATTTTAAATAGTTGGAGTATGTTGTGTGGTGGTAATTTTGTTATCACCACTGTATAGGGTAGCTAAAAGTAATGTTGTTGGTTGATGATCATGCCCATTTGTTGTTATTGATGACTAAGTAGTGGTGGTAACTGTTTAGATTACTCGTTGGAAAACCATGGTTAAATAGAAGAAAACTTTAACATGTTGCGATGGAATGAGCTTTGGATAATTAACATGATGAATGATTTTTTCCTTAATGAAAGTATAACTTAGAGTCTCACTTACGAATTCTTTCCTGTGGAGATAATATTTACATGTTGAAGTCGTTGTTTAACTGAATAAGGTTCCGTTGTCGAGACGTGAACATATAGGTGGTATGAAATTCATAGGTTGATCATGCTGAAAGATTTGTTGAAGTATTATGTTTCAAATTTAGAATAAGATGTATTATGATTTGGTGATCCGTGGGGATCATGTCAATGTAGTCTTGGTTGGGTGCCTTTGTGATAAGCATCTTAAACCTTAATTAAAAGTGTTGGGAATGGTAACTAGAGAAAGAAATTGTTATGTAAATTTTGTTAAATCCGGCTGGACTCTCTTGATGAGTAAATAGTGATTATTGAATGCTTAAATGGTAAGTGTAGTGGAATACAAGTTATGGTGGGATTCATGCTGAGCTGGTGTTTAAAACCTTTTGAACTGGTGTGGTTGTTTGCCATTTTGGTTGAATGCCTTCGGTCAAGGTATTCCTTGTGTTGTGTTTCCGAGTTTCCCTAAAATCCGTAGCTATTGGTGCCAATATTTGGTTTTGGCTATTTTGTTTAATTTGTGTTATGAGTATGGATTTACACCCAAAAGTTTTTGAGTGGATCGCGCTCCTTCGTGTTCACCTTGAATTATCTTTGGAATAAATTTTAACGGAAGAAGATGGACATAGTGGGTTGTGTTGGAAACTCTTGAGATTTAATCTGTAACTCTATTGGGCTAGAGTTGGACTTATTTGGAAAGTTTGTGTGATGTTTGCAAAGTGCTTCAAAAAGGTGGATTTTATGAACGTTCCATGAGTGATTTTGCTGGTGAAGTGTTTCTTTTGGGAATGAGTCTCTTTTTATTTTCTTTGAGAGAATTTGTAGCGGTTGTGGGTGCAGATGTTTGACTTGAGAATTGATGTTCTCTTCCAAAATTTTGCTTTTGGTTAAAATGCGGTGTTTATCATAAAAAAGATGATGAGCCAGGTCGGTGAGAAAGTCATATATGGATATATGACTAATCCGGAGTGCTCTTTAAAAGATTGCATCCATGTCATGAATTGAGATTTCCTGTGCTTTCTAGCATGAAAATAAAGAATGGATAAATGCTGGAATTTTGGTTATGTTACAGATTTGAGTTTCCCTTTCTATTTGAGAGATACTGTGATGGTTGTGGATTCTTGTGTGTGATTTGAGAAACGGTTCCCTTCCAAAATGTTGATTTTGGTGAAAATGAGACGTTTGGCTTTGGTGAAAGCGAGTTAAGATGCTTTGGTTGTTGAGAACTTCTGTCAAAGAATTGTGTGGAGTCTCTTTTTTTGTTTAAGTGCTCCCCGATGCGAAATGTATCACATTGTTTTGAGATTTGAGTTTTTCCTTTGCGGTTTGATTTAGGAAAAGAAAAAAAAAGTGGTATTTGGACGTTGTCAAATCTTTGTTCCAAAGTGATTTGTGGTGTTTTGGGATTCGAGTTGATGAATGTGGTTCATCCGGCTAAAGAGAGTTGCTTTTTGTTGGCATTCTCGTTGAGATATGAATGGAAATGCTTATGTAACTGTTGATTATATTGGAGGAATATACTCATGGGCTTGGTTGTTTTTGAGTGTGAATATGTGAGGGTGAGACCCTCTTAGGAAAAAAACCAATGGTGGTTTGGTAATAACTTTCAGCCCTAGCTTGGGCTAGTCGTAGAACTTTGGTTGTGGTTTAAAAGGTGGTTACGATGGAGGTTATAGATGCCGTGGTTTAAATTTTATGGAGAGTACCGTTTGGTGGTAATGAAGGTTATAGAAATTGTGATGTAAAATGTTCTGTCATGAACATTGTCTTAGCTAGTGTCCTTGGGTATGAGAAATGCCCGGAAGATGATAGAAAAAAAATGTAGCGTGGTTTGTGTTTGGAAAGGAAGTTATTGTCAATGTGGACTATGTATGTAAATGACATTGGTTAATTGTGGTTCCTTGTCAAAAAGGTCAAATAATTGGAAGAGATGGGATTTTGTTTAATTGATTCTTTGGAGGTTCTCGTTTAGAACCCCAATTATTAATAAGACACCGTTGGTGATTTATTGGTAGAGAGGTTGTTAAAGGAGATGTGATTTGCTTTCTTTGTGTCATCTTAAGTTTAATGAGATGTGGTAGATAGGTGGAGAAATGAAATTAAGGTTCTGTAAATGAAGTTGAAAAGGGAAGTTTTTCTGAGTTCATCAGGTTGGATGTGAGGGAAATATGAACTGTTTGATGTGAGGAGTTGGGTGTGATAATTTGATTAAGCCCTTTAGTGGGTGAAATCGTGGACTTCGGTTGACTTCTGCTAATATTATTTGGAATTAAAGTGAAGGTGGAACCGTGAGAGGTTGCACAAGTTGAGCTAAATCAACACTTTCTCGCTAAGTATTGGTTTTGAGAACTTGTTTGTCGATTGTTCCGGTTTGAGTCTTTGTGGGAATGTTTTGTGTTGCAAAGAAGTCTTTTGTCCCTTGGAGACTTTGTTGTTGTTTTTGGTGTTCTTTGGATTCGAGGTCGAATCCTGTATAAGGGGGGGGAATGTGACACTACGGAATGGTGTGACATTATAAAATGTGAAATTAGGGAATAAAACTATACGGTATGAGGTTTAATTGTGTTTCCGGGCAGATTTCGGGAGTTTGGGCCTCTTCGGGGGAGTTTGGGACTAAGGGGACGAGTCGTGGGCTTTAGTGGGAAGGTATTTGGGCCCATGAGGGAGGGGGAGACCAGGTTTTCCTGGCTTGGGGCGCCCTCCCCCTGCCATTGCTGCCCCCCACTTGCAAACCCTAGCCGCCACCTCTCTCCCCCACCTCCCCCACACGCGTCCACCTCTAGCCGCCTCCCCCATGCGCCATTTCTCCTCCCCTCCCCTCTCCACCCTCCTTTCTTGCCTAGGAGAGCTCCTCACCTTTCCATCCCGCTGTTTCCTCCCTCGGGAAGCTCCGCGACGAGGAGATCCGGCGGTTCCGGCGCGAGGAAGACGATCGGGGAACCCGGGAGGAAGGATTTCGGCGTTTGTTGTTCGTTGGGCTGACGTATGGTATGGGTGTTCCTTGGGGATGGTCTTGATGTTGTTCTAGAGGTTGATTTCATGTTTTTAGATCAAGTGGTGGTGCTGCCATTGGGTAGATTTGGGAGAAAACTAGAGTTGCCACGTTCTCTATTTCGGGCAGCATGAGCAGTCGACCTAGGGTTTGGGTTTTTCCCAATTTAGAATCGGAATTTGGTCGGCCGTCTGTTGAATAAGTTGTAGGTAATTTCAATACCTTTCGGTGGGTATAAAGAACGTCCAATTCCACCCAGCCGTTTGAAAGTTATGCTAGTTTTACCGAACATATTAAAGTCTGTGACGTGATTGGAACAGATCACGGTATTTTGTAGATTAAACAACTTTAGGGTCCGAATCAGCTTTTCCATATACTTAGAAAAAATTTGGAAATTTCCTAAGCTACGCGAGGATGTACTCGTTTATTCGATTCGAAGTCTTAGAACACGAGTTATGCCTTTTGGAAGGCTGCTGTCCCAACGGGACAGAACCTCTGTTTTTGGGTTTTTCAAGTAGTTTGTGATGTCGGGGTAGAAGAGTGTTTGCGTACTGTTTTATGGGAATGATTGTGAGTGTGTGGTACCTATGTACAGGTGGTGTGACCCCGGGAGTGCCCTCTACGTCTCGCCAATCCGTCGCCGTGGTTGAGGCAAGTGTATTGGAATGGGTAGCGAGTTGATGTTTGCTTGATTGGTTGAGATTAAAATTGAATACATGATATGTTCACATGCCATGCCTTAATGATTGCCAATGATATGATGAATATGTTTATTATGTTATGATGCCATGTGTTAATGTACAAAGTTATTTATGATGTTGGCATATTTGCATACATGGCATGATACATGGCCTGGGTGGTGAAAAAGTCATAACTAGTCCGGGGAAGGTCGGTGAGAAAGTTATGACTATTCCGGAGAGCCAATGAGTAAGTCCAACATCGTGATTCCATCCACCGCGGTGTATGGAAGCGAGGAGTAGGCACCCTCCATCTTCGGGATGGAAGGGGGAGAGGGTGCACACCGACGGGTGTGTACTCAACCATACCGGTATGAGTTTCCAGGAGATATGTGCATCGCATTGCATTGCATTGCATTATATGAGGATGTTATATGATGATGATATATGATGATGTCAATGATATGCTTACGCTATGAATATGAGATGTGTATGATGTCGTACGTGAAAAGTGGTGATGAAGGTATTAGAATGTATTTTCTTGTTCCATTGCAATATACTTGCTGAGTGATGAACTCACGCTTGTGTTTATGTGTTTTTCTTAGGTACCATGAAACCGGCATGCGGGAAAGGGAGCTAGTCACACATCATCACTTAGCACCACACATATAAACAATGACATGTTCTCTCCTTTAGTTGTGATGGTTAATTCACTAAACTAAATTGTGGTTTTGATGCTTCGTTGATTGTCATGAGTAAATGATTAGGCCATATTTGATATGTGACGGATAGACTTATATCTTTAGTTGTATGGAGGTTGAATTTTTGATTGGTCATGTTATTGCTATCGTTCATTATGCTATCTTGATATGTTAATATTATTGTTGCTTCAATTCATGGAAAAACAAAGGAGATGCTGCCGAAATTTTCGGTATTAGCATTTGCTCCTTTGCTGTAATTTACCTGTAATTGTGGTATTTAGAGGTTGCTTAGTCTATGTTTGGTAGTATTCGGGCATATTAAATGCCGGGGTGTTACATTTTTCCTCACAGTTTTGCTGCCTATAGGCATTGGTGCCCACCTGAGCAAACTGTTCCATGGTTCCCACCCGGGTCGCACCAGTTTAGTGGGTTTTTCCAAAGTCCTCCCCTGACCGCAGGTGAGTGTTGCTTTTGGGCTGTGCAATGCATCGTTCGTGCATATGTTACCTACTTCTAACCAACATCACCCCTAGGAGCCGAAGTTTGGGGATGAAGGAGGACTATCGGAGGGAGCCATCAACTTGGTAAATGATAGCCCGACCCCCTCAGCTGCCATACCCAAAGAGGATGAGGTTACTCAGGAGATGCCCCTGGTAACGTTTGGACCCGGACGGGAGCCAATCCTGCCTGCGCTTGGCATGGACGAGACAGCTAGTGGCCAGGGGTCAATCGTTCCTCCTTCTTGTGAGGAGCTTCTGCCCTAGGGCCTTGTAACACCCCAAAATTTTTCTTTTCTTAAATCCATGTGTGATTTGGTACTTTGGTGAATTTTTGGAATTTTCTGGAATTTATTTGGATTTATTTGGAATTTATTGGAATTTATTCCATTTTGAAATAATTAAAGAATTTAATTTTGCAAATAAAAATTTGTTGAAAATATTTTATTTGAGTCCAAAATGTTCCAAAATATTTTCCAGAATTTTTCTGGAATTTTTCTGAGTCTTTTGCTATTTTTAATGATTTAATTGAATTTCTGGGAATTTAATTGGATTAATTAAATCGAGTTGGTTTCACTGTTCATCCGACCGAGCCCGAGTCAGACTCGAGTTCGAGTCCGACCCGAGCCCGACCGCGCCCGTGGTCAAGCCGAACCCGCTCGCTGGAACCCTAACCGCGTGACCGTTGGATCTTGATCCAACTGCCACGATTGAGCCACGTCACCGAGCCCGAGCCCAACCGAGCGGCTACCGCCGAAGTCCGACCGGACCCAAACTTCGCGACCGTTGGATCTCGATCCAACGGTGTCTTGCGCTGCACGTCACCCTACCGTGTCGCCGCCGGGACTCTGCCGCGCAGCGGAGCAGTCTCGGTTTTAAATGCGTTTCACAGGACGCCGAGGGCTCTATTTATTGCGCTGCCGCCGCCGTCGTGACCGCCAGATTCATTGGCGCTACCAGAGTTCTAGACAACGCCGCCGAGCCGCCGTCTAGCCGCAATCGCCGCCGGTTGCCGTAGCGTTCCACCGTAGTTTTCGCCGATTGCCGCCGTCTCCGTCGTCCTCGCCGCCGTTGAGGTCGATCCGAACCGGAGGTCAAGCCGCGTCGGAAGGGACCTCTCACCTCGCCGAGCACGCCCAAGCGCCGCTGCCGTGGTCGCTGCCCCCAATCCCGGCGAGCCGCCGCAAGCCATCGCCGGACCGAAGCTCGCCCGCCGTCCGATTCCGATCCAACGTCCCAGATTGCGCCACGTCATCTCACGGTGAGATTCCGTCCAAAATCCCAGATCCAATCTCGACCGTTGGATCTAGATCCAACGGTCCAGATCAAACGCGTTAACCCAAACGCGTGAGAGCCAGATCTAATCTGGGCCGTTGATTTTCAAATCAATGGCCGAGATTGCGCCACGCGTCCGGGAAGGCTGACCGCCGCGGTCAGCGCCGTCCACGCGCGCGTGCGTGTGACGCTGACACGCGGGGCCCGCATGTCAGCGGCCCAGCCACCCTGCACCATGACGTCACACTGACGTCATGGCGGGCTCAAGATGTCGGGCCGGCCGTCCCAGCCGAGCGCCGACGCCAAGAATGACGCTGGCCGGTCCCACTCGCTGGTGGCCGAGCCTCACGACGCCGCCAGTGACGTCACCCGAGGGGGACCCACCTGTCAGTGACACAAGGAGCCGTGGACCGAGTCCACGGTAGACCCGAGCCGAGCGTGGACCAAGTCCATGGACCGGCTGACGTCAGCAGACCAATCAGAGGCTGACATGTGTCTAGGCTGACGCAATAATTAATTTCCGAAAAAGAAAATGATTTATTAATTCGAAATAATGATTTCAGATTTGTTTCAAACTTCAAACGCTTATAACTTTTGCGTTTCAACTCCGATTTGAGTGATTCAAATTTCTAAATTTGTATAAAATTGAGATCTACCTAAATATAAATTTTATTTAATTGTTGGACTAAAGTTTTTCTCTGTAAAATTATTTAATTGATTATTTAAACTTTAAATAATCATAACTTTTGCGTTTTAACTCCAAATTTGACGATTCCAGTTTCTAAAAATTCATAAAATTATGTTCTCCCTGTTTATGGATTTTATTTGGATGATTGGATACTTTTTGCCTATTGTTTATTCGTGTATTTGCTATTTGCACGCTTTACGAGTAGACGTTGAAGTCTTTGGAAGGATTTGAAGGAGAAGTATTGACTCAGGATCCAACTCAAGACCAAGAACAAGTACTTTTTGAAGGCAAGTTGTGCTTTGACCATGTTGATCCTATTTCGAAATCTATTTTGATTTAACCTATTGCATGCTAGTTCAATTAGAAAATACTTTATTTAAATTTGGGGAATTAGATAAATACCAATTTCTTTGTATGACACCTTGATTACTTAAGTATGTGCCATGACCCCTTGTCACCCTAGTTGTGGTTTACTAGTTGGACATTATTAACTTGCCAACATGGGTTTTAGACCGTTGTAGTAAATCGCTTAGACACGCTACGTGCTCATGACATGATTTTGGACAAACAAATGTTAATATTGACTTAATGATATATTGAACCTGTTTTGGAAAGGTATCATGTGATGTTGATGGCACGTGGTGCATGGTAATCAAGCGGGGTTTGATAAATAGTTTTTCGGCCGGGGCATGTGGCAAGAATAATCAGTGGGCGGTTGTGGCATTGGGGATGTTGATTTGGTTCTTGGGTAGTCTTGCCCTGGTCACCCTAAGGACTTAACCTTGCAAGCCTTTGAACTGGGTCTAACGTGCAACCACATGTCTGTAATGGGACGGACCTAGTTGACTAAGTTGCTAATAACGCACTGTGGGACCTCGGGAGGTCAACTACACCCTTTGTGTAAGTTGTGCGGAGGCGTCTGGCCGAGGCCAGGTACCCATCTAACGGTTGATTGGCCTAAACTTCGCCTTAGCTAAGGGAAGGGTTAGTGTGCAATAACCGGGGAGGACCACTTGTATTGTTAGAAGTTTCCGAAAGACTTTGTTACGGGAACTCGCCTTTGTGGTGTTTATTGTATCTTGTGGGTAAAGTGCATAACCTCTGCAGAGTGTAGAATCTATTCGAATAGCCGTGTCCGCGGTATTGGACATCGCTCGGGAATTACAGTCAAGGGTTAGATTTTCTCAAAAATAACTTGGATTTGAAAGGTTGGGTTGGATTAATAATGATGTTGATGGAAATGTGGATTAGGATGGGAAAGATGTTTATTAAACTCCTTGAAAAGTTACCTATGCTATACTTGTTTCTACCGCTCGAATCTACTTATGTTACTTGTCAAATGTTTCATCGCAAATATACCTTGAGCTATTCCTTTGTACCAAGCCATGCATATAGTATATTAGCCTGCATTCTGCATGACTTGCTTTGAGTACCAAGTACTCACCCTTGCCACAATAAAACACCAGTTGAAGAGGAGACTACACGGCTTTGGAGGAGGAGCTCCAAGAGGATCCGTCTACTTAGGAGCGAGCCGGTCGGTTACTGTGGTATACTGGATGGCGCCACGAAGTTATTTGATTTTCCGCTGCTACTATTTCTCTCTTAATAAGTTTCGCCCTGCGAGGCATACATTTGTAACTTGACCATAAGGTCGAGTAACCAGTTTGACTATTTAAATAAAGTACTTTATTAGTATCGAGTGGTATGATTGTGATATTTACCGATGTTAAGACTGTGTGCACTAGCGTGTTCCTGGACTAGTGCTGAATACACAGAGGGTCCGGATTTGCAAATTCGGGGTCACGACAGGCCTTCTCAACTCTCCAAGCGGTCTTGGACGCCGCCGCCCGACCAGGTGAGCTTCAACCCCTCCCTTGGCTGTTACGAGTTTAGCTCTGACTTTATACAACAACTGATGGATGAAAAATGAGATGAACTGAGGGACAGCCTTTGAGGATCAACCGCGCCCCCACAGTTGCCACCTCGAGCAACGCTTCATTTGACCAGCACCCAGGTATCGTTGATGCTTTGTGTGACCGTTATTGCCTGGCCCTTGTTATTTGGTGACATACTTGATTCATAGGTTGACCCGGTAGATGTCATCACGCCTCCTGCCATGGCTGGCTCCCAGGCCAGACCATCAGAATCAAATCCTCTAAGGAAGAAATTATGAATCCGATATCCCATGGCCAAGTGAGTCTTCTCTTTTTTTGTGTTTTTCGGTATTCTATCGACATTTTGACGGCCGAAAAAATGTCTCGTAGGGGGACGACGGACGGTGGCTGGTCGAGAAAAAATCCTACCCCCGCCGGTTCTGCCGGCGCCACAGCTTCCCCGACACCATACCTTCTCTTTGCCTTCGGCGCTTGCTCGAGACTGGCGCGAGGCGAAAGATGCACTGATTAGACTCGGAGCCTTTCTTGAGCGGGCCTGCTAGTAGCTCACGGCTGCCCGCCAAGAGGCTTTCGACGCGAAAGCTGAGTTGGCGGCTCTCCAAGTTCAACTAGAGGCGGCCCAAGCTGAGACGGAGAAGGTGATCCTCGAGAAGGGGCAAGTCGAAGCTTGGGTGGAGGCCCTGCATGCCCAATTGCAGTCGGACCCTTGCTAATATATGACGGACGCGGCTTGAGGGGCTGCTGCATTCGTGCTTAGCATGGTGAAGAGTCATCATCCGGACCTCGACTACCGCTACTTAAACGAGGGTTTCACGGGCAACCCGGTTGAAGCCGCCGACCATGTAGAATACTTCAAAGATTTAGCCGCAACCTTAGTGGACATGATGGGTATATCATTCATGGATGAGGATGACACGGGCCCGAACCCATGACGCACTCAACCTTCTCTTATGTTTTTTTGTAATGTTATATGCTTATCAATGGTAAAGACCTTGCTTGCCTATTGTGTTGTGTCCTGCCTTCTCCTTATCGATGAGAAAGAGTAGCACATCATAGGTGCAAGTTTGCTTTAGTACTTCTACAGCTCTTCTCAGATTATCCCTTTGGTTGCTACACTTGTGATTTTTACCTGCACACTTTCTGTGAACCTCTATTAGGTTGAGACGTGTAACATCCCAAATTTGTGCTTTTATTTAATTTATTGAGTTATTTGAATTTTTGGAATTTTCTGGAATTTATTTGGATTTAATTTGAATTTATTCCCTTTTGAGTTAATTAAATATTTTAAAAATTTAATAAAATTTTGTTGGAAATATTTTATTTGAGTCCAAAATGTCTCAAAGTATTTTCTGGAATTTTTTTGAGCATTTTGCTATTTTTCTCTATTTAATTGAATTTCTAGAATTATTTTAAACATTAAATCGTTGAAAAACCCTAATGGGTTTCACTGTTGGAGCGACCTGAGTCAGACTTGAGTCCGACTCGAGTCCGATCGAGCCGGATCGCACCGGACCGAACCGCGTTCGCGTGGACCGTTGGATCGCCCAACGGCCAGGATTGAGCCACGTGTACGCATGCTTTGAACCATTGGATCGAGATCCGGTGGCTGTGCTCGTGCCCGCGTGTGCGCATGATGGAGGTCATTGGATCGAGCCACGCGTACGGCCGAGATTGCACCACGTCACCCGTCCGAGTTCCGTGCCGGAATCCGTCGCCCCGTACCGGCCTCGCCGTGGAATCCGCGCGTATCTCGATGTCCAAGCCTGTATTTAAGGCGTGGGTGCGTGCCCGAGGATCGCCTTTGCCCTGCGCAACTTTTGCCCTAAGCGCCGCTGCCAGTAGAGCCCCACTGTGCCCGTGATTGCTCGCCGTAGTTCTTTAGGGTTAGCTTTGGGTTTTAGCAAGTGTTCGTGCTAAAAACGTGAAGCAGGGTTTCTTGCCTTGAGCATACAAGACAAACACCGAGTTTGCAAGACGTGCCAGTCAATTTGACCTGTAATTGACAAGGTAGAATTTATAAGGAATCAAAGCCGATAAAAACAATGATTATCGGCTTAACGCTAGTCGGCTAAAAGCCGATCAGGAGATAACTAGATCAACCTGGAGGTTAATCCGAATACAAGGCGAAATCAGCTTTGAGAAGGCGATGCGCAACAAAACAAAGCAGATCGAACCTGGGTGGAATTGGCTAAAACCAACAGTCGGCGATGCCCAACTCTGTTGATTTCGTCGACTTACAGAGAGGTGTTTGTAAATCTAAAATGATGTAAAAAGGAACTGTAAAAAGTAAATTTGTGTGGTATGTTGGATTGATCCCTTTATCGCCCCACGGCCCGTCCCTTTTATAATGCTCTGGCCAATCTGAGTCACACATGGACATGGCAGCTATATCCGTATCGGTCCTTGATCCAATTCCTTTTCCTTGTTAGAAACAGATTCTCTTTCCGATTCCCTTGACGCCGGTTTATCTCTTCCATAAAAACCTTTATATCCAAATTGAACCGATTTCACCATAAACGCCGAATTCTGGTGCAAACATATGCCCCCCATTTTTGGAAGATAACTTGTTATTTTCCAAAAATTCTGTCGGCTTTACTCCCATATCGGCTTATGGGAGAATCTTTCTTGAGAACCACCCCATTAACTGTGCCGTAATAATCTCGGTGCGTTTTAAATGCACAACTGTTCCCGCCTGTTCGCCTTTTTTTCACCGCAGTATAAATATGGGGGCCCCACGGTCATTCGCACGCTCTCAAGCTCTCGCATCACAGATCATCGGCTTCCTTCGTCTCTCTCTCTTTGAAACTGGCTGAAATGGACCCTTCGCAGGTATTCCCGATTCCTCAAAGTTTTGATCAATTTTACCTAGGACCGATAGGTACCATGCAAGCAGATACGGTCATAAATGACGAGATCCCTAGGCTCCCGCTGTCGGCTGTTGGGTATAATGTCTCTGAGTGGGGAAAGAGCTTTAGAGCCTGGCCCACGAATCTGAAGGGATGGAGGTCTTGGTTCATTAGGGTGTCGGCTCAAAAAAGGGTAGAATGGGAAAGAATGGGAATAGCCGAGTCCTTATCTTTGAGTCTAGCCGTCCCTGAGGCTAATGAACCCATGGTAGCCGCGGCTTGTTACTTTTGGTCAGATTCTTTTAACGCCTTCCTCTTCCCATCTGGCCCGATAGGCCCTACTTTGCTTGACGTAGCCCAACTATGCTGCCTAAGACCAGATGGGGATCAGCTATCGGCCTTTAGTGGGAAACCCATTTTCAAGTTAATCCAAAAGAAAGGCGAGGGTTGGCATAAGTATATCCAAAATAATAATAAGGTCAATGGTCAGGTTTCGGCTGAAGAGCATATCGCTTTTCTTAACCTTTGGTTAGACCGATATTTATTCTGCGGAGCTTCCCTTGGCCCAACCCAATCTTTTCAGCTGATAGCAAAACGTTTAATGGAGGGTTGTTAGCTTGCTCTTGGCAAGATGTTTTTAAGGGCGGTGTATCAGATGATGTATGTGATCCGTAGCCGACTCTTTTCTTGTTTTGCCAATTTCGTTATTGGCAATATTGGAGGGCCCTTATGGTTTATCGAAACGTGGCTCCATTGTATGTTTAGTCGATCTATCCTTTCTGAGCCCTCAGGGAGCTTAATCTTCCCTAGAGAGGATTACCCAGAGCATGTGGTCCCCCAGTATAGAACTAGCCGATCCTATGGAGAGAGATTTATCATGTCTTCCGCTGGTGAACTAAAAATGGAGCCAGGCGGCTTGCACAAGTACCTCAGCTTTTTTCTGACTTTAGACAGAGCTTCTTTTGGCCAGCAGGATTTCTTTCGCTACACTGATGTAGTCAATTGTCCATATCCTTCCTTCACTTAGATGCCGATAGTTCTTCGATGCCCCAGTCCACCTTAGACTTGTACAAAATCATACTCTCTCATTGCATTATCCATGTCGGTTTGAACACCCGCAATCGAACATTTCAGCCATCTTACGAATTTTACCATCCTTCGGTTTACGCCCGACAATTGGGTTTTGGGCAGACCATTCCTTCTTTTCCTTTGTTGTCTTGTGTTGAGCCCCGATGTCGGGTGACTAACAGTATTGCTGCGGAAGTTGTACTTGAGGTAGCCGACGGACTACAAATTCTCTCAATGCCACGCTTTGTTCTCAATTCCCATCGGTCGGCTATTTTCTCATAGTGGTGGTCTAGGATATCAGAAGCTCTACTTCTAGACAGAACTCCGTCGGCTATAATCCTTTCATTTTTGCCTGATTTCCATGAGCCGACGGTAGCCTCTAACTACAGCGAGAGCTCTGGTTATACCAACTCTTCAATAGCTGTAGAGGTACCGGTGTCTACATTTCCTCTATTTCCGCTGGTAATTGGCTTTTACTAAAAGAATTTTCAATCTTCTCAGGGTATCCGAATACCCAAGGTGCCCAAAGTATAGCCCGTGGTGCCGACCGCTTGACCCAAGGTGCTAATGCTGCCCGAAACAGAGAACGTGGCAACTTCTAGATCTAATCTAATCTACTCAATTCCAGCACCACCAATTGATCTAAAAACATGATAAAGACCCTTAGAACAGTACCTAGACCAACCCCAAGGATTCCCATGGCCATACCTTCGCCCAACGCACAAAAACCCAATGGATCTCCTCCCGGATCGCTCCTCGCTCCTCGCTCCAACGGATGGATCTTCGAGGTGCAGGGGGTGGGGAGGCCACCCTAGGGCAGCAAGGTGGGTGGAGGACAGGTGGTGGAGAGGTGGGGAGCAAAGGGGGCAAGGAGAGGGGGCGCACGGCCAAAGGGGAGGAGAGGGGATGGGGCGCAAGAAGGGTAGGGGAAACCCCTTTTACCAGCCCCAAACCTGTTTCCTAATCCTAAATGGACTCATACTCCATCCCACCAAAGCCCACAACCCCCTCTTTTAGGCCCAAACTCCCGCGGAAAGGCCCAAACTCCCGGAAACGGCCCGGAAACGCAATTAAACCTCCTACCATATGGTTTTAACCTCCAATACCATATTTCATAATGTTTTTGAGCTCAACATTCACTTTTTATAAGGTTACGACACTCCGTGGTGTCACAGTCTTCTAGGGTCCCTGGGTGGAGTGCCTGCATAAAAATCCACATTATTACAAATATAACATAAGAGAAGGTTTCTGCTAGGGTCCCTGGGCTATACGGGTAGCACGGGCTATACTTTGGGCACCTTGGGTATCCGGAGTCCATCCCTGTCGGACTTGGCTCGTCAGCGTCCTCCGAGTAAGTTATTTTCTTGCATCGGCTTATATGTTTCTTGTCTTACCGATATTAACCTGAATTTCCCTTCAGAGAGGAAGAAGAAATCTGTCAAGCGTTCACCAAGACCTGTGAGGCGTCAAGTTGATCGTTCCCCGGAACATTCATCTACTGACGTAAGTCTTGCTTTGTTAATCAAGTGGAATATTGGTTTGTAGCGCTAATCACTGCCTTTTGTTCTCTTTAGCAATCTCCATCGGTACAGGTAGCGGGAGTTTTAGCCGATCTCCAAGGTACCTCGTCGGCTATTCCTCCGTTGCTGTCCCAGACGCTACCCATAGTGCCGCCCCCGACGATTGATGTTTCTGACTCCCCGGCATTGCTGACGGATTCGACCGATCTCATGGGTTTCACTCTGAATAAACTTGACGACCCAAAGGTACTGGCCACCGACGACTACCCGGTAGATATTCAACGTATAATAGCTGATTCCACACCTGCATCGGCTGTTGTAACTGCTAAGCCAGGCATGCAAGAACGCCTCAATCGTCTCTTTCATGAAGTGATGCAGTCGGAGGCAGCCCTTCTAGCAGATACACAGCCCTTAAGGAATGCCATGGCGGCCGTGCAAGCCGATCTCCCTCCTGCAGCCATGAGTGCGCTGTTAGACGTCTGTCACTTGGACGCTCGCCGGTCGGAGGTGGAGTCGGCCAAGCTCAGGACCGAACAGAGGAAGGCTCAACAATCCGATCAACAAATCTTAGACAAGCTCATAGCTGATGCCAAGCTCCAGAAGAGTGCATTTGACCAGGGTACTGCCGCCCTCAAGTTGACCAAAGGCCGGGCTCAAGAGTTGGAATCGACAAAAAAACGGCTTGAAGAGCAGCTGGCCTTGGTCACTAAAGAGCTTGCAGAATGCCAGATAAAAATCACCGACTCGACGTCCCTGCTGGCAACTCAGAGGCGGTAGATAGGTGAAGTCTTTGCTCAAGTCAAAACTCAATCGGCCAAGATGGTCCCTATCCCTGGCAATTCAATGGCCGATCAGCAATAGATTGATAGCGTTCAAGCCACCATCGACAAGGCAGCAGCGGCGCTATCGGCTTTGGGAGCTCACTTGCCTGGATCCGGTCTGCATTGATTTGAACATACGTCGGGTGTTGACTCACTTTTAATGAACTATTTGATGGTACTAGCTATGCAGCTGACCCTTTGTAAACAATGTTTTAACTTCCGCTATGATGTAAACAATCTTTGGATGGTGTGGTGCAGAACAGCTTTTGGATGATTGATTTGATCGGCTATGTAACCGATCTTATATGTATATATGCTTTGTAATTGGTCTCTCACCGATGTCTATTCCTGTGTTTAGGATCCAACCCATACGCTAGGGTAGTATGCTTTCAAGTACTTTCCATTGATTGCTTTAGGCAAGACCAATTCGTCTAGGGTCTCAATTATGTACGAGTTTCCGTCAATCGGCCGATTTATTTTATAAGGCCCCTCCCACGTTTGAGACCACTTGCCAAATCGGTTATCTTTAGAGCCGATAGGTGGCACAGTTTTCCATACTAAATCTTCTTAGTTAAAAGATTTTGGCATTACTTTCTTATTATATGACTTGGCAACCCTTTCCTTGTTCCTTCTAAGCCGATCCAATGTAATCAGCCTTAGTTCGGCTAAGTCGTCAAGATTGTCTAGCATCGCTTCCTTGTATTCATCGGTCAATAATTTATCCTGTTTAGCTACCCTGACCGAATCGATGTTGATTTCTACAGGTAAAACGGCTTCTTGTCCATATACTAGCTGAAAGGGTGACAGTTTAGTCGATCCATGGTAAGATAGCCGATAAGCCCATAAAGCTTCTGATAATATTGAGTGCCATTTCCTTGGTTTTTCCTTGATTTTTCTTTTTATCAATTTTATTAGCGTCTTGTTTGACGACTCTGCCTGTCCATTGGCTTGAGCATAAAAAGGGGAGGAGTTAAGTAGTTTTATCCCAAGACTTTCTGCAAATTCTCTGATCTCCTTAGACATGAACACTGTCCCTTGATCGGTCGTGATTGTCTGGGGAATCTCAAACCTATGGACGATGTGTTCGTTGACAAAAACGATTAATTCTGTACTGGTGACCTTTTTAAGTGGTATGGCTTCTACCCACTTTGAGAAGTAATCAGTTGCTGCTAGAATAAACTTATGTCCCTTGCTGGATGATGGAAATATCTGGCCGATTATGTCTAGACCCCATCCTCTGAATGGCCATGGTTTGATGATCGGGTATAAAGCCGATGCTGGTGCTGACTATATGTTGCCAAACTTTTGACATGTTTGGCATCCTTTGTAATACTTGAAGCAGTCCTCTAACATTATCGGCCAAAAATATCCTGTTCATCTTAGCATCCATTTCATTTTATGGGCCGATTGATGCGATCCACAAATCCCCTCGTGGGCTTCTCCCGTTGCTATTTTGGCTTCCTCTGTCCCCAAGCATCTTAGCAACAAGCCTTCCATGGTTCGAAAGTATAATATGTCTTCCAGTAGAACGTATTTGAGTGCTTTACGCATGACTTTCTGCTCAGTCGGCTTAGATGGATCTAATAAATAATCCCTTATTTCTGTTCTCCAGTCGACAGGATGGACACACATGATCGGCAAATTGTTTAGCTCGATTGATTCCTGTCGGCTTTTTCCTTCATAACCTGACGCACGTTGTGCCAATAAGTTTGCCTTGTCATTGACTTCTCTGGGGATGTGTTTTATGGAGAACGTTGTGAATGTCTCAATAATTCGGAGGCATTGATGCAAGTATTGAGCCAACGTATTGTCATTGCATCGGTATTCCCCTTTGACCTGTTGCACAATTAACATTGAATCCCCGAAGGCTTCGACGTCCTTTACTCCGATGCTGTCCAGCAACTGCAGCCCTCTTAGCAGTCCTTCATACTCTGCTTGATTGTTAGAACATCGGCTATTTAGCCGATACATGAACTCAAAGTCTTGTCTTTTTGGCGAGACTAGAACTATACCGATGCCTTCACCCTCTTGGCAAATGGATCCATCAAAGTACAATTGCCAAGGAGTCACATCGGCTGCCCCAGTTAATGTAGCACTCCCTGTAATGAAATCGGTTGTAGCCTGTCCTTTCACAGATTTAGCCGATTTGTATATTAAGTCGAACTCGGTTAAAGCATACGCCCATTTACCAAGTTGACCTCGCAAAATCGGTGCGGATAATATGTATTTAATTACATTGGTCTTGCAGGCTATAACGCATTTTGATGTCAAAATATAATGCCTTAACTTGGTGCAAGCAAAGTATAAAGATAAACATAATTTTTCCACTGGTGGGTACCTGATTTCTGTGTCCAAAAGATGTCGGCTTAAGTAGAATATGGCTCATTCCTTTCCATCGGCTTCCTGTGTCATAACTGCCCCTATCGTATCTCCTTCAGCTGATATATATAATTTGAAAGGTATGCCATTCTTCGGGGCGACTAATACTGGTGGGTTCATCAAATAATTTTTCACATCATCGAAGGCCCTCTGTTGATCGGCTCCCCATTCAAACTCTTGGTCATCTTTTATCTTCAATAGCGGTGTAAAGGCACAAATTCGCCTGGACAGGTTTGAAATAAAGCGTCGCAAGTAATTGATTTTGCCTATCAATACTTGTAACTCCTTTTTATTTGTTGGTGGCTTAATATCGGCTCTAGCTTTCAGCTTTGCTTGGTTTACTTCAATCCCTTTTTCATGCACTGTAAACCCAAGGAACTGCCCAGCTGATACTACAAAAGCGCATTTGAGCGGGTTCATTTTTAACCCGTGTGCCTGTGTGTTTTCGAACATCTTTTCCAAATCGGCTAAGTGTTGCCAATCTTCTTTGGATTTCACTACCACGTCGTCGATTTAGATTTCCACAGTATTGCCGATTAAGTTATGGAAAATATGGTTCATAGCACGTTGATAAGTGGCGCCGGAATTTTTTAAACCGAACGTCATAACAGTCCATTCGTAAAGCCCTAAAGCTCCTGGGCATCTGAAGGCTATTTTGGGTATATCGGCTTCTGCCATGAATATTTGATTATATCCGGCATTTCCATCCAAAAAACTTATGATTTTATTTCCAGATGCGGCATCGATCAGCATATCGGCTATAGGCATCGGATATTCGTCTTTCAGTGTGGCTTTATTTAAATCTTTAAAATCGACACACACTCGAAGCTTGCCGTTTTTCTTTCTTACAGGGACGATATTTGAGACCCACTCAGTGTATCGGCAAGGCCTGATAAACTTGGCCTCAAGAAATCGTCCTACCTCTTCTTTTATAGCATCGTACAGTATGGGGTTAAATCGCCTCGGGTACTTTTTGAATGGCCGATACCCAGTTTTTATAGGTAGCCGATGTTCGACCAGTTGTCGCCTTAAACCTGGCATTTCATAGTATTCCCATGCAAAGCAATTTTTGTATTTTCTTAGTATCTCGACCAACTTTGCTTTGTAGTTAGGCTCTAATCTAGCACTTACAAACGTTGGTCTTTTCCTATCTCCTTCTCCGATGTCGACTTCCTCGAGCAAGTCGGCAGAGGTAAAACCTTGCCCTCGTCTCTCTTCTTCGAAATCTTCAATAGCCTCCTCGTACTCACCTTGCCGATAGCTCTTTGTCTTCTCCTACAACTTTACTATTGTTTTGGACTCCATCTTCTTACTACTTCGCTTGTCCGATCAAAAGTGTTAGGTTTGACACTGATCGGCTTGAATCCTGACACTGATCGGCTTGAATCCTGATTTCTCGATGCAGATGAAATCACAATCGTCTAACACCTTTCCTGATATGCACTCGGCCTCTTCGTGTGGCCAATTAGTATCAGGGCTGGCCATAGCAATATGAGCCGATGTATCAGCGGGTATAACTTCAATCGTATCGCCGCTCCATTGTACTAGTTTCTGATGCATAGTCGATGGTATGCAACATTTAGCGTGGATCCAGTCCCGTCCGAGGAGCACACTGTAATTGCCCTTTGCTTCAATCACAAAAAATGCAATCGACAAAGTTTTACTGCCGACTGTTAATTCTGACATCATTACCCCTTTTGCTTCGGTGGGATCCCCCGTAAAGTCGTTTAACACCATGTTCATCTTAATCAAATCTTCATCGGCTTTGCCCAATTTCTTAAAAGTGCTTAAAGGCATAAGATGGACTGTTGCTCCACCATCAACCAACATCCGTGATATTGGTCGGCCATTGATATGCCCTTTGAGATATAATGGCTTTAGATGTCGATGCATATCTTGTGGTTTTTCGAATACGGCATCTGGCGCACCAAGGCACAACTGGGCGAATACTTCCTCAGCCGATTCTTCCCCTGTTTTGAATTCTGCGGGCAAAGTAAACACCATATTTATATCTATTGGCGGTGTATCGTCTCGGATCATCGGAGACCCGGATTCAACCAATTGATCTGAATCACTATCGGCTTGCTCCTTTCTCCTCCATTCTTGTCTCCCAATTGGTGCAGGCCTCAACTTATTAAACACCCGATCTCGTTCTTTCTCCCTTTTGGTTTCCCTCTCTTCTTGTGTCTTCAGCTGTTGAAGCCTTCTGCGTTGTGATTTGCTCAGACCCGAAGGGCACCACCTTGGTTTAGGTTCTTGTCGACGATTGGAGAACGGCTCCCGTCGAGCTTACTTGTTGAATGGGGGATCAACAGAGCCCCGTCGTACGGATCGAAGAGGTCGTTCGAGCGATGCGAGTTCGGGAGAAGAAGAGAAGAGGGGACACGGTGTTTATCCTGGTTCGGGCCTCCCTCTGCCGGGATAACAGCCCTACTCCAGTGTATTCTGTTCTATCTCCTTTTTTTTCTCCCCCCCCTTACAAATCTTCAGGGGGGGTTTAAATAATACGACTATAGGTACCAAAAAAGGCAACTACCTCCTGGGATCACGCTATGTATCCATATCCGTGACCCGCCGTCCTTGATTCGCGCGCTGTTTTGAATTTCGGGTATGATCTCCCTTGATCTTCGGTTGATTGGTTGGCTCCTTCCTTCTTCGTAGCGTTCGCCGGGCCCCCCGACCAAATACCCGAGTAGGTCGTGGCCTCTACGAGCATGCTTGCTCGTGGGGTGGGGCGTGTTTGGTGCTTCTGCGAGTAAAGGTGAAGACGCGTATGCTCGGAGGAGAAGGGGGGATGCTCGTTTCATTCTCCCGAGCATCTTCTTCTAGTATTGCTTGGTCGGCGGGTTTAGCTTTTCACGGGGGTACCGTGGTCTTTTGCCAGATAGCCAATCCCCGACAGCTAGCCCCCGAGGTTCAAGCGGGGAACCCTCGGGCTTCCCCTTGAGCCTAAGAAGACTTGAGGGGGGATTGAATTTCTTTTGGCCGTGGCTTACGACCATTTTACGTCGGGAGACGAGCTTCTTTACCCGCCGCGTGCTTACTCCGCGTGGGCGCGTCGTTTGGTTGTTCTGCGGTTCCTTCTCAGAGAAGCCTTCCTGCAACGGTACGGCAGTTTCTTGGAAAGCGGCGCTTTCTCTGGCCAGGTGTCGTTACGTGATAGGCGGCGATTTTTATCCCGTCCCTTCACTGTCTTTTTAACCCTTTCTACCGGGAGAGGTCGGAGTTACACCGTGTCTCCTTGCTCGTCTTCGGCCAAAAAATCTTCCAAGAGCCCTAGTGCCCAAGAACCCTTTTCGCTCTCCTTCCTTCTTTGGCCATGGCGCGTTTCAAGGTCAGCCAGATGACCCGAAGGAGGCTCCAGGTGCTCACGGATGAGGGGTACGTCGACCCAAGCTCGGGTCGAGTGCCCGGGGGCGACGCTGCGCAAGACCGGGAGACGGAGATCGTCTCCTGTGAGTTGTACGTCATCAACGGGCTTCGTCTGCCCGAGAGCGACTTCCTCGCCTCCGTGCTTGCCTTCTGTGGGTGCGAGATCTCTCATCTCCACCCCAACTCTATCCTTTCTCTCGCAATCTTCTCCCATCTTTGTGAGGCGTACGTGGGTGTAGTGCCCACGGTTAGCCTTTTCTTTCACTTCTACTCCCCCTTCCGCACCGGCCGATGGCTCACGGCTATGCGTTTATCTTCGCCTCCGGCCCAACCGACCATACGAGTACCCTCTTGTTGCTTTGAAGGACTCGGTGTCGGGTTGGGCCGACCTCTGGTTCTACCAGAAGAAGGCGGAGGGGTCCCAGTTGGTCTACACTGGGGAGGACGCTCCGCCTACTGAGACGGCGCGCCCGCCCGTGCAACCTGAGGAAGAGCGGGTGCTCAGGACGATCAGTGAGCTCGCCCAGATGGGGCTCATCGGGTCGAGATATCGCCCGGACTTTACTCTTCAACCGGGTGTCCCCCCTGAGGCGCCGCGAGCACCCCTTCTTCGAGGCGACCGGGTGGCATGACTTCACCCGTGAGGACAACGCAGGTATGTTCCTGGACCTCTTTCCCGAGCATCGCTGCTTTCTGGTGATCGGTGCTATATATATATATATATATATATATATATTGTTTTAATCTTCGGTTGTGACGCAGCTCCGAGGACGGACTGGGTTGACGAGAGGGTCGCCGAGATGTTCGGTGCCCCGAAGGAGAAGGAGCTGACGCCCAATCGTCAGATCCCCAAGAACGTTTTTGACCGCGGTGACGCGGTTAGTACATCTTCCTGCTTCCGCCCGAGGGCATGTTTTCCGAGCTTATTTCTCCCGATCTCTGTTCGCAGGAGAAGGTCGCCCTTGACCTTGCCGTGTCGAAGGCCGCAAATACCGCTGAAACCAAAGACTTTGGCCAGGGGTTCCCGCAAGAGGTCGGCGGGTCGAGGTCGCCAGGCATCCGCCTCGCCTCCCCGCGCCAAGCGGTCGAAGCGCCGAGCTTCGACCAGGACCACCACGCCGCACCTTGAGTACGCCGACCGCCAGGAGGTAAGCGAACTCCGAACCTGGTATGATGACTTCAAACGAAGGAGGCCGGAGCTGATGGGCCGATTGGAACAGCTCGCCGAGCAGGCGAGGAAGGCCGAGGAGGAGGCCAGGTCCCTCCCGACCAAGGAGCGGCTGGAGAGGCAGATCAAGGCCCTCCAGGACCAGCTTATTCGGGTGGTCGATGCCCCCGAGGAGGAGGAAGAAGAGGAGGCCACCTATGCTCTGGTCAGAAGGAGCAGGAGGTCGACCTCTCAAGCAACCTCGGTGCTGGAAGAGGTAGATATGGACGACGTTGACCCGGCGATGGCACGTGCCAGCGACGCCGCGGAGGAGCGCGTCGTGGTTGTGGCCGAGGCCTACGAGGCCGCCGCGGGCAGGTCGCCCATGGCTCGAGGCGAGGAGGCCGAGGAGGATGGCGCTGCTCGTCGGGCAGAAGGTAAGCTTCTACTTCATTCTCTTGTTCTGTTCTTGTCTTGCGATTTTCTTCGGGCTAACCCCACCCTGTTTGGCGTGGGCGTGATAGCTCGGATGTTGCTTTTGGACTTCCGGGCCGATGGCTGAGGAGATTATCGATTCTGCAGTTGACGCCGAGCTCGACCGCGTCGTCGACCAAGTGATGGCCGAGGCGGGGGAGGAGCCGGCGCCAGCTGCGGACTCAGTGGAGCCCGAGCTTCCCTCGGCGGGACCCGTGGACGTGGAACCTATTCCAGCCGCGGAGGAGCAGGAGCCGCAGGGGGCTGAGGACCAAGAAGCCTTGGCCTTGGTCCCTTGCGAAGGGGTAAGCGCGAGCGAGCCCCAGGCGACGGGCTCTGGTGGTCAAGCGGTGGTGGCTTTCGACCCACCGCCCTTGGCCGCGAGCCAAGAGGAGGAGCCGGTTACTGCCAGCCAGCCACCTCCAACTGCGGACCAAGGGGAAGATGCGGTCGTGATCGCCCAGCCACTTCCAGCCGCGGAAGTGATCGCCGAGCTCGACCAGCTGCCTCCGTCTGCGGACCACGAAGAGGAGGTGGCCGTTGATGACCACCGCTTCCGGTAGTGGATCACGGGCGGAGGTGGTCGCCTCGACCAATCGCCTCGAGCGTGGAGCCCCATTGCTTCCGGCCGCGGAGGTGCAAGGGGCGAAGCGGCGGTCGGCGTCGATCCCCAAGCGCAGCGGCCGGGCAGGAGGAAGGCGGCCACGAGTCGCCTGTCGGCGCAGAAGACCAACCTCAGGGCGTCCTGGGGTTGGTCGAAGGAGGAAACGTCGTTGCCCTCCTGGGAGCACCGGGTGCCCAGGAGGGGCAAGATCGTGATGCTCTAGCTCGGGATCAGGATGGCCCTGCGTGGGTTAATCCCTTTTTCCGAGCTGGCGCCACCGACCGCCAGCGGCTTCAAGATAAGCTGGTCAGCCGGGCTCTTCTGGTAAGCGTTTTGCTCTCAACTTTTTACGTGAGTCGAGCAATCTTCAAGGGGTTCTTCTTGACTTTCCTTCCCCTTTGCTCCAAGTTTGCTGCGAAGGCTATGGAGGACATCGATGCCTCCGCAGTTCAGTGAGAGGAGTTCTGGGCGTACCATCGCGAGCAAGACGCCAAGATCGCCGATCTCGAGCGTCGGGTCTCCGAGGTGCGCGAGGCTGACCTGAAGGAGCTGGAGTCGGCGAAGAGCCTCATCGTCGGGCTTCGGGACCAGCTCTTTGAGAGCGAGACGGCGAAGAACACTTCGGAACAGAAGTGTGCCGACCTCGAAGAGGAGCTGGGGAAGTTGCGGCAGGAGGTCCCCGACCTGCGCGCCGAACTCCAACGAGCTCGGGAGCGTGAAGAGGCCCAGCTCAAGGAGGTGCAGCGCCTTCGGGACAGCGCGGCTGAAGGTCGTGCTGCTCGGCGGAAAGTTTTGGACCTGGAGGCAGAGGTCGACTCCCTTAAGGAGGAACTTGCTGCCCTTCAGGTCGAGCGTAGGACTTAGCTCTTCTTTTATTTTTAGTTCGCGTAAATCCTGTAAAAAAGAAAACAACCTTTCGGGTTAAATGAGCAAACTCGCAGGTGTTTGGTTCTTGCCTGTTTTTCTCAAGTTCGCCTTCAACATATGCCTATATGATCCCGGTTCTGCAGAAAAAGAAAACAAGTTCCTGCATAAGAGCATATAGCATAGACATATAGCATAGATACGAGCAAAGGATCCTTGGAAGAAGGGACGGAACGTTCCTATCATACGGAGCCCCTGCCATGGACAAAGGTCGTGTCCTCACTGTTGCGAGCACGAGTTTGTTCATGGGAAAATTTAAGGGTCGCTTTGGTCGTGACGATTTTTTGAATGATTTAAATAGGTCGGTTGTGTCGAGAAAAATGTGAGCACAGAGTAGACGAGCTTTAAACCAACAATACGTAGAGCCGCCATACCCGAGTGGTCACTGAACCGGGCTTAGAGTGGATGCTCGCGCCCGACCACGCATACAGTGAAGAGCTACTGTGGAAAGTGAACGATTGGGCGAGCATCCGGCCGGGGGCCAAGGGAAATGGTGCGCACATACTTGTCGGATAAGCTCGTCTGCAGTGCTGGTAGACGACGATGCTCGTTCGACAAAGCGAGGACGAAACACGAGAAAGAGGGGAAATGTTTTATTGGAAAGAACGCAAGGGGCGCGAGATAGGAGTACTCGTCTAAACGTAGAATTTACGCAGTTGATCGATGTTCCAGGTGCTGGTGAGCTCCCGACCATCTGGCATCGCGAGGCGAACAGCCCCCGGGCGTGCTGTAGACACGACCGTGTAGGGTCCCTCCCACCTTGGGGTCAGCTTGTTGGCTTTCGACAGGTCTTGAACTCTTCGTAAGACCATGTCGCCGACTTGTAGGACCCTAGGTCGGACTGTCTTGGCTGCGTGCCTACGAAGAGCCTGTAGGTAAACCGCAGACCGGAGCAACGCCCGTTCGCGTGTTGCTTCGACGAGGTCCAGATCGACGAGGCGCTCAACCTCTTGATCGATGGAATCGATCGATTGCACCCTTGGGGAACCTAGCACGATTTCGCAGGCAGGATGGCCTCCGCACCGTAGACGAGTTGGAAAGGCGTTTACTTTGTGGCTCGACTTCGTCGTGGTGCGGATGCACCAAAGAACGGCGGGAAGCTCATCCACCCATTCTTTGCTTGTCTTTGGTTGAGGGTCTTGAAGACCCTCTTTTATGCCCTGGACTAGCTGCCCATTTGCTTGTTCGGTGCTCCGTTGCTCTGTGGATGCGCCACGAGGCGAAGGCACCTTGGTCCCGACCTCTTCGCAGTAACTTTGGAATAGTTCACTGGTGAATTGGGTCCCATTATCTGTGATGAGACGGCCGGGTATCCCGAACCGAGTTATCACATTGCTACGGAGGAACCTCTTGGCCGCTCGGGCCGAGATGGTCGAGGCAGGCTCGGCCTCTATCCACTTAGTGAAAGTGTCGATGGCCACGAGCAAGTACTTGCAGCCCTTCTGACCTCGGGGGAAGGGTCCAAGGACATCGAGCCCCCAGGTCGAGAACGGCCACGAGAGTGGTATGGTTTGCAGGGCATATGCTTTGGTTGACGGGCTTTTCGAGCATGAAATCGGCATGCTCGGCAGTCATTACGATCGACCGCAGGCCCGCCAAGGCCATGGGCCAGTAGTACCCTAGTCGGAAGGCCTTGCTCACAAGCGTTCTGAAAGACGAGTGAGCTCCGCACATCCCTTCATGGATATCACAAAGAAGGTACTGGCCTTCCTCCTGAGAGACGCATCTGGAAAGGATTCCTACGCGCCTTTCCAGATAGGTCGTCTTCGATCGGGCCAGATTGAGAAGATCGCCTTGTTAGCCGGGAACGCTCGGCTTCTTCCTCGGGCAATGTCCCATGCGCAAGGTATTGGATGAATGGCGTCATCCAATTCGCACTTTGCTCGAGGAAGGAGACCCTACCGCCGGTCTCTGGTGCCTCCTCTTCAGAGGGAATGGAGGGCTTATGTAGGTGCTCGACAAGCACCCCACGAGCGGTGGTTTGAGAGGAACCGACCTTAGACATTTGGTCACCAGGGAATTATCCTTCACGGGATGTAGATTACTTGAAATTCTTGAAGTATTTCTCCATCTTCCTTACTTCGCCAGGTACAGCGCCATTGAGGTATCGGAACACTGATACTCCTTGTTGACCTGGTTCACGACCAACTGTGAATCGCCCTTCACAGTGAGCCGTTGGACTCCTAGCGATTTACATGCCCGAAGTCCGGCCAAAAGGCCTTCGTACTCCGCCGCGTTGTTAGTCGCAGCGAAATGTAGTTGGATGGCGTACTGAAGTTGCTCTCCATCCGGGGAGACCAAGACGACGCCAGCCCCCGAGCGCTCGTATGCTCGGGATCCATCAAAATACAAGGTCCAGGAGTTTTCCCTCGAATCATTGGTCCCGCTGGCTGGTGGTGCCGGAGCCGACCATTCTGCCACGAAATCAGCCAAGACTTGTGATTTTATCGCCGTGCGGGCTGAGAACACCAGCTCGAACTCGGCGAGCTCCATTGCCCACTTGGCTATGCGACCACTGGCGTCCTGATTTTTCAGGATTTCCCTGAGTGGGAAGCCGGTCGGCACCACGATCTTGTGTGCTTGAAAGTAGTGACGCAACTTCCTGGAGGCCATCAAAACGAGTCTGATGGTTTACGGACCTCGGTAACGCTCCTTTGGTCCATGAAGTACTTCACGACGTAATAGATAGGTCATTGGTACCATCTCTCTACCGCTAACACCGAGCTCACCGCTTGCGGGGTTGCCGCCAGGTATAGTAGCAATTCTTCCCCCGCTGTGGGTGTGACGAGGACGGGCGGCTTGGAGATGTACTGTTTTAGCTCTTTGAACGAGCGATCAGCTTCCTCCGTCCACGTGAAGCCATCATGCTTGCGGAGGGCTTTAAAGAAAGGTAGCCTCGCTCCCCAAATGGAGATGAACCGGCTTAAGGCTGCCATTCTTAGGTCGAGCTTGTACTTCCTTTACGCACGTGGGCGACCTCATGTTCTCAATGGCTTCGATTTTCTCCGGGTTTGCCCCAACGCCATGTGGCCCGACCATGTAGCCGAGCACCTTGCCAGCCTTTACGCCGAACACGCATTTTTCTGGATTTAGCTTTATTCGATGCTTATTGAGGTTACAGAAAGTTTCTTCCAAGTCAGCAACGTGACCCGAAGTACTCTTGCTTTTGACAACTATGTCGTCGACATAGACCTCCAAATTTCGACCTACTTGGTCTGTGAAAGTTTTCTGCATGAGGCGCTGAAAGGTTGCTCCCGCATTTCTCAGACCGAAAGACATGGTCGTATAGCAGAAGGTACCGAATGGGGTGATGAAGGAAGTCTTTTCCTCGTCTTCGCGCGATAGGCTGATCTGATGATAGCCTGAATAGGCGTCTAGAAAGCTCATGGTCTGTGACCCTGCCGTCGCGTCCACCAATTGGTCTATGCGAGGTAACGGATAGTTGTCTTTTGGGCATGCTGTGTTCAAACCCGTGTGATCGACGCACATGCGCCACTTGCCTCCTTTCTTCCTGACCAGAACTGGATTGGCCAGCCACTCGGAGTGCTCGATTTCTCTGATGAAGCCAGCTTTTAGGAGTTTGTCGAGTTCCTCCCGGATGATTGCCTGTTTTTCCGGGGAAAAGCGTCTAAGTTTCTGTCTCACTGGTTTTTTGTCAGGCTGAACCGCTAGCCTGTGCTCGACCACCTCCCTTGGGACCCCGGGCATGTCGGATGGTTCCCAGGCGAACACATCCGACCTTGCCCGGAGGAAGGTGACGAGCTCGAGTTCCTATTTGGGATCTAAAGAAGATCCCAAATGAACGATTTGGCCGGTTCCGACTTCGTTGAGCGGAACAGCCTTGGTCTCTCCTCCAGCCGAGGGCAAGTTTAGGCCGAGAATGCTTCGGCTCTTGGTCGTGGCCGCGAGTGGGTAATCGACCGACCATATCCAGCGCTTCTTCGCCGCAATTGAGTGCGGACTTGTGGTTCCTTTGATGGTTATGACTCCGTTTGGTCCGGAATCTTGAGGCATCGACACGCGTGATGCGAGGCGGCCATGAACTTGGCCAAGGCCGCCTGCCGAGGATGGCGTTGTAGGCCGACTCAAGTCTACCACCTCGAAGGTGATTAGCTCCGTTCTGAAGTTACTTGGGCCGCCGAAACTCACGGGCAGGACGACCTGCCCCAGAGGTTTGATCGAGGTGCCCGGGACTATCCCGAAGAAGGGCACGGCTACACTCTTGATTTTGGAACGAGGAATCTGCATCTCATCCAAAACCTTGGCCGAAATAAGGTCCAAAGAGCTCCCGGAGTCTATGAGGACCCGACCGACGACGGTATTGCTGATGGTGGGGTTCACGACCATCGGAAGCCTCTGGGGTTTGGTCATCCCAAGGGGACAATCGCCCTTGGAGAAGGTGAGGGATACCTCAGACCATTTCAGCTGCTGCACCGGAGGCTTACCCTGGGTAACATGGTGCACTTCTCTTGCGGCGTCCTTTAAGTCCCGGCGGGACTTGTAGGCGGAGGAGCCCCCGAAGATGACCGCTATGTGATTCTTTGGTTCTTGGTATTCCATGTCATCCTCACTTTCCTCGGCGGGCTGTTTTCCTTTGCCATTTTCACCCTGCTCTGGAAGCGTCGGCATGGGACCCCTGCCAGTAAAATCGCTCCAGGCGGTAGGTCCACGTTCGGCAATTCCGTAGGTCGTGCCCGTGCGCCTGGTGAAGCGGACAGTAGAGGTCGCCCCGTTGGTCTGCTTGGTCGCCTCGTTCTCGAGGCCTGTGTGGTTGTCCTCTTCCCCGAGCGTTAAACCCCCGGCGCTGCGGCTGGGTTGCTCGGGGTTGTTGTTGTTCCACCGCGGCTACCATGGCTGGCGAGGGTTGCTTTTTCTTCTTCTTCTTGATCTTCTTGTCTCTGCACTGAGCCCTTTTTGCTAGCCGAGGTCTCTAGGCCAGGCTGAGGCGGCAGCTTCCCTTCATCCAGCATTTTCTTCCATTGGACGGCTTCATCTGCGTTGGCGTATCGATCGGCCATTCGGAAGAGCTCGTTCGCCGTTAGATCCGGGTGGATCTCCAGGTCCTGCGTGAAGCGCACGTCCCGTACCCCGAACTTGAAAGCTCGGACGACAGCCTCGTCCGATATGTTCGGGATCGAGTTCTGGACCTAGATGAACCTCTGGACGAATTGTCGCAGGGTTTCCCCGTCCGTCTGTATCAAGCGCTCCAGGTCGCGCTCCTTTCCCGGGCGGATGTAACAGCTCTGGAAATTCGCTCGGAGCGCGGCGCTGAGCTGCCCCCAGGACCATATGGATCCTTCCTTCTGATTGAAAAGCCACGTACGAGCGGCTCCGTCCAGAACTGTCGGCAGGTAATTTGCCATCACCCCCTCATCGCCTCCGGCGGCGAGGATGGCGGTAGTATATATTGAGAGAAATTCGTCCGGGTTCTGGGTCCCGTTGAATCTTTCGACGTGGCCGGGCTTGAATTTGTTCGGCCATGCGACGTTCCGGAGGGAGCTCGTGAAGGCCTGGCAACCGAAGCTCGGGATTTCGCGGTGAAATCCTCGGTCACAGCGGCCTCCACGTGGGTCTTCCACCCAACGCCCCGTGCGCGGGCCGAGTCGGGAGAAGACCTCATGCGACGGTCGTGCCGACGGCCGCTTGGTCGTGGAGCGTTCAGAGCGCTCGTAATCTGGGCGATTATAGAGGTACCGCTCTGAGGTTGCTCTGTGACTGTTCCGGGGCTTTTCCCAGATCGGGTTAGCGGTCTGGGGTGATCTCCGAGCATGGCTCCGAGATTCACCTCTGTGCGAGCGCATGGGGGAGCGTTTGTGATGGTCCCGGGAAACACTCCGGGCATCCCGGTCACGGGGAGGATCCGAGACTTTCAGCTCGGCGGCAAGCCTTTCCAAATCTTCGGCTACGACCCTGCCCACGGCCTCCAAGTCTACTTGCTCGGGGAAATCGCTGAGTCACGACGCATCGCCGCCAAGGCTCAGAATCGCTCCCGCTTTCCGTGAATCGCGGCGGTGAGCTTTGACGGCGCTCCGGAGCGCGATTGGGAGTTCGGTACCCGTGAGAGTTCCTTTCCGTGGAAGCACACCTCCCTTTTGTCTGGCGGCGAATGCTCGCGAGGGTCTTTCCCAAGGACGCCTCCAGGTGGAGTCTGGCCGCCTCGTAGCGGTCGTGCTTGGCAGCGTCCGAGGATCCTTCTCCGGGCTCCGCACGGCTCCCGGCCACGTTGACTCGACGAGAGCGGGATGAAAGCGATGGGGACATCATTGTATCCCCTTGAGATGCAGTCTCTCGGTCGAGCTCTAGGTCGTCTGGTATGTCCAGGCCATCGTAGAGCCCGTCGTAGTCATCCTCGGGGTCCTTGAGGGTAATGTCTGGGGAATGGAGGCCCTGTCCTCGCATCCCCGTGTCCGGGGAAGGACTCCCAGACTCAGTGTGACCGATAGGATCGGTCACCCTGGCCACGTTGTCGACGGCGTAGTACATGTCGTCATCTTCAACGTGGTCAAAAACGCAAAGGTCCCGAGTGTCTCCCGAGTTTGGCATCCTCGAGGATCTTGATCTGCACGGTCCCCACGGACGGCGCCAGCTGTCGACGATTGGAGAACGGCTCCCGTCGAGCTTACTTGTTGAATGGGGGATCAACAGAGCCCCGTCGTACGGATCGAAGAGGTCGTTCGAGCGATGCGAGGTCGGGAGAAGAAGAGAAGAGGGGACACGGTGTTTATCCTGGTTCGGGCCTCCCTCTGCCGGGATAACAGCCCTACTCCAGTGTATTCTGTTCTATCTCCTTTTTTCCTCCCCCCCCTTACAAATCTTCAGGGGGGGTTTAAATAATACGACTATAGGTACCAAAAAAGGCAACTACCTCCTGGGATCACGCTATGTATCCATATCCGTGACCCACCGTCCTTGATTCGCGTGCTGTTTTGAATTTCGGGTATGATCTCCCTTGATCTTTGGCTGATTGGTTGGCTCCTTCCTTCTTCGTAGCGTTCGCCGGGCCCCCCGACCAAATACCCGAGTAGGTCGTGGCCTCTATGAGCATGCTTGCTCGTGGGGTGTCGGGACCCCGAATTTGCAAATCCGGACCCTCTGTGTAATCAGCACTAGTCCAGGAATGCGCTGGTGCACACAGTCTTAACATCGGTAAATATCACAATCATACCATTCGATATTATCAAAGTACTTTATTTAAATAACCAAACTGGTTACTCGACCTTATGGTCAAGTTACAAATGTATGCCTCGCAAGGCGAAACTTATTAAAAGAGAAATAATAGCAGCGGAAAATCAAATAGCTTCGTGGCGCCATCCAGTATACCACAGGCAACTGACTGGGCTCTCTTCCCTAAGTAGACGGATCCTCTTGGAGTTCCTCCTCCAAAGCTGGCGTAGTCTCCTGTTCAACGGATTTTGTGTTGAGGCAAGGGTGTGTAATTGGTACTCAGCAAGTCATGCAGTAATGCAAGCTAATATACTATATGCATGGCTTGGTACAAAGGAATAGCTCAAGGTATATTTGGCAAGAAACAAAGATTTGACAAGTAATATAAGTAGATTCAAAAGTAGAAATAAGTAAAGCATAAATAACTTTTCAAGAAGTTTAATAAACATTTTCCCCATCCTAAACCACATTTCCATCATCTTCATTATTAAACCAACCCAACCTTTCAAACCAAAGTTATTTTTGAGAAAATCTAACCCTTGACTGTAATTCCCGAGCGATGTCCAATACCGCGGACACGGCTATTCGAATAGATTCTAAACTCTGCAGAGGTTATGCACTTTACCCATAAGATACAGTCAAACACCACAAAGGCGAGTTCAGTAACAAAGTCTTTCGGAAACTCAGTAACAATACAAGTGGTCCTCCCGGTTATTGCGCACTAACCCTTCCCTTCGCTAAGGCGAAGTCTAGGCCAATCAACCGTTAGATGGGTACTGGCCTCGGCCAGACGCCCCCGCACAACTTACACAAAGGGTGTAGTTGACCTCCCGAGGTCCCACAGTGCGTTATTAGCAACTTAGTCAACTAGGTCCGTCCCATTACTGGACATGTGGTTGCACGTTAGACCCAGATCAAAGGCTAGCAAGGTTAAGTCCTTAGGGTGAACAGGGCAAGACAACACGAAAAACCAAAACAACACTACCAAAGCCACAAATGGCCCACATGATTACTCTTTGACACATGCCCCTGGCCGAAATCGTTTATCAAACCCCGCTTGATTACCATGCACCACGTGCCATCAACATCACATGATACTTTTCCAAAACAGGTTCAATATATCATTAAGTCAATATTAACATTTGATTATCCAAAATCATGTTATGAGCACGAAAGGTGTCTAAGCAAAGATACTACAACGGTCTAAACCCAGGTTGGCAATTTAATAATGTCCAACTAGTAATCCACAACTAGGGTGACAAGGGTCATGGCACATACTTAAATAATCAAGGTGTCATACAGCAAATTGGTACTTATCTAACCCCCATGTTTAAACAAAGTATTTTTCTAATTGAACTAGCATGCAATAGTTTAAATCAAAATAGATTTCGAAATAGGATCAACATGGTCAAAGCACAACTTGCCTTCAAAAAGTACTTGCTCTTGGTCTTGAGTTGGATCCTGAGTCAATACTTCTCCTTGAATCCTTCCCAGGCACTTCAACGTCTACTCGTAAAGCGTGCAAATAGAAAATACAAAAATAAACAATAGGCAAAAGTGCCCAAACATCAAAATAAAATCAATAAACAGATAGAAAATAATTTTATGGATTTTTAGAAACTGGAATAAATCAAATTTGGAGTTAAGACGCAAAAGTTATGATTATTTAAAGTTTAAATAATCATTTAAATAATTTTGCAGAGAAAAACTTTAGTCCAAAAATTAAATAAAATTCATATTTAGGTAGATCTCAATTTTATACAAATTTAGAAATTTGAATCACTCAAATCGGAGTTGAAACGCAAAAGTTATAAGCGTTTGAAGTTTGAATCTAAATTTGAATCAATATTTCGAATTAATAAATCATTTTCTTTTTCGGAAATTAATTACTGCGTCAGCGAGGACACGCGTCGGCTCCTGATTGGCTGGCTGACGTCAGCCGGCTCATGGGCTCAGCCCACGGCGCGGTTCGATCCACGGTGGACCCGGTCCACGGCTCGGGTGAGACTGACAGGTGGGACCCACCTGTCAGTGCGGGGTCTCACGCAAACGCGGCTGACGCGTGGGCCCACTGACATGCGGGGCCTGCGTGTCAGGGACACGCGCCCACACGCGTGGGTGCGGCTAGGCACACGTGGCGCAATCTCGGCCGTTGATTTGAAAGTCAACGGCCCAGATTGGATCTAGGCTTCACGCGTTTTAGGTTAATGCGGCGGATCTGAGCCGTTGGATCTTGATCCAACGGTCCAGATTTGATCTGGTTTCCAGGGTTTGGGATAGAACGTGGGCTCACCTCAACCGTCCGATCTGGATCTGACGGTTGACCGAACTCGCGGAGTCCGGCGACGGCGCGGCGAGGCTTGGGCACCGGAGACGTAGACGACGACCTCCCACGCGGCGTGTCCGTGCAGCTCCGGCGTGAAGATTGGCACTCCCAGGCGCGGCGTGACGTGGGGATGTTGGTCCTGGGCTTGGTGTCGTCGGAAAGCGGCGGCAGCGGCGGGGATCGACGAAAAACCGCGGTGGGGAACTCCTCCTACTACGGCGAGCAATAGCGGCTACGCGGCGGCGGCTAGGGCTCAGAGGCTAGGGGCAAAAGATGCGCACGACAAAGGGCTTCGCGGGTGACCTCGGGGCTTTAAATAGTGCCTCGGCGTATGCAAGAAAACACGAAACCCTAACGCACACGGCGGCCACGGCGGAGCTCTCGGCTCGGATTCGGACGGAGCGATGACGCTGGCCGTTGGATCTCGATCCAACGGCCACAGGCGGCGAACAGCCTCGGTCGAGCGCCGACGCTTGGCCGGTCCGGGTCGGACTCGAACTCGAGTCTGACTCGGGCTCGGTCGGATGAACAGTAACCGACTCGGTTTGATTTTCCAGCGATTTAATATTTAAAATAATTACCAGAAATTCAATTAATTCATTAAAAATAGCAAAAGACTCAGAAAAATTCCAGAAAAATTCTGGAAAATATTTTGGATCATTTTGGACTCAAATAAAATATTTCCAACAAAATTTTATTTGCAAAATTAAATTCTTTAATTATTTCAAAATGGAATAAATTCAAATAAATTCCAAATAAATCCAAATAAATTCCAGAAAATTCCAAAAATTCACCAAAGTGCCAAATCACACATGAATTTAAGAAAAGCAAAATTTTGGGGTGTTACAAACCTCCCCCCCTTAATAGAATCTCGTCCCCGAGATTCAGGGCTTACTAAAGGAATAGGTTTGGAAATTCTTTCTTCAAATCCTCTTCGCGCTCCCAAGTCGCTTCGCTCTCTGCATGGTTGCTCCACTGAACTCTATAGAAACGGGTTGACTTGTTTCTAGTTTCTCGATCCATTGTGTCTAGAATCCTCACGGGATGCTCCTTATAAGTCAAATCCTCTTGCAACTCAATTGACTCTAGCGGTGTCTGTTCCTCAGGAACTCGGAGACACTTCTTTAACTGGGACACATGGAATACGTCATGCACTCCTGCTAACGATCATGCAACTCGGTGATAAGCAACTTCGCCTCTGCGACTCAAAATCTTAAATGGTCCAACATAACGGGTGCGAGTTTCCCTTTGGCATGGAACCTCTTAACTCCCGAGAGGCGTAACTCGAGGTAAACAAAGTCTTACGGTTCAAAACTCAAGTCTCGGCGACGATTGTCAAGATAACTCTTACATCGAGATTGGGCTATCTTCAACCTTTCCCTAATCATAGCGACCGCTTCTTCACCTCTTGAAGAATATCAGGCCCAAAGACACGGCGCCACGGTCTCATTCCAATTCAATGGCGTCCGACAGTGGTCGACCATACAAAGGCCTCAAAAGGTGACATCTCAGAACTAGCCTCGATAACTATTGTTGTAATCGAACTCGGCATACGGTAAACTCTTATCCCAAGAAGTAGCATAAGCTAATGCACAAGCTCTCAACATATCCTCGAATCTGGTTGACTCTTTCGGTCTGTCCATCCGTCTGGATGATAAGGTACATCTTGAAGTTCAAACGGGTTCCCATGGCTTCATGCAACTTATTCCGTAACCTTGAGGTAAATTGGGTTCCTCTGTCTGATACAATCCTCTTTGGCACTCCGTGCAAGCAGACAATCTCGATCATGTACAATTACGCTAATTTATCTCCGAGTAAGTGGTCTTCACGGGGATAAAATGGGCTACTTTAGTCAAGCGATCCACTATAACCCATATGGAGTCATAACCTCCTTGAGTCTTCGGCAAACCGGTAATGAAATCCATTCCGATTTCCTCCCACTTCCACTCAGGTATTTTCAGCGGCTGTAGCAATCCTCGCTGGTCTCCGATGCATTGCCTTGACTCTCGGCATACGTCGCACAATGCAACATGCTCGGCAACTTCACGTTTCATACTCGGCCACCGAATCTCTCCTTCAGATCCCGATACATCTTGGCGCTTCAGGATGAATTGAGTACTTGAGTCATGGGCTTCTTCCGTAATCGCTTGCTTTAACTCCTTTTTGTTAGGCACACAAATGCGATCCTTCATCCACAACGTGCCTTGCTCATCCAACTTGAAGTCCTCTGCCTTGCCTTCCTCCTTGATGGACTTAATCCTGCGGATCTTGTCATCATCCTTCTGTCCTTCTCGGATCTGATCCTCTAAGGTAGGCTTTACTTCCAATGCGGCCAAGAATCCGCTAGGTACAACCTCAATCTTCATTTTCCGAAAATCCTCACATAACTCATCCTGACTTGTGGCTAGCAACGTACTCACGGTATGGCTTTTCCGACTCAGGGCATCGGCTACTACGTTGGCCTTCCCGGGATGGTAATGGATTCCAACATTATAGTCTTTGATCAACTCTAACCATCTCCTCTGCCTCATATTCAAATCCGACTGGGTGAATATGTACTTAAGGCTCTTATGATCCGTATACACTTCACATCTGTTTCCAATCAGATAGTGACGCCATATCTTCAAAGCATGCACTACGGCAGCTAACTCTAAGTCATGTGTCGGATAATTTTCCTCATGCGGCCTCAACTGCCTTGATGCATAAGCGACGACCTTTCCATCCTGCATCAGCACACATCCAAGTCCTTGGCGCGATGCGTCACAATAAATATCGGCCGTGAGCAACATCCGGTAGAACTAACACCGGTCTTGATGTCAATCGCTTCTTGACTCCTGAAATCCTTTCTCACATTCTGGCGTCCATGCAAACTTCTTTTCCTTCTTCAGCAGTTGCGTAAGAGGTTTCGCAATTGTCGAGAAGCCTTCGATGAAACGGCGGTAGTATCCTGCCATTCCAAGGAAACTCTTAATCTGGGTCACAGTCTTCGGCTGCTCCCAATGTAACACAGCTTCTACTTTGCTTGGATCTACGGCGACTCCTTCTGCGGTCATTACATGTCCAAGAAACTCCACCTTGTCCTTCCAAAAATCACACTTGCTGAACTTGGCGAAAAGTTGCTGTTCCCTCAGCTTTTCCAAAACTCGCCTTAAGTGTTCGGCATGTTCACTCTCTGTCTTGGAGTAGATTAGGATATCGTATATGAACACGACGACAAACTTGTCCAAATATTCCATGAACACCTTATTCATCATATTCATGAAATAAGCTGGCGCATTCGTCAACCCAAAGGACATAACCGTAAACTCGTAATGTCCATATCTTGACGAGAATGCAGTCTTCGGAATATCTTCTGATCGGATCTTCAACTGATGGTATCGATCTCGAGATCAATCTTGGAGAAAACTCCGGCTCCTCTCAACTGATCAAACAAATCATCAATCCTGGGTAGCGGATACTTATTCTTCACGGTGACTTCATTGAGTGCACGGTAGTCAATGCACATCCTGAAACTCCCGTCCTTCTTGACAAACAAAACTGGTGCTCCCCACGGCATTTAACTCGGTCCGATAAATCCTTTCTCCATTAACTCTTCTAGCTGTTTCTTCATCTCTACCAACTCCTCGGTAGACATCCGATAGGGTCTCTTTGCTATCGGTCTTTGTGCAGTACAAGCTCTATCACAAACTCTATGTCCTGTCGCGGCATACTGTAGATCTTCGGAAAACATCTCGGGTACTCATTCACTCTTTGGGACATCCTCTATGCTGATTGCCTTGGTACTGTTAACCATCAACTCGTCCATCTCTAATCGCAGTGGGCTTGAAATTCCACTTTCTTCCCACACGGGCTCTCAATCGAGATAGTCCTTCGTCCACAATCCAATACGGCCTTGTGCTTGGATAACCAATCCATTCCCAATATGACGTCTAAGGTCCGGGTCTCCAAAATTATAAGGTTTGCTAGGAACTCTATTCCATCTATTAGTATTCTCACCGGAACATCCTACTTTCGTTCGGAGTTCGGAACCAGGGTTTGAACTAAAAGCATGCACTTAAGTCTTGCAATCCTCAAATCATTTCTAGTAGCAAAGCCTTGCGAAACAAACGAATGCGAAGCTCGAGTCAAACAAAATTGCAGGTGTATCGAGTTAACAAGTAACTTACCCAAGACGACGTCAGTAGCATTCTGCGGTGCATCTGCGGTGACATGGTTGACTCGGCCTCTCACCACGGTGCAGGGTGTGGCTCTGGTCTTTGGCGTCCTAGCTGGGTGGTTCCTAGATTGAAGCAAATCGGGGGTCACTCTCGCTGTCTTCTTCGGACAAGCTGTTGGCAAAGTGTCCTGGCTCGTTGCGATTGTAGCGGCGTCTCACTTGTTCCTTCTTATTTGCACGGAGTAAGCGTTTCTAAGCGAAGTGGGGTGCAGTAGTTACGATTGATGTGTCTTGGTGCCGAGGATGGTGTCCTTGTTGCATTCGTGGTTGGAATCAAGAATTGATTTGGTGCAACTCTCAGCGCCATTGCGTATGGCGTGATCCTTGCTGTTGCATCCTGCGCTTCTCGTTCTCATCCAGTTCCTTGCGCTTGTCCTCAAGAATAAGCGCCTTATTCACCACTCTTGGAAATCTGGGAAGGTGTGGGTGATCAATCCTACTTGCAATCCCGAGTTAAGTCCCTTCATAAAACGAGACTGCCTGGATTTATCTGTCGCTACATCCTCAGTGCGTAGCGTGCTAGCTGTGTGAACTTGTTCGTAGTCGGCCATTGGCTGATTACCTTGTTTCGATGCTCTGAACTCCTCCTTCTTAAGGTCCATGATTCCTTCAGGCACGTGATCTTGTCGGAATGCAAATTGTGAACTCTTCCCAAGTGATATCTTGAGGGTTCTCTTGCGTGGCACAAAAGTTCTCCCACCATTCGGTAATTGTCCCTTCCAGCTGATGAGAAGCATAAAGTACCTTCTCATTTCCTATGCATTGAGCTATGTGTAGCTTCCTCTCGATTGATCTTAACCAATCATCGGCCTCCAATGGATTGGCATTCCCAGAGAAAGTGGGTGGGTGAGTTCTCATGAACTCTGACAGTCTTGTATTCTGGCGTTGTCCATGATTAACTTGATTAGCGATGGCACTGGCGGTGGCGTGTTGCATTTGTTGCATCATAGCATGCATCAACCGAGTGCAGGCAGCAAGAAAAGCTCCAAGTTCTGCATATCCGATGGCGGTGCTTTGGTGCTCCATCATTGGGGTTTTCTGCTGGGCGAGAACCACTCCCATTGCTTCCAAAGTTTCCACGGGTGTTCACCATCTGTCGGTTTGCTCTAGGTTTAGAGATGAGAGGGAAACAAGAATAGACAAGTAATATGGAACTTATGCGGGGCGAAAGGGGTAACTTTAAGGTCCAACTTTATTATTAATAACTTGGTATGGCTGCTTACAATGCCTAAGGGCCTTGCAACACATACTGCACACTCAAAGAAACAAAGCAAATCCAAATCGAACTAACTCTTGAGTCTAATGCCTATAGGGTGACTCTTTATTCTATGACGCGACTCGGCGAAGGAGTCTCACTATAGAACCTATGCTCACTCATCGAGAAAACCTCCACGGCCTGGGTACGGGTGCTGTGGCATAGGCGCGAAACGATCGCCATGTCCAACAACTGTGTCCTCTATGGTAGTCGAAGAAGCAGTGTCCTCATCGAGATCGACTCCTCTGGATCGGCTCGTGTAGCTCAAATCTTGGCTCTGGGTCTGGTCCGTACAAGGTCATCTCCAACTCGTCAATCCTTCGCAGAAGGTGTGCCACATACTCTTGAGCTTCCCGCCATCTGTTCTTCTCTGTCGTGATCTCCTTGCGGGCCTTCTGTAGCTCCTTGCTTGTATTATCTAGTACATCCTCCTGGCGGCGACAAATCGTGCCAAGCGTGTAACCGTGGCATCCTCATCCTGAATCGCCTTGGTCAAGAAGGTTATCGCTGCGCGGATGATAACGGAACACCGCATTTCCAACTCTCTGGCGTGGATACGGGTAATGTGCCGCATTGCTCGTCGTGATACTTCTTGGATACCCATCTGCATTGTAGATCTCTGGCGGTCAGTTGTATCGGGCGATTGCACTGGCCCTTTTTCCTAGCAGTACCTCAATCTTCACGTCACAAGCCTTGATCAATCCCGCTTGTCCGATCACTTCTACTTGGTATTGGGGCTTCTCAAAATCTCCGAGAGTTTGTAGCATATGCCAAAGTTCATGGCGTGACCAACTCCCAGATCAACGTAGTTGAACTCTTCCTCCATCTGTCACAAGAGTGCTTACGTGAGAACTCGAAGTTTTTGAATTGTGACAAGGTAAGGAAAAATTTCAGCAAGAGACAAGAAAAGAGAGAAGGGGATAAGTCGAGATGTCATTTCTTATCTTGACAAACTTTTAGCTATTAGAAAATAGGTTTTATCCTCACTACGACCATTCTAGCTTAGGGTTGAGCCTACGGTCAAGTATGGCTCTGATACCACCTCTGTCGGGACCCCGAATTTGCAAATCCGGACCCTCTGTGTAATCAGCACTAGTCCAGGAACGCGCTAGTGCACACAGTCTTAACATCGGTAAATATCACAATCATACCATTCGATATTATCAAAGTACTTTATTTAAATAACCAAACTGGTTACTCGACCTTATGGTCAAGTTACAAATGTATGCCTCGCAAGGCGAAACTTATTAAAAGAGAAATAATAGCAGCGGAAAATCAAATAGCTTCGTGGCGCCATCCAGTATACCACAGGCAACCGATCGGCTCGCTTCCCTAAGTAGACGGATCCTCTTGGAGTTCCTCCTCCAAAGTCGGGCGTAGTCTCCTCTTCAAGCGATGTTGTGTTGAGGCAAGGGTGAGTACTTGGTACTCGGCAAGTCATGCATGTAATGCAAGCTAATATACTATATGCATGGCTTGGTACAAAGGAATAGCTCAAGGTATATTTGCGAAAGAAACATTTGACAAGTAATATAAGTAGATTCGAATGCAAGAGAAATAAGTAAAGCATAAATAACTTTTCAAGAAGTTTAATAAACATTTTACCCATACTAAACCACATTTCAATCATCTTCATTTTTAAACCAACCAAACTTTTCAAAACAAAGTTATTTTTGATAAAATCTAAACCTTGACTGTAATTACAGAGCGATGTCCAATACCTCGTACACGGCTATTCGAATAGATTCTAAACTCTGCTTAGGTTTTGCAATTTACACACAAGATACAGTCAAACACCACAAAGGCGAGTTCAGTAACAAAGTCTTTCGGAAACCTCTAACAATACAAGTGGTCCTCCCGGTTATTACGCACTAACCCTTCCCTTCGCTAAGGCGAAGTCTAGGCCAATCAACCGTTAGATGGGTACCTGGCCTCGGCCCGACGCTCCCGCACAACTTACACAAAGGGTGTAGTTGACCTCCCGAGGTCCCACAGTGCGTTATTAGCAACTTAGTCAACTAGGTCCGTCCCATTACTGAGACATGTGGTTGCACGTTAGACCCAGTTCAAAGGCTTGCAAGGTTAAGTCCTTAGGGTGACCAGGGCAAGACTACCCGAAAAAACCAAAACAACACTCCCAATGCCACAACCGGCCCACTGATTACTCTTTGCCACATGCCCTGGCCGAAATCGTTTATCAAACCCCGCTTGATTACCATGCACCACGTGCCATCAACATCACATGATACTTTTCCAAAACAGGTTCAATATATCATTAAGTCAATATTAACATTTGATTATCCAAAATCATGTTATGAGCACGTAGTGTGTCTAAGCGATACTACAACGGTCTAAACCCAGGTTGGCAATTTAATAATGTCCAACTAGTAATCCACAACTAGGGTGACAAGGGTCATGGTACATACTTAAATAATCAAGGTGTCATACGACAAAATTGGTACTTATCTAACCCCATGTTTAAACAAAGTATTTTTCTAATTGAACTAGCATGCAATAGTTTAAATCAAAATAGATTTGAAATAGGATCAACATGGTCAAAGCACAACTTGCCTTCAAAAGTACTTGCTCTTGGTCTTGAGTTGGATCTGAGTTAATACTTCTCCTTGAATCCTTCCCAAGCACTTCAACGTCTACTCGTAAAGCGTGCAAATAGCAAATACACAAATAAACAATAGGCAAAAAGTGCCCAAACATCCAAATAAAATCCATAAACAGAAAGAACATAATTTTATGGATTTTTAGAAACTGGAATCGTCAAATTTGGAGTTAAGACGCAAAAGTTATGATTATTTAAAGTTTAAATAATCATTTAAATAATTTTGCAGAGAAAAACTTTAGTCCAAAAATTAAATAAAATTCATATTTAGGTAGATCTCAATTTTATACAAATTTAGAAATTTGAATCACTCAAATCGGAGTTGAAACGCAAAAGTTATAAGCGTTTGAAGTTTGAATCTAAATTTGAATCAATATTTCGAATTAATAAATCATTTTCTTTTTCGGAAATTAATTACTGCGTCAGCGAAGACACGCGTCGGCTCCTGATTGGCTGGCTGACGTCAGCCGGCTCATGGGCTCAGCCCACGGCGCGGTTCGATCCATGGTGGACCCGGTCCACGGCTCGGAGTGAGGCCCGACAGGGTGGGACCCACTGTCGGTCGCGGTCTCACGCAAACGCGGCTGACGCGTGGGCCCACTGACATGCGGGGCCTGCGTGTCAGGGACACGCGCCCACACGCGTGGGTGCGGCTAGGCACACGTGGCGCAATCTCGGCCGTTGATTTGAAAGTCAACGGCCCAGATTGGATCTAGGCTTCACGCGTTTTAGGTTAACGCGGCGGATCTGAGCCGTTGGATCTTGATCCAACGGTCCAGATTTGATCTGGTTTCCAGGGTTTGGGATAGAACGTGGGCTCACCTCAACCGTCCGATCTGGATCTGACGGTTCACCGAACTCGCGGAGTCCGGCGACGGCGCGGCGAGGCTTGGGCACCGGAGACGTAGACGACAACCTCCCACGCGGCGTGTCCGTGCAGCTCCGGCGTGAAGATTGGCACTCCCAGGCGCGGCGTGACGTGGGGATGTTGGTCCTGGGCTTGGTGTCGTCGGAAAGCGGCAGCGGGCGGGATCGATTTAAAACCGCTGGGGAACTCCTCCTACTACGGCGAGCAATAAGCGGCTACGGCGGCGCTAGGGCTCAGAGGCTAGGGGCAAAAGATGCGCACGACAAAGGGCTTCGCCGGGGTGACCTCGGGGCTTTAAATAGTGCCTCGGCGTGCGCGCAAAACACGAAACCCTAACGCACACGGCGGCCCACGGCGGAGCTCTCTGGCTCGGATTCGGACGGGAACGATGGCCTTGGCCGTTGGATCTCGATCCAACGGCTCGCGGCGAGCAGGCTTCGGTCGAGCGGCTGACGACGCCGGGTCGGACTCGAACTCGAGTCTGACTCGGGCTCGGTCGGATGAACAGTAACCGACTCGGTTTGATTTTCCAGCGATTTAATATTTAAAATAATTACCAGAAATTCAATTAATTCATTAAAAATAGCAAAAGACTCAGAAAAATTCCAGAAAAATTCTGGAAAATATTTTGGATCATTTTGGACTCAAATAAAATATTTCCAACAAAATTTTATTTGCAAAATTAAATTCTTTAATTATTTCAAAATGGAATAAATTCAAATAAATTCCAAATAAATCCAAATAAATTCCAGAAAATTCCAAAAATTCACCAAAGTGCCAAATCACACATGAATTTAAGAAAAGCAAAATTTTGGGGTGTTACATGGGGTGGGGCGTGTTTGGTGCTTCTGCGAGTAAAGGTGCAGACGTGTATGCTCGGAGGAGAAGGGGGGATGCTCGTTTCATTCTCCCGAGCATCTTCTTCTAGTATTGCTTGGTCGGCGGGTTTAGCTTTTCACGGGGGTACCGTGGTCTTTTGCCAGATAGCCAATCCTCGACAGTTCTATTGGCTTTCTAATTTTTCCGACCAGATTGCTCACTTCACTGTCGGATTCTATCCCGATCGTGTTATTGGGAACCGATATTTCTTGATCTCAGGATGTTTCGCCCTGTTCTGGTATCGACAATCTTTCGCGGACCGGCCTTCTATTTTCTGTACCTAGCCGATCGTATATTGGCCTTGATATTCTATCTTTAGCCGATTGGTTCGGCTGACATCTCGTTGAGTGCTGCATGGGGCACGATAGCACTGTAGGTAAAGCCATCCCTTTATCCCTGCAGAACTGCCAAAAGGGGCACTACCGATGTTCTTCTTCTTCAGTTCTTGGCCAATAGGGTGCGTCTGGCCAACAGTATCTGTCTGTTGGATGAGCACTTGGCCTGTTAGAGTGACTTGGTTGATGGGAGTTTTGTCTGCGGCTTATCCTTTCATACTTTTCCAGTAGCTGTGAGAAAGTTGGCTTTGGTTTGAAGTTGGTCTTTCTTGAGACTTTCTCCGCCTTGTACCATTTGCCAACTTCCAAGTTTCCCTTTGGTCTTACTGTCCTCGAGTTTTGCCTATTTTTATCGGCCTTGATCTGTATTGAGCCGATAGTGATTTGAACTATTTCATCCCCTTTTGACCGTATTTCAACCTTCTTAGTTGGCTTGATATCCTCTTCCATTGGTTCCTTTCCTTTTTGTGAACACTGGACCATGTTGATCTGGAAGGGATTTGCATCTATTTGCATAGCCGATTCTTCTGCAAACTTCAATCGTCCATCGGTGATAGCCGATTGAATCTGTTGTCCAAAAATATTACAATCGTTAGTGTTATGTGAAAATGAATAGTGCCATTTACAATACCTTCGCTTTCTAATCTCTTCGGCCGATGGGATAACGTGTCCTTCTTGTAGTTTTATGAGTTTTTCTTGCAGCAATAAATCGAATATCTTGTTACATTTCGACACGTCGTATGAATACTTGACTTCTGTCTTATTTTTCATCGGCTTGAGTAAAGAGCACACAAGCGATTTTTTAGAACCCTTAGTCCACTCGGCTATATTTATCTCTACTTCTTCGTCCTCAGAAGTGTCGCTTGAATTATATTCCACCATGTTTACCCTAGCCCTTTCATTACCGTTCAATCTAAATTTATCCTTGAACCCCTTGTTTTCTGCATATCGGCTTTCATGTGCCAATACGCGATGGAGTAGGTGGCTTAGGTCAGGGAATTCTTGTCCTGCCAGTTTCTCCTTTAATGGCGGGATTAGCTCTTGAAACGCTAGATCGGCTAATTGATCATCAGGTAGCGTTACGCTAAAGCATATGTTCCGCACGCCTCTAAATCTCCTAATATAGTTGGAAACCGATTCGCCGTACTTCTGTCGGATCGAGCTAAGATCAGAGATTCTAAGCTCCATAGTTCCCGAAAAGAAGCATTCATGAAATCGACTTTCCAAATCGTTCCAGATGTGAACCGAATTTGGAGGTAAATTGGTAAACCAAGTGAATGCTGCACCGGACAGTGTTAAAGGAAATAGCCTAATTTTCAACCCGTCAGATTGTGCAGCTTCCCCACAATGAGCCATAAATCGTCCGATGTGTTCGATAGTAGTAACGGAGTCATCACCCGAAAATTTGGCGAAGTCTGGTATCCTATAGTTGTGCGGATACGGCATACGATCTATGTAATCGGGATACGGCTTCCTATAGCCGATTACCCTTCCTTTAGGCTACAAGCCAAATTGTTCCCTTAACACATTAGCAATTTGTTCCGCCCAATTGATATTGTCGGCTTGTGGTGCAGCCTGACATTGCCAATTTTCATTGTTTACACCCTGCCCCCCAAGTGCAAACTCGGGTCGTTGTCCAAACCGTGTCACAGGGGGTCTTGTTACTTGGTCATAATCATGGTTTCTAAAAACCAATGTATCAGGTATAGGTGCAAGAAGTTCAATGTATGGCGCTGCCCTATATGGTGCTTGGTTTCTTGTTGCAATTCCTTACGATTGTGGAACCTGACCTGTTTCGATCGGCCGTGAAGCCGATAGACCGATGCCACTTGCAGAGGGCCCATTTGATGGGCTTGGTATACTCATTTTTGCCCCATCCGTATGCCCATGATAGTGCGCCACTCCACCTTTCTGCGAACTAGGTTTTAATACAGTAGGCTGAATCGGCATCATGATAGGTGTTGGGGCCGATACGTTTACTGTGTTGGTGTTGGGCATTATGGAGTATGCTGGGTATGTAGGGAGGGTTTGTAATTGATCTAGCAGGCTCCCAGACACAGCCAATTCCTGAGCAATTGTTTTGACACTATTTTCTATCATCGGCTTTAACGTAGACACTAGAGTCGATGACTGATTAATTAGTGCATGATGCACATATTGCTCAATCATATTTGAGAGATCAACTTGAGCAGGTGCATATCGGCTTACCGGGTCAGATGGTGAATCGCCGATAGGGTTGATTGTTGGAAGCGTAGCCTTTTGAGTAACACCTTGGCGTGTTTTCTAGAAACATTGCAACATCATTTCCTCCAAAGTTGCCTTCTGGTCTTCGATCTCTTTCCGCTACTCGGGGGTTAAATCGGCCATCTTGGGCGCGATTATAGCATTTGTGTTGATATCGGCAGCGACTGTGGGCTTATCAGTCGATGACATTTTTTATTTTTCTTGGTCCCACTGGGCGTGCCAAAATATGTTCGTGCTAAAAACGTGAAGCAGGGTTTCTAGCCTCGAACATACAAGACAAACACCGAGTTTGCAAGGCGTGCCAGTCAATTTGACTTGTAATTGACAAGGTAGAATTTATAAGCAATCAAAGCCGATAAAAACAATGATTATCGGCTTAACGCTAGTCGGCTAAAAGTCGATCAGGAGATAACTAGATCAACCTTGAGGTTAATCCAAATACAAGGCGAAATCAGCTTTGAGAAGGCGATGCGCAACAAAACAAAGCAGATCGAACCTGGGTGGAATCGGCTAAAACCAACAGTCGGCGATGCGCAACTCTGTTGATTTCGTCGACTTACAGAGAGGTGTTTGTAAATCTAAAACGATGTAAAAAGTAAATGTGTGTGGTATGTTGGATTGATCCCTTTATCACCCCACGACCCGTCCCTTTTATAATGCTCTGGCCGATCCGAGTCACAGATGGACAAGGCGGCTATATCCGTATCGGTCCTTGATTCGATTCCTTTTCCTTGTTAGAAACGGATTCTCTTTCCGATTCCCTTGATGCCGGTTTATCTCTTCCATAAAAACCTTTATATCCAAATTGAACCGATTTCACCATAAACGCCGAATTCTGGTGCAAACAGCAAGTTTCTGTCGCCGTTCGCCGTCCTCCACTGTGTTGGTGCCCAGATCCGAGACCGTCGCGACTAGGCACACCTGGGAGTACCACTCACCTCGCTCGAGCGCGTCCCAAACGTCGTTTGGGTGGTCGTTGTCTTCATCTCCAGCCAAGCTAGCTTAGCCGTGCACATCGCCGACCTCGTGAGCTTCGTGAACTGTTCGATCAAGATCCAAGGGCCCAGGTTTGTCCATGTCACCCCATGCAAAAATCCCGTGTTACGGGTTAGATCTATTAGCAACCGTTGGATCTAGATCCAACGCGCCAGATTAAGCCACGTAGATCTTAACTGCACCGTGCTAGATTATATCTCAGTCGTTAGATCTAGATCGTATGGTTAGGGTTAGATCTCATGTTCTTGTTTAGATCTATTAGCAGCCGTTAGATCTAGATCCTACGGTACAGATCTAGCCACGTAGGTTGGAGCTTTTACGCATAGATTGGATCTTGACTGTTGGATCAAGATCGTACGGTGTAGATCGTGCCACACGTCATCCATCGGGTCATGCCACGTCGCCCCCATGGTGCGGTAAAACCCGATCGGATCTCAACCATCCGATTCAAATCGAACGGCCCAGATCACAACCGCATAGATCCAAAACGTGTGGGATTGGATCCAATCTGGACCGTCGGATTTCAAATAAACGGCCCAGATCGAACCACGCCGCGCGAAGCCGAAGTGTCGCGGTCAGTGCGGGTCAGCCCCGATCGTCGCTGACGTCACGCGTGATGTCAGCAATGGGCCCACATGTGAGCGGCTCGGCCACCCGCACGATGACGTCACCCGTGACGTCATCCTGACGTCACGGTGGGGCCCGCATGTCAGAACCCTTCGGTCGAGCCGTGCTAACATCAGTGATGACGTCATCAGTGGGTCCCATGCGTCAGTGACTCATGCACCCGTGGACCGGGTCCACGATGGACCAAACCCGAACCGTGGACCAGGTCTATGGACCGGCTGACGCAAGCATGACGCAATAAATCAATTTTTCCTTAGAAAAATAATTCGGAGGAAATTCAAAATTTGTGCTGACGTCATATTTCCGAATTTTCAATAGAAAAATAAATGAATTAATTTGTTTTATTCTTTTAATTGATTTTTCAAACTTCAAACGGCTATAACTTTTGCGTTTTAACTCCGATTGAGGCGATTCCAGTTTCTAAATTTTTTTAAATTGAGCTCTATTTAATGGTGAATTTTATTTAATTTTTGGACTTGAGTTTTTCTCTATTTTTATTTATTTGTTGTTTATTTATCCTATTCGCGTAGACGTTGAACTGCCTAAAGGCTTCGAAGGAGAAGTTTTGACCCAGGAGCAAGTTCAAGACCAGGAACCAGTACTTTTTGAGGGCAAGTTATGATTTGACCATATTGATCCCATTTTTAAAACTATGTTGATTTAAATTATTGCATGCTAGTTTGATTAAAATGCTTTTGAATAATTCTGGGAATAGTTATGTGACCTATTTGAGTATGCCACCTTGTCGATATTAATTGTATGCCATGAACCATTTGTCACCCTAGGATGTGGAATATTAGTTGGACATTATTAATTTGCCAACATGGGTTAAGTATATCATGATTAGCCTGCTTAGCCATGCAATCGTGTCACTCATATAATTTTGAATGTCGAAAATGAATCTTGACTTAATGAGAGATGGAACATGTTTTTGGAAATTGCTACATGTGTTATTGATGATGTTAATGGCACATGGTGCATGGTAATCAACTGGGTTGATAAAATGGTTTAGAGTGGGGCAAGTGGCAAGATTGTTCTGGTGGGCCAGGTGTGGCACTTGGGAGGTCGCATTTGGTTTTATTACTTTGGTTACCTGTGAATTATTGGGTAGTATTGCCTTGGTCACCCTAAGGACTTAACCTTGCGAGAAATTGAACTGAGTCATTCATACAGCCACAAGTCTGGAATGGGACAGACCTGGCCGAGTAAACTATAATGTCTAGTCTTTGGTACTGTCGTGGTGGTGTGAGGCCCGGGTTTGCAGGTAGGCTCACATGGTGCAAGAGGGGGCCCTGAGTGTGGTAACCAGTCCCTTCAATGTTAAAACCTTAGCGGGCAGTATCGGGTCTAGTAGTAGCTTTGGAAAGGCTTTGTTACGGTCACTCGCCTTGGTGGTGTTTGACTGTATCTTGTGGGTAAAGTATATAACATCTGCAGAGTGTACAACCTATTCGAATAGCTGAGTCAACGGTATTGGACACTGCTCAGGGATTACAGTTAAGGGTTAGACTTTCATGAAAATGACTTTGCTTACTTGGTGTGGGACTGATGAACTTGTTTAGGTTGATAAATGCAGGCAAAGAGATGTATGTCTAGGGTTAGGCTAGAAGGAAAATGAAGTATTAGAAAGAAAATGAAACTGAAGGTTTTATCGGGTTACCTGTGTCCTGAGGTTCGCTTACTCGATGACCTCGTCGAGAAGGTCGACCCACGAATCTTTTGAATGTAGCATTCGGGTAATCCCTGACTCTTGACTCGATGGTTACATCGGGTGGAGAGTTGGACCTCGGCAGTATTTATGTGTGGCATGCTGACCATTGGAATTGCATTAATCTAGCGTCTCCTCATCTACCCCATTGGCGCAGAATGCGAGCGGACGCTCTGACAACCCAAACGTCGCGTCTTATCTGTTCCTCATGCTATAAATAGGCAGGACTTGCGATAAGATTTTTATGCTTGCTCTCCCTCCTTATTCTCCCGATGCTTAGGGTGCAAGAACCCTCTTGTTTAGCTAGGGAAGTGAGGTTTCTATGGCTTCCGACGCGTCCTCCTTTTTCTCTTCTGAAGAAACTTGTGTCTATCCAGCCCCTACCCCCTGGCCGTGGTTATCCTTGTTTGTATCCTCAGTTCCTCACTTCCTTGTGCCTGGAAGATGGGACCGATTGGGATGCTTTTTGCCCAGGAGGCAGAGGAGAAAGATCAACGAGCGGGGAAGGGAACGGTTCCATGTGAGGAGAACGTTTGCTGGTATGCTGAGGGTTATTGTCGAGGGAAATAAGGCGCTTTTCCACCTCTCTTACTCCAGGGCACGCGAGGAGACCCAGGTGGAGTTCTATTTCCTAGAATTTCATCTCTTGCGCGTGATCCTGGAGAAGAGTCGCTTCTTCCCCCTCTTACTCTCGAGCTGATAAAAACACATGAGGAGAAGAAGGTGAAATTTCAGCTTCTAGGATTTCATCTCTTCATCGTGCTCCGAGGATTGCCACAGCAGGAGCAGGGGAGAGTAAAGGAGAGACTCAACAGAGTCCTGCCGGAAGGTCTTCTTCGTTGTCGAAGCGAAGTGACGATTCTGAGAGAGAGAGTAGTGATTGTAAATATCTGCCGTGTAATAACCATCTTTTAATGGAATTTGTACTCATTCGATCATTGCAATTTTGTTTGTCTGCATTGTTTGTCCTCGTATTTCCTTGCTGATGAAATAGAGATAAGTATTTGTATAGCCCCCGACCCTCGACTTAATGGTCGCGTCAAGTGGAGGGTTAAGCCTGCGCCTTAGTGATTCAGCGATGTAGCCCCCGAGTTTCGACCTAATGGACGCATCGGGTCGGGACTTGAACGTAAGCACCGAAACGCGCGATGTAGCCCCCCGAGTCTCGACCTGATGGACGCATCGGGTTGGGACTTGAGCGTAAGCACCGAAACACACGATGTAGCCCACGAGTTTTGACCTGATGGAGGCATCGGGTCAGGACTTGAGCATAAGCACCAAAATGCGCGATGTAGCCCCGGAGTCTTGACTTGATGGACATATCTGGTTGGGACTTGAGCGTAAGCACCGAAACACGCGATGTAGCCCCCGAGTCTCGACCTGATGGACGCATCGGGTCGGGACTTTGAGCGTAAACACCAAAATGCACGATGTAGCCCCCGAGTCTTGACCTAATGGACGCATCAGTTCGGGACTTTGAGCGTTAGTATCGCAACACTTCGTTTTTCGCATGGCTTTTCTTATCCGTTCTGACTTGACTGATTAATGCAGCATGTTCATTCCTGTCACAGAATGCGAGCGAGCGTTTTGGTGTCCCAAGCGTCGTGCCTCACCCATTCCTGGTGCTATAAATAGACCAGACTCGCGTCGAGGGTTCTTGCCAGTTCATCCTCCTTCTCTTCCAATTTTGGCCACTTAAGTGCAAAAAAAAAACCCTTTAGCCCTAAGACTTTCCATGGCTTCTAACGCGTTTTCCTCACTCTCCTCCAAAGTGTCAGCTCCTGTGCCCCTGGCTGTGATTTTTCCAGCTTGGTCCACCGCTTCCGTGAATGCGGAAAGTGAGATTGACTGGGACATCCTCGCACGGGAGCTATCGGAGGAAGACCAACGAGTGGAGGAAGAGGCAGTTCCACGCGAGGAGGAGGAAGTTACTAGCGCGCTGAGGATCATAGTCGATGAGGCAGGCGCTTCTTCCCATCCTTACTCTAGGGTCGATGGCGTGAGAGAAGAGGGTGAAAACTCTCTTGAAACTTCGTCTCTTGCTCGTGCTCCTCGTGCCGTTACCATGGGAACAGAGGGAGATAAAGGAGAGGCTCAATAGACCCCTACCGGAGATCCTCCGTCGCTAAAGCGTAATGCCGATTCCAAGTAGCAATAGTACCTATCTGCAATGTAATACTTATGTTTGATAATATTAATTGAATAAAATTTCTATACTTACTTGGACATTATAGATCTGCTTGTTTTGTTGTTTTGTTCTCTCGTTCCTTTGTCGATGGAATGGAGTTGAATGTTTTCCTAGTCCCCGGCTCTCGACCTGACGCTCTTATCGGGTCGAGAGTAGAGCTTCTTGTATTATAACCAAGTGACATAGCCCCCGAGTCAAGACCTGATAGCCGCATCGGGTCGAGAGTAGGGCGTGAGTGTCAAAAATGCGTGCAATGTAGCCCCCGAGTCTCAATTTGATGGATGCATCGGGTAGGGATTTTGAGTGTAAGCACCGAAATGCACGATGTAGCCTCCGAGTCTCGAACTGATGGACGCATCAGGTCGGGACTTGAATGTAAGCACCAAAATGCGCGATGTAGCCCCTGAGTTTTGACTTGATGGATGTATCGGGTCGGGACTTGAGCGTAAGCATTGTTTCAATTTTTGTGTGACCTTGGTCCTTACAATGTTTTGGGCGCCGCATCAATATCTGCGCCTTACGTCGCTTCCTGTTCTTCTTGGGAATTTGAAATGGCTTGATGTGACATGGTTGCAGGCCTATAAGTAGACAAGGCTCGTTGTTTTCTCACCACCGGTTTTCCTTTGCTACTTCATTCTCTCGCTTCTACACTTGCCGTACTAGCGCACCCATGTCTCCCCCCCGCCTCGGAGGCCCTCGACTGGGAGGCCCTCGAATAGGAGGCAGAGGAGGAGGGCGAGGGAGGAAGAGAGGAGGGTGAGGGTGGAAGAGGAGGTAGCCGGTGGGCGGTGGGTCCTCAAAGACTCGGGGACGTCCACGGAGGGGAAGCCCTCGCCGCCACCGGAGAAGAAGATGGAGCTCGACGCCGCCCCCCGTCCAGGGCCTTTCTCCATCATGCGATGGGAGGACATTGCGACGGCGGCGGCCGGACCGGTCGAAGGAGGGGATGCCTAGAGGTCAACAAGGTCCCTTCGCCCACCGTTAGCTTGGAGTCTACCGGTGCTTCAAGGCCCGGGCAGAATAAGCTATCATTCTTGTCATCCAGCCCATCTCGCAGGCAGAGGAAGATCCCAGGGATGATCTCGTCCTCCTTCGAGTCTTCGTGGGCGAAGCGCAGGCATGACGATGCCTAAGACAAGTAGTCCTAGGGCCCTTGCCTGTAAAAAGTATTAGTATGAATGAAATTGAAAGGATTTACCTGTTTTGTTGCTGTTGGTGTATGTTTATGCGTGAAAGTTTCTTAGTTGATCAATATTCCATGAATTACCCATCGCTGTTCCGTTGAGTGCAGATAGTCATACGGATCCAGGTCGAGTTGTTTCGACAACCCGATAAGGACCTTCCCACTTAGGTGATAGCTTGTTACGATTATTGTGCTCCTGTACCTTTCATACTACTAAGTCTCCTGTAGCGAGTACTCTCTCACAAATCCTTTGACTATGATATTTTCGTAACACTTGTTGGTACTTGGCCGCTCGGAGGGCAGCTCGATCTTGATATTCTTCGAGTAAGTTTACGTCATCCGCTCGTGTATGCTCTTGTTCCTTTTTTGAGTAGTTCTCCACCCTAGGTGATTCGTGCGTTAGCTCGATCGGGAGCACAGCTTTGGCTCCGTAGACCAAGAAAAACGGCATTTCACCGGTGGCCTGACTAGCCGAGGTTCGAATGGCCCACAGCACCGAGGTAGCTCCTTCGCCCATCGAGTCGAATAGGCCTTGACTCTAGTAAAATCATTGTTTTCGACTCACAAAGGAAACCCATATAAGTTTTGGAACACATCATAGGGTTGCTTAACAAGTAATATTGTCTTTTCATTATTATTCTAGTAATATTTCCTTGCAGTGAGTCGACCTCTAATAATTACTATCTGTAATCACGCGCAGTGCATTCACATGGTTCCAGGCACAGAATCGTGGTGAATTCAAGGAGGCATTTGATGTTATAACCGACTTTCCAGTACGAAGCGAATATTCATGTGTTGTACCATATTTTCATGCCGATAATGCTTTTTACCCTTCAACGGCAATAATGTTTTTCAATTTTTCTCACCACAGTGTATGAGGCAGGAGTTGGGAAACAACTTATGCGGATACTACGTATGTGAGTTCATGCGTCTTTTCAACACCAACCGCAAGCAGCTAAGAAGTACCGAAGAGGTGTGTACATATATACTTATTGATTCCTAATTGTCACTTCCTACACAAGTTCACGGATTGATTAATTTCTTTCACTTCACCTAATGACAGCTCGCCAAATGTGAGAAAGGCATACTCCCACCGCATCGAGTCAACGCATTCCAAGAACAACTCGCCGGCTTCCTTCTTGATGAGGTCATATCTACAAATGGCAAGTTTTATGAACGTGCATTCAAAGCGTGCCCTACAATGAGAACTAGTGAATTAACGGGCTCAACTTCGGCTATAAAAAGCGATGGACATAAAGAATGTGAGTCCGCTCATGTGTACTTCATAGAATATGCACTCCTCGTGACTCAAGCCTCACACTTCTAACCAACCCACCCACCATCATGTACTGATATACATAGAATATGCACTCCTTTTGAACTTTCCTGAAACGAGGCATCAGTACCGGTTCGTAACACCAACTGGTACTAATGCCCTCATCAGTACCGGTTTGTGTTACGAACCGGTACTGATGCCCCGTGGCATCAGTACCGGTTGGTGCTACGAACCGGTACTGATATGCCCTCATCAGTACTGGTTCGTGTTACGAACCGGTACTGATATGCCCTCATCAATACTGGTTCGTGTTACGAACCGGTACTGATGCCTCATTTCAGGAATTTCAAAACGAACCGGTACTGATACCCTCATCAGTACCGGTTCAAATCTAATTTGGAGTTATGTGCCGGTAGGAAAGCCCTTTTTTTAGTAGTGCCAAGCTTGATCAACCATTAACAAGCAATCCTAATGTGGGAGGGTTTGGTCAGGGGGATGCAGAAATAGTGCTTCAGGATCCATTACGCGTCCAAGGCCTTTTATTCTTCTTCGCATCTGTTATTTTGGCACAAGTTTTTTTGGTTCTCAAAAAGAAACAGTTTGAAAAGGTTCAATTGTACGAAATGAATTTCTAGGTCCCTGGATTTCTTACCATCAAGTTGGTAAAAAGCCGCGATTTATTGGTGATTGCTAGAATTATCTATGATCTATTTTGGAAATCCTTTTTTGTTTAAACTGTTTTTTGTTTGCGAGATGTCTTGAATTCCTTATTTCTATCTCATGCAAAAGAAGAGAATTTAAGGCAAAGGGGGGAACAATAAAAGGATTTCTTCCTTTTAGGCAAAATTTCAATTCTTATTTATTCAAGGGTTCGTATGTACTGAGTGACTCTAGGTCTATTCAGATGCAGCTTCAAGAGAGCTTTATTCGGCCTTTGTATGACCGTCTTCCCTTCCTGTCTATCTCCTTCGGTCAGGTAGTTCTGCTTCCGATGCTGGAGGAGCAGGGTGGGATAGAAGGGTAGTTTCAGAGTTCGAGATGTCTGAGCTTGGAGGTTCCGCTTCTCTAATGTGATAATAAAGCAACAAGCAACGTCGCTCCCGTGCGCTCATCCCTTGCTTGTTCTTGAGCGCTAGTCATTCATCCCTAGCTGGGTTCTTGGGATATCTTGATTCTCTTTATGATGATGTAAGGGTCGGCAACAATGAATAAGGAATCGATCGGAAGTTCGCGCCAATCGATCTTCTGTAGGAGTAGGAGGTAGCGCGAATCCCCTCTTTCTTCGTTTAGAAGAGTGCTGGACCTCCACAACGTCAAACCATAGAACACAGCTCCTTTCGGTCGAACCCTAGGAAAGACGACTTTACCTTTTTTCCAGAAAGGATGGTCCACGTTAGAAAATGCTAAGACCAATTCGATTATGATTATGCGAGTATTCGGGGCATAGATTCCAAAGCTTTAGATTAGCGGATTGGGCACGATAGGATGATCTCACCCGCTCTTTACAAAGTGGTGGACAGCAACCTATTAATTCAGCTTGGAGTTTATCACCCTTTATTAATTCAGCTCCTATTCTATGATGAAATAGAACCTCTTCCTTTCCGATAGTTTCTAAGCCATAAAAATACAACTGTTAGCTTAAGACGAATAGTGTGTCTACGACGCGTCCGTGCCGTGCCAGCGCAGCACGAGTCGAGATTTCGGTCCGGCCACCCGGTTACATCGATTTGCTAGCAAAGTGGTGGCAAGAACTGGCGATGAAGCAGCATTTTTTCTTCAAACCAAAAAAAAGTAACTAACTACATGGGTGAGAGAAAAAGGTGAAAGTAATTACTAAAATTATTTGATGTACATAGTCCTGATGTTTGCTAATCCTACAAACATACGAGAGTATTGTCTGCAGTTCATAATGCAACCGATTCATGATGATATTTTCTCCACCAGAACAGCTCATTCTTGTGCTAATATATATAGGTGAAGCTAAGACATTTCTTTGAGCACGATCGATATTCTACACTGTTACTATGCAGTCAATTGGTACAGTTTGAAGAGGGTCAAGCTAGCTAGCTACCTTCTGCACTAAACTTCACTGCGAATTGATCAATGACAGGTTGAAAGAAGCGCACATGTCTAGGACACTTTACTTTTTTGAGCGGCATGCCTGGAATACTACATTACTGCAGGGCAACAGTGGATGCATGTGTATACTGGATGGTGGGAGGGCTGGCAAAAAAAACGTTAGGGCTTGAATCAAAATTGATTCAATTATATTCTCTCCAGTTTAAAAAAGATGACGTTTTGGATATTAACACGCTCTTCAAAACATAATTTTAACCACTAATTTTTATTAAAATAAATTTATAAAACTAAATAAAATTATAATATTATGAAAGTACTTCTCAAGACAAGTCTATACATATAATTTTCATGTATCCAATTTAAATATTTAAAAATATATCGATAGTCAATGTTTTGAAAGTTTGATCATCACTATGTCTAAAATGTTATCTTTTTTAGACTAGAGGGAGTAGTAGTTAATGAGTTTAAAATTAAAATGAGTCCATTTCAAACAAAAAAAGAGGTTAATAAGGCTTGGTTGGATAGTGATTCATTAGCTCAAATTTGAAATAACTACTTAAATGATAAATAAAATAATTTTATATTGAACAAAAGCTCAATAATAACTTGTTAAACTCGATAGCTAGCGCAGCTTGCTCCTGACGTCCGCACGGTAACCATGACGAGCCGTTATTCCATACTTGTGTGAGCTCGTCACAAGGCCATTCACTCCCACAAACTTCATCACTGCCGCGCGCACAATACCCGCTGAAATCCTGTGAATTCGTCAGGGCGACCTGCATGCTGGTTTGTCCTTGACGCGGGGTGAGCGTTGCAGCACGATCTTGTATATATATAAGGAGGCTGATTCATGGCTGTTAGCCGCTCCGCAAAAAATAATACATCTCGATCGGAGTCCCACGCCGAAACTCATTGTTCAGCGTGCTATAGGTGTGAAGATGCAGTTAGAGCCTCCAACCGAGCAATGTATATGATTCCGACATCTCCCAAGCCTATGCGAGATTTATTTGGATGCATTTCATCTAGCAGTCATGAGTGACTACCGACGATCTTTGTTGTTTCTCTCGCCGCCAGGATGGCCTCTCTTGGGCTAGCACTAAGAATTGCATGTTCTTCTATCCTTCGGCTCCAATATTTATATGTGAGACTAGGTCCGTATCTTCGAGTACGATACGATCCTCTGATATAAATAAACAGTCAATTGTCACTTGGAAGAGGTCAAGCTGCTACCCTCTCTGCACTACACTTCATTGCGACGTCAATGACATGTACAAATAGACATACCGTATTCGTATCAGACTAGCTAATTAATTGCGTATGTGTCCATCAGTGTACAAACTCTAAAAACGCAAGCACTCTATATCACCGATTTCCAAATTTATATCACCGATTTGCATGTCATCTGCCGCCGTGGCGCGAAATTAAATCACCAGAATCATGTCATCTGCCGCCGTGGTGCACTACGTACCGGTGCTTCGCGGCCTGGTCACGTACTCCGGCCTCTTGTTTGCTGCTGTTGCGTTGGGCCATGACGTACGTAGTAACACGCCATGAATGGCATGCAGCCAGGTGACAGGTCGCGTTTGGTTCAATATTGGTTTGGCAAATCCATTAATGAATTAGCATAGGAAGAAGAACACGTACGAACATGTTATCCTTCTTTAGTTTATATCAGCTAGCAAGGTAGAAGCGAGTTAATCAAGATCGTAGGTGTACACCCAACTCCCAAGATGTTGCAGCACGCATTGGTGTGTGTACATACATACACTAGTTGTGCTCCCTGCCCAAATGTAGCTTACAGGCGGCGGCACCTTGGTGAGCTGTTCCATGACGGTGAGGTCGCACTGGACGGCGAAGCAGTTGTCCTTGAGATGCTCCGACTTCTCCAGATTATCATCCCTCTTGATGAAACTATGGTGGCCACGACGATTCAAATCGTTTGAAGTTCAAATTTGAAATTAAGTCTCTAAAAGAGGAACATGTGATTATAAGCGTTTGCAAAGTATTTCTTCAATCGACGCAGAGATTTAAGTTTTGAGCCAGACGATTATGTATATCTCAGAGTTACACCCCTCAAAGGAGTCAGAAGGTTTCATGCCGAAGGAAAGTTAGCGCCAAGATATGTTGGACCATTCAAGATCCTGAGTCGAAAAGGCAAAGTTGCTTATCAGCTGGAGTTGCCGCAATCACTAGCAGGAGTACATGATGTATTTCATGTTTCACAGTTGAAGAAATATCTACGAGTACCTGAGGAACAAGCACCTCTGGAAGCCATCGATCAATAAGAAGATTTGACGTACAAAGAGCATCTAGTGAAGATTCTAGATACCATGGCTCGTGAGACCAGAAAAAGTCAACCCGCTTCTGCAGAGTCCAGTGGAGTAATCATTCAGAAAGTGAAGCGACATGGGAACGCGAAGAAGATTTGAAGGAGTTTCTGAACCTATTCTCTAGTTAGCCTCGAATCTCGGGGACGAGATTCTGTTAGGGGGGGAGGTTTATAACATCCCAAAAATTTCTTTTAATATATTTAGTGTGTTTCTGGAATTATTTGTAATTTTTTCGAAATTTACTTAGAATCCTCGCGAGTAATTCGGATTCAAGTTTATTGAAATAATCACGTTAAATAAAGATCATCAATTTTCGCATAAGCATAAAATCTAAAATTTTGTTTAAAATAAAGATAATTGGAAGACGAGAGTGTTCTCTTCAAATATTTTCGAAAAACATGTTATATAACGTAAGTCGTTGAGTTTACAAAAATATGTATAGGTGTCTGATTCATTAAAAGATTTATTACGAAAAATCTACATGTCAAAAAAATCACGAAACCAACTTCGTTAGGATCCAAATAGTTCCTAGTATTTTAGAGGATTTTTTTGGATTTTTAGAACCTCTCTTTTTTTTCTCTCAACATGTTTTGAGAACGTATATGTGTATATGTGTATGCATGTGTATTGGACGTTGGTGTTGTCTCAGCCGTTCCCATTCCTTGTCTTTCTAGCCGATTCATTCGCTCCACCAGTTTCTAGTCACATTTCCTCCAGCCATTTCGTGTGACACTACGGAATGCTGAGACTTTATAAAAATGTGAAATTAGAGATTGTGGCTTTACAAAATGTGAATGTTGAGGTCAAAAACTTTATGAAATATGGAATTAAGGTTAAAACCATAGGGTATGGATGTTAATAGCGTTTCCGGACCGTTTCCGGGAGTTTGGGCCTTTCCGGTGAGTTTTGGGCCTAAGGGAAAGGGTTGTGGGCTTTGGTGGGATGGAGTATGAGTCCATTTGGGATTAGGATTCCTGTTTGGGCTGGTTTAAGAGGCTCCCCCTGCCCCCTAGTTGCGCCCCCACCACCCCTTGTGCGCCCCGCCCCACCCCCCTTGGGTGCCCTAGCCTCCATCTCCCTCCCTCTCCCTTTGCTTGCGCCTCCCCCTTGCCCCCCATTGCTCCCCACCTCTCCACCACCTCTCCTCCACCCCTTGCTGCCCTAGGGTAGCCTCTCCACACCTGCACCTCGAAGATCCATCCATTGGAGCGAGGAGCAAGGAGCGAGGAGCGAATCGGGAGGAGATCTTTTGGGTTTTCGTGCGTTGGGCGAAGGTATGGCCGTGGTAATTCTTGGGGTTGGTCTAGGTACTGTTCTAAGGATCATTATCATGTTTTTAGATCAATTGGTGGTGCTGGATTTGAGTAGATTGGATTAGATCTAGAAGTTGCCACGTTCTCTGTTTCGGGCAGCATGAGCAGTCGACCCAGGGTTTGGTTTTTCACCAATTCAGAGTCAGAATTTGGTCGTACGGCTGTCCAAGAAGTTGTAGGTAATTTCAATACCTTTCAGTGGGTATAAAGAACTTTAAATTCCGCCCAGCCGTTTGAAAGTTATGCTTGTTTTACCGAGCATATTAAAATCTGTGACGTGATTGGAACAGATCACGGTATTTTATAGATTAAACAACTTTAGAGTCCGAATCAGTCTTTCTGTATACTTAGAAAAAGTTAGGAAATTTCCTAAGCTACGCGAGGATGTACTCGTTTAATTGATTCGGAGTCCCAGAACCCAAGTTATGCCTTTTGGAAGGCTGCTGTCCCGACGGGACAGAACCTTTGTTTTTGGGTTTTGCGAGTAGTTGGCAATGTCGGGGTAGATGAGGGTTTGCGTACTGTTTTGTGGACATGATTGTGAGTGTGTGGTACCTATGTGCAGGTGGTGCGACCCCGGGAGTGCCTTCTACTTCCCGCCAATCTGTTGCTTATGGTTGAGGCAAGTGTATTGTAATGGATAGCGGTTTGTAGGTTGCTAGTTGAGACTAGATGAACTTGATTATATGATATGATCACTTGCCATGCTTTAATGATTGCCTATGATATGATGAGTATGCTATGATGCCATGTGTTAATGTACAAGTTAATTATGATGTTGGCATATTTGCATACATGGCATGTTACATGGCCCGGGCGGTGAGAAAGTCATAACTAATCCGGGGAAGGTCGGTGAGAAAGTTATGACTATTCCGGAGAGCCAATGAGTAAGTCCTACATCGTGATTCCATTCACCGCGGTGAACGGAAGCGAGGAGTAGGCACCCTCCATCTTCGGGATGGAAGGGGGGAGACACTACAACACGTCGGGCTTCTAATGGCGCCTATAAATGCCTTTAAAACCTTATAAATGCCTTAAAAAGATTTTAGATGGCGTTTACATGGCGTCAGGAAAAGTAATTGGCGGCGCTTAATTATCCACGACGTTTATAAGTGCCGTGGAAGACTCTAACTCGGCGTTTATAAGTGCCGTGCAAGCCTCTAACCCGGCGTTTATAAGTGCCGTGGAAGCCTCTATAACCCGGCGTTTATAAGTGCCATGGAAGCCTATTACCCGGCGTTTATAAGTGCCGGGGTTCTCTCTATTTATGGCGTTTACAAGCGCCGGGGATCCCTCTATTCGTGGCATTTAAAATCAGAGGTGCACAATGACTTCCCAGGAGGTCACCCATCTTATTACTACTCTTGTCCAAGCACGCTTAACTTCAGAGTTTTTATAAGATCTAGTACTTTAGTGGTGGTATGATCACATCTGATATATAATGCGTCCCTCCTCCCCTTAACCCCGTTAAACACCTGAACACCGATTTTCAATTATTTCAAATTAGCAAATTATTGAGGTAATTAAGCAAAATCATCATACGATAAGATCTCCAATTATATTCTTTTGGGCACCAATTCTAGTTTGCAAATACGAAATCCGAGCATATTTCTTAAAATAGACATAACTTTTGACTCGTACCTCCAATTGGGGCGTTCTTAGGCTAATTGGAAAGATAACGAAAAGTAGCATCTGAAATTGATAAGTGTCACAAAATCAGATGTTCGAAAAAATTTGAATTTTCAAACAAAATATCAACAAAAATTGAATTTTCGGACAAAATTTGAAATTTTAGACAAAATATCATCGAAAATGAAATATTTGGACAAAAATTATTGCAAATGGAATATTAGTTTCAATTATTTGAAATATAATATTATTTAATTTCAATTCTTTCAAATTCCCCGGTGTGGTATTCACTAATTCACGTTTATAAACGCCGTGGTAGAGTCTACCACAGCGCTTATAAACGCCGGGGAATTCCACTCAAAACCGGCGTTTATAAGCACCGTAGAAGACGGTAAACCGGCGTTTATAAAAGCCGGGATAGAGTGGAATTCCCCGGCGTTTATAAGCACCGTGGAAGACTGTAACCCGGCGTTTATTAACGCCGGTATAGAGTGGAATTCCCCGGCGTTTATAAGCGCCGTGGAAGACTGTAACCCGGCGTTTATAAACGCCGGTATAGAGTGGAATTCCCGGCGTTTATAAGCGCCATGGAAGACTGTAACCCGGCGTTTATAAACGCCGGTATAGAGTGGAATTCCCCGGCGTTTATAAACGCCGTGGAAGATTCTAACCCGGCATTTATAAACGCCGGTATAGAGTGGAATTCCCTGGCATTTATAAGCGCCGTGGTAGACTCTAACCCGGCATTTATAAATGCCGGGGAATTAAATGCCTCGAATGATAAAAAACGCCGGCTTTAGCCTTATTAGGGCCGTTTAGATTAAACGCCGTGTAAAATAAACGCCGGGAAATCCATGTTATCTTGTAGTGAGAGGGTGCATACCGACGGGTGTGCACTCAACCATACCGGTATGAGTTTCCAAGGAGACATGAGCATCGCATTGCATTGCATACATAATGATGATGATAATGATATGTGATCATGAATGAGATGGTTTACACGATGTGAGATGTTATTGCCATGTAATTGTTCTTGTTGTACCATTGCAATATGCTTGCTGAGTTTTGAACTCACGCTTGTGATTTCTTGTTGTTTTAGGTACCATGAGACCGGCATGCGGGGAAGGGAAATAGTCACACTTCCGCACGTAGCTTCACTCATTTGATTCCCACAAGTCATTCAATTAGTTTTTGAGAATAAACTGCGTGTGATGATTATTGCTTTAAGGTTTAGCTTTGCTATATGAGAGTCTTATTGTTAGTTTGACTCTTGGAGACATTAAATGCTTGAAAGTAGACTTATATTATCGTTAAGTCTTTAATTATTGTTGTTTTAGCTGTCTCTCTTATTGCCTTATATTGCTATACTGTTGTTGCTCCTTCAAATCATGTTAAAGCAAAGGAGATGCTTCCGAAATCTCGGGTTTTAGCATTTACTCCTTTGCTGTAATTTACCTTAATTCATGGTATTTAGATGTTGTTTAGCTTATGTTTGGTAGCATTCAGGCATATTAAATGCCGGGGTGTTACATTTCCATTACTAGCACACATGATTTCCGCCGTTTCAATTCTCCAGCCGTTTCCCCATACTCCTATACGCTTGAACCAGCAGCCATTTTAAGTTGCTTCTGTATTTTCCTTTCCATGCATTCCTTCATTTCCTTTCCATGCGGTTCTCCATTTCCTTTCCAACCATTTCATTTTCCATACGATCTGCTCATTCTCATTTTGGCCAAGTCTTCCCTTCTTCCATTTCATCCTCTCCTCATATCTCTTGCTGATTCCATCACCAAACGACCGATTCGGCTGACCACTGCCTGGTCGCTGCTGCTCGTCCGATCGTCCGCCGCCGTAGTTGCTGCCGTCTCGCCGTCGTCGCCGCCGCTGCTGTCGCCGTCACTTCGCCGAAATGGTCGTTCTCGGCTGCGTAGTATTAGTTGCTGCCGTCGTTGGCTCAGGTTCGGCCGACTTCCCTTTCCATTTCTTTATCTCTTCCTCGTAGCCTAGGAGGTAAACTGTGTGCCCACGTAGCCGATTAAGTGCCAAGCCGAAGTACGCAGTGCCATGCAGTAGTTTAGTTCCTAAGAATTTTGTACGTATTCCTTTGTGATGAAATGGTTCACTTGGTCTAACTCCGGGCGTACGCATGGCAACCTGCACTGTCGTCGGCCGCTGCTACAGGCGCTGTCTCCGATCTCGCCGATCCTGCGCGCTCACCTAACCGATCGCCTGGCAGTGGTGTAGTCCGATTCTCCTCTTCCTCACTTTCTCACGTAACTATAGCTTAGCCAATAAAATGAATGCATGTATAGCCTAGCTGATATGGTGAATATGCATATATGCCATCAACAGTGCCATGCATTAGCCATGTGAAGTTACTTTGTACATGGGAATGAACCCAAATTGTGAAATTTGTCTTTTTCGCTACAAATTCATTTTAAGTCCAAATAGTATGCGATAAATTTTGTTAATTAGTACAAATTAATACCTTTCTACCGTATTTTTTATGAAATTTTATAATTAAACTTATATTGTTAAATTAATCGCGGAGATCCAAACTTACGAATTTTGTAGCTTCTAAACTATACATTGAAAAATACCAAAATAAATTTTATAAATCTTAGAAAATGCTAAACTAATTATCTAGAAGTTTTCGTGAAATTATGAACTAGTTTGATTTGTAGTATTTTCCGAATGTGTGTTTATTTGGTTGTCTGTTACGCGTAGACGTTGAACTGTGCGACAGTGCAAAAGTTGAAGACCAAGTTCAAGCCGTAGATCAAGATCATCAGCTTTTTGAAGGCAAGTTGTGCTTTGACCATGTTGCTCCTAATTTTTGAAATGTATTTTGATTTAAATTATGTATGCTATGTTGTTTAAAATGAACTAAATTAATTTGCGTAAATTAGCTAATCAACCTAGTTGTTAATTCCACCCTTGATGATTAATATTTTTATGCCATGTATTTCATTGTCACCTTAAGTTGGTTTATTTATTTGGATGTTAGTACTGTGCTAACACGGGAGGCTAGACCGTGAATAGTTGCTTAGTGTAGGATCGAAGTATATGAATATAACAATCAGAGGGGGGTGAATGATTGTGCAGAAGCGAAAACCAAATTTTCAATCTACTAAAAGTTCACCCCAAAATAGAACCAAATAATTGCCTTGTATTCGACAAATTATTGGAGATCCAACCATTAGATCCAACCACAAGTTCACGTGAGTAACAGAATGACAGAGGTTCGGTAAAATGCAAATTACTGGAGATCCAACCATTAGATCGATCTGAAATTTGGACACAAGAAACTAGATTCCAATACGAATGGAACCCAAAAAGAATCAGCTCAATCAGACTTACGGATCAAAAGTTATGAGCTTCGTAAGCTTGCTATTCCAGAACTTGACGAAAATCAATCTAATCAAAAGTTGTAGATTAATCAAGAACAACAAAAGATTAATCAACAAAACTTTGAGGAACACTAGATCAATACAATAGAAAGGTTTTTGATGGATCAAATCAAGATGAAACTCAAAGAACAAAAACCAATCTAGAATTAGAACATGCATGCACACAAGAACCAAAAAACAGAAAACACTGTAGCAACGTGGTTACTGTAGCACGCAAGAAACTTGGAAGAATTGATCTTTATTTCTTTTGTCTAAAGTATTCCCATCAAAAGAGTACAAACCCTAAAACTGAGCTTGAGGCTCTCAATGCTCCATGCTCACCTTGATTGATCCCTTCAACAAGAGACAACCCCTCCTATTTAAAGGAGCAACCACAAGGAGTCCTGAATACAATTCCTAATCCTAGAAGGAGTCCCACTCCTAATCCTAGAAGGAGTATGTATTCAACACAACTCCACTTGGCACAACCTTGGCCGAGTACAACTCTTGCACGCGTATGGCAACCCTTACCATACTCACGTGACTAACACTTTGCACGCGTATGGCCCACCTGCCATACTCACGTGACTAACCATTCTTAATGTGCACCATTCTCTTAGCCCGAACGTCCCGCATGACATCCTTGACCATCAAGACCTCAGTTCCTCCTGAACCTAGTCCCGAACCTCAGTTCCTCCATGAACCTAGTTCAGGTCCCGTCATCGACCACATTCGCCCTCGAGCAATACCTGCACATGAACAAACCACAAAACGAATCCGAGCACAAGTCCGCGACTTGACGCAACATTAGTCCATGAAAATACTCACACGAGCATTGCATAAAGTCCACTTCAAAACAAGCATCATGAAATTCACACGAATTTCATAATCTCAAAGTCAAACCGAAAACTCAATTCCAAATCGCTCAAAACCCTAACCGATCAAAATGCATTCACGACGGACCAAAAATATAGTCTGGCATACATAAGAAAATGTCACTCGAAAACCCATTCACGACGGACCAAAATCAGTCCGGCAGAAAAACGTCAAAATCAAGTTTATGGCGGGCCAAAGAAAAATGGTCTGACGTACACGTCAAAACCTCGGTTACTTGAGAAACTTGATCCGACGCAAAAAGCTTCAAATACATGTTCACGGTGGACCAAAAAGTTGGTCCGATGCAAACGTCCAACACAGGTCTCTTTGAGAAATTAGACCAGCAAAAACACGTTCACGACAGAATGAAACACAATCGGTCTAGTGTAAACGTCCAACTCTTTGGAACTTGGAAATTAGTCCGGCACAAGAAGAAAACTAAAGCTCAAAATCCCATTCACGATAGACAAAAAATTTGGTCCGGCGTGGATGTAAAAACCAGGCCTTCAAAATGCCATTCACGGAGGACCAAAAATTTGGTCCGGTGTAGCCTCGAGACACGGTTCGGCGCAAAAGCAAAACTTACTGTTGTGTGGAGGTTTGGTCCGGCGCCAATGCGAAACTTACTGTTTCTTGTCAAATTGTCAAACACATGCACAAGCACATTTTACAAATCCAATTCTAAGCCAATTTTTCGGTTCTAAGCCAATTTTTCAGCACATGATTTCACAATCTCCCCCTTGATTAAAACATTGGCAACACCACTTAGAATTGAACATTTGGCATTCACATCACAAAAAAGATTCTGAAATCCAAAGGATCAAAGGCCAAAATGAGAAAACACAGAATTCCCCCTTTGACCAAAAAGCACAACAAAATCTCCCCCTGAGAATGAAAATGTGTGTGAATGTGCAATGTGTCCACAAATTCCAAAAATTCTCCAAACTTCTCCCAAAATTCTCAAATTTCCAAAAACTTCTCCCTTTAAAACTTCTCCTCCTTTTTCATCAAGAGTACAAAAGAGATAATTTGTTCAAAATTTTTCCTGTAGCAAAGATTTCACAAGGAGAAACAAGGGAGTGCCAAGATAGGAAAAGATGAGCTCATTCAATCATATAACCTTATATATCACATAATATGCAAAATACATGATCTTAATGTTATTTTAACAAGTTAGGGAATGACATGCATCTCAACCTCAATTCAGTCAACTATAGCCAAGTACTAAGTAAGACCTTAGTAGAAAAGCAAAGGCTCAAAATTGAAGCAACTAACAAGTCAGGGCGAGCAAGTAGTTTCAACTCCAATCTAGTAGACCAATTTAATCTTTAAACAGTAAACTGCATGTGGCATGCGAAGCATACTTACTGAGAGGTGCTTCTATGCTTTTCCTTGTAGTATAAGCTGCACAAATCTTGAAGCAAACGAAGGGGTAAGTAATCATTATCTACCCTTCATTCATGCTTTAATAATTGTGCAACTTTAAAAAGGAAGAGCATAGAAGCACCTCTCATACTTATTTTATTTCCTTAGAGTGGCATGCTTGAAGCATACATCTTGTCTTTGAGGGAATGGCATGTTTGAAGCATACATCTTATCTTTTTAAGGAAAGCATGCCTGAAGCATATAACTTGAGGCTTTTGCTTTTAACAACCCTTTTTTATTGATTCCCTTTTCTTTCCTTTGTCTTTGATTATAAACATGCAAAAGTGATTAAAAGGTCTTATGAAAGAGTAAAGTTGAAAACACACTTACTTCATAGCCCAAATTTGTCAAGAAGATTCAATATCAAGCCTAGAAGAGTAAGATACCACAGAGTATTTAGCTATAGGCAATCAGACCAAGGAATTCCGCAATATCATTTTTAGTTCAAGTGGAACACTTTAGATTATCTTATATTAGCACAATTACATAATATATAAAGAAATATGAGAAAGTAAGCTCATCAAGTGAAAAACCTTGGCAAAGAAACTCCCCCTCAAAACAAACCCATTGGATGAACAATTCCAAGTTCTCCCCGAATAAAAGCAAAACAAGAAGAAGATAAAGGTTTTGTGAAAATGTCTGCCAATTGATGTTCAGTATCCACATGGTGAAGCACAATGTTGCCTTTTTCCACATGATCTCTAAGAAAGTGAAATCTGATATCAATATGTTTTGTCCTTGAATGTTGCACAGGGTTTTTAGCAATGTAAATTGCACTAGTGTTATCACACAAAAGAGGAACACTATCCAAAATAACCCCATAATCTTTAAGTGTAGCTATTATCCAAAGAATTTGAGAGCAACAACTAGCAGCAGCCACATATTCAGATTCAGCATTTGATTGTGCAACAGAGGATTGTTTTCTAGATGACCATGCAATGAGAGAGTTACCCAAGAAATGGCATGAACTAGAAGTACTTTTTCTATTAATTCTACATCCTCCAAAATAAGCATCAGAGAAAGCTCTTAAATTAATGCATGAGGAAGCAGAAAGCCAAATGCCAAAATCTTGAGTTCCATGATGATACCTGAAAATCCTTTTGACAGCTTGTCGATGTGAAGCACGTGGGGAAGTTTGAAAACAAGCACACAAGCACACAACAAATTGTATATCCGGCCTTGATGCAGTGAGGTACAAAAGTGAACCTATCATGCTTCTATATTCCTTTTGATCAATCGGCTCACCATCTTCATCCGGATCAAGTGTGCAAGCGCTTTCCATGGGTGTCATGATCGGCTTGCTGTTTTCCATCCCAAAACGATGCAATAAGTCTTTTGTGTTTTTGCTTTGATGCACAAAAGTACCATCCTTTGTTTGCTTGATTTGCAGTACCAAAAAGTATGTCAACTCACCCATCATACTCATCTCAAATTCGTCCCTCATGGTTTCTGAAAACTTAGACACTAAAACATTAGAGGAACCACCAAAGATAATATCATCAACATAAATCTGAACGAATAGTTGATCATTGCCTTGCTTGAGTAAAAAGAGAGTTTTGTCAACCTTTCCCATTGAAAAGCCCTTTTCAAGTAAAAAGGTTTTTAGCCTATCATACCATGCTCCAGGGGCTTGTTTCAAACCATACAAAGCTTTCGACAGTTTGAACACATGATTTGGAAACATCGGATTTTCAAAACCAAGTGGTTGCTTGACATAAACCTCCTCATTTATGTAGCCATTAAGAAAAGCACTTTTCACATCCATTTGATACAATTTAAAACCTTTGGATGCAGCAAATGCTAAAAGGATTCTAATGGCTTCAATTCTAGCAACAGGAGCAAAGGTTTCATCAAAATCTAAGCCCTCAACTTGAGTAAAACCTTGAGCAACCAATCTAGCCTTGTTTCTAAAAACAACACCATCCTCATTTTGTTTATTTTTGAAAACCCATCTAGTTCCAATAACATTAAAATCAGGAGGTTGTGAGACTAGTTTCCAAACTTTATTTCGTTCAAAATTCTCTAATTCTTCATGCATGGCATTGATCCAAGATTCGTCAGATAATGCATGAGATATATCTTTGGGTTCAAAAGAAGCAACTAAAGCAGAATGAGCATGGATGTCAGAATGAATAAACCTGAATCGAGTGATTCTCTCATTTAGGTCTCCAATCATTTGTTCAGATGGATTCATTTTCTGAATATGCAAGGGAGCTTTGGCTTTTGAAACTTCTTCTTCTCCTTCTTCATTTTCAGCATGTACAGATGATGTTGTAGCTTGAGGATGGTTAGCTATAGGTGATGTAGTAGTAGGTGTCAAAGGAGCTACAGCTTGTTGTGTATTAGGAAGAGTCATGACCTCATCTTCAACATTATCATTATTGTCTTCAAAAATTTTCTCCCCATGAACATATGCACCTGTACCTACATCACTTGGACTAGTGCCTGGACTAGCCTCATCAAAAGTAACTTCACAAGTTTCCACAATTTTGTTAGTCTCCAAAACAAGCACACGATAGCCACGAGTATGAGCGGGATATCCAAGAAAATGCCATCCATTGATCTAGCTTCAAATTTATCAAGATTTTCAGATTTTAAGACAAAGCATTTGCATCCAAAAACCCTAAAGTGAGAAACAGTAGGTCTATGCCCAAACCGAAGCTCATATGGAGTCTTACCCAATTTTGATCTAACACACGGTTTGAAACATAACATGCAGTTGAAATCGCTTCAACCCAAAAGTTTCTAGGAGTGTGATGTTCATCGAGCATGGTTCTAGCCATCTCAACCAACGTTCTGTTTTTTCTTTCAACTACACCATTCTGTTGAGGCACTCTAGGTGATGAAAATTGATGATCAATTCCCTTTTCAGCACAAAAGTGATCAAAAGAAGAATTTTTAAATTCAATTCCATTATCACTTCTAATCGCTCTAAGAGCTCCTGGATGATCAGTAGAAAGCCTAAGAATAAAACTTCTAAAATGACTAAAAGCCTCATCCTAGATGCCATAAAGTATACCCAAGAGTATCTAGAAAAATTATCAACAATCACAAGCATATACCATTTGCCTCCAAAAGATTGAACTCGAGATGGTCCAACCGTGTCAAGATGTAGTAGCTGTCCTGGAGAGTTTGTCATCACCATCGTAAGATGATCTAAACCACTTACACGAGTAAGATAATCAAAACCAGCATGACCAAGTCTACGATGCCAAAAGAATAAATCTTTAGAAACATTGGCAACTAGACACCTATGCTTAGAAGAAGGTGATGCATCAAAATCAGCTTTAAATACTCTTCCAAAGCGTGAAATCTTAAAAACAAGATCACCTGAAGCATCTAGCACTTTGCATTCATTTTTCTTAAAGCTTATTTCAATATCTTCATCAATCATTTGTAAAACAGAGAGCAAGTTATATTTCAAGTTTTCAACAAGAGCCACATCCTTGAACATGAACTTGTCACTTACCTTCACTGTACCTTTTGCCACAACAGAAGAGCATGAAGCATCTCCAAAAGTAACACTTTCAGCATGAGATGCACGAATGAGGGAGGAGAACCAATTCTTATCACCGGACATGTGGCGTGAGCATCCAGAATCCACTAGCCATATGTTCTCCTTCCTCGCGCAAGAAGCCTACATAACAAAACATGTCGAGGTTTCAGTACTGGGGTTAGGAATGAGACTTTTGGGAATCTAGTACTGAGACACACGACGTACAACAGTAGGCACAACACGAGTATTCTTATGCACAAAATTAGATTTGCCTTTTCCCGTGTTTTTAGTAAAAAAAAAGATGCTTGTTTCACCCTAGGCACATACTGAGAAGCAAGGTGTGCCTTTTTGAGATTAGACCTAGCCTTTGTCCTTTCTTTCTTTTGCTGTTTGGCTAGTCTACTGAGAAGCATTAACAATAAGTCTTATGTCTTCTCCATTGATATCAATACTAACATACTGAGAAGCATACTGAGAAGCATTAACACTACTGAGAAGCATACTGAGAAGCATTAACAGTAAGTCTTATGTCTTCACCCTTGGAAGGCTACTGAGAAGCATACTGAGAAGCATTAACACTACTGAGAAGCATACTGAGAAGCATTAACAGTAAGCCTTTGTCCTTTCTTTCTTTTGCTGTTTGGCTAGTCTTATGTCTTCACCCTTGGCACATACTGAGAAGCATTAACACTACCATTAACAACATCATTAACAATAAGTCTTATGTCTTCTCCATTGATATCAATACTAGCATTGTAGCGACACAACTGCATACTTCCAAAGATACTAGTAGTTTGCAACAACATAAATAGCAACTCTAATCAACATCCAAATTAAAGTCACTAGTCAACACGATTAAATTTCTCTATTAATCCATTAGATTAGAACATCTTTAACAACCAGCAAAGTTTCTTTTACAATAACAGCAGTCTACATCATCTTAATGTTTTAACTATGCATCAAAGTTTAAACTTTTAACATTAACAAGGATCATAAGCACTTTTAAAGCAAGGCAACAAATTCTAAGCATGTACATTAACACATTTAATCATTCTCGCTAAGAGTAAACTGCAACACTAGTAGTCTATTTATTCTCAAGCTAGAGATATTAATCACATTGAATTGATTCAACTCAAAATTTTAACTTAGCAACACATCAATCCATAAACCACATTGTTACCTTATACATAACATGCTAAACAGCAATTCTTACTAGGGACAAACGATTTTTGTCAAAAGACTACTTACTTTGTTTACGACATTTTAGTTTTAAAACTCACCCCAAATTCATAAGGAAACTTGACTCTCAAAATTGCAATGAGACAAACCCAAACTTGGTCATGCAAAGGAATTCTCCAAAACACTTTTCAATCTCCAAGACTCCCACTGGAGGGAACCAACCGATCAAATAAACCTTTGCAAATAAAACCTTAGCACCAAACCCCAATCTTTCACGAAACAAGAAGGGTTTTTCAAAGATGATTTCTTAAACCAGTAAAATAACGAAATCAAACACCACGTACTACTACAAAGCTACAGAACTTCAGCCCTGACAGCCAGGTCTGGCACAACTCCGCAATAACTCCTTTAACCTCAGAGAAAGACAAACACAGGGATAAATTGAATGCTTGTTCCCCATAATTAAATCAACAGGCATCATAACTGGAAATGCGCCCAAAAGAAGCGCAACACTAGTCTCCTCTTCTTCGTCTTCAACCAAGGAAGAGAAAACCACACACCGCATACGGAACGATCCGCGAAAACCCAACACTTTTCATTTGATTCAAATCTACTAAAGCCAAGAAAAGCAAAGAACACCGACCGTCAGAACGGCAAAGAACATATGAAGGAAACCACCATTAACTCTTCTATTTGACTCCAGTCAACTACCCGATCAACGACAGAAAGGATAAGCACTCTTCTCCTACAGGGGTTAATAGTTCTTCGGTGGTGGCGCTAACCGGCCACACCGTCAAACCTCACCCTTACTATGAAATAAGAGAGGTGGCCGAAACCCTTCGGCACCAAAACCCCACTTTTACCACCACAACAGGAATAATTCAATCATTTATCTCATAGACATAGCAACGTACTATATCAAATATAGCATTTAGCAACAAGGCTTAAGTACAACATTTAAGCGTAAACAACGATACCCATACCCTTCCTACTGTGCATCCATGTGTGTCAGATTTTAGATTAGTTATACCACTTTTGCAAGTTTTAATGTTGCTATCCTATGACAAAATTTTAGTAAAAACCTAAGCCATGTTTCTAAGTTATTCCACATCACATTTTAGTTGTACCCTATAGCATGACACTAAAAATACACATTCCAAGGACCTACAGCCCGCTCTGATACCAACTCTAACACCCCGGCATTTAATATGCCCGAATGCTACCAAACATAAGCTAAACAACATCTAAATACCACATTTAACATAAAATTCCAGCAAATGTGCATAGGCTAAAAACCGAGATTTCGGCAGCACCTCCTTTGTTTTAACATAAATTTAAGGAGCAACAACAATATAGCATTATAAGGCAATATGAGATACATCTAAAACAGCAATAAATAGAGTCTTAGCGACAATATAAGACTATCATCAAGCACTCAAAGTCTCCAAGTGTCAAACGAACAATAAAACTCTCATAAACCAAGCTAAGCCTTAAATCAATGATCATCACACGCAATTTATTATAAAACTAATGGAATGACTTGTGGAATCAAAATAAGTGAATCTACGTGTAGGTGTGTGACTATTCCCCTTTCCCGCATGCCGTTCTCATGGTACCTAAAACAACAAGAAAACACAAGCGTGAGTTCGAAACTCAGCAAGCATATTGTAATGGACAACAAGAACAATATCATGGCAATAACATCACCCATCATGTATATCATCTCATTCATGAACACTTAACAGTATCATCATCATTATGTATGCAATGTAATGCAATGCTCATGTCTCCTTGGAAACTCATACCGGTATGGTTGAGTACACACCCGTCGGTGTGCACCCTCTCCCCCCTTCAATCCCGAAGATGGAGGGTGCCTACTCCTCGCTTCCGTTCACCACGGTGAATGGAATCATGATGTAGGACTTACTCATTGGCTTTCCAGATTAGTCATAACTTTCTCACCGACCTTCCCGGACTAGTTATGACTTTCTCACCGCCCGAGCCATGTAACATGTCATGTATGCAAATATGACATCATCATCATCATAAACTTGTATATTTAACACATGGCATCATAGCATACTCATCATATCATAGGAAAACATTAAAGCATGGCAATTGATCATATCATGAAATCCATCTTTCATCTAGTCTCAACAAGCAACATAACATTCGTTATTCATTACAACACACTTGCCTCAACCACGGGCAACGGAAAGGCGGGAAGTAGAAGGCACTCCCGGGGTCGCACCACCTGCACACAGGTATCAAACACTCACAATCATGCCCACAAAACAGTACGCAAACCCCCATCTAACCCGACATTGCCAACTACTCGCAAAACCTAAAAACAGAGGTTCTGTCCCGGCAGGACAGCAGCCTTGCAAAAGGCATAACTTGAGTTCTGGGACTCCGAATCAATTAAACGAGTACATCCTCGCGTAGCTTAGGAGATTTCCCAACTTTATCTAGGTATAAGGAAAGACTGATTCGGACTCTAAAGTCGTCTAATCTACAGATTACCGAGATCTGTTCCAATCGCGTCACAGATTTTAATACGCTCGGTAAAACAGTCATAACTTTCAAACGGCTAGGCGGAATTTAACGTTCTTTATATGCACGGAAAGATAATAAAATTATCTACAACTTCTTAAAAGTCCGTACAGTCAGAATCGAAATCTAAATTGGCAAAAACAGGAACCCTAGGTTGACTGCTCATGCTGTCCCAAAACAGAAACGTGGCAATGTCTAGATCTAACCCAAATTACTCCAATCCAGCACCACCAATTGATCTAAAAACTTGATAATCACCCTAACAATAGTACCTAGATAAATTCCAAGGATCCCCATGATCATACCTTTGCCCGACGAACGAAAACTCCAATCGATCTCCTCGCTCCTCGCTCCTCGCTCTTCGCTCCTCGGATGGATCCATGAGGATGCAGGGGTGGGGAGGCCACCCTAGGGTAGCAAGGGGGTGGAGGAGAGGTAGTGTGCAATAGGGAGCAATGGGGAGCAATGGGGGAGGTGGAGGCGCAAGGAAGGGAGTGGGGAAGGTGGGGGTGGCGGCTAGGGCTTGGAGGGAGAGGTGGGGGCGCCCAAGTGCAGGGGGAGCACGCCCAAAAGGCTGGTGGGGAGCCCTTTTACCAGCCCCCACACCCAATCCTAGTCCGTTATGGAGACCTACTCCATCCCACCAAAGCCCACCAAGGCCCAAACTCCCCCGGGAAGGCCCAAAACCCCGGAAACGGCCCGGAAACGCCCCCGGAAAAGCTATTAACCTCCATATCCTATAGTTTTAACCTTAATTCCACATCTCATAATGTTATTAACCTTATCATGCACGTTAAATAAGGTTACGACACTCCGTGGTGTCACAACGCTTCAAAAGGCCCAAAAACGCGAGTAAACCTCAAGCCGAAAGGTTTTATTCTCTAATTTCACCTTCTATAACGTCACACCAAACCGTAGTGTCACACAATTTTCTTAGGCTCATTAGGAATCTCAATTTTGCAAGGAGCCTGAACAATAGTGCGAGGTTTAGTTTCATATGTGGCATAAGGATCAAAACCTAAACCTCTGTTATTTGTGCTAACCTTAGATTGATCCAAAATCATGTTCAACTTATTTTTGCCATTAGTGAAACGTTCCAAAGAGTTTTGCAAGTAATCAACTTTATTAGTAAGAGTTAAACAATTATTGCAAGGAACATCCACTTTTCCTTTTTGCTTGCGACAAGTTGAGGATGAAAGAACCTCATGTGTAAGCAAAGCATCTGTCATTTGAGAAACCCTAGTATTTGCATCATTCAACTTCAATTCCAGTATGGAGCATTTAGAACATGGAATTGTATCATGCAAATCAATAGTAGAACAACTAGCATGTTTGACATGTTTCTCATTTTCTTCATTTTGATGTAACAAAAGAACATGTTCTTTCCTAAGGTGAGCTCATTGTAAATTAAGTCACATGATTTGCAAGCATCATCATCAGGAATAAAAGTTTTAAGTCTAGCAATTTTAGCATTCAATGATTCAATAATGAAATCATATTTCTTAATTTTCTTGTCACGTTTGTTAAGCAATTTTCCAAGACGAGCAACGGCAATAGCTAATTCATTATAGCAAGGATCTACCTCATTGAAATTGCTGTCAAGATCGTCCTCGGTGAAATTGTCGCTGCTTCTGGCCATGAGACACAACCCCGTTAAGTCATGTTTGCTTGGAGTTGCATCGTCCTCACTTCTCTCCGAATCCACATCGCTCAAATTGACTTGTTCAAGAGCGGAAAGAACTCGGTGAACCACTTTACGGTTGATGAAGCTCTTCTTCTTCCTGTCGTTTGAAGAGAACCTTTTCTTCTCATTTCTTCTGTCGTTGTCCTTCTCCTCCTTTGATGTTTTACCTGCAAGCTTTGGACAATTTGATCTCATGTGGTTGAGATCACCACAGTCATAGCACCTTGGAGGACCACCTCTCTTTCTCATTCTCACATTCTGCAAAGCTTTGTTAAAGCGAGAAGAGAGTAGTGCCAAGTCTTCTTCAGGAAATTCTTTAATTTGCTCATCTGTTAAAGAAGACAAGGAGGACAGGGCAAAGCTAGAAGAAGAATTTGCATTTGACATGTTAGGGTTAGCGATCAAAGCAATTGATTAAATATTACCATTCCTGGCAAGAACATCCAACTCATGAGTTTTCAACTTAAAATAAAGAACATCTAAAGTAAGTGTACTCATGACAGTTGATTCTCTAATGGATGTTACTTTCATTTCTCAAATAGACATGTCTAATGCACCAAGCAATTGTCTAGCATTAGCAGCAGCATCAAAGCTAACTCCAACAGCACGAAGATTACTAAGAATTTTATTGAAGCGTGCAAATAAGTCATCTAGCGACTCACCAGGCTTCATCTCAAATCGCATGTATTCTTTTTTGTAAAGATCTTGACGAACCTCTTTGATAGTGTTAGAACCCTCATGGTAATCACAAAGAGATTTCCATACCTCATATGCGGATTTGAGATGGATCACACGGTCAAAGTCACTACGTCCCAAGCCTTGGATGATCAAGTTGTGCGCCTTGCTGTTTGCTTCAACATGTGCGCGATTGGCGTCATTGACGTTGTCGTTTGCAGGGACTTCATATGGCTTGTAGACTTTCTCCCAAATCGTGAAGCCCTGTGCTTGGATGAACGCCTCCATCTTGGCCTTCCAAAACTGAAAATCAACACCATCGAACACACATGGTTTTGTCGAATAACGATCCATTGATCTAATCACCGGTTAAGATAGATTAGAAAAACCTCGCTCTGATACCACTTGTAGGATCGAAGTATACGAATATAGCAATTAGAGGGGGGCGAATGATTGTGCGAAAGCGAAAACCAAATTTTTAATCTACTAAAAGTTCACCACAAAATAGAACCAAATAATTGCCTCGTATTCGACAAAAACAGAATGACAAAGGTTCGGTAAAATGCAAATTACCGGAGATCCATCCGTTAGATCGATCTAAAATTTGGACACAAGAAACTAGATTCCATTACGAATGGAACCAAAAAAGAATTAGCTCGATCGTACTTACGGATCAAAAGTTATGAGCTTCTCAAGCTTGCAGTTCCAAAACTTGACGAAAATCAATCTAATAAAAACTTGTAGATTAATCAAGAACAACAAAAGATTCATCAACAAAACTTTGAGAAACACTAGATCAATACACTAGAAAGGTTTTTGATGGATCAAATCAAGATGAAACTCAAATAACAAAAACCAATCTAGAATTAGAACGAGCATGCAAACAAGAACCAAAAAACAGAAAACACTGTAGCAACGTGGTTACTGTAGCACGCAAGAATCTTGGAAGAATTGATCTTTATTTCTTTTGTCTAAAGTACTCCCATCAAAAGAGTATAAACCCTAAAACTGAGCTTGAGGCTCTCAATGCGCCTTGCTCACCTTGATTGATCCCTTCAACAGGAGACAACCCCTCCTATTTAAAAGAACAACCACAAGGAGTCCTGAATACAATTCCTAATCCTAGAAGGAGTCCCACTCCTAATCCTAGAAGGAGTATGTATTCAACACAACTCCACTTGGCCCAACCTTGGCTGAGTACAACTCTTGCACGCGTCTGGCAACCCTTACCATACTCACGTGACTAACACTTTGCACGTGTATGGCCCACCTGCCATACTCACGTGACTAACCATTCTTCATGTGCACCATTCTCTTAGCCCGAACGTCCCGCATGACATCCTTGACCATCAAGACCTTAGTTCCTCCTGAACCTAGTCCCGAACCTCAGTTCCTCCCTGAACCTAGTTCCGGTCCCGTCATCGACCACATTCGCCCTTGTGCAATACCTGCACATGAACAAGCCACAAAACGAATCCGAGCACAAGTCCGCGACTTGACTCAACATTAGTCCATACAAATACTCACACGAGCATTGCATAAAGTCCACTTCAAAACAAGCATCATGAAATTTACACAAATTTCATAAGCTCAAAGTCAAACCGAAAACTCAATTCCAAATCGCTCAAAACCCTAACCGAGCAAAATGCATTCACGACGGACCAAAAATATGGTCCGGCGTACACAAGAAAAAGTCACTTGAAAACCCATTCACGACGGACCAAAAATTTGGTCCGGCGTAAATGCGAAACTTACTTTTTTTTAACGAAATCAGTCTGGCGGAAAAACATCAAAATCACGTTTATGGCGGACCAAAGAAAAATGGTCCGACGTACACGTCAAAACCTCGGTTACTTGAGAAACTTGGTCCGATGCAAAAAGCTTCAAATACATGTTCACGGCGGACCAAAAAGTTGGTCCGATGCAAACGTCCAACACTCGGTCTCTTCGAGAAATCAGACCAGCAAAAACACGTTCACGACAGACTGAAACACAATCGGTCCGGCGTAAACGTCCAATTCTCTAGAACATGGAAATTAGTCCGACGCAAGAAGAAAACTAAAGCTTAAAATCCCGTTCACGACGGACCAAAAATTTTGGTCCGGCGTGGATGTAAAAACCAGGCCTTCAAAATGCCATTCACGGAGGGCCAAAAATTTGGTCCAGCGTAGCCTCGAGACACGGTCCGGTGCAAAAGCAAAACTTACTGTTTTGTGGAGGTTTGGTCCGGCGCCAATGCGAAATTTACTGTTTCTTGTCAAATTGTTAACACATGCACAAGCACATTTTGCAAATCCAATTCTAAGCCAATTTTTCAGTTCTAAGCCAATTTTTCAGCACATGATTTCACACTTAGCCATGCTTACGTGAAACGTGTTTTAAAAGGCAAAATTATATTGACTAAATTAATATGTAATGTGTTTTGGAATGAGTGTAATCTTGCCACGTGATGATGTGAAGTGTAGGTACCTTTGTGGTTCTACATGGTAATTGATATTATTGTTGGCATGTGTTGCACAATAATCAAACTGGGCTGGGAAAAGATTTAGTCTGGGGCAAGTAGTAAGAGGCTTTATGCCAGGTGGGCCTTCATGGCAACAGTCTTTGAGATAACAGCCTTCGCGGCAATGGGACGAGAAGGATGTCTTGCCCTGGACAGTTAAGGACTTCACCTAGCAAGCCTTTGAACTAGGGCCTTTCGTGCAACCACATGACTGGAGTGGGACGGTCTTTGTTTAGTAGGATTCTAAAATCTTACATTTGATACCTCAGGGTGACAGTTACATCGGGGTAACTATGTGCGGCAGTGTACCTGAGCTACGGCTTGGTGCCCATCCAACGGTGATTGTCGGTCCTACACTTCGATCCTTCGTGGGGGAAGTGGTAGTGAAGGCAATACCGGAGAGGGTCATAGGTGTGGATGGAAGTTTCTGAAAAACTTCGTTACGGTCAATCGCCTTTGTGGTGTATGATTGTATCATATGGGTAAAGTGTACAACCTCTGCAGAGTGTGTCAAAACTATTCGAATAGCCAAGTCCACGGTACTGGACAAAGCTCGGGGATTACAGTCAAGGGATAGATTTTCTAAAATAAAATGTGGGAAGGTTGGCTGAGTGCCAGAGATGATGATAAATTGACTTAGGCTTTGTGCCATGCTTATGAAATGAGATTGTCAACTTAATATACTATAATATGATTTCACTGTTTTTAAATCTATTATAGCTATTCAATCAAAGCAAAATGTTGTTTAATGCAAAGGAACCAATTAAGCCATTCCTTTGGAAGAAGCCATGCATATAGTAATAGGATTGCACCTCTGTGCATGACTTGTTGAGTATGTTGTATACTCACCATTGCCAACCAATAAAACATCAGAAGAAGAGTCTACACCCGCATGGGAGTAGGAGTATGTTGAGGACCAGGAGAACTAGGAGGCAACCTTCATTAGATGCATGTGGAGTTGTGGAGCTTATCAAGACTTTTATTTTCTGCTGCTTATGTTTACTTGTATTTATTTGAGTAAGCCTTGCGTGGCTGAATATTGTAAGGTGACCTTAAGGTCTTGCAATAGTTATTTTAATTATTGAAGTACTTATTTATATTTCCGCTGTGTATAGATGTGATATTCAACCCTGTTTAACTGTGTGTACTAGCGTGATCTTGGACTAGTACAGAATACACACAGGTTCCGGATTTGCAGATTTGGGTCCCGATAGAGGTGGTATCAGAGCCAGATTGACTGTAGGATTGCCCTTAGTTTAGAATGGTCGTTAGCAGGACAAAACTATTTTCTAAAGTTAAAATTTGCCAAGGAAAAAAACAGACTCTCGACTTATCCCCTCTCTTCTGATTCATGTCCTATGCTGAATTTTCTTTGTTCTCACTTTGTTTATAAAATGTTGTGTTCTTACGAGTTTCGTTGCTGGTAGATGAGGATGTTCAACACCGTCGGAGAGCGCCTTGGAGGGTTCACTGCAGAGATGTGGCGCATGATGCTGGTGATGGGGTCTACGACCGTCCGATCTACACAGGAACCACCATCATTGAAGCAGTACAGGTCCGAATGTGGAAGACCAGGCTGATGGTATACGCTCGAGAAGTGGTAAGGGTGAGCCGTCCTATGTACTTCAACATCAGGAGATCTACATTTGAGGCTGGCATACAGGAGTCATCACGTCTGGCGATGAGGAGGATTGCTCGCTTGTACTCCAGGGAGCTAGATGGCATGGTCTTTCGCCATCACCCACGCCGAGATACCTATTCAAACCGGAGGCCAATTGAGGATGAAGATGTCACTATTACTCACCTGGATGGGTTTGTGATTGCTCAGGAGGAGGCTGTGGTGGAATCGATCCACCAGGTTGTTCTTTGTGTTCTTTTTTTTGGTCTGCCTCTTCGATCACCTGCTCTCTCTCTTTTATATGGAGGGGAGGGGACATGCATGCACCGGTCTTATTTTTTAACCTACTCTGTCGTCAAGCCACAGGCTTTTTCCATGGTCCTCCAACCCTTCTCTTCCACCTATCCCCAGCCAGGGGCTAGTTTGGCCCTACGTGGCATTTTTTGTTCTGACTTCTTTCTGCTGGCTTTAGTTGGGCGTCAGACCCGCTTGGTCATATTGTCGACCGCATCCATATGGGTCGCAAAGGTGTTTTCCTCCGCAACTGATACCGGGATTTTGCTCCACTTCGCCCACCAGAAGGAGTTAGTATTACACTCCGATCATTTTACTTTGGTTGGAAATGTGGACTGCGCTTCGTCTACCGTAAGGGGTGAGTTTGTTGGGCCGAAGTGGGTTGGTTTGGCCCACGACAGTAGCCCCGCATGGCTGTAGGTTGGTATTATCCTTCCCTCAGCAATGTCATAAAAAAAGGCCCGAAGCTATTCCTCATCCCTTCGGGAGTACGAAGGAAGGTCTTCATTTGCACTCTTCTTTCTCAGGGGGGTATGTTGTAGGCATTCATTTATTTTTCTTATTATTACTTATTTTTATTTAACCCTTCGACGTTGGGTTCCGCTTTGTCAAGTACGGAGGGGTTGGTTTATGGGATGACTGTCTTGTCGGTTAGGTACCGGGGCTCTCTATGGCGCCTCGAATCCGACGTCGCTGCCGTTTGATTCTATAAGTGCGTTCATACAACTTTTTGTTAGCACGATGGATGCCACGTGTGTGGATCTACGGTTGGGGGAGTGGGGGGGAGGGAGTTATGAGGCTTCTTCTTTATAAAGGCAAAGGCCGATGGGGAATGGAGGGCTTCGCTGGATCTGTTTCATCCTGCGCCTCTTAGTTTTCTTTTCCTGTCAGTCCCATTCTCTTTTCGTCGCCATCAAGCTTTCTAGTGATGGGCCCTCGACGTGCTCCTCCAGTGAAGCTGGTTTTGAGTGAGAGGGATGCCATAGCTTTATCCCCCACTTTGGGGCGTTCTCTCTTGACTTCCGATGAACTAGATCTTTTGGCTAGGAATTTTGGGGTGGTTCGCTTTTCCATGCGTTCCCCTGAGGACGAAGAGGTTCCTCAACCGAGGGCTACTGAGGCGGTGGTATTCGCGGCTTTTTTGGGGGGTTGGGCTTTGATTTCCAGCCTCTCCTCTGGTGGGGTCTGTGCTAAGGGCTTTTCAGGCCGAGTTCTCACAGCTCACGCCAAACGCTATAGTTCGAATGGCGGTATTGGAATGGGCATTTCGATCTGGAGGTTCAGATTGACTGGTCGTCTATTTTCTCTTGTGGAGGATGCATTCTGGCAGTCGAAGCATCGTCGGGTAGGAGATGAGGAGCATCGGTCTTGTTTTGGCTCGCTTAATTTTCATACGAAGAGATCATTAGCCAAGGAGATTCTGGTTGCCGCGGCTAAGGGAAAATGGGAATCTGGCTGGATGCATCGATGGTACTATCAGGAGCTAGATGGTCCGGACTATGCTTTGCGCACCTCTTTAGGTCCTGTGCGGACTATTCGGTCTCCGAATTGGGATGTGACGGCGGAGGAGACGAGGCTTCTTGATTATCTGAAGGCGCTTCGACATCAGAGTTCCATGCGTGACTTGGTCGAAGAGTATTGTTTGTGTCGCATTGATCCTTTGGCGAGAAGCCCCGCCGTTACCCTAGAGCTATCGTCCGGGGGTACTGTATCTATGAATCGACCTGAGGAGATACGAGATCTTGGGCGCGGAGCAGCTGAGAGGCTGGCTCGTGGGCTCCTTGGACCTTGCAAGGCAGTTGAATATGAGGTCGCTATGGGCTCAATTGGGGCCACGCGATGCTCTCGCTTCGCTGACTGGGGGCGTCGAGCGGTTCCTCGCCCGAGAAGAACGACTGGTTTTCCCCGCCCAGCGAAGCGGGCGAGGTTGACTCGTGCTGCTCCAGCCCAAGCTATCGCCTCCTCTGGTGGGAGCGGAGGTCTAGAGGGGGATGACGATGAGGATGAGGACGAAGATTGGAATGACGAAGAATCTAGTGACGAAGGCGACTCCTCCGGTTCCGTTGCCATAACATCTCTTGCTCCACTGTCCGCCTCCAACCCCGCCGATACTACAGGACTTTCTGAAACATTGCCCTTAGCTACTAAAGCAGGATCATCTGGTTTGCCTCTTGTTTCAAGTTCTGCGTCAGAATTAAATCCGACAAGGGAATCGTGTCATTTGACCGGGATAGGGCTTGCTGCCCCTCCCCCTGTTCCTGATATTGTTTTGGAGGGGGGCCAGCCCGAGACAACATCTACTCCAGCTACGGTGGATGTTCCCCCTTCAGCTTTTGTCCCCGATCCTTCAACTGATGTGGGTGCTGGTGGGGGACAGTCTCCCGGGTATTCGTTTTTGGCGATTCCCGGTGCATATTTTATTGACTTGGTGGATGACGATGAAAGCAATGCTTCCATTCGAAGGGGCTTTGTCGGGACCCCGAATTTGCAAATCCGGACCCTCTGTGTATTCAGCACTAGTCCAGGAACACGCTAGTGCACACAGTCTTAACATCGGTAAATATCACAATCAGACCACTCGACACTAATAAAGTACTTTATTTAAGTAGTCAAACTGGTTACTCGACCTTATGGTCAAGTTACAAATGTATGCCTCGCAGGGCGAAACTTATTAAGAGAGAAATAGTAGCAGCGGAAAATCAAATAACTTCATGGCGCCATCCAGTATACCACAGGCAACTGACTGGGCTCGCTTCCCTAAGTAGACGGTTCCTCTTGGAGCTCCTCCTCCAAAGCTGGTGTAGTCTCCTCTTCAACTGGTGTTGTTTTGTGGCAAGGGTGAGTAGTTGGTACTCAGCAAGTCATGCACAGAATGCAGGCTAATATACTATATGCATGGCTTGGTACAAAGGAATAGCTCAAGGTATATTTGCAGAAAACAGCATTTAACAAGTATCATAAATAGATTCGAAAGCAGTAGAAATAAGTAAAGCATAGATAACTTTTCAAGGAGTTTAATAAACATCTTTCCCACCCTAATCCACATTTCCATCAACATCATTATTAATCCAACCCAACCTTTCATATCCAAGTTATTTTTGAGAAAATCTAACCCTTGACTGTAATTCCCGAGCGATGTCCAATACCGCGGACACGGCTGTTCGAATAGATTCTACACTCTGTAGAGGTTATGCACTTTACCCACAAGATACAGTCAAACACCACAAAGGCGAGTTCCCGTAACAAAGTCTTTCGGAAACTTCTAACAATACAAGTGGTCCTCCCCGGTTATTGCACACTAACCCTTCCCTTAGCTAAGGCGAAGTTTAGGCCAATCAACCGTTAGATGGGTACTGGCCTCGGCCCAGATGCGCTCCCCGTACAACTTACACAAAGGGTGTAGTTGACCTCCCGAGGTCCCGAGTGCGTTATTAGCAACTTAGTCAACTAGGTCCGTCCCATTCTGGACATGTGGTTGCACGTTAGACCCAGTTCAAAGGCTTGCAAGGTGAAGTCCTTAGGGTGACCAGGGCAAGACTACCCGAAGAACCAAATCAACATCCCCAATGCCACAACTGGCCCACCTGATCATTCTTGCCACATGCCCCGGTCGAAAAACTATTTGTCAAACCCCAGTTGATTACCATGCACCACGTGCCATCAACATCACATGATACCTTTCCAAAACAGGTTCAATATATCATTAAGTCAATATTAACATTTGATTGTCCAAAATCATGTCATGAGCACGTAGCAGGTCTAAGCAGTATACTACAACGGTCTAAAACCCATGTTGGCAATTTGATAATGTCCAACTAGTAATCCACAACTAGGGTGACAAGGGTCATGGCACATATTTAAATAATCAAGGTGTCATACAACAAGTTGGAATTTATCTAACCCCCAGATTTAAATAAAGTATTTTCTAATTGAACTAGCATGCAATAGCTTAAATCAAAATAGATTTCAAAATAGGATCAACATGGTCAAAGCACAACTTGCCTTCAAAAAGTACTTGCTCTTGGTCTTGAGTTGGATCCTGAGTCAATACTTCTCCTTCAAATCCTTCCGGCACTTCAACGTCTACTCGTAAAGCGTGCAAATAGCAAATACACGAATAAACAATAGGAAAAAAGTATCCAATCATCCAAATAAAATCCATAAACATAGAGAACATAATTTTATGAATTTTTAGAAACTGGAATCGTCAAATTTGGAGTTAAAATGCAAAAGTTATGATTATTTTAAATTTAAATAATCAATTAAATAATTTTACAGAGAAAAACTTTAGTCCAAAAATTAAATAAAATTCATATTTAGGTAGGTCTCAATTTTATACAAATTTAGAAATTTGAATCACTCAAATCGGAGTTGAAATGCAAAAGTTATAAGCGTTTGAAGTTTGAAATAAAATTTGAAATCATTATTTCGAATTAATAAATCATTTTCTTTTTCGGAAATTAATTATTGCGTCAGCCTGGACACGTGTCAGCCTCTGATTGGGCGGTGGCGTCACCGATCCATGGGCTCGGCCCACGGCTTGCTCGGTCCACCGTGGACCCGGTCCCACGGCCAGTCGGCCGACACGCGGGTCCCACCCGTCAGTGGGTCACGTGCACGGTGCGACTCTCGGGCGAGACCCTGACATGCGGGCCCCGCATGTCAGTGATGCGATCACGCCAGGCTCGGCGGCCGCACGCGGGCCCGACTGTCGATGACTCAACGCCTGGCGGCGGCGGCTACGTGGCATGATCACGGCCGTTGGATCTAGATCCAGCGGTCTAGATCCACCCTAGGTTAACGCAATATCCAGCACGTGGCGATCGTGGGCCATTGGATCTTGATCCAATGGTCCAGATCCGATCTAGTTTAAGGGGTTTGGGTTGCACGTGGGCTCACCGTGACTGTCGGATCTTGATCGGACGGCTGAGGACCTTCGCGGGTGACGATGGCGTCGCGGCGGGGCTTGGTCACCGGAACCGAGGAAGACGACACTCGGGATAGCGACTCGGGGCAGATCCGGCGAAACGAAGGTGTCCCTCGGGCGCATCACGCGATGGGGGTTCCAGATCTGGGACTCACGCGGCGCGGAACGGGCTACCGGCACCGGAGGAGAGGAAGAAACCACGGTGGTGCTTCACGAACTCTGGCGAAAGATTGCGGGCAGGCGGCGGCGGCTCGGCCATTGGAAACTAGGGCAACAGGTGCGCACACAAAACGGCGGTCCTCGGGCAATGACCCACGCCTTAAATGGCCTCGGCATGCGCGCACAAAACGGAGACCTAAATCCTCACGGCGGCGGGCGCGGCGGCGGAGTCCGGCTCGGACTCCGGCGGAGACGACGATGGAGGACCGTCCACGTGGCACGATCAGCGGCCACGATGCGCGCGCGAGATCGGATCCGGCCCGGACTCAGCCCAACCGGTGCGATCCAATCTGGACCGTTGGATCTCGATCCAACGGTCGGGATCGAATAGGGTTCGGTCAAGTCACTTGGCTCGGATCGGACTCGAGTCGGACTCGGACTCGGGTCCTTCAATTGAAACGATACTTGTCCCGACTTGATTTTCCAGCGATTTAATATTTAAAATAATTCCCAGAAATTCATTTAATTCATTAAAAATATCAAAAGACTCAGAAAAATTCTGGAAAATACTTTGGATCATTTTGGGCTCAAATAAAATATTTCCAACAAAATTTTATTTGCAAAGTTTAATTCTTTAATTATTTCAAAATGGAATAAATTCAAATAAATTCCAAATAAATCCAAATAAATTCCAGAAAATTCCAAAAATTCACCAAAGTGCCAATTCACACATGAATTTAAGAAAAGCAAAATTTTGGGGTGTTACAGGCTTGCAAGGGGCATCTGGAGATATAGTTGACCCCGCCGTGCAGGAAACGCATGCCTCGCGGGTGAGACGGGAGATCTGCAGGCCGCGGGGGTCCGTGGCCTTAGGCTAAACGTTTCTACATCCGATACTCCCCTTGGGGCAAAAGGTCTTACTCCTAACACTTTTCCCGCTAGCTCATTGGGGTGTGACACCCTTTTAGGATTTGATGAACTGGTGCAGGGGGTGATGATGCGGGAGCGGCGGAAACGTTGAGGCCATCAGAGCAGATTCAGACAGGGGTATCTTCTGCCCCTCCGATTCTTGCGGAGGAGAGGGAGCAAGGGCCTCCGGATCTTGCTCCACAAAGTGCTCCTTTTCCAGGAGGAGGAACTTCTCCCTTGGATTCGCCAACCCCCCGGGGGCAGTTCAAGACCTCCCTTTATCAGGTTCGACTTGTCGACTTTTTCAGCCGCGGATTTTGAGAGGGGGACCGCGGCAGACCCGACTTTGAAAAAGATGCGTGCAGCCTTTTCTCCATATAGAAAATCTGTGTCCTTATTTGCGGGAGTTGATGATCTCTCTCTCTCTGTGTGTGAAATATCCTTGGATCACCACTTGAAGGTATATCCCTTCTCGCGTCTGTGCTTTTTTTTTTAATCTCACCGTTTGTTTTTTTAGGGGTCTGTTATTGCTTCGGAGGTGACCCGTCGATTTCGGACTTATTTGAGCAAGTACAATAGGGAGGTTCTCGAATTCGAAGCGGCGAAGAAACAGGTGGCAGAGCTGGAGGGAGAGAAGATCTGTTTGTTGGAAACGCTTCGGAGCTCTGCTGAATCTTTGGCTAAGGCACAGATTGAGGTATTTCAGAGCCAAGATTTGGCGGCAAAAAATGCCGAACTTGAAGAAGCAGTTTCTCTAATGCGGAGCCGTCTCGCTGAGGAAGAACGAGCTCGTACAGTAGCTGAACGAAATGAAAAGAAGAAGGACGACCGTATTGAAGAACTGAAGGATCTTTTAATGGTAGCGGAGGCAGGAAAGAACATATTGAAGAAACATGCGGAGGAAGGAAAGCACGGAGCGAAGTTCAGATGCATCTTCGCAATACTCAGCAGGCGGAGGAACATTATGAGGCAATCCGGAAGGAAGTGGAATCTATAACTTCCGGAGTGCACGAGGCAACCGAAGCTTTTCTGCAACAACTTCCTTGATTCGGGATTGAGGCAGCTTCAGGCCGTATCCCTTCATCTAGTTTGGAAGCTATCATTTTCCTCAGGAAGTCTACTAAAATATTTGGTTACTCGGCGGTAACCTTTGGCGATCACTGCACAAGGTTAGGCTCTGCTAAAATCGCTCAACTACTCAAAATGAAAGGATGTGCGCACGTTCGCGAGCATTTTGGCTTCCCCTCTGCTGCTCCGTCATTGCCTGGGTTTGGCGATATTCCTTCGCCCAAGAGACCTTCGCCCGCCGCATCCCGATTATCTTCGAGCTTCATGTCAGACTTCTGGAGGCAGCACGGTGATACTGCCATGAGGGAATCAGTGCACTGAGCTCGTATCGCAATGCGTGATTCAGTGAAGGACAAAGAGAAAACCCCCCTTCTTAGCTTGTTTACTTTTGTACAAGAAATCCTCATGAGCACCAGCTTCTTGGGGGATGCGGGGATGCCTTGGCTTCCCATGTCCTCATTTAACACAGGCCTTTCGCCTTCCTTGCTTTGAATATATATATAAACGTCACTAGTTTCAGAGCAAGTGCTTGCTTTCCGATTTTATTTTCTTTTGTTTCTTCGATGGCCAACGTCCCATGGACCTCCCGGAGGAAGACGTCTTCTTTGCCGGCCTTGGTGAGGAGCTGCCAATGGCGGACGCCCTGTCGATGCCCGGCGAGGAGGAAGCCCCTATCTTCGTCTTTGACTTTGAAGACGATGCCCCCGTCCTCGAGGACCTTCCAACACCTGGCGATCATGAAGCCTTCATCGCGGAGCTTTGGGCAGACTTCAACATAGATATGGCTGAGCTTGCAGAGGAGGAGGCCCTCGCCCGTGATCTCGCCAACCTCGATGTGTTGATCGGGATCGTTCTGAGGTTGCTGGAGTCGAAGGATGCCCTCGTTGAAGTCGTGATTCATGCCCGCCGTACCTAAATCCTTTTTAGTATATATAGAAATCTTTGTTGTACTGTTTCATCGCATTTGACTGGGATGGCGCTATATCGCCATTTGCTATGGTTTCGTATCAAAGCTTATTTCTCTTTCTATCTTCTTAAATTATGCTTGAGCATACGTTTTTTAGCCCCCCATGGGGCTGCGATCAGTGACGTTAAGTTGCCATGGTTTTTTACTCGGCCCCACATCAAGTTCGAGTACGAGAGCATGTGCAACCGCGTTCGGGGTTGCTACGACGCGCAACGTTGTATGTGGGACTCAACAGAACGTAGACCTAAATTCTTTTTTTTGAAGCAGCAGATTTTTTCACCGCGGTGTTTTAGGTTTCCCTAATCAAATTTCGGCCATGAAAAGTGCGAATATCCTGGGCAGATGGATGCATAAGATGTTGGCCTAGTTATGTGTTCACAAATTTTCACCCAGCGCAATGCAGTGTGCTCTTGGGGCCGAGGGGTGAGTGATATTTTTTAGCCTGAGTAAGCTCCTTGCTAAGTCCTACCCGGAGTGGAGTTTCCGGTCTTCAGAGTGAAGGGGAGGGTGGCGCGTTAGCTTGACCAATCATCTCGTTAAGTACTACCCGCTAAGTACTACCCGGAGCAGAGCCCCAGGCCTTCGGAGCGAAGGGATGGGTGGGACGTTAGCCCGACCAATCATCCCACTAAGTACTACCCAGAGCGGAGCCCCGGGCCTTCGGAGCGAAGGGATGGGTGGGACGTTAGCCTGACCAAGCATCCCGCTAAGTACTACCCGGAGCGGAGCTCCGGGCCTTCCGAGCGAAGGGATGGGTGGGACGTTAGACCGACCAAGCATCCCGCTAAGTACTACCCGGAGCGGAGCCCCGGGCCTTCGGAGCGAAGGGATGGGTGGGACGTTAGCCCGACCAAGCATCCCGCTAAGTACTACCCGGAGTAGAGCCCCAGGCCTTCGGAGCGACGGGATGGGTGGGACGTTAGCCTGACCAAGCATCCCGCTAAGTACTACCCGGAGCGGAGCCCAGGGCCTTCGAGCGAAGGGATGGGTGGGACGTTAGCCTGAACAAGCATCCCGCTAAGTACTACTCGGAGCGGAGCCCCGGGCCTTCGCTGTGATTTCTTATTGCAAAAGCTTCTCTCCATTTTATTGATAAGGTTCTGGATACATTTCTTCTCCATCCTCTGATGACTATGCATAAAACTTTTTGAGAGCATCCGTGTTCCATGTTCTTGGTACTTCCTAACCATCTAGGGTGACAAGTCTGTGGGCGCCCTTCGCCGTGGAGTCCTGAATGACGTACGGTCCTTCCCATGTTGTTTCCAGCTTAGCGAAGCTTGGAGCAGCTTTTTTGAGCACCATGTCCCCAGGAGCCAAATCTCGTTTCTTAATGTTCTTGTTGAAGCTCCTGGTTTAAGCTTTTGCTTAGGCATGTATGACATCTAAGGCCTGAAGCTTCTGTTCTTCAATTAGATCATGTGCAGCGTCCGCCCCCTCCTGTGTTGGAGCTCTAATTACACGAAGTGATTTGGCTTGTACCTCCGCGGGAGAAACAGCCTCTTCCCCAAAAATGAGTTTAAACGGAGAAAAATTGTTCGTCCGTGACGTGGAAGTTCGGATGACCCACAGAACCTTGGGGAGTTCGTCGGGCCATGAACCCTTCGTGAAACCGTAGAGCCTCTTTTTAATGCCTTCTAGGATTAGTCCATTCGCTCTTTCAATGGCCCCGTTTGACTGTGGGTGCCCGACCGAGGCGAAGCAGATCTCCGTCGCGATACCTTCACAGTAGTCACGAAATCTTCAGGAGTCGAACTGGGACCGGTTGTCAGTGACAACTTGGAAGGGGACTCCATATCTATAAATGATTGCCTTCCATAAAAATTTGACCGTTGCTTCTGCTGTGATCCTCTCCACCGGCTCCGCCTCGATCCATCGGGAAAAGTAATTGATCGCCACGATCACGAATTGAAGGTTGGCTCGGGCTTTGGGCAGCGCCCCAACTATATCCACCCCCCATTTGGCGAAGGGGCAAACAGGGGGCACCGGATGCAGCCCGCCAGGTGGAGCTTTCTTCTGCTTTGTCATCCACTGGCACGCGTGACAATGCCGCAGCACCTCCTCCGCATCCCGCAGTGCCGAAGGCAAATAGAGCTCCATTCGGAAGATCTATCCAGCAGGGTTTCTAGGAGCCTGGTGTTCTCCACAAGCTACCTGGTGTGCTTCGCGTAGAGCTCGTACCCCTTCCTCTCATGAAATGCAGCGGAGCCACGGGGCGTAGAGACCGCTGCGAAACAACAACCCCTCTATTATGGTGTACTTGCTTGCTCGCCTTTCAAGACGCTTCGAGGATGCCTCATCATGTGGGAGTGTCCCTGTGAGAAGGTAGTCGTTTATCTCGCTTCTCCAATCTTCGCCCTCTGGCCGGGTAATAAGATTCACTTGTGGAGAAACAGAGGCAGCCTGGAGCTCCTCGAAGAAGACGGTGGAGGGCGGGATTCCCCCGGCTGCCGCGATCTTCGCCAGCTCATCTGCCATCTCGTTCTGGGCTCTTGGTATCACGAGGATGGAGAACCCCTCGAAGCCCTTCTCTAGAGTGCGAACAGCTTCAACATACTTTTGGAGTTGTTCATCTTTTACTTGGTACTCCTTCAAAACCTGTCCCTGGATAAGCTTCGAGTCAGTTTCCAAGATAGCCCTCCTCGCTCCCATGGTTTTCGCTTTTCGAAGCTCCAACGAGAGTGCTTCGTATTCCGCCACGTTGTTGGTCGAGGGAAATTTCAGTCTTGCAGCAAACCCTGCTATCTCTCCTCCGGGTGCTTCCACCACTGCAGCGATCCTGGCTCCGTTCACCCCCCACGATCCATCAGAACTGACAGTCCACACCATCGAGATTATGTCGTCTTCAAGGGCTAGGGAAGTCCATTCTACCATAAAATCTGCCAGGGATTGACTTTTAACAGCCGTACGCGGTATTATCTCCAACTCGAAGGGCGCCAACTCGACTGCCCATTTGCTAATGCGTCACGTGCTTTCTCTGTTGGACAACATGGGGCCAAGAGGATATGCTGTTGGTACCTTGATGCGGTTGGCTTGAAAATAATGGCGGAGCTTTCGGAAGGCCATAAACAAAGCATATGCCAGCTTTTCCATCTCTGAGTATCGTAGCTTTGCCCCTTGCAAGGCTTTGGAGATGAAGTAGATCGGGTGTTGTTTTATACCTTGTGGCCGCACCAGTACCACGCTGACGGCCGAGGGGCTTGCCGCAAAGTACAGCAGAAGCTCCTCGCCTTGCTTCGGACTTTGCAGGATAGGGACCTCCATAAGGTTCTGCTTCAGCTTGTCGAAGGCGAGTTGGCACTCCTTCGTCCAAGCAAAAGCATCGCTCGAACGTAAGGCTTTGAAGACCGGTAGGCTTTGCTCTGCAGATTTTGGCTGGAATCGGCTAAGTGCTGCCAGCCGCCCCGCCAGCTGTTGTAACTCCTTTAAATTTCTTGGTGGAACCATGTCTTGAATGGCCCTTATCTTTTCCGGGTTCACCTCAATGCCTCGCTGGGAGACTAGATGTAACACCCTGGCATCTAGTACGCCTGAATGTTACCAAACATAGACTAAACAACATCTAAATAACACAAATAAAGATAAATTACAGCAAAGGAACAAATGCTAAAACCAAAAATTTCGGCAGCATCTCCTTTGTTTTTCCATGAATTGAAGCAACAGCAATACGATCACAGGATATAGCATAAAGAATGACATCTAACTCATCAATAACGAGCATTCTAGCAACAGTATAAGTCTAGAATAACGAATTCAACCATCTCATGAGCTAAACGAAGCAAATGAGGGAAACAAGCACACAATTTAACCATGCACCAAGTTTCATGGCACTATTCTTATTATCATGACTCAAGCTGATAAATCTGCCTAAAGGTGTGGAGCTACATGAAGATGTGTAGCTAATGCCCCTTCCCACATGCCGGTGTCATCGTACCTAAAACAACATAAAACACAAGCGTGAGTTCATCACTCAGCAAGTGTATTGCAATGGACCATAAGGAACAACTCAACATTAACATCACTACCATGCTCAATATCATGTACAAGCCATAATTTCATATACCACATCATTCTCATGTCTCAATATCATTGTACTCATTTCAGCATCATCCTCATCATCATCATGTATGCAATGCGATGCAATGCAAATGCTCATATCTCCTCGAAGCACATACCGGTATTGCCGAGTGCACACCCGTCGGCGTGCACCCCTTTCCCCTTCCATCCCATAGATGGAGGGTGCCTACTCTTACTGACTCGCTCCCATGCACACCCATGGATGGGACTACGAGGTAGGTCTTTCGTGTTCACTACGTGTGAACACAGAGGCCCGCATCAGCATGGGACACCTCTTCCATTATAAATGCACATATGACATAAACATGTAAATATTGGCATAAACATTAAATACCACACAATCATAATCAATATGAAATCATGTTCATCATGTCATAGGCAAACATCAATCTTAGCATCATATCATAAAGCAAGTTGTATCAAATCAAGTCTAGCAACAATCTAAACGATACACATTCCAATACACTTGCCTTAACCTCAGGCGACAGATTGGCGAGAGGATGAGGGCACTCCCGGGGTCACACCACCTGCACATACATACCACACACTCAAAACGTGCCCCCAAAATAGTACGCAGAAGCTCATCTACCCCGACTTCACAAACTACTCCACAAATCGAAAAACAGAGAATCTGTCCTCCCAGGACAGCAAACTTCAATCTAGCATAACATTAGTTCTAGGACTTCGAATCGATTAAACGAGTACATCCTCGCGTATTTTAAGAAATTTCCTAACTTTTTGTAAGTATATGGAAAAACTGATTCGGCATCTAAAGTGGTTTAATCTACAGAATACCGTGATCTGTTCCAATCTCGTCACAGTTTTGAACATGCTCGGTAAAACGAGCATAACTTTCAAACGGCTAATTAGAATTAAGCATTCTTTACGTACAATTAAAGGTATTGCAATTACCTACAACTTCTTCAACAGACGGATGACCAAATTCCGACTCTAAATTGGCGAAATCTCAAACCCTAGGTAGACTGCTCAATCTGCCCGAAGCAGAGAACGTGGCAAACTCTAGATTTCATCTAACCTACCCAATTACAGCACCACCAATTGATCTAAAAACATGATATCAACCCCTAGAACAGTACCTAGACCAACTCCAAGGATTCCTATGGCCATACCTTCGCCCGACGAACGAAGAACCAATGGATCTCCTCCCGGTTCTGTTGGGACCCCGAATTTGCAAATCCAGACCCTCTGTGTATTCAGCACTAGTCCAGGAACGCGCTAGTGCACACAGTCTTAACATCGGTAAATATCACAATCATACCACTCGATACTAATAAAGTACTTTTATTTAAATACCCAAACTGGTTACTCGACCTTATGGTCAAGTTACAATATACGCCTTGCAGGGCGAAACTTATTAAGAGAGAAATAGTAGCAGCGGAAAATCAAATAACTCCGTGGCGCCATCCAGTATACTACAGGCAACTGACTGGGCTCGCTCCCTAAGTAGGCGGATCCTCTTGGAGCTCCTCCTCTAAAGCTGGTGTAGTCTCCTCTTCAACTGGTGTTGTATTGTGGCAAGGGTGAGTACTTGGTACTCAGCAAGTCATGCACAGAATGCAGGCTAATATACTATATGCATGGCTTGGTACAAAGGAATAGCTCAAGGTATATTTGCGAAATGACATTTGACAAGTAACAAAAGTAGATTCGAAAGCAGTAGAAACAAGTATAGCATAGATAACTTTTCAAGGAGTTTAGTAAACATCTTTCCCATCCTAATCCACATTTCCATCAACATTATTAATCCAACCCAACCTTTCAGATCCAAGTTATTTTTGAGAAAATCTAACCCTTGACTGTAATTCGGCGATGTCCAATACCGCGGACACGGCTATTCGAATAGATTGTACACTCTGCAGAGGTTATGCACTTTAACCACAAGATACAGTCAAAAACCACAAAGGCGAGTTCACGTAACAAAGTCTTTCGGAAACTTCTAACAATACAAGTGGTCCTCACCTGTTATTGCTCACTAACACTTCCCTTAGCTAAGGAGAATTTTAGGCCAATCAACCGTTAGATGGGTACCGGCCTCGGCCCGATGCGCTCCCCCGTACAACTTACACAAAGGGTGTAGTTGACATCCTGAGGTCCCACAGGTACGTTATTAGCAACTTAGTCAACTAGGTCCGTCCCATTACAGACATGTGGTTGCACGTTAGACCCAGTTCAAAGGCTTGCAAGGTTATGTCCTTAGGGTGACCAGGGCAAGACTACAGAAGAACCAAATCAACATCCCCAATGCCACAACTGGCCCACCTGATCATTCTTGCCACATGCCCCAGTCGAAAACTATCTATCAAACCCCAGTTGATTACCATGCACCACGTGCCATCAACATCACATGATACCTTTCCAAAACAGGTTCAATTATATCATTAAGTCAATATTAACATTTGATTGTCCAAAATCATGTCATGAGCACGTAGCAGGTCTAAGCAGTATACTACAACGGTCTAAAACCCATGTTGGCAATTTAATAATGTCCAACTAGTAATCCACAACTAGGGTGACAAGGGGTCATGGCACATATTTAAGTAATCAAGGTGTCATACAGCAATTTGGTGTTTATCTAATCCCCATATTTAAATAAAGTATTTTCTAATTGAACTAGCATGCAATAGGTTAAATCAAAATAGATTTCAAAATAGGATCAACATGTTCAAAGCACAACTTGCCTTCAAAAAGTACTTGCTCTTGGTCTTGAGTTGGATCCTGAGTCAATACTTCTCCTTCGAATCCTTCCGGCACTTCAACGTCTACTCGTAAAGCGTGCAAATAGCAAATACACGAATTTTTACGAATTTTTAGAAACTGGAATCGTCAAATTCGGAGTTAAAATGCAAAAGTTATAGCATTTTGAAGTTTAAATAGTCAATTAAATAATTTTACAGAGAAAAACTTTATTCCAAAAATTAAATAAAATTCATAATTAGATAGATCTCAATTTTATACAAATTTAGAAATTTGAATCACTCAAATCGGAGTTGAAACGCAAAAGTTATAAGCGTTTGAAGTTTGAAACAAAATTTGAAATCATTATTTCGAATTAATAAATCATTTTCTTTTTCGGAAATTAATTATTGCGTCAGCCTGGACACGTGGCAGCCTCTGATTGGTCTGCTGACGTCAGCCGGTCCATGGACTTGGTCCACGCTCGGCTCGGGTCTACCGTGGACTCGGTCCACGACTCCACGTGTCGCTGACAGGTGGGACCACTCGGGTGACGTCATTGCTGACGTCAGCGGGGCTCAGCCCACGGTGCTGACAGGTGGGACCCACCGATGACGTCATGGGTGACGTCACGGTGCTGTCGCTGACACGCGGGCCCGGCATGTCAGTGACCCACGCGCACGCCCGCGTGGCGCGGCGGTTCGGCTCCCTGGACACGTGGCGCGATCGTGTCCGTTGATTTGAAAATCAACGGCCGTGATTAGATCCAGGGTTAACACGTGGAAAACTACACGGTGATCGTGGGCCGTTCGATCTAGATCGGACGGTCCAGATCTAACCCTACGCTAACACTGTTACCGCACGTGACGATCGTGGGCCGTTGGATCTTGATCCAACGGTCCGGATCTGATCTGGTTCCTGGGTTTGGGGAAAAACGTGGGCTCACCGTGTGCGTTCGATCTTGATCAGACGGCTGTCCGAGCTCGCGAGGTTGATGGCGGCTCTGGCCCGGCCTGGCGGAGGCGAAGGCGGCAACCTCGAGCAGCGTTCGGACGCGATCCGGCGAAGTGAGTTGGCCTCCCTGTGCGCCTTGGCCTGGCTTTGGATCTGGACTCAACGGTGACAGGAGACGGCGGATGACAGCGGAGAGGGCGAAAAACGCGGCGGAGGAGTGCTACAACTCCGGCGGCGATTGCGGCGCGTCACGGGGCGCTGCGGCGACGGCTAGGGCAACGGCTGCGCAAGGTCAAGGTGGTCCTCGGGGTGTGATCTGGGCATTAAATAGCCTCGGCTTCCGCGTGGAATCCGGAAACCTAGAACCACACGGCGGCGGGCGCGGCGGCGGAGTCCGGCTCGGATCCGACGGGGACGACGACGGTCGACCGTCCACGTGGCGCGATCAACGGCCACGATCGCACGATCGAAACCGGATTCGGTCCGGTTACGACTCGAACCGGTACGGGACGATCTTGACCGTTGGATCCCGGTCCAACGGTCGGGATCGATTAGGGTTAGGAGTAGGTTTGGTCGAGTCAACTGGCTCGGGTCGGACTCGTGTCGGACTCGAACTCGGTCGATCGGATGAACAAGATTACTTGACCTTTCGAATTTCCAGCGATTTAATATTTGAAATAATTCCCAGAAATTCATTTAATTCATTAAAAATATCAAAAGACTCAGAAAAATTCCAGAAAAATTCTGGAAAATACTTTGGATCATTTTGGACTCAAATAAAATATTTCCAACAAAATTTTATTTGCAAAGTTTAATTCTTTAATTATTTCAAAATGGAATAAATTCAAATAAATTCCAAATAAATCCAAATAAATTCAAGAAAATTCCAAAAATTCACCAAAGTGCAAATTCACACATGAATTTAAGAAAAGCAAAATTTTGGGGTGTTACAAACCTCCCCCCTTAACAGAATCTCATCCCCGAGATTCAGGGCTTACTAAAGGAATAGGTTTGGAAACTCTTTCCTCAAATCCTCTTCGCGTTCCCAAGTAAACCGCTTTCTTCATGATTGCTCCTTTGAACTCTCTGAAGCGGGTTGACTTATTTACGGTCTCTCGATCCATAGTGTCCAAAATCTTTACGGGATGCTCCTTGTAAGTCAAATCTTCTTGCAACTCAATTGATTCTAGCGGTGTGCATTTCCTCGGGAACTCGGAGACACTTCTTCAATAGGACACATGGAATACGTCATGTACTCACGCTAACGATTGTGGCAACTCCGGTGATAAGCAACTTCGCCTCTGCGGCTCAAAATCTTAAATGGTCCAACATAACGGGGTGCGAGTTTCCCTTTGGCATGGAACCTCTTAACTCCCCTGAGAGGCGTAACTCTGAGGTATACAAAGTCTTCTGGTTCAAAACTCAAGTCCCGGCGACGAGTGTCAGCATAACTCTTCTGTCGTGATTGGGCGATCTTCAACCTTTCCCTAATCATGGCAATCTGCTCTTCAGCTTCTTGAAGAATATCAGGCCCGAAGACACGGCGCTCGCCGATCTCATTCCAATTCAATGGCGTCCGACAGGGTCGACCATACAGTGCCTCAAAAGGTGACATCTGTAAACTAGATTGGTAACTATTATTGTAACTGAACTCGGCATACGGCAAACTCTTATCCCAAGAGGTAGCATAAGCCAATGCACATGCTCTTAACATATCCTCCAGAATCTGATTGACTCTTTCGGTCTGTCCATCCGTCTGTGGATGATAGGCTGTACTGAAGTTCAAACGGGTTCCCATGGCTTCATGCAACTTATTCCAAAACCTTGAGGTAAATGGGGTACCTCTGTCCGATACAATCCTCTTTGGCACTCCGTGCAAACAGACGATCCTGATCATGTACAACTCTGCTAACTTATCTCCCGAGTAGGTGGTCTTCACGGGGATAAAATGGGCTACTTTGGTCAAGCGATCCACTATAACCCATATGGAGTCATAACCTCCTTGAGTCTTAGGCAAACCGGTAATGAAATCCATTCCGATTTCCTCCCACTTCCACTCAGGTATTTTCAGCGGCTATAGCAATCCTGCTGGTCTCTGATGCATTGCCTTGACTCTCTGGCATACGTCGCACAATGCAACATGCTCGGCAACTTCACGCTTCATGCTCGGCCACCAGAATCTTTCCTTCAAATCCTGATACATTTTGGCGCTTCCAGGATGAATTGAGTACTTGGAGTCATGGGCTTCTTCCAAAATCAGTTGCTTTAATTCCTTCTTGTTGGGCACACAAATGCGATCCTTCATCCATAACGTGCCTTGCTCATCCAACTTGAAGTCCTCTGCCTTGCCTTCTTCCTTGATGGACTTAATCCTACGGATCTTGTCATCATCCTTCTGTCCTTCTCAGATCTGATCCTCTAGGGTAGGCTTTTACTTCCAATGCGGCTAAGAATCCGCTAGGTACCACCTCAATCTTCATTCTCTGAAAATCCTCACATAACTCATCCTAACTTGTGGCTAGCAACATACTCACGGTATGGCTTTTCCGACTCAAGGCATCGGCAACTACGTTGGCCTTCCCGGGATGGTAATGGATTCCAACATTGTAATCCTTGATCAACTCTAACCATCTCCTCTGCCTCATGTTCAGATCCGACTGGGTGAATATGTATTTAAGGCTCTTATGATCCGTATACACTTCACATCTGTTCCCGATCAGATAGTGACGCCATATCTTCAAGGCATGCACTACGGCAGCTAACTCTAGGTCATGCGTCGGATAATTTTCCTCATGCGGCCTCAACTGCCTTGATGCATAAGCAACGACCTTTCCATTCTGCATCAGCACACATCCAAGTCCTTGGCGCGATGCATCACAATAAATATCAAAGCTTTGATTAACATCCGGTAGAACTAACACCGGTCTTGATGTCAATCGCTTCTTGACTCCTGAAATCCTTTCTCACATTCTCGACGTCCATGCAAACTTCTTTTCCTTTTTCAGCAATTGCGTAAGAGGTTTCGCAATTGTCGAAAAGCCTTCAATGAAACGGCGGTAGCATCTGCCATTCAAGGAAACTCGGATCCGGGTCACGGTCTTCGGTTGCTCCCAATGTAACACGGCTTCTACTTTGCTTGGATCAACGGCGACTCCTTCTGCGGTCATTACATGTCCAAGAAACTCCACCTTGTCCTTCCAAAAATCACACTTCTTGAACTTGGCGAAGAGTTGCTTTGTTCCTCGGCTTTTTCAAAACTCGCCTCAAGTGTTCGGCATGTTCATCCTCTGTCTTGGAGTAGATTAGGATATCATCTATGAACACGACGACAAACTTGTCCAAATATTCCATGAACACCTTATTCATCATATTCATGAAATATCTTTGGCGCATTAAATCGATCCAAAGGACATAGCGTAAACTTCGTAATGTCCATATCTTGGCGAGAATACTGATTTTGGAATATCTTACGATCGGATCTTCAGGTGATGGTATCGATCTCGAGATCAATCTTGGAGAAAACTCCGGCTCCTCTCGGTGATCAAACAAATCGTCAATCCTGGGTAACGGGTACTTATTCTTCACGGTGACTTCATTGAGTGCACGGTAGTCAATGCACATCCTGAAACTCCCGTCCTTCTTCTTGACAAACAAAACTGGTGCTCCCCACGGCGACGAACTCGGTCTGATAAATCCTTTCTCCATTAACTCCTCTAGCTGTTTCTTCATCTCTACCAACTCCTCGGTGGACATCCGATAAGGTCTCTTTGCTATCGGCACTGTACCAGGTACAAGCTCTATCACAAACTCTATGTCCCTGTCTGGCGGCATACCAGGTAGATCTTCGGGAAAAACATCTGGGTACTCATTCACTACGGAGACATCCTCTATGCTGATTGTCTTGGTATTGTTAACCATCATCTGTCCATCTCTAACTGCAGTGGCTTCAAATTCCACTTTCTTTCCACACAGGCTCTCAACTGTGATAGTCCTTCGTCCACAATCCAATACGGCCTTGTGCTTGGATAACCAGTCCATTTCCAAAATAACGTCTAAGGTCTGGGTCTCCAAAATTATAAGGTTTGCTAGGAACTCTATTCCATCTATTAGTATTCTCACCCCGGAACATCCTACTTTCGTTCGGAGTTCGGAACCAGGGGTTTGAACTAAAAGCGTGCATTTAAGCCTTGCAATCTCCAAATCATTTTTAGCAGCAAAGCCTTGCGAAACAAACGAATGCGAAGCTCCAGAATCAAACAAAACTGTTGCAGGTACTGAATTAACTAGCAACATACCCAGTACGACGTCCGTAGCATTCTGCAGTGCATTTGCGGTGACATGGTTCACTCGGCCTCTCACCACGATGCAGGGTGTGGCTCTGATCTTTGGCGTCCTAGCTGGGTGGTTCCTAGATTGAAGCGGCCTGGGTCACTCCTGCTGTTTTCTTTGGGAAGCTGTTGGCAAAGTGTCTGGCTCGTTGCGGTTGTAGCAGGCGTCTCCTTGTTCCTTCTTGTGCCTAGAGCAGCATTTCTAGCGAAGTGAAGTGCAGTAGTTACGATTGACGGGTCTTGGTCGGTGACGGTGTCCTTGTAGCATTCTATGGCTGGAATCTGAAAAATTGATTTGGTGCAACTCTCGGTATTTATTGCGTTCCACTGGCGTGATCCCTCTTGTTGCATCCTGCGCTTCTGTTCTCATCCAGTTCCTTGCGCTTGTCCTCAAGAATAAGCGCCTTATTCACCAACTCTTGGAAATCTGAAAGGTGTGGGTGATCAGTCCTACTTGTAGTCTGAGTTAAGTCCCTTCATGAAGCGAGACTGCGGCTTTATCTGTCGCTGCATCCTCAGTGCGTAGCGTGCTAGTTGTGTGAACTTGTTCAGGTAGTCGACCGGCTGATTACCTTGCTTGATGCTCTGAACTCCTCCTTCTTAAGATCCATGATTCCTTGAGGCACGTGATCTTGGCGAACGCATAGCTGTGAACTCCTCCCAAGTGATCTCTTGAGGGTTCTCTTGCGTGGCACGAAGTTCTCCCACCATTCGTAATTGTTCCTTCCAACTGATGAGAAGCGTAGAGTACCTTCTCATTTCCTATGCATTGAGCTATGTGTAGCTTCCTCTCAATTGACCTTAACCAATCATCAGCCTCCAATGGATTGGCATTCCCAGAGAAAGTGGGTGGATGAGTCCTCATGAACTCTGACAGTCTTGTATTCTGGCGTTGTCCCTGATTAACTTGATTAGCAGTGGCCTGAGCAGTGACGTGTTGCATTTGTTGCATCATAGCATGCATCAACGACGTCGGAGCAGCAAGAAATTCTCCAAAATTCTGCATATCCAGTGGCGGTGCTGGTGCTCCATCATTGGGGTTTTCTGCTGGGCGAGAACCACTTCCATTGCTTCCAAAGTTTCCGCGGGTGTTCACCATCTGTCGATTTGCTCTAGGTTTTAGAGATGAGAGGGAAACAAGAATAGACAAGTAATATGGAACTTATGCGGGGCGAAAGGTGTAACTTTATGGTCCAACTTTATTAACTAATCAATAGTAACTTGGTATGGTTGCTTACAATGCCTAAGGGCCTTGCAACACATACTGCACACTCAGTAAACAATGAAAATCCAAATCGAACTAACACTGGAGTCTAACGCCTAAAGGGTGACTCTTTATTCTATGACGCGACTCGGCGAAGGAGTCTCACTATAAAACCTACGCTCACTCATCGAGAAAACCTCCACGGCCTGGGTACGGATGCTGCGGCATAGGCGCAAAACGATTGCCATGTCCAGCAACTGTGTCATCTGTGGTAGTCGAAGAAGCAGTGTCCTCATCGAGATCTGACTCCTCCGGATCTGGCTCGTGTAGCTCGAGTACTGGCTCTGGTTCTGGTCCGTACAATGCCGTCTCTAACTCTCCAATCCTTTGCAGAAGGTGGGACACATACTCTTGAGCTTCCCGCCATCTATTCTTCTCTGTCGTGATCTCCTTGCGGGCCTTCTGTAGCTCCTTGCTTGTATCATCGAGTACATCCTCCTGGGCGACAACAAGTCGTGCCAACTGTGTAACCATGGCATCCTCATCCTGAATCGCCTTCGGGTCAAGAAGGTTATTGCTGCGCGGGTGATAACGGAACACCGTGCTCTCCAACTCTCTGGCGTAGATGCGGGTAATGTGCCGCATTGCTCGTCGTGATACTTCTTGGATACCCATCTGCATTGTAGACCTCCTGGCGGTCACGGTGTATCGGGCGATTGCCTGGGCCCTTCTTCCTAGCAGGTACCTCAATCTTCACGTCACAAGCCTTGATCAATCCTGCTTGTCTGATCACTTCCACTTGGTATTGGGGCTTCTCAAAATCTCCGAGAGTCTGTAGCATATGCCAACCTCCAGATCGACGTAGTTGAACTCTCCCTCCATCTGTCACAAGAGTGCTCACGTAGGAACTCGAAATTTTTAAATCGTGACAAGGTAAGGAAAAATTCAGCAAGAGACAAGAAAAGAGAGAATGGGATAAGTTGAGATGTCGTTTCTTATCTTGACAAATTTTTATTCTTTCTAGAAAATAGGATTTATCCTCACTACGACCATTCTAGCTAGGGTTGAGCCTACGGTCAATATGGCTCTGATACCACCTCTATCGGGACCCCGAATTTGCAAATCCGGACCCTCTGTGTATTCAGCACTAGTCCAGGAATGCGCTAGTGCACACAGTCTTAACATCGGTAAATATCACAATCATACCACTCGATACTAATAAAGTACTTTTATTGAAATACCCAAACTGGTTACTCGACCTTATGGTCAAGTTACAATATACGCCTTGCAGGGCGAAACTTATTAAGAGAGAAATAGTAGCAGCGGAAAATCAAATAACTCTGTGGCGCCATCCAGTATACCACAGGCAACTGACTGGGCTCGCTCCCTAAGTAGGCGGATCCTCTTGGAGCTCCTCCTCTAAAGCTGGTGTAGTCTCCTCTTCAACTGGTGTTGTATTGTGGCAAGGGTGAGTACTTGGTACTCAGCAAGTCATGCACAGAATGCAGGCTAATATACTATATGCATGGCTTGGTACAAAGGAATAGCTCAAGGTATATTTGCAGTAAACAGCATTTGACAAGTAACAAAAGTAGATTCGAAAGCAGTAGAAACAAGTATAGCATAGATAACTTTTCAAGGAGTTTAGTAAACATCTTTCCCATCCTAATCCACATTTCCATCAACATTATTAATCCAACCCAACCTTTCAGATCCAAGTTATTTTTGAGAAAATCTAACCCTTGACTGTAATTCCCGAGCGATGTCCAATACCGCGGACACGGCTATTCGAATAGATTGTACACTCTGCAGAGGTTATGCACTTTACCCACAAGATACAGTCAAACACCACAAAGGCGAGTTCCCGTAACAAAGTCTTTCGGAAACTTCTAACAATACAAGTGGTCCTCCCCGGTTATTGCACACTAACCCTTCCCTTAGCTAAGGCGAAGTTTAGGCCAATCAACCGTTAGATGGGTACCGGCCTCGGCCAGACGCGCTCCCGTACAACTTACACAAAGGGTGTAGTTGACATCCTGAGGTCCCACAGGTACGTTATTAGCAACTTAGTCAACTAGGTCCGTCCCATTACAGACATGTGGTTGCACGTTAGACCCAGTTCAAAGGCTTGCAAGGTTATGTCCTTAGGGTGACCAGGGCAAGACTACCCGAAGAACCAAATCAACATCCCCAATGCCACAACTGGCCCACCTGATCATTCTTGCCACATGCCCCAGTCGAAAACTATCTATCAAACCCCAGTTGATTACCATGCACCACGTGCCATCAACATCACATGATACCTTTCCAAAACAGGTTCAATTATATCATTAAGTCAATATTAACATTTGATTGTCCAAAATCATGTCATGAGCACGTAGCAGGTCTAAGCAGTATACTACAACGGTCTAAAACCCATGTTGGCAATTTAATAATGTCCAACTAGTAATCCACAACTAGGGTGACAAGGGGTCATGGCACATATTTAAGTAATCAAGGTGTCATACAGCAATTTGGTGTTTATCTAATCCCCATATTTAAATAAAGTATTTTCTAATTGAACTAGCATGCAATAGGTTAAATCAAAATAGATTTCAAAATAGGATCAACATGTTCAAAGCACAACTTGCCTTCAAAAAGTACTTGCTCTTGGTCTTGAGTTGGATCCTGAGTCAATACTTCTCCTTCGAATCCTTCCGGCACTTCAACGTCTACTCGTAAAGCGTGCAAATAGCAAATACATGAATAAACAATAGGCAAAAAGTGTCCAAACATCCAAATAAAATCCATAAACAGAGAGAACATAATTTTACGAATTTTTAGAAACTGGAATCGTCAAATTCGGAGTTAAAATGCAAAAGTTATAGCATTTTGAAGTTTAAATAGTCAATTAAATAATTTTACAGAGAAAAACTTTAGTCCAAAAATTAAATAAAATTCATAATTAGATAGATCTCAATTTTATACAAATTTAGAAATTTGAATCACTCAAATCGGAGATGAAACACAAAAGTTATAAGCGTTTGAAGTTTGAAACAAAATTTGAAATCATTACTTCGAATTAATAAATCATTTTCTTTTTCGGAAATTAATTATTGCGTCAGCCTGGACACGTGGCAGCCTCTGATTGGTCTGCTGACGTCAGCCGGTCCATGGACTTGGTCCACGCTCGGCTCGGGTCTACCGTGGACTCGGTCCACGACTCCACGTGTCGCTGACAGGTGGGACCACTCGGGTGACGTCATTGCTGACGTCAGCGGGGCTCAGCCCACGGTGCTGACAGGTGGGACCCACCGATGACGTCATGGGTGACGTCCGCGGTCTTTATCGGCCCGACACGCGGGCCGGCATGTCGGTGACACGCACGCCCGCGTGGCGCGGCGGTTCGGCTCCCTGGACACGTGGCGTGATCGTGTCCGTTGATTTGAAAATCAACGGCCGTGATTAGATCCAGGGTTAACACGTGGAAAACTACACGGTGATCGTGGGCCATTCGATCTAGATCGGACAGTCCAGATCTAACCCTACGCTAACACTGTTACCGCACGTGACGATCGTGGGCCGTTGGATCTTGATCCAACGGTCCGGATCTGATCTGGTTCCTGGGTTTGGGGAAAAACGTGGGCTCACCGTGTGCGTTCGATCTTGATCGGACGACTGTCCGAGCTCGCGAGGTTGATGGCGACACGGCGGCGCTGGCCTGGCCGGAGACGAAGACGGCAACCTCCCGAACGGCGTTCAGACGCGATTCCGGCGAAGTGAGTTGGCCTCCCGGGTGCGCCTTGGCATGGGCTTCTCGGATCTGGACTCAACGGTGACAGGAGACGGCGGATGACGACGGAGAGGACGAAAAACCGCGGCGGAGGAGTGCTACAACTCCGGCGAGCGACAGGGCGCTGGCCTGGCATCATGCGTGGCGACGGCTAGGGCAACGGCTGCGCAAGGTCAAGGTGGTCCTCGGGGTGTGATCCGGGCATTAAATAGCCTCGGCTTCCGCGTGGAATCCGGAAACCTAGAACCACACGGCGGCGGGCGCGGCGGCGGAGTCCGGCTCGGATCCGGCGGAGACGACGGCCGATCGGCCCACGTGGCGCGATCAACGGCCACGATCGCACGATCGAAACCGGATTCGGTCGATTCACGACTCGAACCGATGCGGGACGATCTTGGCCGTTGGATCCCGATCCAGCGGTCGGATCGATTAGGGTTAGGAGTAGGTTTTGGTCGAGTCAATCGCTCGGTCGGACTCGAGTCGGACTCGGACTCGGTCGATCGGATGAACAAGATTTGACCCAACTCGAATTTCCAGCGATTTAATATTTAAAATAATTCCCAGAAATTCATTTAATTCATTAAAAATATCAAAAGACTCAGAAAAATTCCAGAAAAATTCTGGAAAATACTTTGGATCATTTTGGACTCAAAATAAAATATTTCCAACAAAATTTTATTTGCAAAGTTTAATTCTTTAATTATTTCAAAATGGAATAAATTCAAATAAATTCCAAATAAATCCAAATAAATTCCAGAAAATTCCAAAAATTCACCAAAGTGCCAATTCACACATGAATTTAAGAAAAGCAAAATTTTGGGGTGTTATAGGTTCGCGCGATCTCCTTCCTCGCTCCAAATCCACCGGATCTCCTCGTCGCGGAGCGCTCCAATGGACAGATCTGCGGGATGGTAAGGTGGAGAATTCCCCTAGGGGCATCAAGGATGGTGGAGAGGAGAGGAGAGGGTGGTGGCGCACAAGGGGGAGAGGAGGCTAGGGGAGGCGCATGGGGGGAAGGGGAGGGTGGCGGCTAGGGTTAGGAGGGGTGGGGCTGGCGCATGGGGGCAGGGCATCAGCCTTGCTACCCCCAAAAACCCCTCCACATGGGCCCGTACTTCCCCCACCTCAGGCCCAATTCATCCCCCTAAAGCCCAACTAGCTCCCGCTAGGCCCAAACTCCCGAAAACGGCCCGAAAACACGATTAAACCTCAAACTGTAAGGTTTTAGTATCTAATTTCACATTTTATAATGTCACACCATTCCGTAGTGTCACACTAGAAAGCCTAGCAGCTTCCCTGCGTCTACGCCAAAAACACATTTGTTCGGGTTAAGCTTCACTATCTCCGCCATCAAGTTGTCGAATGTCTCCCTGAGGTCATGCGGGTAGTCCTCTCTCTTCCCACTCTTGACAATGATGTCGTCTACATATGCTTCTACATTTCTTCCCAACTGACTGGCGAAAACCTTGGCGATGAGATGCACGAAGGTAGCACCTGCATTCTTGAGGCCGAAAGGCATTCGTATGAAGCAGTACGTGCCGAAGGGGTTGATGAAGTCCATTTTGTCTTCGTCCTCCCTTCGCATGTAAATCTGATGGTATCCGGAGTAAGCGTCGAGAAAACTCATTCTTTCTGACCCGGAGGTGGAATCAACGAGTTGGTCGATGCGAGGAAGGGGGAAGTCATCTTTAGGGCATGCCTTGTTGAGATCAGTGAAATCAATGCACATCCTCTAGGCCCCGCTAGCTTTTTTGACCAGGACCACGTTGGCTAACCACTCCGTGTGGAGAGCTTCCCGTATAATCCCCGCTTGGAGGAGCTTTGCTACCTCCGTCTTGGCGGCTGTCTGTCTCTCTATGGCGAGCCTCCGGAGCTTTTGTTTCTTTGGCTTGATCGGGCTGTCGCCAGGGAGTGCTCGACAGTGCCCCTGCGGACTCCAGGAAGATCTTCTGGCCCCCACACAAACACCGCCTCATATTCCTGAAGAAGTTGCATCAAACATTTTTCTTCATTGGGGGATAGCGTGGAGCTAAGAGTTACCGCCCTTTCTCCGCCCGGCCGGAGCAGCGCCCATTTTGTTTCTCCTTGGGGTTGCGGTTTGGGGAGCCACTTTTCGCGGGGCATCATCATAGGGTCCTGTTCTGTGGTGCAAACATGCTTGGCCTGGGAGGGGATCTCCATGTCTATCTTCCTTGCGAGGGCCTGATCCCCTCTCACCATAATGACTGCCCCCATAGTTGTCAACGAACCCCTACCGAGAATGGCGTTATATTGGAAGGGCATGTCCACCACGTCAAACGTAACACGGTTTGTGACACTGGTATGCGGTGTTGCAAAGACGACCTCCAACTCCACCTGGCCCAGGGTATTGACCGTCTGTCCCCCAAAGCCCATTAACGGTACCTCTGATTTTTTTAACCGGTCGCGAGGTATCATCATCTGCCAGAAAGCCTCCGCGGACAGAATATCTACCGCACTCACCCCATCTACTAGCACACGACGCACTTCGCAGTCCGCGATGATTGCCGTGACGACCAAAGAGTCTTGGTGTGGGAAGTGTACCCCCGCCGCATCTTCCTGTGTGAAAGTAATTGATTCAACCTTTCCCGGGGAGGAATTGATTGAGTTGACCCCAACATGGTTGATTTGCCTTGCATAGGCTTTCCTTCGTCTTTTTGATGAAAGATGTGATGAGGAGCCCCCAGCGATGACATTAATTATGCAGCGGAGGTGATTTACTCCTCCCGGAGGGGGAGGTGTTGGTGCTCGACGGGAGGCGGCGCTGGCACCGGTGGACAAGTCTCAGCTTCCCTCCACTTCCTCTCGAAGCGTCGATACCCCTCGATCACTTTACAATGAGTAGTGTCATGTGTATTGTTTTCACCATGATATTCACAAAGATACCGCTTCCGTCCTTTTTCTTCCTTCCTGACCGCCCAGGCCCCTCCATCCGGCCTTCCGTGATCCGAAGGTGGACTCTACTTCCGCTGTTCCATGCAGCCTCCCCGATATTCTTGCTCATCAACATAATGAACTTTCCTTCCTCTGTCTCTCCCAACTGGTTCTGGGCGTCGTTCCTTCGCCTTAGACCCAGATGGGAAGTCTCTCCCTCGACTCTTTTTATGTGGGATCATCTCCTCCGACTCTCGCCACAGCTTATCTCCCCTTCGAAGGTTATCTTCCTCCGCTCGTGCGTATTCTGTCATCTTTGCAAAGAGTTCCAAGGTTGATACTTGCGAAGAGTTATAAGCGTTTGAAGTTTGAATCAAATTCTGAAATCAATATTTCGAATTAATAAATCATTCTCTTTTTCGAAAATTCATTTATTGCGTCAGCAAGGACACGTGTCAACCTCTGATTGGGCGGTGGCGTCGGTACCGTCCACGGCTCGACCACGGCTCGGCTCGGGTCCACCGTGGACCCGGTCCACGGCTCACGTGTCTCTGACATGTGGGACCTTACGGGTGACGTCATTGCTAACGTCAGCGGGGACTCAAGACATCATACGACAGGTGGGACCCACTGGTGATGTCATTGCTGACGTCACCGCACGGCTGGGGTGACCGCTGACAGGTGGGCCCCCATGACGTCAGCGTGATGTCATGGTGCGGTTTGGCCGCGTCGCTGACACGCGGGCCCGGCATGTCAGTGTCACACACGTGTACGGCGCTGACCGCGCCGGTCCAACTTCCTTACACGTGGCTCGATCTCGGTCGTTGATTTGAAAATCAACGGCCCAGATTGGATCTGGTCTCAATCGTTTGGGGTGAACGCGCTTAATCTAGACCGTTGGATCTAGATCCGACGGTCTAGATTGGATCTGGGGGTTGGAACAGAATCTCACCGTGGGATGATGTGGCGAGATCTGGGGCGTCGGATTCTGATCGGACGGCTGGCGGTGCTCGCGGATGGCGATGGCGACGCGACGGAGCAGAGGCCACCGGAGACGAAGACGACGACGAGTCCAACGGCGCTTCGAGGCTTCTCCGGCGGAGTGAGTTGGCTCCACGGGTGCGGCTCGTCGTGAGAACTCCGGATCTGGGTTCCGCTGCGGCGGAGAACGGCGGACGACGGCGGGGCGAGGCAAGAACCGTGGCGGAGGAGAGAGCTAACTACGGCGAGCAATAGCAGGTCGACGGCGGCGGCTAGGGCTAGGGCACGCGGGGCAATCGACGCACGAGGCAAAGGCGAACCTCGAGCGCAGGTCCGGGCATTAAATACCGGCACGGACGCCGAGATCCCCGCGGAATCCGCGGCGAAGCCGGTACGGGCGGCGGAGTCCCTCCTGGCCATGGCGAGGTGACGTGGACGCACGTGAGCCGTCCACGTGGCGCGATCAACGGCGGAGATCGGCTCGGCGTGGCCGTGCAAAGCGCGGGTTGATCCTGACCGTTGGATCTCGATCCGACGGTCCGGATTGATCCCAGGTTAGGGGTAAGTGCGGTTCACGCACGTGGGCTACGTGGGCCAACGTGGGCCGTTGGATCTCGATCCGACGGTCCGGATTGATCCCAGGTTAGGGGTAAGTGCGGTTCACGCACGTGGGCTACGTGGGCCGTTGGATCTCGATCCGACGGTCCACGGGGGTTAGGGTTTGGACGCGGTTCGATCGAGTCGCGTGGCGCGGTCGGGTCCGGGTCGGACTCGGACTCGAGTCTGACTCGGGCTCGGTCGGAGGAATAGTAAAACCCACTCGATTAAAAAATCCAATTAAATTCCCAGAAATTCATTTAATTCATTAAAAATAGTAAAAGACTCAGAAAAATTCTGGAAAATATTTTGGAACATTTTGGATTGAAATGAAATATTTCCAACAAAATTCTATTTGCAAAGTTAAATTCTTTAATTATTTCAAAATGGAATAAATTCAAATAAATTCCAAATAAATCCAAATAAATTCCAGAAAATTCCAAAAATTCACCAAAGTGCCAAATGACACATGAATTTAAGAAAAGCAAAATTTTGGGGTGTTATAAACCTCCCCCCTTAACAGAATCTCATCCCCGAGATTCAGGGCTTTCTAAATAAATAGGTTCGGAAACTCTTTCTTCAAATCCTCCTCGCGCTCCCAAGTTGCTTCACTCTCCGCGTGGTTGCTCCATTGAACTCTGCAGAAACGGGTTGACTTGTTTCTCGTTTCTCGATCCATTGTGTCCAGAATCTTCACGGGGTGCTCCTTGTAGGTCAAATCTTCTTGTAGCTCAATTGACTCTAGCGGTGTCTGCTCCTCAGGTACTCGGAGACACTTGTTCAACTGGGACACGTGGAACACGTCATGCACTCCTGCTAGTGACTGCGGTAACTCCAGTTGGTATGCAACTTCACCTCTACGGCTGAGAACCTTGAATGGTCCAACATATCTCTGCACGAGTTTTCCTTTGGCATGGAATCTCTTAACTCCTCTGAGTGGGGTGACTCTGAGATACACGAAATCTTCCGGTTCGAAACTCAGGTCTCGGCGACGGTTGTCAGCATAACTCTTCTGTCGTGATTGGGCTATCTTCAATCCCTCCCTGATCATGGCAATCTGTTCTTCGGCTTCTTGGAGAATATCAGGTCCAAAGACACGACGTTCACCCGTCTCGTTCCAATTCAACGGTGTTCGACAAGGTCGACCGTACAATGCCTCAAAAGGTGACATCTGCAGACTAGCCTGATAGCTGTTGTTGTAACTAAACTCCGCGTACGGCAGACTCTTATCCCAAGAGGTAGCATTAGCCAATGCACACGCTCTTAACATATCCTCCAAAATCTGATTGACTCTTTCTGTTTGCCCATCCGTTTACGGATGATAAGCTGTACTGAAGTTCAAACGGGTTCCCATGGCTTCATGCAATTTATTCTAGAACCTCGAGGTAAACTGGGTACCTCTGTCCGATACAATCTTCTTCGGCACTCCATGCAAACAGACGATCCTGGTCATATACAATTCCGCTAACTTATCTCCCGAATAAGTGCTCTTCACTGGAATAAAATGGGCGACCTTAGTCAAGCGGTCTATTATGACCCATATGGAGTCATATCCTCCTTGAGTCTTGGGTAAACCGGTAATGAAATCCATTCCGATTTCCTCTCATTTCCACTCAGGTATCTTCAACGGCTGTAGCAATCCTGCTGATCTCTGATGCATTGCCTTGACTCTCTGGCATATGTCGCACAGTGCATCATGCTCGGCAACCTCACGCTTCATATTCGGCCACCAGAATCTTTCCTTCAAATCTTGATACATCTTGGCACTTCCAGGATGAATTGAATACTTGGAGTCATGGGCTTATTCTAGAATCAATTGCTTCAGCTCCTTCTGGTGTGGCACACAGATTCGATCCTGCATCCATAACGTGCCTTGTTCATCCAACTTGAAGTCCTCTGCCTTGCCTTCATCCATCTTGGACTTGATCATGCGGATCTTGTCATCTTCCTTCTGTCCTTCTTGGATCTGATCTTCTAGGGTAGGTTTTACTTCTAAAGCGGCCAAGAATCCTTCTGGTACGACTTCAATCTGCATCCTCTGGAAATCCTCACATAGCTCATCCTGACTTGTGGCTAGCAACATGTTCATGGTATGGCTTTTCCGACTCAGAGCATCGGCAACTACGTTGGCCTTCCCGGGATGGTAATGGATTCCAACATTGTAGTCCTTGATTAACTCTAACCATCTCCTCTGTCTCATGTTCAGGTCTGATTGGGTGAAGATGTACTTAAGACTCTTATGGTCCGTGTATACTTCACATCTGTTTCCAATTAAATAGTGACGCCACAACTTCAAAGCATGCACTACGGCAGCTAGCTCTAGGTCATGCGTAAGATAATTCTCCTCATGCGGCCTCAACTGCCTAGATGCCTAAGCGACAATCTTTCCATTCTGCATCAGCACACATCCAAGTCCTTGACGCGATGCATCACAATAAATATCAAAACTTTGATTAACATCTGGTAGAACTAACACCGGCGCTGATGTCAATCGTTCCTTCAGCTCTTGAAAACCTTTCTCACACTCCGGCATCCATGCAAACTTCTTTAGCAGCAAAACATTGTGAAACAAACGAATGCGAAGCTCCAGAGTCAAACAAAACTGTTGCATGTATTGAGTTAACAAGTAACTTACCCAGTACGATGTCCGTGGCATTCTGCAGTGCATCTGCAGTGACATGGTTGACTCGGCCTCTCACCACGGTCTGGGGTGCTTCTCCTGGCTGTGCTGTCCCGCGGTTTGCTCCTGGTGCTGGCGTCCTGGCTGGTGTGGATCCCAGATTGAAGCGAACTGGGGTCACATCTGCTGTCTTCTTAGGGCAACTGTTGGCAAAGTGTCCTGGCTCATTGCAGTTGTAGCAGCGTCTTACTGTCCCCTGTTGACTGCCTGAAGTGACGTTTCTGGCTGGAGCTGGGGTCTGATAATTCTGATTGACAGTTCTTGGTGCTGGTGACGGTGTCCTGGTTGCATTCTGCGGTTGGAATCTGAAAAACTGATTTGGCGTAACCCTCAAACGTTGCTGCGCTCCCTGACGCGATCCCTGATGTTGCATCCTTCGCTTCCTGTTATCGTCCAGCTCCTTGCGCTTGTCCTCAAGAATAAGCGCTTTATTCACCAACTCTTGGAAATCTGGGAAGGTGTGGGTGATCAGTCCCACCTGTAGTCCTGAGTTAAGTCCCTTCATGAAGCGAGACTGTCTGGCTTTATCTGTCGCTACATCTTCTCAGGTGCGTAGCGAGCAAGCTGTGTGAACTTGTTCAGGTATTCGGCCACTGGCTAGCTGCCTTGCTTCAGTGCTCTGAACTCCTCTTTCTTGAGGTCCATGATTCCTTCCGGCACGTGATACTGACGAAATGCAGCTTTAAACTCCTCCCAAGTGATGTCTTGAGGGTTCTCCTGCGTAGCACAGAATTTTTCCCACCATTCGGCGGCTGTTCCTTCCAACTGATGAGAAGCGTAGAGTACCTTCTCATTTCCCATGCATTGAGCGTTGTGTAGCTTCCTCTCAATTGACCTTAACCAGTCATCGGCTTCCAACGGGTTAGCATTCCTGGAGAAAGTGGGTGGATGAGTCCTCATGAACTCTGACAGTCTTGTATTCTGGCGTTGTCCCTGATTTGCTTGGTTAGCGGTAGCCTGAGCAGTGACGTGCTGCATCTGTTGCATCATGGCATGCATCAACTGGGTCTGAGCAGCAAGAAAAGCTCCAACGTTCTGCATGTCAACTGGCGGTGCTGGTTGGGGTGCAGGTGCTCCATTATTGTGGTTTCCAGCTGGGCGAGAACCACTGCCATTGCCTCCAAGGTTTCCGCGGGTGTTCACCATCTGTTGATTGCTCCAAGGTTTTAGAGATGAGAGGGAATAAGAATAGACAAGTAATAGGAAAAACTTATGCGGGGGAAAAGTGTAACTCAAAATCCAACTTTATTATTAATAATAGTAATAACTTGGTATGGTCTCTTACAATGCCTAAGGGCCTTGCAACACATACTGCACACTCAGCAAACAATGAAAATCCAACGCTTCTAAAGGTGACTCTTATTCTATAACGCGACTCGACGAAGGAGTCTCAACCTCAACACCTACGCTCACTCATCGAGAAAACCTCCACTGCCTCCTCGCGGCGGTGCGGCGGCATCGGCGCAAAACAATCGCCATGCCCTGCAACTGCAGCTGTGGTTGACGATGCGGCGTCTTCCTCTAACTCTGGATCTGGCTGTTGCTGTGGCTGTGGCGCGGGTGCAGGTGTCGCCTCTTCTGGTCCTTCTTCTGGGTTTGGAGCGTCAAACTCCAACACTGTATCGGGACCCTGGCCAAACGGTGCAGTCTCCAACTCTGTGATCCTTTCCGCAGCATAAGCGACATACTCACGGGCATTCCCCAAGTGCTTCTTCTCCTCCTCAACCTGTTCGTGAGCCTTATTCAACTCCTGAACTGTATCTTCAATCAGCTCCTCCTGAGCGGCGACGAACCTGGCTAAGTTAGTGACGGTAGCATCCTCATCTTCTATCGGCTCCCGTTGAACTCTGCTGTCTCGGCGTGGGTGGTGATGGAATACTGTGCCTTCCAGCTCCCTGGAGTAGGTGCGAGCGATCTGCTGCATTGCTCGACGCGACACCACCTGGATTCCAATCTCAAAGGTAGACCTCCTGGCGGTGAAGTGGAAAGGGCGGCTGAACTTTGTCTTCTCTCGGGCATACACTGTGATCCGGACGTCCCATCCTATGACCAGTCCTTCTTGCACAAGCGTAGTCCCTCGGTAGAGCGGCCTCTCAAAACCTCCAAGAAACTGAAGCATACGCCACAACTCGGCGGCATAGCCTCCTTCACGCTCGGTGTAGTTGTTCTTCATCATAATCTGCCAAAAGACGCTCGCGTAAGAACGCAACTCTTTAAAATCAATGTAGAAGACAAAAAGAACTCAGCAAGGGGGTATGAACAAGGAAGAAAAGGGGTAAGTCGAGAATTCATTCATCATCTTGACAACTTTTAACTTTAGAAAATAGGTTTTATCCTCACTACGACAATTCTAACTATGGGTGAGCCTACAGTCAGTATGGCTCTGATACCACCCCTGTAGGGACCCGAATTTGCAGGCATTGGCGATAACTGACGGAGGTCAATTCCCAACTCATAGTTGCTCTGATTTCCAAAGTCTTCTTCACCAAAGTTCTTGAAGGACCATGTGGAGGTCCATCCATATTTGTGATGAGTATTTGACTTTATTTGAGCAAGGTGTGCTCATGTTTGAGTTTAGTTTGATTCAGAATTCAAAAGGAAGCAATTTGGGTTGTGTTGGTCTCTTGTGGTACTACCGGCCTTTGGCTGGCGGTAGAACCGACTGATGAATGAGACATGATTAATTGTGAGCACTTGTGCTATTTATTGCATATTATTGGATAATGCTATGTGATAGTTTTCCTTGTCTTTGATGGCTGCAGGATGACGGTGCTAGGTTATGGTGAGGCGGATGTTGACCGGGACTAGGCGAGGTGCGTCGGAGGTCCAGACGGTTGAAAATCGCCGGAAGATGATCGGAGACAGAGTCCGGGCAAGTCAAAGAAGATAAGGAAAGGGGATGATACTAGCTAGATGCCGTGATGATCGATGAGGGCCGTTGGATCGCGGTCTAGTTGATAGGATAGCGGGTCTAGTAGTATGCTTTGAAAACCATGCAAGAAAACCCATTATGTGTGTAGGGTTTTGGGTGTCCCTTGCATGGTGGAGTGAGTGGGTTAATTCTAGCTCTTGGTGGAGTGCCCTAGGGTTTGAGACTCATTCAAGGGTGGTAGGTGGCCCAAGAGTAGTATAAATAGAGGGGTGGAGGGAGGCCTCCATGCCCATTCATTCTTGGAGTTGTTGTGTTGCTCATTTGAGCTTTGCCCACATGAAGTGAGGCTTTGTAATCACACATCTCTGAATGAAATAGAAGTTCCAAAAGCCAAATTTATTTTCTCGCAATTTAATTCTTGCAATTTACACTATGTCTTTACTTTCGGCATTTACTTTCATGTATTAAATTCAGCATTTACATTCCCGTATTTACATTTATGATTGTTGGATTTTGTTCTTAACTTGAGCGATTCGCATTCACCTCCTTCTATATTCTATTTGGGTCTTCGCTCAAGATCGAGTCCATTTGCCAAAGTTTGTGTGCCGCAAGAGTTTATTTGTCAAGTTTCTATCCAGATCGCAAATCTATCCTGAACTTGTTCTTCGCGCAGCAATCAGTCTTTGATTTTTAGAAAAATCTAGAAAAAATATTTTTGAGTTTTTGTTATTGGAGAATGTGAGTGACTCATATATCCATCTCTGAAAAATTTTTGGAGTCCATTGATTGCACCGTTTGGGAGCTATGAGGTGAAAACCGAGCCTCAAATTTTCTGATCGAAGTTCCAGACTATCTGTAGTCCGTGATTTTTACTGTTTTTTCTACAAGGATTTTGGGGTTAAATTTTGGTGAAGTATTTCATGACTAATATGCTCATAGGTTGAAAAATTCTGAAAAAATTTGGAGCCAAATAAGTCCACCAACTACCTATTCCAAGTGGGGACCAATCCTGAAAAATCTGCTTTTGCTTTTCTAAAAGAGACTTTTTGTGATTATGCTTGATCTCTTTGAAAAAAGAAGTCTTTGAATTAATTCCTTTTTATTTTGGACACTTAAAAACTAGGATTGTGATTTACAAATCCCTCACATGATTCATGGTTCTCATCCATGCAAACTAGGGATACACATAGTTGTCGAGTCATTCCGGTTTTTGCGGGTTTCGCGAATTTGAGGAGCACCGGTTTCCTTGCAGGATTGTTTTGAGTATTTTGAGTGGGGCAAATTTTATTTGGGATCATTCACCCCCTGTGATACCTTAGAGCGTCAGAGCGATTCTAGGGTTCCTTTTTCCTGGTTTTGTTCCGGGAGGAATGAGGGAAATTGTTGGGGAATTAAATATTTGAAGTTTATGCAGCGTATTAATATTAAATTTGGAGTATTCGGGCTAGAAACAGTGGGCCGAGGAAAACTTGGGCCTGGACCGGGAATTCTTCTCCCACCTCCCCCTCCCCACGCCCTAAGTGGGCCGGCCCACCTCCCCCTAAAGGGGTGGCGCCTCCCCATGTGGCCGGCCACCCCACCCCAAACCCTAGGGCGCCTCCCCCTCTCCCCCTAGCAGCCACCCCACTCCACCTCTTCCTCCCCTTGCGTGGTGGCTCAAGATCCACCGCGAAACGCGAAGGAGAAAACGAGAAGAGGATCCGTGGAGGCGAGGAGGACGAACAGATTTCCGCTCCGGGGATCGTCGCGTGTTCTTCGTGTGTTCGCAAGGGGGAACTCAAGGTAAAATTCCCAATCTTTTACCCCTGTTCTACCTAGGGATTAGGAGTGTATTAGATCTGGTGGTGAGTGGTTTGGATGGATCTTGATGGGGGAGAAGGGTAGATGTTCACGTGGTGCTGTTTTTGGAAGGGGAGATTGTGCAGCGCAGATTGTTTCACGTTTTACATGACCTAGACGATTTTTCCTGCCAAAACCTATAACTAGAAAGTTGTAGATAACGTCGAGATATAGCTTATGTAATTTTTTCAGAATTTTTGGGACGAAGTTCTGAGAGTTATAGCTGTTGGAAGTTGACGAACAGAATCTGGAAACAGATTTCGTCTACTGTGTTGGACGTCTGTTTAGGCATAATTAACAATGGAATTGAAATTTATGATCTTCATGAAAGTTGTAGATCCCGTCAATATCTAGCTCCTGTAATTTTTTTATATTTTTATGATCTGTATAAAAAAAGATACGAAATTGTGAAGAGAGGGTGCTGCTGTTTGATCCGGACAGATCGGGGTTTCGGTGTTTTAAAAGGGGAACGGATTGTAGGAAACGCGTGTTTGAATTGTGTGATCAATTGTGATGTTATTATATATTGAAAGAATGCTTGTTCAGGTGGTGCCCCTTCTGGACGCAACTAGGTTCGTCATCCACGTTGGTAAAGGCAAGTGGAAGTAGCGGTCTTGCTAAACTATAACTCGCTATTTGTTTCGTCCTCAATATAAACCTTAATTGCAGCACACCTACATGGTTTAACTACTTGTTTATGAGATTGCAATATCCTATCCTGCATTGTGATGTGGTTGTTTGGCTTTTGAATCATGAGTAAGAATGAAGAAAGATGTTGTTTGCAAGATGAATTGTTGAGATATTCTATCTCAATGATGTTCGCATTTTATCCATGTTATTTGATGGTATGCAAGCATGTGAATTTAGAGTGGGAAGTTATGAATGTATTTATGCATGAAGCATTAACTGCATAATCATGCATTGGAAGCTTGTCGACGCCAGCGTGCGCGACCGTACCGGTACAACACCGTGTGTTCCTGAGAAAGGGCACGGTGAGGAGGATCATGGCATAAGCATGTGCACAATCATATGCATTCTACTGAGGTTGTGTGGACTTTGTAATGTGGTATTGGACATGAGGAATTTGGTATGCTAGTTTTACTGTGGCTGTGTTATTTGTTAGAAGTTGTTCCGCTTGCTGAGATTACCCAATCTCACCCCTTGTTATTTTGTTGTTTTCAGGTAGTTCTCGCGAGTCGTAAGCTTGAAGGGTGGGCTTAGTAGCACAATCAACCCTCCGGGGTCATCACGAATCACATGGACTAGTGCATTTAATAATTCATTAGCTTGCTGAAATTTTATTAATCATAGACCTGTTGATGTCCTCTTTGGAGCTGTTTTACGTTTATGTTTGTTTTCTGGTTGATTTGGACTTGTTATCTCTAGTATTGATGCTTTTATGTTATTCCTGTTTGTAATGTTTATTATGAATCTTGTTGTCGCCTGCTTTTGTCCTAATTTTAGGGAGATCTTGTCGAAATTTTCTTGTACGACAGTTTAGATTTGTAGGGTGTTACTGATTGGTATCGTGAGCGGCTTCAGGTCCGTGGTGTATGAACTTAGTGAAATACCATAGGTTCAACTAAAATGTGATTTGGGATAACTTAGAAACATGGCTTAGGTTATACTTAAAAAAAATTTGCCATAGGATAGCAACATTAAAATTTGTGTTAGTGGAATAACTAATTTAAAATTTGACACACATGGATGCACAGTAGGAAAGGGTATGGGTATCGTTGCCTCATGCTTAAAGGTTGAATTTAAGCTTTGTTGTTGAATGCTACGTTTGATAATGTATGTTACTATGATTTTGAGATGATTGATTGAGTTGTTCTTGTTATCGTGATAAGGGAGGTTGTGGTGCCGAAGGGTTTCGGTCACCTTTTGTTTGTAGTGAGGCTGTGGTTTGACGGTGTGGCCGGGTAGAGTCACCACCGAAGAACTATTAAACCCCTGTAGGGAAAGAGTACTTATCCGTGTCTGTCGTAGATCGGGTAGTGACTGGAGTCAAATAGAAGAGGTTGGTGATGGATTCCTTCGGATGTTCTTTACCGTGCTGACGGTCGGTTTTGGTTGGTTTTCTGGGTATGTGGTTGGTTCGAAACCGAGGAAAATGCTTAGTTTTGAGCACTCACTGATTTGTCCTTTTGGCGGTTTGTGGTTTTGTCTCCTTTGAGTGAAGACACAGAAGAAGAGTTCTACGTTGCGCGTCTTTTGGTCACAATTTTGCTTTGGCACTTGATTTATTGTGATGGACTGTCGTTGGGAGGAAATTTCTGTGGTTGTTGTTTCCCCGATTTTTTTTTTAAAAAAAGAAGGGGGTTGGAGTTTCTCCTGTTGCAGATCAAGCTGGATGGAGCTAAGTTTGAATCTTTATCGGAAAATTTTAGTTGGACATTTGGTCTTCCCTTATGCATCCGTCTTCCTTTGTGGAAAGTGTAGGTTTTGGATTTCTTGAAGAGTTTTGGCTACTAGGATTGAACATTTGAGGGTCGAACTCTCTTGCATTTATGTTTGGATTTTGCTTTTCTTCCTTGCCTGAAAAGAAGAAATTTTTTATCGATGTTTGTTCTTGATCTAGAACTGTGTTTGTTTTTTTAATGTTTGGGATTGCCTCCTGTATGTCAAGGGTAGGTGACCCATGACGGTGTTTAGAAATTTTATGTCTGTGTTACGTAGTATGTAACAATGTGGTTTATGGAATGATGTACTTCTAAGTTAATTTGTGAGTTGAATCAATTAAGATGTAATTGTTATCTTTAGCTTGAGATTAAATAAACTTCTAGTATTGTAGATTGCTCTATAGCGATAATGATTGAATGTGTTAATGTGCATGCTTAGGATTTATTGCATTATTTTAATGTGCCCTTGACCATGGACACTGTTTAAAGCTTTAAATCTTGATGCATAGTTAGAACATTAAGATGATGTAAACTACTGTGAAGGTAATAGAAAATTGGTGGGTTATTTAGAGACATTTTAATATAAGGTCGGTAGAACAATTTAATTGTAATGGTGGACTACCGATATTGTTAAAGAAACCATCTTTGGTTGTTTAAAGATGTTCTAATTTAACGTGTTAGTAGAGAAATTTAATCGTGTTGGCTAGTGACTTTAACTTGGAAATTGATTAGAGTTGATATTTATGACGTTGCAAACTATTAGTAGATTCGGAAGTATGCAGTTGTGTTCCAATAATGCTAGTATCGATATCAATTGGGAAGACATAAGTTTTTGCCATTGTCGTAAGAGCTTTGTGATGATTTAACCTATTCAGTTCACTTTAAAAAAAAAAGGCTGGAGTATGTCTTGGAGTGGCAATTTTGCTATAACCCGTGTATAGGGTAGCTAAAAAAAATTTAAATTTAATTTAACGTTGTTGTTTTAAGAGCTTTTGATGGCTTAAATTATTCAATCTATTTTACATAGTTGAAGTATGTTGTGTAGTGACAGTTTGTCATAGCCTATGGATAGGGTAACTAAAAGCAATGTTGTTGGTTTACAATTATGCCAATTATTGATATTGATGACTTAGTAGTGGTGGTAACTGTTTAGATTAATTGTTGAAAACCTTTGTTAAAATGGGGGAAATTGTAACATGTTGTGATGGAGTGAACTAGGGATAGTTAGCATGACGCGTGATTTTGTCCTTAATAAATGTATGTTTTAAACTTCTATTTACGATTGGTGCCTTGTTGAGATAATATTTACTTGTTGAGTCATCTTTTAGGTGAATAAATTTCCATTGTCGAGATGTTGACGCGTATGTGGTATGGAATTTATAGGTTCATCATGCTGAAAGACTTGTTGAAGCACTGCCTTTCAAATTTAGAATATGATGTTATAGGTTAGGCTGCTCCGTGGGGATTTTGATGAGGTAGTGTTGGTTGGATGTGTTTTTGATAAGCACTGTGAACTTTATTTATAATTGTGGAAAAGGTAATAAGAGTAAGAATTTGTTGTGTAGTTGTTGTTAAATCCTGATGGGCCTTCCCAATGAGTAAATAGGGAATATTGAAATCTAAATGGTAAGGGTAGTGGAATACTATAGATGGCGGGAGTTATGCTGAACTTATGTTTAAAAATTCATATGGATTGGTTTGTTTGTTTGATATTTGGGTTGAATACTTTCGGTCAAAGTATTCTTTGTCTTGTGTTTGAGTTTCCCTAAACTTAGAATGATTCTGCCAAATGTGGGTTAATTTCGAGGCTTAAAACAAGGATAAAAGAATGATTAACCTTGAAGTAATTTGTGGAGATTTTGGAATGTTATTCTATTAAATATCGTCATTCATTTGTCTTTGATAAGAAAACTAGCTTAAGTTATGAATGCGAAATTTATGCTCAAGGATGTATGCTTTGACTGTGTCCGTAGTTTTCAAGGTCGAGTTATCGGTTGCATTGTTGATTAAAAGAAGTAGCTAATCCAATGTAAGTTTTGGAACTTCATGATATGGAAATATTTGTATTTCTATTTTGGGCTAGAGTTGTGTTGTGGTGTGAGGTGTTTGACAGTTTTCGTTTAAGAGACGATTCTTCTGGTTGTGACATGAATGATATTCGTGGTTGAAACAATTTTTCTGTTGGGAAGTGAGTTTGGTTCCTTTTAAGGGAAAAGAGATGGTGGTTGTGTGGAAGCATTTAATTCCTTAATCGGTTTCTTTTTTCTGAATTGCTTGGCCTTGGATAAAAGTGAGATGATTTGTTTTGGTAAAAGTGAAATGCATTTGCAGAAGACTTTCGCGGTGTTTCTCTTTTGAATAGAGCTTCTCCCCGAAGAAATTTTTTTTTTTGTGTTTTTGGTTCTATGGAGTTCCTCTTCCAAGTTGAGTTCCTGTGTATGTGAATTTCAGCCTTTTGGTTTAAAGGTGGTGATTGTCGTTCGTTGTGTTAGTGAGAATTAAGATTTCTTTTACGTTCAAGCTTGGTGGTAAGAAAATGAATGTTTATGTAATGGTTGAGTATATTCAAGGATTGTACTCCTTGCCCTGGTCCTTGGGTGGAAGAATGTGAAGGCGAAACCTTCTTACAAGGGAAAACTAGTGTGGGTCGCTGATCGTAAGTAGTTTAAAAGTGAAGAGTAAAGGAAGGTTGTGTATGACTCAATTCAAACCTTTTTGGAGAATTGTTTTCATTGATGTGTTCCTCGGTGGGGTTGCTTAATTTAGTAGTGGACAACTTGGAAGTTGCAGGTAATTACATTAATTTTTTGGAACTTTTGTCGCTGGGTTCGAGCGAGTTTGTGTCAACCGTAGTGATTGTGTTCGGTTGTTATTGTTTCTCATGGATTTACGGACCCTGGTTGTAAAGTAGGCTATCTCTGTCGTTGGTAAGGGTGGATATTGGTTCTTTTTGTAAAAGATCAATCACTTCTAGGAGATAGGAGTTTGTGTTTGGGTTGATTTAGAGACTTACCTAGAGCGTTGTGTCTCACATGGTTCGCGTCGTCGTAATGCGACGAACTGTGGTAGAGGAGTTGAGATTGGAATGCGGAGTTTCGCGATCGGGTTGAAGAGAGAAGTGGGAGTTGAGATTCCAGATCGATACCAGATTCACCTAATAGGTGTCCTTTTTTTAATAGGGGAATAGTTCGTGTTAGTGTCCAATGAAAGATTTGTGGACCAATTAGTCTGAGCGGGATGCAACTTGGGAACTTGAGGACCAGATGCGGAAGAAGTATCCTACACTCTTTGAGGATGCTGAAGGTAAAGTGTTGATTACCAGTTTGCCTTTTTTTTTAAGGTTCCGTAGCAAAGAGGAGTAGATTCGGGGACGAATCCTTTTAAGGAGGGGAGAATGTGATGCCTTAGAGCGTCAGAGCGATTCTAGGGTTCCTTTTTCCTGGTTTTGTTCCGGGAGGAATGAGGGAAATTGTTGGGGAATTAAATATTTGAAGTTTATGCAGCGTATTAATATTAAATTTGGAGTATTCGGGCTAGAAACAGTGGGCCGAGGAAAACTTGGGCCTGGACCGGGAATTCTTCTCCCACCTCCCCCTCCCCACGCCCTAAGTGGGCCGGCCCACCTCCCCCTAAAGGGGTGGCGCCTCCCCATGTGGCCGGCCACCCCACCCCAAACCCTAGGGCGTCTCCCCCTCTCCCCCTAGCAGCCACCCCACTCCACCTCTTCCTCCCCTTGCGTGGTGGCTCAAGATCCACCGCGAAACGCGAAGGAGAAAACGAGAAGAGGATCCGTGGAGGCGAGGAGGACGAACAGATTTCCGCTCCGGGGATCGTCGCGTGTTCTTCGTGTGTTCGCAAGGGGGAACTCAAGGTAAAATTCCCAATCTTTTACCCCTGTTCTACCTAGGGATTAGGAGTGTATTAGATCTGGTGGTGAGTGGTTTGGATGGATCTTGATGGGGGAGAAGGGTAGATGTTCACGTGGTGCTGTTTTTGGAAGGGGAGATTGTGCAGCGCGGATTGTTTCACGTTTTACATGACCTAGACGATTTTTCCTGCCAAAACCTATAACTAGAAAGTTGTAGATAACGTCGAGATATAGCTTATGTAATTTTTTCAGAATTTTTGGGACGAAGTTCTGAGAGTTATAGCTGTTGGAAGTTGACGAACAGAATCTGGAAACAGATTTCGTCTACTGTGTTGGACGTCTGTTTAGGCATAATTAACAATGGAATTGAAATTTATGATCTTCATGAAAGTTGTAGATCCCGTCAATATCTAGCTCCTGTAATTTTTTTATATTTTTATGATCTGTATAAAAAAAGATACGAAATTGTGAAGAGAGGGTGCTGCTGTTTGATCCGGACAGATCGGGGTTTCGGTGTTTTAAAAGGGGAACGGGTTGTAGGAAACGCGTGTTTGAATTGTGTGATCAATTGTGATGTTATTATATATTGAAAGAATGCTTGTTCAGGTGGTGCCCCTTCTAGACGCAACTAGGTTCGTCATCCACGTTGGTAAAGGCAAGTGGAAGTAGCGGTCTTGCTAAACTATAACTCGCTATTTGTTTCGTCCTCAATATAAACCTTAATTGCAGCACACCTACATGGTTTAACTACTTGTTTATGAGATTGCAATATCCTATCCTGCATTGTGATGTGGTTATTTGGCTTTTGAATCATGAGTAAGAATGAAGAAAGATGTTGTTTGCAAGATGAATTGTTGAGATATTCTATCTCAATGATGTTCGCATTTTATCCATGTTATTTGATGGTATGCAAGCATGTGAATTTAGAGTGGGAAGTTATGAATGTATTTATGCATGAAGCATTAACTGCATAATCATGCATTGGAAGCTTGTCGACGCCAGCGTGCGCGACCGTACCGGTACAACACCGTGTGTTCCTGAGAAAGGGCACGGTGAGGAGGATCATGGCATAAGCATGTGCACAATCATATGCATTCTACTGAGGTTGTGTGGACTTTGTAATGTGGTATTGGACATGAGGAATTTGGTATGCTAGTTTCTTGTGGCTGTGTTATTTGTTAGAAGTTGTTCCGCTTGCTGAGATTACCCAATCTCACCCCTTGTTATTTTGTTGTTTTCAGGTAGTTCTCGCGAGTCGTAAGCTTGAAGGGTGGGCTTAGTAGCACAATCAACCCTCCGGGGTCATCACGAATCACATGGACTAGTGCATTTAATAATTCATTAGCTTGCTGAAATTTTATTAATCATAGACCTGTTGATGTCCTCTTTGGAGCTATTTTACGTTTATGTTTGTTTTCTGGTTGATTTGGACTTGTTATCTCTAGTATTGATGCTTTTATGTTATTCCTGTTTGTAATGTTTATTATGAATCTTGTTGTCGCTTCCGTTTTGTCCTAATTTTAGGGGAGATGCTGTCGAAATTTTCTTGTACGACAGTTTAGATTTGTAGGGTGTTACACCCCCCCTCTAATCGCCATCTCAGTCTTTCAATTGGTATCAGAGCCGATTTTGCTCTTTTATAGATCTTGACCGGTCTCAAGAGCCATGGTGACGGATAAGTACTCTTCTAAGCCTCCAATTTTTGCTGGAGTTGATTATCCTTTTTGGAAGGCTCAAATGGAGTCATACATCACTGCTCAGGGTTTCATGATCTGGCAAAAGGTGAAGCTCCCATATGAGGTTCCTGCCGATGAGAATGTCAACGCCACAAACTTGGCTGACGTTGAGGCAAACGCTAAGGCTAGAAATCTCCTCATTCAGGGACTTAGCCGCATTGAGTATGACCGAGTTTCTCACCTTCGATCCGCTCACCAGATCTGGGTGACCCTCAATGCTTACCATGAGGGCACCACTCAGATCAAATCGGTGAGGCAGGATCAATTCAAGCGTGACTACAACAAGTTTGAACAGCACGCTGGTGAGAGCCTCAATGAGTGCTTTGCTCGTTTTGCTAAGATCCTTAGCAATCTCCGATCAGTGGGTTGTTCATACTCTGATTCGGAGAATTCAAGGCATTTTCTTAGAGCACTAGATCTGAGGATTTGGGAGATGAAGGTAACCACCATCACGAATCCCATCGGGTCTTCCTCTTCAGGACCCTCACTTGATTTCTCTTCTAGTTTTCTCTCTCCGCTCTTTACGACGTAAGCGATGACATTTTGGAACAATTCCCAGAAAACGAGCTTGTTCTTGTCGCTCGAAGTTTTTTTAAATATTTACAAGAGAGTGAGAGATAGGAAGAGAGGTGGCAAGATCATTTGCTTTGAATGTGGTAGCCCCAACCACATTCGGGCAAAATGCCCAAAGCTGGAGAAGGGCAAAAATGAACAAGGCGGTCCGAGCAAGAACGACTACACCGACAAGAACCGCAACAAGAAGCCTCCAGCTCGCGATCCAGCGCGAGAGAAGAAGTACCGCAAATACGCCAAGGGCAAGAAGCTTTTTCACCGCGTACTCGCCGCGCTCGACAAACTTGACGTCCCCGACACGGAGACTTGGAGAGACGAGGACGAGGATAATCCGCAAGAGAAGGCGAAGAATGACGATGACTTCTCCGGCATGTGCTTCATGGCCTCCAGTGCCATAGAAGTAGATGACTCCGAGCTGTACAGTGACACGGAGGAGGTACTTTCCTATGACCAGCTCAATGGTGCTTTTATCAAGCTAGGAAACTTTCATTCCAAGTATAGAGCTAAGTGTGCAAAGTTAGAGAAGGAAGTAGTTACCTTGTCTCGGGAGTTAGCTTCACTTAGATCATGTTCCTCCCGAGACTCTGATAGCTGTACTCTCTGTGATGCTTTGCTTGTGGAGCTGGAGAACCTAAGGACCCTGCATGATAGTGTGGTTTCTGATCTTGAGGCTCTTAGGTCGAAGGATGCTAGCACATGTTATGTTGATCCTATTTCTGCTGATTCTAGTTTTCTTCATGCTCACATGACTGCATCTTGTGATAATTGCCCTAAGTTGCTTGCTAAAATTGATGCCATGAGCTCACACCTTAGGAAGCTTTCTGCTAGATATGACGAACTGGAATCATATGCTTCTAAGGACCCAATCAGCTCATATGAGGGTTGTAAGCAACTAAAACTTGACAATGATGCTTTGACTGTCAAGTGTGCTAAATTTGCTAAGGACTTACTAGTTAAGTCACCAACTGGTTGCTTGCTGTATGTTGGGGTTAAGGAGGATGTGGATAGAGTCCACACGGAGCTTAGGAAGAAACTTGAGGCCCAAATCGGTAGAATTAGAGATGCTTCTTGTGTTTCTTGCGAGTCCCTCAAGATTGAGGCATCTTTTTATAGGGAAAAATGTTCACGCCTTGCTCGTTCCTCTCCATCTGGCTCTTTTTCTTCTACTCCTTCCCCCTGCTCTTCTTGTGCCTCACTTTTTCGAGAGTGCCAGTACCTTATGAGCACCCTCGAGAAATTTTTAAGAGGCAAAAAGAAGCTCAATCTCATCTTAGACCAATCCAAAATTAGCAGATTCAATTAAGGTCTAGGATTTGATTCATTGGAGCACGCACAGGCACATCCGCCTACTGTTTTGCGCACCTCCAAGAGTGGAGAGATCATGGTTGCTCCTCAAATGAGCACCACTGTGTTTAGGTCAGCAGGACTTGTCCACGGGATCTCTAACGAGAAGGGTGCTTCTCCTGTCGCTTCCACCCCCAAGGCGAAGTATACTTGCACCTTCTGTTAGAAAGATGGACATCTTGTTGATTTCTGCTTCAGACATGCCAAGATCATTCGGCGTGAGCATGTTATTGCTCTTAGGGGTATTCAGGGTCATCCCCAGATTCTGAGTGCTCCTAAGGCACCCACTGGTTCTAGACAGGTTACGGATTTGCCTGTTTTTGGACAGCGTATGGAGCTTGGTTTTCAGGCTTCTACCTCTGGTTTTAGCCCTGGAGCTGTCCTGAGTCAGTCTTTCCGCCGTCCTCATGATATGCCTCGTTCTTCCCGTCGAGGTGGATATCAACGGCGAGAGTTTGCTTCCTCCAACAGGAGGTCTGGACAACAGCATGTGGATGATCCAGCCTTTGCACATCAGCGGACCAACCTCGCACCTGCTCCCAGACGTCCTACAGGAGCTGTCTCTGAGCTTTTGAGTAGAGTCACAAAGAGATACTAGAGTCCAGTCTTCTGCCTTTGTGACTGGTACTTCTACTCGTCGTGTCACTCAGTATTGGGTTCCCAAATTAGCTCTTATCTGCTCCAATACTGAGTCTTTAAACTCTCGATCTCACTAGTTCTGGAGCTTGATCAGCTTCCTTCTGTAACTCATAGTGATCCATATGGCATATCTTGAGGGGGAGCTAACTTGTACTATATGTTTATATTCAACATTTCCTCTTTCTTCTTCTGGGTGTCTATGGGGTGGTGCTATTTCATTGAGTTCACTTAACCTAGACTTCTGGCATGCCTTGGCATGGACCTCTCACCTTATGCTTTAGGGTGCTATTCTTCTCTTCTTCTCGGTTGAGCTCACTCACAGTCTTTTAGGTCTAGCAGGTGTTGGGCCCCTGGGTAGACAGGGTCTGTGTTTGCTCTTGGGTTGGAGTTGGAGTTGTAGTTTTCCTTTGTAAGTCATATGGGGAAGGTGAGAGCGAGTCTAAGCTTAGTGGTCTCTACCATCTTTTCTATGCTCTTAGATCACCTAGTTATCAGTTTCTCCTTTTTCCTACTCATTTTTGTCTTTTTGGTTTCAGTTGAGTTCTTTTTATTTCTTGGAATCAAAATTGCTAATAACTCAACTTGAATCAGATTTGTGCTTAAAATTGACTCACATGTTAAGGGGGAGTTCTTGAAACTGATTCTCTTGCATTGCATATAGACTTGTTTTTCATTTACGAGCTTTGTCTATTATGCAATTGATAAAATTGAGATATGTTGCACCTAGCTACTTTTCTGAAGATATTTGCTAATCTAGGTCATATCCAATTTGGTATATCATGTGAAACTAGCCAACATTTTAAATTGAGCTTTCCTGAAAACTTGATAAAGTTTGGCTTTTACTAGCTATATGTCGGGACCCGAATTTGCAAATCCGGCCCCTCTGTGTATTCAGCACTAGTCCAGGAATGCGCTAGTGCACACAGTCTCAACATTGGAACATATCACAATCATACTCAACGAACAATAGGGTACTTTAAATAGTTAACCAAACTGGTTGCTTGACCTTATGGTCAAGTTACAAATATACGCCTCGCAGGGCGAAACTTATTAAAAGAGAAATAACTGCAGCGGAAAATAAGATAACTTCGTGGCGCCATCCAGTATACCACAGGCAACTGACTGGGCTCGCTTCCTAGTTAGACGAATCTTCTGGGAGCTCCTCCTCCAAAGCTGGTGTAGACTCCTCTTCAACTAGTATTGTATTGTGGCAAGGGTGAGTACTTGGTACTCACCAAGTCATGCACAGAATGCAAACTAATATACTACATGCATGGCTTAGTACAAAGGAATAGCTCAGGGTATATTTGCATTAAACGGCATTTGACAAATAGCATAAGTAGATTTGAAAGCAGTAGAAACAAGTATAAGATCAATAATCTTTCCAGGAGTTTAATAAACATCTTTCCCAAATCCTAACTCACATTTCCATCAACATCATTAATAAACCAAACCCAACCTTTCAAATCCAAGTCATTTTCAAGAATGTCTAACCCTTGACTGTAATTCCCGAGCGATGTCCAATGCCGCGGACACGGCTATTCGAATAGATTTTACACTCTGCAGAGGTTATGCACTTTACCCACAAGATACAGTCAAACACCACAAAGGCGAGTGTCCGTAACAAAGTCTTTCAGAAACTTCTAACAGCACAAGTGGTCCTCTCCGGTGTTGCACGCTAACCCTTTACTTAGCGAAGGCGAAGTTTAGGCCAAACCACCGTTAGATGGGTACCTGGCCGCAGCCCCGGTACGCTCCCCCGTACAACTACACAAAGGGTGTAGTTGACATCCTGAGGTCCCACAGGTACGTTATTAGCAACTTAATCAACCAGGTCCGTCCCATTACAGACATGTGGTTGCACGTTTGACCCAGTTCAAAGGCTTGCAAGGTTAAGTCCTTAGGGTGACCAGGGCAAGACTACCCGAAGAACCAAGCCAACATTCCCGGTGACACAACTGGCCCACCCGATCATTCTTGCCACATGCCCCGGTCAAATCTATTTATCAAACCCCCAGTTGATTACCATGCACCACGTGCCATCAACATCACATGATACCTTTCCAAAATAGGTTCAATATATCATTAAGTCAATATTAACATTTGATTGTTCAAATCATGTCATGAGCACGTAGCAGGTCTAAGCAGTATACTACAACGGTCTAAATTCCCAAGTTGGCAATTAATAATGTCCAACTAGTAATGTCCAACTAGTAAACCACAACTAGGGTGACAAGGGGTCATGGCACATATTTAATTAACCAAGGTGTCATACAGCAATTTGGCATTTATCTATTTCCCCGGAATTATATAAAGTATTTTCTAATTAAACTAGCATGCAATAAATTGAATCAAAATAGGTTTCCAATTGGGATCAACATGGTCAAAGCATAACTTGCCTTCAAAGAGTATTTGTTCTTGGTCCTGAGCTGGCTCCTGGGTCACACCTCTCCTTCGAAGCCTTCGGGCACTTCAACGTCCACTCGTAAAGCGTGCAAATAGCAAATAATAAATAAGCAGTAGACAAAAAGTGTCCAAACATCCAAATAAAGTTCATAAACAGAGAGAGCATAATTTTATGAATTTTTAGAAACTGGAATCGTCAAATTCGGAGTTTAAACGCGAAAGTTATAGCATTTTGAAGTTTAAATAATCAATTAAATAATTATACAGAGAAAAACTTTAGTCCAAAAATTAAATAAAATTCATAAATTGGTAGATATCAATTTTATACAAATTTAGAAATTTGAATCACTCAAATCGGAGGTAAAATGCAAAAGTTACTATCGGCAATCTGTACGGGTGTAACAACATCATCCTCAGATTCAAAGCTATCGGCAAAATGATTACTAATAACAACTTCATTTAGAAAATGCTTTTCACCGAGCACATCCTCATCAACCGCAGCTAAAACACCAGGAGATTGCTCAGAAGCATCTTTAACACAGACTTTTTCATCGAAGACCTCTCTACCAAAATTAACTTCCCCATACTTTGCTGACTGCATAGGAACATCTTGTGACGCAGAAGGTTGTTCACTAGATGAGCCTTCTTGAGCAGTTTTAGGCCTTTTGCTTTCTCTATCTTGAATTTCCGCATCATCATCCATCTGTTCCTTGAGTTCTTCTATTGGACAACATCTCGTAGAATGTAGGTGTGGTGGCGTTGAACCACCGGGTTTCTCTTTCTTTTGTTTGTGGAGCCTTTTTTTTTAGGGGTCGTGTTCTCTCTTCTTCGTAGGCAGTGGTTTTTTTCTCTTTTTATAGGGAGGGCCAGGAACACGCATGCATTGGTCGGCTCCTTTTTCTCCCGGCTATGTCCTTGGGGTACATGCCTTTTTTAAATTGTCTTTTAACCCTTTTCTTCCACCTGTCTCCAGCCAAGGGCTGGATTAGCCCTATGTGGTGCCTTTTTACTCGTGTTTTACATCTTTACCCTTTATTCTTACGCTTTCTATAAGGGTTCCACGGGAATTTCACTCATTTTAGGGTCCTTGGCTAGTCTAACATATCCTGGTGTTCCCAAAGGGGTTGTTGTTGGGTGTCAGGCTTCGGCAGTCCGTACTGAGTCTGTGTCGATAGGAGATGGAGCGGAGGGGAGTTCCCTCCGTTTTTCACCCTCGCTACGGAGGGGGGGTTATCCTTATTCCTTTTTACCTTTTCCAAGGGACGGACTCTCGAGGTTTGTGCTCATTACTTCGTTGTTGGGAAGGATTGACAGTCGCAGACACATCTATATGAATCGCAGGGTAGTGCAAGCCTCGCTTCGTTGATTAAGGGAAGATGAGTCCGTTTGGCCCACAACACTAGCCCCGCATGTCAGCGGGTAGACATCGTTCTGCCCGCTGGGATGTTATAGCAAATGTCCAAGTCTCTTTTTTTTCCTTACTCGGCAGGCGAAGGGAGGCTTAGTTTTCCAGTGTGGTGATGTTGAACCACCGTGTTTCTTTTCCTTTTGCTTATATCTGGTGGGGACAAGGTTTTTCAACTTTTGGAGGCCCTATTTGCTTCGTGTTCGTTCGCCCCTCTTTCTCGTTCGTGTTCTCCTCTGGTATCGTCTCCCCGATTTGCCACTGATCCAGATCTCCATGGGGCCTCGGCGCGCTCCTAAGATAAAGCCAGTTTTGAGTAGAGAGGATGCTGCGGGATTATCCCCTATTTTAGGGCGGTCGACCTTGAGCTCCACCGACCTCGACATATTAGCAGGGGACTTTGGGGTGATGCGCTCTTCCATGCATCTTCCTGGTGATGAGGAAACCCCTCGGCCTCAAGCGAATGAAGCAGTGGTATTTGCGGCTTTTCTTGAGGCGGGTCTTCGTTTTCCGTCCGCTCCTCTATTAGCATCAGTGCTCCGAGCTTTCCAGGCGGAACTCTCGCAACTTACCCCTAATGCTATTGTGCGATTAGCAGTATTGGAATGGGCATTTCATCCGGCCGGGATCAAATTGACGGGGCACTTGTTTTCCCTTATAGAAGATGCGTTCTGGCAACCGAAACAACAGAAAGCAGGGAATGAAGGCCGCAGATCGTGTTTTGGTTCTCTGAATTTTCAGACGAAGAGGTCTCTTGTAAAAGAAATCCCAGTAGTGGCCGCCAAAGGGAAATGGGATTCGGGGTGGATGTTACGATGGTATTACCAGATTCTCGAGGGTCCGGATTCTCCCCTTCATACCTCGATGGGTCCAGTTCGTGCAATTCGATCCCCTAATTGGAGCGCAACTGCGGAAGAAATTAGGTGTCTTGATTATTTGAAGGCTCTTCGCGGTCAGAGCAAGATGCGGGACTTGGTTGAAGAGTATTGTTTGTGTCGTATCGACCCTTTAGCGAGGAGCTCCGCTGTTATTCTAGAGCGATCGTCCGGAGGTACTGTATCCGTGGTTCGACCCGAGGGGGTACAAGATCTTGGGCGCGGGGCAGCTGAAAAATTGGCCCGCAGACTTCTTGGTCCTTGCCAGGTAGTTGAGTACGAGGCCGCTATGAGCGCTATTGGGGTCACACGATGCTCTCGTTTCACTGATTGGGGGCGCCGAGCGATCCCTCATCCTAGAGGGTCAATCGGTTCTCCTCGCCCCACTAAACGGGCGAGGTTGGCTCGTGTGGCTCTGCCCCAGGCTGCAGCAACTTCTGGCGGGAGCGAAGATCTAGAAGGTGATGACGATGAGGATGAAGATTGGAATGAGGAGGAGTCCAGCGACGAAGGTGATTCTTCCGGCTCCGTTGCGGCTATGTCTCTCCTGCCGCCACCCATTTTTGATCCTGCTGACACTGTGGGGCCTTCTGAAGCACTACCCTCAGCTGTCGCAGACGAACCATCAGGTGTGCCTGTTATTTCTGAGGCGGGTCTGCCCGAGACTACTCCGGTTCCGATTTTAACGGATGTGGCTCCCTCGGCCCTTATACTTGATTCCTCCGCGGACAAGCGTGTTGGCGGGGGGCAATCCACAGGATATTCGTTTTTAGCGATTCCTGGAGTGGAGACTATTGATTTGGGCGACGGGGATGACAATGATACTCTAGCCTCGGGGGGCGTGCGGGAGCTGCCTGGAGGCACGGCCGGCCCCGTGACAGGGGAGACACATGCTCCCACAGATGGAACAACCAATTCGCCAATTGTCGGAGCTCGTGGTCTTCGACTAAACGTTTCTACTCCTGATACCCCCATCAGGGCAGAAGGTCTTACTCCTGACACCTTTCCTGCCAGCTCGTTAGGATGTGACGTCCTTTCAGGTTTTGACGAAGTCGATGCAGGAGGGGATAATGCGGAGGCGGCGGAGGCATTAAAACCATTGGAGCAGGTCCAAACCGGAACGTCTGCTGCTCCTCCGGCTGTCGCGGAAGAGGGGGATCGGGGGCCTCCGATCCTTATTCCTCAAGATGTCCCCCTTTCGGGAGGGGGAGCTTTGCCTTCGGGTCAGCAAACTCCTGCGGGCGGCGCTGGTTCCTCTTTCGTCCGGTTTGATTTGTCAGATTTTTCAACTTCTGATTTTGAGAGGGGGGCCGCTGCAGTCCCAACTTTAAGAAAAATGTGCGCAGCCTTTTCTCCTTATAGCAAATCTGTGACTCTATTCAAGGGAATTAATGACCTTTCTCTTTGCGAAATCTCCATGGATCATCATTTGAAGGTATTTTCCCTTTCGAGCTTATGTTACTGATCTCTTTATCTTTCAACATTTTTCTTCCTCTTTTTTAGGGGGCTGTCGTTGCTTCGGAAGTATCCCGCCGATTTCGGGCGTATCTTGACAAATTTAACAAGGGGGTCCAAGATTGTGAGGCGGCGAAGGAACGGGTAGCGGAATTAGAAACAGAGAAAGCTAGTCTTTCAGAAGCGCTCCGTGACTCTAATGAATCATTGGCTACGGCACAGGCTGAAGCACTTCAGAGTCAAGATTTAGCAGCAAAAAATGCAGAGCTTGAGGGAATAGTTTCCTTGATGCGGAGCCATCTTGCCGAGGAGGAACGGGCTCGTATAGGTGCTGAGCGAAATGAGAAGAAGAAGGATGACCATATAGAGGAATTGAAAAACCTGTTGGCAGTTGCGGAGGAGGGTAAGAATATATTGAAGAAGCAAGTGAAAGAATTCCCTTCTCAAATTGCAACGGCGCGGGGCGAGGTTCAAATGCATCTTCGTAACACTCAACGAGCGGAGGAGCGTTACGAAGCAGTCCGGAAGGAATTAGAATCCATTGTCTCCGGGGTTCACAGAGCTACGGAGGAGGCCTTTCTGCAGCAGCTCCCCCGGTTTGGCATTGATGCAGCCCCGAGCCGTATTCCTTCATCCAGCTTGGAAGCTGTCTCCTTTCTTGAGAAGTCTACTAAGATATTTGGGGATTCGGAGCTGACTTTTGGTGATTACTGCGCGAGACTGGGCTCCGTTAAAACCGCTCAATTGTTGGAGGCGAAAGGATGTACACACATTCGCGAGCACTTTGGTTTTTCTTCTGCTGCTCCGTCACTACCAGGGTTTGGAGATATTCCCCCGTCTGTGAAGCCTTCATCCGCCGCGTCCCTATTATCATCAAGCTTCATGTCGGATTTCTGGAGGCAACAAGGTGATTCTACTGCGAAGGAATCAGTGCGTCGAGCTCGTGCCGCAATGCGTGACTCAGCGAAGGGCAAAGAGAAGTCGCCCCCTTCTTAGTTCGTTTGTTTTTGTATATGGAACCCTTATGGGTATCTGAATTGAATTATCCGTCCTGTTGAATGCTTATGTACATCCGTTCACCATGTGTGTATTTTCGCCTGAGGAGTGTTCAGGTGCTCCTAATGGGGGCCAGGTTGTCAGGGGTGAGCATTGGGAGGTTTAAGGATCTAACTAGCTTCTTGGGGGACGCGGGGACGCCTTGGCTTCCCGCGTCCGCATTTAACCCAGGCCCCCCGCCTTCCTTGCTTTGATATATATCAACGTTGCTGGTTTCAGAGCAAGCGGTTGCTTTCCAATTTTATTCTCTTGTTTCTTCAATGGCCAACGTCCCGTGGGACTTCCCGGAGGAAGACATCTTTTTCGCCGACCTTGGTGAGGAGCTGCCAATGGCGGAGGCCCCGCCAATGCTGGGTGAGGAGGAAGCCCTTGTCTTGGTCTTCGACTTTGAACATGATGCCCCCGCTCTTGAAGACCTTCCAGCACCCGGTGATCATGAAGCCTTTATCGAGGAGCTTTGGGCAGACTTCGACATGGCTATGGCCGAACTCGCAGAAGAAGAAGCTCTTGCCCGCGATATCGCCAACCTCGATGTGTTGATCGGGATTGTCCCGAGGTTTCTGGAGGCCAAGGATGCCCTTGTTGAAGCCGTAACCCGTTCCCGTCGTGTTTAAATCCTTTTTAGTATGTATAGAAATTTTTGTTGGATTGTTTTATCATATATGACTGGGATGGTATTATGTCGCCCTCTGCTATGGGTTGTTACTAAAGCTTATTTCTCCTCTTATCTTCTTAAATTCTGCTTGAACATACATTTTTAGCTCCCCACTGGGTTTCAACCAGCAACGTGAAATAGTCCTGATTCTTTACTCGGCCCCACATCGGGTTAGAGTATGAGGACATGTGTGGCCGCATTTGGGGTTGCCGAGACGCGTAACTTTGCATACGGGACTTAATAGAACGAAGACTAAAATCTATGTTTTGAAGCGACAGATTGTTTCGTCGTGATATTTCAGATTTCCCTAATTGGATTCTAGCCAGGAAATGTGCGAGTACCCGGGGCCGATGGATGCATAAGATATTGGTCCGGTTAGGTTTTCGCAATTGTCTATATGGCGCAATGCGGTGTGCTCTCGGGGGAGAGGGATAACTGAGGTTTTTTTAACCTGCGTAAGCTCCTTGTTAAATCCTACCCGGAGAGGAGCCCCTAGTCTTCGAAGTGAAGGAGAGGGTGGGGCGTTAGCTCAATCAATCGTCCCGCTAGGTCATACCCGGAGCAAAGGATGGGTGGGACGTTTGCCCAACCAAGCATCCGCGAACTCCTACCCGGCACGAGGCAACGGGTCTCCGGAGCAAAGGATGGGTGGGACGTTAGCCCGACCAAACATCCCGCTAACTTCTACCCGGCACGAGGCAACGGGTCTCCGGAGCAAAGGATGGGTGGGACGTTAGCCCGACCAAGCATCTCGCTAACTTCTACCCGGCACGAGGCAACGGGTCTCCGAAGCAAAGGATGGGTGGGACGTTAGCCCGACCAAGCATCCCGTTGACTTCTACCCGGCACGAGGCAACGGGTCTCCGGAGCAAAGGATGGGTGGGACGTTAGCCCGACCAAGCATCTCGCTAACTCCTACCCGGCACGAGGCAACGGGTCTCCGGAGCAAAGGATGGGTGGGACGTTAGCTCGACCAAGCATCTCGCTAACTCCTACCCAGCATGAGGCAACGGGCCTTCGGTTTAAATATTGGGGAATGCAGAGATGACCTCCGTTCACAACGACTTCTTACTATTTTATTGATATAGTCTGGTACATTTTTTGCCTTCGTATCTCATCACCTATGTGTAAAATTTCTTGAGTACATCGGTATTCCATGTTCTTTGTATCTCCTCGCCATCTGGAGCGATGAGTTTGTGTGATCCCTTCGCTGTTGACTCTCTGATAATGTATGGTCCTTCCCACGTTGTTTCCAGCTTCGCGAAGGCCGAAGCAGCTTTCTACAGGTGAGACGGCTTCTTCTCCGAAGAGGAGCCGAAATGGAGAGAATCCAGTTGCTCTTGAGGCTGAGGTGCGGGTTGCCCATAAAACGTGGTCAAGCTCGTCGGGCCAAAGTCCCTTTGAAGAGTTGTAAAGCCTTTTTTTGATGCCATCAAGAAGCAGCCCGTTCGCTCGTTCCACCGCCCCGTTTGACTGGGGGTGACCTACAGAGGCGAAGCAAATGTTTGTCCCGATATTCTCACAGTAATCACGAAATCTCCTGGAGTCAAATTGGGACCCATTGTCGGTCACGATCTGAAAAGGGACCCCGTATCTACAAATGATCGTTTTCCACAGGAACTTGATGGCAGCGTCAGCGGTTATCTTTGATACCGGCTCTGCTTCGATCCAGCGGGAGAAGTAGTCGATGGCGACGATTACAAACTGAAGGTTTGCCCGGGCTTTGGGAAGTGCTCCGACGATATCCATCCCCCATTTGGCGAAGGGCCAAGCGAAACGCTGCGTCTTGATTCGTTGGGCAGGGCCTTTTTTGTTTGGTCATCCATTGGCATGCATGACAGTGCTGAACCATCTGCTCGGCATCTTGCAATGCCGTGGGCCAGCAAAGTCCCATTCGGAATACTTTTCCGGTAAGATTCCTGGGGGCCTGATGTGCTCCGCACTCTCCCTGGTGTGCTTCGTACAAAGCCTGCGTCCCCTCCTCTCGTGAAATGCAGCGGAGCCATGGAGCGCTTAAGCCGCTGCGGAATAGGAACCCATCAATGATGGCATATTTTTTCGCTCGCCTTTCGAGGCATCTTGCTTGAGCTTCATCATTTGGTAAAGTCCCCTCAAGAAGATAGCTGTATATCTCGCTCCTCCAGTCCTCGCTAGTCGCCTGAGAGATGAGATTTATGCGGGCGGGGACGGAGGCCGTACGAAGCACCTCAAAAAATACTACCGAAGGTAGATACCCCCCGGTGGCGGCGATCCTCGCCAGCTCGTCGGCTCGTTCGTTCTGGGATCTGGGTATTGCATTAATGGTGAACCCGATGAAGCCCTTCTCCATTGTCCGGACCACTTGGACATACTTCTGGAGCTGCTCATCCTTCACCTGATACTCTTTGGTGATATGCCCCTGAATAAGCTTCGAATCGATGTATAAGATTGCCCTTCTCGCTCCCATGGTTTTCGCTTTCCTGAGCCCCAACAGGAGCGCTTCATATTCGGCTATATTGTTAGTTGAGGGAAATTCCAGCCTTGCTGCGAACTCAACCTTTTCGCCACTAGGCGCTTGTATCACTGCGGCTATTCCCGCTCCGCTCGCTCCCCACGATCCGTCAGAATTGATGAACCATATCGCTGAAGTTTCGTTATCCCCAGAGATTGGAGAAGTCCATTCTACCATAAAATCGGCGAGGGCTTGGCTCTTGATGGCGGTGCGAGGCATTATAGTTAACTCGAAGGGTGCTAGCTCGACCGCCCACTTGCTAATGCGGCCAGTGCTTTCCTTATTGGATAGCATAGATCCAAGGGGGTACGTAGTTGGTACTTTGATGTGGTTGGCCTGAAAATAATGTCGGAGCTTTCGGGAGGCCATCAACAGAGCGTATGCCAACTTCTCCATTTCAGAGTATCGTAGCTTCGCTCCTTGGAGAGCTTCAGAGACGAATTAAATTGGCTGTTGTTTAACGCCTTGGGGTTGCACTAGTACAGCACTGACGGCCGAGGGGCTGGCTGCCAAGTATAGCAGAAGCTCCTCACCTTGCTTCGGACTTTGCAGAACAGGGATCTCCATAAGACTTTGCTTCAGATTATCGAAGGCGCGTTGGCACTCCTTTGTCCAGACAAAAACATCATTTGAACATAAGGCTTTAAAGACCGGCAAACTTCGTTCCGCGGATTTTGGCAAGAATCGAATAAGCGCTGCTATCCGCCCCGCCAGTCGTTGTACTTCCTTTAGGTTTCTTGGTGGAGCCATATCTTGGATAGCTCTTATCTTTTCCGGATTCGCCTCAATGCCTCGTTGGGAGACCAGAAAGCCTAGCAGCTTTCCCGCGTTTATACCGAAGATGCATTCGGATGGGTTGAGTTTCACTTTCCCCTTTATCAAGTTTTCGAAGGTTTCCCGGAAGTCCCCGATATGGTCTTCTTTCTTCTTGCTTTTAACAATGATGTCATCGACGTAGGCTTCTACGTTTCTTCCTAATTGACTGGCGAAGATCTTGGTGATGAGCCGCGCGAATGTAGCGCCCGCGTTTTTGAGTCCGAAGGGCATCCGTACGAAGCAATAGGTACCGAAGGGAGTAACAAACGCCGTCTTGTCTTCGTTTTCTTTTTGCATGTATATCTGGTGATAGCCAGAGTATGCGTCGAGGAAACTCATCCTTTCCGACCCGGAAGTTGAGTCGACAAGTTGGTCAATGCGGGGCAGGGGAAGTCGTCTTTTGGGCATGCTTTGTTTAAGTCAGTAAAGTCGATGCACATCCTCCATGCCCCGCTGGTCTTCTTGACTAGGACAATGTTGGCCAACCACTCCGTGTGTCGGGCTTCGCGGATGATCCCCGCGTGAAGCAGTTCAGTTACCTCCGTCTTAGCAGCTTCTTGTCTTTCTACCGCAAGTTTTCTTAGTTTTTGCTTCTTTGGCTTCGCACCTGGGCTAATGGCGAGGACGTGTTCGATGGTTTCCCTTGGAACTCCAGGAAGGTCTTTGTAACATCCCAAAATTTTGCTTTTCTTAAATTCATGTGTGATTTGGCACTTTGGAGAACTTTTGGAATTTTCTGGAATTTATTTGGATTTATTTGGAATTTATTTGAATTTATTTCATTTTGAAATAATTAAAGAATTTAATTTTGCAAATAAAATTTTGTTGGAAATATTTTATTTGAGTCCAAAATGTTCCAAAATATTTTCCAGAATTTTTCTGGAATTTTTCTGGGTCTTTTGCTATTTTTAATGAATTAAATGAATTATTGGGAATTATTTTTAATATTAAATCGCTGGAAAATCAACTCGGGTCGAGTACTGTTCATCCGACCGAGTCGGAACCCGAGTCGGACTCGAGTCCGACCCGAGCCAGTTGACTCGACCAAACCAGCTCCCAACCCTAAGCGATCCCGACCGTTGGATCGGGCTCCAACGGCCGAGATCCGCCTGCACGGCTCGAGCCGTATCCGCCCGGATTCGATCAAGCGCCCACGCGATCGTGGGCCGCTGATCGTGCCACGTGGGCGGCCGCGTGCCGTCGTCTCCGCCCGACTCGAAGCCGGAGAGCTCCGCCGTGACCGAAAGCAGGACACGGCTAGGGTTCCGATTTGCACGCACGCCGAGGCCGTATTTAAAGCGTGAGACGCCCGAGGTTGCCCTCATCCGTGGCGCACCCGTTCCCCAAGCCATCTCGCTCGAGCCGTCGCCGCTTGCCCGTGACGAGCTCGCCGGAGTTGGAACCTCGGCGCAGCGGTTTATCGCCGATTCCGCTGGCCGTCCGTCGTCTTCCGCCGAGAAGGAGCCCAGATCCGGAATCCCCGTGACGAGACGCACCCGAAGGGAGGATTCATCTCGCCGGAGCAACCCCGAAACGCCGTCGGGCTCGTCGTCGTTCTCATCTCCGGTGGTCTTGCTCCGCCGCGTCACCATCGACCTCGCGAGCTCGGTGAACCGTCAGATCCAGATCGAACGGTTGAGGTGAGCCCACGTTCTATTCCAAACCCTGGAAACCAGATCGAATCTGGACCGTTGGATCAAGATCCAACGGCTCAGATCCGCCGCGTTAACCTAAACGCGTGAAGCCTAGTTCCACCGGGGCCGTTGATTTTCAAATCAATCGCCGAGATTGCGCCACGTGTGCCTAGCCGCACTCCACGCTGCGTGGGCGCGTGTCTCGACACGCGGGCCCCGCAAGTCGAGGGCCCACGTCGCCACCGTTTGCGTGAGACCCGCGACCGACAGTGGGTCCCACTGTCGGGCCTCACCCGAGCCGTGGACCGGGTCCACCATGGACCGAATCGCCGTGGGCTGAGCCCATGAGCCTACCGACGCCACCAGCCAATCAGAGCCGACGCGTGTCCTCGCCGACGCAGTAATTAATTTCGAAAAAGAAATGATTTATTAATTCGAAATATTGATTCAAATTTACATTCAAACTTCAAACGCTTATAACTTTTATGCTTCAACTCCGATTTGAGTGATTCAAATTTCTAAATTTGTATAAAATTGAGATCTACCTAAATATGAATTTTATTTAATTTTTGGACTAAAGTTTTTCTCTGCAAAATTATTTAATTGATTATTTAAACTTTAAATAATCATAACTTTTAAGGCCTTAACTCCAAATTTGACGATTCCAGTTTCTAAAAATTCATAAAATTATGTTCTCTCTGTTTATGGATTTTATTTGGGTGTTTGGACACTTTTTGCCTATTGTTTATTTGTGTATTTGCTATTTGCACGCTTTTACGAGTAGAGCGTTGAAGTGCCTGGAAGGATTCAAGGAGAAGTATTGACTCAGGATCCAACTCAAGACCAAGAACAAGTACTTTTTGAAGGCAAGTTGTGCTTTGACCATGTTGATCCTATTTCAAATCTATTTTGATTTAAACTATTGCATGCTAGTTCAATTAGAAAAATACTTGGTTTAAACATGGGGTTAGATAAGTACCAATTTCTTTGTATGACACCTTGATTATTTAAGTATGTGCCATGACCCTTGTCACCCTAGTTGTGGATTACTAGTTGGACATTATTAAATTGCCAACATGGGTTTAGACCGTTGTAGTATCGCTTAGACACCTCGTGCTCATAACATGATTTTGGATAATCAAATGTTAATATTGACTTAATGATATATTGAACCTGTTTTGGAAAAGTATCATGTGATGTTGATGGCACGTGGTGCATGGTAATCAAGCGGGGTTTGATAAACGATTTTCGGCCAGGGGCATGTGGCAAGAGTAATCAGTGGGCGGTTGTGGCATTGGGAGTGTTGTTTTGGTTCTTGGGTAGTCTTGCCCTGGTCACCCTAAGGACTTAACCTTGCAAGCCTTTGAACTGGGTCTAACGTGCAACCACATGTCCGTAATGGGACGGACCTAGTTGACTAAGTTGCTAATAACGCACTGTGGGACCTCAGGAGGTCAACTACACCCTTTGTGTAAGTTGTACGGGGAGCGCATCGGCCGAGGCCAGGTACCCATCTAACGGTTGATTGGCCTAGACTTCGCCTTTAGCGAAGGGAAGGGTTAGTCTTGCGCAATAACCGGGAGGACCACTTGTATTGTTAGAGGTTTCGAAAGACTTTGTTACTGAACTCGCCTTTGTGGTGTTTGACTGTATCTTGTGGGTAAAGTGCATAACCTCTGCAGAGTTTAGAATCTATTCGAATAGCCGTGTCCGCGGTATTGGACATCGCTCGGGAATTACAATCAAGGGTTAGATTTTTCTCAAAAATAACTTGGATTTGGAAGGTTGGGTTGGATTAATAATGATGTTGATAGGAATATGGATTAGGATGGGAAAGGTGTTTACCAAACATTTTTGGATAGTTACTTATGCTTTACTTATTTCTACTGCCGAATCTACTTACATTACTTTTCAAATGTCTTTATCGCAAATATACCTTGAGCTATTCCTTTGTACCAAGCCATGCATGTAGTATATTAGCTTGCATTCTCATGCATGACTTGGTCGAGTACCAAGTACTCACCCTTGCCTCAACACAACACCAGTTGAAGAGGAGACTACACCACTTTGGAGGAGGAACTCCAAGAAGATCCGTCTACTTAGGGAAGCGAGCCCACCATTGCCTGTGGTATCTTGGATGGCGCCACGGTTATTTGATTTTCCGCTGCTATTATTTTTCTCTCGAATAAGTTTCGCCTTGCAGGCATATATTTGTAATTTGACCATAAGGTCAAGTAACCGATTTAACTATTTAAATAAAGTACTTTATCGGTATCGAGTGGTATGATTGTGATATTTACCGATGTTAAGACTGTGTGCACTAGCGCGTTCCTGGACTAGTGCTGAATACACAGAGGGTCCGGCTTTGCAAATTCGGGTCCCGACAGAGGTGGTATCGAGCCATACTTGACTCAGTAGGCTCAACCCTAGCTAGAATGGTCGTAGTGAGGATAAAACCTATTTTCTAAAAGCTAAAAATTTGTAAAGACAAGAAATGACATCTCGACTTATCCCCTTCTCTCTTTTCTTGTCTCTTGCTGAAATTTTCCCTTACCTTGTCACAATTTAAAAATTCCGAGTTCTTACGTAAAGCACTTTTGTGACAGATGGAGGAAGAGTTCAACTACGTTGATCTGGGAGTTGGTCACGCCGCAGAACTTTGGCATATGCTACAAACTCTCGGAGATTTTGAGAAGCCCCAATACCAAGTGGAAGTGATCAGACAAGCGGGATTGATCAAGGCTTGTGACGTAAAGATTGAGGTACCTGCTAGGAAGAAGGGCCCAGGCAATCGCCCGATACACTGCACTGCCAGGAGATCTACAATGCAGATGGGTATCCAAGAAGTATCACGACGAGCAATGCGGCACATTACCCGTATCTACGCCAGAGAGTTGGAGAGCACGGTGTTCCGTTATCATCCGCGCAGCGATAACCTTCTTGACCCGAAGGCGATTCAGGATGAGGATGCCACGGTTACACAGTTGGCACGATTTGTTGTCGCCCAGGAGGATGTACTAGATAATACAAGCAAGGAGCTACAGAAGGCCCGCAAGGAAATCACGACAGAGAAGAACAGATGGCGGGAAGCTCAAGAGTATGTGGCACACCTTCTACGAAGGATTGACGAGTTGGAGATGACCTTATGCGGACTGCACCCAGAGCCAAGATTTCGAGCTACACGAGCCAGATCCAGAGGAGTCGATCTCGATGCGGACATCGCTTCTTCGACTACCACAGAGGACACGATCATTTGGACATGGCGATCGTTACGCCTATGCCACAAAGACCCGTGCCAGTGCCGTGGAGGTTTTCTCGATGAGTGAGCATAGGTTCTATAGTGAGACTCCTCGCCGAGTCGCGTCATAGAATAAAGAGTCACCCTTTAGGCATTAGACTCGAGTTAGTTCGATTTGGATTTGCTTTGTTTGCTGAGTGTGCAGTATGTGTTGCAAGGCCCTTAGGCATTGTAAGCAGCCATACCAAGTTATTAATAATAAAGTTGGACCTTAAAGTTACCCCTTTCGCCCGCATAAGTTCCATATTACTTGTCTATTCTTGTTTCCCTCTCATCTCTAAACCTAGAGCAAACCGACAGATGGTGAACACCCGTGGAAACTTTGGAAGCAATGGGAGTGGTTCTCGCTCAGCAGAAAACCCCAATGAGGGAGCACCAGCACCGCCACTGGATATGCAGAATTTCGAGCTTTTCGCTGCCTGCACTCGCTTGATGCATGCTATGATGCAACAAATGCAACACGCCACCGCCAGGCCATCGCTAATCAAGTTAATCATGGACAACGCCAAAATACAAGACTGTCGAGTTCATGAGAACTCACCCACCCACTTTCTCCGGAATGCCAATCCATTGGAGGCCGATGATTGGTTAAGATCAATCGAGAGGAAGCTACACATAGCTCAATGCATAGGAAATGAGAAGGTACTCTATGCTTCTCATCACCTGGAAGGAACAATTGCCGAATGGTGGGAGAACTTCGTGCCACGCAAGAGAACCCTCAAGATATCACTTGGGAAGAGTTCACACCTGCATTTCGACAAAGATCACGTGCTGAAGGAATCATGGACCTTAAGAAGGAGGAGTTCAGAGCACTGAAACAAGGTAATCAGCCGGTGGTCGACTACCTGAACAAGTTCACACAGCTAGCACGCCACGCACTGAGGATGTAGCGACAGATAAATCCGCAGCCTGCTTTTATGAAGGGACTTAACTCAGGATTGCAAGTAGGATTGATCACCCACACCTTCCCAGATTTCCAAGAGTTGGTGAATAAGGCGCTTATTCTTGAGGACAAGCGCAAGGAACTGGATGAGAACAGAAGCGCAGGATGCAACAAAGAAGGATCACGCCAGTGAACGCAATACCGAGAGTTGCACCAAATCAATTCTTCAGATTCCAACCACGTAATGCAACAAGGACACCATCCTCAAAGCACCAGGACTGTCAATCGTAACTACCAAACCCCAGCCCCGCTAGAAACGCTTACTCCGTGCAAATAAAGAAGGAACAGTGAGACGCCGCTACAATCGCAACGAGCCAGACACTTTGCCAACAGCTTGTCCGAAGAAGACGGCAGGAGTGACTCGATTCGCTTCAATCTAGGAACCACCCCAGCTAGGACGCCAAAGCACCAGGAGCCACACCCTGCACCGTGGTGAGAGGCCGAGTCAACCATGTCACCGCAGATGCACCGCAGAATGCTCTGACGTCATCTTGGGTAAGTTACTTGTTAACTCGCACTGCACAGCTTTGTTTGACTGAGCTTCGCATTCATTTGTTTCGCAAGGCTTTGCTACTAGAAATGATTTGAGGATTGCAAGACTTAGATGCATGCTTTTAGTTCAAACCCTGGTTCGAACTCCGAACGAAAGTAGGATGTTCCGGGTGAGAATACTAATAGATGGAATAGAGTTCCTAGCAAACCTTATAATTTTGGAGACCTGCACCTTAGACGTCATATTGGGAATGGATTGGTTATCCAAGCACAAGGCCGTATTGGATTGTGGACGAAGGACTATCTCGATTGAGAGCCCGTGTGGGAAGAAAGTGGAATTTCAAGCCACCGCATGATTAGAGATGGACAGTTGATGGTTAACGCAGTACCAAGGCAATCAGCATAGATGATGTCTCAAGAGTGAATGAGTACCCGATGTTTTTCCCGAAGATCTACGGTATGCCGCAGACAGGGACATAGAGTTTGTGATAGAGCTTGTACTGCACAAAGACCGATAGCAAAGAGACCCTATCGGATGTCCACCGAGGAGTTGGTAGAGATGAAGAAACAAATAGAGGAGTTAATGGAGAAAGGATTTATCGACCGAGTTCGTCGCCGTGGGGAGCACCGCTTTTGTTTGTCAAGAAGAAGGACGGGAGTTTCAGGATGTGCATTGACTACCGTGCACTCAATGAAGTCACCGTGAAGAATAAGTATCCGCTACCAGGATTGATGATTTGTTTGATCGGTTGAGAGGAGCCGGGTTTTCTCAAGATTGATCCGAGATCGGGATACCATCGATTGAAGATCCGATCGAAGATATTCAAGATCGCATTCGCCAAGATATGGACATTACGAGTTTACGGTTATGTCCTTTGGGCTGATTTAACGCGCCAGCTTATTTCATGAATATGATGAATTAGGTGTTCATGGAATATTTGGACAAGTTTGTCGTCGTGTTCATAGACGATATCCTAATCTACTCCAAGACAGAGTGAACATGCCGAACACTTAAGGCGAGTTTTGGAAAAGCCGAGGAACAGCATCTTTTCGCCAAGTTCAGCAAGTGTGATTTTTGGAAGGACTAGGTGGAGTTTCTTGGACAGGTAATGACCTCATAATGAGTCGCCGTAGATCCAAGCAAAGTAGAAGCTGTGTTACATTGGGAGCACCAAGATCGTGACCTGATTCGAGTTTCCTTGGAATGGCAGGATACTACCGCCCGTTTCATCGAAGGCTTCTCGACAATTGCGAAACCTCTTACGCAATTGCTGAAGAAGGAAAAGAAGTTTGCATGGACGCCTTGAGAATGTGAGAAAGGATTTCAGAGCTGAAGAAGCGATTGACATCAAGACCGGTGTTAGTTCTACCGGATGTTGCTCAAAGCTTCGATATTTATTGTGACGCATCGCGCCAAGGACTTGGATGTGTGCGATGCAGGATGGAAAGGTCGCCGCTTATGCATCAAGGCGATTGAGGCCGCATGAGGAAAATTATCCGACACATGACTTAGAGTTAGGCTGCCGTAGTGCATGCCTTGAAGATATGGCGTCACTATCTCGATTGGAAACAGATGTGAAGTGTATACGGATCATAAGAGCCTTAAGTACATATTCACCCAATCGGATCTGAATATGAGGCGAGAGGAGATGGTTAGAGTTGATCAAGGACTATAATGTTGGAATCCATTACCATCCCGGAAGGCCAACGTAGTAGCCGATGCTCTGAGTCGGAAAAGCCATACCGTGAGTACGTTGCTAGCCACAAGTCAGGATGAGTTATGTGAGGATTTCCAGAAAATGAAGATTGAGGTTGTACCTAGCGGATTCTTGGCCACATTGGAAGTAAAGCCTACCTTAGAGGATCAGATCCGAGAAGGACAGAAGGATGATGACAAGATCCGCAGGATTAAGTTCATCAAGGAGGAAGGCAAGGCAGAGGACTTCAAGTTGGATGAGCAAGGCACGTTGTGGATGAAGGATCGCATTTGTGTGCCTAACAAGAAGGAGTTAAAGCAACTGATTCTGGAAGAAAACCATGACTCCAAGTACTCAATTCATCCTGGAAGCGCCAAGATGTATCAGGATCTGAAGGAGAGATTCTGGTGGCCGAGTATGAAACGTGAAGTTGCCGAGCATGTTGCATTGTGCGACGTATGCCAGAGAGTCAAGGCAATGCATCAGAGACCAGCAGGATTGCTACAACCGCTGAAAATACCTGAGTGGAAGTGGGAGGAAATCGGAATGGATTTCATTACCGGTTTGCCGAAGACTCAAGGAGGTTATGACTCCATATGGGTTATAGTGGATCGCTTGACTAAAGTAGCCCATTTTATCCCCGTGAAGACCACTTACTCGGGAGATAAATTAGCAGAATTGTACATGATTAGGATTGTCTGTTTGCACGGAGTGCCAAAGAGGATTGTATCGGACAGAGGCACCCAATTTACCTCGAGGTTCTGGAATAAGTTGCATGAAGCCATGGGAACCCGTTTGAACTTCAAGATACCTTATCATCCATGCATCGGATGGATGCATCAGAAAGAGTCAACCAGATTCTCGGAGGATATGTTGAGAGCTTGTGCATTAGCTTATGCTACTTCTTGGGATAAGAGTTTGCCGTATGCCGAGTTCGATTACAACAATAGTTATCAGGCTAGTTTACGATGTCACCTTTTGAGGCATCAGATGGTCGACCTCTGACGCCATTGAATTGGAATGAGACCGCGAGCGCCGTGTCTTTGGGCCTGATATTCTTCAAGAGGTGAAGAGCAAATCGCTATGATTAGGGAAAGGTTGAAGATAGCCCAATCTCGATGTAAGAGTTATGTCGACAATCGTCGCCGAGGCTTGAGTTTTGAACCAGAAGACTTTGTTTACCTCAGAGTTACGCCTCTCAGGGGAGTTAAGAGGTTCCATGCCAAAGGGAAACTCGCACCCCGTTATGTTGGACCATTTAAGATTTTGAGTCGCAGAGGCGAAGTTGCTTACCAGCTGGAGTTGCCACAGTCGTTGGCAGGAGTGCATGATGTATTCCATGTGTCCTAGTTAAAGAAGTGTCTCCGAGTTCCTGAGGAACAGACACCGCTAGAGTCAATTGAGTTGCAAGAGGATTTGACTTATAAGGAGCATCCTGTGAGGATTCTAGACACAATGGATCGAGAAACTAGAAACAAGTCAACCCGTTTCTGTAGAGTTCAGTGGAGCAACCATGAAGAAAGCGAAGCGACTTGGGAGCGCGAAGAGGATTTGAAGAAAGAGTTTCCAAACCTATTCCTTTAGTAAGCCCTGAATCTCGGGGACGAGATTCTATTAAGGGGGGGAGGTTTGTAACATCCCAAAATTTTGCTTTTCTTAAATTCATGTGTGATTTGGCACTTTGGTGAATTTTTGGAATTTTCTGGAATTTATTTGGATTTATTTGGAATTTATTTGAATTTATTCCATTTTGAAATAATTAAAGAATTTAATTTTGCAAATAAAATTTTGTTGGAAATATTTTATTTGAGTCCAAAATGTTCCAAAATATTTTCCAGAATTTTTCTCGAATTTTTAGGTCTTTGCTATTTTTAATGAATTAAATGAATTATTGGGAATTATTTTTAATATTAAATCGCTGAAAATCAACTTGGGTCGAGTATCGTTCATCCGACCGAAGTCGAACCCGAGTCGGACTCGAGTCCGACCGAGCCGATTGACTCGACCAAACCAGCTCCCAACCCTAAGCGATCCCGACCGTTGGATCAAGATCCAACGGCCGAGATCCGCCATACCGGCTCGAGCCAATCCGCCCGGATCCGATCGGCCCACGCGATCGTGGGCCGCTGATCGTGCCACGTGGACGGCCGTAGGCCGTCGTCTCCGCCCCGATTCCGAAGCCGAGAGCTCCGCCGTGACCGAGCAGACACGGCTAGGGTTCCGATTTGCACGCACGCCGAGGTCAGTATTTAAAGCGTGAGACGCCCCCGAGGTTGCCCTCATCCGCGGCGCACTGTTCCCAAGCCATCTCGCCTGAGCCGTCGCCGTTTGCCCGTACGAGCTCGCCGGAGTTGGAACCCTGTTGCGCAGCGGTTTACCGCCGATTCCGCCGCCATCCGTCGTCTTCCGCCGAGAAGGAGCCCAGATCCGGAATCCTCATGACGAGACGCACCCGAAGGGAGGACTCATCTCGCCGGAGCAACCCCGAAACGCCGTCGGGCTCGTCGTCGTTCTCATCTCCGGTGGTCTTGCTCCGCCGCGTCACCATCGACCTCGCGAGCTCGGTGAACCGTCAGATCCAGATCGGACGGTTGAGGTGAGCCCACGTTCTATTCCAAACCCTGGAAACCAGATCGAATCTGGACCGTTGGATCAAGATCCAACGGCTCAGATCCGCCGCGTTAACCTAAACGCGTGAAGCCTAGATCCAATCTGGGCCGTTGATTTTCAAATCAACGGCCGAGATTGCGCCACGTGTGCCTAGCCGCACCCACGCGTGTGGGCGCGTGTCCCTGACACGCGGGCCCCGCAAGTCAGAGGGCCCACGCGTCAGCCGCGTTTGCGTGAGACCCCGCACTGACAGGTGGGTCCCACCTGTCAGTCTCACCCGAGCCGTGGACCGGGTCCACCATGGACCGAACCGCGCCGTGGGCTGAGCCCATGAGCCGGCTGACGTCAGCCAGCCAATCAGGAGCCGACGCGTGTCCTCGCTGACGCAGTAATTAATTTCCGAAAAAAGAAATGATTTATTAATTCGAAATATTGATTCAAATTTAGATTCAAACTTCAAACGCTTATAACTTTTGCGTTTCAACTCCGATTTGAGTGATTCAAATTTCTAAATTTGTATAAAATTGAGATCTACCTAAATATGAATTTTATTTAATTTTTGGACTAAAGTTTTTCTCTGCAAAATTATTTAATTGATTATTTAAACTTTAAATAATCATAACTTTTGCGTCTTAACTCCAAATTTGACGATTCCAGTTTCTAAAAATTCATAAAATTATGTTCTCTCTGTTTATGGATTTTATTTGGGTGTTTGGACACTTTTTGCCTATTGTTTATTTGTGTATTTGCTATTTGCACGCTTTACGAGTAGACGTTGAAGTGCCGGAAGGATTCGAAGGAGAAGTATTGACTCAGGATCCAACTCAAGACCAAGAACAAGTACTTTTTGAAGGCAAGTTGTGCTTTGACCATGTTGATCCTATTTCGAAATCTATTTTGATTTAAACTATTGCATGCTAGTTCAATTAGAAAAATACTTGGTTTAAACATGGGGGTTAGATAAGTACCAATTTGCTGTATGACACCTTGATTATTTAAGTATGTGCCATGACCCTTGTCACCCTAGTTGTGGATTACTAGTTGGACATTATTAAATTGCCAACATGGGTTTAGACCGTTGTAGTATACTGCTTAGACCTGCTACGTGCTCATAACATGATTTTGGATAATCAAATGTTAATATTGACTTAATGATATATTGAACCTGTTTTGGAAAAGTATCATGTGATGTTGATGGCACGTGGTGCATGGTAATCAACTGGGTTTGATAAACAGTTTTCGACCGGGGCATGTGGCAAGAGTAATCAGGTGGGCCAGTTGTGGCATTGGGAGTGTTGTTTTGGTTCTTCGGGTAGTCTTGCCCTGGTCACCCTAAGGACTTAACCTTGCAAGCCTTTGAACTGGGTCTAACGTGCAACCACATGTCTGTAATGGGACGGACCTAGTTGACTAAGTTGCTAATAACGTACCTGTGGGACCTCAGGAGGTCAACTACACCCTTTGTGTAAGTTGTACGGGGGAGCGTACCGGGGCTGAGGCCAGGTACCCATCTAACGGTTGATTGGCCTAGACTTCGCCTTAGCGAAGGGAAGGGTTAGTGCGCAATAACCGGGGAGGACCACTTGTATTTTTAGAGGTTTCCGAAAGACTTTGTTACGGGAACTCGCCTTTGTGGTGTTTGACTGTATCTTGTGGGTAAAGTGCATAACCTCTGCAGAGTTTAGAATCTATTCGAATAGCCGTGTCCGCGGTATTGGACATCGCTCGGGAATTACAGTCAAGGGTTAGATTTTTCTCAAAAATAACTTGGATTTGGAAGGTTGGGTTGGATTAATAATGATGTTGATAGGAATATGGATTAGGATGGGAAAGGTGTTTACCAAACATTTTTGGATAGTTACTTATGCTTTACTTATTTCTACTGCTTTCGAATCTACTTACATTACTTTTCAAATGCTGTTTACTGCAAATATACCTTGAGCTATTCCTTTGTACCAAGCCATGCATGTAGTATATTAGCTTGCATTCTGTGCATGACTTGCTGAGTACCAAGTACTCACCCTTGCCTCAACACAACACCAGTTGAAGAGAAGACTACACCAGCTTTGGAGGAGGAACTCCAAGAAGATCCGTCTACTTAGGGAAGCGAGCCCAGTCAGTTGCCTGTGGTATACTGGATGGCGCCACGAAGTTATTTGATTTTTCGCTGCTATTATTTTTCTCTGAATAAGTTTCGCCTTGCGAGGCATATATTTGTAATTTGACCATAAGGTCAAGTAACCAGTTTAACTATTTAAATAAAGTACTTTATCGGTATCGAGTGGTATGATTGTGATATTTACCGATGTTAAGACTGTGTGCACTAGCGCGTTCCTGGACTAGTGCTGAATACACAGAGGGTCCGGATTTGCAAATTCGGGGTCCCGACAGTCTTCAGGCCCCCAGGCGAACACGGTTTCATATTCTTGAAGGAGCAGCATCATGCGTTTCTCCTCCTCAGGGGCAGCATGGTGCCAAGGATTACTACCTTACTACCTCCTGGCCTGAGCAATACTCGTTGGGTTTCTCCCTGAGGCTGTGGTTTAGGGAGCCATCGACTGTGATTTATGGGTACAATGGAGTCCAACTCCGTGGTGCAGACATGCTTGACCTGGGGTGGGTTTTCCATGTCTATCTTCCTCGCGAGGGCTTGATCTCCTCGCACCGTGATGACGCCATCTGCGGAGGGAATCTTCATACATAAGAACCCGTGATGAATTATGGCGCCCATGGTCGTCAACGAACCCCTGCCTAGGATAGCATTGTATTGGAATGGCATGTCTACCACGTCGAATGTTACACGACTCGTGACGCTGGCTTGTGGCGTTGCGAATGTGACCTCTAGTTCCAATTGCCCCAGGGTGTTGACCATGCTTCCTCCAAAACCCATCAGTGGTATCTCCGATTTTTTTAACCGGTCTTGTGGAATCATCATTTGCCGGAAAGCCTTCATGGACAAAATGTCCGCCGCGCTTCCCCCATCTATCAACACACGGCGTACTTTGCAGTCAGCGATTATAGCGGTTACTACTAAGGAGTATTGATGCGGGAAGTGCACCCCCGTGGCATCCTCTTGTGTGAAGGTGATTGGCTCAAACTTTAGCGGAGGAGGGATAGTTGGGTTAATCACTATGTGGTTGATCTGCTGGGCATAAGCCTTCCTCTGCCTTTTTGACGAGAGATGCGATGAGGAGCCCCCCGCGATGACGTTGATGATGCGACGGAGATGGTTTATTCCTTCCCGAGGGGGGTGTTGTCGTTCGCCTGAAGGTGCCTCCGGCGGTGTAGGGCGCGTCCCAACTTCCCGTTGCTTGGCCTCGAACCGCCGGTATCCATTAATCACTTTGCATTGGGTAGTGTCATGGGTGATATTTTCTCCATGATATTCACAGAAGTACCGCCGGGGTTCTGTCGCTTCCCTTTTGTTAACTCGACTTCCTTCATCTTGCCTCCCTCGGCTTGGGGGTGGTCCTCGTCTCTGTTGCTCCACTCGCCTGTTGCCCATGACTCTCCGATTGCTTGGTTCGTCAATGTGATGAATTCTCCTCCTTTCGTCTCTTCTTCCGGGCTCTGGGTATCGTTCCTTCGTTTTAGTGTTGGGCGGGGGATATTTCCCTCGCCCTCTCTTGCGTGGAACGAATTCTTGGTTCTCTTGCTGGGGCCTATCTTCTCTTCGGAGGTTGTCTTCCTCCGCTCGCGCATATTCCCTCATCTTCATAAAGAGTTCTTCCACTGTACGCACCTCTTTACGAGCAAGCCTTTCCGCCAACGGTCCCCTGCGCAGGCCACAGCGTGCCGCGTTGATGATAGTGGTATCGCTAACCCCTCGTATCTGACATTTAACCCAGGAGAAGCGCTGGAAATAACTCTTAAGGGTTTCTCCTTCGCATTGCCTGACTGCGAATAGGTCACTTTCCTCTTTCATCCCATCGATGTTGCCCTGGAAATTACCTTCAAGCTTGCGGCGGAGTTGCGACCAACAGGTGATCGATCGGGACTCCAGCGAAGAGTACCAGGACAGGGCTATACCTTCAAGTGCCAGTAGGAGCCCCTTCGCCTTGATATCATCATCTCCTCCCACGGCTTCAATCGTCGTGTCATAAACGCGGAGGAACTCCCTTGGGTCTGTCCGACCGTCATACGGCTTAATGGTGGGAAATTTGAAGCTTCCAGGGGAGGGCCATTTTTTAGCCCGTAGACGGGTGCTGAGGGGGTTTGGATCATTGTCCTCCCTGTGTACCTCCGTAATCGCTGGGGATAGCACCTCGCGGCTCGGGCTTTCGTCTTGTGACTCGTATTGCCCCCCATCTTGTCGTCCTTGCAGGCGCTTCAACTCCGCCATGAGTTGCTCGTTAGCTTCCATCAGCGCCTGTATGTTGGGGTCAAGCTCTCCCTGAGTCCTGGTCCCTTCTCCAAGGGCCTCTTCGTTCCCATAGGTCTCTTGGCGACGGGTCAGATGTATCGACGCTTCTGCCACGTCTCCTCCCGGTGTCGAAACCGTTCGGCCTGCCGCCGGAGGCCGTCGTTTGGGGGCTCGCTTGCGCACGGCTGCCGGGGTCTGTGGAGGTAAAGTTCCCACCATGTCTCGGGCTTCTGTTGTGGCTGGCAGCCGCGTCTCACCATCCAGAAGTCGAGGTGGGTCTCCGGATTGGCTCCTCGCAAGTCGTCTTGATTCTTCTGCTCCTGCCATCGTTGCTGCCCCCTTGGATACTATCGTCTTTCCCTTCTTTGGTGGCATGGCTACGGAAAACTTACCCTTCGTCTTGATCGACGGGCGGTGGTTTCACCTTGCGGTTAGGGTTCCCCACGGACGGCGCTAGTGTGGTGGCGTTGAACCACCGGGTTTCTTTTTCTTTTGTTTGTGGAGCCTTTTTTTAGGGGTCGTGTTCTCTCCTTCGTAGGCAGTGGTTTTTTTCTCTTTTTATAGGGAGGGCCTTGAACATGCTTGCATTGGTCGGCTCCTTTTTCTCCCGGCTATGTCCTTGGGGTACAGGCCTTTTTTAAATTGTCTTTTAACCCTTTTCTTCCACCTGTCTCCAGCCAAGGGCTGGATTAGCCCTACGTGGTGCCTTTTTACTCGTGTTTTACATCTTTACCCTTTATTCTTACGCTTTCTATAAGGGTTCCATGGGAATTTCACTCATTTTAGGGTCCTTGGCTAGTATGACATATCCTAGTGTTCCCAAAGGGGTTGTTGTTGGGTGTCAGGCTTTGGCAGTCCGTACTGAGTCTGTGTCGATAGGAGATGGAGCGGAGGGGAGTTCCCTCCGTTTTTCTCCCTTGCTACGGAGGGGGGGGGGTTATCCTTATTCCTTTTTACCTTTTCCGAGGGACGGACTCCCGAGGTTTGTGCTCATTACTTCGTTGATGGGAAGGATTGACAGTCGCAGACACATCTATATGAATCGCAGGGTAGTGCAAGCCTCGCTTCGTTGATTAAGGGAAGATGAGTCCGTTTGGCCCACAACAGTAGGGATGTTATCTAACTACATGACGAAAAGAGACTACATGATAGCCTAGGTCAGATCATATCTAATAAAAGTTAATCTGGTTTGATCAAAATAAGCAGATGGGATTTGCGACCGCTATCCATCGAGGCATTAGGTACTAATCGGGCAGCACCTAGAACATAGATTCCATTCCTATATGCTGAGTTTCTGCACCAAGATGAGCTTCTTCATGCGCTGAATTCAGCCCCACTAAGGAATAAGCATTGTCACCTATTATATAGAATTAAACTAGGTGTACCCCGCGCGTTGCTGCAGGACTGATTATGACTTAAAAATTAGTATATATTAATATATATTGTCTATGAAGTTATTTAATTATGGTAAGCGTAGTAATTAAGGAATAGTATAAATGTATTTATGTAGTCTGTTGGATCGAGAACCAACAAAGATTTTGTAGTGCAAATATATTTATGTATACATTGGGAGTGCACAAAAATGCTGTCCATTCACAGATAGTGTACATCGACTCTCAAATGTTCGTTTCATCACTTATTTATATACTCCTTTCATTTGTGAACACTCGTCAGTTATGACTGACGAAGGCTTTGACAAACTATTTTTTAATATCCAATTGTGTACCGTAAAATTAGTATCATTATGTTTTTAACAAAACGGTTTTACCGAATATTCTACATTTAGAGCTATTCTCTTTGTTCAATTAATCCTAGTCAAAACTAATAAATATACGCCAACAAGGGGAGTACTATAATATATCCGTAAAACAATAAAAAATTAAAAATAAACTCTCATGTCGCTCCATGTACGTACATTCAATCTTATAGTAATTTTGGAGAATATGCTCACACTTGAGATAACTTGTATCAAAAAGAGTATTTGATTTCGTCAGATCTACTACAAAATTTTCTAATCCTGGCTTTCTTTGACCAATTTAAAAATATATATGGGCTAAAGTATTTCCATGAATGGGCTTTGACATGGTAAATTGACACAAGATGACTTAGGGCCTGTTTGTTTAAGCTGAGGATTGTAGAGAGCAATCTTTAAAATCGATTGTAAAAGCTGGATTGTTAAAAGCTGGAGGTTGAAAAACTGATGGCTGTTTGGCAACCCAGATTATAGTTTGTTTGGATTGCTGTTTCTGCGTGGCAAAAGTCTGTTGTACCCTCGACCTGTTTTGTTGCCTTATTTTCATGTTTTCGCACTTGTATCTCATTTATAAAAACGTTGGAAATGCATAATTAAATAGCAAAAAATATATCATTCATACAAGCTTGAACTCTTGTCCATACAAAATATTTTCATACACATAAACTACTCTCTCATAGCAAACAAAGCAGTGGCAAGATTATCACGAAAGACATTCATATCTCCATCTTCATCTCCTAATTCACCATTGCCACCACTCTCCTGAGATGAAGGTGCTTCGGTTATTGGCATATAGTTTTCATCTTGATCACACATGTCGAAATCTTCATCACTCATGTCATCAGATCCGGGCCATCCCTCATGTGGAGGAAATGGGAACTTACGTACCCTGCAGTTTAGTGTTAATATTAGATTCATATATACTGATGTGGTTGCTTGATAATTTCGTTGTACATCAAATTTGTATATGTTGCTGTTGTGGACAGATCACTTGCTATATATGCATTGATGCCGTCAGGGTCTGGCGCCCCCTTCAATTTTGCATCGCTTTGAAGAAATTAGTGCATGTTAGGTCTAGCAAGTGCTGTGCTTATACTAGAAAATGGTCACCTATTATGCCATCAAAGTCGAAGCTGTGTAGAGGAATTACCGAAACATTGAAGGCTGTAGAATCAACACCGAGGAAGCCAGGAGCCACGCCGTTGGGGAAGCTGGGGGCCGCGCCGGGAGCCACACCGCCGAGGATCGAGGGTACCAAGCCTGGGCTCGAGGACGCCGCACCGGTCGCTGTGCCATGCTGTCGGGGCATCGGGCCGGGGATGGAGGCCGCTGCGACGCCGGGTATCGAGGCCGCCTACCCAAGGTTCGACGAAGCTGTGCCGGAGGCCCCGCCGGGCCGCTGGGGAAAGAGGGCGTCGCGTCGAGCCAACACGCCGAGGATGGAGGCCACCGTCGCGCCACCGGGGAAAGAATTCGCCGTGCCGCTGTGGAGGTCCTCCATGGCGGCTAGGTTTGGGGGGGGACGCGCGTGTGTTGAGAACAAACAGGAGCTGAACAATCGGCCCGTTTGGGCTCTAGATGATTGGGGCGTGAAGAATGGAGGGGCAATGGTGGGTAATTTTTACTGAAGTTGGATGGGTATTATGGTCTTTTGAAAAAAAAAGCTGAGGAAAGCTCCTCCAGAGCGGATTGTGGGATTGCTACAATCTGGCCTCGAGATTGTTATAATCCTGATTGAAAGTTGCATGTTTGTTGATCTTCTAGATTTTAAAAGCTGCTTTCTACAATCCCCAGCTAAAACAAACAGGCCCTTAGCTTAATCAATCCCTTCCAAAAGATGAGGCCAACAAGATAACTTGCAACAAGAAACAAGACCAAACTATCACTCATCCATTTCTGACAAATAAACACACAGAGATTTACTCATCTAGGTGAATTTAATTATGCAGAACTCTTAAGTCATTATCCATCACAAACATGAGTGACAAGCAGTTTATTGTTATAAAGATTAAATTGGTACACTAGATTGGAGTTGAAACTACTTGCTCCTGTTGAGTTGTTAATTAGTTGCTTCATTTTTGAGCTTTGATTTTTGCTGAGATATTGCTTAGTGCTTGGTTATAGTCGGTTGAATTGAGGTTGAGATGCATGTCACTCCCTAAATTGTTAAATCATAATTAAGTTCATGTATTATGCTTATTATGTGATATATAAGGTCATATGATCGAGTGGGCTCATTTTTCGTTGGCTTGGCACATAATTTAAAATTTCACTCTAATTGTTTGTGAGTAGTCCGTAAAGCATTTTGTTTTTCTTGATTTTGACTTTTCATTTGCTTGATGATCACTTTGTCAAAGTGGGAGACATGTCAAATGTATACAAAGGGGAGAACATTTTTTTTGTCTTTTTGCATACAAAAGAACAAAAGAGGATTTTTGTGCTATATTGAAAACACCGAATAATCCAGTGTATATAAACTTGTATCCACCGGAACATCCCCTGTGATTGTAATTGGGCTGCACTCTAACTCCTTCAGTATCCGCTAGTTTCCTTCTATACACCAGATGCTCCACCGGAGCATCTCATCCTGAGCCAATTCTTCTCTGTATAGCTTGTCGTTTTCTCGCCAATTCATCGACCAGATCATTCATGCACAACGAATGCTCATTGCACAAGAAGCACAAGCATGTAAAAGGAGGGGAGACAAATCTAAATTGCGAGAATGTAAATTACAAAAATTTAAATATAGAATTTAAATGCTGAATTTAAGACATAAAGTAAATGCGCAAGGTAAATTCAAGCATAGAAGAAAATGATTTGCATTTTAGGAATGAGAGGTTTACAAAGCCCCACAACAAAGTGGGCAAAGACTCACAGTAGCACAAAACCTCTAAAACCTTCGAGTGAGGAGGTTACCCCTACCCCTCTATTTGTAGTGTTCTAGGATCACACTAGTGCAGGAGAGCTCATCACAGACGGTTCACAAACTTTATCACAGACGGTTTTACGAACCGTCTGTAAAAATGAGTCAGTGATGAAAGAAATCATCACAGACGGATTTTCAACCGTCTGTGCAAATATACGGTTCTAAATAGGAAACGTCTGTGATGAGAGAATATCACAGATGGTTCATATTTAGAACCGTCTATGATAATTATCACAGACGGTTCAGACGTTTCCTATTTAGAACCGTCTGTGGTATTTTTTCATCACAAAAGGTTCCTATTTTAGAACCGTCTGTGATGTGCTTTCACACAGATTGCCCTTTTTCTTTTTATTGGCTAGCCTCGGGAAAAAGCTAGCTATGCCCTCTGAAACAATAAACATATTACAAATCAGCACAAGCATATATTGATTACATCTCATTTCAACAATTAACTCAATTACATCACAGCATGTATATATGTCACATCCATTTCAGAAATGAAGTCTGATATTAGGATATGGAACTCAATTTTATGAACCAATTAATTCAATGGACAATTGCAATTCACAAATTCACATCACAATTAAAGGAAATAAATGAACCCAATTGGCAGTTTAGATTACAACTCCAGCCTAATTGGCAGCATAGAACTCGCCTTTTTTATTTATGACTTGAGTGACCAGGATGTAACACCCCGACACCCCACGTGCCCAAAGTGCTACCAAAACCTATCTAAAATTTTCCACAAAAAAATTCGACAAGACCTCCCCTGCTAAATGGACATCCACTCAGCAGGCAAAGATATCACAATTAACATAATAGCAACAAAATCAACATGTCATGGAATCAATCAACCATCATGACATGTGAGCAAAACAACTAAGCATAATACCATTCAACATCAATTAAACTTAACTACAACACGATTACACAATTAATTCAACTAGTTAACACGTGAACATTCCTCCAATTTGCTATTTGAGCATGGCAAAATGTGAGTGACGTGATGCTATTTCCCGACCCGGCGAGCTGACCTCAGAGTACCTAAAAACATTAAACAAATAAGCGTGAGTCCAAGACTCAGCAAAGTGCATCAAATCAACAGGATTAACCAATTAACATTTTCAAATCAACAACAAGATTAAATTCTTACAAGACACAGCCAATACATAAAACAATTATAACGCTACCATTTACCTCATTGCTTATTTCACACACATCCCTTCCATCCCGTGGAAGGTGCCTACTCTTACTGTCCCGCTCCCATTCACCTCAATGAATGAGACTACGAGGTAGGACTTTCGTGTTCACTACGTGTGAACACAGAGGCCCGCATCAAAATGGTTCGCCTCTTCCATTATGAATGCACCAATGCAATTAACACAATTAAATTGCATCTAGAATCATTTCTATCATTCCACATAGCCAAATTTAAATACATGATCATCAACCATACTCACATGCAATACTTAACATTCATATTCATTTAATCGATTCACACACATACGACATACCTATATATCTATGAACATAGCATTTTCATCATCATAATAATCTACATGATCAAAATCACAAAGCAAATCATGCCTCATTCCTTTTAGCGTTTAATTGATATGATACACTTGCCTTTTAGCCTCACAAAGCGATGTGGCGCGGGGCTGAAGCCACCTCCGAACCCACACCTCCTGAAATAATCACCAAATAATCAATTTCATGCAAACTATAGCCAACAACAATAGCAAACAACTCCTTTCACTTACTACTACAAACTTTGCCCCAAAACAGCTCCAAACTCTGAATTTCATACAAACTAGTTTGGATAGCCCACTTCGCCAATGCATAACTATTTCTATACAACTTCAAAGTAAGCAAACGAAGGCATTTTATGCTTCTACACAGAAATTCCCATCTATCTCTAGGCAATTACAAATTCCAACTCGACATCTAACTTGTCCTAAAACACAAAACAAAACTGAATCTGCTACGAGTCACAATTTAGACAGCAAAAGGGAAAACTTGCATAACTTTTTAATGGTTGAACCAAAATTCAAGTTCTTGGACTCTAAATGAGAACGAGAGGATGACCTAGAGTTACCCCACAACCATTTGTTCCTCAACTGAATTTAAAGTCCTCAAACTAAAGTTTGAAGCTCAGACCTAACTCTGAACATTTCAGCAACACTCCAGTTATGGACAGCATCTTCAAATCGACATAACTTTTGACTCTTAACTCAAAATCAAGAAAACAAATACATTTTCTAAATCTATAGGAAATTTCCTACATTTCTCTAGGCAACTAAAAATCCCAATTCGGCCTGTAGCTATGCTTAATCTTCAGTTGAACATTTCAGGTACAATCCACAGCCTAATCTGGACAGTCAACATTAAAAATGGCATAACTTTCGAATGGCTTAATAAAACTTAGTGATTTTGATCTTCAATGAAATATAATCCAATTATCTATAACTTTCGCAAGATTAGGCTAACCAGCAAAAGCTTCTAACTAGCTCGAATCGCAGCTCAAAGAACTGGGCAGAATCTACTCGAAAACTGTACAGATTTCCCTCCAAACCTAAACCACATTTCCCTCCAAAATTTTCACATCTAGCAACTGTAGGGCACTCAAACAACTAGGGAATTTTCATTAGAACAGCAAGGAGCTCAAGATTGAAGAAAACCTCACCTCCAAAATCCAAAAGAATGAAGGAGGTGGAAGGAGGTGGAGCTACTGTGCTGCATCTAAGGAAGTGGGCGCCAAGAGGGGAGCTTCATGGGGCAGCCATGGCCGGAGGGAGGGGGTGGCACCCATGGAGCTAGTCTCCTTGCTGGTTTGGATGAGCTAGACGGAGGAGAAACCAAGGCTTTGTGGTTTGGCTGCTTGGGAGGGGGACAAAACGTGAAAGGGGGAGGCTGGCTGCTCCAATGGTTTTTGGGGGAGAAAAGAGAGAGAGAGAGAGAGTGAGAGAGATTAGGTGAATATGGGATGAGGTGGAGGGGTTATTTAATTTCTATCCCACAACAGACGAAATTGATAACCCTGCATATATCAGACTGATCCACCAAATACCTAGATGAGAAATGCTAAATCTGGGAATAAACTAAGCGATGTTACACTTCGATTGCTTGCTTTAGTTTGACATCAGACACTAGGAAGTAGAGTATGATTGAGAAGGGTTTATACTCTTCTGGAGCATAAAAATAATACATCCCTTTGGGTTCCAAAATTCCATCTATATATGTAGTTGCAAATCTGTCCACCTGGACAGCCCCCACCCACGATAGGGAAAACCCGCGACAAAACTTGCCAAATCCTCCCTGGGTTATTACACAGGAAGAAACAAAGTTTCACTCGAATGTTGCCCAACTCGGTCTGTTTCAACGCAGTTACAACCTCATTGCTCTTTTTTGGTAGCTTTATGATGATGTGTTCACGGTGTTCCTTGACTATGGCACGTTTTACAGTAAACCCAACATTCAAAGTAAGTTATGAGGAGCTCAACGATGTTTTTAGAGTCAATTCCTTTGTAACACCCCGGCATCTAATATGCCCGAATGCTACCAAACATAGACTAAACAACATCTAAATACCACAAATTAAAGTAAATTACAGCAAATGAGTAAATGCTAAAACCGAAAATTTCAGCAGCATCTCCTTTGTTTTTCCATGAATTGGAGCAACAACAATATGATCACAGGATATAGCATAAAGAATGACATCTAAATCATCAATAACGAGGATTCTAGCAACAGTATAAGTCTAGAATAACGAATTCAACCATCTCATGTGCTAAACGAAGCAAATGAGGGAAACAAGCACACAATTTAACCATGCACCAAGTTTCATGGCACTATTCTTATTATCATGACTCAAGCTGATAAATCTGCCTAAAGGTGTGGAGCTACATGAACATGTGTAGCTAATGCCCCTTCCCACATACCAGTGTCATTGTACCTAAAACAACATAAAACACAAGCGTGAGTTCGTCACTCAGCAAGTATATTGCAACGGACCATAAAGAACAATTCAACGTTAACATCACTACCATGCTCAACATCATGTACAAGCCATAATTTCATATACCACATCATTCTCATGTCTCAATATCATTGTACTCATTTCATCATCATCATCATCATCATCATCATCATCATCATCATCATGTATGCAATGCGATGCAATGCAAATGCTCATATCTCCTCGAAGCACATACCGGTATTGCCGAGTGCACACCCGTCGGCGTGCACCCCCTTCCCCTTCCATCCCGTAGATGGAGTGTGCCTACTCTTACTGACTCGCTTCCATGCACACACGTGGATGGGACTACGAGGTAGGTCTTTCGTGTTCACTACGTGTGAACACAGAGGCCCGCATCAGCATGGGACGCCTCTTCCATTATGAATGCACATATGACATAAACATGTAAAGGTTGGCATAAACATTTAATACTACGCAATCATGATCAATATGAAACATGTTCATCATGTCATAGGCAAACATCAATCTTAGCATCATATCATAAATCAATTTGCATCTACTCAAGTCTAACAACATTCACAACGATACCCATTCCAATACACTTGCCTTAACCTCGGGCGACGAATTGGCAGGATGAGGAGGGCAATCCTGGGGTCACACACCCACAAAATATTACGCCATTGCCCATCTACCCCGATATCGCAAACTACTCCCGAAAACGAAAAACAGAGAATCTGTCCCCCCCCCCGGGACAGCAGACTTCGAACTATCATAAATTTAGATCTAGGACTCCGAATCGATTAAATGAGTACATCCTCGCGTAGCTTAGGAAATTTCCTAACTTTTTCTAAGTATATGGAAAAGCTTATTCGGAATCTAAAGTGGTTTAATCTACAGAATACCGTGATTTGTTCCAATCTCGTCACAGATTTGAACACGCTCGGTAAATCGAGCATAACTTTTAAATGGCTAGGCAGAAATGGACGTTCTTTATATCCACTGAAAGGTATTGAAGTTACCTACAACTTTCTCAACAGGTGGCCGACCAAAATCCGAATCTAAATTGGTGAAATCTCAAACCCTAGGTCGACTGCACAATCTGCCGAAACAGAGAACGTGGCAAACTCTAGATTTCCTCTAATCTACCCAATTACAGAACCGCCAATTGATCTAAAAACATGATATCAACCCCTAGAACAGTACCTAAACCAACCCCAAGGATTCTCGTGGCCATACCTTCGCCCGACGAACGAAGAACCAACAGATCTCCTCCTGGTTCGCGCGATCTCCTTCCTCGCTCCAAATCCACCGGATCTCCTCATCGCGGAGCGCTCCAATGGACTGATCTGCGAGGTGGTGAGGTGGAGAGGCTTCCCTAGGGTAGCAAGGGTGGTGGAGAGGGATAGGGAGGAGAGGGGCGCAAGGGGGGCGGCTAGGGGAAGTGGAGGCGCATGGGGGAGAGGGAGGGGGTGTGGGGGCGCATGGGGGAGAGGGAGGGAGGGTGTGGGGGCGCATTGGGGGAAACCCTAAAGGGGTTGGCAGGTCATCCCCCCCCCACATGGGCCAAAAAAACCCACCGACGGCCCATTTAATTCCCTCAAGGCCCAAAGTAGCTCCCGCAAGGCCCAAACTCCCCCGGAGAGGCCCAAACACCCGAAAATAGCCCAAAAACATAGTATAAATTCGTACCGTAACGCCGAAATCTATAAAGTCACCCTCTGAGATGTCACATCCTTTTTCAGAGCACTACTTTTTCAGTCAAACCATATACTTTGCTTCATTAGTTATGTAGTTTGGTAGCATTTTGATGATGATGTTTGTATTGTTCCTTGACTATGGCCTTTATTGAGTAAACTTAACAAAAGATCTCAAAGTAAATTATGTCGAGCTCAATGGCCTTTTAGAACCAATTACAATGTCAGAACATTACATCAGCAGTCAAACCGTACACTTTGCTTCGTGAGTTCAGATGTTTGGTAGCGTTATCGTGATGTGTTTGTGGTGTTCCTTGAATATGGCCCTTTTTGGAGTAAACTCAACATTCAAAGTAAGTTATGAGGAGCTCAACGATGTTTTTAGAGTCAATTTCTTTTTCAGAGCACTACTTCAGCAGTCAAACCATATACTTTGCTTCATTAGTTCAGTTGTTTGGTAGCTTTCTGATGATGATGTTTGTATTGTTCCTTGACTATGGCCCTTTTTTGAGTAAACTTAACAAAAGATCTCGAAATAAATTATAACGATGATGTAACATTGAGTGTCCCGATCTTTCAATGAGAGTGATAATCTTCGATTTGGGTGGAATTGACTTTGACGATCTGACTACAACGTACAACGACGATGCGCCTTAGCAATTGCTAAACCAACTCCAGTATAAATTCGTACCGTAACGCATAAATCTATAATGTCACCCTCTGAGATGTCACATCCTTTTTCAAAGCACTACTTCTTCAGTTTTTCCATATACTTTGCTTCATTAGTTATGTAGTTTGGTAGCATCCTGATGATGATGTTTGTAATGTTCAATGGTCTTTTAGAATCAATTACACTCCCAGAACAATACATCAGCGGTCAAACCGTGCACTTTGCTTCATGAGTTCAGTTGTTTGGTAGCTTTATGATGATGTGTTTGTGGTGTTCCTTGAATATGGCCCTTTTTGGAGTGAACGCAACATTCAAAGTAAGTTATGAGGAGCTCAACGATGTTTTTAGAGTCAATTCCTTTTTCAGGGCACTACTTCAACAGTCAAACCATATACTTTGTTTCATTAGTTCTATTGTTTGGTACCTTTCTGATGATGATGTTTGCATTGTTCCTTGACTATGGCCCTTTTTCGAGTAAACTTAACAAAAGATCTCAAAGTAAATTATGACGAGCTCTGGCCTTTTATAATCAATTACACTCTCAGAACAATAATTTAGTAGTCAAACCGTACAATTTGCTTCATGAGTTCAGTTGTTTGGTAGCTTTATGATGATGTGTTTGCGGTGTTCCTTGACTATGGCACTTTTTAGAGTAAACTCAACATTCAAAGTAAGTTATGAGGAGCTCAATGATGTTTTTATAGTCAATTTCTTTTTCAGAGCACTACTTCAGTAGTCAAACCAATATACTTTGCTTCATTAGTTCAGTTGTTTGGTAGCTTTCTCTGATGATGATGTTTGTATTGTTCCTTGACTATGGCCCTTTTTTGAGTAAACTTAACAAAATATCTCGAAATAAATTATGACGATGATGTAACATTGGGTGTCCCGATCTTTCAACGAGAGTGATAATCTTCGAATTGGGTGGAATTGACTTTGACGATCTGACTACAATGTACAACGACGATGCGCCTTAGCAATCGCTAAACCAACTCTAGTATAAATTCGTACCGTAACGCAGAAATCTATAAAGTCACCCTCTGAGATGTCACATCCTTTTTCAGAGCACTACTTCTTCAGTCAAACCACTTTGCTTCATTAGTTATGTAGTTTGGTAGCATTTCTGATGATGATGTTTGTATTGTTCCTTGATTATGGCCCTTTTTTGAGTAAACTTAACAAAAGATCTCAAAGTAAATTATGACGACCACAATGGTCTTTTAGAATCAATTACACTCCCAGAACAATACATCAGCGGTAAAACCGTGCACTTTGCTTCATGAGTTTAGCTGTTTGGTAGCTTTATGATGATGTGTTTGTGGTGTTCCTTGAATATGGCCCTTTTTGGAGTGAACTCAACATTCAAAGTAAGTTATGAGGAGCTCAACGATGTTTTTAGAGTCAATTCCTTTTTCAGGGCACTACTTCAACAGTCAAACCATATACTTTGTTTCATTAGTTCTGTTGTTTTGTACCTTTCTGATGATGATGTTTGCATTGTTCCTTGACTATAGCCCTTTTTCGAGTAAACTTAACAAAAGATCTCAAAGTAAATTATGACGAGCTCTGGCCTTTTATAATCAATTACACTCTCAGAACATTACTTCAGTAGTCAAACCGTACACTTTACTTCATGAGTTCAGTTGTTTGGTAGCTTTATGATGATGTGTTTGCGGTGTTCCTTGACTATGGCACTTTTTAGAGTAAACTCAACATTCAAAGTAAGTTATGAGGAGCTCAATGATGTTTTTAGAGTCAATTCCATTTTCCGAGCACTGTCAAACCATATCTTTTGTTTTGTAGCTTTCTGATGATGATGTTGCATTGTTCCTTGACTATGGCCCTTTTTCGAGTAAACTTAACAAAAGATCTCAAAGTAAATTATGATGAGCTCAATGGCCAAATAAACTCTCAGAACATTACATCAGCAGTCAAACCGTGCACTTTGCTTCATGAGTTCAGTTGTTTGGTAGCTTTATGTGTTTGTGGTGTTCCTTGACTATGGCCCTTTTCTAGAGTAAACTCAACATTCAAAGTAAGTTATGAGGAGCTCAACGATGTTTTAATATCAATTCCTTTTTCAGATCACTACTTCAGCAGTCAAACCATATACTTTGCTTCATTACTTCTGTTGTTTGGTAGCTTTCTGATGATGATGTTTGTATTGTTCCTTGACTATGGTCCTTTTTTGAGTAAACTTAACAAAAGATCTCAAAGTAAATTATGGCGAGCTCAATGGTCTTTTAGAATCAATTACACTCCAAGAACAATACATCAGTAATCAAAACGTGCACTTTGTGCTTCATGAGTTCAGTTGTTTGGTAGCTTTATGATGATGTGTGTTTATGGTGTTCCTTTTATATTGCTCTTTTTGGAGTAAACTCAACATTCAAAGTAAGTTATGAGAAGCTCAACGATGTTTTTAAAGTCAATTCCTTTTTCAGAGCACTACTTTCAAAGTCAAACCATATACTTTGCTTCATTAGTTCTGTTGTTTGGTAGCTTTCTGATGATGATATTTGTATCGTTCCTTGACTATGGCCCTTTTTTGAGCAAACTTAACAAAAGAACTCAAAGTAAATTATAACAAGCTCAATTGCCTTTTAGAATCAATTGCACTCTCAGAACATTACAACAGCAGTCAAACCGTACACTTTCCTTCATGAGTTCAGTTCCTTGACTATGGTAGCCAACTGAGCTCAACGATGTTTCAGCAGTCAAACCATATACTTTGCTTCATTAGTACTGTTGTTTGGTAGCTGGGGGGGTGCTCCCTCACCCTTATAAACCATGCTCAAACCCTCTCCACAACCGATGTGGGACTATTTCCAACAATCTCCGCCACACATCGGACCGAGATTATCTAGGAACCACTTGGGTCACCTAGGCTCTGATACCACTTGTTTGCCAGATCGCCATACCTAGCGAGTCCGCATTCCAGGTCAGGCCCAACCCGAGCAGCGGGCCAAGGTCTCTTGGGCCATCTCCTCCCAAAATGCTAGCTCAATGAGGGGGTGCTGTGTATTGTTCCTTGACTATGGCCCTTTTTTGAGTAAAGTTTACAAAAGATCTCAAAGAAAATTATGACGAGCTCAATTGCCTTTTAGAATCAATTACACCCTCATAACATTACATCAGTAGTCAAACCGTACACTTTGCTTCATGAGTTCAGTTTTTTGGTAGCTTTATGATGATGTGTTTGTGGTGTTCCTTGACTCCTTTTTAGAGTAAACTCAACATTCGAAGTAAGTTATGAGGAGCTCAATGATGTTTTTAGTAGACCATATACTTTGCCTCATTAGTTCTGTTGTTTGGTAGCTTTCTGATGATGATGTTTGTATTGTTCCTTGACTATGGCCCTTTTACACTTTGCTTCATGACTTCAGTTGTTTGGTAGCTTTATGATGATTGTGTTTGTGGTGTTCCTTGACTATGGCCCTTTCTGGAGTAAACTCAACATTCGAAGTAAGTTATGAGGAGCTCAACGATGTTTTTAGTGTTAATTCCTTTTTCAGAGCACTACTTCCGAAGTCAAACCATATACTTTGCTTCATTAGTTTTGTTGTTTGGTAGCTTTCTGATGATGATGTTTGTATCATTCCTTGACTATGGCCCTTTTTCGAGTAAACTTAACAAAAGATCTCAAAGTAAATTTTGGCGAGCTCAATGGCCTTTTATAATCAATTACACTTTTAGAACATTACTTCAGCAGTCAAACCGTGCACTTTGCTTCATGAGTTCAGTTGTTTGGTAGCTTTATGATGATGTGTTTGTGGTGTTGCAAAAACTCAACATTCAAAGTAAGTTTTGAGGAGCTCAACTATGTTTTTAGAGTCAATTCCTTTTTTAGAGCACTACTTCAGCAGTCAAACCATATACTTTGCTTCATTAGTTCTGTTGTTTGTTAGCTTTCTGATCATGATGTTTGTATTGTTCCTTGACTATGGCCCTTTTTTTGTGTAAACTTAACAAAAGATCTCAAAGTAAATTATGACGAGCTTAATTACCTTTTAGAATCAATTACACTCTCAAAACATCATCAGCAGTCAAAACGTACACTTTGCTTCATGAGTTCAGTTGTTTGGTAGCTTTATGATGATGTGTTGGTGGTGTTCCTTCACTGTGGCCCCTTTTTAGAGTAAACTCATCTTTCAAAGTAAGTTATGAGGAGCTCAAGGATGTGTTTTGAGTCAATTCCTTCTTCATAGCACTATTTCAGCAGTCTAACCATATACTTTGCTTCCTTAGTTCTATTATTTGGTAGCTTTCTGATGATGATGTTTGTATTGTTCCTTGACTATGGCCCTTTTTTGAGTAAACTTAACAAAAGATCTTAAAGTGAAATTGTTTGCTTGCATGGTGTACCAAATACAATAGTTTCAGATCGTGACACTAAATTCCTAAGTCATTTTTGGAGAACTTTGTGGGCTAAGTTGGGAACTACTACTTGTCATCCCCAAACAGATGGACAAACTGAAGTCATTAATAGGACTTTATCTACCATGCTTAGGGCTGTTTTGAAAAAGAACATAAAATTGTGGGAAGAATGTTTGCCTCGTATTGAGTTTGTTAATAATCGATAAATGCATTCTACTACTAAAATGTGCCCTTTTGAGATTGTGTATGGGTTTGTGCCTCGTGCTGCCATTGATTTGTTACCTCTTCCATCCTTGGAGAAATTGAATGTTGATGCTAAACAACGTGCTGATTTGATTATGAAACTCCATGAGACAACTAAAGAAAATATCGAGCGCATGAATGCTAAATATAAACTTGCTAGTAGCAAAGGAAGGAAGCATATTATTTTTGAACCTAGAGATTTAATTTTGTTGCACTTGCGAAAAGATCGCTTTCCTGAGTTACGAAAATCTAAGTTGATGCCTCGAGCTAATGGTCCTTTCAAAGTATTGTAAAGGATTAATGATAATGCATATAAGCTTGAGCTACCTGCAGATTTTGGGGTTAGTCCCACTTTCAACATTGCAGATCTAAAGCCATACTTGGGAGAAGAGGATGAGCTTAAGTCGAGGACTACTCAAATGCAAGAAGGGGAGGATGATGAGGACATCACTACCATGGATACGGCCACGCTTGCACATCCAATTGAAACAAATGATGTAATACAAGGACCAATTACTCGAGCTCGTGCACGTCAATTGAATTACCAGGTGAATGCGTTCCTCGGGTTGCATACAAATAATTTAATGGATGGAATACTATTCAATCCTTGTAATGATTTTATTGTCCTTAGGAACCAAGGGGAAGGACCTCCAAACGTCAAGCACGAAGCCAATTCTTCCGGTGCACAAGATCTACTCGGATTCGACCTCCTGGATAGCACCAACTTCAAATGGTCGTAACTTTTGAACCAGAAGGTTGTTTGGGGTCTATGAGTACTAGTTTGAAAGATCTCTTCGTCCTCTTTCCAACGGATCTAGCACCACCTCCAAATTCCATCCGAGTCGACTGGAATATGCAAAACAAGTTAGGTCATCTTTTCAAATCCGAGTAGAACAAGGAATAGGAGTCCTACTCGGCCATGGTTGTGTTTTGGCCGACCCTAGCATGGTTTTGGACCCCTATTTCTCCTATGTATAGCTAGGGAGTCTCTCAAAATAATTTGGAGGTTTTGGTTATTTGATAGTTTAGCCTTTTGCTACTATTTTGAGTTTATTAGACGTGCTCAACGGCCGCCTAACAAGCTTCTTGTATCGGAACCCCAACTTTTCAATACTTCATCTAAATTTGCAATTTTAGATTGCTTTTGCCTTGTCTTGCTTGTTCTTCGATTGCTTGCAGGAATTGATCTTCGTGATCAAGTTGATCGTGCCCACGGCAAGGTCAATAACCATCTGGAGTTGGTTTAGCGATTGCTAAGGCGCATCGTCGTTGTACGTTGTAGTCAGATCGTCAAAGTCAATTCCACCCAAATCGAAGATTATCACTCTCATTGAAAGATCGGGACACCCAATGTTACATCATCGTCATAATTTATTTTGAGATCTTTTGTTAAGTTTACTCAAAAAAGGGCCATAGTCAAGGAACAATACAAACATCATCATCAGAAAGCTACCAAACAACTGAACTAATGAAGCAAAGTATATGGTTTGACTGCTGAAGTAGTGCTCTGAAAAAGGAATTGACTCTAAAAACATTGTTGAGCTACTCATAACTTACTTTTGAATGTTGAGTTTACTCTAAAAAGGGCCATAGTCGAGGAACACCACAAGAATTCACAAGATGAAGCTAGAAGTGGCACCCAAAGGATTTTTGGCCGCCTTGGAGGTAAAGCCTACACTAGAGGACCAAATCCGAAAAGGATAGGAGGATGATTGCAAGGTTCAGAGAATCAAATCCAAAATGGAAGAGGGCAAGGCACGAAGGGTCGTATCTGTGTGCCGAACAAGAAAGAGCTGAAGCAGTTGATTCTGGAAGAAGCCCATGATTCCAAGTATTCCATTCATCCGGGAAGTACCAAGATGTATCAAGACCTGAAGGAAAGATTCTGGTGGCCGAGCATGAAGCATGAAGTTGCCGAGCATGTTGCGTTGTGCGACATATGCCAGCGAGTCAAGGCGATGCATCAGAGGCCGACAGGATTGTTACAACCATTAAAGATACCTAAGTGGAAGTGGGAGAAAATCGGTATGGACTTCATTACCGGTTTGCCAAAGACTCAACGAGGATATGATTCCATATGGGTCATAGTGGACCGCTTGACTAAGGTCGCTCATTTTATCCCTGTAAAGACCACCTACTCAGGAGATAAGTTAGCGGAACTGTACATGACCAGAATCGTTTGTTTGCACGGAGTACCGAAGAAGATTGTATCGGACAGAGGTACCCAATTTACCTCAAGATTCTGGAATAAGCTGCATGAAGCCATGGGGACCCGTTTGAACTTCAGTACAGCATATCATCCGCAGACGGACGGACAGACTGAAAGAGTTAATTAGATTCTAGAGGATATGCTAAGAGCTTGTGCATTGGCTTATGCTACCTCTTGGGATAAGAGTATGCCGTACAGTGAGTTCAGCTACAATAACAGTTATCAGGCTAGTCTGAAAATGTCACCTTTCGAAGCACTGTATGGTCGACCATGTCGAACGCCATTGAATTGGAATGAGACAGGTGAATGCCATGTCTTTGAACTAGATATTCTTCAAGAAGCCGAAGAGTAGATTGCCATGATCCGGGAAAGACTGAAGATAGCTCAGTCGAGAGAGAAGAGTTACACTGATAACCGTAGCTGAGACCTGAGTTTTGAACCGGAAGATTTCGTATATCTCAGAGTTACACCTCTCAGGGGAGTTAAAGGCTCCATGCAAAAGGAAAACTCGCACCGCGTTATGTTGGACCATTTAAGATTTTGAGCCGCAGAGGCCAAGTTGCTTACCAGTTGGAGTTGACGCAGTCGTTGGCGGGAGTGCATGATGTATTCCATGTATCCCAACTGAAGAAGTGTCTCCGAGTGCCAGATGAGCAAACACCTTTGGAGTCGATCGAGCTGCAGGAAGATCTAACATACAAGGAGCACCCTGTAAAGATTCCGGACACCATAGATCGAGAGACAAGAAATAAGTCAACCCATTTCTGCAGGGTCCACTGGAGCAACCACTACGAGAGTGAAGCAACTTGAGAACGCGAAGATGATTTGAAGAAAGAGTTTCCGAACCTATTACTTAGTCAACCCTGAATCTCGGGGTCGAGATTCTGTTAAGGGGGGAGTTTTGTAACACCCCAATTTTTTCTTTCCTTGTATTTAAATGATATTCAGCATTTTTGAGAATTTTTGGAATTTTCTTGGATTTATTTGGATTTAATTTGAATTTATTCCCTTTTGAAATAATTAAATAATTAAAAGTTTCAAATACATTTTTATTGGAAATATTTTATTTGAGTCCAAAATGTCTCAAAGTATTTTCCAGAATTTTTTCCAAAATTTTTCTGATTATTTTGCTATTTTTCTTGATTTATTTAAATTTCTAGAAATTATTTTGAATATTAAATCGCTGGAAAAACCCTAACGGGTTTACTATTCCACCGACCCGGGTCAGACTCGAGTCTGACTCGAGTCCGGCCGCACCGCGCCGCACCGCAAACCCTAACCCTAAAGCGCACCGACCATTGGATCTGGATCCAGCGGTCGGGATCTGCCTGCGTCGCTTGCGCGTGTGAGGCGTTGGATCCTACCACGTGGACGGCCACGCGCCATCATCCTCGAGCCGGAAACCTCACTGAGGTCGTTCATGTCCACCGCCGAGTCGGACTCGATCCTTGCGCTATTTAAACCGTGGACCCCCTCCCGATGTTCGCCTTTGCACGCTGCGTCTTTTGCCCAAGCTCCCCTCGCCTGAGCCGCCGCCATTGCCGTGGAATTTCTCACCGAAGTCCCTTGAGCGCCGTCGTGGACTTCTTCTTCCTTGGTGCCGCTCGCTGCTTCCCCGCCGTGTTTGAGTGCAGATCCGGGACCCCGCGTTGAAGCGCACCCAGGAGGACCTTTCTCCTCTCCAGAATCATGCCCGAGCGCCGTAACCGTGGTCGTCTTCTTCGTTTTCGGCCGAGCTGCACAGCAGTGACATCGCCGACCCAGCGAGCTTCATGCACCGTCGGATCCGCATCGCACCGCCCCTGTAACGCCACGTAGCCTTTCACCGATATTGAATTAGACCTAACCCTAGCCGTAGGATCTTAATCGTGTGGCCCAGATTAGCCCATGTAGCTCAGTACTGTTGTACACTGGATTAGATCGTGACCATAGGATCTAGATCGTGCGTTCTAGAGTAGATTGAGTAGTTTCCTTTAGATCCAATAGCAGCCGTTGGATCTAAATTCTACAGTTTGGATTGGGCCACGTAGGTCGGTGCAGTCATGCATTAGATTGGATCTCAGCCGTTGGATTTAGATCGTACGGGTTAGAATGGATCGGGTTTTACAGTGTAGATCTGTTCTTAACCGTCAGATCGGGATTGCACGGCTTAGATCTTGCCACGCATCACCGCCCGGGACTATCTGTAATATTAGGAATGTGATATCTTAAATTGTGACATTATAGAATGTGATATTTTATATTGTGACTTTACGGAATGAGATTTAATCATGTTTTGGGCCTTTTCCGGGAGTTTGGGTCTTGGGGGAAACAATTTGGGCTTTGGGGGGATCCTTTTTGGGCCAAGGGTGGGGGTTTTCTGTCCCATGTGGGGGTGGAGGGCAGCAAACGTGCCCTCCCCATGCGCCCACCCCTCCCCCCCACTAAACCCTAGCCGCCACCCCTTCCTCTCCCTCTCCACCCTCCCCTAGCCGCCCCCCATGGCGCCACCCCCTCCCTCCCCTCTCTCACCTCTATCCGGCCCTAGCTCCACCCCTCGGAGTCCTCCATCTCGCTGTCTGGGAGCACTCCATCCACGGGAAACAGGCGGTTCCGGCGTTTCCGGCGTGCAGAGTGCAGATTGGATCGCGAGGAGGAGAAGATTCAACGTTCGTCGTTTGTCGGGCGAAGGTATGGATATGGGTGATCCTTGGGGATGGACTAGGTGCTGTGCTAGAGGGTGTTTTGGTGTTTTTAGATTGACAAGTGGTGCTGCAATTAGATGGAATTGGTGAAAACTAGAGATTGCTTAGCGTTCTGTTTCGGGCAGATTCGGCACACGACCTAGGGTTTGAGTTTTCGCAATTTTAGATTCGGAATTTGGTCAGCCGCCTATTGAGAAAGTTGTAGATAACTTCAATACATTTAATTGGACACCAAGAATGTCCAATTCTGCCCAGCCGTTTGAAAGTTATGATTGTTTTACCGAACGTGTTCAAATCTGTGACGTGATTGGGACAGATCGGTTTAATCTGTAGATTAGGCAATTTTAGAGGCCGAATCAGCTTTTCCCAATACTTAGAGAAAGCTAGAAAATTTCCTAAGCTTCGCGATTATGTACTCGTTTACTTAATTTGGTGATCTAAAACTCAAGTTATGCTAGTTTGAAGCCTGCTGTCCTGGGGGACAGATTCTCTGTTTTTTCGGCTTTGGGAGTAGTTTGCGAAGTCGGGGTAAATGAGCGATTGTGTACTATTTTGTGGGCACGATTTGAGTGTGTGGTATCTATGTGCAGGTGGTGTGACCCCGGGAGTGCCCTCATCCTCTCGCCAATCCATCGTCCGCGGTTATGGCAAGTGTATTGGAATGGGTAGCGTGTTGTATGTTGCTAGTCTTGATTAGATGCAAATTGTTTTCATGATATACTATCTTGCCATGATTAGTGTTTGCCCATGATATGATGAAAATGGTATGTTATGATGCTATGCAATGATTAGTTGTTTATGTTTATGGCATATGTTGCATACATGGCATGAAAACTGGGCCGGTCGGTGAGAAAGTCATAACTAGTCCGGTAAAGATGGTGAGAAAGTTATGACTAATCCAGAGCGCCACTAAGTAAGTCCTACCTCTTGATTCCATCCACGGTTGTGAATGGAAGCGAGGAGTAGGCACCCTCCATCTACGGGATGGGAGGGGAAAGAGGGTGCACACCGACGGGTGTGCACTCGGCAATACCGGTATGTGCTTCAAGGAGACATGTGCATTGCATTGCATTGCATACATGATGATGATAATAAAATGTGTATAATGAGATTGGGACATGGTTATGATGTTGTATATGAAATTATGACTTGATCATGATGTTAAGTATAGTATGTAGCGATGTTAACATTGGACTATTCTTTATGTTCAATTGTAATATACTTGCTGAGTGATGAACTCACACTTGTGTTTTATGTTGTTTTTAGGTACCATGAAACCGCCATGCGGGAAAGGGCATTAGCTACACTTCTACACGTAGCTTCACACTTATAGACAGTTTAATCATTTGGAGTCATGATAATAATGAATAGTGCCATGAAACTTGGTGTATGGCTTGGTTTTGAGCTTAAGTTCATTGTTTGATTTGTTATAATTTGTGGAATGGTTGAGTTCCTTATTTTAGACACCAGTAAGATACCCGTGCGTTGCAACGGAATTCTAAACCTTACAATGAATAGCACTTTCTTTTATAGACATATCAAATGAATCAACTAATCAAATGACAAATCCATGTATTCTCAAGAAAATATCACATTAAGATTGTTTAATAATCTTCACAGCTCTTCAAATAAAAACATGAGACGTACTACACACTTTGCTGTCAAAAGATGAAGCAAAACAATAATTAAGATTGTTTAACGATCACATCGTCTGTCATAGCAGCTGGAAGCCTGGAAGCATTTTGTTAGCACCACGGGTCTCACCGGTGAAAACGAAACCATCTTCCTTGACGGACTCCTCATCAGTTATCTCCTTCACTGGTGACCATTTTGTCTTGGACAGAACGCCTAGGATTGGTGAAATCTGCATGGTTGGCACGGGAGCAGACTTCTCAACACGGACAAGCTCCTACCACTGTTGCATCATGATTCATAAAAGAGCAAACCTATTCAACAGAAAAAAGCACACAATTCAGAAATTCAAAAGCTACAGAGTAAGCAAGGAACAAATGGATGGATTTTGGAATGCCTCAATTCAGTCCTAGTCACTACTGTCTACAGAAAGGCTGTAAACAAATGGATGGATTCTAGAATGCCACAAGTCTTGATCACTACAGATAATTCAAGGAACAAATGGATGAATTTTGGAACGCCAAAATCTAGAAATTCTCATGGAAAACAGGTCATGGATGCTGCCTACATCCCAAGTAACTCCACAGTCAATTGTAAAAGTAAAGAACACTGTAGAAGCACCAGACAAGCTATCAATTTGAACAGTATGCACATATGAACTTGTATTAGAACTACCGGAAGTAAAGATCCTAAGTTTTATTTTGGAAAAAAAAAACCCCAGCAAGATTTTCGGTTACCGCAGGTAACCAAAAATTTCAGAAAAATTTCATCCAAAGTGTTTTATTCCAAATTTGGGGGGGGAATATAGAAAAATCAAAAGAAGTGCCAATTTCTGGACTCAAACCCGAGACCTCCCACAGCCCAGCTTGCGGCTTACCACCAAGCGTCGTTTGAGTTTGTGCAAAGACTATGGTTGCAAACAGCTTTTGAACTTCCATTCTTTTTGGCCGTTTTATACTCTACTGGGAGGCACCCATAAGGCCTACTGGCCAGTAGATTTTTTTTATTCCCTGGAGTTCCTACAACAAATTATTTTTTAAAAGTGACCTAAAGCAAATTCTTAAATAAAAGAAATACAACCTTGGGTGATTATTTCATTTCGATACCTTTTGGTTTGGTATCAACAATACCAGAATCAAGCTGTCCTTCAATTCGAGCATTCTGAATAACCATATCAAGCGTACTTGTAAAAAGATGAAATAACCTGTTAAATTAAGTATTTTAGTAAGGTATCAACCGACCAGGTACAAAGATAACAAAAGGAACTCAGCTGCGTCCTGATCACAACTTGTCATCATCAGAGAACTATCAGCTGCGTCCTGATAGTTCTCTGATGATGACAAGTTGTGTAGCACGTGAGTACAAAAGTACTCAGCAAGTCGGGGAAATCATGATTTTGTGGGGCTTTCCAAAGGAAGCTTAACATGGTTCATTTGCATAAAGCCAAGTTTCATTAAACCATACTCAAGTAATAAGTTTCACAAAGCATCTTTTCACAATTCTTTTTAACAATTGAACTATTTAATATTGCAGTGAAGGTTCTATCCACCATCGCTAATATAAAGGCTCTAACCGCCGATTTTTAAAAGATCAAGTTTAAACACAATGACTCCTTCCGTCAAGACATGAAACGGGTTCTTTCCACCTGGTTGGCTCCATCCGCCACTCAACATCCGCGAGTTCTAACCACTCCCGAATCCCAAAACAAAACACCTTTTAATTTTTAAAACCAAAACCAAAGTCTACCAATATGAAAGCATTCTTTGCTTTGCCCTTGACCGTAGGCACGGCTATTCGAATAGTTTTAACTCTGCAGAGGTGTACAACTTTACCCACAAGACATGATCATCTCTTGATGCCAAGCTATTAACACACTTCCTTTGGTGTGTCAGCAGAGAGATCATGACAAGGCCTTTACAATGTATACACCTAAACCGACCCACCCGCTGAGGTTTCACCGCTGTTAGGGTTCCATCCGCCCAGTACAGAAGCCCCCTCTTGCGCCGTGTGAGAAAAACGACATTGCCTCCATCCGGCACTCACATTCCACCGATTGGTGAGTCTAAGTCAGGTTTCTACAAATTAGTTGGCCAGGTCGTACCATTATAGACATGTGGTAGTACGGTTATGCTCAGAATGGACAATCACAAGCGTCGGTCCTTAATTGACTTGGGGCGGCACTTGCACAAGACAACTAGTGCTCCATCCGCACCCACTCGACAATCCAATCCGCCCAAGTCCAAACCATTTTCCCTTTTCTTTTAATTTTAGAAAAATAGTACCAAAATCATAATAATCATTTCCAAATCATGCTTGAAATCATTATGTTTGAGTAATCCCACCCATGGGTTGTTTTAATCGATATTGGCCCTAAGCAATTCTACCGTACGATTGCACAAAGGGTACCATATAAGCATAAGCATGGCATAGCAAATGTCCTAGGGTTACAATTAACATGGATGTCGGTAACGAAGGAGGAAATCACAATTCGGATTAACTATACACTTATATTTGACACACGATGATAAACATAGCATGCAAGTTCATAAAACATTTAAAACACATTTGTAAATGTAGGTTCAATATGCGTCAAGGAGACTTGCCTTCAGTCGCGGTGAGATCGTCGAAAGAGGAAAGTGCAGCGGCGGGGTCGGCGGTCGCGTCGTGGTCCTCGGCTACGCGCAAAACGAGGCAATAAATAAATACAAGAAAATAAATAAGATCCAAAAATTACAAAAGTAACACTGGCAGGTAGATCTTGATTTTAGATGAATTTAAAAATTTGAACAGAGTCAATCGGAGTTCGGACGGAGAAGTTATGAGCTTCCGAAGTTTGAATCTTGAAAAAATTGGAAAACGAGGAATATTCCGCAGAATATTCCTTTTTCTTTTTACTGAATTTTTGGAATAAATGGGAGTGTATGCCATGTGGGGCCAAGGTGTCATAGGGATATGCCCTTCTTCCTCAATGGCCTCATGGCTAAATAACAGAGGAGGCTAGAGCCCCCATGGGGCCGGCCAAGGGAGGGGCGGGTAGCCGGCGGCGAGGTGCCGGCCAAGACGGCGGGCAAGACAAAGACTGCGGAGTCGGCGGAGCCGGCAGCTGGCGCGTGAGGGCGATCGGCCGTGGCGGCCGCAAGCGGCGGCGGCTCGCAAGACGGGAAGCACCGGCGGGCGGCGAGCCGGCCACAAGCGGCCAGCCGAGAGGCTACTGCCACATGGCGGCTGACGCTGGGCGCGGGTCGGTGGCGGCGGGCGCGGTCGGCGCGGCATGGTGGCGGCGGCGATCGTCGGCCGGTGGTCGGGCCGACGGCAAGAGCTGGCCGACAGCTCACAAGACTAGCCCAAGAACAGAGAGCGCCACTTTTGCCCAAAAATCCGAATTTTTCCCCAAAATTGCATGAAACTTGACCAAAATAAAATAATGGATCATCTAGAGGACATCCTTAGGGACCCATAGGAGGAAGGAATTGGATACAAACTCACCGGAGGCGACGAATTTGGCGACGAATGGAGTTCCGGCCGAAATGACAAAAACCCGAAATTCGTCTCCAAATCTTGAGGGATCCTAAAATTGATTGAAAGGTTAGATTCTAGACTCCCTCACGGTCACAAGGAACCAATTGCAGTTGAGAAAGACCCACCGGAGAGAGATCTATGGCCAAGAACTTGAAGAACGCCCAAAATATGACCCGGCGTTGGTTTTCTTGATCTCACGGGCGCACGAGTTGGAGAGGCTAAAGGAGGATCATACTACCGGGACGGGGACTCTTAAACGGGGAGAATGGAAGTGGAATCGTGCGGAATGGAGTTGAAATGGCCGAGTTACGAGCAAGTAAACCATTTCGGTTTTTCCTTAATGCGACGGTTTCCAGCGAGATTAACGACTAATGATGGTGGGGAATGGCAAGAGGACGTCGCTACGGATTCAACGGACCCAGCCGTGATTGATTTGGAGCATTATTGAGGAAGATATGGGGATTTGAATCTATGGAAGTGGGTATGGAGGCCTCCTCCATTGTTGCCTGGCATTTCCTTCGTGCATGACCAAAGGTTGAAGACGAGCACTGTAGCACTGCCACGTGGCAACTCGGGATTGGCCGAGAGGTACGTAAATGAACCGCCCTAGAGAAAAATTTGGAAAAATGGTCTAAAAATTCCGAAAAAATTCCTGTAACCATTTTGTAATATTTGGAACCCAATAAAATTGGTTTCGCAGAATTTGGATGAAATTTGTGATATTAAATATTCAGGCGCGGATTGCGGGCATTAAACAAAAGCCGCACGAGATAAAATAGGAGCGAAGGTCCAAAAATCCGGGGAATCATTCCAAAAATCATTTTGGAATATTTGGGACATAATTGAACTGGTTTCGGGATTTTTGGAGCATTTTTCAACTCGGGTGAAATTTCGGGTACCGGCGAGAATCTGGAAATTCGATTTTTGGACCGGAAGGGAATTTAATCCCGATTTTGGATGGGAATGGATGCCAGGTTAATATAAACACCAAGGAAACTCCAATTTCTGAATTTAATTAATTTAAATTAGATTTTCTCCAGAAAGCAAAACTTAGGATGTTACAAACCTACCCCCCCTTAGAGAGAATCTCGTCCCCGAGATTCAGACGGAGAAAGAAAGAGATCTGGAAACTCTGCTCGAAAATCTTCTTGACGCTCCCAGGTAGCTTCCTTCTCAGAATGATTACTCCACTGAACCTTGCAGAACTTGATTACTCGGCTCCGGGTTCGACGCTCGGCTTCATCCAAATTTTTGATCGGATACTCCGGATACGACAGGTCTTCTTTCAGCTCCATTTCTTCCAATGGCATCTGATGCTCGGGTACTCTGAGACATTTCTTGAGCTGAGACACATGAAAGACATCATGTACTCCAGACAGCTGTGGCGGCAACTCCAACTTATATGCCACCTCTCCTTTTCTGGCAACCACTGGGAATGGCCCGATGTAGCGGGGCGCTAACTTTCCACTGACTCGAAACCGTTTCATTCCCTTCAGAGGCGAAACTTTTAGATGCACATGATCACCAGGTGCAAAGCTTAATTCTCGTCGTCGATTATCCGCATAACTTTTTTGCCTTGACTGGGCGGTCTTCAGATTTGCGCGGACTTGTCTGACTTGCTCTTCAGCCTCTTTCAAAATATCAGGTCCAACTATCTGCCCACCTTCGGTTTCTTTCCAATACAAGGGTGTCCTGCATTTCCTTCCGTATAGAGCTTCAAAAGGTGCCATCTTCAGACTGGCTTGATAACTGTTGTTATATGAAAACTCAGCATAGGGCAAATTCTGATCCCATGAGCCTTTATATGTTAGAGCACAGGCTCTCAACATGTCTTCTAGGATTTGATTTATTCTTTCCGTCTGGCCATCTGTCTGGGGATGGTAAGCAGTACTGAAATTCAGATTTATGCCCAACACCTCATGTAATCTCTGCCAAAACCTTGAGGTAAACTGGGAACCTCGATCGGACACGATCTTCTTCGACACACCGTGCAAACACACAATCTTAGCCATATATAACTCGGCAAGCTTGTCACCGGAATAAGTTTTTTTCACCGGGATAAAGTGGGCCGCTTTGGTTAACCTGTCCACGATAACCCAGATGGAATCATATCCGGATTTGGTCTTGGGTAGTCCAGTTATAAAATCCATTCTAATTTCTTCCCATTTCCAAACAGGAACCTGCATGTGGGGGTTCCTGTCCTGGTACAGTGATACTCCATTACTGTTGCGCGGGCCTGGATAATCACTCAACCAGTAACGTAACGATCACGGCATCACGACAGACTCAGATTGAAACCACGGTCAGCACGATACTCGACTAATGAGGTCACATGCCATCCAATTGATTCCAATTTGAGCTTCTCGCAACCATGTGATAACCACTAGTCCCTGGATCAGTAGGCTAGTGTCACATGTTGAGAAGGTAGAGTCTCATCCAAGCGAACGCAATTTAAGGGCAGAGGTAGTATATTACAGCGATAGATATTAATAGTACAACTTGTTTCTGTTTACAAAATGCCAATTGGCTTAAAGTAAACTGAAGAGAAAAACATCAGAGAAACAAAAGTAAAGCGGCCGCGGTGTGCCTCCATTCCCTCAGGCAACCGGTGAGCAACTAACTCTGCTAGCCGTCAAACGCACCACCCGCGTCTGGGTCACTGAACTCCTGGTCACCTTCTTCCTCACCTGCATTTTCTGCTCCTCACGCAAATTTTCAGAGCAAACGGTGAGTACACGTATGTACTCACAAGACTTTATTGTTTGCAAGTATAAATATAATGCAGGCTAAACAATGAAGATGGTTGCTATTCTAGTTCAGATTTGCATGAAGCTAAAGTTATTTGTAATAGACTAATAGTTTGGAATACTGCACAGTTTATAAAACATTTAGTAAATGGGAGTAAAGAAATACATAATGTAATTGTACATTTCATTCAACATCCAAATTCCTCCAACATAAACAACACCACCATCACATGGCATCAGGAATCATTTCCTTCAACATAACCATCATACCATCACAAGGCATCAGGAATCACCACCAGCTTGATCAAATCACCAAACCAACCGATCTCTGAGTTCAACGACTCAACATTTGCATGATACAACCCAACATTTAAAAGATCTACCGATTTCAAATCCTTTTCAGAAATCGAAACCAAATTCTATACTTGACAGCAAATACCCAAGATGCTCGTGACCGTGAGCACGGCTAATCGATTAGTTTGATTAATCTCTGCAGAAAATGCACACTTTACCCACACGACACGCTCTAGCAATCATGTCAACCATGCCACGCGATACATACCGTATCCGTTTTGCTAGATTGTGACGAAACTCTTCCAATTGTCGGCATCTAATCTTGCGTCAGCCCCGGCGATGTGCGCTCTTTGCTTTGGGTGGGGGCTCCACACACCCACACAGAATACCCCCGAGCCAGGCGAGAGTACCCCCCAATTAAGGTGTTTGGGTACCTTAAACTCCAAACCTGATTCACCCACCCGGATCCAACGATGGCTAACAGCCCATCATGCCTTTTACCCTCAGCAAAGCATCCACCGTTGTTTCACGAAAGTCTCCAACACCTGCGCGTGGTGAGGGAGTATTCTAAGCAACACCAAAGACGCGTCGGTATTGCCCAACTACTTCGACCTACCACGGCGCAAGATCAAATTCCAACTCCTGTACTGGGTTTAGGCTATCCCATACTAGCACATGTGGTTGTACGAAAGGACTTGGTTAAAAACGTCAACTTCAGTCCTTAGGATTGCACAGACGAGACCTCCCATCATCCGTCTGGCATAAATCACCGTACACCTATTCCTTTTTCATCTTTTACCAACATAGCCTTTGTTTTTCCGAAATCACCATTTTCGAAATCCTAATAACGTATCGAAAATCTTTGATTTACTGAGTCCACCGATCATTATTCAATCAGTCTAAAGCTGGGCTAAGCGTATGCAACTATTAGACTTATACCCCCTGACGACACTTATTAAAGCATCTATCCTTAAACTAGGGTTACTCAAGGATTTTAGGGTAGCAACAAGATTAAGATAAGCCATCCAACCATTAGGGTAACTACCTATTCCCACCATTTAAATACTTGTAATAATCATATGCATGCGTAACAGTTTTGCGAAACATCAATTACTTTTGCAATTATAGGAGCAATATGTTCAAAGGGGGTGCTTGCCTGCTTGCTCTGGGTTTTGCGTGTCCTCTGGGTCGAAGTCTGGATCCTCGCCTACTGTGGCGGTGTTGAACTACCGGGTCTCTCTTTCTTTTCTTTGTGGGATCTTTTCTTGTTTTTTTTCGGGGAACTCTGCCTGTTCTTCCTCTTTTCTCTCCTTTTATAGGGCAGGCTTGAGAACATGTATGTATGGGTCGGCCCTCTTTTCCCTCCCTGTCTTCTGTCAAGGGCTAACTTGACTTTTCATTGAGTCATTTCACCTTGTGGCCGTTTTACTTCTCTACTCGCTTACCTTTTATAGGGGCCCGACGGGGATTTCACTTAGGTTGGGGTCCCAGATTAGTCTGACACGTCCTCGCGTGTTCAGGAGGGGTTGTTGGGGGATGTCAGACCCTGGCAGTTTGTGCGATGTTTGCGCTGGAAAGAGGAGTAGCCGAAGAGAGCTTCCTCCGTTTTCCTCTCTTGCTACGGAGAGAGACTTCCCTTCGTCGCGGAGGAGAGTGGTCTTTATTCTTTTTTACCCCTCCCCGAGGGGTGGACCCTCAGGGTTTGAACCCATTGCTTCGCCTGTGGGTGGGATTGATAATCACAGACCCATTCGTGCGACCCACCGGGTAATGGAAGCCTCGCTTTGCTAGTCGAAGGAAGGTGAGTCTGTTTGGTCCACAACACTAGCCCCGCATGTCAGCGGGCAGACGTCGTTCTACCTGCTGAGATGTTACAGCAAAGGTCCAAGTTTTCCTTCCTTTCATGTATATGCGGTGGGGACAGCGGGGGATTTTGGGGTGATGCGCCCTTCCATGCGTCTTCCTGGTGATGAGGAGACCCCTTGGCCCCAAGCAAATGAGGCCGTGGTATTTGCGGCGTTCCTCGAAGCGGGTCTGGAATGGGCTTTTCGTCCGGCCGGGATTAAATTGACGGGGCACCTGTTTTCTCTTATAGAAGATGCATTCTGGCAACCGAAACAGCAGAAAACTGGGAGTGAAGGCCGCAAATCATGTTTTGGTTCTCTGAATTTTTAGACGAAGAGATCCCTTGTAAAGGAAATCCCAGTAGCGGCTGCCATGGGAAAATGGGATTCGGGGTGGATGTTACGATGGTATTACCAAGTCCTCGAGGGTCCAGATTCTCCCCTTCATACTCCGATGGGTCCCGTTCGCGCAATTCGGTCCCCTAATTGGAGCGCAACCGCGGAGGAAATCAGATGTCTTGATTATTTGAAGGCTCTTCGTGGTCAGAGTACGATGCGGGACTTGGTTGAAGAATATTGCTTGTGTCGAATAGACCCTTTAGCCAGGAGCTCCGCCGTTACTCTGGAGCGATCGTCGGGAGGCACAGTATCCGTGGTTCGATCCGAGGGGATACACGACCTGGGGCGCAGAGCAACTGAAAGATTGGCTTGCAGGATTCTTGGTTCGTGCCAGGCCGCTGAGTACGAGGCCGCTATGAATGCTATTGGGGCCACACGATGTTCTCGCTTTACTGATTGGGGGCGTCGAGCGATCCCTCATCCTAGAGGGTCGATCGGTTCCCCTCGTCCTACCAAACGGGCGAGGTTGGCTCGCGTGGCTTTGCCCCAGGTTGCTGCTACTTCTGGCTGGAGCGAAGATCAGGAAGATGATGACGATGAAGGTGGGGATTGGGATGAAGAGGGATCCAGCGACGAAGGTGACTCTTCCGGCTCCATCGCGGCTACGTCTCTCCTGCCGCCGCCCCTTTCTGATCTAGCTGATGTTGTGGGGTCCTCTGAAGCGCTACCCTTAGCCACCGCGGACGAGCCCTCCGGTATGCCTATTGTTCTAGAGGCGGGTCTACCCGAGGCTACTTCAGTCCCAATTGTCTCGGAGGTGGTTCCCTCGGCCCTTTTACCTGATCCCTCCGTGGATAAGCGTGTTGGCGGGGGGCAATCCCCCGGATATTCGTTTTTAGCGATTCCCGGAGTAGAAACTATTGATTTGGGCGATGAAGATGATAATGATTCTTTGGCCTCGGGGGGTGCGCTGGAGCAGCCTGAAGGTACGGTCGGCCCCGTGATAGGGGAGACTCGTGGCCTACGATTAGACGTTTCGACCCCTGATACCCCCGTCGGGGCAGAAGGTCGGACTCCTGACACCTTTCCTGCCAGCTCATTAGGGTACGATGTCCTTTCAGGTTTTGACGAAGTCGATGCAGGAGGTGATAATGCGGAGGCGGCGGAAGCATTAAAACCATTGGAGCAGGTCCAAACCGGAACATCTGCTGCCCCTCCGGCTGTCGCGGAGGAGGAGAATCGCGGGCCTCCCATTCTTGCTCCTCAAGATGATTCCCTCTCAGGCAGGGGAGTTCTGCCTTCGGACCGGCAGGCCCCCGCGAGTGGTGCTGGCTCTTCTTTTGTCCGGTTTGATTTGTCAGATTTTTCAACTTCTAATTTTGAGGGGGGGGGGCGCTACAGCCCCAACTTTAAGGAAGATGCGCGCAGCCTTTTCTCCCTATAGCAAGTCTGTGGCTCTATTCGAGGAAGTTAATGACCTTTCTCTTTGTGAAATCTCCATGGATCATCATCTGAAGGTATTTTCTCTTTCGAGCTCGTATCACCGACCTCTTTGTCTTTAAACATTTTTCTTCTTCATTTCTAGGGGGTTGTCGTCGCTTCGGAAGTATCGCGCCGATTTCGGGCGTATCTTGACAAGTTTAACAAGGGGGTCCAGGATTGCGATGCGGCGAAGGAATGGGTGGCGGAATTGGAAGTGGAGAAAACTAATCTTTCAGAAGCGCTCCGAGACTCCAGAGAATCATTGGCTAAGGTGCAGGCTGAAGCGTCTCAGAGTCAAGATTTAGCAGCCAAAAATGCCGAGCTTGAGGGAGTAGTTTCCTTGATGCGGAACCGTCTTGCCGAAGAGGAGCGGGATCGCATAGCAGCGGAGCGAAATGAGAAGAAGAAAGATGACCGGATAGAGGAATTGAAAGACCTGTTTGCAGTTGCCAAGGAGGGTAAGAATATATTGAAGAAGCAAGCGGAGGAATTCCCTTCTCAAATTGCGGCGGCGCGAAGCGAGGTTCAAATGCATCTTCGCAATACTCAACGAGCGGAGGAGCGTTATGAAACGGTCCGGTAGGAATTGTAATCCATTGTCTCTGGGGTCCACGGAGCTACGGAGGCTTTTCTGCGGTAGCTCCCTCGATTTGGCATTGATGCAGCCCCGAGTCGTATTCCTTCGTCCAGCTTGGAAGTTGTCTCCTTTCTTGGGAAATCAACTAAGATATTTGGGGATTCGGCGCTGACTTTCGGTGACTACTGCGCGAGACTAGGCTCCGCCAAAACCGCTCAACTATTGGAAGCAAAGGGGTGTACGCACATTCGTGAACACTTCGGTTTTTCTTCTGCTGCTCCGTCGCCACCAGGGTTCGGAGATATCCCTCCGTCTGGGAAGCCTTCCTCCGCCGCATCCCAACTATCATCAAGCTTCATGTCAGATTTCTGGAAGCAACATGGTGATTCTGCTGCGAGGGAGTCAGTACGTTGAGCTCGTGCCGTAATGCGGGACTCAGCGAAGGGCAAGGAGAAGCCACCTCCTTCTTAGCTCGTATTTCTTTATGTAATGGGATCCTTATGGGCACCTGAATTACATTGTCCATCTTGCCGGATTCGTATGTACATTTGTTCACTCTGCGTGTTTTTTCGCCCGAATAACGTTTCGATGCTCCCGACGGGGACCAGATTGTCAGTGACGGGTATTAGGGGGGATTAAGGATTCAATTAACTTCTCGGGGGACGTGGGGACGCCTTGGCTTCCCGCATCCGTATATAACCCGGGCCCTTCGCCTTCTTTGTTCTGGCCGACATTGCTGGTTTTAGAGCAAACGATTACTCTCCACCTCTGCTTTCTCTTGCTTTTTTGATGGCCGATATCCCCTGGGACCTCCTGGAAGAAGACCTCCCCTTGGCCGACCTCGGCGAGGAGCCGCCAATGGCGGAGGTCCTGCCGCTGCTGGGGGAGGAGGAAGCCCTCGCTCTCGGAGACCCTCCAGCCCCTGGTGATCATGAGGCTTTTATCGAGGGGCTATGGGCGGACTTCGACATGATAGTGGCCGAGGAAGAGGCGCTTGCCCGTGATCTCGCCAACCTCGACGTGTTGATCGGGATGGTGCCGAGGCTGCTGGAGGCCAAGGAAGCTCTTGCGGAAGCTGTGGCGCGTGCACATCGTATTTAAATCCATTTTAGTACGTATAAGGACTTTTGTTATATTATTATATCATGTATGACTGGGATGGCGTTATGCGGCCCTTTGATGTGGGTTTCTATCGACATTTGCTTTTCACCTTATGTTCTTAAACTCTGATTAGCCATGCCCTCTTTGCCCCTTTACTGAATTTCAATCAGCAACATGAAACCGTCTTGACCCTTTACTCAGCCCGGTACCGAGCTAGAGTATGAGGGCAGGTGTGTTCACGTAACGCGTGAGCACCTTCCCCTTCACGGCCGAAGGAAGCCTAGGATATTGGCCCGGTTGTGCATTCTCAACTGTCCAGATGATGCAACGCGGCGTGTTCCCGGGGCTGGGGGGTAATCGAGGTTGTTTAGCTTCCATAGGCTCGTTGCTAGATCCTACACGGTGCGGAGCCCCTATTCGTCTGAATGGAGGAGAGGATGGGGCGTTAGCCCCTCCAATTATCTTACTAATTGGTACCCGGGGCAAAGGGTGAGCGGCGACGTTGGCCCGACTAAACACCCGCGAACTCCCACCCGGCGCGAGGCAATAGGTCTCCGAAGCGAAGGATGGGTGGGATGTTAGCCCGACCAAGCACCCACGAACTCCTGCCCGGCACGAGGCAACAGGTCTCCGGAGCGAAGGATGGGTTGGACGTTAGCCCGACCAAGCACCCGCGAACTTCTACCCGGCACGAGGCAACAGGTCTCCGGAGCGAAGGATGGGTGGGACGTTAGCCCAACCAAGCACCCGCGAACTCCTACCCGGCACGAGGCAAAGGTCTCCGGAGCGAAGGATGGGTGGGACGTTAGCCCGACCAAGAACCCGCGAACTCCTACCCGACACGAGGCAACAGGTTTTCCGGTTTAAATTCTGGAGAATATGGAGATGACCTTTGTTCACAATGTCTTCTCATTATTTTATTAATAAAGACCGGTACATTTTTTGCCTTCGTATCTCGTCATCTACGGGTAAAATTTCTTGAGTGCGTCGGTATTCCATGTCCTTGGTATCTCCTCGCCATCTGGAGTAATGAGCTTGTGCGCGCCCTTCGCTGTTGACTCTTGGATAATGTATGGCCCTTCCCATGTCGTTTCCAGCTTCGCGAAGGCCGGAGCAGCCCTCTTGAGCACCATGCCCTCGGGATATATCTCACGTTTCTTCACCTTTTTGCTGAAGCTTCGAGTTGATGCCTTCGCGTAGGCTTTCATGGTCTTCAAGGCTTGAAGCTTTTGTTCTTCCTCTAGGTCACATGTGATGTCGACTTCCTCGTGGGTTGGAGTTTTGATCACTCGCAAGGACTTTGCGCGGATTTCTGCAGGTGAGACGGCCTCTTCCCCGAAGAGGAGCCGGAAGGTGGAGAACCCGGTTGCTCTTGAGGCCGAGGTGCGGGTTGCCCATAAAACGTGGTAAAGCTCGTCGGGCCAGAGCCCATTTTTAGAGTCGTAAAGCCTTTTTTTTGATGCCATCAAGGAGCAACCCATTCGCTCGTTCCACCGCCCCGTTTGATTGAGGGTGACCTACTGAGGTGAAGCAAATGTTTGTCCCGATATCGTCACAGTAATCGCGAAATTTCCTGGAGTCAAATTGGGACCCATTGTCGGTCACGATCTGGAAAGGGACCCCATATCTACAAATGATCGTTTTCCATAGAAATTTGATGGCGGCGTCTGCGGTTATCTTTGTGACCGGCTCTGCCTCGATCCAGCGGGAGAAGTAGTCGATGGCGATAATTACGAACTGAAGGTTTGCCCGGGCTTTAGGAAGCGCTCCAACAATATCCATTCCCCACTTGGCGAAGGGCCAAATCGGAGGCACCGTATGCAATTCGTTGGGCGGGGCCCTTTTTTGCTTGGTCATCCATTGGCATGCGTGGCAGTGGCGGACCATTTGCTCAGCATCTTGTAACGCCGAAGGCCAGTAGAGCCCCATTTGGAATACTTTTCTTACAAGATTCCTGGGGGCCTGGTGTGCTCCGCAATCTCCCTGGTGTGCTTCACGCAAAGCCTGCGTCCCCTCTTCTCGCGAAATGCAGCGGAGCCATGGAGCACTGATGGCTAACGGAATAGAAAACCGTCAATGATGGCATACTTCTTCGCTCGCCTTTCGAGGCGTCTCGCTTGTGCCTCATCATCTGGCAAAATTCCCTCTAGGAGATAGTTGTATATCTCACTCCTCCAGTCCTCACTGCTGCTCGAGCAATGAGGTTTATCTGGGAAGGAATGGAGGCGGTGCGAAGTATCTCAAAGAATATTGTCGAAGGTAGACTTCCTCCGGTGGCGGCGATCTTAGCTAGCTCGTCGGCTCGTTCGTTCTGGTATCTGGGTATTGCATTAATGGTGAACCCGATGAAACCCTTCTCCATGGTTCGGACCACCTCGACATACTTCTGGAGCTATTCATCCTTCACCTGATATTCTTTGGTGATTTGCCCCTGAATAAGTTTCGAGTCGGTGTACAAGATTGCCCTCCTCGCTCCCATGATCTTCGCTTTCCTGAGCCCCAACAAGAGCGCTTCATATTCGGCTATATTGTTGGTTGAGGGAAATCCCAGCCTTGCTGCGAACTCAACTTTTTCTCCGCTGGGCGTTTGTATCATCATAGCCTATTCCCGCTCCGCTTGCTCCCCATGACCCGTCGGAATTGATGAACCATATCGCTGAAGTTTCATTATCCTCAGGGACTGGAGAAGTCCATTCCACCATAAAATCGGCGAGGGCTTGGCTCTTGATTGCCGTGCGAGGCATTATAGTTAGTTCGAAGGGGGCTAGCTCGACCGCCCACTTGCTGATGCGTCCAGTGCTTTCCTTGTTGGAAAGCATAGATCCAAGAGTATATGTAGTTGGCACTTTGATGTGGTTGGCCTGAAAATAATGCCGGAGCTTTCGAGAGGCCATTAACAGAGCGTATGCCAACTTTTCCACTTCCGAGTATCGTAGCTTCGCTCCTTGGAGGGCTTCAGAGACGAAGTAAACCGGCTGTTGTTTAACGCCTTGGGGTCGTACTAGCACAGCACTGACGGCCGAGGGGCCAGCTGCTAGGTATAGCAAAAGCTCCTCACCTTGCTTCGGACTTTGCAGGATAGGGATCTTCATAAGGCTTTGCTTCAGGTCATCGAAGGCGCGTTGGCACTCCTTTGTCCAGACGAAAATATCATTTGAGCGTAAGGCTTTAAAGACTGGCAAACACATCGCTCTGCGGATTTTGGCAAGAATCGACTAAGTGCTGCTATCCACCCTGCCAGCCATTGTACTTCTTTTAGATTTCTTGGTGGAGCCATGTCTTGGATAGCTCTTATCTTTTCCGGATTCGCCTCTATGCCTCGTTGAGAGACCAGGAAGCCTAGCAGCTTTCCTGCGTCTACGCCAAAAACACATTTGGACGGGTTGAGTTTCACCTTTCCCTTTGTCAAGGTTTCGAAGGTTTCCCGGAGGTCCCCGACAAGGTTTCCCGGAGGTCCCCGACATGGTCTTCTTTCTTTTCGCTTTTGACAATGATATCATCGACATAGGCTTCCACGTTTCTTCCTAATTGGTCGGCGAAGATCTTCGTGATGAGCCGCGCGAATGTGGCGCCCGCGTTTTTGAGCCCAAAGGGCATCCGCACGAAGCAGTAAGTACCGAAGGGAGTAACAAACGCCGTCTTGTCTTCGTCTTCTTTTTGCATGTACACCTGGTGGTAGCCAGAGTATGCGTCAAGGAAGCTCATCCTTTCTGACTCGGAGGTTGAGTCGACCAGCTGGTCAATGCGGGGCAGGGGGAAGTCATCTTTTGGGCATGCTTTGTTTAAGTCAGTGAAGTCGATGCACATCCTCCATGCCCCGCTGGCCTTCCTGACTAGGACGATGTTGGCCAACCACTCCGGGTATCGGGCTTCGTGGATGATCCCCGCCTGGAGCAGCTTGGTCACCTCCGCCTTCGCGGCTTCTTGTCTTTCTACTGCGAGTTTTCTCAGTTTTTGCTTTTTAAGCTTCGCATTTGGGTTAATGGTGAGGACATGTTCGATAGTTTCTCTCGGGACTCCAGGAAGGTCTTCGGGCCCCCATGCGAACACGGTTTCATATTCCTGGAGGAGCAAAGCATTGCCGCTTTTTCCTCCTCGGGGGCAACATGGTGCCGAGGATCACTACCTTACTGCTTCCTGGCCTGAGTGATACTCGTTGGGTTTCTCCCTGAGGCTGTGGTTTAGGGAGCCACCGACTACGATTCATGGGTACAATGGGATCCAGTTCCGTGGTGCAGACATGCTTGACTTGGGGTGGGTTTTCCATGTCTATCTTCCTTGCCAGGGCTTGATCTCCTCTCACCGTGACGACACCATCTGCGGAGGGAATCTTCATACATAAGAACCCGTGATGAATTATGGCCCCCATGGTCGTCAACGAGCCCCTGCCCAGGATCGCATTGTATTGAAACGGCATGTCTACCACGTCGAATGTGACACGACTCATGATGCTGGCTTGTGGCGTTGCCAATGTGACTTCTAGCTCCAATTGCCCCGGGGTGTTGACCATTCTTCCTCCAAAACACATCAGTGGCACCTCCGATTTTTTCAATCGGTCTTGTGGAATCATCATTTGCCAGAAAGCCTTCATGGACAGAATGTCCGCCGCACTTCCCCCATCTATCAATATGCGACGTACTTCGCAATCGGCGATTATGGCGGTTACTACTAAGGAATCTTGATGCGGGAAGTGCACCCCCGCAGCGTCCTCCTGCGTAAAGGTGATTGGCTCGAACTTTACCGGAGGAGGGGTAGCGGGGGTAATTGCAATGTGGTTAATTTGCTGGTCATAAGCCTTCCTCTGCCTTTTCGACGAGAGATGTGACGAGGAGCCCCCCACAATGACGTTGATAATGCGATGGAGATGATTTATTCCTACTCGAGGAGGGGGATGTTGTCGTCCGACTGAGGGTGCTTCCGGCGGTGTATGGTGCGTCTCGACTTCTCTTTGTTTGGCCTTGAACCGCCGATATCCATTAATCACTTTGCACTGGGTGGTGCCATGGGTGATATTTTCTCCATGATATTCACAAAGGTACCGCTGGGGCTCTGTCCCTTCCCTCTTGTTAACTCGGCTTCCCTCATCTTGCCTTCCTCGGCTTGGGGGTGGCCCTCGTCTCTGTTGCTCCACTTGCCTGTCGCCCATGACTTGCCAATTTCTTGGTTCATCAATGTGGTGAATTCTCCTCCTTTTGTCTCTTCTTCCGGGCTCTGGGTATCGTTCCTTCGTTTTAGCGTTGGGTGGGGGGTATTTCCCTCGCCCTCTCTTGCGTGGGATGAATTCTTGATTCTCTTGCTGGGGCCTGTCTTCTCTTTGGAGGTTGTCTTCCTCCGCTCACGCGTACTCCCTCATCTTCGCAAAGAGTTCTTCCACCGTACGTACCTCTTTGTGAGCGAGCCTTTCTGCCAACGGACCCCTGTGCAGGCCACAGCGTGCCGCGTTGATGATAGTGGTGTCGCTTACCCCTCGTATTTGGCACTTAACCCGAGAGAAGCGCTGGAAGTAACTCTTAAGGGTTTCTCCTTCGCGTTGTCTGACCGCAAATAGGTCACTTTCCTCTTTCATTCCGTCGAAGTTGCCTTGGAAATTGCCTTCAAGCTTGCGGCGGAGTTGCGACCAACAGGTGATCGACCGGTGCTCCAGCGAAGAGTACCAGGACAGGGCTATACCTTCAAGTGCTAGAAGGAGCCCCTTCGCCTTGATATCATCATCTCCTCCCGCGGCTTCAATCGCCGTGTCGTAAACACGGAGGAACTCCCTTGGGTCTGTCCGACCATCATACGGCTTAATGGTGGGAAATTTGAAGCTTCCCGGGGAGGGCCATTTTTTGGCCCGTAGACGGGTGCTGAGGGGGCTTGGATCATGGTCTTCCCTGTGTACCGTCGCAATTGCTGGGGATAGCACCTCGCGGCTCGGGCTTTCGTCTTGTGACTTGTATTGCTCCCCATCTGATCGTCCTTGCAGGCGCTTCAACTCCGTCATGAGTTGCACGTTAGCTTCCATCAGTGCCCGCACGTTGGGGTCAAGCTCCCCCTGAGTCCTGGTCCCTTCTCCAAGGGCCTCCTCGTTCCCATAGGTCTCTTGGCGACGGGTTGGATGTGTCGACACTTCTGCCACATCTCCTCCTGGTGTCAAAACTGTTCGGCCTGTCGCCGGAGGCCGTCGTTTGGGGGCTCGCTTGCGCACGGCTACTGGGGTCTGTGGAGGTAAAGTTCCCCCACGTTTCGGGCTTCTATTGTGGCTGGCAGCCGCGTCTCGTCATCTAGAAGTCGAGGTGGGTCTCCAGATTGGCTCCTCGCACGCCGTCTTGATTCTTCTGCTCCTACCGTCGCTGTCGCCCCCTTGGATACTGCTTCCTTTCCCTTCTTTGGTGGCATGGCTACAGAAAACTTACCCTTAGTCTTGATCGGTGGGCGGCGGTTTCACCTCGCGGTTAGGGTTCCCCACGGACGGCGCTAGTGTGGCGGTGTTGAACCACCGGGTCTCTCTTTCTTTTCTTTGTGGGATCTTTTCTTGTTTTTTTTCGGGGAACTCTGCCTGTTCTTCCTCTTTTTTCTCCTTTTATAGGGCAGGCTTGAGAACATGTATGTATGGGTCGGCCCTCTTTTCCCTCCCTGTCTTCTGTCAAGGGCTAACTTGATTTTTCATTGAGTCATTTCACCTTGTGGCAGTTTTACTTCTCTACTCGCTCACCTTTTATAGGGGCCCGACGGGGATTTCACTTAGGTTGGGGTCCCAGATTAGTCTGACACGTCCTCGCGTGTTCAGGAGGGGTTGTTGGGGGATGTCAGACCCTGGCAGTTCGTGCGATGTTTGCGCTGGAAAGAGGAGTAGCTGAAGAGAGCTTCCTCCGTTTTCCTCTCTCGCTACGGAGGGAGACTTCCCTTCGTCGCGGAGGAGAGTGGTCTTTATTCCTTTTTACCCCTCCCCGAGGGGTGGACCCCCAGTGTTTGAACCCATTTCTTCGCCTGTGGGTGGGATTGATAATCACAGACCCATTCGTGTGAGCCACCGAGTAATGGAAGCCTCGCTTTGCTAGTCGAAGGAAGGTGAGTCTGTTTGGTCCACAACACCTACTGCTCCTGAGGTGTCAACGTCTAAACGAAAGCGCGACAAAAGAAATAACGAGGAAACGATTAAGATCCAATGAGAACAAGGCAAACAACCAATAAGCGAACACGAGAGAGAAAAACTTAACGAAAACCAAAACTTTAATTGGAGACCGGCATTACCGGCATACAAATCCCGGTAGTGCCGCTCTACAGACGGCAGTACCGGCCGCAAGGGTCGGTAGTACCGGCGGCAACGAATCCTAAAAGAGGACCTCTCTGGAAAATAACTACCGGCGTTGCTGGAGCGGTAGTGCCGGCCTAAGCCCGGCAGTACCGGCCACAAGGGTCGGTAGTGCCTACCGAGCGGGCAAGACGACTTACCACGTCGGTAGTGCCGGCCACAGGTCGACTGAATTTTCCAGAAAAAGGATTTTTGCACAAACGACTTCGGAATTCACGGCGATTGCACGGATGGGTTCTCGGAGATGACAAGGACCCATTTACGCAAACCACCCGAGGTTCCGACCTCGTTTGGCCTAATTTCTAATCCGAGAAACTCTAGAGTCCTAATTCATGCTAAATTCCGACTTTCACCCCGAATCGTATTCAAACTCGATTCTTTTCGCGAAACTCGGACTTTAACAACGTCGAATACATTCTAGTGTCCTTTTCCTAGCTTTTGGAACTAGGGTTCCAAGGTTCACTTTCAAAAGCTACGAAAATGACATTTAACCAAATATATCCGATAAAAACGTATTTAGGGCTTCCGATCTCAGTTTTCGCACTAACGAGAACTCTAGCACCTAACCTTGGTCTAGATACTCGGCTAACTAAAAGTTGAGCTCTACATCTAGGTTTTCTAAGGTTTTGGCTAAAAGAAAAGTTGATAGAAATGGAGAAAAGTACAAGATCAAGCTCAAGTCATCACAAATCTGACTGAAACTTGCTCCACTCACCACAGAGCTCGTCTAGGGTTTGGGAAGCGACGTCCTCCTCCTTGACCAGCTGCTCCACGAGCTCCAGAACACCGGAGGGAAAGCTCGAGGGAGGGGGAGAGAGCTCCATGGGAGAGAGGGCTTGAGAGGAAGAGTTAGAGGGTGAGGGTGAGAGTGAGAGGGTGTGAAGTGAGAGGGGGGAGAGTGATACGGCTGGGGGAGGAGGCTTAGATAGGAAGACACCAAGTGCTGAGGTGGCTGGGCAACGGGCAGCAGAGAGGGCTCTGCCCCCTGCCCGGTCGCCTCGGCCAAGAAGACGGCCAGTGGTCGGGCAGATCGCCGCCAAGGGCAGAAAAACCCCAAAAACCCCCAAAAAAACTCCAAAACTCACGAACCCTTCCCGGAAACCTTTAGGATAGATTCTAGGATAGCTAAAGAAGGTTTGAAAACTACGGTTGCTCGGAAGTTCTAACCACAACACGAAACACGATTTTGGAGCAAAAACTAAAACGAAACAAATCAAGCAAACAAATCCAAAAATAATTAACTCCAAATTGAATTCCAAATAACTCTCAAAGGATAATTAACATTTAAAAAGGCAAGTACAAACTCAGGATGTTACAGTTCTACCCCCCTTACAATAATCTCGTCCTCGAGATTACAAGGATTCAGAAAAGAAAGATGGAAACTCGGATTGAAAACGATCTTCACGTTCCCAGGTTGCTTCTTCTTCGGTGTGATTACTCCACTGAACTCGAAGCATCTTGATTACGAGATTACGAGTAAATCGTTCAGCTTCGTCCAGAACGCGAATTGGATATTCACGGTATGTAAGATCTGGTTGAAGTTCAATTGCATCCAGAGGAGTGAGTTCAGTAGTAACTCGAAGACACTTCTTCAACTAAGAGACATGAAACACGTCATGCACATCCGCAAGTTGAGGTGGAAGCTCCAACTGATAAGCTACTTCACCCTTCCTTGCAAGAATGCGATACGGACCGACGTATCTCGGCGCTAACTTTCCGCGAACTTGGAATCACTTCGTGCCACGTAACGGCGACACCTTAAGATAGACAAAATCGTCTACATTGAAGCTCAGATCACGGTGGTGATTATTAGCATAGCTCTTTTGTCTAGACTTAGCTTCTTTCAACCGATCGCGAATTAGCCTGACTTGCGTCTTAGCTTCCTGAATCACTGTGGGTCCAAAGAACTTTCTTTCACCGACTTCGGACCAGAAGAGAGGAGTTTGGCATTTTCTTCCATACAGTGCTTCAAACGGAGACATTTGAAGGCTTGCTTGATAGCTATTATTGTAGGAAAACTCAGCAAATGCTAAACACTTTTCCCACTTCGAGTTATACGAAAGAATACAAGCTCTGAGCATGTCTTCAAGGACTTGATTTGTTCTTTCAGTCTGTCCATCCATTTGGGAATGGTAAGCTGTGCTGAAGAGCAGCTTAGTCCCTAGGAGTTCATGCAAATTTTTCCAGAACCGCGAAGTGAACTGGGGTCCACGGTCAGACACAATGGTTTTAGGAATTCCATGTAGTCGGACAATATGGTTCAGGTAGAGTTCTGCAAGTTTAGCTCCATTATGGGTAACGCGTACCGGTATGAAATGAGCAACTTTGGTTAACCGGTCGATGATTACCCAAATAGAGTCATGGCCATTAGCTGATTTTGGCAGGCTAGTGATGAAGTCCATTCCAACCTCATCCCATTTCCACTCCGAAACCTTCAAGGGTTGAAGCAGTCCAGCTGGTCGTTGGTGCTCTGCTTTAACTCGCTGACACATGTCACAATGGCGACGTACGCGGCGATATCCCTTTTCATACCAGGCCACCAAAACTTCTTTCGAATATCTTGGTGCATTTTTGTGCTTCCAGGGTGGATTGACAACGGAGTCTCATGAGCTTCTTTCAAGATCAATTCTTTGATCTCCTGATCATTCGGGACATAAATTTGATATCCACGCATGATCAGACCATCAACTCGTTCTGAAAACTCCGATGACGCGCTTTCTTTCAAATTGCGCTTGATCTCAGCTACTCCTTCATCTCTCAACTGAGTAGCCTGAATTTGGGTTTCTAGGGCAGGTCGTAGGGTTAATGTAGCCACAAATCCTTCCCCTACCCTCTCCAAATTGAGTCTACGAAACTCATCCAGTAACTAGGGTTGACAAACACCCAACAAGGTATCACTAGTGTGTAGCTTGCGACTGAGGGCATCAGCTACCACATTAGCTTTTCCTGGATGATAATGGATTCCCAAATCATAGTCTTTGATTAGCTCCAACCATCGGCGTTGTCTCAAGTTTAGATCTGGTTGGGTGAAAAAGTATTTCAGACTCTTATGGTCGGTAAATATCTCAACTCGGTTTCCGATGAGATAATGACGCCATAACTTAAGAGCATGAATTACGGCAGCCAATTCTAGATCATGAGTCGGATAATTGGCTTCATGAGGTTTCAGTTGGCGTGAAGCATACGCCACGACTTTTCCTTCCTGCATCAGCACACAACCAAGACCCTGACGTGAAGCATCACAGAATACGTCAAAGTTTTTGTGCACATCAGGCAAGACAAGAATTGGAGCTGTCGTAAGCCTTCGCTTCAACTCTAGGAAACTAACTTCACAAGCTGACGTCCACTCAAACTTCTTCTCCTTCTTGAGCAACTCAATCATTGGCTTGGAAATTTTGGAAAAGTTTTCAATGAATCGCCGATAGTACCCGGCTAACCCAAGAAAACTTCGGACTTCGGGAACAGTCCGTGGCTGTTCCCAGGCAAGTACATCCTTCACCTTGCTAGGATCAACAGCAACACCTCCTTCTGAGAGAACGTGGCCTAAGAAGGCAACTTCTTTGAGCCAGAACTCACATTTGCTGAACTTGGTATACAGCTGATGTTCACGCAGTTTATCAGCACTAAATGCAGATGGAGTTCATGCTCCTGCTCACTCCGAGAATAGATAAGAATGTCATCAATGAACACTACCACAAATTTATCTAGGTATTCCATGAATACCTTATTCATGAGATTCATGAATGTGGCTGGTGCATTGGTGAGTCCAAAAGAAACTACTGTATACTCGTACAAACCATAACGAGTAGTAAACGCAGTCTTCTGGATATCTTCCGGTCGAATTTTGAGTTGAAAGTACCCCAGTCTCAATTCAATCTTAGAAAAGACTCGAGCTCCATTTAATTGATCAAACAGATCATCAATCCGAGGAAGAGGATACTTATTTTTGATAGTGACTTCGTTTAAAGATCGACAGTCCACGCACATGCATAAACTACCATCTTTCTTCTTGACGAAGAGCACTGGACTACCCCATGGAGACAAATTAGGGTGAACAAAACCCTTAGCTAAATGATCCTTGAGTTGTTTCTTCAACTCCAACAACTCATCAGAGGGCATCCGATACGGACGTTTGGACAATGGTGCTGTTCCTGGCAGCAAGTCAATAACAAACTCCATATCCCGATTTGGGGGCAATCCCGGTAATTCTTCAGGAAACACATCAGGATACTCCCAGACCATTGGTACTTGACTTAATTCCGGCACAGAAAGCGAATGGACAGAAGCCTTAAGCACATTTGATCGTCTGGAGTAATACTTAGTCTGGATTCCATCCGAATTCACCAGAGAAATGGAACGATTTGCGCAATCAATATGTCCTTGATTTTGAGATAACCAATCCATCCCAAGGATAACATTGAGTCCAGGGGTATCTATCTGAATTAGATTTCCCAAAAATAGAACTTCATTGATCACTATGGGTACTCTAAGGCATATGCGCTCAGCTCGCATAACTGAACCAGGAGAATAGACTAACATTGGATCTCACAATCTGTTAGTCTCAACCTTATGTTTCAAAACAAACTTTGAAGAAATGAAAGAATGCGAAGCGCTCGAATCAAATAAAACCAAAGTGGGTACTGACTGTATGAGAAACATACCAACTACCACATCTGGAGCATTACTGGCCTCCTCCGCGGTCACTAGGTTAAGTCGACCACGGACTTGACTCGGGGCTACTTTTTGGCTAGAACGCCCTCCTAAGTGTCCACCACGCCCGGTTACAGAACCTTGCGGGCGAATCGGACCGCTTGGAACTTGAGGTCGAGCAGCAACAGGACGTTTACTTGGACAAACAGTAGAGATATGTCCCTTCTCACCGCAAGCATAGCAGGTGAGTGCGGCCATCCTGTCCTGCCCTCCACGATTCTGTCCTCCGCAGCCAGAAGGTTGAGCCGCAGACAGAACAGGTTGGGGAAAGTTCCTCTGGGATCGTGGAGGCGGCGATGCCATGGACTGAGCACTGACGGTTTGCCCAGAACGCGGTCTCGAAGTACCGGCACCGGTAGATTTCCGAGCCATCCACTTACGCTTCCGGCTCTCCAAAACTGCCTTGCCGCTGTCCTCTACACAAATCGCCTTGTCCACAAGTACTTGCATATTGGGGATGTCAAGTGGTGCGAGCGAATGACGAATCTCCTCGTTGAGATGTTGACGAAACAAGGAGACTTTTCGAGCTTCTCTCGGGACCTCATCTGCTACATAGCGAACCAGATAATTGAACTTATGCAGATAGTCCATCACTGACATAGACCCCTGACGAAGATCATAGAACTCTCGTTTCTTTATCTCCATCAGACTAGCAGGAATGTGCGCTGCATGAAAGGCTCCTTTAAAATCCTCCCAAGTCATGACCTGACCAGGTGGACGAATCGCCTTAATACTACCGCACCAAGCTGCTGCTGCGCCTTGGAGATAGTAAGCAGCGTACTGAACCTTCTCCTCGTCAGTACACCTCACGAGGTCGAGTTTATCTTCAACATCGCGAAGCCAATCGTCTGCATCCAAAGGATCGGTCGCTGATGAGAAGTTTGGCGGGCGAGTTCGCTGGAACTCGACCAACCTCGATTGGGGTTGCATTGCTGCCAAACCACCATAAGCAGTGGCACCAAGGTTCTCAGAATTCTGCACCAACCGCTCCAACAAGCGGGTCTGCATAACAAGAACATGGGCCATTGACGGAGGTGGAGGTAACTCTTCACTTTGGGCATCGTGATGACTAAGCGATGACTCCCGATTACCTACTGGCCAATTAGAGTGATGAGATCCTTAGCTACGGGATCTGGCCAAAGGTGGATCATGACGCTCCGGATTTGGCATTGCTACAACTGGTTCTTGGCTATTCTGAGCAACACCCCGGGTCATCACCGAACGATCAACACGTCTCTTCGGTGGCATCCTGTTGACACAAAGACTTAGAGACAAGTACCACAAGAGCCCATCGAAGAACGCGGGGATTTGCACAACAATTGCGAAACTCAAACACAATCCATCACATAGCAATACAAAATTCAAAATATGTATCACAGTGAAAGGATTGCAAGGCGATAGATTTACAGATGATAACTTAGCATGTCTCTTCGCGCTACAGGGGGTTATTTACAACACCACCGACATCAACTACCACCAGTTCCACGGGAGTAATTACAACAAAAGGTTTCTTCCACCAGCTTGTAATTATAACAAAAGCGAGCTGTAGATGATTTATTTGATCAGCTCAAGGGAGCCCAGATCTTCTCCAAAATAGATCTGAGGACAGGATACCACCAGTTGAAAGTGAGAAAACAAGACAGGGAAAAGACCGCATTTACAACCAGATATGGATTATACGAGTTTTCAGTGGTCCTGTTTGGACTCACCAACGCCCCGGCATACTTCATGAACCTGATGAACAAAGTGTGCATGGGGTTTCTAGACCAGTTCGTCGTGGTATTCATAGACGACATTCTGGTATATTCGAAGAATTAAGAAGAGCACGCCAAGCACCTATATCAACTATTACAAAAGCTTAGAGAGCATCAGTTATATGCCAAGTTCTCTAAATGCGATTTTTGGAAGAGCGAGATCGCATTCCTAGGGCATATCGTCACTAAGGATGGAGTTAAAGTGGACCCAGCAAAGGTGGAAGCAGTCAAAGAATGGAAACAACTGACATCAGTGACAGAGGTCAGGAGTTTTCTTGGACTAGCAGGATATTACCAAAGGTTCATTGAAGGATTTTCAGAAATTACTAAGCCTCTGACGCATCTTCTAAAAAAGGATAGCCCTTACAAATGGACCAAGAAATGCGAAGAAAGTTTTCAGGAATTAAAGACAAGACTGACATCAACACTAGTGCTCATTCTACCTAACACAAGTAAGGATTTCCAGATATATTGTGATGCATCCAAGAGAGGACTAGGTTGTGTACTCATGCAGGATAAGAGAGTAGTTGCTTATGCTTCTCGGCAGCTAAGACCACACGAGGAGAATTATCCGACACATGATCTAGAGCTAGCAGTAGTGGTTCATGCTCTGAAGATTTGGAGGCACTACCTACTGAAAATAATTATGAAGTATTCTCTGACCATAAGAGCTTGAAGTATGTATTCACTCAACCAAACTTGAACATCCGACAAAGAAAATGGTTGGAATTGATAAAAGATTATGACTTAGATATCTAGTACCACCCAGGGTAGGCTAACGTGGTAGCCGACGCTTTAAGTAGGAAGGCGTGCCACCACTTAGCATTAACTACAGACCGCTCCCCGCAATTAGAGACTGAAATGCAACAATTGAATCTACATGTGGTAACAGAAGGATCAATTTCTACTCTCACAATTCAATCAGACCTCCTAGATCAGATTAAGTTAGCACAACAGACAGATGTGGAAGTTCAGCCCGAGCCACAAGAGCTTGTATTGTGCTCAGGATGGTCAAGCGCAGTTAAATAGGCATGGAGTGATCGACTTTGGTCGTTGGCTCATGAATTCGATTCACGGTCAGCTAGAAGCAAAGTGTGTTAGCAAGAATCAAGGGCTTTCGGCGGGTGGTAGGGGACACAGGCAGCATGGCTACTAAGTTCCAAGGGCTCGGCATTGATGAGTCAGGGCTCTGGTAGAACAAATCAGCATCCTAAGTGATCACGGACGACGCTGGCAGAGTCCATGGCGGCCTCGGTAGAGAGAAAAAAAGGGAAAAACGTTCGCCACTGCAGAGAAGCAACGCAACGTGGTGGAAGTATCCTGCAGTGCAAGCATGGGCGAGGACCGGCTGCCGTGGCAACGAAATCGGAAGAGAACCATCGCCGCAGCAGCGATTCGGCAGAGCACGCGCGTGAGGGTGCTGTCGCGGCAGAGAAAAGAGGGGAAGGAATGGTTGACGTGGCAAGCGGCTGCCACAACGTGGCGGAGGAGGCCTGAGCGAATGAGCACAAGTGGCGTGACTGCTGCCACGGCAAGGAATCACAAGAAAATGGTCGCTGCGGCAGAGTTTCGGCAAGGACGCCACACGTTGAGAGAAAGAAGAGGAGAATAGTGAAGGGAAAAGGGGGGGTGACTGTCAGTGGGCCATGGGGTCCACGGGCAAAGGGTAAGAGTTGAATGCACACTGCCAGGTTGGGGCTACATGGCTAGGGCCCACTTGGCAGTGAAAAGTAAAAAAGGGGGAATTTCAATTATCTGTTTTTGTGGACAGCAAGCACATTCTAATTTATTTGAGGCACTAAATCATATTAGAAATTTTTGTAAATTTTTATGGAGGATCTTAGAGACATACTTGAACAAAAATTTCAAGTCAAAACGATTCATAATTATGTTAATAAAATTCTAACATTGCTCTAGGTCCAAATAACAATATGTTGTTTTTGACTTGTTGAGGCAAGCAAAATGAATCACCAGAGCGTCTCAGTTGCGCATTGTTTTTGCCCGTTCATACAACGCTTCTCCGTTCGACACATCAGCGCCTTCATGACCCACGCGATTGAGTAAGTTGTTGGAACCAAGCCAGGAAAAACCACGAAATCAATCAAACCCAGTTAAACTTTACGACAGGCCGATACTGAACTTTCGTCGGCAAAGCAAGTTCTGAACCTTGCCGGACGAGAAACAGTACAATAGCTAACCCGATCGCAGAGCAACAATAGCGGAGATCACACAGATTTGCCTGGCAATAATACGGCCAGCTTTTCTGGGTTCTATTTATAGTCTTCTAACAAGCAAAACTAACTATTCCATCAAAACTCCAAGGTCTGTTCCGTCCGGCCGGAAGACTTCCTGGAGTTTGATTACATGCACGCATACTTCTGAACTGAACTCGGTTAAGTAACTAACATAAGCGAGTCAGCGACGCCTGAACCCAAACAGCTGGGGCGAGCGACGGCAACGTTTGCTTGGTATTTTGGGTGTTGCGGTTGTTGGCAAAACGAGAACCAACCAAGTTAGCGTTTCTTCCTTGTTTTTCGCTTTAGGTTGTTCCAGGAGTAGTTGGGCACGAACTTTACCTCCCTTGTAGCGGTCAGTGTGGCGCTAGTTAGCCGGTGTGAGTGCGTGGTGTGACGTCTAACTCGGGTAGGTTGTTGCCGAGAGTTAAGGGTGTGTTTGGTCAATAAAGATGATGGGAAAAAACCAGAAAAGTGTAGCAGTTTCGAGCAGCACAAAACTCTCGCGTTCCTCTATTCTGCGTACTCTGAATTTAGTCTTAATTCTTAAGGTTACTGTAGTCCTTCAGGCAAGCGCATTTTTCTTGAGAGATCGCAGTGCTCGTGAGGCTGCCAGAAGAAGCAATCAGGATGGAGCAAGTTTTGTCTTCATGAAGAAGCTCTATGGGCTGCTTCACAGCGGCGGGGCAGATGAAAATGTAAGATCGATCAGCATTTCTGCATAGATTGTTTTCTTCTAGTTACTTCAACTGTGTTTGGAATCATAACTTTTGTCTCTAAAGGATGAACATTAGGCACAGTATAACCGAAAATAGAATTCTGATGCTTCTCACTCTAAAGACGATTACAATTCGTTACCGTCTTCAGTTGCAATGCTAATTCTGTTCCAACATTTGTATAGTTAGATGAGGCATCGAGGACTCTTTTGATGAGGATGCTAGATGATGCCACCCAGCAGGCTCTCCTGAGGCAGGCAAAGGTAATTCATTTCGTGCAATGGCAAAGTGCAGCACTAATCACTTCAACCTCGTTTGTTATGGGCAAATGCTGATCAACAGAAAGGTCGTCTGTTTGCAGCTAATATCTCCAGCGCTGGAGAGGAAGCTCTCCATCCAATCAGATCGCCCGACATGTGACGACAAGCCACGCCTAAGGCTCCATGCCAGCGAGAAATCCCGTCGGCTTACGTTGCAAAGCTCGGTGCGAAGTCGAGACGGCCACAACGTCCACGACCATCGCCGTGCAAGAGACGAACGTCTCCTTGCTCGGGTCGCATCCAACCGCTTGTCAAGAATGGGAATGCCACTACACCATCCCTATCCAGAGGAACGCCTCAGCCCCCGCCGTTCATCCAAAGCCGCAAGGACGCGTTGCTGCGGCATGTTGGAACAAAACAGTAAAAAATTTTGGAGCAATTTCCCCCCGGGGACGGAGATGAGGATGACTGTCCTACCATAGAGATGTTGTGGTGTCGCCCAAGTGTTAGTACAATAACATTTATCGTGAACTATATAATTATTGGAGCAATTATTGAGGTTACTGTAGTTCGCCAGCCAAGCGCATTTTTCTTGAGAGATCGCAGTGCTCGTGCGTGTGTGTGTGTTCCAACAGTTTTGGTATAAAAAAATGTTGCGTTTGTTGGAGTTAATCTTGTAACAGAGTCCGAGTTTTAGGAAAGGTTGTTCAGGAAAGTATTGGAGTAGAATAAGGAAATATGAGATGGAGTAGGACAAGGGAGTAGAGTCTTGTTCTATTACTTTGCATGTAGTTTTAGTATAAATATAGGGGTAGGGTTGAGTTTTGTAAGTACGAAGCAAGCGAGCAAGCGAGAAATAAAGAAGAGAAAATTGCCCCAAAATTTTCTTGGGTATCCTGTTCCAACAATTGGTATCAGAGCTCCGGGTTCGAAACCCTAGCTGCTGCCCCCGGGAGGAAGATACCCGGGGGTGGCCAACCGGGTCAGATGGCACTGCAAGGCATACGTCTGCGCGGACCAAAGGCTGGCAGCAACTCGCAGTTGTTGCGCACGGCCTGAGACGTTGCAGGCGAGGTACGCGCGGTCAGGAACGCAGGCACGGGTAGCGTCGGGCTGTGGGCATTGGCGACGTGCAGAAGGTCGATCTCCAGGTGGTGCAAGAAATCGCGCTGATCCGTTCGGCGGTAGGAAAATATGTTCAGTAGGAAGTTTTGACCGTGTCTTGATTCTTGAGCTCCGCGTGGATGATCCGTGAGCGAAGCTGAGAGGTAGATGTTGTCCTTGGGCTTGGGGATGTTGTAGTATGGTCTGTGCAAGCAAAAAAGAAGTCAATAGAGAGATTAGAGAGAGAAAAAAGGGAGAAAAGGAAGAGTTGAGGTCTACCGCGTGGCGATCAAGGAGAGAAGGAGGCTGTTGGAGTTGAAAAGTGATGTGCGGCGGAAGCACGTGAAGTCGTGAACTCGTGCGACCAGCTCAAGGAGGTCCCCGAGTACACGATAGCAAAACCGGTTAGTGTCCAAGAAAAATCTGTGTGGTTTTTCTTAATCTACTTTGTGAGTTTGATTGTTACTCTGTGTGAGCTTCAATCAATCGTGTGTTCAAGGGAAATCTGTGTGGTTTTTCCTTGATCTACTGTGTGAGTTTGATTGTTACTCTGTGTGAGTCTCAATCAATCGTGTTTATACTCTGTGTGAGTATTCTGTGTGTTTATACTCTGTGTGAGTATTCTGTGTGTTTAATACTCCGTGTGAGTATTTTGTGGGCTTATACTCTGTGTGAGTATTTTGTTGATTTGGGAAGATGTCTTCATTGCCGGCATGTAAGACTCCAGGATCTGGTGAGAGCACGGATCTGGTGGGAGCACTGTGAAGAAGCCATCTTTTTTGGGTGGTGAAGAAGAAGGCGAAACTCCTTGAAGAGGCGTTCATGGTGAAGAAGAAGGCGAAACTTCTTGAAGAGGCGTTCATCGTCATGTGTCGAGTAAAAGAGTCAGTGTTAAAATTAGATGTTACAAGATTACGGGGGTGAATGTTGGAGTTAATCTTGTAACAGAGTCCGAGTTTTAGGAAAGGTTGTTCAGGAAAGTATTGGAGTAGAATAAGGAAATATGAGATGGAGTAGGACAAGGGAGTAGAGTCTTGTTCTATTACTTTGCATGTAGTTTTAGTATAAATATAGGGGTAGGGTTGAGTTTTGTAAGTACGAAGCAAGCGAGCAAGCGAGAAATAAAGAAGAGAAAATTGCCCCAAAATTTTCTTGGGTATCCTGTTCCAACAGCGTTGATCTTTCGGGACGTTGTCGAACCTGTTCTTAGGCATATGGAATCCACGCTTATCCTGAAGGGAAAAAAATGTAAATATCAAAAGGAAACAATTTTGGTTCTGTTCGCGCTAAAAACGTGAAGGAGGGTTTTCGGCCTCGAACACACAAGACAAACGCCGGGTTTGCAGAGCATGCCAGTCAATTTGACCTAAAATTGACAAGGTAAAGTTTGTAATTTGATCAAAGCCGATAAATAAGGATCTATCGGCTTTTCGCTAGTCGGCTAGAACCGATTAGGAGATAACTAGATCAACCGGTTACAATTGATCCGGATACAAGGTAAAAAATCGGTTTCGGGAAGGCGATGCGCAACAAAACGAAGCAGATCAAACCTGGGTGAAATCGGCAAAAATCAACAATCGGCGATGCGCAACTATGTTATTTCCGTCGACTTGCAGAGAGATCTATGAAAGCTAAAACAATGTAAAAGAAAAGCTTGTAAAAAAAAATAGATGTGTGTTGTTGGATTGATGCTTTCTCCGTTTGACGTCTATCCCCTTTTATAACACTCCTGGCCGATCCGAGTTGTACATGGATACGGTGAGTTTACCCGTGTCGACCTCCAGTCTGATTTCCTTTCCTTTTAAAAACGGATTCCTTTTCCGATTCGTTTACCGATTCCTTTTTATACGAACGTTTCTTTTCCGATTCAGACTGATTCCAATGTATGCCAGATTTTGGTGTAAACATATGCCCCCCGTTTTTGAAAGGTAGCTTGATATCTTTCAAAAATTCCTTCGCCCTTTTTTCGTGATCGGCTTGTCGTTTAAGATTCACCTTGGTAACTTCCCCATTAATGGCGCCGCAATGCCCTCGGTGCGTTTTTAATGCAGCAACTGTTCCCGCCTTTTCACCTTTTTCACCGGGGTATAAATATGAGGTCCCCCCTGCGGTCATTTTCACCCTGGCGTGCTCTCGCTCATCTTGAAATCGGCTTCTCTCCGTGTCAATCCCCTCTTTCCGTCGCATCGGCTGAAATGGACGCATCCCAGGTACTCATTCCGATCTCAGATAGCGACCATCAGTATTTTCTAGGCCCAATAGGAACTATAGAAACCGATACGGTTGTTGGAGACGAGATCCCTAGACTCCCTTTGTCGGCTCCTGGCTACAACATTAAGGAATGGACCAAAAGCTTTAGGGCTTGGCCGACAGCTCTCAAGGGCTGGAGGTCCTGGTATATTAGAGTATCGGCCCAAAAGAAGGCGGAGTGGGAAGGAATGGGTATTGCTGAGTGTATTCCCATGTCCTTAGCCGCTCCAGAACCTAATGAATCCTTAGTAGCCGCCGCTTGCTATTTTTGGTCGGATTCCTTTAACGCCTTCTTTTTCCCAACTGGTCCTATCGGCCCAACCCTCCTAGACATGGCCGAATTGTGCTGCCTTAGGCCTGATGGAGACCAAATATCGGCTTTTAGCGGGAAACCTCAGTATAAATTGACCAGAAAAAAGGGAGAAGGTTGGTCCAGATATATACAAAATAACAACAAAGTAACCGGCCCTGTATCGGATGAGGAACATGTAGCTTTCCTCAACTTATGGCTAGACCGATTCCTCTTCTGTGGCGCTTCCTTAGGACCAACCCAGGTTTATCAATTTATGTCAGAGCAACTAGTCATGGGTTGTCGGCTAGCTTTAGGGAAATCTTTGTTGGGGGCTGTGTACCATATGATGCATATCACCCGGAGTCAGCTTTTTACCGGCAATGGCTCCTATGTCGTAGGCAATATTGGTGGCCCACTTTGGTTTATCCAGATCTGGCTTTACTGCGTTTTCGGCCGCCTCATTATCCCGGATCCTTCGGAAGAATCGGCTTTCCCAATAGAAGATTTTCCTGAAGGCGCAACTCCCAGATTCCAGCCTAGCCGATCTCCAGGCGAAAAATTCATCATGTGTTCGTCTGATGAACCCAAAATCTCCCCTGCTGGCTTTCATAAGTACTTGTCCTTCTTTTTGAACCTTAACCAAGCCACTTTTAATCATAGAGACTTTTTTTCGTATAGCCAATTAGCCGATCTCCCATGGCCTTCTTTTCTTCGTTTAAATTCTGATAGCTCTCTAATGCCCCAGTCCACCCTTGATCTGCTTCCTCTGCTGATTTCTCCTTGCATTCTTCACGTCGGCTTGAGTACCCGAAATAGAACATTTCAGCCGACCTATGAGTTCTATCACCCTTCAGTGTATGCACGCCAGCTGGGTTTTGGACAAACAATTCCTTGCCTTCCTTTACTTAACATGATCAAGCCACGAAACAAAGTCACTAACATTACTGCGGCGGAGCTTATTATCAAACTAGCTGATGAGCTCCATGTGGTGGACTTGCCTTTCCTCGTGCTGAACACACGCCGATCAGGCCAGTTTACCTCGTGGTGGGCTTCCATAGCCGAGTCGCTCCTGCGGAGGCGTTCTATTCATGAGGTCTTGTCCTCTTTTCTCCCTGGCTTTCAAGAGCCGACGGAGACCGCCGCTGGGTCTAGCTCGAGTTCAGGCTATGCTAACTCATCTTTAGAGGTATTTTCATTTTGATATGTTTATTGAAATAAGATTTTCATCGGCTTAACCATATCTTTTTGCCTTTTTCAGACTAGCAAAAGGTCGACTCCAGCGCAAACCGTATCGGCCGACGACCGTTCGAAATGGCAAAGGCCGTCGACCCCTCTTGCTGGTTTATCTTCTGGCACGTTGAGGGTCAATAGCCCATCACTATCAGATCTTGCCGAGCAGCATACTAAGAGTACGTCCAGTTCCATTTTTGCTTAGATTTCTTTTGTAGGCGAAGTTCCATGCTTGCTGTCGGCTAACCCCATGTTTGCCATTTTTTCAGAAAGAAAGAACAGCCGTAGAGTCGTTATCAAACGATCTCCAAAACCTGCGGGTCGTGATGCAGCATCATCCCTAACTGGATCGGCTACTGCGGTTAGCTTCGACCCTTATCTTGATTTTTGTCTTTGTTTTTCTTATCTTATCATAAAGTATTTCTCAGGAAACCCCTTCCGTCCAGTTGTTGGAAACTATAGCCGATGCTGAGAAGACCCAGACAGATGTGCCTGTCTTGTTGGCTCCGGCTCCTGCTCCGTCATCCGCTCCCTCGACTCCAAAACCTGCTTCTGACCCAGTACCGTCAACGGACCCAGCCGATCTTTTAGGTTTTTCTCTGGATGAGCTCGACGACCCGGAAGTGTTAGCCACTGACGACTATCCAGCCGACATCCAGCACATAATAGCGGCCTCTGCGCCAGCATCGGCTGTTGTTACCGCTGAGCCGGGTATGCAGGAGCGACTCAATCGCCTTCTGGACGAAGTGATGCAGCCAGAGGTGGCTCTTCTGGCCAACACCCAACCTTTGAGAAACGCTATGGCGGCCATGCAAGCCGATCTTCCTTCTGCAGCCATGAATGCTTTGCTAGAAGTATGTCATCTGGATGCTCGTCGGCTAGACGTGGAATCGGCCAAAGCAAGAGTTGAACAGAGGAAGGCCCAGCAAGCCAACCAACAGATCCTGGACAAGCTTATAGCAGATGCAAAACTCCGGAAGGGAGCGTTTGACCAGGGTGCTGCTGCGCTAAAATTGGCTAAGAATAAGGCCCAAGAGCTGGAGTTATCCAAGAGGAAACTTGAAGAACAGCTGGCTTTGGTTACAAAAGAACTTTCAGATTGCCAGATCGGCATTACCGATGCGACGTCTTCACTGGCGGCTCAGAGACAGCAAATCCGTGAAGTTTTCACCAAAGTCAAGAATCAATCAGCTAAGATGATCCCAATTCCGGGTGATGCAAAAGCCGATGAACAACTAATAGATAGCGTTCAAGCTACTATTGGTAGGGCGGCTGCAGCACTATCGGCTTTGGGAGCCCATCTGCCTGGTTTCGGGCTTCATTGAAGACAGTATTGTTTCTTGAACTGATGTGTAGTACCGGCCGTGTAGCCGATTTTTGTAAACTGCTTAATCTGGTGGATGATGAATGTTTGCTTCTGACTCGGTCGGCTGTATGACCGATTTATATGCATGTTTTTGTAACTGGTCCTGATGCTTTTCTTCCTGTAGTTAGGACCCGACCCATATGCTGGGGTAACACGCTTTTAAGTATTTTCCGTTGATTGTTTTAGGTAACACGAATCCGTCTAAGGACTCCAGTATATATGAATTTCCACCAATTGGCCGATTTATCTTGTAAGGACCTTCCCACGTTGGGGACCATTTACCGAATCGATTGTCCTTAGACCCGATTGGCAACACGGTTTTCCATACCAAATCGGCTTGATTAAACGATTTTAAAATCACCTTTTTATTATATGACTTGGCAACCCTCTCTTTATTCCTTTTAAGCCGATCTAGTGTGATCAGCCTTAGTTCAGCCAAATCATCTAGATTGTCAAGCATCGCTTGTTTGTATTCATCGGCTGATACCTTATCTTGCTCATATAGCCTTACTGAGCCGATGTTGATTTCCACGGGCAAGACGGCTTCTTGTCCGTATACCAACTGAAAAGGTGACAATTTAGTTGATCCGTGATGAGATAGCCGATAAGCCCATAAAGCCTCCGATAGCGTTGAATGCCATTTCCTCGGCTCTTCCTCAATTTTTCTTTTTATCAGCTTTATTAATGTCTTGTTTGACGATTCGGCCTGTCCATTGGCCTGAGCGTAGTAAGGGGAAGAGTTGAGTAATTTTACCCCAAGACTTTCCGCAAAACTTTTGAACTCGTTGGACATGAACACAGTCCCTTGATCAGTAGTAATTGTCTGTGGAATTCCAAACCGATGGACGATGTGTTCATTTACAAAGTCGATCAGCTCTTTGCTAGTAACCTTCTTGAGTGGTACAGCCTCAACCCATTTTGAGAAATAATCTGTGGCTGCAAGGATAAATTTATGTCCTTTGCTGGATGACGGAAATATTTGGCCGATTATGTCTAGACCCCATCCTCTAAATGGCCATGGCTTGATGATCGGATGCAAAGCTGATGCTGGTGCCGACTGTATGTTACCAAACTTTTGGCATGTTTGGCATCCTTTATAATATTTGAAGCAATCTTCTAACATCGTCGGCCAAAAATATCCTGTTCGTCTCAGTATCCACTTCATCTTATGAGCCGATTGATGTGATCCACAGATGCCTTCATGGACTTCACCCATCGCTACTTTTGCTTCCTCGGTTCCCAGGCATCTTAACAACAAACCTTCCATAGTCCGAAAGTATAACACATCTTCTAGCAGAACATATTTGAGTGTTTTGCGCCTGACCTTCTGCTCGGTCGGCTTGGATGGATCTGACAAATAATCCCTTATCTCTGTTCTCCAGTCGACAGGGTGAACACATAAAATCGGCCAAACGTTTAGCCCCATTGGTCCCTGTAGGCTCTCAATCTTGTACCCGTCGTTGCATCGGTATTCTCCTTTGACTTGCTGTACAATTAACATCGAGTCTCCAAAAGCTTCGACGTCTTTCACCCCGATGCTATCTAGCAATTGTAGACCTCTTAGCAATGCTTCGTATTCTGCTTGATTATTTGAACATCGGCTATTTAGCCGATACATGAAGTCATACTCCTGTTTTCTAGGTGAAATCAATATCACACCGATGCCTTCGCCTTCCTGGCAAACGGATCCATCAAAATACAGCTGCCAAGGAGTCATATCAGCTGTTCCTGTCAATGTTTCACTTCCTGTGATAAAATCGGCCACAGCTTGTCCTTTCACAGATTTAGCCGACTCATAGGTTAACTCGAACTCTGTTAAGGCGTATGCCCATTTACCGAGCCGACCCCGTAGAATCGGCGCCGATAATATGTACTTGACTACGTCGGTTTTGCATATTATGACGCATTTGGAAGCCAGCATATAATGTCTTAATTTGGTGCAAGCGAAATACAATGATAAGCATAATTTTTCTACTAGGGGATACCTGGTTTCTGCATCTAAAAGACGTCGGCTTAAGTAAAATATTGCTCGTTCCTTCCTATCGGCTTCTTGTGTTAAAACTGCTCCAATCGAATCACCTTCAGCCGATATATATAGTCTAAAAGGTATACCATGTTTTGGTGCGGTCAATACTGGTGGACTCATCAGATAACCCTTTATGTCGTCGAAGGCTTTTTGTTGATCGGCTTCCCATTTGAATTCTTGGTTGTCTTTAATTTTCAGCAGCGGTGTGAAGGCCCGAATACGCCCTGACAAGTTTGAGATGAAACGTCGCAAGTAGTTGATTTTCCCAATCAATACCTGCAACTCCTTTTTGTTTGCCGGCGGTTTAGTATCGGCTATGGCTTTTACTTTGGCTTGGTTTACTTCAATTCCTCCTTCATGCACCGTAAACCCAAGAAATTGTCCAGCCGATACTCCGAAAGCACATTTGAGAGGGTTCATTTTTAACCCATGTAACCTTGTGCTTTCGAACATCTTTTCCAGATCGGCTAAATGTTGCCAGTCTTCTTTGGATTTTACCACTACGTCGTCAATGTATATTTCCACGGTATTGCCGATCAAATCATGGAAAATATGGTTCATAGCACGCTGATAAGTAGCACCGGCATTTTTTAAACCGAAGGTCATAACTTTCCACTCATACAGCCCTAAAGCCCCCGGACATCTGAAAGCCGTTTTGGGTATGTCGGCTTCGGCCATGAATATCTGATTGTATCCGGCGTTCCCGTCCAAAAAACTTATGATTTTATTCCCAGATGCAGCGTCGATAAGCATATCGGCTATAGGCATCGGGTACTAAATCTTTGGTGTAGCTTTGTTTAAATCTCTAAAATCGACACATACCCTAAGTTTGCCATTTTTCTTTTTACAGGGGCGATGTTTGAGACCCATTCGCCAGATGTCGGCAGGGCCGGATAAACTTTGCCTCTAGCAATCGTCCTACTTCTTCCTTTATAGCGTCATATAATGTAGGATTAAATCGCCTAGGGTACTGTTTGAACGGCCGATACCCAGGTTTTATTGGTAGCCGATGTTCAACTAGCTGTCGGCTTAAGCCTGGCATCTCGTAATACTCCCACGCGAAGCAATCTCTATATTTCTTGAGTATTTCGACCAACTTTGCTTTATAACTGGGTTCTAATTTAGCACTTATAAACGTTGGTCTTTTGCTATCACTTTCCCCAATATCGATTTCTTCGAGCAAATCGGCAGAAGTAAATCCTAACCCTTTTCTTTCTTCTTCAAAGTCCTCAACAGCTTCCTCGTATTCTTCTTGCCGATAGCTTCTGGCCTTTTCCTGCAGCTTTGCTAGTGTCTTGTACTCCATCTTCTTACTACTTCGCGTCCGATCAAACGTGTTGGGTTTAACGCTGATCGGCTTGAATCCTGACTTCTCAACGCAGATAAAATCGCAATTGTCCAAGGCTTTTCCTGATATACATTCGGCTTCTTCGTGTGGCCAATTGGTGTCAGGGCTAGCCATGGCGATATGAGCCGATGTGTCGGCCGGTACGACTTCTACTGTATCATCGTTCCACTGCACCAATTTTTGGTGCATAGTTGATGGTATACAGCAATTGGCATGGATCCAGTCCCGCCCAAGGAGCACGCTGTAATTGCCTTTGGCTTCAATCACAAAAAATGCAGTCGGCAAAGTTTTATTACCGATCGCCGCTTCTGACACCATTACGCCTTTAGCCTCAGTTGGGTCTCCCGTGAAGTCATTTAGCACCATATTGGTCTTGATCAAGTCTTCATCGGCTTTACCCAATTTTCTGAAAGTACTTAACGGCATCAGATTGACTATCGCCCCGCCATCGACCAACATACGAGATATCGGTCGGCCATTAATATACCCTTTAGATATAATGGTTTTAGATGCCGATGCATGTCTTGTGGCTTTTCGAACACAGCGTCTGGTGCTCCGAGGCACAATTGGGCGAACACTCCTTCAGCTGATTCTTCGGTTTTGAACTCGACAGGTAGAGCGAATACCATGTTTATATCCATTGGTGGCGTATCATCTCGGATCATCGGAGAACCGGATTCGACCGATTGATCTGAATCACTATCGATCTGTTCCTTCTTTCTCCACTCCTTTTTCAAAACCGGTACAGGTCTCAACTTATTAAACATCCGATCCCTCTCGCTCTCCTTTTCGGCTTCCCTCTCTTCTTGTGTCTTTAATCGCTGAAGCCTCCTGCGTTGTGATTTGCTGAGACCCGAGGGGCACCACCTAGGTTTAGGTTCTATCGGCTTTCTTATCTTTCCAGCTAAATTGCTCATTTCGCTGTCAGATTCCATTCTGCTTGTGTTAGCCGATAATTCCTGATTTCGGGAGGACTCGCCTTGCTCTGATGTTGACAACCTTTCATAGATCGGCCTCCTACTTCTCACTTCTAGTCGATCGTGTATCGGTCTAGACAACCTGTCTTTAACATATTGGTTTGGCCGATATGCAGACGAGTGTTGCATAGGACAAGATACGACCGTTGGTAAGGTCATCCCCCTTTCCCAGCAAAACTGCCAAAAAGGACATTGCCGATGTTTCTCTTCTTCAGTTGTTGGTCAATGCGGCATATTCGGTTGCCAATAATAGTCGTCTGTCTTCTGGCCTGGTTGAAAACTCTGGTGTTGTCGAGTGTTACATCTTCGACTTATCCTTTCATACTTCCCCAGGAGTTGTGAGAAAGTCGGCTTTGGTTTGAACTCGACTTTTCTTGGAGCCCTCTCAGCCCGATACCATTTTCCGATTTCCAGGTCTCCTCTTGGTTTTACCGTCCGTGAGTTCTGTCCATTTTTATCGGCTTCTATTTGTATAGAGCCGATAGTAATCTGTACCATTTCATCTTTTGATCGTGCTTCAAATCTTTTAGTCGGCCTAACATCTTTCATAGGTCCTTTCCCTTTCTGTGAGCACTGCACCATGTTGACCTGGAAAGGATTCATATCTATTTGCATAGCCGATTCTTCCGCAAACTTTAACCTGCCATCGGCGATGGCCGTTTGAATATGTTGTCGAAAAATATTGCAATCGTTAGTGTTATGTGAAAATGAATGGTGCCATTTGCAGTACCTTCGCTTTTTAATTTCCTCGGCTGATGGGATGACGTGCCCTTCTGGTAACCTTATGAGTTTTTCTTGTAACAATAAATCAAATATTTTGTCACATTTTGAAATATCATATGAATACTTGACTTCCACCCTATTTTTCGTTGGCTTGAGCAGAGAGCATACGAGTGGCTTTTTAGAACCCTTGGTCCACTCGGCTATGTTCACCTCTGCTTCGTCCTCAGAAGTGTCGCCTGAATTGTAATCTACCATGTTTACTTTGGCCTTTTCATTGCCGTTTGGCTTAAACCTATCTTTAAACCCTTTGCTCTCTGCATATCGGCTTTCATGTGCCGATACGCGATGGAGTAGGTGGCCCAAGTCGGGGAACTCCTGGCCCGATAGTTTCTCTTTTAATGGCGGGATTAACCCTTGGAACGCTAGATCGGCCAATTGATCATCGGGTAATGTTACACTGAAGCATCTATTCCGTACGCCCCTAAATCTCTTGATATAATCGGAAACCGATTCGCCGTACTTCTGTCGGACTAAACTAAGATCAGAAATCCTAAGCTCCATAGTCCCCGAAAAGAAGTATTCATGGAATCGGCTTTCTAAATCGTTCCATATATGAACTGAATTTGGGGGTAGATTAGTGAACCAAGTGAATGCAGCACCAGATAATGACAAAGGAAACAATCTAATTTTTAATCCATCGGATTGTGCAGCCTCCCCACATTGAGCCATAAACCGTCCGATATGCTCAATTGTGGTAACAGAATCATCACCTGAGAATTTGGCAAAGTCTGGTATCCTAAAGTTGTGGGGGTATGGCATTCGGTCTATGTAATCGGGATACGGCTTCCTGTAGCCGATTATCCTTCCTTCCGGGTCGTAGTCGAATCGTTTCTCTCAAAACGTTGGCAATTTGCTCTGCCCAGTTGACATTGTCGGCTTGTGGTGCAACCGAACATTGCCAATTCTCATTGTTCGTGCCCTGCCCCCCGAGTGCAAACTCGGGTCTTTGTCCAAATCGCACCGCAGTAGGTCTTGGTACTTGGTCATAATCATGATTAAAACCCAATGCGTCGGGTATGGGCGCGAAAGGTTCGACGTACGGCACCACCCTATACGGCGCTTGTTTTACGGTTGTGGCTCCCCGTGATCGCGGAGCCTGATCCGTTTTGATCGGCTGATAAGCCGATAGACCGATGCTATTGGATGGCCCGTTTGACGGATTTGATGCGCTTATCTTAGCCCCATCCGTGTGCCCATGGTAGTGTGTAAATCCATCTCTCTGTATGCTTGGTTTCAAAACAGTAGGTTGAGTTGGCATCATAGGTGTTTGAGCTGACATGTCTACTGTGTTGGTGTTAGGTGTTATGGAATATACTGGGTACGTAGGGATGGTTTGTGGTGGATCTAGCAGGCTTCCAGACACAGCCAATTCCTGAGCAATTGTTTTCACACTATTTTCTATCATCGACTTTAATGTGGATACTAGAGCCGATGACTGATTAATTAATGCGTGATGAACAGATTGCTCGATTATACTTGATAAATCGGCTTGAGCGGGTGCGTATCGACTTACCGATTCGGACGACGAATCTCCGATAGGATTGATGCTTGGGAGTGCAGTCTTTTGAGTAACGCCACGGCGTGTTTTCTGGAAGCACCGCAGCATTATTTCTTCCAAAGCTGCCTTTCTGTCTTCGATTTTTTTTCGCTGTTCAGGGGTTAAATCGGCCATTTGAGGCGCGATTATAGCATCAGTGTTGATATCGGCGGTAACTGCAGGCTTATCAGTTGACGACATGTTTGATTTTCTTCGTGGTCCCACCGGGCGTGCCAAAATATGTTCGCGCTAAAAACGTGAAGGAGGGTTTTCGGCCTCGAACACACAAGACAAACGCCGGGTTTGCAGAGCGTGCCAGTCAATTTGACCTGAAATTGACAAGGTAAAGTTTGTAATTTGATCAAAGCCGATAAATAAGGATCTATCGGCTTTTCGCTAGTCGGCTAGAACCGATTAGGAGATAACTAGATCAACCGGTTACAATTGATCTGGATACAAGGTAAAAAATCGGCTTCGGGAAGGCGATGCGCAACAAAACGAAGCAGATCAAACCTGGGTGAAATCGGCAAAAATCAACAATCGGCGATGCGCAACTATGTTATTTCCGTCGACTTGCAGAGAGATCTATGAAAGCTAAAACAATGTAAAAGAAAAGCTTGTAAAAAAAATAGATGTGTGTTGTTGGATTGATGCTTTCTCCGTTTGACGTCTATCCCCTTTTATAACACTCCTGGCCGATCCGAGTTGTACATGGATACGGTGAGTTTACCCGTGTCGACCTCCAGTCTGATTTCCTTTCCTTTTAAAAACGGATTCCTTTTCCGATTCGTTTACCGATTCCTTTTTATACGAACGTTTCTTTTCCGATTCAGACTGATTCCAATGTATGCCAGATTTTGGTGTAAACAGGTTCATAGTATGATCGATTGAGTAGCTCTGAATTAAAAACCAGTTTTCATGTGGACGCTCAATTTCGGAGCTATCAAGTTAGGATATAGACTTAATTACCTGTTGTTTTGTTGCCTAAGCAAACCGTATTATTTTGGTTTCTCACTACTCTGATGCGTTCAACAGTACAAGGGAGCAATTGTTGATGTTCTAATGGAGTCAAAAGGTGGCAAGAAGTCTAGCAGTAGTAGTTCCATGTACGAATCTCCCCTAGAATACAACATTGAGGATGTACGTCGATCTCTTCATCTCACCGTAACCATGGTTAGTTTCCGTTCAACGCCAGCTAATTTCCCATGCTTCCTGTCTCCTTTCTTGAAAGAAAGAAAGAAAGAAAGAAAGGAAGAACAACTTCGACTCAGAAAAGCAACAGTAGGCAAGTTTTTGGTACTGACGATCTGATGGTGTTGTTCATCTTTCTTCGGTTATATCTTTCTATTTCGTGCACCTTCGAAGTGAGGCTGCCAGAAGAAATTGGGATGAAGCAAGTTTTGTCTAATCTGCAGACGTTGAAGAAGCTCTATGGGCTGCTTCACAGCGGCGGGGCAGATGAAAATGTAAGATCGATCAGCATTTTGTCTACAGGGCCGTCTCCAGAAATTTGGGGCCCCAGAGCGAAATGCAAATTAAAGCTCTAAAATTTAAAAAATTCATATGTATTATAAACAAGGCATACTTTCAGACAATTATATAACTTCAATATGTGCTTTTTCTTACAAAATTTAGGAACATATCAAATATCAATGCTAAAAGAGTCAAGATAGTACTGACCTCATGTTCTACTAAAAAGCATCATCCGCCTAGTATTTCTTGAAATAAAATCTTCAATTATATCTTCATAATTAATCTTCTTGAAAACATCATTTTCAAGTGTTATCATTGCTAACCTATTGAGTCTTTCTTGTATCATAGTAAAACGCAAGTAGGACTTCAACAACTTGAGTTTAGAAAAACACCTTTCCGCAGATGCAACAGTAACTGGAATGGTTAACAAAATTCAATATGCAATAATAGCATTAGGATAAAAGGGACGCTTTTTCAAAAACTGCAGAATATCAAGAGGACCTATAGATTCCTTGAGTAAATCTTGGATGAAAATACATATCATATAAACTTAGGCAGACAAAGTATAATATCAGACCAAGAACAAGTATGAATGATGTTAATTAAGATACATAATCTTTTTCTAGATGAAGGCGAACCATCCAATTACGTACTGTAGGGTGGGAGGTCCTAAGAGGAAATTGCAGTCTTCTTTTTTTGCCTGAGAACAAGAGGAAATTACAATCTTCTCTTGCCATTTTCTTTCTTAAAAGGTCCCTTCATAAATCATGATATCGGGGGCAGAATGTAGTTTCTAAAATCCTAGCAAATAATCCTGCGTTTTGAGATAAATGCAAATCATGCGAAGTCTGAGTATTGGTGTGTAATTATCAATGCAGGCTTAAGGCACTACTACAAAACCGGGTATCACAAGCGGCCTATTAGCAACGGTTTGGTGCGAACCGGTTATAATGCTCACAACAGAAGCGGTTTATGGCAACAGGCCGGAGGGGATCTCTAGAAGCGGTTCGTGACACGAACCCCTTCTAAAGCCCCACCTTTAGAAGGGGTTCGTGGCACGAACCCCTTCTAAAGCTCTTTACAAGCGGTTGGTGTCCCCAACCCCTTCTAAAGCTTTAGAAGGGGTTCGTGTCACAAACCGCTTGTAGAAGCCCAGTTTTAGAAATAATAAAAGGAATGCGTGCCCTACTCTATCAGAGAGCACGCGTGGGTGGGTTGGCTAGATGGATGAGGGGAGTCACGAGGTTGGAGTGCTGGTCATGGGTTCGAATCTCGTTCCCACGATATTATTACTACCTTTTACCGCTTGGTGTCGCACCACCACAAGCGGTTCCTAGAACCGCTTGTGATACCCTTCGAGGTATTACAACCGGTTGCCTAGAAGCGGTTGTAAAACCGCTTCTAGAAGTGGTTTCGAACCGCTTCTAGAAGCTGATTCTGTAGTAGTGAGGGTCAATATGTAAACAAGTCCAAGTGCTTGAACACCAACGCTTACGCAGCCTTTTGATTTGGGGGCCCTGTGCCATTGCCCATACGGCACTTGGCCATCGACGGGGCTATTTGCCTAGATTGTTTTCTTCTAGTTACTTCAACTGTGTTTGGAATCATAACTTTTGTCTCTAAAGGATGAACATTAGGCAGAGTATAACCGAAAACAATGACTATTTTTTTTATCAAAAGGACATCAAATATTTGATGCCCCAATTCTATTGAAGAAACTGAGATGTTACAGCAACATGGTTCAAAACAAAGACATTGAAGAAACCTTCTCCAGCAACAGACCACAATACCAATGTGATACTACGGAATGACGGTATGAGTCATTTTCGATGTCGGCCATAAGGTACGACTCTTGTAACATGTTTTTGCGCCGTTTCTGCAAGTGTGGGCCTTTCCGGGGGATTTTGGGCCTTTCCGGAGGGGAATTGGGCCTTCCGGGGGAGTTCGGGCCTTGGGGGGTCCATATGGGCTGAAGGTGGGACATATTTGGGCCTTTTGGAGGTGGTCTAGGACAGCAAAACTGCTGCGCTAGCCCTACCTGCGCCCCAAACATGTCCCCTCCCTAGCCCTAGCCCCCACTTGTTTCCCCTCCACCCCTTTGCCTCCTCCTCCCTAGCCGCCACCCCTCCCTCACCCTTGCGCCTCCCCTTGCTCCACCACGTGCCCTTGCTACGTCCCCCTCGCTGCCATGCCACGCCATGGTGCTGCCCTCGCCGGTAGGAGGATCCGCGACGAGGAGAACCGGTGGCCACGACGCGTGGGAGCGAGATCGGGCGATCGAGAGGCATTCTTCGTGTTCGTCGTTCGTCGGACTAAGGTATGTCCATGGGGAAACCTTGGGGAAGGTCTAGGTGTTGTTCTCATGGTAGATTTGGAGTTTTTAGATCAAGAGGACGTGCTGCCATGGAGTAGATCTGAAAAGAACTAGAGTTCGTATTGTACTCAGTTTCGGGCAGATTTGGAGTCCGTTTTAGGGGGTGCGATTTCGCAATTTTAGAGTCGGAATTTGGCCGACCTCCTGTTGAAGAAGTTGTAGGTATTGTCAATACCTATTTTGTGTATTTTTTTGAGAATTTTTGGAGTTCCGGTCTGAAAGTTATGGCCGTTTTGGTGGGCGCTGTCCAATCTGTGACGAGGTTGGGACAGTCTGTGTTCAACATTAGATTAAACTAATTTAGAGTCCGAATCAGTCTTTCCCTATAACTAGAAACAGTTTGGAAATTTCCTAAGCTACGCGAGGGTGTACTCGTTTATTCAATTTGGAGTCCTAAAACAGAAGTTATGCCCGTTGGAAGGCTGCTGTCCCGAAGGGACAGATTTGCCATTTTCTGATTTTAGGAGTTGTAAGCGAAGTCAGGGTAGTGGGACTTATGTGTACTGTTTTGTGGACTCGATTTGAGTGTGTGGCACGTGTTTGCAGGTGGTGTCCCTCCGGGTGTGCCCTTAACCTCTCATCACTTCGTTGCCCGTGGTTGAAGGCAAGTGTGTTGCGTGGATTGTGTGCTATATGTGTTGCTAGAACTTCTTGACAGTATTTGAAATAGATAACCTGTTGTCTTGCCATGAATTACAGGTTATGATTGATATGATGTCTTTAGGCCATGATTTAAATGTGCTTGTTGTTGATAAATGATTTACATGCCATGTTTTGAACGGCTACCGTCGATTGTTGAATACGGTCCTACATGTTGAGATGAAATGTGATGATATGCCATATTTCCATTTATGTATACGTTGTTGTTCATTGTGCATACATGGCATATGTTCATGGCCGACCGGTGAGATAAGTCATAACTATTCGGGCGGTCGGTGAGAACCGTTATGACTAGTCCGGGCTATTCTTTTGAGTAAGTCCTACGTCGTGATTCCTTCACCGAGGTGAATGGAGGCAGTGATAGGCACCCTTCATCTTCGGGATGGAAGGGGGAAAAGGGTGCATGCCGACGGGTGTGCACTCCACCATACCGGTATGAGTATTCCAGGAGACATGTGCATTGCATTGCATGAATGAATGCATAAATGAAGATGTTTATGAGATGATGATGATATGCACTTTAGTTGATTATCATGTCCCTTTTAAAGGATGTATATAATGTCAACCATGTTGTCTTGTGATATAAGCTGTGGAGAATGGGATGATGGTTTGTTGTCTTGATCCTTGTTGTTCCATTTCAATACACTTTGCTGAGTTTTGAACTCACGCTTGTGCTTTCGTTGTTTGTTTCTTTAGGTACCACGAAATCGGCGTGCGGGAAAGGGAATTAGCTACACCACTCCACGTAGTATCATAATCTAGCTAATTCACCCGTTTTGGAGACACAAAGATTAAGTATTGCAATAACCTTTAATGTATGGTCTTTATGTTTGATTGTTTCCCTCATGTGGATCATGTGGGGTTAGAGAATGAGTTGTTTTAATCGCCTAAGCTTAAACTGATGCTTATTCTTTCGCTATTGATGCCTATTGATGTTTTAGTTGATGACTAGCTATCATTATCGCTGCGTATGATTATCTTGTTGATTCTACATATTGATATGATGCTATGTTGTTAAGTTTTCGTACAAAAACAAAGGAGATGCTGGCAAAATTCCCAATTAATCTAAATGATTACTTGCTGGAATTTACCTTAAATTATGGTATTAAATGTGTTATGGTCTTTGTTTGGTGACCTTCAGGCTTAGTAGAAGCGGGGTGTTACTGATTGGTATCAGAGCGGGCTTCAGGTCCGTGGTGTATGAATTTAGTGAAATACCATAGGATTAACTAAAAATTTTGATGTGGGATAACCTAGAAACATGGCTTAGGTTATACTTAAAACTTGTCATAGGATAGCAACATTAAAACTTGTGTAAGTGGAATAACTAATCTAAAAATTTGACACACATGGATGCACAGTAGGAATGGGTATGGGTACTGTTGCTTTACGCTTAAATATTGTATTTAAGCTTTGATGTTGAATGTTACATTTGGTAATATATGTTGCTATGTCTATTAAAGAATTGATTGTGTTGATACAATTGAGATTATGTGGGTTGTGGTGCCGAAAGGGGTTTGGTCACCTTACATTGTTTGTAGTAATGTTGGGTTTGTGGTGTGGCGGTTAGTGCCATCACCGAAGGACTTTAACCTCCTGTTGGGAGAGTGCTTATCCTTTACATGCGTAGATTGGGTAGTTGGTTGGAGTCGAGTAGTAGAGTTGTGGATTGACCCTTCGAATTTCCTTTGCCGATTTGACGAACGGTTTTTGTTGGTTTTTGGTTGGTTGAAAAAAAAAAAGTGTTCGGATTTGGTTACTCACCGATGGTTCTTTTGGTGGTTTTGGTTTTTGTCTTCTCTGGTTGAAGACAAAAGAATAATTTAGGGTTGCGCCTCTTTTGGTCGCCTTGTCAGTTTTGACGCCCGATTTGTTGTTTGCCTTATAGAGAAACTTATAGATTGATTCTTGGGTTACCATTCTCCAATTTGAAAAGAAGTTATCTAAGTCGCATGGATTTAGGTGTCAAGGTTTTGTCGGAAAGGATGTGGTTGATCGGTTACTTTACGGAGAAAGTTTTCAATTTATTCTTGTGTTTGTCTCTTTCCGAGGTTTAAAAGAGTTATTGCGGTGTTGTGCCAGATCTTGTTGTCGGGGCCTAAGTGGTGTTTGATTGCAATGATGACTTGCTTGGGAATTCATCTTTGAAAAATCGTTTGTTTCGTGAAAGTTTGAAGTTTGGGGTTATGGCCTAAAAATTTTGGTAATCGCTTGGTTTTTCCTCGTGCAACCATCTTCCTTCGTGGAAGTTGTTGATCTCGAGAGTTGTGGAGTAGTTGCGTGTCGGCATTTGGGAATTTAAGAGTTGACTTCTCTTGTGATTTATGGTTGAGCTTTCCGGAAGGAAAGGTGTTTTGGGTGTTGTTCTTTTCTGGAGTAATTATGGTTTCCTTAAGAGTTGGGTGCGTGATTCACGCGAATGTTTAAGAAGTTAAGTGTATGACGAGAAGTTAGAGTTTTCGGATGATATGAGCTAGTGGTTCGGTTAAAGTGAATTTGTTGTTTGTTTAAAGATAAACTAAAATATTGTGTTGATAAGAGATGATTAAACGAGACGTCAGGTGATCCAAAGTGAAAGTTGATTAGTGGTGTGTGCAAAGTGATGCGGGTTAAGGCATCTAATGGATGTTTGAGATTCGTTAGCATAGAATGTCTCGGTTGATGAACTTGTTATAGCAAGAAGATGGTGTGAAATTCTGCCTATTGTAGTGGTGGGTCGATTAATATTGTGGAGTCGACAATATGACTTAAAATGCGTGTAATCAATTAATGAGGATATATGGAATGATTGTAGGAAAGGTTGAATTATTCTTGAGAGGTGCATGCAGGATCCGTATTTATGAGGAATGTCTAGTGGAGATCGTGTCGCGTGGTTAGTATTAATTATTGGTGGAATGAGCGGTGATATGGAATATGTGACTTAGGGATTATACCTGTGGTAATTGTTGATTACGCCGAATAATTGTAAAGAGATGTGTGCTACGCTTGGGATAATAAGTTGCATGAATAATGGTTCGTCATGGTTAGTAGACCAAAAGAAGTTGTTGATATCGTCTTATGTTGGATTAATCGATAAGTTAATTGTCTTTGGAGTTGTGAGAACGTGGTTCTCCTTGTTGGTTGCCATACGGTAGATATGGTCTACGGTTCGTTGGTAATATAATCAATTATGGTTATATGAACCGTGAAAAGTGATTTTATCAAGAGCAGATGTTGTAGCTTGTGTGCAAATGTTGGACTTCTCAGGATTTGGGTGATTATGACATCCGTTTTGGGCTAATCTGTTTAGTATATGCTATGAGTATGGGTTAACACCCAAAGCGTTGGAGTGGGACGCTCTCTTTAGCGTTCAACTGATTTATCTTTGGTAATCCTGGAGTTAAGCACTTAAATTGTAATTCTATCGTGACTAGAGTTGGATTGATTTGGGAAACGTGTGTGGTTTTGCGAGCGTTTCAAAAAGGTGAATCTTATGATTGTTTCATAAGTGTTTTTGTTGGTAAAATGTTCCCTGCTGGGAATGTGTTTCCTTTCTCTTTAAGAGAATTGGTAGCGGTTATTAGGCGTAGATGTTTGATTGGAGAGTTGATGCTATCTTACATTATTGGCTTTGGTTAAAATGCGATGTTTTGCGCGCATTGCGTCTGATGGTTGTTGGGTTGTGATGAGATATGGTATTTTTTGGTTAACGCCGTCGTAGTTTATGCGAATTTGAGCAACCATCGATGTTGTTGGGTGTCAATCATGTGACAAAGAGAATGAAGTCTCTTTGTAAATGGTTAATGGGTATCGTGGTTACATGATGAATAAATGGTGAAAAAGATTCATGACATCGTTTTTATAAGCATAAAAGAGTTGTTGAGCCAGGAAGGTGAGAAAGTCATATAGAGACATATGACTAATCCGGAGTGCTCTTGTAGAATTCGCATTCGTGTTATGAATCGAGATTTTTCATTGCTCTCTAGCATGAAAATGAATGAATGGATAAATGCTGGTATTTTGGTTTTGTTATGCAAGGGATTTGAGTTTCCCTTTCTCTTCGAGAGTTTTTGTGGTAGTTCTCTTCCAAGATGTTGATTTTGGTTAAAGTGAAAAGTTTGGCTGTGGTGAAAGCGAGTCGAGTTGTCTTTAGTTGTTGAGAACTTCTGTCAAGAGAATTGTGTGGAGTCTCTATTTGTTTGAGTGCTCCCAGATGCGAATTGTATCGCGTTGATTGGAGATTTGAGTTTTCCTTTGCGGCTTGACTTAGGAAAAGCAAAAGGGTGGTCTTTCAATGTTATCGGGTTCTTTCCAAAGCGATTTGTGGCGCTTTGAGGTTCGAGTTGTTGTATGTGGTCTACTTGGATTCAAAAGAATCGTACTTCTTTTGCACTATTGATAGGAGCGAGAATAAGAAGGGCCTCGGGTTATTGTTGAGTATAATCTAAGAGCTATACTCGTGGGCTTCGTTGTTTGTGTGATTTGGTTGTGAGTGCGACATCCTCTTGGGAAAAGTGCCAATTGAGATTTGGTAGTGAGTGATGGTCCTAGCTTGGGCTAGGTGCTGGACATTAGTGAGGGTGGATGATGATGGAGGTTGTTGATGTCGTGGTTTGAATTTGGTTGAAAGTATCGTTGGGTGGAAGCGAATGTTATAGAAATTGTGATGTAAAATGCTTTGTCGTGGACATTGTCTTAGCTAGACGTCCCTGGGTGTGCGTTATGCCTGAGAGAGGTTATAATGAAAAGTGTAATGTGGTTGGCAGTCGAAAGGAAAGTATGGTTGATGTAGGCTATGAGCGAAGATGACATTAGTAAATTTTGATTCCTTGCGAAAAGGGGTCAAATAATTGGAAGAGATGGGGTTTTGCGTAAATGGTCTTTTTTTTGGGGGGGTTCAAGTTTGGAACCTCGATTGACCGTTTTAATACTAATGATGAAAAAGGGATGTGTTTCAAGATGATTGTGTCATTCGGAGTTCATGAATCATGATAGAGATTGAAGTAAATGAGGAATCATGTCAAGTTGTGCTTAGTTAAGCTAAGTCAAGTCACTCTTGTTAATAATGGATTTGGAGAATTGAGTTGTCGTTGCTACTATTTGAGTCTTTGCGTGGGTGTGTTGAGTTCGCAAAGAAGATGAGTCCCTAGTGGACATTGTTTTAGAGTTGACGTGTAAGATTCGAGGTCGAATCCAGTTAAGGGGGGTAGAATGTGATACTACGGAATGACGGTATGAGTCATTTTCGATGTCGGCCATAAGGTACGACTCTTGTAACATGTTTTTGCGCCGTTTCTGCAAGTGTGGGCCTTTCCGGGGGATTTTGGGCCTTTCCGGAGGGGAATTGGGCCTTCCGGGGGAGTTCGGGCCTTGGGGGGTCCATATGGGCTGAAGGTGGGACATATTTGGGCCTTTTGGAGGTGGTCTAGGACAGCAAAACTGCTGCGCTAGCCCTACCTGCGCCCCAAACATGTCCCCTCCCTAGCCCTAGCCCCCACTTGTTTCCCCTCCACCCCTTTGCCTCCTCCTCCCTAGCCGCCACCCCTCCCGCACCCTTGCGCCTCCCTTGCTCCACCACGTGCCCTTGCTACGTCCCCTCGCTGCCATGCCACGCCATGGTGCTGCCCTCGCCCGGTAGGAGGATCCGCGACGAGGAGAACCGGTGGCCACGACGCTGGGGGAGCGAGATCGGGCGATCGAGAGGCATTCTTCGTGTTCGCTGCTCGTCGGACTAAGGTATGTCCATGGGGAAACCTTGGGGAAGGTCTAGGTGTTGTTCTCATGGTAGATTTGGAGTTTTTAGATCAAGAGGACGTGCTGCCATGGAGTAGATCTGAAAAGAACTAGAGTTCGTATTGTACTCAGTTTCGGGCAGATTTGGAGTCCGTTTTAGGGGGTGCGATTTCGCAATTTTAGAGTCGGAATTTGGCCGACCTCCTGTTGAAGAAGTTGTAGGTATTGTCAATACCTATTTTGTGTATTTTTTTGAGAATTTTTGGAGTTCCGGTCTGAAAGTTATGGCCGTTTTGGTGGGCGCTGTCCAATCTGTGACGAGGTTGGGACAGTCTGTGTTCAACATTAGATTAAACTAATTTAGAGTCCGAATCAGTCTTTCCCTATAACTAGAAACAGTTTGGAAATTTCCTAAGCTACGCGAGGGTGTACTCGTTTATTCAATTTGGAGTCCTAAAACAGAAGTTATGCCCGTTGGAAGGCTGCTGTCCCGAAGGGACAGATTTGCCATTTTCTGATTTTAGGAGTTGTGTTTAAGTCAGGGTAGTGGGACTTATGTGTACTGTTTTGTGGACTCGATTTGAGTGTGTGGCACGTGTTTGCAGGTGGTGTCCCTCCGGGTGTGCCCTTAACCTCTCATCACTTCGTTGCCCGTGGTTGAAGGCAAGTGTGTTGCGTGGATTGTGTGCTATATGTGTTGCTAGAACTTCTTGACAAGATTTGAAATAGATAACCTGTTGTCTTGCCATGAATTACAGGTTATGATTGATATGATGTCTTTAGGCCATGATTTAAATGTGCTTGTTGTTGATAAATGATTTACATGCCATGTTTTGAACGGCTACCGTCGATTGTTGAATACGGTCCTACATGTTGAGATGAAATGTGATGATATGCCATATTTCCATTTATGTATACGTTGTTGTTCATTGTGCATACATGGCATATGTTCATGGCCGACCGGTGAGATAAGTCATAACTATTCCGGGCGGGTCGGTGAGAACCGTTATGACTAGTCCGGGGCTATTCTTTTGAGTAAGTCCTACGTCGTGATTCCTTCACCGAGGTGAATGGAAGCGAGTGATAGGCACCCTTCATCTTCGGGATGGAAGGGGGAAAAGGGTGCATGCCGACGGGTGTGCACTCCACCATACCGGTATGAGTATTCCAGGAGACATGTGCATTGCATTGCATGAATGAATGCATAAATGAAGATGTTTATGAGATGATGATGATATGCACTTTAGTTGATTATCATGTCCCTTTTAAAGGATGTATATAATGTCAACCATGTTGTCTTGTGATATAACCGTGGAGAATGGGATGATGGTTTGTTGTCTTGATCCTTGTTGTTCCATTTCAATACACTTTGCTGAGTTTTGAACTCACGCTTGTGCTTTCGTTGTTTGTTTCTTTAGGTACCACGAAATCGGCGTGCGGGAAAGGGAATTAGCTACACCACTCCACGTAGTATCATAATCTAGCTAATTCACCCGTTTTGGAGACACAGCATTAAGTATTGCAATAACCTTTAATGTATGGTCTTTATGTTTGATTGTTTCCCTCATGTGGATCATGTGGGGTTAGAGAATGAGTTGTTTTAATCGCCTAAGCTTAAACTGATGCTTATTCTTTCGCTATTGATGCCTATTGATGTTTTAGTTGATGACTAGCTATCATTATCGCTGCGTATGATTATCTTGTTGATTCTACATATTGATATGATGCTATGTTGTTAAGTTTTCGTACAAAAACAAAGGAGATGCTGGCAAAATTCCCAATTAATCTAAATGATTACTTGCTGGAATTTACCTTAAATTATGGTATTAAATGTGTTATGGTCTTTGTTTGGTGACCTTCTGGGCTTAGTAGAAGCGGGGGTGTTACAACCAAACCTAAAACAGACAGCAGAACATCCAGGAAAAATTATTACAGCACAATCATTTGCTATTCCAGACAACCAACAACAAACACTAAAGAAACATTCCAAATAAACTCCATAACAACCTGCTGCTACTTGACATCAACCGGCTCTTTTGAAGAAATCAGACCATGAGACCAGCACCTCCGGGATTGTCTCCTCTGAGCAAGCTTTGTCTACCAAGTCATCCTTCCTCATTAATTTCCTCCCGAAGCCAACTGCAAAGGGGCTTGAATCTTTGCCTCCAGATTTTTGCAAAAAAGATTCACCTGAACCTCCATGTCCTCCTTGTATAAAGGGCTCCAATCCTTCAGCAAAGCGAGCACTTTCCTCCAAGCTGTTTTTATGTTCGACCAATTCTGGGATTGAAAAACAAAGTTATTTCTATTATTCCACAGACTCCATAAGGTAGCAGCACAAATAGTATTCAAGATAGCCTTCTTCTTGTTACTTATCAAAAAACGCACAACGGATTCAAAATTGTAACCAATGCTCAAATCAAAGAAATCACCCACCACGTCCTAAATGTTTTTGGCTACAACACAATCAAAGAAAAGGTGAAAAACTAATTCATTCTCATTACAGAGGCTACACAGTCCCTCTATCCATCCCTCTTTTCAATAAATTATCTCTAGTCATAATTTTATTATAAGAAAGAAGCCAAAGAAACAACTCAACTCTAGGACGAACAATCAATTTCCTAACAGAAGGGACAAAAACCAGCAACACACCCCTGAAATTGATAATAGCGTAAAGAGATTTAACGGAGTAAACCCCATTGCTATTATACTGCCAAATAAGAGAATCATCATCATCCACTAAATTTATGCTGCTGGCCACTTCTGCCAACTCAAAGCATATACTCATCATCCTTTCAGAGAAAGTTCTCCTAAAAGTACATTTAAGATTCGAACCATCCCAAATACCAGCAACCGAAATTCCTTTTTCATTGACTAACACATACAGATCCCAAAATTGAATAGCTAAGCAAGACGAGCCAAACCAAAGATCCTCCCAAAATCTAATCTTCTTACCATTACCCACATTCCATTTATAGCCAAACTTAATAGCCTGCATAGCCCAAAGAATCCTTTTCCAGAAAACAAAAGCATGATCTGGGACGCACCGAAAAATATTAGGACAATCAGTGTTGTACTTGAATTTAATTAAATCTTTCCACTGTCTGTTCTCACTAGAGCAGAACCTTTTAATCCAAGAAGCCAAAAGGCACAAGTTAAGGTCCCTAAGATTAAGTAAACCAAGCCCACCATAATTTTTCTCCATACTCACCAACTGCCAATTAGCTAAGTGAAGTTTGCTATTACCTTCAAAATCATTCCAAAGGCAGTTAGCCATGCGAGAATTAATAAGATCCAGTGCCCATTTAGGAAATTTAAAAAATGAAAGAATATATATGTGGATTTTTTTGTTGGCGGCGAAAAATGATGCACCCACCACAATCAAACGCCTTAAAGCCGGGGTTGAAGTTGAGACGGGATGCAAGCTGCGAGTCCTCCACACTGATCGCGGAGGGGAATTTACCTTTGTGGAGTTTGCCATGTACTGTGCAGATGAGGGAGTCGCACGACACTTGATGGCGCCGTACTCGCCACAGCAAAATGGCGTCATTGAGCGCCGAAATCAAACTATTGTGGCCATGGCACGCTGCATGATGAAGACGAAGGGAATGCCCGGGGAGTTTTGGGGTGAGGCAGTTACCACCGCTGTTTACATCCTGAACCGTGAGCTGACCCGGAGTGTCCACGGCAAGACGATGTTTGAGGCATGGCATGGTCGAACACCTGCTGTGCACTACTTCCGGACATTCGGTTGTATTGTCTACGTAAAGAACATGCAGTCGCACTTGAAGAAGCTGGTAGACAGAAGCAAGCCCATGGTGTTCCTCGGTTATGAGCCTGGCTCCAAGGCTTACCGAGCATTCAACCCCGTCACCAAGCGTGTGCATGTTACTAGGGACGTTGTGTTCGATGAAGCCGCGAAGTGGGATTTGGGGGTTTCGGGGGAGCGCAGTGGCATCCTCGGAGACTCTTTTGTTGTTCACTACAAGTTGGCTCCTTCATCATCTGCACCGAGCGGTGGCGCACCAAGAGGACGTCATGAAACACCGCTGTACGCGGTGGATTCTGCGCCCACGACTGATCCTACTACACCGAGCCCTGTGGCACCGGTAGTTGAGTTTGTCACAATATATTAATGAAGCAAGGAAAAGAATAGTCCACTTTTCAGTTTTTTTCTTCCTCAGAACAGTCTAATTTTCAACTACATCATAGTACATTTGTTCTTTTTGCAAACAAAAAACCTAGCGCTTGTGTTGCTTTAAAACCTAGGCCACACTGCCTTGTTTTCAGTATACTTATTTTCTAATTTTTTATTTTAACAAAATTCATATGCGCATCCTCTTCCTTCTTCCCCCTCTTTCTTTATCTTCTCCTCTTCTTTTTGCTTGCAGTGCTCTCTGTCGTCATTTGGAATGACGATAGAGAGTTACGATAACTCTCTATTGCCACAAAGCATGCACATTTAAATAAATTTAGAGTTAAAAACTCAAAATTATTAGTACCAAAAATCATTGTTCAAAACATGTAGCATGTACAATGTTCTAAAATTATGGACTATTTGTGATGGTTTTAACTAAAAACCGTCACAAATAGTTTAAAAGTATCTGTGACGGTTCTACGAAAAAATCATCACAAAAAAGAATTATTTGTGATTGTTTTAAACAAAAACCGCCATAGAAAATTAAGTATTTATGATGGTTTTTGTTTAGAACCGCCACATAAAATGTTTCCGCCACAGAAAGCAAGAAGAATGTAGGTGCATCATCCCTACTAGCAAAGCTTCACTTTACCGGTTCACCTTCCCCTCCAGCCTGCAGATACTCAAGGCAATTCAAACTTGTACCATTAGCAGCAAAAAAAAAACTTTTGGACCACTGGAACCAGCACTAGTGACACATACATGCTTGGCTCACTACATTATATTTACAACTACTTCACAACGACTTAATTTCGTGTCGTGTATTTTGCAGCCACACACACACACAGAGAGAGAGAGAGACGCTGTAAGAACGCGAAGTGACATACGTTTGTGGGTGCTGATCGGAGTGGTAAACTGTGTGACATGTATTGCTCATGATCATCTTTTATTACCCTTCATACATTTAGAGCTATTACCGTTTTCTTCGAGATGATGTATAAATCTTCACATTGGGTAAGAAAGGGACATTTTTTTCTACTAGGATGAAAAGCGCGCTACACTGCGCCGAACTGGTGTGCTATTTGATTTAGTACAGATTGGAAGCATGGTTAATATACGATCTATAGTTATTTAAAACGATAGCACGGAGAGAGTAACAACATTTACAGCCCTAACAATACAAAGTGCAGTACAACATTATCTTTCAAATATAACAACTCACAACACAAAATAATTAGATTGAAATAGCATAAGCAATGCACATAGTCACAGGCATGCCCCCAAACTCTAATCAAGCGTTATAATATTTGCTTGGGAATAGACATAATAAAATGAAATCCGTCTAAAATCGTTATAAAACACTAAAATACAGTAATAACAAAATACCGATATGATAATTATTCTTCATTTTTTTCTCCGGCCCATTCAAAGGTTTCAACAGTAAGCTACCTGCAAAATTCAATCCTAGGACAAAACTCGAAGCAACCAAATATGGCATAGATAGAAACACCAAAAATGCAGAAATCAGAGAAAAGAGAAAAATACAACACATGCACAGAATCTAGTGCCACCTACAAGCAAATTGTAACACCACGGAGTGTCGTAATCTTATAAAATGTGGATGTTGAGGTCAAAACATTATAAAATATGTAAATGGAGGTTAAAACATTACGTTATGCCGTTTATATCGTGTTTTTGGGTCGTTTTTGGGTGTTTGGGCCTCTCCGGGGGACTTTGGCCCTTGGGGGTTGAGTTGGGCCTCCGGTGGAAGGGTTTGGGCCCAAGGGGGGGACTTTTGGGCAGCCAAATCTGGCTCCCACCCTTGGTGCGCCCCAAACTCCCTCTCTCAACACTAGCCGCCACCCCCTAGCCCCCCCATGCGCCTCCACCCTTCCCCTTCCTCTCCATCTTCCCCCATGGCGCCACCACCCCTCTCCTCCCCTCTCCACCTCCCTTGCTGCCCCTAGGGGAGTTCTCCACCTCAACACCTCGAAGATCCGTCCATTGGAGCACTCCGCGATGAGGAGATCCAATGGATTTGGAGCGAGGAAGGAGATCGCGCGAACCGGGAGGAGATCCATTGGGTTTTCGGTGGTCGGGCGAAGGTATGGCCATGAGAATCCTTGGGGTTGGGCTAGGTACTGTTCTAAGGATCAATATCACGTTTTTAGATCAATTGGTGGTGCTGGAATTGAGTAGATTGGATTAGATCTAGAAGTTGCCACGTTCTCAGTTTTGGACAGCATGAGCAGTCGACCTAGGGTTTAGTTTTTCGTCAATTTAGATTCCGAATTTGGTCGTCCGCCTGTTGAAGAAGTTGTAGATAATTTCAATATCTTTCTGTGGGTATAAAGAACGTCCAATTCTAATCTGCCGTTTGAAAGTTATGACTATTTTACCGAGCGTGTTAAAATCTGTGACGTGAATGGAACAGATCATGGTATTCTGTAGATTAAACCACTTTAGATTCCGAATCAGTCTTTTCTTATACTTAGAAAAAGTTGGGAAATTTCCTAAGCTACGCGTGGATGTACTCGTTTAATTGATTCGGAGTCCCAGAACTCAAGTTATGCCTTTTGGAAGGCTGTTGTCCCAACGGGACAGAACCTCTGTTTTTGGGTGTTGCGAGTAGTTGGCAATGTCGGGGTAGATGAGGGTTTGCGTACTGTTTTGTGGACATGATTGTGAGTGTGTGGTACCTATGTGCAGGTGGTGTGACCCCGGGAGTGCCTTCTACTTCCCGCCAATCCGTTGCTCGTGGTTGAGGCAAGTGTATTGTAATGGATAGCGATTTGTAGGCTGCTTGTTGAGAATAGATGAAATTGACTATATGATATAATCACTTGCCATGCTTTAATGATTGCCAATGATATGATGAGCATGTTTATTATGTTATGATGCCATGTGTTAATGTACAAGTTAAATATGATGTTGGCATAATTGCATACATGGCATGTTACATGGCCCCGGCGGTGAGAAAGTCATAACTAGTCCGAGGAAGGTCGGTGAGAAAGTTATGACTATTCCGAAAAGCCAATGAGTAAGTCCTACATCGTGATTCCATTCACCGCGGTGAACGGAAGCGAGGAGTAGGCACCCTCCATCTTCGGGATGGAAGGGGGGAGAGGGTGCACACCGACGGGTGTGTACTCAACTATACCGGTATGAGTTTCCAAGGAGACATGAGCATAGCATTGCATTGCATACATAATGATGATGATAATGATATGTGATCATGAATGAGATGGTTCACATGATGTGAGATATTATTGCCATGTAATTGTTCTTGTTGTACCATTGCAATATGCTTGCTGAGTTTCGAACTCACGCTTGTGTTTTCTTGTTGTTTTAGGTACCATGAGACCGGCATGCGGGGAAGGGAAATAGTAACACTTCCGCACGTAGCTTCACTCATTTGATTCCACAAGTCATTCAATTAGTTTTTGATAATAAATTGCGTGTGATGATTATTGCTTTAAGGTTTAGCTTTGCTAAATGAGAGTCTTATTGTTCGTTTGACTCTTAGAGACATTACATGTTTGAAACTAGACTTATATTGTTGCTAAGTCATTAATTACTGCTGTTTTTAGTTGTCTCTCATATTCAATATATTGCTGTACTGTTGTTGCTCCTTCAAATCATGTTAAAACAAAGGAGATCCAACCGAAATTTCGGGTTTTAGCATTTACTCCTTTACGTTATCTTATAAAATGTGGATGTTGAGGTCAAAACATTATAAAATATGTAAATGGAGGTTAAAACTTTACGTTATGCCGTTTATATCGTGTTTTTGGGCCATTTCGGGTGTTTTGGGCCTCTCCGGGGGACTTTGGGCGTTGGGGGTTGAGTTGTGCCTCCGGTGGAAGGGTTTGGGCCCAAGGGGGGGACTTTTGGGCAGCCAAATCTGGCCCCCACCCCTTGGTACGCCCCAAACTCCCTCTCCCAACCCTAGCCGCCGCCCCCTAGCCCCCCCATGCGCCACCACCCTTCCCCTTCCTCTCCATCTTCCTGCATGGCGCCACCACCCCTCTCCTCCCCTCTCCACCTCCCTTGCTGCCCCTAGGGGAGTTCTCCACCTCAACACCTCGATGATTCGTCAATTGGAGCGCACCGCGACGAGGAGATCTGGTGGATTTGGAGCGAGGAAGGAGATCGCGCAAACCGGGAGGAGATCCGTTGGGTTTTCGGTCGTCGGGCGAAGGTATGGCCATGGGAATCCTTGGGGTTGGTCTAGGATCTGTTATAAGGGTGTTTATCATGATTTTAGATCAATTGGTGGTGCTGGACTTGAGTAGATTGGTTTAGATCTAGATGTTGCCACGTTTCTGTTTTGGGACAGCATGAGCAGTCGACCTAGGGTTCAGTTTTTCGCCAATTTAGAATTGGAATCTGGTCGTACGGACGTTGACGAAGTTGTAAGTAATTTAATTATCTTTCCGTGGACATAAAGAATGTTAAATTCCAATCAAACGTTTGAAAGTTATGACTGTTTTACCGAGCGTGTAAAAATCTGCGACGTGATTGGAACAGATCACGGTATTTTGTAGATTAAACAACTTTAGATTCCGAATCAGTCTTTCCCTATAACTAGAAAACGTTGGGAAATTTCCTAAGCTACGCGAGGATGTACTTGTTTAATTGATTTGGTGTCTTAGAACTCAAGTTATGGCCGTTGGAAGTCTGCTGTCCCGGCGGGACAGAGCCTCTGTTTTTGGGTTTTGCAAGTAGGGTGCGAAGTCGGGTTAAATGAATGTTGTGTAATGTTTTGTGGGCATGTTTGTGAGTGTGTGATTCCTATGTGCAGGTGGTGTGACCCCGGGAGTGCCCACTACTTCTCATCAATCCGTCGCCGGAGGTTAAGGCAAGTGTATTGGAATGGGTAGCGAGTTGTAGATCGCTAGTTTTGATGAGTTGAAATTGAATTTATGATGCGATAACATGCCATGCTTTAATGCTTGCTATTGGTATGATGAAAATGATCCATTATGATTCTATGCCATGATTGGTTTAAGTAAATGTGCAAATTATTTTATGATGTTGTCATCTTTGCATTCATGGCATGAGACATGGCGAGGGCGGTGAGAAAGTCATAACTAGTCCGGTAAGGTCGGTGAGAAAGTTATGACTAGTCCGGAATGCCATTGAGTAAGACCTACATCGTGATTCCATCCACGTGGTGAATGGAAGCGAGGAGTAGGCACCCTCCATCTACGGGATGGAAGGGGGGAGAGGGTGCACGTCGACGGGTGTGCACTCAGCTATACCGGTATAAGCTTACAGGAGATATGAGCATTGCATTGCATCGCATTGCATACATGATGATGATGATATGTGAACAATGATTTTGAGACATGAATATGATGTTGAATATGAGATTATGACTTGACCATGAAGTTGAGCATGGTATGTAGTGATGTTACATTGAATTGTTTTTTTTTGGCCCATTGCAATATACTTGCTGAGTGATGAACTCATGCTTGTGTTTTATGTTGTTTTTAGGTACTTTGAGACTGGCATGCGGGAAAGGGGTTTAGCTACACTTCTACACGTAGCTGCACATTCATAGTCTATGTTTAATCACTTGGAGACATGATAATAAGATTTGTGCCATGAAACTTGGTGCTCGGCTTGGTTTTGAGCTTAAGTTCATCTTTTGCTTCACTATAATTGGTGAAATGGTTGAATTCGCTGTTTGTAGATATAAGTGTTGCCATATCAATTGTTATTGCTGTTTTAGTTGTCATTTACCAAGCTATATCTTGTCTTACTATTGTTGTTGCTTCGAAGCATGAGAAACAAAGGAGATGCTGTCGAAATTTTCGGTTTTAGCATTTGCTCCTTTGCTGTAATTTATGTTAATTTGTGGTATTTAGATGTTGTTTAGTCTATGTTTGGTAGCATTCAGGCATACTAGATGCTGGGTGTTACAATTCAATATTCATTTTTTTCTCATCGAGAAACCCTCAGGTTACAACAAGAGCTTCAAAACAAATTCATTCTCTTATTATCTTCCCCAATACTTATGTCGGGACACGAATTTGCAAATCCGGACCCTCTGTGTATTCAGCACTAGTCCAGGAACGCGCTAGTGCACACAATCTCAACATTGGTAAATATCACAATCATACTCAACGAAATAAAGTACTTTAAATAGTTAACCAAACGGGTTGCTCGACCTTATGGTCAAGTTACAAATATACGCCTCGCAGGGCGAAACTTATTAAAAGAGAAATAACTGCAGCGGAATATAAGATAACTTCGTGGCGCCATCCAGTATACCACAGGCAACTGACTGGGCTCGCTCCCTAAGTAGACAGTTGCTCTTGGAGCTCCTCCTCCAAAGCTGGTGTATTCTCCTCTTCAACTGGTGTTGTATTGCGGCAAGGGTGAGTACTTGGTACTCAGCAAGTCATGCACAAAATGCAATCTAATATACTATATGCATGGCTTGATACAAAGGAATAGCTCAAGGTATATTTGCAGTAAAGAGCATTTAACAAATAATATAAGTTGATTCGAAAGCAGTAGAAACAAGTATATCATTAATAACTTTTCAAGGAGTTTAGTAAACATCTTTCCCATTCCTAATCCACATTTCCATCAACATCATCGTTAAACCCAACCCAACCTTTCAAGTCCAAGTTGTTTTTGAGAAAGTCTAACCCTTGACTGTAATTCCCGAGCGATGTCCAATACCGCGGACACGGCTATTCAAATAGATTTTACACTCTGCAGAGGTTATGCACTTTACCCACAAGATACAGTCAAACACCACAAAGGCGAGTGCCCGTAACAAAGTCTTTCAGAAACTTCTAACAGCACAAGTGGTCCTCCCCGGTGTTGCACACTAACCCTTCCCTTAGCGAAGGCGAAGTCTAGGTCAAGCCACCGTTAGATGGGTACCTGGCCGCAGCCCCGGTACGCTCCCCCGTACAACTACACAAAGGGTGTAGTTGACATCCTGAGGTCCCACAGGTACGTTATTAGCAACTTATTTAACCAGGTCTGTCCCATTACAGACATGTGGTTGCAGGTTTGACCCAGTTCAAAGGCTTGCAAGGTTAAGTCCTTAGGGTGACCAGGGCAAGACTACCCGAAGAACCAAACCAACATTCCCGGTGCCACAACTGACCCACCCGATCATTCTTGCCACATGCCCCGGTCAAAAACTATTTATCAAAATCCCCAGTTGATTACCATGCACCACGTGCCATCAACATCACAACACATGATACCTTTCCAAAACAGGTTCAATATATCATTAAGTCAATATTAACATTTGATTGTCCAAAATCATGTCATGAACACGTAGCAGGTCTAAGCAATATTCTACAACGATCTAAATTCCCATGTTGGCAATTTAATAATGTCCAACTAGTAATCCACAACTAGGGTGACAAGGGGTCATGGCACATATTTAAATAATCAAGGTGTCATACAGCAATTAGGCATTTATCTAGTTTCCCATAATTAAATAAAGTATTTTCTAATTAAACTAGCATGCAATTTATTGAATCAAAATAGATTTCAAAATGGGATCAACATGGTCAAAGCACAACTTGCCTTCAAAAAGTACTTGTTCCTGGTCCTGAGCTGGCTCCTGGGTCAACACCTCTCCTTCGAAGCCTTCGGGCACTTTAACGTCTACTCGTAAAGCGTGCAAATAGCAATAAATAAATAAACATTAGACAAAAAGTGTCCAAACATCCAAATAAAGTTCACAAATAGAGAGAGCATAATTTTATGAATTTTTAGAAACTGGAATCGTCAAATTCGGAGTTTAAATGCAAAAGATACAAGCATTTAGAGTTTAAAATTACCAATTAAATAATATTATAGAGAAAACTTTGGTCCAAAAATTAAATAAAATTCATAATTAGATAGACCTCAATTTTATACAAATTTAGAAATTTGAATCACTCAAATCGGAGTTAAAATGCAAAAGTTATAAGCATTTGAAGTTTGACTCAAATTTTGAAATCATTAAATCGAATTAATAAATCATTTTCTTTTTCGGAAATTAATTATTGCGTCAGCAAGGACACGTGTCAACCTCTGATTGGGCGGCTGACGTCAGCCGGTCCACGGGCTCAGCCCACGGTTCGGCTCGGGTCCACTGTGGACCCAGTCCACGGTTCACGTGTCTCTGACATGTGGAACCCTACGGGTGACGTCACTGCTGACGTCAGTGGGGACTCAGCGCACTGCGCTGATAGGTGGGACCCACTAGTGACGTCATTCCTGACGTCACCGCACGGCTGGGGTGGCCGCTGACAGGTGGACACCCCATGACGTCAGCGTGACGTCATGGTGCGGTTTGGCCGCGCCGCTGACACGCGGGCCCGGCCTGTCAGGGTCACGCAAGCGTACGGCGCTGACCGCGCCCGTCCAACTTCCTCCCATGTGGCACAATCTTGCCAGTTGATTTGAAAATCAACGGCGCGAATTAGATCTAAGGTTTACGCGTTTGGAATAACGCGGTGAATTTGGGCCGTACGATCTAAATCGGACGGTCGAGATTGGATCTAGTGCGGTGCAACGCGTGCTACATGATTGGATCTAAGCCGTTGGATCTAGATCCAACGGTTGAGAATAGATCTAGGATTTGCAACAGAAATATCGCACGGCGACGTGGCCGAACATGGGCCGTTGGATCTTGATCCAACGGTCCAGATCTAATCTGGAGGGTTCGGGTTTTGGGAACACGTGGCTTACCGTGGCCGTTCGATCTTGATCCGACGGTGCACGGATCTCGCGGGCAGTGATGGCGTTGCGGCGGGGCTGGGTGGCCGGAGGCGGTGACGAACACTAGCCCGACGGCGCTTGGGGGCGTTTCCGGCGTAGTGAGTTGACTCCACGGGTGCGGCTTGACCTAAAGACTCCGGATCTGGGCTCAACGACGGGGAGGACGGCGAACGGCGGCGGGGTGAGGCAAGAACCGTGGCGGAGGAGGAAGCTAACTACGGCGACCAATAGCGGGTCGACGGCGGCGGCTAGGGCTAGGGAACTTGGGGAAAACGACACGGATAGCAAAGGCGAACCTCGGGCACGCATCCGGGCATTAAATACCGGCCCGGACGCCGAGATCCCCGCGGAATCCGCGGCGAAGCCGGTATGGGCGGCGGAGTCCGTCGGTTTCTGGCGAGGCGGCGTGGCATCGCGCCACCGTTGGATCAAGATCCAACGGCCGCGCGGTTCGGGCTCTGTGCGCTCGGCGAGCCGGGTCGCCTTGGCCGAGCTGGGCTCGGTGACGTGGCTCAATCGTGGCCGTTGGATCAAGATCCAACGGTCACACGGTTAGGGTTCGGGTCGGACTCGGGTTCGGGCTCGGTCGGTTGAACAGTAAAACCCACTCGCATTTTCCAGCAATTAAATAATCCAATAAATTCCCAGAAATTTATTTAATTCATTAAAAATAGCAAAAGACTCAGAAAAATTCCAGAAAAATTTTGGAAAATATTTTGGAACATTTTGGACTCAAATAAAATATTTCCAACAAAATTTTATTTGCAAAGTTAAATTCTTTAATTATTTCAAAAGGGAATAAATTCAAATAAATTCCAAATAAATTTCAGAAAATTCCAAAAATTTACCAAAGTGCCAAATCACACATGAATTTAAGAAAAGCAAAATTTTGGGATGTTACAAACCTCCCCCCTTAACAGAATCTCGTCCCCGAGATTCAGGGCTTTCTAAAGAAATAGGTTCGGAAACTTTTTCTTCAAATCCTCTTCGCGCTCCCAAGTTGCTTCACTCTTCGCGTGGTTGCTCCATTGAACTCTGCAGAAACGGGTTGACTTGTTTCTCGTCTCTCGATCCATAGTGTCCAAAATCTTCACGGGGTGCTCCTTGTAAGTCAGATCTTCTTGTAGCTCAATTGACTCTAGCGGTGTCTGTTCCTCAGGTACTCGGAGACACTTCTTCAGCTGGGACACGTGGAACACGTCATGCACTCCTGCTAGTGATTGCGGCAACTCTAGCTGGTAAGCAACTTCACCTCTGCGGCTGAGAACCTTGAATGGTCCAACATATCTCGGCGCGAGTTTTCCTTTGGCATGGAATCTCTTAACTCCTCTGAGCGGTGTAACTCTGAGATACACAAAATCTTCCGGTTCAAAACTCAGGTCTCGGCGACGGTTGTCGGCATAGCTCTTCTGTCTTGACTGCGCTATCTTCAGTCTTTCTCGAATCATGGCAATCTGTTCTTTGGCTTCTTGAAGAATACCTGGCCCAAAGACACGGCGTTCACCTGTCTCGTTCCAATTCAACGGTGTTCGACAGGGCCGACCGTATAGTGCTTCAAATGGCGACATTTGCAAACTGGCTTGGTAACTATTATTGTAGTTGAACTCCGCATACGGTAGACTTTTATCCCAAGAGGTAGCATAAGCTAATGCACAAGCTCTTAACATATCCTCCAAAATCTGATTAAGTCTTTCAGTTTGCCCATCCGTCTGCGGATGATAAGCTGTACTGAAGTTCAAACGGGTTCCCATGGCTTCATGCAGTTTATTCCAGAATCTTGAGGTAAACTGGGTACCTCTGTCCGATACAATTTTCTTTGGCACTCCGTGCAAACAAACGATCCTGGTCATATACAACTCAGCTAACTTATCTCCCGAATAGGTGGTCTTCACTAGAATAAAGTGGGCGACCTTAGTCAAGCGGTCCACTATAACCCATATGGAGTCATATCCTCCTTGAGTTTTCGGCAAACCGGTAATGAAGTCCATTCCGATTTCCTCCCATTTCCACTCTGGTATCTTCAACGGCTGTAGCAATCCTGCTGGTCTCTGATGCATTGCCTTGACTCTCTGGCATATGTCACACAGCGCAACATGCTCGGCAACTTCACGCTTCATGCTCGGCCACCAGAATCTTTCCTTCAAATCTTGATACATCTCGGCGCTTCCAGGATGAATGGAATACTTTGAGTCATGGGCTTCTTCTAAAATTAACTGCTTCAGCTCCTTCTTGTTTGACACACAAATGCGACCCTTCATCCATAACGTGCCTTGCTCATCCAACTTGAAGTCCTCTGCCTTTCCTTCATCCATGTTGGACTTAATCTTGCGGATATTGTCATCATCCTCTTGTCCTTCTCGGATCTGATCCTCCAGGGTAGGCTTCACTTCCAATGCTGCCAATAATCCTTCTGGTACGACTTCAATCTGCATTCTCTGGAAATCCTCACATAGATCCTCCCGACTTGTGGCTAACAACATGTTCACAGTATGGCTCTTCCGACTCAAAGCATCAGCAACTGCGTTAGCCTTCCCGGCATGGTAATGGATTCCAACAATGTAGTCATTGATCAACTCTAACCATCTCCTCTACCTCATGTTCAGGTCTGATTGGGTGAAGATGTACTTAAGACTCTTATGGTCCGTGTATACTTCACATCTGTTTCCAATTAAATAGTGACGCCATAACTTCAAAGCATGCACTACGGCAGCTAGCTCTAGGTCATGTGTCGGATAGTTCTCCTCGTGTGGCCTCAACTGCCTTGATGCGTAAGCGACGACCTTTCCGTTCTGCATCAGCACACACCCAAGTCCTTGACGCGATGCATCACAATAAATATCAAAACTTTGATTTACGTCTGGTAGAACTAACACTGGCGCTGATGTCAATCGTTTCTTCAACTCTTGAAAACCTTTTTCGCACTCCGGCGTCCATGCAAACTTCTTCTCCTTTTTCAGCAATTGCGTAAGAGGTTTCGCAATGGTCGAAAAGCCTTCAATGAAACGGCGATAGTAACTTGCCATTCCAAGGAAACTCCGGATCTGGGTCACGGTCTTCGGCTGTTCCCAATGTAACATAGCTTCTACCTTGCTTGGATCTACGGCGACTCCTTCCGCAGTCATTACATGTCCGAGGAACTCCACCTTGTCCTTCCAAAAGTCACACTTGCTGAACTTGGCGAAAAGTTGTTGTTCCCTTAGCTTTTCCAAAACTTGCCTCAAGTGCTATGCATGTTCATCCTCTGTCTTGGAGTAGACTAAGATATCATCTATGAACACAACAACAAACTTGTCCAAATATTCCATGAACACCTTATTCATCATATTCATGAAATATGCTGGCGCATTTGTCAGACCAAAGGACATAACTGTAAACTCGTAATGTCCATATCTTGACGAGAAGGCAGTTTTCGGAATATCCCCTGATCGGATCTTCAACTGATGGTATCCCGATCTCATATCAATGTTGGAGAAAACTCCGGCTCCTCTCAGCTGATCAAACAAATCATCGATCCTGGGTAGCGGGTACTTGTTCTTCACGGTTACTTCATTGAGTGCACGGTAGTCTATGCACATCCTGAAACTCCCGTTCTTCTTCTTGACGAACAAAACTGGCGCTCCCCACGGCGACAAACTTGGTCTGATAAATCCTTTCTCCATTAACTCTTCAAGCTGCTTCTTCATCTCTACCAATTCCTCGGTGGACATCCGATAAGGTCTCTTTGCTATCAGCGCTGTATCAGGTACAAGCTCTATCACAAACTCTATGTCCCTGTCTGGCGGCATACCAGGTAGATCTTCAGGAAAAACATCTGGATACTCATTTACCACTAAAACATCTTCTATGCTGATTGCCTTGGTACTGTTAACCATCAACTGCCCATCTCTAACGACGGTAGCTTGAAATTCCACTTTCCTTCCGCACGGGCTCTCAACTTATATAATCCTTCGTCCACGATCCAATACGGCCTTGTGCTTGGATAACCAATCCATTCCCAAAATAACATCTAAGGTCTGGGTTTCCAATATAATAAGGTTCGCTAGGAACTCTATCCCATCTATTAATATTCTTACCCCAGAACATCCTACTTTAGTTCGGAGTTCGGAACCAGTGGTTTGAACTAAAAGCATGCATTTAAGTCTTGCAATCTCCAAATCATTTTTAGCAGCAAAGCCTTGAGAAACAAACGAATGCGAAGCTCCAGAGTCAAACAAAATCAAGCAGGTGTACTGAGTTAACAAGTAACTTACCCAAAGAAGACGTCCGTGGCATTCTACGATGCATCTGCGGTGACATGGTTGACTCGGCCTCTCACCACGATGCAGGGTCTGTTCTGTTTGTCTTTGTCCCTCGATTGGCTCCTGGTGCAGGCGTCCTGGCTAGTGTGTATCCCAGATTGAAGCGAACTGAGGTCACTCCTGCGGTCTTCTTAGGACAACTGTTGGCAAAGTGCCCTGGCTCGTTGTAATTGTAGCCGCGTCTCACTGTCCCCTGTTGACTGCCTGAAGCGGCGATTCTGGCTGGGGCTGGAGTCTGATAGTTCTGATTGACGGGTCTTGGTGCTGGTGACGGTGTCCTTGTAGCATTCTGTGGTTGGAATCTGAAAAACTGGTTTGGCGCAACCCTCAAGCGTTTCTGCGCTCCCTGACGCGATCCCTGCTATTGCATCCTTCGCTTCCTGTTGTCGTCCAGCTCCTTGCGCTTGTCCTCAAGAATAAGCGCTTTATTCACCAACTCTTGGAAATCTGAAAAGGTGTGGGTGATCAGTCCCACCTGTAGTCCTGAGTTAAGTCCCTTCATAAAGCGAGACTGTCCGGCTTTATCTGTCGCTACATCTTCAGGTGCGTAGCGTGCAAGCTGTGTGAACTTATTTAGGTATTCGGCCACAGGCTGATTACCTTGCTTCAGTGCTCTGAACTCCTCCTTCTTGAGGTCCATGATTCCTTTCGGCACGTGATACTGACGAAATGCAGCTGTAAACTCCTCCCAAGTGATATCTTGAGGGTTCTCTTGCGTGGCACAGAAGTTCTCCCACCATTCGGCGGCTGTCCCTTCCAACTGATGAGAAGCGTAGAGTACCTTCTCATTTCCCATGCATTGAGCAATGTGTAGCTTCCTCTCAATTGACCTTAACCAATCATCGGCCTCCAACGGATTGGCATTCCCAGAAAAAGTGGGTGGATGAGTCCTCATGAACTCTGACAATCTTGTATTCTGGCGTTGTCCCTGATTGACTTGATTAGCGGCGGCCTGAGCAGTGACGTGTTGCATCTGTTGCATCATAGCATGCATCAACTGATTCTGAGCAGCAAGAAAAGCTCCAAAATTCTGCATGTCAACTGGCGGTGCTGGTTGGGGTGCAGGTGCTCCATTGTTGGGGTTTCCAGCTGGGCGAGAACCACTCCCATTGCCTCCAAGGTTTCCGCGGGTGTTCACCATCTGTCGATTGCTCCGAGGTTTAGAGATGAGAGGGAACAAGAATAGACAAGTAACAGGGAAACTTATGCGGGGGAAAAGTGTAACTCAAAATCCAACTTTATTAATACTAATAGTAATAACTTGGTATGGTTGCTTACAATGCCTAAGGGCCTTGCAACACATACTGCACACTCAGCAAACAATGAAAATCCAACGCCTCTAAAGGTGACTCTTATTCTATAACGCGACTCGACGAAGGAGTCTCAACCTCAACGCCTACGCTCACTCATCGAGAAAACCTCCACTGCCTCCTCACGGCGGGTGCGGCGGCATAGGCGCGAAACAATCGCCATGCCCCACAACTGCAGCTGTGGTTGACGACGCGGCGTCCTCCTCAGGTTCTGGATCTGGCTGGTGCTGTGGCTGTGGCGCGGGTGCAGGTGGCGCCTCTTCTGGTTCCTCCTCTGGGTCTGGAGCGTCCAACTCCAACACTGGATCGGGACCCTGGCCATACAGTGCAGTCTCCAACTCTACGATCCTTTCCGCAGCATAAGCGACGTACTCACGGGCATTCACCAAGTGCTTCTTCTCTTCCTCAACCTGCTCGCGAGCCTTCTTCAACTCCTGAACTGTGTCTTCGATCAGCTCCTCCTGAGCGGTGACGAATCTGGCCAAGTGAGTGACGGTAGCATCCTCATCCTCTATCGTCTTCCGCTGAGCTCTGCTCTCTCGGCGTGGGTGGTGATGGAACACTGTGCCATCCAGCTCCCTGGAGTAGGTGCGAGCGATCTGCTGCATTGCTCGACGCGACACCTCCTGGATTCCAATCTCAAAGGTAGACCTCCTGGCGGTGAAGTGGAAAGGGCGACTGAACTTTGTCTTCTCTCGGGCATACACCGTGATCCGGACGTCCCATCCTATGACCAGTCCTGCTTGCACAAGTGTAGTACCTCGGTAGAGCGGCCTCTCAAAACCTCCAAGAAACTGAAGCATACGCCACAACTCGGCGGCATAGCCTCCTTCACGCTCGGCGTAGTTGTTCTTCATCATCATCTGCCAAAAGACGCTCGCGTAAGAACGCAACATTTTAAAATCAATGTGGAAGACGAAAGAACTCAGCAAGCGGTATGAACAAGAAAGAAAGGGGTAAGTCGAGAATTCATTCATTATCTTGACCACTTTTAACTTTAGAAAATATGTTTTATCCTCACTACGACCATTCTAACTATGGGTGAGCCTACGGTCAGTATGGCTCTGATACCACCTCTGTCGGGACCCGAATTTGCAAATCTGGACCCTCTGTGTATTCAGCACTAGTCCAGGAACGCGCTAGTGCACACAGTCTCAACATTAGTAAATATCACAATCATACTCAACGAAATAATAAAGTACCTTAAATAGTTAACCAAACGGGTTGCTCAACCTTATGGTCAAGTTACAAATATACGCCTCGCAGGGCGAAACTTATTAAAAGAGAAATAACTGCAGCGGAATATAAGATAACTTCGTGGCGCCATCCAGTATACCATAGGCAACTGACTGGGCTCGCTCCCTATGTAGACGGTTCCTCTTGGAGCTCCTCCTCCAAAGCTGGTGTATTCTCCTATTCAACTGGTGTTGTATTGCGGCAAGGGTGAGTACTTGGTACTCAGCAAGTCATGCACAGAATGCAATCTAATATACTATATGCATGGCTTGATACAAAGGAATAGCTCAAGGTATATTTGCAGTAAAGAGCATTTAACAAATAATATAAGTTGATTCGAAAGCAGTAGAAACAAGTATATCATTAATAACTTTTCAAGGAGTTTAGTAAACATCTTTCCCATTCCTAATCCACATTTCCATCAACATCATCGTTAAACCCAACCCAACCTTTCAAGTCCAAGTTGTTTTTGAGAAAGTCTAACCCTTGACTGTAATTCCCGAGCGATGTCCAATACCGCGGACACGGCTATTCGAATAGATTTTACACTCTGCAGAGGTTATGCACTTTACCCACAAGATACAGTCAAACACCACAAAGGCGAGTGCCCGTAACAAAGTCTTTCGGAAACTTCTAACAGCACAAGTGGTCCTCCCCGGTGTTGCACACTAACCCTTCCCTTAGCGAAGGCGAAGTCTAGGTCAAGCCACCGTTAGATGGGTACCTGGCCGCAGCCCTCAGACGCCTCTCCGTACAACTACACAAAGGGTGTAGTTGACATCCTGAGGTCCCACAGGTACGTTATTAGCAACTTATTCAACTAGGTCCATCCCATTACAGACATGTGGTTGCACGTTTGACCCAGTTCAAAGGCTTGCAAGGTTAAGTCCTTAGGGTGACCAGGGCAAGACTACCCGAAGAACCAAACCAACATTCCCGGTGCCACAACTGGCCCACCCGATCATTCTTACCACATGCCCCGGTCAAAAACTATTTATCAAAATCCCCAGTTGATTACCATGCACCACGTGCCATCAACATCACAACACATGATACCTTTCCAAAATAGGTTCAATATATCATTAAGTCAATATTAACCTTTGATTGTCCAAAATCATGTCATGAACACGCGGTGTCTAAGCAATATTCTACAACGATCTAAATTCCCATGTTGGCAATTTAATAATGTCCAACTAGTAATCCACAACTAGGGTGACAAGGGGTCATGGCACATATTTAAATAATCAAGGTGTCATACAGCAATTAGGCATTTATCTAGTTTCCCATAATTAAATAAAGTATTTTCTAATTAAACTAGCATGCAATTTATTGAATCAAAATAGATTTCAAAATGGGATCAACATGGTCAAAGCACAACTTGCCTTCAAAAAGTACTTGTTCCTGGTCCTGAGCTGGCTCCTGGGTCAACACCTCTCCTTCGAAGCCTTCGGGCACTTCAACGTCTACTCGTAAAGCGTGCAAATAGCAATAAATAAATAAACAGTAGACAAAAAGTGTCCAAACATCCAAATAAAGTTCACAAACAGAGAGAGCATAATTTTATGAATTTTTAGAAACTGGAATCGTCAAATTCGGAGTTTAAATGCAAAAGATACAAGCATTTAGAGTTTAAAATAACCAATTAAATAATATTATAGTGAAAAACTTTGGTCCAAAAATTAAATAAAATCCATAATTAGATAGATCTCAATTTTATACAAATTTAGAAATTTGAATCACTCAAATCGGAGTTAAAATGCAAAAGTTCTAAGCATTTGAAGTTTGACTCAAATTCTGAAATCATTAAATCGAATTAATAAATCATTTTCTTTTTCGAAAATTAATTATTGCATCAGCAAGGACACGTGTCAACCTCTGATTGGGCGGCTGACGTCAGCCGGTCCACGGGCTCAGCCCACGGCTCGGTTCGGGTCCACCGTGGACCCGGTCCACGGTTCACGTGTCTCTGACATGTGGGACCCTACGGGTGACGTCCTGCGGCGTCGGCGGGGACTTCAGGCGCCTTCTTGGCAGTGGGACCCGCGGTAGCGTCATTCTTGGCGTCACCGCGACGGCTGGGTGGCGGCGGCGGTGAACCCCATGGCGTCGGCGTGGCGTCAAGGTGCGGTTTGGCGCGCCCGGCCGACCTTGAGCGCGGCGTGTCAGCGTCACGCACGCGTACGTCGCTGACCACACCGGTCCAACTTCCTCCCACGTGGTGCAATCTCGCCACGGCGCGGATTAGATCTAAGGTTTACGCGTTTGGAATAACGCGGTGAATTTGGGCCGTACGATCTAAATCGGACGGTCGAGATTGGATCTAGTGCGGTGCAACGCATGCTACACTATTGGATCTAAGCCGTTGGATCTAGATCCAACGGTTGAGAATAGATCTAGGATTTGCAACATAAATATCGCACGGCGACGTGGCCGAACGTGGGCCGTTGGATCTTGATCCAACGGTCCAGATATAATCTGGAGGGTTCGGGTTTTGGGAACACGTGGCTTATCATGGCCGTTTGATCTTGATCCGATGGTGCACGGAGCTCGCGGGCGGTGATGGCGTTGCGGCGGGGCTGGGTGGCCGGAGGCGGTGACGAAGACGAGCCCGACGGCGCTTCGGGGCGTCTCCGGCGAAGTGAGTTGACTCCATTGGTGCGGCTTGACCAGAAGACTCCGGATCTGGGCTCAACGGCGGCGGGGCGAGGCAAGAACCGTGGCGGAGGAGGAAGCTAACTACGGCGAGCAATAGCGGGTCGACGGCGGCGGAACGAGGCAAGAACCGTGGCGGAGGAGGAAGCTATCTACGGCGAGCAATAGCGGGTCGACGGCGGTGGCTAGGGCTAGGGCACTTGGGGCAAACGACATAGACAGCAAAGGCGAACCTCGGGCACGCATCTGGGCATTAAATACCGGCCCGGACGCCGAGATCCCCGCGGAATCCGCGGCGAAGCCGGCACGGGCGGCGGACTCCATCCCGGACACGGCGAGGGCGACGTGGCACGCGCTTAGCCGTTGGATCAAGATCCAACGGTCGCGCGGGTTCGATTCGAACTGTGCAGCTTTCGAGCGGTGGTGGCTCGATCGGGCTGCGCTTCGATGGCGTGGCTCAATCATGGCCGTTGGATCAAGATCCAACGGTCATGCGGTTAGGGTTCGAGTCGGACTCGGGTTCGGGCTCGGTCGGTTGAACAGTAAAACTCATTCGCATTTTCCAGCGATTAAATAATCCAATAAATTCCCAGAAATTTATTTAATTCATTAAAAATAGCAAAAGACTCAAAAAAATTCCAGAAAAATTTTGGAAAATATTTTGGAACATTTTGGACTCAAATTAAATATTTCCAACAAAATTTTATTTGCAAATTTAAATTCTTTAATTATTTCAAAAGGGAATAAATTCAAATAAATTCCAAATAAATCCAAATAAATTCCAGAAAATTCCAAAAATTTACCAAAGTGCCAAATCACACATGAATTTAAGAAAAGCAAAATTTTGGGATGTTACACTCATTGGAGACGACGAATTCGACGATGAATGGAGCTCCGACCGAAATGACAAAAACGCGAAATTCGTCTTGAAATCTTGAGGTATCCTAAATTGATTGAAAGATTAGATACTAGACTCCCCCACGGTCACAAGGAACCAATCGGAGTTGAGAATGACCGACCAGAGAGGGAGGAATAAGGATGAACACGAAGAACTCCTAAAATGGCGACCCGGCGCCGGTTTTCTCGATCTTGCGTATGAACGAGCAGAAGAGGCAAGGAGTGAGGGCTACCACCGGGAAGAGGACGTCCGCACGAAGATATGGGAGGTGGAAGCACGTCGTTTAGCGTTGAAACGGTCGAGTCAATGACAATTAAAGCCATTTCGGTTTTTGGCTGACGGTTTCAATTCCGGCGAGATCCCGGGCTATTGATGGTGAGGAATGGAGAGAGGACGTCGTTGTGCTTCCAACGGATCCGGCCGTGATTGATTTGGGGCATTATTGAAGGACATATGGTTGATTAAAGAGAGATGCCACCATTGAAGGGAGCTTGATGCTCTTCTCTGTACATTGCCTTCCCAAGGTTGAAGAAGGCACTGTAGCGCCACGTGGCAGTGCGTGATTGGCCGTTAGTTACGTAAATGAACCGCCCTAGGAAAAAATTAGGAAAAATGGTCTAAAAATTCCAGAAAAATTCCTAGAACCATTTTGGAATATTTGGAACCCAATAAAATTAGTTTCGCGGAATTTGGATGAAATTTGTGGATTTGAATATTCAGGCGCGAATAGCGGGCATTAAACAAAAGCCGCGCGAGATAAAATAGGGGTGAAGGTCCAAAAATCTGGGGAATCGTTCCAAAAATCATTTTGGAATATCTGGACCTAATTGAAGTGATTTTGGGATTTTTGGAGCATTTTTGGACTCGGGTGAAATTTCGGGTATCGGCGGGAATCTGGAAATTCGATTTTTCGAACGGAAGGGAATTAAATCCCGATTTTGGATGGGAAAGGTTGCCAGGTTAACATAAACACCAAGGAAACTCCAATTTTTGAATTTAATTAGTTTAAATTAGATGTTTCCCAGAAAGAGAAACTGAGGATGTTACAAACCTACCCCCCTTAGAGAGAATCTCGTCCCCGAGATTCGGATGGAGAAAGAAAGAGATCAGGAAACTCCGCTCGGAGATCTTCTTCTCGCTCCCAGGTAGCTTCCTTCTCAGAATGATTGCTCCACTGAACCTTGCAGAATTTGATCACACGGCTTCGGGTTCGGCGTTCAGTTTCATCCAAAATATTGATTGGATACTCCGGATATGACAGGTCTTCCTTTAGTTCCATTTCTTCCAATGGCATCTGATGCTCGGGTACTCGGAGACATTTCTTCAGCTGAGACACATGGAAGACATCATGTACCCCGGACAGCTGTGGAGGCAACTCCAACTTATATGCGACTTCTCCTTTTCTAGCCACCACTGGGAAGGGTCCGATGTAGCGAGGCAATAACTTTCCACTAACTCGAAACCGTTTCATTCCTTTCATTGGGGAGACCTTCAGATACACATGATCACCAGGTGCAAAGCTTAATTCTCGTCGACGGTTGTCAGCATAGCTTTTCTGTCTCGATTGGGCTGTCTTCAAATTCTCTCGAATCTGTCTGACCTGCTCTTCGGCTTCTTTCAGAATATCAGGTCCAATAATTTGTCCTCCCTCGGTCTCTTTCCAGTACAACGGTGTTCTGCATTTTCTTCCGTATAGAGCTTCAAATGGTGCCATCTTCAGACTGGCTTGATATCTGTTATTATATGAAAACTCAGCATAGGGCAAATTCTGATCCCACGAACCTTGGTATGTCAGAGCACAAGCTTTCAACATATCCTCTAGGATTTGATTTATTCTTTCCGTCTGTCCATTTGTCTGGGATGGTAAGCAGTACTGAAGTTCAAATTCGTGCCCAAAACCTCATGTAACTTCTGCCAAAATCTTGAGGTGAACTGAGATCCCCGATCAGACACGATCTTCTTCGTCACACCATGCAAACACACTATCTTAGCCATATATAACTCGGCAAGCTTGTCACCGGAATAAGTCATCTTCACCGGAATGAAATGAGCCACTTAGGTTAATCTGTCCAGAATGACCCAGATGGAATCATATCCAGATTTGGTCTTGGGTAGTCCAGTTATAAAATCCATTCCAATTTCTTCCCATTTCCAAACAGGAACTTGCAAAGGCTGCAATAGCCCGGCAGGTCTCTGATGTTCGGCCTTCACCAACTGGCAAACATCACACCGAGCTACAAACTCAGCCACTTCTTTCATCATATTGGACCACCAATATTTTTCTTTCAATTCCGCATACATCTTGGTACCTCCCGGATGAATGGAATATACTAAATCATGAGCTTCTTTCAAGACCACATCCTTGATTCCTTCTTGGTTGGGGACTACTATTCTTTTCCCAAACCAGACAGTACCTTTCTCATCTTCCGAAAATCCAGGGTGTTTCCCTTTCTTCAAGCCATCTTTTAGGTCTGCAATACCCTTATCATTCTTCTGAGCCTCTCTGATCTGATCTTCCAAGGTGGATTTTACCTCCACATTGAAAATGCAGCCCTGATTCACCAATTCCAAGTTAAGACACCAGAATTCTTCATGAAGAGCTGGATGGCTTTCCTGTACCATAATGTTGTTGCAGTAGCTCTTCCTGCTTAATGCATCTGCAACAACATTAGCCTTTCTAGGGTGGTAATGGATTCCCACATTATAATCTTTTACCAATTCCAACCATCTTCTCTGCCTCAGGTTGAGATCGAACTGAGTGAAGATATACTTCAAACTCTTGTGATCCGTATAAATCTCACACCTATTCCCAATCAAATAATGCCTCCAAATCTTGAGTGCATGCACCACTGAGGCTAACTGGTGCGAAAATTATTACGCCGCCCATGCTGATCCTCAGAATATCGCTTGGGATGAATTCGTTGAAGCCTTTCGAGCCACCCATATCCCGAAGGGCATCATGGAGATGAAACGACGAGAGTTTCATAAGCTACAATAGGGGAACTTGTCACTGTCAGAATACCTGAACCGGTTTACCCAGCTTTCTCGCTATGCGGCTGCTGATGTCGCAACTGATGAGGCCGAGATTTGGCATTTTATGGAGGGCCTTGACCCTAACTTGAAGATCCAGCTGGTCTCGAATGACTTTCCGTCGTTCCAGCATATGGTGAACAAGGCTCTAATTCAAGAGGATGCTCAGCGCCAACTGTTTGAATCAAGGAAGAGAAAGATGATGTTCCAGAGCCAGCGAGGTGCCAGCAGCTCCAGGCCCCGCACGTTCCAGCAGCAGCCCAACAGGCCCGCGACCTCCAATGCACCAAGGACCCCAATGTCCACCCCTCGCCCAGTTGGTCAAGCCCCTGCCGGCAGTGCAGGCAATCAAGCAAAGAAGAGTGGAACTGCGATGGTAGGAGTTCAGTGCTTCAACTGCAGGGAGATGGGGCACTATGCCAACAATTGCCCGTAGAAGCGTCAGCCCATCACCCCAATGAGGTTTAACTTGGGATCAACACCGGTCCGTGCTCCAGCGCCAGCTCAAGGAAGAGGAACCCCGCAGACCCCGCGCACGCCAAGGACTGCTGGAAGAGGGCGCGTGAACCATATCACTGCTGAGGAGGCTCAAGATACGCCAGACGTGGTCTATGGTAAGTTCTATGTCAACTCAGTACCTGCTTCAGTTCTGTTTGATTCGGGTGCAACACATTCCTTCATATCAGAATACTTGGTTAAAAAGCATGCTTGGGATACAGTACAGTTAAGAAACCCTTTATTAGTGCAATCCCCTGGTAAAGAACTAAGAACAACTGCTGTTTGTCCTAAAATGGATATAGTAATAAAAGGGGTAAAGTTTCTAAAGAACTAAGAACAACTGCTGTTTGTTCGAAAATGATACCACCGCTGTAAGACCCCGGATCAGCTATCCGAAATCTCCTGTGTATTTCCGTACTAGTCACAGATCATGTGACACTACGGAATGGTGTGGCATTATTTAACGTGAATGTTAAGATCAAAAACTTTATGAAATATGAAATTGGAGGTTGAAACCATATGGTATGAGGTTTAATTGCGTTTTCGGGCAGTTTCCGGGAGTTTGGGCCTTTCCGGGAGAGTTTGGGCCTAAAAGAAGGGGTTGTGGGCTTTGGTGGGATGGAGTATGAGTCCATTTAGGACTAGGAGTCTTGTGTGGGCTGGTAAAAGGCCCCCCTGCCCTCCTTGCGCCCACACCCCCCCTTGGGCGCCCCCACCTCTCCCTCCATGCCCAAGCCGCCACCCCCACCTCCCCCTCTCCCTTGCATGCGCCTCCACCTCCCCCATTGCTCCCCTTTGCTCCACCACCTCTCCACCACCTTTCCTCCACCCCGTTGCTGCCCTAGGGTGGCCTCCCCACCCCTGCACCTCGCGGATCCATCCGTTGGAGCAAGGAGCGAGGAGCGATCCGGGAGGAGTTTCGTTGGGATTTCGGTCGTCGGGCGAAGGTATGGCCATGGGGCTCCTTGGGGTTGGGCTAGGTACTGTTCTAAGGGTGTTTATCATGATTTTAGATCAATTGGTGGTGCTGGACATGAGTAGATTGGATTAGATCTAGATGTTGCCACGTTTCTGTTTTGGGACAGCATGAGCAGTCGACCTACGGTCCAGTTTTTCACCAATTTAGATTTGGAATTTTGTCGGCCGCCTGTTGAAGAAGTTGTAGGTAATTTAATTATCTTTCATTTGACATAATGAACGTTAAATTTGGATCAGCCGTTTGACAGTTATGACTGTTTTACCGAGCGTGTTACAATCTGTGACGTGATTGGAATAGATCACGGTATTTTGTAGATTACACAACTTTAGAGTCCGAATCAGTCTTTCCCTATAACTAGAAAAAGTTGGGAAATTTCCTAAGCTATGCGAGGATGTACTCGTTTTATTGATTCGGAGTCCCAGAACTCAAGTTATGCCTTTTGGAAGGCTGCTGTCTCGACGGGACAGAACCTCTGTTTTTAGGTTTTGCGAGTAGTTGGCAATGTCGGGCTAGATGAGTGTTTGCGTACTGTTTTGTGGACTTGATTGTGATTATATGTTTCCTATGTGCAGGTGGTGCGACCCCGGGAGTGCCTTCTACTTCCCGCCAATCCGTTGCCCGCGGTTGAGGCAAGTGTGTTATAATGGATAGCGATTTGTAGGTTGTTTATTGAGAATAGATGAAGTTGACTACATGATATATGATCACTTGCCATGCTTTAATGATTGCCAATGATATGATGAGCATGTTTATTATGTTATGATGCCATGTGTTAATATACGAGTTAAATATGATGTTGGCATAGTTGCATACATGGCATGTTACATGGCCCGGGCGGTGAGAAAGTCATAACTAGTCCGGGGAAGGTCGGTGAGAAAGTTATGACTAATCCGGAGAGCCATTGAGTAAGTCCTACATTGTGATTCCATACACGTGGTGTTTGGAAGCGAGGAGTAGGCACCCTCCATCTTCGGGATGGAAGGGGGGAGAGGGTGCACACCGACGGGTGTGTACTCAACCATACCGGTATGAGTTTCCAAGGAGACATGAGCATTGCATTGCATTGCATACATAATGATGATGATAATGTTATGTGTTCATGAATGAGATGATATACATGATGTGAGACATTATTGCCATGTTATTGTTCTTGTTGTCCATTGCAATATGCTTGCTAAGTTTCGAACTCACGCTTGTGTTTTCTTGTTGTTTTAGGTACCATAAGACCGGCATGAGGGGAAGGGGAATAGTCACACTTCCACACGTAGCTTCACTCTTTTGATTTCACAAGTCATTCAATTAGTGTTGATAATAAATTGTGTGTGATGATCATTGCTTTATGGTTTAGCTTTGCTAAATGAGAGTCTTTTCGTTCGTTTGTCTCTTGGAGACATTATATGATTGGAACTAGACTTATATTGTGGCTAAATCGTTAATTATTGCTGTTTTTAGTTGTCTCTCATATTCCATATATTGCTATAATGTTGTTGTTCCTTCAAATCATGTTAAAACAAAGGAGATGCTGCCGAAATATTGGTTTTTAGCATGTGCGCCTTTGCTGGAATTTATGTTTAATTGTGGTGTTTAGATGTTGATTAACTTATGTGTAACACCCCAAATTTTTGCTTTTCTTAAATTCATGTGTGATTTGGCACTTTGGTGAATTTTTGGAATTTTCTGGAATTTATTTGGATTTATTTGGATTTAATTTGAATTTATTCCATATTGAAATAATTAAAGAATTAAACTTTGCAAATAAAATTTTGCTGGAAATATTTTATTTGAGTCCAAAATGTTCCAAAATATTTTCCAGAATTTTTCTGGAATTTTTCTGAGTCTTTTGCTATTTTTAATGAATTAAATGAATTTCTGGGAATTATTTTAAATATTAAATCGCTGGAAAATCAAGTTGGGTCAAGTACTGTTCATCCAACCGGACCCGAGTCCGAGTCCGACTCGAGTCCGACCCGAGCCACGTGACTTGACCGAACCCCATTCGATCCTAACGGTTAGATCGAGATCCAACGGTCCAAATTGGACCGCACCGGTTCGAGCTGAGTCCGGGTCGGATCCGATCGCACCCATGCGATCGTGACCGTCGATCGTGCCACGTGGACGGCCGTGCGTCGTCGTCTCCGCCGAAACCGAGCCGGACTCCGCCGCCGCATAGATCTAGGGTTCCGCCTCGGGCACGAACGCCGAGGCTATTTAAGGCCCGGGTCACACCGAGTCGGCCACGACCTTACGCACCCGTAGCCCCTACTCACCAAGGCAGAGCCGCCGCCGTTTAGCCGCGATAGCTCGCCGTAGTTGAGCGCCGCTCCGCCACGGTTTTTGCTTCATCCCGCCGTCACCCGCCGTCCCTAGCCACCGTTGAGCCCAGATCCAGAATCCCCAGACCGAGACGCACCCGTGGAGCCAACTCATCTCGCCGGAGGAGCCCCGAAGCGCCACGGGAGTGGTCGTCATCTCCGTCTCCGGTTGCTGCAGCTCCGCCGCGTCGCCATCGACCTCGCGAGCTCTGTGCGTCGTCCGATCTTGATCGTGCGGTTGAGGTGAGTTCACGTGTTTCCAAACCCGATTAGATCTGGACCGTTGGATCAAGATCCAACGGCCCACGATCACCACGTGCCATAGTAGTGTTAACGTAGGATTAGATCTGGACCGTCCGATCTAGATCGAACGGCCCACGATCATCGAGTAGTTTTCAACGTGTTAACCCTGGATCTAATCGCGGCCGTTGATTTTCAAATCAACGGACACGATCGCGCCACGTGTCCAGGGAGCCGAACCACCGCGCCACGCGGGCGTGCGCGTGGGTCACTGACACGCCGGGCCCGCGTGTCAGCGACAGCACCGTGACGTCACCCATGACGTCATCGGTGGGTCCCACCTGTCAGCACCGTGGGCTGAGCCCCGCTGACGTCAGCAGTGACGTCACCCGAGGGGACCCACCTGTCAGCGACACATGGAGCCGTGGACCGAGTCCACGGTAGACCCGAGCCGAGCGTGGACCGAGTCCATGGACCGGCTGACGTCAGCAGACCAATCAGAGGCCGCCACGTGTCCTCGCTGACGCAATAATTAATTTTCAAAAAAGAAAATGATTTATTAATTCGAAATAATGATTTCAGATTTTGTTTCAAACTTCAAACGCTTATAACTTTTGCGTTTCAACTCCGATTTGAGTGATTCAAATTTCTAAATTTGTATAAAATTGAGATCTACCTAAATATGAATTTTATTTAATTTTTGGACTAAATTTTTTCTCTATAAAATTATTTAATTGATTATTTAAACTTCAAAATGCTATAACTTTTGCATTTTAACTCCGAATTTGACGATTCCAGTTTCTAAAAATTTATAAAATTATGCTCTCTCTGTTTATGGACTTTATTTGGATGTTTGGATGTTTTTGTCTACTGTTTTATTCATTGGTTGCTATTTGCACGCTTTACGAGTAGACGTTGAAGTGCCGGAAGGGTTCGAAGGAGAAGTATTGACTCAGGATCCAAGTCAATACCAGGAACAAGTACTTTTTGAAGGCAAGTTGTGCTTTGACCATGTTGATCCTATTTTGAAAATTATTTTGATTTAACTTATTGCATGCTAGTTCAAATAGAAAAATACTTTATTTAAATATGGGAAATTAGATAAATGCCAAATTGGTGTATGACACCTTGATTAATTAAATATGTGCCATGACCCTTGTCACCCTAGTTGTGGTTTACTAGTTGGGCATTATTAAATTGCCATCATGGGAAATTAGATCGTGTAGTATGTTGCTTAGACCTGCTACGTGCTCATGACATGATTTTGGACAATCAAATGTTAATATTGACTTAATGATATATTGAACCTGTTTTGGAAAGGTATCATGTGATGTTGATGGCACGTGGTGCATGGTAATCAACTGGGGTTTGATAAATAGTTTTCGACCGGGGCATGTGGCAAGAATAATCAGGTGGGCCAGTTGTGGCATTGGGAATGTTGGTTTGGTTCTTCGGGTAGTCTTGCCCTGGTCACCCTAAGGACTTAACCTTGCAAGCCTTTGAACTGAGTCAAGCGTGCAACAACATGTCTGTAATGGGACGGATCTAGTTGACTAAGTTGCTAATAACGTACCTGTGGGACCTTAGGAGGTCAACTACACCCTTTGTGTAAGTTGTACGGGGGAGCGTAACGGGGCTGAGGCCAGGTACCCATCTAACGGTTGATTGGCCTAAACTTCGCCTTAGCTAAGGGAAGGGTTAGTGTGCAATAACCGGGGAGGCTCACTTGTATTGTTAGAAGTTTCCGAAAGACTTTGTTACGGGAACTCGCCTTTGTGGTGTTTGACTGTATCTTGTGGGTAAAGTGCATAACCTTTGCAGAGTGTAGAATCTATTCGAATAGCCGTGTCCGCGGTAATGGACATCGCTCTGGAATTACAGTCAAGTCTTAGATTTTCTCAAAAATAACTTGGACTTGAAAGGTTGGGTTTGGTTTAATAATGATGTTGATGGAAATGTGGATTAGGATGGGAAAGATGTTTACTAAACTCCTTGAAAAGTTATCTATGCTTTACTTGTTACTACTGCTTTCGAATCTACTTATGCTACTTGTCAAATGTCAAGCATCGCAAATATACCTTGAGCTATTCCTTTGTATCAAGCCATGCATGTAGTATATTAGCTGCATTCTGTGCATGACTTGCTGAGTACCAAGTACTCACCCTTGCCACAATACAACACCAGTTGAAGAGGAGACTACACCAACTTTGGAGGAGGAGCTCCAAGAGGAACCGTCTACTTAGGGAGCGAGCCCAGTCAGTTGCTTGTGGTATACTGGATGGCGCCACGAAGTTATCTTATTTTCCGCTGCTATCATTTCTCTCTTAATAAGTCTCGCCTTGAGTGGCGTATATTTGTAACTTGACCATAAGGTCGAGTAACCAGTTTGACTATTTAGTTAAAGTACTTTATTAAGTATCGAGTGGTATGATTGTGGTATTTACCGATGTTAAGACTGTGTGCACTAGCGTGTTCCTGGACTAGTGCTGAATACACAGAGGGTCCGGATTTGCAAATTCGGGTCCCGACATTATGTTTGGTAGCATTCAGGCATATTAGATGCCGGGGTGTTACAGTTGGTATCAGAGCAGGCTGTAGGTCCTTGGAATGTGTATTTTTAGTGTCATGCTATAGGGTACAGCTAAAATGTGATGTGTAATAACTTAGAAACATGGCCTAGGTTTTAACTAAAATTTTGTCATAGGATAGCAACATTAAAACTTGCAAAAGTGGTATAACTAATCTAAAATTTGACACACAATGGATGCACAGTAGGAAAGGGTATGGGTATCGTTTCTTTACGCTTAAATGTTGTATTTAAGCTATGATGTTGAATGCTTCCTTTGATAATGCATGTTGCTATGTCTATGAGATAAATGATTGAATTGTTCCTGTTGTGGTGATAAAAGTGGAGTTTTGGTGCCGAAGGGTTTCGGTCACCTCTCTTATTTCATAGTAAGGGTGAGGTTTGACGGTGTGGCCGGTTAGCGCCATCACCGAAGAACTATTAACCCCTGTAGGAGAAGAGTGGTTATCCTTTCTGCCGTAGATCGGGTAGTTGAACTGGAGTCAAATAGAAGAGTTGATGGTGGTTTCCTTCAGATGCTTTTTCACCGTTCTGACGGTCGGTTTTGGTTGGTCTTCTTTGTTTTTAGTCGATTGAAATCAAAAGAAAAGTGTTTGGTCTTGGATTTTCGTGGATTGATCCACAGGCGGTTTGTGGTTTTGACTTCCTTGGGTGAAGACGAAGAAGAAGAGTCTAGTGTTGCGCTTCCTTTGGTTGCCTTTCCAGTTTTGATGCCTAGTTTGTTGGTTGCTTTATGGGAAAGAAGCATTCAATTTATTCCTGTGTTTGTCTTTCTCCGAGGTTAAAGGAGTATTGCGGAGTTGTGCCAGACCTGGCTATCAGGGCTGAAGTTTTGTGGCTTTGTAGTAGTACGTGGTGTTTGATTTCGTTATTTTACTGGTTTAAGAAATCATCTTTGAAAAACCCTTCTTGTTTCGTGAAAGATTGGGGTTTGGTGCTAAGGTTTTATTTGCAAAGGTTTATTTGATCAGTTGGTTCACTTCCATACCAAGTTATTGATATCATTAGTTAATAAAGTTGGACTTTAAGTTACACCTTTCGCCCCGCATAAGTTCCATATTACTTGTCTATTCTTGTTTCCCTCTCATCTCTAAAACCTAGAGCAATCGACAGATGGTAAACACCCGTGGAAACCTTGGAGGCAATGGAAGTGGTTCTCGCCCAGCAGAAAACCCCAATGCTCAGACTCAGTTGATGCATGCTATGATGCAACAGATGCAACACGTCACTGCTCAGGCCACCGCTAATCAAGTCAATCAGGGACAACGCCAGAATACAAGACTGTCAGAGTTAATGAGGACCCATCCACCCACTTTTTCTGGGAATGCCAATCCATTAGAGGCCGATGACTGGTTAAGGTCAATTGAGAGAAAGCTACACACCGCTCAATGCATGGGAAATGAGAAGGTACTCTACGCTTCTCATCAGTTGGAAGGAACAGCCGCCGAATGGTGGGAGAACTTCTGTGCCACGCAAGAGAACCCTCAGGACATCACTTGGGAGGAGTTCACAGCTGCATTCCGTTAGTATCACGTGCCTGAAGGAATCATGGATCTCAAGAAGGAGGAGTTCAGAGCACTGAAGCAAGGTAATCAGCCTGTGGCCGAATACCTGAACAGGTTCACACAGCTGGCTCGCTACGCACCTGAGGATATAGCGACAGATAAAGCCAGACAGTCTCGTTTCATGAAGGGACTTAACTCAGGATTGCAGGTGGTATTGATCACCCACACCTTTCCAGATTTCCAAGAGCTGGTGAATAAGGCACTTATTCTTGAGGACAAGCGCAAGGAACTGGATGAGAACAGGAAGCGCAGGATGCAACAGCAGGGATCACGCCAGGGAACGCAATACCGAGAGTTGCACCAAATCAATTTTTCAGATTCCAGCCATGCATCGCAACCAGACACCGCCACCAAAGACCAAGACCCGCCAATCGTAACTACTGCACCCCAGCCCGCTAGAAATGCCGCCTGTGCGATCAACAAGGAACAGTGAGACGTTGCTACAACTGCAACGAGCCAGGGCACTTTGCCAACAGTTGTCCTAAGAAGACAGCAGGAGTGACCCCAGTTCGCTTTAATCTGGGATCCACACCAGCCAGGACGTCAGCACCAGGAGCCACACCCTGCATCGTGGTGAGAGGCCGAGTCAACCATGTCACCGCAGATGCACCGCAGAATGCTACTGACGTCATCATCGGGTAAGTTACTAGTCAACTCGATTACACTGCTTGATTTTGTTTGATTCCGGAGCTTCGCATTCGTTTGTTTCGCAAGGCTTTGCTGCTAGAAATAATTTGGGGATTGCAAGACTTAAATGCATGCTTTTAGTTCAAACCCCTGGTTCCGAACTCCGAACGAAAGTAGGATGTTCCGGGGTGAGAATACTAATAGATGGGATAGAGTTCCTAGCGAACCTTATTATTTTGGAGACCCAGACCTTAGACGTCATTTTGGGAATGGATTGGTTATCCAAGCACAAGGCCGTATTGGATTGTGGACGAAGAACTATCTCAGTTGAGAGCCCGTGTGGAAGGAAAGTGGAATTTCAAGCTACTGCCGTTAGAGATGGACAGTTGATGGTTAACAGTACCAAGGCAATCAGCATAGAGGATGTCTCAGTAGTAAATGAGTACCCAGATGTTTTTCCCGAAGATCTACCTGGTATGCCGCCAGACAGGGACATAGAGTTTGTGATAGAGCTTGTACAGTACAAAGACCGATAGCAAAGAGACCGTATCGGATGTCCACCGAAGAATTGGTAGAGATGAAGAAACAGCTTGAAGAGTTAATGGAGAAAGGATTTATCAGACCGAGTTCGTCGCCGTGTGGAGCGCCAGTCTTGTTTGTCAAGAAAAAGGATGGAAGTTTCAGGATGTGCATTGACTGCCGTGCACTCAACGAAGTCACCGTGAAGAATAAGTACCCGCTACACAGGATCGATGATTTGTTTGATCAGCTGAGAGGAGCCGGAGTTTTCTCCAAAAATGATCTAAGATCGGGATACCATCAGTTGAAGATCCGATCAGAGGATATTCCGAAGACCGCATTCTCGTCAAGATATGGACATTACGAGTTTACAGTTATGTCCTTTGGTCTGACGAATGCGCCAGCATATTTCATGAATATGATGAATAAGGTGTTCATGGAATATTTGGACAAGTTTATTGTTGTGTTCATAGATGATATTCTAATCTACTCCAAGACAGAGGATGAACATGCCGAACACTTGAGGCGAGTTTTGGAAAAGCTGAGGGAACAGCAACTCTTCGCCAAGTTCAGTAAGTGTGATTTTTGGAAGGACAAGGTGGAATTCCTCGGACATGTAATGACCGCAGAAGGAGTCGCCGTAGATCCAAGCAAGGTAGAAGATGTGTTACATTGGGGGCAGCCGAAGACCGTGACCCAGATCCGGAGTTTCCTTGGAATGGCAGGATACTATCGTCGCTTCATTGAAGGCTTTTCGACAATTGCGAAACCTCTCACGCAATTGCTGAAAAAGGAGAAGAAGTTTGCATGGACGCCAGAGTGCGAGAAAGGTTTTCAAGAACTAAAGAAACGATTGACATCAGCGCCGGTGTTAGTCCTACCGGACGTCAATCAAAGCTTTGATATTTATTGTGACGCATCGCGCCAAGGACTTGGATGTGTGCTGATGCAGAATGGAAAGGTCGTCGCTTATGCATCAAGGCAGTTGAGGCCGCATGAGGAAAATTATCCGACGCATGACCTAGAGCTAGCTGCCGTAGTGCATGCCTTGAAGATATGGCGTCACTATCTGATCGGGAACAGATGTGAAGTGTATACGGATCATAAGAGCCTTAAGTACATATTCACCCAGTCGGATCTGAATATGAGGCAGAGGAGATGGTTAGAGTTGATCAAGGACTACAATGTTGGGATCCATTACCATCCCGGGAAGGCCAACGTAGTAGCCGATGCTCTGAGTCGGAAAAGCCATACCGTGAGTATATTGCTAGCCACAAGTCAGGATGAGTTATGTGAGGATTTCCAGAGAATGAAGATTGAGGTGGTACCTAGCGGATTCTTGGCCGCATTGGAAGTAAAGCCTACCCTAGAGGATCAGATCCGAAAAGGACAGAAGGATGATGACAAGATCCGCAGGATCAAGTCCATCAAGGAGGAAGGCAAGGCAGAGGACTTCAAGTTGGATGAGCAAGGCACGTTATGGATGAAGGATCGCATTTGTGTGCCGAACAAAAAGGAGCTGAAGCAGTTGATTCTAGAAGAAGCCCATGACTCCAAGTATTCAATTCATCCTGGAAGCGCCAAGATGTATCAGGATTTGAAGGGAAGATTCTGGTGGCCGAGCATGAAGCGTGAAGTTGCTGAGCATGTCGCATTGTGCGACGTATGCCAGAGAGTCAAGGCAATGCATCAGAGACCAGCAGGATTGTTGCAGCCGCTAAAAATACCTGAGTGGAAGTGGGAGGAAATCGGAATGGATTTCATTACCGGTTTGCCTAAGACTCAAGGAGGTTATGACTCCATATGGGTTATAGTGGATCGCTTGACCAAAGTAGCCCATTTTATCCCCGTGAAGACCACCTACTCGGGAGATAAATTAGTAGAGTTGTATATGACCAGGATTGTCTGTTTGCACGGAGTCCCAAAAAGGATTGTATCGGACAGAGGTACCCAATTTACCTCAAGATTCTGGAATAAGTTGCATGAAGCCATGGGAACCCGTTTGAACTTCAGTACAGCCTATCATCCACAGATGGATGGACAGACCGAAAGAGTCAATCAGATTCTGGAGGATATGCTAAGAGCGTGTGCATTGGCTTATGCTACCTCTTGGGATAAGAGTTTGCCGTATGCCGAGTTCAGTTACAACAATAGTTACCAGGCTAGTTTACAGATGTCACCTTTTGAGGCACTGTATGGTCGACCCTGTCGGAGGCCATTAAACTGGAATGAGACAGGTGAACACCGCCGTGTCTTTGGGCCAGATATTCTTCAAGAAGCTGAAGAACAGATTGCCATGATCAGGGAGAGATTGAAGATAGCCCAATCACGACAGAAGAGTTACGCTGACAACCGTCGCCGAGATCTGAATTTTGAACCAGAAGATTTCGTGTATCTCAGAGTCACGCCTCTTAGGGGAGTTAAGAGGTTCCATGCCAAAGGGAAACTCGCACCCCGTTATGTTGGACCATTTAAGATTTTGAGCCGCAAAGGCGAAGTTGCTTACCAGCTGGAGTTGCCACAGTCGTTGGCAGGAGTACATGACGTGTTCCATGTGTCCCAGTTAAAGAAGTGTCTCCGAGTTCCTGAGGAACAGACACCGCTAGAATCAATTGAGTTGCAAGAAGATTTGACTTACAAGGAGCATCCTGTGAAGATTTTGGACACTATGGATCGAGAGACCAGAAATAAGTCAACCCACTTCTGTAGAGTTCAGTGGAGCAACCATGCAGAGAGCGAAGCAACTTGGGAGCGCGAAGAGGATTTGAAGAAAGAGTTTCCAAACCTATTCTGTAGTAAGCCCTGAATCTCGGGGACGAGATTCTATTAAGGGGGGGAGGTTTGTAACACCCCAAAATTTTGTTTTTCTTAAATTCATGTGTGATTTGGCACTTTGGTGAATTTTTGGAATTTTCTGGAATTTATTTGGATTTATTTTGATTTAATTTGAATTTATTCCATATTGAAATAATTAAAGAATTAAACTTTGCAAATAAAATTTTGCTGGAAATATTTTATTTGAGTCCAAAATGTTCCAAAATATTTTCCAGAATTTTTCTGGAATTTTTCTGAGTCTTTTGCTATTTTTAATGAATTAAATGAATTTCTGCGAATTATTTTAAATATTAAATCGCTGGAAAATCAAGTCGGGTCAAGTACTGTTCATCCGACCGGACCCGAGTCCGAGTCCGACTCGAGTCCGACCCGAGCCACGTGACTTGACCGAACCCCATTCGATCCTAACCGTTAGATCGAGATCCAACGGTCCAAATTGGACCGCACCGGTTCGAGCTGAGTCCGGGTCGGATCCAATCGCACCCACGCGATCGTGACCGTCGATCGTGCCACGTGGACGGCCGTGCGTCGTCGTCTCCGCCGAAACCGAGCCGGACTCCGCCGCCGCATAGATCTAGGGTTCCGCCTCGGGCACGAACGCCGAGGCTATTTAAGGCCCGGGTCACACCCCGAGGTCGGCCCTGACCTTGCGCACCCGTAGCCCCTACTCACCAAGGCAGAGCCGCCGCCGTTTAGCCGCGATAGCTCGCCGTAGTTGAACGCCGTTCCGCCACGGTTTTTGCTTCATCCCGCCGTCACCCGCCGTACCTAGTCACCGTTGAGCCCAGATCCAGAATCCCCAGACCGAGACGCACTCGTGGAGCCAACTCATCTCGCCGGAGGAGCCCCGAAGCGCCACGGGAGTGGTCGTCGTCTCCGTCTCCGGTTGCTGCAGCTCCGCCGCGTCGCCATCGACCTCACGAGCTCTGTGCGTCGTCCGATCTTGATCGTGCGGGTGAGGTGAGTTCACGTGTTTCCAAACCCGATTAGATCTGGACCGTTGGATCAAGATCCAACGGCCCACGATCACCACGTGCCGTAGTAGTGTTAACGTAGGATTAGATCTGGACCGTCCGATCTAGATCGAACGGCCCACGATCATCGAGTAGTTTTCAACGTGTTAACCCTGGATCTAATCGCGGCCGTTGATTTTCAAATCAACGGACACGATCGCGCCACGTGTCCAGGGAGCCGAACCACCGCGCCACGCGGGCGTACGCGTGGGTTACTAACACGCCGGGCCCGCGTGTCAGCGACCGCACCGTGACGTCACCCATGACGTCATCAGAGGGTCCCACCTGTCAGCACCGTGGGCTGAGCCCCGCTGACGTTAGCAGTGACGTCATCCGAGGGGACCCACCTGTCAGCGACACATGGAGTCGTGGACCGAGTCCACAGTAGACCCGAGCCGAGCGTGGACCGAGTCCATGGATCAGCTGACGTCAGCAGACCAATCAGAGGCTGCCACGTGTCCTCGCTGACGCAATAATTAATTTTCGAAAAAGAAAATGATTTATTAATTTGAAATAATGATTTCAGATTTTGTTTCAAACTTCAAACGCTTATAACTTTTGCGTTTCAACTCCGATTTGAGTGATTCAAATTTCTAAATTTGTATAAAATTGAGATCTACCTAAATATGAATTTTATTTAATTTTTGGACTAAAGTTTTTCTCTGTAAACTTATTTAATTGATTATTTAAACTTCAAAATGCTATAACTTTTGCATTTTAACTCCGAATTTGACGATTCCAGTTTCTAAAAATTTATAAAATTATGCTCTCTCTGTTTATGGACTTTATCTGGATGTTTGGATGTTGTTGTCTACTGTTTTATTCATTGGTTGCTATTTGCACGCTTTACGAGTAGACGTTGAAGTGCCGGAAGGGTTCGAAGGAGAAGTATTGACTAAGGATCCAACTCAAGACCAGGAACAAGTACATTTTGAAGGCAAGTTGTGCTTTGACCATGTTGATCCTATTTTGAAAATTATTTTGATTTAACTTATTGCATGCTAGTTCAAATAGAAAAATACTTTATTTAAATATGGGAAATTAGATAAATGCCAAATTGCTGTATGACACCTTGATTAATTAAATATGTGTCATGACCCTTGTCACCCTAGTTGTGGTTACCTAGTTGGGCATTATTAAATTGCCAACATGGGAAATTAGATCGTGTAGTATGTTGCTTAGACCTGCTACGTGCTCATGACATGATTTTGGACAATAAAATGTTAATATTGACTTAATGATATATTGAACCTGTTTTGGAAAGGTATCATGTGATGTTGATGGCACGTGGTGCATGGTAATCAACTGGGGTTTGATAAATAGTTTTCGACCGGGGCATGTGGCAAGAATAATTAGGTGGGCCAGTTGTGGCATTGGGAATGTTGGTTTGGTTCTTTGGGTAGTCTTGCCCTGGTCACCCTAAGGACTTAACCTTGCAAGCCTTTGAACTGAGTCAAGCGTGCAACCACATGTCTGTAATGGGACGGACCTAGTTGACTAAGTTGCTAATAACGTACCTGTGGGACCTCAGGAGGTCAACTACACCCTTTGTGTAAGTTATGCGGGGAGCGTCTGGCCGTGAGGCCAGGTACCCATCTAACGGTTGATTGGCCTAAACTTCGCCTTAGCTAAGGGAAGGGTTAGTGTGCAATAACCGGGGAGGATCACTTGTATTGTTAGAAGTTTCCGAAAGACTTTGTTACGGGAACTCGCCTTTGTGGTGTTTGACTGTATCTTGTGGGTAAAGTGCATAACCTCTGCAGAGTGTAGAATCTATTCGAATAGCCGTGTCCGCGGTAATGGACATCGCTCGGGAATTACAGTCAAGGGTTAGATTTTCTCAAAAATAACTTGGACTTGAAAGGTTGGGTTTGGTTTAATGATGATGTTGATGGAAATGTGGATTAGGATGGGAAAGATGTTTACTAAACTCCTTGAAAAGTTATCTATGCTTTACTTGTTACTACTGCTTTCGAATCTACTTATGCTACTTGTCAAATCTTCTTCATCGCAAATATACCTTGAGCTATTCCTTTGTATCAAGCCATGCATGTAGTATATTAGCTGCATTCTGTGCATGACTTCTTGAGTACCAAGTACTCACCCTTGCCACAATACAACACCGATTGAAGAGGAGACTACACCGGCTTTGGAGGAGGAGCTCCAAGAGGAACCGTCTACTTAGGAGGCGAGCCCGATCGGTTACTGTGGTATCTTGGATGGCGCCACGAGTTATCTTATTTTCATTTGCTATCATTTCTCTCTTAATAAGTCTCGCCTGCGTGTATATTTGTAACTTGACCTTAAGGTCGAGTAACGATTTGACTATTTAGTTAAAGTACTTTATTAAGTATCGAGTGGTATGATTGTGGTATTTACCGATGTTAAGACTGTGCACTAAGCGGCGTTCTGGACTAGTGCTTTGAATACGGAGGGTCGGATTGGCAAATTCGGGTCCCGCCAGTAGGTGTGGTCGCAGTCAGGCATATTAGATGCCGGGGTGTTCTGATTGGTATCGAGCATTGTAGGTCCTTGGAATGTGTATTTTTAGTGTCATGCTGTAGGGTACAGCTAAAATGTGATGTGTAATAACTTAGAAACATGGCCTAGGTTTTAACTAAAATTTTGTCATAGGATAGCAACATTAAAACTTGCAAAAGTGGTATAACTAATCTAAAATTTGACACACAATGGATGCACAGTAGGAAAGGGTATGGGTATCGTTTCTTTACGCTTAAATGTTGTATTTAAGCTATGATGTTGAATGCTTCCTTTGATAATGCATGTTGCTATGTCTATGAGATAAATGATTGAATTGTTCCTGTTGTGGTGATAAAAGTGGAGTTTTGGTGCCGAAGGGTTTCGGTCACCTCTCTTATTTCATAGTAAGGGTGAGGTTTGACGGTGTGGCCGGTTAGCGCCATCACCGAAGAACTATTAACCCCTGTAGGAGAAGAGTGGTTATCCTTTATGCCGTAGATCGGGTAGTTGACTGGAGTCAAATAGAAGAGTTGATGGTGGTTTCCTTCAGATGCTTTTTCACCGTTCTGACGGTCGGTTTTGGTTGGTCTTCTTTGTTTTTAGTCGATTGAAATCAAAAGAAAAGTGTTTGGTCTTGGATTTTCGTGGATTGATCCACAGGCGGTTTGTGGTTTTGACTTCCTTGGGTGAAGACGAAGAAGAAGAGTCTAGTGTTGCGCTTCCTTTGGTTGCCTTTCCAGTTTTGATGCCTAGTTTGTTGGTTGCTTTATGGGAAAGAAGCATTCAATTTATTCCTGTGTTTGTCTTTCTCCGAGGTTAAAGGAGTATTGCGGAGTTGTGCCAGACCTGGCTGTCAGGGCTGAAGTTTTGTGGCTTTGTAGTAGTACGTGGTGTTTGATTTTGTTATTTTACTGGTTTAAGAAATCATCTTTGAAAAACCCTTCTTCTTTCGTGAAAGATTGGGGTTTGGTGCTAAGGTTTTATTTGCAAAGGTTTATTTGATCGGTTGGTTCCCTAGTAAGAATTGATGTTTAGCATGTTATGTAGTAGGTAACAATGTGGTTTATGGATTGATGTGTTTCTAAGTTAAATTTTGAGTTGAATCAATTCAATGTGATTATTATCTCTAGCTTGAGAATAAATACACTACTAGTGTTGTAGTTTACTCTTAGCGAGAATGATTGAATGGGTTAATGTACATGCTTAGAATTTGTTGCCTTGCTTTAAAAGTGCTTATGATCCGCGTTAATGTTAAAAGTTTAAACCTTGATGCATAGTTAGAACATTAAGATGATGTAAATTAATGATACTGTTAAAGAAACCTTGCCGGTTGTTTAAAGATGTTCTAATCTAGCGGGTTAATAGAGAAACTTAATCAGGTTGACTAGTGGCTTTAATTTGGAAGTTGATTAGAGTTGCTATTTATGTTGTTGCAAAATATTAGCATGGTTGGAAGTATGCAGTCGTGTTCCTAAAATGCTAGTGTCGAGGCCAATTGGAAAGATATGGGTTTTGTAGTTTGATGATATTGCAAGAACTTTGTGCTGGTCTAACTTATTAAATTTAATTTAACAGTTGGAGTATGTTGTGTAGTGACAATTTTGTTGTAATCTATCTATAGGGTAGCTAAAAGTAATGTTGTCGTTTGATGATTATGCTCGTTGGTTGTTATTAATAACCTAGTAGTGGTGGTAATTGTTTAGATTACTTGTTGAAAACCATGGTTAAAATAGAGGAAAATTTTAACATGTTGCGATGGAGTGAGCTTTGGATAATTAACGTGATATACAATTTCATCCTTAATGAATGTATGTCGTAGAATCATATTTACGAACCTTGTCTTGTGGAGATAATATTTACATGTTGAAGTCGCTTGTTAACAGAATAAGTTTCGATTGTCGAGACGTTTACATATAGGTGGTATGAAATTTACTGGTTGGTAACGCTGAAAGTTTTGTTGGAGCACTTGTTTCAAATCTAGAATATGATGTTATTTGTTATGTTGGTCAGTGGGGATCTTGTTGACTTAATCTTCGTGGGATGTCTTTTCGTAAGCATCATAAACTTTATTTATAAGTTGTAACATCCCAAAATTTTTCTTTTCTTAAATTCATGTGTGATTTGGCACTTTGGTAAATTTTTGGAATTTTCTGGAATTTATTTGGATTTATTTGGAATTTATTCCCTTTTGAAATAATTAAAGAATTTAACTTTGCAAATAAAATTTTGTTGGAAATACTTTATTTGAGTCCAAAATGTTCCAAAATATTTTCCAAAATTTTTCTGGAATTTTTCTGAGTCTTTTGCTATCTTTAATGAATTAAATGAATTTCTGGGAATTTATTGGATTATTTAATGCGGGAAAATGCGAGTGGGTTTTACTGTTCAACCGACCGAGCCCGAACCCGAGTCCGACTCGAGTTTGACCCGAACCCTAACCGCGTGACCGCTGGATCTTGATCCAACGGCCACGATTGAGCCACGTCACCGAGCCCAACTGCGACCGAGCCAGCCAGCTCGCCCGAGCCAGACCCGAGCCCTAACCCGCGCGACCGTTGGATCTTGGTCCAACGGCTGAGCGCGTGCCACGTCGCCCTCGCCGTGTCCGGGACGGACTCCGCCGCCCGTACCGGCTTCGCTGCGGATTCCGCGGGGATCTCGGCGTCCGGGCCAGTATTTAATGCCCAGATGCGTGCCCGAGGTTCGTCTTTGCTGTCCGTGTCATTTTCCCCAAGTGCCCTAGCCCTAGCCGCCGCCGCCGACCCGCTATTGCTCGTCGTAGTTAGCTTCCTCCTCCGCCACGATTCTTGCCTCGCCCCGCCGCCGTCCGCCGTCCTCCGCCGCCGTTGAGCCCAGATCCAGAGTCTTCAGGTCAAGCCGCACCCATGGATTCAACTCACTTCGCTGGAGACGCCCCCAAGCGCCGTCGGGCTCGTCTTCATCACCGCCTCCGGCCACCCAGCCCCGCCGCAACACCATCACCGCCCGCGAGCTCCGTGCACCGTCGGATCAAGATCGAACGGCCACGGTAAGCCACGTGTTCCCAAAACCCGAACCCTTCAGATTAGATCTGGACCGTTGGATCAAGATCCAACGGCCCACGTTCGGCCACGTCGCCGTGCGATATTTCTGTTGCAAATCCTAGATCTATTCTCAACCGTTGGATCTAGATCCAACGGCTTAGATCCAATCGTGTAGCACGCGTTGCACCGCACTAGATCCAATCTCGATCGTCCGATTTAGATTGTACGGCCCAAATTCACTGCGTTATTCCAAACGCGTAAACCTTAGATCTAATCCGCGCCATTGATTTTCAAATCAACGGGCGAGATTGCGCCACGTGGGAGGAAGTTGGACCGGCGCGGTCAGCGCCGTACGCGTGCGTGACGCTGACACGCCGGGCCCGCGTGTCAGCGGCGCGGCCAAACCGCACCATGACGTCACGCTGACGTCATGGGGGGTCCACCTGTCAGCGGCCACCCCAGCCGTGCGGTGACGTCAGCAATGACGTCACCAGTGGGTCCCACCTGTCAGCGCAGTGCGCTGAGTCCCCGCTGACGTCAGCAGTGACGTCACCCGTAGGGTCCCACATGTCAGAGACACGTGAACCGTGGACCGGGTCCACGGTGGACCCGAGCCGAGCCGTGGGCTGAGCCTGTGGACCGGCTGATGTCATCCGCCCAATCAGAGGTTGACACGTGTCCTTGCTGACGCAGTAATTAATTTTCGAAAAAGAAAATGATTTATTAATGATTTCAGAATTTGAGTCAAACTTCAAATGCTTATAACTTTTGCATTTTAACTCCGATTTGAGTGATTCAAATTTCTAAATTTGTATAAAATTGAGATCTATCTAATTATGAATTTTATTTAATTTTTGGACCAAATTTTTTCACTGTAATATTATTTAATTGGTTATTTTAAACTCTAAATGCTTGTATCTTTTGCATTTAAACTCCGAATTTGACGATTCCAGTTTCTAAAAATTCATAAAATTATGCTCTCTCTGTTTGTGAACTTTATTTGGATGTTTGGACACTTTTTGTCTACTATTTACTTATTTATTGCCATTTGCACGCTTTACGAGTAGACGTTGAAGTGCCCGAAGGCTTCGAAGGAGAGGTGTTGACCCAGGAGCCAGCTCAGGACCAGGAACAAGACTTTTAGAAGGCAAGTTGTGCTTTGACCATGTTGATCCCATTTTGAAATCTATTTTGATTCAATAAATTGCATGCTAGTTTAATTAGAAAATACTTTATGTAATTATGGGAAACTAGATAAATGCCTAATTGCTGTATGACACCTTGATTATTTAAATATGTGCCATGACCCCTTGTCACCCTAGTTGTGGATTACTAGTTGGACATTATTAAATTGCCAACATGGGAATTTAGATCGTTGTAGAATATTGCTTAGACCTGCTACGTGTTCATGACATGATTTTGGACAATCAAATGTTAATATTGACTTAATGATATATTGAACCTGTTTTGGAAAGGTATCATGTGTTGTGATGTTGATGGCACGTGGTGCATGGTAATCAACTGGGATTTTGATAAATAGTTTTTGACCGGGGCATGTGGCAAGAATGATCGGGTGGGCCAGTTGTGGCACCGGGAATGTTGGTTTGGTTCTTCGGGTAGTCTTGCCCTAGTCACCCTAAGGACTTAACCTTGCAAGCCTTTGAACTGGGTCAAACGTGCAACCACATGTCTGTAATGGGACGGACCTAGTTGAATAAGTTGCTAATAACGTACCTATGGGACCTCAGGATGTCAACTACACCCTTTGTGTAGTTGTACGGGGGAGCGTACCGGGGCTGCGGCCAAGTACCCATCTAATGGTGGCTTGACCTAGACTTCGCCTTCGCTAAGGGAAGGGTTAGTGTGCAACACCGGGGAGGACCACTTGTGCTTTTAGAAGTTTCCGAAAGACTTTGTTACGGGCACTCGCCTTTGTGGTGTTTGACTGTATCTTGTGGGTAAAGTGCATAACCTCTGCAGAGTGTAAAATCTATTCGAATAGCCGTGTCCGCGGTATTGGACATCGCTCGGGAATTACAGTCAAGGGTTAGACTTTCTCAAAAACAACTTGGACTTGAAAGGTTGGGTTGGGTTTAACGATGATGTTGATGGAAATGTGGATTAGGAATGGGAAAGATGTTTACTAAACTCATTGAAAAGTTATTAATGATATACTTGTTTCTACTGCTTTAGAATCTACTTATATTATTTGTTAAATGCTCTTTACTGCAAATATACCTTGAGCTATTCCTTTGTATCAAGACATGCATATAGTATATTAGATTGCATTCTGTGCATGACTTGCTGAGTACCAAGTACTCACCCTTGCCGCAATACAACACCAGTTGAAGAGGAGAATACACCAGCTTTGGAGGAGGAGCTCCAAGAGGAACCGTCTACTTAGGGAGCGAGCCCAGTCAGTTGCATGTGGTATACTGGATGGCGCCACGAAGTTATCTTATATTCCGCTGCAGTTATTTCTCTTTTAATAAGTTTCGCCCTGCGAGGCGTATATTTGTAACTTGACCATATGGTCGAGCAACCCGTTTGGTTAACTATTTAAGGTACTTTATTATTTCGTTGAGTATGATTGTGATATTTACCAATGTTGAGACTGTGTGCACTAGCGCGTTCCTGGACTAGTGCTGAATACACAGAGGGTCCGGATTTGCAAATTCGGGTCCCGACAGTGAGTTTTGATCCAATTCCTTCCTCCTATAGATCCCTTAGGATGTCCTCTAGATGATTCATGAATTTATTTGGGCAAGTTTCATGCAAATTTGTGCGAAAATTCGGATTTTTGAGAAAAAACGGGGGCTCTGTTTTTTTGGGGGCTCTCTACCCGTGCGTGCGTCCGGCCGCCGCGCTTCGCCGCCACACACCCGCCGGCGCCCGTATCCCGCCCGCACGCCCGCCAAAGACTTCGATGAAGTAGAGCTTCTTGTCGTCGCCTATGGTGTTTTTGGTGTTCGCTTGTTGTCGCTTTTGTTTCCGCTGTAGTGTCTGTCAAGGCCCCAAACTTAAAAAATTCTAGGACATCCGGAGTGTCCGGATACAACCCGGAATGTCCGGATGAATTGTCCGGAGTATCCGGATTGGGTTGACCGAACACATCAACCCGGAGTATCCGGACTAATTGTCCGGAGTGTCCGGGTTAATCTGACCGAAGGCCCCAACCCGGAGTCTGGTTAAACATCCGGAGTATCCGGACCTTGCGTGGGTTGAGTATAAAAGTTTGATTTTTGTGGTCCCCTCTCCGGCGAGCTCCCCACCGGCCGGCGACCTCCCGTGGTCCTCCCCGGTGGCTTTTCCATCCCGGTGACCTCAAGCTCCTCCCCAAGCCGGCGTCCTCTTCGCGCAACCCGGCTTCCCCTTCCTCTCCTTCGTCCCCATTGAAGGTGAGACCTCCTTTGGAGCTTGATTCGTGGGTCCTTGGGTTCTAGGGATTTCTTAGGGGTTGGTTTTGGGGCTAGGGTTGTAGATTTGGGGTTGGGGTAAACCTTGGAGTCTTAGGGTTTTTGGGGTTGGTTGGATTGGGGTTGGAGTAGGTAAGGTTGGGTGTTAGGGTTATAAATCGGGGTTAGATGGTGCCGATCTAAGCTTTGGATTAGGATTTGGTTTGGGGTCTTAGTTGTGAACGTCCTTTCCACCCATTTGGGCTAGCTCGAAGTATCCCTGGCCCAACCGCGTGTAGGAAAGCCGTAGATCGGGTCCCCGCGGTGCCGTGGGACTTGGGAGCGCCTCCACATCAAGCACCATCTTCCGTGTGCTGGGCAATCCGGAGTGTCCGGACAAACAGTCTGGAGTGTCCGCCTTGTCTGGAGTGTCCGGACCGAATGGGCCGGAATGTCTGGGTTAGCCGGAGTATCCGGACATTTAATCCGGAATGTCCAGGTTCACCTGGTCTGTCCGGGTTACGTTGGTCATTCCGGTTGCATCGTTTCGTCGGGGGTTTTCGTTCTAGTTGTTTCATTGCATTGCATGCATCTTATTGTTGCATTATATTCGTGTAGAGAACGAAACCGCGGAGGGTGATACCACCGTCGTCGAGGGAGTTGCCGAGGGGCAAGTCGCTGTCAGTCCACGAGCAGAAGATCAAGGCAAGCACCTAAGGATATTCCACCTTATATTTATTTGTATTTTGGAGAATGAATTGCCTATTGGATGCTTAAGTTATGCATTAGGAGATGAATTGTGGTATTTGTACTAGATCCTATTTGTTGCACATACAACCCTTCATACTTGTTGAACACCTCCCTTGGAGCTAGTGTATAGGTAAATATAATGTGTCTATGCTTAGTTTGCTTAGATGTCGAGGATGGGCCAAGTGGTGGACGGTTCCCCCGCTTGAGTTTTGTAACACCCTGGCATCTAATATGCCTGAATGCTACCAAACGTAAGTTAATCAACATCTAAACACTACAATTAAACATAAATTCCAGCAAAGGCGCACATGCTAAAAACCGAGATTTCGGCAGCATCTCCTTTGTTTTAACATGATTTGAAGGAACAATAACAGTATAGCAATATATGGAATATGAGAGACAACTAAAAACAGCAATAATTAACGACTTAGCCACAATATAAGTCTATTTCCAATCATATAATGTCTCCAAGAGTCATACGAACGAAAAGACTCTCATTTAGCAAAGCTAAACCGTAAAGCAATGATCATCACACGCAATTTATTATCAACACTAATTGAATGACTTGTGAAATCAAAAGAGTGAAGCTGCGTGTGGAAGTGTGACTATTCCCCTTCCCATCAGTCGGTCTCATGGTACCTAAAACAACAAGAAAACACAAGCGTAAGTTCGAAACTCAGCAAGCATATTGCATTGGACAACAAGAACAATAACATGGCAATAATGTCTCACATCATGTATATCATCGCATTCATGAACACATAACATTATCATCATCATCATCATCATTATGTATGTAATGCAATGCAATGATCATGTCTCCTTGGAAACTCATACCGGTATGGTTGAGTACACACCCGTCGATGTGCACCCTCTCCCCCCTTCCATCCCGAAAATGGAGGGTGCCTACTCCTCGCTTCCAAACACCACGTGTATGGAATCACGATGTAGGACTTACTCAATGGCTCTCCGGATTAGTCATAACTTTCTCACCGACCTTCCCCGGACTAGTTATGACTTTCTCACCGCCCGGGCCATGTAACATGCCATGTATGCAATTATGCCAACATCATATTTAACTCGTATATTAACACATGGCATCATAACATAATAAACATGCTCATCATATCATTGGCAATCATTAAAGCATGGCAAGTGATCATATATCATGTAGTCAACTTCATCTATTCTCAACAAACAACCTACAAATCGCTATCCATTACAACACACTTGCCTCAACCACGGGCAACGGATTGGCGGGAAGTAGAAGGCACTCCCGGGGTCGCACCACCTGCACATAGGCATCACATACTCACAATCAAGTCCACAAAACAGTACGCAAACCCTCATCTACCCCGACATTGTCAACTACTCGCAAAACCTAAAAACAGAGGTTTTGTCCCGTCGGGACAGCAGCCTTCCAAAAGGCATAACTTGAGTTCTGGGACACCTAATCAATTAAACGAGTACATCCTCACGTAGCTTAGGAAATTTCCCAACTTTTTCTAGTTATAGGGAAAGACTGATTCAGAAACTAAAGTTGTTTAATCTACAAAATACCGTGATCTGTTCCAATCACGTCACAGATTTTAAAACGCTCGGTAAAATAGTCATAACTTTCAAACGGCAGATCAGAATTTAACGTTCTTTATGTCCACTGAAATATAATTAAATTACCTACAACTTCTTCAACAGGCGGCCGACCAAATTCCAAATCTAAATTGGCGAAAAACTGAATCCTAGGTCGACTGCTCATGCTGTCCCAAAACAGAAACGTGGCAACAACTAGATCTAATCCAATCTACTCATGTCCAGCACCACCAATTGATCTAAAATCATGATAAACACCCTTAGAACAGTACCTAGCCCAACCCCAAGGAGCCCCATGGCCATACCTTCGCCCGAGGACCAAAATCCCAACGAAACTCCTCCCGGATCGCTCCTCGCTCCTCGCGCCTCGCTCCTCGCTCCTCCCTCCAACGGCTGGATCCACGAGGTGCAGGGGTGGGGAGGCCACCCTAGGGCAGCAAGGGGGTGGAGGAGAGGTGGTGGAGAGGTGGTGGAGCAAAGGGGAGCAATGCGGGAGGTGGAGGTGCATGCAAGGGAGAGGGGGAGGTGGGGGTGGCCGCTAGGGCATGGAGGGAGAGGTGGGGGCGCCCAAGGGGGGGTGTGGGCGCAAGGAGGATAGGGGGGCTTTTTACCAGCCCACACAAGACTCCTAGTCCTAAATGGACTCATACTCCATCCCACCAAAGCCCACAACCCCTTCTTTTAGGCCCAAACTCCTCCGGAAAGGCCCAAACTCCCGGAAACGGCCCGGAAACGCAATTAAACCTCATACCATATGGTTTCAACCTCCAATTTCATATTTCATAAAATTTTTGACCTTAACATTCACGTTAAATAATGTCACACCATTCCGTAGTATCACATTCTTCCCCCCTTCAACAGGATTCGACCCCGAATCCGAGACACGCCACTTCGCAAACAACCAAATCAAAGGGAGTTATGGTTCACACCTCAGACCCGCTTAGAAGCCCCTACGATTTGCACCAGCCAGCACACAGAGGCAAGGAGCTAAGGATCAAAGACTGACCGCTCTAAAAATAACTCACATTCAAAACTTGCCAGAATTCTTACTCAACATTGAAACACAAAAGCACTCATATACGGCCTCGGCACAACCCAAGCAGTAGGCTAAAGTCCCAAACAGACCACGAAATAAAACGGTCTCATACTCCTCATTCCATGCATTCCTTGGCACTAAAGTGCCTGATCTAGTTAACCAAAGCCACTCTCCAGAAGGACATGGTACCAACTTCTAGTTCTATCTTCCGCTCCCACGCACAAAAGTGATTCACTTCTCAACCTCTCAACTGTGGTTCGTCGTATTCAAGACGACACAGACCAAGTGAGACACAACACTCTAAGATCACTAATCGCCGAACCAACGGGGTTACATGCTGATCTTTTACAACGAGACCAACACCCACCCCACTACCACCGAAAGGAGAGGCCTACGTTATGACCAGGGTTCTGAAAACCCGCAAATTAAACAACAACCGAACATTCCTCTTCGGTTGGCACAACACGCTCTAGGATCGGTCACCAAAGGATCCACTATACTTCAAAAGGAAAAGCGATTACTAGCAACCACCAAGTGGTCCACTAATAATTTAATCAACTCTACCGAGGAACACCTCAACGACACAATTCTCCAAGAAGGTTTGCATTGAGTCATACACAACCTTCCACTCAAAGGACCACGACAAAGAGTACAATCATTGAGTGAGCTCAACCATAAACATGAACCCAATTGGTCCACCTACAACAACTCAAACCCCAAAGCGCTAAAACCACTTTGGAAAGGATCCGGCAGCATCCAAAGAGCACACATTTTCTTTTCTTTTCTTTTTTCTAAGCCAAATCGCAAAGAAAACTCAACTTCTAACACCACAGCCAAAATACCACAAATTATTCATTCTTTCCTTTCATACTACGAAGCAAGGAAAATCTCGTTTCATGACATGAATGCACACTCTTCAAGAGTACTCCGGATTAGTTATATCTCCATATATAACTTTCTCACCGACCTGGCTCAACGACTCTTTTATCATTTAACATCTACAAACGATGTCCTGTTTACTTTTCACCATTTCTTCATCATGTAACAACACTACCGAAAAGTCATTCACATAACGACTTCTTTCTTGGTATCAAATGATGGAAACACAATTAACATCGAAGGTTGCGGAAATTCATATAGACTATGACGGCAGCATAGTTGACAGTAAAGCACCACGTCGTAAAAGAACCCACATCAATTGAAAACTAAACTTGCAAAACGTTGCATTTCATCCAAATTCAACATTTTGGAAGAGAACATCAAAATTTCAAGTCGAGCATCTGCTCCCACAACCATCACAAACTTCCTCAAGGAGAGGGAAACTCATTTCCAAAAGGGGAACACCTCACTAACAAAATCACTTTGTAGAACATTCATAAAATCCACCTTTTTGAAGCACTCGCAACATCACACACATTTTCAAAACAACTCCAACTCTAGCCAAAAAGAGTTACAAATTAAATCTCAAGAGTTTCCAACACAACCCACTATGTCCATCTGTTTCCTTTAAAATTTATTCCAAAGATAATTCAGTGTGGACGCGAAGGAGCGCGATCCACTCAAAAACTTTTGGATGTGAACTCAAACTCACAACACGAACTAAACAATTTCGCCAAAACCAAAGGTCGACAACAAACACTACGAGTTTTGGGGAAACTCTGAAACTCAACATAAGGAACACCTCAACCGAAAGCATTCAACCAAGATGGCAAACAACCAAACCAGTCCAGAAGGTTTTAAACACAAGCTCAGCATGACACCCTATACTTATCCTTTTAAACATTCAATATTCATTTTTTTCTCATCGAGAAACCCCTCAGGTTACAACAAGAGCTTCAAAACAAATTCTTTCTCTTATTATCTTCCCCAAAACTTATAAATAAAGTTTATGATGCTTACGAAAAGATATCCCACGAAGATTAAGTCAACAAGATCCCCACTGACCAACATAACAAATAACATCATATTCTAGATTTGAAACAAGTGCTCCAACAAAACTTTCAGCGTGACCAACCAATAAATTTCATACCACCTATATGTAAACGTCTCGACAATCGAAACTTATTCAGTTTAACAAGTTTACTTCAACATGTAAATATTATCTTCACAAGACAAGGTTCGTAAATATGATTCTACGACATACATTCATTAAGGATGAAATTGTACATCATGTTAATTATCCAAAGCTCACTCCATCGCAACATGTTAAAATTTTCCTCTATTTTAACCATGGTTTTCAACAAGTAATCTAAACAATTACCACCACTACTAGGTTATTAATAACAACCAACGAGCATAATCATCAAACGTCAACATTACTTTTAGCTACCCTATAGATAGGTTACAACAAAATTGTCAGTACACAACATACTCCAACTATTAAATTAAATTTAATAAGTTAGACCAGCACAAAGTTCTTGCAATATCATCAAACTACAAAACCCATATCTTTCCAATTGGCCTCGACACTAGCATTTTAGGAACACGACTGCATACTTCCAACCATGCTAATATTTTGCAACAACATAAATAGCAACTCTAATCAACTTCCAAATTAAAGCCACTAGTCAACCTGATTAAGTTTCTCTATTAACTCGCTAGATTAGAACATCTTTAAACAACCGGCAAGGTTTCTTTAACAGTATCATTAATTTACATCATCTTCATGTTCTAACTATGCATCAAAGTTTAAACTTTTAACATTAACGAGGATCATAAGCACTTTTAAAGCAAGGCAACATATTCTAAGCATGTACATTAACCCATTCAATCATTCTCGCTAAGAGTAAACTACAACACTAGTAGTCTATTTATTCTCAAGCTAAAGATAAAAATAACATTGAATTGATTCAACTCAAAATTTAACTTAGCAACACATCAATCCATAAACCACATTGTTACCTACTACATAACATGCTAAACATTAATTCTTACTAGGGACAAACGATTTCAGTCAAAAGACTACTTACTTTGTTTGCAGCATTTTAGTTTTAAAACTCATCCCAAATTCATAAGGAAACTTGACTCTCAAAATTGCAATGAGACAAACCCAAACTTGGTCATGCAAAGGAATTCTCCAAAATACTTTTCAATCTCAAAGACTCCCACAGGAGGGAACCAACCGATCAAATAAACCTTTGCAAATAAAACCTTAGCACCAAACCCCAATCTTTCACGAAACAAGAAGGGTTTTTCAGAGATGATTTCTTAAACCAGTAAAATAACGAAATCAAACACCACGTACTACTACAAAGCCACAGAACTTCAGCCCTGACAGCCAGGTCTGGCACAACTCCGCAATACTCCTTTAACCTCGGAGAAAGACAAACACAGGAATAAATTGAATGCTTCTTTCCCATAAAGCAACCAACAAACTAGGCATCAAAACTGGAAAGGCAACCAAAGGAAGCGCAACACTAGACTCTTCTTCTTCGTCTTCACCCAAGAAAGTCAAAACCACAAACTGCCTGTGGATCAATCCACGAAAATCCAAGACCAAACACTTTTCTTTTGATTTCAATCGACTAAGAACAAAGAAGACCAACCAAAACCGACCGTCAGAACGGTGAAAAAGCATCCGAAGGAAACCACCATCAACTCTTCTATTTGACTCCAGTCAACTACCCGATCTACGGCAGAAAGGATAAGCACTCTTCTCCTACAAGGGTTAATAGTTCTTCGGTGATGGCGCTAACCGGCCACTCCGTCAAACCTCACCCTTACTATGAAATAAGAGAGGTGACCGAAACCCTTCGGCACCAAAACCCCACTTCTATCACCACAACAGGAACAATTCAATCATTTATCTCATAGACATAGCAACATGCATTATCAAAGGAAGCATTGAACATCATAGTTTAAATACAACATTTAAGCGTAAAGAAATGATACCCATACCCTTTCCTACTGTGCATCCATTGTGTGTTAAGTTTTAGATTAGTTATACCACTTTTGCAAGTTTTAATGTTGCTACCCTATGACAAAATTTTAGTTAAAACCTAGGCCATGTTTCTAAGTTATTCCACATCACATTTTAGTTGTACCCTATAGCATGACACTAAAAATACACATTCCAAGGACCTACAACATGCTCTGATACCAACTGTAACACCCTGGCATCTAATATGCCTGAATGCTACCAAACATAAGTTAATCAACATATAAACACCACAATTAAACATAAATTCCAGCAAAGGCGCACATGCTAAAAACCGAGATTTCGACAGCATCTCCTTTGTTTTAACATGATTTGAAGGAACAACAACAGTATAGCAATATATGGAATATGAGAGACAACTAAAAACAGCAATAATTAACGACTTAGCCACAATATAAGTCTAGTTCCAATCATATAATGTCTCCAAGAGTCAAACGAACGAAAAAACTCTCATTTAGCAAAGCTAAACCATAAAGCAATGATCATCACACACAATTTATTATCAACACTAATTGAATGACTTGTGAAATCAAAAGAGTGAAGCTACGTGTGGAAGTGTGACTATTCCCCTTCCCCTCATGCCGGTCTCAAGGTACCTAAAACAACAAGAAAACACAAGCGTGAGTTCGAAACTTAGCAAGCATATTGCAATGGACAACAAGAACAATAACATGGCAATAATGTCTCACATCATGTATATCATCTCATTCATGAACACATAACATTATCATCATCATTATGTATGCAATGCAATGCAATGATCATGTCTCCTTGGAAACTCATACCGGTATGGTCGAGTACACACCCGTCGGTGTGCACCCTCTCCCCCCTTCCATCACGAAGATGGAGGGTGCCTACTCCTCGCTTCCAAACACCACGTGTATGGAATCACGATGTAGGACTTACTCAATGGCTCTCCGGATTAGTCATAACTTTCTCACCGACCTTCTACGGACTAGTTATGACTTTCTCACCGCCCGGGCCATGTAACATGCCATGTATGCAATTATGCCAACATCATATTTAACTCGTATATTAACACATGGCATCATAACATAATAAACATGCTCATCATATCATTGGCAATCATTAAAGCATGGCAAGTGATCATATATCATGTAGTCAACTTCATTTATTCTCAACAAACAACCTACAAATCGCTATCCATTACAACACACTTGCCTCAACCACGGGCAACGGATTGGCGGGAAGTAGAAGGCACTCCCGGGGTCGCACCACCTGCACATAGGCATCACATACTCACAATCAAGTCCACAAAACAGTACGCAAACCCTCATCTACCCCGACATTGCCAACTACTCGCAAAACCTAAACACAGAGGTTCTGTACCGTCGGGACAGCAGCCTTCCAAAAGGCATAACTTGAGTTCTGGGACTCCGAATCAATTAAACGAGTACATCCTCGCGTAGCTTACGAAATTTCCCAAATTTTTCTAGTTATAGGGAAAGACTGATTCGAAATCTAAAGTCATTTAATCTACAAAATACCGTGATCTGTTCCAATCACGTCACAGATTTTAACACGCTAGGTAAAACAGTCATAACATTCAAACGGCTGATCGGAATTTAACGTTCTTTATGTGCACTGAAAGATAATTAAATTACGTACCACTTCTTCAACAGGCGGCCGACCAAATTCCAAATCTAAATTGGCGAAAAACCAAACCCTAGGTCGACTGCTCATACTGCTCGAAACAGAGAACGTGGCAACTTCTAGATCTAATCCAATCTACTCATGTCCAACACCACCAATTGATCTCAAATCATGATAAACACCCTTAGAACAGTACCTAGCCCAACCCCAAGGAGCCCCATGGCCATACCTTCGCTCGACGACCGAAATCCCAACGAAACTCCTCCCGAATCGCTCCTCGCTCCTCGCTCCTCGCGCCTCGCTCCTCGCTACTCGCTCTAACGGATGGATCCACGAGGTGCAGGGGTGGGGAGGCCACCCTAGGGCAGCAAGGGGGTGGAGGAGAGGTGGTGGAGCAAAGGGGAACAATGGGGGATGTGGAGGCGCATGCAAGGGAGAGGGGGAGGTGGGGGTGGCGGCTAGGGCATGGAGGGAGAGGTGGGAGCGCACAAGGGGGGGTGTGGGCGCAAGGAGGGCAGGGCGGGCTTTTTACCAGCACACACAAGACTCCTAGTCCTAAATGGACTCATACTCCATCCCACCAAAGCCCACAACCCCTTCTTTTAGGCCCAAACTCCCCCAGAAAGGCCCAAACTCCCGAAAACGGCCCGAAAACGCAATTAAACCTCATACCATATGGTTTCAACCTCCAATTTCATATTTCATAAAGTTTTTGACCTTAACATTCACGTTAAATAATGTCACACCATTCTGTAGTGTCACAAGTTTATTCGCTTTTCAAATGTCGTAAGGAAATAATTATGTTTTTGAGTAGTAAAGGAAATATGAATGGAGACCGGGTGAGAGTGTTGCATCGCTTGGGTAAGGCGACTAAAGTGAGGTAGTCTCGCCCGTGTCGATTGAGGACCGATCCGTTGTTTGCCCATTGATCGAGCATAAATTGGTTGATCGCATGCCCGATTATGGTACGGTAAGCCGCTCTTTCATCGCATGCCGTTCGATGGACCGTGACCTCATGCGGTTGGACGTGGTTGAGGGCGGGGCTTAGGTCGGCTCTCGAGCGCCAAGCTGGGCTTGGGGCCGCTCGAGGGGGTGCTAGGTTTCCGGGCCGCATGAAGACGCTTCAACGAATTGGTATGGCTGGGAGGGGGTTGACATGAGGTTCCGTCGTGGCACATGTCGTGCGGTCAATGCTTCCCTGCAGGGTTAATTAAGCGATTCGAATTGCCGCGCTCTCGGATATGAGCACGCTCGTTCTTGCACATTCAACGTAGTAATAACTTGAACTGAAGTTCGCCGTTGGGCTTGAGCTCGAAATGAATGTGGTTAATTATTGTGGATTATTAAATGTTAACTTCACCTAGTGGTAGGTGCTGTTAAAACCGCATTAAAATTGTGAGCTGAGTAGTTTAAGTAACTAAACAACAAATGATAAGCCTTTCGGCAAAAGTTTACCTTCGATTTCTTCCTTGCTATATCCAAATGCATACCCTTTGGAGTCGGTCATATATGGACATGGGTAAGACTTGCAGTACCTTACGTACTCAAGACTCGCTTTTGTGGTTTTGCGGTGAGGATCCAATGGGTGTGAGTTTTGCCCCTCATCGTCTGTCGGTGACCAGGCGGGGCAGTAGAGTAAATTGTCGGCGCTTATGCGCCGGAAGTGTTCAGGGCATGACACTTCCGGAGGAGTTTTACTTTTGTTGTATAGGATAGGGTTTGATCTTTTGTTGTACAGCTACGCTTGTGTCTTGTAATGTCAGTTCGTCCCTTTTCGCTTTGTCTGTGTGCTCTTCCGTTTGGTCATTCTTTGTGCTTCCGTGTGCCGTGTTGAGTGTCGGTTTGCTTCCGCGTTTTTGCGCCTCTGGTAGTGTGGTTTGGGGCTCGATGCCCCTTTGTGCGAATTGATTGTTGATATGGCAATGAGAACCGGTATGTGGGGATCCTGGGCGAGTTTCGGATCGCATACCGGGGGAATACCGGGATGGTCGTCGAATTGCTTGGATGTCCTTAGAGTTGTCTCGATTGGGCTTGGGTGTTAGCACCGAGATCACCTCCGGTGATTTGTTGCTAGGATCCAAATCCGATGGGAGCAACTGTTAATCCAACAACTCGAGGACGATCTGGGCGGCTCCTTTCAGGGCTGGTATCAGAGCAAGGCGCACAAAGACGGACCCCAACTTGACGACCAGTTAGGAGATTGTTTAGGAGTGTCATAATGCATTAGGTAGAAGGCAATACTTATCCCCGCCCTAGGTTATAGTGGTCAGTGTGAGGGTTACGTTGGAATCGTGCATCTCATCTCATATCATGCATGTGCATGGCCATCTGCATCGTGTGTTGTGTTTTGGTGTGTTAGACTTGTGGGACTCCATTGTGGAGTGCTACAATCTAGAGTGGGGGTCAGTTCGGGGTTTTCTACGTTTAGGATTTGTCCTTTCTGTGGGGGTTCTAACTCTTGTCGTTTGACCTTGGTTAACGACAGAAATGAGGACCCGTGGAGGTATGGGCGATGATGATGGTGCTGGGCGATCACAGCCTAGCCATGGTGATCCGCCCCCTCCTCCCAATGTGCTGGATATCTTGTTGCGGTCAGAGAGGAACCGGGAGACCACCAACCAAATTCTTGAGATGCTGGTCTAGAACCAAGCTGCTCAAGGTGGCCGCGGCGACGGACGAGGCCGGCAGAATGGCTATCTAGATTTCCTCCATACCCAGCCGCCGACTTTCTCTCGGGCTAGCGACCCCTTGGAGGCTGATGACTGGCTGCGTACTATAGAGCAGAAGTTTGCTCTTATCTAGTGCGAGGACCTCCAGAGGCTCCTTTCGCAGCGCAGCAGCTTCAAGGTCCTGCCGGTGCTTGGTGGGCCAATTTCTTGGTGATGCAGCCTGCTGGACACAGAGTTACATGGGCGGAGTTCCGTGAGGCTTTCCGGGCATACCATATCCCGAAAGGTCTCATGGACATCAAGAAGCAGCAGTTCCTTGCTCTCAAGCAGCTGAGCAAGTCCGTGATGGACTATTCGAGGGAGTTCAATTATCTGGCTCAGTATACTCCGGAGGAAGTGGATACCGACCAGAAGAAGCAGGGTCGGTTCATGAATGGGATGTCCGCCAAGATGCAGGACAAGCTATCGGTGTGCGACTTCACCGACTTCAATGACTTGGTGAGTCGGGCGATTACAGTCGAGCACAAGATGAGGGGCCATCAAGAGGAAAAGAAGCGAAAGAGGGCGGTGCAGTTTTCAGCGGGCGGCAGTTCGCAGCGGGACCGCATGGTACCTCCACCACCGAGGGCAACTGCTCCTGCACCTCCCCTGCCGACCGGGATGGCCCGACCTCCTGTGGTTGCTCCTCGGCCTTCACCACCACAGTCGGGGACACAGGCGGTAGCGACCGCTGGACCGGGCCCATGCTACAACTGCGGGCGTGCGGGGCACTTCATCCGCGACTGCCCATTTCCAAGGCGGGGCAACAACTCCAACGCCCCACGGCTTCCAGTTGCGATAGCACCACCTCCACTTCCAGCGCCAGCCCGTGGCCGAGTCAACTACGTCTGTGCCGAGGAGATTCCAGAGGATAACACCGTGTTGACGGGTATGTTATGCATTAATGGGCATTCTGCCAAAGTATTGTTTGACTCGGGGGCATCTCATTATTTCATTCGTAAGGAGTTTGCCATGCACCATCAGATGAGCGTGAGTAGCAGTGCCACTCCATTTCTTATTGAGGCACCGGGGTCAAGGTTTGTGGTAGATCAAGTAGTTCAGAAGGCGTTGGTGCTAGTTCAAGGGGTTTCCTTCATTGCCAGTTTGTTGCTCCTTGACCTTCGGGGAATGGATGTGTGAAATCATGTGCTGAAAAATTGGCTTAGAATTGAATTTGCAAATGTGTTTGTTCTTGTGTTTTGACAATTTGACAAGAAACAGAAAGTTTCGCTTTGGCGCCGGACCAAACTTAAAGAAAACAGTAAGTTTCCCATCTACGACGGACAAAGTTTATTGGTCTGTCGTAAACATGCTTTGGCAACCTCATTTTCCCACGTACGACGAACAAAGTTTTTGGGTCTGTCGTGAACGTGTTTTTTGAGCTCATCAGTCAAACTCAATCTTCCAAGAAACCAGTAAGTTTTGCATGTATGGCGGACAAACTTCTTTGGTCAGTCGTGAATGGCTTTTTGAGGTTTGATTTCGCATGTACGACGGATCGATTTTGTTTGTCCGTCGTGAATGTGTTTTCGCCGGAATGATTTTTTCTTGGAACCGAAACTTTCACTTGTACAACGGACCGATTTTGTTTGTCCGTTGTGAATGGTTTTTATGAGTGCTTTTTATGTGTACGCCGGACCATATTTCCTTGTCTGTCGTGAATGCGTTTTTGCTCGATTAGGGTTTTGAGCAAAATTGGAATTGTGTTTGATTCATTTTTGGGATTATGAAATTCGTGAGAATTTCATGATGCTTCTTTTGAAGTGGACTTTATGCAATGCTCATGTGAGTAGTTGCATGGATTGACATTGAGTCAAGTCGTGGACTTGTGCTCGGATTCGTTTTGTGGTTTGTTCATGTGCAGGTATTGCTCGAGGGCGAACGTGGTCGATGACGGGACCGGAACTAGGTTCATGGAGGAACTGAGGTTCGGGACTAGGTTCAAGGAGGAACTGAGGTCTTGGTGGTCAAGGATGTCATGCGGGACGTTCGGGCTGAGAGAATGGTGCACATGAAGAATGGTTAGTCACGTGAGAATGGCAGGAGGTCATTCGCATGCAAAGTGTTAGTCACGTGAGTATGGCAGGTGGCCATACGCGTGCAAAGTGTTAGTCACGTGAGTATGGTAGGGTTGCCATACGCGTGCAAGAGTTGTACTCGGCCAGGTTGGGCCAAGTAGAGTTGTGTTGGATACAGATTCCTTCTAGGGAATAGGAATCGTATTTAGAACTCCTTGTGGGTTGGTCCTTTAAATAGGAGGGGTTGTCTCCTGTTGAAGGGCATCAAGCCTTAAGCAAGTTTTAGGGTTTGTACTCTTTTGATGAGAGTACTTTAGACAAAAGAAATAAAGATCAATTCTTCCAAGATTTTTGCTTGCTACAGTAACCACGTTGCTACAGTGTTTTTCTGTCTTGGTTCTTGTTTGCATGCTTGCTCTAAATCTAGATTGGTTTTTGATCCTTGAGTGTCATCTTGATTTGATCCATCAAAAACCTTTCTAGGGTATTGATTTAGAGTTCCTCAAAGTCTAGTTGATTAAACTTTTGTCGGTTTTGTTAAAACTTTCAAGTTTACGTTAGATCAATTCTCGTCAAGTTCTGGATCAGCAAGCTTGCGAAGCTCATAACTTTTGATCCGTAAGTCCGATCGAGCTGATTCTTTTTGGGTTCGATTTGTATTGGAATCTAGTTTCTTGTGTCCAAATTTCAGATCAATATAACGGGTGTATCTCCAGGAATTCTCGTTTTACCGAACCTCTGTCGTTCTATTTTTGTCGAGTATGAGGCAATTATTTGGTTCTGTTTTGGGGTGAACTTTTAGTAGATCAAGAATTTGGTTTTAGCTTCCGCACAATCATTCACCCCCCTCTGATTGCTATATTCGTATACTTCGATCCTACAAGGGGTATCAGAGCAAGGTTTCTCTAATCTATCTTAACCGGTGATTAGATCAATGGATCGTTATTCGACAAAACCATGTGTTTTCGATGGTGTTGATTTTCAGTTTTGGAAGGCCAAGATAGTGGCGTTCATCCAAGCATAAGGCTTCACAATTTGGGAGAAGTTCTACAAGCCATATGAAGTCCCTGCAAACGACAACGTCAACGACACCAATCGCACACATGTTGAAGCAAACAGCAAGGCGCGCAACTTGATCATCCAAGGTTTGGGACGCAGCGACTTTGACCGTGTGATCCATCTCAAGTCCGCATATGAGGTATGGAAATCTCTTTGTGATTACCATGAGGGTTCTAACACTATTAAAGAGGTTCGTCAAGATCTTTACAAAAAAGAATACATGCGATTTGAGATGAAACCCGGTGAGTCGCTAGATGACTTCTTTGCACGTTTCAATAAAATTCTTAGTAATCTTCGTGCTGTTGGAGTTAGCTTTGATGATGCTGCTAATGCTAGACAATTGCTTGGTGCTTTAGACATGTCTATTTGGGAGATGAAAGTTACATCCATTAGAGAATCTACTATCATGAGTACACTTACATTAGATGTTCTGTATTCTAAATTGGAAACTCATGAGTTGGATGTTCTTGCAAGGAAAGGTAATATTAAATCAATTGCTTTGATCTCTAACCCTAACATGTCAAATGCAAATTCTTCTTCTAGCTTTGCCTTGTCTTCCATGTCTTCTTTAACAGATGAGCAACTTGAAGAGTTTCCTGAAGAAGATCTGGCACCACTCTCTTCTCGCTTTAACAAAGCTTTGCAGAATGTGAGAATGAGAAAGAGAGGTGGTCCTCCAAGATGCTATGAGTGTGGTGACCTCAACCATATTCGCACAAATTGTCCTAAGCTTGCAGGAAAAACATCAAAGGAGGAGAAGGACAACGAGAAGGAATGAGAAGAAAAGGTTCTCGTCAAATGATAGGAAGAAGAAGAGCTTCATCAACCGCAAGGTGGTTCACCGAGTTCTTTCCGCTCTTGAACAAGTCAATTTGAGCGATGTGGACTCGGAGAACAGCGAAGATGATGCAACTCCAAGCAAGCATGATTTGATGGGATTGTGTCTCATGGCAAGCAGCAAGGATAGCTTCACCGAGGACGGCAATGACAGCGACTTCAATGAGGTAGATCCTTCTTATGATGAATTAGCCAATCTTTGTTGCCCGTCTTGGAAAATTACTTGACAAACGTGATAGAAAAATTAAGAAACATGATATTCTTGTGGAGTCATTGAATGCTGAAATTGCTAGACTTAAGACATTGATTCCTAATGATGATACTTGTAAATCATGTGACTTAATTTACAATGAGCTCACCTTGCTTAGGAAAGAACACGCTCTTACATTTGCATCTAAATGAGAAAAATGAGAAACATGTTAAACATGCTAGCTGTTCCACTGATGATTTGCATGGTTCAACTTCTTGTTCTAAATGCTCAACTCTTGAATTAAAATTGAAAGATGCAAATGCTAGGGTTTCTCAATTGACTGATAATCTGCTTACTCATGAGGTTCTTTCATGCTCTACTTGTCGTAAACAGAAAGGGAAGGTCAATATTCCTTGCAATAATTGTTTAACTCTTGCTAAGAAAGTTGATTACTTGCAAAATTCTTTGGAACGTTTCACTAATGGCAAGAAAAAGTTGAACATGATTTTGGATCAATCTAAGGTTAGCACAAACAAGAGAGGTTTAGGTTTTGATCCTTATGCCACATATGAAACTAAACCTAGCACTGTTGTTCAGGCTCCTTGCAAAATTGAGTTATCTAATGAGCCTAAGAAAATTGCTTTTCAATCTGCTGGTTTTTTATCTTCTACTATGATGAATGCAAAATGTGTTTTTACTGTTAAAGCTAAACATCATGTCAAGTACACTTGCACTCATTGTGGTAGAGATGGACACTTAGTAGATTTTTGCTTTAGACTAGCCAAACAGCAAAAGAAGGAAAGAACTAAGGCTAGGTCAAATTTTAGCAAAGCACATTTTTATGCGGCTAGAGTGATGAAAACACCTTTTGTTCCTAGAATCATGGGAAAAGGCAAATCTGATTTTGTGCATAAAAATTATCGTGTTGTACCTACTGTTGTGCGTCGTGTGTCTTAGTACTGGATTCCCAAAAATCTCATTCCTAACCCCAATACTGAGACCTCGACATGTTTTGCTATGTAGGCTTCTCGCGCAAGGAAGGAGAACATATGGCTAGTGGATTCCGGATGCTCACGCCACATGTCCGGTGATAAGAATTGGTTCTCCTCCCTCACTCGTGCATCTCGTGCTGAAAGTGTTACTTTTGGAGAAGCTTCTTCCTCTTCTGTTGTGGCAAAAGGTACAATAAAGGTAAGTGACAAGTTTATGTTCAAAGATGTGGCTCTTGTTGAAAATTTGAAATATAACTTGCTTTCTGTCTCACAAATGCTTGATGAAGATCTTGAGATAAGCTTTAAGAAAAATGAATGCAAAGTGCTAGATGCTTCAGGTGATCTTGTGTTCAAAATTTCTCATTTTGGAAGAGTATTTAAAGCTGATTTTGATGCATCACCTTCTTCTAAACATAGGTGTCTAATTGCCAATGTTTCTAAAGATTTATTCTTTTGGCATCGTAGACTTGGTCATGTTGGTATTGATCATCTTACTCGTGTAAGTGGTTTAGATCTCATACGTGGCTTGCCTAAGCTTAAGGGTGATAGCAATCTAGTATGTTCTTCTTGTAGACATGGTAAGATGATTGCAGGTTCACATCCACCTCTTACCATGGTGATGACAAACGCTCCAGGACAGCTACTACATCTTGACACTGTTGGACCATCTCGAGTTCAATCTTTTGGAGGCAAGTGGTATGTGCTTGTGATTGTTGATGATTTTTCTAGATATTCTTGGGTATACTTTATGGCATCTAAGGATGAGGCTTTTAGTCATTTTAGAAATCTTGTTCTTAGGCTTTTTGTTGATCATCCAGGAGCTCTTAGAGCGATTAGAAGTGATAATGGAACTGAGTTTAAAAATTCTTCTTTTGATCTCTTTTGTGCTGAAAAAGGAATTGATCATCAATTTTCATCACCTAGAGTGCCTCAACAAAACGGTGTAATCGAAAGGAAAAACAGAACGTTGGTTGAGATGGCTAGAACCATGTTAGATGAACATCACTCTCCTAGAAATTTTTGGGCTGAAGCTATTTCAACTGCTTGTTATGTTTCAAACCGTGTGTTTTTTAGATCAAAATTGGGTAAGACTCCATATGAGCTTCGGTTTGGGCATAGGCCTACTGTTTCTCACTTTAGGGTTTTTGGATGCAAATGTTTTGTCTTGAAATCTGGAAATCTTGATAAATTTGAAGCTAGATCAATGGATGGCATTTTTCTTGGATATCCTGCTCATACTCGTGGCTATCGTGTGCTTGTTTTGGAGACTAACAAAATTGTGGAAACTTGTGAAGTTACTTTTGATGAGTCTAGTCCAGGCACTAGTCTAAGTGATGCAGGTACAGGCGCATATGTTCAGGGGGAGAAAATCTTTGAAGATAATGATGATGTTGAAGATGAGGTCTTGACTCTTCCTAATGCACAACAAGCTGTAGCACCTTTAGCACCTACTACTACATCACCTACAGCTAACCATCCTCAAGCTACAACATCATCTGTACATGCTGAAAATGAAGAAGGAGAAGGAGAAGTCTCAAAAGCCAATGCTCCCTTGCACATTCAGAAAATGCATCCATCTGAACAAATGATTGGAGACCTAAATGAGAGAGTCACTCGATCCAGGTTTATTCATTCTGATACTCATGCTCATTCTGCTTTAGTTGCTTCTTTTGAACCAAAAGATATATCTCATGCATTATCTGACGAATCTTGGATCAATGCCATGCATGAAGAATTAGAGAATTTTGAACGAAATAAAGTTTGGAAACTTGTCTCACCTCCTCCAGAACAAAGTGAGGATGGTGTTGTTGTTAGAAACAAGGCTAGATTGGTTGCTCAAGGTTACACTCAAATTGAAGGCTTAGATTTTGATGAAACCTTTGCTCCTGTTGCTAGAATTGAAGCCATTAGAATCCTTTTAGCTTTTGCTGCATCCAAAGGTTTCAAATTGTGTCAAATGGATGTGAAAAGTGCTTTTCTTAATGGCTACATAAATGAGGAGGTTTTTGTCAAGCAACCACCTGGTTTTGAAAATCCAAAGTTTCCAAATCATGTGTTCAAACTATCAAAAGCTTTGTATGGTTTGAAACAAGCCCCTAGAGCATGGTATGATAGGCTAAAAACCTTTTTACTTGAAAGGGGGTTTTCAATGGGAAAGGTTGATAAAACTCTCTTTTTACTCAAACAAGGCAATGATCAACTATTCGTTCAGATTTATGTTGATGATATTATCTTTGATGGTTCCTCTCATGTTTTAGTGTCTGAGTTTTCAGAAACAATGAGGAAGGAGTTTGAGATGGGTATGATGGGTGAGTTGACATACTTTTTGGGATTTCAAATCAAACAAACAAAGGATGGTACTTTTGTGCATCAAAGCAAATACACAAAAGACTTGTTGCATCGATTTGGGATGGAAAACAGCATGCCGATCATGACACCCATGGAGAGCGCTTGCACACTTGATCCGGATGAAGATGGTGAGCCGATTGATCAAAAGGAATATAGAAGCATGATAGGTTCACTTTTGTACCTCACTGCATCAAGGCCGGATATACAATTTGCTGTGTGCTTGTGTGCTCGTTTTCAAGCTTCCCCATGTGCTTCACATCGACAAGCTATCAAAAGGATTTTCAGGTATCTTCAAGGAACTCAAGATTTTGGCATTTGGCTTTCTGCTTCCTGATGCATTAGTTTAAGAGCTTTTTCTGATGCTGATTTTGGAGGATGTAGAATTGATAGAAAAAGCACATATAGTACATGCCATTTCTTGGGTAACTCTCTTATTGCATGGTCATCAAGAAAACAATCCTTTGTTGCACAATCAACTGCTGAATCTGAATATGTGGCTGCTGCTAGTTGTTGTTCTCAAATTCTTTGGATAGTAGCTACACTTAAAGATTATGGGGTTAATTTGGATAGTGTTCCTCTTTTGTGTGATAACACTAGTGCAATCTGCATTGCTAAGAACCCCGTGCAACACTCTAGAACAAAACACATTGACATCAGATTTCACTTCCTTAGAGATCATGTTGAAAAAGGCAATATTGTGCTTCATCATGTGGATACTGAACATCAATTGGCAGACATTTTTACAAAACCTTTGTCTTCTTCTCGTTTTACTTTCATTCGAGGAGAACTTGGGATTGTTCATCCAATGGGTTTCTTTTGAGGGGGAGTTTCTTTGCCAAGTTCTTTCACTTTATGAGCTCACTTTATCATATTTCTTTATATATTGTGTAATTGTGCTAATATATGATAATCTAAATTGTTCCACTTGAACTAAAAATGACATTGCGGAATTCCTTGGTTTGATTGCCTATAGTTAAATACTCTGTGATATCTCACTCTTTTAAGCTTGATATTGAATCTTCTTGACAAATTTGAGCTATGAAGCAAGTGTGTTTTCAGCTTTACTCTTTCATAAGACCTTTTAATCATTTTTGCATGTTTACAATCAAAGAAAAAGAAAAGAAAAAGGGAATCAATAAAAAAGGGTTGTTAAAAGCAAAAGCTTCAAGTTGTATGCTTCAGGCATGCTTTCCCTAAAAAAATAAAGATGTATGCTTCAAGCATGCCATTCCCTCAAAAATAAGATGTATGCTTCAAGCATGCCACTCCTAGAAAATAAAAGAAGTATGCTTCAAGCATGCCACATGCAATTTATTGTTTAAAGATTAAATTGGTCTACTAGATTGGAGTTGAAACTACTTGCTCGCCCAGAGTTGTTAGTTGCTTCAATTTTGAGCCTTTGTTTTTCTACTAAAGGTTTTGCTTAGTACTTGACTATAGTTGACTGAATTGAGATTGAGATGCATGTCATTCCCTAACTTGTTAAAATCACATCAAGATCATGTATTTTGCATATTATGTGATATATAAGGTTATATGATCGAATGAGCTCATCTTTTTCTATCTTGGCATTCCCTTGTTTCTTCTTGTGAAATCATTGTTTCAGAAAAATTTTAAACATGTTCTCTCTTTTGTACTCTTGATGAATCCATTGTCAAAGGGGGAGAACTTTGGGGGTCATTGAAAAGTTTAAAGAAAAAGGGGGAGTTGTTTTTGAGAAGTTAGGAGAATTTTGAAATTTTTGGGCACATTGCACATTCACACACATTTTTCTTCTCAGGGGGAGATTTTGTTTTGCATTTTGGTCAAAGGGGGAATTCTGTGTTTTCTCTTTTTGGTCCTTGATCTTTTGGATTTCAAAATCTTTTGTAAAATGAATGCCAAATGTTCATTTCTTAGTGGTGTTGCCAATGTTTTCATCAAGGGGGAGATTGTGAAATCATGTGCTAAAAAATTGGCTTAGAATTGAATTTGCAAATGTGTTTGTTCTTGTGTTTTGACAATTTGACAAGAAACAGTAAGTTTCGCTTTGGCGCCGGACCAAACATAAAGAAAATAGTAAGTTTCCCATCTACGACGGACAAAGTTTGTTGGTCTGTCGTAAACATGCTTTGGCAACCTCATTTTCCCATGTACGATGGACAAAGTTTTTGGGTCTGTCGTGAACGTGTTTTTTGAGCTCATGAGTCGAACTCAATCTTCCAAGAAACCAGTAAGTTTTGCATGTACGGCCGACAAACTTCTTTGGTTAGTCGTGAATGGCTTTTTGAGGTTTGATTTCGCATGTACGACGGACCAATTTTGTTTGTCCGTCGTGAATGTGTTTTCGCCGGAATGATTTTTTCTTGGAACCGAAACTTTCACTTGTACAACGGACCGATTTTGTTTGTCCGTTGTGAATGGTTTTTTTGAGAGCTTTTTCATGTGTACGCCGGACCATATTTCCTTGTCCGTCGTGAATGCGTTTTTGCTCGATTAGGGTTTTGAGAAAAATTGGAATTGTGTTTGATTCATTTTTTGGATTATGAAATTTGTGCGAATTTCATGATGCTTCTTTTGAAGTGGACGTTATGCAATGCTCATGTGATTAGTTGCATGGATTGACATTGAGTCAAGTCGTGGACTTGTGCTCGGATTCGTTTTGTGGTTTGTTCATGTGCAGGTATTACTCGAGGGCGAACGTGGTCGATGACGGGACCGGAACTAGGTTCATGGAGGAACTGAGGTTCGGGACTAGGTTCAGGGAGGAACTGAGGTCTTGGTGGTCAAGGATGTCATGCGGGACGTTCGGGCTAAGAGAATGGTGCACATGAAGAATGGTTAGTCACGTGAGAATGGCAAGAGGTCATTCGCGTACAAAGTGTTAGTCACGTGAGTATGGCAGGTGGCCATACGCGTGCAAAGTGTTAGTCACATGAGTATGGTAGGGTTTCCATACGCGTGCAAGAGTTGTACTCGGCCAGGTTGGGCCAAGTAGAGTTGTGTTGGATACAGATTCCTTCTAGGGAATAGGAATCGTATTCAGAACTCCTTGTGGATTGGTCCTTTAAATAGGAGGTGTTGTCTCCTGTTGAAGGGCATCAAGCCTTGAGCAAGTTTTAGGGTTTGTACTCTTTTGATGAGAGTACTTTAGACAAAAGAAATAAAGATCAATTCTTCCAAGATTTTTGCGTGCTACAGTAACCACGTTGCTACAGTGTTTTTCTGTCTTGGTTCTTGTTTGCATGCTTGCTCTAAATCTAGATTGGTTTTTGATCCTTGAGTGTAATCTTGATTTGATCCATCAAAAACCTTTCTAGGGTATTGATTTAGAGTTCCTCAAAGTCTAGTTGATTAAACTTTTGTCGGTTCTGTTAAAACTTTCAAGTTTACGTTAGATCAATTCTCGTCAAGTTCTGGATCAGCAAGCTTGCGAAGCTCATAACTTTTGATCCGTAGGTCCGATCGAGCTGACTCTTTTTGGGTTCGATTCGTATTGGAATCTAGTTTCTTGTGTCCAAATTTTAGATCAATCTAACGGTTGGATCTCCGTGAATTCTCATTTTACCAATCCTCTGTCGTTCTGTTTTTGTCGAGTACGAGGCAATTATTTGGTTCTGTTTTGGGGTGAACTTTTAGTAGATCAAGAATTTGGTTTTAGCTTCCGCACAATCATTCACCCCCCTCTAATTGCTATATTCGTATACTTCGATCCTACAGGATGTCATCCTAGGTATGAACTGGCTAACGCGACAACAAGCCATCCTTGATTGTTCTCGCCGCACCATCTCACTTAAGGGACCGAAGGGCGGCTGGCTGATGTTACTTCTTGACGAGGACAGGGCCACCCTTTGCTCCCTGAATGGTGTCGATGTGGGAGAAATTGAGGCTGTGCCTGTGGTGTCAGGGTACCCCGATGTGTTTCCAGCGGAATTGCCAGGGATGCCACCTGATCGAGACATTGAGTTTGTAGTGGAACTGCAGCCTGGAACCGCTCCAATATCCAAGCAGCCATACCAGATGCCACCCAATGAATTAGCCGAGTTGAAGAAGCAACTGAAGGAGTTGATGGATAAGGGCTTTATTCGCTCGAGCTCCTCGCCTTGGGGCTGCTTGGCTCTGTTCGTGACCAAGAAGGACGGATCACTTCGCCTTTGCGTGGATTACCGTCCCTTAAATGCCGTCACTATAAAGAACAAATACCCTCTGCCTCAGATTGATATCCTGTTCGATCAGCTTGCTGGTGCACGGGTGTTCTCCAAGATTGACCTGAGGCTCGGGTACCATCAGATTAAGATTCGGGCCGAAGATATCCCGAAGACTGCCTTCTCCACTCGGTACGGGTTATACGAGTACACTGTCATGTCGTTTGGACTGACGAATGCACCGGCATACTTCATGTACCTTATGAACTCCATCTTCATGGAGGAGCTGGATTCCTTTGTTGTCATCTTCATCGATGACATCCTCATTTATTCAGCCAACGAGGAAGATCATGCCAAGCACCTTCGCGTTGTTCTCGGGAGACTTCGAGAACACCGCTTGTATGCGAAGTTCAGCAAGTGCGAGTTCTGGCTGAAGGAGGTATCTTTCTTGGGGCATGTCCTTTCCGAGCAAGGTGTAGCCGTTGACCCAAGCAAGGTGCAGGACGTGCTCAAATGGTAACAGCCCAAGTCTGTCATGGAGATTCGCAGTTTTCTTGGGTTAGCTGGCTATTATCGTCGTTTCATTCAGGACTTCTCTAAGATAGCCAAGCCCATGACTGAGTTACTGAAGAAGGGCACTGAATTCAAATGGTTAGTGGGCTGTGAGCAGGCATTTCAAACTTTGAAACAGCGCCTCACTACAGCTCCAGTTCTTACCCAGCCTGATATTCACAAGCCGTTTGATGTGTATTGCGATGCATCTGGCATCGGACTCGGCTGTGTGCTTATGCAGGACAGTTGGGTTGTCACTTACGCGTCTCGGCAACTAAAGCGTCATGAATAGCACTACCCAACCCATGATTTGGAGCTTGCAGCCGTGGTCCATGCTTTGAAGATTTGGCGCCACTATCTCCTGGGGAACAAGTGCAACGTATATACCGATAACAAAAGCCTCAAGTACATCTTCACTCAGGCAGATTTGAATATGAGGCAAAGACGGTGGCTTGAATTGATCAAGGACTACAATTTAGAAGTCCATTACCACCCTGGGAAGGCCAATGTGGTGGCTAACGCGTTGAGTCGCAAGGCTCGATGCAATTGCCTCACTCTTTAACCCTGGAGTGCCACCCTTTGTGTCGAGTTTCAGAAGCTCAACTTGGAAATGGTGGAAGAAGGTTTCCTCGCTAATGTGGAGTTGAAATCCACATTGATGGATCAGATAAGGGAGGCGCAAGGCAGAGATGTGGGTGTTAACCACATTCGCAATAGCTTGAGTTCTGGTCAAGCTCCTGGCTTCCGTTTATATGATCAAGGGACCTTGTGGTTTGACCAGCGCATAGTTGTCCCGGATGACCAAGAGTTGAAACGGGAGATCCTTGATGAGGTCCACAACTCCTTGCTCACAATCCATCTGGGCGGCAACAAAATGTACCAAGACCTGAAGCGACAATTTTGGTGGACTCGCATGAAGCGTGAGATTGCTCATTATGTGTCAGAGTGCGATGTCTGCAAGCGGGTGAAGGCTGAACACTTTAAGCCAGCCGGTACTCTTCAACCGCTACCCATTCTGAGCTGGAAGTGGGAAGACATTAGTATGGATTTCGTTACCGGCCTGCCGTTGACTTCTACCGGTCATGACTCAATCTGGGTTATAGTCGATCGGCTGACCAAATCCGCACATTTTCTGGCCGTTCACACTGCTTATCGATCCAAGAAGTATGCGGAGTTGTATCTCTCCCGGATCGTGTGCCTTCATGGAGTGCCAAAGCGGATAGTTTCAGATCGGGGCTCACAGTTTGTCTCCCAGTTCTGGAAGAGTCTGCACGCGGCGTTGGGCACGAAGCTACTCCACAGTTCAGCGTATCACCCTCAGACTGATGGACAGACCGAGAGGGTAAATTAGATCCTCGAGGACATGTTGAGGGCATGTGTCCTATCCCATGGGAAGAAGTGGGAGGAATGTCTTCCCTATGCCGAGTTTGCATACAACAATAGCTACCAAACTAGCATCCAAATGTCCCCTTTTGAGGCATTGTATGGTCGTAGCTGCCGAGCACCTCTCAATTGGTCTGAGATTGGGGAACGATCAATTCTTGGGTCGGAACTGGTCATGGAGGCAGAAGAGAAGATGAGAACCATTCGAGAAAATCTGAGGATAGCCCAATCACGGCAAAAGAGTTATGCTGATCGTCGTCGGAGGTCTCTCTCCTTTGAGGTTGGCGACTTTGTCTACCTGAAGGTGTCTCCTCTCCGGGGCACCCGTCGTTTTGGAATCAAAGGAAAGTTGGCACCTCGCTACATAGGACCATTCCGGATCCTAGCAAGACACGGTCAAGTGGCCTATCAGCTGGAGCTACCTCCCTCGCTGGAGATGGTCCACAACGTCTTCCACGTCTCGCAGTTGAAGAAGTGTGTTCGTACTCCGTTTGAAACTCTTGAAGTGGACAACATCGGAGTTACACCTGAGCCTGACCTGTCTTATCAAGAACATCCTATTCGGGTTTTGGATTAAACTGAACGCAAGACTCGCCGGAGGACTCTCAAGTTCTACAAAGTTCAATGGAGCAATCACACTGAAGACGAAGCCACTTGGGAGCCCGAAGACCGTTTGAAGACCGAGTATCCCAAGTTCTTCCAAGCCATGTGAGTACTGGTGTGCAGTTCTTCGCAAATTCCAGGCATGTCGATTAGAGTGTAACTACGCTGTCTATCCGTAATCCACTCTGTATATGCGCTTATTCTGAATCTTGGGGCAAGATTCCTTTAAGGGGGCAGGGTTTGTCAAGGCCCCAAACTTCAAAAATTCTAGGACATCCGGAGTATCCGGATCAACATCCGGAGTGTCCGGATACAACCCGAAATGTCCGGATGAATTTTCCAGAGTATCCGGATTGGGTTGACCGAACACATCAACCCGGAGTATCCGGACTAATTGTCCGGAGTGTCCGGGTTAATCTGACCGAAGGCCCCAACCCGGAGTCTCCGGGTTAAACGTCCAGAGTATTCGGACCTTGCGTGGGTTGAGTATAAAAGTCTGATTTTTGTGGTCCCCTCTCCATTTCTTTCTTCCACCTTGCTCCCTACTCCCGTGGCTCCACCTTGGGCTCTTCTCCGACGAGCTCCCCACCGGCCGGCGACCTCCCGTGGTCCTCCCTGGTGGCTTCTCCATCCCGGTGACCTCAAGCTCCTCCCCAAGCCGGCGTCCTCTTCGCGCAACCCGGCTTCCCCTTCCTCTCCTTCGTCCCCATTGAAGGTGAGACCTCCTTTGGAGCTTGATTCGTGGGTCCTTGGGTTCTAGGGATTTCTTAGGGGTTGGTTTTGGGGCTAGTGTTGTAGATTTGGTGTTGGGGCTAAACCTTGGAGTGTTAGGGTTTTTGGGGTTGGTTGGATTGGGGTTGGAGTAGGTAAGGTTGGGTGTTAGGGTTATAGATCGGGGTTAGATGGTGCCGATCTAAGCTTTGGATTAGGATTTGGTTTGGGGTCTTAGTTGTGAACGTCCTTGCCACCCATTTGGGATAGCTCGAAGTTTCCCTGGCCCAACCGCGTGTAGGAAAGCCGTAGATCGGGTCCCCGTGGTGCCGTGGGACTTGGGAGCGCCTCCACATCGAGCACCATCTTCCGTGTGCTGGGCAATCCGGAGTGTCCGAACAAACAATCCGGAGTGTCCACCTTGTCCAGAGTGTCCGGACCGAATGGGCCAGAATGTCTGGCTTAGCCGGAGTATCCGGAATGTTCGGGTTCACCTGGTCTGTCCGGGTTACGTTGGTCTGTCTGGTGCGTCATTTCGTCGGGGGTTTTCGTTCTAGTTATTTCATTGCATTGCATGCATCTTATTGTTGCATTATATTCGTGTAGAGAACGAAACCGCAGAGGGTGATACCGCCGTGGTCGAGGGAGTTGCCGAGGGGCAAGTCGCTGTCAGTCCACGAGCAGAAGATCAAGGCAAGCACCTAAGCATATTCCACCTTATATATATTTGTATTTTGGAGAATGAATTGGGTATTGGATGCTTAAGTTATGCATTAGGAGCTGAATTGTGGGAATTGTACTAGATCCTATTTGTTGCACATACAACCCTTCATACTTGTTGAACACCTCCCTTGGAGCTAGTGTATGGGTAAATATAATGTGTGTATGCTTAGTTTGCTTAGATGTCGGGGATGGGCCAAGTGGTGGACGGTTCCCCCGCTTGAGTTTATTCGCTTTTCAAATGTCGTAAGGAAATAATTATGTTTTTGAGTAGTAAAAGAAATATGAATGGAGACCGGGCGAGAGTGTTGGATCACTTGGGTAAGGAGACTCAAGTGAGGTAGTCTCACCCGTGTCGATTGAGGACCGATCCGTTGTTTGCCCATTGATCGAGCACAAATTGGTTGATCGCATGCCCGATTATGTTACGGTAAGGCGCTCTTTCATCGCATGTCGTTCGATGGACCGTGACCTCATGCGGTTGGACGTGGTTGAGGGCAGGGCTTAGGCCGGCTCTCGAGCGCCAAGCTGGGCTTGGGGCCGCTCGAGGTGGTGCTAGGTTTTCGGGCCGCATGAAGACGCTTCAACGAATTGGTATGGCTGGGAGGGGGTTGACATGAGGTTCCGTCGTGGCACATGTCGTGCGGTCAATGCTTCCCTACAGGGTTAATTAAGCGATTCGAATTACCGCGCTCTCGGATATGACCACGCTCGTTCTTGCACATTCAACGTAGTAATAACTTGAACTGAAGTTCGCCATTGGGCTTGAGCTCGAAATGAATGTGGTTAATTGTTGTGGATTATTAAATGTTAACTTCACCTAGTGGTAGGTGCTGTTAAAACCGCATTAAAATTGTGAGCTGAGTAGTTTAAGTAACTAAACAACAAATGATAAGCCTTTCAGCTAAAGTTTACCTTCGGTTTCTTCCTTGCTATATCCAAATGCATACCCTTTGGAGTCGGTCATATATGGACCGCGGGTAAGACTTGCGAGTACCTTCTGTACTGAAGCTTCTGCTTTTGTGGTTTTGCAGGTGAGGATCTAGCGGGGTGTGAGTTTTGCCCCTACTGTCTGTCGGTGACCGGGCGGGGCACCGAGTAGAGGCTGTCGACGCTTGTACGCCCGGAAGTGTTCAGGGCATGACACTTCCGGAGGAGTTTTACTTTTGTTGTATAGGATAGGGTTTGATCTTTTGTTGTACAGCTACACTTGTGTCTTGTAATGTCAGTTCGTCCCTTTTCGCTTTGTCTGTGTGCTCTTCTGTTTGGTTGTTCTTTGGGTTTCCGTGTGCCGTGTTGAGTGTCGGTTTGCTTCCGCGTTTTTGCGCCTCTGGTAGTGCGGTTTGGGGCTCGATGCCCCTTTGTGTGAATTGATTGTTGATATGGCAATGGGAACCGGTATGTGGGGATCCTGGGCGAGTTTCGGATCGCATACCGGGGGAATACCGTGATGGTCGTCGAATTACTTGGATGTCCTTAGAGCTGTCTCGATTGGGCTTGGGTGTTAGCACCGAGATCACCTCCGGTGATTTGTTGCTAGGATCCAAATCCGATGGGAGCAACTGTTCATCCAACAACTCGAGGACGATCTGGGCGGCTCCTTTCAGTGTCTCCGGTCTCGAGACCGAGTATTGTAATAAGTGGCCATGTGGCCCATACTTTATGAATTATGTTACAATTTCGTTATGTTCGGCAATGATGTATCACTGTTGACTGTGTGTACTAGCTACTGATATGGGACTAGTACGGAAATACACAGGAGATTTTGGATAGCTGATCTGGGGTCTCACAAAGGTTGAGCCCTAGGAGAGGAAGCCGATGACGGTGATTGCAGCTGAACTAATTTCGTGCTTTGTTTTTGCCGGAGCTGCAGCAAAGGGAAGAGCGCCAAGCTATAGGTGAAGGAAGCTTTACAGTAATTCAACAGCCATTACCTCCACCTTGTGCAGGTCGCGTTTGAGTTAGAGAAGTGCATCCCTGTTTGAGTTCTTTATTTTTTGTTGACCTAATCATACATGTCCAAATCCTAGATGCAAGAATCCAATGCTGTGCTTTAGCCTGATAAGAGGATAGGACATTTATTTGGTTAGTGTTGTTATGAATAGCACTTGTTGTTTTCAGTATGAGCCCAATGGCTAGAATATATAGAGTACACGAGGGTACAAAAAGAAAGCCTATGTAAAGCAATACCTAAACAAGGAAAATTTATATAAGGAAAACCTATATATGGAGTCTATATAAGACAATCTTTATATCCTTAACACCCCCACAAATGCAAGGCATATGCAATAGCATTGTAATTGGAAAGGGTTGACACTAAAATAGGAAAAAACCAAAGTCCTTGTCTAGAAGTCATCATCATAGTACCCAACTCTTGAAAAATCGAGCTGATGAAGAACCGGGTCGACGAAGAAAAGCCGACCGTGAGGCTGAGTCGATGAAGAAAAGTCGACAAAGAAGCCAAATCGACGAACAAAAGTCGATGGTAGGGCCGAGTCGACGAAGAAGAGCCAATGAAGGAGGCCAAGTTGACGAAGTGAAACCGACAAAGGTGCCAAGTCGGCGAAGGAGCCGAGTCGAGGTAATCGGAGTAGACAGAATGAACCAAACTGCAGAAAATCAAAAAGCTGGAACTGGCAAAAAGAACCATGTTGAAGAAGCTGGCCGAAAAAGAGCTGAGCGCCGAAAAACCATTTAAAAGAGATGGAGCCGAGCAGAAAAACTAAAGCCTAGTCAATAACCGAGCCGAAGAGCCGGAGCTAAGAGCTGATCAAAAGAGCCGGAGATATGCCAAGACGATAAAGTCGAAGCAAAAAAACAGACAATCGGAGCCAAAAGCCGAGCTGAATAAGCTTGAGCCGGAGCCAAGACTGGAAGCTAGAGCCGCTTGGAAAAGCAAAAAAAAGCCAGAACTTGAGAAGCCGGAATTAAGGGTGGGCATTTTTAGACTGAAACTGAATTACCGAACCGAATTAACCAATTATTTTGGTTTTTTCGGTTTATGATTTTCGGTTCGGTTTTTATTTTGGTATAACTCGGTTTTCGATGTTCGGTTCGGTTTTTGTTTTTCAAAAACCAAAATAACTGCATAGCCTATGTACAATTCCATTTTTATAATGTTGTTCCTAAATCTACCAAACAATTATTATGTTCTAACATCTTTATGCATACGTGTGGTATGTTCATATGTTCTACTATACTTATACTATAATGACCTATGCTATTATGTGGGTTTATGTAGGGATGGCAACGGGACATTCCCCGCCTGGGAGTGCTCCCCCGTCTCCGTCTCTGCGAGACTAACCATTCCCCGCTCCCCGTCCCCGTCCCCGACCGCGGGGATAGTTTTTCCCCCGTCCCCGTCCCCGTACGGGTATACAGGGACCCGACGGGGAAAAATCCCCGCCAAAAACCCGAATAGAGACTAGAGAGCATTACTTTAGCAACATATTAAATTGCAAACAAATAAACATATTGATTTCTTAACATAACGAAATGGAACCGGAGAAGAGAGAGGCGACGGACGTAGGCGAGCGCGTCATCGACGATCATCGGAGCGCCTTCCTCCATTCGCCACCTCAGGGGTCTTCCTTCCCCCGATCGCCGACACTTGGGCAAATCCGGAATGCCTATTATCATCAGAGGGCTCTCCAGCGAGGGTATGTATTTTCGCATCCTGCGCTTGGATCGTCGCCACCTGGATCATCGCCCTTGGTGAAGGGGCAATCTCGGAAGTTCACCAATGCTCTCGCGGATGAAGGGGATGAAAACGATGTGGAGATTTTTTTTGGCCAGCTTTGGGAAGTTCCTGCCCCTCACCAAGCTAGGGTTAGGGCGTCGCGCTCGGTGCTCGTCTGGATCTGGCGGGATTTAGTGTCTTCTAGAAATTTCAATATATATGATTGCTTTCCTGTCTTCTCCAGTGATTTCCTTGTTCATAATCCATGCTCCTTACATTTTGCTAGTAATTTCTGTGGAGGTGGAAATGGGAATCCACCGTTTGCCTCGGTGTCGAAGATGGTGGATGGATGGAATCAGTGGGGTCGCGGTGGAGGAGGTTTTGGACGAGGATGGTGGCCTCCACCTCCGGCTTCGTTCAGAGGTCACCGGGGATTGAGGGGGCGATTTCCTCAGAGGCATCAGTGAACTCCTCCAGTTCGTCCTCCTCTGCATCAGCAAACTCAGCCGCCTCAGCCCCCTCAGAAACAACAAGGTCAGGTTTCGTCTGACACTACTGCTAAAGATCAACCGAAAATTCCTACTATCTCAGATCCTGTTGATTTTGAACAATCATTTGTGAACTCTATCTTCTATAATTGTGGGGAACCGGGACATCTAGTGGGGAGCTGTAGAAATCCAAAATTCTGCTTTATCTGTGAAGAAGCAGGTCATCAAGTAGATCTTTGTCCTGCTCGGCTTAAGCCTCAGAAAATTGCTAGGTTTATTGGCAGTGCAGCGGGTGGTTTAGGTTTCTATCATTTGGAAATTCCTGAGTCTAGCATGAGTACTGCTTTCAGGTTTAAAAACTGTAGGATAATTACCATTGATCAGGGAGAAATTTCTTTGGCTGAGCTTGAAAAGAATTTGGTTGACATTTTTGATTCTAAGTGGCCGTGGCAGATTAGACAATTGGAAAACTTTAGGTTTCTTGTTCGTTTTCCCCCTCAAAAAAGTTGCTGATCTAGCTCTCCTTCCTAGTTTTAATCTTAATAAGCCGGGGGTTACAATTTATATAGAAGCTTGGAAAGGTGATCTGGATATTTTTGATGAGCTACAGGAAGTGTGGATTCAAGTTAGGGGGATCCCTCCAAAATGGTGTTCTTGGAAAATTTTCGAACAAGTTGCGTCCTGTTTTGGTATTCTTCTAAATGTGGACTGGACTAGAATATTTAAGAGTTTTTTTGAAGTTGTTAGGATGAAAATTGCTTGTAGAGATCCAACAAAGATTCCTCAACAACGGGTTATGGGGGCAGAGAAAATTTTGTTCTTGATCAAAATTCTTGTTGAGAGTGATGAGGCTAGTCATATTGGAGATGTTAATGATCAAGATGATGATAATGATGAAGATTTTGATGATTTGGATGATGATGGGAAGAATTCTGAGGATAAGAGAGATAAGATGGACACTAAGCACAATACTGGATCTGGTTCTTGTACTTCTGGAGGTGCTTCTAGAAATACTAACACTATGGTGGGGGATAGGTCAGTAGATACTAAAGGTAAAAAGGTGGAGGTTGGTGTCTTGAATAGTGATTATAAAACTTTATCTACTACCTCTTCAACTGGAAATAGAAAGTCTTGGTTGAATGTTTTTCATGAGAATGCTAGTAAGGTTTATGAGAATGAGACTTCTATCAATGAGAATTGCTATAGAATCCTTAGAGAATTGGAGATGATTGGCCCTAATGAGGAAATGGGAGTTTTATTGGATAATGAGATAGAACAACAGGAAGCCTCGGAGGAATTGGAACTGTTTCATCATAAAGATCCTTTTAGAGAAGTTTCTTTTGACTGTCTTTTACCTCATTCTCAAGAGCAAAAAAGTGCAGGCTGTAGTACAGAAGAGCTGACAGGGGGAGACCTAGTTGATAAAATTTCAGGGGATGAATAAAATATACTTGTGACACTACGGAAGGTCGTAATCTTATAAAATATGAAGTTTGAGGGCAAAACATTATAAGATGTGAATATGGAGGTTGAAAACTTTACGTCTTGTAGTTTTAACGCGTTTCCGGGCCGTTTTCGGGAGTTTGGGCCTTTCCGGGGGAGTTTTGGCCTAAGGGGGGATGAGCCGTGGGCTTTAGTGGAAAGGGTATGGGCCATGGGGGGAACCTGGCTAAGAGGGGGCTTGGTGTGCCCCTCCCTACCCTAGCCGCCGCCCCCCCCCCCACACGCCCTCTCCTCCCCTTGTGCGCCTCCCCCACCTCCTCCCAAGCCGCCACCCCTAGCCGCCCCCTCCCTTGCGCTCCACCCCTCCCCATCCCTCTCCACCACCCCTTGCTGCTCCTAGGGGAATTATCCACCTCACCACCCCACAGATCCGTCCATTGGAGCGCTCCGCGACGAGGAGATCTGGTGGATTCAGAGCGAGGAAGGAGATCGCGCGAACAGGGAGGAGATCCGTTGGTTCTTCGTTCGTCGGGCGAAGGTATGGCCACGAGAATCCTTGGGGTTGGTCTAGGTACTGTTATAAGGGTTGATATCATGCTTTTACATCAATTGGTGGTGCTGTAATTGGGTAGATTAGATGAAATCTAGAGTTTACCGCGTTCTCTGTTTCGGGCAAATTGTGCAGTCAACCTAGGGTTTGAGATTTCGCCAATTTAGATTCGGACTTTGGTCGGCCGCCTGTTGAAGAAGTTGTAGGTAACTTTAATACCTTTCAGTGGGTATAAAGAACGTCCAATTCCGCCCAGCCGTTTGAAACTTATGCTCGTTTTACCGAACATGTTAAAAACTGTGACGTGATTGGAACATATCACGGTATTCTGTAGATTAAACCACTTTAGTGTCCGAATCAGTTTTTCCATATACTTAGAAAAAGTTAGGAAATTTCCTAAGCTACGCGGGGATGTAATCCTTTAATCAATTCGGAGTCTTAGAACCCAAGTTATGCCCTTTGGAAGTCTGCTGTCCCGACGGGACAGAACCTCTGTGTTTGGGTTTTGCGAGTAGTTTGCATAGTCGGGGTAGAGGAGTGTTTGCGTATTGTTTTGGGGGCATGATTTTGAGTGTGTGCTACCTATGTGCAGGTGGTGTGACCCCGGGAGTGCCCTCTACTTCTCGCCAATCCGTCGCCCGTGGTTGAGGCAAGTGTATTGGAATGGGTAGCGGGTTGTAGATTGCAAGTTTTGTTGAGTTGAAATTGAATATATGATATGTTCACATGCCATTCTTTAACGCTTGCCATTGATAGGATGAATACGGTTTATTATGTTGTGATGCCATGTGTTAATGTACAAGTTATCTATGATGTTGGCATGTTTGCATACATGGCATGATACATGGCCGGGTCGGTGAGGAAGTCATAACTAGTCCGGTAAGGTCGGTGAGAAAGTTATGACTAGTTCGGAGCGCCATTGAGTAAGTCCTACATCGTGATTCCATCCACCGCGGTGAATGGAAGCGAGGAGTAGGCACTCTCCATCTTCGGGATGGAAGGGAGGAGAGGGTGCACACCGACGGGTGTGTACTCAACCATACCGGTATGAGTTTCCAGGAGACATGTGCATCGCATCGCATTGCATAAATGATGATGATGATATGTGAAAAATGATATGTGAGTATGAATAAGATGATAGGCATGATTGAGGTGTTGAATACATGTAATTATTCTTTTGTACCATTGCAATATACTTGCTGAGTGTTGAACTCACGCTTGTGCTTTCTTGTTGTTTTAGGTACCATGAGACCGGCATGCGGGGAAGGGAACTAGTCACACTCCTACACGTAGCTTCACACATTTGTTCCCACAGTTTTTCATTTGGAGTCTTGATAATAAATTTAGTGTGATGCATATCGGTTTATGATCTAGTTTTGCGTTATGGGAGCATTATTGTTCGTTTGGCTCATGAAGACTTTGAATGCGTGAGATTTGACTTATATTGCCGTCATGCCATTATTTATTGCTATTTTAGATGTCTCTTATATTGCCATATATTGATATGCTATTGTTGTTGCTTCAATTCATGGAAAAACAAAGGAGATGCTGCCGAAATTCTCGGTATTAGCATTTGCTCCTTTGCTGTAATTTACTTGTATTTGTGGTATTCAGAGGTTGCTTAGTCTATGTTTGGTAGCATTCGGGCATATTAAATGCCGGGGTGTTACAGTTGGTATCAGAGCTAGGTTGTAGGTCCTTGGAATGTGTATTTTTAGTGTCATACTATAGGAAACAACTAAAATGTGATGTGGAATAACTTAGAAACATGGCCTAGGTTTTAACTAAAATTTTGTCGTAGGATAGCAACATTAAAACTTGTGTAAGTGGAATAACTAATTTAAAATTTGACACACATGGATGCACAGTAGGAAAGGGTATGGGTACCGTTGTTTTCCGTTTAAATATTGTATCTAAGCTTTGATGTTGAATGCTACTTTTGATGATGTATAATGATATATTTATGATAGACTTGATTGAGTTGCTTCATTTGTGATAAAGTGGGGTTGTGGTGCCGAAGGATTTCGGTCACCTCTTTTTGTTCATAGTAGGGGTGTGGTTTGACGGTGTGGCCGGTTACGCCATCACCGAAGAATTTTAACCCCTGTAGGAGAAGAGTGCTTACCCTTACTGTCGTAGATCGGGTAGTTGACTGGAGTCGAATAGAAGAGATTGGTGGTGGATTCCTTCGGATCTTCTTTATCGTTCTGTGGTCGATCTTGGTTGGTTTTCTTGGTTTTGGTTGACTGAAACCAAAAGAAAAGTGTTTGGCATTGGATTTTTCGCAGATTGTTCCGTATGCGGTGTGTGGTTTTGTCTTCCTTGGTTGAAGGCGAAGAAGAAGAGTCTAGTGTTGCGCTTCTTTTCGTCGCCTTTCTAGCATTGATGCTTAGTTTGTTGATTGCTTTATGGGGGAAAAGTATTCAATCTATTCCTGTGTTTGTCTTTCTCCGATGTCCAAAGAGTTATTGCGGCATTATGCCAGACCTGGTTGTCAGGGCTGAAGTCCTGTGGCTTTGTAGGAGTAAGTGGTGTTTGATTTCGTCATTTTACTAGTTTAAGAAATCATCTTTGAAAACCCTTCTTGTTTTGTGAAAGTTTGGGGTTTGGTGTTAAGGTTTTATTTGAAAAGGATTACTTGATCACTTGGTTCCCTTTTAAGAAAAATTGTCTTTCAACCATTTTCCTCTATGGGAGTCTTTGAGATTGAAAAGTGTTTTGGAGAATTTCCTTTTGCATAACCAAGTTTGGGTCTGTCTCATTGCAATTTTGAGAGTCAATTTTCCTTGTGAATTTGGGTTGAGTTTTAAAAATAAAATACTGCAAACAAAGTAAGTAATCTTTTGACTGAAATTATTTGTCACTAGTGAGAATTGTTGTTTAGCATGTTATGTAGTATGTACCAATGTGGTTTATGGAAGGATGTATTGTTAAGTTAATTTGTGAGTTGAAATAATTCAATGCGGTTGTTATCTTTAGCTTGAGAATAAATAGGCTACTAGTGTTGTAGAGTACTCTATAGCGAGAATGATTAAATGTGTTAATGTATATGTTTAGAATCTGTCGCTTTTCTTTAAAAGTGCTTATGATCCTCGTTAATGTTTAAAGTTTAAAACCCTGATGCATAGTTAGAACATTAAAATGATGTAAATTACTGATATTGTTAAAGAAACCTTGCCGGTTGTTTAAAGATGTTCTAATCTAATGGGTTAATAGAGAGATTTAATCGTGTTGGCTAGTGGCTTTAACTTCGAAGTTAATTAGAGTTGCTATTCATGTTGTTGCAAAATATTAGCATGATTGGTAGTACGCAGTCGTGTTCCTAAAATGCTAGCATCAAGGCCAATTGGAAAGATATAGGTTTTGATGTTTGATGATATTTTAAGAGCTTCCTGAAGGTCTAACTTATTAAATTTAATTTAATAGTTGGAGTATGTTGTGTAGTGACAAATTTGTTGTAACCTATGTATAGGGTAGCTAAAAGCAATGTTGTTGATTGATGATTATGCAAATTATTGATATTGATGACTTAGTAGTGGTGGTAATTGCTAAGATTATTTGTTGAAAATCCTTGTTAAAATGGAGGTTACTGTAACATGTTGTGATGGAGTGGACCATGGATATTTAACATGATGTAGAATTCTATCCTTAATGAATGTATGTCTTAGAATCATAGTTACAAACTGTGTCTCGTACAGATAATATTTACTTGTTGAAGTCATTTATTGATTGAACAAGTTTCATTTGCCAAGATGTTGATGAATGGATGGTATAAAAAAAATTTTGATAGGTTGATCATGCTTAAGTATCTTGTGACACCACGGAGTGTCGTATCTTACAAAATGTGAATGTTGAGGTCAAAAACTTTATAAAATGTGAAAATGGAGGTTAAAACTTTACGTTATGCCGTTTATAGCGTGTTTTTGGGCCGTTTTCGGGTGTTTGGGCCTCTCTGGGGGACTTTGGGCCTTGGCGGTTGAGTTGGGCCTCCGGTGGAAGGGTTTGGGCCCAAGGGGGGGACTTTTGGGCAGCCAAATCTGTCCCCCACCCCTTGGTGCGCCCCATACTCCCTCTCCCAACCCTAGCCGCCACCCCCTAGCGCCCCCCCCCAATGCGCCTCCACCCTTCCCCTTCCTCTCCATCTTCCACCATGGCGCCACCACCCCTCTCCTCCCCTCTCCACCTCCCTTGCTGCCCCTAGGGGAGTTCTCCACCTCAACACCTCGAAGATCCGTCCATTGGAGCGCTCCGCAACGAGGAGATCCGGTGGATTTGGAGCGAGGAAGGAGATCGCGCGAACCGGGAGGAGATCCGTTGGGTTTTCGGTCGTCGGGCGAAGGTATGGCCATGGGAATCCTTGGGGTTGGTCTAGGATCTGTTCTAAAGGTGATTATCATGTTTTTAGATCAATTGGTGGTGCTGGAATTGAGTAGATTAGATGGAATCTTGAGTTTGCCACGTTCTCTGTTTCGGGCAGCATGAGAAGTCGACCTAGGGCTTGGGTTTTCGTCAATTTAGAGTCAGAATTTGGTCGTACGGCTGTTGAAGAAGTTGTAGGTAGTTTTAATATCTTTCCGTGGGTATAAAGAACGTCAACTTCCGCCTAGCCGTTTGAAAGTTATGATCGTTTTACCGAGCATGTTAAAATCTGTGACGTGATTGGAACAGATCACGATATTTTGTAGATTAAACAACTTTAGAGTCCGAATCAGTTTTTCCATATACTTAGAAAAATTTGGGAAATTTCCTAAGCTATGCGAGGATGTACTCGTTTAATTGATTCGGAGTTTTAGAACCCGAGTTATGCCTTTTGGAAGGCTGCTGTCCCGACGGGACAGAACCTCTGTTTTTGGGTTTAGCGAGTAGTTTGTGATGTTGGGGTAGAAGAGGGTTTACTTACTGTTTTGTGGACATGATTGTGAGTGTGTGGTACCCATGTGCAGGTTGTGTGACCCCAGGAGTGCCTTCTACTTCTCGCCAATCCGTTGCCCGTGGTTGAGGCAAGTGTATTGTAATGGATAGCGGTTTGTAGGTTGCTAGTTGAGACTAGATGAAATTGATTATATGATATGATCACTTGCCATGCTTTAATGATTTCCATTGATATGATGAGTATGCTTATTATGTTATGATGCCATATGTTAATGTACAAGTTAATTATGATGTTGGCATGTTTGCATACATGGCATGATACATGGCCCGGGCGGTGAGAAAGTCATAACTAGTCCGGGGAAGGTCGGTGAGAAAGTTATGACTATTCCGGAGAGCCAATGAGTAAGTCCTATATCGTGATTCCATCCACCGCGGTGTTTGGAAGCGAGGAGTAGGCACCCTCCATCTTTGGGATGGAAGGAGGGAGAGGGTGCACGCCGACGGGTGTGTACTCAACCATACCGGTATGAGTTTCCAAGGAGACATGAGAATCGCATCGCATTGCATACATAATGGTGATGATATTGATATGTGATCATGAATGAGATGAAAGACATGATATGAGTTGTTATAGCCATGTAATTGTTTTTGTGTACCATTGCAATATGCTTGCTGAGTGTTGAACTCACGCTTGTGCTTTCTTGTTGTTTTAGCTACCATGAGATCGGCATGCGGGGAAGGGAATTAGTCACACTTCTACATGTAGCGTCACTTAATTGTTCCCACAGTCACTCAATTGGGTCTTGTTAATACATTAAGTGTGATGCATATTGATTTATGGTTTAGTTTTGCGATATGAGAGTCTTATTGTTCGTTTGGCTCATGGAGACATTGAATGCTTGGGATTAGACTTATATTGTTGTCATGCCTTTAATTATTGCTGTTTTAGATGCCTCTTATATTGCTATGCTGTTGATGTTCCTTCAATTCATGTTAAAACAAAGGAGATGCTGCCGAATTTCGGTTTTTAGCATTTGCTCCTTTGCTGTAATTTACCTTAATTTATGGTATTTAGATGTTGTTTAGCCTATGTTTGGTAGCATTCAGGCATGCTAGATGCCGGGGTGTTACATATCTTTTGAAGTACTATGTTTGAAATATATAATATGTTGTTATATGAGGTGTTGGTCTGTGGGGATCACGATGAGGTAGTCTTGGTTGGATGTCTTATGATAAGCATCATAAACTTTATTTATAAATGTTGGGAAATATAATTACAGAGAGAATTTGTTGTGTGGTTTTTGTTAAGTCCTGTTGGGCCTTCTCGATGAGTAAATAGTGAATATTGAACGCTTAAATGGTAAGTATAGTGGAATACTAGATATGGTGGGTTTCATGCTGAGCTTGTGTCTAAAACCTTTTGGTATAGTTTGGTTGTTTGCTATCTTGGTTAAATGTTTTCGATCGAGGTGTTCTTTACGTTGAGTTTCAGAGTTTCCCTAAAACTCGTAGAAATTGGTGCCAATCTGTGGTGTTGGCTAATTTGTGCAGTTTATGCTATGAGTATGGTTTTACACCCAGAAGTCTTTGAGTGGATCGCGCTCTTTTGCATTCACACTGAATCATCTTTGGAGTAAATTTTGAAGGAAGCAGAAGGTCTTAGTGGGTTGTGTTGGATATTCTTGAGTTTCAATTTGTAACTCTATTTGGCTAGAGTTAGAGTTATTTGGAAAATGAGTGTGGTGGTTGCAAATGCTTCAAAAGTTGGATTTTTTATGAATGTTTCATAAGTGATTTTGTTAGTGAAGTGTTCCCTTTTGAAATGAGTTTCCCTTTCTCTTTGAGAAAATTTGTGGTGGTTGTGTGTGCAGATGTTTGACTTGGAGTTGATGTTCTTTTCCAAAAGGTTGATTTTGGTTAGAATGCAAGGTTTTGCAGGTTAGTTTTCAATTGATGGTGGGTTCTGACACGACGTGGTATTTTGTTGTTAACGGTGTTGCCGTCATAGTTATAAGATTTAGCGCAACCGTCAATGCTATGTGTGTTTCAAACATGTGATACCGAGGAAGTGGTCGATTGGTGAATGATTACTCGGTATTGTTTGTTACATGGTGAATGAATGGTGAAAAGGAAACATGAAATCGTTTATGTTTATTCAATCATAAAAGGGTCGATGAGCCAGGTCGGTGAGAAAGTCATATATGGAGATATGACTATTTCGGAGTGCTCTTGAAGAATGTGCATTCATGTCATGAAACGAGATTTCCCTTGCTTTCTAGTATGAAAAGAAAAGAATGAATAATTTATGGTGTTGGTTGTGGTGAAGGAGATTTACGTTTCCTTTGCGTCTTGGCATAGTAAATTAAAACGAGTACTCTTTGGTTGCTGCCGAATTCTTTCCAAAGTGGCTTTTAACGCTTTGAGGTTTGAGTTGTAATGTGTGGATCAATTGGGTAGATGGTTTATGGTTGAGCTCACTCAATGATTGTACTATTTATCGTGGTCCTTTGAGTGGAAGGTCGTGTATGACTCAATGCAAACCTTCTTGGAGAATTGTGTCATTGAGGTGTTCCTCGGTAGGGTTGATTAAATTATTAGTGGACCGCTTGGTGGTTGCTAGTAATTGCTTTCCCTTTTCAGAGTGTATTGGATCTTTTTGTCGCCGATCTTTGAGCGAGTTGTGTCAACCGAAGTGGATTGCCCGGTTGCTTTTGTTTTTGCGGGTTTTAAAGACCCTGGTTTTAATTTAGGCTTTTCCTTCGGTTGTAGTGGCGGGTATAGGTTTTGTTGTAAAAGATCAATCTTTTGCAAGGTTTTAGCCCCAATTGTTCAAGTAATTGGTAGTAGCTGGTAGTCTTGGAGTGTAGTGTCTCACCTGGTTCACGTCGTCTTGAATACGACAAACCACAGTAGAGAGGTAGAGGTGTGAAGACACTTTTGTGTGTGGGAGCTGAAGAGGGTTCCAAAGGTTGGTGCCGTGTTCTTCTGGATGTAACATCGGTAAAAGGGATCGGGCACTTTGGTGCCAAGCAATGCATAGAATAGGGAGTGTGAGACAGTTGTCTTTTGTTGTCTTTTTGGGAATTGATCCTATTTCTCGGGACATTCTGAGTCCTTGTGTTAGCGCTTTTGTGATTCAATGTTGAGTAATATTCTGGCAAGCTTTGATTGTGAGTTATCGTTAGAGCCGTTAGTCTTCGAGCCTTAGCTCCCTTTGATTTGTATGTTTGCGTAGTGGTGTGTCTCGGATTCGGGGTCGAATCCTATTGAAGGGGGGAGAATGTGACACTACGGAAGGTCGTAATCTTTTAAAATATGAATTTTGAGGCAAAACATTATAAGATGTGAATATGGAGGTTGAAAACTTTACGTCTTGCAGTTTTAACGCGTTTCCGGGCCGTTTTTGGGAGTTTGGGCCTTTCCGGGGGAGTTTGGGCCTAAGGGGGGATGAGCCTTGGGCTTTAGTGGAAGGGGTATGGCCCATGGGGGGGAAAACCTGGCTAAGGGGGTGCTTGGTACGCCCCTCCCTGCCCTAGCCGCCCCCCACACGCCCTCTCCTCCCCTTGTGCGCCTCCCCCACCTCCTCCCTAGCCGCCACCCCTAGCCGCCCCCTCCCTTGTGCTCCACCCCTCCCCATCCCTATCCACCACCCCTTGCTGCTCCTAGGGGAGTTATCCACCTCATCACCCCGCAGATGCGTCCATTGGAGCACTCCGCGACGAGGAGATCTGGTGGATTTGGAGCGAGGAAGGAGATCGCGCGAACCGGGAGGAGATCCGTTGGTTCTTCGATCGTCGGGCGAAGGTATGGCCACGGGAATCCTTGGGGTTAGTCTAGGTACTGTTCTAAGGGTTGATATCATGCTTTTAGATCACTTGGTGGTGCTGTAATTGGGTAGATTAGATGAAATCTAGAGTTTGTCACGTTCTCTGTTTCGGGCAGATTGTGCAGTCGACCTAGGGTTTGAGATTTCGCAAATTTAGAGTAGGAATTTGGTAGGCCGCCTGTTGAAGAAGTTGTAGGTAACTTCAATACCTTTCAGTGGGTATAAAGAACGTCTAATTCCGTCTAATTCCGACGGGACAGAACCTCTGTGTTTGGGTTTTGCGAGTAGTTTGCAAAGTCGGGGTAGAAGAGTGTTTACGTATTGTTTTGGGGGCATGATTTTGAGTGTGTGCTACCTATGTGCAGGTGGTGTGACCCCGGGAGTGCCCTCTACTTCTAGCCAATCCGTCGCCCGTGGTTGAGGCAAGTGTATTGGAATGGGTAGCGGGTTGTAGATTGCAAGTTTTGTTGAGTTGAAATTGAATATATGATATGTTCACATGCCATGCTTTAACGTTTGCCATTGATAGGATGAATACGGTTTATTATGTTGTGATGCCATGTGTTAATGTACAAGTTATCTATGATGTTGGCATGTTTGCATACATGGCATGATACATGGCCGGGTCGGTGAGGAAGTCATAACTAGTCAGGTAAGGTCGGTGAGAAAGTTATGACTAGTCCGGAGCGCCATTGAGTAAGTCCTACGTACATCGTGATTCCATCCACCACGTTGAATGGAAGCGAGGAGTAGGCACCCTCCATCTTCGGGATGGAAGGGAGGAGAGGGTGCACACCGACGGGTGTGTACTCAACCATACCGGTATGAGTTTCCAGGAGACATGTGCATCGCATCGCATTGCATAAATGATGATGATGATATGTGAGTATGAATAAGATGATAGGCATGATTGAGGTGTTGAAGCCATGTAATTGTTCTTTTGTACCATTGCAATATACTTGCTGAGTGTTGAACTCACGCTTGTGCTTTCTTGTTGTTTTAGGTACCATGAGACCGGCATGCGGGGAAGGGAACTAGTCACACTCCTACACATAGCTTCACATATTTGTTCCCACAGTTTTTTATTTGGAGTGTTGATAATAAATTTAGTGTGATGCATATCGGTTTATGATCTAGTTTTGCGTTATGAGAGCCTTATTGTTCGTTTGGCTCATGAAGACTTTGAATGCGTGATATTTGACTTATATTGCCGTCATGCCATTATTTATTGCTATTTTAGATGTCTCTTATATTGCCATATATTGCTATGCTTTTTGTGAAATCATGTGCTGAAAAATTGGCTTAGAATTGAATTTGCAAAATGTGTTTGTGCTTGTGTCTGACAATTTGACAGCAAACAGTGAAGTCATCTTTTGTACCGGAGCAAACTCTCAAACCAGTAAGTTTTGCATGTACGTCGGAGCAATTTCTTTGGTCAGTCGTGAACGGCTTTTTGAGGATTGATTTCGCATGTACGACGGACTGATTTCTTTTAGTCTGTCGTGAAAGTGTTTTCGCCGGAATGATTTCTTCTTGAAACCGAAACTTTCACTTGTACAACGGACCGATTTTGTTTGTCCGTTGTGAATGGTTTTTTTTGAGTGGTTTTTCATGTGTACGCCGGACCATATTTGTTTGTCTATCGTGAATGCGTTTTTGCTGAATTAAGGTTTTGAGCAAAATTGGAATTGTGTTTGATTCATTTTTGGGATTATGAAATTTGTGAGAATTTCATTATGCTTCTTTTGAAGTGGACTTTATGCAATGCTCGTGTGAGTATTTGCATGGATTGATGTGAGTCAAGTCGTGGACTTGTGCTCGGAATTGTTTTGTGGTTTGTTCATGTGCAGGTATTGCTCGAAGACGAACGTGGTCGATGACGGGACCGGAACTAGGTTCATGGAGGAGCTGAGGTTCAGGACTAGGTTCAGGGAGGAACTGAGGTCTTGGTGGTCAAGGATGTCATGCGGGACGTTCGGGCTAAGAGAATGGTGCGCATGAAGAATGGTTAGTCACGTGAGAATGGCAGGAGGTCATTCGCGTGCAAAGTGTTAGTCACGTGAGTATGGTAGGGTTGCCATACGCGTGCAAGAGTTGTACTCGGCCAGGTTGGGCCAAGTAGAGTTGTGTTGGATACAGATTCCTTCTAGGGAATAGGAATCGTATTCAGAACTCCTTGTGGGTTGGTGCTTTAAATAGGAGGGGTTGTCTCCTGTTGAAGAGTATCGAATTGAGGAGAGCTAGGCGCATAGAGCCTTGGGCTCAAAGTTTAGGGTTTGTACTCTTTTGATGGGAGTACTTTAGACAAAAGAAATAAAGATCAATTCTTCTAGTTCCCGCATTGCTTCAACGTTCTCTTTTTGGTTCTTGTTTGCATGCTTGTTCTAGTTCTAGATTGGTTTTTGTTCTTTAAGTTTTATCTTGATTTGATCCATCAAAAACCTCTCTAGGGTATTGATCTAGTGTTTCTCAAAGTCTAGTTGATCAATCTTTTGTCGTTCTTGTTTAATCTTGAAGTTTTGATTAGATTGATTCTCGTCAAGTTCTGGATCAGCAAGCTTGCGAAGCTTATAACTTTTGATCCGTAAGTCCGATCGAGCTGATTCTTTTTGGGTTTGATTTGTATTGGAATCTAGTTTCTTGTGTCCAAAATTCAGATCGTTTCAACGGTTGGATCTCCGGGAATTCTCGTTTTACCGAACCTCTATCATTCTGTTTTTGTCGAAAACGAGGCAATTATTTGGTTCTGTTTTGGGGTGAACTTTTAGTAGATCAAGAATTTGGTTTTAGCTTCCGCACAATCATTCACCCCCCCTCTGATTGCTATATTCGTATACTTCGATCCTACACTTTTGTTGTTGCTTCAATTCATGGAAAAACAAAGGAGATGCTGCCGAAATTCTCGGTATTAGCATTTGCTCCTTTGCTGTAATTTACTTGTATTTGTCGTATTTAGAGGTTGCTTAGTCTATGTTTGGTAGCATTCGGGCATATTAAATGCCGGGGTGTTACAATACTTTTGCGCAGTAAAGTTACTAACAAAAGGTAGCAACAGTGGGGTCCTATCCCTTGTCAGCGGAGGAGTAAAAGGGTGGATGACCAGGGAAAGACTATTCTGCAAAAAGCACAAGAACTTTAGAAACAAAGAAATTTGGAGAACTGCCTCAAGCCTAAAGGTATATCTTCTACTACCTCTTTCGATTCTTACAGTTTTCGTCAACCTGACGACTGCTGCTGATCCAATCTCCGATACCTAGGGCAAAGGCGAATCTGACTGATTTCTTTCTAGAAGGAAGAGCACCTGCCTTGTTAACTTAAGTGAAAGTTGCTCTTTCGAAGTAGAGATTGGCGTTTTTGTTCTACACATGCCGTAGTTACTCACTGCGTTGAAAACAGCGTCGTAGAATAGCATAGAATGGTAGTAGATAATAATAGGTCTACTCTCACCTCTTCTCTTCGTGATGTTGTATGGATGGATCAACTATATGTATGGATGGATCAACTATAGGTTATCAAAAAGGGGAGTTGGGTAAAGCAAACTCCCTCCTTGGACGAGCACGGGGCTTAGTCAAGTAGAACCGGGTTGCGCTGCTTGATGCTCCGATCGAAAACAAATCAGTGGGGCCATGCGTCTGACGAGAATATGCGTTAGAAAGGTCAATCCCTCCCCCCCTTTTTTTGTAAAAAAAATGAAAAACCGGGCCGAACTTCTAAAAAGCAGCCCACCCGCTTCCATAGAACAATATCGCGGCAACGTAGACCTAAGTGGATTTATTGGATCCTGGGGAACCATCACAAGTACGGCCGGCCTATAGAACGAGAATGCCGTGTCGTCCAAATGGAGCTTAGAAGAAGGTGACTCGGAGCCTAAGGAAGGTGACTCGCAGACGGTGACTCCTTTTCAATAGAAAGGAATAGCCAAACCTACCCGGTGGCTGGTCAATCTCGATGATCTTATCGGTAGGCAAAGCGGAGATCGGACGACCACGGTCCCGACCTTACCAAAGACCGTAGGTTTACTAATCAATGAAGCCCTCAACCTACTATCTTTTCTTACAAACTCAACCAAGCCTAACCAAACCCCATGCTCACGACATGTTCTTGATATTGATTGAGTTGGAGGAGTCGAGACTACCACGGAATCCTTCCATAGTCACCCCGGTGACCTTCGTCACCAAAGCGCCACGACAGTTTCCAAGACCCTCATATAATCTCGGTGGGGATCGGTCGAGCACGTAGGAATGCCGACCACTACATAAGCCACGCCTGGCCGAGGCGAGCGACAAGCGGGGAGAGTCTTTTAAGTACAAGAACGTTGGGGTGGGACGCTAGTACTTAAACTAGGGTTGCTTCTTAGCGCTAATCTTGCGTTTTCAGATTAGTTGTAGCGCCTTCCCTCCTTCTCTCATTTCGGAAAGATTTGGCGGTATTTTCTTATGATGACCTGGTCGAGAGAGTACGAAACATCGGTGTAAAAGATTGAGTGGGATGGTTATAGTAAGGCGAACCAAGTGCTTGCCAAGAAGCGAATCAATCGAGAATGGAGACAAGGAAAGGAGGAGAGGCGAAATTCAACAAAAGGAAAAGGGAACTCGACCGACTATCATGAGCGAAGTGAGCGAATTCACGATGATTGGATCCCTTAGGAGAGAGACAGAAGGTATTATGAAATAGAATCAGATCTTTGACGATCCAAAGATTAGCTAGCAAGTGTATGGACTCAGACTTTGATGACTCCTAGTGGCCAGGGAAGCGTTAGCTTCACCCTTTGAACGTCTCATTTACTCTCTCTAGCTCTCGACTTTACGTATAGGAATTTAAGGTACATTGGTCGATGAAAGTGAACATCTATCTTATCTTACGCCACTTACTCTAGCTTGACTTTGTGGAAGACGTCCGATTGAATGATCTCAGTGGGTTCTATTACCATGTGTACCCGACTGCTTCCTTCTTTTTTACCTCGCCTCACTTCACAAGATAGAGGAAAGTCTTCAATCCCTTGAGATAAATAAAAATGGCCAATAAAAGATACCTAGTATGACACATTAGCTACGCCATCCGAGCCTGTCCACTTGCTAGTCGGGAAAAATAACCGCTCCTCGTGGGCTTCTTTATTGCTCTCTTCACGCCGCTTTACGAGTGCAACCAAGTTCAATAAACTGTTCATGCTAATTCATAGACTATCTTGGTTTCTATCTAAGAGTCCTGTGAGACGCTTCCTTCTCATACACATCTGAAGCAACGTTTGATCATCGGCATTAGAGAGTTTTGCAGGTCCTTGAGAGAACGTTATCCACCGATTATGACTTGACCATGGTGCGAGGTGAAATTGGTCTGGTCCATAAAACGAAAGGTCTTTGGGCAAGCGCAGAGAAGTCGTGCGAAGGGGAGTTCCATAGGAATGTTCAACTTCGATCAACCTTGGTCCCATGCCTAAAAAAGAAAGAAGGTCCAAAATAGGGGTGATATAATCCCTTGCCGCCTAAGAATGTCTTGGCGTAATCCCTACTATGGCTTCCCGAAGGATCCAAATGCTAAGAGGGTCCGAGCCATAACGGATTGATGTGACCGTAGCGGCGATCGAATCGATCTGAATGAGGCTGTTATGGGGCTTTTCTTATATAACAATATATATGGAGGAAGGATTAAAAAAAGGTGGGGGTCAAGGTGTATAATACGAGCTCCACTTTCGGGCAATGAGCTAGCTTAACCCTGATTGCTTAAGGTTTAATACAGTCATGTTGGATCTGCTACTAAGAAAGGAAGAGAAAGACTGATTGCGATAGCTCAACCGGATGAGACATCTCTTATTTACGTAAGCGTGCCAACGTGTGCCTACATTGTTTGATTTACGATTCGGGTATTGGATTTTTGAATAGAAAGAATGAAACTAGTACCAGCTTATCGCCAACCGTGCTTTCGACCAACTCCGCCAACCCCAGACGGGAATATTGATTTTGATTTAGCCGCACTGAGCCCGCAATCGCTGCCTCTACTCCGCCTACTTCTTGTGCCGACTTCGCCACCTCGCTGGTACCGATTTCCTCTGCTTTGTGTGCGTGCCATTGACTCCTTTAATGGGTGAAACCTACTTAGTTCTCATTTTTATTTCGTCTATACAAGAAAAGCAGGATTTGTGTTTAGCAAGACAGAGAATTGAATAAGTAAAAACACACAAGTGTGTACTTTTACCGAAAAGCAAATATGACAGATAGGGTACGACATATTGCTTATTCTGATTGATCTAGTTGATGACAGTTGACTTGTTGGACCGATTGTGGATTGGAATAGAAGTTTCTTATATCTGAGATATTCGTGTTTCTTGATTTAGCATCTGGGAATGGAACTTGATGTAACCCATTTGAAACTCTCTTTGAGACTCATTATCTGTTATATACGACAGGCTAATTAAGTCCAACAATTCGAAAGGAGTCTTTCCTTACTTCCTTACATAAAGCTGTTATGTTGTTATCTCGCTCGTGCAATCAAAACTTTTAATAGAAGAAAAAGAGTTCCTCGGGACCCATCCTCTTCTCCTTCGCTTGTGTGACTATCATGAGAAGAATTCCATTCCAAGAAGTCAAATAACAAGAAAAAGAACGAGGTCAAGATCTGTTGTTACCAAGATCGATTTAAATGGAGAAAGTGTCCTCAGGAACGCAATCTACTACATTAGTTGGTGTAGCCAAAGAAGAGGATATCCTTTTTGACCCATTGGTCTTGAGACCAGACCCATACCATAGCTACAAACACTTTTGAGTCGGAGGAGGCGGCGGATCGCCTTCTTGAGGCTCTCTGGGCTTATCGGACGTCAATGCTGTATAGCCACCGGTCAAACACCCTTCTCCTTAGTCGTTGGCATGGACGCCATTCTTCCCGATGAACTCGACGATTCCTTCCTGCGGCGTTACGCTCGGCGGCGATATGACTGATAATCGAAGCGAGAGGCTCTGCTCGAAACTTGACCTCCTCGATTCGATCGATGGGAGAAAAAAGGTTATGAGCGGCAGAGCACGCACAAGTCTATCAACGTCAACTCACGGCGCTTATGAAAAAAAGTCATATAAATGTCCTCAAAAGATTTCCAACGACAAAGCACCTAAGGGTCAACTTAAGCCCCTTCCTTAAGGAAAGATCTTTTATTGTCATAGCGGTCAACCAGGAACGCTGCATCGCCTTGCCAATGAACATGGGGATGAACTTCACGAACCTTGGAATGACATGTACTTGAAAAAGTACTACGCTGACCGGCTTCGGTAAGCCCTGAAAAATGTTTGGCCTATCTCGATATTTGTGCGTAAACCATAAATCCAAATCGATTCTAGACTGTCTTCCAATCTACATGCTTGATCGAGGATGTGGCAGCTTTTGTTCACATCATATTCCATTAGATAGAAAGAGCTACAAAAGGTGTACGAGATAGATTCATATAGTAGGCTCAAATAGCGCTTTGGTCGATATAGGTAAATAAATTTCCAATTTACATCCAGGTCTTATTTACTTAGTTGTAGGCATTGCCCCTGAAATATCACTTTTGGTCGAGATACTGACTTTTGCTATGGGGCTGGCGGGTTCACTCCTTGCCATGAATAGGGCTGGCTCCTTCCCGAGATAGATAGAAGCCAAGCCCACTCTGCGGTGCGAACTCCTAAAGAAGAGACTGAACTTACTTACTTTCTTTCTTGCTTGCTTGTTCCCTAGGATTATGATGTTTTTCCTGGGGTTGTTGCTTGCTTGGTTTGTTTATGCTTAGCAGCGGTTCGTTCAAAATAAAAAGGTAGAAGCCGCTCGAAACGATGTTCTCTTGTCCCCTCGGGACAGCGCTTTCACTCCTTTCCTCTGAGCTAAACCTAGACCTCCCACTCCCACTCTCACATGTAGGCGGAGATGGAGACTCGTTCAAACTTAGTCTACTAAAGGATGGAACCTTCGGTTCATTTCCTTAAGGTAGGACGCCCGAGAGCCTATCCCCTATTTCAGTTCAGATTCAGTCCGCCCTCAGACCGAGTCCTTGGGCACCCTATATACCCCGAATGGACAGGTAGCCAACTTTGGCGGGAGTCGGCGGCAGAAGTGCCTGCTTGGTACGGCTAAACACTTCTCTTTTCTTATTTTTGATCCACAATTCCTGGCTCCCTTTCTTAATTGGGTAGACTTGGGCCATTGTGCAATTACCATCCTTTGTGCGACCAGGCCCCACGGGAACCGCCTTGAAGATGTTCACCCCTTTCTTAGAAAAATGGAAAGAAAGGTGCTCAGCGACGACTGCCAATTCTACCTTGACTTTTTTGCCACTCTGTCTCTTTGGAGCATCCGTTTCCTCATATTATCGATTCATAAAGGTCCATGAAAGGAAAGAAGACCGCTTTCCCTTGCTTCGCACCTCGTCATAGCCCTGAAAAGCTCACTCGGAGTTCTAGTTAGAGAATGGGGTATGATTCACTACTTGCCTACTGCTACCTGGGTCGTGAGATCGAAGAAGGTATACTATTAGACAAGGTTCATTCCAGCTTTGCTGCTCTTTTTCTTTTGATTCTTTCTGTTTCTGTTTACTTGAGCTAATTCTTTACTTGCTTTCGAGCTAACTTGGCTTGGTGCCGGGAATGGAATCACAGCAAGAGACAGGGCTAATGGTTGGTTCTGTCTACTATATTTAGTATGATTTTTGATATCTTCGACCTTAAGAGGCGGTTTACGAAAGAGAGAGAGCTCGTGGAAGACTTGAAAAATGCAAATTGGAAAAAAAAATGGATGCCTTATCCTTTAGTCAATGAGACTGATCTGCTCAGTTTAGCTATAATCGATCTCTTAATCCAGTTTGGATATCCATATCCATATGCACAGGATACTTACAAGAAGTTTACTATTCAATATACAATTCAATTACCTCATCACGGTGAGGTGATCACCTTAACTATAGGTACGGCAATACCTTTGACAGATGAGAATAATGTTTTAATTCGAATAATGTGGTCTATCATAATGTCTTAAATCAAGTGATAAAACATTCGATATGTATGATGGATCCGAAATTGTTCGACTTACTCTTCGTATCTTTACTGAGTCAAAAAGATGAGTGGACCACTCGTATCTCTATCTATTGAGGATAGAGCTATCATGCTTTCAAGAATCATGACTTCACCCGAAGTATTAACTACTGAAAGCAGATATAAAGCAAAGAGCAACTAGAAAGATCCGAGAATAGGAAACGTGAGTATCCTATGTATATAAAGGCACTTAAGCCGCCATCTATAACTAAGCTGCGAGCATTCATTGTGGCTGATATCGAGACCCTTCTCTATAAGGGTGAGACTGACGATTATGAAACACAATATCCTTATTCCATTGGTTTCTTGGTGGTTAGTCCTGGTTCACCTCCTAATAAGAGTAGTATAGAGATATACTACAGTGAGGACTACAAGATGATAAAGGATCATTTTCTAGATAGGAGCACTAAGTTACTATCTCGATATGATTAGGAGAATCTCCGTGTTGTGGAGCGTTCAAAGGTGAAAACCATATATTTACACAACTTTGCTCGATTTGATGGTATTTTCCTGTTTAGGCATCTTGTGCTTAATCACAAGGAGTACGAATACAAAGGACTTATGAGGGACAATATCTTTGTCACGAGATAGGAGTCTATTCTAAAAGAAGGCGGATGTTATTCCGATTCGGAGATTCTTTGCATCTTGCCAGGCAAGCTGGAATCCTAGCCAATAATTTATGTCATGAATCGGGAGTAAAAGGCTCTATCGATCATGATAGGGTTTGATAACCAACCTAGAATCTAATAAAAGGAGAATATAGCCTATCTCAAACAGGATATACTTATCCTTGGTGGTATAATGCAAAAAGCCCAAGCTATTTATTATGATATGTTTAACGTGGACATAGAAAGTAAGATAACAAAGATATCCTCACTAGCACTAAGCATATTTAGGATGAAATACTACGATGAGAATAATAATGCTATCTACATTCCTAACCGAACCAAGACAACTTTATTAGGCGTGGATACTACGGTGGGCATACCGATACATACATACCATATGGTCAAAATCTGTATTTCTACGACGTAAACTCACGTTATCCTTTTGTAATGAAGGAATATCCAATGCCTGGTGGCAAGCACATGCGGCATAGAGATCGACAAAAATGAGGTTGGATGATATGTTTGGCTTCATTAAAGCATTTATTATATGTCCTTCTGGTATGAAGAGGCCTTTTCTACCTTATCGAAAGGATGATGGCACTCTAATTTTCCCTACCGGTAAATATGTAGATGTGTATTTTACAGAAGAATTGAAGTTTGCCGTAAACCAGGGCTACCTTGTGTACCCAATCAAAGGGTACCTCTTTGAGAAAATGGAAACACCATTCAAGGAGTTTGTTAACACAATCGCTAAGAGCAGGATTGAGGCTAGGAAAGAAGGGAATGATGCCTTGGCATATGTATACAAGATTCTTATGAACTCACTCTACGGTCGATTTGGAATTCACCCAAAATGTACTATGACCGAGATCTGCGATAATCATCGATTATCATTATTAATGAGATTAGAAGGATTTATAGATAGTAATCAACTTGATGATGACATAAACATCACCAGGTACAAGATTAATATCGATGGAAAACACTCGATACTTGGCAACCACCAAGTAATTCAGCAATACAAATTGCATTTGCTATTACGGCTTATGCTAGAATCTATATGTATGAGTATATCTCCAGGGATGATTGCTACTACACGGACAACGACTCAGTTGTCCTTGGTCAACCACTACCAGATAAAGTTATTTCTTCTTGATCTTAGAATTTGTTTAAGCTGGAACACCATATATCAAAAGGATACTTTTTAGCTCCTAAATCATATTATATAACCACTAAAGATCATGATCATGTAATCAAATATAAGGGAGTAGGTAAAAACCTAGTAACTCTGAATGGTTTGAGTTCTGACTATTAAACCCATCTCGCATCTTGAGACAAAAGAGTACACTAACAAATTCAAGATTACATTTAGTACCTTCAAGATATACAAATTGAATACAAAAGTACGGCTAGGTCTTCAACTCACAAACAAAAGGATACCAAGATTTCACAATAATAAATGGGTAGATACAAAACCTTTAAATGTGGGAGATGATAAGCTAACAAGTGTTAGTATAACTGGTTTTCAAATAATTGAACACCTCTTGAATCAATTGAAACTACAAGATACAAATCCATTTACTAATAAACAAATATCTCATCATGATACAACGACAACTATAGAAAATATACCAACCGAGATGAATATACCTACAGACAGAAATCACTATACACCTAATGCTAAGAAGAAAACAAACAATAAGCACAGGAAGAAGAAACCAAACTCTAATAAGCGGGAGAAGAAGCCTCCATAAAGAGACGAGGTTAAGCGGAGCATTCCTAGAAAGGAAGAGGAAGCGTAAATAGTTATCGAGGCTTGATACCTATTAGTAGGGGCGGATAAAGTGAGGAGGTGTGTGGGGAGGTCTTGATCAGCAAGAATCAAATACATTATATATGAGTTTTAGCAAGACACTATATATGAGAGTTTTAGCAGTACACTATATATGAGTGATGAGTATGATCAACAAGAAAGCCATAATGAAATGATAAGAAGGTCTTCCATCAATCATACAAAAGCTGCTTCATACGCCTAATACCAAAGACAAGTCGAGGGGGTAAGCGTTTACCTTTACCTGTTTAATCAATCCCGGGGATACTAGGCCCACTCTTTAGCACACCATAAGATCGGATATATATCAGGGCTTTGGCCCGAGGGGTACTGATCTAGTTGTGATTGCCATTGAGCTTTATCTCATTCGTTGGAGGAGTGTTCACTCTGCGAAGATTGGATTCCGTCCCCTGGTCTACAACCCTTATACATTAAAGGGTGGTCTTTCCTAAGTAGTTCAAGTAAAGAGCTCATCGTAGACCAATGGCTAGTTTAGGAAACCGGTAAAGTCACTCTCTTCTCTGGATTCACATTCATGCATATGAAACCGCTATGACCCATTTATTAGCCGCGGCACCAAGCTTTCTTAAGGCGCTAAAAGCTTCGGACTATCCTTAACAATGGCGCTAGTTAGTGAAACCCTAAAAGCCAACCTCGGCTTAGCTCATGATCTGCTTTAGGTGAGATTCCCACTTATTCTTGTAAGATAACTAAAGCTCTTCTCATACTTATGTGAAAAAGTGGCTTCCTCCTAGCTTTGTGGGCATGAAAGGTGCGAAAAGCACTTCTCGAGAGTGAGACTTTTGAAGGCAAAGAAAAGAAGATAAAGACTTTTAGGCTTAGCCCTAGAGCTAGATCATAGAGGGCAAGTCCTCTTATAGTAGTAGTCAAAAAGGCATAGTCGACTTAGAGTGGTAAGCTTATTCTCTGCTTTCAATAGAAAGAGTAGTATGCCTTGAGCCTTAAACTCTTCCTTATAGTCATGTCTACCTCGTCATTCTTTTGAAGTGAAGCAGAAGCGATGGCTTCCTAAGAAGCTCAAATCATTAGGCCCTTTCCATCTGCCCGTATAAAGCACTTGAGGAAGAAGGCGTGCTTTACCGAAGAAGGCGCACGGTTGATGCCAAGAAGTAGGCTGGCTTGTTGGTTGAGTTCCGCATAAGGCGAGGAAGAGAAGGAGCGGTGAAGTAAGTGAAAAGAGGGGGCCGGTAGAAGACTCATCCGTGGTGCCCAAGCCGTGAAGTCGGAATAAGCGCTGAAGTTGAAGCATCAGACCCACTAGTCGGCTAAGCCTTTGAAGGCCGAGGGTAGCCGGATTTTGGGATAGGATCCCCCCGGCCTGATAGGTTCAACTTGATGAATGACTGTCTCGAAAGTCTGCACGAGTCGAAGACCTCATCCACCTAGGATGGTTGGCATCGGCTAGGTCCCGTGCAAGGCGTGAACTTTGTGTTTCCTACTAAGGTGCCATTGCAATCCGCGAGATGGTTGTCGGGAAGAAATGCAGACGAATATTCTAGTACTTGCTCTTATCTTAGTCCTCTAACGCCCACACTGACTCAAAAGAAATACTCCTGGTAAGAAGAGATATTTTTACCTTCTACCGAATTCTATCCCATCTTCTCGGAATCAATGCTATTGGTGTGGAATGATGATTTCCCCATCTGTCTCAGAAGCGAGCTTGGGAATGCCGCTTTAAGCTCATCTCGCCATGGTGACCTTAAACCAATCTACCATAGGAAGAATAGGTTTGAGTATGAATTGAAACTCAACTAAATTGCTTGTTCAAGCGTAGCATGCGAGCGAGATAAACACCCTTCCGATAAGCCTAGGACTCGCGGTAAGGGACAACCCTTTGACGGTCACTTTCCGTTGCTCCATCTACGAGAGAGGAGATTTGACCATCTTCCATCTCTATTGGGTGGAGAAGAGCTATTGCATAAATAAAGGCTGAAAGAGCCCGGCGAACATCACCGCCTTAGGAGCATCAACTGGTGCATCATCGGCATCGAGTTCTCCGGAGTATCCTCCTTCACATCGGGTTTGGAGACGAGGCTGTAAAGAAAGCACCGATGGTCGATTGATTGCCCACGCAGAAGGCGGTCTCGTCGAAACTCAAATCGAAAGGGTGGCTTTCTCGACTCGGTATCGTTCGTATCCCCTTCGGGCTTATCATCTTTCCCCAACAGGTGATTGGAAAACCAAAGATCAGATGCTCATTCACCTCGATAACCCTTTATCTATCAACTTATTGAAAATCAGACGAGTGAATTTCTTGATGCGAGTCTTCTCCTTCCTATTATGTGAGCAGGGATGCATTGAAAGAGGAATGAAGAGGGCCCGGTGAAGAGGTTACATAAAGTCTTCTATAGTTCTTGGCATATTACTCCCATCGGTGAGAAATGTATACGTAGGAGAGAACCTTGCGCAAAAAGGGCTTTGCTTTATGGTATAGATTAGGAATTGGAATAAGTAAGGCTAACTAAAAGAGAGAAGAGGGTCTCTGATCATTCTATCTCAACACTTTGAAGAATAAGGCGTCTATCCTTACTCTTGCATTAAATAGAATAATCTTCAAGGGGGAGTATATCGAATATAAGGCAGCCCTCAGGCAAACCCATAATAAGGTGATGAAAGCGAAGCAGATTTGAAAACAAATAAGGTACACTCTTGATCCTTACGGCACATCTTTACTCGACTAAAAAGTGCTGGGAAGGAGAAAGTAAAAGAAGGACTCGAAACTAGCAGATAATGAATATAAAGATGAAAGATTGAATGCTTTATCGAGATAGATTTTGACTTGGGCTTGAACAAAGCCATTCTTCGCCTTTCTTCGCTAGTTCGCTTAAGTACATAGGTTATGGCAATACAACATTCTATCTTTTGCTTAGGCTTGAAACACTTATTTTCTTATTCTCTTTATTATTTGCTTTAGCCTAGGCAATCTCTTTGCTTCTTGACATAAACTCTCAACATAGATCAAGTTGTTTTTAGGAGTTTTCCCTCTTCTTACTTCTTGACATCGGAAAGACAAGCGCTTACCTCCTTCCTAGCAACCTACATATCACATGCTGCTCAAAGCACATTCGGAGTATAGTTGACTATTCCTCCTTTACGTATCTCAGCCAAAGCCCTAGTTCCTTCCCCGCTCTTAGTTTGCTTTACAGGAACCATTTTCGCGAGGAAAAAGAGGGTTCCAATGAATCCGAGGAAAAAAAGCACATTATGGCCATGACCAGCTAAAGATCACTGGCCATCTCACGACGTGGACTCGAACCACAATTTCTCCTTTTAGTAGATCGTGATTTGGTCTGTCGTCCTCCTCATTATAGTCCTCCTAGAATCCAAGGCATTTCGTTAACCAAATGATTGTTTAGCCAATGATGGATTTCGCGCCACGGAATGAATCGAGGAACTGAGGACGTTTCCAATACCGACAGCAGCTCCCGCTAAAGCAATTGTAGCAGCTCCGGGACCTAATTGCTCTTTCCCGGGCCCGTGCACTTGCAGCAGCACTGACAGGGTATCACCGGTTCTATCCGATCGCCTTTAATTAAGCTAAAGCTAAACCGCATGGGGTATCCCATGGATTTGTTTTGCGCGAAAGTACGTTCGAAGGCAGCTTGATGGTGGCTAAGGATTCTATGCATGTAGCCCCACAGAGCAAGCCCGTGAAAAAGAGCCCACGCCTGACAAGCGGGAAACCTCTCAAAAAAGTTCAGAATGATATTCCAGTCAATACCCATGGCCCTCTTTCCTATGTCCTTCCCCTTTCTGCCCTTTCCTCTATTTGTTCGATAGGGTCCTCGTTCTATTCTAATTCTAAACCCATTGTCGTCCACAGTTTCCTTGTCGACGCGAAGGGGCAAGCAGCCCCCAAACCCTTTCCAAATTATATAAGCCAGTCTTCCTGCAACCAAAAACAATGCATATCAGAATAAGAACAATTCCCAAGCAAAACCAATCACTTACTCTAGGCAGTTTTTAATCAAGAAAGGTCGGGTCAACATTAGTCTTGTATCTGTCCCGATGGTTAGGGCTCTAGTACATAGTCTTTCTCTTGCATCTGCTATCCGAAATGCCCGGGGAGGGGACCCATTCTTTATAAGAGAACGGGAATACGGAATGGACCGATACGCTCGTTTTGGACCTACAGAGATAGAAACAAATGAGCAACTACAGTAGCGACTGATTCCTCCTCTCCCCTCCTCTGCTCCTTCGGTGAACTCGGCTATTGCGGAAAGTGCACTTCAATAATACTGTGAAAGACTTCTCAATTCACTAGAACTGCGCTTCTTCCGCCTCTCATTCGAGTGCCTTGAGGAGTCAGGAAGCACACAAGAAGTTCACGAGAGAGGTACTTGAGCTTAGGATCCAAGTAAGCATCCCTTTCCCCTAATCCAAAAGCCTGTCTAAAGCGCATTTGACAATATGAGGATTCCACCCCAAATGTGTTAGGATTCGTGTCAACAAGCTTCCATCGCAGCAGCAAGTAATAGACAAGAAAGATAAGGACGTAGTTCCAACAAGTCATCTAATATAGGGCTGAGCCCACAGGCTGGTTCGACAAACAAAGAGAAGTACTTTTTGAGTTAATAGGAGACGAGACACCAAACAAGCAACGGATTGAGCAACTAGCTATAAAGCTAACGCGCAGTAGTTTTCTTGCTTTATCGGTATTCTATTCTGGATTGAGTAAAAAAGGGATATATGAAGTTCAAGGCCTTGCCAAAACCGTCATGGCCCTATTATGTATAGGCCGTACTAAGCCAATAGCGAATAACAAACTCTTTCCTGCTCCCTCGACCTTAATTAACTCCCATCCTGCCAAGCCTCAGCTGCCAGCGCATTGTATCTAAGCACACTGCGGCAAATTGATACAAGTAGCTAAAGATCTCGCATCCGACATCTCCGGCCGAACGGTTAGGCAACACTAGGGCGCCTGGGTAAAAATTCCGTTTACCAAACAAGATGTCGAGAGGCGAACTCTGTAATTCCCCTCCAAAGAAAAGTTATAGCGTTTGTAGCATCTGTGTGGAAGAGGGTAAGCTTTCGGCAACACCTTTTTCAGATTGGAAAGGATGAATACTTGTGTTGGAGTCCTGCAGACCAGGATAGCCTCGAGATCAAAACCTAAATGTGCCAGGGGTTGATCATAGAAGCCGAGGCAATAAGTATTCGAGAATTTGAGCGCTTATGTAGCTAATAACTCTGCCACTGAATACTTGATTCATTAAGGTCGTCACCCTATACCCGGAAGTCTCTATCGGTTTCTTTGTCTGTTAAGCTTCACAGGGGTGGGACTCCCTGAATCAAGCTGCAATCGCTGTTTATCAACCACTCACGGCGACAGAGATCTTCGACTTAGCTCCCACAGGTCATCCACCGGGCGGAAGATAACGAAAGGGAGACAAAGTCCTAACTAAATCAACACACAATAACCTCAACCTTCTACCCATTCCATCCATCATATCGATTAGTCGAGGAGATTCGTTCTTATCTATAGATAAGGCAAGACAGAACCCACGACCGCGCGGATGGAGAGGGATGCGAACCCCCGGTATTCCTATCAATACTTCGGTTTTCAAGACCGACTCTTTCAACCGCTCAGACATCCATCCTCGCGCTCGCCGCCTATTTATCTGCTTGGCTGGCGGTAGGGGCAAACTCTATGTGATTCGCTACGCTTGCTTGCGCCCCACCCCGTAAGTGACTCTATTGCCTAGCGGTTAGCGACACTTTTCCGGTAGTACGAATCGCTACGCCGCTTCTTTCTATATGATAATATGCACCGTCGGTTGCTGCGCTCCTGCGGGTAATAGCAAGAGAGTGAAGAACGAGCGATCCTCAAAAAGTCAGCGATGAATGAGTCCGACTCGAGTTCGTGAGTCAAAGGCGTGGCAAGAGAGCGAGTTCGACTCGCGAGCGATCCGCAAGTGAAGGACCGATCCTTTAACGCCCGATCTTGTTGCGAGGCGGTACTTGGCGGCTCACGAGCAACATATAGACTAAGGTTGCCCATCACTCCTCGCTCCTTTTGAAGGCCCACCGCTCCCCCTTTCTTTAAGTATCTATCGGCTTGCATTTTGGGGCGAGTACTACAGTTCCTCCATAATCACACGTAACGCCCGCCGCAGAGCTGCTCTCTCCCGATCCACGCAAGGTGTGGAATCTGGATCTCTTGTGTGTTCGACTCTATTGGATCAAGTCGGATACTAAGCCTTCTACTACTACTTAGGAGAGAAAATGCTATATTTCAGAGATTGGACTCTCTTCTTGTGTTTTTCAGGCTGTTCCCGAGCCAGGTTCCCTGGATCCATTCTTACCTAAATGGATTCATGAAGAAGGGGCGAGCAGATACGACGGCCACACACACTTCTTTTTAGCCGAATAAAGCCGGATCTACTACACGGCTAGGATCAGAGAAAGATTGAGAAAGCAAGAGCAAACCTACTCTACTGTCGATTCAAAAGGTAAACAGCCCCCGAAGACTTTATCAATGAATGGATTAAAGAAGGAGGCTCTATCTATGTCATCGTATATAAGGGAAGAAGCCCGCCCCTGATCGAAGAATGAAGAAGCTAGCCCGGGTAGACTTTAAGAGCTCTTGCTCTGCCTATCCGTCTCGCTCCGTCTTGGAGGTCATAGAAAGATCCGAAGGGCCTACTCTTTTAATTAAAGCCCTACTCTTAATTATAGTTAAAGCCCCTTCTCTTACCTACTTTGACTCATATCTTGGTATACCTCAATACAAGACAAGCCTTTGGAAAGGATATTCAAGAAAAACCGGGCTATCGCCCTATCTAAGCGGGTTTCCCCTCTCCTCTACGGGAGTCCTCTTTTAGTCTATTTCAGTTCCTGTGTCTATCGCTATCGCCCTATTCTCTCTCAATTGCCTATCCTTTTTAAATGAGGGGGAGTACCTTTTCTTTAGCTTCCAACATGAAAGATTGACCCCCTAAAGTGCCAGATATGCAAGTTTGATGAAGGACTACTTACTTAGCTTAGCTAAAGTTCACTTCTGACTAAAAAAAAGTGGACTTGAGGAACGACCTAAGAATAGCTCTCTCTCTAATACTCTTGCAAAGAATTGGATAAGTGGAAAAATGCTAAAATGCCTTTCATTTATCTTATAGGGTCTTTCTTTGTCCTACTTATAGTATCTTTCCTCCACCTATCGAAACTTCGTGTTTTTATTAACCAACAACACATGCACTTTGTTAGAACTAAAGAAAAGGTTATTCAATCCACTAGTGCAACTGAAGTGAAGGAATTACCTATTACGAACCTCCACAAGAAAGAGCTCATAACCACTGCTTGTGAACAGCTCTCCTCAATCGAAGGCGCACTCTTTGTTACTATCAGTCTAGTCTCTCGAGGGCACTCTTTCGATCTCGAACAAACTTACTTCTTTTGCCGGAAGAGAGATATTCAGAAAACCCGATTTCGATCCTGTCTAAAGAACCCGACTCCAAAGAAAGAAAAAAAAAAGCGGACTAAAAGAGAACAACAAAAGAGAGATCACTTTCGAGGATTGAATCGCACTTTTATATCCAGATTGGAACCGGACTTGAACCTTCATATCCAGATTTCACTCCACTTTCACTTTCATATCGAGAACGTCGACTTGCACTTTCAATAGTGAATTATTCACTTTCGGAATTGGCTCATATTCACATAGGCCAAGAAAGACGAATAAGACCTTTAACTCCCTATTTCACGTATAATCGAGAGACTCGAGAATATCGGTGCCTTGGGTAAATGCCTACCAAAGGGAGAAGATTACCGAACTTTTTCTGTCCTCTTCGCTTCCTAAAATATTTAGGAAAAGGCCTAGTAGGCCACCGCTTGCTAACGACGGAAGGCATCGTCAATGTCAGGGTCCTCGCGTGGGACTTAGTTGGAAAGGTAGGTGTTCGGCATGTCCCTTGCTTGCGAACTTCTTTAGTAGGGCGGGTAGCTTTGGAGATCCCATTTTTACGTTTACCGTTGTCCCAGACTTCACTCTTTCAACACTTGTCTACTTCCGAAATAGTCAGGCGGGTCCCTGTCCCTGTCTCCAAGTGTGTGATCCACCGATTCACCGAGTGGGTCTTTCTTACATGATTTTCCCTATCTCTTAAAGCCCTATCAGACTTCCGATCCATCCCTTGTTTGCCGATTGAAGAAAGCCTTATATGGTCTCAAACAAGCACCCAGGCGTCGGTTTGCAAAATTCAAGATGGCCATGGTGAATGAAGCTGGATTCAGAGCTCGTGTGATCATTCTTTGTTTGTTCGTTATACGGCTTATGGTATGGTTATTTTTTGGTCTATGTTTATAACATTTTAAAAGCGAGCATTGTTAAATGGGAATTTGCTTTCTTTTTCACACCTTGAAGCTTGATTCGAGAATGAAAGATCTTGGTGACTTGAGGTACTTTATCGGTATTGAGGAATATAATCCCTATTGTGGGTACATAGATCATGAGCCAACGAAGCCCTTGAGTTGATTTGCTCGATTTACCGCCACATACTACTTACTAAACAGACTCTACTTTAGGGGTCGGGTCTCGATCCGAGTTGTTTAGCGAATGACTCAACCAATACATCTCTACTTCGAGGTGTAAATCAATTCCACTCTTTACCCTACCCTGTCTTAATGAAAGAATCGAATTTTCTACTTTGACCTTGCGAGCACCCACTCCAAACAGGGAGGCGAACTCTTATCTCCCGATCTCCAGGACCGCAAAATAGATGGCATTTTTCTGTCTTCTTAGCCGACGTAAGACCTTCATCCGGCAGCAAAAGCTTTCCCTTGGAGCAGCTCAAGCGTCTTACGGGTATGAAGAAGCAGGAGTGCACCACATGGAGGAGAACCCAACTCGCCTTTTTATGCCAAGTCACCGGACCGTGAAACCGATTCCTCCGAGGTTGAGCTTTCAAAGCGGGATCGTTCCAACGCGCCCACGCCTTCGCTTATTCAGGGGCGGGCGAAAACTCCTATGGAACCATTCGACATTCATAGCCTTTCAATCCTATTCGGATCTTGCAAGACTGGAATAGGAAGCGAAAGTCATCCTGAAAGATGCTAGGAGCTTCTTCCCCACATATCCATCCTAAGCTGGAGCGGCTACCCGATCGGCGGATTCTAAATTCTCTGCTCGGCCGATGATTGGGACACCGAGGACGGCCACGTGAGAGAGATTTGAAGCCTTTGATGCACCTGGTGATGAATCAATGAAGTTCAATTGGCGGCTTTGTCGGTCAATCACCCGTAGCTCTTGCTCTCTTCTCCCGCCGCTTATTCATTCAGGCGGTGGATTCGAACCAGCGAAGGATTTGAGTCCAGCAAGAAAACGGATGCGCTAACGCGCCTTGAGCAAGAAAACGGATTTAGTTAGCACGCCGCATCCGTTTTCTTGCTTCAAAAGTCCTTTTATTTTTACGATGTAAATGCATCTGTCTCCTTTGTCCTTCCTAACGCTAGTCTAGTCTCCTTCGTTCCACTCGTCCTTGCTTTTTTTCTTCTTCCTATCGGTCCCAAGGTCAAAGAAATAGGTTCAGTGGTTCGACCTCCCAAAGGTTAAAGAAAGACATCGATATTAAGACCACTCCCTCCGGATGATGATATGCCCCAACCATCTATAGCCCATGGTTCGTTACTCGGGACTTCGGAGAGGTCGGATGAGATAGATGGGTGTGTTCAAAATGGAATGATCCCCTTTTCTCATGTTTGAATTTCAGTTGTCCACAAACAAATAAAGAGTCCGAAAAGACGACGCATAACAGACTCGGTACCTAGGTTCGGTGGAGAATTGCGTTCTTGTCATAACGAAGGTATCTATGAAATGCAGTACCAACAAGGTCAATGAAATTGAAAGGCACCTCGACAACAGAATCAAAAGGGATTTGGCGGCTATAGACGACTCAGAGGGGTTTTCATAAAGAGAAGCTTTCGCGCAGTAAACCTATTTTTCTATATAAGTGAATTGCCCCTTATTTTGCTAGTCTGAACAATCGGCAGTCTCAGCCTCTACGTCGTGATTCGATATAGAAAGAAAAGAACCGATCTCCTGGATGGTGTAAGAAGAATCTCAAGTTGATACTCTGCCAAGGGATATGTCCACAACTTGTACTTCACATGCCTTATAAGTAGATTTGAATGAGAATGAATGAAATGAGAATACGGAAGTTGAACTCGCTATCAAACTACTGCGCTAGGGGAAGCGCGAAAGAAAAACCAGTTTCAAGATCGATACCCTTGAAGGACTCCAGGAATGAGAGAGCAAGTACAAGGACAATCTGATTTTCTAAGGATAGGCGGTATTCCATAATTAACATAGTTCGGTTAGAGTGGATTTGAAAAGCTACAGCAGATCGATAAGTTGCTAATTTAGCTAAGTCAACTCCACTACGGAATCTAGCTCTCCATAAGAGGGTATTCCCAATGAGACAAGTAGTTTATCGAAGGGACCCTGCATGCGAAGATTGTAGTCGGATTTCTCGGAATAGAATAATGGAATGAGCAGGTGCAGATGGTCAATCTCCATCTTGAAGCCGAGTCTCTCTGTCTTCTTATTTTATATAAAGATATAGAGAATAACTCGATCGATCGTAGAATGATTTCGTGATCTGATCTTCATTTGGGCGACTTCGCTCAATCCGTGCATTTGTAGTGATAAGGCAAATCTAAGGGGTAAAAGAAGATATAGAATTGTAGCTAACGGGGTTCGCTCGCCCTCGCTTGTCACTATAGCGTGTCAAGTTTCTCTCTTTCCAATCGGGATTTTTAGGTGTGAAGTGAAGTTCACGAAACGCTAGCTATATGCTTAACACAGGGTAGGGGATTCCATTCCACCAAAGGCGTAAGGTGAGCGAGTTCACCCGACTCGAAAGATAGGTCAAGCGTGGGTGAGGTTCGATCAGGAATTTGCGTATAGAAAGGAGCAAGAAAGCGTATGCGCTTTAGCAACAAAGCGCTCATCCCTTGTTCTTTCGCTTGGAAGCTCAATCCTCGCTTCTTCTTTCGCTTCTACGCTCGTGCTTTCAGCAAGTTCGTACCGGTCGTCGATCAAGGAGGGAGCTCCAACCTCCGCGCCTAGCCGCAACCTAAACGCTGGTTCTATCGGCCAAGCAAGCAAGGGAACCCGGTGGGAAGAGGGAAAGAAAGATCGAGGGAAGAAGCGGGGTAGAGGAATTGGTCGACTCATCAGGCTCATGACCTGAAGGCTGCAGGTTCGAATCGTGTCCCCGCCTAATCACGTCGATACTTGTACGAGTCCTGATCACCTGGGTCAAAGAATCTATGTTCAAGTCGCACGCCTAACAAATAGGCGATTGCGTCTTGTAGTTAGTCTGTTCCGTTGGTCCGATCCTACCATGGAAAGTGTTCTTTGTGTCAAATCGAGATTGTGTGGGTGTTCGGCTTCCTTAAGTCCGTTGTTCTTCCTCAGCTCAGTGGTAGAGCGGTCGGTGTTAATCGACCGGTCGTAGGTTCGAATCCTACTTGGGGAGATTTGATGAATTCATCATTCGAATTGATAGTTATAGCTTTTACGACTAGCGACCCTGTCCTTCTCCTTTTTATTTTCTAAAGACGCAGAGAATCGCCAAGCGGGGCATCAAAAGTGGGAAGTTGATTGTAGGATTTCTATTCCTCACTCTCGTATAGGTGAACTTGGTTCGTTCAATGAAAAGGGATAAGAAGGATCCACTTTGGGAATGAATGGGAAGACTGGGTAGTATCTTCATTAGCCAGGAAGGAATTTGTCTCCACTAGCGTAATTCGAAGAACGAACAAGAAAAGGCGTCCTTTGTTTAGGTAGGAGGATGGATGGATGTGGTCCAATGGCTAAAGCTCTGCCCGACTTCTTGTAGTGGCGGGTCTCAGAGAGGAACCTTCACCCCGGGAGGCCGGGTGGGATGGTAGACTTTTTCGCCACAAGTGGGAACTCAGTCCTTGGTAAGACACAAGGGGGAAGGAAGATCTTCACTCATTCATTAAGTGCTGCGGTGAGACGCGACCCACAACAAGCGAAGGGGGTGGAGGGAGACCGAAGAAGGAACAATTGTCTTGAATGCTACGCTTTGGGATCAGCAGCCTTCCGGTGAAGACAAAATGAGTCGGGCAGGAAGAGGAAGATCGGGCGGGAAAACGGGGTTCGAACCCGCGACTTCTCGGGCGTGATGAGACCGACCTCTAACCAATCGAGCTATTTCCCCCTTTCGTAACTCATCGTCGATTCACGATCACCTACCGGTTACCTTTGTAACTATACCAAAGTAGCTGTACAACAGAATGCCCTTCGCCTTTAGTACTTTTATTTTCTTTTGACGACGGTAGAAAGAAATGGCTCTGCTCGCTTAGACTCGGAGCTCGCGCTCTATCGGCTATCGATTAGTTGGCGCTACGCGGCGACTTGATTGACAAAAGCGAACAAGATAGCGCTAGCGCCCGCGGAGAACTTTCGTTTGTTCGCCTTCTAAAAGGCCTCTTGACCTGCCGGTGAAAAGCCGGTTACAAAAAAATAATAAGACGTAGTGAAAAAGTACCAAAACAAGCTGAAGCCTACATCCCACTAAATGCAGGTTCCCCTTCCTATGAACCTTGAGTCGAGGTCTTACCTTGAGTCAATAGGTAGGGTCAACTATACCAAAGTGGAAGGGCCACTATCTAAGCTATTAGTGGGCTGGTTTGAACTATTGATTTATTGAATCGAGTGAAGCTGTGTTGCGTAGCAAGACTATAGGTCGCCAAGGCCTAGAAGTACAAGTGGTCGCCCTAACGGTCACTCTCAAACTCACTACTTGAGTGACGAAAGTCATTTAGCTTCTTTAATAGGGCTTGCCAAAGAACCCCTCAGGGGCCAGGAAGAGGAAGAAGGAGATAGAGCAAAGGTCTCCTCTTTACATCCGCTCTTCCGGCATGTAGAGATCCGATTGGGCTTATAGTTTAATTGGTTGAAACGCACCGCTCATAACGGTGATATTGTAGGTTCGAGCCCTACTAAGCCCATCGACTGCTTAATCAATGACTCAGGTAGTCACCTGAACCACTCTCTCGGATAGCCCACGGCCTCTCTTACGGATGCGAAAGAAGATTCGATCAACGTACAAGGTTTGCCTTCTTGTGAGAAGGAGGGTTACGAATTGTGTTCTCGGTGCAAAAGGAGTCTTTGAGAAGGTTCGATGAGTCTGAAGAGAGAAGATCGATGAAGCGATCAGCGGTATTGTTCGGGGTCGACTTTGGGATTTGCCTGATCGACCCCTACCAGTGTATTAATCTACAAAAATGAAGATTGACATTCGTATGTACAATTTACGGATCTATCCTCTTCTACTAACTTTACAAAATGGAAGGGAAAATGTGAAGACCAAAGATGTCAACTACTAAGCATAGTCAATTGCAAATCGGCCGGTTGGTTTGCTTCTCTCCAAGTATGGGAGATTTTCCAATCTTCGAAAGACGCTCGTACTTTCTTGATCTTATGAAGAAGGGGCTTTCCTTAGCTGCGGACTTTGGGATCTTGAGAGTAGACCATGTCTTACGTTAGGGAATCCTAATCAATCCAAATCCTCGACACTCCTTTTTTGATGGAAATTTCTCATGGAAAAGGAAATATGAATTTATCCATTCATTGAACCCTAGTTCGACTGACGGGGCTCGAACCGCAGCCTTCCGCCTTGACAGGCGGTGCTCGACCAATTGAACTACAATCCCGCGGGGTGTATGGCATACCTATACCTATTTTCAAATAGAACGAGAACCATAAGAAGATTCGATTAAATGCAGCCGTACTCTAAGAAATAGACGAATCATATACTACATACCCACATATCGTATGTGGGTATAGTGAGAGTGACATAATTAGTATGTCGCGATTTTTTATCGCTAAAAATGGATGATAATCCACCTAGGCAGGATACTAAGAAGCCTGTGGGGTGGCCTAATGGTTTAATCCTTTCACTATTCTATAAAATAAAAAATCTTTATTTTGCAAACTCTAAAATACAATAGTCAATATTCCTTATAATAGATATACTTAATTATATTATAAGAATCTTAAGATATTTTTCGAATAGATAGAAATAGTAAATTAGAATTGAGACACCTATTCTATGACGGATTTTAACTTACCTTCTATTTTCGTGCCTTTAGTAGGCTTAGTATTTCCGGCAATTGCAATGGCTTCTTTATTTCTTTATGTGCAGAAAAATAAGATTGTCTAGAACCGACGGGGGCGAATTTTCTCAATGTATTTCCACGCAGGATCATAATACAGATATTTTTTAGTGTAAGTAATATAATATGGTAGGGTATGTGGCTCTTTCTACACACAAACTAAAAACGGCTATGGATGCGGATATAGGCTACGAGCATAAATGCATGCATATGCGGAGCCGGGTATAGCGAGTTTTATTTTAAGTGGATCAACGAATATTTTTTGAATAGAAAGTCAATGTATCTAACCAATTATTTCACAGGAGTACTCGTTCTTGAAGGCGATTTGAGAATCAAAAAAGTCAAGTCAAAATCATTTAGCTTATTCTCTCAATTTCAATCGACATTTCTTTGGATTTAGTATATCTAATATGAATTGGCGATCGAACACATATGGATAGAACTTCTAAAGGTTCTCGAAAAGAGGTAATTTTTACGGGCTGTATTCTTTTTCTAGGTTCACTAGGATTCTTATCGGTTGGGGCTTCCAGTTATCTTGGTAAGAATATGATATCTGTACTTCCATCTCAACAAATTATTTTTTTCCACGAAGTCGTGATGTCTTTCTACGGAATCGCGGGCCTATTCATTAGCTCCTACTTGTGGTGCACTATTTTGTGGAATGTAGGCGGTGGTTATGACCGATTCGATAGAAAAGAGGGAATAGTGTGCATTTTTCGTTGGGGATTTCTGGAATAAAGCGTCGCGTCTTCCTTCGATTCCTTATGCGGGATATCCAATCAATTAGAATTCAGGTTAAAGAGGGTCTTTATCCTCGTCGTATCCTTTATATGGAAATCCGGGGCAGGGGTCATTCCCTTGACTAAATCTTGATGAGAAGTTTTTACTCCACGAGAAATAGAACAAAAATTTGCCGAATTGGCCTATTTCTTGCGTGTACCAATTGAAGTATTTTGAGTACCGATTGCATTTTTTGAAAATGAATTGAATGAGGACGAATTGGAAGAAGATTTTCTCAACACGGGGAGGAGGTCCCTTCGAAATTGGATTCCTTATTGTAAGGGGATTTTCTAGTATTTATCTAAAGGAAGGAACAAACGAGGATAAGAGAAAATTGCTTCTAATTTGTTTTGTCTAAGTGAGATATATGGCATAATATTCTTCCATTTTCATCCGAAAGCGCTTTTTTTTTCTATTTCTCTATTCCACTCCATCTAGATCTAAGAAAGAACCCAATGCAATGAAATTCCACTAGTATACAAAAAAGAGAAATAGATACAAGGTCTCAAACCTTGTTATAGAATTTTTGCTTCAAAGAAAAAGAAATATCATATAGAGTCAGCGAATGAAATAGAGTCAGCGAATGAAGCGGATTCATTAACAACACAATTTACAGATCAAAAATGAAAAAAAAGAAAGCATTGCCTTCTTTCCTATATCTTGTATTTCTCGTACTTTTGCCCTGGGGGGTCTCTTTCTCTTTTAACAAATGTCTGGAACTTTGGATTAAGAATTGGTGGAATACCAGGCAATCCGAAACTCTCTTAACTGATATTCAAGAGAAAAAGGTTCTAGAAAGATTCATAGAATTAGAAGAACTTTTTCTCTTGGACGAAATGATAAAAGAGAAACCGAAGACACATGTACAAAAACCTCCTATAGGAATACACAAGGAAATAATACAATTGGCCAAAATAGATAATGAGGATCATCTCCATATCATTTTGCATTTCTCGACAAATATAATCTGTTTGGCTATTCTAAGTGGTTCTTTTTGGTAAAGAGGAACTTGTCATTTCAAATTCTTGGGTTCAGAATTCTTCTATAACTTAAATGACTCAATAAAAGCTTTTATTATTCTTTTAGTTCTTGATTTTTGTTGGATTTCACTCCACATGATTTGGGAACTACTAATTCGTTGGGTCTACAATGATCTTGGATGGGCTCCTAACGAGCTAATTTTCACTATTTTTGTTTGTAGTTTTCCAGTGATTCTAGATACATGTTTGAAATTTTGGGTCTTTTTTTGTTTAAACCGTCTATCTCCTTCGCTTGTAGTCATTTATCATTCAATTAGTGAAGCATAAACTCATTCGATCTCCTGATATTAATCAAATTAGCATCTTTCTTCTTTTAGAAAGAAAGCCCTTTTCCTTTTTAGCAAAATTCTTTCTATTTCTACCTGCTCAAGATATTCATCATTCGATTACAAGCTGTTGCGGTAGAATGACAACAGACTTCGTGTATAGGGAACTAGATTAGCTTAGCTACCTATCTAATTTATTGTAGAAATTCGGGATCTGCGATTGGACATGGAAAATAGAAATACTTTTCTTGGGTAAAGGCAGAGATGATTCGATCGATTTCTGTATCGATCATGATATACGTAATAACTCGGGCATCTATTTCAAATGCATATCCCATTTTAGCGCAGCAGGTTATGAAAACCCATGAGAAGCAGCGGACGAATTGTATGTGCCAATTGCCATTTAGCTAATAAGCCCGTGGATATTGAAGTTCCCCAATTTGTGCTTCCCGACATCTTGTATTTGAAGCAGTTCTTGAATTCCTTATGATATGCAACTGAAACAAGTTCTTGCTAATGGGAAAAGGGAGGGTTAAATGTGGGTGCTGTTCTTATTTTGCCCGAGGGATTCGAATTAGCGCCTTGGCCGTATTTCTCTGAGTTGAAAGAAAAGATAGGAAATCTCTCTTTTGAGTTATCGTCCGATAAAAAAATATTCTTGTGATAGGCCCTGTTCGGTCGAAATATAGTGAAATCGTCTTTCCCATTCTTTCCCCGATCTGCTACGAAGAAAGACGTTCATTTCTTAAAATATCCCATATATGTAGGGGGAAACCGAGGAAGGGGGCAGATCTATCCTACAGTAGTAAGAGTAACAATACGGTCTATAATGCTACGTCAACAGTATAGTAAGAAAAATACTACGTAAAGAAAAGGGGGATATGAAATATCCATAGTCGATGCATCGGATGGACGCCAAGTGATTGATATTATACCTCCGGGCCGTAACTTCTTGTTTGAAGGAATCGATCAAGCTTGATCAACCATTAACAAGCAATCCTAATGTGGGAGGGTTTGGTCGTGGGATGCTGAAATAGTGCTTCAGGATCCATTACGCGTCCAAGGCCTTTTATTCTTCTTCAGATCTGTTATTTTGGCACAAGTTTTTTGGTTCTAAAAGAAACAGTTTGAAAAGGTTCAATTGTACGAAATGAATTTCTAGGTCCTGGATTTCTTACCATCAAGTTGGTAAAAGCCGCGATTTATTAGCGATTGCTAGAATTATCTATGATCTATTTTGGAAATCCTTTTTGTTTAAACTGCTTTTTTGTTTGCGAGATGTCTGGAATTCCTTATTTCTATCTCATGCAAAAGAAGAGAATTCAAGGCAAAGGGGGAACAATAAAAGGATTTCTTCCTTTTAGGAGGGATTCTTGGTCTTCTTAATCCTCTATTGGGCACAAGAAAAAGGAAAAAGCCTTTTCTTGTGTCGATTCTTCTTGTATCGAAATAAGAATCATTTTTCTTCCTATTCGTCAAAGATTACTATATTCTTCTTTTCTTTATTCGGTCTGTCTTTTGGACCTCTTTTGCCGAGGTTCAGGCGAGGTAGTGGACAAACAGAGGGAAAGAAAATATGGCGGGGACAAATTTATTGTGAGCAAATAGAATTGCTTGACTTGTTCAATTAAGTTCAACCGAACTTACAGAATTTTTGCAAAAACGTATACTCTTCGGGTGGTTTTTCTTTTAGGCTAGTTGAGTAGTTTTGATTAAGGTTTTATTAGTTTATTACTTTTTACCCATTTAATTGATGATCTTTTATCATTAGTCAATTCGAGTCTTTGGGGATACGAACGGAATCCCATAGTTCGTTTTAGGAGAAATCCCTATCTTCTCTCGCTACTTACCTATTGTGAAGTCATCTCAGAAAAAGCATTGTTCGTGCTCAACTCGCTTTGTTTGTTGATGTCACAAGGGCGAGGAAGAGGCATTTCCTTAGCTGTCAAGAAGGGAGAAGGTGCTTCTTGGTTCAATTTGAAATAGGAGCGAATCCCTCATTTTGGTTTTCACTGTGGAATTGTTGGGCATCTTGAGAAGGAATGTGGGGTGAATGAGAAGAAGAAGGATAATGTTCAAGATGGGGAATGGCTTGAGCATCACTTGAAAAAAGGAGAGCCAGATCTTTTGTTGGGGTTTGAAGCGAAATCCACAAATTCTTGAAGGATCATTCTCTTCATCTACCCAAAGATACACTGTAAGGCGGTACAACTTTTCTTCCTCTGCAAAGAATCGCAAATTCCACTCAAGTGGGACGAGAAGGGAGGAGAGGAGCCAGCTCTTGCAGCAACAACGGATCCAAAGCGTATCAACTATGAAGAAGATTGGATCGTTGATTCAGGATGCTCCAACCACATGACGGGAGGCGACAAGAAGATGCAAGAAATGGCGAAGTATAAGGGGAAAATGCAGACGTGCAGCCGAGAAGGAAGAAAGAGCGAATGCTATGAGAGCTTAGCTTTTGATGAATAAGGTCTATGGGAGACCGCCCATTTATCACATGTGAGGGAAGACTAGTAAAAGATTCGAGCCGAAACGAACAGGCTGAAACTATTAAATAGCCTTGCCCTCTTTCCGTCCATTCCCTACTCTCTCTAATCTGATCCGTATCTTCCATATGTAGACGAGAAATAGAAAGGAGAATCGTCACTCGGTACACCCCGGCCTACGTTCATAGCCTTTGTCAAATCTGCCTTGCTTGTAGTAGAAAAGGTTGCTTACGGCGCTGGCTAGAGGAGCCCTTTATTGATGGGCTTACTTTCAATCTAGAGATCATGAATGAGAGGCGTTAGCGATTTCAATAGGGGATAGCGGTGGCGACCAAAAAAGGAACGAGAGGCGGAGTATTCTCTATGAAGATCCGTCTTCCTGGCCTGATCTCACCGGGTGGCTTAGTCCGTTCGCTCCACATCGGGAACTTTAGTAGACCGAAAAAGCGGAGGAGCAGTTTGGTGGTTAGCTTCCGGTGACCAGCTCATTCATTTGATTCCATTAATTGATATATCGACTCTTTCTTAAGCCTTACGACTACTTTATATGACGATTTGGAATGTTTGCGATTTATATTAGTCACCCCTTTCTGTTATACGAAATTACTTGGTCGATCCAGCTCCGACTTCTGCTACTATAAAGACAACTAAAGATAATGCCAATTATCTTACTTACTCTTTTTTGATAGCAAGGGCGAGGAAATCTGGTAGAAGCGAAGCGCTACGTTTACATAATAGGGGCTCCGCTCTTTCATTTGATGTCGGGATTGACTATGAATTCTCCTAGTGAGCAGTTGTGGTTATTATTTTTAGTACGGTTTGAAGAAGGACAAAAGTTCTGGCTGTGGCTTTCGTTGAGCCGATTATGCGAGACCAAGAGCTCTTCAAGAATGACCAGCAATGGCAAGCGAGCCCAACACTTGATCGATCGTACATGTGTTCGGCTATGCGTAGAGTAGTTCGGTTCGTGTTCAATACATAGAGCGCAGCGTACTTTCGTTACGGACTTTTCCTATTCTATTCTCATTACGAGATGAGCGGGTTGGAGAATAAGATCAAGTCGAAATATATCAATTCTTTATCTTCTTCATTCAAAGGAGAGTATAGATGGGACGGTCAAGAGATTACGGCTATCAAGTTCCAGTGTGATCTACGCTGTTAGGCTAGCAGAAGTGTAATGGATTGGACTATGAATACTTCTTTCTAGGGAAAGAAGGATATCGTGTCGGGTTGGACCCGCTCTCTTCGTGTGTTTGCAATTCTGTGGGAACCGCACCACTTGAAGCCTTTGTATCCACATAATGAGAAGCCCTCTTTTAGTAAAGCTTCTCTTCATCGGCGACTTTCGCGAATGCCTTCTATCGACAAAGAATCCTCGAGTTAGCACCTGCCCTACTTATCAAGCCGGTGTTTGCTAGGTTTATTGAGCTACCTCACTCGCTTTCACCGAAGCGGCTTAGCTTGTGTTATGCGTAAGACATCTAGATTGGCTTGGCAGGGTAAGAGCTGCCCTTGAGCCGAGCGGCGGTTGTTATGGATTGATCGTCTTCTTTGTTCGGCTAGCAGATCTGGGAGAAGCCCTTCCCTTTGCTTTAGTGCCTTGGCCTTGGGAGTTGGACCAGACACTGGGAACGGAACTCGACTATTTGTTGCCTTTGGAGAACTCGACTTGCTTTCGGTTTAGGAACAGGACCTTGCGAAGCGCCTCCGAGACTCGGACTCGAGGAGGCAAGACGAAGGCTAAAGCCCAGCGGCGAGCCGATTTAACACTATATGCAGCTAGAGCTACGGGATATAATTCGTTTTATTGAGGGAGGGAGTTTATCTCGGACGAGCTGAAGCAAGAGTTCGGATTGCAGTTTCAGCCCTTTGCCTGTCGGGAACAAGAGTTGGGTTTGTCTTGCTTTCGGCTAGCGGATCTGTGTTCGAGCTCTTGAAGCGGGCGTCTTTCTTGGTGCTCCTACGTATGCGGGAATGAACCTCTGTCCCTGGGAAGAGTTGCTCGGCGATTGGAAGCGATCGTTGAACCAAGGCAGCTCTTGTTTTGAAAGGAAGGCACTCCCCAAATACGTCTGGGGTTTACGGAAGAGCTATCGGATAAATTCTATGCCCCACCAGTGTGGCGCTTGAGCCGAGCGAACACTCTTATCGGATGCAGTACTCGTTGTTCGGACAGTCCCCTTTGGGGGTAGGGGGTTGAGACGAGGAAAATTTGTTGTGCCGGGAGCTAGAGTTGAAGGAGTTGAGTTGGTCTTGGTGTTGTTCTTGTCTCGAGAGTTGAACCAAGAGTTGGGATTGGAGCAGAGAGAAACTCCTTCTAGAGAAACAAGCAACGGCAACTAGCGCTCAATCCGTTGCTTGTTGGGGATCATCCCGACCGACCTGCCCTATCGAGCTAGAGACTTGTCTTTTCCTTGGGAAGCCCTTGCCCTTGGGAGTTGGTGCCTTTGGAGCGAGGAGAGCAAGCACCTAGATGCAGCTAGAGCTAGAGGAGATAGTCTTTCTTGTTCTTGGGTTTGGGACCAGGTGAACTAGGAGCCTGAATCGAGGCTGAACTGTGGAAATAGACTTGCCTTGAAATTGAAGGGAGCTAGACGAAAGAGTTTGGTTTGCGAGCTGTCCTTGAAGTAGTTGGTCTTCGAGTTGGGAAAGGCTCTTTGTTCGCTTTAGCGGATCTGTGAAAAGCTCTTTGTTCGGGGACTCGACTCGGATCTAGTTCATATAGAATCGAGTATCGGAATTGAGGAATGGGTAAATCCGATGCCGAAATGGAGAGACTACTCTTACAAGTACTAGATCGGGTAGAGATGGAGTTCTTGGTCTGTTACAAAGTGCAGCCAAGACACCGGGAAGCGAACTTGTCTCGGAGATAGATCCAGTTGTTGAAGCGAG